>OY728141.1:617702852-627702852 GCA_963277665.1 Viscum album
GTGACGGAAACAGGGTTTTGGAGGCCTTCGGAGGGGTTTTTGGGGTCGAAAAACAAGACAGAAGCTTGCTTCTGTCATTTTGGTGCGTAGCTCTCTTCGCTGGCTTCGATTTGATATGTGGTAGAGCCCAAACGGACACCCGGAGCGAAAGTTATGGTCGTTTGAAGTTGGAGAACTTTTTTCAACTTTCTTATAACTCTAATATCTTCCCCACCTTAGATCGAGTCACGGTTTTGATTATATGTGTCTCTAGATCTCTTCATGAGCTTCGATTTGACTGGTCGTGGTGCTTTAACGGATGCCCGGATCAAAAGTTATGGTCGTTTTAGTGATTTCGGGGTTTCTTGTGTTTTTTTATTTTTTTCATTTCATTTCGCGGTGGTTTTACCGAAACCGCCGCTATTTCGCGGTGGTTTTTTAAAAAACTGCCGCTAATCATCGAATAAAATTAAAAAAAAATTAAAAAAATTAAAAAAAATAAATGTTTTTTGCCGTTTAGCGGCGGTTTTTTCACGGCGGTTTTAAAAACCGTCGTGAAACGGCGGCCCGAAACGCGTTTCGCGACGGTTTTTAAAACCGCCGCTAAACAACGGTTTTCTTGTAGTGTGGTTAGAATCTCCACTTGGGAGTTGGTGGTGGGACCGCCACACCCTAACCCCCCATTAGAGGTTATGGTGGTGGGGCTCACCGAGATCCAACCTCCCATGTGTGTTTGATTGTGGTGGAAACCACATGAGGCCTACCATTAATGGGAGGGGAATCATAACTCCTGGACTCCCCCTCATTTATGAGGGAGAGACTCTAGATTTAAATCCCCCTCTTAATTGATGAGGATGAAACCTCCCTTTTTAATGAGGGGACCACCCAAGCATTAACCACCCCCCCCCTTCCTTTTTTTGGATAATAAATAGTGGGTCCCACCAGGAAATATCCTCCCTTTGGAGTATATTCTTCTATAGGGACCACCCGGGCCAATAACCCCCTTTTTTGACTTCCTCCACTTTTTAATGCGCCACCGCAGCAGATTAATTGGGTGGATCCCTCTGTCATAAATCCTCCATTTATGACTTGTGTGCCAACGACGAACCCTCCCACTGCTATATAAAGGGAGCTAGGGGAAGGAGTTCTGGACGGCTTCTTCAAGCGGCGGAACGCTAGCAGCGAAGCACGACACCCAACACTTGGAGAGTTTTCCTCTTCCTCCAAATAAAAATGAAGAACAAAGAATGTCGACGCCACCCTCGGCTCCTTCCATCTCGACGTTGATGGAACGACGCATGTCTTCCACGACGCCTGTCTTCCGTGACTCACCATCGTTTAACGCCGTTTTACGAGGTAGGGGTTGTTATGTTCAAGTTTTAATGTTGTTCATCATCGTTCTTCAAGTTCTTGAGTTTCGTTTGGCCGCTTGATACCATCTTGACGAGGAAGGGCTTGGACCGCACGAACACGATCTGACCCTTCCCCTCTCATTGTTGTTTATGGAAGATGGAGGCGGACTGCGAACAACCGTCCGGTGATGAGCCGACCACAAGAGGATCGCCAGTGCATGATTTCCAGGTCACCACAAAGGCGCGACATTGACGTGCCGCGCGGAGTAGAGTCGGGTCGCGGCCACGGCGGGCCGCGGCGGAGGGGCGCGGTGTTGTCGCGCCGCATCGGAACTACAAGAGGTGCATCCACGTTGGAGGGGCGCGGCACCGTCGCGCCCCACCAGAGCTTCAAGGGTCCGCGGTCGGGGCGGATCGCGGTGGTGGGGCAGGCGCCATCGCGCCGCGCCGGTTGAACAAATTCGCGGCCTAAGGCCACGGCGGATCTGTAAGGTCGGTCGGCTGTGTCGGCCCATGGTGCCACCAAAAGGCAGGACCCGAGGGGGTATCGCAGTTACCCAAAGGTCGGCCATCATGGCCGGCCGTTTCGTAAAACCGGGGGGGGTGTAACCCCCTACTCCGCGCAACGCTCAGCCGCGCTGGCAGAGCCGCAACCGCCAGCACCGGGCCGGGTCGTGAGCGCCAGGCCAGGCCGCCAGCACCGGGTCGTGCCGCGCCTGTCGGGCCGGGCCGTGCCCAATCGGGCCGGACCTGGACCCGATTCGGGTCTACCCGGTTCGGGCCGACCCAGGGGGTGTTGGGCCGGGTCGGACTGGGCCCAAACCCCCTATTGCTGGACCGTTTTGGTTAAATAGCCATATCTTGAGCTAAGAACCTCCGATCGATGCACCGTCAGTTGCGTAGGATTTCTTGGATCGAGACGGTCGTTTCTGTATATTACACTCAAGGTTTAGGCAAATTTTCGGAATTTCTGAGTTGGTTTGAACTCGAAACCAACCGGTCCCTCGGAGCTGAGACGCTTTTAACCTGAGGACCGGATGTCCGATTGACATTCCGTAAACTAAGTTGGATTCCTCTTGATGAGACAGTTCTTTTGGAATACTTCACCTGAGGTTTGAATGCAGTTGGAGTATGGCTGGGCTGGAATGTACCCGAAATCCAACCAGGCTCCTAGAACAGAAATGGTAATAACTCACAGACCGGGCGTCTGATTGACGCGTCGTCTGTTGAGTTGATACCCCTATGATGAGGCAGTCCTTTTTGATACTTCTACATGAGACTTCGTGACACTTGAAAGTAACGACCAGTAGCTCATGGATCAGACCCTCCTGGAGACGAGTGTACGGAGTGCGGAGACCAAGTAGTTGTAGACCTGACAACTGCTTAACCGATTCGACTCGTAGTGATTCGGTTATCCCAGTGGATGGAGCACCTAGTATTTGGAGGCAGACCCACGACAGACGGATCGCCTGGTAGTTGTCAGTAGACCCGCGGTACTCAACAGGAGGAGTACCTCTTTAGGATATTAGGAAGAGCACCCGGTATTTAGTGGCAGACCCTCAGCGGATGGAGCACCGGTATTTGGAAGCAGACCCGCGGTACTCTACATGAGGAGTACCTCAGCAATCTAAGGTTAGTGAGTAGCACCACGGAGTCGTGACAGGGCCACTGTACTCGACAGAGGGGGATTTTTTCTAGCTTTTGTTGTTTTGATAATAAAAATCCTGGTTTGAGCTGAGTCAATAACCTTTGTGTTTACCTCATGATTGAGATTGGTTACTTGATAACTTAGGTATATGTATGGGCATATACCTAAGTAAAGGTTATCTATTAAGATATTTCTTTGTGGTTTATCCTTATTGGTTTTATTAAGACCTTGAGGGTCTCAAGGTCCCTACTAAGAATCGTTATACTAACCCTTTCACGGGCTATGCCCGCACCTCATTGTGTTGGATGCAGATGATGGATAGCACTGATCATGGTTGAGGCTTGTAGAGATGGACGGTACCGAGAGGTGAACTTTACGAAGAGATGGTACCCGAAGGTGGACTTCACGACGAGACGGTACCCGTAGGTGACAGAAGGACGTGGAGAGCTGAGATGGCCATCTGTACCTACCCTTTAGGTAGGAACTCCGGAGGACGATCCAGGAGCATCTTGACACCTTCCTGTTGTTTTGTCTTTTCCTTGTACTTTACTGTTGGGCTTTTATTCCGGCCCTTTTGTACTTTCAGCACACTTGTTATACTGCTTACTTAGTGTTTTCTTCTTCTTATACTCTGGTTGTGTGTGTTTACGTTTTATAAAGGCAATGTCTTCCATTTTTTTTGGGATTTACGCCTTTGGTGCTAGTCGCCAGCCCCTGGCCTATGGAAGGCGGGTTTGGGGTAGTCACAGCATGGACCCCGAGGATGGGTCGTGACAAATTGGTATCAGAGGAGTCGGTTCTACCACAGAACATAGAACTCTCATTTTTTCTTTCTGTGTAGAAATAGTGTGAAGGGTATTAAGTGTGGTTTTTAGTTCAGGGAGTCTGGTGTTGGTGTGGGTGGCCGACGTATCCATACACCAGGACAATGATTTCTGATTTCTGACTTCGTGCACGAAAACAATGTTTGCGTGTGTGTTTTCAGAAGTTTCTTTTATGTCTTCTCAAACCAGGTCAGCTCACCAGGTATAGTCTTTTGACCGTGTCGCATCTATTTCTTTCAGGATGCCTCCCCACGGACGACCTTCTAGAGCCCCAAGAGTTGTACATACTGACAGCATGCCGAGCGATGAGGCCTTAGTACAGGGCCCTCTTTTAGTTGAGGCACCAGCGGTACTACCACCTGTTGGGCCACCGATGCCACCAGCCCCAGCAGCAGGCGATGCATGCTACTTGAGCACGCTGGATGAGTTCCAGCGTCAGAGGCCACCCATGTTCTGGGGAGAGACGGATCCACTGGCGGCTGAGGATTGGCTGGAGGCTGTGGTGAGATTCTTCAGGCTAGTAGGTACACCAGCAGGCTTCATGGTGATCCTTGTTTCCAACCTCCTTTAGGTAGTAGCAGGCAGATGGTGGATGCTGATGCTCTAGATGCGTGACGGGTCGTCACTTCTATGGGCAGACTTCGATAGCCTGTTTCGGGTGGTGTTTGTACCAGAAACCCCTCGAGCGGTGTAGATACAGGAGCTAATTCATCTGCAGCAGGGAAGCATGAGTGTAGATCAGTACTCATCGAGGTTCACAGACCTCTCGCACTACTCTACAGATATGGTAAGGGACTCATTCTTCAGGGCTCGAACCTTTTAGCATGGGCTTATGCGGGAGATTAGATCATTATTTGTTTCTCACAACATTCCGACGTAGACGGGAGTGTTGGATTGAGCCCTTCTAGTGGAGATTTTATTTACTGAGCAGTCTCTAGTAGCCGGACCCACCACTAGTTGACTTGCAGTGGAGTCTTCTGCATGTGGAAGTAGACAGACGACACAAGGGTCTAAGAGGACCAGACCCACCAGTGGTCGACTGCACGACTCAAGTTCAGTGGTGCGGGAAAACCGGAGTGGAGTCAGAGCCAGTCGTGCCAAGAGTGGGCAGTGTTACTCCTACGGCGGGCTTGGTCACATGGCACGTGACTATCCGACCCCCCATATAGACGATTAGTAGATGGATGAAGAAACTCCAATGCAGAGGCAGAGGTTCGATCTAGGCAGACCACAAGGAGAAGGAGTAAGAGGCAGAGGAGCTGGTTGTGTAGATGGAGGTGGACAACGCTTCGAGGTGTTGCCACCAACACCACCCAGAGGTCTACCCCAACTGCAAAGAGCGGGTGGACAAGGGAGATCACAGCTTCAGGAAGCTAAAGCATACAACTATGGAACTTTGGAAGTAGGTGGACAGGAGCGGGACTAGTTCCAGAAATGTAGGCCTTTGTTCTTGGTGATTTTAGTTTCCGTGTTGTTGTTGTTGTGTTTTCTTTGTGTCTTTTACTTGAGATGAAATAATAAAAGACACTTATTGTTATGATGTTTACTTTCCTTTCCTTTTGGATGGTTGATACTAAGAGGTTCTGGTTAAAACTGTTGACTTGACCCTCACTTGTGAGATTCCTACTGAAGGAGACCCAGTAACCACACATTGTTACCGACAGTGTGACTCAACCCCTGGAGGTGAGAGTAACGGTTGGACCTCTTGGAAGTAGCGTCAAGGACTTACGACGTCATCCATGACATGAATTTTACCGTTCATGTTAAGATTGACTGTATTAGGAAAAGAACGTGGTTTATCCAGGGGATGAGACCATATTTCTATTTTCGGTAGTAGAGAAATCTCAACAGATCTTTGGTAGAACGTAGACGAAGAAGGGTGGATATGAGTTCTTACATTTGGCTAGTCTCACCCATTATTCATTGAGCAAACAGTTTACGGTTCTCTCCAACTCAATAGTCTCAGGTGTATCTTCTCTCAGAAGGACAAGAACTTGAGACAGCGGTGATGGATTGAAATCCTCCAGGACCATGACTTCGAGATATTTTATACTCCTGGGTAGAGGAACATTGTAGTATCTTCTCGTAGTAGGAGATCGGGCATTCAGCTGTTAGGAGTGGTGAGACAGCAGCTGGACGCGTTTCAGATGTCCTTTGTGGATAGTGTTGGAGTCAGCACGTGGAAAACCAGAGATAGTTCAGGCTACGATGGAGAAGGTGCAGATCATCCAGGAGTGGATGAAGACTGCAAAGAGAAGACATAAGTCCTATGCTGATGGAGATGAGACCACTGGAATTTGAGAATGGCGACCACGTTACCTTACGGGTCTCACCTCGACGGGGTCTACGGAGTTTTGGCAGGGGCGGAAAGTTATCTCTACATTTCATCGGACTTTTCCAGGTTCTCAGCAAAGTAGGAAAGGTGTCTTACCGCCTGGCCTTTCCACCTCAGATGCACTAGGTGCACGATGTCATCCACAAATCTCAGGTGAGGAGATGTGTGCACGACCTATTCGTCATCATAAACCAAGGGGAGCTGGACATCGATGACGGAGTGACATTCACATGGTTCCAATAGAGGTTGAGGATCGACAGAAGTGGGTCCTATGAGGATGGTCGATTCCTCTTGTGTGCATTCGTTGGTAGCACGGGAACCTCCAGAAGAGAACATGTGAGAGGGAGGCTCAGATGCGTTCTCGGTACCTCCTTTAGTTTCCCTAGTTTGTGTTGTATCTTTAAGGGGACGTAAAACCCTGAGGTGGGAGTAATGTAAAGACCCTAAAATTTCAATGAAATTTTTATCTTACTTTCTTTGGAAATTTACGAGTCTGTGGATTCTTACGACACTTGATTCCGAGGCCCGGTGTGCCCGAAATCAATTTCAGAAGTTTAACTTGGGTACGTTCAGTAAACGAACGAACGGGTTTTTCTATCTTTTGAACCGGTGCTCAGAATTGAAATATGAGGGCATTGTTGAACTCACGGCGCGAGTTTCCTATTAAGAAGACTTTCAGCTTGACGGTAGATGATCGGGTATGAAAGTTAGTTTTTGGGGTTTTACGTGGGTTAATAAAATAAAATAAGTGAACAATTTAATTTATTTTGTTAAACGCATGCTGTGTGGATAAAGTGGTTAGAAGCTCCACTTGGGAGTTAGTGGTGGGGCTGCCACACCCTAACCCTCCATGAGAGGTTATGGTGGTGGGGCCCACCGAGATCCAACCTCCCATGTGAGGTTGATTGTGGTGGAAACCACACGAGGCCTCCCATTAATGGGAGGGGAATCATAACTCCTTGACTCCCCCTCATTTATGAGGGAGATCCTCTAGGTTTAAATCCCCTATAAATTGAGGAGGATGAAACCTCCTTTTTTAATGAGGGGACCACCCAAGCATTAACCACCCCCCATCCTTTTTATGGTTAATAAATGGTGGGTCCCGCCAATAAATATCCTCCCTTTGGAGGATATTCTTCTGTGGGGACCACCCGGGCCAATAACCCCCTTTTTTTGACTTCCTCCCCTTTTTAATGTGCCACCACAGCGGATTAATTAGGTGGAGCCCTCTGTCATAAATCCTCTGTTTTTGACTTGCGTGCAAACGACGAACCCTCCCACTCCTATATAAAGGAGGCTAGGGGAAGGAGTTCTGGATGGCTTCTTCAAGTGGTGGAATGCTAGCAGTGAAGCACAGTGACCAATACTTGGAGAGTTTTCCTCTTCCTCCAATGAAGAATGAAGAACGAAGAACGCTGATGCCACCCTCGGCTCCTTCCTTCCTGACGTTGATGGAACGACACAAGTCTTCTGCGACGCCCATCTTCCACGACTCACCATTGTTTAACACCAGTTTACGAGGTAGGGGTTGTTATGTTCAAGTTTTAATGTTTTTCATAATGATTCTTTAATTTCTTGAGTTTTGTTTGTCCGTTTGATACCATATTGATGAGGAAGGTCTCGGACCACACGAACATGGTCCGACCCTTCCCCTCTCATTGTTGTTTGTGGATGATGGAGGCGGACTGCGAAGAACCGTCCGAAGATGGACCGACCACAAGCGGATCGTCAACGCATGATTGTCGGGTCGTCGAAAAGGCGCAGCACAGATGTTCCGCTTGGAGTAGAGTCGGGTCATGGCTGGGGAGAGTCACGACGTAGGGGTGCGGTGTCGTCGCACTGCACCAGAGCTTCAAAGGGCCGTGGTGCTGGGGCACAGTGCCATCACGCCGTGCCGGTTGAACAAAGCTGGGGCCTAAGACCGCGGAGGATCCGGAAGGGAGGTCGGTTGTGCTGGCCGCCGGCGCCACCAAGAGGTGGGACCCGAGGGGGTCCCGCAGTTACCCAAAAACCGGAAATCATGGTCGGCCATTTCGTAAAAATGACGGGGGGTGTAACACCCCGCTCCGCGTAACGTTCGGCCGTGTTGGCCGAGCCGCAACCGCCAGCGTCGGGCCAGGCCGCCACGCCTGGCCGGGCCAGGCCGCCAGCGCCGGGTCGGGCCGTGCCCAACCGGGCTGGACCCAGACCTGAGTTAGGTCAACTCGGTTCGGGCTGACCCAGGGGGTGTTGGGCCGGGTCGGACCGGGCCCAGACCCCCTATTTCCGGACAGTTTCGGTTAAACGGTCATATCTTGAGCTACGGACCTCTAATCGACACACCGTCGGTTTTTTAGGATTCCTTGGATCAAGACAGTCGTTTTGGTATATTACACTCAAGGTTTCTACAAATATTTGGAACGGCTGGGTTGGTTCGAACTTGAAACAAACTGGGCCATCAGAGCAGAAACGCTTATAACAGGAGGATCGGACGTCCGATTGACATGTCGTCAACTATGTTGGATTCCACTTGAAGAGATGGTTCTTTTGGCATAATTCACCTGAGGTTTGGACACAGTTGGAGTATGGTCGGGTTGGAATGTACCCAAAATCCAACCGGGCCCCTCGAACAAAAATGCTAATAACTCACAGACCGGGCATCCGATTGACACGCCATCTATTGAGTTGAGACCTCTATAACGAGGCGTTCCTTTGTGATACTTCTACATGTTACTTTGTGACACTTGAAAGTAACGACCAATAGCTTGTGGAGTAGACCCTCCTGGAGACGAGTGTACGGAGTGCGGAGACCGAGTATCTGTAGACCTGACAACTGCTTGACTGATTTGACTCGTAGTGATTCGATTAGCCTAGTGGATGGAGCGCCCGGTATTTGGAGGCAGACCCACGGAGGACAGAGCGCCTGGTAGTTGGCAGCAGACCAGCGGTACTCGATAGAAGGAGTACCTCTATAGGCTATTAGGGAGAGCACCCGGTATTTGGCGGTAGACCCTCAGCAGAGAGAGCGCTGGTATTTGGCAGCAGACCCATGGTACTCAACAGGAGGAGTATCTCAGCAGTCTAAGGTTAGTGAGTAGTGCCTCGGAGTCGTGATAGGGACACTGTACTCAACAGAGGAGGAGTTTTTCCAGTAGTTGTGGTTTCGATAATAAAAATCCTGGTTTGAGCTGAGTCAATGACCTTTGTGTTAACCTCATGATTGAGATGGGTTACTTGATAACTTAGGTATATGTATGGGAATATACCTAAGTAAAGGTTATATGTTAAGATCATTATTTGTGGTTTATCCTTATTGGTTTTAGAGAGACCTTGAGGGTCACGGGGTCCCTACTGAATATCGTTATACTAACCCCTGTACAGGCTATGCCTGTACCTCATTGTGTTGGATGCAGATGACGGACAACACTGATCATGGTTGAGGATTGTAGAGATGGACGGTACCCGGAGGTGGACTTTATGACAAGATGGTACCCGGAGGTGGACTTCACGACGAGACTGTACCCGGAGGTGACAGAAGGACGTGGAGAGACGAGGTGTCCATATGTACCTACCCTTCAAGTAGGAACTCTGGAGGACGATCTAGGAGCAGCTTGTCACCTTCCTGATGTTTTGTCCTTTCCTTGTACTTTACTGTTGGGCTTGTATTCCGGACCTTTTATACTTTTAGCACACTTGTTATACTGCTTACTTAGTGTTTTCTTCTACTTGTACTCTGGTTGTGTGTGTTTACGTTTCATAAAGGCAATGCCTTCCCTTTTTTTCAGGATTAACGCCTTTGGTGCTAGTCGTCAGCCCCTGGACCATGGAAGGCGGGCTTGGGGTAGTCACGGCACGGGCCCGGAGGACGGGTCTTGACAAAAAATGTGTGAAAATTTATATAAAGGGTTGATCCCCATTTTATCTCATGAAAAATGGGTGATCCTTATATAGCTTATATGAAGGGTGGACCCCATTATAGCTCTCTAATTAATTGGATAAGGATTATGTTATCTAGAGAATTTTATTGGAAGTTATATTTATGGTTATTATAATTGAAAGGGCTTTGAAAGGGTTTTATAAATGTGATTATCTAAGTTTCTAAAATGGGTTTTTATTTTCTTTTAATTGTTTTTAATGGTTTTCTTTGAGAAATTTTTTTTTGTGTTATTCATGTGGAAATTTTGTATTTCATACGATCAAATAACTTTGAAGATAATGGTAAATATCACATGATTTTTTTTGTATTTCATTGGACTAACCGATTTATTATTTTTATTTCCGTTTCTAAGATTTTTATTATCATACCATGTTTTTAAAATATTTTTCTTAGGGTTTAAGTATGGTTTAGGAAAACAAGTTTTCAAGATGAAAGTCGTAAAGATTTTTCAGAAAAATAATACATGTTTTATTTTATAGGTTTTATATTGTGAAAAAATGGATATTGATTATAAGTTTCTTCTCTTTAATATATTAGTTTTATGTATGTGTTATTAACTAATTCTCTAAAACTCTAAATCAAAATGATCCTTGGGATTTATAGAATGTGAATTCTAGTTCAAAGACACTAGATTATATAATACTTATGGTTGGGTCCTTACAGTTTTATTATGTAAGATTTAGTTTTAATTTTATAAATATTTAAAACTAAAATGTCGTGGGTATGTAAGTGGCTCAATATTAGATATATATACTGTAATTATTGATGTAAAAGATTTTATTTTAATCGATATCAAATCAAGAAATGTAAATTTTTTGTATTTAGCACTAGATACAGGAGTGCAGGTTCGGGGCTATTATAGTTTGTATTAGATCAGTGTTTGGATAACTTTGGAGATTATGATTTTTTTCATGTTAGATTAACTTATAAGTTATGGATACCAACATGGGTTTATAAGTTTAATCTTGATCAAATGTTTAAAGGAAGATTCACCCCTTTTAAGGTTTTAAGTGATGTTATTTTAAGTTTATTAATGATATTTTGGGAGATTTTTGTATAGGGTTGAGGTATACAAAACCATTAGGTTTAACATGAAGGATTTTTTTGGAAGAATGTTATTATTTTTTAGGAATATAATATGGTAGGTATAACAAAACATTTTTAGTTATAAAAATTATTAATGTTGAGGTTATTGAGTTTAATTTTCATATATATTTATTTATTTATGGAATGATCAATGTTAAACATTTGGTGTTATTATTCAATTTAAATATTAATGTTTTATTTATTCATATAAAGTTTTTTTTAATTTTGGGCATTATATTACCGTGTCATAACTATTTTCATTTCTGAAAATATAGTAAGAAAATATTTTCATCCTTTTATATACCTCATTGTCCATAAAAAGATGATTATAGTTCTTCAGACATTAAATATACATACTCATCATTTGGAGTAAAAGATGAGATAAAGGAGGAAACTGATCACGACATGCAATCAAAGATGAAATTAAATTTATGAATTTGAAGAAAATAAAGTGAGTATATTATTTTATATACTCAATCTATATGGTAAAGGATTGAATCTACTCTAAGAAAATAATCTTGAAATAAAAATTTTATCTTATTATTTTTATTTCTAATGAATTGAATTTATTTTTAATCACTTGTTGAATTGTGGTTTTATGATAATTAACTTTCTCATGAAAAAATTCTCTATCACTTTCCAACACTTAGACATTATTTTTTTCATACATGTCCTTATTTGTTCTTCATGATAATATTATTCTATTTGAAAACCTTGTTATGTGTTATATGTGATAACATTCATATTTCCCATTCCATTTTTTCAAAAGGATTTTTTATTAACCACTTTTATGATATGGGTTTAAAAAAAAGTATTTTTAAATGTCAAACCCTTGACTACAAATCCTAAGATAAAATTTATAGGATGAAATTTATTAAAGGAGGTAAAATGAAACCCCCTAAGAATTTAAATTAATCCTATGTTCGATAGTGTACAAGATACACAACACAGAGCATTAGAAATCATGAAATATTATTATTTAAATATGACTATTATAAACTAGTCACTGACTTAAAGGGTATTAAGACCAATAAAAAAATTATAAATATATATATAAAGGACCTAATTAAAAAAATCTGTTGATAAATTCTTAATAAATAAGCACTCAATTTCTAGTAAAGTTGTTTTAGGAATCAAAAATATATTTTCTTCAAAAAAAATTATATATTTTGGTTTCTAAATATTATAATTAATTTATAAAAACTTTAGAAATTTAATTTATAAAAATTATATAACTTTTAAATAATAAAATCAAAAATATCTTATGGTGAAATTATGAAATTTTTACGAAAATATTTTTTTTTACTAAATATTTAAAAATGTTTAATATTTGTAAAATTTTCATTTCTATTTATCAAAAATATAATTATTATTTGAATATTTTATTAAATTTAAATAATTATTCTTTATCTATAAACAATTTAATTAATTATATAAAAAATCAACATTATACCTAATCTTAGAATAAGTTTATATTTATACTTAAAAACACATATTTCTAAAAAAATCATTCCACATTTCATTTTTAGATTAAATTAATTTCTTCCACTCATAGAAATTTAATATTTAAAAATAAATTCTATATTTGGAATTAGTAGGTTCAAATTTTTTAAGCATGTCCTTTTTATTTTTTTTTATTATGAATTGTAACCGTGGTAAAATTTATCACCTCTATACGAGTAAAATAGGTTAAACTAGGTTAAAAAAATGGGGTAACATTTTAAAATCTCCCAAAAATATTCTATTATCTTATTTTATTAGTGGTTTTAGACTAAATATATGTTAAATGAGTTAAATAATGTATTTTAAAAACATTATTTTTGAAATTGGGAACCTAATCGTGACTTTTGTTAACATAAGTTGACTTTTATTCAAATTAAATACTATTTTTGGGTATTTTTATTTTATTTAATGTTTTGAAGATGAAATATGGTTATTTACTGCTCAAAAAATATAAAAAACTTCCTTTTTTTATTATTTAACCAATAAAATTCATGAAAACAAACTTATTAGCTGATTTCATGGTGAAATGTTTTTTACTCTTAAAATGGTTATTTTGCCAAAAAAATATTTTTAATGTATTTTGTTTTGTTATATTAAAATTAATTTATGATACCTATATAAAATTTTAACACCATGATATTTTATGATATATTTCTTTGGAGATAAAATTTCTTTAATAGCTTGTGATACACGAAACCCTAAGTCTAAATGAACTGTATTTTAGTATATTGTCATAAATTATCTGTTATATTGGTAGAGTGAATTATAATAACCATATGTAAAAAAATATCCATAAAATATTTATATAAATAAAAAAATTAAAAATAAGTAATAAATTTTTTTTAAAGTCATTATATTCTTTAAAAATACATTTTTCCCCAAAAATATTTTTTATTGTTTTTTGTGAAAACATAATATAATTAATTTTAAACACTAAGAAAAATTATTTTAAAAAATTATATTAATTTTTAAAATTTTCAATAAAAAATTATCTTAGAGTATATTTTTTAGAATTTTCTAAAAAAACAAACTTTATCGACGAATAGTGAAAAATACAGATTTTTATTAAAAACTATATTTTCATTTAAAGAATTTTAAAAGTTCCATTTTATTTTAAAATGTTTTTAAAATATAAATTAGTTCATTTATATTATTAATAATCCAATTATGTTTATCATAATTAATTTTATGTTTTATTATGTTATAAAATATATTTATACTTAAGAAAACATTTTTCTAGAAAACTGATTTTCATTGAATATTGTTGGTTTAATTTTAAATTAAATTATTCTAATTATGATAATTGAATTTGATAAAATTTATTCCACATTTTTAATTATAATTTATATATTTTTAAATGATTCCACTTTCATTTTTTCATAATGAACAGTAAAAATAATAAAAAAATTCACTAGGGTTATGGTTAAAACAGGATTATTGGGGGTTAAACCAAGTGATAAGGATAAATTGTCCAATTAAACTATAATAAATTATATTTTATGGACATATTTTCACCTCATACTATCAAAAATTAAAATATATATACATTTTAAATCATTTTTATTTATTAATTTATGATTATAACATAATATTTTAAGAAATTACAAGTGTATCCTCTCTCCCACTTAAAAAAGAAACCCCCATTTTTCCCTTATTTACACTACATTGAGACATATAGATCTAAAAAAATATTTCCATTTATATTTTAAAATTTTATAGTCACAAATTGGATTTGATAGTCAACCAATCCATAGATCTTTAAGAAAGGATATAATGGAGGCATACCAAATAAGAGGTAATCATCTTTCCTAAACTCTTTAAAATTATTTATTTTTCTACCTCCTTCAAATCAATGTTATTAATTATAAAATAATTACTTATTTATATTAAATATAATTAGATTTTATTATTATTATAAAACCACTATTATTCACTTTGTTTTCCACCCAATTTATTGTGAAAGTATCGCTCATGCATACGTGTGGACAATCGCCTCCACAAAGCAATACAATTCATTTTCCATCATCATATTTCATGGATGGTTATTATGATGCGTATAAAGTTTATATAATTTATTTATGAAATAATTATACCTTTGTAACTATAATATCTCATCAAAGTTCATACCTTCTCATTATTTAGAATATGATAGCATCACTCGTGTGTATGTGTGGACTACCTCCTCACTCAAGAAATATGATTCTTTTTTTCTATTTTATATCGATGGAAATTAGGATATATTTAATAAATATATATGATATATGTTATATATATTATATATTAGTGATTATATAAAGGTGAATTATTATATACCTTTATTTTTTTTCTCATCCATTATAATGATACCATCCAAAGGGATTTATCCACAAGGGTATTCACTTATAACACCCTAAGATTTAATGAAATATTTTTTTCCAAATAAATTTAATTTTTTTAGCTCACATTATATGCAACACCAAGTTTAATTGAATCATAATATACTATTAAAATATTTTTATTTAATAATTATTTTATCTCCTAGAAATTTTATTTGTAGGTATGAATAGGTATAACTAAATTTTTAAAATTATATAGTATAAAATAAATTCACTACCTATCAATCAGTTATAAATTAAATAAAAATAATTTAAAAGTAATTTTAATGTTTTCTAAAAAAACTATTTTTATTTGAGTAAGGTTGTTTTGTCTTAATAAATTAAATTAATCAATATTTTTGAATGATTTTAAAAAATTTATATAATACATATTCAATATTTTTTTTTATCATTCATCTAATATTTTTTCTTAGGATGTATAAAAATAAATCCAATTTTATGTTTACAATTGTTGATTTTATAAAAATTGGGTATGGTACATTCTGTGAACTTATTTTAAAACTAATTTTTTTAAATTATAGAAAATTTATTTTAAAAAATTAATTTAAATTTTTAATATAAATTTTTAAAATCATCTGAGGGTTAATATTTTGGAATTTTTTGAAAATTTTAATTTTCAGTAAACAGTAACAAAATTGCTTTTTAAAAAAAATACTTCTCATTTAAAGAATTTATAAAGTTATATTTTCTTTTAAAATAGTTTTAAAAGTAAAATTAGTCCAAAAATAAATTTAATAATCCAATTTAGCTCATTGTAATCAATTTCATATTAAATTCTGATGTTAATACATTTTATACTTTTGAAAGTTTTTCTTTGTAAAATAATTTTTTCATCGTGTCTATGGGTTTATTTTTTAATTAAATTCTGCCACTTCTAGGAATAGAATTTGAAAAAATGGATTCAATATTTTTAATCATTAAATTTTATTTTATATAATAAGTTTAAGTTAACTTTTTGTGAAAATGAATAGTGAAAATAGTAAAAATAAATTACAGAGTTTAAGATTAAAATGGGTTTACCATTGGTTAAAAAAAATATAATGGTTAAATAACCTAAAAAATTGTCTAATTAAGATGTAATATAAATATGTCAATCATATCACATTTAAATATTGATAATGATACAGTTTTTATCCTTTTTCATCTGAAAAATATGAGCATAACTTTTTCTTTTTAAAAATTCCAATTGTGTCTTCTCCCCCACTTATAAAATGACAACCAATATCCTCTCTTATCCACACATCCAAAGACTTTTGGTTCAGAAATTACCTTTCCAAATCCCTCCCTTACACCCTCTCCACATTCTATAGGACTAAGTTTACTTATGAAACCTACTTAAAAATGATTTAGTTATAAACCTAAAGAGGTCCTCTAAAGAAGATGAAAAATTATTAATTGTTTAGTCTTGTTTCTTCTTCCATATCCCTTGAATATAAATAAAATAGTCTGATATAAAAACAAAATTTTATCCCATATACTGAGATTTTATTATGTTAATTTAATAACCTATATCTATATCTTTTTCAATCAAATAGGAAAAAAACTACCGACCGTGTATACGGTGGACTATCACCTCGCGAAATGTTGTAGTTAATTTTCCAACACCACCTATCATGTATGGATATAAAGACGGATTTAAAATATTTATATTATATTTATGATATAATTATACTTATTGAACAATATTATCACATATATCTTCATAATTTCCATTCTGTGGAATATGATATAGTCACTCATTCGTTAAGAGATTTGATTCATTATTCACTTATGCATTACAAGGAAGGTAATAAGAATACATTTAAGGAATATATGGGATATATATGAAATAATAATGAATCTATAATTTTTTATATTATTTCCCATCTTTCTTTCCTTTCATCAGGAAAAAATAAAAAAGTTTTCATGTGTATGTATGGCCTACAATCTCCATAAATATTGTAATTAATTTTATATCTCTAAATTTTAAATATTTCTCAAAAATAAAATATATATATATATGATATATATATATATCATAATTATCATACTAGATATTATGGGTCTAAGATCAAAGTAAAAGTACTGAAAATACCAAACCCAAATAAACAAGAAAAACATGGTTGTCAACACCTAAAATGTGATTTCTACAAGGAACTATTAATAAATGGGTAATTAAAGGTCATAAATAAATCCAATATAGAATGATATATATTATTATGTTTATATAATATATTTATAATAAACCTATATTTATTATACAATTGTATCAAACATTTATGAATAAATTTGAGACTTGAGGTTTGGGATTTCTTGTCTAGATTTTTTTTCTGGGAGAATTGTGCCAAATTCATCACTCATTTATTTTTTGTGGTGTATGTAATCCCCCATTGAAATGGTATATATTGAATATAATTTACATGATTATACTTAATATTTCAATTTATGTTATTATTTCATTGGTATTATGATTAAAAAGTTACCAAAGTGGTAAGGGTTTTATGTTATAATATTTTTTTTATCAGGACAATTTATGATTATGCTTCTAATAATGAAATATTATGATTCATCTCTCCATAAACTCATTAATTTTCCAATGCTATAGTTATTTCTAAAAACTGAAATTTTTCCATTCATCTTCATATCTTTATATACTCAAGAGTTCCAAATAACTTTTTTTGAGAAAATCAACATTATTTCTCTCTTTGGCCAAATATACTTTTTATTCCACATCCATGTTTTCTTAAAACAATTTAAATAAAACCTTTAATATTCTCCAAATATTTTTTAAATTAATTTTTACACATATAATAATTTTTAAAAAATGTTTTTCAAGTATTCATATGGTCATTTTCTAAAATCGTTACTTTTAACTTTTACCAAAAATGAGAAAGTAATATTTGTTTTAAGATGTATGGTATGAACGGTTTATTCCACTATCATGACCACTATTTTTATAAGATTAATTTATAAATATCCAAGGATATTTTTAAAGAAAATTATTTCCAAAATATTATGTGAATTTTTAGTTTTTAAACAAACATTTTTAAAGTGGAAATGTTATCTTTCAAAAGAAATGTTTTAAGTGATCTTTAAAAATCATTTTTCATCAAAGATGGAATACTTTGATGTTATTTAAGATTTATTGTTGATATAATTAAATGATACCATACTTATCATTTCTAAAAATGGTATATATTTTTAATGAAAATATTTTCATGAAACTCATTCCTTTTCCATGGGTCATGTTATAATGAAATGATGAAATGTTTATAAAACATGTTTATTTTCCATGGGTTATGCTATGATGAAATAATTATAAACCCATTTATTTTCATGGCTTATGATATAATGAATGTATTATGATCTTGTGGTACACATATGTATGTTTTTTCATATCAGATGGTTGTTATGTTATAACCAATGATGGTATAATTGTTATAACAAAGGATGGTGGTTACATTATAACCAAGGATACTAGTCACGTTATAAACAAGGATAGGTGGGAAACTCCAATTCATTGTGTAATTATTCTTGTGATAAATAAATTATGTGTGAACCTTATGTCATCATGTTTAAAAGTTTATTTTTGGACCTAGATTTCATGTTTATAAGGTTATCAGGGACCTGATTTAATGTCCTTAACTTAATGATGGGACATCTTCTATTTATAAAATTTCACAATTTAATAAGATTGTGTGTATGATACAAATCTATATATTATAGAAATTATATGTTCTCATGGATAATGTTCCTTGGTTATTTTAGTATTCATGTCTAATGAACTTCCAAGATTTATTCCATGACTCAAGTTTATAATCTAGGATATATAAGGTATGTCTTCAAAACGTTATTCTCATGTTTTTATTCCCTTATACACATGTTATGTTGATATATACCATGTCTACCCTTATTCAGAATCAGAGCCCATCCTTTATTTTTTTGTTTTCCCCAAGTTATGAATAGTGGTTTTAAGTAGGGTATGTTTATGAAGTATACTAGGTGGTAAGCTCTTTATGGGAGATATTGAAGATATATCATAAAATAAGAATGTTGTGTATCTTGTATTCAGATTCACTAACCCTTTATGGTCCATAGGAATTAATTTTTGAAATGAATTTAATATTCATGTAATATTTATTTATTAAATTATTGGGTAGTTTTATAAGAAGCTATGAATATATCATTAAATGTGTTATCAAGGTGATAATAGAGATTGGAGTTACCCATAAATATCATAATTTTGATAATAAAATAAAGATTAAATTAAAATTATATATTAATAATAAAAACTGTTGAGAGAAGAAGATAATATTTCCTTTATTCTCAAAGTGTTGATATAAACATGCTAGTAATAATTTTAAGGGGGTTGGTAAATTTTTCAAGTGTGTAAAGTAAGATCATCATGAAATTGAATTTCAAATTAATGATAAGAAAATAATTAATGATGTGAATAGATAGAAATCTTTATAGAGTGAACCACCCACACTTTAGTGTCTCAAATGCCCATAGTATGGTCATTATGATAACCAATGATCAAATACAAATGTTAGTGATGATAATCTAAATTAACAGCTTCTTGATACTAGAGATAAATGGAAGTATTACACCATCACTATTTCTTATGTGGGGTATGATAATGATGTCGTGAAATGTGAACTTACCATACACTATAAAAACATTAATGTATTATTTTATTTTGGATATATCCATTCTTTTATATAGAAATAATTTTATAAGGGTATTATAATACCACCCTAATGATTATATTTCAAATTTTAACTACAAATTATTAATTGTAAGATGATCAGATCTAAAGTATATGATTATTATCTAGTTAAAGATTTTGGCAATATGGTTCTTACAAATCTCATTGTTCTCCCTCTAGTTGAATTCTATGTAATTTATTTCATGAATTGAATTTATTTTTTTAAATCCCATATCAATTTCTATGGAATGGAACATACAATTAATATTTCCAACCAACCTATGTTTTTAAATTAGTTTGATGATAAGTATGAACTTATAATGGAAATGACATCAATTTTATGGGAATTTATTCATATTCAAAAGGAGTAGTTATCTCATATTATTGTGGATAAACTAAAAATAAAATATATTCATAATGTATGGGATTTTTTTTAAGTATTTATGAGATAATTTCGTATTATTCCTCCAAATCATGAAGTTGATTTTTTTAAAAAACCCATACCAGTTAATACACCTATTTCAAAGACTCTATATAGAATAGACCTGATTAAGTTTTTGGAATTGAAGAATCAACACTATGTGAATCTTGACCATGGATTTGTTCGGCCATGTACATCAATAATAAGTATCATATACCCCCCATTGATGATTTTTTCGATCAATCAGAAGGATCTCAATATTTTTTCAACCATGATGTTTGATCTAGTTACTCTGAATTAATGATCAAAATGGAATAAATACCCAATAAAAAATTACATACGAGGTATATACACTATGAATTTATAGTTATTCTATTTGGCCTTTCTAATTCCCCACTATATTCATGGATTTAATGAATAAGGTCTTTAAATATTACCTTGATCAGTTTGTGGTAGTCTTTATAGGTGATATTCTTATATATTCCAATAGTAAAGAATAGTATGAAGATCACTTGAGGATTTTTCTGGAGACATAAATAATGTAGTATTTATAAGAAAAATTTACCAAATATTAATTTTAGATATAAAATATTCATTTTTGGTCATATTATCTCAGGTGAGGGTATATCTGTGGATCCATCAAAGATGGAAGTTATTGAATGTTGTCCTAGACCAACCACTATGACTTAAATCCATAGTTTTCCTAGTTTGGATGTATATTATTGATGATTTATAGAAAATTTATCATCAATCTCTAATCCACTCAGTATGTTAACTTGCAATGGATTCATGTTCTTTGGATGGATGAATATGAGAAAATTTTTAAGGGAATGAAGAGATGGTTAGTTAGGGAACCTATGCTTACACTACCCTAAAATGGAGAATGGTCTCTGATATATAGTGATACATCAAAAAATGTACTAGGATTAATCATCATGAATAATTATATATTGATAACTTATGTTACATGAGAATTGAAGGTTTATTAGAAAACTTCCCCAACTAAAGATTTTGAGTTGTATGAGGTAATTTTTTAATTAATGATAAGAAGGCATTATATTTATAAAGAAATGTGTGATATATATATATATATTGGTCATAAAACATTGAAGTATATATTCAATTATAAACTATTAAATATGATCCAAATAAGATGATTTGATTTGATTAATGATTATGACTGGTCAATAAATTACCACCCTGGGAATGAAAACAATGTGGCGGATTCCCTGAGTTGAAACAATAATGAAATAATATGTAATATAAAGATAAAAAAAGATATATTATTCCTAGATTTATAAAGGATGGATATAGGAATCATTAAAGAAGGGGAGGAATCATATCGTTCTAAAATAATTGTTCAACCATCTATCAAAGTGAAGATTAAAGAGGCATAGAAGGAGGATGTAGAGATGTAAAGGATTGTGATAAATGTTCTTCTGTTCAAACTTGATTATGATGAAATGATAAGGATCTAGAACCATTTATGTGTCCCTTACATACCATATTTTCATAATGATATATTGGATGAATTTGATTTTTCATCATTCTCTATTCATCTTGGAGGTATGAATATGCATAGAGATCTGAAAGTGTCTTTCTGGTGGGACAACATGAAGAGAGATATTCCAGAGTATGTATCTCTATGTATTAAATGTAGCGAAGTTAATTCTAAGAGATATAATTTTTAGGGTATGTTATAACCATTACCCAAACTATAATTAAAATGGGAAAACATCTCCTTGTATTTTTTGTAGGACTCCTCGAAACATCTAAAGACCATAATGCAATTTGGGTTGTAGTCGATCACCATAAAAAGACATTAATCTTTATTACTATCAGAAAATATTTCTACCTTTATCTGATTTCATAAATATACATTAAAGACGTGTAAATTTTCCATGAAGTATCAAATTATATTGTATCTGATTGGGATTTTAGGTCTACCTCAACGTTCTGGTAAATACTTCAACAATATTTGGATCCAGAGTTGTGTTTCAGTACTAATTATCATCTATAAATAGATGCTTAGTCTGAGAGAACCATGTAACCCTAAGAGGATATATAGAGGTCTTATTCTATGTTTTTAAGGGTATTTGGGATCATCACCTTTATCTAGTCAAGTTTTATTGAAACATTATCTTTTACTCAAGCATTAAGATGGATCATTATGAAATCCTCAATATAAATACTTATAGAACTCCAAGATACTATGATAGAGTTATATAAATAAAGATATTGGGACCTATGATATCTAATTAAATGGAAGATATATTCAAATCCATTTAGAAACATATCAAGGAAACTCATGGTTGATAAAAAAATCTTTGCTAACAATCATTGGAAAAATATGGAATTTGAAGTTGGTGAGATGGTATTCTTGTGGATTTCTCCATGAATTAATTTTATGAGATTTTTAAAGAAGGTAAATATGAGACCTGGTTATATTTTTATATTTTATAATCATGATCAAAGAGGGATGGTAGCATATCACTTAAAATTTCTATTAAACCCATCTCAAGTTCATGATGTGTTCTATGTATCTCTCATGAGGAAGTACATACTTGATACTTAAAATTTATTAAAATCAGAGGTTATACTATTGGATCATGATACTTTCAATTAATAATAATTATTATAAATATTTTATTGTATAATTAAAATACTATGGAATAAGACTACTCACCTGGTTAAAGATCTGAGGATGAATCATGAATTTGAAGAAGCTACTTGGGAACTTGAGGATGTGATAAAGTAGTGATATCCTCATTTAATTATATCAAAGTAAATAAATCAATGTAAAATTCATTTTAGGGAGGGTATAATGTAACACCTTAATATTTTATGTTATCATTATCTTTAAATAAAATTTCTTCGATAAGTTTCTATACATACAACCCCTAATCTCAGTGAAATATAATATAGTACATCATTATAAACTATCCATAAAGTTGATGAAGTGAAGTTATAACCTTATTTTTATAAAACATATGTCTATTAATGTTTTATATAAAAAAATATATTGATAAATAATCACTCATTTTTTAATAATTTCATTATATGCTTTAAAAATATATTTATTCCTCAAAAATGGATTTTATGGTTTTTTGGGATAAAATAATATAATTAATTTATTAAAATTTTAGAAAATTTATTCAAAAAAGTGGAGGGGATTTATGAAATAATCATTTCAAAATTATCTACAGTGGATTTTTGAGAATTTTCTGAAAACATTTTACTTTTTCATGAATAGTGAAAAATATTTATTTTTATTAAAAACTGAATTTTTTATTAAAGAATTTAAAAAGTTAAATTTTGTTTTAAAATGGTTTTAAAAGTAAAATTAGCTCATTTATATTATTAATAATCCATTTAATGTCAGTATAATTAATATTACATTTTATTTTGGTATGAAAACTTTTTATTCTTAAGAAAACATTTTTTCTTGAAAATAGATTTTTTTTCTTATTATAGGTTTTATTTTAAATTATATTATGAAAATTATGTGAATTTGATTTAATAAAATGTATTATATATCTTTATTTATCTTTTTAAAAATTGGTAATGATACCACTTTAATTTTTGTACGTAATGAATACTAAAAAAATTAAAAACAATAGTGCGGTTAAGGTTAAAATAGGTTTACTGAGGGTTAAACTATGAGATAAGGGTAAGTTTTCCAATTAAACATTTACAAATCCTATTTGATATTCAGATTTAAATAATATCCTATCCTAAATTATAATATATATTCATTTGGAATAATTTTTATTGATTATGAAATTAATATATTTTAATCATTATGGAAATTACAAGTATGTCTACTCCCCCTCTTATAAATAGACACCCCTCATTTCTCTTCTTTACACTGATTTGAGAAATCTATCTCAACCAAACCTTAAAAAATTATCTTCTAAACTCCTTTATAAATTAATTAGAGTTTCTTTTATTCTTTAAATATCATTCCTAGGATCCTAAATAAGGGATCTAAATGGGGCCTTCTAAAGAAGAGGTAATCATCTTACCCAACCTATTTCAATTTATTTCTTCTTATACCTCATATAAATATTTGGTATTAATCCTAAAATATAAATTAAATTAATGAAAATAAATTTAAACATTTTTATTATTGATAAACTACCATTATTGAATCTTTTTCCATCAAATGGGAAGTGAATGTATTAGTCATGCATAAGTATGGAATATTTCCTCCATGTAACTATACAATTCATTTTCCATAACCATATTTCATGGATTTCAATTATTATGGGAAAAAAATTATGTATTAAATTTATGAAATAATTATACTCATGTAATTATAATATCATACCAAACCTATTACCTTCTCACCCTTTTAAAGATGATAACATCACTCATGTTTTCATGCCCTTATTCTTAAGTTATTCTAAATCGATCATTGATATCTCCCTTATTTACCCTTACTAAGCATATGATCTCACCCTTCCATAGGATTCCTTTCCCTGTTGTGAACAAATTTTTAATTATGGTATTTCTAAGAATATTACTATATGGGATAAAATATATAGTATATGCTGAATATATTTTATTAAATAAGAATATTATGTATCAATAATTCAAAGACACTAAACCCTTATGGTCCTCATGCACGTATTTGTAAAATACATTTAATATCCATCTATCAAAATGTAATGTCTACGTATAAAAATTATGGTTATATAGAAAAATAAATTTGATAAAATGGATTCAGAATTTGTAAATAAAATTTTAAAATAACAAAATTTCCCTTTTATTTTTGGTTATATAATTAAGTTATCATGGTAAAACGTTAAGTTATCATGGTTAATGTTAATATAAGTTTAAAGTGTTTTAACTATGAGATAAAGAATAAAATGTATCCATAATATGTCTAAGTGTGATTGGTTGAGTTTATTTAGAACCTCTAAAATCTTATCTTGGAATTTTTTTGTTCCTTTTTTCCACATGACATGATTATGATATATATATATATATATAATCTATTAATTAATTCCAATTGTTTATGTTCCAACATTTATAAAATGAAACCTCCATTCATTTCTTCCTCACAACTTTTTAGAACTCCAGTTTAGACAATCTCTTCGCAAATACGCTTATAACATCCCAACTCACATTTAATAGGCCCTATTTTTATCATAATACACACCTTAGGAGGCCAGTGGTTTAATCCTAATCAGGTTGTCTGAAGAAGAGGAAAAATACTTAACTAAGTGTTATTATTTTATTTTTTTAAATCTCCCTCAAATATCCCTTAAACATTCGAATATAATAACATCAATATATCCTCTATACTAAACTGTTATTATGATTACGGTACTATAAGTAGGCATCCTTAAACATTACATAATCTAATTTCTTTAGAATATAAATTTATTTCTTTCATTCCCAAAGATATTTGAGGTTTATAAGTTTAGAAAATTTGGTTATAAATCTTACATAAAACCCCCATATATTACATAGAGGAAAATCTTGATCAATATCCATTTTCACCCAATATTAAACTTTTAAAGAGAAACATGTTTTATATTCATGAAAAATATTTAGGACTTTCAAATTTACATCTTCGTCAGTCTTTCTCGTCCTTAAACCCTATAAAAACATTTAAAAACATGGGATGTTCATAAAAAGATCTGTAAGGGACAAAAAATATATAAATCTAGTAGTCTAATAAAAAAATTAAAACCCATAACATTTTTACCTTTATCATAATATTATTTAATCTTATGAAATAAATAATATACACGCGAAACACACACACTTTTTTCCCAAATAATACCATTAGAATCCATAGCATGAAAATCAAAACCCTTTTAGGAAACTAAGATCAATATACTTATAAAACATGAAAAAACTAATTGGAGACTAGTTAAATATATGGGATAAACCACCAAGGATAACTACCCCCTTCTTACCTTTTAATATATGGGACATTACCCAATGTATTGGAGAACTATATCATGATCACTCATCATATAATCTATATCAGGATCACCTATCGTATAATATATATCAGGACCACCTATCATATAAGATGTTTCAGACTTACCCATCATCAACTATTATAATCAAGTGTCGTATCATGAATAAAACACTTTAATCCTTCACCTTTTCTTTATAAAACACTTGAAAAACTCATTTCAACCCATATGTAAACATTTTTGGATATCAAAATACCCTTTTCTTTTAAACACCAATTTTCAAAACTAAAATTCCCAAGAAAAAAGGGAAATAGGATTTTACTTTGAATAAAACATGTAATATTTTAAATTAATCCAAACATAGAATAACATTTGTAGTGGTGGTAAATTTTATTTATGAAATATAAGTTAATACAAAACATTTTTTACAACTCTAAAAAATTCAAAGCGTTGTGTATAAAATACCTAGAAAGAATCAATTTGAAAACATTTGTAAGAAATTAAAAATATACATAAAATTAAAATTTTAATTTATTTATTTCCATGTAAATACATCCATAAAATAATTTTATGAATACGGACACATAATTAAAATATTTAGAAAATAAATATTTAAAACAATTAAAATTAGGTTTTGAGTTAAGGTGTCCCTAACCACGAGTCTAACTTATCACAGACATTACTTATATTCCTAAATAATAAAATTATGTTAATTATTTACTATCTTTAGAACCATTTTTAAGTTTATTATTCATTTTATTTTACTAATATCCATGTTATATTCAATTACTTCATCATTTAGTTTCATGTCGAACATTTTGACTATATTCAGCTCATGTATCCAAAATGACTTTGGTTTGTTGACTATGGTCGAAGATTTCATAAATAAATAAACTAAAAAAATTAATCATGATGTAATTATTATTTTTATACATCAATTATACATTTAAAACTATCCATGAATTATGGTTATGAAAAGTAAATTGTGTTAAATTCATTGAGATAATAGGTCATATGTATGCTTGAGTAACGTTTTCATTTTTCAAAGAGCATGTGGGAAAGAAGGTAAGTATAATTTAAACTTTCAATAATGATGAATGTATCATAAATATAAAAAAAATATTCAAATATAATTAATTATTTCATGAATATCATATATATATATATATATACATTAAATCCCACATTATAACCAGTCATGAGAGGCAGTGATGGAAAATGAATTTCATCGGTTTGTGAGGCTATAGAATGTTGTACACATAAACGATGGAGTCATTTTAAATTTTATTGAAAATGATACAGATATAGGTTATTAAATTAACATAAAAATATCACTATAAAAATCATACTAGAGTTATTATATCACCATTTTTTAAAAATATATGAACAAGGTAGAAAAATAAATAAAATGAAAAAGATCGATTGAGAACTATATCTCTTCTTCAGACAACCTCTTTAGGTTTATACCTAAAGACTTCATAATTTGGTTCTATTATAAAACTGAGTATTCTAGGACATTATTACAGATTATAGTAAGATATTTTTTAGGTATTAACTAATTCAAAAATCTCTTGAGTTGTGGATAAGAGAGGAGAGGGGGTGTCCTTTTATATAAGTGAGGGGGAGGACACACTAGGGATTTAAATATATATATATATATATATTAATTTCTTACTCAATATAAATGGATCCAAAATGGATAATTTAAAAATATTGGATGATAAAGAGTCAAAATATGACCATAAAATATAATTTATATAAGTTCTTATGTCATTTTAATCCATATCACATTAGTTAAATGCCTTGGGACACAAATTTTAAACTTAATCATGGTAACATATTTTTACTATACATTATGAAAAAAAAGTTTTAATCTTATAACATAATATTAATTATGATTATTACAAATATGAAGTCCATTTTATCAGATTTAATTCATGTAATAGGTATAATTTAATTTAAAATTAAATAAAAAAATCATGATGAAAAATAGTTTTTTAGAAAAATGTCCTTCTAAGTATAAAAATGTCTTTATACCAAATTCAAGTATAAAATTAAATACAAATACCACATTTGGATTATTAATAACATAATAAAACAAATTATTCTTTTAGAACGTATATAAAAAATGTAACTTTGTAAATTATATAAATGAAAAGACAGCCCTCAATAAAAATCAGTATTTTTCACTATTCATTGAAAAATTAAACTTTTCAGAAAATTCTCAAAAATAAATAATTAGATAATTTAGAAAATATGAATTTAAAAAATATTCATTTAAAATTCATTTTCTATAATTTTAAAATAAATATTTTAAATAAAACCATATAATGCATGAATGCCCAATTTGGTTAGAAATAAAGTTTTTTCCTTTTGACTAAAAAATTACCTAATATAATAATAATGAATATAACTCTATAAAATATTATTAATGAAAATTAATAACTATGAAAATTATTTATCTTGACATTATAAGGGATGTTACATTCATTATATCTTTTTGAAATCTCATCCTCATGATTTTGTTCAATACTTAAACAAGTGGGGATATATTTACTCTATAGCATTTTCAGATTCTCATGTTTCTTATTCAATCATATGGTTTTTCAGAAATATATTAACTTTATTAATAAACATATTTTGTTACACTTTATAACTATATTCAACAAATTTTACTGTGTATTCCTCATAAAAAAATTTTATTCCAACTGATCCCCTTTTGGGATCGAAACATGAGATACATTCGTGGAATATTTTATCAAAAAAACATGAAATACATCATTTAAATATGATAAAATCATAGGGAATTTCACTCAAAATTAAAATAATATAAATTTATCCATAATTTATTATGTTATAGTAAATCATGGACTCAACTTCCCTTTTTACCAAAATGCATAACACTTTTTATAGAGATACTTTAAAGAAAACATGATCAACTACCTTGAAAGAAAGATATTTCTTTTAGTTATCCACAGAAATTTTCTACCTTATCTAATCTATCCAAATTATTACTAAATAAACGTCACCATATCAACCAATTATTCTACTAACTATAGTCCCAAAAAATAACTTTCACCTACTTCATCCCAACAAGATATAGTCTTACACCTGTCTTTATTAAATACCTCAAAAGGTGTCATATATATACTGGAATGAAAAATATTATTATAATAAAATTAATCCAATGAAATATGTTGAACCCAACTTCCATATTAATACATTGAACAATAATTAATCATGTATTCCATGGTATAACTTTTATCCCTCAAACTTTCCATCAGATTGATGATGAAAATATATAATAAAATTTAATTCAATACCCAATAAATTTTGAAGGAATTTAAAAAAATTTAAAGTAAACCTAGGATTATGGTTAAATATAATGGAGAGATGAACTCCAAGTAACATTACTATATCCTTGAGGTACAATTTATAAAGTTTATCTAAGTACACGGTTTCTAAAATTTGAAATAAATTCATAGATTTAGTTATTCTATCAACAGTAACCAAAATTACATTATTACCTTGATTTGTTTTTGGTAATCCCGAAACTAAATCTATGCATACTTTTTTTTAATTATACTCCAGTGCTATAAAAGGATGAATAATTCCATTTATAGATTATCATTCAACTTTAACCTATTTACAATTAAAACACTTTCTATTAAAATAAAAAAATATCACTTTTCATTCTATCCCAAAATTGAAAATCTAAAAGGCCTCTAAACATCTTAGTGATTCATGTATGAATAGAAAAATGGGTACTATGATCTTAACTCAACAATTATCTCTTAAACTAGGAATCACAGGGAACACATAAGCTCTTCCCAAATTTTATAACACCTTTTTCATTAACATTAATAACTGGTAACAAAACCTTCTTAATAGATTTTGTGTCTTCCTATAAAACATGATCTTCCTTTTGAGATCACTTAAATATTTATGATAGAGATAATTGTAATGTCACCTGAAACAAAATAGAGGAAGCACCTTCATGCATTGTTTCTAAAAAAATCATCAAATCATTAACAAAGGGTTTATATTATATATGTATAATGATTAATGTAGAAATATCTTTTCAAATCAATGAATCAGCTACTTTGTTTGATTTTTTAGGATAATAATAAATTATACTATCATAATACTTAATAAGTTCCATCCATCTTCTCAACCTCATGCTAAACTCCTTGTAAGTGAATATACAATTCAAACTATAATGATAAATATATTTCACACTTTACTCCATATAAATGATTACTCCAAATTTTCATATCAAAAATCATAGTAGCTAATTCTGGGTCATGTATAGGATAATTTAACTCATTAGGATTCTTTTGACGTGAATTATAAGAAATTTATTGATCATTATCTATCATAACACAACCAAGTGCCTTCAATTAAGAATCAATAGAGATGACTAATTCACTATTTATAGATGGTAGGGCCAACACTAGAGCACAAACTATCCTTCTTTTTAGTTCTTAAAAAATCATCATACTCTTTAGTCCATAATGAATTTCAATCCTTCTGAGTGAATATGTACATATAACTTTTATGATCAGTATATATATCACACTTTACTCCATATAAATGATACCTCCAAATTTTTAAAATCAAAAACCAAAATAGATAATTCCATGCCATGTGTAGGATAATTTATCTCATGAGGTTTCTATTTATGTGAAGCATAAGTAATTACCTGATCATTCTATATCATAAAATAACCTAGTCCCTTCAATATAGCATTGTTGTAGATGACTAATTCACTATTTCTATAGTGCGAGGATAGAACTCAATGATTCACTATTATTCTTTTTAATTCATGAAAAAAATCATCACACACATTCATCCTTATAAATTTAACTTCTTTTCCAAGTGTAATAATTATGTGGTCTTGATAACCAAGAAAATATTTCTACTTACCAATGGAATTAACCAGTCAATCTAAGAAAAATATAAATTTATACAACATTTAAAGGTATTTTTAATTCTTAAACAATTTTGGTTTCACCAGGTTCAATAGTTATACCATCTTTAAAAGAATATTCTTGAGTAAAGATATTTATTGCAACCGAAATTCACACTTACTAAATTTTCCAAATAGAATATTTTCTTTTAAGGAATTAAAAATGATACATAGGTGTCTTACATGGTCCTCGTGAATTTTAAAATATAACATTATATTATCAACAAAAAAATACAAAATTATCTAAAAATTCATGGAAGACACTATTCATAAGATCCATAAATATTGGTGGACCATTGAAAAACCAAAACGGAAAACCCATAATATCATAATTTCTATATCTAGTCTAAAATCCCATATTCAGAATATATTCCTTCTTAAATTTAAACTGATTGTATCCAAACCTTGGGTCAGTCTTCAAAAACTATTATGCTCCCTAGATCTGATCATATAAATCATCAATATGAGGCAATGGTTAGTGGTTTTTAATAGTGATCCTAATCAAAGATTTTTAATAAATTCAATGTCCCATTGAACAATATTTATTTTTAACAAAGTGGGATCTCACCATGGTTAAGTGCTCGGATGAATGAAAAGTTTATATAGAAACTATTGAAACTTTTTTTTCATTTCAAGAATTTCTACATGATCCATTTGATAAGTGGGTATTGACATTGGAATACCATCATAAACTAAGTAAATAGTAAAATCAACCTACTGATCAAGAAAAAAACTAGGAAAATAATTGAAAAATAAATCTATATATTCATTAATTATGGTAACATCACTAATTTGAACACATTTTCATTTCAACAACATGATTTTGCTAATTTTCACCACCACCACTACTCAATTTCTCTCCTTCTTAATATGTTACAAAAGGTATGAAATCATTGAATATAACTTTCTTAGATCTGAAATATTTCTTATCATGATAAAAAAAGTTAATTCATACCATGAATAACATCAAACTCCAATATGGTTAGTTTAACAATATATTCATGAAATACCATCTCACTGATAATAGTATGAAGATTCTTATACATCGTGATTTATTTTATAATTCCACCTGAAGTTTTTTCCAAAAGTTCTATCTTATCTTCATGAGTTCATATTCACATTTTACTTGAAAATTAATCATAAATTAAGGAATATAAATATCCAAAGTCAAATAGGGTATTTTCATAATTCTAATTAACATGAAAAGTACCTATTATCACTTCATTATATGGTCCAAAATCCACCATATTAGTAGAAAATAATTTTTCTATACATTTTTTATTTCAATATTGCGAATTTCCACCCTTTGTTACTAACTTCAGACACACATTACCATAAATTCATAACTCATTGAAGTTAAAACATCTCATCATTGGTTGCCAATATATTACCCCATTCTTTGATTTTTTAGAAATATTTTCCTTATAGTCACAAGCCTTATGTCCAAACATAACACACATATAAAATATTCTAGATCCTATCAAAAATTCCATAAATTTTTTAATCTACAATTGAATCATTCTGGAAAATTACCTATAGATTTATTAATTTATTTATTCTCCATTTCTTTCCACCATGACCAATTATTCCTATTGTCATCTCAAGATACAAAAGTGTTAGTAAACTCAATATCAACTTTTTTATCACAACGAAGAAATTTCTCATAACATTTAAATTATCATTCAGAAAAATATCTTCATAAACTTGGTTTTAATCCTAAGTAAAATCAATAAACTTTACTATCAATATCCAAAATAAAATTTAGTACATACATGTTCAATCCTGTAAAATATTCTTCATACAGAACTACTAAATCATCATTTTTTTCCTTATTTACAAGAATATTTTCTCTATTATGAGTTGAAAAACCTCAAGAAAATATTTATCCATAAAATTATTCTTAAATGTATCTCATTCCAGGGAATCAATCTCTTCTACCTCTCTCATATTCTTAACCAATTACCAACATTAATCAATTTCACCTTCAAAATGATAAATGTAAATAGTTTTCTTTTGATGTTATGAACATCCCATGAATTTTAATATCTTTTCCAAAGAATTTATACATCCTTAAGATACCACTAGATCTAATGTTCCATCAAAATCCATATGGGTTTTTTCATAAAATGATCAACTATCAACATGTTCCACTATGGTAAATTTGGTTTCACTCTAACATGGAAACAAAAACCATTTATATCTTACTTCAAATGATCTATCACAAAAAAAAGTGCTTCTCTATTATAATTATAACCATTTTCGAATGATGATTTGGAGGGATATTTTCATCTTGTATCTTTTCTACTTTATCTTCATTTTCCCTCAATAGAAAACCATTCTGAACAAACATGGTTTAGATGGATAAAAATATAAAGCTTCAAATGCTATATCATGATATGAAAAAATATAATCTCATAAAGGTATTTAATTTAATTATTATAACCTTTAAAATTGTATAATCATTTTTTATGATACCAAACATAAGGTCCCAACCTAAAAAATTATATAATCTAGTTCCCTTATACTATAATTCACTTTCTTCTATTACAAAAAATATTTTAGGTTTATAGTTTTAGATAATTAGGTCATAACGCTTATATAACAAACCCCAACATTATAGAGAGGAAACCTCTCATGAGTATCCTTTTTTCAAACAATATAAACTTTTAAAAAGAAACATGTTTTTATTTTCTGAAAAATATTCATTAAATTCAAATTAAAATTTTCTTTTATTTTTACTCATCCATAAACCCTATTAAAAACATTTAAAAATTTGGGATTAGGACAAAAAATCTTAGTATGGGACATAAAATAAATAAACCCATTAGTCATGTGAAAAACAAGAAAACCAATAATTTCTTTACCTTTGTCATAATATTCTATGGGAATTAGAAAAAAAATTATATCTATATTAAATAAAAACACTTTTTTCTCAAATAAAACCTTTTAAACCCATATCAAGAAATTATAATCCCTTCTAGGAAACTTAGACCACTATATTCATAATCCATATCAAAAATAAATAGAGATAAGTTAAATAACTAATAGAAACCTCCCAAATTAACTCCCACATTCTTTACCTTAAATAAAATAAACATTAACCAATTAATTGAAGAAAAATATCAGTCTCACCCACCATATAAGTTATTTTAGGCTCATCCATCATGTAACATAATGTTACCCAGTTATCGGGGTTCTCCATGAGTTCGGAAGACACTTAAGATGATTTGGTTTTCGTGGAAGAATCTACTATTTTTTCAGTCTACTAGGAATTTACATTAAAATTATTGGGAGTAAAAAACATGTAATAGTATCTAGGATCATTTTTGTGATCAAGATACACCACATGGAATGAGTACATATTGTGTAAGGATTACTCACATTGTATTTTTAAAAATCAGGATTAAAAAAATGTGGTGGATTTTTCAGTATATATAAAACCCATGAATTTCAAGATGTGTAAATGTATTAAGCATCATGTAAATGTAGTGATTTGGGATTATAAGGAACTAAAAGGTAGATATTTCATTTATTTATCCACATCCCTCCTTTCCCTTGACCTATAGCACTTTTCTAGTGATTTTGGAGACATACAACTCTTCTAGATAATTTTTTTGGTGATTGATCATTGTTGGGGATGTGGGGTGTTTCTCTAGATGAGTAATCCTTTATAATTATTCATTGACTTTGATCATAGTATAATTGTGGCATTATTTTATCAAATCCACTGATTTATGGTTTTAATTACCCTGATTCTTTTCTAGATCCATTGTATGATTTTTCTTTGGGGGTTGTTCCTTTTTTAGTTGTGGTACAGAGGGTGTTCTTTCTTGACATATGTATTGATATTTCATCTTTTCCAAACCTTTTATTAAATTTAATCAATTTTGATAAATTTATATTTATTATTGGTCATCTTTTGTCATTATTATGTTCTTCCTATTAGTGGATCTCATTGTGGGTGTGTTTGAATTGAGTTCTGAGGTAGGTGGTTTTATCTCTAGCTTATGTTGGTGAACTGGATTTCTTCTATTTTTTATATATAGTTTTATTAAAGTAAATGGAATTATTTAATGATTTAATTTGTGTTATTAAAAATGGGTTTTTGATAAAATATTATTTTCCCTTGGTTTTGGTAAAAGAAATGGGTTTTCGAAGTCATTTTTAATTTTTTTTTATAAAATGGTTTTCAAAGAATGATACGATGAAATGGTTTGAAGAAATGGTTTAGGAAAATAAAAACATGGGAATCATTAGGTACATAGGTTGAAGGTGTTTTAATAAGAATCATCCATTGTTTGGGGGTTCACTCATGGGGTGTTCCTCTACTCCTTATTCATGTTGTTCTATAGACTTTTTAGACCTTATGGGGGGTTCACTTTCTTCTGTGTTCATCTGCTCTATTGACTCGATGAATATGTCTAGAGGCATGATTTTCATGTAATTTTATATGTTTAGGTACACGTTTCTAAGCTATCTGAACCTAGTGTGATCCTTGGCATGATGTTACCTTTTCTTTTATCCAATTTTGGATGTTTGGGTTTGTACTAATTTTATTATACTTCCCTAGATTTGATATGATATGTGATGCATGCTTAATTTTCACATGATATATCTATTTTTATATGTGTATATTAAATGATTTGAAACTGATTTACCTATTTTATTTAGAAATGAGGGAAATGTGAAAATTAAAAAAAATTCCATGCATTTGATATAAAAACTACTAAATTGTATATCATGCCTTATTTTCTTTAAATTTGAACATGCTTGGATTATTTTTCAAAGACTTGATATGGAACACTTGGGTGGGACCCCACTGATCCTATTAGATCACACCTTGCATACCACTTTTGTGGTGACTAGACCTGGTTATTTATTTTGATGTAGGGAAAGGCAAGGAATCACAGGGGTTTTTAGTATCTACATGGTGAGATGTTGTAGTTTCTCATGCTATCACATTGAGACTATTGGAATAGTTTTTTTAGTTTTGAATTCCTTTTCAGGTGGACTTGTCTTATGGGGATTTTTTTATAGCATTTCATTTGTATCACTTCTATTGTTCTCTATCTGTTATAAAATATATATTCATATTTTCTTCTACTACTTATTTTTTTATATATGTATGTCATGTTATCTTATTTAGTTTGGGTGAAATAATTCCCTCACTTTGTTGTTGAATCCTCGGTTCTAGTCTCCAGGCCGTGGGGATTGATAATAACATTTAGGTATGTGAAAATTTAGTTTGGGTTCCAATTTGAGAGGTTATTTAGGTCATGTTTATCACAATTTTGTATCACATTATGTATTCTCTATATTTTACTTATCTTGGGAAGTTTACAAGACTAGAGATAGGATTTTTAGGAGTGGAGAGTTATATTGTAATAAGTTCCACGATAGCACTTATTGTGATGAGACTCAAGTTACTATGGGATTTTGGGATTTTTGTCTACTATTTTGAGTTCTTGACCTTAATATTAGTTTTGTCTTATGGTTTTAATGGTTTTAACAAAGATTAATCTATTTTATAATTATTTATTTTTATTCAGTGTGAAACATTATGCCTATAAGATGTGTTTTTTAAGTTCCTTGGGAGGGTACATCTAATTATCCTCAAGTAATACTTGAATGGATTATAATATTATTGAGGCTATCATGCGGGAAGTTCATGTTGTAGATCATAATGTACTAAAATCTCAGAAAAAAGATGATGAGGTACATCTAGGAGTTGTAAGAGACTAAGATCAATCACGAGAGTTCTTGCATGAGAAGTCAGCATCCTTTAAAAGTTTGAATGAACCTCAAGAGGTAGAGTATTAGATTAAAAATATTGATCAAATTTTTGACTTCCACGATACACCTAAGAGTATCAAGATGAATTTCATAGCGTTAATACTTTAGGTTCCAAGCTAGAAATGGTGGGATTTCATGGTACAATAAGATATGAATGTGGTCTTATACTAGAAGGGTTTTAATATTTTCTTCTTGAAGTAGTTTTTTACCTAGTCATAGATGATGGAAAAGTATCTAGAATCCCACTCTTTGCATTAGGGAGAGAATTCGGTTTCAACATACACAAATTGGTTTGTTGAGCTAGTTTTTTTCCACCAAAGGTTGTAAATAATGTCCTTCTAAAAGTTCAGAAGTAGCTATAGGAATTTCATCTAGTGGTGTGCCTATAATGTACAGTCAATGGGGAAAGGTCAAGAACACATGGAATTATTGTCCTTCAACTGTACAGATGTGAAACATTTGTAGATTTTATGGTCATCTATAGTGTTTTTTCAGGCTATATATACATCTTGATATAGTCAGGGATTCTCAAGACCAGAGGATACTATGGTGGGTTCATATGCTTCTAAGACTATATGAATCCAGCCATAGGCCTCATGAGTGATGAACCTTCATGTAGTAGGTATGTTTCTGGTAGATGTAGATACAGTTCTGGTGATAGTGTGAGGTACCACCTTTATTTAAACTTCTCTAGAGATTTCTTTATTTGATACTAGTGATTCCCACTCATTTATATCTGGATGATTTTTTAATATTTCTATTCTTATATTGGATCTCGTTACCTTTTTCACTTATTTAGAAACACCACTTAGAAATAGGAAAGAGTAGGGGTTTGGGTGCCCTTGTTGTGTGCTATCTATAGAAAATGTGGATTTTTTATGGGATATTCTCATTAATGATCTTGATTTTGATGTTATCATTAGAATGTATTGTATTGTTTCTTTTTAGGTTGAGTCTAATTTTTATCATAGGTGTGTCTCATTTTTTATGGCCAATGGGAGATTATGGGTGTTGATCACATCACGATTCAACGCTTTATTTCATCCTTACATCACTTTTTTAGCTTCTTTTGTATTTAAAATTAAAAATATTATATAAAATTGTACATCAAATTTTACTAAATTATTATATTTTTATCATTTTTAAAAAGGTAAATTCTACCTGTTTTGGTGATATCATTATAGGAGAAGATAATTTGGAGTGTCATAGATGATTCAGAAGGAAAATGGGCTAAACTCCATGGAAGATAAAGGACATTTATACATTTTTTTCCATTACAAGAAATGCATACATTAAAATGGGCTTAGATTTTTTGTGAGGATCCAAAACTTTGTGACCTCCAAATCATTGTAAAAATACCAAGCCCAATTCATCCATTTTATGGCCCATCCAAAGTATTCCTTCCAGGGGACCGAATCTATAGTAAGTCAAAGATTTAGAAATATATTTTAGCCATATCTCTTGATATAATACTCCATTGGCCGCCTAATTTTACATGGAGATATTAAGGATTCCATAAAACATCTTTTCGCTTTTTTCCAAGTCTAGATAAGTTCATTTACCAACCCAGAAATGAGACACAAGTGGTATCTCTAAATCTGGGTGCACAAAACCACTTCCCACTTTGGCTATAAATTGGCACCATGGGAACCCCATTTAAAAGTTCGACCAAGGAGTGAAGTTATGTCATTTTTGAGTTATAGAGTATTATTACTATCACCCTTTAGGTTCTATAACTCCATATACTCATAGGGTAAGTTCATGAAGAAAGTATCCCTTCATTGAATTCTTTCAATCCTACTCATTTTGTAATACTTGTGTTTGTGTAATAAAATTCTTAGTCCCTCTTCTATTTATTCTATATTCTTCTGTTTTCTTATATTTTGTTCAATTATATTCCTCTTTACTCATCTATTTGGGCTGGAAATCAAGAGTAGAAATGATATTGGTTTATACACTTTCTAAACCTTTTCACATGCAATACGTTTCTACGATGACTACACCGCCAATGGGTAGTAGTTCTTTTTAGTAATCAATCTACCTATTAAATTATTAATACATTTATTTTGAATAGATGAGATAATGTAATTCACTTAATATTATCTATTAATAGAGTTTTTAATTTAAATTAAACTAAGAAATTAATTTAACAATTAACAAAAAACATGTGTGGGTGAGTATTGTGTGAATTGTGAGAGCACTATCTTAATTGGTAAAACAAAAGCACACATGAATAATTTTTAGATTTAAAATATAATCCATAAACTTAATTGATCCTTATTTACAGAGTTTATATATTCCCTAATTCCCCACTTACCATAATCTATTTTTATTACAATAATCAAAATGGGTGTTATGATTACATGTTCTGAAGCTAGCCTAAGGTTAAATTCATTTCATCTTTGTTTTTAGATTAACTCCCGTATGGATTGAGGGTTAAAATATTAGGGGATCATAATTAAGTGTATATTAATATAAATAATAATTATTGATAAGTGAATAAATAAGTGTATTTAGATTGATTACACCTTTTAAAAATATTTTTCTAAATAAACATCTTCGTGTTGCATTTTCTCAATCACGTTTCAAAAAAACGAAACAAAATAAAATATTATTCCAACATACTTATTCGATATTTATAAATAGACTCCCCCCCCCACCTCATAATTTTAGGTAGTGTCTATTTTTTATCATTATTTTCAAAATACCTTAAAAGTTTTATTTTTAATTACTTTTTCCTTTGAGAGACGACATTGGTCAGCCACTCTGCTTCAACAAAATAACTCGAAATCGAACATCATTTGAGAGCACCCATGATAGCATCTTTAAAATTTAAATCATTTTCGACGAGGAAAATATTTTATTAAACTAATTAGAGGTATTTGTTTACTTTTTTTATCCTTTTGTTTTATCTTTATTCCTCCTTTTTTCCCTTCCTCAATTTTTGTTTGTTTTTTCTCTCTTTCTTCTTCCTCTCTCTTTTATTATCTATTATACAATCAATTGAAACTTATTATCATGATACTATGGTCTACTTTTCTCAATTTATATGATTTCTGAAATGATCCCATCCTGAGGATCTCTTTGATCTTGACCCCGAGATTGAATGCAACCTCATGGCTCGAATTAAACAATCTCGATCTATAGGAAGTGCCGACTTTTAACCAACTCGGTAATTCCTCCACTATAAGAACATTGAAATTGGTAACACTTATAAATACAACCTAAATAAAGAAAAATATCTAAAACAATAATAATAATCTTAAAATAACCATTCAGGAATTGGCGGCACTATATATTTACTATCAACCAAATTTTATTGCATGCCCAAATCTTGAATCATACTTTGAACTAAAATCTGGGTTAATTCACCTACTTCCAAAATTTAATGAATTATGTTGTGAGGTTCCAAAAAAACATTTAAAATAATTTAATGTGTTTTTTTAAACCCTTAATCTAATAAATGTCTCTGAATATCAAATAAAACTAAGCTCATTCCCATTTTCACATGATAGAGATGCAAAGGATAGGATGTATTATTTATAACCTGACTATATAACATGTTGGAATGATTTGAAACAGATTTTATTGTAGATATTTTTTCTAGAATCAAGGACCAATTACATTATTAAGTAGATCTCAAGGATCAAGAAATCACATGTAGAGTCAATGTATGAGTACTAGAATAGATTTAAGAAGTTGTGTGCAAGTTGTCCACATCACCAAATCAATGAGAAAATCCTCATCAAATACTTCTATGAATGAATCATTCCTATGGAGAGTATCATGGTGGATATCATGGCTAGAGGATCCTTGGTGGAAAAAATACCAATAACTTCATGTGCATTTATTGACAATATGCTACTAAAACTCCCAAAAATTTGGCGATCAAGGTATACCACATGATAGGGGAGTACATCAGGTAATCCCATCTTATCTCGAAAGAAATTTAATTGATACCAAGTAGGAATAATAGACCACTATGGTGATGAATATTGCTTTGGTTCAAAATACATCCCAATCCACTCCTATAAGGCCTTGTGGAATTTTCATTGAAACAGGCCACCCAACCGATTATTTTCCCCAATTACAGGAGACCAAGGATTGTGTTTCCGTATTCCCTGGGAGACCATATCAGTAGCAACAACAAACACATCCCTAGAAAAAGTAAGATTAATTTTCACCAACATAAAACCAATGGTGGAAGGATCAATCAAACATGAGGTATGGCTCTGGACAACAACAAAGTCCCTCTTTTCACAAAATTTTAAGTAGCATTCGCCTTACAAATAGGGATTCCAATATCCCTAAAAAAATTTGTATTCTAAGCATCAAAAAGTAAACAAAAATAAAATTTTCAACCAAAAGTAGATTATAAAATTGTTGATCTTTTGAAACAATTTTTTTTAACCAATTGAATGAGACGAATAGTCAAGGTTCAGAGTTGAGGGAGCTGAAGATGAAAATGAGCAAGATTATCACCACCCTCTATGAACTGGTAAGTAAGAACTCTGGAAATCTTCCTTCCCAACCTACTCCAAATCCTAAGGGGAATGTTAGTTCCATAAAATTTATAAGTGAGAATAAAACAACCAATAATTTTCTCCTACCATTACACTGGGATTCACCTCTATCATGGAGAAGCCCCATTCCATACCAACTGATGAGAAACCCAATGAAAAAGATAATGGTAAGAAAACAATTTATGGTGTTCCACCTAAAACCCTTAATTTTCCAAATAGAGTTGTTCAAACCAAAAATATTGCTGAAGAGGCGATGTAAAAGATGTATTGGAAACACTCAAGCATGTGGAGATAAACAACCCTATTATTGAAGCCATTAAGAAAATCCCAAAAAATGAAAAATTCTTAAAAGAACTCTGTTCCAATTATATAGGAATCAAGGGGAATGAGAGGATCAATCTTGGAAGGAATGTTTCAGTACTCATTACACCAACTCTGTCAATGCTAATAAAGTGCAGGAATCTGGAGACATTCACCATACCATGCTTTATATAGGAGTTACACATTTCTGATTCTTTATGTCATTTTGTTGATTCCATAAATGTGATGCCTCTCTCTGTATTATCTTCCTTACATGTTTGTGAGTTGAAGTCGATGAGAGTAGTGGTGCAGTTTCCAAACAGAGCAACAACATATCAAGAATTAGTCCTTGAGGGTGTACTTTTTCAAGTAAGATACATGATCTTTATAGAAGATTTCTATGTTCCTAACAAGGAGGATGATCAGGTAAGTTCTCATGCTCCCATTATCATAGGTAAAACTTCTCAAAAACTGAAAAAATGATCATAAATTTCCATGAGGGTAGACTTTACATGGATTTTGGAGATAATGTTGTGGTATTTAATGGAATAGACTCCATGAAGTGCCCCTCATAGGACCATTCTACTTTATTTATCTCCCATTTTTTAGCACCCCCAGTTTGAGGTATGTTGCCTTTTTTATGACTTTTTATCTTTTTAAATTGCATGGGATGAGTTGGGAAGAGGTTGGGTGAGTTTGGAGTTGTTTTGAATAAGTTTGGAGGCTTTTCTTAGGGATCATGGTTTGAGTACAGTTAGAGGAAATCATGCAGGTTCTATAGGAAACCGGGTCGGGGGAGATAGTAGGCTTCACATGGTCTGTGAACGATTTTCCAAACCGTGCAAGGAAACCATGTGAACCCCTCATCTCAAGGCAGTATCATGTGCACGGTTAGCTCACGGTTTGTCAAACCGTGCGGGATAACTGTTCGGCCACGTAAAAATAGGGTCATAAAACCCAGGTTCACTCAGGCTTGCCTCATTCCTCTCTAAACCCTCTCCCACTCGATCCTCAATCATGATTTTGGGTTCTTAGAGGTTTAAGTTGATGTCCCACTCATTTTGGAAGCATTTTGAAGAGGTTTCTTTGTGGATTGAAGGTGGTTTCTCCTGGGTAAGTCTCTCCTCTTGGGTTCTTTGTGTTTTCCTCTGGATCTACATCTCCCTCTCTCTCAGTTTTCTAGATCTACACTTGTTGTGTGTAGATATAGGGTTTTGGTTTCCTTGGATATTAATTTTAAGTCTTATTAATGTTAGGAAAGGGGATCTAGAGAGGTTTTGGTGGTGTGTTCGCCAGTTTTGAATAGTAACTGCTTGTGGGTTGATTTTGCCGGAACCCTAAAGGTAGGTGGCTTATCTCTAGACTACACTTGGTTAGAACTAGTGGTTTTGGTTGCAATTAATTTTTTTCGGTTAAAATTAATCATTTTTTTTTATGTGAGAAAGTGGATGGAAATACCTTTGGGGATGGTTTGGGGTTTTTTGGGAAAAAGGGTTTGTGGTGAAATTCTCTTGATGTGATTTTAAAAAGGGATTATAAAATAAGTTGGTTTGTTGGTTTGATTAAGATGATTTGAGAAAATGGGTTTCAATAAAAAGGGTTGTTTTATTGAAATTTGGTTTGGTATGGAAAATTATTTAAGGATGTTTTCAAATAATGTTTGATTTATTGAAGTGGATTGACATGTAATGGAAATGGTGAATTGTGTATTTTTGTGGCCTTGGTGGGTTACATGCTTGGTTATGACTTGTGTTGGTTGTGTGGAAGTGGGCGGTAAGTATCACTATAAAAGGTGAATGGGGTGAGTGGGAAGTCCCACCATTTGAGTTGGCAGATAGTGATTGGGAAGTCCTGCTAGCTGAAGATGGGGTGAATGAGTTGGGCAGGAAGTCCCACTGTTATGGTTGCTTTGTTGTGTGTTGCTTTTCATAGATGAAATTTTTTGTGGAAATGTGAAATGGTTGATTATGATTCCTTGTGTGGCATGTTTGTCTCATGGAATTATTATTTAAATTTTCCTGGGTTTACTTGGTTTGGGTGAAATGGCTTGGTAAGGGTGTGTTTGGTTTATGGTAATGGATGCACTTGGGATTATTTTACATAAACTGTTTTATATAAATGTGCTAATAGTTTTATCCTAGTGGTGTGTGTAGGGAAGTCATTTGGGGAAAACCTACTGGGTATTAGTACTCACCCCCTACTTTGGCACTTTGGTTCCTTTGAAGATATCATATTTTGAGACATAGGTAAAGGTAAGACATCTCATTATTAGTGGTTCGTGGTGAATCATGGGATATGTGGTGGTTCTTGGAGCATGGAGCTTGGTGTGGATCTGTGGAGTGTGTCTTGGTTTATTTTGGGTCTCTTATTTAGTCTTCCACATAGTACTCTGATATCGTGTTGGATTGTATTAGTTTTGGGATGTATTGCGGAACTCCGTTGTTGTCTTTTAGGGATACATGCTTGAATGTTTTATTGACATGCATCATATAGTGGTTGTTAGTGGATGGTTTAGTCAGTTTTTTCTTAAGGGAAAATTGTTCCCCAATTTGTTTTTTCCTTTTTATGTGTTTAAAGTGCATGGGATGAGTTGGCAAGAGGTTCGGTGAGTTTGGAGTGGTTTTGAATAAGTTTGGAGGCTTTTCTTTGGGAGCACAGTTTGAGCACAATTATAGGAAACCGTGCGGGTTGTCCAGGAAACCGTGCAGGGGGAGACAGTAGGCTTTGCCTGGCCTGCGCATGATTTGTCAAACTGTGTGAGGCAAGCATGTGGACCCCTCATATCGAGGCAGTAGCATGTGCACGGTTAGTGCACGGTTTGTCAAACCATGCGGGCTAACCATGTGGCCCCTTAAAAAAGGGTTTTAAAACCTAGTTTAACTCAGGATTGCCTTATTCCTCTCCAAACCCTCTCCCACTCGAGACTCACTCAGTATTTTGGGTTCTCATATGTTGAAGGTGATCTCCCACTCATTTTTTAAGTGTTTTGAATATTTTTCTTGGTGGATTGAAGGTGGTTTTTCTGAGGTAATTCTCTCCTCTTGGGTTCTTTGTTTTTTCCTCTAGATCTACATCTCCCTCTCTCTTGGTTTTCTAGATCTACACCCGTTGTCTATAGATCTAGGGTTTTGGTTTCCTTGGATGTTAATTTTAAGGCCGATGGATGTTAGGGAAGGGGATCTAGAGTGGTTTCGAGGGTGTGTTCAACGGTTTTGAACAGTAATTTCTTGTGGTTCGATTTCGCTAGAACCCTAAAGGTAGGTGGTTTCTCTCTCGACTCAACTTGGTTAGAACTAGTGGTTTTGGTTGCAATTAATTTGTGTTGCTTTAAATTAATTGTGTTGTTGATGTTTCAAATTGGATGGAAATCCCTTTGGGGATGGTTTGGGGATTTTTGGGGAAAAGGGTTTGTGGAGAAATGCTCTTGATGTGATTTTAAAATGGGATTTTAAAATGAGTTGTTTTGTTGGTTTGATTAAGATGATTTGAGAAAATGGGTTTCAATAAAAAGGCTTGTCTTATTGAAATGTGGTTTGGTATGGAAAATTATTGAAGGGTGTTTTTAAATCATGATTGATTTATTGAAGTGGATTGACATGTAATGGAAATGGTGAATTGCATATTGTTGTTGACTTGGTGGGTTACATGCTTTGTTATGGCTTTTGTTGGTTGTGTGGAAGTGGGCGGGGTGTCTCACTATAAAATGTGAATGGGATGGGTGGGAATTCCCACTGTTTTGGGTTGGAAGATAGTGGGCAGGAAGTCCTGCTAGCTAAATATGGGGTGAACAAGTTTGGTGGGAAGTCCCACCATTATGGTTATTTTGTTGTGTGTTGGTTTTCATAGATGGAATTTGTTGGTGAAATGTGGAATGGTTGATTGGGCTTGCTTGTGTGGCATGTTTGGCTCATGGCATGATTGTTTGGCTTTCTCTAGGTTTACTTTGATTGGGTGAAATGGATTGGTAAGGGTGTGTTTGGATTAGGGTAATGGATTCACTTGTGATTATTTTATATAAACTATTTATATAAATGTGCTAACAGTTTTATCCTAGTGGCGTGTGTAGGGAAGTCATTTGGGGAAAACCTACTGGGTATTAGTACTCACCCCCTTCTTTGGTACTTTGGTTCTTTTGCAAATATCAAATTTCGAGACATAGGTAAAGGTAAGACATCTCATTTCTAGTGGTTCGTGGTGATGCTTGAGAGATGTGGTGGTGCTTGGAGCATGGAGCTTGGTGTAGAGCCGTGGAGTGTGTCTTGGTTTATTTTGTGTCTCTTGTTTAGTCTTTCGCATAGTACTCTGATATCGTGTTGGGTTATATTGGTTTTGGGTTGTATTCTAGAACATCTTGGTTTTATTTTGAGAATACATGCTTTAATGTTTTATTGACATGCATCATATAGTGTTTGTTAGTGGATTTTTGGTCAGTTTTTTCTAAAGGGAAAATTGTTCCCCAATTTTTTCTCGAAACCCTCGGCATTTATTGACAGACTTTGGTGCCTTGGGAACGTCTCTTAAGGCCATGTAACCCTCACCACCTCCTCAAGACAATGAGTTAGGGGAGGGGTGTTACAAGCTGTATTATCTTGTTCAATCCTTTAGAGTTGATCCTCTGATTTGGAGTTGACATTCTTTGCGGTATATTCCTTAAGTCAGGATGGTAGCAAGGCTTAGGAATGTCAGAACTTGGAATGTATAGCATAAAAGGACGTATCTAACCCTTTTATATTGAACTTCAAGTTACCAGGGATTTAGGTTCATAAGTGTTTTGGAGACACTTATAGGCATTGGCAATCTCATTTTCGTGGGTGAATCCAATGAGATGTGCATGGAATATATGGTAGAAATGACTTCCCTCTAGGATGCATATTTTATTGGGCATGATAATTTATGGGCTGAATTGAGAAATGGTTTTTCAAATGTGTGAATTTGTAATGGGTATAAATTTTGTATTTTGAAAATGGTTTAGTTTTCAAAATTGGTGAAACATGGAAAATGTGGAAAGGTGGAAAGCCTCGTTGTGAAAGTATTGTGTAATGCTATTTGAAATGGAAATTCTTGATGTCTACTAAAGTGAGACTCATGGTTTTTTGTTTTCTGTTTATAGAAATGGAACCGGGTAGACATCGTCGAGACTAATCGGGGGAAGCTACCGAAAATTTGGTTCCACCTGAGCCCCAGGTGAACCAGTAGTTGGACCAAAGCATCGTTCAGCCTTTTCAAACAGTTTATTCAGGAGTGCAACTAGATACACCTATTACGATATCTATCATGGTCGAAAATCCAAGGAATGGAAGCACGGTTGTCCTCCCGAGAGGAGGTGTGAACCCCAACACTAAGAGAAAGAAAAATATAGAAACCTTTTCTCAACGACAAAGAGTACATAATAATTGGACCACTAGATTGTAAAATCTTCCTTCAAGACCCAAGTGTAAGCTAGGATGCTTTCAGTGTGGTTCTGTAGGCCACCTGAAATGGGATTGTAAGGCACAACCTCGAGAATGTCATAACTACAAACAGATGGGTCATCTTCAGTGGTATTGAATTAATGCTCTGTGGTCGTGTGTTCATGACACTCCTTGGTAAGGGAAGTTTCAGCTAGGTAATAAAGAGAAGAGCATGGAAAACACACATCTGTTTGGAGCTGAGCGAGTTGTAGTGGATGATCAAACGGGAACATCCACAGTGCAAGGTATGGTTATTTTAAATTCCATCTTGATGCAAGATTTGTTTTTTACAGCTGCTTCCCATTCTTTTCATGCTTCTCGTGCTGTTATTTTACTGGTTTTAACTCTGAAGATGATGCCTTTGTTTTTGAAACTTCAAACTCCTCTGGGCCGAAGAGAGTGTCGAGCCTTCTTGTGTAGAGCATGTTGTATCATTGTGGGAGAGGTTGAAATAATGTGGAATTTCTCAGTGCTTGAGATGGATGAGTATGATGTAATCTTGGGAATGGATTAGCTGGTGGCGTTTAAGTCCCACATCAACTTTAATGCGTGAACAATGGATTTTACAACACCCTATGGTGTTAGACATCTCTTTAGAGGAGAGAGGCATGAAAGACAGGGCACAATGGGTTTGTTGGCACCAGCAGTGGGCACGTTATCGTATCAGTTGGCAGTGTTGTCATTGGAATTGGTAGAGGTTGTTAAGAAGAGTGTTCTTCAGGTAGCGGTGGATCAGTTCATGGATATTTTTCTCAAATAATTCTCTGGGTTACCTCCCGTAAGAGAAGTGGAGTTTACGATTGATCTCCTTCCAAGGACCAGTCCTATATCACTTCCATCTTATCGGATGGTACCATATAAATTGAGAGAATTGAAAGTCCAATTGGAAGAGTTAGAAAAAAAAGGGTTTATCCGGCCTAGCAGGTCTCCATGGGTAGTGCCCGTGTTGTTTGTGAAAAAGGAGGATGGAACTTTGAGTCTCTGTGTTGATTATCGTCGACTTAACCAAGTTATGATAAAGAACAGATATCCACTTCCACCAATTGATGATTTGTTTGACTAGTTGAGGGGATCCTAGTGGTTCTCCAAGATTGAATGGAGGTCGGGATATCATCAATTGCGGGTGAGGAAGGATGATATTCCTAAAACGTCTTTTAGAAGTAGATATGTCCATTATGAATATGTGGTTATTTTCTTTGGTCTAAATAATGCGCCAGTGGTGTTCATGGCATTGATGAATCAAATATTTCAGATATATCTGGATTCATTTGTGGTGGTGTTTGTAGACGATATTATGGTGTATTAAAGACAAGGGTGGAGCATGGGCAGCACTTGGCGATAGTACTGGGGATCTTTAGGGATCATCGGTTGTATTCCAAATTGTCGAAGACTGAATTTTAGATACAGGAAGTCCCTTTTATTTTCCATGTGATTTCTGAAAGGGGTATTTCAGTGGATCCAGAAAAGATATAGGCTTTTATCTTATGACAACCTCTAATGAAAATAGCGATGTATTTTCTCACAAGTCTCCCAAGAACGGTCAGAAAGCATGATGTCATTTGGGTGATAGTGGATCGGCTAACGAAGTCCGTCCATTTCATTCCAATTCATGAATTTCATACAGTGGAGGATCTCTCCAAAATCTATATCCCGTAGGTGGTAAATAGGCATGGTGTTCCAATTTCGATTGTCATAGATAGAGATCCAAGTTTTACATCTCATTTTTGGAAATCCTTGTAGCAAGCCCTTGGGACGCAGTTGACTATAAGCACGGCATATCACCCTCAGACGGATGGTCAATCTGAGAGGACGATACAAACTTTGGAGGATATTTTCTAGGCTTGTGTCATGGATTTTTGTGGCTCGTGGGAGGAGCACTTGTCATTGGTTGAGTTCTCATACAATAAAAGTTATCAGGCATCCATACATATGGCTCCGTTTGAAGCATTGTATGGGTGGTAGTGTCGTTCTCCACTATGATGGGTGGAAACGGGTGAGTCCTTAATGGTTGGACTGAGCCTTGTCTAGGAGACTACGGAGATGATCAAGTTAGTTAGGAAGATGATGGAGACGGCTCAGAGTCATCAGAAATCGTATGTGGATCATCGTCAACGGTCGTTGTCTTTCGAGATGAGTGATCAGGTTTTCTTGAGTATCTCTCCTAGGTTGGGACATCATCAGTTTGGGAAGAAGGGAATGTTTTATCTAAGGTATATTGGACCTTTTGAGATTCTTGAGCATGATGGTGAGGTGGATTATCATTTGGATTTTCCACCTAGGTTCAATGCGGTGCACAATGCGTTTCATGTGTCGCAGTTGAAAAAGTATCAGCCAGATACGAGCAATGTTATTCGATGGGATCATGTTAAGCTAGAGCTGGATGCTTTGTTGGTGCACATACCAGTGCGGGTTGTGGATAGGTAAGAGAAAGTATTGCAGGATAAAATCATCAGTCTAGTTCTGGTTTTATGGCAGCATGGTCAGATCCCAGAGGAGACTTGGGAGCGGGAGAAAGAGATAGTCGAGCAATGGTCTGAGCTCTTTCGGTAAAGGGTGGGTTCACTACTTTCTAAATAAGGAAATACCAATGGTGGGGAGAATGTAGCACCCTTGTTTGAGGTATGTAGCCTTTCTTTATGCCTTTTTATGTGTTTAAATTGCATGGGATTAGTTTGGAAGAGTATGGCTGAGTTTGGAGTGGTTTTGAATAAGTTTGGAGGCTTTTCTTAGTGAGCACTGTTTGAGCACGGTTAGAGGAAACCGTGCGGGTTCTCCAGGATACCGGGAAGGGGGAGACGGTAGGCATCATACGGCCTGTGCAAAGTTTTCCAAACCCTGAGAGGCTACTGTGTGGACCCCTCATCTTGAGGCAATAGTGTGCACATGGTTAGCGCACGGTTTGTCAAACCGTGCGGGATAACTGTGTGGCCACATAAAAATAGGGTTTTAAAACCTGATTTCACTCGGGCTTGCCTCATTCCTCTCCAAACCCTCTCCCACTCGAGCCTCACTCGGGATTCTGGGTTCTCAGAGTTTGAAGGCGATCTCCCACTTGTTTTGGAAGATTTTTGAAGAGGATTCTTGGTGGATTAAAGGTTTTTTTTCTCGGGTAAGTCTCACCTCTTGGGTTCTTTGTGTTTTCCTCTAGATCTAGATCTCCCTCTCTATCTTTTTTCTAGATCTAAACCCATTATGTGTAGATCTAGGGATGTGGTTTCCTGGGATGTTAATTTTAAGGCTTATGTATGTTAGGTAAGGGGATCTAGGGAGGTTTTGGTGGTGTTTTTGTCGGTTTTGAAGAGTAATTGATTGTGAGTCGATTTCACTGGAACCCTAAAGGTTGGGGGCTTCTCTCTCGACACCACATGGTTAGAACTAGTGGTTTTGGTTACAATTAATTTTTGTTTCTTAAAATTAATTGTGTTGTTGATGTGAGAAATTGGATGGAAATCCCTTTGGGGATGGTTTGGGGATTTTTGGGAAAAAAGTTTTGTGGCGAAATGCTCTTGATTTGATTTTAAAATGGGATTTTAAAATGAGTTGTTTTGTTGGTTTGACTAAGATTATTTGAGAAAATGGGTTTCAATAATATGGGTTGTTTTATTGGAATGTGGCTTGGTATAGAAAATTATTGAAGGGTGTTTTCAAATAATGTTTGATTTATTGAAGTGGATTGACATGTAATGGAAATGGTAAATTTTGTATTGTTGTGGCCTTCATGGGTTACATGATTGGTTATGGCTTGTGTTGGTTTTGTGAAATTGGGTGGTAAGTCTCACTATAAAAGGTGAATGGGATGGGTGTGAAGTCCCACCGTTTTGGGTTGGCAGATAGTGGGCGGGAAGTAGTTCTAGCTAAAGATGGGGTGAACGAGTTGGGCTGGAAGTCCCACTGTTATGGTTGCTTTATTGTGTGTTTCTTTTCATAGATGTAATTTGTTGTGTAAATGTTAAATGGTTGATTGGGATTCCTTGTGTGGCATGTTTGGCTCATGGCATGATTTTTTGGGTTTCCCTGGGTTTACTTGGTTTGGTTGAAATGGATTGGTAAGGGTGTGTTTGGCTTATGGTAATGGATGCACTTGTGATTATTTTATATATATTGTTTTATGTAAATGTGATAACATTTTTATCCTACTGGAGTGTGTATGGAAATCATTTGGGGAAAACCTACTGAGTATTAGTACTCACCCCCTACTTAGGCACTTTGATGCTTTTGCAGATATCACATTTCAAGACATAGGTAAAGGTAAGACATCTCATTGCTAGTGGTTCGTGGTGGTGCTTGGAGCATGGAGCTTTTTGTGGAGCTGTGGAGTGTGTGTTGGTTTATTTTAGGTTCTTGGTTTAGTATTCTGAATAGTACTCTGATATCATGTTGTATTGTATTGGTTTTGGGTTGTATTGTGGAGCAAATTGGTTGTCTTTTGGTAATACATGCTTGAATGTTTTATTGACATGCATCATATAGTGGTTGTTTGTGGATGGTTTTGTCAGTTTGTCTTAAGGTAAAATACTTCCCCAATTTTTTCTCGATGCCCTAAGCATTTATTCCCAACCTTTGGCGCCTTTGGAACATCGCTTAAGGCCAAGTAACCCGCACTGCCTCCTCAAGACAATGAGGTAGGGACGGGGTGTTACACATTTTGAACCACCAAAAAAACCCATGGAATTTGACTATACTATGATTAAATAAATTTTGATAACTTGTTCTAGTTTAATGTTTAAAATAACTTCCACACCTATTTCAAATGCACAAAACACTCTTAGATTTGATTTTAATATGGATTCGTATTCTTATTTTGATCGTGTTCAATTTTATTATGATTTGGTTGTTGAGTATGCTAATGGTTTTGATTCATTATTCTCTAATTTTAATGATGTTTATTTTGTTATTGATGATAATTGTGCACATATATAAGTTCCTTCAATGTCTTTACCCAAATTAAACCCACCTTCATTTGAACTCAATCCATTTCCACTAAATATAAAATACTCATACTTGTTGAGTGGTGAGAGATTACCTGTTAGAATTTCTAATAATCTCCCTTTTTAACATGAATAAAAACTTTTGAATATTTTGGGGGAGAACCTCAGGAAAATTGGGTGGACCTTGGCTGAGATATTAGGTATTATACCTTCCATTTTCATTTATAGTATTCTTCTAGAGGATGGGGATAAACCATTGGGGTACCCAAAAAGGAGACTGAATCCAACTCTTCTATAAGTTGTTAAAAAAGAAGATGAAAATTTTCTCAAGGAAGGTATAATTTATCCAATTCCAAATTCCCATTGGGTGAGTCCTATTCAGGTTGTTCCTAAGAAAAGTGGTGTTACTGCTATTATAAATGAGAGAGTGCAGTTAATTCCAATGAGGTTACAAAATAGTTGGTGTGTGTGTTTATTATAGGAAACTAAATAAATCCCCTTGCAAGGACCATCTTTCCCTCTCATTTATTGATAAAATGATTGAGAGAATAACTGGGAAAATAAACTATTATTTCATGGATGGATTTTCTATATATTTTCAAGTTCATATAGCCCTAGAGGATCAAGATAAGACAACAATAACTTATTAATTCAGTACATTTTCCTACCGAATTATGCCATTTGGATTATGAAATGCCCCAGGTACCTTCTAGAGATGTATGTTGATTATTTTTTTAATATTTCATTGAGACCTACATGGAGATATTTTTGGATGATTTTATAGTGTATGGATCTTCATTTTATGAATTCATCTTTAAATTGGTAAAGGTGTTTAATCATTGTATTGAAAAGAATCTAGTATTGAACTTTGAATAGTTCCATTTCATGGTAGATCATTGAATTATCTTAAGGAATGTAGTTTCAAAATATGGGAAAGAGGTTGATAAATATAAGGTAGATATTATTTCATCCATACTCTATCTTTGATGTGTGTGAAAGGTTATATCTTTCCTAAGAAATGCGGGATTTTATCGGTGCTTCATTAAAGATTTCAGAAAGATTTATCTTCTTATGTCGTGATTACTTCAAAAGGATTATGAATTTATGTTTAATGATTTTTGTAGTAATTACTTTGATGAGTTAAATAAGCGTCTGAACACCCTACCAATCATACATCTCCCACGGTGGGAGATTCATTTTGAGCTTATGTGTGACACATCCAACTTCACGGTTGGAGTTGTGTTATCATAGAGGGTGTAGGAACATTCACATTTGATTGCCTATGAATCAAGGACATTGGATTCAGACCAATAAAACTACACAACCATGGAAAACAAGTTTCTTGCTGTCATATTTACTTTAGAAAAATTTTGTTCATATTTATTGTCATCTAAAGTTGTTGTTTTTTCTGACCATGCAGCTCTAAGGTACCTCTTGAAAAATCCAGATGAAAATCCCAGAATCATCTGATGGATGATCCTCCTTCAAAAATTATATATTGAGATAAAAGAAAAAAAGGGGTTAGAAAACCTTATGGCAGACCACATGAGAAGTATTAATCACACATTAGAGGTTGACATCATGGACAAGGTACCACTTTGGGACACTTTCCATAATGAGCATCTTTACTCCATATCATATACACATAATTGTTATGATGATTTAGGTAACTGCATTTTTGCCTCTATAATTTCCAAAAATTTAAAGAAACATCAAGTCCAAAAATTAAAGAGTGATTCCAGATTTTATGTGTGGGATGATCCTAACCTCTAACACATTTATAGTGATAAATTTGATAGGAGTTTTGTTCCTAATCATGAGTTTGATTCTATTATACATTTATGCCTTACAATTTCATATGTAGGACACTTTAGACCCAAATTATCTACTATGAAAGTTTTAGACTCAAGATTATATTGTCCTAACTTATTCTATGATGCTCATCTATTTTGTAAGTCATGCTCTCATTTCCAACACATTGGTAACATTTCTAAGAGACACAAGATTCCCCAACAACCCATACTATTCTGTTATATTTTTTATGTATGGGGAATTAATTTTATTGGTCCTTTTCTATGTTCATTTATTTTTTTGTACATCTTGGTTGTTTTTTATTATGTGAGTAAATGGGTGGAGGCCAAGTCCGCCAAGACTGATAATTCTCATGTTGTAGTGGACTTTGTCAAGGGATGGATTTTTTTTCAGGTTTGGAGTTCCAAATGCTATCATCATGTATTAGGGGAAACACATTTTTGATAGGAATTTGTATTTCATACTTCATAAGTATGGGGTGACACACAAAACATTAATACCATACCACCCCTAAAAAAATAGTTAGGTTGAGTTTTCAAATCATGAGTTGAAACAAATTTTGGATAAAACTGTACAGCCAACTAAGAAGGATTAAAGCAAGATCTTGGATTATGTGCTTTGGTTTTATAGGATAGCATACAAGACACCCATCGGTATGTCCCCATTTTCGATTTTTTTTAGGAAATCATGTTATCTCCCATTGGAAGTCCAGCATTGGTCATATTGGGATACAAATAAAAGGAACATGGATTTGGATTTAGATGGAATTAAAAGGAAGCTATAAATTCAAGATCTTGAGGAGATATGATTATCATCATATGAGAACTCAAGGCTCTATAAGGGAATATCAAAAGAATATCATGATAGAATGATCCCACAAAGTTAGTTTCATGTTGAAGAGAAAGTCCTACTCTACAATTCATAACTATAGTCGATGCCCGATAAGTTATGTTCCATATGGTTAGGTCCTCATATTGTATCTAATGTTTTTCCTTAAGGTGCAGTGGAGATCACACAAGAGGATTCCATAGGTATATTTACAATCAATGGGAAATATTTGAAGCAATAAATTGAGGAAATTTCTATGGATGCAGTTTTTTTCATCACACTTTATGACCTCATCATCACTTGAGAATATTATGTTGTTCCTAACACTTTCACTTTTATATTATTTTTCCTATTTAAATTTTCATATTTCATGTGCACATATCATATGATCGGTTCAAATTGAAGACAATGCAATATTTTAAGTGTGGAGGAGGGGAAAAATTTTGGGGTAGTTTATTAGTACTTTCATTTGTGTGTTTTGTGTGTGTTTTCTATTATGTTTTTGGTAAAAAAATTCAAAAGCAAAAAAAAACTTATCATGTAACATGATCATTTAGATATAGAGTATATGTAAAATGCATGTTTTCAAAATTAATTAGTAGAATGATAATAATGATAAATATTTCGTCATCAAATGAATAGTTTTTATAAAAATTGATGTCATTGATGATATGATTGGTTTTTCATTGTAAACCTTTTAGATTTTGACGCCATTATTTTTGATATTTTTTCATTGTAAATTGTGTCATTGATTTCTCCACACAACGTTTCACTCAACCATGACTTAATAAATTTTTCCTACTCAATTAAAGGTATAGTCAAGTTAGGTAAAAAATCATCTTATATCAATGGTACATCTATACATTCATTTCTCTTCTAATTAGTTTCATTACTGTACCAAATTGACCTATGCATGTGTACCTATTATCTGACTATTATACACCCACAAAAATAAAAACAATAAAATAAAAAAAATATAGGTTGTTTCTTATGTATTTCAAAACCAACTCTTACTTGACCTATGATCTTGTTATAACTATAACAATTTGTGTCGCAAGAAGATCAAGAAAGGGTTAAGAAATGAGTGTGAGATTTTATCCAATTGAAATTTATGAAAAAAACAAAAAATAATAATAAATGAGGTGAGTGACAAAATGTACAGAACATGGGGATATCTAGGTTGGGAGCTTATGGTTTGACTTTCGAGAATGCTTAAGTGGGTGGGTTTTGAAATTTGATTGCAGAGCAATGTAGAACAGGTTCGTTGGATTAAACCAGATAAGAAGAATTATTTTTGTTGACCTAAATATACGGAATAGAGGGTGGAGTTATGAACCTATATTGGTTGGAACACACGCACATAGGGAATTAGTGGCATGGTATACCCATGACTTGTTTTTCTATGATTATTGTTAATCGCAATGGATCTTTTTTGATATAATTTATGAGACAATGACATTAAAATTTATTGATATTGACCCTTGATGGGATTCTTACTTTTCCTATATTTCCAATATAGATTGAGGAATATTAACATTCATATCTTTTCATAACTTTTGGGAATACATGATATGAAGTTTTTTCCAGGAGTTCAAAAAGTGTAAGTGTGGGGTGTGATCACATCATGATTCACAGCTTTATTTCACCCTTAAAACACTTATTTTAGATAGTTTTGTACTTATAATTAAAAATATTATATAAAATTTCACATCCCATTTGATTAAATTATTAAATTTTTATCACTGTTAAGAAGTTTAATTTTACTTGTTTTTGTGATTTCGTTGTAAGAGGAGGTGATTTGGAGGGTCAGAGATAATCCAAAAGTAAAATGGTCCCAACTCCATGGAATCCCAAGGACATCTATCCATTTTTATGAACATTAAGAAATGTCGGTAGATAAAAATGTTTTGAACTTTTTTTGTATGATCCAAAATTCAGTGGGATACAACTAATATCAACAAAACAAAGACCAATTTGGCTATTTGAGGGCCCATCAAAATAGATCTGTCCAGGGTACTGAATCTACACAAAGTAAAATATTTGTTTCCATACTTCTGATATATATCATGATTTAATCATAAAATAGACACCAAATTTTACATAGATATGTTAAAGATTTATGCCTATAACTTTTATCTTTTTCCTCAGTCTAGATAAGTCCATTTACTAACCCAAAACCGAGACAAAAATGATATCTCTAAATCTAGGTATCCAAAACAACTTAACATTTTGGCTATAAATTGGTACCTTGGGTACCCCATTTGAAAGTTAAACCAAGGAGTGAAGTTATTCCATTTTAGAGTTATATAGGAGTCATACCATTAAATTTTGGGGTCTAAAACTCCTAATACTCATCGGTGGATCTATTGAATCAAGGATCCATTCATCAAACCCTTCGTATCCTTCTCATGTTGTAATATTTGTGTTTGTGTAATAAACTTCATAGTTCCTATTCTATTTATTTTGTGTTCTTCTATTTTCTTCTGTTTTGTTAAATTATATTTTCCTTTACTCATCCTATTTGGTTTCTAAATAAATAGTAAAAATGATATTGGGTTATACCCTTTCTAAACCTTTGCACATGCAATGTGTTTCTATGATGACCACACCTCCCATGGAAGAGTAGTTATTTTTAGTAATTCATATACCTCTTAAATTATTCATTCATTTATTTTAAATAAATAAGATAATTTAATTCACTTAATATGATCTATTGATTAAGTTTTTAATTTAAATGAAACTAAGAAACCAATTTAACAATTAACACAAAACATACGAGGTCAAGTATTGACTGAATTGTGAGAGCACGATCTTAATCGATAATAAAAAACTACACAAGATAAATTTGTAAAGTTCAAATATAATAACAAAACCCAATTAATACTTATTTATATAGTGGATATATTCCCTAATTTACCACTTATTATAATCTATCCTTATAATGAAAATCAAAGTAGGGTGCTATGATTTCATGTTCCAAATCTATCATAGGGTTAAATACATTTCATCATTGTGGTTAAGTTAACTCATGTAGGGTTTGAGGGTTAAAAATTTATGGGATCATAATTATGTGGATAATAGTTTAAATTATAATGATTATTAAGTGAATTAACAAGTATATTTATATCTATTACAAATTTTAAAAATATTTTTCTAAAAAAAATATTTTCTCGTTGCATTTTCTCAATCACATTTCAAAAACAAAAACATAAAAAATACAATCTTCTTCCAACATACTTCTTCTAGATTTATAAACAGAACCCCCCCCCCCCCCATCCTTTTAAGTAGTGTTTGTTTATTTTATCATTATTTTAAAATTATATTTAATATATTGTTTTAAATTACTTCCTCCTTTGAGAGACGAGTTTGGCCAGCCACTCTACTACACCTAAATAACCCAAAACCAAACATCATTTGATAACATCCATGACAGCATCTTTCAGGTGTTTTAGGGAGAGTGGGATCTTTGGTCTAGTCATGTAGGACCTTCCCACATATATCTCAGTAGTTTTTTTCCTCTTGTAATAGTTTATTTTGATAACAATTCTTCTATTTTTGATCTTTCTACTTTTTTTTCAAGATTTTATTTAATTTACCCAAAATATTTCTCTATGATTCCTTTATAGAGGGAGGTAGAGTTTATGATTAACTTGGTATCAGGTACGTAGTAGGTTTTGATACCTTCAAATAATATAGAACCATAACAGCTGAGAGAACTCAATATTCATCTGGAGAACCTGATGAAAAACGGTTTTATTCTCCCTAGTGTTTCACCTTGGCCAGACCCATTACTCATTTCCAAGAAGGAAGATGGTTCACTCTGATTGTGTGTATAATATGAGATGCTAAACTAGGTACTAGTTAATAAAAATTATCTTTTGCCTCATTTGGATGATATTTTTGATCATTTAATGGTGGAAAATTAGTTTTTGAATATTTATCTTTGGTTGGGTTATCATTAACTCAATGTTCAGGAGTTTGATATAATGAAGATGGATTTTAGAATGAGGTATGTCCATTATGAATATATTTTTATGGTTTTCAGTCTAAATAATTCTCATATAGTTTTTATGGATTGATGAATTGGATATTTCATTAGTATATCAACACTTTGTTGTTAGTGTTCATAGATGATATCTTAGTTTACTTAATATTAGAGCATGATAACAAGCACAATTTGGGTTTGGTTTTGGAAATCCTAAGGATTCTCCATTTGTATGGAAATATCCCAAAAGGAAATTTTTTGATCCAACAAGTGAAGTTATTAGGAAATATTATTTCTGAGCAAGGATTATTACTTGATCCTAAGAAGTTAAAGGATATTTCTTCATGGGAAGATCCAAGAAATGTCTCCAAGATTCAGATATCTATTAGTCTTTCTGAATAATATTGATGGTTCATTAAGTATTTCTCCAATTTGGTGTCCCCTTAGACTACTATTACTTGTAAAGGGGTGAAATTCTTATGGGATGTGTAGTTTTAGTCTTCTTTTGATGAGATGAAACAATATCTAAAATCAGATCCTATCTTGATCCCAACTGATCCATGTAATGGCTGTGTGGTTTTTTGTGATTCTTATGTTGATGTTTTGGGTTGTGTGCTAATGTAGGAAGATCATGTCATAACGTTCTACTCTCACCAACTTCAAAATCATGAGAATAATTACCCCACTCATTATTTATAGCTTTCCTAAGTTATTCATGTGATTAAGTGTTGGTGGTAATATCTTTTTGAGGATAGGTTCATAGTATTTTCTTACCATAAAAGTATGAGATATATCTTTTATCATAAATAATTGAGTCTCAAATAGATTTTATGGGAGAAATACCTTAAAAAGTTTGAATTTGATATCATCTACACCCTAGAGAAGGGGGAGTTTATTTCAAAATTCTCTTAGAAGGAAAGTGTCAACGTAGGCTGTTTAGGAGTTGAATGAAGAGTGGAACCTTGTTGGGATTTTCTCTCAGTTTCATCTAGATTCATAGGAGGATATTGGAGGTATGGTTCTAACTAGTGTCCAGTAATCATTATCTCTCATTGATTCTATTCTGTAGAGATAGTAGTAGGATGATTTTTTTTAAAGGTAGATAGTATTAGGATGATGAATTTAGAGGAATTCAAAAAAAACCCAATATATTGGGGAGACCATTTCTAGTTGGTCTTTTTCTTATGATGGTATTATCAGTTTTAGGGATCAATTTTTCATCCCGTAATTAGTGATGAGATTTTTTTTCTTTATTTTCATATTTTTTTGGGTTCTGTTCATCCATTCACTACTAAGATGTATTGTGGCATGAGACAATGATTTTGGTGGTTGGGTATGAAGTGTGACATTGCAGATTATGTGTCTGATTATTACATCTTCAAATAGATAAACGAAGGGAACATGAAACCTTTAGGCTTTCTACATCCTCTTTCGGTGCTAGTTTAGAAATAAGAAGAGTTATACATGTAATTTTTAGTTGTGATACCTTGGAAATATAATCCAGGTGGTGATTAATATGTCAAAAAAGTTGTCCCAATTAATTACATTAAGGGACACCACAAATGTGGAAGATTTGGTAAGTTGAATGTGCAAGAGATTATGAGGATACATGGATTTCCCTCTTCCATTACTTGAAATAGGGACCCTAAGTTTACATCAAGGTTCTGGAGGATTCTCCATGATGATATGGGGACTCATGTCAAATTGAGTACAAATTATCATCCACAAAAAGGCGGTCAGATGGAGCTTTCTATTCAGATTATGGAGAATATTCTATGTGCCTGTGTCTTGGAATGTTTTGGATCATGGGATAGCCATCTGGGACATGTTTAGTTTTCTTATAAAAAAATTATCAATAATTGAAAACAATGTATTCTTTCAAGGTTATTTATTTTCACACTTAAAGTTCACCTATTTGTTGGGTAGTGGTGGGAGAAGATTCTTTGGTGGGACCAATTTTGGTTTATGAGATGTCTGCAAGGATATAGGATAGACGTCGGCAGTTGGTTAAGTTGTAAGGTTGAAATAAATATTATGCAGATAAATGACATCATCCTTTGGAGTTTTCCATAGGTGACTGGGTTTTACTAAAAAAATTTCCTTGATTGGGTAACCGTCAGCTTGAAAAATAGGTAAAGTTTTCTCCAAGATATGTTGGGATATTTGAGGTCACTAAGCTACTTGGGAAGGTTTCTTATTGTCTGTAATTTCCATTTCAATTGATATGAATTCATGATTTTTTAAACATATAATAAATCAATAAATACTAGCATGTTCCCTCTCATGTTCTGAGTTGGGAAGAGATTGATTTTGTCATGACCCATCCTTTATGGGCCTATGTCGTGACTCCCCAAGCCTTCCTCTAATAAGTTAGGGGCTGGTGACTAGCATTGACTAGGCATATCACAAACATGGTAGGTATTTACTATGTACCTATATGCACACACACATATCTAAGCCCACAATATACTGAAATGTAAAAACCTTTAAGTAAACAATACAGGCATACCACTATAGCCCACAACAAGAGTATGATAGGAAGTAAAGTAAATGGGTCCCTAATAAAATCCCACCAAAAAGTGTTTGTAAACCAAGTCTAATGTGTAATAAAAAGTTATTAGGACTATTGTCTAAAGCTGCAAGAACACACCTCATTATATCTAGTATCACTGAGCACCATCTGGTCCTATTCCACCTTGGACTCCATCAAAAGGTTGATCGTCTACACAAGACATGAGATGTGTGGGAAAAGGCCGTACAGGGGTGAGTATAATATTACTCAATAGGACACCATAAAAAAACAAATAAATACATTAAAGGAAAGTATAGTTATCTCTACATAGGTATATTTCAACAACACGTATAAGAAGAATATCAAAATATAACCATGAGAGACACCACACTATCAGGCAGTCACAACCAACTACTAGCAACAACATTTTGGTTGAATCACACTTGTTCCAGGAGAACTTTCTCCTTGATCCATTATATCATCGGAGACACTCGACGAAGAGAACCAGATCATTTGGTCCCCACCCAGAGTGAACACATTGGTCAAGGAAGAATATGATATAAAAAAGGGGGTGACACCCAAAACTGACTGGGGGACACCACAGATAACACCTAGAACTGACTAGGGGATACCACATACCTAATCTAGATTAACCTGCTATGTAGGGGATCACTCCCAGAGACACCGAGGGATACCACAGACCCTACTTATGTGACCCTCGAAGAAAGGACCAATGGAACGCTCTCAACCTATATTGGTCCAAACTAGTAAAATGATTCACCTCAAGGACTCTTTATTGGAGTACACGGTGTGTCTCAGGGGGTACACAGCGTGTTCCAAAATCCCAAGTCTTTCCCATGTGTAAGAACCTCACACAGAATTTAGTCTCCATATACATGGCATATAGGATGATTACATGGAATGTAGAGACACATGGATCTCTACCTGTGTCGCCTGGTTGTGTCTGTGTACTGAAGTTGTGTTCGTGTACCAGTCCATATATGCCAAACCATGTCTGTGTCTAAGTACATTGTCTGCCATCTGGTTGTGTACTATTAACCATGTCTATGTATTCTCATGAGTACACAACAAGTTGTCTGGTGAGGGTTGTACACCTTGTGATAGAGGTCACATTCCGTGTGTTCCTTAACTCCAGTCAAACTCTAGCAATGTAGCTAGGAGCCCCACACACAATGTAATCCCGCATTACATGCTGTGTTTTTCAATATTTTCTTGAACCACTATTCTTCCTTCATACATCTCGTCTTGTGATCCACCTTTGATCTCGATATCAATTCAGAACGAAATCGAATATCTAAGGTCACCCATGACTTTCCATCACCAAAAATGTGTTATGTCTTTGGATATACTCAGGAAGCAGATCAAACATTCATTCTTCATTTCACATTGAATAACACTAAAGAACGCGAAATAGGGAATCATTCATTCTCTAATTCTCTTTGTCTCTATCATCACACCTCTGTCATGTCATTTTGATCCTAGATCTATGATATCGAATCATTGTGCCAATAAACAGGTGCACAATGATTGATTGATCAGGGACAGTCGAGTTGTGGGATAAAAGAAGAATTCCTATGAAGAATTATGAATAGGGGGAGAAAAGAACATAAAAATGATAAAAACAAACCTTGATCGATGTTCATCTCAATCTCGATTCATTTCCATAAGATAATCAATAAATATATTTAGAAATAATTTTCCCAATTTACCCTATCATAAATCCATCCCGCAAGGTGATCGATTCGAAAACCAATCCATTTGTCGATAGATTTTCAATCGTTACAGAAATTAAAAATGGGGAATCAACCAATTTAAACACATGACCTACCTGTATTTTGGATCAATCATTGATGAGTTATGGTTGATTTTATATCATTGACAAGATCCTCCAAATCCATCGGCATGAAGATCCATGATCTGATCCTGATCCATTATTTTCCTCCAAGAACATTCTCCTCCAACAGCCTCTAGGACTCCAAGGTATAGTGGAAACCTCTAAGACAAATTCCTTGTCTATAAACTTATATAATAAATAGATCAATGTGCTGAATAAAAATTAAATAAATTTTTCATTTAATTTATATTTTATATTTTGCGGCCCCAAAAACTTTTTTAAAAATGACCCACGCTGACCAATGTTATATCGTACCTAAAGAAAAACCACATTAATAACTCAATAGTGGTCTCAAATTTACAATATGAGTCCTAGTTCATGAGTTATTAGGATATAAAAATAAAATAATATTATTTCATTATTTTATTTATAGTTACGTCCTTAGTGACTTTTTCTACAGATGAACCGCACTGACAAAAGTTAGGTCACGCATGGGGTAAAGATGCTATTATGAATTTAATTGTACCCTTGGATTTTTGTTCAGGGCACCAATTTGAGAGTTATTCTACTTTTTTAGAAACACTATGCATGCATGATTTTAAATATTTTAGTATTTTTCAAACATTTGTTTTAGGCACACCAGGACTCAAAATCACACACCATCTCAGCACATGGTCTTCAAATCCATCCATATAATATCCAAAAATAATACATAGAAAATTTTAAGATGTTAAATTCCCCTCACCTTGGGTCTTTACATCCCCAAAACGCTAAAACAAGGGCTACTCAAATAGATGAGGGTACTAAGCATGAATTTGAGCCACCCGCTCTCATGTGCTCTCCTATAGATTCTGGTACTTCCACCAAACACGCACCAAAGTAATCAATCTCCTATGAAGGATCCTCTCCTTCCAATCCTCAATATTCACTAGATACTAAGAAAAATTCAATTCATCCTCGATGTTCGGATCACCCCAGTCGATTATTTTCAATGGGTCATGCATGTACCTCTTCATCTATGACACATGGAAGATGTCATGTACCTGATCTAACTATTGTGGTAGAGCTAAGGGTTACGCCACCTCACTAACTCTATGAAGTATTTGGAGAGTCCTGATAAACCTCAGAGATAGCTTGTCTCCCTGGGAAAATATCATTAATCCCCATAGAGGTGAAACTAGAAAGAACACATGGTCTTCTTCATCGAACTCTAATGATCTTCGTCTCCTATCAGCATAAGATTTTTGGAAGCTCTACACAGTCTTCATCCATTCCTAGATGACCTTCACCTTATCTGCAGTAGCTTGCACCAACTCTAGGACCATTATTTTTTACTATCCTATGTCAGCCCAACAAAGTGGTGACCTATAGTGTCTCCCTTACAAGGCCTTGAATGGTGTCGTACCAAAGGTGGAATGATAGTTGTTGTTGTAAACAAACTCTAACAATGGTATATGATCCTCCCAACTACAGCCAAAGTCTAACATGCACACCCATAGCATATCCTCTAGAATATTAATGGTCTAATCAGTATGAATTTCCATTTTTGGGAGAAATGTTATGCTCAAGCATAGTTGGGTCCCAAATGCCTCCTATAATCCCTTATACAACCAGGATGTAAAGTGGTCATCACAATCAGAAATAATCATCGATGTAACCCCATGGAGTCGAACTATCTCATGCACGTAGAGGTACCCTAATCTCTTTACTTGACTCTACTCTTAGATAGTTAGGAAGTTGGATGACTTGGTAAGTCGGTCAATGATCACCTATATGGAATAGTGTCTCTTGGATATATGTGGTAACCCCATCATGAAGTATATCGATATCTCATCCCACTTCCATTATCTCATATCAAGGGATTGAGCTAAACCCATTAGAACCTGGTGCTTAACATTAACTTGCTAACAAGTAAGGAATCAAGAAACAAACTCTATAACTCTTTTCTTCATCCATGTCTACCAAAATTGATGTCGTGGGTCCAAGTATGTGTTCTCCACACCTGGATGTACTCCCAAAGGGGACATATTAAACTCTCTTATAACCTCGTCCCACAATGACATTGGGAATATTGTGAATCCTCTTAAAAGAAAGATGTACTCCCCATCTTTGTAATATTCATCAGAAGTATGCCATGTGTACATCTGAGTACATATGATCTCGCGGTATATATCCTCAAGTTATGCCTCCCTGATTCTCTGTAAGAGTGGAGGTGTGACAAACATCAACTATAGGTAACCTTTTCAATCTCTATCCACAAAGGATAACTACAACAAGGAAAAATAATCTAATGGATCGTTAAGTAACTATATCATAGATCTCCTACTGATAGCATATACCACCATGTTCCCTTTCTCAATAGTATAGACAATCTCAAAGTCTTAGTCCTGGATGAACTCTATCCAATTCCTATCTCTCAAGTATATATAATTCTAAGAGAATATATAATTGAGAATCTTGTGATAATAGTTGATGATAAACCACTTTCCAATCAGGTAGTGTTACTACATCATCAATGCAATGACTATCACTCCTAACTCAAGATCATGGGTCATGTAGTTCTACTTGTGTGGTCTCAAATGGCATGAACCATAGGCAATCACCACTTACATCTATATTGGGACACAACCAATCCTGGTACCTAAGGCATCAAATAACAATATGTACTTGATGCCTTCCTCTAGTAACTTCAACAAGGGAGTGTTCATCAACCTCTACCTCATCTCCTAAAAGAACTGCTCCCACTTTTTCGTACATACAAAATTATTCCCCTTTCATGTCAAAACTGTAAAGGGTGTTTACACTCTGGATAAGTTGGGTAAAACCATTTATAGTACCCTGCCAATCAAAGTAATCTCCACTCCTTGGTAACACTCTTGGGTGGCTCCCAAGAAATCATTTCCTCAACTTCGCTGGATCCACTACAACTCTAGCATCAAAGATGAAGTGTCCCAAAAAATGGACATCTTGAAACCAAAAATAGCACTTTGAGTGATTCCTGTAAAGTTGATACTCTAGGAGTGTCTCCAGTACCATCCTCAAGTGACTTGTGTGCTCCTCCTCAAACTCAAAGTGACCATAACAACATATGAAGTCCATCTTCAGTATATCCCCATCTAATACTCACAGTTGGTGATAGATTCATATGAGGTCAATCTTCAAGAAACATCGTTCCCCTTTCAACAGGTCAAAGAGGTCATCGATCCTTGGTAGTTGATACTTGTTTTTCATGGTAACCTAGTTTAAGCGTATGTAATCCACACAAAAACTCAAGTTCCCATCTACATTCTTGGAATACCAAACTAGGTCCACCTAGGGTGAAACACTAGGTCTCACGAATCCCTTCCTATATAAGTCCTCTAGTAGAAGTCTCCAAGCATAAGGGTTAAGATAATGGTTAAACTAAAAGCTCAAACTCCTAAACAAGGATTATTGAAAGAAAACAATGACTAGAACCTATGTCTATCAAAATGGTATATGAGGTGGAAAATACATATATCGTACCACGTATTATCCCTAGAGCCTCGAGGTTATAATATTTTGTCACCTTCAGATCGCATTTCCCCTACCCACTAGCTCCCTAAGCCTGGTGTGGACCACCTAGGGGTGGTGGTGGTAATAAGTTGAACCATTGACCACCTGCTACTTCTCTTCCTTCCCCTCTACCACATCTACCACCCTATGGACCACCTTCTCCTGTCTCTACAACTATATCAGCAGTACCTCAACCATCTCCTGATCAGTTATACGACAGGTTGGGAAATATCATTCCATATTTCCATGATCGTCACAAAAGTAACATCGTCTATTCCTAGGCTGATTTGAGCCACCCTGGGAGCCCTGCACTACTAACCCTGAGTCCTGGGATCACCCCCTGAAGTGTTTGGCCCACTTAAATCTCTTTGAATTCCATCGTCTAATAACTACTAAGGCCTCAGCTATTGAGTGCCCACTACTAGCTATCACTACTGATGCATTATCTACTATAAAACTCTCCATTATCAGGGCTCTCTCAAGTACCACATCATAGGTAGGAATTCTAAGGGAGACCATTGATGACCAGATCTCCCAGCCTAATCCATTCTTGAATGTCTAATCCCTAAATAATTGGCCTCTTACCATATCCAAGGATTAGTGTGAAAGATCGATAAACTTTTCTAAATACTCCTCTATGATCGTACTACCCTACTGCAGATGTAGAATCTCCTTTATGCGCACTGATTACAATGTGTCCATCTAGAACTCCTCCCTGACGATATACTTGAATTCTATCCAGGAGAGATTTTTCGAGTCATGTGATTGTGTCACCAAGCTCCACCATCACCCCACAGAGCCTTGAAGAAGACTCATAGTAATGAATTTAATCTAGTCGGTGGGCATCCTTACAAGAAAGAAAACATGGGTGGCATTATATATCCAATCCTCATACATCTAGGGTTCTGGATCACATCGAAACCAAGGAGATTACAACCTTTTAAACTCATGAAATGCACTCAACCTATGTGCATCCTCAGTTGGTGGTGCTGGTAGTAGCTGGTGCTCGACGGGTGGGGGTATAGTTGGTAAACCACCGAGAGGTGCTATCTATAGTATAGGCCCCTGTACCAATGCCTCATCACTAATAGGATCATCCTTGTGTTCATGTGGTGGAATCCTATTTGGCTTCCTATGTGGAGTTATTCCAAAATAAAACAAGATGTACCATGTTCGACAGATTATATCTGGAGAGATTACTCAAGAAGGACCCGAAAAACACAACCATTCCGATATGATGCATGTACCATTGTTTTTTCCTGTAACCAGTGTTTATATGTACTAAGTCGAAAAGAAGTAAATCAAAGTCCTTGTTTATGGATAACTCAACCACTATACGAACACTGGAGTCCTTGGCCTGAAATTCAAACTCAAAACACTTAAAAAAATTTCCCCAAACCAATTGTATAAACGCCATGTCCTAAAGTAGAACTAACATCCTTTGATACTAATCTCTCACGACACATCCCAGAGGGGGCAGTGTCTCGACTCCACAAGACTGTATCCAATAGGGTAAGGTCTTGTGACTAACACTAAGTATGCATGTCAATAACATGGGAGAAATTTTCTATGTACCTATATGCACGCACACATCTTCAAGACAACAATATGATTAAATGTAAAAACCAATAATTAAAAAATTCATACATACCACTATTTCTCACAACCAGAGTATGAAATGAATTAAAGTAAGGTAAACAGATCCATAATACAAGACCACAAAAAAGATTATATACCCCAAGTCCAACCTGTAAGAAAAATGTACTGGGACTAATTTCTGAAGCTGTAGGAACACACCTCGGTTTTTCTGGTCTCACTAAGCACCGTCTAGTCTCGGTCTACCTTAGAATCTGTCAAAAGTTCAATTGTTTGCACAAGACATGGCACGTTTGGGAAAATACCATGAAGGGGTGAGTAAAACAATACGCAATAAGACACCCGAAAACCATAAAGAAATAAAAAAAATGAAATTACAGTTAGCTCTAAACAGGTATATTTCTACAACACATATAATAAGAATATCCATATATACTCAAGAGAGACACCACGCCATAAGGCGGTCACAACCAACTGCCATCCAAAGAATTATCCTCAAATCACACTCAATCTAGGATAACTTACTCCTTGATCCATGATATCATTGGAGACACTCGATGAAGAGGAATTGATCATTTGGGCCCCTCCTAAATAGAACGCATTGGTCACAGAATACTATGATACATAGAGAGGGGTCATTCCTAGAACTAATAGAGGATACCATGAGATCACACCAAGAATGGAATGTGGGATACCACATACATAATATGGATCAACCTGCTATGTAGGGGATCATGACCAGACACACTGGGGGATACCACAGACCCTACTGATGTGGCCCGCTGGATGGAGGACCGCACCATACTCAAGGAGGTTACATGATTCCACAGACTCCACTAGGGGTGATAGAGGATTGCACTCTAGTTTCGGGGAGTGATCCCATACTCTATCTGAGACTCAACCTCTTAAGTGGATAAAATCAGGTGAGGTGGACGTAATGTTGTACTGAACCCTTGAGGAAAAGACCAAGGGAACACTCTCAACCTATACTATTCTAAACTAGGAAAATGAAGAGCCTCAACTACTCTTGATGGGAGTACATGGAATGACCTAGGGGGTACACTACATGTTTTACTATCCCATGTCTTTCCCATGTGGAAGAACCTCACACAACATGTATTCTCCAAATACATGGTGTGTAGGATGAGTACATGGAATATACGATGAGTACACGGTTTGTAGAGACACGCGGTTCTCTGCCCGTGTCACCTGGTCGTGTCTGTGTACCAAATCCATATTTGTGTACTGGACCCTGTATGCTAAGTCATGCTTGTGTCTAAGTACACGGTGTGCCATCTGGCTCTATACTGTTACCCTTGTCTTTGTACTCTCTGAAGTAAACATTGATTAATCCAGGGAGGGTCACCCACTATGTGATAATGGTAACACGTTTTGTGGTCCTCAACTCTGGCTAAACCCTATCATTGTAGTCGGGGGGGATGCATGTCTTGTAATCACGGATTACACATCATGTTCTTTAGGATTTTCCAAAACTTTCATTCTTACTCTATGCGTCCTGGTGGTGCTCCTCCTTCATTCAAGTAATCAATTATCCATGAAATCAAAGATCCAAGGTCGATCATGCCTCACTGTCCCCAAAAAACATGTTCCATCTCCAGATCCTCTTAAGAATAAAATCAAACTATCATTATTCCCTTCTCACCAAATAATGCTAAAGAATGTGAAATCAAGAATCATCTGTCATTCAATTATCTCTATCTCTATCATAGTACCTCTTTCATGCCATTCTAATCCTAGATCTATGATATTGGATTGTTGTTCCTAGAAACAGGTGTGTAATGATTGGTTGATCATGAATAGCCAAGTCATGGTTCAAATGAAGAACACCCATGAAGAAAAATGAATCAGGTGAGAAAATAATATAAGAGAACAAGAGTAATGAACCTAAATTGATGTTTTTGTTGTTCTAGATTCATTTTTGTAAGATAATCAATGAGGATATTGAGAAATAATTCTCCCAATTTACCCTATCATCAACTAATCCTACAAGGTGATCAATCTATAAACCAATCCATTCATCGATTTATTTGTGATTATCATAGAAATTAAGAATAGGTGACCAAAAAATTAAAATATAAACTCTACCTAGAGTTTGATGGATTGTTAATGGGGAACAGTTGTGTTGTCTCCATTGACAAGAACCTCCAACTCTGCTGGTGATCTGATCCTAATTTGTTGTCATCTTCCAAGAACATTCCCCTCTAACAACGTCTAGGTCCCTATGTATTCACAACCAACCCTATGATAAATGACTTAGAAATAAACTTATAGAGGAAACAGTTCACTACACTAAATAAAAATAAAATAAATTTTTCTTTTAATATATTTTATCTATTTTCCAGCCCCAAAAACTTTTTTATAAACAAAAAGCGCTAACAAATGTTGTGTCGTGTCTAGGGAAAACACCACATTAAAAACTCAATGGTGGTCTCGGTTTTCTAATCTTAGTCCCCATTCATGAATTATTATGATTTAAAAATAAAATTATTTTTTTCTTAATTTATTTATAGTTACCTCATTGGTGAATTTTTCTGTAGATAACCCACACTGAAAAAAGATAGGTCATGCCTAGGGTAAAGATACTATTCTGAATTTAATGGTTCCCTCATATTTATGATCTAGACACCCATTTTGGAGTTATTACACTTCTTCGATAACACCTCACAAGCATGTTATTAAATATTTTAATATTTTCAACCATTTTTTCTAGGCACACCCGGCCTCGGAGTCGCACATTTTCTCAGCACCTGGTCTCGGAATCAATCCATATAATATCTAAAAATAATATATATAAAAATTTGAGATGTTGTAGATTTAGAACCAGTTGTTTCTATTATGGAGTAACTCATATAGATCATTAACTTTCAAGTGAATGTATTGTGTGGGAAGTCGATATCATTAGTTAGAGTGTTATAGAGGAATGGATCAGATACTCATGAGACATGGGAGCATGATTCATTGGTGAGGGAGTAGTGACCTCACCTATTTACTAGATTTCTTTCTTCCATATGGATTCATAGGGATGGAAATTCTTATGGTGGGGAGTTTGTAATATCCCATTTTCTACTTTCTGAAAATTCCTTTCTTTTTACTTGTTTCCTTACTTAATTGGGGGCATCTTGGGACTCTCGAGGATGGAGAAATTTTTTTTGAGGAATATGACTTAAAGTTCATGGATGTGTATTTTTTGAACTAATGGAGTCTGGGTATAAATATGAAATGGCTTAGCGAGGTTCTCCCTGAGTTTAGGGGATTCCAAAGTTGGTTTGGTTTTTCGCATAAGAATATTCTATTGTTTTCATTCTATTAGGAATTTACACACTGTGTAATGGTAGTACACAACATGTAAGGTTATCCAAGATCATTTCAAAATCTAAATACATAGCCTTAAATTATTACACACCCTATAAGTATTACACATCATGTAATGTAAAAAATCTGGTTTTTAATAAAAAAATTAATGGGATTTTCAGCGTATATGGAACCCGTTGATTTCAAGACATGTAAATGTATTTAACACCTTATAAATTTCAAGATTTTATATTTTAGGGAACTAAATGGCTTATATTTTATCCATTCAACTATATCCTTTCTTTCTCATGACCTAGGTCTTTTATTCGATGATTTTGGTGACCTCCAACCCTTCCAGATTGTTGTGTTTAGTGATTGATCATTTTTGTGGTTCCATTTTTTCCCTATTTGAGAAATCCTTTATTATTATTCATTTACATTGATTTTTTGTAGAATATTTGTATTGACTTATCAGATTCATTGATATATGGTGTAAATTTAATTGATTATTTTCTAGATTTATTAGGCGCCCTTGTTCTGAGGGAGGATCATTTATTGGTTTTGGTATATTAGGTGTGCATTCTTAACATATTTCATGATCATTTCTCTCCAATGGCACTTTTTTCAATTGAATCAATTTTGAGATGTGTATATTTATTCTAGGGCCTCTATTTTCATTTTTTTTGTTCTTCGTATTGGTGGATCCAATTGTGGGTGTGTGTGAAAAAAGTTTTGAGGTAGGTGGTTCTTTCTCTAGACTGTGTTTGTGAACTTAATTTCTTCAGTTTTTGATAAATTGTTTTATAAAATTAAATTACATGATTTAATAATTTGATTTGGGTCTATAGAAATGTTTTTTTTTTATAAAATATGATTGTCCCCACATTTTCTTAAAAGTAATGGGTTTTTTAAAGCATTGTGAAATGGTTTATGAAATGGTTTCAAAGTGTGATATGATAAAATGGTATAAAGAAATGGTTTGGAAAATAGGTCACATGGGAATACATGGGTACTTAGTTGGAAGGTGTAGTGGTAGGTATTATCCACTATTATGGGGTTCACTCTTGGGTTGTTCCTCTACTTCCTATGCTCATTGTTCTAGGGACTTGTTAGACCTATTGAGGGGTTAACCTTACGGGGTGTTCCTACTCTCTCTATACGTGATGCATATGTCTAGAGGCTTGATGTGTGCTCTATTAACTATGTTTAGGTATGAATTTCCTAGCTATCATGACCTAGCAGTCTCCTTGACATCATGTTACCTGTACATTTTTTTGATTTGGGATATTTTGGTTTGTACTATTTTGATTGAACATCGATGGATTTGATATGATATGTGATGAATGATTTTATTTGACATGATATATCCATTTTGATATATGTATATGAAATTATATGAAAATTATTTACCTGTTTTATTTGGAAATGTGGAAAAGGTATAAATTAAATGTTTTCTATGATTTTGATATAAAAACTACTAAATTTTATATCATTCCTTATTTTCTTTAAAGTTGAGAATGCTTGGAATATTGTTCAGATTCATGATGTGGAACACCGGGGTGGGACCCTATTGATCATGTTATATCACACCTTGTATACCCATTTTTCATTTTGTATACATAGTTATGTCTTTTGATGTAGGGAAATTTAAGGTACCATAGTTAGGCGGTGAGGTTTTTTGTCAACTAGGTTTGGGTAGCTTGATGGTGAGATGGTGGGAGTAGTAAATGTTATCTAATAGAGATTGTTAGAGTGGCTATTTTATTTTTGTAACCCATTGTAGTTGGACTTGACTCTTAGAGATTTTTTTATATTATTTCATTTGAATCACGTCTATTATTCTCTATCTATCATGAAATGTATAATCATATTTTCTCCCACTATTTCTTTATATATATATGTGTGTGTGTCTTGTTGTCTGCATCAGGATGGGAAAAAACAGTCCCTCTATATTTTGTTTATTATCTAGTGTTAGTCGTCAACCTATAAGGATGGGAACACCCTTTTAGTATGTGTAAATTTGGGTCGGTTACTAGTTTGAGAGAGTATTCATATCAGGTTCATTACATGTTGTATAAGTTATATATGGTTCACCCTTCGTATAAGCTCTATCGGGCTCACCCATTGTATAGTCTATATTAGGATCACATATTATCATTTATAATTCTCAATAACCATATCATGAATAAATCATTTTTCTCTTTCACATTTTCATCATAAAACATTGAAAAACTCTTTTGAACCCATATGTAGAACATTTTCGTATATCAAAAAACCCCTGTCTTTTATAAACCAATTTTAAAATCTAAATTTTCCAAAACAAATGGAAAGAGGGTTTTCCTTTGAAGGAAGCATGTAATAATGTAAATCAATACAAACATAAAATAACTATTATATTGGTGGGAAATTTGTTTGATGTCGTATATGTTAAAATAGAACATTCCTTTTTTCTTTTTTAGAGAAAGTCAAAAATTTCCATATAAAATGCATAAAAAGATTCATTTTTAAAACATTTTTAAGAAATTAAAAGGGGAAATAAAATTACATTTATAATTAATTTATTTATATATTAATACATCCATGAATTAATTTTAAGAATATGTACATGGAAGAAAAATATTTATAAAATAAATCATTAAAATAATTAAAACAAGGATTTAAGTTAATGTATCCCTTACCTTGAGTTTGACTTGTAATTTATGTTATTTATCTTATAGAATAATAAAATTATGTTAATTATTTATTTTATTAAAAAAATCAAGTTTTTTATTCTTTCTATTTTATTTATTTCCATGTTATATTAAATTACTTGATCATTTAAGTTCATGCTAGACTTTTTGACAATATTTAGCTCATATGTTCAAAATCACATTGGTGTTTGATTGTGATAAAAGTGGTTATTATGCCATCATCTAGAGAATAATTATCAAGACAGAAATAATTTTTTATACATAAATTATAAATTTAAAACCAACCACAAAATATAGTTAGGAAAAATTAATTACGATACAATCATAGAGATGGAAGGTCGTATGTACACATGAGTAACATTTTCATTTTTTAAATTGGATGAGGGAAAGATGGTAAGTATCATTTTATAATTATAAATTTATTATTATATATTAAATATAATATTATATCCTTAAGTACACTTATATATATATCATCTATATGATGTGGTGATTTAAAATAAATCACATCACTTTGTAAAGGTGGTCATCCACATGTACGCACGAACGATGTTATCATTTTTTACCAGATGGAAAGATAAGAGAGTATATGATATATTATATTTTGATAATGTTAATTATATCATTAATATTATAAATAAATATATATATATATATATATATATATTTAAATCCTTCATTATAACCATACCAGATATCCTGTTATGGGAAATTAATTATATCAATTCGCATGGTGGTAGTTTTCCGTACACATGAATGAAGGATTCATTTATCATTTAATAGAAGTGAAGAAAGATATAAGTTATTACATTAATAAAAAATATCTAAATTTATTGAAGTGAATAAGAGTTGAATTTTTTTAAATGTGGATTTAAGTGCATAATAGTTTCATTTGTTGTCAATGATAAGTCAATATGTGAATGAAAGGTATTGATGAAGAAGTTGGTAAAGCTTTGGAGAATTTTTGTTGATTAAAAATATTGAATAATACATTTGATCAATTCACCAAGAGGATATAACTCTGACTATTTTAGAACTGGTCTTAATTTCTAAGACTTGTATCAAGTCGATACAATGTTAAAACACTTGAAGAAGACCATGCAGAACTCAATTGCATGAAGAAAGAAGTGGACATCCATCCATAGTCACTAAGTGGATGAAGTGGTGAAGGCTATGCATTATGTATTAATGCATGAGGAATGAATACATCATCCCTTATTAGATTAAAAGAATATAAAAGATGTTATATTTTTCATTCCAAATATAAAAGAAAGATGATTTGTGATGATTAAGAAGAAAGGAGGATGGGCTTAGTGTGGAAGCTTCTAAGTGAATTACCCATGCATGGGAATGGCTTTTGAAGGTGACTATGAATCATATTTCATGTTAGAATTTATACTAAACTTGTTGTATGGTTATTTTCTAAAAAATAATCCATGCATGGAGGCTAGATGAGGACCTCACCTCAAGCACGTGAGGGACCCGAGGGTCAACTATGCTCGAAGGAAGCCCTCAAGGCCAGCCCCACATGAGGCATGAGTGTGAAGGTGATGTGAAATCCCGCGAGTGCTGCACGGTGATGAACCCATGTAGCATGGGTGCTAGGTGCACGCCCATAGGAGCATAGTGGGCACTAAGATTGTTCCTGTAGGGTGAACATGATATGGGGCAGTACCGTGGAGGGAGAGGGAAGAATTCTGAGCAACGTTTGCATTAGTTTGTTATTTATAGAATTCATGCATGTGTGTTCGTTTCGATGTGGTACGGAAAAAAAACCTTTGGAATTAATCTCCACCGTCTGATTCATTACAGACACTCGGTCTGCCATCCAATCAATCGCGATATTGATCCCGCACATCTAAGTCGATCAACTAATCACTGTGCTTTGCAGATTCAATTGTGGTCGTCTGCTCCCTCAACTGAGGTGGTCTTCAACCTCTGGACACCTGAGCTCCTCTCATGAACCAGAAATGAATCCAAATAAAAATCTCGTTACTCTAAGCATCATTTGATCACATTTCAAGCTCAAAGATATTGAATAGATGAACCGAACACATGCATGCATTATATGTTTCATTCATACAACGTGATGAATAAATTCAAAGGATCCCAAGGAAAACGAAGTTGCCGAGGGGGCACTGCCCATTTGATGTACAAGGAGATGGTTTGCATGCATTCTTAAACACATGCAGGTGATATTCTCATGTGAGGATAATACTCACCAAGAAATAATAATCCCACCTTTAAAACAAAAGGAAACAACCTAGATATATGTAAAATCATTAAATGTGTTTGAACAAATCAAAGTCGAAGATCTCAGCTTATTCAATGAAGAAATTTTAGGTTTTTAAATAGATTTGAACATGGATATACACATTATTCCTCTTCCTATAAAAGGAGGACACCCGAGCCAAAATGAGTTGATGTCGTTCACATTGAATAAATCTCTTGTTTCTCTGAATAAATAGAGCTATTGTGGAGTATCCCTCTAGTTTGCGAAGAAAGAACCGCGAAGAACTTCTTGGTTCGCGAAGGAGAATCCTGTATAGACCTTTTCTATGTGAAGAAGATATTTCCACACAGCCTTGATATGAGAAGAATAAGTCTCATGCATCCATTGTGCAGAGGATAAGAGATAACCCTTTGGTTTTAAAAAGAAGCTACGCACCATTTTCGGTTCACGAAGATAATAACCATGAACCCCATAATTCGTGAAAGAACTCGCAGGCCCTGTGAGAATATCCCACAACCGTGTGATAGGTTCTTTAAACCCTTTACATGTCTTTGTTGAAGTCATCCTGTGGGTAAAACAACTAGTTCCTCGATTCCTTTTTTATGCCTTTTTGAAGATAGAACCAAGAACCTCCTTGGTTTTGTGAAGGAGACTCTCGCGCACCCGAAGCACAAAGGAGGATAACTGTGACCTCCTTTTTTGTAAGAATAATAAGGGACCCAAGGAAAAATGTGTGTGGAAGAGAATACATGAATGATGCACATGCATACATGCCCATGAGTTGAAGAAATTTTCATACAAATAAAACAAAAGAAGTGTGTGTTCATACGTGAAAAAGAAAGAAGAAGTGAACAATGTGCACATGTTAAAGCACTCAATAAAGAGGCGGATTGTGTGTGTGAAAAGTGATTATCAAAAATTCATCAATGATTTACATTCACATGTGAAAAAGTAAAGTCAATACATGTATATACATAAATAACTAAAAGAAATTAAGATAAGGTTGTGTGCATAATACCAAGAAGTGGTGAGATTGAGTGACATGCATTCATGCATGATCATGCACACATAATGAATAAATCATGTGTGCATATTGAGAAAAAGGATTGGAAGTGAGTTGCACCCATAGGATTTCATGCATGCATGCCCATTTACACATAAATAAGACTTTTGTGACATGAATTACTTGTTTGAAGCTTAAATCATTGAGATATAAAAATAAAAGAAGTATTGGATCCCATTAAACTCATGCATAAAGCATAATTAATTTAGATGATTCCAAGAAAGCTGATCCTCAGTGTTTAAATAATCACATAATTGTATGTGATTCTTTCCAAGAAAACAAGTAAATTGTTTAGGGAATTCATCTATTACACTAAGAAATAAGAAAGTGAGATATCTATATACAAGAAGTATTGGAATCCATGCAATCCATCAATGAAGTAATTGAGAACTGAGACTGAAGCCATACTAAATTAAAGAATATATTCTATATTAGTTTTCAGTAATTGAGAAACCAAGAATAAAGATAGTGCTGATATTTTGAAATATCATTCTTTCATATTAATATTATTGAAGAAGTTTTGTGTACCACTTTCACACATCATAGTGAGGCCAGGTCTTCATAAGAAGAAGAAGGAATTGCCTGAGAATTGTTGAGACTAAGAACTAATCAACCCAAGTGATCATAATTACTGATCAAGGCCAATAGACCTTACCAAAGGCTGTTGAAGATTATTTAAGACATACACGGGCAAGTGTGATTCAGCAAGCCTGTGTGGGATGATCAGAAGATCATCTACAGTGAATCAAAGAAGAACTTAAAGAAGGAAACTACTCACGTGACTCGAAAGCTAGAAGAATCCTGTGAAATTTAGGGAGGAGAAGATGTCTTTAGTGGGACTCTAAAGAAGGACAGTGGGACTCTAGTAATATTGTGAGAAGAAGTATAAAGAACCTCATGTGGTAATCAGAAGAGATACAGTGTGACTCTGTATCAACCATTGTAACTACTAACCGAATTATAGTGGAGAATCTGTGTTGGGGAGAATAACCAACACAACAAGGTGTATGTATTTCAACCAAACCATGTAAATCCTTATGTTCAGTCCCTTTACATTTACAACATCATTCAATTTAAGGTTGATAGACACAAGAATAGTGGATAAAGGCTCTAACCAGCCATAGAGGTTTAATTGAAAGAATCAATTAATAAAAAGTTTTAAAGGGATCACTAATTCAGTCCCTCCCCCACTCAGTGATTCACACTGATCTAGGCACTTCATATATTTAAAATAATAGTTTTATTATTTAATAATGTTTTAATAATATTTCAAATAGGATAAATAAGAAATAAATGAGAAATATTTATGAAGAACTATACCTTTTCTCTGGACAACCTCTATAGGTTTATACATAATTACTTCCTAGGTTTGTATTATGATCCAAAAAGGGCCTCTAGTATGTGGAGATATATGTTATGAAAGGATTTTTGTTGGTCATGGATGATCCAAAATGCTTTGGAAGTGTGGATGGGAGATGAGAGTGGTGTCCAATTATAAGTTGGGGAGAGGACACACTTCAAATTTTTAAAAAGATTAAAATATATTAATATCTTAATCATGAAAGAATAACTAAAAAATGGACCATTTCCAAATATAATATGATATAGGGTGTAAATATGGTCATACTATATAATTTATTCATGTTTTATGACATTTTAACCCATATCTCTTCGGTTTCACCCTTGGAAAACCTATTTTAAACTTAACTTTGGTAATATATTTTTACTTTTTTTAATATCCATTATGACCATATATTAATTTGAACTTATTAAATAATATTAATTATTAGTATTCTAAATATAAAATTAATTTTATCAAATTAAATTCATAGAAGTGTAAGAATTTAATTTAAAATTAAACCTGAAAAACATGATGAAAACAGTTATTCAGAAAAATGACTTTATAAGTATAAAAATATTATAATTCAAAATTAAAGTATATATGTAAAACCCTAATATTTTAAAATAGTAACATTATGTTCGATAGTGTATTTCACACTCAACACAGGGCTTAAATGACCTATGAGATTTATGACCCTTATAACCTAGCCATTAAATTGGTGGGCAGGAATAGTGTTATAAATTAAGAAATATATATATATATATATATATATATTTCTTACTCAATATGAATTTATTGATCAATTTTTATTAAATTATCATTCAATTTTTAGTAAACTAACTGTATTCATCAAAATTATGCTTTCTTCAAAAATGATTTTTATTTCCAATTGTGAGAAAAAATTATAATTAATTTAATGAGATTTTAGAAAATATATTTGATTAAATGAAACTTATATTTTAAATAATCACATAAAAAATAAATTTGAATGAAATTTTCATATTTTTTATAAAATATTTATTTTTTACTGAATAGTGAAAATACCGATTTTTGTAAAACTGTCATCTATTTTCAATAAATTTAGTAATTTAAATGTCCCATTATGATTTAAATTTCACTCCAAGTAACATAATTATTCTCTATTTATATTAAATCAAATTAATTACTTTTGAATCATATTTAGTTTTTATTTTAGTGTATGTTTTTTTTGTATTTAATAACTGGTTTTTTTCTGAAATTTTTTTTAAAGTGGATAATATTTATCTATTTTAATTAATTAAAACAACCCCTAACAAGGAAGGATCTAAATGAAATTTATGTATTGTATATCTATAAATATTAATTTAAATTTTTATAATGATGTTTACTAGTCATATATTTCATATAAAATCCACTTATTCTTGAAAAATACGATTCATTAAAAAATAATTTTTCAATGCATTTGTTGGTTTAATTTTAAATTAAATTTTACTAGTTATTTTAATTGTATTTGTTAAAATGGATTCAATATTTGGAATCAAAATAATTTATGTTATCTAATTATTTTAAATAATTTTATGGTCACAATTAATAGTGAAAACAGTAAATATATTTTACCATGGTTAAGGTAAAAACAGATTTACCGGGGATTAAACAAAAATGATAAGGGATTAAATGATGTAAAAACCTATCTAAATTCAATTTTATAGAAATATTTTGACCTTATCATGTATAATTACCAATATTGGTCTATTTTTTATCCTTTGGGCATGTGAAAAATGAGGGTACGCCTTTTTATTTTCAAATATTACAAGTATTCCCCCACCTCACTCATAAAATACTACCCCCTATCCTCTTCTATAAACAAATTAAAAGCACATTGTCTCTGAAAATACCAACCAAAATACCTTCCTTTATTCCATCCCATAATCTATATCCTATCTTTTGATCATAAATCTATCCTATGAAGTATTTTGGTGTTAACATAAGGTGGTTTTTCGAATAAGAGGTATCATTCTTAACCGAGCATTTTTATTTTATTTCTTCTTAAACCACCTTAAAATCATCTTAAATTATGGTGAAATTAAAAAAAAAAGTATCAACCATATACAGATATGTTATTATAATAATTTAATAACCTAAATCCATATCCTCTTCCATAAAATCAGAAAAAAATGAGCATTCGTGTGTATGGAGGACTACCGCCTCATGAACTGATGTAATTTGTTTTCTATCACCTCCCCTTATGGATAGTAATAATGATATATTTAAATTATATATATTATATTTGTAAGAAAATTAAAATTGTTAAATTTTTTATCACACATACCTCCTTACTTTCCATTTTTTTGGGAAACGATAATATCACTCGTGTGTAAGGTGGATTACCACCTCACAAAGCGATTTGATTCATTTTTTACTATTTATTTATATAGAAGGTAATATGGATAATTTTAATGAATATATGTGATATTTTTTACATAATTATTATATTCAAGACATATTTATCATTATTGAAACACAATATGTCATTTTCTTTCATACATTTCCACTCACTGAAAAATGATTGTAGTGTTCGTGTGTATGTGTCGACTACCGCCCCCACGAAGTGATGTTATTATTTTCTCATCACCGCATCACACGGATGATATATATAAATTTAATTAAATAAATAATATTTTATTTATTATGTCATTATCATTTTTTAAATATAAAATATGCTTACCATGTTTACATAATGATCATTAAAAAATATAAATGTTGCTCATGCGTAAGTACGGCCTATAATCTTTATGATTGTAATGTAGTTCATTTTTATTGAAAATTATTCATGTATGATATTTAAAGTATATATTATTTATAAAAATGATATTTATTTCACTATTATTATTCTTTATATGGTGTAAAATGACCTCTTTGACATCGGCCAAAGCACCGAAGCTATCTTGAAACACTGATCTGAACATCCTCAAAACACACGATGTGGAATTTATCGATTACGTGTTTAAATATGTCAATAAAATAAATGATTTTATTATAAGTTATTAAACCCTTAAAAGTTTATTAATAAATAGATATTTTATATAATCTTGTTATTTAGGAGTTAAAAATCATAAATGGAATGTCTGGACTCAAGGTAAGGGACTTTGTCACAATTTTTCTTCATTGAGGCATGTTCTAGTGTCTTACTTCTAAATTATTTTATGTGGTGTATATAATACTAATTTTAAATTAAATATCATTAATACTTCATATATAATGGTATTTTAGGTTTCAATTTGAATTATTTCATCGAAGGGGATATAACTTAAAACTTACCAAGTGGTAAAGAATTTCTTAACTCAATTTCTTTTAATTGGTTTATATTATTTATTATTTTTATTTGATATTATAAGATTATGTGTGTAATGACATTTGATTACCTTATATTGTATTTACACATATTTTATGTGGATTAAATTTTATACACATTATTTATTCATTGATTAATTATCACTTTAATGTAATGATCATTGTAATGGATCCTCATCATAAACTATCTTATTTGGAACATAACTTATGTTATACACCTATCTTCTTTTATGAGGTGTATCCACCACCCCTTTGATATTTTATATCATGAAACTCATTAAGTTCATAATATTTAATGTTTTGGTTCTGGGTGTAGAAGAAGTGTGTGGTGGTGGGCGATATGTTAAAATTTCTTTTAATATTGAGTTTCCTAAAACCCCGAGCAAGAAACTTACACATAAAATTTATAATTAATTTAATTAATATCATAAGAAAAAAACCTGATCTAAGAATTAATTATACTATGTATATGTTGTTCATATTAAAATACCCTTTTATATTTCCTTCTATGTGTTGTGAGGATCCAAGGATAGAATACCTTTAGTAGTGATATGCATGTGCTCCTTTGATCTTTGATCAATGCCAATCGATCTTCAGGTGAGGGCACGGTGAGTCAATTGTCTTTTGTTATTCATATTGATAGATCCCCTTCAATCTTGAAGGTATCTCTCTTGTTTTTCCCATTCTTGAGAAGAATATACAAAGGAGGGGTCAAGAGATAGTTTTTTTGTGTGCAACGATTCTCAAGTTTTGATTTTCAATGCAATACACAATAGACATAATGCTATATTTATAATGCTAGGGTTTAGGTTAAAATAATTAAGTAATTTTATTAAAACCCATAAAAAATATAATAATCCTTAATAAATCTCAATTCACATAATAATATTATTATTATTATTATTTGTTGCATGCCAACTTCCGTAGTAACAAATATTATTTAACCTGAAAATATATTTACTTTGTGTCCCATCATAGTACATTATTTGAACATATAACTATAATTAAGATTCTAACTATAGAACTTCAAGGTTCTTATCATAGCAAGGAAGTGGTATGAACTTTTAAATATGATGTATACTCTAGGAAATTATTACATTAGATTCATGATGAATAATTTAAAAAATGTAATAATATTTTTTATTAATATTTAATATATTTAATATACATGTAATCAATGTAAAAATAGTTGGACTGAGAAAACCAACTCCAACAAACTCTCACTTGGACTAGAGATAACTACCTATGACTTTTAGTCCACATGAACTCACATTATAATCATATTTATGATGAGTTAAGGATTTATTCAAGGGGTATTCCACATTTGTTTCCATATAAATACTACTCATGTAAACCACTCATCTCTAAGAAAAATCCCTCAAGAGTTAATACTTTTGAATTATGTACTTCATCCACTAATGTGACATTGGATATTTTGGGAGAATAATCACTGTAGTATTATCATAATAGAGTGTTGTAGGATCTTTACTTCTAGGTACTACGTCATACTCTTGGATGAATTTTTTCATCCATACATTTTCTTTATCTATATAAGAATCTACGATATACTTAGCCTCTATTATAGAATCTACACCCATAGCCTTCTTTGAGATCTTCCAGCTCATAGAACCTCCATTCAAAGTGAATATGTATCATGTTTGTGACTTCATGTAATATTGTTCTATTTGGAAACAACTTTTATATATCCACTAATGACTAGTTCCTTATCTCCTTTATAAAAAAGGAATATATACTTAGTATTCCTTAGATACTTAAGGATAATCTTGACTGATATCCAATGGCGTTCACCTCGGACATATTGATATCTTTCTATCGCACTTAATGTGAAGGTGACATCTAGTCTGGTACATATCATAGTATAGATTAATTACCCAATCACATACGCATATGAAATCATTGAAATTCTAGTTATTTCTTTATGTGTATGAGGACACATCTTACTAGATATTTTAATTCCATGCAATGTAGGAAACATTCACCTCTTCGATTGTTCCATAATAAATCTCTTCAGTATCTTGTCAATGTATCAAATTTGACTTAGGCTAAGCAGTCTATTGGATCTATCATAATAAATATTTATAGAAAAAATATATACTTCCTCTTCCAATTATTTCCTCGATAAGAATTTATTCAACCACACCTTAATATATTATAAGACTGGTTTTTTTTAATAAATAATATGCCATCGATATATACTATTAAGAAAATGATTTCACTCCCACTAAACTATTTATAGAAAAAAGGCTCCCACTCATTATTTATGAACCCAAATTTTGTTGTGTCTTGATCAAAACAAATGTTCCATGACCTAGAAGTTTTCCTTAAACTGAAAAATCAATTTTTAAAATTTTTATATCTTTTTGGAATCCTTTGGAGTCACACACCCTTTGAGTTTTGTTATATAGACATATTCTTTAAGGTTCCAATTAAGGAAGGATATTTTAAAATCTAATTTATAAATATCATATTCATGGTAAAGTATAATGGATAGTATAATTATGATTGATTTCATCATTTTGATCGATGAAAAGTTTTATTCGTAATCAATGTCTTGACATTGTTTAAACCCTTTTGAAACTTATCGCACCTTATAGGTAATGTATTGTCCTTCTATGTCTAGTTTCTTATTGAATTACCATTTCCAACCAATGGGATTTTTATCCCCTAGAGGATCTACCAAAATATAGACTTTCTTTTGATATATGGAATCCATTTCAGAATTCAGGGATTCTTACCACTTGGAAACATCTATGTCACTTACTAATTTATTGTAGGTTAGAGGACCGTTATTATTAACTAATAATGAGTCACCATCCTCAGTGACTAGAAAACAATGTCATTATGGTTCTCTAACCTATATTGTACTCCAAAACAGTACTTATGTCTTTGTAATAGTTTCTTCTTCCATGGGGATTTTTGAAATCTATTCTTGTTCCAATACTTGTGTACCTTGATCCACAACTTCATCAAATTCTATCCCACTCCCACAATCACTTTTAGATATACTCTTCCTATTAAGGAATATGTAATGTATTTCCACAATTTCCTCTTTTTTGGGGGGTCATATAGGTAATATCCCCGTGTTTATTTGGTGTAACCAATAAAGGTACACTTTCTTCCTCAGGGTACGGATTTTTTACTCGAATATGCCATTAAAAATTCACAAACCCACAAATGTAAGTATGATAACAATTTTTTATTTCAATTCCATAAATGGTATGTCATATCATCTTCCACTTTAGTTGGTACTTGCATTATCATTAGTGTTGTTGTTTGTAACGTGTATCCCCAAAAAGATAATGGAAGACTCGCATGACTCAGCATTGATCTCACCATGTCCAATAAGTTTTGTTTCCACTTTTCACTTACTTCATTCCACTAAGGTGTATAAGGATGAGTGATTTTATATAAGATCCCAAAATATGGTAAGAAAATAATGAATATGTGATTACCAAAATCTATATCTAATACCCAATTTATCACTTTGGTGGTAATCCTAAATATCTAAATTAGCAAGTTTATCACTTTGGTTTCTTATAGATCTAATTCCCCTCAATCAATATTTCTGAATCTACTTAGTTACTATATTTTAATAAATATTTGATTACCAAAAGCTATATCTAATACCCAATTTATAGAAATATATAAATTTCACTTGATATCAAATGCGCCTAAAGATTCCCCTTTCTTTTTTTTCTGGGTGCAATTTTTCTTCAAGTGTCCCTTCTTGCCACCTTCAAAAAAAACAAAATCATGTTATCTTTTTGACCCCTTGATCTTCCTCCTCATAGAAGTGCATAAAGATGCTTTGGTCTTAGAGATATTCAAGTTCCCTTTCCATTTATTCACCATAAGGATCAAATTGTGTTTGCACTTTTTCTCCTTATCTACCTGGAGAAGAAGGGTGATAATATCTAGAAGACACTTCTCAAGGTTGTTCATATTAAAATTTACAACAAAAATAGAGAATCTGTGAGAGAGTGATGCCTGAATGAGTTTAGTGACCAATTATTTAAGTATTTTAAACCCTATAACATCTAGAAACTAAATGTATCCATTGAGCTTGACTACATGAGGCAGAGCAAGGGTACCCTCTACAAGATTTCTCTAAAATAGAACCTTGTAAATATCAAACAATTCTTATCTACCTCTCTCCTAGAATATACCACAGATGTTCCCAAGTACAATATACACATCCATGTTTTCATGAGACATTCGGAGTTCACTATAAATAGATGAAAGCATTAAATAATGAACATCAATTGAGTCTCTAAAATGTATTTCATAGATGATAAATTCTTCATTATTGGCCTCTTGTATAGGCGGATCTAGAAGTGAGGATTATAGAACGTAAGATATCTATTCATGGTGAAAAACAACCTCAATGCATATGAACCACTCATAGAAGTTACTGCAAGGGGGATATTGTCTTTCTATAATATATATTGAAGGGATAGTGTGGATGATGAAAATTCCATTTTATTATACAATTAAAGGACTATATTATTAGTAATCTTCTTGATTAAAATTTTTGTGAAAAATAATAAATTAATTGATTTTTATTAAATCGCCCACTATTTTATCAAGTCTCAATATCCCTCACCATTGAACTTAGAATGTCTACATTCTAGGACATTCTAGTCGAAAGGATCCATATACCTCTTTGAATAACCCCAATGAGGTTTCATTAAGCTAATTTAATGTATTTAGGTAGGTATGTATTTTTCAACTCTAGGATTTCATTTCCTTGATCCATTGAGTGGACTCCCCTATCCAAAAATAGAAAATTTGATTTCCTCAACACTTGTCTCCAATTTATATAAAGTCTAGTGAGGGCTACTTCTTCTAATTTAATATGGTTAATTCAATCCATAACCTTCATAAGAAATCCATGTTAAAAGGAAGAGTCCCTATGAGAGTTGGTCAAACACTTAGTTCTAAGGCTATTATTCTTAATCAAGTGATGGAATTCCAAATATTAACTAATATATATTTTAGGTATTTTAATTTATTTTGCATAAATTTTGTCTTGTTTTATCCATTATATGTCTTATTAATATTAAGTGGATGTTACTTAATTAAATACCAATTATGTATAAATCATTTATATATAATCTATTTAATTAAATCATGTCATTGCACATTAATTAATTCATTTATGTGATAATGATCTTGCATCCATAAAATTAAATAATGAATAAACAAAAATAATTAATTAATTAAATACCCCATTTATGAGATTTATCTAATGGTTGATTTAATGATCCAGTATTAAATAAACCTATGACTTAGGGTAAATAAATCACGTTTTAAGAATTTTCATAAGTTATAGGATTCCACCTGTCCACTTGTGTAACACTAGGGTTTTAATAATTATGGTTCCATCTTGAATTTCCTCCACACACCTTGTGAAACTTCATTAATTTCAAGTATTTTTAACTCACACACAAGTGAGGGGAACCAAAGGATCAGCTAGATTGGGATTACATAAATATCCTTGGGTACACAAGTCCTGCATAATAATGGTTGGAGGGGTGACTTACAGGCCATCAAATTTAATTTAAAAATAAATAATTTCAATCCTATGTAATAAATTAAATTAAATAAATTAAAACACATACATTGGTCTTGGTCTAGGTCATGAATGGCCAAACATAAAACATATATGCAATATTAAATTTCTAACATTAAAGTATTTGAACATTATTTATTACCAAGATCAGTGCACTTAAATTAATTAATTAATTACATTTCATTTCATTTTAATGGACATCTAAAATTAATTAATAATTTAAAATTATTTAAAACCTTTATTAAATTTTCAAAAACATACAGTTTTAATCAAAGAAATAAGTTTTGATGCTACATGTTTCAATTTAAAGTAATTTCATTCTTCTATTAATTGGGAGGTTACACCTCATGTACTATCCAGTGACACGTAATGTACATCGGTTTCCATGTATCCATGTTACACGATTGGGGCTTCGGTGTGTTGACTCATCCAGACTACACAATGTGTACATGATAGCTACACACTATGTGTCTATTTTATGTGTGCCTGAGATACTCCATTGGGTCTTTGGCATGTATCTCTATGGGATCACATGGCATGTATAGGCCAGCTACACATCGTTTACCCCTTATGTCTTGTCTCCACTATTCCCACTGAATGGATTTGTGTGTATTTGGAATATGGGAAATGATTAAATACATGGCATATACACCGCAAACATGTCATGTATATCATAAATACTCCAGGATACCATCCTCATGTGGTTTTTCTATATATAATGATTGTGTATTATGTGATTTACACTACTAACTCATATAGACTACATGGGATGTATTTTGTATAAACACCATGTAATATGACATATTGTGTTCCAGGTTGAATAGTCAACACATGGTGTACACCACATGTAATAATGGTGTGGCATGTTCTATATCTCGTGGCATGTTAAAGTTTACTGTACTAGCTTATATGGGGTGTACTCTAGCTACACACCGTGTAAACTTTTCTTTATAGAAAAAAATTGGTAGTTTCCAATGTAATCTCCAGTAATTCTTTTTTTTCATATACATTTAATAAAATTAAACATTTTACAAACATGATTAATATTTCAGTAAAATTTTAATTCAAAATAGATTAAAGAACTAATATCATGAAATAAAAATTAAACCATGATTATGTATGGATCTATAATCAAACAAATAATTATAAATTTGAAAATTACCCCTATAATACCACTTTTTGGTTATGAGAAAAGAGGAAGTGTGCAGTTGTGGGAGATATATTAAAATTTATTTTAATATTGAGTTTCTTGAAACCCTGAGTGATTATCCTTCATGTAAATTTATAATTAATTTATTTAATTTCAGAAGAATAAAAAAATAATACATGATCTAAGAATTCTTTATTCAATGTAGATTTTGATCATTCGAAAAGACCCTTTTAGAATTCCTTTGTTGTGCTATGAGGATCCAAGGATAGATTCCTTCTAGTGATAATCCACTTGTCCTCTGTTGACATTCATGAAATTTCAATCAATCTCCAGATTCTATCATGGTGATTATATTGTATTTAATTATTCATTTTGATCACTCATCCTTCAATCTATAAGGGATATCTCTTTTGTTTCATGTTCTTGAGAGGAAGAGATAAAGGAGGATTTGAGAGATATTTTTATTGTTTGCAGCAATTATAAAGTCTATATTTTGGATGAAATACTTAATATATATAATGCTCTATTTATAGAGTTAGGTTTTAGGCTAAAATAATTATTTAATTACATGGTGGTCCTAAAATAATATATTAATCCTTAATAAACCACAAGAAACATAATAATATAATAATTATTATTATTATTTTGTGGTGTTTGTAAAATTTCACAATAAAAAGTATTATTCAATCAGATTTTTAATTAATATTTGTCACTCGACTCATTCATGGTCCATTAAAACTCCTTTATAATTTATTAAACTCATGAATAAATATTTAATTTAAATATTTCATTCATAAATAAACATGTTTAATCCATAAAACATCAATTAAATTATCCCTCAGTCTTGTGAATAATATTTATTTAATTAATTAGTTTCAAATAGAATTTAATTGATATTATTGGAAACACTTAGTGTGTGACACTTGGAGTTTCTTTGTCGTTGTCATTAGGCAGACTTTATTAAATTACAATATTATTGTCTAAAAATGGGTCAAGGACTCCTAGAGAAAAAACTTTATGTTGAAACAACAAAAACTAGATATGGATACTCACTTTTTAATATAATCCCTTTGTCTTAATATCTCGTCAATAATGTTTCACATCTTTTTCACCAACCTCTATACTCAATATGTATTTTTTGACTATCTTAAATAAATGCATTCTTTCACCATGGCATTGGAATTTAATATGATGGTTCTATTCTAATAAAAATTTTCAGATATCAACTTTTATACATATGGAATACGAAAATATTTCTTTGACTTATCCATTAATGATATTTCAATCATGATCCACCTAACATTCCCTACATCTCCATGAATATATGGTGTTAAAGTTATATTTAGTAAATCTAAAAGAATTAGTCATGAAATGAATTAATGATAATATTAATGTTTAAATACCATTACACATGATCACATATAGGAATATTTAATTAAACAAAAACATGCTGAATTATTACTAGAATATTTATTCTCATAATCTCTCATCTTGGAGATTACTATATGTGAACATCATAAGAAGAATCCTCATCTACTTATAAGTACTCACACTTGACAGTCTATATGCCATGCATCCCACCATAGTATGTTATATGACCATAGAACTATATTTATAAATACTGTCATAGCACATCATGGTTATCATTATAGTGGAGATCTTCTTTGACCTTATCAATGTGTCATATACTATATGACATTATTACATTATAGGCATGTATAATAATCAACAATATGTGATAAGAGGTTTTTATTAACATTAAATACATTGAATATACATGTAATCATATTACATATAGTTGGTCCTAGGATACCATCTCTAACATAAAGTACATATGATGTTATTATTTTATGAGACTTACGATTGAGGAGTTACCAAAGTAGAAAATTCATTATAATGCAATCTTCTTTATTTTGGGGATTTTTTATGATAAAGGTTATTTGGTAGGAAATAATATGATATAGTTTTCTTGAAACACATCTCTTTTATTCTCCCCCATTTATTCATGAAAGGTTATTTTCCTCGAGAATGTTATTAATGATCTATTATTGATATTTCCATCCAATGTATAAAGTTTAATTTCCTCAATAATGTTTTTAATTATCTTTTAATTATATTTACCTCATCAATGTCAACAACACTAGTTGTTACTTACGCTCCAATAGTGATATTTTGTAATGATATCATCCTCATTCTTTCTCTGGATAGATTATAATTATTTCAAAGTGATTTTCATCAAACTCATTCTTTTTCCATGGGTTAAAAATGTTATGAAACAAATAAAAAAATTATGAGTTTTATGATGAGATTAAATTTCAATGTACTTTATTCTTGTTATGATTCATAGAAATTGTTAAGAGGGGTTGATCCCCATTATAGCTCACGGGTGATCCTGATATATCTTATAAGATGGTTGTTCCTATATAGCATTAAGTAATCTTGATATAGATTATATGATGGGTTCTCCTAGATAGTGCCCCAATGCATTGGGAATGGAAATAAACTTTATGGTTATTACATTTTAAAGGGTTCTAGGAAGATAATATCTAAAGATACCAATGTGTTTTATTTATGATTCTTATGGGTTTTTAATGATTCCTTTGATTGATATTTAAATTACATTTCTCATCATTTTTTATTATTATGACACTTTAATTTTTAAATATTTATTCCATGTTTTAAGATCAACGGTCAAGGTATTTATGATTCGGATTATTCAATTGTTATGCTCAAGAACTTTGATTATGTCACCATACCCTTATTCTCTTATTATGATCACTGATGAAATTCAATTGTTAATTTTTACCTTTACCCTTATTAATAATTTAAGATCACCTTTATTGTGTTTAATTTTATATAGGTTATGAAGAATGATGAATAAATGATTTTTTACTAGAAAATATTCTAATGTGATGAAGTTTATGGAACATTTTGAAGAATTAATATAGAATATAAAAAAGTATGTTTAGTGGGAGATGATTTTGATCTTTATGAACCATTTATTTATAAATCCATGTTTTTCAGAGTTTTTCCTAATTCTATAAATCTATAAACCTGAAAGGTCTTTGGATATTTAACGAATCCAATATATCCTTTTGAGGATGTAAGTTATTGATGGAGAAAATTGAGTCACATTCATCGATATCAAAGATATAAATGTAAAGTTTAAGTGTTTACCATCTGATTCAGAGATGTAGGTTCAGGGATGTTATACATGGTCTCATAATAAGGTATAAATAACTTTAGAGATTAGGATTTTTTTCATGTGGGGTTATCTTAAGGGTTGTGAATACCATCATGGGTATATGAGTTTAAGGTTGATCGTAAATTTAAAGGTATTGAGAAACTTTAGGGTTAATATATTGTTTGATGATAAAGGTTAATTTTAAGGGTTCTTATTATATATTTGGGAACATTATAAGGATATAATTTTAGGATAAATTTCAACCTGAAGGTCGGGTGAAAAACCATCGCATCCGATAAGGTTGTGGGGATTGAACCCACAACACAAGGTATAAGTTGGTGTAACTCCTACCACATACCTATCTAATATCCTAGTTAGTACAAAAAAATTTACTTAAATGGTTTGATATATAATGATTAAGTCGATTTTTGGAACATATATTTTATCATATAGATAACCATGTATTTAAAAAGTCATTCAGTAACTTCATGATAAATATTATTTCATAATTATATCACTATATGTTTGGGCTTGTAAGATGAAAGTTATGGGATAACCTTTGATCATAAAACACACATTAATTGTGAGGTTATTGAGGTTATATTTGATATAGTGTTATTTATTTATGGAAATATTTACTTTGAACATTGGATATTACAACTGAATTTTGGATATTAATGTATTGTTTCATCATATTAAGGTTTATTATTTTTTATAATTATCTGACCTTTTTCTAACCATTTTTGGTTTTGGTTAATTTCTAAAGACTTGAGAAATATCTGGTTATCCTTTTTTGTATCATGTTATTCATTAGAATTTGATATTATTATTTCATGCCTGAAATTTTCATCTTTAATACTCATCATTTAGAGAAAAGTATGATATTGTAGTGAAAATTTATTAAAGTATGAAATTAAAATTATAAAGTCATTATATTTATTTATGTTCTTATTCTGGATGGAAAAAAAATTCCTCAACTCTATGAGAATTATTTTGAAATAAATATGTTATTCATTAAATTGACCATCTTTTCTCTCTTAAAAATTAATATAACATTACCTCCTAAATGGATCTTCTATCCAAATCCATGTTTTCACTTCCCATAAATGTTCACCTATTTTTAAACCTAGTATATGTAATTTTAGATGACCTTCGTACTTCATTTTCTCTCGAATTAAGATAAAGTTTTATTAACACTTTTTGCAATGTGGGACTTCAAAAAAGCTATTTTAAAATTTAAAACCATTAATCACTAAGATAAATTTCAAAATGAGAGTATTTAATCAATAAAAGTGGTGTGTATGTAAAATACTAATATTTTAAAATAGAAACATTATGTTTAATAGCATATTTGACACACAACACTCAACTTAAATGACCCAAAAAATATATGACTATTATAACTGAGACCTTAATTTATGTAATATATTTATAAATTTTCTACTCAATATTAATTTATTGATAAATTATTACTAGATAATCAATAAATTTTTAATAAATTACTTTTATTAAAAAATATGCCTTCTTTAAAAATGAATTTTATTTATTTTTGTGAGAAAATATTATAATTTATTTATAGAGATTTTAGATAATTTATTTTATAAAATTAAATTAATTTTTTAAATCATAAAATAAATATTAATTTAGGTTTTAATTTTATTATTTTTCATAACATATTTATTTTTCAATAAATTGTGAAAAATATTGATTTTTGTAAAACTGACATTTCTTTTCAATAAATTTAGTAAGTTAAATATATCATTGTGATTTAAATTTGATTTAAAGTAATATAAGTATTATTTAGTTATATTAAATTAAATTAATTAATTTTTAATTTTATTTATATATTATTTTAGTATAATATTATTTTTGGGTTAAAAATGGGGTTTTTAAAATCTATTTTAAAATGAAAAATGTTTATTAATTTTATTTAATAAAAACAACCCATAATGAAGAATTATATAAATTAAATTTATATAATATAAATCTATAAATATTAATTTAAATTCATATAATTATGGTTAAGATTTATAGAGTTAATATAAAATCACCTTATGCTTAAAAAATACACTTCTTAGACAATAGCCTTTTAGTCATATCTGCAGGTGTAATTTTAAATTATTTTATGACACTACTATAAATTTAAATCGGTAAAATGTATTAAATATTTTAAATAATAATAATTTATATTATATAATAAGTTAAACTTTATTTTTTTCATAATTAATAGTGAAAATGGTAACAATCTTTTATTGTGGTTAATGTAAAAACAGAATTATATAAGGTTAAACTAAAAAGATAAGGGTTGAAATGACCTAAAAATTTTATAAATTATATTATTTGAACATATTTAGAACATATATTATAAAATTATAGATAATGGTAAATTTATTATCCTTTTGGCATGTTAAAATGTGGGTACAGCTTTTTATTTTCAAAAATTAAAAGTGTTCCACTCACCTCACTTATAAAAGGCCACCCCCTATCCTCTCTTGTTCAGACCTTAAAATATGATTTTCTTTGAAAAAACCTAAAAAAAATACTTTACTACTTCCATAATTATTAACTAAATCCCATGTTTCATCATAAATCCTTCCTATGAATTATTTAGGTTATAACCTAATGAGGTTGTCTGAAGAAGAGGTATCATGCTTTATTGAGCATTTTTATTTTATTACTACATATACCTCCTTGAAATATTATTCTATTACACACATATAATATCAAAAGCACTTCCCATATCCTAATATTTTATTAAGTTAATCCAATAACCTAAATCCTTCTCCTCTAAAATCAAATTGGAAATGAAACCATCATTTGTGTGTATGGTGGACTACCACATCGCAAACCAGTGTAATTCCTTTTCTATCACATCCCCTTATGGACGGTTATAATGGTGTATTTAAAGTATATATAATATATTTTTAACACAATAATACTTTTACATTTGTTATATAAAATATACCTTCTTAATTTCCATTCCATGGGGGATACGATAATGTCGCTCATGTGTAGGGTGGACTACCGCCTTGTGAAGTTATCTGTTTTTTTAATAATTCTTTATATTAAAGGTAATAAGGATAATGTTAATAAATATATGTGATATATATGAAAAAAATATTATATTAATAAAATATTTATCATTTTTAAATATTTTATATCATTTTATTTCTTACCTTTCCACTCTCTGAAAAATGAAAACAATATCCTTGGGTACGTGTGAACCACCACCTCCATGAAGTGATGTGATTATTTTTTCATCACTAAATCACATGGTTAATATATAATAATGTATATAACGAAATAATATGATATTAATTATAATATTATAAATCTAGGAATACAAAATAACACCTAAATTATTTTCATAATGATTGTTGAAAAATGGAAATGTTGTTCATGCATGTATAGGGCTACCGTCTCCATAATTGTAACAAAGTTCATTTTTCATAAAAATTATTCATGGATGATTTTAAAAGTATAATTGAATTATAAAAATTTAAAAAACTAATGATTATTATTATGGGGATGATGTAACAATAAATTTTTTGACCTTATTCAACTCACTGAAGTTATTTTAAAATATTGAGCTAAACGTCCTCAAAACACACAACATGGAAATGATTTAATTATAAGGTATTAAACTTGTAAAATCTTCTTAATAAACATAAAAATTGAAATAATATTATTATATATTAATTATAGGACATACATAGATAGACTGGACTTAAGGTAAGGGACAACATCTCAATTTTCGTTAATTTAAGCATGTTTTAACGTTATGACTTTATTTATTTTAAATGGTTTATATACTTACCCTTTTAAATTATATATAATGAATAATTCATACATCATGGTATTCTAATTTTCAATTATAATTATTTCCTATAATGTTATTTGTCTTGAAAGTGACCAAGTGTTAAATAATTTCATAACTCAATTTCTTTTCATTAGGTTATGTTACTTTTTCATTTTATTTAATATTCTAAGATTATTTTTGTAATGAATTTTTATTATATTTTATTTTATTTCAAATTTTTCATGTGTATTTAAATTTTATACACATAAAATATTCATTTATTTATTCTCACTTCAATGTTATAATCATTTTAAGGGTTTCTCATCTCAAGTTGTCTTCTTTGGAACATAAATTATTTGATACACCTATATTCCTTCAATAAGGTATATCTAATTATCCTTTTAGATTTTACATCATGAATATCTTTATGTTCATTATATTATAAGTTCCTCTAATTTCATTCCTTCATGGGGCTTATTATTGTGTAGTAACATAAGTGGAAATGGGTTTATGATACAATATCCTTTCTTTTCAGTATTATTTATATTTAAGGTTACTTGGGAGGAAATAATATAATCTTATTTTATCGAACAACATCTCAATTATTATCCTCTATTTATTCATAATATTTTCAATTATTAGTACCTTTTTCCTCTCTTTATTACTAAAAATGGTTGAGAAATTGTTTTTAAGAAAATATAATATTATTTACCTCTTCGATCAAAAATCCAATTTCTTCAAAATCCATGTTTATTTTAGAAAATAAAAAAAAATATACTCTGTTTAAATTAATTTGTACCCATAATTGTATTTTTTTTAAAAATTTAAAATGAATCTTTCTATCATTTTCAAATGAGGAAATTTTTGACTTTTACTAAAAATGTGAAGTAAATTTTTGTTCTAACATACTCGGCATGAATGGAATTTTCCCCCATCATTAGAAATCAATGTTTTAAAGATTTCTTTTTAGGTTTAAAAGGTTATTTTCAAATAAAATTATTTCTTTAATGTTTGATAATGATTTATAGTTTAAATAATCATTTTCAAAATTTAAATGATATTTTCCTCAAGAAAAGTTCCAAGTGATCTTTAAAAATCATTTTCTATCTAAGATGACATCCTTTGATGTTACTCAGTGTAAAATAGTTATTTTCCATGAGATTATTTTAATGGTATTTTAATGGTATTTCCATTCATAAAATTTAACAACCCTTTTTTTAATTATGATCCACTGGGGAAATTTTTTAAAGATACCATCCTCATTAATTCTGTGAATACATTATAATTGTTACAAAGAGATTATCATAGAAACTGTTCTTTTCCACGGGTAAATAAAGTTATGAAAGTAATAGAGGATGTTTTATGAGTTTTACTATGAGATACGGTTTATATGTACTTTTTTATTATTATGGTTCTTGGAAATTTTTTATGAAGGGTTGATCCCCACTATATCTCATGGGTGTTCTCGATATAGCTTATACAATGGGTGCACCCAAATAGTTATGGGTGAGCCCAATATAGATTATATGATAGGTGCACCCAGATAAGGCTCCAATACATTGGTTATATAATTTTAATGTATTTTTATTACATTTATAAGTGTTTTAAGGGTTATTTATGTTTTTTGTGAAGATAATTTTCCAAGATACCAACATGTTTTATTTCTGATTTCTTAGGTTTTTAATGATTCATTTGATCAAGATTAAAATCACATGGCCCATGATTATTAATTCTTATGAATATTACCTTTCATAAATCTGTATTTCATGTTTCATTATAAATTATATAATTATTTATGGCTATTAATATTCTTATATTATAATCATTCACTATGATTATTCCATCATACCCTTATTCCCTTCAAGTGATCACTGGTGAAATTCAATTTTTAATGCTTATGTTGACCCTTAATGAGTATTTGAGATCACCCTTATTATTTTTTTATTAAAAAAGTTATGAATAATTATTGTTGAATTATTTTTGTCTATAAAGTTCTCTAATGTGATAAATTTTGTGGTATATTTTGAATACATAATATGGAACACAAAAAATTGAGTTTAGTGGGTGATGATGTTGATCTTTATGAACCTGTTGTTTATGAATCAAAGTTGTTTAGAGTCTATATTTATTCTCTAAAAATATAAACCTAAAATTTACTTCAGTATGTAATTGGTCCAATATATCCTTCAAATAATGTATTTTTTAATAGAAAAAATGGTGTCACATTCGTCTGTATCAAGTCCAAAAATGTAAAGTTTATGCTTTTAGCAACGGACCCAAAAGTAATGGTTCAGCGCTATTATAAAAAAAATTAATTAAAAATAACATAATTAGATTATAATAATATAATTCAACTAATTTTTTAAAAAAATCTGAAAAAAAATTAACATTTTGAATTATTGAAATGAAAAACAGTTTTCAATAAAAAGTTGTATTTTTCACTATTCATCATAAAATAAAACTTTTCAAAAAATTCTAGAAAATTCATCATAATATTTTTTAATATGATAAATTAAAAAATTAAGTTCATTTTTAAAATTAAAATTCAATAATTTTAAAATCATTCTCTTTAAAAAAACATATAAATCATGAAAACCCAATTTAGTTAGGAATAAAGCTTTTTTCCTATCAACTAAAAAAATAACTAACATTATTATAATTAATATAACACTGTAAATTATTATTAATGAATATTAATATGAAATTAAAATTATTTATGTTAAATTTACTTTTGATTCTACCACTACAACACTTATAAATCTCATTTTCCATCAAATGAAGAATGAAAACATTATTTGTCCATACATGGGGACCACCGCCTCCATGAAGTGACGTCTTTCATTTTCCATCACTAACAATCATAGATGTTTATAATGATGGATTTTATATATATATATATATATATATATATATATTATTTATGAAATAATTATAATTTTAAAAATATAATATATCATCAATTTTCTTAAATTTCCATCCGATAAAAAATGATAATGTTTTTGCACGTATATATGGATTACCACCTCCATAGAGAGATGTGAATCACTTTTGATCATATACTCACATGGATAGTATATATAAGTTTATTTAATGAAATAATATGATAATTATAATATAATCATAATTCTAAAAAGATAAAATTATACTTACCTTCTTTTCCTCATGTTCATTGAAAAATGGAAACATTAATCATGCGTATATACAGCCTTAAATCTCCATGATTATAATGTAATTAATCATTCATAGACATATTAAATAGTTAGTTATAAAAGTATAATTAAAAAATAAAAATGACAAATATTTGATAATTTTTATTCTATATATGATAGAAAAATGACTTATTTGACCACATTCAACATACTAAAGTCGTTTGGAAATTATGAATCGAACATCCACAAACACGTGACGTGGACAAGACCAATTAAGTAATTAAATATTTCATTGACATAAATGAGAAAAATGGTTTAATTTCAGGTGAATAAACCTGGAAATTTTTCCTAAACAATTAAATAATTAATATAAGTTTATTATATAAGAGTTAAAGAACATATATAGAAAGTCTGGACTCAAGGTAAGAGATTTTGTCTCAATTTCCATTCATTGAGGTAAGTTTTAATATTATGTACATAATTTATTTTATGAGGTGTATATACTACCATCTTATAGGTTATATCAAAAAATAATACTTCGGGTATTTCTTGTTACAATTCATGTTTTCTCATCCAAAGTTTTTTGATTCGAAAGTTACCAAAGCCGTAAAGGGTTTCTTAACTCAATTTCCATTCACTAGGTTGTACTTTTATTTCATTGACTAGGTTATGCCAATATTATGTGTGAAAAGAACAATTTTTTTATTTTTTTTATTTCCACTTGTTTTGTGTGGTTTTATAATTATTACATATAATCACATAATTAATTAATTCTAACTGAAATGATACAGTATTTTTAAGGAGTATTATTCTCAATATTGTTTCTTTGAGATATTACTTTTAATATAAACCTAGTTCCTTTTATTATATATATATTATGATATTGAGATATTATATCATTAATTAATATTTTATCATGATATTTAAAGTTCCTTGTAATTTATATCTTTCATTGGATATTGATTCAAATTTTATAAAAGTTTCAAGTATTTTCTTGGTCTCAATTTCAATTCTTGAAGACATAGTTCATGTTATGAACCATCATTTATTTTATATAGTGTATTTATTTCCCCAATAATTTACTTTAACTTTTTTCATATAAATTATGGGTTTTATATAATCATGTTATGTCCCTTCATTCGATGGATTTTTGACACAAGCATTACCCAGGTTATAAGGGTTTCTCGTATCAGACTTCCTTCTTTGAGTATGTTTTGATTGATGCACCTATATTATTTTATATGGTGCATAAAATAAATCATGAATTATAATATAATTAATATTTTTACACTCATGTTATTTCATGTTTCTTCTTATGTTATTTATTTCAAATATTTTTTGGTTAAGAGGGTCATAAAGGGTTTTTCTTAACAAAGGTTGTTTTGAAGATTTTAAAGAATTGTAACCAAAACTTTCGTCATATTCTTTATCTTATTTCAATAAATTTTCTTTATAAGAATAAGTTATTTCCTAAAGTTATTTTACATTATCTTTGAACTTATTTAAAGAATAATTAAAAGTATATTTCTTAATGTTTTCTACATGTGTCACTTTTGAATCTCTTTACAAAAGTTTGAAAAGAATGTTCATTTTTATCTTTTACGACACTAGTTTATTTTTTCACTTTCATAAATATTACTCTATTTGATTCTTACTTTACAAATTTTCATATTTATTTTCAAATGAAATTATTTTCCTATTATTTTTTGAATTTTTAGTTTTTAAACATACTGAAAGAAAATGGTATTTTCCACTATTTTCAAAGAAATACATTAAATGTTATTTTAAAAGGAATTTTATTCAATCTCAACATACTTTAATTATTTCTATACTTTATTGGGAATATGATATTATGATATTGTACATCATCTATATCTAAATTTATTAAAATTGTTATTTTAAATAGATTTTCATGAAATCCATTTCTTTTCTATGGTTAAATCAACCAATAATGGAATGTAATTTTTTTAAAAAAGTTTGATGATGAAAATGAAAGATTACATGAGTTATATTCATGTATTATATGTGTTCATTATTGATAATGATTTTTGATCCTATTGTATCTAATTTTGATACGTGAACCTGATATAGCTTATCTGAAATTTCAGGCTCTTATAGCTCTCTACTGCATGGGGTAATGTTCCTTATATTAAAAGGAATGAAAGACAGAGTTAACTGCTGTTGTTTTCCCTATGGATTTAAATAAGATCAATTTATTTTTAACATGAGGGAACATTGGTTATGAATAATGTGTTCTACGATACCAACATTTTTTATTTATACTTTTTGTGAGTTTTTCATGGTTCCTATGATAAATATTGACATCGCATGGCTCATGGTTACTTACTTGTGTGACTCTTTCCATTGTTAAAGTTTATTTCAGGTAAAAATTTTAATCATCAAACATTTAATGGAAATTAATTCTCTTATTATATGATCATGAACTTTGATCATGTAATCATTTCCTTATGCTCATATTATTCTCATTGATGGAAGTCAATAGTCAATGCTTATGTTTACCCTTTCTAAGTATTTAATCTCACCCTTCTTATATTTTTCATTTATCTAGGTTATGAAGAATGTTTTTAAATTAATTATGACTATAAAGTTATATTATGTGAATAACTTTATGGGAGATTTTGAAGACTTCTTTTGAAATAAGAAAAACTAGGTATAATAGGAAAATGATCACATGAAGACATGGGTATTGTTTTGTAAGAGTTAGTGTTAATTCTCTAAAACTCTATACCTAAAAGGTCTTGAGTATGTAATTCAATCAATATTATTTATGGATTTTGAAATTGTGGATGGATAAAATTAGGACATGTTTGTTAATATCAAATCCATAAATGTAAAGATTGTGTTTTTAGAATCGAATATGGGAGTGTAGGTTTGGTTTTGTAACATCTTGTTACTATTTTCAAGTAATAATTAATCCCTATTTTTATCATTCTTTGGTTGGGGATCATTTAGGGGTGTTTCAGCTTAAATTTTGAAAATTTTGGAAGGCTCTTGGTTTGTGTATGGTTAGATCATAGTTTTCTCAAATCGTGTGTTCTGCTAGTAAAAAATGTGCTAACCTAGGTAGTGAGGATTTTAATGGTTGGCACAAGGTTTGAAAAATAGTGTGCCCTCCAAGTAGAAACCATGAATCATTTCTCTTCTGACCGAGTGAATGGGATTTAATTTTTTTGAAAATTATGTAAAATTTCCTAGAATAATATTTTGGACCCTCGCTCGACCATAACTCAACATATATCATTTTACAACGTTTATAGGGCTCTCAAGAACCAATTTTGGATCCTATAAATCCCTTCTGAAGCATATTGAAGCTAGGATATTGTCATTTGTCCTTTCTTAGAAAGAATTTTTTTTATGTTACCTCTCTCCTTAGTAGGGTTTGATAGATCTTCATGTTTTTGGAGGATCTAATCTCAATTGTTTTAGATCTTGAATTTAAGTTTTATTCTCATATATCTATTATTCATGTTCTCCATTGAAGTTTCCCATTACAGAAATTGTGAGATGTGATCACTTTGTTTTGGTAGGTGGTTTTTTTTAGATTAGTCAATTGATTAAACCCTGAATTGTGTGATTTAAATTAAATTTATTTTAATTTTATTGTTAAAAACCCAATTCACATCCAATTGGGATTAGAATTTTCTTTGGAATGAAATTTGGGAAAAATCCTCAATTCCAATGAATTGGGCTGTGATTATGGAATTTGATGAAAATTATGAAATTCAATTGTGAAATTAAATAGTGGAATTAAATAGGGAAATTGATTACAAATTTTTATTTGAGAAAAATGGATTAAATTGTTTTGATAAGAACCTAAGTTATTTTTATCCTAGAAAAGGCATAAATTGATTAAAAACCCATTTTGGTTTTTAATGGAAATTGATATATTGAAATGGAAAATGGGTTAATTGTCACTGGAATAATTTTGAAATAAATTTCCCACTATTTATTTTTGTATGAGCACATTAAATCCTATGTATCTAGTGAGTTATTTAGGATGACACTCTATTGATAATTTACAGCTCTAAAAAACATAGTGCGGTTGGTCACATCCCTAATGGGATGGTGATGAGTCCTCATTGACTAGTTTCTAAGGGATGTGTGTATACATATTGTCGTAATCACATATTTGAGAGTGAGGATCCCATAAATAGAAACTATCACACCTCTTAGAATATGACCATGTTGCTCATTTTTGATTATTTTGATATATATGACAATGTTTTTAAAATGTATATATATATGAACTATGAATTTATATAATTTTTTTATATAAAATGTTTATTAAGACAATGTTTAAATATATCCATCAATTGAAATGAAAAATATTTTTTTTAATATTATTTTTTATTTCCATTCCTATTTAATTTGAAATTGAATAAATTATTTGTTTGATTATTGTATAATCTTATTATGAAATCCTTTTTGAGACCAAACTGGTCTTTTAGCTTACACCCTACTTGTTTCTTTGGGTGTTTTTATATTATCTTCCTCCAAGTTTGAGTAAGGGGAAAGTTCCACTTAGAGGTGGTTCTTTTTTTTTATCCTTGGGACTTGTATATTTGTGTCTTGTTGGGACTTGTGTTGTTATATTTCAGTTTTGGTACTTTATGGTTGTACTTTGGGTTTATATACCAATTTGAATTTTGGTACTGTTCTTGTGGAGTTTTCTTTTGATCATACTGACTTGTAACTACTTCTTCTAATGTTTATGTGTAAAATCTATTTCCACATTTATCTTGTATGATTCCAAGTTCTAGTCACCAACCTATAAGGATCAGGAATATCCACCAAGCCCTATTAGGAATGTCTTGGTTATCATGGTACTAGGGTATCCATTCTTATTCGTGAAAGATATGTTATACCATCACATTTTGACTCATAATTTCTTATGCCTAATAAAACCATACTTAACTTTAACACAATTGATTTCTATTGATATTTCACAATGTAGAAGTGATAATACTCTCTTTCAAATACCCCTTCCACACCATGAATGTTAGTTCCTATCTCAACTAGCCAAACATTATTTTCTAATGGAATTAGTTACTATTTCTGCCAATATAGAGGAAGTCATACAATTGATACCACCTCTAATAGCCCTCTCCATGTATCCACTATCTTTTATTAAATTAAATCTATTTCCCACCCATTTTGATTCACATCTACTAGTCACAATATCTTTCATGCTATGCATAACTATCATATATCATTCCTAAATTTATTGATTCATTCAAATTTCTGGTGGTTAGATCAATATGGGATAACAAAAAAATGATATCCATATACAATTCAATTGAAGATTTATTTTTATTTGTATAAATTATTCTAAATAATAAAATAAAATTATCCACAAATATTAATATAAGAATCAGCTAAATTAAAATTCATAAATAGGAATTCGTGAGGGTTTTTGTGATCCAACCTTAGGGGACCATCATATCTTCCCTCTTATTATATAGATTTTATCACATATGTATATACATGATAAAATGATATATTAAAGGAGTTAAATCTCTAATTTTTATAAAAATAAGGCCTAGCTAGGGATAAGATCATACTTAATTCCTGATATAAAATTATATTGGTGTTAAAAGAAATATCACACACTAAGAAAAATTATTCAATTGATTTCTCAATATGATATATGGTATGAAATATATCTTTATTTTTATCTAGAAATTGGAAATTAGTGTATGTGATGTTAATTAATTAATTAAAATTCTGAAAAATAAAAAAATTTATATTCACACCACACTTCAACACAATGCTAAACATCACTAACAAGATCAATGAGATTGTTAGAAAATATTTTTGGGGTTATTTAATGAATTAAATTATTATTTTTCCCTCATACATTAAAATACTAAAATTCCCTTGAATTTTTAAAATCATAAAAAAAATTAGGCCTTTAGAATAAATCATTCTATCACTTTTTAATAAATAACTTGGATAAAAAACATTTATTCTTAATAACATCCCTTTTATTCATTATGTTCAAACCATGTTATAGAATGGAAAAAAAATATAAACCATTTGTAACAAAACCATCATCTCATTTATTGAAATAAACACTTTTTTATAAATATACATCTCCTTTAAAATAAGGTAAAATGATAATTAGGTATACATCCAAATTTAAAATTTCTAAATTCATCAATAAAGATGTAATACTTTGCATTTATTTTCACTATAGATACAAATTTTTTCACTTTATTTAAATGAAAAATTCAATATTCATCAATAATTACCATAAATTTTAACTAATTCACATATTAACATTAATATTTTATGTATATTTGGTAGCATATACCCTAAAAATAGAATAATTGACTTTAATAAAATTAACTCTTATCGATAACTCTCCACAAATTTTCTTACACCCCTTCAGGTATCCTAGACAATTAAATCTCTTATTTTAGGATTTTTATGAAGGAAACAATAACCATAATTCTTAACACCACCTTTAGGTTTATACTACCTATAATAACTATAATACCCTCAAATAGTTTCATTCTTCTTCTATATTAAACATTTACCCTTATATATTATCATTATAACAACATATCTTATTCCACCCATGTCTTTATTGGTTACCCTAGATGTATTAGGGTGACAGAGAAAAATTTTATGGAATAAATTTATATTATAGTTCAATATAAATTTTCAAAACCATTCTATTAATGATTGTATAATGAAATTTTTAGTCAAATATTTTAATAAAGGAGACCCCGCCCTCTTCAAGAAATAAGCATACCCAATCATATTGAGTAAATGAGTAAAGGATTAAGTTCTTCAAGTTGCTTTCATATAAATAATTCCTTTAAAACCCCATATCACTCATACATTTTGTGTTCTTGATTAATCCTATTTAAGTTATCTATCATCTTGAACGAGTCCATATTTATATATTTCATTTTAAAAATTAGTATACATGGATCAAAAATTAGAGTAGATACATTAAGAAAATCCTTTTTATACTATAAGTGATCATGTGGATATATATTTTTTTAACAGCATCACCAATAGGTTTATTTGGAAGGGATTACTCTAATACATAAAAGTTTTGATATTTTTAATAAATATTCTTATATTTTTGTACCTTTCCTAGAAGTTTCTTTTATTAATATTCTCTTTTATGATAATTTATCTCAAAGTAAATCACAATGATAATTTCATTTTATTATCAAATAAAGTTTTTATTAGATGAATATGATGTTTATATATATTTAATAATAACATTATTAAATAAACTTCTTCCAAAATGAAGACTCCTTTTATTTTACATCATATTTAATAAAGGTATCAGGTCCATATTTCACATTATCTCTAATTTCACTTTAGAATTTCTCTAATCTCTTAGTTATTTATTTATGAAGTCATTTCAATTGTATCCTATATTACTGTTGTATTGTTGGGTGGAAAACTCACCCAAATCCATCATATATATTATCCGAATTCTATTCATATGGTATCCTCATAGTTATGTTTTCCCATAAAGTGTAACCCAAATATCATTCTAGTAATAGGTACCTTATCATTAATGTTACGTATATATTTCTTACATAACATAAGATAATCCATGCGAACCTAACCAAAAGGTTCACCTATACTAAATGATCTAGTTATTGAAGAGTGTTTTCTTTGGAAGGAATCAAACCCAAAGTATTTTGAGGGGTTTCTCAATATATCATAATCGTATCTCATGTATTCCCATATTTTATACTTGCTTCTAACAAAATTTTATTTGATACCATAAATTAGATTAACATGTCCCAAACATATTAATGTATAACACATTATATAGCTACTAATTTATGTTATTTACCTAAAAAAGATAATTATATCTACTCATGTCAAAATGTATCTCATGAATAAGGTACAAGAAATTATTTCATGTAAAGTTATATAATCATAAGAAACCAAAAATCTATTAAAGAGTAAAAATTGTGTGATACGTAGTTAGCCTTTACTTTCATAGAATAGTGTCTAAGTCCCCAGACCAGTGATAATTCAAACACAACGTCCCATAATCTATATAAAAATAACCATGAGAGAACTTAATTATAATAAAATCCTAAATCCTAAAATGAATAAATCTAAACCAACCTTTATTATTGAATTTATAATCCAAAAAAATTACATTCTTGGTTTAACAAAACTAAATATTATTCCATACCAATCATGTAACTCCTTAAATTAATGGTATCAAATTTATAAGAAGGGTAATTAATAGCTTAAAAAAACAAATATTAATAATAAAAAATATATACATCTATGAATGAGAACATGTATAGAATAATTAAATTAATAAACATTTTATATATTTATACATGAGATATGCCTTAATGAACATTTCATAAATAAGGAAATTATTAATAATTTATAATTATAAATGATTTTATGAACAATGTATAACATATAAATATAAAAACATTTTATTTATATCATAAATATGAAAACTTCAAACTTTATAATTTATATGGAATATATATGATGTGAGGTCCCTATCCTAGCTCACTAAATAGTAGTTGGATAATGTGGTTCACATGACCTGAAGCATGCCTCCTCATATGCTAGAGGTTTCTAAATAGTGGTGAGGGTTTATGAAGTTATTGTATATAGACTATAACCTATCATCAGAGTAGAAATAATATTAAAATTAATAAAAATATCATACTTATAGACTGAATAATGAAATCCATCATATAAGTAAGAAACACAATAACATAAAAATACCATTTTATAACAAAATAAGGGTAATGAAAAAATCAATCCAGTCATACATAAAATGGATCCCTTGTGGGGAGATCATATACATCAAGGACAAAAAGGAATTAAAAAAAATTAATATAGTCAAAAAAATTAGTGTTGAGTTCGAGGTCGGTGACAATCTTTCATACTCCACCCAAACTATTCAAATCATGCATCGGCCATATGGGGAATTTCCCTTGTCATGTCATGAAACCTTGAAGTATTATTAGGCACCAATAGAGGCCTCAGAAGGGTATGAGTATGAGTTAGTAAGCCACTAGCAATGGTTTTTATAAACATATCTATTCTAACTAAGTACATATCATAATTCCAAGATAATAACTAAATTATAAATAAATAAATAAAAACATTGTTGACCCTCAGGTTTCATCAGGATGCCCAGATTTGACCAAACATGCCTCGATCTATGCCATATGTATCTAAAAATTTGTATACATATAGTGGAAATATATTCATCCCCAAAACATGGATACCGCATAGGGAAATATAGTTATCCCGAGTCATTAGAATACACCCGATGAAACATACACATCCCAGAATAAGAGAATACACCCAAGGAAAGATACCCTTGTCAAAACATGAAGCTAACCCAGAGTAAATTCCATCTTTATAACCATAATATAACTAGACTACAGAAACCCCTTGCATGTAACTTAATATATTCACTCTAGGGAAAACTATCCCAAAAATTGTTCCATCAATCCGCTCACTATTTTTCATTTATTCTTTCACAAAATATCATTTATCAGTTATTAGTTAAAATTCTATTTCATCCACAACCATTCTTGATTTTATATTTAAACAAAGTTAATTCATTTAAATTTATTTCCCATGATCTATCATTATATCAAAATATCATTTCCATCTTATTAATCCACTAATTCCACCATTTTAGAGTCATATGTAACCATTTACAAATTCCCAAATATAATTATTTCCACCATTCTAATTTCACCAATTTTATCATTCCATTTAGGTTTAAATCCCTTCTAATGAATCCTATTAGGTTTCCATCAATTTTTTGGTCACTATAAATTCATAGGTTCATTATTCTAATTAAAATTTTTTTATTCAAACATTTAATTTAATTATATGTTAAATGCATGGTATGTTAGTGTGATCATACAACACATGAACTTTAAAAGAAAGAAAGAATTATGGATATATTTGAAACTACCTAACTTATTCTCTTATATGTCCATTAATCCAATATTATCTATTAGTTGGAGATAAAATTACTATAAATGAAAAATTAGATGAAAATACTAAAATTGGGAATATTATACACAAATGGAAGAAAATCAACTAATGGTTAAAAGAACCAAGAGAGTGTGAGAACATAAGGATAAAATCACCAATAGTTAATTATAGGGATGTAAGGCACTTGAAATGTATATGAGTCTAAGGAGAAACCAAAATTAAGGAGATTAAGGGGATAAATGGAGGTTCCCATTGGGGTTGGTCGAATTGTAGGGAATGAGGACCCTAGTAATTTTAAATTGGTAGGGGTATAGCTATAAATTTATAATTGTTAAGCCTTTAAACGCACCACTTGGTCAAATAAAATGTGCATCAACACTGTGATTACCACTTTCCAATAAACCACACTTCACATGGTTCGGTCATATAGTTAAGAAAACCATTATCCAACCATGTGAAATACCTTTGAAATTCTCCTTAGGTTTTTCATGGTTTACACTAGGGTTTTTCATGGTTTGTAGAGTTGTGCGGTGGGTCAGCTCCCCCACATGGTTGGGGTGCACTATTAGCGCTACTTGAGTGCCCCTGTGTAATGAAATAGATTTAACCATGATAATACTTTGTGAAAATCTAGTGCTTCTGGTGTTTTTTTGGATCATAGGGGATTGTTTCAGGAGTTTTCCAAAAATCATGTTTCACAAAACAATTTCACCAAAATGGTGGCATTGCGATGGTGGCACACCGAGAAAGTGGCACTGTAATGGTGTCACACTGAAACAATGGCATGGTAACATATAAAAACCGAAATAGTGGCACTGTGATGGTGTCACACTCATATGGTGGCATTGTGATGGTGGCACACCGATATAGTTGCATCGTGACGGTGGCACACTGAAATAGTGGCACACCGAAACGGTGGCACTGTATGGTGGCACACCAAAATAGTGGCACACCAAAATGGTGGCACACCAAAATGATGTAACACCAAAATGGTGGAATCTTAACAGTGGTACAATGATGGTGGAACACCAAACAGTGGCTCACCCTTTACAAAATTTCCAGTTTTTCCCAGTTTCTCTCAATTTTTACATCTTTGCCCAGTTCTGTTTCATAGGCTTGTTAAATGAATAACCTATCAATTATTAGCTATTTTTAACACCCTCTCTACAATTTTCAAGGGAATTATTAAATATAAATTAATTCCTAAAGTGTGGAGACCCTTGAAACTTCCAAACCGTGTGGTTAAACCATGATCTAATTTTTAAGCACTTCGAAATCATCGCCCTAGTTTTTGGGATCTCACCTTTTCTTAAAACAATATCTATTATTCAATTCTTCTTTTTCCCCTTGGTGTGCCTAAATAATTACTCTATAGAAGAGTCATGCACCTTTTCTAGATCCCTCTTCTATCCAGTTCTTCTTAGTGTTTCCAACTATTCGCATTATCCCCTGTTTTGGCATAAAGAGGAGTTTTAATTGACTTTTGTTTTAGGTAGGGATTCTTCTAACTCTCTTTATTTGGGTATCATGCAGGGTGGGTGTATTAATGTTTCTTCATGAAAAACATATGAATCATTTTCCTTAACATGTAATAAATTAGGGTAAGGTAATATGATGATCAAAAGATAACAGGTATAGCGACCCGGTCCTTTTACATATAACATTTCATGAATTTAAGCATAAATAATCATTAAAGTACAATCCAAGGATCATTTATTCTAATGTATTGTAAGACTAGGTACATAAACATAAAACATGGGGATAAAAATAAAACTTCTTTATTTAATCTCCATAATGAGCTCCTAACTTCCTTTGAGCCCTTACATCTGCAAAGGGTGCCCTGGGGAACACATGAACAAAGGTATGAGCTAAAAATACCAGTAAGGGAATGAACATAAGGATACATCTCAAGAACATGAGTTAGGAGGAATTACATAATGATATCAAAAGCATTAAACTTATAAAATCATTTAATATAATCATGGGATCATATAAACATGGAATCATATAAATGTGGAAGAATAATAAAACATTTCTTTAGTATGGGTCAAGGATAACCGCCAATCCTGTTTCACATCGCATCTCATGAGACTTAACCTTACCCAATTCATTGGAGCGCTATCTGGGTGCACCCATATCAACATATTCATGAATATTCTTGCCATATAAATAATCTTTCCACATAAATAATCATACATAATCAACCATAAATAAACATAAGGGTACCCAAGGAAAGAATTGGGTACCACAATCATGACATAAAATATATCCAATAGGCGTATCAAGAAAGTGTCCATGAAACGAAGGTATTAGAACATAAATGGAAATTAATATGGTAAAATAGGCATATAAAATGGTAATTGGTGTCAAATATAAGTGACAACATATAAAAAATGTATTTTAGAAACATTAGCATTAAAACATTTTTGTGTGGTTTTAAGGAAAGCACTCTAGAGAATTTCAAATAGAAAAGAGGACATTCTTTTATATAAAACCATAATTTAACCCATAAACTTTTCATAATAAAAATACTGAATTTTTAAATACAGTGGTTTCTTAAAACAGATGATAGAGTGAACTTGAAATTTGGGTAAAAACTAGGGAAGTCCCCTTAAAACAGGTTTGTTTATCAGAAAGATCTAAGGAGGGAATCTTTCAAAAACATTTATATCCCCGAAAGAAAGTGATGAAAGGGTATTTATATTAGAATATTTTACAACTATACATAATTCATAGGTTTCACATAAATAGATATGATAAGACCATTTTGAAAGAAAGATAAGGCAACCCGAAAGAACGAAGAAGATTTGGGTAGAATTCGTTACGATTTTACCGCATGGTGTTAGGTGTACCTAAAAGGAATTAATGAGAGAGATAATGGGTTTGTAATAACTTATAAAACATTAGGGAAGTATTGGTAAGTTTTATAAACATACCCCATAACTTGGTATTACACAAAAAAAAACATAGCATAGAGAACAATCTTAATTAGGAGTGAAAAGGGGAGGATCCCTTACCTTAAGTTTGTAGGTGTTCTCCACTTGATATTAATGACCTGAATATTCAAATTAGGTTTATTAATAAATAGTTCCAGAAACACATATACATGTAAAATATTTATTATAACCTTTTTAAGTACATTTATATCCATTTTGATTGATTATAAGTTTCAATTTCATGGTTCAGGTCCGTTTGTTTCCTTTGGTTTTAATGGTCAGTTCACTTGTATTTAGGTTCGGATAAAATATAAGATGAAAGTGGTCAACCAGAATTGATGATATATATAATTATAGAACATCCAGAAGGTTACATGGTTAAAAAATTCTTTTGGTTAATTTGAGTGAAGATAATCATGACATAAGACATTAATGATAAACGCTTGAATTAATTTTAGCGATTTTACCCATAATTAACTTGTTTTGTATTATTATTTGTTATCATGAGTGTATAAGGATTACAGAACCATAAATAGGATATATAATATATATAATAATCTGTTTCAAACATAACATAAATGGTTTCATGACCAGAAACAAAGATGATAAAAGAAATTGATAAACCATTGTCCTTGAATGTGTTAAATTAGCACATTTCTAATGGTGCTTTCATTTCTTTCAAATTAAAGAGTGGGGAAAGAGAGAAGATAAAAAAATATACCATTAGTATGAAAACATTCTAGTAAATTTATGTTACTGGATTTATCATACTATTATGGTGAAGGCAGGTGAGGAAAGAACTAAAAAGAAAGAACTTAAAAGAAAAGAAGAAATTGGGAAGAGAAATTTTACATCTTGAGACTTTCTCCTTTGAGAACCTCTTAAGGGAAGAGGTTTTGGTATTTTGAAGAGGATAGGATCTTTTGGAAGTGGGGGAGGATTTAGGGAGAGATTTGGTCAGAATAATGGCAAGGAAAAAGGCTTGAGAGAAGTGAAGAAAAGAGGGAGTGAAGGGGGGGTTATTGTGGAAGAGAGGAGGGATTTCATAATATTATAATCATTAATTTATTATTTCTTCACAAGGCAAGGAATAGTAAGTATTACATGACCAAGAATATTAAATGAGACATTTTAATTAGAACCAAGTGTGGTGACATCATCCATGATTCTATGAATAGTCTATTTATCTTATAATGTATATATACGGTAAATTATCATATTTTACTATTCATCAAAAATTAAAGTATTTCAGAAAAAACCTGAAAATTCACCCTAACCATTTTTTGACGTGTAGAATACCAAAATGAATTCAATTTTTCAAAAATAATTTTCTGAATATGATTATTTAAATATTTAATTAAAATAATAATGTAGTATGAAAACCAGTTTTAAAACATTCATTACCTTATTCTAAAATACGGCTATATTGTACTTCAAACATGAATATTATTTTTATACTATCATAGGTGATGTTACTATTCATTAGGGTATATCACTATTCATGTTACTATTCATTAAGGTAGGTTACTATTCACCTAAAAATTATTTTTTCTTTATCGGACACCAAATAACTTTCTGATTAAAACTGTGTATGCCGGATTTTTGAAATTCCAAACACATAAGTGTCAAACTTATGTTTAGAGGTCACTTAGAACTTAGTAGTTCATTATTTGGTGCATTCATGTGATTTTATGACATACTTATGGGAAGGTAATTTTCATTGAAAAAGATTGGATCGTTACATTCTTTCCCCTTAAGAAATTTCACCCACGAAATTTTGTTTTACATTCTAGGTCGTAAACAGGTGAGGGTAACTTTGCCTCATTTCCTCCTCAGGTTCCCATGTTGCTTCTTCAAACTTTTGGTTTCTCCATATCACTTTGACCAGGTTCATTGTCTTATTTCGTAGAATTTTGTCTCTGTGATCTAAGATCTTTTCTGGTTGTTCCTCATAAGAAAGATCATTCTCCAATGGTACCACCTCTGGATGGAGTATATGTGAGGAGTCTGGTATGTACTTTCTCAAGAGAGATACATGGAAGACATCATGTACTTTCGACATGGTAGGGGGAAGTGTCAGTCGATAGTCCATAGCTCCAACTCGATCAATGATCTTGAAGGGGCCGATGTACCTAGGACTTAACTTCCCTTTCTTCCCGAACCTCATGACCTTCTTCCATGGAGATATGCGTAGAAATACCATGTCTCCAACTTTGAACTCAAGGTCTCATCAACGGTTATCTGCATAACTCTTTGGTTGACTTTGGGCTGTCTTGATATAAGGCTGAATGGTTTTCACCTTCTCCACCATTTCTTCGACCATTTCAGGTCCTAGCAGCTTACGCTCACCGACTTCATCCCAACATGTCGGTGTTCTGCACCTTTTCCCATAAAGGGCTTCATATGGTGCCATTCAGAAGCTCGAATGGAAACTATTTATTGTAAGAGAATTCGACCAGAGGAAGATGTTGGTCCTATCCTCCTTTAAAGTCCATAGAACATGATCTAAACTTTTCCTCTATTTTCTGAATAGTTCACTCAGACTGGCCATCAGTTTAAGGATGATAGGCCATACCAAAGTTCAACTCAGTGTTTAGAGCATGCTGGAAACTTTTCCAAAACTTCGAGGTAAATTTTGGATCCCGATCAGATAAAATGGATAGTGGTACTCCATGAAGCCTTACAACATTTTTTATGTACATCTGTGCAAGTTGATCCAATGAGAAGTCCTCTGGAATTGCGATGAAGTGAGTTATCTTTGTAAGATGGTCCATAATAACCCATATAGAATTTTTTCCTTCTAGATGTCCTTGTAATTCCAGTGACAAAGTCCATGATAATGTTCTCCCACTTCCATGTTAGTATGGATAGTGATTAAATCATCCACTTAGACTTTTTCTTCTTAGGCTTAACTTGTTGACATACCACACATCTTGATGTATATTCTGTAATCTCCTTCTTCATATTGTCCCACCAATAGTGTACTCAAATATCACGATACATCTTTTTGCTCCCTGGGTGAAAAGAGAAGGTTGAGCTATGTGCATCATTTAGAAGCTCCTTCTTTATCCCTACATCAAATGGTACACATATTCGTGACCCAAATCTTAAAACTCACTTTATTAATCTTAAACTCTAAGGATTCCCCATTTATAACATTTTCCACCCTCTTCTGAATCTCCACATCTTCTCTTTGATCATCCTTTATTTTATCCACAAGGGATGGTTAAGAAATCATTTGATAAAGGATTGATTACTTTCCCCCCTTAATAATTCCCATGTCCATCCTCAGCAAATCTAATAAGATTGGATCCTTTTCAACTCTCATCATTTATAAGGATACAGAATCCTTCCTACTTAGAGCATCTTCCACCTTATATGCCTTACCAGGATGGTAGTGGATTGAGAAGTCATAATCCTTTATGAGCTCTAACCATCTTCGCTGGCTCATATTAAGCTCTTTCTGTGTGAATATATATTTGAGACCCTTGTGATCAGTATATACCTTACACTTTTCCCCATAGAGATAATGCCCCCAGATTTTCAACGCAAAGATCACGGCTACTAACTCCAGATCATGTGTGGGATAGTTTTGCTCATGGATTTTCAACTATCATGAGGTATAGGCTATCACTTTATCATTTTTTTCATTAGTACATAGCCTAAGAATTTCTTTGAAGCTATTTATGTTGGATCTATAAAGTCAATCCTTGCCCAGAATTGCATCAAATTCCACTAAAGGGAGACTTATATTATTTCAAAGATGAACATTTTTACAAACATCAACATGTGATACATAATCATAGAAGTTTTTCCCAAATGATATAAAATCATTTTAAGTAGTGACTCGATGTTCCTAGAAAACCTTTAAGACATGCTCATAGGGAATGAACTGAAATACAGCATGACATGCATAATAATTGCAAAGAGGTTACATGTACTTCAGTCATCATGATCTATCTCAACATTGGACTTACATTGTCCCCTTGTCCTTGGAGATTGTTGATGCTCATCATGCTTCTCATCCCTTCCAACAGAGCATTTTCCTGGATAATGTCCAACTTCTCCACATTCACGACAATGAACAGTATAAGGTACATTAGATATAACCTTATCTCCATTCATCACATTATCCATTTTTTTATATCAATTGTCTATTTTATGCCCCACCTTCCCACAATTAAAACATCTCTTGGTTCCTTTGTGACATTCTCCTTGATGCCACTTTCCACACTTTTTGCACAAAGGAAATTTGGTCTTCTTTCCTTTATCACCTTTATCAGATGAACTTCCTTGAGATGTCATCTTCCTCCTCCTTGATGAATTTGGGCATTCAACTATGTACAAATTGTTGATTGTGATTTTCAATAGCTGATTTGGAAAGTTCACAGTATGTTCAACTGGGGATCCCATCATCTCAGGCATATCATTAGAGTGGTTATCACATTGCCTATCACATTGATTGTTGGCACACGTTCTTCTATTTCCCTCCATTAACTAAGAAAGAAGAACATACAATTAGGGGGCTTGAATACTTATTTATTGAGCATAAAAGGAAACTTTCAACATAAAAGGATAAACTTATAAGGAATAAGTACATCCTAACTTGTGATTCCTTAGGTTAAAACCTAGGTTATCCTCGATCTATTTCTTAACTTATATTCTTATGGTATTTTTTTGTCCCTTAATAATGCTTTGTACTAATATTGTGAATCTATAAAATAATATCCCTTGGGAGTGTCGTAACCAATAGTTCAGTAAGGCCTGTTATCGTGCACCAATTCCTATTTGAGTCTAGCTCAAAGTGGTGTTTTCGGGTTTTACCCCTAGATACATCTATGCTAGAGCCGCCTCTACCTGCTTGTATCCAGACAGGGATATATTTTCTTGATAAACTACTTACTCTATACTTACCAAAATTTAGGGATGTTTTATTATACTTTGTCCCATCCTTAAGGTTCGCACTAAAGTGCTCTATTCCTAATCTCCAAAAATAACTATACCATCCTCTAATACCGACTATTGCGACCCGATCCTTTTACATATAACATTTCATGATTTTATGCATAAATAATCTTCAGATTACAAGCCAATGATCGTTTAGTCTAGTGTCTTGGAATACTAGGTATATAAACATAAAACATAAGGCTAAAAAGAACACTTCTTTATTTAATCTCAATAATGAGCTCCTAACTTATTATGAGCTCTTAAATCTGCATAGGGTCCCCTGGGGAACACATCAAAAAAGGGATGAGATAAAAATCCCAGTAAGGGAATGAACATAAGGATACATCTCAAGCACATGAGTTAGGAGGCATGACATAATGATATCAAAAGCATGAAACTTATAAAATCATTTAATATAAGCATGGAATCATATAAACATGGAATCATATAAATGTGGAAGAATAATAAAACATTTATTTAGTATGGGTCAAGGCTAACTGCCAATCCTGTTTCCCATTTCAGTACGGTTCAAGGCAAACCGCCAATCCCATTTCCCATTTCATTATGGGTCAAGGCTAACCGCCAATCCCATTTCACATCACATCTCATGATACTTAACCTTACCCAATGCATTGGAGCGCTATCTGGGTGCACCCATCTAAAAATATTCATGAATATTCTTTTCATATAAATAATCTTGCAACATAATTAATCATACATAATCAAACATACATAAACATAAGGGTACCCATGGAAAGAATTGGGTACCACAATCATGACATAAAATATATCCAATGGGTGTATCACGAAAGTGTCCATGAAAGGAAGGGATTAGAACATACATGGAAATTCATAGGGTAAAATAGGAATATAACATGGTAAGTGGTGTTAAATATAAGTTACAACATATAAAAAATGTATTTTAGAAACATTAGCATTAAAACGTTTTGGTGCGGTTTTAAGGAAAAAACTCTAGAGATTTTCAAATAGAAAAGAGGAAATTATTTTATATAAAAGCAGAATTTAACCAAGAAGGTTTTCAGAATAAAAATACTGAATTTTTAAAGACAATAGTGTCTTAAAAAATAGGATAGAGTGAACGTGAAATTTGGGTAAATATTAGGGAAGTCCCCTTAAAACAGGTTTGTTTATCGAAAATTTATAAGGAGGGAATCTTTCAAAAACATGTATATCCCCAAAAGAAAGTGATGAAAGGGTCTTGATATTATAATATTTTACAAATATACATAATTCATAGGTTTCACATAAATAGATATGATAACACCATTTTGAAAGAAAGATAAGGCAACCCAAAAGAACGAAGAAGTTTTGGGTAGAATTCGTTACGATTTTACCGCATGGTGTCGGGTGTACCTAAGAGGACTTAATTAGAGATAGAATGGGTTTATCATAACTTATAAAACATTATGGAAGTATGGATAATGTTTATAAACATACCCCATCACTAGTTATTACACAAAAAAAACATAGCATAGAGAACAATCTTGATTAAGAGTGAAAAGGGGAGGATCTCTTACCTTAAGTCTGTTGGTGTTCTCTACTTGATATTAATGACCTGAATAGTCAAATTAGGTTAATTAATCAATATTTAAAGAACCTTATATACATGTAAAATATTTATTATAACCTTTTTAAGTTCATTTATACCCATTTTTATTGATTATAAGGTTCAATTTCATCGTTCTGGTCTGTTTGTTTCCTTGGGTTTTAATGGTCAGTTCGCTTGTATTTAGGTTCGGATAAAATATAAGATGAAAGTGGTCATCCAGAATTTATGTCATATAGAATTATTTCACATACATAAGTTTACATGGTTACAAAATTTGTTTGGTTAATTGTAGTTAAAGAGAACCATGACATAAGACATTAATGATAAATGCTTGAATTAATTTTAGCGATTTTACCCATAATTAATTTGTTTTGTATTATTATTTGATATCATGAGTGTATAAGGATTAAAGAACCATAAATAGGATATATAACATATATAATAATATTTTTCAACCATAACATAAATGGTTTCATGAGAAGAAAAAAATATGATAAAAGAAATTGATAAACCGTTGTCCTTGAATGTGCTAAATTAGCACATCTCTAATAGTGCATTCATTTCTTTCAAATAAAAGAGTGGGGAAGGAGAGAAGATAAAGAAATATACCATTAGTATGAAAACATTACTGTACATTTATTTTACTACATTTATCATACTATTATGGTGAAGGGAGGTGAGGAAAGAACTAAAAAGAAAGAACTTAAAAGAAAAGAAGAAATTGGGAAGAGAAATTTTACCTCTTGAGACTTTCTCCTTTGAGATCCTCTTAAGGAAATAGTTTTTGGTATTTTGAAGAATCTAGGATCTTTTAGAAGTGGGGGAGGATTTGGGAGAGAGATTTGGGAAGAATAATGGCAAGGCACAAGTCTTGAGAGAAGTGAAGAAAAGAGGGAGTGAAGGGGGGGTTTATAGTGGAGGAGAGGAGGGATTTCATAATATTATAATCATTAATTTATTATTTCTTCACAAGACAAGGAATATTAAGTATTCCATGACCAAGAATAGTAAATGGACCATTTTAATTCTAACCAAGGGTGGTTACATCAGCCATGATTCTATGAATAGTCTATTTATCTTATAATGTATATATACGGAAAATTATCGTATTTTACTATTCATCAAAAATTCATGTATTTCAGAAAAATCCCAAAAATTCACCCCAACCATTTTTAGACGTGTAGAATCCAAAAATTAATTCCAATTTTCAAAAATAATTTTCTAAATATGATTATTTAAATATTTTATTAAAAGAATAATTTAGTATGAAAACCAGTTTTAAAACAATCATTAACTTATTCTAAAATACAGGTATATTTTACTTCAAACATGAATATTATTTTTATACTATCATAGGTGATGTTACTATTCATTAGGGTATATCACTATTCATGTTACTATTCATTAGGGTGGGTTACTATTCACCTAAAAATTAAGTTTTCTCTTATCGGATTCCAAATAACTTTCTAATTACAGCCGCGTATGCCGGATTTTTGAAATTTTAAACACATAAGTGTCAAACTTATGTTTAGAGGTCACTTATGACTTATTAGTTCATTATGTTGTTATTTCATGAGATTTTATGACATACTTATGGGAAGGGAATTTACATTGAAAAACATTGGATCGTTGTAACAGGGGTTAATGAAATAATGGCAGGGAAGTGATGATGTTATGTATGTTGTTTTAATTGTTATCCATGAACCTTGTTTTGAACTGTATGGTTTGTAAGGCCTTCTAAAAATCATGTTCATTGGTGGTATTTTCTTTTTCACTAGTGGTGTTCTGTATTTTTTTTTTGATACTTTGATAATTTTTTATAACATGGAATCTTCTTAATCGTGTATACTTTGTTAAATAAATGGATGCCCCAGGATCAAACTGGTTCTGTGATCACCCTTGTTATTTAAAGTGGAATTAAATAAATTGCCTTGATAAATATGAATATATTTGGCTTATTGGTGTGTTTGTGTTCTATGTTTGGTTGGGTTTTTTACTTCATGTGGGTTATGTGATGTTGTTGTAGGTAACCTTTTTATGGGTATGGGGGTGGACAGAGGGAATGATCTTGTTTTTGAGGGATGGAATATTTTTGAAGTGGGGATACTATTTAGTGATGTTTTGCTATGGGATTTTTGTATAGGGTGGTACATAAGGTGTGATGGAATCTCAGGTTGAGAGATTTATTGATTGTTGAATGGATGAATTTATAGGCAGTGGGACTTCCTTTGTTTGTGTTGTGGTTGTCAAGCGATGTTGGGCAGTGGGACTGCAATGTGGTTATGTGATGTTTGTGTAGTGGGATTGTAGCTTGAAGTTCTTGTTGTGTTGATAATGGTTGTGGATAGTTGTTTCCTGGGTAGTACTGGAATTAATTACATTGAAATCCTCAATAAATAATGACCAATGATTAAATAGAAATGGGTTAGGCTTGTGATTTATTATGGTTGTTTGTGTGGTTGTGCATATAAGGGTGGCATCAAATGTGGTTCTGTGTGGGATGGTTTTTTGTTTTAAACCCATAGGTTGGGATGAGTATTTTCTTACCAATATGTATAAATTTTAGTTCCCTGTGATTTCTATATGCACCTCACCCTTGTTGAGAACCATGTGCCGAACACCCCCATTTTATGGGGGAGGGTGTCTTTCCAAACATCCTGGTGGAATGATGGATGGATGGTTAATAACTTTCTTCCTCGCACCCTCTTATGGGTTCTTATTGCTTGATCATATTTGGGTAGGCTGTAATGACTTGAGTTTTACCATAGTTTAAGATCCTTCGGGCAGGTTTTGTTGTGGATGAGAGTCCCAGGTGTTTGCGGGCAAGGATTTTTTTCCCATGTTTCTTCGAAATGAGGCTTATGTGTATTCAGATGAGATGTGTGGTGTGGTTGTGGATTAGGTGTTTGCAGGTTGGGTTTTTATGTGTTTTGAGGCCCAGGTGTGTGGGGGAAGGTTGGGGCAATGGGACTACATTTTGGAAGATTGGAAGCATCAAGACATTAGCTGTTAAGAATGAACAGCTAACCAATGGGAAAGGGATGCGGGGTACCGAAATCATCGATGTGCTTATATTATTATCTTTACTAGACTTGTGTTATTTGGTGAGTGTTCCTTGGTGAGGCTAGGCTGGTTAGTACTCTTGGGTAGGTTCTTTTACTTTCTACCATTATCTCACAGGGTAATAAGTATGCTTCTCCCACTTGTTCATGAGTGAAATTGGTTTCCCCACTGAGTATACTTGTATGCTCATCCTATGATATAAAACTATTTTCAGGATTTTAGGAGGACTTTGAGGACCATGCTGGACTTTACTAGCTTGGGCATGGGGATAGCTGTTATTTGCTTCTTAGTCTCATTTTCTTCAGGTACTATACCTTGGTGTTTTTTTAACTTTTTCGTAGTTTAGGTTTAAATCATGCATGGGTTGGATTTTGGTTTCATTTATATAAAAGTTTTATGTTGTTTGGTGTTTTTATCATCTTAGTTCCAGTCATTTTTTCATAAAAAGGGTAATTCCTTCCATTTTGTTTGAGATTCTATACCCTTGGTTCTAGTCGCCACTCTGTGGCCTATTGAAGGTAGGACTCGAGGTTCATTATCTCTCCTTCATATTGATGAAGGAAGGGCGTGGAAATTTTTTTACCATTCCCTCATCTTGAATAAGGAAGGTCATGACACCCTGGATACAACTCTAATATTTTATCTCATTGGGAATCTGACCCCCAAAAGAATATTATATCCTCTACAACTCCCCATAAACACCCCAAACACAAATAATTAATGTAAAATAAAAGGCAATGCATTAATTTTAAAAAATACATTCCTCAAATAATTCTATAGTCTTAGAATCTTCCCATCATATAATATCTCATCCTCAAGCTATACTCCCAAACATCACCTATCCTCATTGGCGAAAAAATATAATAACTAGGATTTTATATTCAACTCTTTCTCCCATGTATCTTCCTAGACACACCCATGTTTCCACTACACTCCTACAATAATAATTGACCTTACATAGAGATTCTTTTTTCTATGTTTCAATACACAAACTAGACACTCCTCAAAAGACTTACTAGCCTCTAGCTTAATGTCATTAGAATCAATCATGTGAGTCTGATTAGGGTAACACTTCAAAATCTATGATATGTGAAATAAATTGTTCATAGCACTGAAATGATATGTGAGATCCAACCAGTTTTCTGTTGGACCGATCCTCTCTACAATCATGAATACCTCACATTCTAGGGTGTTATCTTCCCCTACCTGTGAAAACAACCATTCCCTAACCTCAATGAAACTCATAAGAATACCTGATCACCCACCTCAAACTCAAGAGTTCATAATCTGTATTCTATATACAACCTCTATCGATTTTGGGAATTATCCATCAACCTCTAGATAAACTAAAAATACTTTTATGTATCCTAAATGAGACTCACTTTTATCATTTCTAACTCACCATCCAACAAACAACATATATTTTAATGACAGGGTCTATCAAAAAGCCTCATAAGGTTTAATTTGTATTAACGCTTGATAATTTGTATTATAGTACTCTATAAGTTCTAAGAGGTTCACCTAAGAACCAAAAAAATCAAAGTTTCATGCTCTCAGGGTATTCTATCATATCTGAATCATATTCTCATACTATCCATCCATCTATAGATGATATCCAATTCTTAGATACACCTTTGCACCAAGTTCTCTCTACAAAACCTACTTAAAATGTGATAAAATGGTCATCCCTATTCAAAAAAAAACTATGAGATCCCCCATGAAATCACACTATCAATAAAATAAATAGATTACCTTACATTTCCACTAAAAAGTTCTCTTGGATAAGTAAGAAGTGATACACTTTCATTATCCAACCCATGGTCACCTATACTATGTCACTACCTATGGGTTATCTTCATAATTCCATCACAAAATCAAGGGTGATGTTATCTCACTTCCACTCAGGAATGGGTAATGGTTGTAGGAGACTAGTAGACCATTAGTTCTCAGTATTCACCTACTAATAAGTGGAACACCATATGAAAAAAAATCACTATATCCTTTTTCATATCATGACACTAGAATTTACTATATATATCATGATACTTTTTAGTCATACCTTGGTATAAAACTTTCTTTAAAGCATGTGAATCCATCATTATCTCTTCATTCACGTACATGGAAACTAAAATATCGCTATGGAGGTAAAGGATATTATCATCATCAAGGGTCCAATCTGGGGTAATCTTCACACTATATATATTATCCCTAGGACTAAACACCAAAGATCTGAAAAATGCCTCCTCTTTATCCTACAAAGAAGATAATGGGTGATAGATAGGGACATGAATTTCACTTGACCGTGATACTATAGAACATCTAACTGCATATAAACAAAGTGGGACATCAATTTTCACATGTTTCTAGACTCCTAGACTACCTAAGCCTATGACTTTTTTCTCAACACATCTATAACCTCATTACCCTTTCTTGGGTAATATACCATTACAAAATCAAAGGAATGCAGATATTCATCCCACCTCCATTACTGAATGTTCATGTCCTATTATGAAAAAATATATCTTATCCTATTATAGTCATTATACACCAAAAATATCTCACCGAATTAGTAATTCCTCCAACATCACAAGGCAGGTACTACAATTTCCATATCAAGGTTATGGGTATGGTAATTCCTCTCATGTTCCCTTATCTACACAAAACCATATGAGACCACACAAATTTTTTATATCAAGACTAATTTAAGACCAACCCCTACTACATCGCAATACATGGTAAACTTTATACCTTGATCAAGTAATATTAGGATTAGTTTGACAGTTATTCTTCCCTTCATCACTTAAAAATCACTCTCACAAGTGTAAAATTAGATGAACTTCTCTCACTTTTGTGTAAAGACTATCATTTGGAATTTCTAAATGGGAGAAGTTTTAGATAAACCTCTAGTAATAACTAGATTAATAAAAAAAAGTTATGTATATAATAAATATTCTTGGTTCCCTCCCAGTAAACAATTACTCTGACTTTCTTAGGGTCAGATAACTCTCATGTCTCAGATATAACATTCCCAAATAATTGTAACACATTGATCTAAAATAGGAACCTTGAGATCTTAGCATCCGTCTGATGCTCCCTAACTATAAATATAATAACCTCCAAATGTTGGGTGTCCTCCTCCCTTAACTTTAAGTTCATGGGAATTCCATAAAAAACAACCCTTGTGGTACCTTGATTTGAATAGAAAATATAATTCATTAAATCTATGAATATTATTGTAATGTTCATCAATTAGAATATAATTACCAAATACCCAGGCTCCTCTACGTTGGTCAAAAAATCATCAATATGGGTAAGTGGATATCAGTTTTTAGATATCACTTGGTCCATCCTCTGATAGTGTATCCGTAATATCAATTAACCACCCTATTTCTTGGTGAATATGATTAGTAAACCCCAAGGATATATACTCTTTTATATAAATACCTCAAAAATAAGTCCTTCAAATAAGTCTTAATCTCTCAGAGCTCTGTAGAAGTTATCTTATATGGTATAATATAAATATGATATGCATCCGGTATGAGATAAATTGTAAACTTGACCCCCCCCCCAAGTGGAAACCTAAAGAAATCTTCCATAAAATAATCTTGAAACAAAACCACCATGAGACAAAATATATCTCATTTTATCCCCCCATCATTCAACACAAGACTCAAAACCTAGGCTATGAATCTTCCCATATTTCAATTATTAGGCTCTTCATGGCCTGCCTATATGTCCCACTCTACAACATGAATGTATAAACCATCCTTAGGAGACATGAAAGAAATCCATCAATGATAGTAATAAAAGTGGGATTGATTTATAATTAAGAAACCCATCCTAAGGATCAAATCTAAGCTGGTCATCTATGACATGAAGAGATAACATAAGAATTGATATCCAAAAACCTTGATCATGTGTTCCATACACTATATATTACCTTATGAACACACCCATAATAGCATGCTAATGGACATCACACTGCACATATAGTCTATGTACCGTCATAGTTAATCTAAAAATCAAGTTTATATAAATGAATGTGATGCTCTAGTATCAAAAAGTACATAAGATAAGGTGGAATCCACTAGAATAATAGCTCTAATAGTTGAAGGTTTAGCATATTTACTAGTGGGAATTAGATGAATGTCATATAACGGGACCACTCCTCTACCCTGTGCCCCTTCATGCATCCCTTATGAAGAACCTCTCTATTGGAACTATTTCTCCTTCACTAGGGTACCACGTCTTCCTCCTCAGCATGTCCATCTAGTGGATTTTTGGCCACCAACTTATCGAGGAGCATATTTTCCAAATCCATATCCATGCACCTATCTAGAAACTCTTCCACTATATGACCTCTATTCCCTCCTATAAAACAGCTTAATGTTCCCCAATATAACAAAAAAATGACCCTCAGGTGGTGGTCAGAAACACTGGGGATGTGTATGGCCCCATCTCTATAATAATAGCACTCTATATGACCCCTATAATAGATAATACAATCCATTACTCTAACTAATATAATCCCCACAACCCTATAATTCCTCCACATAATCTTCCTACTTTCTAAAGATTCTCCACTAAATCCCCCTATAGAAAATGACTACCTAGATCCTCTTCTATTACCTGGGATCCTCTAAAAATCAAGGCCTGATTCATGACCTCTCTAAAAGATAGAATATGAAACACATTCACTTGGACTCATATCTTGTTACTTATTCCATCCTCAATAATATTAACTAAAACTATCTTATCCCTAAAAAACATCAGGATGAAACATTTCATATTAGTAAAACACATAGTATAGTCCAATACAAACAACCCACTTAATGTATAATACATGAACTTTTGGGCCATGTCAACCCTCAAAATATTCTAATAAAAATGGTTAAAGAACCACATCAAAAGATACTTCTAGGATATCCCCAAGTATTGGTATTTATGGACTATGATGACCAACCAGTGCTTCTTTGGTCCTTTAATCGCGTATATTTCAAGATTTACCCTCTTCTTTAGGGGTATCTTCAAGTGATTAAAAAATCATATAATGAATCAAACTAGAACTCAACTTCTTGGGGACATCCCTACCTAGTAAAAAATAGTGGGTGTTGTATTTAAAACTCATTAATGAACTCAAAAATCATATGTGTATCTCATGGATCCTCTCTCTCTCCATCGACTGCACAACTCATAGAAATATCATGCAGAGCTGAACATACATCGCCAACCCAAGCACTAAGGAGGATCTATCCCAAGAACCTCTAGTAAATTCGGATAATTTCCCTCATATTTATCAACTAGAGACCATCAGGGAGTAATTTATCTATAATTAAAAACACATTCCTCAGAACGAATTACCAAAAAAGTTCTTGATGTCATAGTTTAAGGGAAGTGATAATAGGCATAACTCTCCACTAGTCACTACATATCATACCATAAGAGTTCTATAAGTAGGGTTCTCTCACTATCCCCATATACCCATACATTAGCTTATATATATATATATAAGTTCCAAATCATATATAAAGGATCTAAACCAACATGATTTTACATTTTACTTTACTAGAGTTTTCATAACTATGGCTTGGTTAAATGAAATGGTGATTACAAGTTATAAAGGAAAAATCTTTTAATTTTTTGGTGGTAATTTTAATTTAACTGACTCCTTTTGATAATCAAAATAATAGTCATGAAATAAACTTTAAAATGCTTCAAGTATCAGTTATTAAAATTACACTATAAACTTATATATGAAAATGCCATATAAATTATAGCTAACACACTAAATAACTGATCTTATGTCATAATAAAGGTAACCAAACACATGTAATCATGAAAATGACATGTGAATACTATGTGTCTAGTATGATTCATAAACACACATCCTCTTTTCATTCCAACCAAGAGGTAAAAATCCCATAAACTATAAATTCCATAACCATGTGCATCACACAAGGTGAAATAGGTCAATAGATAAAATGAAAAACAAAATAGCAATCACATCTCAAGAAACATGTAATTTCCTCACATGTGTGTTAGACACTCCCAAGCATGAGTGCCATTCCAATTTTAGCCAACACCATATCCCTTATCTACCTTACCCAAATAGTTATATTAAATAAAGTTTTATGATACCAATTTGTGGTTTTCCTATTCTATCTCACTAAATAGTAGTTATATTTAGTGGGACACATGACATCAAGTATGCCTCCTCATACATCAGAGACCGGTTAATAGCAATGAGTTTATATGAAGATACCATGGATATACTATACCCTCTCATCATAGTAGTAATAAAATCATAAATAAAAAAACATACATACAAATATAATATTAAAAGTAAACATAAAAAAATCCATAATAATATACACATCCCATGCTATAAAAAAATAAGGCTAATAAAAATGCTAATTTATTCATACATACATCATATACCCTCTGGGAAGATAATATACATCAAGGTCTCATAGGAATCATAAATAAAAAACTAAAAAACTCCACAAAAATTTTCTCAGGTCCTAGAATGGTCCCAACCTCCCATGCTCTACCCAAAATATCCAAATTATGCATTGGTCATAGGGAAAATTTCCTTTTCATGTCATATAACCAAGAGGTATGCTCATGTACAAATAGAGTCCTATATTGGGTGTGAGTATGAATTAATAGGCCCCCACTAAAGGTGTATATAAATAAATTTATTCTAAGTAATTTCATGTAGGTGTGCATAGATAATAATTGAATCATAAATATATAAATAAATAAACAAAATTATTGACCCTTGGGTTCTATTGGGACACTTGGGATCAACCATACCAACCTCGAACAATGTTTTATGTCTCTAAAAATAAGTGTAACACATTTTTTATGGTTTTATTAATGTAGGAATTGACTTGTATTATGTGATTTTTTAAAAAAAATGATGGTTTAATATTGGGTTTGATTAGTGTTTGAGGTGTGTAAAATATTAAAAATGGGTTTTGATGGTTTTTTACTCAAAAAATTTAACTCCAAGACTTGGTACAAGACATTTTGGCACAATATTACATCATGGTAAATCAGGAAATAGATAAAATAGCTTGGCCAAGACGTAGTACTCAAAGATAACTATTGACAGCCACACCATCGGGAACCTCAACACACCCATTTGGGTGGTCCTGGTGAGGGGAAAATAACCTCATCTTGTGTGGGAAATTATAGGGATACTTATTTTCTAGGTTGTTCTCAAGAACACCACAGCTATGTCCAGGCCACGGTGGAGTCCATTTCGATGTTCATGCTATATTTAAAATAGTCTAAATTGTTTATTCTTTCTCAAATATTAAATATATTAAAGATAGAAATAAAAGATACATTAATTGAGGTCTTAAATTAATTTTAAATCAATTTTATTCCTCTATTTATTGATCTATTTTTCTTCCTTGATTATTCGTCATTTTTATAATGAATTTATAGACACATAGGAGAACTATTTACTCACTTTCTATATCCTTCATCTAATCTCAAGTTCCTTCCTTATTGGCTTAATCCTACCTTCTCTTTGTTTGATCAAATTCCTCTGTTAATCCTCCTTTATTGGTGATTTTGGATTGGGGTGATTTGGTAAAGAACTCTAGTGAGTCTTTCCTATTTTGGATTAATTGCTTCTATTACTTCATGAATGATAATTGAATAAGGTTTTTCTCATTGATTCAAACACATAAGATCCATGAATCTCTTCTCTTTTCATTTTCTATGAGTGATGAAGTTCTTCTTCCTTCCACCAAACATAAATATTACTACTGATGATAATTCAATGTTGGGTAACTGATAATTCTACCCATGGATTCTTATTCTTCTCCACCTTACACAATAACCCTTATCATATTTTATTGGAACCAGTTCTAGGATTTATTGTCATGTGTTCTTATTTCGGTTGGTGTGAAAATGCGGTTTGGGTGAGGATGTTCTTTGAAAAATCATGATATTGATGTTGTTAACATTGAGGTAAGAAGTTACTTACAATATTTTCCCTTGTACAACTCTTTTTTCCTTGATATAGTTCTTTGGGATGAATATCTCATTATCTATACTTGATTATGACATCATATATGTGCGTTTTTCTAGCCTTTGATAATATTTTATGATTTTTAATTCCGTTATTTTTCTTAGATAGCCTCTTAGATAGTGTTTGACAATTGATAAAATGTGTTAGCATGAAGAAACTATGAATCATAATGACATTATATGTTTTGTTAATATACATTCCCTTCCATGTTGTGAGATATATCATATTTTCTTTAGAGGTATTGTTCTAGTATTTGATGGCAGGTGCACCGTCAATATATTACTACCCCTTATAGGGGGAGTGCACATGGATTGTGATGATGATGATGATGGACTTGGAAATATGGTGGGGGCATAAAGGCCATGGTTCCAGACCCGTGATGATGGTAGTGGGTCATGATAGTCTTGTGTCCTGACTAAAGGCATATCTCAGATATAATGGTCTTAATTCTTGGCATGTGGATGCCATGAATTACAACAACTCATATCTTGATATGTGATGGAAACAAGGTATGATGGATTTGTAACCTGGTACCTCTGACATGCCTTGTGACTACTGAGGAATATATGTTATCCTTCTTCCTAACCCACAATCTGATATCATTATGAATATTCTTCCATCATTGAGTCATCCAATGTATAGTCGGGGTTCATGGTGTCTTGGTTAGTGCACAAATTCACGAAATATGATTGATTTTTTTCATATAAATTATTGCACATATCATATTACCATGGAATACACATGTTATACATATTATCTTATATAAGGGATACATTTTTGGTGTCCTGATAGGTTTATTAATTACACCCTACATGGTAATCGTGATGTGCATGTAGCCAACCATAGATAACATGTCTTTAGAGTGTATAATTTTTAGTGGTACAAGGGAAGAATCCAGAGGATTTCCTTATTAGTTTATTTATTTATCTATATACCTTGAATACTCTAGTTTGTCTCGCTACATTAAAAGACTGGTTATTTATCTTAGGACTTGAGTTCTATTTGTTACTAAACTATGTTACTTAGTGTTTCACTTTTTATTTTGATTCTTATGTTTTATTTATCTTTATGGTGTATGGAACTGATTATTGAGGGTATAGTCTTCCCATTGATGGTGTTTAACCCATCGCATCTAGTTGGAAGCCTCTTGCATTCATCGAGGCACGCATGAGGTCTTGTGGCTCCTCATCTCACACCTGGTGGTTTGGGTCGATACATATAAAAAATGGTATCAGTTCCTAGGTTAATCTCTTTCTATTATTTTATAGATATGGTAGAAATTAGATAGGCTATGTAGAACTTGAGTATGGGAGTTTTCATGTTCCTAGCCAACTCACTTTTAATGGACCTCTGAGATACCATTGATGGATTAATATTATATTTTAATCGGATTTGATTGCGTTCATCTATTATGAGTAGGAAAAAGGATCACATTCCAAATATATACTTGTTGTTTTTTATATGGTAGTTCTTTATTTTAATGCCTTGATTTTTCCTATTTGTTCATGATAGACCTATATTCTCTACTAATGTGATATATCTATTTGGAATTAATTAGTTGAACTTGAGCATGATTTTATATTTTGTATATATATATATATATATTCTTATGACTAATGTGCAGGTATGGATAACCTTGGATATTACTAGGAGGGATATACCATAGATTATGGGTACACTCCTAGGAGAAAATTTGTCTAATAATATAAAATGGTCAGGATTATAAATGATATATTGAGGTGTTATAAGATTCCCTTCATTTTTCAGAAGATGCTTCCCAAAAAAAATATTGATGGGACTACCACCTAATGTGGGTCAGAATTCTCCTTCTATGAAGGATGCCCCCATTGCATCACAAACTATGTAGGAAGGTGTAGTAGAGAATTCTTATATACTTAATCTGGTGGAATAGGTAGTGGGCCGATATTAGTACGGAGTCCTTCTTTTTTTTCATTCCCAAGGAGAAGGGACATCGAGGTCCATGGTCGACTACTCTAGATATTTCTAGGTTTACTATCCACCAACTTTTTAGGAAACTGGAGGTCCATATGATTCAAAGGAATGGATAAATTTCATTGAGGGTATCTTTAACCTGATTGAGATTTCTGAGTTTATAAAGGTGAATATGGAAGTGTTCATGCTTCTAGGATCTTCTAAGAGATAGTGGTGTGTGATAGGACAGGCTGGAATTAGTGAGGGTATCACCGGGGAGGCCTTCAAGGACGTGTTCTTTGGGAAATTTTTCCCTAACACACAAAACTTGATCTGATCAAAATATTTCATGGATCTATAGTAGGGATACATGATGATGTCAGTATACTCTACGTGTTTCATAGATCTTTTATAATTCTCTCCCCTCCTAATTGGGAATGAGGTTTAGAAGTCTATGAAGTTCCATATTCGCATTTTTTCAGAGTTGAAACACCTATTTAGGGGATTTGATCTTGAAACCTATTCTGAGGAGTTGCACAAGGATCTAAAAATGGAGAAGGTCCTAGAGGAGGACCATTAGACAATACTTATTCCATATTTCTAAGCATAGGGGATAAAATACCCTATAGTTTCAGTGAGCATCTCTTCTGTAAGTAATAAAAGGAAGGTGTAACTAATGATCTAGGGAAGCATTAGATAGACTGAGTAGAGAAGAGTATCATCTACCCCTTATGGAGTACTTACACAGTTCTTCAACTATGGAAATGCTGGTCACTTCCAAATATTCTTCTCAGTGACTTAGAGAATGTTTTGATAGTATAGATTGATGGGAAACCTCCAATATTTTTATTCTATATGTATAAGGTTTTACTTCACTAAGTGATTGAGGTAAAAATAGTCAGGTAACCAAGGATATGACTAAGGTCCTAAATAGTAAGCCCAGATGATAATGGCTCATATGAGTCATGTACCTCAAGGATAGGATTCTAGAGCTAAAGAAGATTGAGTATATGCAGTGAATCAGACTCTAGTAGATGGTGGTGAGGGGTCACCTACAATTTTTGGTATGGTCTTGATCAGTTCTACAATATATACTACTTTGTTTGATATCAATGATTCATATTCCTTTATGTATTCAAAAACAATTGTAGGTATTGACTTACCTATTAAGTTTTTTTGAGTTTCTTTCCCTTGATATGCCATTGGGAAAGAAATTGGACCATCTTAATAGATTTCCTAAGTGTCCAATCTTCTTTTTCAGTTATGGAAATCTATCAGACTTCCTGATTCTACAGATAAATATCTTTGATGTGATTCTCATCATCGATTGGTTGATAATTTATAGATCCCACGTTGGTTTATATCATAGATGTTTATCATATACATCACCTAAGGGAGATAAGTTCATGATAACTAGTGATTGGGAGTTTGTAATAGGTATAGTGAATCTAGACATGAGCCATATTGGGATGATTATGGTGCAAATTTTACACTTGGATCTTTTAGCGGTATTAGTGGTATCCCTCTTATCCTTTCCTCTAATTGCGGATATATTTTAGTATGTCTTCGCATCTGAATTCATGGTTCATCCTTCTAATAGAGATGTTGAGTTTGAGATAGAACTCATGCTAATTATGCAACCCATTTTTATACCCCCTTATCATATGGTGTTTCTCAAGTTGAAGGAGCTCAAAGTACAGGTCAAGGACTTAGAATATAATGGTTTTGTCAGGTTGAGTACATCACTGTGAGGGGAACCTATTTTTGTTCGGTAAGAAGGTGGATAGTATTCATCAACTCTATATAGATTACTAGAAGATGAATTAGGTGACTATAAAAAATAAGTACCCATTCCCCGAGATCAATGATCTATTTGATCAGTTGTGTGGATCCTGGTGGTTCTCTAAGATTGATCTTTGACCGAGTAATCACTAATTGTGGGTTAAAGAGGAGTTCATTAAAAAGATAGAGTTTGGGAGTACGTATGGGTTATATAAGTAATTTTTTATGTTGTTTGGACTGAAAAATTCACCAAAATTTTTCATGGATCTCATGAATAAGATCTTCCACCCAAACTTTGACTTTTTCATTTTAATGTTAATTTATTATATCCTCAATTACTCACCGACCCCATAAAAACATGCCAAGAATATTGATATAGTCCTAAGTACACTTTGAGAACATTATATTTATTCCAAGCTCTTGAAATGTCACTTTGGGATTTATAAGGTTTAATTATTGGGGTATGTGGTTTCTAAGATCGATATATTAGTGGACCCATAGAAACTATAGTTGATGATGTCTAGTAAATATCCACAGAATGTGTTATGGATTAAAAGATTTTTTGGATTAGTGGGGTACTATCATCATTTTATCTAGGACTTCTTCTACTTATTGTCACCCCTGACTATGCTGAAAAAGAAAGGGGTGAATTTTTAGTAATCGAACCAATTTTAGGATCCTTTTCCTAAGCTAAATATGATGTTGAATAGATATCTAGTTTCAATATTCCCTGATCTATGGATCAAATATGTCATATATTTGATACATTGGGAGTTGTTTTGGGGTTTTTATTAATGTAGAGAGTTTAGATAGTAGCTTATGGGTCACGTTGGATGTGACTCGATGACTGTAACTATCCAACTCATTAATTGAATTTGTTATTCATGGTCCATTGTTTTATGTGTTGATGAAACTATCTATTTGGAAAGAGTTTTTTTATATACATGGAATATAAGAGCCTCTATTATGACTTCTCACTGCAAGATCTGAATTTCCGGAAGAGAAACTGGGTAGATTACTTATACATGTTTGATTTTGAGATGGAATATACATCGATTAAAGTTAAATTAATTGAAAATTATCTTATCTATAAGATGTGGGTATCTTAGTAGCTTGGTTAATGAACATTGTATGAACATTAGAACCTAATGAGAATGTTGTATAATTGTAGGATGTATGCTTATGAAGACCAGGGATCAATTTCATGTTCCCCATTAGTGAACATGTCTTCCCTAGTAGACTGGGAGAAGGCTAATTTGGAATCTGGCCTAGAGCATGCAGTGATTCATGAATAACTAGAAAGTGGAGACCAGATACCTAGGTGGTTTTTGGATGGTAATGATGTGATCCTTGTACATGGGATAGTTTTATTATATGCTTCCATTAGGCAATATAAGTCAAGAGATTTTTATACATCAAATTGGGTGGTTCATCCTAGGGATACAAAGATATACCATGATTTTAGGTGGAAGTCTTGGTGTCCAGTGATGAATAGGGGTATTATTGGATTATTCTCTTGATGTATTACCTTCTAAAGGATGCTAGATGAGCACCAAAATCCTGGGGGTTTTCTATAGTCACTTCATGTGACTATGTGGAAGTGCGAATACATCTTGATGGAATTTTTAACAGAGTAACCCCAGACCCCGAGGATCCATGATGTTGTTTGGGTGACTATTGATTGGATAATGGAATTTTCTCATTTCTTACCAATATAGGAGACTCGCTCAGTAGATTACTTGGGAAAGATTTATGTTCATGTGATTATTCACTTGTATATAGTTCCCTTAATAATTATATTTGAAAATATATATGTTTTACATCATGTTTTTGGTAGGGTTTTTAGAAGGCCTCAAAGACTCATTTGAGATTGATCATAATGTACCATACCTTGATAGACATACAATTAGAGCAAACGATTCAGATATTATAGGATATTCATGGGTATGTGTTTTGGATTTTATAGGATCTTGGTATGATCACCTATCCTTGGTTGACTTCTTATAAAACAATAGTTTCCAAGAATATATTTTTATGGAAACTTATGAGGTTCTTTATGTTATGTCTTATTATTCACTACTTTTTGGGTACATGGATGGTGAGAGTATGGATAATAAAAAATATGTTTATCACAACTCTGAGTATGAAAATATATTATATCTTAATTAGGAGGATTCCTTTGGAGTTTTCTATAATCGGTAGAGTTTTTATGAGAGTGACTCCTCAGTTAGGCCACTAATTCTTAATTAAGAAAGGTAAGCTAGAATTTTTATATGTTAGACCCTTCAACATCACCATGAATAGTATAATAGTTTTGTACCATATATATCTTCCTTATCACTACTGAGGTATGCATTATGTGTTTTATGTGTCTCAACTTTTTGGATACATACTCATTCCTACACACGTGATCGATGATGAGTACATAGATCTGGATCCAAACACATCATACAAGGAATGGAACATCCAAAAAATTTCCAGAAGTGAGAAATTTTTATAGAGGAATAAAATTCCACTTGTATGGATCTTATGGAGACATAGACAGGTCTAGGAGGAAACTTGGTAGTGATACTCTAACGTTTAGGCATTGTGGCTTGAGTTATTTGAGGTCAAATAAGGAGATACTTTTCATGGACAAGAAGTCCTTATAAGGGAAGATTTACAACACACTTATTTTGGATAGTTATATAAATGTAAGAACTAGTTGTCTTAAGCAATGTTTTTAAACCTTGTGATGGTTGAATCTTGGGTTTGGTTTGTTTTTGTGATGATTAAAAGGTTAAAATTGGGTTTTGATGGTTTTTGGCTCAAAAAAACAAGTACTACACCCTGGTGAAAGATGTTTTGGATCTAGATGTACTCATTGTAAAATGGGAATGAGATAAAATGGGTTTTCCAAGACATAGTACTTAGGGATGGTTTTTGTTGTCCATAGATTGGTTGAACACACCATGTCCATTTTGGAGGAAGTGGTGAGGGGAAACTGTAATTGTCTTGGGTATCATTCCATAGGGATACCCATTTTTTTGGTTATACTAAAGAACATCCTAACCATGTTCAATTCGTGTTGAGGTCATATTGACATTCCTCCTATATTTGAAATGTAAAAAAATAGCCATCTAATCTTAGATCTTAAATGTGTCAAAGGGGAAAACACATGGCACTTTAATAGAGGTCTAAAATGAATTATAAATAGATTTTATTTCACTATTAATCAATCATATAATACTTTTTATGATTTATTATTTTTAATATGAATTTACATATTCACAAAATAACTAGGTCACTACCTTATGTGACCTTTTTATAATCTTGTTTACCTTCATTTTTGTAAGGATTCTACCTTCCTTTTGGTAAATATAAGACCTTGGTTCACGCTTCTTTGTTGGCATTTTTAGTGTGGGGATATTCTGTGAAGAACTCTAGTGAGTCCTTATTTGTTTCACTAAATTTATTTTATTCCTTCTTAAAGGATCATGTAATAAGTTTTTTCTCATTGATTGAGACTCATATGATCATAGACTGTCATTACTTAACATTTTCCATGAGAAAAGATGTTATTCTCCATTCAACCAGACTCAAAAATTACTATTGATGGTAATTGAACATTAGGTAAGTGTTTATTCTTCTATTGTCTTTATTTTGTTCTCTAACTTGCTGAAAAAACCTTATCATATTGGATAGAAACTAGTTCAAGGAAGTATTGGAAATAGATATTTTTCTAGTGAGTGTTCAAACATGGATTACATGATGAAACTCTTGAAAAATCAGGACATTTATTTCAATAACATTGATTTAGAAAGTTCCTAACCATATAGGCCATTATACAACCCTTATTTCCATGAAATGGTTTTTTTGTAGTCATATCTCATTGTTCATGCGTTATTATGATCACATATGTGTGTGTGCATAGCCCGTGATACCATTGTATGATGTTTGATGCCATTAGTGCCCTTATATATCCTATTAGACCATGTTTTACTTTTGATCACATGTATTGGTATGTAGAAACTATGAATCGTGAAGATATGCTATGTTTTTTTATATTCATTATTTTCCCTATTGTGAGATATATCATATTACATTTGGAGGAATTTTTTCGGTATTTGGGGATTGTTGGATCATCATGGCATGACTACCCCTAATAGGGGGAGTGCACATGGCTTGAGACGATGATGATAATGGACCTGGAAAAAGGGTATGAGCATTATGGACTTGAGGCTAGACCTACGACAATAATAGTGGGGCATGATTGTCTTGTGTACAAACCTAGGAACAACTAACACATGAAATCCTTGAGTCATAACCTATGAATCCAATGGATTATGATGGCTCATATACTAGTCCATGATGGAAATAGCATATGACAGCTTTTTAGCCTGACCTGGCTCACATGACTTGTGAATGATCATGGATATCCATTGGCCTTGTGGATAACCCATAATCCAACGTCAATATGACTATTCTTCTAGCACTAACCCATAGTAGGTATAGCCGGTGTTCATGCTAGCATGATTATCATATGGATTCTTGGTGCATAATTTATTATTAACTTATAGCATGTTGTTTATATACTATTATCATGGAATAAACCTATTATACTTGTGAACTTACTTTAAGGATGCATTTATGGTGTCCTACTAGGTTTATTATTTACACCATACCTAGTCATCTTGATGTTCATGCAAACATCATGTTTTCAAATCCTAGTGAGCATGAGGGGCCCACACCAAAGAGCTCATCTTTTAAGCATGGAGTTGGTAGTGATACTGGGATAGACTCCAGAGAATTTTCATAGCATTTCCTTTATTTATCTTCTTACCTTACATAATCTAGTTATTATTTCCACATTTCTATCCTGGTTATTTATTATATAACATGAGTTCCATTCATTACTACATTAAATCACTTATCCTTATCCTTTTTATTTTCATTGTTAGGTTTTATTTATCTTTATGGTGTATGTTTATTATAACAACCCTTCTCTTTATTACACACATAAACATGATTCATTACATTAACTTGAACTTAAGACAACTCTGAGGATCAAGAGGTCTAGTGTCTTGGGAAATTAGGAACATTACATAACAATAGATAGTGGTACTCCATGCAGCCTTACCACTTCTCTGATATATATCTGTAAAAGTTGATCCAATGATAAATACTCTAAAATTTCAATGAAGTGTGCAGTATTTGTAAGCTGATCCACAAAAACCCAGATGACATTGTTTCATTTGGATATCTTCGGATGTCCGGTGACAAATCCCATGGTGATTTTCTCCCATTTTCATGCTGGTATGGGTAATGGTTGCATCATTCCCTTATAATTCTACCTCTCATCCTTCACTTGCTGACATTCTAGGTACTTTGATGTATACTCAGTGATCTCCTACTTCATTTATCCCACCAATAAAGCTCTCAGATATCTCAAAACATCTTTTTGTTTCCTAGGTGAATGGATAAATTCAAACTATGTGCATCATCCAAGAGTTATTTATTTAACTCCGGACTTGATGGAACACATAGTATTGCCCCAAATATCACAATTACTTATTTATTAACATTGAACTCCAAGTATTTCCCTTTTATAATGGTTTCCACTTTGTTCTGAATTCCCACATCATCCTTTTGATCAACCTTTAACCTTTCCAAAAGAGATGGTTGAGCAATAATTTGTGAAAGGCTTGATTATGTTCCCTTATTTATGATTCCCATATCCATATTCGTCAAATCTAAGAATATTGGATCCTTTTCAATTCTCATCATTGATAGAATCATTGGGTTCTTTCTTCTTAGAGCATCTTCCACCTTGTTCTCTTTCCCAGGGTGGTAATGGATTGAGCAATCATAGTCTTTGATCAGCTCTAACCATATTCATTGGATCATATTCAACTCTTTCTTTGTGAATATATACTTGAGGCTATTGTAATCCATATATATTTCACACTTCTCCCCAAAGAAGTAAATCTTCCAAATTTTCAAAGTAAAGATTACTGCATCCAACTTCAGATCATGTGTTGGATAGTTTTTCTCATTAACATTCAATTTCCTTGAAGAATAGGCAATTAATTGGTCATTTTTTATCAACACACATCCTAGACCCTTCTTCGAAGCATCACTAAATACCACAAAAAGTTCTCCACATGTGCGCAGTGTGAGAACTGGCGTAGTGATAAGCCTCCTTTTCCACTCCGGGAAGCTATCTTCACATTTATCACTCCAAGAAAACTTGACTCCCTTATGAGTTACCTTGAAAATAGGGTTTGAAAATCATGAGAACTTTATCACAAATCAGGTATAATATCCAGAACACCCAGGAAGCTACGGATATCTCTCACCGATGTTGGCCTTATCCATCCCTCAATTATAGTTATTTTGGAGGGATCAATAGATATCGCATTTCTTGTGATGATATGACCTATGAATGAGACTTCCTTCAACCATAAATCACACTTTTTTACTTCTCATAGAGATTTTCCTTTTGAAATTTCTCTAGTATAGTGCTTAGATTCTCCTCATACTCCTTGTTAGTTTTGGAGTATATTAGAATATCATTTATAAACAATACCACAAATTTGTCAAGGTACTATCTAAAGACTCTATTCATCAAGTCCATGAAGATTTATGGATAATTAGTGAGTCTCAAAGGAATTACTATGAATTCATAGTGCTCGTACCTTATATGAAAAGTAGACTTGGGGATATCCTCCTTCTTCATCCTTACTTGGTAATATCCGGATCAAAAATCCACTGTGAAGAAGTATTGTGCTCCACATATCTGGTCGAACAAGTCATCAATTCGTGGAAAAGGATACTTGTTCTTTATCGTGATTTTTTTTGTGATCATGATAATCAATACAAAGGCGCATTGACCCATCCTTCTTCTTGATTAAGAGGACTAGTTCACCCCATGGTGAAGCACTTGGGCATATAAAATCTTTATCCAGATTCTCATGTAGTTGTTTCTTTAGCTCCTCAAGCTATATAATAGCAATTATATATGGATTCTTGGATATTGAAAACTCCCCAGGTACAAGATCAATTGATAATTAAAAAAAACTCTTTTAGGAGGAAGACCAAGAAATTCCTCGGGAAACCCTTGAGAAAATCCCATCACAATAGGAATGTCTTCAAGGATGTTTGATTCCTTAGAACCAATCATCTGAGCAAGATACACATGCTGATATGGAGGCAATATCCATGCTTGAGATGATGGTGCTAAAGAAGATTAATCCTCCTCCTTGCACTTGTATGGAATCGAGGGTCGATTCTCCATATGGAGAGTGATTTCCCTCTCAAGGAAATTTATGTTGTCTCTATATAAATAAATCCAATTCATGCCAAGATTTGCATAAAATTCCTCCAGAGGGATTATGATGAGGTTCTCCGAGAAGTTTAATACACAAATTTTTATAGGGGAGGAGTTATATTCATGGGTTGTAATAATTTCCCCATTTTTCATTCTCACGGACATATTTATTTCCATGATGTATGGTGGTGTTGGGATTGTTCTACTAAACTTTCAAGATATAAGAGAATGCGTAGAACTATAATCAAAAATTATGTTTTCTATTCTTGAATGAATAAATAGCGTACTTTCCACCACTTTATTGTCGGGGTTTGCTTCAGCGGTAGTGATGGAAAAATCTCACTCTTGATACCTTGGAGGTTGTTGGTTGCCTCTGAAAACCCTTGGATTAGGGAAATAGTTTGAAAATTTCACTATTTTTTTGTATTTTAATCAATTAATAGTTTATTGAGGGTTAAACGTTGAATTCCTATCCTCTGTCGTAGTATCGGGTTTTTCTTGCCGACAGTTAATGGCCAGGTACCCTTATCTTCCACACCAAAAGCATTTCCTGATCTCCTTCTGGAAATGTCTGGGGTGCTTCTTTCTGCACCTTTGTCAAGTGGGGTGATGTAAGTTCTTATCACCATTGTACTTATCCATCAGAACTACATAATTAAATTTCACCTTACGCTTATTATCCCCATTATACCCCTGAGATTTGTTGAGCTCCATTTTGACTTTGAGGGCACATTAGACAATTTCTTCATAGCTCTCGAAGTCACAGATCACTAGGTATTTATGTAGTCTAGTTTTTATCCCACCAAAGAAGCGTTCAACCTTGAATTCGGGGGTAAAAACAAATCTTGAGGTATATCGTGCAATCCTTGGGAATTTTTTCTCCTATCCTCCGATGGATTCGTCATATTTTTTCTTAAGTAAAATAAAGTATGTTTCCATATTAAGTCGGAGGGTGTGAGGAAAATATTTATCGAAAAACATTTTTTAGAAATCCTTTCATTACAACACTTCGATCTCCTCCTTAGGCTTCATATTTTTTTATTAATTTACACCATTGATCAGATTTACCCTCCATACGATAAGCATTCAGAATTTTGTTCTCTTGTTTAGAACATTGAAGGATGGAGAGGATCTTCTCAATGGAGTTAATCCATTGTTCGGTGATTGATAGATTAGATGATCCATTAAAAGTAGGAGGTATTTGTCTCTTCAAGCTTTGGATATTGTAATACTCTTTCTTAGGGGGGTTGAGAGTTCCTTTTAACCCATTTTTATATTCAAAACTTGATTTAACTATGAGACTATAGTGACAAATTCTGTGATCCCCACTTCCATCAGATTGGGCATCTCATTAGAAAAGTCATCACATTTATCTTCGCATCAATTGTTAGCCCAAGTCCTCATATTATAGGACATTGGCTAGAATAAAAGGAAACTTAGGGGTAACACATAAAGGGTAATCCAAATACAAAAATATATGACATATAAATTACTTTTATTTCCTTAACTTATGAGTTTATAGGATTCAATCTATGTTATACATGATCTACTTCCAAGTATATATTCTTAGGGGAATTTTTTTCCCTTAAAAATGGTTCATACTATGCTTATGAATTGACTAAATCATATCCCCTAGGAGTTTCATAACCAAGAGTGCATCAAGACCTGTTGTTATGCACCAGTTCTTGTTCGAGTCTAGCTCAAAGCGGTGTTTTCGGACTTTACCCATAGATACATTTGTGCCAGAGCCGACTCTACCTACTTGTATTCATACAGGGATGTATTTTATTAATAAAACACTTAATAAATACTCACCAAAATTTAGGTATGTTTTTATTATACTTAGTATTATCCCTAAGAATTTCACTAGGGTTTTCTAATCCTAATACCAAAAATAACTAAACCTATCCTCTTATACCAACTATAAAAACCCTACACATTATTACACAGATAAACATGATTCATTACATAAACATTCACTTAATACAACTATAAGGATTTATATGTCTAGTGTCTTTGTAAATTAGGAACATTACATAACAACTTAGAACATAAAACACAGCATCTTTATTGAAAACTTCTTTTACATGATTATAACATTCCTTCGTACTTAGCATTGCATGGGATAACCTGAGGACATGCATAAGAAAAGGGTGAGATATAAAGCCCAAAAAGGTAGTAAGAAAAAAACATCAATAATATAGTACATTTTAGGAAATAGTCATATCAATGGAGCACAAGAGAAACATGAACTTAAAGTCATTATATAGCATGATTATCATAACATGGAAATGTGGCAACAACATTTAACATGATATTATCATGAGCCAAGGCTCATTGTATATAGATCATGATTAAACCACAATTTGACTTTAATTAGTATGATTAAACCCTCATTTCACTTTATTTTTCAGGATACTAGTCTTTACCCAATGCATTGGAGTGCTATCAGGGTGCACCCTTCTTAATCATTTCATTTCATGCATAAATGTGTTACATAGATCATAAAACATGGATTCATTAAACATAATCATTTATTCCACGATAAAGGAAAATATTATTTTATAATTCCATTGGTAGAAATTATTAAAATATTAGGGTTGATTATGTGGAGGTGAGTCACACTCTCAAGGAAATCATTTTAAAATGTTAAAATGTTTTGTAAGTCTTGGAGGGTCCTCTAAGGCTTTGTAAAATAAATCAAAAAAACCTCAAATCACATTATTTTAAAGTTAAAACATATATTGGTCCAAAATACCATTTATATTATTTTATTACCTCACTATTGGGTCATTATGATGTCATAAAACACATTATATATTTAAACAGTATTTAATTTTTACCCAAAAATTTGACTATCTCAGAAAATTATGAAAAAATCACTATTAGATAATTTTGACATCCTGAATATAAAAATAATATTCATTTTATCTAACTAATTTTCAAAATATGAGAATTTTTACTTTTAAAATAAAAACCAACATTTATTTGAAATTCATGGGTTTTGACAAAAACAGCTTTTAAACCTTAATAAAAATTACAATTGTATTCATAAAAATGATATGATCATTTATATTTAATAAAACATAATTTTGTAATAATATTTTATTAAAATATTATTTAATTAAAAAATTCATTAGTTCGTCAAAATATATTTCTTAATTGAATATTAGTTAAAAATATTATTTGTGCTTTAAAAACTATTTACAAAGTAAAAATAATAAAATGAATGTATATTATCTATACAAAAATAATGCACATAATCATAGTGATAGGTTATCGTCACATAACCCCTTAAAAACCCACATAAGACCTAAGATTAAGGTGTGTAACGGACTCTTGGGGTGGCTCGGATAACATCGCTCGGGTGGTAATCTCTATTAACTTCCACTTCTCCCTTAGGCAGTTCCATTCAAGCTTAACGTGTTGAAGTTTAGCTTGGGCTTGGTCAAGATTGAATCCCATTGATGCTGTCTCTTTTCGGAGATATTAAAAATGGGCTTCATATGAATCAATTATACTAGATGAGGCCATCGCTTCCTTTGTCTGAGTAAATTGGATTTGTTAAAGCCTTTTATTTATACTAATCATGTGATCACTATTCAATGGCTATATTAGTAACGGTAACAATTCTTAATGGTATTTTAAAATCCAAAAACATCAAACAAATAATTTTATATGTTTTATATAACCATTTTACATAATAAGACATTTAATTAGGCTAAGAGAAATTTTCATTAAAAGTTTGGGTCATTACAGTTATGATTATCACGGGTATAGTATCTCCACTGATGGTGTTTGGACCCTCACTGCTAGTCAGAATCCTCTTGCATATAGAGATGTGTGAATGAAGTCATGTAAAACTTTGTATTGGATCTAGTTGTTTAGGTAAGGGAATTATAAATGGAATCAATCCAGGGAAATATACCTATCCCTGGAACATGGATACCACCTCAAGAAATATTCCCATCATGGATAATGAGAATATAGTCTGGTAAATATACCCATCTTGTAACATGAGAATGCACCCTGGGAAATATACCCTTCAAAGAAAATAAAGATCACCTGGAGGAAATACCATATCTAGAACAATTGTAGAACCACCCCTGGGAAACACCATTCTAAGAACTTAAGAGATTCACCTTAGTAAAACACCATCCTAAGAAACATTCCATCAATCCAACACACATTTTTCATTTTATGTTCCTAAAAAATCATTTACCATTTATTAGTTCAAATTATATTTCAAGGAAAACCATTCCCAGTTTCACCTTTCAACAAATTTTATTCATTTAAATTAATTACCCCTGGTCTATCATTCTATAATAATATCATTTTTTATTACTTCATTCATTAATACCACCATTTAAAATTCATATTTAACTAATTAAAAATTTAGAAATATAAATCAATCAAATGTTTTGGTTTCACCATTTAATTCAAAAAAATTAGGTTTAAAACCCTTACAAGAAATCCTATTTTTTTTTCTTTCATTTAGTGGACACTAAAATATTAGAGGGTTTCTATTCATATTAAAATTTCTTATTTTAAAAATATAATGTAATTCTAGGTCGAACACATGGTAATTTAGTGTGACCGCATAATTTTTCCACTTCAAAATAAAGAAATCCATAGGGAAAATTTTAACACCACCAACCTTATACTCATATACATCCACCCATCCAATAATAGTCACTAGTTTAGGATAAAACAAACAAAAACTAAAAAGAAGATAAAAACCTTGAAATAGGGCGTATTATAAATAAATGGAACAAAGATTATTGATAGTTAATGGAACCGATAAAGAGTGAGTATATAAATATAAACTCACCACTAGATTTTTATAGGGATGAACGACACATGAAATGGCAAAAAGTCAAAAGACAAACTACAAATAAGAAAAGGATTATGAAGAAAAGGATATTTGTGATGGGGTTAGTTGAACAAGGGAATAATAAATGAGGTCATCGTGTATTTTAAATAGATAGGGGAATATTCATAAATTTCAAATTTTTAAGCCTTTAAATAGGCTGCATAGTTTTGCCACATGTTTGGCCAAACCATGTTCCAACCATGTGATTCCCACTATATTACACACCATACTTCGCATAGTTAGGCCACATAGTTAAGAAAACCATGCGCCAACCATGAATAATTCCTCTACAATTTTTTAGAATTTTGTAAAATTTTACAGTAGGGGTCTTCACAGTTTATAAAACCATATGGTAGGCTATCTCTCACACAAAGTTTGGGATCACAATAAGTGCTAACCATGCACCCCTAGATGCAAATCCAATTTTTCATCTATTCTTGCCTCTAGTCCCTAAAATTCTATTAGGGCTTATATAAAACCTTATAAATACCCTAAACACAAATAATTAAAAATATATAATATAATACATAAACTTTAAAAAAACCATTCCTGAACAAAGTAATGGGATTACATATGAACTTATTTATTTTAAAAAATCAATATTCTCTATGAAATAAAAACAATTCTATATTTCTTAATATATAAGTGATTCATATTAATAATATAAAAAATTTAAAATATTTAAAATCATCTATTTATATTTATTTAAACAATTGATCACATCCACCAAAACTATTTTGGTTGTTTTAATAAAATTATAAAATTAATTCATTTATAATAAAATATTCATACTATAATTTATGAAAATTTCATAAAACAATATAAACTAAATTATATTTGGAATTTTTTATAATTTAGATACACTATATAAATTAATATATAATTTTAATAGAAACAAAACACATTAAAATCAAAAAAAATATACCAAGTAAATTTATGGCCTTAAATATAAATCTCATCCACCAAAATAAATTTTGGTACAGCCTAAGTCCCACTTTGGTCCCATGTTAATGATTTTTTTTGAGAATTGAAGTAAAAAAGATTAATACACCATAAAACCATGACCTGTTTTATTATTCACTATGGAAACATTATTTACATATAAAAACTATTTCAAAATAGACCATGACATTTTTTATCCATCTAAGTCATTTTGGGTAGATCCCTCAAAAGTCACACTTTGATCCATAATGTGTTTTTATTTAATTATGTTATGGTTCTTAGTATTTAAATCTAATTATCATAAAAACCTTGACCATTTTTTATTAAAATCATGATATGAAGAATATGTTTTTTTAATGCTCTATTTTATGAAAACATTTTTCATAGACTATTTTATTAAACAATGATTTCATTTTATAATTTTTATGAACCATTAAAATTTTATTTAATAAATTTTAGGTTTCTAAATATAATCATAAACCATGAAAATTCATAATATAACATGCCATTGTTTTGGAAAGACGTGTTTTTCAAGATTATTCATTTACTATAACTTTTATCCAAATGAAATAGAAGTGTCTCTAAAACCATTATTGGGTTTTAGTATGGAAAAAATTCAAATATAGAGTAAATAACCACTAAATCCTTTGGTACAAGATCTAACCATAGTTAATTTAAATTTAATGTAGAAATATACAAGTTACATAAGATTCTACTTACAAACAAATAGAGCATAGTATTCACATTTGGTTTAATAAAATCAATCAAAAGTAGCCAACGTGCTAATTGTTAAAATGTTATCCCAGAGTTTTATAAATCACATAATACTTGGGAAGGAAATTTTCCCACTCACATCCTACTATAACCTTTGGGTTAATGTTATAATCTAAATGAGATATAAATTTTGTTATTTTACCATAGTGAACAAATAAAATTCATGAAACATTTCATAAGGATTGAACCACTTTATATAGGCCCCCAATGATACTCCTTGGTTTTCAAACATTTCACAAATATTTAGACTTAACTAAATTTATTCAAAATTGTTCATACTAATACAATTATTTTTAAGGTCTAATTCAAACTTATATCAAATGCATAACTATTCAAACATTTAATAAATTGTTAAAAAACACAATTAAACATCAATGGAGAGTGTTATAGCTAATAATTAGTATATTAAAATGTTATAATCTCAAGACATGTATTTTCATATAATTCATGCATTTCCATGTGCATAAATATAACATAGTGACTTTTACCACTTTGTGGTAATATTCACTATAAACCAGGACTTTGTGAAATTTATCTCATCATGGTTTTTCATTGCTGTAAAATTCTTTTAAATAGAGCATCTCTAGACCTATTTTTGAAAATAAAACACTTTTTTCTCTAGAGTTTAGATTAATTTTCCCCATTAAATTTTTCAATATCAATCTTAGTATAAGAAGTATTGATCAGAAAATTTATAATACTAATGTTTTGTGCAACATAAAATATAATACAAAAAAATATCATAAAAACATAAAAAATTACAACTAAATATAATTAATTTATTCTTAAAATGATATATAAATCTAAGAATGTATCCTCAAGGTTAAATTAAAATAATAAAATTTATGAATCAATATTTGTAGATATAGTGAAATGATAAATTAAAAAACAATTCAAATAAAACAATACTAGAGTCGCAAATATTGGATAAAATGGTTCACATCCTTGGATCCAATGTTCTTGGGGATTGAGAAACCCTAACTTTTTATTAAGAAAAACAAAAAAAAATACATAAGAGATGTTAGATAACTATCGAATCTTATCTAGATCATAATTGTTGATGCATCATAACTTATAATAAATATCATACCTAAGTCACCACACCACAATTCACAAATTCAGAATAAACGAAAAATTAACTTCCACAAGATAATGATTAAAATAAACAAAGGTAAAAGAATAACACAAGTTTTATATGGTTTAAACTTAGTCCAACTCTATTGGTGGAATGCTGTTTTATTTTATTAAAAGAATAAAAATATGATTCTAATGTGAAAATCATTAATGAAATAATAATTCCAACTGACTAAATATAGTAGTTCCTTTCTAGTGTAACCAGTTTTCACCATCTTTATATATTTATAGGGAAAATACCACACATATCCAATTGGAACAGTTATTAATTTGCACAATCAAAGACTCCCATATCCTCAAATACATATCCTAATGTAAAGTTATTACATATTTAAACTTAGTAAAAATAATATTAAATATCCTATATAAATATCCCTATGTATTTCCATTACTAAAAAAGTGCTAGGAAAATTTCTTATAATCCCTTTAGAGAGAAACTTACACAACACCATTGCATAATCACACTCTAATTTCAGTCTGAGTCAAGGGGCATCTTAAAATATCCAATTTCCAAATGAAAACATCTAGTTTACTTCCTTTCAAATTTATGGACATTTTCATTTCTTGAGATGACCTAGACCTGCACATCCAGATCTGTTTCTAAACATGTATACTTTTTAATACAACCTAATAATTACAAAAAAAACCAAGATCTAAAGTTAGGATTCTTTAGGAACTTGGTACATATAAAACTAAACACATTATACAATACAAATTTCTTCTCCAATTATTTTCCACAAATATAACTTCATTATACATATCCCTTTCATTGCAAATTCTGGGGAAATTAGGAAACATAAGAAAAGGGTGAGTTATAAATCCAAATAAATGAATAAACAAAGGAGATAATTAGCATGTGATAATAAGGAATATCAATAAGTAATTATCAAATAAACATGAGTCATATCATTATAAAAAAACATTAATCATAATATGGAAATGTGGTTAAAATATAAAAATGAAACAGTCATCATCGTATCTCCAACTTTTATCAACATGGTGTCATAAATCATAATTACCAAGTTTATTCGCCAAGTTATTATAAATCATGTCACCTATAGAGTTTAATTATTTACCCAATGAATTGGAGTGAAATTTGGTAGAACCATTCAAATGTATTAATTAATGTGATCCAAATTTATCATAATAAATCATCTTGTCAATAACCTGAGGAGAATAATGACCATGTTTCATATAAAATCAACGAGTACATAAGTGTATAAAGACATTATCATTACATCATTTTTAACCCATGAAAATGTAATTTGGTTTTCATACATTTAAATTCCTGAATCAATATATCATATTTATATCTATTTGAATTCCCATGGGAAATGAGGGGGTTTGGGTATTCACAATATAAGAATATTTTATGAGAATGATGAAAATTCAGGAAAATGATTTCGTCAGCATGGGAATATACAACATGTATTAAGGAAAAGGAATATTGAGAGAGAGTGGAGGTATCCCATTTATAAAAAAAATTGTAAAGTAATGAGAAGATCTAAAAGTTCATGGAAAGAAATAATCTATGACATTAATAATACTTACAAAAATTATTTACTTAAATTAAAAATAAGAGGAGGAGAATTCCATTACCTTGAAAATTTGATTCCTAAAATTTGAGGATAGAACATTGATACCTTGAGGTAAACTTAGAGGTAATATTTTAGAGGTAAAATGATGGGGACATTTTGGATTATTAATTTTAGAGTAGAGAGGAATGGGGAATTGGTGGTACTTATACTTGAGGAGGGGTGGTTTTAAAAGTATTAAATATAGGTAATTTTATTATATAAGAAAACCACTTGTGGGTACAATAAATTCAAACCAATTTTACATCATATTGATGAGTGGGAGAAATATTTTTGTATGTCCATGTAATTCCCAAACCAAAACACTCCTCGGAACCAACCCACTTAATGCGTAGAATCCAAAAAATATTTTTATCTTAAAATTCAAATTTTGGGTTCCAAAATGATAGGTATCAATTTATAAATTAAAACAAATATTTTTAAATTAATATTTATACTTTTTAAATGATATTTGTATTTAATAAAAATCTTCATAAATTTTTAATCGTTCTAAAATAACATTGATGTCATAAAATCCAAAGGCTTTGCAAAGCCGCAATTGTCACTTTTTCACCAAAAAATCAACTTTTTTGGAAAATCCAAAAAAAATAACCCTAAGATAATTTTGAGGTGATGAGTTAAAAAATGAAATTAATTTTATCAAAATAATTCTCTAAATATGAAACTTTTAAGTTTTAAATAAAATTTCTTATTTATTGAAAATTAATGATCTTTATAGCAAAATAAACATTACGGACATTATAAAAATTACTTAGGTCTTATTTAAATTATATTATCATTTAAAAATTATTTTGTAAGATTATTTTATGAAAATAAATTTTATCTAAAACTTCTAAATTTATTATAAAACAAATTTTTCAAATAATATGTTTATAGGCTCCAAAAAATAATACAATTTTTATTATATCATTAAATAATCTATACATAGTTCCTAGTTATAGTTATCCATGATGTGTAAATTTATTATTAAATGTAAAAGTATTTCTATGTTCTTATAATAAAACTTTCATTATAAAATAATAGTAAAATTAATAACATAAATTAATTTTTGGGGCATTACATTATACCCCCTTAAAAAAATTCCCTCGCAATTTTACTCATTGAATGACACTAAATAAACCCAAATGTTTACATAAATGTTTTCTTTAGAAAGGAAAAATTATGAACACCTAAGAGTTATTAATACTATGTCATCATACTGGTTATAGTTGACCCAATATTTTAGATAAATTTTCTATCTATATAAGGCTCTATACACAAATATTCTAAATCCTATGTCCCAAAAATAACCAAACTCTACTATGATACTCAATAAGAAGTCCCAAATCCAAAACTTCTAGATCTAGTGCTGAACAAACATGCTTTTTATCACATCACAAGAATTAAAAAAACTCCCAAGATCTAAATTTTGGTGTATTTTGGAACTAGGTACATTTATAAATAAACACATTATACAATAAACATTTTTTCTAAAAGGATTCTACACACATGTAACATACTTATATATATCCATTCTATTGAAATTTTAGCGGAAAGGGGAACCATAAGAAAAGGGTGAGCTATAAATCCCAATAAGAAAATAAATAATGGATATAATTAGTATGTGATAATAATAAATATCAATAATGCATGATCAAATTAATATTAGGCATATCATAACATAAGTAACATAAATCTTAACATGGAAATGTGGCAACAACTTAAAAATGATATTCACAAAAATATCACTGAGGTTTATCACTAGGGCATCATAAACTATATTTACCAAGGTTATTCACCAAGGTAACATAAATCATTCTATATCTAGAAATAAATTATTTAACCAATTCATTAGAGTTCTATCGGGGTGAACCCTTAGTATGTTTCAATTCTTATGAGCCATATTGATCATAATAAATCATTTCTTTAATAACCCTAGGAGAATAATGAATGGGGTTCATATAAAATCATTGAGTACATAAGTGCTTAAAGACTTGAACATTATATCATTATTAACCCATTAAAAGGTAATATATGTTTAATACATGTAAATCCTCAAATAAATATATTATATTTACATATATGTGAATTCACATGGGTAAATAAGAGGTTTGGTTATTCACAATATAAGAATATTTCATGAGATATCAGTAATTTCCTGAAATTATTTTGGCAGCATGATAGTATAAAACATATATTAAGGAAAATAAATAATGAGAGAGAATGAAGATATCCCATTCATAAAAACCCATTTGGGAAGTAATGAGATTATCAAGAGTGTTATGTAAAGAATGAATATTTGACATTAAAAAGACTCACAAAAAAAGTGGTGCTTGAATAAAAAGGAAGAAGAGAATAATTATTATACCATGAAGTTTTTCTTCCTAAAACTTGATTATGGAACCTTGAGACCTTTAGGGAACCATGTAGGAACTATTTGGGAGGTAAAATTTCCATAACATCATGTATTATTAATTTTTTAGTGTAGATGAATAGATAATGGGTGGTATTTATACTTGAGGAGGGGTAGTTTTAAAAGTATTAAATATTGGTTATTTATTTATAGAATCTAACCACTTGTGGGTTCAATAAATTCCAGCCAATTTATAGGCATATTTATGAGTGGTATAAATTTTTCTTACATCCAAGTAATTCCTACACCAAAACACACCTCCAAACCAACCCATTTTAATGCTCAAAATCCAAAAATATTTTTTATCTTAAAATTCCAATTTTTTGTTCCAAAATGTAAGGTATAAATTTATAAATTAAAATTAATTTTTTTAAATTAATTTTTTATTAAATTAAATTTTCCATAAATTTTTTTTCATGCTAAAATAATAATTATGTCATAAAATTTCAGTGTTTTGTAAAGTGACAATTTTCACCTTTTCACTAAAAATAAATTTTGTCAAACATTTCCCAAAAAAATCACCCAAATTAATTTTTTTCTGATGAGTCAAAAATGAAATCAATTTCATAAAAAATCTCTAAATATTAAAATTTTAACTTTAAAATAAAAAAAACTTATTTATTTAAAATTAATAATATTTATATAATAATAAACATTTTGGTCATTATAAAAATTTCTTCGGGATTTCTAAAAATATATTATCATTTAAATAGTTTATTTAAGATTATTGCATGAAAATAAATTATTTATAAAACTTATACATTTTTTATAAAACATGGTTTTAATAGAATATGGTTATATTCACTAAAAAATAATACAAATTTGATTATATCATTAAATAATCCCTTTACTGTTCCTATTTAAAGTTGTATATGAAGTGTAAAGTTATTATAAAATGTAAAATTATTTCTATATGATAATAATAAAACATTTATTATAAAATTATAGTTATACTAATAACATAAATTTATTTTCAAGGAATTGGATTTATCTAAAAAACACCATCCAATAATCAGAAATTAGACTTTTAGAACTTCTCCTTCCAAAAGTTTTGTTGACTTAGATAAAAAATGGTTTTCACATGGTCGAAACATAACACACCACATTCCACTAAATCCTCATAGGAACACAACATACCACCATAATACCATAAACAAAATTCAAAATTAATTATGAATACTAAAACATTTGAACCTACAACATTGTTGCATCAGAAACAACATTGTATGGATGATGCAACTGTTAACTCTCCTATAGATGAACAAGAACACTAGGAGGTCTGAACCAAAAAAACATCCCCAAAAGCTACCTATATAAATTAGAAGTCATGAATAATTAATATGCACCCTAATCTCACACCATCCAAAACATCAAAGAAACACTCACATTGGACATACAAAGGGAGACAATTTATGCAAAAAATAATAAAGAAAAACAAAGAAACATAAGAATTAACATGTTATGGAAAGATTCATGGTCTATGGAAAACAAAAACATAACTAAAGGGTAAAAAATAGAGATTAAAATGGAATAATAACTCTAAATAATATGCTAATAGAATCTTATCATGAGTAAATCACTCTAATCAAACTTGTTTATTGATCACATTAAAATGATCCCATCCTCCACATATATAGATAAAATCATCTATTAGTCCCAGTTCTACCATCAAATGATCTTCATGATCCATACACCACATATCTCCGATCATTGCAATCATTGAATCATTCGGTCAATTGTGATCGCCACCTCAACTGCATTGCTCAGTGAATAGTGGATACACCCAAAGACTTCAGTGTCTTCTCTTGATAGATTTTAGAATACATAATTAATATTTGGAACTAGAACTTGTATCCACATATACTCTTGGAATTTTCCACCATATTTACTTCTATAATGCTATGGACTTCCAATTAATTTGAGAACTTCAACCCCTATGTCTGATTGAATAGTAAGGCATTGAAATTTATTCATTTTAGATGAAATGTTTGCTCAATTGGAAACTTTTTCTATGCACCAAAATTAAAAATATCTCACTTTGGAAATATTTTCAGGATCCAAATATAACATCCAAATATTTTTGAAAAAAAATAGATAAATAGTACATTTGATAGTATACAAGATATACAACACCGAGCTTAAACGAATAAAGAAATATTATTATTCAAATGTGATAGTTATAACCTAGCTATTAAATTAGTAGGAAAGGATATTATTAACCAAATTATGAAATATATGACATTAATACTCATTACAATTTTATTAATTAATTATTTGTAAATAATCACTCAAAATTTTAGTAAAGTCATTTTATTCTTTAAAAAATACATTTTCTTCAAAAATGGGTTTTGTTTCTTTTTATGAGTGAATATTATAATTAATTTCTATAAGTTTTAGAGTATTTATTAGAAAAAATAATTTAATTTTTTAATTCATTATGTATTAATTTTCTTAGGATGAATATTTGAGAATTTTCTAAAAATATTTATTTTTCAAGGAATAGTGAAATATTCAAAATTTTATTGAAAACTGGATTTTATTTTAAAGTATTTACAAGTTAAAATTATTTTTTGATTAGTTTAAACATTAATTAGTTAATTTAAATTAAAAATAGTTCAATTTTTGTTTTTTAACTGGACTTTACACAATAATTTCGTGTTAAGTATTTTATATTTTAAAAGGGCATTTTTCTGAAAAACTATTTTTCATTATGTTTTATTGGTTTAATTTTAAATTAAGTTATTCCACTTATGTGTATTAAATTTTGAAAAATTTATTCTATATTTTTAATAAGGAGGTAAAAAAATTACTAAATATTTCCCTTTTTTTAGTAAAAATGGTAACTTTAGTAACTTTGGTTACCATAATAAAAGGTAAATCGGGTAATTTAGCTTAAAAATAAAATGATAAGAACCATAAAATGACCCAAAAACTTAACTAAATATTATTTTATGAGTATATATCAAATATAATCATAAAAAGTTTTAATTTACCTTTTGGGTCAACTTTGATAGGATTATTGCATTTATAATATTTTATTTAATGAAATGTAAAATATGTCACACTCTTATTTTTAATTAGTATAATATGTTAATATAGTGTTTTCTTGAGGATATTTTTTACTATAAATATTATTTGGAAATAAAAAATATATATCTTCATCATGGTAATTTATTTTTAATTTTTAGGTAAGAAATAATTACCTTAAATTCATGCACAATGCTGATGTGGTAATTATTCAATTAATGAAAAAATCCAATATGAGGTATTAAAAATGTTAAAATAAATAAAATTTGAGATATTTAAGGTGATAAATTAATAATATATAATAAAATTACATATTTAGGATATAATATAATATTTGGTTCTAATTTTACTTATTTTTGATGACTTTAAAGTTAAAGTAATGAATAGTGTCAAAATTGACAATAAAGATATTTTATGGAATTGATATTTTTTTCAATTATTTAAAATCATAAAAATATTAAATAAGAAAAAAAAAGGATAATGTAATGTCTAAAATTTCACCTAGTATTTATTTATAGGTCATTTAGAAGCATTTGCCTCTAGAATAGTCATATTATATTTTAATATTTTGATAAATTCCAAAAGTTACCCTCACCTAAATTATAAAAGAGAACATATTTATTCACTTATTTACACCACTTTGATATATATATATAAACCATAATCTAAATATTTATGTTATAAACATCCTTATTTAAGTTATTTTGGTTCTGACCCTTCCAAAAGACCTACCTTGTGTCCCTTAAGAGAAGTTATAAAGGAGCTCCCTTGTAGAAGATATAGTCGTCTTTACCACCTCTTTCAAATTTATTTCTTATTATAACTACTATTAATATGTTATACCCATATTAAATGTAACACCCAAATCTTCCACGGTACGCTTCTCTTTGAATAATACAGTAGTGTGTGTTGTACATAACTTCGAGTTCTAACACACCACAACCAATCAAACTAGCCATTTTGAATAGTAATACCCACTTTTTAAAATTTTATAAATTTTATCTTTCAAAATGGACTTCATTTTGGGATTCGGAATATTGAAATTATCTTAGGGTGAATTTTTGGTACTTTTATGATAACTTTCATATTTTGATGAATAGTGAAAATTACTAAATTTTAATTAAAAACAGCTTTTTTAATCGAAATAATTAATAGTGATAAATTATTAATTTTAGTGATTTTAAAGTATAATTATATTATATTTTTACCATTTAATCAAATTTTTGTTGTTGGTCATAATTTCACATTTAAACTGGACATAAGCAAGTATCAAACTTTTGATAGTTATTATTTCTTAAAAAGACGATTTTTGTTTTGACAATGGGAATTAATTTTAAATTAATTTCTGCCACTTTTGTGTTTTGAATTTATAAAAATGGATTTCATATTTAGAATCAGGAGGTCCAAATTGTGTAAATAGTTAACTTTTATTTTTATACATTTTGAATAATTACTTCGATAAATATTTTATTTACCATGGTCAAAGGGTAAATCCTGTAAATAACGGTAAAACAAATAATATTATAATAATATTAAATTATCCTAAAATGTCTCTTAAACTTATTTTTTGATACATGTCCAACCATAGGCATCTTTGAGCCGATTTTGGGACCCCATGGAGCGACTTGTAAGTGATAATGACACTTGATATTAATTAAGTTAAAGTAAATACAAAAATGAAATAAGCATATATCTTTTAGAAAAACAATTATTATATAGGGTTATATATGTTATATTTTAGACTATAAATATTCATCATAAATATAAAAATATTTCATACATAATTGGATTTTATTTATAATTTCTATACATTGAATAATTAAATTTATTTATGACACAATAATGATGCAGTATTTTCCTTATTAATGAGAGAATCAAATAATTGTTATTATAAATGTTAAAATAAATATAATTTGAATGTTTTTATGACATCCACTAATTTTATTGATTAATATGACATGTTAGTATTGCTTAAATGAATTTTTTTCGAATTAATAAAGTTTTTAAGACTTTAAAAAAATAAATTATTAAATAGTGTCAAAATTGACATAAATGAGTTTTTAAAACAAATATTATATTATAAATTGATATTCTATTCCTAAAAATCTAAGGTTCGGAAAAAGGACTTATATAATGATATTTTTATCATTAATGGACCACTTGGGGTCGCTTGAAAGTATATAGTAAGTTTATTAACTATTTAACTAAGAGTTAAATCAAAAAGATAAAGTTAATATAGTGACCCAAACCTGTCTAAAACCTATTTTTTTAGTGGTTTTCGACCTATACCCACCTTAAATTTTAAATAATCGACTTTTGAGCAATTATAAACCGGATATGAATTTATTATAAAATAATATTTCTAGATTTTCCTAAGGTTCCCTTCACCCCTCTTATAAAAGAGAACTCCCCCTACTCACTAATTCACACATTAAAAGCCTTTTGGATGGCCAAACCCTACCAAAATATCCTCTCAACGTCTCTCAATTTATCCTAGAGGCCCTACTTTGGTCAGAAATCCAACTTAAGGAGCCCTTTTGATCAAATCAAAAGGAAGAACCCGAAGAAGAGGTAATAATTTCACCACCCTCTTTCAAGTTCTTTTCATCTTCCACTTCTTATTTTTTGTTATTTACATTCTAAAATAATAACTCCAGTATCATCTATATACTTTGAAGTTATTATAAATATGGTACATCCATCTTCATTATTCTATCCATCCTTTGAATGACATGTCACCATACGTGCATACGTACGGATTACTGTCTCCACATCGTGGTGTAATTGTTATTCAATACTTTATTATTTGAATGGGTATAATAATGATGTGTAATTCATATAAATAATAAATATAACATGATAATGATTCTTTATATATGATATACTATCCAATTATATATTATTTTAATATCAAAAGAGTGATATTGTCGCTCGTGCATATGTACGGATTACCGTCTCCACGAACGTGATGAGATTCATTCCCCATCGTATCCATTCAAGACTAAATTTCATTTGATGATTAAAAATAATGTTTATATACATGATATCATTCTGGATATGAATAAGATACATCCCATCCCTAAAAAATATGGCTCACATAACAAAGAATATAAAGGAAAATGAATCTGTTAACACCCAAAACAACGATAATAATAAGATATTATAAACAAATAAATGTTAAAATATCATATATGATATCATATTAATGTATATAATTCTTTTATAATTCAATAAAAATTATTTCAGCATTATACAGGAGGTTAAACTACCCTCGACCAAGTAAAAATTACAAAGTAAGGGGTTTCTTATCTCACTTTTAATTCCGTGAGATTTTCATTGTTCGCCACTTATTTATTGCATGTGGTGTGTGTACTGTACATGATTGTATTCATTGTGTAATATATTTTAATTTATGTATATTTACATCATCATTGTATGATCCTTCTTTCATGGGTGTATGTTTCATAAGTTACCAAATCGATAAGGAAATTTGAAATTTCAATTTCCACTCATTCGGCTTTACGCATACTTCATTGATTATTTTACTCCAAGATTATGTGTGGAATCACTATTCATTTTCTTATGTCATAATTTCCACTCCCCTTTCTGTGTATATACTTTTGATACACAAGATCAATCCATTGATAAATTCTCAAGTCATCAATATGAACTTGATAAGAGTAATTTTAACTCAATATCCATTTGTTGAGTTAAATATTTAATTCATTGGTGTTTTTTTACAAGAATATGTGTGAATGTCCTATGATTGATTTACCGTGAATATCCAATCATATTGAGTGTATTTATATTTTTCACACGTAATTATTTCGTTGTTTTATCCTTAACCTAAGGATACGGTCTTTATAAGAGATTTCATCTCAATTTACATTCCATCGAGACTTCTTTGTTGTTATACACCAATTCACATTTATATGGTGTATATAATGTACTTTGACATAGTATATCATGAATTCATTTATTATCATGATATTATAATGTTTTTATTACCTTAATTATTTTTAATCAAGTGTCTCTATTTTGGTTAGGAACTCTAACTAAAATATCATTTTAAATGTTTTAAATATTTATTATTCTAAATCTTTCACATTAATGTCCATGTTTTAAAAATGGTTTTAATGATTTATTTATATGGACATTAAAGTTTTAAAATTAAAATTCCTTTAAAAAGTTTCAAAGTGGTATAGGACACTTTGATTCAAAAAATCTATTTTTAAATGGCTTCTTGAAAAATAGTGTGACTTTTAAATATTTTCAAGAAAAGGGGGATATTTCTCTCAAATAGTTTTGATGATTATTTTAATCTATGTCAATATCCTTCATTATTCTCGATTAAGGTTAATCTATTACAATACAATCTTCCATATTGTATCGAATGAGTTATTTTTTACTGTGGATGGGCTATATTTATACCATTCATGGTTTGTGGATAAAGTATTGACATTTTGTATGCTAGTTTTAATACGAATGTTTATGTTATGTTTCAAACTTTTCATATAAGGAATGCATTGGACTTAGTAAGTGATGGGTAGAGCCCGCTATATATCCTCGATGCATCGGTAGGTCTCATGAGACAAACTAGTGTCTTGGGACAAGGCCTTTAAAAAATCTTATTTGTAGTCTTTGCACAAGTCCTTGACTATGTGGTTATGATAGTATGGAATTATGCATTCCATTATTATGAAAGTGGGTATTGATATTTCATGTGATCATTCGACTTGTATAATATCCATGTGAATAAGTAAATAGAATTATTTGATTTTATCTTTTCCATATTATGCTGAAGTTCAAGTTTAAAAGGATTTTGTTCTAGTCTTATACACTTCCTTAAATGTTTATGCTTATTTATGAAAGTTTCCGCTATAATGTTATCCTTACTGAGCATCTGATCTCACCCCTTTCTATGTTTTATTTTCCAAGGATGCAAATAAGTATATTATGACTGACCTCCAGGGATAGTCTATGGGATCTCAATGTTGTCTAGGGAGACAATGTTGTTGTAGTTTTCCATTTTATGATGTAATGTAAACCTTATGAATGTATCTAGTACTTCCAAGGCTACTAAACTAATCGGTCTTTCAAGACTTGATATTTTATGATCATGCCAATGATACGTAATAATGCACCAACTCTGGGCTTCTGGGGTCGGGGTGTTACAGTAACGTAATAAATATAATATCATATATATAATTACAAGTTATTATGATTATGAGAGAACTATATTCTACCTTTTATCCATACAATGAAGAATAAAAGCATCATGTGTGCGTACGTACGGCTTATCGTCTCCACATAGCGATGTAATTTTTTATCATCACCACTTTAATTATATGGTTATAATGATTTAAATAATGGATATATATGATAATTTTGATTTGATATTCTATAAAAATTAATATATCATCCATTTCTCTCCTCATTCACCATTAAATTAATGATATTATCACTCATTCATACGTAAGGCATGCCATCTCCACGAAGCAATGCGACACATTTTCCATATCAAAATTTCAATAATGGTTAAAATAAATAAATTAAATCATTAAATATGATACTTATATAATAATAAAATATTGTATATGATGAATCCATATCCAATTCACATGAACCAAATCTTACATGACAAAACATACATGGAAAAATGAAGCAGTTAACACCTAAAATAAGGGTAATAATCAAATATTATTAATGAGAAGTCAGTTAGAGGTTATATAAGGATTATATATGATAAAATAAATATGAATATTTTTTATATATATTAATAACATGCTTTAAACCATTATATAGTAGGTTAAATCACATTCAACAAAAAGAAAGCGTAATGTAAGGGATCTCGTCGAACCTCTATGTCTCTTTCAGATTATGCTTTCTCTCTCTTTGCCATGGTTTATCTCTCCATTATTATTATATAATCCTCATATATTCTGTTTATAGACACAAAATATATATATGTAGCTCAATATATATTTTTTATTGGTAATTACAAGTTTTATAAGGTTTATTTCTCAATTCCTCTCGATAAGAAAACCCAATTAAAGGGAGATTCTCTATTTATTACCCATTTTCAAGTAAAATCCATAAAATGTTTTAATCCCCCATATAATTTTCTAAAATCACTCATTTTATCATGAAATTAAATTTTAGTTCATTTATATTTTTATGTAAATAATTATACATTTATCCTCTTTAAATACTCTTTATTCTTTTCCTTAAAACTATGCTTAAGTAGCACATTTATAAAGTTACCTAGCCACTCTTTTTCAAGTTTTCAATTTAGTTATACTTCATTATTCATGATATATTCTTATATTTACTTTATTAATTTATAAAAAAATTAAATCCCTTCTTTCATTGATGTCATTATGATACGCCCTTTGTTTATTCCTTATGACATGATTATGAAACCCATTTCCTTCCAAGGGTAACCCTTATTTTTATTCCTTATGTTTGATTTTTATGTCACACACATATTCATGAACATGTTATCATGGGTGTACCCATATAGCACTCCAATACATTGGGTAATGTTTTAGTCTAATGAGACGTTATGTATGGGATTAGTAAGTAAACATAATCCATAATGGGACTCTATCCACCATGAGATATAGTCTTAGAAATTAGCTATGACTCCTTTTTAGGTCATGATATATATTAATGTCACATTCCTATTTTTACATGATCATATGATTCCTTATTCTACAAGATATTACTACATATTTTTATTTAAGATTCATTCTTTTATGTTATCTTGTTATGCCTTTTTACTATTGTTTCATTCTTTATTTCCATGTTTATTTCCTTACTGGTCTTTTAGCTCACCCATTTTCTCTATATTTTCCCTAGGTTATCATATGAAGTTTTATGATATAAAATAGAGTTAGGATATCATTATGGAGATTTAAAAAGATATTGTATTCTTATTTCATGATTTCTATTTATATACCTAGTCTTCCAAATATACTAGACTTATCGATCCTTAGTTTGTATTTAATGGATAATTACACCGAAAATCATGTAATAATTTGTGTGAAATACTTGGGTCTCTATAGTTGGTACCAAAGTATGGTCTAGTTAATTTTGGGGATTAGAACTATAAAAATTTAATAATAACCCTTGGGATAATTACATCACCATTGATAACCTATATTGAAGAATAGGGAATTATACATTAGGATATAATTTTCATTTATAATTGTATCATTTTATGTTTATAGTTTACTTTTTATATGATCGTAAGATAAGTATCCAAATTCCCTTAATTTTATTTTCATTTTTTATTTAATGACTGTAAATAGAAGAATTTGTTCTAACAACCAAAGTGGTAGGCAATGTTATGACTTCCATAATGAGATGCCAAACCTCATGGGAGAAATTCATGATAGTACTAGCTCAATGGGCTCAAGTTATGAATAATAACTTGAATCATGTGGAACACCCTCATTCTCCTAATAAAGATCAATTTTTGGTTGAATAATTTATGCAAAAAAGTAATCCTACCTTTAGTGGACCTTATGATCCTCTCCTCATAGAAAAATGGATTAAATCCATTGAGAAGATATTATCTATACTTCAATGCTCAGAAGATTAGAAATTCATACTGGTGGTCTATCGTTTTGATATGAAATATGATCAGTGGTGGAAACTGATCAAAAACACTTAGTATAAAGTGGAAATTGATTATATAGAATGGGAAAGATTCAGAAAAATAGTTTTCAATAAATATTTTCCATGAAATATTCATATTAATATAAATATGGATTTCCTTATACTCAATAAAAATGAAGATGAGTCTATCATAGAATATGAGGGAAATTTCACAAGTATTGCATGATACACCTATATATTTGTCCTGAACACTAAAATAATGGTGGTTCACTTATTTAGTGGATTAAATTTGAGTCCATATAAATCCTTGGTGGTTCAAGACTTTTAAAACTATGAGGATATTTTATGTTGTTCCCCTAAGGTTGATATTTAAATTGGAGATTCTTAGTTGTCTTGTGGGATCACAGATAAAAAAGAGTAAACGGAGTTTAATATTGGAGGATCAAAAAATAAATCTCATGAAGGAAAGAAAACCCAATGTCCTACTTGTTAAAAGTGTAGGAAGAAGAATCCTGGGAACTATTTAAACTAAACCAAGAGATTCTTTAAATGTGTAAAATTGGGGCATCGAGATAATCTTTGTCAAAAGGATATGAATAATCCCACTAATTTGTAGGAAGAAATTAAGGTTCAGATTGACAATCGGCATATAGTATACTATTTCAATTACAAGTAACATGTAAATTATGTGATCCAATTCCCTAATCTATGGGTTTTTAGAGACAATAAACAATAACAACCTCCAAGGTAGCAAGGAAGGGTATATGCTACCACTACTGCTCAGGTGGATCCCGATAGTGATGTGTTGATAGGTATAATGGAAATTCATTTAGGAATAGGAAATTAACTTTTTGATTCTGGATCAACACATTATTTCATATCTTTAAATTTTAGTATTACTATTAAAACATCACCTAAAAATATAGAATTTGAGATATCTGTGAGAACATTGAATGGGGATATTATTTCATCTAAAGTATATAAATCCTATTCAGTAAATGTTTATGGATTAAACCTCACAAAAAATATTTTCTTTCTTTTTTTGATGGAGTTTGATGCTATATTGGGCATGGATTATCTATCTTTATACAAATCCAATATCAATTTATGGGAGAGGGTGACCGATATTCACATCCAAAGGAATCCTCCAATTATGTACAAGTGTAAGTAGGGGGATGAATATCCTTCAAAATCATCAACTCAAGTGTGGATATTATTTTCTTATCATAAATAATATCTATCTAAAATAATTGAGGAAAAGGATAAGTTTATGCTTGAATACATGCCCATTATGAAAGGCTACACTGATGTATTCCCGGAATAAATTCCCTATTATCCTCATCACTGAGAATTTGAGTTCTCAATTGAAATTATACCTGGATATCTTCCCATATCAAAGAATCCTTATATGATATCTATTATTTATTTGGAATAATTGAATAATAAGTTACAAGTGAATATGGACAAGGGTTTTATATGCCCAAATGCTTCATCGTGGGGTGTCATTCCTCTTCAACAAGAAGAATGGCGGATCAATGTGCATATGCATTGATTATCATGAACTCACAAAAATAAATATAAAGAACAAGTATCCCTTTCCATAGATAGATGAATTTTTCAATCAATTATGTGGGGACAAGTATTTCTCGAAGGTGTGTCTTCATTCAGGATATCACTAATTAAAGGTGAAGAAGGAATGTATTCCCAAGACTATCTTTTGAGAAAGTTATGGACACTATTAGTTCATATTGATGAATTTTAGACTCACTAATTCTCTAATAATTTTCTTTTACTTAATGAATAGATTCTTTAGATACTACCACAACAAATTTCTTTTAATATTTATAAATGGTATTCTAATATACATTAAGATAAAGGAGGATTATCTTAATATTGTTCTAAACAATTTTTTAAGGGACAAACTATATGAAATCTATAGTAAATGTGAGTTCTAGATCAAGGAATTATCATTCATAGGGAATTTTATCACCAAAAAAGGGATATTTATGGTCCTTTCTAAGAAAAATATAATTGAGGAGTGGTCCAAACCAATATATTTAATGGAGATATATAGTTTCCTTTGTCTATATAGGTATTACCAATGATTTTTGAGGAACTTATATAGATTTTTAAACCCACTAACTAAACTGACTTGAAATGAGATAAAATTTGTCTAGACTAGTGAATGTGAAGAAAGTTTCAAAGAGTTAAAAAAGAGGCTTATCATTGCACCATTACTTAAATTACCCACTAGTGGTGAACTATTTTTTGTATATAGAGATGCATCAAATAAGAGATTAGGATGTGTACTAATGAAAAATGATAATTTCCTATGCCTCAAGGTAGCTAAAATTTAATGAGAAAAACTATACCACGCATGACCAGGATTTGATGGTTGTGATCTCCATGTTGAAAATCTGTTGGGATTATCTCTATGGGAAGAAGTGTGAAATATAAAATGATCATAAGAACCAAAAATATATATTCATATAGAATGATATCAATATGTTATAGCGAATATGTTTATATATCATCAAGGATTAATACTTCTCAATCCACTGCCATCCTAGTAAAGCAAATAAAGTGGCATAAGCTCTAAGTAGAAAGGATCATACAGCTTTATCAATGATGAGAATTGAGAAGGATCCAATCTCCTTATAATTAAAAAGGCTAGACATGGGAATAATAATAGAAGGAACATCATCATTCTTTTATAAAATTATTGTTCAACTATCCCTTTTAGAGAAGATAAAAGGTGCTCAAACAAATTATGTGGATATTCAAAACAAGGTGAAATATATCAGAAATGGTAAATTCTCATAGTTAAAAATTGATGATAAAGGAGTCATAATATTTAGGTTAAGACTATGTACACTATCAAATCCTAAGATAAAGAGGTATATTTTGAATAATTCACATAGATAAACCTTCTTCTTCCACTCAAGGATCACAAATATGTATCAAGATCACTGAGAGCACTATTGGTGGGACAATATGAAGAAGCAGATCATTGAATATACATCAAAATTCCTGTTATGTTACCAAGTTAATGATGAAAGGCAATGTTCTAAGGTGACTATTCAATAATTAGTTATACCTATATAGAAATGGTAAATCATCAACCTAGACTTTGTCACTAGACTTCCAATCCTATTCATATTAAATAATTCTATATGGGTTATTATGGATAATATTACAATGATAGTTCACTTTTTTGTAATTCAAAAGGACTTATCATTCAATAAACTTGCATGGATATACATCAGAGAAGTGATGAGGCTGCACGGGGTGCAATTATATATTGTATCTGATCAAAATCTAGGATTTACGTCCACATTCTAGAAAATTATCTAATATTATCTAAACATTGATATAAACTTTAGTATAGCTTATCACACTCAAACTGATGGTCAGTATAATAATACCATTCAGAAACTGGAGTAAATGTTGATATCATGCTCAATGGGCTTCAAAGGAGGATAAGATTGGTATCTTTCACTATTTGTGTTCTCTTGAAACAATAGTTTCCAATCAAGCATACAGATGGATCCTTATGAATCCCTTTAGTGTAAGAGATGTAGAACACCTACATGATGGGTTGAATTTGGTGAAAATAATATGGTGGGCCTTAAATAGTTAAGGAAATGGAATAAAATTTAATTATCATTCACCAACATAATAGGGCTTCCCAAAGTCGATAGAAGAGATATGCATGCAATCATCGACGAGACTAAGAGTTTGAGGTTAGAGATATGGTATTCCTCTAAGTATCTCCATGGAAGAGAGTCATGAGATTTGGAAAGAAGGTAAAGCTAAGTTCTAGGTACATCATCACCTTTGTGATTCTTGATCACATCAGAGCTATGGAATATACACTAGAACATCCACTAACTATGTCTCAAGTACATAATGTATTATACATATCCATCCTAAGGAAGTACATACCAAATCCCTCACATGTACGAAATTAAGAGGTGGTAAAATTGGAAAATGATCTCTCTTATGGGGATCATTTAGTGAATATATTAGACTATAGAGATAATTTTCTACACAACATGACCACTCACCTTGTTAAAGTACTATGGAGGAACCACTAATATGAAGAGTCAATATGGGAACCAGAGCAAGAAATAAAGGAGAAGTACCTTCATCTATTTATAGCATAGTATATAAAAAATAATGGGGTATTTTATAAGGGGATAAGAGTGTAACTTCTGAATATTTTTTAAAAAAATAGAAAGACTTTGTTTGATAGCATATAAGATATGTAACACCGAGCTTAAATGAGCAAAGAAATATTATTATATAAATGTGATCATTATAACCTATCCATTAAATTAGTAGGAATTGATATTTTTAACCACATTATGAAATATATAATGTTCATACTAATTTAAAACATATTAATAAATTATTTGTAAATAATCATTCTAATTTTTAGTAAAGTTGTTTTATTCTTCAAAAAATACATTTTCTTCAAAAATGGGGTTTCTTTCTTTTTATGAGTGAATGTTATAATTAATTTAAATAAGTTTTAGAAAATTTATTTGAAAAAAGTTAACTTGAATTTTGAATAAATAATTTCAAAATTATTTGAGGATGAATATTTGATAATTTTCCAAAAATATTGATTTTTCAATAAATAGTGAAAAATACTATTTTTTCTTGAAAACTGTATTTAATTTTAAAGTATTTTCAAGGTAAAATTATGTTTCAGATTAGTTTTAACACATAATTAGTTAAATTTGATTAAACATAATCCAATTATGGTTTTTTAAATATATTTTACACTTTAATTTAGTAAGAAAACATTTTATATTTAAAAAGGGAAATTTTTCTAAAAAACTTTTTTCCGTTATGTTTTTCAAGTTTAATTTTATATTAAATTATTCAACTTCTATGTATTGAATTTTTAAAAATTCATTACATATTTGGAATCATGAGGTCCAAATTAATTAAATATTTCCATTTTAGTTTTTGTTAATTTGAATAGTAACTTTAGTAATTTTGGTTACCAAGGTAAAGGGTAAATTAGGTAATTCAGGTTAAAAATAAAATGATAAGAACCAAAAAATGGCCCAAAAACTCACCTAAATATTATTTTATAAGTATATCTAGACCATAATCATCCAATGGTCAAATATATGATCTTTTAGGCCACCTGGATAATATTATGACCTTTATAATATTTTATTTAATGAAAATTCATATATATCACACTCTTTTTTTCAATAAGTGTAACATTTCAATACAGTGTTTTCCAGAGTATATGTTAGACTAAAAATATTATTTAGAACTATAAATTATTGATATTCATCTAGGTAATTTATTTTAAATTTTTAAGGAAGATATAATTATCTTAAATACTTACAAAACGTTGAAATAGTAAATATTCAGTTAATGTAAAAACTAATAAATGATATTAAAAATATTTAAATAAATATAATTTGAGATATTTAAGGTTATAAATTAATTATCTAGATTAAAATTACATTTTAATTATATAATAAAAAATAGAATTTTAATTATTAATATGATAAGTTTTAAAGTTAAAGTAATTAATAGTATCAAAATTGATAATAATGATATTTTATGGGATTAATATTTGATTAAATTATTTAAAAATAATAAAAATTTTAAATATTAAAAAATGGGATAATTTAGGGTAAAATATTTTACCCTATTTTAATTTATAGGCCATCTGGAATCATTTAGATCAAGAATGGTCTTATTATATTTTAGTATTTTGAGAAATTCTAAAAGTGCCCCTCACCCCAATTATAAAAGGGAACACATTCCCTTTCTTATTTAAACCACCATGAGCTATCTATCTCGACCATCCCCTGACCATTTCTAATATAAAAATACTTATTTAAGGTATTTTGGTTTTTTTTCTTCCGAAATAACTACCCTCGGTCCCTTAAGAGAAGTTAAAAAGGAGTTCCTTCGTAGAAGTGGTAGTTGTCTTTACTAACTCTTTCAAATTTCTTTCTTCTTATACCTCTAATTAATATTTTATACACATAATAAAATAATAAATATAGTTTCATCTATATAATTATATGTTATTATGATTATTATTAAACCATATTCCAACTTTTATCCATCTTTTGAAAAATGAAAGCACTGCACGTACGTATATATGACTTAACTCTCCATGTACTAGTGTAATTCATTTTTCATCACCACTTTACTTGGATGGTTATAATGATTAAAATAATGGATATATATGATAATTAGGACATTATATTCTATAAAATTAAAATATCAATCATTTCTCTACCCACTCACCATTAAGGTAATGATATTGTCACTCGTGTGTGCATATGTCCTACCGTATCCACAAAGCGATGCGACTCATTTTACATATCCAACTTTCAATAAAGGTTTTAAATTTTTTTTAAAATAATTAAATATGATACTTATAGAATTAATATCATCCTATATATGATGAATCTATATCCCATTCACATAAATCTAAACTTATGTGACAAAAAATGCATGGAAAAATGTAGTAAACACCCGAAACAATGGTAATAATGAAATATTATTGATGAGTGGGTAGTAAGAGGTTATATAATGATTATATATCATATAATAAATATTAATATAGTCAATTTATAAATTAATAACATTACTTAAACCATTTTACCATTGGTTAAAGAACATTTAACTAAAAGAAAGCGCAATGTAAGGGATCTCTACGAACCTCCCTATTTATTTTGGGTTAGTCTTTCTCTCTTTTCCTAAATTTATCTCTTCGTTATTCTTATATAATTTTCCTATATTATTTTTATATGTACCACACATATTTATGTATCTCATCTCATATTTTTTATTGGTAATTACATGTTTTATGAGGTTCCCTTCTCATTTCCTCTCAATAATCAAACACGATTAAAGGGGACTTCTATGTTTCTTGCCTATTTTCGAGTACACTTCATAAAATATTTTAAACCTACACAAATTTTTCTAAAATAAATAAATTTATCATGAGTGAAAATTTTAGTTCATTTCTGGTTTTATTTAAATAATTATACATTTATCCTCTTTAAATACTCTTTATTCTTTTCCCTAAAACTATGCTTAAGTGGCCCATTTCTAATGTTACCTAGATACTATTCTTTATGTTTTCACTTCAGTTGGACTTCATTATTCATGATATATCATTATATTTTATTTATGAATGTCTAATAATGATTTAAATCCATTATTTCATGGATAACATTATGATACACCCATTTTTTATGCCTTATGACATCATTACAAAACCCATTTCCTTCCATGAGTAACCCTTATGTTTATTCCTTATGTTTGATTCTTATGTGAAACACATATGCATGTACATGTTTTTATGGGTGCACCTAGATAGTTTTATAATTCATTTGTTAATATTTTAATCTCATGATACGTTATGTATGGGATTAGGGAGTAAGCCTAATCCATAATAGGGATTTTTCCACCATGTGATATAGTCTTGGAAGTTAGCCTAACTTAGGTTTATGTCATGATATGTGTTCTTGTCACGTTATTTCTTTTCCATGGTCATATGATTAAATCTTACACATGATATTCCTCCATGTGTTTATTTTATATCCATGCCTTTTATGTTATCATGTTATGCCTTCTGAATCATGTTTCGTCCTTTATTTCCATGTTTATTCCCTTACTGGGATTTTTAGCTCTCCCCTTTTTTCTATGTATTCTTTAAGTTATCCTATGAAGTTTTAGGAACTCAAATAGATTCCGAATATCATTATGGATATTAACAAAAAGAAGTTTTATTATATTTTAATTATTTCTATTGTTGTACCCAGTCTTCCAAATACACAAGAATTTTCAATCCATGGTTTGTATTTAATTTATAATTATGACTAAAATCATCTAATAATATGTATAAAAGGATTTGGTTTCTATAAAAACACCATGTCCTCTAGGTCACATGGATTACCTTACATAACTCCCTTCATTAACTTAAACCTTCAATCTATCATATCTTATGAGATTTTGAGATCTTAATACCTCAAAGTTATCAAATTCCCATTGAAGTGAAACAATGCTTCAGACTTTCTTGGAAAAAAACTATGGTTAGTATCTATATTCCCCTCATCAATCCAAGGAGTGTTGTGTTTTTCTAATTTTACTTTTGTGTTTCTCATTGGTTTCTTGTCCTTGAAGTGGTCGAGAGTAGGTTTGAAGGCTCTTCCAGAATAGGTTGGGACCGTAAAAAATATTGCAGGCCCAAGGGAAAGCTGGTATAGGTCCATCAGTTAGCTGGTGAACTATCTAGTGTCTTGAAAAATCTATTTGTACCCACTGGCTAGTTGGTTGTGCCTGGAGGCTACCCGATGGGTCGTTGGGCAGATTTTTAATGATATATTTTTTTTATCCCATATACCCTATTTCACCTACCTCAACTCTCACCAGATCCTTGGATTAGATTTTTAGTAGGATAGGCTTCTTTGGGAGGATTTTGGCTCTACATACCTCCTCCATTCACTAAATCAAACGTTATTTATTTCATTTGATTTCTATGGGTAAAACTAATTCCATTATATATTTAAATATTTGTTTTTTTAGGTTAATTTTTTTAAAACCCTAATTCTATGAATTAGGGCATGAATTTAGGGATTTTTCATTTCATGATTGTTGTGTCCAAATATTCTTAGTGGTTTGGTCTCACCTTGCCTAAGGTTGGAAATCCATTAACATTTTAAAGAATTCTGTATGAATATGAATGTGTATTTGTGTTGGGGGGAGTGGATATCCCATGAGACTTATGTCTATGATATAATTGAACTCGGTTAGGCATGTATAGTTATAGTGGACCCATTAGTGGGGGGTATTGGGTTAATACTATATTGGGTGGAAAATACACCTAGAATTATGTTTTACATAGGGGTTTCATGCCTGGGAACTTTGATCACAGGGGATCAAGTTGGGGATGGTTAGGCTTGGATATATTATGAATTTAATGATATGATGTTCACCTTGTTTTTGATTTTGTTATGTTGCATACTAGTAGTGTTATTCTTGTTGTTGTGGTTAGCCTCCCAATAATCTTCAGGTTGAGATGGGGTGATATGTGGGCCTCCCAATAACCTTTGGGATGGGTCAGGGAAATATGAGGGTATACCATGAACCTTAGGTATGGGATAGGGTGATACTTTGGTCCTCCCTAAAACCTTTGGGATGGGATGGCGCACAATGGTTGACCTCCCAATAACCTTCAGGATGGGTCAAGGTGTAGATGAGGTTGTGACCTATTGCGTAGGCATGGGTTGTGGGTTAGAGTTTCTTTCATGGTTCTAATTATCCTTCCTTCCATCTTAGATACAAAGAAATTAGAGTTAGGGTTCATGTAGACTTAGTTAGTTCATAATGACCCAGCAATAATATGGGTTATTTATGTATTTATTTTCTATTGATGCATCCACCTTTACACGCTTGTTTCACTTATGTTAATAGAATATTTTTGGTGTCCTACTGAGATTATTCCCACACCCTAAATGAGTATCTCGATGAATATATAGACTTTATGATCATTTATCTGACCAAGGGAAAGTACCCTGTGATAGATTTCTGAGTATGTGTAGTGACTAGGGCTCGAGGAGATACTGAGACATACTCTAAGAGGAGTGATTAATATTCGTTTATTTTGTTTTTATTCTTATTATACCTTGATCCTCCAAATAGGGGGATCCCTATTTACTAATTTTTATGAATCTGGATATTTTACAACATCATATTATCACATTTTATGTTGATTTCATTTATTTTGTTAATATATTTCTTGCTTATATACTTCCTTTGGTAACTGGTTTTATTGTATTCTTACTCGGATGTTCACAAATGCTAAGGGAATAGTATCCCCATATGTTACCTAGGCCCTCACTATTAACTAGAAACCTCTTGCATATGAGGAGGGACACATATGGTCATATAACACCTCGACCTAGACTGGGAGATTCGGGTCAGGGTGTGAAAAAATGGTATCATAGCTATTGGAATTACTATTTATGGCTTTGTAGAAAGAATATATGCAGGAAGGGACTTAGGTAGGGGAGATATCCCAATCCAGTCCAGCACTTTTATAGTTGACCTAGGAGTTACTAAGGAGATTTGTTTGATTTTATTAGTTGTGATGTTATGGGTTTATATTTTTCTAGGGTATTTTTGTTTTATTATGATTTATGGGATTTTACTCTTGTCCTATGGGAAAGAGTGTGTGAGTTCACGTATCATGAGTAGGAATATAGGTTCACATGCCATAAGCCTCATTTATTGTAATTTATATAAGTCTAAATTAATTAAATGTTGGTCAAAAATATATTTTTCATTTTCCCAAATACATTTTTATTTCATATAATTAATTTAACATGATAATTCTTATGAATTTTTTATTATATAACTGTTACTAGCAGGCAAGTGCCATAATGGGAGCTTATGACCTTGATAATTCCAAAGTAGGTTGTACCTAATGGGTTTAGGTGGCTCTATAGTTTATTTTCTACAGGTTTTTTTGTATGTGTGCACATTCTAAATACTTGGGTATTTATATTTTTTCTTATTGAAAATGTTATGAAATAATATTGGAATTTTAGATAATATTTCTCTATCGATGTCCCATGGTGCCACCTTAGAATGAGGGTGAGGAAACTCCTAAGGAAGAGGATATTTCTATTATACCCCTAGATATTCTGGTGGGGTGTGATGATAATTCCCTAGAAGTCACTCAGGTGGTTTATATAGAAGGAACCATTCAGCCATGTGTGTTCCACATCATAGCATTGGTGGTGGATGTTCCCACCAGGGAGATCCAGCTATGGTAAATTCCACCTAGGATTTCTAACTACATCACCCTCCAATATTTCATGGTATGGGATATCCCCAGGATGAAGAGGATTGGATTGACATCATTTATAGGATCTTTAACCTGGTAGATACTCCAGTTGATCACCGAGTGAAGTTGGAAACTTTTATGTTGTCAGAACCTACTAGGCAGCGGTGGAGTTTGATAATACCAGATATAAGACATGAGTATTTGTCATGGGAATCATTGAGAGACCTATAAATTTAGGAATTATTTCCTAATTCCTTGAATAAAAACAGATCTCATGAGTTTATGAAACTTTTATTGGGGATGAAACCAATGGTCGAGTACATGATCTATTTCATTGAGTTTATTTGTTTCACTCCATTTTTTGTCTATAAATGAGGATTATAAATCTCATGAGTTTGAGATTGGGATTCATCCATAGGTGAGGAATCAAGTTTATACATTTTACATGACCATGTACTCAGTAGTGGTTCAAAATTCTCTAACAATTAAAAATGGGTTTGTTGAAGATAGTTAAATGGGGTTTCATCCTTCTTTCAGTGGTGTTTTCCTGAGTGGTATGGGAGCTCTTTCCACTAGTGGGAAGAGGATATCTCATGAGACATGTTAGAGTAGTGAGAGAGATTCAAGATAGATAATGGATTCATATCCTCTAGATTCGAGAGGGAATCCTTATAACACCCTAATATTTCATTCTATTTCTATTTTTAAAAAATAAATTTAGTCTCTTTAATAGCTTATTTTCACAAAACACTAAGATTAAATGAACTCTAAAATATTTTTATTCTAACAAAATTGTTATCAAATATATATTGGAATATAATGAATTAATTAAATTAACTAAATTATAAAAATATAACTTATACATGTTTATATAATGAATTCATTGGTTACCAATGAATTAGAAATTAAAATAAAAACCAATTGAACATAAAGTTTGTGTTTTTATAAAAAAATATTTTTATGATCACAATGGAATTATGTATAAATAAATTAAATTAGTAAATATTATTAAAATATAATAATGAAATTTATATTTTATATATTAAAAATATGTTTTTTTAAATTAATTAAATATGTTTTATAGGATTAATATAAGATTAAATTCAATTTTGAGCATAAAAACAATATTTTTCTAAAAGATAATTTTTCTTCCTTTTGATGGCGCATATGTCTTAAGTATAAATTTTGAAACTTTTATTAATTTATTTTTATGAAATAAAATTAATTTTTTAAAAATAAATTTCAAATTTATATTAGGGTGGTTTTTTAATATTTTTCTGATAAGTTTCATTTTTTGCTGAATAGTGAAAAATATTTTACTATAACTGAAAACGGCTTTTCCATCAGATTTATTTAAATTATTAAATTTTAATTTAAATTGGATTTAATGTATAATTATTTCAATTATACATCAATAAAACCAATTAATGTCATTTTAATTAACTCTACATTGAAATTGGAAATAAAAACATTTCAAACTTTTGAACTTTTCACTTTAAAAACCCACTTTTCATTATGTTTACGGAACTAATTTTAAATATAATTTTTCCAATTATGTGAATTTAATTTGACAAAATTGATTAAATATTTGGAATAATAATTTACAAATTAATTTTTATGGAAAATATAACTTTTATGTATTAAAAAATCTACCATTGTAAAAAACTATTTACCGCGTTATAGGTAAAAATTTAATCATGTTAAAGTTAAAAAGGTAAAGGCCTAAAATACCTTAAACTACAACATTAAATGGTTTTTTATGGTGTTTATCGACCATAAATATCCTCTAAATAATAATTTAATTTCAAAGTCATGTAAATTAATATCACCTCAATGTGGTTGTCATTATGTATAAAATAATCATTATTTTAATCACCTAAACACACCTCTTATAAAGTATAAATACCACACCTTACCACACCATTTCGACCCACAAGCCTTGAATTTCCTAAAATATCTACCCAAAACATTTCTTACTCACTCTAACCAAATCCAAGTGATACTGGTATCATGAAAATACCAAATCTATGGTCCTCAAGGGTCTGACAAGGAGGTGATATTCAAGAGGTAATTTTCTCAAAACGCGTCTCTTAATTTCTTTTATTTTTCTCATTTCTCCTCACCTAATTAATCCATCATGACATAATAATTTCATAATAATATACATAATTTAATTTTATATTTCTAATGGAATATATTATATCCATATTTTTTTATTACCTCTTCTTATTCAAATAAATAAATCTATTTTCCAAATTATGTCGGTTGATCGCCTCTCTGAATAATTATTTTGTTCATTTTCCATTATCTCCTTCATGGATGATCATAAAACGATTATTCTGGTTAAATAGGGTTTTTATAGGTATATTATAACGAATTTAAGTTTCTATAACTAATATAAATACATGATACTAAATAATACAAAACTTGATTTTTTTGTCAGAAAAATTGCCAAATTAAACTCAACATTTATCATTAATATTTTACCAAATAAATCATTCTAAATTATGAAAGAAACATGATAAGTCACCAAATTAAACTAAAAATTTATCACTTGGAAGTGAATTAAAACCATTTCACTTCACTTTGGGAGTTTTATTTCCATTATAAATGGAAATCCATAAATATACACAAATAAATTGATCACGAAAATCATGAAATAAACTCACCCGAAACAATGGAAATCATTTAATGTTATTAATTAATGGGTGGTAATATGTTATAAAAATATAATATAAGTTATTATAAATATAAATATTGTTCTATAATGAATTAATAACATTATTTTAAACCATTATATATAATTTTTAAGTATGAAAAACTAAAGGGAAGTGTGAGGTAAGGGTTTCTCATCTCTCTTTTTCCTTTGTGAGATATGTGCCCCATTCACCATTTACTCCTTCTGTGTGGTTTATATAATGAAATTTGATATATATTATCATATATATCATTATATTAATGTCATTAAATGTTTCATTTGATAATTATTAATTATATGGGGCATACGATTCGATTGAATACAATATAATAAGGGAATTCTTAATTCAATTTCCAATCATTGGGTTAAACTATTATTTCCTTGATTATTTCATTCTATAATTATGAGTGAAATGAATTTTTGTTATATAATGTTTTATTTGAACTAATTTTATGTGTATTTTTAGTTAATAAGCATAATATATTCCTTTAATTAATCCTCTCTTCGATGATATGATATTTCTAAGGGGATTTCAAGTCTCCCTTATATTTCTACGAGACTGTTTCTATATTCACCACTAATATAATTTGTGTAGTGTAGAGACTTACCATGAATGTAATCTATTCTTATTTTACTTCAATTTATGGTTATTTATATGTCTTTTTTATGATCTCTCTTTAATGGGGTTTATATTTCAAAAGTTACCAAATCTATAATGTAATTTTTGTCTCAACTTGCCTTCTTTAAGAAACATGTTGTGTTATGAACCTATATTATTTTATGAGGTTTATATATTAACCTTTGACATGTTATATCATTAATGTAATTCTTTTCAAGATATTATATGTTTCATGTAATGTTATTATCTCTTCAATTGAAAAAATTTTTTATTCAAAACTCAAGTTTTCTAAAAAAAAATTTAAAAATGTTTTAAAATTGTATTTTAAGAATATTAATGGAAAAGGATTTAAAATATGTTTAAAATGGTTTTTCAAATATTCCTTTATATTTTTTTAGGGTTATTTGCAATAAAAAATGTTTTCTAAATGTTTTATGATCTAAAAATCATTTTTTTTAAAATAGATAGGATATTTTCCTTAAAAATTATTTCAATTGACTATAAATATAATTTTCCATATAATATGACCTTATTTGATTTTACTTATGCATTAATAGGTATACTATTCCTGGAAATTAGCCTAATTATTTTATGGTTGGGTTATTTTTATATTTATGAAAACTTTTACTTTACCTTGGGTTATGCTATGATAAAATGATTATGAAACATATTTCTTTTTATAGGTTATGATATGATTTATGTACTTATGGAACATGTACGTATGGTTTTCATTATGTGATGGGTGGTACCTATATATTCCCATAATGAATTGGGTAATGATAAATGTTCTATGAATTAAAAGGTTATAAGGTAGGTCATCCTAAGCCTGCAATAAGAGGGTACATGAGAGGTCATTCTAATCTCAAAACTAGAAGGTACATGAGAGGTCATACTAAGCCCAAATTAGGTACATAGGTGATCATCCCAAGCCTAACATACTATAAATTAATTGGTATGTATCATTGATATGAGATATTCTAAACTTAATTTCATGCCAAAAATTCTACGTCTTATGTCATTATTATACTCTCATGGCTCATGTGGTTTGATTATCTTATGATTCAAGTATTATGAACTTCCAATATTTTGATTAGAGATTATTATCTTTGATATAAAAGGTATTCTTGTCAATTTTTATTATATGGTTTTCGTACCCTTATTCTCAAGTTATGCTTACGTATCTTCCATGTTTACCATTACTGATAATTCCCACCCTTCTTATGTTTTCATTTCCCCGGATTAAGAAGAAAGATGTTAAATAAACTATGTCTATAAGGATTTCACATGGATTATGTTAATGACCTATTATGAAATTTGGGTACAATGGGAGTTAATTATGATCTATATGAGCTAGTTTTTTATGAGCCTAAGTTATTACGAGTTTGTACTAAATATATAAAAATATAAAAAAAATACCATTGAGTATGTATGTGATTAAATGTTTCCTTTCTACATTGTAAGTTTTTTTGGGAAAATATTGGGTCAAATTTATAAGTATCAAAGTCAGGAATGTATTTTTTATGTTTTTAGCACTAGATCCAGAAGTTTGGATTCTAGACTATTATAGTTGGATCAGAGCAGGGTTTCGAAAACTTTAAAGATTAGGATGTTTTCTTTTGTGGAATTATTAACAGTTATGTATATCATCATGGTTTTATAATTTTTATGTTGATCATAAGTTAAGTGTCTTAGAAACCCCTTTTTAGGATTTAAGTTATGAAATTTTATGGTGACTAATGGTATTTTTGGAGGCATTTATTTTTAGGTAATTATGGGTTATCGCATTTTGGGATGAAAAATGAAAGGTATGAGATAACCATTGTGGTTAAAGTATATTAAGGTCATTTTTTAAAATTATTCTCACATTTATGTAATTTTATAAGTATTATAATAATATATTTTTAGAAAAAGTAAAACACGTAGTATGAGTGACATACCATCGTATCTGGAAAGGCTATAGGAATTGAACCCACAACCGAAGGGTGACAAAGGTACATCACCTACCACTGGCCTACGTGTTATCCTGGTTAGTATAAAATTATTTTATTTTATTTTAAATATATAATGGATAAATCTTAAGTTAATTTTTAGAAAATATGCTTTATAGATAATCATGATATTGATTTAGTGATTAATGTAATTTTGTAAGATGATCATAATTTTGGAACCCTATATGATTAGTAAATAGAATATTATGGGATTTTAATTGAGTAATAAAAATTGATTTATATTTTGGAATAATATATGATTTTATTTTGTATTTATAGTGAATGGGTTTATTTAAGGAAATGGTTATCATATCTTGTAGATTATGTGATTTAGGAAATTACATTTTTGGTGTGACACATTAAGAATGATTGAAGTTATTTGGGGATAAATATTAAAATTTATCTTGGAAAACTATGTGATCAAATCCTTCTAATTTTTGGGTTTTAATCTTAGTCTATAATAGTTTTAAAGAATTTTAAGTATAGTTATTTATTGAATAATCTATGTTTAACTATGGGTATTACTATTAAATTATATAGATTAAATTATTTTTTCATCATATAACGGTTTATTCTTTTGAGAATATTATATCTTGTACTCACCATTTTGGTTTTGGATAATTCATAAAGATAGGAGGAATGGATTATTATATTTTTTAGAAATAATATTCAGTATAAGTTTAATCTAGTGTTTTAGTTATAAAAAATTCATACTCATCATTTAGAGAAAAATATGAGTTTGTGGTGTAAATTTATTAACGTATGAAACACTAATTTTTAAGTAAGTATATTTACTCATATTTTTAGATAGGAAAGTAATTAAATTCCTCAAATATATAAAAATTATCATGAAACAAAAATATTATTCAGTTAATTTTCTTACTAAGAAGTCAATAGACTCTTTAACCCATCATAGATTTATAGTTTTATGATGGTAGACTTTCTAATGACCATGTTCTCTATAACTCTCCATCATCAAATGATAGTTTTTTCTATCCTATGTCCGAGTTTTCACTTCCAATAATGTTCTCCTAATTGGAATCACAGTTATGTAGTGATCTTCACCTTTTACTTTCCATATTTTTAATTGGATGTTTTATTGACACCTTTTCTGATGTGGGTTTCCCACAAAGGAAATTTTCAAACATCCATCTTGGAAGTGAAATTTAAAATTTTGAGGACACATTTTCTTGAAATTATTGATCGTATCAGGGTGGAAGCTTATCGATAGATGGTTCCACCGAAGCTCTCTAAAGTTCATTATGTGTTCCATATATCTCACCTGAGTAAGTACATACTTGATCATTCACATATACTAAACTTTGAGATAAAAATGTTGGAGAAATATAATTCTTATAATGAAAAACCTATAGAGATTCTTGGTTGTGAAGATAACGTTATATGATACAATACCACTCACCTGGTTAATGTTTTGTGGAAAAACCACCAAGTTGAGGAAGCTATATAGGATCCTAAGGATATGATGAGGCAAAGGTATCCTCGTCTGTTTATATCTGATAAATTATTTTTTAGAGTTAAATTAATTTTAAGGGTAGTATAATGTAACACCCCAAGATTTTATATCTTTTCTATTTTTTTAAATAAATTTAATCTCTTTGATATCTTACTTTTCACAAAACACTGAGCATAAACAAACTCTAAAATATTATTATTTTAACACAAACAATATCACATATCCATTGAAATTGTGGGATTGAATGAGATTAACTAAATTATAAAAATATAGTTTACACATGTTTATAAAATTAATTTATTGGTTACAAATTAATTATAAATGAAAATGAAAACCAATTGAACATAAAAGATGTGTTTTTATAAAAAATCTATTTTTGTGCTCATAATGGAATTTTGTATTAATAAATTAAATTAATCACTATTATTAAAATATTATAAGTAAATTTATATGTTATATATTCAATAAAATATTTTTTAAAATTCATTCAATATGTTTTATAGGAATAGGATAAGAATAAATTCAATTCTAAGCATAAAAAGTTATATTTTTCTAAAAGACAATTTTGATGCCTTTTGATGGTGCAGCTAAATTAAATAAATTTTTTGACCCTTTTATAAATTTATTTTGATAAAATAAACTTAATTTTTTAAATCGGAATGTCAAATTTATTTTAGGAATAATGTTTCATATTTTTTCGATAAATATCATTTTTTGGTGAATAGTAAAAAATACTACATTCTAGTTGAAAACTTCTGTTTCATATAATTTATTTATATTGTTAAATTATATTTTAAATTTTTTTTAAATTATTATTATATTAATTATACATAAATAAAAACAATTTGGGTTATTTAAATCAATTTTACATTGAAATTGGATATAAAAACATTTTGAACTTTTGAACTTTTCACTTTAAAAACCCGATTTTCCATTGTTTCTGTGGGATTAATATTAATTATATTTTTTCCAATAATGATAATTTAATTTTGTAAAATAGATTACATATTTTTAATTATAATTTCCAAATTATTTTTTAATTTCAATTTTATATTTAGGCATTAAAAATGTTATCATGGTAAAAAAAACTATTTACCGCAGTATAGGAAAAAAATGAATCATGTTAAAGCTAAAAAGGTAAAGGATTAAAATACCTAAAAACTAAAAAATTTAATTTATGGTTGATATTTTTATCAACCCTAACCAGCCTATAAAATATTAATTTTCATCCAAATTTTTGTAAATTAATTCAACCTCAATGAAGTTGGCTTTAAGTATAAAATTATCATTATTTTAATCACTTAAACACACCTCTCCTCAAGTAATAATACCACCCTACACGACCAATTTTTTTCCAAAAATCCTTAAATATCCTAAAATATCTACCCAAAAACTCTCCTCTTAACTCAAATCACTTACAAGTGCTTCTAGTTTTATCAAAAGATCAAATCCAAGGTCCCCAAGGGTCTTTGAAGGAGGTGATATTCAAGAGGTAATCTTCTCAAAACACCTCTCTTAATTTATTTTCTTTTTCTAATTTATATTAACATCCTTCATCCATCCTCAGATAATAATTTAATAATCATTTAAATACTATAATTTTATGTTTCTAATGTAATATATTATATTAATCCCTTTTATTACCTCCCCTTATTCAAATAAATTAAACTATTGTCCAAAATATATCAGTTAATCACCTCCATAAATAATGATTTTATTCATTTTAAATTACCTCCTTCATGGATGGTAATAAAACTATTATTATAGTTAAATTATATTTTTATAGTTATATTATAAACCTATTAATTTTCTAGAATTAATATATAGGCATAATTTTAAATAAAACAAATCAAGTTTTTTTATGGTTGGAAAAGTCACCAAATTAAAATAAACATTTATCATTAACATTTAATCAAATGAATAATCCTAATTTATGAAATGAAAATGATAAATGGTACCATGTAAAATAATTTAACTGAATTAATACAATTTCATTACACTTTTGGAGTTTTATTTCCATTTTACATGAAAATCCATAATTATACATAAATTAACTGATCATGAAAATATTGAAACGAACTCACCTGAAACAATGGAAATCATGAAATATTATTAATTAATGTGTATTAATATGTTAAAAATTATCATATTAGGTATTATAAATAACGATATGGATGTCTAATTAATTAATAAATATTTTTAAATAATTATGCATGTAAAGACCCGTAAAATTCAAGGGAAATTTTTTCTTAATTTTCTTAAGAATTTTACAAGAGCGCGGTTTCTGACGGCACCTGATTCCGAGGCCCGGAGTGCCCGGAATCAATTTCCGAAGTTTGGCTCGGGTATGTTCAGTGAACGAACGAGCGGGTTTTCCTAACTTTTGATCCGGTGCTCGGAATTGAAATCTGAGGGCACCGATGAACTCGCAGCACCGATGTTCGCTTAAAGAGACCCTTTCGGAAGTTGCGTTTGTTGCGGGTTGAAAGTTAGTTTTTGGGAGATTTATAAAAAGTTGAATAAAAAAATGTGGATTCTTTTTATTTCACTTTTGTAGGTTAACTCCTCTCAAAAGGAGTTAGGGGTGGGACCCACACCCACTTAACCTCCCTTGAGAGGATTAAGTGTGGTGGGACCCAAACGAACCTAAACCTCTCAACTTCCCCCTTAAACTCCCCCCTCTCCCTCTTAAATGTTTGTAAACTTAACATCTAATTAATTACACATGACATGTTAATTAATTAAGTGTTATGTTTTTGAATTTGAAGTTTTGAATTCCTTGGCTTGGTAAATAAAATAAGGAGGGACCTTATTTTATTTTGTTAGCCAACTTGTGTGGATTTCGTTTTGAGAGCTCCTCCTCCATCTTCTTCATCTTGACGAAGAACGCTCATCTTGACGAAGAACGCTCAAGATCCGACGAAGAACGCCGCTCCGCTCTTCTTCGTCTTCCGTGTCAACGAGAGGGAACGCCGCTTCCTCCTCGGATTCCCTTCGTCGACATAAGAGGTTTCGCCAACGACGTATCATCGGACGCATCTCTTCGTCAACGGAATTGACGAACGACTACCGCGACGCCGATCTCCGCGACGTCGACTTCCGCGGACATAGACAAATCCTCGAACGTATACCCAAGGTAGGGGTTGTTGATCTTCGTTTAATTACTCCATTCTTGATCGTGGATCTAGCATGTCTAATGTGTGGCTTTTGATTATTTTTAAGTTGTGTTTTTTTATTTAACGTGAGGGGGGCCAGACCGCATGAACACGGCCGAACCCCCTCCATCGTTCATGTTGTTTATCTGCGAGCGGAAGCAAGGTGGCGTGGTGTCGTCGCACCACGCGGATAATTGTATGTTAATCTTACACGACACCGTTGCGCGTGCGCCATGGAAGAATCTTCAAGAACGTGACGCCGTCGCGCCACGTTGAAAGAAATCGAGGTGCGGCGGAGGGGCGCGGTGCCGTCGCACCGTGCCGGATGACGAATACCGTGGCCGGTTCCGGGCCGTGGTGAATCGAGGAGACCGCGGCCGGTTCCGGGCCGCGGCGGAACGAGGAGACCGGCGGCCGGGCCGCCGGCGCCGGAAGCCGAAGAGGGGACCGGATTTTCCGGTCCCGTTGGAGAAAACCGGCCGGCCAGCTGGCCGGCCGGATGGCAGTAAACCGGGGGAATTAATCCCCCGGCCGGCTCATCAAAACCCCCCTCTTAATGTGGGGGGGCGGTTTCCTTGAGGGGGGCAGGAGGCCCCCCGTTTCCTACCAATCAAGCCCCCCACGTGGGGGGGGGCGGTTTGCAAAAAGGGCGCGGCTATATGCCGCGCCGCCACTCAATCAGCGGGGGCTTTGTCCCCCCGCATGCCGTCGGGCCGCCCCGCCTGCCGCCAGGCCGCCCCTCCTGCCGCCGGGCCGCCGCGCTACCGCCGGGCCGCCGCGCTACCGCCGGGCCGCCGCGCCGCCGCGCCGCCGGCCGGCCGGTCAGCCGGTCCGGGTCGGGTCGACCCGGACCCGGACCCCCCGTTTCGAATCAGATTCGGTCTTTTGGTCATAACTTGAGCCTCGGACCTCCGATTGACGAACCGTCTGCGGAAACGCAATCCTTGGATCGATACGGTCGTTTTGGTATATCGCACTCAAGGTTTCGGATTACTTTGAGTTCGGCCGGGTTGGTTCGTTTATGAAACCAACCGGGCCTTCGGAGCGGAAACGCTCATATCTTGAGCTACGGACATCCGATTGGCGTGCCGTCAGCCGTGTTGTGTTCCTCTTAGTGAGACGGATCTTTTGGCATACTCCGCCCGAGGTTTGGACGCAGGTGTAGTATGGTCTGGTTGGTTTTTCTTTAAAAACCAACCGGGCCCCGGGGACGAAAATGCCAATAACTCTCAGACCGGGCGTCCGACCGACGCGCCGTCTGTTGCGTTGAGTTCCTGTTGACGATACGGAACTTTTGGATACATCAACTCTGGACTTTGTGACAGTTGATGTATCAGCCTCTCGGCTCGTGGAGCGGACCCTCCTGTACGAGTTTGCTGTGTGCGGGAACCCTAGTGCTGGTTGCGACTGCTACTACTGCTACTACTGCTACGGTGACTGCGACGACGACAGTACAGAGATCCTGTGTGGATTCGACGATGACGACTACAGCACTCAGCGATCCTACGTGGGTCAGTGCTACAGGTCCTGTGTGGGCCCGATCCTGTGTGGGTCCGATCCTGTGTGGGTCCTTGCGCTCAGCGGTCCTGTATGAACCAGCGCCTACAGGTCCTGTGTGGGCCCGATCCTGTGTGGGTCTTTGCGGGGGTTAGTTACCTTTTGATCCTTCGTGGGTCTGACGACTTAGATGGATCAGTGATCATCTTTATCGTCCTTTGAAGAAGTATACCTGTGTGAGCTGAAGCTTGTTGCTTTCCTGTGTGGATTGTGTTGAGCAATCCTGTGTGGATTACGTTTTGCTTTCCTGTGTGGAATACGTTTACTTTCCTGTGTGGACTGAGTTGTACTTGGGCTCGGAGGTTAGAGCGTATTTGAAATTGATGACTTAGGTATATGTATGGGCATATACCTAAGCAGTATCGGTTTTTACTTCGTGATTGTACCTTTCTTCATGGTTTATCCTTTGTGGATTTGAGAGACCTTCAGGGGTCTCTGGGTCCCTACTGAGTAGCTTATACTCACCCCTGCACGGGCTTTGCCCGCACTACGTTGTGTTGGTTGCAGACGACGGACAGCGTTGACCTTAGCTGAGGCTTGCAGAGCGGGACGGTACCCGGAGGTGGACCACTGGGCGGGACGTGCACGGAGCAGACGGCGGGACCTGTGGAGCAGAGGAGCTATCTGTACCCACCCTTCAGGTGGGATTTCCAGTGGACATCTCGGTGTAGCGGCATTTACTTTTCAGTTGCTGTTTTCCCTTTCGAGTTGTACTTTACTTTCAGTTTGGGTTTGTATACTGTCCCATTTACTTTTCCGCACTTTCAGTTGTACTCTGCTTTTGTTTAGTGTTTACTTTCTGCTTGCTTACTCTGTGGTGTTTGTTTATTTTCAAAGGCAATGCCTTCCCTTTTTACCGAGATTTACACCTTGGTGCTAGTCGCCAGCCCCTGGCCTATGGAAGGCGGGCTTGGGGTAGTCACGGCACGGACCCCGAGGGCGGGTCGTGACAAATTGGTATCAAAGGCAATGCCTTCCCTTTTTACCAGGATTTATGCCTTGGTGCTAGTCGCCAGCCCCTGGCCTATGGAAGGCGGGCTTGGGGTAGTCACGGCACGGACCCCGAGGGCGGGTCGTGACAATGCAGGAGGTTGAAGTATGAAAAAACTAAAGAGAATTGTGAGGTAAGGGTTTCTCGTCTCAGTTTTTCCTCGGTGATATATGTTCCTTATTCACCAATTACTCCTTTTGTGTGCTGTATATACTAAAATTTTATATATATTATCATAAATATAATTATATTAAATTTATTAAATTTTTTATTTTATAATTATTACTTTTATAAGAAATACGATTCGACTGATTACAATGTTGTAAGGGAATTATTAACTCAATTTCCATTCATTGGGTTAAACTATTATTTCCTTGATTATGTAATTATATTATTATGTGTGAAATAAATTTTAAATATATTATGTGTGATTTAAACCTTTTTTATTTGTACTTACAGTAAATAAGCATAATTGATTCATTCAATTAATCCTAACTTCAATGATATGATATTTGTAAGTGGATTTCAAGTCTCGCTTATATTTCTGTGAGACTATTTCCATATTCACCTAACATTTTTTTGTGTATATATTTCCCATAAATTTAATATATCACCCTTATACATAAATTTATGGTTATTTACATATACATTTTATTATCCCTCTTTCATGGGTTTTACTTTTTAGAAGTTACCAAATCGGTAAGGTAATTTTGTCTCAATTTTCTTTATTTGAGACACATGTTGTGTTTTGAACCTATATTATTTTATGAGGTTTATATAATACCCTTTGAAATGTTTTATCATGAATATATTTATTTTTATTATATTAAATGTTTTATGTAATTTTATTCTCTTTTTGATCGGAAATTTTGTTTATTCAAAATTCATGTTTTCTAAAAATGTTTTAAAAAATGTTTTTAAATGAAATTTTAATAATATTCAAGGAAAAGGATTTCAAATATTTTTAAAAAAAATTCAAATATTAATTAAGATTTTTTTAGTTTTTTTTAATAAAAAGGTTTTTCTAAATGTTTTATTATTTCAAACGTTTTTTTTTTTCAAAATAGACAGGATATTTTCCTCAAGAATTATTTCAAGTTGTCTCTCAAAATTATTTTCCATCTAAGATTACCTAATTTTGTGTTAATTATGATTTAATCGGGATATTATTCAAGGGAATTATTCTTATTTATTTTATGGTTGTTTTATATTTATATTTATGAAAGCTATTTCTTTATCATGGGTTATGCTATGATGAAATGATTATGAAACCTATTTATTTTTATAGGTTCTAATATGATTTATGGTCTTGTGGAACATGTATGTATGGTTTTCATTATGTGATTGGTGGGACATAAATCTCCCTCCAATGAATTGTGTAATGATAAATGTTCTATGATCTCCAATGGTATATGAGATTTCATCCTAGGCTCACAACAAGAGGGTACATGGGAGTTCATCATAAACACAAAATAAGAGGGTACATGGGAGGTCATCCTAAGAAAAGAACTAGAAAGCACATGGGAGGTCATCCTAATCCCAAAGTAGGTACACTGGTGATTATCCCAATCTTAACATACTATAAATTTCTTGTTATTTGTCTTTGAAATGAGATATTCTAAGCCTATTTATATGCTACAAATTATATGTCTTGCGCCATTGTTATACTGTCGTGGCTCACATGGTTTGATTATCTTATGATTCATTCCTTATGAACTATCAATATTTTTTATTCAATATTATTATCTTTGATATATAGGGTATTATTTTCAAATGTTATGCTTTTATTTTTGTAGCCTTATTCTCATGTTATGCTTAAATATCTTCTTTATTTACCCTTATTGAGCATTTGATCTCACCTGTATTAGGTTTTATTTTCCCCAGGTTATGAGGAAAGATGTTAAATGTAATGTGTCCATAAGAATTTCACTTGGATTATTTTGATGACCTATTATGAAGGTTGGGTATAGTGGGAGATAATATTGATCTTTATGAGCCAGTTTTTTATTATCCCAAGTTGTTATAAGTTTGTCTTAAATCGCTAAAACTCTAAACTTAAAATAACCTTGTGTGTGTATAAGATCCAATGTTTCCATTATAAATTATGTTCTTTTTAGGGAAAAAATGGGTCATATTTATAAGTATCAAAGTTAGAAATGTAATTTTTATGTTTTTAGCATTGGATCTGGAAGTGTGGATAATGGGTTTTTATACTCCTCCTGTGTGATTTCAGTGCGGACAGCCATAGAACTATCATATTCCATGTGTCATTCAGCTGAAGGAGTTATACTCCTATGGTAGTATAGGGAATCTCTATATTTGTTTGGTTCAATCATTATGCTATGGGTAGAGGTTTGGGGAAGACTCGTGCCTCAAGGGCCTTATCAGGAGTACCTCAGGTGGATATTAATGATTCATTGGGGAGGTCATGTTAGGGACCAAGATAGAGATCTCTACAATGGTAGTTATAGGTTTGGAAGGGTCTAGTCACTCATATGAGTCAGGTATCACATGGGTGAGTCCACCGATCTAAGGCTGGCAGGTTATATGAGTTATATCAGGTTCTAGTAGATGATTTAGAGGGACCATCAATAGTGATAGGTATGCTTTTGATTTCCTCAATACTTTATGTTTCTTTTTATCACATTTGGGATTATAATTCTTTTATTTATACTATATTTTTTTCTAGTTTGGGGTTTCTAGTGGAGTTTTCCCTTATTTTTTTAGTATATGCATCTCTTGGGAAAATGATATATCATGTATGGAAGTGTATCCAATGTTCTATAGTAGTAGGAGACTATAGAAATCTATGGAATTTCTTATCCCTTGATATGATGTGCTTTGACTACATCTTTTTGATGGACTGGTTGACACATTTTCATAATCACATTGGTTGTCTCCAGAGGTGGGAGGATTTTATGTCCCCTATGATAGAGGAGTACATCCTTATTGGGGAGTATAATGCAGAAGAAGGTAGAGTATGGTCAGACCTTATCCAGATTGGGTACATTATTTCACAGGTGGTGCGTTTTATTCTTGCATAAGGCCAGGTGATAGACCCAACCATTTTTCCTTCGGTGGTGGATCATTTACAGAAAATGATTTTGGATTATTTCGCAAACCTTACTCTTGAGAGGGTGATTGAATTCAAGATCGAGCCCATGTAGGTGCATAGACTATATTGATTCCCCCATATTTAATAGAACCAACTGAGCTGATAGAGATTGAGGTACAACTTGATTACCTTTAAGTGATGGGATTTATTCACCCAAGAACTTATCCTTTAGGTGATTTAGTTTTTCTCACCAATAAGGTAGATGATATAATTTGATGTGTAGATTATATAGAATTGGATAAGGTTAGGGTGAAAAACCAAAATCCACTGCTAATGATCGATGACCTATTTGGCCAGTTGAGGAGAGATCAGTGGTTCTCTAAGATCTACCTATAATCAGGGTACTATAATTTGTGATTCAGGGTTGAGTATGTGCCAAAGATGGAATTCAAGAGTAGCTACAGGTTACATGATTTTCTCATGATTTCATTCAGTTTGACAAATGTCTTGGAACTATTCATGGATCTCATGAACATTATTTTTCACCCTTACCTAGACTCATTTTTTGTGCTCTTAATTGATGAAATCTTGATCTACTCACACACCTTGGAGATGCATAGAAAGATCCTTGAGGTTGTTTTGAGAACACTTAGAGCACATCGTCTTGATACCTTATTCTCTAGGTTCCACATATAGATCAAAAAGGTAAATTTCCTTGTTCATGTGGTTTATAATGTATGTATTTATATTGGTCCATAGAAATTTGAGGATGTTATGTCTTTTTATTGACCTAGGAATGTGTTAAAGATCCAAAGTTTTCTTAGTTTGGATGGATATTATAAGAAGTTTATTCAATACCTTTCCCTTATATCATCACCTATGACAGAGTTTCCTAGGAAATGGTTCAAGTTTTAGTGGACTATCAAGTGTGAGGATGCCTTTAAATATTTAAAGAATAATTTGACATCTACTTTGATTCTGATTCTTCCAAACCCAAGGATTGGGGTGATATGTGGGCCTCCCAAGAACCTTTAGGATGGGAAAAGGTGATATATATGACCTCTATAGAACCTTTTATATGGGATGGGGTGATATGGTTGACTTCCCAAGAACCTTTGATATGGGATCAAGGTGTAGATTAGGTTGTGGCCTATGGGAAAGGAATTGGATGTGGGTTACAATTTCTATCATAGTTCTGACTGAACTTCCTTCTGACATAGGTCTGGAGTAGGTAGGGTCGAGTTTTATAGTGACTTAGTTAGCACATGATGGCCCAATAAGATTATGGGTTATTTATATATTCATTTTATGTTGATGCATCCACCTTTATACACCTGTTGCACTTATAGTAAGGGCCCATTTTTGGTGTCATACTAAGATTATTGTCACACCTTACAAGGGAATTTCAATTCATGTGTAGGCTTTATGATCAGGGATCTAGCCAAGGGAAATGGGCCCATGATGTGTTGTTGAGTAGGTACTCGTGGATGGGGATCGAGGCGACATCATGACGTACGATGAGAGTAGTGATTTCTATTTATTTATTTTGTTTATATTTCTATTATACCTCAATTCAACGCTTATGGGGATCCCTATATACTGCTTTTAATAGATCTAGATATTTTATAACACCCTTTTATTACATGTTATGTTGATTTTATTTATTTTGTTGATTAATTTCTTGATTATATGATTACTCTGGTTATTGCATATATTTTATGGTTACTTTGATATTCATAGATATTGAAGGAATAGTCTCACCACATGTTACCTAGTCCCATGATGTGATTTAGAAACATCTTGCATATGGGGAGACATGCATGAGGTCATGTACAACCTCAACATAGATCGGGTGATTTTGGTCGAGGTGTGACAGCTTGGCTATAGGATATTAGTTCCCCTTAATCTTTCAAATATCCAACATCCCTTCATCCACAAGCCTTCGAATGAAGTTTTATTTTAGTTGAATGTTCTTCATCCTAGAGTGAAATGTAAAATTCTATGATAATTGAACCACACTTTGGTTATCACATTAAAACACACTAATTTCATTTCTCTTTCCAATTTCCTCTAATATACCCTTCAACAACACCATATCCTTCATATTTTCCATTATATCCAAGTACTCATATTTCTTGGTTGATAGTGTAACTAGTGGATGTAACTCTAAAATCCATATCATGAAAATACCTTTAAAAATAATCATAAATCTATATGTTCTCTTTTTCATGTATCTATATTCACTAAAGTTAGATTCTATAAACCCTTGAAAGGGATCATTCATTACAAAACAGTGTGTGAGACCACTTGTACCTTTGAGATACTAGAATATCCCCTAGAAAACCTCTCATTTCTCCTTTATAGAATTATCTATGAACCTAATAAATAAACCTATTACTTGACTGATACTAGTCCTAGTACAAACCATGGGATAAATCAAACTTCCTAGAGATGATTCATATGAAAACCCTGACAAATTCTCTACCTCTTCATCCATTCCAAGTATCTTCTCCTTTGAAATTTTAGAATATCCATCAAGGGGGGTAGTAATAGGCTTCGACTCATGCATACTAAATCTTGTCAGTACCTTCTAGACATACTTTGACTAAGAAAATAACCGTGATCTAAAACTCCGACCTCTTTAAATCCTCATCCTCAATATCCACTTAGTAGAACCAAGTTTATTCATTTATAAAATTTCAAGAAACTCACATTCCAACTATTCTAACTTCAACATCATATGTCTTTCCATTAGTAATTCATTAAGGTAAAGAAGAATAATTAAGAAACACCCATTTTCACACACCTACTCTTAATAGAAATGGTCTTCATTTCTATGGATGGACTAACATTCAATTATAAAGGAATGAAACTTATGATTTTATTTCCTTAGTTCCTACTTAAGCCTACAGTGACTTCTTTTGATCTTTCATACCAGTTATTCATTCTTTTCTATTATAAAAACTTTTGGTTTCTCCATGTATATTTTTTTCTGCAAATCTTCATGAAAAAAAATATATCTTGACCGTATGTTTTTTAAGAAAAATCCCTTTAATAAAACCAATTTAATCACCATTAATATTTTTTGTATTTCATAATAGGATAGAATATCTCAAAAAAAATTACACTCCTTCTGATTTTTTGAAACTCTTCACAACCAACAACTCTTTAAACCAAACTATATCTTATACTTCCTCCTTTATACAATAAATCCATTTTTAATGTTGTTCTCTCTAGCCTTATAGAATATGTGTTAGCTCCCACATATTGGACAATTATAAGGAATCAAAATCTTCTTTCATTGCTAACCCACATAGAAATGAGAAGAGATTTTTAAGACCTTGGGGACACCTTGGGAGGACTATAGAGAGGTAAAGGTAGATTAATTTCATGATATAATAATTTTTAGTGAATACTGAATGGAGTTTGGGTAGGTTTATATAGAAAAAGGATGGATAATTCTTTATTAATTTCCAAACTAAGGTTTCAGACTCTATTTGATAAAGTAATCAAATACAAATCATTCCCATGGTTTTTACCATTTTTTATTCAAAATAGGAGTGGTTTTAATTATATTACAAGTATAATAATTTATCTCATTAAAATGATACCTATGGTTATGTGGTAGTGAGTCATGTTTACAAATAATTGATTTTAAAACCTTAAAATTTAATATAGGTTTTAGAGGATTCATTACAGGTTTATAAAATTAATAAAATAACCTACAAACACATTCTTTTAAAAGGAAAATATATATTTGGTATTTTTTGGATTTTATAGAATATATTGCATTATTTTGGGTTATTATGATTTCATAATGCATACTCTATAATTATAGTGTGTTTAATATTGACCCAAAAATTCGACTATCTCAAAAAATTATGAAAAAAAATACCATTGGATAATTTCAATGTTTTGATTTAAAAAAATATTTATTTTATCAAAATAATTTTTAAATATGAGAATTTACACATTTAAATAAAAATAACTATTTATTGAAAAATATTGGGTTTTTCTACAATAACAGTTTCCTCACCCTTAAAAATTTTCATTTATATTTATAAAATAATAGTATCATTTATGTTTAATAAATATTATTTAATAACAATATTTTTTTAAAATATCATTTATTTAAAAAATTATTAAATTCATCAAAAATATTTTCTTGATTGAAACTATATATTTCCCAAAAAATACAATTTGTGTTTCATCATATCAGAATCTAATTTTTATCAAACTCGTTATTTAATCATTTAAAAATTAATATTAAGAAGGGGTAAATATAATCATTGTTTTATTAAAATAAAATATTCAAATTCATACTGTTATGGTCTAGATATATATCCTTTTATTACACTAGTGAATTCCTTAAAGGTAAATTGTGTGATAGTGAGATTTTCACGGGGTAGTTCGGCGTATATAGTTTGGGAAATGATCTTGATGAGCATGAAATTATCCCATAAAGAGTTTTGTTCATGCTTTAGTTATTAAATCTATACTTGGTATTAGTCAAGGTAAAATCCTATTGATGTTATATCCCTCAGAAGCTCTAAAACTGGGCTTCATAGGGTATGATCCTACTGATAGAGGTCATTACTGATTTCATATCTATCAATTAGACTTTATTGTAACCCTTAATATACTAATATTAATGTTCACTATACAATGGCTATATTAACAATTGTTATGATGCATAACGGTATATTAAATTTGAAAGACCATATAACTATTCAAAATATCCAATGTAATGCATGTGTTTTATAAAATATCATTACTTAATAATGCATTTATTTATTCAAAAAGTGATAAATTCATTTATAAATTTTCAGGTTTTTATAGTGTGGCACTCAGAGAGTCCCAATGTGATAAATAGGTAGAATAAGGCTCTCTGCACTATAATGATGTGTGTGGTTAGGGTAAAATAGCTTGGTTTTTGGTGATAATTCATAGTGGAGGAACTAGTGGCAGTCAAAGTGTATGTGCATAGGTTTTAAAGGTGCATAATTTGTGGAGTTAAAATGCCTTTAAAAATATATATCACTTTTACTAATGTAACTATGGTTGTGTTAGTATTTCATCAGTCCATGGTGAAGGATTTTGGGTTTCCTCTATAAATAGATGGCATGTGCAGTCTTGTTTTGGATTTTTTTCCTCCTCCCAAACCTTACCCTACCCCTACACCTCTCACTATACTCTAGTCATGCCTTAAAGAGTCTAAACACCTTGGATAAATGGATTGAAGTCTCTTATCAATATCTCTTCCTCTTTCTTCTCGCATTGTCATTCTTCACATCTTATTTCCTTCTGAAAATCTATAATGGGATGGATTTCCCCCTATTTTGGTGTTCATGGTGATTTTTGGTCGTAGGTTTCAGTGGAATTTCCTTCAATTTTGGTAGTGTTTCCTTCAATAGTAGTTATTTCTTTATTTTTTAGTCTTTCTTGGAGAACATTGAGTTTCTAATTGAGGTAGGGGATATGTTACTTCTCCTTTTCAATGTTAAATTCTGAATTAATCATCCTATATATCTTTGTCTAAATGGGTTTCATTGACCTTAACAATATAATATTCTTTAAAAGGAATCTCATATTAAATGATGATTCAATAATTTAGAAATTATAAGAGGAATTATTGCATGATCTTATTTAATTTAATTGTTATCTTCAATAACATTCCATGGAATAATATTGTTTTCATTAATTCAAGAATTAAATTAAAAAATCATTTTCATGCCATAGATTACAGTTTTAATCTACTTTAAATATTAAATTTAAATAAAAATATATATTGTTGGATACTGCAATGTTATATGAATTATCTATTATAATGGTAATTGTTTACAATCTTTTAATTTAATGAGTTGAAAATAGAATTCTCACATGATCAGAATGATTAATTTTTATTTTATAGAACTAAATCAATGGTTTGATTTTGAGATATATTTTGGTCTATGTTTTTATACTTCCTCCCGATGATTACTAAGATAGTGTAACATATGTTTGAAAGTTATTTTGTTTTTTTTTTTTGTCTAGCATAGTTAATTTCTTATAACTATAAAAACGTAAGGCTAAAATATATAATTTAATGAAAGGGTCATGAGCATCTTTTATACTTCTCATCTTGGATTAGATTATTTGAAATAATTCTTGAAAGCAGACTTCTAATTAGCTATGGTGAGACAATACCCTTAGTTTTCCTTATGAGGATAACCTAATATTAATGAACTAGTTAGTTAAAGATGAATTTAAAATGTTTTTTTGATCAAGAATAAATTTTTGAGGCCAAATGACCCAATTTCTTATTTCAAGAGGCATTAATTCCTCAATTACATGATCATAGTACCTTCGTCGGTGTGTGTAAAATATTTTGAAATGTATGTGTGATCTAGGTATTTAGACACATTTCTTATTAATAAATTTATTTTGGTTGGGAACCTTTATTCTCTATAACCCAATGAGATTTTATAAAATATTTCTTTTTAATTAATTTCATTCCTTTAATAGTTTTTGTTACACACAATACTAAGTTTAAAAGAATGACACTATATTATAAAAAAATTATAATATAATCGAGCTATTAAATTAGAATGTATGAATATGATTATCTAATTTATGATATATATAAAAATATCATACTCAATACAATTCTTATTAAATAAGCATTCAATTTTTAGCAAATTTATCTTATGCTTTAAAAAATATATTTCCTTTAAAATGATTTTTATTTAATTTATGAGAAAATATTATATTTAATTTATTAAAATTTTTAAAATTTTATTTCATAAAACTAAATACATTTTTTAAATAATTATATCAAAATTATCATATGGTGAATTTCTAGTATTTTCCTGAAAAGATTAATTTTTTAGTGAATAGTGAAAATACTGATTTTTTATTTAAAATTATATTTTTGTTTCAAGCATGTAAAATTTTATATTTGGTTTTAAAATGGTTTCAAGGTAAAATTAGATAAATTATATTTTAAGTAATTCAGTTAAGTTTTTTTTAATCAATTTTGTGTAAAAACATTTTTATACGTAAGAAGGCTTTTTTATAAAAATTGTTTTTATGTGTGCAATATATTTTTATATTAATAAATTAAATTAATCTCTATTGGTGAATGATTTTAATGAAATTTATATATGTTATTTACTTTATAAAATTTTTTAAACATTCAAAAAAATTCTAAGAATAGGATAGGAATAAATTCAGTTTTATGCTTAAAAATGTATTATTGTTTTTTCTAAAAAAATAGTTTTTGTCTCATTTTGTGAACTTACATTAAAATTAACTTATGAAATTTATAGTAATTTAATTATAAAAAATTTATTACATATTTTTAATCCTTATATTTAATTTCTTTAAATAATCCCCTTTTATATTTTTTCAATCTGAATAGTAACGGTGGTAAAATTTATAACCTTAGTAAAGGGTAAATTGGGTTAATCTAGATTAAAAATAAGTGATAATGCCATAATTTTTCCTCCTAAACATTATTGGATTAAATTAATTATAACTTTATCACTTTAGGGTAGAAATTGAGTTTTTTAATGAATACGTGTCCATGAAAATGAGTTATATGTTATTTAAATTAAAAAAAAAGTTAAAAATTTCAGTCTATTAGTTTTAAATATCCTTTATGTGTTCACATAGAGATAAAATCTAGTTAGGAATGAATATTACTATAACTTTTATGAATAATAAAATTATATTAATGATAGAAATTTATTTATAATATTTAGTTATTATATAATTACCATAAATTATTATACAATGCCAAAATACTATTTATTCAAATAATGGAAAAATAAAATAAATTATTTTGAAAATATTAAAAGTGATATAATTTTAGTAATTTATAGTGTTACACAAATTATATTGGTTTATGTGACACTAAAACTTTTCTAAATTATATTCTTTATGTTATTATAACCCTATCCTCCCTTATATTTGAATCCCTAATCATTTTGATTCATTTTTATTGAGAATAAATTTATTCCAATTGAATATTTTGTGAAATTCAAAAAGTGACCCTCACCTCAATTATAAACACACACCTTTTACCTCACTTTTTTATGCCACTTTTTGCCTTCTATATCGACATACCTCTACCAATTTTCATTATAAACTTACCTATACACATTTTAGATTCTCTGGTATTTTCTAAATACCAACCCAATAGCCCTTTAGAGGAGATCTAAATGAGTCATTTCAAAGAATAGGTAATCACCTTAACCGGTCACTTTCTTTTATACTCTTCTTTACCACCTATAACCCTATGTTATTTATCATAAAATAATAACTTCAGTATCATAAATATTCTTGAGTGTTATTATTATTATGAAAATATCATTACACACCATCTTTCCCATCAAACGAGAAGTAAAAGTATCACTTATGCGTACGTATGGTTTAACATCTCCACGTAGAGATACAATTCATTTCTCATAACCATATTTTTTGGATGGATATTATGATAGGTTTAATGTTTATATATTATATTTATAAAATAATTATACTTTTGAAATTATAATATCACATCTACATACTTACCATTCAATCCTTTGGGAAACTATAATGTCATTCGTGCTTATATAGGGACTACCACCTTCACGAAATGATGTGATTTTTTTCATTTATATTTTAATTGGATGGTACTGAGGAATAATTTTAGGAATATATATGATATATATGATATAATAATTATCATTTAAATATTAATTAATATTTACCTTTATTTTATTTCATCCGTTAAAAAATGAAAACAGTGTTCATACCTACGTACGACCTATCGTCTCCATTAATGTTGTGATTCTTTTTTCTATCTATACTTTTATCAATAAGTATAAACATGCATAAAATTAATATTTATAATTTTTATATAATTATTAAAATTATGGAGATTATGGAACCATGATCAAAATACAAGGACTAAAACTATCAGACTAAAACATACAAGGAAAAACAAGAAGATATCACCCAGAATAGTGATTTTAAAAAAAGAAGTGTTAACAAACTAATGATAAAAGATTATAAGTAAATCATATATGGTATTATATATATTATTATGGTTATATAATATATTATAATAAATCTATATTTATTATGTAGGATATTACAACATGTATGAAGGAAGTCAGACCTGAGGTAAGGCATTTTCATCTCACTTTTATTCTTGGGGGACACATGCCATATACACCACTTATTTATTTTGTATAGTGTATATACTACCATTAATTGGATTTTATGATTATTATTATTAATTTTATAGGTATTTAATTATCTATAAATTTTTATTTCATTAATGGGTCTTATAATTAAAATATTACCTAATCGGTAAGGGTTTTATGTTACAATCTCATTGTTTATATTGATTGTTTGTGATTAAGTTTCCAACGATGAAATATTATGATATATTCTCAAGAAACAAATTAATTTTCTTATCCTATGTTTATTTCTTTAAAATACATTCTTTCCTTCCATTTTTCTCAACTTATGTACTCAAGATACTAAAAATATGTTTTTAAGGAAAATCAACTTCATTTCTCTCTTCAGTCAAAAAAACTTTTTCTTCCATATCCATATTTTCTAAAAAATAAATGGAGTCTTCACTATTCTATTATTATTTTTTAAATTATTTTTTACACATGTTTTAATTTTTAAAAAATGTTTTAAAATAAATATTATTTTTGTTTACTGAATTAGGTAATTTTCACAATTTTACAAAAATATGAAAAGAATGCTTTTCTTTTAATTTATATAGTATAACCAGGATTTCATGTCATTAGGACCACTCAATTATTTGAATATTTATTTAAAATTTTCCATAGTTATTTTTAAATAAAATTTTTTTCATTATATTTTTTTAATTTTTTTAAATAATTAATTTCAAAATAGAATGGTTATTTCCCCAAAAATGTTTTAATGGTCTTTTAATGGTACTTATATTTATCAAAAACAAAAACCATTGATTTCACTTGTGATTCACTAGGTATATGATCCAAGGATACCATCCTTATTATTTATCTAGATTTTTTATGAATATGATGACACATTATTTATGAAACCCATTTCATTTCCATAGGTTATACAGTGATGAAATGATGAAATGTTCATGAAACCAATTTCTTTTATATGGGTTATGATATAATGAAATGTTTATAAAACCCATTTCTTTACATGTTTTTTGATATGGTTAATGTTTTAGGATCTTTTGGAACACGTATGTATGATTTTAATTATGTGATAGGTGGGACCTATATCTCCCTCCAATGCATTGGGTAAATATTTATATCTCATGAGATAAACAGGACTATAATGGGAAGTGAACCCAATTAGATAAGGGACTATGTTCACTATGATAGTCTTGGGAGTGAACCTTCACTACTATGAAGGTTTGGGGAGTGAACCCATTCCACTATGATAGTCTTTTCAATGACCCTTGACTACTAAGGAAATTATTTTATATACTTATGTGTATGCCAAAAACTTATGTCTTATGCCAATGTTATTCTCTCATGAATCATGTTCTATAATTCCTTTATGATTCATGTCTTATGAAATGCCAATATTTATTCCATGATTTGAGATTATGATTTATGATATATAGGGTATGATATTCAAATGTTATGCTCATTTTACCATACACCTTTGTTCATGTTATACTTGAGTGATCATTTATATCTCCCTTTTTTACTCATACTGATCATATAGGATCACCCTTTCTTATGTCTCTTTTCCCTGTTTATGAAGAAAAGTACTAAATATGATATGTCTAAAAATGGTTCTAGTTATGAATAACTTAGTGGGAGATGATGTAGATCTTTTATGAACCAGTTTTTTATATGTCCAAGTTTACAAAGATTCTAGACCTATACAATTATGGCATGGATCATTAGGTTATGCAATGAATATTCATATATTAAGATGTGATATTTATATATGAAAATTATGGGTCTCTATATTTGGTATTAGAGCAAGGTTTAGTTATCATTTGAAAAATAGGATGAGAAAACTTTAGTGATAACCCTGGAGATAAGTCTAATTATATAAAAACATCCTAAAATTTTGGTAATGATCCAAGATAACCAAGGTAAAACCTAAGGTTTCATAGATTAAAAAAGAGGTATCATGATTTATAAATCCTTTAAATTATTTTTATGATTATTTGGTTTCACACTATGATTATAGTTTCTCACACTGTTCTTTTTCATTTTAGTCGATGGTGGGAACCTAAAGGAATCAAGTTATTATTGGATGTTATGATCAATGGAATGATAGTCCTCATGAGAAACCAATTGGAATAAGATATGGAATCTGAAACCTTGTGATTATGCCTAATCAACTATCTCATTATATGATTAACAATCTCAAATTTGGTGGGTTTTCTGATAGACCAAATTAGATAAATATGGAATTTCATAAAGACCATAGAGGAAAAAAGATTCAGTTTCCAACAAGACTATAATGTGGGAAGAAGCACTCAAATGAATTCCTTAGAGTAATAGGAATATTTTTTGAGTATGAAAAAAAATTACTGAGGAAAAAATGAAAAGTTAAATTAACATAATGAATTAGAATAATGGTCTCTCTAATGTATCCTTCATGGTTGAATGTTTTAAATGTGTAAATTATAGGAATTATGAAAATTGATGTCCTAGGGGAAATTCTAGAAGATAATTATCAAGGTTTTACAAGTAATAATGATGATGATAAAGATACTATGAATGAAGTAAGAAATTTATGGGTTGTTTTAACAATATTTATTTTTTTTTAAGTAACAAAAATGATTAAATTAAATTCTTTGAATCTTGATACATGATTCATATTTTATATTATACGAAATACATATTGTGGAATAAGATGATAAATCCTAGTTAATGGTTTGATAAGGAAGTGGGATAATTGAAGTGTTTATGAATTTTAATTTAATAATTATATTGTATAAGTATTATGATAATGATATTATGAATATAAAATCCTGGAACGTATAATGATTTTTCAACAGTAGTTTTTCTTTACGAATTTGAAAAAATATTTTTAAATGGTAATAGTAACCAAGAAAATTGATTTAGCGGTAAGGTAATGTATTTTTTAGAACACATGATTAAGGGAAAGATAAATATTTATTTTTGTCTGATGTGGAGTTAATAATTTTTATTTTGAATAAATAGGTGGTTTCCATTGATACTATTAATAACCTTGAAATTTTTTTGTGATTTGATAAAAAGTGATTTATGTCATATTTTATGAAGTTTATTTCATTTTTGGATTTATGGAAAATATTCAATAGTTGTGAACTTATTAAATGAATAAGTATTATGTTAATTTTATAAGAATATATGTTTTGAAGTGATGTTTACTTAAATTTTATGGATACTATATTGGGTTTATAAGTTTAAGGTTGATTGTAAGGTCAAAGGCATCAACACCCCCTTTTAAATATTTTATGTGATAGGATTTTGATACTCTATTGAGGTTTAAATACCCCTTGGGGTTGATATATGATTTTAGGTTAATTTAATTATGGATTTCTAGATAGTTTAATATAGATAATATTGATGGTTTAAAAGTGATTCATTGACAATGTTATATTTTTGGAGATATTTATTATCAAGTTAAGGATTACCTTTTAGGCTAGTATCTAAATTTGATTCATGATATTTTGGTGAATTTCACTATGTTATAAGATTATATAGTAATTTATCATGGTGATTAATGATATTTTGGATATTCTATATTGGTTTGAGTTATATGAAACCCTAAGGTTTAACAAGTTATTTAACATTAAAGGTTATTTGGGAAGGTTATTGAGGTAATTAAGGTTTTGGAGATTAATGTTGTACTTACTCATATGATGGTTTATTCATTTTTAGAATTATATTGTATTAATAAATTTTGGTTTTGGTTAATGCATAAAGATAGTAGTAATATATTTATATACTATTTTAACCCATTATAATTTTATGTTAGTGCTTCAGGAATAAAAAATTCATCTCAAATACTCATCATTTGGAGTAATTGATTAGGTTATGGTGGAAATTTATTAAAGGATAAAATTATACTTATCAAGTAATAATATTTCCTTATGTTCTTAGTATAGAGGTTAAAGGAATGCCTTAATTCTATAAAAATGATCAAAAGACAAAAAAAAATGACCTATAACCTTCAATTATGATGAATTGGTGGTCTTTTAACCCCATAACGATTCATGGTTTTGTGGTTGTTAACTTTCTCCTATATATGTTCTCTATCACTCTTTATTAATCCATAGGTGTCATTTTTATCTACTGTGTCCATATTTTCACTCCCCAATTATCTTATTTTAGTTTAAAACCAAGTTTTTTAGTGACCTTTATATATCCCTTTACGTCTTTTTAAGGGGATGTTTTATTAACCATTTTTATGATGTGGGTTATCAACAAAGGAATTTTCAAATATCAAACCTTTAATTATAGAGAAAAATATAAAATTGTGAGGATAAAAATTATAAAAGTGGATATAATGTAACAAAATAATATTTTATAAAATTATTATCTTTAATTTATTGTATTTCTTCTATATCTTTCATTTCATGCAACACTGAGTTTACAAGAACCACGATAAATTATTAAAATATTAATATATAACCTAGTTATTAAATTCACAAGTATGGATAGTATTAAATACTTTATGATATATATAAAAATATATTACTCAATATAAATGTATTTATTAATTATTAGGAAATAATAATTTAATTTTAGGTAAGGTTATATTATTCTTAAAAAATAAATTTCCTTCAAAATGATATTTATTACTATTTGTGAGAAAATATTTTATTTAATTTTTTAAACTTTTAAAAACTATATTTCATAAAACTAAGTAAATTATTTAAATAATCATTTAAATATTATCTTAGGGTGAATTTCTAGGATTTTTCTGAAAAGATTGACTTTCTAGTAAATAGTGAAAAATACTAATTTTTTATTTAAAATTATATTTTTTGTTTTAAGAATGTACAAAGTTAAAAAAAATTAAAATGGTTTCAAAGTATAATTAAATCTATTATATTTTAAATAATTCAATTAAGTTTATTGGAATCAATTTTATGTTTTAATTTGGTGTAAAAACATTTTTATACGTAAAAAGGTATTTTTTCTGAAAAATTCTTTTTACACATGCAATGTATTTTTATATTAATAAATTAAATTAATCCCTATTAGTGGATTATTTTAATTAAATTTATATATTATTTCATTGAAAAAAAATTTTAAACATTAAAAAATATTTTTCTAGGCATCGGATAGGAATAAATCTAGTTTATGCTTATAAATGTATTTTTCCCTAAAAAGTAGATTTTGTTGCATTTTGCACCCTTACATTAAAAATAATTTATTTCATTTATAATTATTAAATTATATGAAAATAATATCATAATTATAATAAGTAGGTTAAAATTTGTTAAATATGCCTCTTTTATTTTTGGTTAATACAAATAGTAACCACGGTAGAATTTATCACCTCGGTAAAGGGTAAATCAGGTTAATATAGATTAAAAATAAGTGATAAATACATAATAATTTATCCTAATTTTATGAATTTAAATATAAACTTATCACCTTAGGATAAACATTGAGTTTTTTATTGGACTCTTGTCCATGAAAATCATATATATTATTAAAATCAAAGAGAGTAACAAAATATCACTCTCTAAGTTTTAAATATCCTTTATGTGTTCATATAGGGACAAAAATGATATATGAATGAATATTAATAGTAATTTTATAAATAATGAAATTATTTTCATTATGTTAATTTATTTATAATTTTAAGTTATTATATAATTACCTTAAAATCTTACACAATACTAAAACAATATTTATTAAATTAATGAAAATAAAACTAAACGACTTTAAAAATATTAAAGGTAATATAATTTGAGTAATTTATAATGTTACAAGAAATTTATAGGTGTATTTGACATATTATTGTTGATTTAAAAAATTATTTTAGAATTAAAATATTTTATTTATGTCTTTTAAGTCAAATTAAATTAATAGTGTCAAAATCAATAATAATGATATTTTATCAAAATAATCATTTGTTAAATTATTTAAAAAAAAATTAAATAATAAAAAATGGAAATTATATGGTCTAAAATTTCATAACTTGGCCAATTATTTTCCAATTTTCTCCTTATAAGTAAAAATTACTACCCATTATTACTGAAAAAGTTGTTACCGTAGTTAAAATTAAAATTGATTAACTGAGGGCTAATCAAAATGATAATGTTTAAAATGAAACCAAAATATTTCTAAATTATATTGGTTAATGGTATTAAAACCCTATAATACCTTATATTTGAATACCTAGTCATTTGGAGGCATTTTTATTGATAATTAATTTATTATAATTTAATATTTTCATAGATTCAAAAAGTTCCCCTCAACTCAATTATAAATGGTTGCCTCCTCTGTCACTTATTTACACCAATTTGACACATATAGCTTGAATACATATAAAAATTTATCTTCTCAACTTCCCTATTCACATTTTAGAAGTTATTTTATTTTGTAAAGACCAACCCTCAGCCCTTTAGAGGATATCTGAAGGAGTCATTTCAAAGAAGAGGTAATCGCCTTAACTAATCACTTTATTTTATACTCTTCTTTACCTCATATAAATAACTTTTATCTATCATAAAATAATAATTTTAGTGTAATAAATATTCTAAAATGTTATTTTGATTGTGAAAACTCTATTATAAACCCTCTTTCCCGTCAAACAAGAATTTAAAGTACCACTCGTGCGTACGTGTAGCTTATTGTCTCCACATACAGATACAATTAATTTTTCATCACCATATTTTATGGAAGAGTATTATGATGGGTTTAGTGTTTATATATTATATTTATGAAATAATTATACTTCTATAATTATAATATCAAATCTACCTACTTATCATTAAATCCTTTTCGAAACGATAACAACTTTTGTGCATACGTGTGGACTACCACCTCCATGAAGTGATGTGATTCATTTTTCATTTATATTTTACTTGTATGGTAATGAGGAAGAATTTTATGGATATATATGACATATAATATATAATAATTATCCAATAAATTTTAATTAAAATTTATCTTTCTTTTATTCCACCATTCGAAAAATGAAAATAGTGTTCATACGTACGTACGGCTTACCATTTCCATGAACGGTGTAATTCATTTTTATATCTCTAATTTTATGAATAAATATAAAAATGTATAAAATAAATATTTATGATATTAATATCATGATTAAAATTATATATATAATGGAACCAGGATCAAAATACAAGGACCAAAACTATTGAACCAGAACATATATGAAAAACGAAGTAGATATCACTTAAAACAATAGTTTTAATAAATAAGTGTTAAAAAATAGTGGATAAAAGGTTATGATTAAATATTATATGGTATAACAGATATTATTATGGTTATATAATATTTAAAATAAATATATATTTATTATATTGGAGGTTCCAATGCATACTAAGAGATTCGGACCTACAGTAAGGGATTTTCGTCTCACTTTTATTCCAGTGGGACACATGGCATATTCACCACTTGTTTATTTTTTGTAGTGTATATAATGAAATTAAATTTATTTTATGATTCTTATTAGGAATTTTATTATGATTTAAAATATCTATATAAGGTTATTTATTTCATGGGGCTTATGATTCAAATTTTACCAAAGCAATATGGGTTTTATGTTACAATCTCATTGTTTGTTGGGATTGTTAATGATTAAGTTTACAATGATAAAATATTATGATCTATATCTCAAAAAACTATTGAATTATATTATCCTATGTTTATTTCTTTAAAATAAAAGTTTTACTTTCATTTTCCTCATTTTATATACTCAATATACCAAAAATATTTTTTTAAGGAAAATCAACTCCACTTCTATCTTGAATTAAAAAAACCATTTTCTTTAATATCTATATTTTCTAAAAATGTTTTAAATAAGTTTTTTATTATTATCCTAAGATTTTATAAAGTCATTTTTACCATTGTTTTACATTTTAAAAAATGGTTTAAAATGAATCTTTTTATCATTTTCTAAATGAGGTAATTTTTTCATTCTACAAAAAATGTGAAAAGAATGTTTTATTTTCATTTATAGGACATGGTCATAATTTTTCACAATCATGACCACTCAATTATTTGAATCTTATTTATCTTATAAAAAAATTCCTTGAATATTTAATTACAAGTTTCCATGTTTATTTTCAAAGAAATATTTTTCTTTATATTTGTGTAGTTTTTTAAAATAATTGATTTCAAAATAGAAAGGTTATTTCCCTGAAGAATGTTTTAATGATATTTTAATGTTATTTATATTCATAAAAGACAAAAACAATTTATTTCACTTATGATTTATTGTTTATATGATCTAAGGACACTATCCTTATTATTTATCTAGATGGTTTATTAATATGATGACACAATGTTTATGAAACTCATTAATTTTCCACAGGTTATACTATGATGAAATGATGAAATGTTTATGAAACCCATTTCTTTTCTATTGATTATGATATGATGAAATGTTTATGAAACTCATTTCTTTTCATGGGTTTTGATATTATGAAATATTTATGATCTTATGGCATGTATTTGAATGATTTTCATTATGTTATGGGTGAGACCTACATCTCCCTTCAATGAATTGGGTAAATATTAATATGTATTGAGGTAAATAGGACCATAATAGTGAGTGAACTCAGTTCACTAAGGTATTATGTCCACTATGATAGTCTTGGGAGTGAACCTTGATTATTATGAATGTTTAGGGAGTGAAAATATTCCACTATGATAATCTTGGCAATGAGCCTTGACAACTTAGGAATTGATTTTCTTATGTATATTCCAAAGGCTTATGTCTTATTCCAATGTTATGATCTCATGGATCATGTTCTTTAATTATTTTATGATTCATGTCTTATGAACATCCAATATTTATTCCATGATTTAATATTATGATTTATGATATGAAATGTATGATTTTCAAATTGTATGATCATATTATCATACCCTTATGTTCATGTTATTCTTATGTGATCATTGATATCTCCATTGTTTACCCTTACTGAGCATCTGAGATCACCCTTTATTAGTTTTTTTCCTGGGTTATGAAGAAAATCAATAAGTATGATATGTCTAAGAAAGGTTCAAGTTATGACTAACTTAGTGAGAGATGACGTAAATATTTTATGAACCGTTTATTTATATTTCCAAGTTTCCAAAGGTACTATTCCTGTATGATTCTTTTGTGTATTTTTATGTTATGAAATGAATATTCATCTATTAAGATGTGATTTATATGTATGAAAAGTATGGGTAACTGTATGAGTAATGGGATGGATTCCCAGATATGTGTTGTTTGACATTTTATTTGATGGTTAGGGGGTGGGTGGCCCAAGATGCAGTGATGGTCAATGTCGATAAATAGATTATGTTAGGTGTAATGGTGTGGGAGACTGGGCGCTCATGAGGAGTTCATAGTGGGTTTTCTCAATGATATATAATTAATCTTGCTTAATATTTGTTAACAATTTTTTAATACTTTCTTGATGCTTTCTTGAGGAATAAATGGTCAGATGATGTTCACTTGACTAATAATCAACTTCTCAATGAAATTTTATGTTATACACTATGAGTTAATATGTAGTAGCTTAGTATGGGTCCAAGAGTAACCAAATGATTAATAAATAATAAATGAACTAATAAATGGATGGGGTTGGTTCACAATTTTCATAGATGATAATGAAATACTTGATAATATAAGCACGAGAATTAATTGTTTCATCAATACATAGATTAAGAATATTAAAATATCAATTTTGTAAAATTTTAATGTGAATTAATTAATTATTAACTAATGAATTAATAATGAACTTTATTCTCATATGCCAATTTGATATTTATTCCTTATTAGTTGTAGCTAGGGGTACTTTTCAATGATATCATAAGATGAGTATGAGGCTAAGTAGTTTACATTATCGTGGATATGTGATATTTTATTCTATATTTTATGATTTCATACTCTACCCCACCCATGTTATAAGAGAAACTAACACCCAAATGTTTTAGGGTTGTTTTCTTCAACATCTAGGATGGCGAGGTAACATATGGATGACTTCTTCCTCTCCCACACTATCCTTCTATATGTAGATGTTTAGGTGTATTTTGATCTACAGTTGATTAAATTATAGGGTGTGTTTCCACCAGGTATGTGATCGATCATGGTTTTCTTATAAATTTTTGTGTGGTTTGTAATGGATTGAGGTATAGCATGTAATTTTAACCAGATATAGTGGTGATAGATTCTCAATGATGTTCTTACATGGGTTGTGATGGATTAAGGTATAATACACATACATAGGATATAGTGTCTTGAGGATATACACTTGGTTACAAATGGGATCATATTGATGATGATATGGATATAGGGAATGATTCCAACATGATATGTTGGTCCATAAATAGGACTGAGGTAGGTAAAACTACGGACGACTCACATCAGGTATGACTCATTCTTTGGAAGTATAAGCATAGGATGTAGTCATTAGGGTGTGAGAGAGACAAACTATTTGAGACGTATAAAAGGAATAATTTTATATATATATATATATATATATTTATATTGATTGATTACTTTTATGCGTTATTTTATAAGTGATACATGGTGAGTATAATGGATCAATATTTTCATATAAAAATATTACATCCATTACGATGAATATTCAATACATAATAATATTATCCATTCCAGAACTGTAAAGGTTTAGAGTATTTGGAGATTAGATATACAATATTATTATTTTATGAAAGATATTAAACATCTCACACATAGATCTTATCACAAATAACTACTCTTATACATACCCTACTAAAACATTTCTTCATCACTTAGGGAAGAAAACATAAGAAAGAGTGAGCCCAAATGATTAATAAGGGTAAAAAAAATAAGGTATCAATAATCACATAATCATAGCATGAGTATTAGGGTGTGAGAATACAAACTTAACATTTATAAATATATACCATGCATATAATATATTCATAATCTTGAGTCATGGCATAAATATTTGGTAGTTCATTAACATGAATCATAAAAGAATAAAATAACATAAGCTATGAGAGTGTAACATTGACATGAAACATAAAATTGTGGCATACACATAAATTTATAACATTATGATCATGTGCAAATAGAAATTTGGTCACTCATTAAGTTAAGGAAATGAAAATAGTCCCTCACATAAACTTACAAACATAAAAATATATCCACACATAATCTTATGGACATGAAAGATGGGTCCATGTATAACATTATGAACATGTAATAATGCTTTCTCATAACATTATGAAAATATAATCAAGTTCATGTATAAAATTTGTGAACATGTAATCAGGTTCATGCATAACATTTGTGAACATATAATAAGGTTCACACATAACATTTTTACTCATGAGTTATCTATATTTACCCAATGCATTGGAGGGAGATATAGGTCCCACCCATCATAAAAATAAAATCACACATATATGTGCCATAAGATCATAAAACATTCATCATCTTAGAAATCTTGAAATGAAACAAATTTATTTAAAGTATAACCCAAAGAAAAATGGAATAGGTTTCATCAATATATTATCATCATAAACATAAACCATCCAAAAAATAAGAATGGTATCCTTGAATTATATCCCCATTAATGCCTAAGAAACATAAAATAATGTTGAATTAGATGGAAAATTATTTTTTAAGACCACTTGAAAAAATTATGGAATAAAATATCCTTTCCATTTTGAAAAAAAAATGAAAAGTCATGAAATTGTAAAGGAAAACATTTTCTTTGAAGATAACCTTATAAACTTGTAAATAAAGCTTCAGAGCATTATCTCATCATGATGATGAGAAATCATGTCCATGCCATATAAGTTGAAAAACATTCCTTTAACACTTTTTTATGAAAAATCATAAAATACCTTTTTGGAAAATGAAAATAAAATTCCTTTTAAAACATTTTTTAAAAAGTAAAAAAGGGGTAAAATGACATTAAACAATCATTGGAAATAGTAAAAACGTTTTTTAAAACATTTTTTTCAAAAATATGGGCATGGAAAAGAAATATTACTTAGTAGATGCATGAATACATATAATTCTAAATAATGATGAGATTGAGAAGTAAATTATTACCACTCTATAATCAGTCAAATTGTATGACCCGTGAAAGAAAGAAATTTATATAGATATGTAAATCCAATTATTTTTAGTATAAGACTCATAAAATACATTAATTAGTAGTATATAAACTACAAAAAAGAAACAAGTAGTGTATAAGTCATGTGTCCCACATAAATAAAATTGAGACAAAAATCCCTTACAAATATCATATCATTGAAGTTAATCAAATGAGTCAATTATGTGTACACCCAAAAAATCCACATAAAACAAGTAGAAATAGAACATGATATAATAAAAAGTTAATTACATATATGATATTATCATGAAATAATCAATGAAGTAGAATTTTCACCTATTTTATGGAAATTGAGTTAAGAAACCCCTTACCTCAAGTCTCAATTTTCATTGTTTGCATTGAAACCTCCTCTTCTTCAAAATGACTCCTTTAGATCTACTCTAAAGGGATCTAGGGTTGGTCTATTAAGGACAATATGACCTCCATAACATGTCTAAGGATGTTTTTAAGGTAAATGTGTAGATTTTGGTTGATGTAGATGGCTCAAAGTGGTGAAAATAAGTGAAGGAAGGGGTACCCTATTATAATTGAGATGAGGGGTACTTTTGGAAATTCCCAAAATTTTAAAATATAATAAAACTATTCTAGATAAAAATACTTATAAATATCTTATAAATAAATATGTAATGACTTTACAGAATATATATTATCGTATTTATGATAATTTAATATTTTTATGACTTTTAATTAATTTAATAAAATATTATATTCATGAATATTAGTATTGTTAATTTTCACATTATTCATTACTTTGACTTTAATAAAATCAATACAGTGAGATAAATTAGAACCAACCCTTTTAATACATCAATAATATGTAAAATTCATCTAAAAAACCATTTATGATGTTAATTATCTCAAATTATATTTATTATAATATTTTTAATATCATTTATTTTATTTTTCCCTTAATTGAATAATTATCGCATCATCGTTGTGTCACAATTTAAGGTAATTATTTATTCACAAAAAATTAAAAATAAATTACTATGATGTTGATAAATATTTTAGATTTAAAAATAACATTTATTTATAAAGATATTTTTTTGATAACACCATATTAAAAATGTTATAGTGATTAAAATTATGAATGTGAAATATTTGGCATTTATTTAAATAAAATATTATAAAGGTCATAATCTCATCCAAGTGGCCCCAAAATTCAAAAATAAATTTTTATCATGAAACTAAGTTTAATAAGTTCAAAATGGAAACCTATATTCTTTCATAACCAACCTATTTTTCTATGCATACACATAAGATATATTTAAGACAAAGAAAATGGCATTTTGTGACTTTCTTTTATTTAAATAATATAAAAGTCACTTTTATGGAAATTTCACCATTAAAAAACTAACTTTTAAACATTTGATGTTAAGGGTACAATTAAATTCATAAAATAATATTTTAAGTTTTTGGGTCATTTATTAGTTCTTATAATTTTATTTTTAACCTAAATTACCTGATTTATCATTTACCATGGTAACAAAAATTACCAATGTTACTATTCATATTGGAAAAAAATAAAAGTGACCTATTTACTAAATTTAGACCCACTAATTCCAAATATGGAATATATTTTTCAAAATTCAAAACATAAAAGTTTCATAATTTAATTTAAAATAAAAATCGGCAAAATACAATGAAAAAAAATTAGAAAAATACCTTTTAAATATTAAATGTTTTTATACTAAATTCAAGTATAAAATCCATTTTAAAAACCATAATTAAATTTTTTTAAAATAAAATTTAAAAAATTTAAATTTAAAAAAACATAAAAATATTTTAACTTGTAATAACATTAAAATAAAATACATTTTTCAATACAATTCAGTATTTTTTACTATTCCTAGAAAAATAAATGTTTTTAGAAAAATATAAAAAAACATTTAAAATAGTTTCGAAATGATGAATTAAAAAAAGAAATTAATTTTTTAAAATAAATTCTATATAACTTCTATAAATTAATATTAAAATTAATAAAAACACATTTTTGAAGAAGACATATTTTTGAAGAATGAAAAGACTTTAGTAAAAACTATGTGATTATTTTCTTAGCACTTAACAATACATTCATATTGATTTAAACCTTTATATTTATTTCATAAAATAGTTATTCTTATTCATTCCTTCTAATTTAATGGCTATGTTATAACAAACATATAATATTTTAATATTATTTTCCGGTTTATCTAAACTTGTTATTGGGTGAAACGCAAGCTATCAAAGAAATAAAATTATTTAAATATATATTTCATAAAAATCGTGGGGTGTTACATTCTATAAACCTTAAAATTAATTTCTCTCTCTAAATTCCTCACTTGGATCGAGCAGATGAGGATACCTCTACCTCATCACATACTCATATTCCCACATATCTTCCTGAAATTAGTGGTTTCACCACAAAACATTAACCAGTCGAGTGGTTTTATTTTATAGAACTTTCTATATATGATCAAAAAACTATACCAGTTATTATTAATAGGAAATATATTTCTATAGTTGTATAAAATTTGAGTTTACTACATGTGAAGGATTAGCTATGTACTTCCTCAGGAGAGATACATGGAACACATCACGAACTTGATAGAGATTCAATAGAAGCTCCAAATAACAAACTATTGTCCCGATATGATCAAGTATTTCAAAGGGACCAATATACCAAGGTTTTAGTTTTCCCTTATTTCTTACACAAATAAATTTATAGAGTAAACTTCTCACCAACATCAAATTACAGATCACATCAACAATTATCAGTATAACATTTCTTGCTAATTTGAGTTGTCCTTATTTATTGGTAATTAACTTAAACCTTATCTTTAATCTCATCATCCTACTTAGGTCTTAAAATATTTCTTTCTATAACTTCTTTCCATTAAAATGGAGTTTTACACTTATTTTCATAAGTATCCATTTTAATTCTCAAGTAAAATATATTATTCTAATAAAACTCAACTATAGGGAGGTGTTGATACTAATCACTTTTGATAACCATATAATAAGATTTTAGTATATCCTTTAGAGTCTAAACTATTCTCTCAGAATATCCATCTACAGTGTTGAAACTCAACTCTATATCATGATATTTATGTGGGCTTCATCAAAACTTCAAGGTAAATTTTAGATTCCTACCAGATACAATTTAATGTATTAATCCGTGAAAATTTACCACTTCCTTAATGTATATTCTGGAAAGTGGGTCTAGAAAGAAATATTCTCTAAATTAATTGTGCTGAATTTATAATGTAATTAACTAAAACCTATAATTACCTAAATATTAGGGATAAGGTAAACCCTAAAGGTTACCACTACCTTTAATCATATGTCCATAAAGTGTAAAGGCATTCCTCCTTGAATAAATTTTTCACCTATACAAAACCTAAGGGTTGTATTTCCGTAAATGTATCTTAAAATATCCTTAATATTTATAAACTCTCATCACATAAAATCCAAAAAAGTAGTGTAAAAGACTTTAAAATTATGATTAACCTTGAACTCAACCCATTCCATGGATTCAATCTCTCCCATTTTCCTTATATTCTTTATAATATTCCACCATTGATATGTTTCACCTTTCAAATGATAAACATCTAGGGTAACTTTTCATGTCCTAAGAATTGAAGAATAGAAAATATTTTCCCAATGGAATTGATAAATCACTCATCCACTAGTGAATTAAAAGACCCACGAGAATATTGTGGATGTTTCCTCGTGAAATATTGAATTGTATGTTATTCCCTTCCTTGATCATTTGGGAACACATCATGATTCGTAGACTAAGAAATTTTTGTGAGAATATCTTAAAGATTATGAATTCTAGATCCCATAATATTTGGTTACTCAATAGTAAAATCATTTCATTATCCAACTCACTCAGCATTAACATGGTTCCTTCGGGTTTCAGTCATTGACTGAAACCAAAAATCACGGTGTGAGGAACACTAATCATAGTGGATAACAACAGAATTCTGAGAAATCATTTATAGAATTTCTAAATTGTGATGCATTCTTATATGAAACCATAGGTTTAACCTAGGTCACACAAGATAATTATCAAAACTTTATAATTTTATCATATACTTAGTTATATCCTTGGGGTTTTCATACAAGTATTCTAAACCTAATCTCCAAATATTATCTAAACCCTCCTATGATACCAACTATAATGGACCAAGATATTCATACACAAATATTACATCCATTTATATAAATATTCAACACATAAAAATATTATCCATTCCATAATCATAAAGGTTTAGAGTCTTTGGAGATAAGATATACTATATTCTTATTTTATGAAATATCTTAAACATCTCCAAGAAATATCTTATCACATATAATTCCTATTATACACACCCTACATAAATAATTCTTCATCACCTGGGGAATTAAACATAATAAAGGGTGAGCCCAGATGCTCAGTAAGGGTAAACAATAGAGTTATCAATAATCAAAAAACCATAACATGGGTATAAGGGTGTGATAATATGAACTTAACATTTGAAAATTTATACCATGCATATCATAGATTCATAATCTTGAGTCATGTAAAAAACATTTCGAAGTTCATAAGACATGAATCATAAAAGAATCAATGAATATAATCAATGATATAATAACATTGACATGAAATAAGAAAACATGGGATACACATAAACTTATAACATTATGAATACTTATAAATAGAAACAGGTTCACTCATTAAGTTAAGGATGTGAAATCAATACCTCACATAAACGTATATATATGAAACTAGATCCATACATAATCTTATTCACATGAAATATTTGTCCATGCATAACACTGTGAACATGTATTCTGGTTCACACTTAACATTGAGAACATGCAATCAGGTTCACACATATCATTTTTGAACATGTTATTAGTTTCATTCATAATATTTGTAAACATGTAATCGGGTTCATGCATAAAATTTTTACTAATGATTTATATATATTTTATAGAATTCATGGGATGGAGATATAGGTACCACCCATCCCAAAAATAAAATCATACATACTTATTCCAAAAGATCATAAAACATTCATCATATTAGAACTCATGAAAAGAAACAAATTTCTTCAAAGTATAACCCATAGAAAAAGGTACCAGGTTTCGTCAATATATTTTCATCATAAAAATAAACCATATAGAAAAAATAATAGTGACGGTGTACTTATATCATATCCCTAGTAAGTCCTAAGTAATATAAAATAATTTTTTATTAGATGGAAAATAATTTTGAAAGATCACTTGAAATAATTCTTAATGAAAATATCCTTCCCATTTTGAAAACATTTTTTTTAAATACATGCAATTATAAATAAAAACATTTTACTTGATAATAACCTTGTAAATTATAAAGGAAGATTCAAAACATTAAGGTTTCATGGTGTCGGGAAATTAAATTCATTCCATTTAAGTTAAAAAGAACATTCCTTTCACACTTTTGAAGGAAAAATCATAAAATAACTTTTTGTGAAATGAAATGAAGATTTCTTGTAAGACATTTTTTAAAAAGAAAAAAGTGGGTAAAAATGAAATTAAACAATAGTTGGAAAATAGTAAAACCATTTTTGAAACAAAAATTAGAAAACATGGTCATGGAAAAGAAATATTCCTTAGTAGATACATAAATATAGACAATTCTGAATAATGATGATATTGTGAAATAAAAACTTACCACTTTGTAATTAGTCAAATTGTATTCCCTGTGAAAGAAAGAAACTTAAATGGATATGTAAATATCATAATTTTCTGGATAAGACTCATAAAATACATTCACGGGAAGTATATAAACCACAAAAAAATCTAGTGTATAAGGCATGTGTACCATAAAAATAAAAGTGATACAAAATTCCCTTACAAAGATCAAATCATTGAAGTTAATCAAATGAATCAATTATGTGTATCTGTTTTAAATCAACATAAAAAGTTGTAAATACAACATAGGATAATTAAAATTCATTTCACATAAAATATAACAATTAAATTATCAAGTAGAATTTTTTTCTAATGTTTGGAAATTGAGTTAATAAATATATTACCTCAAGTATCAATTTTCTTGGTTCATATTGAAACCCCCTATTCTTACAAACAGCTCTTTTTTATCACCTCTAAAGGGCTCTAGGGTTGGTATTTTTAGGATAATAGAACCTCTAGAACATGGATAAGGAATTTGGTAAGGGAAATAGAAAGATTTTGATTGATCTAGAAATCTAAAAGTGAAGTAAATAAATAAAGGAAGGGGTACCCTTTTATAATTGGGGTGATGGGAACTTTTAGAAATTCTCAAAATATTAAAATATAATAAGTTTTTTCTAGATCCAAATGCTTCCAAATAGATTATAAATTCATAGGGGAAGACTTTTTAGACCATATATTATCACCTTTATGATTATTTACTATTTTTTATTTTTAATTAGTTTAATAAAATATTATATTCATGAATTTTCATTATTGTCAATTTTGATACTATTTGTTACTTTGACTTTAATAAAAACAATAAAAAAATAACTTCAAACCAACAATTTAATACATCGATAATATGTAAAATTAATCTAGGAAATTAATGGATGACATTAATTATCTAAAATTAAATTTATTTTAGTATTTTAAATATCATTTATTTGATTTTTCCATTAATTGAATAATTATCGCATCATTATTGTGTAATTATTTATGGTAATTATTTCTTCACTAAAAATTAAAAATAAATTAAAATTATGTAGATAAATTTTTTTATTTAAAAATAATATTTATAGTTGAAGATATATTATGGATAAAACCATATTAAAAATGTTATAGTTATTAAAAACATGAATGTGAAATCTTTAACTTTTCTTTAAATAAAATATTATAAAGGTCATAATATCATCCAAAGTAATAAACAAATTTATATCATGAAAATAAGTTTATTAAGTTCAAAATGTAAACTAATATTCATTTTTAACCTACTTGTTTCCCCATTTTTACACATAATATAAGTTTAAGGGAAAAAATTATATTTGGTGACTTTCTTTGATTTAAATAATATATAAGTCGTTTTCATGGAAAAGTGTCCATTAAAAACTAAATTTATAACTATAGGTGTTGATATATGAATTAAATTCATTATATAAGATTTAGGTATGTGTTTGGGTCATTTATTAGTTCTTATAATTTTATTTTTAACCTAAATTATCTGATTTATTTTTTACCATGGTAACAAATATTACCAATGTCACTATTCATATTGGCCAAAAATAAAAGTGATCTATTTTCTAAATTTAGAACCGATAATTTCAAATATAGAACCCATTTTTAAAAATTCAAAACATATAAGTTTCATAATTTAATTTAAAATAAAAACTAGAAAAATGCAATGAAAAACATTTTTTTCAGAAAAATGGCCTTTTTAAATATAAAATTTTTTATATTAAATTAAAATATAAAATCTACTAAAAACCCAATAATTGTATTATTTTAAATAAAAATAAGGTATTTAAATTTTAAAACTAATCCAAAACATAATTTAACTTGTAAAAACAACAGAAGAAAATACAGTTTCTAATAAAAATTGTTGTTTTCACTATTCCTTGAAAAATAGATGTTTTTAGAAAATTATAAAAAAAATTAAGATAATTTTAAAATTATGAATTATAAAATTAAATTAATATTTTAAAATAAATTTTCTATAACTTTCATAAATTAATATTAAAAATAAGAAAAAATCATTTTTGAAGAAAACATATTTTTGAAGAATAAAATGAATTTACTAAAAATTATCTGATTATTTTATAAGAACTTAACAATAAATTAATATTGAGTTGAACATTTATATTTATTTCATAAAATAGTTTTTCCTACTCATTACTGCCAATTTAATGGCTATGATATAATAGATATATAATATTTTGTGGTTTATCTAAACTTTTTGTTGCATGCAACACAAGCTATCATATAAAAAAATTATTTAAAAATATATTTCATAAAAACCTTGGGGTGTTACAATGAGGATGTGAAAATAATAGTATACCTATTAAGTGATGAGAGAGTTTTTTTTATTTATTCATAGGGATATAGTATCCTTATTTCAAATTTTTCACAAGAAGTTTCAAGGAGGATCTTACTGAGTATACATGTTATGATCACCCTATATATGTATAAATTGTTTTTCAGGTTAGAAGGAATAGTTTGGAGATAGGTAAGGACGTTTTTAGCTCAAAGAAGTTTCTAATAATTTATCAGGAGTTGTTTGATTTTTTGGTCATTACCTAGTTTATTTTTTCTAATTTTTTTTTATTTTAGTTTATATATGACATTACATGTATTAGAATTACTTATTTTATTTATACATGGTGTTTGTTATTGGTTCTTGTAAACTTATATCTTACTACCTAATATTTATAAAGGGAAATTCCTCTCATGGGTGTGATGGATATACCCTTGGTGATAGTCACTAACCCATGGCATATTGAAGTTAGTCTTCGAGCATCATTGTTTATATTCATTCATTATCATCCCAGATGGGGTACTTTTTGAGGGAGGAGTAATGAAATAGTGGTATCGGAGGCTTATGGTTTAGAGATAAGATGGATTTTGGATTTAGGAACTATTGAGGATGCATGGGTTGGTAAGGAGATAGTATCAGATGGTCTTAGTAAGAGTTGTAAATAAGGTACACTGGCTAGGATATAGGTTTTTATATACAACTATGATCTGATACATGGAAAATCAATTTTACTAAAAATTCTAAGTGAATTAATTCTACCAAAATGGTAGAGAACTAGGTAAGTATCATGTGTCATGATTATTCTGTTTGTATATTTGAAGTTGTATAAACAATGGTAAATAGGTTAAAATGGGTTAATTAATTAATTAACCTTAAAAATATTTTTTTCTCATGTCTAGAAGTACTGACATCTATTATTTTATAGATAGGGAACTAGTTTTATGTCTCAATCAAGTTCATGACGAATAAGTTCAATGGGATGTTCCAACTGACTGTCACATAGTGGATGTCTATGACGATGACCCTTGGAGGAGGATACTTCGAGAGTTCTAGCATCATGTTCTATAAAAGTACAAAGGTTATGTTTCATATTATGATATAGAGGATTAGATTAAGGAGGTGGAGATAGACATCAGTTAGATATATTCTTGGAATGATCACTAGGTTTCTTTAGCTGGGATGATATTTCATGGGTCAGATCAGTGGTGGTGGATTTTGTTCCTTAGGGATCACGACGAGATAGATATTTCATGGGATAATTTTAGGGGACAGTTTCATGCCAAGTTTTTATCTTCGACTGCTAAGGTGTCTTACTGAAAGAATATCCTTGACCTTCAATGAGGTAGTTCCCATATTCATGAGTTCATTATCCACTATAATAACATCCATAATGTGTTTCATACCTTCTTCTTAATGATGAAGCTGGGGTGAGGAATTTTGAGGAGGCTTTTCATCTAGAGAACCATCCCTATTTCACTCTATTTATATTAAAGTCGTATGTTGAGGTACTAGAAAGTGTAGAGGAAATTAATAATAAAAAATATAGGACTAGAATGTAATGATATGGGAGTCTCCAAGACCTTCCATGTAGTATATCTATGATAAAGAATTATCAGTTTTCTGACAAAAAGAATAAGTTTTAGTCAGCAAGGAATAGGTTTCAGCCTTCTTCAACTCATTTCACCTGAGATAGTAGTTCTTGAAACCTTACCAGTGGGTTATTTAAATTTTGTATCTCTTGGGGAGGTAATGGTCCTTATAAGTGAGAGTGATTGATATTTCTCAATAGTATTCATGATTCTGGGGACCAACTTTGGTCTTAGACTTTATATTAATTTCAATTAAGGCAGCAGCAACACCAATATGTTCTTTCTTTTGATCAGTAGAGGGGTATTGGTTAAAAAAAGTACAGCCCCAATATACCCCTCTTCCTTAGGGACATTGGAGAAATCATGAATATGGAGGTGGTCACCATCAGTACTATAGATGTTGTAGAGTAAGATGTGATCGGATGCATGCTTTAGCGTTTCCATCATCGATAAAGTCTGACATCGTACGAGGTACTAACTGCATGTTTTCTACTTGTTTTTATGACTTGTTTGATAATGGAGATATTCAATCTTCTATTTCAACCAATTTAGTCTATAATTTTGGACTTTTTTTTGAGAACCTTCCAGTTACCTTGGCATTTTCTATGACAGTTAGAGGTTGAGCTGTTTTTTTATGTGTGAAGAGAGTATAAATTGGTGTTAGGGAAGCACCGCTCTTGGGGAGGTTTCTTATTTTTATGAATACATCCATACAATATAATCCTATCATGGATAGTTTTTATACTGTATAGTGTATTATGTATGTGTTTATTAGAAACGTCATATTCTATGATGTGTATGGAGACCATGTGGTGTTCATTACTGAGAGAGACCCTTGTATGGTTCAAAACGCATTGAGTATTTATATTCCTTGTTGGATGAGTTGATTCCAAGTTTATCATTGGTTCATACAATAGTTTCTTTATTCACCCACATGCATCATCGAATTTATATGGGAATTTATTATATTAGAAATTTATATTCCCAAACTAATCTTACTACTAGGGGGTAGTAAAGCTGCAATGTGGGGTCGAACCTCAGATATCACTGGTGGGAAAGCAACCATTCAAAAAAACCTTGGTAACGATTCCTCACATTCATTATTTAGGTTTGGTTTTTACTAAATCTAGTTAGTTTGTATTTATGAAAGATAAAAAGGATGGGATCATGGTCGATTGAAGCTTTCTTGACATAATATGATCCTAGATTTATCACAGAATAGTCCTACGTCTTAGGCTGTGAAGTATTGAAAGGGTCACAAATTTTTTTTGTTTGAACCAATTGGATATACCTATGCTTCAACTATCCCATGGTCAAGGTATAGCTAAAAACCTATGTGCATTATGCTAAAATTATATTCAAAAAAATTTCATAGGCTAATGGTCATAGTCCTTCTCAACTCCAATTAGGTTAGGTTCATTCAATTTCACTTCCCAAAGTCAAGGTTGTGAAAAATAATGTGATGAACAATTATTATTAACCTAATTAATATTTATGGAGTTACCAAGTTTCTATTTATATATTAATTAGGCTCAAAAACACCCCTACTCTCAACTCATTACCCTAAGAAATTAGTCGTACATGGACATGTTGATCAAAATTAGAGAAATGTTACACATGCTATGTATAATAATGAAATAGTTGAGAAATAAGAAATAAAATATTAAAAAATTAAGAATCAAGATCAAAAAAATAAAATTAATTTAAATACAATCAAAAACTCATTTTTCATGAATAAATAATGAAGAATAGTGCAAGTGTTGATGAAGGATGGAGAGATATGTATAAATGGATACTGGAAATAGAAAAATATTCACAACGGATAAATAATGGATATAGATTAACCGAAAATGAAAAAGGATTTAATAAGATGGACAAAGGAATGATTTAAAACTAATTTGGAAGAAAAAATGATGAAAATGGGAGAATGTTATGAGAAAAATGGAACTATGTGGAGCCTCTCTACATGCGACCTGTACTGGAATATTAATAGGCTTGAGATGTATACGATGTGTAAATAATTCATGTTGTGTACTAGATTAATTGGATTCTATCCCAACATCTACACATCATGTAATCAGTATGCATGTCATGTATTTAAGATCCTAAATTTCCTTCAAAAAATCAGCGTGTATCTTTAATCGGGTGGAAACTCAAACTTTTCACGTCTTGTAACCTATGAACTTTGTGAACTTGATTCACTTTTAGTAGGATTTTGAACTTTAAATTCTCATGATGTGTAATGCATATACATGTCATGAAAACGATTCATGTCATTTACTATCTTCAAAGGTTTTATGTGGCCTGCAGGCATGTTGTGAACAGGGACTACATGTCGTGTATGTAATACAGGACATGAAAGGTCTGTTTTTTCAATTTTAGAATTCTCCCTTTGAGTCTATAATTATTAATTCCTAGGAAAATAGACCAAAAACTGGTGTATTATCAAATAAAACATGAATAAATGTTAATTAAATTTATTTAATATGTATATATAATTTATGTTTATTAAACTCCCCCACACTTGAACAAATATTTCTCTCAAGGAAAAAGTATCTCAATATGGATTTAAAAAGAAAACAATTATTAAAACAAGAAACATGTATTACAACCAAGAAAATAAAACTAAGTTCCAGTAGAAAAATTCAAACCTCCAAAATAAATCTTGTAAAGAAAATCAGTCATTCCTCATAGTTCAGTTCTTTATACAGATTATTTATTCCTTTAATCACAATTTCATAATTCTTCCTTAAATACTATACCCATTTTTAAAATTTACCTAAAAATAAATTTTCTATCATCACTCAAGGTAAAAATGAAATTGTATTTATTCTCATACCTTGAATACATGTTCCTAACCATAGGATTTCATTAGTTCTAGAATCTCCACTTCATAAGACAAATACAAAATCAATCATGAGGGGTTCAGCAATAGGGTTCAGATGACACTAAGGTTGGGGGCGGGTAGTAAAGTGATAAAAATAAAGATAAAAATAAGGGTAAGCTCTAAATTATAATGTATGAAATTCACGAGTAGTGAAATGAATTAACTCCTTTTGAATAAAGTGTGTCCATGCTCTATAGCTCAAGGTGGGTCCATGAGTATGAAAAGTAGGTATGAAGAATGTACCCAGTTCCTTTATTTTTCTTTTTCTTTATTTTTAGAAAATCATGTCTTGTCTAGGTATCACATCCATCCCCTAACCACATATGATCCATAATATGATTCATCAGTCTGGTAATGGTGATTTTTTTCCTTCCTAATACACAACCCAAAATATTTTTCTTTTTATTTTTCTTTCTATATATATTTAATTTTATTTCAAAGGAACAAGATAAGTGAATAAAATTACAAAAGAAACCATGGATAACATATATCAGTTTGGTGAAATTTCCATCATATGTCTCCCCAATGATAATATCCCATGTCTGTAAATAGTGAAAACTCCCCCACACTTGTTCAAATAATAATCTTGCATTGTACCAAGAGTGGGTTAGGAAGGAATAATCATCTTGAAATGAATCCATACTAAAATGGTTATTCATGGATAGTATGGGCTAAAGAAGGAAAGATGTATAGGTGGGTCTCAAGAAAAAGTGGCTCAAAAAAATTGTCTCAATCATTTTAAAGGTGTATTATTTTAATCATAGCATCAATGAGATCTCAATCAAAGTGCTAAGAGGTTTACATGTCCCAAGTATCCCTCAAGAAATATTCTTAGAAAATAATATGAAAGTGTAGGTCTATAATCCTCTTAGGAATGGGAGTGTAAAATAAATGGAAATCACTCAAGGTATAGTATTTTTGAGAGGGGTTTGTCATAGATCCCTTACTAATAAATTATTATTACATAAGAGTGTGTCATAGTGTCACAACCTGGGGTCGATCTCGAAGAGGCCGCTCACAACACACCGAATTTATATTGTCATTGTTTATAACCTAACTAATATAAAACTGATTATATAATAATATAAATTGGGGTTTGATTATAAAAATACATAAAATATAATATATATTAACAATAAAATTAAAAACACAAAGTAAATAAAGAAAACACAAATAAGTTAGTGAATAATCGTTGTCGTTCTTGGGAGATTGTGGTGATAAAATCATTGTTCTTTAAAAATATTTATTCTCAATACTCTAATAAATGTTGAGATCAACTCTATAACTCAACACCTTCCTGTGAATTATTATTATCCTACATAAACCCTTCATATGCAAGATAATACTCACTCACATAATCACCACAATTCTACTCCACCCTGGATACAACATTATGATGATGGAGAGGAAAATTTTAAAATGGGAAGAAGAAATAAATAATAATGAAAGTGGTGTGAACCCTACACCAAAACTATTTCAGTACTATTGAAATTTACAAAATAAAATAAAGAGAAACATTTAAGCACAATGAACTCAAGGACCACCACTCCCCCCTCTAACAACAATGAGAGTTAGTTCTCCATTTTCATAAAGATTAGAAGGATCATTGTGGGGGAACAAAAAATAAAAAATGAAAGAGAAAAGAAATGAACATAAGAAGAATAATAAATAATCTAAAATATAATTAAAATATAAAAAACTATTACAGATACAAATCTCCACCATTCACCCTTGAAAATGGCTATATTGTAAGAGGTAGAAGAGATGACAATTTATAGAGAAAATGGGTGAGAAAATTTGGCTCCCAATCTGTCCACCTGATTGATCTGCACTTTATCCTAATTAAATGACCAAATATTGGAAATTTTCCTTCATAAAGTTTTTTCAATTGTTTTTCCTGCATCAACCCTCAAAATTTCATATTCAATGGAGATGTGTGTAGAAAGGTATTACTGTTTTAGTTCGAAACATTTAATCTGGTCAGTTGACTTTCCATATTCAATTTTTCCAACTTCTCGCACCATTATAACCTTTAATAAACCTGAATACCACGTGGAATACTCTATAAAAGTTGATCCTAATATTCTTTTATATCTCCATTCTTAATTTAAGCTTCATTGGACTGGCCCACAAGGATATATAATCTCAATGGTAAAAGTGTTCATATTTGTACACAGTTTTCAAGGCCCGATTTGTGAGCTATATTTGAGCCTCAACATGAATGATTGAGCATTGACTTCAGAAGGATGAAATGGGCCCCATGATGTATTTAAATCTTAAAAAAATTATTTTCACAATTTCATTTAGTTTAGAAAAAGTTATCGCCTAATTACAAAATACAAATAAAATAATTAAATCCCAAAATTAGGCCATTTAGCAATTATGCTCAAAAGTCGTCTAAAAACTAACAATGTGACAATTTACTATAAAATAAAACTATGGTGGGATTTAAAACATTGAATTAAAGTATAAAATATGTGAAAAAAATTTCTTCATCAAGTATCAAATAAAGTCAATCAAAATCAATTGAAGGAATATTGAATTATAATTAAATTTCTAAATTAAAAAATCATTCTAAAAAAATAAACATGAGTAAAAATATGTTTAAAAATTTTATAAACTAAATTTTTATTTTATTTAAAAGGTGTAGTGAATTTTTATGTTTAAAGAATTCTTTTAATTAAAAATTTCTCCTAAATAAGTGAAAACAAGATGTAATTTGAGTCTTTCAACAGAAAAGATCAAGAAAGACTCTAATAAATTTAAAATGATATAGTGTCCTCACTATTTGGGAAAGCGTCATGGGAGAGATATCAGTAGAAGAAAAAAAAATTAAATAGAAATTTGAATTTGAAATTAGGGAATTTAGATCTCCCTATAGTGAATTCCACACCATGGGGAAACTTGTTGGATTTTGAGTGGAGTTGGTGTGGATTGAAAAAAAAAATAGAAATAAAAAACCTTCACTAGATAAAACATTAGTCCATAGGGTTTAAACAAGATGGAAGTGGAAAAATGGTATATGCACACAGTCAAAAAAAGGAGAATATAGCACATATAAAATTAGTAATGGAGTATAGTAAAGTTTAGGGACAAGCTATGAACAAGAATTCTAGTAAAAGGAAAATAAAATATCCTAACCACACAAATGAGAAGAAATAAAACAAAAATATGGGTTTCCTCTCATAAAGTGGTAATAATAATTTCATCAGCTGGACTCATTTTTATTCATGTGAATTTCAAAGTGATAAATAACCCTTCTTGAAAGAATTCAAGGTAAATTTTTAACCTTTTCCCATTAACCCTGAATGGCGGTTCTTTACCTTTCTAAATATTGATATCTCCACAAGGGGAAACCTTGATGACTTGGTAAGGACCCATCCATTGGGATTTTATCTTTCCAAGGACTAATTTTAATCAGTAATTGAATAATAAAAATTTATCATTAGGAGTTAAGATTCAATGCATGATTCTTTCATCATGCCACTTCTTTTACTTTTCTTTAAAAATTATGGCATTCTCATAGGCATACTTCCTGATTTATTTTAGCTCATCCAATTAGATAATTCTAAACTCCCTATCTTTCTAAGAATCCATGTTCTATTTTTTTATTTCCTAAAGGGATAAATTCTCTAATTTCACTAGAATATGGAATGAATTTATATACACTAGTCAGAACGGAGTAGTGTCGATGGGTGTTTTGTAAGCTATGTGATACACCCAAAGTGTTTCATCTAGTTTGGAACTCTAATTCTTTCTAGTGGTGTTCGTTCTATTCTCTAGAATTTTTTTTATTTCCCTATTTGACACTTCAACGTACCCTCTTGTTTTTGGGTGGTAGGGAGTAATAGTGTTATACCAAATTCTATACATTTCAAGAAATCCTTTCATGTAATTATGGTGAATTTAGTTCCCCAATCACTAGTGAGTAAGCAGGTAAATAGGAATCTAGAAAATATGTTTTTCTTTAAAAAAATTAGTACCACTTTTTTTGTGTCATGAGTAGTGGCTTAAATTTCAACCCATTTTGAGACATAGTCAATAAATACTAAGATTTAAAACATACCACGATAATTAGGAAAAGGTACTATGAAATAAATCCCCCATGCATTGAAGATTCTGACTTCCATGATGGGATTTTGGCGCATTTCATTTATTTTCCCTATAGTCCCTTTCTACTGAAATCAATCACAGGTTTGAAAAAATTTCCTTGAATCTTGATGAAGCATGGTATATAATAGCCTTCTTTGAAGGATTTTAGAAATGTTATGTTCGGTTAAATGATGACCTTCTATTTGTGACATATGAAACTTGTCTATAATTCTTTTTGTCTTCTAGGATGCAGTGACACATTAAGACATTAGCACAGTTATTAAAAAGTAGTGGCTCAAACTAGTAGTAATGTGAGTCTTAGATTAACAAACTCTTCCTCTACTAATAGGTAAGGTCATGGTAGAGTGATCATGTGGAAAGATAATTTGAAATATCCAAAAAAACACAGTCGATTTTGGGTATTTATCATGAAAATGATTTCATCGGGGAAGTCTTCCTTGATGTTAATATTATCATTATCCCTAAGTTCAAGATTATCGTCATCCTTGATGTTGGGTAGTGGAGGTCAAGATAAATGGTCCACAAAAATGTTCTCAGTGACTTTTATGTCCTTGATTATGATTTCAATCTCTTTCAATGGAAGGATCCATCATATCATGTGTGGTTTTTCATCCTTTTTGTTTAGTAGATATTTAAGTGTTGTATGATTAGTGTAGACCACTACTTTTGACAGTAAAAGGTATGAGAAAAAAATTTCAAATTCATAGATGACTTCCATAAGTTTATTTTTGGTATTCATATAATTTACCTGGTTTTCATTCAGTGTGTGACTGTCATAGTAAATGGGACAAAATATATTTCCAACTCATTTTCCTAAGATAGCACTAATAGTAAATTCACTTGTGCCACACATCAATTCAAATTCCATATCCCAATCTGGTAAAATTATGATAAGAGTGGCCACCAGACTATTCTTTTGAGTATGGAATGTCTATAAACACTATTTATTGAACTTTAAAATGGTTTCTTTTAATAATAAGTGTGTCAAGGGGTGGGATACTTCTGTAGAGTTTTTAACAAAGTGGCAGAAGAATCCTGCATGTCCCAAGAATCCCCTTATCCATTTCACTATCATAGGCTCAGGTAAGTCTTTTTTCACTTTGATTTTAGAGGGATAAACTTAAATTCCTTTTTTGAGCTTTTATGTCTGTGGAATATAACTCCTTGGACCATAAAGTGATACTTTTACCAATTTAATACCATGAATTTTTCTTTACATCATTGCAAGACTAGATAAAAATTACTCAAGAACACCTTAAAGGTTCCTCTATATACCAAAAAATCATTCATTAAAATCTCTAGAAATTAATTTTCCATATCATGGAATATATGTTTCATGCACCATTGAAACTTTTTTAGTGCATTACACATACCAAATTAAATTATTTGATAAGAAAATGTTCCAAAGGGATAAGTGAATGTAGTTTTGGAGTGGTCATCTAGATTGACTACAATTTTATTGTATCCTAAATATTCATCCATGGAAAAATATAATTTTCTCCCTAGTAGTCTTTCTATCATTTGATCCATAAAGGGTAGTGAAAAATGATCTTTTTAGGTTGTTGTATTTAGGATCCTTTAATTGATGCATACTCTCCATCCAGTGATGGTTCGAGTATAGATCAGCTCATCTTCATCATTTTTTATAATAGTTAGGTTTCCCTTCTTTGGAATAAATTATTGTTGACTCACCCATACTCTTTCATATATTGAAAATATTATTCTAGCATATAGAAGTTTTATCACTTCTTTCTTAACCACCTATTTAATTGGTGGGGTGAGTCACCTCTAGGGTTGGAATTTGGGTTTATCATCTTCTTCTAATGAATTTTTTTGTGTGAAGATTATGGGCCTGATCTTCTTAAGGTCAACCACTCCCTAGGAAATTAATTTTTTGTGACTTTTAGGAGTTTCATAAAACATTCCTCATATTTTTGTGTCATCTCTAAGATGATAATGACTAGAAATGTTTTCATAGTCTAGAGGAATGAGTACTTGAGTGTTCTCAACAAAGGTTTTAGTTCCAATGATAGTGGATTAATGAAAGAGGGTATGAATAGTGGGATAGTTTACCTTGTCAGTGGTTCAAATTAGTTTTCATTCTCATGATCATTGTTTTTATCATAATCATGGGATAGGGTCTCCCTGTCACCCTTAATGGTTCTAAAATAATATCTTTAATTGGTATTAAAGATGTATTTATAGTTAAAAGAATCATTTCTTTTCTTGGAAGCCTTTATTAAATTGAACACATCTTGTTAATCTCAAAATCTAAATATCATTCTCCCTTGGTTAAAATCTATTAAATCCTTCCTAGAGGATAAAAATGGAAAAACTAGGATAATTGGAACATCTTCTTATTCTTCCATGTCTAAAATTAGGAAATTCATAGGAAAGATAAACTTCCCAACTTTAACTAAGATATCCTTGATAATTCCTTGAGGATAATTTACTGATCATTCATCCAGTTGAAGTGCCACTCATATTGGTTTTAATTATTTGATATTTATCTTCTTGAATACACTCATAAGAATGAGATTTATGCTCACACCTAGATTGCATAATTCACTTCCAAAGTGTCATGAACCTGTAGTTCACAAAATCAAGAAGCTTCCAAGGTGTCTCATTTTAAATGGGAGCTTCTACTAAATGATAGAAGAGAATTATTTTTTTAAAGAAATGAAACCTCAATCTTCCATATTTCTTTTTTTTTCAAAGAAATTATTTCAATAATTTGGCATAGGCAGGCATCTGAGTGATTTCTTAAGAGAAGGGAATGTGGATGTGTCATCATTTGAACATTTCTATAAACTTATTCTTTTTTCTTTGATCATACATTGCCTCATTATTTATAATTATTGTAGATGGATTTTGTACATTGGTGGTCCTACATAAACTTCTTCCTTTTTGATATGTTCTTTTGTTATATCTTTTACATTTGGTTCTAATTCTATACTTGTTCATTTAATATCTTCCTTTGTGTTATCATTATAATCCACACTAATAAAAATCACCCATTTCTCAGGTTACTCAAACTTATTTTCCTCCTATTTTCATGGTTGCTGAAAGCCTGAAATTTTCTCACTCTTAAGAACCACTGCCTTTTCTTATTCTTTCATATGAGCTTTGGTATTACCAGGAAAGGTTCCCATTAGTTGATCAGATTGGGTTCTATAGATCTTCCCCATTTGATGCTACAAGTTTCATAATTAAGCCTTATGGTTTTTCATTTCTATTTCTTGGGTTTTAATTCTTTGGTATACTTTCTACATGAAGATAGTGTGTAGGTTTTCAAGATTGGTTTGAATAGTTTAGGCTTGTTGTGGTGGTCTTAGTAGAGTTTATTGATACTGTTTAAACTGAGATGGTGGAAACTATTGAGCTTTAGGAAAAAGGTTATTGGAATTTTTGAGGTGTTCGAGGAGTTGGACCTTGAGCTGGGTACCCATGTGGACCCTTATTCCTTTGTGGTACAAGTCTACTCCCCTACTGAAAATAAACTTGTGTTTGTTACTGCAGCTACTAAGATGGTCTTTTTTTGTGATATTTTTATTGTTGGTATTGTTGTGTTTGATGGAATTGTTATCCTTATTGATTTTAATTTACATAATTACAATATTTGTATTAGGGTTCTTCCATACCTACCCTGAAGTTTTAGTATTGGTGTGGACCTCCGCACATTTTTTAATATTGAATATCTATTACAGAAGTATGAGGGGGTGGTGGTGTAGCAGGTGATTGGAATGACTCCAACTTCTTTGTTATGGAATCTACCTAGTAATTCAAGTAGGTAGTCTCCTACATCTAATGGATTCCATGTTGAGGTAATCCTCTATCAATTTTCCATAGACTAGAATTGTGGGAAACTTCATCATGAATGGATTGTCCCACTTTGGGCATCTTAAGCATGAGTCCTTCATCAGTGGTGGCATCAACTATATTATGTGTATCCAGTTGAATTCCCTGATATAATTTATGAATTTTGAACCATAAATATAGTCCATGTTGTGGGTATTTTATAGTGATATCCTTAAACCGGTCTTATACCTCCCATCCCTATTCTATGCCCGCCTTGGAAAAGTTTTTGAATGTCATTACAGAGCTTCCAAGTCCATATCAGAGGGAAGTATTTGTCTAGGAACTTTTTGGCTAGTTATTTCCAAGTCATGATTGACTTGGGATCTTGACTTTTTATCCAATCCTTGGCTCATTCATGCAAAGATAATGGGAATACATTAAGCCTTATTGCATTGAAATTACATTGTCGCACACACTCTCAAAAATATTTATTTGTGATTTTACTAAGTGCATCACAGTGGATGAACTAGGTCATTATCTCAAGTAGGAAGTGAATTAAAAAATATTAATGGTATTTAATTAAGTATTTAAATAGTTCAAAACAAATGAAAAGAAGTGTGGGGATTTGTTTTGTGACTTTTCAAACAGTAAATTAAACAAGAAAATGAGAAGCGACAATTAAGAGACACTTTCTTTAGAAACACGTATATAAGAAGATGTAGTTGATCTAATCAAACCCCTTCACCATTCATTTATTATTATCTCATATCATTATAATTCATTCAATTATGATCCCCTAACCTTGTTAACCTCCAAACCCTACAGAAATTAACACAACCACAAATATTTGTGAAAATGATCCCTAGGTTAACTTTGAGACCTTCAATTGCAACACCCTTCTTTGATTATGATCCAAAAGGCAAATTATGGTCAGTGTTAAATTAGGGAAGAATATCCTCCCTGGATTTTATAATTAATTGTGTTTTGGGATGATACTTTAACCCTACAATTCTATCCCAAAGTGATTAGATTTTGCGATTGAGGTTTCACTCACATGGTTTACACAAGCCTGACCACGCGGTCAAGTGCAAGTCGATTGAGTAACTTAGAAATTAAAACTCAATTAATTGATCACAATTTATGAATTATAGTATTTTTATATATTCAAAATAAATGAATGAAGGGAGTAGGGATTATATAAACTATGAAATAAATCACTCTTCCATGGGTGGAGTTTTCATCATGGAGACATTCTGCATAAGCAATGCATTGAAAGGGGAACACCCAATCTCATCTCCAATATTATATTTCAGCCCAAGAAGAAAAATAATAATATTAAAATAGAAAAACATAGAAGATTTATTGAAGAAAATTCACATTGCAAGCATAAGAACAAATAAAAACAAAGTGGATGTGGGAGAGGAGAGACTTTTTTGGAAGAGATGTTTGCACAAGGTATTACTTATTCCGAGAATTGTAAGGGGTTACCAAGAGCCACCCTTTTGAAAAAACCTTCCCAAATCCACGACCATACCTCCAAAAGAGTGAAAATATATTTTAAATAGAGTTGTGGAGGGCTAGTGTTACTAAACATTTTTAATTGATAAAGGAAAATTCAGAAAATTTGTTTAATCCCACTTGTACTGCATAGTTTACCTTTAAAACGTGCGAGTTATCTGGCCTTATAGAAGGATTATTTGATACTAATCATGTCACCGATATTTCTTCAAACTTTGGGATCAATAAAAGTCCGAATAAAGAATATATATCCCAAATGGTGAAGTGATGTCCAATCTGGATGGTTCGGTCCAACTTTGATTCATGGCCCATTTACTCCACTAAAATGCATGATCCAGCTCCCATTTACTAAATAGAATTTTTATCCCATTAATTCAGAAACAAAATTACATAATTTTAAGTAAAAATATTTTACAGAACAATATTTATGCTCGAAATACTACAGTGAATTTTAAAAGGGTAAAACTGGAATTTCAATCAAATTTTCAAATGTATGATCTAATCCCAAATATTCTATAAATTAACATATTTAGCACAATGTGAGGAAATTATTTCATTTATTATCAATAAAATATTTGAAAAAAATAGTGTTTTATCAACTCCCCCACACTTACCCTTTTGCACTCCTGGGCAAAACCTCATATCAAGTAAATATCAATATCAAATTAAAACAAATTTTAAAACACATATCCTTAAGATCAACAATTCCACACCAAGAAACAAAAGATATCATGCCTCATTAAAAAACCATTATTTCAAGTTCTCCATTTATATAATTCAATATATTTCCACTTCATTTATCCTCTCGTGCACAAAACACTTACCTCGCTTGATTTTTCTCTTATCACACAAATGTCAATTTTTCAGCAATGTCTTTCTCATCAAAACTCATACAATGGTCACCATAGGCTTGATAAATTCCTACATCGCCACCCGATGTGAGTCAAGGACATATGTTTATCATGAGGAATTTCTATGATTATTCTTTGTATTTCGATTGGTAGGATTTAGATGTGAAAAAATTTGAGGCTGAATAAGGGGGATTAACTCTTCTTGAAGAAAAATTGCATTAATCTAATTTTCACATAAATACGATATCCTCCTCAATCCCCGTGTAATTTATTTATGTTCATAATCATTAAAAATAAAGGAATTTTCACACCATTAAACATTTTAGCAGTAAAAATGTCAATATTCTCAAACATGACTTTCTTGAAAGCTTCAGATAGGGACATCTTTCTCCCTCTATTAGAAGCTCCAGAAAGGCACAGCTTCACTTATCATGAAAGCTCCAGAAAAGGCACAAATTTCAATATAATGATTTTATTCATTAGTAAACACATCTCTTCATAATTTAATTTTCCACCCAAAGTAGAATAGAATGTCGTAGCACAACACAATACAGTTTCCCCCACACTTAAGTTCAACTAGATTATGCAATTCTACTTCAAGAGTTGGTTGGATAGGGATAATTGGCTTGTAAAGTGGAAAACCTAACAGGATGTTCATGGATTGTAAGGTATACAAGGATTAAATGTTCAAGGTAGAACATTATAAAAAAATGATTCTTTGAAATAGGGTCTTTAATACCAAAAAAATGCCTCAATCATTTAAAACATAAGTGCCTCAAACCCTCAAGCTTTGGCAGGAATAAATCAAATTCTGGTTAAATCAAGCATGATTTGGTTATCTTAATAAATGAGTTAGATGTAAATAATATCAATATAATTGTTCAGAAGCCTCACAAGGAAGTGATTTCAAATATAAAGAGTGAGATGTTGCATGGGATTCAAAATTCAGAGTACTTTTCATGAAATTACTAAAGATTTGAACTTAAAACAAAGTCAATTTCAGCATTCATTTAAGCTCAATATCAAGGGATAAATTGTTCCACTTATTGATATGGATTTCAAAATGGTGATCAGAATAAATTCAGCTCAAAAGTTTCAAAAATCACACAAAAATTTGAAAAATAAACACACAAAATTTGAAATAAAACACACATTTTTTTGGTTTTATTAAATCATTGAAAACATGGAAACAATTGAAATTACTAAACTAAAAGGTTCCCTCCCCCACACTTAAAATATTGAATTTTCCTCAATGTGAACCCATGAGATGATATTTGCACAAGAAAATCATAATTTTAATTAGGACAAATAATATAAAAGTGAAAATGTTAGGAACAGTCTGTTATGCTCAAGTGCTGATGGGGTCATGCAGTGGGATGAAATCCACTACATCAGTAATAACTCCCCAAATGTATCTCTTAAAAAGTTTCCCATTGATTGTAAATATCCTTCTTGTGTCCTCTTGTGTGATATCCACTGCATCATAAGGAAAAAACATAAGTCACAACATAAGGACCTAACCACCTAGAACACAATTTACCAGGCATCAGCTTTAATTGTGAACTGTAGAGAAGGAATTTCTCTCCAACATGAAACTCCCTTTGTTGGATCATTCTATCATGAACTACCTTTGATATTTCCTTGTAGAGACTTAATTTCTCATATAAGGACAATTGAATCTCCTCAAGCTCTTGAATTTGCATCTTCCTTTGAATTCCATCTTGGGCCAAATCCATGTTGCATTTCTTTATAGCCCGATGCTCAACCTCCACGAGAAGATGACACGCTTTCCCAAAAATAATCTGAAATGGGGATATATCGATGGGTGTATTTTATTCTATCCTATAAGCCCAAAGCGCATCATCCAATATCTTTCTCCACTCTTTCTTATTCGGCTGCACAGTTTTCTCCAAAATTTGTTTCAACTCTCTATTTGAAACCTCCTCCTGGCCATTTGTTTGAGGGTGGTATGGTGTTGATGTTTTTTGTGTCACCCCATACTTCTGAATGAGGGAAGAAAAATTCCAGTTGCAGAAGTGTGTCCGCTAGTCACTGATGATAGCCTTTGGAACTCCAACCCTACAAAAAATTTGTGTCTTGACAAAGTCTACTACAACATGAGAATCATCAGTCCTGGTGGCCTTATCCTCCACTCATTTTTTCACATAGTCAACAGCAACCAAAATGTAAAATAAACCCAAAGAACTTGGAAAAGGACCCATAAAATCAATACCCTATACATCAAATATCTCACAGAATAGTATGGGTTGTTGGGGCGTCTCGTGTCTCCTAGATATATTGCTATTGTGTTGGAAATGTGAGCATGAATTACAAAACACATGAGCATCGTGGAATAAACTAGGCCAATACAATATAGATTCTTAGACTTTCCTAGCTATTCGTTGGGGTCCAAAGTTTCCACCACAATAAAGTGTATGATAGAATTGAAAAACAGACTCAAACTCATGATTAGGAACACACCTCCTAATAACTTGATCACTACACATGTGACAATGATTTGGATCATCCCACACATAATACCGAGACTCAATTTTTAATTTTTGTACGTGATGTTTCTTTAAATTTGATGGGATTTCAGAGGCAACAAGGTAGTTCACTAAATCAGCATACCAAGGATGCATACCTAGGATGGAATAAAGATGCTCATCGGGGAAAGTGTCTCGAAGTGGTACCTGGTCCAAGGTGTCATTCTCTAGTGTGTGAGAAAGCCTACTCATGTGGTCTACCACTAAGTTCTATTACCCCTTATTTTCCATTATCTCAGTATCAAATTCTTGAATAAGAAGCATCCATCAGATTATCCTGGGCTTTGCTTATGGCTTCTTCAAGAGGTACCTCAGAGCTGCATGTTCGGAAAAAACAACTACTTTAGAGCCCAATAAACATGAATGAAATTTATATAAATCAAATATGACTGCAAGAAACTTCTTTTCTATGGTTGTGTAGTTTGATTAGGCTGAATCCAGTGTCCTCAATTCATATTCAATCACATGTGAGTGTCCCTCCACCCTATGAGATAAGACAGCTCCAACTGCGAAGTTGGAGGTGTCACACATAAACTCAAAAGGAAGTTCCCACCATGTGGTTTTTATGATTGGTGGAGTGGTCAGACACTTCTTTAACTCATCAAAGGAAGTCCTGCAATAATCATCAAACACAAAATCAGAATCCTTTTGAAGTAATTATGACATAGGGAGAGCAATCTTACTAAAATATTTGATGAAGCGCCAATAAAATCAAAAATGTCCTAGGAAAGATCTAAAATCACGCACACATGATGGATAAGGTAAGGATGAAATTATATCTACCTTAGATCTATCAAACTCTATTCCATGCTTTGACATTGCATGACCTAAGACAATTCTATGCGCTACCGTGAAATGACACTTTTCAAAGTTCAAGACCAGATTCTTCTCACTACAACAATTCAACACCTTTCCCAAACTACTTATACAGTCATCAAATTAGGATCCATACACTGTAAATTCATCCATAAATACCTCTATTCAGGTCTCAAGAAAATCAGAAAAAATACTCACCATGCATCTCTAGAAGGTACATGGGGCATTGCAAAGTCAAAATGGAATTCTCCGATAGGAAAATGTGCTGAAGGGACTGGTGAATGTAGTTTTTTCCATATCCTCCAGAGATATAGGAACCTAAACATATCTATAAAATCCATACAAGAAACAATAATGTTTCTTCCCAGCTAGTCTCTCAAGCATTTGATCAATAAATTGGAGGGGGGAATGGTACTTGTGAGTGGACTGATTTAGTTTCATATAATAAATACACACACGCCAACTATTTTGTACCCTCATTGGAACTAACTCATATTTATCATTTTTAACAATAGTAACACCACTTTTCTTAGGCACAATTTGAATAGGACTCACCTACTGAGAATCTAAAATGGGATAAACTATACCAGCCTCAAGTAATTTTTCAACCACTTTTTTAACAAATTTTATAAGGGTTAGATTGAGTCTCCATTGTGGATGCCTCACTGGTTTAGCCCCATCCTCCAATATAATCCTATGTATGAAAATGGAGGGGCTAATACCAGATATGTCAGTCAAGTTCCACCTGATTCCCTTAATTTTCTCCCTCAAAATATTCAAAAGTTTTTATTCATGTTTAAAAGGGATATTTTTAACAATGATAACAGGTAATTTCTCACCACTCAAAAAGTATGAGTATTTGAGATTTGGTGGAAATTTCTTGAGTTCCAATGTAGTTTGGTGATGTATGGATGGAGAAATTTAAGGAACTGAAATATGTGGACAAATAATATTAATATCAGAATAGATATCACCAAAATCAGAGAATAAAGTATCAAATCCATCAGCATACTCAACAGCCAAGTCATAATCAGAGTTCACATGATCAAAATCAGAATATGATTCCATTTCAAAATCAAATATAAGAGAGTCTTGTACATTATAAATAGGTGTGGAAGTACACTTAGACATCAAACTATAACTAATACTCATAATCTCCCTAAGCATAGGATAATCAAAACCCATGGGGTTTTTATTTAGTGGTTCAAAATGGGAGATAACAAAAGCAGAATGGTCTTATGAGGGGTACTCCATAGAATCCATAATATTAAATATCACAACTTCATCTCCAAACTCCATGTAAAGTGTACCCTCATTGACATTTATGATAGTTTTTGCAGTTTTGAGGAAGGGCATGCCTAAGATAATGGGAGAATGTGAACTTAAATGGTCGTCCTCCATTTTAAGAATATAGAAGTCTTCTGGAAAGATCATGTCTATTACCTGGACAAGTACATCCTCAGGGACTCCCACTAGATATTTCATAGATCTATTTTCTAACCACACCACTACTCTTGTCAGTTTCAACTCACCAACCTGCAAAGAAGAGAATGCAAAGCGAGGAATTACATTTATGGAAGCTCCTAAATCATATAAAGAATCAGAAAAGTGTAACTCCCCTATGGTGCATGGGATGTTGAATGTCCCTGGATCCTTGCACTTTGTTTTCATTACTTGAGTTAGTTTAATTAGTGTGTCATGTTCCTTCCAAGGTTTATCCTCTCATTTCCCTTGAGACCTCTTTGATTGGTAAAAAGTTCTTTTAGAAATTTCAAATACCTTAAGATTTTCTTAATGGCCTCAATAAGGGGATTTTTATCTCCACATGCTTGAATGTGTCTAAAACCTCCTTTTTCATTGCCTCTTTATCCATCTTCTTGGTTTGAAAAAACCCTATTTGGAAAAGGAAGGGGGTTAGGAGAAACATCATTAATCTTTTTCTTACCTTTATCTTTCTCCTTGGGTTGATCATTAGTCGGTTTTGAATGGGGCTTCTCTGAAGTTGAGGTGAATCTCAGTGGAATGGTAGGTGGAGAAGCATGAGTTGTTTGCTTCTCACTTCTCAATGTGATGGCACTGACATTCCCCTTTGGATTTGGAGTATGTTGGGAAGGTAGATTTCTAGAATTCTTACTTACCAGTTCATGGAGGGCAGTAGCAATCTAGCTCATTTGAGTCTTCAACTCCCTCAGCTCTGAACCTTGACTCTTCAACTCATTCTGTTGATTAAGAACAATTTGCTCCAAAATATCATCAGTGTTAGAATCTACCTTTGGTTGAGAATTCCCTTGTTATTGTCTTGTTGATGCTTGGGCTTCAAATCTATTTTGGGGTTGTTGGAAACCCTATTGGTAAGGTGGAGGCTGCTGGAAGTTTTGTTGAAAATGGGGCCTTTGTTGTTGTCCAGATCCATACCTCATGTCCAATTGAACCTTCCACCCATGGTTGTATGATGTTTCAAAGGAATCAAACTTCTTTTGAGTATATGGTTGTTGTTGCTGCTGATATGGTCTCCCAGAAAACACTACTCCACAATCTTCTATTTCTTGTAGTTGGGGGCAAATGTCAGTTGGGTGGATTGTCTCAGTGAAAATGCCACAAGGTATTACAAGAGTGGGTTAGGATGTCTTTTGATCCAAATCGATCTGCCTCACCATAGGAGTGAATTCTTTCAACTTGGTGTCAATTAAATGACTCTCAAGAGAAGAAGGACTTACCTAATGTACTCCCCTTACATGCGGTGTACCTCTATCACCAAATTGGGGGAAGTTTTGGGTCATCTTGTTGATCAATTCATGTGTAGCTATTGGTGTCTTGTCGACCAATGCTCCTCCAGCTGCAGCATCCACCATGCTCCTCTCCATAGGTGTGAGTCCTTTATAGAAGTATTGTATGATGAGTTTCTCACTGATTTGGTGATGTGGGTAGCTTACACCCAACTTCTTGAGTCACTCCCAATACTCAAAAATTAATTCCCCTTATGCTTTCTTGATCCCCGAGATCTCTTTTAGAATGAATGTGTTCCTTGATGCTGTAAAAAATCTCTGTAAGAAAATACATTTCAAATCGTTCCAACAAGTTACATCTTCAGGTTGTAAATAATACATCCAATCCTTTGTAGCTCCATCAAGTGAGAATAAGAATGATATTAGTTTGATTTTATATTTAGAAAGATTTCTTGTTTTTAAGGTTGAGAAAACCACATTAAATTATTTTAAATTTGTATTTGGATCATCACCAGATAATATATGAAATTTTGGATGAAGGTGAATTAATCCAGATTTCAGTTCAAAGTATGAATCGAGATTTGGGTATGAAATGCAGTTTGGTTGATAATTAGTATCAAGTGCAGCCAATTCTCAATTGGTTATATTAAGTTCATTGTTATTGTTTTCAAACATTGGTTCTAGTTTTATGTTTTAATGTGAAGTGCTTCCAATTTCAATGTTATTAGAGTGGAGAAATTCTCCAACTGTTTGAATGTTAAAACTTCCCGTCGACTGAGAATGTATGATCTGATCCCTAAGGTTGTGTTCAATCTCAGGTTAAATATCTAAGAGATCCTTGGGATTAGTTTGTTTCATAAATCAAATAAAAATGAAAAAAAGGAAAGTGGACCATAGTAAAATAAAAATGAGAAGTTTGAGTGGATGGTCCAAAAAGAAGAAGAAAATAATAGAAGGAGAAGAAAGAAAGAAAGAAGAGAAAAAGAGAATAAAATTTAAAATAAAATAAATACCTCTAATTGGTTTAAATAATTACTTGCTTCTCTAAAAATGGCGCCAATTTGAAATTATGTTGTCGCACAAGCTCTCAAAAATATTTATTTGTGATTTTACTAAGTGCAGCACAGTGGATGACCTAGGTCATTATCTCAAGGAGAAACTCAATTAATCAACCATTAATGGGATTTAATTAAATATTTAAATAGTTCAAAACAAATGAAAAGAAATATGGGGGGTTTGTTTTGTGACTTTTCAAACAGTAAATTAAACAAGAAAATGAGAAGTGACTATCAAGAGACAGTTTCTTTAGAAACACCTATATGAGAAGACGTAGTTGATCTAATAAAACCCCTTAACCATTCATTTATCATTATCCCATATAATTATAATTCATTAAATTATGATCCCCTAACCTTGTTAACCTTTAAACCCTAAGGAAATTAACACAACCTCAAATATTTGTGAAAATGATCCCTAGGTTAACTTTGGGACCTTCAATAGGAGCACCCTGTTTTTATTGTGATCCAAAATCCAACTTTTGGTTAGTGGTAAATTAGGGCAAAATATCCTCCCTTTATTTGAGAATTAATTTTGTTTAGGGATGAGACTTGAACCCTACAATTCTATCCCAAAGGGATTAGATTTTTCTATTGAGGTTTCACTCACAACGTTTACACAAGCCCGACCACGCGGTCAAGTGAAAGTAAATTGAGTAACATAGAAATTAAAACTCAATTAATTGATCACAATTTATGAATTAAAATATGTTTATGGATTCAAAATAAATTAATCAAGGGATTAGATATTAGATCAACTACGAAATAAATCACTCTTCCATGGGTGGAGTTTTCATCATGAAGATGTTTTTCATAAGCAATGGATTGAAAGGGGAACACCCAATATCATCTCAACTCTTATATTCCAGACCAAGAAGAAAAATAAGAATATGAAAATAGAAAAACATAGAAGATTTATTGAATAAAATTCACATTACAATCATAAGAACAAAGAAAAACAAAGTGGTGGTGGGAGAGGAGAGCCTTTTTTGGAAGAGATGTTTTTACAAGGCATTACTTCTTACAAGAGTTTTGAGGGGTTCTCAAGATCCACCCTTTCATTCACACCTTAAAAAAGACTCTAAAAGCCCTCCCAAAGAGTGAAAAAATCCTTTAAATAGTGTTTTGGAGGGCTACGTTTACAAAAAAATATTAATTATTAAAGGGAAATTCGGACAAATTGTTTAATCCCACTTGCACCGCATAGTTGACCTCCAAAATGCGTGAATTAGATGGTCTTGTAGAAGTATGATTTGTCCCTAATCATGTCCCTTATCTTCCTTCAAACTTTGGGCTCAATAAAAGTTCTGATAAAGAAGATATAGCCCAAATGGTGAAGTGATGTCCAATCTGGATGGTTCAGTCCAACTTTGTCATCATGGCCCATTTATTCCACTAAAATGTACAATCCAGCTCCCATGTCCTAAATAGAATTTTTATCCCATTAATTCATAAACATAGTTACATAATTTTATGTAAAAATATTTTACAGAACAATATTTATGTCCGAAATACTACAGTGAATTTTAAAAGGGTAAAACTGGAATTTCAATCAAATTTTCAAATGAATGATCTAATCCCAAATATTCTATAAATTAACATATTTAGCACAATGTGAGGAAATTATTTCATTTATTATAAATAATATATTCGAAAAAATAGTGTTTTATCAACTCCCCCACACTTACCCTTTTTCACTCCTAGGAAAAAACCTCATATCAAGTAAACCTCAATATAAAATTAAAACAAATTTTAAAACACATATCCTTAAGATCCAACAATTCCATTCCAAGAAACAAAAGATATAATTACTCGTTAAAAAATCATTATTTCAAGTTCTCTATTTATATTATTCAATATATTTCCACTTCATTTATCCTCTCATGCACAAAACACTTAACTCACTTGATTTTTCTCTTATCACACAAATGTCAATTTTTCAGCAATGTCTTTCTCATCCAAACTCATACAAGGGTCACCATTCGCTTGATAAATTCCTGCATCACCACCCGATGTGATTCAAGGACATATGTATATCATGAGGACTTTCTAGGATTATTCTGTGGCTTTCGGTAGGTATGATTTAGATGTGAAAAATTCTGAGGCTGAATGAGGGGGCTTAACTCTTTTTGAAGAAAAATTTCATTAATCTAATTTTCACTTAAATATGGTATCCTCCTCAATCCTCATGGAATTGATTCATGTTCATAGTCATGAAAAATAAAAAAAAATCACACAATTCAATATTTCAGCATTAAAAATGTCAATCTTCTCAAACATGATTTTCTTGAAAGACTCAGATAGGCGCATCTTTCTCCCTCTATTAGAATCTTCAGAAAGGCACAACTTCACTTATCATGAAAGCTCCAGAAAAGAAACAACATTAAATATAGTGATTTTCTTCAGTAATAAACACATCTCTTCATAATTTAATTTCCCACCCAAAGTAGCATAGAATGCGGTAGCACAACACAAGATAGTTTCCCCCACACTTAAGTTCAACTAGATTATGCAATTTTACTTCAAGAGTTGGTTGGATAGGGATAATTGGCTTGTAATGTGGAAAACCTAATAGTTTGTTCATGGATTCTAAGGGCTACAAGGATTAAATGTTCAAGGTAGGCTATTATAAATAAGGATTCTTTGAAATAGGGGATTTAATACCAAACAAGTGCCTCAATCATTTAAAACATAAGTACATAGAAACCTCAAGTTTTGGCGGGAATAAATCAAATTCTGGTTAAATAAAGCATGGTTTGGTTATCCCAAGAAATGATGTAGATGTAAATAATATGAATATAATGGTTTAGAAGCCTCACAAGGAAGTGATTTCAAATATAAAGAGTGAGATGTGGCATGGGATTCAAAATTCAGAGTACTTTTCATGAAATTACTAAAGATTTGAACATGAAACAAAGTCATTTTCAGCATTCATTTAAGCTTAGTTTCTAGGGATAAATTTTTTCACTTATTGATATGGATTTTAAAATGGTGATCAGAATCAATTCAGCTCAAATATTTCTAAAAAACACACAAAAATTTTAAAAATAAACACACAAAGTTTGAAATAAAACACACAATTTTTTTTGTTTTTTTTAATCATTGAAAAAAAGGAAAATAATTGAAATTACTAAAATAAAAGGTTCCCTCCCCCACACTTAAAATATTTCATTGTCCTCAATGTGAACCCATGAGATGATATATGCATGAGAAAATCAGAATTTTAAATAGGAAAAATAATATAAAAGTGAAAAGGTTAAGAACAGCCTGTTATGCTCAAGTGATGATGGGGTCATGCAGTGTGATTAAATCCACTACATCAGTAAAAACTCCCTCAATGTATCTCTTTAATAGTTTCCCACTGACTGTAAAGATCCTTATTGTGTCCTCTTGTGTGATCTCCACTGAACCATAGAGAAAAACATTAGTCACAACATTAGGACCTAACCACCTAGAACGCAACTTACCAGGCATTAGATTTAGTCATGAACTATAGAGAAGGACTTTCTATACAACATGAAACTCCCTTTTTTGGATCATTATTTCATGAACTGCCTTTGATCTTTCCTTGTAAAGCCTTAAGTTCTCATATGAGGACAATTAAATCTCCTCAAGCTCTTGAATTTATAGCTTCCTTTGAATTTCATCTTGGGCCAAATCCATGTTGCATTTCTTTATCGCCTGATGCTCAACCTCCATGGGAAGATGAGATGCTTTCCCACAAAAAAAATTGAAATGGGGATATACCAATGGGTGTCTTTTATGCTGTCCTATAAGCCCAAAGCGCATCATCCAATCGCTTTCTCCAATCTTTCCTATTCGGCTGCACAGTTTTATCCAAAATTTGTTTCAACTCCATATTTGAAACCTTATCTTGGTTATTTGTTTAAGGGTGGTATGGTGTTGATGTTTTGTGTGTCACCCCATACTTCTGAAGGAGGGAAGAAAAATTATGGTTGCAGCAGTGCGTCCACCGGTCACTAATGATAGCCTTTGGAACTCCAAACCTGCAAAAAAATTGTGTCTTGAAAAAGTCCACTACAACATGAGAATCATCAGTCCTGGTGATCTTAGCCTCCACCCATTTTCTCACATAATCAACCGCCACCAAAATGTAAAAGAAACCAAAAGAACTTGAAAAATGACCCATAAAATCAATACCCCATACATCAAATATCTCACAAAATAGTATGGGTTGTTGGGGCATATCGTGTCTCCTAGAAATATTATTAGTGTGTTGGCAACGTGAGCATGACTTACAAAACACATGAGCATTGTGGAATAAACTAGGCCAATACAATATAGAGTCTAAGACTTTCCTAGCTGTTTGTTGGGGTCCAAAGTGTCCACCACAAGCAAGTGTATAATAGAATTTCAAAACAGACTCAAACTCATGATCAGGAACACACCACCTAATAACTTGATCACTACACATGTGCCAAAGATATGGATCATCCCACACATAGTACCAAGACTCACTTTTAAATTTTTGGACTTGATGTTTCTTTAAATTTGATGGGATTTTAAAGGCAACAAGGTATTTCACTAAATCAGCATACCAAGGATGTGTACCTGAGATGGAATAAAGATGCTCATCGGGGAAAGTGTCCCGAAGTGGTACCTAGTCCAAGGTGTCATTCTCTATTATGTGAGTAAGCCTACTCTTGTGGTCTTCCACCAAGTTCTCTGACTCCTTATTGTCCTTTATCTCAGTATCAAATTCTTGAAGAATAATCATCCATCAGATTAGCCTGGGCATTGCTTCTGGCTTCTTCAAGAGGTACCTCAGAGCTGCATGGTAGGAAAAAACAACTACTTTAGAGCCCAATAAATATGAATGAATTTATCTAAAGAAAATATGACACCAAGAAACTCATTTTCTATGGTTGTGTAGTTTTATTGGGCTGAATCCAGTGTCCTCAATGCATATTCAATCACATGTGAATGTCCCTCCACCCTCTGACATAAGATAGCTCCAACTGAAAAGTTGGAGGTGTCAGACATAATCTGAAAAGGAATTTTCCACCATGGGGGTTGTATGATTGGTGGATTAGTCAGAAACTTCTTTAACTCATCAAAGGAAGTCCTGCAATAATCATCAAACACAAAATCAGAATCCTTTTGAAGTAATCGGGACATAGGAAGATCAATCTTACTAAAATCTTTGATGAAGTGCTGATAAAATCATGAATGCCCTAGGAAATATCTAACATCATGCACACATGAAGGATAGGGTAAGGATTAAATGATATCTACCTTAGATCTATCAAGCTCTATCCCATGCTTTGACACTACATTCCCTAAGACAATTCTATGCTCTACCGTGAAATAACATTTTTCAAAGTTCAAGACCAGATTCTTCTCAGTACAACAATTAAACACATTTATTAAACTACTTAGACATTCATCAAATAAGGATCCATACACTGTAAATTCATCCATAAATACCTCTATTCAGGTCTCAAGAAAATCAGAAAAAATACTCAACATGCAACTCTGGAAGGTACATGGGGCATTTCAAAGTCAAAATGGAATCCTCTGGTAGGCAAATGTGCCAAAGGGACAGGTGAATGTAGTCCTTTCCTGATCCTCCGGAGATATAGAAACCTAAAAATATCCAGAAAATCCATCCAAGAAACAATAATGTGTCTTCTCAGCTATTCTCTCAAGCATTTGATCAATAAATGGGAGGGGGAAATGGTCCTTGCGAGTGGACTAATGTAGTTTCATATAATAAATACACACACGCCAACAGTTTTGTACCCTCATTGGAACTAACTCATCTTTATCATTTTTAACAATAGTAACACCACATTTCTTAGGCACAATCTGAATAGGACTCACCTACTGAGAATCTGGAATGGGATAAATTATACTTGCCTCGAGTAATTTTTCAACCTCTTTTTTAATAACTTTTATAAGGGTTGGATTGAGTCTCGATTGTGGCTGCCTCACTGGTTTAGCCCCATCCTCCAAGAGAATCCTATGCACGCAAATAGAGGGGATAATACCTGATATGTCAGGTAAGGTGCACCCAATTACCTTAATGTTCTCCCTCAAAAGATTAAAATGTTTTTATTCATGTTCAAAATGGAGATTGTTACCAATGATAACAGGTAATTTCTCACCACTAAACAAGTACGGGTATTTGAGATTTGGTGGCAATGGCTTGAGTTCCAATGTAGGGTGGTGATGTATGGATGGAGAAATTGAAGGAACTGAAATATGTGCACAAAGAATATTAGTATCAGAATAGGCATCATCAAAATCAGAGAATAAAGTATCAAATCCATCATCATACTCAACATCCAAGTCATAATCAGAGTTCACGTGATCAAAATCATAATATGATTTTATTTCAAAATCAGATCTAAGAGAGTCTTATGCATTATAAATAGGTGTGTAAGTACTCTTAGACATCAAACTATAACTAATACTCATAATCTCCCTAAGCATAGGACAATAAAAATCCAGGGGGGTTTTATTTGGTGGTTCAAAATGGGAGATAACAAAAGTAGAACGGTCCTATGAGGGGTACTTCATGGAATTAATAATATTAAATATCACAACTTCATCTCCAAACTCAATGGAAAGTGTACCCTCATTGACATTTATGAATGTTTCTGCAGTTTTGAGGAAGGGCCTACCTAAGATAATGGGAGAACATGAACTTACCTGATCATCCTCCATTTTAGGAATGTATAAGTCTACTGGAAAGATCATGTATCTTACCCAGACAAGTACATCCTTAGGGACTCCCACTGGATATGTCTTAGCTCTATTTTCCAACTGCACCACTACTCTTGTCGGTTTCAACTCACCAACCTATAAAGAAGAGAATATAGAGTGAGTAATTACATTTATAGAAGTTCCTAAATCACATAAATCATTAAAAAAGTGTAACTCTCCTATGGTGTATGGGATGGTGAATGTCCCTGGATCCTTTCACTTTGTTGTCATTACTTGAGTTGGTGTAATGAGTGTGTCACATTCCTTCCAAGGTTGATCCTCTCATTTCCCTTGATCTCTCTTCGATTGGTACAAAGTTCTTTTAATAATTTCACATACCTTGAGATTTGATTAATGGCCTTAATAAGGGGGATGTTTATCTCCACATTCTTGAATGTGTCCAAAACCTCCTTTTGCATTGCCTCTTCAGTCATCTTCTTGGTTTGAACAACCCTATTTGTAAAAGGAAGGGGTTTAGGAGGAACATCATTAATCTTTTTCTTACATTTATCTTTCTCCTTGTGTTTCTCATCAGTCAGTTTTGAATGGGGCTTCTCTGGAGTTGTGGTGAATCCCGGTGGAATGGTAGGTGGAGAAGCATCAATTGTTTGCTTCATGCTTCTCAATGTTATGTCACTTACATTCCCATTTGGATTTGGAGTAGTTTGGGAAGGTAGATTTCCAAAATTCTTACTTACCGTTTCATGGAGGGAAATGGAAATCTAGCTCATTTGAGTCTTTAACTCCCCCAGCTCCAAACCTTGACTCTTCAACTCATTCTATTGATTTATAACAATTTGCTTCAAAAGATCATCAATGTTAGAATCTACCTTTGGTTGAGAATTTCCTTGTTGTTGGCTTGTTGATGCTTGGGCTTAAAATCTCTTTTGGGGTTGTTGGAAACCATGTTGGTAAGGTGGAGGCTACTAGAAGTTTTGTTGAAAAGGGGGCCTTTGTTGTTTTCCAGAGCCATACCTCATGTTTGATTGATCCTTACACCCTTGGTTGTATGCTGGTTCAAAGGAATTAAACTTCTTTTGAGGATATGGTTGTTGTTGTTGTTGATATGGTCTCCCATGAAACACTGCTACACAATATTCTATTTCTTGTAGTTGGGGGCAATAGTCAGTTGGGTGTCTTGTCTTAGTGAAAATTCCACAAGGTCTTATAAGAGTGGGTTGGGATGTCTTTTGATCCAAAGTGATCTGCCTCACCATAGGGGTCAATTATTCAAACTTGGTATCAACTAAATAAATCTAAAGAGAATAAGGACTTACCTTATGTACTCCCCTGACATGCGGGGTACCTCTTTCGCCAAATTGGTGGGAGTTTTGGGTCATCTTGTTGATAAATGCATGTGCAGCTATTGGTTTCTTGTCGACCAATGCTCCTCCAATTGCGGCATCCACCATGATCCTCTCCATAGGTGTGATTCCTTTATAGAAGTACTGTATGAGGAGTTTCTCACTGATTTGGTGATATGGGAAGCTTGCACCCAACATCTTAAATCACTCCCAGTACTCATACATTAACTCCCCTTGTGCTTTCTTGATCTTCAAGATCTCTTTTCGAATGAATGTGGTCCATGATGCAGGAAAAAATCTCTGCAAGAAAAGGAATTTCAAATTGTTCCAACAAGTTACATCTTCATGTTGTAAATAATACATCCAATCCTTTGTAGCCCCATCAAGTGAGAATGATAATGCTCTTTGTTTGATTTGATATTTAGAAACATTTCTTGTTTTTAAGGTTGATCAAACCACATTAAATTCTTTTCAATGTTTATTTGGATCCTCACTAGATAATCCATGAAATTTTGGAAGAAGGTGAATTAATCCAGATTTTAGTTCAAATTCTGATTCGAGATTTGGCTATGAAATGCAGTTTGGTTGATAATTAATATCAGGTGCATCCAATTCTCAAATGGTTATATTAAGTTCACTGTTATTGTTTTCATCCTTTGGTTTTAGTTTTATGTTTTAATTTGAAGTGTTTCCAATTTCAATGTTCTTGGAGTGGAGAAACTCCCCAACTGTTTGAATGTTGAAACTTCCCGTTGACTAAGAATGTATGATGCGGTCCCTAAGGTTGTGTTCAATATGAGGGTCAAGATCTAAGAGATCCTCGGGATTAGTTCGTGTCATAAATCAAATAAAAATTAAAAAAAAAGGAAAGTGGACCATAGTAAAATAAAAATGAGAAGTTTGAGTGGATGGTCCAAAAAGAAGAAGAAAATAATAGAAGAAGAAGAAAGAAAGAAAGAAGATAAAAAGATAATAAAATGTAAAATAAAATAAATACCTCTAATTGGTTGAAATAATTACTTGCCTCTCCAACAATGGTTCCAATTTGAAATTACATTGTCGCACACGCTCTCAAAAATATTTATTTGTGATTTTACTAAGTGCATCACAGTGGTTGGCCTAGGTCGTTCTCTCAAGGAAAAAGTGAATTAAACAACTATTAATGGGATTTAAGTAAGTATTTAAATAGTTCAAAACAAATAAAAAGAAATATGGGGGATTTGTTTTGTGACTTTTTAAACATTAAATTAAACAAGAAAATGAGAAGCGAAAATCAAGAGATAATTTCTTTAGAAACACTTATATGAGAAGACGTAGTTGATCTAATCAAATCCCTGGACCATTCATTTATAATTATCCTATATAATTATAATTTATTAAATTATTATCCCCTAACCTTGTTAACCTCCAAACCCTTCATAAATTAACACAACTACAAATATTTGTGAAAACAAGCCCTAGGTTAACTTCGGGACCTTCAATCGTAGCACCCTACTTTGATTGTGATCCAAAAGAAAACTTGTGTTCAGTAGTAAATTAAAGAAGAATATCCTCCCTGTATTTTAGAATTAATTATGTTTAGAGATGATACTTGAACCCTACAATCATATCCCAAAGGGATTAGATTTTTCTATTGAGGTTTCACTCACACGGTTTACACAATCCCGGTCATGCGGTCAAGTGCAAGTCGATTGAGTAACTTAGAAATTAAAACTCAATTAATTGATCACAATTTATGAATTAAAATATGTTTTTGGATTCAAAATAAATTAATTAAGGGAGTATATATTAGATCAACTATGAAAGAAATCACTCTTCTATGGGTGGAGTTGTCATCGTGGAGACGTTCTGCATAAGAAATGGATTGAAAGGGGAACACCCAATCTCATCTCCACTCTTATATTCCAAACCAAGAAAAAAAATAAAAGGATGAAAATAGAAAAACACAAAAGATTTATTGAAGAAAATTCATGTTACAATCATAATAACAAAGAAAAATAAAGTGGAGGTGGGAGAGGAGAGCCTTTTTTGGAAGAGATGTTTGTACAAGGAATTACTTATTCCAAGAGTTTTTAGGAGTTATCAAGAGCCACCCTTTCATCCACACCTTTCCAAAGACTCTAACAGCCCTCCCAAAGAGTAAAAATATCCTTTAAATATATTTTTGGATGGATAGGGTTACAAAACTTTTTTAATTGTTAAAGGGAAATTAGGCCAAATTGTTTAATCCCACTTTCACTGCATAGTTGACCTCCAAAACGCGTTAATTATCTAGTTTTATAGTAGGATGATTTGTTCCTAATCATGTTCCTGATCTTTCTTCAAAATTTGGTCTCAATAAAAGTATGTATAAAGAAAATATGGCCCAAATGGTGAAGTGATGTCCAATCTGGATGGTTCAGTCCAACTTTGTATTCGTGGTTTATTTACTCCACTAAAATGCACGATCCAGTTCCCATGTCCTAAATAGAATTTTTATCCCAATAAGTCAGGAACACAGTTACATAATTTTAAGTAAAATTATTTTACATAAAAATATTTATTACTGAAATACTATAGTTAATTTTAAAAGGGTAAAACTAGAATTTCAATCAAATTTTCAAATGAATGGTTTAATCCCTAATATTCTATAAATTAACATATTTAGCACTATTTTAGGAAATTATTTCATTTATTATCAATAAAATATTCAAAAAAATAGTGTTTTATCATGCATCTGATTATATTTCGTGGATGTGAAAGGTTTTTCAAACCTCTAATAAGTTGAAGATATGTTCATGGGGGTCTTCACTTTGATGCCTGCTAAATTTCCCCATATTCTGGATCATGTGAATGAGTCCAGGATTGATCATAAAATTGTACACATTAATTGGTGGGAACACAATGTTAAGCATAGCACCTCTAATGGAAGGAAAGATGTATTCTATTATAGTGAGATCTTGTAGTGTTGGTTACTCACCCTAATTGTCAGGTGGTATATATTTGGGTTCATGAAGGTGTGGTGGCGTAAGATTTTTATGCTCACCCATTATGAAGTGGCGATGTGAATCTATTGTTCTAACAATCTTAGGATCGAAAAGAATTTGTTCTTATTCATCCAGGATTCTTGAGTGAGTAAAGGTTCCTTGATGCATGCACTAGATGGAATGGAGAGAGAGATAGAGATAGAGAGAAGACGCAGGTTCTCCTGAAGGCAAAAAATATAAAAGTAAAATGGGAAGAAAAATAATAAAGGGGGAGGGATGAGGTAATCCAAGGTTTTATCTAAAAGTTATTGTTCCTATGAAACAGAAATCTCTGGAAATGGTGCCAAAATTTGATTCTCCTACACACATCATTGAATTCACATGGGAATTAATCAGATTATAAATTTATAGTCTCAAACTACACTTACTACTAGGGAGTACTAAAGTGGCAGTGCAGGGTAGAACCCACAAAGATCACTAGTAGGAAAGTAACCATTCGAAAAGAAAACCCTTAAAAATTATTCATCGTATTCACTATTTAGGTTTGGTTTTTACTAAATCTAGGTATTTTGGATTTATGATAGATAAAAAGGAAGGTATCGGGGTCAATTTCAGGGTTCTTAACAGAATATAATCTTATATTTAAGTTTGAATAGTTTTAAAGATTAGGTTGTGAAGCAATGAAAGGGTCACTAATTGGTTTTTTTCAAACCAATTAGATCTACCTATATGGAAACTATCTCATGGATAGTTATAGATAACAACCTAGGTGCATTACACTTATTTTCTATGTAGAAATCGTTATAGGCAAATGGTAATAGTCCTTCTCAACTCCAATTAGTTTAGGTTTGTTCAATTGCACTTCCCATGGTCAAGGATGTGAAAAATAATGTGATAAACAATTATTATTAACTAAATTACTAGAAATAGGTTTACTAAGGTTAAATATATAGATTCACTAGGCTTAGAAACACCCTTACTCTCTACCCCTAACCCTAGGTGGATTATCCATGCATGGTAGTGTTGATCAAAAGTAGAGAAATACTACACATGCTATGCATAATCATGAAAAAATTGAGAAATAAGAAATCCAAGATTAAAAAAATTAAGAATCAAGATCAAAAAATTAAAATCATTGTAAATCCAATCAAAAACTCATTTTTTTCCAAAGAAACAATAAATAATGGTGAAAGCGTTGATGAGGTACGGTGAGCGATGTTGAAACAAACATTGAAAATGGAAATAGATTCAAAATGGATGAAGAATGGATGTTGATCAATAATTAAAAATGATTTAATAAAATATAAAAATGAATTATTTAAAACTAATTTAGAAGTAAAATATATGAATATGGGAGAAAACATTGGGAGAAAACAAAAGTATACAAAGACTCTCTGTGTGTGGTCGGCGCTGGAATATTAATAGGCTCGAGAAGTATATAATTTGCCAATAATTCACGTCATGTACAGGATTAAGTGGATTTTTTCCCAATATCTTCATGTCATTTAATCGGTCTACATGTTGTGTATTTGATATACTCAATTTTCTATAGAAAATTAGTGCGTATATTTTATCAGGTGGAACATAAAACTTTACACATCATGTAACCTATGCACATCGTGTACTTTATTCACTTTTAGTGAGATTTTGAACTTGAAATTATCACAAAGTGTAATGCATATACACATCATGAAAAAGATAAACATAATGTACTTTCTTTACAGGTTGGTCTATGGACTGTAGGCATGCTGTGAATGAGGACTAAATGTCATGAATATAATACACAATGTGTAAAGCCTATTTTTTCCAATTTTTATAATTTCTTCCTTTGAGTCCAAAATTCCTAATTACTATGAAAAAAACAAAACCAAATTTATTATTGAATAAAACTTCAATAAAACTTAATTAAATGTATCCAATATGTATATATAATTTTAGTTTATCATGTTTCTAAGTGTTGTATAATAATACCATGAAGAGGTTGTGGAAATACCCCTTGATGAGAGATTAGGTTTGGAATAAAGTTGCATTCAGGTGTTTCAATAATATCAATGTATTCATATTAGATAGCCCCTTCTAAGTTTCATGATATTTAAATTTAGTTTAGTGATCACTTGAATAGAATATTTATTTGGCATAGTTTGTTTCCTTGGGTAGCCCATATTTTTTTCAAATAAGGAAAATGGAAGTTTGTAGTTGTATGTCGATTATTAACATTTGAATTGGATGGTGGTGAAGAACCACTACCATCTCTTATGGATTAATGATTTATTCAATAATTTGAATCGAGAAAGATAGTTCTTGAAGAAATACTTGTGATATAGGTATCATCATATGCGAGAAAAGGATGAGGACATCTTGAAGACTACCTTCAGATATTGTTATGGGAATTAGGAGTTCATTTTAATGTTGTTCAGTTTAACGAATGCTTTAAATGTGTTCATGGGGTTGACTAATGAAGTGTTCCATGAGTTCTTGGATTGGTTAATGGTGTTATTTATTAATGAAATTTGTGGGTTTTCAGTGTTAGAGAAGCAACATGCAGAGCATCTATGAGCCATGTAATGAGTTTTTTGGTTTCAACAACTATTGGGGAATCTATTGGGGTGTGAGGTATTGTAATGTGAGGTCTATTTATTAGGTAATTCTATCCCTCAATGTGGATTAGTGATCGATCCTTTTAATATTGAGGTGGTGATTTATTTTTTAGGCCCCAAGAATATTGTATAGGTGTAAAGTTTCCTTTTTCTAGATGAATATTATAGGAGTTTTGTACCCAAATTATCCTATATTATGACACCTAAGATATTGTTGACTGGAAAAAAATCATGAGTTTTTGTGGACTGGCCAGTGTCAGGCTACTTTGAGTATTTGAAGGAAAATATGGTCAATTATCTAGTTCTTTTTCTATCATAGGAGGTCATTTTTTAAGGTTTACTATGATACTTAATATCTTGGTTTGGGTTTTTTGTTGATTTGGTATAAGGAAGTTGTCTCTTATGGGTCCCATGAGTTATGACCTCATGAATGTAACTATTCCACTCATGATCTTGATCTTGTTGTGGTAGTGTATTCCCTAAAATTTTGGAGACACTACCATATCAGTGACCATTTTGTAGTCTTCAAATATCACAAAATCTATAATTATATCATCTCCTAAAATGACTTGAATCTATAATAGTGAAGGTGAATGGAGTTCTTTAAAAAAAATTACTTTTATATTTCCTTTAATCTTTTTAAATAGAATGTTGTGGAAGATTCCTTGAGCAGAAATTCACAAGGTGATGTTATCCATGTGTTTGGAGTCTCATGGAGAGTGATGGAAGATTTGGAATAATTTCACCTTGATATAATAGAAATGTATATAAGATGTTTTTTTTACTATATGATAGTGTAGTAAGTTTAGGATTTATATATGGTGGATTCTGAGATAGAGGTTTGATGTGATCAATTTATTTATGGCGATACTTTTAAGGGGTGCTATGAGGATTGAAAGTATCAAGTGTTATTCCAGGGAAAAAAATGTATTCCTTCAGTGATGCATGAAGTTTTTCTGTAGAAGTTCCATAGTTCAACCTTAGTTGTACACCTTATTGTGATGAAGATGTACCATGCTCTAAGGAAACATTTTTGGTGGCCTAGTATGAAGATCTCAGTTGCAGAGTTTGTCTCCCTATTTTTATTCTACCAAAAGATAAAGGTTGAGCATCATGTCCATAGTGGTTCTCCTCAATTTTTTTATTCTCCCTGGTAGAAATAGGAGGAAATTTTGATAGACTTCATCACTGGTTTTCCCATAACTCAGGGTGGTCATAATTCTATATGGGTAATCATGGACCACTTGATGAAGTAATCTCACTTATTAGTGATCAATGAGTTAATCTCAATGGAGATGTTGTCGAGGGAGTACCTGGAAAATATTATGAGGCTTCATAGGATTCCAAAGACAACTATCTCTTATTGTGATCCTTGTTTTACCTCTAGGGTTTAAAGAGGCATCATGTATACTTTTGGATCTCAATTATGCATTAGAAATTATTTTCATCTACAGAAGGATAGTCAAGTAAAGAATACTATATAGACACTAAAAAAGATGTTTCATGAATGAATTATATAATTTGGAGGTTCTCATGTGAGTTGTATACCCTTACTGTATTTTTCCTATAATAATAATTATCACTCCCCTATTAGCAAGGCTCTGTTTGATGATTTGTATGGGGGACCTTTCTTGTCTCTGTTATGTTATAACGAGGTTATAGAGTCAGTTTTTCTTAAACCATAATTGATGAAGAGTACGAAAAAGAAGGTATAAGTGATCTAAGAGAGAATAAAAGTGGTAAAATATCATTATAAGTATTATTTTGATCATATGCGGAGGCCTTTATATTTTGACATTGGAGATCGCATATTCCTAAAGGTGTCCCCTCATTATAGGAAGCAATGGTCCAATTGTTAGAGTAATCTTTCTCTCAGGTTCATTGGGCCTTTTGTGGTATTAACTCGGGTTAAAGTTGTGGAGAATCAGTTAACACTACCCCTACATATGATTGATATTCATGTTGTCTTTTTCATATCACACCTTCACTGATATCTTCATGATGATTCTCTTGTTATGAACTAGGGTGAGATGGATGTTGAAGATGATGAGAAATTCAAGGAACGGCATATCGAGATTTATGACCATTATGAGAAGGTGTTGTGTGGGTGTGATATACCTTTGGTTTGTGTCCTATGGAAACACGGTGGTTTTGAAGAGAGAACATGGGAATGGGAGTCACATATGCATGATCAATACCCTGATTTATTATAATGACTTATTATTTTACCTTTGTTGATATATTATGTTTTGATCTTGTGTTGATAAATAATTTTGTTTATTTTCCTCATTTGGTGATGTTGCATTTTTATGCACTCTTGCCTTAAGTTTTTTTTGTTGTGATAATGTTGTATTGGTATCCTTGAGTTGTGTACTACAGGGTGGTTGTTTGAACCCCTTTATCTTTCTCCTAGGTCTTGTTTTAAATTCTTGAGGATGATAAATTTTTAGAGGTGACTGTTGTGAGGTTTCGAATTTTAAAAGTTCTTACCTTTTCATTTACCTAGGGATCGGAGGTGTCATGAGGGAGTTCGGAAGAGTTTTGGAGGATATAAAATATTTTTATCCTTTTAAGTGTCACTAATCCCATGGTGGTGGGTGTGGTTCTAGCCTTTTTGAAGTTTCTTGGAGGTTTGAGCCTGGATTGTGCCATTTTTGACTTGGTTGTGTTGATTTTGGTCATGTGGTTGGCTATTTGGTGTTAGAGTACACCATAGCTTGTAAAACAGATTTACTGGCCATATATAAAGGCATGTTTCCTTGGGGTTTCTCATATGATTCATGGGGATTGGAAAACAAATTGATAGGTTGTATTGAGGAAGGAAATATGGGTGTGGTGCTCAGCGAGTCCCACTATCGGACATGGGAAGAGTATGTCTTGACACATCACAGCTCTGGGTGTGGTCTAGGTAAAATAGATTGGGTTTTGAAACTATGTAATATTGGAGGACTTAGTGGTAGTCAAAGTGGTTTTTTCATGGATTTTAAAGGTGTGAAGTATATTGAGTTCAAATTCCTTGAAACCCAAATCATACTTTGACCAAGGGAACCACAAGCACGTTGGGAGTTCACTGCATTATTCTGAAGGAATTTTAGGATTCCTCTATAAATGGAAGGCTTAACCAGGCTTGGTTTTGATTTTTGATCCTCTCAAACCCTAGTTAATCCCTATTCCTCTCACCAACCTCCAATCATGCCTTGAATATTCTAAACCCCTTGGATCAATGGATTAAATTCTCAAAGTAAGGTATCTTCCACTTTCTTCTCTCATTCTTGTTCCCCTAATATTTTTTCACTCATAAATCCATTATTAGTGGTATTTCCTTCTATTTTTGTGATATAATTGAGAAATTTTTAATTGTGGTTTTTTCTTATGTTCTGGTGGCGTTTTATTTGGTTTTGGTAGTGGCTCTTTAAGTGGTGGTTGTTCCTCGATTGTTCATTATTTCACATAGAATGTTGAGCTTATAATCGAGGTAGGATTTATATTAATTATCCTTTTATTTATGTGAAAATTTTAATTATTCATGCTTTACCTACTTGTATAAATGGGTGTGATTAACCTTAAAAAGATAATAATTCATAAAATAAATCACATGTTGAATGATGATTTAATAATTTAGAAATTGTAAGAAGAAAAACTGGCACATTCTCTTATTTAATTTAATCATTAGAGTTAATAGAATACCATGGAATAATGTTTTTTTTCATTAATTCAATAATTCAATTAGAACTTGAATCCCATGTTTCATCTTAAAGTGTTAATATTCTTTAAATACATAATTAAAAAAACAAAGATTTTGTCGCATGCTATAGTGTTATCTGCGTTTTGTCTTATAATAGGAATTTTTTACAATACTATATGTTAATGAGTTGAAAATTGAATTCTCACATGTTCAAGATAATTAATTTCCTTTTGGAGGATTAAATAATTGGTTGGGTTTTGAGATCACTTATGGTTTAGGTTTTTATGCTTCTTCTTTATGTTTACTAAGATAGTTTGATACATGTTTAGCAATGATTGTATTGTTGCTTTTCTAGCATGGTTAATTTATTATAACTATAAAAACATAAATCTAAAATATTTTAATTAATGAAAGAGGCATAATAAGTTTTTCTACTACTCATCTTGGATTATATTATTTTAAATAATGCTTGAAATTGTGTTTATGGTTAGTTATGGTTAGACAATTCTTATAGGTTTTCTTATGTGGATAACCTAATCTTAATGAAATGGTTAATTCAATATGAATTTAAAATGGTTGTTTGATCAATAATAAATGTTTTGGGTGGAATGATATTATTCCTTGTTGTGGGAGGCTTTAATTCCACAATGTTATGGCCTTAGTACCTTTTCCTGTGTGCATAAATTATCTTGAAATATATGTGTTCTTAGGGAATTTGGAGTCTTTTTTTGCTGATTGATTTTTTATAGTTGGTAACCTTGATGAGAAATGGGCCGAAGGGTTAGGTTGGTGTTGTTTGACATTTTATTTTATGATCAGTGGGCTAGGAGCTCGAGCTACAGTGATGGTCTATGTCGATGATGGTGGGATGGATTATGGTATGTTTAATGGTGTTGGACACTGGGTGATTGGAATGAGTTCAGAGTGGGTTTTTCTCATCAATATATAATTAATCATTCTTAATATTTCTTGATGATTTACTAATGCATGTTTGGTTTTTTATTGATGTATAGATGTCCAAATGATGTTTTCATAACAACTAATGAACTTTTTAACAAATTTTAATGTTATGGATTATGAGTGCATACTTTAAGTGGTAGCTTAGTCTGAGTCCTAAAGTAATTGGATGATTAAGAAATAATAAATGAAATAATAAATGGATGTGCTCGGTTCATGGTGTTCATATATGATGATGATATACTTGATAATATAATCAATATAATTATTATTATCAGCAGCACTTGTCTTAAGAAGATTAAAATGTCAATCTTGGAAAAAGTTGATGTTATTTAGTTAATGGTTAATTAATTAGTTAATAATTAACTCAATGTTTGTATGTTAGTTTGATATTAATTCCTTAGTAGTGGTGGTTTGGAGTCATGTGTGATGATATTAGAAAATGATTCTAATTCTAGATAGTTTCCCTTATTGTGGATGTGATATTATTCTATATTTTATGATTTTATACGTTATCCCATCCATTTCTGTAGGGAAAATGACACCCAAATCTTTGGGGGTGTTTTCTATAACATATGGGATGGTGATGTAATGTATGGATGACTTATCCCTATACCCTCTTCTCCCTCTAGATTTAGATGAGTAGGTGTATCCCAAGATATAATGGCTTATGGTATAGGGTTCATTCCTGTTTTGGATTTGATGGCTCAATGTTTTAATATACATTTATGTGTGGGGATGTGATGGCTTGAGGTATAGAATGTACTTGTATCTAGGCATGGTGGTCATGACTTCTCATGATTGTTATTGTATGGGTTGTAATGGATTGAGGTGTAGTGTATGTACATGTGTAGTAGTGGCTTCCAAACATATACTTGGTTATAGAAGGGATGATGTTGATGATGAGATGGATATGTGGAATGATGCCAAAATAAGATATTGGGCCTCGTACAGGACTGAGGTAGGTAGGGTTGGGGCCCAACTCACATCAGTTATGACTTAATCATAAGAGGTATGAGTATAGTACATAACCATTAGGGTGTGAGAGTGATAAACCAGTGGAGAAGTAAGAAAATAGTACCATAATTTATATATATTCTTTAGATATATAATGATTACTTATTTTTGTTATTTTGTGATTTAGAGATTTTGAGTATGGGAAAAGAATAGTATACTTATTTAGGTGATGAGTTAGTTTAAATTATTTATTCATTGGATTAAGTTGTATTCTTTCACCATTGGAATTTTAGGTTTTAAGGAGGATCTTACAGAGTATAAATGTTATGCACACCCTACGTATGATAACCCATATATTTAATTTCATGATTTATTACATAAAGACACATAATACAATCCCAAAAGATCAATAGGACTAGTTTATTTGGTAAATTATATATATAACAATAACATATAACAGGGATAAAACAAAATTATTTAAAACTCCTTAATGTTCTTTTAAAATTCCATTACCTTTCTAAAATTGTATAGGATAACTTGGGGACGTACATAAGAAAGGGGTGAGCTATAAAGCCCAATAAGGGAATAATCAAAGCATAATATGATGAAATTATACATTTGAGTCAAGAGTAATATAAATTTTACATAAAAGGGATGATAACCATAAACATGAATATATAAGCATGATATAAAGATGATAACATCAAGGCAATATAGGAATGTGGCAACAACATAAAACATTCCATCATAAGAATAGGTTAAGGATAACCATCTATAAATCATTACATGGTGTGCTTTGGATAGCCTCTAATTCACCATACATGTTATATCATGAGATAGAAATATTACCTAATGCATTATAGGGATTTATAATTTTAGGCCTACCCATCACATTCATATCATGTACATGCATTTGTGTGCCACATTGATCATTCAAAATAATAACATCTTTTGTCACTTTTAATCCCATGATTAATGAGTATGGATTAAATAAATGGAATTCAGAAATCAATTAAGGATAGGTATATATAGGTGAATACCCTTGATTGAAAATGAGTATGGGTATTCACTGCATAAATGTTTGGCATGGAAAATCATAGGATAATTATGACAGCATAACGGGTGAACATAAATATTCATGGAAGGTTTTAACGGGAGTGAAAGGTAGTATATAATTACTTGGACATAATAAGGATAGTTGTCACACTTGGACTTTTTAATTCATTTTTTTAATTTATTTTATTAATTCTTGACCCCGGGTTCTCACGCCAAGGTTTGCCGGATTAAAATCTTCATCGTTTACTATTTTTACTTGGTTTCAGACCCGTGCTCAGGCACCACATGATTAGCGGTAACTTCACGGTCTCACCAGGTGCTTGTGTGGGTGCCCAAGTGGAATGTGTTGAGGTGCTCAATTTTCATGCGTGTTTTTTTTCAAGATGTGCGTTGAGCTTGTGGTTACCCAGTTTTCAGAATTTGATAATTAAATGGATTAAGTTTAAAAAAAATTGTTTGTTAATAATAATAATATTATTGTTATTTATTTTTATTATTATTGTTTTAGATTTATATTATTCTTATTTATATTGTTATAATTATTATAAATATTATTATTATTATTAGTTTTATTATTATTATTATTATTATTATTATTATAAGAAAAAAAGGGGTTGAAACCCAAGGGGGGGGCCGTGACACCCCCCCCCCCCGTTTTCCACTTCTGCGCGGTGCAGCGTGCCTGACCCGGCGCCCCTTGCAGCCCCTTCTGCTGTAGCCACCGGCGAACCCCGGCCACCCTGCTCCTACTCCGGCGGCCTAACCCTGACCACCCTTCTCCTACTCCGGCGGCCTGACGCCTCCACCCCACTCTCGTTTCAATGACCCGATGTCGCCACCCCACTCCCTGCTCTAGTGAATCGGCCACCCCAGCCGCTCCCCCCTCTCACCGAAACCCCCTCTCTCACATTAATACTCTAGCCACTGCCCCCTATCCGACTATCTGACCTACCTCGTCCTTTTCCGGTGACCCAAACCCCCCTGCTCGCCCCTTTCCGGCAACCCGAACCCCCTGCTCACCACTTGCGCGCGTCGCCCTTCACCCTAACCCCTCGACAGCCAACCTGCAACCACTTTATGGTGAGATTTTGTTTTTTTGAGGTTATCCATTTTTTGGGTTATTGTATGAAGTTAAACCATAATTTTTGTGTGTGTGATCTTATCTGGTATGTTTTTTTTGGCTTCCCGCAGGTGCGGTAGTGGTGCGAACGGGGTTTTGAACCATTTTTTGGGAGGTCCATCAATGTATAAGGTAGGTGATTCCACCTATAGGTATTGTTTGATGAATTAATTCGCCCATTTAATTAATTTAGTATATTCTTTGATTAGTTTTCTTGGTTCGAATATAGTCTTACTTGAGGATTAATATGTTTTTGATGTGTTTAGCATCGTGGTTATGTGATACGAGTGTTTTGTTTCTTTGAAAATCCATGTTGATCCATTTTTAGTGTTTTATAAACTATGTTGTTGGTTTATTAAAATTTTCAAGGGTTTCAGTTGTGTTTTGGTGTGACGTCAATGTGGCGTTGTGTGTGTTTGATCACAAAAGTGTTTTTTAAGGGTTTTAAGTTGGTTTCGTGTGTTTAAAGTCGTGGTATGTTTTTCAAAATTGTTTTATAAAAATTTAAAATTATTTATTAAGTAGTGTTGATGTTGCGAATTTGGTTTTGGAAAAACGTGTTTAGGCGCATGTGCTTTTAAATGTTAATTTCATCATGTCGTGCGCTTTTGTATGGTTTTGTACTCTGGTGTTTTCTTGAAATAACCCGGTGGCGCTTTAAAATAATTAGTGAGTTGTTTTAGTGTTGTGTGTTTTTTTTAAACACTTTGTGGATTTTAAAGTGGTTTAATAAATGGTGTTTATGGCACGAGTTGTGTTTTAAAGTTATGTCGAGCTGGTTCTTTTGCCCTGGTTTTTTGTTTGGTTTGTTCTAAGTTAGTGGCTATGTGTTCTTAGTTATCGTGCGTTTGTTTTAGCGTGTTGGAGAGGTAACCCCATGACACCGTGATCATTGTCTTGCGCATGCTTGTGCGCCTGTGTGAGGTGTCTTGTGTCATCATGTCCGAGCTGCGACTCGAGGTAGGTTCCCATTGCACTGCTTTTTAAAATTTAAGTTACATTATTTCTTATTTTTTGTGCACACAAGTTGTTCAAGTTAAATATTTTATTAATTTTAATAAATGTGAGATAATATAAGATAATTAACTTTTAATATAAGACAATTAATTTTTAAATGATTATTTGGTGTAAAAAAGAGTCGTTTATTTTATACACGACACTTGAAACATTTTCTTGACGAGCGAACACCCAGTATTGAAAGAATGCCCGTTTGGCCTTTAAACATAATTCATGGGATTTCAAATGTAGTTTTGGTTTTAATGATAAATGATTTCTTCTCAAGGATGAATAAGTGTTTTGTTTCTTTTTAGAGTAGTGATTGTGAAATGTATTTAATGCATGTTTGGCACTTTATGGAAAGCGATGGAAATGTTTTGATAAAAACCCTCCTAGGACAACTCTCATGTCTTGGTTTCAATTGATTGTTTGGGAGGCCGCGCTTAGAGTCTCTCGGGTACTTGAGTAGTTTAAAGGCAAGAGGTTGTTCCATGGAGTGGCTCGGGGTGATGTTTGTTGTGCTTTATATATATATATGATCGTATGCTCAGTTTCCATCGGTTGGCTCACCCCCTTTCCAAACACTTGAGACATGGGAATCTGGCATATTGATAGAATATTCTATGAATTATTGCTACACTGGTAGGTTATGGTACTAACCAGTGGCCCATAGTAGGTGGATATATTGGGTTTATTACTATGGGATTTGACCTCGACCTGCCCGAGAGAGGATATTCAAGCATATTGTGCGTTTTGATTTCATCGTAACATGTCAACAAGGATGATTTCGCATGTATTGGTGTCTTTTGGTTTATTCTCAATCTCCTAGGTTCACCCATGTCTATTCGGATTTTTTGCTTGCAGTAGTGGTTATGATGCTCATATGTATACCTACATTTCCCTTGCTGTGTGTTTTAATTTTTGCATTTCTGGTGTATTGTTTTCCTTGGAAAGTGGGAAATTTCTTTTGATTGGGTTTCTAAAAATGGTTTTCAAATGAAAGTGTTTAATACTCTTTGTGAAAATTTGAAAATGTAAACATCACTTTCCCTTTCCAAAAATCCATTGACACTAATGAAATGAACCCAAGTTTGGAAATGGTTAAGGGAAATGGTTCGTACTTTGTTTTTAAGTAAAATATTTAGAAAAACATACTTTTATATATTGTAGTTCAAAATTGAAATGTTGTTTATTTTATTTTAAAGGTAGTGCATTGGGAATAGATATTGGGCTAGCCTACTGAGTTTTAATACTCACGCCTATAGTGTTTTCTTGTTTTTAGTTCTGTTGCAGGTTACAGCTTTAGTTGTTCTCCTTGAGAGACATTGGTTGTGGTATTGGAGAGTGACCCATGGGGTCACATGGAGTTTTGGTCCTGGTCAGGTTAGTAGCATTGTTGGTTGTTCTTTGTTTATCCGCTTTTGTTCTATTTATTTTCCGCTGCTTAGTTTATTTTATTTTGGGCCAAATCGTTCCAACCTACTAAATTTTAATGTCCGACACTAGTTTCCATCCCGTGGAGATCGGGAACACCCCTCGGTCCATGTCGTGGGCCGGCTCGGGTGATCGGTTCAGGGTCGACCCGGGTTGGTTCGTGACAAAATGGTATCAGAGGCAGGTTCTTGTTATTTGGGATGTCTGGTAGATATAGATTAGGATTATCGGGACTCGAGAGGTAGGTACGGGAAGGACGTCGTGAACCCTCGCCCGTTCTGAACTTCGAGTCACCAGGGGTAGTCCGGGAATTGAGTCTTTGTTTCGTTATGGTTTGTTTTGGTTTGAGGGATGACAACGGAGGTAAACTGGTGTTATATCGTGATCTCACATGGAGTAGTGACCCATGTGGAGTCCGGGTACACGGTTTGAATTCCTCCTAGTTGTTGACGCTTACTTGGGGCATGGCCCACTACCATGTTGCCAGGTTAAGTGTGGTCGCTAGTCCCTCTGGTGGTTTGATGCAGGTTGAGTGTCATTTTCGTTCTGGTTGGTGTAAGTGCGTTTTTAGAAATGAAAAAAAGGGGGTTTTGAAGATGGGATGGATTTCTTTTAAATGACTTTAAATTTATGAAATGGGTTTTAAAACTGAAAGCCTTTGGTTTGGAAAACTGGTGTTTTCTTTGAAATTGGTCGAGAATGGTTTGGGTTGAAACCTTAGGTACTCTTTATGAACATTTTCACATGTGAGAGGATGCGTGGAAAGTGTGTGTTGGTGTATATGAAGGAAAGTGGATGAAGACATGTGCAATGGTTCATGGGATTAACTGGGTGTGTTTGAAATTAAAGGCTTGACCTTGTCTTCTAAATTGTCTTTCAAAGAGGAAAATGGTTTTGGAAAGTGATTTTGGTTTGAAAAGTGGATTTGGTATTTGGAGAGTGGTCTTGAAAGAAATCGAATTTGAAATAAAAAGAAAAAAATGGTGGTTTTGGAATCTAAAATGGAACAGGAATTTTGGATAGGGAATTTTAGGTTGTGTTTGTGGTGGTTTGGTTTTTTTTTTGAGATGGTTGTTTTTGGATGAGGGTTCTTTATTGATTTTGCATCGATTGATATCGGTTTCAGCTTGGTGTTATATATGTTGTTTAGAAATGACTCCCAAAAAGGTCCCCAGAGTTTTGATAAGTCATGCCCAGTTTTTGGTCTTTCTCAGACGTTGTATGTCCTTCATGGTGATTGGAGTCTGTTAGAGACAGTGAAGTGGCTTGAAGAGGTCAAGTGCGTCTTCAGGGTATTGGGAACTCCAGAAGTTGTTAGGGTGCATGCTGTTTTGGGTCTGTTCGAAGGTCCAACTCTAGACGAGTAGGAGTTGTTCGCCCCACCATTACTGCAAGTTAGGATGATGTGGTATGTCTTTAAAGTCGTCTTCATTCAATGGTTTATACTTGTGGAGGTGAAGATGAAGAAAGTGGAAGAGCCCATGCATGCTCAACATGGCCAGCAAACGGTGAAAGCGTATGTTGACCATTTCAAGGATCTTGTGTCTCTTTTTACGGGGGTAGTGTCGCAGGACTGGATGAAGACTTCTCCCTTCATCATGGGTCTTCATCCAGAGAACAAGGAGTGAGTCCTACCTTTTTGGGAGCATCACTTTTGAGAATTTGGTGCATGAGGTGTTCTTAGCTGATTTGGTCTCCGGAGCGCAAACGGTTGGCAATCCACCGTGTCGGGTTGCTCGTGAAGGTCCCCCATCTGACGAGCAGAGTGTGTCAAGTGAATTTTTTTCTAAAGAGTCCTCTGTAGTGACTCTGGTTTCCAGTTTGATGGATCTCCGAATGGTGTACCATCAGTATGGACGTTTAGGGCATACAAGTCGTCATGTCACACCCCTCTAAAGAAATTCCATCATTGAAGGTGTCCAGGTCATCTAGAGAAGTTTTGCCAGAAGCGTCGTATAAGGAAGATACTGTGACCAGAATATTCCAGTGTCTGAATGTGAGGCAGGAGATACTTCAACCATCAGAGCCCCAGCCTTAGGTCTTGGGGTGAAGCTCGCGCGCATTCAGGAGTTGTTGGGGGTGTGACGCCTCATTTCGGCTTTCATGTTCTGTGTTGGCAACGAAACATTTAAAGTTCTTCCGTTCTCATCCTTCCACTATTAAAGTTTTGGAATTTTTGTAGGTTCATTGTGTTGTCATGAGTTTGGGATGAACGTGTTCGTTTGTAATCCAAACAGTCTTGTTTGCCTGATTAGGGTCTTCTGAATCGTACATTATTCTTAAAAGTGTGTTCGGACCTGGTGTGGGTTAATCTTGGTTTGGCTGTGTTAGTTTGGAGATGTAAGTGTCTGTAGAGGAATCGATGTTTATACTTATTCTCAGATTCATTATTTGAGTTAAGTTCTTCTTGGAGGTTTTTCTTTAGTATTCAGGGTCTTTGGTCTGGGCCGAGAGTTTCATGTTGCAGTAAAGGTGTTGTTTTTCTTGTGTTGTAGGAGTTAGTTGAGATCAGTTGGGAGTTCCTGAGTCGCCCCCCTTCCTGAGGTGGTATGTTTGAGTGTTAAAAATTTCCACTCTAGTTGATTTTTGTGGTGGGGAGAACCCTTTCGTGTTCTCCTATTCTCTCGTATCTTGGTTTCTTTTTCTTTCTTTTGGGCATGAATCTTTGTTTTGTCTATTGTTAGGTTGGGCGACTTTCTGGGGGTAGAAAGTGTTTGTGGTGGGGAGAATTGTCACACCTGGACTTTTTAATTCATTTTTTTTACTTTATTTTATTAATTCTTGGCCCCGAGTTCTTGCGCCAAGGTTCGGGTTGGGTCCCAGATTAAAATCTATGTCATTTAATATTTTTACTTAGTTTCAGACCCATGATCAGGCACCGCATGATTAGCGATAGCTGCACGGTCTCCCCAGGTTCTTGTACGGGTTCCCAAGTAGACTGTATTGAGGTGCGCAATTTGCGTGCGTGTTTTTTTTTAAAGACGTGCGTTGAGCTCGTGGTTACCCAGTTTTCAGAATTTGATAATTAAATGGATTAAGTTTAAAAAAAAGAAATTGTTTGTTAATAATAATATTATTATTGTTATTTATTTTTATTATTATTGTTTTGGTTTTATATTATTCTTATTTATATTGTTATAATTATTATTTATATTATAAAGATTATTATTATTATTATTATTAGTTTTATTATTATTATTATAAGAAAAAAGGGGGGTTGAAACCCTAGGGGAGGGCCGCGACACCCCCCCCCCCCCCCCCCCGTTTTCCTCTTCTGCGCGGCGCAGCGTGCCTGACCTGGCGCCCCTTGCAACCCCTCTTTCTGCAGCCACCGGAAAACCCCGGCCACCCTACTCCTGCTCCAGCGGCCTGACCCTGACCACTCTGCTCCTGCTCCGGCGGCCCGACGTCGCCACCCCAATCCTGTTTCAACAACCTGACGCCGCCACCCCACTCCCTGCTCCAGTGAATCGGCCACCCCAGCCACTTCCCCCTCTCACCAGAACCCCCTCTCTTGCGTTCGGCCTCTATCCACCGCCCCTCTATCTAACCATCCAACCTACCTCTTCCCTTTCCAGTGACCCGAACCCCCCTTCTCGCCCCTTTCTGGCAACCTGAACCCCCTACTCGCCTCTTGCATGCGTCGCCCTTCACCCTAACCCCTGGACAGCCAACCCACAACCCCCTTTGTGGTGTGATTTTGTTGTTTTGATTTTATCCATTTTTAGGGTTATTGTTTGAAGTTAAACCATATTTTTTTTGTGTGCGATCTTATCCGGTATGTTGGTTTTGGATTCCTGTAGGTGCGGTTGCAGTGCGAACGGGGTTTCGCACCTTTTATTGGGAGGTTCGTCAATGTCTGAGGTAGGTGATGCTACCTATAGGTATTGTTTGATGAATTAATTCGCCCATTTAATTAATTTAGTATATTCTTTGATCAGTTTGATTGGTTCGAATATAGTCTTACTTGAGGATTAATATATTTTTGATGTGTTTAGCACCGTGGTTATGTGATGCGAGTGTTTTGTTTCTTTGAAAATCCATGTTGATCCATTTGTAGTGTTTTATAAACTGTGTTGTTGGTTTATTAAAATGTGCAAGGGTTGCAGTTGTGTTTTGGTGTGACGTCAATGTGGTGTTGTGTGCGTTTGATCACGAAAGTGTTTTTTTAAGTGGTTTAAGTTGGTTTCATGTGTTTAAAGTCGTGGTATGTTTTTCAAAATTATTTTATAAAAATTTTAAATTATTTATTAAGTAGCGTGGATGTTGTGAATTTGGTTTTGGAAAAACGTGTTTAGGCGCAGGTGCTTTTAAATGTTAATTTCATCATGTCGTGCACTTTTTTCTGGTTTTGTACTTTGGTGTTTCTTGAAATAACCCGATGGCGCTTTAAAATAATTAGTGAGTTGTTTTGGTGTTGTGTGGTTTTTGTGAACACTTTTTGGATTTTAAAGTGGTTTAATAAATGGTTTTGATGGTGCAAGTTGTGTTTTGAAGTTATGCCGATCTGGTTCTTTTGCGCCGGTTATTCGTTTGGTTTGTTCTAAGTCAGTGGCTATGTGTTCTTAGTTATCATGTGTTTGTTTCAGCGTGTTGGCGAGGTAACCCTTCGACACCGCGATCATCGTCTTGTGCGTGTTTGTGTGCCTATGTGAGGTGTCTTGTGTTGTCGTGTCCGAGCTGCGACCCGAGGTGGGTTCCCATTGCACTTCTTTTTAAAATTTAAGTTACATTATTTCTTGTTGTTTGTACACACTAGTTGTTCAAATTAAATATTTTATTAATTTTAATAAATGTGAGATAATATAAGATAATTAACTTTTAATATAAGACAATTAATTTTTAAATGATTATTTGGTGTAAAAAAGAGTCGTTTATTTTATACAGGACACTTGAAATATTTTCTAGACGAGCGGACACTCAGTATGAAAGAATGCATGTTTGGCCTTTAAACATAATTCACGGAATTTCAAATGCAGTTTTGGTTTTAATGATAAATGATTTCTTCCCAAGCATGAACAAGAATTTTGGTTCTTTTTAGAGTAATGAATGTGAAATGTATGTAATACCAGTTTGGCACTTTATGGAAAGTGATGGAAATGTTTTGATAAAAACCCTCCTAGGACACTCTCATGCCTTGGTTGCAATTGATTGTTTGGGAGGCCGCGCTTAGAGGCTCCCGGGTACTTGAGTAGTTTAAAGTCAAGAGGTTGTTCCATGGAGTGTCTCGGGGTGATGCATGTTGTTATTTATATATATATATTATTGGATGCTCGGTTGGCATCGGTTGGCTCACCCCCTTTCCAAACACTTGAGACATGGGAATCTGGCATATTGAGAGAATATTCTAAGAATTATTGCTACATTGGTAGGTTATGGAACTGACCAGTGGCCCATAGTAGGTGGATATATTGGGTTTATTACTATGGGATTTTCCCTCGACCTTCCTGAGAGAGGATGGTCGAGCATATTGTGCGTTTTGATTTCATCGTGACATGTCAACAAGTATGATTTCACATGTATTGGTGTCTTCTGGTCTATTCTTGATCTCCTAGGTTCACCCATGTCTATTTGGATTTTGTTGCTTGCATTTGTGATTATGATGCTCATATGTATACCTACATTGCCCTTGCTGTGTGTTTTACTTTGTGCATTTCTGGTGTATTGTTTTCCTTGGAAAGTGGGAAATTTCTTTTGATTAGGTTTCTAAAAATGGTTTTCAAATGAAAGTGTTTAATCCTATTTGTGAAAATTTGAAAATGTAAACATCACTTTACCTTTCTAAAAATCCATTGACACTAATGAAATGAACCCATGTTTGTAAATGGTTAAGGGCAGTGGTTCGTACTTTTTTTTTAAGTAAAATATTTATAAAAGCATACTTTTATATATTGTAGTTCAAACTTGAAATGGTGTTTCTTTTATTTTAAATTTAGTGCATTGGGAATAGATATCGGGCTAGCCTACTGAGTTTTAATACTCACTCCTATAGTGTTTTCTTTTTTTAGTTCTGTTGCAGGTTCCATCTTCAGTTGTTCGCTTTGAGAGACGTTGGTTGTGGTATTGGAGAGTGACCCACGGGGTCACATGGAGTTTTGGTTGTGGCCAGGTTAGTAGCGTTGTTGGTTGTTCTTTATTTATTCGCTTTTGTTCTATTTATTTTCCACTTCTTAGTTAATTTTCTTTTGGGCCAAATCATTCCCACCTGCTAAATTTTGATGCCCGACACTAGTTTCCAGCCCGTGGGGATCGGGAACGCCCCTCGAGCCATGTCGTGGGCCGGCTCGGGTGATCGGTTCAGGGTCGACCCGGGTTGGTTCGTGACAATAGTAAAATTTATGTTTCAAAACATTTTTCAACATGAAAATTTTGAAATCAAAAGGAAAAATACAAAGAAAGTGCTTGAATAAAGATGAGGAGTGGATCCCTTACATTGAGAGGGAGCTTCTAAAAGATTGAGAGGAAATTATTAACAGATTTAGAATAACTTGGGAGGGATTTAGAGAAGTTTTTTAGAGTAACTTCATGACTAATGGGTTTTTATTTAATATGAGTGGGAGGTTAGGTGGGTATTTATAGAAAAATAGAGTGAAATTATTTATTAATTTCTAAACCTAGGTTTTGAACTCTGTATAATTAAATAATAAAACCTAAAAAAACTTATCATGGTTTTTTTTCATGGTTTCTTCCAAAGAGAAGTGTATTTCAATATTTTATAATTTCAATAATTTAACATATTAAAATAATACCATTGGTGATGTGGAAGTGAGTTAAGTTCATAAAGATTTGATTTTAAAATCTTAAAATATAATATAGGTTTTGGAGGATTCATTAAATGTTTATAAAAATAAAAAAATAACCTTAAAAACACATTATTTTAAAGCTTAAATATATATTTGGTCATGTATTCTATTTATAGAATTTATTACATTACTTTTGGGCTATTATGATGCCATAATACAGACTGTATATTTATACATTATTAAATATCTAACCTAAAATTGATTGTCTCATAAAATTATGAAAAATTAACCATTTTATAGTTTAAACAAGTTGATTTATAAAATAATATTTAATTTTCAAAAATAATTTTCTAAGTATGATAATTTTTACTTTTAAATTAAAATCCTTATTTACTGAAAAATACTAGTTTTTACGATAATAAAAACTTTATGACCCTTATAAAAATTACAAAGGACTTCATTAAATTATATTACCATTTATATTTAAATAAATATTATTTAGTAAGAATATTTTATTAAAACAACATTTATTTCAAAAATTCATTAAATTATCAAAAATTGTGTCTTAATGGGAACTATATATTTCCAAAAAAATACGATTTTGATTTCTTCATATAAAAATATAATTTTTATCAAACTCAATATATAATAATTTATAAAGTAATAATAAAAAGGGATAAATATGATCAATATTTTATTTAAAATAAAAATATACAAATTCATATTATTAGGGTCTATATACATAACCCCTTATTACACCAGAATATGCACTAAGGGTAAGGTGTGTGATAGTGACACTTTATTGGGATGGTTCAATGAATATGGTTTGGTTCATGATCTTATTAATCTTTAAATTATATCATAAATGGTTTTAATCATGTTTTAGTTATTTAATCTTATCTTGGTATTGGTCAAAGTAAAATCTTATTGATGTTATCTCCCTTGAAATATCTGATAAACGATATTTATAGGGTATGATCCTACTAGTCGAGGTCATCGATTCTTCTATCTATTTTAATTAAACTTTATTATAAAACTTAATATATACTAATCATAATGGTCACTGTAAAAAGGCTATATTATCACTGGTTATGATTCTTAGTGGTATTTTAAATCTGACGTGATATAATTTATAACGGTCCAAAATAAGCTAAGTAGTGCATGTGTTTTATATAACTACATTACTTAATAATTTATTTATTCATTCAGAAGGGGATCTTAATTTATAAATTTTTGTGTCATTACATTATTCATCCCTTTATTAATTTTTTCCTAAAAATTTCATTTTGTACACTAAAACAGATGAGGGTACTTTTGTTTCATCACCTCTTCCAGTTCCTAATTTTCTTCCTCAAACTTGTGGTTCTTCCATAGTACTTTGACCTGGTGAGTTGATTTATTTAATAGGAATTCATCTTTATGTTTTAATATATTCATTGAATTCTCCTTGTATGAAAGATCATTCTCCAAGGGTACCACCTTTAGATTCAATACATGTGATGGGTCTGGTATGTAATTCCTCAAGTGGGATACATGGAACACATTATATACTTGAGATAGGTTAGGTGGGAGTGTTATTAGATAGGCCACAGCTCCAATGCAATCAAGTATTTCAAAGGTTACAATATATCTAGGACTAATCTTTCCACTCTTCCTAAACCTCGTGAATTTATTTCATGGTGATATATAAAGGAACACCTTATCTCCAACCTCAAACCCCAGGTCTAATCGACGATTTTCAACATAGATTTTCTATCAACTTTTTGTGTATTTTATATAAAATTTAATTATTTAAACCTTATCTATAATATATTAGATAATATAAATTCCCATCATCTTCTTCTCTCCAACTTCATCCCATCATTTCAGAGTCTGACACATATTACCATATTGAGCCTCATAAGATTCCATTTGAATGATAGAGTGGGAACTCTTGTTATATGAGGACTCCAATTGTAACACCCCAAGCTTCCATGGTACGATTCTCTTTGAATAATACAATAGCGTGTGTTGTACACAACTTCGAGTTCTAACACACACCACAACCAATCAAACTTGCCGTTATGAATAGTAATGCCCACTTTTTGATATTTTATAAATTTTATCTTCTAAAATGGACTTCATTTTTGGATTCTGAATATCGAAATTATCCTAGGGTGATTTTTTGGTATTTTTCTGAGAACTTCCAATTTTTTATGAATAGTGAAAAATACTAAACTTTAATTAAAAAAACTTTTTTAATCCAAATAATTTATAGTGATAAATTATAATATTGAGTGGTTTTAAATTATAGTTATAATATATTTTTACCATTTAATCCAATGTAGGTCATTGGACATAATTTCACATTTAAACTACACAAAAACAAGTGTCGATCTTTTGATAGTTATTATTTCTTAAAAAACATGCTTTTTGTTTTGACAACGGGAATTAATTTTAAATAAATTTCTGCCACTTCTGTGTTTTGAATTTAGAAAAATGGATTCCATATTTAGAATCATGATGTCCAAATAGTGTAAATAGGTAAAAAAAATTATACATTTTGAATAATTACTTCGGTAAATATTTTACTTATCATGGTTAAAGGGTAAATCCGATAAATAAGGGTAAAAAATAATATTATAATAATATTAAATTACCCTAACATGTATCCTAACACTATTGGATGATACATGTCCAACCATGGGCATCTTTGGGTCGATTTTGGGACCCCATGGAGTCACTTTTAAGTGATAATGATACTTTATATTAATTAAGTTAAAGTAAATACAAAAATGACATAAGCATATATCTTTTAGCAAAACAATTTTTTACATATGGTTATATATGTTATCTTTTCGACTATAAATATTAATTATAAATATAAAAATATTTCCTACATAATGGTATTTTATTTAAAAAATTTAGACATTGAATAATTAAATTTATGTGTGACACAATGATGATGCAGTGTTTTCCTTATTAATGAAAGAATCAAATAATTGGTATTATAAATGTTAAAATACATGTAATTTGAAAGTTTTGATGCCATAAAAAATTTTTAATGGTTAATATGACATGTTAGGATTGATTAAATTAATTTTTTTTTAATTAATAAAGTTGTTAAGACTTTAACAAAAATCAATTATTAAATAGTGTCAAAATTGACATAAAGGAGTTTTTAAAACAAATATTATATTATTAATTGATATAATATTCCTAAAAATATAAGGTTCATCCAAAGGACTTATTTGATTATAGTTATGTCATTAATTAACCACTTGGGGTTCTCTTGGTAGCTTATAGTAAGTTTATTAACCAAATAATATAAAAATACAAAGAGACATGGTAAATGTCAAACTAATTAACTAAGAGTTAAATCTAAAAGATAAGGTTAATATAGTGACCCAAACTTGTCTAAAACCTATTTATTGAGTGGATTTAAACCCATCCCCACCTTAGCCTCTAAATAAATCAGTTTTTATCCATTATAAACTGAATATGAATTTATTATAAAATAATATTTTATGTTTTTCCTAAGGCGCCCCTCACCCCTCTTATAATAGGGTACTCCACTTCTCTCTAATCCATACCATCAAAGCCTTTTGTATTGTCCAACCCCTGTCCAAATATCCTCTAAACTTACCTCACTTCTTCCTAGAGGCCTTCCTTTAGTCATAAATCCAACTTAAGGATCCCTTTTGATCAAATCAAAAGGAAAAACCCAAAGAATATGTAATAACCTCACCACCCTCTTTCAAATTCGTTTCTTCTTCCACTTCTTCTTTATTTGTTATTTCCATTCTAAAATAATAAATACAGTATATTATATATATTGTGATGTTATTATAAATATGGTACACCCATATTCATTATTTTATCCATCCTTTTAATGACATGTCACCATACGTGCGTACGGACGGCTTACCGTCTCCACGTCGTGGTGTAATTGTTATTCAAAATATTACTATTTGGATGGGTATAACAATGATGTGTAATTCATGTAAATAATAAATATAAAATGATAATTATTCCATATATATGATATAATATCAAATTATATATTATTTTAATATCAAAAGAATGATATTGTCGCTCGTGCGTACGTACGGATTACCGTCTCCACGAACGCGATGAGATTCATTCCCCATCGTATCCATTCAAGAATAATTTTCATTAGATGATTAAAAATAATGTCTAAATACTTGATATAATTCTATATATTAATATGATACATCCCATCCATAACAATTATGACTCACAAAACAAGGAATATAAAGGAAAATGAATCTGTTAACACCCAAAAAAACGATAATACTGAGATATTATTAACGAAGCAATGTTAAAAGATCATATATGATATCATATTAATGTATATTATTCTTGTTTAATTTAATAACAATTATTTCAACATTATACAGGAGTTTAATCTACCCTCAACCAAGGAAAATTACAAGGTAAGGGTTAATTCTACAATCTCTTCATTATCTGAGGTTATTTATACGTAATTATCTACTGGGACCTCTTTATCATCCACATACATGTTTCTTAAAAATGTATTTCAAAACATTTTTACTATTTACTAGAAAATGGGTTAAAGTCATTTATACCATTATGTTTTTTTAAAGTAATCTTTCCTTCATTTTCCAAACAAGGTACTTTTTGACCTTTTTTACAAATTTAAGGTAAGAATGTTTTTTTTAACTTATACGGCGTGTGCGGATATTTTCCACCATTATAACATCATCAAAGCTTCCCTTATAAGATTATAAGAATATTTTAAAAATAAATGTTTTATTTATAATTATGTGACTCTTAAATGATTTCAAAATAGAAAGAGATATTTCTCTGAAAAGGGTTTTGATTTCATCTATGTCAACATCCTTTGATGGATTTTAAGTTTATTTGAAATTGATTTATTATGATACAAAACTTCCATATTATATTTAAGGTTTTGTGATATGTTTGACTGTGGGTGTACTATTTTTATACCATTCATGTTTTATGGTTAAATTATTGACATTTTGTATGCTAGTTTTAATACGAATGTTTATGATATGCTTAAACCTTTTCATATGAGGAATGTATTGGACTTAGTAAGTGATGGGTGGAGCCCGCTATAGCTCCTCGATGCATCGGTAGGTCTCATGATACAACTAGACGTGGAATTGGCTGAGGCCCTTTCCTAATTTTGATATATGGTTTTGTCTAAGGACTTAATCATTTTTAGACTTCTTGGCTGAGGCCTTGAAAAAATGTTTCAGAATGTCCGAAATTATACATTTCCTCATTATAAAAATAATATTGATAGTTCATGTGGTTATTAGACTAGTAGAATACCAATGATTATGTTTTGTTATGGCATTATTTACTCAACTCATATTCCTACCATAAAAGTATTCATGTTTATTATTGGTAAAGGCATGTGGTTTCAATTATTCACCATGATTAATATTTATGTTATCTTCCGCTGCATTTCTTACCATTACTGAGTGTTTGAGATCACCCCTTTCTTATGTTTCATTTTCCCAGGATATGAAGAAGTTAGTTATGAGTGAATTTCCAGAATTATTTAGGAGGCTTGGATGTTTCCAATGGAATAAATTTTTGTTGTATTTCTTTTCAAGTTGTAAAGTTGAACTTATGTATGAATCTTGTTTTCAATAATACTAAACTGACCGGTCTTTCGAGACATGATTTCCTTGTGATCATGTCAATGTTATGTAATAATGCATCGAATCTAGGTAACTAGGTTCGGGGCGTTACATTTGGTATCATAGGAAGTTTATTACAAACCTTGGAAACTAGATTTAGATAAACTCGGATTAGATCACATAGCCCTAAGATAGAATTTGAGGATTAGTATAGAATAACTTCCTAGAATTTTGGTATTTTAGAGATTTTGTGAGTTTTTTCAAGCAATACATCCATGTCTAGGTACGAGCTGGTAGAGGCGGCTCTGGAATAGATGTACCTAGGGATAAAACCCAAAAATACTGCTTTGAGCTAGACTCAAATGGGAACTAGTGCGCGACAATGAGCATTGATGCACTCTTAGTTACGACACTCCCGGGGGATATGCTTAGGATAATTCTCATTTTATTTAAAAACCATTATTAAGGGTTTATGAGTATATATTTTCTCAAAGAAAACATTTATATGATTATGGATTATATCTATAAAATGTTCAATTTATTTTTAGTGTTTTACAAGTTTGGATTTATGTATTGTGATTCATAAACTAATCTAGTGTATGCCATTGTTTAAAAATGGTACCTAGTGGAAGGAATGGAAACTATACCAATGCACGCACTCCATGTAGGGATTTCCCTCCTGATCAAGATAATTATAGTGGATCTAGTGATATAACTGGTGTTGATCAGCTTATCACCATACTAGGATAACTCACTCAGGTTATAAATAATAACCTTAAACGTATGGAGCACCCTGATCTGTAGCATGGAGGATCAATGTTAGATCGCTTCATGAGGCAACAACCACCGAAATTAAATAGGAGTACAAATCCATTAGTGGATGAGCAATGGATAAATTCATTAGAGAAAATATTCCAAGCTTTGGGAAATAGCGAAAGGGAAAATGTTTTCATGGAAGTTTTCCGCCTTACTAGAGATGCTGATAAATGGTGGTCATTGATTCAAAACACAAAGCATGACGAGGAAGTATAAAATATGGAATGGGGGATTTTAAATAAATTTTCTTAGAAAAATACTTTCCTCATGACCATCGAGCGGATATGGAAAGACAATTTCTGAGTCTGAGGCAAAAGGAGGATGAGAACGTCGCAAAGTATGAAGCTAACTTTACAGGGTTAGTGAGGCATGCAGCAGATTATATATGTAACCCAAGAAGTAAGATTGATCATTTCTTTGATGGGTTAAAACCATTTCTCCATTGAGAATTAGTATCATAATCTTTCTCATCATACGAAGATATTGTCTCGTGTGCTATCAAGATAGAAAAGAAATTCTCAAAGACTTATGACTTTAAATAAAATCAAGAGAAGAAGATATTTGTTGAACACTCTGGGAAAGGAAATAAGGAAATAGGGATGAAGGGAAGAATTTAATTTCCACCCTGTGATAATTGCGGAAGGAAGCACCCTGGTTCCTGTCTAAAAGGAAAATGATTATGCTATAAATGTGGACAGAAAGACCATATTGCTGGTGATTGTAAGGGAAATAAAGATGCTACCAATGTTCAATTCTACAACTCCAGGGATATGGGACATTATGCAAATTAATTTCCTAAGCGTCAGGGTAACTTACCTCATAAAAGTCCAAGGGATCAAGGCCAAGATTATTCTATCACTACCACCGAGGTAGAAGCTCTAAAAGATGTGGTGGCAGGTAATTTAATGGTTTCCTCAAGTTTAGAAAATGCTTTATTTGATTCTGGATCATCGCATTGTTTCATATCTTCCCAGTTTTCTAAGAAAATTAGATATTTTCAATTTGATTTAACAAGGTAGTTTTCAGTCAAAACTCCTAAGGGAAGTATCATTGCTCCAAAGTTCTGTGAATTAGTTCCCATTAGGGCATATAAATGTTCTTTATCTGCTGATATCATTGTCATACTCATGATTAAATTTCATATAATCCTCGAAATGGATTGGCTTTCGGACCATGATGCAAAAATTTATTGTAAGAAGAAGGAGGTTACTATTTTTGATGACAATGATAAAGAACACCTTATCTTTAGAGCAGAATCATCACCATCTGATTCTTATCTAGAACCACCCCCAGTAGCTCAACTAAATTCAATTATTGGGGAGGAAGAGAATGAAATAACTGTGGGTGAGTAAAGGAATGTTCAAATAGAATATGTACCTATTGTGAAAGAATATGTTAATGTGTTTCCATAATATTTACCTAGAAATCCTCTAGAATGAGGAATTGAGTTTTCCATTGATTTAATTCCTGGATCAAGACCCGTATCGAAGACCCCTTATAGAATGAAAACTGTGGAATTAGTGGAACTAAAGAAACAACTAGAGGAATTGATTAATAAGGGGTTTATTCTCCCTAGTGTTTCTCCATGGGGATCCCCTGCCCTTTTTGTTAAGAAGAAATATGGATCTATGAGGTTATGTATCGACTACAGGGAGATAAATGCTATAACAATAAAGAACAAGTATCCCCTACCTCGCATTGATGATTTATTCGACCAACTTCATGGAGATCAATATTTTTCAAAGATTTCCCTTCAATATGGATATCATCAATTGTGTTTGAAGAAGGAAGACATTCCGAAAACAGCATTTCAAACCAGGTACGGGCATTACGAGTTTACAGTAATGCATTTTGGCCTGACTAATGCACCCTCTGTTTTCATGGATCTAATGAACAGAGTTTTCAAGGAATATATTGATGACTTTGTAGTGGTATTTATTGATGATATATTGGTATACTCCAAAAGCTAAAAAGATCGTGAAAATAACTTGCGTATTATCCTAAAGACTATGAGAAGACATGAATTATATGGTAAGTTTAGCAAGTGTGAATTCTGGCTTTAGGAGATTTATTTTCTTGGCCATATTGTCTCTATGGATGGAATCTCCAATGATCCTTATAATACAAGAGAAATACAATAATGGCCATCACCGATGAGTATAACTGAGGTACATAATTTTATTGGTTTAACAGGTTATTATTGACGTTTTATCCAGAATTTTGCCTGATTGGCTAACCCATTAATGAAGCTCACACGTAAAGCAGTTAAATTTGTTTGGAAAAAAGAGTGTGAATAATGTTTCAAAGAATTGAATATAAGATTAGTCAATTCTCCTATCTTGACTCTACCATCAGGGAATGATGGATTTGTTATTTATAGTGATGACTCAAAGAAAGGACTTGGTTGTATCCTTATACAGAATGATAAGGTAATTTCCTATTCATTACGACAGCTAAAAATTCATGAGAAAAAATATCCTACTCATGATATTGAGTTAGCAGCTGTAATATTTGCTTTGAAGATTTGGAGGCACTATCTCTATGGTGAAAAATGTGAGATTTATACTGATCACAAGAGTTTAAATTATATTTTCTCACAGAAATAACTCAACATGAGGTAAAGGTGATGGCTTGAACTACTCAAAGATTATGATTGCACTATACACTACCACCCAGGGAAGGCAAATAAGTTGGAATATTCTTTGAGCAGAAAGGATCATGGAGTTTTGAACAAAATGAGAGCTTAAAGAGATCCTATTTTCATGGATCTAGTGAAGATGGACATGGTAATAACCATGGAAGGTGAAACATCAATGCTTTTTCAAATGGTTTCCAAACTATCTTTACTAGAAAATATTAAGAGTTCTCAGATCGATGATGAAGAGTTTCAAAAGAATATTAAAGATGTGAATGATGGGAGATTGAGTGACTTTGTGTATGAAGATGGGATTTTGAAATTTGGGAAGATACTTTGTGTTCCCAATATACCTGATCTAAAAATAGAATTGTTGGATGATGCTCATAGTTCCAATTTCTCTATATACCCTGGGAGCACCAAAATATATAGAGATTTGAGGGAACATTTTTTGTGGGACAACATGAAGAGGGAGATTGCTGATTTTTTTTCAAGATGTATGGTTTGTCAATAAGTGAAAGCTAGAAGGAAACAGCCTGGAGGAGTCATGAAACCTCTTCCCATACCAGAGTGTAAATGGGATAATATTACAATGGACTTTGTCATGGGACTACCAAAGACTCCTAGACGGAACAATACAATATGGGTCATTGTTGATCGTCTTACCAAGTCAGCACATTTTCTTGCTATAAGAGAAGATCTAACACTTGAATGTCTAGAAAGGATATATATTAATGAATTTTTGAGACTTCATGGAGTACCCCTATCAATTGTTTCAGATCGTGATCCACATTTTACATCAAGATTCTAGAAGGGTCTTCTGAAGGCCTTGGATACTGAACTTCATTTGAGCACTGCCTACCACCCCCAAACGGATGGACAATCAGAACGGACTATTCAAACCTTAGAAGACATGTTGAGATCATGCTCACTTGAATTTCAGGGTATGTGGGATCAATATTTACCTTTGGTAGAATTTTCCTATAATAATAGCTTCCATTCAAGTATTCGGATGGCACCATATGAAGCATTATATAGAAAGAGATTTCGCACACCAACCTGTTGGGATGATGTTGGTGAAAGAAAACTAGTAGGCCCAGAACTGGTGGAGGAAACTATGGAAAAGGTGAAGGTAATCCAAAACCACATCAAAGCAGCTCAAAGTAGGCAGAAGAGCTATGCCAATAACTGAAGGAATGATTTAGAATTTCAGGTAGGACAGCATGTTTTCTTGAAGGTATCTCCATGGAAGGGAGTTATATTTTTTGGTAAGAAAGGTAAATTGAGTCCCAGATACATAGGACCTTTCTAAATTATAGAACGAATTGGGGTTGTAGCTTATCATTTGGCAATGCCACCAAATCTCTCCAAAGTTAACGATGTATTCCACGTATCATTGTTGATAAAATACATGCCTAACCCAACGAATGTACTTACCAACGAGGAATTAGAACTGGAACCTGATTTGTCTTATTTCGAAGAGCCTGTCAAGATTCTTCATATAAGAGAACAAGTGTTGATAAACTGGACGACTCGTCCGGTAAAAGTTCTATGGAGAAACCATAATATGGAAGAGGCAACGTGGGAACCTGAGGAACTTATGATGAAGAACCACCCGAGTCTTTTCATGCAGTAATATTCTAGAAATTTTGAGGATGAAATTATTTGAAGGAGGTGAGAATGTAACACTCCAAGCTTCCACGGTACGCTTCTCTTTGAATAATACAATATCGTGTGTTGTATGCAACTTTGAGTTCTAACACACATCACAACCAATCAAACTAGTCGTTATGAATATTAATACCTACTTTTTGAAATATTATAAATTTTATCTTTTAAAATGGACTTAATTTTTGGATTTTTAATATCAAAATTATCCTAGGGTGAATTTTTGGTATTTTTCTGAGAACTTTTAATTTTTGATGAATAGTGAAAAATACTAAACTTTAATTAAAAACAACTTTTTTAATCCAAATAATTTATAGTGATAAATTATAATATTGAGTGGTTTTAAATTATAGTTATAATATATTTTTACCATTTAATAAAATGTTGTTCATTGGGTGTAATTTCACTTTTAAACTAGACATAAACAAGTGTCAATCTTTTGATAGTTATTATTTCTTAAAAAGCACGCTTTTTTTTATGACAACGAGAATTAATTTTAAATTAATTTCTTCCACTTCTGTGTTTTGAATTTAGAAAAATGGATTCCATATTTAGAATCAGTAGGTCCAAATTTTGTAAATAGGTAACTTTTATTTTTAGACATTTTGAATAATTACTTCGTTAAATATTTTATTTACCATGGTTAAAGGGTAAATTCGGTAAATAAGGGTAAAAAATAATATTATAATAATATTAAATTACCATAAAACATGTCCTAACCCTATTGGCTGATACATTTCCGACCATGGGCATCTTTTGGTTGATTTTGGGACCTCATGTAGTCACTTGTAAGTGATAATGACACTTTATATTAATTAAGTTAAAGTAAATACAAAAATGACATAAGCATATATCTTTTAGAAAAAAAAAATTTTACAAAGAGTTATATATGTTATCTTTTTGACTATAAATATTCATTAGAAATATAAAAATATTTACTACATAATAGTATTTTATTTATAATTTTTAGACATTGAATAATTAAATTTATTTATGACACAATGATGATGCAGTATTTTCCTTATTAATGAAAGAATCAAATAATTGGTATTATAAATGTTAAAATAAATTTAATTTGAAAGTTTTGATGCCATAAGCTAATTTTACTGGTTATTATGACATGTTAGGATTTATTAAATGAGTGTGTTTAGAATTAATAAAGTTTTTAAGACTTTAACAAAAATCAATTATTAAATAGTGTCAAAAATTGACATAAATGAGTTTTTAAAACAAATATTATATTATTAATTGATATAATATTAATAAAAATCTAAGGTTCTTCAAAAGGACTTATATGATGATATTTGTGTCATTAATTAACCACTTGGAGTTCACTTGGTAGCTTATAGTAAGTTTATTAACCAAATAATATAAAAATACAAAGAGACATGGTAAATGTCAAACTAATTAACTAAGAGTTAAATCTAAAAGATAATGTTAATATAGTTACCCAAACCTGTCTAAAATCTATTGGTTGAGTGTAATTCGACCCATCCCCACCTTTCCTCAAAATAAATCAGTTTGGAGCCATTAGAAACCGAATATGAATTTATTATAAAATAATATTTTAAGTTTTTTCTAAGGTGCCCATCACCCCTCTTATAAAAGGGTACTCCCCCTTCTCTCTAATTAATATCATCAAAGCCTTTTGGATCGGCCAAACCCTGCCCAAATACCCTCTCAACTTACCTCACTTCTTCCTAGATGCCTTCCCTTAGTCATAAAGCCAACTTAAAGAGACCTTTTGATCAAATCAAAAGGAAGAACCCGAAGAATAGGTAATAACCTCACCACCCTCTTTCAAGTTCTTTTCTTCTTCCACTTCTTCTTTCTTTGTTATTTCCATTATAAAATAATAACTCCAGTATATTCTATATACTGTGATGTTATTATAAATACATTACATCCATATTCATTATTCTATCCATCTTTTTAATGACATGTCACCATACATGCGTAAGTACGGATTACCGTCTCCACGTTGTGGTGTAATTGTTATTAAAAACATTATTAATTGGATGTGAATAATAATGATGTGTAATTCATGTAAATAATAAATATAACATGATAATGATTCTATATATATGATATACCATCCAATTATATATTATTTTAATATCAAAATAATGATATTTTCGCTCGTGCGTACGTACGGATTACCGTCTCCACGAATGCGATGAGATTCATTCCTCATCATATCCATTCAAGACTAATTTTCATTATATGATTAAAAATAATGTCTAAATACTTGATATCATTCTGGATATGAATATGATACGTCCCATCCATAACAATTATGACTCACAAAACAAGGAATATAAAGGAAAACGAATCTGTTAACACCCGAAACAACGATAATACTAAGATATTATTAACGAAGCAATGTTAAAAGATCATATATGATATCATATTAATGTATATGATTCTTGTATAATTTAATAACAATTATTTCAACATTATACAGGAGGTTAACCTAACCTCGACCAAGGAAAATTACAAGGTAAGGGTTAATTCTACAGTCTCTTCATTATCCGAGGTTGATTATACGTAATTATCTACTAGGACCTCTTTATCATCCACATACATGTTTCTTAAAAATGTATTTCAAAACATTTTTACTATTTAATAGAAAATGGGTTAAAGTCATTTATACCCTTATGTGTTTTTAAAGGAATCTTTCCATCATTTTCCAAACAAGGTACTTTTTTACCTTTTCGACAAATTTAAGGTAAGAATGTTTTTTTTAACTTATACGGCGGGTGCAGCTATTTTCCACCATTATAACATCATCAAATCTTCCCTTACAAGATTATAAGAATATTTTCAAAACAAATTTTTTCTTTATAATTATGTGACTCTTAAATGATTTCAAAATAGAAAGAGATATTTCTCTAAAAAGGGTTTTGATTTCATCTATGTCAATGTCCTTTGATGGATTTTAAGTTTATTTGAAATTGATTTATTATGATACAAAACTTATATATTGTATTGAAGGTTTTATGATATGTTTGACTGTAGATGTTCTATTTTTATACCATTCATGGTTTATGGTTAAAGTATTGACATTTTGTATGCTAGTTTTAATACGAATTTTTATGATATGTTTAAACCTTTTCATATGAGGAATGTATTGGACTTAGTAAGTGAAGGGTGGAGCCCGCTATAGCTCCTTGATGAATCAGTAGGTCTCATGAGACAACTAGACATGGAATTGGCCGAGGCCCTTTCCCAATTTTGATTTATGGTTTTGTCCGAGGCCTTAATCATTTTTAGACGTCTTGGCCGAGTCCTTGACCAAATGTTTCAGAATGTCTGGCATTATACATTTCCTCATTATGAAAATAATATTGATGGTTCATGTGGTCATTCGACTAGTAGAATACCAATGATTATGTTTTATTATGGCATTATTTACTCAGCTCATATTCCTGCCATAAAAGTATTCATGTTTATTATTGGTAAAGGCATGTGGTTTCAATTATTCACCATGCTTAATATTTATGTTATCTTCCACTATATTTCTTACCCTTACTGATCATTTGAGCTCACCCCTTTCTTATGTTTCATTTTCCGAGCATATTAAGAAGTTAGTTATGAGTGACTTTCAGGAATTATTTAGGAGGCTTGGATGTTTCCAATGGAATAAATTCATATTGTATTTCTTTTCAAGTTGTAAAGTTGAACTTATGTATGAATCTTGTTTCCAATAATACTAAACTGGTCGGTCTTTCGAGACATGATTTCCTTATGATCATGCCAATGTTATATAATAATACACCGAATCTGGGTAATTGGGGTCAGGGCGTTACACCACTAGGGGTATATGTTGATCCCAACATCCTTTTAAATCCATTAAACATTATATTATCATATTATATGGAGTTTTAATGGTTATATAAGAGTGAATATTTATATGAGGGTGATAAGAAGTACCTAAACTCAACTTTGTATCCAATGCTTGCATAAGGATTCCCTATAACTTTAAGGTAAACCTTGTATATTTATTAGATACAATGGAGAGTGTCACTCTATGAAGTATTGCCACTTCCCTTATTTATATATTGGAGAGTTGGTCAAGAGATAAATATTCTTTTATATAAATGCTGAGTTTGTAAGGTGATCGAATACCACCTATATTGCATTATTTCCTTTAGATGTCATGGGGAGTCCTATGATGAAATACATGGTTATGTTTTATAATTTCTATACTGGTGTAGAAAATGGTTTCATCATATACTTAGACTTATTTTGTGGAGCCATTACTTGTTTTCATACCAAGTATCTATATACAAATTTTGAAATCTCCCTATTCATTTTATCCCACCATAAGTTTTTCTTCTTATTTGTATACATCTTAGTTATTTCTAGATGAATATAGAAGGATAATATTTGTGAACCATACAAAATTTCCCACTTAATATCTGGTTTTTATGGCACACATATCCAAGTTCTAAAACTTATAAATCAATATTTAGAAAAGAGAAACTCCATAATATTCACTACCTTTCTTTGTAGATCCTTGTCATTATTTTGGGACTCCTTGATCCCCTTAAGAATGAATGGTTGAATAGTTATTTGAGTAATGTGGGATTAATTTCCTTTTATGATTCCCAAGTCCATACTTTGAATGTATAATAATCTTGGATCCCTTTCAATCCTCATCATGGATAGGGTTTTAGGGTCCTTTCTAATCAAAGCATATACAACTTTTTTCACCTTCTGGGGATGGTAATAGATTGAATAATCATAATCCTTGATCATCTCTAATCAACTTCATTGGATTATATTGATCTCGTTTTATGTGAATATATACTTTATGGTTTTATGATTCATATATATATTAAACTTATCCCCATAGAGATAATTCATCCAAATATTTAATGTGAAGATCATTATAGTCAATTTCATATCACGGGTTAGGTAGTTCTTATCATGTATCTCTAACTAGTATGAGGAATAGGCTACCAATTTGTCATCTTTAATGAGTAAACAACCAATCCCTTTTTAGATGAATCACTTTATATCACAAATCCTTCCCCACCGGTGGGTAATATGAGAACAGGTGCATTGATTAGCTTCTTATTTAACTCTTTAAATATCTCCTTAAATTCATCAGTTCGGAAAAACTTCACTCCCTTCTGAGTTATCTTAGTTATTAGTCTTGAAAATAATGATAATTTTCTCAAAAATAAATGATAGTGCCTAGATAATCCAAAGAAACTATGGATTTCTATCACAGATATTGTTTTGAGTCATCCTTAAATTTCTTATGTTTTTTGTAGAATCCACATATATCCCTTTTTTTGGTGATAAAATTCCCCAATAATGTTACTTTATCTATCCAAAACTATAATTTAAGGTACTTCACATATAACGTTTCATTTCCCAAGGAATTCAGTATAGCATTAAAATTCTCCTCATATTTATCCTTTATTTTAGAGTAAATAGCAATGTCATCTATAAATACTACCAAAAAGAATTTCAAGTTAATCCCTAAAGTATTTATTCATTAAGTCCATTAATATATCTGGGGAATTAGTGAGTCCAAATATAATCACTATGAACTTGTAATTCTTGTACCTTGTATGAAAATTAATCTTGATAATATCCTCTTTCTTCACCTTTACTTGATAATATCCTGACTGAAGATCCATCTTGGAGATGTATTGGGATCTATGTAGTTGATTGAAAAAGTCATCATTATATGGTAGAGTATAATTGTTATTTATCTTAATCTTTTTACGATTATGATAATCAATGAATAGGCACATTACCCATCCTTCTTCTTGAAAAAATTGACCAATGAACTCCATGGTGAAGCACTTAGGCATATAAACCCTTTATCTAAATTATCTTGTATTTTATTCTTCATCTCTTCAAGTTCAACAATTTCCATTATATATAGATTCTTAGATACTATAAAATCTTCAAGTATATGTTCAATTGAGAACTCAACCTCTCGGGTAGGAGGAAGATTAGAAAAAAAATTAGGAAAGGCATCAGTGTATTCTATCACACTGGACATGTTATCAAGGATGATATTTTCCTTAGTCTTAATCATTTGATATAGATACAATTTCTCATTATTAAATAATATTCAAGCTTGAGATAATTATTTCAAAGGATATTCATCCTCCTTCTTGAACTTTTATAGAATCGGAGGGTGATTTGTGATATGGGGAATTATTTCCTTTTATCATAAATTTATGTTAGATCTATACATGGAAAGTCAATCCATGCCTAAAATTGAATGAAATTATACTAAATGGATTATCATAAGTTTCTCTAGGAAATTCAACCCATGAAAACTAATAGGGGAGAATTTATATGCTCAAGATTCAATAATTTCCCCATTCATCATTTTCACCAATAACTTGACTTCCATATTTTGAGGTTGTGTTCAAATAGTTATACTAAACTTGTGTGATATGAAATAATGTTTAGAACCATGGTTATATAGGACATTTAAAGTTCATGAATGGACAATAAGCCTGTCTTTCACTATTTGATTCTAGTTTCAATCATTTACTTCATCTAAAATAGCCTTAATGTTGGTAATTTTTAAATTTCTAAACGTATAAATGGAAACTATGAACATTTAATGGATAACCCATAAATTACATGTATTCCTTAATTGATTAATTTCTAAGTTTCAATCTAAGTTATCCATGGTATATCTTTTAACATTAAATATCATGGGAATTTTTGTTCCCTTCATAATGGTTTGTAATAAGATTTTGAATTTACCAAAGCATATCCCCCAGGAGTATCAAAATAGGTGTACCATAAGACCTCTTTGTTATACACCAAGTGAATATTGAGTTAATAACCAATGTTCCCTTTCGGGGTTATTATCTTCTATATATAATTTTACCAAATCTACATTCACTTTTAGTATCCATATGGGGATTTAATTACTCAAAAACCACTTACTCTATGCTTTTCCAAAATTTAGGGATGTTTTCATATGTTTACTCTTATACCTAAGGATTTCACTAAGGTCTTTTAATATTAATCCCTAAAAATAATTATAACTTTCCTATAATAATAACTATGACAACACATGTCTTTTATACACATTATTTCATGATTTATTACATAAAGTATAAAAACCCTATGCTTTATTACACACTTAAACATGATTTATTACATAAAAACCTTCACTTGATACAACATAAAATATTAATAGGTATAGAATCTTTGGGGATTGGGAACATTACATAACAACTTATAATATAAAACACAACATCTTTATTGAAAACTTCCTTTACATGACCACTACATTCCCTCGTACTTAGCAATGCATGGGATAACCCGAGGACATGCATAATAAAAGGGTGAGATATAAAGCCCAATAAGGGAGTAAACAAGGTATAACATGAATAATACAATACATGTTAGGAAATAGGCATATTAATGGAGCATAATAGAAACATGAACATAAATTCATGATATAGCATGATTATAATAACATGGAAATGTGGCATCAACATTTAACATGATATTAGCATGAGCCTAGGATCATTCCACGTGGAGCATGAGTAAACCCTCATTGCACTTGAATTATCATGAGTAAACCCTAATTTTAATTGACGTATCATGTCACTAATATTTACCCAATGAATTGGAGCGCTATCAGGATGTACTCTTCTTAATCATATCATTTCATGCATAATTGTGCCACATGGATCATATAAAATGAATTCATTAAACATTATCATTTATCCCACGATAAAGAAATGTTTAATTAATACATCAAACTATATAATCAATAAGTAAATGTGCATAAATTTGAATACCCTTTATAGAGAAATGGGCATGGTTTTCACAACATAATGACTTTGGCTTGGAAAATCACGGTGCAATTTCAGCAGCATAACGGCGTGACATAAGAATTCATAAAAATGGTTGATGAGATAGAAAGTGTAATATCATCATATTTACATGAAATTAATAGTAATGGGTTCATATACATACATTTCCCAACATATGTAATGGAATTTATATTCATAATATAAAATAATTGCTTGAATGTAAATGAGGAGAGAGAAATCCCTTATGAAATTTTGGCATGGTAACCGGTGTACATGGGAGCCATTAATGAGAGATAAAGAGTTATATAATCATTAAAACATAAGGAGTGAAGTATGTGGGAGGTGATAAATCATACTCCAACATTTAAAATTTAAATTAAAAGGGTATAACAATATTAAGAAACTTGGACAAAAATGAGAAAGGAATAAATCCCTTACTTGGAAGAGTGATCCCAAAGGCTTGGGAGAGGCTTGAGAGAGGCTTCTTGGGAGCTTGGGGAACCTTGGGAGGATTATAGAGAGAGTATGGAGAAGTTTGGTCGAGCTCAAAATGATTTTAGTGAAGAAGAAGTGGGGTCTTGGGTGGGTTTATATAGGAAAAGAGAGGGAATTCTTTATTATTTATGTTTTAGACACCACACACTAAACTAATCAAAACCACAAACCAAACCATGGTTTTTGACCATTTTTTTTCAAAGGGGAGTGGAAAACATTATTTTATAATTTAAATGTCCTAAATTCTTAAAATTTTAGGCTTTCTTATCTGGAGGTGAGTCACGCTCTCAAGGAAATCAATTTAAAAAGTTAAAATGTTTTATAAGTCTTGGAGGGTCCAATAAGGCTTTCTAAAATAAATCAAAAAATATAAAATAACATTATTTTAATAGAAAAACATATATTTTCCAAACATCCCATTTATATTATTTTATTACATCACTATTTTTCCATTATGATGTCATAACACATATTATATAATTAAACGGTATTTAATTTTTACCCAAAAATTCGACTGTCTCAAAAAATTATGAAAAATTAACCATTGAATAATTTCAATTTCCTGATTCCAAAAATAATATTTATTTTATCTAAAGAATTTTCAAAATATGTGAATTTTTACTTTTAAAATAAAAACTGACATTTATCAAAAATTCATGGGTTTTGATAAAAACGGTTTTCAAACCTTAATAAAAATCCAATTGTATTTATAAAAATTATACGATCATTTATAAAAGGTAAATTAGTAATAATATTTTATTAAAATATTATTTAATTAAAAAATACATTAATTTGTCAAAATAGATTTCTTAATTGAAAATTAACTAAAAATAATATTTATTCTTTAAAAACTATTTACAAAATAAAATGAATGTATATTCTTTATTATATACAAAAATAATGAAAATAATCATAGTGATAAGGTCTTGTTACATAACCCCTTATAAAACCTGCATAAGACTGAAGGGTAAGGTGTGCAATGATGACAGGCTCTTGGGGTGGCTCAAATAACATCACTCAGGTGGTAATCTCTATCAACTGTCACTTCTCTTGTAGGTTGTTCCGCTCAAGATTAATGTGTTGGATCTCGGATTGGGCTTGGTCAAGAGTTAATCCCAGTGATTCCAACTCCATTCCAATCTCCAACAAATGGGCTTTGTATGGGTAAAGTCTACTAGATGAGTTAATCACTTCCTTTTCCTTAGTAAATTAGATTTATTAAAGCCCTATATTTATACTAAGTATGTGATCGCTATTCAACAGCTATATTAACAACGGTCACAATTCTTAATGGTATTTTAAAATCCAAAAACATAAAACTAGGTAAGTAAATATGTTTCACATAACCATTTTTCATAATAAGAAATTTAATTATATCAAGAGGAATTTTCATTAATAAAATTTTGGGACGTTACGATCTTCCCCCCTTAAGAAATGTTTCCCTCAAAATTTCCTTTACCCACCCTAAAATAGATGTGGGTAACTCTACTTAATTACTTCCTCTGATTCCTACATTGCTTCATCAAACTTGTGGTTTCAACACAACACTTTGACTAGGGGCATTGTCTTATTTCGTAGAACTTTTTCCCTACGATCTAAGATCTTCACCAAATTCTCTTCATAGGATAGGTCATTCTCCAATGATACTACCTCTGGATTGAGTACATGCAATGGGTTAGGTATGTACTTCCTCAATAGTGATACATGGAATACATCATGTACTTGTGATAGGTTTGGTGGGAGTTCTAGTCAATAGGCCACTGCTCCAATGTGATCAAGGATCTCAAAAGTGTCGATGTACCTTGGACTAAGATTTCCCTTCTTCCTAAATATAATAACTCTCTTACACGGTGATATGCAGAGGAATACCATATATCCAACATCAAACTCTATGTCTCGTCGATGATTATCAGTATAGATCTTTTGTTGAATCTGAGCATCTTTAATGTGCTTTTGGATGGTCTTAACCTTCTCCACCATTTCTTAGACCATTTCTGAACCTAGGAGTTTTCACTCCCCAACTTCATCCCAACATATTGGTGTTCTACACCTCTTCCCATATATGGCTTCATAAGGAGCCATTTGGATTCTCGAGTGGAAACTGTTGTTGTAATATAACTCAACTAGATATAGATGTTTATCCTATCTTCATTTTAAGTCCATTGAGCATGCTCTCAATATGTTCTCAAGTGTTTGGATAGTCTTCTCTTATTGGCTATTAGTTTGAGGATGAATTTTTTACTAAAGTTCATCTCAGTATCCAAAGCATGTTAAATACTCTTCCAAAACTTAGAGGTGAATCTTGGATCTCAATCAGATACAATCAATAGTGGTACTCCATGTAGCCTTACCACATCTCTGATGTATATTTGTGTCAGTTGATCCAGTGAGAAATCCTCCTGAATTGAAATGAAGTGTTTAGTCTTTGTAAGATGATCCACAAAAACCCAGATAACATTGTTTCCTTTGGATGTCTTTGGAAGTCTGGTGACAAAGTCCATAGTGATATTCTCCCACTTCCATATTGGTATGGGTAAGGGTTGCATCATCCCCTTAGACTTTTTCCTCTCAGCCTTCACTTGCTTTCATACCAGGTGCTTTGATGTATACTCAGAGATCTCCTTCTTCATGTTATCCCACCAATAATGCTCTCAAATATCTCAATACATATTTGTGTTTCCTAGGTGAATGGATAAATTTGAACTATATTCATCATCCAAAAGTTCCTTCTTTAACTCCAAATTTGATGGAACACATAGTCTTGACCCAAATCTCACAATTCCTTCTTCATTAACATTAAACTCTAAGGATTTCCCTTTTCTAATATTTTCCACTTTCTTATGAATTCCCACATCATCCTTTTGAGCATACTTTAACCTTTCCAAAAGAGATGGTTCAGAAATAATTTGTGAAAGGATTAATGATGTTCGCTTCTTTATGATTACCATGTCCATCTTCATCAAATATAATAATATTGGATCTTTTTCAATTATCATCAATGATATAATTGATAGGTCATTTCTACTTATAGAATCTTCCAATGTGTTCACTTTCATAGGGTGGTAATGGATTGAGAAATCATAGTCTTTGATCATCTCTAACCATCTTCATTAGTGCATGTTCAAATATTTCTATGTGAATAAATACTTGAGGCTTTTGTGGTTCATATATATCTCACACTTCTCCCCAAAGAGGTAATGTCGCCAAATTTTTAAAGTGAATATCACGGTATCCAACTCCAGATCATGTGTTGGATAGTTTTTCTCCTTAACTTTCAATTTCCTTGAGGAATAGGAAATTACTTTTTCATTTTGCATCAACACACAACCCAGGCCCTTCTTCAAAGCATCACTAAATACCACAAAAAGTTATCCACTTGTGGGTAATGTGAGGACAAGTGTAGTGATAAGCCTCATTTTCAACTCCTTGAAGATCTATTCGCATTCATCAATCCAAGAGAACTTGACTCTCTTCCGAGTTAGCTTGGTAAGAGGGTTTGATAATCGTGATAAATTTCTCAAAAATCGGTAATAATATCTAGCTAACCCCAGGAAGCTACGGATATCTTTTACTGATGTTGGCCTCGACCATCCCTCAGTTGCAGTGGTCTTGGAGGGATCTATAGATATCACATTGCTTGTGATGATATGACCCATGAATGATACCTTATTCAACTAGAAATCACACTTATTGTCCTTTATATAGAGCTTCTCCTTTCGAAAGGTCTCTAGTACAGTGCTTAGATGCTCCTCATGATTCTCCTTGGTTTTGGAGTATATTAGAATATCATCTATAAAGACCACCAAAAAAATTTGAGGTAATATCTAAAGACTATATTCATCAAGTCCATGGAGATTTCTAGATCATTAGTGAGTCTAAAAGGCATTGGTATGAATTCATAATGCATGTATCTTGTACAAAAATCAGTATTGGGGATATCCTCCTTCTTCACCCTTAGTAATATCCCGACCACAAATCTAACTTGGAGAATTATTGTGCTCCATGTAGATGATCAAATAAGTCATCAATTTATGGAACAGGATACTTGTTCTTTATTATGATTTTGTTGAGATCACGATAATTAATGAAAAGGCACATTGACCCATCCTTCTTCTTGACGAATAGGACTGGAAAACCCCATGGTGAAGCACTTGGGTGTATAAACACTTTATCCAGATTCTCCTGTAGTTGTTTATTTATCTCATCAAGCTCCACAATAGCCATTCTATATTAAGTCTTGGATATTTGCAATGCCCCAAGTAAAATATTTATTGAGAATTCAACATCTCTTCTAGGATAAAGACCAAGAAATTCCTCGGGAAACACTTCACCAAATTCCCACACAATAGTTATGTCTTCAAGGATGTTCACATCCTTAGACTCAATCATATGATCCAGATATGCATTCTCATAGGGCAGTAATATCCATGCTTGATATGATGGTGCTGAATAAGATTCATCTTCCTCCTTGCACTTGTACAGAATCGGGGGTCGATTTTCCATATGGAGAGTGATTTACCTCTCACGGAAATTTATGTTGGCTCTATATCCATGCTAATAATTGTATCAAATTCCACTATAGGGAGTATGAAGATATTCTCTAGGAAGTTTAATCCTCAAATTATGACAGGGGAGGAGTTATATTCATGGTATGCAATGATTTCCCCATTTGTGGTACTCACCGACATCTTTACTTCCATGATTTGTGGTGGTGTTGGTATTATTATACTAAACATTTGGGATATAAAATATGTGTTGAACCAAAATCAAAAAGTACATTCACCATTCTTGAATGAATAACTAGCATAACTGTCACCACTTAGTTGTCGGGATTTACTTCGATGGTAGTGATGGAAAAATCTCACCCTTACTACCTTGGAGGTTGTTGGTTTCCTCTAAAAACCCTTGGCTTAGGGCACTGGTTTGCAAAGTACCCTATTTTTTGCAATTGAAGAAATGAAAAATGCGTTGAGGGTTGAACAGAGAATTCCTCCCCTCTATCACAACTGCGGGTTTTTTTTTTACTGACAGTTAATTTCTAGGTTCCCTTATCTTCCACACCTAAAGAATTTCCTCTTCCCCTTCAGGAAATTTCCAGGGTACTTCTTTCCGCACCTTTGTAAAGTGGGGTATTGGATTTTCTTAGCACCTTTGTATTTATCCATCAGGCTTCCAGAATTGAATTCCACCTTACGCTTATTATCTCTATGATACCCCTGAGATTCACTGATCTCCATTTCAACTTTGAGATCATATCGGACAATTTTCTCATATCTCTTGAAGTCATAGATCGCTAGGACTTTTTGTAGGCTCGGTTTTATCCCACCAAAGAAATAGCCAACCTTGCATTCATGGGTAATGAAAAAGATGGAGTCATATCATGCAATCCTTGTGAAGTTTTCATAATATGATCTGATATATTAATCATCTTTTTGATTGAGGGAAAGGAAGTACCTTTCTATCTTAAGTAGTAGGGTTCAAGGAAAATATTTGACAAAAAACATTTTCTGGAAATCCTTCTATTCCAACGCCTCGATCTCCTCCTCAGTCTTTATATTTTTTATCAATTTCTACCATTGATAAGCTTCACCCTCCATATAATAAGCATCTAGAATTACCTTCTCTTGTTCAAATCATTGAAGGATGTAGAAGATCATCTCAATGGAGTTTATCCATTGTTCGGCGATTGAGGGATCTCATGATCCATTAAAAATAGGAGGCCTTTATCTCATGAATCTCTTGATTGTGACTTGTTCTTTCTTAGGGGGGTTGAATGTTTCTCTTGACCCATGTTTCTATTCAAAACTTAAGTTAACTGAGAGAGTATCATGACAAAGTTCACGATTCCATCTCCCATTGGATTGGGCATCTCGTTAAAACAGTCATCACATTGATCTTCGCATTGGTTGTTAGACTGAGTCCTCATATTACCAGTCATTGGATGGAATAAAAGGAAAGTTGGGGGTAACACATAAAGGGTAATCCAAAGACAAAAATGGATGACTTATAAATTAATTTTATTTCCTTAACTTATGAATTTATAGGCTTCAATACATGTAATCCATGATTTACTTCCCAACATATATTCTTAGGTGAATTTGTTCCCATAATAATGTTTCATACTAAGATCATGAATTTATCAAAGCATATCCCTTGGGAGTATCATAACCAAGAGTGCATCAAGGCCCGTTGTCATGCACCATTTCCCATTCGAGTCTAGCTAAAAGCGGTGTTTTTGGGTTTTACCCCTAAGATACATCTGTGCCAGAGCCCCCTCTAACTGCTCATATCCAGACAGGGATGTATTTTCTTGATAAACCACTTAATCAATACTCACCAAAATTTAGGTATGTCTTTATTATTCCTAGTCTTATCCATAAGGCTTTCACTAGGATTTTCTAATCCTAATCCAAAAAATAACTAAACATATCCTATGATACCAACTATAACAACCCTACTCTTTATTACACACTTAAACATGATTTATTAGATAAAAATATTCACTTGATAAAACATAGAAGATCGAGAGGTCTAGTGTATTTGGGGCTTAGGAACATTTCATAACAACTTAGAACATAAAACACAACATCTTTATTGAATTTTCCTTTACATGACCACTACATTCCCTCGTACTTATCATTGAATGGGATAACCTAAGGACATGCATAACAAAAGGGTGATATATAAAGCCCAGTAAGGGAGTAAATAATTCATAACATGAAGAATACAATATATGTTAGAAAATAGTCATATCAATGAATCATAATAGAAACATGAACATAAAGGCATGATATAGCATGATTATCATAACATGGAAATGTGGCATCAACATTTAACACGATATTAGCTTGAGACGAGGCTCATTATACATGGAGCATAAGTAAATCCTCATTGTACTTGAATTAGCATGAGTAAAACCTCATCTCACTTGATGTATCATGATGCTAATTTTTAAACAAATTCATTGGAGTGCTATCAGGACACACCCTTCTTAATCATATCATTTCATGCATAAGTGTGCCATATGGATCATATAACATGGATTTATTAAACATCATAAATTATCCCACAATAAAGGAATGTGTAATTAATAAATAAAACTATGTAATCAATAAGTAAATTTTCATAAAGTTGAATACCCTTTATAGATAAATGGGCATGGTATTCACTACACAATGACTTTGGCTTGGAAAATTTTAGTGCAATTTCGGCAGCATAACGGCGTAACATAAGAATTCATAAAAATGTATGATGAGATATAAAGGGTAATATCATTATATGTACATGAAATGTAATGTAAGGGGGTTATATAGATACATTTACCAACATATGTAATGGAATTTAGATTCATAATATAAAATAATTGCTTGAATGTAAATGAGGAGAGAGAAATCCCCTACGGAATTTCGACATGGTAACGGGTGTACATGGGAGGAACTAATGAGAGAAAAAGAGGTATATAATCATTAAATCATAAGGAGGGAAGTATGGGGGTTTTAAGATCATACCCCAACATTTTTAATTGAAAATAAAAGGGTATAACAACATTAATAAACTTGGATGAAAATGAGAAAGGAAGAAATCCCTTTCTTGGAAGAGTGATCCCAAAGTCTTGGGAGAGGCTCGAGAGAGGATTCTTGGGAGATTGGGGAACCTTGGGAGGATTCTAGAGAGAGGATGTCAGAGGTTTTTCGGGATCCAAAGGATTTGAGTGAATAATAAGTGGGATCTTGGGTGGGTTTATATTGGAAAAGAGAGGGAATTCTTTATTGTTTAAGATTTGGACACCACACATTAAACTAATAAAAACCACAAAAAAACCCATGGTTTTTTGCCCATGGTTATTTCCAAATAGGAGTGGAAATTTTATTTTATAAATTCAATTTCTGAAATTATTAAAATATTAGGCTTGCTTATGTGGAGGTGAGTCACACTCTCAATGAAATCAATTTAAAAATTTAAAATGTTTTATAAGTCATGGAGGGTCTACTAAGACTTTGTAAAATAAATAAAACAAACCTAAAATCATATTATTTTAATGGTAAAACATATATTCTCCGAAAATACCATTTATAGTATTTTATTACATCACTATTTGGTCATTATGATATCACAAAACACATTATATAATTAAACAGTATTTAATTTTTACCCAAAAATTTGACTGTCTAAGAAAATTATAAAGAATTCACCATTGAATAATTTCAACATCCTGATTCTAAAAATAATATTTATTTTATCTAAATAATTTTCTAAATATGTGAATTTTTACTTTTAAAATAAAAACAACATTTATCAAAAATTCATGGGTTTTGATAAAAACAGCCTTCAAACCTTAATAAAAATTCCAATTGTATTTATAAAAATTATACAATCATTTATAAAAATTAACTTAGTAATAATATTTTATTAAAATTTTATTTAATTAAAAAATCCATTAATTCTTAAAAATAGATTTATTAATTGAATATTAACTAAAAATACTATTTGTGATTTAAAAACTATTTACAAAATAAAATGAATGTATATTCTTTATTATATACAAAAATAATGCACATGACCATAGTGTTAAGGTCTTGTTACATAACCCCTTATGACACCTGCATAAGACTGAAGGGTAAGGTGTGTGATGGTGACAGACTCTTGGGGTGGCTCGGGTAACATCGCTTGGGTGGTAATCTCTATCAACTTCTACTTCTCCCATAGACGATTCCGTTCGAGCTTAACGTGTTAAAGATAAACTTGGGCTTGGTCAAGAGAGAATCCCGATAATGCCACCTCCTTTCCAAGCTCCGAAAAATGGGCTTCATACAAGGAAGTCTACTAGATGAGGCCATCACTTCCTTTGTCTGAGTAAATTGGATTTGTTAAATACCTATATTTATACTAAGCATGTGATCACTGTTCAATGTCTATATTAGAAACGGTCACAATTCTTAACGTTATTTTAAAATCCAAAAACATAAAACCAAGGAAGTGCATATGTTTTACATAACCATTTTTCCTAATAATAAATTTAATTAGATCCAGAAGAATTTTCATTGACAAAAGTTTTGGTCATTACATAAAGACACATGAAACAATCCCAAGAGATCAAGAGGCCTAGTGTATTTATAAAATTAGATACATAGAACAATAAAATAAAATAGGGATATAATGAAATTATTTAAAACTCCTTAAGATGCTTTTAAAATACCATCTCCCTTCTAAAACTGTACTGGATAACCTAGTGACGTATATAAGAAAGGGGTGAGCTATAAATCCTTGTAAGGGAATAATCTAAGAATATCATGATAAAAGTAATAAATTTGAGTCAATAGGAATATCAAGAAGAAGTAAAAGTGTTAATAACCATAAACATGAATATCAAGTCATGATATAAGATGATAACATTAAGGCAACATAGTAATGTGGAAACAACATAAAATATGACATCATAAGAATAATTCAAGGATAACTACCAATAAATCATAACATAGTGTACTTAGGATAACCTATTGTGAACCATACATAGTATCTAGTGAAATAGAAACATAACCCAATTAATTTTAGGGAAATATAATTCTAGGCCCACCTATCACATTGATATCATGTACATGAATTTGTGTGCCATATAGATCATACAACATGAGTAAAAATTTCATCACTTTTAATAAATTGATTAAGGAGTGTGGGTTATATACATAGAATTTCCAAATCAATAAATTATAGGTACATCTTGGTGAATACCCTTGACTATAATGAATATGGTTATTCACTACATAAATGTTTGTCATGAAAAATCACTGGATAATTTTGGAAGCATAATGGGTGTAAATAAAGATTCATGGAAGGATTTAATGAGAGTTAAAAGTATTCTCTCATTACTTGGATATCATAATTATAGTAAAAGGGATGTTTAAAAACATATTTCATAATGAAAAATTGTAAATCAAAAGGCATAATACAAATAAAGTACTTCAATAAATAGGAGGATAGGATCCCTAACCTTAAGAGGGTGATTCCCAAATCTTAGTAGGATCTTGTTAAGAGATTGAGAACACATTATAATGGATTTAGAGAGGTATATAGATATTAAATTCATGATCAATGGGTTTTTATTGAAGAGTATAGGGAGGTTGGTTGGGTATTTATAACAAAAGAGAGTGGAATTCTTCATTAATTTCTAAACTGAGGTTTTAGAATCAATATAATAATATAATCAAAATAAAAAACCTTCCCATTGTTTTTCCCATGGTTTCTACAAAATAGAAGTGGTTTTAAATATTTTATAAGGAAAGAACTGAAAATATTAAAATAATACCCCTAGTGATGTGGAGGTGAGTCATGTTCATAAAGAATTGATTTTAAAACCCTAAAATATAATATGAGTTTTGGAGGATTAATAAAAAGTTTATAAAATTAATAAAATAATTTCAAAAACACATTATTTTAAAGGTTAAATTTTTATTGGGTATTTTACTCATTTTATATAATTTATTACATCACTTTTGAGCTATTATCATATCATAATACATACCATATATTTATACTGTATATAATTTTTACAAAAAAATCGATTATCACGGAAAATTATGAAAAATTCACAATTGGAAAATTTCAACATGATGATTTCAAAAATAATAATTACTTTTCCAAAATAATTTTCTAAATATGATAATTTTTAATATAAAATAAAAACCCTTATTTACTAAAAAGTACTAGTTTTCACGGTAATAACAACTTTATGACCCTTATAAAAATTACATTGGACTTTATTAAATTATATTATCATTTATATTCAAATAAATATTATTTAATAAGAATATTTTATTAAAATAAAATTTATTTCAAAAATTTTTTAATTTATAAAAAAGTTTTTCTTAATAGAAATGATATATTTCCTAAAAATAAAATTCTGATTTCTTCGTACCAAAATATAATTTTTATGAGACTCAATATATAATCATTTATTAAGTAATAATAAAAATGGATAGTTATATTCATTATTTTATTTAAAAGAAAAATATTCAAATTCATATTATTGGGGTCTAGATACATAACCCATTATTACACCTGCATATTCCCTAAGGGTAAGGTGGGATATGGTGACACATTCTTAGGGTGGTTTGGTAAATATGGTCTGGACTGTGATCTCAATAATCTTGAAATTATCCTATAAATAGTTTCACTCATGTTTTAGTTGTTGAATCTTAGTTTGGGATTAGTCAAGGGAAAATTCTATCTATTCCATCTCCTTAGTATGGTCTGATAAATGGGATCCATAGGGTACGATTCTATAGGTTGAGGCCATTACTTCTTTCGTATATGTCAATTAGACTTTATCAAAACCCTTAATATATACTAATCTTAATGGTCACTATAAAATGGTTATATTATCAAAAGTTTTAATTTTTAATGTTAATTTAAATCTGAAATTATATAATTTATAATGGTCCAAAATAACAAAAGTAGTGTATGTGTTTTCTATAACCACATTTCTTGATAATGAAATTATACATTCAAAAATAGATTTTCATTTATGAAATGTTATTTTGTTATGAAACATATATACAAACTGATTTTCAGGTCATAAGGAACAAGTTGGAGATTGGGTTGTACATTATAATCTTGGAGGATTTTTTTAGTATCTTTCAGGAGTTGTTGGAGTTCATAGTCACTGCTTGATTTTACTTTTGGTACTTTCAATTCTTCTTTCAGATTATGTATGAAATTACATGTATTGGGATTTATTATTTTATTTATGGATGGTATTTTTTTTGTGGTTCTTCTCATCTTATCTTTTACTTCTTAAAATTTATAAAGGGAAATTATAACAACCCAGATAATTTAAATAGTAAATCAATTTCATGACTTAGTAATATTAATGAATTAGATTTTATAGAGTTATATTTATTTTATGAATATTAATTAATTTTTCAAACAAAAAAGAAATAGTTTTATTATTACTAAATTTGTTTATATATATTATATGGTTTTATTTAAAATCATAATTTTATAATTTTATAATTTTAATTTGAAAAAATGATATAGTTTTTTATATCATCAATTCAAAATAATCTTATAGTGTTTTTGGGGATTTTAAGAAAACTATCTTTCCCTTCATGTATTTCAAAATTCACATTCTAGTTTGGATTGGTTTTAAAAGTTAGTTAGTTCCTTTTTATTAAAAATAATCCAATCAATGTCATTTTAATCATAATTACACTTTATTTTGGCATAAAAAACTTTTTATACTTAAAAATTAATTTTTCGAGAAAACTACTTTTCTTCACATTTTAAAATTTTATTTTAAATTAATTTATTCCAGTTATAGAAATTGAATTTGATATAATAGAATCCATATTTTTAATTAGAAACTCCAAATTTGGTAATTATTCCACTATCATTTTTTTCATTATGAGTAGTAACTCTGGTAAAAAATTTATCACGGTAATAGTTACAAGTTAAAAGGATTAAAACTGAAATTATAAGGATTAAAATGATGTAAAACTTGTCTAAATACTATATTTTGGTCATATTTAGATCCTATATTATCCATTATTCATAAATGGTCCATTTTGGTCCCATTTTTAATGAGTAAGACATTAATATATTTTAATCTTTTGAAAAATTCCAAGCGTGTTCTCTTTCTCATTTATAAAAGGACACCCTCTCTACTCTATTGTCTACACTTAAATAGCCTCTTAACTCATAAAATACCTACCCCAATCCCATAATAAAATCCCTCCCCATTTTCTATAGTATCTTTTTTTATTATAATACCATCCTAGAAAGGCTTTAGGTATAAGCCTAAGGAATTTTTCTGAAGAAGATTTATAGTTCTTAACCGGGTATTTTATTTTTATTTATTAATTTACCTCATTCAGACTTATCTTAATCATTTTAATATAATAACATCAATATATCCCATATAATTAAATTTTTTATGTTTATGGTTAACCCTTTTTCATATACTTATCCATCTAATGTAAAATGAAAACATTTTTTATGTGTATGTGTGGAATACCGCCTCCTGAAGATGTTGTATTTCATTTTTCATCACCGCCTACTATGGATAGTAATAATGATGGGTAAAAATAAAAAATAATATGATACATATGATATAAATTTAATTTTTTAATGATAATTAGATATTATAATTCTTTATTTACTTTTCAATGAAAAATAAAAAACATTTCTCATGTGTACGTGCGGACTATCATCTTGCGAACCGATGTATTTTATTTTTCATCACCGTTTAAAATGTCAAGTATATATAAGTGGATTTAAAGAAATAATATGATATTTATAATACAATAATAATTATATAAATATAAAATGATACTTATCTTCTTTCCCTCAAGTTCATTGAAAGATGAAGACGTTACTCATGCATGTGTATGGACTACCATCTCCATATTGTAACATAATTCATTTTTCATAACCAACATAAATGGTTGTCTATAAAAGTATAATTAATGTATCAAAATGATAATTATAACATAATTAAGATTATTAAAATGATATAATCATGATCCATTTGACTATATTAAACCCATTGAATTCATTTTGGACTTATAAATCAAACATCCTAAAAACATTCGAAGTAAACTTAATCAACTAAGTGATTAAGTATGAAATGATAATAAGGATAATAATAATAATAATAATATAATTAAATTTAAAAAAAACTTAATTAATTAAATAATTAACATAACTTGATTATTTAGTAATATAAATAATATATGTGACAAGTCATACATGAGGTTAGGGATTTCTCTTTAAAATTTTATTTTAAAAGTTTTAAAGTTTTTATTCTATTTTTCAACCATATCCATGTTATTTAAAATATTTTGAGTATATTATTAATATAATAAAATGTATGTTAAAATAAATTTTGAACCATTATTTACTTTATTTAAAAAAATAAAATAATACTTTTAAACATTTTCCAAATGGATTATTTTTTACACTTTTACAAAAGTATAAAAGGGATTTTTTTTTAACATATACATCATGATTAGAATTTACAATCATCATGAACGTTGTTATTTAAGAAGATTACTCTTAAATTTTTAATAGTTTTTTAAAATAATATCTTATTTCTCATTCTTTTGTGAAATTTTGTTTAAATAGTTTTTGAAGAAAAAGGATTTTTATCCTTATTTATATAAAGACTAAAGTGGTTCTATATATGTGTTAAACAGGAAATATTATGAGAATTTATTATGTAAATGCGATATTATATGTGTTATGAGTATGATATGGTGCTTTTATATTGTTCATGATTACAGGTGAGCTCAATATAGCTCTCCATTGCATTGGGTAGTGATTATGTTCTCTAGAGAATTATGTTGGAATTAACTGAGTGGGTTATTCCATTTGTAAGGGTTTGTGTAATGGTTCTTTTAAGGTTTTTTCAAAGATGATGTCACAAGGAACCTACATGATTTTTCTATGATTGAAAATTAATTTTCATAGAAATATTTTTGATTTCATAAGGTAATCTAATGATATTTTGTTTAAAGGTGTGATTATTCCCTTTAAGGGTAAAAAGGTATATTTTTAGGAAAATGTTTTTAATGGGTTCCCATGGTTTCTAAGAAACCCTCATGATTATAATTTGGAATTTATTTTTTCTTTTAAAGTGTTTTGTGAAAAAAAATTGGGCAGTAAAGTTGATTTCATGTGTATGTAAATGACTATTTGAGATCAAAGTTTATTATGTTAATGGAAAACTCTCTTATATGATATTATGGTTTTGAAATAGACTAATAGGTTTCTTTTATTATTATTTTTATGTCCCTTACTGAGTTTTTTTCACATACCATGTTTGAAAAGTTTTTGTATAGGTTTTAAGGATAATTAGGATCAATAATGTATTAAAGTTGGAAATCATGAATATTTTTTATGAAAAGAAAACATGTTTCATTTTAAAAGTATTGTATTGTGAAAAAAATGGGTACTGAGTGAAAGTGACCACTTTTTAATATATTTATTTTTTATATAAGATTTATAACTTAATTATCTAAAAATATAAAGCTTAAAAGGTCCTTAGGAATGTAATAAAATGAATTCTTTTTTAAAAATTAATTTATGGGTTGAATAAGGATTGGGTCCTTATAGTAATGTCTCCCATGTGTGTGGTTGATATACTCTAGGTGCTAGTCACCAACCCATAGACTATTTTAGGTGGTCTTTAGGCATCATTATCTATCTTCCTTCATTATTGGCCCAGGTGGGTTACCATTAGAGGGAGGGGTCATGACACCGGTTGTATTTAAGGATATTATGAACAAATTATTCTGTGAGTACTTGGATAAATTTGTGGTTTTATTTATTAATGATATTACATTATATTATAAAAGTTTTTAGGATAATTATAAACATCTAATTATTATTTTAAAAACTTTAAAAGGAAGTAATTTTTATGTAAAATTTAAAAAATATGAATTTTGGCTGCCACAGATTTCTTTCCTTGGGTATATTGTTTATAAAAAGAAATAATTGGTGATCCTTATAAAATTAAATTGGTGGAAGAGTGTTCGAGACCAAAAAATTTCACTAAGATTTTAAGTTTTATTTTATTAGTGTTTTACTACTTAATGTTGGTTGAAAATGTTTCTCAGTTGTCTATCTCACTAACCAAGTTAACTATAAAGGAATTTAAATTCACTTGGACAAAGGAATGTGATGAATGTTTTCAAGAATTGAAAAGAATATTAGTTAATGAACCAGTATTATCCCTTCCATCTAGAAGTGTGGAGTTTGTTATTTATAGTTATGATTTATTTAAGGGACTTCATTGTAAGATTTTATTTTTTCTAATAAAAGGGGTCTCGGTCCCAACCTGTTAAAAAAAGGGCCTTGGTTGTGTTTTAATGAAATATAATCGAGTAATTGAATATGCACCATACCAATTTAAACCCCATGAATATAATTATATAACACATGATCTTGAGATTTCAACTGTGGTTTTTTCTTTAAAAATTTATATACATCTTCTATATAGAAAGAAGTGTGAAATATATACGGATAATAAAACTTTAAATTATATATTCACTCAAAAAGAGTTAAACATGAGGCAGAGAAAATGGTTGTAATTTATAAAATATTATGATTGGAAGATTTTATATCATCTGGGTAAAGAAAACAAGGTAGTTTATGCCTTGATTCAAAAGGATAATGAGTCATTATCTAATTTATGTTTGGAAAATGATTCATTAGTTAATGATTTAATGAATGTTGTAATGGAAGTTTTTTATGTAAAAACTCCTATTTTTGTTTAGGTATCAGTGCAATCATCTTTATTAGGAAAAATTAAGCATAATCATAAGGAATCATGGTTTACGAGAAAAGATATAATTGGTTAAGAATGTTAAGTTTCCTAAGTTTATTTTTGAAAAATAAAGTGTTATAAGGTTTATAAATAGGTTGTGTATTCGGAATGATTTTTGGTTGAATAAAAAATTATCAATTGAAGATCATAGCTCTCCATTATATGTTCACCTTGATAGTGCTAAGATGTACAGATACCTTTGGAAATATTATTGTTGGTATGGAATAAAGAAATATATTTCTTATTTTACCATGAAATGTCTGGATTATAAATAGGTTGAACTTGAGAAACAACTACCAAAGGGGATTCTTCGGCCTTTTCTAGTTCCTAAATTGAAATGGGAGAATATATCAATGGATTTCATGGTAGGATTACCAAATATATATTGAGTTAATAATGTGCTTTGGGTTATTGTAGATCATTTGACTAAATCTACACATTTTTTGAATATTCAAGATATTGTGTGCTTGGATCATATTTTTAGACTTATGTTAAAGGGATAGTCAGGTCACATGGAGTCCCTCTCTCTATTGTATCTGATCATGATCGTGGGTTTATATCCAATTTTTTAAAAGGAATTCAAAATTTTTTTGGGTACTAAATTAAATTTTAATACAAATTTTCATCCTCAATCTGATGGAAATTCAGAGAAAACAATTTATACTGTGGAATATATGCTTTGAGCTTGCTCATTGGTGTAGGTTTTGAGCATATTAGAAGTGGGATATGGGGTATTCCCGAATCATTTTTTTCATGATCGATAATTAATCCAAGATTTACACAATTATATACTCCATGATTAATGAAATAGAATCAAAGTATATAGGCAAGGAAAAAAACACTGGAACCAAAGATCAAGATTGTCACATATTATTTATAATAAATTTAAGCAATTAAAGAATTACCTTATGTGAAATTATTTCTTAGTTTATGTATATGACAATGTATCTACATTGTAACATCATTTCATTATAGGTATCAATAATATATTCTATCCAGTAGTGATCCACACGTATTCCATGAACCTTTGAACATTGTTGTAAGAATATCAGGGTGATAGAATGTCAGATCCTAACGCTTGCATCATTAACCTTTGACCGCCCTAAGAATCACATCAAGAAAGGGTTCTCTTAGACCTATATAGACTTGAGAGTGGTGGTGTAGGAGGATCATTCTTTTTTCTTGAGATTTTTCTTATAGAGGGTTCTCTCTAGGGATTTGAGATATTCTCTCAATATTTATTTATTCACAACAAAATGAATTCACTCTCTAGAAAAATAATATAATTCGCTTTATATAACACTAGGGTTATAAAATAATAATTGCATATTCACCCTTATTATTTTCATAATCCATTTAGAACCTTATGTTTATAATAATATTATTATTATTATTATTATTTCTTGACATTCTATAAAATCACATATTAAATTAAATATTATTTATTCAAATTATATTCAATATATATTATTTCTCACCAAACCATTGAACTTGGTTCACCATTCCTCCATAATATTTATCAAGCCTTGAATAATGACTATTTATTTAACAAATAAATATCATTGCATTATTCGCCAATATATAAATAAATTTTATATTCACTAAATAGAAAATAAATATTTATTATATACTCTGCTCACATAATATTCTCTCAAATAATTGGTGATGGGATATATATGATCATGAAAACATGGAAAAATATTAAACCACATGTGAGAATAATATTTATTAAACATATTAAATAAAAAATAATAATATATTATTTAACTAAGATTCAAGATACACTTAGTGTGCGACCTTCTAGGCCTCTTTCTTAGTGGAATTAGATAAAGCATTCTAAAGTCTAAGGTTATAATAAAACAACATGCCAAGGAACCCATATAAAAATAATTTAATGTTGTAACTACATAATACCTCATACGGATGCTTATTGTGTAATATAATCCCTTTATCACAATATCTCTAATAAAGCATGTTGGATTCTAGTGAAATCAACCTATATGCTCAATGTCTCTTTCCTTGACTTTTAAAAAATCAAGATTTCCTAGAGAACACCATGTCTATGGATTTATTTAAGCTATATCATTTCCATTAAAGGGCATAAGATGTCAACTTTTATTAAAGTACAAAATGAAAAAAATACTTTCTCACATTATTCATTAATGAAATATTGCTCGTGACACACCCAACGTATCCTACCTCACTATGAACATATGTCATCACAGTTTTCATCAATACATCAAAGTACGTGACTTGTAATACTCAGTAATAATAATAATAAAGTCTAAGGATCAATACACACTTTCGTAGATAATAACATCTAAGGACACATATAAATGTGGATTTCCTACTGGTGGTTCTCATTCTCATAATATCCTACACTGGATATTACCAAGGGTGTACATCGTAAGAAGGTGACTCAAAGTCCTATGAATCTCCACCCATAATTTATTTTAGCATTTGTGTCACTAAAATGATTTCATATGGCTATATAACATATATTTAAGAATATTTTCGTGGCACTTATGGAATCTCATCATAGAAGGGAACTGTTATAACCTTTCAGTATGACAGTTGCTCTTAGGAAATTATCACATACTATGTCACATAGAAGAATTATCATGATGTGATAATTATTTTATTAATATTAAAAAATATATATAGATTTTCATAAAGTAAACATAATTTTGTTCTAGGGCACCAACTCCAACAGACTCCCACTTGCACTAGAGCCAACAGCTAACAACCTTCAGTCTTCTAGATCTCACATGATACTCATTCTTCTACTTATATAGGCCTTTATTAAAGGGTTGTTCCATGTCTTCTTTTATATGAACTTTTCTTATTACAACTTCAACCATATGAGAAAAATCCCTCAAGAGGTGATACTTCTGGAGTATGTTCTTTGTCCATTAGTGTGACCTTGTCTCTTTTTCAAGAGCCACCGCTGCAGTATTATCACAATACAATGTGTTAGGGTCTTTACTACTAGATACCACATCAAAATCCTAGATAATGTTTTATATCCAAGTGGATTCCTTGGTTTCATCATAATTCGCTATATACTTGGAATCCACTATAGAATCAGAAACAACTGAATGCTTTAAACTCTTCTAGCTCAAAACTCCTTTATTAAGATAGAAAAAATATCCTGACTATGGATTCAAATCATTATGATTTATTTAAAAACTAGCATCATTATATCCCCTATTGACTAGATCCTTCTCTCCTCTATACACCATGAATATATCCTTAGTTCTTCTCATATACTTAAGGATATCCTTAATAGCATACCAATGTTTTTCTCATGGATCATCTTGATATCTTCCTTCCATGATTAATGCATAGGCAAAATCAATTCTAGTAAATAACATGGCGTACATGATTTATCCTATTACCAAATTGTATGAGAACTTATTCATTCTCTATTTCTCTTGTTGTGTTTAAGGAAAAAAAATTATAAAGATGTATACCATGTGAAACTGGAACCAATTACCTCTTGGATTGTTCTATACTAAATTTCTTTAGTATATGGTCAATGTATGTACTTTGAATTAGTCCAAGTATCCTCTTATATCTATCATGAATGATCTTGATCCCTAGAATATAGGTCGTTTCACCTAATTCCTTCATGAATAAACACTTGTTCAGCCATCCTTAATAGACTATAAGACTGGAAATTCATTTCTAATAAGTAATATGTCATCAACATATACTACTAGGATAAAGACCGCATTCCAACTAAACCTATTGTAAACACATGGATCGCATTCATTTTTAATGAAACCAAATTATTTTATAAATTCATTGAATTGAATGTTCCATGATTAGTATGGTTACTTCAATCCATAAATAGATCTTTATAACTTGAAAATATTTTTGGAATCACATAGAGTCACAAACCATTATGGTTGTTTTATATAGACGTCTTCTTAAAGGTTCCTATTAAAAAAAGATATTTTGATATCCATCTTCCAAATTTCATAGTCATGTTGAGATGCTATAGCAAGTAGATTTCTGATGGATTTAAACATGGAAACTGGTGAAAATATTTCATCATAGTCAATTACTTGACACTATTTAAACCTTTTATCCATTAGTCATACTTTATAGGTATTTAACTAACCTTATATGTATATTTTTATCTTTAGTACCAATTTTCACTCTATGGGGTTTATATCAACTAGCACATCGACTAAAAACTAAACTTGGTTCTGATACATGGAATCCATTTTAAAATTCATGGCTTCTTTCCATATAAAAGTTTATGATATCTCTACTGCATCTTTTTAGGATATATAGGTTCATTGTTTTAAAATAATAATGATCCATCTAATTTAATGACAAGAAAACCATATCTATCTAGTTCTCTTTCCTCTAAAATGCTCATACACAGTACTTGTGTTTTAGGAACTACTTCTTCCATTGGGACCTATGGAATTTGTTCTTATACCAACTATTGTGTATCATGAGAATTAACTTTATTTAATTCAATATTTCTCCCACAATATTTTTTGAGGATGTACTCCCTCTCAATAAAGACATCTTTTCTAGTGAAAGTCGTTTTCTTATCTGAGGGGTTGTATAGGTAGTATCCCTTTATTTCCTTAGGATACCCTATAAAGATATAATTTGTTCCCTGGGGTTCTAGTTTGTTTCCTGATAAGGCCTTAACAAACAACTTGCAACCCCATACACATGTATATAACAAAACGGGTTTCTTTACACTTCATAACTCGAAGGGAATTCAGTTTACCACTTTATTTGTTACTTGGTTTAGTGTGTATTCCACAGTTTGTGATAAATATACCTAAAATGATAATGGAATATATAAATGACTCATTATTGATCTTACCATGTTTTATAAGGTATAGTTCCTCCTTTTACTAAAAAATTTCATTGTGGTGTGTAAGGTAGAGTGAGTTGATATAGAATCCCAAAATCCTATCGAAATTTGATAAACTCTTGGTTAAGATATCCACCACCTCTATCTTATAAAAGCTTATTTATCTTCTCTCTAATTTGATTATCTACTTCATTATTGAATTATTTTAATTTCTCAAAGGACTTGTACTTATACCTCTTCAAGTAGACATAGACATATCTAATCAAGTCATTAGTAAAAGTTACAAAGTGAGAATAACCACCTCTATATTCTACTTAAAATGGTCCACAAACATCAATGTGTATTAATCCTAGAAGATCTATAGCCCTTTTACCATGTCCACTAAATGGTAGTTTGGTCATTTTTTCTTATAAATAATCATGACATATTTCAAGTGGTTTTAGATCAAAATATTCTAAATAACTATCTTTATAGAGCTCTATCAAATGCTTCTCGTTTACGTGGCCAAGATGGTGATACCATATCTAGGTGTTATATGATGTGTGTTCACATGATTCATTATCTATTTTCAATACTTGGTTTTCATAATTTAATACATAAATACCATTATTTAAATGTGTCATACCATAACATATATTGTATTTATAAAAGAAACAACTTTTATTTCCAAATTTGAAAAAAAAAACATCTGTATCTAGGTAGGATATAGAAATTATGTTCTTGGTAATAGTTGTTATATAATAACAATCTCTTAAAAACAATATCATTTTTGTTGAAAATGGAAGGTGGTGGTATCCAATGGCTAGAGCAGTCAGACTCGCACCATTATCATCTTTCAAATCCACCTATCCTCTATAAATCTTTCAAAATCTACTTGGTTTCTGAATTTTCATACATATGTGAGAACCATAAGCTATATATAATACCCAATGTGTAGATATTGAAATATTACACTCAATAAAAAATGAACCTTTAGCTTCCCCTTGCTTCTGGGTATTTTTCCTCTTCTAGTAGTCTTTCTTTCCACATTAAAAACATAATGTTTTATTTTTCTTTCCCTACTTATGGATCATCCTATTCTTGGAAGGATGGTGCTCGAGAGCTTTAGACATGTTATGAGTCTTGATCCCCTTCTCCATGTTCTTCTTTTTCTTATTCACCATAAGGACTGTTGGTTTTTCATGCCCATGTCCTTGTCCACTTGGAGAATTGGAGTAAGAATTTTCAAAAGAGTCCTCTCATTATTTCTCATGATATAATTAATAATAAAACTGAATAAGGACTTGGGTAGTAAAGAAAATATGAGATCTATGCACAACTCATCTGGGAATTTAATCCCTATAATGTCTAAGATTTCAATGTAGCTAGTAAGATTGACTACATAAGGCCCAGCTAACACTGACTCTCTAAGCTTAGTTGGAAACAGAGAATTGGAGATCTCATATCTCTCTTGTCTCACCTTCTCTTTATAGAGTTCCTAAAGGTGATACATTATGTAATACACATCCATATCCTCATGTTACTTTAGAAGATCATTGATCGTGGATGGTATAATGAAACACTAAACATCTATGGAATCATTCAAATGTTTCTCATAGAGAGATAACTCTTCCTCGCTAGCCTCTTTACCAAATGAATCAGGAATAGGTTCTTATAGCACATAGAATTTCCTTTCATGGAATATGATAATGCATAAGTACCTTTTCCACTCTTGTGAATTTGTGTCGGTGAGAAGGTTATCCTTCTCAATTATGGATCACAATGATATGTTTGAATTAATTTTTATTATTGTTTCTATAAATAAGATGATTAGAGTTTTAATAATTTATCTGATAAAATTTAAATAAATGAATAAATATTTCATTTATTAATCTCTCGCTATTTTATAAAAACCTAGTATCCCTCTCCATTAGCTTTGGAATATCCTTTTTTTTTTGGACATTCTAATGGAAATGATCCATATTTACCTTCTTATCACCCCAACATTGTTTGATCAAGAAATTTGAAGGGTTAAGTAGGCATTCCAAATGACAACTTCATTAAATCACAATTCCTTGATATATTGAGTGGACTCCCCAATCCTAAAATCCTTAAATCGTATTTCCTCAACCATTGACTCTCAGTTACACAAAGTCCTTATTTTTAATTAAACCCTTGATGTTAACTAAGTTAATTCAACCCAAAACATCACGTTATAATTCCCCAATAATTGAAAACACTCAAACTTTGGATGGTCAAGCACTTTGAACTATGGTTCTATTTTAAATGAAGTATTGGAAGACTATACCAACTTAATATATATAATTGTGGAATTTTATATTTTATTCATAAATTTACAATTATTATCTTTATTAAATTCTTGTTAATATTAAGGGGATTTACTTAAGTGATTAACCATGTCTTAGATAATTTTTACGCATAAGTCAATTTATTTTAGTTTTATATTTCATACTTATTAATTCATTAATTCACATGATCGTGACAAAAAAAAATAATCAAATAACCATTAAACCTTACATAAATAAAATAATAAAGTGTTATGATCATAATATTTTACTAATGGGTAGTTTATCGGGTGGATGATAAACTAATCATCGACCTAGGGAAAAACACCATGAACCATTTATAGTTCATGTTGTATCTTTACACCTATCCACATATGTATCTCTCTTGGATTGGTTTCACCTCGACTCCAAACTTGAACCACCTCCACTTTCTTGGGACCTCCATCTATTATATATGATTTTACTCACACATAGGTGAGGGGAACCAAAAAAATTGGTTAAGGGGTTTATAAAAAATAAACCATGGGAATAGAGTCCCTTACATAATGAGAGGAGAGATGATATGCATAAAAACAATTTAATTTAATAATGAATTAAAAGAAACCAATCCCATGAAAAGTTCTGATCTAGGATCATGGTCATCCACATGTATGAAATTAATTGCACATTTAATAAAATTATCATTCAATTCTAATCATTCTTATTTAAGATAAATCATGCTCAAATCAATTAATTATCTTTTTTAATTAATTAATTCTTTTATATTAATTCTCAATTGAATTTTCTTTATATTCTTATCCATAATAATTTTAAATAAATTAAATAAATTTATTTAAAATTAACTGTGTGAAAAAAATATGCCTTTGAGGAAACACGATGAGTACCCATCCAAACTACCCAACGTGTATTATACTCATATACTGTTTACTCTTGTGGAATATTTTATACAAAACTTATCACATAATTTCATGGAGTGTAATATCAACTGAATGACCACATAGAACACATGGTATTTACATAGTGTGTTATGCTTCAATGAGCATAGAGTAATAATTGTAATGCCACTTATACATGATATGAAAATCCAAACATTACAAAAAAAATAATTAGACATTTATATATATATAATTCATCACATAGCATGTACTATCAACTTAATAACCACATGGAACACATGTTGATAATGTTTGAATAGTCTAATATATTAATTTTTAATTCTGTTTAATTTGGTAAAATTACACGGAGTGTGGTCTCTGAGTTACATGGCCACCAGTCATGTAGGCCATGTAAGAAGATAAAAAAATTGTTTGTAACTAAAGGACTACATTCCATGTACAAAAGTTACATAACATGTACTCCAAATGACCGTGTGTTAGGATGTCCTGGTCAACATGTGGTGTGTAATTAAATTCACCACGTGTAATAAATTCATACAGTTTGAATTAATTATGAATTAATTAAAGGGGTATTAAACACTAGTACATGACGTATACCTCTATGTTACACAGTATATAATCTTTTGTTGTTCATCCAAACTCTTTGGCACCTCTAAATGAGATCTTTGAATTTATTTCGTTCATAAAATCAATCTATTTGATTATATTTGTGATAAATTAAGAAGAATAAAGAAGATCTTGTAATTCAGATTAGAGAATGATTAAGATGGAATTGAAAACTGATGAAAATTCATAAATCAATCAATGATATTTAAATAATTATAAATAATTATGTGACCCACTATGATACTACTTGTAGGTTTCAAGAACAATAGAAGCGGTTTATGGGGCATTCCCAACTCTTCTTTTTTTCATAATCGATGATTAATCTAAGATTTACATGATGATAAATGTCATGATCAATGGAATTAAATCAATGAATATAGATAATGGAAAAATGATATAACGAAAGCACAGAATCATCACATGTTATTTATAATTAATTTAAGTAATTAAAGAATCACCTTGTGAGAAATTATTTCTTTGTTGATGGATCTAAAAATTCCTCTACATTGTACCATCATTGAGTTTTAGGAATCAAGAATATATTCCCTCAATTGGTGATCCACACGTGTTTCATGAACCTCTTTGGGTGCTAACTCAATAGATACTAATGCTTGTTTTGTTCACCTTTGATCGCTCTAAGAATCGCTTTAAGGAAGGGTTCTCTTCGATCTCTTGAGAGTGGTGGTAGAGAAGGATCACTCTCTATTCTTGAGAGTGTTCTTGGATAGGGATCTCTCTAGGGATTTGATAGGATTCTCTCCATATTTTTTTGTGCATAACAAAATGAATTGGCTCTCTAGAAAAATAATATAATTGGTTTTATATACCTCTAGGGTGAGAAAATAATAATTAGATATGTGCCATTATTATTTCTATAATCCCTGCAGAACTCCATGTCTATAATAATAATATTATTATTATTATTTCTTGACATGTTCTAAACTCTCAAATTAAATATTTTTTATTCAAATAATATTCAATATATAATAATTCTCACCTAACCATTAAGCATGGTTCTTCATTCCTCCACAATATTTATCGGGCCTTAAATGATGACTATTTATTTAATAAATAAATATCACTGCATTATTCACCAATAACTAAATAAATATTATATTCACCAAATAGAAAATAAATATTTATTATATATTATGATTACATAATATTCTCTTCAATAACTAGTGACCAAATATATATGATCAAGAAAACATGAATGATTATTAAACCATGTGTGGGAATAATATTTATTCATCTTGATAAATAATAAATAATAATATATTATTTAACTGAGATTCTGGATATACTTAGTTTGTGACCCTCCAGGCCTCTTTCTCAATAGAATTTGGTGAAGCTACCTAAAGTACAAGGTTAGTGTCTAGCAGCACATAAATACACCCATAGAGAAAGAAGTTTATGTCATAAGGACATAATACCTCATATGGATTCTTATTGTGTAATATAATCCCTTTATCATGGTACCTTTAATCAATCATGTTGCATGCTAGTGTCATCAACCTATGTGATCGATTTCACTTTATTTGAATTTATGGAAATAGAAATTTCCTATAGAACACCATGGTCATGGATTTATTTAGGCTATATCATTTCCATCAAAGGGCCTAAGATATAAAACTTCATTAAAGAATAGGAAAAAATCATTTCTTAAATTATTTATTAAAGAAATATTACTCATGATGCACCCAACTATCCTACCTCACCATTAACATATGTCATCACATTTTTCTTCAATAAATCACAGTACATGACTTATAATACACATTAATAATAATCTTAAATTCTAAGGATCAATACACACGTCTGTAGATAAGAACATCTAATGGCACGTATAAATGTGGATTCCCTACTATTGGGTCTCGTTCTCATAATATCCTAAACTGGATATTTCTAAGGACTTACATCATGAGAAGGTTCCACAAAGTCCTATGAGTCTCCACCCCTGATAGTATGTATTGTTTTTTCCCTCAAATGATTCCATATGGATATAGAACATATATTTAAGAATATTGTTTTGGAACATCTAGGTTCTCATCATAGCAAGGAACTTATATAAACTTTCAGTGTGTGATTCATTCTCAAATTTACCCAAGAGATTAAGGTAGAACGGTCCTTGTAGTCTATCTTGGGTTGTCGAATCCACTGAGACATAAGAAGATACCTAAGATACACAACCTATGCATTGGATTTTTGGCTATGAAGTGGTCAACTTGGTTTTGATTTTTTATGATTTTAAAGAACACTAATAACCCTAAGTGAATTCAATTCAATGAAAATGGGTTGATCTTAGGATTATGCTCAGGATGTATTGAATGAAATTTACTTCTTTATACAATTTTGGTTTTACTAATTCTTGATGAATCCATACTTCAAAATAGCACTACCTTTATCATTTTCTGGTCTAAGTCTAACTAAACTCAATTACTAATCCCATACACACTTAGAGAACCAAATTCATGATCTCTCCAAGTTATATAGTCATTTTAGTACTTAGATTTATCTTCCTTAAACACAGTGAAGATGAAGAGTAAAAATAACTGAAGAATGGAAGTCTTGAATTAGTTATCCAATTAAAAACAATCCGTTCATAAAATAAAATTCCATCCATCCTTTTCATCTTCCTATGATCAACCGATAAAAGGGTTATCCCTCCATTTATGGTATACTCTCAATGGTGGGTAGAATATGGCTTACAAGAATTGGATTAAAGAAAATTAAACCGTGAAAATAACGAGCACTCCTCCGTGTGTGTTAATGAAATTCACACCTATGTGTGAAATAATTCACCAGAACACAAATATATCACTGTTATTTGTGATTATATAGATTTAATGAAATAAATGGTAATATTAGAAGATAAATATATTTATTAAGAACATAGAAATACAAAAAATAAACTTACATGGAAATTGAAAGCATTACAATGAAACTTTGGCATAATAACATTACAAAAAAACAAGATATGCCTTCCACCTCACCACCACTACCTTTAATATGAAATTGTTAAGCCTAATACCGATCCTCAATCAATGTATTCCCAATTATTAAATTAATTTAGGCCTTAGGGTAGTGGAAAGTAGTGGAGAAATTGATTCTTTCCTTGACTTTTTATCCTCCCTGTCTCTCATGGAAAGATCATCTTGTATGGGAAAGCATATCGCTGAATCTCAGTAGTTCATAGAAGATTCTTTTGTGTACCCAAATTTCTTCTAGACATATGTAAATTTTGGGCCCATTTGGAGTTGTTGATCAGGATTTATGTCCGATTTAGTGGGCTAACATTCTGGGCCACATATTCTGGCCTAGATTTTGATATTTTATTTGGTCTACCTTAATAACCACCATGGAAGCCGAATTAGCACTAGATTATGAAGAATTATTTGTTCCTCTATATTTATTCTATCATCCCACGAAATTTGGGATTCATTGGGACTATATTGTGTGCCCCACATTCTCATCAGTGGGATGGTTTCCAATCTGTCATCTCCAGAATTGTTTCCTTTCATCGCCAAATATCTTAATCATACTTTATGAATCCTCCATTGATCCCTGAATTAAAAATGATCATATTGATGTTTAGATCCATTTCCCAAAATATAAAATTAATATATGGATAATTACATTCCTTAAAATTATATTAATCATTGGGCCTAAATTGGTGTACATTAGGCTTGAAGTGCACAAATGATTAGAATGGATGTTCAAAATTAAAATCCACTCAAGACCATAAGATCAAAAATGAACATTTAATACCATTAAAATTTAATTAACATATGTGTTTTTATTGTCTAATCACACCTCCCAACTTGATATTTTCTAGTCCCGAGCAAATAATTAGAAGATTATATTTGAATTATTTTTTTCAAACATATTATAACAAACAGTGCTCACAATGTAAACTATATACAAATATATATTTATAACCTATCAAAATAATTTAAAACAATATAAAACCAATCCTAATCTCATTCCTTTGATCAAATACATCATCATACTTCATCCAACTCAATTATCTGAAATGATGTGTTGTGAATCACAATAGATATGGGGGTTCATTTTCATTCAAGGGGGAAATCATGGAAGTTCTAGGTGGAATCACATCTAATCCTAATATGAGTATTCATCATCATTATTTTTTTTTTGATTTTTTTTTTTTTGCAATGTTGTCATAGTAATTGAGATTGCAATTAATCAAATTAACCCATGTAGCAAGACTTTGTCAATGAATTCCACACTTAAAGGCCTTAGGGCACCAAGTGAAGCCCACATACTCAGGCATCATCTCAAGTTAAATTGATCAAAAACAAAGTCATATTACGATAAATAGAGATATATTGAAAAACTCGGGGCTAGACAACTCTGGAGTCATGATCCCCAAGTGTCGAAAGCCACGCATTAGGTAATTTTATTTCTCTACACGCACATTTATTGTTTTTTTTATTGTTTTTTTTTTCAATTTTTCCATGGTAATTTAAATTTCACTCAAAAGAGTTAACCCCTGTTTGTGAGATTTCATTATAGATGTTCAAGTCTAGACTCATGTTTCCAAAGGTGGTGGTCATGTTCCCATTTTGAACTCGGATAACAGAGTTGATTGTTGCAAGGAAAGGATGACCAAGGATGATTTGGGTTTGTTCCTTATTTCCTATGTTTGGATGGTTGTCAAGGACAATGAAGTCAGAGGGTAGAAGAAGTTTTCAACCTTTACCAGAACATCCTTTAAAATCCCCTTTGGAAACCTAATGCTACGATCAGCAAGTTGAAGTGTGAAAGATGTGGGTTGGAGCTCTTCTAGGCCTAACTAGTAGTACACAGCATAGGGGGTGATATTGACACTAGCACCTAGGTCACACAAGTCCTTGAAAACTTTTCTCTCTCATAGTTCAACATTGATGTAAGGGTAACTTGGGTCTTTCAACTTAGGAGGAATGGTCCCTTGAATGGTGTTACTCACATTAGCAGCCAAAAGGACTTGGTTTTTATATGAAATTTTCTTTTAAAAGTGAACAAGTCCTTAAGGTACTTTGAGTAGGCAGGTATGGTTTGGATTGCATCAAGAAGGGGAATGTTAAACTTGACTTGTGAGAAGATTCCCCTCAATTTTTCACTCAATTCAGGCTTGGTTTTCCCCATCATGTGTTGAGAAAATGGTTCAGGTTGTGGGGTTGTTTGTTGAAGAGTTGTTTCTTTGACAATGTTATGGTGTTTTTTAGTTTGATAATTTGGTTCGCTTGAATTTTCATCCAAGTTTGAATCTTTAGATGGGTTTTGAATTAGTTTTTCAGGTTTCTCAATTTATTTACCACTTCTTAAAATAGTCACAACCTTTAGTTTTTCATGAGTTGTTTGAGTTCAAATTGACTCTCCCCTTACTTTTTGTTGTGGAATGGCTTGTTTAGGCATGGGTGCCTTTCCAGTTTTGAGGGTTTGAAGTTCTTGTTTAAGGGAAGAGACTTCCGAGTTCATCCTTTCCATTTGTTTGCACAGTTGTTCTAGTAGGCTTTGTGGAATAGTTTGGGTGTAAGGGTTGGTGTCCTGAGAACCAACTATTGTGTACTTTGATTACATGAATGTTCACTTATTATATATTATTCATTGTTCTGCATGACTATAATATAATAATTTCGTGGAATATTTGTTGCATTGATAAGGTCATGGCAGATCCCCGCTATGATGAGAACCTTGAAATGCTATAACAATATTCTTAAATAAAGTTCTACAGTTGGATGACATACTATGATAGAACACATGGTATACAGACTGTCATGTGTGAGTACTCGTAAGAAGACAAGACTCTCTCTCATGGAGTTCTCACTTGGTAATCTCCAAGATGGGAGATTATGAGAACAGACCCGCCAGTAGAAATTCCGCATGTCTTGGTTTCATCGTACATTTCTATCTACGAACGTGTGTAATGGTCCTTAGACTGGAAGATTATAATTAACTCATGTCATGACTCGCGCACTTAGATTTACTGACGAAAACAGTCACGCAGATAGTTGGCGGGAAGTAGGGTACGTTGAGTGCGTCACGAGTGACATATTGTTAATGGATAAGTCGAGGAAGGATTTTTCCCTTCCATTTATGGAAGTTGATATCTCAGACATTTGATTGAAATAGAACTGTCGCATTAAATTCCATGGTCATGGTGTAAACGACGAGTTTATTTCAGGAAGTCAAAGAACGATGGATCAAACATATAGGTTTATGACACTGCCATGAAACCTCCTTGATGAGATATCGAGAAAAAGGGATTAAATTACATAGTAAGCATTCGTATGAGGTGATACGTCAATGCGGTGTCAACTTCTTTCTCTTGGGTGCCTTGACCCGTTGCTAGACAGTAATCTTGGACTTTAGGCAAGTCCGCCTAATGCCAACGAGAAAGAGGCCTAGAGGGTCACACACTAAGTGTATTCAAGTATCTCAAGTATAATAAAGATTATTCTCATACGTGGTTTAATAATTATTCAAGGAAGCCTAAATCGCCTTTATGATGGAGGAATAAGGAAATTAAAAACAAGATATACACGCCGTGTATTAAAGATTACACGCCGTGTAGTTTTTCATGGAAAACAAGTACACACTGTGTATTAATAATTACATGTCCTGTAGTTTTCTTTATAAAAGGAAATGAATAAATGAAAACAAGATATACACGTCGTGTACATTGAATGTACACGCCGTGTAGTTTTCAATGAAAAACAAGTACACGTTGTGTATTTATTATTACACACCGTGTAGTTTTTCCAGTCAGGATTTTGAGGATATAATATTTTTTTAAATGATATTTATTATAATCAGCGTGGGCGCATGTCAAGGAATTAATTATTCGACGTGAGGGTTTTAAATAAGAGTCAATGAAATAAATAAAATGCGTAACGCATTTATTTATTGTCATAACTCTACAACCTCAAACCTGATTATAAATATCCTCACAACCCCAACTCTTTTCCTAAACACAAGAGAATCGTTGTGCACAACAACTTTGGAGAATTCTTTCAAGGCCGAAAGAACCTTTTCCTCCAAGAATTCTCTCAAGACCGAGAGAGATCATCTTTCATCGGATCAAGATGATCTAAGGCGGACAACGCAAGAAAATTTTTCTCCACGCTAGCACCCAGAGACTCCTTTGGCGACGTCCTGAGATACGAGGTACACGTGTGGATCACCGCTAGAGGAAGTCTACACTTGGCTTCTGTGACGCAACAACAAATCACATCAGAACGTGATCAAGAACATCAACGAAGAAAGAACACCCAAAAGGTATTTCTTTTCAATTGATTAAATTAATTATAATCAAATTGTAATGATCCTACTTAATGGTTCCGGGACTTTCCTTTTCTTTGTCTATTTCTATGATTCGATCTGTGGAGACTGGTGTTTATTGTCGTATTGATCTCGGATTGATCATTGTTAATGACAAAAGGCCAAGTGGGCACATCCACCCATGAGCTTTCTCTACGCCCGGAACCTTCAAATGGTATCAGAGGGAGGTTACAACATTGATTATAGTTATTTAATTTTTTTTGATAATTTACGCATTTATATTTGATTCAATTCGAAATAAATCGTTCTATAAATCTGAATAAATGAAATCTGTTCTTCCTCCTTTGTTTCTCGATTCATATCATAGAAACGGACTTTTAATTTTAATTTTGATTAAAATAAAAATGAGGAACTCATCCGAAGGAGCCCCTCTTTCTGTCTGTACAACACGGGATTACACGGCATGTAATTAAAACTACACGCCGTGTACTTTGGTTCAACAAACCAGCACTGGTCCTCCAAACCATGTCGTGTGAATTGATTATGCCTAAGTTTTGATCTCGTCGTGTTGACCAAAAGTGAACGGCACATGGAAACCAGAATACACGGTGTGTATGTTGGAGCAACACGTCGTGTAGTCCGATCTGGACCAGGTGAAATTGTGTACAAGGATAAGTCGTGTACCGCGTACACAGGATCGCCAGGCCGGTTACCGCGTAACAAGGAAGTACACGTCGTGCATGATTTATCTACACACTGTATACTCTAGAATTTCAAAAGTACAGAGAACAAGCCAAAGCCCCCGGCGTGTGCTTTGGATAAAAGGTGAAAATAAATAAATGCCATGTAAATATAAACTGCACACCATGTACTTTCCAGAAATGGAATTTCACCATGTTTCCTCAAAAAGTATAAAGACATGTACAAGGGATATGGATGAGAATAATCTCAAGGAAATTCAGAAAGGAATTTAAGATAAAGAATTGATTAATTATAAGATCATAGTTAATTATTTTCAAGCGCGACTTATCTTAAATAATAGAACGATTAAAATAATTTGAATGCTAAATATTCGTAAATGTCGTTGTATGTTATGGATGATCATGAGCTAGAACAAATACCCTTTTGTATTTGTGTTTGGTTTCATTTAAATTTATTTAAATTTTTTGGCTTGTGAGCCTTCTTCCAATAAAATATAGGGCCTGCATGCCCATGGTTTCTTTAATGTAAACACCATGTAATGGAGGATCTCCTAAGCCGGAGGAGATGGTTCAAAACCTGAAGCTAAGGCGAAACCAACCCAAGAAGATACAAAGGTGGACAGGTGGGAGCTGCAAAACACGAACCATCAGGTTCAAGGTGTTTTCCCTAGGTCAGAGTTAGCTTATCAAACCACTAGATAAGTTAACCAATAGAAGCTCATGATCATGCCATCTTATTTTATTTCTGTCTGATTGCATGGTTTATTTATTATTTATGTGTTGTCGCGATCACATAATTAATGAAATAAACAAGCATGTAAAGATGGAATAAAATAAAAACCGGACTATGCGTAAACATTATCGGAACATGGTTAATCACTTAAGCAAGCATCACTTAATATTAACAAGCATGTGATAATGAAAAACTACGCATAAAGATTAAAATCCCTCAATACCATATTAAGTCAGACCAAGCCTTCTGTTACTTGATTAAGGGCAAGACTCAATAAAACTATGTGTTTGACCAACCCTTGTTGGGACACTTACTTTTATAAAGGAAGCCCTTATGAAAGGTTTCGGGTAGACTTAACCATATTACATCAAGAAGAGTATCCCTTGCTAGACTTGGTGTAATATTGGAGGAAAGAGTTGAGGAAATTCAAGTCAGGATTTCAGGATTGGGGAGTCCACTCAACATATCAAGGAACTGTAATCTCACAGTTGGCAAAGACCTGCCTACCTAAATACCTTCAAATAGCTTGACCAACCCTTGTTGGGGTTATGCGAAGAGGAATATGGATCATTGCCACTAGAATGTCAAAGAAACTATACATTCCGAGTTCAATGGTGAGGGTCATTGGGACTTGATAAAATATTGGGAGACTTAATAAATTCATTTATTATTTCTCATAAAAATGTAATCAAGAAAGTAATGATAAATCTTCTCTTTTAATTTGTAGAATCAAAATGACAAACTCATCAACCACATTTTCTCTGCGATCAATTTTGGATAAAGACAATATCCTCACCGACAGTAACTTTCAAGAATGGTTTAGGAACCTTCGGGTTATCCTATGCCATGAACGAAATTTTTACGTGCTGGAGTCCTCACTTCCTGATTCGCCCACCCAAGGGGCAAGTGATGAAGATTTCCTGGTCTATGATCAACATTTGAACGATGCTCTCAACGTTCAATGTTTGATTCTATCATCAATGTCTAGTGATCTCATGAAGTCTCATGAAGACATGGATGCATATAGCATGCTCAAGCACCTCCATGGTCTATACTAGTAGAGAGCAAGACAGGAAAGGTTTGAGATCTCCAAGGCTCTATTCTAGAGCAAGCTTGGAGAGGGTGCCCCAGATGGGCCTCATGTAGTCAAGATCATTGGCTACATTGAGCGCTTGGAGGTTCTAGGGTTTAAACTCCCAGAAGAACTGGGTACCGATCTCATTCTCTCAATACTCCCCCATAGCTTCTCAAACTTTTTTGTGAACTTCAACATGAACAACATTGAGAAGTCTCTGTCTGATCTTCTTATCCTTATTCGCCAAGTGGACAATGACATGAAGCGTGAAAAGCCTTTTGTCCTCATGGTGAATAAAAGGAAAGGGAAGGCGAAGAGCTTTAAGCCCAAAGATTCTTCAAGGCCTTCCAAGAAAAGGAAGATCAAAGGGGAGGCAAAAGAATAGGATGCTATTTGTTTCGCATGTGGCAAGAAGGGCCACTGGAAGAAAAAAATACACCCAACCAAGGAAGCATGGGGAAGCTTTAGGTGCATTTGTTATCAAATGAAATCTATCTGTTTCTACTAATTGGGTATTAGATACTGCTTGTGGTGCTTACATCTGTATCCAAATACAGTAACCAAGTAGATTCAGGAAGATTGATCGAGGGGAGGTAGATCTATGAGCATCCAACGGAGCCAGACTTGTTGTTGTAGCTGTCGGGGAATACCACCTCACATTGCCAACTGGAATGATCTTGGTGTTAAAGGGTTGTTATTATGTGCCTTCTGTTACTAAAAACATTATTTCAGTATCCAGATTAGATACTGATGGATTCATGTTCAAGTTTGGAAATGAATGTTGCTACTTTTATAAAGATAGAATTTTTTTTGGTAGGGAACATTTATATAACGACCTTTATGTGTTAGACTACACAAACCAAGTAATGGAAATCGATGAAAAAGTTAATTCACATGACTCATACCATACCCAACTTTGGCATCACTAGCTAGGTCATGTCAATGAGAAACGTTTGACAAAATTACATCAAGATGGGTATTTAGATTCTTTCGAACTAAAACCACTTGGTGTATGTCATGCGTGTCTACAAGGAAAAATGACCAAATCCCCATTTAACGGGAAAGGTGAAAGAGCTAAATAGATTCTATAATTAGTTCACACAAATGTGTGTGGACCATTTCCAGTTGAAGCAAGGGGTGGGTTCTCGTACTTCATAACTTTTACTAATGATTTTAGTAGATATGGATATATCTACTTAATGAGGTATAAGTCAGATTATTTTGATCGGTTCAAAGAATACAAGAATGAAGTTGAGAACCATCTTGGTAAGAAGATTAAGAAACTCCGCTCAGACAGAGGAGGAGAATATCTTAATCAGGACTTCATTGATTTCTTGCGGGAGTTTGGGATTCTATCTCAACTCACTCCTCCTTATACACCTCAGTGGAATGGTGTAAGTGAAAGGAGGAACCACGCCCTGTTGGACATGGTGAGATCAATGATGAGTCATGCGAGTCTTCCATTATCCTTTTGGGGATATGCATTACAAACAGCAGCACACATACTAAACCAAGTACCAACTAAATCGATAAATGGTATTCCATATGAGTTATGGAGTGGACGCAAAGCCATGTTATCGAATTTACATGTGTGGGGTAGCGAAGCATTTGTTAAGGCCTCTTCAGGTAACAAACTTGCACCCCAAGGCACAAAGTGTATCTTTATAGGGTATCCCAAGGAAACAAGGGGATATTACCTATACAAACCCTCAGACAAAAAGGTTATAGTGGAAAGACACGCCATATTCCTTGAGAGGGAGAACATCTCCAAAAGAAATAGTGGGAGCGAGATAGACTTCAATGAAGTCGAGGCTCAAGATACATAGGAGTTGGTACGGGAACAGATTCCAAAAAACCTCGTGGAAGAAAAATCTGTTCCAGAGACACAAGAACTACGTAGGATCATGAGAGAGGTCAGAGAACCAGAATGATATGGTTTTCTTGTCACCGAGGATGGTGACTCATTATTGGTTGACAATGATGATCCTCTTACCTACAAGGAAGCAGTTGAAGGCATAGATGTTGCCAAGTGGCAAGAAGCCATGAATTATGAAATGGATTCCATGTACCAAAACCAAGTCTGGATTTTGGTAGATCCTCCAGTTGATGTAAAGCCTATTGGTAATAAATGGGTATTCAAGAAGAAACTGGACATGGAGGGGCAAGTCAGCACCTATAAGGCACGACTGGTTGCAAAAGGTTTTAGAAAGCATCAAGGAATTGACTATGATGAAACCTTTTCACTGGTTTCGATGCTGAAATCCATCAGAATCCTATTGGCCATTGTCGCTTACCATGACTTTGAAATTTGGAAAATGGATGTCAAAACAGCATTCCTTAATGAGAACCTCCAAGAAGATGTCTACATGACACAACCTGAAGGGTTTGTGACTCCAAAGGATGCCAACAAGGTATGTAAGTTTCAGAAATCCATTTATGGATTAAAGCAAGCATCAAGGTCATAGAACATTTGTTTTGATGAAGCTGTAACAGAATTTGGCTTTGTTAAGAATGAATGTGAGCCTTGTGTCTACAAGAGGTTTAGTGTAAGTGCGGTCATTTTCCTAATAGTATATATTAATGACATATTACTAATTGGAAATGAAGTACCTTTCTTACAGTCAGTTAAGGCATGGTTGCATAAATGCTTCTCCATGAAAGACTTGGGAGAGGCAGCATATATTCTTGGGATCAAGATCCATCATGATAGATCCAAGAGAATTTTAGGCCTGAGTCAAAGTACATACATTGACAAGATACTGAAGAGATTCAGTATGGAACAGTCCAAGAGGGGATTGTTTCCAGTGTCACATGGCATTCATCTTTCCAAGAAAATGTTTCCTCAGACACATGAGGAAAGAAAGAGAATGAAAAAGATCCCTTACGCATCTGTGATTGGGTCAGTCATGTATGTTATGCTATGTAAGAGGCTAGATGTTGCTTATGCATTAAGTGTGGTAGGCAGATATCAAGATGATCCAGGAGACCACCATTTGATGGCAGTCAAGACTATCCTTAAGTATCTGAGGCGTACTAAGGATATGTTCCTGGTTTATGGAGGATATGAGGAACTAGTCATCAGAGGACATGTAGATGATAGTTTCCAGACTGATCAAGATGACATGAAGTCACAGACTGGATACATCTTCAGTTTGAATGGAGGTGCAGTGAGCTGGAAGATCTCAAAGCAAAGTGTGGTGGTAGATTCTACAGTGGAGTCCGAGTATATCACAGCTTCTGATGCAGCTAAAGAAGTAGTATGGATGTGAAGCTTCATCTAAGAGCTGGATGTAGTACTAAGCAGTAAAGATCCTATCACACTCTATTGTGATAATACTGTAGTGGTGGCACTTTCAAAAGATCCAAGGTCACATCAGCGGACAAAGCACATACTTCGGAAGTATCATCTCTTGAGGGATTTTTCTCAGAGAGGTGAAGTTACAGTGAGCAGTATTTCCACAGAAGACAACGTGGTGGACCCCTTGACTAAAGCCTTGAATCAGCAGAAACATGATCATCATGTGAGGTCTAGCGGACTAAAAGTCGTAGGCAGTTTACTCTAGTCCAAGTGGGAGTTTGTAAGGGTTGGTGTCCTGAGAACCAATTGTTTTGTACTTTGATTACATGAATGTTCACTTAATATATATATTGTTCATTGTTCTGCATGACTATAATATAATAATGTCCTGGAATATTTGTTGCATTGATAAGGTCATGGCAGATCCCCGCTATGATGAGAACCTTTAAATGCTATAACAATATTCTTAAATAAAGTTCTACAGTTGGATGGCATACTATGATAGGACACATAGTATATAGACCGTCATGTGCGAGTACTCGTAAGAAGATGACTCTCTCTCATGGAGTTCGCACTTGGTAATCTCCAAGATGGGAGATTATGATAATAGACCCGCCAGTAGCAATTTTTCATGTCTTGGTGTCATCGGAAATTGCTATCTACGAGCGTGTGTAATGGTCCTTAGACTGGAAGATTATCATTAACTCATGTCATGACTCGCGCAATTAGATTTACTGATGAAAACCATCACGCAGACAGTTGGCGGGAAGTAGGGTACGTTGGGTGCGTCACGAGGGACATGTTGTTAATGGATAAGTCGAGGAAGGATTTTTCCCTTCCATTTATGGAAGTTGATATCTTGTCCCTTTGATTGAAATATAACTGTCGCATTAAATTCCATGGTCATGGTGTAAACGACGAGTTTATTTCAGGAAGTCAAAGAACGACGGATCAAGCATATAGGTTTATGACATTTCCATGAAACCTGCTTGATGAGATATCAAGACAAAGGGATTAAATTACACAGTAATCGTTTGTATGAGGTGATACGTCAATGCAGTGTCAACTTCTTTCTCTTGGGTGCCTTGACTCGTTGCTAGACAGTAATCTTGGACTTTAGGCAAGCCCACCTAATGCCAATGAGAAAGAGGCCTAGAGGGCTACACACTAAGTGTATTCAAGTATCTCAAGTATAATAAAGATTATTCTCATACGTGGTTTAATAATTATTCAAGGAATCCTAAATTGTATTTATGATGGAGGAAGAAGGAAATTAAAAACAAGATATACACGCCGTGTATTAAAGATTACACGCTGTGTAGTTTTTCATGGAAAACAAGTGCATGTCGTGTATTAATAATTACACGCCATGTAGTTTTCTTTATGGGAAGGAAATGAATAAATGAAAACAAGATATACACATCGTGTACATTGAATGTACATGCCGTGTAGTTTTCAATGAAAAACAAGTACACGCCGTGTATTTATTATTACACGCTGTGTAGTTTTTCCAGTCGGGATTTTGAGGATATAATATTGTTTTAAATGATATTTATTATAATCAGTGTGGGATCATGTCAAGGAATTAATTATTCGACATGGGGGTTTTAAATAAGAGTAAATGAAATAAATAAAATGTGTAACGCATTTATTTATTGTCATAACTCTACAACCTCAAACCTGATTATAAATATCCCCACAACCCCAAATCTTTTCCTACACACAAGAGAATCATTGTACACAACAACTCTGGAGAATTCTTTCAAGGTTGAAAGAACATTTTCCTCCAAGAACGCTCTCAAGACCGAGAGATATCCTCTTCCATCGGATCAAGACGATCTAAGGCAGACAATGCAAGCAATGGTTTCTCTACACTAGCACCTGGAGACTCCTTTAGTGACGTCCCGAGATACAAGGTACACGTGTGGATCACCGCTAGAGGAAGTATACACTTGGATTCTACGATGCAACGACGAATCACATCAGAACGTGATCAAGAACATCAACGAAGAAAGAACACCCAAAAGGTATTTCTTTTCAATTGATTAAATTAATTATAATCAACTTGTAACGATCCTACTTAATGGTTTCGGAACTTTCCTTTTCTTTCTCTATTTCTATGATTCGATCCGTGGAGACTGGAATTTATCGTCGTATTAATCCTGTATTGATCATTGTTAATGAAAAGAAGCCAAGTGGGCACATCCACCCACGAGCTTCCGCTGCGCCCAGAACCTTCATCAGGTTGGTGCTTGAGAAGATTGGTTTATCCCAGGGGGATATTTTAGAGGTGGGATGGTTTGTTGAAAATGGACCGGTGGTTTTTGGTATTGGATAGGTTGGGTTTGGAACTGGTTATGGGTTTGGTAGTTCTGATAGGGTTATGGATTTTTTCTCTGTGGTTGGCTAGGTTGTTGGTTATCTTTCCAACGAAAGCCTAGGTGGTCATTATACCTTGGGTTGAAGGTGTTTTGGTATTGAGGATTTTGAAAGTTCAAAGAATTTACTTCCATTGGGGGTCCTCCTAAAATAAAATCCTTTATGGATGGAAAGGTTGGGTAGTTTTCTGTCTTATGGTCATGTTTTTCACAAATTGTGCAAACAGGGTCTACAATTTGGATTTCATGGACTTCCCGAGGGTCTATCTCTTCAACCTTCCTAAAGAGTGTTGCGAGTTTATCCCTAAGACTTTCCTCTTCTCTAAGTGTATGAACTCTAGTAGTTCTTTGTGGATTTTCAGAATAAGGTGAAGTTCCCCATGTTTTTTTATGCTTAGCAAGGCTTTCCAGATACTCATAAGCATCATTTGGGGATTTGTTTTTAAAGGTTCCATTACACATCATGTTAATGAATTGTTTGTTCCCCAGGACCAACCCTTCATAAAAAATTATCACTTATTTAGGTATAGAAAAACCATGATGTGGAACCATGTTTAGGGTGTCTTTGAACCTCTCTCGTGTTTCATAGAATTACTCTCCATCTTTTTCAAAAAAAAAATTGGAAGCTCTTTTTAAGTGCAATTATTTTGTAGTGGGGAAAGTATTTTTTGTAGAATTCTCTTTGTAATTGGTCCCAAGGGTTGATGGATGATGATCTCAAATTTTTTATCCAATTTTTAGCTCGATCCTTTAAACAAAAAAGGAAATAGCCTCATCTTAGCTGATTCTAGTTGATGTGGGGGACACATGGTTTATACAATGTCATTGAACTCCTTAACATGAAGGTAGGGCATCTCGAACTCCATTCCATGAAATGTGGGAAGGTGGTTTAAGACATGGGGTTTAAAGATGTACTTGGTATCTCCAAAGGAATTGTGTCTAATTTATGAGGGGGTATTGGTCCAAGCTGGAGTGAGGTAGTCATTCATGGTTTGATCGACTACATTCCCTAGGTTTGGAGCTTCTTGATTTTGGTTTCCCATTTGATTTCCCCCAAGATTTATAATTTGATTTCTTAGAAGACCCTCCATTAGAATTGATTCAATTTTTGATTCTAGAGTATCAAAAAGATTAGGATCTAATGGAAACAATCCCCTAGGTTCACTTGACTTCCCTATCCTAGGACTTTCCATCCTAACTAGTCTGTTTGAATTATTGCGGGTGTAGGTGGACATGCGCCAAAAGGAAAAAAGAGAGAAAGGGACAAGATAAGAGATCTTGGGTGAGAATAGAAGAATGGGGGTGAGGAAAGAAGGTTTTGGTCTAAGGTACTTACTTGGTCCCCGGCAATGGCGCCAAAATTTGATTCACGCTCAAATTTTCCCAAGAGATGAAGGTAGAACGGTCCTTGTAGTCTAGCTTGGGTTGTCGAATCCACTGAGACCTAAGAAGATACCTAAGATACACAACCTATGCGATGGATGTTTGGATATCAAGTAGCCAACTTGGTTTTTATTTTAGATAGTTTTAAAGAACACTAATAACCCTAAGTGAATTCAATTCAATGAAAATTGGTTGATCTTAGGATTATGCTCAGGGTGGATTGAATGAAGTTTACATCTTTAGACAATTTTGGTTTTACTAATTCTTGATGAATCCATTCTTCAAAATAACACTACCTTTATAATTTTCTAGTTTGAGTCTAACTAAACTCAATTACTAATACCCTACATACTTATAGAACCAAATTCATGATCTCTCCAAGGTATATGGTAATTTTAGTACTTGGATTTATCTTCCTTAAACACAGTGAAGATGAAGAGTGGAAATAACTGAAGAATGGAAGTCTTAAATTAGTTAGAAAATTAACAACAATTCATTCATAAAACAACATTCCATCCAGACTTATCATATTCCTATGATCAACCCATAAAAGTTTTATCCCTTCATTGATGGTATACTCTCAATGGTGGGTAGAAGATGGATTACAAGAATTGGATTGAAGAAAATTAAATCGCGAAAATAACGAGCACTCCTCCGTGTGTGTGAATGAAATTCACACCTATGTGTGAAATAATTCACCACAACACAGAGATATCACTATTCTTTGTGATTATAGATCTTTAATTAAATAAATGGGAAGAGTAGAAGAGAAATATGTTGATTAAGAACATATAAATACAAAAAAGAAACTTACATGGTAATTGAAAGAATTACAACGAAACTTTGGCATAATAACATTACAAAAAAACAAGAGATTCCTTCCCACTCACCACCAATTCCTTAAATAGGAAATTTTTAAGCCTAATTCTGAGCCTCAATCAATTTATGTTCAATTATTAAATTAATTTAGGCCTTAGGGTGGTGGAAAGAAGTTGAGAAATTGATTCCTTGACTTTTTATCCTCCTTGTCTCCTCTGGAAAGATTTTATTGTATGGGAAATCATATCGCCAAATCTAGGTAGTCTATATAAGAGTATTTTGTGTCCCCGGATGTCTTCTAGATGTCTATAAATTTTGGGCCCATTTGGAGTTTTTTATCAGGAGTTATGTCCGATTTTGTGGGATAACATTCTGGGTCGCAGATTCTGACCCAGATTTTGATATTCTATTTGGGGCGCCTTAATAACCATCATGGAAGCCGAATTAGCACTGGATCATGAATAATTATTTGTTCCTATATAAGTCTTATAGAATCCCGTGAAATTTTGGTTTCATTAGGACTGTATTGTGGGCCTCACATTCTCATCAGTGAGCTGGTGTCCAATCTGCCATCTCTAGAATTGTTTCCTTTCATCGCCAAATATTTCCATCATCCTTTATAAATCCTCTATTGATCCCTGAATAAAAAATGTTCATATTGATGTTTATATCCATTTCCCAAAATACCAAATTAAAATATAGATAATTACATTCCTTAAAATCAGATGAATCATTAGGCCTAAATTGGTGTAAATTAGGCATGAAGTGCACAAATGATTAGAATGGATGTTCAAAATTAAAATCCACTAAATCAGGCCCATAAGATCAAAAATGAACATTTAATACCGCTAAAATGTAATTAACATATGTGTTTTTATTTTCTAATCAGTGTGGCAGCTACTCTTAGGACATTATCACATATTATGTCATGTAAAAGAATAATCATGATGTGATAAGAAGTTTATTAATATTAAAAATAATGAATACTTGTTATCATAAAGTGAACGGAAGTTGCTTCTAGGGAACCAACTCTAAAAATTGGATTATCAGGTGAATTGGGATCAGTGAATTTCATTTGTGTAATTTTCTTATAATAACATTTTTAGTTCTAGTATAAAAATGGAAAAATTTGACGCATTATATGGAAAGAAGTATTAAACTCTAACTTATTGGGAAGAAGTCAGTGATAGAAAGTTACTAAGACCAGAATTGGTAAAAGATATGGTTGAGAAGGAAAATATTATTCATCATTATGTGAGGTTAGATCAAAGTAATCAAAATATTTATTTATATAACTGAAGTAAAGATATTTCATTTGAGGTAGGAAACATGTTTTCATTAAAGTATCTCCTTATAAAGGCGTTATATGTTTAAACTGGAAAGTAAAATTAAGTTTCTGGTATATTGGTTCATATAAAATTGTGAAGAAAGTGGGATCATTTTTTTATTGAATAGCCTTACCTCCAAGTTTATCTCAAGTACATGATGTATTTCATGTTTCTTTATTAAGAAAATAGTTACCTAATACATCTCATGTTTTGATCCCTAAAGTAGTTCAATTGGAGGAGTGTATTTCTTATAAAGAAAATCCAATTTAGATTCTAGATCATAGAGATAAAGTGTTGAAGAATAAGGTAACGCACCTAGTTATGGTTTTTAGGAATAACTTTTTGATTGAATAAGCGATGTGGGAACAGAAAAGGCTATGAAGGAAAAATATCCTCACTTGTTTAAGCAATTAATAAAATTGTGAGGATGTAGTTTCATTTAAGGGGGAAGAATGTGAAAACCCGGTTAATATTAGAAATAAATAAATTTTATGATTTATAATTATTTATTTTATTGATTAATATTCATCATAGCTTTACAAATAATTTTGTATAATTTTTCAATCGAAAAAAGGAATAGTTTTGGTTAACTATAAATTGTTTTTTCATGTATTTCGTGGGTTTATTTAAAAGTTAAAATTCTTCATTTTAGAAATTTAAATTGATAAAATGGAATTAATTTTGGACATCATCATGTCAAAATAATCTTAAGATAATTCTTTAAGTTTTTTCTGAAATGGTTGATTTTTTGGGTGAATAGTGAAAAATACTGATTTTAAAAATATTGTCATTTTTATGATATTATCATGATATAGTAATGAATTTAGATTTTATGAAAAAATAATTATAGACCAAATATATATTTAATAATTAATATAATTTTTATCTTAGAAATATATGATTTATATTTTGGAAATCTAAGTAATGTTTTTATTCAAATAAAACCTATTTTTAGCTATTCTCTTTTAATCAAGTTTTTACCAGATTCATTTTGGTTTTGGTTTGGTTTTAAATTTAAATAAGTAATATTTTATTTATAATAATAAAATTAATTTCGTATAAATAAAAATTATAATTTATTTTTGTGTAAAATCATTTTTATGCTTAAAAAGGGTATTTTTCTAAAAATCGTTTTTCATTGGGTTTTGAAAACTTATATTAAAAGTAATTTTTACCAATTATGGAAATTTAATCTTAGAAAATTTATTCCATATTTGGAATCATCATGTTCAAATTTGGTAATAAGGTCCCTTTTATTTTTTTAGTCATAATGAATAGTTACCATGGTAAAAAATTGTCACCACGGTTAAAGTTAAAATGGGTTTAAAGGGTTGAAATAAAGGTATAAGGCTTCATGATAACACAAAAAACTTTCTTAAATCTCATTGGTTTATTTTATGTCAACCTAAATCACCTTATCTTTTAAAATTTAGATTTTTGGTTTCATTTTCCTTGAGAAAGTCATTATTATATTTTAAAAAAATAAATTTTTTCAAGAGTGTCATTCCCTTCACTTATAAAATGGGGCCCTCTCCCCTCACTTATTCACACACTTTTAGCACCGTATATTAACCAATGTCTTCCCAAATCACTAAAAAAATATTTCATGTGTCCTAGAGGCCTTGGTCTTCCCAAAATACCAATCCTAGAAGTCTTAATGTGTAAGCAAAAGGAGGTTATCTGAGGAAAAGGTATAAGTCCTAACTAAACTCTATCAAGTTTATTTTTTCTTCTATATCCTTAAAATATATTTTAACCATCCTAAAATAATTAAATAAACATATTTAATATAATATAATTTTATTATGTTAATGTTGCAGCCATTTTCTACCATATTTTTATCTAATGAAAAAAGAAAACATCACTCATGTGTACATGCGGAATACCTCCACCACAAAGAGATGTATTTTTTTCTTCATCACCACCTATAATGGATGGTTATAAAGATATATTTAATGTGTATATATATATATATATTATATTTATGACATAATTATAATTTTTTAAATATAATATATTGTTTACCTTCTTACCCTCTCATCCGTTGGTAAATACATCGCTAGTGTGTATATGTGGACTACCATCTTCAAGAAGCAATGTGATTCATTCTTCATTTCCACCTTACATTACTGGTCATTAGGATAGATGAATAAATATGATATTTATTATATTAATATTATTCAATAAATTTAAATTTTTATCTACTTTATTTCATTTTCATCCATTAGAATAAGAAAAATGAAAATGTCACTCATGTGTATGTGCGGACTACCATCTCCATGAACGATGTATATCATTTTTCCTTATCACCTTACATAGATGGTTTTAAGAGAATATTTAATGTAAAAACATGATAATTATAAAAAATTTATGATTCTGGATATGATTGAACCATGAACTCTTTGACTACAGTCAACACATCAAAGTTGTTTTGGACCAAACATCCTCAAAACATTTGATGTAAACTTTATTGATTTATTAAATAAATAAGAACATGGTAATATATGAAATAAAAGGAATAATGATAATGAATGAACATGAAAAAGGGTTTTAATTGATTGAATAATTAATATAATTTTATTATTCAAGATTTAGAAAATGTATGAAGCAAGACAAGACTCAAGGTATGAGATTTTCTATTAAAACCTTATTTTAAAGGCTTCCTTCCAACTTTTTTTCTTCCATGTCCAGATTATTTAAAAAACATTATTCTCTATACTATAATGACAATTTAATGTCATTTTCAACTATACTTTACTTTTTATAATGGTTTTAAAAATTAATCTTTTAACGTTTTCTGTATGGGTCACTTTTGACTATTTTCACCAAAGTGCAAAAGAATGTTTTTTTTAACGTTTACCACATGGCCGCATTTTACCACCATCATAGTCGTTATTTGTTATCAAGCTTAATATATATAGTTTCATGGTTTTTCAAATAATATCATATTCTCATTCTTTTAGGAAGTTTTAGTTTTAAAATTTTTTCAAGAGAAAATGATATTTCTTCTCATTTTTATGAGATAACAGAAAGTGTTTTTTCACATGGATTTGAATGATTTTTTTAGGGGTTTTATGATGAAAAATTGAAATCTTACAAATTTTTTGTTCAATATATAGTATTTGGGCATTATTAATGATCACAGGTGATCCTAATATAGCTCTAATGATGGATGAGTCTGATATATCTCTTTAGTGCATTGGGTAATGATTTAGTATTTGAAAGAGAAAATGAAGAAGATAGTCGGGTAGGTTACATCTATAGAATTAACTAGTTCTCAGTTATTTTTACATAGGTTAAACATGAGTGAACAAAGGTTATGAATATGATGCTATGGAATGCCTTCATGATTTTTTATGCTTGTAAATGAGTTTTTTATTGGAATATTTTGATTTCATAAGGTAAGAAAATGATCTTATGATTTAAAGGAAAGTTTATGAACTTTTAAAGGTGAAAGTTTTATTTTAAAGGAATAGATTTCATGAGTTCTCATTTTCCTCAAAATGTCTTCATGGTTTTCCTATACTTGTAATGATTTTTCAAAAGCTTTCTTTGGGAAATGGTTGATTTCACGTGTGATTATGTTTTATTTATATTTTCAAATTTTATTGTGAAAAGGGTAATTTTTTATGGGTTTTCATGTTTCTCACTGGACTAATGGGTTTCCTTTATTTTATATCCCTTATTGAGATTTTTGTTCTCATACCGTATTTTCAAATATTTTTCACAGGATCTAAGGATGTGTATGAATTGTAACAAGGTCAATCTTTTCACTATGGTGATTTATCTTAAATGAATAAAAAGTGTCTTGAATGAAATGTGGGATAAATTAAAGAACTTGTTTTTGTGGAAAAAATGCACTATGTGGAAATATCCACTTTGTTATATAATGGTTTTCCTAATTCTCTAAAATACTATGTGGAAATATCCACTTTGAGGCATTTCAACTTTGCCTGAATCTTGGTCTCCACCATCCCTCTCCATCTAATGAATTTTTGAAAGACCTTAGACATTTTTTTGAGGAAAAACACTCACACCTTATGTATGGAATCATCAATGAAGGTAATGTAATACAGTTCACCCCCTGAGATCGGATTGGTGCTAGTCCTTATATGTCTGTATGAACCAGTTCAAGATTTTGATTCGTGGGTGTCCATCCATCCGAATTGAATGACGCCTTCAGCTACTTTCCTTTAATATAACCCTCACATGTGCCAAAATCCATGAGATCAAGTTTCAGTAACCCTTTGCAACTAGTGTCCATATTCCTTTCTCGCCAATGTGACCATAACGGTCGTACTAAAACTTTGCAGATCGGGAAAGTGCTTTGAAAGTTGTTCATCTAGCATAAAAGATATTGTTTAGTACACTAGTCAGGTAGAACATTTCATCTTTCACACCTCAGGCCACAACCATGGACCCTATTTTTCATACACTATCCACAAACACGGTGTAAAACCCCACATCATCAAGCTCTCCCATGGAAATTAAATTTTTTTTGTAGACCTGGGATATGTCAGACACTTTGGAAATGCAGTTGGCATTCATTCTTCATTTGTACACTCACATCTCATTTTCCAACAACCTTAAGTACCTCTTCATCCATAAGGTGAACCTTGCTAAGGATATCAGACACATAATTGTGAGTGCATCTTCTATTATAAGTTGAGTGAAATGAAGCACTGGAGTCAAGAATCCATGTCTCCAAGGAACTCGTGAAACATAGAACCGAAGTGCCACCATCCCCTTCAACAGGGTCGGCCCTAGGGCAAGCCCAAAGAGCCCATGGGCTAGGGCAACACACAAGAAAGAAAAAAAAATACAAAGAAAGGGGCATCAATTTTATTAGTTTACTGTAGCTCTCAATGTATTTAGGGAAAAAAATTTAATGTTGGTCTGGGGTAACGGAATTCTTCGGGCCGTCATTGCCCTTCAAATGTGGAGTTTGTGGATGATCCGAAAGTAGAATTTTCAAAGTTTACATGCCTCTCTCGACAATCCTTCTACAGATGTTCCTTCTTTTCATAGTGCCAACATGCAAATTCACCAGGACCAACTGACTTTTCGTGACTCTTCTCACTTAAGATTCCTCTTGCTTTCCTCTTACTCCTTCGAGTTGAATGTCCCCTATCATCTGAGAAGTTAAACGCACTTCAGACGTTGATGAAACCTCCTTCCTTTGGATCTCTTCATTCAAGATTGGATCATGGATCTCCTTAAAGGCCAATTCATTCTTACCAATGAAATTACGCACAACGGTCACCATCGCATCCCAGGATTCTGGAAGCGACAACAAAAGAATTATTGCCCATACACCTTCAATGAATTTCACATTAACGGACTCCAACTGACTCTGAATCATGTTAAATTCATTCAGAAGATTGGTCGTCGATTTACCTTCCGACATTCTCATGCTGAACAATCGTCATAACATGAACACTTTGTCCATTGCAGAGGGTTTCTCATACATGTTCACATGTTTGGCCATTAATCTTACGGTTGTCTTCATCTCATGGATGTTGAACGCTGCATCCGGGCCAACATCATTCGGACAACACCAAGTGTCTTGCTGTCAATCATTTCTCATCCTCCCTTTTCCATTGCTTCCAATTTTTTCTAGAGCACTGACAGATCGAGGCCCTTCTGGAATAAGTAATCTTCTACCTGCATCTTCTAAAAGCCAAAGTTCAAGCTATTAAACTTGTCCACCTTCAACTTTCCCTTTTCAAATGTCATCATCCGGATTCAAGGGAAAAACCTCCCATTGAAACCAAAGAGGGTAAAGAGCAAGTACCTCATGCTTTTTGGACACCGTTGTTTGAGCTTCCCTTCCGAACTCTGAATCAAGTTCTGATACCACTTGTTCCACTGCACACCATTGTTTGGACAACCCAAACTCCGATTCTCTTCTGGTGGAACAAGAAAACTAGAAGGTTCTGACAGAGCCTGCGCCACCGAAAGATGTCTTTGGAAACTGGAAATCACCCACAATAGCCACGTGCTCTGATCTCACACCATCTGGAACTTCAAAGAAACACTCACAACAGACATACAAAGCGAAACAAGTAATGCAATAGACAATGAAGCAAAACAAAGGAACATAAGATTTGACGTGGTTCAGTCAAAGTCTTACTCTACAAGAAATAACTTCACTAAGGGGTAAATGAGAAAGATTATAGCAAAAGGTTAACTCTAAAGCACAAGTTGGAAGAAGTTTAGCTCAAGTAAATTACTCATCACACTTTTTTCTTGACCATGTGAAAATGACTCCAACCCCCACATATATAGCCAAATTCGTCTGGTAATCCTAGTTTGACCGCCAAATGATCTTCATGAACCATATGCTTCATGACTCTGGTCATCAAATCATTTGATCACGAGTGATTACCGCCACAACTGGATTACCCAGTGAACAACAGTTGCACCCGGAGACTTCAGCGTCTACTCGTGCCAGCGTCTGGAACTCATCCTCCAACCTTTGCACCAACTCTTGCATCTGCTTTTGCACCCAAAGCTTTTCATTGTCGTTGTTGCTACATTGCTTTAGCTTTCCGATGCTTTTGAGAACTACCTTCCCTTACGTCTAACAATTAAGCATCATAAGTTAAACCTTTTCCAAGACTTTGTTGCTCAGTCAAAAAACGGTTTCTCACACCATGCCTAAGCAACACTTCCTTCGTGACGAAGCACACGCACCACTAGCTTATGCCAATTTTTTTACTATTTTTTGTTCGCTTGTCGCACCATAAGCTTTTTAGGCAAGGTAAAAAAGAATTCTGGTCACATTATATTAATCTAAATATACTTACATCGATATATGTTAATTTATATATTTCAATATATATCTATATTTATATATAAACATTATATATATTTAAATACATTTTTATAATGCATTGGTATAATTTATATATATATATATATATATATATATATATATATATATATATATATAATTATTTAAATAGATTTGCAATATATTATATTTACATATACATTTCTCTAATAATTTTTATTGAAAATAATAATTTTTGAAATTATGATATTAGTTGGACGGGAATTTGAAGGGCTGTTTAAAAAAATTGAAAAACGACGGGTTTCTTGATTTTTTTTCTTCAAATGAATAATAAAGGGGTGCAGCAAAAAAAAACACACACACACGCACGGCTGTTATTATATATTCTATGAAAATTTAAATTACGTTGAATTTTAAAATGACATATAAAGAATTGTTTTATAAAAAAAAATTGAGATGACAGAATTTTGGGTTTTGGCTGTTTCTCCGTTCTTTACAGGGTTGAGATGGTAAAATACTCAAGGACCGAACAATCTTGCGGAGCCTGGAAAATTAATTGAATATTTATATTTTCATTATCTATACATGATTTATAATTATTGAAATAATTTGATGGTATAAGTATATTTAAAAATTGATTGTAACTCAATTATTAATTTTTATAAATTATTTGAATTATATGATTGTTTTATTTGTTGATGATATATTAATTATTTAATTGGTTTACTTTAATAATGATTAAATGGTGGTTTTTAAATGGTGATTTTTTTTAATATGACGCGTTTTTCGTTTTTTTTAATCATTTTTTTCATTGAAGAATAATAGTGTATAAATTAGATTTTTAGAATAATAGCCTGAAAATTAAAAACTATCCCCGCCAGAGGTCCCCGGCCATCCTTCTGGAAGCCTTCCGTTATTTAATTATTATTATTATTTCACGTTTCTTTTTTCGGTCCACATCCTTCTAGAAGCCTAGCCTCATTAATTTATCACTATTTTTTCATGTTTCTTTAATAAATATTTTAAGAAGATTAAAAATACTCGGGAGAAAATTACAAATGAAATAGGTTATTATTTGAAAAGAAAAATAAAATAAAATTATGCACCACATAAAATGCATTAACTATTATTTATAACATATTTTGCTATGACTGATTAATCATTTTTTAATCATTCTAAATCGTAAAATTATTAATAACATTTCATTTTATTCCACATAATTGCAACTATTAAATAATTTTTTTATTCAGCACACTCATCAAACAGAGGGATGGGTTGGCATCCATCCACGACAACTGGTGGGGACCTCTGCCATTGCCCACCCACACATGTGGGTTTGGCCAACGCCACTAGTCACTTTAGCATGAAAAATGAATCATCTTAATAATTGAATAATTAGTAATACAAATGTTTTAGTGAAAACATCAAAAAAAAAAAAAAACATAACAACAAAATCAAACTTGAAGCAAAACATGTGAGTTGTCCTTGCATTTCAACTAAAAGACCATAATCATCATTCCGGTTGAAGTCATTGATCTTTATTTTCCTCCTAAAGTAGATCATTTCATAGATCATTTCATTTGAAAACCATCTATTTCGCATTTCCTCCCACAGTGGTCATCCTTCAATTTTCAGTTCATATGCGAGAGAAGTAGATTGCAACATGAAACCGGCACGATGAGTAGTCATCCTAATTTGATGGATGGAAGGGTTGCGAAAGAAATCCCTACCTGCATGCCTCCAACCCCAAAAGCATCATCGAGATGGATTTGGCCTGAGAATTAGGTATTCAATTCAACCTCGTCGACTTTTTCATGGATTAGTGACTCTATAAGTCACAGCTATTTTATGGTTGTGATGGGTATACCCCACGGACGTAGTCTTGTGGTTGTATCCTGTGGTGGTATTTGGGTTGTCTCGGTTTCGAGCATACCCGCACTTAGCTAGGTTTTTCGTTTGTTTGTCTCCTCTTTGGGGTGATGTAATACATATATTATGGTTGTTATGGGTATTTTAATTTAGCTTTCATTGTCCATGCAATAGTGTTGCCGGTTTGATTTAAGACTAGGTTTTAAAACACGTGAAAGCTTCCACTTGCACAACAAAAGGGGTGGAAACTACCAACATAGTGGACTCTCATGACCTCAAGAAGTTCAATTGAGAATGTTCTTCTCATGTCCTCTACAGTCATCGATTATCCTTTAATTTGTAGTGTCACTTTTATTTTTTTATATCTTTTGTTAATTTTCTATAAATACCACCGGTGATAACAACTTTTTAGGAAACCCACCACTGATATTGCATCGAAAAACTATTTTTTTCCAAAGACCATCAATGATCTAAACTTCTTTAGAAACTCGCCATTTTTTTGGAAATTCCATGTCAATTGAAAGTTTAAGCTTGCACAACTGTTTGTATGTTCTAGACATTTATAGTTATCATTTTGATGGTGTAAAATTGATTTATTTTAAAAAGCTAATTGCTTTTATTTTGCTTTTATTTTTAGTTATTACCGCCCTTATCTACACGACATATTTTTTAGAATTAATGGGCACACTACGGGAAAAATGAGCAATTGCGACGGGAATAAATCTCGTCGCAAATAGTCCTGTTAAAAACTTATTTGCGACGGGGGTATTTCCCCGTCGCAAATAAGAGGGCTTTTGCGACGGGATTGTTTTCCCCGTCGCAAAAGAACTGGCGCGCGTTGCGCGCCAAATCGCGGGAAAACTATTTGCGACGGGGGAATATTCCCGTCGCAAATAACCGGCGGCGGTAAAAGGTATTTGCGACGGGAATATTCCCCCGTCGCAAATAGTATGTCGGCAGGTGGTTATTTGCGACGGGTCCCGTCGCAAATAACTATTTACCCGTTGACCGTAATAAATGTCGGCTAAGGTATTTGCGATGGGTCCCGTCGCAAATAATACTAGCTGCGACAGGATTCCCGTCGCAAATGGACCCGTCGCAAATAATCTAACCTATAAATACCCCCATCCGTTTTTTTCATTTCATTCTCATTCTCTATCTTCTCCTTCTCTCAAAATTATATTTCTAGAGTTCAGTTTTTCTCCAGTTTAATTTTTTTCTCCGGAGCTGATATTAAAGTTTTGAAGAACGATAAGAGCAGATCAATTTTCAAGGTATTTATGTTCATTTTAATTTAATATTTATTTTTAATTTTTTATTAGTTTCAATTATTCTTAATTAGTTGTAATTTAATTATGTTTACATTGTTTTATTACTTAATAAATTTAAATTATTAGTATTGTTCATAGTTAATGGTAATTAGGAATAATTAGTAATAATTTTTAATAATTAAGAATAAATATTAATAATTAGTAATAAATACCAATAATTAGGAATAATAACATTATTACATTATTAGTCTATTTTATTATTAATATTAAAATAATATAATTTTTTATATATATACAATTCTCTTTTCATCTGTGTGTTTGCTGTCTTCACATGTATTATTTGCATGTGGAGATAAAAAACGCACAGATGAAAGGAGAATTGTATATAAATTAGAAAATTATATTATTTTAATATTAATAATAAAATATATTAATAATGTTATTATTTGTAATTATTGGTAATTATTCCTAATTATTGATAATTATTCATTTAATTACTAATAATTAGGAACAATTATCAATAATTATCAATAATTAAGAATAATTAGTAATAATTAGTAATAATTACCAATAATTAGTAATAATTAGTAATAATTATCAATAATTAGTAACAATTACCAATGATTAGTAATAATTAACAATAAGTAGTAATAATTACCAATAATTAGTAATACTTACCAATAATTTGGAATAATTACCAATAATTAGTAATAATTACCAATAATTACCAATAATTAGTAATAATTAGTATTAATTACCAATAATTAGTATTAATTACCAATAATTAGTAATAATTACCAATAATTCGTAATAATTACCAATAATTAGTAATAATTACCAATAATTAGTAATAATTACCAATAATTAGTAATAATTACCAATAATTAGGAATAATTACCAATAATTAGGAATAATTACCGGTAAATAGTAATAAATAGTAATAATTAGTAATAATTAGGAATAATTAGGAATAATTACCAATAATTAGTAATAATTACCCGTAATTAGTAATAATTAGTAATAATTACCAGTAATTAGTAATAATTACCCGTAATTAGTAATAATTACCAGTAATTAGTAATAATTACAAGTAATTAGTAATAATTACCAGTAATTACCAATAATTAGTAATAATTAGTATTAATGACCAATAATTAGTATTAATTACCAATAATTAGTATTAATTACCAATAATTAGTATTAATTACTAATAATTAGTATTAATTACCAATAATTAGTAATAATTACCAGTAATTAGTAATAATTACCAGTAATTACCAATAATTAGTAATAATTAGTATTAATTACCAATAATTAGTATTAATTACCAATAATTAGTATTAATTACCAATAATTAGTAATAATTACCAGTAATTAGTAATAATTACCAGTAATTACCAATAATTAGTAATAATTAGTATTAATTACCAATAATTAGTATTAATTACCAATAATTAGTATTAATTACCAATAATTAGTATTAATTACCACTAATTAGTATTAATTACCAGTAATTACCAATAATTAGTAATAATTAGTATTAATTACCAATAATTAGTATTAATTACCAATAATTATTATTAATTACCAATAATTAGTATTAATTACCAATAATTATTAATAATTACCAATAATTAGTAATAATTACCAATAATTAGTAATAATTACCAATAATTAGTAATAATTACCAATAATTAGTAATAATTACCAATAATTAGTAATAATTACCAATAATTAGGAATAATTACCGGTAAATAGTAATAAATAGTAATAATTAGTAATAATTAGGAATAATTACCAATAATTAGTAATAATTACCAGTAATTAGTAATAATTAGTAATAATTACCAGTAATTAGTAATAATTACCAGTAATTAGTAATAATTACCAGTAATTAGTAATAATTACCAGTAATTAGTAATAATTACCAGTAATTACCAATAATTAGTAATAATTAGTATTAATGACCAATAATTAGTATTAATTACCAATAATTAGTATTAATTACCAATAATTAGTATTAATTACCACTAATTAGTATTAATTACCAATAATTAGTAATAATTACCAGTAATTAGTAATAATTACCAGTAATTACCAATAATTAGTAATAATTAGTATTAATTACCAATAATTAGTATTAATTATCAATAATTAGTATTAATTACCAATAATTAGTAATAATTACCAGTAATTAGTAATAATTACCAGTAATTACCAATAATTAGTAATAATTAGTATTAATTACCAATAATTAGTATTAATTACCAATAATTAGTATTAATTACCAATAATTAGTATTAATTACCAATAATTATTAATAATTACCAATAATTAGTAATAATTACCAATAATTAGTAATAATTACCAATAATTAGGAATAATTACCGGTAAATAGTAATAAATAGTAATAATTAGTAATAATTAGGAATAATTACCAATAATTAGTAATAATTACCAGTAATTAGTACTAATTAGTAATAATTACCAATAATTAGTAATAATTACCAATAATTAGTAATAATTACCATTAATTAGTAATAATTTGTAATAATTACCAATAATTAGTAATAATTACCAATAATTAGTAATAATTACCAGTAATTAGTAATAATTACCAGTAATTACCAATAATTAGTAATAATTAGTATTAATTACCAATAATTAGTATTAATTAACAATAATTAGTATTAATTACCAATAATTAGTATTAATTACCAATAATTAGCAATAATTAGCAATAATTAGTATTAATTAGTAATAATTAGCAATAATTAGCAATAATTAGCAATAATTAGCAATAATTAGCAATAATTAGCAATAATTAGCAATAATTACCAATAATTAGCAATAATTACCAATAATTAGTAATAATTATCAATAAGTAACAATAATTAGTAATAACTACCAATAATTAGTTATAACTACCAATAATTAGTTATAATTACCAGTAATTAGTAATAATTACCAGTAATTAATAATAATTACCAGTAATTAGTAATAATTACCAGTAATTACCAATAATTAGTAATAATTAGTATTAATTACCAATAATTAGTATTAATTACCAATAATTAGTATTAATTACCAATAATTAGTAATAATTATCAATAATTAGTAATAATTAGTAATAATTACCGATAATTATTAATAATTACCAATAATTAGGAATAATTAGTAATAATTACCAATAATTAGTATTAATTACCAATAATTAGTATTAATTACCAATAATTAGTATTAATTACCAATAATTAGTACATTATTTGTATATTTTATTATTAATATTAAAATAATATAATTTTCTATATTATATACAATTCTCTTTTCATCTGTGTGTTTTCTGTCTCCACATGTAATATTCGCATTCTTTTTCAAAATTATCAACTTACTCGCCAATGGAGAGGTGAAAGTGAATGCAAATATTACATGTGGAGACAGAATGTTAAACACACAGATGAAAGGAGAATTGTATATAATATAAAAAATTATGTTATTTTAATATTAATAATAAAATATACTAATAATGTAATAATGTTATTATTATATAATTAATGTTTATGAAAAAATTATATTAGTATTATTAAAATAATAAAAAATCAATATAATATTAAAATTATCAATATTTGTAACATGTTTTGCTTTATTCTCAATATATTCAATCTTTACTTGAGTTTTTTTTCTAACAAATTATTCAAAACCAGTAATGCTTTTATATTTTATAGAGAAATATGGAACAACGAGGTCGTCAACAATCATTATTAGGTGACCGCATATGGATAAATCAACGTAGAAATCCAAACGGTTCTGGTTTAAATCCAGTATATGTTGAGGGTGTGGAGACTTTTTTATCATTTGCGGAATCAAATTCAGAATTTGTTTCAGAAGGAAAAATAAAATGCCCTTGCAGAAAATGTGCATTGAGAACGTTTGACACGTTTGACAAAGTGGGAGAACATCTCTTGCGTTTTGGTTTTCAACCAGATTATGTTTTTTGGTATCAACACGGTGAACGCAGTTCCAGAGCAGGTGATACCAACTTGATTCCGGATCCATCCCGGTTTCAAGATTTAGTACATGATGTTGCAGGTTCATCTGTTCAACATACAGAAACTCCGACTGATATAGCTTCAAATCCTGAGTTGGCACCGTCTGAATTTTATGAGTTGTTGAAATCTGCTGAGGATGCATTATATCCTGGCTGCAAGATGAGCAAATTAGAAGCAGTTGCAAAATTTATGGCTATCAAATCAGATAACGGAATGTCAAACACCTGTTTTGACCAGATATTTTCTTTGCTGAAAACACTGTTACCCGAAGGAAATGTTTTACCTGCAAATTACTATGAGAGTAAGAGGCTGGTTCGAAATTTGGGACTTACTTGTCAGAAGATTCATGCATGTTCAAATGACTGCATTTTATATTCTGGGGAAAATGAGTCGTTGGATAGTTGTCCTACATGTGGGCAACTGAGATATAAAGAAGGACAACACGGGAAGTCTGGTTTGATTCCTGTAAAATAGTTGAGATATTTTCCGCTTACATCCAGACTTCAGCGTTTATTCATGTCTAAGAATACAGCGACAATGATGTCATGGCATAAAGAGAATATTTCAACCGATAAAAGCTTGAATCATCCAGCCGATTGTGATTTATGGAAACATTTTGATAGAGTGCATCCATACTTTGCTTTAGAAGCTAGAAATGTTCGACTGGGCCTTTCCACTGATGGTTTCTGTCCGTTTGAATCTTATGGTAGTCAATATTCATGTTGGCCTGTTTTTTTAACTCCGTACAATTTACCTCCATGGATGTTGATGAAGGAGCCATATATCTTTTTGACTTTACTAATTCCAGGACATCCGAAGAAAAATATTGATGTTTATTTGAAGCCATTGATTGATGAATTAAATTTATTGTGGAGTACTGGTGTCAGTACATATGATGTTGCAACGAAACAGAATTTCATACTGAGAGCAGCATTGATGTGGACAATAAGTGACTTCCCGGCTTATGGGATGTTATCTGGCTGAAGTACACATGGTCAGAAATCATGTCCTTACTGTATGTGAGAGAACAAAGAATTTATTCTCATTCATGGAAAGAAACCTTGTTATTTTGACTGTCATCGCAGATTTCTTCCAGCTGATCATCCTTTTCGCAGAAACAGATCTCATTTCAGAAAAGGAACAGTTGAAAGGGATGGACCTCCAAAAATGCTATCAGGTTCGGAGTTAAAATCAGTTGTATTTTCATTACCTCTCATCACTTTTGGTCCCACAATAAATCAACAGAAAATTTCTGGTTTTGGGAAAGAACACAATTGGATTAAACGTAGCATATTTTGGGATTTGCCATATTGGTCTGATCTGTTGGTCCGACACATGTTAGATGTCATGCATATTGAGAAGAACTGTTTTGATAATTTGTTTCATACAGTTTTGGATACGCCAGGAAAGAGCAAAGACAATGTAAATGCACGTTTAGATCTTGCCCAAATTTGCAGGCGTCCAGAATTGGAACTATTTGAGAATGTCAGAACAAAAAGGTTACTGAAACCAAAAGCAGCTTATACACTGTCTAAAGAAAACCGTTTATTATTTTGTCAGTGGATTGCAGATTTGAGACTTCCAGATGGCTGTGCTTCTAATTTGGGTAGATGTGTAAAGAATGATCATATTACTGGATTAAAAAGTCATGATTGTCATGTTATAATGGAGAGACTTCTACCCATTGGATTAAGAGGTCTGTTGAATTCTGTGATTTGGGATTCCATAACAGACATGTCTCATTTTTTTCGGGAAATTTGTGTGGCTACGGCAGATTATGATGCTCTAGGAAAACTTGAAAAAGATGTTGTTGTAATTATATGTAAACTGGAAAAAATATTTCCGCCGTCTTTCTTCGACTCAATGGAACATTTGATGTTACATTTGCCATATGAAGCCAAATGTGGAGGTCCGGTACAGTTTCGATGGATGTACCTATTTGAAAGATGCATGCAAAAATTGAAAAGAAAAGTACGTAACAAAGCATCTGTTGAAGGATCTATTGCAGAAGCTTATTTGCAAGAGGAAATATCTTTTTTCTACTCCCATTATTTTGAATCTGAGTATCCTTCAAAACACAACCGAATGGGATGGAACGAGAGGAATATTGATGAAATCGACAATCAATTATCTATTTTCAACCAGTCAGAGCTTGGTTTTGGTGGAGTTTATGAACGCTGGCTTTTAGATGATGAACATCAGAGAGCTCATACGTATGTTCTGCTCAACTGTGAAGAGATGACATCAGTTGTACTGTAAGTTTTTATATCACTTATTCTATCATTTATGTTATAGTAAATAACTTTGGTTTTTATAGGTTGTATGATAATCATATCAAGAAACAAATTCCACAAATTACAGCAGCTGCTCTCGAAGAACGTCGACTGAAAAATTTCTCTCAGTGGTTTCAAAAACTGGTAACATAAATTCTTTATCTTTTAGCAACTCATTCAATGTATAGTTTACTATATTGATAATTATTTCAGAAATTTTCAGGTGTCTCGACATGCTGATAAAATTGACAAACGGCTGTGTGTATTGAGTAACCCACCTTCCAAACTTGTTAAAACTTATAATGCATATGTGGTGAATGGATTTCGATTCCACACACATGCATATGGGGAATCGAAAAAAACAATGAACAGTGGAGTTAGCTTGAGAGGATATCATCATCGAGAAAATGAAGTTGACTTTTATGGCATACTTGATGAAATCATTGAACTCTGTTATCTTGGACAACATTACATAACCATGTTCAAATGTCGGTGGTTGGATACAGAGAGAGGCGTGCGTGTTCATCCGACTCATGGAATCATCGATATTAAATGTAAAAGTGTTCTCGCAGTAAATGAACCATTCTTATTGGCTCAACAGACATATCAAGTTTATTATGCAAAGTACTGTGCAACATCAAGAGACTTGACTGATTGGTGGAGTATAATAAAAATCAAAATTCGAGACAATCAGTTTAGTCAAAGTGAATGTGCTTTCACTGATGTGCAAAGAATTGAAGTTTTTCAAGAGAGTACTCAAAATCAATTTTTTTTACAAAGAGACATGAGTATCGATGACGACACCCCACATTTAAGAGTCGGTGATGACGATGATGTTAATGACGTCACATATGAATTTGAAATGGTAAGAGATGAAGCAACTGTAACTCGAATGGATATCGATGATGTTGAGGAGGAATATGAAGATGACATTGACATATATGAAGATGATGATGAAGATGAACACTGATAGCATTCCATGGTATTTATATACAATCATAATATGTATATATGTATATATGTATATATAATAGTAATTATCAATTATTTGCTAACATTAACATTTTCTGTTTCAGATGGACGAGGCCACATTTCGTGAGTTGGCGGATGCTGACCTGACTTTCGATGCGGATGCGTTGCTGACAGATGACCCTCAGCCTGCAGACGCTCCAGGGAGTACGCGGAGGGGGCGCAGTCTTGCACGATTGATGATTCCTGACCCCATCCCTGAGCGACGTCCACGTCTTGGGTTTGATCCACGCACACAGAGGTGTGATAACCTGTGTGATAACCTGTGGATTTGACTAAGATTTCATTAATCTATTCACATAATAAATGTTTATTATTTTTTCAGTTTTCCGCATATAGAAGTCGGACAGGGCAGCGCTATTTTGCACAACTATTTCTCTCAGCCGTGGACCACATGGGAGCAGATTCCCATTGATGTGCAGCAGGCCATGTTCGGCCATTGGTTGGTACGTACGTAAATAAATAATTTTTATTTTGAAAATTATTTCATTTCTACCTTGATATTTTGATTTATTTGTAGGGTTTATGGTATCCGATCGAGGATACCATGCGTGACGCCATCCACGAGGCATGGGAGGTGGCCATGCGTGATCGCCTTCGTCAGTTTTTGCATAATTTAAGAAAAGCTACGATGAAGAAAGCAGGAGTGTCAGATTTTGAGGAGTCATGTAGAGCACACCGACCAGAGTATATTTCATCCCATGTATGGTATGGATTATGTGCGCACTGGTTGAGTGGTGCCTTTCAGAGGAGATCATCGGTGGGGAGGCAGAATCGGGGGAGACAGGAGGTGACTCATCGAGCTGGGAGTCGTTCTTTCAGTACTCATAGACAGCATCTGGTATGTACATTATTTATAAATATTTTATATAACTATAAATATTAACAGTTTATTTTTTATTCTTATAGGCTGTCGAGCACCCCGATATTACAGAGTACGATGTATATCGGAGGATGTATAGTGATCCTGCTACTGGGGAGCTCAGAGGTGATCGTCAGCATCACATCGTGGTCAGTATTATTTGTTTTCAAGTTTAAAAATTAACTGCATATAATATATTCACAATTTTAATTTTAAATTGCAACTATAGGAGTCATATGAGGCCGCAACGTCACAGGCCCGACCTGAGAGTCAGGCCGAGTCATCAGATCAGACCACTGCCCATCAGTTTGATGAGGCGGCATGGATGCAGGCCACCCAGTATGCCTTCGAGAAGGGCCGGGTAGTTGGTATCGGCTCTCGACTGACTCCCGGAGATTATTATGGCAGTGCTGCGATGTCGGCGTCCAGCTCGAGAGGAGCTCGTGCTTCTTCTTCTACTGCACAGTATGAGGATCAGTTGCGATCTCAGACTGCACAGATAGAGAGTCTCCGACAGGAGCAGGAGCAGATGCGTCAGCAGCATGAGGAGGAGCGTCGACGCCAGCAGCAGTTGTACGAGGAGCAGACGAGTCGGTGGCAGCAGCAGCATCAGGAGCAGATGAAGTACATGCGCCGACTCACTCATGCTTTAGGGATGGAGTTTCCTCCTCCACCATCTGCAGATCCCCCACCTCCCCCCCTCCCCCCCTCCTTCAGATTAGAGTTTGTATTTATGTTATAAAATTTGGGAAATCAATTTTTTTTTTTCTATTCTTAGTTTTTGTCTCATTATAAAATATTAATAATATTATATTTTTAAATAACAATATTAATATGAATAATAATATTATTTATATTTTATAATATTAAAAAATATATATATATTCAAATTTTATAATATTATAATTTAATTATATTTTTTGTAATACTTGAATTATTTTAATATTTGAATGTAAAATAATTTATTATTTTTATATTAATTAAAATAACTTATTAATATTTTTTTTATTTATGAATTATAATTCTAATATTATTATATTAATTAAATCATTTATTAATATTCTATTATTTTTTATTTTTGAATTATAATTCTATTATTATTATATTAATTAAAATAATTAATTATTTTTATTTGTGAATTATAATTCTATTATTATATTAATTAAAATAATTTATTAATAATTTATTTTTTTTATTTTTTTTATAGTATTTGCGACGGGATACTATGCCCGTCGCAAATACTAGTATTATTAATAGTTTTTATTTTTTTAAAAAAAATAGTATTTGCGACGGGACCCGTCGCAAATACTATAAATCGTATTTGCGACGGGATACTATGCCCGTCGCAAATACTAGTATTATTAATAGTTTTTATTTTTTTTAAAAAATGGTTTTTGCGACGGTACCGTCGCAAAAACCATTTTAAAAGTTTTTTACAAAAAAATGGAATACTATTTGCGACGGGGAGAATGACCGTCGCAAAAAAAGGCTTTAGCGACGGGCCCGTCACAAATAAGTGTTGTTGCGACGGCGTTTTCAGCAACGGGCTATTTGCGACGGGTCCCCGTCGCAAAAAGCCATTTGCGACGGGATCCCGTCGCAAATGCCCCGTCGCAAATACCGGTTTTTCTAGTAGTGGCACTACTACAAATTTGGATTTATCTGGCGCAACGCTAGCTAAAATCACTGATAAAGACCTCATTTACCAACGCTAGCAAAAAAATATTGATAAAAAGACTTTTATCAACGCTAATAAAAAAACGTTGATAAAATGAGCCTTTATCAGTGTTTTTTTAGTGGTGATAAAGACCTCCATTTATCAGCGTTTTTTACCAGTGCTGATAAAGTGAATATTTCATAAAAAAATTAGATGTCGTTAAAAATAATACATTAATATATAAATATATTTATATTGATATAAATATAATATATTTTATTAAATATGATTTAGATAAGGCTAAATACACATTTACAATTAATATATAAGATATTTAGCGAAAAATGAATTATATAATAATTTTAAAAAATATTAATTAATAATTTACTAGTTATTATTGAGTAATAGTTATTTAATAACAATTAGATGACATAAAAATTTAATAAATTAACGAACAATCTAATATAAGTTGAAAATGTGACTTGAACTTTAAACAATCATAACTTTTGATCTGAGTGTCAGTTTGAACTCTACCACATATCAAATCAAAGTCTGTGAAGAGATCTATGTCATGTTGAGCAGGGAGACCATTGTCACTGTTTTTTCAAGGTCAAAGGCCTAAAAGGTCTCCAAAACTAAGTTTTTAGTTGAGATATCCTATTTTTTTAATATTTGACATCGTTTCAGCTTCGTTTACGAGAGTCTTATAGTATTTTTTTTTTCAGTGGAGACTAAATTTATTCTCAGGGCTTACATTCATATAGATATTATGGTTTTGAAATTTGATCATTTTTCATATTGTAGTTTTTTATAATTAAGTATATGCATATTTTCTTATATTTACTTATAATAAATCAATTGTATAAATACATATTTAAACATATTTACATAAAAATGTATTTTTAAATATATAAACCAAATGAAAATAAATATTTAGTATTCATTTCATTTAAAATAAAAAATTATCCATTTTATTTACCTTATAAAAATACATTAATATGTATATATATACCTATATAAGTGATGTTTATATATTAACATGCGTGTTAATAAAAATATATATATTTATATGTATATTCTAATACATGTAAATAAACACACACACACACGTAAGTATTCGTACATGTATGTGAGAAATATAAATGTATACTTGTTTGTGTAAATATTTTTGTGTATCAATATTATGTATATACATCATATATAAATGTATTTTTATAAAAAAATCATTATCATTATCATTAAATATAGTATATAAACATATTTTACAATAAATATTTATAAATACATTATAAAAATTTATATGTAAATATACAATTATATGTGAATATGTATAAATATATTTATGTAAATATATAGACATATAAATATATGTGTAATGTATAAAATTTATATCTAAATATACAATATATTGACCTATTCTAAAAATGTATTTAAAACAATATCTAACCCTTTTTTACATTATAAAAATATATGAATATATATATATAAATATACTTATACAAATATATACATATATATATATATACATAATGTTTATATATACATATGTGCGTGTATTGATAAATGGATATATATATTCTAATATATGTAAATGAATATTAATATATAATATATTTAAATAAATATAAGTATATATATATATCACACTCACACAAACAAACTTATATTTTATAAATGTATTTAAAAATAATTATATAAATCTATGAATAAAAAATATTTATGTGTGTGTGTGTGTATATATATATATAAACAAAAATATCATAAAATAGAGAATAAAACAACTTGGTGCAGTGGTAAAGACATTCTAATTTCAAAAGAGAGGCACACATATCAAATCCAGGCGTACACGGGGGGTGAAAATGAGGCTGAGTATTGAAAAAGTGCTGAAAAAAGCCCATTCCAAGCACTAACAAAGTGGAGGGGGGGGGGGGGGTGGAAAATCGGTTCACCGGCGGGGTGGGAGGTGAGTGGGTGAAAAGCACTGTCAAAGAGAGGGGGAAATGCTGACAAAAGGGGGTTGGAGAACTCAAAAAAAAAATCCACAGTTATGCACGCTAAAAAAATGGTGACAAATGTATCCTTTATCAATATTTTTTAAGCACTGATAAAGAGAGACCTTTAACATTGCCTTGATTAACAACGTTTTTATAGCACTGTTAAAGCTAATTTCTAATGCCGTTAAAAGCGTGACTTGAAGTAGTGGGGAGATTTCTTCTTCCATATTTCTTGTTGTTAATTATTTGTTTAACATGTTTCAGTTTTATCCAATTGAAATGAGGGTTTCCTTCACTTTATGACATTGTAAAACTTTTTTTGTTCCAAATTTTGGCAAGAGTTTTTTAACATTGTCTTGTATAGTTTCACTGATATGAGTTAAAAACTTATAATCTAGGTAGCACATCTATAGAGGATTGTTGCATCATTTCAACACCTTTATGTTCATTGAAAGCTTGAGCCAATGTAACTACTTGTAATTTCTGGAGCTAATGTAAAATTGAGTTACTTAATTATCCAATTCATAAATGCTTTCATTAATCTTTTCCATGTCACAATTAATTTCAGCAATTCGATGTATGAAGTTATTGAGTATAAGTTTTTTTAAGAATTTGATTGTTTCATTTGAAATTCCCTCTTCAAAATAATTACTCCCCTTACCGATGAGACTTGTCTTCTTAATTTTTTTTAAAAACATTACAAAACAATTCCTTTATTGATTGCAGTTTGAAAACGAGGGTAGACTCTTGTCCTCCAGCTAAATAATTAAGGTTAATCTTTATCTAATTTTCCTCTCTGATGGTTATGGAAGACTAAGAGTATATTTTTCTTTCACATAAAGGTGTCCTGGTTATGTGGTTGAAGTTTTTTAATAGTCTTGCGAGGAAAAGGATAATCGCAAGGTGTCTATTGTTTATGTTATTCATATTGATCAATCGTGGGATGAGACCAATCATCCATGCATGACATAATCTTAATCTAGATTGATGAATATCAATACGACTTATCTTTCAGTGTTTCCTTCTTCTTACTTGCAAGAAGATGCTATCCTTTTTGTCATTTGCATCCATTCATGCTTGTGATTTTTTTTGCAAAATCAATGATAATTTTCTTATTGGTTCAATCATTTAATTTATATTGAAGTCAAACCAAATGAAATGCCACTATATTAATAGCGTAACTGCTAGTTTTTCAGAAGCTGAAGGTATGTCTTCTATTTGGTTCAATGGATATAGTTTTCTTCTCTTTCTATTATTTGGTTCTTACCACCTGTAAGGACCCGGATTTTGGAAGCCCTTCCTTTGCGAGTTTTGGATGTTGGAGGAATCCAGAGGTGGTTCCAAGGTGTTTGGAGGGAAGATAGGGGAGTTAATATGAAAAATCATGTTAACAGAGTATTTTGTGCCATGGAGCCTTATGTTGTGTCGTAAGCATGGTCGTTGCGACATAGGGTCCTGGGAATGGGAAATTTGGAGACACTTCCATTTTTGGAATGACTACAGTGTGGAGGCAAGCTACGATGCACACCTTCCTTGGTAGTTGAGTGGTTGCTGTATGGAGTGGAAGGTTGTGGCGTAAGGGTCCTAGGGCGGACTTTGGTTGGTTCTATGAAATTTGGAACCCCTATGACGTGGAGTCTGGCTATGGCGCAGTCTCCACTCAAGGTTGCTAGGTTCTGCAGTGTGATGGTTTAGGCTGCTCCATATCCACTCCCTAGGTATATAGGATCTACATCGTGCAAGGCATTATGTTCCTCAGACATGCCTTTAACTGGTCAAGCTACGGTGTGGTCCCTTATGCCATGCTGTAGTATGTCCCGTGTCAGCCCCTCCTACGACATGGTGCAGGGGGCTACATCATGGTGGGGTGTTTTTTAGGGTTTTTATAAATATTCAATCCCCCATTAAAACCCAATTTTCTCCCATGTTTCTCTCTCAACCCCAGGTGCCCCAAAGATCCTTTTGAAGTCCTTGAAGCCCCCTTTCAATCGGGTTAAACCTCCACTTTCTATGGATCAACCCACGGTTGATCCGAGGTGAGTTCTACCTATTTTCTTGCATTTTATCCTCCATTCTATCTTGTTTCCTCCAATTTTTTATTTCCATGTTATGGAATATGATCTACATCATTCTAATAGAGTTTTATTTGATGGTATTGGCATAGTTTTTGGCACGACATTCTTGGAGGGACATAGCTTTTATTGCGAGAGTGGTGATCAAATATCCGGGTTATTGTTCTGTTCTTATGCAAAGAACGTTGAAGCATTGAGGTAGGGGATTCACCGCTTCTTCTTTTATTTTGTGTGAAATCATAAATTGACCATGTTTTAGATTTTCGGGTGGAAGTGGAATTAACCCTAATAGAAGATAAACTAGATTAATAAATAATTGGTTAATGGTTAATGATCGTTTGTGTTATTCCACTATAATAATGGTATGAATCTTGATTTTATAGACAGTGTGTTATCTATCTTATGATATTTAGCATGTTTTCTATGATTTTTTTAACATGTTGTTATGCTTCGGTTTACCATGTTAAATAGATGAAATTGTTTAAGATCATAATGGCAATAATTTTTTTGTTTGGCTATAGAATGTAAAGAGGTGTGTTTAATGAAACCATTGTTATTATAATTTGATGGTAATCAAATTGATGCATGATGCATATTTAATTAAAGCTATTATTATATGTGCTAATGGAATTGGATAATAAATATAAAATCGCTAATGCTTGTTGATGATAATAATAAAAAGTCATGTTAAATGAGAATTGTTCTTCTCACAATTTGTTAAAACTGGATTTGGTGTTAGAGAGCATATTTAAATAATCTAATAACTTGTTATAGGTGATGCCTTAGGTTACCCATGGTCATAACCTGTAATAATTGAATAAGTTAATTCAAGATGGAATAAAACCAATTGTGTGATAAATATAATTGTTTGGGGTCGAGAGAGACTGTTTGCTTATAAAGGCCGAATGCCTTTTGTTTGGGGCCGAGTGAGCCTGTTTTCATATAAAGGCTAGGTGCCTTGTTTTAGGGCCAAGTTTCCTTATTGAATATTTGTATTGCTTTCTACCTTTTGTGTGATCTAAATGTGAGCTTTTCTATGCGATGTGATGTGATCCTGAGATGGATGATGAGATTTGGCAAGGGAGTTCTAAAGTTTGTGTTAGTAGTTGACGTTGGTGATAGTGATATGCATGGGATATGCATGAGGGGGTTAAGGATGAAACTGAAGTTAATGAAACGGGTTGAAGTTTGGATTACCTGTTGTTTCACTAAAAGATGCGATGATTGCTTGTTAATGAATCTTTTTAAAGGTTAGAAGATCGAGTTTCTTATTTATCTACATTCCTTTCCCCACTACTCAAGGCAGTTGAATGTGTCTTGGGAAAAAATTCCTAAAGTTAACATTACAACATTTTTGGGTTAGTTGTGTTTGTTGACAATACAAGTTTCCATGGTGAATTGTTGAGTTCTAGAGATGTTGTTGACAATCTATGTTGACAAAGAACCATGACAAAAGAACAAAATATCTGGAGGAGATACAAAAAGAGAAGATACAAGGTGACACCATTTTCCAGTGTTTGCCAAATTTTGGGGGTCCAAAATTTGGAGTTTGGTGAGCATCGTGAAATATGGATTTCCTTGAAGATCTTATCAAAATATGGAAAAGACACGAGTTTCACAAATATGGGCTTCTTGATGTGGATTTTGCGAATATATAAAGAATGTTGATGGTGTTCTTCGCGATTACGATGAGCTTCGCGAACAGTGAAGGTGAAGAGAATTGCAGCAAAGCTTTGAGGCGGTGGCATGAAGGAATTGATGGAATGCTCCGCGATTACGATGATCTTCGTGATCTGAAAACTTCTGTGGTGCTTCGTGATATAGAGAGAATTTCGATGAAAATTTTGGAACTTCGTGATTTGAGCTGACACGACGCTGACTTCACGCGGAAGGTTCAAAGGTCAGTGGAATCACCTATAAATAGATCTCACCCCCCTCGAAAGAACAAGAGAGTTTTTCAAGAAAAATTTGTTGCTCTCAAATCGAGAAGGAGGTTCGCAGAGGTAGTGTGCTTCGTGAAAGATAGGAGCTTCGCGAAAGACAGGAGCTTTGCGAAAACTAATCTAGCTATGTGAAAGAGGTGTATCCCGTGTTGGCTTAGTGAGCTTCGCAAAGGAAGTCTCTTTGTGACAGCTTGAGCTCTGTGACGGCCTAAGATTTGCGAAGGCTTGAGCTCTGCAAAACATTATTCTCTGCAAATTAGTGATCTCTGCGAGGGTGTGTGCTTCGTGAAGAGGTAGGGACTTCACAAAGGCTTGTTTTAGTTTCGCGAAATTGGGAGCTTCGCGAAGTAGGGTGCTTTGCAAAGGTATTTCCCAAAGGTTGTTTCCCAGTGGTCAGGGGAAAATGAGTTTTCATAAGTGGATGAAATTTTAATTTCAATAGAGAATCTACATACAGTGGAGGATGCATTCATTAGTGATAATGAAGAGACCTACATTTCTATAAACTATGAGTGGATCTTCTGAAGAAGCAGTAATCTCACTTTAGTTGAGAGAGGAGTGAGTTCTCAAATTGTGAGTGGTTTTAAACTATGAGGGACAATGAGTCCACTCCAAACTTGTAAATAGTAGTTCACTTATAGTGGATTTAGTACATCGACACATCACCCGTGTATGATCATTGGACATAGCCTAGTGAGGGTGAACCAAGTAAAATTGCTATGTCCAGTGCGTTCTTTAATATTATTTTATACTATACAACAAGAAGGCGAGATAGAAGAGGGTTTTTTCTAACAAAAAAACAAGATCAAAAGGGGAAGTTGTTTTAATTTGTCATACCCTGATTCACCCCCACTCTCAAGGTATCTAGCCTATTAGACCTAACAATTGGTATTAGAGGGAAAGGTTGGTATCAGTATTTCTATCTCAAATGGAGGTCACCAATCATAAATGGATTCCAATCTTTGACGGGAACAATTTTCAGCTATGGAAGAATCGGATGCAACACTACTTTCGATCTTTGGGAATGAATGTTTTTACAGTAGCAATGCATGGTATAACTACAGATATTAATAGTGGTGCTTTATCAGATGCCGAGCGAAGATAATTGGTTGCTGACTCCAAGGGAATCAACGCTTTAGGGGGATCCCTATCCAATTCTATCTATACAAAGGTGATGTCATGCAAAACATCACATGCCATGTGGGAAAATTTACTAAATATATATGAAGTAGACACAAAAGTCAAAGAGGCAAAGCTGAAAGTTCTATGGAATAAATATGAAGATCTGAAAATGAACCCGAATGAGTCTGTTGATGCATTTTTGATAGGGTAAATGTTATAGTAGAAGACATGCAAGGTCTTGGTGAAGTCATTGAAGACATAAAGATTGTGAAGTGAATCCTGAGGAAACTTCCACCTCGGTTCAATCTGAAAGTTTTAGTTTTGGAAGATAAAGACCTGAAAGAGATAACATTGGATAACCTACACAACACCCTTGTTTCATATAAAATGAGAAATGATGATAATGATGCTGTGGAAAATGGGAAATCTAAAGATGTGGCATTCAAGGCCATGAAGAAGCTCACCATTGAAGATTCTCAAGAAGAAGAAGAGACAAACGAGGTGATTTCATTCCTTTCCTATAATCTTTAAAGAGGAAAAGGAAAGTTCAAAAGTAAAATTCCACTTGCTTTCTTTAGATGTGGAAATATTGGTCATCTTGCAGCAAGGTGCCCCAAGAAGTTTCATGAAGATGAAGAGAATGAAATCGAAATTCCCAAGAAGAAGTCTCCAGCCTATGGGAAAGGCAAGAGATAGTTCAAGAGAAATTTCTTTAAGAAGAATAATATCCTTTCACAAGAATGTGACAATTCAGATGAGTCTGAGGTTAAAGAGGTTGAAGATATAGAGAACTGAAAATATCGTGGAGAAAATTCTGTGGTGGCTGTTGTCGGTAGTACTCAGAAAAAGGAAGATATCGAAATTGATTAAGAAGAAGAAGTTGAAGGAAGAGTTGATATGCAAGCTGATTTAGAGGCTTCTCTTGAAGAGATAGATGTTTGGAGAGACAAAACAAAGAAAGCCAACAAATTAGTTTGTGATGCCAAACTCTATATGCAGCAACAAGAAGAAGAGAAGTCCGAGTTGATGGAAGAAATTGAAAAACTCAAGTCATCAACACTAGAGGACTCAGAATCAGTTAGTGAATATAAAATAAAGATTGAAGAACATAAAAGGGAGATCGATGACTTGAATAACAAAATGAAAGATAAAATCAAGCGTATCAATGAACTTGAAGGAGAAGTTGTTGTTTTGTGGAAAAAAGTTAAGGATAAAGAAAGACTCTTGAATCTTACTGGGACATTAGGAAAGAAGATCACTCAGAAAATTGAGAATCTAAAAGTGGAGTACAGTGGTTTAGCAGAAAGGAAGCATTAATTATGTTCATATGCTAAGGCCGATGAGGGGCTTGATCGAAAACAAAAAGATGTGAAAATTGAAGTCAGACCGCAAGAACCCATTCAAAGATTGAAGGTTGATTTGGGCACAAAGCAAAATCAGAATATTCAGAGATCCCAAGGGGAAACTAGCAGTGCAGAAGTGACATGAAGGAATGCACCTTTTATCAGGTGTTATTGTTATAAAAAGATGGGATATTCACAGTATGTGTGTTCCATAGCCAAGAGATATCGAAGGGAACAAGAACAGAGGTGGAATCCAAATAGAGAACAGTTCTCTAGAACATGTTTTGAAGGACACTATTTTTGGTGAGGAGGATTTGGACACATGACTAGATACTGTACATCGACCATACAGAGGAATGTTCCAAAGCAGAATCTAAATGTTCACAAGCAACAGATCAATGAACCAACAGGTGAGTTGAAAATATAAAATAGATTTTTAGCATTTCAAGATGAATCCAGTCTATCATACTATGAGAAAGATCAAAAGTCTCAATCTATGCTGAGTGTGAAGGAAAAAATATAGACCAAGAAGAAAAAGGATGAGAAGGCAATGGTGGTAGAAATTTCCCTTAAAGCATCAGACCATTCTGGTGTGTGGATCCTTGACAGCAGTTTCACATCTCACATGACAGGTAATAAGGATCTTGTTACAAGCATAAAATATGACAAAGAAGGAGTTGTCAAGTTTGTAAACGATGAAGGTCTGAAGATTATTGGATCAGGAAAGGCTAGGTTTGGGGACAAAGAGATGAGACGCGCTGATGTCTTAGTAGTAGAAGACCTCAATCACAATTTGCTCAGCGTCAGTAAACTATGTGACTCAGGACAATATATAAGGTTTACTAAGAAGATGTGTATCATCAAAGGAAGATATGAGGTAGTGGTTCTATAGGGAAAAATAAAAAAGGGAAATCTCTACCTGGTAAGTGGAGAAGAAGATATGTGCTTTCTATCCAGAGAGGAAGAAAATAAGATGTGACATAAATGACTTGGTCATCTATGCCAACCATACTTGGAATATCTGGTAAAGTGTTATGCAGAAAGAGACCTCTCTAAGATATCACATGATCGTACTCACACGTGAAATTCATTACAACAAGGGAAGATCATCAAAAAGACGTATAAGGAAAAAGAAAAGAATTCAACAAGAGTGCTCGAATTAGTTCATGCTGATGTTTGTGGGCCTATCACACCAAGAAAAATTGACAGAAAGAGGTACTACATTATTTTTATTGATGACTATATCATAATGGCATGAGTATTTGTTATTTCTCATAAGTATGATGTGTTCAACTGCTTAAAACAATACCGTAGGGAGTGTGAAAGGATGCTTGGACAAAAAATTATGAAGTTTCATACTAACAATGGTATAGAATTCACAAATAGTCAGGTGGAAGACTATCTCAAGAAATAAGGGATAAGGCATCAAGTTTATTCAGTAAGAACCCCCCAACAGAATAGAGTTGTTGAAAGGAGAAATTAGATCATCAATAACATGGACAGAATAATGCTTATAGAAAAAGACCTACTAGAGAAATTTTGGAAGGAAGTAGTATTGACATTAGTATACATTTATAACAGGGATCTGTTGTGTCTGAAGGAAGGAAATACTTTGTATGAGATGTGGTACGGGAAGAAGACAATGGTGAAGTACTTTCAAATCTTTGGGAGTAAGTGCTTTATACTTAAAAAAACACAAGAAATTTGAGTCACACGGAGATGAAGGAATATTACTTAGATACTTAGGAAAAAACAAATCATATAAATGCTTTAATAAAAGGTTGAGAAAATTAGTTGAGAGCAATGAAGTCACTATTGTGGAAAATTATGAGAATATTAAACAGCATAGTGAATAATTTCTTGATGAAAGAGATCAGGAGGAAAGCAATATAGGAGGAGAAAAAGTGGTTGATGCTGATTCTGAAGAAGACAATGATGATGATAATTAATAAGAAAAATATGTATCTGCACAGAAGCTAAGGAGTCGAGTTGAAATTGATCGACAGAATATCATTGGTGACCAGTCAGCTCTAGTTCAGACAAGAAGAATGAAATCACTACAGTAGATATATTTACTATCTTAGGTAGAGCCTAAATAATTTTCTGATGAAGTTGAAGACGAAGACTGGGTTCATGCTATGAATGAAGATCTAGATCAGATTGAGAAGAATCAGACGTGGGAGATTGTTTTGAGGCCAGCTAATAAGAATTTCATCGAGACTAAATGGGTCTTTCGTAACAAGATTAATGAAGATAGAATAGTGATTCGAAACAAATTACAACTAGTGTGAAAAGGATACTCCCAGATAGAGGGAATAGATGTCGATGAGACATTTTCACCGGTTGCAAGGATGGAGACAATCATATTATTCCTAAGCCATTGCAGTGTAACAGAAGTTCAAAGTATTCCAGATGGATCTCAAATCTACATTCTTGAATGAGATTCTGGAAGAAGAAGTGTATATCGAGTAGCCAGATAGTTTTCTCATTCACGAGGATGAGAACAAGGTTTGTCAGCTGAAGAGGGTATTATATGGGCTGAAACAAGCACCGAGAGCATGGTACTCAAGGCTTGATCAGTATTTGAAGAATCTTGGTTTCTAGTGTGGAGGAGTTGATTTCAATCTCTATTTAAAAAACAACAGTAATAAAAGGATGATGGTGCTGGTTTATGTCGATGACATAATATTTGGAAGATTAGATGAAGCACAATGCAGACAGTTTTCTGAATTCATGAAACATGAGTTCGAAATGTCTATTATTGGTGAGATGATATTTCCCTTGGTTTACAGGTGACACAAGGAAGTAATAGCACATTCATTTCTCAATACAAATATGCTAAGGACGTTCTGAGAAGATTTGGAATGGAAAATTCCAAGGAGATGGAGACTCCAATTGCTACCCAGATGAAATTATTGAAATATGATAATGGAAAGGCAGTTAATATCACAAAATACAGGAATATTATTAAGATTTTACTATACATGATAGCGACGAGACCTGATATTGTTTTTTCCACATGCCAAGTAGTGTGATATCAAAGCAATCCCAAGGAAATCCACATGATTGCAGTGAAAATAATACTTCAGTATATCAAGGGCATGGTGGATTTCGGCTTGATATATAGTGAAAAATATTAGTCATAGTTATTAGGATATAATGATGTAGATTGGGATAGTTCAACGGATAACAAAAAATCAACATCAGGAGTTGATTTCTATCTTGGTGGATTGTGTATTTCTTGGCTGAGCAAGAACCGGGATTTCATTTCATTGAGCACCGCAGAAGCTGAGTATATTATGACCACTCAAGCATACACTTAGTTATTTTGGATGAAGCAGTAGTTTTATGATATGAGAGTGGAAGTGAAGTCTCTGGCCGAAATCCAGTGCGAAAACTCAAGCGCTATAAATCTCATCAAAAATCTCATCCATCATTCAAGGACAAAGCACATTGAGATAAAAAATCATTTTATCAAGGAGAAGGCTGAGTAGGGAATCATGAAGTTGAAATATGTGCCTACAGAGCTATAGGTTGCAGACATTCTGACCAAGGACTTACCCAAGGAAGCTTTTGAGAGGCATTGACTGGCTCTGAGAGTTCAGTTGACTCTCCGCACTTAAAAAAGTGTATATGTGGGCCTCCTCTCACTGAGGCATGGTGTGTTTTTCTCTAATGCGATAATATATGTTCTTCCCAATGTCTCAGACCATAGAGAAGTGGAATTTAGGTTCGTTACAAAGGGGGAGAAATAGTGACTCCTCAAGGGGGAGAAACTGTGGCTAAGGAAGGGAGAAAATGTATTAGTCCAAGACATAAGGATAAGATGACAGGTGGAGCAACAAGATTGGGGGAGAAATGAAATAGGGGGAAAGTTTTAAATCTGACGATGATAGAAGGGATCGATCAACAAATAGATATCACAATATAAGGATCATGATAAAAGCATAAGAGTGGCATTGGAATTGTGTTAAAAGGCTTCCAGTGATCATAAATTAGTATCAGTATGGTATCAATGATTTGTGTCAGCAATGAAGTGATTCATTGATGAAAATTTCAAAATAATCTTGTTTCTCACACCAAGCATTGCTCATGTGGGCTTAGAGTATGTGGTGAGTGAATCTTTGGTCACTATCTGAATCGCAAGAGGTGAAGGATGGTTGATGATGGAAGAAGACTCAGTGAGGTAGAAAAGTGCAGAAAATCATTCCGAGAAGAGTTGTCAACAAACCCAAAGGGAGATATTATTGGGAAAAAAATCATGAAGGTATCATTGCAGCATTTTTGGGTTGGTTGTGTTTATTGAAAATGCAGGTTTCCATGGTGAATTGTCGAGTTCTATAGATGTTTTTGATAATCCATGTTGACAAAGAACCATGGAAAAGGAATAGAAGATCTAGAGGCAGTACAAAAAGAGAAAATACAAGGTGGCACCGTTTTCCAGTGTTTTCCAAATTTTGGGGATCCAAAATTTAGAGTTTGGTGAACATCGCAAAATATGTATTTTCTTGAATATCTCATAAAAATATGGCAAATTCATGAGTTTCATGAATATGAGCTTCTTGATGTGGATTTCGTGAAGACATGAAGAATGTTGACGATGTTCTTCGTGATTACAATGAGCTTTGCGAACAACAGAGGTAAAGAGTATTGCAGAGAATCTTTGCAGCAGTGGTGTAAAGGAATTGACAGAATTCTCTGTGATTACGACGAGCTCCATGATTCGAAAATTTCCGTGGTGCTTCGCGATATAGAGAGAATTTTGGCGGAAATTTTAGAGCTTCATGATTTGAGCTGACATGGCACTAACTTTGCGTAGAAGGTTAGAGGGTCGGTGGAATCACCTATAAATAGAACTCAACCCCCTTGAGACAACAAGAGAGTTTTCCAAGAAAAATTTGTTTCTCTCAAATCACGAAGGAGGTTCGCGGAGGCAGTGTGCTTCACGAAAGATAGGAGCTTCGCGGTGGCTAATCTAGCTCCACGAAAGAGGTGTGTCCCACATTGGATTAGTGATCTTTGTGAAGGAAGTCTCTTTGAAACATCTTAAGCTCTACGATGACCTAATCTTTGAGAAGGCTTGAAATCTGGGAAGTAGTGTGCTCTACGAAGTAGTGAGCTCTACGAAGGTATGTGCTTCGCGAAGAGGTAGAGACTTCACGAAGGCTTTTTTGAGCTTTGCAAAATTGGGAACTTCTTGAAGTAGGATGCATTGCGAAAGTATTTCCCAAAGGTTGTTACCCAGTGGTTAGGGGAAAAGGGGTTTTCATTAGTGGATGGAATTTTGATTTCAATAGAGAATCTACATACAGCGGAGGATGAATTCATTAGTGATAATGAAGAGACCTACAGGTCTATAAACTGTGAGTAGATCTTCTGAAGAAGCAGTTAGATCACTTTAATTGAGAGAGCAGTGAGTTCTCAAATTGTGAGTGGTTGTAAACCAAGAGGGATAGTGAGTCCAATCCAAACTTTTAAACAAAAGTGCGCTTATTATGGATTTGGTACATTGGAACATCACCGGTGTATGCTCCTTGGACGTAACCCAGTGAGGGTGAACCAAATAAAATTGTTGTGTCCTATGCATGCTTTAAGATTCTTTTATACCCTGCAACGGGAAGGTGAGAGAGAAGAGGGATTTTTTCTAACCACAAACCAAGATCAAAAGGGATATTTATTTTAAATTTTCATACCTTGATTTACCCCCTCTTAGGGTATCTAGCCTATTGGTCCTAATAATGTGCTTGATTGAATCTCTCTTGGTGGCAACTTAATATGTTTCCTAAATTACTAAAATTATGTAATGGTTAATAATGTTTAATAAATAACTCAAACCATAGGGTTACTTCTTGTTGGAATGCGATGTGATGATCTTGAGAAATTGTGGACTCGGTTGGTTATGCCTGGAGGGAATGGGTTTTCACCTTAATGGTTAATAGAATAGAATAATGTTAATTAATAACTAATTAATTAATTATCATAAAGTGAAATGTTAAAAAATAAGAAATTTAATATATGATTCTTAAATGCTTGTGTGCTTATAGGATATCTAGTGCTTAGTAGTGGTAGCTGGGTGTCCAAGAGATGATAACTATAGTTGAGTCTAATACTAGGTAAATTCCCACAGTGTGTTTGTGTGCTATATTATATCATGCATGTATTTTTATTTCATACACTACCCCACCCATGTTGGTTAGGGCTACTAACACTCAATAGACTTTGGGATGGTGTTTCCCCCAACATCTAGGTTGGTTAGGGATGAATGACTAACAACCCCCTCTAGACCTACTCTCTTCTTCTAGTAGTATTATGTGTAACACCTCAATATTTTTGTTAAATATTTCTCTTTAAATTATTTAATTTCTTTATTATATTTTGTTGCATGCATCATCGTGTTTAAACAAACTGTGATATACTATTAAAATATTATTATTTTAACATAATCGTTATAACCTAGCCATCGTGGGTATGAATAGGAATGGCCACATTATGAAATATATTTATTTGTTAATTCTTAGGTAATAAACACTTAATTTTTAGTAAAGTCATTTTATTCTTCAAAAATATGTTTTATACAAAAAACGATTTTATTGCTTTCTATGATAAAATAAATATAATTAATTTTCACACATTTGAAAAATTTATATGAAAAAATAAACTTCATTTTTTAATTCATCATGTAAAAATTATCTTAGGATGAATTTTTGATAATTTTATAATTTTTTTGAAATTCACTACTGTAAATACTATCTATACCAACTCACCTATACCAACGGTTCCAAACCGTTGGTATATGGATCTTTAGAGACAGGTTTCCCAACAGTTTTATAAAACCATTGGGATAGAAACACCCTATCCCAACAGTTTATTCAAACCATTGGGATAGGACCACCCTATCCTAATGATTTATTAAAACCATTGGGATAGGGTCCATTCTATCAAGGTATCCCAACAGTTTTTTAAAATTGTTGGGATGTTTTTCCCCAAATAATCCACATCCCACCAGAATCCTTCTGCCTGCATGTTTCCCTAAACCAGAGCTCCCCTCTTCCCCATCCTGCAGACCCTTCTTCCCAACAGTCGATCCATCCTTGATTCAAGCCATTTTTTGTTCTTCCACTTCAAATATGTAAGTTCTAACTTAGTTATAATGTTCTACATCGATTTTTTGTTTGTTTTGTGTTTTGATTTGACCTAAACAATATCTCCCCTCTTCTTACCAACATGTGATCCATTATTCCCAACCAGGGATCCATATTCAAGTCATTTTTTGTTTTTCTACTTCAAATTGGTAATCTCTAACTGAGTTATATGTTCTGCCTCAATTTATTTTTATTTTTTTTTGTTTTCATTTGTATTGATTTAAAGAAAAGGTTTTTTTGTTTTGTATTTTGATCAATAATTTTGGTGCTTGATGATTTATTTGGAGGTGTTTTTATAATATTTCAATTATCTCAAAAGTTATTTAGAATTATAGGCAAAGATTAGTTCCATGTCGTGGGTGCAATGAAAAATAAAATAGCCATTGGGTCACTGGGAGCTCAATGAGGGGTCGAATATAGGGGTTCTCCCAAGTAGACCATTAGGTACTGAGTGGAGGTGTATTATGTATATGGTATCCCAATGATAAGTTTTTTAAAAAATTATTTAATAGACAAAAATTTATTTAAAGAAATACCGCATCCTCCTACTATCTTTTTAGCCCTGTAAAATATAGAAGTCATACAAGTATCCCTCTACCCTTATTCTTCTTTTTTTATACCTTCCTTGAATATTTTTTTGTCAATACATCTATATATTGATTCTCCTAGTTTTAATTATTACCTTGGGTATCCATTTTATTATAGTTTCTTGTGTCATCTTTTTTTTATCATAAAAAATCCTAAATTTTTGTGGGTTTTAATCTTCTCTTATTATTCTAGGATATTGAAGGAGATTCATCCCATTATAATGGCAGGGTTTTCTTTATATTTTCTAGGGTGGATGGTCCCTTAAATTTTCTTTGAACTTATATTCATTTTTATTCTTGGTATGATGGTCATATAAGGAAAATGGGTTTTTGTGATAATAAATTGAGTCAATATGGCCTAGTAGTTCAAGTACGAGTAAGTGAGACTCCTTATAAACATAAAATATAAGTCAGTTATGATAAATATTTATTCTAGTTATATTCCATAATTATGTTAAGTCATGGGTGGATGCCTATAATTAGAATTAGAACTCATAAAGGGTTCCTATACCAAAATTGGGTCTTATATCACCTTGATAGGTAAAACAATGTGGTGTTCAGAAATTCTATCTTGATTAAACAATAAGTGCATTTGATGTTTGAATAGTGTCTGCAAGATAATAAAGAACAAGAGAACCAAAGGTTTTTAAAGTAGTTGGGATTCAAATAATCTTAACTCTTCAAATTCTAATCCCAAATATATAAATATAAACTATAGAAACTTCACTTTTGAAAGAGAGTGAAAACTCTTTACAGCCTTTCATTTTTGAATAAGGAGGCACAAAACCAAATAAACATGGATCATAAATAAAAAATAAGGGAAAAAGGATATACGCATAACATATGACATGATTCATTATAATATGGTGGAAGTAGTTGGTGGAAGATGTTGTGGAGTGATGCATTAATTATTGAGAATGTATTTAATGATATATACACGATATATCATTATTTGAATAAAGATTTATTTTTTTGGCTCTATAATTCTTGTTAAATCATGATAATATTATTTTTTATACATGTTATTACATTTTAGGTTTTATTGTGAAACGAGTGAGAGAAAATATAGTGAAGATAGGGGATGTTTCATAGCTAGGATATTAGGACATCATCCACCAATATGGTCTTTATACAATGATTTTCCATAACATCCACTCTATTTCACATAATCTACCAATTTATTCCTTTATGATGAACCACTAAATAAAATAAATTGAAATGAATTGATCAGAACTTGAACAAACTAAATTGTACCAAACAGACTAGTCTTGAAAATAAATGAACTGAACCTATCAACCCTTTATACTAAAACCCAATCGAACTAAAAAATCCTATATATATCATAACTGAACTGACTTGACCAAACCAATTGAATTGAATTGAAATGACTTGATTTGATCTAAGTAGACTTGAGTAGACCTGAACAACACTAAACTGCATCAAACTGAACTAAAATAAAAATAAGTGAACAAAATTGAACTTAACTAAAATAAATTCTACAGTAATGATAAAAAATAAACTTTGTTGAATAATATTTAATAAAACCCTAATAGGCATGCATCAACCCAATCCAAATAAAATAACCAAAACCAACTAATATCATGGTATTATATTTATAATTGAATTCAATATCATGGTTCTATATTTATAGTATTTTGTTATATATATAGTATTTTGTTATATATATAGTATTTTTATGTCTTTCATATTATGACTCTCATATAGATAAGTGTGTCAGTTATGGTTTTATATAAAGTGAACAATTCTCATTAACTTAAATATATTTTCAATTAAACCTCAATATTATTGAATTGATTTCATGAAATGAATTATAACAATTTTTTACAGAATGGATAGAAATTGGATGTATGAAACCGATCAGATCTCAATCAATTTTCAAAACAATTTTGAGATATTTTTAGATTTTGTCATTTGAAAATTCTTTAGATAGTGGTCACATATACTTCCCATGTTATAATTGTGTTGAAATACCATGGTTGAACCATGAATAAGTTATATACCATATAACCGAATATGGTTTTAAAAAAAACTACTATGTGTGGTATCACAATAGGGAGAAAATGGAATATCAAAATGATGATTATCCAAATGAGAGGACTGGATTGGAAAATTTGTTATATTATAAGTTTCCATTTATTCATCATCATGAGAAGGAAAGGATTTAAACCCAAGAATACTTTTATATGAGAACACATGACACATCTAATGAAAATGATGATGTTGATAGGGTGAAAAAAATTGAATGATGCTGCCACGACTCCAGTATATCGGCAATGTGGTAAAATAAAAAATATGGATTTTTAATGCAATTATTTCATGGGAAAACCATGTATGTGATTTATAATACTGCCATCGATTACATCCTTACATTCATGAAGGACTTACTTCCAGATGATGTAGATATTACCTCAAACCAATTATGGCATGGAAGTTAGTTGAAGAACTTGGATTTTTTAAAAAAAAATCATGCTTTCATAAAATATTGCAGCTTATTCTGGAAGAAAACTACTGCACAAAATGATTGTATAAAATGTGTCACATCCCGATGGAAGATAAAAGCTAATGAAACACCATCCTGTGTGCCACAAAAAGTAATGTTTCACTTTCCATTGATCCCCAAACTCCAGAATTTTTTCATGTCTGATGAAATATTAATAAAAATGTGATGACATGATACCAAGATAAAGAAGAATAATGATGAGTTGGTTCACCCTGTAGATAGATTTTAATGGTATAGATTTGATGCTCGATATCCCGATTTCAAAGTTGACATGCGTAATGTGAGGCTAGGTCTTTCATGTGATGGTTTTAATCTATTTGGGAAGATACTTACTTCGCACAACACATGGCCAGTTTTTATACACATTTATAACCTCCCCACATGGTTTTGTATGAAAAAACCTTTCACTTTCATAAGTATACTTATATCTATCCCTTTTGACCTCGACAATGATGTATACGTATACATGAAACCTTTAATAAAAGAGTTGGAACTTATTTGGTATGTGGGTGTGTGCACATACGATGCATGTTCAAAAGACATATTTCAGATGCATGTTGTGCTTATGTGGATGATCAATGATTTTTCTACCTATGCAATGATGTCTAGATGAAGCATGAAGGGAAAACTATCATGTCCTATTTGTATGAAGACTACATGATCCAGAATACTGAAATATCACCATAGTTTTAGTTTTATGGGACACAAATGATTCTTTCCAATGGACCATCCATATAGAAATAATCGTCAAATATTTGACAATACCATAGAGACTGATGATCCACATCAGCGTATGTCTAGAACTGACGTGATTAATGAATTGGAAGATTTCAGTTTTTCATTTGGGAAGGGTCAAATGAAATCTAGAAAGAGGAAGAATGTTTCTAATGAAACTTATTATAATTGGAATAAGATGAGTATCTTATTTGAGTTGCCTTATTGGCCAACCAATTTGTTACATCATTTCTTAGACATAATGAACATTGAAAAGAAAATATGTGAAATTTTTATTTCAATTCTTATATATGTCAAGGTAAATAAAAAATATGATTTAAGATCTCGGCGTGACTTGGTGAATTGGGGGATCATACCAGAATTGCATCCTGTGTGTATCAGTGAAAATAAATAGTAAGTTCCATGTGCTTCTTATGTGATGAAACCTACAGAAAAAACTCAATTTCTGAAGGTACTAGAGACTATTAAAGTTTTTGATGTCTATTCAATCAATATATCAAAATGGATCAACATAAGAGATTTGAATTTGAAATCTTTGAAGACTCATGATTATCATGTCCTTCTGCATGAGTTGATTCCAATAACAATCCATCATATTTTTTCTAATAATATAAGGGTTTGAGTTATTTAGTTGTGCCATTTGTTTAGATATATTTGTGCTAATAAGTTGTCCAATTATTTTTTGTAAAAAATGTTGGCAAAGACACCATTAATTTTCTGTGAGTTAGAGAAAATATTTCCTCCATCATTTTTCACATGCATGCTGCATCTGACTGTACATATTCCAACTAAAATACTTATCAGAGGACCTTTTTCTTTTCATTGTATGTATCCAACTGAAAGAAATATTTACACATTGAAATCTTATTTTTGGAGCAAGAATCATCCCGAAGGTTCTATTGTGAATAGTTACTTGGCTCAAGAATGTATGGATTTTTGATCAATGCATTTGTTTGATCTTATTACGAGAATGAACAAACCAATAAGAAATACAGAAGAAAAGTATGAGAAAATTTAAACTAGTTTTCCATCACTTCCTCAACCAAGAGGAATTCTAGGATCATATAAATTGACGACATTAAGCCTTGAAGAGCGGGAGATGGCACATCACACAATGTTGTTCAACTGTGATTTGTTTGATGACTACATCAAGTAAGTAAATCGAACATGTATATCTTATCTCATCTCTTGTAATTTTACATATCTATTAAACTATTTCTATTTTTATCTACAGGGAACATAAAGAAATGATAAATAGAAATCATCATTATTTATCTTTGAGAAGGAGAGGGACTTTTCATAGAAAAGAGTTTTCTTCTTGGTTGAAATTGAAGGTAGAAATATTGATGTAATAAATTAATAAAATCAATATTTAGTTAAGTTTAATATTTGTTTATATCTCAATTATCTAGTTTTTTCGATGAATATATCTTTGAGTAAATAAGAGCTTTGGCTTTTGGTCCTAATACCGTGGTTTGTGAATGTAAATCAATTATGATCAATGGGTACAAATTTATTATCACTGAATGAGAAAAGTATATGATAACACAACATGATGGTGTTATGCTAACTGCCACAACATACTATTATGCCAATGCATCAGATAATAGACCTCGATTTGAAAATGTAACTTATTATGGAGTCATTGAAAAAATAATAATATTGGATTATTACACTCATGGTTAAGTCATTATGATGAAATTACAGTGGTTTGATTCAATGATGAGGTAGGGAACATTTATTAATGATTGTGGATTTTGAGTTATTGACATGACTCACACTCTTGCTACTGATGAACCATATGTATTGGCATCAATGAAGAAATAATTTTTTTATGTCAACGATCATCTTTGACCTAAATTTGGTGTCATTATTGAAGTTATTCCAAGACTTGTTTTTTATGATGGTGATGATGTAATTGAAACCATACCTACTGCCATTGGCCCCAATCCATTTATTACTTATGATGACTCCAATAGATCAATTTTCAGAGTTGATTGTGAACCCGAAGTTGTGGTGGGAAATATATAGAATCATCTATTTGTGTTCTCAGTTCTTTTGGTTTATCTCAACTTGGGTTGTTAAGGTTTATACTATTCAAAATAATTTAATATTGATTAAAAATATTTTTTGTCCGACTTGAACTTAATGTGAATTTTCAATATTTATTGGTTGTATTTTTATTTGAGTTTCATTTTCTAATATGGAATTGAACTGTATTCAAACATATGAAACCAAAAAAAACTAAAACAATTAAATTAGAATAAAAAACAAGAGAAATTTAATTGAACATATTAAACTTATTGATATGAAAAGAAAAACAAATGAAAATAATGACCTAACCAAAAAAATAGAAAAATTACCTAACCAAAAATATAAACCAAATGAACTAAGAAAAATAAGTCATGAATCATCTTTTTTTTTTGGGTTACACGTTAGTTATAATTTTCTAATTACTTCCATATTTGTTTTCAAATATAGGAAATGAAACCTATTGAGGAGATGCAAATAAAAAGAATGATAGAAAATAATCGATGAATGACTAAGATGGAAATTCCTCCATTAGTGCCTTTTGTGAGTATTTTATTTCAAATATATATATTAATAACTTATAATGTCACGTGATTAATTTCGTTTTAAACTTTTATACAAGATCCACAACTTAGGTGCCAATTATTCGACGAGCATCCTAGTAGTGGTCATAGTACTCAGGATGATGGTATGGGGGGGGGGGGTGGTAAGAGATCTAGGCACTCCAGTCGGCGTACCCAATTAGACCCTATACCTCCCACTAACATACCATCTATCATACATTATGATCCCGAAATGTCGTTAGAGAAAGACGAGATATTTAGGCCTCCCATATTTTTATTAGCCTTTAACTCTGAGCCTCCTCACCTATCTTTACCATATCCGATGATGATTCCCACTCCTCATCCATATCATTCATTTGGAAAATCATCTATTCTATCTTCTTTTCCTTCTACTTTATTCTCTACGAGCTTCTATATTCCTTATTCGACTCTTGCTCTGACACAGTCTGTGCCTATGGAGCATACACTAGGACCCACTCCACCTACACATGGTGATGTTCCTTCAGTGCCTGTAGATCCAGAGGCACCCATTGATCAGACTGACATAGGTATATTTATAGAACCCTAATAATTTTTTTACCATAATTTATTTTCATTATAATATGTGTTAATATAATATTTTTTTTTATTCTATAACAGCTAGATTTGCTGATAGGCGGTGGGGGAATACACACATGCATGCAGTGTGGAATCATCACATGTAGTTGATGGTGGACTACAAAGAAGACAACAAAATGATATAAAAATAGGGAAACAATGACAGAGTTTTTTGGTGATGCTTTCCAAATACTCCAACGTCATTCTCGTTAACCCGATCTCATGGAGAAAATTTCCAAATGAAGTCAAGGATAATTATTGGGTACATATATGGGTAAAAAAACTATTGGATTTAATGTAATATTATTATTGTATTTATATGAATTAATATTTTGGTGTCATCTTCATTTTAATTTTCCCGATGGTGAGGGTGTGCGACTAGCACGTCTAATGGAATTAGGTGAGATTTGGAGGGCCTATGAGAATGATTTGTATATTGGATAGCGTTATAGAGTTTTCACAGAGTTAGAAGTAATAAATATCATGGATGATTGTATAATAGAACATTATCAGCAAATGATTACTCATTGGATGAGTACTAAGTTTAAGTTATTAATCAAATTTGAGGTTTTTAAATGAAAATTTCCATGTTTTGCATTAATAATTTATTTTTTATTATTGAATTTTATTTAGGAATCATTTTAAAAAAAACATTAATGATAAACAATACATCTACACATTGGGGCGTACTATGATGTCAGATCATGAGAGGAAGCAGGTACGGAAGTCATTTATAATTTTTCTTTAGGCCTTCCACTTTCTATTATTTCCTTCACAATTCATTCGATTTCTAAAGTTTCATTAAAAAAACAGTATATTAGAGGAGGTTATTTAGAGGGGGTTATGCACAACTCCCTCTAAATTCATTTTCTGTATAATTAGAGGGGGTTCTGCACAACCCCCTCTAATCATCGACTTTAGAGGGGGTTATGAACCCCCTATAAATTCATTTTCTATAAAAATTAAAGGGGGTTTTCTACAACCCTCACTAATCATAAAATTTAGAGGGGGTTATGGACCCCCTCAAAAAATTTTAACATTATTTTTTTAATATCCAGTTGGATTTTAGAGGGGGTTCAAAACCCCCTCTAATGTTTTAAATTAGAGGGGTTGGAAAAAACCCTATAATGTCTTAAAATAGAGAGGGTTAAAAATCCCCCTCTAATTTATTAAATTAGAGGGGGTCCAAAATCCTCTCTAATGTATTTAAATTAGATGGGGTTCAAAACCCCCTCTAACGCCTTAAAATAGAGGGGGTTCAAAACCCCCCTACTTTATTAAATTAGAGGGGGTCCAAAACCCCCTCTAATGTATTTAAATTAGAGGGGGTTCAAAACCACCTCTAATTTAAAAGATTAAAAGGGGATGTGAACCCCCACTATTTAAAAAAAGAAACTTCCATAATATATATATATATATATATATAATTAAAACACAATATATAAATGTATTTAAAAATAATATAAGAACATATTATATAAAATATTTATATGATTGTATTTATATGTACACATAAATATAATTGTATAATATTATGTAAATTAATATATATATATTTGTATAAATTGTATTTCATATAATATTAATTATTTATATAATATAAAATCATAAACATATTATATAAATATACACATAAATATAATTTATTTAAAAAATATATCATATAAAAACCTAATCTTGTGGTTTTTATAAATTATATAATAATAATTATTATAATATGAAATAGAATTTATACAAAAAAATTACATTAATGTACACAATATTATAGAATTATATTTATTGAAATACAAATATATATTAATGTACATAATAATAAACATATGTATTGAAATACATTATATAAATATTTTTATAAATTTTATTTCATATAATATTAATTGCATATAATATAGAATTTTATTTCATATAATATTAAGTATATTTTTTTATAAATTTTATTTCATATAATATTGATTATATATAATATACATATTAATTATATATAATATTAATTATATATAATATTAATATTTGTATAAATTGTATTTCATATAATAATAATAATAATATATTAATTTCATATAATATTATACAGTTTATACAAATAAATATATATATTAATATAAATAATAATAAATATATGTATTTAAAGAAATTATATAAATATATTTTTAAAGACCTTATATAAATATATTAAGTAAATACTTATATATATATATTATATATATAATATATATAAATATGTATTTAAGTATATAAATAATTTATATAAATATATAATACAAATGTATTTAATGTAATATGTGTTTTATATAAATCATAAAATAAATGTATAGTATTTATAAAACCAACATATAATTTTTATAGATTAAAAAATATATGTAATAATAATAATAATTATTATTAATATTATTATTATCACACACACACATAGATATATATAAGTACAATATATACATATATACTTGTGTAATATATTTAGGTGATATATAAATATATAATATATAATATATATAATTTCATATGCATATAAATTTAGTAAATAATATATATATTATTATTTAAATATATTTAAATATGTTATGCTAATAATATTTATTATAATAAACATTAAAATATATATAAATACAATTATGTGTAATTTATAGAACAAAATTAAGTTGCCATAGTGGTTTGTGGTTCGGTTTCTGGTGGTACGTATTGGGCGTGATCCATGGTTTGAATCCCAGGTGCGCTAATTTTCTATATCTCCAGGGGGAGGAGTGTGAGAAAGAAAGCATAAGAGGGAGGGGAAATCAGGGGTAGGAATTGGAGGGAGTCCTAGGGGCGGGGATGGAAGGGAGTCCTGGGGGCGGGAACGAGGCACGAATGGGAGGGAGGCTAGGGGAGGTGGAACGGGAGGGAGGCTGGGGGCAAGACTTGAGGTAGGGAGGGAATGATAAGGAGGGAGGGGTAGGGGTGACATGGGAGGATAGGTAATGGGGGCGCAATAGAGGTCTAAAAAAAATGAAAACATTAGGGGCGATTGGGGGCGGGACGTGAGGTAGGGAGGGAACGAGAGGGAGGGTGGGGTGGGGGTGACACGAGAGGAGAGGCAGTGGAGGCATGGTAGAGGTATAAAAAAATGAAAATATTAGGGGTGGTTGTGAAAACCGCCCCTAAAGTGTTTCATTTAGTGTCGGTCTCACCTATAACCACCACAAACACATGTATTTTCAGTGAATTTAAGTCAACATTAGAGGGCGTTTACCCCCCCTCTAATGTAACCACCACTAAAGTCACCATGAATTTACCAATTCTTACTAAAAAACTGCCACTAATAATAGTAGGCGACCATATTAGCGTTGGTTCCTTACAACCTCCGCTAATGCCTTTAGAAGGGGTTATAACCCCTTCTAAAGTAAAAAATAACCCCTTCTAATGTGGCCTTTTTTTTTTGCAGTGTTTTGATATAATTTTAGTTATGAAATTCATTATTAGTAACCTATTTTCAATTATGTTTTCCTACATTCAAAGTCATTGTAGAGGGAAGTATTGAATATTAAAGGACGTGTGCCTCAAGCAAAACTCTTTTGCTTGAGCAGAAAGAAAAAATATGGAAGTGCGATTAACCAACTGACACAACAGAAGATTGTAAGTTTTACTTTGTTGATTTCAAATTTTAATATCTATTTTAAAACATAATAATCTATTTATATTTTTAAAAGGCTTCTTTGGAGGCCCTAGATTCCTTGTAACCTAACAATTTTAGGGAAAATGATCAATTACATCAGGTTTTGGGAGATGAACACCATGGAAGAGTACACTGCCAACCTAAGAAGAGTATAGTTTTGATGAGGTATTGACCCACTTTAGGTACCAGTTTTAGTACCACTGAGTTGGAAAAGGTTAAGGCACATTCAGAACATGCCAAAAAAGGGTCACATAGGTAGAAGAACGATTTGAAAGGGAAAACACTGAATTTATGAAACTGATGAAAGTTTTATGTCCATCACTTCTACCAGATACCAACATGACTTGTGATGCATATATGTCATCAATGAATTAATTATATAGTAAAAAAGGTGGAATTCCTAGTGGTGGTTCATATTATGTCATTCCTGGTGATGGTGATGGCGATGGAGAGGATGATGGCGAGGAAGAGGCTGAGGCCGAGGCAGAGGATGAGGGAGAAGATGTGGCCGAGGATGAAGATGAGGATGAGGATGAGGATGGGGACGACGATGGGGATATAAATGAGGATGAGGATGAATCTAATGATGATGATGATGATAGTGATGGCGATGAGGGATAAATTTATCCGTTACATTTTCGACTAATATTTATGACCTTTGATATTTGATGATTTGATGTGACTGAATATATGTGTGATATTTTGTATGGTTGTTATCAATGGTTAAATGCATCAATTGATTTGTTCTGTTATCATTATTTATGTATTGGTTTGTTGTTATTTGATTATTTTCAATTGGTTTCATTTCTAGTTTTGTTTGTTGAGGATGTTTTGTTGGTTTCATTGTATGTTGAGGATATTCTATTGGTGTTTTGATTGTAGTGGGAAGTTAGTTTCATTATTTACTATTTTTTTTTGATTGATGGTAGTTTTGATTATAGGTGAATTATGTTTTTATGTTTTTATTGTAGTTGCATTGCATTGCAAGTAGTTGTGTTTTGTAGGTAGTGAATTATGTTATGATCGTAGGTAGTTTTGAGGTGCATTGTAGGTGCTTGGGGGTATTGATTTGTGTTGATTGATGTGGTTATTCTAAAAGTTAAAGGTAATTACATAATAAAAGTCCAAATCATTTTCATTTTTTTATTTACCTATCTTGTTTATTATTGAAGTTAGTTTTCTACCTCCATCTGATGATAGTTCTATCAAATAGCCATATTGAAAAATTTTCATTGATCATTGATATTGTGGATTTCATAAGGGTTCAATGTTACCCATGCCTATGAACCCCTGATGTGAGTTTAGAGGAATTAAACCATTATAAAGAATATTGTTTGATGCTCCATGTGGCTATTGGTTTAAGGATATTTATGGTGTAGTTCCAACCAAACTTTGGTAAACTGAGATATCTGTGTGTATCTATTAATGCATAATGTGATGTACATAAAGACACACATGAGCATGTGTTATGTTTATTCATGATCTTTCTCTACATGGATTCCGGGTCAGGACACTACACATATTGTAGTGCTTCTACCATCACTTAAAAAATCACATCTTTCCAAAAAAGACAACCATTATCATCATCTATAGAGTATGAAAATAAATAAACTTTATATTTCCATGTAAGGTGGTGGTTGGGCCTTCTCAAAGATACCAAGACCCTTTATAATTTGGTGATAAATTTTCCTCCCTTGATTTTTCCTTTCTTCTTGAGTATAATTACCATAAAATGATGAACTAATAGCTCAAATAAGTTATAGGGAGGTCCCTAATAAATGTATAACAAGATAAAAACATCCAAATGATTTAAGATACCTTGACTCCACCTCTCTATGGATCAATAAAACCATAATTTTCTAGTGGATGATGTACTTTTATTGATCCATAATAGATAATTATTTAATTTAGTAGGACCATCAATGGATAATGGGTCTCTAGTGATCAATTTACATTTATAAAAAGGAGAATCTTTAGGTGGATCTATAAAATACATACCATGTTTAAGATATTAAAAAACACTTTAGTATAAATTCTAGAAATCATGGAAAATTAATCTTCGATTACCCTTTGTCGATGATCTCCCAAGTGGCATCCAACCATTTTGTGATGGATTTTTAGAAAAGTGATGAAATATAGTGAAATATTCCATTGTGTCACCTCTATAATGGATATTAAATTATATATATATACATATATATTTCTAAAATCTTCCAACACTAATTCTAATAAACCTAGTATATAAAAGATATTGGGATCCAAAATATTATACAATTCTTTTTGTTGAATTATAAGATATCTGAATCATACTATATGTATTGTTCTTTGATGTTCTATAAGGGATGAATGTATGTAGGAATGATTTCCTCTAAATCAAATGAGTACTCTAATATGGTATGATTGGGTAATATGTTTGGTTTAAGGGTTATTTTGATGGCTTGAGTTTGTGATCGGGTAAATAAAGGTTGGTTTTTGTAATTAGTTTTTTTAACAGGAGGATTATTTTGTTAGCATTTATATATATATGTATATATTATATGATTTTGGGAACCCATTAAAACAAATTGTTAAAGGATAAATATAATATTGGGAAGGATGGTTAGGTATTAAAGGTGAGTTTAATAAGAATGGTTGGTTAAACAAAGGATTGAGGTTCCTATTTATGGAATTAAAAAAATCTAGGTTATGAGAATGGGTTTATAAAGGTTTATTGCCAATGAGCCTATACCCAAGTGGTAAGGGCTCCTTCTTGGCATCCAAAAGACCCATGTTCAAAATCGGGTGGAGGAAAATTTCCGGATTACTGTAGCAGTACTGTAGAAATATTGTAGTAGGTACTATAGCAGGCACTGTTCGGTACTATAGCAGCCAAACTATTCACCTGATTTGGGCTTTCGGGCCACCGGTTTGGGCCTATGGGTCTTAAGGACTTCGGGCCATCAAAAGGCCTTTGGGCCATAGGGCCTTTGGGCCATTGAAGACCATGAAGTAGACCAGTTCACACAGAGCAGGACCCAGATGAGGATCAGAGCACCAGTAGCAGTCACCAGAAGCAGAGCTAACCGGATTGGAAGAATGAGAGGGTATGGCAACCGCCATCGGGACCAGGCACCATGCAGCTTTGTACGAGGCAATGCTAGCTGATCAGCAATGCAGGTGGGGAGCTAAAGGAAATCAATGATGCAGAAGCTGGGGAGGGGCAGTTCTAGTGGGTCAGGCCTACGGGTTATGTATTAGGCATGGTATGCCTCTAGGCCTTCGGGTCATGTATTTCGGGTCATGTCAGGCCTTGTGCCTTGGACCTACGGGTCATGTACGGGTTCCCCTTTAACCCTTAAAAGGGGAATTATCTATATAATAAAATAAAAAAAGAAGGCCTTCAGGCCATTCGGGTTTATAAAGGTTTATTGGAAAGGAATTGATAGGAAAAGGGTTGGGTATAGGTTGGGTTTTTGGGGTTTGGGTATGGGAGATGAAATTTTTGGGAGATAATTTGGGGAAAATATAATTGTATTTTTTATTTCTTATATTTTAATTTCTAGACTAGAAAAACCATAATATTGAGGGGTAAATCACACCATTGTTTGGTTTGGTCTATATTTAGAGTGTTGAATTATTTTGAAAAATAAAATTAAAAAATTGGATGGTTGAAGTTGTGAAAATATTTAGTCTTTGAGTTTTTTATTTTTACATAAACACCATATCATTGTTTTATAAAAATGTTATTAATTTTTTGATGGTTTCAATAAAATGAGAAGAGGGGTTTACCATTAAATAGTAGTCTCTATACTCGTGTTATTAGTTCTTAGAAATACTTAGTGGATATAGTATGGGTTATAATAGGCATGGTTAGTGCCATGGTTTTAAGAAGATATTGGAACTCAATTTTTATTGAAAAAAATTATGTGAAGCTTTAAAGGTAATATAGAGAGTTTCAATATAGAGGGAGTGGTCAAGTGACCTACCTAGTGTTTCTCCATTCCTTTTAGTGCTTAGGTTCTAGCATGACATATTCCCATGCCTTTCTTTTCCATGTTCGCACCTTTTCATGCTACTCTCATTCCCTTCCATGCCTTTCCACACCCACACTCTTCTTTACTCGAGATCCCATACCCATGCCAACCACACCCTAATTCTCATTACCACACCACCCATGAACCCATATTAAGACACCATTGTCACACACACCCAAAAATCGTACCTCAGAACCCTAGGTGTTTATGAGATAAAACATACATCCATACCACTTTTATCCCATAAAGGTCCCTTAGCCTCCACATTTGAACAAAGGTTTACACCAAACTCCATTTATATTCATAGAGCTAGAACATGAGCTACTAAAGAAGAAATTTATATGCCCAAAATTTTAAAAGTATTCCTAAGGTGATTTTTTAAATAAAAAACTTGTAAAAGTAATTAAAACTAGTGATATTTGGGTCATCCAAATGTTTTAACACCTAAACTCTTATAAAAATACCATTTCACCTAAGCCTCCACCAAGGAAAGGGTGAAGGAACCCTCTTAATAATGTCTCCCAAGAAATAAGTTTGAATCCATGTGGTGCTCAATAATATTTTAGTGGATTCATGCTTAGCTTCATTCATTTGTATAATTATATCTAATTTAACTTCAACAAAATGTATATATTTTCCTACAAGAATTGAATACTCATTATCACAATTTACAGTGGTGTTTTTTCATAATTACAATATGAATAATTGGATATGAATAACTTATGAACATCTGAATTCATCATAAATTATTTAGTATATTTTATGCATTATCAAAATTTATGTTGTAAGTGTTTTATGCAGGTACTATAATTTCTATATGCAGGTTCTGTGTGCAAAGGAGGGGAGGCTGCTGTCTACTATTCAGAATTCTGAAAAAACCCTATACTAATGGTTTAAAACCGTTGGTATAGTGTTGAAAAGAATATTTATACCAACAATTTATTAAAACCATTGAAACAACTCTATACCAATAGTTATTTAACCATTGGTAAAGTTCTTACTGATTATATGTACTAATGGTTAACAAAACCCTAGTATATATCTATACCAACAGTTGTAAACAAACCATTAGTATACTACAATTTTCAGTGTCCTATACCAATGGTTGATGAATAACCATTGGTATAGTTCTATACCCATGCCATACTACCCAATGTTTTGGAAAACCATTGGTATAGGGTATACCAATGGTTTGAAACCATTGGTAAAGCCTAACTTTCCAACAGTGATTTTAATGAATAGTGAAAAATATTGTTTTTCATTGAAAAATTTATTTTCTTTTAAATAATTTCCAAAGTAAAATTCTATTTTGGGTTATTTTTAAACTTTAATTAGTCCATTTTTATTATAAATAATCTAATTTTGGTCTTTGAAATGAATTTTATACATGGATTTAGTATAAAAACATTTTATACTTAAAAATGATTTTTTAAAAACATTTTTTATTTTTTTAGAAAACATTTAATCACATAAAGGCTCTTGGTGGTGGATGACTACTCGCCTATACCTTATAACCCCTTGGTCCATTTTAGAAAAAAAAAGAAAAATTGTTTTTCATTTTTTTTTCTGTTTTAATATCTAACTAAATTATTTCACTTATGTGATTTGAATTTTGAAAATTTTATTCCATATTTGGAATAAGGAGGTAAAAATTTAGTAAATATACCCTTTTTTATTTTTGGTAAATATGAATATCAACCTTAGTAATTTTGTTACCATGGTTAAGGGTAAATCATGTAATTATGGTTAAAAATAATATGATAAGTGTAATGTCCCGGTTCCGGAAGCCACCCGGAGGCGCCCCGTATCCGATTGGTCACATGGCCTCAAGCGCATTTCCACGAACGCCAGAGGCTGCCGACTAGTAGCGAGGGCCTTGGGTGTGATAGTGGAGAAACTATTCCCTCATTGGAAGAGTACACAATGGAATAGAAAAAAAATAAATAATAGCGGAAGTAGTAAACAATCCATACACAAGCGAATATAAGAAGAATAAATATAATAAACAGCAGGAGGACACATATATATGATGCATGATACATATGTCTAGGAAAACATCCAAACAAGTCACAATGCTAGAAATTCAAATATTACTAGAACAAGTACAAAAGAAATATAAACTGCTCCTCAGCATCACAAGCCTAAGCTTGGTCCTATGATCCCCAACTCCACAGCAAGTCAAGTGCCTAAAGTTGAAGGGCGCTTTCCCTTGTCTATAACTGCAACAATATAGTCTGTTTGGGCCCAAAAGCATGAACCAAATAGGGTGTGAGACTAAATACCAGTAGGAAAACACCTGAAGATATGTGCCTAATAGTCAGTGAGTATATGGCAGGTAAAAGTACAGTAAACAGTAAACAGTAAACAGGAAAGTACTTAGTAGTAAACAATCCACAGGTCAATCAAGCAACAGTGAAGCAAACATCTAACCACAACAGGTAACCCCTCTGGGAAGTACTCACAGGCATCCCCTCTGGTCCTACCTAACAAGTACCAACAACCCTCTAGGCAGTACACTCAGCCTAACCCCTCTGGTTTGGTCATACGAAATTATAAAGACTCTCTGAGGAAGCACACACAGTCAACTCCCCTTATAGTCTAGGGTAGTCGGGAACTCTCTAATGAAGCTCACACAGTCAATTCCCCTTATATCCCCAAGGTCAAGGACTCTCTGAGGAAGCACTCTCGGTCAATTCCCCTTATAGTCTAGGTCATTCATAGACTCTCTAAGGAAGCTCACACAGTCAATCCCTCCTATAAACTATGGTAAATAGGTGATTCAAACAAACAAATAGAGACTCTCTAAGGAAGATCACACGGTCTATCCCCATATAGTCTAAAACAGTCAAGGACTCTCTAAGGAAGCTCTCAAGGTCTATCCCCTTATATCCTAAAGTAATCACTAGCTCTCTGAGGATGCTCACTCGGTCAATCCCCGTATAGCCTAATGCTCAAAGACTCTCTGAGGAAGCTCACTCGGTCTACCCCCTTTTAGTCTATAGCACCAGGTTCTCATGGCCCCAGTTAGGTCAATGCATAATAATTCTATAAGGCCAAAGTAACCCTATAGAACTACTTGGATAACCAGTCTACAACATCTCAAGCATGTAAGAAAACAACACTCCATCCTACGATCACAAGGCATGGAAAATAAGTAAATGGACAATAGGCTAAATAGGAACAAACGATCGTAAACAGAACAAAGCATGAGCAAAACATCCAAGGTATAACAATCAAACCAAAACATGTCCAATTTACCTCTACACAGGCATACAAGCATGGAAGGAAAACAATAGGGGTAATATGGTAAACACACAATACCCCGTTCTAGGGTATTGGTGGAATTTGCACATAATATTCAAGGACTTTGAACAGAAAGGAACAAACCACCTACCTCAAGGTTAGGAGATCAATATACTTGAGCCACAAGGATTGAATATCCTTAGAACATTGTATATCTATGAAAATGCACAAAATGTTCAACCCATGATAACTTTAAAAAGAGGAGGAATTGGAAAACAATGCTCTAGAAGAAGGAAGAGCTTACTGCTACGGTTCCAATGCAATCGACGACGGTTGATTTGGAGAATAGATGGAGGCTCAGGGGATTAGATAAGATCTGCGGCTGTACGGTTTCTCCTGGTCAAACGAGACCTAGAAGAAGAAACCTTTGGAAATTAGACGCGAGCCCGGTGCGTTTAATGAAAAAAAAGAAAGTACACGGCGTGTACTTTTAGATTACATGGCGTGTACTCACCTTTTCCGTACTCTAATTTAAGCAGCCTCCACATCACCCTACACGACTGTGTGTGTGGCCATGACATGGAAAGCACACGGCCTCGTGCGACAACGAAGTACACGACATGTACTCATAAATTACACGACGTGTACTTCAAAAATTTCCAAAAATCCTCTTTTCTCAAAAACTCCAGAAAAAGGAAAAAAATACCTGAAAAGAAGTCCTGGGTCCTTAAAAACTTCCCCCCTTAAATAAATTTGTCCCTGAATTTCTCTAGCGAGGCGTGGAAGAAGAAACCCCAAACAGCTCCAGCCACTGTGATCGTACATCGACCTCCCTCTCCCAAGTCTCGTCCTATACTCGCCCGTGCTGCCATAGCACCCGTACCAGAGGAACAAACTGGCCATGGAGAACCTTCGTACTATGATTGAAAATCCAGATAGGATGCTCCTTAAATGATGCATCCTCTTCGAGCTCAACCTCCTCAGGTTGAAAGACATGAGACAGGTCTAAAAAGTAACGTTGGAGCTGAGAAATGTGGAAGACGTCATGCATACCCCGATACCTATGAGGTAACAACAACCGATAGGAAACCAGCCCAAATATTTCCAACACCTCAAACGACCCGAAATACCTTGGTGAAAGCTTACATTGTCTCTGAATCCTCTTGTGTCCCAACCTCAGTGCGACACGTAGGAAAACCTGATCCTTGACCTCGAACTCCAGAGGTCATCTCCGCTGGTCAGCATAAGACTTCTGACGAGACTGTGCCGTAGCCATCCTCTTCTGAATCAACTCTATTTGCTCTGAGGTATCCTGAACAAGATGAGGTCCCAACAAAGCTACCTCTCCTGCCTCTAGCTAGCATAAAGGTGATTGGAATGGCCTACTGTACAAAGCCTCGTAAGGTACCATCTGAATAGTTTCTTGAAAACTATTGTTATAGGCAAACTCCACAATAGGTATATGTTTCCCCCAAGAACCTCCAAAATCCAAAATGCAAGATCGATGTATATCCTCAAGCACCTAAATCGTACACTCGGACTGGAAATCTATCTGGGAATGGTAAGTTGTACTCAAAAGTACCTGTATATCCAAAGCCTTTTGAATCCCCTGCCAGAACCGAGAAGTAAAATGCACATCCCTATCTGAAACAATTAAGTGTGGAAATCCATGAAGACGGACGATCTCACGGATGTACAACCACCCCGGCTCATCAACACTGAAGGTTTCCTTGATCGTCAAGAAGTGAGAAACCTTCGTGAGTCTGTCAATGAAAACCCATACAGTGTAGTTCCCTCAAGGAGACCTCGACAACCCGGTCACAAATCCATTGAGACATCGTTCCAATTCCACTCAGGAATGGGAAACTACTACAGAAGACCTGCTAGTTGCTGATGTTCCGCCTTCACCTGTTGACCAGTAGAACATCTCATGACGAAACCAGCAACATATCTCTTCATACATGACCACCAATACTGGCGGTGAAGATCACGATACATCTTGGAGACACCCAGATTAACTTCCCAAACTAAGGAATGAAAATACCACATCAGTTCCTCGCATATGTCTGCTGGCACCCATACACGTCCCTGGAATCGCAAGATCCCATCCTCTCCTACTGTCCATCAAAGAAGAGGGTCCTCTCCTGACACACTCTCCCACAGGACTAGGCCTTCTGAGTCTGATAGCTACCTCATCCGTACCCGATCGAGAAGAGTAGAGGTAATAGCTACAGAAGATTGAAAAGTCTGCCCCTATTTGTCATGCACCTCCAAATGCATCTCAGAGAATAGATCCATAAGATTCCACTCACTACTGGCCTCCCAAACTGCCTGAATCTGAGTTCTCTTACTCAAAATGTTATCCACTGCGTTGCCTTTACCAAGTGTATAGGAAAGCTCAAGGTCAAAGGACTGAAGATACTCAACCCACCTGCACTGTATCAGATTCAGATCACGTTGAGTGAAGATGTACTTTAGACTTTTGTGGTCAGTGAAAACCACAAAATGCTCTCCCAGAAGATATTGAATCCAACAACGTAAGGCATGAACAACAGATTCCAACTCCAGATCGTGCATCAGGTAATTTCTATCATGTGGACTCAACTGCTGAGACCCGTAAGCAACGACTCCATCTCCATGCATCAGCACAACTCCCAACCCAATACCTGAAGCATCATAGTAAATAGTGTAACTCTTTCCCGTCTCTGGTAAGACTAGTATCAGTGATGAAGTCAACCTCCCTTTCAGCTCCTAAAAGGATGACTCACAAGAATATGACTATAATAACTTCACACCCTTCTTGGTCAGACCTATCAGTGGTGCTGCTAAGCATGAAAAGTATTGTATGAAGTATCTGTAGTATCTAGCTAGCCCTAAGAAACTCCGTACCTTAAAAACATTCTTCGGCTGCTCCCAGGAAACTACTCCTATCACTTTCTCTGGGTCCACTGATACTCCTGTATCTGAGATAACATGACCTAATAAGTGAATCTGATTTATCCAAAAGTGGTATTTTGAGAGCTTAGAATATAACTGATGCTCTCTCAGTGCACTCAGAATGATCTCAACATGGGTAGCATGGTCGTGTTGAGTGTGAGAGTACACCAAGATGTCATCCACGAAAACCAACACGAAGGAATCCAAGTATGGATGGAACACTGGGTTCATCAGTGCCATAAAAACTACAGGCGCATTCATGAGACCAAACGACATAACTGTATACTCGTATAGACCATACATGCTCCTAAAATCTGTGAGAGGTATATCATATGGTCTAACACGCAACTGATGGTAACTAGACCTCAAGTTGATCTTCGAGAACACCCGGTCTCCTCGAATCTGATCAAATAGATCATCAATTCTTGGCAAGGGATATCGGTTCTTGACCATCAAATGGTTCAGCTTCCGATAATCTACACAAATCCTGAGGGTGCTGTCTGCCTTATTCACAAATAGGACAGAGGAACCCCAAAGAGAATTACTGGGTTAGATGAAACCCTTGGACTATAACTCCTTCAACTGTTTCTTGAGCTCCTAAAACTCAGGTGTAGCCATCCTGTAAGGAGGAATGTAAATTGGTGCCACTCCTGGCATGAGCTCAATAGAAAAGTCTACCTCACGCTCTGGAGGCAAACATGAAAAGTCCTCTGGAAAGACGTCCCTGAAACGATCCACCACTGGAGGAAAGTCTAACTATGAATTCCCCTAGTCATCCAGATATAGACTAGAAATCTGGGCTATAACTCCTCCTATCCCATGATGATCGGGTCCTGCTCGACTCGCCTGGACATCCCATTCGCCCCTATGAAGGAAGGATCCACCCTCTGTTGATATGAAACTCACCCTATGGTGATAACAGTTGACGATTTTTTGGAAGTAAACTAACTAGTTCATTCCAAGAATGAAATCATAGCTCTTCATCTCTAGGACATGGAGGTCCCATAAGAAGTGACACCCCGCAACCTCAAGAGGTCACTCTCTGAACTGACATACACTAATCTCTCTAGTCCCCAATGGTGTGTCTAGTGTCAAGATATCAGCAGAATAAAAGATGTAGAGACCAAGGCTTTCCACAACAGCAATAAAGATAAATCTATGGGAATCCCCTGTGTTGAAAAGAGCAGAAGATAAAACTGAGGCTACTAAGATCGTACCTCTACTGGTGGAAGGTCCGGGATCCTGCTCCTGCTGGGTCTGCTTCATCGCAAAAGTCTGGCCTTCTCCACATCCCTATGACCCTACGTGACCGCTCTAAGATGATCCTCCCTCCTGTCGCTGATAGAACGACGACTGGCCACCCTGGCCACGACCTCCACCTTGTCCTGATCGGCCGGAAGAACTCTAGTTCCCAGACTAGTGAGAAACTGGTGGTGATGCTCCTGAATGCGGAGTCATAGAAGAACCCCTGTCTCCGGATGCTAGAGGAAAAAACTGACAGAAATGCTGGAGATGGCCCATCCTTCTACAAGATTGGCACTCCATTGGGTCTCTTAGGCAACATGGCCTCGTATGCCCGCTCCTCCCGCACTGGTAGCACACCACGTGGCTACCAGAAGGTGCATCCTGCCTACTATGATCTCCTTGAGAAATATCTCTATGATGCTTCCTGCTATCAGTAGGTGGAATACTAACTATGGATGTCGAACTGCCCTGACTCACTACTCTAGAATCCCTCAGATTGCGCTCTGTGATCAGTGCTTGGTCGGCGATAGAGGATATCAAAGTCAACCTGAATATGTTCACCTGGGAACAAATCTCCTTCCTGAGACCGTCCTCAAACTTCCTAGCTAGGAACAACTCATCACCTGCTGGGATAGGCATGAAGCGCTGCAGCTCTGTGAAACGAGAGGAATAATCTATCATAGAAAGAGTACCTTTCTCTAATCTCATGAACTCTTAGGATCGGTCGACCCTCAAGGTCTTTGAGTAGAAGTAATCATAGAAGATACACTGAAACTCATCCCAATCCATATTTTGGTGGTGTACCACCTGAGAGATGACACCCCACCACCTCTTGGAGGAGTCTCAAAGCATGTAGGTCGTGAGCTTCACCCTCCTCTCTAGTAGCACCTCGAGATGCTCGAAGATTGTCAGCATGGCTTCGAGCCACGACTCTGCATCCTGAGGTCCTCCTTCCCCTGAGAAGGTGAGAGGATGCTGCTGTTAGAAAACTCGCGTCAAATCATCCATCGACGGGGCAGGAGGTTGTGCTCCCTGGAAGGTCTACATCATCCTCAGAAAACCCTCCCTAAACTACGCATCGGTGCCTGAAACTGGTATAACCACTGGTGCTAAGGCTGGCACAATAGGAGGATCTACAAGAAGTCCCTGATCAGCCATATCGGGCGTCTGATCACTGCCCTGCAACTAGCGGTTGACCGGAGGACATCTCGGTGGCATGACTCTGCAAGGTCAAATGCACACCTTAGATTCAAGATTATCAAAAACTGAAAACTGGAAAGAAAAAAAGGGAACAGAAGAAGAAAACACTCAAGTCTTTCAAAACATGACTATACGATGTGTACTATTCCTACACGGCGTGTTCCCTTAAGTCAGTTACATGGGTGTGTAATCCTGCCTAAACTGGTTGTGTAATACCCCAAATACACGATGTGTTGTCCGAACACAGAGTGTGTACTTGAATCCTCTTCCCTGACCGATTCCTTCTACACGGTCTAGCCACATGACTCTCTTAAGACAAAACTACATGGCATGTTCAAGGTGGACATAGCGTGTACCTTGACAAGTTTCACCGGCCTGTGTTGTAAGCTACACAGCCGACTACATGACTAACTCTACACAACGTGTTCCAGGAGGACACGACATGTATGAGAAGAGGTAACACCGACCCGTGTTGTTCGTGACATAACCGGGTACCCAGGTCATACTGCATGGCATGTGAAATCATGACACGACGTGTATAGTCGAAGTTTCATCCATCCGTGTCGTTAGTCACACAGGTAGACACATGGACACTACAACACGACGTGTACGTACCATACATGGAATGTTCTTACAATATTTTTCACAACCCCGTGTCCCTGCCCACACAGTCAGTGATATGGTTAAAAAATACACGGTGTGTATTCATAAAGTACATGCCGTGTATTCTGGTTTTTTCTGGATAGTATCATCAAAAACTACTCCGGAGCCCAAAAAACACAGAAAACAATCATTAAGGTGCCAAATTCTGATCCGTGAGGGCCCATAATCCCCACGAATCAAAGTTTGGCATGTTACACAAGTTATAACAAGGAAAACAAGCAATGATCCACCAAATTCTGGTCTATGAGGGCCCATAACACCTCAAGAACCAAAGTTTGGTGTCCATATAAGAAAATCACTATACAAACAAACTCCCTATCAAACAACATAGATTTTATCAAAGCATCTATCATAATAGCATGAATAATCTACACAACGTCTATCACAACAACATGAAATTGCTAATTCATCCTAGATGGCATGGAAAGAATGCATGAAATGTGATTTCTAGAAAGTGCCTATATGATGAATGATATGGAATACCCTCATCTCATCGAGTTGCGATAGAAATAGAACCCCAATAATATCAACAGTAACAACATAAAACATGTGATTCACCCATCGGTGAAATCAAATCAACTGTAAAATTTGCAAACCAGTAAAATTAAAATAAATGAGGTAGTATGGCCTTTCCCTATACATGAGTTAGCTACTCCCGGGCACAACTTATTACTAAGTACCTATTCCATCCTATCCCTGGATAAAGGCTCCAAATAGTAATTCAAGAGGAAGGAAACCCTCTAATACCACTTTGTAACGTCTCGATTTCGGAAGCCACCCAGAGGCACCCTATATTCGGTTGGTCACATGGCCTCAAGCGCATTTCACCAAACACCAGAGGCTTCTGACTAACAGCGAGGGCCTTTGGTGTGATAGTGGGAAAACTATGCCCTCATTGGTAGAGTACACATCAGAAGATAAAAACAATAAACAATAGTGGAAGCAGTAAACAATACATACACAAGAGAACAACGAAAGACTAAATATGATAAAAAACAGGAGCACATATATATATGATGCATGATACATATGTCTAAAAAAACATCCAAACAAGTCACAATGTTGGAAATAAAAATAGTACTAGAACAAGTACAAAAGAAAGATAAATAGCTCATCAGCATCGCAAGCCTAAGCTTGGTCCTATGCTCCCCATCTCCACAGCAAGTCTAATGCCTGAAGTCGAAGGGTTCTTGCCCTTGTCTATACCTGCAACAATATATCCTTTTTGGGCCCAAAAGCATAACCCAAATAGGGTGTGAGACTAAATATCAGTAGGAAACCACCTGAAGATCTATTCCTAACAGTCAATGAGTATATGGTAGGTAAAAGTATAGTAAAAATTAAAAAGTAAACAGGAAAGTACTCAGCAGTAAACCATCCATAGGTCAATCAAGCAACAATGAAGAAAACAGCTAACCACAACAGGTAACCCCACTGGGAAGTACTCATAGGCATCCCCTCTGGTCCTACCTAACAAGTACCAATAACCCTCTGGGAAGTAAACTCAGCCTAACCCCTCTGGTTTGGTCATACAAAATTATAAAGACTCTCTGAGGAAGCACACTCAGTCAACTCCCCTTATAGTCTAGGGTAGTCAGGAACTCTCTGAGGAAGATCACACAGTCAATTCCCCTTATAGCCCCAAGGTCAAGGACTCTCTGAGGAAGCACACTTGGTCAATTCCCCTTATAGCCCAGGTCGTTCATAGACTCTACGAGGAAGCTCACACAGTCAATCCCTCCTATAGCCTATGGTAAACAGGTGATTCAAACAAACAAATAGAGACTCTATGAGGAAGCTCACACGCTCTATCCCTGTATAGTCTAAAACAGTTAAGGACTCTCTGAGGAAGCTCTCATGGTCTATCCCCTTATGGCCCAAAGTAATCCTAGGCTCTCTGAGGATGCTCACTCAGTCAATCCATGTATAACCTAAATCTCAAAGACTCTATGAGGAAACTCACTCGGTCTATCCCCTTTTAGTCTATAGCACCAGGTTTTCATGACCTCAGTTAGGTCAATGCATAATAATGATATAAGGCCAAAGTAACCCTATAGAACTACTTGGCTAAGCAGTCTACAATATCTCAAGCATGTCAGAAAACAACACTCCATCATATGATCACAAGGAATGGAAAACAGGTAAATGACCAATAGGCTAAATAGGATCAAACGGTCGTAAATAGAACAAAACATGATCATAACATCCAAGGTACAACAATAAACCCAAAACATGTCCAATTTACCTCTACACAGGCATACAAGCATGGCAGGAAAACAACATGGGTAATATGGTAAACACACAATACCCCGTTCAAGGGTATTGGTGGAATTTGCACATAATATTCAAGGACTTTGAACGTAAAGGCACAAAACACCTACCTCGGGGTTAGGAAATCAATATACTTGATCCATGAGGCTTTAATCTCCTTATAATTTCGTAGATCTACAAAAACACAAAAAATGTTCAACCCACGATAACTTGAAAAAGAGGAGGAATTGGAAAACGATTCTCTAGAAGAAGGAAGAGCTTACCGCTACGGTTCAAACGCAATCGAAGGCGGTAAATTTTAAGAACAGATGAAGGCTCAGGGGATCGGAGAAGATCTGCGGTCGTATGGTTTCTCCCAGTCGAATGAGACCTAGAAGAATACACCTCTGGCGATTAGACACGAGCCCGGTGCGTTTAATGAAAAAAAAGTACACGGTGTGTACTTTTAGAGTACACGACATGTACTCACCTTTTCCGTACTCAGCTTTAAGCGGCCTCCACATCACCCCACATGACCGTGTGTGTGTCCATGACACGGCCAACACACGACCTCGTGTGACAACAAAGTACATGGTGTGTACTCATAAAGTACACGATGTGTACTTCAAAAATTTCTAGAAACTCCTATTTTCTCTAAAACTTCAGAAAAAGGAAAAACATACCTAAAAATAAGGTTTGGGTTCTTACAATAAGGGTTATAAAATGACCCTAAATCTTTTCCAAATTATATTTAATGAGTATTTTTTGAACGTAATCATACACGGGTTGAATTTATGACCTTTTGTAACCACTTGGTTGACATTAAGTCCTTTATAGTATTTTATTTAAAGAAAATTAAAAGATGTCACACTATTGCTTTTAATAAGTATAATATTTTTAACATGTTATTATCCAAAATATATATTGTCTTGATGATTTTAAAGTCAACGTTTTAATATTATAAAATTTGACAATAATGATGTTTTATGGGTTTAATATTTTATTAAATTATTTGAAAATCATAAAATTTTAAATAATACCAAAGGGGATAATATATGGTCTAAAATTTCATCCCTTATGAATTTATAGTCTATTTGGAATCATTTGTCTCTATAATAGTGTTATCATATTTTAATATTTTGAGAAATTCCAAAAACACCCCCTTATAAATACCACCCCTCACCACCCCTCTCCTCACACTTTCCAAGACTTTAAGATTTTAAAATATATGAAAAACACTATTCTACCTACTATCCCCATTTCCAAGTGCTACTAGTCTCACCAAAATATCAATTCCAAGTTCCTCAAGGGGTCCTTCATGGAGGTGATATTCAAGAGGTAACATTCTTAAACTACCTCTTTAATTTTCTTTTCTTCTCCTACCTTCTCCTCACCTATTTCATAAATAAAAGAATAATAAATCAATTATCATGTGTAAATGTTATATTTATAATGTAATATCTTATATACATCCCTTTTTCTCATATCCTCTAATTTTAAAAAAGGAAACCATTGTCCAAATTATGACAGTTAACCATCTCCGTGGATAATGAGTTTTCGTTTTCCATTACTACCTTCAAACCTGGCCATAAAACTATTATTATGGTTAAATCAGATTTTAATAAATATATTATAACTTATTTCATGTTATATAACTAATATATAAATATAATATTAAATAAAATGAAACTAACGCGTGATGGATGGAAAAACCACCAAAATAAACTAAACATTTATCATTAACATTTTATCAAATGAATCATCATCATGTCAGAAAAAATGATATATGGGGCCATTTAAACTTATGGAAGTTTATTAATACTATTTTATTTCATTGCTATAATAGTATTCTTATTTGATAAGAACTTCCATAATTACACACAAGTGAACCGAACATGAAACCATGAGACAAACACTCCCAGAACGACGAAATTGAACCTTACAACTCATCAAAATGACCATATATAAAATTAATAAAATTATAATAAATAAAATAAATGGGGAATAGGTTTTGAATTAATCAATTAATTTATCTAATTTGATTATCTAGGATATCAAGTGCAAATGCAAAATGCATTCAGACATAAGGTAATGGATCTCTCCGAACCTCCATATTTCCTTTGGGTTACAATATCTCTCTATCTCTACCTCAATATATATCTTAATTATTCTTATATACTTCTCTTATATCCTGTTTATATGTACCAAACATATGTATGTATCTCAATTCATATTTCTTTGATGGTAAATTACACATTTTAAAAGGTTACCTTCTCTATTCCACTTGATAATCAAACCCGATTAAAGAGAAATTCTCTGTTTTCTACCCATTTTCAAGTACACTCCATAAAATGATTTAAACCTACAATATTTTTTTTCTAAAATCACTAAATTAATCAGGAAATAATAATTTATTTTATTTATGGTTTTATGAAAATAATTTTTCCTTTAGCCTCTTTAAATACTATTTATTCTTTTCTGTAAAACTATACATAAGTGGCATATTTATAATGTTACCTAACCACTATTTTTCATGTTTTCAATTTAATTAGATATAATTATTCTTGATATTTTTTTATTTTTTCCTTTATTAATATCCAATAATTATTTAAATCCTTTATTTCAAGGATAAAATTGTTGTACTCCCTTTTATTATGACTTATGATAAGATTATGATACTCATTTATTTCCATGGGTAACCCTTATGTTTATTCCTTATGTTTGATTCTTTATGTGGTACACATATGCATGAACATGTTATGATGGGTGTGCCCAGATAGGACTCCAATGAATTCAGTAATGTTTTAGTCTCATGATATGTTATGTATGGGATTGGGGAGTAAACCTAATCCATTATGGGACTCTATCCACCATGTGATATAGCCTTTATAGTTAGCATTGACTCATATCTATGTCATGATATATGTTTCCGCCACATTCCTATTTTTTCATGATCATATTTTTTCATTGACTCTATCCATGTTTATTCCCTTACTGATATTTTTAGCCCATCCCTTCTGTCTATGTATTTCCTAGGTTATCCTATGAAGTTATTGGAGATCAAAGGTATTTAGTATATCATTATGAAGATTAATAAAAATATGTTTATTATAGTTTCATGTTTCGAAATTATGTACCTAATCTTCCAAATACACTAGAATTTTTGGTCCTTGGTTTGTATTTTATGGATAATTATGCTTAAAATCATATAATAATATCTGTAAAATGCTTGGGTTGCTGTAGTTGGTATTAGAGGATGGTCTAGTTATTTTTAAGGATTGGGAATATAAAAATTTAGTAGCAACCTTAGAGATAATTCTATCACCACGGATAACCTAGATTGAAACATAGGGAATCACAAGTTACGATATAATTTTCATTTATAATTTTATCCTTTTATGTTCATAGTTTCCTTTTATATGCTCATTAATTAAGTAATCAACCCCCATAATTTTATTTATTTTATTTTTTTAGTTAATGAATGGAAATAGGATAACTCATTCTAAAAACCAATGTGACATGCAATGTTATTATTTTCCTAATGAGATGCCAAACTTGATGGGAACGGGAGATCAAAAATTTATGAAAGTACTGGCTCAAGTTATGAATAATAACGTAAATGATGTGTAATTCCATCCTTATCCAAAAAAAGATCATGTTATGGTCAAATAATTTATGTGATAAATGAATCATATATTTAGTGAATCTTTTGATACCCTTATTATAGAACAATTAATTAACTCCATTGATAAGATATTATCAGTCCTCTAATTCTCAAAAGAAGAGAAAGTCATACTTTCAGTTTATAGTTTTGATGGGGAAACTGATCAATGGCGGAGACTGATCTAGAAAACAAAGTCTAAAGGGGAAATTGATTTCATGGATTGGGAAGGATTCAAGAAAATATTTTTCAATAAATATTTCCTCTTCACTCTTCATCTTAATATGGGGAGGGATTTCCTTGGGCTGAATAAAAAGAACATGATTCTATTGAAGCGTATAAGGAAAAATTTAAAAGGTTTTCATGATATGCCTATGGATTTTTCATAAACAATGAAATTAAGGTGAATTGATTATTTATTGAATTAAATATGAGTCTTTATAAATACTTTTAGATTCAATACTTTTATTTCTATTAAGAAATTGTTCATTGTTCCCTTAAGGTTGAGATGGATATTGGAGACTCTCGGTGGTCTTGTGGCCTTAGTGATAAAAAGAGGAATATGGAGTTTAATATGGGAGGATCAATATATAAATCCCATGGAGAAAAAAACCCTCCATCCCACATGTCAAAAGTGTGGGAAGAATCATCATGGGAACTATCTAAAGGGAATTGGGAGATGCTTCAAATGTGGAAGATAGGGGGATTAGGAAAATCATCACCAAAAGGTTTTTGAAGAAACCCTCTAATAGATAAGAAAAAAAGAATATTAAAATAAAAACTTAGTCTATAATACAATGTTTCAACTATAAGGAACATGATAATTATATGAGTCAATTCCCTAATCCAAGGGTTGCCAAATAAAATCAATGATAACAAGAAAAGTAGAGTTGGAAGAACAAAAAATGTGGAAATTATTTCATATGCAGTATTATATAACTATTAAACACCATCTCACAATATGAAATTTGAGTTATCTATGAGAACAAAAAATGTGGTAATTATTTTATCTAGAGTATATAATCCTTCCGGTCAATGTTTATGGAATGAACCTACAAAAAAATCTCATCTTATTTCCTTTGGTAGAGTATGATGCCATATTTGAAATAGATTGGCTATCTTTATACAAATCCAAAATTAATTGTCAGGTGAGGGGGATCCGTCTTCACATCCCGACGCCTCCTCTAATTATTTGTAAGTGTAAGGAGGAGGATGAATCTTCTTCAGAATTATCAACTAAAGTGTGGATATTATTTCATTATGATCAAACGTATCTAGCTCAAATGATTGAGACAAAGGAGAGGATCATTCTTGAAGACACGCCCCTTGTAATGGAGTATATTGATGTATTACATAAATAATTTCATGGTCTTCCTACCAATAGAGAGGTTGAGTTCTCAATTAAAATTATACCTATATCTCTTCCCATATCAAAGACTCCTTAAAAGATGACCACCATTAAGTTGGAGGAACTAATGAAGCTATGTCACAAACCAAATCGGGTTGCCATCCGATCCGACGCCCGACCCGGCCCGCGGTAAGGCCCGAAGGGCGTTCCCGATCCCCACGGGCTAGCACAAGTGCCTGGGTATCACCACAAAAACTTGGGAACTATTTACCCGAATAAAAAAGATAAAACAACCAACAAAATAACCAAACTAGAAGTACAATTCGCAACCAGACAAGCCTTTAATCAAACCATGTTTTGAGTCACATGTATAACTAAAACCAAACAACACAAAGAAAAGTATGGTGACCAAAAACCAACCCAAAAATAGAGTCAACAACTGTCACCTGATGGAGAGAAACCACTGCCAGGCGTTCACCACAAATGCCAAGTCAAAAGAAGAAACTAATAACTCGGACCACATCTCCCACAACCTTGGCCTTTTCCTACATCAGAAGGAACAAAAGTGGGAGAGGCCCTATAGGGACAGAAGGAACAAAAGTGGGAGAGGCCCTATAGGGACTAAAGTTGAGTGGGACCCTAGAACATTGTGTCTCGATGAATAAAGGAAAGGAATTCATAACATTTTTACGTTCTCGTGCACGAGCCACTAGTAGGGAAACACCTCCATAACCTAGTGGTATCCAGTCGTCATCCAAAGTTTATTTATTATTGTATGCATCAAACTAACTAAGTGAAACTGGGCCGAGGCCGCTCCCGTATCACTAGCACACTAGATCTAGTCCGCCCACCTAGTACCCAGGCTTCCCCTTTTGTGCTCAAAGTTCTAAGTTCACCCTACTCATCAAGGTCAAGACACTACACACCTGGATGTCAACTAAGTCAAACACCATACACCTAGGATGTCAACTAAGTCAAACATCACACTTACATATCCAACATAAATGAATAAATAAATAAACTATTTAGAGGTACTATGCACAATATTGATCCTCAGAAACAGAACACAACATGCAACAATTACAAAATGTAATAAACAAATACACAATTTCAAGAACCGAACTAAAATTTATCAAACATTAGAAACGTTGGTTTAGAAGTTTTAAAGAAAATAAAATGACACTATTTAACAGTTCCAAAACCCACTCAAACAACCTTTATAACCAAACGCACACTAAAAATATAATAAAAATCAAATTTCAGCTGCTGCATCTATTCAAAACTATCGGTGCAACTCAGTAAAAACCTGAAAAACATAAACATTCTACTAGTAAAAAAAAATCACCAAATTCTATCAGCCAAAACTGAAGCTCTCAGTAGAAATTGACTAGTTGACATATTAAATTAATTAAACTGGAAAACTAATTAATCAAGCAATATAAGCATGTGAAACCACCTACCTTAAAGTAGGAACAACTATGTGATATGATGAAACACTCCTGCTACACAACAGTCGCACCTCAAGGAGTCGACAAAAAATTCCTAAAATAGTAGACCAAATAAACAATTTCAACTCCAACCTAGAAAAACATCAACAACCAGAAAAATTAACAATAACTAATAAATTGATCAACAATTAAAGGAATTCAATAATAATTAAGTAAATTTTAATCCAAACCCTAACCGTGGAAATCAACAGAAAGAGGAATGGCCAAGGGAGAGAGGTCGCCAGAATTATGACTGTAAGGCCGTGCATGGCGGCTGTCTGGCGGGAGGAAGGAGAAGGGGAGCCGGCTGGTCAGTCCAGGAAGTGGGGATGGGCAGCCTATTGCAGGTCCGACGGGAGGTGGAGAAGTGAAGTGCGGCAGATGAGGGGGGGAGAAAAGAGGGAACGAGGGAGAGGGAAGGGGGAGCATGGCGGCTGAGGGGGGGAAGAAGGGAGGGTGAGTGCATGGGGGAAATGAGGGGGAATAGGGGAGGCCAGGCAGGGATGAGAGAAGGGAGAGAGGAGGATGAGCACACAGGGAAGAGAGGAAGGGGAGAGGGCGGCCGCGGGGGAGAAAAGGGAGAACGGGGGGGGGGGGGGAGAGCGGGGAGAGAAGGGAGAATGGGAGGAGGCTAAGTGGGGAGAGAAGGGAAAATGGGGGAGGCCGAGCGGCTAGGGTAGGGAAGGGGAGAGGAAAGGAGAAAAATAGAAGAGGGATAGTATAAGAAAAAGAAAAGAAATTATAATAATAAGGAAAAGAAATTATAATAAAAAATAAAATAAATGAAACTATAATAAAAAAAAAGGAAAGGAAAAACATCAAAATAATAATACAATAAAAACAAAGGGGTAACTAACCTAAAATTAAAGAACATTTAAACTAATCTGAAATAAAATAGAATGAAACAAAATAAAGTAATAAAATAAAATAACCTAATAATATAAATTAATAAAGGGGTTCAGTAATAATAATAATAATATTAATACTAGTAGTAATAATAATAATGACAAAAAATAACTATAATAAAATTTTATATGGTTACTTAATTGTCCGCGCATCGGGCAGACCGCGCGTTAAACCGGTGGAGCTGCACGACTTCACCCATGCCCTATCCAAGAGTCGAGCAATGTAAATCCAACACTCACTCATCAGTGCCACAGCGGAGGACCCACATTGGGTTCATCCCACACTTCAACCAAACAATTAAATAAATAGGCAATTAAACTCATGAGATAAAAATTAAAATTAAGGACATAACTCAAGTCGAAGTCCAGATGTGACAAGATATTATAAGAGAATATGGACAAGGGTTTTATAAACCCAAGTACTTCACCATGGAGTTTGATGTTCCTCTATGTAAATAAGATGGATGGATCTATGAATCTTTTCATTGATTATCATGATCTGAAAAAAATCATGATAAAGAATAAGTATCCCCTACCATGGATAGATGACTTGTTTGATCAAATGTGCGGGGCTATGTATTTCTCTAAGATGGACCTTTGATCAGGATATCACTAATTAAAGGTGAAAAAGGAAGATATTACCAATACCACCTTTTGAACGAGGAATGAAAACTATGATTTCATAGTGATTCCCTTCAGAATCAATGATGCTTCAAAAATTTTCCTGGACTTAATGAATAGAGTCTCTATAGATTACCTCAAAAAACATTTGGTAGTCTTTATAAATGATATTATGATATACTCTAAGAGTAAAGAAGGGCATGAGGAGTATTTGAATACTATGATAAAGACTTTGTGAAGGGAGAAACTATATGAAAAGTATATTAAATGCGAGTTTTTGATGGAGTAATTATCATTATTGGGTAATGATATCACTAGAAAAGGGATATATGTGGACCCTTATAAGAAAAAGACAATTAATGAGTGACCCAAAACAGTTTCTATAATAGAGATCCATAGTTTCCTTGGTCTATTTGGGTATTAATTATGATTTTGGAGGAACTTATCATGATTATGAAACCCATTAACCAAGATGACTTGGAAGGGAGTAATTTTTTTTGGACCAGTGAATGTGAAGACTACTTTAAAGAGTTGAAAAAGAGTCATACCACTACACCAGAACTTACACTACCCACAAGTGGGGAAATCTTTGTAGCATACAATGATGCATAAAAGAAGGGTTTAGGATGTGTAATGATGAAAAATTATGAAGTAATATCCTACACCTTAAGGAAGTTGAAATTTCATGAGAAAAACTATCTCATTAATGATCTGGATTTGGAGAATGTGATCTCTGTGTTGAAAATATGGAGACATTATCTCTATGGAGAAAAGTATGAGATATATAATGATCACAAGAACCAAAAATATATATTCACATAGAAGGATATTAATATGTGCTAGTGATTATGGTTAAACCTAATCAAGAATTACAACTGCTCAATCCACCACCTTCATGATAATGAAAATAAAGTGGTATATTCTCTAAGTAGAAAGGAACCTGTAACTTTATCAATGATGAGAACTGAGAAGGATCCAATCTTCTTAAAATTTCAAAGGATGGACATGGGAATAATATGGGGAGGAACATCATAATTCCTTTCTCAATTGATTTCTCAACCATCCCTAATAGAGAAGATAAAGTATGTTCAAATAAATGATGTAGAAATTGAAAAGATGGTGAAATATATCAGAAATGGGAAATACTTATAGTTAAAAATTGACAAGGAAGGATTCATAAGATTTAGGTCATGAATATTTTTACTATCAAATCCCAAGATAAAGAGGGATATTTTTAATGATTCACATAGATCAACCTTCTCCATCCATCTAGGGATCACAAAGATGTATTATTATCTCCAAGAGCATTATTGGTGGGACAATATGAAGAAAGAGTTCATTAAATATACATCAAAGGGTCTGGTATGTCAACAAGTGAAGGATGAAAGGAAAAAGTTCAAGGGGATGATGCAACCTTTACCTATACCTATATAGAAATGGAAAAACATCACCATGGACTTTGTCATTAGACTTCCAAATACATCTAGAGGAAATAATGAAATATGGGTTGTTGTGGATCATCTTATAAAGACGAATCACTTTATTAAACCTTGAGAGGACTTATCACTTGAACAACTTGCAAGAATATACATCAGAGAAGTGGAGAGGCTTTATGGAGTTCCTGTAATGGCCCGTACCTCTCCGGCCCATTCCTTTGTCAAAAAGAGGGTCACAAAGTGTTTTGGAGGGTAAAATGGAATTTTCCCACACTTTTCAGAATTTTGTAAGTACACGCCGTGTAGTGTGAGTACACACTGTGTACCCCCTCACCGGGTATACCCTGTGTTAAAGGCCGTGTCCTTACCGTGTGAAATAAATGGGTACACAACGTGTACCCAATACTACACGCCGTGTAGTCCCTCCCCGCGTACGCGTTATCCTCAAACCGTGTGTTGACCGGTCAACGGCCGTGTGTTGTGTTGGAGCCGTGTCCTTGCCGTGTGAAATAAATGGGTACACACCGTGTACCCAATACTACACGTTGTGTAGTGTCTCCCCGCGTACGCGTTACCCTCAAACCGTGTGTTGACCAGTCAATGGCCGCGTGCCGCGTTGAAGGCCGTGTTGGAAGCCACATGGTGGCCGTGTGAAATGGCCAAGTACACGCCGTGTACCATAAAGTACATGCCGTGTACTTTTTTTTTCACACCTATAAAAGGAGGGGTCCCCTCCTCCTTTTCAACTCACCCCTCTCCTCCCCTTTCCTCTGAGCAAATCTCTCCCAAGAGACTCGAAGGCTCTTTTTCTTCCATAACTTCTTCGTCCAAGATCCGATTTACAATCCGTCAGTGGCCACGGGATCGTAACGACGAGGCGGAAATCATGAGCTTGGATCCTTTTTCTTTACTTTGGCATTTCCTTTCCAACTTCCACCCGAGGAGTTTTTTCCAGGATTTGACAGAAGTGACGGATGCCGACGGACGTTATCTAAAGTTGATCTGAGGGAGTGTTGTGATCAGAACCTGTTGAGGTAGGGATCTTACCTTTGTCTCTCTAAATTGTGCATCATGTGGGGTGGGTTTCCTCTTGTTTACGTGAAACACTTTTGAACCGGTTTAATAAAGATAATAACTGGCTTATATAACGGGGATGAGAATTTTGTGAATGCAGTTACATTATTTATATCCTGTGAAATTATGTTGTGAATTGAATAGGATTATGCCTACTGAAAATAACGGTCGTTGGGGGCCTTTTCTTGCGCAATTAAATGCTGCCCTATCTTTCTAGACCGTTATGGATGGAAAATTTCATGGAATGTGGAAATTGGTTAATCATGTAAAGTTGGATGATTAAATGAAAATCTGGAACCCTTGTGTGATCACCCCGGTTGAACTAAACTGAAATAATAAACATGTGGGTGCTGTTGGGGTTAATTTATGTGAAGGGGGTGTTTTTGTGGGTTGTTGTGAATCGAGTGAGCAGTGGGGATGCGGTTGGCTTGGTTGTGGGTTGGTGTGAATGTTATGTTAGTGATGGGCAGCGGGGCTGCGATGAACGGTATCAAGGGATGATGATGTACGGTGTGGTTGTGGTTATGGTGGTTGGAAGTGGGGATGCAGGGATGGGTTTGAATGTGAACAAACTATGGGTTGTGTTTAATAAATAAAAGTGGAAGAGTTAATGAATGGTGGGGCATGATAGTGGTATGGGAATAATAATTAATGGGGTTGGTTGGTTAATAAGAAGGACTTGGTTGTGTTTCTTGTGTTTTCCTAACTTGATTTGTGGATGGAGGGGATATGCTTTACGAACGATTGTTGTGGTTGGTTGTGGATAGTTTCCCAGTAGTTAAGGAACTAATAAACTGATACTGTTGAAACACGAAAACCTAAATGGGGTTGGGGCTGTTTGTTGTATGCATGCTTCGTAGTAGCAGTGCCGAGGCACGTGCTCAGTTCTCTGATTAGAAGCCATAGTTTGATATATATATATATATATCTGTATCTTTGTGTTTTATCTCACCCCACCCATGTTGAGCACTTAGTGCCGAACACTCCCATTTCATGGGAGAGGGTGTTTTACCCTTATTTACTAGATCCTTCCTGCCCCTTCTTCCCTAGGATGTGATGGCTTGAGTCGACCTTACACCCAAGACTCTTCGGGTAGGTTTCGATTGGGGTGGTTTATCCCAAGACTCTTCGGGCAGGTTTTACTATTTCCCAAGAAACTTCGGGATGAGGCCCAGGTGTGTTTGGGAGGGATACGTGGTTGTGAGGCCCAGGTGTGTGCGGGCGGTATACATGGTTGTGAGGCCCAGGTGTGTGCGGGCGGGATACGTGGTTGTGAGGCCCAGGTGTATGCGGGCGGGATACGTAGTTGTGAGGCCTAGGTGTGTGCGGGCGGGATACGTGGTTGTGATGCCCAGGTGTGTGTGGGTGGGATACGTGGTTGTGAGGCCCAGGTGTGTGCGGGCGGGAAGAGTGTGGTAGCGTCAGGACGTTCACCGTTAGGAAGAGCAGCTAGCTAGTTGGGGAAAATGGTGTGGGGTACCCAATACTCTTGTTCTTATATACTAATACCTGTTGTGATTGTGTTTTGGTGAGTGTGGATGGTGAGGTTGGGTGGATAGAACTCCTTGCTAGGTTTCTTCTGTTGTTCTCACGGGACATTAGGATGTCTCTCCACTTGTGCATGAGAGCTTTAAGTTTCCCTACTGAGTATACTTGTATGGTCACCCTACGTTTACTTTCACGTTTCCAGGAGAACTACCAGGGCTGTGCGGGACTGTACTAGTCGGTATAGTTGGAGTTTCTGCAGTTTGCTATACTTGTTTCTTTTGGTATTGTACTTTTTGAGATTTATTGTACTTGTACCTTATTTCATAACTATTTAAACATGCATGTGGGATTGGTTTGGGTTTATTTCTATACACTTGTTCTTTTCCTTTTTGGTGGTTAACTTGTCCTATCTCCCGATCTTAAATAAAAAAAGGGTAATGCCTCCCATATTTGTGAAAAATCATACCCTTGGTGATAGTCGCCACCCCGGGGCCTACTGGAGGCGGGACTCGGGGGTCATTATCTCCCTTTCACCATTGCTAGCTCAGGAGGGGCATCTTTGGTGTGAGGGGGTCGTGACAGAATGGTATCAGAGTTGATGGTTGAGAGATATGATGGCGTCTAGAGTTAGTCATAGTGAGGATTGCATGGGATGGTAGGGAAATAGTGTTGGTTAATCTTGGTGCATGACATAGGCCAGGGAAGACCGGCTAGGACATGAGATTTTAGGGCCCCCCGTGATCTGATGTAAGGACTCTGAGCCTACCGAATGACCAAGTGAGACCACATTGATTGTAGGGTAGAGACCCTAGGGAAGGTACATGCATCATCATGATTGTGTTTTACTTGATTTGGGCGTTCTGGGAAAGAAATTGAAATAACGTGATAAAATAAAACCTTGAGAAATTTCCTTACTACTTGGGATTAGGCAATCCTTGTTTACCATACAGCTATGGCACCTGGAAGTCGTCCCCGGGTGACTCAGACGGCCGAGGCCCAGCAGATTCAGGTGGTCGATCAGTTGAGGATTGACCGAGAGGAGAAAGATAGACAGTGGCAGAATACTCTCCATTCTTTCCAGCGGAAAACCCTCAAGAAGTACGAAGTTAGTAATTCAGATACAGAGACGGAGGGGTGGCTTGAGGAGCTAGGGATCACTTTTACCTTGATCCGTGCTCCGAGGGAGTATTGGGTTCCCCTAGCAGTCAGTCAGCTGAGAGGTGTGGCATGACAATGGTGGACGCTCTACCTCAGAGAGAGGATAGAGGCAGAGGTTCCATGGGCTGAATTTGAGAAGGAATTCCGAGAGGAATTTCTTTCTTCCATGATCAAGGAAGAGAAGCGGCAGGAGTTACTCTCCCTCCAGTAGGGGAGTATGTCAGTACGAGAGTTTGGGATGAAGTTCAAGGATCTTCTATGCTTTTCTTTAGATCTCTTTCCAGATGAGGAGTCTCGGGCGAGACGTTTGGAGGAGGCGCTTCGTCCTTCACTCCAGTATGCTATCACCCCCTTCACCCTTCCGATGTACTTGGCAGTACAGAAGAAGGCAGAGGTTATAGAGAGGATGCACTCACTGGGAGGTGCATCATGTGAGGGGTTTTAGCTAGGTTCGTTGAAGGGGAAGGCAGTCATTAGTAGGTCTCCTACGATGGGACCTTCCAGGTTCAGGCTAGTGGGGAGCAGGCCCCAACAGTTCCAGTTCAGATCTTCAGGTCCTCGTCCCTTTTCCACGATCCCAGGACCAAAATGTTTCTCTTGTGGAGGTTTCGGGAACATTCAGAGTCGGTGCCTGACCCGAGCTCAGTACGGTGGAGGTGGGCAGGTTCAGCACCCACCTCAGTAGCACCAGTTTCCGGTGAGGCCCTTCCAGCAGCAGCAGGACCATGCTCCTCCGATGGCAGACTTTGCGGGAGGAGGCCAACCTCAGGGTGCTTCTCAGGGACCTCGACTAGGGCATGGTCGGGGAGGTGGATGACATCAAAGAGGCAAGGATCTAGGCGTGGACAGTTGCACACAACAGAGTTGGCAGCTTTAGCAGGACCAGAGGTGGTGCGAGGTACGATTTGTTTGTTTAGTACTCTCGTTTATGCTTTGTTCGATTCGGGATCTTCATACTCCTTTGTTTCACCTGGTCTATCCCATGCTTTGGGACTAGATGTATAGAGAATTTCCATACCACTGGTGCTGAGTACACCACTTGGGGGCCAGACCAGCATATCTTGTGTTTGCCGGGGATGTGGGCTGACGTTGGGACCACATCGATCTAGTGGGGACCTTCTTCTGTTATAGATGCACCCATACAATTTCATTCTAGGCATCGACTGGTTGTTTTCTGTTAGTGCTGTTATCGACTGTTTCCGAAGAAGAGTCATGTTCTCCGACGTGCACGGACATCGTGTATCTTTTTTTGGCGAGAGGAGCTGTCAGGTAGGAAGCCGACGTGTGGAGCCTCTCCTTTCTCTGTTAGGTGGGTTATCAGTGGTTCCAGCTGATGAAGAGATGATGGATGTCACGGAGGTTGTTGGGGATTTCCTCTATATTTTTCCTGAGGAGGTTGTGACTCTACCCCCCAACGTGACGTTGAGTTCAGGATAGACTTATATCCTGGTGCCCATCCGATTTCGATGGCCCCTTATCGGATGGCACCTTCGGAGTTGCGGGAGTTGCGGATTTAGATTGACGATCTGATGGAGAAGGGTTTTGTTCGACCCAGCATGTCACCGTGGGGTGCTCCAGTTTTGTTTGTAAAGAAGGCAGATGGTGGTCTTAGGCTATGCATAGACTACCAAAGGTTGAACCAGGTAATGGTCAAGAACCTTTACCCCCTTCCAAGGATAGATGATCTCTTTGACCAGCTGAGGGGAGCAGGTTGGTTTTCTAAGATTGATCTACGATCGGGATATTATCAGCTGAGGGTGAAGGATATTGACAGCTCGAAGATGGATTTCAGGTGTAGGTATGGGAACTTCAAGTTTGTAGTGATGCCGTTTGGAGTTACGAATGCACCAGCTATGTTCATGGGACTTATGAAATTTGTCTTCCAAGAGTTTCTGGACCGGTTCGTCGTTGTGTTTATCGATGACATCCTGATCTACTCAAGAATAGAGGAGTATCACATTGATCATCTCAGGGAAGTCTTGGAAGTCCTTCGACACCACCAGATTTATGGTAAATTGTCGAAGTGTAAGTTCTTGACACAATAAGTACACTTCCTTGGGCACGTGGTGTCTCAGCATGGAGTGTCAGTGGACCCGTCGAAGGTGGAGGCGGTTGTTTCTTGGGTAGCACCCAAGAGTGTGGTAGAAGTTTGTAGTTTCCTGGGGTAAGCAGGTTACTATAGGAGGTTCATTTCGGACTTTTCTCGAGTTGGTGATCCATTGACAGCTTTGACTAGGAAGAACCAGGTCTTCCTATAGAGCGAGCAGTGCTAGAAATCTTTCGACTACCTGAAGGAGAAGTTGGTTAGTGCTTTCGTACTCAGGTTTCCAGAGGAAAGGTTGTTGTAAGAGGTGTTTTGTGATGCTTCTGGCCTTGGTTTGGGGTGCGTACTGATGCAGAGGAAGGGTTTGATTTGTTATGGGTCTAGGTAGTTGCGCCCTCACGAGCGTAACTATGCCACCCATGACCTGGAGCTTGCAGCAGTAGTGTTCGCACTGAAGTTTTGGTGACATTACCTCTTTGGGGAATGCTTTGTGGTCTTCTCAGATCACAAGAGCTTACGTTATATCTTCTCCCAGCGTGACCTGAACTTGCGGCAGCGGAGATGGGTCGAGTTTCTACAAGACTATGACTTCGAGATCTCTTACACTGAAGGTAAGGGCAACGTTGTGGCTAATTCCCTGAGCAGGAAGTCACATAAGGAAGTGGTTCAGGAATCCACTGATGCTTGGAAATCGATGGGAGAGTTGGCTGCCTTGCACTTGGATGCAAGGGTAGAGGGTGTTAGAGGCTGTTTGTTTCAGATGACGGTGTAGTCCTCCTTGTCACAGCAGGTGGAAGAGTCTCAGTGGGGGGACTCCGAGGCGGAAGTGATGCGGGATCGTGTCGATCAGGGAAACGCTCCAGAAGGATGGTCAGAGGACATTCGACATCGGATGCTTTTCCATGGAAGGTTGTTTGTTCCGGAGGTGATGTGTGAGGAAGTTCTCCGTGAGTTCCATAGCTCAGCCTTGGAAGTATATCCAAGAGTTTCAAAAATGTATCGAGGCCTGAGGGAACAGTTTTGGTGGCCCGGGGTAAAACGGGCAGTGGCGGAGTTTGTGGCTAAATGGCTAGTGTATTAGCAAGTGAAGGCTGAACACCGTGTTCTCAGTGGTTTGTTTCATCCTTTATATGTTACCGAGTGGAAGTGGGATGACATCTCGATGGAATTCGTCACAGGACTACCTATAGCTCAGAGAGGTTATGATGCTATCCGGGTAGTGGTGGATCGTCTGACAAAATCAGCTCACTTCTTAGCAATTAAGGAGTCAGGGCCGATGAGTACCTTAACACAGAGTTACATAGACAAGGTGGTGGGTTTGCATGGAGTTCTTAAGACTATCGTCTCAGACCAGGATACTCGGTTTACCTCACGATTCTGTAGGGGGTTACAGCATGATTTTGGCACCCAGCTACGCCTTAGCACTACTTTCTACCCCCAGACCGACAGGCAGACAGAGCGGACTATCCAGACGTCGGAGGACATGCTGCGAGCATGCGTTCTGGATTTAAGAGGATCATGGGTACGACACTTGCCTTTAGTAGAGTTTGCCTACAACAACAGCTTCCACTCTACTATTGGCATGGCACCGTTTGAGGCTTTGTATGGAATACCATGTCTCTTACCCATTTGCTGGGCAGAGGTTGGTGAGACAGGTGCTCTTGGGCCAGAGGTAGTGCAGAGCACCATAGAGAAATTCCAGCTTGTACGTGAGAGGATGAAAGCGGATCAGGACCGACAGAAGTCTTATGATGATCGTCGGAGGAGGCCCTTGGAGTTCGAGGTGGGAGATCATGTGTTCTTGAAGGTTTCCTCTCGACGGCGGCAGAGGAGGTTTGGGAAAGGGAGAAAGCTCTCACCTAGGTTCATCGGACCTTTCTAGGTGCAGAGGCGAGTCAGAGAGGTGGCATATCAGCTAGACTTTACACCTAAGTTGGATAAGGTTCATGAAGTCTTCCACGTCTCCCATATTCGTCGGTACTTACATGATGATTCTCACATTATCGACCAGGGAGAGTTAGATATTGGAGAAGACGGGACCTTCGAGGAACGACCAGTCAGAATCGAGGATCGTAAGGAGAAAGTGCTCTGTGGACGAACCATCGCCTTGGTTTTTGTGTTGTGGAGGCATGGCGACCTCGAGGAGAGCACTTGGGAGCGGGAGACCCAGATGCACGCTCAGTACCCGGAGTTGTTTTGAATTGTGTTTTTCCTTGTTCTTCTGATCTTTGTTTTGATGTTATACTCTGTACCTTTGATATATGGAATGCTTGAATTTTCTGTTGTGAGACCTTTTTGTTTCCTTGTTCTCTGGAATTGTGTATCATGTCCGGATGTGTGGGAAAAAGGGGAAAAACCTGATCTATAGCATCCCGCTTTTTTATCACATAAACTTTCATTACATTTTACAAAACCGAGGATCTTTAAGGTTTAGTGTCTTGGAAACCAAGAACTTAAAACATTAAAACATAAAACATTCTTCTTAAACACTTCAAAGGCTTCTCCTCATGTTCATCCAAGGTTAATTACTGCATCTCATAACCTGGGGACATACATAAAAAGAAAGGGTGAGCAGAAGGCCCAGTAAGGGAACAAGAGAAACATTTAACATGTGAACTTGAGATACATCAACTATGTCATGAAAAAGAACTTTAAGGCATGAGAAAGAAATCATGTGGCATATCATAATAAAAATAAAATTTTTCATAACTTTAAGATGTGGCTACATCATTTAACATAGACAATCATGAACATATCACCAAGGTCCATCCCCAAGGTGTCATTTGAAAATTACCAAGGTTATTCACCAAGATATCGTGAAAATTGTAATCTCTAGTGGTTACATCATTACCCAATGCATTGGAGCGCTATCAGGGCGCAACCTTAAATTTGCCTTTATTATCATGTGATCCACATATATCATCATCAAACATTTCATAAATAACCCATATAGAATAAAATAAATGGGTTTCATTTCATAATCATAACGTTTTAAAAACTGCTTTAAAGACATGATCTTTACGTCACTTTAAAACCCACAGAAAAGGAAGGTGGGTCTCATGTATGTAAATCCCAGAATTTAAAATAGAAAATTTTGGTATATATGTGAATACCCATTTATAAGAAAGAGATTTTAGTATTCACCTAATAAAACAAAAGAACTTTAGAAAAAGAGAGATACATTTTGAGACGGAAATTCTGCAGCATAACGGCTATGTTACGAGGTTTTAGAAGACATTAAAAAGAGAGGGGACAAGGGTCACCCACTCATAAATGATCCATAAAATAGTATAGGGACAGAATATGAAGGATATATGAACATGGTAATGAAATTTGAAAGATTTACCATATGAAATGAAGAACATGAAAGGAAGACAAAAATAATATTTCTCTTATGAAAATTCGGCAGCCTAACGGCGTCACTTAAACTTCAAAAAATGAATTGACGAGATCAAATAGGGTCTCTCATAATGTGAACATAAAAGATCAGTATGATATATATAGATATCATACCCCAACATAATAAAAAGGAACTTGAAAGACTTGACATGAAAGTAGAACTTCAAAATGAGAAGGGTGAAAGGACCACTTAAAATTTCGGCAGCCTAACGACGCCACTTAAAACTTCAAAATACTGAATTGACAAGATAAAATAGGTTCTCTCATCATGTGAACATAAAAGATAAGTATGATAGATATAGAGATCATACCACAAAATAATAAAAAGGAACTTGAAAGACTTGACATGAAAGTAGAACTTCAAAACGAGAAGGGTGAAAGAACCACTTAAAAATTCGGCAGCCTAACGGCGCCACTTAAAACTTCAAAATACTGAATTGAAGAGATAAAATGGGGTCTCTCATCATATGATCATAAAAAATCAGTATGATAGATATATATATCATACCCCAACATAATAAAAAGGAACTTGAAAGAATTGACAAGAAAATAGAACTTGAAAATGAGAATGGTGAAAGAATCCGTTACAAAAATTTCGGCAGCCTAACGACGCCACGTAAACTTTCATAAAATGAAATGATGGGAGTAATAGGTGGCCTCTCATCATGTGAACATAAAAAGGGAAGTAATATGAATATAGAATAAAATCCTCCAACATAAGAACATGGAGTATAAAAGAAATTACATAAAAGAGATTACTTGAAAAGAAAGAGAGAGGTCGGATCCCTTACCTTAAAACGTAACTCTTAAAACTCAATGTTTTGGACCTTGAGGGCTTGGGGGAACCTTGGGAGGACTCCTTGGGAGGTAAGGAGACCAGAACTTCGTTGAGAATGATTTTGGAGTCTAAAGGATGAGAGAATGGCTTGTTATTTATAGGGAAAGTGAGGGGACACGACATTAATGGCCAAGGGACACCTCATAAGTGGGTTTCTCAAAACCATGTGCTCTCCCAAGATATTTCCCATGAAGTTAGGCCACATGGGCCCCCAATACAATAATTCATCACCTTTGGTCTGCCAACCCATAAAATATCTCATGACATCATCATGACACAGTTATGATGTCATTAAACATACCGAAACCCTAAAACTGTATTTTTACTGTTCACTGAAAATTCAACTTTCTCAGAAAAAACCCAAAATTTCACCTTAACCAAATATCAATGCTCTGATTTCAAAAATAAACTCCATTTTATAAAAATAACTTTCTAAATATTTTTAATTTATTTTTTAAATAAATACACTATTCACCGAAAATTCATTTTTTTCAGAAAAAACCCCAAAATTTACCTTAACATAATATCGATGCTCTGAGTTCAAAAATGAAATCCATTTTATAAAAATAATTTTCAAAATATTTTTAATTTAATTTTTAATTAAAAAACACTATTCACCCGAAAAAACTAATACTTGAATAATAATTTATGAAACCGTTATTTAACCATTTTATTGAATCACATTACTTAATCAAGGTGCCTAGATTATACTAATACTTTCTTTAAGTGAGATTAATAATCCATTTGGTCACATTACTAATCCTAAGCATAAAATCACTATTTATAATTTACTATTCATAAAAAATTAAGTTGATCTTATTAGACTCTAAATTTCGTACTGAACATAATTGTAGAAGACCATTTTTTGAAAATCATTACACATTTTTAATTATTTAAGGTTTACCTAAACATTTTTTAAAATATCCTTTCTCTAAAATTCACCAAAAATATGCATACTATATTTATCCGGACATTTAAAAAGTCATAAACATCATCATAAGAAGAAATCCCAATTTTTATTTAAAACAAAGGATTACACAAGGCAGTTACAGTCTCCTTACATAGCCCCTTATCACACCAGCATAGGACCTAAGTGTAAGGTGTACTAAGGTGAGAGAATCCGAGGGAGGCTCGGCCAACATCGCACGAGTAGTAATTTCTATCAGTTTGAACTTCTCGCGAAGGCGATCCCGTTCTAGCTTCACACGATGAAGTTCAGCTTGGGTTTGGTCCAGAGAAAAGCCCAGTGGTGCTACCTCCTTCCTAAGTTCTGTTAGATGGGCTTCAATCGGTCCAAGACTACTCGGTGAGGCCATCGAATCTTCTTTCTATATTAATTAACCAAGATTACTTGTATTTAGAGACAATAATCAAAACATTTAGTTTCCAGCAGTCATATTGACCAATGGTCATATAACAGTCAAAACACAATGGTCTCATTTTAATTATACTCATGTTATCAAATGAAACATTTTTGTTGAGTATAAAAATAAAATAAAATAACACACAAAATTAGGAAACAAGATTTATTCAAAATTTCGGGTCGTTACAATCTTCCCCCCTTAAGAAATTGCGTCCTCGCAATTTTTAAAATTGGGTTTTGAAATTTCATTGAAAGTCCCACATCGGAAAAGGAGTCAGTAACACTATTACTTTAAAAGAAAGAAAGGGAAGTAAAAAGGTCACCCGAGTTAACCCATACTAGGATTCCATGGAGGAAAACATGGATATGGAAGAAAAACAAAGGGTCAAGTTATGGGGTAGAGTGATAGAAAACATGATTAGGAGAAAGTTGACCACGAGAAAATCCCAAACTTATGATGTGTGTAAACGGTATTTGATTACCTAGTAGGAAACATAAACCAACAACATTTTTGTTTTACGTTTCTTTTCATAATTTTGAGGAATTCATTTACTACATAGAACAAAAATACAAGGAAATATACCTACCTTCATGTAGAGTTTCATCCTTTAATAAGTTTCTACCAAAACTAATCTTTTCTCCAAATTATGAGCATTCAAAACTACTTGGTCTCATCAAAACACAAGAATCATCTTCTAGAGAAGCACATAATCCACAAAAGATTAACTATATATTTCTTCTATCTTTAAACATTATCCCAAAAACAGAAAGGTTAAGGTAAACCAACTCTTCAAAAATAAAGAATCCCATAGGAATGGAAACTACTTTTAAACCTTCAAAGTTCCATGGTACTACTCAAAGTTCATCATAGACCATTCCATAAATAACTGTCCTTAAAATTCCTCAAAATAAACCAAACTAAGATTGAAACCCAAATACAAGAAGGATTTGATAACATAGTCTTCCAAAATAAACTTCATTGTTCATCTCCAAACAACATCAACCACTCCTAAAATCTTATAACAAAAGTAGCTAACCTAAACATATTTTACCCAAGATAGGTTAATCATTCCCATAAGTAACCTAAATTACTATAAGTCCACCTTAAATTCATCAATTCTTCAAAATATAAGTCAACCTTACTCCTCAATGAAAATACTGTAGTAATCTATTTACCTCGATCATATAGGGTCCCCAAAATAGTGAACGTCTTCCAAAATAATAATCACATTTTAATCCCCTAATCATCTCTGTCATATTAATACGACAATCGTCGCATTTCCTATCACATTGGTTGTTGGGACATGCTCTTCTATTTCCCGCCATTAACTAAGAAAAGAACGTATAGTTAGGGACTTAAATACTTAGACAATAATCATGAAAAAGAACTTAAAGCATATAAGGATAACTTGTAGAAGAATAGTATACCCTAACTTGTGATCCCCTAGGTCCCCATCTAGGTTATCCATGATCATATATTCTTATGTGAATCTTTATTTTATTTTATGTTTGTTCCTTTAATAATGGTTCATACTAAGCTTATGAATTTACCAAAGCATATCCCCCGGAAGCGTCGTAACCAAGAGTGCAGAAAGACCTGTTGTCATGTACCAATTCCCGCTTGAGGCTAGCTCAAAGCGGTGTTTTCGGGTTTTACCCCTATGTACATCTGTGCCAGAGCCACCTCTACCTACTCGTATCCAGACATGGATGTATTTTCTTGGCAACCCCTCACTCAATACTCACCAAAATACCAGAAAGATTTCCTATAATTAAACTTTTCTATAGGGTTCTTCCTAAAGTTTTCATATCCTAATTTACACAAATAACTAAAGCATCCTTTGATACCAACTATAGCATCCTGCCTTTTTATCACATAAACTTTCATTACATTTTACAAAACTAAGGATCTTTAAGGTTTAGTGTCTTGGAAACCAAGAACTTAAAACATTAAAACATAAAACATTCTTCTTAAACACTTGAAATGATTCTCCTCATGTTCATCCTAGGTTAATTACTGCATCTCATAACCTGATCACATACATCAAAAGAAAGGGTGAGCAGAAGGCCCAGTAAGGGAACAAGAGAAACATTTAACATGTGAACTTGAGATACATCAACTATGTCATGAAAAAGAACTTTAAGGCATGAGAAAGAAATCATGTGGCATATAATAATAAAAATAACATTTTTCATAACTTTAAGATGTGGCTACATCATTTAACATAGAAAATCATGAACATATCACCAAGGTCCATCCCCAAGGTGTCATTTGAAAATTACCAAGGTTATTCACCAAGATATCGTGAAAATTGTAATCTCTAGTGGTTACATCATTACCCAATGCATTGGAGTGATATCAGGGCGCAGCCTTAAATTTTACTTTATTATCATGTGAGCCACATATATCATCATCAAAAATTTCATAAATAACACATATAGCATAAAATAAATGGGTTTCATTTCATAATCATAACGTTTTAAAAACTGCTTTAAAGACATGATCTTTACGTCACTTTAAAACCCACAGAAAAGGAAGGTGGGTGATAAAACACTATTTTGTGGAATATTTTATTGATAATAAATGATATAATTTCCTCACATTGTGTTAAATATGTTTATTTATAAAATATTTGGGATTTGATCATTCATTTGAAAATTTGGAGAAAATTCCAGTTTTACCCTTTATAGTGCACTGTAGTATTTCGAAGATAAATATTTTTATATTTATTATTTTAATTTTAAATTTTGTAACAGTGTTCCTAACATAATTTTCCACAACTTTCATTCAGGAAACTAGAGCTGATAAGTGCATTTGGTGGGAGTAAATGGGACATTAAGACAATGGTGGGCTGGACTCGGCAGAATGGACATGGGTTTTATATTTGGGCCATATCTTCTACATAAGGGCTTGGATTGAGACCAAATTTTGAGAAAAGATCGGGAACATGATTTTTCACAAATCCTCCTTCTGGAAGGACGGTCAATTCACGCGTTTTGGAGGTCAACTAGGCGGTTCAACTTGGAATAAAATATTTGGCCGAGTTTTTCATTTCACACTTAAAAAGTTATGTATCCCTAGACCTAAAAAACTCTATTTAAAGGGGGTTTTAACTCTTTGAGAGGGATGTTGGAGGCTTTGGGAAGGTTTTTCCAAAAGGGTGTATCTTGGGATCCCCTCAAAACTCTTGGAAGAAGTAAGCCTTTGTGCAAACCTCTCTTCCAAAAAGGCTCTCCTCTCCCACCTCTTCTTTGTATTTCTTTTATTTCATGTTTGTTTCTTGAATTTTTCTTCAAATAATCTTCTGTGTTCTTCCCTAATATTATTCTATTAATCTTATTAATTGGGTTGGAATCAAGAGTGGAGACAATATTGGGTTCTACCCTTTCAATCCTTTGCTTATGCAAAACGTCTCCACGATGACTACACCACCCATGGAAGAGTAGTTCTTTTTAGTAATTGATCGACCTCTATCCTTATTCATTTAATTATTTTGAATCATTGAGCTACTGTAATTCACTTAATATGATCCATGAATTGTGTTTTTAAATTTCAAGAAACTAAGCAAGCAATTGAACAATTAACACAAAACACGCGAGGTCGGGAATTGTGTAAATTGTGAGAGCGCAATCTTAATCGGTAATACAAGACCATACGGGATAAATTTGTAGAGTTCAAATATAATCCCTAAACAAAATTTATCCTTATTTCCAGAATTTATATGTGCTCTAATTAACCACTGACCATAATCTAACCTTAGAACAACAATCAAAGCAGGGTGCTGCGATTGCGTGTTCCAAAGCTAGCCTAGGGTTTAAGTAATTTCATCTTTATGGTTAAGTTAAATCTCGTAGGGTTCGAGGGATAACAAATTAGGGGATCATAATTAAGTGGATATTGATTTAAATGATAATGATTAATAATTGAATGAAGAGGTAAAGTTATATCGATTACACCTTTTAAAATATTTTCTAAAAAAAACATCTTCTTGTTGTTTCTTTTTAATCAAACTTCATTTCAAAATTAAAAACAAAAAAAATGCAATCTTCTTCCAGCAAACTTCTTCTAGATTTATAAACTATAAACAACCACCACCATAATTTCAAGTAGTGTTTTTATTCCCTTTTATTTTGTTTCTATAATACCTCTGAAAATTTGTTTTAATTCACTTCCTCCTTTGAGAGACGACCTTGGTCAGCCACTCTGCTGCACCTAAGTACCCCAAAATCACACTAATCATTTGAGGGCGCCCACGACAGCGCTCTATCAAATTGGTGCCATTGCCGGGGAGGCAAGTAATTATCTCAACTAAGTAGAGGTATTTATTTTGTTTTACATTTTATTCTCTTCCACTCTTCTTTCTTCCGTCTTTACCCAATCTGATTTTTTCCTTCTTTTATTTCCTTCTACTTCTTTTTGGACCATCAACTCAAACTTATAATTTTTATTTTACTATGGTCCAATTTCCTTCTTTTCATATTTCATTGATTGATGACACTAACTAATCCCAAATATCTCTTAGATCTTGATCCTGAGATTGAACGCAGCCTTAGGGCACGAATCAAACATTCTCAATCTACGGGAAGTTTCAATATTCAACCAGTTGGTGAATTCCTCTCTTCTTGAAACATTGAAATTGAAAGCTATTAAAATTCAAACATAAAAGAAGAACCAATGGCTGGAAATAATAATAATGAACTTAATAGAACCATTCGAGAATTGGCTGCACCTGATATTAACTATCAACCAAATTGTATTGCATACCCAAACCTCGAATCAGACTTTGAGTTAAAATCTGGATTAATTCACCTTCTTCCAAAGTTTCATGGCTTATCTAGTGAGGATCCCAACAAACACCTTAAAGAATTTAATGTGGTTTGCTAAAATTTAAAACCAAGAAATGTTTCTGAAGATCAAATCAAATTAAGAGCATTCCCATTCTCACTTGACGGAGCTGCAAAATATTGGATGTATTATTTGCAACCTGAAGATGTAACATGTTGGAATGATTTGAAACATCTTTTCTTGCAAAGATTTTTTCCAGCATCAAGGACAACATCCATTTGAAAAGAGATATCAGGGATCAAGAAAGCCCAAGGGGAGTCAATGTATGAGTACTGGGAGAGATTCAAGAAGTTGTGTGCAACCTGCCCACATCACCAAATCAGTGAGCAATTACTCATCTAGTACTTCTATGAAGGACTCACACCTATGGAGAGAAGCATGGTAGATGCTGCGGCTAGAGGAGCATTAGTGGACAAGACACCAGTAGCTACACGTGCGTTGATCGACAAGATGACCCAAAACTCCCAACAATTTGGTGATAGAGGTACACCACATGTTAGGGGAGTACATCCGGTAAGTCCTTCTTCTCTTGAAAGTCATTTGATTGATACTAAGTTAGAAGAATTGACCACTATGGTGAGGCAAATTTCTTTGGCACAAAAGACATCTCTACCCCCTCCTTCAAGGCCATGTGGCATTTGCACTGAGACAAGCCACCCAACTGACTGTTGCCCACAACTCCAAGAAACAGAAGACTGTGCAGCAGTATTCCCTGGGAGACCATTTCAGCAACAACAAAAACCATATCCCCAAAAGAATTTTGATTCATTTGCTACAACATACAACCAAGGGTGGAAAGATCAACCGGACATGAGGTATGTCTCTGGACAACAACAAAGGCCACCCTTTAAACAAAACTTCCAGCAGCCTCCACCTTACCAGCAGGGTTTCCAACAACCCCAAAGGAGATTTGAAGCCCAATCATCAACAAGCCAACAACAAGGGAATCCCCCACCAAAGGTAGATTCTAATACTGATGATCTTTTGAAGAAAATTGTTCTTAATCAACAGAATGAGATGAAGAGTCAAAGTTCGGAGCTGAGGGAGTTAAAGACTCAAATGAGCCAGATTGCCACCGCCCTCCATGAACTTGTAAGTAAGAATTCTGGAAATCTAACTTCCCAACCCACTCCAAATCCAAAGGGGAATGTTAGTGCCATCACATTGATAAGTGGGAAGCAAATGAACGATACATCTATACCTACCATTCCACCGGGATTCACCTCAACTCCAGAGAAGCCGCATTCCATACCAACTGATGAGCAATCCAAGGAGAAAGATAAAGGTAAGAAAAAGATTGATGATGTTCCTCCTAAACCCCTTCCTTTTCCAAACAGGGTTGTTCAAACCAAGAAGATGGCTGGAGAAGCAATGCAAAAGGAGGTTTTGGACACATTCAAGCATGTGGAGATCAACATTCCTCTACTTGAAGCCATTAAGCAAATCCCAAGGTATGCCAAATTCTTAAAAGAACTCTGAACCAATCGAAGAGGGATCAAGGGAAATGAGAGGATCAAACTTGGAAGGAATGTCTCGACACTCATTACACCAACTCTAGAAATGCCAACAAAGTGAAAGGATCCTAGGACATTCACCATCCCATGTACCATAGGGGAGTTTCACTTCTCTGATGCTCTTTGTGATTTAGGAACTTCAATAAATGTGATGCCTCACTCTGTATTCTCTTCCTTGCAGGTTGGTGAGTTGAAGCCAACAAGAGTAGTGGTGCAATTGGCGAATAGAGCTACGGAATATCCAGCGGGAGTCCTTGAGGATGTACTTGTCCGGGTAAGAGACATGATCTTTCCAGGAGACTTCTATGTGCTTAACATGGAGGATGATCAGGTAAGTTCTCACGCCCCCATTATCTTAGGTAGGCCCTTCCTCAAAACTGCAAAAACTATCATAAATGTCAATGAGGGTACACTTTCCATGGAATTTGGAGATGAAGTTGTGATATTTAATGTTATGGATTCCATGAAGTACCCCTCAGAGGACCATTCTGCTTTTGTTATCTCCCATTTTGAACCACCAAGTGAAAACACCATGGAATTGGATTGTCCTATTCTTAGGGAGATTATGAGTATTGGTTCGAGTTTGATGTCTAAGAGCACTTCCACACATGTTGCTGATACAAAATCCTCTCTTGGATTTGATTTTGATGTGGATTCATATTCAGATTTTGATCATGTGAACTCTAATTATGACATGGATGTTGAGTATGCTGATGGATTTGATGCTTTATTCTCTGATTATGATGATGTATATTCTGATACTGATGCTCTTTGTGCACATATTTCAGTTCCTTCTATGACCCCATCCATACACCACCCCCCTACACTGGAACTCAAGCCATTACCACCAAATCAAAAGTAATCATACTTGTTGAGTGGTGAGAGATTACCTGTTATCATTGCTAACAATCTCCCTTTTGAACATGAATAAAAACTTTTGAATATTTTGAGGGAGAACATCAGGGCAATCGGGTGGACCTTGGCTGACATATTAGGTATTAGCCCCTCCATTTGCATGCATAGGATTATTTTGGAGGATGGGTCTAAACCGGTGAGGCAACCACAAAGGAGACTCAATCCAACACTTTTGGAGGTTGTTAAAAAAGAAGTTGAAAAATTGCTCGAGGCAGGTATAATCTATCCCATTTCAGATTCTCAGTGGGTAAGTCCAATTCAGGTTGTGCCTAAGAAGAGTGGTGTTACTGTTGTTAAAAATGAGAAAGATGATTTAATACCAATGAGGGTGAAAAACAGTTGGCGTGTGTGTATTGATTATAGGAAACTAAATCATTCCACTCGCAAAGACCATTTCCCCCTCCCATTTATTGATCAGATGCTTGAGAGACTAGCTGGGAAAACACACTATTGTTTCTTGGATGGATTTTCTGGATATTTTCAGGTTCCTATAGCTCCGGAGGATCAGGAGAAGACTACATTCACCTGTCCCTTTGGAACATTTGCCTACCGAAGGATGCCATTTGGACTTTGCAATGCCCCAGGTACCTTCCAGAGATGCATGGTGAGTATTTTTTCAGATTTTATTGAGACTTTCATGGAGGTATTTATGGATGATTTTACAGTGTATGGATCCTCATTTGATGAATGTCTAATTAGTTTGGGAAAGGTGTTGAATCGTTGTATTGAGAAGAATCCGGTCCTGAACTTTGAAAAGTGTCATTTCATGGTAGAGCATAGCATTGTCTTAGGGCATGTAGTGTCAAAACATGGGATAGAGGTTGATAGATAAAAGGTAGATATTATTTCATCCTTACCATATCCTTCATCTGTGCGTGATGTTAGATCTTTCCTAGGGCATGCAGGATTTTATCGGTGCTTCATCAAAGATTTTAGTAAGATTGATCTTCCTATGCCAAGATTACTTCAAAAGGATTCTGATTTTGTGTTTGATGTTTCTTGAAGGAATTCATTTGATGAGCTAAAACAACGTCTGACCACTCCACCTATCATACATCCCCCACGGTGGGATATTCCTTTTGAGCTTATGTGTGACGCCTCCAACTTCGCGGTTGGATCTGTCTTATCTCATTGGGTGGAAGGACGTTCACATGTTATTTCCTATTCATCAAGGACACTGGATTCAGCCCAATCAAATTACACAACCACAGAAAATAAGTTTCTTGCTGTCATATTTTCTTTAGATAAATTCCGTTCATATTTATTGGGCTCTAAAGTAGTTGTTTTTTCTGACCATGCAGCTTTGAGGTACCTCCTAAAGAAGCTAGATGCAAAGCCACAACTTATCCGTTGGATGCTCCTTCTTCAGGAATTTGATATTGAGATAAAGGACAAGAAGGGATCAGAGAATTTAGTGGCATACCACATGAGTAGGCTTACTCACACACTAGAGGATGACACCTTGGACCAGGTACCACTTCGAGACACTTTCCCCGATGAGCATCTCTATACCATCTCAGGTACGCATCCTTGGTATGCTGATTTAGTTAATTACATTGTTTCCTCTGAAATCCCAACAAATTTGAAGAAGCATCAAGTCCAAAAATTAAAAAGTGGGTCTAGGTTTTATGTGTGGGATGATCCATACCTCTGGCGCATGTGTAGTGACCAAGTTATTAGGAGGTGTATTCCTGATCACGAGTTTGAGTCTGTTTTGCAATTCTGTCATACACTTGCATGTGGTGGACACTTTGGACCCCAACGGACAACTAGGAAAGTTTTAGACTCTAGATTATATTGGCCTAGTTTATTCCATGATTCCCATGTGTTTTGTAAGTCATGCTCTCGTTGCCAACACACTGGGAATATTTCTAGGAGACATGAGATTCCCCAACAACCCATACTATTCTATGAGATTTTTGATGTGTGGGGCATTGATTTTATGGGTCCTTTTCCAAGTTCATATGGTTTCTTGTATATTTTGGTTGCTGTTGATTATGTGAGTAAATGGGTGGAGGCCAAGGCCACCAGGACTGACGATTCTCATGTTGTTGTGGACTTTGTCAAAGCACAGATTTTTTGCAGGTTTGGAGTACCAAAGGCCATCATCAGTGACCAAGGGACACACTTTTTCAATAGGAATTTTTCTTCCCTCCTTCAGAAGTATGGGGTGACACACAAAAGATCAACACCATACCACCCCCCAAAAAATGGCCAGGATGAGGTTTCAAATCGTGAGCTTAAACAAATATTAGAAAAAACCGTGCAGCCAAATAGGAAGGATTGGAGAAAGCGCTTGGATGATGCATTGTGGGCTTATGGGACAGTATACAAGACACCCATTGGTATGTCCCCATTTAGGATTGTTTTTGGGAAAGCATGTCATCTCCCAGTGGAAGTCGAGCATCAGGCATATTGGGATATAAAGAAATGCAACATGGATTTGGACCAAGCTGGAATTCAAAGGAAGTTGCAAATTCAAGAGCTTGAGGAGATTCGACTGTCATCATATGAGAACTCAAGGCTCTACATGGAAAGATCAAAAGAATCTCATGACAAAATGATCCAACAAAGGGAGTTTCATGTTGGAGAGAAAGTCCTTCTCTATAGTTCACGACTCAAGCTGATGCCTGGTAAGTTGCGTTCTAGATGGTTAGGTCCTTATATTGTGACTAATGTTTTTCCTTATGGTGCAGTGGAGATCACACAAGAGGAAACTGGAAGGATCTTTACAGTCAATGGGAAACGTTTGAAGAGATACATTGAGGGACTTCCTACTAATGTAGTGGATTTTATCACACTGCATGACCCCATCATCACTTGAGCACATCAGGCTGTTCCTAACCCTTTCACTTTTATATTATTTTTCCTATTTAAAAATTCTGCATTTCATGTGCATATATCATCTCATGGGTTCACATTGAGGACAATTCAATATTTTAAGTGTGGGTGAGGGAACCTTTTAGTTTAGTAATTTCAATTGTTTTCCTGTTTAAAAAAAAACCAAAAAAAAAATTGTGTGTTTTTCAAATTTTGTGTGTTTATTTTTTTCAATTTTCTTTGTGTTTTTGAAATTTTTGAGCTGAAATGATTCTCATCACAATTTTGAAATGCATATCAATGAGTGAAAAAATTTATCCCTTGAAACTAAGCTTAAATGAATACTAAAAATGACTTTGTTTCAATTTCAAATATTTAGTAATTTCATGGAAAGTACACCGAATTTTGAATCCCATGCCACATCTCACTGTCTTTATATTTGAAATCACTTTCCCGTGAGGCTTCTAAACCATTATTTTCATATTATTTACATTCACCTCACTTCTTGAGAGAACCAAACCATGCTTGATTTAACTAGAATTTGATCTATTCCTGTCAAAACTTGAGGGTTTGAGGTACATATGTTTAAATGATTGAGGAATTTGTTTGGTATTAAATCCCCTATTTCAAAGAATCCTTTTTTATAATAGCCTACCTTGAATATTAAATCCTTTTAGACCTTATAAGCCATGCACAACCTATTAGGTTAGCCACATTACAAGCCAATTTTCCCTATCCAACCAACTCTTGAAGTGAAATTGCATAATCTAGTTGAGCTTAAGTGTGGGGGAAATCCATCTTGTGTTGTGCCACCACATTCTGTGATACTTTGGGTGGAAAATTAAATTCTGAAGAGATGTGTTTTCTACTGAATAAAGTCATTATATTGAAATCTGTACCTTTTCTGGAGCTTTCATGACAAGTGAAGCTGTGCCTTTTCTGGAGCTTCTAATTGAGGTGGAAAGCTGTGCCCATCTGGAGCTTTCAAGAAAATCATGTTTGAGAAGATTGAAATTTTTGATGCTGAAATGATGAATGGTGTAAAATTTTCATGACTTTTCATGATGATGGAGCTGAATTTATACTATGGGGATTGAGGAGAAGACCATATTTAAGTGAAAATTAGATTAATGCAATTTTGCTTCAAAAAGAGTAAATCCCTCCTCATTCAGCCTCAGAATTTTTCACATCTAAATCCTACCAACCGAAAGCCACAGAACAACCCTGAAAAGTCCTCATGATAAACATATGTACATGACTCACATCAGGTAGCTATGTAGGAATCTATCAAGCCTATGGTGACCCTTGTATGAGTTTGGATGAGAAAGACATTGCAAAAAAAATTGATATTTGTGTGATGAGAGAAAATTCAAGCGAGGTAAGTGTTTTGTGCATGGGAGGATAAGTGAAGTGGAAATATATTGAATAATATAAATGAAGAACTTGAAATAATTGTTTTTTATGAGCCATGATATATTTTGTTTCTTGGTGTATAATTGTTTGATCTCAAGGATATGTGTTTTAAAATTGGTTTTGATTTGATATTGATGTTTACTTGACATGAGGTTTTGCCCAGGAGTGCAAAAGGGTAAGTGTGGGGGAGTTGATAAAACACTATTTTGTTGAATATTTTATTGATAATAAATGATATAATTTCCTCACATTGTGTTAAATATGTTTATTTATAAAATATTTGGGATTTGATCATTCACTTGAAAATTTGGAGAAAATTCCAGTTTTACCCTTTATAGTGCACTGTAGTATTTAGAAGATAAATATTGTTATATTGGTTATTTGAATTTGAAATTTTGTAAAAGTTTTCCTAACTTAATTTTCTACAACTTTCATTCAGGACACTAGAGCTGAGAAGTGCATTTGGAGGGAGTAAATGGGACATTAAGACAATGGTGGGCTGGACTCGGCAGAATGGACATGGGTTCTGTATTTGGGCCATATCTTCTACATCTGGGCTTCGATTGAGCCCAAATATTGAGGAAAGCTCGGGGACATCATTTGGCACCAATAATACTTCTGGAAGGCCGGTCAATTCACGCGTTTTGGAGGCCAACTAGGCGGTTCAACTTGGAATAAAATATTTGGACGAGTTTTTCATTTCACACTTTAAAAGTTATGTATCCCTATCCCTCACAAACTCTATTTAAAGGGGGTTTTAACTCTTTGAGAGGGCTGGTAGAGTCTTTGGGAAGTTTTTTATGAAATGTTGTCTCTTTGTAGCCCCTCAAAACTCTTGGAAGAAGTAAGCCTTTTTGCAAACCTCTCTTCCAAAAAGGCTCTCCTCTCCCACCTATTCTTTGTATTTCTTTTATTTCATGTTTGTTTCTTGAATTTTTCTTCAAATAATATTATGTGTTATTACCTACTATTATTATATTAATATTCTTAATTGGGTTGGAATCAATAGTTGAGACAAGATAGAGTTCTACCCTTTCAATCCTTTGCTTATGCAAAACGTCTCCACGATGACTACACCGCCCATGGAAGAGTAGTTCTTTTTAGTAATCGTTCGACCACTATCCTTCTTCATTTAATTATTTTGAATCATTGAGATAATGTAATTCACCTATTATTATCCATGAATTTTGTTTTTAAATTTCAAGAAACTAAGAAAGAAATTTAACAATTAACACAAAACACGCGAGGTCGGGAATTGTGTAAATTGTGAGAGCACAATCTTAATCGGTAATACAAGACCATACGGGATAAATTTGTAGAGTTCAAATATAATCCCTAAACACAATTCATCCTCATTTCCAGAATGGATATGTTCTCTAATTAACCACTGACCATAATCTAACCTTAGAACAACAATCAAAGCAGGGTGCTGCGATTGCGTGTTTCGAAGCTAGCCTAGGGTTTAAGTAATTTCATCTTTGTGGTTAAGTTAACTCTCGTAGGGTTCTAGGGATAACAAATTAGGGGATCATAATTAAGTGGATATTTATTTAAATGATAATGATTAATAAGTGAATGAAGAGGTAGAGTTAGATTGATTACACCTTTTAAAATATTTTCTAAAAAAACATATTCTTGTTGTTTCTTTTTAATCAAACTTCTTTTCAAAATTAAAAACAAAAAAAATGAAATCTTATTCCAGCAAACTTCTTCTAGATTTATAAAATATAAACAACCACCCTCATACTTTAAAGTAGTGTTTTTATTCCCTTTTATTTTGTTTCTAGAATACCTCTGAAAAGTTGTTTTAATTCACTTCCTCCTTTGAGAGACGACCTTGGTCAGCCACTATGCTGCACCTAAGTACCCCAAAATCACACTAATCATTTGAGGGCGCCCACGACAGCGCTCTATCAGTGGGTATCATGTATGTAAATCCCAGAATTTAAAATATAACATTTTGGTATATATGTGAATACCCCTTTAGAAGAAAGAGATTTTAGTAATCACTTAATAAAACAAAATAACTTTAGAAAAAGAGAGAGACATTTTGAGACGGAAATTCTGCAGATAACGACTATGTTACGAGGTTTTAGAAGACATTAAAAAGAGAGGGGACATGGGTCACCCATTCATAAATGATCCATAAAATAGTATAGGGACAGAATATGAAGAATATATGAACATGGTAATGAAATTTGAAAGATGTACCATATGAAATGAAGAACATGAAAGGAAGACAAAAATAATATTTCTCTTATGAAAATTCAGCAGCCTAACGGCATCACTTAAACTTAAAAAAATGAATTGAAGAGATCAAATAAGGTCTCTCATCATGTGAACATAAAATATCAGTATGATATATATAGAGATCATACCCCAAAATAATAAAAAGTAACTTGAAAGACTTGACATGGAAGTAGAACTTCAAAACTAGAAGGGTGAAAGAACCACTTAAAAATTCGGCAGCCAAACGGCGCTACTTAAAACTTTAAAATACTGAATTGACGAGATCAAATAGGGTCTCTCATTATGTGAACATAAAAGATAAGTATGATAGATATAGAGATCATACCCCAACATAATAAAAAGGAACTTGAAAGACTTGACATGAAAGTAGAACTTCAAAACGAGAAGGGTGAAAGAACCACTTAAAAATTCGACAGCCTAACGGCGCCACTTAAAACTTCAAAATACTGAATTGAAGAGATAAAATGGGGTATCTCATAATATGATCATAAAAGATAAGTATGGTAGATATAGAGATCATACCCCAACATAATAAAAAGGAACTTGAAAGACTTGACAAGAAAATAGAACTTGAAAATGAGAAGGGTGAAAGAATCTGTTACAAATATTTCGGCAGCCTAAGGGTGCCACGTAAACTTTCATAAAATGAAATGATGAGACTAAGAGGGGGTATCTCATCATGTGAACATAAAAAGGGAAGTAATATGAATATAGAAGAACATCCTCCAACATAAGAACATGGAGTATAAAAGGAATGACATAAAAGAGATTACTTGAAAAGAAAGAGAGGTCGGATCCCTTACCTTAAAACGTAACTCTTAAAACTCAAAGGTTTGGACCTTGAGGGCTTGGGGGCACCTTGGGAGGACTCCTTGGGAGGTAAGGAGACCAGAACTTCGTTGATAACGATTTTGGAGTCCAAAGGATGAGAGAATGTCTTTGTATTTATAGGGAAAGTGAGGGGACAAGGCATTAATGGCCAAGGGACACCTCATAAGTGGGTTTCTCAAAACCATGTGCTCTCCCAAGATATTTCCCATGAAGTTAGGCCATATGGGGCCCCCAATACAATAATTCATCACCTTTGGTCGGCCAACCCATAAAATATCTCATGACATCATCATGACACAGTTATGATGTCATTAAACATACCGAAACCCTAAAACTCTATTTTTACTATTCACTGAAAATTCAACTTTCTCAGAAAAAACCCAAAATTTCACCTTAACCAAATATCAATGCTTTGATTTCAAAAATGAACTACATTTTATAAAAATAATTTTCTAAATATTTTTAATTTATTTTTTAAATAAATACACTATTCACCGAAAATTCATTTTTTTCAGAAAAAACCCCAAAATTTACCTTAACATAATATCGATGCTATGAGTTCAAAAATGAAATCCATTTTATAAAAATAATTTTCTAAATAATTTTAATTTAATTTTTAATTAAAAAACACTATTCACCCGAAAAAACTAATACTTGAATAATAATTTATGAAACCGTTATTTAACCATTTTATTGAATCACATTACTTAATCAAGGTGCCTAGATTATATTAATACTTTCTTTAAGTGAGATTACAAATCCATTTGGTCACATTACTAATCCTAAGCATAAAATCACTATTCATAATTTACTATTCATCAAAAATTAAGTTGATCTTATTAGACTCTAAATTTCATACTGAACATAATTTTAGAAGACCATTTTTGGAAAATCATTACACATTTTTAATTATTTAAGGTTTACATAAACATTTTTTAAAATATCATTTCTCTAAAATTCACCAAAAATATGCATACTATATTTATCAGGACATTTAAAAAGTCATAAACATCATCATAAGAAGAAATCCAAATTTTTATTTAAAACAAAGGATTACACAAGGAAGTTAAGGTCTCCTTACATAGCCCCTTATCACACGAGCATAGGACCTAAGTGTAAGGTGTGATAAGGTGAGAGAATCCGAGGGAGGCTCGGCCAACATCACACGAGTAGTAATTTCTATCAGTTTGAACTTCTCGCGAAGGCGATCCCGTTCTAGCTTCACACGATAAAGTTCAGCTTGGGTTTGGTCCAGAGCAAAGCCCAGTGGTGCTACCTCCTTCCCAAGTTCTGTTAGATGAGCTTCGATCGGTCCAAGACTACTGGGTGAGGCCATCAAATCTTCTTTCTATATTAATTAACCAAGATTACTTGTATTTAGAGACAATAATCAAAACTTTTAGTTTCCAGCGGTCATATTGACCAATGGTCATATAAGAGTCAAAACCCAACGGTCTCATTTTAATTATACTCATGTTATCAAACGAAACATTTTTGTTGAGTATAAAAATAAAATAAAATAACACAAAAAATTAGGAAACAAGAATTATTCAAAATTTCGGGTCGTTACATGATCCTTAATCGAGACACATTAATGCGGATGCGATTAAACCCATGAAGGCGAGTCAGTGTCGCCTAAAGCGGATAATATCTCGACATAGGAAAATGAATTTTCCCCAAACCACGTGTTCGGGGAGTGTGTGGGTTGTGCAGTGTTGGGGGCAGTACGAGTTGAAAAATCTTAATGTATGGAGGTGGGAAGACCTGATTCTTAATCGAGATGCATTAATGAGGATGCTATTAAACCCGTGCAGGCAAGTCTGTGCCGCCCAAAGTGGATAATATCTCGACATAGGAGAACGAATTCCTAACACCTATAATTAGGGTTTATGGTTGGTTTCCTGTTATAATAAGGGCCCTAAGAGGTATCTTGTTAGGTTCCTCTGGGTTGGATTTTGAATTCTCGAGGACGAGAATGTTTTAAGAGGTATCTGTTGTAATGGACCGGACCTCTCCGGCCCATTCCTTTGTCAAAAAGAGGGTTATGAAGTGTTCTGGAGGGTAAAATGGACTTTTCCCACACTTTTCAGAATTTTGTAAGTACACGCCGTGTAGTGTGAGTACACGCCATGTACCCCCTCACCGGGTATACCCCGTCTTGAAGGCCGTGCTCTTTGTAGAGACCCGAAGCTTGACGTACATGGACATTACATTACTTTTTCGGAATACTTAGTACATAACAAAAACACACACACAAGGATCATAATAGTTTAGTGTCTTTGGAAACTCGGAACGTAATCTTCTAATCGTGGTGAAAGATCTCCAATATCTCCCATAAAGATCTTCCCTTTTTTTACCTAAAACCTTTCTTTATATCCTGGGGAAAAGAAAACATAAAAGGGTGAGCTCAAATGCTCAGTAAGGGTAAACAAAAGATAAATCAATCACATCATATTCATAAGAACATAACTTTTGGAAATCTTAACCTGCAAAAGAGAGCATAATTTCATAACATGGGATAAATCATAGTAGTGAAATGAAATCCAAATAATCATAACTTAAAACATGAAACCTTGTGGCATACACACATAATCATAGAGAATCATTTCTTGTTAGTCAAGACTCATTGCCAAGACTATCTTAGTGGACAAAGTCCCTTTCTGAATCGAGTCACCCTCGTTTCAGTCCTGTTTCACTGAACCGGTATAACCTACCATTCCAGCCATTTATATATCATGAGATATGAAATCTTTACCCAATTCATTGGAGGGAGATATAGGTCCCACCCATCTTATAATGAATCCTTTCTTATGTGTGCCACATAATCATAAACCATACATCACAGCGTAACCCATGTAATAAAAATGGGATTCTTAAACAACATGACATCATAAAACAATCCATATAAGATAAAGGAATTCATAAAAATATTTCCATCACAACATAATCAAATCCATGTAATAATAGGGATAAAAACAGAACCCTTTTATTATCTTAGATGGAAAATAATTTTGATAAAATACTTGAACTCCATTCTTGAGGAAAATATCTTTTCTACTTCAAAAACATTTTTCCTTTCATAACATGTCATACGACTTTAAAATAAAAGAAGTTGATTAAAAATAAACTTGAAAACTTGTAAAGGAAGCTTCTTGGAAATAATGTTTTTAAAAATCCATTCATGCCGTATAAGTTAAAAAAACATTCTTCTCGTACTTTTTTTGGAAAAGTCAAAAAGTACCTCGTACGAAAAAAGACAAAAGATTCCTTTCATATCTTTTACTAAAAACTCACCAAAGGGTAAAATTGGATTTTAAAAAAATTGTAGGTGAATGGAAATAATATTACATATTCTGGAAACATGGATGTGGATGATAAAATACACCCCAGTAAATACTAAAGTATAAACAATCCCGGATAAAAATGAGATTGTGATATTTCCCTTACCTTAGGTCCGATTTGCTTTGTATGTGTCCAAAGCTCCTGTATAATGGTTTAAATAATGTTATTGACTTATTCCTGAATCATAAATATTGATATGATATCATATATGGTCATATTCTTAGCTTCTTGTTAGTAATATTTCATTGTTACTTGTTACTCGGGTCTTTATTGACTTTTGTTCTTATGCGTGTTTTGCTGAATAGATTCTTATTCTTCTTTTAAGGTTATAGATACCTTATATACAGAATGGTATTAGTGTAACATATATCATATTTATTCATTCAATTCATTTATATAATTACTATGTAATGATGATCATGTAGAACGAGTCGCATCACATTGTGGAGACGGTATTCCGTACGTACGCACGAGTGATGATATCGTTCCTATGATTGTGGAATTGTATTGGAGTATATATATATTATTTCAGTATCAATATTACTTTATAATAATCATAAATAGTTACTCATTACACCATTATACCCATCCTTGTAAGGTGGTGGTGGAAAATAGATTACACCACGGCGTGGAGACGGTATTCCGTACGTACGCACGCGTGGTGATTTCATTTTTCCGTAGGATGGATAGAAGGTGAATTAGGGTTGTTTCATATTTATAATAACATATCAGTATGTAAGTAATACTGATGTTATTACTTTATCATGAAACAACTAAAGAAGAAGAAGTTGAAGAAGAAAGAAATTGAAAAGATCGGTAATGGATATTACCTCTTCTTTGGAACGCCTCTTTGAATCCTCAACTTAGGGAACTAAGATTGGTCTTTGAAGAAGACCAGGACCTCTAGGATTATTCTAGGGAAGTGGAGAGGAGAAAATGGCAGGGTTTGTCCGAGCTTGAGTGCTCAAATTGGTGTGAGGAGGAGGGGGAGGAGGTGCCCTTTTATAAGGGAGGAGAGGGGCACCTTAGGAATATCTCAAAATATTATTTTATATTAAAGTCAAAATCGGTTTATAATGGTTCCAGAGGGTCTTATTTCGAAGCTAAAGTGGGGATGGGTCGAAATACTATCATACAATAGTATTTAGATAAGTTTAGGGTATTATTTTAACCTTATCAATTAGATTTAACTCTAAGTTAAATAATTTAACTTTTACCGTGTCTTTTTGTTTTCTTTCACTATATGGTTAATACACTTACTATAACATGCCAAAAGAACCCCAAATTGTATATTATTAATACATATATCCTTATCTAAGTCATTTGGCCGAACCTTAGATTTTTAGGAATAAAATAACAATTAATAATATAATATTTGATTTAAAAACTATTTTGTGTCAATTTTGACACTATTTGATATATGATTTTTGTGAAAGTCATAACAGAATTATATGTTCGAACCAAGTTTATTAAATCAACAATAATATATCATAGTAACCTATAAAATTAGTGGAATTCATAGAAACTCTTAAATTACATTTATTTTGGTATTTATAATATCAATTATGTCAATATTTCATTAATAAGATAATTACTGCATCATCTTTGTGTCATAAATAAATTAAATTATTTGATGTCTAAAAATTAAAAATAAAATACCATAATGTAGGAAATCTTTTTAGATTTCTAATGAATATTTACAATAGAATTTATCTTATGTAAAACCCTATATTAAAAATGTTTTAGTAAATAAACTTTGATTTTAATTCTTTTAACTCTTCTTTGTATTAAATAATAATAAATGTCCTAATCTAATCCAAGTGGGCCTAAATGATAATATTTTACACTTAAGGTTGTTTTTGGTCGAGATACAATTGTCCAATAGGATTAGGACATGTGTTAGGGTAATATTAATATCATTTTTACCCTTAATTACCCTATTTACTTTTAACCATGGTAAATAAAAGTAAAAAGTTACTATTCACCAAAAATTATTTTCATCCCATTGAACCACATTTTACTTATTGACATCAACCGTGTCTCTCGGATTTTTGAAATTCCATTCACAGAAGCGGTAAAATTAAGTTTTATGAAAAATTTACTTTCTTAACTACCACTTAGTAGTTTCACTATTCATCAAAAATTGATGTTTTTCAGAACAATGCCAAAATTTCATCCTAAGCTATATTTCATATTCCGAATTCCAAAATGAAGTCTATTTTACCAAATTCATAACATAGAAGTTTCATTAATTAATTTTATAATTAAATCCCGCTGTTAAAACAAATAGCGTGTTTTTAAGAAACAATATCTATCAAAAGTTTGACACTTGTTTATGTCTGGTTTAAATGTGAAATTACATACAATGACCAACATTGTATTAAATTGTAAATATATATTCTAAATATACTTTAAAACCACTCAAATTAATAATTTATCACTATTAATTATTTTGATTAAAAAAGTTTATTTTAATTATAATTTAGTAATTTTCACTATTCATCAGAATATGAAAGTTATCCGAAAAGTACCAAAATTTCACCTTAGGATAAATTCGATACTCCAAATCCAAAAATGAAGTCCATTTTGAGAGATAAAATTTTTAAAATTTTAAAAGGTGGTTATTACTATTCATAACGGCTAGTTATAATAATATTTTAATAGCATATCGTTGTTTAGTGAAACTCGGTATTGCGTACTACACACGCTATCGAGGAAGGTCACGATTGTGTGTAATGCAAGGCAAGTCAAGGATGTGTGTTGTGAAATCTCCTTTTGGTGTAGCGTACAACACAAGACATTAATAAAATTAAAAAGAATATTTTTCATAAAATCTCGGGCTATTACATTCTACCCCCCTTAAAATGAATTTCACCCTCTAAATTCGTCGAGGTTATAAATTGTTTACTATTCGAAAGTTTCTTTAATATAAACCCACATCATAAAAAGGAATATCAAAACCAATCTTTAAAAAAAAAAGTATGAAACGTAACGGTTACCCAAATAAACTAATCACTGGGTTTCCACATAGGTGAAAATATGGATATGGAAGAGAAATCTAACAATCATGTTCTGATGGAGAGTGGTAGAGAACATGGCTATGGAAAATCCAGCAATCACAAATCCATAAATTTGTGACGATATAAGGTACCATCTGATTCATCAGATATAAGATCACTAGGACAACATTTTTTGTTTTCAATATCATTTCCCTAAAGTTAAAGAATTTGAATTAGAATAAATACTTACTTTATTTTGGTACAATCTCACTGTTTTTAGTGACTTTAACAATTTACACTTCATCTCTTAAATAAATTAAGTTGAATTTGTTATTCGTGAAGTGTTAGCAGATCATGTGATAGAATGACGGGTCATTCCATCTGTCTCAAACAAATGGTTAGCAAAAAATTATATACATAAGTCGATCTATAGTGAGATTAATCATATATGGTTCCTAAAATGGACTTATACATCATATGTCATACAGCTTAATATAATAAAACTAGTTTCTACTAAACAGGGACTTCCTGTAGGCCAGTGGTAGGCGATAAAGGCTAGTCGCATTTCGGTTGTGGGTTCGATTTCCACAGCCTTGTCCGACGCGATGGGCTGTCGCCCATCCTGCAGGTTTTCCTTTTTCTAAAACTATATTACTATAACATCCCATCAATAATATCGAAAAAAACTTTTATCCTTAAACAATACTAACTTATGTCCAACATAATCCATTCCAATCTTTAGGCTTATCCATAATACTGCAGTCCACTCTCATAACATAGTGAAAACGATTACCAGAGATTTAACACCATCGTCGATCCCCATATATCATAAGATATGTTTTGTTGGTCACATTCCAAACATTCAAAGTCCTTAATCATGTATTCTATTGAATACCTTAGTGAAAACATGAATGCAGTTAAAATTTAACACTTTCCACATACCAAAATCCTCAAAATTCTATATACTCAAACAATGATATCACTTAGTCCTTATATCAATCATGAGCTCATGAATACTGTTAAACATTCCATTTTCTCATTTTCCCTTCATTATGCTCATATCATCTTATTTCCAAAAATATCTCAATCACTTTGAATACCACATTAGACCAATACATAAATATTCCATTACTTTATGATACAACATTATTTTGGAATCCCATTACATAAACACTTAATCATTCCACCACATCGTTATCATATTCAACATCGCCAATGGTGATCGCATGTGACTTCCCTTTTTCATTTTCCTTAAGCGGTTGCTCATGTCGATCATCACTAACCCTTGGATTAGGGCATTTATTAGCATAATGCCCCATTTCCTTGCACTTGAAGAATTGAAGTGTTGGTGGTGCGTTCTCTATAGTGTTTGCTTTATTCACATCATTAGAAACCCTTTTCACATTACTTTGACACTCAGCTACTCGATGACCTTCTTTTCCACACTTAAAACATTTTCTAGTCCCTTTAAGACAATCTCCACCATGCTTCTTTCCACACTTTGTGCATAATAAAACATTCACCTTCTTTTCACCATTATTCTGAGATTTCTCCTTGAACTCCATCTTTCGTTTCTTGTCAAAACCATGAGATGGATATGTAACACCAACTTCCATTTCTACCTTGATAGCACAACGCACAATTTCTTCATAGCTATTGAAGTCTCTTATAGCTAATTCCCTTCGAAGACTTGGTTTTAAGCCACTGAAAAATCGATCAACTTTACTTTCAGGTTGGATGATAATGCCAGATGCATACCTTGCAAGTCTTGTAAAATTCGCTTCGTATATACCAACAGATTCATCATCCTTCTGCTTCAGCTCAAGAAACTCCTTTTCTATCTTTGTTCGAAGAATACGAGGGAAGTACTTACTGAAAAACAAGTTCTTGAACTCGTCCCATTCCATGGACTCAATTTCATCTCTTGGCCTCGTATTCTTGATAAGATTCCACCATTGATCAGCTTCACCTTCCAAACGATATACTGCTAAGATGACTTTATCATGCTCAGAACATTGAAGAACCGAAAATATCTTTTCAGTGGTACTGATCCATTGTTCAGCAACAAGTGGATCAGAAGACCCACTGAAAGAAGGTGGACATTGCCTCATGAAGGAATCAATAGAATATTGTTCCCTTCTCTGCTCATTTGGAAGTCCAAAATGATTCATAGCTTGTGTAAGTATAGCAATAAGATTTTGCACTCCATCTCCCATAAAATTTGTTTGTTCAGGAGGACAATCATTGCATTGTCCATTGCATTGATCAACACGGTTCCTTCGGGTTCCAGCCATCGTCTAAAACCCAAGAAGAATAGTGTGAGAGGAAAAAATCATGCTAGGGAAAACAACATAATAAAGGGGGAGTACCTTCAATATCTAACATCTTAGGTTTAATTCTATGATCGTTAGCGTAATTCTAGTACTATAACCTATACGTATACTTAACCTTAGGGACATCCCTAGACATACCTTAGAAATATCTCTAGGGATCTCACTAACGTTTTCGCATCCTAGTTTCCAAAGGTTGACTAAACCTTTCCTCTGATACCAACTGCAGAGACCCGAAGCATGACGTACATGGACATTACATTACTTTTGTGGAATACTTAGTACATAACAAAAACACACACACAAGGATCGTAATAGTTTAGTGTCTTTGGAAACTCGGAACGTAATCTTCTAATCGTGGTGAAAGATCTTCAATATCTCCCATAAAGATCTTCCCTTTTTTTTTACCTAAAACCTTTCTTTATATCCTGGGGAAAAGAAAACATAAAAGGGTGAGATCAAATTCTCAGTAAGGGTAAACAAAAGAGAAATCAATCACATCATATTCATAAGAACATAACTTTTGGAAATCTTAACCTGCAAAAGAGAGCATAATTTCATAACATGGGATAAATCATAGTAGTGAAATGAAATCCCAATAATCATAACTTAAAACATGAAACCTTGTGGAATACACACATAATCATAGAGAATCATTTCTTGTTAGTCAAGACTCATTGCCAAGACTATCTTAGTGGACAAAGTCCCTTTCTGAATCGAGTCACCCTCGTTTCAGTCCTGTTTCACTGAACCGGTATAACCTACCATTACAGCCATGTCTATCTCATGAGATATGAAATCTTTACCCAATGCATTGGAGGGAGATATAGGTCCCACCCATCTTATATTGAATCCTTTCTTATGTGTGCCACATAATCATAAACCATATATCATAGCGTAACCCATGTAATAAAAATGGGATTCTTAAACAACATGACATCATAAAACAATCCATATAAGATAAAGGAATTCATAAAAATATTTCCATCACAACATAATCAAATCCATGTAATAATAGGGATAAAAACAGAACCCTTTTATTATCTTAGATGGAAAATAATTTTGATAAAATACTTGAACTCCATTCTTGAGGAAAATATCCTTTCTACTTCAAAATTTTTTTTCCTTTCATAACATGTCATACGACTTTAAAATAAAAGAAGTTGATTAAAAATAAACTTGAAAACTTGTAAATTAAGCTTCTTGGAAATAATGTTTTTAAAAATCCATTCATGCCGTATAAGTTAAAAAAAACAATCTTCTCGTACTTTTTTCGGAAAAGTCAAAAAGTACCTCATACGAAAAAAGACAAAAGATTCCTTTCATATATTTTACTAAAAACTCACCAAAGGGTAAAATTGGATTTAAAAAAAATGTAGGTGAATGGAAATAATATTACATATTCTGGAAACATAGATGTGGATGATAAAATACACCCCAGTAAATACTAAAGTATAAACAATCCCGGATAAAAATGAGATTGTGATATTTCCCTTACCTTAGGTCCGATTTGCTTTGTACGTGTCTGAAGCTCCTGTATAATGGTTTAAATAATGTTATTAACTTATTCCAGAATCATACATATTGATATGATATCATATATGGTCATATTCTTAGCTTCTTGTTAGTAATATTTCATTGTTACTTGTTACTCGGGTCTTTATTGCCTTTTGTTCTTATGCGTGTTTTGCCGAATAGATTCTTATTCTTCTTTTAAGGTTATAGATACCTTATATCCAAAATGGTATTAGTGTAACATATATCATATTTATTCATTCAATTCATTTATATAATTACTATTTAATGATGATCATGTAGAACGAGTCGCATCACATTGTGGAGACGGTATTCCGTACGTACGCACGAGTGATGATATCGTTCCTATGATCGTGGAATTGTATTGGAGTATATATATATTATTTTAGTATAAATATTACTTTATAATAATCATAAATAGTTACTCATTACACCATTATACCCTTCCTTGTAAGGTGGTGGTGGAAAATAGATTACACCACGGCGTGGAGACGGTATTCCGTACGTACGCACGCGCGATGATTTCATTTTTCCGTAGGATGGATAAAAGGTGAATTAGTGTTGTTTCATATTTATAATAACATATCAGTATGTAAGTAATACTTATGTTATTACTTTATCATGAAACAACTAAAGAAGAAGAAGTTGAAGAAGAAAGAAATTGAAAAGATCGGTAATGGATATTACCTCTTCTTTGGAACACCTCTTTGAATCCTCCACTTAGGGAACTAAGATTGGTCTTTGAAGAAGACCAGGACCTCTAGGATTATTATAGGGAAGTGGAGAGGAGAAAATGGCAGGGGTTGGCCGATCTTGAGTGCTCAAATTGGTGTGAGGAGGAGGGGGAGGAGGTGCCCTTTTATAAGGGAGGAGAGGGGCACCTTAGGAATATCTCAAAATATTATTTTATATTAAAGTCAAAATCGGTTTATAATGGTTCCAAATGGTCTTATTTAGAAGCTAAAGTGGGGATGGGTCGAAATCCTATCATCCAATAGGATTTAGAAAAGTTTAGGGTATTATTTTAACCTTATCAATTAGATTTAACTCTAAGTTAAATAATTAAACTTTTACCGTGTCTTTTTGTTTTCTTTCACTATATGGTTAATACACTTACTATAACATGACAAACGAACCCAAAATTGTATATTATTAATACATATATCCTTATATAATTCATTTGGCCGAACATTAGATTTTTAGGAATAAAATAACAATTAATAATATAATATTTGATTTAAAAACTATTTTGTGTCAATTTTGACACTATTTGATATATGATTTTTGTGAAAGTCATAACAGAATTATATGTTCGAACCAAGTTGATTAAATCAACAATAATATATCATAATAACCTAGAAAATTAGTGGAATTCATAAAAAGTCTTAAATTACATTTATTTTGGTATTTATAATATCAATTATGTCAATATTTCATTAATAAGATAATTACTGCATCATCTTTGTGTCATAAATAAATTAAATTATTTGATGTCTAAAAATTACAAATAAAATACCATAATGTAGGAAATCTGTTTAGCTTTCTAATGAATATTTAAAATCGAATTTATCTTATGTACAACCCTATATTAAAAATGTTTTAGTAAATAAACTTTGATTTTAACTCTTTTAACTCTTCTTTGAATTAAATAATAATAAATGTCCTAATCTAATCAAAGTGGGCCTAAATGATAATATTTTACACTTAAGGTTGTTTTTGGTCGAGATACACTTGTCCAATAGGATTAGGACATGTGTTAGGGTAATATTAATATCATTTTTACCCTCAATTACCCTATTTACTTTTAACCGTGGTAAATAAAAGTAAAAAGTTACCATTCACCAAAAATTATTTTTATCTCATTGAACCACATTTTACTTACTGACATCAACCGTGTCTCTCAGATTTTTGAAATTCCATTCACAGAAGCGGTAAAATTAAGTTTTATGAAAAATTTACTTTTTTAACTACCACTTAGTAGTTTCACTATTCATCAAAAATTGATGTTTTTCAGAACAATGCCAAAATTTCATCCTAAGCTATATTTCATATTCCGAATTCAAAAATGAAGTCTATTTTACCAAATTCATAACATAGAAGTTGTATTAATTAATTTTATAATTAAATCCTGCTGTTAAAACAAATAGCGTGTTTTTAAGAAACAATATCTATCAAAAGTTTGACACTTGTTTATGTCTGGTTTAAATGTGAAATTACATCCAATGACCAAAATTGTATTAAATTGTAAAAATATATTCTAAATATACTTTAAAACCACTCAAATCAATAATTTATCACTATTAATTATTTTGATTAAAAAAGTTGTTTTTAATTATAATTTAGTAATTTTCACTATTCATCAGAATATGAAAGTTATCCGAAAAGTACCAAAATTTCACCTTAGGCTAAATTCGATACTCCGAATCCAAAAATGAAGTCCATTTTGAGAGATAAAATTTCTAAAATTTTAAAAGGTGGTTATTACTATTCATAACGTCTAGTTATAATAATATTTTAATAGCATATCGTTGTTTAGTGAAACTCGGTATTGCGTACTACACACGCTATCGAGGAAGGTCACGATTGCGTGTAATGCAAGGCAAGTCAAGGATGTGTGTTGTGCAAGCTCCTTTTGGTGTAGCGTACAACACAAGACATTAATAAAATTAAAAATAATATTTTTCATAAAATCTCGGGCTGTTACACCCTTACCATGTGAAATAAATGGGTACACGCCCTGTACCCAATACTACACGCCGTGTAGTCCCTCCCCGCGTACGCGTTACCCTCAAACCATGTGTTGACCAGTCAATGGCCGTGTGCCATGTTGGAGATGTGTCCTTGCCAAGTGAAATAAATGGGTACACACTGTGTACCCAATACTACATGCCGTGTAGTGTCTCCCCACGTACGCATTACCCTCAAACCGTGTGTTGACCAGTCAACGGCCACATGCCGCGTTGAAGGCCGTGTTGGAAGCCATGTGGTGGCCATGTGAAATGGCCAAGCACACGCCATGTACCATAAAGTACACGTCGTGTACTTTTGTTTTTCACGCCTATAAAAGGAGGGGCCCCCTCCTCCTTTTAAACTCACCCCTCTCCTCCCCTTTCCTCTGAGCAGATCTCTCCCAAGAGACTCGAAGGCTCTTTTTATTCCATAACTTCTTCATTCGAGCTCCGATTTACGATCCGTCAGTGGCCACAGGATCATAACGACGAGGTGGAACTTCTGAGCTTGGATCCATTGTCTTTCCTTTGGCCTTTCCTTTCCAACTTCCACCCGAGGAGGTTTTTCCGGGATTTGATAGAAGTGACGGACGCCGACGGACGTCTTCTAAAGTTGATCCGAGGGAGCGTTGTGATCAGAACCAGTTGAGGTAGGAATCTTACCTTTGTCTCTCTAAATTGTGCATCATGCGGGGTGGGTGTCCTCTTGTTTACGTGAAACACTTTTGAATCAGTTTAATAAAGATAATAACTGGCTTATATAATGGGGATGTGAATTTTGTGAATGCATTTACATTATTTATATCTTGTGAAATTATGTTGTGAATTGAATAGGCTTATGCATAGTGAAAATAACGGTCGTTGGGGGCATTTTCTTGCGCAATTAAATGCTGCCCTATCTTTCTAGAGCGTTATGGATGGAAAACTTCATGGAATGTGGAAATTGGTTAATAACGTAAAGTTGGATGATTAAATGAAAATCTGGAACCCTTGTGTGATCACCCCGGTTGAACTAAACTGAAATAATAAACATGTGGGTGCTGTTGGGGTTAATTTATGTGAAGGGGGTGTTTTTGTGGGTTGTTGTGGATCAAGTGAGCAGCGGGGCTATGGTTGTCTTGGTTGTGGGTTGGTGTGAATGTTATGTTAGTGATGGGCAGCGGGGCTACGATGAACGGTATCAAGGGATGATGATGTACGGTGTGGTTGTGGTTATGGTGGTTGGCAGCGGGGCTGTAGGGATGGGTTTGAATGTGAACGAACTATGGGTTGTGTTTAATAAATAAAAGTGGAAGAGTTAATGAATGGTGGGGCATGATAGTGGGATGGGAATAATAATTAATGGGGTTGGATGGTTAATATGAAGGACTTGGTTGTGTTGATTGTGTTTTCTTAACTTGATTTGTGGATGGAGGGGATATGCTTTACGAATGATTATTGTGGTTGGTTGTGGATAGTTGCCCAGTAGTTAAGGAACTAATAAACTGATTCTGTTGAAACACGAAAACCTAAATGGGGTTGGGGTTGTTTGTTGTATGCATGCTTCGTAGTAGCAGTGCCGAGGCACGTGCTCAGTTCTCTGATTAGAATCCATAGGTTGGGCTGAGTGTTTGATATATATATATATCTGTATCTTTGTGTTTTATCGCACCCCACCTATGTTGAGAACTTAGTGACGAACACTCCTATTTCATGGGAGAGGGTGTTTTACCCATATTTACTAGCTCCTTCCTGCCCCTTCTTCCCTAGGCTGTGATGGCTTGAGGCGACCTTACACCCAAGACTCTTCGGGTAGGTTTCGATTGGGGTGGTTTAGCCCAAGACTCTTTGGGCAGGTTTTACTATTTCACAAGAACCTTCGGGATGAGGCCGAGGTGTGTGTGGGAGGGATACGTGGTTGTGAGGCCCAGGTGTGTGCGGGTGGGATACGTGGTTGTGAGGCCCAGGTGTGTGCGGGCAGGATACGTGGTTGTGAGGCCCAGGTGTGTGCGGGCGGGATAGGTGGTTGTGAGGCCCAGGTGTGTGCGGGCGGGATACGTGGTTGTGAGGCCCAGGTGTGTGCGGGCGGGATGTGTGGTTCTTGAGGCCCAGGTGTGTGCGGGCGGGAAGAGTGTGGTAGCGTCAGGAAATTCGCCGTTAGGAAGAGCAGCTAACTAATGGGAAATGGTGCGGGGTACCCAATACTCTTGTTCTTATATACTAATACCTATTGTGATTGTGTTTTGGTGAGTGTGGCTGGTGAGGTTGGGTGGATATAACTCCTTGCTAGGTTTCTTCTGTTGTTCTCACGGGACATTAGGATGTCTCCCCACTTGTGCATGAGAGCTTTAGGTTTCCCTACTGATTATACTTGTATGCTCACCCTACATTTACTTTCAGGTTTCCAGGAGGACTGCCAGGGCCGTGCGGGACCCTACTAGTCGGGACATTTGGAGTTGCTGCAGTTCCATGTACTTGTTTCTTTTGGTATTGTACTTTTTGAGATTTCTTGTACTTGTACCTTGTTTCAGAACTATTTAAACATGCATGTGGGATTGGTTTGGGTTTATTTATATACACTTGTTCTTTTCCTTTTTGGTGGTTGACTTGTCCTATCTCCCGATCTTAAATAAATAAAAAGGGTAATTCCTCCCATATTTGTGAAAACTCATACCCTTGGTGCTAGTCGCCACCCCGGGGCCTATTGGAGGCGGGACTCGGGGGTCATTATCTCCCTTTCACCATTTCCACCTCAGGAGGGGCATCTTTGGTGGGAGGGGGTCGTGACAGTTCCACTATAAATTTTATTCGATCGAGATCTGAGATTTACCTCCTAGTTTTGAAAAATTATCCAACATGATCTAAACACTGAGATGAACTTTAGTATGGATTATCACCCTCAAACTAGTGGCCAGTCTGAGCAGACCATTCAGACACTAGAAGAAATGTTGATAGCATGCACAATGGACTTCAAATGGGGATGAGATCATTATTTTTCACCAGATGAGTTCTCTTACAATAATAGTTTTAACCCAAGAATCCAAATAGTCCCATATTAATCCCTTTATAGGAAGAGATGTTGAACACTTGCATGTTGGGATAAAGTTAGTAAACATAAGATTCTAGGAACTAAAATGGTCATGGAAATGGTAAAAAATGTGAAGACCATTCAAAATCACATCAGGGATACCCAATTTCAGTAAAATATCTATGTAGACAATCATTTATGAGACTTATATTTTGAGGTTAGAGATAAGGCATTCCTCTGCATATCTCCATGGAAGAGAATCATGAGAATTGGAAAGAAGGAAAAGTTAAGTCCTAGGTAAATAATTCACTTTTATGTTATTGATCGTATCAAATCTATGGAATATCGACAAGAAATTCCACCAACCATGTCTCAAGTACATGGTGTATTCCACATACCCCTCATGAGGAAGTATATACTAGATCCCTCACATGTACTGAATTCAGAGGTGGCACAACTAAAAAATTATCTCTCTTATAAGGAGTATTTGGTGAAGATCTTGGACCATAGAGATAAAGTTATATACAAAAAACCACTCACCTAGTTAATGTACTATGGAAGAACCACAAATATGAGTAGGCGACATGGGAACTGGAGGAAGCAATGAAGGAGAAGTACCCTCATATATTTTCAAATTAGTATGTAAAACAAAATTTCAAGGGAATAATTTAATAATGGGGTAATAATGTAACACCTCAATATTTTTATTAAATATTTCTCTTTAAATAATTTAATTTCATTGATATATTGTGTTGCACGCAACACCGAGTTTAAATGAACTCCGATATACTATCAAAATATTATTATTTTAACATGACCATTATAAACTATCCATTAAATTGGTGGATATGAATATGAATAAACATATTATGAAATTTATTTATTTATTAATTCTTAGTTAATAAACACTTAATTTTTAGTAATTTCATTTTATTCTTCAAAAATACGTTTTCTTCAAAAATATATTTTTTCTTTTTATGAGAAAATAAATATAATTAATTTTGACACTTCTATAAAATTTATATGAAAAAATAAAATTACTTTCTAAATTAATCATATCAAAATTATCTTAGGATGAATTTTTTATAATTTTCTAAAAAGTTTGAAATTTTAACAAATAATGAAAAATACTGATTTACATTGAAATATGTATTTTATTTTAAATAATTTAAAAAGTAAAATTATATTTTTTTAAACTTTTATTAGTTAATTTTTATTATAAATAATCTAATTTATGCATTGTAAATTAATTTTATACATGAATTTAGTTTAAAAATATTCTATACTTGAAACGCCATTTTTTAGAAAAAATTGTTTTTTGTTGAGTTTTTCTGGTTTAATATCTAATTAAATTATTCCACTTAGGTGTTTTAATTTTTGAAAAATTGATACTAAATTTGGAATAATTAGGTCCAAATTTAATAAATATACCCTTTTTTAGTCAATATGAATAGTAACCTTACCACGGTTAAGGGTAAATCAGGTAATTAAGGGTAAAAATAATATGTTAAGGGTTAGAAAATGACCCTAAAACATACCACAATTATATTTTATGATTAATTTTATACCATAATAATAAATTGGGTCAAATTTATGACCTTTTTGAGGCACTTTTTTGACATTAAGTCCTTTAAAGTATTTTATTTAAAGAAAAGTCAAAGATGTCACACTATTGTTTTAAATAAGTATAACATTTTTATTATGTGAATATCTAGAATATATGGTTGGATATAAATAGTAATTTTAAATCTAAAATATTAATATTCATCATGTTATTTTTTTTAATTTTTAGGGAATAAATTATTTCCTTAAATTCTTACACAATGATGATGCAATAATTATTAAATTAATGGAAAAATGAAATAAATGATATTAAAAATATTAAAATAAATATAATTTGAGATATTTAAGGCGATAAAATAATTATAGTGATGACCATGAAATTTTTAGGATATAATAAAATATTTATATCTAATTTTACTTGTTGTCTTGATGATTTTAAAGTCAAAGTAATGAATAGTATCAAATTTGACAATAATGATGTTTTATGGGATTGATATTTTATTAAATCATTTAAAAATACTAAAAATATTAAATAAGTCCAAGTGGGATAATATATGGTCTAAAATTTTATCCCCTATTAATTTATAGGCAATTTTTAAGAATTTGTCTCTAGAATAGTCTTATTATATTTTAATATTTTAAGAAATTCTAAAAAAACCCTCTCCTCCCCTTTGAAATACCACCCATCACCACCCCTTCCCCACCCACCTTCTAGGACTTTAAGTTTTAAAAATATCTACCAAACACTCTCCTACACACTCTACCCACATCCAAGTGATTATATTCTTACCAAAATACCAATCCCAAGTTCCTGAAGGGGTCCTTCAAGGAGGTGACATTCAAGTGGTAACATTCTCAAACTACCTCATTTAATTTATTTTATTCTTATACCTTATCCTCACCTCTATCATCCATAAAACCATAATAATTATAGTATCATTTATAAAATAGAATATTATATTTCGAATTGAATACCCTCAATCCACCCCTTTTACTCATCTTCTCTTATTCAATGAAAGGAAACAATTGTCCAAATTATGGAGGTTAATCATCTTCATGGATAATGAGTTTTCATTTTCCATTACCACCTTCAAGGATATTCATAAACCTATTATTATGGTAAAATTATATTTTAATAAGTATATTATACTTATTTCATGTTATGTAACTAATATATATACATAATATTAAATGAAATGAAAGTAATACGTGATGGTCGGAAAAACCCCCAAAATAAACTAAACATTTATCATTAAAGTTTTTTTCAAACGAATCTTCCTAATTTTAGAAAACAAAATGATATTTAGGAAAATTTAAAATTATTTATGTTTATTAATTCTATTTTATTTCACTTATGTAATATTATTCCCATTCAATAAGAACTTACATAATTATACACTAGTGAACTGACCATGAAACCATGATACGAACACTCCCAGAACGACGAAATTGAACCTTATAACTCATTGAAATGACTATAAATGAAATTAATGGAATTATAATAAATCAAATACTTGTTTAAGTGGTTATAAATTGATATGTTAATCAATATAATTTTATTATCTTGGAAATTAATTTCAAGTGAAGAATGCATTCAGACATATGGTAAGGGATCTCTCAGAACCTCCATATTTCCTTTGGGTTACACTCTACCTCTATCTCTTTGAATTAGTTTATCACTTAATGGTTATTATATAAATATCCTAAATTCTATTTATATGTACCACACATATGTATGTAGCTCAAATAATCTTTCCTTGATGGGGAATTACATGTTTTAAAAGGTTCCCTTCTCAATTCCTCTTGATAAGTAAATCCGATTAAAGGGAACTTCTCTGTTTCTTACCCATTTTCGAAGCACAATCCATAAAATGGTTTAAACCTAAAATATTTTTTTTTCTAAAATCACTCAATTCATCATGAAAATATATTTTAGTTCATTTATGGTTTTTTGTAAATAATTATGCCTTTATCCTCTTTAAAGGCTCTTTTATTTTCCCTAAAACCGTACTTAAGTGGTACATTTCTAATGTTAACTAACCACTATTTTTCATGTTTTAAATTCAGTTATACATCATTATTCTTGACCTATTTTTAGTTTTATTTTATGAATTACCAAGAATTATTTAAATCTCTTCATTCATGTATACCATTTTTTATGTCCTTTGGCTATGCCTTATGACACGATTACAATACCCATTTCTTTCCATGGGTAAACCTTATGTTTATTCCTTATATTTGATTCTTTATGTGGCACACATATTAATGAACATATTATGATGGGTGTATCCAAATAGTGCTCTAATGCATTGGGTAATGTTTTAGTCTAATGAGACGTTATGTATGAGATGAGGGAGTAAACCTAATCCATTGTGTGACTCTATCCACCATGTGATATAGTCTTGGTAGTTAGCCTAAAATCATGTTTATGTCATGATATACGTTTCCACCACATTCCTATTTTCCACTATCATTTTATTCCATGTTCTACATGACATGATTCTATATGTTTATTAATGATCCATTCTTTTATGTTATCATGTTATGCCTTCTAACTCATGTGCCATTCTTCATTAAAATGTTTATTCCCTGACTAGGTTTTTTAGATTATCCCTTTTATCTATTTATTCCCTAGTTATCCTATGAAATTATAGGAAATCAAAGGGAGTTAGGAGATCATTATGGAGATTAAAAAAATATATTTTATTCTAGTTTTATGTTTCCTAATTATGTACCTAATCTTCAAAATACACTAGAATTTTAAATACTTGGTTTGGATTTTATGGATAATTATGCTTAAATTCATGTAATAATATGTGTAACAGTATTGGGTATCTATATTATGTGCTAGTATGCGTGGTGATTAGTTTCACTATATATGTGTGCTGAGGGTTGTAATGGATTGTGGTTATTTTACACACATATATCTCTATATATAATATCCTAAGGATTATTATAGGTATGAAATGTAAGGGATGTGATGACTTGAGGTACATTACTTAGTGTATGGACTATGATGTCTTAAGGTCTAATATACGATATACAATACATGATATACAGTTTGTGGTGGCTCCGAGAAACTACTTGGTTACTATATAGATATGTGGATGGGATGATGAGATGATGTGATGCAAAAGATGCATGTTATGATACTTAATCCCAGGTGTCTTCAGATTGGATTATTTTGTAGAGAGATATCTCAGGATGTGTGATATTGGGGCAGAGTAGCAAACCCATGAGGAAGTATTAGTGGGGAAACCTTATTTCATTATTATAATATATGATCTATTATATGTGATACTTGGAGAGAGATAACCATGGTGAGGATGGGAACTTAGTATACCTATTTAGATGAAGATTTAGTTTTAATTATTGTTCATTGATCTATATAATGATTTATTTATCTTTTTTTTGAGAAGATTTGGGTAGGATACTACTGAGTATACCTGTTATTCTCACCCTATGTATATATAAACCGTTTTTTAATGTTAGTAGGAATAGGATGGGGACTAGGTTGGATATTACTAGATTTTTGTTTTTCAAGATCTGTTTGGGATTCATGGTCATTGTCAAGTTTATCTTTTGGTACTTATAGTTCCTTTTCATTTGTATTATTTTTATATTCTATTATAAATATTCACTTGGGATATCTTTTAGCATTATAAGAAATATTTTATCGGTGTTCTATATTATCTCTCTCTTCCACTTGTTTATCTTAGATGGTAATCCCTCCCATTTGTATGTATGATATAACCTCAATGATTTTCCCCAACCCATGGCTTATTAGAGGCAGAATTTGGGTGGTCATCATCCTCTTTCTCTCATTACTGTCTTGAAAAGGGTACCTTTGGGGGGATGGGGTCATGAAAGAGTGGCATCATATGTTTAGGTTGAGGGATGGGATAGAGTTTAAAGTTAGGTACAAGTTAGGACCACATTGGTTGATATGAAAATAATGTTAGCTAAGTTTAATAAGTGATGTAAATAAGGGATACTGGATGAGACATGGTATTTTGGGATCCTTCTAATCTAAAGAAAAAACCTTTAATTTTACTAATCCTACTAAGAAAAGTGACACTGGATATGAGGTAGAGATCTAGGTAAGTGTCATGAATAATTCTTTTTTTCACCTGTGATTGAAATGGGAAGACCTTGGAATTAGTTTAAAACATTAAATATATAAATTAATTATTTAATTAATGTAAAATATTATATATCCCAGGTTTAGGAGTCTCAAATCAATTGTTCTTTTGCAGGTATTTCTCTAGGTTTATTTCCACATTTAGTTCATGTAGAGGATGTTTATCATGGCACACCAACAGATCTCCGTAGTGTATAAGTTGAAAATAATGAAAATTAAAGGGGAACACTTTGAGATTTTTAGCACTATAGTCTACATAAGTATGAGGGACCTATTACAGAACCATGATAGAATATTAGTATGAGGAGGTTGAGATATATTTTAGTTCAATTCATGCTCATAAGGAGCAAAAAAGTTTTTTTGTAACAAAAATGCTACATGGAGTAGTGAGACAGTGGTGGATCTTGTTCATTGGGGATTGCGAGGAGTCGGTGATCTTTTGGGAGAATTTCAGGGACCAGTTATAAACAGATTTTCTTTATTTGACTGTAAATCCAAACAGTCTTCAAGAGATACTTACCCTTAGAAAGAGTAGTTCTAGCATGAGTGTTTTTGAGATATGTTTTTTGAACCTTCTCTAATATGAATTGAACCTATTTCAAAATGGTGAGTCTAGGGTGAGGAATTTTGAGGAGGATTTTTATCCAAAGATATAGCACCAGGTTACCCCATTAAACTTGTTGACATATCTCAAGGTGCTAGAGAGTGAAGAGGCTATTGAGAGGATGCGGGAAAGAATCAAGTCGTCATGATAGGGGAGTCATTATGATTCCTCATGAAGAAGAGTTGTGTTACATGTTTCACAGTTGTCTGGATAGAAGATATTTTGGTCGGCCAGGGGTAGGTTCTATCCCTCATCATCTCATTTCTATAGGTTTAGTAGATCTAAAGAATTTTCCAAAAGATCATACACATGTTTTTATTATAGAGGATAAGGTCATGAGAAATGGGAGTTCTTGACCTTTCTAAGAAGGAATCATGCACCATGTGTCTCACTTTAAGTTCATCAATCAAGGCAGTTTTATCTAAGGAATTAAAAATAGGATGCTTCAGCTTGGGATCAACTGAGAGGAGATGAAAAACTCATTGAACAACCTCAATATAATCCTCATCCTGAGAGAGTATATTGCTACCATGAAGGTAGTCTCCATCAGTTCTAGAGAGGATATGGAGCAATTCATGGTCAGTTTCATGCTCTAGAATTGTCAGCATTAGGTGAGAAAAATATTGTTCGAGGTTCCCTTTTCTTGTTTTCTACTTTGATGCATTCCTTGTTTTATTAATGAAGTACACAGTCCTTCATATCATGTACCATAGTCTATGCTTTGGTATTGAGTTTTAGAGGATTTTAGTTCCCTTGGAATTAACTATGCCAGTTGGAGGTCAAGATCATATGTTTGAAGTTTATAGATACTTTGAGCTAGTGATGTGGAAGCACTTCTCTTGGGGAGGATTCCTATGTTTATAGATACAAACATACGACATTATCCTTGATATTGAATTACTTTATTCATTATAGGATATCATGGATTAAATCAAGAGGCTGGTTATTTTCTATGATAATGATAAAGCACTTACAATGTTCGTCAGTGAGAGAGACCCTCAGATGTAACAAAGGCGTGTTTTTTCCTTGTCATCCGTGATGTCTGAGCTAATTATGAGTTCATCAAAGGTTAAACTGATGATTTTTCCCACGGTCATAGAAGAGTACCCTAATGTCTTTCCCGAGGAGGTTGTGACATTACCCTTTCATTGGGAGATCATGTTTGGGATTGAAATACAATCACGTATTTATCCTATTTTGATGTCTCATTATAGGATAAAACCTTTTAAGTTGTGAGAGCTATGAGTATATGATCTATTGAAGAAAGTTTTTGTTTAACCAAGTGTGTCACCTTAGGGTGCACCAGTTTTATTAATGAAGAAGGATGATGATAGTTTGCATATTTGTATAAACTATTTTTACTTGAATTAGGTGATAGTGAAGAACCTCTACCCTCTTATGTGGATTGATGACCTATTCAATCAGTTGAAAGGAGCTAGTTGGTTATCAAAGATCAATATTATGTCAGGATATCATCAAATATGGGTGAAGGATGAGAATATTATGAAGATCACTTTTTTGATGTCATCATGGAATTATGAGTTTTTTGTGACACCATTCGGTGTGATGAATGATATACTCATGTTCAAGGGTTTGATAAATGCAACATTTAGAGAGTTCTTGGATCAGTTCATGATAGTTTTCATAGACAAAATTATTGTTTACTTTGTGTATGGGAAAGAGCATAAAGAACATTTGTGGGAAATTTTGGAAGTTCTTTGTCATCAGAAGCTATTTGGGAAGTTATAAAATTGAGAGTTTTGGGCTCATGAAGTTCATCTCACAGGTCATGTCGTGTCCCAGTGAGGACTAGCTGTGGATCATTAGAAGATCGAAGTAGTCATTTCTTAGGCACCCCCCAAAATTGTTGTAGAGGTTCAGAGTTTCCTTGGTATTGTAGGCCATTATAGGAGGTTTTTAGCTGATTTATCTTAGGTTGAAACTCCTATGGAAGCCTTGAAAATAAAGGATCAAGAATTTTTGTAGACTTAATAGTGTCAGGAATCTTTTGAATACCTGAAAGATATGTTTTTCAGTCCTCTAATTCTTTTTTTTCCTTTAGTAGAGCAAGTTCAATTCAAGGTTTTAAGTGATGCTTCACTTCTTAGGTTGGGCTATGTTTTCATGAACCAAATATCATTTTTTTCTTATGGGTCTTGGAATTTATATCCCCATCAGCATAACTATACCACCCATGATCTTGATTTGGTAGAAGTTTCATTTCTTTGAATTTGTGGAGACATTACCTCCTCAACGAGAGTTTTTTTTGGCTTTTTACCCATCATAAGAACTCAAGGTATGTCTTCTCCTAACATAAATTTAACTTGAGAAAGTGAAAATGGATGAGATTGTTTCAAGATTATAAAATCTTGATTTCATATACACCAGTAAAGGGTAATTTTGTGGTTGATTCACCAATAAGGAAGTCACACTGTGATTCCATGAGTTAATCTGAATATTCCTATAGAGTAATCAAAGAACTCTCAACAATGCCTCTTGATATGGGAGAAGTTGGTGGCATAGGTTTTATTTTTTAGATGACAGTGCATTTGTATTTAGTGTAATAGCTGGGAGATTCCCAGCTAGGGGGTTCTGAGGTGGGTTTCTGAAGAGTCCAAATTTCTTTTATCAATACTAATAAATTCATAATTTTATGCAATTATTTAAAAAATTTATAATAATATTGATTTTTTTCAATGAAAATTCCCATGTATTTAAATTTTTTATTCAAAAATGAGGAATTATAAATAAATAATTAAATATATTTATATGAATAAATAATTTTGAATTTTGAATATTGATTCTATTTATGAAATTTTGATTGGTATTCTATTAAGTGTTTTGAAATTATACTAATTGTTTCATTAGGTAAAAAAATTGGTCCATGATTGGAAAGCCCTCAACTAGTGGCCAACCATCAACTTAGATAGCCCACAAGGTGATGAACGGGCTAGCTAACCACCAGAAGGGCCCACTAGAATTTCGATAGAGGGGACTAGGCCTATAGTGGGAACCTATAGGTGCATAGTTTGGGCCTAAGCCTGCATGGGCTGCATAGTTCTGTGCGACCCGATGTTTGTGTGTGTAGTGTAATCAGGAGCCCACTCTAGACCAGGATTCTGATTTGATAACATTATGAATTTCATTTTAAAAAATAATAGAGCATGGATTCAACTTCTATGTGGGATAGGAATTGCATGGTACTATTCATCACTTACAAAAGTGATGTTGTCCCACCTCGACTCTACTCGGCCCCTGCCTAGACACACCCTCTACCACTCAATGCCTTCATCCTTGACTTCCACCATCTGAAAGTATCAGATTACTACCATGGAAGACCACCTAAATCCTGATCATGAGTCAATAAGTACTATTGAAGCCTCCAAACTACCCATAATCGTCTCTAGAGCCTCGGAAAACCACCTTGTACCACTGTAGAAGAGGTGTTTCATCCAACTGGACATTATGAAAGATAGTTGGTTCATTGAAGAGATGTTTCCATGACACCACACTTTTACTTGACCCTTCTTCCATGTCTGAGACCTTTTTTCCCATGTAAGTAGACAATCCATATCTTTTTGAGTCCATGCTGGAAATATAAGATCACCTTGGGTGTTTCCAAATTATCCACTTGCATCTCAGGGGAGGTATGAATAAAATAAAAAAAATAAATTTAGTTTCCAAATAATAAATTATCAGGTAGATACAAGATGAGTATGAGGCACTCCCTCAACCCATAAAAATAGAAGGTTTACTTCCCATTGGGGGAATATTTGACACTAAGCAGGGGAGGTCGGATGCTACTATTCCTTCTTCTTCTTAATTTCCCATACCCTATAAATTTTTATTTCCCACACCCTATGATAGTCTTGAATTAAAACTTTCACCATTTATGAGTATTCCATCAATATTTTACTTTATTTTTCTATTTTAACATTGTTGATAGTTTTTAATTATTTGAAGTTTAGAATAAAACAAAAAAACATTTTTCAAATAATTTATTCAAATGATTATTATTTTGCATGGATTAACAGCTCACAGGTGCAAGAATCAGTAATTTAATCAACTTGGTCTATAAATGATGGAGTTTCACTTTTTTCTAGACATATCAGGGTATCCTGAAGACAAATATTTGTAGAGGAGTAATTCTAGGACCACATATAGGAACTTAAAGTGACTCTTGAGCAACTAATTTTTGAATGAATGGCCAAAGAACTAACCAAATTACATGATTACTTCCTAGAGTTTTATCATGAAGTAGTAAAGAAAAAAGTAGAGCCTTCCCTGGATCCTCCCAAATTTTTTAAAGAACCGCATAAAGTGAAATATTAAGAACAAGTGGATGAAAATAGAGCTCAGGTAAAAGAACTCAAAGAAAACATAGAACAACTAGAGAACAAAATAGAATGGATAATTTCATTTGTCCATGCATCCAAAGAGAAACTTGATCCAGAATTAGTGGAAAAAGCCTTAGTATTTACTAATTTCATTAAAGAGATCTAAGAAGTTGAGTCCTAAATAGAGGACCATCAATAGGCCAACCATTTTAAGAGATATATCCAAGATAATCATGATGAGTTAGATTGGATTGATGATGAGTAAAACTTTCCTGCTGAGCTATGTATGGGTTATCCATAAGTTATGAATAACTTATGAAATGATTATGAGGTACAACATGATATCACCATTCATTATAATGTAGAATATCGAATACCATTTCATATCTCTCTATCCATATAAGAGGAGGAATCCACCAAACTCATGGAATTTTAAGAAAAGATGGAGTATCCCAACCACCTACTTATAGCCACTAAGATCCAACTTCAAAAATAACTTACCACTAAAGAAGATATTGAAGATAAACCAAATCAGGGAGTTGATCTTATCTTAAACTATCTTTCATTTGATTTTATTCAATATGAATTGATTATTAACTCCCACTATTTTGAATTTATAGATTTTTAAAATCCATATTTTTCCTTATAGGAAGATGAAAAAACAATACATGCACCTAATAAGGAACACATGGAACTTCCAGAACTAATTGAACATGCATTAAAGGCAATACTTGAAGAAATTAAAGTGGATTATCCCAAAAGAGAATGAGACAAAGGATGCACATTTTGAAAGTGTGAATTCATATTTTCATTCTTCATGTTTAAATTCCATCCAAACAAAAATACATTCTAACATTCAATTTGAAATTACAATTCATGCAGCCCATATTGAGAAAGTACTGGACAAAAAGGATGAAGTTTCACAAGTAGAAACCAAGGAGGATTATCCACACTTCATCCTACCCATTACATGAAATCTATACCTAATTATGAAGATAATATATTTGGTGCACTTTTTCCTTGAATTATTTCTCATGAACAAAGAAGAAGTGGAATCTGGGAAAAACCATTTGTGGTGCTTCAAATCTAAGAATATCCATCCACTAACTAACTATGGATGATAGATACTATTACCTTCTGGAGGTAGTAAAAATCCAAGGCCCACTTGGGGGATCATACCAAGACTTATCCCTTTATTTTCTTTTTAGGAAATTTTAATTTATATTTTAGGATTATTCTTGCATGAATCCCTATTCCCCTCATTCTTTTTGATCGTTATTGACATGATCCTTATGAATAATTGTTTTATTTACTTGTTTAGGACCGTGGTGGAACAAGAAATCCCTAAAAATACAAGGAAGAAATAGGAATAAGCTTCATGTATAGGGAGTTTATTCTTTCATTTACTATTTTTAAAACTCCCCACATTTTGTCTAAAAACCTATTTTGAGATTTAAATTGAAAAAATGCATACCTATACTTTGAATTTATGATTTAATTGAATTATCTAAGATACAAGATATTCTTAGGAACCCTATGATGCCATGTATTAGATTTCAATGTTGATGATATTGAATGAGTAATGCGGATAATTGAATTATTATAGTGAAGCATGGATATTAAAATGAGGACTCATTATTTTATATAATTGGTTGAATTATGTAAATAAAATTTCCCTATAGTTTTTCACTCTTTGAATTTATAAAATTCATGTGAATTGATAAGTTATTATTGGTCATGTTATAAGTGATTACCAAATGTTATATTTCATATTCTAAAGAGTATTTATAGACCAAATATATCATATTTTATCTTGACCATATTTATTTAGTGGTATTGGGACATGCGACCTATTAGACCTCAGATTTGAACTTATCAAATCTACGACTGTGAAAAAAAAACATTTAAAATGATTGAGGCATTTTTATTGAAAATACATCATCCTTGAGACCAAATTATACATTAATACTTATTTATATCATGGATACCATGAATGAAATTCTTAGGGATGATCCATATTTCAAGATATTTTTATCCATTTGTTCCCTCCTCTTAGGATTTTGCATGATATTTTAAAGTTTAACTATGGGGTTTGGGAACATAATGGTAAAAGGGATAAAATATATTGCAAGGAAAAAGGGTGGGGGGATGCTTTGGGTATTGAGAAGGTTTATGATTTATCACTTATACTTTATTATTACCCCTTATTGTAGAAAATGAAAAAAATATAGGAATGAGTTGTTACTTAGAAGAATAAAAAATCACCATTACTAGAATGATAAATTTTTATCATATGTGGTTAGGTGGTAAGTTTTATATTAATTTTAAGCATAAATTTTGAAAAAATAAAAAAGATGAAAAATTAATTTGAAAAAAAGTATAAAAGTAGAGAAAATTCAATAGGGTGAACATCATTCATTATGATTTCATTTGTAATAACCTTTACTTTGAGCATGGAAAGTGGGATTTTTAATTTTGAAGAGGATATTTTCATTAAAATTTTACTTTTGATATTATGATTTATACTTTAAGAGATAAACCTCTACATTTTATCCTTAATTTTAAACATCAATTCCTACAAACTTTAAGCCTCAGAGTCATTGGAACCTTAATTGAAATGACCTCTTAATTTTATGTGCCTTTTGTATTTAAAAAGTGGAGAAATTAGTTCCTTTTAAATCATATGGATAGAGATAATGTTCTCATGATGTGAACATAAATATACTTGAATTTTCATCATGGGTGATGAGAGAAAAATATTTAAAGTGAGGTAGATCATGAATTGGCATGTTTAATAATACTAAATTGAGAAATTTGAATGAATTAAAGGAGAAGTTCCATCATTTTTAAATGGGAAAAAGTAAAATACTTGGATTGATTGATGTGATGAAAATTGAGAAGTTAAATTGATATTTTATGTAGAATTTAAAAATTTGGTTTTCCATTGATAATTATTTATATTTTATTTCTTTGAATTTTAAATATTGGTAACATTGGTGACCTCTTTAATTCAACATTGATATTTTATGCTTGAGAAGATCCATATTATTTGACACACTCATAATTTCATGTAATTATTTAAACAATTTATCATAATATTGAATTTTTTTCAATGAAAATACCAATGTATTTTATTGTTTTATTCAAAAGTGGGAAATTATAAATAAATAATTAAAATTGATTTATGTGAATAAAGAATTTTTAATTTTGAATATTGATTTTATTTATTAAATTATGATTAATATTATATTAAGTGTTTTGAAATTATATTAATTGTTTTAATAGGTAAAAAATTGGGTCATGCTTGGAAAGCCCTCAACTAGTGGCCAGTCTGCCACTTAGCTAGCTCACAAGGGGCCAGTCAGCCTAAACAACCACCAAGAACACCCGCTCAAATCCATAAGAGGGGACCATTACTATGGTGGGAACCTATGGGTGCATAGCCTAGGCCTAAGCCTGCATGATCCATATAGGTTAGTGAGGCCCAATGTTTGTGTGTGAAGTGTAACTGGGAGCCCACCCTAGAGTGGGATTCTGAGAAAAGCACATCATGAATTTAATTTTAAATAATCACAAAGCATGGTTGAGCCTTCAATATGGGATGAGAGTTGTGCTATACTATTCATCACTTAAAAAAGAGATGTTGTCCTACCTCGACTCCGCTCGACCCCACTCGGACACACCCTCCACTACTTGCCACCTTCTTCCTCAAGTTTCACTATCTGCAAGCACCAAATAACATCCTTGGAAGACCACATAAAGCTCTAGATCGAGTTGAGAAGCACTAACGAAGCCTCCAAACCACCCAGAATCACCTTTATAGCCCTATATGGCCACCTTGTTCCGACATAAAAGAGGATTTTCGATCCAACTATCCATTTTAAAGGATAGTTGGTTCATTGAAGATATTTTTCCATGCTTCCAAACTTACATGTGTCTATACTACTGTGTCTGAGCTAATGAAACCCATGCAAGTTGATATGCCACATCTATTCGAGTCCATGCTAAAAATATTTGAACACTTGATTCCTTTGGGTGTTTCTAAATTCTCCACCCATTTCTTGGGGAGGTTTGAAGAAAATAAAAAATAGATTTATATCCATGATAATAAATTATTGGGGAGATAAAAGAGGATGATGAGTAACTCCCTTAGCATATAAAGGGATGAGGTTTTCTACCTATTAGGGGAAGAGTTAACACCAAGGAGGGGAGGCTGGCTACTGCTGCTGAATGATGGTCCTTTTCTATTTTTTATTTTTTTCTTTATTTTAATTACTTATTTTATCTTTTGTACTTTTTATTTTAATTTTTAATTTCAATTATAATTCATGCATTTTTATTATAGTGTTTAACCCACATTCTTGCACTATTCCTTCTTCTTCTTAGTTTTCTACTATTTTCCTTTTCCTCACATCTTCTATTTTTTTTATTTTCTCTCTCTCTCTCTCATTCTCATTCTCTGTCATCCTTATTTTTATTTTATCTTATTATTTTATATCTTTTCTTTTTCTCAATTTCTTTCCACCAGTGATCTCTTATGACTGATAATTAGAGGATGAATCCATGCTTGGACTTGGGGTAGGTTAGGTTTTCTTGAATTCAGTTATTAAATTATTAATATTTTATTTTATGTTTGTGGTAGATGTGAGTGATATGAATGAGTGTGAAGATTGTGTACCATGACATGAAACTCAATTCTACTTATATTATTTTATTTTAATATTTTACCTCCTTTTTATTGGACACAATCTCTTTAAATGGTGGAGTTGATCCATTCAATGGATAAAATGAAATACGATGGAGCTGGGTCCTGGAAGGTGTCACACTCTAGATTGAGGTGCGCTATCAACCTTGATTAGAAGAGGAGGTTGAATTTAGATTGATTAGGAATTTTAGATCCCATAAACAATAAATAAAATATTATTAGTTCATGAACGATATATCATGAATGAGATATAAAAGTAAAGTTTTAACAAATAAAGAAGAATAATGATAGAACTTGAAATCAAGCTTAAAGGTCAAGTAATATTTTTCTAATATCATTATGTTGCATTTCATGGTAATTTATAATTTCACTTAATTATATTATTTTAAAAAATAATAAAACCCCAAAAATATCATTGTTTTAATAAAATAATAAAACCCAAAAAATATCACTATTTTAAGAAAATAATAAAAACCAAAAAACAAGTAGTTCTTAGGTGAATTAGAATTAGTAAGTGAAGAAACTATAAAGATACTCAAGTGAGATGACCTTGGATAGACACAGTGCTGTACTATGAAAAAATTTGAAATTTTCTTTTTCCCATGCCCTATTATAGGCATGCATTATATAGACCTGATGGTTGGTCTATGGATGAAATATTCATTATGTTGTTTCAGGGAAAGTTTTTCACCCCTTCGGTAATTTATGAGGTGGTTCTCTATGAGTTTTATAGCTCTCCCTTGTCTATACATCCTATCCTGATAAAGATGTAGCAAGATCTAAGAGTTCAATTTTGGTGGTCTGGGTTAAAGCATGCAGTTTTAGAGTTTGTGTCTCGATGTTTAGTCTATCAGAATGTGAAGTCCAAACATCATGTTCTTAGTGGTTTTCTCTATCTGTTGGATATTCCTTAGTGGAAGTGGGAGTATATCTCGATAGACTTTGTTACTAGTTTACCTCGATATCAGGGATTCTTAGATTCTATATGGGTGATAGTGGACCATTTAAGAAAACCATCCCACTTTATAGTGGTTAAGGATTTGAGCTTAGTAGAGGTTTTATCGAGGTAGTTTCCGGAGGAGGTAGTGAGACTCCATAGAGTCTTGAGGATGATCATCTTTGATCATGATCCTCATTTTACCTATAGGGTGTCGAGAGGTCTTTAGTATACTTTTGTCTCTGAATTATTCCTTATATCTTCTTTTCATCCACAAAAGGATATTCAAACAAAGCAGATTATCTAGAATATTGAAGACATGTTGCATTCTTGTGTCCATGATTTTTTATATTCATGGATGAGTCACCTGCCTTTGGTTGAGTTTCTTAAAACAATAATTTTTACTCCACCATTGGAATGACACTATTTGATGCTTTTTATGACTAAACTTTCCATTCTCCATTGTGATGTACAAGGGTTGGAGAGTTAGAAATCCTTCGGTCATAACTAGTGTAGAACACAACATAGATGATTTAGGTGATTTGTGATAGGATGAAGGTAGTGTATGATCTTCACAAGTCTTATGTTGACCATAGAAGGATACCTATGGAGTTATACATTGGAGATAATGTGTTCCTGAAGGTGACTCCTCATTGTGGGCAGTGAAGGTTCATTAATGGGAGTAATATTTATCTTCAGTTTATTATCCATTTTGAGGTGTTGACTCATGTTGGAACAATGGTGTATCAGATAAAACTTCCCCCACAAATGAGCTAGATACATGATTTATTTCATGTGTCATAGCTCCACTATTAACTTCTTGAATATTACCACATCATTTATTAGGGATATATTTATATTGATGATGATGATAGCTTTAAGGATCATCTTGTGGATATCATAAACTACTAGGAGTTGTTTCTTAATGGGTGTGATATTCCCTTGGTTTGTGTTTTGTAGCATCACACTAGAATAAAAGATATCACTTGTGAACATGAGTCACATCTAACACCCCAAGATTTTAAAATAAGAAAATTGGATTCGATAGCATGTATGAAATGAAAAAGTGAGATTAGAACAGAATATAACACCCAAGAATTTATGATATATTTTTTTAAATAAATTCAATCTGTTCAATATATTACAATACATGCAACACTGGGTTTATGTAAAGACCCAAAAATTTTCATGTATTTTTTTTAATTATATGGAAATTTTTAGAGTCTGTGAAAATTGATGGTGTGTGATTCTGAGGCCCGGAGTGCCCTGAATGAATTTCTGAACTTTTTTTCAGGTACATTTAGTAAATGTGCAAGCAAGTTTTTGTAACTCTTGAACCGGTGCTTGGAATTGAAATCTGAGGACACCGTTGAACTCACAGTACCGATATTAGCTTAAGGAGAGCTTCACCTCGACCACAGTAGGTCAAGAGTGAAAGTTAGTTTTTAGACTTTTGTGGGTGTGTTAAAAGAATGAAAATAAAATAAAACATCTTTATTTTATTTTTCTTATTGAAAAATCCATTTGAGTTATAGAGGTAAGGACCACCCAAGTTTGAAACCTCCTTTTTGAATTTTAGTGGTGGGGACCACCCGAACCCTTCTTTAATGTGTGGAAATTCCTTCGAATCCTCCCATTCAATTGTGCCAACGTGAATTCAATTTGATGTGTCATTCAATTGTGCCAACGTAATTCAATTTAATGTGCCATTTAATTGTTCCAACTTTAATGTGACAACATAACCAAATTAATTGTTCCAACCTTAATTAATTTGATAAACCTATTTTAATATATGTTGGCTCCTCATTTACTGGTTATAAATGGTTGGAAAAGGAGAGTTGAGAGAACCTTGGAGAACCGGGAAGAACATTCTCCAATAAAGAACCATCCCCCAATGAAGAATGAGGAACCGACCCCGATCCCGGATTAGAAGCGTCTTGCGGAAGTGACAAACACCGATGTTCTTCATCGACTATGTATTTCTTCCTCACGCCACCTCCAACGAACAATTGAGGTAGGGGTTTTATTTTTGTGTGAATTTATTTTATTGATTCTTCATATCCTAAATTCACGACGATGATGGACCAACGAACATGGCCATCATCATGCACATAAACCTTGCTCCTCTTTCTTTTTATTCTTCTCGCGTTCTTCGTGCATTATTCAACACCTAATATTTATTAACGTTGGAAACACAGAGTTTTGCTGAGTGCGATATATGGACGTGAAGACCTCGACACAAGGATCGTGAATATGCGATCATATAATTTTTCAGGCTTGGAACGAAGCTGCAATGGCTCGTGGAAGACTACTTGATGATGACAAGGAAGGAAGTGCAGCGTGTGTCCATGCCGCCGGTTGAAGAGGAGGCCGCGGCCCATTGGCCGCGACAGGGAAGGATGGTGTCCGGAAACCGACCGGCCGCGTGGTAGAGAGGCGGCGCGCATCCGCACCACCAGAGGAGCAGGAGGCTGGAGAAGAGGTGGTCGACGACGAGCACTAGGCTGACTGCAAGTGGACAGTGGCGCCGTCGCACCACTGGAAGGAAGGCCGACTGACCATTCTGGCTGGCCGAGGCACACTGTGTGCGACCAACAAGTGGTCCTACATGCCAGCCATGCCACACCACAACACCGCACCATGAGCCGCACCGTAGGCCGCACCGCGGGCCGCACTGCGACGCCGCACCTTGCGCCGCACTGCGGGCCCCACACCGTGGGGCACACCGCGGGCCACACTGTGGGCCACACCGTAGGCCGCACCGTGGGACACACCATGATGCCGCACCACTTTCCACACCATGGGCCACACCACGAGCCGCACCGCGAGCCGCTCAGCGGGCCGCGGTAACGGGTCGCTCCCTTCACCAGCCGGGCCGGGTCGCCCCCTACACGGGCCGGACCGGACCACGACCCAGTGGGCTAGGCCCACTGAGTTGCATTTCCACCAAGTCCGAAGCCATCCAGGCCTGACCTGGACCGGGTCGGGTTGGTCCGACTGGGTCGGACCAGACCTGGGCCCATCTAGGCCCAATATTACCTTTTTTGCCATAACTTGAGAACCGAGCATCCGTTTGACGAACAGTCTGCAGCGCCAGAATCCTTGGATCAATACAGGACTTTGGGTATACTTCAATTGAGTTTTGGATAAGGTTGGAGTAAAGTAGGGTTGGATCAGACCCCGAATCCAACCGGGCCCTTGGAGCAGAAACGATAATAACTTACAGACCGAGTGTCCGATTGACGCACCGTCTATTACGTTGGGTCCCTTTTGATGTGACCGACCTTTGGGTTACTTTTTGTGGAAATTAGAGGTATTTGAGGTATGAACTATGGCTTGGGGAGCGGTTATCCCAAATGAGATACGTACGGAACCCTAGGAATGACTGAGACTTGACGACTACTGACCATTTCGACTCGGAGTGACTCGACTGGCCCAGTGGGGAGCGCCTTTGTGTGACGCAGCAGAGCCACGGTGGGGAGCACCATTGTGTGACATTACAGAACCATGGTACTCGACAGGGGGAGTACCTCAACAAGCCTTGAGGGGGAGTTCCTCTATGTGACATGGAAAGCTCACGGTGGGGAGCGCCTCTGTGTGACGCGGCAGACCCACGGTACTCAACAGGAGGAGTACTTCAGCAGTCCAAGGTTAGTGGGAAGCACCTATGTGTGATGTGGCAGGCCCACTGTACTCAATAGAGGAGGAGTTATCCAGTATCTGAGGTGCTCAGAATGTAACTTGTTACTATCCCTAGATAATTCTATGGCTAGCTATCAACTTCCATAGCGATCCTGAGTGGTTCAGCTTCATAATTCGGTTTCTCAGAGTTGTATACCTGGTCTGAGCTGAGTCTTATATTTGTGGTATTATTTCCTTTGTGGAATAGTTGGGCTTTGGAATTTTGATTTGGGCCTCGTGTTTCCTCATGATTGAGATGGGTTTACTCGACAACTTAGGTATATGTATGGTCATATACCTAAGTAGGGTTGACAGATGTTTTAATGCTTTGTGGTTTAACCTTTGTGGATTTTGTGAGACCTTCATGGGTATCAGGGTCCCTACTGAGTATCGTTATACTCACCCCTACATGGGCTACGCCCGCACCTTGTTGTGTTTGGTGCAGACGACAGACATCGTTAACTGAGGACGAGGGTACCAGGACTGGAGGTAGCTCAGTGGTAGACTTTAGATGAGGCGTACCGCTGAGACGACATTTCAAGAGCTCTACCTACCCTTCAGGTAGGATCCTTGGTGGGTGTTCACAGGAGGTATTTTTAGTTTTACTTGTACTTTTTAGTTTACTTGTACTTACAGTTGGGCATGTATTGTATCCCCTTTTTACTTTCTATACACACCCTGTTTACTATATATAGTTTTACTTTGTGCTTGTATCCTGCTTTATACTTAGTTGTGTGAGTTTACAGGTTATAAAGGCAATGCCTTCCAATTTTTTGGAAATACGCCTTTTGGTGCTAGTCACCATCCCTTGGCCTATAGAAGGCGGGCTTGGGGTAGTCATGACACGGGCCCTGAGGGACGAGTTGTGATAGTTTAAATGAAACATAGTGCTCTATATATTATTTAAAATGTGACTATTGTAACCTTATCATTAAGTTGTAGGGTATGAATAGTAATAAATAAATTATTAAATTTATATGGTTTAAAAATGTATAAAATAAATTCAATGGATATATATTTATTATTAATAAAATAAGAATCATTTGAAAGAAAAGGAAATGTTTATTGAAAAAATATATTTTATAAAAGATGGTTTAGTCATGATTTGAATATATAATTTAAAATTATTTATTTACCAATTTTAAAAAATTAATTTGAAAAAATAATCTCCATTTCTTAAATAAAAATTTCAAAATTATCCTTAGGTGTTTTTTTGAAAATTCTTTGAAAAGATTAATTTTTTGACGAATAATGAAAATACCGATTTTTATTGAAAAAATCCTTTTAATTTAAATTTTTTATAATTTTAAATTATATTTTAAATTGGTTTTAAAGTAAAATTTGTTAAATTATATTATAATTTAACTAATTTGGGTCATTGGAATCAATTTCATATTGAATTTTTATATAAAAACTTCTTGAACTTTTGTTACTTCAAAAAACCACGTTTTCATCGCGTCTATGAGTTTAATTTTAAATTGAATTCTTCTAATTTTTTGAATTGAATTTGAAAAAATGGATTATATATTATGAATAATCATAATTTATATTATATAATAAGTCTAACTTAAATTTTTACCATTATTATTAGTAAAAGTAGCAAAAATTAATTAATATGGTTAAAGTGAAAATGGGTTTACTGGGGGTTAAACTAAAAAGAAAAGAGTTAAAATGACCTAAAAACATAAAAAAAAACAATTTTATAGAAATATTTTTACATTTTCACATATAATATTCAATAATTTACTATTTTTGATCCTTGTAGTATGTGAAAAATGTGGATACACTTTATTCTTTTCCCAAATTCCATGTGTGTCCTCTCCCCCACTTATAGAAGGCCACTCACTCCCTTCACTTATTCACACCTCTAAATACATTTGGATAGAAAAAACCCAACCAAAATCTATCCAAAAAATACTTATCCACTTTATAGAGATTTTTTTATTCCAAAATGACCAACCCTAGGGTCCTTAAGAGGATATCCAAAAGAGGTTTCTCTAAGAGAAGACAATTGTCTTAACGAAGCTCTTTGATTTTATTTCTTCATTTTCCAGCTAAAATTATGTATTAAAACTTATAATATAATAAAAAAAGTAAATAAAATATAATAATATGATATTATTCTGATGTAATAACTTTTTTTCACATCCTCCTCCATCAAATGGGAAACAAAATCATCGATCATGTGTGCAACGACTACCACCTTGGAAACTGATGTAACTTGTTTTCCATCAATACCTCTCAGAGTTGTATATAATAATGTATTTAACGTATATATATATAAATAATATTTATGATATTATTATAATTATTTAATTATAATATCAAACATACCTTTTTACTTTTCATCATGTTTAAAACAAGATAATGTCGCTCTCGAGAAGTGATGTGAATCGTTTTTCACCTACGTATTACATGGAAGGTAACAAAGATAAATGTAATGAATATATGTGATATATATGTCATGATATTTATTATTTAAAATTAATATAACATATAATTCCTTAACCTTTTACTCGTTAATGAAATGATAACGTCGATCGTGCATATATACGACCTACTATCTCCACGAAGCAATGCGATTCATTTTCCATGTAAAACCATCAAGAATGATTATAAAAATATATATAATGAGTAATTATTATATTTATAATATTATTATCATTCTAGATGTTATGTATCTATATCCAATTCATAATAACGAAAACTTTCAGGAGAAAACACGCATGAGAAAACAAGAAAATTAACACTTGAAATAATAAAAATAATAAAATATTATTAACAAATGATTTGTAAAATGTTAAAAAAGGATAATATATGATATTATAAATATTAATATGGTTTTGGTATGAATTAATAATATTATTAAACTATTATAAAGTTGGTTAAATCACATTTAACCAAAAGGAATCATGAGGTAAGGGACTTCGTCTCAATTTTCCTTCAATGAGAATATTGTAATGTTATACACCTGATTTATTTTATACGGTGTATATACTACCCCTTTTTCATGTAATATTATTCATACTTCATACTTCATGGTATTTTTAGTTTTAATTTTAATTATTTCATCTGATGGAATTTTATTTGAAAGTTACTAAGTGGTAAATAATTTCATAACTCAATTTCTTTTCATTGGGTTATATCACTTCTTCATTGTCTTTGACATTCTAAGATTATATGTATAAATAATTTTTTATATATTATTATTTATTTACACTTGTTTTATTTTGATTTACATTTGATACACATAATCTATTCACTCATCAACTCTCACTTCAACATTACGATCTTTGTAAGGGTTAATTTCACAATCTCATTTTAATCGGGATTTTTTATGCATGAAATTCAATTGAAGAAAATTAATTGATCATTTTCTAATAAACCCATTTAATTTTCTTATCCTTTGGTTGCTCATAAAATTTAAAAGTAATAGTACTATTTTCCACTTTTTTTACTTAGAATTATTGAGGAAATGTTTTTAAGAAAACCTGAATTTATTTCTCTCTTCGTTTGAAAATAAATTTTCATTGAAATATATGTTTTCTAAAAACGTTTTAAAAAATGTTTTTAACATTTTAAAAATAATTTATTAAATAAAATTTTACCCATTTTTCATTTTTTCTAATTTTTTTGAAAGGAATATTCATGTCATTTTCCAAACATGGTCCATTTGGATTTTACCGAAAAGTAAAAAAGTATTTATTTTAATATATATGACATGAAAGAAATTTCTAGAAAAAATTACCACCCAATGATTTAAATATTACATTATTTGATTAAAAGTGTATTTTAAAATAAAATTATTTTCAAAATATCTTTCAACTTTTAGTTTTTAAAATAATATTTTCAAAGTGAAAAGGTTATTTTTCTCAAGAATGTTATTAATGAAATTTTTATTATATTTCTATTCATCAGTGCCCTTAAACCTTTATTGTACTTATGATCTATTGGGGATATTTTGTATTTATACCATCCTTATTATTTCTCTGGATGTTTTGTGATTAGTTTGACCCAAGAAAGTATCGAAATTCTCTTTCTTGATTAAATTTTGTATTTAATAATATTCCCTTGAAATATTCACTTTCCTGTCACTATTGGAAATTAAATTTACCCTAAATATAAAAATTAGTTATCATGGATATATTTATTACTTACAATTTATATAATTTATACATTCAATATTTTACTTTTAAAGTTATATGATTAAATTGGGAAATTATTATCAATCCATGTTCCTTACTCGATAAGGAAATTTGTTGATAAGGCATATTGATCATGAATTAAATTGATTATTCAATATATAAGGAATGATTTGGATATGAAAATATAGGTGGGTCCTGGTTATAGATATAACCTTGATGAATTGAAAGTCTCATGAGATAAATCTGTTGGCTAGTCTTATTTAAATGGGTTTCTAACCCATCATTTTTAAACTGTCTTATGGAAGGTGATGACAATAGATGCATCGCGATGACTGAGATTATAATTTCTAATAATTAGTCATATATTTAATTAATAATTCAATTATTATTATCTATGATATTTTCATAATGATATTATCTCTAGATGCATTTTATTATCATCTTATTGATTAAATGACATGCTTATCAAGTTATTTACATTTCCATATTAATTAAGCCTCATCTATTCATGATAATCAAGTTATTTAAATGAAACATGTTTTCAGTTAGTTACCTTTCTATATTAATTACACCTTATCTAATCATTATAGTCAAATAATTTAAATGAAACGTGTGTTAAATAATTTACCTTAACATGTTGATTATGCTTATTGATTCATGATAGATTCCTCTTTATGTGTAACTTACTGAGTATCCGAGTTCAACCTTATTTTTCTTCAATTTATAGGAATCTTAGAAGTGTAATATGAATGATATTCATGTATATACTGGATATAATAATGATATTCTCTAAAAAAAATGTTGTAATTTTTCCTTTCAAATGTAATGCAAGACTCAAGTATGTATCTAGTTTACCAAGACTACTAAACTATTCAGCCCTTCAGGATGTAATCTCTTATGTCTTATGAAAAAGTAGTATTGTAACCACCAACTATGGGATACTAGGATTGGGGTATTTACAATTGATATTAGAGTAATTTTAGTAGAAACCTTTGGAACTAGATTAAAGAAAATATACATTAGATAATATAACCCTATGATAAAATTTCAGGATAGCTATAGAAGAACATTATAATGTTTTGGTAAGTTAGATATTAGGTTGTTTTTTTAGAAATAAATCCTCATTTGGATGCTATAAGTGGATTTGTTTTTGGAAAATATGTAACTAGGGGTAATAAATCTGAAAAAGGAATGTGATACTTGACTTGAGCATTACATGGTACACAATAACAAGCCTTACTATACACCTGGTTTGACACTCTTGGGGGATATGCCTTCGATAATTCACATTTTCTTTACAAAAAATTATAAAGGATTTTAATATATGATGAAAATGAATGGCCTAGGTTAAACTTAATGTTTCTTATATTGAAAAGGAGGTTCCATAATTTAGAAATTCCATAAGTGATTCTTCATGATTATGTGTTTCCCGCTATGATTATTGTTGGTCACACTATGGTTTTTGGGTTTAGTCAATGGTTGGAAACTAAAGGAATATTGTTCACATTAAATATTAAGGAAAATATAGTGAATATGAGAAACAAAATTATATGATGATTGGTGTGAAATATTTTGTGATTATTCCTAATCATTTATCCTAAAATATATTAAAAAACCTATACCTTAACCAACTCTCATACCCAAAAAAGAAGAGAAGGATGAATTTTACTAAGAGATTTAATGGTGGAGACTATGAAATAAATAAGACTTGATTTTATTCATGTCAGAAATACAGAAAGATAAATCCAAGAAAGTGTGTCAAAGGAATAGTAAAATGTTTAACATGTAGAAGACAAGAGCATATTACAATGAATTACTAAGGAAAAATTAAGAGTACAATAGAAGTAAATATATTTCATACCAAGGATTCATTTATAATTCATTGTCTTAAATAAGGGTCGTGACAGCCGGTTCTTGATGACAGCACATACACCCCACCTTAACATGGCCGTCGGGTCCTGGCCTACCAGGTACCACCAGTTGCCCCGCAGACACGTGGTCCACACCATGGGGCCCACCCACGTGCCCAAATAGGTCATCTAACTAATGATTGTCCCCACAGGCCAACACATGTCCTTTCTAGTGTGCTTTGTCCTCACTCGCACACACCCTGGGAAACTTCCCAAAAGGCCACCCATCCTGATCACTAATCCAGGAAAAACACACTTAACTGTTGAGTTCTAACCAGGCAGGCTCCCGAAAAGGAAGGTGATCCTTGTTGACATGAGTCATATCATTTAGTCATTTTAACCCTTTATCATTTGGGGATTTTACAATCACCCCCCCTTTAGAGCACAAAGTCCCATTGTGGGCCCTACATCTCAACCCAGGCAGTGCACCACACTTAAGGCTGGGACCAGCTCTGATACCAAATGTGACAACTAGGTCCTGGTGATAGCACAACAACCCTACCTTAACATGGCCGTTGGGTCCTGGCCCGCCAGGTACCACCAATTGCCCCACATCTCAACCCAGTCATTTTAACCCTTTATCATTTGGGGATGTTACAATCACCCCCCCTTTAGAGCACAATGTACTCATTGTGGGCCCTATATATCAACCCAGGAAGTGCACCACACTTAAGGCTGGGTACCAGCTCTGATACCAAATGTGACAACTGGGTCCCGGTGACAGCAAAACCACCCCGCCTTAACATGGCCATCGGGTCCTGGCCTGCCAGGTACCACCAGTCGCCACACATCTCAACCCAGTCATTTTAACCCTTTATCATTTGAGGATGTTACAATCACCCCCCCTTTAGAGAACAACGTCCTCATTGTGGGCCCTACATCTCAACCTAGGCAGCAACCACCCCGCCTTAACATGGCCGTCGAGTCCTGGCCCGCCATGTACCACCAGTTTACCCACATCTCAACCCAGTAATTTTAACCCTTTTGGGGATGTTACAATCACCCCCCCTTTAGAGCACAAGGTCCTCATTGTGGGTCCTACATCTCAACCCAGGTAGTGTGGTGACAACACAACCACCCCGCCTTAACATGGCTATCGGGTCCTGGCCCGCCAGGTACCACCAGTTGCCCCATATCTCAACCCAGTAATTTTAACCCTTTATTATTTGGGGATGTTAAAATCACCCCCCCTTTAGAGCACAACGTCCTCATTGTGGGATCTACATCTCAACCTAGGCAGCAACCACCCCGCCTTAACATGGCCGTCGGGTCCAGGCCCGCTAGGTACCACCAGTTGCCCCATATCTCAACCCAGTCATTTTAACCCTTTTGGGGATGTTACAATCACCCCCCTTTAGAGCACAAGGTCCTCATTGTGGGCCCTACATCTCAACCCAGGTAGTGTGGTGACAACACAACCACCCCGCCTTAACATGGCCATCGGGTCCTGGTCCGCCAGGTACCACCAGTTTCCCCACATATCAACCCAGTCATTTTAACCCTTTATCATTTGAGGATGTTACAATCACCCCCCTTTCGAGCACAACATCCTCATTGTGGGCCCTACATCTCAACCTAAGAAGCAACCACCCCGCCTTAACATGGACGTCGGGTCCTGGCCTGCCAGGTACCACCACTTGCCCCACATCTCAACCCAGTCATTTTAACCTTTTTGGGGATGTTACAATCACCCCCCTTTAGAGCACAAGGTCCTGATTGTGGGCCCTACATCTCAACCCAGGCAGTGCACCACACTTAAGGCTGGGTACCAACTCTGATACCAAATGTGACAACTGGGTCCTGGTGACAGCACAACCACCCTGCCTTAACATGGCCATCGGGTCCTGGCCCGCCAGGTACCACCAGTTGCCCCACAGACACGTGGTCCCCACACAGGGGCCCACCCACATGCCCGAACGAGTCATCTGACTAATGACAATCCCCACAGGCTAACACATGTCCTTTCCAGTGTTCTTTATCCTCACTCACACACACCCTGTGTAACTTCCCAGAAGGTCACCCATCCTGATCACTACTCCAGGCCAAACACGCTTAACTGTGGAGTTCTAATCAGACAGGCTCCCGAAAAGGAAGGTGCACCTTATTGACATGGGTAGTAACATTTAGCCTTTTAAGTCTCACTTTTCCAGGGGTGTTACATTATCCACCCATTTAAAGCACAATGCCCTCGTTGTGGACCCTAAGCCTCAAACCCAGGCAGTGCCTAAGCACTTCCAGCTGGGTATTGGCTCTGATACCATTTGTCATGACCCACCTCCCCAGGTCACTAACCTTATCATCTAACCTCATGGGTCTCCTGTAATACCTTGGTTTCCTTCCTAGCACACCATAGGCAATTTCTCACTAGTGTTGCTTATCAGACTAATGACTGTCCCCACAGGCCAACACATGTTCTTTCAGTGTGTTTTGTCCTCACTCACACACACCCTAGGAAACTTCCCATAAGGTCACCCATCCTGATCACTAATCCAGGCCAAGAACGCTTAACTATGGAGTTCTAATCAGATAGACTCCCAAAAAGTAAGGTGCACCTTGTTGACATGAGTTATATCATTTAGTCATTTTAACATTTTATCATTTGGGGATGTTACAAGGGGAACCTAGACATTATCCGATTCAATTACCTATTCTAAATTTTAACCCCTAGTCCAAGGAAAGACCTATGTTGAAATAAAATGGATTAAGTATTTATATATTAGTATTCTATAATTAAATTGTAGAAGAATTTGTACCAATGGTATTTTGGTTATAAGAATCATGACACATCTAAGGATTGTGTTAAATTTTAGAAGCATATATGTCTAAATTAACTTAAGAGTTATGGATACCATCATGGTTTTATGAGTTTAGGATTGATCATAAGTTTTAAATCTTAAACATCCATTATTATGTTTTATGTGATGGGATTCCATTAAAATGAAGGATATTTTGGGAGATGTTTATGGAAATACAAACCATTAGTTCTATATATTTTTAGTGAAAAAGTTATTTACGGAATAATGAACTTACATTTTTTTGGACATAAGATTAAAGGTATTGGTAACCTTTAAGGTTTATCATATCATTGATGTTGTATTAATTATGGGTCATCAAAAATTGGTAACTATATAGAAATTATATTAATGTGGTTTTAAAAAAATTATAACCCGGATACTAAGTGAAAACCCATCGCATTTGGAAAGGATGTGAGGCTTGCACCCATAACTGATGGCTGAAGAGGTTTTTATGCCTACCACTGACCTGCATGATAGTATGGTTAATATATCATTGTTTTTACTCAAACTATTTTACAGATAAATATTAATATTGAACTAGTGGTGTTACTATTGAGGTTTAGATATTAATGTATTATATTGGATAACTTGTGCTAACCATATTGCTTTTGGAAAAAATTTGGATACATACAGAAGTAATTTTCACTCTTTTATGGATTTTATAATCCATTAAAAGTTAATTTTAGTGCTTGAGGCATAAAAAATTATCTTATGGATATTAATTTCTTGGAGTAACATATGATGTGTAAAATTGATTAAATCATAAAAAAGGATGAAATTATATTTATGAAATATAAATATATCTAATAAGTATATTTACTTATGTTTATAGTCAAAATGGTAAAGGAATTCATCAAATTTAGGAAAAAGGATCTTGAAACAAAAATGTCATCCTATTACCTTCATATCTGATGAATAAAATTGTATTTTAAATAATCATATATTTATGGTTATGAGGTACTTACCTTTATATTTAAAATTCAATTTATTTCAATCAATGATCTCTATCAATCTCTATAATTATTTATTATTTTATTCAATGTCCATATCTTTACTTCCCACCAATGTTATCATACTTGGAAATTTTTTATGTGTTATTAGAGACAACCTTTGTAATTCCCATTCAATATTATCAAGAGGATATTTTATTAACTCTTTTTACAATGTGGGTTTATAACAAAGAAATTTTCAAATATAAAACCCTTGATTACTGAGATCAAGATTAAATTTTTTGGTCATAATTTATTTAAGGGGGTATAATGTAAAACCTTGAGATTTTAAAAGAAGAAAATTAGGTTTGATAGTGTGTATAACATGAAAAAATAAGATTATAAAATAATTAAATTCCCCAATAATTTATGATATATTTATTTTTTTAATTAAATTCAATATCTTTGATAGCTTGCGATGCACAAAACACTGGGTTTAAACAAAACAAAATACTCTATTAAAATATTATTATTTAACATTTGACCATTATAACCTTGCCATTAAGTTGTTGGTTATGAATAATAATAAATAAATTATGAAAATTATATGTTTTAAACATTTATAAATAAATTTAATGTATTACTATTGATTATAAATAAAATAATAATCATTTGAAAGAAAAAATTAATGTTTTTTGAAAAACTATATTTTTTTAAAAGATATTTTAGTTTTTGTTTTACCACATAATTCAAAATTATTTTTTACCAATTTTAGAAAATTTATTTGAAAAAATAGAATTCATTTTTAAAATATAAATTTCAAAATTATCTTTGGGTGTTTTTTATAATTTTATAAAAACATTACTTTTTTAAAGAATATTGAAAAATACTACTTTTTATTGAAAACATCCATGTATTATAAATAATGTACAAGGATAAATTATATTATAAAATGGTTTTAAATTAAAATAAGTTCAAATATATTACAATTAAATTATTTTTGGTCATTGTAATCAATTTCATATTGAATTTTGATATACAATATTCTTTAACTTTTGAATGTTTTTACGTTGGATAATTGCCTTTTCATTCCGTTTATGAGTTTAATTTTAAATTGAACTATTCCACTTATGTGAATTAAATTTGAAAAAAGGACTAAATATTAATTATAAAAATAATTTATATTATAAAATAAGTTCATATTAATTTTTGAATACTACGAATAGTAAAAACAATAAAAATTAATTACCTTCATTAAGTTAAAAACATGTTTACTGGGGGGTTAAACTAAAAAGATAACGGTTGAAATGAACTAAAAACTTTTCAAAAACTAATTTTATGAAAATATTTAGACATTAAAACCTATAATGTTTGATAACGACCCATTTTGAGCCTTTTTCAATGTAAAAAATATGGGTACACTATATTTTTTTTAAAAAAATTCCATGTGTGTCCTCTCCCCAACATATAAAATAAAACTCCCTACCTTCACTTATTCAAACCTCTCAATAACTTTTTCTTAACCAAAACCTGAAAAAATATCTCCACAAAATCTTTATACACATTATAGATCTTATTTTATACCAAAAATACCTACCCTATAGTCCTTAAGAGGAGATCTAAATGAAGTTTCTCTAAGAGAAGGCAATTTCCTTAACAAAGGTCTTTCACTTTCTTTCTTCTTTTTACACGTTAAATAATATATTTAAAATTAAAATATAATAAAACCATTATCTACCATATAATGATATTTTATTATGTCCATGGAATAATATTTATTTATCCACTTCTCCATAAAATGGGATACAAAATCATCGACTGTGTATACTATGGACTACTGCCTCATGAACCGATGCAACTCATTTTACATAAACAAATTCACAATTGTACATAATGATGGATTTTATAAGGACCTAACCTTAAAAAGTACATAAAAGAGGAAAATTTTCTAGTCTAGGTTCTAGAGAGATAGATACAAGCTTATAATTTATTAGATTTTCAATAAAATTAAACAAACAAAAGCCAAACTTCTCTTCTGCGCATGTAAAAATGATGGCGTCCAAATTTGGACTTTAAAGTGACCTGTGAAAAATAATTTTAAACAATGGGTGAGAATTGGATATTCCCATTATGGGGTTTTAAAACAAAACCATTAAGAAATAATTTTTTTTTAAAATTTATTTAAAATAAAGGATTTAAATCATGAAATTAACATTTACCATAACATGTCGTCATCATTTTCTTGTGATAATCTCAAATAAATTTTAGGATAAAAATTTCTAAACATATTTAAGAGTTACAAATAAAATACATTATAAAATATGCACACACTTGATAATAAATGCATGAAATGCCACTTTTAAGTTAAATAATTACAATACTTAATTATGTATGACATGCCAGGTGTAAAGATATGGTTTTGCAAATGAAATGTTACTTGTTTGGATTTACATATAAAATGACATCAAAAAACATGTGTGCAAAACATGAAATGATAGATAATTTATTAACCTTTGTTTATGGATTGGAAATGAACAATTAACCCTTCTTAATAAATGATATACATAGTTATCAAATATTATTCCATGTGCACTTGAAAATGTATAACTGATTAATACATGTTCATAAGATAATGATTCTTAACCTTGGTTATTAAACTAGTCAAATAATCACATGGAATTTCACTTACTAGATTCATAATTAGGGAATGCATAATGTGGGACATCATAAACGTTATGTCGAGGCCTCATTCTAGGACCATACATAACCATTTTTTCAAGGCCTCATGCCAAGACCTAGTTTGTCTCAGGAGACATACCAATGCATCGATAGGCTATAATGGGCCTCACCCATCACAGAATAAGTATAATGCATTTGTGAATGCCTAATGGAGGAAAACATAATATTTCTGTCAAGGCCTCTTTCCAAGATACTAGTTTGTCTCATGATACCTATTGATGCATTGAGAGGCTATAGTGGGCCTCACCATCACATAATATATCCAATGCATTCCTCATATGTCTAATAAAAATACATCTTCAAATCAAAGTGTACCATACCAATTTGATTTATTTAAATCTTAATCATAGATGAAAATAAATTCATTGATAAATTATTGAGGTACATATTTTTTAAACAATCCAAAGTGTCCCATAAAACTTTGAAAAGTTTAATTATTAATCCATATAATATTATAAAAAGATTAATCCCATACTTGAAATAATTGTCTTTATTTGTAGGCCATCAATAAAATGAGTAATGAAATAAATGCACATTTAATCAAAAATGCATATATAGTTTTGTCTTTTCAAAGTAATGTTTTATAATAACTAAATATGTTCCACACATAAAATTATAAATAAAAAATTTCAATTCCTAAATAAATCCATGTGTTTGATAATATCAGAAAATTTATTTGAAACCACGAGTTTATTATGAATGAAAGATGTATCGATGTTACGCTTGACACATGGCCATGACTATATGCAGATGCAACATCCTTAAGTTTAAAATAACACAATGACATGTTATGCACATTTTTTTAAAATATGAAATTAAGTATTATAACATGTCAATAAACATTATATCCTTTATATATATATATACATATATATATATATATACACCGTGAGTTTAATTTTTAAAATAAAAGCACTTAATGTTTCCCATATATAAAATATATATAGATGTACATTTATATGAATTGGCATTCATAATACTCTAATTCGTAGGATAAATTCATATTCAATGAAAAATTTGATAAATACAAATATTTATATTTAAAAAGAGTGAGAACATAAATTGATACCCTTAAAAATAACAATTTTCATATGAACATAAATGACTTCAAGTATATATATCTATATCTATATCTATATCTATATATATAAATAAGCATTAATCTCCCATGCACTTATATTTATTTATAAATTTGTAACTATAAAATTTCATGGAAACTCACTTATTAGACTTGAACAACCAAATATCTTGATATGTACACATTATATAATTACATGAAAGATAAATTATCAACCATGCACTTAGACATTTATTATATAAACATCCATTTTGATGGTTGTTTTGATAAATGTAAAATTAATACGATGCTTATGTATATAAAATTTATAAATAAATATCTTAGTTAAATCATTTCAATTTTTTTCTTATTAATATTATAAGTAAACCTTAAAATTTAATTTGAAATCATGATTATGAGTGAAAGATACATCATTGTGCATAATCACATGGCCATGATTATATGTAGACATGGTATCCTTAGTTTTAATATAACATGATGACATGTTATGCATATTATTTTGAAACATGATAATAATTATATTGTATATATATATATATAACTTGTCATTAAACATCTTATATATATATATGTGTATATACTATGAATTTAAATTCTAATTTAAAAACTTTTTATTTCATTATAATCACACACACATATATGTATATGTATATATATATATATTTATTAAATTACTAATCAAACAACTATTTGATACACAAAATTATCCCTTTCAAATTAAATTTTAAGCGTAAATGAGTATTTGAAAGTAATAAATCTCATTAATAAATAATAATAATAATAATTTTGATAAACTTTGATAAAAATGCACAAACTTGTTTACACAAAATTTGGATATACATAAATACATAATCCCTTGCAAAAAAAATTTCTACATAAAATAAAATATAATTAAATAAATAATAAACTCTTTCATATATACATAAATTATATACTTACATAAATTGACTTATTTTTGAAAACAAAATCATAAATTATAACATAGTTTTGGTACATATTTTTATATATATCCCTTTAGCAGAACAATTATCAATTAGAAATATTTTTCCTAAATTAAATATAAAATATGAAAATAAAATTGATAAATCCTTACAAATGAATTGTTAAATCAAAGAATAGATCCCTTATGATAAATTATGAAAGTGACAAGAAATCAAATGTTTAATTTTGAAATAACAAACAAATATATGTTTGAATTTTATATTTCTCTTACCTTAAAATTTTATGATAAAAGAGATAGATGGGAAAGCATGTAATAACATAATTTGGACAATATAATTTAAAATCTTACCTAAAACATAAAAAGTATACCTTCATGAGAAGCATCAATTTCGTGAATCCTTTCATCTTAGCAGACTGACATACTATAAGCTGCAGACCTCAACATGCACACACTCTCCAATTTTTTTTGGAGAAATCACTGAAAACATGGATTTTATAGCCATAACAAGAATGTGCTTGTAGTGAAATCTGGGTAAACAGTATCAGACAATAATATGTTTATAGTTCCAACCAAAATAAATCAACAAATTAAAATTGACATAAATAATATAATATAAATGAATCATGACTTCAATAGATTCATGATAAACTCAAATCGATCCACAAGAGCTAAATACAAAAAGGAACTGATGATTAATAAGAGAAAATGACATGCAAACACTATTAAACTAAGATCCTCAATTAGTCTGGACAAACAATTCCTAAAAAGGAAACATGGTATCTACCTCTTACTAGGGTGGAGAAGTCTGAAACCCTAACTGTAATAGGGACTCATCGAAGCCACCCAGACCAAAGACACCGACGACTGGTCCTCCCTCAGCTTGATGAAGGTGTACCACAAACCTCTACCTAAATCCTTGGATTTGAAGCTCACCCAAACTTTTCTTAGTGATTGATGCCTAATCGACCTCCAGATTCCCTCGACCAACCTTTAATGGAAAACCCCCTCCATTAAGGCTCATCCTCCCTCAAGGTCGCTGTGCGACCTCTGTGAACCGACAATGCCTCCCCACCTTGAAACCCTAGGTGGAGACCCATCTAAAAGAACCCTATCCCATGCTGTGAGATGCCAAAAACAAACCCCCTAGAAAATTTGATTCTTTTTTTAGGTCATTTTCATTTCATTTATTATTATTATTATTATTATTATATATAATTAATTTATTTAATAAATGGCAACATTATATAATATTAAAAGTTTAATTTTAAAACCAAATTAAATTAAAATTTATTATTAATCAAATTAATAATATTCATTTTTATTAATATTCTTTTTTAAAACATCATATTTTCATAATAAAATATCTTATTCAATATTTAGAATATAATTTTATTAAACAAAATTAATAGTTTTATAAAACATTATTCTAATAAAAGTTTATAATTAAAACTGAATATTATAATTTATTATATAAAGATATATCATATTTTCAAAAATAAAACCAAGTAAATTTTATAATAACGTTATTATTCATATGTTAGATTAAATTATTATTATCATATATTAAAATGTGAACATTAATAGTGAAAATATATTCGGAACATAATTTAGTATTTATCTAAATAATTATAATAGTCAATTCATTTAAAAGATTTTATTAAATATCATTTTGATAGAAAATATTGTTTTTCAAATTCAAATAGATTTAACAGTAATACTTAATTTTTCTTACTATTTTCAAAGAAAATTATAATAAATACATTTTTAGTTTCTTTTAACTATAAATTAATCCATTTAATATAATATTTATACTAGGTATGAGATTATGGGTTTCTACATATTTAATTTTTATATATAATATTTATTATATTATTATACATATGGAGTTATAATGTCACATATACCTTCTTAATTCATATACCGTTTAAAATAAGATAACGTCACTCGTGCGTATGGTGGACTGATGCCTCGCGAAATGATGTGATTTTTTTTCACTTACACTTTTCATAGAATGTAATAAGGATAAATTTAATGAATATATGTGATATATAAGACATGATATTGATTATATAAAATTGATATACCATACACTTCCTTACCCTTTGACTCTTTAAGAGAATGATATCATCTCTCATGCGTACGTATGACCTACCATTTCTACAAAGCGATTCAATTCATTTTCCATGTCCAACATGCAAGAATAATTCTAAAAATATATATAATGAGTAAATATTATATTTATAACATTATTATAATTATGTATATGATGTAACTATATCTTCAAAATAATAGGAACTTTCATGACAAAACACACATGAGAAAACAAGGCAATTAACACCCAAACAATGAAAATAATGAAATATTAGTAAAAAATAGATTTTAAAATGTCATAAGAGGATAATATATAATATTATAAATTTTAATATGGTTATTATATAAATTAATAACATGTTTAAAACTATTATATATGATTTTAAATCATGTCCAACCAAATGGATGCATGAGGTAAGGGACTTCGCCTCAATTTCCCTTTATTGAGGCATATTGTAATGTTATGCACCTAATTTTTTTTATATGGTGTATATACTACCCATTGTTCATGTAATATCATGAATAAATCATAATTAATGGTATTTTATCTTTTAATTTTAATTATTTCATCTAAGTGGATTTGACATGAAAATTAAAAGTGGTAAAGAATTTCATATCTCAATTTCTTTTCAATGGGTTATATTACTTCTTCATTGTATTTGACATTATAAGATTATGTGTGTGAAGAATTTTGAATATATTTAAATGTATTTATACTCGTTTTATGTGTATTTAAATTTGATACACATAACCAATTTATTGATTAATTATCATTTCAATGTTATGATCTTTGAAAGGGCTTATTGCATAATATCATTTTAATTGGGATTGTTTATGCATGAATTTCCATGGAATGAAATTATTTTATCATTGTATAAAAAAAACCTTTAATTTTATTATAATATGGTTATTCATGAATTTTCTATGTAATGGTACCATTTCCCACTCTTTTATACTTAAAATTATTGAGAAAACGTTTTTAAGAAAATTCGACTTTATTTCTCTCTTCGTTCAATTTTTTTCATTGAAATTCATTTATTATAAAAACGATTTTAAAAAGATTTTTTAAAATTTAAAAATGCTCTATTAAAGACTTTTTTACCATGTTTTACTTTCTATATTTTTTGAAAGGAATATTTATGTCATTTTCCAAACAAGGCTCGAATTGGATTTTACTAAAAAAAGGAAAAGAAGTCTTTATTTTAACATATATGACATGAACAGAATTTACATCCATCATAAGAAATTAATTTTTTAAATATTAAATTATAATTTTCAATTTTTTTTAAATAAATTTTTTTTCAAAATATTTTGTGAACTTTTAGTTGAATAAATATTTTCAAAGTTAAAAGGTTATTTTCCTCAAGAATATTTTTAATGAAATATTTATCATATTTATATTCATGAATGACATAAATCCTTTACTGTACTTATGATTCACTAGGGATATATTTTATTGCTACCACCCTTATTATTTATCTGAATATTATGATCATTTTTTCCAGGGACAATATTGAAATTTTCTTTCTTGATTAATTTTTATATTCATTAACATTCCCTGGAAATATTCACTTTCTTCTTAGACTTGGACATTAAATTTACCATGAATGTCCATATTATTTATCATGGATTTATTTATTAAATAAACATTATATAATTTATACATGTGTTATTTTACTTTGAAAGTTATATGATTGATTAGGGAAATTATTATTAATCCAGAATCCTTACTCGATATAGAAATTTATTGATATGGAATATTGTCCATGAATTAAATCAATTATTTGATATATGAGGAATTATTTAGACAAGAAGATATGGGTGGGGACAAGTTATAGATATCCCCTCGATGCAATGATAGTATCATGATATTAATCAGTTGGATAGACTCTGTTTAATGGTTTTATGGTGTATAACTAACTATCAGTTTTAAAATATCTTGTGAATGGTCATGATAATAGAGGTATCATGATTCCTGAGATCATGACATTCAATAATTAATATTTTTTTTCATTAAAAAATTAATTATTATCATCCATGATATTTTTGAAATGAAATTAGCTCTGTAATAATTTCATTCTCAGTTTATTGATTAAACAGTATGTGTATTCAGTTTTTTACATTACCATATTGATTATTCTTGATATATTCGTGACTGTCAAGTTATTTAAATGACACGTGTGTTCAGTTATTTACCAATCCATTTTGATTATTCTTATTGATTCATGATAGATTTTTCTTTATGTAACTCTTATAGAGAATATGAGATCACTCTTATTTGGTTTCATTTCCCAAGAGTCCAGGATGCGTACTATGAGTTTTTTACAAGGATATTCTATAATAAATAATTATATTATTGAAAAAAATTATGTTAGGATTTGTGTTTTCAATTGTACTGCAAGACTCACATATATATCTCATTTACTAAGACTACTAAACTACCTAGACCTTCAAGATGTGATCACACATATCTTATGAAAAATTAATAAAGTAACCACTAGCTCAAGGATACTGGGGTTGAGGTATTTACATCGTAGATATGCACTCAGTACCCTATGATATTTTTTTATCTCGTCTTTTGTAGTTATTCTCATTGTGGTTATTGATGTTTTATGGTTTATAAAATGGTTTCATTTTCATGATGATTATTGTGGACTTATTATCATTTGAGAGGTATCTTACCTAGAGAGTGTTTTAAAATTGGTTGTTGGTGTTGTGTGGTTTGCACTTTGTCACGAACCAACCCGAGTCGACCCTGAACCGGTCACCTGAGTCAGTCTACTACGTGGACTGAGAGGCATTCCTGATCCTCCCGGGCTGGCGACAAGCGCCATGGCATCAACAGAGGTTGTGGGAAAGATTTCACACAATACAGATAAATAAAACAGTAGAAATAATACAGGGCAACACAGAATAAATAGACTGAGTAAAGAGACCAAACAAGAACAAAAGTAAATAATGCTAACCAAACTCAACGTCTGGATTAACTTTGTGTGACCTCACGGGTCACTCTACGACTCAATGATCAAGCGTCTCCCAAGGCAAGCACACTCAAGCTGTATCCTTCACAATCACTAAAAATAGAAAAGAACTATAGACATGAGTATTAAAACTCAATAGGCTAGCCCGATATCTATTAACAATGCACTGCCTTTAAAATTAAGAAACATCAATTCTAAGTTTGAACTACAATATATTAAAATATGCATTTCTACAATTTTTAATTGAAAACAAAGTAAGAACCATTGACCTTATTCATTTGAAAAACCAGAACCAAAGATTTTAAAACACATTTTCTTTTGAAAACATTATCATAAGAGTTAGAAAAACCAAAATTTCACTTTTCATGAAAAACATCACACAAGGGTACCAAGGAAAATATATCAAGGGCAATGTAAATATGTAAGCAAGTATCTCAACAACCGTTCATACAGCTAAAATCTACTAGACATAGATGAACCCGATAGATCGAGAATAATCCGGATGACACTAATACCTATGACCCCATCTACAGTAGCATGCCACATACGATGAAATCTAACGCTGCCAAATGCTTGACTATCCTTTCTCAGGCAGGTCGAGGGAAAATCCCATAGCAATAAACCCAAAAATTTCCGCCTACTATAGGCCACTGGTCAGTACCATAACCTACCAGTCCAGTACTCATCTCAGACAATTCTCTCAATATGTCAGGTTTGTATGTCACAATTATAAAAAGAGGTGTGCCAACATATGCCGCCAAGCATCAAATCACAACCCATATCTATAATAATAATATTTTAGAGTAGATATCACCCCGAGTCTCCCCAAGGATTTCCCTCATACCTTAAATTCATGAAATATCAAGGGTTCCCAACCGAGGAAACCATATAATGGAACTCGAGGATTATATACCAAGGACATCTCAACCATCCCATATCAATGAGGCACGTGGAACATCCATAGGATTTTTACAACAAATAATTTACATTTTTTTAAAAGTGTCCAAACATGCCCTTAAACACTATTTACAAAAACCACTTTTAACAAAGGTACAATTTCAACACAACTAAAGAGATGTAAACACATCATTTAAGACAACCAAATATTTATAAAACTCTATTCAATATAGTTATACTACACACTCAAGACCTGAACATTTTTAATGAAATGTAAAAACATGATAAAACACAAACCACACTTTTGTAAAAGAAAACCCACTTGGGAAAACACAGAAAGAACCAAAAACATTGTTGCGCACCCTGATGATACACTCATAAACCCCAAAAATTTATTTTACATCACATTTTACTCCGAAAAGCCAAACGGGAACTTTTATATATAAAAAAAACACAAGGCATGAAATGTTTATCAAAACCTTTTCGATTCAATACCACAAAAAACATTGACACTAATTACATCCCTTAATTTTGTTTAAACTGGTAAACATAATTTTTAACATTACAGACCATTTACATAAAACACTCAGTGTTCACAACTCGACAAAACATACCACACATTAAAAATCAATTTTTAAAATAATACGCACCCTAGAAACACCCCCTTTTGTAATTTTCACTACGAAAATAATTTAATCAATGTTGAGCAATTTATAAAACACCAACCAGAGGCACAACAAGGTTCCACATAAACACACCCAATTCTGCACAAAATACTACTTTAAAAATAACTGCATAATAAATTCATAACAAACAAGACTCCAAACGTAGACCACATACTAAGAGACTAACTAGGAGGTTGCACAAACAATATTTAACATGTATACTAAGTGCGAAAACATAGAATTAAAGTTTCTTAAATAAAAAAATGGCAAGTGCAATGAGATTCCTACCTCGGATATATGGTGCGATGATAAAGCAACTTCGGAAAGAAGGCGCGACGACAAAGCAACCACAAAAACAAACCGAGACGATAATGCAACCTCAGAAACACCTCGTGCGGGTACTAAAACATTAATCCTACCAAAAAAATAACCACCAATCGATAAAAAAACTAATAAAAAAAATAAAAAAGCAAGAATAATAACAAAATAAAAATAAAAATGAAGATAAAAACACACTAGAAGGGGAAAATGGTATACCGGAGGGCTGCGCATGCCAGAAGGAGGGGCTGCGACCTGGGGTGGTCTGCCGGAGAGGTTCTCCAGAGTTACGCAAAGGTTCTGGTCGGTAGAGGGATTGACCGAGGAGGCTACGGGTCGGCCGAAGAGGCTGCTGCGCACTAAGTCGGGGGTCCGAGGGGGGTTGCACCGATGAGAAGCATGGCCAAGGGGTAGCGACGGGAAGGTGGGGCCGCGCCAGAAGTCATCTCCAGGGTGTTAGGGCATGCTGAAAGTCCGAGGGGGAGTCAGGGTTGGCTAGGAGCTGCAGAGGCAGGGGGTTGCACCAACTAGAGGTAGGGGTGTGCTTCGACGTCGGCTGGCTGAAGGTGAGGGCGAGGAGGTTCCGTGCGCCGGAGTTGTAGAAAGGGAGGGATATGCACAGGTCTAGTTTTCCACACTAAGAGGGAGGAAGGAGGTGACTGGGAAGAAGGATGCACTGGTCGGACGGTGGCTGTGAGGTGGGTATTCACTACACAAATGTTTGGAATGAAAAATCACTGGATAATTTTGACATCATAACAAGGGTACATAAAGGTTCATGGGAGGGATTAATGATAAAAAAGGGGTCTCTCATAACTTGTACATAATAATGGAAGTTAGAGGGACATGTAAGAACATGATCCAACATGAACAATGTAACAACCTGAGATTTTATAAGAAGAAAAATGGGTTCGATAGAGTGTATGACATGAAACATCAAGCTTAGACAAAAATGTAACACACCAAGAATTTATGATATATTTATTTTTAAATAAATTCAATCTCTTTAAAATAATACGATTCATTCAACACAGAGTTTAAACAAAACACAATACTCTATTAAAATATTACCATTTTAAATGTGACCATTATAATATTTCCATTAAGTAGTCAGGTATGAATAATAACAACCAAATTATGGAAATGATATGGTTTACACATTTATAATATAAATTCAATGGATATATATTTATTATAAATAAAATTATAATTATTTTATAGAAAAATAAATGTTTTCTAAAAAATTGTATTGTTTCTAAAAGATGGTTTAGTCACGCTTTGCACAAATAATTTAAAATTAATTTTTACTAATTTTAGAAAATTTATATTAAAAAATCAACTTAATTTTTAAAATATACATGTAAAAATTATTCTTGGGTTATTTTTTGTGAATTTTCTAAAAAGATAATTTTTTTGATGAATAGTGAAAAATACCGAGTTTTATTGAAAACCACCTTTTCATTTAAATAATTTACAAGGTTAAATTATATTTAAAATTAGTTTTAAAGTAAAATAAGTTAAATTATATTACAATTTAACTAATTTATTTACTTTTAATAAATTTAATATTGAATTTTGACATAAAAATTTCTTAAACTATTGAAAGTTTTTAATTTAGAAAACCTCATTTTCATCGCGTTTGTGGGTTTAATTTTAAATTGAATTCTAAAATATTTGTGAATTGAATTAGGAAATAAAAGTTCTATATTTTGAGTCATAATAATTTATATTATATAATAATTTTAAATTAATTTTTCAACCATTATGAATAGGGAAAACATTAAAAATTAATTACCGGGATTAAGGTGAAAATGGGTTTAATGGGGGGTTAAACTAAGAAGATATGAGTTAAAATGTACCAAAACTTGTACAAAACCCATTTTATAGACATATTTTGATCTTATCACCTCTAATGTTTGATAATGTATCATTTTGGATCCTTGTGTCACGTAAAAAATGTGGGTATAATTTAATCTTTTCAAAAATTCAATGTGTGTCCTCTCCCTGACTTATAAAAGGCCACTACCTCTCTTCCCTTATTCACACATGTCAAGACCTTTAGATCAACAAAAACCTAAAAATATATCTCCCCAACATACTTAGACACATTATAGAGCTTCTTTTCTTCTAAAAATAAAAACCCTAGGGTCCTTTAGAGGAGATCCAAAGGAGGCTTCTCTAAGGGAAGGAAATTATCTTAACGTAGCTCTTTTATTTTATTTCTTCCTTTTCCACCTTAAATAATGCATTGAAAATTACAATATAATAATAATGATATATACCATATAATGAGATGTTTTTATATTGATGATATAATATTTATCCATCTCCTTCTCCATCATATGGGAAAAGAAATCGTCGATCGTGTGTAAGTCAGACTACCGCCTCACGAACCGATTTAACTCATTTTGCAGCAACATAACTCAAAATTTTATATAATGATATATTTAATGTATATATATATATATAATATTTATGATATTTTTATACTTATTTAATTATAATATCACATATACATTATTTTTTTCCATTCTGTTTAAAATTCACTAACATCACTCGTGTGTACGGTGGACTACTGCCTCATGAAGCGATGTGAATTGTTTTTCACTTATGATTTACATGGAAGGTATTAAGAATTAATTTCATGAATATATGTGATATATATTAAATTATATAAATTATATAAAATTAATACCTTATCCAATTACTTACATTTTCACCATTTAATGGAATAATATCATCGCTCATGCATACGTATGACCTACCGTCTTCACGAAGTGATGTGATTCATTTTCTATGTCCAAAATTCAAGAATGATTATAAAAATGTATCCAATGAGTAATTATTATATTTATAATATTATTATAATTATGTATATTATGAATATATATTCTATGAACAATAATTAGAACTTTCACAACAAAACACCCATGAGAAAATAAGGTAATTAACACCCAAAACAATGAAAATAATGAAATATTATTAACAAATGGGTTGTAAAATTATATAATAGGATCATATATGATATTATAAATATGAATATGGTTATGGTATAAATTAATAAAATTATTAAAACCATTATATAGGATGTTAAATCATGTTCAACCAAAATGAAGTGTGAGGTAAGGGACTCTATCTTAATCTCCCTTCATTGTGGTATATTATAATGTTATGCATCTAATTTATTTTATATAGTATATATAATAGACATTTTCATGTAATATAATTAATAATTTATAATTAATGGTATTTTAAGTTTTAATTTCAATCATTTCATCTAAGGGGATATGAATTTAAAATTACCAAGTGGTAAAAAATTTAATAACTTAATTTCTTTTCAATGGGTTATATTACTTCTTCATTGTCTTTTAAAATCTATGATTGTGTGTGTAAATAATTTTAACTATGTTATGATGTATATAAAGTTTTTATATATTTATTTAAATTTTTTCCACACAATCTATTCATTTATTGATTCTCACTTCAATATTATGATTTTTAAGGGTTTATTTCACAAGCTTATTTTAATCTAGATTATTTATGCGTGAATTAATAGTGAAGTAAATTAACTGTTCATTATCTAATAAACCAATTTAATTTTCATATACCCAGTTATTAATTAAATTATCCATCAATAGTGTCATTTTACACTCATTTTCACTTTAAATTATTCATGAAATGTTTTTAAGAAAATGTGACTTTATTTTTATCTTTGGTTGAAAATCATTTTTCTTTGAAATATATGTTTTATAAAATTTTTTTCAAAAAAGTTTTTGAAATTATAAAAATGATATATTAAATAAATTTTTAACCTTGTTTTAATTTTTTAAAAATGTTTTAAAATGAATCTTCAGGCCATTTTTCCAACAAGCCCCTTTGGTTTTTTCCAAAAAATTGATTGGAATATTTGTTTTAACTTATAATACATGAATGGAATTTACAAACATTATGACCATTAAATGGTTTAAAAATAAATTATAATTTTCATTGTTTATTTTAAAATAAAATTATTTTCAATTTTTTTTAACTTTTATTTAAAAAATATTTTCAAAGTGAAAATTTTATTTTCTACAAGAATGTTTTAATGACATTTTTAGTGTATTTTTATTCATCAACGACATCAACACTTTATTTTAATTATGATACAATATAGATATTTTATATTGATACCATTATTATCCTTATTTATATGGATGGTTTTTAATTAGTTTGACTAGGGAAAGTATTGACATTCACTTTCTTGATTAATTTTTTTAATCACTATCTTTTCTTTGAAATATTTACTTTATTATCACAATTTTACATTAAATTTACCTTGAAAATATATATTATTTATGGTGGATATATTTATTACTTAAACCATATATAATTTATACATGTTATATTTTACTTTGAAATTTACATTATAGATTGGGAAAATTAATGTTAATCCATATTACTTACTCGATATAGGAATTTATTGATAAGGCATATTATTCCTGAATGAAATTGATTATTCAATATATGAGGAAAGATTTGGACATGTATATATAGTTTGGGCTCAATTATAGATAGCCCCTTAAGGCATCAGTAGTCTCGTGAAATGAATAAGTTGGCTAGCCTTAGTTAAATGGGTTTCTGGTGTATACCTACCCATCATTTTTAAACTTTATTGTGAAAGTTCTTAATATTAGAGGTATACTAATTCCTAATATCATGATGTAAAATAATTAAAAATTCCCTCATCAATAATTAATCTATTCTTATCCATGATATTTTCACAATGATATTATCTTTTGATGCATTTTATTTACAGTTTTTTGATTAAATGGAATGTGTGTTCTATTATTTACCTCTCCTTATTTATTATTCCTTATCAAATCACGATATAAAAGTTATTAGTTAAATAGAATGTGTGTTCATATATTTAAATTTCCATATTTATTATTCCTAATAAAATCATGTTATTCAAATTATTTAAATGGAATGTGTGTTCAATTATTTACTTTTACTTGTTGATTATGCTTATTGATTCATGATAGATTCCACTTTATGTAACACTCACTGAAAATGTGATGTCAACCTTATTTTTACCTGTCATATAAATCCATTAAGTGTAGTATTAATGATATAAAATGATATTCTAGAGGGAATAATTATATCCTCTAAAAAATATGTTTTAATTTTTGTTTTCAAATATAATGCAATAATAAAGTATATATCTAGTTTACTAAGACTAAAAAATTATTCAGTCCTTTGAGGTGAGATCACTTGTATATTATTACAAAGTAGTAAAGTAACAATCCGCCCTGGGATATCAGGGTCAGGGTCATTATAGTTGGTATCAGATGAAGTTTTGTAGAAACTTTGGGAACTATATTAAGGAACATAATTCTATGTTAAACTTTGAGGATAATTATCAAAGAACAATCTAAAGTTTTTATGAATTAGATAATATGTGAAATTTCCTAGAAATAAATCCCTATTTGGATACTAAAAGTGGATGTGGTTCTGGTACAGATGTACCTATGGGTAATAACTCCAAAAAAGGCATGTCTGTATTGACTCTTCCAATACTTACTACGAATGGCCCGAAGGACTTCTTTTTTAATTTTTTTAGAGATAATCCCCCTTTTTAAGGGATTAAGGGGAACCCGTACATGACCCATAGGTAACCTGAGAATTATTTGAGTCAATGAAATCTTTTAAAGGTTAACCTTTAGACCAATGAATGACCTTCCCTAAAATTAAATGGTTAAAGTATTTATGTATTGCGATTCTAGAATTAAATTATAGAAGTATTTTTTCCAATATTATTTTAGTTATAAGAATTGTGAAACATCTAAGAATAGTGTTAAATTTTTGAAGTATATATGTCTTATTAAATTGAAGAGTTATAGATACCATCATGGGTTTATGAGTTTAAGATTGATCATAAGTTAAAAGTCTTAAACACCCATTTTTAGGTTTTATGTGATGGGAGTCCACTGAAATGAAAGATATTTTGGGTGACATTTATGGAAATACAAACCATTGGTTTAATATATGTTTTAGTGAAGAAGTTATTTGATGAATAATATCCTTAATTTTTTTAAACTCAAAATTAAAGGTATTGATAAACTTTATGGTTTATCTGATCTTTTATGTTGTAGTAATTTTGGGTCATTACAATTTGGGAAAATTATGGGAATTATGTTAATATGGTTTTAGAAAAAGGATAACCCCCATACCGGGTGAAAAATCATCACATCCAAAAAGGCCATGGGATTGAACCCATAACCTAAGGGAGATAAGGGTGTTGCACCTACCACTAACCTATGTGATGGTATAATTAATATATCATGGTTTTTATTTAAAATATTTAATGGATAAATATTATTGTTAAACCAATGGTGTCACTATTGAAGTTTATATATTAATGTATTATATTGGATAACTTGTGCTAACCATATCAGTTTTTTAAAATATTTAGAGACAGACAGAATTACTTTTCACTCTTTTATGGATTTTATGATCCATTAAAAGATAATTTTATTTCTTCAGGCATAAAAAATTAATTTTAGGATATTCATTTTTTGCAGTAAGTGATGATGCAGAAATTTATCAAATTACAACTAAAGGATGAAAATTTTCTTATGAAATAGAAAGATATAAAGTAATTATATTTCTTTATATTCATAGTCAAGATGGTAAATAAATTCCTCAACTTGAGGAAAATGATCTTGAAAAAAAATGTTATCCTATTACCTTCATATGTGAAGAAACAAATGTTCTTTTAAATCATAAAAAATTTAAGGTTTTGAGCTCATTAAAATTTCATTGGTCCTTAAATTTCTTGTGATTAATAATCTCTATCACTCTTAATAATTATTTATGATTTTCTTCCATGTTCATATCTTCACTTCCCACAAATGTACTCCTCCTTGGAAACCTAGTTATATGTTACTATTGATAACATTTGTACTTACCTTTATACCTTATAGATATGATGTTTTATTATCCATTTTTAAAATGTGGGTATAAAAAAATATATTTTCAAATGTAAAACAATTTATTACCAAGATCAATATTAATTTGCGATGATGCAATTTATTTAAGGGGGTAGAATGTAACAACCTGAGATTTCAAAAGAAGAAAATTAGGTTTGATAGTGTGTATTACATGAAACAACAAGATTATACAAGAATGTAACACCCCAATACTTTATGTTATATTTACTTTTAAATAAATTCAATCTCTTAGATATCTTACGATGCACATAACATCGAGTTTCAACAAAACGCAATACTATATTAAAATATCATTTTTTAAAATGTGACCATTATAACCTTGCCATTAATTTATAAGGTATGAATAGTAATTACTAAATCATGAAAATTATATGGTTTAAAAATGTATAAAATAAACTCAATGGATATATATTTTTAAGAAATAAAATAAGAGTCATTTTAAATAAAAATAAATGTTTTTTGAAAATATTTGTTTTTCTAAATGATGAGTTAGTCATGCTTCGTGCACATAATTTGAAATTAATTTTGAACACTTTTTAAAAATTTATTTGAAAAAATAAAATTATTTTTTGAAATATACATTTCAAAATTATCCTTGGGTTATTTTTGATAATTTTATGAAAAGATTAATTTTTAATAAATAGTGAAAATATTAATTTATATTGAAAACTGCATTTTCATATAATTAATTTACATAGTTAATTAAATTTGAACTTTTTTTTAAAGTTAAATTAGTTAAATTATATTAAAATTAACTAATTTATGTAATTTTAATTAATTTCATATTGAATTTTGTTATAAAAACTTATTGAAAAAATTTTTTACCTTGGAAAACCGCTTTTCATCGCACATGCGGGCTTAATTTTAAATTTAATTCTGCCACATCAGTGAATTTAATTTTAAAAAATATATTCTACATTTTTAATAAGAAAAATTTATATTATATAATAAATTCAAATTAATTTTTTACTATTTTGAATAGTAAAATGAATAAAAATTGTCTGTGGTGGTTAAAGTGAAAATGGGTTTATCGAGGTGGTAAAATAAGAAATTAAGGGTTATAAATGATCTAGAACTTATCCAACACCCATTTTATGGACATATTTATAATTTATAACCTATAATGTTCTATAATGACCCATTTTATATCCATTTTCATGTGAAAAACATGGGTACACTTTATATTTTTCAAAATTTGATGTGTGTCATATCTCCACTTATAAAAGGCCACTCCATCACTTCACTTATTCACACATATCAAGCCACTTTCATTGAAAAAAATAAAAAAAAATATATTCCTAAAATAATTAGACACATTATAGAGCTATTGGTATTCCAAAAATTCCAACCCTAGTGTCCTTAAGAGGATATCCAAAGGAGGTTTCTCTAAGATAATATAATTGTCTTAACAAATCTCTTTAATTTTATTTAATTTTTTTCATATTCAATTATGTATTAATGATTAAAATATAACAAAAAAAGTATATAAAATTTAATGAAATTTTATTATTCTAAATGGAAAATTAAATCATTGATCATTTGTACGACAGACTACCGCCCCACAAACCGATGTAACTCATTTTCCATCAAAACATATAATGATTTTATATAATAATGGATAATATATATATATATATATATAATATTAATTATATTATTATAATTTTGGAATTATAATATCACATATACCTTCTTACTTTCCATTCCTTTTAAAATATGATAACATTGCTTTTGTGTACAATGGACTACCACCTCACGAAGCGATGCGATTCATTTTTAACTTTGGATTTACATGGAAGGAACTAAGAATAAATTTAATCAATATATATGTTATTTATATAATGATATTTATTCTATAAAATTAATATACCATCCTCTTCCTTACCCTTTCACTCATTAAGGGAATGATATCATCGCTCGTGCATACGTACAACCTACCGTCTCAACGAAGAGATGTGTTTCATTTTCCATGTAAAACCTTAAATAATGACTATAAAAATGTTTATAATGAGTAATTATGATATTTATAATATTATTATCATTCTGGATATGATGGATCTATACACTATGCACAATAATTATAACTCTCACGATAAAACATGCATCAGAAAACAAGGCAATTAACACCCAAAACAAAGAAAATAATTCAATATTATTAACAAATGTGTGGTAAAATGTTATAATAGGATCAAAAATGATATTATAAATATGAATATGGTTATATTATAAATTAATAACATTCTTAAAACTATTATATAGGAATTTAAATCAAATTCATCCAAAAGAAAGCATGAGGTAAGGGACCTCATCTCAACTTCCCTTCATTGAGGAATTTTTTAATGTTATGCACCTAATTTCTTTTATATGGTGTATACACTTACCCATTTTCATGTAATATCATGAATAATTTATAATTCATGTAATTTTAAGTTTTAATGTTATTTATTTCATCTAAGGGTATTTTACTTGAAAATTTCAAAGTGGTAAAGAATTTCACAAGTTAATTTATTTTCATTGAGTTATATTAATTATTCATTTTCTTTGAAATTATAATATTATGTGAAAAAATAATTTTGAATATATTGTGATTTATTTCAATTTTTTTTATTTACAATTGATACACATAATTAATTCATTTATTAATTATAACTTCAACATTATGATCTTTTTAAGGGTTTATTTCACAATCTCATTTTAATTAGGATTTTTTATGGGTAAATTTAAATTGAAGGAAATAATTTTATCATTGTATAATAAACCTATTTAATCATTTTATACTCTATTTATTCATAACTTTTCTATGTAATATCACAATTTTCCACTCTTTGGTAATTAATATTATTAAGAAAATATTTTTAATAAAACATGAATTTATTTTTCTCTTCAGTTGAAAATCATTTTTCATCGAAATCCATGTTTTCTAAAAAAACCTTAAAAAAGTTCTTAAAATTATCAACATGATTTGTTAATTTTTTTACCCATATTTGAATTTTTACAAAATACTTTGAAAGTAATCTTCATGTCATTCTATAAACAAGGGACATTTGGATTTTACTGAAAAAGTTAAAGGAATATTTGTTTTAATATATGTTACATGAATGGAATTTACAACCAAAATGACCACTAATTTTTTTAAATATTACCTTATAAATTTAAATGATTATTTTTAAAGAAAATTATTTTTAAAATATTTTGTGAACTTTTAGTTTTTTTAAAAATAAAATACTTTCAGAGTGAAAAGATTATTTTTCTCACGAATGTTTTTAATCAAATTTTTATTAAATCATATTCATCAATGAAATTGACTATTAATTATACTTACGATACACTAGGTACATGTTGTATTAATAACATATTTATTATTTTCTATATGGTTTATGATCAGGTTAACTAGGGAAAGTATTTTAATTCACTTTCTTGATCATTTTTTAATCACTAAGTTTCCCATGAAATATTCACTTTCTTGTCACCATTGAAAATTAATTTTCCCCTAAATATATATGTTGTTTTTTGTGGATATATTTATTAATTAAACCATATATCATTTCAACATGTGGTATTTTACTTTGAAAGTCATATGATTTACTGAGGAAATTATTTTTAATTAGTATTACTTACTTTATATAGAAATTTGATAAAAATACATATTTTTCATGAATTAAATATATTATTACATATATGAGGAATTATTTGGACATTAAGATATGGGTGGGGAATCATTATAGACAAACCCTTGATGCATCAATAGTTTGATGTGACAAATTTGCTAGATAGTCTTTGTTAAATGGGTTTATGGTGTATACATACCCATCAATTTTAAACTAACTTATAAAAGGTATTGACAGTAGAGGTATAAATATGAATAATATAATTACATATAATTAATAATCATTTCATTAATCTATAATCCAATTATTATTATCCATGATATTTTCATAATGATATTATCTGTAGATGCATTTCATCTTCAGTTTATTGATTAAATGGTTTGTGTATTGAGTTATTTATCTAGATATATTAATTATGCATTATATAATTATGATAGTAAAGTTATAGATTAAAGGTAATTTGTGTTCATATATTTACCTTTACATAATGGTTATTCCTTATATAATCATGATAGTCAAATTATTTAAATGACATGCATGTTCAGTTATTTACCATGAGATGTTGTTTATGCTTATTGATTCATGATAGATTTCGATTTATGTAACTCCAAATAAGCATATGATCTCACCCTTATTTTTTTCCCTTCCTAAGAATCCAGTAAGTTTACTATGATTGATATGCAAGGATACTCTGGAGGGAATAATGATATTCTAGAAAAAAAATTATGTTGTAATTTTTGTTTTCAAATGTAATGCAAGATTGAATGATATGAAAGGATTATTGAGAGACCTATATTTGTGGAGTTTCTACCTCCCATGCTCCACTCATCTTTCCAGGTCACCTGGTGTATCATCAAGTGGGAAGAAGGGCACAACCCACCAAGCTGACAGATTGCTGTGTCGAACCAATGCTGATCAGGATGTTACCCCATGGGATGCTCTGCCATCTCAGTTAGAAAAATATCCTTTCCAACTGGGGATTCTCCAGATGAACTCTTCGCGGGGAGGGTGGTTTTTGAATGTGGAGGGTTCAAACATGACACTCCCAGAGATTCCATTTTTTAGAAAGAAATGTAATGGAAGACTGAAGTATGTTTCTTGTTTTCAAATACTACTAAAATATTAATTACTTCAGGATATGATCACTTGTATCCTATAAAAAATTTGTAAAATAAAAACTATATATAGAATACTAGGTTCAGGGTCTTGAAAAACAATTGATAATTAAATGGCATGAGACAAAGAAAGTGATTGAATAAAGAGGAGAAGGAGAGGATCCCCTACCATGAGAGGGTGCTTCTAAAATATTATGAAGAACTTCTTGAGATCTTAGGGGAACCTTGGGGGTATCTAGATAGGTAATGAAAAAGTAATTTCATGATCTAATAGTTTTTAGTGAAGAGAAATTGGAGGTTTTGTGGGTTTATATAGCAAAAGAGAACAAAATTCTTTATTAATTTCCAAATTTAGGTTTCAGACTCTATATTATAAGGTAATCAAAACCCCAAACCTTACCATGGTTTTTCCTATGGTTTATATCATAGTGGGTTGGTTTTCATTATTTTACAATATTAAGAACTGATCTCATTAAAATAACTCCCTTGGCGATATGGAAGTGAGTCATGTTTACAAATAATAGATTTTAAAACCTTAAAATATAATATAGGTTTTGAAGGATACATTCATGGTTTATAAAATTAATCAAATAACATGAAAAAAAATATTTCAAATGGGAAATATATATTTTTTTATGGATACAATTTATTTAATATATTATATCACTTTTGGTTCATTATGATGTTGTAATGCACAATGTATATTTATACCATATTTAATTTTGACCAAAAAATTCTTCTATCTCTTAAAATTATAAAAAAAAATCACCACTGGATAATTTCAATGTGATGATTTAAAAAATTATATTTATTTTATCCAAATAATCATATATGCTTGATAATTTATACTTTTAAATAAAAAATCAATATTTATTGTAAAATACTATTTTTTGACAATAAAAGTTTTCTAACCCTTATAAAAATTATTTTTGAATTTGAAAAATTATAATACTATTTATATTTAATAAACGCAATTAAATAATAATATTTTATTAAATAATAAATTTATTAAAAAATAATTGAATTCATTAATATAGTGTCTTGATTGAAAATATACATTTCCCAAAAATACAATTTGTGTTTCATCGTATCAAAATACAAGTTTTATCAAACTCATTATTTAATCATTTAAAAAGTAATATTAAAAAGGTATAAACATAATAATTATTTTATTGAAAGAAAATATAAAAAATCATAATCTTATGGTCAAGATACATAAACCTTTATTATAATAAAAAATTTCTTAAGGGTAAGTTGTGGGATGGTGAGATTTTCATAGGGTGGTTTGATAGACGTGGTTTGGGATGAGATCTCAATGAGCTTGAACTTCCCCCATAAGTGGTTTAATTCGTTCTTTAGTTGGTGAATCTCATCTTGTGATAGGTCAAGGTCAAATCCTAGTGATTCTTTTTATAGTGACCCTATCAATTTACACATAACATCACATGATTTTATACAGAATTATACATTGGTATACAAGGCAAGGATTGTGAAATCTAGTGCCATAGAAGACTAGGTACATAAAACTGAAAACATAAAACATTTCTTTATTTAATATTCATATTGTGCTCCTAACTTCCATTGTGCTCATACATCAGAAAAGGATAACCTAGGTATAACATGAAGAAAGGTGTGAGCTAGAAATCCCAATAAGGGAATGAACATAAGAATAAAGATTTATCACAAGGGTTAGAAGGCATTACATAATGATATAAAAAGCATGGTACATATGGAATCAAAACATATAAACATGGAATCGTATATGCATGGAATCATAGAAATTTTGCAGCAACATAAAACATGAATTCAGAACGAGTCAAGGCTTGTTGCAGATAGAGGAGTACAAGTCAAGGTTAACCACCAAGACCGTTGCACATGGTTTCACAAGTCAAGGCTAACGACCAAGACCATTGCACATGGTATCACAAGTCAAGGCTAACTGCCAAGACTATTGCACTTTGTAGCCTAAGTCAAGATTAACCACCAAGACCATTGTACATAACATCTCATGAGACTCAACTTTACCCAATTCATTAGATCACTATCTGAGTGCACCCATCTTAACACGTTTATGAATATTCTTTCCACATAATGAATCATACACAACTAATAATACATAAACATAAGGGTAACCATGGAAAGAAATGGGTATAATAGTCATGTCATAAATCATAATGAATGGGTGTATCATAAAAGTGTCCATAAAAGAAAATAATTTAAAAAAATACATGGACATTCATAAGATAAAATAATAATATATCATGGTAAGTGATTTCAAATTGAAGAGATGACATGTAAGAAGAGTATTTGAGAAATTTTTACATTAAAACATTTTAGTGCAGTTTTAAGGAAAATACTAAAGGGAATTTAAAATAGAAAAGGGAATAATCTTTTATATAAAACCATAAGTAAACCAAGAATGTTATTATAATAAAAATATTGATTTTATAAAAACAATAGAAAATAAAGAATTTTTTTACATTTAATTGATTTATTATAACATTTTTGAGTTCATTAATAACCTTTTTGATTGGTTATGAGGTTCAATTTCATTGTTCCATTCCATTTGTTTCATGATAGGTTTACTTATATACATGAACAGATAATCATATAAAATGAGGATGGTTTTATATAATTAGAGTTATATTTTATTATTAAGCATTCATAATTTTACATGGTTGTAAATTTAATTTGGTAACTTGGAGTGAATTTGAATCATTATATAAAACCTTTGGGATATCATTTTGGGTTAATTGGTGGTTTTTGATCACCATGAACACATTTTTATTTATAAATCCAAACCATGTGTAAAAGAAATTACATAACCATATATGAGACATAATACATATATTATAGTCTATTTCAACTATAATAATTATTTCATGACTAGAATTGAAGACGGTAATAGAAATTGAAAGCCTATCATCCTTGAATGTGGTATATTAACACATCTTGTACGGTGTTTTTACTACTAGTATAAAAGAATGGTGAAGGTCAGATGATAATAAATTATTCCATTATCATAAAAAAATTCTAGTACATTTAAGGTAATTTATTTTTCATAATATTTTGATGAGGAGAGGTAAGTATAGAAAAGAAAACAAAGGAACTTGAAAAGAAAACAAAAGAATTGAAAAAAGGAATTTACCTCTTTAATTAATATTCCATGAGAGCCTCTTAATGGGAGATGATTTGGTATTTTTAGGAGACCAAGGGATGATGGATGTGGGGTAGGAGATTCTGGAGATATTTGAGTATAATTTAATGAAGACACAAGGCTTTAGAGGAGTGAATAGAAGAGTAGAGTGTGGGTGGTTTTTATAGTAGAGGGGAGGAGGGTTTTCTTAATATTTTAATCATTAGTTTATTATTTTTTCCATAAGATAAAAAATAGTGATGATTACATGACCAAAAATAGTAATATGTTCATGTGATTTAGAACCAATGTCTATTTAAATCATACATGACTCAAGCATGATGTGGAAATTAATTTATTTAGCATTTCTTGTAAATTATAATAGTTTATTATTCACAAAAAATTAAAGTATTTTAAAAAAATCCCAAAAATTAACTCCAAACATTCTTTGAAATGATGAATTAAAAAATTAAATCCATTTTTCACAAATAATTTTCTAAAAATTATTAATTTAATTTTTAATTAAAATCATAATTTACTTGAAAAATACAGATTTTAAAACTATAACTGATTTTATAATGCTTTCAAAAATTACATAAGGTCTTATAAAATTATCTTAAAAATAAAAGACATAAAATTTTTAATTTATGAAAACCTTAGGAATATATTTTCTTTTAAATTAATTAATTAATTATAATTAATTATTTATGACTTACAAAAATACCAATACTTTTACTATGGTTATATTATCACTTATATGATGCCTAAATTTTATTTATTCATTCATGGGTGGGGTTAATATTATTTTATATGATTTTATATTAATAAGGGTCATATTAATATTCATAAGGGTAGGTTAATATTCATAAGGGTAGGTTACTATTCACTAAAAATTAAGTTTGTTCCATCAGACCCCAAAAAACACCCTGAATGCAACCGTGTATATCCGATTTTTGAAATTCAAAACATAGAAGTGGAAAAATTTAGTTTAACAACTAGGTTATAAATTTCTCCTTAAAACAAAGAGTTATTTTATAGAGACATAATGTTTCATGCATTTCATTAAATTTATTTGTAAATCCTTGGGGAGTTACACTTTCTCCCTGAGAAGCTCTGATAAATGGGCTTCATAAAGCACACTCCTACTAGTTGAGGCCATCACTTCTTTCATATTTATCAATTGGATTTTATCATAACCATTAAATATATAATAAACATATGATCACTACACAATGGATATATTATCAATGATTATTATTATTAGCTATATTTTAAATTTAAAAGACCATATAACTGTTCAAAATAGGAAAATAAGTTCCTGTGTTTTCTATAAACACATTACATAATAGGGCATTTAATTTAATCAAAAAGGGGAATTCATTTATAAAAGTTTGATTCATTGCATTCTTCCCCCATTTATTAATTTCACCCTTAAAATTTGAAATTCATGCAATAAGACAGATGAGGGTATTTTTGTCTCATCACCTCTTCCTGTTCCCAAGTCACTTACTCAAACTTGTGGTTCTTCCACAACAATATGACCAAGTGGTTTGTCTTGTTTCATAGAATCTTGTCTCTATGATCTAATATATTCACCATATGCTCCTCATATGAAAGATCACTCTATAATGGTACCACCTCTGGATTCATTACATGTAATGGGTATGACATGCACTTTCCCAAGGGGGATGCATGGAACACATCATGTATTTGATACTAGTTAGGTGGGAGTGCTAGTTGATAGGCCACTACTATGATGCGATCAATGATATAAAAGGGGTTTATGAATCTAGGTCTAATATTTAAATTCTTCCCAAACCTCATGAATTTCTTCTACAGTGATTTATAAAGGAACAACTTATCTCCATCCTCAAAAATACAAGTATCATAGATGATTGCTGGCATATATTTTCTCTTAACTTTTCATGGATTTCATGTGATACTGAATGGTTTGGACCTATGTTATCTATTGGATAAGATCAGGTCCCATAAATTTCTACTCTCCAACGTCGTCCCAACATGTTGGAGTCTGAAACCTCTTCCCATACAAAGCCTCATAATGTTCCATTTGAATGCTATAATGGAAACTATTATTGTACGAGAACTCCACTATGGTAAGGTACTGGTCCCAAAAACCTTAGAAATACATTAAACATGATCTCATCACATATTCTAGAGTTTGAATAGTTCTTTAAAACTTACCTTCCATCTAAGGGTGATAAGTAGTGCTAAATATCAGCGTGATAAGGATTCTTCAAAACCTCAAGGTAAAAATCAGATCTCAATTAGATATAATATAGAGTGGAACTCCATGCAGTCTTACCACTTCCATTATATATATCATGGATAGTTTATTAAGATATAAACATTCCTTAATAGAAATTAAATGTGATTACTTGGTAAGGAAATATACTACCACTTAGATGGTTTAATTTCCTTTAGGTTCCCTGGGGAGTCCTATGATGAAATCCATTGTCATGTTTTCCCATTTCCTTACTCGAATGGGAAATGGTTTTATTATAACCTTAGACTTATTTCATTTTACCTTGTTGGAATACCAAAAATCTAGACAAAAACTCTTTAATATACCTATTCATGTTACCCCACCAAATTTTTTTGTTCAAATATCTATAAATCTTAGTGATTCCTCAAAGAATAGAGAATGATGAGCTACGCACATAATATAGAAGTTCCTGATTTAGTTATGGTTTTGATGAGAAATATATCAGGGTTCTAAACCTTATAACTCCATATTAATTAAGGTTGAACTTCAAAATATTCACTACCTTAATATGCAGTAACTCGTAATCATCCCAATCCTCCTTGATCCTCTCATGAATGAGTGGTTAGATAGTTATCTTATCAATCTTGGATGAATATCCTCTTATTATTCCCATGTACATCCATTTCATTTCCAAGAATGTCGGATACCTTACAATCCTCAACATGGATAGAGTTTAGGGATCCTTTCTAATCATAGTGTCTTCCACTTTTTTTGCTTTCCAAGGATGGTAATGAATTGAAAAATCACAATCCTTGATTAGTTCTAACCACTTTCGTTATCACATATTAAGAATCTTTTGAGTGAATATATACTTGAGGATTTTTTGATCTATATATATGTCACACTTTTCTCTATAGAGGTAATGTCGCTATATCTTCAATGAAAAGACCACTGTATCCAATTATAGATCATGAGTTGGGTAGTTTTTTCACAAGGATATTTACTTATAAGAAGGCATAGTCTATCACTTTTTCATCTTTCATGATCACACAACCCAAGACATTTTTAGATGCATCATTTTAGATCCTAAATCTTTCCCCACTAGTGGATAATGTGAGAAAAAGTGTAGTGATTAGCCTCTTCTTTATCTCTTTAAAACTTTCTTTAAATTCATTATTCTAGAAAAACTTGAATACCTTCCAAGTAAGATTGGTTATTGGGCTTTAAAATCTTGATAAGTTTCCCACAAATAAATGATAGTACCCAACTAATATAAAATAACTTTGTATTTATATATTTTTTTGGCATTTTCCATCCTTTAATTTCCTCTATTTTTGAAGGATCTACAAATATCAATTTACTAGTGGTAACATGTCTCAAGAAAGTCACTTGCTCCAGCCAAAACTCAGATTTAATGAACTTTAGAAATAATTTTTCTTATAAATTATTTAGTATATAATTTATATGATCCTGATGTTATTACATAATATTGGGGTGGATAAGAATTTAACCTATAAATATGGCCACTATTTTTTCGAGGTATTCCATAAAGACACCGTTCATTAAAACCATGAAGATTTTTAGAGCATTAGTGAATCCAAATGAAATAACTATTAACTTTTAGTACCCATATCTTGCGTGAAAAGTAGTATTAGGGATATCCTCCTTCACCTTGACATGATAATATCCTGAACAAAGATCCATATTAAAGAAATATCAGGCTTTACATAGCTTATCGAACAAGTCATAAATTTGTGGTAGAGGATACTTGTTCTTTATCCTGATCTTGTTGAGATCATGAAAATCAATGAATAGGCACATTTACCCATGCTTATTCTTGATAAATAATAATGACACACCCCATAGTGAAACATTTGGTCATATAAACCATTTATCCAGGTTATCGTATAGTTTCTTCTTCATCACCTCAAGTTTAGTAAAAAAAATTCTATATGAAGTATTGAATATTGGTAATGATCTCGGTATAATATCAATTAAAAAGTAAAGATCTTGGATATAAGGAAGACCATAAAATTATTTGGGAAACACATCATCATATTCCCTCACAATGGGTATGTCTTCAAGGATGATATTTTCTTTAGTCTTAGTCATTTGATCTAGATACACTTGCTCTCAAGGCAATAATGTCCATGCTTAAGATGTTGGTACCAAATAAGATTCATCCTCCTTATTGAACTTGTATAGAATTAGAGTGAAATTCATGATATGGAGGGAGATTTACTTATCTCATAAATTTATGGTGAATCTTTATAATGAAAGAAAATACATGCCCATAATAACATCAAATTCTTCTAAAGGAAGTAGCAAAATGTTCTATGGGAAGTTTAGAACATAAATTTTGACAAGGGAGGATTTATATACATGGGATGAAATAATTGACCCATTTTCCATTTTCACTGATAGATCCTCCTCTATGATTTGTGACGCTATTTGATAAGTTCCACTAAACATGCAAGATATGAAATAATTAATATAACTAGAATAAAAAAGTATATTATCTATAATTGAATGAATAACTATTGTACCTGTCAATACTTTGTGGTCAGAATCTACCTCAATATTTGTGATGGAATAAGATAACTCTTGATTCCTTAGAGGTTGTTGGAATTGATTTTATTTGACAAACCTTAGTTTAGGACACTGTCTTGCATAATTAATATGTTCATTTCAATAGACTCCCTACACTATTGGCTAAGGGTTGACTGGAGCATTACTTTATTCCATCAAATTGGTTGGGTTTTCCCGTCGTTAATCACTAGCTAGGCGTCCTTACTTACTAGACATAAAGAATTTACTCACCCCTTAGGAAATATATGGGATGCTTCATTACACAATTTTGATAAGTGAAATGTTGGTATTTCTTCCCACCAATAGATTTATCGATTGTACCACCCAAATTAAACTCCATTTTCTACTTTGTATCCCCATAAAAATATTTAGATTTACTGATCTCCATTTACACTTTTAGGGAACACTAGAAAATTTCCTCATAGCCATCAATGTTTTAAATGGATAAAGATTTTAATAGACTCAAATTAAACCCACTAAATGAGCGGTGAACATTATATTTGAGGGTAATGATAAATTTGAAGGCATATTGTGCTAGTATTGTGAAGTTTTCCTTATATTACTTGATAGATTTATCATCATTTTTATTTGGGTTAAGGGAGTTCCTCTCTATTTTTAGTCTAAGAGTGTGAGTAAAATACTTATTGAAAAACATTTTTCAGAATTCCTTCCACTCCATCACTTTTTTATCCTCCTCAGGATTCATATTTTTGACTAACTCCAACCATTGATCAACTTATCCTTTTATATGATAAACATCCAACACAAATTTATCTTGATTAGAGGATTAAAGGATGGAGAAGATCTAATAAATGGATTTTATCCATTGTTCCATGATTAAGGGATTACAAGATCCACTAAAATTCATAGGCCTTTATCACAAAAAGGTCTCAATTGAAACATAATATTTTTTAGGGTGATTTTGGAGTTCATACTAATTCAAGTTTCAGTTAAAAACTTGAGTCAATTGAGAGAGTGTTATTATTAAGTTCATGATTCCTTCTCCTCTTGGGTTGGGATTTTTATTAGGGTATTCATAACATTTTTCTTCACACTGTTTGTTGACTCAGTTCCTCTAATTCCTAGCCACTAACTAAAAATAAAGGGAAAATTAGGGATGATTTTTTAATCTATTAAACACATAAATGGTACACCATGAAAATTAAAGGGATAGCTCATAAATGAAATATATTATTTAAATTATGGATTGATAGGTTCCAGTCAAAGTTATGCATGATCTATTTTCTAATATAAAATCTTATGGGAATTTTTTTTATTCCATTAATAATTGGTTGTAAAGAGATTGTGTATTTAATAAAGAATATCCCATGGGAGTATTAAACTAGTTGTACATGAGGGACAGTTTTCATGCATTAAGTAATGATAGAGTCTAGTTAAATTCACCCTTTTTGGGGTTATTACCCCTATATACATCTGTGTGAGATCCACATCAAATTATAGTATCTAGATAGAGATGTATTCAGATGAAAACAACATGATACACACTTTATAAAAATTTATAGATGTTTTCCTATATTTAGTCTTATCTATAAGTATTTTACAAGAGTTTTCAAATCCTAATCCCAAAAATAACTAGACATTGGTCCGATACCAACTAAAAAAACCCATGTCTTTAATACACCTCATTTCTTGATTTATTACATAAAGTTACAAATTATAAAATCCAAAAATATCATGAAGCCTAGTGTATTTGGGAAATTAGGTACATATAATATCAAATTGATACATGTATATAATAATATTATTGAAAATTTCCTTAACATTATCCTAAAATTTCATTACTCTTTTGAAACTACACATGATAACCCGGGGACATGCATAAGAAAGAGGTGAGCTATAAAACCCAGTAAGGGAATAAAAAGGCATGACATAAGGTAAAGTAGTACATATAAGAAAATATTCATATCAAGGTAACATAAAAGGGGTGGGAATCATAATCTTTTAAAATAAGGCATGATATAACATGATAGCATAATGGAAACATGGGAATGTGGTCACAACATAAATCATGCCATAAACATAAGTCATGGATAACTACCAAGAAAAAATCACATGGTGGATAGAATTACATAATGGATTATGATTACTCTATAATACCATACATGACATATCATGTGATTAAAACATTACCTAATTCATTGGAGTGATATGTGGGTACACCCATCATAATATGTATATGTTCTAGTATTCCCCATAGATCATTCAACATAAGGACATATTTTGTCACATTTAATCAAAAGATTAAAGAGTGTGGGTTATATAAATGAAATTACCCAATCAATAAAGTGTCAAAGAAACTAGGTGAATACCCTTGAGTGGAAATGGTTCTGGGTATTCACTACACAAATGTTTGGCACGGAAGATCTTAGGATAATTTTAGCAGCATAACGAGGGCACATAAAGGTTCATGGGAGGGATTAATGAGAGAGAAAGGGATATCTCATCACTTATACATCATAATAAAAGTAGGAAAAATATGTAATAATATATTAAAAAAAGATTTTTTTTGAATTAAAATGAATAATTTAAATAATTTTCTTGAATAAAAAGGATAAGGAGAGGATCCATTACCTTAAGAGGGTGCCTCTAAAAGACCTGGAGGAGATTCTTGAGAGCTTGGGGGCACCTTGGGAGAGCTCTAGAGAGGGAATTATAGAATAATTTTATGCTATAATAGTTTTTAGTGAAGAGTAATGGATGGTTGGGTGAGTTTATATATCAAAAGAGATGATAATTCTTTATTAATTTCAAAATTTTGGTTTTAGACTTTATATGATGAAGTAATCAAAACCAAAAACCTTAGCCTTGATTTTGCCCATGTTTTCTACAAAATTGGATTGTTTTCATTATTTTAAACATTTAAGAACCAAAATCATTAAAATAACAGCCTTACTGATATGGAAGTGAGTCAAGTTTAAAAATAATTGATTTTAAAACCTTAAAATATTATATTGATTTTGGAGGATTAATTAAGGGTTTTAAAATTAATAAAATAACTTAAAAAACATTATTTTAAATGGGAAATATATATTTGGTTGTGAATACAATTTATGGAATATATTTCATCACTTTTGGGTCATTATGATTCCATAATACATATCATATATTTATACTGTATTTAATTTTGACTCAAAAATTTGACAGCCACCAAAAATTATGAAAAAATCACCCTTGGCTAATTTCAACGTGATGATTTAAAATATAATTTTTTTTTAAAATAACAGTTTCTTGACCCATATAATTTTTTTAAATTTTCAAAATAATATTATATTTTATATTAAATAAAAATAATTTAATAAAAATAATTTATTAAAATATCATTTAATTCAAAAATTATTGAATTTATTAAGATAGGGTGTCTTGATTGAAACTATACATTTCCCAAAAATACATTTTTTTAATTATATCAAAATACATTTTTTGTCAAACTCATTATCTAATGATTTAAAAGGAAAGATTTAAAAGGGATAAATATAATCATTATTTTATTAAAATAAAATATAAAAATTTATACTATTATGGTTTAGATACAAAGCCCTTTATTACACTAGTGAATTACCAAAAGGTAAGGTGTGTGATGGTGAGATTTTCATGCGGTGGTTTGGTGTACATGGTTTGGTCCATGATCTTCATGAGCTTAAAATTCTCCCATAAATAGTTTTGTTCATACTTTAGTTATTGAATATAGGATTTGGTATGATCAAGGGAAAATCCCAGTGATTCCATATCCCATGGAAGCTCTAATAAATGGGATTCATAGGGTACGATCCTACTGGTCGAGGAAATATATTCTTTCTTCTATATAAGTTGGAATTTATCATAACCCTTAAATATATACTAATCATATGATAACTTTAAAATAGCTATATTATAAATGGTTATGATGTTTAGTGGTCCTTGAAAATTTTACAGGACATATAACTGTTCAAAATAGCCAAAAAAGTGCATGTATTTTCTATAAATACATTAAATAATAGTGTATATAATTTAATCAAAAATTGATATTTATTTATAAAATTTTGGGTTAGTATAGATGTTCTTGGTGGGACTTAGCTTTCCTTGTGGTAGAGGTGATCAAATATCAACATTCTTATTCCATTATCATGCAAATAATTTTAAAGCTTTGAGGTAGGGGATTTTTTTCTCCACCATATATTTTTTGAGAAATCATAAATTGTACATGATTTATATTTTTAGGTGGTGATGGAATTAACCATAATAAAGGATAAAATAGTTTAATAAAGATCTGGTATTTGTTTAGTGATCATTTTTGTTCTTATACCATGATAATGGTTTGCCTCTTGATTTTCAAGATAGTGTGCTGTCTATCTTATATTTTTTTATCATGTTTGTTATGATTTTTTATCATGATATAATGATTGGGTTTATCATATTAAATTGATGAATTAGTTAATAATGTAAAGCCAATAATTTTGTTGGTTGGATTAAGAATGTAAAGACATTTTCTTAATGAAACTATTGTTCTTGTAATTTTATGGTAATCAAACTGATACATGATTCATGTTTAATTAAATCTGTTCTTCCATGTGATAATGGAATTAGATAAAGGAAATGAAGATAATAATGTTTGTTGGTGATAATAATAAAAATCATGTTAAAGGATAATTTTTTTTCTCATATTTTATTGAAACTAGATTTGGTGCTAAAGAGAATTTTTAAATTATCCAATAGCTTGTTATAGGCAATTAATTAGGCTACCCATTGGAGTAACATATAATAATTGAATCAATTAATTAAAGATTAAATAAATATTTTTGGCAGAGAGTTCCAATCTAATTACAAAGGCAAAATTTCTTGTGTTAGGGGATGGGTGAGCCCATATTCATATAGTGGATAAATTATTTGTTTTAGGGAAAAGTTGAACTATTGACTAACTTTTTTTATTTGTTCATTATGTTTTCTCTAGATGTGGCCATTTATATGCGATGTGATATCATCATAGGATGGATGATGAGATATGTGTGGGGAGGCTTGAATTCTGTGTCTGTAGTTGATGCCCATGATGGTGAGATGCATGGGATACGCTTGAGGGTGTCAAGGATAGCACCATAGTTGATGGAATGGGTTAAAGCTAAAATTTCCCATTACTATGTTGAAATCTTGGATGATTTCTTATTAATGAATATATTTAAAGGACATATGTCTAGGTTTCTTGTTTATCTATATTACTTTATCCACTACTTGAGGTGGCTGGATGTGCTTGGTTGGATCTCTCTTGGTGGTAGATTAAGATGTTTCCTAGAGTACCTATAATTATGGAATGGTTAATATAGTTTAATATATGACTTAACCCATGGGGTTAGTGATTATTGAAATCCAATGTGATGATTTTGATAAACCATGGACTTGGTTAGTATTCCTAGAGGTAATGTGTTCTCAACTTAATGATTAACAAAATATAATAATGTTAATTAATGAATAATGAATTAATTATCATAAAGTAAAATTTTGAAAATGAAAGTTGTAATTTAATGTATGTCTCTTAAATGATTGTGTGCTTATAGGATATCTAGTTCTTATGAGTTGAAGTTGGGTGTCCATGTGACATTAGATACAGTTGAGTCTAAGATTAGGTAAATTCCCATAGTGTGGTGATGATCTATATTATATCCTATATGTTTTTTAATTTGTGGTTTTTGATCACCATGAACACATTCTTCTTTATAAATCCAAACCATGTGTAAAAGAAATTACAGAACCATAGATGAGACATAATACATACATTATAGTCTATTTCAACTATAATAATTTTTTAATGACTAGAATTGAAGACGGTAATAGAAATTGAAAGCCTATCATCCTTGAATGTGGTATATTAACACATCTTGTACGGTGTTTTTACTACTAGTATAAAAGAATGGTAAAGGTGAGATGATAATAAATTATTCCATTATCATAAAAAAATTCCAGTACATTTAAGGTAATTTATTTTTCATAATATTTTGATGAGGAGAGGTAAGTATAGAAAAGAAAACAAAGGAACTTGAAAAGAAAGAAAAATAATTGAAAAAAGGAATTTACCTCTTTAATTAATCTTCCATGAGAGCCTGATAAGGGGAGATGATTTCGTATTTTTAGGAGACCAAGGGATGATGGAAGTGGGTTAGGAGATTGTGGAGATATTTGAGTATAATTTAGTCAAGACACAAGGCTTGAGAGGAGTGAAGAGAAGAGGGGAGTGTGGGTGGTTTTTATAGTGGAGGGGAGGATGGTTTTCTTAATATTTTAATCATTAGTTTATTATTTTTTCCATAAGATAAAAAATAGTGATGATTACATGACCAAAAATAGTAATATATTCATGTGATTTATAACCGCTGTATATTTAAATCATCCATGACTCAAGCATGATGCGAAAATTAATTTATTTAGCATTTTTTGTAAATTATAATAGTTTATTATTCACCAAAAAATAAAGTATTTTCAAAAAATCCCAAAAACTAACTCCAACCATTTTTTGACATGATGAATTGAAAAATTAAATCCATTTTTCAAAAATATTTTTTCTAAACATGATTAATTTAATTTTTAATTAAAATCATAATTTAATTGAAAAATACAGATTTTTAAACTATAACTGATTTTATAATTCTTTCAAAAATTACATAAGGTCTTATAAAATTATCTTAAAAATAAAAGACATAAAATTTTTAATTTATGAAAACCTTATGAAAATACATTTTATTTTAAATTAATTAATTAATTGTAATTAATTATTTATGACTTACAAAAATACCAATTCTTTTAATATGGTCATATTATCACTTATAAGATACTAAATTTTATTTATACATTCATGGGTGAGGTTGATTTTCTTTTATATGATTTGATATTCATAAGGGACATATTACTATTCTTAAGGGTAGGTTAATATTCATAAGGGTAGGTTACTATTCACTAAAAATTAAGTTTGTTCCATCAGACCCAAAAAAACACCCTGAATGCAACAGTGTATATTAGATTTTTGAAATTCAAAACATAGAAGTGGAACAATTTAGTTTAATAACTAGGTTATAAATATATCCATAAAACAAAGTGTTATTTTATAGATACATAGTGTTTCATGCATTTCGTTAAATTTATTTGTAAATCCTTGGAGAGTTACACTTTCTCCCTCGGAAGCTCTGATAAATGTGATTCATAAAGTACACTCCTACTAGTTGAGGCCATCACTTATTTCATATTTGTCAATTGAATTTTATCATAACCATTAAATATATAATAATCATATAATTACTACACAATGGCTATATTATCAATGATTATTATTATTAGCTATATTTTAAATTTGAAAGACCATATAACTGTTCAAAATAGGAAAATAAGTTCATGTGTTTTCTATAACCACATTACATAATAGGGAATTTAATTTAATAAAAAAGGGGAATACATTTATAAAAGTTTGATTCATTGCATTATTCCCCAATTTAAGAATTTTACCCTTAAAATTTGAACTTCATGCAATAAAACAGATGAAGGTATTTTTGTTTCATCACCTCTTCTTGTTCCCAAGTCACTTCCTCAAACTTGTGGTTCTTCCACAACAATATGACCAAGTGATTTGTCTTGTTTCAAAGAATCTTGTCTCTATGATATAAGATATTCACCATATGCTCCTTGTATGAAAGATCATTATGTAATGGTACCACCTCTGGATTCATTAAATGTAATGGGTATGCCATGCACTTTCTCAAGGGGGATGCATGGAAGACATCATGTACTTGATACTAGTTAGGTGGGAGTTCTAGTTGATAGGCCACTACTATGATGCGATCAAGGATCTAAAAGGGGTTTATGAATCTAGATCTAATATTTAAATTCTTCCCAAACCTCATGAATTTATTCTATAGTGATTTATGAAGGAACAACTTATCTCCATCCTCAATATACAGGTATCATAGATGATTTCCGATATTGATTTTCTCTTAAATTTTCATGGATTTCACGTGATACTGAATGGTTTGAACCTATGTTATCTATTGGATAAGATCTGGTCCCATAAATTTCTACTCTACAACTTGATCCAAACATTTTGGAGTCTGAAACCTCTTCCCATACAAATCCTCATAATGTTCCATTTGAATGCTATAATAGAAACTATTATTGTATGAGAACTCCATTATGGTAAGGTACTAGTCCCAACAACCTTATAAATACATTAAACATGATCTCATCACATCTTCTAGAGTTTGAATGGTTCTTTAAAACTTACCATCCATCTAAGTGTGATAATTAGTGCTAAATCTCAGCTTGATAAGGATTCTTCAAAACCTCAAGGTAAAAATTAGATCTCAATTAGATATAATGGAGAGTAGAACTCCATGTAGTCTTACCACTTCCATTATATATATCTTGGATAGTTGCTTAAGATATAAATTTTCCTTAATAGAAATTAAATGTGATTACTTGGTAAGGCAATATACTACCACTTCGATGGTTTTATTTCCTTTAGGTTCCCTGGGGAGTCGTATGATGAAATACAATGTCATGTTTTCCAATTTCCATACTGGAATGGGAAATGGTTTTATTATAACCTTAGACTTATTTCAATTTACCTTATTGGAATACCAAGAATCGAGATAAAAACTCTTTAATATACCTATTCATGTTACCTGACTAAAATTTTTAGTTCAAATATCTATAAATCTTAGTGATTCCTCAATGAATGGAGAATGATGAGCTACACACATAATCTAGAAGTTCCCGATTTAGTTCTAGTTTTGATGAGACATATATCTGGGTTCTAAACCTTATAAATCCATATTCATTAAGGTTGAACTTCAAAATATTCACTACCTTCATATGCAGAAACTCATCATCATCCCAAGCCTCCTTGATCCACTTAAGAATGAGTGGTTAGATAGTTATCTTAGAAATATTGGATAAAGATCCTCTTATTATTCCCATGTACATCCATTTCATTTCCAAGAATATTGGATCCCTTACAATCCTCATCATGGATAGAGTTTAGGGATCCTTTCTACTCATAGTGTCTTCCACTTTGTTTGCTTTCTAAGGATGGTAATGAATTGAAAAATCATGATCCTTGATTAGTTCTAACCACTTTCGTTATCACATATTAAGATCCTTTTGAGTGAATATATACTTGAGTATTTTTTGATCTATATATATGTCACAATTTTCTCTATAGAGGTAATGTCGCTATATATTCAATGTAAAGATCACTGTATCAAATTATAGATCATGTGTTGGGTAGTTTTTTCACAAGGATATTTACTTATAAGAAGGCATAGTCTATCACCTTTTCATCTTTCATGAGCACACAACCCAAGCCATTTTTAGATGAATCATTTTATATCATAAATACTTCCCCACTAGTGGATAATGTGAGAACAAGTGTAGTGATTATCCTCTTCTTTAGCTCTTTAAAACTTTCTTTAAATTCATTATTCTAGACAAACTTGAATCTCTTCCAAGTAAGATTGGTTATTGGGCTTTAAAATCTTGATAAGTTTCTCACAAACCAATGATAGTACCCAACTAATACAAAAGAACTTTGGATTTATATAATTTTTTTTGGCATTTTCCATCCTTCAATTTCCTCTATTTTTGAAGGATCTACAAATGTCCCTTTACTAGTGATAACATGTCTCAAGAAAGTCACTTTCTCCAGCCAAAACTCAGATTTAATGAACTTTAGAAATAATTTTTTTTGTAAATTATTTAGTATAGAATTTATATGATCCTCATGTTACTCAATAATATTGGGGTGGATAAGAATATAACCTATAAATATGACCACAAAATTTTCAAGGTATTCCATAAAGACACCATTCATTAAAACCATGAAGATTTTTGGAGCATTAGTGAGTCCAAATGAAATAACTATTAACATTTAGTACCCATATCTTGAATGAAAAGTAGTCTTAGGGATATCCTCCTTAACCTTGACTTGATAATATCCTGACCAAAGATCTATATTAAAGAAATATCAGGCTCCACATATCTTATCGAATAAGTCATCAATTTGTGGTAAAGGATACTTGTTCTTTATCCTGATCTTGTTGAGATCATGACAATCAATAAAGATTCACATTTACACATGCTTATTCTTGATAAATAATAATGACACACCCCATAGTGAAACATTTGGTCATATAAACCATTTATTCAGATTATCCTTTAGTTTCTTCTTCATCACCTCAAGTTTAATAAAAAAAATTCTATACGAAGTATTGAATATTGGTAATGATATCAGTATAATACCAATTAAAAATTAAATCTCTTGGATATAAGAAAGACCATAAAATTATTTGGGAAACACATCATCATATTCCCTCACAATGGGTATGTATTCAAGGATAATCTTTTCTTTAGTCTTAGTCATTTGAGCTAGATACACTTGCTCTCAAGGCAATAATGTCCATGCTTAATATGTTGGTACCAAATAAGATTTATCCTCCATATTGAACTTGTATAGAATTAGAGTGAAATTCATGATATGGATGGAGATTTAATTCTCTCATAAATTTATGTTGAATCTATATAATGATAGAAAATACATGCCCAGAATAACATCAAATTCTGCTAAAGGAAGTATCAAAATGTTCTATGGGAAGTTTAGAACATAAATTTTGAAAGGGTAGGATTTATATACATGGGATGAAATAATTGACCCATTTTCCATTTTAACTGATAGATCCTCCTCCATGATTTTTGACGGTGTTTAGAAGTTCCACTAAACATGCAAGAGATGAAATAATTAATATAACTAGAATAAAAAAGTATATTATCTATAATTGAATGAATAACTATTGTACCTGTCAATACTTTGTTGTCAGAATCTACCTCAATAGTTGTGATGGAATAAGATCACCCTCAATTCCTTAGAGGTTGTTGGAATTGATTTTATTTGAAAAACCTTAGTTTAGGAAACTATCTTGCATAATGAATATGTTCATTTCAATTGAAACACTACACTATTGGCTAAGGGTTGACTGGAGCATTACTTTATACCATCTAATTGGTGGGTTTTTCCTGTCAGTAATCACTAGCTAGGCATCCTTCCTTACTATACTTAAAGAATTTAATCACCCCTTAGGAAATATATGGGATTATTCATTACAAAATTTTTATAAGTGAAATGTTGGTATTTCTTCCCACCATTAGATTTATCCATTGTACCACCCAAATTAAACTCCATTTTCTGCTTTATATCCCAATAAAAATCTTTAGATTTACTGATCTCCATTTACACTTTGAGGGAACACTAGAAAATTTCCTCATATCCGTCAATGTTTTAAATGCATAAGGATTTTAATAGACTCAACTTAAACACACTAAATGAGCGGTGAACATTATATTTGAGGGTAATGATAAATTTGAAGGCATATTTTGCAAGTCTTGTGAAGTTTTCCTTATATTACTTGATAGATTTATCATGATTTTTATTTGGGTTAAGGGAGTTCCTACCTATTTTTTGTCGAAGAGTGTGAGTAAAATACTTATTGAAAAACATTTTTCAGAATTCCTTCCACTCCATCACTTTGTTATCCTCCTCAGGCTTCATATTTTTGACTAACTTCAACCACTGATCAACTTCTCCTTCTATATGATAAACATCAAACACAAATTTATCTTGATCAGAGGATTAAATGATGGAGAAGATCTAATAAATGGATATTATCGATTTTTCCGTGATTAAGGGATTATAAGATCCATTAAAATTCATAGGCCTTTATCATAAAAAGGTCTCAATTGAAACATAATATTTTTTAGGGTGATTTTGGAGTTCATACTAATTCAAGTTTCAGTTAAAAACTTGAGTCAATTGAGAAAGTTTTTCTATTAAGTTCATGATTCCTTCTCCTATTGGGTTGGGCTTTTCATTAGGGCATTCATAACATTGTTCTTCACACTGTTTTTTGACTCAGTTCTTCTTATTCCCAGCCATTAACTAAAAATTAAGGGAAAATTAGGGTTGATTTTTTAATCTATTAAACACATAAATGGTAAACCATGAAAATTAAAGGGATAAATAATAAATGAAATATATTATTTAACTTATGGATTTATAGGTTCCAGTCCAAGTTATGCATGATCTATTTTCTAATATAAAATCTTATGGGGATTTTTTTATTCCATTAATAATTGGTTGTAAGGAGATTGTGAATTTAATAAAGAATATCCCATGGGAGTCTTAAACTAGTTGTGCAGGAGGGACAATTTTCATGCATCGAGTAATGATAGAGTCTAGTTAAATGCACCCTTTTTTGGGGTTATTACCCCTATATACATATGTGCTAGATCCATATCAAATTGTAGTATCCAGATAGAGATGTATTCAGATGAAAACAACATGATATACACTTTATAAAAATTTATAGATGTTTTCCTATATTTAGACTTATCTCTAACAATTTTACAAGAGTTTTTCAATCCTAATCCCAAAAATAACTAGACATTGGTCCGATACCATCTATGAAAACCCATGTCTTTAATACACCTCATTTCTTGATTTTTTACATAAAGTTACAAATTATAAAATACAAAAATATCATGAATCCTAGTGTATTTTGGAAATTAGGTACATATAACATCAACTTGATACATGGATATAATAATATTATTGGAAAATTCCTTAACATTATCCTAAAATTTCATTACTCTTTTGAAAATACACATGATAACCTGGGGACATGCATAAGAAAGAGGTGAGATATAATACCTAGTAAGGGAATAGAAAAGCATTCCATAAGGTAAAGTAGTACATATAAGCAAAGATTCATATCAAAGTAACATAAAAGGGGTTGGAATCATAATCTTTAAAAATAAGGCATGATATAACATGATAGCATAATGGAAACATGGGAATGTGGCCACAACATAAATCATGCCATAAACATAAGTCATGGATAACTGCCAAGAAAAAATCACATGGTGGATAGAATTACATAATGGATTATGCTTACTCTATAATACCATCCATGACAAATCATGAGATTAAAACATTACCTAATGCATTGGAGTGCTATCTGGGCACACCCATCATAATATGTATATGCTCTGGTATTCCATATAGATTATTCAAAATAAGGGCATATTTTGTCACATTTAATCAAAATATTAAAGAGTGTGGGTTATATACATGAAATTACCCAATCAATGAAGTATCAAAGAAACTAGGTGAATACCCTTGAGTGGAAATGGGTATGGGTATTCACTATACAAATGTTTGGCATGGAAGATCTTAGGATAATTTTAGCAGCATAATGAGGGCACATAAAGGTTCATGTGAGGGATTAATGAGAGAGAAAGAGGTATCTCATCACTTATACATCATATTAAAAGTAGGACATATATGTAATAATATATTAAAACATGAAAAATTGTGAATTAGAATGAATAATTTAAATAAGTTTCTTGAATAAAAAGGATAAGGAGAGGATCCATTACCTTAAGAGGGTGCCTCCAAAAGCTCTGGAGGAGATTCTTGAGAGCTTGGGGGCACCTTGGGAGAGCTCTACAGAGGTAATTATAGAATAATTTTATGCTATAAAAGTTTTTAGTGAAGAGTAATGGATGGTTGGGTGAGTTTATATATCAAAAGAGAGGATAATTCTTTATTAATTTCAAAATTTGGGTTTTAGACACATTTAAGAACCAAAATCATTAAAATAATACCCTTAATGATGTGTAAGTGAGTCAGGTTTAAAAATAATTTATTTTAAAACATTAAAATATTATATTAGTTTTGGAGGATTAATTAAAGATTTTAAAATTAATAAAATAACTTAAAAAACATTATTTTAAATGGGAAACATATATTTGGTTGTGAATACAATTTATGGAATATATTTCATCACTTTTGGGTCATTATGATTCCATAATACACATCATATATTTATACCGTATTTAATTTTGACTCAAAAGTTTGACAACCACCAAAAATTATGAAAAAATCACTATTGGCTAATTTCAACGTGATGATTTAAAATATAAAAAATAATTTTTTTTAAAAATAACAGTTTCCTAACCCTTATAATTTTTTAAAAGTTTCAAAATAATACTATAATTTATATTAAATAAAAATAATTTAATAATTATATTTTATCAAAATATAATTTAATTCAACAATTATTGAATTTATTAAAATAGAGTGTCTTGATTGAAACTATACATTTCCCATAAATACATTTTTTTAATTATATCAAAATACATTTTTTATCAAACTCATTATCTAATGATCTAAAAATAAAGATTAAAAAAGTATAAATATAATCATTATTTTATTAAAATAAAATATATAAATTTATACTATTATGGTCTAGATACATATCCCTTTATTACACCAATGAATTACCAAAAGGTAAGGTGTGCGATGGTGAGATTTTCATGGGGTGGTTCAATGTACATGGTTTGGGCCCTGATCTTTATGAGCTTAAAATTCTCCCATAAAATAGTTTTGTTCACACTTTAGTTATTGAATATAATATTTGGTATGATCAAGGTAAAATCCCAGTGATTCCATATCCCATGGAATCTCTAATAAATGGGATTCATAGGGCATGATCCTACTGGTTGAGGAAATATCTTCTTTCTTCTATATCAGTTGGAATTTATCATAACCCTTAAATATATACTAATTGTATGATAACTTTATAATAGATATATTATCAATGGTTATGATGGTTAATGGTCTTTTAAAATTTTATAGGACATATAACTGTTAAAAATAGCCAAAAAAGTGCATGTATTTTCTATAAATACATTAAATAATAGGGTATTTAATTTAATCAAAAATTGATATTTATTTATAAAATTTTGGGTTAGTATAGATGTTCTTGGTTGGACTTAGATTTCCTTGTGGTAGAGGTGATCAAATATCAACATTCTTATTCCATTCTCATGCAAAGAATTTTAAAGCTTTGAGGTAGGGTATTTTTTTCTCCACCATATATTTTTTGAGAAATAAAAAATTGTACATGATTTATATTTTTGGGTGGTGATGTAATTAACCATAATAAAGGATAAAATAGATTAATAAAGAACTAGTATTTGGTTAGTGATCATTTTTGTTCTTGTACCATGATAATGGTTTGCCTCTTGATTTTCAAGATAGTGTTCTGTCTATCTTATATTTTTTATCATGTTTGTTATGATTTTTTTATCATGTTGTTATGATTGGGTTTAGAATATTAAATTGATGAATTAGTTAATAATGTAAAGACAATAATTTTGTTGGTTGGATTAAGAATGTAAAGACGTTTTCTTAATGAAACTATTATTCTTGTAATTTTATGGTAACTAAATTGGTACATGATTCATGTTTAATTAAATCTGTTCTTCCATGTGCTGATGGAATTAGATAAAGGAAATGAAGATAATAATGTTTGTTAGTGATAATAATAAAAATCATGTTAAAGGATAATGTTTATTCTCAAAAATTGGATTTGGTGCTAAAGATAATTTTTAAATTATTCAATAGATTGTTATAGGTAATTAATTAGGCTACCCATGGGAGTAACATATAATAATTGAATCAATTAATTCAATATTAAATAAATATTTTTGGCCGAGAGTTCCCATCTGATTAAAAAGGAAAAATTCCTTGTGTTAGGGTATGAGTGAGACCATATTCATATAGTGGATAAATTATTTGTTTTACAGACAAGTTTAACTATTGACTAACTTTTTTTATCTGTTCATTATGTTTTCTCTAGATGTGGTCCTTTCTATGTGATGTGATATGATCCTAGGATTGATGATGAGATATGTGTGGGGAGGCTTGAATTCTGTGTCTGTAGTTGATTCCCATGATGGTGAGATGCATGGGATATTCCTGAGGTTGTCGAGGATAGCACCATAGTTGATGGAATGGTTTAAAGCTAAAATTTCCCATTACTATGTTGAAATCTTGGATGATTTCTTGTTAATGAATAAATTTAAAGGCCATATAGGTTTCTTGTTTATCTGTATTACTTTCCCCACTACTTGAGGTGGATAGATGTGCTTGGTTGCATCTCTCTTGGTGGTAGATTAAGATGTTTCCTAGAGTACCTATAATTATGGAATGGTTAATACAGTTTAATATATGACTTAACCCATGGGGTTAGTGCTTATTGAAATCCAATGTGATGATCTTGATAAACCATGGACTTGGTTAGTATTCCTAGAGGGAATGTGTTTTCACCTTAATGATTAACAAAATATAATAATGTTAATTAATGAATAATGAATTAATTATCATAAACTAAAATTTTGAAAATGAAAGTAGTAATTTAATGTATGCCTCTTAAATGATTGTGAGCTTATAAAATATCTAGTTCTCATGAGTTAAATTTGGGTGTCCATGTGACAATAGACACAGTTGAGTCTAAGATTCAGTAAATGCCCATACTGTGGTGATGATCTATATTATATCCTATATGTTTTTTTATTTCTTATGCTACCCCATCATTTTCAGTTAGAAATACTAACTCCCAGTGGACTCTGGAAGGGTGTTTTCTCCATTATCTAGGTTGTGAGGGATAGATTTCTGACTAGAACCTCTGGCCCTACTCTCTTCTCCTAGAAATATTACGTGCTCGTATGCATAGTGGCTAGTTTACCGATATATGTGTGTAGGGAACTATAATGGATTGTGGTTATTTCACACACATGTATTTCCAAATATATTTTCCCAAGTGTTATTATAAGTATTCCATTTATGGGTTGTGATGGATCGAGGTACATTACCTTTTGTATGGGCTATGATGGTTTGAGGTATAATACCCGATGTATGATTCATGACATAATGGATGTGGTTGATCCTAGAAACTAATTAGTTACTATATTAATATGTGGATACGATGATAAGATGATGTGATGCATGAGATTCATGTTTTGATACTTGAGACCAGGTTTCTTTGGGATGGATTCTTTTTGAGAGATATGGATCAGGACGTGTAATGTTAGGGAAGAGTGGGAAACCAGTGGGGATGATATAGCGAAGTACCCTTATTTAATTATTATAATATATGATATCTTGTATTCAATACTTAGTGAGTGATAAAAATGGTGAGGCTGGGAACTTAGTATACCTATTTAGGTGATGAGTTAGTTTCACTTATTATCCACTGGGATTTATCTTGATTTATTTATCTTTTACATGAGAGTCTGAGGGGAGGATCATACTGAGTATACTTGTTATGATGTCCCTATATATATATTATCCATTTTTAAGGTTAGTAGAAGAAGGTTAGAGATTGAGCTACATATTACTAGATCATAGTTTTTCAAGATCCTTTTCAAATTTGTGATCGGTGAAAAGTTTATATTTTGGTACTTGTAGTTCCTTTTTAGCTATATTAGTTTTTAATGCCATTACATCTATACACTTGGTACCCATTTTATCTTTATTAACATGAGTTGATTGGTGTTCTATCTTATCTCTCTCTTTCGCATGTTTCTCTTAGAGGGAAATTCCTACCATTTTTATATATGATATACCCTTGATTCTTCTTGCAAACCCATGGCTTATTAGAGGTGGGATTCGATTGGTCACTATTCTCCTCTCATTATCAGTCTGAGATGGGTACCTTTGGTGGGAGGGGGGGTTATGAAATCACTATTTTTTTTACAAAATCTAAATATCTCTTAGTAGGTTCTTCCACAATTTACTTCTATAATGAGGTTTCCATGGTGTTTAAATATTATTAATTTTATGATGTTTCATATGTTTTTTTAATAAAAAATAATTTTTAGTCTTTTCAGAGGTGTTTTTAAAGGAATATTTCATTCAGAGATGTTCTTATTAAATTTTTAGGTCAGTTATTATACAACCGAGAGAGGGGGGATAAGAATGAATCAATGGTAATATTTTTTACAATTTCTTTTTTAAATAAATATCTCTAACATTTTAATATCTAGATCCATTTTCTATAAACTCTCTATCACCCATTATGAAAAATAATATAAAAAACACAAACACAAATATTTTTTACAAGGTTTATTCCTAATTAATTTACCTAGTTCTTATTAGGTTTGGTTCAAGTTCCAAAATATATATTAATACTATAATTTTAAGTGATTACAAGAGAGGTAAATTGTTCTTCCTTGAATCTTGCAAAGCAGTCTATTCTAGTAGAAGATAAGTATAGTATAAATCCTTGAATTTTTATAGAGAAAAAAAAGGGAATTTATTATTCTAGAACCACATAAGTACTTATAATAATCATGTGAAAAAGATATTAAATTCATTTAAATATGTATTCACATCTGAGAGTGAGATATTCTTCTATGATATCTTCTTCCTTTGGCTCAGTCTTCGAATTCCTGATGAATTTCAACGAAGAATTATGTATGATGGAATTCATTCTCAAGATTTCAGATTACTCGACATGTGTATAAGATCATGAAAGAAAAAAACAGTCTTCCTCATCCTCAAAATAAAGACTTCATATGACTAGGAACATGATCACTTTCCATAGCATATCATTCTCTTCTTCTTCCTTTGTCTTTGATACCAAAATTCTTCCTCTTCGCATAGTATTGATTTCATAATTCTCAATAACATTATATTTATTTATTTTTTTATTTTATATTCACAAAAGTTTTGAATAATATTTCCATAATGAAATATGAAAATTCCTATTGATTCACAGTAACACAATATTTTCATTTAAAGATATTTAACAACATCCAAAAATCTCTCCAGGTTAACCTCATTCAAATATCACTCAAATACTGATCATGATATTCCTTTAAATATACAAGATACTTTAGATATTTCCTTCATAAAAAGATCCAAAAAATTCCATGGTTATTTTAAACATTTTCCATGATGGTATGCATAGAGCTTCACAATGTGTAAATCCTCCTTGCAACACAACTATCTCTCACTCCACTAAATCATCTTTGTTTTGATTCATCTTTCTTATCTTTAATCACAACTCTCCCAAATGATTGTGATGTTTAAAACATGAATGAACATATTAATCATAATATAGTTTAATTTTACTCAAAACAATTTATTATAGAAATCTCCTCAAATTTTGTTAAGTAAATCATTCTTACTGAATTTGGGAACAACTCTTACAATCTTAGTAAATAACCCTTACAATGTGAGAAATGACTCTTAAAAATACATGAAATGACTCATAAAAAGTCATCCTTTATTAAATTATAATAAAAAGGTAACTCTTACAATGTGATAATTGATCTTTATGAAGTTGGTAATTAACCTAATAAAGATTATAATCATCATTAATAAGTTCAAATGACTCTAATAGAGCCTGAATGAAATTTAAAATTTTCAAATCTCAAGATGAAATGAATATTATAAATATTATCAATGACTCTTATGAAGTTTTATGAATGAATCTTATAGAATTGACTCAACTAATTTTACTTTAAAATTATATAGCTCTGAATAAATATATAATTGACTTCGATACATCTAAAAATAACTTCAATAGATTCATCTCATCTCAAAAACATTCTTAGCACTTTCCACTAATCTCCATGAATAGTTGACTATAAATAAAATCTATTTTAAAATTTTTATTTGGTTATTCAATCCCCTATTATAATTTATTTCTAACCTCAATAAATCACTTTAATATACACTAAATTTCATCCCATATTAGTGAGATAAACCTTGACACCACACAACTGGATAAATTAGTGTTTTTGAGAGAATTATATACATTAGTGATAAGATTTTTTTACAAGTGATCTAGATGATATTCAACTCTTTATAAACACATAGCTTTTTTACCCCACTTTTTTCCATAATCACAAATCTAGATTCAAAATATAGAAAATAAAATTTTATTTCTCTTCTTCCCCTTTAACAAAACATCTAAAAAATAGTGGGGGTACTGCCTCAAAACACCTCTTGTGTCAGGGAAGGGAAAAACCTTCATGGTCACCCTCAACTTCTAAAAATTTTCTTTTTTTATTTCCTATGTGAATATATCGACATGTTGATCTATTTTTAGGAATACACTACAACATTATATCTCCATTGTTTACCTTTTATTTGATGAAGTGAAACATGATATCAATATTCTTTTCCCAAGAGTTTTGCAATATATTTTAAGTGATTTATATTGAACTTTGATTGTCACATGAAATTTTGAGTGGTTTATCAATCTCCACCCTCAAATATTCAATATTTTCTTTCATTGAAATCATATGGGTACATGCATTATATTAGCCACTTTTTTCACAAAGAAATAAAAAAATACATAAACCTTCACTTGTGGTAGAGGGAAAACCATATTAAAAAATTATAATCTATAGAGAAAAGGAAAATTAAATAAAAGAAAAAAACAACAAAAAATATAATTCCATAAAAATATTGGTCTTTCCAAACTAATGTTGGAAAGAAGTTCTTCATGAAAAATAAATTCCCTAAATTTAATTCTTCTTCACGTTGATGCATTTTCCTTGATTCATTCTAGGTGAATATTTTAATCAATAACTACTTTGGGATTATATTTTAAAGTAGTATTATGATCAGTTTGATATTTTTGATAATCATGAATAGTAGAGAGTCTACCCCTTATGATTTGTTTCTTGATTATCATGGATAACATCCTTTAAATCTTGATAATTACTTGTGGATATCAAATTTATATATATAAGAGTATTTAAGTAGTCTATGTATGGGAGAAATTTATTTTCCTGAAGTAAATTTGAATCCCTCTCTATCTTCACCAATCTATATTAATTTATATATGGGAATAATAGTATTTGATCTTGAATAATGATAATTTACTATAAATTCATTTTCAAAAACTTTATAAAATTTTGGATTACGTCGAAGTACCTCAACTTTAGTAGGTGAAAAGGAAAAAACTATATATAGACTCACTTGTATATACTTTATAAATTTTATCCTTTACTTTCCATGTCACACACCAATGGTGTAACATCCCACCTCAAATAATTGGCTTGAGAATATGTAGAGTTCCACTAACTTTAGGTGACATCCCCAAGACACCAAATGCTGGAAATAAATTCAAAGGTCTTAGGAAAACATTGGGGTAAAAATTTCCCTTTAAAGATAAAACAGCATGACAACATAAAATATAAACATCCAATACCATTTTATGATTCATTAGTATAAGTAATACAACCCAAATATGAATCCAATAGAACAAAAATATTATAGTGACAACAGAATATAGAATATCAACTAACAAAACCAAAGTAAAATATGAATCAATGACATCAGAGTGACATGATCCTAAGTACCACCCACAATTTATCCAAGCTCCAACACCTCCCACCATTACAATGGTATCATGATGTATCTATAGAGAAATATTATACCTTTACCTTTCTTGTATCTTGGTAGATGAAATCTAAAAATTCACCAAAGTTCCCAATTAGTGGGTCAATGTAAACTCAATATACAATTCCTAGAGACTTCCCAAAACATGCCACTAGGATAAGAACTGGTTATCAAGTTTCCAATAATATAGTTGAAAAGTATTCAAAAAATTTATATAAACCCGAAACTGAAATCCATGTGATAAAACCATAAAAATACTAATACCATTCATTAAAATTTAGAATAAACATTCCATGTTCATGAACACACAGAAACATGTCCATTTATACCCTCAAACTTGGTGTTACCATTGATGGTGGTACTCCATGGCCATAATATATAATAATTTGATGGTGGAAATTCTGACCACACTCCATATACTATAAACAAACTCCAACCCAATTACACAAAATTCCATTTAAATAAATTTCACATAATTTTTTTCCATTTAAATAATTTCATCAAACATTTATCATGCATCACAACTATTTCAATATTTTAAAACCATCATTTTAAAATTATAAGAAAAGGGGGTTATCCAAAATCCATCCAATTTTCCATATTTCTAAAATTTAAACCATGAAAATCCCTTTAATATATTTTATACATTAAGTTCTAGAAGAATTGGATATGGTAGAGAATCCACCTACCTCTCAGCAGATGATAAAATTGAAGGAAAACACTAATAATTTCTAGATTCAGTCTTGCAACACCTTCTATTCAATAGATCCAAAAAAATATAATCATGATTCATATCCTAGAACATAGATATATCAATAAAAGACTAGATATATGGTTCTGAGTAAGAGAATAAGTGTAGATATAATAAGAAAAAGTAAGAATAAGGACTTACCAATGATTTTGGATCTCTAACGCACTTTGATTTGTCTAAAATTATTTTCCAGATGAAAGGGAAATGTCCTGGGATCCAAGGGAATAAGAGGAGTTCAAGACCCTTAAAGAAAAAGAAAAAATAAAGGCTCCAGGTCTTTAATCTGATTTAAATATAATTTTAAGATCATTAACTACATGTCAAATGGTTATGTATTACATCTTTAAAAACAGTGCCACACCCATGAACATGCTACAGGACATTACCTAGGTTCCTGCACAGTTAAGCCACATTATTTGAAAAACCATGTACCAAGCATTATTTTCAATTTATATATAATTGTAGAGTTTCTTCTAGAATTAAAATGGTTTGGAAAATCTATGATCTAACCATGTTCCTACATAGTGATTCCCAAAACATATTTCATGGTTTCTTAGAGATAGTTCATAATTTATATTAACCATGATCAAGTCATGCCCCTCCAGAAACACTTCCAAAACACTCCAAAACATTTAAAAGACTCTTGAATCTCAACCCAATTATTGTATAATATCAAAGAAAAATATTAAAGGTTAAATTTACTAAAACCGGGGGTGTTAAATTCTCCCCACCATTGGTCTTTCTATCCTCGAAAAGTTGAAGACCGACATTGCACAGAAGAGCTGGGGCAATTCTCTAACATTACCTTTTAATGTTCCTATGTCTCTTCATGAATCTGGCCAACATACTATAAAAACCATACTAAACTAATTATTTTTCCACAAGAGATCTTATATTGTGTATCCACAATCTATATTGTCACATGAATCAACATAGCACCCTATTTAACAAAAACATGTTCCTATTCAATCACATGGTCAGGATCATGCTGGTACTTCTTTAATTGTGATACCTGAAACAAATTATGCTCAAAACTAAACCTTGGTGGTAAAGAAAGTAGATAAGAAACATCACTCACTCATTCAAGTATCTCAAAATGGATAATTTACAATGAAGGAAACTTTTCATATTTTCAAAAATGATGATGTCCTAACATTGGAACGATTCTTAATAAAACATGGTTTTCTACCTCAAATGATAATGGTTTTTGATAATGATCCACATATGATTTCTAAAACATATGATATATCTATAATCTATTTATAATCATATGAATATTCTCCATTTTATCATGTAAAAGGATAGGTATGATAAGTGAATTATCACCTGTTTCCACCCAAAAAAGTGGGGAACAACATGGATAAACATTTGGTGCTTCAAAAGGATCCATATGTATCAAGGATTGAAGAATGTTATTATATGATAACTCCACTAACAATATATTATTCTCCAAAAAGCCTCTAAAATAAATCATTGATTATCTAATAATGTATTTTAATATTTTTATCATCTGTTCAGATTTTCCATCCATTTGAAGATGATAAGATGTGCTCATGTTCAATTGAGTTTCAAGGTATTTCTACACAATCTTCTAAAAATGAGATATAAACCTAGGTTTCTTGGCATACATAATAAAAACTAGAGAATCATACATCTTCAAAACTCATTGAACATAGAATTTGGTCAATTACTCTACCATATTGGATTCACGAATAGGGATTAAGTAAGACAACTTCATGAGGTGATCCAAAATCACCCATATAGAATCATGTTTTTTAACATTTCTTGGTAGACTCGTGACAAAATCCATTGTTATTTTATCCCATTTCCACATGGTAACTAGTAAATAATGAAATATACTAGCTGGTTGTTGGTTCTCTACCTTTACCCACTAGCAAGTGAGGCATCTCAGGACAAAATTTGCTACTTTCCTCTTCATACTATCCCACCAAAACTGTGATCTAAATTTTTTATGCATATTCCAGATCCCAATATGAATAGACCACTTAAAATGATAGTAGGAAGAAAGAATCTATTCATGATAGGTTGGAGGAACCATAATCCATTATTTAAAACATATCATATATATCCCATCTATATTTCGGCTCTTAATGGTCTCCTCACCATTAAGTTTTGAATCATGGTTAAACATTCCGGATTAAATGCTTGATCATTTATAACCTACTTAAATAATCATAAAGAAGAGAAACCAAAAATAAAACTACTACATCAACCTATTCATAATAGTCCAGATACATATTAGTTATAACTAAAATTAGTTACCATTAATCTAAATCCACTTTATTGAACTAATTATATAAATTCTTACTCAATGCACCCGCTACCAAATTTTCTTTTCTAGATGTATAAATAAAGTTTAAGTCAAACATATTCAAGTATTCTATACATATGAGTTGCCTTATATTTAAATCCCTTCATGAGATTTTTTTTTCAAGATCATATGATATATAAAAACTATAAATTTCTCACAAAAAAGATAATGATTACAAGTATTTAAGTTATAAATTATGGAAACCAATACCAAATCATATGTTGGGTTGTTTTTATAAAATAAATATAACTATTTTGAACTGTAAGTAACAACATGATTTCCCTACATGAGATATAACCCAACCTAGATCTTGATGCATCACAATAGATGACATACCATTGTCCAGTCACTAGAAATGTAAGTATAGGTGTCATTGTTAGTTGAACAATAAGATATTTTAAAGATTTTTAGAATTCATTTCTCAATTGTAAATGAGTATATTTCCTTATCAAATCCATCATCAGTGAGGAAAGTCATGAAAAATCAAAAACAAAGTGTAGGTAATATCCTGCTAATCCAAGGAAACTACATATTTCAGAAGCATTATTTCGTGGTTTCTATGGAATAATAACCTACACCTTTTTAGAATCCATGGAAAATATTCTCAAAAAAATAAAATGTCAAGGAAACATATCTATTGTATCCAAAAATCACATTTTGAGAGCTTAATATAAATGTGATGTTCCCACAAGATACCCAACACTATAGCCAAGTGTTGTTCATGATCATACTTGGTCCTGCAATGTGCCATAATATATTCAATGAAAACCACTAAAAAGGAATCAAGATACCTTTGAAATATCATATTCATCAATTCCATAAACACCACTAGTGAATTTGTACGACCAAAGGGTATAAACACATATTCAATGTGTCCATAATGTCTCTAAAAGTCTTCCTTTGGAACATACTCCATCCTAACTCATAGTTAGTGATACCCCAATTGTAATCCAATATTAGAGAACCATTAATTTCCTATCAATTGATCAGACATATCTCAAATTCATAGAATAGAATATGTATTCTTTATCATAACTTGGTTGAGCTTATGATAATCCAAACAAAGCCTAAGAGTTATATCCAACTTCTTTTAAAAAAGAACTAATACTGCCCATGGTGATGTGTTAGTCCAATGAACCCTTTTATTTCTTACTCTTTTACCTGAAATTTTAATTCCTTAATTTTTTGGTTCCATACTATAAAAAAAGGTGAAATAAGACCATTACCTAGTAGGAGATCAATAATAAATTCAAATTATCTTTTTTGGTGGAAAATCAGGACAATTATTGGGGAAGTCTTCATGAAATTGTTCAAAGTTGGTTGGAAAATATCTATTTTTAATTTGATCAATATATTATAAATTAACCATGTCAAAATGATAAGATATAGTTCTAACCACCATTACTAAAGGTCCTTTTATTCTTACATTCACATTCTAATCTCCTTTAAGTATATGTTTATTACATTAAAAGTTATGAAACTAACATGGTAGGAATAAAAGTTGACGTGGGAATTGAATGATGAAATCCAATCCACTCCCAAAATTAGATCATAGATATCTATATAAAGAATAGAGAAATACCGTACAAACCTATCCTCATCAATTGTTACAGAACATGCTATAAGCCTAAATTTTTGACATTCTCATTGTCCTAGAGGTTTCTGAAGTTTCAAAACATATGTCTTCATTTCAATATGAAAACATATATGATTCATAACATGATAATTAATAAATGTGTGGGGTGCACCCATACCAAACAAGGCTTGAATAAGGGTATAATTAAAAATAATTGTACCTCACACTACTAAAGGACCATATTGAACATGCACGCTCATCTATTAGACCCCATAAATATTCTTAGTAGAACATACCTGATACTTAATTCATTAATGAGATTTCATAACTTGAGGAGTCATGGTGTTCTTGGAATCACCCTGACTCACTCAGTTTTTAGTGAAAGAGTTATTCTAATGAGATCGCCCCATTGAAGCATAGGATGTATGTGAAACATGATAAGAATCACTAGAACTATACTTTGGAGCACTAAAACAATAACTCTAAAGATACACCACCTTATTACAGTTGTGACATGATCAAAGTGGTTCTGTATAGTCTTGCTTCTTATGAGAATTTGAACCACATTGAAAATATCTAGGCTTCATATTGGGTTATGGATGAAAATTAACTTGTCCTATTTTTTTTGATTTTGAGAAAATTATCCACATTGGAGGTAGGTTTATATCTTTCACTTATTATTATCATTTGAGTTTCCACCATTTTCCATGTTAATAAAAATACTCCCTCCATTTTTATTTCCATAAATATCTATTTTCTCTAATGTTTCTATATTTACTATATCCATATAATCTATAATATAAAGAAAAACTATATTAGAATAGATCTTTGGTCATAGACCATACTCAAAGATATTTACCTTTAAGGATGCACTAACAACCATTTTTGGGGAAAATTAGACAATGTTTATAAACTTAGTTTCATACTTTATCAAGGATATATTCACGTTCCTCAAGCTAAAGAAAGTAGTTATTCTTGTGATCTTGAATATGTAAGGATATAATTTTTTATTGAGTGATTATTCAAATTCCTCACATGTAATTCCTTAGTCAACTAAGTAAAACCCATAGAATGGAAGTTCATTTAGTATATAAGATTCAAACATAAATTTCAGCTTAGTCAGTTTACCCAAAAATTTTAAGATTTGAATAATCCTATATAGCCATACCTATGATTTTTCAGGCTCAAAGCCACCCTAAAATATGATTGTATTCTATTTTTGAAATTGTATAGAGTGATCTATTTTTTTGGTTTCATCATTTCAATTTCATTTATCCATGTCTTGGAAATCATGAATGATGCTTTGGACAAGTTTTTCATTCACCTATGGATCAGGTGAAACTATATATTTAGCTACATCTTCTTGATGATTGTTATGATGTCTATCTCGTTACATTCTCTATAACAAAAAAAACTCCATTTACTCATGACTCACTAGTAAATGAATGCTTAAAAAATTCTAAATCACAATAAGAAACAATAATTTCAGCTATAATTTCTAAAAATCAACCATTTTAACCATTTATATAAATTATTACACTCATAATAAACAATACAGTACTAGTATGAAGACTCACTATCAAGGAATGAGATGTAACAATCATTGTCTAGGACCATGAATATGAGGTGACAATACACCTAGAAGCTCCTTAGAATAATTTTTTATCCAGAAAACTTGGTAACTTCATGTTCAACATAAAAAGGTTGTCTATGTATTTTTAAGCTATACATTTCATTTTATGACATTATTATCTCCATGCTACCATCCCAAGAGATAGATATACTGAAAAATATTAATACCACTTGTAAAATCCCACACCAACTCATTATATTGAGAAGAGACAGAGTTCCACTAACCTTTAATGACATCCCCAAGATTCCAAAGGCTGACAACAAATGGAAAGGGATTAGAAAAACAATGATGAATGATTTTCCATTTTAAGATAAAAAACCTAACAATAAAAAATATAAACATCCAATCCAATTATATAATGAATGAGTATGAGTAATATAATCCAAATATGAAGCCAATAGAACAAAAATATCAGAGTCAAAAAGGAACAAGTAATTCAACAAAAAAACAAAGGATAACACGACTCATTAATATCATAGTGACATGATCCTGAGTACCACTAGAACTATCTCCAAGCTTTAACACCACCTTCTATCCCATATTATTAAGATACATCACTTGAGAAATAAGATATATTTACCTTCTATATATCTTTGAATATGACATCTTTAAAGGCACAAAAGTTTCCAAGAAAGGGGTAAGCATAAACTCAGTAATAAATCTATAGATACTTCACAACACATGGAAATAAGACAAGAGTCGATTAACATATTTCATTTAAAGTAGTTGAAAATTAGTTAAATTTTTTATATAAATACATAATTGAAATCCATGTGAGAAAACCATAAATAGTCTCATTAACATTAATTCACATTTATCATTACCATTACATGTTCACACACACACACACACATCCATTCACACACTCAAGTTTGGTGTTACCATTGATAGTGGTACTCCCTCTCCATAATTCATCATAATATGAAAGTGGAAATTAAAACCACACTCCATCCATTATAAACACATGGAAACACATTTATACTATATTACATGTAAATAAATTCCAAATAAAACAAATATTCCTTTAAAATCATTTCATCAAACATTTATCATGCGTCACATCTATTTCAAAATTTTAAATTCATCATTTTAAAATTATAAGAAAATGTGGTTTTTCAAAATCTATATAATTTTCCATAATTCCAAAATGAAAACCAAGAAAATACATTTAATAAAAATAATAATTAAAGTTTTTGAATAAGTGGAGATGAGATATAATCCACCTACCTCTTAAAGAGTGACAAAAAAAAGAACAACACTAAGAACTTCTAGATACATGCTCGCAACACCTTACCTTCAATAGATCCAACAAAATTTCATCACAATTAAATAAATAGAAGATATATATATATATATATATATATATATATCCATAAATGACTATATATATGGATCCAATGGATAGTATAAGAGTATATATAAGAGTAATAATGAATAATAAGGAATTAACGGTGATTCCAGATCCCCAACACACTTTGATTCATCCAAAGTTGCTTCCAGATCAAAAGTCAAAGTATTTTGAGGCTAGGGAGGAATAAGAGTTCAATAACCTAGAAGAATTGGAAAAAATGAGTTCTATATGTAACAACCCATGCTTCCATGGTACGCTTCTCTTTGAATAATATAGTAGTGTGTGTTGTACACAACTTCGTGTTCTAACACACACCACAAACAATCAAACTAGCCATTATGAATAGTAATACCCACTTTATGAAATTTTATAAATTTTATATTTCAAAATGGACATAATTTTTGGTTTCAAAATATCTAAATTAGCTTAGGGTGAATTTTTGGTACTTTTATGATAACTTTCATATTTTGATGAATAGTGAAAAGTACTAAATTTTAATTAAAAACAATTTTTTTAATAGAAATAATTAATAGTGATAAATTATGAATTTGAGTGATTTTAAAGTATAATAAGATTATATTTTTACCATTTAATCCAATGTTGGTCATTGGATATAATTTCACATTTAAACTGGACATAAGTAAATGTCAATCTTTTGATAATTATTATTTCTTAAAAGCATGTTTTTTGTTTTGACAATGGAAATTAATTTTAAATTAATTTTTGCCACTTCAATACTTTGAATTTAGAAAAATTTATTCCATATTTAGAAACATGAGGTCTAAATTGTGTAAATAGGTAACTTTTATTTTTAGAAATTTTTAATAATTACGTCGGTATATATTTTATTTACCATGGTTAAAGGGTAAATCCGGTAAATAAGGGTAAAAAAATAATATTATAATAATATTAAATTACCCTAAAACGTGTCCTAACCATATTGGATGATACATGTCCGACCATGGTCATTTTTTGGTTGATTTTGGGACCCCATGGAGCCACTTGTAAGTGATAATGACACTTTTTATTAATTAAGTTAAAGTAAATACAAAAATGACGTAAGCATATATCTTTTAGAAAAACAATTTTTACATAGAGTTATATATGTTGTATTTTAGACTATAAATATTAATTATAAAGATAAAACGATTTAATACATAATGGTATTTTATTTATAATTTTTATACATTGAATAATTAAATTTATTTATGACATAATAATGATGCAGTATTTTCCTTATTAATGAAAGAATCAAATAATAGGTATCATAAATGATAAAATAAATATAATTTGAAAGTTTTGATGCCACACACAAATTTTATAGGTTAATATGACATTTTATGATTACTTAAATGAGTTTGGTTATAATTAATAAAGTTTTTAAGACTTTAAAAAAATCAATTATTAAATAGTGTCAAAATTGACATAAAGGAGTTCTTAAAACAAATATTATATTATAAATTGATATAATATTCCTAAAATTATAAGGATCTACCAAAGGACTTATATAATTATATGTGTATCATTAATGGACCAATTGGGGATCTATTGAATGTATATAGAAAGTTTATTAACTATATAATATAAAAATACAAAGAGACATGGTAAATGTCAAACTAATTAACTAAGAGTTAAAACTAAAAGATAAGGTTAATAAAGTGACCGAAACCTATCTAAAACCTATTGGTTGAGTTTTTTTGACACATAAACACTTTAAAATTTCAATAATATAATTTGGAACCATTATAAAATGAATATGAATTTATTATAAAATAATACTTCAAGCATTTCCTAAGGTGCCCCTCACCCCTATTATAAAAGGGCACTCGCCCTTCCCTCAAATTAACACCTTAAATTCCATTTGGATCAACCAAACCCTGACAAAATATTCTCTCAACTTACCTCAATTCATCCTATAGGCCTTAATTTAGTAAAAAATCCAACTTAAAGATCCCTTTTGATCAAATCAAAAGGAAGAACCTGAAGAAGAGGTAAATATTTCACCACCCTCTTTCAAATTCTTTTCTTCTTCCACTTATTATTTCTTTGTTATTTCCATTATAAAATAATAACTCATGTATCTTATATATAATATGATGTTATTATAAATATGGTAAAACCATATTCATTATTCTATACATTCTTTCAATGACATGTCACCATACGTGTGTACGTACGGATTACCGTCTCCACATCGTGGTGTAATTGTTATTCAATACATCATTATTTGGATGGGTATAATAATGACGTGTAATTGATGTAAATAATAAATATAAAATGATAATGATTCTGTATATATGATATACTATCCAATTATATATTATTTTAATATCAAAATAATGATATTTTTTCTCGTGCGTACGTACGGACTACCGTATCCACGAACGCGATGAGATTCATTACCCATCATATCCGTTCAAGAATAATTCTCATTTGGTGATTAAAAATAATATTTAAGGACTTGATATAATTCTGGATATGAATAAGATACAACCTATCCATAACAAATACATCTTATGTAACAAATCATATAAAATAAAATGAGTAAGTTAACACCCGAAACGACGATAATACAAAGATATTATTAACAAAGCAATATTAAAAGACCATATATGATATCATATTAATTTATATGATTCTTGTATAATTTAATAACAATTATTACACCATTATACAGGAGGTTAACCTACCCTTGACCCAGGAAAAGTACAAGGTAGGGGTTAATTTCACAATCTCTTTATTATCCGAGGTTGTTTTTACATAAGTATCTACTGGGACCCATTTTATCATCCACATCCATTTTTCTTAAAAATATATTTCAAAACATTTTTAATATTTACTAGAAAATGGATTAAATTAATTTATACCCTTATGTGTTTTTAAAGGAATCTTTCTTTCGTTTTCCAAACAAGGTACTTTTTGACCTTTTCAACAAATTTAAGGTAGGAATGTTTTTTTTAACTTATACGACGGGTGTGACTATTTTCTGCCATTATAACATCATCAAAGATTCACTTACAATATTATAAGAAAATTTTCAAAATAAATGTTTTCTTTATAATTATGTGACTCTTAAATAACTTTAAAATAGAAAGAGATATTTCTCTAAAAAGAGTTTTTATTTCATCTATGTCAACATTCTTTGATGGATTTTAAGTTTATTTGAAGTTGATTTATTATGATACAAAACTTCCATATTGTATTTAAGGTTTTGTGATATGTTTGACTCTAGATGTGCAATTTTTATACCATTCATGGTTTATGGTTAAAGTATTGACATTTTGTATGCTAGTTTTAATACGAATGTTTATGATATGTTTAAAACTTTTCATATGAGGAATGTATTGGACTTAGTAAGTGACGGGTGGAGCCCGCTGTAGCTCCTCTATGCATCAGTAGGTCTCATGAGACAACTAGACATGGAATTGGATAAGGCCTTTCCTAATTTTGATATATGGTGTTTCCTGAGGCCTTAATCATTTTTAGACGTCTTGGATGAGGCCTTGAAAAAATGTTTCAAAATGTCTGGCATTATACATTCCCTCATTATGAAAATAATATTGATGGTTCATTTGGTTATTCGCGTAGTAGAATACCCATGATTATGTTTTATTATGGCATTATTTACTCAGCTCATATTCTTACCATAAAAGTATTCATGTTTATTATTAGTAAAGGAATGTGGTTTCTATTATTCACCATGCTTAATATTTATGTCATTTTCCGTGTCACGACCCATCCTCGGGGCCCGTTCCGTGACTACACCAAGCCCGCCTTCCATAGGCCAGGGGCTGGTAACTAGCACCAAGGCGTAAATCCCGGTAAAAAGGGAAGGCATTGCCTTTGTAAAGTAAACAAACACCATAGAGCAATAAAGCAGTAGAAGTAAACATTATGTAGAAACTGAGTACAACAGTAAGTGCGGAAAAGTAAATGGGTCAGAATACAAAACCAAACTGAAAGTAAAGTACAACTCCAAAGGGAAAACAACAACTGAAAAGTAAAGCCGCAACGCCGAGCTGTCCACTGGAAATCCCTCCTGAAGGGTGGGTACAGATAGCCTCCTCTGCTCCTCGGGTCCATCCGACCGCTCCGAGTACGTCCCGTCCAGTGGTCCACCTCCTGGTACCGTCCTGCTTTGCAAGCCTCAACCACGATCAGTGCTGTCCGTCATCTGCAACCAACACAACGTAGTGCGGGCATAGCCCGTGCAGGAGTGAGTATAAGCTACTCAGTAGGGACCCCGAGACCCCCTAAGGTCTCCCAAAATCCACAAAGGATAAACCAAAAAGGAAAGATACAATCACAAAGTAACAACCGACACTGCTTAGGTATATGCCCATACATATACGTAAGTCATCAATTCCAATACGCTACAACCTCCGAGACCAAGTACAACCCAGTCCACAGAGGAAAGAAAACGTATTCCACACAGGAAAGAAAAATGTAATCCATGCAGGATAGCACAACACAATCCACATAGGAAAGCAAAACATGATTCAGCTCACACAGGTATACTTCTTCGTATGATGATAGAGATGATCAGATATATCCACTGATTCATCTAAGTCGTCGGACCCACAAAGGATCCATAGGTACTAACCCCCGCAATGACCCAGGAAGGGTCTGACCCACACAGGATCGATAGGTAACTAACCCCCGAAATGACCCAGGAAGGGTCTGACCCACACATGATCGATAGGTAACTAACCCCCACAAAGACCCACACAGGATCGGACCCACACAGGATCTGTAGGTGCTGGCTCACACAGAACCGCTGAGCGCTGACCCACACAGGATCAGACCCACACAGGATCGGTAGCACTGATCCACATAGGATCGTTGAGTGCTGTAGTCATCTTCGTTGAATCCACTGAGGATCTCTGTACAGTCGTCGTCGTCGTCACAGTCGCAACGCGGCCAGCTCTAGGGTTTCTGCACACAACAAGCTCGTTCGGGAGGGTCCGCTCCACGAGCCAAGAGGCTGATACATCAACTGACACAAAGTCCGAAGTTGATGTATCCAAAAGTTCTGTATCGCCAACAGGAACTCAATGCAACAAACGGCGCGTCAATCAGACGCTCGGTCTGAGAGTTATTGGCTTTTTCATCCTAGGGGCCCTGTTGGTTTTTAAGGAAAAATCAACCCGACCGTAATCCACCTGCGTCTAAACCTTGGGCGGAGTAATCCAAAAGATCTGTCTCACTTATAGGAATCGAACAAAGTCGACGGCACGTTAATCAGACATCCGGAGCTTAAGTTATAAGCGTTTCCGCTCCGAGGGCCCGGTTGGTTTCGTGTACGAACCAACCCGGCTAAACCCAATGTATTCCGAAACCTTGAGCGTGATATACCGAAAATACCGTCTCGATCCAAGGATCGCATCGCAACTGATGGTGCGTCGATCGGAGGCCCGTAGCACAAGTTATGGGCGTTCGACAGGAAAAGGTTCGATATTTAGGGGTTCGGGCCCGGTCCGACCCGGCCCGATACCCCCGGGGGTCGACCCGAACTGGGTCCGGGTCCGGCCCGCTTGGGCGCGGCCCGGCCCGGCCGGCGCGGCCTGGCCCGGCCTGGGCGCGGCCCGGCTCGGTCCGGCTCGGCCTGGGCACGGCCCGGCCTGGCGGACAGGCCAGGCAGCCGGAGCGGCCTGGGCGCAGCGCGCCCAGCGCGCTGGCCAGGCGCTCGGCCAAACGGCCGATCCTTTTGGAGTGGGGGGCGCCTTCCCCCCTAGTTGTAACCGCCCCCCCATTAAATGGGACGTTGTGCTGGCCGGATGGGGCTTTGAACCCCCGGCTGCTCTCCTGTCCGGCCGGCCCGCCCCGGCCCACTGGTTTCTGCCTCCACGGGACCGGCGACGGCCGGTCTTCCCTGCTCCGACACCGGCGGCCCGGAACCGGCTGCCGGTCTCCTTGTTCCGCCACGCCCCGGAACCGGCCGCAGCCTTGATTCGTCCGGTGCGGCACGACGGCGCCACACCTCTCCGTCGCGACCCCGCTCCAGCCGCGGTGTTTTTGTGGTTCTCCGGTGCGGCGCGATGGCGCCACGACTTGGTTCAATTTCACGGCGCGACGCGACAGCTCCGCGCATTCCTTTCCGCATGATTCCGCTTGGTGCGACGGCACCACGCCATTTCGTTACAATCCGCAATAAAAACATCATCAATATTGGAGGAGGGTCGGTTGTGTTTGTGCGGTCCGGCCCCCTCTCGTTAGTCGATAGCAAATGGTCGTATTTCACGAAGAATGAAAAGGTAGGATTCACGAACAAAATAAATAAATAAATTAAAACCCTACCTCGAGCGTGGCTTGAACGAGGTTTCCGTCGCGGAGAAAAAGACGTCGCGTCGCGGGTTGGTGTCACGGAAAGAGGATTCGTAGATGAAGACGGAGATTGTCCGAGGTGGAACGACGTCTCCCTTCCTTTGACGTGGGAAGAAGAACGAGGGATGACGCGTCGTCATTCTTCGGAAGAAACACGTGACGACGTTCTTCGTCGTGGTAGAAAAGTTCTTCGCCCGGAAGAAGAAGTTCTTCCAAAAGAAAAGAAGAATGTCCCCCCCTTCAAGAAAAAGATGAAACCAAAATAAAATAAGGTCTTAACCTTATTTTATTCCTTTTGTCAAACACTTTAAATTTTGAACATTCAAAATTTAGTCCACTCATTTAATTAAACAAAACTTGTTAAAAAATTAACGAGGAGATATGTTGGCAAAATTAAATGGGGGGTTTTGAGGAGTTAGGAAAGTGAGGGGTTGGGATCATGTGGGTCCCACCCCACCTTATCCTCTCAAGGTTGGTTAACACATGTGGGTCCCACCCCCAACACCCTTACTTAGGATAAAACTACCAAGTGGAAAATAAAAATTGTTGTTAAATTTTTATTTTTAACTTCCACAATTTTTATCATCTACTCACGTGATAACGCAACTCCGGAACAGGTGTTCCTAAGCAATTACCGGCGCTGCGGTTCCATCAGTGCCCTCAGAATTCGATTCCGAGCACCGATTCAAAAGTTAGAAATTCCCGCTCGTTCGTTCACTGAACGTACCCAAGCTAAACTTCGGATAGAAATTCCAGGCACACCGGGCCTCGGAATCAAGTGCCGTCAGAAACTGCGTTCTTGTAAAATTCCAAAGAAAATTAAAAAAAAAATTCCTTGAATTTTACGGGTCTTTACATTACTCCCACCTCAGGGCTTTACGTCCCTGTAAAGATACATCATAAGGTTGGGAAACAAATGTGGGTACTGAGCACGCATCTGAGCCTCCCGCTCCTAAGTGCTCTCTTGGAGATTCCTGTGATACCATCTGATGTGAACTAGAGGAATCGACCATCCACACAGGACCCGCTCTTTTCGATCCTCGATCTCTACTGGCACTTCCGTAAAAGTCACCCCATCATCAACGTCTAGCTCTCCATGGTTAATGATATGCGTCGGGTCGTGCACGTATCTCCTCAGATGAGATACGTGGAAGACGTCGTGCACCCGGTGCAACTGAGGTGGTAGAGCTAGGCGATAAGCCACCTCGCCAATCCTACTGAGGACCTAGAACGGTCCGATGAAGCGTGGAGACAACTTGCCGCCTCGGCCAAATCTCCGTAATCCACGTCGAGATGAGACACACAAGAAGATGTGGTCTCCATCCTCGAACTCTAGTGGCCTACGCCTCCTGTCTGCATAAGACTTCTACCGGCTCTGATCTGTCCTCATCTACTCCTGGATGACCTGGACCTTCTCTTTCGTGGCCTGGACCATCTCCGGTCCCACAATTGCTGACTCCCCAGGGTCTGTCCAGCACAAAGGAGATCTGCAAGGTCGTCCGTACAATGCCTCATATGGTGCCATCCTGATGGTGGAGTGGTAGCTGTTGTTGTACGCAAACTCCACCAAGGGTAGGTGGTCCTACCAGCTGCGACCAAAGTCAAGGACACATGCGCGGAGCATGTCCTTGAGAGTCTAAATGGTCCTCTCCATCTGACCATCTGTCTAAGGGTGAAAGGCTGTGCTCAGACGTAGTTGTTTCCAGAACGTCTCCTGCAACCCCTTCCAAAGCCGGGAAGTAAAGCGAGCATCTCGATCGGAGACGATAGATGATGGCACACCGTGAAGTCGTACAATCTCCTGAACGTAAAGTCGTCCCAAGATCTCCACTGAGCCCTGCTCTCTGATGGGTAAGAAGTGTACCGACTTGGTGAGTCGGTCGACAATCACCCAAATGGATTCGTGACCTCTGGAAGTGCGTGGAAGTCCTGTCACGAAGTCCATAGATATGCCGTCCCACTTCCACTTCAGGACCTCCAAAGGCTGTACCAATCCTGCTGGTACCTGGTGTTCTACCTTCACCTACTGGCAGGTGAGGCATCGAGAAACGAACTCTGCCACAACCTTCTTCATTCCTGGCCACCAGTGCTGTCGTCTAAGGTCCTGGTACATCTTCGCCACTCCGGGATGTACCGCCAAGGGAGAAGTGTGAAACTCTCTCAGCACCTCCTCTCGTAATGCTACTGGTACCAAGGTACGTCCCCTGAAAAGGATGTCGTGCTCTGCTCTAAAGGAGAAACCATCAGGTGCCTATCCTGAGGACATCTGTGCACGCCGCATCTCACAGTCAGCGTCCCCACGCTGTGCCTCTCTGACCCGCTGCAGTAGTGGAGGGGTGACTGTGAGATACTGAAGGAAGGCTGCTCCATCTTTATCCATGAAGGATATCTACAAAGAGGCTAGCTGCTCTGTCTCCTCCTCAAGTAGCTGAATGCCCGTCCTCCTACTGAGAGCATCGACTACCACATTCCCCTTCCCAAGAGTATAGACTATCTCAAAGTCATAGTCCTGGAGGAACTTAAGCCATAACTGCTATCTCAGATTCAGGTCCTTCTGAGAGAAGATGGATCTGAGACTCTGATGGTCAGAAAAGACTGTAAAGCGCTCACCCATTAGGTAGTGTCGCCATGTCTTCAGAGAGAATACCACTGCTGCTAACTCCAGGTCATGGGTAGCGTAGTTTTGATCATGCAGCCTCAACTGACGTGATCCATAGGCGATCGCGGCCCGTTCCTGCATCAGGACACATCCGAGTCCGGTCCCTGATGCATCGCATTAGATTACATACCCTACTCCCTCCTCAGGCAACCTCAAGATAGGTGCACTGGTCAATCTCTGTCTCAGCTCCTAAAAGCTCTGTTGACATATGTCTGACCACACAAAGGGTTTCCCCTTCTTTGTCAATGCTGAGAGTGGTGCCTCAACTCTAGAGAAGTCTGGCACAAATCTCTGGTAGTATCCAGCTAGTCCCAAGAAACTTCGCACCTCCGTCACACTCCTGGGTGGCTCCCAAGCTAGCACTACCTCGATCTTCGCAGGATCCACTACAAATCCTGCCTCAGAGATGATGTGTCCCAAGAAGTGGACCTCGAAAATCCATAATTGACACTTCGAGAGCTTTCCATAAAGCTGGTTCTCTCGAAGTGTGTCTAGCACAACCCGCAAATGGTAGGCGTGCTCCTCCTCAGTCGTCGAGTAAATCAAAATGTCGTCGATGAAGACCACGACAAATCGATCGAGGTATGGCTGAAAGATCCTGTTCATGAGGTCCATGAACACTGCTGGAGCATTGGTTATGATGAATGGCATAACCAAGAACTCATAGTGGCCATACCGACACCTGAAGGCCGTCTTCTACACGTCCTCGTCTCGAACTCTGAGCTGATGATAGCCTGACCTGAGGTCTATCTTCGAGAACCACCGTGCTCCCTTGAGCTGATCAAAGAGGTCATCAATCCTCAGTAGCGGATACTTGTTCCTCACTGTCACCTGGTTCAGGTGACGATAGTCAGCACAAAGTCGCAAGCTCCCGTCCTCCTTCTTGGCGAACAAAATCGGGGAAGCCCAGGGTGAAACACTGGGTCAGATGAACCCCTTGTCCTGCAAGTCCTCCAACTGTACCCGCAGCTCTCGAAGCTCGGCGGGGGCCATCCGATATGCTGGAGTTGATATCGGGGCTGTCTCGGGGTACAGGTCAATATAAAAGTCTACCTCTCTGCGAGGAGGTAGCCCAGGAACGTCATCGGGAAAGACATCCGCATACTAGTCCACCACTGCAGGAAAACTAGGACTCCGCACGTCAACTTCTCCTAAGATGAGGCTAGACAATTGATGAGTGATGGGATGTCCTCCCCTCTACGGAAGTCCATCCTATGCTGCGAAGGCTCCCTTCTCACCGGTGAAGGTGCACCTGCTCCTGTCGGTGCGTACACATCGCACCTTGTGCCTAATACAGTCAATCTATGCATGGACTGTAAACAACCAATCCATGCCCATGATGATGTCGTAAGGACTCGACGCCGCTACAAGAAGATCCCAGCCGAAGCTCTCGCCTCCTAAAGCAAGCTCACACTACCGGTACCAGTGCGTAATCGTCGAGTCTGCTCCCGTAGGAGTCTCTAGCCGTAAGGATCGAGCCAACGACTCTCTCTGAATATCCGAGCTCCGAACAAGGGCAGCGACTATGAAAGAGTTACTCGCTCCTGTGTCTATAAGAACTGCAGCAAGGGTGGAATAGACACAGATAGTACCTCGAATAATCTCGGGCGCACCGTGGTCTTAGGCCTCCGATGCCTGGAGCTGTGCCTGTCTCTGCCCGCTAGCTCCCTGTGGCCGGGGTGGACCTCCTGGTAGAGGTGGTGGTAGAGCGTCAAAGCGTCGCCCACCACCTGCTGCTCGGACTGATCCTCTGCCTCGTCCACCACGGTCAACCCTCTGCCTCTGCCTGGGTGGTCCCTCAACCATCTGCTGCTCCTCGACACGGCGGGTCGGGCAGTCACGAGCCATGTGGCCCTGCCCGCCGCACGAGTATCACTGCCTGCCTCTCGAAAGACTGGCTCCGCGCTGTGTGCCCCGCACTGCTGAGCCAGTGTCCTGAGGTCGTCTGCCTGAGGGTCTGGTCTGTCTGGACCCATGAGTCATCCATCGACTGCCTGCTGTAGAAGACATTGCTACGTGCCGCCCCGCGGTAGGTCTCGCCGCTGAAGAAGGCTCAGCAAGAAATCTCTCGATCAAAAGGGCTCGCTCCAGTACTCCTGTCTGAGTCGGAATGTTGAGGGAGATTAGCGATGCCCTGATCTCATGTCTCAATCCCTGCTCAAAGGTCTGAGCCCGGAAGAATGGGTCCCGTACCATGTTTGTCGAGTAGCGCGAGAGATCGGTAAATCTCGCCGAGTACTGGGTGACCGTCATGCTGCCCTGCCGCAGCTGTAGAAGATCCTGGATGCGCACCGCACAGAGGGTGGCTGGGATGAACTCTGAGTGGAAGAGGCTCTCAAATTCTATCCAGAGAAGAGATGCCTCATCGTTCACCTGGAGCAACAATCTCCACCATCGGGCCACTGCCGCATGAAGTAGGATTGCTGCGAGGATCACCATGAGGTCTGCTGGTGTCCTCAGTAACCAGAAAACTCGTACCACTGCCTCCAGCCAGTCCTCGGCTTCCTGGGGGTCCGTCTCCCCGTGGAACCTGGGTGGTCGCTGGCGCTGGAACTCATGCAGTGCACTAAGGTGACGTGCATCGTCAGCGGCTGGGGCTGGAAACATCGGTTGCTCGGCGGGTAGAGGTACCGCTGGTGCCACTCCTGACAAAGGGCCTTGCACCGAGGCCTCGTCGCTCGGTGGGCTGTCATCACGCTCAACTCTCGGAACCCTAGCTGGCTGCCGTCGTGGGGACATCCTGAAAAGAAACAGGTGCACCACGGTCAAACAGTATACCTGAAGAGCTGACATAAGTAATCACAAAGAAAACTTGAAACACACATGCAATAAATGTTTTCTTGCATTAATTCGGAAATCAGAAGTCAGGGTCCTGGGGTACGGATACATCGGCCGCCGCACCAACACTGGACTCCCTGTACTGATAACCACACCCAATACGCTTAACATTATTGCTTCACATAGAAAAAGATCAGAGTCCCAAGTTCTATGGTAGAACTGAACTGCTCTGATACCAATTTGTCACAACCCATCCTTGGGGACCGTGCCGTGACTACCCCAAGCCCGCCTTCCATAGGCCAGGGGATGGTGACTAGCACCAAGGCGTAAATCCCAGTAAAAAGGGAAGGCATTTCCTTTGTAAAGTAAACAAACACCACAGAGGAAGAAAGAAGTAGAAGTAAACACTATGTAGAAACTGAGTACAACAGTAAGTGCGGAAAAGTAAATGGGCCATAATACAAACCCAAACCAAAAGTAAAGTACAACTCGAAAGGGAAAACAACAACTGAAAAGTAAAGCCGCAACGCCGAGCTGTCCACCGGAAATCCCACCTGAAGGGTGGGTACAGATAGCCTCCTCTGCTCCTTGAGTCCAGCCGACCACTCTGAGTACGTCCCATCCAGTGGTCCACCTACAGGTACCGTCCTGCTCCGCAAGCCTCAACCATGATCAGCGCTATCCATCGTCTGCAACCAACAAAACGTAGTGCGGGCATAGCCCATGCATGGGTGAGTATAAGCTACTCAGTAGGGACCCCGAGACCCTCAAAGGTCTCCCAAAATCCACAAAGGATAAACCACAAAGGAAGATACAATCACGAAGTAACAACCGAAACTGCTTAGGTATATGCCCATACATATACCTAAGTCATCAATTCCAATACGCTCCAACCTCCGAGCCCAAGTACAACCCAGTCCACAAAAGAAAGAAAACGTATTCCACACAGGAAAGAAAAACATAATCCACACAGGATAGCACAACACAATCCACATAGGAAAGCAAAACAGGATTCAGCTCACACAAGTATACTTCTTCATATGACGATAGAGATGATCAGATATATACACTGATTCATCTAAGTCGTCGGACCCACAAAGGATCCATAGGTACTAACCCCCGCAATAACCCAGGAAGGGTCTGAACCACACATGATCGATAGGTAACTAACCCTCGTAATGACCCAGGAAGGGTCTGACCCACATAGGATCGATAGGTAACTAACCCCCGCAATGACCCACACAAGATCTGACCCACACAGGATATGTAGGCGCTGGCTCACATAGAACCGCTGAGCACTGACCCACACAGGATCGGACCCACACAGGATCGGTAGCACTAATCCACATAGGATCGCTGAGTGCTGTAGTCATCGTCGTTGAATCCGCTGAGGATCTCTGTACAGTCTTCGTCGTTGTCACAGTCGCAACACCGCCAGCTCTAGGGTTTCCGCACACAACAAGCTCGTTCGGGAGGGTCCGCTCCACAAGCCGAGAGGCTGATACATCAACTGAAACAAAGTCCAGAGTTGATGTATCCAAAAGTTCCGTATCACCAACAGGAACTCAACGCAACAGACGGCGCGTCAATCGGACGCCCGGTCTGAGAGTTATTGGCCTTTTCATCCCAGGGGCCCGGTTGATTTTTAAGGAAAAACCAACCCGACCGTAATCCACCTGCGTCCAAACCTCATGAGGAGTAATCCAAAAGATCTGTCTCACTTAGAGGAATCCAACAAAGTCGACGGCACGTCAATCGGATGTCCGAAGCTTAAGTTATAAGCGTTTCCGCTCTGAGGGCCCGGTTGGTTTCGTGTACGAACCAACCCAGCCGAACCCAAAGTATTCCGAAACCTTAAGCGTGATAAACTGAAACGACCGTCTCGATCCAAGGATCGCATCACAACTGACGGTGTGTCGATCGAAGGCCCGTAACACAAGTTATGGGCGTCCGACCGGAAAAGGTTTGGTATTAAGGTGTTCGGGCCCGGTCCGACCCGGCCCAATACCCCCGGGGGTCGACCCGAACCGGGTCTGGGTCCAGCCCAGCCGGCGTGGCCCGACCCGGCCCGGATCGGTCCGGCCCGGCCTGGGCGCAGCGCGCCCAGCGCCCAGCACGCTGGCCAGGCGCTCGACCAAACGGCCGAGTCGTTTGGAGTGGGGGGCGCCTGCCCCCTAGTTGTAACTGCAACCCCCCCATTAAGGGGGCCGTTGTGCTGGCCGGACGGGGGTTTGAACCCCCGACTGCTCTCCTGTCCGGCCGGCCCGCCCCGGCCGGCCGGTTTCTGCCTCCACGGGACCGACGACGGCCGGTCCCCCCTGCTCTGATGCCGGTGGCCCAGAACCGGCCGCCAGTCTCCTTGTTCCGCCGCGGCCTGGAACCGGCCGCGACCTTGATTCGTCCGGTGCGGCACGACGACGCCGCACCTCTCCGCTGCGGCCCCGCTCCGGCCATGGTGTTTTTGTGGTTCTACGGCGCGGTGCGATGGCGCCACGACTTGGTTCAATTTCACGGTGCGGCGCGACGGCGCCGCGCATTCCTTGCTGCATGATTCCGCGTGGTGTGACGACACCACGCCATTTCGTTACAATCCGCAATAAAAACATCATCAATATTGGAGGAGGGTCGGCCGTGTTTGTGCAGTCCAGCCCCCTCTTGTTAGTCGATAGAAAATGGTTGTATTTCAGGAAGAATGACAAGGTTGGATTCACGAACAAAATAAATAAATAAATTAAACCCCTACCTCGAGCATGGCTTGAACGAGGTTTCCATCGCGGAGAAAAAGGCATCGCGTCACGGGTCGGTGTCATGGAAAGAGGATTCGTAGACGAATATAGAGATTGTCCGAGGTGGAACGACATTTCCCTTCCTTTGACGTGGGAAGAAGAACGAGGGATGGCGCGTCGTCATTCTTCGGAAGAAAGACGTGACAACGTTCTTCGTCGTGGTAGAAAATTTCTTCGCCCGGAAGATGAAGTTCTTCCAAAAGAAAAGAAGAACGTCCCCCCCTTCAACACAAAGATGCAACCAAAATAAAATAATGCCTTAAACTTATTTTATTCCTTTTGTCAAACACTTTAAATTTTGAACATTCAAAATTTAGTCCACTCATTTAATTAAACAAAACTTGTTAAAAAATTAAAGAGGAGATATGTTGTCAAAATTAAATGGGGGGTTTTGAGGAGTTAGGAAAGTGAGGGGTTGGGATCGTGTGGGTCCCACCCCACCTTATCCTCTCATGGTTGGTTAACACATGTGGGTCCCACCCCAACACCCTTACTTAGGATAAAACTACCAAGTGGAAAATAAAAATTGTTGTTAAATATTTATTTTTAACTTCCACAATTTTTATCAGCTACTCACATGATAACGCAACTCCGGAATAGGTGTTCCTAAGAAATTACCGGCGCTGCGGTTCCATCGGTGCCCTCGGAATTCGATTCTGAGCACCGGTTCAAAAGTTAGAAGTTCCCGCTTGTTCGTTCACTGAACGTACCCGAGCTAAACTTCGGATAGAAATTCTGGGCACACCGGGCCTCAGAATCAAGTGCCGTTAGAAACTGTGTTCTTGTAAAATCCCAAAGAAAATTAAGAAAAACTTTTCCTTGAATTTTCGGGTCTTTACATTCCGCTGTATTACTTACCCTTACTGAGCGTTTGAGCTCGCCCCTTTTCTTATGTTTCATTTTCCCAGGATATGAAGAAGTTAGTTATGAGTGACCTGCAAGCATAATATAGGAGGCTTGTATGTTTCTAATGAAATATATTTGTGTTTTATTTCTCTTCAAGCTGTAAATTTGAACCTATGTATGAATCTTGTTTCCAATAATACTAAACTGATAGTTCTTTTGAGACATGATTTCCTTGTGATCATTCCAATGTTATATAATAATGCACCAACTCTGGGTAACTAGGGTCAAGGCGTTATAGTTGGTATCAGAGTAAGTTTAGTACAAACCTTGGAAACTAGATTTAGATAAACTCTGATTAGAGAACATAGACCTAAGATGGACTTTGAGGATTCATATAGAATAACTTCCTAGAATTTTGGTATTGTAGAGATTTTGTCAGTTTTCTGAGCAATACATCCCTGTCTAGATATGAGCAGGTAGAGGCAGCTCTGGCACATATGTACCTAGGGGTAAAACCCGAAAACACTACTTTGAGCTAGACTCGAATAAGAACTGGTGCACGACAATGGGCCTTGCTACACTCTTGGTTTTGACACTCACGGGGGACATGCTTAGGATAATTCTCATTTTCTTTACAAACCATTATGAAGGGTTTATGAGTATATACTTTCTCAAAGATTTTTTTTTTATGATTATGGATTATATCCATAAACTGTTCAATTCATGTTAAGTGTTTTACAAGTTTGGATTTATGTATTGCAATTCATAAACTAATCTAGTGTATGCCATTATTTAGAAATGGTACCTAGTGGATGAAATGGAACCATATCAATGTATCCACTCCATGTAGGGACTTCCCTCTTGCTCAAGATAATTATAGTGGATTTGGTGATGCAACTGGTGATGATTAGCTAATCACCATACTGGGAAAGCTCACTCATGTTATGAATAATAACCTTACCCTTATGGAGCACCTTGATCCGCAGCGTGGAGGATCAATGTTAGATCGCTTCATGAGGAAACAACCACTGACATTCAATGGGAGTACAAATCCATTAGTGGATGATCAATGTATAAATTCCTTAGAGAAAATATTCCTCACTTTGGGAAGTAATGAAAGGGAAAAAGTTGTCATGGTAGTTTACCGCCTCACTGGAGATGCTGATCAATGGTGGTCATTGATTCAAAACACAAAAAAAGATGATAAAGTATCAAATATGCAATGGAGGGAGTTTAAAAAAATTTTCTTAGAAAAATACTTTCCTCATGACCATCGAGCGGATATGAAAAGACAATTTCTGAGTCTTAGGCAAAAGGAGGATGAGAATGTTGCAAAGTATGAGGCTAACTTTACAAGGTTAGCGAGTCATGCTGTAGATTATATACGTAACCCAAGAAGTAAGACTGATCATTTCTTTGATGGGTTAAAACCATTTCTCCATCGATCATTAGTATCAAAATCCTTCTCATCATACGAAGATATTGTCTCGTGTGCTATCAAGACACAAAATGAATTCTCTAAGTCTTAGGACTTTAAATAAAAGAAAGAGAAGAAGAGATCTTCTAAACACTCTGGGAAAGGAAATAAGGAATCAAGGAAGAAGGGAAGAATTGAATTTCCACCCTGTGATAATTGCAGAAGGAAGTACCCTGGTGCCTGTCTAAAAGGAAAAGGAGTATGCTACAAATGTAGACAGATAGGCCATCTAGATGGTTATTGTAAAGGAAAGAAATACCCTACCAATGTTCAATTATACAATTACAGGGAGATGAGACATTATGCAAATGAATTTCCTAAGCGTCAGAGAAACTTACCTCAGAAAAGGCCAAGGGATCACGACCAAGATTATGCAATCACTACTACTGAGGTTGAAGCCCCGAAAGATGTGGTTGCAGGTAATTTAATGGTTTCCTCAAGTTTATAAAATGCTTTATTTGATTCAAGATCATCAAATTGTTTGATATCTTCCCAGTTTTCTAAGAAAATTAGATATTTACAATTTGATTTAACAAGAGAGTTGTCAGTCAAAACTCCTAAGGGAAGTATCATTGCAACAAAGTTTTGTGAATAAATCCCCATTAGAGCGCATAAATGTTCTTTATCTGCTGATCTCATCATCATACCCATTATTGAATTTGATATAATCCTCAATATGGATTGGATTTCAGTCCATGATATGAAAATTTATTATAAGAAGGATGAGGTTATGATTTTTGATGATGATGATAAAGAACACCTTATCTTTAGAGTAGAATCATCACCACCTAATTCTTATCTAGATCCACCCCCAGTAGCTCAACTAAATTCAATTATTGGGGAGGAAAATAATGAAATAACTGTGGGTGAGGAAAGGAATATTCAAATAGAGGACGTACCTATTTTGAAAGAATATATTGATGTGTTTCTAGAAGACTTACCTGGACATCCTCCAGAATGAGAAATTGATTTTTCCATTAACTTAATTCCTGGTTCAAGGCCCATATCGAAGACCCCTTATATAATGGAAACTGTAGAATTAGTTGATCTAAAGAAACAACTAGAGGAATTGAGTAATAAGGGATTTATTCACCCTAGTGTTTCTCTATGGGGAGCCCCTATCCCTTTTGTTAAGAAGAAAGATGGATCTATGAGGTTATGTATCAACTACAAGGAAATCAATACTATAACAATAAAGAACAAGTATCCCCTATCTCACATTGATGATTTATTTGAGCAACTTCATGGAGATCAAAACATTTCAAAGATTTACCTTCGATCTGGATACCATCAGTTGTGTGTGAAGAAGGAATACATTTCAAAGACAACATTTTGAACCAAGTACGGGCATTACGAGTTTACAATAATGCCTTTTGGATTGACTAATTCACCCTTTGTATTCATGGATCTAATGAACAGAGTTTTCAAGGAATATCTCGTTGATTTTGTAGTGGTATTTATTGATGATATCTTGGTATACTCCAAAAGATATGAAGATCATGAAAATCACTTGTGCATTATCCTGAAGACTCTTAGAAGACATGAATTATATGGGCAGTTTAGCAAGTGTGAATTCTGGATTTAGAAGATTTCTTTTCTTGGCCATATTGTCTCTAAGGATGGAATTTCTATTGATCCTTAAAATACCAAGGCAATCCAAGAATGGCCAGAACTGACGAGTATAACTGAGGTACGCAGTTTTATTGGTTTAGCAGGTTATTATCGACGTTTCATCCAGAATTTTGCCTGGTTGGCTTACCCATTAACGAAGCTCACACGTAAAGGGGTTAAATTTGTTTGAAAAAATGAGTGTGAAGAATGTTTTGAATAACTTAATAGAAGATTATTCAATGCTACTATATTGACTCCACCATCGGGGAATGATAGGTTCGTTATTTATAGTGATGCATCGAAGAAAGGACTTGGTTTTGTAATTATGCAGAATGATAGGGTTATTGTCTATGCATCACGACAACTGAAAATTCATGAGAAAAACTATCCTACTCATGATCTTGAGTTAGTAGCTATAATATTTTCTTTGGATATTTGGAGACACTACCTCTATGGTGAAAAATGTGAGATTTATACTGATCACAAGAGTTTAAAGTATATTTTCTCATAGAAAGAACTCAACATGAGGCAAAGGCGATGGCTTGAACTACTCAAGGATTATGATTGCACTATACACTATTTACTGCCACCCAGGGAAGGCAAATAAGGTGGAAAATGCTTTGAGTAGAAAGGATCATGGAGTTTTGAACAAGATGAGAGTTGAAAAGGATCCTATATATATGGATCTAGTAAAGATGGATATGGGAATAACAATGGAAGGTAAAACATCAAAGCTTTTTCAAATGGTTTCCAAACCATCTTTACTAGAATGGATAAAGAGTTCTCATACCGGTGATGAAGAGTTTCAAAAGAAGATTAAATCTGTGAATGATGGGAGATTGAGTGACTTTTTGTATGAAGATGGAATTTTGATGTTTTTTACGAGACTTTGTGTTCCCGATATACTTGATCTAAAAAGGGAATTGTTGGATTATTCTCATAGTTCCAATTTCTCTATACACCCTGGGAGCACGAAAATGTATAGATATTTGAAGGAATATTTTTGGTGGGACAACATGAAGAGGGAGATTGCTGATTTTTTGTCAAGATATATGGTTTGTCAAAAAGTGAATGCTGGAAGGCAACAGCCTGGAGGAGTCATGCAACCTCTTTGCATACCAGAGTGGAAATGGGATAATATTACAATGGAATTTGTCATGGGACTACCAAAGACTCCTAGAAGGAATGATGCAATATGAGTCATTATTGATCATCTTACCAAGTCAGCACATTTTTATACTATAAGAGAAGATATACCACTTGAACGTCTAGAAAGACTATATATTATTTAATTTTTAATACTTCATGGAGTACCCCTATCGATTGTTTTGGATCGTGATCCCCATTTTTCTTCAAGATTCTGGAAAAGTCTTCAGAAATAACTAGATACTGAGCTTCGTTTGAGCAGTGCTTACCACCCCCAAACTGATGGAAAATCAGAATGGACTATTCAAACCTTATAAGACATGTTGAGATCATGCTCACTTGACTTTAAAGGTATGTGGGATCAATATTTACCTATGGTATAATTTTACAATAATAATAGCTTCCATTCAAGTATTCAGATGATACCATATGAAGAGTTATACGAAAAGAGATGTCACACACCAACCTATTGGGATGATGTTGGTGAAAGAAAACTTTTAGGCCCAGAACTTGTTGAGGAAATGATAGAAAAGGTAATGGTAATCCAAACCCACATCAAAGTAGCTCAAAGTAGGCAGAAAAGCTATGCCGATAACTGAAGGAAAGATTTGGAATTTCCGGTAGTAGATCATGTTTTCTTGAAGGTATCTCCATGGGAGGGTGTTATACGTTTCAGTAAGAAGGGAAAATTGAGTCCCAGGTACATCGGACCATTCGAAATTCTAGAATGAATTGGGGCTGTAGCTCACCAGTTGGCAATGCCGCCAAGTCTCTCCAAAGTTCAGGTTGTGTTCCACGTATCACTGTTGAGAAGATACATTCCTGACCCAACACATGTGCTCACCTATGAGGAATTAGAACTGGAACCTGATTTGTCTTATTGCGAAAAGCCTGTCAAGATTCTTGATACGAGAGAACAAGTGCTGAAAATCTGGATGACTCGTCTGGTAAAAGTTTTATAGAGGAACCTTAAGATGGAAGAGACAACGTGGGAAACCGAGGAACTTATGATGAAGAACCACCTGAGTCTTTTCATGCGGTATTATTCTAGAAATTTCAAGGATGAAATTATTTGAAGGAGGGGAGAATGTAACACCCCTATCTTCCATGGTACACTTCTCTTTGAATAATACTCTAGCGTGTGTTGTACACAACTTCGAGTTCTAACACACACCACAACCAATCAAACTAGCTGTTATGAATAGTGATACCCACCTTTTGAAATTTTATAAATTTTATATTTCAAAATGGACTTCATTTTTGGATTTGGAATATCGAAATTATCTTAGGGTGAATTTTTGGTACTTTTCTGATAACTTTCATATTTTGATGAATAGTGAAAATTACTAAATTTTAATTAATTTTTTTAATCGAAATAATTAATAGTGATAAATTATGAATTTGAGTTATTTTAAAGTATAATTAGATTATATTTTTACCATTTAATCTAATGTTGGTCATTGGATATAATTTCACATTTAAACTAGACATAAGTAAGTATCAATCTTTTGATAGTTATTATTTCTTAAAAACACGCTTTTTGTTTTAACAACGGGAATTAATTTTAAATTAATTTCTGCCACTTCAGTATTTTGAATTTAGAAAAATGGATTCAATATTTATAATAAGGAGGTCCAAATTTTTTAGATAGGTGACTTTTATTTTTAGTCATTTTGAATAATCACTCCGATAAATATTTTATTTACCATGGTTAAACGGTAAAATCGGTAAATAAGGGTAAATAAATAATATTATAATAATATTAAATTGCCCTAAAACATGTAATAACCCTATTGTATGATATATTTCCGACCATGGGCATCTTTGGGTCGATTTTGGGACCCCATGGAGCCACTTGTAAGTGACAATGACACTTTTTTTAATTAAGTTAAAGTAAATACAGAAATGACATAAGCATATATCTTTTAGAAAAACAATTTTTACATAGGGTTATATATGTTATATTTTTGACTATAAATATTCATTATAAATATAAAAATATTTATACATAATTATATTTTATTTATAATTTTTAGACATTGAATAATTAAATTTATTTATGACACAATAATGATGTAGTATTTTCCTTATTAATAAATGAATCAAATAATTGGTATTATAAATTATAAAATAAATATAATTTGAAAGTTTTGATTCCATACAAGAATTTTATAGGTTAATATTACATGTTATTATTTCTTAAATGAGTTTTTTTATAATTAATAAAGTTTTTAAGTCTTTAACAAAAAATCACTTATTAAATAGTGTCAAAATTGACATAAATGAGTTTTTGAAACAAATATTATATTATAAATTGATATAATATTCCTAAAAATCTAAGGTTCGGCCAAAGGACTTATATAGTGATAGGTTTATCATTAATGGACCACTTGGGGGTCGCTTAGATGTATATAGTAAGTTTATTAACTATATAATATAAAAATGCAAAGAGACATGGTAAATGTCAAACTAATTAACTAAGAGTTAAAACTAAGAGATAAGGTTAATAAAGTGACCCAAACCAATCTAAAACCTATTGGTTGAGTTTTTTTAGACCCATACACACATTAACATTTAAATAATAAACTTTGGAACCATTAGAAACCAAATATTAATTTATTATCAAATAATATTTCTAGCTTTTCCTAATGTGCCCCTCACCCCTCTTATAAAAGGGAACCCCCCTTCCCTCTAATTCACACCTTAAAATCCATTTGTCTCGGCCAAACACTACCAAAATATTCTCTCAACTTACCTAAATTCATCCTAGAGGCCTTCCTTTAGTCAGAAATCCAACTTAAGTATCCCTTTTGATCAAATCAAAAGGAAGAACCTGAAGAAGAGGTAAATATTTCACCACCCTCTTTCAAGTTATTTTCTTCTTCCACTTCTTGTTTCTTTGTTATTTACATTATAAAATAAAAAATCATGTATATTATATATACTATGATGTTATTATAAATATGGTACATCCATATTCATTATTCTATCCATCCTTTGAATGACATGTCACCATACGTGTGTACGTAAGGATTACCGTCTCCACGTCGTGGTGTAATTGTTATTCAATACATCATTATTTGGATGGGTATAATAATGATGTGTAATTAATGTAAATAATAAATATTAAATGATAATTATTATGTATATATGATATAACATCCAATTATATATTATTTTAATATCAAAAGAATGATATTTTCGCTCGTGTGTACATACGGACTACCGTCTCCACGAACACGATGAGATTGATTTCCCATCGTATCCATTCAAGAATAATTCTCATTTTATGATTAAAAATAATGTTTAAGGACTTGATATTGTTCTGGATATGAATAAGATACAAAATATCCATAACAAACATGACTTATGTAACAAAACATATAAAAGAAAATGAGTAAGTTAACACCCGAAACGACGATAATACAAAGATATTTTTAACAAAGCAATATTAAAAGATCATATATGATATCATATTAATGTATATTATTATTTTATAATTTAATAAAAATTATTTCACCATTATACAGGAGGTTAACCTACCCTCTACCATAGAAAAGTACAAGGTAAGGGTTAATTTCACAATCTCTTTATTATCCGAGGTTGTTTTTACGTAAGTATCTACTGAGACCCATTTTATTATCCACATCCATTTTTCTTAAAAATATATTTCAAAACATTTTTACTTTTTACTAGAAAATGGATTAAATTCATTTTTACCCTTATGTGTTTTGAAAGGAATCCTTCCGTCGTTTTCCAAACAAGGTACTTTTTGACCTTTTTGACAAATTTAAGGTAAGAATGTTTTTTAACTTATACGGTGGGTGCGGTTATTTTCCACATTTATAACATCATCAAAGCTTACCTTACAAGCTTATAATAATTTTTTCATAATAAATGTTTTCTTTATAATTATGTGACTCTTAAATAATTTTAAAATAGAAAGCTATATTTCTCTAAAAAGGGTTTTGATTTCATCTATGTCAACATCCTTTGATGGATTTTAAGTTTATTTGAAGTTGATTTATTATGATACAAAACTTCTATATTGTATTGAAGGTTTTGTGATATTTTTGACTGTGGATATACTATTTTTATACCATTCATGGTTTATGGTTAAAGTATTGACATTTTGTATGCTAGTTTTAATACGAATGTTTATTATATGTTTAAACCTTTTCATATGAGGGATGTATTGGACTTAGTAAGTGATGAGTGGAGCCCGCTATAGATCCCCAATGCATCGGTAGGTCTCATGAGACAAATAGATGTGGAATTGGATGATGCCTTTCTCCATTTTGATATATGGTTATGGATGAGGCCTTAATCATTTTTAGACATCTTTGCCGAGGCCTTGACAAAATGTTTTAGAATGTCCAACATTATACATTCCCTCATTATGAAAATAACATTGATGGTTCATGTGATCATTCGTCTAGTAGAATACCCATGATTATGTTTTATTATGGAATTATTTACTCATCTCATATTCTTTTCATAAAAGTATTCATGTTTATTATTGGTAAAGGCATGTGGTTTCTATTATTCACCATGCTTTATATTTATGTCATTTTTTGCTGTATTACTTACCCTTACTGAGCGTTTGAGCTCACCCCTTTTCTTATGTTTCATTTTCCTATGATATAAAGAAGTTAGTTATGAGTGACCTGTAGGCATAATCTAGTAGGCTTGGATGTTTCTAATGAAATATATTTGTGTTGTATTTCTCTTCAAGCTGTAAAGTTGAACCTATGTATGAATCTTCTTTCCAATAATACTAAACTAATCGGTCTTTGGAGACATGATTTCCTTGTGATCATGCCAATATTATGTAATAATGCATCGACTCTGGGTAACTAGGGTCAGGGTGTTACACTATTGGGATTTAATATAATTTAAAATATAATTTTAAGAGAATTTACTTTACATCACATAGTTTGAAAGACCATGCACTAATCATGTGAATGCTACTGGACATCTCCCAAGTAGCCACACAATTAGGCTACATGGTTTAACAAATTGTGCACCAATCATGCCTTTCCATATGTCTCTAATCACATGGACTATCCATGAATGTGAAAAGTTTGGATAGAACATGCTCTAACTGTGCACCATCCTAGTGACACCCAAAACATGTGGCACAAATTCTTGAAGATAGTTCAAGATTTCTACTAACCATGCTCAAACCATGCATCACCAAAAACACTTCCAAAATAGTTCAAAACATTATGTAAACTACCAAAACTCAACAAAATTATTATATAAGATAAAATATAAATATAAAATGGTAAATCACCTAAAACTAGGGTGATACATAGGGTGATTCCTATCAGAATAAAAATTATTATTCTAAAGTTTTTTACCCTCCAAATACCCAAGATGATTTTCTCCTTTAAGAGACTTTGCATAATCACTACCAATATCTTTCCTTGTTATAGGTACTGAATTATACACATTATTGGGAGTATAGTGTAATTGACTAAACACTATCATTTTATAATAATAAAAGTCCCTAAATTCAACCTGATTTCCCCTATGATTGTTTTTCCTAACTGATGTTGGGACTTCTAAAATAGTATGAAAAATACTGTTTATCCTCATGGGCCTTAGAAAAATTCTTGGAGGATTAAAGAATATTATATGCCCCAAGTTTATCTCCATAAATTTTATTTTTTATCAATAGATTTTTCTACTTTCTTTTGTACTAAATCAATATTAATATGATATGCATATTTATCCAAGACAATAGTATCTATTATAGGAAAACCATTTTTAGAAACCTAAACCATGGACCTGTTTATAAAACTACATGATCCTGATAGTGTCATTGAGTGAAAAAAATTCATAATAGAAAACCTATAAAAAATGATCAATACTATTCTAAATCCAAATTATATAAGGAATATAGAACAAGATATCAATTTCTATAAAAATTATAGTGATAGAGGGACTAGATTGATTACCGGTGGAAGCATGAATCTAAATACAGTTACCAAGAGTGCCTACAATAGAAATAATCATGTCTAATATGAATACATGGATACAAAGTTCTATGAATATAAAACATATATACAAGAAAATGGATTCAAAATCATTAGGGATGTTCAAAGACCATTTAGAGATAGTCATTATACAACCATAGATCTTTCGTGATTCATAGTGAAAACTATGATAAAATTATTCACTATCTGAAAAAGTAAAAAAAACATATAGATCATCGAGGAGACCACAACTAATATTAGAGAACCTAATCAACCCCATATTATTTTTAAATATATCCATATTTGGCTGATGATCCTAAAAAGATCCATTAAGAATGAATTGAACATGATCTGATAAGGTTTGAACCTCCACCTATATAAAAACAATAGTTGATGATCCTTTTTGAATTGAAATAAGGGATGAAGCTGAATAACCACTAAGGGGAAATTCCAGGGATCATATATGAGGATGATATTTATTCCCAAAACCCAATTAATCCATGATAATATCATAAAATGAATCATAGTTCCCATCATCGATCTTCTATTTAGGGTTAACATGATCAGGTGGCTTATATTTACAAAGAATTTACTTTGAGTGACACATCGTTTTCACTACATATTTTTATTATATGGTTATTAACATCATTTAATTTTTTTTCTTATAGTTCAAGCTTGAAAAAAATTATCTTAATAGAAAATTTCCTCCAAAAATAGATATTCTGTCATCATAATCTGTTACCTAGTCTGTTTAAGTAAAAATTGATAACTTCAGGTTCTTTTCTCTATTATAAATAAACCCTTGACTCAAGTTTCCTTTAATTTATTTTTACAATACTCTAGTAAGACATAAAATGTGATTCCTTAGGACCAATTTTATACCTGTCACATAATCTAAAAACAAAGACTATATCTTGTCTAGATCTAGTGAGGTATAATAGGCTTTTAAGAAGTCTTATAAAATTCTTTTTATTTACACTTTTTCCTTCAACATCATTTCCAAGTTTCAAGCCAAATTGTATAAGTGCGTAATCTAGTTTATAGACCTCCATGATAAACTTATTCAAAAAATACATTGCATATTTTTCTTAGGACTGAAAAATAAAATCTTCATTTGAAATAGTTGAAATCCTATAAAATATATCAACTCTCTTATCATGGACATCACAATATGTTTCTTTATTTTTCTATAAAATTCCTTTCAAGTACTATCTTATTCTCCTACAAAGATAATGATATCAACATATACAATTGCAATAAGTGTAATTTTTTTCATATCTTTAAGGTAAATATTTTTGTATAAATTTTCTTTAATGAATTTCAATTATTTTAGGTGGTTTTTAATATTTCAGTACCATTATATGGGATCCTTCTTTAACCCATATAAATCCTTCATCAATTTTCACACCATAGATCAATCATTTTCAAGAAATAATCCGTCAATATACTTAATTTATACTTTTTATTATAGATCACTATTTAATAAGTTATATTTTACATTTATTTGATAAATTTTATAGTACCTAATACCTAGAACTACTTGAAACATACTTATGGATCATAGTTTTGTAATAGGAGAAAAGGTCCATTCAAAATCAACCCCTTAAACTTGTAAAAAATCCTTTCAAACAAGTTTTTCTTTACCTATTTGGTCTAGATCCTCATTCATAACTCTAACCCATTATTTTTTACTTGAAAGCCTCATACATGGAATGTGGCTCTATTTGTGAGATATGAGTGGTTTGGTTATCAAGATTCAATATTCTTCTTATTTGAACTGATGCATTCTGATCACCCACAATATTCTTTTCTTCCACATTATTATTTTTCTTTTGGTATTTATAGTTTTCAAATTTATAAAACCTTGTCTTCATCATTTTTATGATCCAAGTCAATATCAATAATACATAGATCATTTTATTCTTGTTATTCAATGAATTTCTCTGAAATATGCTCATTATATTCATCCAAATCCTCAAAATATTCTTCACATGAAACATTAGTTTTATGATTATTCTCAATTTTTTTATATCATAAAAGTTAATTACTTTATTAATACTATTTTCCATCACCTATATCCTTTTTTATTAAATAGATTCTATATAAAGATAACTTCCATGGCCTTCTCATCAAACTTTCCTAGATTTTTGTTTTTAATCTTTATAATATAGGGACCAAAAAATATATTTAAGTAGTTCACATTTGAATTCTTATTATTCCAAAACTCATTAGAAGTTACATTATAATTTATTATTTGTATGAACTTGTTTTATATATATGCATAGTTGTTCATACAACCTCTCTCCAATAAAACCTTTTTATGTTATGTTCTGCTAGTGCGGTTCTCCCCATCTCAACCAAGATTATGTTCTTTCTCTATATTACACCACTTTGTTGGGATGTATAATAATTACTATACTAATTTATGATTATATATTTTTTAAGGTAGTTTTCAAATTATTCTCATATAATCTCACTACCATTATCATATTTTAGCATCTTGATATACATCCCCAATTCTTTATTAACTCTTTTATCAAAGTCTTTTAACATATTAACTACTTATGATTTATGTTTGATGAACATAAAACTAGTCATTATGGTATAATAATTAGTGAATGTGATTAATTAAAGATAACATTGAGTATAATTGTCTATCATTTTTTACAAAAATCAGTATATATCAATTCAAGTGGCCCGGTGGACTAGATACCCACCCTTCAATGACATTTTTATATCATTTACCCTTTTAGAAGGTTTTAAAAATGTATTATTTTTTCTCTTGATATGAGGGATATCACATATATGATGTATTTTGTGGAATTTTATCTTGTATTTTCAGTCTTATCTTGGTATCTTGGCTATCCTAGGAATTTCTGGGGAAAATGGAGTTTTTGGAACCTACAACAGGTAGCGCACAATTGGCGTATGGTTAGTAGAAAATGTGTTCTAGCCTAGAAGAGATCATGTGACTTGGATAATGGAACTATATTATCCATATGTCCTACCACATGGGTGTGCGACTAACCATGAACCAAAAAAAGTGTCTATTTGAGGTGCACAGTTGACTGCACGAGCATGCACCCTCCCACAAAAATCCATATAGCCAAACCATGCGACTTATCCATGTATTTAAAAATAATGATTTTTTTGGGTTTTCCTCTTTTATTTAAGACCATAAACACCCTAACTCACCCCCATTCGGGATCTACATCCCTTAGCATGACCCCTTACTCTTGGCTCCCTTAGACCACAATTTATTGGTAGATTTTGCCTTAGATATTCAAAGAATCATCAAGTAATCCCTTCCTCTATTGGTTTTATTCTTCTTGGTTTCTTATTCCCTAATCTTTGGAATATTATTCTCCCAGTGTATGGGTTGACCTATTGAGCGTTAAATCATGATTTTTGGGGTTCAACCTTGATGTTTATTATATGTCATTTCCTTTATAGTGTCTCATAATGGTGTAGTAGTGGTTTCCCATTGGATGCTGGAATTTTCCAAGATTGAGGTAGGTGATTCCATGATTTAACATTGTTTTATGATTTTGGTATGCTTTCCTTGATTTCTAAATCTGATCTATGGATTGTGTGGGTGGAGAGAATCATGTTCTCAAAAGGTTTTGGTGTGTTTATGGGTTTGAAAGAGGTCCTTCCTTTATAAAATTGTGGCTTTCATGCGTGTTTCCATTATTGGTTGAGTGTGTATGTGAAAGAGGTGGTTTATGTGATATGGAAAGAGAAATTGAGTACAAAGACAATAATATGTATCTTGGTTAGAGGACTAGGACTAGTAAACTATATGGATTAGTGGGGATGATGCCCAGTTCCCTCTAGTAGTATTGAATATAAAACACTAACTAAATATATTTAATGATTGGAGAACACTATAACTTTGGATTGAATCCTCTCTAGTGGATTGTGCATAAGGATGTTGTGGGTTATGGTTTCTGTACCATGTCATTGAGGTATGAGATTCCTAGGGTCCCTCTAATATTAGTGCCTTATGGGTTACCCATGGTGCTCATGTGATGTTATGCTTACCATCAGCATATGGTTTACTTTACTTCTATATTTAGTTTAAATCATGTTTTACCTTAATTTTTTTTCTTTATGTTCCTTTAAAAACTTGAATTTTTATTTTTACTATTATGTTATAGCATTTAATCTCTTTTGGGTGATATCCTAGTGGGATTTGGTTCACACCCTACATACACCCTTAGGTGTTTATAGAACTTGTTATGTTTAACCTAGGTAATGTAAATATGTTCCGTGGTGGTGAAGGTGGATCCAAATAATAGTGGTTACTCTTCTTAAAAGTTTTGGTGGAGGTTGAATGAGGGTGTTATACCTCTTGTTGCATGGAGGTTTGATGCCCAGAAACTAGTTTCCATCCCATGGGGATCTGAAAGTTCCTTCAAGACATTTCACGAGATGGTTCAGGTATTAGGTTGGATGTAACCTTGGGTTGGTTCATGATAAAATGGTATAAAAAGAGGTTTCTCCCTTACTTTGGGTTATGTTATTTGGGAGAGTGTGGATAAACAAGATATAGGACTTTCAGGGCCTGAGGTTCTGGTTGAGATTGGGATATCTAGACAATACACCTCATGATAGGCCTCATGTCACCATGGGATGTTTGGAATTTGGTTTGAATTCTCCTCCATGTGAGACATATAGGTTGCAGATTATGCATGGAACTGGGTAGGGGTGAAGTGGGCTAGCTTGTTATTATGATTGAATATGGTTCTATTTTTAATTCTAAAAGTGTTTGGAATTTTTTTTTGTTGTTGGAAATTTTTATAAAACCGTATTGATGGTTTCCTTGTGATTATTTATTGTTGTATAAAGATGCCTCCTCAAAGTCTTCCTATGAAACTATGAGAATATGCTGAAGAGATTTATCCCCCACAATTTTATCAGATACTAGTGGAAGAAGTGGGTTGGGCTATCCTGGTTTTGGGTCCGGGAGAGGTCCCTAGTCTCGCTCAGGTCAGGGAATCCAAACCTGGTCCAAAAAAGGAAAAGGCTCAGAAGTTACTCAAGAACTAGTCTACTTACTTTTAGGGTAGCATAGATCCCCAAGAATATGAGGACTGGATTGTAAAAATCAAAAGGATGTTTTGGTTTCTTGAAACTCCTGATGCAATTAATGTTAATTTTTCTTTGTTCTTGTTGGAAGTTCTTAGTTGAAGGTGGTGGGATTCAGTGTTTTAGGCCAGTAAGAATGATTAGTTGGGTTGGATGGTCTTCAAGGTCATCTTCAATGACAAGTATTTCCCTAAGACCTTGTCCTTCACCAAGACCTATGAGTTACTTTATCTTCATCATGGGGATAAGATCGTGTTGGAATATGCCAACCATTTCATTGAGTTAGTTCGGTTCGCACGTGAGGTAGTTTCCAATGAGAAAATGAAGGCTCAATGATTTGAAATGTGGTTGTGGCTGAATATTAGATTATAGGCATTCTTATTTAAATTGAATACCTATACAAAGGTGGTTTATCATGACTTGATGGTGGAGATGGATCAAGCCAGGATGTCTAATTTTTAAAGGGTAGTTCAGTAGTGGCCCAGGGTAGTGGTAGTTCATCTGAAAAGAATAAAAAGCATGATGAGAAAGGGAATATGGGAGGTGGTAGTTTAGGCCATCCTTCTTGACTGTTTTCATCTACAAATTTAGATGATGGGTTAGTTATATGCCTCCAGTGTGGGAAGGCATGGTATATACTGTCAATATGTTCAACTCATCGTAGGACTTTCCATTGGTGTGGAATTATGGGAAACTTGAATCAATTTTAAAGAGTTACACATCCATATTAGGGTAGTGAATCTTCTACTGTTTCCAGGGAAATGTCATCCCAGTCAGAGCCAACCCGGATATTGGGTTATTAGTTTGGAGGTCATGGTAGTAGAGATGGATCTACTTTTAGGAAAAGTCAGAATAAGGTAGATCAGTAGGTCAGTAGCCGTTCTTAGGATCAGGAAGAAATGAGGCATCTTCATGCTATGGATCAAGTCCCATTATAATTAGACACAGGGATAATAATGGTTCTTGGTATAATTATTATTGTATCATCCATAATTATTGTTATATTTGATATGGGTGCTTCTAATTCCTTTATCTCTGTGGATCTTGTGGATTTGTTGAAATTTTTGGTTGATCTTATTCCCTATGAAATGGAGTTGGTAATGAAGCTTGGTAATAAGTGAGGGTAAAGTTTTAGGTGTCCTTCCTATGAACTCACCATGTCAGGGGTCGAGCTGGAATGGGATTTCCTAGTTTTGGAAATAGAACTCTTCAATGTGATCCTTGGTATGGATTGGATGGTGCATTTCTATGTGAACATTGATTGTTATTTAGGAATAGTGAGTTTCATGGAACCTAATGGAAGTACCCAGGTTTGTTAATGTGAATAGGATCCTGGGTTAGGATTCTCTATACTTTCACTTATGAAATTGGGAAACCTTGTTTTTATATCTCATTGTTCATGTTAGAGGATGATGGTAGTGATTCTAATGATGGATTAGTTCCTGTAGTGGATGAGTTTCTAGAGGTATTTAATAGTGGTTTATCAGATTTTACTCTATAGTAGGATATTTAGTTCACTATTGATTTTTCCCTAGGAATATAATCGATATATCTTCCCTTATACCATATTTCCCCCAACGAGTTAAGTGAATTAAAGATACAAATGGAATTTTTTTAATTCAATGGATTCATTATCCCAAGTATCTAACCTTAGATTTCCTCGGTCCTATTTTCAAATAAGGTCAATTTTTGTCTCTAGTTTTGCATTGATTACGATAAAATCAAAAATAAAATGATCAAGAATAAGTACCCCTTGCCTCACATTGATTACTTTTTTTATCATATCAAGTGTTAAAGGTGGTTCTTAAAGATGGACTTGTGTTCATGGTATCATTGGGTTAGATTTAGAGTGGTTGATTTTCCTAAGACAACATTACAAAGAAGTTATGGACACTTTGAGTATTTATTAATCCCTTTCAGGTTGAAGAATGATCTAGCAGTCTTCCTAGAGATTATGAATAGGGTGTTCCACCAGTACCTTGATTCCTTTGTAATAGTGTTTGTGGATGACATCATGGTCTACTCTGGGACTGAGGAAGAGGATGAATGAAATTTTAAGATCATGTTAGGAACTCTTTGAGATCATCGCCTCTATGCTAAGATTTATAAGTGTACCTTCTAGATTAGGGAGGTGAAGTTTCTAGGTCATGTGATATTAGAAAAGGGATTTTCAATGGACTCCAAAAAGATTAGTATAGTGATTTCATGGGAGAAACCAAGGAATGTCTTTGAGATGAGGAGCTTTCTAGGAATGGAAGGGTATTACAAGTGGTTTTTTAGAGATTTATCTCAGTATTATTTTCCCCTGACCATGATTACATGGAAAGGGGTTAAGTTTAAATAGATCCCAGAGTGTCAAAAATCCTTTGAAGATATTAAGATGTGGTTGACCATAGCCCCTATGTTGATTTTTCAAAAAAATGGAAAGGGATATGTGGTCTACTGCGATGCCTCAAGTATTTGTCTTGGGTGTGTCTTGATGCAGGATGACCATGTGGTAGCATATGGTTCTCGCCAACTCTAACCACATGATAACAATTACCTAGCTCACGATATGGAATTAGAGGTAGTGATGCATTCCTTGAATACATGACATAATTACCTTTTAAGGGATAAAATTTTAGTCTACTTATACCATAAGAGTTTGAAATATATTTTCTTTCTGAAGGATCTGAATCTACAGAAGCACTGATGGTTTGAGTATCTTTACAGGTTCTATTTTGATATCTTATATACCCCATACAAAGGTAATGTGGTATTAGTTTCTTTGAACTAGAATAGATCGGTGAAATAATTGAAAGATTGCTGTGATGAGTGGACCTTGACAGAGATTTTTTCCCAAATTCATATGGAAACCAAGGAACACATTAGAGGTGCATTTTTGACTAGTGTTCACCTTATGCACTCCCTTATGTAGTTAATTTGATAGTATAAACTTGGAGATGAGTTTTTCCAATGGTCTATGTAGTTATTAAATAGAGGGGAGGTTCCTGGTGGTTGGTCTTTGTCTCCAAAGAAAGATATTTGCTTCAAGGGATGTGTTGTGGTTCCATTTTAACTTTAGAAAGTGGTGATGTAAAATAAACAACCATATTAGTAATCCATTTATCTCGGCACCACCAAGATGTTCTATGATTTACATCCTCAGTTATGGTGGCTGGGTATGAGATAATATATAGCTGAATTTGTATATCTATGTTATACCTATTTCCAGGTTATGGCAGAGCACCTGAATCCATCCAGTTTTCTTCATCCATTAACCATTCCTACCTAGAAGTGATATGAGGTTGTTATGGATTTCTCTATTTTCTTACCTCATACAAACTGCGTATGGAACACAATTTGGGAAGTAATTGAACAAATGAACAAATTGGTCCATTTTATTCTGATCAAGGACTCGACCAAATTGGATGAATTGGGTCAATTTTACATTTGGGAGATATTAAGGATTCATGGTGTTCCATCAACAATTATTTCAGAAAAAGACAATAATTTTACCTCTAGGTTCATGGAAGGCCTTCAAAAGTCTCTAGGGTCATAAGTCAAGTTGAGCATGGCATACCATCCTCAAACGGATGGTCAGACAGAGTAGGAAAATCATATCTTGGAAGAAATGCACAGAGCATACGTGTTGGATTTCATAGGCTCATGGGATATACATTTAGGGTTTTTCAAGTTTTCATATAACAAAAGTGATCAATAATTGATAAAAATGGATCCATTTGAGATACTTTATGGTTAGTCGTATCAGTCTACCTTCTTCTTGGTAGATGTGGGTGAGAATTTTTTTTGGTACTAATCTTTGTATAGGAGATGTATGATAAGGTTTGGTTGATTGGAAAATATTTTTTGATGGTGTTGGGACTCCATAAGTCTTATTCTGATAAGAAACGATGAGCCTTGGTGTTTTTTATTGGTGATCTAGTATTTCTGAAGGTTTCCCCTCACTCGGGTCACCTTCATCTTGGTAAGTTAGGTAAGATAATGCGGAGGTATGTCAAGAATTTTTAGAATATAAAGAGAGTTGGTAAGGTGGACTTCCAGTGAAGTTTTACATATCATCTGACATTAATTCATGAATTTTTCCGTATCTTTTAGTTGAAGAATTATAATCTAAAACCATGATGAGTTGGGAATAGTTTGAGTTGTAACATGATATATCTGTGTGTGAATGACTAGCGTAGATCATTGATACTCGAGAAAAAAAGTGATTTGAGGAAATTCCATACCATTATTTTATGTTATTTGGTAGTATGAGAATGAAGAGTATGATAAATGTGAGAAAAAATCTTGGGTTGAGGAGAAATACTTATTCTTATTCTATGATCAAACTTTATATTGACTTTATAAGGGTGGAAAGTTTTTGTGGTGGGGAGAATTGTCATATCCATGATTTATTTTGAGGTATTTTATAATTTATTTTATATATTATCTTGGTATCTTGAATTTATTTGGTGTATATAGTGAAAAATTGATATTTTGGACCCTAAAATTGGTAGCACATGGTTATTAGAAACCATTAACGATCCCTGAAGAGCTCATGCACCCTGGATAGTGGCACTGTCTAGACCACACGACCTACTGAATAGGTATGTTTCTAACCATGTGCCCAAAACATCAGGTCTATTTGAGGCACACCTTCAACTGCATAGTCATGCACCCCATACAGAAAACTGTGTGACCTTTTTTTCATAAGGACATAGGTGCTGCATAGTTTATTCATGGTTTGATAGACTATATGGACAAACCATGTAGCCTGTGTAGGTCTTTAAAAATGTTGATTTTTTGGTTTTTCCTTGATCAATTTTAAGAAACTAAACACCCTAACTCACCACCATATGGGATATCTAGCCCTAGACTCCACCCCTCCCTGTTGGGTCCCTTGGACCCCAATTTCTTGGTGTATTTGGCCTTTTATATTAAAATAATCATCAATTAAATCCTTCCTCTTTTGGTTTATTGGTTTCTTATTCCCTACTCTTTGGGTTCTTATTTATTAAGTGGATGGGTTGACCTGGTGAGGGTTAAATCTTGATTTTTGGGGTTCAATATTGATGTTTATGGTTTGTTATTACCATTATAGGGTATCCTTGTGTTGCGATTGTGGTTTTCTACCAGATTTTAGAGTTTTCCTAGCTTGAGGCAGGTGATTCCAAGATTTGAAAATGTTGGATGATTTTTGTATGATTTCCTTTCTTTCTAAATGTGCTCTATGGATTGTGTGGGTGGTGAAAATCATGTTTTATAAAGGGTTTGGTGTGATTATAGGTTTGAAAGAGGTTTTTTCTTTGGAAAATGATGGTTTTCAGGTGTTTTTTCTATTTTTGGGTTCTTTGTATGTGAAAGATGTGGTTTATAGGATATGGAAAGAGGAATTGAGATAAAAGGGAATCCTAGGTATCTAGTTGGGAAGACTATGACTAGTAATCTAAATGGATTGGTGGGGGTAAAACCCGATTCCCTCTAGCAGGATTGACCCTACAAGAATAACCAAACATTTGATGATGATCAAATACCACTAAAAATTTGGATTGAATCATCTTTAATGGATCATGCATGAAGAATCTATGGGTTATGGTATCTATACCATGTCACCGCGGTATAATGTTCCTAGGGTCCCACTAATACTAGTGCCTTAGAGGTCACCCATGGTGCTCATGTGATGTTCTATTTACCATCAACATACATAGAACTTTACTTCCATCTCTAGTTCAAATCATATTTTCACTTATAATGTTTTCTTTCTATTCACATCCTATACACAACCTCAGGTGTATATATACCTTGTTATGTTCAACCTTGGTAAAGGAAATATGTTACATGGTGGTGATTGTGGATCTGGTTGCTAGTGGTTCCTCTTATTACAAGTGTTAGTGGAGGTGTCATGAGGGTGTTAGACCTCTGGTTTCATGGAGTTTTTTGGTGGAATAATTAGTTCTCCCACTATTTTAAGTATTTTTGGTATTTTTGTTTTGTTTTGAAATTGAAAAACTATTTAACTTGTGATATTTGTTCTAATTTTGATTATGGTTATTGTTTATTTTGTGATTCTTGCCTCCTATGAGTTGTTTATGGATGATTATTATGGGTGAAACTATTCCCAAATGCGATGATTGATGCACAAGAACTACTTTCTAGACTGTGGGGACTGGGAACACTCTTTGGGCCATGTTATAGGCTAGGTTGGGTGTAACAACCCTGACCACATTAACCCAGAGTTAGTGGTCATTTTATTACAATTTCATAGATGTAAGAGATCACATAACCAATGATGGATCAATTAAGCATCCTTGAAGAAATTACTTACATACATGGTTCCCTTATTACATTAGTAATTAAACATAGTACATAAAAAAATAAAATAAACTGCTTCTTGTCACTTATTCAAAGATTCATTATTCATAACCTAGGGAAGGAAAACATATAAAAGGGTGAGATAAAACACTCAGTAAGGGTTATATGGAACAATAATAAGTTATAAGGGATGCACTTGGGGGTATTTCCACCTCCCTCGATCTTCTCACCATGTTAGGTCACCCAGTGCTGCATCGGGTGGGAAGAAGGGTGCAACCCACCTAGCTGATGGATTACTATGTCAAACCATTCTTGATCAGGCTATCACCCCATGGGATGCTCTTCCAACTCGGTAGGAAATGTCTCCTTCTCAGCTGGGGCTCTCTCTGAAGTTATCCCTTCATGTGGAGGGGGGTTCCTAGGGTGGAGGGTTTGAAAAGGCTACTCCTGGGGATTATCTTCTTTGAGAATAAGTAAAGTAAATACAGAATAAACATTATGGAAATGTAAATAATTTGAAAAGAACATTCCATCAATAAACAAAGAATAAAAATGAATCCATAGTTTTTTTCATAGTGAAAATCATCTAGATAATAATAACAGATTACTGAATGAAGGAAATGCTTAATCATTGGAAAATATATATCTTCCACACAAACCATAATACCATCAAGATGATTTAATTCAATGGGTGAAAACCCATTTGATTCTACTTAGTAATAAATATGAAGGGTTTGTTTCCAACTATTTTTATCTCATGAGACTACCGATATATCGAGGGGATATCTATAACCGGGCCCCACCTGTAGGGCTTGCATTAACCAGTCCCTAACCTATAGGACTTACATTAAATGATCCCCAACCCATGTCATACCAATAAAAAGTAGTACTTATATGTTTATTGAGTTAATAAATAATTTTACTTATCATAAAATATCCATATTAAATAAAAGATATAGATTTGTAAATATTTCCACAGATAATAAAATAACTATCAAGAGAAATATTGTGAATGGTATCAAGATAGAACAACCCCAGTCAAAATAATCATAAACCATTAAATAAAATATGATATATGGTAACATAAGTGATCACACATAAGATTAAACAATTGGTGTAGAAATAGATGAAAATAATCTAACAAAATCATTGAGAAATTCTTGAGAGAAATACCCTTTTTTTACTTTAGAAAGAAGAGTTATTTTGGAAAATCATTTGTATTTTTCATAAAATCAGATTTTATACATGTATATACTAGAAAAAAGGAAAGAAAATTAAATTATATTTGAGTAATAAATTCTATACAACTGAAGTGAAAACATGTAAAAAATGTTTTTAAAAACTTTAGAAATGGTCCACTTCAGTATGAATTGAAGGAAAATATAAGAGTCTTTAAAGTAGACAAAGGATTAATTATTTATATAAATCAAGAAAATATATAAGTTATTTTTTAATTATAAAAATATTTATTTTATAAAAATGTTGGCATCTTAAAAAATATTATGGAGTATACTTAAAAATGGGTAAGAAATTGGGAAGTACCCTTTAATCGGTCTTGCTTATCAGGAGGAATTGAAACAAAATACTTATAAAACTTGTATTTCCCATAAAAATAAATTATAATTAAGATAGGTAAATATATTTATAACACAAAAAATGAATTTAATAATATTAAATAAGAATAATTAAGAATTACATTAGGGTAAAGAGAGATAAATAGTAACCAGAAGGAAAAATGGATGTTCAGGGAGAATCCCCTACCACTTTATAATTGATCAAATCAAATGACCAAAAATTAATAATCATAAAATGAATAATTTAATAATTTTAAGATAAATATATTAATGATATATTATATCAAATTTTAGTATAGATACACCGAACATAAGAAATAAGTTGTGAATATGGGAAATCTCATAGAAATAAAAGTGATATGAGAAAACCCTTACCTTATGTTTGAATGTGTATTGAAATTTATCTTAATGTCCGGAATAATTAGATTAAATACTTTAAAAAACTAATTAATAAAATTTTATACATGTATTTGATTTATTATAATTTGATTTATTTCATTTATGGATTTTTATGATTTATAATATTCACTTTTATCATTAAAAAGTGTTCATTTCCTTGGTTTTCATGACCATCTTACTTGTATAAATGTATAAAAAAATCATGTAAAATGAGAATAGATGTATAAAATTGAAATTATATGTTATTAATTAACTTATATAATATTAAATGGTTATATATCTCATTAATTTATATGATATGAGGTTAAATAATTAGATAAATTGTTAGTGATAATCATATTGATTATTTTGGTATTTTTTCGATCACCACAAAATAGTTTTGTTTTTTTAATTAATATTATGCATATATACTAGTTTAAGAACTTTAAATAAGATTTAATAAATATATTATAATTTTTTTAATAATAATAAATGGTTTTATGACCATACTTGAAGGCGAAACTAAAAAACAAATACATTTTGTCCACAAAGGCTGTAAATCGGCACCTCAGGGACGATGCTTTCATTTTTAGAATAAAAGGAAGAGGAGAAGAGACTTGATGGTGGATTTTACATTGAAATAATAAAATTAAATTATATATAATATAATGAATTTATCATGTATGTTTGGATAGAGATGGTGGGGAAATAATAATAAAATAAAATAAAATAAAATAAAATAAAATGAAAGAGAAGTATTAAGGGTTTTACCTTTTGAATTATTCTCCTTAAGAACCTCCTTAAGGGACATGGGTTTGGTCTTTTATTGAGACCAAAGGTTCTTGGACATGGGGTAGATACTTGGGAAGAGTATTGGGCATAAATTGAATAAGATTCAAGGATTTGGTGGTGTGAGGATAAGAGGTGGTATTTATAGTGGAGGAGAGGAGTGTTTTTTGATTATTATATTCATTATATTATTATTTTGGATCAAGAAAAGAAATAGTGTTGATTATTATGTCTAAATATAGTAATTAGTTCATTTTATTTCAAACCAATGGTTCTTAAATCTTCTATACATAATCAATGATTCAATATTTCATGTATTTAGCTTGTACCGTAAATTACCATATTTCACTATTAACCAAAAATTCAAAATTTTTAGAAAATTACCAAAAAATCACCCTAACCATTTTAAATGTTTATAATTAAAAAAAGAAATAAATTTTATGAAAATAATTTTCAAAATATGAGAAATATATATTTTTATTTAAAATCACCATTTACTCAAAAAATACCAATTTTAAAATTATAACTAGTTTTATAATAGAATGAAAAATTAACTAAGGTATCATAAAATTATCTTATAATCATAATAAAAAAAAATATTAATTTATGAATATATTTTATGAAAATAAATATTCTTTTAAATCATTATATTCATTATAAAATTGTAAATAAACATTTATGTTTTACAAAAATACCAACACATAATTTGTCATTTTTAAAATATTTATTTACTTATTAGATGATATAAATATTAAATTTTTTCATCTATAACATACCTATTTTTTTAAACTTTCATCAGTGAGATTGCTATTCAAATCATAAATAGAAAAAATTATAGTTTTATAGAAATGGGGATTTTCACTATTCACTGTAAATTAAACATTTTCATAAAATACCGAAATTCCACCCTAATCTAATTTTGGAATTCTATTTTTCAAAATGAAGATAATTTTGTTCAATAGAATTTGTAAAAGTTCCAAAATTTAGTTTTAAAATAAGTGTACCATTAAAAAGTGGTAAAACTTCTTTGAGAAAAATATAGCATTTTAATGCGTAAAATTGGATTCATTATTATCTTATGCCTATAAAATAATTTGGATGAATGTAAAAACATTTTATTAAATATATAATCTATAAATTTCATTAATAATATTCATTATTTCCAATTTAATGGCTAGTCTATAACTGTAGTTTTAAAACAATGATATTTAATTGTATATCATTGTTCGTTTAAGCTTGGTGTTATGTGAAACATATACTATTGAATAAATTAAATTTAAAAAGAGAGATAAAATAAAATCTTGGGGTTTTACATCTGGTGTTGGGTTAGATGGAACCCCCGACATTCTTTGTGACAAAGTAAGTATATTAAAACACCTCCCTTTGAAATGTTGCTTAAACTTGTTTGATATAGGTGGAAAAATATTGTATAACAAAACTTATTTTGTTATTTTGAGCTCAGATAGAAATAATCAGTTGATTTTTGAATTTGAAAAAGGCTACCACTAGTTGTTTCACCATTAATAATAAATTTTCCCTATTTTATCCTCTTGATGAGACATGTTTTATTCCTAAAAATAATCTCATAACCTTTATCATATAGCTGACTCAAACTCATAAAGTTATTTTTAAGCCTATCCAAAAATATAATATCTTTTGACCTTAGTTTATAGGATTAAATTCCAATAGTTCAAATTACTTTTTTTCTTTAAAGATATTTCATTCTAAAATATAACTACACTACCATCATGTTCTTTAGTATACTTTAAAATATTGGTGTCTCCAATCATGTGTTATGATCAACTACTATCAAGGATCCGCGGTTTTCTCCACTTAATAGCTTTGATATCCACTTAAATAATAAGATAATTCTCTATTTTATTACTTATTAGAGACATATCTCCTTCTTAATACTATAGAGTTTTTTCTTGGGATTATCATCATAAACCCTCCAACATAGTAACCTTGCTAGTCACACCTCCCATGGATCTACTCCAAGAAATTAAATTGGTTTGGGATAGGTAAGTACGATAAATGTTTACCAACTTCTTAATTCTTCTCAGGCTTGATTCCACTATTCTCTAGATATCACCCCTTCAATTATTTCCTTCTCTGATTCCATGATATAGAAATATTATACCACCATACATAATCTTTATGACCAAATAAACCATAACACTAACAATAGTATCTAAAACCAGTTCTTCCTTAAAACTATTTAGTTTATCTATAATTTATAGATTGTTTTATTGGTACACTTTTATCCTCTATCTACTTTGGTTTAGATGAATATTTAATTATAAAGTTGTTATCAACTTTCTTGGATGTAGATTGAGTAGTTTTAAAGTATTTTTTGAACTAGTATTTTTTCAAATTATATTTTAGAACCTTCAATATCATATAAGATAGATTTATAATTCTTAGATGTATAAGTTAAGTTTTTAACTAAGTTTCTATATATATTTTCTCAGTAGTATGAGATGAATCAACCATTTTTTACATAGTTTTATCATAACAACTTCTCATTATTCCAAGGGTATTCTCTATCTTAAAACACCTAGATTGAGCCATATGTAATTCTTCTTCCTTATCAAAAAATTTCTTCTTAAATTACATGTATATTGTTTCTTTCTCATAAACTTTCACTTCAATAATTTTGATTTATTTTACATAATCAGTTTCTTTGGTGAAGATTTTATTATTATCTTTCTTCATATTTGGAACCTATTTAATTAAGGATTTTATTTCCCTATTGTGTTTTAAATTCTTCTAAATACACATTCAAGTTTATCTTTTGGGATGTTTTAAAGGTATATTTATTCTCCTCCTTCTCTTATTAAGATATATTCACATTTTTCAATACAATCCATAAAATTATTAAATATTTTTGAAGATTATTCTTCATATTGACTAAAATAAATGAAGTATTCTCCCAATTATTTTCTTAGCATGGTCCTTATTTTTCTCATTTTAAATTTCCTCTTACTCACACAAGACTTCATAACTTACTTATAATTTATACCGAAATTCTTGACTTGGGTTCCTTTTTCATATTCATAATCTTCATCATTTTAACTTTTATTTCTTGGAAAATCAGCTAAAAAATTTCCAATTACACCACATGAAATTAAATTTAGTGTATTTTTTCCTTTTTACTTACCATTTACTGTTTTTATGTTCTTAGAGATAAGAAACATTATTGATATATAAATTTCATGCATATATTTTTTGGTATTTTAATACATTGATAATTTTGATTTAAATGATATTATTTACAATATTTGAATAGTTTAACTAGATTTTTTTTAATTTTTGGAAGGATGTAATAAAAATTTGTAAAATGAACAAAAAGAGATGAATATATCAGGTTGAAGACACTTTGCATCGTGATACTAAGTTCCATGATATGATATCAGAAGGTTGATATTTGGTTGAAGTTGGAGAAGAATTTTAGATTTTTGGGGAATAAGTTTTTTTGACATTAAAAATCATTTAATTCTTGTATGGGATAAGATAAAGACATATGACAAGAATTACATCACCCATTTACCGTTTTAAATGAGGTTTCATGGATTTTTTCAAAGGTACACAATGGTATATTTTTTTCATAAACTTTATTTACATTGTAATATTTATGAGATAAAATATGGATGTTATTACATTTTTTCCATTAATTATCCATTTACATTGTAAATCCATCATGAGTAGAAAATTATATACAATTTAAACTTTTGATATTTTATAGGATCATAATATCTTTGACCATAGACTTCTACATGTGGTTTGTGACATATTTCATGGCTTATTTTTTAGGGATTTGTATCTAACCTGAGCATCAATAAGTTTATATAAATTCAAGGGTCAATTGCTATTACAAAATATTATTGAATTGGATGTATGGGCTAATGAGATATGCTACAGATGGAATGGAACTAGTACTGGTTTGAGTAGGATAATAATTTTATTTTCTTACCTGCTCATGGCTAGCATGATGGGGTAGATTTTGTTCCATGACATGTGTTATGAAAGGGAATTGGATGTACTAAGGTATTTATAATTTAAATTGAAATTATTGTTTGATTATTTCATTTGTGCTTCACTGCTACCCATTCCCAAATTCTTTATGTAGGATATTTGTAAGAGGGGAGATAAAGTGTGATTTAATTTATTATTCTCTTTAAGCATGGAAATTTCCTAAGTTCAGTTAAATAATCTTCATTTTATATGAGATATAGGGTTTATACTTCCATAAAAACCATTGAGATATTTATTAAAATATGTTTAAAAATGGTTTTTGTTTACCCATCCTTGTATAATTTGAAGTATCAGACTATGACAAAAATAGAGTGTAGGATGGAGGCATTTCACCATGACCATTGGATTCTCTAGTACATAATTTCAATAACTACATGATTGAAAATTAGTTATTCTATACCATGTTTTCCCTGAAACCTTATTCATTGCTACCAATATTAATTTTTTTTTGTTTTTTGACAACCACTCTTTATAAAAACATCATAATAAATTTTTAAATAAATTATATTATATTTATTTCATAAATTTGTTTATGTATTTTTTATTGAATCAATTTTTTTCTCCAAACCTGTCTCTATGGGTTTGACCTTGGACTTTCATTTTCTATCCTAACCCTTTTTTAGTGACTTTTTTATTCAGTATTTTAAATTTATAAATTTAGTAACCCTATGGGATTTATATATTAACATAGGAATCTCAATTTTTTTGCATCATTTTTCAGTATAGGTACAAAGATTATTTTATTTTAATAATTTATACAACCTGTTTTCTTATCTTGTGTGTTTTGTAATTTTAGAATTAGATTTTTATTTGTTTTTTTATTATTTTTACCAAATATTGATATTTTTGATTGTAATGTAAGGGATTCAATTAAAAGACAGTTTATCCTTCCTTTTGAAGTATTTAATAAAACAACTATAAGAGTATAAAAAAATGAACAATTAATCTATAAAGTGCCCATAATCATACGCAAGTAAGAAAGACATAATGATCCATGAAATAAAACAAAATATTGAATTTGAGTGTTAATAAAATGAAAGTGTGGTCAATAAGTAAAAGGTGAGTACCAATTATGAATTTTATATCTATTATAATCATGATAACCTCAATTTTATAGGTTAATAGGATGAAGAAGATGGTGATATTTCTACTAAAATCAATTGGGAAAATGAAAAATTCAGAAAAAATAGCAAGAAGAAGAAAAAGAGGAAAAAGGAATCATGGATAAGGATTGTTTAAAAACATTTCTTTTAAAAAATGGTATTTCAGCTAAAGGAAATGGAAAAATAAGAATAAATGTTAGATTCCATGTTTATCATGTAATGTTTAGAAGATTTAAGAGCACTAAAGGAAGAGGAAGAAAAACTAGAGGAAGAAGAATTTAAGAAGATGATTGATGAACATTAAGTGATTATTACAGAAGTTAAACACGTTCATCTAGCAGTGAAAAAATAATAATAATTTTATAGAGTCTGGATAGATGCTGAAATATTTTTAATTATATTTATACTATGTAGACTTTGGTTACCTACTGTGGACTTCATTCCAAATTCATCTAGGTGAAAAGGAGTTGATCTGGATTCATAAAACATTCAAAATTACATTAATCCAATATGGTTAATCTTATACCATGTTTTAATCAGCTGACCTAGGTATGTTCAATCTAAAACAATGTTAAAAAAGAGTAGCTTCTGAGAGTTAATTGGAGTTTTTTGTTGCTTTATATTATTTTAGATTCATTTATTTATTTGGATTTAAATTTTTATTAGTATTTTTTTTCAATTCAACCGATATTTTTGAGTGTCATTTAATGAGGCTAAAATTTCACTTATTTCTTTCCATTTTTCATGTCTATGATGATGGCACTAGAAGGAAAGTAATAGGAAGGAAAAGGAAAAAATTAATGGCCAAACCCAATAAAATCATTTAAAGGGGATACGTGTTTCAATTTTAAAATTTTAATTTGTATTCCACACATTATTTTAGAATTATAATTTTAAATAGAATTTCATTCCCTATAATTGATTCTTAGTTTGATCAACAGAAATAAGAGACATAAATTGATAAGGATTTTTTCCATGCTATGTTTTTAAATTTCTTTGCCAATAATTTTTCCTAATAATAATGGGTGAAATAATTAAAAGGGATAAGAATGTGGGTTTTAATATGAACATCCATGATTTAAGGATACTTTTTGATTATTATAAATGATTTTTTTAGATTTGGTCTGCCTTGAATTTATAATATTTTCATTAGTTGATTTTATTATTCTTAAGACTTTCCATGAGTTTTTGTCCAAACCATTCATATCATTCCTAAGAAATTATATAAAAAAATATTTCCCATTATTTCATTATTATATTTCTTGAGAGTCTATACAATTTTCTATTCAAGAACTTTCTTGTCATCTTATCAAATCTATTATTGAAAAAATCACTTTTAATATGATTGAGGTTTATTTTTTAACCCTTTATCCTTGGACCCACCTTAACATCATTCCTTATTTTTCACATAGAATCCATGAATGAAATTTATAGGAAAATATCCATGATTTAATTCTATTATATCCATTACTTACCCTACTCTTATTATATTTCAGGATATTAAATTGAATAAGTGTGGGGGAGAGATTGTCCATGGTGGATCGAGATGAACTCCAGTGAGGAAAATTTGATGTTTTTTTATTATTTGGGGAGATTCCATGTTGTAATTAATTATACTATATTATTCACATCTCTTTATAAAAAAAAGTAAAAAAACGGGGTGTGTATGGGAAGGATAAAAAATCACTCTTGTCAGAATGATGTTTTTTTATCATTTGTGGTTAGGTGGTGGATGTGAGTTTTGTTCCAAGTATGATTTTTTTAAAAAAATAAAGCAATATGGGGAAATTCATTTATTATGATATATTATTTTATGATCCCACTTTGAGATTTAGGGGATGGGGAGATGACATATTATAGGATAATTTCATTAATATTATCTTTTGATACCATTCACTATGATTTAGAGTCAAAAATAATTTTTAAACTTTACTTTTACATCATTTACCTACCTACCCTCATCCTCAATGTCATTTGAACCTAACGATTAAGTCCTCATGATTATTTGTGATGTTGTCTTTATACGGTGAAGATGCTAGATTCCTTGAAAGCCTATAGTAAGTAAAATATTTTATAAGGCATGCGATGAACTCTATTTACATTTGTACCTTGATGATGATTGAAAAAATTCAATGTGAGGTAAATTGAAAATTAAATGCTTATTAGTAATGAATTTTAAAATAAAAATAGAAGGATGAAAAACCCTATCTATTTCAAAATAAAGAATATAAAATTCTTTGTTGATTTGTATCCTTGAAAAAGTGAGGCATTTATGAACTTTCCAATGTGATTCTTGAACATTTAAATTCATTATTTAATCAATTTATTTTATTTAAATTAAATTTAAAACATGGTATGGAGAGGTTACTTTGTTGTATATCTATATTTCATCCTAGAGGACAAGTATGAATTCAAGTGTGGGGTGATTTGATATGTACATTTGATGAATATATATTTTGGTATTTTAATATATTGATCCTTTGGATTTAATTTATATTATTTCCAATATTTTAATGGATAATTAGTTTTCTGATTTTTGTTAGGATGTAACGAATATTTGGAAAATGAAAAAAGAGAGATGGATATAGTATGTTGAAGACATTTCAGGTTATGACATGAAGTTTCATGGTAGAACACTGGAAGTTTGGTGTTGGGTTGAAGTTGGAGAAGAATTTAAGATTATAGGAGAATACGTTTTTATGACATTAAAATTCATTTATGTTGTATATGGGTTGATGGGATGGCTTGAATCAAGAATTGGGTCACCCATTCATGCTTTAAAAGGAGGTTTCACAACTTGTTTAAAGCCAAACAAGGGAATTTACATAGTAAACTTCATTTATGTGGTAATATTGTTGAGACATAATATAAAATACTTATCATTTAGGCCTTAAATTATCTATTTACATAGTGTATCCATCATTAATGGGAATTTATATGTGACTCAAGCTTATGATATTTTAAAGGATCAAGATATCTTTGACCATAGACTTACTCATGTGGACTGGGATGCCTTTTATGTCTGATTTTAATAGAATTAAAACCAACCCAAACATAAATATATGATTATAAATTTAAGTTTCATACATTACTATAAAATATTTATTGAATGGGAGGTCTGGACCAATGATAGGTTATACAGATGGAAGGGAAACGCCGATTCTATGAGTAAGATATGTTTTTTATTTTTCTACCCCCTAATGGATGGTTTGATGGGATATATTTTATGTTGCGGTGTGCATGATGAAATGGGATTAAATGTACTAAGGTATTTATAATTTTAATTTCAATTCTTTTTGGGTTCTTGCATTAGTTCTTCATTTCTATCCATTTCTTAACTCTCTTTTCATAACCATTGAAATTGGGATGAGGAAATGTCATTTAATTTAACTCTCCCTTTTTTCATGACCATTTCCTTAGTTAGATTGAATTCCCATCATTTAATAAGAGATATCATGTTTATAATTCCACCATGACCATTGGGTTAGTTATTACCATATGTTTAAAAATGGTTTCTAGTTACCCATCATTTAATAATCTGAAGTATATAACCATGATAAAAGGATAGTTTATGATGGAGTGTGTTAACCATGACCATTGGACCTTCTAGGAACTAATTCCAAAAAACTACATGATTGTAAATTAATTATTCCATACCTTATTATCCATTATTCTTGATTTATTGATACTTGAAATCCTTTTTCTTTTTTGTTACACCCACTCTTCAAAACTACCCCCATTTCCCCTTTTTTAATAAAAGAAATATTATTTATTTTAGGCATCTTGATGATGTAGGTTTTAAAATGACATTCACTTGTGGTTTGTGGAATATTACTACCCGAAAGGCCTAAAGGGATTAAATTTTTATTCATTTTTGATAATCCCCCTTTTAAGGGTTGAATGGAAACCCTTAAATGGTCTGTAGGATTGGTAACATTACAGGACCTGAAGGTATTAAAAGAATTAATCCCAAATGATGACTACTTAAAAATACCCTTCCCCAACACCTACATCATGATCAAATCTCCACCTTTGCATGGTTATTCTACTAGCTATCCTATATAGAGATGCACAATCCTGGTACTGATATAAAATTACATACCCTATCATTCTTCTAAATCCGATTGCTCTGATACGGTGAATGTGCATGCTCTGAATCCTCTAATGAGGCTTGTTCCTTCTATAATCTTTATGGTTTTCATTTGGACATCATGTTTCCCGAACGCCTTGAGGTGTCCTGAAGACATTAAGTTGGATTGAAGTCATTTCTAACCTGAAGTCCTGAAGGAATCTAGGACCAAACTGGTGGCCCGAGGGTGAATAGTTCTGACTGGGATAGTTCCTGCTATAGTAACTACTATAGTAACTTGTAAAGTACCAGCTACATTGATTCTACAGTAACCCAAAAATATGCCTCAGACCATATTCGATCCTAGGTCTTGTGGATTCACTCGAAAATTCCTCACCAACGGGGCTAAGGCTCATGTGTTGTTCATGGAATATTACTGAGGGAGCTATCATCATATCACAAAGAGTAATTATTAGAACCCTATAAAACATGATAGAAACTTCCATTTGGAATGCATGAATCAATAAATTCTTTCAAGGATTCAAAAATGTGGAACTACTGGCTAAGTCACATGAATTAAAAGGTGATGAAGGTAATGATAAAAAAATGAATTCTACCTGAGCTAAAGTTGGTAGAAGTTGACTTGTGTGGATATTTTTTATTTGGAAAAAAGAAGAAGGTATCCTTTTCAAAGTGAGGTAGAACACAGAAGGTTGGGAAGATGTACCTAGTTTACACTGATGTTTTGGGCCTTGTATTAGTACATTTTCTTATATAGTCACAATATTATGTGTTATTTATTGATGAATCAATATGGAAGGCATGGGTTAACTTTATAAAAAGAAAATTTGATATGTTTAACATGTTTCAAAAGTGGAAGACTATGGTGGAAAATGATTCAGGGTTAAATCTAAAATGATTGAGGACTGACAATGGTGTAGAGTATGGAAATTAAGAGTTTAATTAATTCTATAAAAATAACGGAATTCAATGGGAGAATAATTTTCTAGGTACACCATATTATAATGGTGTAGTTGAAAGGATGAATAGGATGCTGAAGGAATGTTTTAAGAGCATGGGACTACACTTAGGGTTACACATGACTTTCTGGGATAAAAGAGCCAACATAGAATCATATCTCATCAATAAGAGTCTATCAGTACAAATTGGATATTGTATTCCTAAAAGGATTTTCTTTGGAAAGGAGGAAAGCCTCCCATATTTATGAGTCTTTGGATGTTTTACGTATGTACATATAGATGACTAGGTAAGGTAGAAACTTAATTCTATGTCCAAATCATGTTTCTTTATCGGGTATGGTGTCCAGAAGTTTGGTTATTACGTTTAGGATGTTAATAACAAGATGAAAACTAGAATCTAGATTGTGATATTTAATGAAGGTGTCACATACAAGGACTGAAATATATATAATATTGATAATGAGAATAAATAATTAGAGTGGTATAAGAAATTGGAGCTTTAAGGTGTAACTGAGTATATGACACTAGAACCAATAGATCCTACCCCTCAAGTGGATTTGGGGAGATCAAAAAGGGTGATAAGGCCTATGAAAAGGTATTTAAAATCCTTAAATTATCTATTGTTGACTAAAGGTGGACAAATAAAATGTTTTTAAGATGTAATGTAGTTGAAGTAGTCTAATAAGTGGGAGTTCTCTATTAAAGAGGATATTTCTTCAATGCATGATAGCAACAATTGGGTGATGAAACCTTTTATATAAGTAAAGAAATAATTTTATATCAAATGGGTATTCTGATTCAAGGAATAAAATGATTATAATAGGATATGCAGGACAAGGATAGAAGTGAATGGTTTTCAACATAAGGATGGTGCATGATTCACTGAAATTTTCTTACATATTGTGAATATTACCACTATCCAGATGGTTCTTAGTATTATTTCATTAGAATATTTACATCTTGAGTATCTTCATATAAAGATAAATTTCCTTTATGTGTATTTTGAGGTGGATCTTTATATGAAACATCCAGAGGGATACGTTGAGTTCAGGAAGGAATACATAGTTTGAAAACTACAAAAGAGTTTATGTGGGTGAAATAAGACACCCAGGTAGTGGAAAGAAATATTTTAATGCATTCATTACTAAAAATGCCTAAAAATAGTGTGAAATATATCAATTATTCTATTTCATATATTTTGGAAGTGAATACACTATAATTATTCTGTATATGTTTTACAAACTTATTGAAGGATCATGCATGCAGAGGATTGATAAGCTGAAAGGGATACTGGATAAAGAGTTCAAGATGAAAAATATTAGAGAAGATATCAATAATTTGGGGTGAAGACTAAGAGAGACCGCATATTTAGAACCTTTATGTTATCACATACTGAATGCATTAGAAAAGTTTTGAGAAGATTTAGTATACTAAAATCAATGCTAGTCTCTATTCCCATGGAAGGAAATTTCAAATTATGAAAGTAGAAATCACTGAAGATGGAAGAAGGTGTTGAGTAAATGAAAAAGGTTCCATACAGATTAGTTTTTTGAAGCCTGATCTATGCCATAGTTTTTACTTTAACTAACACTTATCATGCTATAGGAGTTGTGAGTAGGTACCTGGATAACCCTGTAAAACAACATTAAGAAGCTAGGAAGTGGATACTGAGGTATATAAAGGGAATCAAGGAAGTATATCAGTGTTTTATGAAATAAAAATCATTATAGGCTCATGTGGATACTAACCTTGGAGGTGAGTTAAACTATATAAGGAGTACTATAGGTTATGTATTTACTATGGTGGGATTGTAGTAAGCTAGATATGTCAGTTGGAGAAGGTGGTGGCTTTATATCACTATAGAGTTAGAATACATTAATATAATAGAAGCTATAAAAGATATGTTTTTCCTAAAAAAATTCTTTGATGAGTTAGGTAGAAATCAATAGAAAAATGTATTATACTTTGATAGTCATAGTTTTATACATCATACAATGAACCCAGTTTTTCATGCCTAGATAAAGCACATCTAGTTGAATTAATAATTTATTAGAGTCTTAATATAGGATGGGTTGCTTACATTATAGAATATTCATGAAAAAAATCTAGTAGACATGTTGATGAAGCCGATGGTGATAGAGAAGTTGAGGATTTTTTGGGCCTCTATTTTTATCTGCTGATGAATAGAGGATGAGAGGTAGAATATGGGAGAATACTATAAGTGCACAAAAGGGAAACTGATTGGTATTTCATGAATCATTATCCTGAAATTGCAGTTATGAATGGAAATATTCATAAATGAGTGAATAAGAGGAGGGAATCATATTAAATAAGTTTTCTATGTTAGTAGATTCGAAGTAAGTCAATATAGAGGAAAAAGATCTAAGTGAGAGATTGTTGGAATGATGAAGCTCAATCCATTTGGATAAATTTGGGTCAAATGTTAGTTTCCCAGAATGTACACTAGTCTATAATTATGACCAAACTATAACATAGCTTACGAGTGACATAAATAGGGCATTATAGTAGTGCATAATTTAGAGACAATGGTAATATAGCTCTATAAACTTTTTTCCTGTAAAACTATAATAGATTAGACTTGGGTTGCTTAAAAAATGTAGCAGTGCAGACTTTTTGTGCGGTTAGTGGAACAGTTACATCATCTTCTTTTATGATCTCATTCGAGCTAGGGCTTCTGTGAACTTAAATTTGGTATAGGGTTTCATTATACTTAAAAATCACAACAAACTTGGATTTTCTATAAGTTTTTTCCCTAATGTGGGTATATAATACTTTCTATGTTTAGTTTGAGTTCTAAAACCAAAATTAACACTATAATTTTCATGTTATTTTAATAGAGTGGAAATGTTCTTCCTTAAATCTTGTATTTTTATCTATACTTGTACAAGATAAGGGAAATATAAATCCTTTAATCTTTAAAGAGAGATAATAATAAATGGGAATTGTTTATAAAATCACCTATATCCCACCAACTAGCACTTATTCTTCTCATGTAAACTAGATATTCAATGAATTTAAGGAAATATCTACATATCAGATTGATACCTTTAACCTTAGGCTTGGTCTTTGACTACTAGATAAATGTATATTAAGTAGAATGCAAGTAAAACTTCCATCCTAAGCTTTCAAAATACTCAATTTTTACATGAGATAATTAAATCACATGGTGGTATTATTCCTCCTAAAAATCAATCCTCTAAATTATTTTTAATAGTATATCTTTCCTTAAAGAAAATGATGAATAAAAATTCAACATTTTCATTCTATTTTTTACTCTATATTCAATATACCAGTTCTTACTCTTTGAAAAATATCAACCTTTCAATTATTGAACACTTTATCTTTATTTATTTTATATTCATACAAACACGTGAATAATATTTTTATAATAAAATATAGAAAATCCCTTTGATCTAGGGAAGCATGACCTTCTAATTCAAATATAGAAAATAGATTTCCAAAATTTATCCACTTTGTCCTCATTCAAATCTCATTAAATTCCCTATCAAGATATTTATTTAAATCTCCAAGATACTTAGGGTATTTAATTCTTAAAAACCGCCAAAATATATATATATATTTTAAATGTTTTCCTTGATTACATGCACGAAGCTTCATGACATGTCAATCCTCATCGCAGTGTAACTATCTCTAACTTTATCGAATAAACTTTATTTTGATTCATCATTCTAAACTTGAATATAAACTCACTAGAATGATTTTTATGTTTAAAATATAAATGAATAGATCAAAAATCATTTGGTTCAATTTTAATTATGACACTTTATTTTTAAAATATCCAAAAAAATTTCTAAGGAAATCACTCTTATGATGTAAGTAAATGACTCTTATGAATTAGTATGAAATATTTTTACAATAATTCCTCTGACAATTGTCTATTCTGAAGCTGAAATGAATCTTATGAAGAGTCTGAATGACTCTTATGAATTAGTATGAAAGATTCTTACAATAATGAATTAGCCATTTTCCTTCACAACTATGAAGCTCAGAATAAATATAAAATTTCCTCCAAGCCTCTTGAAAAAATACAATAAATTTAGCTATATTAAAAAAATTCTCAACATCTCCCACTAATATAAATGAATGGATAACAACAAATAGAAGTTATTTTAACAATTCCACTAGATTCTTCAATTATATTATTTTTTTATACCTTTTTTAGTTTTAATTTACATAATAATTTATTTAAAATGTGTTTAAATTTTATACAATGAAAAAAATTTGGTTACTAAAAATTGGTTAATCTATGCATAGAAATTGTTATATTTCAAATAGAAAATGGAAATTAATTAGTGGAGCAATAAAAAAAATCATAGATTTATGGAATAATTTTTAAGGTGCATAATCATTTATCACACATTTTGAGTTTTCATTTTATACTCAATAAAAAAATTCATTTTGAATCTTATTTTGATTAATGATAAGTTCTTCAGTATAGATTTCACATTGATCATTGAATAGGTGTTTTTATCACTTATATAAATGTTTTTTTGAAATTTATGTGTCGGCAGTTTTTCAAAATAAAATAGAACAATGATTATTTTTCAAGGTTCTTATCACAAGTGTTCTAAAATAATTTTTCAATAAGTATTGTCAAATTCAACCTAATAATTTACAAATTTCATATAGAAAAAATGTTTTTATGCAACTTATTCAAGTAAATTTCTTTAATTATAAAAGTGTTATAAAAAAATCCTAAGTTTTGTGATTGTATTAATGTATGTTATTTTTAATAAAAATATTTTTTTAATAAATTTAGACAAATATATTTTCTGTGTTAGTCTAATGTTAAATAAAAAAACTAATAAAAAAACTAGAAAATAGTGTTTTAAAATAAATCTATTTTATTATATTTATGTTTTTTTGTAAAATTATTCTATTTTTTTGTTTTTCTTGGTGATTTTTTTTATATTTTTTTATTTTTATCTATAATTTATTTCCTCAATTTATTTTTTTCATAATAAATATGATTCAATCATTGAAGGAAGATGTTGAATCTTCCATAATAAAACCTTGAGTCAGAGAAGTTTCTTTAGTCTTTTGTATTTAAAATTTTAATTCCTTTAATTCCTATTTAATTTAATATTTTATTTTTTTTTGAGAATTATTATTTCTTTTTCATAAATAAAATGTATATGTAATTTGTAATTAAATTTTGAAACATTATGTTATGTGCTTATTTTTTAAATTATGGCACAATATTGAAAATAATATAGTATATTATCTATTGAATTTATTCTAAGTTGAATTTGGTTTTCTATAATCAAATGAATTTATACTTTCAATTATCAGAATATTGATAAATATATTATCACATGACGATTTTTATTCCGCGTTACATTAATGTGATAATTTATTTGAAGTATTTATCCAATTAAAATTTATATCAGTTACTTTTAATAATGAGAACTTATAAATGTTATGAAAATATTATTAAACTAATGTCTTATAGTATAGAAAACATCTACTTGGAGGGAGAAAAATGATATTTTATTATCTAGTGATGGTGGCTTATAGTACATTAATACTTCTTCTCACGAGGTTTACACTTGAAAATAATCAAGAGAGGAGGTTATATGGGCATACCAACTGGTAGGAATTCCAAATGTTATATATGTACTTGGATATTTTTATACATGAACATGTGTATTGTTTCTTATAATTGAGATTATTATTAATTTATATCATGATCACATACATTGATGTATGTATAGAAACTCTGATGATATATTCTCATGATGAGGTAACATATGTTGGGTGTGTCATAAGTGATATGAAATTAATTAAATAAGCAATGAAAGTATTTTTCCTTCCCAGTTATTAGAAGAAGATGTCTATAGATATTTTAATGAAATATAATTGTCTGATTAAATTCATGATCATGGTAGTTCATCAAAGAGTTCATTTAAAAGAATCAAAAAAATATAAATCAATTATATAAGCTGACGACACAAAGTTAGAAACCTTCTTGATGATATATCAAGAAAACTATATTATATTATATATAATAATTCATAGGTAGGTTGTTTTTATTATGACATTAATTTATTTCTCTATGTTTTATTTGACATATTTCTAGATTCCAATCTTGGGATTTAGCTAAGATCACCTAATTAATCTTAAAAAGAGGCCTAGAAGGTCAAACACTATGTATATCTAGAATCCTTGTAAAATTATATTTGGATATAATATTTAGAATAAATATTATTCATAGATTGTGGAATAATAATTATTCAGGTTAATTTGATTGCTTAAATTCAATAACCAGATATTCAAGTTCTAAATACGTGAGTTAAATTATATATCTTGTTTATTATTCATATGGTAATAAATAAATATTTTTTAGTCACTAGTTTGTTAATAAATTAATATGAATATTTATTTAGTTATTTAAAATTTAAATAAATATTTATTAATGATTTTAGTGAATATACTATTTATTTATTTATTTAACAAATAATATTTTTTTACTCAATTAAATATCTTATTATTAAAGGTTTAATAATTTATGATGAGGATTAACACGTTAGGTTAAGGGATCAATGGATATTTTTTATTTATCAATAAGTTTATCACATTTTATGAGACTATAATAATAATAATATGATTATTTTACATGAGGTTTACATAGAATAAACAATTATATAATGTCCCTTGTGCAATTATTAATTTCTCAACCCTATGTATAAGAACCGAGTTATATCATTTTAGTGGTTGTATTTTTTTTTCAAAGTAGAACCTCCATAATATTATCTCAATACATGGAGAGATAAAGTTCTCCCTCTCAATAATAATAGAGAACAAGAGAGATTTATTGTTGCAATCAATAATGAATAACATAAGGTACTTGGTCCCTTTACACCAGCATCCAGAATACCAATATAAAAATTCATAGATTCATGGAACATATGTGGATATACCTAGAGGAATTATAGTTTTGATTCTCTAATATAATGTTTACATGAAAATAGCATCAATAGAGATGATCAAAAATGAAAAATTAGCACGTTCAAGGTAATTATTATCATGGTCATGAAGTTTTATTCTAATCATCAAAATTTCATTCATCAGATGTTCATACTCTGATAGTTCTATTTAGTCTTACTGGAAAAATGAAAAAAGAACCTTTAGCATATAAGTCATACTAGCTAAAGTTTACTTAACTTTTGATAGATTTTACGTAGACCGGTCTTTGATTGTAATGAATAGTGTACCAGCTAGTTTGGTTAAGTTTCTAGAAGCCTCAGTTGAATGATGATGTCAATGGATGGATGAAAAAAATGTCAACTGATGGTGAAACCTATTTAACCTATAATGAACCTCTATAAAAGGTGATAGGATAAAATTCCAAGGTAGAAATAAGTGTAATGAATTATGAAAAAGTGAAATATTGGATTACTTATGTACAGAGTTTAATAATCTTGTTTTTCTAGTAACAAAAAAATTTCACAGTGTTCTCTCATGGATGTAAGATGAATGTATGAACCATATAATACCAATATTATTTATTTTATTTCATTTTTGAATACTTGTGTGTATGTTTGAGTGTGTTATTTTTTCATCATTTGAGTGGCGATTAGGATGCTACATGTATTCTTAATTCTGATGCTGTAAGATAGAAGCGATGAATTGATTTATTTTTTCCATGATGTTGAACTATCGTTGGATATGAATTTATGATGAACTAAAGGTTAAACCATATGAAGATTCTATTTCTTTTTCATGATTATTCTTCCCAATAGGTTATATCAGAGGTATATTTGATTTTGGTTCACTCGACAACTTAGATACCTTTCTCTCTTTCCTCAGATTCATATAATTTCAATTTCTCATACTATCATTGAAAGACATGGAAAATGATGAAGGAAAGGTTCATATTGGTCAGTTAAGTAGAACTGACTTTGGTTTCTAGAATATGCAGATAGATTACTATCTTATCTAAAAGTATCTTTAATATACATTGGGTGACAAACCCAACAATATGGAGAAAGTTGAATAATAAAATTTAGAAAAAGGAATTAGGTTTGGTAAGGATGGAATTGGAAATAAATGATTTCTTGAACATCTGAGAGAATAAGACCACATCTGCACTTATGGAGGACTTAGTGGAATTGTATGAAAAACTAATTGATTTTAATTTTTTTCTTAATGAGGAATTTTTTTATCTTAATTATATCACAAGGAAGTTCAAAAAATAGATCATGTGAATTATTTTAACATGATCACAAGTCAAATCAATTCAATAAAAGTGACTTTCATAGATGATGTGTGGGTTATTCTATTGCTTTCATTATTATCATAATATTGATATGAAATTGTTGTAATAGTAAAATTTTCCTTTACAAAGTCTAATATTTTGTTTATAGATTTCTTGGATTTGATCCTAAATATGGTGCTCAGGAAAAGGGAGGTCAAATACTTCTACAAAATAGGTCTTTAACTACGCTAGAAATGGACTTTATTAGTGCTAGAAAAGCACTGACTATGTGAGCGAGATTAAAAGCCATGGTCTTTTATTAGTTATAAAAAATCATGGATAATTGTACTTTTATCAGTGATTATAGAAGTGATGATAAAGCATACCTTTATAATAATATTTTAAAGTGCTGAAAAATGTGTCCTTTATCAGTGATCTTAAAAGCACTGATAAAGGGATATACTACAATATGCTGCAACAAAACACTACAGTACTAGTGCAATGTGCTATAATAGTACACCACAATAGAAAAAACACCAAATATCAATAAAAACAAGTCCCAATACAAAATTTAAATGAAATGAAATTTAAAACACAAATACATGAAAAAACACTATATTATAGAAATTTAAAACATTGGTTTATACAGTTACATAAATGCAAATTATTACATATATTCAAAAACATTAATGTTTCTTTTTCTTTTAATCCTGACCTCGACTCATGCTATTTCCAAACAAGCTACCCCTTTTTGTGAAAAATAACACACCTGTATAAGAAAAAAATTCTTATGTTAGTAACAATATAAAGAAATAAATTAATAGAAAGTATTAATTTTACAAAAATTAATGTCAATTTTAAATAAAAATACACACTTGGAGTCATACCGATCACACCATGAATCAAATTGAGGTGTCGATAATTCAAACATGTCTCAAATGAATTTTGGATCATTTACCTGAAGTATCAAAATAATTTGAATGCATTTTCTCAATTTTGAGTACATAATTTGTCTTAAAATGTCATTTTAAACTAGAAACACACACTTTTGACTCATTAGAATCACATCATGTATCATTTAGATATTAAAATTATTCCTACACACTACAAATTACTTATAATTTTTTTCCGAAATTAACAATAAAATACAAGTGTGTTTGATCAATTTTCAGTGAGTGACATTTTTTGAACTAAAATATTTATTTTAAACTGATAACAGACACTTTAAGACATACCTGGAACATCATGTGTCATATTGTGGTGTAGATAATCTTGACACATCAAAAATGACTTATGTATCATTTTTTAAAGTATCAAAACAATATTAATGTGTTTTTTTAGTTTTAAGTTGTCCATTGTCTATTTTACTAAAATTGATGTTAATTTTAAATAAAAATACACACTTTGAGTAATACCAGTCACAAAATGGGTCGGATTGAGGTGATTATTATTCCTAAAAATCTAAAACCACTTATGAATAATTTTTCTAACGTATCAAAATAATCTGAATACATTTTCTTGGTTTTTAGTTTGTCAATTTTATTTTTTACTAAAATGTTATTTTAAACAAGAAATAGGAACTTTGAATAATTAAAATCTAACCGTGTATCAGTTTGATGTGAGATTAATTCATACAAATCAAAAAATGTCTTATAAATTGTTTCCTGAAATTATTAAGAAAACCCAAGCGTGTTTGATCAGTTTTCAGTGAGTGACACTTTTTTGAACTAAAATGCTAATTTTAAATTGATAACATAGACATTGAGTCATATTGGTCAAATCATGTATCCGATTTAGGTGTGGATTATACCTACATATAAAGAATGACTTATGGATTATTTTTGAAAAGTATCAAATTAATTTTAATGCATTTTCTTAGTTTGGAGTGGGCCAGTTGTCCATTTTACTAAAATTGATGACAATTTTAAATAAAAAGATGCACTGGGAGTCATACCGGTCACACCATGAATTAGATTGAGGTAAATATAATTCCTACACATATAAAATGACTTGTCTATCATTTTTCTGAAGTATCAAAACAATATTAATTCCTTTTCTTAGTTTTGAGTATGTCAATTGTCTTTTTTACTAAAATGTAATTTTAAAAAGGAAACACCTACTTTTGACTCATTATGATCACATGCTATATTGGTTTGATGTGGAACCAATTACTACACATCAAAAATTACTTATGAATATTTTACTAAATTATTAATAATATCTGAGTCTGTTTGATCAATTTTGAATGAGTGACACTTTTTGAACTAAAATATCGATTTTAAACTGACAACAGACACATTGAGTCATATTGGGGACATATTGTATCAGATGGAGGTGTAGATGATTCCTACACATCATAAATGACTTATAGATTATTTTATTAAAGTACTAAAGAAATACAAGTATTTTTTATCTGTTTTGATTATTTCAGTTGTCTATTTTATTAAAATTAATGTCAATTTTAAATAGAGAGAAGTACATGAAGTTATACTAATCACACTGTGTGTCAGATTGAGGTGCGACTGATTCCTACACATCACAAAGTCTCAAAAAAATATTAACTATAAATGTTACCATGATATCAATTTAATAAAATAATTATTATGTTAATAATACTAAATGTAAATAAATTAAACGTAAATATAAATCAATACATTAAATCTATGGATAATTACTTTATTGTGAAAACATTAAGATTACCTCTGTGATTAAATAGAGGCAGTGTTATTGCTCTTCCTGCAAAGGAAGTGGAGATAAATTGAAGGAATGTGATAAATACATGACTGTAGGGTTGAATATGTTTTGAGGGATTATAAGTCTATGTATTTTTTGGTGTAGAAAATCATAATATATGGACATACCACCCCAAATAAAACAGAATAATCCACCTATATAAGAAAACAATTATTATGTGAGTAATACTAAAAATAAATAAATTAAACATAAATAGGAAACAATACATTGAATTTATGGAAAATGATTTTACTATGAAAATATTATGATTACCTCTATGATTGAGCAGATATAACATCATTACTCTTCCTATAGAGGTAGTGGAGGGAACTTGAAGAAAAGTGATAAATGAAACATTGTAGGCGTGAAAAGGTTTTGAGGGAGAAGAAGTCTATGGAAGTTTTGGTAAAAAAAGACATGAAATATTTACATACCACCCCAAATAAAAAAAAATCCACATGTATAAGAAAACAATTATTATGTGAGTAATACTAAAGAGAAATAAATTACACTTAAATATGAAATAATACATTAATTATATGAAAATTGATTTTATTTTGAAAGCATCAAGATTACCTCTATGATTGAGCAGATATAACTTTTCTTCTCTTCCATTAAAGGCAAGAAATATGAACAAAAATATTTTAAAATAAATTAACACTACAAATAATAATGAAAATTAAATCAATGTTCAATTATATAATTTTTAGGTAAAATAGAGAAAGTATATCATAACATTACCTTTATATATTTTCAAAGGGTTTCCTTCATTATAATTTATTATTATGAGGGATTGGTAACATCATCATATCCAAAAGAAATTATTTTCATTATTAGTCAAAATTTTAATTTAGGTTATGTTAATCATGTAGAGAACATATAATATTATGAGGAAAAAAATAGTATATTAAAAAAGGCTTTTACCTTCTCATTGAAATATCTTTAATTTTTTTAAAGGTTTCATGGATTTAGTTACTCTATCAAGAATCCAAATCCTCTCTTTGTGGTCCCCTATAACATTAAATATGTTGTCTACATTGGGAATGACATGAAGTAATTGTGGTCTCCCAATAAAAGGGTCATCCTTGATTTAATTTTCATCTTACTTGAAATTTTTTTAGTCATCAGTAGGACAATCAAACAATTCTTGTTTGTTGGATCAGAGACATAAAATACTTAAAATTCTTGTGATACCAATATTAATGACTCATATTTTCCCCTTAACATTCTTAAATTCACCTTCATAAAGAACTTTTCATCAACTTTCACAACAATTATATTTTCAACCCAATTGAAATGGAAAATAATCACTTAAAATGTTGTATAATACAACTCATATATCTGTTCAATAAATCCAATATATGACATATTTTCATATATTAAATTTATGTCCTTGGAACCGGATATGTGAATCTATTCATCCATAAGCATAGAACCACTATTTTTCATCATATTATAGTCATCATGTTCTTTTTTATATAATGTATAACCATTGATTAAAAACCAGTGTAAGATATAACATTTGTACTCTGTTCTCTGGATATCCATTGAATGTGTTTGGCAATTGAAATTGGATTTTTAGAAAACTCCTTATAAATTTGATCATGGGACAATCCAATAAATTATTTATTATGTGTATTTGGTATCTATCATTCCGCCCATGATGGATTTAAATGTCTAAGAATTTGTTTATGGTATTCAATGTATGAATCAATATCTTCACTATTATGTAAAATGTAAAGGTGTACTTTCTCTCGCTTTGTCGAGGTAATTTTTACAACAACTCTTCTAGAAACCCCTTCACTCATAAGGTGTTCGTTATGATGAGACTTTGGTAGACTGATGCTGTCAAAATTTGATAGGTAATCGGTATAGAATTCAGTATCTTCTTCAATAATATATCATTATGCAATACAACCTTTTGGATGAATTCGATTCCTGACACACCCTTTAAAAATATTCATATACCATTAAATGGGGTACATAAATATATAATGGACATGACCATATAGTTAAAACTATCTGAACAAGTGAACCATTAAGTGGACCAAAATATCAAATAATGATGGTGGGAAGAACATGTCTAATTCACATAATATGACTCTAACCTTTTTATTTATGAAGGGAAACTTCATTGGGTCTATAGCTTTACTGCATATGGATTTGAAAAATAAGAAGAGTTTGGTTAATGTATGTTATAAATTTTTCGGTTGAATGCAATATAAAGTAATAAGAATTAAATATTTTATGAAAAAATTATAATCATGTGATTTTAATCTTTGTAACTTTAAATTATTCATTGACACAACATTCGTGATATTTTATGAATACCCCCATGGAATATTTACATTATTAAAGAAAATGAAAAATTGAAATTTTTTCTATATGGATATAGTGTAAGATGCTAGAGGAAGAAAAGTATACCTTTTATCCTTACCTGGTTCCAACTCTCCCCCTATCCCCATTTCATTCAAGTCCAACCTAGTCTTGATTCCATATTTCATTTTTCCAAGAACATTTATTAACATGACAATAACACTTTCAATTACATTTTTTTATAAATGCATGACATCAGGAAAATATATGACATACAAATTTCCAATATTGCAATTCAAAGAAAATTTATCTCTTATTCCAACCTATTTTTGTAAGGTTTTTCAAAAATGGTTTACCAAAAACAGTTTCAATATATTTTAGTTTATTGTACATTTGATCACCTATTACTAGATATAGTGTTATACCTTATTTGATATTCTCATCAAATGATGTCATCTAAGATCGGTATTTATGATATTAAGGTAAAAATTTATGATGTCCTAAAAACATAGTTTTTGAGGAATGTTTCAACTGAAAAGAGTATATGAATTTTTCCCAAATGGTACACCCAAACATTCCTTTAATGCTATATATTGATAAATTTCCATAAGCAGGAGAGTCATTTATCATTTCTTACCACATTGACCTCAATGTGAATTCATCACTTCTATGAACATCATAAATTACAACACCTGTATCCTGTATCAATTTCAGATCTTTGATCAATGAATCCAAATAGTCACCAATATCATTACCGGATTTCTTTGGTCCAAATATATGACGAGATAACATAATGTATTTGAGCTCCATGCATAACCATGGGGACAAGTTATAATTTACCAACACGACGAGACATGTACTATGAGTACTAATATATACACCAAAAGGATTCATTCCATTTGTAGATAATGAAAGATGAGAGTTTCTTGGCTCATTTCTAAATTCAGGATACTCATAATCAATTTTCTTCCACTGGGGATTATATTCTAGATGACGTAGGTTCCCATATTTAATTCTTATATCTGCATGCCATGTCAATTGTCTTATGGTTTCCTAATATCCAGATAGTCTTCTAAAATTTTGAATGATAGAAAAGTACCATACATATTTTGGAGGACTTGATTCATTTTTCTTGTATCGATGTGTGACACACTTAGGGTATTTTATGAGTTATTCATGGTCCTTGTGAAATAATATGAAATCATTTGAACAAGCATGATTTTTTAGAGGTCATTCCCATTGAACATTACATTTGTTTAGCATCATATGTTCAACATGGTAGTTTATTTTATTTTGGTATCATATCATTCAAAAGGAGAAGTAGTTTTGTAAAGCTGTTGTCACTCCATCCACTGCCCGCTTTCAAATTATACAAGTTCAATACATCTAACAATGTTGTGAATTTAGAAAAACTAGTATACAATGGTTTTTTGGCACAACTATTTAACTCCTCCAAAAACTTTGGACAATCATGAAGTTTATCTTAAATTTCTATTGTCATTTATTCCATGCAATCTCCATCATCATTTCCAGTGGTATTCATATCAAATGATCCATAAACCACAGTATCATCCCAATAAGTGTCCACATTTAGTTTTCCCCATGTTTTTTCCAAAATTTATTGATCTGATCTATTTTGTGACTAATCAAGTGTTCTTCTAACTCTTATGGAATAATTTCTATTGAATAAAAAAAATGTGAACACAAACAGAGGATTTGAGAAGGGTCGTATGCATGCTCTCTTGCAAACTTAATGAACTTTTAACTCCATTTTCATACCTTTTTGTCAAACGATTAGCATTCATGCATTTCAAATTCATATCAATTATATTTGATTCATAAAAGATTAATTTTTTACAAAATTAAATAAACACACATATGATATTCATTATTAAAGGTGAACATTATGGAAAATTCTAATAAGTGAAACTCAACATTTGATTATTTCAAAGAATTTCAGTATGTTGAAGAAAATGGGTAATTTAATTTAAGAAAAGAATTAATCCTCTATGGAAGGTGTTATCTTATGAATTAATTCAAAGGTGAAAGTTATATACAACTCATCTTCATCCACTCATATTCTAAACATTTATCCTTTCATTTAGTTGTTTGACACATCCTTTATCTCTTTTAGACATGCACATATATTACTTGAAATAATCTAAGTAGTAGTCATCCATGGGATGACTAATGCTCAGATTAGTAAAAGAAATAAAAAAGATATGGGGGATGAGTTTCAATCAACAAATTTTAATTATGACTATTCAGAAGATGAAGTTTATAAAGATGAAAATTGTCTATAAAAGAGATGGGAGATGAGTCTCAACCAATAGATTGCAATAATAGCTGTTGTTTGATGTAGACGAAGTATTTATTAAATCCCCTAAAAAAATAAAATTATAATATAATATGTTAAGGAGTAATAATAAACCCTAACATGATAAAGAAGAATAATAAACTATCATTCAATAAACCATAAGATATGAAAATGTATTGATCAAACATTTTAATAAATAAAGAGTTATTTCATATACATGGATACAAATTAAATATTCCTAGGGGTGTAACCAATAAATGTGGACCTAAAATTATGAATACCTAAAAATAATTTCTAATATATAGAATTTGATAAGTTCCATTCTATTTTTTTTGGAATAAGTGATGTCGAAACCTAAAGAATTATTACATTTAAAATTAATGATATATCAAATATTTTAAAACATATCAAGACTCTTGGGATGTAATATCCCCACACCAACCCATCCCAAGGATTATAGGGAGGTCGTCTCATTAGATATACCCATATGAAGGATTATAGGGAGGCCATCTAATACACATTGACCCATAATTGAGATTCTAGGGAGGTTTATAAAGAATTTGGCATAAAGAAATAATACACATCAATAAGATATATCACAAACAAGGGATAAATAAAACCAAACCTTGCGACGTCTATCCTGCACACATTTAAACACACACACATACATATATAACATGGAATTTATAATACACAAAATTTCAAAAAAAAAACATTTAAACATAATTATTAATGAAAACACATATAAATAGATAGAAATATATATATATATATATGTATATATATGTTGATAAAATAAAATTTAATTAATAAAAATATATGTAACCCTTATAACATAATAACATAATATATTAAAATAAATACATCCCCATACTAATTTTAAAAATAGAGATCCATTAAAATAAATAAATGTTCTAGCACCCTTACTAAGATTTCCCCTAAAATAAAACAACACGATTCTGAGCAAATAAAATTTAAAGAAAAAACCATTTCAATAAAATATTAAAATAGAATTTAAATAAATAAATTACCTTACATGAATTGCATAAAAACCATCTTTTGTCACTTATTTCAGTGTCACAAAAATGAGAATTGGTTTTCTAAATCAATTTTCTAATTACCTTTAGGTTTTTATATCCAAAACCCCCACTATTTATACAGTGGCATAAATATTTATTTAATTGTTTTATTTGCTGACCAGAGGTGATTATCTAAGATTTCAAAATTGTGACAAAATTAAGCTTATGGAGAAAGATGGGGTATAGATGTAAACACCAAAGAAAACTGATTTAAAAAAACAAATTTAAAAAGACCAAAACAGGATATCCAAACCCATATTCAAGAAAACAACAGATCATAAAAAAAAGAAAAACATTATACAATGACCAGACCACAAATAACGGATGACATCGTTAAAGAATAAATAAAAAAATGGCAAATATAGAAAGAAAATTGGAACCTACAAAGGAAAACATAGGGCTACCTTAACTGGTTGAAGAAAATATGAGACCCTTAGATCCATATCTGGATGTTTTCTTCAAAATACCTAACTATAAGTGAACACCAGATGCCGTATGATGTTTGAGAAACTAGAGGCAACGAGTTTGTGTGATTCAAGTGGGTTTGTGTGATTCGAGCTTTAATTCCACAAGGAGGAGCGCTGATAGTTGGTAGCTTCCATAGAAAGCTTTTGACATCACAATCGGTTTGAAATTGTGTAGGTTTTTTAAATAGATCGGGCCACTTTTATCAGCACTTTCAAAGAATCACTGATAAAGAGTCCATTTATCATCACTTAAGTAATAAGCACTGATAAAAGACATATTTATTAGTGCTTTTTTAAAAATGATAAAGGTTGATATTTATTAGTGCTAAAAAAGGGATAACAAAATCCATCTTTTTTAGTGCAAACGTTTTAGCACTCATAAAGTCTTAGCTTTATCAGGGCTAAAAAAGCGATGATAATGATTTCTTTTATTAGTGTTTATTACTTAAGCAATGATAAAGGATTTATAATTATAATTATAAATAAAAAATTTGTAAATATATATATACTTAATAAATATATATAAATATGTTCCTTATTTAAATATTTTTATTATAATTTTATAATTATTTAAATATATAATTATTTATTTATAATTATATAAATATTTTTAAAAAATAATATTTATATAATTATATATATTTTTATATTTATATATTTAAGAAATATATATAAATATAAATAAATTAAATATATTCATTATTTTACTAAATTTATTATAAATTTAATATTTATTTAAATATATATAATTATTTAAATATATATAATTATTTAAATATATATAATTATTTAAATATATATATATATATTTATAATTATATAAATAATTTTAAAAATATATTTATTTATTTATAATTATAAATATATAATTTTATAAATATAGTATATAAATTTATAAATATATTTATTTATAAATATTTTTTGGAATTTTTTTAACAAAATTAATTAATATATAATTTTGAGTGCATGCATGATAAAAATGAGTGAAATTGAATAAATTAAAAATAAGTACACTTTAACAATATTGAAAAAATGGATAAGTTTTGCGTGTGTGCATTGTATATAAAAATGCATCAATTATGTACATATACGAAATCAATATAACACACATTTGATCTATGTTAAATTGAAAAATCAAATGGAATTCAATTATTTTTCCATTACTCTATGCAATTAGTTAGTATTTTTAATTCATATTAATTTTTAATTATAATCCATTATTGACTAAATATATGACTATTTAATATGAAGCACAAAAATATTTTGTAATATATAAATACTATTTATATATATTAATATATATCTATATATTTAATATATACAATTTATTAACATTATCAATAATCTTCTAATTAATAAAATGTTTAATATTCTTCTCAATTTACTAATTTTTAATTTTGATTTGTTTAATATTATTTTTTCTTATATCTATATATTCAATACATAATATTTAGTAATATTTATAATTAATATATAGTATAATCAATTTATTCATTTTTATCAATAATTATTTAATTAGTAAAATTTGTTATATTTTTTTAATAAACTCATTTTTATTTAATTATTTGATTTTATTTATTCAGACCTTTATGAGCACTAAAAAACGCTGATAAAGGATTCCGTTATGAGCACTAAAAATATAGCATTGATAAAGGGTAACCTTTATCAACACTAAAAATAAATCATTGATAAAGGGTACCCTTTATCAGTGCTAAAAATGAAGTGCTGATAAATGGACCTTTTATCAATGCTAAAAAAATGCTGATAAAATGTTAAATTTATCATTGCTTTCTTTAGTAGTGATAATTATTCCATTTATCAATTATTTTTTCTAGAGCTGATAAATACTAGTGCTATTAAAAACCTATTTTACAGTTGTGAAAGTAACTTCTGGTAGTGTGTTGAATACTAACAAAAGGGTATTCTCCCCTCATTGGAATAATCATTGACAAAAAAAGGGTGAAGAGTCATGGAAAGTTGACTGTTTCATAACTTACCTACTAACATTGTGGTAAGCGAGGAAATATTTAGAAAAATTGTAGAAACCGAAATGAAGGCACCAAAATAATGACCACCATAAGTTCAAAATTCATTACTGTAATGGAATATCTACTACTCATTGTTCATAATCCGTTAGAGTCATGGGTGGTTAACTCTAGGGAACCCTTCCACTCAACAAATGATCATGGATTTCTTCCAATATATGTATCTTGAAGCTTGGGGGAATTCAATTAGGGATATGATGAAGTGTTGGATGTTTTTGGAAAAGGAGAAAAAAATTTCTAGATTTAGAATGAGATTATTCTTCATTTGAAATGTGTGAGAAAAATTCCAGGTATAAGGAGTAATCAAATTTCATTTGGGCAGTTAGAAGATGAATGCCTTGACACAAATTTCAACAGCAGAGTCTAGAAAGTGACTTGGGGATCCATGTTTGTGGTATGAAGAGCTAAGGAAAAGAAACTTTATTTCATTGGTATTTTATATAGGAATGAAAAGGATAAAAATTTTCCACTGAAAATTTATAGGTCTGGAATTGCTGACTAGGTCACCTTAGTTAGAAGAACATGAAGTTTGTAAAAGGGAAAGACTTTATTAAGATTGATAAAAAACTGTCAATTGTTTTGAGAGCTATATTCATAGAAAGTAAAATAGTGTATCATTTAATATGAATGGATGTAATCACAGATATTGAAGGATAGATAAAATTCACATGAATGTTTTGAGACCATATTTAGTTCCATATCATAGAGGATCATGATACTTTGTCACATTCATTGATGATAAAATTATGAATTTTTTGGTTTATTTTCTTAAAAATAAATATGATGTGTTTAATTCCATCATATAGTGAAAATGTGTGGTAGAGTTGGAAATTAGTTAGAAATTTAAATGCATAAGATTTGATAAAAGCAGTGAAAACAAAGGTAGAAACTTATGTAACTTATATAGGAAGAGGGGAGGAGGCTTGAGGCATATGACCCTAGGCCCAGTTGGTGAGGACTCCTTAAGTGAATCCAAGAGACCCGGGATCAAATCAAAACAGAGGCTAATTTCTGGTTTACTGTAGAAATACTATAGCAGGGACTCTGTGGTACTGTAGCAGAACTGTACCAGGAACTGTAGCAGGAACTGTAGAGGGAACTGTAGCCGGCACTATTTGCACTGTATAAGATGGGAATATTCCCTCGTTTGGGCCTTTGGGCCACTGATTTGGTCCTAGAATCCTTTAAGGCCTTCGGTTCACCCAAGCCTTCAGGTTAGTAAGGCATTCGGGCCACCTCAAGGCCTTCGGGCTACCTTAAGTGCAGATGCAAACCAGACAACCTACAAGGAACAAGCCTTAGAAGGAGGATGGGAAAGGAGTTTTCACCATAGCAGAAGCTAAACAGATTGCAATAATGAGAGGGTATGACACCTACCATCGGGGAAAGACTGTGAATGCACAGGAAAGCCTATCCGAACAGCCATGCGAAGGTAGAGAGATGATTTTATGATGAAGATGCTTGGGAGGAGAAGTTCCAAGTAGTTAGCCTGGGTTTTATGTAATATTTTAATCCTATAGGCAATGAATTCCTCTAAGGCCTATGGGCCATGTAATACTTACACCTACGAGCCTTGTAAGGGTGCCACCTCACCACTTGAAAGGTGGATTATCAAAAAATCAATAAAAAAATGATGGCCTTCGGGCCATTGGAGGAATGAGGCATGAGATATAGTTTCTATAACCCCACAACAAAATTTTGTTGCTGATAGGATGAACTAGAATTTGATAGAGAAGGATAGATGTATGCGTGTGCACTCTGGTATGCCCAAGGCCATCTGGCCGGAATCAATAAACATTACAAGTTACTTGGACAAAAAAATTATGTCCACTACAATGAGAAAATGTTTACCTAAATAAATTTTCTTTGATAATCTTACAAAAGTTTTACACCACAATATATTCAGTTTTATTACACATTCTCTTATTGATTCTAAGGAAAAAAGACAAACTGGAGGGAAATCTAAAACTTGTTTTCTTATAGGATATGGAAATGAAGAGTTTGGCCATCGAATATGGAGTGATTATTAATAGAATATCATCATAAGTTGATATGTAATATTCAAGTAGAAGTTTCTATGGAAATATACAGATTTGGTTGAGTCACAAGTTTAAGAAAATCGGTAAACTACTGAAGTACAAGTTGATATAGATAAAATAAATGAAATTTCACAAATACTGATGATACTAGAATTCGGCATGAATACACTGTAAATACAACCAAAAATATATGTTCGATAATTCTTAAGAACCATATAAGTTTGAAAAAAAGTTTTGGTAGTAGAAAAAATGTTTTTAGGAGCACTAGAAGTTCAATCACCAAAAAAAAAAGTTCTAGAGAATATAGAAACTTCTATAAGAAGATCTTATAAATTTATAAGACCGGTTTAGTGGCATGGGGATGGCAAAAAATTCTTAAAATAATAGATGTTAGGTAACACTAATATCTAAAAGAGGTATTAAATCTCAATGACTTGAAGCATTGAGAGTTATACATGAAGGAATAAATTAATTGTTTTAAGTTCAATAGAATACATAAGCTGACATAACTGCTGAAGGGAAAAAATGCACTGATAAATAAATGGGTCCACCATTTAAAAGAATAATTTTATGAAAGAATAAGAAATAAGTCATGGTTAGTGGTGAATGATTCCAAAATAATATAGGAATAAATTTATCAATAATATTTTTATCAGTAGAAAACCATACTACAATTCAAATAGTACTAAGTATTGTTGCATCCAATGATTTATACTTAGAGAAGATAGATGTAAATACTACCTTTATTTTAAGTTATTTTGAGGAGTATATCTACATGTTGCATCCCAAGGTACTTGAAGACCATTAGAAGGAAGTCCTTATATATTAATTGAAGTGATGACTATATGGTTTCAAATAAAAACCTCAATAGTGGAACTAGAAGTTAAATGATTTTATGAATGATGAGGGTTTCAAAAGGAGTGAATCTAATCACTTTTTCTATCAGAATCCGTAGAATGATGAAACATATATAATTCTCCTAATCTAAATGAATGACATGTTACTAGCAAGAAAAAATTTAGCAGACTGAGGAGATGAAGTGTAAGTTTTCCAAAATATTTGAAATGAAGGATCTTGGCCAAGCCACAAAAATCTTGGGGAGGAGGATATAGAGGGATTGAAAATCTGGTACTCTAGAGTTTTCCTTTATGGAATACATCTAGAATATTATTTAAGGGTTTCATATTATTAAATTAAAATACTTCCTAAATCCCCTCACTGGACACTTCAATTTATCCAAGCCACAAATATCTTTAATAGAATATGAGGCCCGATACATAAAAAAATTACCATACACTTTAGCTATTGGAAACTTGATGTATTTGACGGTTTGTACACAACTGTACATTTCCTTTATAGTGAGATTGGTAAGTCATTTCATGTATAACCCTAGGAAGGAGAATTGGGATGTTTGGAAGTAGATCATATGATACCTAAATGGATTTATAGATGCAACATTAGGTTTTTAGTAAGATGATATTTTACAAGGATTTATTGATGCATATTTTTCTAGGGGTTCAGACACTCAGAAAAGTAAATTGGGTTTTGTGTGTACATTTAGTGGAAAAATTATCTATTGGATGTCACAAATATTTACATTAGTGTATTTTTCTAAAACTAATGTAGAGTATGTTGTAGCTAAAAAATATGAAATGATTTGATCCAGTTAATAATCTTACCAAAAGAACTCAAAAAAGAAACAGAAGGAGGAACATTATTTTATGATAGTCACAGTGATATAAAACTTTCCTAGAATGCAGCATTTCATAAAATAATGAAATACATTAACATGAAATAATGAAATACATTAACATAAAATTATATTTCATCTTGAATCTACTAAAGGATAAGGTGTTTGTCCAATAGAATATCACAGGGAATCAAAATCTGATAGACATGTTCACAAAATTTTTATTCAAAGAGATCTTGAGGTAGCATTGTGCCTCTATAGGACTCAATTGAACAAGAGGTGTATAGAGATCACTATAATGAAATCTGAAGAATGATTTAATTTATCCCAATGTATTAGAGGATGATGATGATGTTCCTTGAATAAATATTTATGTGTAAGTTTATTGGGATCATGAAGTTTTATTTATGTCCCTGTAAGTTCACTCATTGGGTTTTCATACTCTGGTAGTTCACTTTAGTCTTGTCTGAACATTGGTAATATGAACCTTCAACTTAACGGTCAGAATACTGAAAATTATTTTAATATCTGTTGTATGTTTTATATACTGGTTATTCTGTGCAATTAGTAGTGCACCACCTAGTCCGATTAAGTCTATGGAAACCTTAGTTGAATGTTGAAGTCAACAGATAGCTAACCACAAATGACGGATGGTGATGAAACCTCTTTGAATAGAAATGTACCTCTATAAAAGGTTTTGGTACTATTTTTTGATGTATAAAGTACTATTCAAAATTATGAAAGGTGATACATTGGATTAGTTAGCTACAATGTTTGTAAATATTTTTTTTGGTAACAAAAAAAGTGTTCCTCATGTTTTTCCTTGGTATAGAAAGAAATTTAGAACCACATAATACGAGCGTTCCTTATTTTATTTCACCCTTTTGAATTGTTATGTGTATGTTTGAGTGTGTTCTTGGTTTTTATTTTGAGTGATGATTAGGGTGATGGATATCTTACTAATTTCAAAGCTTCAAGATTGAAGAAAAAAACTAGTATTTATTTTTCTACGGTTCTGAACTATGAATAGATAGAAATCTTCAATGAACTCATGGTCCAACCATCTGGATATTTTTTTTGTATTTTCATGAAAATTCTCCATAATAATTATTATTTTAAATTTATTGTAAATTATGGGAAAAAATTGTATCTTGGTATTCTAAAAGTGTTTCTTCCCCAATTAATAGGTATAGAACCTCCCATGGGACCATTTCAAAGTAAAGGGAATGGTTGCATGAAAATTTTACAAAGTTCACACAACTCCTGATAATGCCACACAACTTGTTGTATGAGAAAGGAGATGCTAAATTCTATAATTTACAAGGAAACATGATATATAATTCAATGATAAAGGCACAAATATCATGCAACTTGAGTTTTTCAAACTAGAATTTGATAATAATCTGGATCCCCAAACATGCGAGAGATAGTCAATGCTGTTTGAGTTGCAAATTTTTGCAAGAATTAGTGCCTTGAATGATCCAAAATCAAGTATCAACCCCACTTAAAGGTTGAACCTATGGAAGTTAAATAAGCATTATTTCAACCCATGTAACAATTTATTTTTCAAATTTATCAACTGGAGAATCCCATGGATTATAACAAGTGAGAAATTTGTGAAACATCCATCACATAAGTCCTAAATCACATTGAGTTATGTTTTAGATTAATTCAACCAAATTTTATCAATGATCACAGGTTTCACACAATATGAAAATACTTCACATAACTTTGAGTTTTACAAAACACCAAATGTTGCATGCAAACATCCCTTACCAATCCACGCACCATCCCTATACTATACCACATGACTCAAGAAACTCCAAAGTTTCATAAAAACCCAAAGTTTCATAACCCAGAACTTGAGGAACCCATTTGATTCTCCTTCCAATATACATAGTTTAATGAAATTTGAGTGCACTTGAGACTCACATCCATTTGAATTGGGATTATTTTTGAAAAGTCTATATAGATTACCTTTATCATGGACCCTTTTGAAAAATCCATTTTCATCAAGAATTGGATGGGAAATCTCATTTCCTTACCATCTCTTGCCTAAGAATTCTCAAACTAGGCCTCCTGAATACTATCTGAAATGAGAATATCCAATTCTTTTTTCTATAAAAATAACATATATTGTGGATATGTAAGACCAAACTATGATATCACTAAGGTAAATGGTCAATAATTTCCCTTTATGGACACATATAAGATCCATAGACCCTTATCTCCTAACACCTTAACTAAGAATGTAAAGATTAACATAAAATCTCCCACAACATACTAGTCCCATGATGTTAAACTACATGATAATTTCCAAACTACAAGTATTTAAACTGCGTTTCATAACATCCTATTTGTACAATGTTAAAACTGATTGAAATGTCCATAGTGAGACAATTAAACTACCACCTTACCTTATGTGAAAAAAATGTGATGCATTGTGTGATGAGAACAACATGCATCATGTGATGAAAATGATATGACTCATATGATGTCCATGATATGATAAAACCATCCTTTGGGAAGATTCAATGTGTAATACCCACACCATCCCTTTCTACCACCTCTTCCATGACACAAGAATCATTACCAAATGACATTAAACTACATAGTTCAGTCCTGCTATACTAACTTAAATTGTACAGTTAAACTACATAGTCCTTGATTCCTATTTTCAGGAAGGGTATATAAGAAGCCTCTTTTATGTTCAATCCCAACTCTCCAATAACCATGTTTTATTTCTAGAATGGGATTCCTCAGGTGATGAGTCCAAGATGACTACAGTATTTCTGAAATGAGAATCCCACTACCATTTCATCACCTATATAGAAGATGAAAACTATAAAACATAATCATATTTTGAGAGTATACTAAACCTCCCACCACACAAAACCAAAGTCCTCATTATATTTTTTTCATCTACCTAGGATGGTAACCTATGTATGTCCCAACATTTGATGAACATATATGCGATGTTTCCCTCCAATGTAATTTAAATATGTGAGTGTGTTAATTAGAATTTAAATATGTTACTGTTCAATACATGGAGAGTATATGTGGGACAGTCTTCACCAAGATTTAAACCTGTGACCCCAACTGATGCATCAAGAAACACAACCATAAGTGAAGATCCTAGGGTGACTTAGGTTATGAGACTAAGAAGCCTATGTGATGAGTATAGGATATATTCCCCTTATACTAAGGTGAAAAGACTGATATTCTACCTCATTTTAACGTCATGTTATGCCTGATGTAGCGAGAATTAGTAAATTTTTTAAGCATATGATCTCTCCTCCCATACCTTAGGTGATGAACCTAAGATTCTTACCCTATGTGATGAGAACAATATTCCCTAGGTGACGAGCCTAGTAAGCCTTATGTGATGATCCTAAGAAGAATATGTGATGGCAATGTGACCTATACTCCCTTTTCTTAGGTGACACACCTAAGATTCTTGTCCTATGTAATGAGGACTGGAAACCCTAGGTGATAATACTATGAAGCCTTATGTGAGAGGAGTAAGTTTCATGGTGTGGAAAACATCAGATGCCTCACATGATGAATGTGGGCTGCCTTGTGTGATGAGAACAAGATACCATAGGTGCTGAGCCTTGGATTCCTTATGAAATGATTGTAATATTGATCATGGATACCATGATATTAACCAATTTTTTCACCAAATACACCTTATTCCATGAGGATAATTTTCCATAATAACCTCAAATAAGGAAGATATTTATAGATGCTCAACATTCCCAACATCATCACAAACTCCAACCATAGGTATCCACACTGTTACAGTATAAATAATCATATTTAATTAGTTCCAACAAAAATATAGTTCCAAGATCGATATTTACAAACATGTATTAGATATTTAAGGGAGGCCTATACTATATGAAAAACAATGGGGAGTAATCCATGGAAGGATGAGATTACATCCCATCATCCTATTATGATCAAGGATATAACAACATCAACCATATTGGTTAAGGTATCTTAACTTTGTAAAGTAATAATGTAGGGACATAAAGATCATGACGAACCTAAGGAAACAAATCCCATGTGGTTGTGCACCCTGAAATAAGAATAAAAAAATAGAGTGGTGAACCTAACATAAACCTATTTACCTAAAAAAGTGAGAATATGAGGTCCGTTAGGAATCACTAGTTCTAAAAATCATCAATGTGAATAATTTATCCTTCATCCAAGAGAAGATGAGTACTATTGGTCATGTTGGTAATCACTTTCATTGGATATGTATTGATAGTTGTCTCTCTATGTCTGGTAGAACACTAGCTTCTAGCCATTCTCACCAATCATCCACAAACCCATGTGTTGATAGAAGGTTAAAATGTATGACAATACTGTATGAGTATTCTTATGTTGTGGTAGTCACCTCTCACAAGGATCCAGGACACCCTTTACCCAAATCACCATTAGATCTAATCCAACAGTGGGTTATCACTACCCTCATTTACCAGTATGAGGAGAAAGGGGTCATCCCATCTTGGGTGACGACACATGAACAATTGGAGACTATATATTCATGCCACTATGCCTCTATCTTTAAGGAACATATAGAGTAAAATCTCTCCTATTGTCACATCAAATCACTTAGGATTATCTACCTGTAACTCTATGATAACTCTCTTCCCTACATTAAGAAGTTAAGTGTTGTTAAAGTTTCACCAATTGTGGATACCATCTAGGAGTCACCTAGGATGGATCCCACCAATTTTTATCACAAAAAATGTACCATGGACCCACCGATAGATGAACCAGTTGACTTTATCCCTTCTCCACCTTCCTTGGTTTAGATAGTATTACCACCACATTGGGGGAAGGATGTCAGTCATACTTGATAAAACACCATTTCAATGGATTATATGACACCAAACACTACTGACCCATCTAGCATATTCATCATTATAATAACAGGGGATTCATTTTTTAGGTTGGGATCGAGACCCCAGCTACCCAATGAGAAGGGTGGGTCAAATTTCCTAACCACTGACAACCATCATGGTGGTTACCCCCATGATGAATTCCACCATGGAGGTCCTTCCTATGATTCCATAAACCAACGTAGAGGTCCTCCCCTTACTAAAACTACTAATTCTATGAATGTACTCCCTATGGAAGAGGCTATGTTAACTTCTATGGAGGCCCTACCTATGATGGAAATTGAAACACATGTGTAAAAAAACCCTAGAGACCTCAAAAAATTGTACTGATGGAGACCCCACATCATTTATAGAAGAAGGGTGGGGGAAAATATGTTGTTTTACCCTAGATATCTCAAATTTATAGGTTATTGTTTATTATGGAGAAATAATCCCACCTTTACAACCAGATATGGGGGTAGGGACCCATCAGTTGAGGAAGGCCATTACTGGGGATGAATTTCATAAGGTCCCTAAATCTCTCTGAATGTAACTTCATATGGAGGATGTATCAGATAAATTTTAGTGATTCTCAGTATAGACATACCTACCACAATCAATCTACCTCCTCCACACCTCTACTTTGGAAATAAGGGATACGTCTGGGACCAATTAGGCACCATATAATGAGTAATAACACCCCATAGAGATACAAATGATTTATGAAATTCCCCACAAAAAAGACATTAAGGATTTTCTAAATTACATGGATATAGTCATGAAGCTCACACCACCTCCAGATGAAACTTTCTCATTTTAGGGTTGTTTGGCTTCTATGATGCCTCTTTTTCCAAAGGTCCAACAATAGAATAGATTCTCATCACTTCCTTACCTACATTATAGGTCATATTAGATGGGATCTTGTGGTGACAAGAAGTAGGTATACCCTTCTAAAATTAATAGTAGAAGGAAATATGGTGGTATATTTTTCCACTGACTAGTTACTAGTTGGGTTTTTTTGGTTTATGACTCGATTTTCCCCATCTCAGAGCTGCTTGATAAGGATAATGTAGTACACCTTCGCTAGAACCCATAGAAAACATCTAACCATTTTTAATTATTTTGTATGACCTATTCAAGAAGCTAAGAGATCCTTTAGGCTCTCCATTAGGATTTCTGAATGTTCAACATTGTAACAATCATAATGGATAAGTTTATTGATTTATATGGGCACTACTATAGTTTTTAGTTAACTTGTATATTGATATTTATTATTTTTTATTGAATCATAGGGGATTCATGTTTAGATTTGGGCTTGGGGGAGTATACTTCCTTCCAATTTATCCCTCTTCCATGGTGATATGAAGACCCTCAATATAATCCCCCCATAAATTATGGAAGTTATCCTCCACTAACCACCTCCGTGGTGTTAATCCCTATGATAACCTGGAACATGAAACTAGTGTAGAGGAATATGAGGAATAAGACCCACACCAAGGGGAGCCATAACATTAGGAATACCTTTTAATAGTTTCTCGTACCATTTAGCAGAGACAATATTTGGTAATAGGGAGTCTCACTAATGTACTCCCAATAGTTCTTTGACACCTTGATAAAGGAAAATGCATCAATTAGTCTTCCTCCATTCCTTATATTGAGAAAATAATTGAACCAGATGATTGATTCATTGTTTTTATCCATATGATGAATGGATACAAGAGGTTTAGTGCTAAACTATTAGTTATAGTCATATTAATAGGGAATACATTTGATATGATACCATTATGATTCTCGTGGAACCCTAACAACCGATCCTCCTTATCTGATCATCCAGGCCTAAGTAGGTGTTTTGGTTTATTTGGCCAATGATGAAGATGGATCCTATTATCATATGAGTCATAGTATATTATTTCATATAGTTCATTCTCTAGTAGAATCATATGAATTTCCACCATTGTATCATGACCGTTCTGCCTCATGATACAGCCACCCAGTAAGGGTGACGAGGTATATTTATTCCCCCATGATGATGTTATAAGTTCTCTTACTTATTGTATCAAATACATTGAGACATAATGATCCATGATTAATCCTGAAAGGAATCCATATTTGGTATGGGTGGATCATTCTACTCTACTCATTGATTTCATCAACTTGGGATTCACCTACTTCAATGGTATATATGACCTTGAGAAACACCTTTCCCACTTTTCCTCACAATGTGGCCCATTATTGGGAAATCCACTACAATAGTAGTCTTCCAGAATCCAATTATTTGTCCAAAATTTGTATGAAATTTCATTTGTTTAGTATATTTAGATGGAACCAGGATCCATCAAAACTTGGGTGGATCTTCATCAGAATTTTTTCTTTCAATTATTCTCCACCTTGCATAGTATAAGAATCATTAACTTATCCAAGTGAACGAAATGAAAAAATGAATATTTATCTAACTTCATTACTCAATGGAAGTGGTTGACTTAATCAATAGATATGTAGCTTCCCTAGGAATAATTTTTGGGTATGTTTATAGAGAATGTTTGGGAACAGATGAATCCAACCCATATTTCCTTAAAATATCTAGGAGGATTTTAGGAGTTCACTAAGAGAGATCATCACCTATAGGAAGCTATACAGTGGAAAAAGAAACAAAAACTCATAGTACACCTTATGATCTTGTAAAAAATCCTATTGAATAATAGACATATATTGATATATAGTCTTAATTCCCTTAGCCAACCTAACTTCAGATGCCCCCACAAAACAATCATTTCCATATGACACTTAACTACATGATTATTTCCTAGGGCCCTCATCTTGGCCAAGAACCCAAGGTTCCATTTTAAGAAAGGAAGAAAATGGTATACTTCTTCATGGATGAGAAAGTCCCAATATTTTTCATCTTTTCCACAGATAAGAGTTTTTTGAAGTTTCCAAAATCCTAAAATCCATAAGAAGATGAGTTAACGAACTATACCAATTATTTACACTATCAAATATTCCTTAGAAAAAATATCAAGGAATGTTTTGTATTCAAAGACTAGTTACAAGATGAGGTAGACCATGGAATTAATGATCTGGACAACCCACCGACACAAGAGTTGTGTGTCTTTGTCACCCTCAATGATGGAAAGTATGTTGGGGAATAACAACAGGTCTTCAATAAGGGTGAAAAAAAGTTTTCTGATTGTTTAACCTAGATATTTGTCTCCCATTCACATAAAATCATTCATCCTTAGTTGAATCAACCAGTACCACCCATAGAAACCTTTCCCCCTTCTACCACCCCTTTAAAATTATAGTCTTCCATGCCATGGAAAATCTAGTGTCAACATCACAAAGTCAACAAAGATCCATTTATAGTGATAAAACCAGTTTGTACTCACATGGATTTCATCCCCCCTATATTGGGAGGAGGTCCTATGACTCATATGATCCTAGAAGTCTCCACTGATGAAGATTAAGAGTGTACTTTTATCAATTCCATTGTGTTAGTGTACAACTATACAGAACTTAGTGATAGAGTGGTCCAAATAGATCCTTTAAGGACTTATGGTCAAAGATATCGATGAAAAATTATATTCTATTTCTATAAGTAGAATGTATGAGGTTCTATCCTAGAATTTTTGGTTTATAACACTGACCATGCTATCATGACACATCAAATTTATTATTATTTTAAGTTTGATTTATAGTATTGGGAACACCCTAGGTCATCTCTCAAGGAGAATTGGTAGGTTTAGAGTAAGCATTTTTAATAAAAATTATTAAAACATGGTGTGATTTGAAAACAGTTGAAAGAAAATAACTTAACTTAAAGAGTTTAATAGCTGAAAAACCAAGTTTATTTTGAAAAGTAAGAGTCAAAGGGGTCATTGTGATTTTACTATACACATTTCAATTTCATTGTTCATTGAGATTTATTTAGGTTTGGAGTATTTCTTTGATAGCATTTAATTAGAATGTCGATTAATTCCTAAGGTTTTATTTCATTGATTAAAGAACCAAACCTTGACATAAAAATTGCATTTTCAAGGTCCATAACTTATGATTAGAATAAGATCTTCCAAATCAGATTGAAATCTCAAGAAAGTGGGTATGAAAATGATTTTTGTACTGTCCAATCATAACAACACAATTCACGCACTCAAAACCTCACACTGATCGGTTATAAACTAAGAGCATAACAATCACATGTATCAAATCTATAATTCAAATATGAAATAATGTAAGATAGATGGAATTAAATGTTTAAACACCCAATTTAATCCAAACCAGTAGATAATATATGAATTGGAACTCCCTTGACATGTGTGTAGCTCTCTCATAATGAACGCCCACCGTTTAGCTCAACATCAGGAGGAGGAAGCTCGGGTGGAACTTGTTTTTCATTCTTGACCCCCCTATGAGGACATGGGCCTCCAAAACTTATAGAATGAGGAGTGGAATCTTCTAGGACTCCAAATTTTCAGCACTTCACTCCTTTTCTGAACTTCCAAATGAAGAGCCCAAGGTGCCAATTTATAGAAAATGTGGAAGGTAGTTTTGGGAACATAGTTTTATTAAAACCACTTGGAACATGGTTTTCGATCTCTGAAAATCCTTATGTCACTTAGGAAAAAATTAAAAATTTGTATCCCCACATCATTAATATCTCCAATGAAATTTTGGCTTCATTTGGACACCTACAACTCAAGATAAGGATAGATCATGACACAATACTTTTGACTTCATGCAGATTTGGTGTTCCAGATAGATGTGGTCAGTTGGGCCACTTAATGGCCACATATGTCTTGCATTACTTTAGATGAAATGTATCCCAATGAATTTATGACTAGACCAAAAAATATCATCCCATTTGGACACACAATGTAGTCGAATTTTTTGGTTAATTCCATTGGCTTACTCAAATCCTGTGCTGTTTGGGCCATTTTTTCTTGAACTTCATCACGGGCCCTCCAAATAACCTCCACCATCAATGAAATTATCAAAACAAATAACATTTCCTTTTTTAACAGTGATAAAAACAAAATAATGTAATCAAAAATGAAGTTAAAATTGTTATTTTTTTTATAAATTTTAATTCAAAACTTGTTTAGCACAGTGGTGTTAGTGTGAAAATGAAATAGTGAGTCGTGGTGTGATAAACCACTGAGACCATATAATATACATAAATCAAGGATTAACAAGAACAACATTAATAGTATGCATGCTATGGTGTGACCCACAACCTATTAGGATGGTTGATCGTATGTCTTGACCAGTACCATCTAAATCTTAGCCACAACCGCTTGATGCTTAACCTTATCCATATTACCAATATAAAAATGTGGTAATCACTATCTAGAACCAATGCCTCATCCAAATGGACCCTCCATACTTCCTATTAAGGAGTGAACTCTAGGGAGAAATTTCATGTCCTTAGCTTGAAAGTATGACATACTTAAGAATATCACCATTATACCAGTATGGATCTCAATCCTCAATGTGTTCCACCTATCAAATGAGTTATTTGAATTCCTCATTGAGTCCTTAAGGACCCCTATCTAGTTCATAACTGAGGTAGCTACAACTGAATCCTACCATAAAAAAGAAGATGAGAAAAAATATTGTCAAGACATCATCTTATTCATTGGTAAGGGAAAGGGATCCGTCATTCTGTGGAAAATACGACTACTTTATTCTTCAAGATGATTTAATGGAATAAAGATCCATCAGTTCCTAGTGGAAACTAAATATAGGATCAATGTAATTACAACTTGAATGATCCATTGGATAAGACTCATAGATGTATATTTGACTCCATATAACTTGGAAATCTAGGTATATGACAAGAGAAAACAAAAACCACATGGAAATATTCATTTGAAGATCTGGTTTGGTGATTTTTCATCGATAACCAAAATTTGGGGGTTTTTTAAAAGGTGGAGGCTATGCCTCTTTTATTAAAAGCACAATAAAGATATAACCAAGGAGGATGGGAAAAATAGGAAAAACCCAAAACAAAAAACTATTTGTTTATCTTTTTTAGAAGTCACTTGGTTAGCCTTCGTTCCTCTTCTCTAATTGCATCCAACTCTGCTCTTCCACGACCTCGTCCCCGACCTCTCGATCTCCCTATAATTACACTTTCCTGGCTCGATAGAGATTGAATTATTTCATAAAGTGTCTCAGCATCAGTGCTCTTCGAGCCCGGTATATCCTCCTTTTCTTCCCTATTGTTTTCAGGAGAAGCCTCTCTTGTCACTGACATCTTCATTTCTTCTACAATCGGTAGGTCAACCACCATTGAGGAAACAATCGGGGGATGTGTCTTCTTGTAAGTAACAAGATGTAATCCTTATTTATCCAGAATTGGATTTGAAGAAGAATTACAAGTCTTAGAGATGGCCATGGAGTCAGATTCTAAAGTTTGTTTACCATTTTGATTCACCGAGGAAACCATTAATTCCTGTAATAGTTGTTGATCAACTTCGAACTGTGCTTCCTCTTCTCTTACATGATCTTTTCCTTTTCTAGGAGCATCAACATGGCGAACATTTTCCTCTTCTGTACAAATTTCAACCCAAGACTTTTTCTTGTTTTCAGAGTTGGAAGCACATACCTGGGGAGAATCAGGGTGGTCACGCTTTTTATCAACTTTAGATGCCTCTTCCTGAGCGGAATCTTGGACCCCTTTCATAGAAGGATTAGCAACATTTCCCAAGTCTTTCAAACTCTTACACAAGTCGTTGTCATCCTCATGAAATAACTGTGGGTCAGTTTTCCAAGCATAGGTAGTTTTGTTTTTCTTGAGACAATTATTCACGTTATGACCACGCACCACACAGAAGCTGCAAACTATAGAACACCAATAAGAAGATAAGTCATGACCAATAACATTGCAGTCTTTGCAGAATTTAGGCATTTTTTATAAACGATTCTCAGCTCAATAATATCATCATCAGTTGCAAGCATCACCTTGTCAACAAGATTCGAACCTAGCTCAACCTCAACCATAAACCTAGAAAAGTGTCCAAAGCAGGCAACTTCTGTTTCCTTATCAATTTTAATTTGGATACCAATGGATAAGGAAATATCATAAAATATTTTAGGATTCCAGAGTATCCAGTTTAACCCATAAACTCTTACCCATATTTGAGTAGTAGTGTTACTAACCTCTAAATGATTGAACTTTTTATCCCATTCTCTCAAGTGAATAATTCCCAGTTTTAGAGCAACAGAACCAAAGCACCATGCTTGAACTTTAAATTCATCCATGGAAAATAGCATATGATAGTATCCCCAACAAAGAGATACACACTTCCAAGTTGAGAAACCCCAAATCAATGAGATACATTCCTTTGGTTCATCAATTTTCATAGGTTGTGAACCTTTAGGAAGGAAAAGTTGAGAAATAATTGAGAACTCACCCATTTTAAGCCATTCCGAGACCGCAATGGGATCCACTTTAATGTTCACAATAGTTCCTTTTCTTCGGATCAAAGAATCCATACCACCTTTGAGACAAGAGAAGGAGCCAACACCACTTCCCTCTTTGTGAACTGCTGTAGTATCTGTAATTTGATCAATATTACCTGCTCCAGAAAAAACAGATCTATTTTTCTTTGAGGATAAAGACACATCAATTGTTTCATCCTTTTCTAGCAGCCACCACCGTGGACAATCCTTTGAAACCACCCACCACAGGCGCCACAACAGCATATTCAGTCGAGCCCTCCAACGAGCTCATTCCGCCTGTAATTTTAATTGAAACCAGATAATGATGCCCTCACCCATATCGTTACCCGTATCTTCAGTCATCACCATCAAGGTTCCCTCTTGATTCAAATCACCCAACACATTATCGGATAGTAGCATCCCTTCACTCACTGAATTCGTGGCAGACCTCACCTTTCTCAAAAAATCACCAGATCGCAGATATTGGGAATTATTTCATCACCCCTAAGAAAACATAATTATCTTATATCACCTCATACTCATAAAGGATGGGTATCACTGAAGCCTAAAAGATACATTCCCATTCTATATCATAAGTTTTATCCCATGAAGACTAACCAATTCCATCATCTTTTATTTCATAGGTTATGTTTGATTAATTGGTAGTCAACCAAACACTATTGTCTTCACATCAAGGGTGGACCCTTCCAATGGAGTACATACAAGATTAGATATTTATCTTTTATTTACATGGTCTCTATAGATCTATAAGGATAATAATCTTCCTTTAAATATCCTAAACTTTTAGATTGAGGCATAAGTGCCACCACACATTATCTTATACCCAAAGTACCAACTCCTCACTCCAATCCTCATGCTTATAGTGATAAAGTGGATTCATATAAAACTACACGCACCTTTATTGAAATTTTTTTTCCATAACCATTGATGACTTGATATAGGTGTAACTTAGTAATGAAGAAGATTTGAGAGTTCTATTATTTCTCTTGAGGAACAATAAAAATATGCTTTTTTTTGAAGAGACATCATGATATATTTTCTTAGAACTACAAGGAGATTCCAAGGCTTGATCCCATAATTTCATATCCACCATATTGACCTTCCTATAATTCATCTTAGATTCAAATAGATAATAAGGAAAATAAATCCTTCCCATGGTTCCATAGTCAAGGACAAAGTTGATAAGCTGATCAAAGAAAGTTTCTCTAGGGAGGTATAGTGCCCCAAGTGACAGGACAACATCATCCCAATCAAGTAAAAGAACAAATAAATTAGGGTTTTCATCAACTTCAAGGTCATCCACCATAACTGAACAAATAACGACTCCTTGGTCCCAGTAATTAAGTTTCTTATTGATCCAACCACAAAGTTTTAGGCCCTATCCTTCATGTATAAATATTAAAGATACAATCAAATCTGAAAAAATCCTAAAGATGAAAAAATCACCACTATATGGGAACCTTAGGATCTTATTAATATTGAGAGATACCTTTGGTTTGAAGAATTATGGGAAAAAATATTAGTGTTTTATGCACCAAATATTCAAATACTTTATTAGAAGTGTTACATGGTTAATTTGGTGGTCAAATCCAACTAATGTCAAGACCATCTCAAAGATGTAGATAATGTGTTCAACATGCTCCATTACCATCACCTAAAGGTGAACCCCTTGAAGTGTAAATTTGGGATTACCTATGGGAAGTTAGGAGGATTAATTTCTATATATAGAGTAATCTATATCAATCTAGAGAAGACCAACGATATCCATCAAATGCCTCCTCTACATAATTTCTGAAAGTTGTGGGGAATCCAAGGCCATATGGCCTACATATAATGCTTGTAACAAATTTAGAATCCAAATTTAGTACCTTTTCAAATATATTTATGAAATACATCACTTTTTAATGGGATGGATAATTTCAAACCATGTTTGATGACATAAATATATATATACTACATCCTCTAGTTCCGATTCCACCTATCCCAGGAATTTTTTTGGTCTTTTATGCAACCACCTTAGAGATATAACTTGGTTTCCTTTTGGACCATAGAAATAAATAAGGAAAGGGGGATAGTCTATACTACTTAAATATTATATTTATTGACACTAATACTAAATATTCTCTCATTAATAGAAAACAACTCTCCATATTATTCATAGTTTAGAACCTACAACATTATACACACAACCATGATATTCAGATAGTCTCCCTTGCTGACATATTAAAGAACGTCCTCAACCATCCAATGTTGGCTATGCGGTTGACATGGTGGTAATTAATCCTATAGTAGTAAAAAATCAGGTTTATCATTTAGAATGATATCAATGGATAAGAGTTTATATATTTTTTAGCTGTATAGACAAACTCTGAGGGGATTCAACTAGATATTGACTTCCCTAATGGGGATATTCTCTCCATTGAGCATGGAATTCTATGTTTTCATATGCACTTTAATAGTGCCTCCCAAATACCAACCCTGAGACAACTCATTAACCCTAACCTCAACATGATTTTCCTTGAGGTTGTTTTCATCACCCCCTCATATGCCCTCATGTCTTACTCATTCTCCTTGTTAGAAGAATGTAACAATAGTAAATATGAGTACCATGCCCTTATCAACAATCTTTAGTTGGCTCCCAAGATCGAGGTTTTATGGTTTCACATAAAGGGTGACTTAGAGATAGTCATTAAGTATATAAATGATGAAAAAATCATCAAAAAGTAAGATATTTTCCCTTTTCTTGAGTGCACCCATGAGCTGATGGCCTAGTTTCCTTACAAGAAAAAAGTTACTCATGTTCTATGTTCCTAGGACGATCAGAAATATGAGTTGGAAAAACTATTCATATACCTCATAGAGCCCTTCTAAGATGAATTGAACATTAATGTAACAAATTGGAAGGTCATTTACCTTATCACTCTAGATAAGGAGGACAACAAAGTGAACGAAATTTCCACTGACTCATCCCAAGAAAGAGATTAAAATACCCCTAAGAACAATGAAGTGCCTGAATGGATGAATTCTCTCACCATGTACCTCTATTAGGGGGACATACCATTAGATTGATCCAAGTATGATACAATCTATTAGTGCATGGATAATTTTACCCTTTATGATGGCCCCAACTCAAATAGGTCCTCTACTGACATAGTTTTGATGGAATATTTATCTATTTCATCCAATTAAAGGAAATACCTTAGGTATTAGAAGAGGTGCATGATGGGTTGTGTGAAGATCATTAGTCAGAGTTGAATCTCTCTCACTAGATCCAAATTTTGGACTATTTTTGACCCACCATGGCTTGAGACAGCATGAAATTCACCAAAAAGTGTCATTCATGAAAAATTCAAATCAACTTCAAAAATCAGATGCTATAGATTCTCCACATTATAAAGTACTACTTTACCATTTTCATGTGGAGATTTGATGTCATGGTTCCCTGCATATCAATGACAACTCAATAGTACATGTTTATCCTTACTACCACTGAATTCTTCTAAAAGTGGGAAAATCCACCCTCATAAAATGGTCAAGACCCGATCCATGATTGAATTTGCGAAATCCCATATAATATAAAATTTTGGGGTTCCTTATGCAATTATGAAAGACAATGGGACCAATTTACGAGTTTCCAACCAAAAGAATTTATATTCCAAGTATAACATCTAGTCTCACCATAATTCCTACTGCCATGCATAAGTAAATATATAGATTAATGTGTTTAATAATACCCTATCTAATATTTCACAAAAGATAGTGGATCAAAACAATAAGAGATATCTAAACATCCTCTCTAATTCCATATGGGAATATCAAACAATGATCAAGAATTTCACCCAGGTGACCCCATACTCTCTGATATATAGAAAATAAGTAGTATTTCCCATTGAGGTTCATATTCCATTACTCAAAAAAAATCTATGATCAATTAGTAATAGATCACAGAGATAAAATCCACATATCTGAACTAGAATCCATTAATGTGAATATTATATAAGGGCAACACAACATCAAGGTCTATCAAAAATAGGTGGCCTGAGTGTTCAAAAAATAAGTTCTCATCCACTCTTTCTTCTAGGGATATTTATTATTGGCATTTATGATTTCAATATTTCCTTGAATGAAATTGATGAAGTTATATCTTAAATGGAAGGTTCCCTTCTTCATTCTAATAGTTTACTCTAATGGTGCATACTCATTAATCATTATGGATGGGGAGTGAGTCACAAATCCCAGCAATGAAATGTTTGTTAAAAAGTACTTTTCATAATTTCACATTGGTTTGTAACATCCTGTTTACTTGATATTAAACTATAATACATACCATCCTCATCATAAAATGTTAAAATATGCGTCTAATTTCCTTCCCAAAAGATGTTAAACTGTATGGTTCTCATCCCAACCATACAATGTTAAACTCCATATCTAATGTCCCAATCATATGATATTAAACTGTTATACATATCATCCTCACTATATGAAATTAAACCATAAGTCCAACATTCTTGATACAATACATTAAACTACATTCTATTAATCCTCACTATATAATGGTAAACTACATTTCCAACTTCCTAGTCACATGACATTACAATACTAGAAATATCATCCTCACTGTATGATGTTAAACTATATATCCAGCATCCTTATCACAACATATTAAATTATACCGTCCTTATGTTCATTATATGATGTTAAAATATGTGTTCAACGACTTAGTAAAATGGAATTAAAATTTAATACATATCATCTTTAACATATGATGTTAAATTAGATATCTAATTTCCTTTCCATAGGATGTTAAACTGAATAGTACTTATCCTCACTATCCAACATTAAATTGTGTGTCCAACATCCTGGACACATAAAATTAAACTGAAATACATATCATCCTCACTATATGATATAAAATTTTGTTTTCGACATCCTTTCCATAATAATATAAACTAAATGGTCCTCTACCTCACCATATGATGTTAAAATTCATGTATAAAATCTTGGTCACATGATATTAAATTGTATGAATAAATCCCAAGATTCAAGACTTTAAGCTACATAGATAATGTCTTTTCTGTATGATGTCTAAACCTAAAAAAATGGATATAACTCTCATTAAAGTGAGAATACCCTTGATGGTTCCATTCTTCTATTGAACCATGTTATGAATTTATTTCCCAAAATTTCATTTTGATACTTAATCAGGAGTAGTCATTCCAGAATCACAAATCATAACTCTCTCAACTTAATGTTTTGGAACTTTTCAGAAAAAATGTTCACCCAAAATAATATACTAAGTTGAAACACCACTTTATCCATGTTCACTATAATCTGATACACCATTAATGAAATTAAAGTAATCATATAAAATAAAATAACACTTTGTTTTTACACGGTTTGGATTTAAAGACCAACATACATGGGAGAAACATTGCAGTATTTCAATTCTATGGAAAGAAAAATTTACAAATTAACGACAAATCAGTCACTCCATATTAATTGATAAAGTAATCACAATAATTTTAAATATTTTTTATACTAAAAACACTTATTGAATCATATTCTTTTATAGAGAGTAACATCCATTCATCCAGTTGTACTAACTTCCAAAAAGTGTAGGGGTCCATCCATTCCAGTATTCACACCACTGACATCCTATAACAATCTTTAGAGTTACTTACATGTCTAGTAAAATAAATAAAAAATTAAAACATAACTAAACATCTTCATATTTTATAAGTATATGTTTAAACTTTTTGAACAATTCCTACATTGAGAACATTGGAAAACCCCTTTTGAAATATATCCTTCTATAACCACATTTTAAAAACTCTTTCCAGGACGCTGAATGAAAAAAATACTATATTACACCACTTAAATGATGTAAACGTATTATAGAACCACCCCTTTTTGGTTGAATACTTATGATCAACTGATTTAGGCTTTACAAATTCCTAAAAATCTCCCATGTGAATACCACTTCCTATAAAACCCCAACATCATCTTCATCTTCTATATGACAACCTACGTTTCCACTATGTACAATGTTTGTCCAACTACTTCCATTCACCCAAGTCCCAATGAGGCTTTATATTGCCTCAATAATTATATACCCAAAACCTTGGTAAAAATATACACTAGATGTTTTTTTCCATCTATCTTTCATAACCCCAAATCACTATCTTCTAGTATCTTACCGATGTAATTTTATTTCATATAAATGTGTTTTGTTCTTGAATGAAACACAAGATTTTTATCCAAAAAAATTATACTCTAAATATCATAGAATAAAAACCCATTTTACTAGTTTCATCCAAGTTCTTCGACTAAGAAAATTAACCATACCATATCCTTTATTACTTTCATGACAACACCATAATCCACTTCCATCATAGAATGTGAAATCACCAGTTCTACCCTTGAAATACAACATACAGTGGTTCCTATGAAAGTTTAAACATATCTGATTATACTCTTTTAAGAATTAGAATATCCTTGAAAGTCTGTATCTACAAATTTAAGTAACAAGTCTTCATCTCAAAAAAAGTTTTATTCCTTCCATTCATTTAAGATACTGAATAATCCACATAACGACTTCCCAATGAACCTTCCATGGATTTTATTTAAATTGGATAACCACTCCCATAATATGTGAAATATCTAGATGTGTATAAAACATCACATATATAAACCTTATGAATTTATGGGAATAAATAACTTTATCCATGAAATTATTTTCTTATTCTATTCATGGTCCCTTCTCATTTTGATTTTTAAAGTGACCAACAAGATGAGTTAAAACTAACTTACATCCATTCATTCTGAATCTCTCAAGGTTCTTCTATAAGTAAACTATATGTGATAAAACCAAGAATATAGTTTTTCAATCACATTAAATCCTCATGCCTAAGATATTATTAGCAACACCAAGATCTTTCATTTAAAAATATCTAGATAAATCATCCTTCATATTTCAAATCTACTAAATTTTCAGACCTACAAACAAAATATCATAAAAATACACAAGTATGATTATATAGTCACATTCTCTGAGATTCTTCCAATAACATCAGTGGTCAATTATACTATGATTGAAACATTTCTCATACATTAATGAATATAACATATAGTTCCAACCCATTGGTTATTATTTAAATCTACAAATTCTCCTTCTTAGTTTACACACCAATATACTCTTTTGATAACCCATGAAACCCATAGGTTGCTTCATATAAATTTATTCTTCTAAATACCAATGAATAAAATATCTCTTCAAATAATTTTTTCAAGGTATAAATTTATGAAAGAAACAAAGTTTAAAATAGTTCTGATGGTAGTATGATTTACTATCAGAGAGAATATCTAAAAGATGTCAATACCTTTCTTCTACTGAAACCCTTTCACAACTAGTTTAGATTAATATCTTTTCCTTATATAATTTTTTTCTTTCAATCAGAGTAATCTCTTTTTTAAGTGATTTATTACCTTGTGGTAGTTTTATTAATTTCCATGCGTTATTCACTCAATGTGAATCTAACTCTTATTACACTACTAACTCACACATTTTGGAATCACCTAGATTAGACACTTCTTACATACTCTCTAGTTCTCCTTAATCCATTAAAAATAAGAAACTTAGATCTTATACACACCACTCTAATGACTATTCAATCCTAAAATATCTTTATACATTATACTATGATCTATCTTCTTCTAAAACTATAACATATAGAACATCAAATTATTTAATTCTTGATCAAGATTTCCCACTCCCTAATATTTAATATATATTTTCCATTGGATTAACTTTTGAACCTTCTACAAAACCATTTGAACTTCATTTTAGAAAGTCAATCCTTCCAATATATTAATAGAATTTTTTTTGAAACCTATGATCCTCTAGAACAACCATTTAGATCAACATGAACTAATATTGATTCTTTTCACACAACTTATTTCTCTTTCATGTTATAATATTTCCAAAATATCTTATCAATAAATACAACATTTTGACTTTTATAAAATCTATTCGTTTCATCATCCCAATTCTAAAAACCAAAGACTTTATCTCTATATCCTAAGAAAAATCATGCTCAAGTATTTTCTTCTATATTATCTCTATATTTTTTTATCCACATATTTATAGGAAAAAATATTGAAATCTATGAGGTGAGATACTTTAAAAATATTTCCAAACTAAAGTTCTTCTCGTAACCATTGTCTAATTGGGGTCGATGGACTTATATTGATCAAGTAAGTTACTGCACCAACTACTTCCACCCAAAACACCATATGTATTCTATAACATAGAAACACACTCATTATCATATCCATCAATGTCTGATTTATTCTCTTAATAACAATATTTGTTAAGGTGTACTTGGAACAATCTTCTCAGGCAAGATTCCTCCTTTATTTTATTAATTACAAAAACTCCTTTTGATAAAATCACCACCATTGTGTGATCTTTGAATCACCAACTTGATTTTGATTTCTCTTTCCACCAAAGACATAAATTGAATAAATATTCCAAACATTTAACTTTTATGTTTCAAAAAGTAAACCCATACTTTTCTTATGGAATCATCAATGAAGGAAAAAATACCTTATTTTCTCATATGAATAAATTAGGGTAGGTCCCACAAATATTTTTGTATCAAATATTTATTTTGGAATTTAGGTATTCTTCTTATAAGATTGAAGGCCACCATTCATTGTTTTATGATTTTATAGCTATAAATCCTATCAAAGTTTGAATGATCCAGCTTCAGTACACACATTTCAACTAAAATCTTCATACCTATCTTACTGAGGTACCCAATCTTATTATTCTAACGTTTTGATTTTTTGAAAGATATTTTTCTAGTAACTATATCTACCACTACCCTTATAGTCTGATACAATGGACCATCTTTTAAACCTTTGGATATGAAAAGATAACCATGAGTAGTCCACCATACTCCTTTGGAAAGGATTGTTTAGAAAAGCACTTCATCCAGCTGACACACTGAAATTAGGCTCTTTTGAAGTCCTGGAACATGACACACTTACTTAAGAACCATAAAAATCCTACACTTTAATTAAACTTTAACTTCTCCTTTTACCATAATTTTAAGAGAATCACCACCAAATATATATACTCTACCAAAATATCCAAATACATAATTAGATATGAACAATTTTTCTCATGTGGAATGGAACGATGATCCATAATCAATAATTTAAAATTCCATTTGTGTAGAAACATTTTCAAGTATATTTACACTAATTTATGATACCACACTCAAATATCTAGATTAAGTCCCTAATAATTTTTATTCCTATTATGAAAATATTACTTGAGGTGAAAAATATTTCCATAATTCCAGAAAACATGCCTACTATTAAAAGTATTCCTTCTATTATTCTCCCTTGATTTCATATTTTATTGTTTTTTATTCTTTTTATGAGGTTATCATCCCATTCCTTCCATATTCAATATATCACTCAAATATTCCACACTCTATTTACTTTGTAGATACTCATTGGGAATCATGTTATGAACATTAGTGAACACCAAATCATTGTTTCCACATGAACTAATCACATTTGTAATCATGAATTCCAAATATTTTAGTCAGGATGATAATAAAAAATCACCAAAATATTATCTATAAAAATAACCTTCACATACTCTAGTTGTATTTGGATTAATTTGAAATAATTCAACAAATATGATGTAGATCATCCTTTCAATAGACTCATAATGAATAACATCTGCATCAATTCCAATTAATTCAGTGTCATAGGTTTCTCATACATATCCTATAGGGATTACATCAAATCAATTATGGTTTTATTCTCAAGAATGTTAAAATCCACACTCAAAACTATAGGCATTCATATGAAACCAATTTTCTTCTATTCCATATTATCCTATTTACCTTTTCCCATTACTTCCAATTTGACACCCTTCAGCATAATTTCTAGATATATCTGAATGAGGAAGTATTTTAGATACATTTTAAAAAAATTAAAATATATCCCAGCAAAATTATCAATCTAAACCCTTCCTTATTCCAATTACATCCTTCGGAAAACAAGGAATCACACTGAAAATTAAAAAAATTATTTGAGAAAGATAATGTTACATAAACTTCCAGGTGAAATTCTAAGCCTCATCAGAACTAACCATATAATACCACTTATTGTGTTTACATTTTCCAAGATATATTTCTAATGCTCAATCAGAATAAATCATTTTATAATCACTTGGAGGAAATTTATTCTAGAAGGAACACTCTTAATTTAATGTTCTACATTTTTTGAGTAATAATGTTGACCCAAATCACCACACTAAGTTGAAACAAAACTTCATCCTTGTTCACTCCAATTAGATACAACATTCATGCAATGAAATTAAATGTAATAAATAGAAGAACACTATGGTTTTACATGGTTAAAACTAAAATTCCTATATATAAGAGAAAAACATTACAATATTTTATTTCCCCAGAAAGAGAACTTTACAAATTAATGACCAATGATTCACTCTTGATTACCATAACAAGCAATCCTAAATATGGTCATACTTTTTTTCCGATTAAAAAATATGTTATCCCACCCCCTTTTATAGATAGTAACATCCATTTATTCAGTTTAAATAACTTCCAAAAATCATGGGAGTCCATCCATTCCACTCTTCCCTACATCAATCTCTTATAGAAATCTTCATAGTGGCCTATACCTCCGAAAAACCAGCAAACACACCACAAAATAACTAAAAATACTCAATTTCTAAAAGAAAAAGTTGAAACTTATAGAACAACACTTGAACAGAGAACATAGGAAAAACCCATTTTGAATCTAGGCATATCCATTTAATACTCTTGGTTTTCCCTGAATTTTAGATTTGAGTCTTACTCTCTGACACACCCCATAAATATTCTTAAATTCTTGAAGGAACATCACCTATATCATCTAATTATATCTAAACACTACTAAAAATCATTTCAAACATTGATTCTCCCTTGACCAAAATCCACGAAATCTTCCATGTTTGGATATCCTCCCATGTGGTGATGGAACGATTATCCAAAGGCCTACCTCCCATTTATGGAACTCACCTCAAAGGATTTACTGAAATTAAATGATAGTTCCCATTCTTTTAAATATGGTCAACACTATATCTAAAATTTGTTTTACATATCCCTGAAGATGTGGTGGTAAAACCCATCTTCCCAAAAAGGGTCAGAAGTGTTTTTTCTCCACCTGTATTTTTCACCCTCATGGTTAAAATCCTGAAGTTCAAGATTAACTCCTCTCCATGCTCCTTTATTCTGGTAGTGTTTCAAAATTTTTAGTGTTATTCATTTTTTCATCCACATATATTGACCAAGAAAGTCAGTCTCACAAATAACTTATTGAGATGGGTTCTACTCAATCCTATCGTGCTATATCATGTTACATGGGAAATATCTAACTATTCCTTTTTCTTACTATATTGATAATGACTCATATGGAATTATGAGTCTTTGTGGATTGTTACCAACATAATCAAGGCACAAAAAAGATCTCGAGTGGGATGCCCTCTTGATTAAAGTTGTGTGACCCTAAACCTTTACATTAATATTTTGTCAAAGTATCATGAAGTTAAAAAATGAAGATTTATTTATAGAATGACTGTGTGTAATATATTCTCTTTTCCATCTATTTAAATCATGTTTATGATGTTCTTCATACCACACATACTCCCTTAGAAAACCAGCTATCTACACACCATGACCTTAAACTAGTAGAAACGCTTGGTCCAAGAATAACTATCTTAAACATGTGCATCCCTTATCATGGGTTGTTTTCTGACACCAGTCTTATTGAACCTCCATTATTATTAGGTTTGTATTACCTTTCATTCCTAAATAATTCACCTGATCCAATTTTGGTCCTAGTTGCATGACCTTAAAATGCATGCCCCTCTATGTCTATGCATCATGACATTAAATTGTCGGTGATGGTCCATGGTCCATGAACTTAAAATGATTGAACCTCTCAGTCTAAGCTCTATAAAATTAAACTATCACAACCCTTTTAGTCAAATATATGAAAACTTAAACCCTAGCCCCAATTTTCTGACTGAAATTACCCTAAACGACTTTTGGAAAGTGAAAAATGGATCATTAGGATAAACTATTTTAAATGGAGACCTGAGAAATTTTTTTGACTATACTCACCAACTTACTCCTCAATGGATTGTAAAAATTTTAAAACATAAAATTCAAAGGAATAAATATTGTAGGGTTAACCATGGATCCCTAAAAAAAGTATAAATGTGCTCGCTGAGCCCCATGGTTTTGAGAAAAAGTTACAGTGAATCCTTCACCCCTTTCCCCCCTTTTTGAGGTCCTCCATATGGCATTAGAATCACAAATTCACATCTAGATGTGTTTTACCCTCTATCCTGTATGATATACCTTAGTCCATATTAAAATCTACATGACCATAAAATTTATCAAACTACTCACATGTACTTTCTGTAGCACGCTATACTACATGGTTTCGGTCCACACATCATCACCTAAAATTGTGTGAACCTTATCTGTGTGAACCTTCCCCTTTCATGAGATGACCTATTTTTTCTATGAGTATTTGGGTCTATTGGCCCTATATTTACATCATATTTTATTTACTTTAGTTATCTATGCCATCCCAACCTTAGTCTATTCTACAAAACCATAAACTATTAACCACCCTTGGTCTAAGCATCATGACCTTGATCTATGTGCATAACCATATGGAGGATGTATGTATAGTCCTAGATCTCTTGGCCCTCTATTTGAAATAAGGTTTCTTTACCTTTCATGTTACATAGAATATCTCAACTCTCGACTTTGGTCAAATCTATACAAACATAAACTATATCAAACACCCTTCTTCGTCCTCACAATATGATGTTAAACTACAAGGTAAAAATCCAAGAATCATGTCTTCAAATTGTATTCCCTGATGTCCTCATTTTGGATGTTAAATTGTATGTTCAAATTCCTAATTGTATGATGTTAAACTACACCAACCATAGTCCTGACCACATGAATCTAAAACTAAAAAAATAGATTATTTATGTATGACACTATAAAATACAAAATTGAATCATCACACTCACCCATGAGAATATCCCCTTTTTCTAGTAGAAAGTACACCATTGAACCACTTTCTATAATAACTGTGGATTGGTTCTCACTTCATTGGATACATACTGATGTCTGAATCTCATATTCTAGGCCCAAATACTACCACCACCATTTTCATGGGTGTCTCATCCTCCTATACCTTTCTTAGTGACAAATATCCTTATGGTGGGATCCTTTCTCTAATGGGACACAAAGATGGTTGTCCTATCAAGATATGATTTTGGACCTCACCTATTCTGATACACCTCATCCATATTCCCTTACGCACAGTGACATGGGACTCAGAGTGTTGATCTATACTTTATTATACCATTTATTCACCCCCATACTTCAGGTCTCCCTTGATTTGTATCCTCAACATCCTCCATATTTAAATGGTTTCCCCTACAGTTATGTTATATAGACAAAATAGACTCACCTTACATTTAGGGAACACACTATGGAGGAATTATATTGATAAGTGATTGTTCTCATGTTTCAAAAGCATGGTCAATGTTCAGTCTAAAATTTTCTCACCCCATACCTCATGGTGTGGTAGTGGGAACTTCCTGAATAAAAATGGACAACCATCACCCCGCTCCACTTTTCACTCCCCTTAATGATTTATATAATGGGGGTCCTGAATTACTATAACTAATCCCCTTTTGTTATTGTGGAATCCAATTACCCAAGGTTACCTTGCTTGTTTGTTTGTGCACATTGATAAATTAAGTCAGTAATGTGATGTCTTCCCTCAACTAACCTTCCTTTTGGGGGGATAATCCAATAGTCGAAGTATCATTCATACCCAATAGTCAGTCATGTGATGTCTTCCCTTTTGCTCATTTTTTCACTCTCAAGTGGAATGGGTTATATATTTCGACTTAATGTTTCCATATTGAGCATGGTTCACATAATATTAGGTGTTTAGTGCATTATTTCCCCTATATGATTGAGTCTATATGTACATTCTAGAATAGAGACCCTCATAGTCCCAACTATGTGATTATAAATAGAACAACCCCTTCTAAGACTCTCTATATTTTCTTGGACCACTATTCATGTTGTGTTTTTCCTCTACCATGTACTATGTGGATCGTTTCACCTATAGTTCTAGAAGTATGAATTTAAACTACACAAACCCCATGGTTGATGTACCATGATATTAAACTGTGCATGAATCCTACCATGATATTACTTATTCTATCAATGAGCCTTATGTGTCCCCTTGGTACTACCTTCACATCGGGTCTACTCCTCCCTAGCTGGATATACCACCCAAACTCCTTAGTCCATGCTTAATGAAATTAAACTAATAGAACCCTTGGTCTGCACATCATGACCTAAAAATGTGTGCATTATTCCTAGAGGATGCTTTTTTGTAACAAGATATCCTTTTACCCCATTAACACCAGGTTGGTATCGCCTTTAACGACACATGAACTCTCTCACAACACACTCAAATTGCAATATCATGGCCTTAAAACATGTGTATTTTTCCCTGAGGATGTTTGTGTATCACTATGACCATTCATACAACAAAAAAAACCTCAAATGTTTCCCATCCCTAACACAAGTTATTAAATTAAGATACATATTTCCTATCACATGACTTTAAATCATATGATACTCAGGATCCTTTCCAAAGAGGATCCTACTTTTTGGCGATGGTCTCTTACCACACCACCTTTCCAGAACTATGTATTTATTGATTCCCATTTCATGGGATATTTAGTAATGTTTAGATTCCCCATTTCAAACCTTTACATGGGTACTACACATATACCCTTAACTCTCATTGTAATGTGACTTTAATTAATTCCCATTAGGATTTAGTCCCTCTTTTTACTAGACAACCAATCCTTTTATATCCCCCCTTAAGTATGTAGATGTCGTGTGCCCATTTTTATAATCATTATCCTTTCACATAACCTTATAAAACATTGGGTGTCCAGATTACCGCTACCTGAGATACTTAGTGATGCCTGGATCACATATCTCAGGCCTAGCTACAATTTTTCCATTACCCCCACATTGTTTTTGAACATGATATTACATTATAAGAATTTAGTTAATTCTTGTATAGTATGGTGATATGGAATCTATATGGAATCAATCAAAGATGTATGACCCAAAAATTCATCCACCTTACCTGTCCAAGTTTGAATACCATAAAATATGTTACACTGGAGATTGATTCATTTTCCCTAAGGCATGATCGAGCCTTTCCTGTGTCTCTTCTAACCTTAGAACCCCATAATCTTGGTGAACCTTGTTTGTATGCTTAGGGAACAATAGTGAAATCACATGTGTCTTAGATCTCTCTTTGAGCTTCTATTTAATCTCAACACTTTGTGTCCTTGGAGTTGGAGTTTTCCCTCTAATATTTTCACTTCCAAACGGGATCCTCTATGGAAACAACAAAATGATCCCAAACCCTAAATCAATTAAATTAGTCCTAGAGTATTTCATTATAATAAATTTTGATTCTAATGTTTTAAAATATTTTTAACCTTTGATCTAATTTTCTTCACCCCCACTCTTGATGATATGGATATGGAACCCATTGTTGGGGATCCTCCACCTCCTCATCACCTCCCTTGAAATTTTTATTCCAAAAGTAAAAATTCACCTTCTTTCATACCCATTTTCTCATGTATGAGTCTAAACATCCTCAGTAATAACCTTTCACACCTTCTGGTATCTTGGTTGGTTAAATTAGTCTTATGGAATCATGCCTAACTAGTACCCCCATATTCATGAGATCTTTTAATGGATAATGTATTATTTCAACCTAGACCCATGCATCCAATGAAATATCATGTAATGTGAGTAGCCTTTAATTTATCCTTTTTTCTCACATTGATTATGAATCATGTGGGAATTGGGAATTTTGATTGATTCTCTCACCAATATGATTAATATCCCCTTATTTTTTATCCTTACTGTATGATGTTAAACTATGTGTTCAATATCATTTTCATATAATGTTAAACTAAAAGTTTTCATCCCAATATATTGACTTGAAACTATGTGATACCATAGTACTCGCTCGAGAAGACAACCCCCATATGAAACGAATCTCCTACTGTGCCACCTACTAGAACTATGTATATCTCAATTCTCAATTTTTTGGATATATAGTAATGTCTAGGCACACTATCCTATACCCAACCACAAAACTCTAATTTATCCCCATATGGGCATTTAAGGGACCTTGATAAACTTATTTTGATCCCTTCTAAGATCAGATCTAGAAAAATGCTTCTTTTTATACACATGAGCTAGATTTTCATGAGATATATTCCTAATTATTCTATGATGAAGAGGTTGTGCCCTGATTCCAATCAGGATCCCCTTTTTCTAACTATAACATTCCCTTTCTCCTATATTTTATTTGTACCTATACATAGTATTTCATGGTGATTTACTAGTCCAAGAATCAGGATCTTAAACTATATAAACCCCACATCAGTGAGATGATGTACACTGACATAAGACCCTCTTAGGTCATTCCATTTATGTCGGGTTTTTATTTTCTTTGGTGAAAATAAGTGTATCAAATCCTCATGGTCCTAATAATAAGAAGTTAAAATACAATACCCCATGATAATAATCCCATGAACTTAAAATAGGAACAAAAGTCCTAGTTAAATGACCTTAAAAGGAACACTCTATGGTCTAATCTATTGGACTTAAAATTCAGTACCCTATGCTATTAGCTACACGACCTTACACTATAGTGCCCCCACTGGTCGAGAGTGGATGAACTTAAAAGAAAAAAACCACAATCCTTTATATGAGACCATAAACCATTATACCCCATTTGGTCAAAGATGTATGACCTTAAACAAAATAAAGAATTAGATTATCGATATCCTCCGTATGGTATGATTTAATTTTGTTATGTTGTTTCACATTCAGTTTAATTGTACATTTACCCCATTGGTCTATGTGTTATCTTTATATTTGGTATTCCTTATCAATATTCTTGATACATGATGAAATAACCATAAAAGTGTTTTAACTATTCTTGAGTATCCTAATCCTATATAATACACTTTGTGTTCCCTTGATTTGTATCTATAACCATATTTCATGTCCAAATGGGATCCCTTATGGTGATGAAAAAACACTCTAAAGGTCCACCTCCCTTCAAGGATATACACCCGAGAGGAATCAACTTCGTTGTATCTGAACGAACTCCCTTATAGTGATGTGAAAATGCTTTAAAGGCTTGAATCCCATTCAAGGTACATGTACCATAAGATATATATTAATTAAAATGGTCATGGGTCCTACATTTTTATTACATTTCGTGGTTATCCTTAACTTATTTTTATCTATCATCCATCATTACATAGTCTTGTGGTTATAATTTTTCTCACTACACCTTTATTTTTCTCAAATTGATTTTTAATTCCCTTAGTGTTACCACCTTTTTACACCTTGTGAATTATTAAGTCAATAAAATTTATAGAATCAAAAAAACCATATTACCAAATATTTGTGGTTCTCTAATAGTGATCGATATAGTATTCCGATCCTAACCTGTTTCCCCTATCCGATTTTCTCACATAATTAAATGGCGTTTTATTTGTATCTTGTTTCTCATACCAAGAATTAATAATGTGGGTTTAGATATTTATAGTGGGTTTTTTTATTAATGTGATCAAGTGAAAACATTAACATAGGGAATTCAAAAAATATACTTTTTTTATTGGCTGAAATAGGAAAAAATTGAGAGAAATGGTCATCCATATACTGAAACTTCCCCCTTATTACAATAAATATCTCCTTATGACTCAACTCTTGAGATAGATAGCTATAGCTAGGATACCCTTCATTGAGTTGATTCAAGATATTGTTACCACTTATCTAGCTCTGCTACATATTCCTCTACTTTGGTTCGCACCTCATCTACTTAGACCCACACTTTACCCTGCTTTGTCCTATATTCTACCACTATAGATGCTCAACTGAACACTTAGATTCAAACATCACCATTTATTTTGTTATATATCCAATCCTTTCCTCTTTGATAATGGTTAATGATTTAGGATGTTGTTCATTATATTCGAGCCTAGAAATATCTTGATTCTCTACTAGAAGTGGCTTGAATCCATAAGAAGTGTTCTCATATTGGGAAACATCAAATTCTTTCCACACTATGTGCACTCTCTTGGCTAATACGTCTTGGGCCGATGTGTGGAGGGAGTGATAGTATACTCTATCGATCCCTATAATCACTAGAAAATGGTCAATTAATCCCATGAGACCCATCAAATCAACCTATGGGGTGTGGTTGATAAAGTTATATACACTCATCCATTCCCTATTCCACACCACTTAGTTTTTCTCAATGTGTTTAGCTCGAAATATTTGATATCTTTGGATAAAATGAATGATAATAAAGGAAGGAAATAAACACCTTAGTTAGAGGATACCCTTATAGAATTATCTTGAAGTGGTTAGGCTCTACATCAAGGGGTAGAATGGCCTCACCCAACTAGTCATCAGCTACTATATATTTGTCAACTGGAAGCTCCACCAGTCCCTGAACTACTTTACTTAGTGCAGAAAGATTCTCCCACTAGTCCGAGGCCATTCCCTCCTAAGAAGCTAATGAATTAGTGCCCGATATAGCCACTGAGACACGAGAAAATTCACCAAAATCATCAGTAAATGTTTCAGGTTCCCAATCCACAAATCTAATTATTGGGACAAGAATAAAATCATCATGTATCTATGTAATAATTTATATTTAATGGGATGTGTCCTAATATATTTTGATATAAAATCATGGGCTATTTTTACCTATGACAATAAAAAGTTTAAATATGATACATTAGAGAAAATAATTATGTGATGTGAAGGATTTGAGAATGTTAGTTTCTATCATACATTGAAACTGTACATCTTGATCCACTGCCACCTCAGTTGATCCTTATGATCCTGGAATCTAAAATTTCAATTCTATCAATAGGGACCCTTTTTGGACATCAATATTGGAAAAAAAAATCCCATACCAACGGTTTGGAACCCTTGGTTTGGTCCCCAAAACCAATGGTATAGGCTATTCCTACGCTTTGGGTGGTCGTTGTCTTGTCTACTGTTGGTATAGGTGGGCTATACCAACGTTTTCAAACCATTGGTATAGGTAATATGAAATACCTATACCAACGGTTTTGAAAACCCTTGGTATAGGTAATTAAAAAATTAACCCCTTGCAGAATTCAAACCCCACACCTCCAACTTATATTTCAATGACCTAACCACTAAGATAACTTTTTTTATTGAAACATAATATGATAAATATGTATATGTGTCTTTAAAAGTAAATTAATTTTTGATTTATTCAATGTAATTAGATAAAATATTTCATCAAAATTTTGGAAACCTATACCAATAGTTTGGAAAACTACTAGTATAAGTATTTTGAATTTTTAAACCTATACCAATAGTTTTGGAAAAACCATTTGTATATTTTCTTTAAATGGAGGTTATGTAAATAGTTTTATATAAATAATTGGTACAAGGTCATATTACGGTGCCTATACCATTGGTTCTCCAAAAATTGTTAGTAAAGGGTAATTTAATGGTGCCTATACCAAAAGTTTTCTCAAAACTTTTGATATAGTTATAGTTTATAGTAGTGCATGAGGCACCCAAATAGTTGTCATTCGATCCTAAGAGTTCGTGAGGGTAGAAACTATTTAGAAGAAAATAAATTATTCAGGTTGAATATTAAACAAGTATTCAAAGTAAAAGGGAAATTAGAAGAATTTACATCAACTTACCTATGATATGTATAGGCATTTTGAGAACCAACTACCAAGGATGGCAGGAGTAGCTAGTGGTTGAAGATACCTTTGGAAGTTTTGGGAATGTCACCATATAAATTATTGGTATAAGGGGAAGTTGGTAGTTTAGGACCTCTTTTTCTCCACTATCTCCACCATTGATTTCTTCTACAGAGACCCAGGTCCATCCTACTCTTCATCTTCTGAGACATACACACCATATCCTATAGAAGCCTCATAATTATCACATGAGGATTCCTGCATAGATTTAAAAGTGTGAGTTAGTAATGCTAAAAAATTTATTTGGACATTGAACCCACAAGCTTAAGACTTCCCTTGTTTAAGATGATCTTGGTAAAGTCATCCTTAGGTGAAACTTTACTGCTCTCATAGGGACTACCCCACTCTATAGTGATTCCATGAAAGTATTTATCAAAAGACCCCCCTAACTCCACATCATGATCTAGTGTATCTTGGGCCAATACTACACCAACAAGTGCTTCATTTCCCCCCACTGAGTATAACAGACACTATATTAGTGTAGGGATCTCCATATCCATACCAGTGTGCCATGTTTTCTATTTCTATGAGGCACTTGAACCTCTCCCAATAGTCAACCCGAATGATGAGTCTGTCTAGCCTAACTAGTTGATGTTTGATTCCACCCCTCATGAGGTTCTTCCACAACTACTCTGTGGAATGAGACAACCAAAACTAGTCCCATGATTCCTAGATCTTGGGGAATATCACACTGTATACCAATTTTATCATATAGTTTAAGCATTTTCGTGGTTCCTATTTGGATAAACCTTCTATGGATATAAAGATTTCAACATGATCCTAGGGTCACCTCATAGTGATCTTTGAGCCTCTGGATGCATGTGAGATGGATTCCCCACTTGGATGATGATTATTAGACATTAGATATCTTAGAATCCTTTACAATCTCAACATGGTCCATCCTTCCTAACTTGAAAGATCCGCTGATGATATCCCACTTCCTACTTTGTTGCCCATGGGGTTCCTTTGATGGATCCACTCACCTAAACCATCATTGTAAGACTATGTATGGATATTATCCACTCACCTTAACCACATTCATGGCCAAAGAAATAATCTCATACTAAAACCAATCATGAAACATCTTCTATATAATGGATGAATCCTCAGGATCTCTTAGAAAAAATAACCACCACTACATATTTTCCCCACTCAACATCATCACTAACAATGAAACCCAGTGTTTCCTACCGGTATGAAATGAAGTGAAGTTAATATCAACCTCCTCAAACCAAGCCTGTTTCTATTGATATGAAATAAATTTATCACAATTTTACAGAACCTGGGGTTACAGATCTTGGAGTATCCTACTCCAAGCATCTCTCTCATCAACCTCTACTCTGTGAATCTGCTGGCATATCTTGTTGAGCATATTAATCCTAAACATGATTAGAAAATAAACTTGGATCCATACCTATAAAATAATAAATTTTAGGGACTTATAAACCCAGAATATATAATATTTAATATCAATTAATTAATCTGATTAAAATTAACTAAATCCCCATTATCTACCCAATTCAAACACAAGCCCATAAAATCAGGAAGCATGATCCTTACCCTAGCCTCTAAACTCAAGGTATCATCACGTCACTTAACATGTTTGGTGAACATAAAGGAACTTGTTTAGTATCACATGGGAACCTAAAACCCCATATCTTAGCTGGTTTTCCTTGTTTATATCAAATACTAAGTCGAGAAGATACTATTACCGTACTAACCCATTTAAACCTCACAAGTTCCTATCTATACTCTTCATCATATCTCTCAAACATTATATTTGATTCCAATTTCTTATGAACCCTCCACTAGTACCACTTATGGTTCTATAATGAAGGGATAGATTAAGTACCCTAAAGCCTTCCTCCAATAGGCCATTGGATGATGAAAAGCGCTGAGGTTATATAATCAATATAAGTGAGAGACATTACTATATTTATAAAAATTTAAAGAACAAGAGATAAGATCAGATCCAAAAATAAAAACCATGCATAAGTAAAGAAGAAATCCCAATACATGAATCTAATTTCATAAAAAAATAGAAATAATTAAAAAATACCAAAAGAATTCTTAGGAAGAGACCATAAAATTCAATACTCTTAAACAACTACTCCAAGATAGTAACACCAAAATTGATCACCAACCAGATCATGTGGACCTAAAAAATAGTTTATATATACACAGGGTGAGTGTAAAATTATACCCAGTAAGATCCTATAAGGAACTCCATACATGAAATCCAGATTCTATGGCTAAAAAACATACCTTACACACTAGATTTGATACCAACTATTGTGAAACAAGCTAAACATACATATATTTCAAAAATTTAATCATTAAATCTCATAATAATCACACAATATCAGAACCCAAATGTAAAATGTCTTGGGATATTAGCTTTTTAAAAAGATTATTGTAAACATTTCTCAATAATATCACCATAATAGATCCCCTTCTAGACACACTTAGGTTATACTCATCTTTATAACCCGAGGAATTGAAAATATAAGAAAATGGTGAGATAAAATGCTCTGTAATGGAAAAAATTATCAAAGAGTAATAAAGCGTTAAATCATAAGAATATGTGAAAACATGAGATTTGGATAAATATATGATTAAAAAGATCATGAAATAATAAGAGTTGTCCAAAGGGCATAATAAAAGGACATGTAATTTCAAATGATCAAACAAATACCATGGAATAAGAGTGAAAAATTTTAGATAATAAATATGAGATTTATATAATAAAATGGTCCCATAATATAGAAAAAAATCATAAGAATAATCATATAAAATCATAACATTATGAACATAGCTATTTGCATCATGCCCATGATTGATCTTGTGAACATATCTAAACACATCATGTCTACGATCAATCTTGTGAACATATATAACCACATTATTTCCATGCTCAATTTTATGAACATAAATATATAATTGGTTTCCATGAAAAATATTATGAATATAGTTAGCCACATCATTTCCACACTCAATCTTGTGAACATAGCTAACTGCATCATGTCCATGCTCATTGTTGTAAACAAAGTAAATTGTATAATTTCCATGCTCAATTTTGTGAACAAAGATAACATTATCATGTTCATTATCAATATTATTAGAATATATTATCAATAATTACACCCCAAAAAATCTTGTGAGTATATATTAACCATAATTACACCCACACACAATCTTTTAAGAACAAGATAATCATAAATACGCCAACACACAAAATCATTATCTCATGAGATATGAAACATTAACCAATTAATAAGAAGGCTATATATGAACCCACATATCAAATATTAATCATCCATAAAATTTATACATAAAATAAATAATTATATAATAAAAAAATATTAAAATAAAATGTCTTTCATTATATTTTCAAATAGTATCACATAAAATAACCACAATATTTACATCAGTTGATACCAAAAATTCAGTTATCCTAACAAATTATTTAACAAGGGAATTTAGTGGGTGATTAATGAAACATTTATCCAAATAAGATGGATATTTTAAAGATAAAGAGGAATATGTAATAAAAAACATGACAAGATATTTTATTATATATTTTTAACATTATCACAAAAATTTGACATTACCGATCACTTTCAAAAATGGTTTTTGAGTAGTTGAAATAAAAAACTTTTGAGAACACCATATGGAAAGGAATATCAATAATATATCCTTGATAAATACATAAAGGTTTTTAGGAGGGAATTTGGAGAGTAAGATAAAATATATGATTGAGAAAGGAAAAACCTTCTCAACATTTAAAAAATACCTTTATTGAATTCCACATTTTAAAAGGAGTTAATAAATCTTTATCTTAAAAAGGTGTAAAGATGAATATGAATATCATATTAAATAATACATATTTATATTTTAAAACAAGGATAATATTTGTGGGTATGAATAATATGGATATGGAGGGAAACTGGTCTTTAAATAGGATGAAAATTATTCTTAAAAATGTTATACTTTTATAAAAAAGAAATTCATCAAAGAATAATATTTGGATAAAAAATGTTTATTTCACAATATATATAGATAATGTATCATATAATAAAATATTATAGTATATGAAATTAAATATACAATAAATAAGTCCAATAATAAACAATATAACTTGAAGAAATGTGATTTAAGTTAACAAAATACCTCACAACTTTAATAATACTTGGATTTATAAAATCACGAAAAAAGAGAAATTATGATGGATTTATAAATACCATTAACTTAATGAAATGTATGATAAAAATTATCCGCATGGTAGTATATACACCCTAAAAAATAAAACAAATGGTGAATATGACATATGTCTCAAAGAAAGAAAACCGACGAGAGAAAAACCCTTACAACTAGGGAAATATATGAATTAAAATATCATGAAATAAAGGAACTGAAATAGAATTTTAAATCATCTTAATATGGGTGATTTATAATGGAATAATTCAATGGTTCATTAATTATACCTTGCGAAATAATAAGAGGTGTAAAATTTGTAATCATGGCTCAATGGTGGGTAATGAAGATGAAAACCCTTACATTAACTCCCATTTTCTAAAATTGTACTTTAAACTCATATATAAGATATATTTCTATCTTAATAACTTATTTTAGAACCTTATTCATATATTATCCCATTTATATTCCTTATTTATAATCATTATCCACACATAACCAACGAGCCTGTACCTGAGTGGTAAAGGCTCCTGCTTGGAATTCAGGAGGTCTTGGGATCAATCCTTTTTGGTATAAGGTACTATTATAGTTATATACATGTGGTAACGTAATAATGAAATAGTCATGACGTTTAACTAGTATTTTGGTCTATTTTATAGGCTTTATTCCTGTTGGGCCTATGCGCCATGTAATAACTAAATAAGGAATTATGAGTGGGCTATCTTTGGGGGGGGGGGATATGGCCGACCCCTCTATCATATGTGTGTGGTTTGTGTGTGTTTGAATTTAATTTTACCCAAAATAACATAATATATATTTAAACACTTATATTAGTGAGATATAGCTTATTTTCATCATCATATGTCAATAATTTTCTTCGTTTTATACGGGTATTGTAATAGCGATATGGATCATCCTTATTGGGTAAATATTTCATCATTAAAATATTATTCAATATAATATAATTGAATATCTATATTTATTTTCAATTTTCCAAAATTAATAAATTATTTTTTTAGGTACAATTCATGGAGATGAAATCGATGATGAACATGTTTTTAGTAATTTTTTAATATCAACAGATTGATTTATGATGATCATTGATTATTGTGTAATAATTTTAAAAACATTTTAAGTATATATATTACTCATTAATATAACATATATTCATCAAATATATTTTTATAACCATCCATGTAATGCATCGGTGAAAACAAAACACTTCATCTATGGATGTGGTAGTAAATACATACTCATGATCAATGTTTTAATTTTCTAGTGAATGAGATGTAAAGAAGTTAGATAATGATTTATATTTAAAAATAATAAATTATATTATAAATATAATATTTATTCATTAAATACATTCATTTAACTAACCTTGTGAGGTGGTGATGAAAAATGAAATACGTCATTCATGGGGGTGATAGTATGAACATATACATAGATGAGTATTCATTTTTCTTTGGAGAAGGGAGGAAGGTTTCTAATGGTTGTTCTAATAATATAAAAAAACTTAAATATAATAGTGATAATGATGTTATTATTTTTTGTTGATATAATATACTTTTAGTTATAAGAATAATACTTAAATAAACAAAAATGAAAAAGAGTGGTTTGGAAATTTTTACCGTACTCCTTGGAATGAATCCTTTGAAAAATGGTTTAAGTGTTTTATAGGTGAAATTTTTTAGGATAACAAAACCTATATAAGGTTTATATTAGTCTTAGGTATATATTTTTATAGATTTTTGTTGATATAAATGGATTTTTTCATGAGGAGAAGTGGGGTGGTGAAGGGATCCTTTTATAAGTGAGCGGAGTGACATGTTTGTAATAAGAGGTGCACTATTCAGTTAGATTTGATCCCAAAATGGAAAATAATGGATAGGGAATGTTTTAAGGTAAATAAAAAAAATCAAAAAATCATTTTTATACAAAATTTTATCATATTTTAGGTATTTTACCCTGTGATTCAACCATTTTACCTTTTTGGCTTTGATAATGATAACTAATTTTTACCCAAGTAATTTATTTTTATGCTTAAAAATAAAATTTTACTTATTATATAATTCAAAAAATATTATTTAAAATATTAAATCCATTTTACTAGATAAAATATCTTAAAGTGATAAATTTTTTTTATAAAAAACATATGTATAAAGCATTAAAAATAGTTTTAGTGAAAAATATAACTTAAGTTCAAAAATTTGATATATAGGTTTTTAAAATAAACTTGATATTTTTAAATGCATAATTTTATGTATAAAATAAATATTTTTTAAATATTTTTTTTAAAATTTTTAATTCATGCTTATATCCTAATGATTTTATAAAAGTCCTGATATTTGTGAAATCAATATTTTTCACTATTTACCTAAATATAAATCTTTAAAAAAAATACAAAAAAACCTTAATATAATATTGTTATAATGAATAAAAAACTTAATTTTATTTTTATTATTCAAATTATAAAATTTAATGATACAAATTTTAAATGAAAACATAAAATATAATGAAAAATTGTTTTTTATTAGAAAAAAACCTTTTTCAAATATTAATTGTTCTTATCACCATTTCATATGAATTAATAATTAAATTATAATTAAAATATTTTTTCATATTTTTAACATAAAATTGTGTTGATTATTTAAAATATATTAATTTAATTTATTCATATAAAAATTACATAGTGTTTGTGAAAACACTTTGAAAATAAGCCTTTTACTATTATCATGGTAATTAACATTAATCTCGGTAACTTATTTGTTGTGAATAAAAATGAAATTTATCTTAGTAAATAATTTTAAAACTATTATTAAAAATATTAAAATAATTTTACCTGATTCAGTTTCTAAAAGCGATAAAAATTAATTTTAATTTAAGCATGAGTAATACTTAATAAGCAATTTTTAGGAAAAATGTTTCATCTAAGCATAAAATGAATTTATTATAATCTTATTAATAATTATTGCATGGATTTTAATTTATTTTACTTTATATATTATAAAATAAATTTCATTTAAATCATTATTTAACCATAATATAATAAAATTAATATCACATAAAAAGATAATATTTAGTAAAATATATTTTTGCGCCTAAAACAATTTCATTAGATATTTTGCTACACAAATTGAATTTTGTCAATAAATTAGTATTAAACATGGAATTTATTTTTAAATAAATAAATATATATATATATATATATATATATTTCATAATTTTGTTAACTCTATTTATACTCGCTAACTTAATGACTACATTATAATGGTTATATTTACTACTTATAATTTTATCTTAATAAAATATACTGTGGTTTGTTGTAGTTTGGTGTTTCATGTGAAAAAATATATTAGACAAATTATTTATATAAAAAAGTATGATACTAGAATAATGTTTTGTTACGTTATCTATTCATTAAATAGATTACATACATACAATTTTAGTTATCTTCAATTAAGGAAACAACTAAGGGTATCTATAAGATAGATGAGAATCAAGATATAATTTAAATTGAGATTTAAATTTTACTATATTATAAAGACTAGAAAACACATAGTTTTCCTTTATAAAAGGAATATATTTATATTCTGACAATTTTTTTTCAAAAATTACTCAATTATCTATATGTATTAAGAGTTTTTGGAGACATACCTTCCACATATTAATTATTACAATCTTGTTTCCAACCAATCACTAAAACTAAAACAATTATCATTACAATACTCTATCAAAATACCATAACAAGAATATGATAAATAAATTCTGTGATGTCTTATCCCATGTATTTTTTTTCTTATTCTTTGATACATTCATTTTAATTTAGTTTACTTTACATCTGGTTATCTTGTACTTCTTATCCTAGTCCAAAAAAAACTATCACAAAATTATCATAAACTCTCTTACAATATTATAAAATAAAAAATCATTGAAACCTATTATCTAAAAATTAAACATACACTTTATCCATAAAATAACATATTAATTAATATATATCCTAAATTAGGAATCTCTATGTTTTATTATATGTTATCCACGATCATTTCTTATTGGGTTCTATAACCTAAATATATTAATATCGTCCATAAAAGTTCATAAATTGTATGCGAATTATCTGAATCATATCCCTTTGGAGTGTCAAAATAGGAGTGAATTTATGATTCTTGATCATGAATCAAGTGAATATTGATTAAATCCCTAACTAACATTTTATGTATTATTACCCCTAGGTGAATCTATGACAAAAAATGTATCCACTTGTTTATATCCAAAAATGGATGTCATTGCTAGGAAGCCATACAATCTCTAGTTTACAAAAAATTTCATATGTTATCCTATTATTAGAATTATATCTAGGGTTTTCACTACATATATCTCATCATAATCCCAAAAATAACTAAAATAATGCTTAATAATATCTATACCATACTCTAATGCCAACTGAGGCACCCTATACTTACACTATAATAACCTTGTATTTTTAATCAATGTAATTTATCTTCTTATATAAACGTGTCTTATTTAGTAATGTAGTATTATATAAAAAACATTCACCACATAATATAGCAAAAAACATTTTATTATATTAACATTAAATTTATATAATAATTATGTTCATAAGAATTGGAGATTCTTCAAAGGGATAAAAAAAGAAAAAAAAGAAAACTATAATATAAAAATTTGGATCTACTCGATCCACCACAATAACCACACTCATGAACAACATTATTTATATGAAAAAAGTATTAATAGTAAAATATTCATCTCAAAAATGAATATATGTATATATAACCTTGATAGAAAATAGAAGTGAATGAAGAATAAATTAAATATGATGAATTTATAGGAATTAGAGAATCCATATGACTTTTGGAATAGTAATTCGACCATTAGAATAGTAATTTGACCATTCAGAATAGTAACTTGATCGTTAGAATAATATCCTCTGCCATGGAAGTGTAAAATAATATTTATATATATTATAAAATGAAAATATGAAATATTTATATATGGTATAAGTAAATAAATATTTTAAAAATGATTAAATAAGTGCTTATATTTTTGAAAAACCTATATGTTTTATTTAGATATTTATAGAAAATATAGAGATTTTATATAAAATAAATTTTCTTAAAATTATTTTATAAAATAATGTTAAGTTGAATTATAATTATAATGTAATTTTATGAGACCATGAGTAATTTTTCCAAGGGTTAGAAAATTGATCATAATATTAAAATCGATACTTTTTAAATAAATATTGTTTTAAATTAAAAATTAAAATTATAATATCTATAAAATTATCTTTATAAAATATATTTATTTTTTGGAATCTACATTTGAATAAAGTTTATTTTTAATTTTTGGTATTTTTTTAAAATAGTTGATTTTTTGGAAAATTGTTAAATATGAGAAAATATGGTAATTTTAATTATAAGCAAAATACATATTAAAATGAGTAATGGATGAGGTAAGTGACCATTGGATCAATATAATATAAACTAATTACTATATATAGTCACAAGATTCATCTTTATTGATAGTCTGGAGCAAAAATAATTTACCAATTAATAATGTTTTTAAAAAAACACCTCACCCCTCCACTTATAAATAAAACCCCTCACTACCCCTTCTCCTCAAAAATTCTAAGACTTAAAGCCTACCCAAAATAATTTCAAATTTCTACCTAAAGTCTCTAGAATCATTGGTTTCATTAAAAGACCTATCCATGGTTCCTTAATGGGAATCCGATGAGGAGATATTCAAAGGATAAGAAAATACCCTCAACCGAGTCTTTTAATTTTTCTTCCTCCACATCCCCCCAAAAAATTCCATCAAACAAAGAATAATGAATCCAGTATCATATATATATTATAATTTTACATTTTAATGTAATATTTATTAGTATTACTCTTATTTTCTACTCTTATTCTAAATATGAAAATATCTTTCATATTTTGTTGATTCACCACATCTGTGGATGATAAGAATTTATTTTACATTACAAACATCATGGTAGGTTTAAATTAACTAATAATAGTTTAAAATGACCTAAATATGTATATTATATATTTTTTAAATATTTTGGAATTACTATTTATCCATAATATTAATTAAAAAGAGTCTAGTTCATAATGGTCGCTAAAACCACCTAAATAAACAAACAATATAACGTTTACAATTTTAATAAATGAACCATCCCTATGTAAAAAACATATGAGTATTTGGGAACATTTAAATTCATGTAAGTAAATTAATATCATTTAATTTTACTTTTGGAGTTGTATTCCCATTGGAAAAGAACTTTAATAATTTTCCATTATTGATCTTACCATGTAACCTTGAAACAAATGGCTTTAAAATAGTGAAATTGGGTGTGATGTCTTATTAAAATGGTTGTAAGTGAACATAATATAATTATATCATATAAAATATATATTTAAAATTTTATTTATTAATTAATTAATCTAATTTGATTATTCAGGACATTTGGCACAAGTGCAAAATGATTTCAGACCTAAGGTAAGTGATCTCTCCAAACCAACATATTTTCTTTATGTTATGTTTTATATATCTTTACCTAATTTTACCTATACACTATTGTTATATAATTTCCATATGTTATTTATATATTCCTAACACATATATAAATAGTTTAAGTCACCTTCAATTGATGGGGATATATAGGTTTTAAAGGTTCCTTATCAACATCATTCATTAGGAACACCTGATTAAAGGGAACTATCTATTTCTTAACCCCTTACAAGTTCCACTCTATAAAATGTTTTAATCCATCCAAGATTTATAAAATTTCTCATTATTTTATAGAAAATCTTTTTTTTCATAACTGTTTTTTTGGAAATTAATATTCTGATTCCCCTCTTTAAAGACTCTTTACCCTTTCCCCTATACCCCCACTTAAGTAGTACCTTCCCAAAGTGACTCATCCACTATTTATCACATATTCTCATCACTTTGGTATAATTTTTCATTATATATGATTAAATTTTTACCTATTAATGTCTAATAATTTTTAATCCCTTATTTCATGGAAACCATTATGATACTATATTTGGTTATGCTATAAGACATGATTATGAAACCCATTTATTTCCATGGGAAATTATTTTGTGTATGACTGATGTATGTTTTCTATTTATGGAACAAATAATCATGTATATGTTGTTATGGGTGAAACTAGATATCAATTTCATTTATTGTGTATTGTTTATGTCTCATGAGATGATATGTATGGGATTATGGAGTAAACTTAATCTATAATGTGAATCTATCCACCATGTGAAGTTGTCTTGGCAGTTAGCATTGACTTATACTTATTTTAGGTTTTATGTTGCCATTATATTATAATGTTTCCATGATATTATGATTCCATATTATTTATGTCCTGATCCCATATGATTATTCAAGATCCTTATATTTTATGATATAATGTTATGTATTTTGACTTATATGATATGATTTCTAATCATGTTTATTCCCTTACTAAGGTTTTTAGATCACCCTATTTTTCATGTGTTCCCCATGTTATCCTATAAAGTTTTAGGAGATCAAATTAATATAGGATCTCATTATGGAGAATAAAATAAAGATATTGTATTTTAGTTTTATATTATTGTTTTTATGTACTTAGTATTTGAAATAGACAAGGCCTCTCAATCCCATTGGTTATGTTTATTAGTTATTTATATTAAAAATATTGTGATAATTTGTGTAAAAGAATTGGGTCATTATAGTTTGTATAAAATAAAATATATCATCATTTTTTTGGGATTAGGACTAGAATAATCTAGTAAGGACCCCATGTATAAGTATAAGAATAGAAAAATATCCTGAAATTTTATTATAGTATTGAGTGAGTGGTTTCCATGAACTCACATACCTATATTGATACTATAATTGGATGTGGGTCTAGAACATATGTTCATAGGGGTAATAAACTCAACATGACTCATTGAGTATTAACGTAACCTCTACCTCATTCTAGACAAATAGGCCTGTCTAAAAACCTAGTTTTACACTATTAGGGTATATGGTATGGTAAATTCAAAAACTCAATACAAACAATTATAGCGGACTTGAATAAAATATTAGGTTAGAAAACCTAGTAGGTAAATTATCACGGATAATATATATTGAAACATATAGAATCATAAGTTTAGATATATATATATATATATATATATTCCATTTTTATGTTATTACTTCTAAGTTCACAAATTCCTTTTAATATTCTTATTAGTTTTTGTATTATCATCCCTATGTTTATTTTGGATATAGTAAATGACCAGATCCAAAATCAAATATCTAATTTTGAACTCATTATCCATTAATGAACTCTATATTTCCTATATTATTATACTTATATAAATTATTTCATATCATGAAAGTTTAGTAGAACTATTGAAACACCACCTAAAAATATGGAGGTTGAGTTATCCATGAGAATAGAAAATGGGGAAATTATTGAAAATCAAGTATATAACTACTCCATAATTAATATTGGTGGATTTAACCACCCAATAAATCTTTTTATACTTAGTTTAGTGAAACTTGATAATATATTGGGAATGTATTGGCTATCCATATATAAATCCAACGTCTACTGTCAATAGTGGGAGATCACTCTTCACATCCAGAGTCATCCAATGATTTTGTACAAGTTTAGGGAAGAGAATGAATCTAATATATATTCCTCTTCTTAATAGTTTATATTATTTTCTTATGATCAATCATTTTAATATTAAATGATTTATACAAATGGGATAATCATTCTCAAAGACATTCCAATTATGAGGGACTGTACTGTTGTATTCCATGAAAAGCTTATTGGTCTTACTCCTAACTAAGAGGTTTATTACTCAAATAAACTTCTATATGGATATTTAATTATATCCTAGAATACATATATAATTGAAACTATTTAATTAAAATAACTAAAGAATAATTTTTATGTTAATATAGAAAAGCATTTTATACACCTGAGTGCTTCACTGTGGGGCGTGATGATTCTATTCATAAAAAAATGATGGTGAAATATGTCTCTGCATTGATCATTGTGAACTCAAAAAAATCTTGGTAAAGAACAAGTATCATATTACATAGATTTAAGACTTGTTTGATCAACTATGTTGGACCCAATATTTAATTGAGGGGGACCTTCAGTCAGGATATCACTAATTAAAGGAGGGGAATGGTGATATTCCCATGACTACCTTTAGAATAAGGTATGGAAACTATGAGTTCACCATGATGAACTTTAGACTCACTAACACTACATCAATATTCCTTGACATAATTAATATAGTCTTTATCTATCACCTATATAAATTTTTTTAGTCTTTATATATTATAGTATAATATACTCCAAGTATAAGGAGAAGTGTGAGGAGTATTTGAATATTGTGGTAATGACTTTGAGAATGGAGAAGCTATATGAATAGTATAATAAATTTGGGTTTTAGATAAGGAAAGTGTCATTCTTGTGGAATTTTATTAAAAAACAAGGGGTATCTATAGATCTTTATAATATAAAGTAAATTTAGAAGTGGACAAGACTAGGATTTGTAACAGAGATCCACAGCTTCCTTGGTCTAGCTGGGTGTTACCAATAATTCATGAGAGACTTCTTGAAAATTTGAAACCTTAAAACCAAGATAACTTAGTAAGGATTAAATTTATTCTATAATTATTATTTTTAATGAAGCATCAAAGAATTAATAAGGACTGTTATCATTGAACTAGTGCTCACATTGGCCTCAAGTGGGGAACCATCGTTGTATATAAAGATAATTGAAGAAATGGATTGGGATGTTTATTTATGAAAAATGACAAAGTGATATCCTACAGCTTATAAAAGTTGAAATTTTAGGAGAATAACTACCCAATTGATGATTTGGAGTTGGTTTCAACGATCTTCATAATGAATATTTGGAAGCATTATATCTATGGGGAGAAGTGTGAAATATATAAAAATAATTAAATCCTAAAATATATATTCACATAAAAGTATTTTATTATGAAACAGAAAATATGGTTCGAGATGATCAAGGACTATGAATACTCAATCCATTAGCTTCTTGGTAAGGTAAATATAGTGGAATATTCTCTACTAATAAAGGAACCTACATCCTTTTCCATGTTGAGGGTTAAGAGGGATTCAATCATCTTAGACCTGAAAAGGATGGGAATGAGAATCATAAAGGAAGGAAAATCATCCTTCCTTTCTCAAATAATTCCTATACTATCCATTTTTAAAATCATAAAGGACACTGAATGAGATTATGTGTAAATTCAGAAGAAGGTGGAAGCTATAATAAAAGATAAATCATCAGAGTTCAACATTTATGAAGAAGGATTTATAAGATTTAGGTCAAGACTATGTGAACCATAAAATCCTAAGGTAAAAAAGGATATACTAAATGATAAACATAGAATGAAATTATCCATACCCCTAGGGATCATGGAGATGTATTGAGATCTCTGAGAGCACTCTTGGTAGGACAATATGAAAAATAATATCATGAAATGTGCATTAAAGTCCCAAGCATGTTAGCAGGTGAAGGATGAAATGAAAAATCCTAAGGGTTTGATACAGTCCTTACCCATACCCACATGGAAATGGGAGAGAATAACTGTATGTATTTTTTCATAGGTATTCCAATGACATCCCAAGAGAATAATTCTATATGGGTTATGGTTGATCATCTTACAAATACTGGTCACTTCATTTCTATTTAATAGTACTTCTCACTTGATCAACTTGAAAGGATATAAATCATAGAATTGGCGAGGCTTTATGCAACACCACTATTGATAATATCCAATCAAGACCCAAGTTTTACCTCCATGTTTTGAAAAAGTCTCCAAAAGTTTCTAAAAATTGATTTTAAATTAATTACAACTAATATCCTTAATCCAATGGCCAATATGAATGGACTATCAAGAAACATGAGTAGATGTTGAGAGTATGATCGATTAAATTTAAAGGAGAATGGAATTAAAATCTTCATATGGTTGAGTTCCTATATAATAATATCTTCCAATAAAGCCTTAAAATGTATCCATATGAAGGCCTTTATGGGTTGATATTTATAACACCTACATGTAGGTTTGATGTTGGAGAATGAACATTTTTGGGATCTAAAATGGTAGAAAGTGTTTGTACGGTTCAGTAACACATCAGGGATTCTCAAAGTCGACGAAAGAGTTTTTATTACAATCTTCAAAGAGGCTTAGAGTTTGAGGTGTTATATAAAGTGTTCCTCATCACATCTCTGAGGAATAGAGTAATTAGATTTGGTAATAAGAGAAAGTTACGTCCTAGGTACATGAGACCCTTTAAGAATATTGATCAAATTAATGTTGTGGCCTATAGACTAACACTACCAATAAACCTGTTTCACATATCCCTCTTGAGGAAGAACATACGAGATCCCTTACATGTACTAAATTCAGAGGTGGTATAGATGAAATATGATCTCCCTTATGAGGATAAAATAGTGAAGATCTTAGACTATGGAGGAAAAATACTACACAACAAGTTAAATCAACTATTCAAACTATTATGGTGAAATTGTAAGTATAAGAAGGAGACATGTAAATCAGAGGAAGAAATGAAATAAAATTACCCTCAAATATTTTCACCTGAGTATATAAAATGAAATTTCGATGGTGAAATTTAGTATGTGGGGAAGAATGTAGGGACCCATTATTTTTTATCGAAGGAATTTCCCTTCTTTTATAAATGTATTTTATTTAGTAATTTAGTATTATATAAAATGGTTTTTTAAAACAATATTAAGTTTAATTATGATTATAATATAATTTTATAAGACTGAGAGAAATTTTTAAAAGGGTGAAAAAATTGATCATAATATTAAAATTGGTATTTTTCAATTAAAAAAATTAAATTTATCATAATTAGAAAGTCATTTTCATAAAATGGATTTCATTTTTTGAATATATATATTCAAAAAATGGTTATATTGATTTTTTTTGATATTTTTCTATTTTGTTTTAATTTTTGGTGAATAATAAAATATGACAAACAATAGTTTTTTTATAATCAAACAAAAAGTAGAAACGAGTCATGCATATTGTAAGTGAACATTATATGAACCTCACATGAACAAATTATTTTATATAATCAAAATATTTATTGTTATTGTTATTCTTGATCCAAAATGATAAACTAATGAATTTACTATTCAAAAAACACCCCTATCATCCTCTTATATTTACCACACCCACCTCTTTCTCCTCAAACCTTATAAGCCTTAAATCTTATCCAAACTTTACCAAGATCTCTCCGAATTTCTAGCACACATCCCTAGAAGACTTTGTATCATAAAAATACTAATACAAGTACTTTAAGAGGATTTCTAAGAGGATACTTCCAAATGAGAAAGTAATACCCTCAACTGAGCCTTTTAATTTTTCTTCCTCCTCAACCTCGAAAACAAATTCCATAAAAAATGGAATAATGACTATGATAACATATATATACAAGAATTATATCTTGGTAATGGAATATATATCATTTTTATTATTCTTTTATCCTCTTATTCTAAAAATTATAACATCTTCCATATTATATCTGTTCACTACCTCCATGGAGGCTGAGTTTTTATTTTCTACTACCACTTTATTAGAAGGTTTAAATTTACTTATAATTATTTAAAATGAATTAAATAGGCATATTTTTTTTTTTTCACATTTTGGAATGAATATTTAGGAAAAATATTATATAAAAAAAATCTATTTCATGATGGTGGGTAAAACCATCTAAATAAACTAACCGTATAACATTAACATATCTACTAAATAAAGAATCCACAATTCATAACAAAAATGGGTATTTAGGACCTTATAAATTTTTGGATAGACATTAACACCATTTTATTTTATTTCTTTAGCTGTAGTCTAATTTGAAAATAAGTTCAATAATTATTCAAAATTAACCCAACTTCAAAACATTTAAATGAACACCCTGAGAACAGTGAAATTAAAATTTATATCTCTTCTAAATGGCTGTAAATGAACATAATATAATTATAGAGAATAAAATATTAATGTTATTTTTTTTGAATTAAATTATTAATGAATATGAATTTATTATTCAGGGGTGTTAAGTGAAAGTGCATAATGATTCCAGACCTAAGGTAAGGGATCTCCCTAAACTACCCTATTTTATTTGTATTTGATTTTTTTGTCTTTAGCTAAATATACATATCTCTATATATTATTATTATATAATTATTTTAAATTTTGTATATATGTACTTCATATTTATACCAAGTTTAATTCACCTTTCCTTGATAGAGATATACATTTTTAAAAGTTCCTTTCTCAACTTCATTCATTAAGAAAACCCAATTAAAGGGAACATCTTTATTTCTTACCCAATTACGAGTACCACTACATAAAATGTTTTAAGACATACATGAATCTAAAATGTATCATTTTTATGGAAAATAATTTTTAGTTGATTTATGGTTTTATGGAAATTAATTTTCTCATTCTCCTCTTTAAATAATCATTACCCCTTTCCATAAAACCTCCCTTAAGTGGTACATTTACAAAGTTACTTATCCACTTTTTTTCTCATGTTAACCACATTTAGAAATAATATTTCATAATCTATTCTTATTTTTTCAAATATTAAAGCACAATAATGTTTTAATCTTTTATTTTAGGGAAAATTTTATGATACACCATCTTGTTATGCTATAAAACATGATTATACAACCCATTTATTTCTATGGGTAATTATTGTGTTTTTCCTTATATATGTTTTCTATTTATGACATGCATAAGAATTTAAATGTTATGATGAGTGTTTCTAAATATAAATAAAATTAATTATTTAATTTTTATGTTTCATGATATGATATTTATGAGATTATGGAGTAAACTGAATCCATGATGGGATTCTATCCACCATGTAATATTTTCTTGGTAGTTAGTCTGGACTTATGCTTATGTCATGTTTTATATTTCATCAAAATTCACATGTCTCCATGATATTGTTATTAAATATTCATTATGTCATGATACCATATGATTATTAATTATCCTTATCTTTTTATGTAATTATGTTTTTCCTTTTGAGTCATATTCTATGTTTCTTTATCATGTTTATTCCTTTATTGGAATTTTTAGCTCACCCCTTTTGTTTATGTATTATCCTATTTATCCTTTGAATTTTTAGGACAAAAAATGTATTTAGGATCATATTATGTAGAATAATATGAATAAATTATATTTTAGTTTCCTGTTAATGTTTTTATGTAATTGGTCTCCCAAATACACTAGGCTTCTCAATCCTTTATGTTGTGTTTATTGGTAATTTATGTTAAAAATAAAGTGATAATTTGTGTAAAGGACTTGGGTCACAATAGTTTTAATCAGATAAATAGTATTGTTATTTTTTGAGATTAGGAAAAGAATAATTTAGTGAGGACACTAGGGATAAGTTTAGGATTTGGAAAATATCTTAAAATCATGGTGAAGTATGGAGTGAGTGGTTTCCATGAAATTACATCCATTTCTAGATATTATAAGTGATTATGGATCTGGAAAAAATGTACCTGGGGTTAATAACCTTAAAATGTATTTTTGAGTATTATACCAACATGCACCCAGTGAATGATAAATTTTCCTTACTACACACTTGGTTTAACAATCTTGAGGGATATACATGGGAAAATTCACAATATCTTTATGGAAAATTATTAAGGAATTTAATAGATTATTAGGTTAGAAAACCTAACAGAAACATTACCATGGATATCCTAGATTTAAACCTAGAGACTCATAAGTTGGGATATACATGTCATTTGTATGTTATTACTTCAAAGTTTATAGTTTCATTTTTTATATGATTATTAGTTTAAATATTCTCATATATATGCTTATTTTGGATATAGTAAATGAGTAGAACCAAAATAAAATAGTGAGTGGAGAGCTCATTATACAATCAAGAACTTTAAATGTCAAGATCATTATAGTTATATACATTCTTTCATACCATGCAAGTTTAGTACAACTATTCAAACAACAACTCCAAATATAGAGGTTGAGTTATCTATGAGAATAATAAATGGGTAAATTATTTCATCTCAAGTATATAACACCTCCCTGATCAATTTTTTTTGACTAAAACTTCTATAAAATATTTTTATACTCCCTTTGGTGGAATTTTATGCTATATTGGGAATGTATTAGAAATCCTTATATAAATACAACATCAAAATTTGGGAGAGGGATATCAGTCTTCATTACTTGATTAATTCTCTAATTCTATACATGTGTAAGGAGGATAATGAATATTCCAGGTAATATTATTCTCAATAATGGATATTATTTCCTTACAATCAAGAACATATAGATAAAATTATTTAAAATAATGATAGAATAATTATAAAAGACATTCTATTTTAAGAGACTATATTAATGTATTCCCTAAATCGTTTCTTAGTCTTACTCCTAACCAAGAGGTTGATCTCTTAATTAAACTTATACCTAGATAGATGCATATATTCAAGACTCCCTAAATAATATCCACCATTGAATTGGAATAATGTAATAAGTAGTTACAAGGGAATCTAGGATAGTGTTTTATATATCTGAGTGCTTCATAGTGGAGTGCACCATGTAATGCCTGAAATTTTTTAATAGTAAATAAACCATTAATCATAATATTGTTTCATAATGAAAATTTTATTATTTTATCATAATATCACAGCACATATAGATAAAAAAAAACTCTAAGTAATTAAATTTATAATAGAATAAAAAACTAGTACCCTAAAGCTTGTAACAATGTGAGATAAAACTGTAATCTTGTACTCCAATGGGTTATACCTAAAAAAGAATAATAAGTACAAAATATACATTCTGATTGACAATAAAACAATAAAAATTTAAAGTTACATGGTCTTAGAACATATAATATGATATGATGAAATTTAGATGTGTGCATGTATATATAAGGATTAATATTACTATTGAAGATTATGGACCATTGGTCAATATGACCATTGTTCATTATGAACACTTTTTAATATTACGATTTTTCAATTTGAGCATTGAAAATTATGACATTGGAGGTATAATGATGAAGAAAATATCATTAGGGTTTTTCAATATTAAGGTTAATGATGAATATTAAATATCATAGAAGGAGGGAAATATGACTTCCAATGGTAGGAACATTTCTTATGAAGTTCATTTGTTAGATCTTGGGAAAGTGGTATCATCATTTGGTTTCTATCTCGTCCAAGCTCAAGAAAAACTCTGACTTGTGATGTTAGAGTAGAACCATATGTGGGAGAAATTAAAGTTAGTGGAGATCACCACCTGATCCATTTTTTCTAAACCACCCCTGAATGTAACACATTTTCATGCATTACCCTTTGGTCATATTTTTCTATAATTATAGGTTACATATATAGGGGTTATGTTTGTTATTATGCATTTTAAAAAAAAAATTAAAATGATGAATACTCTTATACTTTATTTTTAATGAATGTACCAACCAGAAAAAAGTTAAATTTAGGTAATTAAATAATGAATTTAATAAAATGTATTACTTATTTGGAATTTGATTTTGAAATTATCCTATGTGTTAAATTTGGAAAATTTTATTTTAAATTTTGAGAAATGGTTAAAATAGTGGAATACTATAAAATATAGTAATTACAATATATACGACATCATATTTATGTATGCATGACTAATTTCGTACAGGAAAGTGATATATCACTATTTGATTCCATATACAATACAGTTGGGGAATTAAGGCTGGTAGTGGAGAACAATGGTTATAGTGGAACACCATAGGGATGTGGAATAATAAAATAATTTATAAATTATTCTATGAAATTCTAGTGTACCCACTTATAAATAGACACCCATACTCTCATTATTACACACAAAATTCTATATTCCCTCTTAATTTCTCTCTTAATGAGTCTCTACCCTATATATCTCTTCATTATTGAAGAGTTTTTCTCAATCTAAAGTCAGTTTCCAAAATAAGAATTTCAAGAGGGGTAAGGGTCACTATCTCTCTCTCATCCTTACCATATTAAATTTTCATATTTATAATCACTTTTATAAATCCATTATATATTATTAATTTCTATATTTTGATGTTTTTATACCCCTATTTAACTCTTTTCATGGATACATTACACAAGCCCCTTACTTTATATCATTTTTTAAGTTGTTACCATGTCAAAGTGTTGATTTTCTATCACATTATAATTACTATTTACATTACCATTATCATATCCTTTTTAATTCACAAGTTATTACTGAGTTATTATTTTAATTTCATTTTATGTTCCATTATTAATATATATATCCCATGTCATCCTTCCTTTCATTCATATTTTCCCCAATTTATTTGTCATTACTATGCCTAAATGTAACGTCCCAGGCCTGGGTGCAGCTCAAAGGTTCCCTAAGCCTAGTTGGCCACATGGCCTAAAGAGCATATCCATAGATACCAAAGGCTTTCAACTAGTAGTAAGGGTCTAGGGTGTGTCCATGAGTAGACTATTCCCTAATTACCAATGTGTAGCATAACATATAAATATAATGAAATGTAAATAGTGTAATAAGTTTGATAAACAAATGGAACAAAAAAAAGAAAAAAAATAAATAACTAAATCAACTGATAATAATACTCCAAATATTATGGTAATGTATTTTATGTGTATATAAATTTTGAAAATAGGTATACAAGGTAGTAGGCAGTAGCACTATACCAAATAAGAAAAAAGGAGTCCAAAAACTTTGCAAGCACCTCGATCTCTAACTCAATCATCTACTTCCCAATTCCATCCTAATGTAAGAAAGCAATCAAGTGTCCAAAGTAGGACATTTCACTTTGTCAAAAATGATATAGTTGTAATATTCCTAGGGACCAAAGGTGGCCTATATGGGGTGTGATATAAATCTTAGTAGGTCACCACCAACGATGTATATACCATCCACTCAATGTAATTGTGCACGAATGCATATATAAAAGTAAAGCAATATAGTAAGGTAGACACCTAAGTAACTGATTCAGCTTCAACTGGTGTATGAACATGTTACCATCTCATTAATTATTTAGGTTCTAGTTTATATAGTATGTCACATGAGGTATATCCAGATCTAACATCATGACAAGATAATAATAATAATAACATATCTAAGATATAATAAAGAATCTGTGATGATGATAATAATGAAAGAGATCCAAGGTACTAATTAAGGGATCCTTAACCTTAGGGATTGAGCCAAATCAGTAATAATATGTAGTCTAGCTAAAGGGGTAAGAGTGTAATCCAAGGGGCATCTCCCAAGGCACTCCACAATAATGTATTTCTAACCGAGTCCAAGGAAATTATCCAAGGTAAAATGAGATAAACAATGACTAAGAAAAAGGATTTCTCCAAGGAATCTGATGTCTATAGACATCATAATACATATAAACAGTGTATACACGGAATCATAATAATGAAAATACAGGTATCCTATGGTGTCATACCTTCCATCGAATAGTAGAAAAATATTGGGTTGTAAGGGGGTCTCACCCTTGGAAATCAACATTCTTGAAATGGATTAATGTCCATGAGTGATCAAGGAATTCCTTCTAAAATACAAGGCTATCTTGAGTCGAAACACTCCTATAATAATTTCAAGGTCCTTATAAAATAGAAAACTTATACTTGATTCAATAATTTGTTAAGGATATGTGAAAATCATGTGATTTTATTAGTGAAAGGCTTTATTCTATACCTTTCATTACTGTGATAATGTTAAAGGACATGAAACCACTTATTTCATTAATTCACATTTCATTTACTTGTTTCAATCCTTTACCTTTCATTATCATGATAAGGTAGGATATATATGTGAACCCATATGGAATTCATTTCTAATAAACTAGGACAAGTCATATCCATAATATACTTGAAAATTAACCATTTAAAGATTCATTAATTAATTAGTAAAATTATCTCAGAAGGGTAAAGTTATATCTTCACATATAATAGCCATTAAAAATTCATATATTTAAATAAACACCTACCTTTATAAATTTCAAGTCGAAGCTCACCCAAATGGTGGTAGAGATAGGATTAACAAGCTATTAAAAGAGTAATTAAGGAAAACATCCAACTTGGGGTGGTTGGCGTTGAGGCCGAAACATCCCATGATTAATAACATATGTGAAAAGGTTTTTTGAATATATATCTAAAAACTATAATAAAGTCACATGAATTAAATAGGAAACACTTGATGAAATCAGCATGCACACAACAACGACAATTTATAAAATGGAGAAACTTGAGGGATAAGTTATAGATCATCTACCTTAGGATCGTATGACTCTCCCCATCCAGTATCAGCCTTTAGTTCATCCTGGATTGGATGAAATATGGGGAACTAATCAACAACCTTAAAATAGGGCACATGATCTTGCACCGAAATAGAATCTCTAATAGGAAGAAGAATGATGAAAAGAGCTAAAGGACTGAAGAACTTATCAGTTCACTGCTAACGTGACAGACAAATCTAAAATTAGAGTCCATATCTCAATGAAACACTAAATCCTTGTTCTATGCATGAAAGGTGATTACTATGAGAGAGAGGGGAGTGGAGAGATCTATGCTAACAAGGGAGGCCCTACCTCATATTTTTAAAAAACTTTTCCGTGATTTACATGATGTCTAAATGCTTTACATGTTTTGTAATGATGTGGGTCCTTACCTCTAGGGAAAATACCTTACATGTCATGAAAGGTTCTTCCCATACCATTACATATTATGTAAGTGATACTCATCATGTATTCCAATTACATTCCATGTAATTGGCCGAAAACCAACCTATAGCCACCTATTCTATTCTTTTAAAAGACAAACCAACCATACCTTGACAAGAATTTAGGTTATAAGAAAAAAATGGGAACTACAACAAGAGTTTCAAAAAAAATTGAAAGGTTCCACAACTAAGATGAAAACCAAGTTCATAAAGTATTCCCCCCTATAAAAAACTCATCCTCAAGTTCACCTTACAAGGGCTTCAAAACACTATCTTAGAATAACTCCGACCACTGGGAACATACTTCAACCTCCTACTCCCAAGTCTCATCCTATTCATGGTCGTACTACCATAACACCCATACTAGAGGGACATACCAGCCTCATAGAGACTCCATGCTATGATCAAAGATGCATATTGGATAATTATCAAATTAAGAATCAACATATAGTTGAACTTCTGTAGGATAAAAAGTATGAGATGGGTCAATATGATAACAGTGAAGATATGAAATGTGGAATACGTCATGCATGAAAAAATACCTCTGAGGTAATAAAAACTAATAGGAGATCGACCAGACTACTTCTATAATCTAAAACGGTTCTACATAGTGAGGCATCAACTTCCCTTTCTACTATATCCATCTATACCCAAGTCTGGGAAATAGTTATAGGAAAACATGATCCTCAACCAAAAACTATAGAGGTCATTGATGACGATCAACATAATATTACTGTATATACTGAGTAGTAGGCATACAATTATAGATTATATAAAATTTCTCTGAATTCTCTCTCATTAAATGATAACCCAGTAGGGATGCCTTTTCTGGATCTATCCAACACAGGGTTGAAATGAACGACCTACCATACAAGGCGTCAAAATTATCCATATGAATTGTTTCTGGAAAGTTATTATTATAGGAGAACTCTATGACAGGGATATGATTTTCCCAAGAACCATATAAATAAAGGAATCATAATCCAAGAATATCCTCTAAAAATTTTATCATCTGTTCTGATCGGTTATTAGTGTGTGGGTGAAAATCTGTGCTCAGAAACACCTATTTACCCATAGATTTCTACAACCCCTACTAGATCCATGGCATAAAAAATGAGTCCCTATATAAAATTATTGTACAATAGAACTTTTTTAGTCATATAACCTTATAGATATACAATATTCACAACTCATGAACTGAGAAAGTCTTCTGGATATGAAGGAAGTGGGATAATTTTGTTATCCCATCAATGAAAACCCAAACTACATCACTAATTCAAGGAGACCTTGGTAAGACAACTATAAAATCCATAAAAATATCTTATCATTTTCATTATGGGATAGGAAGTGGTTGTAACCAGAATATAAGTTGTTGGTGATGTACCTCCACCTTCTTGCTGGTGGAATACCTAATGATAAAACCTGTTATCATATATTTCATCCCATGCTACCAATACTGTCATCACATATCTCGATATATCTTGCATATTTCTGGATGAACTGCCCACTAAGGAGAATGGGACTCAAGAATTAGTTCCTCTCTAATATCTGAATGTACCTAGACTTGTCCATGTATACATAGGATGTATTCTCTATCTATAGACCAATCTGGTGGAAGTCCATCTCCTGAAATACTCTAATGGATAACCAAGCCTTCAAGATATGATAATTTCTTTATCTTCACATTATCAAGGAGGGAAGAGAGAAATGTCAAGAATGAGATATAAAAATTCTCATTACTATCATGAAAATCCATATATATCTTAGAAAATAAGGCCATCAATTTTCATTCACCAATGGATTCTTTTACATCCTATTCCTGAGTTTTCAGACTCAATATATCCACTATCATATTTCACTTTCCAGGTGTATAGAAATGCTCAAAATAAAAGGGCTGAAGATATCTGAACCATCATCACAATATGAGGTTCAATCTAATCTAATTAAATATATAATTTAGGCTCTTGTGGTCTGTATACACCATAAATTTCTCAACTATTAGATAGTGTCTCTAGCAATATAAGTCATGAACAACAACTACTAGCTCAATTTCATGCATCGGATAATTTCTATCTCGAGGCCTCAAATGTCGAGAGAAATGACTCTTTTGTCCTATATCATCACGTCACCTAAACAGATACTGAATGAATCCCAAAAAACTGTATATCCCCTAATAGGATCTGGTAGTATTAGAATCTGTGTCGAGACAGGCCTTCCATTGATATTCTGAAAGGATTTCTCTCAATATTCTGACCAAAGAATCTTAACAACTTTCTTTATAGGAAAATTAAGAGGTTTGAAAAAGTTTGATAAGTCCTGTATGAAATTCCAATAATATATATCCATTCCCAAGGAACTCTATTTATCAAACACATTCTTTGAATTATCCCAGGAAACCACATCACTCACCTTCTCTGGGTCAACAGATACTCCTTATTCTGAGATAATATGTCCCATGAAGTGAAAAAATTTCAATCCTAAAGTGGAACTTATCTATCTTGGTATAAATATTATGCTCTCTCAATGTACTCAGAACAATCAAAATGTTCTTAAAATGGTCGTTATTAGTGTTTGAATACACTAATTTATCATAAAAAAATACCACAAAAAGACAATCCAGATTGGGGTGGAACACACCATTTATCAAATCCATTAAAACAGAAGGAACATTTTTAATACCTAATAATATAAAAATATTCTCATACAGACTATAACTTCTATGAAAGGCTATAAAAGGTTTTTCTAATGGCCTGATTCACACATGATATTAGCTCCATATTAGGTCAGTCTTAGAAAACACCCTAGATCCTCAGAGATGGTCAAAGAGATCATCAATATGAGGCAGTGGATACTGGTTGTTGAACTTAACATGGTTCAATAATCTATAATCCATACAAAAATGAAGGTTAAAATCTAAATTCTTGATGAAAAGAATTAGTGAACCCCAAGAGGAAGTGATGATTTGTGTAAAACCGTTAGCCTATAGATCCTCCAAATGTTGCTTAAGCTCCTAGAGCTTAGTAGGCTCCACCCTTTCTAGAGGAATGAACACTAGAGTTTTTCCTAGAATGATATCTATCATAAACTCTACCTATCTATCATGAGGAAAAATCATCGATAAATACATCCCTAAAATGATCTAGTTTTAGAGGGAATTAAGACTGATATAAACCCTAATCATTCATGAAGAGATTTGAAATATGGGTGGTCACTTCACCTTTCCCATGATTCTATGGTCCAACTCTATGGGCATGGATATTCCACACACCCTTATATATATAACTACTTCCCTATAGTTATTTAAACGATACCAAGGAGTGATGGAAGTCTACAAAGTCTTGATGTAGGACCATCCAATCCATATTGAGAATGAAATCGAATCCTATCATCTCAAAAACAAATAGGTCCCATAAAAAATGGTAACTACCCACCTCAAAGGGAATATCCCAGAATTAGTGTATTCCTTATAACCATAGTCACAATGGTGTATCTAGGGTTATTACACAACAATAATACTAAATTTTCTTACTGATACTTTCAAAGATAGATAAAGAGATATAGGATTTTGAAACACCTATATAAAATAAACCAGATACCATAGTTGAGTCTTATAGAATAATACCTTGTACTATAGATGGTCATGGACATTGATCCTAGAGTATCGACTATAAATCATGCAATTAGTCTAATCCATGAACTTGTGTTTTTTTTGGACTACCCTAAGTAAGACCACTCTACTGGTACTGATGATATGAAGTTTGGTTACGAAGATATTGGCCACCTACTCAACCTATAATGCCAATGATACTCCAACTCCCCACCTGAAACAGCGCTAAATAACCTACCCTTAAAGGTGAAGCTAGTGCATAACCTCTTCCATGAAAATAAGATGGAAAGGTATGATAGAATCTTTAAATATTTACTATACAGTCTCAATAATGATACTCCATCATTTATCTATCACACTGAGGATTCATATTCTCTTACCTTCCACACTAATGGCATACAATAGATCTACTAGTGTAGTTACTTTGACCACCAATATTTTGATGTGAAACCATGAGGGAACCTTTCCTACAACATGAAGAACTACAGTCCTGCATCGACACTAATCCTCTATGCTCGGTACTAGGTCCTTCTATTAGGTTAAACTTAGTGGTAAGATCCTGATTGATGATCTTATAGAAAGTAGGCAGAAAAAATTCATTCACTTGAGTTAGAATGTCTTACTAGAAACTATCCTTAAAATATCTAGCACAAGAATGCTCATCACTGGATATAATCGATGAAAATCATTATAACTCAGTAAAACATGTTGAGTAATCCATGAATGACATAACAACCTTATCTAAATGCATGAACTCTCTTTCTCAGTCAACTATTAGTATCTAAGGAAATAAGTAATCATAGAAATTAGTCTAAAAATCATTTCATATCATGACATGATGGTGACCATAATAGGTAATCACATCCCACAAATGCATGGTCTAATCATGCAACATGTATATAGAAACTTGTCCCTTTGATTTGGTGGAAACTCCAGATGATAATGACATGATGGTGACCATCATAAGTAATCACATCCCACCAGTTCATGAGAGTTTCCTACATTTGATGCATTTTATATAGGGTGCTCCATGACCTGAACCTACAGTGGATGATACCACTTTGTGATGTCCCAAACCTAGGTGCCACTAAAAGGTTCCTTGAGATTGATTAACCACATCGAATCAAGCACATCTTCCTGAATGCCAGAGGCTGTCAACTATTAGTGAGGGCCTAGGGTGTATCCATGAGGAGATTATTCCCTCATTACCAGAGTGTATTATAATGGATAAACATAATTACAGGTAAATAGAGAAAGCCACATGGTAAACATAAGGAACATTATAAGTAGACATGAAAAATAAATAACTAAAGAAACATATAATAATTATCCAAAGTGGATGATTATGTATGTCATGTGTCATGAAAACTAGAAAATAGGTATACAAGGAAGAAAATATTTTTACTATACAATAGAGGAAAAAAGGAATTAAAAAACTATCTAAGAATCATGTGCTCCATCCCAGTCATCTCCTACCCACCTTTATTATAATACAAGAAAGAAATAAAGTGTCTAAAGAAGGATAATTGCCTTTGTAAACACCTACATACATTTAATACTCTGAGGTAAAAGATGCATATTGAATATCATGTGAGATAAATCTCATTATTCCACCACCAATGATGTATATAACATCCAGTCCATGTAATATAAACTAAAACAATGTTCATATGTTTATATAAAAGTAAACAAGTGCAGTAATGTAAATTACCAAGAACATGTGTTAGCCTCAGCTGATGTATGAAGATATAGCCATATCATTAATTATTTAGGGTCAAATTTATATAGAAAGTCACATGTGGTATATCTAGCACTGACAACCTAAAATGAAAATAATAATGATAACAAATCTGAGATGTAAAAAGGAGTCCATGATGATGATAAAAATAAAATGTATCCAAGGTAATAACTAAATCAACCTTGAACTCAGGGTTCGATAAAAATTAGTAATATTCTATAGCATATATACAGGAGTTAGATTGTAATCTAAGTGGTATCGCCCAAGGTATTACAAAATAATGTAATTATAACTGAGTCCAAAGAATTCTTCCAAGGTAAAATAGTATAAGAAATGACTAAGCCCTAGGGTATATCCAAGGAACCTCATTTCTGCAGATGTCCTACTAGATCTTAGGAGTGTATCCAATGCATCCTAATAAGGATATTGGAGGTATCCTATGGTGTTATAATGGGAATCCACTACTAGATAAAGATCAGGTTCCAAGGCGAGTCTCACCCTCATCAACCAACATCCTTGAATCGGAGCAACATCCACAAATTCTCAAGGAATTCCCTCAAGAATCTAAGTCTATCTCGAGCCTAACCACTCCTATAATAATTTTATTGTCTATATAAAATATTCACCTTTTACATGATTTATTAATTTATTAAGGCCTTTTAATAATCATTCCATTTAACAAGTCAAGGTGTTAATCCCATAACATTCATTAGCGTGACAAGGTTAAAGGACATGAAACCATTTAGTTCATTAATTAAAATTTCATTTATTTAGTTCACTATTTTAGCTTTTATTATCATGTCAAGGCATGTTAAGGATATGAAACCACATAGAATCCATTTATAATAAACTATCCAAAGTGATATCCATAATATTATTTCCAATTAACCATTTAAAAATTCATTCATTAATTAAAACACTTACCTTATAAGGTTCAAGTGATAACTTCACATGTAACATCCATTAAAAATTCATTAATTTAATTAAACACTTACCTTTATAAAGGTCAAGTCGAAGCATACACGAAAGGTTGTAAAGAGAGGATTAATTAGCAACTAAAAGAATAATTAAGGAAAAACACCTACTTCTAGTGGTCAAAATTGATGTTGTATCCTCCTATAATGAATAATATATATGAAAAGTGTCTTATAATACATTTCTAATGACTATAAGAGGGCCTCATAAATTAAATTGGAAACACTTCATTAAATCATTATGGACACAATAAAGACAATCTATAAAATGACAAAACTTGAGGGATAATACATATACCACCTTCCTTAGGCTAGTATGACTCTCCATATCTAGTATCAACAATTATTTTTTCTTATATCAGATGAAATATGAAGAATTTATCAACTCCCAGAAAATAGGGCTTATGAGCCTACACCAAAATAGGGTAACTGATAGGAAGAATAATAACAAAAGGAGCTAATGGACTGAATCACTTACCAATGAACTTCCAATGTAATATATGGTTATGAAATCAGTGTCTAGATCATGAAGAAACACCAAATACTAGGTATAGGTGTGAGAGTGGATTCTTGTGTGAGAGATAGGGGAGGGGTAAGATTTTTCGGAAAAATATAGGCCTTGCCTCTTATTTTTTTTAAAACCCCTCAAGAATTTACATGATGCGTAAATAATTTACATGTCGTGTAAAGATCAAATTCTTTTCACCTAGGGAAAATCCTTTACATTATATGAATGGTTTTTCCCATCCCATTACACAACGTGTAATTAATAAACATAATATATTCTAATAACGCAATATGTAATTGGCCTGCACAAAACCTTTCCCCCCCTTGATCCCTTCTTCTAAAAATGGATCCATCACACAACCTAACTTTAGGGTCTAAGGAAAGATGATAAGTACAACACAAGCTTCAATTTTTTTAAAGAATCCAGACTTGAGATAAAAACTAGGTTCTTACACTAAACCTCCTCAAGGCCATAAAAATCCTATAAATTGGTTAAGTTAAAAGTGTGTCATTTTCTAAGAAAATAAACCATTGTTTGGATACTATAACTGGATGTGGTATGAGATCAAATGAATCTAGAGGTAAAAACCACAAATAGAGATGGTTGAGTATATCCTGGTCATCATCTAGGTGCATAATGAATGTTCCCTTACTGCGTACCTGATTTTACACTCTAAAGGGATATGCTGGGGATAATTATCATTATTTTTATAAAACTAAATATAGAATTTATATGGTGTAATACAATTTATGTGATTCTTTGGGATACTATTATTGAAAATACAATTTCATAACTACATTGAAAATTATCAATATTGATTCGTTCCTGTTAGCAATAATTTCCCATTTTGTGGATGCTTTTTGAAAATTGTGAATCCCTAATTATTCCTAATCTGTGTTGAAGGAATTAAATTATACATAATTATTAATGCATTTATTAAGGAAATATATTTATGATGCATAGAATCTATTACTATATATAAGAAGATCATGTAGGATAATTTCCATTGGGTAAATGTTCCATGTATTTCTATGTTGTGAAAAAATGAAAATTATGTCAAGTATAGCCTATATTCATTTAGAATTTGATAAAATGAATTATAATATTATACGATGGGTGGGACACAAAAATATATAACCCATCAATTCACAAGTTGGTCTCATGGGACAACTAAGATAGGGTAATATGATAATACTTACCCTTTATATATAATATCTTGGTATAAAGACTCCATGATAAGATTATGATGTCTGGTGTTATACAACTCCATCTTTCAGACTATTTTTTTATCCATGTGATTATTTATTTCACTTTATTTCATTGATTACACATATGTATTCATTTTTATGGATTCAATTGTACTCAGGATGTTGCCTGTGAAATATTTATCCTTTATTAGCTCCTTCTATACATTTTCCCATATAATGAATTTAAACTCACTACCTCTACTTTTTTCCCCATTTACCCATGTAATGAAGTGGAATACTATGATTAAACAAGTATAGAATTGTGGAATAAATACTTGTGATTTTATATTATATGGTTATAATGTAATCTATCTAGTCAATTGAGAACTATAAAACCTTGATCATTGGAATGAAATATCTTATAAAATGTTTTCCATGTAATAAATAACCCACTTTCTCTAGGAATCTAGGGGCGAGGGTGTTAAAATTGGTATTGATTCATGGTTTATTAGAAACATTAGGAATTATAATTAGTAATATAAAGGTAAATAACTTATTTTTTACCCCTAGGAAGAAATTCTATATAGTATTCCAGTACTGTTTTGATAGTATACTATAAAAGTCCTATTAAAAGATTTCTAATTAACCAATAAAATTATTATTAGATAATGGAACACTCTATAATAATAAAAAAATAGTCTGACAACCAAGAATAATGAGATGAATGTTCAAATAATCAGGATAATGGAGTAAATATTTCTATGGAGAAAATTATAACTATTCTATGAAATTGGCTCAGGTTATGATAAATACAATTTTCTACATGGGGAAACTAGTTTCCCCTTAACACGAATCAACCATATTAGATTGTTTTATGTGGTTACAAAATCTACATTATATTGGAACAACTAATCCTATAGAGATATAATAATGGATTTAGTCCATAGAGAAAATATTTTTGGCTTTAGGATACTCTGAGAGGGTGAAATTCATTAATGTTGAGTATCTTCTAAGAGTTATGATGACCAATGGTGGTCCTTAATTCAAAATACTATCTTTAAGAGGTTGAGATAATTAAATTTAATGAATTCAAGTTGATTTTTCTAGAATAATATTTATCTTTAGAGAAATGTGTGGGGATGGAATTAAAACTCTTGAACCTAAAAAAAGTAGAAGAGAATATGGATGAATACAAGGTAAATTTTACAAGGTTATAAAGGTATGTTGGGGATTATCTGCACAACCCTAAAAGTAATATTTATAGCTTCTTTGATAGTTTAAATCAGAGTTTTTTTAATATATATGTTATTTATAAATTTCTCCATATATGAGGAGATAATAATAAGTTCTATCAGCACTGATGGTGAGTTATGTAAATTCTTTACTTTCAAAGTGAATCAGGAAATGTAGATGATATACACATTCCCTGATTAAAGGAATTTAAAAAAGAAAAATAATTAAAGGATATATTTTCCCACATGAAATAGATATGGGAAGAAACACCTTGATACTTGATTAAAAGGCATGAGAGTTTTCTACAAGTGTGGGGATAAAGGAAATCAAGCTCATGAGTGAAAAGGAAAGTGGTAAGCAACCAATGTACAATGTATCAACTATAATGAGATGGGTTAATTAATCTAATCAATTCCCCATGTGAGAATGGAATCATTCACCAAAGATTCCCATAGATCAAGATCATTCATTTTCCGTAACAATAACTGAATTCAAAGATACAAATGATGTAATACTGGGTGCTTTGATTATATATTCAATGTTAGTAAATAAATTATTTGATTATATATCTATAAATTTACTTATATCCCTGATGAATACAAAAAATATTTAATCACATCTGATACACTAAGGAATTATTTATCATTTAGATTACAAGGTTATACATTTATTTCAATAAAGATACACAAGGTAGTAAAAATTAGGATGCATGGGTGTTGTCTTATTGTAAATGTAATCATAATAAATATGGTGTATTTTAATGTAATCATAGGTATGTATTGGATCTATAATTACAAATAAATAGTCTATTATAGTGTGAAAGAATTTATAATTTTCAAGGAATGTAAGGAATTACTTGTTTTTTAGGGTGATATGTTCTTAACCAAAACATTTCATGAACCTCCACCAACAGATCAAATTAATGAAATTCCTAGGGAGGATATATATGGAATTAAATCTATGGTGGGTATGGCTTTTAATATAATATAGAAGGTATTAGTTTTTTGAGAATATATTGATGTGTCTATTGATGAATTACTTATATTAAAACTTTATAGAGAAGTTGAATAGTCTATTTATCTCATCCCTAATTTTAAGTAAATATCTAATCTACCTTTTAAAATCCCTCCAATGGTGGTAGGTGAGTTTAAGAAATAAATATAAGACTTATGTGATAAGGGGTTCACTTGTCCAATTGTTTCACTATGGGGATGACCTATATTCTTTTTAATGAAGAAGGAAAGTACAATGATATTATACCAAGATTATAGTGAAATAAATGAAATTAAAATAAATAAAAATTATCTATTGCATCTTATTTATGACCAATTTGATCAACTTAAAGGGGATCCGTTATATTCAAATTTTATCTTCATTCAAGCTACCGTCAATTAAAATTTTGGTATGACGATATTACAAAAATAGAATTTCATACAAGGTATGGTCATTATGAGTTCATAGTAATGATACATGGATTAAAAATTCCCCTATCTATATATAGATTCAATGAAAAGAGTATTAAAAGACTACATTGATAATTTTTTGGTGGTATTTATTAATGAAATTATTCTATACTTTAAGGGTTATATGGAGCATGATACTCATTTACGATTGTTTTTGTGGTGTTCAGGAAAAAAGGGTTATATATGAAATATAGTAAATGTGGATATTTTCACCTAAACGTTTATTTACTTGGTCATATTGTGTCTAAGGATGGTATATCTATTAAACCTTCAGAGATGTAGGATATAAAGTAATGTCCAAGACCCACCATAGAATTGAAATACAACGTTTTCTTGGATTAGTGGGATACTATCAGTATTTTTTTGAAAAATTTTCTTCATTTGATAATATGTCTACCAAGATAACAAATAAAGGGGTTAACTTCACATTGAAAAATTATTGTGAAGATGGAATTGAATAATTAAAAGGAGATTGGTTATTGAACACGTTTTTACTATTCCACATATTAAATAATGCTTCATTATTTATAGTGATGTATCAAGGAAGGGTATTGAATATGTTATAATGAAAAGTGATAGAGTTTTAGCCTAAACATAAAGATTGTTGAAAACCTATGACATTAAATACCTGACTCATGATTTAGAATTGGCAGTGATAATTATTTCCTTGAAGATATGGTGACATTACCAATATAGAAAGAGATGCGATACTTACATTAACCATACTATTTTGAAATATATCTTTACTCAGAAATATATTTATATGAGGGAAAAAAGATGGTTAAAACTACTCAATTATTATTACTGTGGTATCTATTATCATCAAAATAAAGTGAACATGGTGAAAGATTCTTTGAGTAGAAAAGACCAAGGTACCCTATCCATGTTGATAGTAAAGAATGATCTAATACTCAAAGAACTAGTAAGGATATACATGGGTATTATAATAGAATGTGAAGAGTCATTATTATTCCATGTACTCACCCAAATATCTTTATTGGGAGGATTAAGAAATATCAAAATGGTGATAATTCCCAACAAAACCACATGGAATTTGTGACGAATTAGAGATTTCTAGATTTCATCATTGGTGATTTTTTCTTGACATAATGTATGTTTAATGACATTCTAATGAGATTCTTCTCTGGTTCACCATTTTTGTCTTTTAATGAAACTATAAATGTCTTACACATCCATTATGAACTATTTTTTAAATTTCCAAAGGCATACAATCATTTCGGGTTTTAAAAATAATGCTTAGTAACTCATATTGGTCAATAGGATGAGAGTTAATGCTCATCACAAGATTTTGGGAGGAATTATTTCCTACTCCAAGACTCGATTATTGATATAATATATGTTTTTTATCCTTAACTATACCCAATATGAAACTGGTTACCCCTGTTCCAATGACTTGATCAAAACCTTGTGTTGATGAGAACATATATGTGTGTCATAAGATCCCCATTATTCCCTTGTATATTTATGATGATATAGTCTATATCTATATTCATGAAATCAAGAGTTTATCACCATCCCAGGATTCAATTAGTATTTTGGAATTAGGATTGAAAATCTAAGAGGTTTCCTACATATCTTATGAAAAACATGAATCAAAACCCATATGGTTCGTTTGATACAGTTTCAGTTCATGTGGTAGGACTTCACTGTGCAGTTTAACATCATGCAGTAAGGATGCTAATATAGGTCTTGAACATTGGAGAGGCATCCTACATATCCTCTAAAGATAGGAATAAAATTCGACTTAATTCATGTATTATGATAATCTATATCATAAAAGATATATAGATAAAGGTTTTGTGCGGGACTTATGAATATGAGTATACTTTGACCTTCTTCATCATAAATATGTCCCCTTTAAGGAATAGGAGATGTAATCAGACTTTTATTTTTTTGGAGTCCCATATTGGGTCACTTCATTATTCTGATGGTATAATCATCACTAGTCTATAAGGTTATTTGAGTAATGCTTGATGTGAGAAACAATATATTGCAGAATATTGGACACATTACATTAGAGCATAATATTGAACTTGTGAATGGATTTTGCACAGAGGATAACCTGATATTTTAGTATGAGTATCATGGAGAATATGTTATAGAGCGTTGGACTTAAGAATATATCCTATATATCCTTTATATAATAAGAATAAATTTCCTCATAGTTATGATAGGACCATACTGTGCAATTTAACATCATGCACTAATGACTTATATGAGGGAATTTGAATATTATATATGGATCATGAGCCTTAAGAAGGTGTCCTATGTATCCTGTTTATAATAGGAACCATATTCCTCATAGTTTAGCTGGTTCCTAACCCACTGATGGGTAGGGAAGAATGATTACACTTAATGAATTGTTTCCAAAAATTTTAGGAGAGTTAGGGACTTATACCAAAGTGGATGTCCACTAGGGATTATAAAATAATTATTATCTAATTTTTGAATCATGATGCGTGATAAATCTAAAAGTAGATAGCTCAACTTGAGGTACTTAAGAGCATGATCGAGGCTTATACTGAAGAGGATTCCCATGTATGAACCCACTTCTTATCTGCTGATAGATGAGGGTCGATGATAGAATAATAGTGGAATTTGGATATGAGGAGCTATAATAATTTTAATATGTGGGGAATTATACCTAAGTGGATTCCCAAGTCTCATATAATTAATTATCCTATGATAGAAGAAGAGAAACATATCCATTCTTTATCCTCTGATGGATGAAGAGATATGATTACTTTGAAATGTCTATCAAATATTTTTTCATGGAATATAGTACCTTTCAAGATCATGACACAAATTCGGTTGCATGAGTGATTAAACCTAGTACATTATGGACACTCCCCGAATAAAAGTAGTACTCGACCAAAGGTCAATAGATGAAGGTGGAAATGTCCGAGTGTGTCTTCCTGACTAGGTTGACATGTTTGAGGGTGTACCTGAAAAGGATAGAATATCTGAGGGTGTATTCTAGATAAGGATGATATTTCTCAGGTCTATCATGTGACCCATCCAACTTTTACAAGGGATTTGTTTGTATTAAGTCGACATTTTCATGGGATTTTTCATGATGAATCTTATATGTCCAAGGGTATTTTCATGATCAAGATGACATGTATAAGGGAATTTTCATAATCAATATGACATGTCTAAGGGATTTCACATGATCAAGGAAACAATCCAAGATATTTTTCATGACCAAGATAACATTTATATGGTTTTGAGAGGGAATCATGAGATTGGTGAGGAGTCATGTGAGCATACGATTTTAAGGGAGTTACATGATGGTGTCTTACAAACATGTCTAGGATCATGAATATGAAAAAGGGAGAACGTCTAAGGGTTAGAGTTGCATGTCCAAGAATGTGAAGGACACATGTATAATGCATCTCATCTCAGGGTTAATATGTAGACCCTATGAGAAGACACAGTATGACTAGTGAGAAGTCCTGCGATCGTGTAAGGGATCTCAAAGGTTGTGTGACAAAGAGATTTCTATCCAAGCCACCACTACTACAAAATGGGCCTTTAACATCACTAGAAGTGGCCTTTATCAACACTAGAGAAGCACTGACTACTAGAGAGATATTTACAGACCTTTCCTTTTATTAAGGCTTAAAAAAGTTACGATAAAAGACCATTTATCAATGCTTTTTTAAGTAATGATAAAGGACCATTTATAAATACATTTTTAGGTGATGATAATGGGGCATACTGTAGTGTGTTATAACAACACACTACAACACTAGTCCATTGTGATGTAATAGAACACTTTTGTACAAAAAACACTAATAAATCAGCAAAATAAATTATGAATACATAATTTAAATGAAGAGAAAACAATCAAGGATTGTTTTCTCGGTTTTGGATATGTGATGTGCATTTTAAATTAAAATGATACTTACTTAATGAAAAAATGAACTTGGAGTCATAACGATCACACCATCCATCAGATTGAGGTGCGTAAGATTGTTACCCATCTTAAATGACTTATGGATCATTTTACTAAAGTATCAGAACAATATGAATGTGTTTTCTTAGTTTAGAGTATGTCTCCAATCTTTTTCACTCAAATGTCATTTTGAACAAAAAAAACACTTTGACTCATACTGGTCATATCGTGTTTCAGTTTTATATGATATCAATTAATATACATTAAAAATGATGTAGGAATCTTTTTCCCTAATTTATAAAGGCAATCTGAGCATGTTTTCTATGTTTTCAGTGAGTGACACTTTTTAAACAAAAAATGTCGATTTTAAACTGATAACGGACACATTGAGTCATAGAGGACACATTGTGAATTAGATTGAGTTGAGAATGATTCCTAATATAAGGACCAGCTTTAAACATTACATAATATTTAATTAAATGAATAATTCACTTTGAGGATATTTTCAGGTTTAGAGTTTTAGAGAATTAGGACATAACTATTACATCTCAAAAGATTACAAGGTATACACTTCTACACATTTTACATTTTTTTCATAAAATATAAACTCTTGAAAAAAAGAGTCATGTCTAGTTCCATGTTTTAGACAGAATGACTTTTCCTTGATCCCATCTTTGACCCTATTCATCTTTAAGTCCTATGAAAACATTTCAAAACATGGGATGAGCATAAAAAGCTCAATAAGGGTTATAAAAAAATGAATGAAAACATTTGTTCATAAATACATACAAATCATGAAATCCCTTACTTACCTCGTGAAATCATAAAAATTATGAAAGTCACATAAAAATCATAAAACATAAAGGTAACTTGTGGCATCCTTGTCATACTTACATTGTAGCTATCACAGCTACATAGGGAGTTACTTTGGAATACCCATCATTGTATATTAGTTAAATATCTTAGGAGAAACATTCACGTTTACCTCTGTCATGTTACCCAATGCATTGGAGAGCTATCTTGGGCTCACCCGCTCTAGGTTTATCACAGAACCACCCGTATACATAAATAATGCCCAAGAACCATAACATGATATTAACACATAACATAAGCATAAAAGAAAGATAAAATTTCCACATTACAATAATAAAATATCATTTCCAGATATTAAAATAATAAATTAATTAGCAAAATAATTTTCAATAACAAAATATGTAAAAAGAGTATATGGTATTTATTTCTCCTTTTAAAAACATTCCGACTTGTTAAGGAAGCCAAAGATCAAAGAATACTCGTGGCGACGGAAAGGTCGTTGCCACCGCTTACGTAAAAAAGAACATTTTTTTTCGTTTAGTAAAATGCTTCATAGAAAAAGATTCCCTTTGAGGGAAATGAAAAGTCAAAGGTATTTATACAGCGTATAAAAGAAAATCGTGTATTAAAATACAATATGCCTTAATGAAAGGAGATTGAGACGAAGTCCCTTACCTCGTGTCCGACTTGACTCGATCGTTATTTAATCTCCTGAATAATAAACTAAAGTTAATTTCTACTTGATTAAGAACCTTTTTAAAGTTTATTATTCCTTTTATATCAATTATTACCATGTTATAAACATTATTTAATCATTTAAGTTAATAACGTTCATTTTGTCGATATTTGGTACTTGAGTAAAAAATGAACACCTTATATTTACAAGTTGTCCAAGTGATCAATAGTCCATTATATCCAGAATGGTATTCATGATTTATATATCATATATATAATATATATCCAGTATATAGATGTTTTTATAATAGTACATAACATTTAGAGGTAATAAATGAAATGCACCGTTCATGGAGACGGTAAGCCGTACATACGCATGAACGTTACTTTCATTTCTATTTATTATTTTAATGTAAATAAAAAATAATGATATATAGGTATATTATAATTATAGTATAATATAATATATAATATAATTATCTCTATCCTTTATACATCCCACATAAGGCATTAACGAATCACATCACTTTGAGGGGGCGGTAGTCCGCACTTCCTCAAATGAGATTATCTTATTAACCACTATGGAAACCATAAAGGTGTGATATAAATGGGAAGTACAGAAACATAAGGAAATAATAAACCTAATATGTATCATATATAAATAAAGTGCCATCATAATGGCCACCATTAGAGGAGGTAAGATGTAATTGAACAATCATCGTTTTGTGAGGCATTAGTTTTCCATCCACAGAAACATTATGTTTTTCACCCTTTAGATGGACGTGTGTGTAAGTGTAGTTAGAATAATTCTCATAAAAATATCCTAGTATATTTAGGATACAGGGTTTGTTACAAAAAAAAAAGGAATAAAAAGATTTTAGGGGTTGGAGAAGTAAAATAAAAGAAACAAAATTAAGAGAAACAATTACCTTTAATTTGGGTAACTCCCTTTGGTTTGAACAAAAGGACTTATTGAAGTTCCTTTTTCTTAAGGAAAGGCTTCTAGGAGGAGGATAGGGATGTTGGTAGATTAATTTGGGAGAGTTTGGATGATACAAATGGCTTGATAGGTGTGAGTAATTGGTTAGAAGTGGTCTCTTTTTATAAGGCAGAAGAGGGGCTCTTTATGAAAGTGTGAAAACATTATTTTATTATATAATTATATTCAGTTTCTAATGGTCCAAAAATCATTATAGTCGAAGATAAGATGACTAATATTCTAAAAAAATCATACAATCAGAATTGGACATGTTTTGGATAATATATTAATCATTATAATCTTATTTATTTAAATCATTTATTAATGATGTAAATACTGCATCGTTATTGTGTCATAAATAATTTAATTTATTTGATGTCTAAAAATTATAAAAAAAATATAATGATGTAGGAAATCTTTTTATATTTCCAATGAATATTTATATTCGAAAATATTAATTATATAAGACCATAGAAAAATTACTTTACTAAAATATTTTTGTTAATGTCAATTTTGTCTTTACATTAAATTAATTAATCTAAAGTGTCATTGTCTTTCATAAGTGGCTCCATGGGGTCCCAAAATAGACCCAATGATTACCATGGTCTGCCAATACTCATACAATTAGGTTAGGACATGTGTTATTGTAATTTTGAATTATTATAATATTCATTTTACCTTGAATCACCTTATTTACCTTTAACTGCGGTAAATAAAAGTCAAAAGTTACTATTCATAAAAAATTATTTTCATCTTAATGAACCACATTTTACTTCTTGATAACAACCATGTATGTTGAATTTTTGAAATTAAATTCACAGAAGTGGTAAAATTTCATTTAAGTGAAAAAGTCAGTTTTTTTAACTACCACTAAGTGGTTTCACTATTCATCAAAAATTGAAGTTTTTCAGAAAAATACCAAAAAATTAACCTAAGATATATTTGATATTAAGAATTCAAAAATAATTTCTATTTTTCCAAATTCAAAAAATAGAAGTGTCATTAATTAATTTTAAAATTAATTCTCGCTGTTAAAACATATATCATGTTTTTAGAAAACAATAACTATCAAAAGACTGATACTTGTTTATGTCCAATTTCAAAGTGAAATTAATTCCAATGACCAACATTGGATTAACTGGTAAAAATATATTTTAATTTCACTTTCAAACAAATTAAAAAGATAATATAACCATATAAATAAATTAGATTAAATGGCACTTTTGAAGTAAAAAACTATATTTTTCACTATTCATTAAAAAATGAACTTTATCCGAAAAATTCCAAAAATTTACACAAAGTAAATTTTGATGTCCCCATTCTAAAGAAGAATTTTATTTGGTCATATATAATGTATTAATGTGACCAAAACTATATTTAAAGAGTGTTCACCATTAAAAGGCGGTAAATCGGCCTTTTAATGTAAATTATGCTTAAAATTAGATTCATTCATATTTTAAGCCACTAAATTTTTATTGGATAAATGTAAATAAATTTAAGAAACATGTATAATCATATTGTAGTGATTTTTTTTCACTCCCGCCAATACAACAACTAGGAGTTAACTACCATTTAAAATAATAATATTATATTATTCGTGTGCAATGTAAGATTCCAAAGAAATCCGTTGTTGCGTATCGGGTATGCTATCAAACATAACAACCCTTTTAAAGTAAAATTAATATTTAATTCAAAAATTAAATATAAAATATGTATTATTTTTCATTAACCTGGGATGTTACATCCTTCCCCCCTTTTGGGAATTGCGTCCTCACAATTTTTATTCACTTATCAAAATAAGTGGGGGTATTTATACCTAATAGCATTTTCAGATTCCCATGTTGCCTCTTCAACCATATGGTTTTTCCACAAAACCTTTACCTGGTGAATTACCTTTTTCCACAACACTTTCTCTCTATGGTCAAGAATCTGGACTGGTTGTTCTTCATAACAGAGATTCTCTTCCAAATAAACTACCTCTGGGCTCAAAACATGAGATGGATCTGGCATATACTTTCTCAACATTGAAACATGAAAAACATTGTGTACCTGAGATAAACTTGGAGGCAAACCCACTATGTACGCAACTGATCCATCTTTTTCCAGAATATCATAAGTTCCAATGAACCTCGGACTTAACTTTCCCTTCTTACCAAAAAGCATCACAATTTTCCATGGAGAAACTTTGAGAAAGGCATGATCACCTACCTCAAAATAAAGGTCCTTCCTCCGATTATCAGGATAACGTTTCTGTCTTCTATGAGCAATTATCATGTGCTTCTGAATCAACTAAACTTTCTCTGCCATCTCTTCTACGAATTCTGGTCCCATCAGCTTTCTTTCACCTACTTCATCCAAAAATTCTGGAGTTCAACAATGCTTTCCATATAATGCCTCAAATGGAGCCATCTGTATACTGGAATGAAAACTGTTATTATAATAACATTAAACCAAAGAAAGATGTTGGTCCCAAATTTACTAGTAATCCATCGAGCAAGCACGTAACATATCCTCTGAGGTCTGAATTGTTCATTCTGACTGCCCATCTGATTGAGGATGAAAAGCAGTAGTAAAATTTATTTTAACACCCAACGACTTTTGAAGGACTTTCCAAAAGATAGAAGTAGACCTGGGATCACAATCAGATACAATAGAGAGGGGAACTCCTTACAACCTAACTATCTCTTTAACATACAACTGAGAAAGTTGATCTAGAGAAAAAGTATCTCGAATAGGAAGGAAATGAGTAGATTTAGTCAATCGATCAACTATAACACAAATTTCATTATTACCTCGAGATGTCTTTGGTAATCCGACAACGAAGTCCATGGATATATTTTCCCATTTCCACTCTGGCACTGGTAGAGGCTGAAGCATTCCTTTCTGTAACTGCCACTCTACTTTAACCGATTGACAAGTCAAACACTTCACAGTAAAATAAGCAATATCTCTTTTCATTCCATCACACTAGTAATACTCTCGAAGATATCTGTACCTCTTAGTACTACCAGGATGAACTGAAAATGGGGAACTATGAGCTTCACATAACAACTCATTCTTCAACTTTGAATCCCAAGGTACACAAAATCTATTTCCAAATCTCAAAACACAATCATTATCAATGTTAAAATCAGGCAACCTACCCTTATGAACCAACACAACCTTTTTCTGCAACTCACTGTCCTACTTCTGCGCTTGCTTAATTCTGTCTGATAGAGATGATTTCACTGACACCTGAAACAAAACAGAAGAATTTCCTACAACAACAACTTATATTTCAAAGTTCATCAAATCAAAAATAAGGGATTTCGTTCCAAATACAGCATGGTTAATGAATCATTACTTTTTCAACTCAAATCATCATCCACTTTATTTGATTTTCCCGGATGGTAATGGATCATGAAATCATAATCCTTGATTAATTCCAACCATATCCTCTGTCTCAGGTTCAATTCTTTCTATGTTAATATATACTTCAAACTTTTTTGGTCAGTATATATTTCACACCTCACTCCAACAAATTATGCCTCCAAATTTTTAAATAAAAAACAACATAATCTAATTCTAAATTATTTGTAGGTTAATTTAACTAATGTGGTTTCAAATGAAGTGAAGAATAAGCAATTACCGAATCATTTTTCATTAGGAAACACCCCAGTCCTTTAAACGAAGCATCACTGTAGATATCAAACTCACCATTTCTAGAAGGCAGTCCCAAAACTAGGAAATTCACCAATCTTCTTTTCAATTCCTGAAAACAATCATCACATTCTTTTGTCCAGATGAACTGAACACCTTTTTGAGTTAACTTTGTCATTGGACTAGATAACCGTGAAAAATTTTCTACAAACCTGTGGTAATAACTTGCCAAACCAAGAAAACTATGGATCTCAGTTATATTTGTGGGTCTTGGCCCTTCTTCAATAACTTTCGTTTTAGCAGGATCAACAATTATGCCATTTTTGGAAACAATGTGACCAAGGAATGAAATTTATTGTAACCAAAACTCACACTTTCTGAATTTACCAAAAGTTTTCTTTTCTTTTAAAGTTTTCCAGACAAACCTTAAATGAATTTCATGTTCCTCCTTACTTTTGGAATAAACCAAAATATCATCAATAAACACAACCACAAAATTCTCCAAGAACTCACAAAAAATTCTATTCATAAGATCCATGAATACAACAGGTGAATTGGTTAACCCAAAAGGAATAAATACAAATTCGTAATGGATGAAACACTGTCTTCGGAATGTCTTCTTCCTTTAATTTCAACTGATGCTACCCCGACCTCAAGTCAATCTTCGAAAAAAACCGAGATCCCTGGATCTGATCAAACAAATCATTGATATGAGGCAAAGGATACTTATTCTTAACAGTGATGTTATTCAATGCTATATAATCAATGAAAATTCTCATTGAACTATATTTCTTTTTAACAAATAAAACAGGTGCACCCCATTGTGATGTGCTTGGCCTAATGAAACCTTTATCTAATAACTCCTACAATTTCTTCTTTAACTCTAAAAGTTCAATTTGAGCCATTCGAGGAGGGGGTTTTGAAATTTTCTTAGCATCAGGAACTAATTCAACAGTAAATTCAACTTCCCAATCAGGTATAATATTAGGCAACTCATTAGAAAAAACATCAAGGTACTCATTTACCACTGGAACATCATTAATCTGAATAGTTCCTTTGTTTTCAAAAAAATGTGCAAGGTAACATTCATTTCCATATTTTAATAGTTTCTCAGCTTCCTGATATGTTATCAACAACAAGGGTTCATTTTTGTATACAAAATGAAAATCATTCTAAAACTAAACCACTTTAGCTCTGCATTCAATCTTAGCATGATAAACAGAAAGCCAATCTATGCCCAATATAACATCAAACTCTACTAGAGTCAAAACAATAAAGTTTGTAGGTAGATTCTTTCCACACCCAAGGACATGAATGTTCTTATGTTTTCCTTTTTTCTCAACATTTACTCCAGGTGTTTTTACCATAAGTTCAATATCCATATCATGATATGGAATTTCCAATTTACTAGAAAAATTCTCAGAAATGAAAGAGTGTGCAGACCCTGAATCAAAAAACACATTGGAATAATCTGAACAGACAAACAGTGTACCTGATACAACTTCATTTGATGGACCAACATCTGTTGAAGTAGTTACAAAGGATTTTTCCACCCCTTTCTTCTTGTATTCTAACTGATTTCATTCGGTTGAGTTCTTTGCTGGACACTCATTTTCATAATGACCCATTTCATTACACTTAAAACATTTTACTGACTCTAAATCAGATTTTGTCCTTCTATTACTCTGATCTTTTTCAGTGCAATTATGAGCCTTATGTCCCATTTTACCAAATCAATAGCACTTACCAGAATTCAAAAGACATTCCCCAGCATGATTTTCCCACAATTTCCACAAACTGTAAACTAAAGTTTCTTACCATCAAACTTTTTTGAAGAGTTCTTCCCTTTCTCCTGCCACCTTGACCTCTTATTTTGTTGTTTGTCAAAGAATACCTGATCATCAGAAAATTACACTTCCACCTTCTCCGCACAACGATCAAGTTTTTCATAACTTTTGAACTCACGAGAAGCTAAATCCCCTCGATACTTTGGCTTTAATCCTGAGTAAAAGTGGTTTATTTTTCTATCAAGATCTCGTATTAAATTTGGAGCATACATTGCCAGTCGAGTGAATGTTTCTTCACAAGGAGCCACTGAGTCATCCTCCTACCTCAATTCCAAGAATTGTTCTTCTATCCTAAGACAAACCACCTTAGGAAAATATTTCTCAAGAAACATACCTTTGAATTCATCCCAATCAAGAGCATCAATCTCCTCACTATCCTTGATATTTTTCACCATCGACCACCACTAATCAGCTTCACCTTCAAAACGGTAAACAACAGGACTAAAATTTTGATGTTCTGAACAATCCATGACATCAAAAATCTTCTCCAGTGCTTTAATACACCCTTAATCTAGCACAGGGTCAGATGATCCTCTGAATGATGGGGGATGTTGCCTCATGAAATGCTTCACTACTGACATGTTCCTCTGCGGTTGATCTGGCTGATCTTATGCATGTATACCACCACCATTTATAGCCTAAGTCAACTGTGCCATCACTGTAACAAACTGTTCAGTTCTGATTCCGACCATCTCAGGTTGCAGATTTGGAAGGTTTTCATCCTCCTGATGTCGTCCCAACATAGCTTCCCTGTTTCCTCTATGGAAAACAATTCTACACATAGAAATATCTTAGGCGAAGCAACATGGTAATCTGTAAATGCTATATGATATCAATATTAACATAAATTACTTTATGGATATTAATTTAACAATACCCTAACTCCTAAAGTTATCTAAACTGACCTCTGATACCAACTATAAGGACCTGACCTTAAACATTACATAATATTGAATTAAATGAATAATTAACTTTGATGATCTTTTCAGGTTTAGAGTTTTAGATAATTAGGACATAACTAATACATCTCAAAAGATTACAAGGTAGAAACTTTTACACAGTTTCCATTTTTTTCATAAAATATAAACTCTTGAAAAAAAGAGTCATGTATAGTTCCATGTTTTAGAAAGCATGACTTTTCCTTGATCCCGTCCTTAACCCTATTCATCTTTAAGTCCTGTGAAAACATTTCAAAACTTGGGATGAGCATAAAAAGCTTAGTAAGGGTTATAAAACAATGAATGAAAACATTTGTTCATAAATACATAAAAATCATGAAATCCTTTACTTACCTCCTCAAATCATAAGAATTATGAAAGTCACATAGAAATCATAAAACATAAAGGTAACTTGTGGCATCCAATTCATACTTACATTGTAGCTATCACAGCTACATAGGGAGTTAATTTGGAATAACCATCATAGTTTATTCCCTAAATCCCTTAGGAGAAACATTTATGTTTACCTCCGTCATGTTACCCAATGAATTAGAGAGCTGTTTCAGTCTCACCCGCCCTAAGTTTATCATAGAACCACCCATATACCTAAATAATTAACAAGAACCATAACATGATCTTAACACATAACATAAGCATAAAGGAAAGATAACATTTCCACATTGCAATAATAAAATATCATTTCAAGATATTGAAATAATAAATCCATTATCAAAATCATTTTCAATACCAAAATATGTAAAAGAGTATATGGTATTTATTTTTCCTTTTAAAAACATTCTGACTTGTTAAGGAAGCCAAAGATCAAATAATACTCGCGGCGGCGGAAAGGTCGTTGGCACCGCTTACTTAAAAAAGAACATTATTTTCTTTCTTTTAGTAAAATGATTCGTATAAAAAGATTCCCTTTGAATGAAATGAAAATTAAAAGGTATTTATACAACATATAAAAGAAAAGAGTGTATTAAAATACAATATGCCTCAATGAAAGGAGATTGAGACGAAGTCCCTTACCTCGTGTCCGACTTGACTGGATCGTTATTTAATCTCTGGAATAATAAACTAAAGTTAATTTCTACTTGATTAAGAACATTTTTTAAATTAATTATTCATTTTATATCAATTATTACCATGTTATATACATTATGTAATCATTTAAGTTAATAACATTCATTTTGTCGATATTTGGTACTTGAGTAAAAAATGAACGCCTTATATTTACAAGTTGTCCAAGTGGTCAATAGTCCATTATATCCAGAATGTTATTCATGATTTATATATCATATATATAATATATATCAGTATATACATGTTTTTATAATAGTACATAACATTTAGAGGTAAGAAATGAAATGCACCGTTCATGGAGACGGTAAGCTGTACGTACGCATGAACGCTACTTTAATTTCTATTTCTTATTTTAATGTTAATAAAACATAATGATACATAGGTATATTATAATTCAAGTATAATATCATATATAATATAATTATCTCCATCCTTTATACATCCTACATAAGGAATTAACGAATCACATCATTTTGAGGGGGCGGTAGTCCGCACTTCCACAAATGAGATTATCGTATTTACCCACTATGGAAGCCATAAAGGTGTGATATAAATTATAATTATAGAAGCATAAGTAAATCATAAACATAATATATATCATATATAAATATATTTCCATCATAATGGCAACCATGAGAGGCGGTAAGATGTAATTGAACAATAATCGTTTCGTGAGGCCTTAGTTTTCCATCCACAAAAACCTTATGTTCTTCACCCATTAGATGGATGTGTGTGTAAGTGTAGTTAGAATAATTATCATAAAATCATCCTAGTATATTGAGGATACTGTTTTTGTTACAAAAGAAATGAATAAAAAGATTTTAGGGGTTGGAGAAGTAAAATAAAAGAAAACAATTTAAGAGAAACCGTTACCTTTAATTTCGGTAACTCTCTTTGGTTTGAATCAAAGGACTTCTTGAAGTGGATTTTGCCTAAGTTAAGGCTTCTATTAGGAGTAAAGGGATGTTGGGATCTTAATTGGGTAGATTTTGGACGAGCCAAATGGCTTGAGATGTGTGAGGAATTGGTTATAAGTGGTCTCTTTTTATTCGGGAGAGGAGGGGCTCTTTTGGAAAGTGTGAAAACATTATTTTATTATATAATTATATTCGGTTTATAATAGTCCAAAAATCATTATAGTCGAATATAGGACGAATCATATTCGAAATAAAATCATCCAATCAGAATTGGACATGTTTTGGATAATATTTTAATCATTATAATCTTATTTGTTTAAATCATTTATTAATGATGTAAATACTTCATCGTTATCATATCATAAATAATTTAATTTATTTGATGTCTAAAAATTATAAAAAAATACCATGCTGTATAAAATCTTTTTAGATTTCAAATGAATATTTATAGTCGAAAATATGAGTTATATATCACCATATAAAAATTAATTTACTAAAAGATTTTTGTTAATGTCATTTTTGTCTTTACATTAAATTAATTAATCTAAAGTGTCATTATCTTTCCTAAGTGGCTCCATGGGGTCCCAAAATCGACCCAAGGATGCCCATGGTCGGCCAATACTCATCCAATAACGCTAGGACATGTGTTAATGTAATTTTGAATTATTATTATATTCTTTTTACCTTGAATTACATTATTTACCTTTAACCGCGGTAAATAAAAGTCAAAAGTTACTATTCACCAAAAATTATTTTCATCTTAATGAACAAAACTTTACTTATTGATAACAACCATGTATGTTGGATTTTTGAAATTAAATTCACAGAAGTGGTAATATTTCATTTAAGTGAAAACGTCAGTTTTTTAACTACCACTAAGTGGTTTCACTATTAATCAAAAATTGAAGTTTTCCAGAAAAATACCAAAAAAATTAGCCTAAGATATATTTGATATTCAAAATTCAAAAATCATTTCTATTTTTCCAAATTCAAAAAATATAAGTGTCATTAATTAATTTTAAAATTAATTCCCGTTTTTAAAATAAATAGCATTTTTTTAAGAAACAATAACTATCAAAAGATTGACACTTTTTTATGTTCTATTTCAAAGTGAAATTAATTACAATGACCAAAATTGGGTTAAATGTTAAAATTACATTTTAATTTCACTTTAAAAACAATTAAAAAGATAATCTAACCATATAAATACATTATATTAAAAGGCACTATTGAAATAAAATACAATATTTTCACTATTCATTAAAAAATGAACTTTATCGGATAAATTCCAAAAATTTACACAATGTAAATTTTGATGTCCCCATTATAAATAAGAATTTTATTTGGTCATATAGAATGTATTAAAGTGACCAAAACTATATTTCAACAGGGTTCTCCATTAAAAGGCGGTAAATCTGCATTTTATTGTAAATTATGCTTAAAATTAGATTCATTAATATTTTAAGCCTCTAAATTTTTATTGGATAAATTAAATACATTTAACAAACATGTATAATAATATTGTAGTTAGTTTTTTTCATTCCCCCCAATAGAACAGCTGGGAGTTAACTACCGTTTAAAATAATAATATTATATTACTAATGTGCAACGTAAGATTCCATAGAAACCTGTTGTTGCGTATCGGGTATGAAATCGAACATAGAAACCCCTTTAAAGTAAAATTAATATTTCATTTTCAAATTAAATATGAAATATGTATTATTCTTCATTTACTTGGGATGTTAAATCCTTCCCCCCTTTTGGGAATTGGGTCCTCGCAATTTTTATTCACTTATCAAAATAAGTGTGGGTATTTATCTCTCATAGAATTTTCAGATTCCCACGTTGCCTCTTCAACCATATGGTTTTTCCACAAAAACTTTACCTGGTGAATTACCTTATTCTGCAACACTTTCTCTCTACAGTCAAGAATCTGGACTGGTTGTTCTTCATAAGAGAGATTCTCTTCGAGCTGAACTACCTCTGGGCTCAAAACATGAGATGGATCTAGCATATACTTTCTCAAAATAGAAACATGAAAAAAATTGTGTACCTGGGATAAACTTGGAGGTAAAGCCACTCTATACGCAACTGATCCAACTTTTTCCAAAATTTCATATGGTCCAATGAACCCCGGACTTAACTTTACCTTCTTACCAAAAAGCATCACACTTTTCCATGGATAAACTTTCAGAAATACATGATCACCTACCTCAAAAGAAAGGTCCTTCCTCCAGTTATTTGCATAAATTTTCTATATTCTCTGAGCTGTTCTCATGTGTTTCTTAATCAACTAAACTTTCTCTGCCATATCTTCTACCAATTCTGGTCTCATCAACTTCCTTTCACCTACTTCATCTTAAAAATCTCGAGTTCAACAATGCTTTCCATATAATGTCTCAAATAGAGCCATCTATATAATGGAATGAAAACTGTTATTATATGAAAATTCAACCAAAGAAAGATGTTGGTCCCAAATTCCTGGGTAATCCATCGAGAAAACACGTAACATATCTTACAAGGTTTGAATTGTTCATTCTAGCTGTCCATCTGATTTAGGATGAAAATCTGTACTAAAATTTATTTCAGTACCCAACGAATTTTGAAGGACTTTCCAAAAGTTAGAAGTAAACCTGGAATCATGATCAGATACAATAGAGAGGGGAACTCCATGCAACCTGACTATCTCTTTAACATACAACCGAAAAAGTTAATCTAGATACAAAGTATCAAGAATAGGAAGGAAATGAGTAGATTTAGTCAATCGATCAACTATAACCCAGATTTCATTATTAACTCGAGATGTATTTGGTAATCCCACAACAAAGTCCATGGATATATTTTCCCATTTCCACTTTGGAACTGGTAGAGGCTCAAGTATTCCTTTTAGTAACTTCCACTCTGCTTTGACCTGCTGACAAGTCAAACACTTCACAGTAAAATCAACAATATCTCTTTTCATTCCATCCCACCAGTAATACTTCTGAAGATCTCTGTACATCTTAGTACTACCAGGATGAACTAAAAACAGGGAACTATGAGCTTCACATAACAACTCATTATTCAACTGTGAATCACAAGGTACACATAACATCTTTCCAAATCTGAAAACACAATCATTATCAATGTTAAAATCTGGCAACGTACCCTTCTGAACCAACACAACCTTTTTCTGCAACTCATTGTCTTCCTTATGCGCTTTCTTAATTCTGTCTGAAAGAGATGATTTTACTGGAACTTGAAACAAAACAAAAGAATTTCCTACAACAACAACTTCTATTCCAAAGTTCATCAAATCAAAAACCAAAGGATCTCGTTCCAAACATAGCATGGTTAATGAAGCATTACTTTTTCGACTCAAAGCATCATCCACTTTATTTACTTTTCCCAGATGGTAATGGACCGTGAAATCATAATCTATGATTAATTACAACCATCTCCTCTGTCTCAGGTTCAATTCTTTCTGAGTGAATATATACTTCAAACATTTTTGATCTGTATATATTTCACACCTCACTCCATACAAATGATGCCTCCAAATTTTTAAAGCAAAAAAAACAGTAGCTAATTCCAAATCATGTGTAGGTTAATTTAACTCATGTGGTTTCAATTGAGGTGAAGCATAAGAAATTACCTAATCATTTTGCATTAGGACACACTCCAATCCTTTCCACAAAGCATCACTGTAGATAACAAACTCACCATTTCTAGAAGGCAGTTCCAAAAGTGGAAAATTCACCAATCTTCTTTTAAATTCCTGAAATCAATCATCACATTCTTTTGTCCATATGAACTGAACACCTTTTGAGTTAACTTAGTCCTTGGACTAGATAACTGTGAAAAATTTTCAACAAACCTCCAATAATAACCTTCCAAACCATGAAAACTACGGATCTCAGCTATATTTGTGGGTCTTGGCCATTCTTCAACAACTTCATTTTAGCAGGATCAAAAGTTATGCCATTTTTTGAAATAATGTGACCAAGGAAAGAAATTTGTTGTTACCAAAACACACACTTGATAAATTTACCAAATAGTTTCTTTTATTTTAAGGTTTGTAAGAAAACCCTTAAATGAATTTCATGTTCCTCCTTAATTTTGGAATAAACCAAAATATCATCAATAAACACAACCACAAACTTATCCAATAACTCACTGAGAATTCTATTCATGTGATCCATGAATACACCAGGTGCATTGGTTAACCCAAAAGGAAAAACTACAAATTCATAATGGCTATATCTAGTACAAAACAAATTCTTTGAAACGTCTGATTCCTTTACTTTCAATTGATGCTACCCCGACCTCAAGTCAATCTTCGAAAAATTCTGAGCTCATTGGAGCTAATAAAAAAATCATCGATATGAGGCAAAAGATAGTTATTATTAAGAGTGATGTTATTAAATGCTCTGTAATCAATGAAAAGTCTCATTGAAACATATTTCATTTTAATAAACAAGACAGGAGAACCCCATGGTGATGTGATAGGTCGAATGAAACCTTTATCTAATAAATCCTATAATTGCTTCTTTAACTCTAAAAGTTCAATTTGATCAATTAGATAACGGGGTTTTGAAATTGGCTTAGAATCAGGAACTAAGTCAACAATAAATTCAACTTTCCTATCTGGTATAATACTAGGCAACTCATCTAGAAAAACATCAAGGTACTCATTTACCACTGGCACATCATTAATCTGAACAGTTCCTTTGTTTTCAACAATATATTCAAGGTAACATTCATTTCCATCTTTTACTAGTTTTTCAGCTTCATGATATGTGATCAATAGAAAGGTTTCATTTTTTTATACAAACTGAAAATAATTCTGAAAAGAAACCTCTTTAGCTCTCCATCCAATCTTAGCATGATAAACATAAAGCCAATCCATGCCCAATATAACATCAAACACTACTAGAGGCAAAACAATAAGTTTTTCAAGTAGATTCTTTCCGCACACAAGGACAAGAATGTTATTATGTTTTCTTTTTATCTCAAAATTTACTCCAGGTGTTTTTACCGTAAGTTCAATATCCATATCATGAGATGGAATTCCCAATTTACTAGAAAACTTCTCAGAAATGAAAGAGTGTGTAGACCCTGAATCAAAAAACACATTGGCATAATCTGAACAAACAAACAGTGTACCTAATACAACTTCATTTGATGGCCCAACATCTAATGAAGTAGTTTCTAAGGACTTCACCACCCCTTTCTAATTGTATTTTGGCTGCTTTCCTTCGGTTGAGTTCTTTTTTGGACACTCATTTGCATAATGACCCATTTCATTGCACTTAAAACATTTTACTGACTTTAAATCAGATTTTGTCCTTCCATTACTCCAATATTTTTTAGTGCAATTAAAAGCCTTATGTACCATTTTTACACACCGGTAGCACTTACCAGAATTCAAAAGACATTTCCCAACATGATTTTTAACACAATTTTCACAAAATATAAACTTAAGTTAATTACCATCAGACTTTTTTGAAGAGTTCTTCCCTTTCACCTGCCACCTCGTCCTCTTATTTTGTTGTTTTTAAAAGAATACCTGATCATCAGCAAATTCCATTTCCACCTTCTCACCACAAAGAACAATTTTTTCATAACTTTTGAACTCACGAGAATCTGAAGACCTTCGATAATTTGGCTTTAATCCCGAGTAAAAACAGTTGATTTTACTATCAGGATCTCGTATGAAATTTGGAGCATACCTTGCCAGTCGAGTGAATTTTTCTTCATAAGCAGCCACTGAGTCATCCTCCTACTTCAATTCTAGGAATTATTTTTACATCCTAAGATGAACCACCTTTGGAAAATTTTTCTCAAGAAACATACCTTTGAATTCATCCCAATCAAGAGCATCAATATCCTCGCTATCCCTGATTTTTTTCACCATTGACCACCACTGATCAGCTTCACCTTCAAAATGGTAAACAAAAAGACTAACATTTTTATGTTCTAGACAACCTATGAAATCAAATTTTTTTCCAGTGCTTTAATACACCCTTCAGCTAGGTCAGGGTTAGATGATCCTCTGAATGATGGGGGATGTTGCCTCATGAAATGATCCACTACTGACATGTTCCTATATGGTTGATCTGGATGATCTCGTGCATGGATACCAACACCATTTATAGCCTGAGTCAACTGTTCCATCACTGTAACAAACTGTTCAGTTCCGATTCTGACCATCTCAGGTTGCTGATTTGGATGGCTATCTTCCTCCTGATGTTTTCCCAACATAGCTTCCATGTTTCCTATACGGAAAACCATTCTCAACATAGAAATATCTTAGGCGAAGCAACATGGTAATCTGTAAATTCTATATGATATCAATATTAAAATAAATTACTTTATGGATATTAATTTAACAATACCCTAACTCATAATTTTATCTAAACCGACCTTGGATACCAACTATAAGTACCTGGCCTTAAACATTACATAATATTGAATTAAATGAATAATTCACTCTGAGGAGCTTTTCAGGTTTAGAGTTTTAGAGAATTAGTACATAACTATTACATCTCAAAAGGTTACAAGGTAGACACTTCTACACAATTTCCATTTTTTTATAAAATATAAACTCTTGAAAGAAAGAGCCATGTCTAGTTCCATGTTTTAGACAGCATGACTTTTCCTTGATCCCTTCCTTGACCCTATTCATCTTTATGTCCTGTGAAAACATTTCAAAACATGGGATGAGCATAAAAAGCTCAGTAAGGGTTATAAAACAATGAATGAAAACATTTGTTCATAAATACATACAAATTATGAAATCATTTACTTACCTCGTGAAATCATAAGAATTATGAAAGTCACATAGAAATCATAAAACATAAAGGTAACTGGTGGCATCCATGTCATACATTGTAGCAATCAAAACTACATAGGGAGAAACTTTGGAATACCCATCATAGTATATTCGCTAAAAATATTAGGAGAAACATTCATGTTTACCTCCGTCACGTTACCCAATGCATTGGAGAGCTATCTTAGGCTCACCCACAATAGGTTTATCACGGAACCACCCATATACGTTAATAATTCCCAAGAACCATAACATGATCTTAACACATAACATAAGCATAAAGGAAAGATAAAATTTCCACATTGAAATAATAAAATATCATTTCAACATATTGAAATAATAAATCCATTCTCAAAATCATTTTCAATACCAAAATACATAAAAAGAGTATATGGTATTTATTTTTCCTTTTAAAAACATTCCGAATTGTTACGGAATCCAAAGATCAAGTAATACTCATGGCGGCAGAAAGGTTGTTGTCACCGCTTACGTAAAACAGAACATTATTTTTTTTGTCGTTTAGTAAAAATATTCATATAAAAAGATTCCCTTTTAATGAAATGAATAGTCAAGGGTATTTATACAGCGTATAAAAGAAAATCGTGTATTAAAATACAATATGCCTCAATGAAAGGAGATTGAGATGAAGTCCCTTACCTCATGTCCGACTTGACTCGATCATTCTTTAATCTCCTAAATAATAAACTAAAGTTAATTTCTACTTGCTTAAGAACCTTTTTCAAGTTTATTATTCCTTTTATATCAATTATTACCATGTTATAAACATTATGTAATCATTTGAGTTAATAACATTCATTTTGTCGATATTTGGTACTTGAGTAAAAAATGAACACCTTATATTTACAAGTTGTCCAAGTGGTCCATAGTCCATTATATCCAGAATGTTATTCATGATTTATATATCATATATATCATATATATCTAATATATACAAGTTTTTATAATAGTACATCATATTTAGAGGTAAGAAATGAAATGCACCGTTCATGGAGACAATATGCCGTACTTACGCATGAACGCTACTTTCATTTATATTTATTATTTTAATGGAAATAAAACATAATGATAAATAGGTATATTATAATTCTATTATAATATAATATATTATATAATTATCTCCATCCTTTATACATCCCACATAAGGCATTAACGAATCACATCACTTTGAGGGGCGGTAGTCCGCACTTCCTCTCAAATGAGATTATCGTATTCAACCACTATGGAAACCATAAAGGTGTGATATAAATGGGAAGTACAGAAGAATAAGGAAATAATAAACATAATATATATCATATATAAATACAGTTCCATCATAATGGCCACCATGATAGGCGGTAAGATGTAATTGAACAATGATCGTTTCATGAGGCCTTAGTTTTCCATCCATAGAAACATTATGTTCTTCACCCATTAGATGGATGTGTGTGTAAGTATAGTTAGAATAATTCTAATAAAAAAATCCTAGTATATTGAGGATACTGGTGTTGTTATAAAATAAAAGAATAAAAATATTTTAGGGGTTGTAGAAGCAAAATAAAAGAAAACAATTTAAGAGAAACCGTTACCTTTAATTTGGGGAACTCCCTTTGGTTTGAACCAAAGAACTTCTTTAAGTGACTTTTTCCTAAGGTAAGGCATCTATGAAGAGTAGAGGGATGTTGGGATCTTAATTGGGCAGATTTTGGATGAGAAACATGGCTTGATAGGTCTGAGAAATTTGTTATAAGTGGTCTCTTTTTATAAGGGAGAGGAGGGGATATTTAGGAAAGTGTGAAAACATTATTTTATTATATAATTATATTGGGTTTATAATGGTCCAAATATCATTATAGTAGAATATAAGATTACTCATATTCTAAATAAAATCATCCAATCATAATTGGACATGTTTTGTATAATATTTTAATCATTATAATCTTATTTATTTAAATCATTTATTAATGAGGTAAATACTGCATCGTTATTGTGTCATATATATATTATTTTATTTGATATCTAAAAATTATAAAAAAATATATCATGATGTAGGAAATCTTTTTATCTTTCCAATTAATATTTATAGTCGAAAATATGATTTATATAACACCATATAAAAATTAATTTAGTAAACAATTTTTGTTAATGTCAATTTTGTCTTGACATTAAATTAATTAATCTAAAGTGTCATTATCTTTCATAAGTGGCTCCATAGGGTCCCAAAATCGACCCAAGGATTACCATGGTCGGAAAATACTCATCAAATAAGGTTAGGACAAGTGTTAATGTAAGTTTTAATTATTATAATATTCTTTTTACCTTAAAATACCTTATTTAACTTTAACCGCGATAAATAAAAGTCAAAAGTTACTATTCAACAAAAATTATTTTCATCTTAATGAACCACATTTTACTTCTTGATAACAACCATGTATGTTTGATTTATGAAATTAAATTCACAGAAGTGGTAATATTTCATTTAAGTGAAAAAGTCAATTTTTTTAACTACTACTAAGTGGTTTCACTATTCATCAAAAATTGAAGATTTTTAGAAAAATACCAAAAAATTAGCCTAAGCTATATTTGATATTATAAATTAAAAAAATAATTCTATTTTTCCAAATTCAAAAAATATAAGTGGCATTAATTAATTTTAAAATTAATTCCCGTTGTTAAAACAAATAGTGTGTTTTTAAAAAATAATAACTATCAAAAGATTGACAATTGTTTATGTCCAATTTAAAGTGAAATTAATTCCAATGACCAAAATTGGATTAAATGGTAAAAATATATTTTAATTTCACTTTAAAACCAATTAAAAAGATAATCTAACCATATAAATAAATTAGATTAAAAGGCACTTTTGAAATAAAATACAATATTTTTCACTATTCATTAAAAAATGAACTTTATTAGAAAAATTCCAAAAATTTACACAAAGTAAATTTTGATGTCCCCATTCTAAACAAGAATTTTATTTGTTCATATAGAATATATTAAAGTGACCAAAACAATATTTAAAGATGTTTCTCCATTAAAAGGCGGTAAATCGGCCTTTTATTGTAAATTATGCTTAAAATTAGATTCATTCATATTTTAAGCCTCTAACTTTTTATTGGATAAATGTAAATACATTTAACAAACATGTATAATCATATTGTAGTTAGTTTTTTTCATTACCTCCAATACAAAAACTAGGAGTTAACTACCGTTTAATTAATAATATCATATTATTAGTGTGTAATGTAAGATTCCAAAGAAACCCGTTGTTGCATATCGGGTACGCTATTGAACATAGAAACCCATTTAAAGTAAAATTAATATTTAATTCAAAAATTAAATATTAAATATGTCTTATTCTACATTTTCCTAGGATGTTACACCTACACATCAAAATTGACTTATAGATCATTTTAATAAAGTACAAAAACAATCAGAATGCTTTTTCTCATTTTGAGTAGGCCAGCTGCCCTTTTTATTAAAATTGATGTCGTTTTTAAATAAAAAGACACACTTTTAGTCATATCAATCACATAGTACCTTGATATTTGGTATACCTTATGCCTACACATATCAAATGGATTATTTATCTCTTACCTAAAGTATCAAAACAATTGGAATGAATTTTCTTGGTTTTGAGAAGGTCAATTGTCCTTTTTTATTTAAATTGATGTTATTTTTAAACAAAAAGATGCACTTGGAGTCATATTGATCACATTGTTAATAATATTGAGATAAATACAATGCTTAAACCTCTAAAATGACTTATTTATTTTTACCCTAAAGTATAAAATTAATCGAATTTTATATTCTCAGTTTTGAGTAGGTCATTTGTCCTTTTTTTAAAAAATTGATGACATTTTTAAATGAAAAGATGCACTTTGGGTAATATCAGTCAGACTGTGCCTCAAATTATGGTAGGGATTATTCCTATGTGTATAAAATGACTTATGGATAGTTTTACTAAGGTATCAAAACAAATTGATTTCAATTTATCTGTTTTGAGTTAGCCAGTAGTCCTTTTTAATAAAATTGATGTCATTTTTAAATTAAAAGACACACTTAGAGTCATACCAGTTACACCGTGTGTCATATTGAGGTAAGTCTGATTCCTAAATGTCTTAAATGACTTATGGATCATTTCCCTACAGAATCAAATAATATGATTGTGTTTTATTGGTTTTGAGTTGGTTAATTTTCCTTTTTATTAAAATTTATTTCATTTTTAAATAAAAAAGACACACTTGGAGTCATAACGATCACACCCTGTGTCCGATTTAGGTATCAATGATTCTTACACATCTCAAATGATTTATGGATCCTTTCCATAAATAAGATAAACAAATTGAAGGTTTTTTCTTTGTTTTTAGTAGGTCACTTGTCCTTTTTATTAAAATTGATGTCATTTTTAAATAGAAAGACACGATTAGAGTCATACGGGTCACACTGTGCATAGGATTGAGGTACAGATGATTCCTACACATCTTAAATGAATTCTAGATAGTTTTAGTAAAGTGTCAAAATAATCATATTTTTTCTTGGTTTTGAGTATGTCACTTTTTTTTTCTAAAATGTCATTTTTAACTAGAAACACCTACTTTGAACTATAATGATCATATTTTTTATCGATTTTATGTGAGACTGATTCCTACACATTAAAATTGACATATTAATTGATTTAATAAATTATAAAGAAAATATATGTGTGTTTTATTTTTTTTCACTAAGTTAATTTTTGTGAACTAAATTATCAATTTTAAACTGATAATAGACACATTGAGTTATAACGGTCACACCGTGCATCAAATTGAGGTGAGAATAATAAATACATATGTAAAATGACTTATGGACCATTTTTATAAACTATCAAAACAATTAGAATACGTTTTATTAGTTTTGAGTATGTCAGTTTTCCTTTTTACTAAAATTAATGTCAAATTTAAATAAAAAGAAGCACTTGGAGTCATACCTGTCACACTATATATCATATTGAGGTGTGAATGATTCGTACACATCCCATAGTCTCAAAAAAAATTGTTACCACCAATTTTAATACACTTCCATTGTTTTTCTATGTTGATCTTCCTATACTACATATTTAATTTATGTTCTTAAGGGAAAAATGTTTCTTGTTGTTGAAAGTTAAAAGAGTAGAGGATTTCAAAAATGAGAAAGGTTTTTTAGCTAATAACATCAACTAAATATTTAGTGTTGGAAGTTCAACAAAAAACCTAATAAAATTAGAAATCATGGTAACATTGAAAGAAATAATCATTTTATCTATTTTGTGGCTTATTTTAGATAGTTGAAAGATAAATATGTCCTACCAAAAGATATTTGAATAAAAACTAATTTTTTTTTGATAAAAATGATAAGGAAATTATCTTACAAATAGTATACAAAATGATTAAAAAATTAATTAAATAAGTAGCAGGAATTCACCTTTTCTTGATGGTTGTATACATTCTTGAAATATTTCCTTATTTCATTATCTCTATTGCAGGCTCGAACAAATGAATCCACTTGTACAAGAAAACAATTATTATATGAGTAATACTAAAAATAAATAAATTAAACACAAATATTAAACAATACATTAATTATATAGGTAACGATTTTACTTTGAAAAAAATTCTTGAACATAGGGATATGTTGGAGGTAAAGAAAGAGTGATGATAAAAAAACACAAATAGATCTCTCCAAATAATCAATTAACAAATAATGTGGATGAAGAGAAAATAATATACATTGGATTGAAGATTTGAATCATTTTAAAGAAATTAAATTTATCCTATTGGGTTCATAAAATATTCATTTTGTACAATAAATAAATAAATACACAAAAGATATTCATTATAAAAAGTAAATATATCCTATTTTTGAGAATTATGTGGATGGTAATAAGAGATTCCTTATAGTGGAACCAAAAGGAAATATTAAAGAATTATATATTTTTAGATGGATTAAAGTAAAACATACATAGTGTTTATTTGATGCTTGATTAAAGAAATGATGTTATTTTTAAGAAGTATTAATGAGTCGGTTATCATTTCAAAGATGGCTATATTTTTATCAAAAATAAGAAATAAAATCAAGGCTGATATTAATGAATAAAATTTCATTAGTGATCATAAAGTTTCAGTGAAAAATTGAAGGAGTAAGACTCTAACCCCCCTCATTTTTTCCCAAGTAATTCCTAAATCATTTTTGTATTAACTATATAAAACTATTAACAAAATAGGTCATTATAATGTATTGTAATGAACCATTTTTTACGTTATGTAATTGAGATGGTCATATCAGTGGGGCAACATATTACCACTACAACATAAAAAATGGATTTAAGTTTATGTTAGTAAACTATCTAATTCTATAGAATAAAAAATCTATAGTAAACATATCATGTTATGAAATTATTAAATCTAAACTAATAAAGTTTACTTGAAGTGGGATTATAAAGGTGTAATTATTTTATCCCTAAAAAGTGTTTTTTATTTCAAAAAAATAGATTCTATTAAGGCATATTTATTAAATTTACATCAATAAATTTTGGAATTTTATTTTATTAAAATTATTTAAATCTAGTGGTATAAGATTTATTCTGGAATGATTTAAAATATTATTTAAAATTTAAATAATAGAAAACTTTTCTCATTAAATAAGTTTATTTACAAATAAAATACCAAATTTAGAAAATTTTTGATCCATACTAAAGGATTGAGAATAATAAATTCTATCAACAATGTACTCTTGTTCTACACCATGTAATGAAACAATAATTTGTTTCTTAAAAAACCATGATTGTAAGATATTTACTAGGAAATGGATCATTGTAATTTTTTAATTTCTTACAATATTTCAATAAGAAAAATAAAAATATCAATTATATATTATCTCAATTTCTTTCCTATATAATATAGTATAAGGATTATATAACCTTTAAACATATTTGATTCTTCTTTTTATAGAAATTAATTCGTATTATTAAAATTCAAATTAAAATATTACAAAAAATAAAAAGTGAAAATTTTATATTTTTTCAAGTAGTTAAATAAATAAGTTAACAAATGAAAAATATATAATGTTCATTTTATTGATGCACAACATAATATAAGACCCTAAGGATATCAAATATTTCATCATCCATCTGATTTACAAAGTAATATTCCAAACCAATGAAAAAACCAACCACTATATGGATGAATTTTCCAAAATTAGATGAATGAAAAGAGGTAGATGTCATGGAATATATGTATTGGGTGCCTATTATCACAACAACATTACCCAACATTAGTTTTGATATATTTCAAGTCACATAATTTAAATGTTGTCTCAAGGAGACCCACATGATATTGGGGAAGACGATACTTTAATATATCTTAAAAACAATGAATTTTGGTTTGTTTAATAATATTATAGTGAAAATAGAAATTTTGGGATATTAGGATTTGGGATGAGAAGTTTCAGTGGATAATTGAGTGAAATTAGAGATATTGAAAAACCAAGATTTTGTTCGAGCCGTGGTTGGGTTCAGCCCTGGAATCTCTCGAGACATAAATTCGAGCCTTGGAAGAATTGAAGCCTTGATTATAGCATAAATATGAGCTTGGATTCAACAATGAAGAGTGTCAGTAGTAGTTCACTTCTACAGAGAGGCTTGGATATCATGAGCCGGTTCGCGATGGTTAGGGTTCTTAAAATAGATTGTGACAACCTTTTAAGTTCTTTAAAAAAAGCACTGAGAAAGATACCATTTATCAGCACTAATTTAATAAGAATTGATAAAATGAATTCTTATATATGCTTATAAAGATATCGATTTATCATTTCTAAAATATCATTGAAAAAATAAATCTTTATTGGCACTAAAATATTAGCGCTGATAATGATTGATTTTATCAGCCCCTTTTTAGCACTAATAAATCTATATCTTTATCAGTGTGAAAAATGTGGTGAAAAATACTTATAATAATTTAAAAAAAATACATTTTAATAAAATTATAATTATTATATCTAATTATAATACATATAATAATACCTTTTATAAAATAATAATTTTAAAATTCTTTGAATATATAGTTATTTATTTATAATTATATAAATACTTTTTTAAGAAATAATATTTATATCCTTATATATATATATATAAACATAGTAAATATATTCATTATTAAAAAAAATTAATTATAATTTTATAATTATTTATTTATATTATATAAATAATTTTTAAATAAATATTTTTTTATAAATATATATGTATAAAAATTATAAATATACAATTATACTCACGTTTACTTATAATTATTTTTTTACAAATGCATTTTTAACATTATTAATGAATATTTAATATTTAGTTCATACATGCTGAAAATGATTAAAATTGATTAATTAAATAAGTACAATATTGAAAATTTAGATATGTTTGATAATATAAATCCTTAAAAAATGGATATATATTAAAATAAATATGAATACATATATTAAAAATAATAAAACATAGTAAATATATATATATATAAAATAAATAAAATAAATTGATTTAATTATAAAAAAACTTATTTGTGTGCGTGCATATGTATATAAAAAATTATTAATTATGTATATATGAAATCAATATAATATGTTTGATCTTTGTTATAAATTGAAAAATTAAATGACATTAAATTATGTCCATTACTCGATGAAATTAGTCAGTATTTTTAATTCATATAAATTTTTAATTATAAACCACTATTCATTAAATATATTATTATTTTACGTAAAACCTAAATAATAATTTTTATTTTATAAATCATATTTACACACATTAATATATATATTTATATTTAATATATAATATTTATTAACATTATCAATAATAATATAATTAATAAAATGTTTAATATTTTTATCAATTTACTTATTTTTAATTTTCATTTTTCATATATCTATATATTTAATGACTACTAATTATTACTAATTATAATTTCTATATAGTATAATAAATTTATTCATTTTAGTTAATAATTGTTTAATAAATAAAATTAGTAATATCTTTTTAATAAAATAATTTTTTTATTAATTTATTATTTAATTTTATTTATTCAGACCTTTGTCATTGCTAAAAAAGAACCGATAAAGGATTAATTTATGAGTTTAAAAAATATTTCACTGATTAATGGTTCCCTTTTTTATCTCTAAAAACAAATCGCTGATTAAGTCCATTTTATTAGTGCTAAAAAGTATGCTAATAAAGGATTAAATTTATCAACACTTTCTTTAGCACTGATAAAGATGACATTTATGAGTGCTTTTGGCTAATGCTGAAAAATACCAGAGCTTTTAATTGTCGGTTTTGTAGTAGTGCACATGGACTAATATTGCATGGTCAGGGGTTTGTATTACATGGCCTAAGAGTGCTTGTCCAAGTGTGGCATCTTGCATGTTAAGGCCACATGTCAAGGGTTTTCCATACCTATACGTAAATAAAGATTGCATGTCAGGGCCCATTGAACTAGAAGAGGGACATATCAAGGATTCACAAGACCAATGATGAGTTATGAAATCACATGACCTCATGGGGTTCACACGATGTGGGTATAATGATAGGATCAAATAATGAGATCTCAGGATTTCCCAGATAACTTCTCTGAAGTCAGTAGCCTGCTCCCCCTTCTATTACTCTGTGTTTTCTCCAATTATACGCCCATTATATCATGTATATATCCATCTTTATAAGTATTAGGATAAGGTTTATATTAGAAAATTCATCTAAATAAGATACTTCTTTTCATGGCGATGGTTTTGCATGTACTGGCTTGAGGTTGTGGGAAGCTCTAAAATTCGCAATGTTTGTCCCACTCATGAAACACTGATGTGGATACACGATCATATGAAAAATTCTTAGTGGTTCTTCAATATATTTTCATGATAGATTCAATGTCTTCAAATGATAATATTTGATTTATTCATGTGACTTTTTTGGGGGATTTACATGATTTCTTGACATGTCATGTGACAAATTCTTGAAAACCACTGAGGCATTCACATGATGGGATGATATAATTTATGGAATAATATCATGATGGTAGATATAATATATTTCATGAAAATCCATAGTGATATCAGTATGGATTGTGTGATCATCATCACTTGATCACATGATTCTTAGTACTTCTCACTATAGATTTACATGGTTCATTTGATTGGCTCAGTTGATCATCCCTGAGCAGTATGAAGTTTTTTTAAATACAACATGCATACAAAATGAAGATTTCATAAATGGGTTTGGGATGAGAGAGTGTCTCAGGTTTCATGGGTTTGATCACTAGAGAGGAACAACATAAAGGATGTTGATCACTAAAGTGCTAACAGTGAATATGGTAGGGTTGGTGAGGTTGAAGATAGTGGATGGATGATGTAGATGAAATGGATCAAATGGACCCAATTTTATCCATATGTTTCTAGTAGGTCAATAATACTCATATTATTCCTTTATCCAATATTGGACTTGTATGTTTCTTGACTCCACTTAATATTTATTTATGTGTCACAAAATTAATTAGTCGATAGTGGAGTTTGGCACCTGAAAAACATCACACAAACCATCACTGGCTATTCCCCACCCTTTCTTAGACTGCCTATGCACATATTTCATGTTTTATGTGCACCCAATAGATTCTATTCTTACATATCATCAAGTTAATGAGTTTGATGGCTATTTTTGCTCTAGAGCATGGTTGAGGTGACTCTAATAATACCTTGTTTGAGCTAGCTGACTAGATATTCGTGGTTAGCTAATTTTTTAACCAAGGCATACTTAAAATATTTAGAATAAAAATCTATGTACATTGAAGGAAATAATGATGAAAATATACACCCATAAAAAATTAATCCTAAAAATTATTATCAAGAATTCCACTTCCAATAACTTCATATAAAATATATCATTTTTAATGAGATTCACACTTCTCAAATCATCTATGAAAAAAATGTATAGAACACATTTATAGGTGTTAAAAAAATAATCCCTTGAATTGAATTTATTTAGATCAAAATGAATTAGATTCTAAGTTAAAAATATATCACTTTTAGGCATACTTGAACATCTGAAAGTATTTGATACTAAACCCTATAAGAGGATTTTTAAATAAGAGTATGTTGAATGAACGATTTTGAACCCCACCAAGAGGATAATATCCACCCAATGTGTGTGGGTTATCAAAACTAAAAACCTATGGATTTCCAAGATTGATAATATTAACATGGAATTGGGTCTACCACTAAAATAAGATTATCTTGAGGCCTAGATATCCAAAATTTGATAATAGGTTCATATTCTAGGATAGAAAAGGGATTGTAGTAGAATGGAATTTTTGGATGGATCCAGGATAAGGGACCTAAATATCACTACATATCTGAATGGAATGTGAATCAATCCATACATATTTATAAGGAAATACTCATTTGTTGGTCAATCTCATGTATATGTTACATAGGTTCATGGATAAATAAATCTATCATGAAATCTCCCACATAGATCTGGCACATATGTAAAAAGGGTAATGTCATCATATTATGATGGAATCACGTGTGATGACCCATGTTTTAGAATGGATGTTACATGGATCTGGATCATGTTTCACATTTTAATCCACATAGAGTAGGCCACTCTAATCAATTAATTGTCCTATTTGATGGAATAAGTCTCATATAGTTTTAACACATGAGAGGACTAAGTTACCTTAAATGGGACTAGGGGAATTAAAATGTGTTCTATTTTTTTCCAATTCTAGTGGACCTAGTGAGCATAAATTGATTTTTTCTAAAGATGGATAACAGTCCCTACAAGATTTATATCTCTTAATTTCAACCCTAACATTTTCCTAACATATTGAGGGAGAGGCTTAGAGGGCATAGAATATATATTTTCAGTTTATTGTGTTATGAATCAGACTGATGAGATTCTATAGTTTTGGGTTGAACAACTTATACCTTATTTTAATTTAGTTTTGGGTTTTCTAGACCAGAAATTCTTTTGATATAGTTTAGGTTCTTCTATATCATACCTTATTTTATTTCAGTTGAGGGTCTTATAGCTCAGAACTTCTTCTAAGGGTTATAAAGGTTGTTTATTAATGAGGTTTTCTAACACACTGCATCACTATTGATATTCTATAGAATGAATATTCCTGAAGGGTTATGAAACCTTATATTCTTAAAAATGTTATGAAGTATGAATATTCATGAAGGGTTTTGGAACCCTACATCATTTTTTAAAATGTACTTATTAGATAGTGACATAATGTTATGGATTTCAAATCCACTTGGATTTTTGGATTAGGGGTTGTGTAAATAAAGTCACAGATTTTTTGAACAAAAGATGATGAAATGGGATAAACACATCAAGGATGACTACAAAATAATTTAAGGCACAAAGTTCCAATTCAATTTTTCTAGGACTCCTGGGGATCATAGGTTGATTCTTTCAAGGAATAAATGCAACCTTTTGATGGGTTAAGGGACTTTTTTCATGATCCTATATGGGATTACATGCATGGTCAAACTGAGGGATCTCCACTCTTTCCCAGTGGCTATGGGAGGTCTTTAAAGATTTAAACACTTGGTACATAAAGTATGATATGAAGAAAAGGATATCCAAGAATGGTTATTCCATCATTATAGTAGGTTTTTTATGTCTATGAAGATCAATACCTATGCCACATGGTTTAATATAATGTGATAGGAGCCACTAATATTTTCAAGAATAAACTACCACATTTCTGATTTGAGAATGAGAACAATACATGGTAACATAACATAGAGTATATCAAAACTAATTGAATAGTTTGGGTCATGGTATTGGTAAATCATGGTCTAGGAATATCCAAGTCAATGAATAATGAATATTCAGGGGTACAAATCAAAATGAGTATCACATGTAACTGAAGAAATATCTCATATATTTAAGGGGGGCATTTATTCCATGACTAAAAACATCCACTAAGAGAAAACATCAAGGTGTTTTATTATTAATCAGTGAATCATAGTGGGATTACTTCAGAGAAGTATGTAACTATTATGATTATAATATAAGGAAGAACTAAGAGGAATTTATCAAGGCTATGGGGTTCTAGGAGAATTGATTTTTTTTTGGAATTTTTGGGTATTGACTTTGACTTCAAAAAACATGAAGGTGATATATGGAAAGTGTAATATTAAAGTAGGTTTTTGGCACCCTAAAAGTTTTATCAACATGTACTAAACATGTTATTGTGGTTAGGGGATGGAATAAATCACCACTCAAACACCTTCATATACCAGAGGGTCCAGTGTGCATGGATTATCTTTTTATAGGGATATAAGATGGTACCCATGATATTTGGTCCTATTTTTATTTACACTATTACATTTTCCCAAACTCTAGGGATGAAAATTTTAGAAAGTGAAGGATTTAATTTTGATCAAATTTCCCTTGGTGGGTTTTCATCATGATAAGTTTTTTGTCTCTATAACTAGTAGTTTAAGGTCTTTTAATTTGAACCATGAGAGGCTAGAGTTTATGTACATACAAATTTGACCTAGGAGTATATATTTTAAGGTCATGGGCCTTGGATCTAGTATTAAGGGAGTGTTTAACAATAACCTAATTAGGATTACCATGTTCAAGAGTACTCCAACATCCTTTTGAGTAGGAGATTAGAATATTGTAAATCATGGAAAAAGGTTATTGAATCATGAGTAATTGTATAGTATAGTCTTGATGAGGATGAACTCAAATCACACTGAGGTGAAAAGTTACACAGTGTTTTTTGGGGATCATAAGTATTATAGGTCCTTTATTACAAGGAAGATAACTATGGTTTATGGGTCTAAGGCCCTTATCTAGATTCAAGTCATACATGGTCAAGTAGGGGGGATCTTATCTCCTTTCCATGGTCTATGGAAGTTTTGCAGGATTCCATGATGTTGAAGACCTGAAGTGTGATTTTTGGATTGAAGTGATCAGAAAGATTATAGAGGCACCCAAAACATTGGTTTACCAGGGTCAAGATCTTGGGGTCCTTTGATAAGGAGTGATTATGGAATATGGTATTCATAATTTAAAATCATACAAATGGGACGCAATTTACATACATTTTAACATCATATGAAAATAACCTAATTTTTATATAGTTTAATGTCATATGACCATGAAATCTTCTTTATAATTTTATGTCATATGGTAAGGGTGTGGGAATCAACAAGGTATTTTGCAACATATGCTTTAGGACACCTTGAATTGTTTGGCTTCATTTGTATGTGGGAGGAGGTTTTGTTTTTACATAGTATAACTGGTTTGTAGCCATATACCAGAGTCCCTTTTGTGAAGATTTGATTTATTCACAAACAATCTATATGTAGATACGATTCATGAATACATAAAGATATTTTAACAACTCAACCAGCCTTACATAGTTTAAGATCATTCTTGGTGAACTGAAGATTAGGGGTAGGAATCATGCCACAATTATCTCTTTTAAGGATATCAGTTTTTATATATATGGATCATATGAAAATGGGGGTATGCCATTTTTTTATTTGATTTTGAAGCTGGGACCCGGTTTGATGGATCACAAGAATCAATATTTATCCTATTATAACAAAAATCAATCCACATGTAGTTCTCATATGTCTCTCTATATATATCAAACTCTTATTCGAGAGGGGCATCTCCTTTTATTTTAAATTCATTACTATGCTCAGTGATGGGTGGTCCAAGCATCATTATGTATCCTATATGTATTATAATCAATCCAATGTAGTTATGGATAATTTAAAGACCACCTTACATAGACTATATTCGTATGTTTGGGGGAGGTAATGTTACCATTGAAAGAGAGGTCACCCAATATCAGTTGAGTGCAGGATCTCTAACCATTCAGGGTATCATCATGGTGAATGGATATCATTTTGGGAGAGTCTTTCTCCAGTGGGGAATAATTACATTGTTGAGGATAAAAAAGGTTAAAACCTTTCAATATGGATCTAGAAGTAGTTATGGTTGTGATAGTATCTAACTTGTGGCTAAGCCCAAGATAATATACCTAGTCTCACTACATATCCTAATAGTTCAGAAATAAATCCACACATATTTCTTATGGATAAGGTTTCTTTCATAGATCAAACTAGTGTGTGAGGAAAGGGGATCTTTAGTTTTAAATATTGTGGTTGGGACTAGGATTTGAGGTCATGAGAATTGCTATATATCATGAAGGTTAGAGAATCAATCCACATGTAATTGTTATGAGAGAAGGTTCCCTATATAAATCAGGATCATGTGAAAGAAATGTGGAATTATTATTTTGAATTATTATAGTTGTCACTAAGATTAGGTGACCTAGGCATTGCTAAATTTCTTGAAGGGATAAGAATCAAGTGACACATTGTTCTTAGAAAAAATCCATGCATTAATTTGGTTTATATGTAGAGAGATGAAATCTTTCCTCTTCTCTTGGAGATCCCTAAGTTAATAATTGTCTAAAGGGTTCTCTATATAGATCAAGCTTATACATAGGGAGAGGGAATTTTCATATCCTATCCTAGTATGAGGATGAAACTTTCATCCTTATTATAGATTTATAGATTGGTTCATTACCACATATCACTGCATGGATCTTACTCTCATGTGGGCCATGTGCCCCATATAATGGCCCATTCTAAGAAGTTTTTGGTCTTTCAGGATGTACTATATGGGATTACTAAGAAGAACTACTCACTTATGAAATTTGGGTATTCATTGGAGATACATAACTCAAAATGAAACAGTATAAGAATACAATGTTATAATCTTTCTTTGTCAATGGGTTTGATGAACATATGGTTGACATCACAAGTATCTGAATCTTCTTGAACAGTTTGGTTATGAGAAGTGTAAATCTTTACCCAAGAACATATAAGTCAATATAAGGTGGGGACCACTGAGTATAAGTTAACCCTTAATAATGGTGAAGTACATATCACATGTAGTTAGGATAATAGCTCTTGGATTTAATGGTGACCTCTCAAATGTGACCAAAACATCCCCTATACTCAATTGATTTGGAATTGTGTTATTCAACAATAAATCCTAGCTTGGTTACTTTATATTATCTAGTCTTTGTTACCAATATGCTATAAGGGTGAACCAAGATGACGTGGGCTCAAGGTCCATGGGGTTACCAGAGAAATGTATCAACTCAAGTAACTAGTTGGCATTAAATCAGATATGAATGGTATAAATGTAGTTAACACCCTAAGGGATATACGAATGTATATGGAACATATTTTTTTGGTGAAGGGATAAAAAATGTGATTATTTAGTGCAAAATAATCAGTGGGGATGATATTTTATATATGAAGACCTCTTATTATGATATTAAATTTCACATGATAATGATGTGGTTCCATATCTTTTAATAGAATATACCTTGATCACGTTGGTCAAAGTATATTTCTATGTTTTCTAAACTGACATGATTTAGGATCAGTTTGAGAAAAATGAGAAAAATTGGTAGTTGATTGAGTCGGGAAAGAGTTCATGGAATTGAAGATATTGGGTCTTCACATTTCTATATGATTAGGAATCCCAACAAAAATCTGTTTCTCATTGAGAAACAAAGTAAAAGGTTAATAAGACATATTTCTGGGACTAAAATAGATGATCTAGGCATCACTACATATCCGATGATGACATGAATTAAGCTAAAAATAGTTTTTATATATAGTCCCTAGGTAGATCTGGATCTCTTATAGGGATGGGGAATCTTATTTTCTCTTAGATTTGAAACTCATCCAAGGATTAGTGGACCTTAGTGTCACTACTTATCTTGTATATATTGTAATGAAGCCACACATAGTTATTTTAGAGAAAACTCCATGAATTAGTCTAACCCATAAGAATATGAGATGAATTTCTTTATCATCTTACCCATACCTAGCTGTCATGCTGTTTATAAGCTAAATGGGGTTCCCACTCTAATTAGTTTAAGGTCATGCATGATGAACCATATGTTATATAGTTTAACATCACATGACTTGGAAATTTTCATGTATTTTAACATCATGAAACTAAAATGTAGGTTTCTAATATTTTAAGGTCATTCAATGAGGACCTCAATACTATGCATTTTAAAGTCTTACCTCTAGGAATTAGGCATGAAATCATAAAAACACTGAGGCATTATAGATCCCTCTTGGACTTGGAAAATTAATTAAATAATTCATGTTTTTAAATTTATAAATTATTATTGATTGTTTTATGATAAGCGGGATTAACATAATCACATTATAGGAATAGCTCATGGAGTTAAGGGATACCTTTTATATAGGAACACAATATCCCCTAAGCATAATATTTAAGGAATTATGTTATTCAACAGTGAATCCTAGCGAGGTCCCTTCAGAATAATCCATACATATTACAAATTGTCCACAATGGCAAACCAAGAGAACATGGGCACAAGGTCCATGGGATTCCATAGGTCTATACACTCAAGGAATCTGGAGATTCAAACATAAAAATGGGAACAAATATTATTTGGTGGAAAAGGGTGTGTACAAAGGGACTTAAAAAATCTGTGAAATTGGATCTTCATAGATGATACACACCCCAAAATGAAAGGGTACAAGAATACAATGTTAAAATATTTATTTGAAAATGGGTATGATGCATACCTGAGTATCATCAAGGGTATCTATATATGATTGAATATTTGGGTTATGGTAAGCATAAATAATCAACCATTAATATCCAAGTCAACATAAGGTAGATACTAGTGGGTTTAGGTAAACATTTAATAATGAAATAATCCCATATCACATGTAGTTAAGATAATAGCTCCTAGATTTTAGGGGTGCCTCTCTTATTGGAAAATAATATCCCATAGGGATAAATTCTTAGTAATTGTGTTATTCACTAGTGAATCCTAGAGGGGTCCATTCTGATTATCTAGTCCCAATTACTAATACACTATAGGGGAGAACCAAGAGTACGTGGGATTGAGGTCTAAGGGGTTCCAGTAGAATTTTATCAACTTGAATAATTGGTTTGTGTTAACTCAGGTATGAAAGGTATGAATGTGGTTAATTGTGAATGTAATATTCAAGAAGGGTTTTATCACCCTAACATATATACCTACCTAAATTGAGAAAATTTTCAGGGAAAAGGGATAAACATTTGATTCTCGATTATAAAATCATCATAGGGGATAATCAATTCAGCATGAAGATATCTTTTCAGGCAGTTTAACATCATGTAACAAGTATGTTCTTGTGAAGTTTTACATCATCTGACTAGGAAATGGTTTCTTATTTTTGAATAAGAAAAATCTCAACCACACTAGTAAGAGTGGATTTATAGGTTCTTGAAGTTTGCATGAGTCATGTTTAGGATGAGAAAAAAGATATATTTGGGAAGTTGATTTCACTATAAGAGAGTGCATGAAAGGAGACAATATGGGGATGTATATATTTTAATGTAGATTTGAGTCTCCAGAAGGATTTGAATATTCTATAGGGGTATGATTTAGAGTTATTAAAGTGACTAATGTAGAAATTATAGACATCACTACTTATCCCATAAAAACATGAATCAAGGAATACATAGTTTTTACGTATAAAAATAATTACACATGCCTATATCATATGTAGAGAGGGTGGAATTTTCTATTTATATTGTGTCCTAACCTAGGATTTTTGATCTAGAAATTACTACATTTTCAATGGTAATTGGAATCAAGCAACACATAGTTCTCACATATCATCCCATGTGAGGATATGACTCTCACATAGTGATAGGGCACCATATTTTTAGTACATATCTAGATAATGCAAAGTAAATTGTTTCTGAACATATATCTTGACATAAAAACAATAGAAATCGAATATTAGTAAGGTATCAGTGTCAGGATGAAGGTGAGACCACTATTTGATAATGAATGACTGTTATAGAAAACTTAGTGTGAGCTGGTAAAACCTTACCTAGGAAACTATTTTCATTGATTGGGATCACTAATAAGAAGAGATGGTTGGTACCACAATGTGTCTACATGTCAGACAGTTTAACATCATATGAATAGGACATGGGTGTCCTACATTTTTAAGGTCATAAGATTCATATCTTAGATAATATTCAATATATATCCTTTCTTCTTGGACTTAAGAGTCTGCATAGTTTAACATCATGTTGCTGACCATTTATTTTTTTATTCAAAAGTAAAGAACCGTAAAAGTATAAGAATTCAAGGTGGTCTAAAATGATGGATCCCTAAGGAATCCCCCATCTAAATACCAATACACTTTTGGGGAAGAGAGACCATAGTAGATAAAACCACCAAAGTGGCATCATGACTAATTCCCTGAGAAAGAGCGTCCACAACAAAGTTGGCCTCTATAGAAATATGTTGAACTGCACATTCCCTAGAGAACTCCACACCACACCCATAAACAAGGTAAGTAAACACCAAGGGTTTTTACCTTTCCATGTGTTCTATGATATTTAATGTTATATAGTGAGGACATCAAATTCTATGATGTTTAATGTTTTGTTGTCATGAATTGAGATGTTTCACAGTTTAATTTCTTGTGATATGGATGTGTTAAATGAAAATTAACATCATGTGGTGTTGAAGTAGATTTCTATGTAGTTTAAAGTCTTGATTCTAATACTTAATAGGTTTCATAGTTTAACAGTAAGTAACCAGAACATGTTTTTTATTGTTTAACACCATGTAGTGATGATGTCAAATGTGGTGCAGTTTAAAGAATTGATTATAAGACTTTATCTCATGTTGACATTTATATAAAGTATTTCTTAAGAAACCTCACCTTGGTGGGGGGAGTAATTCTGTACCTATCCATCATGTCGAGTGTGTAATCCCCATTGGAATATATCATATGTATAGTGTAAGTCCCTTCCCACTTGGTTTCAAACTTTAAGGGTTTATTCCTTGATATTATTGTGTTTTAGAGTACAAATAACAATTTTTCTTGAAATAATGAGTGGAGATGAACATTTTTATTTAAGGATCAGAAAATTCAATTTTCATGGACTTAGAGTTCATGTTGCATACACAACCTTTTCTAATCGAGTCATTATAACTCATCTCTCCACTTTTTTGATAGTTCTTTATCTAATAGTTTTTCATATATTGTAGTTTGGAGTGATGGAAACCAGTCTTCAAGGGTAAATACTACATATATTCCATAGACTAGTGAGTTTGGGTCTCTTGCATGGTAGTGCAAGTTGTGGTATGGCAGCCCCATAAGGAATTTGAGATTTTTTGCAGCCAAGACTTCTTATCTAGGTCCAACATTTTCCAGAGTATATTTAATATATTCTTATTAAAGTCCACTATTTATTCACTTTTAACTGATAGATAGTAAAATGAATGGTTTAACTCGATGTTATACTCCTAATACTACTTCTTAAACTCAAAAGAACATGATATGGTTTTTCTTCTGCCAATATCTTGTTGGGGATTCTAAATCGAGTAATGACATTAGACTTCATGAAGTTGATGATAATATTTCTACTAACTTCCATGAGGCTTTTATCCTTGGCCCATTTGTAAAATAATTCGATAGCATAAAGGATGTACTTAAACAGCTTAGCTGTAGTTGGGGGATATTTTTCCCTAACATCCAATCCCTATACAGAATATAACTAGGGATATTTAGTTGTGTGAAACATTTTTTGGGGTTGGTTGATGAAGTTTTAATTTACATGACATGTGTGACACTTCTTGGTGAACTCCACAAAATCTTGTATTATTGTTCTCATGAAGAAATCGAGCCTCCTAATTTGGTGAGAGATCTTGATTCTGGACTAGTGGGCACCACAAGATCTTTCATGAACTTCTTTTATGAAGGTGGAAGTATCTCCCTTTATTATTCATCTGGTAAATACTCCATTGAATCACTTCTTTTAGAGGGTTTCTATTAATTTGGCCCAAATCTATTACCTTTTGGATTGATCCAATTGGAGGGTCCCATTTTATAGGAAATCTATTATTTGACTCACCCATCTGGGGAAAGACGCTAACACATCATGCTCTGGGGTAACATTGATCTGATTTTTTTCCTCCAGGTCATAGATTATTACTAGTGAGACTACCCTTCAATGTGTTTTGAAAAAGACTATCTCATCCAAATTGTGATCATCCAAGATTGTGGCTGCATTAGCTAGTGCATCGGAATTTGCATTCTGTGATTGAGGTACATGATCCAAGATAGGTTCGAAAGGTAAATTTTCTATTATCCCTCTCACATAATCGATGAGAGGGGACAATTATTCCTTCTTGATGGAATATTCACCATTAATCTATGTGATCAATAGATCTAAATCACATTTTACATTTATATAACCTTTATGTAGCTACATGACTAGCTCTAGCCTAGCCATAAGGGATTAGTATTTCACCTCATTATTAGTTCAACCTTCAGACAGTGATATGGAGTATGGAAAAATTTACTTATATGGGGAAACAAATACAACACCTAGACCAACCTGATTGATCTTTGGGTTTTCTATTTCCATTCTACTCAAAATTTGGGAGGCATCTTCAAAATACATCTCCCATGTTTTTGGGGTATTATGATCATATAAAACCTCTTCTTCTAGAATATACTTGAGCGGGTCAATATAAGATACCAAGTGTACTTCATGAATATGAAATTAATGCCTCATATTTTACATTATGATTATGAGTGAAATAAAATTATATTAGATATTATAATATCAAGTCTCAATATTAAGCATCGTTAATTTGATATAGTATAAAATTATTTAGTTCCGTATATGATTCTTCTATATGAGGAGTGCACAAAGTGATTGTTTCATGGTAACCAATATAGGATAAGTGGATTCCCTTATACTAGTGGTATTAAGGCCAATGGATGTAATGGGGAGTATTAAAGGTTTTAGAAAGATTCATGGAAGTCCTCATCCCACTGGAAGATGATGACTTTTCTCATCAACTTAGTGAAGGAGAGACATCTTCCAACTAGGTTGTCTATGAAAATGTATGATATAATAGACTTGAACATGGAACAATATTAATTATCTAATATTTTGTGGATTAGGAATATATATAATTTCACTAGTATTTTCTAGATACACCTTTATGACATGGTGGTGTACCACAAAGCTGAAGAATTTTCTAGATGTTACTCCAAAAGTTCACTTTAGAGGATTTATATTCGAATTATGCTACTCCAAATTTTCAATGATTATTTTAGTATCATTGATGTGATAACAACACTGCCAATATTTAACCACCATGTTGTCAACATAGCACTTCATGATTCATCCTAATAAGGTTTTGAAGATATGATTCATGGTATGCTAATAAGTAGCGCTGCCTTTCTTTAAGATAAATGGTATGGCCTAGTAGAAAAATATCCCTTAGGGAGATCTGAATGCAGTGGATTCCCCATATTTAGGGGAAATCTTTTTATGGTTATACCCTGAATTCCCATACATAATGGAAAGGGTATAGAAACCAATATTTATATTAATAAAAAGTTCTATTATTGGTATTATGAAGTTATACTTAAGGAATTTTTAATTGAGGCCCCTGAAATTGACAAAAATCCTAATCTAACCAATTTTTTATTTAATGATAACAATGTGGGAAATCCATTTTAGGTATTGAAACTCTACAAAAATTGATTTGATTAATTTATCAACTTAATATTCTACCATGGAAGCATGAGAGTTGTTAATTCTATTCGATTCCAACTTAAAACCTCAATGGTCTTCTTAAAAGCCTAGTTAATGAGTATCCACATCAGGGTTTAGTTCAAGAATATCTCTATAATTCTAAAAGAACACATATTGATTTTGTTTTAGAAAGAAAATATATAACTCCTTCTCCTTGATAGTCATGGAGATCCTAATCACTATTTTTCATCTGTATTATTCTTTTCCAGATTCACCTGCCTGAGCTCATCGATGGTATTGGAGATGCCTTTGTCAAATTTGGGAGGGTAATTCCTGAGGTCATCCTCTTCCCCTTACATATCTATGTTAAAGGGGGTATCAGAATTCATGGTGGATAATTAAAGGGAATCACTATCCCTATCATGGTGTGAGAGGCCATGAGAAGAAACATTAAAATTCAAAACTTCTAGAGTGGTTGTGTGGGGATTATATGGATTATTTTTGTTAATTATTCTATAATGAAGGTTATGAGAGTTATAGAAATATTTAGTTCTAGAGAAGGACTTAGTGGAATTCTTAATTTATTCTAATGGAATTGGGTAATTTTTTGATTCTGATAGGGAATTAGTATAGCTACCCATTGGCAAACCCAATTTAGCAGACATAATCTTTATCACATTGACAAGGTCAATGGTGTTGTTTGTGATTTCTTAAACTTGGTTCACTCATAAAAAACCAAACCCAATTTTCAACATGGACTTAAGAGAATCTCCCCATAATCCAAAGGAAACCCACTAACAAAGAGGGTATATTATGGTTTGATGGGGAGAATTTACCCTCATTATTAGAGTTCCACACAATAGTAATATCATATAAATCAACAAAAGAAATATAAATAAAAAATGGGAGAATAAAAGTGAAAATAACAATGGAAATAAATCACCTCGATAAATACCAATAGTCAACAATTTCTAGTATTATATACAAAATTATTTTTTCATGATGATATTTAAAAATGGGGAATACAAAGGGAACATTATAGTAGGAATGCATAATATATATTATGAAAAAAAATTAAAAATCCAAATAAATATCCAATAACATCACAAGAACAAGATTATTCTTTTTCTCTCATACTCTATCCTAACACATAAAATCAAGTATCTATAATATGGAAATTCCCCTTGTACCTACTTTAATCCATAAAATCTACTTGGGTACCAATTGGAAGGATGAATAGTATGTTAGTAAAACTCAATAGGCCACCGCCAACAATGTCTAGTATTATCCATTTAGTCAATATTAAATTAATAGCCTATAGTTAATTTATAAGTTTGAAAAATAAATAAATCAATCAACTCAGGTTCCTAGAGGACACCTATATGGCCATACCTACTTCGACCTAAGACAAAATATCTCTAGATAAGTGAACATGTGATAATAACAACAACAGTAATAATACAGGACCCAAGGTTTAACCAGGGAATCCCGAACCTTATAAGGTCAAGCCAACTTATAGCAATGAAAAATGTAGTCCAGATTAGGATATGAGTGTATTCTAGAGATAAAATATCATAAATGAAATCATATTATGATAACTATTCTGAGACCTAAGAATAAGTCCCTGGTTGCCTATGTATTGACTTGATAAGATCCCAATGAGATAACCTAAGTCTATCCACATCATAATACATTATTCCGAATCCAAGTTGATAATTAAAGGAATTATAATATCCAATTAAATTTAATGGATGATTTCATGGATTTAAAATCGGGTATTCATCAATGAATGATAAGGTTTGAGTCTAAGAAGGGTATCAACTCTTTGAAAATTCATCCAAGAACTGGGGGGCATCCTCTAGATAGTCATGGAAAACCCAAGGGGGGAATCTAATTCTTTCCCATGGAAGGCCATCCAATATAACTATATATAATAGTCATAATAAGATCCAAGGGAAGTATATAACATTTTAAAATTTCTTGTAATCTCATTTATCCAGGAAATAAATTCATCATTTAACAGGTACAATATAATAAATTTATACCATTTACATTTATATTAAAAAAAATTTAGTTATAAGCATAATCCATGTTTAATAAGGTCAAGTGACATGGAATTTCTCTTCACATTTTATCATTTTTAATTTAATATTTTAATAAATTTAGTTTTCTTATTGATTCTCAAATGTCTATATTAACCCACCTTAGTAGGTGGCTTGTTCACAATGAATGGTAAAAGTGTTAAGGGGACATAATAAATCCTTCCAAAGGGGTTTTTGAGTTGAGGTGGTGAACCATTGACAATTTCAAAGGGGGTATAAGTGGGTATCTCATCATGGAATAACATTTAATTTAAAGGAACATTAAATTTTGGAGTCTACACATAGAATTTTCTACTCCTGAAATAATGGGGCACTTTATAGACGTAAACACTTTTAGGGAAAATCATGAGACTACCTACATTATACAACTAGTTGACTCCTGTTCCGATATTAGCTTCTAATCTAGGCTATAATGGGAGAAATAAAATAAATAGAAAAATTCCCTAAAAACAGAGTATATTAATTATCACATATTTATAATTAATTATTTCAAAAGAAATGAATAAAGTAATCATATCGATTGAAGATATTAGTGATAGCTATCCAATGTGAGGAATGATGAGTGATTATGATGTTATATGAGGGAGGAGTCTAAATGCCTATATTGGGGGAGAATAAGGATATCTCATTGATGGGGAGGATATTATGTGATATTTTAGAAAAGTAAATTAGGAAATAGGTTTAATAAAAGGTGGGGAAATATGTAAATGCTCTCATTTTTAAGGGGAAGATGGTTTGGCTACACGGTTGAACAAACTTTTCACCAAACTTATGGAAGTATTATACATTGTGAAACACCCCTTTCATGGATATGTGCATGGTTTGAAAAATTATACATAGCCATTAATTACAAAATCCAAAAACCATCTCTCCTAGCATGGTTTGGGTATGGTTTAACAAAATTTGTGCACACCGTGTGAATCACCTCTACAAAGAGTCTTCATTTTCTTCACAAAATTGGGAAGAATCCCTTGAAATTTTTTAAAACCATTATCCTCCTCATATGGTTCTATTGGTTTAGTCGCATGATTAACACCATAAATTAAACAAAATTCACCTCAAGTTGTTTCCCAAAAACTGATTCTCTTGGATCCGAGAAAGTCCCGAATGCCCCCAAACCCTTCCTTAACCTCTTAAAAAACTTTATTAAAATAAAAAGGAATGTTCCACATGAAATTTAATATATCCATACATCATGATAAAAATTAGGATCTTACACCCTCCCCACCATAAAAAAAACTCATATCCAAGTTTCCCTACTAAGGTTGGTTGAGCGTCATCTGTGAATAACTCCAGCCACTGAGCATGCACATCTGCCTATCATTCCTAGGTCTTGTCTTGTACAAAATTGTTCTTCCATAAAACTTATACTAGAGGAACTACATATCTTAGAGATATTTTATTCTTTGATAAATGATACATAGGGGGTACTCCTCAAAATAAGCATCAACATCTTAGTCAATTACATTAGTATGAGTTACGTGAGATAAGCCTAATTAATAATGAAGTAACTGAGAAATGTGAAAAATTGCACATATATACCTATATCTCTATGGGGTAATATCTGATTAAACACGTTATTGAACTTATATAATATCTAAAAAAGTTCAATAAATATATGTGATAAATTTCACTACCTTTTTATTCATCGATGACCCAATCTTGGCAAGACACACACAAACACCAGATGCCCCACCTTGAACTCTAGAGGTTGGTATCGGTAATCAACATAAGAATTATTACTTAAATGAGCTATAAACATATGATTCCCAATAATATGTATGCACTCCAAAGTCTCTTAAATTATATGAGGCCTTAGTAGAGCTATCGATCCTACCACAAATAATCATATGGGTGAATGACTCGAACTACTGTATAAGGCCTCATAAGGATCTATCTGTATAGTTTATTGGAAGATATTATTATATGATAACTCATACATATGATTTTATCCCAATAACCTCAAAAACCAATTATTCATTCTTGGATAATGTCATATAATACCTAAATCATGCACTCAGACTGACTGTCAGTCTAAGGGTGGTAGGCTATACTTAGAAGCACTCGTGTATCCAATTCCTTTTGTAATCCCTTCCATAACCGTGATGTAATACATATGTCCCTATTTGATGTGATGGTACATGGAACTTCATAATTTCTTATGTTTTCATTGATATATATCCTTCCAAGATCATCTAATCAACAGTTATTCTAAATAGGTAAGAAATGGGAAACCTTCACTAGCCTATCAATGATCACTCATTTTGCATCATTTCCTTAAGGCGACCTTGGAAAATCCTTCAGGAAATCCATTGTGTCATCATCCGATTTACACTCTAGAATGTTAAATATTTGAATAATTCTAGTAGGTCACTAGTTTTCTTCATTAACTTATTTATTGGTGGAACACTTATCAATGAAACCCATGATATCCATTTTCATCCTCAAACACTGGTAGTAGCAATGTAAATCATAGTACATATTCATAATTCAATGGTTAAATTCCCATATAGAGGCATGATAAACTTGAATAAAATCCTCTCATATGTCTTCTATAACTCACACACAACTACGGATACGTAATATCTCATCTACATCCAACCAAGTGGTGGGTCCTTTCCTAAAATTATATCCCATTGGACTAAGCCCTTGGGATCTGGAAGCTATCCCATCTATACTCTATCAAAAATAAAATAGATAGCTGATAAATCAATAATAATAGACTTCTCATGACACCCATAAATCTCAATATGCATCTCAAAAAACAAGGACATCAATTTTCATCAACTACTAGCCTACTAAAATGATTTTGTCCGAGTCTTACTCCTTAGATCATCAGCCACTGCATTACATTTATCAGGAATATAAGCAAGATAAAAATAAAAGGAAAATAGGTATTCAACCTACCATTAATTCTGAAGTTTAAATTCACATTGACTAGATATTTATTTTATAATTTTATAGTCCTTATAAACAGGAGGTGTCATAGGTTTCACTACCAAGGGTAATATAGGTTTTTCTTGTCCCACCACCTCTGGATCACAATTTTATCCACCTTCTTGGAGTTTGAATCAATAAAATCAAGGAGAAATAATTTTACAATGTCAAATTGATTCCTAAGAACAAGATTTGATAACGAAATAGGTATTAGAGAAAATAATAGGACATGTACATAACCTTCTTATATTAGAGTCAAAACCCATAACAACCTTCTACTAAAGAGAGGAATTGGTAGCATACACGTTTATAAATGATCACGAGAGACACTATGAACACTGATTACTAAGCTGGAGTCTGGGAAAAGATCTCATATCTTAATCACTAGGGTTCTAATATATGGAGTGTAAATTTCAAGTTATATAAGAAAACACCATTTAAGTTGTAATTAATAACCCCATTTAATGAAAACTATTTTATTCAACTTTTTATGAATCTATAAGTTCATATTTATATATATATTGGTCTATCTATATGAGTTACCATAACTATGTTATAAAGGGAAACACCTTATGAGATACAATTAGCACTTCATGTAACTGTAACCCACCCCTTACACCAGTTATTAGGATGTAACAAGCTGTATAAAATGATTGTATTAGATGAATCACCATTCTCAATTTATATAAGTAAAATATTTATAAATTTTAGTTTTAATATTGGTAATAAAAATCATATAATGTTTCATTACATGTAACCAAAGTTACACAAATCAAACATGTGATAATTGGTTAATTAAATTTCCACCCTCATGCTATATGGGAAAAAACCATTTAGGTTTAGGATAATTTTTTTATCTAATTATTTAATTTTTATCTTTCAATAAAGGTTAGTATAATTTTAAATATCTTAGTTAAATCACCTACAATATGTATTAGAAAATTCTTGAATGAAAATAAATGTGGCATGGTACATGCATGGAAAATGATCTCATGTTCCTATAATGATTCCTAATCAATGCTCCCTTTATATACCAGGATAAGTTTAAAAGAAAATTAATAATAATAATAATAATAATAATGATGATGATGATGATGATTATGATGATGATGATGATTCTAATCATTTTCATTACCCATTGGTGAAATTAGTACAGCCGTGACTCATAAGTAATTGAACAAAATTGGGCACAAATCCTCAAGAATGACTCTCTTAATGCTAGAGTATTTTGACAAGAATTGAGGGCCTATGATGGTTTGGTGGGGATACAATAACCCCATGACCAGTGTTATATGCAGTGGTAATAATAGATAAATATATAGAAGCATGATAAATACAATAGTGTAAGAGAAAAAGTGAAAATATATGTGGAAATAAATCATCCATATAAATACCAATAGTAAAAAATATCCAATATCTTATAAAAAGGATTATGTTATGATTTTATAAAAAATAGGGTATATAAAGGGATAAATTTTGTAGGAATACACATTACATACTATACAAAAATAAACAAGAAGTCCAAAACTATATTCAATAGTATTGTGAACACAAGCTCGGTTCTTTGCTCCCATACTCCATCCTAGAATAGAGAATCAAGAATCCATAACAAGGTTCGTACCCTTATCCCTACCTTCATCCACAATCTTTTTGGGTACTAATTGGTGGAATGAATTAGTTTTGAGTAAAACTTAGTAGGACACCACTAATGGTGTCTAATAATATCCAATCAGTAAATATAAAATGAAAAACATGGATGTTATAAATAAGGTAGAAATATAAAAAAACCAAGTCCTCTCAGTTTCTTGGAGGACACCCTTTCGACCATGCCTTCTTCAACATAAACCAAAAATATTTGGATAAGTGACCACATTATAGTAATAATGATAATGTGTAACTAAGAAATAATGTACATTATAAGTATGGGAGAACACATAGTAACAACTTATGTAGTTTGGATTGGGGTATAAGTTTATTTTAGTGATGAAACTTCAGTAATGACCTCTTATATTGATAATTGTTTCCATCCCTAGGGACAAGTCTCAGGTAGAATCAGGCTAGATCTAATTGGTGTCCAAGGAGAAAACACAAGGTGGTCCTCACCATAGTAAATTAAGACGAATCCAAATAGATAATACAAGGAATCCTAATATATGAAGAAATTTAATAGATGAGTCCACAAAATTATGATCAGTCAGTCATCAATTTAAGAGAAGGATCAAGTTTAAGTGGGGTATCAACTCTTGAAAATGAATCCATGAATCACATGGAATACTCTGGGTATTCACAGAAAACCCTAGTGGGGAATATAATACTTTCCCAAATAAGGTCATTCTCTTACTGTATATATGGTCATAATTGGATCCAAGTGAATTATAATCCATGAAAATTTTCCTATAATATCATTTTGTAATGAGTGTAATTCATCATTCAAAAAGGACCATATAATACATTTATACCATTTAAATTTCCATTAAAAACCCATTTAGTGATGGCCATAAATCAAATTTAATAAGTTCAAGTGGCATGAACTTTCCATTCATGTTTCATCATTTTTCATTTAACATTTTAATTAATTTAGTTCACTCATTGGATAAAAAATTTCTAGGGGAACCCACCTCAGTGGGTGTCTTGGTCATAATGCATGGTAAAAGTGTCAAGGGAACATAATAAACTCACCCAAATGGATGTTCGAGTCTAGGTGGTCAACAAATGATAATTTTAAAGGGGGTATAATGGGGTATCTCATTAAGAAATAATATTTTATTTAAGAGAACTTCACATTTTAAAGGTGATGCATGGAAGGTCTGATTCACGGCACAAAGAGCACTTGGTTGGAATCATATCTTTTAAGGGAAAGAATTAGAGGACTTACATTATATTGATAGTTGAATCGTCATACATTATCAGCTTCCATTATGGGATAGAAAGGGATAAATAAAAAAAGACAAATTCCATGAAAAAGGGGCATATTATCTCATACAGATTTAATAGTCCATATAGAGAAAGAAATTAATAAAGTAAGTAAGTGGAATGAAGAGATTACTAATGGATATCTAATATGATTAATGATAAGTGATTATAATTTCATATGAGTTAGGAGGATAAAATCTTATATTTAGGGAGAATAGAGAGATCTTAATAAGGGTAGAAACTTCTATTTAATTTGAGAAGAATAATGGAAGAAATATGGTAAATATAAGGAGGGGAAAATGTAAATTCACTAATTTTAATGGGAGAACGCGTGACCATATGGTTAGAAAAACCATGTGCCAACTGCATTCTCGTACTATCCATGGTGGAATAAACCTCACACGTGTAGGTATAGGGTTTTAAAAACTATGTACAACCCTGTGGATGCTCATTATCCAAGAACCATTTCCCCATTCATGGGTTTCCCACTGTTTAGAAAACTATGCACACACCATGCATATCACCTCTGTAACAAGTCTATAGTTTTTCACACAATCATGATTCCTCCCTTAAATGGTTTACTAAACCTTTCTTCTCTACATATGGGCCACAAGGTTGAGCTACACGGTTAGGATGAACAATGCACCTCAAGCTGTTTCTCTAAAAACTAGAGATCCTGACACTGAATAAGAACCGTATGCCCCTAAACCCTTCCTTAACTTGATCAGAAATTTTATTCAGATATAAATTAAGGTTCAACCTAAAATTTTAAATATATTAACCTCATGATAAAAACATGGATCTTACATTTCTGGACCACAAAAACTCACCAAGATTGAGTCTACTTCCTTGATCAGGTTTATGGGTAGCACATAATCACAATTGAGCACACTCCAAGTGTTTTCAAGGGTGTTTCACAGGACATTGACAATAGAAACCTGAATTTCACCCTCTATCATAGGTGGTTTATCTCCCTCTAGTAGAAAATAATCTTGATATATTGTGATTCACAATATTCAAAGAGGGCACCATCAACTTATAGTATTCCAACCTTTCTGTTGATGGGGTATTTCTAACATGGATGAAATGTTAAAGGTACCACAAGATGTATCTAAATTCAGGGTATTATAGGTAGGACATTTATTGCTATGTATTTCTAGATAACCATGAAATCATCATTAGACTTGAGGTCCCTGAGTTATGTCTTGACCTTTATCGTTTTGAGGTTCCCTTGGTCACTTTTTCATACACTTGAGTGGTCAGCTTTATTGGAGATAAATTATCCACATTATATCCCTAATAATGGAGGCTATAGATTGGGATAAATTTAATCCTAGAACTATATTAAATTAGAGACCTTTGGATATTGAAATTATATATCTTTCTTGAAATATCAGGGGTCTCATATATACCCAGATAGCTTCTTTTTTATCTTTATTTGTGAATGAGATGGTGGTATGAAATTCTACCAAATTATTTTCAGCTCAATAAAATTTGGTTGTGGATACATATATCTCAAACTCCTAAGGACTTTTTAGGGCCTCAATATTCTCCTCTATGATCTCTTTTTAAATTTGAAGATAATATATGGTCTAGGGTTTTGATGGGATATCTAGAAATTGTTTTAGAAGGATACATTTTTGTGTTAGAGGTCTATGCTTCCTAGAATAGGTTTTCTCCTTAGAATTTGGCTTTGGGAAATAAGTGAATGAGTTATATAGGCATGGTGTTTTAGTGGAGGTTGAGGTAACATCTGTTGTAGATGGAATGGTTCATATTGGCCGACCCCTTCATTTGGGATGATCATAAATTTTTACATCATCTATCCAGTAATCCAAAATAGTAGACTTTGAATGACCACAGAATGAATCTGTGGTATCTCCTTAATCATTTTGAACTTTTTGAATACTTTACCTTGAGTCTCTGATTTATATATGGCCTTTATGGTATGTGGAAAGGATATTGGTTTCTATCACGACTATGTCATCCCTTGTGCTCTTAGATTAAATAGCCTTGGCTTTTTTCTCCCCGATCAAGTACAAGGAACCCATATTCAGGGGTGTATTCATCATCAAAGAAAATTAATAGTATGTGAATAATGTTAACTGATCGAAAAACTATCTCTTTACCCAATGAGGATTCTATTTGGTGAAATGGTAACCATACTTCAAATACCGAAGAAAGTAAATCCGTCAGACGGTGTGTTTATTGGATGAATATATTTTCCTTATTCATTTTCCACCTTTTGAAAATTATACATGCCTCTAGAATGTGGAATCGATGGTGCCTCATCAGATATTGGGAACATGACCAATTTATGAAGACACACTCTCTAGGTGGTGCGAGATTAGTCAACTTTTTTTTAAGTCATCCAGTTATTAAACTTATATTTGTTCCTTGAAGAAAATTTTTCTCAAGTCACCCTCTCATTAAAATTTTATTGTTTTAATGTATGTCACTTTCTCTAGTGTTTTTTCCAATATCACATGTCTAGAATCAACTACATTATATAGGAAGTCTTTAATGATAATGTAATCCAAGATTGTGTGACCTAGTATCCTATGAAAATGGAAATGGTCAGGGTGGTTATTGAGGCTGAACTCACTAGTTTTCCTAGGTCTAGGTAGCTTGAAAATATTTTTTGCAAGGATGTGAGGTAATAACCAATGTACTTATCATTTTAGAAGGAATATATTTTGTCATTCCATTCTTCCTATTTTTAGAAACCCTGATCTCTCTTTACCTATGGGTGAGGATGGATTTATTATTTCTTCCACTCGAGGGGATGAAATGATAGATTTAGGTACTTAATGTTTGTTCTATTAGGAATCATTTATCGTTTGAGTGTGGTAGTGGTAGTTTCTACTTTTCCATAACATTTAACTAGTGTTGTGGGAATGGGTTGAGATTTGGCCATAGTTTACCAAATGTAATATTCTAGGTGATGTGCCATTTTTGTGGACTCAAAGAATCTACCTCGGTATTTCATCATGATTATAGGTGTTTGATACACATCATGTAGGTTCTCTAAATAATAATCCAAAAATTTCTCCCATGAGAGTGGGATAATGAGTGAGTATATTAGAAATTTCAATATAGCGATAAAGTTGGATACCCTCTAATTATCAATTTGTGAGGTCAATGATCATTGATTTACTTAGAGTGGAGATAAATTTATTGAGGAATTGATGAAAAGGGTGTTCCCAACCCGTGATGGATCCCATATGAAGGTTGTTATACCAAACAAAAGATGGCCCCACCAGAGTTAGTACAACATATCTCAGTTTTTTCACATCTTTCTAGTATTGTGTGCCCATAATTTGTCCACATTGAGACATAAAGTGCATGAGATGATTTTTTAGATCCCCAGTGACATCGAAGGTTGAAAAGATAGGATTCTTGAAATTGGGTGGTGGAAAATTTTCATCCAATAATTCTTGATATGTCTTCCTTTCAGGCTATATGGGGCATGGGAGGTGGGTCACACTCTATATCTTTTATCCAAGAATCTAGAGTCTCAATGGTGTTGAAGAAATATATAGGTTCTACTATATGGACCACCACTTGGTCATGAGAATTAGGTTATGTTTTACATGGATTTCTTACCTTCATATCCTATTGATTTTCAATTCAAGTTGGGGACAAACGATCACCCCAATAAGAAGGTGTTTGTCACCATAGAAGAGGAAAATAATGGTCATTCTCAAATTCCATGTTTAAGTAAACCTATTTTCAAGATCTAGTGCCCACCTAATGTTTATTTCTATCCTTTCTGGTGGTTTAACTCCCCCATGATGGATGATATGAGAGATATTTATTTTCCCTTGAAGGTAGTACCAAGTGGGAATATTTTACCTAAGTAATTCCTCATTGATGTAATTGAGGTTGTGTATCTCCTTATCTTACCACACCAGACATTACTCCATGGAAGATATTTCAACCCTTATAGTTGGTGAGTGGGATATATCCATGAATTTTCCATTATCCTTTTCGGAATGTACCTTAGGAGTTGTTAAATCATCAATCAAAGGTTCCAGGTTTTATTTCCTCCCTTGATTCTATATAAAAATAGCCTTAGTTTGAACATCAATTTCATATACTTATTGAATCCCCACTTCCACATTATTCCCCCATGATTTTACTTCTTGCTCCATATGATTTTCCAGATTGATAGTGATGACGTTCATTAAGGAATAATGTGAAATAGTAGTAACCCCATCTTTGACCAAATAATAGGGAAGCTTTGTACCACAAGTATCCTTTCCGAGAGTTACATGGGAATATTTCCTCTATATCTTGGCTTTGTTTGGTTATGTTGGATTATGACCCTTGTAGGGTTACACTATTTATTCCCAACTATAAAGACCTATAAATTTCAAAGAAATTTTTTTCCTAAATTCTTTGGGATTTTACGAGTACGCAGTTTCTAACGGCACCTGATTCCGATGCCCGGAGTTCCCAGAATCAATTTATGAAGTTTAACTCAGGTATGTTCAGTGAACGAACGAGCGAGTTTTTCTATCTTTTGAACCAGTGATTGGAATTGAAATCCGAGGGCACCGATGAACTCGCAACGCTGGTATTTTCTTAAGATGAGTTTTACCGTTGATGTGTTTGCTCAGGAGAAGAAGTTAAATTTTGGGGTTTAAGTGAGAAGTAAATAAAATTGTGTAAAATTTTATTTTATTATCCTTGTAAGTTAAACTCTTTCATGGGAAGTTGTTGGTGGGGCCCACAACCACCCAACTTCCAATGTGTGGTTATGAGAGAGGTGGGGCCCACAAGAGAACTCATCTTTTCATATTCCATAACCCTTAACCCCTTTGAACTCCCGTGATAAATACATGGCAACTCACCAATAAATTTTTTGATTCTTTAATTGTGTAACTCTCCCCTCTCTCCTCTTTAATCATGCCAACACACTTAATCAATTAAGTGAGATATGTGTTTGAATTTTAAAAATTGAAATACAAGGCTTGAAATAATAAAATAAGATAAGTCTTATTTTATTTTGGGGGTTAGTTGTTGTGTGAAGATATTGGGGAGAGAGAGAGCTCTAGTTCCTTCTGCGAAGAACTTTATCCTCTTCGTCGCAGAACGCAAAATCCATGAAGGACGATGACACACCTCGTTTTCTTTTCTCTGTGACAAAAGGGGGAGACGCCACTCTCTCCTCGGATGCTCTCCGTCGATGTCTATGGAACCTCACCCACGACGCCGTTTTCGGCGACGCCCTTCATTCGAAAAATTTTGTTGAGTCAGGGGTTATCCTCATTCAAGTTTAATTTAACATTCCTCGTTGATTAAATTGGCCGCTTGTTATCAACATAACGAGAGAAGATTGGACCACACAAACAAGGCTGATCCTCCTCCCCTTTTATTTGTTGACCCTCGTTGAACTTTGTGGCGAAGATGGTGCGGTGCAGTTGCACCGCATGGAAATGAAAAGGGCCGCGGCTGAAGCGAGCCGCGGCGATGGTGCGCGGCACCATCGCGCCGCGCCAGTGAGGCCGAAGGAGGCCGCAGCCAGGAGCGGGCCACGACGGAGGGGCGCGGCGCCGTCTCTCCGCACCTATCGGACAGGAGACGCGACCAAGGGCTACGGCGGTCGTCTAAGGGGCGGCCGGCTATGCCAGCCGCCAGTGCCACCTAGAGGCGGGACCCCCTCGAGTTCCACGGATTGCACAAGGCTGACCATTAAGGCTTGCCATTTCGAAAATAGGGGAGCATCACCCCCCCTTCGCACCCTGCTCGGCCGTGAGCCGAGCCGCAACTGGCTTCTGAGCCGGGCCGGGCCACGCCCAAGTGGGCCAGACCAAGACCCGAGTCAGGTCGACCCGGTTTGGGCCGACCCAGGGGGTTTTGGGCCGGGTCGGACCGGGCCCAAACCCCCTATTTTCAGACAGTTTCGTTCAAACACCCATATCTTAGGCTACAGACCTCTGATCGACGCACCGTCAATTGAGTTGGGATTCTTGAATATAGACGGTCGTTTCAGTTTATTACACTCAATCTTTGGGTAAATTTTGGGTACGGTCGGGTTTGTTCAAACCTGAAAAAACCGGGCCCTTGGAGTGGAAACACTTATAACTTAACAACCAGACGTACGAATGACATGTCATCAATCACGTTTAATTCCTCTTAGTGAGACGGTTATTTTGGATTACTCTGCTTGATGTTTGGACGCATCTGGAGTATGGTTGGGTTGGTTTTAACTAAAAAACCAACCAGGCCCCTCGGACGAAAATGGCAATAACTCTCAGACCGGGCGTCCGATTGATGCACTGTATGTCGCGTTGAGATCCTATTAACGAGATGGAAATTTGTGATACATTAACTCTAGACATAGTGAGAGTTGATGTATCTACCTCCTTGTGTCTTGGAGCGGACCCTCCCGGAATCAAGTGTGCTGTGTGCAGGAACCCTAGAGGTGGCAGCGACTGCGACGACGATGGCGACTGTACTTGGATCCTATGTGGATTCAGCAACGAGGACGACTGTACATGGATCCTACATGGATTCGGCAGTGAGGAAAACTGTACTTGGATCCTACGTGGGTTCCGTAGCAAGGACGACTGTACTTGGATCCTACGTGGTTTGGGCAGCGAGGACGACTGTACTTGGATCCTACGTGGGTTCGGCAGCGAGGACGACTATACTTGGATCCTCCGTGGGTTCGGCAGCGAGGACGACTGTACTTGGATCCTACATGGGTTTGGCAGCGATGGTTACTGTACTTGGATCCTATGTGGGTTCGGTAGCGATGACTTCTGTACTTGGATCCTACGTGGGTTCGGAAGATTAGATGATTCAGAGTCTGCATCTAATAATATATGCCCCTCTTCGTGAATATTATACCCATGTGAGCTGAGTCTTGACTTTCAATCATTATCATCGATGTGGTTGTCATGATTTCCTATATGGATAGGGTTGTGCTTTCCTGTGTGGATTGGGTTATGCTTTCCGGTGTGGACTGGGTTGTATTTGGGCTCGTGTGTTGGAGCCGAGCTAGAATTGATGACTTAGGTATATGTATGCGCATATACCTAAGCAGAGATGGTTGATACTCCGTGTTTGCATCTCTCCTTTGTGGGTTATTCTTTGTGGATTCTGGGAGGCCTTCAGGGGTCTTGGGGTCTCTACTGAGTATCGTATACTCACCCCTTCACGGGCTACGCCCGCACTACATTGTGTTCGTTGCAGACAACAGACAACACTGATCGTGGTTGAGGCTTGTGGAGCGGGAAGGTACCCGGAGGTGGACTATCAGGCGGGACGTACACGGAGCAGACGGAAAAACCCAAGGAGCCGATGAGACTATCTGTACCCACCCTTCATGTGGGAATTCCGGATGATGACTTGGTGGTTGCTGCTTTACTTTTCAGCTATTGTACTTTCTTTTCTTAGTTGTACTGTACTTTCCTTTGGGTTTGTATTCTGGCCCATTTACTTTTCAGCACATACTTTTGTACTCACTTTACTTAGTGTTTACTTCAGCTTGCATACTCGGTTGTGCTGTTTAATTGTATAAAGGAAATGACTTCCATTTTTATCGGTATTTACACCTTTGCTGCTAGTCGAAAACCCCTGGCCTATGGAAGGAGGCCATGGGGTAGTCACAGCACGGGCCCCGATGATGGGTTGTGACAAATTGGTATCAGAGGAGTTCGGTTCTACCGCAGAACTCAGGACTCTGATAATTTCTTATATGTGAAGCAATAATGTTTAGAGTATTGAGTGTGGTTATCAGTCCCAGAATTCCAGTGTTGGTGCGGCGACCGACGTATCCATACACCAGGACCCTGACATCTGATTTCCAACTCAGTGCACGAAAACATTGATTGAATGTGTGTTTCAAAAGTTTTCTTTGAGATTACTTTGTGTCAGCTCACCAGATATACTGTATTAACTGTGGCGCACCTGTTTCTTTTTAAGATGGCCCCACGAAGGTAGCCAGCTACGGTTCCGAGGTTTGTGCGAGATGGAAGCCCACCGAGGGACGAGGCCTCAGTGAAGGGCCCCATTACAACAGAGGCACCGATGGTACCTTTACCCGCTGATCCACCGATGCCACCAACCCCAGCAGTTGAGAGTGGATGTCGCCTGAGTGCATTTCACAAGTTTCAGCATTAGAGGCCACCCAGGTTCTATAGGGAGACAGACCCTCAGGCAGCCGAGGACTGGATGGAGGCTGTTGTTTGAGTCTTCAGATTAGTAGGGACACCAGCTGACCTAATGGTGATCCTTGCGGCGAGTCTCCTGCACGCAGGAGTAGGTAGATGGTGGAGCTTGATGCTCCAGGTTCACGACGAGGCATCTTTACTATGGACAGAGTTCGAGGGTCTCTTCCGCTCGGAGTTCATTCCAGCCACCCTCCGTGTGGTGCCCATTTAGGAGTTACTACAACTACGGCAAGGCAACATGACAGTAGCCCAATACTCGGCGAGGTTTACCGATCTCTCGTGGTACTCCACGGACATGGTACGAGACCCATTCTTCCAGGCCCAGACCTTGAAGCAGGGATTGAGGCATGAGATTAGGGAATCGATGATCGCCCTTATTATTCCGACGTAGGCAGGAGTACTGGAGCGAGCCCTTCTTGTGAAGAGATTTCTTATTGAGCCTTCCCCAGTAGCGAGACCTACCGCAGGGTGGAACGTAGCGGAGTATTCTGCAACCGGCAGTATACAAACGTCATAGAGGTTTAAACGGACTAGACCATCTGGTGGATGACCTCAGGATACTGGTTCGGAGGTGCCGGGCACACGCAGCAGATCCAGTCATTCGAGAGGCAGACAATGTTATGCATGCGGCGGGCAGGGCCACATGGCTCGTGACTGCTCGACCTGCCATGTAGAGGAGCAATAGAAGGTTGAGGGATCACCCAGGTAGAGGCAGAGGTTTGACAGCGGCGGTCCGCAGGGAGCAGGTGGACGAGGTAGAAGAGTTGGCCGAGCAGCAGGTGGTGGACGACGCTTCGAGGCTCCACCACCACCACCACCAGGAGGTCCACCCTGACCACAGAGAGCTGGCGGGTAGAGGCAGGCTCAGCTTCAGGCAGTGGAGCCGTATGACCACGGTGCACCTGAGATGATTCGAGGTACTATCTATGTCTACTCCACCCTTTCTGCAGTTCTTATAAACACAGGAGCGAGTCATTCTTTCATTTCCGCTGCCCTTGTTCAGAGCTCGAAGATTCCGAAGGAGCCATTGGCTCGATCCTTAAGGCTAGAGACTCCTATGGGAGCAGACTCGACAATTATGCACCGTTTCCAGCAATGTGAGCTTACTCTAGGAGGCAAGAGCTTTGGCTGGGATCTTCTTGTAGCGGCGTCGAGGACTTATGACGTCATCTTGGGCATGGGTTGGTTATCTACGGTCCATGCTTATATCGAATGTATTAGGCGTAAAGTGTGATGTGTCTGCATAGATGGGAGCAGGTTCACCTTCACCGGCAAGAATGGAGCCTTTGTAGCACAGGATGGACTTACGCAGAATAGAGGACATCCGATCACTCATCAGTTGGCTAGTATCATCCTAGAAGGAGTTGATGTGCGGAGTCTGAGTTTTCCTATTATGGTTGGTCAGTATGCGGAAGTTTTCTATGACAACGTTCCAGGACTACCTCCCCATAGAGAGGTAGACTTCTATATTGACCTATACCCCGAGACAACCTCGATATCTACTCCAACATATCGGATGGCTCATGCTGAGCTTCGAGAGCTACGGGTACAGCTGGAGGACTTGCAGGGAAATGGATTCATCTGACCCAGTGTTTCACCCTGGGATTCCCCAATTTTGTTCGCCAAGAAGGCGGACGGGAGCTTGAGACTGTGTGTCGATTACCGTCACCTAAACTAGGTGACCGTGAAGAACAAGTATCCAATTCCGAGGATCGATGACCTCTTCAATCAGCTCAAGGGAGCACACTGGTTCTCGAAGATAGACCTTAGGTCAGGTTATCATCAGCTCAGAGTTCGAGATGAGGATGTGCAGAAGATGGCCTTCAGGTGTCGGTATGGCCACTATGAGTTCTTGGTTATGCCTTTTGGCATAACCAACGCTCCAGCAGTGTTCATGAGTCTCATGAACAGGATCTTCCAGCCTTACCTCGATCGATTTGTTGTAGTCTTCATCGACGACATATTGATATACTCAACCACTGGGAGGAGCACGCCTACAACTTACGGGTTGTACTGGACACACTCCGAGAGCACCAGTTATATGGTAAGCTCTCGAAATGTCAGTTCTGGATACGAGAGGTCCACTTCTTGGGTCATGTCATCTCTGAGGAGGGAGTTGCGGTGCATCCTGTGAAGATCGAGGCAGTTCTAGCTTGTGATCCACCCAGGAGCGTGACGGAGGTGCGGAGTTTCCTAGGTCTGGCTGGGTACTATTGAAGATTTGTTCCATACTTCTCTAGAGTTGTAGCACCACTTTCAGCTTTGACAAAGAAGGGGAAACCCTTCGTTTGGTCAGATAGATGTATGCAGAGCTTCCAGAAGCTGAGACTGAGATTGACTAGTGCACCCATCTTGAGGCTACTGGAGGAGGGAGTAGGGTACGTTGTTTACTGTAATGCATCAGGGACCAGACTCGGGTGTGTCTTGATACAGGAGTGGGTAGTGATGACCTATGGTTCACAACAGTTGAGGCATCACGAGAAGAACTACGCTACCCATGACCTGGAGTTAGCAGTAGTGGTCTTCACCCTGAAGATGTTGTGGCACTATCTGATGGGCGAGCGCTTTACAGTTTACTCTGACCACCAGAGTCTCAGGTATATTTTCTCACAGAAGGACCGGAACCTGAGATAGCGGCGATGGCTCGAGTTCCTCCAGGACTATGACTTTGAGATATTCTGTACTCCTGGGAAGGGAAACGTAGTATCTAATGCTCTCAGCAGGAGGTCGGGCATCTAGCTACTTGGAGAGGCGATGGAGCAGCTAGCCGCATTGTAGATATCCTTCGTGGATAACGATGGGGAATCCTTTCTACAATCGCTCACAGTCACTCCTCCACTACTTTAGCGGGCCAGAGAGGCACAGTGTGGGGACGTTGACTGTGAGACACGACATTTACATATATCCTCAGGACAGGCACCTGATGGATTCTCTGTAGGAGGAGAGCGCATCGTCCTTTTCAGAGGACGTACCATGGTACCAGTTGCATTATAGGAGGAGGTGCTGAGGGAGTTTCACACTTCCCCATTGGCGTTACATCCAAGAGTAACGAAGATGTACCAGGATCTCAGATGACAACACTGGTGGCCAGGTATGAAGAAGGTTGTGGCAGAGTTCGTTTCACGATGTCTCACCTGCCAGCAGGTGAAGGCAGAGCACTAGGTAGCAGCGGGCTTGGTACAAACCTTAAAGGTCCCAGAGTGGAAGTGGGACAGGATATCTGTGGATTTCGTGACAGGGATTCCACATACTTCCAGAGGACATACTCTATCTGGGTGATTGTAGACCGACTCACCAAGTCAGCCCATTTCTTACCCATCAGAGACCAGGGCTCAGTGGAGATCTTGGGACACCTCTACGTTCAGGAGATTGTACGGCTTCATGGTGTACCATCTTCTATCATCTCAGATTGAGATGCTCACTTTACTTCCCGGCTTTGGAAGGGGTTGCAGGAGGCATTCGGGACGCAGCTACGCCTGAGCACCGCCTTTCACCCTCAGACGGATGGCCAAATGGAGAGGACCATTCAGACTCTCGAGGACATGCTCCGTGCATGTGTCCTTGACTTTGGTCATTACTGGGAGGATCATCTACCTTTGGCGGAGTTTGCGTACAACAACAGCTACCACTCCACCATCGGGATGGCACCATACGAGGCATTGTATGACGGACCTTGTAGATCACCTTTATGCTAGACAGACCCTGGGGAGTCAGCACTTGTAGGACCAGAGATGGTCCAAGCCATGAAGGAGAAGGTGCAGATCATCCAGGAGAGGATGAGGACTACCCAGATCCGATAGAAGTCCTATGCTGACACGAGGTGGAGACCACTAGAGTTCAAGGATGGTGACCACGTTTTCTTAAGAGTCTCACCTTGATGTGGATTACAGAGATTTGTCTAGGGCGGAAAGTTATCTCCATGATTCATCGGACCATTCCAGGTTCTCAGAAGGATAGGCGAGGTTGCTTATCTCCAGACTCTTCCACCTCAGTTGCACCAGGTGCACAACGTCTTTCACGTATCTTAGCCGAGGAGATACGTGCACGACCCGACGCATATCATTGATCACAGGGAGATGGACATTGATGATGGGGCGACTTTTTCGGAGGTCCCGATGGAGATCGAGGATCGATAGGAGTGGGTCCTAAATGGACGGTCGATTCCTCTTGTGTGCATCAGGTGGCAGCACGGGAAGCTCCAAGAGAGCACTTAGGAGAAGGAGGCTCAGATGCGTGCACAATACCCTCATTTGTTCACCTAGTTTGTGATATATCTTTACGGGGATGTAAAGCCATAAGGTGGGAGTAATGTAAAGACCTATAAAATTTAAGGAATTTTTTTTAAATTCTTTGGGATTTTATGAGTACGCAGTTTCTGACGGCACCTGATTTCGAGGCCCGGAGTGCCCAGAATCAATTTATGAAGTTTAGATTGGGTACGTTCAGTGAACGAACGAGCAGGTTTTTCTATCTTTTGAACCAGTGCTTGGAATTGAAATCAGAGGGCATCGATAAACTCGTAGCGCCCGTATTTTTTTAGATGACTTTTACAGTTGATGCGTTTTCTTGAGAGAAGAAGTTAAATATTCATGTTTAAGTGAGAAGTAAAGAAAATTGTGTACAGCTTTATTTTATTATCCTTGGAAGTTAAACTCTTTCATGGGAAGTTATTGGTGGGGCCCTCAACCACCCAACTTCCCATGTGTGGTTATGAGGGAGGTGGGGCCCACACAAGCACCCATCTTTTCATATTCCAGAACCCTTAACCCCTTTGAACTCCCATGATAAATACATGGAAACTCCCCAATAAATTTTGGTATCCTTTAATTGTGTAACTCTCCCCTCTCTCCTCTTTAATCATGTCAACACACTCAATCAATTAAGTGAGATATGTGTTTGAATTTTAAAAATTGAAATACATGGCTTGAAGTAATAAAATAATATAAGTATTATTTTATTTTTGAGGTTAGTTGCTGTGTGAAGATATTGGGGGGAGAGAGAGAGCTCTAGTTCTTTCCGTGAAGAACTTCATCCTATTCGTCGAAGAATGCCAAATCCACAAAGGACGACAGCGCACCTCCTTTTCTTTTCTCCGTGACAAAAAGAGGAGACACCGCTCTCTCCTTGGACACTCTCTGTCAACTTCTACAGAACCTCACCCCACGATGTCGTTTTCCCCAACACCCGTCATTCGACAACTTTTGTTGAGGTAGGGGTTATCCTCGTTCAAGTTTAATTTAACATTCCTCGTTGATTTATTTGGCCGCTTGTTCTCAACATAACAGAAGAATATTGGACCACACAAACATGGCCGATCCTCCTCCCCTTTTATTTCTTGAACCTGGTTCAACTTTGGGGTGAAGACGGCGCGATGTCGTTGCACCACACGGAAACAAAAAGGACCGCTACCGAAGCGAGCCGAGATGATGGTGCGAGGCGCCGTCACGCCATGCCGGTGAGGCCAAAGGAGGCCACAACTAGAAGCGGGCCGCGGCGGAGGGGCGCGGCGCCGTCGCGCCGCGCTGATCAGACAAGAGCCGAGAACAAAGGTCGCGGTGGTCTTCAAAGGGGTGGCCGGCTCAGTCGGCCACAGGTGCCACCTAGATGCGGGACCCCCTTGGGTCCCGAGGATTGCACAAGGCTAGCCATTAAGGCCAGCCATTTCGGAAACAGGTGGTGCCCCCCCCCTTCGCACCCCGCTTGGCCGTGAGCCGAGCCGCGGCCGGCTTTCGAGCCGGGCCGCCGGCTGCGCCCAGCCGCGGGATGGGCCGCGCCCAAGTGGTCCGAACCCGGAACCGGGTCGGGTCAACCCGGTTCGGACCGACCCAGCTGGTTTGGGCCTGGCCGGACCGGGCCCAAACCCCTATTTTCGGACAGTTTCATTCAAACACTCATATCTTGGGCTATGGAACTCCGATAAATACACCATCTATTGCGTTGGGATCCTTGGATCAAGAAGTTAATTTTAGTATATTACACTCAAGATTTTGGTAATGGTTGGGTACGACCGGGTCAGTTCGAACCCGAAATCAACCGGGCCCTTGGAGCGGAAACACTTATAACTTAACGACCGGACGTCCGAATGACGTACCATCGATCACGTTAAATTACTCTTAGTGAGACCATTATTTTGGCTTACTCCACTTGAGATTTAGATTCATCTGGAGTAAGGTTGGGTTGGTTTTAACTAAAATACCAACTGGGCCCCTGGGACGAAAAAGCCATAACTCTCAGACCGAGCGTCAGATTGACGCACTGTCTATTGCGTTTAGTTCCTATTGACGAGACAGAACTTTGTGATACATAAAATTTGGACTTCATGATAGTTGATGTATCGAACCCCTTGGCTTGTGGAGAAGACCCTCCTGGAATCGAGCATGATGTGTGCGGGAACCCTAGAGCTGGCTGCGATTGCGACGACGATGGCGACTGTACCTGGATCCTACGTGGGTTCGGCAGTGAGGGCGATTGTACTTGGATCCTATGTGGGTTCGGCAGTGAGGAGGACTGTTCTTGGATCCTATGTGGGTTCGGCAGTGAGGACGACTGTACTTGGATCCTCCGTGGGTTCGGCAGTGATGACGACTGTACTTGGATCCTACGTGGGTTCAGTAGCGATGGTTACTGTACTTGGATCCTATGTGGGTTCGGTAGTGATGACTTCTGTACTTGGATCCTAAACGGGTTCAGCAGAAGAGATGATTCAGTGGCTACATCTAATGATCTACACCCCTCTTCATGAATAGTATACCTGTGTGAGCTGAGTCTTGACTTTCAATCATTATCATCGATGTGATTGTCATGCTTTCCTGTGTGGATAGGTTTGTGCTTTCCCATGTGGATTGGGTAATTCTTTCCTGTGTGGACTGGGTTGTACTTGGGCTCATGTGTTGGAGCCGAGCTGGAATTGATGACTTAGGTATATGTATGGGCATATACCTAAGTAGAGTTGGTTGATACTCCGTGTTTGCATCTCTCCTTTGTGGGTTAGTCTTTGTGGATTCTGGGAGGCCTTCGGGGGTCTCGAGGTCCCTACTAAGTATCGTATACTCACCCCTACACGGGCTATGCCCACACTATATTGTGTTAGTTAGAGAAGACAGACAACGCTACTCGTGGTTGAGGCTAGTGGAGCGGGACGGTACCCGGAGGTGGACTATCAGGCGGGACGTACACAGAGCGGATGGACAGACCCAAGGAGATGATGAGACTTTCTGTACCCACCCTTCAGGTGGGAATTCCGGAGGATGACTTGGTGGTTGCTGCTTTACTTTTCTGCTGTTGTAATTTCTTTTCTTAGTTGTACTGTACTTTCTGTTTGGTTTGTATTCTGACACATTTACTTTTCAGCACTTACTTTTGTACTCAGTTTACTTAGTGTTTACTTCATCTTGCATACACTGTTGTGTTGTTTACTTGTATAAAGTCAATGCCTTCCCTTTTTATCGGGATTTACACCTTTGGTTCTAGTCGCCAGCCCCTGGCCTATAGAAGCCGGGCTTTGGGTAGTCACGACATGGGCCCCAAGGACGGGTCATAACAAACCTTCCCCTATTTTTTTGTGAATAGTGACCTTGAGGGAGTCTTCGATTATGGTTGCTGAGAAGGCCTTGAATGTCATGGGTATATCACGTGGAGGGACAAACAACTTGGGTACCGACCATTGGTAGTCACTACCTAGCCCTGAGAAGTCCAATATTCTCTAGGGAGATGATGGAAATTCCCATAGCCCTATGGGAATGGGTTGATTCTAGGCCACCATTTTTACTTTTTGATCATATTGTTAAGGATTTTAATATTACTGAGATGGATATTGGGATATTTATTCACCCATACCTGTAGAATTGGGTTGTTTTAGGGCTAAGACCAATTCCTTTTAGGCCCTCCTAGGGTTTGATGACCTTGGGTGTGTAAGTAGTGGTGAAAATGACCCCAACACTATGGTCTAGGTTTTCTCTTAGATGGATTTCATGGTGCCTTCCATTAAAATCTTCTAGATTTGGTGTAATTATTTTCGTATATGGGCCGAGTGCAGGGACTTCTCATAATGGGAGTTTCTAATTATTGGAAACTTTTGAGTAGTTAGATACCTGAAATTCCTTATTTTATAAGTGTTATCATTTTATCTAGGGGCTCAAATTTGGATCTGATTTGTGGCCCCCTCATCTCTTAGTGATATTTCATTTTTGATGTGTGGGATATTTGTTGGATTGACCAACTAGACCACATATTATTCAGTCCCATGAAACCCATTATGAAATTTATGTTTTAGGATGCTATAACCAAGGATATTTTCTACTCTAAGGATGGGGCAAAGTGCAATGCTTAATATTTTCCCCATCCTTGCATATGGGTGGTTGACATGGATTTGATAATTAATTATCATAGAGTTGTTATTCTGTTGAGGAAAGTATGCCATAGGAACATATTATGTATTTCCAATATTGGGTCTCATTCCAGGGAGAAATCTTCTTGGTTTATTTTTCATATATCATGTTTATGTCATAGAGATGAATCTATTATTACTAATAGGAGAGGGGTCTTGGATTTAACCATTGACTGGTCTCCCTCATGTTTTGGTGTATGTAAGATATGCAATCCTCATTTATCTCCTCTGAGACTTCATCATTAGAAGTAGTGATTGGCCAAAACAAATTTTAAAAGTTATTTTCATCCAAATCATTCGATATATCCATGTCTTCAACTTCTTCATCAGAGGCATATTCCTCTAACTGGTCAGACCACAAAGGTAACTTCTCTAGGGAACCTACTGACCAGGTTGAGGTGTTAATGGTGGTTTATGGGGAAATATATATGGTTAAAACCATTGTTTTGAGAACCTATGTATACTAAATTTTCTTAACATGGGGAGTATTTCAGTTTCTAGGTGAGATTACACCATGGGGTGGTTTTCCACATAAGATGTTAGGGTAGGATCCCTATAATCCATATCTATACTACCATTAAGAGGAATATCATGGTTTTCATCTTCATATAATTCAAATAAAGCATAGATATACCCATGAGGTGCTTTAAATATGAATTTTATGACCTCAAGGACACTAGAATCAATTAGAGTAAGAATATGAGGCTCATCCTACATCATGGATAGAATACACTGACCTGCATTTTTCATTTGTGAAAGAGTATGAGTTAGCTAAATTTTTTCCACTGGAGTTTGTTGAGGACTGTTTGTGATAATAATAATATGTTCCTATGTAAAATAATATTATAGAGTATACTAATGATATTCTGAATTTTCAGTTGGAATATGAGCCTACCTATGGGTGGTTTCTAGAATATTTCGATCAACCCTTGTTAAGGAAGAGGTATGGTCTAGGTTCAAATATGTATTCCCCATCAAAATATATCGAATATCCTCTAGAATGTGATAAGGAATATGGGAATCCTATTATATTTCTTCTATAGGATGTTGGTTTAGTATTTTGTTGCTAATATATGGAATATAAATTTGGCTCCTGTTAGCTGCTGGGATATACCAAGTAGCTTTATCAATAGGGATATGATGCTTCCCTGAGTTAATTTTGTGACTATGTTGATGGAAATCTATTAGAGTGGGAATATTTTCTTGATCCTAGTTGTTCTTTGGAGCATGACATTGGATTTCTTTAATAGGAATATGTGCATATCCTTAGGTGATTTCCAATGTGGGTTGATGGACCACAATCAAAATTGGAATATGATCAGAGTATTGTGCCTAATACTTTATTTGAATATGTTAATAATATTTATAGATGAGATAAAGAATATATTCTTTCTCTAGAGTGTCCATTTTTTCATGTAGATCATGATGATATAATGCCCCAGATATTGGGATAGGAATATGTGCATATACCTATATCATTGTTGGAATATTCCGATGAAGACCCTCCATTATTTCCAGAATATATAGAAATTTCGTACGGGTGTATATCATTATATAGACCTAAAAATTCATGGACATCATGTAATATCAACAAACATATTTGATAGTAGTGGAGATATATTCCCACTCATGTACTCCTTGTTCTACTGAAATATACCGATGAGCTTCATGTGTGGGGGTGGGGATATGCCCCTCCCCCATGCTTGTAGTCGAGTATGTGGAAAAACTTGGTTTGGGTGAGAGGGGATGTGAGATTTATCATTTGATATCACTATAATATTCTAGTGAGTTTCATCTAAAGAGGTGGGGATATGGGAACACTCGATTTATTCTACTGATCTCAACACCTAGAAATATCTCCTTGGAGCATAGGTATGAGTGTCTTGTGTAGTGACCTATCAGGCAGTTCCATTAGTATATGACTGAGGGGTATTGGTGGGATGGTTTTGGTGGAGGCGATTGATAGGGTATCTTCTTGAAATATTCTAAACTGTTATGGAGACATGATATACTCCTTGATCCACCTTCATATGTTATGGAAGGTGCTTATTGTTACACTCCATGAATAGACTACAAAAGTTGTTGGTTGTGGAAACATGCATCCATTGTTTCATTAAAGCATTCTTGGAGTCATGTGTAATTGCAGTATATAGGTCATAGAGACCCATAAATGTTTCCTTGAGGGTCAGGATCATACTGTGTCAGTGTTACTCACTGACCATCATGTTTGCAACCCAATGCTGAAGGCGTCAGGTGGGTGATGTTGTTTTTCAACCTGTGTAGGTCGTTGCTGTAGTTGATATTCCAAATAATTTGTTTGATGATGCCAAATATTTATTTCAAGGAGAGTCTTGCGATTATGGTATTTATAATCACAAGTAAAATAATATACAAGGTCTTAAATTAGTGCAACATTGTGAGCATTCCACATTCTTAAACAATTATGCACAGTGAATCCTTTTTTTTATTTTTGTTGTCAATTTGGCTATTTTTCCTTCATGGAATTTGAATAATGAAATTGACCATCCCACGTGAAACCTGATAACATTTAATTATTGAAAGATTCACATCAGGTTCACCTTTTTTTGAGGAGACACAAAGAAAAATGCCTTGATGTGTGTAAACATTTTTTTTGAAAGATTCATGTAAGTTTAAACATTTTTTTGCATCAGAGACGTTAAGAAAATGGTCAAACATGAAAAACCCATTTGTTTTATTTTTTAATGATACACATTGAGTTCAATTTTTTTTGCATCATAGACATAAAAAATGGGCTAACGTGTTGAAACCTTATTGATTTGTTATTGAAAGATCCACAACTGCTCACTATTTTTGTTTCTTGATAGAATTTGTTTTAACCATAATTCTAATAAGAGTATTCTTGATTTATCTATTTTTTTAAAATGGAAAATCCCAATGGTTTCCAAATTTTTAATGATATATGAGATGACTTTACAAATGAAGATAATCATTGGGGTTCTTACCACTGATTATTAGAAACTCACATTGGTCGAGATGATGAGAGGTCGGGTCATCACACCTTTTTGTATGAATTATTTATTAATATTGGACTATTTTATAGATATATGATATGTTTTTGAATCCTTCCCAAGCCCTAATATGGGACTAGTTACCCTTGTTCCAATTAATTTATCAAAACCATGTGTTGATGAGAATAATTTTGTGTATCACAGGCTCCCCCTTATTTTCTTTTATATTTATGATTATATTTTTTATTTCCATATTTCAGAACTCTGGAGTTTATTTCTATCCAGGGAGGTAGTTGGTGTTTTGGATTTGGAATTTAACCTCCATGAGGTATCCTATATATCCTGTGAAAAATATGAATTAAGACCCACATAGTTCTTTTGATACATTTTAAGGGAGTATGATAGAGCCGTTTCATGCAGTTTAAGATCATGTGGAAAGGATTCAAATATAGGGTTCGAACCTTGGATATTCATCCAATGTATCCTATGAAGACATGAATTAAAGTCCACATAGTTCATGTATTATAATAATTGTCATCATTTAAAGAAAATCAGTAGATTTTTTGAGAAGGACTTATGCATATGAGACTACCTTGATTTGATTCAATAAGAATATTGACCTATGTAGGATGAGGAGATGTAATCAGATATACATATTGATGGAGGACCATATTGGGGTAATTACATCATGTTCACGGTAAAATATTCCTCAGATTCAAAGATTAAATGAGTCGTGTTCAGTGTGACAAAGATGAGATAATAGAAGATTGGGAACATTTCATGTGACTGTAAGATTAATATTGTGTTGGGTTTACACATTGAGGTCACCCTAATATTTTATTACTGGTGTCATGGAGAATATGGTATATAGATTTGGCATTAGGAAGGAATATTATGTATATTGTTAACAATAGTAATCAAATTCCTCATAGTTCATTTATAATCTTTCTCAGTCATTTAAAACCATGTAGGACAGATTTTTATGTGGGAATTTTAATATTAGATATAGATTTAGAGACATAAGAAGGAATCCTATGCATTATTTTTATATGGGAATTAGATTCCTCATAGTTTAGTTAGTTCTTAACCCATTGATTATTAAGAAAACACTTTTGTGGAAAAGGTGAGAAACCAAAAGTTCAACAAAGCAGCCAAACAAACCCAAAAAAAAACACCAGAAAGAGCAGAAACTACCACATACACGCAACAACAACACCACCATCCCTGAGCTGGACACTCGGCGATCCCATGCAAGCATGGTCCCTCCCGATGTTGCCATCCCTACGAATCAGCCATGTCCCGAATGACCTGCCATGAAAATGGTAGAGTGCTCTAGCCCGATGAGGAAGCCCCGACTGCACTTCCCAAGTCAAACCAGGGGAGAATCCTCATAAGAAAAGGAAATGTTACCGAAACACAACCTTAGCCTATTATTTCTTTCTTCCCTGTAGAGATTCCAATGTATTATCCATACCATAGCCCCAGGATCTTCTCCAATAACATATTCCAAATAGTTTGCCATTTTGTCCCAAGTGCGGATATATTCCTCTTTGCTGATTTTCTTGTCATTGAAGCCTCTCATTAATATCAAGTCTTTCTTGTCAATCCACTTTTCCTGTTCATGATCGACTTCCACTCTTACCGCCCTTCCCATCATGTCAGCCTCTTCCTGTGGAATGTCCACATACAGGAACTCCTCGACCATATCCTCATCAAAACTAAGGATATGTTCCTTTCTAGTCCCTATCTTCCCCGTAGAAATATCCATTTCATCTATGTTCCCCTTGCTTAAAGCCTGATTCACCACATTGGACATTGTCACCGATAGTTTCTTCACAGAGCGGGTCTCCAATGGAGGGGGAAGCAAGGAGTAATCTTTTTTCCCCTTCCTCTTTTTACAACTCATACTATTTTTCTGAGTTGGAACCCCCTCAATCACCTGATCCGATGTGTCCTTGTTGACTCCCTCCGAATCAGCCACACCACCACTAGACTGGCTAGCCATCATTCTGTGGGAAATGCCACAATTAGTTATATCACCTTCGTTCTATTGATGGCGAGGTATTGTCTCATCTTCCCCATCATGGCCCACTACAACATTCGGATTTTCCAGTAAAGCAAAACGGTTTGGAGAACAAGGAATAGCCTCATCCACCCCAACCTTAATCAGACTTGTTGAGGTGTTCTGGTCTGGCATTTCAGGCTCATCCAAGCCCTGCTGAAGCTCAAGTCCCCTTCCCATATACTGGAGATTACATACCCCATTCATGTCCCGGACCTGTATATTGATTGCAGCATCAAGGCTCAGTTCATTCTGCTTGCCATTCTCCCAGTTGGACAATCCAGAAACCTCTAGAGGGGTAGACACCACAGCCCCTGATATGGTCTCCTTTCTCCCAGATTCATTCACTTCCACCTGTACTCCTACCAATGGAACATCTACCTCCCCTGACAGCACCCCCTGAACCATCGGCTCAAAGTCCCCAACTGATTTGGAGGGAGCGTGACAGACTTGAGGCCTGCCTGCAGGTGAAGACTGATCGCTACCTTTCTCGGCACCAATGGTGACCACTTCTCTTTCCGAGGGAACACCCGCTGGTACATCTGGCACATCAAAACTTCCACCACCCCTGATCCTCCTTCGACAACCATGTTCATCATGGCCCTGCTTGTGACAAAAGGAGCAGAAAGGGGTATAGGATTCATAGACTATTGATTGAGCGTACCTGTACTCTTCTTCAATTACAATCCAGACAAGCTCTGGAGGCACTCTTGCAAGGTCCATTTCCACGCAAATTCTAGCCGAAAAGGGGTGATACATGGAAGCTGTTATTTGATCACTGCATAAAAAACGCCCTATCGAGTTTCATATTGATCTCAATAATCCAATATTCTGAAATGGAAGAGGAAGTCCAGGAAATTGAATCCAAATTTCCGTGTAAGACGAGTCACGATTCATGTGCACCTCAATGGACCAGCGCAGTAAGTGGAATTGGAGGCCACAGAAAGGAATCCTCTTTCGTGACCAAGCCATTCCCAAATCTTCATCATCCACAAATAAAATAAGGAATTGACGCGGTCCTAGTATACTTACAAGCACACGGTGTTTCAAACCCCACTCCGTATTGATTGCTTTGTCGAAGTGCTCCACCAGTGGTCGCCGCTTCGTAAACCTCATGATTAGCGCCGAGGAAAGTAAAGCTGAAGCTTCATGGAATTATTTCACTGAGACCGAGACAAAAGGTTGACCAGAAACGCACCGAGGTACCTTCGGAGCAACGTCGATTGCGGGGAGGAAGAAACCCGCGTCCGACGAGGGTCCAAAGCAGTCCCTACCTCGCGGTCACGCAACTCCTGAGGAAGGAGTTGGAGACGAAGGCCCCTCCCCCCTGATGGGTGAGGAATAATGATTACACTAAAGGAATTTTCTCCCCTATCTTTAGACCCAGGATGAATGATAAATCTAAACGGATACATCTCATCCTATGGTGCTTGAGAGATTGGTCATACTTACACTGAATAAGATGCTCATGTATGAACCCACATCTCTTCTTCTAAAAATTTTGTAAGGATGAAATATTCATAAGGAAAGTTGGTTCTTATAAGCTAGAATAATTGGAACCTAGAGGGACTTATACCCATATGGATTTAAAAGTATCATGTCATTCATTTTCCACTTATGAATGAAGAGACACATATTCATTATTTATCCCCTGAAAAATGAAGAGAGATGATGATTATGAAAGGTATTAAGAATATTTTTTCACGGAACATATGCCATTTTGGGAGAATAATATGAATAAGGTTTCATGATTTTATAACACTATTTTGTTATCTACACTCCCCATCTAAAAGGGATACTTGGTTGATGGTTCATGGTTGGAGGATGATATGTTTGAGGGTGTCTTCCTAAAAAGGATGATAAGTTTGAGGGTGTTTTCCTAACAAGGATAATATAAATTAAGGTGTCTTCCTAACATGGACAATATGTATCAAGTTTGTCACATGATCCAACCAAAATTTTCATGGGATTTCGCAAGGGACTCCACATGATCAAGTCGAAATGTCCAAGGGTTTTCATGTGATCATGTCGATATTTCTAAGGGATTTCATGTGATCAAACCAATATGTAAAAGGGATTTCGTGTAATGAATATAGAATTTCCAAGGGATTTGACCTGATTAATTCAATATGATTCAGGTCACATGAGGGCATTGTAAGACCAATGTGAAGTCATGAAACCACAAGATCTTAATTGTGTTACGCAACAGGGTCTTTTGAACATGTCTAGGGTTGCGCATCTGAAAAATTATGCAAATACAATAGTTCAAGTTGAATTTAGAATAGTATAAATTTCATTCCCACATGGAAATTTTTTCACATATCTAGTATGATATTTTGGAGCTGTGAGACGAAATCACTTTACTAGTGAGAAGTCATGAGATCATGTAGGGGATCTCAAAAGTTTTGTTACAATGAATTTTCCATCCAAACCATAGAGAATAATGGTACATGTTTGGGGGTTTGTATTTCATAGATGAAGGGAATATTTCCAATTGTAGTATCCAATATGAAAAGTTCACTTGGTAAGGTTTTCCCATTACTCTACGAGAATAAAGTTTTCATTCCATGGACATTCGAACTGGAGGAGGGCCTCATGAAGGAATCCTGATATTGTTGAAGAGTTACGTGATTGTATGTACTTAAGTGGTTAATTTAATGAGGTATCATGGTAGGACATCACAATGGGATCCTGTTATTACCTTTATAACTTCTCAAAATTTAGTATCCCACTCTCCCTTCAGTTCTGCTCTATTTCCCCAATTTCTCCAACCATTCTATTTTTTATATGTACTAATTTATAAAGAGGAGCGAAGGGGTTTATATAGAAAATATAGATGAATGAGACAATAATATCAATATTAAATGCGCTTCATGCTCTATATTAAGGTTTTGGATAACCTAATTACAAATCTATGAATCTATCAGTGCATGTTACACTCACATGACAACGAGTTGGATACATGATCTAAAGATAACTTCTTGGTGAAGCATGGATAGCTTCACAAGATGCATTCAAGGTATTCACATGATTGAATTCTAGGTATTCACATGATCACTTTGTGTGATTCACGTGATCACTCAACATGTCATTAGACAAACACTTGATAACCACTGAGGTGTTCACATGACATGGGGATACAAATGATAGATGGTTCTCACGAAGGGTGATACATTTTATTTCATAAAAACCCATAATGATGTTAGCATGACTGAGATTATTACCATCAATTTATCATTTGATACTTATTAACTCTCATGTTGGATTTAGATGGTTCATTTTATCGACTTAGTTAATTATCCCTTGACAATATCAGGTTCTTTAACATACAACATTCATGGAAGATAAATATTAATTTCATGGGTTTGGGGTGATTGAGTGTCTCATATTGTATGGGTTTGATCACTAGAGAGTACTAGTGTAGAGGATATTAATTTCTCTAGTACTGATATCAAACTATCTAGGGTTTTTGAGGTTGTAGATGGTGAATGGACAACACAGATGCAACTGATAGTGTGACCCAACTTTTATCCATTTGTTTTTAATGGGTGAATAGTTCACATGTCATGTCTTTGTCCCACATTAGTCTTATGTTCTCTATGTATATTCTTTTATGTCTTTCCATGTCACCGAATTCTCAAGCCAATGTTGGGGTTCAACACCCACAAAACATCACACATTCCCTCACTAGTCTTTCCCCACCCTTGAATGGACCATTTAGGCACCTCATTTATGTTCTATTCACACACAATGGGTGCTATGATCACCTATCTTCAAGCTAATAGGATGTATGGCTATTCCATCTCCTGAGCGTGGTTGATGGGACTCCCATAATTCCTTGGTTGATCTTTCTAACTATCTATCCTTGGATGGAATTTTTTTATCGATGTAATTATTAAAATTATTAGAATAAAAATATAATTAAAATTAGTGAAATAATGATAGAAATATGTTCCCTTTCATAATGAAGCCTATTCCATGATTATCAAGAATTAAAATTCCAAGTCATTCATTAAAAATATATAACTATTTTTAATGGGATTTAAAATTATCAAATCATCGATGAAGATGTGTGTGGCACACATTTATGGGAATCAATAGTTAAAAAGAATTTTTAATGTTTTTAAAGAGGTTATGTGATTTATATTTACTAGAGTTGAGGAAGGATCTATTGGATGAGGATCATAACTCAAAATTTTCAATACATCATGATAGTACTAAGGTGTATAGGGATATCCAATATCTCTTATATTGAGAAAATGTGAAGACAATAATTTAATATTTTATTGTAATATGCTTAGTATGACCACATGTTAAGGATGAAAGAAAACCTCCCAAAAAAGTTATGCAACCTCTACCTATAACAGAATGGAAGTTGGATAATATTAATATAGATTTCATCACTAGTATTCCTAATAAATCTAATAGGAATAAATATATATGGGTCATTATTGATAAACTCACAAAGACAACACATTTATATTCAATTTGAGAATATTTTTATATTGAACTTCTAGAAAGGTAGTATATAAAATAAGTTGTGATACTACATGGAACACACCTATTGATAGTCTATGATTATGACCCAGGGTTTCCATAAAAATTTTAGAGGAGTATCCATAAGGATTTAAATACAATGCTTAATATTAAAATAAAATATCTCCCACAAATATATGGGTAGTATATAAATACTATCTAGAAATTGGATTATATTCTATGGTCATACTCTATTGACTTCCAAGGAAATTGGGATAAAAAATTTAACTTTTTTGGACTTTTCCTACAATAATAGTTACCAACATAGAATTAAGATGACACTATATTAAGCTTTATAGGGAAAAAGATTTCTAACTCTAATGCTATGGAATGAAGTTTGAGAAAGTACGATTTTTTGGGTTTAGAACATTTGGTAGAAACAATAAGAAGTTAATATATATTAAGAAGCATATCAAGGAAGAAAAAGTAGACATAAAATTTATGATAACAATAAAATGAAGGATCATGAATTCAAAGTAAAAGATTATTACTTTTTTAAGATACCTCCATGGAAAGGGTCACGAGATTCAGAAATAAAAGGAAGGCGAGTCCAAGATATATTGGGATGTTTGAAATATTAGAGGAGAAGAGTAATGGAATATTTTTTTGTACATACCACCAAACCCATCCTATGTTCATGATTTAATAAATAATGACTTATAAGAAATTATATTATAAACCCTTACCATGCTCTAAAGGTTGATAATTTTTAGTTAGATTTAGACTTATCATATGAAGAAGTGGAAATTCAGACTCTTTATATAAGGGAATAAGTGATATAAAATAAAACTAGTTGGCTAGTGAAGGTTTTTTTGGAGGAATCATATTCTAGAAGAGGAAACATGGGATCCATAGGATATTATAAAAAAGTGTTATCCACATTTATATGTTGATTGATTTAAAATATTGATGTTGAATTTTTTAAGGGGGGATAATTTAATACCTGAGATTCTATAATTGTAAATAAAACATTCATCACATGATTTTTTTCACAATTAATATTTTATTATTTTAACATAACAATAAAACACATATTAAAACAATAAAAACAAAAAGTAATTAAATTTACAATAGAACCAGTACCATAAATCATATGAAAATGTGTGATAACAATGTAATTTTTTACTCTGGGGGGTCATACTAAAAAAATAAAATTATATAAAATACATTTTTATTAATAAGAAAACTATAAAATTTTAAATTTACACTGTGTTAGAACTTTGAGGATGATACGTAAGAGGTTAGATGTTGTAATTTTTATATAAGGATTAATTTCACTATTAGGGATTATGAACTATGGGTCAATATGAATATTGTGAATTATGACCACTGGTCAATATTATACTTTCCCAATTTGACTATTGGATATTATTAGGAGTAGAAAAATAGAGATTAAGAATATACCATTAGGATTTGGCTATATTACTAGTAATAATGAGTGTTAAATATCATAGAAGGTAGGAAATTCGAATTCACCCAGTAGGAACATCCCTTATTAAGTTAATTTATCAGATCTTTGAAAGGAGGTAACATCTTTGGGGTTCAACCTAGACCAAGCCCAAGAATAACTTCAATAAATGAAGTTTGAGCAGAACGATACGTGGGATAAGTTCAATTTAGTATAGATAACCACACAAACAATATTTTCCAACCACCCAATGAATGTACCACCGTTTGAAACCTTACCCTTAGTTTATATGATGGTGTGATTAGAGGTTATGTATCTTGGGGTTGATTTATGTTATAATGTAAATTATTTAAAAAATTAAAATGATATCTACTATTATAATTTATTTTTATGAATGTATCAACCTAAAATAAAAGGAACAATATAGGAAATTAGAGAGTGAATTTGATAAAATGTATTACATTTTTTGAATATGTACATCAAAATTATCCAAGGTGTGATTTTTTTAATTTTGGATTAAAATATAACTATATGGTAAAAATATTCGAATATGGTAAAATATAGTAAATATAGTATATATAACATAATATTTATGTAAGGATGACTAATTTTATCCAAGATAGTGATATTTATTTATTTTTTCACTATAAAGTATATTTGGATATTGAGTGTGGTAGTGGAGCACACTGGATATATTGGACTTGTAAAGGAAATTAGATTAGTGAAATAATTAATTAATTATACGCTGAAATTCCACTCACCACACGTATAAATATCACCCTCCTATCATTATTCACACCAAATTCCAAATTACCACTTCATTTATTTCTCAAAGAGTCTTTACCATATCCATCTCTTCATTCTTGTATATTTTGGTTGGCTTTATGGTTGGGTTTCAATCTAATAAGATCAAGATAAGTAAGGGTTCCAATTTATGTCTCGTCATTTCTTATTTGAATTTACTTATATGTAATATATTTTAAACATCCTTTTTATATTATTACTCTATGTATCAAAGATATTATACCCCCATTGAACTATTATCATGGATACATTACCCAAACCCATTACTTTATACTTTTTTGTGTGATGTTACTATGCTAATGTAAGGGTTGATTTTCTCTCTCTCTATAATTACTATTTGCAATACTGTTGTTCTATCTTTTTTAATATATAATTTATTACCCATTTATTTTGGTGAAATTATTTTATGTACCATTATTAAAACATAAAACATATTTCATCATTCCTTACACTCAAATTATTCCAAATTCATAATTCGTTACTATGCCTACATCTCCAAGAAGCCATAAAAAACATATACTTTGGTTAAGTAAAATTTGTGTGATTTGAAATGAAAATAAATACTTGTATGGATAATACAAGTTGAAATGGTTTTGTATCAGACGCATATAGGGGTAATAACCATAAAAATAATTTGTTAGGTATATCTTGATCATCATCTTGGTGTAGGGTAAATGATCCCTTATTGTACACCAAGTTTCACAGTCTTAGGGGATATGCTATCGATAATTAGAATAATTTTTATAAACCAAAGTATAAAATTTATCTGGTGGAATAAAATGTAATTTTTTTTGGACTCCTCATATTTCAAACAAAATTACTTAAACAAATTGAAAATCTTTAATTTTTATAAGTACCAGTTAATTATAATGTCACTTGTTGTGGGTACATTTAGAAAACTATGAATCCCTTATTATTCCTTATACGAGTTGAAGAAATTAACATAGTCTTTATTATTAATTAATTGAACGTGGAACTATATTTATGACCATTATAATCTATTGTTCCACATGGGAATATAATGTATGATAAGTTCTATTGGGAAAATATTCCATGTATTTCTAAGTTGTTCAACCTTTAAAATTATGCAAATTATAACCTATATTCATTTGGAATGTTATGGAATACATTTCACTTTTATTTGAAGGTTAGGACAAAGAATTATATATAACCTTACAATAATGGTATGTCTCATGGGGAAACTGAGATAGAGTAATGGGAGTGTCCTTACCCTTTATGTATATTGTCTTGTCACAAGGCCGCATTGATATGATTCTGATGTTCAACATTATGGAATTACATATTTCATATTATTTTTTTTATCCATGGGATTATGAATTTCTCATTAATCCATGTATTACACTTTTGTATTCATTATTTTGGATTTAATTTTACTCATGATGTTTCATATTCAATAATTATTTTATTATATTTTGCTAAACATTTTTCCCTTGATGGTCTTTTAAGATAACCACCATTACTTTTTCCCCAATTTACCCATTTAATGAAGTGGAATTATATGATTTAATGAGTATATAATTTTGTAATAAATTCTTTTACATTTATATTGTAATGTTGTAATATAATGTATCTAGTCTCTTGGAAACTACTAAACCTTGATCCTTGGATTTTAATATATTTTACATTATTTTTCAAGTACTAAATAATCCATCATCTCTGGAAAACTATAGTTGGTGGAATTACACTCCATTTATATTCATAAATAATAATGACATGTCAATGTGACTATGCATTAAATATTGTGAACACAACAAAATGAAAATAAAGAAAAAGTATCCCCTTCCATAGATTGATGAGTTGTTCAACGAACTACATGGGGGCCATTATTTCATTAAGTAATACCTTTGGTTGAGATATCACCAATTAAAGGTGAGGAATATTTATATTCCCAATATTGACTTTAGAACATGGTAGGGAAACTATGAGTTTATATTTATTCCCTACAAACTCACTAATGCTTCAAAAATAATCTTGGACTATCTGAATAAAGTCATTAGAGATCACCTCGATGATTTTTTTAGTATTTATAGATGATATTTTGATATACTCAAAGAGAAAGGAGGATCATGAGGAGAATTAGAATATATTTCTAAGGACATTTAAAAAGGTGAAGCAAGTGAGATGTATACTAAATGTATGTTTTGGTTAGAGGAAATATCATTCCTGGGGAAAATTATCACCAGTAATGGGATATCTATAGACCCATCAAAGATAAAGGAAATTGAGGAGTGACCCATAATATGATTTGTAATAGAGATTTTTAGTTTACTTAGACTAGATAAGTATTACTAAAAATTTGTGAGAAAATTCTCGTCATTATAAAAACCACTTAACATGATTAATCAGAAGGGAGTAATGTTTTTATATATTGTTGAATGCAAAAGAAGATTCAAGGATTTAAAAAGGAGTCTTACCACACAACTACTTCTCATTATTCCCTTAAGTGAGAACTATTCATGGTATATAGTGATGCATAACTATAGATATTGGGCTATGTACTAATGAAAAATGAAAAAGTGATAGGCCAAAACTGAGGGTAGCTGAAATTTCATTAGCAGAACTACCAAACAAATGATCTGAAGTTTCCTGTAATGATATGAACATTAATTATTTGGAAATATTATCTATATCTAGAGAATTGTTAAATATATAAATATCTTAAGATACCCAAATATATATTCACACATAAAGAACTTATTATTTACTAAAAAATATGGTTATATTTTATCATGGACTACGTCTAATCAATCCATTTCCATCTTGGGAAGGAAAATAAGATAGTGAATTATCTAAGTAGAATAGATCCAAAAACCATATCCATGATGATGATTGTGATGGATATGATCTTATTATATATGAAAATGATGGAAATGGGAATCATAAATGAATGAACATAATATTTACGTTCTCAAATAATTTCTCAACTATCCATTCTAGAAAAGATAAAGGATAATCAAAGAGATGATGTGGAAATATATAAGAATGTAGAAACTATAAGAAAAGTGATATCCTCAATGTTCAAAACTGATGAAGTAGGATTTTTAAGATTCTGGTTAAGAATATGTGTAGTATAAAATTTTTAGATAAATATTTATATATTAAATGATGAATAGAACTTGAGCTTCTTCATCTACCTAGAGATTATGAATATGTATTAAGATCACTAAGAGAACTATTGGTGGTGTAATATATAGAAGGAGAAAATAGAATATACATTAAAGTTAATAGAATATTAGTTAGTGATGGCTGAAAAATAAAAAGTCCAAGGGGATGATGAAATAATTACACATAACGACATGGAAATGGATGAACATAACTATAAATTTTGTCACAGGTCTTCAAAATACATCTAAAGGGAATAATGCTTTATGGGTTGTGTTGGATCGTATTAAAAAGACTACATACTTAATTACTATTCACAATGAATTCTAACTCAATAAACTTGAAAGGATATACATTATATAAGTTGTGAGTCTTCATATAACACCACTATTATTTTGTATCCGATTGATATCGAAGTTCTACCTCCAAGTTTTAGAAAATTATCCAAAAACTTAATGACATGTTGAGAGCATGTCAATGGATTTCAAATGAGTATGTTTTTTGTATCTTCCTTTTGTCAGGTTCTCATACTATAATAGCATTCAATCAAACATAAAATCAATTTGTATGAATCTGTTTTTTGTGAGACATGGATAAAACCTTTATACTGGGATGGAGTTGGTGAATAAAATCTTTTGGGACCTAAAATGGTTGATGAAATGGTAGATAAATTCATGAACAGTTAGTATCACATCAGAGGATTTCAGAGTTGAAAATAGATCCATAATGAAAATCATTGATGAGTATAAGAGTTTCTGGTTAGAGATAAAGTGTTCCTCCACATATATCTATAGAATAGAGTCATGAGATTTGGGAAGAATGGAAAACTAAGTCCTCAATATATCGACCACTATGGGATTCTTGATCACTCAGAGCTATGATGTATAGACTATAACTACCACCAACCCTATCTCAAGTTCATTTCATGTTCCACATATCTCTATTGAGGATTATCATACCCGATCCATCACGTGTACCAAATTTGGTGGAAGTACAACTATAAAGTGATCTCTCTAATAAAGATAAACCCATGAAAATCTTGTACGATAGAGACAAGTTTATATAGAATAATAGAACTCACCATGTTAATGTATTATGTTAGAACCACAAGTCTGAGAAGGTGATAGGAAAATAGAGTAAGTAATGAAAATGTAATCTCATCCATTTTCACCTTAGTATGTAAAAACAATTCAACAAGAAAATTTAAAAGGTTGGAATAATATAATGTCCCCAAATTTTTTATCAATATAATTTGTATTTTTATATAAAAATTTCATACTTAGAAATATATTGTTATATAAATCACATAAAAAATAATAAAAATAAAAACCCTTTATTATATTAACATTAAATTTTGAGAAGAAATATTATCACATGAATTGAAAATATTAAAATGGGTTAGAAAATAGAATATAAGATAACTATAATATGAAAATTTGGATATTCTATATCTATAACACCCTAATATTTTAAAAGAAGAAAGTAATGTTCGATAGAAATTGTGAAATGAAAAATCATGATTTGAAGAGAATTAAATAAACTAAAAATTTATGATATATTTATTTCTAAATAAATTCAATATATTCAATGGCTTATAGAACATGAAACCATGAATCTAAATGAACTTTAATATAGTATACCGTTATTACCAAGCCATGAAATTTGTGGGTATGAAAAGTGTTGAGTCAATAAGGTTTTCCTTATGACTTTTCCATTACTACATGTTTTGAAAATCACAAACACCTTATCTTAAGGAAAATTTCACTTTACCACTGTTTTACTTCCATAAAGAAAATTTCCTTACCAAAGAAAATTTACCCCCACCTTGTTTTCATTGTTTATATAAATATTTTTCTTAAGTATAGAAATCGGATTTATATAAAAAAAATCGTCGAAATCACATAATACTTAGACATGAAGCATTCTATTTTAGGATCCTAATTCTGGATACGAACTCTAATGAAGTTCCACTATGAATTCTGGATACGAACTCTAATGAAGTTCCACTCCAAATTCCGAATAAAAACACTCAAGAAGTTCCACTCTGAATTCTGGATACAAACTCTAATGAAGTTCCACTCCAAATTCTAGATATGAACTCTAATGAAGTTCCACTTTGAATTCTGATTACGAACTTCTCCAAGTTCTGACTCTGTGTTCTCTGAATTCAGACTCCGAACTCTGATGAGGTCAGACTCCGAATCCTCATGAACTTATACTCCAAACTTCTTTAGTTCTGGTTCCGAATTCTAGTGAAATTCAGACTCCAGATTTCTACAGAATTCTGGTTTCGAATTCCTACAAAACAGAATCCAAATATCTCTTTATTATAGACTCTGAATTCTATTTTTAGTTATAAAACGAACTTTCATTCTTTTCTTACATTCTGAACTTTTATTCACTTTCATTTCGAACTTCATATTTACTTATGCTTACACTTGTTCTAATATAAAATGATGTCATGCCTTCAGTTATCAACTAACCGTTGGTTGAGTGACACGTGTACTGCTCCCTCCAAAATTCAAGGAGAAATATGACCATTGGAGGAGGGATCCGACCCTTGGAGCTTCACCTATAAATATGAGCTCTTTTGAAAAAACACTAAACAAAACTTGAAAACATCTTTGACATTGGTGCTTACATGATTTTGAAGTGATTTCTAGAGAGTGAGGCTCTTATCAACTCTCACAGATTCATGCAGAAAGTTTGAATGGATTGTTCAAACTTTGTCTTGTGCAAATTTGCTTCGTGCGACTCCAATTGTTGCTGATTACAATCGAGGGCTTCCAGGGATAGGAAGATAGAGGTTCCAACACCTTGAAGTTGAGGGATTCCTTGCTGAGGAAGATAGAGGTGCCGACTACCTGATAGTTGAGGGCTTGCGAGTATAGAAAGACAGACTCCAACCTACTTATCAAGGGCTTACCCTGGTATGGTTAATACAAACTTTCTTGAAAGTATAAATCAAGGGACCTTTATCCAAGGTTGTTGGATACCCTTCTCTTTGGGATAAAAGACTTATTACATGTTACTTATTTTTGTTACAAGTTTTTCTGCTGCATTTTTGTATTGTTAAGGAAAGTATAAATTTCTTATACTTCCTTACTCTTACTCTAATTTAGTTAGATTCTATACACTTTAAGGTAGAATATTAGTTGGTGTAAACTTTTGTTATGTTTCATTTCCATAATCAATTTTTTGGAATCAAGAAAGTCTATAGAATATAGAGGTGTTTTGAATTTTGGTGATCCAAAATTTTCTAAGGGAATTTTTATAGAATAAAATTCACCCCCCGTCTTTTATTTGTATCTCATTGTACTTATTCGATCCTACATTTGGTATTATCCAATATATCATACTCAAAGTCATACCATCCTAACAATTGGTATTAGAGGGAGTTGGTCCAATCTGAATTAATCTCATGATTAGATTCAGAATATTTTTTATATAACATTCGGAAATGAATATTCGGATTCATATTTCCGGATTCATACTTTTCAGAATCTATTTTTCAGAATCATGGTTCAGATTCATTTTTTCTTAGAGATACAATTTTTCTTTCTTAGAATATTTTCTCTGGTTAATAGACTAATTCTTCTAACAAGTTTGTGTGCCAAAGTTTTTCTTAAGGATGGAAGGAATCAATGTTGGTTCTATCGACAACCTAAATCCTACTAGACCACCAATCTTTGATGGTAATGATTATGAATATTGTAGAGATCGTATGAAGACTTTCATTATCAATAATGGGGTTGATAACTTTTTCATTCTTGCTGGTGGATACAAAATTCTCGATAAGGAAGTAAGTTCTTTCACTAATCAAGAAAAGAATGAATACCAACTCAACTATAAGGTACACAATACTTTACTATGTTCAATGACTAGGAACATATATAGCCAAATTTTTTATTGTGAAACAGCTAACTGTATATGGAAGAAACTTTAAGTTACACATTTTGGTATATATAAAGTGGTAGAGATTAGAAGATACATGATCAGAGCTGAGTATCATGGTTTTATCTTTTTTTATGGAGAACCAATTTGTAAGGTGCAACAGAGATTCATGACTTTTGTAAATAACTTAAAATATATGCAAGATAAAGGTCTAGATGATAAAGCCCTTGTTGAAAAGATCATAGATATTATGTTGAACGAGTGGGAATCAAATAGATCTGCTATTGATGAAAAAATAAAGGTTACTCAAATTTCTCTTGATTAACTATTTGGAACTCTTCTTCAGCATGAGACTAGAATGAAGAGAGACGCTGACAACATAAAGAAGAAGAATGGGAATAGTAGTGTTTCTTTTACTACTACTTCCAAATATATGAAAGCTAAGACTCCTGAGAGAGTTACTAGATCCAAGTCTAAGAAGGTTATTATCCAATCTGAATCTAGTGAGATTGAAGTCTCAGAAAATGAGTTAGCTAATCTTGCTTGAACGATGAAAAAGATAGCTAGAGAAAGAAATTTACAATCCAAGTATAAGAATAAGGAAAGGAAAGATAAGAAAGATTCAAAGGTCATATGCTATGAATGTAAGAGAGATGGAAACATAAGACATGATTTCTCTATGCTCAAAAGAAAAGAAAGAAAAGAGAGTCATTCTGAAAGGAACAGAAAGAAGTATTAATGTCCAAAACTAATAAAGTTATGAAAGATAATGACACCTGGAGTGCCGGTTGTGGTGATTCTTCAGATGAATCTTCAGATTATGAATCTTTTGGATAGAATAATCTTGGTCTTATAGCCAGGTTACCTATTGATAACCATTGTTTGATGGCTAAGGTACATAATGATGAATCCTTGACCAACATTTCTCTAAATTCTAATGATAATAAATATTATAACTCTTCTGATGAAGAATTCTCTTCTGATGAAGAAAATACTTTAACTACCTATGAAGAAGTTTTTAGGTTTTCTGAACTTCATGAGATTGAGAACTCAAAACTCATGAAAAATATTGATAAGGAAAATTCAAGGAATACTATTTATACTAAGGAAATATCAGATCATTCTAAAGATCTTGATAAGAAAAATTCTGATTTTGAAAGTGTTTCAAAAAATCTTGTTGAAGTAAATTCTAAGATGAATAAACTTTCTAAAGATCTAGAAAAAGTAATTTCTAAGAAATTTTTATTAAGCCTAGATATAGTTCATAATTAGATGTTATTAAAGACAAGAACCTTGTTATAAAACTGAAATCAAAAATATTTTCTTTAAGGAAGTGTTTTTCGAACTTTACCCTAGGTAAGGAAAATTTTGACAAAATGTATTCACAATTCTGACCTCGAAGGAATACTTCTGGTTTTGGTTACACAAGTTCTAAACCAATTTTTAGTAATAACTACTTTGTTCCTCAAAGTTCCCCATTCTGCACAAAGTGTCAATGTGGTGGTCACTGGGCAAAGAATTTTTATCTAAACAAAACCCAATGTTTAGGATTTGATAAGGCTTATTTTTCTAAGAAGATGTGGGTACCCAAAATTTTACTTTCTGAAATTTCCGGATCCAAGCAAATATGGATTTTGAAAACCTAAATTTTTCTTATTTTTAGGAAAATAGGGAAAGTACCAACAACAATACATGGTACATGAATAGTGGATGTTCCTGGCATATGACTGGTAACAAAGACTATTTTGAAAAGATTATCAAAACAAAAGGAGGAAAAGTAAATTTCAGTGATAATGATTAGGGAGAAATTATTGGTATAGGTAACATCGTTCTTTTTGGAAAAAACTTGATTTGAAATGTTTTGTTTGTTAAGGGTCTTAAGCACAACCTCATCAGCATAAGTCAATTATGTGATGAAGGCTACCTTGTGAATTTTAGGAATGATAAGTGCCTAGTACACAATTCCAAGGAAGAGTTTATTCTTTCTTCCCATAGGAAAGAGAATGTTTACACACTTAACTTAGAAGACCTTAGGAGCCAAGACTTACCTTGCCTTAGTGCAATGGAAGATCATTCTAGGTTATGGCATAGAAGGTTAGGACACTGTAACCTTAGGAACTTATGCAAACTTTCTAAGAAAGGTTTAGTTACGGATCTACCAGAGCTTAGATTTTATTCTTCAAAAGTTTGCGACCCTTTTCAATATGGAAAGAAACATAAATCAAGTTTTAAATCAATTGGTGAAGTCTAAAAAACTGATGCACTACAGTTGGTGCACATGGATCTTTTTGGTCCAACACAAACTAGAATAATTGGAGGCAATTATTTTGTATTTTTCTTAGTTGATTATTACACTAGATTTACATGAGTCTATTTTCTAGGAAAGAAGTATGAAGATTTTTATTATTTCAAAACTTTTAGATCCCAAGTTAAAAATTAGAAAAACCATCCATTGAAAACTATTCATAGTCATCATGGAGGAGAATTTCAAAATTTTGAACTTGAAACTTTTTGTAGTAGAAAAGGTATTACTCACAGCTTCTCAGCACCCAGAACAACTCAACAAAATGGTGTTGTTGAAAGAATAATTAGAATTCTTCAACAGATAACTAGAACCATTTTGGGTGAGTATTATGTAGCTAAACATTTTTGGGTTGAAGCTGTCAGTACTTCTTGTTACACTATAAATCGAGTTTTAATTAGACATTTTCTTAACAAAACTCCTTATGATTTATGATATGGTAGAAAACCTATACTTTATTACCTTAAAGTTTTTGGATTCAAGGTATTAATTCTGAATACTAAAGATAACCTACACAAATTCGCACCAAAATCTGATTAAGGAATTTTCTTAGGCTACTCCACAACTTCTAAGACATATAGAGTTTTTAACAAAAACACTTGTACTATTGAAGAGAGAGTACATGTCAAATTTGATGAAACTGATCCTTTTGTTTTCAAACAACCCCAACCTACCTCATCGGATGTGTTTTCAAAAAATTATTATCAACCTTTGATAGAAAATCTTTCTGATAAGGAAACTATTCAAGAAGATACTTCTGAAACATTTACCTCTGAAGATTTCCTACCCTATGTTGATGAAGAAGTTTTACAAAACCCAAACCTTTCGTTTCTTAAGAATCATCCTAGTGATAGTATCATTGGTGATATAAATCAACTTGTAAGGACCAGAAGTTCCTTAAGAAATGAAGTAGAGCATCTTGCATTCCTTTCCCAATTAGATACAAAAAGAACTGATGAAGCTTTAGGTGATGATGACTGGATTAAAGCTATGAAAGATGAACTAAATGAATTCAAAAGGTATAAAGTCCGGACCTTGGTTGAAAGACCTAAAGAAACTTCTATAATTGGAGTAAAATGGGTCTTTAGAAATAAGTGTGATGAAAATTGATTAATCAAAATAAATAAAGCTATATTGGTTGTTAAAGGCTATAATCAACAAGAAGTAATAGACTATGAATAAAACTATGCTCCAGTAGCAAGACTTGGATCTATTCATATTTTACTTTCCTTTGCATCATTCTTCAATTTCAAGCTTTTTCAAATGGATGTAAAATGTTCTTTCCTTAATGGTTATGTTCAAGAGGAAGTTTTTCTTGAACAACCTCCTTTCTTTGAAGATAAAAAACATCCTAATCATGTTTTAGACTTACCAAAGCTTTGTATGGCCTTAAAAAATCCCCTCAGTATTGGTATGATTGACTTAGAGGATTTTTGCTTCAAAATAACTATGTTAAGGGAAATGCAGATCCAACATTTTTTATAAATAAAGATAAGAAAAATGTTTTTATTGTTCAAATTTATGTTGATGACATTATATTTGGTTCAACTTAGCAATCTTTAACTGATTCCTTTGCGGATCTAATGAAATTTGAGTTTGAAATGAGTTTGATGGGTGAGTTAAATTTTTTCGTTGGTTTTCAAATTTCTAAAAAACCTGAAAGAATCTAAATATCCCAACATAAGTATATTAAATATCTTCTTAAAAAGTATGGATATGACAACAAAAAAAGTATAAGTACTTCTATTAGCACCTCAAACACACTTGATCTTGATGAAACTGGGAAACCAGTAGATCAAACATCTTTTAGAGGTACGATAGTAAGTTTAATTTACTTGACTGCTAGTCGAACAGACTTGATATTTTTAGTATGATTATGTGAAAGATATAAATCTAATCCTAAGGAATATCATTTAAAGGCAGTGAAAAGAAGTTTTTGCTACTTAAAGGGAACCATGGATTTAGGACTCTTCTATACTTCTGGAAATGATTTTTTTAAAGAGCTTTTCAGATGCTGACTTTGGTGGATGTAGAATGGATAGAAAGAGTACATCCGAAACTTTTCATTTCTTAGAAGATTCCTTATTTTCTTGGTCTTGCAAGAAGTAACACTCAGTATAACTCTCCACTCCTGAAGCTGAATATCTAGCAGCTGGAAGTTGTTGTGCTCAAGTGTTGTGGATGCAACACACACTCACAGATTATGGCTTGAGTTTCACTAAGACTCAAATTTTGTGTGATAAAACAAGTTCCATTGCCCTTAGTAAAAATCCTTCACATCACTCTTGTGCAACGAACATATACATTAGGCATCACTTTCTTAGGGATCACACACTAAAAGGAGATATCATTCTTCAGTTTATCAGAACACAAGATCAAATTGCTAACATTTTTACAAATTCTTTACCCTATGATAGATTTGAATACATTAAATAGAAGTTATAGATGATAACCATGAGGTAATATTCCTTTATTAACTTCTTGTTGAACCATTTTCCTTACAGTAATAAACTACTTTTCATAGGGGGAGTACATATCCTTGTATGTTCTGAAAAATTTTCAGTAGTTTTTTTTAATTTTTATAATGATGTTTTTGTACTAAAATTTTTGTAATGAAGTTTTCATACTGAAATTTTCATAATGAATATTTCATATTGAAATTTTCGTAATGAAGTTTTCATACTGGAAATCTTCGTAACGATGTTTTCGCAATGAAAATTTTCATATTGAAGTTTTCGTACTTGAAATTTTCATAATGAAGTTTTTGTACTGAAAATTTTCGTAATGAGAATTTCCATAATGGGAATTTTCGTACTCATATTTTTTAGTAATCAAGTTTTGGTACTCAAAGTTTATGCAAAAAAATCTTTTTTGATCTTAAGTCTTTCATAGTAAGTTTTTTGTAGTGAGTTTTTCAAAGTAAAATTTTCTTCAAGAAGAATATCACCTATTATGAATAAAATTCCTAGCCAATCCGAAAGGCATGAATTCCTTACTTAAGTTTTTTTAATCATTTTTAGTTGCTGGTAGTTTATTTTTCTTTTAAAATTTCTCGGTTTCATTTATTCTTAAATCGGAATGTTTTTCTTAAACCCTTAGAAGATCAGATTCAAGATTTCCTTGTAGGCATGTTATCAACCGTCAGATCATATTAGAGAGTTTTTCAACCGTCAGATTGTTTTTGGAAGTTGAATGGTCACCTCCATCACCTATATAAAGGGGACCCCCAATGGTGTCCCACATCGGTTTGTAAAGCTCTTGCATCTCGAAGCTCTGCCTCAGTTCTTAAATCCTGTTCTGAATCCTTCAGTGTTTCTCTATTCCGAATGTCTATAGAGGACACTTCTCAAGAAATATCTACTATGAATCCAATCTCAAGTTTGTTAGTCTACAGGGAATGGTTTCTCCATCTGAACTTTTTCAGTAAGTATGATTCTCTTATTTCTGAAAATATCAAGCTAAATGGATGGGAATATTTCTGCATATCGAAGACAGGGGATCAGGATGTTGTTTATTCGGTTTTTCTTATAGAATTTTATGAGTATGTTTCCTTCTATGATGAACATAGCAAAGAAAAATTTTCTTTTAAGAGCTATGGAAAGACATACAATATTTCTAACACCAAGGTTGCGAGCTTGGTGGGGCTCTTATATGATGGAGAAGCTGAACTTTTCTCCCATAAGCTACCGGATGTGCATGGAAGTTTTAGCAAAGTGAAGGTAATGGAATTCCTTGGACTCAAAGATGAAAAAACAACAAAGATTTCCCATCTCTCCACCAACAATTGGATTCTGTAGTTATGGATTCAAGGGTTTTTTCATTCTGAGAAGAGGTGACAAGGATAAAATAAATAAAAGTGATATTTACATCTTGGATTTCTTGGTAAATAAAAGAAAGATCAATCTGATGAGGCACATCCTTATAATGGTTCAGAACATCAAGAATGGAAATTTGAAAGCTCAAATTATTATGTACCTGTCCGTCTCTCCATGCTTATTATTCGGTGTCCTGATTCTTTCAAGGTTGCATGCACCTCAAAGCCTAGAAATTGCAAGGTGATGCTGATAAGTGATGAAACCTTAAAGAGGATGAAAGTTGGGTTTTCAATGAAGATAGGAGAGTTCTATGATATTCCATAGGAGGAGGAAAAATCTATTCCGTAAAATGTAGAGAAAGATGAACCATCCAAAAAGGCTGACAAGAAAAGGAAGTTGAAAGAAGTGGAAGCTAAAGGTAAAACTTCTAATTCTAAGAAAGTCCAATCCGCACCTCCTTAACCCAAGAAACAAAAATCTTATCCATATGAGGTTGTTGCAAAATTGATGGAAGATAAGTTAAAGAGAAAATAAGGGGAGCCACAGTTTGTCTTGGACCCTGCTGAGGCTAAGGCCTTAAAAGAGAAAGCTGCTAATGAGTTAGAGAAGAAAGATAAAGGGAATAAGATGAAGAAGAAGATGTCAGAGGTAGAGATTGTTCAATCTCTCTTGAAATCCACATAAATAGCCTCCGAGAATATTCCCATTCAGAAGTCTTTCTTGGTTGCAAGTTTACCAGAGACTCCAATGAAGAACTTCATGACTCCAGAAAAATCTCAAGAGAAGGTTGGTGAAGAAAGGGAAGTTGAGAAATAAGTAATGAATAAAGTTAAGAAAGTTGTGGAGGATGTTCAAAAAGCTGAGATCAGTGGAGTTTCTGATGATATAATTAGGCAAGTCGAAGAATATCAAGAAAAGGAAAGTGCTTCTGAGAAGTTTTCACTCTGGACTTCTTAAGCTGGATCCTCAAAATTGGCTACACCCACAGATGAAGAGAAGGGTGAAGAGGAAGTGAATAAACCATTTGAGGAAGAGAGTCATAATCATGACTTTATTATTCCTGAAGACATTGAAGTTAGAGTTGATAAATAGAAAGTTTATGAAGACAAGATTGTGAAATTATCTGAGAGTGAGAATGAATCTCTAGAAGAAGAGACCATTCTGAGAAACAGTAAGGGTAAGCAAGTAGCTGTTGAAACCCCAACTAAAGATATCATAAGGAAGAGGCATGCTGGAGGTTCTTATAAAAGGAAACAAATAGAAATAGAAGAAGATCAATCTCATATCAAGTTGTCTGATTCGGAGTCATCTGCATTGGGACATGATTTTGTGGTTGAGTCCTTGATGAAATTGGTAGACACAATTCCAATATTTCCTACAATAGACTCCAGATGCTACATGCTTCAGCACAACCTAAATCAGAAGTCAGAATCCTTATTCATGGTAATGGATAAATGTTTGAAGATTGAAGTAGAGCATAAAAATTTTCTTATCAACTACGAGGTCCACAGAAAGTCATGTAGTAAAATAACTCTTTGGTCTAAGAAAATTGTTGAAGATATGGAAGAGTTTGATCAGTTCCAACTATATTTTAATGAGGATTTTAGTACTGAGGATGTCAAAATCAAAAATATTTCAGACAGTTTTCAGGATAAGATGAACCTAGAGCAAAACACTAAAATTCAAGATGTAAAAGATCTAAATGTAAAGATTAATTATGTTGCTCAAGGATTGAAATCAGAAAGAGATCTTCGTACTGAGATGGAAGAGAAGATAGTGAGGCAAAAATAATTACTAAAGGCTCAGGAAGAAGCCATAGAGGCTCAGGTAGAGGTTCTGAAGACTCAAGAAGAAAGGTTCACAGCCTTGGAGAAGCAAGTAGAAGAATACCACAAATAAATAAAGAAGATGAAGACAATTGTCAAAATGCTAAGGCCCAAGGAAAAGGAAACAAAATAGACCCAATCCGATCTTTTGTTGCATTTGATTTTCCTTAGAAAAATTCTTCCAATTATAATAGAATTGTGGTTGATTTTTTTGTTTGGTTGTCTTTACTAATGTTTCAGGTACTTTGTTGTTTTTCCATTCCATCAAATTCTTTTTGAAAATAAAAAATTGGGAGAATAAAAAAGAACTCAAAAGGTAGAAGGAAAAATCTAAAAGGGAGAAGAAAAATTTTTAAGTGAAGAAGAACTGTCCCTAGGTAAGGGGGATCTTGTCTAAGGGGGGGTTTCACATTATGAAGTTTTTCATTCTCATGATTATAAAAATTCCATTCCAGAAATCTAAAATGCAATCCTTAGAGTTCCTAAACCTTAGGGGGAGTTAGTTGTATTCACCATTATCTATGAATAAAGGGAGATAAGTTTTAATTTCAAAGTCTAAAGAAATTTTTTCTAAGTCCTTTTATTCTTTTTGGTAAGTATGTTTCTGCTTTCCAAAAAGGGGGAGACTATTGAGTCGACAAGATTTTCCTTATGACTTTCCATTCCTTCATGTTTTGAAAATCACAAACACCTTGTCTTAAGGAAAATTTCATTTTACCCCTGTTTTACTTGCATTAGGAAAATTTCCTTCCCAAAGAAAATTTACCCCCACCTTTTTTTCATTGTTTATATCAATATTTTTCTTAAGTATAAAAATCAGATTCATATAAAAAAACCTCATAATCGAATAATACTTAGACATGAAGTATTCTGTTTTAGGATCCAAATTCTGGATATGAACTCTAATGAAGTTCCACTCCAAATCCAGGATACGAACTTTAATGAAGTTTTACTCCAAATTCTGGATACGAACTCAAATGAAGTTCCACTCTGGATTTGAGATACAAACTCTCAGGAAGTTCCACTTCGAATTCTGAATACGAACTCTAATGAAGTTCAAATCCGAATTATGGATACGAACTCTCATGAAGTTCGACTCTGAATTCTGATTACAAACTTTTCCAAGTTCTGACTCCGAGTTCTCTGAATTTAGACTCCAAACTCTGATGAGGTCTGACTCCAAATCCTCCTGAACTTCGAGTGAAATTCAGACTCTAGATTTCTACAGAATTCAGGTTCTAAACTGTTATAAAACAGAATCTAAATATCTATTTATTATAAACTCTGAATTCTATTTTTAGTTAGACTACGAACTTTCATACTTTGATTACATTTCGAACTTTTATTCACTTTCATTCCGAACATAAGTTTTACTTATGCTTACACTTGTTCTAATATAAAATGATGTCGTGCCTTCAGTTATAAACTAACCGTTGGTTGAGTGACACGTGTATATGTCCCTAAAATATTCAAGGAGAAATATAACCATTAAAGGAGGGAGCTGACCATTGGAGCTTCACCTATAAATAAGAGCTCATTTGAAAAAACACTGAACAACACTTAACAACATCTTTGACATTGGTGATTACATGCTGTTGAAGTGATTTCTAGAGAGAGAGGCTCTTATAACCTCTCAAATCTTCGTGCAAAAAGTTTGAACGGTTTGTTCAAACTTTTCCTTGTGCATATTTGCTCCATGTGACTCTGATTGTTTTTTATTACAATCGAGGGCTTCTAGGGATAGGAAGACAGAGGTTCCGACACCTTGAAGTTGAGGGCTTCCTTTCTGAGGAAGGAAGAGGTGCCGACTACCTGATAGTTGAGGGCTTTCGGGGATAGAAACACAGACTTCGATCTTCGTGTTGAGGGATTACCCTGGTGTCGGTAAGATAGAATTTCTTGAAATTAAAAATCAAGGGACCTTTATCCAAGGTTGTTGGATACCTTTCTCTTTGGGATAAAATACTTATTACTTGTTACTTGTTTTTTTTACCAGTTTTTCCACTGCATTTTGTATTGTTAAGGAAAGTATAACTTTCTTATACTTCCTTACTTGTACACTAATTTAGTTCGATTCTATACACTTTAAGGTAGAATATTAGTTGGTGTAAAATTTTGTTAAGTTTAATTTCCGGAATCACTTTTCCGAAATCAAGCAAGTCTTTAGAACTTAGAGGTATTGTGAATTTTGGTTATCCAAAATTTCCTAAGGGAATTTTTAAAGAATACAATTCACCCCCTCTTGTATTTGTATCTCATTGTACTTATTCGATCCTACGTTTGATATTATAGAGTATATCATACTCAGAGTCATACCATCCTAACAATTAGTATCAGAGGCAGTTCTTCCAATCTAAATTAATCTCATGATTAGATTCAAAAGATTTTTTAAATAACATTCAGAATTGAATATATGGATTCATATTTCTGGATTCATACTTTTTGGAATCTATTTTTCGGAATCATATTTCGGATTCATTTTTGCTAAGAGATACAATTTTTCTTACTTATAATATTTTCTCTTGTTTACAAACTTCTTATTCTAACAAGTTTGTGTGCCAAAGTTTTTCTTAAGGACGACAGGAATCAATGTTGGTTCTATCGACAACCTAAATCCTACTATACCACCAATCTTTGATAGTAATTATTATGAATATTGGAGAGATCGTATGAAGACTTTCATTATCAATATTGGGGTAGATAACTTTGTCATGCTTACCGGTGGATACAAAATTCCTGATAAGGAAGTAAGTGCTTTCACTAATCAAGAAAATCATGAATACCAACTCAACTATAAGGTACACAATACTTTAATATGTTCAATGACTAGGAACATATATAGCCAAATTTCTTATTGTGAAACAACTAACTGTATATAGAAGAAACTTGAAGTTACACATTTTGGTACATCTAAAGTGATTGAGACTAGAAGAGCCATGCTCAGAGCTGAGTATCATGGTTTTAATTTACCTTATGGAGAACCAATTTGTAAGGTGCAACAGAGATTCATGACTATTGTAAATAGCTTACAATCTATGGGAGAGAAATTTCTAGATGATAAATCCCTTTTTGTCAATATCATAGATATTATGCCGAATGAGTGGGAATCAAAGAGAACTGCTATCGATGAAAATAGAAAGGTTACTCAAATTTCTTTTGATGAACTATTTGGAACTCTTCTTCAACATGAGACTAGAATGAAGAGAGATAAGGACAACAAAAATAAGAAGAATGGGAATGGTAGTGTTGATTTTACTACTACTTTCAACTATATTAAAGCTAAGACTCCTGAGAGAGTTACTAGATCCAAGTATAAGAAGGTTATTATCCAATTCGAATCTAGTGAGAGTGAAGTCTCAGAAAATGATATAGCGAATCTTTCTCAAAGGATGAACAAGATAGCTGGAAAGAGAAATTTCCAATCCAAGTATATGAAGAAGTAAAGGAAAGATAAGAAAGATTCAGAGGCCACATGCTATAAATATAAGAGAGATAGACACATAATACCTGATTTCCCTATGCTCAAAAGAAAAGAAAGAAAAGAGAGGAATTATGAAAGGAACATAAATAAGTATTACATGTCCATTGCTAAGAATGTTCTGAAAGCTAATGACACCTAGAGTGCCAATGGTGGTGACTCTTCAGATGAATATTTGGATTATGAATCTTCTGGACAGAAGAATCTTGGTCTTATAGACAAGATTCCTATGGATAATCATTGTTTAATGGCTAAGGTACACAATTTTTAATCCTTGAACAACATTTCTCTAAATGCTAATGATAGTAAATATTATAACTCTTCTGATGAAGAATCATCTTCTGATGAAGAAATTACTTTACCTACCTATGAAGAAGTTTCTAGGTTTTCTGAACTTCTTGAGTCTGAGAACTCAAAACCCATGAAAAATATTGATAAGGAAAATTCTAGGAATACTATTCTTACTAAATAAATATAAGATCTTTCTAAATATCTTGATAAGAAAAATGATGATTTTGAAAGTGTTTCAAAAAATCTCGAGGAAGTAAATTCTGAGAAGAATAAACTTTCTAAAGGCATTGAAAAAATAATTTCTAAGAAAAATGTTTTCGAGCCTAGCTGTAGTTCAAAATCAGATGTTTTTGAAGAAAAGAACCTTGTTATAAAACTCAAATCTCAAATATTTTATTTAAGAAAGTGTTTGTCGAACTTTACCCCAGGTAAAGAAAATTTTGACAAAATGTATTCACAAATCCGACCTTGAAGGAATACTTTTGGTTTTGGTTACACAAGTTCTAAACCGATTTTTAGTAAAAACTACTTTATTCCTCAAAGTGCCCCATTCTGCACAAAGTGTCAATGTGGTGGTCACTGGGAAAATAATTATTCTCTAAACAAAACTCAATCTTTAGAATTTCATAAGGCTTATTTTTCTAAGAAGATGTGGGTACCCAAAATTTTACTTTCTGAAATTTCTGGATCCAACCAAGTCTAGATTCCAAAAACCTAACTTTTTCTTATTTTCAGGAAAATAGGGAAACTACCAACAACAATACATGGAACATGGATAGTGGATTTTCCCGACATATGACTGGTAACAAAGACTATTTTTAAAAGATTATCAAAACGAAATGAGGAAAAGTAAATTTTAGAGATAATTATCACGGAGAAATTATTGGTGTTGGTGACATCATTCTTCTTGGAAAAACAATCATTTCAAATGTTTTGTTTGTTAAGGGTCTTAAGAACATCCTCATCATCATAAGTCAATTATGTGATGAAGGCTACCTTGTGAATTTTAGGAATGAGAAGTTCCTAGTACACAATTCAAAGGAAGAGTTTATTCTTTCTGGCCATAGGCAAGAGAATGTTTACACACTTAACTTAGAAGACCTTAGGAGCCAAGGCTTACCTTGCCATAGTGCAATGGAAGATCATTCTTTTTTATTACATAGAAGTTTAGGACATTGTAACCTTAGGAACTTATGAAAACTTTCTAAGAAAGTTTTAGTTAGGGATCTACTGGAGCTAAGATTTGATTCTTCAAAAGTTTGTGACCCTTGTCAATATTAAAAGCAACATAAATCAAGTTTTAAATCAATTGGTGAAGTCTCAACAATTGATGCACTACAGTTGGTGCACATGGATCTTTTTGGTCCAACACAAACTGGAAGCATTGGGGGAAAGTATTATGTATTGGTCTTAGTTGATGATTACACTAGATTTACATGGGTCTATTTTCTAGCAATAAAGTCTGAAGCTTTTTCTTATTTCAAAAGTCTTAGAGCCCAAGTTAAAAATGAGAAAAACCTTCCATTGAAAACTATTCTTTGTGATCACGGAAGAGAATTTCAAAATTCTTATTTTGAAACTTTTTGTAGTAGAAAAGGTATTACTCACAACTTCTCTACACCCAGAAAACCTCAAAAAAATGGTGTTGTTGAAAGAAGAAATAGAATTATTCAAGAGATAACTAGAACCATGTTGAGTGAGTATTCTGTAGCTAAACATTTTTGGGTTGAAGCTGTGAGTACTACTTGTTACACTATAAATCGAGTTTTAATTAGGACTTTTCTTAATAAAACTCCTTATGAGTTATGAAATGGTAGAAAAACTAGAATTTATTACTTTAAGGTTTTTGGATGAAAGGTATTCATTCTGAATACTAAAGATAACCTACACAAATTCGCACCAAAATATGATGAAGGAATTTTCTTAGGCTACTCCACAACTTCTAAGGCATATAGAGTTTTTAACAAAAACACTTGTATTGTTTAACAGACAGTACATGTCAAATTTGATGAAACTGATCCTTTTGTTTTTAAACAACCCCAACCTATATCATCATTTGTGTTTTCAAAAACTGATTATCAACCTTTGATAGAAAATACTTCTGATAAGGAAAATGTTTAAGAAGATACTTCTGAAACATTTACCCTTGAAGATTTCCTACCCTCTGTTGATGAACAAGTTTTACAAAACCCAAACTAGTCATTTCTTAAGAATCATCCCAGTGATAGTATCATTGGTGATGTAAATCAACCTGTAAGGACCAGAAGTTCCTTAAGAAATGATGTAGAGCATCTAGCATTCCTTTCCCAATTGGAACAAAAAAGAACTGATGAAGCTTTAGGTGATGATGATTGGATTAAATCCATGCAAGATGAACTAAATAAATTCGAAATGAATAAAGTCTGGACCATGGTTGAAAGACCTAAAGAAACATCTATAATTGGAGTAAAATGGGTCTTCAGAAATAAGTGTGATGAAAATGGAGTCATCGTAAGAAATAAAGCTAGATTGGTTGCTAAAGGATATAATCAACAAGAAGGAAAAGACTATGAAGAAACCTATTCTCCAGTAGCTAGAATTGAATCTATTCGTATTTTACTTGCCTTTGCAGCATTATTCAATTTCAAGATTTTTCAAATGGATGTAAAATGTGATTTCCTTAATGGTTATGTTCAATAGGAAGTTTTTGATGAACAAAATCCTGGATTTGAAGATAAAAAACATCCTAATCATGTTTTTAGAATTACCAAAGCTTTGTATGGACTTAAACAAGCCCCTCGAGCTTGTTATGATAGACTTACATGATTTTTTCTTCAAAATAACTATGTTAAGGGAAATCAAGATCCAACACTTTCTATAAATAAAGATAAGAAAAATATTTTGATTGTTCAAATTTATATTGATGAAATTATATTTGGTTCAACTCAGTAATCTTTAACTGATTCCTTTGTGGATCTAATGAAATCTGAGTTTGAAATGAGTATGATGGGTGAGTTAACATTTTTCCTTGGTTTTCAGATTTCTCAAAAACCCGAAGGAATCTATATATCCCAACATAAGTATGTTAAAGATCTTCTTAAAAAGTATGGATATGAAAACACTAAAGGTATAAGTACTTTTATTAACACCTCAAACACACTTGATCTTGATGAAGTTGGGAAACCAGTAGATCAAACATCTTTTAGAGGTATGATATGAAGTTTACTTTACTTGACTGTTAGTCGACCAGACTTGATGTTTTTAGTATTCTTATGTGCAAGATATCAATCCAATCCTATGGAATCTCATTTAAAGGTAGTGAATTTCTTTTAACTACGTAAAGGGAACCATGGATTCGGGACTCTTCTATACTTCTAGAAATGATTTTGTTTTAAAGAGATTTTGAGATGCTGACTATGGTGGATGTATAATAGATGGAAAGAGTACATCTGGAACTTGTCATTTCTTAGGAGATTCATTAGTTTCTTGGTCTGGCAAGAAGCAACACTCAGTAGCACTCTCCACTGCTGATGCTGAATATGTAGCAGCTGGAAGTTGTTGTGCTCAAGTGTTGTGGATGCAACACACTCACTGATTATGGCTTCAGTTTCACTAAGACTCAAATTTTGTGTGATAACACAAGTTCCATTGCCCTTAGTAAAAATCCTGCACATCACTCTTGTGTAAAGAACATAGATATTAGGCATCACTTTCTTAGGGATCACACACTTAAAGGAGATATCATGCTTAAATTTATCAGAACACAAGATCAACTTGTTGACATTTTCACAAAATCATTACCCTATGATAGATTTGAATACATTAAACAGAAGTTAGGGATGATAACCATGAGGTGATCTTCCTTCATTAACTTCTTGTTGAACCATTCTTCTTATAGTAATAAACTCTTTTTCATAGGGGGAATACAACTTCTTGTAAGTTTTTCAAAATTTTCAGTTTTTTTTTAATTTTCGTAATGAAGTTTTTGTATTGAAATTTTCGAAATGAAGTTTTTGTACTGTAAATTTTCGTAATGATGTTTTTGTAGTGGAAATTTTCTTAATGAAGTTTTCATACTGGAAATTTTCATAATGAAGTTTTTGTACTGGAAATTTTCGTAATGAAGTTTTCATACTGGAAATTTTTGTAATTAAGTTTTCATACTGGAAATTTTCGTAATGAAGTTTTCTTACTGGAAATTTTCATAATGAGAATTTTTGTAATGGAAATTTTTGTAATGAGAATTTTCGTAATGAGAATTTTCGTAATGGGAATTTTCATACTCATATTTTTTAGTAATCGAGTTTTGGTACTCAAAGTTTATGCAATAAAATCTTTTTTCATCATAAGTCTTTCGTAGTAAGTTTTTGTAGTGAGTTTTTTGTAGTCAAATTTTCTTCAAGAAGAATATCATCTATTACGAATAAACATCCTAGCCAATCCGAAAGGTATGACTTCCTTACTTAAGTTTTTGTAATCGTTTTTAGTTTCCGGTAGTTTATTTTTCTTTTAAAATTTCTCGGATTCATTTCTTCTTAAATCTGAATGTTTTTCTTAAAACCTCAAAAGATCAGATTCAAGATTTCTTTGATGGCATGTTTTCAACCGTCAGATCAGATCAGAGAGTTTTTCAACCATTAGATTGTTTTTGGAAGTTTAAATTTCACCTCCATCGCCTATATAAAGGGGACCCCCAATGGTGTCCCACATTGGTTTTCAAAGCTCTGCCTCAGTTCTTAAAGCCTGTTCCGAATCCTTTAGTGTTTCTCCATTCCAAATGTCTATAGAATCCAGTTCTCAAGAGATGTCTACTATGAATCCAATCTCAAGTTGGTTAGTCTAGAAGGAAAGTTTTCTCCATTCGAACTTTTTCAGTAAGTATGATTATCTTATTTCTAATAATATCAAGCTAAATGGATGAGAAGATTTCTATATATCGAAGACAGAGGATCAGGATGTTGTTTATATGGATTTTCTTGTAGAATTTTATGAGTCTTTTTCCTTCTAAGATGAAGATGGCATAGAAAAATTCTCTTTTAAGAGCTATGGCGAGACTTACAACCTTTCTTACACCAAAGATGCGAAATTGGTGGGGCTCTGATATGATGGAGAAGCTGAATTTTTCTCCCATAATCTACCGGATGTACAAGGATGTTTTAGTAAAGTGAAGGAAATGGAATTCCTTGGACTCAAAGATGAAAAAACAGAAAAGATTTCCCATCTCTCCACGAACACTCAGATTCTGCAGTTGTGTGTTCAAGGGTTTTTCATTCCGAGAAGAGGTGAGAAGGATAACTTAAAGAAAAGTTATATTAACATCTTGGATTTCTTGGTAAATCTATGAAATATAAATCTGATGAGAAACATCCTTATTACAGTTCAGAACATCAAGAATGGAAAATTGAAAGCTCAAATTATTATGTATCCTACCCTTCTCTCCAAGCTTATTATTCGTTGTCTTGATTCTTTCAAGGTTTCTTACACCTCAAAGCCCATGAATTTCAAGGTGATGCTGATAAGTGATGAAACCTTAAATAGGATGAAAGTTGGTTTTTCAAATAATAAATGTGAGTTCTATGATCTGCCAGAGGAGGAGGTAGAAGCTGTTCCGGAAAATGTAGAGAAAACTGAACCATCCAAAAAGCCCGGAAAGAAAAGGAAGTTGAAAGAAGTGGAAGCTGAAGGTAAAACTTCTAAGTCTAAGAAAGTCAAATCCACACCTCCTAAATCCAAGAAACAAAAAGCTTATCCATATGAGGTTATTGCAAAATAGAGGGAAAATAAGGAAAATAGAAAATAAGGGGAGCCACAATTCGGCTTGGGCCCTACGGAGGCTAAGGCCTTAAAAGAGAAAGATGCTGATGAGTTAGAGAAGCAAGGTAAAGAGAAGAAGATGAAGAAGAAGATGTGAAAGGTAGATATTGTTCCATATCTCTTGAAAGCCATAGAAATAGCCTCTGAGAATATTCCCATTCTGAAGTCTTTCTTGGTTGGAAGTTTACCAGAGACTCTGGGGAAGAACTTCATGACTCTGGTAAAATCTGAAGAGATGGTTGGTGAAGAAAGGGAAGTTGAGAAAGAAGTAATGAATAAAGTTAAGAAATTTGTGGAGGAAGTTCAACAAGCTGAGATCAGTGGAGGTTCTGATGATATAATTAGGCAAGTCGAAGAATATCAATAAAAGGAAATTACTTCCGAGAAGTTTTCACTCTAGAATTCTCAAGACGGATCCTCAAAATTGGCTACACCCGCAGATGAAGAGAAGGGTGAAAAGGAAGTGAATAAACCAACTGAGGAATAGAGTCATAATCATGACTTTATTATTCTTGAAGACATTGAAGCTGGAGTTGAGAAATATAAAGTTCATGAAGACATGATTGTGCAATTATCTGAGAGTGAGCATGAATCTCTAGAAGAAGAGACCATTCCAAGAAACAGTAAGGGTAAGAAAGTAGCTGTTGACACCCCGACGAAAGATATCATAAGGAAGAGTCTTGTTGGATGTTCTTCTAAAAGTAATCTAGTAGAAATAAATGAATAACAATCTCCTAGAAAGTTGTCTGATTCGGATTCATCTGCATTGGGACATGATTTTGTGGTTGAGTCCTCGAAGAAATTGGTAGAAACAATTCCAATATTTCCTACAATAGACTTGTAAGGACCCAAAATTTTCAAGGAATTTTTTTTTCTTAAATTCTATGGGATTTTTCGGGTATGCAGTTTCTGACGGAACCTGATTCTGAGGCCCGGTGTGCCTAGAATAATTTTCCAAAGTTTAGCTTGGGTACGTTTAGGGAACGAACGAGTGGATTTTTCTATCTTTCAAACTGGTCGTCGGAATTGAAATCTTAGGGCACCAATGAACTCGCAACGCCAGTAATTTCTTAAGGGGACCTTTAACGTAGATGCAATTTCTTAGGAGGAGGTGTTAAAAAAATGTGGATTAAATAAGAAGTGAATAAAATTGTGGGACAAATTTTATTCTTTTATTTAAGGTGGTTTTTATCCTATATAGAGGAGTTAGGATGAGACCCACTAACAACCTAACTACCCATGTGAGGATAAATGTGAGGTGGGGCCCACAATAGCCCCAACCCTTCACATTCCCTAAAACCCCTTAAACCTCCCATTAATCTCCTTTGATTAATGTTGGCAACCCCCCCTGAATTTATTTGGGTAACTCCTCCTCTCCCCACTCTACCACTTTAATACATGCCAACACACACCTAATTAATTAATTTAACCTCATAAATTAATTGAATTACGTGTTTGAATTTTTGTATATTTTAATGCATGGAAAATTAAAATAAAATAAGGAGAATCTTATTTTATTTTGGGGTTAAAATTATTGCATGAGGAGGATTTGGGGAGAACTTTAGTTTTTATTTTGAAGAACTTCATCCTCCCGCGAAGAACGTCACCTCTTCAACGAAGAACGACTCCGCGACCCCGGTTTCTCCATCCACTTCTTTCTCCACGACCGGGGAGGGAACAATGATGCGGGATCTCTCCAATGACGCGTAATCACATTCTTCTCTCCGTGATAAAAGAGGAGACGTCATTCCCTTGGGTGCACACCGACAACGATGGAAACGACGCCATCATCCGTGGCGCTTAACAACAACGAACTACTTTACGAGGTAGGGGTTGTTTTTGTATAGTTCTAATTATGTGAATTATACCATCTAAGTTGGGCGTTATTAATTGTTGAACAATGATATTAGCCTCTAACGAGGATGGAACAGGCTAACGAACAAGCTCGTACCCTCCGAAAATTGCTCATTGTGCGCGGATTGACGTGCGATGACAAAAGGGACTGCAATGGATATTTGAAGCCTCCGTAGTGAAGTTCAGGTCCCGAGGTGACCATAGGCGCAGGCGGCGGGCAAAACGGACCACCAGATCACGTCTGGTGGTCCGCGGAAAGTGGCGGCGGCACACCGCCGGAGCAGAACCGCCGCGGCTCAGCCGCGGCGGCGGAGCAAAACCGAAACGACTAAGCTATTCTAGATGCGGAGTGGCGCGACTTAATGCCATGCCAGCTGGCCTGCAACGCCCCCCGGCTGGGCCGGGGTAGGCAACGCGGACCGGGCCACGCCGGCCGGGCTGGGCCGTGCCCATTCGGGTTGGACCCCGGCCCGGGTCGGGTCGACCCGGTTCGGGCCGACCCAGGGGGTGTTGGGCCGGGTCGGACCGGGCCCAGACCCCCTATTTCGGACCAGTGTCTTTTAAATAGAAATATCTTGAGATACAGACCTACGATCGATGCACCGTCAGTTGCGTAGGATTCCTTGGATTGAGATGGTCATTTCGGTATATTACACTCAAGGTTTCGGTCAAGTTTGTGTATGCGCGGGTTGGTTTGAACCTGAAACCAACCGGGCCCTCGGAGTAGAAACACTTATAACTTGAGCTCCAGACGTCTGATTGACTAGCTGTCAACTTTGTTGGATTCCTCATGGTGAGACGTCTCTTTTGGTATAATTCACCTGAGATTTGGATGCACTTGGAGTATGGTCGGGTTGGATTGTTCTTGAAATCCAACCGGGCCCCTAGAACGGAAAAAATAATAACTCTCAGACCGGACATCCGTTTGATGAACCGTCGGCGACATTGGTAATCTCGTTGAGTAACGGTCCCTTTGAGTATACCACATGAGAGTTCGAGGTAGAGTTGAGATAAGGTTGAGTTGGTTCGTACATGAAACCAACCGGGCCCATGGAACTTAAATGCTAATCACTCACAGACCGGGAGTCCGATTGACGCGCCGTCTGTTGCGTTAAGACCCCTTCGACGAGATAGTTCTTTTATGATACTCTAAGTGATATTTGGATGAATATGGATATAGGGCAGGTTAAAAACGAGCGTATTTCTAACCGAGCCCCTGGAACAGAAAAACCTTTAACTCTCAGACTGGGCGTCTGATTTACTCACCGTCTGTCGCGTTGAGTTCCTATTGACATAACAAAACTTTGGGATACATCAAATATGGACATTGTGACAGTTGATGTATCGACCCCTTGGATCATGGAGCAGACTCTCCTGGAATCTAGCGTGCTGTGTGCAGGAACCCTAGAGATGGCTGCGACTGCGACGATGATGACTACTATACTTGGATCCTACATGGGTTTGGCAGTGAGGACGACTGTACTTGGATCCCACTTGGGTTCGGCAGCGAGGACGACTGTACTTGGATCCTCTGTGGGTTCTGCAGCAATGACGACTGTACTTGGATCCTACGTGGGTTCGGCCGTGATGGTTACTGTACATGGATCCTATGTGGGTTCGGCAGCGACGACTTCTGTACTAGGATCCTACGTGGGTTCGGTAGAGGAGATGATTCAGAGGCTACATCTAATCATCTCCACCCCTCTTTGTGAGTAGAATAGATGTGTGAGCTAAGTCTTTACTTTCAATCGTTATCATCGATGCAATTGACATGTGATTTCTTGTGTGGACTGGGTTGTGATTTCCTATGTGGATTGGGATGTGATTTCCTGTGTGGATTAGTTTTGATTTCCTATGTGGACTAGTTGTGATTTCTTGTGTGGATTGGGTTGTGCTTTCTTGTGTAGACTGGGTTGTACTTGGGCTCGTGAGTTGGAGCCGAACTAGAATTGAGGACTTAGGTATATGTATGGGCATATACCTAAGTAGAGTTAGTTGATACTTCATGTTTTTATATTTTCTTTGTGGTTATACTTGTTGGATTTAGTGAGACCTTGAGGGTATCGGGGTCCCTACTGAGTAACTTTATACTCACCGCTGTACAGGCTATGCCTGCACCTCATTGTGTTGGATGCAGACGACGAACAACGCAGACAGAGACCGAGTGTATGAGGACTGGACGGTACCCAGAGGTGGGCATCACGACGAGTCAGTAGTCGGAGGTGGAATTCACGATGAGACGGTACTCCGAGGAGGTTGGTGGGCGAGAGCATTGAGGAGGATATCTATACCTACCCTTCCGGTAGGATCAGAGGTGGACAACCTAGGAGCTGCTTTTGTATTCTAGCTGTTTTTCTTTTCTGTTGTACTTTCGTTCATTTGTAGCTGTACTTTACAGTTGGGTTTGTATTCTGGCCCATTTACCTTTCAGCACTTTCTTTTGTACTTATTGTATTACTTCCGCTTGTACTCTGGTTGGATGTGTTTATGTTTTATAAAGGAAATTCCTTCTCAGTTATCAGGATTTACACCTTTGGTGCTAGTCGCCAGCCCCTGGATTATGGAAGGTAGGATTGGGGTAGTCACAGCATGGGCCCTGAGGATGGGTCATGACAAGACTCCAGATGCCAGATGCTTCAGCACAGCCTGAATCAGAAGTCATAATCCATATCCATGGTAATGTATAAATGTGTGAAGATTTAAGCAGAGCATAAAAATTTTCTTATCAACTATGAGGTCCAGAGAAAGTCGTGCTGTAAAATAACTCTTTGGTCTAAGAAAATAATTGAAGATATGGAAGAGTTTGATCAGTTCAAATTAGATGTCAAGGAGGCTTTTGTTACTAAGGATGTCAAAATCAAAAATCTTTCAGACAGTTTTCAGGATAAGAAAAACCTATAGAAAAACACTCAGATTCAAGATGTCAAAGATCTAAATAGAAAGATGAATTATGTTGCTCAATGTTTGAATTCATAAAGAGATCTCCAGATCAATATGGAAGAGAAGATAGTAAGGAAAGAGGAATTGCTAAAGGCTTAGGAAGAATCCATGGAGGCTCAGGGAGAGGTTCTGAAGACTCAAGAATAAAGGATCACAGCCTTGGAGAAGTAAGTAGAAGAAGACCATAATGAAATGAAGAAGCTGAAGGCAATTGTCAAAATGCTAATGCCCAAGGAAAAGTAAACAAAATAGACTCAATCCGAACTTTTTTTGCATTTTATTTTCCTTGTAAAAATTATTCCAGTTATAATAGAATTGTGGTTTCTTGTTTTGTTTGGTTGTCTTTACTAATATTTCAGGTAATTTATTGTTTTTCCATTCCATCAAATTCTTTTTGAAAATCACAAAGTGGGAGAAGAAAAAAGAACTCAAAAGGGAGAAGGAAAAATCTAAAAGGGAGAAGAAAAATTTCTAAGTAAATAAGAACTATCCCAAAGTAAGGGGGAGCTTTTCTAAGGGGGAGTTTCTCATTACAAAGTTTGTCATTCTCATGATAATGAAAATTCTTTTCAGGAAATCCAAAATACAGTTCTTAGAGTTCCTAAGCCTAAGGGGGAGTTATTTGTAATCACCACTATCTATGAACGAAGGGAGATAAGTTTTAATTTCAAAGTCTAAAGAAAATTTTTCTAAGCCCTTTTATTCTTTTTTGTAAGGATGTTTGTGCTTTCCAAAAATGGGGATATTGTTGAGTGAATAAGGTTTTCCTTACGACTTTTCCATTCCTTCATGTTTTGAAAATCACAAAAACCTTATCTTAAGGAAAATTTCATTTTACCTCTATTTTACTTCAATAAGAAAAATTTCCTTCCAAAAGGAAATTTACCCCCACGTTGTTTTCATTGTTTATATCAATATTTTTCGTAAGTATAAAAATCGGATTCATATAAAAAAAACCTCGAAATCGAATAATACTTAGACATGAAGCATTCTATTTTAGGATCTAAATTATGGATATGAATTCTAATTAAATTCCACTCCAAATTTTGGATATGAACTCAAATTAAGCTCCACTCCGAATTCTGGATATGAACTCTAATGAAGTTCCACTCCGAATTCCAGATACAAACTCTCAGGAAGTTCCACTCCGAATTATGAATACACACTCTAATGAAGTTACACTCTGAATTCTGGATACGAACTCTCATGAAGTTCCACTCCGAATTCTGATTACAAACTTCTCTAAGTTCTGACTCTGAGTTCTCTGAATTCAGACTCCGAACTCTGATGAGGTCTGACTCTGAATCCTCATGAACTTAGACTCCGAACTTCATTAGTTATGGTTCTGAATTCTAGTGAAATTCAGACTTCGGATTTCTACAGAATTCTGGTTCCAAATTCCTACAAAACACAAATATCTCTTTATTAGAGACTCTGAATTATATTTTTAGTTAGACTAAGAACTTTCATACTTGGGTTACATTCTGATCTTTTATTCTCTTTCATTCTGAACTTCAGTTTTACTTATGATTAAACTTGTTATAATATAAAATGATGTCTTGCCTTTAGTTATCAACTAACCGTTGGTTGAGTGACACATGTATAGCTCCCTCCAAAATTCATGGAGAAATATGATCGTTGGAGGAGGGAGTCAACAATTGGAGCTTCTACTATAAATAGAAGCTCATTTGAAAAAACATTGAACAACACTTGACAATATCTTTGACTTTGGTGCTTACATGTTGTTGAAGTGATTTCTAGAGAGAGGGTCTCTTATCAACTCTCAATGCATCATGCAGAAAGTTTGAACAGCTTGTTCAAACTTTTCCTTGTGCAGATTTTCTTCGTGTGACTTCGATTTTTACTGATTACAATCAAGGTCTTCCGGGGATAGGAAGACAGAGGTACAACACCTTGAAGTTGATGACTTCTTTGCTGAGGAAGACAGAGGTTCCGGCTACCTGATAGTTGAGGGCTTGCGGTGATATTAAGATAGAATTAGATATTCATATCAGGGGATTACCCTGGTGTGGGTAAGAAAAACTTTTTTGAAAGTATAAATCAAGGGACCTCTATCCAAGGTTGTTGGAAACCCTTCTCTTTGGGATAAAATACTTATTACTTGTTACTTGTTTTTGTTACAAGTTTTTCTACTGCAATTTTTATTATTAAGGAAAGTATAACTTTCTTATACTTCCTTACTTGTACTCTGATTTAGTTAGATTCTATACACTTTAATGTAGAATATTAGTTGGTGTAAAATTTTGTTAAGTTTCATTTTTGGAATCACTTTTCCGGAATCAAGAAAGTCTTTATAACTTTGAGGTGTTGTGAATTTTGGTTATCCAAAATTTCCTAAGGGAAATTTTAAAGAATACAATTCACCCCCCTCTTGTATTTTTATCTCATTGTACTTATTCGATCCTATATTTGCTATTATAGAGTATATCATACTCAGAGTTATACCATCCTAACAATTGGTATCAGAGGCAGTTGGTCTCATCTGAATTAATCTCACGATTAGATTCAGAAGATTTTTTATATAACATTCAGAATTGAATATTCAAATTCATATTTCTGGATTCATACTTTTCAGAATCTATTTTTTGTAATCATAGTTCAAATTCATTTTTTCTTAGAGATACAATTTTTCTTGCTTATAATATTTTCTCTTGTTTACAGACTTATTCTTCTAACATGTTTGTGTGCCAAAGTTTTTCTTAAAGATGGTAGGAATCAATGTTGGTTTTATCGACAACCTAAATCCTACTAGACCACCAATCTTTGATGATAGTGATTATGAATATTGGAGAGATCATATGAAGAATTTCATTATCAATATTGGGGTTGATAACATTGTCATGCTTACCGGTGGATACAAAATTCCGGATAAGGAAGTAAGTGCTTTCACTAATCAAGAAAATCATGAATACCAACTCAACTATAAGGTACACAACCACGAATCTAAATGAACTTTAATATAGTGTACCGTTATTACCTAGCCATGAAATTTTTGGGTATGAAAATGACTTACTAAATTATGAAAATTATATGGTTTAAATATGTATAAAATAAATTCAATTATTACTTATTGATTGGTTAGAAAACAAGAGTAATGTAAAATATAATGAAATGTTTTCTGAGAAACTATATTTTTATAAAAGGCTATTTAGTCATGTTTTGTATAAATAATTTTATATTATTTTTTACCAATTTTAAGAATTTTGATTAAAAAAATGAAATTAATTTTTTAAATAAACATATTAAAATTATCTTAGTGTGATTTTTTTTTATTTTTTTGAACTGTTATATTTTTTGATGAATAGTTAAAATACAAATTTTTAATAAAAATTTCCATATCCTTTAATAAATTTATAAGCCCATTTTTATTTTAATGTGGTTTTAAAAGTAAAATTATTTCAACTAAATATTAATTAATCAAAATTAGTTCATTTTAACCTATTTCAATAAAATTTTATTTGATATTCTCAAAGTTCTGAGAATATATGAATTGGGCATATGATGTCTATGTTCTAGGTGTTTTATGGTCAGTAATAATAGGTAATAGTTCAAACCAAAAGTTTAAAAGGTAGTTGAAGTTGAAAATTGTTTCTACAAGGAGCTATTAAATGTAATTGAAACCTATATTTTTTAGGAAGGTGGAGTAATAAATCCTTATGATGGACTATTGATACACTTGAATGAAATTTAAGAAACTCCATGGAATTTTTATGTCAGGTATAGGTGTTATAGAAATAAATACCTTAATTTTGATGGTTATGAGATTCAAAATGAATGTTTTACAAGTTTTATAAATATAAATGAGTTTAAATTCATATATTAATTGATTAGGATTATAGTTTAAAATCATGTTATGAATAAAAGCGTTGCTATAACAAAATTGAATGAAAAGGAATGTATCAAGCTCAGACGAATCTAATTAAAATATATGTATCTTAATCACACATTTCGTATATGATAATAGGTGTGGGTTAACAATGAGTTATTTTTTTGGAAAAAATTTTCGATGATTAACTGTATGAATGTGGGTTATGATTCACCAGATTCTAGAATTTACTTGAAAGTAAAAGAAGGGTAAATGTGTTTATCTAGCTGTTTGTTAAAATATGAAGGAAGATGATTCTTTCACCCATAAATGTAATATTTTAAATAATTATCTCATTTTAAAGAAGAATAATTCAAACATATAGAATAAAATATATGATATGTCACAAATATTTTATTTATTAAATATAATAAGTAAGAGTGAATAAGTGTTATTTATTGAACTCAAAGTAGTTTTTATATCTTAGAAAGATATTTTGAAAATAATATTTAATAATCAGAATTTTTAAGGACAATTAAAACCCTCAATAGTAATAATTTTTGAATTTTAATGTGAAAGTGAAATTTTTCAATATAAAAGTCATTTAATATATAATTTAAAGTTCATTTTGTATGAAAAAAATCCTAGTTAACAACTTGGAAATTCTATGGAATATTTTACATGTCATGTGCTAAGATATCAATTTATTCTAAGGCCCATAGAGGCTCAACACTGATAGAATAAAAATATTTAATATATTATATTACATGATTTTTAGAAAAATTATTGAATATCTCCCAAACAGTGCATCTTATGAAAAATACAAGAAAACTGTTATGTCAAAGATAAGGGGTTTACCTTAGGTAGGGTGTAAAATTTATGTCTGTTAGGTGTTTAGTAAGATCACACACAAGGATTGCTAATTTAATATCTTTATTATATTATTTTTCCTGAAATAATTTAACATCTCCAAAATGGTGCATTGTATGAGAAATAGGAGACCACCTTTAGCTTCATGATGTGGGTAGTACCCTAGACAGGGCATAAATTCTATACGTGTTTGGTGTTTGATCAGATCACTTGTTAGATTAAGTTAGTTAATAATTTTATTATTAATTTCATTATTAATTAAATAAATTACTATTCATATTCCACCCAAGAAATGTGTGGCCACCATTTTTAATGAACCAATATTCAAAAAACCATGATTTATCACTTGATTTGACCATAAAAAAAATTAAAAACCCTTTAACACGTTCCAATCAACGAATCTACATTAATTTTTAGGTTGAATAATGGTTTAAAACCAGGTATTAATTCCAGATCGATGAACATGCAGCGTTTTGGGGTTTCAAATAACCCAACCATTTAACTACTGTCTGTGGTCAATCTCCTTGAATCCATATGACCTTGGAATTCTATGAGTGAAATTTGGATGTCTCCTTTAATCTTATAATGACTCCCTAGCTTTGCGGCCCACCTCCCTCTGACTTCGTTACATGATTCCTTACCTAATTTGCTGTTTTTTATTATTTATTTTCTACCATTATTCTTATTTCTTCCAATTTTTGAGAGGGATAAAAAATAATAATTAGAAAAATGGTTGAATTTTATTAAATGAAAAAACATAAATTATCAAAGGTTGGCTTCACAATATTTTTTGAAGATAATTATAAATATTATAAAATGATAATTTCATCAAATTAGAGAAATATAATAATAAATAATTATCCAATGATAATTTCATCAAAGTATTAATGAAAATTCCACCAAACTATCGAATGATAATTTTAAATAAAATTATCAAGGGAGGAATTATTAAAAATTATCAGAATATAATTACAAGTAATTATCCAAGGATAATAATGAATAACTATAAAGAGAAAATTATAATAAATTATCAAATTATAATTTCATTAAATTATTGAAGATAATATTATATAAATTATTAGAGGATAATTATAAGGTAATTATCACATGAAAAATATAATCAAAATTTTCATAGAAGAATGACATGGATTATCAAAGGATAGTTATTATAACTATGAAACAATAATTGTGAGATTATTAAAGTATAAATTATTATAAAAATATAATTATAAAGAATAATTTATGACAAATTATTAAAATATAACTATAAAAGGATGATTTAGGATAAAATATCAAAAGATAAATATTATAGATAATTTATAATAAATTATCAAATTTAATTATAATATGTTTATTTTGGATAAATTGTCAAGAGATATTTGTAAAAGGATAATTTATTAGTAATTATCAAAATATAATTATTCTTATAGAGAATATTTAGAGTTCACGTGCAGGTTTAGAATGATAACTAAAAAATTATCTTATGGAGAGGAAGTACCACAACATGTTCTATTTTATTTCTTTTTGAAATAATATAAACACTTTTGGTTATAGCTTCCCTTGAGAATCCTCAATATTTCATGTGTCAAAATTTATGATAATAAGGCTAGGAAGAGGCATCCTTTACTATTGAGTTTTCCACACCAGCTATCCAACCACATTGGGTGGTTTATCATCTCCTTGAAATAGATAAATTTGAGGTAGGAAGTTCCTTAACATTTTGCGCTTGTTACACATGATTATTTAATATGGTTTATGCATAGAGATTTTTGATGGCCATTCTAGATTATGTTCACATGTGGTTGTGTTTTTGTAGCCATAAGAACCTTATGTGACACTTATTTCGATGATTACATTGTATATTATTATTCATGTTTGATGTTGATTACATCTATTGTTGTGCTACCTTACCGATGATAATGCGCTATTATTTCTCATGTATCCTACTATGATATGTGTGCTTTTGTGGTATTGTTCTTGGAGCCCAAGTAAGGTGAACCATCGTGAAACGTTTATCCATTAGAGGGGGATTTCACACAACTTGTGATGATGGTATCAAGGGACCTATGCACCGGGTAAGGATACGACGATGCCTCGTGGATTCTGTTTGATGCACTCGAAGAATAGAAAATTACAATGGGTATGATATTTCTACCTAGTGAATATTGAACTTCTCTTGATACATAGAGAATTCCAAGATCATGACTTCCTCAGTTCCTAGTGCATGACCAGTTACACGATCACACGATGTGGAGTATTATGATTCATAACCCTCCTAGGTAGTCCATGATTCTTTAGAGTCATTGATTTTTCTTCTAGCATAGTTCTAAAGTAGGTATAATTGAGGGTTTGTGGTGGATTGGTTAGTCCACAATCACTCAGTTTTTTTATTTTTTTATTACTATTCTTGTTATTAATTTATTATTATTATGTAATACAATTGTATACTTTAAAAAATAAAGTTAAGGACACATTGGTGGTGTCTTACTAAGTCTTTTACTCAAACCATATTCTGGAATTTCAATTCTCTTATAGATTTAATGAGGGATCTAGTGAAGGGAAAGGTCATGTGATGAACTGATGATAAGTAGAACATGAATAAAGTAGCATATTGGGATATACTCTAGAGGTACCTCTCTTTATCTATTTATTTATCTACTACTTATTACATTGGTTTTACATTATACTTTGGGAGATAATTTTAGATATATATGACATATTTCACTTTCTAGATGGTTAATATGATTATTTTATTATATTTTTAATTTTTAATTTTGATCCTATGACAAGATATGGAGGGTATAGTCTCCCTACTAATAGACTCAGACCCTCACTACTAGTCGACAACCTCTTATATATGGGGAGGTGTGCATGAGGTCATCTGACCTTCTATCTCAGACTCGATGGTTCATTTTAGGATATTAAAAAAATGGTATCAGAGTTTCACAATTCAGTAACAACTTCTTCTCTCTATTATAGGATGCTAAAGGATAGAAAAGATATGGGATGGTTGGGACTCGGGTAGGGTAACTATGCCTATGATTGGAAAACACTATATATTGGACCTTCGAGTTGCCATAAAGTGGGGAATTTATGATGTTCTATTATTTTTATTAAATTTATTTTGGATGATGCACATAATGTTGATATGTTATTTATGGGATTTTGTGTGTGTTCATTCATTAGGATTATGAATGTAGTTTCACATTCCATATATATACGTGTTGTTGTGGTTCATAGTAGTTTATTAATTAAATGCCTTGATTTTGTCAATATTTTTAGGACAATTTCTCTTTGTGTTATATATCTATATTTCATGATGTTCTGATATATCTTTATTGGAATTAGTTAGTTGTATTAAGAATTATATTATGCTAGTATATATATATATATATATATATATATGATGAATGTGACTAATGTACAGGGATGTAAACTAGGGGTAGTGCTATGAGGGCTATACACTGGGTTAAGGGTAAACTTCTAGGAGAACCTTGTGTTATCCCATAGACTGGATAGGGTTTAATAATGTTTCTAATGTTATTATTATTTTAGTGATACTGCCTTGGACATGTTTTATGGGACTTCCGGCTATGGTAGTCTAGGATAATCTCATGTGATCGCCTATAATACAAAGTTATATTCCCCAAAATGCTCCTATTGCAGCATAGGTGAATTAGGCTATAGGGACCATTTTTTCAAGAGTCTTTTGAATAGTGATTGTCTAAGAACCTTATTGACCTGATTAAATTATATCTTATTATTCATGTTTGATGTTGATCACATTTATTTTTGTACTACATTACTTATGATGATTTTCTATTATTTCTTGTGTATCCTACCATTAAATGTGTTATTTTCTGGTTATTTTCTTGGAGCCCAGGGTAAGTGTCCCATCATGACATATTTATCCCTTAGAGTGGGAGTGCACATAACTTGAGAAAATGGCGATGAGGGCCCTATACACAGGGTAGGGATATGATGATACCTTATGAATTTCATGTGATTCACTCGATGCCTTATGGATTCCAAGGGGTATGCTCTCAATGCCCAGTGAATCCTGAGTCTCTCTTGATGCATAGAGAATTTCAAGAGCATAAATTTCATTGATTACTAGTGTATATTGAGTTTCATGATCACACAATGCCGAGTATCATGATTCATGATCCCCATGGCTAATCCTTGACTCTTCTGAGACCTTGATTATCATTCCATCATAGAACTGAAAAAGGTATGGCTAGGGGTTTGTGGAACCATGGTAAGCATAGGGAAAGTAATTTTTTTATTTTTTATTACTATGTTTTTTACACATTTATTATTATTATGGAATAATCTTGTATATTTTAGCACATCAGGTTAAGGATGCATCGGTGGTGCCCTACTGAGTCTTTTACTCACACCCTACTCAAGAATTTAGATGAACTTATAGATTTCATGATGGATCTGATAATGGGAAATGACCCTATGATAGATAGAAGAGTAGTAGATCTTGGAGATAATATTTGACCTGGGCAGACTCTAGAGGACCCACTATTAATCTATTTATTTATCTAATACTTATTTTCTGAGTTTTTATTGATAGTTTGAGATCTAATTTTTGATATGTATTCCATATTTATCTTTCCATATGTTTAATCTTATTATTTATTATTTTTTATTATTGATTTTAATCCTATGAAATGATACTAAGGGTATAGTCTCCCTACTGATAGACTCTGACCCTTGTTGGTAGTAAACAACCTCTTTCAAATGGGGAGGCGTGCATGAAGTCATGTTACCTTATGGATCAGACTTGGTGGTTTAGGAAAATATGTTACAAATATTTTAAAAAAGTGGTTAGTGGGAGTACTATTAGACTTTGATAAGTAAATTTTTTAAAAATAAATGATTATTTCAGTTGAAGGTTAATGTGTTTTCACTTAATATCTTAAAAGAGTTTTAGGATATTTGATGGAAAAAATGTAAAGAGTTACATTTGTTTACCATTTAGAAAGTGAATATCACTATTTCCTCAAGGATTATTCTGATCTAAGGTTAAAGTATTATTCACATAATACCTTAAATTGTTCAGGATATGTGATGATAAATAAAATTTTAAAAGGTATAATATAATCGTCATTAATAAGTGGATATCCAAATCAGATTGCACTAGGTAAATTACAAAGTGATTTAATCGTGATGTACTATATGTATTTAGGGTATGGTAGTAAATAGTATTGGGAAAAGTTACATTAATAACTGTAAAAAAGTAAATATCACTTTATCTGAAAAGGTTTTAGGATATTCTAATAAATTAATAATATAAAAATTACATTTTTAAAAAAAATTCAAGTAATTTTTTATGAAAGGGTTCTAAGGATTATGATAATGCACTTAGAAAATCAATTTTAACGTCATGACACTTGATGTTATGAAGTTAATAAATTTGAATATGATCAAAGATTTGAATATTAGGAATATGACTCCTAAATAACACAATTATTCAAAGTTTCTCACTTAATAAAATTTTTAATTAAAGATTTAGTGGAAGGGTTTTATCATATGGTCAAATAGGGATGTGATTGGTTTTATATATTATTTAATGTGTTAAAAATTCCCATAAAATTATAGTATACATAAAATTGATCTTGTACTTTATCATATATGATATGATAGACCAATGCTTTTAATAGGTTTTTTTAATTATTCTTAAAAGAGTTTAAGAATCTAAAACCTATCATATTTGAGGAAAACTACATTTTATCATTTTTTAACATAGACTTCATAAATATATACCTAGATATATATTTCTTGAAGTTAAATGTTAAATGAACAATCAAATTATGACATTAAGTTATCTCTAACTAATGTTTCTCATAGAGTCTTATAGGTTTTGATGAAATGATACAGTTACAATGAGTAGTATTCTTCTATAGAGATATAGAATATATTTATGATGCACAAAATAAAAAATAAGATCATTTCTGTTCACTATATTACCCACTATGTATACCACATGAAGTGTCATACAAATGTATTTGGTATACTAGGGGTTCATGGATCATATTTGACTCCCCATTACCAAATGTTGGTGAGATAATCAACATGGGAAAATTTATACACTGATACCCTATTGATGTAAGGACACATGTTTACTTAGCTAATATAATGGTGGTATGGGATGTCACCGATGAATTCATTGGTTGGTGATTAACAAATATGAGATTTTTCCTCTTGTATGCTGTATATGAAATCTCATCCCTTGAATGGGGTATACTATTTAATTGTGAAACTACACCTAGATAATATCTATCTATCAAGATAAGGTACATGTGTTTTGATGATACATAAGTGTTAATGACATGTGATGTATTCATAGAATAGATTAGTATATACTCTAAGAATCTATAACATATGATTTGGCTAGATGGGATTGTTATACTCCATGTCTCATGGTCACATTATGTATTTAATGAAGGGAAAATATGAAAATTCACATTTTTATATGATGTTGAATGGTGTAAATAGGAATAAAGATATATGTGTTTCATGGAGATCACATAAGATCCCTTGATATATTTAGTAGCATTAACATAATGATAGAGGATTATATTTTATTATATTTAAGGATATATATATTTATATTTTTTATCAACACTATAATGTCTTCCAGAGTCACACTATATGGTTGAAAAAATGGGTATTTAATTTGAATTAAATAGTTACTCTAAAAGTGTTTTAGAGTTAATCGAAAAGTGTTTGGTATGGAAATTCACAAGGTATTACATATAAATTTATAAAATGTGATATTAATAATAGATTTAGACAAATATTTTGGAAGATATTATAAAGGAATTTTAATACTGTTTCAATTTTTATTGTATATGATTAAATATAAGGTGAAATAGAATAAATACTTTTAAGATTTAATGTAAGAGAGATATTGATGGAGACATATCCTCTATAGCTATATGCATGAGATTTATTTGATAATATAAATATAGTGTTATTAAAATATATATAAAATGAACCTATTTTTCAAGAATTAATATTATCTTCAATATATGGATGCCAAATGATAACAATTATCATTTAAGGAATGTATCCACCCAATCTATCATTTAAGGAACTATTTAATATGACGAGACATGAAAGAGTTTATCAAATTTATTTATTTGATATATAAACTAGTTAAAGAATTTACTAATTCATATAATGAATTAATTATTGTTTTCATAACTAAGGATTGACTTGAAAATCTATATGAAGACACTTTTAAGTGATGGAAGTGAGGTTGGTTTATGTTGATGCTAGGATGAAATTCCCATCACCCAAAGATTACTTTGTTATATTACTTTAGGTTTGAGGCACTAAGATGACATGGTGATAGAATGGATCCCATATGAATTATGTATATTTTTCTAGACCAATGGATACCTATGTAGGTGGGACATATTTTGGATTCCACTTCTATGGTATTCATTGAAGGCATTAGACAATGATCAAGGCCATTATATCGGCTTCTTTAATGTAAGGTATGCCATTTACTATGTTCTTATTTTCTATTTTTGTGTAGGTTTCATATTTCAAACATGAAGATACAAATTAAAGGGATTTGAAAACTTACATTTATTATAATAATGGTCATTATACCCTAAAAAATCCTGACATATATTAGTTATATATATTTTATTTTTATCATCAAATGTTAATAATTTTGTTTATTTCATAAAGGATTAGTAATGATGTTATAGAACCTCATTATTTCATAAAAAGTTTCTCATTTTTATAATATTGAAGATATTTAAATATAGAATCCGTAATTATTTAATAGGATACAATATTGTTCCATGAAAAATTTAGTTACGATTCTTGAAGAGAAAATTAGAGACAAACTAATTTATGGTAATTTACTAATGTCAACCTATTACTTGATAATGATAATTGGTCTTTATGTAAGTAATTAAGAACCATATTAATGACATATATTACAAATTAATATCAAATATATTCATTAAATAATTTTTTTGAACCGTCCATGTATGGCAATGATAAAAACCAAACACACTATTCATGGATGCACACACGAGCAATGTTTCATTTTTAAATTAATGTGAGGGAAGGAAGGTAGGAAATTATTTATCCTTAGAAAGTCCTAATTATGTGATAAATATACTATTCATTCAATAAATATATTCTTAGAACCAACTATGTGAGGTGGTGATGAAAAATGAAATAATCATTCCTCGGGGTGACAATTTTCACTTACGCATAAATGATGTATACATATTTCCAAGGAGAAGGTTCGAAGGCTCGTAATGATTTTCCATAAATATAATAAAACTATAGTATAATAATTTTATTTATTTTATTATTTTATGATGGTATAATATAATAGTAGGTATAATAATAATACTTAAAGAAATAGTTATGGAATGGGGTGATATTAGAATTTTTACCTTATTCCTAGGTATAAATCCATTACAGAATAAGTTAATCCTTTTAGGGGAGCTATTTTGAAAATAAAATGACCTATAAGAAGTGTATTGGAGTTTTGGGAATGTATTTTTATTTAGTTTTTCCAAACTAAATCACTTATGGATTGAGGATAAGTGGGTTGGTGAAGGGATCCTTTTAAAAGTTAGAAGAGTGAAATTTTTATAATAAGAGTTATATTACTCTAGGAAAGTGGATCAAAAAGTTTAAAATATTAGAGAGGTAATGTGTTATGTTTGTTAAAGGGCTAAAAATATCATTTGATGACATTTTTTAACATGTTTCATGTATTTTACACTTTGATTTTACCCATGTAACAAATTGTCTTTTACCTTGGTAACTGATTTTTAGATAATAATTTTTTTTTCATAAAAATAAAATGGAACTTATTATATAATTTAGACCATATTATTTAAAATATTAAATCCATTTTTATATAAAGTTTAAAAATGTGTTAAAAATTAATTTTAAAATAATAAATGTATAGCACATCAAAAACTGTATTAGTGAAGAATATAACTAAATTCTAAATTTTAAAATATTGAATTTTTAATAAAAATTATTAGTTTTTAAATAAATTATTTTAATTATAAAATAAATATTTTTTCAAATAAAAACTTTGCATAAATTTTTAATTCATTCTTATATCCTAATGATGTCATAAATGTCATGACCTTTGTAAAAATGATATTTTTCACCATTCACCTAAAAATCAATATTAAAAAAAAAACTCAAAAAATCATCCTAAGATAGTATTATTATACTGAATTCCAAAATGAAATTCATTTTTTGAAATTTAAATTGTAAAATTTAGAAATTCATCTTTCAAACAGAACCATTAAAAATAACGAAAAAATGGTTTTATCAAAAAATGATTTTTTATTCAGAATTTAGGGCTTAATATTTTTATTTCTAATCAATTAAAAATTTAATGAGTGTTAATATATTTTTTATATGTTTAAAATAAAATTATATTTATTATTTAATATATTTTAATTTAATTTATTTGAATAAATATTTCACAATGTTTGTGAAAACACTATTTTAAAAATAACCCTTTTACCATTATCATGTAATTTAACTTTCATCTTTATATCTTATTTTAATGCCTAGAAAAATCATCCTTACTACCAAAATTTAACATTTTTATTAAATAAATTAATTTTATTTTTAAATTCTGTTTCTAAAATTTTAAAAAATTAATTTTTATGTAAGTACACATAACAGATAAAAAATAATTTTTTTAGATAAATGTATATTCTAAACGTAAAATGAATTAATTAATTTTCTAGAAATAACTATTGGATGGATGTAAAATTTGTTTATTTTATATAATATCAATAAAATTTATTAAAATTATTATTTAACCATAATATAATAAAATACACAGTGAATAAAATGAAAATTTTAATATAATACATTTTTATGCCTAAAACAATTTTCTTCGTTATTTAGCTAAATAATTTTATTTTATCAATGAATTAGTATTAAAAATGAACTTTGTTTTTCTTTATTACTTATATTTCATAATTATGTTACCATAAATTATCCCCGTAAGCTTAACAACTATATTATAATGATTTTGTTTACTAATAATTCTATCTTAATAAGAGTATCATGATTTATTTTAGTTAAAGTGTTATTTGTGAAGAAAACTACTCAATATAGATTTTTCTACATAAATAAATGATACTAAAATATTAGGGTCTTACATCCTCCTCATAACATCTTATGAAAAATGTGAAATAAATATACTTAATTCCAGTGAATAAATAAATGAAAACAACTCGTCAACTCAATAGGTAAAACTATATCTCATAATCAACATGTGTTTCTCAGCAAGTGACACATGGAAGTAAGAATATACCTGTCAAAACATATATACATAATAAAGGTACTCAACTTATACCTTTTCCTTGGTGTGTCACTATCACACCCCAAAAAACCAAGTCCTATGCTCATCCCTCCCACGAATCATCCTGCCATAACCTAGGATACTATATCAACTACAATATTCTATGAAGCACATCATTATCCATATCCTTCTCCTCCTCATCTCATTCGTCACCAAGGGTATTTCTAAATGTTACTATATCACACATATCATTCATTAAACCTCAATCTACTATAATTGATGTATGTACACCTATAGGAAACCATAGTCAACTAAAAACCTACATTTATAGTAAATTTAGAGCTATGATAAACCGCATGAGTCTATAACGAATACCTAAAATCATCACAACCCATGTATGACTATATAATATAATAGAGCTAAATAAAGATTGGGGGAGAGGGAGTATTCATCCATATGTTCCCTCTCCAACCTAGATGTTCAGGAAAATTCCCATCAAACATTATGGTGTCATTTCCTATCCCATCTTGGGTAGGGACGCGTATGAATTAAAAATATATAAGATATGTTTCATAGAGGTTTGGTTCGACATTGTGGTTTTGTGATCAGAAGCCGTGAGTTCACTTCGGCATAGGCTGGTTGGAAGGCGGCGATTTCAGAACTGTTCCAGATCTGGTTTCATACTAGATCTGGTTGGATATCGGCGGTTCGGATGGCAGACTTAGGTCTCACGGGGACACGGTGTCGGAGGCGTGATAGTGTTCAGTGGTGGTTGGTGGCTCCGTTCTAGTAACGATTTTTAGATCTAGCTTGATCCGTGTGCCTCGTCGTCGATAGGATCCTTGGAAGGTGGCGGGCTCTACCGGAGGTCGTTCGTGCGGGTCTGGAGGTGCGTCGCGGTGGTCGGTCTGCCGGTGAATTATGTGCGTTGTTGCGGTGAGCGTCGACCTCAGGTTGTTGACTTGGTTCCGAAACCCGTGCGGTCTTCCACAGCAGTGCCGTGACAGGGTTTTCCGGCCCTCGGTATTCGGTGGTGGTGGGATTGTGTGGCTGTGATGTGTCGAGGCTACGTTGGGGGTTTGGATCTGATTGGTGGCGCCACGACGGTTCAGGATTGCTTGGGCTGCATGGTTGGTTTTCCCTGCTTGGGAGGCCTATTCTTTTCTGGTGGCCGTGTCTCCGGAGTGATAGCTTGGAATTGGTCCGCTGGGCCTTCTGGTCTTACCTTCGGGTTGTGTTATTCCTCTTATGGTGCTGTTGGATACTTGTCGTGGGTTTTTCCATTGGGCTCTTATGTTTTCGGTGGTGTCTCTGATTGGGATTTGTCCCACTGGGCCTGCGGGCTTGTAATGGGTTTTACCTTACCCATTTCAAAAGGGTTTACTATCCTTTTTCTTTTCTTTTAATAAAGGGTCATGACCCCAAAACTTTCTGTTATATATAACTATCATTATACAAAACACTCTGCTACCATATCCAATTTCTAGATCTCAAACATTCACACAAGACACAGGGTTCAATATTATTTAATTTATTTAGTAATTTATAAATTTAAAATATTCAATTAAACCGTCATTAATTTTTACTTAACTATTTCATTTCAAATGAATAAAACATTCTGTTATAAACCATATTACAATTCCAAATTCCCATTACATGCTCTAAGGATTATTATATTGAACCATATCATGATTCTAATTGATGGATAAGTCATTTATCATATCATCCACCCATAAAGCTAAATTCCATGATTTTATTTAAAAAAATTACCATTACAAAATTTTAGGGTACTCTAGGACTCATCCAAAGATACTACAACCAAAGATTCACTTTTTATGCATAGAGACAAACTTCACCAAGAATATGGAAACCATAACTTAAAACTATCAAGAAACTATCCATTTAAAATAAATAATAATGAAAGAACTGATGATAAATTATAGCTCTTAACTCATTCCAGCTAACATGGTGTCATCCATCACACCATTGTGAAAAACATATTCCATCATGCCATCAATGGATTAAAGACACAACTAGAACATCATGAAAATCGACCCATTATTCAGAAAATAACAACCATTCTGGGTTCACAAAAAAACATATCAAGGATATACCATACATGACAAATCATACCAAGTAGAAAATTTATTTTTAGTATGGAACACTCATGAAGAAACAATGGCCATATCACCAAGGCATTCAAGCCTTCCACAAGTAGGGATTTGATTAATCGGTGGAAAAAAAATATATTTAGAAGAAAACCAATTCATTATCATCTTGAATTAACTGATTATTTATGAATATTTTCACCAATAATAAGATACCTATAATCAACAACTATCCATATCATGGAATCATTCAAAATAATGATACAAGAATAACATCAACATTTCATCAATTTCAAGCAATTACGATAATAAATTTACATGCCTCTTTCATTAATCAATTAATAATTATATATTTATGTTATTTATAAAATTTTTAGTAGATTATTCATGATAAAATACCAAAATAAAACAAAATCATATATAGCACACTATTAAGAAAATTTGGAGGCAATATCAACATGAAAAAACACATGGAATCACAATGACACATTTCTAAATTGGATTTCATTTCTAGAAACTATATTTATTATATTTATTCAACCAACACAAAAAGAGTTAAATCACGATACATTCAAATATGCACATAAGTAGAAGGAGAAGTATCAAATTCCATGCATCGATTAAATTTCTCTATGAAAGGGGAGAATCTTAGAATAAAATTCCACCAAATCTAAATTAAATAATAGTAGAACCTATTTGTAACAAACTAATATAATGACTCAATCAAATATCAACCCAAAAAAGAGGAATCACTACCAAAATGAATGTTTCCAAGGAAATAAAAAAAATGAAGAGAGCAGGACCAAAAGTAGTACCTTAATTGATGACACTTTGATCCAAATGAAACGAAAGGATTAGACTCTCAAGAGAGGAGGTTGGAGTGTGGTGAGAGGCCTAGGGGAAAGCAAAGGTTCGAGAGAAGAAAATAAAATTTGAATCTAGGGTAATCCAACCCTCTATTTATATATTAGGTTCAAATAGCCTCTATCATGGTGTAGGTGGTTTCAAAATACTTGTTGCACTTCCATTAAAACATGATATATAGTTTTCCTGATGATTGAAAAGTCACACCCTCAAACCCTACACATTTTAAAAAAAAGCATTTAAAACCTTTAACTTCTATAATTATCTACACCATGACATGATTCAAGGAATTTTAGATTCATATTATTCCCCCCATGACCTACTTGAAACACCTAAGATTCTACTATTGATGGTAAATGCTACATCTTAAAAGTATTTCACAAATTCTCCCTTTAAATAACCTTCATTAAAGACATTATTTAAAATTATAATTGTATATTTTTAAATTGTTAAAACCAGCATCATTTTATTATTTATCATGGTCATATTACATTAAAGTGAAATTTTAAATTTTGTATAAAATTATTGATTTTTATGTGGATAATAAAAAATAATTTTTTCCCAAATTGATGAAATTTATCGCATTACTATATTAGTGAAAGGACTACAAATTTATCAAATATTTTAATATATATTTGAATAGAATTATTATGAAATTGAAAAAAATATTATTTTGAACATATAAATTGTATAGGACTTATTTTTTCAGTGTAATTAATTAGAATATATTAAGAAATATTTTCAGAGTTTGGTACTGAGACAGAGCATGATTCTAATGCTTGGTGAGCCCATAATTAATTTTATAAAAATATTAAATATATTTTATATCATGCCTAAATAAGTTTTCAGAAATAATGAAATATATATTGAATTGATACCCAAATAAAAAAATTAAAGACCAAAGTGGAATCTGAATCATGAGGTTTACCCTTGGTGCGACCAAAATTTGGTCCATGATGGATGCTCGGATGAGGTAGTCATTGATGGGTATGTTATGTGAAATAATTAATTAATTATTTAGTTAATTCATTTAATGCACAAAACATTTTTCTTCTATTAATACAAAATTAACGAAAACCACCTTGTTTATCTGCATCACCCTAGGATCATTTGGAAGAGGATTCCACCATTCTTCGTTATCCAAATAAGATTAGATGACTACCAATAATTGGATCAAGGTAAACTGAGGCACAAAAAACACAACAAGTTATCTCCATTGTTGGTAACTTTGTTCTTCGCCAATTATTGATCCAAATAAATATAGTGTATATTTATTTTTGATTTCCCCATTTTTAAATTAATCTTTCATGAATTATATTATCTACTTTCAATTATTACATTATCCAACCTTTGCATGATACCGAAATTTTTTTGTTTCTTTATTTTATTTAGTAAAACCTGTAACACCCTAGACTTTTATTTTATATAAATCATCAAAGGAATCTTTTTCTACACAACACTTTCTTGGCTTTCTTTACATGAAATCACGGCCTTCCTCGATAGCTTGCATCGTACGCAATACCGAGTTTCACTAAACAACGATATGATATTAAAATATTATTAAAACTAGCCGTTATGAATAGTAATAACCACTTTTTGAAATTTTATAAATTTTATTTTTCAAAATGGACTTCATTTTTGGATTCGGAATATCGAAATTAGCCTAGGGTGAAATTTTGGTATTTTTCTGAAAACTTTCAATTTTTGATGAATAGTGAAACCACTAAGTGGTAGTTAAAAAACTGAATTTTTCATAAAACTTAATTTTACCGCTTCTGTGAGTGGAATTTTGAAAATCCAAGAGACACGGTTAATATCAAGGACTAAAATTTGGTTCAATGAGATGAAAATAATTTTTGGAGAATAGTAACTTTTTTTACTTTTTTTTACCACGGTTAAAAGTAAATAGGGTAATTAAGGGTAAAGATGATATTATTATTACCCTAACACATGTCCTAATTCTATTGGACAAGTTTAATTCTACCAAAAACAAACTTAGGAATAAAATATGACCATTTAGGACCACTTGGATTAGATTAGGACATTTATTATTAATTTATTTAAAGAAGGGTTAAAATAGTTAAAATCAATGTTTAATAACTAAATTATTTTTAATATGGGGTTATACACAAGATAAATTAGACTATAAATATTAATTATAAAGATAATAAGATTTCCTACATAATGGTATTTTATTTTTAATTTTTAGATATTAAATAATTTAATTTATTTATGACACAATGATGATGCAGTAATTATCTTATTAATGAAATATTGACATAATTGATGTTATAAACACCAAAATAAATGTAATTTGATACTTTTTATGAATCAAACTAATTTTATAGGTTAATATGACATGTTAATATTGATTTAATTAACTTGGTTAGAACTAATAATTCTGTTATGATTTTCAAAAAAATCAATTACTAAATAGTGTCAAAATTGACATAAAATAGTTTTTAAAAAAAATATTATATTAGTAATTGTTATTTTATTCCTAAAAATATAAGGTTCGGCCAAATGACTTATATAAGGTTATATATATTAATAATAAACAACTTGGGGTTCTTTTGGCTGCTTATAGTAAGTTTATTAACCTTATAGTATAAGAACACAAGAAGACATGGTAAAAATAAAATTATTTAACTTAATGTTAAATCTAAATGATAATGTTAAAATAGGAACCTAAACTTGTCTAAATTCTATTTTATGTGAGTATTTATACCCATACCAACCTTATATTCTAAATATATCAATTTGGAGCTATTTAAAACCGAACATGACTTTATAATAAAATAATAGTTTTTGTTATTCCAAAGGTGCCCCTCTCCTCCCTTATAAAAGGACACCTCCTCCCCCTCTTCCTCACACCACTTTAAGCCTTCGAGCTCGGCCAACCCCTGACAATTCCTCCTCTAAACTTCACTATAGACATCCTAGAGGTCCTGGTATTCTTCAAAGACCAATTTTAGTGCCCTAAAAGAAGGTCTCAAAGAAGCACTTCAAAGAAGAGGTAATGTCCGTTACCGATTCTTTCATCTTTATTTCTTCTTCCACTTCTTCTTATTTAGTTGTTTCATTATGAAGTAATAACATCAGTATCACTCATATACTGATATGTTATTATAAGTATGAAACAACCCTATTTCACCATCTATCCATCCTACGGAAAAAGAAATCACCGCGCATGCGTACGTACGGAATACCTTCTCCACGCCGTGGTGTAATCTATTTTCCACCACCACCTTACTTGGATGGGTATAATGGTGTAAATAATGACTATATATGACTATTATAAAGTGATATTGATTCTGAAATAGTATAGATATACTCCAATACAATTCCACGATCATAGGAACGATATCATCACTCGTGCGTACGTACGGAATACCGTCTCCATGATGTGATGCGACTCGTTCTACATGATCTTTATTTCATAATGATTATATAAATGAATTGAATGAATGAATATGATATATATTACACTAATACCATTCTGGAAATGAGGTATCTATAACCTAAAGAAAAGAATAAGAATTTATTCGACAAAACACGCATAAGAACAAAAAGTTATAAACACCCGAATAACAAGTAGCAATGAAATATTACTACTAAGAAGCTAAGAATATGACCATATATGATATCATAAAAATAAGTATGATTCTGGAATAAGTAAATAACATTATTTAAATCATTATACAGGAGTTTCGGACACTTACAAAGCAAGTCGGACCTAAGGTAAGGGAAATGTCACAATCTCATTTTTATCCGAGATTGTTTATACTTTGGTATTTACTGGGGTGTATTTTATCATCCACATCCATGTTTCCCCAATATGTAATATTTATATCCTTCTACAATAGTTTATATCAAATTTTACCCTTCAGTGAGTTTTTAGTAAAAGATATGAAAGGAATCTTTTGTCGTTTTTCGTACGAGGTATTTTTTTGACTTTTCCGACAAAAGTACGAGAAGAATGTTTTTTTAACTTATACGACATGAATGGATTTTTAAAACATTATTTCAAAGAAGAATCCTTTACAAGTTTTCATGTTTATTTTTAATCAACTTCTTTTAGTTTAGAATTGTATGATATGTTAATAAAGGAAAAGTGTTTTTGAAATAGAAAGGATATTTTCCTCAAGAATGGAGTTCAAGTGTTTTATCAAAACTATTTTCCATCTAAGATAATATAGGGTTATGTTTCTATACCAATTATTACATTTATTTGATTATGTTGTGATTGAATTATTTTTACTTTACCTAATATGAATTTTTTTATGATGTCATGTTGTTTAAGAATCCCATTTTTATTACGTGGGTTATGTAATGATGTATGATTTATGATTTTGTGGCACACATAAGAATGGTATCATTATGAGATGGGTGGGACCTATATCTCCCTCCAATGCATTGGGTAAAGATTTTATATCTCATGAGATAGACATGGATGGAATGGTAGGTTATACCGGTTCAGTGAAACAGGACTGAAATGAGGGTGACTCGGTTCAGAAATGGACTTTGTCCACTAAGATAGTCTTGTCAATGAGTCTTGACTAACAAGAAATGATTCTCTATGATTATGTGTGTATGCCACAAAGTTTCATGTTTTAAGTTATGATTATTGTGATTACATTTCACTGCCATGATTTATCCCATGTTATGAAATTATGATCTCTTTTGCAGGTTAAGATTTCCAAAAGTTATGTGCTTATGTATACGATGTGATTGATATTTCTTTTTACCCTTACTGAGCATTTGAGCTCACCCTTTTGTATGTTTCATTTCCCCAGGTCATGAATAAGGTTATTAAGTAGAATATGCCAAAAAGGGACTCTAGATATGATGAAATAAGTGGGAGGCAAAGTTGATGCTTTATGAACCAGTTGTTTATGTTTCCCAGTTTCTAAAGACACTATACCTATATGGTCCTTTCATGGTTTTGTTATATGTTGTAATAAGTATGCTTCAATTTTGAAGTATTAACAATATATGTAAAGTATGGGTCGTTATAAAACCCCTTACTACATTATTATCACCTCGATTATTTGATCACTATCACAGAACTTGAGGAAAATGAAGTGTCCACTATATTATTATTCCTTTTCCCTCTTCATTTATAAGGTTCTTCACATTTTTCCTATGAGGTCATAGTTTGACTTTTTTTGGGTGGGTTTGAGAATGATTGAATCCTTGGATTCATTGAGGAAGTACAAGGGACATGAAGTTTGATGGATTATGGATGGATTGATGTATGATGTGCGATGTGGATGTTACCACCCTAGATGAGGGAACTTATTAGACAGTAGGAGGTTCCACAAATGATGGTAAGCATGAGGGATTCATGCAGGAGGACCAAAGTATGATTTTCAACCAACAGATGGAAGAAATAGATGTTTATAGGAGATTAACACTATTTTTGGGTGGCCAATGGGTGAATTTGGTGGTGATAGAGTTGTATTTGAAAGATTTATGGAGATAGATAGTACCTGTGAAAATAATGACTACACGCCATGCAGTCTGGAAGAACACAAGATGTGTAATTTAGATTCTATGACAATTGGGTTTCTGGGTGGGTCAGGCCATAAAAGATTAATATTAGAGGTGGTTTTACCTTGGGATGGTTCTTGGATGTTTTTTACCTTATAAGGTTTGGTTGGAAACTTAGGGAAATAATTCCAAAGTATCTCGAGTATAGATTTCAGGTTTGGGAACCTAATGTTGGTGTGGTGACTGACATATCCATTCACCAGGACAATGACTACATACTTTTAGAATTGGAATACTAAGACATTGGTTGAACAGATCATTGTTATATGGACTATAGAGAATTGAGCCTATGAAATTTTCGTCTTGAGTCATCTCCCAATATATATATTCTCATCATAATATGATATATCTTGATTAAATTTTCAGGTTGCCTCTAAATAGACAATTATCTATGTTTCCAATTCAAGGTTGTGAAGATGATTTAATGAGTGATGAAGAATTAGTTAAGGGGAAATGTCCTGAGATACTTCTTCTAGGTGGGTATGTATCCGAAACCCCTCATTTTGATAATTAGATTATACTATAAGATCAGGCTAATGATAAGTGCGGGATTAGCGCACTCCATGAGTTTCAGTACCAGATTCCACTATGGTTCTGCAATGAGGTAGATCCTTATACAGTTGTGTATTGACTTGAGTTTGTGATCTAAATTTTTAGGCTTGTGCGTACCCCAATAGATCATATGGTTTCACTTACAAGTAGCCATTTTCATGAAGCAGTTGGGTGCTAGTGAAGTTTAGTCATGCTGATGCGTGATGAGTCGACACTCACATGGTCTAAAATCCAAATTATATAGCATGAGCAGTACTACCCCTCATGCTTATGCAATGTATAGATTATAGAAATTTTAGAGATGAATCAGGGAGGGATGATGGTTTTTTAGTATTTTTCTAGGTTTACAGACCATACCCAGTACTCCATCGACATGATTTAGGATGTTTATATTCGAGCACAATAGTTTACGATGGGTCTCTATAGAGACATGCATGACAGTGTGGTATCCTTGGGCATTCCAATGTATGCTAGAATGTTAGAGTGGGTGATACTTATGGAGAGTTCCATATCTAATGGAAACCATATATATGGATATGACATTGGGTGTCATGGGGCTGAGTCATCTGTAGTAGTTAGAAGGTGTCAGTCGGTAGGGTCTCGACATAGAAGAATTTTTCAAGATCAGACTCATCCATGTGGTCACATGGAATAAGAACTACACATAGGAACATGGTAGATCATAGAGGTGAGAGTCTATGCATGTGATGGTAAAGGAAACATGTAATGTGATTAACTGATCTAAATTTCTGGGGAGGGAAGGAAGATAGTGGATAGACCACCATGGTAGAGATTGAGTTATGATCATGGATCTCCTAGGTGTGTCTAGGGTGTCCCCCAGAGAGGCGGATATAGAATAGTATTAGGTGGGGTCTCCCATAGGATTTTCTTAGTGGTGGATGATGTTTTTATATCCTTACACCACCACAACTAGGATGCCATTATAGGATCATAGAGTTTGTAGCTGGTGCCGTGGGAAACTGGAGTCTATAAAGGATTATGACCTAGTAGATCATTAGATGATTATATGTATGATATGTGTTCATTCAACTCTTGGTTCTCTATATGTATAAATAGGTGCAATCCATTCCTTCATATCCTTACTCTTGGTGGGGATCTAGGTCTTCTAGTAGTGACTTTATCCCAACATATTTTCCTTGAGGTTAATATAGGGAACACTTATTTGATATCATTTATCTACTAATAGTGAAAGATATCACTTGGTGGATAGAGTTCCTCATGGGAACTTTTGGTCATTACAACAAGACCTTATGATGTTATATTGGGTATTGACTAGTTGTCCATGGTTCAAGCCTATATTGAAAATCATTGTATATGATTAAGATTTATTTAGACATATTGGACAAGATTGTTCATCATGTTCAAGAGATATCTCATGATGGAGTGTGTGGGTTTTACGAGTAGGAAATTTTAACCCATCACCCCTCAGTTAGAAAATTTATTCCTTTAGAAGTGGACTCTTTAGGCCTCTGGGTTCCTTCATTCATGGAAGATTATGTGGATGCCTTTCCGAGGATGTTTTAAGACTACCTCTGAGGTGGGAGAAGAAGTTTTGTATTTACTTACACCCCAATACCACTTCTATATCTTCTATTGAATATTATATATTTCCTTCTGAGCTATGAGAGTTGCAGGTGCTATTGGAGAACCTTTGAGAGATGGGTTCTATAAAAACCAACATGTCCCAATGGGATACTGTGGTGTTCATGAATAAGGAAGATGTGAGTTTGTGGATTTATGTTAATTATCATTTCCTAAACCATACCATGATAAAGAACAATTACCCTCGCTGAGTATTGATGAAATATTTGAACAATTTTGAGAAGCAAGATGGTTCTAGAAGATTAATCTTAGGTCTAGCTACCACCAGTTGAGGGTTCACAAGGATGATATTCCAACGCTGGAAATCCGTTGTCCCTACATACACTATTAGTTTCTAGTGATGCCTTTTAGTGTAAAAAATTCTTACAATGTGTTCATGTATATAATGAACTAGATATTCTAACCACACTTGAACTGATTTGTTTTTGTCTTCATTGATGACATGTTCACCATCTTTGCATCAGAGGAGGATCATAATGATGCTTAAGGATGGTCATAGTCTTGCTACATGAGCTCTAGATTTATGTTATTCTCTAAAATATCTAGTTCAATTTCAATAAGGTTCACTTTCTAGAAAATTTAATTTCTGATAATTGATTATATATGGATTTGATGAAGATTCAAACAGTGCTTTCTTAGGAGAAACTGAAGATAATTTCAAAGGTACAAAGTTTTCTTGAAAAGTTGGGGTACTATAGAAGGCTTGTGGTATACTTATATAGGACATTATCCACTCTAACCACCTTGGAATATAAATGGTAGTTGTTTACCTTGATTGACCAGTTCTAGAGAGCCTTTGAGGAGTTGAGGATGAGGTTGAAGAGTGATCCTAATTAGAGACTACTAGAGGAGGGTGTGGAGTACTTAGTTTATAATGATACCTCTAAGAGATGGGTTTATCAATGTGTATATGTAGAGGAAGGTAGTGATCACATATGGGATGATGCAGTTGAGACCCCACAAGAACTATCTGACTCATGACTTAGAGTTGGTGGTAGTAGTCTTCACTCTAAGTATGTAGAGGAACTATCTTATTGATGAGTGTTTTATTGTTTACTCATACCATCATATTATTAGCTATGTCTTCATATAGAGATAATTGAACTTGATATAGAGATTAAGGTTGGAATTCATGAATGAATATTAATTTGAGATAGTATAAACTCCTAGGAAAGGAAATTTTGTTGTAGATTCAAAAAGAAGGAAGTCATGTTCTAGTTTTGTGGAGGGGGCTTCTGAGAAGTTTGCTTCCTTATAGATGGACCTAGTGGAATATATTGGTGAAAATTATTTTCCCTTGGTTTTGTTGACTCCTCCGCTTCTCTATCATTTGAGGGTGGTTTTTTTAGGATACATCGACTATGAGGCCCTACATGACCAGATATCATTAGAAGATTTACCGCATGGATTCTCTAAAGGGGGAATCATGTCATCCTTTTTCTAGGAAGGAAGGTGGTTCTAATCGCTATGTGAGATGAGGTGATGAGAGAGTTTCATACTCCTCCTTTTTCTATATATATTAGTATAGTAAAGATGTATAAAGACATTTAGTGGATGTTTTGATGGGATGGAAAGAGATGATGCATTACTTAGTTCATCTCTCTATGTCTCACATGTCAGTAGGTGAAGGATGAGAACATGCTTTTGGAACTGGTACAAAACATATTTATCATGTCTTCCTTTTAACAACAATTATTTTTAAATGATGTGAAATTATAGGTAAATTGATTTATCACATTGATTATATTATAATCAATGTTTAAAATGAATTAGCTAGATTTATGACATCAGTTATTCTATAACCGACATGATACAAGAATATTTTTTATGTCAGTTATAGAATAAATGACATGATAAAGAAAATTTCATTGCATTATCACATCATTTCTTATATAATATACGTTATAAATCATTTTAGCATATTTTTTATATAATAACTAACAAGATAAATATACTAAAAACTATTTATAATATTGGTTACTAAATAACTGATGTGATAAATCATTTTAAAATTTTATGAATCCCCATTTTGAGTCATTGTGGGGTTTTTCATACGGGCGACAATGAATCTGTTCTCTACCACATAGAAACCCTAGAATCTATTCTTAAATACAATGGCCTCCAACCTCATTTTTATAGTTTTTTTCATCTTCTTTTTCATTGGAACATCTATCTGATCTACTCAAAACACTCATGCAATCTTCACGTGCCTCAATTTTGGTCGTTCTATTTTTCGTATAGCCTAAATCTATCCAGTTACTAAAATATTGAAATATATTGTTTAATTTACTCATGTTATCACATTGAATATGTATCTATCAAGGAACTAAGTGTGAAATAAAAGTGAGAATTTATATGACACAGGGTTTGAATTCCAAATACCCACTATGTATTCACTATAAGTCCATGTTTCATGAATTTAATTTAATTTATAGTTGTTATTTATGCATTCCTCATTTTTTTGAACAAATATATTATTTGTTTCTTGAATGGTGAGATAGTATGAGGTTGAAAATCATGTACACTATTTACACAACATAAAAACCCTAGAGTATTATTGCATATGAATGATAAATTGGGTGGATGTTGCGAAACTATATAAAATTCCCCTAAAAGACATGCCAATATTTTTTTTCTCATACAGGGGATACAAATATCTATACAAGGAATGTGTTTCTTAGGTAGAATCATGTAACAATGTCACCTTTATAAAAAAATGGAACCTCTAGATAATAGTTTATTTCAATGGTCGGTAGAATTCTATAAAGAGGATTTAGTTTTCACAATAGTAATATTACCAAAAAATAATGCAACCCTTGGAAATTATTCATATACCACATCTCATAGAAATATGTTAGACTATAGTGTGATATAAAATGTGAGTGAATTATTATAAGACTTGAAGTGATTCACTACTATGTATTGATTTTTCAATGAGTTACATTGACAATTTTTTTTTCATGGGTTAATAATATATCACATTATTGGATGATGATTTTTTTACATAGTGGTTTTCTATATTATTTCTCAAAAACAATATCATTATAATTTTAAAATAAGAATTTATTTATTTTTTATTTCAAAATAGTGTTACTTCCAAATTATGGCATATTTAATATAAATATAAAATTTGATTGTCTAATTATATTTTCTTTTTTAAATTATTTACATGCATATATTTTTATGATTTATCATTTATATATAATCTTATATTCCATTATTTTGTCGAATTTGTAATTATATTTTTCAAATATGCATATATTTGTTTTATGTTTTAAAATTATGTTACTTTCAGATTATGACATATTTCATATAAATATAAAATTGGATTATCTTAACAATATATATAATTTTGATATTTGTTATAGGTAATAATGAGTCGAATTTGAATTATGAAACATCGAATGAGTGATGAAAATGAAGAAGGTGTTGATGCTTTTTTGGAATTTTTTAAACGAATTGTTCCAAACAATGACATGTATTTTTCCGTGCCTAAAATTTTTAATTATGAAGAAGTTGAAAAGTAGATAGATAAATTATCATTTAATTTGTCATTGTTTTAATCTGAGTTATAGAACTTGGATTTGGAATGGTGAAACTGGGCAGAATTTCAGATCTGCTGATGATGATACTTTGCAAGATGTAACTCTAATGAAATCCCAAAAATGATTTTTGATATAGAAGATCAAAAAATTGATAAATAACCGACAATTGAGCATCTATATGGTGATATTGAATAAAAATTGTATATTGGTTGTGCATATTTTACAGTTTTATCATTAGTTTAAAGATTGATTAACCTGAAGGTGAGACATGGATGAAGTGATATGTGTTTTACAGAGCATCTACAATTGTTGAAAGAAATTCTTTCTAAAGACATCGAAATTATAGATTAACATTATGAGGCAAAAAAAATATTATTCCCAATGGTATTGAGTTATAAGAACATATATACATGACTGAATTACTGTGTGATGTATATGAAGGAATATAGATATCTGTAAGAGTGTCATATATGTGGGACTTCACAGTATAAGTTAAAAGACAAATCACATGCTGATTTAGAGGTTATAGAAACCATTTCCAAGCTATTTAGGTATCTTTATATAATTCCTATTTTGAAATGTTTATTTTCAAATTCACAAGTTGAAAAGAGGTTTTGATAAAATGACGATGAGCTGATATGTGAGGGAAAAATACGTCATCCATATTATTTTCCACAGTGGAAGAGAATTTATCACTAGTTTCCTACATTTGGAAATGATGGAAGAAATATCAGACTTGGTTTGTTCATGGATGGAATGAATCCATATCAAAGCCTTAGTAGAACACATAATTTGTGGCCTTCCTTATTTGTAATTTACAACCAATCTCTAAAATTTTGTATGAAGCATAAATATTTCATGTGGATTTTATTGATATCTGGACCAAAGCAACCCCAAAATGATATTGATGTTTTCTTATCTCTAGTAATTGATGATTTGAAACTATTATCGGGGGATTCTATTAGGGTGAATGATTTTAATAAAGTTGAATATTTTCAACTGCATTCAATGATTATGTTCACTTTAAATGACTTCCCAACGCATGGAAATTTTTCTGGATGCAGTGTTAAGGGGCTTAAAGAGTGTCCAATTTTCAAAAAATAGACTTCATATTTTCAATGCATAATGGGAGGAAAAATGTATACATGGGTCAATGAAAGTATTTTCCTATGTATCACTCTTATTTAAAGTTAAAATATTCATTCAATGGATCATAATATTTTGATATTGTTCCTAAACCTTTATCCTCTAATGAGTATTTTGAGAGTGTGCAAAATGTTGATGTGAAATTTGGAAGGACACATAAATATGGTAATGATTGACATATTTGGAAGAAACAGTCAATATTTTTTTAGCTAACAAATTAGAGATATCCTGAAGTGAAAAATAACATTGATGTCATGTATATGGATAAGAATATCTATGATAACTTGATTATAAAATTGTTAGATATTAAAGAAAATACTAAAGATGGATTGAATACAAGATTAAACTTACTGTTAATGGGAATATATTTGGAGTTGATCCCCCTCCTAATTAAAGATTAACATTTCTTCCCCCACCTTTTCATACATTATCCAAGAGGGATAAATTTATCTTTTTTAAGTGTGTTCATGATATCAAAGCACCACAGTGTTACTCATCAAATGTTAAAAAAATTGTTTCATTGAAGGATATTAATTTGACAGGTATGAAATCTCATGATTATCACATCATGATGTAACAACTTCTACAAGTTTCATTTCATGGAATATTTCCCATTCATGTTAGAAAGGCAATCATGAAGGTGTGTTATTTTTTGAATTCAATTTGTAATAAGGTGATTGATTTGGAAGATTTGAACATTTTGGAAAAGGATTCACTTTATATACTCTATCAATTGGAAATGTAATTTCCTCCATCTTTTTTGATATAATGGTGCATTTAATGGTTTATTTGGTTTGATAAATAAAGCTTTGTAGAAATATATATCTACATTGGATGTATCATTTTTAAGTTATATGAATATATTGAAGGGGTATGTTAGGAATCCATATCCACTTGAAGCCTAAATTGTTGAATAATATATTTCTAAGGAGGTTGTAGTGTTTTTTATGAGATACTTGTCTATGGTGGAGCACATTGTTTTTCCTCAATCTCACCTTGAATGAGTTAATTACAAGGGAATGGGGATTTTTTTGTTGAATGTCAAATATTTTTCAAGTGAATAGATAAAGAAGGTAAATTTTTACATTTGGAATAACATAGATGATGTATAACCATATATAAGATTTAATTTTAATGAGTTGAAATAATGTCATCCAAATAAGAAAGAAATGTGGATTTTCAATAAGCATAACAATTTTTTTACATGGTTTAAAAAGACCATAATTGGTAGATCATATGCATTAGAGAAATTAAAATGGTTAATGGGTGGTTCATTTTTAAATATAATAACATGGCCTAGCTATAATAGTAATGGCTATACATTTCATATGAAGTATTAGGACAACATAAGTGCAATTCAGAATAATGGTGTATTGGTGTTAATAGTAGCAATGCATTTTTAGAGTTTTAAAGAGAAAAACCTAATTTATGCATCAAGTGAATATTATAGAGTCATTAAAAAAATATGGGATGTTGATTACATTAAATTTAAATTTCCAGTGTTTAATTGAAAATGATTTATTAGTAACAACAGTGTCAGACACGATGAATTTGGAATGCCAATTGTTAATATGAATATACTGGAAGACATAACTGATTCTTTTATAATGAAAACACATGAAAAAATAATTTATGTTCGTGATCGATCTGATATGCATTGCTATATTATTTTATAAGTAAAAAAAACATATTTTGGGGATGATCAACTTGATAAAGATAATGATTTTTGTGATATCGCTACTTCCATGGAAAGATTAATAGATTATAATTATGAGAACATCATAGATATGGTTTGTCGCAAAAGGAATGATCATGATTAATGAATTTGGGAAAATAATCAATTAGTAAATTTTTAATATTATAGGTCACAAATTTTTATTTCTCATTTACTTTTATTAATTTATTAAAATTTTAGATATTTTAATTTTTTCTATATTCAAACATGTATTAAAACTACTAAGTAAAAATGCATTTTTATATTAGTTTAGTTTTATTTAGTTTACCATGGTTAACATTACGTAACTTATAAATTTATTGATTTTGTTGAGTTATAATTATTTTAAATCTAATATGTTAAATAAAAACCAAAATATTTTATAAGAGTATATTGAAAAAATATTCTTTTTGTGAAAAAAATGATTAATTAGGTAATACCATTTTTAATATTCCTACACCAATTTTGGATTTATTTTCATTCATTTACATGAAATTTCCTATATCATTACCATTAAAATTTTAGTTTAATATAGAAAATATGAATAATTTTTTTCTGTTTTAGTTTACTTTTGTGTTTCATAATTTTTCATTTTTTATCTACATTAGTATTGTAATAGTTGAATTTTTATATTTTTATACTAAATATTTGTTTATTTGATTTGAAGGATAATGATAGATCAATCAGCTGATCAAACACATACTTCTGGAGATGAGCATCCTTATCATACCTATGTGGAGGAACTTTCCTATGCTCCTCTGGATGATCCTAAATATTCATACACCCCCATAGTGCTAATGAAGAGTTCGAGGGTTTATAAATGTGACAACACACATTTTCCAAATTTATTAGTTGATCATAGCTAGGACTAGAGGATAGTGGTAGAATTTGATGAGATTGATATTCCCATAGGTCCGAATTCAAATCAATTTAGGAGTTTTCCATCTAATCAGGGTAAAAGAAAAGTCAGGATTTTGTCTAATGATTGGAGAAGTGTTGAAAAAACCACACTATCTCAGTTATGGAAGACCATTTTGGTAAGATATTTTTTTATTGTTTTACTAGTCTTGTTATGTTTATAGTATAATATATTTTTCGTCTTCTTATCATATTAAATTTTATATACCTGACATTGGTGGAGTCAGGAGGAAATTCTTATCAATCGGTGCTAGGAGATTGAGAAAATTAAAATCAAACCTCACATATAATTTCATTTTTGGGAATAAGAAACATGAAAATACTTGTCATATATATATATATATATCCTTTTATGGATTAAGATACATGGAAAAAAAATTTTGAATGTTGAATACAAGAAGATTATTTGGTAGGTGCATAGTTAACTTTTAGAATTTTTCTTATATTAATGATCTTAGTAATGATTTCTTATTTTTTATTATTATTATTAATTTAAGGAAATCGAGGAGATCTTATTAAGATATCCAATATTGAAATGTATACCCTCATATTTTATCTCAGAGAGGGTATACTTTATTGGAAGAACAAATGATGGCTTAAAATTTACAAAAACTAAGAGCTGAGTCTTTAGGATCTGGAAAGGTTTCCCCTCTATCCTTTAATCTAGATATAAAAAATATAAGAGGGATTGGATGAGAAAAAAGGGAAATATCTTACATAAGAATCAACGGTTGTAGCTAAGAGTACTGTAAGATATTTATTTTATTTCTTTATTTATGTTAATTAAATTCTTTATATATTTTTAATCATTATATAATTTTTCAAATAATTCATACAAGATTCTCTTGAGGATTAGAGAACACATTGGGTATTTTTAGCTCAGGGGAGGTAAGATATTTTATCTACAACATTGGGAAATCCCAAACACCCAGGTCGTGTATGACGATACCCAACAGGTGTATCAATGAGAAAAGTGTTAACACATTATTCAACTTCTGTAATGGAGGGTTTTTATAAAAAAAAGAAATTTTGGAGGATGAGGTTCAAAATGTTAAAACAATTATGGGGAAATGATAAGAGCATTAGTATAGTCCATGTTTGTAGACAAGCAAAGAAAATTTCAGACTACTGCACCCACTCCCCCACCTTCACCAACATCTCCCACTCCCAGACCTCCACCTATATACCCCATTATTTATCCACTACATATTCATGTATTCACCTTTTTTTATCAAACCTATATACCAAATCCTCTACCTCCACCTAAAGACCAGATTTTTTATCCTACTCTTACACCCCTCCTCCATAGATTCCTAGTTACAGTGAGTTATATGTTGATGATCCTCACTATTATATAGTTCATTATGGGTAGATATATTATATAGGAGATACCATTAATCATAAATTTTTAGAGATAGATCATCACAGGGTAACTATATGATATTATAGATATATCAGATGGAGCATCATTACCTACAAATGAGGTGAGGAAAGTTGGACAAATTACCAACCACATTTTAGTTTGTCCTTCTAGACTTCTCCAAAAAATTACCATAGAGGTATGTGTATATTTTATATTTTATTTTATTTTTGTATTTTTTTTAATATTTGAAATTTTATATATTTATCTATTTATTTTTAGGAATACTTTAATGGTAAAAAAATATTGTATAACCACCAATAAAGACAAAGGGATATGAAATCAAATATAGATTCTAGTAGTCTTCGTAGATTGTCAAGATATTGAAATTTGTTGCGGGGTGTTTATAGGTTTCTGATGGAAGTGCACGTATGTGGGCGTGTAATAAATGGAGGGATTTCTGAAAAATTATATCATGGATCTTATAATTAAGGATAAGTTATGCATCAATGTGATGAAATATTTTTTCATGTAAGTCTTAACATAAACATTTCCTTTAGTTAATTTTTTTTGAAAATTTATACTTGTGTCCGTTTTGTATTAGGTATCTTCATAAAATTTATGAGGAGAATGAAAAGAAAAATGTATATAGATTTATATACCCATAGTTTATTTCACCTGAAGTACGAACATAGACCAAAGACTAAAGAACAATTTATATTGCTGAAATACTTGAACAAAATTCAATTATGCAGTGATGGATGTTTCTTTATGTTGAGAGGTATGAAACATATATATCAAAAAGTGTTATTTATATTTTAAAATAATAACCACTAACAATAAATTTTCTTTTATATTATTTACCATTGGATGTTATTTTCTTTTTCCAAGGGAGAAGACACTTCACTGGATATGCTCTATCCATAATGATGTGTGATGAAAATTTAAGAATGCACAGGAAAAGTAAGTTTAAAATTATTAATAGCTATTTATATTATAATTATTTTTAAATTTATTTCATTTATATTATTTTATAACATGGGATTGTAATTTTTTGAAAAAAAAACAAATAAAAAAGAATTCCAAGATCAAATATGTAAAAGTAAATGATAATTTTGATTTATAATTCATACATTTTTCATATATTACAAAAAAAATGATATTTTGAATTGATGAGAAAATAATTTAAACATAATTTTAATAAAAAAACGCATCATAGAATGTGTATATTATTTGTTAATATTGATGTATGAAATAATTACAACTGGAACAGTCACAAAGTTCAACCTGGTAAGATTTCCTTATAAACTATTCCTTTATTTTTCATTTGTTTTATTAATTATACATGTTAATTATTTTTATTTTTATTTTTATATTTTTTATGAAACTCACCCCTATAGTTCATAAGAGATTACACACTTAAAAGTGGGATGGTCAAATCATTTTATAGGAATGATTGGATTTTAGTTTTTTTAGTAATTTTTTTAATATTTAATGTTGTAATTATAAGTGTGTATTTGGTAAAAATTTTGGTTGGATTTAGTTTTTTAGTCAATATCGTAATTTTTTAATGTTTTAATTTTGAATGTGTAATTTTTCTTCTTGTTTCTATTTCATATTGTTTCCATATTTTTCAGGTATGGTCGGCAGTGAAGAGGAAGTGTAACACGAAATATTTTAAAAAAACTTTTTACATCCAATTTTATATAACAAATGTTAAAAAATATCCTTTATTGGTTTTTGCATCAGTTTTAATATAACTAATGTGGTAAAGCGTTTTTTACATCATTTATATAATAACTGATTGTAAAACCCTTCATTGGGAAGCCCTATCATGTCTATTTTAAAATAACTGATATGGAATAGATTTTTTTACACCAGTTAACTACTAAACGACATAAAAAATGCTTTAAGATCATGTTTCTATTTTGGAGAAGAGTTTGGTTGAGACTAAGTGGAATATGTATGTACAATATATCTTTCACCATTATGGGGTTACCTCAATGTTTGTCTCTGAAAATGATGTTTGGTTTACATCACAGTTGTAGAGAAGACTTTAGGAGGAATTCAAGACCCAGTTGAGGATGAGTAAAAATTTTCACCCCCTGAAATATTGAAATACAGAGCATACTATCCATGTGTTGGAGGATATGATGAGGTCTTGTGTGTTTGATTTCATCTTGATACAAGAGGATCAATTATCCTTAGTATACTTTTATTACAATAATATCTATCACTCTACTATCTACATGGAAAATTTTGAGTCTCTTATGCTGGAATGATATCAGTTATGCATCTCTTGTTGGGCTAGAGATGGTGAATGTGATGAAAGAGAAGGACTAGGTGATCCAAGAGTGGATGGAGATAGCCCAGAGAAGGAAGAAATATTATTCTGATTAACATCATAGGACCTTGGATCCAAAGTATGGAGAACAATTTTTTTTTAGATTCTCTCCATGATGAGGATTTAAAATATATAGATGGGTAGGAAAGCCATCCCTATGGGCCATCGAGCTATTCAGGATCTTACATGGGGCTGGTGAGGTTTCTTTCCACTTCTATATACTCCTACCATTGCAAGGGGTGTATGATGTCCTCCATGTGTCATAGTAGAGGAAATATATACATGATCCTAGGAACTTTATTGACTTGGGAGAGATGGATATCGAGGATGGAGCCACCATTGTGGGGGTACCTGGTGGGGATTGAGGATTAGTAGGAGATGATCATATGTAGATGGACCATTCACTTGGTTCATATACTGTGTAAATATGGGATCATACAGGAGAGCTACTAAGAGTGGGAGTGTTTGATGAGTGCCCAATATTCCCCACTTTTTACTTTGTTTTTTCCATTTTAGGGATGAAAATAATGAAGTAGGAAATAACATAGGGGCTCTATTTTTTACTTGTAAGACTTTAGAATACATTAAGAAATATTTTTGGATTCAGAAGCTGAGACGACATATAATTTTGAGGCTTAGTGAGCCTAGAATTAATTTTATAAAAATATTAAATATATTTTATATCGCACACAAACATGTCACGAACAAACCTGGGTACGTTGGTATCCCAATAACCAATATAGACCTAACATTACCTGAAGTGCATTCATGATCCTCACGGGCTAGAAACTTAACACCTGGAATCATACAACATACCAATGAGAACGATTTTTCCACAATAATGCGGAAGAAAATTATAAAATACAGTACACATATCAATAGAAAAAATCCATAGGGAGTAAAGGTGCCAGAATACAATGAGAAATAAAATAAAAAGTACTACAACCTAAAGTACTAAACAAGAAAGAATCCTCTATGGTCCCTAAGGTCCCAACTCACCATGTCCAAAGCTCAACAGTTGTTTCAGCCTCCAAGATATCCATTCCTTTTGATCAATCCTGGAAGAAGAAAGTCTACAAACACTTGAAGGAAAAAGTAAGGTGTGAGCCTAATCCCAGTAGAATACCACAAATGATTCCATAGTATATGCCAAATATATATTATCCAAAGAAAAGATTTTAAATTTTCAGAACAAACATGTTTGGATATTTAAAATCATATTTAAACAAAAAATGCAATACATTTTCAAAATGATGGAAAATACATTCAAAGAATAGGCTTTACATTACAAGAGATGAAGTATTTACAAAACAATGGCTTAAGTAAAGAATTTATCTAAAACAGTATATATAAATTTAGAAGGAATATAAAGTAGTTCAAACAAACTTTGGCATACCTTTATATCCCAAATATAAATAAATAAGTGAACAACATGGTCATCTGACAAAAGGTACAATAGTATTAACCAACTATAGGATTCCTCCTCCTCTTAGTGATCTTAGAAAAATGTGTATACACATGTCCCTATGACACTAGCCAAAGGAGACTCATCACCAAACTGTCGGGGATGTGACCCGCTACATGTATGTTTAGAATGTTCTAATAGCGTGGAGTGTTTTCAAATAACTCACTTACTACCTAAGGCTTGCATGTTCTATTACATGATGGGTGAAATATTTTAAGACCAATTAAAATATTTTCAATCCCATTCTTTTATTTCAAAAATTTCTATTTCTTTCCCTTTAAAACCAAAATAGGTTTTATTCAAAACATGCCTTTTTCACAAGATAAAACCACTAGGTTTCTATCAAATCATTTTAAGCCATTCAAAAATTGGAAATTAATTAAAAACTAATTCCATATTTTTCACAATTATATTTCACAATTAAATTAAATAATTTAATTGGAAACATTTCCATTAAAATCCACCATTTAAATTAAACAATTTAAATCGGTTAACTCTCTAAAACCCCATCCAAATTTATTGGAATTGGGGGTTTTACAAATTTACATGACAAACCCATTTTAAATCATCCAATTCATTAGAATTGGGTTTCATTTAAGCAATTGAAATCATGTTTATTCAGTTGAATTTAAGACAGAAATTTAAATAATCCATGAAATCCAAAGTTAATCAATTTTTAAAATTGGAATGGAACCACCTATCTCTTTCCTGAAGAATAACACTCACAAAAACACCCGTCAATGAGAAAAAAGGTGAAGGAGACCTTGAAACACAACCTAGAATAAAGATCCAACACCACATAACATAGATACATAAATCCATATATGATCCATTAAAAATCCAAGAGGAGAGAAAGAGATGAACTTGAAGAACAAGGGGGTACCCTTACCCGAGAATCACAACTCAGATGCAATGAAGATCCAAAGAAGATCGTATCGAACCAAAAGGTCCGCCTATGAAAATATATTTGGGAGAGTCTAGGGTTGAGTGGTAAGTATTATAGGAATAATAGCTCGAGCGATTTTACCAAAACCATTTTTAAGGCTGGGCATGGGCTGAGTCACGACGTGTAACCAGTGGTCACAACCTGTAGGCCATAATGGATAAGTATGCTGAAAATCCATCACCTCGGGTTAAAAAACCACTTTTTGATCCCTACCTGACATGTATGTTGGGTACAATGTGTGTACCAGATCACAACATGATCTCTGAGTTCACGACATGATCTCCCAGTCCACAACATGAAACCAACACCAAGTACATGATGTGTACTTCAGGTACACGGCAAGTACCAGTTATTTAGACTACAGTAAACCTAGAAAAATCACATAAAAGGATTTTTAACTGAAAGGGAGATTAGAAAAAGTGGAAGACTCACCTGATCAAGGTAACGGGATGTTACAATCTCCCCAACATAAAATTTTTCTTCCCCCAAAAATCTTATGAAGAAGCTTCCATTCCAAAAAGATGAGGCCACTACTCTCTAATCAGTGATTCCCTCTCCCACATCTCTTGAGAATCAGTACCATGATTCCATTACACATGAACCAAGTTATCATCATCCCATGATGTACATTGGTATCAAAATCAAATATCTTGAATGGTCGCTCCATCAAAGATAAATCAAGGTTGATCTCAAGATCACTCCAGCTCAAAATGTGAGATGGATTAGATTGATACTTTTTTGAATGTGATACATGGAACACGTTATGGATCGATGTCAGCTGTGGTGGGAGTTCTAAATGATAATAAAATTTTCCCACCTTATCAACAACCTCAAAAGGTCCCACAAAGTGAGACCAATCTTCTATTTCTTCCCAAGACGTCGATGACCCAACTTGGGTAAAACTTTTTAAGAACACGTGGTCACCAACTGAAAACTCCAATGGTCTACAACAATGATCAACATAATACTTATATCAGCTTTGTGATATCAAAATCCTTTGATGAATCAATTGAACCTTTTTATATTCTCCTGCACCAAGTTTGGTCCAGCCAAAGAACTTTCACCTACCTCCGACTAACACAATAGAGATTTACAAGGATGTCCATACAAGTCCTTGAAATGTTCCATTCTGATCATGTATTGGTAACTATTGTTATAATAGAACTCAACCGACCCCAAGTGATCATCCCAATCCCCATCAAAGTCAAGGACATAAGCATAAAGCATATCCTCAAGAATCTATATAGATCATTCTGTCTAGCCATCCGATTGCAGATGGTAGGGCATGCTCAAAGGAACCTTAGATACCATTTCCTTTTGAAGGAATCTCCAAAATCAATAAGTAAACTGAGGATCCCTATCAAACACCATAGTAGACTGAACTTTCTAAAAAATAAAAATCTCTTAAACATTGATATTTCCCAACTCCTCATCTTTGGACGCATCATGAATGAATATAAAATGAGCCGAATTGGTTAGCCTATCAACACAACCTATATCATGTTATTCTTTCTCTGAGTATGAGGAAACCCAACCACAAAGTCTATAGAGATCTCATCCCACTTCCAAGTAGGGACTGAAAGTGGTAGGGGAAAACATGTAGGTTTCTTTTTCTTTGATTTCACCAGTTGGCACATATAGAAACAAGAGAAAAACTCACCAATTCCCCATCTCATACCTGGACATGAAAACTATGGACTCATGTCGTAGAATATTTTTGTGGTTATTGGGTGCACAAAATACTGAGAATTATGGAAATCTTTCATCACTTCCTTTATTTCCTCTAACGGAACAATTAAGTGGTTTCTATAGAATAAAACACCCCATTTGGAGAACGACCACTGGGAAACTGTCTCCCCACCATAAAGGGAATTTCTAATTCTTAAGAACTCAGCATGAATATCTTGATCTTAAAGAAACATCTCAAGAAGTGTAGACATCAACTGCACACTAGATAAGGAAACATAAGCCCCTTCCTTCTGAACTCCAATATGCAACTGTGCAAAGAGAGCCATCAAATTTCACACTTTCAAATATTCTTTAACGATATGGTATGGAAGTTTTCTACTCAAAGTGTCATCAATGGCATTCCATTTTCTTGGGGTATAGGTTATTTCAAAGTCGAAAAACATTAGGTACTTCATCCACCACCTATGTCGATGATTCAAATATTTTTTAGAGAAGATATAACTCAGGATTTTGTGGTCTGAATACACCATAAATCATTGTCCAAAAAGGTAGTGTTACCAACTCTTAAGTGCATGCATCATAACCACAAGTTCTAGGGAATGGGTAGGATAATTATTCTCATTTGGCCTAAGCTGATGAGATCAATATGCTACAACATGATCACCTTGCATAAGAATGTATCCCAAACCCAAACTTGATGCATCACAAAAGACCTCATAGCCCTTCTTGGCATCTGTAAGAGTCCACACTGACTGAGTAGTCAAAAAAAATTTAAACTCGAGAAAATAACTCTAAAATTTATCATCCCACTCAAACTTCACCCCCTTCTAAGTCAGAGAAGTCATTGGAGAAGCCAACTTTGTGAAGTCCTTTAGGAACCTGTAGTAGTATCTAGTTAAGCCTAGGAATCTTTGGATTTTGATGACATTTCATGGTTGCTCCCATTTCATAATATCCTTCAACTTCTCCGGATCAACTGATACACCATGTTCATCCACCCTGTTTCCCCATAATTTCACTTCCCAATTCTAGAAATCACACTTTGAAATCCTAAAATAAAGGTAAGGATTTCATAGTAGATTCAGAAATGTTCTCATATGTTAAGTAGGTAAGAATGTCATCCACATATACTACTATAAAGGTGTCCAAATACTCATGGAAAATATTTTTCATTAAGGCCATGAAATATTTTAGGATAATATGTCAAACCAAAGGGAATAACAAGGTACTAAAAGTGACGATACCTACTCTGAAAGGCGGTTTTTTAAATGTCAGATTCTTTTATCCTCAACTGATGGAAACCAGATCAAATATCAATCTTTGAAAATAACATCCCCACTTTTATTTGATCAAACAGATCATCAATATGTGGAAATATATATTTGTTCTTTATTGTAAGTCAATTGAGATTTAGATAATCAACACATAAGTGAAGAGAACAATTATCCCTCTTAGCAAAGAGAAATGACACCGCCCATAGTGACAAAATTGGATGAATAAATCCATTCTCAAGAAGATCATCCAACAAGGACTTTATCTCTTTCATCTAAACTGGTGCCAGGAAGTAAGAGAGGATAGAGACTGGTTGAGTTCCAGTAATTAAGTCAATATAAAACTCAACCTCTCTCACTAGTGGAAGACCAAAGAAATATGAAGGGAAAACATCAGAAAACTCGGTGACAACAAGAAGAAGATCACCCCCATTGAATCTCACTCCATGTCAAAAGAAAACACTTATATTACTTTCCACAACTCTGGATAAAAAGTTCCAGCTCTGCGCCACCTTGGGTCCTATTCTAATTGATAGACAAGAGACACCCCATTGGGAGCAGTAAAGTAGACCCCTTGAAGATAATAATCAATTCATGATTGGTTGTAAATGAGTCAATCCATCGCGAATATGATGTCAGGATGTTTCATATCACGAAATAGGAAACTTTAACCTATCTCATCATCTGATAGAGAGAAGACACGTGAGATACTACGAAGGCCGTGCGCTCTCTTCATACTAAGGGGTGTAGTAATATCCATTGAAAAATATAGTTTCTCTATAGAAATATTTAGCATACTAACGATACGAGTTTAAATAAAAGAGTGAGATGCACTAGTATAAAATATATTGGTCCTTAATGACGAATCAATGGTAATGGTACCTATCACATTCACTGGACCAGTGTCTACTTCTTCTAGAGACTCTTCCACTATGTGAAGAATCTTTGCTTCATATGCCTATGGCTAGAAACCTTTTATCATTTAATAATTTGATTTCCCCCCAGTTTTAGGAGGATTCACTACTAGAAATATGACCTATAATAACAGTTTTAGGAAAACCATTGGTATTGGTCACTAATTTGGACCTATACCAATGGTTTGGCCAAAATCGTTGGTATAGGTCACTTATATGGACCTATACCAACGGTTTGGAGAAACTGTTGGTATAAGTCCCCCCTACACCAATGGTTTGTCCAAAACCATTGGTATAGGGCCGAAAATCAAAGAACATATACCAACGATTCTCAAACCATTGGTATAGGTCTATACCAACGGTTTTGAGAACCGTTGGTATAGTTACATGTATTTTTTTTATGGAATCTTATTACTGAGAACATTAAATAAATAAAAATTTAAAATAATTATGATAATACATATATATATTTATGAAATTATGTTCACAAAAGTCAAGTTAGGTTAGTGGTTAGGTCGTTCAATAATAAACTGCAGGTACTGGGTTCCAAACCCATCGAATGCTTCTTTTTTAAAATACATATACCAACAGTTTTATGGAACCGTTGGTATAGATTTTTCATATTACTTATACCAACGGTTTTTAAAATTGTTGGTATAGGTCTATACCAATGGTTTTGGGAAAACCTTTGGTATAGACATATCCTCATGTCTTACTTGGCCAGGGTTCTCCAAACCATTGGTATAGGCTATACCAATGGTTCCAAACCGTTGGTATATGGTATTTTTCTAGTAGTGAGTTGATGATCCTGTCCTAGTACCCATATTAGACAAGTGATGGAAGAACCTCTGAAAGTTCCCTAAATATCCGCAGGAGCTACAGTTCCTGGGTGCCTCAGTGCAAACACTCCTAGAATATCCTTGCTTCCCACACTAGTAACAAGTAAAAAAATTTCATCCAGGAGAAATAAGAGGTTTGGAAAGACTCTGCCATCAAGAATTACAATGAGAATTATCATACTTTTTTTCCTTTGAAGTAACCAACACTGCCACTAGGAGTAAAAGGAACTCCCATAAACCTTGACTTGACATCCAATTTCATATCAACCATCATCACCCTATCCATCACATTAGCAGAGGTGGGAATATTTTGTCTGAAAAACTGAGAACACATATTTTATTGAAGTCCCAACTCAAACTGTCTAGCCTTCATCCTCTCATTAGATACAATTTCAGGAGAAAACTACACCAACTCAAAAAGAAATCTGAATACTCAGTCATAGTTTTTTCAGCCTACTCAACCTTAAAAAACTCCATAGCCTTATCCAACACTATCGACTATGTATAGAACTTATTGGTGAAGATAACCTTGAAGTATTTCCACTGCAATCCCTCATGTTTCCCTACTGTCACCATAATGTGCCACCATCTTCTGCTCGGTCCCTCAAAAATGCTAAAACCCAATGTACTAAATAGGAATGTAGGCCCCAAGGTCCCTTAGGACATATCTCACCATGTCCAAATCTCAACAGTTGGATGCACCTCTAAGAGACACCTTCCATTTTCTCAAGTATATATGAAGAAAGTCAACAAACACCTAAAGGAAAAAGTAGGGTGTCAGCCTAATCCCAGTTGGATACCACAAAATATTCCATAATAGATTCCAAATATATATTATCCAAAAAAAATTTAAATTTTCAGAACAAATAGGTTTGTAAATTTATAATCATATTTAAACAAAATAAGTTATACATTTTCAGAATGATGAAAAATACATTCGAAGTGAAGAATTTATATTACAAGAGATGAAATATTTATAAAACAATGGCTTAATTAAATATTGTATATAAAATAGTTTATATAAATTCAGTAGGCATGTAAAGAAGAAGAAACAAACTTTGACATACAATTTAATCTCAAATTTAAATAAACAAGTGAGAAACATGGTCATCTTCTAAAAGGAATGATATTATTAACAAACTATAAGATTTTTAACTCTCTAGGTGAACTTAGGAAAATATGTATACTCACATCCCTATGAAACTGGCCAAAGGAGACTTTTCACCATCCCATCTGGGATGTGACCCACTGCATGTATGTTTTAGAACATTGTAATTTCATAGAGTGTATCCAAATAACTCACTAACTATCTAATGATTTCATGCACTCTTACATTATGGGAGAACTATTTTAAGAAAAATTATAATTCGATCAATCCCATTCTAATATTTCAAAATTTTAAATTTCATTCCATTTAAAACCAAAACATCTTTTATTCAAAAAAAAACATTTTTTCACAAGATAAACCCATTGGGTTTCTATCAAATATTTTTTAATCCATTATTATGTTTACAATTCATTCAAAAATAATTCCAAACTTTTCAAAATTAATTTTCAATATTAAATTAAATGATTTAATTGAACAAATTTCCATCAAAATTCACCATTTAAATTAAAAAATTTAAATCGGTTAACTTTCCACAAACCCATCCCTATTCATTGGAATTGAGGGTTTTCCAAATATCCGTTCCAAAACGATTTCAAATAATCCAATTCATTATAATTGGGGTTCGTTCAAGAAATTGAAACCAAGTGTATGAAACTGAATTTAAGTCATAAATTGAAATAAACCAATCCAACCAAAGTTAATCAATTTGTAAAATTGTAATAGAACCACCTACCTCTTTCTCGAAGAACAAAACATGAAATGGAACTGATCAACGAGAACAATGGTGAAAGAGACCTTGAAACAAAACCTAGAAGAAATATCCAACAACACATTAAATATATCCATAAATCCCTAGATGATACATTAAAAAAACAAGAGGAGATAAAGAGAGGAACTCGAAGAACAAGGGAGAACACTTTCCTAAGTATAAAAATTCCGATGCAACGAAGATCCAAAGCTGATCAGATCGAACCGGAAGGTGGGGTGCCACTAAAAATTGTCTAGAGAGAGTATAGGGTTAATATCCAAGAGATCTAGGAATAATAGACCAATTGATACTACCAAACACATTATTAAAGGCTGGGTGTGGGTCGAGTCGTGACTTGTAACAAGTGGTCACAACATGTAGGCCACACTGGATAAGTATTCTGAAATTCCCATCACCTTGGGTTAAAAAAACCACTATTTAATCCGAACACTACTTGTATGTCGAGTAAAAGACATGTACCAGCTCACAGAATGATCTCCCAGTTCACGACATGATATCTCTATCCCAATATGAAACCATCACAAAGTACACATTGTGTACTTGTTCTGCAGTCTACAGTAAACATAGACAAATCATATAAAAGGATTTTTAATCTAAAGGGAGCTTAGAAAAAGTGGGAAATATACCTGATCCAGGTAATGAGATGTTACAATTTTTTTTCATAAATAATGAAATATCTCATGAATAGTGTTTTGGATCAATTATTGGAGACCACATTTGAATTTGGAGTATAGGGTTTACCCTAGGCATGACCTAATGTTAGATGACACCGAACATTTGGATAATCCATCTATTAGAAGGTATGTTAAGTTAATTAGTTAATTAATTAAATTTATTAATTAATTTAATGCCACAAACCATTTTTCCTCTTTAAATATTCTATTATAGAAAATTTCTGTGGGTATCCATATAACTATGGGGTCATTGAGAGGAGGATTCTACCATTCTTCATTATAAAATCAAGATCACACGACTACCGAAAACTAGATCAAGAAGAATTGTGGTGTAGTGAATTCAAGGGGTCATCTCCATAATTGGTAACCACGTTCTCCACCAATGATCAATCCAAATCAAGGTAGGAAATTTCATTTATTGTATTTTATTTCGTTTTAAAATAATCAAGAATGGGTTAAATTATCTACTTTAATTTCCAGTGTTTTCCAACATTCTCATGATCCATAAAAATTGTTGGTTTTTTATTTTATCCAATTAAACCCATTGATGCATTGTTTTAAACCATTTTATGCGATACTTTACTAGGAAACCTTGGAAATTGAAGGATTCACTTCATTATTGTTACTTTCCACTTTCAATTCATCACTTTCTTCACCATTGGCCTATGGGGTCATGGTTTGAATTTTCTAGGATGGGTTCAAGAATGTTCGAACACTTAGATTCATTATGGTAGTATGAAAAACATATATTATTATGGATTATGGATAGATTGAGTTATAATTTGAGATTTTGGTGATACTGCCCTTGATATGGGACCTAGAGAGGTAGTGGGAGGTTCCATGAATGAAGGGAAGCATGAGGGTTTCTTATGGGAGGACCATATTATGATTTCCATCCAATAGATGTCCCAAATTGATGGATGGAGGTGGTTACCATCATTTTATAGTGTTGAATGGGGGGATTTTGTGGGATTAGAGCTTGGTCTAAATGTATCTTCGATATCCTGTGTTTTTGTGAAAATTGAGACTACACGATGTGCAGTTAGAATGAACACATGATGTGTAATTTAGATTCTGTAATGCTATGGTTTCGGGTAGAGATACGTGTCAAACACGGTGTGGTACCCCACACACCATGTGACCTAGTCCTACAATTCTAGTTTGTACTATGGGAGTACTTGGCTAGGTATAAGACATACACATATACACAACCCGAAGGACACTAGAATGGGATAGCCCTAGGTTGTTGAGACACACCCCGAAATACCCTTACATGTTGTGTAATACTACATAGTTAGCAAGATATGTGCTCGAGAAGACATATCCAGGAGTCCAGGTGAGGTCACACACTATGTGACCCACCTTAAAAACCATATACTTCATAAGAATCTTCTATCTCCCATATATACTTAATTTTGACTCATTTTTATCCCAAATGTATCCCATCCTGAGTGTTTTCACTGTAGAACATGATGGTGACCATCATAGTTTTTTTGAGATACAATGATAGATTTTAAGAGAATGAAACTTTTTTAGGAAGTGATTGATGATTGAATTGATCAGGTAGGATCATCAGAGAGAGGCATAGATTTGAAATCCCTCTATCGTACCATGATGTGGGTCCCCATACACCTTTATCTAATTTGTGGTATCCCCTGACAGACTAGGGAGTGGGTCCAATATCTACTAAGTGGTACCCCCTAACAGTCCAGGGAGAAGGTCCCCTATCTGCTATGTAGTACCCCTCCATGATAGACTAGGGATTGGTTCATCTATCTATTGAGTGGTACCCCCTCATGGACTAAGGCACATGTACTGTATCTACAAAGTGGTACCCCCTTATGCAATAGGGAATGTGTCCTCTATCTACTAAGTGGTACCCCCTAACAGACTAGGGTGTTGGTCCTCTATTGACTGAGTGTTACCCCATTGAGGACTAGGGTGTGGGTCCTCTACTTACAGTGTAGTACCCCCCTTAATGCACTAGGGAGTGGGTACTTAACCAGAGATTCTTCCTTCTAGACTATGCGGTACAGTGGAAAGGTGTGGGTCCTACACATGGTTACTTATTCAAATAGAAACACGAGATGATAGACATCAATGACAGACCTTTGAAAATGTTTGAAGACTCCTTTTCTCATATGGGATATGAGATAGTGATCCACTTTCTCTCTTGTCTGGGTTTCGTATATGAGTGCACACACACACATACTCAAATTTGTTGGTTTTAATTTCCGTCTTTCTTTGGTCTGAGATGACTAATTATATCGTGTCTCCTATTTCTCCACCTCTATTTTTCCGAGCATCCTACTAGATATGTATATAGTCACCCTTACATGAATGTGTTTTGTCTTATATAGATGAAGGACATGTTGATGGTGATTTCAAAGGATCATAGGGATACCCAGGTGCATTTGACACTATACAGTGGTTAGAGCTTGAATACCTAGATATATGCTCTCTCATAATTTCTCTTATAGTTTTTGTCAGATTGGGATATCTTTTTTGGTTGGACATGTATTTTTCCTATTTTATTTTTGTTTATTTTTTTGCACTATTTTGTATTTCTTAAAGGTTATTGCATGAATGATTTGTACCCTAGGGGATACTATATTTATTATAATTCCTCTTCACTTATTCATGGGTATGGTTGGGTGTGTGAATATTGGTTCTTTTGAAAAAGGCCTCCCATTTTAGTTATGTATTGCGACACTTGTTACCCACCCTTGGAATATGGAGGCGATATTGGTGTAATTATATCTTACACTTCTTATGATCATGTGGGACCTAGTTTGATGGGTCAGGATATAAATCATATTTTAATATTAAAATAATTATGCAAAATTGTTTTTAAAACTAAAAAATGTTTTCATTTTTTCTTTTAATTAAATATTTTAAAGGTAAAGTTCAATTTTGGATTTCTTATAAAGCCACATAACTTTTATTAGTTTTATAATATATTAATTACTATCATGAAAATTAGAAATCATAAAAAATATATCTTATATATATGTTTAATGTTTAAAAACACTATTATAATTAAAATCATATTTTTATTTGTAATATGTATTTAATTTAAAATATTTTTTCATATATTTATGAGATGAATTAGGTTAAATGGATCAAAAAATTCAGAATAATCATGTCAAAATTAGGTAATAGGGGTATAAATATATTTTATGTAATTAAATGATTGACATGATTAATAATAAATTAAGAGTAATAAGTGTTAAAATGACTAATCTATGGTGGCTCAGATTTTTCAAACATGACATGTTTTTTAAATCTCAAAGAAATAAATTGTTAGGTTAGAAAGTCTTACCAATAGATCTTACCCACCATTCCTCACCTAAATTACCTAAGATTCATGAGACTACATTCTTACCCATTAGATAACATTATTTTCCATAGAAAAGTTCATGTCCCTCAGTTATAAAAGGAGGATCACTTCCACCCTTTCAATAATCTACTAATATTTTTAATTTTACATGAAACCCTACCCAAATTTACTCTCATTGAATTCCATAACACTCCCTAATTCACCGTTTCACCACAAATCAGCTTTTGACATTTAAATATAATGCATTCTTCAAGAGGAAGTATATGGTATCAATGTTGGTAACACATCTTTGTTAATGTTTTTTTATTTTTATTTAAATCCTAAAAAAACTATAACCACAATAATATGATGAATTCAGTGTCATTAGTAAATATATATATTTTTATATTAATGGTTAGACCCTTATCCCTTCATTTTCATCAACTTATAAAAACAAAATAATATCATTAGTGTATTTCATGAACTAATTCCTCTACAAAGAAACATCTTTTTTTTTCATTACCCCGTTCATAGTTGGTGTTAATGGTGATAATGATGAATAAAAATTATATATACAATGTAATAACTATTATGAAATTTAAATTTAATATCCATCTTCACCTTTATCGTGTGTTGAGAAATGAGAAAACTAATCTTGCATACGTGCATCTTACCACTTCTATGACGAAATGTTTTTCTTTTTTCATCTAGAATATCATACATTATCTAAAAATATTCAAATGTGGAACACAATGTTTCTATATTTAACCATCAGATATCCAGTGTCCTATTATAGGAAATGATTCACCTCCCAACATGGCCACCCCCAAGGCCCTCCTGAGCCCTAAAGATATAATTAAAACTTCATAACTCAACAAAAGAACTTAAATTAGTGGTTCCAAAACTCCCAAAATTCTGTTTTGATTCCATGTTTTAAAGTTTAAAGCCTTACTAATTTTGGAAAACTAAAATTTCCCCCCCAAAAAAATATCCCTTATGGACATGGGGTTTTACAACCTCACCATTTTTTACTTCTTATCCTTGAGAAGTCATTGTGTTCATCCAAATGAATATCCCAACCTAAATTTATTAATAATTCATACTCAAAAGGACATGTTCCATTGCAGAAACAACCAAAGATCAACCAGGACCCACCTCCATTTTAAGGTTCCAAAACAACCAAAATAAGAACTAAAACTCATGAAAACCACTTAAACATTGACATGATGATTATTTGAGATAGTATATACTAAAATATTACCACATCATCATCAAATTCTTCACCAAACCTGTGGTACATCCCACTATAGGACTTATCATGTGAAGGAAAATTCCAATGCATGGTGCCTCCACTGTCAGAAATTATTTTGGAAACCTGTCTCTAGTGTTCTAATAATGTTCTCAGTATGGTTCATATAGAGACTCTATACTTTTAAACATATTATTACATGATTTTAAGCATAATTAACCATAAAATTACAAGATAAAGATCATAAAGTCTAGTGTCTTTTTGAGATCAGGTACATAATTAAACATCATGAAAAAATATTTTATTTAATCTTGTTAATGAGATCCTTACTTACATTGATGTCCTATAACTATATAGGAGATCTTGGGGAATACGTTAACAAAATGTATGGTCTAAAAAGTTCAGTAAGGAAATAAACTTAGGAATAAAACATAACACATGGGTTTGAAAGCATAACATGATAACATAAAAGGAATAGAACACAAATAAACATAAGGAATAATAACATGTATTACATGGGAAAATATAATCATGTCATTATAGTAATTTAGAAAAAACTTATAATATGACATAAAAATTATTCAAGGCTAACCGCTAAGACATGGTGGACAAATTCCCCTAAAAGAATCAAGTTCACTCGCTTTACCAACATGACATCTCTTGAAACTAAAGATTTCCAAATGAATTAGAGTTCTATATAGGCAAACCCATCATAACATGTTCATAAATATGTGTTCCACCTAAATATTCATATATAATTAATCAAACATATACATGATGGTTAACCTTGTTAAGTAGTGGGTATCATAATCATGTTAAAAGGAAATACATAATGGTGTCCATGAAATAAAGAATTTAAACCATAAATGGGAATTCATAGGGTAATATAGGCATAAATAATGATAAGTGATTTCAAAATGAAGTGAATACATGTAAAAATTTTGTTTAAGAAACTTTATAAATAAAACATTTTAGTGATGTTTGAGGAAAATATTTAAATATTTTTTAAAAGGAAAAGGAATAAATATTAAAAAAAACATAAATGAACCAACATATATTTTCATGATAAAATGATTGACTTTATAAAAATAATGGTGTCTTAACATAGATTATGGAGTGCACTTGGAAGCGAGTGAGAAATCAGGAAGTTTCATTAAATTGAGCTAATTTATCGAGAAGAATTGAGAAGAGACCCTTTTATAAATCATGAATTTACCATTAAAGAAGAATAATATGAGGTGAATACATGATTTTGGAACATATAAAAATAATTTAAAATAAGTAAAAAAATAAATAATAATTATATTGGAGTAAATAGAGAGAAAGAGTAACATGAAGGAGAAATATAGGTTCAGGTAGAATCCCTTACCTTATTTCGAAAAGGATTCTTCATTTGATCTTAATGTCCTAAATAATAAAATCATATTCATTAATTAATCACTAATGCACATTTTTAACATTTAATTTACTTATTATAATTTTATTAAGTTCATTTTTGATCTTTTTGATGAGTTATAGTGTTCAATTACATCGTCCGAGAGTGTTCGTTTTCTTTGTTTTCATTATTGGTTCTCTTGTATATGTGTATTACAGTTCATGCAAAATGGAAATAAAAATACATAATTGAAGTTATAAGTTATTAATGAACATAAAAAGGAAAAATGATCATATAATTAATTTTGTTAATTTTTTTGAAGATGAATCTTTAGATAAGATGTTGGTGATAATCTATAAGTTTATTTTGGGCGGTTTTCACTCACAACGAACTTGTTTTGTTTTACTATTTAACATCATGTGTATATAATGATTCCATAACATTAAATAAGCTGTAATATATATATATATTATAATTTTTTACCCTAAAAATGGGTTCTTGACCATCCTTGAAGGTGTTAATAGAAAATAAATAATTTTCATCCTTGAAGGTGATAAATTAACAGCTCACAAATGAAGTTTTTATTTTTAAAATAAAATAGATAGGAGAGGAGTTTAATGATGGTTTTTTCCATTAGAATAAAAAAACTCTAGTATATGTGAGGTAATAGAGTTATCGTACCATTTTTATAATAGGATGTTTGGAAATAATAAGAAATGAACTTGAAAATAAATTAAAAGAAATGGAAAGGGGAATTTACCTCTGGAATTTATCTTCCTTGAAAAAATTATTAGGGAAATAATTTTTTTCATTTGATGAGACAAAGATATATTTAAATTAGGTGAGAGTTTTGGAAAGAGTATTGGGATGAATTTAGACAAGTCTTGAAGTTTGGATGGTGTGATGAGAAGAGGTGGTGAGAGTGGTATTTATAACTAAGGAGAGGGGTGCTTTCTCATTATTTTTTTCATTAGTTTATTATTTTTATTAGGAAAAGAAATAGTGTTGATTCTTAAGACTAAATACCATAATTAGTTTATTTAATTTTAACCAATGGTTCTTACATAATACACGACTCAAGGAATGGTTTATTTAAATTATAATGTATATATATATCATAAATTACCATATTTTACTTCCCCAAGTGGGATAAATGGAATACATAGTGTATTTGAGACATTACTGGTGGAATTTCTAGCCAATAGGCCACATATCAGATGTGACCAAGAATATTGAAGGGGAAAATGTACCTAGGATTTATATTTACTTTCTTCCCAATTCTTGTGATCATATTCTACTGAGATATGAAAAGTGACACCATATCTCCAACCTTAAACTCTAAGTCTCTTCAATGATTGTCTACATAGATCTTTTGTTGAATTTGGGATTCGTTGATGTGCTATTGAATTATTTCCCCCTTTTTCACAATTTCTTTGACCATTTTTGGTCATAGAATCTAACGTTCACTAAATTCATCCTAGCACGCTGGTGTTCTATATCTTTTCCCATAAAGGGCTTCACATATAGCCATCTGGATGCTGAAAGGGAAACTATTGTGGTAAGAGAATTAAACTTGAGTAAGATATTGGTCTCAACCACCTTTGAAGTCCATAAAAAATTTTGTCAACATGTCTTTTATTGATTTAATTGTTCCCATAGATTGACCATCAGCTTGAGGATGACATGTCATTCCAAATTTCAGCTCAGTTGTTAGAGCATGTTAGATATTTTTCTAAAACTTAGAGGTTAATTGTGGATCTTGAGCAGATAAAATCAATAGTGGTAATCCATCCAGCCTGAACACTTCTATGATATATATCAGTGCAAGTTGATATAGTGATAAATCCTCTTTAATTGTGATAATGTGAGCTATCTTTGTAAGACAATCCACAAAAATCTATATAGCATTGATTCCTTTAGATGTATTTAGAAGTCCAGTGATAAATTACTTGTTAATTTTCTCCCACTTCCATGTTATTATGTGTAGTGGAGGCTTAATACCCTTATACACATTCAATTTATGATATACTAGGAACTTTTATGTATATTCAATGATCACCTTCTTCATATTACCCCACCAATAGTTCTCTCAGAGATCTCAATAACTCTTTATGCTCCCTTGGTGAATAGAGAAGGTTGAGATATGTGAGTTATTCATAACCTACTTCTTTATCTATAATCTAGATGGTACTCATGGTCCGGGCCCAAATATTACATCTCCTTTCTCATCAATTTTGAACTATGAGGATTTACCTTTTATTATAGCTTTCTCCTTCTTCTGGATTCCCAAATCATTCTTTTGAGAATCCTATATTTTCTCTATAAGGGATGGTTGATAAATTATTCGAGGAAAGATTTATGATGTTCCTTCCTTAATGATTACCATGCCCATCATTTGAATGTCTAAGAATATTGGATCCATATCAATTATCATAATTAATAAGGATGCATTATCCTTTCTACTTAGATCATCTTCCACCTTATTTTCCTTAAAAGGATGGTTGTGGATTGAGTAGTCATAATCCTTGATGAGCTCTAAACATATTTTATGGTTCATATTAAGATCCTTCTATGTGAAAATTTATTAGATACTCTTGTGATCAGTATATATCTCACACTTATCCCCATATATATATTTCCACCATATTTCAATAAAAAATCACAAAAACCAACTCCAGATTATGCGTGGGATAGTTTTTTACTTGAAGTTTCACTTCCTTGAGGAGTAGGCAATCACTTTATCATTTTTCATCAGTACACAACCTAATAACTTCTTTGAATTATTTTTGTACACCACAAAGAGTTCCCCACTTTTTGGAAGTGTGAGTAATTGTCAAGTGACAAGCCTGTTATTCAACTCTTTGAAGAAATATTCACATTCACTCATCTAGAAAAACTTTATAGCCTCCTGAGTCAGCTTGATTTGTGGGTTTGAAAATCATGAGAAGTTCTTTAGAAATAGCTAGTAATAACCTTCTAGACTAGGGAAACTATATATCTTTGTTACAAATGTTTTCCTGGGTCACTTTTCAATTTTCTTTATCTCGGAAGGGTCTACATATATCCCTTTATTAGTGATTACATACCTTAATAATGATACTTCTGCCATCCACAAATCACATTTTCTATAATTTTCATAATGTTTTTCCCTTCACAATGACTTTAGAACAGTATTCAAATGATCCTCATGTTCCTCCCTTTTCTTGGAGCATATTAGAATATCATCAATAAATACTACCACATATTTTTCTTGGTAATCTCTAAATACTATATTCATTTAAGTCCATTAAAATTGATAGATAATTAGTGAATCTGAAGGGCATCAATCTGAACTCATAGTATCCATACCTTGTTCAGAAGGTAGTCTTTGGAATATATTACTCCCTCACCGTTAATTAATGATATCCAAACCAAAGGTCAACCGTAGAGAAATAACTGTCCCCATATAGGTGATTGAAAAAGCTATCAATCCATGGTATGGGATACTTGTTCTTTATCATGATTTTTTGAGATCTTGATAATAAAAGAAGAGTTCCATTTATCCATCCTTCTTTCTAAAAAATAATAATAACACAACTCATGGTGAATCAATTGGGAAAATAAAACCCTTTTATAGATTCTCCTACAACTACTTCTTTAGTTCTTCTAGCTCAACTATGTAAATTTTATAAGGCATATTTAATATAGGAAATAATTCAAGAATTAGTACAATTGAGAACTAAACCTCTTGATCAGGAGGAAGACTGGGAAATTCATTGGGGAACACATCAGTGTAGTCCCTCACAATGGGCATATCTTCGAGCATGATTTTCTTATTTGGATTAAGAATTTTGAGCTTGATATGATTTCTCATAAGGAAACATCATCCAAAATTGAGATGATAACTCTGAAATGGATTTATCATCCTCCTTAAACTTGTACAAAATTAGAGGATTCATTGGGATGTGAAGAGTGATCCCCCTTTCCTAACAATCAATGACTTATTTGTATAAAGATAGACAATCCATGACCAAAATAGTATCAAACTATATCAAAGGGAGTATGGAAATATTTTCTAGGAGGTTCAGTCCATATAAAATAACTGGGGAAGATTTACAAAATTTGGATATAGTAATTTCCCTATTTTCTCTTCTGAAAGATAACTCTACCTCCAAATTTTGTCGTGATTTTTCAATAGTTATAATAAACTTGAATGATCTGAAAGAATGCATAGAACCAAAATCAAATAGTTCATTCACAATTAATGAATGAATAACCATAATTCCTATCACCACATCATTTTCAAGATCTACCTCAATAGTAGTGATTGAATATAACCTTCCTTGAAACCATGGAGGGTTTTATTATTGATTTCCTCTGACAACCCTAGTATTACGGAAATGGTTTGCATAATGACCACATTCCTTACCATTGAAACATTTCACTATATGATGAGGGTTGATATGAACCTTACTTTATTCATACATATTTGTGGGATTATTTATATCAATTTGGAAGTTATTAGCTATATTCCCTTCCCTTCCACATTTGAAGTATCTCTTGGTTCACTTTAACCAGTTTCAAGTATTCTTATTCCTACACATTTTTACACCTAGGATGTAGGGTTCTCTTTACATAATTCAATTTATCCCCCATATTAAACTCTATTTTCCTATTTTTTCCACCTAGCCCATGAGACCATTGAGTGTCTCTAATAACCACTTTAACCATGAGGGCAAAACATACAATCTCCTCATAATTTTTTATGTCTCGAATCACCAATTCTTTTTTAGACTCAACTTTAGTCTTCTAAAGAATCGATCCACATTGATTTTAATGTTCATGATAAATCCTCAGGTATATCATGAAATCCTTATGATGTTTGATTCATATGCCCTGATAGAATTGTCTTCCTTGTACTTCAGTATAACGAATTCCCTTTCCATCATGAGATAGAGGGTTTGAGGAAAATATTTATTAAAAAATATTTTGTTGAAATATTCTCATTCCATGGAATCAATTTCCTCTTGTGACTTTGTGTTACTGATCATTTTCCACCACTGACCATCTTCCTCATCAAAATGATAGATAGCTAGCACAAATTTCCCTTTTTCTGATCACTATAAGATGTATAATATATTCTCAATGGATTTAGTCAATTGTTTCATGAGGAGGGGATCATAAGATCCACTAAATACGAGATGTATTTTTTGTGTGAAGTATTCAATGAAAAATTGTTCTTTCTTTGGAGAAGTTGGGAGTTCCACATGACTAAAGTTATTATTCATAACATGTGACAACTGAGAATGTACTGTCAAAATGTTTTGAGGACCCATTCCCATTTTATTTGGAAAAAAATTAGGAAAATCATCACATTTACTATCACATTCATTGTTATCATAGTTTCTTCTATTTCAATCCATTAACTAAGTAAAAGAAAGTACAATTAAGGGGCTTGAATAATTAAAAAATAAACATAATAAAATTAAACTTTGAACATAAAAGGATAAAATTGTAATGGAAAATTATATCCTAACTTGTGATACACTTGGTTTCACTCTAGGTTATCCATGATATATTTCATAGAATATATTATTATTGGAAATTTTTCACTAAATAATGGTTCATAATGAGTATATTAATTTACCAAAGTATATCCCCCAGTAGTGTCAGACCATGTGTGCAGTAAGGGTCATTTTTGTATACCAGGTTACCCTGATTTAGGCCCAAGACACCTTATCAGAGTCATTACTTCTAGGTATATATCTTCCAGAACCATGTACACTTTTAGTATCCATATAGGGATATATTTTCTTAATAACCACTTACTCTATACCTACCAAAATTTAAGAATGTTTTCTTATACTTAGTGTTATATCTAAATATTTTGCTAGATTTTTCTAGTCCTCATCCCAAAAATAACTAAACCACCCTCTAATGACAACTATTGTGACCCTATCCTTTTTCATATATTATTACATGATAATAAGAATAATTAAATATCAAATTAAAATCCAAGGATCGTAAAGTCTTGTGTATTTGTAAGATTAGGTACATAATTTATCGTTTAGAAAACATATTTTGATTTAATATCGATAATGATATCTTCACTTCCATTGAGATCCTATAGCCGCATAAGATAACCCAGGGAATATATTAACAAAAGGGATGAGATAAAAGTCATAGTAAGGAAATAATAATAGGAAAAAATCATATCAAATGGGTCAGAAAGCATAACATGATGACATAAAAGGCATGGAACATGAATAAAAATAAGGAATAATAACATGTATAACATGGGAACATATAATAATGGCATTTTATGAATGTGGAAATAATATATAATATCATATAAACAATATTCAAGGTTTTATTCCAAGACATGGTGGACAATGTCCCATAATGAAATCAAGTTCACTCCCTATCCCAACATGACGTCTCAGGTGACTAAACATTATCTAATGCATGAGAGTGATATCTGGGCACACCCAAAATAACACATTCATGAATATGTGTTCCCCATGAAGATTCATACATAAGGAATCAAACAAATACATAAGAGTTATCCTTGGTAATAATTGGGTATCGTAATCATATAAAAAAGCATAACATAAGGGAATATAATAATGGTTTCCATGAAAGAAAGGATTTAAACCATAAATGGATATTAATAAGGGTATATAGGCATATATCAAAACATGTTATGTCAAACTAAAGTGAATACATGTAAAAATTTTGTTTCATAAACTTTATAAATAATTTTTTTATTGAAGTTTGAGGAAGTTTTTTAAAGATTATTTAAAACGGAAAAGGAATAATTATTTGAATAAAAATTGAAATGAACCGAGATTTATTTTCCTTATAAAATTAGTGATTTTATAAAAATAACCATGTCTTAAAATAGACTATGGAGTGAACTTGGAAGCGGGTAAGAAATTGGGAAGTTCCCTTGAATCGAGCTTGTTTATGAGGATTAATAATGAAGGGAACCTTTTAAAAAAATGTATTTACCATCAAATAAGGATAATATGAGATAAATAACTGACTTTGGGACGTATAAACATAATTTATAAGAATTAAAAAAATAATCTTCACATTGGAGTAAATATAAATAAAGAGTAACTCGGAGAAAAATGGAGCTTTAGGTATAATCCCTTACCTTATGTCCAAAATAGTTCTGAACTTGATCTTAATTTATGTAATAATAAAATAAAATAAATTAATTAAAAATTAAATAACATTTTATACATTTAATTTATTTATTATAATTTATTAAGTTTATTTATGACCTTTTTATGAGTTATAGTGTTGAATTTCATCTTTTAGGTGTGTTCATTTTCTTAGTGTTCATGATCGGTTCATTTGTATATGAGTTTATAAGTTCAAGTAAAATGGAAATAAAATTCCATAAATTAATTTAGTAGTTATTAATGAACATACATAAGGTTAAATGATCATATATATTTTTTATTTTGGGTGTGGTTGAATCCTTAGATAAGATGTTAGTGAAAATATTTCGGATTATTTTGGGTGGTTTTCACTCACAATGAACTTGTTTTGTTTTATTATTTAACATTATGTGTATATAATGATTATAGTAAATCAAATAGAATTTAATACATATATAATAAGATGTTTTAACCATAAAAATTGTTTTATGACCATCCTTGATGGTGTTAATGGAAAATGAAAATTTTTCATCCTTGAAAGTGATAAAATAACAACTCACAAACGATGTTTTTATTTTTAGAATAAAAGGGAGAGGAGAGGGATTTAATGATGGATTTTTACCTTATCATAATAAAATTAAATTATATATGAGTTAATATATTTATCATACCATTTTTTATGAGATGTGGTTAGTAGAGAATAAGAAAAGAACATGAAAATAAATTAAAAGAAATTTAAAGAAGAATTTACCTTGTAAACTTCTCATGCTTGAAAACATCATTAGAGAAAAGGTTTTCATCTTTTTATGGGACCAATAGATCTTATAAGTGGGGTTGAGGTTTTTTAAGAGTATTGAGTGTAATGTTTACAAGGATCAAAGATTTTTTGGAGTGATGAGAAGAGGTGGTAAGGGGTGGTATTTATAGAAGATAAGAGGGGTGTTTTCCTTTTATTTTATCCATTAGTTTATTATTTTTCTCAACAAAAACAATAGTGTTGATTATTGATACTAAATAAAGTAATTTTGTCATTTTATTTTTAACCAATGATTCTTACATCATCCATGAATCAAGGAATATTTTATTTAACTGATAACTTATATATACAGTAAATTACCATATTTTAATATTCACTAAAAATTTAAGTATTGCAGATAAATTCCAAAAATTTACCCTAACCATTTCTCAACATGTATAATTAAAAAATGAACTTAATTTTTTGAAAATAAATTTCTAGATATGATATATTTAATTTTTAATTAAAACCATCTTTTACTTTGAAAATACAAATTTTAAAATTATAACTGAATTTGTAACTCTTTTGAAAATTAATTAAGGTCTCATAAAATTATCATAAAATAATAAGAAAATAAAATATTAAATTTGGAATTCATTTTATGAAAATAAATTTTATTTTAAATTATTAAATTAATCATAAAATTGTAATTAACTATTAATGGCTTATAAAATACCAACAGTTAATTAATAATTTTTTAAAAAAATTATTTACTTAACCTATGATATAGTTATATCATATTATTGATTTATAAGATACCCAAATATTATTTATACTTTCATAGTTAAGTTTTATATTCTATTGGTTAGTAACTATTCATAAGGGTCACATTACTATTCCAAAGGCCAAGTTACTATTTCACTGTTTTAGGTTCCTCAACTTCTATAAATACTTATTATTTCATTCATTATTCATTTATAATGACTGTATTGTGTTATTAATGTGAGTTTTATGTGAAAATAATATATGAATTAATTATAAGAAAGGTATTTCCATTCATAAAATTTTTGGGTTGTTACAGTTTCCAACTCACTTCACCAGTTATACATGAGAACCTCTTTTTAGGTTCTCAATTTTGATCTGAATTGGTTGAATTCTAGTCAACCATAGTCAAACATGATCATGATGGAATTTATTTGAAAATACTTTTAAAATCCTTGAAACTATCCTATCACATAATATGCAACATGATCGATGTGGTTCCGAGCAAACTACATTCCACATATTATAAAAACCCCAACCGGGCCTTCTCTATCCAACCCATCTCAAAGTCGCACAACCTCAAGCCACTGATACATCACATCAAAATTGATCAATATGACTCTAATCCCAAAAGAATACCATGATCATTCATTCACACTCTCCATTTTACAAAAAATCTTCTAGAGCAACTCTATAGTTGGATCCTTAATCTATAAACACATCATCACGCCCCTTTACATGTGTTGATGCAACTCCGATTTGATACCCACTTAGATTCAACTAAATCTATCTTGAGTTTGATTCCATCACACTAACTCATTTTTTCTTTAAAATAAAAATTCCAAGATATCCATTCAAAAATCGATATCACCATATGCCTAACCCGTCTAATGTGAGATTCTTACACTCTTTACTAACATCTCATTACCCACCATAGAAGCATCATCTTCATCACACCCCTAAAATATGTTTCTAATAACTATGGATTACACCTCTTCCCTCACGTGATATAACAACTATCATGTGTAGAAACAACTCCCTGAGTGTAAATTAAATAGGTTTCATCAATAAATTTGTATCATTACCCCGTATCCATTCTCACCTACTACTAACCCATAACACCATGTTACCCTAACAATTCATGTCAAAATACAACCTCAGGTCGACCATTTTATGGATCCCAAAACATTTCCAGAAAAACCCTCATCACTTGGAGACTTATTTTATTACATATTAAGATATGGTAACCATGTATAAAATCATATTTCATTTTCAAAAATCCTCATCCCACTCAAAGGAATCACTAATTCTCAAACCAATATGCACATTCTTATCAAAATACACTACTTGATCTAACCTTGAAACGAGCAGGCATGTGACTCATTACCACTCAATACACCGCCCAAATCATGATAAAAAAATTCTTATTTAATCATTATCAGGAAGATCATTCACCATGGTAATTCAGTCTCATTTAACAAGGATCTCATTTGGAACTCCTCTCTATGAGTAAGAACATCACTCGTTCCATGGTTTACCACATGAACGCTTGCCTCCCAGCGTTTTATATCACCAAATGAAATTATTATTGGTCTACAATATGTCAATCTCATACACATTCTTATAAACCACCAAGATTCATTAATTTTATGAGAGCATAGTCATGTTATAACCACACTGCTAAATGATCACCCACTAGTCAACATTGTCATCCATTTGAATATTCCTTCATATCAAAGTGATCCTCAATACCCAAGACTCTAAAATCTTCCTAAAAAGAGTGGAATAATCCTTCTTATTTATGAAACCCTAAGAATCTCTATATATCAATATCAAAACCCAAACCACCTACCTATTTTTCTACCTAAATGGAAATCACCAACCCAAATAACCCCTCCAACAGGTCTCCCTTGATCATACCAATCACTGACTCGCCATGTTCCAAGTCATAACTAAGATACATTAGGTATCCCACCTATCCCTATTATCTTGGTCTTACAATATGGTCACTAGATTAGAATACCTAGTCTAAAGGTCAAAATAATATAAGGATAGAAACTATGGGGATTTACACATGCTCCCATCTCAACCCATGAAATCAACATGCCAAAGCACCTACTCATAACTAGTACAATAATCCCCTCAAAGAATATTTATATCATAATTCTCACTAGAATATCATATCTCACCAGTCAATATACAGAAAAAACCTCTCCTAGATGATCTATACCAAGGGAAACACACACCCACGATTTATTTAAGTTTAATTTTATTTGATTTTATTTTGGAAAAATCGATATTTGTTATTTCCAAAAGTTTATGTAACCAAAACTAAATAATAAAAACCCACAAGGGGATTAACTATTAGGCACCATATTTACAACCCAACCCATTAGGGTCATTACACCACCTATGTATGAGAATTGTGTCATCATCCTCATTGTTTATCATCTCTTCATATATCTTCAAGACCTTCCATCAGAAGGAAAATACAAAGACAAGTCAGCCTCACTGAGTAGAATGAAACCTAGTAATTATATGAGTTAAAATTTATATGATTAGTTGTAGAAAATTTATATGGTTGATCCTCAGTCATCCATAATGCCACACATTTGTAGGACTATAAATTGTGGATTCTACCGGATTAATATGATCCATGTGACATATCTTGCCTCCATAGGTCAAAGTTAAATAATATTACTAGCCTCTTATTGATTGGAAAGGATCCAATAATCCATATCAAATCATAAAATAGAGACCACATGTGCATATATGAAAGATAAAATCATATAAAAATATAATATCACAAAATACGACATTAATCCCATCCATAATGACATAGAATTTGTACTAGAAAAAGTGATATCTACACACCAAACCAGTATCCATCATAAGCTACAAAATATTCCTAAATTTATAACTTACCAATCCTATAATAGTAAAAAAAGAAAATGTAAATCTAATAACACTTTGTAATGTATCATCCCAGCTCAATCTATGAAAATTTACTAGATTGGTTTTCCACATAACCTCAGGAATGCCTCCCCGTACACCAAAGGGAAGAGACTAGCAGTGGGGGTCTAAAGTGGTAATATGAAGAGAAAATAACAAATGTATCAAAGTTCATAATAATAGAAAAAAACCAAGTATCATACATCAAATAATAAATTGAAACTGGAAGAAAATAAATTAAAATATATGATACAAAATGAAATGAAATAAGGTCCAAACAACCACGTCATACATACACTGTCCAACCACGATTATTGTTACAAATAAAAAATAAAAATCAAAGAAAATAACCAAAATGGACCCAATTCATCTATGATCCATACCATATACAAAGCTCCTTGTACATGTATGAGATGACCCACTTGATCAACCCTAGGCCTTAGCTTATCTTGTACCTTTATCATGTGAGAGACTTCCCAAGTACCCAAGTGTTGTGGTGGCCTGATCTGAGTGTGAGTATAAAACTCAATAGAGCACCACCGATATGGTCTCATAGTAACCAACATACTTCATGAAATTTTTTTGTGACATTATCTAATAAACTAAATAAATAAATTTGGAAAGATATATATATATATATATATAAACAAATTTATATCCTTATATATGTGATCCCTATTGACCATACTTTCTTTGGATAGTGTCGGGGTGTCTCTGAGCATGTTTCTATGAACATGACTTCTAATTAATTTGTGGGATCCAAATCTATAGTAGAACAATCCAATATTTATAGCTACAAGGACCCATCCAAAGGTAGTCCTAACATCTATGATCATAATCCAACGCTTCTCCAAAAAAGTTTATGCTTACTCTATGGACATAACCCAAAAAAAGTCCTATCATATGAGCTCCAAATCCATGGATAATAAAAACCATATACTCATTAATCTAAGGAAATAACCCATTTAATTCCTCTCATCTATTCTCTAAATCGAGGAAGCTCTAAACGACATATTCAGGAACCTGGGGATATAACCAATGACAGTCCTATCATCTGAGCTATAAATACATTGCCACTCCAAAGAATAATCTGGGCAAGAAATCCATGGAATCACCTACCATACACTGAGATCCTTATCCAAGGAATCTCCAAAAATTGAGATTTATGTCCATGGAAGATCCATCTATACCCTAATCCAAATCATGTCATCCCATCTATGCCAGCACAAATCACGAAAGCTCAACCATACACCTAACTCCAAATCTGTGGCACTCTAAACATATAAAAACTACCTCAAGGGCGAATTACTTAAACTTGTTATAGCAAAAGAAACTTACGAGATGCTGGAACACCCTTTCCCATAACCACTATCCACAACACTTGGTTCACAATCCCGATACAGGTTCTATAGTGACACCTGCTACAAAATTTCATACACTCTCTTTGGGATGGTCTATTAATGAGGATCCCATGGGTACCCTCGATATTAGTATAGAATAGAAAAAATTTAATGGGTCCTATTTCTTTGTTATGGTTTCAGGGAAACACCCTACACTCTAGGTTATTTCATCTCTTCAAGTCTTCAACTAGGAATTAATACCTCATCTACTATATAGGCCTCACCACGTTGTAAATATTCAAGATATTGACCGTGTCACTTGTTGGACCCGAAGGTTTCTCTATAATGGTCTTCTCACTAAACCCGAAATATATCTTTCCATGGACTTCCCACCTAGGCCTGGTCATAATGGCCAGGATAAGATTCCCCATACTATACTCATCTCAACAAACCCTAATAGTAGGATAGTAAAAAAGTGACTCATATGGACTACTTAGTCAGGTTTGTCTAATATCACACCCACCCTTCTCTTGGAGGTGTCTCATACCCCAATTCATTGGTTAAATAGTCCATTCATGTATGGACTCACCTCTTAGTAGGTATGGAGTTCAACAAGTATCTAAATAGTCCTATCCTAGACCCTCAGTGTCCTATGCATCCAGTTGGTGAATGGGGGTAGTTTGTGACCCCACACACTCACTCATTTTAATTAGATAGTTTAATATAATTAAAAACTATAAATTTAATTAAATTTACAAGTGGGATCACTAATAATGGAATTATTAGTCTTCCACATACACATGAACAAATCATAAACACAAAAAAGAAATTATTCATGACCATCTACCTCATACAGAACATTCCACTTCTCTTTTAAAGGTCTGAAAACAGCTATTGAATCCTTTACAAGCACTTCTGGCCATGCCCTTTATAAAAAAATCCCATATCAATTACCTATGATCCTAAATCAATCCAATCATAGAAAATTAATTAATTATAACATTTATAATTAATTAATTCAATTCAAACTTTCTATAGAGATGGATAACTCACTAAACATCGGATAATGAATGGATTTTTGAGCAATGAGGTGATATCCACCCCAACACACCCCTGAAACCAAATTCAGCGAAATAACCAACTTACTCCTACTATTTCATCAGTAATAAGAATTAATTTATGGATAAATTGGAAAAAAATCATGGAATTATGTACTTTGAATGATTCGATGATTGAAATCACCTGAACATCATTCGAGGATGTCCTCAACAAAGGTTGTATGAAATCCCCTTCAAAATTAGGTGATATAATAACTCTCTAGTAAAATATATATTTTTAAAATAAACCAATACAATAATGAATTAGCTTAGAGGATAAAATAAGAGACAAAAGGATAGAGAGGTCTTGTACCTTCTAACATCCCCAAAAATGCCCAATAATGCATCCCCAAGCAAAAGGCATCCAAGGAGGGAATAGTGGAAAACCCCCAAGTCCAGATGGAAAAAATGGTATTATAGGGAGTGGATTACCCAAAAAAATGGGGAAAAGTGTCATTTTGGACCATTAATACACCCAATAGCTAGCCAATATAGACAACCAGTTAATCATTGGTTACAATATCCCACCCGGCTGTTATCTACTGCCACCGGCTGGCCGGTAGCCTATTGTAGCCAAGGCTATAACAAATACCCCAAAAACTCCCATGGTCCTCCTAATCCTACCGAGATATACCTTGAGCTTCATTACTCAATTCAAAACATAAATTTGATCTACCCAAAATTTTAGAATTGTGTTTTAGTTTATGGTTCAAAATTTGACCTCCTCACCAATTTAAAAAATTTGAATTTTCTATGAAAAAAAGAATTTGTATGAAATCATGGTTTTATATCCACACCTATATATCAATCCATCTAGCATTACAATCCCTTTTATGCAATCCATTGTTAGGAATCACACAAACATAAGACCTACACACCCAATGACATTAGATGTTTTCACTGTAGTTTAGCTGAGTAAAATAACACTCAGAAGCTATAGAGGAAAATGATGTTTATATTTTTTCCCACTTTAAATAGATAAAACCCTTCGCAGATACTTGAAACCAAGAAAACATAATCTCACACATGTCATGTGGTCCATACATTCGTAATATGGTGAACTTACACACACAAACACACCCTATCTCTCCTACATATATAGAGTCACCCAAACAACCAAGTAACTATCAAATTGATGTAATTTTCCTAAAAATCAAAAATCATAATAAATAAAAGATTAAGACAATATCCCAAACCGTAGAAACCAAGGAATCAATGAAATAAGAGTTAGCTACACAACCATATAGGTTGTGTTTCTTAGTCTTATCCATAATAAATTTCCATCCTACCATTATAAATAACTATATAAAAACCTTCTTGGCACCATTTAAAATAACCTATTACTTCTTAGAAACCTTACTATGATGACACTATATAGAGTCCCTAACCTGGATCACCCGAATGGAACCTTTGATGGTGTGAGATAGACATTAGGAACACCTCCCTGTATAATAGATATTACTCACCAATGGTTGGGGTCTGTATGTGTTCATGGGAAGACTATACTACCAGATAAAAATAACTATAATATATAGTAGTAGTAAAATGATTAAAAAGTTTGACAAATATATTATCAAGAATAGAACCAGAACTATATTATATAATTTTTCAAATGAACATATATAATTTCAGAAGAGACATTAAAATGTAAATTTCATCACCCATTGCTCGATCATACAAAACTAGTAGATCATATAAATACACATTCTATATAATTTAAAAATATTTCATCCCATGTCTCACAAAAATATTATTACAATATTCATAAGAAAATTCTCAGCTAGAAAGAACAATAATCAAATAATCTAAGAAAACCATGATGGATAATTAATAATTGTATGTTAAGAGAAATATGATGATATCATAAATAAAAGTATAAAAAAATGTCTTAATAGAAATTATAAAAAAAAATTATTGAATCAAAGATATTCGATGACAACATAAAACTTGAAATCATAATGTATGTCAAGGATCACATCCAATACCACATAACATACTCTTATAGGATAAATTCCCATGTAACATACATGGTATCTCATGAGGTGAAGACATTACCAAATGTAATAGGGGCTTTATAATTATGGTCTAGCCTATCCCATTATAATATGAAAATGCATATGTGTTCCATACAAGGAAAATAAAATATACATAAATCATAAGAATATGAAAGCCCCATGAGAAAGAAATGGATCAAATAATATTATCTTAAAGAATAATCAAATTATATATAATAAATATTCCTAAGCGAAGATGGAATTAAATACTTTTGGATGATCATATATGAATAAAAAAGAATATGAAATTTACCTAGGGTTCAAGTGAAGATAATTTATAATAAATGTGTGAATAAGTTGATATAAATATGAATCACTTAAGATATGCAATAAGAAATTATTAAATAATATTTTAAGATGTTAAGTTTATAGATTTGAATTTAAAATTATAAATGATTGAAGAAAATCTCTCTTTAAAAATATTTATATTAATGGAATATTGAAAATATTACTAGAAGAACACATATAAACCTAAAAAATAAAGGAAAATATATTAGATATATATTTGAGATACATATACAAAAAATATATAAGTAATTAATGAACATAATAGTGAGAGAATATTTTGTATAAAAAGAGAATGTATAACCCAAGAAATGAGGGGGTGGTCTAGAAGTTCTTATGGTGGAATTAGAGGCTCGATGGGTTTTTAGTAGAATTTGGAAAAATCTTGGTTGATGTTTATGGTATTGATAACATTAATGGAATGGTTTTATGGTGGAGATATAATATAAATGGGATAAAGGCAAGGAGATATTTTATCAAAAATTTTTTTCCCAAGGACGCTGTGTCTCATTCAGTGCATGACGTCCCGATGGACGTATTCATGGGATGCAACCATCCTTGGTATCCTTTCCAACACACCTAGGATATTGGTCAATGGTTTTTATTTGGTTTTTGGATTTTTAATTATATGAAAAGTAAAAATATTTTGTCACCTTGGGTGTTGATAAATATGATGGTGACTTCCACATCAATGTTTACTGATCGGGGTGGATAATTGTTTAAGGGGATGACATCTATGATTTTTTTTATTTTGAATTTTATTGGAGTGTTATTTTTACCTATTTATATTTATTTTAATTTATTATTTATGTTTCATTTAGGTGTTTTATATTTTGGTATCATGATATTTTTGAGGGTCCCACTTAACAATATATATTTTTTTGTTAAAAAAATAAATATATAGACTTGGATGGTTTATAAGTTCCCTTACCTCAAATACTGATTAACATGGTACATTAATCTAAGCTCCAAGATAATAAAATTAATTTTATTAAATATTTTATTCTAAAAAATTATCATGTATAGTTTTTTTAAGGTCCATTTATTATAATACACAATTTATTTATTGTATTGTTTTTTATCAAATAGGAAACTTATGTTGTACAATCAATTTATCCAAAACCATTTTTCTACATTTATCATGGTAAAAACAGTTGTAAAGTAGTTTAATAATATCTATAATCATAGAGTTATAATTTAATTATCATTCTACATATAAAAGGGCTATACAGTTACTTAGATTATCCAAAATAGATTCAAATCCTTATAAATGTCTCAATATGGCCATTTTTTGGTAGTAAAAATTATTAAGAACCCTTATTGTAAATATCATATATATAATTATCAATTTATATTTCCATAATCTTAATCTTGTTATTCAATCATTAAATCCATTTATGGGAACAACTATGTAAGGTGGTTCTAAGAAATTTAATACATCATCCATGGAGATGGTTAATCAGATGTAATATAGGAAATATTTTATTTTTTAGAAAAGATGAGAGGAAGGTTCCATTAACAAAATAATATTTCAGTATACTAATGTTTTTTTCATTATATTAGTATATGTAGTATTTATTTATATGTGTAAGAATAATAAAATATAAATTAGATTAGTTAATAAAAATTTCTTACCTTAAATATTTGGGTGACTCATTTTCTTAGTGAATTATTCCTTAAAATGGTGGACTTTTGATGAAGATATAACCTCTAAGAGACATATAAGATTTATGGGGAAGGTTTTTAGAAGATATTGGTTAATAAAAGAGGTTTGTGGTGCGAGGATAAGTGTTTTGTGCAGACTTTGGTGGTCTAGAACCAACTACTTTGATAATTTAGATTACTTATATATTAATAGAATTGAATTTTAAATAAATACTTATCATATATTGATTGTTCTTCTTCATGAATTTAGTGAGATAATTATTATATTATTTGAAGAATTTAAAATTATATTAGTGGTTACCATCTATGATAATAACATTTTTATGATTTGATGATATTATTAAACTATATTTCCTATAGTCGTATAACATTATCTGATGGGATAGAAATGATGTAGAATTTAAAGTGTGAGTACTAGTAAGTGTATACTAATTTATCTCATAAATTTCATACTTGGTAATATATATAATTTGAAATAATGAAGACATACACACCCAAGAGAATTCCACATGTTTCATGTCATTGAATATTCATGTATGAAAACATGTGTTATGATCCTTCATCTTTAAGATTGTTATCAACACATACCATGAGTCACATACATTAATGTATTAATGAATACTATGAAAACATATTCTTGTGGTGAGACAGGATATGTTTGGTGTGTCACAAGTGATATGTTATTACAAATAAGTTTAGGAAGGATTTTCCCCTTCAACATTTATGGAAGTTGATATCTTAACCCATTAATTGAAATGAAATTGTGAAAGTAAATTCAATGGACATGGTGTTTGGAGGGGTTAATTTTAGGAGGTCAAAGAAAGTCTTATCAAGAATATAGGTTGATGAAATTACTATAAAACCTACTTGATGAGATATTGAGACAAATGTATTTTATTACACAGTCAGTGTTCATATGTGGTTGTTGGCACTGAATATCAACTTCTTACACTTAGGTGCCTTCTTGTGTTTCTTTATGATGATATTAGACTTTAGGAAAACCCATATATTTCCATTAAGGAATAATATTAGAGGATCACAATCATTATGTTTCTATTGATATAAATTAAAGTATATTTTAATTGAATTATTTGAATATATATTATTCATTAGGTAATTGAATAATATTTATTCATGATTTATTAATAAATGATATTTAGTCACTATATTTATGTGATTGTTGAATATTAAAGTAAATAAATATTAAAAAAACTATGAAAATTAAATATATTAATATATTTATTAAATAAAAAATATTCACTATTTGATGTTCGATAAATACTAAAGAGTAAATACATACGATGTTAATGGGTCCGATGGGAATGATATATTAAAAATCATTTAAATAAATATTGATTAATTAATTTAAGGAATGTTATTTATATTATATATGAGACATGGACAGGTAAGGAAATAAAAATAATTATTATATTATTATAAGAAACGAGGTTAGTTTAGGAAATGAGAATGACTAAGCACCTCTATGAATTTGATTATCCTTTAACCAAGCTATATAAATATCTAGTCATATCATTTCCAAGGGCTTGGAATTGTTATGGAGAACACTCCCCTTTTGAGATTCTCTCAGATAATGAGATAAAAATTTTATAGAAAACTATAAATTATTGAGAGAAATCTTCCACTATTCTATTTATCTTAATAAATAAGGAAAAATAACCAATCCTTCAATGTTGGTGGATTGTGTGGAAATGAAAGGAATGGACGCAAAATGATGGGTGCCATTATGATAGCACTCGAAGTACCATTGATGACACTTTAAGATCAAAGGAGCACATGTGGATCATTTACAGAGAGATTCTACATTGAATTATCTCAACAAAATTATGTATCAACATGAACATAGTTTCATATAATCAATGATTACATCAAAGAAAGATTTGATGATCAACATATCATTTTAGATATTAAATTGATTAAAATTTAATGTGAAAATATTCTCTCTAATTCTATAATTATTTGTAACACCTAGATATTTCAGAATGTATTTTATTTTAAATAAATATTATGTTTGATAACATGTACTAAAAGCAATGATGGTCTTTAAAGAACCATAATATACTATATAAATATAATTATTTATAGATGAATGTTATAAGCTAATCATTTGATTTGTGGGTAGGAATATGAGTAACCAAATTATGAAATATATGTGGAAATTTTCTAATAATAAAAATTTATTTATTATTACTTTTTAAATAAGTTCTCGATTTTAAATCACAAGAACGAAATCAGCTAATTTTAATAATAATTTAATTTTAAAAGGTTCATTTTTTATAAACGTGATTTTATTGTATATTTTGTATTTTCATTTAAGGGATAAATTTACAAACTTTAGAAATTTAATTTTATAAAAAAATATATTTAAATTATACTTTAATCATAGAAATATTTTCCTAGGGAATTTTTTTTAATTTTTAGAAATAGTTAAATATTGGATGAATAGTCAATAATATCAATTTACAAAAAAATGTGTCCTAAACCAACCTCGGTCGAATCCAGACTGGGTACTCAAGTCAGCCCATGACAAGGCTAGATAGGCATTCTTGATCTTCTTGGTCTAGATATAACTTTTAAGGGAACCAACAAGATCTTATATGAAATATTTCACATGAAGAATAAATAAAATAAAAACTAAACAAAGGATTCTGTTAAAGTGGAAAAAAAATACAAACATAATAAAAATAAGTGAAAACATGATAGGGACTAGAAAAAACCATAAATGGAATCCAAGAAGGCCATACCAACCAATAAGAAAAAAAAGAAGATTAAATAAAAGAAAAATTAAATCCCCGAAAACTATTTCCATGCTTCAAGTGAATAACGTTTTTTTGCCATCCAAAACCCAAATCAAAAGCCAAATATCATCAAATTTTTATAAAAAAAAGAATACTATAAATGTGATAAATAAGAGCTATATATCCTAATACGTCACCAACCACTGACCCAAGAATACAATTTAATAATATAGAAATTACATTATTATATGATAATATTAATACAAAATAGGGTGTCCATTTATTTTCAAAACAAGTAACATGTAGAAATTGTTAGAAAATAAAATTTTCCTTTCAAACATACGAGTTTTACTTTTTTTAATAAAAAAATAATAAATATTTATTCTAGAGGAGGTTTATGAAAAACACAATATATTTTTAAAACAAAAGATAAGGAAAATTATAGTATTGAACGGACATTCTAAAAATGTGGTTACATAGAATTATAGAAAATTTAACACATAAAAAACACATATCATGGAAACTGAGGATATGTTGGGGAAATTTAGGACATATATAATTGTACTATATAGTAGATGACTTTTACCAGATAAAAAAACCTTCCCTAACACTCCATGTCATCCTCACTGGTTTAACTAAAGTGAATATCTCCTATGTAGAATCAAATCTATCTTAGGAATACTTGATAGAGTGTGATGATAACTAGTACAACATGTATACCATGAAATTCCACCTCGACTCCCATAGGAACCCATGTATCCAAATGGTGGTGAGTCAATAATACATTTCAAAGATATTATAAGCTTATAAAACCATTTATAAACATGACTCACCCTCACCTCTGATTCCCTTATAATAAACTACCCCAGTTCCATAAAGTAAACACCTGAGTCATGTTTCGAAGGGTGTCTCAACTATTTAAACTAATTTATTGGTTCCAAATGAGCCTTATAGTTCTCTATTTATAAATTTATCAATAGGAAATGTTTGAAAAATTACAAACCTCATTCATATACCAATAATTCATTTTAAAGATCCAATCAGGAATTTATATAAACACTAGCTTGGGATAAAATTCTGAATAAATTATTTAATTTAAAAATAAAGGGAAAACCCTTGTATATTTGAAAAAATTCATAGAAAAAAACCCAACCTTAATAATAAAACAATTTTTAATTGATAAAATTGGTAAAAAACATAAAATATGCATATAAAATCACAAGATATAATAGTTCTCAAATTAAATAACTATGCAAGGGACCACCTACCCTTAAACCTTTTAATTTTTCTGAAATAGGTGTGATATTCTATATTAACAAGACCTAATAGGTCTAAGAGAACTAATAATAACCCTAAAACTACCAAATATTCAATTAAAAATCCATCCAAAACAAGGTTAGGTCATTGGTCCAAACTTGTGTGAGAGATAAATAGAATAAAATAGAATAAAATTAAGGGGAAGAGGATATAAGTGATTACCTTGAATAATCCAACATAAAACTTGAAGAAAATCAAAGATCCCACAAAGGGAAGGAATGGAATTATACTCGACGAGCCTTAGGGGTTGTAGAAACCAAATTATAGGAGAGGAGAGTATATTTTAGTTAAAAAAGAGGGGTGAAGTGATAATTTACACTTTTTATGAAACTATCTTATATGTATGGTTTTTCACAATATTTATCAAATCAGGAACCTACCATACACACTCTACTAAGGATATAGAGAACTATTCATAGGAATTATAGACAGCTAGTGAATCCATGTTCCAACCATGTTATTCAGATCAATGAAAACTACATTTCTTGATGCATGGTTTCTGCACAGTTGGTTATAACTGTATACCTTAACTGTGAGATTATATGAACCTCATGAAAACTAAAAAATTCAGGATAACCTTCCTAAGAAGAGTAAGAAACTATAGATAAGAAAATAAATAAATAAATAAATATATAAATGGTTAGGTTGGAGAAATTCTCCCCACCATAAGGCTTTATACCTTCTAAAACCAGCATAAGGATTGGTTTATCAAGATTAGGATGGGATGTTTAACTTTCCAAGTGGTGGGTTGAATCCATAAATTAAGACCACAAGACTAAAGAAACAATCCTAAAAAAACTATATCAACCACCAAGTGAGAATTGAGTATCCAAAGCATACTCGATTTTGATATAAAATCCACTATAAGAATATGGGAGGTTGAGACATCAAATTTTCACTAGTAAAAAAGAAATAACCCATGAAAGGAATTTTCAACCCTCTCAAATGAGACTTGAAAATCTAACAAAACCCTAACTTGAGTACAACCCAACTAAATTAAAATTGTTAGGGCCCACTCCCTACTTCTTAGAGAATCCAAAACACAACATATGATCCAAAAAATAATCAAACATGTAAAATAAGGTTTGTTTTTGTTGTGACTCAAATAACTAACCCAAACATCTTAACCACAACTCAAGGAAAGAATGAGAGGAATCAATCATTGGTTTAGGAAGGGGTTATTCTATAGTAGCCTCTCAACCATATTAATAATTTCTATATAACCATGAAATTTTAAAACTAAAAACAAAACCCAAAATGTTGATGAGTTTAAAACCTAAATGAGATAAGAGGAAATGTATCATTGTCCATTGTATACCAACATAAAATTTGAAAGAATACATAAAGCATAATGAATCCCAATAACTCAAAATTCAAAGAAAAAAGGAATGATATAAGGTCCATTTATATAATGTAAATAAAATTTAGAATAACCAAAATAAACTTCAATTAACAAAATTATCTTAGATAATATATATCATTCACCAAAATATTTCACCACTAGAAGAAAATAGTCTGTAACAATCATCTAGAAAGAAATAATAGTGAAGTAGCTTCAATCATATATTACTTCAACACCTCATTCTATGGGTTAAAATAGAGGATATAATAATGATGTGGATCTATATCCACCCTTATTATGAGTAACCCCCTGATAAAACCTTTTAAATGGAACTATATAACCACGTGTATGAAAAGTTAGAGGAGATTCTTGATAAGAGGAACAATTATTTCCAACATTATTACATTGATAACACACCCAATTTTTGTTTCCTAAAGAGTCCTACATAAAGAAACTAGGTGACCACTTGATGTCACTATCTGGCTATCAAAACATTATCACTTACATTTTTCCTCACTAGATATATTCTTATAGCTACTAGAGATAGGAGAAACACTAACCATTTTTGGAACTTCTGTTAATCTAACTTCAATCCCTATATCCTTCTACACTACATGTTTATAAGTGTTGGGGCTAAGTGGAACACTGACATGTAGATGATGAGAAAGACGAATCATTTTATAATAATAATACTTAAAGGTATTATCCTTTTCCAAATTAATAAGGAACATAAATAACTTGACGGATAGAAGATAATTCTACAAAACCAATCTATCCCCTTTATGGATTCCATATAGTTTTTTTTTCATTTTACCCTCTCAACTCAACGATCAAAAACTGTTTGATGAACATCGACCTGAAAATTTCGCAAGATATGCCTCTAACCATCTTTGTTCGGATAATGGACCTCCACCATTTCCATCTTGGGCCCCTAGCATGAAAGTGGATAACATGAGTATAAGGGACATGGTAATCTCAATCTAGAAGAAAATATACTTGATTCTTGGTAACTATCCCTTAACCTCAATGTAATATGGTTAACATTGTAAATGAGGATTATTCAGTCTCTAGAACTCAAGAAAAATGTCCCGAGGAAAATCTAGAAGAGAAGGATCACTATAAACTAAGACCATAGTATATGGAATAATTGACTCTAATGGAACTTGATCAAATAATGGGTTTGTTTATGTTGAACCACCCACAATCCCCACTTGTGAATCCATCCATAATTATCAAAGGTGATCTAGAAGGAAGAAACAAAAAATACCATCAAACACATCACAAAACCAATCACACAAATAAAAATTTAAATTTTCAAATCATACACAATATATAATTTAAAAAAACTCTCAAATAATAGAATTTCCTAAATTCAAATAAAAAAATAGGGAATATCAAAATATAAAAATATTCCCTAATCAATTCCAATTTTTCATAATTCTGTAAAACACATAAAATGTTTAAAATTTTATTTATAAATAAATTAAATCATTCTCACCAATTCATTTTCAAATTCAAAATAACAAATTTTATTTATAAAAATTCCATAAATTTCACTTATTTACTCATTTATCATTTCTAACTAGTAATTTTCACTCAATTTGGGGGCCCAAAATATATTTCAAAATATAATTTTGACTATAAAATAATAATAATACACTAAATAATTATAAAACAAATATTATTTATCAAATTAAACCATTCTGGACCAAATATTTCACTTTAAACTCCAAAAACATTAGCATGGATTTCCAATACCACCCATAATTTTTATTTTAAAATTAAAAATAGATTACACAAAAATATACTTTAAAATAGAAAATCAAAACCCAAAATACCCTAAATCATTAACAATAATGATAATGTAAACCCCATAATTACAGATTTTTTTTATATTTAATGAAAGAACTACTATACATGGTTTGGTGCCACAGTTTGAAAGGATGTGGGCTAATTATGTGGCGCTCATTGGAAGTTAAAAATGGAATCCACATGGACTATGCACTGTTTTCTAAACTATGAATTGTAACATTATACCATCTAAATCCCTCCAAAATTCCATTAAAAACATTATAGTTCATTAAAATAACTCACAAATCCCAAAAACTAACATGAAACACACAAATAAAGAGAAAAAACCTTAAAAAACACATGAAAAAATCTTGGGTTAAAGATATAATATCTTGAATGACCCTAGTAACAAAAGAGTTTTCCTAAATAGTTGGTGATTAGAAAACTACTTCCGACCGACAACTTTAACTCTAAAAATCCGACATCTAAACTAATATAAATCTTAAAATAGAATGGGTGACTCAAAAACCTTAGCATTCTATTAAACATAGGGATCTGATAATGTGTTATCAAACCCCCACCTCTCAGTCATCCCCAAACTAGTCAATAGATATAGCTTATAAAAAGTTCTAAGAAGCATTCTTAATCCTCCTAGGTTGGATACACTTTCTATGGGCATACACTAGATACTATAGGAATGATTTTTTTGAAGGAAAATAAAATAAAAACCAAACCTAGAATTATATTAAAGAGGAACCAATCCAAAAATAATAAAAAAATCACAAAACACAGTAGAGACAAGATTCATAGAATAATAGTGTTCAAAATGGAACAGAAATCCAAGGTAAAAATGAAGGAAAAAGGAAAAGAAAAAAATTCTATCCACAACCACTATCTCCATGTGTCATGTGAATCTACTTTAGAGACATCCATTAAAAAACTGAATCGAAATTCAAAGATCATCTATTACAAGTCATCAGAGCCTTATAATCTCGTAACGATGACAAGTGTGATCTATATAGCCTAATAGTTCACCACCCAATGATCCAAGAATACCCTTTAATAATTGATCCATTACTTTCTAGTTTGATAATATAAATACATTTTTTTATATTTTTTTTCTAAATAAGTAACTAATAATATTTTTTAAAAATTAAAATTTTCCCTTCTAACATGTTATTTTTAGGTTTTTAAAGAAAAACATTATAATTTTTTTTCAACAGGAGGTTCATGAAAAACAAAAATATCTTTATAAAACAAATGAAAATGGAGAGTATTATATAGAAGGGTTAGTCTAAAAGTGAGGTTACATGAGGAAAGATAAAATATAAAAAATACAATGTAGTTTTCCTGGGATCCTTGGAGTTATTAATAAAATATAAGATAATGTTAACATCACCATATAAGATATTCCTAGTTCAAAATAACTATTAAGCTAACCTAACACTTGGTGTCACCCTAAATAGTCTAATTTTGGGGAATATATCCTAATAAGGCTAAAATCTATGACAGGGCCAACAAATTGAACATGATCATAACTAGTAAAAAAATATGTTTCAAGAAATTCCACCGATAAAATCATGGTTACCCATGACCCCAAAAATAGGTGCGTCAATCATTAATTCCAAAAATAATATAAACACATTACACTATTTAGAAACTACCCTCACCCTCACCTCGTAACAACTTATAAGAAAAACACCAATTATGTCAAGAGAACACCCGGGGCATGTTTCAATGGTGGTTTTATCTTCCAAAACACATTTTAAGGTTTTAAATGGGCCTTATAGGTCTTTAGTTATAAATCAAGTAATGTAACATGTTTGGAAAATTTAAAACATCATTCAATTTCTTATAATCCATTTTAAAGGGAAAATCAGTCATTTTTACGAATACACGTTATACATAGATTTATGAAAAAAGGATACACATTAAAAATAAATAGAAACACGAATATTTGAATAAATTAAAAGGGAATAAACCTCCCTTGATAAAAAACTTATATTTATAATTTATATCATTTCTAAAACACATGAAACATTAATATTAAATCAAAAGAAATAATATTTCTAAAATTAAAGAGATATAAAAGGGACCACATACCTTGGAACCTTACTCCTTGTAAAAAAATGGTGCTATTTCACATCAACTAAACCCAAGGGGTCTTTGAGAACTAATAAAAACACTAGAAATACAAAATGATATATTAAAAATCAACCCAAGAAAAACCTAGTTTACTGGTACATTCTAGGTTTATAGATAAAGAGAAGAAAATATAAATAAAAGTGAAGGAAAAAGTGGCTATATTTGATTAACATGAATAATACACCTTAAAACATGATTAAAAATAAACATCTCACAAAAGTGAAGAAGAAAATTAGAGGGTAGGATACCTTGGGGATGTGAATATCAATTATGAGGTGAGGGAAATGAATTTTGGTTAAAAATCAAGGGGTGGGGGGGGGGTAACTTGGTAAAATAAACTTTTATTAAACCTTGTCACTGCACATGGTTTGGATAAAATGGTTTATCAAATTATGTTCCAATATTTAACCCTATACTGGGCTTATAGAGCATTACACATGGGCATTCCACACTTTAAGGGAAATTATACGCCAACCATTTGATTTGACTCTATTAAAACTATAGTGAATGTCACATGATTTACACATAGTAAGGAATAACCATTTAAATAAAAAATTTGACATTATCTACACCCTAAGAAAACACTAAAATTCAAGGAAAACATACCTGAGAAGTGGGAGAAACAAGAAATAAAAAAACAATGAAATTAATTGAGTTATCCATAGCCGAGGTGTGATATAATGTCAATTTTTTGACAGTAAAATAATATCATAAAGATCTTATATTTTATGAAACCATTTTTAAGGACCAAATCAACATTGAATTTTTAAAATAATTCATTTAAAAATATAATTTTTAAATTAGAAATATTTTTTGAAATTTTGGAAATATAAGTAAATGTTTTTATTCAAATAAAAAATATTTTTAATACTCCTATTTTAATCAAGATTTTAAAATTTTGATTTTATTTTTGGTTTAGTTTTAGGTCCAGATAAGTCTCCCTTTATTTAATATAATCCAATTAATTCAATGGGAATCAATATTATACATGACTTTGGAATGAAATTATATTTATGCTTAATATGGATTTATTACCAAAAATGGGTCTTCATTGCGTGATTATCCACTAAGTGAGGATAATATTCATTGTTAATATATGTAATATTCATGTTCTTTATTTTTTGTAAACATGATTTTAGTGAATTTTACACTTTGAACATTAATTCACATTAGGATTGTAATTCCCTCTTAAAATGCACTATTAAATGGTACATTTTTTGAAAACCTACTAAAATAAAAAATGGTCTTTATTTTATTTTAATATTTTATTTTCAGGTTTATGATTACATTCGAAACAATTCACACTTTTAGAGTATTATAAGATTCGCATTGGAAGACCACCAAAATGGTATTTAGTAGAAACACATTATGGGCAAAGTAAACTGGAGAACATTTCAATAAAAAGACTATAAAGACCCGGATCCGAACCCAATGATTATAAAAATTTAGCTTAATATAGATGAAATCATGGGTAACATTTCATTAAACATTTTCCAAATCTAATTCTGATGTTTGAATGAAGTTACAAGAGGACCAAGTTGGAGATAAAATTCTGGGCCAGATTTTGCGGCCCAGAAAAATAACTCACCATTTTACACATATCTTATAAACCATAAAATCTATTGGGCCGAAACATTATTGAAAGTTTGGGAAAATACAAATATTATTTTTATTATTTTATGTACCACTCTAACTAATCTATATAAAAGGTCATTTAGGTGCCTCTATTTGGTGGATAAAAGCCGGCTTCCACCTCAGGTCAAGTGTGGAAAAGTGTAAGTTCCACAAGCTTTCCACCACCCTAAGCCTACTATACTCAAGTTGGATGACATTAAATATTGGAGGCTCTACCCAAGGCTCCCAAAATTCTTATTTAAGTTAGTGTTGTCGGATTATTTATTCATCTTCTTGGGCTCTATTTCATTGTAATGTTATGCTGCATTTTTGTTGTCTAAAGTTTTTATTTCACATGTAAGTTGTTCTAATTCATCTTAGCTGCTTAGTAAAAGTTCTTCTTCTCCTATTTTTATATTTTTATAAATATAACTTTGATACCGTTTCCTCATGATGTGAATTTATTCACAACAAACCTTGTGAAATTATTCACACAATGGTGGATTGATTGTTATTTCATTATTTTTTTACTTCTCCAATTCCCCCTCATGCGTCTACGTTCCGCTTCCATTGAAACCATAGAATCAATGTAGGAATAACAAACTTATGGGATGATCCATGTGAGTATAAAGGGTCTGGATTTTATGTTATTTATCACTCTATTAATTTCTAATCACTTCTTTTAATTGAGAATTTTGTTTGACGATATTCAAACTTCTTTGTCCTTGTTGAATTTAAGGCCACACACTTCAAGTGTTAATTCGAACTTTTACCATGGAGTGATCAAAACCATGATACTCCTAGTGTATATGTGATTAGTATTAAGGTTTTTAGGTATTAAAACAGTAAGTGATGATGTTGTTTGATCTTCTTAAATGAACCCGTCTCAAATATAAGAATTTGAAATAGTAGAAAATGGAATGCATTCAATCAACCCCAAGTAATAACCTAGGATCAACTCATTCTTTTAAATTTAATTCACTTAATTATCTTAGAATTCACTTAAACCCATTTAATATAAACCCAAGAAGGCCAATTCACAGCAAAAAACAATCCATAGAATGTACACGTTTTTAGTACACTTCTTAGGTTTCTGAGGATTTGACAACCCAAGCTAAACTACAAGAGACCGCTTAACCCTAAAGTCTTGGGTAAATTTGGGCGATTCCAAAATTTGGCACCATTTTTGGGAACCTAAGTAACTTATATTGGCACTCGAATTTTTTTTCATCCCACTTCTCTGTTCATACCCACTCACTCTTATAGAAGGCAATTTTGAACAAATCCAAACATGGGGAACCGATTCCTACATTGATCGCCCAACCCCATGTGTCTTGCATAATGACCATCCTAATTTATTCTAATGGGATCATAAACAACCTAATTAAGCACAATGTTTTAACTCCTATTATACAAAAAACATTCCAACATATAATCAATTCTAATCCCCACAAATCCAATCTAAACACCCACCAATACAATTCCGACAACTTAATTATCCACCTCATATAGAACATTTGTATCAACCCCTTATTCATCATGATTAACATCCATTACTTGAAAAACCTTTTCGACTAATGGAGATAATGAATTTTTAGGTTTCATCATTGAGATTAGAACTAAAAAACATCGAGATTGGTGTGGAACCAATTCCCACTCATGTTATCCCTTCCTCTTAATAGATAGAATACTCCTTTCTACCCCAAAACTCTCATGAATTTATTCAAGAACTAACCATTGGATTTGGGATAAATAAAGAAGATAAATTATTTATTTAAGGGTCATTAAATAAAGAGGAAATTTATTTTTTGGATTCAAAAGTGGAGAATTTGACATCTTGGATTGTGTCTCATGAATATAACTCCGTTGATGATTATTTAAAAACATAAATACATAATCAATTAAGAGAAATCACAGACTTTTATTCCATACCCATTACCGACACCGATCGTTCAAATCTTGTGGTTTAATATTCTATTACAAATGAACCAATTCTATTGAGAAATTTTGAAAATAAAATTGATTTCAATTTAGGGTTCCATCATATGTCTGAAAGTGTTAGCCTACATAAACTTAAACATATGTCCTTTCTGTGACACCCCAAGTTTTCATAGTATGTTATATAATTAAAGTAATTCAATAGGTTGCATTACATGCAACACCGAGTTCGAGCGCACCACAACTTACTAAATTAACCGTTCAAAAAGCAGTTATGTATAGTATTAACTACATATTGAAAACCTTCTATTTGGTTTCGACAATGTGAATTAATTTTAAATTAATAAATTAAACTTATATGCTTTTAGTTTGGTAAACTAGACTTCATTTTTGAATTCTAAATATCAAAATTATCCTACGGTAAATTTTGGTATTTTTTTGACAACTTTCAATTTTTGATGAATAGTGAAAAATACTGCGTTATTATTTAAAACCAAAATTTATTTAAATAATTAGTTATTTTATTTTAATTTATTATAGGTAAAAATATATACATAATACCTATATTTTTCAATGCAATTAATTGGATTCATTTTATAATAAGTTTAGATATATAAAATTTTATCGAACATTTTACCGTCTTTTACCAACCTTCTTAGAGCATTTACAAATTTGAATAAAACATAATTTTACCACTTCTATGAGTTGAATTTGAAAAATCTGAGATAAATATTTAACAAAATTAAGTAAAATTTGGTTCAATAAGATGAAAATAATTTTTGGTGAATAGTAACTTTTGACTTTTATTTACGGCAGTTAAAAGTAAATAGGGTGATTAAGGGTAAGAATGATATTATAATTACCCTAACACGTGTCCTAATTATATTAGATAAGTGTATTTCGATCAAAAACAACCTTATAAATAAAATATGATCCTTTAGGTCCACTTGGATTAGATTGAGACATTTATTATTATTTTATTTAAAGAAGAGTTAAAAGTGTTAAATTCAAAGTTTAATAACTAAACCATTTTCTATATAGGGTTAAAAAAAATATAAATTATACTATAAATATTTATTAGAAATATAAAATTATTTCCTACATAATGGTATTTTATTTAAAATTTTTAGATCTTATATAATTTAATTAATTTATGACATAATGATGATGCAATAATTACCTTTTTAAAGAAAAAAAATCAAATAAATGGTATTATAAATATTAAAATAAATATAATTTCAAAGTTTTTATGACATACAAAAATTTTCAAGGTGAATATGAAATTTTAGGGTTGATTAAATGTATCTAGTTTTAAGTAATCAAGTTGTGATGGCACTCACAAAAACCAAATACCAAATAATGTCAAAATTGACATAAATTAATTTTTAAAACAAATACGATATTATTTATTGATATATTATTCCTAAAAATATTAGGTTCATCCAAAGTGCTTAAATAATATTATATATGTCATTAATGAACCACTTGAGGTTCTCTTGGAAGTTTATAGTATGTTTATTAACCATATAATATAAAAATACAAAAAGACAAGGTAATGTCAAACTACTTAACTAAGAGTTAAATCTAAAAGATAAGGTTAATATGGTGACATAATCCTATCTAAAACCTTTTGGGTGAGCTTTTTTCGACCCATAACCGCCTTATCTTCTACATAAATCATTTTGGAGTCATTAGAAACCGAAAATTATTTAATTATAAAATAATATTTCAAGCTTTTCCAAAAGTAAGCCTCACCTATCTTATAAAAGGGTACTTCTCCTTCCCTTAATTTTACACCTCCAAAGCCATTTTTCTCAGCCAAAACCTACCCAAATATCCTCCCAACACTCCTCCATTAATCTTATAGGAGTTAATTTGTTCATAAAGCCAACCTAAGGAGCCCTTTTGATCAAATCAATTGGAAGAACATGAAGAAGAGGTAAATATTTCATCACCTCTTTTAAGTTTTTTTCTTCTTCCACTTCCTCTTTCCTTGTTGTTTTCATTATAAAATAATAAATCCAGTATCTTCTATATACTATTATGTTATTATAAATATGGTCCTACCATATTCGTTATTCTTCCCATCCTATAAATGTCAAAGTCACCATATGTGCATACATACGGCTTATCGCCTCCACTTCGTGTTGTAGTTTGTTATTCAAACCCTTCATTATTTGGATGCATATAATAATGAGTATAACGGATTTAAATAATTAATATAACAAGTTAATTATTATTATCAATTCAATTCATTGGAGTCATTTTATAATAAGTTTAGATATATAAAATTTTATCGAACATTTTACCGTCTTTTACCCACCTTCTAGGAGCATTTACAAATTTGCATAATACTTAATTTTATCACTTCTGTGAGTTGAATTTCAAAATTTTTAGAGACATGATTTATATCAGTAAGTAAAATGTGGATCAATAAGATGAAAATATTATTTGGTGAATAGTAACTTTTGACTTTTATTTACCGTGGTTAAAAGTAAATAGGGTGATTAAGGGTTAAAATGATATTATAATTACCCTAACACATGTCCTAATTCTATTGGAAAAGTTTATTTGACCAAAACAACCTTAGGAATAAAATATGATCCTTTAGATCAACTTGGATTATATAGGACATTTATTAATATTTAATTTAAAGAAGAGTTAAAAGTGTTAAATTCAAAGTTTAATAACTAAACCATTTTTAATATAGGGTTACACAAAATATAAATTCGACTATAAATATTAATTAGAAATATAAAAATATTTCCTACATAATGGTATTTTATTTATAATTTTTAGACACTAAATAATTTAATTTATTTATGACACAATGATGATGCAATAATTACCTTATTAATGAAAGAATCAAATAAATGGTATTATAAATATTAAAATAAATATAATTTCAAAGTTTTTATGACATGCACGAATTTTCTAGGATAATATTACATGATATGGTTGATTAAATGTATCTTGTTCGATTTAATAAAGTTGTTATGACTCTCACAAAAACCAAAAACCAAATATTGTCAAAATTGAAAATCATTAATCTTAAAAACAAATACTATATTATTGGATGATATAATAGTACTAAAAATATAAGGTTCTGAAAAACTGATTAAATAATATTATATATATCATTAATGAACCACTTGAGGTTCTCTTGTAAGTTTATAGTAAGTTTATTAACCATATAATATAAAAATACAAAGAGACATGGTAAATGTCTAACTACTTAAGTAAGAGCTAAATCTAAATGATATGGTTAATATGGTGACATAAACCTATATAAAACCTATTGGTTTAGAGGTTTTCAACCCATACCAAACATATCCTTTAAATAAATCATTTTATAGACATTAGAAACTGAAAATGATTTAATTATAAAATAATATTTCAAGCTTTTCCGAAAGTGACCCTCACCTCTCTTATAAAAAGGTACTTCCCATTATCTAAATTTCACACCTCCGAAGCCATTTGGATCGGCCAAACCCTACCCAATTATCCTTCAAAATTGTCTCCCTTAATCTTATAGGCCTTCCATTGGTCATAAATCCAAACTAAAAGACCTTTTGATCAAATCAAAAGGAAGAACCCAAAGAAGAGGTAAATATTTCATCTCATCTTTCAAGTTGTTTTCTTCTTCCAGTTCCTCTTTCCTTATTTTTTCCATTCTAAAATAATAACTCTAGTATATTCTATATACTGTGATTTTATTATAAATATGGTACAACCATATTCATTATTCTATGCATCCTATAAATTTCAGAGTCACCATACGTGCATAATTACAGCTTACCGTCTCCACGTCGTGGTGTAGTTTGTTATTCAAACACATCATTATTTGGATTGGTATAATAATTATTATAACTGATGTAAATAATAAATATAAAATTTTAATGATTTAGTATATATGATATAAAATCCAATTACATATGATTTCACCATCAATATAATGATATTTTCACTCATGCGTATGTACAGATTACCATCTCCACAACGCGGTGAGATTAATTTCCACATTCACTATTCAACAATGATTATAAAAATATATATTTAATAAGTATGTAATATATGATATAATAATTCTACTAAACACACACACACACACACACACAGATATATATATATATATATATATATATATATATCTTATTCACCTAGTTCTGTTCAATACGATATGAAAATAGAAACAACATTTATGCGTACGTATGACCTACCGTCTCCATAAATGGTGTTTTACATTTCATATAAATGAATATTATAAATATTTATATTCTAGATATATATGATATATATATCATGTTTTATATTCTGGAAGTATTTAAATCATGAACTATGTGATACGATCAAGAATGACAAGTTAAAACACATATGATAAAGAAAGTGATTATTACCCAAAATGTTAATTTAACATGGAAGTCATTATTAAATGTCTATTATAAAGTCATAAATGAATAATGTATGACATAATAAATAGGAATATTATTCTGGTATAATTTAATAGTATACTATGGTCATTATAAAAGAGTTTAAAAGTACCATCGACCAAAGGAAAGTGCAAGGTAAGGGTTAATTCCTCAATTTCATTATTATTCGAGATTGTTTATGTGTAAGTATTTACTAAGAAATATTTATCACTGATACCCATATTTCCTAAAAATGTTTTCAAAAGAAATATTTTACAGTTTTATGGGAGGGTCTATTTAACTAGATCATCATTTTAAATGTTTTAATGTTTTATCTTTTTAAATTCTTTTGATTAATGTCCATGTTTTCAAAATGATTTTAAGGATTTATTTATATGGACATGAATATTTTGAAATGATAATTCTTTTCAAAAGTTTCAAAGTGGTATAGGACACCTTGATTCAAAAATCTATTTTAAATCACTTCCTTTATAAATGTGTTATTTTTAAATGATTTCACAAAAAGGGATATTTCTCTCAAAAAGTTTAACTGATCATTTCCGACTATGTCACCATCCTTTAATGGAAATAAATTTTGATTGAGGTTGATTTATTATTATAAAATCTTCCATTTTTTATTGAATGAGTTATGATATGTTTGACATGGTTTATGGTTAATGTATTGACATTTCGTATGCTAGTTTTAATACAAATATTTTTGTTATGTTTCAACTTTATCATATGAGGAATGCAGTAGACTTAGTAAGTGACAGGTGGAGCCCGAAATATCTCCTTTATGCATCAGTAGGTCTCATGAGAGAAACTAGTGTCTTTCCATAAGGCCTTGAATTTTTTTTTATTTGTAGTCTTGGAACAATGACTTGACTATGTGGTAATGATGTCTGACGTTAGGCATTCCCTCATTATGAAATTAGTTATTATTTTTGATTACTCGACTAGTATAATATCTATGTTCATGTTTATATTGTGAGGTTTGATTTATTTTTTCCATATTATGTTAAATATTATGTTTAAAAAGGTTTTTGTTTTTATTACACATCTTTCTTTAAAAGTTTATATCTTCTGCTAAATTATTTACCCTTACTAAGCATCTGATCTCGCCCCTTTCTTATGTTTTATTTTCTCAGGATTCCAAAAAGTGTATTTTGACTGACCTGTAGGGATAATATAAGGGATATGAATTTGTTCAATGGAGAAAATGTTGTTTTTGTTTTTCATTTTATAATGTATTGTAACGTTCATGTATGTAATCTATTTTCCAAGATAGCTAAACTGATCGGTCCTTCGGGACTTGATTCCTTGTAATAATGAAAATGTATTGAAATAATGCACCGACTCTGGGATTCTGGGGTTGGGGCATTATAGTTGGCATCAGAGAAAGTTTAGAAACAATCTTTGAAATAGATTTAGATAAACTCTGATTATAGAACCTTACCCTAAGATAATATTTGAGGATTAATATAGAAGAACATCCTATAATTTTGGTACTGTAGAGATTTTGTGAGTTTTCAAAGAAATACATCCCTATATGGATATGAGCAGGTAGAGGCAGCTCTATCACATATGTACCTAGGGGTAAAACTCGAAAACAACTCTCTGAGATAGAATCAAATGGGAACAGGTGCATGAAAACGAGCCTTGCTGTACTCTTGGTTATGACAAACCCGGAGGATATATTTGGGATAATTCACATTTTCATTACAAGCCATTATGAAGGATTTAAGAGTAAATACTTCCTCAAAGATATTTTTTATAATTATAGATTTTATTTATAATATTTTCAATTTAAATTAGGTATTTTACAAGTTTTGAATTATGCATTGAGATTCATAAAACTAACCAAGTGTATGACATTGTTTAGAAATGGCGCTCAATAGATGGAATGATAACTCCAACAATACACATGATCCAAAGAGTAAGAAGGATGAAATATTTAATGGTATTAAGAAAACATTTAGAAGGGAAATAGTCTCCCACTTATTATCATCATATGAAGGAATAGTATCATGTGTTAATAAGATAAGTAAATAATTCTCTGAGTACTTTGGATTTGAAGGGAAGCCAGAGATGAAAAGGAATGTAGAGTGAAAGATGGATAATGAGTAGAGGGGAAAGAAGAATTTTCCCATATGCGATAATTATGGAAATAATCACCTTGGTAAATGTTTGAAGAGATTTAGAGTTTAATATAAATGTGGAGAAAAATGAAACCAAGTACGTGATCGCAAGGGTAAGAAAAAGGTTTCAAACGTACAATGCTTAATCTTCAAGGAGTTGGGACACTACATGAGTCAATGTCTAAATCATCATAGTATGCCCCAAATGAAGATATTGGATAGTAATCATGTTATGATACTATCACAGATGAAGAGGAAAGACTAGTGTTATTTTGTTGTTATTAAATAATTATTTCATTTGAGTGTTTTATCAATGATGTACTGGATATATTAATTATGGAAATAAATAAGGACTGTACTGCAGTACTATTTGATTGAGGATTTGAGATTATATGGTGCTAAGAAAAGTGACTCAACAACAAGTTAAATGTTTTGGAAAATACATGGTTGAAGGAAATATAAACCTTAATATGGTCTTGATATTGAGTTAGTGATTCTGGAATAAGAGATGATTGATTTTGATAAATTATATTGGATATTCTTGACTACCTTGGAAGTGATTAACAGTTTGTATATTCCATCATTGTTGGAGTTTAATTTTTTTTGGTTATAATGAGTATATCCACTATTCTATAAGGAATAAGGGAGAATAAATGTAAGAAATATGGTTTTATGGTAATTCAGGATATTACCGTGTTTTAAAAGAATACATGATGAAGGTATTGACATGTTATTATGTGGAAAAAAGGATCTTCATTATGTTTAACTTCCTTATAAATTTTGGACTGTGAGTTTGGAAAAATGTATTTTGGATAAGTCTAATGGTTGGAATCAATTAATCTTCATATTGGATACTATTGATAAAGTTAAATCATTTCTTGAGATTATTTTTGGATTTTCAAAAAAAGGACTACTCGGAGGTCAGGTGACAATCTGTCGCATCCGGGAAGGCTGCGAGACTTGAACCCAAAACCAAAGAGCGACAAGGGTGAGTCACCTACCACTGGCCTACATGATTCCCTAGATTGTATAATGTAGTTTTTTGATAGTATGACAAATTAATTATAAAGTCATTATTTTTGGAACGCTATATTATTAGGATAAATTGAATATTTGTGAATTATATTATCCTTTGGAGTGAAAGATGAGTTCGTGGTAGGAATTAATTAATGGATGAAACTCTACATGTCAAGTATATATATATATATAGTCCTCTTATTCTATGAATAAATTAATTATTAAACTTTAGGGAAGGGATCTTAAAACCAAAAATGTTTTCTCCTAATACCATAAGATTTTTTGAACTAATGATATTTTACATCATCTTAGATTGATGTCTTTGAGGCCCTCAATTTTACACTTGTCTGTGATTGATGACCTCAAACACACCCTATAATTATTTAAGTTTTATCTCCAATTATGTGTATCTAATTTCCACCAATGTTCTCCTAATCGAGATCATAATTTGGTGTGGACTTTTTCATTAATCATTCCCTCTTATTGAGACTAAATTTTATTAACCCAATTTCTGATATGGGTTTTCCAAAAAGGTATTTTTCTATTTTTAACCATTTACTTTCAAAGAACAATTTATAGTTGCAAGGAAACAAATTATTGAAGGAGGGAAGAATGTAACATGCCAATATTTTATAGTACATTATCTCGTTAAATTAATTCAATAGCTTGCATTACACGCAAAACAGAGTTCAAGTACACCATAACTTACTAAACTAATGGTTCAAAAAGTGGTTATGAATAGTATAAACTACATTCTGAATCTTATATACTCTACATAATTTTAACATCCATATTATGTGTTTCTTAGACATAATATAAGAACAAATTCATTTTTTCAGATAGAATAATTATTTTTCAAAAAATGAAGTTTTACCCCCTTATAATGGAGAACCCTTTTTAAAACCAATATTTTACACTTTTATATATTCAATTTAATGAAATCAAATTCTTCTATAGAAGTGGTACATAAAAATTTAGTTTGGATAAATTTTTGGTACTTTTCTAATAACTTTCATATTTTGATGAATAGTGAAAAACACTTTGTTATTATTTAAAACAGAATTTTTAATTAAATAATTAGTTAATTAAATTCAATTTATTTTAGGTCAAAATAGATACATAATTCCTATATATTTTCAATGTAATTCAATGGATTCATTTTATAATAAGTTTAGATATATAAAATTTTATCCAGCATTTTACCGTCTTTTACCCACCTTCTAAGAACATTTACAAATTTGAAAAATACTTAATTTTATCACTTCTGTGAGTTGAATTTCAAAAATTATAGAGACTTGGTTGAGATCATGTAAAATGTGGTTCAATAAGATGAAAATAATTTTTGGTGAATAGTAACTTTTGACTTTTATTTACCACGGTTAAAAGTAAATAGGGTGATTAAGGGTAAAAATGATATTATAATTACCCTAAAACATGTAATAATTCTATTGGATAAGTTTATTTCGACCAAAAACAACATTAGGAATAAAATATGATCCTTTAGGTCCACTTGGATTAGGTTAGGACATTTATTATTATTTTATTTAAAGAAGTGTTAAAAGTGTTAAATTCAAAGTTTAATAACTAAAACATTTTTAATATAGAGGTACACACAATATAAATTCGAATATAAATATTAATTTGAAAGCTAAACATATTTCCTTCATAATGGTATTTTATTTATAATTTTTAGACCTTAAATGATTTTACTTATTTATGACACAATGATGATTCAGTAATTACCTTATTAATAAAAGAATCAAATAAATGGTATTATAAATATTAAAATAAATATAATTTAAAAGTTTTTATGACATACACGAATTTTATAGGTGAATATGAAATGTTATGGTTGATTAAATGTATATTTTTATATGTGATGAAGTTGTGATAACTCTAAAAAAAACCATATACAAATATTTTAAAAATTGAACAAAATTAATCTTAAAAAAATACTATATTATTGGTTGATATAATATTCCTAAAAATATGAGGTTCAGACAAAGTTCCAAAATAATATTATATATGTCAGTAATGAACCACTTTAGGTTCTCTTGTAAGTTTATAGTAAGTTTATTAATCATATAATATAAAAATACAACAAGACATGGTAAATGTCAAACTACTTAACTAAGAGTTAAATCTAAAAGATAAGGTTAATATGGTGACATAAACCTATTTAAAACCTATTTTTTGAAATTTTTTCAACACATACCCACATTATCCTTTAAATAAATCATTTTGGAGCCATTATAAACCGAAAATTATTTTATTATAAAATAATATTTCAAGCTTTTCCAAAACTGACGCTCATATCTCTTATAAAAGAGTACTTCCCATTATCTAACTTTCACACCTCCAAAGTAATTTGGATCGGAAAAACCCTACCAAAATATCCTAAAAAATTTTCTCCCTTAATCATATAGTCCTTAATTTGGTCATAAATCCAAAATAAGGTGACCTTTTGATCAAATCAAAAGGAAGAACCCGAAGAAGAGGTAAATATTTTATCACTTCTTTCAAGTTGTTTTCTTCTTCGACTTCCACTTTCCTTGTTGTTTCCATTATTAAATAATAACTCCAGTATATTCTATATACTTTAATGTTATTATAAATATGGTACATCCATATTCATTATTCTATGCATCTTATAAATTTCAGAGTCACTATACGTGCATAAGTACGACTTACTGTCTCCACGTCGTGGTGTAGTTTGATATTCAAACACATCATTATTTGGATGTGTATAATAATTATTATAACTTATATAAATAATAAATATAAAATTTTAATGATTCATTATATATGATATAACATCCAATTACAAATTATTTCACCCTCAATATAATGATATTGTCACTCGTGCGTATGTACGGATTACCGTCTCCACGACGCGATGAGATTAATTTCCACATTCACTATTCAATGATGATTATAAAAATATATATATATATTTAATAAGTATGTAATATATTACATAATAATGCTACTAAAAACACACACACTCACACACACACACACACACAAATATAGATATATATATCTTATTCACCTAGTTCCGTTCAATATGATATGAAAACGGAAACAACATTTATGCGTACGTACAACCAACCGTCTCCTTAAATGGCGTTTTTCATTTCATATATCTGTTTATTATACATATTTATATTCTAAATATTTATGATATATAAATCATGTTTTACATTCTAGAAGTATTTAAATCATGATCTAAGTGATACGATCAAGAATAACAAGTTAAAACACATACGATAACGAAAGTGATTATTACCCCAAATGTTAATTTAACATGGAAATAATTATTAAATGTGTATTATAAAGTTATAAATTAATCATGTATGATATAATAATTATGAATATTATTCTGGTATAATTTAATAGCATACTATGGTCATTATAAAGGAGGTTAAACGTTCCATCGACCAAAGGAAAGTGCAAGGTTAGGGTTAATTTCTCAATTTTATTATTATCTGAGATTGTTTATGTGTAAGTATTTACTGATACATATTTATCATCGATACACATATCTCATAAAAATGTTTTCAATAGGAATCTTTTAAGGTTTTATGGGAGGGTATATTTAACTATATCATCATTTTAAATGTTTTATAGATTTATCTATCTAAATCCTTTTAATTAATGTCCATGTTTTCAAAATTATTTTAAGCATTTATTTATATGGACATGAATATTTTTAAATGATAATTCTTTTCAAAAGTTTCAAAGTGTTATAGGAAACATTGATTCAAAAATCTATTTAAAATCACTTCCTTTATAAATGTGTGATTTTTAAATGAATTCACAAAAAGGAATATTTCTCTCAAAATGGTTTACTGATCATTTTCAAATATGTTAGAATCCTTTACTGGATATTATTTTTGATTGAGGTTGATTTATTATAATAAAATCTTCCATATTGTATTGAATGATTTATTATATTTTTTACTATGGATGTTTTATTTTTATACCATTCATGGTTTATGGTTAATGTATTTACATTTCGTATGCTAGTTTTAATACGAATGTTTATGTTATGTTTCAACTTTTTCATATGAGGAATGTAGTGGACTTGGTATGCGACGGGTGGAGCCCTATATAGCTCCTCTATTCATCAGTAGGTCTCATGAGACAAACTAGTGTCTTGGAACAAGGCCTTGAAAAAAAATTTATTTGTAGTCTTGGCATAAGGCTTTGACTATGTGGTGATGATGTCTGGCATTAGGCATTCCCTCATTATGAAATTAGTTATTAGATGTGATTGTTAAACTAGTAGAATATCCATGTGAATGTTTATTTGGTGATGGTTGATTTATTTTTTCCATATTATGTTGAATATTATCTTTAAAAATGTTTTTGTTTTTATTACACATCTATCCTTAAAAGTTTATAGCTTCTGCTAAATTATTTACCCTTACTAAGCATCTCATCTCACCACTTTCTTATGTTTTATTTTCCCATGATTCCTAGAAGTGTATTATAACTGACCTATAGGGATAGTATAAGGTATATTTATGTGGTGAATGGAAACAATTTTGTTGTTGTTTTTCATTTGATAATGTAATGTATCGTTCATGGATGTGATCTATTTTCCAAGACTGCTAAATTTATCGGTCCTTTGGGACTTGATTCCTTGTAATCATGACAATGTATTAAAATAATGCACCGAATCCAGTCTTCTAGGGTCGGGTCATTATAATTTCCATCCACCCACAATTTTTTATTAATTGGGAATATACTAAACCTCCATGTTTTCGTTTTTTCTTCTCTTGATACAAATAAAAGAGTGATGATCATTGTTGTCTTATGAAAGACTATGGAAGTAACTAGATTCACTATTTCTGATATTCCTTGGATTTACCCACTCATTTTAAAATACAGGTTTGTGAATGAAACAAATTATAAACATAGAATCAATATTAAACTAGTATAATTGGTGACAAATGTGGTCCTTAAATTGTTGAAAGTCGGTATTGGGTAAGTTGGGGGGCTCAGGTCGAGCGAACGACATTAAAAAAAAGTTCTTCATAGGAGGCAACCCATGGTTTTTGTAGTTACAATCATTGTGAATCATCTTCATTTTTCAAATAGGATTAATAAATTAATTTTATATTTAAGAAAAATTATATTGTTGACCTATTATTCAATTATGATTATAGATGGGTATGAAAGGGGAGTGCCATATTCATTCGTGCCACGTAGCGTGATCCCTGAGTAATACCTTACCCAGAAATTTAAAAAGAAGAAAATGTATAATAAGTTGATTTTATTTTATTTTTATGTGTTTTTAGGTTAAAAGAAAAATATTAACGATAAACAAATAATAAAAAATTAAAGGACACATCATAGGCCATGGGGAAAACGTCATCACAACCAGAGAAGTCGAGGGGACATGAACCTGAGACTGAAGGGAGAAATGAGAGTGCTCCTACCACTAAACTATGACTTACAGTGTTTCATTCTTATATTTTATTTATATATATAATTATATTTTAAAATTTATATATCCACACACACATGTTATTCTAATTTTTACTTGTTCTTAGTATTGGCCTTTGGTATGCTTAAATAAACATATGCGTTTTTTTCCTTTCCTTTTTTTGTTTAATTAAAGGAACCTCAAGGTCTTCCCATTGTGTTCTACTTGTTTTGGTGTGTATGATTTATGTGATATTGAGATTGATGGATTTTTAGGAGTGACATAGAGATCAAAGGAGTAATCTGGAGTGTTGTGAACTTCAACTAAAAAAACAAGGTGATTTTGTTCCATATTTTATATTTAAAGTACATTTTAGAACTCCTCTCATCTACCTCTACCACCTTTTTAATTTTATTTCTTTAATCATTGGGGACATAGTTATTCCATGTTGGGGGGGGGGGGGGTGAAAAGAAAAAAAATTATTATTAATTTTGTGTTTATAAATTGTTTTTTGTAAAGAAACATTTCACTAACCTTGAACATGATAAAACACATTGTACACTTTGAAACCAATTATCAAATAATTTAGAATACCCTAATTTGGATTTTAATATATTTATAATTTCATGAGCATAGATTTTGAAATGTGTGTCTGTCTAATGTGATTTTTCACTATTTATATTTTCATCCATTTGTTAACAAAAAAACATAACGTACATCCTTTGGATAGTGGGGTTTTAGTTTGAGTTCATGGAGTCCCCCAAATAAATAGCATAGTTTTGGTGATCATTTTAGTTTTAATATGAGTATTAAATAAAAAAACAACAGAAAATAAATTTTCATGTAGAGAAATGAAATAACTTCATGCCTGGATTTCGTCACTTGGGGACCATGAATCCATAGTTTTCTAACCCAGAGTTTGTAATTTTATCTTTATTTTTGGTAATTTGAATTTTATTTGACCGAGTTTAATCTAGATGATTCCTGAGTATGTGGGATTCACGTGGGGCCCTAACGTCTTCGAGCCTAGGAGTTATCAGCAAAATCTCACTACATGGGTCGACTATGTTGAGTGCAATTTCAATTACCATGGAAAAATTGAATAAAAAATAAATAAATAAAATATACAAAAAAATAAATTCTCTTTATAATATTTAAATGTGATTCCTTCTAGAACTTCCATCATTCCCCCATTGAATAAATATCAACCCCCATGTCTATTGTGATGCACAACACATCATCATGATTAATTGATATTGGATAAATTTAGGGAAGAATTTAAACAAATAAATGAGCATTGGATTGGGATATGATTATGAATCTATCTTGTATTAAAATATTTTGATTGGTTTTATGAATTTTTGGTATAAGGGTTCTTGGTGATCATTGTGTATTGAAATGTTTTCCGAAAAAAATTCAAATTTTATATGTTTAAGATATATTTTTCTCGGGACTAACAAAACTCACATTGGGGGTGTGATTATCCAATTAATGAGGATAATATTCATTTTTAATATATATAATATTCTTGTGCTTTATTATTCATAAACACTATTTTAGTTCATTTTACACTTTGATCATTAATTCATATTATGACTGTAATTCCCTCTTAAAATGAACTATTACATGGTACATTTTCGAACACCTACTAAAATAAAAAATGGTATTGATTTTATTTTGATATTTTATTTTCATGTTTCTCATTACACTGGGAACAATTCATAATTTTTGAGTATTGGATGATTCACATTGGAAGACCATCAAAATGGACATTCATGGAAACACATTCTAGGAAAAGTAAACTAGAAAACATCCCAATAAAAATACTGTATCAGCCAGTATACAATCCCAATAATTCTCAAACCTTAAAATAATATATAGGAAATCATGGGAAACATTTCATTAAACAATTTTCAAAGCTAATTCGGATGTTTGGTTGGATTTATAGGGGGCCCAAGTTGGAGATTAAATTCTAGTCCAGATTATGCAGCCTAGAAAAACATCCCACCATTTTAACATATCTCGTAAACCATAAACTATTTTGGGATGAAACATTGAAGAAGGTTTAGAGAGATCTGAGATTAATTTATTTTTTCTATGGAACACTCTAATAAGTCCATATATAATTTCATTTCGGCACCTCTGTTCAGTGGATGCAAGTTGGCTTGCACCTGAGGTCAAGAGTGGAAAAGTCTAAGTTCCACAAGCTTTCCACCACCCTAATCCTACCATACTCAAGTGGGATGACTTTCAATATTGTAGGCTCGACCAAAGGCTACCAAAATTAATTTTTAAGGAAGTGGTGTTGGACTATTTATTCATCTTTTGTGCTTTCTTTCATTGTAATGTTATGCTGTATTTTTGTTGTCTCATGTTTGTCTTTCACATGTAAGTTATTATATTCCATCCTAGTTTTTAATAAAATTTATTCTTATCCTAATATTTTTTTCTTTTATATATCAAGTTAATTCCATTTTATCCAGGTGTGAATTTATTCACACCAATCCTTGTGAAATTATTCACACAACGGTGGAGTGATCGTTATTTCATTGTTTTTTTACTTCTCTAATTCCTCCCTCCCGAGTCTACTTTCCACTTCCAGTGAAACCATAAAATTAAAGGAGGGCTAACCCACTTATCGGTTGAACCAAGGTAGTAGAAATGGGCTTTATTGTATGTTATATATCACTCCATTAATGTCTAATCACTCATTTTAATTGATACTTTTGATTGACGATCTTTAAACTCATTTGCCCTTGTTGAATTTAAGGCCACACACTTCAAGTACTAATACAAACTTTTACTATGGAGTGATCAAATCCTTGATCCTCTAAGTGTATAGGTGATTAGTATTATATGTGTAGGTATTAAACCACTAAGTTATGATGTATATTGATCTTATTAAATAAACCCATCTCAAATATAAGAATTTGAAATAGTTGAAAAAGGAATGCATCCAATCCACCAAAAGTGATAACCTAGGACCAAATTATTCTTTTAAATTGAATTCAATTAAGTCTCTTAGAGTTTACATAAACCAATATAATATTAACCCATGTTGGCCACTTCATATCCAAAAAATAATACATATAATGTACGTGTTTATTGGTTACTTATAAGGTCTCTGTGGATTCAACAACCCAAGAAAAACTACAAGCGACCACTTAACCCTAAAGTATTAGATAAATTTGGGCAAGACCATTATGTTTCACGAACTTATTTAAAATTTATTTTTATCAATTTTGGATATTAAATCATAAAAAATTGATTCCATATTTCTAATATTCATATTATAATTACCTAATAATTTATATTTTATTTTTACTACTATTAAATTGAAACCATGGTAAAAGTTTATTACCACATTAATGTGGATAAACTAGGTTAAAACAGTGGGAGAAGGTCTCAAAATATTTGAAAACATGAATTTATCTCATTATATTAGTTTATTTTACTAGAATAATTATATATATATATATATATATATGAAAATATGGAAATTTTGTGCCACTTTTCTTTGATTAGGATCTTTATAAAATTTTAGCTAATGAGTAATTTAAAAATGTCACTCTATTTCTATTAATATCTAAAATATGTTTTTATATGGTAAAAAGGAATTTTTTAATAATTTTAAATTTTTATTTTAAAAAATTAATTTTTTTTCTAATTTTATTAATTTATTTTTAATTTTTAGTAATGGATAAATTTCATTGTACTCTTACGGAGCACAAAAGCAATACTTTTGCAAGTAGTAGAAAAATAAGATAAATGGTTTTAATAATAATAAAAGTAAAATATTTGATTTGAATTGTGGTGGTAAATGAATTTAATTAATAACAATAAATTATTAGTGATGGTAAATTCAATTATATTATAATTCCATTGGGATATGGATGTCTTTAAAATCAAATTATTTGAATTGTCATGAAAATGACCTTAAAAGATGATTAATGTTTAAAAATAAGTTCTAATCATTATATTTTTTTTAAAGAATCATATATTTACTCAATTGTATTAGGAAATATCAATATAATCATTAATAGTTTATTTTTGTAATACTTTGAGTTTTTAAAATTACATTCATGACCCTTAATAATTGAAAATTTGTAAAAATGTCATTGATTTTTTATCTATAAAAGGGGACTCACTTCAACCATTTCAAAAAAAAAAATAATGTTTAATTTCCACTTAATGATATACCAAAATTACCCTTAAAAATTCCCTTTCAACATCATTAACCCTTTTGTGTGAGCATAAATATTTCCTTTAAAGGATATAAGTTAAATATAAAGGAGGATACTTGAAGGAGATGCAATTTTCATTAATCATCTATTTTAAGTTTATTTCTTATTATACATCCTCAAAATCCTATAGAATCATATTAAAATAATTAAATAATTGTATTTAATATTCTTATTTTTGTTTGTTTTAATGATATGACCATTTTATATTCCCTTTCAATCTAATGGAAATAAATGAAAATATCACTCATGCGTACGTACTAATTACTATCACAATGAAGCAAAGCAGCTTATTATTCATCACTAACTATCAAGTATAGTTATGTAGATGGATTTAATTTTTATATATTATTTTTATGAAATAATTATATTTTAAAGGAAAATAATTATCTAAATTTTTAACCCTCATATGTTAGAATATGATAAAATCACTCGTGCGTACCTATAGACTACCACCTCCATGAAAAGGTTTGATTTATTTTTCATTTACGCTTTACATAACTTGTAATAAGGATATATTTAATGAATATATATATATATATATGATATATATGATATAATTATGATTATATAAAGGTGAATTATAATTTAACTTTCTTTAATTCCATTTTTTGAAAAGTGAGAACATCACCTGTGCATACGTGTGGACTATCGCCTCCATAAAGTGATGTAATTTATTCTTCATCACTGCATTTTATTAATGGTTTTAAAAGTTTATATATTATATAAATTTAATATTTTTAAAATTATTTATATTTTTTATATAATGGAACCATCCATAAGGTTCAAGGAATGAAATAAAAAATTCAATATATCTGTAAAAAACAGAATAGTTAACCCCATTAATAAAGATTTTAAAGAAGAATTGTTAACAAATTAATAATTAGAGAGTATAATGGAATTATATAAGGAAGTATCAGGATTAATAAAGTTATATTATATATTTAAAATAAATATAAATTTATTATATTCGATGTTTTTGTTCATAGGAAGAGAATGAGGACTTGAAGTAAGGGTTCTTCAACTTAATATTATTTATTTAAGACACGTATCATGTATTAAACCGATTTGTTTTTATAAACTGTGTATAATATCCCATTAAAATATTGTTTCATTAATTTAACAATTCTAATGGTATCAAATGTATTATTTTATGTCATATATTTCAAGAGGTTTATAATTCAAAAGTTACAAAAAAAGATAAGGGTTTAGGTTGCAATCTCATTTTTAATCGGGATTGTGCATGTTTAGATTTCCAATGGGGAAGTAATATTATATGACTATATCAAAACCCATATAATTTTTTAACCTCCATTTATTTATATTATTTTAATTTTTTAATTTAATTATCCCAACTTATTTAGTTAAAATTATTAATGAAAGGTTTTTAATAAATGATGAATTTTTTCCACTTTTCATTGGAAAGATTTATCTTCAATATTCATGTTCTTCAATTTTTTAAGGGATGTTTTTTTACTATAGTTAAATGTTTTGAAAAATTAATTTTAACTTATTTTGAATTTATGTAAAAATTATTAAAATAACTATTCCGAAAGGTTTTTATATGGCTCAATTTTTAATTTTTATAAAAGTATGAAAAGAATGTTCTTTTTTAACATATACAACATAAATAAAATTTCCCACCATTATGTCAGTTTTTCTTTATAAATATTCAATTTAAAGTGTAAAATGCTATAAAAATTAAAAATAATTCCCATTTTAATATAAATTTTATTTTTAAAATGCTAACAAAATAAATTTGATTTCAATTTTATTTTGAAAACATATTTTAAATTATTTTATTAAAGAGATTTTTCATTTATGTCATCATTATTTAAGTATTTTAATGATTTTTTGGGGATATTATATGATGATACCATCAATATTATTTTTCTATATATCTTACAATGATTTTGTTTTATATATTATTAATTGGAACCCATTTATTTCTCATGGTTTAATATCACAATGATAAAACGATGAAGGTTCTTTTGATCTTGTCTCACACTTATGATGATTTTAATTTGTGGTTTGTGAGCCCAAAATTATATATAAATCAAATATATTGAGTAAATATTTATGTATCATGAGATAATATGAACTAAAATGGTGAGTAAAAAATATCCAGTCATGAAATCTATCCCTTATGATTGTCTTGACAGTGAGACTTGAATAAGGAAATTATGGGAATATGGAGAGAACCAAAACCACTATAGGACTATATATACTATGTGATAATGAATAGTAATATTTGACTAAGAAAATGATTTTATATACATATATATATTCCAAAAAATTATTTATTATGATGATGATATGATCTCATGGCTCATGATTTATTATGGATGAATCCTTACTCTTATAAACTATGTATTTTTGTTATGATAAAGCCTTATACCATGAGTCATGATTTATGGTCTATAAAATTTTAGGTCTATTTTTATAAGTTTTTATCATGTTCTTGTATGCTTATTATTATCATAGGCTCACTTATGTACATTGATTAACATCTCCCATGCTTTCCCTTGCTGAGTATTTGAGATCAACCTTATTTATGTTTCCATTTTCCCATGTTATGAAAAATTATATATCGTAGGATATTTACAGAATGGTGTCATGTGTGAAGATTGTTTTGTATATATTGAGGGATTGTTATGGAACACAAAAATGTTGGTATAATGGGATAAGTAATTATTTCAATAAAAATACATGGGTTCAGTTTTATAAAGGGTTATTCTTAATTATAGAAAAATTAATCCTAAAAGGTATTGGGTATACAAGTGAATTGATTTTGGATATTGATATTATGATAATGGACTATTAACATTGGGTTTCATCAGTTGGTATCAATGAAACTATGTAATTAATATGATTTTATAAATATATCTGGTTGAATGGGTTTCATTAGTTTGTATTAGATTAGTGTTTAGATAACTTTAGAGGTTTTGAAGTTATCATATGAGGATAATTTAAGAGTTTATGATACCATTATGGGTTGATAAGTGTAACAAACATGTAATTTTGAGGTGTTTTATTCCATTATTTTGTCCTTACATTAAGTTTATTTTTGTTGTAACATATTTTTTAAGTATTATGTAGCTTCTTGGTGGTTTTATAGGGGTTTATAATCCTTTAAGGGGGGGTCATAGATTGAGTGTGGTTTGGATAAACTATGTAGTTTTTACTATGTAATCGCACGAACTGTTGGAGTAGAATTTTTTTTAGTGAATGGTTGAATCATTATCAGATATTACCATGTAATATTTTTCAAGAAAGAATAAAATTAATAAAAAAATAAAAACTTTATTGGTGCATGGTTTATGAAACTATGTAGGTGCCCTAAAGAGGAAATGAACTTCACTCTGGTGGTGCATGGTTTAGTAAATAATGTGATCAAATCAAGCATGTAGAATTAGTTAATTTGAAATTTTATTTTTTGACTTGAAATCCCATTATAACCCAAAATTATTCTCCCAAACCTAGTTCTATCATTATTAGGGTCTCTAGTTGATCTTTTTGGTGATTTATTTCCATTCAAAGAGTGTTTATGATAGATATAAATGCATTAAACCTTGTAATTTAAAGGTAAGTGATCATTTATTCTCTATTATTCTTATTTTGGGTATATTTTCTCTCCTTTCATTTAAAATTAACTTAGATCTAGATTTTCATATTCATATCTCTGAATTATGACATTATCTAATGTAATTTTTTTTATATTGTCATGGAAAGGAAGGTGGAAAGCTAATTTTCTTGATTATTATTATATTCATCTATATTCATTCATTACATCATACATTGTTTTTTACTTATAAAAAAATAAACACTTTACATGATCTTCCTCTTTGATATTCACTATCAAATCCTCATGTGGTGATTTTGTGGCTGGTTCTAGGGATCATTTGTGTGTGGTCTTGATTTGGGTGTTGGACCTTAACTTTGGGAATTGTTATTCTGAAAGTTGGAACTTATTTTACATGTTAAAAAATTAGATATAATTGAATGATATGAAATTCATGTGAGTGTACATGTGTGTGTTTCCCATGATAGATTTTTTGATATGAAATTATTGTGCATGTGTGTATCTTGTATGACAACCCTGCTTTTTATTACAACTTAAGCATGCTTTATTACATAAAACTTCACTTGATACAACAAAGAAGATCGAGAGGTTTAGTGTCTTTGGGGATTAGGATCATTACATAAAAACTTCAAACTTGAAATACAACATCTTTATTGAAAAATTCCTTTACATTACCACTACATTCCTTCGTACTTAGCATTGCGTGGGATAACCTGAGGACATGCATAAGAAAAGGGTGAGCTATAAAGCCCAGTAAGGGAGTACAAAATGAATAACATGAGGAGTACAATACATGTTAGGCAATAGGAACATCAATAGAGCATTAGAGTAACATGAACATAAAGGCATGATAAAGCATGATAATCATAATATGGAAATGTGGCAACATCACTTAACGTTGAATTAGCATGAGCCAAGGCTCATTGCACATGGAGCATGAGTAAACCCTCATTGCACTTAAAGCACGAGTAAACCCTCGTTGCACTTGAATTAGCATGATTAAACACTCATTGCACATGACGTATCATGATACTATACTTTACCCAATGCATTGGAGCGCTATAAAGGGAACACCCTTCTTAAACATTTCATTTCATGCATAAGTGTGCCACATGGATCATAAAACATGGATTCATAAAAAATAATCATTTATTCCACGATAAAGGAATGTGGAATTCATACATGAAACATTATAATCAATAAGTAAATGTTCATAAAGGTGAATACCCTTGATGGAGAAATAGGCATGGTATTCACTACACAATAATATAAGCTTAGAAAATTGGTGTGATTTCGGCAGCGTAACGGCGTGACATAAGAATTCATAAAAATGGTTGATGAGAGAGAAAGGGGTTCCTCATACTATTTACATGTAATGTAAAGTAAGGAGGTCATATAGATACATGTCCCAACAATTGAAAATGAATTTAGATTCATGATACAAAAGTATTGCTTGAATGTAGAAGGGGAGAAAAAGGTTCCTTTCGGAATTTCAACATAGTAACGGGTGAACATGGGAGGCATTTAATGAGAGAGAAAGGGGTCTCCCATCATTAAAACAATAAGTGGGAAGTATGGGAGAGGTGAGAAACCATACCCCAACATTCATAATTGAAATTAAAAGGGCAATACAACTTAAAGAAAATTGACAAAAATGAGAAAGGAAGAAAAAACCCTTACTTGGAAGTGTGATTCCAAAGGATAGAGAGAGGCTTGTGAGAGGATTATTAGGAGCTTGGGGAACCTTGGGAGGATTCTAGAGAGAGTAGGGCAGAGGTTGGACGAACTCCAAGGGATTTTAGTGAGGAGGAAGTTGGAGCTTGGGTGGGTTTATATAGGAAAGGTGAGAGAATTCTTTATTATTTAGGTTTGGGACCCCTTATATTAAAATAATCCAAACCACAAACCATCCCATGGTATTTGCCCATGGTTTCTGGAAAATGAAAGAGGAAAAAAATATTTTACAAGTCCATGGTCCGAACATATAAAAAAATTAGGGTTGCTTATGTGGAGGTGAGTCACACTCCCATGGAAATTAATTTAAAAAGGAAAAGTGTTGAATAAGTCTTGAGAGCTCCATTAATGCTTTGAAAAGTAAGTCAAACAAACCCAAAAAATCATTATTTTAATGATAAAACACATATTGTCCGAACATAAGGATTATGGTATTTTATTACATCACCATTGGGTCATTATGATGTCATAAAACACCTTATATATTTAAATGGTATTTAATTTTTACCCAAAAATTTGACTGTCTCAGAAAATTATGAAAAAATCACCGTTGGATAATTTCGACGTCCTGATTCCAAAAATAATATTTATTTTATCTAAATAATTTTCTAAATATGTGAATTTTTACTTTTAAAACAAAAACCGACATTTATAAAAAAATTCACGGGTTTTGACAGAAATGGATTTCAAACCTTAATAAAAATTTTAATTACATTCATAAAATTATAAGATCATTTATACTTAATAAAAAATTAATTTAATATTAATAATAATATTTTATTAAAATATTATTTATTTAAAAAATCCTTTAATTTAATAAAATATAATTCTTAATTAAATAATAACTAAAAACACCATTTGTACTTTAAAAACTAATTACAATGTATCAAAAATGACTAGAAATTATATTCATTATTATATACAGAAATAATGTACATGAACATGGTGCTACTTTTTTGTTACATAACCCCTTAAAATAGCCGCATAAGACCTAATGGTAAGGTGCACGATGATGACAGACTCTTGGGGCGGCTCGGATAACATCGCTCGAGTGGTAATTTCAATCAACTTCCACTTTTCCTGTAGACGATCACGTTCAAGCTTGACTTGATGAAGCTCAGCTTGGGCTTGGTCAAGGGAAAATCCCAAAGACGCCACCTCTTTTCTGAGCTCTGACAAATGGGCTTCGTATGGGGCAATTCTACTAGATGAGGCCATCGCTTCCTTTGTTTGAGTAGAAATGGGTTCGTTAAAGCCTTATATTTATACTACTCAGATGATCACTGTTCAATGACTAAAAAAAGTAACTGTCACAAATCTTAACGTAAAACTAAAAAAGTTGACATCTTATAAAAACAATTTTCATAAAGAAACATTTAACTGGATCAAGAGGGATTTTCCATTAATGAAACTTTGGGTCGTTACAACATTCCCCCCCTTAAGAAATTTCGCCCTCGAAATTTTCCTTTTTAAACAAATGTGGGTAACCTAGCTTCATCATATCTTCCGACTCCCAAGTTGCTTCTTCAAACTTGTGGTTTCTCCAAAACACCTTGTTGAGGGGCATTGTCTTATTTCGTAAAACTTTTTCTCTACGATCTAAGATCTTCACTGGTTGCTCCTCATAAGAAAGATCGTCTTCTAATTGTACCACCTCGGAAGAGAGTACATTTGAAGGGTCTGGTATGTACTTCCTTAAGAGGGATACATGGAAGACATCATGCACCTTAGACATAGTAGGTGGAAGTGCTAGTCGATAGGCTACAGCCCCAACATGATCAAGAATCTCGAAGGGGCCGATGTACCTTGGACATAACTTCCATTTCTTTCGAAACCTCATGACCTTCTTCCATGGAGATATGTGTAAAAACACCATGTCTCCGACTTTAAACTCAGGGTCTCATCGACGATTATCTGCATAACTCTTCTGTCGACTTTTGGATGCCTTGATATGCTGCTGAATGGTTTTCACCTTCTCCACCGTTTCTTCAACCATTTCTGGTCCAAGCAGCCTACGTTCACCGACCTCATCCCAACATGCTGGGGTTCTACACCTTTTCCCACACAGGGCTTCATATGGTACCATTTGGATGCTCGAGTGGAAACTATTATTATAAGAGAACTAAACTAGAGGAAGATGTTGATCCCATCCTCCTTTAAAGTCCATTGAGCACGCTCTCAACATATCCTCAAGTGTTTGGATAGTCCACTCGGATTGGCCATCAGTTTGAGGATGATAGGCCGTACTGAAGTTCAGTTCAGTATTCAGAGCATGCTGAAGACTCTTCCAAAACATAGAGGTAAATCTTGGATCTCGGTCAGCCACAATAGATAGTAGTACTCCATGCAACCGTACCACTTCCCTGATATATATCCATGCCAGTTGATCCAAAGAGAAATTATCTCAAATAGAAATGAAGTGTGCAGTCTTTGTAAGACAATCCACAACAACCCAGATTGCATTGTTGCCTTTGGATGTCCTTGGAAGTCCAGTGACGAAGTCCATGGTGATGTTCTCCCATTTCCATTCTAGTATGGGCAATGGTTGCATCATCCCCTTAGACTTCTGCCTCTCTTCCTTCACTTGCTGACACACCAGGCACTTTGATGTATATTCAGCGATCTCCTTCTTCATATTATCCCACCAAAAGTTTTCTCGGAGATCTCAATACATCTTTGTGCTCCCTGGGTGAATAGAGAAATTTTAACTATGTGCATCATCCAAAAGTTCCTTCTTCAGCTCCGAACTTGATGGAACACATTGTCTTTTCCCAAACCGCATAATTCCTTCTTCATTAACATTAAACTATGAGGATTTTCCCTTTTTGATAGCTTCCACTTTTTCTTGGATTCCTGCATCATCCTTTTGAGCATCCTTTATCCTTTCCAAAAGAGATGTTTGAGCAATCATTTGTGAAAGGATTGATGATGTTCCCTTCTTTATGATTCCCACATCCATCTTCATCAAGTCTAAGAAGATTGGATCCTTCTCAATTCTCATCATTTATAGAATAGCTGGATCCTTTTTACTTAGGGCATCTGCCACCTTGTTCGCTTTCCCAGGGTGGTAATGTATTGAACAGTCATAATCCTTGATGAGCTCTATCCATCTTCTCTGGCGCATATTAAGCTCTTTCTGTGTGAATATATATTTAAGACTCTTGTGGTCAGTATATACCTCACATTTCTCTCCATAGAGATAATGCCGCCAGATTTTCAAGGCAAAGATCACCATCGCCAACTCCAGATCATGCGTTGGATAGTTTCTCTCATAGATTTTCAACTGCCTTGAGGAATAGGATATCACTTTATCATTCTGCATCAGCACACATCCTAATCCCTTCTTCGAAGCATCACTGAATACCACAAAAAGCTCCCCACTTGTGGGTAAAGTGAGCACGGGTGCAGTGATAAGCCTCCTTTTCAACTCCTTGAAGCTTTCTTCGCATTCATCACTCCAAGAAAACTTTACTCCTTTTCGAGTTAGCTTGGTAAGAGGGTTGGAAAATCGTGAGAAATTTCTCACAAATCGTCGATAATATCCAGCTAACCCCAAGAAGCTATGAATATCAGTTACCGATGTTGGCCTCGGCCATCCCTCAATTGCTTCTGTTTTGGAGGGGTCCACAGATATCCCATTGCTTGTGATGATATGGCCCAAGAATGAGACCTCCTTCAACCAATACTCACACTTGTTGTACTTGGCATAGAGCTTCTCCTTGCGCAAAGTCTCCAGTACAGTTCTTAAATCCTCCTAATGGTCCTCCTTGGTTTTGGAGTATATTAGAATATCATCTATAAAGACTACCACAAATTTGTCTAGGTAATATCTAAAGACTATATTACTCAAGTCCATGAATATTTCTGGAGCATTGGTTAGTCCGAAAGGCATTACTATGAATTCATAGTGCCCGTACCTTGTACGAAAAGCAGTCTTGGGGATATCTTCCTTATTCACCCTTACTTGATAATATCCCGACCGCAAGTCCACCTTGGAGAAGTATTTTGCTCCACGCAGCTGATCAAACAAGTCATCGATTCTTGGGAGAGGATACTTGTTTTTTATCGTGATTTTTTTAAGTTCACGATAATCGATGCAAAGTCGCATTGACCCATCCTTCTTCTTGACGAAGAGGACTGGTGCACCCCATGGTGATGCACTTGGGCGTATAAACCCTTTATCCAGATTCTTCTGTAGTTGTTTCTTCAGCTCTTCAAGCTCAACAACAGCCATTCTATATAGAGTCTTGGATATTGGTAGCACCCCAGGTATAAGTTCAATTGAGAACTCAACATCTCTTCTTGGAGGAAGACCAGGAAGTTCCTCGGGAAATACTTCAGCGAATTCCCTCACAATAGGCATTTCTTCAAGGGTGGTTTCTTCCTTGGTCTCAATCATCTGAGCCAGATATGCGTGCTCATAAGGCAGTAATATCCATGCTTGAGATGATGGAGCTAAAGGAGATTCATCTTCCTCTTGACACTTGTAAAGAATCGGGGGTCTATTCTCCATATGGAGTGTGATTTCCCTCTCCCGACAATTTATGTTGGCTCTATATAAGGAAAGCCAATCCATGCCAAGAATTGCATCAAATTCCACCAAAGGGAGTATGATGAGGTTCGCCGGGAAATTAAATCTACAGATTATAACTGGGGAGGACTTATACTCATGGGATGCAATGATTGCCCCATTTTCCGTACTCACCGACATCTTTACTTCCATGATTTGTGGTGGTGCAGAGATTGTTCTACTAAACTTTTGAGATATAAAAGAATGCATAGAACCTGAATCAAAAAGTACGTTCGCTATTCTTGAATGAATAACTAGCGTACCTATCACCACTTCGTTGTCGGGGTTCACTTCGGCAGAAGTGATGGAAAAAGTTCTTCCTTGCTGTCTTGGAGGTTGCGGGTTGCCTCCGATAACCCTTGGATTAGGGCACTGATTTGCAAAATGACCTGGTTCTTTGCATTTGTAGCATTGAACAACGCGTTGAGGTTCGAACGGAGCATTCCTCTCCTCTGTCGCAGCCGAGGGTCCTTCTTGCTGACAGTTAACAGCTAGGTGCCCTTCTCTTCCACACTTGAAGCATTTTCTTGTCCCCCTAAGGCGATTTCTAGGGTGCTTCTTTCCGAACTTTTGGAAAGTGGGGTACTGGAACTTCTTAGCACCATTGGATTTATCCATCGGACCAACAGCATTGAATTCCACCTTCCGCTTCTTGTCCCCATGATACCCCTGTGATTCTCCGATCTCCATTTCAACCTTGAGGGCACATCGGACAATTTCCTCATAGCTGTCGAAGTCACGGATCGCTAATGCTTTCCGCAAGTTAGGCTTCAGCCCACCAAAGAAGCGGTCAACCTTGAATTCGAGGGTAACAACAAAGCCAGAAGCGTATCGTGCAAGCCTTGTGAAGTTTTCCTTGTACACTCCCACAGATTCTTCATCTTTCTGTTTGAGGGAAAGGAAGTCCCTTTCCATTTTAAGACGGAGGGTGCGTGAAAAATATTTATCAAAAAACATCTTCCATAATTCCTTCCATTCCAAAGCCTCGATCTCCTACTCAGGCTTCGTATTTTTGATCAACTTCCACCATTGATCAGATTCACCCTCCATACGATAAGCCGCCAGGAGAACCTTCTCTTTTTCAGAGCATTGGAGGATGGAGAATATCTTTTCAATGGAGTTGATCCATTGTTCAGCAATCCTGGGATCAGATGATCCACTAAAAGTAGGAGGCCTTTGTCTCATGAAGATTTCAATAGCGACTTGTTCTTTCTTAGGGGGGGTTGAACGTTCCTCTTGACCAGTGTTTCTATTCAAAACTTGAGTTATCTGAGAGAGAAGCGTGACAAAGTTCGCGATTCCCGCTCCCATTGGATTGGGAATCTCATAAGTACAATCATCACACTGATCTTCACAACGGTTGTTAGCCCGAGTTCTCCTATTACCGGCCATTGGCTGGAATAAGAGGAAAGTTAGGGGTAACACATAAAGGGCAATACAAAGAAAAAAGTTGATGAATTATAAATAAACATTAATCTCTTCAACTCATGAGTCTATAGGATTCAATCCAGGCTTTTCATGATCTTCCTTCTAACATATATTCTTAGGGGCATTTTTCCCTTAATAAGGGTTCATACTAAGATTGTGAATTTATCAAAACATATCCCCCGGGAGTGTCGTAACCAAGAGTGCAGCAAGGCCCGTTGTCGTGCACCAGTTCCCGTTCGAGTCTAGCTCAAAGCGGTGTTTTCGGGTTTTACCCCTAGGATACATCTGTGTCAGAGCCGCCTCTACCTGCTCGTATCCAGACAGGGATATATTTGTTTGATAAACCACTTACTTAGTATTTACCAAAACTTAGGGATGTTTTTATTATACTTAGTCTTGTATATAAGGATTTACTAGGGTTTCCTAATCCCAAAAATAACAAATCCTATCCTTTGATACCAACTATGACAACCCTGCTTTTTATTACAACTTAAGCATGCTTTAATACATAAAAATTCACTTGATACAACAAAGAATATCGAGAGGTTTAGTGTCTGTGGGGCTTAGGATCATTACATAAAAACTTTAAACTTGAAATACAACATCTTTATGGAAAACTTCCTTTACATGACCACTACATTCCTTCGTACTTAGCATTGCATGGGATAACCTGAGGACATGCATAAGAAAAGGGTGAGCTATAAAGCCCAGTAAGGGAGTACACAATGAATAACATGAGGAGTACAATACATGTTAGGAAATAGGAACATCAATAGAGCATTAGAGTAACATGAACATAAAGGCATGATAAAGCATGATAATCATAACATGGAAATGTGGCAACATCACTTAACATTGAATTAGCATGAGCCAAGGCTCATTGCACATGGAGCATGAGTAAACCCTCATTGCACTTGAAGCACGAGTAAACCCTCGTTGCACTTGAATTAGCATGAGTAAACACTCATTGCACATGACGTATCATGATACTATACTTTATCCAATGCATTGGAGCGCTATAAAGGGCGCACCCTTCTTAAACATTTCATTTCATGCATAAGTGTGCCACATGGATCATAAAACATGGATTCATAAAACATAATCATTTATTCCAAAATAAAGGAATGTGGAATTCATACATGAAACATTATAATCAATAAGTAAATGTTCATAAAGGTGAATACCCTTGATGGAGAAATGGGCATGGTATTCACTACACAATGATATTGGCTTAGAAAATCGGTGTGATTTCGGCAACGTAACAGCGTGACATAAGAATTCATAAAAATGGTTGATGAGAGAGAAAGGGGTTCCTCATCATATTTACATGTAATGGACAGTAAGGAGGTCATATAGATACATGTCCCAACAATTGAAAAGGAATTTAGATTCATGATACAAAAGTATTTCTTGAATATAGAAGGGGAGAAAAAGGTTCCTTTCGGAATTTCGGCATAGTAACGGGTGAACATGGGAGGCATTTAATGAGAGAGAAAGGGGTCTCCCATCATTAAAACAATAAGAGGGAAGTATGGGAGAGGTGCTAAACCATACCCCAACATTCATAATTGAAATTAAAAGGGAAATACAACATAAAGAAAATTGACAAAAATGAGAAAGGAAGAAAAAACCCTTAGTTGGAAGTGTGCTTCCAAAGGCTAGATAGAGGCTTGTGAGAGGCTTCTTGGGAGCTTGGGGCACCTTGGGAGGATTCTAGAGAGAGTAGGGCAGAGGTTGGACGAACTCTGTAACACCCGAGATTTTTATGAGTAATATTTTGTTTTTATATATCATCAAAGGAATCTTTCACTACATACTAGCTTGGCTTACTTTACATGCAATCGCGACCTTCCTCGATTGCTTGCATCGTACGCAATACCGAGTTTCACTAAACAACGATATGCTATTAAAATATTATTAAAACTAGCCGTTATGAATATTAATAACCACTTTTTTAAATTTTATAAATTTTATTTTTCAAAATGGACTTCATTTTTGGATTCAGAATACCGAAATTAGCCTAGGGTGAAATTTTGGTATTTTTCTGAAAACTTTCAATTTTTGATTAATAGTGAAACCACTATGTGGTAGGTTAAAAACTGAATTTTGCATAAAACATAATTTTACCGCTTATGTGAATGGAATTTAGAAGAACCGATAGACACGGTTGATATTAGTAAGTAAAATGTGGTTCAATAAGATAAAAATAATTTTTTGGTGAATAGTAACTTTTTACTTTTTTACCGCGGTTAATAGTAAATAGGGGTAAATATGATATTACTATTACCCTAACACATGTCCTAATTCTATTGGATAAGTGTAATTCGACCAAAAACAACCTTATGAATAAAATATGACCATTTAGGCCCACTTGGGTTAGATTAGGACATTTATTATTAATTTATTTAAAGAAGGGTTAAAATAGTTAAAATCAATGTTTAATAAGTAAATAGTTTTTAATATGAGGTTATACATAAGATAAATTCGACTATAAATATTCATTAGAAAGATAAAAATATTTCCAACATAATGGTATTTTATTTATAATTTTTAGACATTAAATAATTTAATTTATTTATGACACAATTATGATGCAGTAATTATCTTATTTATGAAATATTGACATAATTGATGTTATAAACACCAAAGTAAATGTAATTTGAGACTTTTTATGAATCCCACTAATTTTATAGGTCAATATGACATGTTAGTATTGATTTAATTAACCTTTTTCGAACTAATAATTCTGTTATGATTTTCACAAAAATCAATTATTAAATAGTGTCAAAATTGACATAAAATAGTTTTTAAAACAAATATTATATTGTTAATTGTTATTTTATTCCTAAAAATATACGGTTCGGCCAAATGACTTAGATAAGGTTATATATATTAATAATAAACAATTTGGGGTTCGTTTGTCTTCTTATAGTAAGTTTAGTAACCTTATAGTGTAAGAACATAAGAAGACACAGTAAAAGTAAAATTATTTAACTTAATGTTAAATCTAAATGATAAGGTTAAAATAGGAACCTAAACTTGTCTAAATTCTATTGGATGAGAGTATTTCGACCCATCCCCACCTTAACTTCGAAAGATATCAATTTGGATCTATTTAAAACCGAACGCGACTTTATAATAAAATAATAGTTTTAGTTATTCCAAAGGTGCCCCTCTCCTCCCTTATAAAAGGACACCTCCTCCCCCTCTTCCTCACACCACTTGGAGCCTTCACGCTCGGAAAAACCCTGCCAATTTCTCCTCTCCACTTCCCTAGAGACATCCTAGAGGTTCTGGTCTTCTTCAAAGACCAATTTTAGTGCCCTAAAAGAAGGTCTCAAAGAAGCACTTCAAAGAAGAGGTAATGTCCGTTTCCAATTCTTTCATCTTTATTTATTCTTCCACTTCTTCTTCTTTAGTTGTTTCATGATAAAGTAATAACATCAGTATAAATTACATACTGATATGTTATTATAAATATGAGACAACCCTAATTCACCTTCTATCCATCCTACGGAAAAATGAAATCACCGCGCGTGCGTACGTACGGAATACCGTCTCCACGCCGTGGTGTAATCTATTTTCCACCATCACCTTAAAAGGATGGGTATAATGGTGTAATGAGTAACTATTTATGATTATTATAAAGTAATATTGATACTGAAATAATATATATATACTCCAATACAATTCCACGATCATAGGAACGATATCATCACTCGTGCGTACGTACGGAATACCGTCTCCACGATGTGATGCGACTCGTTCTACATGATCATAATTACATAGTAATTATATAAATGTATTGAATGAATAAATATGATATATGTCACACTAATACAATTCTGGATATAAGGTATCTATAACCTTAAAAGAAGAATACGAATTTATTCGGCAAAACACGCATAAGAACAAAAGGCAATAAAGACCCGAGTAACAAGTAACAATGAAATATTACTAACAAGAAGCTAAGAATATGACCATATATGATATCATATCAATATGTATGATTATGGAATAAGTCAATAACATTATTTAAACCATCATACAGGAGCTTCGGACACGTACAAAGCAAATCGGACCTAAGGTAAGGGAAATATCACAATCTCATTTTTATCCGAGATTGTTTTTACTTTGGTATTTATTGGGGTGTATTTTATCATCCACATCCATGTTCCCTCAATATGTAATATTATTTCCATCCTACTAAAATAGTTTTTATCTAATTTTACCCTTCGGTGAGTTTTTTGTAAAATATATGAAAGGAATCTTTTGTCGTTTTTCGTACAAGGTACTTTTTGACTTTTCTGAAAAAAGTATGAAGAATGTTTTTTTAACTTATACGGCATGAATGGATTTTTAAAACATTATTTCCAAGAAGATTCCTTTACAAGTTTTCATGTTTATTTTTAATCAACTTCTTTTATTTTAGAATTTTATGACATGTTATGAAAGGAAAAGTGTTTTTGAAGAAGAAAGGATATTTTCCTCAAGAATGGAGTTCAAGTGTTTTATCAAAATTATTTTCCATCTAAGAAAATAAAGGGTTCTGTTTCTATCCCTATTATTACATTGATATGATTATGTTGTGATGGAATTATTTTTATGAATTCCTTTATCTTATATGAGTTGTTTTATGATGTCACGATGTTTAAGATTCCCATTTTTACTATATGGGTTATGAAATGATGTATGATTTATGATTTTGTGGCACACATAAGAATGGTTTCATTATGAGATGGGTGGGACCTATATCTACCTCCAATGCATTGGGTAAAGATTTTATATCTCATGAGATAGACATGGCTGGAACGGTAGGTTATACTGGTTCAGTGAAACAGGACTGAAACGAGGGTGACTCGGGTCAGAAATGGACTTTGTCCACTAAGATAGTCTTGGCAATGAGTCTTGACTAACAAGAAATGATTCTCTATGATTATGTGTGTATGACACAAAGTTTCATGTTTTAAGTTATGATTATTGTGATTACATTTCACTACAATGATTTATCCCATGTTATGAAATTATGATCTCTTTTGCAGGATAAGATTTCCAAAAGTTATGTGCTTGTGTATACAATGTGATTGATATTTCTTTTGTTTACCCTTACTGAGAATTTGAGCTCACCCTTTTTTATGTTTTTATTCCCCAGGTCAGGAAGAAGGTTATTAACTAGGATATGCCAAAAAGGGACTCTAGATATGTGGGAGGCAAAGTTGATGCTTTGTGAACCAGTTGTTTATGTTTCCCAGTTTTTAAAGACACTATACCTATACGGTACTTTCATGGTTTTGTTATATGTTGTAATAAGTATGCTTCAATTTTGAAGTATTAACAATGTATGTAAAATATGGGTCGTTATAGTTGGTATCGGAGGAAAGGTATAGTCAGCCTTTGGAAACTAGGATGTGAAAGCCTTAGTAAGAACCCTAAGGATATGTCTAAGCATAGAAAACAATATTAGTGTTTTAGAAATGGCCATGAATAACCTAGGATAAGACCTTAAGTGTGAAATTTTATTCTTGATTAGGTGGTTTTCCTATTATAATTTGTGTTGCTCACACTATTCTTCTTGGTTTTAGTCAGTGGCTGGAACCCGAAGGAATCGTGTTAATGCGGAATGTGACGGGCAATGCAATGATTGTACCCCTGAGCAACCAAACGTTATGGGAGATGGAATGCAAAATCTTGTAGCCATGCTCACACAACTTTCTCAAGCTATGAATCATGCAGGACTTCCAAACGAGAAAAGGAAGGAGCAACATTCTGTTGAATCCTTCATGAGGCTGCGTCCACCTTCTTTCAGTGGGTCTACTGATCCATTAGTTACTGAACAATGGATTAGTACCACTGAAAAGATATTTTCAGTTCTTCAATGTTATGAACATGATAAAGTCATCCTAGCAGTGTATCGTTTGGAAGGAGATGCTGATCAATGGTGGAATCTTATTAAGAATACGAGGAAAAGGGATGAAATTGAGTCTATGTAATGGGACGAGTTCAAGAACTTGTTTTTCAATAAGTACTTCCCTCGTATTCTCCGAACAAAGATGGAGAAATAGTTTCTTGAACTGAAGCAAAAGGATGATGAATCTGTTGGTACCTATGAAGCAAATTTTACAAGACTTGCAAGGTACGCTTCTGGTATTATTATCCAACCTGAGAGTAAGATCGATCGATTATTTAGTGGCTTAAAACCAAGTCTTCGAAGGGCGTTAGCCATAAGGGACTTCAATAGCTACGAGGAGATCGTTCGATGTGCTCCCAAAGTCGAGATAGAGATTGGAGTAACCCATCAGTCATATGGGTTTGATAAGAAGAGGAAAATGGAATTCAAAGGAAAATCTAAAGATCACACTGAAAAGAAGATGAGCTTTCCCTTATGCTCAATGTGTGGAAAGAAACATGGAGGGAGTTGTCTTAAAGGGACAAGTAAATGTTTCAAATGTGGAAAGGAAGGTCATCAGGCATTTGAATGCCGCGATGATGGGAAGAAGATGTCTAATGATGCAAACAAAGGAAGGGATACACAGAATGAACCTACTACACTTCAATGTTTCAAGTGCAAGGATATGGGGCATTATGCCAATAAATGCCATAATCCAAGGGTTGATGATGATGGTCGACGTCAACAAACTCTTAAGGCTAAAGACAAAGGGAAGTCACATGCAATTTCTATCAGCGATGTGGAGTACGATAATGATGTGGTGAAAGGTACACTTACCATCCACTCTAAAGTAGAAAATGTTTTATTTGATTCTGGATCCACCCACTCTATTATTTCTAAATAATTTTCTAAGGGTATCACCGTATTACCTCAACAATTAGATGTTGAGTTAGCTGTGACAACACCTAATGGCACAACAGTCGCATCAAAAGTTTATAATTCTTCTCCGATCGAAGATTGTGGGAAAGTGCTTCCTGCAAATCTTGTGATCCTTCCTATAGTGGAATTTGATTTGATTCGTGGGATGGATTGGCTTTCTTTATATGGAGCTCATATCAATTGCCAAAGAAGGGAAGTCACATTTCATATTACAGATCAATCTATGATCGTCTATCAATGCAAGGATGAACATAACCTTCCAGTGGAAATTTCTTCCATCTTATGGATCTTGATTCCACTAAATGAAGGTTATTTATCTCAAATGGTTGGTGAGAAACTCACGATTAAGAATATTCCCATTGTACGAGAGTTTGATGATGTCTTTCCGGAGGAATTACCGGGACTTCCACCAAATCGTGAAGTTGAGTTCTCAATAGAACTCGTACCGGGTGCTTTGCCTATTTCAAAGACACCTTATAGAATGGCCCCAATTGAGTTGCAGGAATTGAAGAAGCAACTCCAAGAGAATCTTGATAAGGGATTCATACGCCCTAGTGCATCACCCTGGGGAGAACCTGTTCTATTTGTTAAGAAGAAAGATGGATCAATGAGACTCTGCATTGATTATCGAGAACATAACAAGATCACTATCAAGAACAAATATCCTCTCCCACGCATTGATGACTTATTTGACCAACTACGCGGAGCTCAATACTTTTCCAAGATTGATCTTCGTTCATGGTATCATCAATTAAGGGTCAAAAGGGAGGATATACCAAAGACGACTTTCCGTACAAGGTATGGACACTATGAATTTATAGTGATGCCATTTGGTCTTACTAATGCCCCTGCTATCTTCATGGATCTAATGAATAGAGTCTTTAGAGACTATCTTGATCAATTTGTGGTAGTCTTTATAGACGATATTCTTGTATATTCAAAGAGCAAGGAAGATCATGAAGATCACTTGATAATTATATTGAAGACCCTGAGAAAGGAGAAGCTTTATGCCAAATTTACCAAGTGTGAATTTTGGCTTCAAAAAGTTGCATTTTTGGGTCACATAATCTCAAAAGAGTGGATATCTGTGGATCCAGCAAAAACAGAGGTTATCGAAAGATGGTCAAGACCAACAACAGTAACTGAGATCCGAAGTTTTCTTGGTTTGGCTGGATATTATCGACGTTTTGTAAAAGATTTTTCACGATTATCTAATCCACTCACCAAGTTGACTCGGAAAGGAGTTAAGTTTGTTTGGACAGAGGAATGTGAAGAGAATTTCAAGGAGTTGAAAAGAAGGTTATCTAGTGCACCTGTGCTCACACTGCCTTGTAGTGGAGAAAGGTTTGTGATCTACAGTGATGCATCCAAGAAGGGATTGGGGTGTGTTCTTATGCAAAATGATATGGTGATATCTTATGCCTCACGACAGTTGAAAATCCATGAACAAAATTACCCAACACATGATTTGGAGTTGGCTGCGGTAATCTTTGCATTAAAGATTTGGAGGCATTATCTTTATGGTGAAAGGTGTGATATTTATACTGATCATAAATGTTTAAAGTATATTTTCACACGAAAGGAGCTGAATATGCGTCAAAGAAGATGGTTGGAGCTGATTAAGGATTATGACTGCTCAATCCATTACCACCCTGGGAAAGAAAACAAGGTGACATGTGCATTAAGTCGACAAGAACATGCTAGTTTATCCATGATGAGGATCACAAAAGATCCAATATTTATGGATTTACAAAGGATGGATCTTGGAATTATAATGGAAGGGGAAAAATCTTATCTTTCTCAAATGAATGTTCAACCATATATACATGTGAAGATTAAAGAGGCACATAAAGAAGATGTAGAGTTACAAAAGAAGGTGAGAAATGTTCCTGAATTCAACCCTGATTGTGATGGGATAATAAAGTTCAGAAATCAGGTTTGTGTTCCTCCCATCCCCGAATTAAAGAAGGAGCTGCTGGATGAGGCTCATAGTTCTTCATTCTCTATTCATCCTGGAAGCACGAAGATGTATAGGGACCTGAAAGAGTACTTCTGGTGGGATGGCATGAAAAGAGATGTTGCTGAATATGTCTCTCGATGCTTGGTTTGTCAACAAGTTAAAGCTGAGAGACAGAAGTCTAAGGGGATGTTACAACCATTACCCATACCCGAATGGAAATGGGAAAACATCACTATGGACTTTTTCACAGGACTTCCTAAAACATCCAAAGGCAATAATGCTATCTGGGTCATAGTTGATCATCTTACAAAGTCTGCACACTTCATTGCTATTAGAGAGGATTTCTCTCTAGATCTGATTTCCAGGATATATGTAAAGGAAGTGGTAAGATTGCATGGAGTACCACTTTCTATTATATCTAATTGGGATCCGAGATTTACCTCGAAGTTCTGGCGAAGTTTTCAGTATACTCTGGATACAGAGTTGAGTTTCAGCACTGCTTATCATCCCCAGACAGATGGTCAGTCTGAGAGAACAATTCAAACCCTAGAAGATATGTTGAGAGCTTGCTCTATGGATTACAAAGGAGGTTGGGATCAACACCTACCTTTGGTGGAATTTTCTTATAATAATAGCTTTCACTCCAGTATTTTGATGTCTCCTTATGAATCTCTCTATGGAAAGAAATGCAGGACTCTAACTTGCTGGGATGAAGTTGGGGAAAGAAAGCTATTAGGACCTGATCTCATTGATGAAATGGCAGAAAAGGTCAGATCTATTCAACAACACATAAGAGTAGCTCATAGTCGACAGAAAAGTTATGCCGACAACCGAAGAAAAGACCTAGAGTTTGAAGTGGGTGATAAAGTGTTCTTACGAATATCTCCCTGGAAGAGGGTTATGAGATTTGGAAAGAAGGGAAAGTTAAGCCCTAGATATATCGGTCCTTTTGAAATACTGGATCGTGTTGGAAAGGTAGCTTACCGATTGGCGCTTCCACCGAATCTCTCTCAAGTTCACGATGTGTTCCATGTATCTCTCCTGAGAAAGTACATACCTGATCCTTCATATGTACACAGCTTAGAAGTTGTACCGCTGGAGCAAGATATTTCTTATGAAGAACAACCGATAGAGATTCTGGATCGTAGCGAAAAAGTCCTACGAAACAAGACCACTCGATTGGTGAAAGTTTTATGGAGGAACCACCAACTTGAAGAAGCTACATGGGATCTTGAGGATATGATGAGGGAGATGTATCCTCATCTGTTTGTTACAAAGTGACGAATTTCGAGGGAGAAATTCTTTTTAAGGGGGGTAGAATGTAACACCCGAGATTTTTATGAGTAATATTTTGTTTTTATATATCATCAAAGGAATATTTAACTACATACTAGCTTGGCTTACTTTACACGCAATCACGACCTTCCTCGATAGCTTGCGTCGTACGCAATACCGAGTTTCACTAAACAACGATATGCTATTAAAATATTATTAAAACTAGCCGTTATGAATAGTAATAACCACTTTTTGAAATTTTATAAATTTTATTTTTCAAAATGGACTTCATTTTTGGATTCGGAATACCGAAATTAGCCTAGGGTGAAATTTTGGTATTTTTCTGAAAACTTTCAATTTTTGATGAATAGTGAAACCACTAAGTGGTAGGTTAAAAACTGAATTCTGCATAAAATTTAATTTTACCGCTTCTGTGAATGGAATTTTGAAAATCCGACAGACACGGTTGATATCAGTAAGTAAAATGTGGTTCAATAAGATAAAAATAATTTTTTTGGTGAATAGTAACTTTTTACTTTTTTACCGCGGTTAATAGTAAATAGGGGTAAATATGAAATTACTATTACCCTAAAACATGTACTAATTCTATTGGATAAGTGTAATTCGACCAAAAACAACCTTATGAATAAAATATGACCATTTAGGCCCACTTGGGTTAGATTAGAAGATTTATTATTAATTTATTTAAAGAAGGGTTAAAATAGTTAAAATCAAAGTTTAATAAGTAAATAATTTTTAATATGGGGTTATATATAAGATAAATTCGCCTATAAATATTCATTATAAAGATAAAAATATTTCCTACATAATGGTATTTTATTTATAATTTTTAGACATTAAATAATTTAATTTATTTATGACACAATTAGGATGCAGTAATTATCTTATTTATGAAATATTGACATAATTGATGTTATAAACACCAAAGTAAATGTAATTTGAGACTTTTTATGAATCCCACTAATTTTATAGGTTAATATGACATGTTAGTATTGATTTAATTAAATGTTTTAGAACTAATAATTCTGTGATGATTTTCACAAAAATCAATTATTAAATAGTGTCAAAATTGACATAAAATTGTTTTTAAAACAAATATTATATTGTTAATTGTTATTTTATTCCTAAAAATATAAGGTTCGGCCAAATGACTTAGATAAGGTTATATATATTAATAATAAACAATTTGGGGTTCGTTTGTCTTCTTATAGTATGTTTAGTAACCTTATAGTGTAAGAACATAAGAAGACACGGTAAAAGTAAAATTATTTAACTTAATGTTAAATCTAAATGATAAGGTTAAAATAGGAACCTAAACTTGTCTAAATTCTATTGTATGAGAGGATTTCGACCCATCCCCACCTTAGCTTAGAAAGATACCAATTTGGAGCTATTTAAAACCGAACGCGACTTTATAATAAAATAATAGTTTTAGTTATTCCAAAGGTGCCCCTCTCCTCCCTTATAAAAGGACACCTCCTCCCCCTCTTCCTCACACCACTTGGAGCCTTCACGCTCGGCCAAACCCTGCAACTTTCTCCTCTCCACTTCCCTAGAGACATCCTAGAGGTTCTTGTCTTCTTCAAAGACCAATTTTAGTTCCCTAAAAGAAGGTCTCAAAGAAGCCCTTCAAAGAAGAGGTAATGTCCGTTACAAATTCTTTCATCTTTATTTATTCTTCCACTTCTTCTTCTTTAGTTGTTTCATGATAAAGTAATAACATCAGTATTACTTACATACTGATATGTTATTATAAATATGATACAACCCTAATTCACCTTCTATCCATCCTACAGAAAAATGAAATCACCGCGCGTGCGTACGTACGGAATACCGTCTCCACGCCGTGGTGTAATCTATTTTCCACCATCACCTTACAAGGATGGGTATAATGGTATAATGAGTAACTATTTATGATTATTATAAATTAATATTGATACTGAAATAATATATATATACTCCAATACAATTCCACGATCATAGGAACGATATCATCACTCGTGCGTACGTACGGAATACCGTCTCCACGATGTGATGTGACTCGTTCTACATGATCATCATTACATAGTAATTATATAAATGAATTGAATGAATAAATATGATATATGTTACACTAATACCATTCTGGATATAAGGTATCTATAACCTTAAAAGAAGAATAAGAATTTATTCGGCAAAACACGCATAAGAACAAAAGGCCATAAAGACCCGAGTGACAAGTAACAACGAAATATTACTAACAAGAAGCTAAGAATATGACCATATATGATATCATATAAATATGTATGATTCTGGAATAAGTCAATAACATTATTTAAACCATTATACAGGAGCTTCGAACACGTACAAAGAAAATCGGACCTAAGGTAAGGGAAATATCACAATCTCATTTTTATCCGAGATTGTTTTTACTTTGGTATTTACTGGGGTGTATTTTATCATCCACATCCATGTTCCCTCAATATGTAATATTATTCCCATCCTTCTAAAATAGTTTATATCTAATTTTACCCTTCGGTGAGTTTTTTGTAAAAGATATGAAAGGAATCTTTTGTCGTTTTTCGTACAAGGTACTTTTTGACTTTTCTGACAAAAGTACGAAGAATGTTTTTTTAAATTATACGGCATGAATGGATTTTTAAAAAATTATTTCCAAGAAGCTTCCTTTACAAGTTTTCATGATTATTTTTAATCAACTTCTTTTAGTTTAGAATTGTATGACATGTTATGAAAGGAAAAGTGTTTTTGAAGAAGAAAGGATATTTTCCTCAAGAATGGAGTTCAAGTGTTTTATCAAAATTATTTTCCATCTAAGAAAATAAAGGGTTCTGTTTCTATACCTATTATTACATTGATATGATTATGTTGTGATGGAATTATTTTTATGAATTCCTTTATCTTATATGAGTTGTTTTATGATGTCACGATGTTTATGATTCCCATTTTTACTATATGGGTTATGCAATGATGTATGATTTATGATTTTGTGGCACACATAAGAATGATTTAATTATGAGATGGGTGGGACCTATATCTCCCTCAAATGCATTGGGTAAAGATTTTATATCTCATGAGATAGACATGGCTGGAACGGTAGGATATACCGGTTTAGTGAAACAGGACTGAAACGAGGGTGACTCGGTTCAGAAAGTGACTTTGTCCACTAAGATAGTCTTGGAAATGAGTCTTGACTAACAAGAAATGATTCTCTATGATTATGTGTGTATGCCACAAAGTTTCATGTTTTAAGTTATGATTATTGTGATTACATTTCACTACAACGATTTATCCCATGTTATGAAATTATGATCTCTTTTGCAGGATAAGATTTCCAAAACTTATGTGCTTGTGTAAATGATGTGATTGATATTTCTTTTGTTTACCCTTACTGAGCATTTGAGCTCACCCTTTTGTATGTTTTCTTCCCCCAGGTCAGGAAGAAGGTTATTAACTAGTATATGCCAAAAAGGTACTCTAGATATGTGGGAGGCAAAGTTGATGCTTTGTGAACCAGTTGTTTATGTTTCCCAGTTTTTAAAGACACTATACCTATACGGTCCTTTCGTGGTTTTGTTATATGTTGTAATAAGTATGCTTAAATTTTTAAGTATTAACAATGTATGTATAGTATGGGTCGTTATAAACTCCAAGGGATTTTAGTGAGGAGGAAGTGGGAGCTTGGGTGGGTTTAGATAGGAAAGGTGAGAGAATTCTTTATTATTTAGGTTTGGGACCCCTTATATTAAAATAATCCAAACCACAAACCAACCCATGGTATTTGCTCATGGTTTCTGGAAAAGGAAAGAGGAAAACAATATTTTACAAGTCCATGGTCCGAACTTATAAAAAAATTAGGGTTGCTTATGTGGAGGTGAGTCACACTCCCATGGAAATTAATTTAAAAAGGCAAAGTGTTGAATAAGTCTTGAGGGCTCCATTAATGCTTTGAAAAGTAAGTCAAACAAACCCAAAACCTCATTATTTTAATGATAAAACACATATTGGCAGAACATAAGGATTATGGTATTTTATTACATCACCATTGGGTCATTATGATGTCATAAAACACATTGTATATTTAAATGGTATTTAATTTTTACCCAAAAATTTGACTGTCTCATAAAATTATGAAAAAATCACCGTTGGATAATTTCGACGTCCTGATTCCAAAAATAATATTTATTTTATCTAAATAATTTTCTAAATATGTGAATTTTTACTTTTAAAACAAAAACCGATATTTATAAAAAAATTCACAGGTTTTGACAGAAATGGCTTTCAAACCTTAATAAAAATTTTAATTGCATTCTTAAAATTATAAGATCATTTATACTTAATAAAAAATTAATTTAATATTAATAATAATATTTTATTAAAATATTATTTAATTCAAAAATCCTTTAATTTAATAAAATATAATTCTTAATTAAATAATAACTAAAAACACCATTTGTACTTTAAAAACTAATTACAATGTATCAAAAATGACTAGAAATTATATTCATTATTATATACAGAAATAATGTACATGAACATGGTGCTACTTATTTGTTACATAACCCCTTAAAATAACCGCATAAGACCTATGGGTAAGGTGCGCGATGGTGACAGACTCTTGGGGCGGCTCAGATAACATCGCTCGAGTGGTAATTTCAATCAACTTCCACTTTTCCCGTAGACGATCACGTTCAAGCTTGACTTGATGAAGCTCAGCTTGGGTTTGGTCAAGGGAAAAGCCCAAAGACGCCACCTCTTTTCCGAGCTCTGACAAATGGGCTTCGTAAGGGGAAATTCTACTGGATGAGGCCATCGCTTCCTTTGTCTGAGTAGAAATGGGTTCGTTAAAGCCTTATATTTATACTACTCAGATGATCACTGTTCAACGACTAAAAAAAGAAACGGTCACAAATCTTAACGTAAAACTAAAAAAGTTGACATCCTATAAAAACATTTTTCATAAAGAAACATTTAACTGGATCAAGAGGGATTTTCCATTAATGAATCTTTGGGTCGTTACATCTTGTCCGACTTTTATTTATATGGAATGTATAGTTCCCTTAGAGCTACACTCCCAGATATAGTGTTAAAAACACATAACTTAAAACAATAGATTTGATACACATTTATGATTAAAATAACTTTATCACATTAAAATCCAATTACTTATAGTTTATAATTTTAGGTAATTAGGAAAAACCATTAACAAGTAAATCTAACGTCTTCTTATCAATGGAAATTATCCAATTAAATAATAATACCAAACAATATATAATTACTCTTCCAATTATCCCATAAATCCTCCCCAAAAGTATTTTATTTGTATGTAGAATACCTAATACATTTCTTCAAAACCTAGGGAAATGAAAAAAATAGAAGGGGTGAGCTCAAACTCTTAATGAATGTAAAAAAAATAATAAATCATTAAAAGAGAGTCGTTAGTCATAAAATGATATCTTTAGGAGGTTGATCATAATCATGGAATCATAGAATAAAGGGATGATGTCATATATACATGTATTAAAATATTATCATAACATCAAAGAATTTCCTCATAGTAACATAGAGACAACATAAATATGAAATCCTATGAATAAATCCTAGATCCCTACATTATTAACATAACATAGTTGGCTAGGATGAAACCCCACACAATTTATTTATATAGGCTTTCTTACCACACAACATGATATCTCATGAGATGGAAACATTATCCAATGTTTTGGAGGAAAATATAATTATAGGTCCACCATTCACATAATGAAAATAATACTTATGTGTGCTATATGGTTTCAATTAACATATCATAACAACCCAAGGAAATAAAATGGGTTTAATATGCTTTACAAGTGGTTCTTATAAGTAATAATTCTTGATTTAATCAATAAACATGACATGAAAATCCCATGGGAAATAAATGGGAATCTATTGACTTTAAGCATCATTATAAGTAAATAAAAATCAACAAAGATGACTAAGAATAATCTATTAACACTATATAAGAACAATATCAGTGTTTAGGAGAAAACATTTTCCATTCAATTCTTGTATTTATAATCTTGGTGAATACCATTCAATTAATGTAACGGAACAAAGCCCATTCACAGTGGAAGAAATTTAAAGTGAATCATAGACTTTCTATTGAAATATTTGGCATGAAAAAATCAGTGATATATTAAACCATATATTTAAAATATAATTTCATAATCTATGATTATAAAGAATGTAGATGGTATCATTTTAATAACATCATTGATATATCATATGATATTTATTAAGAACACTCATAAAAGTATTGGGATTTTTTTTAAAATTTCAATTTTTTGATCCCTTGGATAAAAATTTAAGAGAGAAGTTTTTATTAAATCCTAAGAATAAGAATTTATTTTTTTAAAACATGAAATCTTAGAGAGGAAGTATCTTATAAAATTAAAAATTTAGTGGAAAGATATGTTAATAGGAAAAAACATAAAAGAGATTCCCTCTATTTAAAAAGACCCATGTGGAAAATGTTATAAAATGTTCTTTAAAAACAATGTTAAATAATATCATTATAATTAAAAATAATGTTAATACAATCTTGAATGAATATGTTTTAAAACATTTATAACATTAATTTAAAGGAAACCCATTTTAAAAACTATACATGTAGAAAAAACTAAAATTCAGTTCATTTTAAAATAGTTTTATAGAAATTTATAGTCACTTGAGTTGAAACATATTTGTGTTATAGATTGCACATTCGATAGGTAAAACATAGAAATGGAAGAAAAATACCCATAGGAAAATATAAGAGTTATTCTTATCAAATTCATAATTTAATTTTGAGACATGTTTTAAAAAATAAGATGATGTTAATAACAAGAACTAATTTCCCCATATAAAATATAAAACTACCATTATAAAATATATTGCATGAAAAAATATACTTCAATGATCAAAATCAATAATATATTTCCCCGCTTAGTTTATTACACTATAAATTCATATAAAACAACCATAACTATATAAATAATCTATTGTATAACTATATTAATCTTTATAACCATTTTATATTTCTAATTTTTAATTATTTACTAAGAATATAGTTGTTTTTATAGCATATTTTTTAACATCGGTTGTCACGACTTTTAATTGTATTGCACGTTCTTTGTAATGTTAATTTTGAAACCTTATCTCTAATACAAATTTCATAAGTACTAGGTTACCTATGTTTCAATACTATATATCTTCTTGTTATTTATTATGTTTCACATTCATTTTGAGGACCCACATATTTTAGGATTGTGAAGTTGTGTTGAAATTTGAATTTTTTCTTTCATGTACCTGAAAGGTATAAAATGGTCCTTTTCCATAGACATATGGGATCAAATAATTTTTTAGGTCTCTATTTGTCTTGGAACATGGTGTTTACCCTTGTAAAGAAGCTTGGATAAATGACATGATAATATGTTTTGGTGAAATATTTAATATTTAATTAATTAATATCAAATAATTATTGACTGTTTTGGTGGAAATATATTTTGAATGGAGTGTTGGATTAAAATTAAGACTCCATAGTTTTTTCTGTGATGGGTGTTTTTTCTGTGGAATGTTATAAACCCACTTCAAGTTCTGGTACTCAAGACGAGTATTAAATAAGACTTTAATTAAATAAATAAATAAATTAATTATTGGACTTGTCGCCCAATTTGGCGTTTTCAACACATGGAATGAATTGAGATCAGGATTATACCTTGAATTATGGTTAAACCTAGTGGTAAGGGAGAATAAGGTGCCACTATGCTTCATATTTAGTGGGACATGACCATGTGGTCAAGTAGGTGGGAAGACACCCCACTTAAGGGTGACATGGTTGTGTGGAAGTATATGGAGAGGCCCTAGGTATGAAATTGTCAGATCCAACCTAGGTCAACCCTTAATTGGTAACCTGTGTTGAACCACGACAAGGCTCAAGAGGCATTCCCGATCATCCCAGGCTTGAAACTAGTGCTGAGACATCAATAAAGAAACCAGGGGAACAATTTCTCCCAATATAAATAAATAAAATACAGGAAACAAATAGATTAACCCAATATAAATAAATATCCAAAATTAGAATCATTTATACATAGGACTGAAAAATAAAATAAAAAAATAATAAAACCCAAAATAATGATTTTAAAAATAGTGTCTCTATATTACCCTAAGGTTCAGTCTCTAATAACAAAACTAACTCTCACCCACGATGATTGATACTGAGATGAAAACTGCAACAAATCTAAAAATAAGAAAGAACTATAGGCATGATAATTAAAACAAAATAGGTGTTATTGAAAGAATCTATTCACAATGCACTACCTTTAAATAAAAGCAACATCAATTTCAAGTTTGAAATACATTATATAAAACTAGGATTTTCATCACATTTTCCTCTTTAGAACAAAACATCGTATATTTTCCTTTTTCTATTTAAAACCAAATTCATTTCAAAAAAGCATATATTAACACTTTCTAGTATCAAGAATATGTTTTCATTAATAAGAGGATAAGGTAAGAATAAAAAATTTCCAATTTGTTTTCCACAAGCCTTTGAAAACCAAATCATTACTTTTTAAAATGAGTACACTATACAAGAGAGTGAAAAAATGATTACATAATAAGAGAAATGGAAAAATTATCAAGCAAGAGTAACCAACCAATCAAGAATCTCAATCATCCGTCAGAGAAAACTATGTTCCAAAAAACATGAGATAACCTAGAAGATCTGTGGAATAATCTCTTACATAATATACATATTGACTCATCCTGAAGACACGCCTCAAATGATTCAATCAATTCCCCGCAAAAACTCTATTGTACCCTTCCAGGTCTGACCTAGGGGCACTATCCCATCGAAAAAAACAATCCCCTGATATGGGCCACTAGCTAGAGTGAAACCCTATTCTAGTAAAGTAATCGTTCATTAAAAATATGCTAGCTATGCCACATTACCATGTCAATATTAAATTAGGGGTGATCCAAAAATTCTATCCCAATATCTAATCACATGCATATACATAAAACACAAGAAATTCATGTAACAAGTCCCACCCTATGTCACCCCAAGGAACAATATCTTTCCTTTAAACCATATAATCACAAGGGATCCTCTCAGCTTGGTCCTACCACAATAATAAACATGATTAAGTCAATATAATTATCCAAGGAGTGTTTTCAAGATCAGAAATTGCAAATAGTTCCAAATGGGCCCCAAACGCCCTTTAAGATCTCACTCATTTCCAAGGAACCAAATCCACCTTTCAAAAAAAAAGGTTCAACCACACTATTTTACGTTTGAAAAAAACGTGGAAGATTCCACTTAAGAACTCAAACTACAATTTTATACGAAATATCCATCCATAATTATTCAAAATAGGCTACACACCATCACCACATGTGAAACAATTTTCAATAAACCAAACACACACCACTTTCAACTCCAAACCATTTAGAAATCCATTTGATAAATCAAAACCCGCATTTTAGATGCCCAAAGTACATTTAAAAATCCAAACCATTATTTAAATACCATATTACAGAAATAAAATCCAACTAGGAAATTTATCAAACACTTGGTGTGAATCACATATCAAAATAAAGCCATATGATTTAAAAAAAATCAATAAAACCACTTCATAACTCATAGAATTTTTTTTAAAAATCATATATCTCTAATTAACATATAAGGAAGGTGAAAAAATAAATAATCCACCAATTCTAAAATTTAAAGGGAAAGCGAAAAGGTAAGCCTACCTCAAACTCATGATGCTTCAATTACACCCACAAAAAAAAATCTTACAATGTTCTAAAGAATAAAGAACAACCCCAAGGAACCTTAAACACACAAAAAACCAAATTAAACACAAAAAAATAAGAACCCTAGATTCACATGACCACATGATAAGAGAAACACAAGAGAAAATGGAAGAAAAATATAAAGGGAGAAGAGAGGAGGAGTATACCAAGAAATATGGCCCCAAAACCATGAATAAACCCCATATCTAAGCTTTATAGGTGGAGAGGATGATTTGAGAGGAAGGTAGGGGCTTACTTTGGGTTGAAGAAACTATAAAAGAAGGGAGAGGGCGTTTTTTTGATACAAATATTGATAGTTTAGAATGGTGAAATCACATTTTTAATGACCTAAGAACTATGAACGATTTATCAACTTGTACGCCAACCATGTGACCCTTAATGTAGATCTTGGGTTCCCGCATGATTTGGATGCATGATTTCGTAAACCATGAACCAACGATGTGAAATATTTCTATCCAAAATGGCCAAACCATGCACATGACTTCCAAATGGTCTTCTTAACTATGTGTGGTCCATGTTCCCATGACCAGAGGCATCCCAAGGCTTATACAATTTCTTGGAGAATTCCACATGTTTTACTCTAACCATGTTCCTACTGTGCACCACCCACTATAAAGAAAAAAATCATCAGTTTTTTCACCCAAACTCCTGGGAGAACTAAATAATAAATTAGGGGGGAAATAAACAAAGGAATACATGAAAAATTAAATCTAGAAAACTCAGAAATCAAGGGGAAACCCAAGATCCAAAGATGAACTAGAACAATGGAAAAAAAATAAAAATCCAAGTGTGAAAATTCTTCCCACCATTAGGATTTCATTTCTCATATATCCATAATATTTTACAGTTGATCGATCAAATAAAAAGGATTTTCAAAACCACATGATCCATCCCCTCAAACCAAGAACATCTCAACCACCAAAAAAACTTTCACCTATGAACTAGATTGATCCCTCGGTCCTGAAGAAATTCCCAAAAAATAAAAGAAATATCACACTACACCTAAACAACGCTTCCTTAAGAAAAATCATTGGGAATAATCTAAAATCCTAGCTTTTACTGAGAAGGAAAGTCTTAGAACAAATAAACCAAATGTAACCACATGCTGTTAATCCAACAATTGATAATTAACTGGTTTACCAACATGAGAGTCTAAAAAAGATCCCCCACCATTAGAAATCAACTAGCACCTACCGAATCTAGATGAATCCAAAGTAAGATAAATAGTGTCTCTCCCTGCCATTTAGAAATCAACCCAAGTAGACCATCTATCACTAACTGATATGGGAAACCCTCCATAGACATACCCAGAACTCTCCACACCAACCAAACCCTGATCATAAGGTGAATCAATGAAAAAACTCCAAACTAGTCAGTGAACCCAACCAAGATTCATCATCTACATACGATGCAACCATTTCTAATAGGTAAAAAAACAAAACCAAGGATAACTAATAAGGCTAACCATAAAAGGACCAAAATGCAGAAACATAGTGTCTACACATTTTATAACAAAATAGGACCTTCCAATAAGAAGAAAGTAAAACATAGGAACTTAAACTATCTCCATTACATCACCGAATATAAACATATACCAAGGTCCTCCACACCCTCTATCTTATTTAGAATTCACATGTTTCACTCTGAGGAATATGACCAGAGGAGCCCTGATCATTTAAGGCATCCACTACCTTGAATCTAGGAGCTGAAAATACCCAATTAGAACTCCTTAATTTGGTATCAGGAAGGGTAACTCAATATTCTGGGTAGAATCAAAAGAACACGGAGCACCATGAGACTCAATATACTCCAATAAGAAACTTTCAATAATATAGGTATTTATAAGATTCAAATGCCTTATCCTCTATCACCCCAAATAAGAGGCAATAAAAACTAGACACACAAAAGAACACACCTCCAATCCAAATGAAAAAATTTAATAATTTACAAAAGGGAAAACATGATTCTATTAAAAAAAAGTTCTTGAGGGATCCAAAACATCAAATATTACGTTTTAAAGAAAATTACACACCACAAGACACCATCTGACACAACCATTACAAAAAAAATGACCATTACAATCGAAAGGGACATTATACTAAGCCCAAGATGGAACCTTAATCCTACAAACGAGATATGTTATTTTTCAAAGGGGTGGATCTGGATCCACGCTGCTTCCTAGAAATACCTAAATAAAAACATTTCATGTGACCTAAGTGTCCATAGGTATGATAGGTTTTTGGATCCTTAGGTCACAATAACTTCTTTTGAACATGCCTTCTACATTGATGACACACTATGATCCTATTCTTAGATGAAGATAATGAAAAATCTAGATGCCTTTTAATTCTATGACCAGCACCACGAGCTTCAGGCCACCTTTAAATCTCTTCATCAGAATTCCTTTCACTAATCTATAATACTAGAGTAAGGTTGGATACCTCATGCACTCCTACTTCCATAGATTCAACCCAAACAACTTTCCTCACCTCGTTAGAAAAGTGGGTTATCCCAAACTTTGACACCTTCAATTGCAATATAGAATGAATCACATTCTAAAAAAATGGAGCCTTTAAGGAATCATCTGTAGCCCATTCCGAAAGGTTAGGAACTAGATACAGAAAATGAAAAAAGAATAGAACATCAATCCATCACCTTGTTGCAGACAACACATATCCACCCCTTCCTCACCCTTGTTTTCTCTGATTAATACTATCAGATGAAAGAAGCATTAAATAATTCCTAGGTAATATCTTCTTGAGGATTGGTTCAAGAGACCTAATTACACCACATATAGGTCATACCTTCAAGCCTAACGGTATAAAAAATCACCTTTAAGGACATAAGAAAAATAAGAAAACAAATGTTTATATCAATTTTCCACATCTTCTATTCTGATTCGAGAGGATCTACTTGACCATAATAGAAATGAAGATTCAACTTCTAAAATTCAAGAAGGAAGTATATGTGTTGATCAAATGGAGTGTCTGCCAATGGTGAACCACACATTGATGCATATAAAATATCCATTAATTATTTGGTGTGGGTGTACACTAAGAAATAAGAATAATTTGAACTCAGTCAAAAAAAATTCATCAATAAGGTTTCAAACATGAAACAATACTAAACCAACATTCCCAAATCACAAGAAATTCAATATACAACCATCATTTCTTAAAGCATAAAATTTTTATTTAATTTAAAAAAATTAAAAATAATGAAAAACTTGATTAGGTTTTAGAATCACCAATGATATTCCATAGATACTCACTTACACGAACCTTCTCTTCCCAATCCAGGAACCCATCCACTCATTCCAACCTGGAGACTCATCCACCCATGCCATCAACCATCCTCTTCCTCAAACATATCCATGAATTTGAGAAATCATGAGGATACCAAATTTTGAAAAAAAAACTTTCCCCTTTCTGATAAAAATTTTCAACTACCGTTTCAATTTTTTAATTTACTTCCTCATAATATTTTAAAAAAACCTTTTAAAAATCATAACCACTAAATCAAAAAAATATCAAATTCAACACCTTAATCAATTTAATTCCTCTCAGAAAATAAAATCTTATATTGACATACCAATATTTATTTTACCAAAAAATAAACATATAAAAATCCATTTCTAACGCTCTATTAAAGTAAATCTAAAAAATCATTTTCCATCCTCCCAAAACTAAACTATTACCAAATTAAATTTAGTTTTTTAAATTACAAAACAAGGGGTTTCAGAATAATTTTCAGATTCAAGGATGACCAAAAACAAATCATGATGGAAACTAGTGTCGATGGGTGACTTGGAAAAATGGGTAGAAGCTATATTCCAATCACACCACCATCAAGAGAGTCTTATGGGACCATATCCTCAACTCCACATGGATTTCTCGGCCCTGTGATCTCATAAGAACTATTAGAGTAACTCCCATTTTTCATACCAAACATCAAACTAACAACAAGAACTAAATAAGAAAAATAAAACCCAACTTCCCCTGGAAACCCACGGTTTGGTATATTATGTTTTGGCCACACAATCACTCATACATACATTCTATGTTTTGATAGGCCTTCCCCATCTACAAAGACAAGAAAAATAAATAATGGTGCTCTGAAGGATAGGTCTTATAAAGATCCAACCTCTACCTGATATGATTTTTTCATGAACCAACCTGGGTTAACCACAAATATATCACCCGGGTCGATCCCCAACAAGGATTGAGAGAAATTATTGATCCTCTGGGACTGGATACTAGTTACATGGAACCAATAAAGAAACCAAGGGAACAATTTCTCCCAAAAAAATAAATAAAATAGAAAAAACAGACATAACAGTCTAATATAAATAAATATCCAAACAAAACATAATATATACATAGAACTAAAAATACAAAAAACCGAACAATAAAACCCACACTGAGCATGAAAACCACAATGTCTCCCTGTGACCCTCAGGGTTACTATCCAAAGCCAAAACCAACCATTTCCCAAAGTGATCAAAACTAAGTTAAAACCTACACCAAAATCTAAAAACAAGAAAGAACTATTGGCATGTGTATTAAAACTCAATGGGAATGCCCGAACAAAACTATTCTCAGGGAAATTCCTTTAAATAAAAGTAACATCAATTATTTTTTTGAAATATAATATATAAAACTATTATTTTACACACATCTTCATCTTTAAAACCAAACATAATCCATTTCCCTTTTTCCATTTAAAATCACATTTCTTTTAAAAAGAATACATTAAAATTTTCAAGTATTAAGAAGTTGTTTTCATTAAAAATGGGAGAAGGGAAGCATAAAAAATTTCAAAAAAAATTTCCATAAGCCTTTGAAAACCAACTCATCAATTTTCAAAAGGATTACACCATATAAGAGAGAAACAAAAAAGATCCCATATTAATGGAAATGAAAAAATATGTACAAAATAGTAACCAACCAATAAAGCATATCAATCATCTACCATAGAAAAATAAGTGAAAAAGAACATCGGAGAACCTATGAGTTCATTGGAATAATCTAGAACATACTATGCATATTGAATCATCCAAAACAAATGCCTCACTTAATGACATAAACTCTCTCTCGCACACTTGATCCCACTCTACCTAGTTTGACTGAGGGGAACTATCCCATAGTATCAAAAAACAAACAAAACCAACCCCTACTATGGCCCACTAGCCCTAGTGAAATCCAAAACTAGTGTATCAACCTTTCACCTAAAATCCACTATTTATGTCATGATCCCATGTCAAGACTAAATTGGGTGTTAACTAACAATACCAACTAAACATCCAATAAATTATATGTACATCACCCACAAGTTATTCATGCAAAATTTCACCCCTGAGTCACCCTAGGGGAAAAAATTTCCAATAAACCATTTGATCACAAGGGATCCTCTTAGAACCGGCTTCCCAAAACAATCAACATAAATAAAATAATATAATTATCCTAATAGACATTCCAAGATCACTAATTCCACAACAGTTCCAAATGGGCCTCAAACACCTTTCTAGAAATCACTCATATCCAAAGAAGCAAATACAACATTCAAAAAAGAGGTGAAAACACCCCATTGGAAATTTCAAAATCATTTGGAAGATTCCATTTATGTACTCACACCACATTTTCAAACCAAATACCCATCTATCAAAATGTCTAATGGTCCGCACACCATTACCACTTGTCAAACCATTTTCAAATAACCAAACACACACCAATTTAAAGTCCAAACCATTTGAAAATCCATTTAATAAATACAAAACACCATTTCATATTTCCCAAATACATTTATAAATCCAAAATTTTCTTTAAATATCATATTCCACTATGAAAACAAAACCGATCAATTTATCAAACACTTTATGTGCGTCAAGTAATAAAACAAATCCATATGATTTAAAAAATAAAGAAAAACACTTGATTTCTAATTAAAAAATTATTCCAAAAATCATACATCACTAATTAGAATATAAGGAATATGAAAAAATAAATAAACCAATGATTATTAAATTTAAATATAAGGTGAAAAGGTAAACCTACCTCAAACTCACAACGCTTCAATATCCCCCACCTAAAAAAACATTACAAAGGTTTGAAGAAGGAAGAAAAACGACAAGGAACCTTGAACATAAATTTTTTTTAATTAAACACAAAAAAGAGGACCCTCAGGTCCACATGACGAAGGGAGAAGAGTAACTCAAGAAAAAATAGAATAATAAGAAAGAGGAAGAGGAGAGGGAAGAAATACCTTGAAAAAACATGTCAAATCCTTGAAGAAAACCTAGATCCAAGATTGGGAGGAGGATATGAGGCTTGGAGAGAAAGGTAGGGGGCCATTTGGGTTGAAAGAACAAGACAAGGAAGGGTAGAGGTATTTTGGGGCTAAACACCGAGAGGGTAGAAAGGTAGAATAAAAATTTTAATGACATAGGTACTGGACACGATTAGACCACATGGTTACCCAAACATTATGCGAACCATACACCCCTTACTGGATAACCTAGGAACATTAATGGTTTGGATACATGGTTTGGTAAACCATGCACCAACTATGTGACACAGTTCTGAATGAAATGTAAGAACCATGAACATGAATTATGCATGATTTTCCAAAATGTGTGTGGGCTCTGCGCCCCAGACCATAGACATCCCAAAGCTCAAACGATGTCTTGGAGTATGTTGTTGGACTTCATCTAACCATGTTATTACCATGAACCACCTACCATTAGGACCCAAATCTATACCTTTTCACCAAATATTCAAAAAAAACTAAAGAATACATAATGGACCAAAAATAAATAAAATAATTCCTCAAAAATAAAATCCAAAATACATATAACTCGATAAAAAAACCAAGATCTTAAAGATAAAACAGATCAAAAGATGAAAATAAAAATATAGGTGTGACATACATGACTGTTTAATTAGTAAATGATCATAAACTATATATTTTGTGGTTGTGTTGTAGTACATGACCAGACCCCTGGTACACCCAAGCAATGTAGTATTTGGTAAGGTGTATGTTTTTGGATTACTTGTCATGTACATAGGGTACATGCCTTGTGCTACCCCTTTGCAGCATGTTTGAGGTTTTTTGGTGGTTTATCAACCAAAAGTCAGAATTAGATACAAGAGGAGTCCATTTTATGTATTTATAAACATATAAAATTATGGTGGAGCCCTTGGTAGAATTTGTAGTAATTCTAAGTGGTGTTTAGTTGAGATTAAGTTATGATATAGATGTTTTACTCAATAAGGTGTGTTCAAATATCTCTTAAGGGTGAGATATGGGATGATACCTAAGAGAGTGTCTTGATAATGATAAGATGATGCAGCATGAGTTCATTAGAGACCTAAATTAGTTTTGGAATGGGATTTTCTCTGGTTAGAGGGATTGAGTTGAGACCCATGGTGATGGAAATGTTGGGTGTATTGGTTAACCTTCAGTGATTTGGAAAGTGGTTGGGCTTGTGACTATCTACCTTATAATGTTTGATTACTTTAGGATATTGTGGTATTGTGTTGCTAGATATTGGGTGGTGGGATTTGTGAAATCCTTGAGATCCTTTTTGGTTAGACAGTTAATTAGTAATAAGAATTCTATATTGGATTCCTCTGATTATGTGTTGATCCCTAAAGCTAAGTGGGCACCCAATTGACAGGATAACCCTATGCGGGTGCATGTGTTTGGGTAGTAGTGGTTTCAGGTGTTCCTTTGTGACCCAATTTGTTATAAGAGATGATGGGTTGAGAAATTTAGGTTTAGACCTAGTTTATGTGGTAGGCTTATTGTAATCTAGTTCTGAAACCATATTTTATAGCCAGGTTTAATGATATAGGTTTTCATAACTAATATATTTAGGCTTGATTATGCATAGGTGTGGTTAGAAATGCCAGACATTATTATCCACATATAAGGCACAGAGTGATGGACATGATGATCTACATGTATGGTTTCAGATGTATGACATGATGCTCCACAGACAAGGTTAATATATTTAAACATGACATTACCAATTCATAGTTATGGATAACTAACATGACCCTCCACATCAAAGGACGGTTTAGTTAGATGTGATGCTCCATGCCCGTATGATATAAAGTTAGAAAAGTTCTCCATATCGATACTAAATGTTTATTTATGGTTTGAGTGATGGACTGAGGTTTCAAGAATTTCGACTGATATTGTTGAGTTTGGTGGACTTGGATTTCCACATATGTGTTTGAGATGTCATATTGAGACTCTGGGAATGAGTAGTGTACTATATGGATTAGGTGCTAGACCAAGGCTCTGGACATTGATAGTATACTGTATGGTTTAAGTCCATGGTAGAAGCTCTAGGCAGCGATGATATTCCATATGTAAAATGATGTAGGACCAATGATACTCTATTTTGGGTTGGTTCTAGATTTAAACATTGGAAACCACCAATGTTGAGGAATAGTTAGGTGTTGGAATGATTCTCGAGGAACTATCGATTATGATAAATTGGGTAGAGTATGGTTTGATGTTTTGGGTTTTGGTAGTACTTTAGCATGGAAAGAGTACTTGAGAATGATGTGTCTAGGTATTTAGTAAGATACATCAAGTATATTCGTGAGGTTTGGATAGCAAGAACAAGGTTGTGGAGCCCACATGTTGTTTGAGATGCATAGTGATCGATATCTTCTCAAAGACACCCCATCATCAGTCAATGTAGGTATGGTCGATAGGAGTCACAACCCTAAGTGACAATGATGGTTTTATTTTCATTTATTTCTATTATAATTTTCCTTGGCTAAGCATATTTCATGAGCATGCACTTATGGAAGCAGGTTATAGGTTCGCCATTGGGGTTGGCCTACTGAGATTTATTTCTGACCGCCTATATATGGACCTCGGTTTGCATATAGACCTTATATGAAATTTCATGTTGACCATATATGCATGATTGATTTGAAAAATTCCCAATATTTCATTATTTAGTGGGTTTCTCATGTGAATTCTGATGATATTGCTGAGAAGCTCGATAGGGTACTAGAGATTGGGTATCTAACATGGGTCAGATTTGAATATAGATCATGATGTATTTATTTTTACTACGTGATCCCCCCAATGGTTGATCAATGTTTTTATATGGAATATATTTTCAGTCCATTACTTTATTTCATTTGGTTTCAATATGATTTTGTTTCTAATTATTTATTATTCCCCTGTGTTGTGATGTCCATGATGTTAGGTTTTTCACTTTTGGTTGTTCACTCTGATTTGGGGATATATTATCCTCATGGTTCCACCTTATATACCCCACTACTATTCAGAAGCCTATAACATGTGAGGATATACACTTTAGGTCTTATGGTGAACTGTCTTGGGCACCAGTTGAGTGGAATCTAGGACATGACACTACATTCATACTATGAGAGTTTTAATTATGACCCGTAAAGATGAAGCAAAAGACAAAGTTGTTTTGACAGTTTTTAAATAATGGAAAATATACATTTGTAAATTTTTTAGATATTAATATTATAAATCATAAAATTTAAAACACCTTTAATACAATATTATTTAATTTAATTTATAGTATATAACATTCCATAATCATTCACTATATATAACCATTACAACATCACTCAAGTAGGTGGTAAAACTTCCAAAATAAAAACACCCCCTAATGATCGAATAAGCTAGAAAGTAATATTAAATTATTTGAATATAACATATAAAGAATATTAAGCATTTAATATATATCATATATCATAAAAAATTCATTCTTAGAACCATTAATTATAGGTTCTGTTGACAAATTAAATTCATCATTCATCGGGGAGGTAGTTCGTGCGTACACATAATTAACGACCCCGTTACCTAAAGAAAAAAAAAATTATGGTATATGAAGATTTATCATTTTATAATAATAATAATTTTATAAATATAATATTATTTCATGAATTAAACTTTTATTTCCATCAATGTTTTGTGGTTGAGATAAATAAGATGCAACATTCGTGGAGGTGGTAGTCCACACATACATATGATTAATGATATAATTCCTTAATGAATGGATAGAATGAAGGTAAATATAAAAGTTTATCAACATAGAATTTTATAAGTGGAATATAGATATAAATTTTCATCAAAACCATCCTTGAAACCACCCATAATATGCATTGATGAAAAATGAATTGCGTCATGTCTTGGGGGTGGTAGTCCATACATATGCACGATCATTGAATTTCCTTTTCATAATGGTTGTAATGGAATGACAGTTTTTTTTCCACTTAATATACCTCCGTTTTATTGTACATATGATACTGAATTCATTAAATTTAAAATATATGGAATATTAGAAAGATAAAAAATTAAAAATAGGTACTAATAGGGGAGTAATACTCACGTCGAGAACTTTGATTTTCGTTGTAAATATAATTGGAAATAATGATATTAGGATAATTAAGGGTGGAAAGATGATATTTTTCATGGAAGAGGGTTATAGTTTTATTTTTATAATATCACCAATTAAGTCTAGGAAAATGGTACATAAATTAGGGGTGTTAGTGTGTCCTTTTATAAGAAAATGGAAGGTTAGTTTTGAATTACCTTAACCTGTTAAATTATTTATTTACACTATTGAGGGTCAAGGAATTACAAATTTTAAAAATATGGATTTTCTTAAAATTTAAGGTAGAAAATATTCCAATACACTCATTTTTTAGACAACCATGAGTGATTTATTGGGGTTTTCCTTTACTTATCACATTACATAAGTGTAAATTTACCAAGGTAACTTCTCATTTCATCTATGTCAATTAATTAAAATTATCATAATTCAAATAAACATTACCTCATAATATGATAATAATAATACTATATATGATATTAAATTTATCATATAAAAAATATTATGATTATGAAAAGTTAATTTTAAAATAATAATGCTTAACACTTAAAAGTAGTTTTTATGTTAAACATGATTTTAGCATAAAATTTATGTGTGAGTTCAATTTTTTTAAAACATTTTATGACCTAAATATATTTATTATAAATCAAATAATGTTTATGTGACATTAAAATTAACCCATAACACAATTTTAACAAAATATTAATTAATTAAAATAAAATAAATAAAACAATTTTCTTTATAAAGTACATTTTTTACTTTTGTTTTAATAATGTTGTTCACGGTATCTTTAAGTTAAAAAAAATATAAATTAAATAATTTTAAAATTTAGTTTCACTTAAATTGTTTTATGAAATTATAGATTAATCCTATATATTGATAAATTCTTGAAAATAATAATTTGTTCAAAAAGTGAATTTTTGAATAAAAAATAGATACTTTCAAAAAATGCTAAAAAATTAAAACTATGTTAATTTCGATATAAGAAATTCTAAAAAAATTATCTAACTTTATCGATAAAAATCATATATTTGAATTTTAATATAATATATAAAATATAATGATAAAATAATTTTATTATTTACGACCTTTTTAAACCTTATGTGTTTCTAATACCAATTTTAATGTAAATAATTTTAATATTTTATATCATATATATATTTATCATATATTATCAAAATGATCTTTTAAAGATGAAAATTTTAGTTCACTAATGTCCCACAACCTTCATTTTAGTACATGTGAATAAATTTATCAAATTTTATATTAATTAAAGGTAAGATATGTATACTAAAATTTCCTGATGTTTTATTATATTCCCCATAAAAAAATCCTTCCTTTTAATTTATTAAAAATACATTAATTAAGGATGTTAAAATGATATAAATGGAATGAGATAAAATTTCAAATGAAATTTCTACATTAATATATTATGTAAAACTAGAATACAAATATTCTTCCTCAATTAAGTTTATTGAATGATTCATTTTATCTGAATATATATATGATTTATGACTAAATGTTTCACACATGATACATTTTATAGTTCCTCTAGGACATTTCCTTGTGTTTTTCTTCTTACCTGTTTAAAATATAAGAAATTAAACATTTTTTCTTTCACCATCTTTATTAATTATTAATTCATGAGACTTCATCCTTCTTTTATTTAGTATTTTTTTGGCTTAAACTATGTTTAAACTATTAATCATATTTTATAATAGTTTATTTGGCATAATAAAAATATTTATAACCTGAGTTCTTATCCTAATAGATTACAGGTCGGTATAATCACTGAATTATCCATTACACTGATTGTTTTCTTGATTCCTTGATATTCTAGACATTACCTTAAAATAATATTTAGGAATAAAAATAAATAAATTATTAAATGTACAAAGGGAATTATGATATTAGAATAAATAATTCAAAAATGATATGCATACCCTAAATTATGATTCTTTATCTTCAATCTATGTTATCCATGGTCATTTTACTATTAGGTTATCTATTCTAGATAAATTAAATATAATCTTATATTCAAATCCTTCATAATTGTTTGTAAAGTGAATGTGAATTAACTTAATCATGTCCCCCATGAGTTTCGTTACATTTGCATAGTTAGTGACCATTCACTGTGCACTGGAATGAGGATTGAGATATACCTGTATAATGATTTTCATGGTAGTTACTCTATTATTCATTAGTTCTAAAACCACGTCCATTTTGATATATTTATACAAAGATGTAATTTCTAGGAATACCACACAATCTACACTTTAACAAAATTTTAGTAGATTCTCATATACTTAGACCATTGCCTAGGTTTTTTAATAAAATTATATTTTCATAATCTTAATCTGACATAATATATTCAACACTTTCAACCTAACATTTTTAAAATTCCATTGAAACAAGGATTATCTTTAAATAATTAACCCTTAATTTTATTTGTACATATTTAATTATCCTCAACCAATATCATCATAACCTCTAATGTTATCTGAAAACTACTTAGATACCAACTTTAGACATCCCAGATCCTCACTCTCAGTTATGCTGTTGAAAATACATTACTTACAATATTGTTTTTGATGATTATATATCATTAAAATATATTTATCACATTTATAACCCAATAAACTTTTATTTTAGGTATTTAGAGAATTATGATAATTCAGTAACTAATTAATCTCATGTTTTCTCAAAAAATGTAATGTTTCCAATTAAAAAATAAAACTTATTAATCCACAATGAGTCTTCAAAGTATCTTATAAGTCCTCCTCCCAGGATTCTCCTCTAAACCTGACATGCCTAATGTTTTTATTCATAACATGGGGAAATAAAATATAACTTCATTCCCACCTTCCACATAATGAAAATAATGTAAATGTGTGGGACATTTTTTCAATTAACATATCATAAAAACCCTAGTAATTAAAATGGGTTTCATATAATTTACAAATGGTTCTAATAAAAAAGCATTCCAAATTTCATCAATAAACATGAAATGGTAACCCCATGGGAAAAATGGGTATCCATTGACATTAAGATTCATTATAAGAAAATATAACTTTGTAATGATGATTAATAATATGGTATTTACACCATATATGAGTAGGAAACATGTTTTTGAAAAACAATTCCACATTTGATCGATGTATTGAGAATCTAGGTGAATACCTTTCAATCAATGTAATAGAACATTAGATATTCATAGAGGAAGGGATTGGAAGAAAATATATCTTATACAAATGTATTCTTAAATAAAAATAAAGTTTCGATGGATCATACCATAGATTAAAAATATAATTTCATAAGACATATTAAAAAATAAGGTGGATAGAATTATTTGATGAACATTGAAAATCAATTATACTACATATATAAATAGATAACATAAATTAATTAAGAAAATTGAATTAAAAATAATACATTCCATTTTCCTTTAAATAACTTTTAAAAAATAATAATCTTTCAAACCATGGGAAGAAATTTCCTTTTTGAAAACTTGAAATCATAGAGAGTAATTATCCTTGAAAATGACAAAGGTTGTGGAAATATAAGTTCACATAGAAATGTGTAATATTGATTACTTCAATTGAAAAGGACCTGTATGGAAAAAGTTAAAGAAATTCTTTCAATTGTTTTTTAAGAATTACTGTTTTTGAAAATAAATTTAAAATAATATGGACAGATTTAATTTCAAAACATTTATAAAATTAATTTAAATGAAATAATTTTTCATAACTATCCATGTAAAAAACATTAAAATTTATTTAAAAAAATTATTTGAAACCCAAATTATAAAAAGTATAATAAAACTTTAATTTGAAAATTGGTAAATAGAAACTTGAATTTCATCTAAGGAGAAATATATTTGGGTTATATATCACACATTAAATAGGTAAAACATGGAAATGGAAGAAAAATACCCATTGGAAAGTGTAAAAGTTATTTTTATCAACATATTTATTTTATTTGAGGAATAATTTCATAAATGAAGAGGATATTAATTAATAAATTTAATGTCCCTAGATAAAAAAGTAAATATACCATTTCAAAAAATAATGGTAGTAAAAATATACTTGGAATATAAAAATGAATAATAGAATTAATGAATCAAAAGAAAAATTACTTGATTCGAAAAAATAATTAGGGCTTGATTGACATTTCAATAGATACCCATAAAGGAGAAAGATATTAAAAATAAACCTCAAAATAAATAAATAAGAAATATTTCATTATAACATACAAATTTATCAGTATATACACCATGAAAAATTAAATTGGGGCATAAAGTAAAAAATCTCTCAATGAGGGTTGTGATGACCCAAAATTATATCGATGAAATTTCCATTATTATAATTATTTCACATAGTAAAAATCCAATAAAATAACTTAGATAACACAATAAAAAATTTATAAAAGATGAATAAATGAAATAATATGTATTTCTAGCAGTCAAGGAACCTATAATGATGAAATTGTAACTTAACCACATGGATATAAATATAACCATTATAAATAGTAAACCTAACAATCAATAGTATCCTTATCCATGATAGTATAAATAAAATTTAGGCATCTTATAAATGAATTTATGATATAATTTTATAATACTATAAGTAAATGAATATTTTTAAAATTATTAATTAAGTGTTGGTATTTTTGTATTTCATAAATATTTAATTAAAATTTTATAGTTAATAAAATAATTTAAAATAAAATTTATTTTTAAAAAAATTATTCATAAATTAATATAATTTTTTATTATTTTAGGATAATTCTATGAGACCCTAGTTAATTTTTCAGAGTGTTATAAAATTAGTTAGAGATTTATAATCTTTTTTGAGTAAATGATTATTTCAATTAAAAATTAAATTTCTCAAATTTAGAAAATTAGTTTCATAAAATGGAGTTCATTTTTTTAATTCTATATGTCTAAAAATGGTAAGGGTGAATGTTTGGGATTTTTCTAAAAGACTTGACTTTTTGGTGTATCATAAAGTATGATAAGTTTTTATAAATGTTAAATACATGAATTACTGAGTCATATGTGTTGTATGGATGATGTAAGCCCATAATCTCGAAACCTACTTCATTATTTTGACATATTTTCTTTTAATTCTCAAACTATTCATAGTATGGAGCCAAAATGTTGAACACATAAATAAAATATTCCAAAAACACTCCTCTACTCCACTATAAATATCATCCCTCACGACCCCTTCTTACCACACCTTCAAAGCTTTGAAACATGTAAAATTTATATCCAATACTCTTACAAATCCCCTACCCCATGTCTAGGAGCATTTGGTCTCAAAAAAAGACCAAAACCCCTTAATGAGGTTCTCAAGGAGGAAAATTCAAGAGGTAAAACTCCTCTTTCTTTTATTTTATTTTTTTTAAATTTCCTTTATTTTCTTATACTTATATCACCCCTATTAAAAGAGACATGATAACTAAAATATAATTTAATTATATCATGTTAATGGAATATCCATCTTGAAAATCCTTTATCACTCTATTTTATTCTATAAATCAATACATTGTTCGTGATTCGTCAATTTACTGACATCCAAGAAGATGAAGTCTCATTTTCCATTTACAACTTCAAGGAAGGTAATAATTTTTTTTATGGTTAAAAAATTATAATATATTTATTATTCCCTCTTTATTTATCTGTTATTATTAATTAAAAAAGATTTTAATTAATAAAACAGAACTAGTTCGTGATAATCAAAAAACAACCAAAATAATCTTAATGTTTATCACTAACGTTTTATCTAAATATACATCATCGCCCCAAATAACCAAATGAATTATATAAAAATTTAATGATATTTATTTTTAGTAGTAACATATAACTTCAACTCTGGATATCTATTCCCTTTTTACATTAGCATACATACTAATATACAAGTAAACCGATAACAAAAATCAAGGAACTGAATGCTCAAGAACAATAAAATTATTTCTTATAATTCATCAAAAAGACCATATATGGACTTAATAAAATTAAAACAAATAAAATACCTGTAGAAAATTTTATTAATTAATTAATAAATGGATTTAATTTTATTATCCATGACATTAAGTTTAAAGTGCATAACTCTTTTGGACATAAGGCGATGGTTTCTTCCCGAACCACCATTTTTATTTGGGTTATGCTTTCCCTCACTTTATAGAAATTTAATTTTTCATCATTTTTATATAATTCTTATAAATTATATGAAATTTTACAAACTCATATATCTAGATAAATTCATATTTTTTATGGGGAAATATATTCTTTATAAGGTTATCTTCTCAATTCTTCTCGATAAGTAAACATGATTAACACGGACTCTTGATTTCTTACTCATTTTCAAGTACCATACATTATATATTTTAAGATGTCATTATATTTTTAAAATAAATAATTTTATCATGAAAAACTATATTTTTTCATTTTTTGTTTAATTCAAACAATTATAAAAAATAAAAATGTTTTTGTTTTCAAAATAACTCTTCTTGGAAATGAAAGGGGTGCGTATTTCTCTCAAGAATTCCTTGACAATTTTATTGCAATATTTTCATCTATTTCAACACCTCAATTGAATTATATGATTTATTGAGATTTATATATTTTTATTATTATCTACCATATTTTGTTAAAAGGTTTATGATTATTTTGACTGTGGATGTGTTATCTTAACACCATTCACCATACTACACCGAATGGTTAGTGGTTAGGTTATTTAAATTTTATATGTATAATTTATTTATGTATAAAACCATTCATAGGAGGAATGTGTTTGAATTAGTAAGTTATGGGTGGGTCCCACTATAGCACCTTGATGCATCAGTAGGTCTCATGATACAAAACATATATGCATTTCGTTGAGGACTTAACCTTTTATTTTCACATGTCTTGTCCAAGGTCTTAATGATATGTTTTAGATGCTAATAATATGAATTCTTTCATTATGATATTAGTAATTGAATATACAGTGGAATATTCTACTAGTAGAATATCCACGGCTAAGCTTCTTTCTCATGTGATTATTTATGTTATTATTTATTCATCTTTTATTCATTCTATATTATTCTCAGGATTATATTCTATTGGCATGTGTTTTTAGTTATTCATCATGCCTTATTGTTTATATTGGATTCTTCTATGATACTAAACCTTACAAAGAATCTATGATCACAACTTTTTTATATTTTATTTTCCCCTATGATACACAGATGTGTATTATGAATAACATGTAAAGACAGTATAGGAGTTATGGATGTTTCCTGTAGAGTTGCTATGTGGTTTTTCATTTCAAGTTATAATGTAAAGTTTATGTATATAATTTATAATCCAAAACTACTATAATATTCAGTCCTTTGTGATGAAACTTTATTGTTTATTATACTAATGTAATAAAGTAAAGAATGAGTTCTAGGAAACTGGGGCCAGTGTCTTTACTGTTGGTGTCATATAAAGTTTAGTAAAAACTTTTGAAATTATTTTTAAAAAACATTTATTAAGGAACAAAAACATAAGTTATACATCGATGATATACATATAATAATATCCTAGAATTTTCATAAAGTAGATATTATGAGGGTATTCTAAGAAATACATCGCTACATGGGTACTATAAGTGGATGTAGTTCTTGAATATATGTATATAGGGGTAACAACTCTAACAAGGCGTCCTGAGCCTGAATCGGGGAAACTTGGTAAATGATAAAGAGTATTCCTACTCACCTGATCTTATAATCCAAATGTATACACATAGGATAATTGAAATTATCTTTACAAACAATTATAAGGGATTTAAAAGTAAATATATCCTTAAAGAAACCATGTTTATGATTATGAGATTAGTTATGCATAAAATTTCATTTTATGTTAAGTGTTGTTCTAGTTAGAAATTTTGTATTATGATTCATAACCATATTTAGTATATTCCATTTTTTTAGAAATGGAACCTAGTAGAAGGAATTCAAATAGTATCAATGCACATGTCTCATTTAGGGATTTTCATCCTATGCTAGATAATAATATTGGTACTAGATCTGTGATCGATGCTAAGAAACTTATAACTATACTTGGACAACTGACTCCAGTTATGGACAATAACCTTATCCATATGAAGCATCCTAATCCACAATGTGGAGGAGAAATATTAGACCACTTTTTGTGACAAAAGATTCAATCATTAAGGGACTACAAAACCATTTATAGAGGAGTAGTGGATACGTTCCCTAGAGAATATATTTCTCACTTTCAGAATTAATGAAGGGGAGAAGGTTCACTACCACAACAGTGGGTTCCCATAGCACCACCCTTTATCAGCACTAAAAAAATTGATGATAAAAAGGGTGACTTTATCAGCACTAAAAAAATGCCAACAAAGGAAAATTTTAATAGCGCTAAAAAAGTGTTGTTAAAAGTGACCCTGTATCAACACGTTTTTAGCCCTTATAAAGGCACCCCCTTTATCATTGTTTTTTAGCATTGTTAATGAGGACCCCTTTATCTGTGATTTTTTTAGTAGTGATTATGGGGGGGTGTAGATACACAAAGCATGACGTACAATGAAATTACATTACTTTTTTGGAATACCAAATAGATAACAAAAACTGACACCCAAAGACTATATTAGTTTAGTGTCTTTGGAAACTCAGAAAAAATATATTCTAATCATGGTGAAAGATCTTCAACATATCCCATAAAGTTCGTCATTTTTTTTATTTCTAAAACCTTTATTTATATCCCGGGGAAAAGAAAACATAAAAAGTGTGAGCTCAAATGCTCAGTAACGGTAAACATGGAGAACATAAAACAATCCATAAACATTTAAACATAAAAACATGAACATAAAACATAAGCAATGACATAAATCTTTGTAGTACATAAGGCATAGATCACAACATAACATTAATCATGATAAAATATCATGGGAATAAAACATATAATTGTTACAAACCATTAGGCACATGATATGATTTCTATAGTAGGCAAGGCTTTGCTACCGAGACAATCTTAGTGGACAAAGTCCATTACTGAACCGAGTTTACTTGCCGTTCCAACACTGAATTAGTGAACAAAATTTAATTTCCATTCCATCCATGTTTATCTCATGAGATATAAACCTTTACCCAATGCATTCGAGGGAGATATAGGTCCCACCCATCTTATAATGAAATCATTCTTAAGTGTCCCACAAAATTCACACAAATCATTCATCATAACCCAATGAATAAAATGGGTTTCATAAACATCATCCCATCACGACATAACCCACATAAAATAAATGGATATCATTTCATCATAAAAAATATCAAAACATGTAAATAATAGGGACATTATACTTTAAACATAAATATATTAAATAATGTCATCTTAGATGGAAAATAGTTTTGATAAAACACTTGGAATGAATTCTTGAGGAAAATATCCCTCCTTTTTTAAATTCATTTTATATTCTCAAAATTTCATTCAATTTTAAAATAAAATAATTTTGTTGAAAATAACTATGAAATATTGTAGAGGAAGCATCATGGAAAGAAGGCATTATGAAACTGTAAAAATCTTTTCACGCCAAATAAGTTAAAAAACATTCTCCTCGTACTTTTTCTGGAAAAGTCAAAAAGTTGATCGTATGGTAAACAAAAGAAAGATTCCTTACATACCTTATGGTAAAATTAAAATAGGGTAAAAATGACTTTAAACATACATAGAAGAATAGAAAAAAATTTATCAAGTTTTTTTTAGAAAACATGGACATAGATAATAAACATAACCCTAGAAAATACTTTTGAATAAACAATCTCGAATAAGAATGAGATTGGAATAATTATCCCTTAACTTATGTCCATTTTCGTTTGTATGTGGCTGAGACTCCTGTATTGTGGGTTTAAACATATTATTAACTTAAAACAGAACCATAATAATATTTATGATATCATATATGATTCACTTACGACTTTATATCACCCGTTCATTTGTCAATTCCATGTTAAAGTAGCGTTTTGGGGAAAATCATTTCATTTATCATACATTTTTTGACATGTAATTATTCATATGATTACTTAGATCATTATTACTTACTTTCATAATGTAAAACAAGATTTATATATATTATATATTCATAATATATATGTAATATATCGATAAATGGAATGAAATATGCCGTTTATGGAGACGGTATGCCGTACATACGCATGAACACTATTTTTGTTTCGTTATTAAATTGAATTAAAGTAAGTAAATAATGTATACAAAAATACATTATCATTATTATGTCATATAATTCATGATTATTTATTATATATACTTTATAATCATTTTGGAATGGTTAACATGGAGAATGAATCTCACCGCGTCCTGGAGATAGTAATCCGTACATACGCAAGAGTGATGATATCGTTCCCATAATTATTGTATATAATTGGAGTGAATGATATAATATCTTAGAATAAGTATGATGTTATTCTTTCCACCATTTTACCCATCCAAGTATGGTGGTGGTGGAAAAATCGATTACACCACAACGTGGAGACGGTAAGCCGTACGTACACACACACACGGTGATTTCGTCATTCATAGGATGGATATAAGGTAAAATAGGGTTGTTTCATATTTAAAATAACATATAAGTATATTAGTGATACTTTTTTTATTACTTTATAATGAAACAAATAAATAAGAGGAATTAGAAGAAGAAAGAAACTTGAAAGAATCGGTAGAAGAGATTACCTCTTCCTCGACGTGCCTCTTTTAAACTTCCTCTTTGGGCACTAGAGTTGAATTTTTGAGAAGAAAAGAACCTCTATAATATAAATATAAATTTTGAGAATAATAATTATCAGGGGTTTTCAGAGCTTGAAGGATTAAAATGGAGTGAAGAGAAGAGGGAGGAGGTGAACTTTTATAAGAGAGGATATGGGAACTTTTGGAAACCTCAAAAATATTAATTTATAATAAACTCAAAACCCACTTAAAAACTTCTCAAATGACTCAAATATGAAGGTGATATGAGATAGGGTTGTAATATAATCTTCAAATTAAATTTATAAATGTTGGGGAATTATTTTAAACCATATAAATTTGATTTATCATTATTTAATAAATTTAATCTTATTTATGGTAATAATTTTCTAAATTTTAAATTGTTGTAAATACTTACTTATGTGTTGTGAATTGTCCATAATTGGATAATTCATGATATTTTAGACCATATTAATTTCAATTTATAATTTTTAATTTTTTTGGTTATTTTTAAACAATTTAATAATATGTTATTTTTATAAAATATCAATAGTGTCAATTTTGACACTATTCATTTATTTGAATTTAAATAAAATCCACACAGAATATATATTTGAACAAAAATATTTTATAGATTCCTAACATGTCATATTCATCTATATAAATTGTAGAGCACTATAATTGGTTCATATAATATTTATTTTGATATTTTTAAAACCATTTATTTGATATTTCTCTTAATAAAATAATTACTACAACATTTTTGTATGATTATTTAATATACTGATTTGTTGCATAAAAATTAAAAAAAATTATTAATATAAATCTAATAGATTTCATAAGAATTATTTTTGTAGAATTTATCTTCTAATACAACAAAATTTTAAAATTTTATCTTTATTAAAGTGTGAAGGTGACAACTTTGAAATCATTTAAAATAAAATTCTATAAATGTCATAATCTATTTTATAAGGCTCAAAATTTTCCAAAAGTCGACCCTTTGATTATTAGGGTATAGATATTGTCGAGAAATTAGGTTTGGTGATGTTTTAGGTCCTTTTGATTGGTATTATTATTTTAATAAAAACTATATTATTGATTTTTCACTAAATAAATAATCTCTCCCTCATTAATGTATTAGCTATAAAAGTGATTATATATTTCTTAAAAATCACAAATAAATTACCATGATGAATAAAAACATGTTATATTTCAAATGAGTATTTATAATTAAATTTATATTCTCTATAACCTTAAATTAAAAATAATTTAATTATTAATGTTTTGGTGAGAAATATTTCACTTTATTTAAATAAAATAAATGAAAGGTCTTAATCACATCTAAGTGGGTTCCAAAATATACCATTTTGACCCATGTATATTTTAAGACGAAATATAATCATAAAAGTATATTAATACAATTTTTAGGGTAATTTTATAATATTATTTTTACCCTTAATTACCTGATTTAACTTTAACTATAGTAAATAAAATTTACCTTAGTTACTATTCATAATTTATAAAATAAAAAGTAGCATATTAACATAATTTGGACCTAATGATTCTAAATAAGGAATATATTTTTCCAAATGAAAATCACAGAAGTTGCAGTATTTAATTTAAAATTAATCCCACTTTTGATAAAGTTGTTTCTAAAAGTTAAAACATTGCAAAATATTGAAATGTTGTTACCTATGAATTCAATGTAAAATTAATGATAATTACATACATAATATTAAATGTTAAAAATAAATTCTATTTATAATTTAAAACCATTAAAAATTATAATTTAACCATATAATTTTTCTTAATGAAAAAGTTGTTTTAATTAAATTTTAGTGTATATTTATTATTCATCAAAATATAAAAGTTAACAGAAAAATATTAAAAAATTATCCAAAGATTTTTCTATATACTTATTGCAATGAATAATTTTATTTTGTCAAATTGAACTCATAAACATGTCAAAAACTAAATTTATAGTGGGTCCGCCATCAAAAGGTGGAAAAACCGCATTTTTTGAAAAATAATTATTTTATCCGAATTTTTTTTTTTGTTTTCATACCATGTTCTATAATATGTGTATGATAAATTATAATGTTCTAAAATTAAAAATTTGGTTAATACTTTTTATATCGGATAGTTAATAATAATATTATGACAATATATCATTGTTTAGTGACCCTCAGTATTGCGTACAACCCATGCTATTGAGGAAGGTCTCTCTTGCATGCAACACAAGCCAAGAATAGTGTTTGCATATACTATAAGATAATACAGTGTTTCTTATACTGAAAGCTAATCTTGATGTATCGTACAACATAAGACATCAAAGAAATTAAAAAGAATATTTTTCATAAAATCTCGAGGTGTTACAGGGGGGTTTATCAGCACTTTTTCCTAGAGCTAATAAAGTGTATATTTCAAAAAAATTATGAAAATTATATATTAATATATAAGTATAATTATATGGATATAAATATAATATATATTTTTTTAAATATGATTTAGATAAGTATAAATATACTATTACATATAATATATGATAAATTTACTGAAAATGACATAAAAATATTTTCAAAAATATTATTAATTCATAACATGATAATTATCATCAACTAATAATCATTTAATAACAATTTTAAGACATAAAAAATTAAAAAATTTAATAAAAGATCTAAAATTAGTTGAAAATGTAATTAATACTTCAAACAACCATAACTTTTGACCCGAGGGTCCATTTGATCTCTACAATATATCAAATCAAAGCCTGTGATGAGCCCTACGCGCTATGACCTAAGAGAACCTTCTATCATATATTTGAGGCTAAAAAAGTCCCATAAGTCCTCCAAAATTGAGTTTTTAGTCTGTATTCCCAAATTGTTTTGCATTCGATGGAATTCCATCATCATTTTAGGGGGCCTTTTTGACATTTCTTACTAGGGATTGAATTTATTACGAGGGGTTACATTTATATTAATAGTACATCTTTGAAATTTTATCATTTTTAACAATGAAATGTTAGTTGTAATAAATTAGATAAAAATATATACATATTTTTTATATATTCACCCATAAAAATTTAATTTTATAAATAAATAAATAATCATTTTTAATAATGCAATGTTAGTTATAAACTATATGATGTGTTTGTGCATGTTTATATATATATTTTTATGTGTCTTTATTATCAAAGTGATATATATTATCTATATATTATAAACATATTTATATACTTTTAAATATATAATATTTGTAAATATATATAAATATGTATAATTATTCTTACAAATACACATATAATATGCGTGTGTGTATTGTATATACGTATTTATTTATTTATAAACACACACTAAAAACCATATCTTATAAATGTATTTAAAAATGATCTTATAAATATATATTAATATATGAATAAATATGTTAATATATAAATATAACTATATAAATATATATTAATATACCGATACATATATATATTAATATACAGATATATATATTAATATAACAAAAAAAATATATTAATATATATATATATATAAATATTTATATATATTAATATACGAATGAATATAAATAAATAGATATATTAATAAATGAATTGAAAATTAAATTGGTGGAGTGGTAAAGGCTTAGGCGCACATACCACAGATCTTGAGTTCAAATCTTGGGGGAGGCAGGTCACGCATGCCAGTGGGAATAATTCCTAGCACTGTTAAAGGGGGTAGGGGTGATGTTATTGGGGGGGGGGGGGGTGAGGTGGGTGGGGCGTGCTGGCTTGGGTGGGGGGGGGGGTTCTGTTGAAGGGGGATTCATGCACTATTGAAGCCCCTCCCCGAATTGAAAAAATATCCTTTTAATGTTTTTTTAACTTTTATCAGTGCTAAAAAAACACGGATAAAGTATCCTTTTATCAGCACTTTTTTACCACTAATAAAAGACCCATTTTATCTGCATTCTTTAGCGCTAATTAAAGGGACCCCCTTTATCTTCACCTCAATTAATAGATCTTTTCTAGCATTGTTAATGGTCATTTCTAGTTCTGATAAAGGCCATATTTGTAGTAGTGGTTATCGAGGCAGTTTGTTGCCTCTCTAGAAATGTTGATCTATGGTGGCCATTTATTCAAAACAAAAATAAGAGTGGAAGATATTTCAGATATGGGATGTAAATATTTTAAGTAAAGATTTCTAGACAAATATTTTCCTCAGAAAAAATGATCAGATATGGAGGAGAAATTATTGAGTCTGAAAAAAGAGAGGATTAAAATGTTGCAAAGTAAAAAAGCCCACTTTACATGGTTATAAAGGATATAGTATGTAGTGATATCAAGAATAAGAAATAATTCTCTAATTATTTTGAATTTAAGGGGAAACAAGATAATAAAAGGGTGGTAGAGTATATAACGGATAAAGGTAAGAATAGAAATGGTAATTTTACAGTGTTCAATACTTGTCGAAGGAAACACCCCAGTGCCTGCTTAAAAGTAAAAGGATTTTGTTATAAGTGTAGAGAAAAAGGGAACCCAACCCATGATTTCAAGGGAATGAAGAGAGCTACCAAAGTTTTATGCTACAATTATAGGGATATGGGACACCATGAAAATTATTGTCCTAAAAATCAATGAAAATGTCCCTAAAAAATGACAAGGGAGAAAGGAAAAGCATATGAGATAATAACCTCATATTTTGAAGTTCTTAATGATGTGGTGGCAAGTATTTTAATCATTTCCTCAAACTTTTTCAATGATTTATTTTATTCTGGATCATCACACCATTTTAAATTTTTCTAGTTTTCCAATAAAATTATACATTACCCTTTTGATTAAACAAATGATTTGTCAATAAAAACTCTTAAGGGAAGTATCATTGTAATAATGTTATGTCAGTCATTACCCTTTATAACACATAAATGTGATTTAGTTTCAAACCATATTATTATACCTATGGTTGATTTTTTTTGTAATCCTTGGTATGGACTGACTTTAAAAATATGATATTCTTGGGAAGGAAGAGAAAAAATCATCTATGGATGAGGAGTGAAATATTCAAATTGAATATGTACTTATTATGAAAGAATATATTGATGTATTCTTAGGGTATTTACCTAGACATCCTATATAGTAGTAAGTTTAGTTCTCTATTGATTTAATTCATGGTGAAAGACCTATATCAAAGACTCCTTAAGCATGTAAACTATGGAATTAGTAGAGACAATGAAAAAAACTAAAGGAATTGAGCAATAAAGGATTTATTTACACTAGTGTTTCTACATGAGGATCCCCTATCCTATTTGTAAATAATAAAGATGGATCCATCTAGCTGTGCATTTATTATAGAGAAATCAATGCTATTAAAATAAATAATAGGTATCCTCTACCTCACATTGATAATTTATTTGATAACATTCATGGGGATAAATAATTTTATAAGATTTAAGATCGATCTGGATATAATCAATTGTGTGAGAGTAAGGAAAATATTCCAAAGAAAGCCCTCTAAACTAGGTACATACATTATGAGTTTACAGTAATTCCATTTGGACCAACTAACAAACCCTATGTTTTACTAGAACTAATGAACATTGTTTTTAAGGAATATATTGATGATTTTTTGTGGTATTTATTGATGATATCATGATATATTCAAAAATATACGAGAACCATGAGATCTAATTGTGGGTTATTATGGAAATTCTTAAAAGAAAATAGTTATTTGGTGGGTTTAGAATGTGTGAACAGTAGCTTCAAATAATTTATTTTCTTGGAAATTTTCTCTCTAAGGATGGAATCTTAGTTGATCCTATGAAGAAAAAGGTTGTTCAAGAATGTCTTACACCAATAAACATAATCAAGGTACATATTTTTATTGGTTTATTAGGTTACCATAAGCTTTTCATTCGTAAGTTTTCTCAATTAGCTAACCCATTAACCATACTTACTCATAAAGGTGTTATGTTTATATAGAAAAAAGTGTGTGATGATTTTTTTGAAGAATTAATTATGATATTAATAAATACACTGATCTTGAATCTACCATCAGAAAATAGTGGATTTGTTACTTATAGTGATGCATCAAAGAAAGGACATGGTTTTTTCCTTATTCAGAATGATTAAGCTATTGCCTATACATCAAGGTAGTTAATAACTTCTGAAAAGAACTATCTAAATCTTGATCTTGAGTTAAATATTGTAATATTTTCTTTGAAAATATAGATACACTATCTTTATGGTGAATGATTTAAGATATATAAGGATCAAAAGAATTTGAAATATATCTTCTCACAAAAGAACTCAACATGAGGTAAATATGATGGATTGAGCTGTTCAAAAATTATTATTGTTTAAAACCCTACCACCCAAGGAAGGTTAATAAGGTAGAAGACGCGTTGAGAAGGAAGGATCACTAAGTTCTAAAAAAATGGGGATTTATAAGGATCCCATGTATATAGGTCTAGAAAAGCGGGATATGAGAATTATCATGTAAGGCGAAATGTCATTACTTTTTTAATTGGTTTCCCAACCTTCTTTATTGTAAAGGATTAAAAGTTCTCAGTCTGATGATGAGAATATTCATAGGAAAATTAATGTTGTGAAATATGGAACGTTGGAAGACTTCTTGTATGAGGATATAATTATGGAATCTAGTAAAACGATTTGTGTTCCCCCTGTACCTGAGCTAAAGAAGGAGTTATTGGATGATTCCCCTTGATCTAATTTCTATATACATCCTGGTATCACAAAGATATATTGATATTTAAACGAATTTTTTTTCTAGTGATACAATAAAGTGAAAAACTACTTATTATGTATCATGATATTTTTATTTCAACAAGTGATGGATAAATGACAACATACTAGATGATTCATGCAACCTTTTCTATATTTCTACATGGAAATATGATGACATTAGTGTCTATTTTTTTAGTGGATAGCCATGAACACTATGAAAATATGATCCAATATGGGTAATTGTTGATTGAATTGTCAAATTTGTAAATCTCCTCACTATGAGGGATAATTTTCCAAAGGAGAACCAAGGTTGACTCTATATTAATGAAGTTATAAGAATTCATTTAGAACCTATTTCAATTGTGTCTCATAATGTTCCATGATTTTCATCAGAATTCTGGAAAAGTCTTCAGAAATATTTATATATTGATCTTCATTTGAGTAATTATTATCATCCTCAAACTAACAGGTAGTCTGAAAGGACCATTCAAACATTAGAAGACCAGTTTATATCATGCTAACTTCACTTTCATGGTATTTGGGATGAGTATATAATTTTTTTAGAGTTTTTTTTAAAATTATAGTTTCCATTCAAGTATTCAAATGACACCATATGAAGTATTGTATGGAAATAGATTTCATACACCAACTTATTAGGATGAAGTTGCTGAAAAGAAGCTTGTAGGCTTAGAGATTGTTGATAAAACAATAGAAAAGGTAAAGACTTTTATAACCCATATCAAAAGAACACAAATTAGGAAAAAGATCTATGTCAATAATCGGAGGAAGGATTTTGAGTTTCAAGTGGGAGATTATGTTTCCTTGAAATTATCTCCATAGAAGGGTGTTATAAGATTTGGGAAGAAAGGGAAACTGAGAAGCATGTACATTGGACCTTTTGAAATTTTGGAGAGAATTGGATATGTGGCATATCATTTGGAAATAACACATAGCATTTATAAAGTACAAAATTTGTTTCATATCTCTTTGTTAAGGAAGTAATTCCATATCCAATGAATGTCCTCACTTATGAAGGAATAGATTTGGAACCCGATTTATCATACTGTGAAGAGACTATATGGTTTTTGGACACTAAAGAACATGTTTCAAGTTATCAGAAAACTCAGATGATAATGGTACTCTATAAAAATACTAAAATGGAATAGGTGATGTGGGATCCTGAAGAACTTACGATGAATAACTACAAAAATATTTTTATGAGGTGACAATCTGGAAATTTGGAGGATGAAATTTTTATTGGACGGGAGAATGTAAGGACCCATAATTCTATCAAGGAAATTTTCCTTCTTATAATTATTTAATATAGTATAAATCCCATAAAAGAACTTCGTTACCACAATACAAACTTTATAAATAGATAATTAATGAAATAAGATGTATTTCTAGAAGTTAAGTAAACTATACTGATGAAATATTTATATTACCATAAGAACAATAGTATGAACCTTTTGAATATTAAATCATAAAAATGAATAGTAAACTAACCCCATGAAAGTATAAATAAAATTTAAGAAAATTATAAATAATTTTATTATATAATTATAGAATATTATTATTAAATTAACATTTTAAAAATTATTAATTAAGTGTTGGTGTTTTTATATGTCATAAATTTTTAATTACAATTTTATAATTAGTAAAATGATTTAAAAGAAAATTTATTATCATAAAATTTATTCATAAATTAATATTCTTTTATTATTATTTTAGGATAATTTTATGAGACCTTAGTTAAAATTTCAAAGTGTTATGGAATCAGTTATAAATTTTAAACTTTTATTTTTCAAGTAAATAATGATTTTAAATAAAAAATATATCATATTTATAAATTTTTTTTCATAAAATTGATTTTTTTTTAAATATACATATAAAAAACGGTAATAGTAATTTTGTTTTGATTTTTCTTAAATAATTGAATTTTTGTGAATAGTAAAACACAATAATTTAAGATAAATGTTAAATACCTGAACTGGTGGGTCATTTTAATTTATGGTTGATTTAAACATATCATATTGGAATATATTTCATTATTTTAATATATTTTGTGATAATTTTAAACCTATTCATAGTCTTGGGCCAAATAATAAATAAATGAATAAAATATTCAAAAAACACCCATGTCCCCTGCTAGAAATACCATATCTCACCACCCCTTCTCTTCACACCATCCAAGTTTTGTAACTTATAACATTTCTTCCAAATAATATTCCAAAGTAACTCCCCTATGTTGAAGATAATTTGGTCTCAAGAGAAGTCCAATTCCAATCCCTTTAAGGAGGTTCTCATGGAGGAGAATTCATGGGGTAAAACCCCTCTTTATTTTCTTTTCTTTTATTTTCAATTTATTTTATTTTATTATCCTTCACTAAAATACCCTCTTAATATTGAAATGATAACTATATTATAAGTTATATACATGAATTATTTCATTTTAATGGATGATCCATCATGAAACTTCTTTCTCACTCTATTTTATTCTATAAATGAAAACATCTCCCATGATGTGCCAATTTACCCACATTATGGACAATGCATTTTCATTTTCTGTTAACACCTTCAAGGTTGGTCATAAACCATTTTATATGGTTAAAAGAGTTATAATATTCTTATTTTATCTTATTTAATGTTTTGTAACTATTATATATAGATGGTGTTAATTAATAAAAAAACTAGTTTGTGATTATTGAAAAACCACCAAAATAATCTAAATGTTTATCACTAACGTATTATCAAATGATTCATCCTCAACCCAAATAACCAAATTAAATATATTACCATTAAATATTATGTATATTAATTAATAACATATAACTTCAATTCTATATATCTATTCCCATTTGAAATGAACATCTATACTTGTATACAAGTAAACCGATAATGAAAACCAATGAAATAAATGCTCCCGAACAATAAAATTATATCTTATAAATCATCGAAAAGACAGTAAATGGAATTGATAATATTATAATAAATAAAATAAATTTATAAAATATTATTAATTAATTAATTAATTTAATTTAATTTGATAATCCATGATGTTAAGTACAAGTAAAGAACGCTTTCAGACATAAGTATATGGTTTCTTCTCGAACCACAATTTTCATTCGGGTTATGATTTCTCCCTATTTACACAAATGTAATTATTCTTTATTTTTATATAATTTCTATATATTATATGTAAATGTTCTGAAATCATATATCCAGATTAGTTTACCTTTATTTTAAGGGTAAATACATGTTTTACAAGGCACCATTATCAATTTATCCCGATAAAAAACTTGATTAAAGAGAACTTCCCAATTTCTTACCCATTTTCAAGTACGACCCAAAATATAATTTAAGACACCATTATTTTTATAAAATAACTAATTTTGACATGAAAAACTATATTTTTTCATATTTGGTTTTATACAAACAATTACAAAATATACAATTGATTTTTTCCAAAAGAACTCTTCTTTGCAAAGAAAATGGGGTATTTCTCTCAAGAATTACACAATAATTTAATTAGATTATTTTAAACTATTTAAACACCTATAATAAATTATATGATTTATTGATATTGATATATTATGATTATCATAAACCACATTTTTTTAAATGGATTATTATCATTTTTGACTATGGATGTGCTATCCTGATACCATTCACCATACTACTAAGAATGGTTATGGTTATGTTTATAGATTAGGGAATGAAATTTACATTTAATTTGTATATATTGTTTATATATAACCCCAATCATATGAGGAATTAATTGGACATATAAAATTATGGGTGGGTCCCACTATAGCCCCTTGATGCATCGATATGTCTAATGAGACGAAATAGATATGGGTTTGGATGAGGCCCTAACCATTTATTTTCATTTGTCTTGGCCGAGGCCACTATGTTATTTTTTAGATGTCTAGAACATGAATTACCTCATTTTGATATTAGTAATTGATTATCTATGTGAATATTTGACTAGTAGAATATGCGTGGTTATGATTATTTATCATGTAAATATTTATATGCATTATATATTCATCTATTATTCTTTCTATATTATGCTCAAGATTATGTTCTAATAGAATGTGTCTTTATTAATTCACCATGAATTATTGTTTAGATTAGATTACACTATTTCACTTACCCTTTCTGAGAATCTGATATCACCCCTTTCTTATGTTTCATTTTCCCCAGCATGCGAAGATGTAAATTATGAATGACTTAGAGGGATAATATTGGATTTATAGATGCTTCCAATGTAGTTGTTGTGTTGTTTTTTATTTCATTTTGTAATGTAATTTTTATACATGTAATATTTCTTCCAGAAATAAAAAAATATTCAGTTATTTGTGATGATACTTCCTTATTAATTATACAAATGTAATAATGTATGGATCCGATTCTGGGGAATTGGGGTTGGGGACTTTACAAAGGGATTTTGAGACAAAAAAACCATATCTTATTTCTATACTCCGTAAATAACACTATAATTTCCTATAAATAAATAATAACTATCTTATTTATATATTTTATAACCTTATTAATCTCTATAACCCTTTTATACAATTAATTTATTATTATTTACTATGAATACAATGGTTTATTATAGATTATTTTTTATATTGGGTGTTAACACTTTTAATTGATTTGCACAAGCTTTTTGATGTTAATGTTGATCCTTGATATTTAATAATGAGTTCTATAAAATATTTTTTCTATATTTATATTATATATATACCATTATTAGTTATAATGTTCCATTTTCATCTTATGAGTGTTTTAATTATGATTCATGAAGATGAAGCCGAAGACAACCTCATTTTGTAAATTTTTAAAGAACGAAGATAATATATTTATAACATTTGTAATATTAATATTATAACTATATAAAATTTATGTCATATTTAATACCTTATTTTTACATTTAATTAATTTTATATATAATTCATTAATCATTAACTATATATATATAAACATTAAAATATTTCTCATGTTGGCGTTAAAACAACGAACATAAAACCACATTTTAATGATCAAATCAGTAAGAAATTTATATTACATGATGTTAATATAACATTTAATTAATATAAGTAGGGTAATATATATCATATTTATCTATAATATCCATTCTTAGAACCATTAATTATTGGGGGTGTTGAAAAATTAAATTCATTGTTCATTAAGGTGGTAGTCTGCACACAAGCATGATTTACGAACCCATTTCTAAATGAATCGAAGAAGTTATGGTATATCAAAATTTATCATTCTATAAATATAATAATTTTTTTAAAAAATATTACTCCATTAATTACTATTTTAGTTACATCAATGTTAGGTGGTTATGAGAAATAAGATGCATTGTTCACAAAGGTGGTAGTTCGCACAAATTCAGGATTAATGATCTGATTTCTAAACAAATGGATGTAATGATGTAAAATGTTAAATGTGATAATTAAAAATTTTAATGTGAAATAATATATATAATTATGAAAAAAACCCATCTTTTATACCATCCATAAGTGTCAGTGATGAAAAATGAACCGCATCCTATCGCGGAGGTGGTAGTCCGCACATACACTTGATCGATACATTTATTTTTATTAGAGGATTATATAAAGTGAATGAAAAATTGAATTCATATTTATATAAAGATATATAATTATAAATATGATAATTAATTCATTACATTATAATATTAATTGAAATTATAATGAAAAAACTTTAAAACAAGGGATACGAGGTGAGTAATGCTGATGTCAAAAATATTAATTTTACATGGAATTATATTGGGAAATGAAATACATAGACTAAAGATGGTTGAACAATGGATATGGTATATGGGAGAGGGTTATAGTGTGAGAAAAGTTACAGAGTTTTGGAAATTAATCTAAAGGAAATGGTTTTTAAATAAGGGTGGTAAGTGTGTCCTTTTATAAGAGATGGGAAGGTGAGTTTTGGAGTTACATTAACTTATCAAATTATTTATATTCACTATTTGAGGTCATGGGAAACAATATTTTAAAATTATTTTTTTGGGAAAATTTTCATTCCAAATGTTTTCCAATCACTCATTTTGGAGATGACCACAAGTGATTTAGGGGATTCTTATTTTTTACTTTTCACTTTACTCAAATATACTTTTTCCAAAGTAACTTTTCTTTTCTCCCATGTTAATTAATTAAAATTATCAAAAATAATATTAATATTACAAAATAATCCCTGTGATATAATAAAAAATATTCAATTAATTTTATGAAATAAAATCACAATGGTATAGAGAATTTAATTATTAAAAATTCATGTTTGACACTAGAAAATAGTTTTTAATATTATCATCTTTTTAACTATAAAATTTATGTGAGTTAAAATTATTAATGTAAATAATTTTTATGACATAAATTTATTTATTGTGATTAAAATTATGTTAATTTGAAATTAAAAAAAATCTATATCCATATTTTATTAAAATATTAATTAATTGAAAGAAAACACATAAAATAATTTTCTTTATAGAAGTACACTTTTACATTAGTTTTAAAACTATTGGAAATGTGTTCTCTAAGTTCAAATAATAATTAAAAATATATAATTTTATTAGTTAATTTAAATTAAATGGTTTTATAACCTTATTGGTCATTATTATTTATTTATAAATTCATAGAAATTATAATTTTCTTAAAAATATAATTTTCGACAAAAAAAAATATTTTCAGAAAATGATAAAAAATAAACATTAAGAAAATTTTGATATTATAAATTAGATGATAGATATAATTTTATATAATTATTTTTATAAAAAATATATATTGAATTTTTAATAGAAAATACATAATATAAAGATAAACTACTTTAATAATAATGATCATCTTAAACATAATGTTTTTATAATACCAATCTTATAATTTAACGAATTTTAAAATTTTATATCATATATAGATATATTCTATGTTATCATAATGATATTTCTAATATGATAAATCCAATTTTCTAATGTATCATGACCTTCTTCTTAGTATGTGTGAAGAAGGTTATGGAATTTAATGTTAATTAAGGGGTAAATATATACACTAATATCTGAGGATGAAAAAACATGCTTGAGAGTGTGTGTTTATCCCTTGATACCTTTATTGAAACGGAATTATTGAGTTTATGTGTATGTATTCAATAAAAACATTCTTGATATGACAAACTTGTGGGTGTGTGTGTCTAGTTCATGCGACCATTCTTGATGTGACAAGCTAATTCTTATGTGTAAGGCCTATGATAATTTTCTTGAAGTGACATGTTTATGTGAGTATATAGCTTAAGATGATCCTTATATTGTCTTGTGTATGTATATATATATTCCCTATATTATTATTTTATTTGGTATCAAATTGATGGGTGGACGCTTTACGGATTCGTTAATCTCTTAAAGGCGGGGGGGGGGGGTATATGAGATGTAACAAATGATGATTATAGTGGGGTATTGAATGAAAAGGGGTTGGGAATAATGGCCTCAGGGTCTGACCTACGTTTAGGAATTGGGTAATGAAGTCCATGTGGTCGGACCAGATAGTGTTTGATATGCATGATGACCATGTGGCCCAACTATAGGCATGAAGGGTTTGTGCCGTGACGGATGAATTATGTTGGTGATGTTTGTTGTTCTGAGATTCATAGTAACTGTATATAACTTCTTTTACTACATCAATCCAAATTTCATGGGGTCAGAGTTTGTGGGATCCTGGTTAGTATATTATTACACGAGTTTTGATTAAATTAATGTATATTTACCCTTCTATATTTTCTTAGACTTATATATAACAGCTGAAATTTTGTTATGGATGAATTGGTGGCATCCTATTGCATTTTTATGCACAACCTATAAAAGAATATAATTGTTCATACAGAGTCTTTTAATCTAAATTTCATATGAGTGTAGTAGCCCTTCTTTGGGAAGTTGTACCATAGAAGTAGGTTAATCGATGAAATACCAGGATAGAATATGTGTTCAGTTATATAGATGCATCTATTTACTTTTAATTGTTTATTTCTTATAGATCTATTGAATTCGGGTATCTAGGACCAGTTATACATGGTATTAATTCCATTTTTTACTGTATTGGTTGATGTTATTATCATTATTTCTAGAATATTTTTTCTTATTGTTACTTTGATTATTGTTTCCACTATTACATTCCATATTTTTTATCTATTACTAAGGGTGTAACACCCATAAATTAATTAATTATTTTATTTTATTTTTTAATTATATTTAGTTATATTTATTAATTTAGGGTTCAATTGGTTTTAAATTTTGAAATATTTTATTTTCTACATAGGAACAGGATTGGCGCACAGTTAGTAGAAACTATACAAAAACCATGTTAGTGCACCTGTATGTTTTATAGAAATAACCATATGGATGATACATGGGTTCATTTAAGTATATTATATTCCAATACGAGATATAAAGGTGTTAAAATAGAGGTATATTTTTAAAGAATGGTTTGTCCTTTCATGCGACCAAACTGTGGGTAGTGTCCAAGTGCATAATTTTTTGGAATTTCCAATTTTTACTATAACAAAATAAAACCCCTAAATGGGTTTCTATCCTTTTAACCCTATCACTCTCTCAAAATAAATACCAATATTACTCCCATACATTCAACCCCCCCCTTATATTTTTTTTCATTTTTCCTCCTAATTCTTGGTGTGATAATCTCAGGTGATCAATTTCCCTCCCTTATCACCTTCTTCTTCATCATTTATTACTTCATTATTGTGGAGTGAGATTGTAAAAACCCTTGGGTGTTATTATGGACTAATATTTTCCCTATATCTTATGACTTCGGTTTAATTCCATTTTTTGGTTCTTTAGACTCTATTGAGAATGGATTGGGTCTCACATAAAAATCATAGTGAGTTATTCTTCTATTTGAGGTAGTTTACCCTATGTCTGAGCCATTAATTGGATAACTATAATTGATTGATGGGTTATTGGGTGTTTTTATTATATTATAAGCTAAATATTTATTTTCAAATATTTGTGATGATTAGAATGGGTTTTATCTTGTCATTCATTGTTTTCCTAATTTGCTATTAGGGGTTTTCCTCTATTAAATAATGTTTTCACATTTTTTTAAAAATGTAAAAATGGTGATTGTTTTGTATTCAAATTTGTTTTAAATGTATAAGTTTTTGAATGAATAATAATTTTTTGTCCTTTCATCTAGTTCTCCATAATGTCATAGTGTCATATTTGGTTTCTAAAGATCGTAAAAATGGTTTCTAATTCCCTTCTTTATTTTTAAATATGACTTATTTACATATCCACACACATATATATATTTATAAGTATTATATTTGTATATATCCAGACAAGGATTGGTGAATATGTACATCATGTAAAGGGGAATATATATATATATATATTGAGGTGTATATATGTTGACTTTTAAAGAGTGGATCTGAAATTTGATAATCTGTGGTGTAAATGTTTTTTACAAATGATCAATGTATATTTCTAAAAATCTATTTCTTGTTTCGAACATTCCAAATATTTTTTAAAAGAGAGTTTTACACTAATAGAAGAATAGAATTTTATATATTTAGTAGTCTTGGATTAATATGACTTGATTTTTGGTTTGATTCTAAGAAAGGTGTTTTTCATTAGTAGTGAAAAGAGGTGAGGGGTTTATGTATGATTGATTTTATTTTCAATGTGATTGAGATTTTTTTTTGTACTAAACATAACTTTTTTATTCAAGTTATGAGATGGGTGAATTATAATCCTCTGTACCTTAGTGGGAATACTAGATATTTTATGTTAGGTGAGTCATAAGAGCCATGGCTTATTCTCTTTGTCAGGATTACACTTTAACACTGACTAAAATACATAAGATGAGTTGTTACCATTGTACCTTTGGTGAATCCCCTACAAATACTAATGAATAAGAATGGATATATGTATGTTGCTTTAAACTTAGAGTATTGGGATCCTAGGACCACTATTACCCTATCCACTTAAGGATTTCCCATTGCGATTTCTCTTATTTATTCTTATTTCTATGGTACTATTTTAAATGATCTTTTTCTCTATTTTCTTTCTATAACTAAAATAAAAAAAATGATTTTTATACATTATTATATTTGTAGAAACTTGTGATATAATTTATACTTTTTCATTCTCACTGAAAATCCTCTTTAATCACATGTTTCTTTTTGGGAAATCTATCATTATTTAGAAATTATTTACAAAATGGAATGGTAAATAGTTTTATTTGAAGTATCCTATTGTAGTTAGGTGTTAAAGGATATAAAAATAAGTAGATTTTTGACTAATTGTTCTAATAAAAAGGGTAGTTGGACTTAATATATTTTCATAGTTATTTTCTTCATTTAAAAAAAGAAATGGGAATGGATTGTAAAAGGTAAATAATATGTGATTTTCTTCAGAATAAAAAAAATATTATTATTATTATTTTTCAAACTAGAATGAAATGGGTTTATTTTTAAGATGTGAGGCATACAGTGTAGTTTCTATTTTGAGAATACCTACCATGATTATTAGTCATTACTATCTATTATCATTTTCAATTTCATGATCTACTTATCCTTTATTCTCAACAATGTGATTTTTTTTGTTTTTGTTTCATAGGAGGTGACCTATATAGTCATAAGGAGGCATGCATGTTTATAGTTTAATTTTTATTTTAGTTTCCTTTATCACATAAAAAACACAGGATTTTATATCTTTCTATAGATGGAGGGTAGGTATATGTACTGGTAGTAAAAGAAAATCTATTCAGTGGGCGTCTTTTCCTTGTAGGAGTGGGTGACCAGGTTGGTGAGGGAGGTTTTTTGTGATCACTATTGTTTACCACCTTCTTACTTTGATATTAGATAGTTTTTTTGTAAATCCTTTACTGGAATGGTTATCCAATGTATGTATAGGACATGTTAAAATTTTATTTAATGTTTTTTCTAATTCTCTTAATTATTTATTTTGGAAGAATCATTCCAAAGTGATGTTTTCTTGATTCGAATACACTAATATTAGACCAAGGGATTAGGAACATATTTTAGAAATTCCCATGTGTCAACTCAAGATTCTGATAGAGGGGTGTCTTTAGTTGGTTCATGGAAAAATGGTTTCAGAGGTATTTATGTTATTTTCTCTATGAGAACCTTGGATCTATTATAATTATCCCTTGTTATTTGGTTTTCCAGTAGATAGAGATGGGATCATCGAGGCACGGAAGGTAGTTCATGCATCAGTTCCTTATCAAAACCACTCATGAAAAACCTAATTTACTAGGGGATATTGGGATTTGTATTTTTTATATTTTATTTTGGGGATTGATTGGGTATTGAGATAGTGATATATTGTGATATCATATGGATTTCTAACCCATGTGACTCCCACATAAATGATTCTATGTTACTCTCGATGATGGGTTTTTGGCTGGAATTAGGTACACCAAGCCATGTGGTAAAATCATACACAATCACTAGTACTTTCTTGGTTGTATTTATGTTGCGTGTTGTTGTTCAAATGTGTTTTGACTAAATTTTGATAAATTATTTTATATTTTAAATTGGTTTTTATGTAAATATTTAAGATTTAAAAAAAATGGTAGTGGGCGTTTCATAATGGTTTTAGGTTGCTAAAATATGTCTATAATTTTAAAATGGTACCTTTTTAATGGTTAAATGTTCTATGAAAAGTGTTTTATGGTATTTGTTTTGAAAATACTATTTTAATATAATAGGAATTCAGTTTCAAAAAATTACTAGAGGTTTTACAAAAAGAATTTAAATAAATGGGTTATCATAAATTTTTAAAATGTATTTTGAAAAAAAAATGGGTTTCTCAAAATGTGTTATTTGGTGAAATTATTTATTTATTAAAATGTTTTAGAGGTTAATTTCTAAAATTTTAAGTGAAGTGGTGTTTTTACTAGTGGAATTTCTAAATCAAAAATTGTTTTACTTATTTTAAATAATATTTTAGAAGATGGGTCTAAATAATATTGTTTTGATATTTCAATGGGGGATGAAAATTTTTTAGCATATGTATTAAAAAACGAGTCATTGAGTTTATAGTTCAATGTTTAGTAATTTTAATGGTAAAAGAGGAATTTTATTAAAGATGTTCTCTTTTTGATGAATTATGTTTTTATTTCAATTTTCAATTCACATTAAAAAAGTTCTATATGGAATGGGAAGCATGAATCAATGGATTCATGTTTTATGTTTGTTGAGTCCTACCCATAAAGGTATCAGAAAATATTAGATGGTTAGTCCCAATTGTTTATTTCTCTCTATCTATAAAAAGGATTGTTTTAAAAATCAGTGATGGTCATTGTTTTGTTATTTTATCTTTTCAAGTTTGAGAGGGTCAGAATGTTTGTAAAAATTTTGAATAATTATTTATATGGGTATTCCACTTGAGAAATCATAACTGATTACCATTTTTTATTGATCATCCATTTTGATGAGGTTCCTGAATTGTTGTTGGTATCACTTACTTTAATGGGAAGGTATTGGGTGAGTGGTAGGGATGACTAGGAAACATGATTTAATTTTTTAAATAGTTTGGTTCACCGAGAGTTAGTGTTCTGAGAGTGGGTACCAAATTATCCTCTATTGACCTAATAATGAAGCCTATATTGATCTTGTTGAGTAATGTTTGTTTGATGAAATATTTATTTTGGGAACCTATTTTTATGTGGCTTACTTTTTTGTGATATATATTTTTGATCTTGTGGAATTTCATATAATTGACTTCTTTTATGAATTATAGGTTTAATAGAAGCATCTTTATGGAAAACTATAAATCTATTCTCCACATGAATCATTTAGGATATCTTTTTCTCTCATTAGGACTCATAATATTTTTCCATATTGGTAAATTAATTTTTTACTAGAGTCCTAATATGGTGTCGAGACCGCTATAGAAGGAGTTGATTGGGAACTTGGTCTCTAATATTCTTTAATGGGGTAATTCATTTTTTTCCCACCTTACCTTGATTTTAGTAGTTGGTTGTGCATAAACGTGGTCCATGTGATGGATGCTCATGGATATCCCAAATAGGTTATGATGGTTCACTTTTCTGATTGCTATGTCAGGTGTTGGGGAATTATATGTTTTGAGGTTCAGTTTAAAGATGTGTGTATCTCTCCGTTGATTCCCATGTTTGATGGTTTGAGTTCCTTCATCATGTTGTTTATTTAATATAGATTTTTATTATTTTTTGATGAAATCATAGACACATTTTGGATTTTGGAGTTTTTTATTTAGATGGGAAGCTAGTGTGGTTCTTATACCATGGAATTTTTAGGTCTCATCTTGAGTAGTAGTTTTTCCTTGCTCTGGACTAGATTAATTAAATATCTTTGGATTTTTAGGGAAAAATCACTATGGTTGGGGTATTTTCACAACTAGGCCCTAATTTATTAATTATTAATAATTATAAATTATTTTATTATTATTATTATTTAGAAAATTTCAGGCAGATCCTGTTTTAAATTTTGAAATTTTTTATTTTATGCATAGGTGCACAGTTGGCACATGAATTGTCGAAACCATGAAAAACTTGTGAGAGTTAATCTATATGTTATAAAGATATGGTTTCATGGTCTATTCATGTTTTAATTAAATATACACTACCAATTTTGGTTGTCTAGGTGATCCAATAGTGGTACAAAATTGGATTTTGGTTTTACCAACCATGTAGCCAAACCATGCATAGTGTCCATGGGATACATATTTAGAATATCTACTATTTCAAAAAATTAAATAAAATCCTAAATGGGTTTATACCCCCATCACCCTCTCCCTCACTCGGTGCCACACCCTGGTGGGCTTCTCTCTAGGAACTTCTTCCCATCTCCTCCCCACTTTGTTAGTCATTTCTTCCCCAAATTGTCAACGTGTTCATCTCATGTGTGCATTTCTCCCCCTCCATAACCTTCTTCTTCCTCATTATTTATTTCCTTAATGTGGTCAAATTTTGGATGAACCCTAGGCTATTACTATGTCTATATATTTTTTGATATTTCTTATGGAAAGGGTTTCATTCCATTTTTGGGGGTCCTCAGACATTATTAATAAATTATTGGGTTTTTTGGATTAATGAAAGAGAGTTCTTCTTCAATTTAAGGTAGGTTACCCAATATAAGATAATTTAGTTGGAGAAATATAATTTCATGGTGGTATTACAGGGAGTTTTTCTATATTTTAAGCTAAATATATATTTTCAAAGTGTTGGGATGATTGGAATTGGTTTTTCCTTTTCCTTTATAATTCTACTAAGTTGTCGCCCTACTCTTTCCTCTACTCATGAATGTTTTCAATCTTATTTGAAAAATAAAACACCTAGGAAGGATCTAATATATTTTAAATGTGTTTAAATGTGTGATTTTGGAATGAATAAGAATGTATTATCCTTCCAGTCCATTTTCCATAAAGGCATCGTGGCATTATTGGTTTCTCAAGAACTTCAAAGTTAATTTTAATTATATATATTTTTTAAATATGGATTTTTCACATATCCACAAATATATATAAGTATCATATTTTTATATATTCACTCAAGGTTGGTTGTAAATGTACATAGGGTCAAGGGGTATATATATTGTGGTTCATATGTGCTTAAGTGTAAATAGTGGATTAGAAAGTTTAGAATCTTTGGGGTAAAAGTGGTTTTCAAAATTATTAATGTCAATTTCTAAAAATCTATAGCCCTGACAGAAATTTATATTGATTTTTAAATTTGAGGTATAATCCAATTTAATTTTATAGTTTTACGTATTTATTAGAATCATATTAATATTATTGGAATTATGGTATGATTCTAAGAATTATGCTTTTCATTGGTAATGGAGGGAAGTGTGGTGTTGTTGTATGATTTATTTTCATGTGTGATTGAGATTTTTTTCTACTAAAAATAATTTATTAATTCTGGTTATGGTCTTGTCATATGGGACACCTGGGTAACTAGGTGGGTAGATTAGTTTCAGTATGCTAGGTGAGCTGGCATGGTTGTTGCTCGGTCTCCATGATAATATTACTCTACAACACTGAGTAAGATATAAGTCATGAGTTGTTAACATTGGAACAAGGGTTTGTTCCCCCTGGAAATCATACAAATGAATGTATATATCAATTTGATCTGACACCAAGTGTATTAGGATCATAATACCCCATTTACATTATATGTAGATGCATTTTCTATGGTGCTTGACCTCATTTACTCCAACTTCTATGATACAATTTTTCAATTCCATTTTTTCCAGTTATCTTTTTTCCTGAAACAATAAAAAATATTGTTCTACACTCTTATATTTATACCACCTTATGATATTATTTTTAATATTATCTTTCAAACTGAAAATAATCTTCTATCACATGTTATTTCTTATAAATGGGGGTTTTAAAAGTCTATCATTCTTTAGAAATGGTTCAAAAATTGGAAGGGAAATAATTTTAATAAAGAAACTTTTAATAGATTATTTTTAAAGGATATAAAAATTGGTATGTTTTTTGACTGGTAGTAATAATAAAAAGGTGTGTTAGATAAAAAATGTTTTTGTAGAGTTTTTTGTTTATTTAATAATTGAAAAGTTAATGTTTTTTTAAAAGATGAATAATGTGTTATTAGATTTGAAATAAAATCTTATTTTTTTCAATATTTAAAACTTTCAAGAGAGGGTTTTATTTTTAAAAGGGGATGCATTTGGATGGTATCTCTTTTGTAATCCCTAATAATCTAACTTCCCATGCTTATCTTGTAACACCACAAGCTTCCACAATATACTTCTCTTGGAATAATACAATAGCTTGTGTGATACGCAACTTCAAGTTCTAACCCACCACGACCAATCAAACTAGCAATTGGAAAAGAATTTATGAACAGTAATACCTATTTTTTGAAATTTTATAAATTTTATTTTTCAAAATTGACTTCATCTTTGGATTCGGAATATCATAATTAACTTTGGGTGAATTTTTGGTATTTTTCTGAAAGCATTCAATTTATGATAAATAGTGAAAAACACTACGTTATTGATTAAAACCAAGTTTTTATTTAAATAACTATTCTTAATTTAAATTTATTTTTATGTAAAAATAGCTATATAATACTTATATTGGTCCAATTTAATTCATTGGAGTCATTTTATAATCAAATTAGAAATATAAAATTTTATTGAACTTTTTAATGTATTTAACCCACCTTATAGGCACTTTTGAAAATTTGCATAAAACATAATTTTACCGCTTAGGTGAATTAAATTTCAAAAATATGACAGACCAGGTTGTAATAAGTTAGTGAAATTCATTTTAATAGGATGAAAATAATTTTTTGGTGAATAGTAACTTTTAAAGTTTATTTACCACAGTTAAAAGTAATTAAGGTTATTAAAGGTAAAAATGATATTATAATCATATCAAATTAACCCAACATATGTCATAATTCTATTGGATAAGTGTATTTCAACAAAAATCAAACATAGAATAAAAATATGATCTTTTTTGATCCACTTGGATTAGATTAGGACATTTATTATTTTTTATTTAAAGAAGTGTTAAAAGTGTTAAAATTAATTTTTTTAACTAAACCATTTTTAATATAGAGTTTCACATAAGATAAATTCAAATATAAATGTTCATTAGAAACCTAAGTAGATTTACTACATCAGGGTATTTTAATAATAATTTTTAGACATTAAATATGTAAATTTATTTATGACATAATGATGATACAATAATTACCTTATTAAAGAAAGATTAATATAATTGATACTATAAAATTTTAAATAAATTTAAATTTAAACTTTTCATGCCATACATGATTTTTTTAGTTTAGTATTATATGTTAGAGGTGATTCAATGTATTTTTTTAAGTAATCATATTGTTATGACTTTCACAAAAACCAAATACTAAATAGTTTCAAAATTGACATAAATGAGTTTTAAAAACAAATACTATTTTAAAAAATTATATAATAGACCTAAGAATATAAGGATAGGACAAACAACTTAGATAATGTTTAATTTTTCATTTATAAACCTCTTAAGGTTTTCAAGGAATTTTTAATTATGTTTATTAACCATATAGTGTATGAATACAAGAAGACATGGTAAAAGTTAAACTATTTATCTAAGGGTTAAATAAAAAAGATAAGGTTTATATGGTGACCTAAACATGTCTAAAACCTATTTGTTGAGAGGTTTTAAGCCCTTCCCCACTTTATCTACGAAATAAATCAATGTTTATCTATTTATTGAATGAAAATAATTTTATAATAAATTAATTTTTCAAGATTTTCCTAAAGTGACCTTCACCTCTCTTATAAAAGGGTACATCCCCTTCTCTTAATTACATACCTCCAAATCCAATTGGTTTCTCCAAAACATGATCATGCCTCCTCCAAAATACCCTAAATTCAACCTAGAGTACTTTATTTGATCAGAACCCCAACCTAAGGATCCATTTTTTTACAAATCAATATGAAGCACCCGAAGAAGTGGTAATTATTTTGTGACCACTTTCAAAGTTATTTTCTTCTTCTACTTCCTCTTTCTTTTTTGTTTCCATTCCAAAATAATAAATCCAGTACCTTATACATACTATGATGTTATTATAGATATGGTATAACCATATTCATTATTCTATACATTTTATGAATGAAAAAGTCACCATAGGTGCGTACGTACGACTTACTGTCTCCACATCATGGTGTAGTTTTCTATTCAACACTTCATTATTTGGATGGGTATAATAATGACTTATAATTTAGTTAAATAATAAATATAACATGTTAATTATTTGGTATATATAATATACCATCCGATTACATATTATTTCACCATCAATATAATGATATTGTCACTCGTGCGTACCTATGGCTTACCGTCTCCACGACACGATGAGATTTCATTCCCCATAGTAACCATTCAAGAATAATTTTTATTTGATGATTAAATTTTTTAATAACATAAAATCATTATTTATATGAAAAAAATACATCTTATCTATAAAAAACATGACTTATTTAACAAAACTTATACAATAAAATGAATTAGTTAACACCTGAAACAATGATACTACAGAAATGTTACTAACAAAGTAATATTATAAGATCATATATAATGTCATATTAATGTATGTAATTCCTATATAATTTAATAATAATGGTTTAACTATTATACCGAAGGTTAAATTAACCTCAACTAAGTAAAAGTACAAGGTAATGTATAATTTAACAATTTATTTTTTATATGAGGTTGTTTATACGTAAGTATCTATTGGGACTTCCTTATCATCCACATTTGTGTTCCTTAAAAAGGTATTCCAAAACATTTTTACTACATCATAGACTATGTGTTAAAGTAATCTATACCATTGTTTTACATTTTATAATTTTTCTTGAAATGAATCATTCTGTCATTTTCTCAACAATGTACTTTATGACCATTTCGAAAAATTAATGAATGAATGTTTTTTTATCTTTTACAGTGGGAGAACATATTTTCTACTGTTATAACACCTTCGAATATCCCCTTAAAATCTTATATGAATATTTTAAAAATAAATGTTTTCTTTTATAATTATGCAACTTTTAAATGTTTTCAAAGTAGAATGAGATATTTTTCTCAAATAGTTTTTGGATTGATTTCATCTATGTCAACATCTGTTGTTGGATTTTATGTTTAATTTAAGTTGATTTATTATGATACAATATTCCATATTGTATTGATAGTTGTTGGATATTTTTGACTGTGGATGTATTATTTTTATGTCATCCATGGTTTGTGGTTAAAGTATTAACATTTGGTTTGATAGTTTAATATGAATTTTTATGTTATGTTTCACCCTTTTCATATAAAGAATTAATCAGACGTAGTAAGTGACGAGCATGGACCACTATAGCCCCTAGATGCATTAGTAAGTCGCATGAGACTAACTAGTGTTTTGGTACAAGGCCCTGAAAATATTTTTATTTTTAGTCTTGGCACGAGGCATTGACTATGTGGTTATGATGTCTCACATTATGCATTGCATCATTATGAAAGTAACTATTGATAATACATGTGATTATTCGACTAGTCGAATATACATGTGAATAAGTTAATGGAATTATTTGATTTATCTTTTCCATATTCTGCTGAGGTTTATGTTTAAAAGTCTTGTGGTTTAGTCCTATACATTTCATTAAATTTTTATGCTTATTTATGATAGTTTTTTCTATATTGTTATCCTTACTGGGCATCTGATATAACCCCTTTATTATGTTTTATTTTTTCCAGGATGTGAAGATATATATTATGAATAACCTGTAGGGATGGGTGAAGGGATATGAGTGTGTACAAAGGAGACACGATGTAGTTTTTTTCATAATGTAATGTAAAACTTATGTATGTATCGAGTACTTACAAAGCTACTAAACTGGTCAGTCTTTTGGGACTTGATCTTTTGTGATCATGATAATGTTATGTAATAATGCACCAACTCTGTGTAACAGAAGTTAGGGAGTTGTAGTTGGTATCATAGGAATTATAGTAAAAACCTTGGAAACGAGATTTAGATGAAAAAAAATGATTAGAGAACATTAACCAAAGGTGGACCTTGAGGATTGTTATAGAAGAAAATCGATTTTTTTGTAATGTAGATATTATGTGGGTTTTCCAAGAAATACATCATTGTCTGGATACTATAAGTGGAATTGGTTTTGGAATAGATGTACCTAGGAGTGAAAACAATGACAGGGAGTTTCGGGCTTGACCTAGGGTATCCTGGTACATGACAACGGGCTTTAATTCGCACTTGGTTTGAAACTACCGGGGGGATATGCTTAGGATAATTCACATTTTCTTTACATACCATTATGATGGATTTATGAGTAAATACTTCTCCAAAGAAAACATTTTTTATGATTATGGATTATATGTGCAAGTTTTTCAATTTATGTTAAGTATTTTAGATGTTTAGAGTTATGCGTTGTGATTCCTGAACTTATCTAGTGTATGCCATTGTTTATAAATGGTACCTAGTGGACGGAATGGAAACTGTATCAACACACATAATACATGTAGATATTTCACTCATATTCATGATAATTATAGTTGAGATGGTGAAGCAACTGGTACTGAACAACTTATAACCATATTGGGGAAACTCACCCAGGTAATGAATAATAACCTTACCCGTAGAGAGCACCCAGATCCACAACATGGAGGATAAATGTTAGACCACTTCATGAGTCAAAAACCAAAAACATTAAATGGGACTACAAATACATTTGTAGCTGAGAAATGAATAAGTTACTTAGAGAAAATATTCCATGCTTTAGGTAGTAGAAAAAGGGAAAAACTCATCATGGAAGATTATCACCTCTTAGGAGATGCAGATAAATGGTGGCCATGAATTCAATAAATTATTTAAAAGTCATGTTGTAGATTATATAGGTAACCCAAGAATTAAGATTGATCGATTCACTGATGGGTTAAAACCATTTATTCTTCAAGCTGTAGTACCACAATCCGTCTCATCGTAAGAAGATATCGTATCAGGTTCTATCAAGACAGAAAAGTAATTCTCTATGTCTTATGACATTAAAGTAAAGGAAGAGAAGAATAGATCTGGTGAACACTATGGAAAAGGAAATACAGGGATGAAGTGAAAAGTTGACTTTCCATCTTGTAGAAATTGTGGGAAGAAATAACCAGGTAAATGCCTAATGGGGATGTGAGTTTGTTACAATTGTAGAGAAAAAGGCCACCAAGATCATGATTTCAATGGGAAGAAAGTGGATATCAATGTTTAATTCTACAATTTAAAGAAATAGGGAATTATGAAAATGAATGTACTAAGTTTTTAGATTACTTACCTCAGAAAATCCAAGGGAGAAAGGCCAAGCTTTCGTGATCACAACTATTGAGGTGGAAGATCCAAATGACGTGGTGGCATGTACTTTAATTGTTTCCCCAAAGTTATCCAATGATTTATTTGATTCTGGATTATCACATTTTTTCATATGTTCCTAGTCTTCCATGAAAATTAGATATTTACAATTTTTCTTAAAAAGGGAGTTGTCAGTCAAAACACCTAAGGTAAGTATCATAGCAATAATTTTTTGGTAATTAGTTACCATTATGGCATATAACATTGCTTTATAGGTTAATATTATTGTCGTACCCATGAATCAATTTGATATAATCCTCAGTATTGATTGGATTTCATACCATGATGCAAAATTTTATTGTAAGAAGAACGAGGTTACAATTTTTGGTGATAATAAGGAATCCTTTATCTTTAGAGTAGAAATATCACCATCTGATTCTCATCTATATCCACCCTGAGTCGTTAAACTAAATTTAATTATTAGGGAAGAAGGGAGTGAAATAACTATGGGTGAGGAAAAGGATTTTCAAATAGAGGATGTACTATTGTGCAAGAATATGTTTATGGGTTTCCAGAGGATTTACTAGGGCATCCTCCAGAATGAAAAATTCAATTTTCCATTTGCATAATTCTTCATTCAAGGCCCATATCGAAGGCCCCTTATAGAAAGGACACTATGGAATTATTGGAACTAAAGAAAAATTTAGAGGAATTAAGTAATAATTTATTTATTTTCCCTAGTGTTTTTCCATGAGGAGTGCCTATTCTTTTTGTTCAGAAGAAATACATATCTTTTAGGTTGTGCATTGAATACATGGAGATCAATGCTATAAAAATAAACAACAAGTACCCCTACCTCGCATTGATGATTTATTTGATCAACTTCATAGAGATCAATATTTTTTAAAGATTTTCCTTCGATCTTGATATCATAAGTTGTGCATGAAGAAGGAACACATTCCAAAGAAAACATTTTGAACCAAGTATGGGAATTAAGAGTTTACAATAATGCCTTTTTAACTGACTAATGAACCCTCTGTTCTCATGGATATAATGAATAGAGTTTACAAGAAATATATTAATGATTTTTTTGTTTTATTTATTGATGACATCTTGGTATACTCCAAAAGATATGAAGATCATGAAAATAAATTGCACATTATTATGAAAACTCTTAGAAGAAATGAATTATATGGAAATTTTAGCAAGTGTGAATTATGGCTTTAGGAGATTTATTTTCATGGAGATATTGTCTCTAAGGATGGAATCTATATTGATCCTTTATAGAAAAGGCCAATCCAAGAATGTCCAGCACCGATGAGTATAACTAAGGTATGATGTTTTATTGTTTTAGAAATTTACTATCGATGTTTCATCCAAAATTTTGCCTATTTGGCTAACCCATTAACCAAGCTCACACCTAAAGGGGTTAACATTTTTGGACAAAAGAGTGTGAAAATTATTATGAAGAATTGAATATAATATTATTCATTGATCTTACCTTGAATCTACCATTGGGTAATTATGGTTTTGTTATTTATAGGGTTGCTTTAAATAAATTATTTGGTTGTGTACTTATGAAGAATGATATAGTTATTTCCTATGCATCACAACAGCTAAAAATTCATGAACAAAACAATCCAACTCATGATCTTGAGTTAGCAGCTATAGTCATAGATCTGAATATATGGAGACACAATCTTTATGGTAAAAATGAGAGATATATACCGATAATAAGAGTTTTAAGTATATTTTCTCACAGAAATAACTCAACATGAGTAATAGGTGAAAAATAGTACTACTCAAGGATTTTGATTGCACTATACAATACCACCTCAGGAAAGAAAATAAGGTGCAATATGTTTTTAGTAGAAAGGATCATGGATTTCTGAACAATATAAAAGTTGAAAGGGATCATATGTTTATGGATCTAGTAAATATGGATATGGGAATAATCATAGAAGGCGAGACATCAATAGTTTTTCAAATAGTTTCCAAACCATATTTACTAGAAAGGATAAAAATTTATTAGACTGATGATGAGGAGTTTCAAAAAAAAAATTAATGTTGTGAATAATGGGAGATTTATTGACTTTATATATGAGATGGAATTTTCCAATTGAGGAATAGGATTTGTGTTCCTGATATACTTGATCTTAAGAGGTAATTTTTGGATGATGATCATCGCTCTAATTTCTCTATACACCCAGGTAGCACTAAGATGTATAAATATTTGAAGGAAAATTTTTGGTGGGACAACATGAAGAGGAAGATTACTGATTATGTGTCAAGATGCATGGGTTTTCAATATGTGATGGATAGAAGACAACATCCTAGATGAGTCATCTAACTTCTTCCTATAACTGAGTGGAAATGGGATGATATTACGATGGAATTTTTCATGGGTCTACCGAAGACTCCTAGTAGGAATGACGAAATATGTGTCATTATTCATCATTTTAAAACGTCAGAAAATTTTTCATACTATAAGAGAAGATTCACCACTTGAACATTTAGTAAGACTATATATTAATTATGTTGTAAGACTTCATGTTGTACCTCTATAGATTGTTTCTTATCATGATCCCTATTTTACATCAAGATTCAGGAAAAGCCTTTAAAAAGGCCTAGTTATTGAACTCTGTTTGAGCACTTCCTTCCACCCTCAAACTGATGGAAAATCAGAATAGACTATTCAAACCTTAGAAGACATGTTGAGATATTTTTCACCTGACTTTCAAGGTATATGGGATTAGAATTTACCTATTTGTAGAATTTTTCTATAACAATATCTTCATTTCAAGTATTTAGATGGCACTATATGAAGTGTTATATGAAAAGAGATGCCACACAACAAATTTTTATGATGATGTTGGTGAAAGAAAACTCGTAGGCTTAGAACTTGGTGAATAAACAATGGAAAACAAGAAGATTATCCAAACCCACATTAAAGAATCTCAAAGTAAAAAAAGAGCTATGATGATAACTGAAGGAAGGATTTGGAATTCCAAGTAAGAGATCATGTTTTCTTGAAGGTATCTCCATCGAAGGGTGTTATTAAATTCAGTAAAAATGGTAAATTAAGTCCCAGGTACATTAGACCTTTAAAAATTCTAGAATGAATTGGGGTTTTTGCTTACCATTTGGTATTATGACCATGCCTCTCCAAAGTTCATGATGTTTTCCACATATCTCTATTGAGAAATACATGCTAGACCCAACACATGTACTCACCTATAAAAAAATTGAAAAGGAACAATATTTTTCTTATTGTGAAGAGCCTCACAAGATTATTGAAACCAGAGAACAAGTTTTGAGAAACTGGATGACTCATCTGGTAAAAGTACATTGGAGAAACTATAAAATTGAAAGGGAAACATGGGAACTTGAGGAACTTAGGATGAAGAACCACCAAAATCTTTTTATGAAGTAATATTATAAAAATTTAAAGGACGAAATTATTTGAAGGAGGGAAGAATGTAACACCCCAAGGTTCCACAATATGCTTCTCTTTGAATAATACAATATCTTGTTTGGAATGTATCTTTGAATTCTAGCACACCAAGACCAATTAAACTAGCCATTTAAAAAGAAGTTATGAATAGTAATACCCACCTTTGGAAATTTTATTAATTTTATTTTTCAAAATTGACTTTATTAATGGATTTGAATTATCAAAAGTGGCTTTGGGTGAATTTTTGGGATTTTTTTTTTGAAAACTTTCAATTTTTGATTAATAGTGAAAACACCGAGTTATTGTTTAAAACTGACTTTTTATTTAAATAATTATTTTCATTTTAAATTTATTTTAAAGTAAAAATAGATACATATTTTTTATTCTAGTATAATTTCATTCATTGGAGTCATTTTATAATTTAATTAGATATATATAACTTTATTGAACTTTTTAACGTCTTCAACCCACTTTCTACGAACATTTTTAAATTTTCACAAAACATAATTTTACCACTTTTGTGAATTGAATTTCAAAAATCTTACAGACACAGTTGTAATTAGTATGTAAAATGTGGTTCAATGGGATGAAAATAATTTTTGTTGAATTATAACTTTTAAATTTTATATACCACAGTTAAAAGTAAATAGGGTAATTAAAGGAAAAAATAATATTATAATAATATCAAAATTATCAAAATATATGTTCTAATTCTATTTGATAAGTGTATTTTGATGAAAATAAATCATATTACAAAAAGAGGATCTTTTTTGATCCACCTGGATTAGATTAGGACATTTATTATATTTTATTTTTAGAAGTGTTAAAAGTATTAAAATTAATGGTTTATTAACTAAAACATTTTTAATATATAGTTATACATAAGATAAATTCTACTATAAATATCCATTAGAAAGATAAAATGAATTCTTACATTATGGTATTTTATTTATAATTTTGAGACGTTAAATAATTTAATTTATTTATGACATAATGATGGTGTAATGATTACCTTATTAATGGAGGATTAAAATAATTGATATTATAAATAATAAAATAAATTTAAATTGATACAGTTGATGCCATAAAAGAGTTTTATAGGTGAATATGACATGTTAGGGTTTATTAAATGTATTTTTTTTCTAAATAATTAAATTTTTATGACTTTCACAAAATCTAATTACTAAATAGTTTCAAAATTGAAATAAATGAGTTTTCGAAACAAATATTATTTTATTAAATTATATAATTTTCTTAAAAAAATAAGGTTAATCCAAATGACTTAGATAATGTTACATATGTCATTAATAAACCACTTAAGGTTGTTTTTACATTTTATAGTACTTTTATTAACAAAATAGTGTAATAATGCAATAAGACATGGTAAAAGTTAAACAATTTAACTAAAGGTTAAATCTAAAAAATAAGGTTAATATGGTGAAATAAACATGTATAAATCCTATTGGTTGAGAGTATATAGACCCTTCTTCACCTAATATTTTAAATAAATAAATTTTTAACTATTATAAATGGAAAATAATTTTATAATAAATTAATATTTCAAGCTTTTCCTAAAGTTCCACTCACCAATCTTATAAATGGGTACTTCCCTTTCTCTTAACATCACAACTCTAAAGATATTTGGCTAGACCAAACCCTAATTAAATCTCCTCCTAACTACTCTCAATTTAACATAAAGGAATTAGTTTTATCATAAATCCAACATAATAATCCCTTTTGTTCAAATCAAAAGGAAGCACCCGAAGAAAGGGTAATTATTTTATCACCTCTTTCAATGTTATTTTTTTCCTACACTTCCTTTTTCCTTGTTGTTTCCATACCAAAACAATAAATCCAATAAATTCTATATACTATGATGTTATTATAAATATGTTACAACCATATTCATTATTCTCTCCATCATATGATAGAAAATGTCACCATACGTGCGTACGTACAACTTACTGTCTCCACATCGTTGTGCAGTTTGTTATTCAACACTTCATTATTTGGATGAGTATAATAATGATGTATAATTGATGTAAATAATAAATATAACATATTAATGATTCTGTATAAATAATATACCATCCAATTACATATTATTTCACTATTAATAGAATGATTTTGTCGCTCATGCATACGTATGACTTACCGTCTCCACAACGCGATGAGATTTCAATCCCCTTCGTAACCATTTAAGAATAATTTTCATTTGATGATTAAAAAAATAATTTTTATGAACTTAATATAATTCAGGATATGAATCAAATACATCCTATACATGACAAATATTACTTATGTTACATAACATATACAAGAAAAAGAATCAGTTAACACCCGAAACAATGATACTATTGAAATATTATCAACAAAGAAATATTATAGGATCATATATTATATCATATTTATGTATGTGGTTCTTGTATAATTTAATAAATATTATTTAACTATTATACAAGAGTTTAAACTACCCTAGACTAAGTAAAATTACAAGGTAAGGGTTAATTGTACAATATCTTTATTATCCAAGGTTGTTTATACTTAAGTATATACTGGGACTTCCTTATCATCCACATCTGTGTTCCTTAAAAAAGTATTTCAAAACATTTTTACTATTTACTAGACTATGGGTTAACTTTATTTATACTCTTTTTTGACATTTTATGAATGTTTTTGAAATGAATCTTTCTGTCGTTTTCCAAATAAGGCACTTTATGAACTTTTTGACCAATTAAGGAAAAAATGTTTTTTAACATATATAGAGGGTGTGACTATTTTTCACCATTATAACACCTTCAGAACATCCCTTATCATATTATATGAATATTTTAAAAATAAATTTTTTCTTTTATAATTATAAAACTTTTAAATGATTTCAAAGTTTAAAGATATATTTCTGTCAAATAGTTTTTGGATTGATTTCATCTAGGTAAAAATCCATTGTTGAATTTTATGTTTAATTGATATTGATTTATTATGATACAATATTCCATATGGTATTGATAGTTGTATGATATATCTGACTGTGGATGTTTTATTTTTATGTCATTCATGGTTTATGGTTAAAGTATAAACATTTTGTATGTTAATTTAATACTAATGTTTATGTTATGTTTGAACCTTTTTATATAAGGAATGAATTGCATGTAGTAAGTAATGGACATGACCCTCTATAGCTCCTAGATGCATCGGTATGTATCATGAGACAAACTAGTGTCTTGACAGAAGGCCTTGACAATATTTTTATCTGTAATCTTGGCTCGAGGCCTTGACTATGTGGTTATGATGTCTGGTATTATGCATTCCATCATTATGAAATTACCTATTGATATTACATGTGATTATTAGACTAGTAGAATAGCTATTTAAATAATTAAATTGAATTAGTTGATTTATATTTTCTATATTATGTGGAATTTTAAGTTTAAAAGGCTTTTGTTTTAGTCTTATACATATACATAAATGTTTATGCTTATTTATGATAGTTTTCACTATATTGTTATCCTTACTGAGTATCTGAGATCACCCTTTTCATATGTTTTATTTTTAATAGGATGTAAAGAAGTATATTATAACGGACTTATAGGTATAGGATAAGGGATATGGGTTTGTTCAAAGGAGACACAATTTTTTTTTCAAAAAGTAATTTAAAACTTATGTATGTATCTAGTACTTCCAAGGCTACTAAACTGATCAGTCTTTCAGGACTTGATCTCTTGTAATCATGACGATGTTTTGTAATAATGCACTGAATCTGGGTAACTGGGTTTGGGGCATTACATATCTATTATCATTTTTAGTTTTTGGTTAAAATTATCCAATATTCTCTCCCATGGGTCATTGTGTTTTCTATTTATTGGGTAGGGACTAGTTTAATCCTAAAGAGGTATACATGTTTTTAGTATAGTTTTATTTAAATTAACTTTATTGGATTGTCCACTTAGTCTTTTACTTCATTCTATGGATAGAAGGTAGACATAATTTCTGGTGGGAGAAGGAAAATATTTTTGTGGGAATCTTTTCCATATAATAGAGGGATACCCAGGGGGGTTAAAACTAACAATAACTTACCACTTTTCTAGTCTGATATTAGGTTTTTGTACTGTTTATCTTTAATTAGAATGGTCGTCCAATGTACAAATGGTTCATGCTAGAATTTTATTTAATTTCAACTACATATTTTCATAATTATTTTTTGGGCAGAATCTTCCTCATGTGGTTTTTCCTTGATTCCTAGAAGCTTGTTCTAGTTCTTGGGGATTTAGAACACCCTTCATGTTTTATCATGGGCCAAATAAGATGTATGATGGGGGATGGATTGAGTTTTGTTGTGATAAAGTTCATAGTCTCTTCAGAGTTTTTCTTAGGCCCTCTCATCTTATCATAATTATCTTTGGTATGGGGAGGTGCACACGAGGTTATGTGACCCTTTATCCAAGACTGAGTGATTTCGGTTACTGTGTTACAAAATGGAATGAAACCTTATTTTATATTGATTGAATATTTTTGAATGTTATACAAGAGATTGGATGTTGTTAGGACTTTCCTTATAACTCAAATTTGGGAGTAGCCACCCAATTTACAAGGGAAGTCTGTATTGATGGGGGGTGTGATTGTTTCTTTGTGGTTTTACTATTGATCTATTTCACCGCTATTGATGCACATGATTTTTATTTTATGATATAATTGATTTTCTAAAATCCTAATTGGAAAGATGAGATATGTTCATGCATTATATATAGGAACACAGGTTCACATGTAATGAACCTATTTTATAGTGATCGAAAGAGGTTTAAATACATTAAAATACAGTAACAATAAGTTAGGTATTATTCTAAATAAATTATTTGCAACATTGAATTAACTTATCACGGCTATGTCCTATTTTTTTCTGTATGACTATGAATAGAATACAGGAATTGATGACTGGAACTAAAACCTTGAGTATTAATGTATGCATCACACAGACACACACACACACATATATATTTATATTTTTTTTCATCATTCCTTAGTAACTATTTAGTTTATTAGGAATTTAGACTATTTTGATAAGAGAAATTTACTTTTAATAAAATATTTTAAAAGGATTTATAAGATATTTTATATTTTGAAGGAATTAATAAAGAAAATATGTTGTGAAAGGGGATTTAGTAAAACAATGTGGTTTTGTAATGTTTTATCAAATGGATTGATTGAAATCAAATTTGGGATTTTGAAAGACATTTGGAATCATTTTTGCTGTGAATCAGGTAAAGTTTTTTATTTTTATAGAATGGTTTGAAATGGAAAATAATTAATTTTGATAATTAAAATGGTTATTTTAATTTATATTGTTTCAAATGGTCATTAAATGGGTTTCCCAAAAACTTTTGGTTGAAAATATGATTTGAAATCAGATTATCAATAAGTGTGAATGGATTGACGTACTGATCAAAGATTTTGTGAGGCCAATCTGGAACTTTTAAACTAGGTTTTTATGTTATACATATAAGACACTCTTAAATTCATTTTTTAAATATTATTGATATAAATTATTGATAAATAGAATATTCCATTTTTTTATTCTTGGACTGAGTTACTATGTTATAAATGTGTGGATTGGTGAATTACTTACTTTAGGTTATGATCTTAGAAGAGGTTGGCTAATTTGCATTAGATTCTTCGTTAGAGATGGAACCTAGAAGGGGGTTTTTCATATGATTTTGTTATATGATGACTATATGGATCTCTCTAAAGTGGGTTGAGGGGGGTTATGGGATGTAAGAGACTCTGGATCCCTTCCGTTATATGGGAATCCCTTCTGTGGTTGAGAAAGTGGGATGTTCAACTGGGTAGAAACTCTTGTGTTAGATGTGTAGATATGTGATGCAACCATTTACCATTGATACGTGGATTTAGTTATGATGTTTGGGCTATTATTAGTGTAATAATGATGGTATTACATGATAAAAATTGGTTCAATAATTGTTAGTGGATGATTTTTGTTTTTTGGGCTTCTAAGGCATGTGATTGGGTTATTCTTCATTCCTTGGGATAAAATCAATTAGGATATTTTCAGTAAAGGTGAGTATTGGTCTATGAATAAGGTTATAGAGAACTTATTTATTGATTATCGTTCTTTAAGGGACAAATAATATTTCTTTTCAGGTAATGTTTTGGTTATAGAGCATAAACCCAACATGAATCTCAAGGCCTTTGAATAATTAAAAGATGATTTTAGAAAGAATAAAACTTTCTAAAAAATGTGGAGCTAATTACTATAGTGTTTCAGGACATGAACCAAAAAATAAATATATTTAGGGGGGTCTTGGTAGTATTCATAAGATGGATAATATGGGGCATGGTGGATATTTTAGCTTGTTGTTTTAGCTTAGAAACCAAATTTGATTTATAGAGTGAAATTATAATATTGTTTTTCTCCTTGTATTAGTATATATTTTGTTAGACATGGTTGTCGAAGAGTGTGATAAGAGGGTCTTTATTATAGGATATTGTTAAAATAGATTCAGGGATTTGGGTTACATGGTTTAGGAACCTTGGGATTCTAGAAGAGTCTTTTTGTCATGTCCTTTAGGTGAGATAATTGATATTGGTGTATGATTTTAGTGAAAAATGATTATGGAATTTTAATAATTCTTGGATGTGTCCCTAATAGGTAGATCCCTAGTGAAATATACTTGTAATGAATGTGTTGAGAATATCTGGATTTATTTTTAGTGTGTTTGCACAGAGGAGAGTTATTACATACTATGTGGTTTCAAAGAAACATGTTCTGGGTTCATTGGGGAAGTGTGGTATGTCTATAACATTTTCTGATAAACTTTGGTTGATATGTTTTTATTGGTCGAAGCTTAATGGTTTGGTGTTTATTTAGAAGTGGAAAATGGGACCTTCATGTGTCTGAGTGTCATTTCATAATGATGGGATTAAGAGATGGTCTCAATAGAGGATGGATTCGGTGATGATAAGGTTTTTTGGTGCCTTTGTTAGTGAACTATGGTTTAGTGCTATGAATCCTTAGGATGCGTAAGTTAGAATTTGAGAACCGTTTTGGAATTTAGTTTTTCATTTAGATAAGGATTTTTGAGATTTCTTAGTTTTCCATGTGATTATTAAGAGACGATGGAAAAAAATATGCAAAGATACTTAATTTTTGTTTATAATTTATCATCATAATGCCGAAAATTATTTCCTTAAGATGATATTTTGAGGTCTAATGGTTTTTCTAAGTGGTTCAACGAGAGGGTGATGGCCTCTTGTTAAATGGAAGAATATAAAAATCATATTTTGTATTATAGAATATGTCTTGTAGGATAGTGTTGAATCTAGTTAAAACATTAAAGGTTGAATTTTTGGTTCTAAAGAAATACCTAGGTTAATGGTCATGTGACTATTATGGAAGATATCAGTGAGACTGGTGAATGATAGTTAGAGGATGATTTATATAGCCTATTGAAATACCACAACAGTGTATGATGGTTGGGTTTGACTAAAAATTTATGATTATTGGGGTATTATTGATGTGCAAGGATATGATCATATGAGGTGGTAATAAGTTAATTCTAGGTTGTGGTGTTGTGGGTATGTGAGAAAGTAAGTTCATATAATGAATATTTTATGATCCATCAAGAATCAGGTAGTATAGTGGGGAAATTTGAGTTTGGGAAGTCATTTTAGGTTGTGAGCCCAATGTGATAGTTTGGAAATTTTCGGAATACCCAGCTGTTGTGTGTGATAACCCTACAATTTTTATATTCAATGATGGGACCATGCTAGTGTGTGCCTATTCAGAGATAAAGAGTTATGTCTAGGTGAGTGTATAGTGTCCTTGAATAGTATCCTTGGGTTCAATGACATAGTTAGTTTGAGGGTTGACAACAGTGATTTTGTGTGTCAGGTTTTGGCTAGAAACAGGATATTTTTTTTTATTTTGTTTTAGAAGAAATGGAGTACCTTAATGAATGTTTGGGATGGCATGTAAAATAATATAACCCACAGGAAGATTCATTTGGTTTTTTTCATGTGCGTAAGTGAGTGAACTATGTTAGTTGGAAATAAATACCTATACTAGTGTATTAGAAAGAAGTGATCAGTAAGGTACTAGTGACATTGAAATGTGGAGTGAGGATTGGGCCATATAGTGATATTGATGATGGGATCTTATATGGTTTTTGACATGAATCTTGGGATAAATTGTGTGATAAATTGTATTGATGGTTCAATGGGACATATACTTTTGGGAAGTAAGTAAAGTTGGTATCATGTCTTGTGGGTATTATAAGGAAGTAATTTACGGGTTGTTAGTATAAAATGAGGTTTATATATAGTTTTTTGATTGAAAAATGTCTATTGTACATGGTTAATTGAAATGAGTATCTCACTATGAGGTTAGATAGCATCTCTAACTTTAGAGTGTGGTTTCATGGATTTATCTGGAAAGGAAATCCAGAATATGAATCAGATGTGTTGGAAATGTGGCCTAATTTGTTCTAATAGGACCTCTAGAGACCCATATTAATGATGATAAGTCATAATAGGAGGATATTATAAATATGAGAACTCATTAGTTTCTTTATGCCTTTATTTATGTTTTTTTGAGTTATATTTAGTTTAATTGAATGCTCAGATAGCTTCAAGGTCGTTTTAGAGCGGTTTAGAAGCCTTTTAGGGGAGAAAAGTATGAGAATTATTTTTTTAAACTATATATTTTCAATAGGTAACTATATAACTAATTTTATTGGGTTATTAAGTGGAAAAAATAGAGACAACCATAAACAATTTTCTATGAAACTATGTAACTTTAAATTAAAGAAAAATCACAGTAGGTTCATGACTTACAAATCCATGAAGAAAAAATATTTTGGTAATCTAAATAGGTTGTAATCCTCACATAGTTGCCTCATGGTTTAGTAAATAGTTTTACCTAACCATGTGCATATTATTTTTTAATTTCAAAAATAATTGTTTTCCCAAATAACTTTTTATTCTTCCTCTTACAACCACATCCCATGAACTTAGGTACTCTATTGGCTCTTCATGGTGAATTCATTCCCTTTAGTGTGAAATTACATTTGGTATAAACATATAATAACTATGTATTTCATGTCAATTGATAATTAATTTCCCACTATTCTTATTTATATATCTTATATCTTATCCTAGGTGAAGAATTTAGATCTGGATTTTCATGATTGGATCAAAGAAGTTTGATATGATCTAATCTGATTTATTCTAAATTATGATAGAGTGTAAGGTGAAAAAACGTTTTTTATTGATTTTTCCTAGATTCATATAGATCAATTCATTGCATTGGACATTGTTGGGTAAGTCTAAAATGACCTTATCACTTAATAAGATCTTCTTTAAGGATATTTTCTATTGAATCATCAAGTGGTGATTTGGGGTTTGGTTCTAGGGATCATTGGTGTGTGAGTATGATTAAGGTGGAGAACCATGACTTTGGTCTCTGATATGCTGTAAATAGGAATTTCCTTACCATGTAACGAAAATTATATATAATTTTATTATATATAATTATTGTGTGGGTGGGTGTAACCTGTGATTCATTTATTGAAATGACATGCTTGTGCATGTGTGTGTAGATGAGGATACTTCTCATGACATGAAATGCTTGTTCATGTTTATGTGTAGACTATGTGTAATGTTCCAACCTATGTTCCACAAACCAGTCCTCTGATCCAATCAGTCACATGACCTTTGGTGCACCTCCCCATATACCAGATGCTTCAATCTATATAGAGACCCTCGCTAAACATACATGGACATTATATCATTTTAGATAAATATTTAGTACATTAAAAAAATAAATTCCTATGGAGCATAATATTTTTGTGTCTTTTGAAACTTGGAAAAAATTCTTCTATCTTGGTGAATTATTTTAAACATATCCCATAAAGATCTCCCCCTTTACTACTTCAACCTAAAACCATTTTTCATAACATGGAGAAAGGAAAAATAAGAAAGGGGTGAGATACGATACAAAGTAAGGGTAAATAAAGTAATTTTGTAAGAATAAAAGGGTATGAAACTTGATCATAACATTTTAAGATCACACCCTACATATTATAGATCATAATAAAGATTGGTAGTTCATACGACATAGATCATAAGATAATTAATATCATAATCCATGATGGTACAAAACAGGAATACGACATGCAATTTGTGGAATGAAAATAAGAATATAAAATATTATCTCAAGGATACCTACCAATACATTTATGACATGTTAGGCTTATGGTACGACCTATATAAGTACATCGGGCTAGGGTTAACAACCACCATACCCTCTTAGTTTTATACTTGGGATAAAATTTATGTATTGTCTTGTTTTTTTGCTAAGTCTACATCTCAAATAACCTATAAATTTTTGGCTTTGTATACAACCAATGTACCTTATTTTTTAAACCTTGGTCTACAACCCAAATACCCCCTTTTTTCCATCTTGAGATATAAACTGTATACCCTTTTACTTTTAGTCTTGGGATACAACCCATGTACTTTTTTTAGTCTTGGGCTAAAACCTGGGTACCGTTTGAAATCATATACAACTAATCATTACCCAATTTATTTGAGGGATATATAGGCCCCAACCATCTCATAATAAAATCATTCATATAAGTGCCATAATGTAATAAAACTTTCCTCATATAACGACTCATAAAAGCAGATAGGTTTTATAAACATAAAATCATTACCCAAAAAAAGAAATGGGTATCATTAACATTTCATCACATCATAAGATATGAAAATAGATAGGTTTCAGAATCACTTCATAAAGGCATAACCCATGAAGCAAAGTGTGTTTCAAAAGCGTAAAACCTGTTGAAGTGAAATGAGTGTCTTAAGCATCATTCAATCAAAACATAAACCATTCAAGAAAGAATATGAATGGATCCTTTGGATAATTTTTTATAAGGTCCTGAGTTGAATCAATGGATGTTATATTACATGGGAAATAACATGGAAGGATATTTTGAAAAAATTATTGAGGCAAATATCCTTTCTTACTTAATATGTCTTTTAAAACATAAAACCTTTTGAAAAACATTTTCCTCACAAACTCATAAAAGAAGATTGAAAACCTTTTGAAAAACATTTCATTTAAAATTAAAATTAATTTTTTTTCTAATAAATTATCCTTTTAGAAATGAAAATAAATATTCAAAGAGTTGATGGTGGGTAAGTTCATACATGTCATACAAGGTAAAAAGAACATTCATTTTTCATGGTAAAAACATTAGAAAAATGTATCGTTCAGAAAGAGAAAAGAATATTATTTTGATAAACATTTCTAAATAAAAAATGGTAAAAACGTATTTTAAATATTTTTTGAGAATATTAGAATATTATTGGGAACCCCTTGTGGATAACATTGTCTCTAAGGAACACAAACTTCTAACCTAAGAGAGGGTAAAGTCAGGATTTCCTAAAAACACTTTCTTGACATATTATATAACAAAGAGAGAAAAAATGGTACCGATACATTACTATATCATGAATATACAAATAATAATAAATTTCAATTGTTTTATTAAGATATGGATCATAATATTTCATCAATGTAATCATAAACACAAAAAATATGGAAAAGAGATGAGATATTTTCAACAAACACTTACCACTTTCTAATTATAAATATTGCTTCCCTTTTATTAAAATAGAATTAAATAAATAATAAAATATCTTAAATATAAATATATTCATGATATAACATTTAAAAGGTATTATATACACCTCATGAAAAAATATATGTGCATAATATGGCATGTGTCTCAAAGAAGGAAAATTGAGACAAAATTACATTACAGATTTGGAAACTTTTGAAACATAAATCCCATGATATAAAGATAATAAATTGGAAATTTAAATACCAATAATTTTATGTATAAGAATCTTAGAATACATCCAGTAATGGTATACACACCACACAAAAGTAATGGGTGGTGAATAAAGCATGTATATCAAGAAAATAAAAAGTGAGATGAAATTCTTTTACCTTGTGTCTTTAATCTCATCATACTCATTAGAACCTCCTATATTAAAAATATAAATTTATTATAAATCCTTTACAAAACCATATTATTATATATAATACCATATATGGTCTGACTATGATGTTATATTACCCTTTTGTTAATAATCCTATGTAACGGTTTTACTTCGGGTAATATCCGCTTTGTTCTTCGCATATGTCTTAACATTCTATATCTTTAGCCCTTATAATTATATCATGATTAAAAAATGTAAAACATGATATAAATATTATTTTTATTATTATAATTTCTACTTATCTATTTGAAAAAACTATTTTAACATAAAAAACATCTTTGATGCATTTTGCAAAACTCATGATGCGCATAAACCCATTTTTCAAGAAAACCACATTTTATATCCATTTAAAAGAAAAAAGATTAATTTATCTAAATATACTTAATAAATATAAAAAAAATAGATTTTTTAAATCCAAACCAATGGATAAAATTTTAATAACATGATATTCAATGAGAATGTACCATTATATAGAGATACATACCTCTCTAAAGGAGGAACTTTTACATCCTTCGAAAGCTGTGATTGGAATTAAAGACTTCTATTACTTACAAGTATTGATCTATAATAAATATAATTAATTATAATTATAAAACTCTATATCCATCAATTAATTCCATAGTATTTTTAACACATTATGGTGAATATAGATCCAAAATTTATATTGAAAGAGGATGATAAAATATGTGGTAATTCGAATATATCTTTCAGAGATCCACTATAATCAAAGGAGAATCACAATGAACCGAAAGGTAGAGCCTCAAGGAATGTTTTGAAATGGTTAGGTTGAGATAAAAAGAGGTTAGGATGAGATTTGGGTTAAAAATAACAATGTTTATTTGGGTAATTTTGTATTTTTAATAATGTAGTATGGGTCTCATTTTTAGGCCACACAATTAGAAAAACTATGAGCTAACCAAGCAATCCCTTTTTCCTACGAAAACCAAATCACAAATTTACCATGAAATAGTTTTATAGTTATAGAAACTATTAAAAAAACATTTAATTTTCTCTATACCAAATCCCAACCCACGTTTGATTTACTTGGTGATCTCACACGGTTAAGAAAGTCATTTTAAGAATAAGGAAAACACCACTAAAACCAATTAATCCATTCCACATGCTCTCTGCACAATAATGACAAACCCTATTCATACTTTTCCACAATAAATTTTATCCTAAAACTCTAAAATATCAATCCCCAAGACTATAATACTATTATAACCTTAAAGGGTTTCGTAATTCACCACATAGTACTTACTAATGAATGATTTTTCCATTTTTATTGTCATATTGAAATGAAGAAAAAAAGAAATTTATGTATATATGTATATATTATAATTATAGTATAATTTTAATTATATATATCATATAATTTCACTAAACCCATCCTTAAAACATTCTATGAATTGTGTGAATGAATCATATCACTTTGACAGGGTGGTAGTCCAGACTTTCATAGATGAAATTATCATATTTAAACCATATAGAAAGTAAAAAAAAATATGTGTTATAAAAGTAATAATGAAGCCTAAAAAAATAATAAATATAATATATAACACATTTAATTATATTTTTAATCATAATGTCCTCTATGAGAGGCGATAGTGAAAAAATGAACAATCATTATTTAGTGAGGTGGTAGTTCTCTAGACACTTAAACATTATGTTCGTTACCCATTAGATAGAGGAGTGTTTAAGTGTAGGTACAATAATTATCATAACAAAATCCAACTATATTTATGAAACTAGTGTTATTATACAATAATGGAATAATGAGAGTGTATGGGGTGGTAAAATAAAATAAAAAGAAGTCGTTTGAGAGAAGACGTTACCTCTTAATCGAGTAACTCCTTTTGGTTTGTGCCAAAAGGCTTTCTAGGGTTTACTTCTATTATAGGGAGGGATTATATAAGTAATGGGGGGATTTTTTAGCTTAAAAGATAATATTTTGGTTTATACAAGGGAATTTATATGTGTGAGTAAGTGAAAGGAGAGGAGGCCTTTTTATAGTGGAGGAGTAGAACTCTTGTAAATATTTTAAAAGAGAATTACATGCACATTTTTTAGGTTATAAGTGGATCCAATAATGGAAACAATTCCATAAATGTGGTTATATTGTTGAAATATGTCCATACAATGTCTATTGGACAATTTTATAGGTCGTTTTTTAGTCTTAAATGTAAGGTTTAGTCCTTAGTTATGCTTCATTTTACCTTAATCGACATAATTGATTTTAATTAAATTCGCTAGTGTTTTTGGTCAAAAAAGAAGTTAATCTTTTTATACCATATAAATTATTCACATTTCAAATATGGAATACATTTTTTCAAATTATAATCATAGAAGTGACATAAATTAATTTTAAATTAATCTTACTGAGGGGATGACATTTCTTGTTTTTATAGTAAAAATAATCAAAATATTTCTGAGTTTTTATATCCAATTTCAATGTGAAATTGATTCCAATGACCTAAATTGCATTAATTAATAAAATTATCATCTAATTAAACTATTAAACAAATTTAAAAATATAATTTAACATTATAAATAATTTAATTGAAAAAGTACTTATGAATGAAAATTCAGTATATTTAACTATTCATTAAAAAATAAAACATTGCAGAAAAATACCAAAATTTATAATAACCAAATTTCAATGTTTTTATTAAAAATATAAAGTTTATTTTTAAATATAAAATATATAAAAATTATAAAAATTATATTTTAAATGGGTTCTCCATTGAAATGCGACAAAACTACCTTTATAAAAAATATAGATTTTTATTCATAGAATTGGGTTTGTTCTTATATTATATCTATAAAATCTATTGGAAGAATATCAAAAATATTTTATTGAATATATATAATATATATTACATTAATATCACTCTATAAAAGTAATTAATTTAATTTATCTGGTTGAAACAACTTAGTGACTATAAAAAATGCTATTTGCCTTTATATTCAATCAGTTTTCATATTCATTTATAATTATTTGGTAACCTTTGAATTCATCTTATATTTTTGTAAACCATATATTTTTATAAATTATTTAATACTCTTCATAAACACAGATTTAATAGCTTGGTTATATGTTATTATTTTAAATAATACTGTTTTACTGCTATACTATTATTTTGTAAAAACCAGTCTTTTATGTTGCACAACCCATCATGGAAAGTGACATTGGTGTGTAAAACTAGATAACCTCTATGTTACATGTTGAGAAAACTTATTTTTTTTGTAGTGCATGATAAACCTGAGTTGTGTATAACATAATCCAAACATAGTTCCTTAATGTAAAATATACTACTTTCAATGTTGCGTTTAATAAAAAATATCAAAAAGATTAAATTAATTTGAAAAAAATATTTTTTAAAAAATCATAGAGTATTACATTATAACCCCCTCAAAATGAATATTTTCTCAAACTTCATCTGGGTTATCAATGGTTTAATAGTTGAATTTTTCATTTAGGGAAACCCACATTTTAAAAATTAATAATAAAATTTCCTTTAAAAATGGAATGTTGGAGCCCAAACAGTTACCCACAATAACTCATAACATGATTACCACATAGGAAAACATAGATGGGAATTGAGAACATGGACATGGAAGATAAATCGTACTGTCTAGTTATGATGTAGAGTGATATAGAATAAGGTTCTGAGAAAGTTTACAATAACGAAGCCATAAATATACAATGACCTATCTGACCATCTGATTTATCGAAAATGGAGGTACTATGATAAAATTTTTCGTTTCAAGATAATTCTTCCTAAAGGTTAAGAATTTTCATGAAAACATATAATTTCATGATTATAGGACAACATGACCCTTTTTTGTTCCTTGATCCACTCCACCAATTTCTATATAATGTAACATGACTTATTTATTCCTACATTACTAATAGGACATGATATCCATGATATTCCATCCCACAATTTATCATCAATAAAAAGTAGTTTGAACATTCCATACAGTATGCATAAATCCTCATATTGAGTGATAAAAATTTAATCACACAAACATTGTTTAAATTTTAACTTAAAAATTCCATAAATGTTTAACATTATAAACCTTTTGAAAGATGAAATATAAAATATTTAGAAATTATGTCATAAAATCATCTAAATATTAATCTCCCATATATCACAAAGTAGCTCTTTGTTGGCATATTCCAATAATAAGAATACCTTAATTGTATATTCTCTTAAAACATGGTAATAATCTGAATTACCAAAATTCCTTATCGAGAACATTCATGTTTCCTTTTTACAATGTATATTTGATATATTTCTTAAATAAAAAAAATATGTTAAATTTCATCCTTGATGACATAGAACACTTTTTCAATAATCAGTTCTAGGGTAATTTCTACTATCAAGTTTACATATTTATATTTATAATATCTTTATCCAAACATCATTATCCCAATGTTAGGCATTAATTAAAGGTAACCACCCATGAACTAAAATAACACCATTCCATAAAATCAATTTTCTCTATGTTCATTACCATTCAAAATTTCTTTTTCAATAATTAATGAAAAATTATACTAAAAATTATTATATATTTTAGGATTCATATAACAAAATATTTAAATTCGAAAACATAATTACTTAATTCATTAGATATTTTTCATAAACCATTACTCAAGATTCGTAAACATTTTCCATAATACATATTTCCTAGAATATGAAATATGAATCTTGTCTTAAGGTTCCTCAACCTCAATCTAATCATTCTTCCTATGTTTAATATAAACAATAATGGAAGAATATCACATAACTTTCACTTTTCATTTGCAGATTATTTATCTTGAAAATTATAACCAATACTCGTACCACCATTTGGATTCACTTTATGAGACTTGGACTGGGAATCCAATTCAAATAATCCCTATACATTCCACCTCAAAAAAATTAAATTTAAACCATGTTCCTTATAGTTATCTATAATGACTAAAAACCAAAAGAAAAGTGTGAGAGAAAATTATCGTATTAGGATGAAATATAATCATGAAAATTACTCTCAGTGTACACTAATCAGGGATCCTGAATCATTAATCTAGGAAAATTATGTTTATTCTATGATATTCATATTAATCCTCTATTTAAATCATTTATTATGATTCATAATGAGTTTCTGAATTCCAAAAGCATATCCATCATGATTTTCAAACAATGTGTGTAGTAAGACCTGTTGTTGTATACCTGATTACCCCGAGTCAGGCTTAAGACATCTTACATGAGTTGTTACCCCTAGGTATATCTATTACAGAGACACATCCACCTGTATTATCCAGAAAATTATATTTTTCTAGGAAACCACTCACTCTATCCTTTACTAAATTTCTAGGATAATTTCCTAAACATTAACTCATTCTTATACTTATCCTTAGAGGCATACTTAGACATATCCTCAGAAATATACCTTGGTATCTCACTAAAGTTTTCTCATCTTAGTTTTAAAAATATTAATATACCATTCCTTTGATACCAAATATAGTGACCCATGCATAAAATACATGGATATTATATCATTTTATATGAATATTAAGTACAATACAAAAATTCATGCCCGAGAACTATAATAGTTCAGTGTCTTTGGAAAATTGGAAACAAAATATTATATCATGGTGAATGATCTTTAAAATATCTCCTTAATATATCCATAATTATTACTTATACTTAAAACCTTTATTTATAACATGGGGAATGGAAACATAAGAAAGGGGTTAGCTCAAATGATATGTAAGGGTAAATAAGGTAAATACATAAGTAAAAAAGGGTAATCAAGTTGAGCAAAAAATTTTAAGATCATACCCTACATATTAGAGATCATAATAAATATTAGAAGGTCATAAGACATAGATCATAGGAAAATTAATAGCATAAGTCATGAAATAATAATATATAAATAAGACATGGAATTTTTAGAATTCACAAAATAATAGAAAACCTTATGTCAGAGATATCTATCAATACCTTTATAACATGATATACTTGGTCAGCGAATCGTGTACCTAGTTTGGGATTGGGAGAACAACCCATGTACCCTATTACTTATATTCCTAGGCTATAACCCATGTATCTTCTTGTTTTGGAGCTTGTCCTGTAACCCGTTTACCCTCTTAATTTTAGGCTTGGTTCATAACCCACATACCTTCTAGTTTTTAGGCTTTTTCTACAACCCATGTTCCATGTTGTATTCGGTCTTGAGTTGCAAGCCTTGTACCCTTTTACTTTTAGGCTTGGGCTACAACCCATTTAGCGTATTTTTTTTAGTCTTGGGAAACAACCTGTGTACCATTGAAGATTATATACAACTTATCATTACCAAATGAATTGGAGGGAGATATATGTCCCAACCATATCATAAAAAAATCAATTATCCATGTGCCACAAGATAATAAAACATTCATTATATATTGACTCATAAAAATATATAGGTTTTGTCGACATCAAATCATAGAATATTAAATAAAATTTGTATTCTTAACATTTCATCACATCATAACCTATACAAATATATAGTTTTCAGAATCACCTTATGAAAGAAAATCCCGTTAAAAAAACTAATATTCAAATGCATAAAACCCATGGAAGTAAAATGGGTGTCTTAAGAATCATTCAATAAAAATATAAACCGTTCCAAATATAATGTAAATGGAACCTTTAGAACATTTAATATAAGGGAATGAGTAACATAAATGGTTCTTATCATAGATGGAAAATAAAATGGAAGGATATTTTGAAAACATTTATTGTGGTAAATATCTTTTCTTCTTTGAAAAATGCTATTCAAAAATTAAAACCTTTTGAAAATATTTTTCCTTTAAAATATAAAAGAAGATTGAAAGACTTTTTAAAAACATATATTTGAAAAAAACTTTTAATTTTTTTTAAAAATATCTTTTCAAACATGAAAAAAATCTTCATGGAATTGACTATGGGTAATCCATAAATGTCGTACTAGGTAAAAGGAATTTTATTTTTTGTCATAGTAAAAATGATAGAAAAATTCCTCATTCATGAAGAGACAAGTAGATTCATTTGAATTTTTTAATAAATATTGAAATAGTAAAATTATATTTTAAATATTATAGGAGAATAATATAATATTATTGGAAACTCTTTAGAAAATGTGTTTTAATGAACACAGACTTCTAACCGAATAGAGGGTAAAGTTAGGCTTTCTCAAAAACACTTCCTTAACTATATTATGTACCAAAGAGTTGAAAATAGTACTAAAATATGAATATATAATTAATAAATAAAGTATAATAAATTTAATGAGTGTTCTTAATTGATGTACCATAATATTTCATCAAATTATGCATAAACATAAACAATCTCAAAAACAGATGAGATTGTTTCGATAAACTCTTACTAGTTAGTAATGTTGAACCATAATTAACCTTTAAGAAAATGTAATTAAATTAAGAATAAAATATAATTAATATAAATATATTCATGATATAAAATTTCAAAGTATGTATATATAACTCATGAAAAAATATAGGTGCATAACATGACATGTGTCTCAAAGAAGGAAAATTAAGAAAAAAGTTACTTTACCGATTTGGTAACCATTGAAACATAAATACCATGAAAAAAATATCATAAAATTAATATTTAAATAGAAATAATTTTATTTATAATAATCACAGAACACATACATGGGTGTTATACACACCACACAAAAGGAATGGGTGGTGATTAAAGCATGTATCTCACAAAAATAAAAAGTTAGATGAAATTACATAACCCTGTGTCTTGAATTTCACTGAACTCATTACAAACAGATGTATAATAAATAGAAAATTATTATATTATTTTAAATCACCATATTATTATATATAATAGAATATATGGTTGTATTATGAATTTATATTACCCTCTTGTTAACAGTCCTATGTTAAGGTTTCACTTCGGGTAATATCTACTTTGTTCTTCACATGTCTCTTAATTTGCTATATCTTATGCCCTTATAATTATATCATGATTAAAAAATAGAAAAAATTATATAAATATCATTTATATTATCTATATTATAATTATATTATCCTATATATTCTAGAAGTATGAAATGGAATACACCGTTCATGGTGAGGTTAAGTCGTATGTATGCATGAACGTTGTTTCTTTTTTTATTTTCATATTGAAAGGAAGAAAGAAAATAAAATACTTGTATATATGTGTATAATAAAATTAAATTAGTATTTTAATGTCATGTATTTCATATAATTTCACAAAACCCATCCTTAATACATTCCATGTAGTGTGTTAATGAATCACATCGCTTTGTATGGGCGATAGTCCACACTTCCTCAAACAAAATTATCAAATTTACACCAAATGTAAAGTTAAAATATATGTGTTGTTAAATGGGTAAAAAAGAATAAAAACATAATAAATATAATATATGATTTATATAAACTTATTTTCCATGATAACCATGAGATGTGGTAGGGGAAAAATGAACAATCATCGTTTAGTGAGGCGGTAGTTCTCGGTACACTTAAATAGTATGTTCGTTAACCATTAGATGGATGTTTTTGTAAGATTTGGTGTTATACATAGCATAAAAACATTATTGTATATTTAGGATACTGGTGTTTTTATAAAATCAAAGAGTAAATAGAGTTTTGGGGGGTGGAGAATGAAAATAAAAGAATGGATCTTGAGAGAAGAAGTTACCTCCTAATCGTTACACTCTTTTTGGTTTGTGGAAAAATTATTCCTTTAGTTTTTATATATCCCAGATATAAATTGTATGAGTAAGGGAGGGATTTTGGAGCAATATTTTATTAAATTTTTGGTGAGCCAATGGGCTTGATAGGTGTGAGGAAGTGGGAGGAGAGGAGGCCATTTTAGAGTGGAGGAGGACTGAAACTCATGTAAATATTTGAAGAGAGAATTACACCAATTTTTTTATTGTTTAAAATGGATAAAATAAGTAAACAATTTATGAAATTTAATTATAGGGTCGAAATATGGCCAGACAAGGGCTGTTGGAGAAGTGTATTCGTCTTTTGAGTCTTAAATTTAAGGTTTAGTGCTTCGTTAATCTTAATTTTACCATAATCGATGTAATTAAATTTAATTACATTCACAAATATTTTTGGTAAAAAAATAAGTTTAAATTATTATATATTATGAATTATTCTAATTATAAATATTGAATCCATTTTTTTAAATTTCAATGATAGAAGTGGCAAAAAATAATTTAAAACTAATCCTGCTGCCTGGACGACACTACAAAGTTTTTAAAGTAAAAATGATCAAACGTTTGCAAAGTTTTTATATCAAATTTCAGTGATAAATTAGTTCCAACTTCCAAAATTTAATTAATTGATAAAATTATTATATAATTAATCTTTTAAACCAATTTAAAATATATTTTATCTTTATAAATAAATTAAATGAAAAGGAAGTTTTGAAATTAGATCTAGTATTTTTATCAATTTATTAAAGATTCTAACCTTACATAAAAATACCAAAAATGTATCCTAACATAATTTTTATGTTTCACATCCATGTATTAATTTTATTTTGACATATTAAATCAAAAAAAGTTCAAAAAAAATATTTAAATTGGGTTTTCCATTAAAAGGTGGAAAAACTTCCTTTATAAAAAAATATAGATTTTTTTACATAAAATTGGGTTTGTTCTTATCTTATGTCTATCAAATATATTTTCAGAATATGAAAAATATTTTATTGAATATATAACATATATATCACCTTAATACCAGTCACTAATTGTAATTAATTTAATTTATTTGGATAAAATAGCCTTGTAAATATAAAAATAATAATATTTTCCTTTATGTTAGATCATTCATTATATTCATTTCTAATTAATTGGAAACCAATGAATTCATATTATATTTCTGTAAACTATATATTTTAATAAATTAGTTAATAATATTAATAAATAATGACTTAATGGGTATTTTGTATCTTATTATTTGAAATAATAACATTTAATGGTATACTATTGTTCAGGAAAAATCAGTTACGCGTATTACACAAGCCATCAAGGAAATACATTATTGTGTGTAACGTAAGCTAACCTCTATGTTCCGTGTAGAGGAAGATAAAATTTATGTTGCATGTAGTGCATGATTAACTTGGTGTTACATATAACATAATCTGAATGTATTATTTTCATGTAAAATTAATTATTTTTCGTGTTTTGTGAAATCAAAAATATCCAAGAGATTAAACTGATTAGAAAAAAACAATTCACAAAAATTGTGGTGATAGAGACTAGTATCGAGGGTCAATCTTGATCATGGGGAGACTATACCCTCTTTATCAAAGTATCACAATAGCGGAAATAAATAAGTATAACCAAATGATATACCCATAAACAAACCAAAACATATATTATGGTGACCAAAATAGGAGATACAATATCCAAAATAAATAGTAGATATGTAATGACCAATGCGAGTCAAGGGTCAATAAATAGAAACTGGAAAATCCAAAGTTGGTCCTGATACCAATTCTAATTTCCTCATCCTTTCTCTATCTTGTCTCATCCATATAACATATTGATATTTCCTTTATCATATCCTACAACTAGGAAATCTATTTGGGTTTCGATCAGGCAGCTCGAGTAGGGTGTGAGTACATCTCAGTTGGCTACCAAAAATGTTGTCTAAAACAATAACTAGTAAAAATAGTGTTTTCAGCTGTATTCATAATAAGGCACAATGCATAAGTATGAATTTATAACATTTTCAAGAATTATTTAATTAACCACATATACCATCAGGTTTTCGAGGATGCATGAGTCTCAATACCTGCTTCGTTCTGTGCCAAAATATGGACCACATCACATTACCATGTTTATTATTTTTTATCTCATTCAATCATACCACAACCACTTGGAACCATAGTACAATTCCAGCTGTTGGGAATAAAACTCTGTGTCTAACACCCTGTGGGTGTTTGGAGACTCAATCCATGTCCCACACCACAATTTCTAATGGGTTTTCTGGATCCCCATTCCTTGTCCCATACTTGTATCTCATACGATATTTTGATGCAATAGACCATGTCCCACACATTTTTATCAATTAATTCATAACTATAGTCTTTTGATATAATAGACCACTTCCTGCACACATTTATCAAGCAATTCATCACTATTGGTTTTGATGTATCAGACCATGTCCCACATATGTTCATCGATGTATTCATCATTATGGGATTCTGATGAAGTAGAACATGTACCACACATGTTTATTAATCAATTCATCACTATGATATTTTCAAATAGTAGACCATGTCCTACACACATTTATCACATATACCACAATATCACATATATCGCATCAATCAATGTTAATAAACCTTATCCTTCTAATCACATTACCCAATAAAAACATCTATTAATTAATTAATCTATTACTTAGACCTATTTAATAAATTACATAATCAAAAAAATTCCCCTTAATTAATTCAATAATTAATTAACCCAATTGAACAATCTTAATGTCCTATAATTAATTTAAAAATTAATTTTTCAAATTCAATCAATTTCACAATCACAACAATTAATATTAATTAATTAATAACTTTATTTAATTGAATTAAACAATCTCAATGTCACAAAATTAATTCAACAATTAATTATTCAAATTCAAGAAATTATCTATTCACAATAATTTCCCTTAATTAATTGATTAATTAATTAATATAATTCAACAATCTCAATATCCTAGAATTAATATAGAAAATAATTATTCTAATTCAATCAATTACCTAAACAAAAAAATTCACATTAATTAATTCAATAATTAATAAATATAATTCAACAATTTAAATATCCTGTAATTAAATGAATAATTAATTATTCAAATTCACAGTCCCTTAATTAATTAATTTTCAAAATAATTAATTTAATTTAATTAATTAAATTTCAAATCATCTAATAAAAATTCTACAATTACATGCATGTAATTTAAATTAAGACTATGGAATTTCAATAATAGAGCACCTACCTCAAGTTTGATGATGAACACATGACAACAGAAATCCCCATTTGAAAAGAAAAATGAAAAATCATGATGAATGCTAAGATATTGAATAAAATTATAGAAATAAGATCAAATGAGTCATGATTAATCAAACCTAGATCTAGATATATACCATTTCTAAATCAGATAAAACATCCATTTTTATCATGAAGTATGATTGGGATAGAGGGTGATATAATTGGAAAAAAACCAGATACACTGTTGAGTCAAAAGTCCAATTTTGAATTTTCTATTTATTTTTTTCATAAATCACAAAATTTATTTTTAAATAAATTCATATGTTGTTTTATTTCATTTACTTTAAGAATTTTTTATAGAAGTTTGTCATTAAGTTTTTTATTTTGCGTATGATAAATATCATACACACCATGAAATACAGTTTTACTCTTTTTAATGTTTATCATAATGATACTGAATACAATGTACATCAAACCTTCTAGATACATGTTTTATCAATCACACTAATAACAATTTTCATTGTACACAAAGTTTTGATCATACTAACATGATAAATCTTATTCACTATTTTTTCTTTAATCATTGTACTCATTTACTATTGGCATTTCTGTTTTATTGAAAGATTTATATTATTTTTGTACTAATTTTATTGTAACTAGAAAATAGTGTTATATAAAAAATAAAACCATTTTGATAAAAATGATTTTGTTTATTCTATATGGATATGCATGATAAAACGATATCCTTGTTTCAGTTACAAGATGAACATTGAAGTGATAGGTGTCCAAGTCCCTCCGAGATTTATGGAAGAAATATGACCATTGGAGACAAAATATGAAAATTGGGATGAGGCCAATGAATACCAGGTCATTTGGATGAGCTCGATGCTGAAAAAATTTCAGTAAGAACTATTACTCTATAAGAGCTTAGCCAAAATTTCTTAATGTGAAAGATTTGAAGTGATCATGTTGTGAATAGCTTGTTTGATGTACTTGAAATCTTCAATGGATTTTTATGCTTCATGTGACACCGATCATTGGTGATTTTAATCGAATAATTCCATTCCTAGAAAGACAAATGTGCTAATTGTTTGTGGATCAAGGGTTTTTGGGGATAAGAAATCGAAGTTGTTGATTACCTGCTTAATCGAGGGTTGTCATGGATAGGTAGAAAGACTTAAACTAATCATCATATTGAGGAATTACCATAATATGGGTAAGAAAAACTTTCTTGAAAGTGTAAATCAAGGGACCTATATCCTAGGTTAAAGGATACCGTTCTTGTTGGGTTAAAATAATTGTGTTATTTTAAATTTACAATAAATTTCAATATAAAGACAATTGTATTAGTTATTCTTCTTTATATTTTAAACTTTGATTATCATTACCTATATGATTACGATACATTGTAATACTCTGATTATTATCTTTTGAGATTATGATTTTTTATTACTCAATACAGTTCAATACACTTTAAGATTAAATTGTTGTATTGTTTTAATCTTATCATCATATCCATAGTGATTACGATTATATGCACACTTACTCTAATCAAATTATTTCTTCTCTAAATATAGTAAATTTCAATTTTTACCTATGAAATACATTATCACAACCAATATAATTATAATATTTACCATAACCAGGGATAGTCTGATTAATTTTTTTAATATAATAAGAGGTATAATGAATTAAATTTAATTAAATACTTTTAAACTGAGATCCTTTTAATGGATAAAAATGAATTTATGTAAACCTATAATTCACCCCTCTTGTATTGTGCCATCTATATATACATTACGGTCAAAACAATTTTTATTATAAGATGTTTCCACTATTCATATATCTTCTTACATTAGTTTTTTATGTTTTTTATATTTCTTTTGTGAAAGTTTTATTTATAAATATTTTTCTACACTAACATGTATCATGGAAAAAGATTATTTTGTATTATTCTAAAGATGGATGTTTTTAATTTCATATAAATAGACAATTTTAATCCTATAAGACCACATAGTTTTTATGGTAATGATTATGAATATTGGAGAGACATAATGAATAAGTTTCTTATAAATAATGTTGTTAAAATTTTTTTAATGCTTAATAGAGATTATAAAATTCCTGACAAATAATTCAGAACATCTACTAATCAAGAGAAGAAGTAATATCAACTTAACTATAAGGTAAAAAATACTTTACATTACTCAATTAATAGAAACATATATAGCCTAATATCATCATATGAAGTTGCAAATAGAATATGGAAGAAACTTGAGATTACTCATTTTGGTACATCTAAATTCATCGAAACAAGAAGAGCCATTCACAGAGGAGACAATCATGCATTTGTTTTTCCATACAGAAAACCAATAACTAAAGTTCAAAACTAATTTATGAATATTTTAAATAAATTACAATAAATGAGAGAAAAATAATTTTAAGATGATATACTTGTGAAAAGGATCATAGACATCATTCCAAATGAATGAGAGTTAAGGAGAACTGAAGATGATGAATAAAGAAAAGTTTAAAATGTTACTCTAGATGAGTTGTGTGGATCTCTTATACAATATAAGAACATATTGAATATAGATGATAAAAAATCATATAAAAATAATGGAATTTTTGATTTTACTAAAAATTCTAATCATATAAAATCCAAGACACCAATGAAAATAGTAAATCTAACAATGAAGAAAGTAGTTGTTCAATCAGACTCAAGTGAATGTGAACATTTAGAAAATGAGTTATCCAATCATACTCGAAGGATGAGAAATATTGTGGGAAAGAAGGATTTTCAATATATATATAAGGAAAATGATAATAAAGACAATAAATATTTGGAAGTCACATACTATGATTTCAAGAAAGCAGGACACATCAGGCCTGACTCCCCAAAGCTTAAAAGAAAAGATCGAAAAGACTTGTGTTCTAAGAGGAATCATAAAAAGTATTATAACCATATAATAAAGAATGTTATAAAAGAAAGTGACTCATGGAGTAAAACTGGTGGAGATTCATCTGATGAATCCTAAGATAATGATAATTTAGGAAATAATAATATTGATCTTCTAGCCAGAATACCTCTCGAGAATCAATATTTTTTAAAAAATATACACAATACTAAATACTTAACTAAAATTTATTTAATTGAAAATTATCACGATGAAGAAAATTTTAATTCTTAGGAATAATAATATTCCTTTTAAAAATGTAATTATTTACCTTTATTTGATGAAGTTTCAAGAATATTGAAGTTGCTTGAAAATGAAAATTACAAAGTTAGTAAGAAAAATAAGAAGGAAAATGATAGAAAAAATGTTTTATCAAAATAAGTATCATATGTTTCAAAATATATTGATATGAAATTTTTTGAAATTAATTTTTTTTCAAAAAACCCTAAGGAAGTTAATTCTGTAAAGGATAATCTTTTAAAATATTTTAAAAAATCTATTTTAGATAGATTGTTTTATATTCAAAACTCACTTTTGAATCTAGTAGTAGTATAGATAAGAATTTATTTATAAGATTAAAGTTTGAAATATTTTATTTAATGAAACTTTTGAGAAAATTTACCTCTGGTAACAAATATTTTGATAAAATGTATAAAAAACTTTGTCGACAAGGTAATAGTTCAAGAATGGGATTTACTTGTTAAAAACAATTTTTTGGTAACAATTATTTTGTTCATAAAAGTGTCCCCTTTTTCACCAAGTTTCAATGTGGATGAAATTGGAATAAAAATTATTCCTTAAATCAAATTAAATATTTGGGATTCCAAAAATCCTATTTATAAATAAAATATGGGTTCCTAAAAGTCTATTTTCTAATATTTTTTGATCTAGGAAAGTTTAGATTCATAAAAACAAACGGTTTTATTTTCTGGAAAAAAATGAACTTACAACAACAACACATGGTACATGGATAGTGTATGTTCCCGAAATATGGTAGGAAACAAATAATTCTTTGAAAAAATTATCAAAATGAAAAGTGGAAGAGTTACCTTCAGAGACAATGCTAAAGAGAAGATTGTGGGTATAGTTAACACTGTTATTCCAAGAAAATATTTAATTTCAAATGTTTTATTTGTTAAGGGTCTTAAGAACAACCTTATAAACATAATCCAATTATGTGATGAAGGTTATCTTGTGAATTTAAGGAATGATATATTCATATTATACACTTTCAAGGAATAATTCATCTTTCTACCAATTAGCATGATAATGTTTACACAATGAACTTAAAAGTCCATAGGAGTCAAATAATACCTTAACATAGTTCAATGGAAGAACAATATTGGTTATGACATATAATATTAGGATACTATAATCTTAGAACCATATATAAATTTTCTAAGAAATGACTTGTTAAGGATCTTCCAGAACTAAGATTTGATTCTTAAAAATATCATGACCCGTATCAATATAGAAGGAAACATAATTGAAGTTTTAAATATACTAGTGAAGTATCAAAAACTAATTATTTATATTTAGTTCACATGTAATTATTTGGAAAAAAACTAGAATTATTAGAGGTAAATACAATATTTTTTTAATGTTTATGATTACACTAGATATACATGGGTCTATTTTATAACAAAAAAATATGAAGAATTTTATTATTTTCAAACTTATTCAGTGAAAGATTAAAATTAGAAAAACCTACGATTGATAACTATTCATATTGATAATAATGGAGAATTTTAAAATTATTATTTTGATACTTTTTGTAGTAATAAAGGCATTACACATATCTTTTCATCAACTAGAACACCTCATCAAAATGGTTTTGTGGAAATAAGAAATTGTATTCTTCCATAAATAAAAAGAGCCATGATGACTAAATATTCTATTGCAAAATTTTTTTGGGATGAAGCTATGAGTGTTTATTATTATACTATAAATAAATTTTTAATTATACCATTTCTTAATAAAAAAACTTATGAATTATGGACTGGATAAAAACTAAAAGTTTCACACTTCAATGTATTTGGATGCAATGTATTCATTTTGAATAAAAAATATAATTTACATAAATCTACACCCAAATATGAGGAAGGTATTTTCTTAGGCTATTCCACTACTTCTATGGCTTATATAATTTTAAATAAAAATTATTTTACTATTAAGGAAAAAATACATGTAAAATTTTATGAAACAGATCCTTTTGTTTTTGAACAACCTCAACCTACATATTTTGATGTGTTTTTGAAAACTAATTATCATCATTTTTTAGAAGACTCTTATAATATAGAAAATACTTAAGAAATTTTTTCTAAAGTACTCACTCTAAAAAAATTTCAATTTTATATTGATGAACCAGTTTTACAAAACCAAAATAAGTTGTTCCTTAAGAATAATGTAACGCCCCGACCTCAGTTACCCAGAGTCAGTGCATTATTGCGTAACATTGGCATGATCACAAAAGATCAAGTCTCGAAAGACCGTTTAGTTTAGTAGCCTAGGAAACACTAGATTCATTCATAAGTCTTACATTACATCATAAAGTAAAACAAAACTAAAACAACATCCTATCTTCATATCCCCTCATACTATCCTTACAGGTCATTCCAAATATACTTATTCACATCCTGGAAAAGTTAAAACATTGGAATGGGTGAGCTTAGATGCTCAGTAAGGATAACAATATAGCAGAAGCTTTCATAAATAAACATTAACATTTAAGGAAATGTATAACTAAAATAAAATCCTTTTAAACATGATCTTCAGCATAATATGGAAAAAATAAAATGAAATAATTCCATTTACTTATTCACATGGATATTATACTAGTCGAATAATCACATGAAATATCAATAACCACATTCATAATGATGGAATGCATAATGCCAGACTATCATAACCACGTAGCCAAGGCCTCATGCCAAGACTAAAAATAAGATTTTGTCAAGGCCTCGTGGAAAGACACTAGTTTGTCTCATGAGACCGACCGATGCATCAAAGAGCCATAGTGGGCTCCACCCGTCACTTATTAAGTCTAATTCATTCATTATATTAAAAGGTTTAAACATATCATAAACCATAACATAATCGTATAACATAAGACATGCATAAAGGAAACATAAAATTTTCACATTTCAATCATAAGGTATCAATACAACACATGGATATAATAAAAACCATTTTCAAAACCATTTTCAATACCAAAATAAAAGATAATTAAAACATGGTATTTATTTTTCATTTAAAAAAGTTATAGCTTGTAGAGGAATCCGAAACTCAAATAATGGTCACGAAGGCGGTGAAGTCATTGTCGGCACATACGTAAGACAAAACATTCCTTTTGTCATTTAGTAAAAAATCTTTGTATAAAAATATTCCTTTTTAATAAATGTAAAAGTCAAAGGGGTTTATACACCGTATAAAAGAAAGTTGTGTATAAAACAAAATATGCCTCAATGAAAGGAGATTCATACAAAGTCCCTTAAAAGGATCATTTTGTATATAAAATAGGTCACTCATGTGTATTCACTATAAGCTCGCATAAATAAAGTATAAATACATGATAAGATATAAAAATTCCTTTCTCACATAATAAAATAACAACATAAATAAGAAAGATTAGTTCAACCCAAAGAATGGGAATTGGGTTAAGAAGTTCCCTTACCTCGTGTCTGACTTGAATCGATCATTATTTATCCTCCTGAATAATAAACTAGAGTTAATTTTTACTTTTTTAAGAATTTTTTTTAAGTTCTTTATTCCTTTTATATCACTTATTACCATGTTATGAACATTATGAAATTATTTAAGTTAATAACGATCATTTTGTCGATCTTTGGTACTTGAGTCAACAATAAAAGCCTTATAAATACAAGTTGTTTATGTGGTAAAATATCCATTATCTCCAGAATAATATTCATGATTTAGATATCATATATATCATATATATCCAGTATATTCATGAATTTATAATATTACATAACATTTAGAGGTAATAAATGAAATGCACCGTTCATGGAGACGGTAATCCGTATGTATGCATGAACACTACTTTCATTTACATTTCATATTTAATGGAATGAAATCCTAATGATATAAAGTTATATTATAATTCTAGTATAATATCATATATAATATCATTTACTCCATCCTTTATACATTCCACATATGGCATTAACGATTCAAATCACTTTGAGGGGGCTGTAGTCCGCACTTCCTAAAATGAAATTATCGCGTTTACCCATAATGGAAATCTTAAAGGTATGTCATAAAGGAAAAATACAAAAGCATAAGGATAACATAATCATAATAAATATCATATATAAAAATAGTTTCATCATAATAGCCACCATGAGAGGTGTTAACATAATATTGAACAATCATCATTACGTGAGGCAATAATTCGCCACCGAGAGAAACAGTATGTTCTCTAACCATTAGAAGAAGGTGTGTGTAAGTGTAAATAAAATAATTCTCATAAAAACATCCAATTATGTTGAGTATACTGGTGTCTTTACAAAATAAAAGAATAAAAATAGTTTATGGTGTTGGAGAGGCAAAATAATACAAAAGAACATAAGATGAGACATTACCTTAAAATCGTGTAACTCTTTTTGATTTGAGCCAAAGGCTTCCTTGTGAAGACTTATGCCCAAAGTGAGGCTTCAAGAAGTAAGAGAGGGAAGTTTAGAGAGTATTTGGGCAGAGGTTGGCTGAGCCAAATGGATTTTATGGTGTGAATAAGGTGGTAGAGGTGGGGGCCTTTTATAAGAGGAGAAGAGGGGAACTATTGGAAAGTCATGAAATGTTACATTATTATGAAATGATTTTCGGATTTCAAAGGTCCAAAAATTATATATTTTGAATATTAGGTGATAAGGGTTCGAAATATACTCATCCAATTTGTTTTTGACAAGTGTAAGTCTTAGATTTTACATTATCTTTTTATTTTATTTAAATCATTAATTAATGCGGTAATCGCTGCATCATCATGGTGTCATAAATAATTTAATTTATTTAATGTCTAAAAATTATAAAAAAATTACCATGATGTAATAAATCTTTTTATCTTTACAGTGAATATTTATAGTCGAAATGTTATCTTATATAACCGCATGTAATAATTGTTTTATTAAAACAATACATGTTTGTGACATTTTTATTTTAACTTTAAATAAAATGTTATTAATGTCATTTTCTTACCCAAGTAGCTCCATGGGGTCCCCAAGTTGACCCATGGATTGTCTTGGTCGGAAATGACTCATAAAATTAGGGTAGGAAAAGTGTAAAGGTAATTTCATATTATTATAACATTATTTTTTCCTTAAATTACACTAATTACCTTTAATCGTTATTAATAAAACTTAAAAGTTAATATTTACCAAAAAATTATTTTAATCTCATTGAACCACATTTTACTTCTTAATGACAACCATGTATGTCGGATTTTTGAAAAATATAATCACAGAATTGGTAAAGTTTCATTTAAATGAAAAATCAGTTTTTTAACTACCACTTTGTGGTTTCACTATTCATCAAAATTGAAGTTTTTCAGAAAAATACCCAAAATTCACCCTAATCTATATTTGATATTCGAAATTCAAAAATGATGACTAATTTAAAAAATTCTAAACATATAAGTTTCATTAATTAATTTAATAAATAATTCCCGTTGATAAAACAAATAGCGTGTTTTTAAGAAACAATATCAATCAAAAGATTGACAATTGTTTATGTCAAATTTCAAAGTAAAATTAATTATAATGAAAACCATTGGATAAAATGGTAAAATTATATTATAATTATACTTTAAAACCACTAAATAGTATAATTTATCACTATAAATTATTTTGATTAAAAAAGTTGTTTTTAATTAAAGTTTAGTATTTTACACTATTCATAAAAATTGGAAGTTCTCCGAAAAAAATAAAAAATTCAACTGAGGATAATTTCGATATTCCAAATCCAAAACTGAATTCCAATTTGAATAATAAAATTTATAAAATTTCAAAAATTGGGTATTACTATTTATAACGACTACTTTGATTGGTCGCGGTGTGTTAGAATCTCGAACTTGCGTACAATAAAAGCTACTACATTATTGAAAGAGAAGCGTATCATGGAAGATTGGGGTGTTACATTCTCCCATCCTTAAATAAATTACATCCCCACAATTTGAAAATGTTCTTCGAAAATAAAAGGTTGAAAATAGAAAACACCTTTGTGGAAAACCCACATCGAAAATAGGGTTAATAAAAATATAACCTTAAAAGAAAGAAAGAGAAGTACAAAGGTCACCCAAGATAGCCCATACTAGGATTTTATGAAAATATGGATATGGAGGAGAAACAAACCATCAAGGTCTGATGGAGAGTTATAGAAAATAGGATTAGGAGAAATTTTAACTTCAAGAAAATCACAAACTTGTGATTGGTTAAAACGATCATTGATTCCCCAATAGGAAAAGTTAACCGACAACATTTTTGTTTTAAGTTACCTTTCATAAATTTGAGGAATTTATTATAGAGATTTACTAAGAACATAAGGAAATATACATACTTGTCATGTAGACTTTTCATTCTTTAATAAATTTTCACCACAAACCCATCTTTCACTCAAAAAGATAATAGAACTCAAAAATATTATATTTATCATAATCGTACAAGGTTCTAAATATTAACACATACCATTTAGATTAGGAAAACTATTTTGTAATAACTAGAGACTTCCTGTAGGCTAGTGGTAGGTAATAAAGGCCTGTCTCACTATGGTTGTGGGTTCGATTCCTGCAGCTTTGTCCGACGCGATGGGTTATCCCCCGGGAGTGTCATAACCAAGAGTAAAGCAAGGCCCGTTGCATGCACCAGTTCCCATTCGAGTCTATCTCAGAGCGGTGTTTTCAGGTTTTACCACTAGGTACATCTGTGCCAGAGCCGCATCTACCTGCTCGTATCCAGAAAGGGATGTATTTCTTGGAAAACTCAAAAAATATCTATAATACCAAAATTATAGGAAGTTATTATATACTAATCCTCAAAGTCTATCTTAGGGCCATGTGATCTAATCAGATTTTATCTAAATCTATCTTTGATAAGTCTTACATTACATCATAAAGTAAAACAAAACTACAAAAACATTTTGTCTTCATATCCCCTCATACTATCCCTACAGGTCATTGATAATATACTTCTTCACATCCTGGAAAAATTAAAACATTGGAAGGGGTGAGATCAGATGCTCAATACGGATAACAATATAGCAGAAGCTTTCATAAATAAACATTAACATTTAAGGCAATGTACAACTAAAACAAAAGACTTTTAAACTTGAACTTTAGCATAATACGGCAAAAATAAAATGAAATAATCCCATTTACTGATTCACATGGATATTCTACTAGTCGAATAATCACATGGAATATCAATAACCACTTTCATAATGATGGAATGCATAATACTAGACTATCATAACCACGTAGCCAAGGCCTCATGCCAAGACTACAAATAATATTTTGTCAAGGCCTCGTGCCAAGACACTAGTTTGTCTCATGAGACCTACCAATGCATCCAGGAGCTATAGCGTGCTCCACCCGTCACTTATTACATCCAATGCATTCCTTATATGAAAAGGTTTAAACAAATCATAAACCATAACATAATCGAATAACATAAAACATGCATAAAGAAAACATAAAATTTCCACATTTCAATCACAAGATATCAATACCACACATTGATATAATAAAAACCATTTTCAAAACCATTTTCAATACCAAAATAAAAGAAAAGTAAAACATGGTATTTATTTTTCATTTAAAAACATTATAGCTTGTAGAGGAAGCCAAAACTCAAATAATGGTCATGACGGTGGAGAAGTCGTTGTCGCCGCATACGTAAAATAAAACATTCCTTTTGTCATTTAGTAAATACTCTTCATATAAAAATATTCCTTTTGAATAAACGTAAAAGTCAAAGGGGTTTATACACCATATAAAAGAAAGTTGTGTATAAAACAAAATATGCCTCAATGAAAGGAGATTGAGACGAAGTCCTTTACAAAGATCATTTTGTATATAAAATAGGCCTCTCATATGTATTCACTATAATATCACATAAAGAAAGTATAAATACATTATAATATATAAAAATTCATTTCTCACATAATCAAAGAACAACATAAATAAGAAAGATAAGTTCAACCTAAAGAATGGGAATTAGGTTAAGAAGTTCCCTTACCCCATGTCCGACTAGAATCGATCGTTCTTTAAACTCTTGAATAATAAACTAGAGCTAATTTATACTTTCTTAAGAACTTTTTTTAAGTTCATTATTCCTTTTTATCACTTATTACCATGTTTTGAACATTATGTAATTATTTAAGTTAATAATGGTCGTTTTGTCGATCTTTGGTACTTGAGTCAACAATAAACTTCTTATAATTACAAGTTGTTTATGTGGTAAAATATACATTATCTCCAGAAATATATTCATGATGTAGATATCATATATATCATATATATCCAGTATATGAATGCATTTATAATATTATATAACATTTAGAGGTAATAAATGAAATTCACCGTTCATGGAGACGGTAAGCCGTACGTACGCATGAACACTACTTTCATTTATATTTCATATTTAATGGAATAAAATCATAATAATATATAGTTATATTATAATTCCAGTATAATATCATTTACTCCATCCTTTATACATCCCATATATGGCATTAATGATTCAAATCACTTTGAGGGGGTGGTAGTCCGCACTTCCCAAAATGAAATTATCGCGTTTACCCATAATGGAAATCATAATGGTATGCCATAAATGAAAAATACAGAATCATAAGGATAACATAATCATAATATATATCATATATAAAAATAGTTTCATCATAATGGCCACCATGAGAGGTGTTAAATTAAGATTGAACAATCATCATTTCGTGAGGCAGCAATTCGCCACCCACAGAAATAGTATGTTCTTTAACCATTAGATGAAGGTGTGTGTATGTGTAAATAAAATCATTATCATAATAACATCCAAGTATGTTGAGGATACTGGTTTTGTTACAAAATAAAAGAATTAAAAGAGTTTATGGGGTTGGAGAAGCAAAATAATACAAAAGAACATAAGAGAAGACATTACCTTAAAATCGGGTAACTCTTTTTGATTTGAGCCAAAGGCTTCCTTGGGAAGACTTATGCCCAAAATGAGGCTTCTAGGAGTAAGATATGGAAGTTGATAGAGTATTTGGGAAGAGGTTGGCTGAGCCAAATGGCTTTGATGGTGTGACTAAGGTGGTAGAGGTGGGGGCATTTAATAAGAGGAGAGGAGGGGGACACTTGGAAAGTCATGAAATGGTACATTATTATGAAATGCTTTTCAGATTTCAAAGGTCCCAAAATTATATATTTTGAATATAAGGTGATAATGGTTTGAAATATACTCATAAAATAGGTTCTTGAAAAGTTTAAGTCTTAGATTTTACATTATCTATTCATTTTGTTTAAATCGTTAATTAATGAAGTAATTGCTGCATCATAATGGTGTCATAAATAATTTAATTTATTAAATGTTTAAAAATTAGAAAAAAATTACCATGATGTAGGAAATATTTTTATATTTCCAATAAATATTTATATTCAAAAATTTAACTTATATAACACCATGTAATAATTGTTTTAGTAAAACAATACATGTTTGTGAAATTTTTATTTTTACTTTAAATAAAATGTTATTAATGTCATTTTCTTACCTATGTGGCTCCATGGGGTCCCCAAGTTGACCCATGGATTGTATCGGTCGTCCATGACTCATCCAATAAGGGTAGGACAAGTTTAAAGGTAATTTCATATTATTATAACATTATTTTTACCTTAAATTAACTAATAATTTTTAATCGCGATTAATAAAACTTAAAAGTTACTATTCACCAAAAAATTATTTTAATTCCATTGAACCACATTTTACTTCTTAATGACAACCATGTATGTCGGATTTTTGAAAATCAAATCACAAAAGTGGTAAAGTTTCATTTAAATGAAATATCAGTTTTTTAACTACAACTTAGTGGTTTCCCTATTCATCAAAAATTGAAGTTTTTCAGAAAAATACCAAAAATTCACACTAAGCTATATTTGATAATACGAATTCAAAAATGATGACTATTTTAAAAAATTAAAAACATATAAGTTGCATTAATTAATTTAATAAATAATTCCCGTTGTCAAAACAAATAGCGTGTTTTTAAGAAACAATATCAATCAAAAGATTGACAATTGTTTATGTCCAATTTCAAAGTGAAATTAATTATAATGACAACCATTGGATAAAAGGTAAAATTATATTCTAATTATACTTTAACACCACTCAATAGTATAATTTATCCCAATAAATTATTTTGATTAAAAAAGTTATTTTTAGTTAAAGTTTAGTATTTTACGTTATTCAAAAAAATTGGAAGTTCTCAGTTAAAAATGAAATATTCAACTTAGGATAATTTCGATATTCCGAATCCAAAAATGAAGTCCAATATGAATAATAAAATTTATAAAGTTTCAAAAAGTGGGTATTACTATTCATAACAGCTACTTTGATTGGTCGCGGTGTGTTAGAATCTCAAACTTGCATACAATGCAAGATACTACATTATTGAAAGAGAAGCATATCAGGGAAGCTTGGGGTGTTACAAATAATCCCAATGATAGTATCATTGGTTATTTAAATCAACTTTTAAGTACTAGAAGTTTTTTGAGAAATGAAGTAGAACATATAGCATTAATTTCAAAATTTTAACCTAAAAGTCTTGATGAGGCTTTGGGTGATGAATATTGGATAAAATAAATGCTAGTTGATTTAATAGAATTTGAACTGAATATTTTCTGGAACTTAATTGAAAGAATTAAAACAACTTCTGTAATTGGAGTAAAATGGGTTTTCAAAATCAAATGTGATTAAAAAGGAATAATCATTAGAAATAAATTATAATTAGTTTCTAATGGTTATAATCAACAAGAGGGAATAGATTATGAAGAATCCTATATTAAAGTAACAAGACTTGAATCTATTCATATACTTTTATCCTTTAGAACATTCTTTAATTTCAAACTATTTCAAATGGATGTAAAGTGTGATTTTCTTAAAAAATATGTTCAACATTATGTTTGTTTTTTGAAAAAACTCTTTGTTATGAAGATACAAAACATCTTGAATATGTTTTCAAATATACCAAATCTTTATGTGGCCTAAAATAAGCCCCTAGAGCTTGGTATGATAGATTAACATAATTTCTGTTACAAAATAATTTGGGTAAGGGAACATCTAATATAGAACTATTTATAAAGAAATAAAACATAAATGTTTTGATCATTCTAATTTATTTTAATGACATTATATTTTGATCGAATCAGCAATCTTTAACTGATTATTTTTCAAATATTATAAAATCGGAGTTTGAAATAAGTATGATGGGTGAGTTAACATTTTTACTTGGTTTTCAAGTCTATCAAAAACATAAAGGAACCTATATATCCCAATATAATTATATTAAATATTTTCTAAAAAATTATGGATATAAAAATACTAAAAGCATTATTACTCCAATCAGTATCTCAAATACCATTGATCTTGATGAACGTGGACAACTAGTGGATCAAACAATATTTAGTGAGATGATATGAAGTTTAATATACTTGACAGCTAGTCTTCTAGAATTAATGTTTCAATATGCTTATTTTCAAGATATAATGGAAATCCCAAAGAATAAAATTTAAAATATGTAAAAATAATTTTTCATTATTTAAAGGAAACTATGGATTTGTGAAATTTTTATTCCTCTGCAAATTATTTTTATTTAAAAAGTTTTTTGGATACTGAATTGGGTGGTTGTAAAATGGATAGAAAAATCAAAAAAAGAACATGTAATTTTTTAGTTTATTTATTAGTTTCTTGGTCATTTACGAAACAACACTCAGTATAACATTCCACTGTGGAAGAGAAATTTGTGGCTGCTAGAAACTGTTGTGATCAAGTGTTTCGGATGTAACACACACTCAAAGATTATGGCACAAGTTAGACTATAACTCAAATACTATGTGATAAAACTATTTCCACAGATTTAAGTAAAAACACTTCGCATCACTCACTTGAAAAGAACATAGATATTATGAAACACTTTATTTGGTGTCACACACTTAAAGAATATATCATTTTATAATTCATTAGAATGCAAGAACAACATGAAGATATAATTACAAAACCATTACCTTCTAATAGACTAGAATACATTAAAAAAATATAGGAATGATCACTATAAAGAAATAATTTAAATCTACTTCTTGTTTAAATCATCTCCCTACAATAATAGACTCTTTTTCATAGAGTAAAATCATATTTTTTATTTTTTTTTCTTTCGACAGTTTTTTCATCACCAATTTGTTTTTATAAGCATAAAAAATGATTCTGAAATTTTCTGTATTCAATTTGTTTTATTCTTCAAATGTTTTAGTTAATTTTTAAGAGAAATATAGTGATATCATCATTTTTGTCTAAGAGATTCTAAAAGGTATAATTATTTTACCTATTGATAAACTATTGGAAGACCGAAAAGTGTTCAATAAGATGTATCCGGTGGTCCTAGATCTTTTGAAAAAGGAGAAATAGAGAAAAAATAAATGAATGTTTCAAAATCTTATTTTTTTTAAACATTACTAATAGTGTTTCCAATATGTATATTTTTTATGGAATTTTTTCCATTTCGGATGAATGTTATTTTACTCATTTTAGATAATAAAATAAATTATTTCTTCATATTATATGTTTCTCTAACACATTTATTGGTACTAAATGATATCTCATATTACTTTTTGTTAATCACAAATGTGGTGAATGTTTTACATTGGGGGATAATGTTTTATAAAGGGGGATAATAAGGGTAGAATAATTGTTAAAAGTGAGAATGTATTAGATAGGGAGAGAAATTCAAAAATGGAAATTTTTTAAATACGATCATTATGGATTGTATTATCCTAATGGAGAGTTTAATCATATTAAAAATCTATTTGGAAGAGTTTTGAATCTCAAATAAAGATAATTATAAGTGTCCACTTCTGAATAAGAAAAGATTCTTACTTTTGTAATCCTTCATTTTTTTATCCAATGGTCTGTGTTTTCAGAAAATGTGGAAATTGCTGAGTCAAAAGTCATCTTTTGACTTCTATATTACTTTTGTTTTAGAAATGAAAACTTCATTTTTATAGAAATTCATATATTGTTTCACTGTATTTATATTAAGAATTTTATTATACAAGTTCCTCATTATATTTTTCATTTTTCATATGTTTATATTGTACACACCGAGAAATATAGCTTGACTATTTTTATGTTTATCATAATGAGAATGAATACGTTTTGCATCGTACTCACTAGATAAAAGTTTTATCAGTCACACTGATTACTATTTTAATTGTACACATTGTTCAGTGTCTTACTGACAAGATAAATTGTATTCACTATTTTTTCATTAATGATCATATACATTTATTGTTCACATTTTTATTTTATTATAAGATACATATTATTTTAATACCCCTTTTATCATAACCAAAAAATAGTTCTATATTGAAAAGAAAATATTTTTAATCAAAATGATATAATGTAACTTATTTTGATGCATGATACAATATATGTCATTGTTTCTGTTACAAAATGAACATTGAAGTGTCAGGTTTCCAATTCCCTCCAATATTTTAGGAATAAATACAACTATTAGATCCAGAATATGATTGTTAGGATGAGTCCTATAAATACCAGTTCATATGGATAAGCTTGATGATAAAAAAATATCTGTAAGAACTATTAATTTTTGAGAGCTCATCCAAAATTTCTTAATACAAAATCTTTGAAGTGATCAACCTATGAATAGCTTGTTCGTCGTACTTGTAATCTTCAATACAAATTTTTTATTCACTCAACACTGATCATTGGTGGCTACAATAAATAACTTCCTTTCATATGAAGACAGATGTGTCGATTATTTGAGGATCAAGGGATTTCAATGATAGGAAGACATATGTGACGATTCAACTTAATCAAGGGATATCGGGTATAGGCAGAGAGATTGAAATTGATCATCATATCAAAGAATTACCCTAGTGTGGGTAAGTTAGACTCACTTGAATGTATAAGTCAAGGGACCTCTATCATAGGTTAATGGATACCCTTCTCTTTGTAAGAAAATAATTTTATTCTTTTACATTTCCTCTACATTGTAATATAAAGAGAATTGTATTAATAATTATTATTTCTATTCTATAATTTTATTATCATAAAAAATATTATTATTATACTTAATTAATACTCTGATTATTATCTTTTGAGATCATAATCTTTTGATTACTCAATACAATTCAATATGCTTTATGATTGAATCATTACTTTGTTTTACTCTAATCATCGTAACTATAGTAATTATGATCTTATATATGCTTACTATGATCAAATTATTTCTTCTATGAATATGATACATTTCAATTATGACAGGTGAAATAGATAATCTCAATCAATATGATTACAATATTTACTAAACCCACGACCAATATGATTAATTTTTTTTAATACAACACATAGTCTAGTGAATTAAAATAGTATAAATACTTTTAAACTAATCTCCTTTTAAGGGATAAAAATGACTGTTTTTAAACCTACAATTCACCCCCTCTTGTATTGTGCCATCTTCATATGTATTATGATCCATCATTCCCAAGGAGGTGCAGATATTCAATATGAGCTTCAAATCTTCATGAATGGAGGTTGTAAGGGCTTATAATTTATCTAGGAGCCTCTAATAATGGAAGAATGTTTTTAGGCTTGTGATACGGTCAATTTTGGGTTAATACCAGGGGTTTATGAATTTTTATATTTTTTTTTTGACAATTAAAACCGTGTTCACAATTCTCTCAGCTTGGGTGCACGATTTGACAAACCTTGTACCTCTTAGGGGGGTGCGTCTTTACTTCTAAGAGAACACATTGTTTGAAAAATAGTGTGGAATCCATGTAAATCCCATTTTTTTGGGTTCACAAGGTTTGTGTTCTAGGTGAATAGTTTAGGAAAACCATGTGCCAACCGTGCAAACCACCACTTATTTCAAAATTTCTCTAATTTCTACCCAAAACACCCAAAGTAAAGACAAAAAAATTATAATGAAAATAAGGAAAATGAGTACCTATAAAAAATATTGGTACATCTCCATAGAATTCTATAATATTAAAATATCTCCACCTTATCATAGTTCATACTCGTGTTGTACTCACAAGGATATCTAATATTTAGAGTAAAAAAGATTAATCCACTGAGTCTATATATCCAATTTTCTCTTCCATGTTTCCTTATGAACATGACCATGATTCCACAATATAATAAATATTAGTAGTGTCTTTTGCTACAACTATTTCTTAGTATTATTAAAAAAATGTATTGGATGCTCCTCAAATGACGCATTTATCTCAAGCTCAACATCATCCACATAGATCACATGAGAAGGGTCAAGTTGATACCCCAAAATCTGTGAAACATAAGAGACATAATACATAGAAGTGTATCTCTTTGGTAGAGATAATCGGTATGCCACATGCCTAATTCTCTCCACCATCTCAAATGGTCCAACAAACCTAAGGAAAAAACTTTCCCTGTCTCCTTAGCTTGTGGTGACACAATCCATGAGATACCTGAAATAATACTTGATCACCCTATGAAAACTCTAGGGGTTTTCAAAGTCAATAAATATATGAATTCTATCTGCTCTGAGCTATATACATAAATTTCCAAGTCAACTGAATCTATCCTAACATATCCTACATGATACATCGTCCCAATAGCTTAGACTCACCTACCTCCATCAAATATAGAAGAGATCCTCATGAATTACAATAAAGTTCCTCATATGGTTCCATCTAAATAATTCTTGATAACTATTGTTCTAGGAAAAATCCAATAATTATTTGTGCTTATCCCAAGACCCACTAAAGTCTCTGACACATTTTGAAATCATATCTTATAGAAACTGTATTGTACTCTCCAACTTCACATCTGTCTAGGGGTGGAAAGTCATACCCAATAAAACTTATATGCCAAGCATCGTCTGCAAGACCATCAAGAAGAACAAAGTAAAATGTGATTCATGTAATGAAACTATACTCCATATAACCCTATGATGATGGACTATATCCTAAATGTATAAGTCTACCAATTTATCCAATTAGAAACTCTCCCATATGGGTAATAAATGTGCATCTTTTGTTAGTCAGTTCACAACCACCCAGATACTATCTTTCTACTAAGGAAACCTATGGAGACCCACAAAATTTTCTTGGTAACCTGGTCCCACATACATTCTAGAATGGGATATGAATTTAGTAAACCTTTAGGTCGTTGATACTTGGCCTTCACCTATTGAAAGCTGTTGCATCAGGTCACGAACTTTTCTATCTATATTTTCAATCAAGGACACCAAAAATTCCATCATAATTCATGGTATATTTTGGTCACACATGGCTGTACTGCCCACTTAAAGGCATGAAAGTCATATGCCATATCCTCCCACATAATCATAGTCACAAAAATGTGATTCCTGACATATACGATCCCTTACTCTTCTATTGTCTAATCAGAAGGTGATTCCCTTTTAGGATTTCCCTAAGGGATAAAAATTATGGATCCCCATACTCTCTATACTTGATCTAAAGAAAGAGTGATGACTCATTTGAAACTGATATGAGATTCATATTCTCTTGACTCTCCTAAATTACATCATGCAGCTCATCTATTAAGGACATCATCTTCCACTAAGCACCAGACTACTAAAATTCCAAAGTCCAAGTTTCCCTTCCAAAAGTGTCAGAAACACTGTTTCCCTTCTCGGGAATATATACTAGATCAAAGTTGAATGAATTCATATACTCAATGCATATATTCTGATGAAGATTAAAATATAATTGAAAATTGATATACTTTAAGATCTTGTAATCCATATAAATAGAAATTTTTTCATCCGATAGATATGTACAACAATAGTTCATGGAATAAACCATTGTAGGTAATTTGAGGTCATACGTAGTGTAGATTCATTCATGTGAACTTAACTGTTGAGACCCATATACAAAAAATTGATAATCTTGTATCAACACTACTCCAAGAACAATCCTAGAAGTTTCCAAAAAAATTCCATATACTCTTCACCTAGCTTTGGTAGGATCATGATTGGTGCCGATTTCAAATGCATCCTTAACTCTAGGAAGGAATTATCACATGATTTTGACCAATAAAAAATTATCCCCTTCTTGGTTATGCCTAAAAGATGTTCTTATAATCTAGAAATGTTCTGGATGAACCCATAATAATATCCCACTAATCCAAAAAAACTATGAATATCAAAAATAATCATGGGACACTCCCAGGAAACAACTGTTAGAAGTTTCTATGGGTGCACTAACACACCTTCCTCTGATAAGATGTGACCCAAGAAGTGTACCTAATCAATCTAAAACTGACACTTAGATAGCGTGGTGTATAAATGATTATCTCTTTATGTATTTAATAAGATATAAATATGTTGGACATGATTGTTATGAGTCTTAGAGTGCACCAAGATGTCATCCAAAAACACAGCCACAAACCTGTCCTTGTACTCATGGAAGATTTTTTTCATTTAGGTCATCATCCTTTCTGGTACATTGATCAACCCAAAAAACATTTTTATGAACTCATAATTTCCACACCTTCTTCTAAAAGTTTTCCTCAATATATCAGGGGGTTGAACTCTTAGATGATGATACCCCGGTCTTAGTTCAATCTTTTATAAGAAACAACATCCCCTCAACATTTCAAATCGATCATTTAAATGAAAAATAGGATATCATTTCTTCATAGTCATCTGGTTAAAGTTTAAGAAATAAACACATAAGAACAAAGTCCCATAATAATTCTTTTCAAAAAATACTATAGAACCCCAAGGTGATGTACTCAGATGGATTAATCCCTTATCCATAAAATCTTCCAGCCGCGTATTTTTCTCTTGAAGCTATGTTGGTTCCATTCTATATGGTTGAATGAAAATTGGCTTAGCCCCAGGAATGATCTTAATAGTAAATTCCACATATCTCTCTGGTGGCATCTCTGAGAAGACTTTTGAAAAAAAATCATGAAACTGGTACACTACAGATGGAAAGACAACATTCTTTTCATTTCCTTCATCCATCAAGAGACTAGAATCCTTGGAGGTGATCTCCCCTAGTTTCTGATGAACTAGCCCTGAATATCCTACCATAATGCCTCACTCTCCTTAGTGTACATAATTTTCAACCTCAATAGATTTCAAAATCAATATCGCGTGGTAACAATTAATTAGGGACTAGTGTGATACCATCCAATCCTTACCCTAATTTAGATCAAATCATAAGATTTCAATAATATAAATATCCCAACTGAAATGGTACTTCCCAAAGTCTATAAACACCCTTTGAATAAGAATATGTCTCTATATCGTACCCCCAATAGTGTATCTATCGTTAACACCCCGCTAATGAACTCCACCACTAGGGTCAAACCACTCATGAGTTGTGCATTTATAAACGTGCAAGAGGAACCAATATCAAATAAAGCACTACAAATCATAGAAGATAGAAAAACAATACCTTTAACTATCGACAGTCCAATATCGCTATCCACCAATGTAGGTTGAACTATATGAAAATATCTTGACCCAATTTATTACTATGAAATCTATGTCCCCAGACTTTCACCACTCTACTAATATGGGAACTCTTTCCTTTAAGCACCTCATCCACTTCCTCAACCACCATGGCCAGTAGAACGCCAACTTCCCAACTGATATTGTGTTAAAGATCCCCTTCCCACACTGAGATTCTATCTAGCTGCACCATCATTACTCGTATGTCATGAGTTCTTGAAGAACTTATAAAAATGTTCCATCCTTCGACTATATCAAAAATCTACTAGTGGTCAGGGACAATGTCTATGATAGCGGCCCAACCTACCACATTGGTGCAAAATAACTCAGGTATGATCCTAAGTAAATGGCCCTCCCCCTAGGCACTCTTCATTCCCAAGTTGTGGTCAACATTCTCATAATGTGATTCATACCCTCATAAGATGCACCACCTGATCATCTAGAAAAAAATGCATGTCTTCCAATGAAACCCTCCATCAGGTTCCTATCACCTATTAGATCCTAATCCACCAACTCAACAAACTTATTTAACTGAAATATATAAACTTGGGACATTATCACACATTTAAGTTCACCCTGTAAAAACCTTTCCATAGTTCTCTCATCCCCTTCCAATACTAGAGTAAAGAAATTTAGCTCTACAAAGTGACTAGCATAGTCGATCGTGGAAATATTACCCTCAATCAACAATATAATCTAAGATTTCATGTCCTGTATCAGCATATCTTGATACAAGTCCTCTAAGAACATCTTCAGAAAGTCTTTCAAATCCATTACATCTACCTTACATGTCCAGGCCTAATAATCTCACCAATGCTTCCCTGATCCGCACAACATGTAAGTAGTTAAGTTGAATGTATTCTCAGTAGGAGTTTCTAAATAGACAAGAATAGTCTGGATGGACTCAATACATAACCATTCTACCTCAGGATCACCCTCTATGGTGAAAGTCAAAGGGTGTTGTAACTGAAACTCCTATGTCATATCAGACATACTCTTCACAACCCGCTATGGGTCTCTCTCCATAAACTGTATAAACTGATAATTTTTTTCATGAATCTTCTCTTGACTTATTCACTTTGCACCATCGATGCCTCAAGTTTCATTATTAGTAGATCATCTCCATCCATATCCTTGTGTCATCATCTCAATAAGAATCATCATGGATGCATACATCTATAATTCAAAACACATGTATTAGGACACATAACAGCACATTAACAAGGTTAATGTAATAGGTATTCACAATAATCTACAACAATTAATTCCCCAAGCCCTAGAACATGATCAAAACCAAAGAAATATCACTACCCTTAACCATATAACATCTAGGTCACGGTTAACATAGGTAAAAATCATTAAAAAATTCATGTTTATATTTAGACACCCATTTATTCACATTTTTCATTTTTTAAAATTCTCAATTTCATAATATGAACCATTTTAAGTACACTATTATAAGAAACGAAAGATATTTTAATTTCAAAAACATAACGAAAACACATTTTCCTATTTTTGTCTAAAATAGTTCATGTCACAATATAATACAGAGTTCCTAGAATGATGCATGCATACTCAAATCTCATTCAATACCAGGCCATGTGTCAAATCTCATGAACAATATTCATATCACACAACAAGCACATCACTCTAGGTGAAATAACATCATCCATAACAACACATATTAATAACAACAATCCCACCATGGTTTCTTGGATTTTACCCTTGTACATGGGTTAACTACTACCATGAATGAGAACTTAACTGAGGCCCAACTCATCCTATTATCTCATATACCTTTCAAAAATAGTAAGACAAATAAAAAGAAAATAAATCTCCTTTGATACCACTTTGTAACATCTCCACCCGGGTGTAAGAAATCGGTTCCCTGATTCAATTGGTCACATGATCTCAGGTATGCCTCCCCATACACGAGAGGCTACCAACAAATAGCAATGTTCAATATCAATCATGGGGAGATAATACCCTTTGGAAAAAAGTGTCAAAAATAAATAAATAAATAAGGTTAACCAAATGATATGATCATCAAAAAACCAAACTAGTATCACATGATGACCAAAAAATGAAATAAAATATCCAAAATAAATGGTAGATATGTAATTCCAAATGTAAGTTAAGCATCAATATTAAAACACCAAAATAAATAGTCATTGAAAACTCCTTAGCAGGTCTCGACACCAATTTCAGTTACCTCATTCATGATCCATCCCTAATCATCTATCTAATATATGGATATTTCCATTACCATATTTTACATCTATGTAATCTATTTGGGTACCGATCTTGTACCCTGAGTAGGGTGTGATTACAACTCAATATGCCACAAAAAATGGAATCTAAATCAATATACACTCAAGAAAGTTCATGTAGTTGTATAAATAATAAAGTAAAATGCATAAGTAAATACTTATCACATTTTCAAGTATTTTATAATTAACCACATAAACCCCCAATTTCCAAAGGAAACTCAAATCTCAAAACCTTCTTCAGTCCATGATGGAGTCTGAACCACATGACAATACCAAGGTTATTATTTATCATCAAATTGAATCATATCACGACTACTTGGAACCATAGTCCAATGCCCACTCATGGGAGTAAAACATCATGTCTAACACCTCGTGGGTATTTGGGGCCTCAATCCCTACCCCACACCTCAATTTTATAGGAGTATTCAAATACCCAATTCTTGTCTCATACTTATATATCAATTGGGATTTTGATGTAGTAGACCATGTCCCATATACATTTATCAATAATTTTATCATCATGGTCTTTTGATGCTTTAGACCACGTCCCATGCACATTTATCAATCAATTAATCACTATGGGATTTGGATAAAGCTAACCATATCCCACACACTTTATCAATCAATTCACCACTATGGTATTTTGATGTAGTAGACCATGTCCCACACATGTTTATCAATCAATTCATCACTATGGGTTTTTGATTCAGCATCCCCTATCCCACACATATTTATCACATATATAACAATATCACATATATTAAATCAATGAATGTTAATAAAAATTGACATTCCTATAAAATTAACCAATCCAAACATTAATTAATTAATTAATTAATCTAATTCAATAAATTTCATGATTAAAAAATTTCCCATTAATTAACTAAATAATTACTTAACTCAATTCAACAATCTCAATGCCCCATAATTAGTTCTATAATTAATTAATCCAATTCAATCAATTTCATAATCAAAATAGTTCCCATTAATTAATTCAATAATCAATTTAATATAATTAAACAATATCAATAACACACAGTTAATTTAAAAATTAGTTATTCTAATTCAATCAACTATCTAATTACAAAAGTTCTCATTAATCAATTAAACAATTAATTAATACAATTCAACAAACTGAATATCCCAAAAATAATTCAAAAATAATTTATTCCAATTCAATCAATTTTATAATATTTTTTAATTAATTAATTCAATAATTAATTAATATAATTCAATAATCTTAATATCCCATAATTAATTCAACAGTTAATTATTCAAATTCACAATACCTTAATAAATTAAATTTAAAAATTAATTAATTCAATTTGAGAAATTCATTTTCTAATTATCAAATAGAAAGTATAAAATAACATACATGTAATTGAAATCAATACATTGGTATTTGAATAATATACCACCTACCTTAAGATTGATGATGAACACAGACCAATAGAAATCTCCAACTTGAGATGGATAGGTTAAATCCATGATGAAGAATGATATCTTAAATCAAAACCTAGAAACAAGATCAAATGGGACCTGACCCATCAAACCTAGATATAGATCCAAACCCTTAACAATAGTAGTTAAAACATCCATCTTTTATATGTAAAGAGTGGTGGGAGAGAGAGATAGAGAGATCTAATTAGGAATAAACCACATGCCCTTAGAGGTGAAACTATTCAATTTGGGTTTTGAATCATCATGAAAGAAGGTTGGAAGTTCATAGAATCTATTTGAGAACCTCAAAAAATGATATAAAGAGTTTAGAGTCGAGATAGGGCTGACTTGGGGTTAATGTCAGGGGTTTATGAATTTTTTAATGAATTTTATGGACAATTAAAACTGCATACATGGGTTCTGGGGTAGGGGAACACTATTTTCCAAACCTTACGCCTAAACTATGAGCCTATTTCAGGGGGGGTCATAGTTACTCCTATGAGGGTGAATAATTTTAGATATTGTGCACTATCCATGTGAATCCCCTCTATTTGGGTTTAAACGATTTGATGGGATGGGTGTACGAGTTGGGAAAATCGTGCACTAACCATGCACAACCCCGATTATTTCAAATTTTCTCTAATTTTCACCCAAACACATCCAATTTAAGTCCAAAAAAATATTCAAAATAAGGATGGAATAATAATTGTAAATAATCTTGATAAATATCCATAAAAGGTTAGGATCTTACACCATGAGACCATTGTGTATAGCTCATGAGACCTTTCTTGAAATGGCATGAATGTGTGTATGTGTGTCTACCGTGATACATATCATTATATGACATTTTTGTGAGTTTATGTGGATCCCATGATACCTATCATGAATTTACAGGTTTGTGCAAGTGTATAACTAAGCATGATCCTATATTTAGATTGTGTGTTTATATATGTTTATAAACTATAGAATTTTATAGTATGGTATCAATGTGGCCATAGAAACATTCAAGGAATGGATAATACCTTATATGGGGATTATGTTTGATGTGATGCTTGATGATTATGTTGGGGGTATTGAATGAAAGATGGGATGGAATGATGGCCCTGAGGCCATACCTGTGTCTGGGAATTGGAGCATGATGGCCTTGTGGATCGACCTGAGAATCTTATAATGGAATAATGAACTTTCGAAATTACCTATGGCATTATGGAATTGTTGTATGTATCATGAATTACATTATACTTTTGGTTTTTTTGAGATTCATGTAAACTATGCATAACCTATTTGTTGGCATGGATGCAAGACATGTGGGTCAGGGTTCATGTCATACTTGATAGAGAAGATGACCTAAGATATGATTTTTTTTCTTTTACAATTACCTTCCCTCATTTTAAAAAATCATTTATATTACCGTTTCACTTATTTTAGGATTAATTGGTGGTTTCATACTGAGTTTTATACTCACACGCAACACATGAATCATTTTTCAGTTTTATCCCGCTTTCATCTTTCTCCCGGTGATGACTTTCAATCACTCGGGGTTGCGCTTCATCTCGGTTTTCCTTCTCTATTTCTTGAATTTCTATGATTTGTGACATGATCCAGTTTTCTTCTCGTTTGCCTCCCTACACTCTGATCTTGCGTTCCTATGCTCTCTCCTGGCCAGTTTTGGAGCACGGTTTTCACTGAGGTTTTGGGCATGCAGTATGAGGGACGATGTATTTCTAGGCGCTCCGAAGTTGGTCCTTCCTAGGGTTTCAATCCCAACCCCCTTTTCGGATTTTATACCAATGGTTCCTCCCCATGTGGTTTGTTTCGGTTTTTGGTGAAGATTTGTTTAATTCATTTTATTTGGCGGTCGATCTGATCGAGACCAGCTCGACGAAGTTCCCGATGGCGTTTTCTGGATTGGTTTTTCTCTATTTTGGTTATGGCAGACACTGTCGGTGGTTCATGGTGGTGATGTTTATGGTTAATATTCCGTTCTCTTCAAATTTCGATGTAGTGAGTCATAAATGTACTGGTGTTTCAGATGTTCCTGGTTTACGATGGAATTTTGTTGTTTTACATTGGTTACGAAGGTCTTTCCGGCAACTCGTGTGATGCTGGGTTTCAACGATAGTAGTCTGGTTGGCGATGGTGGTGAGTTTATGCTCCAGCGGTAAAGACGGCGATGACCATGACTCTGATGATGGAAAATTAAAAGGCAGTGACATGACCGCTCTCTTGGATCGAGGTTTCCTTGTGATGGCTGGCCATTTGTGGATCATTTACTCGTGGTTCAATGTGGATGTGGCGGTTCTTTTGTTTTGACATTTTGAAATTTGAATGTTTGAATTTTTAAACATTTAATGTGGTGGGTAGTGGTTTTTGTGGAGTTGGGATATGAATGTACTGGTGACTCCTTTATATGGTTCTCACTTACCCAAAAAGTGGTTAAAAAAAACAAAAATAGTAGTTTATTCTATTTTATAAATTTGTTTTTTCTATTACTTAGGGAATATTCTCACCATAATTCCTCATCAGTCATCACCACTAGTTGGAAGCCTCAACCATATGGGGAGTTGTGAATGAGGTCATGTGACCCTTCAACTTGAACTAGGTGATTTAGGTTGGAGTGTTACAATAATTTTAATGATGACCATCATTTCTATGTCATAGATATCCTTTTGAGATTTTCTGTTATGAGGTTTGAAGGTGACTAATGAAATTTTGGGAAATATTTATTGTGTTTTAATATATAATTGATGTATATGTAACCATAATGTTTTACATGTGATTTATAGTGAAGTTATTTAGTAATAATGTTTTTAAGGAAATACATTTAAAGAAACAAATAACCTTTAAGGTTAATACATTCGTTGATGGTGAGGTTCTTATGTTTAATGCTAATAAAGGGGTTATCATATTTTGGAAATTCATATTTAGATAACTGTGAGATTTTAGATTTATTTGGTGACTAAGTGATTAATGTTTTTTTTTGAATGTTTAGTTTTTTGGAAGAATTATATGATTATTGTAAAAAAATACCATTTCCCAATATTGAATTTTATTTGAGGAATAAATATTGAGATAACTTATAGAAGAATATACTTTTTTTACTGAGGTTTTATGGTGGTTTTGGTCATTTTGTTAAATAATAAATATATTTTGGAGAATATATTATTATGGTATATACATTTCTAGTATTTAAATTTTTGAGTGATTAATTTTATTTATTGATAAATTTTAATCAAACCTTGGAAGATAATGTAATCAAGTATTTCATATTTTTGGTTTGAAATTTTCTCAAGCATATTTTGGAATGTTTTTAAAGTAAATTATTTATAGAATAATTTATGTTCAATTTTGGGTGTTATTAATTAGGTTTTGGATATTGGTGTATATTGGTTTATATATATTAGTTATTATATAAACATGATCTATCCATTTTGTATTTCATTAATGGGTAAAAACATGTGGAATAATTTTTCATAATTTTTGGAATCTTATGAACCATTAATAGATAATATTTTAGCTTTATTAATGAAAAATTGACCATTATTGTTTATCTTATGACATGAATTAATAGTGGAAAATTTCTTAAAACACAGCCAGAAGATGAAATTGTGGAATGAAATCAAGTAAGCATAATCTCTAACCTTCTTTATCACGAGGTTAAATGAATTAATTAAACTCAAAAAAGAGGAATATAAGTCTATTGAGTCCTATACAAAAAATATTGCTTAGCTATAAAGGTATAATTTATAAAACTCAGTCACATGTACATGTCTCACAATGTTAATTTTGTGGTTTTATAAATATTTAGGAAATTAGAAGTTTCATAGTCTAAACATAGGCCTTAATGTCCTTTTCAAAAGGTAGTTTAATTGATGTAGATTAAAATGTACTTTTTCACTTATGTATTATTATATTACACCCCTCATAATTAATTATAGAAATATTTTACATCTTTTTATAAAAAATGTTTTGAAATTGTGAGGATGTAATTTCTTTATGGGGTAGAATGTAACATCTAGATATTTTAGAATTTATTTTTCAAAATAAATCTTAATTTCAATTGTGTGTACCATATAAAAAACTGAGCTAAATAGAACCCTGATACACTATAGAAATATTATTATTTAAATATGAAATTAGTTGTTCCATTTGTATTTATGAATATGTGTAACCGTATTTCCATGTATATATAGAAACGTTTTCCAAATAATAAAATATTTATTATTACTTAAGAAAAAATTAAAAAAATATTATAAAAATGAAACAATATGATGTTTTGAATAATTAATGTTCAAAAGGGTAATTTTAATTTATAGGTCATTTTTTATATGTTTTTCATTTTAATTTTTAAGATAAATTTGTAAATTTTATAAAAAAATAATTTTATTTTATTTCATAATTTCAATATTATCTTAGTGTTATTTTTTATGATTTTTTAGAAATAATTTAAGTTTTGAGTGAATAATGAAAAATAACAATTTTACAAATAATGTAACATTTATGACATTATTATGAATTAATAATTAATTGAAATTTTAGGAATATTTATTTTTATACACAATTTATATTTAATAATTAATATTATTCAATAAGAAATATAATTTTGACCTTATAAATCTACATTTTACGTTTTGAAAATATATGCGAATGTTTTTATTCAAAAAAAACTATTTTCAGTACTTCTCTTTCAATTAAGTTCTCATAAAGTTACATTCTATTTTGGTTTGACTTTAACTTCAAATAAGACTCTTTTTTTAAAAAACTAATATGATTAATTCAATATAAATCTACCTTATACATGATTTTGGTATAAAATCATTTTTATTCTTAATACTAGTGCTTTTATAAAATTGGGTTTTCATTATGTTTTGTGAACTTATATTAATTTTAATTTTTAATAATTAGGAAAATTTAATCTTAGAAATTGGACTCAATATTTCTAATCACAATATTAAAATTAAGTAATATGGGAATTTTTATTTTTATTCTTAATAAAGAGTAACCATGGTAAAAATTTATCACTGCGGTAAAGGGTGGAATAGGTAAATATCATTAAAAATTTGGGATAGGTATAAAAATATCTAAAACCATTGAATATATATTATTGGATGTGTTTATTTATACCATAATCAACCTATATTTTAAAATATGGAAATATAGTTCGCTTTCCTTTAATTACAACCTTTAGATTATTTTAAGAAAAAAAAGAATTATAAAATGTCACCCTCTTTTTTAGTATCTCTAATATGTTGTTATTGGGATAATAATATGTTAATAATTGTTCTAAATTTTTATTTTGAATTTGAATTCGATGATTGTAATTTAATTTTAATTTTAATTTTTTTAAAAATTCCGTGATTGATTATGTAACATCGTTGCAGTGCTTGTTCAAGCAGAAGAAAAATCAAGTAAATGATTTTGAAAACATTAATCGTAATATATTTTGGATTAATTATGGTATTATATAAATTTTATGTATCATTATAAAATATTTGTGATGGTGAAATTATTTATATTCTAATTTCATTATTATCTTGATACCCTTAAAGTCAAATTCTGTGTTAGTTAAAAAATGACATGAATGATACACTATGTAAAAAAACATTTTTCAAATCATGTGAAAATAATATAATATAATGTATTAACTCATGTGGATGGTAAAATATTGATCCTAAAATTTATGTTTTATTTTTTTTCTACTTGAAATTTTTATAATTACAATCAAGAGACTAATTTATTGAGAATTTAAGAAAATGCCTTATATTTTTTTCATATAAAAAGGGAATAACATGAATATTTTGAAAAACAAAATTTAGTTCCTCTCATAAATCTTCTCAAATTCCTCTCTAAAAATCCCTTATCACATCCTTAAAGCTATTTTGTGAAATAAACCTCTCCTTCAAATCCCTTAAGTTTAATTGAATGTAGGATACCCAAAGAAGAGGTAATTCTATTTACTAATCTATTTTATGTTTATTTATTATTATACCACCTTAAAATATTATATAACCATATTAAAATAATGAAGTTAGTATTTTTATTATAATTATTATTTTTTGTGTGTTAATGGTATATCTATATTCCATTTCCTTCCCTTATGATTAGATAATGAAAAAATTAAAACATCACTCATTTTTATGTACAGACTACCATTTCCATGAAGCGATGTATTTTATTTTTCATCAAAACCACTAATAGATGGTTATATATGTATTTTTGATGGTCATATATGATTTTTTAAATAATAATTATTATTTTATTTCAAAATATTATCTAATATCTTACTTTCAAATGTGCTGTAAAATAATAACATCGTTCATGTATACATGTGGACTACTACCTCCACCAAGTGATGTAATTTGCTTTTCATTTATACCTTACATGGCTAACTAAGAGGATATATTTAATGAATATATATTATATAATTATTATTCAAGAAATGTGAATTATTTGTTGACTTTATTTTATTCAATCCATTGAAAAATGAAAACATCACTCCTATGTACATGCAGACTACCTCATCCAAGAAGTGATTTAATTAATTTTTATCACCAAATTTTATAAATGGTTATAAATTAATATATAATTATTAAATAAAATATTAATGAAATTATTTATATTATTTATATGATGAAACCATGATCAATGTATAAAGACAAGAATATATGAAATGAAACATAAGTGGTTAATGGAATAATTAACACCCCAAATCATGTATTAAATGAAGAATTATAAATAAATGGGTAATTGAATATTATAAATGAATTATATATGGAAATGTTATAATGAATATGTTTTTGTTATAGGTGGATAAAAAATAAAAAATTTAATATATATGATGTCTGAATGCATACAAAGAAATTCATTACCTAAATTAAGAGTTATTTCCCTCAATACTGTTTCATTGAGACATGTTACATTTTATTCACCCATTTTTGTTTCCATGATATATATAGTTCCACTTTGGTATATTTTATCATGAATATATTCATATAAATGGTGTTTAAATTTCCATTTCATGTTAATTATATCAAGGGGTTTATGAATCAAATGCTACCAGAGGAGTAATAGTTTATATTGTAAAAATATTTTTTAATTGAGATTATTTATGTTTAAATTTTTATTAGGGAATTTTTATGATTTATCTCTCAAAAAACCCATATATTTTATTATCCTATATTTATTTATATTATTTTCAGGATTTTTTCATTCTCCTATCATTGGTACATAATGTAATTGAGGAAATTTTTTGATGAAAATTAAATATTAATTCCTCTTTTCAGCCATGAACATTTATCTCCCATTTATATGTTCTTAAAATTGTTTTATGTAAGTTTTTAAATATACATAAATTTTTGAAAAAGGTCATTTTCAGAACTTTTAACTTTATTTATAAATAAATGAAATAATATTTTCAGTGGTTTTTGTATGATTAAATTTTTATTTTTAATAAAAGTTGAAAAAAATGTTCTTTTTTAACATTCACAGCTTGAATTGAATTTTCCACCATCATGTAATTTCTTCTTCATGAATCTTAATTTTCAAGTTTAAAATGATTTATGGAAAAAAAATCTATAACCATTTTTGTAGGAATTTTATTTTTTAAAAGTTAACAAAATAAAAGGGTTGATTTCTATTGATTTTAATGTATATTTAAAATAAATATTTAGAAGAAATGTTTTTATCTATGTCAATATAATTTAAGAAATTTATTATTATTTAGGGATATTATCTTATGATACCAACCAATTTATTTATCGGTATGTATTGTGGTGATGATGTATTAATTAGTATTTCTGGAATCTCATTTATTTTCCATGGTTAAATTATGCGATAATGAAATGATGAAAGTTTTTATGATCTTATGTAATAATTATTTATGGATTAAAATATTTGATGAGTGTTCCTAGAGTTACATAGCACCATAATGAATTTATTTGAGATTTATTTATCATGAGATCATATGAACCAGAATTGGTAGTGAACGCGTTCCAGTGAGGGACTCTGTCTATAATGATAGTCTTGGCAGTGAAGCTTGAATATGGAAATAATGGGAATGGGTTGTGAACCTAATCCATGATGGGAATTTTTCAAATATGATAGTGTTTATAGTGATCCTTGAATAAACAATTTATTTTATATACCTAAGTGTATTCTAAAAACTTATGTTGTATTCTTATGATATGCCCTCATGGATCAGGTTTCATTATTGATTATTCAATACTATTATGACTCATGTATTTTCTTAGGACAAAGACTTTTGCATTGAATCATGATTTAGGGTATATGAAATATTTTGTATGCTATTTTACATAATGATTATATTCTCATACCGTTATTCTTATTTTATGATTGTATATGATCATCGATTGGTATCTCCCATGTTTACCCTTATTGGGTATCTAAGATCACCATTTCTTATATTTCTATTTCCACATGTAATGAGGAATTATATTACATAATATATGTATCTAAGTGTATCATACGTAGTGAAATTTGTAGAATATGTTAATATATTCCTATAAAAAATATTAATTCTTGGTATAGAGGAAAAAATAACCATTTGATGAGAAAGACATGTGTTTTTTATTTAAAGGGGTTCACTGATTCATTAAAAAATAAAACCTAAAAGGTCTTGGACATGTAAGTGATTAAATGTTTTCTATTAACACTATAATTATGGATGGTTAAAATTTGGTCACTTCAGTTGGTGTAATGTCCAATATGTAAATAATATATTTTTAGGACTAGATTTTGGTGTTTGTGTCTTAGGTTGTCTTATTATTTATTAGTCTTCATCTGATAAAATCATTGGCCATGATGTTTATTTTCACAAAAATTATAGATTGTTCATTGAGTAAAAAAAATAAATAATTATTTTTTTGGATTCAATAGCCCCTTCCACTGTATGAGGAAGATTAAGGGAGGTTAAGGGGTTCATTTATAAGAGAGAGGGGATGATTTTTTGTAAATATTAATTTCTTATTATAAAATATAATTTCATATTTTGGGAAAGTGGATCCCAAATTGATAATTAATAGAGATAAGATGAGGGTGGTTGGTAAATCCATCATAAATTAATGATAATGTTTTGATAGATTATCTTTTAGTTATACCAATTTTCTTATTTAACCTTTAATGAGGTGACTAAATTTTAAAACTGACTTATTATTATGAGCAAAAATGAAATTGAACATAATAACTATTTTGAACATTTTGGTTGAAAATATGAAATCCATTTTACTCTATTCAATTTATAAAATTAATTAAAATTAATTTTAATATAATAGCACATAGAATGATTTTTTTTTGAAAATTTTATTTTTATTCATAAAATGAATTTATCCTTATTCCTTGATAAGTAAAAATAATTAAATGAGTGATAATTTTTTTATATATATTATCAATGGATTATATTAAACTATAAAATGACTCTTGAACTATTTTCCACATAATAATGGTGGATGAATTATTTGTGGTTTTCTTAGTTAATTTTATATTAGAAATAATCATTTTCTATCAGTTAAGACCTGATCCAAAAAAGATATCCACTTATCCTTACCCATATTAAATGAATTGGAAAACAAGATATGGAATAGGAATTTTTTAAAAGGATAGGAGTTATCATGGGTTTCTACTCCTTTTATTATTTAAATCCCATTTATCCATGAGTTATCAACTAATGTATTGTGATAAAATAAAAGTTTGTGGTCCATGTATCGTCCTATACACATTTTTATCATCATTAAAATAACATTTCACAACATTTTATTGGTTAAAAAATGATCAAAAAAATATAGGAAAGATATCCTTATAATCCAGTTTCTCAATAACCATTAATGATATTCCCCTTAATACATCAATGTAGACAGAATAATATTATAAATTAGTGAATAATATGATGATTATATTTTATTTGAAACCAAAACACTGATTTAATTCCCCCGAATGATCAGTATTTAATATATGATAATAATAGATTATTGTATTCAGGCTTCCGAGTGTCTTAAACATTTCTCATTTTCTATAAAATGTTTTTATTTAATAAACACACACACACACACACAATATCTATCTTTAATAACTCTATATATAAAATATTTTCAAAAAACCCAAAATTGAAATAATTCAGGATAAATAAACTCTTGCATAGAATTCTTAAAACACCATTTTAAAACATCGTACAAAATTATCTTCCATGATTTTCTTAATAAATTAAGGTAAATATCATTCCCCATGACCTCAAAATATCTTATCGTTCATTTAAAAGCCATTAAATAATGAAATTATACAGTAACCATATTATCATTTTATCTATCAGAAAAAAACATTTATGAACCTTATAGAGTAATCTCATAGCTTTAAATTCTTTTTAATAATCTTTGTTTATGAAAATATGCATCAATCATGACGTTGTATATGGTGTTGAGGTCATCATTTTTGACTTCCAAAATTTTGAAATAGTTTTCAGGAGCATACTATAGAGTGGTCCATTCCATTTTATATTCAATAATAATTGTTTAATATGAGACACTTTGGTGACCTCCATGACATTGTTTAGCATACTTTTCTTCATAAGTAAAGTATAATGTCACCATAGTCACTAGAATGATAATTGGTAATTCATTATAGCTTAGTGTTGTGGCGCCTAGAAATTTTTTATTTCTCAATTAATTGGGAAACAACTCACCTTTAAACTCTCACCAAAATTCACGCAAGGAAATCATTACAGCATGATAGATGTCAACAATACCGACTTCGGTTTCACCTGGAACTTATCTGATATCAAATAATATCTTATGGTGTTATGATTTTATTATTATAATATAGGATCATAATATATTTTGATAAGTCATGATACTTGAATCCCTAAAGATTATTTTAAGGATATCCCAATTCATAAATTTAATTCTTTCGAATATACCATGTTTTGAAATATCAATATACTTTTATACAGCCTTCTTGAATTAAATTTACAGTGGTCTCAATGGTGTTTACATTGGGAATTCATTTTATAAATAACCATGATGTAACTTAGGCATTAAATGATGAAATATTAATAATATTCAAGTTTCCTTTATATTGCCACTAGACGACCATTACATAGGTAATACAAAATCAAGATGACCTTTACAGAGCGTGAGTTAACCTTTATATATGTACTGGTTTATCATAGATACTATCACACAACTCACATATACCTTCACATAGAAAATATGAATCCATTATTAAATTTACACAAGTTCATATTTATTTTGTACCTTTACCTAGAACATTTAATTCTTGGATTACCTTTATACATGGTGTAATTCCCCCTACACAACATGTATAAACCAATATTTTCAACTACATAGGTATCCATTTTATCTCAAAATCTCCGCATAACTTTCTTAATCAACTCAAAAACTATTCAAAACACATTACACACATCTAAAATACCTTCAATGATTCTCAAGAAAGTTTGGAAAAAATTCAAACATTTAAGAACCTCATCAACAACTCCCTAAGAATTTCAATCTGCCCTTTTGGATTATTTAAGAACATCACTCAAATCATCCAAATAAACTCAATTATTTTTAAAAACTAATTAGAAATTATAATAATATTCAAATAATATCGAATCTCTAAATATAAATTTCTTTTTCCAGACAAGTAAATAAGATTATTTTTTATTTGGATTCAATTTGTTAGTGTTAAGAAAGTGTGTATAGGTGAATTAAATGAACCCCATTGCCAGAAACAATACAAATAAAGGTGTAAAATATAATGAATTTATTTTTTTCCAATACCTTCCTTGAGTATATGATTCCTAAATTTCATATAAATTATTGTAAAATGTTTTCCTTCATACTTTCATAAGCTTTTATCTTTTTTCCAAAAATGGTAGTTGTCCTATGGAAAATATCTAATCATTGAGTAAAAAAAATATGTACCCCTAAAATATCAATATATGCATATTTATATGATCACGTAGTGAACACACTACATTAAATAGTAATTATCTCCCTCTTTGGTCAAGAGTTGTGTCACTATTTCTTCTCCTTTGTTATACATTCAGAAATAAAATGGGGGTGTTTTTTCAAACTTCCCCAATTAAGAGGAGAAGGATGAAAATGAATTTTTTTAATAATCTCTTCAAATATATCTCTTTTAATTTAAATGTATTTATTTATACTATTTTATTCTTAGTGAAAATAAAATCAAGAATTATATCAATAATTTTAACTATTTATTTAATAAAATAGTACCTATTTTCAATATGTTTGGATATTGTCTATTAAAAAGATTTTTTTTAGATTTATGACACTTATATTATTGTTATGGATTCTTAATAACTAATTTTAAATCAACCAATTTCAATTTCAAACATTATAATTATGTAAAAGAATTTGTTGCTGCAATATAAAAAACCTCAACTATACTCATAGTCATTGATTGTTTATTCTTTCAATGACAAATTACTTAACTCTAACCAAGGAAAAAAGAATCCACCAAATGTGGACTTCATATTAGTATAATATCATATCCAATATACATCTATGAGCCTCTATATTTGTTAAATATACTTATTTATATACAATAGGGCACCCTTGAGTGTTCCCTTGACATATCTCATAATCCACTTATCTATTAGAATATGAGTGTCTCTTGGATCACTATAAAATATAACACATAGAGCCTCTAAAAAACAATATGAAGACATTTTTCTATGAGAAGAAGCATTATACAAGAAATTATTTTGATTTTTTTTGATTGACACATTTTCCATCCTCACCATTGGTTAGTATGGTTCTAATAAAAATGGTCATGGAAAAAACCATTGAATAATTCATTAAAAAATTAATAATTATTTATCATATTTTTATTAATATTCAAATATATATTCATATCCTTGTAAAATTTATAATACCAAGAAGTAACACATCTCTCCCGACAAAGAAATATAGAAAAAATACTTCATTTATAGAATAATTATTTATGGAGGTGCTCCTAATTACTTGAAAAAATAATGTCACCAACCTAAATCATAATAATGAGAGTTCCAATGGTGACTTCATTTATATACATATTTTTTTTACACTATTAATTTTGAAAAATTTAAACTCCTAAAAAATATATATAGTTTGGAGTACCAAGACCACATGGTCTATTTCAAGACTTATTATTCCTTCTTTACTTTGAAAATTATGCTACTATCATGATCAAGAATAAACACTTTAGGATTATTAATAAAAAATTCATCTTCAATATCTCTATTAAGGAAGGGAAACCCCATATCTATTTGGTAAAATATATATTTTCTATGAGTTTAAAATGATAATAAATTCCTAATGAATTACATCTTTGCAACTGGATAAGATGTTTATTCAAATTTAATGCATTCCATTTTAGAGCATCCTTGAAAAACTATTATAGATTTGTTCCTCGACACATCTTCTTTCTCATTGATTTTTTACTAAAAACCCATTCGGTACTTATAACATTTATATTTTAATGTCTTGGAAGAAGTTTACACATGTTTTTCTTCTCAACGTGATCAATATTTTTATTTATAAAACATATACATTCTTTATTTTCAAATACCAATATAAGAAATTTTAATTTATTTTTTGAATTGATAGTAGTGTGGTTTATAACTATAATCATTCTTCTAGTTGAAATTTTTGCCTCCTAATTTATAATTATATTTTCAATATAAACCTGTTTGTTTTAGCTTAGATATTCCATTATTTGATTATCAAAAACCTAATAATCATTGGAATTTTAATTTGAATAAACATATTGAGTATTCCACATATTTCCTTCTTGTTCGATTGTTTGGTCTTCAATATTCAACACACTATTATTCTCTAGAAAACCATCTACTACACCAACCAAACCATTGATTTTGTCCTAGTTTGAAATGATTTTAATATCATAGTAGTCAAGAAGTTTATGAATCCATTAGTTCTAACACTTATAACCACTACCATTTGAAAGGTAAACCATGAAAATACATTCATATTTTTATCTTCAGATTCACCCTGATTACTATCTTTAATATTTATCAAACATGGAGTTCTAAATAATTCGAATTATTTCCAAGTATCCTTTATATGGAAAAAACATTTATGGTATTTTTCTATATTAGGTCTCATCAAGAATCTATTATAAATATGGATAATAGTACATATAAATTCTCTTTGAAAAACATTGAAATAATATAATACTATGTTATTGTCCTTCCTGTTTCAAAAATGATTCCATTTTTCCTCTCATAGTTCCATTCTATTATATAGTATATGGTTCAATAAATTAATATTTAATAGTCTAATTTTAAAATATGGATTTTTAATTCATTTCATGTAAATTCTCTACTATAATCTATTCTTAGATTAAAAATGTATACTCACAAATACATAACAATTTGACTTATATATATTTAAAATAATTTAACTACATTATATTTTTTGTTCCAAAAATGTTAATATATTTATCTAAGGGATACAATTAATGAATGAAATGAACTAAAAAACACCTATGGTAGACTGATTCTCCATTAGACCACAAAGATATAAATTAATTAGCCTAAGTGGTCTTAATTACTATACATCAACTATATTTTTGGAATACTTAAATATATTTTCTTTTTTATTATGTTTAAAAAATTCACTCTCTTTCCCTTTTAATTTTAGAAAGTCCTCTCAAATTTAATTATTTTTTATTTTACTTAGAATCCTTTGGGAAAGGTATCTATCTATCTTGTTTCCCAATTAATTTTCTTCATTATCAATCAATTAAGAAGAGTTTTCTTAATAACCAATTTGGAACAAGTTGCAACTTGTTCTTTATGATTTTATAGAAACAATTCAGTATTTTTATTTTTTATAAGATACATGATTTTTTTTATTTAATAAAACTTCATTTCCTTCACCATACAGTTGGATTAATCTCTAGATATTATGATTCAAACCTTTCACATAAAGAATATATTTTAATGTGATCTTATTTTCATCAATCTAATCTTAACCCATTCCTTTAATTCTTACCGAACCGGTATTTCTAAAATTCATAAATCCACTATTGTTTTTTATGTTTTTGTGCTTTTTATCACTTGATATATGTAATCAACAACAACTTTACAATATATATGGATTTAATCTATTGATATTATTTAACATGACAATAATAATAAAGGACCATTCTCTTTGGACCACTTTTGGTTTTACTTTAACCTTTTCATTGTAGGTAATTTGTCTAGAAAGTCAATTCATGAAATCAGTTTCTCTATGACACTTTCCTTCTCATATCCCATATACATTATCTAAACATTCAAAATTATTTTCAATTAGATGATAAAATGTTTCCCTACAATTACATTTATTCTTCCATGAATTTCTACTCATATTTACAGTGTATCTCCCCTTAGTTCATACCTTATTTTTGGTATTAACATATTATTTTATCATGAAAATGAATTTTGAACAAAAACACCATAACAAAAATTGTACCCACTGAATTAGTGTATTCTATAATAATGTATGTTACATTCAATATTTTGATGTGTTTTTTATTCCATTGATGCTACTTGCTTATTCCTTTGAAAGATTGTGTCTCTTGAGATTTTATTCTCTTACTTAAAGGAATGAGAGAGTTTAACATCACCTTTATTGGATTATAAAATACTAAATTTTATATTTTATAATCCATGTTTAGGATAAATAGGTTTATAGTGAGACAAATTAGATAAATATTTCACCTAATCCATTGAGTTCATATTTTTAACAAACATTAATGAACCATCCTTGATCTTTAGATATTTATTATAATAATATTTCATATTCTTCAACTACCTTTAAGATTATAAGACTTTATATTGAGTCTTACAAACATATTATTTATTCAAATTCTATTCCCCTTGCGGTATTTCATTATTTTTTCATTTTATACAAATTTCAAATTGAAAATTTTAGTTTATTCAGTATTGAATGCTTCCATTTTGGTATATCCATAATAAGATAAAAATTTAATTTTTATCATCCTTATTCTAGTGTTTAATTTATTTATTATGTTTTATTATTATTTAGGAATTATTTCAGTTCATATTTCATTATATGTTTTATGTATACAACATTATCTTCATCACATTCACTAATAGAAGATTCTTTATGTAAAAGTACAAGATCAATGAAAGTTTTGAATTTACTATTAGATTATTCGTCTAATTGGCATAAATAACGTAAAAACCCAACATTTTTTTTTGAAATATTTCTCTTTAAATAGTTTTTTTTTTCGTTGACAGCTTCTGTTTCACTCAACAACATGTTGAAAATACCCTCATAACATTATTAAAATATTATTTTTCTATTAATGTCTAGTTGTTAGATTAGAGGGTATGAATAATAATAACTAAATTATGAAAAATATATGATCTATACATTTATAAAATATATTCATGATTAGAGTTAAAATAACAAAATAAAATAAAATTGATGTCTTTCATGAATAAATTATTTTAGGAATACAATAAATTTTATATCAATATATTAAACCCTATTAGTGAATTATTTTATTAAAACATATATATTAGTTACATGATTAAATGTTTTAAACATGAAACAAATAATTTTATAAGAAAGGGATAATAATAATTCTAGTTTTATTCCATAAAATATATTTTTCTGAAAAGAAGTTTTTCCTCATATTTTGTGCATTTAAATTAAAACTAATTTCAACCATTTATAGGTACTAAATTAGAAAAAATTAATTACATATTTATAACTACAAGGATTAAATTTTGTAATTATAGCCCATTTATTTTTTGTCAATATGAATAGTACCTATAGAAAAATTTATCACCTCAATAAAGGGAAAATAAGGCTAATTTTGGTTATGAATAAGTGATAAGGCCATAATTTTTAATAATAATTTTTATTGGATGAATTAAATTATACACTTGAAACTTAAAGTTTAAAATTGAGTTTTTAATGGAAACTTGTTCATGAAAATGACTTATATATTATTTTATCCAAAATATGTGATAAAATGTCACTCTCTATGTTTTAAATATCATTTTTGTGTACACATAGGGAAAGACTAGTTTTTTTCTAATTAAATTATATTCATGATGGTAATTTTTTTTATATTTTTTAGTAATTAAATAATTACCTTAAATACTTACACAACATTGATACCGTATTTATCCAATTAAAAGTAAAATCAAATAACTGATACTAATAAAAATAAAAGTAACATTATTTTTGATATTTAAGGTGATATTCAAATTCTATAGATGATCATAAAATTATTAGAATATAATAAAATATTTGGTTTGAAATTTACTTATTTTCATGAAAATTTTAAAATAAAAGTAATAAATAGTATCAAAATTGACAATAATGCTATATTATGTGATTAATATATTATCAAATTATTTAATAAAAAATTATTAAATAATCACAAAATGTTATAATATATATTTCAATGAATTTTTAGGCTATTTTGAATCATTTTTTTACTAGAAAAGTCTTATTATATTTTAATCTTTTGAGAAATTGAAAAAGTGTGTCTCTCCTCAATTATAAACAAAAAATTCCTCCTTCACTTCATTACATAACTTTTTTCCTTCTAAATCAGCCATACTCTACTAAATTCATTTATACACTTCCCTAGGCACATTCGAGAGGTTTTGGAATTCTCAAAAGGTCAAACCTGTAGCCATTTATAGGTGATCTAACAGAGTCTTTTGAAGAAGAGGCCATCTCTCTAACGATCACTTTATTTTTCAACACTTTTTTACCTCATATAGATTTATGATATTCGTTATAAAATAAAAAATATTATCTTAAACATTCTGAAATGTAATTATTATATTGAAAATTTCATTATACACTATCTTTCCCATCAAATAAGATGTGAATGTATTGATCGTGTGTATGTACGGCTTACCCACTCCACGTAACGATACAATTCATTTTTCAACACCATATTTTATAAATGAGAGTTATGATTGGGTTTAACATTTTTAAACATTATTTATGACATAATTATACTTATATAATAATAATTTCATTTCTACCGTCTTATCATCCAATATTTTGGGAAATGATAACTTCGCTCGTGCATATGTATAGACTACCATCTCCATGATGTGATATGATTTTTTTAAATTTATATTTAACATGGATGTTAATAATGATATATTTTATGAATATATATTACATATATGGGATAATAATTATTTTTTGAATGTGTTTTATTATATATATTTATTTCATTCCAAAAAATGAAAAATGGAAACAACATTTATACTTATGTATGACCTACCGTCTCCATAGACGATGTAATTAATTTATATATATATATTTTTTATGAATAATTATAAAAATTTATTTAATAAATATATATTATTAATATACCATTATTAACATTATGAAAATGATAGTGCCCAGTTCAAATTATACAAACCGGTACTACCAAACCGAAACGTGCTTTGAAAACGAAGCATTTACCACCCATAATAGTGATTTTAATAAAAAATTAATAATAAAATGGTGCTAATATGCTATAAATAAATCATAAATGGTATAATATGTACATTTTTATGCAATATATTTATATTAAATCCATATTTATTATACATGAGGATTGAATATGAATAAGGAAAGGGGAGACTTGAGTTAAGGGTTTATTCCACACTCTCATCATTATTTGGGATTGTATTGGTTTATGTCCCCGAATAAGAATATTTCCCTTCCATTCCCATGAGTTGTAAAAATTTATTCTAAAATGTTTTAACTATATTTTAAAATAATTTTTACCCATGTTTTAGTTGTTAAAAATTATTTGAAAGGAATCTTTTCTTTTCTTTTTCAAAATGAGGTTTTATGTGACTTTTTTGAAACAAAATCAATAAATTGTTTTTTAACATATACATAATGAGAGGATTTTTACACCATAAGGATGAATTAATTAATTCAATCTTACTTTACATGAATAAAAGGTTATTTTAAATGAAAATATTTTCCTTTATAATTATTCTATATTTTAAAAAAATGATTTCAAAATGTATAGTATAGTTTCCTAAAAAATTATTTCATGTGATATTTTAAAATCATTTTTCATCTAAGATAACATTATTTGATGTTATATATTCATTAATAGGAATATTATCCAATTATTACATTCTTATTATTTTTATGGTTGGTTTATGTTTATTATTAAAGGATGTTTATGAAATATGTGTCATTTCCATGGGTTATGCCATGAGGAAATGGTAATGAAGCCCATTTTATTTCCTAGGTTCTAGTATGATTTATGTTACTATAGAAGACATATGTGTTTTTTTCATTAGGTGATGTGTGGGGACTATGTATCCATTTAATTTATTTGGTAAAAAATTATATCTCCTGTGATAAATAGGATTAGAATGGGGAGTTAACCCAATTCAGTTTGGGACCTTATCCACCATGATAGTCTTGGGAGGGAACCTTGAATACTATTATTTTTTGGGAGTTAACCCTTTCCACTATGATAGTAATGGAAAAGATCCTTTACTATTTAGGAAATAATTTTTTATTCTTATTTATATTCCAAAATTTTATGTTTTATTCCAATGTTACTTTATCATGGCTCATGTTCCTTTATGATTAATTTGATTTGAACAATCATGATTTATTCCATGACTAAATATTATTATTTTTATATATGGGGTATAACATTAAAATGATATTTTCATGTTTTTATTTACGTGTTCTCTTTTTATGATTATTTAATCATTGATACCTCCCTTTTATACCCTTACTGAGCATCTTAACTCACCCTTTTCTTATGTTTCCATTTCTTGGGATATGAAGAATAGTATTAAGAATGATAAGTAAAAAGGGATGATAATTATATAGATATAAATGGGAGATGATATAGATATTTTATGAACCAATTTATGTTTACATGTTTTCAAAGGCACTATACTATTATGATCTCTAGGAAAGTGTTTTTCTAATATAGTGAACATTCATTTAAAATGATGTAATATCTATATATAAAATGTATGGCTTGATATAGTTGATATATAAGGATCGGTTTAGTTACCATTTATAAATTAAGATGATAAAACATTATGTATAAGTCACTAGGATGAGAAAACATTAAGGTTAAGTTTAAATATAGGGTAAAAATCTAATGTTTTTATAACGACTATGAATGGACTATATTAAACCTATACATTAATAAAAGAATTTGTTGTAAATTATACTTTGTATAAATGATTTTTCATGATTACTTGGTCTACCATTATGATTATTATCTATCATACTATGTGTTTTGGTTTTAGTTTAAAACCCAAAGTAATAATTTAAATACTAAATGTGATGGAAAAAGAAATGATTTTTCCCATGAGTAGCTGAATGTTATGGGATCTGGAATTCATAATATTACTACAATTCTCTAACAAAATTCTTAGTCCATAGATCATGTTGAGTTTCCAAATTATTAAAGGAGGGAACTATATACTATTGAATAATTCATGAGGTATTATCCACCTTATTTTCATAGATATTCTAATATATTAGTGGATGAGAAATAGATCAATATTGTTGAGAAAATATTTTTTGTTGTTCATTGATTAGGACATGAAATATTGGTCCTAGAAATTTATCATAAAGAATGAGAATATGATCAATGGTGGACGATTATAAAGAATATAAGAAAATAAGAAGAAATTTAATCCTTGTAATGGGATGATTTTAGGGGTAAATTCTTTAGTAATTACTTCCCTCATATTCCACATAAACATATGGTGAATGAATTTATTGCGTTGAAACAAAAGGATAAAGAATCTATTGTTATCCATGAAAAACATTTAACACTACTTTCAAGGTATTCCTCTGGTTTAATTGTGATCTATAAAAGTTAAATTGATTTATTCATTGTTGGACTAAAACCAAGTCTCCAAAAGAAATTATCTATAAGATAATTTAGTACATACACTGAAATTTTTTAAGATGGTATTAATGCGGAGATGTAGATTGGAGTTACCAATAAATATCAAAGTTATAATAAGGAAAAAAGGGATTTAAAATTTAATTCAAAAAACCATGGAGATAATAAGATGATATTTTATTTATTCTATAATTATGGAAGAAAACATGGGGTCAATTTTCTCAAGGGGATTGGTAAATGTTTCAAGTGTGGAATGGAATTTCATCAGGTAATCAAATTTCAAATTGATGGGAATTAGTTATCTAATTATGATAATTGAGAAAGTTATCCAAATAATATACCAAAGATTCACCAATGTTACAAATGTAAAGAGTATGGTCATTATTCCCCTTAGTGAATGAATCTGATAGTTTTTATGATTATGGTCAAAAACATCTTAAGACCAAAGATAAAGGGAAATATGATTCCATCATGACTACCAAAGTGGATTATGATAATGATGTAGTGAAATTTACACTTATTATACACTCTAAAGAAACTAATGTCTTATTTGATTCTTTATCCACCCCCTCTTTTATTTATAAATAATTTCAATGGGTATCACTATATAACATCAACAATGAGATATTGATTCAGTTGTGAAAAATCATAATGGAATAGTGGTGTCTTCTAAAGATTATAGTTCTTCTCCCATTAAAGTTTATGTTAAATCGATTCTTGTAAATCTTGTGATCTTCCCTTTTGTTGAATTTTATTTGATCCATGAAATGCTTTGGATTTCCTTATATGGTGACAATATTTATTTTCGAGGAAGTAAATCTACATTTTATATTATGAATTAACATATAATCATTTATTTATTTAGTGTTGAATATGAACTTATAATGTAAATTTATTCCATATGTTGGGTCATAATTCATATAAATGAATATTATCTATCTTATATGGTTGGGTTGAAAGTAAACATTAAAGATGCATCAATTATATGTGTTTTTTTATTTCTTCCCAAAATAATTCTCAGCACTTCCACCAAATCATGAAAATTATTTGTTAATATAACCCATACCTGGTACTATGCCTATTGCGAAGACTCATTACTAAATATAATCATTTGAGTTTTAGGAGTTAAATAAGTAACTCCAAGAGTATCTTGATAAGAGATTAACACACCCTATTGAATCACCTTGGGGTGTACCCATTCTATTTTTTAAGAAGAAAGATAGATAAATACATCTTTCCATTGATTATTTGGAGCTTAAGAAATTAATATCATGAATAATTATCCTCATCCACATATTGATGAATTATTTGATTAATTTTTTGGGGCTCAATATTTTTTAAAAAGTTACCTTCATTCTAGATATCATTAATTGATGTTCAAGAAGGAGGATATACCCAAGATAAAATTCAATACAAGGTATGTACCCTATGAATTTATAGTGATGGCCACTGATCTTATTAATGCTCCTTATATCATCAAATAATTAATTAATTGAGTCTTTATTGTCTATCTTCATCAATTTTTGGTAATCTTTATAGATTATATTATTGTATATTAAAATAACAAGTAATAGAATAAATATCACTAGAGGATATTTTTGAACATAGTAAAGGAGAATATTTTTAAAAAATTTACTAGGTGTAAATTATTCCATAAAAAAGTCACATTTTTGGTTTATCTAATATCAAGTGAGGGTTTATCAGTGGATCCTTTAAAGATATATGTTATTGATAAATTTCCTAGACCAACCATGGTGACTGAAATCCAAATCTTTCTTAGGAGTGATGCCTATTGATCTTATTAATTATCCTTATATCTTCAAAAAATTAATTAATTGAGTCTTTATTGTCTATATTCATCAATTTTTGGTAATATTTATAGACTATATTATTGTATATTAAAATAACAAGTAATAGAATAAATATCACTAGAGGATATTTTTGAACATAGTAAAGGAGAATATTTTTAAAAAATTTACTAGGTGTAAATTATTTCATAAAAAAGTCACATTTTTGGTTTATCTAATATCAAGTGAGGGTTTATCAGTGGATCCTTTAAAGATATATGTTATTGAGAAATGTCCTAGACCAACCATGGTGACTGAAATCCAAATCTTTCTTAGGGGTGGCTGGATATTAAAAAATTGTGAATGATTTATCGTTATTTTCTAATACAATTACCAAGTTTATTTATAAAGGACTTATGTTAATATGGATAAATTAATGTAAAGAGAGTTTCAAAGAGATGAAATGAAGTTTGATCAGTGCACCTATTATCACACAACTCTATAGTAAACAAAGGTTTGTGATCTATAGTGATGAATCAAATAATTTTATAGGACGTGTTCTCATAAAATGATATGGTGATATCTTATGCCCCAAGACAAATTATGGTCCATGAGAAACATTATCCAACTCATAATTTAATGTTAGCTGTCATAAATTTTGCATTAATGATATAGAGTTATTATCTCTAAGGAGAAAGGTGTGACATTTATTCTGATCAAAAAAGTTTAAATTATATTATGACTCCAAAATATCTAAACATGAACCAAATAAGGTGGTTGAATCTGATCAATGGTTATGAATTTTCAATGCATTACCACCGTGGGAATGCAAACAAGGTGGAAGATGATTTAAGTTGAAAGAATCATGATAGCTTATCTATGATGAAGATCACAAAATATAAAATATTTATGGATTTACAAAGAATGTATATTGAAATATTAATTGAAGGAAACAAATCTTATCTTGCTCAAAATAATGTTCAACCATTTATACAAGTGAAGATCAAAGAGGCGCAACATTAAGAAGTGGATCTGGAAAATAAGGACATAATGTTCTTAAGTTAAATCTTGAATGTGATGAAATAATAAGTCTTTTGAACCATGTATGTGTCCCATAACAAGTAGTTTTGAAGAAGTAGTTATTGGATAAGGATCACAGTTCATCATTCCCTATTTTTCATGGAAGTTCAAAGATTTCTAGAGACCTAAAATGGTATTTCTGGGGTGTTGGAATGAAGGTAGATATTTTTGAGCATGTTTCTTATTTCATGGGTTGTTTATAATTTATGGATGAGAGAGAGAAATCTAAGTGGGAATAAGAATCATTAAAAAACCAAAATGTAAATGGGAAAAAATAACCGTGTATTTTTTTTCATCGGAATCCCCAAATCATCTAATGGCCTTAATTCTCTATGGTTTATAATCGATTGCCTTGAAAATATGTAACACTTAATTTAAATCAGATAATATTTGTCTCCTCATCGTTATTATAGAATATATATTAAGTAATTGGTAATATTTCATGGATTACCACTTTCTATTGTATATTATTTGGATCTAATGTTTACCTCAGAGTTCTGGAGAAGTCTGTATTAGGATTTGGATTCATGTTTATGTTTTAAAAGTACTTATCATCCTCATAAATATGGTTAGTATGAGATGACAATTCAGAAGATATAAGGCATGTTGGAATATTTCTCTATGGATTTCATATGTGATTGGGATCAACACCTTACTTTGACATAATATTTTTATGAAAATAGTTTTCACACCAACATTCGGATGGATCCTTATAAATCCCACCATGGAATGAAGTGCATAACTACAAAGAATTTGAATGATGTTTGAGAAATAAAGTTATTAAGACCCGATCTAACTATAGAGAAGACAAATATGGTTTGATCTATTCAATAGAACAAGAAGAAATTTCATAGTTGAAATAAATTATTCTAACAATCATTGGAATGGTATAGGGTTTAAAGTGTGTGAAAAGGTATTCCTATACATATTTCCTTGTAAGAGTGTGATGATATTTAGAAATAAGGGAATTTTAATTCCTAGGTGTATCGGTCCTTTATAAATTCATTATTATACTAGGATGGTAGATTATCAATTAGAGATTCCACAAAATCACTTTTAAGTTCATAATGTGTTCCATGTATCTCTCTTGAGGAAGTACATACAATATCATTCATATCTACTAAAATTAGTGGTTATAAAATTGGAGAAAGAACATTCTTATAAATAAATGTCATTAGATATTCTATATTGTAGAGATAAATTTCCACAAAACAAGACCACACTCCTTTTAAAAGTTTTGTGGTGAATCCACCAATCTGAGGAAGTTATGTGGGGACCAGAGGATGTGATAAGGCAGAGGTATCTACATCTATTTGTATCTGAGTGATTAATTACAAGGTAAAAATTCATTTTAAGGGGGGTAAAAATATAAAACCCTAATATTCTTATGAAACACTTCTCTTTAAATAATTGTATTTCTTCAATAACTTGTGTTACAAACAATAGTGAGTTTAAATGAACCATATATCATTATTAAAAAATTATATGCCTTTATTACATACCTGTTAGATTTGAAGTTATCAATTGTAATTGCATAATTATGAAAAATATACGGTCTTTACGTTTATAAAATAAATTCAAGAATAGAATTAAAAATAAAAATTTTTTTTTAAAAAAAGTGATTTTTTTCTTAAAAAGATTATTTTACGTCTATAATGAATTTTGTATCAATATATTAATTATTATTAGTGAATTATTATAATGTTATGTATATATTTTTTAATTCATCATAAGTTTTAAAAATTAAAAGAATTCTTTTTCAATCATAGGATAATACTAAATCTATTTGTATGCCTAAAATATATTTTTCCTAAAGAGGAATTTTTGTCATATTTTGTTCATAAACTTTATAATTAATTTCCTCAATTAATATGTATTGAATTAGATAAAATTAATTAAATAATTATAATCAGTATGATCATGTTTGGTAATTAGGTCCCTTTTATTTTTGGTCAATATGAATTGTAATTATGGTAAAATTTATCACCTAAGTAAAGGGTAAATCGGGGTAATCTTGGTTAAAACTAAGTGATGGGGCCTTACTTATTCATCCTAATTATTTATATATAAATGAAATTTAATCCTTAACACCTACGGTTATAAATTCAGTTATTTAATGGAAAATATTTTTTTGAAAATGACTTATATATTATTTAAACCAAAGGAAGTGACAACATATAAATATCGATGTGTTGAATGTCATTCACATGTTCACATAGGGAAAAATAGTTATTTTCATAATTAAATTATAAAAATGATGGTAACATACTTTTAATTTTTAGTAATTAACTAATTACCTTAAATACCTAAACAACACTGATGTAGAAAAGTACCCAATTAACAGAAAAAATCAAATAAATGATATTAAAATTGTTAAAGGTAACATAAGTTTAGATATTTAAAGAAATCCCAAAATTCAACACATGACCATGAAATTTTTAGGATATAATTAAATATTTATTTCAAATTTTATTTATTTTCTTGATGTTTTTAAACTCAAAGTAATAAATAGTATCAAATTTTAAAATAATTACATTTATGGATTTATATTTCTTAAAATTATTTAAAAATCATAAAAAATATTAAATAAGCACAAAAAAATATTATATGGTTTAAAATATCATACCATATAAATTTAGAGTCCATTTTGAAGTATTTTTCTGTATAATAGTCATATTATATTTTAATCTTTTGATAAATTCTAAAAGTACCCCTCACCTCAATGATAAAAGGGAACTTATTTCTTCCCTTAATTACACCACATTAAGAATTATATATCAACTAAAATATAGGAAAATATTTTAACAACATACCTTGAAACTTTCTAGAGTTGTTGATCTTATAAAAATACTAATAATTGATATCTCTAGAAGTGATATAATGGATTCATTTCAAAGAAGAGGTAATCGCTCTAGCTGATCACTACCCTTTTATAATCTTATTTAACTCATCTAAAGAATTTTTTTCATAATAAAATAATATATTAAGTATAAGAAATATTATAAATTGTTATTATGATTATGAAAACATCATTATAAACCTTCTTTCCCATTAAATAATAATGGAATGTATCATTTGTGCAAAAGTAAGACTTACCATCTCCTTATAATGATACAATTCATTTTTCATCACTATATTTTATGAATGAGAATTATGATGGGTTTAATGTTTATATATGGTATTTATTTAACAATTATACTGATTCAAAGATAATATCATATATACCTCTATATCATCCAATCTTTTGGGAAACAATAACGCCACTCGTGCGTACGTATGGGCTACCATCTCCACGATGTGATGCGACTTTTTCTGAATTATATTTCACATGTGTTGTAATAAAGATGAATTTTTTAAGAATATATGATATATATGACATATTAATGATTCATTAATTTTATATTATTATTTAATTTTGTTTAATTATAATAGATGAAAAATGGAAACAATGTTCATGCCTTTGTACATCCCACCATCACCAGGAATGATGTAATTAATTTTTCCGTCTCTACTTTTAATAAATTATTATAAATATTTATGTAATGAATATATATTATTATTATACCATGATTCGAATTTGGGAAATTATGGTACCATTTTCAATTTATAAGGACTTTTATGACAACACGAAAACGTGATTTGAAAATGAAGTATTTATCACATAGAACGACGATTTAAATAACTAATTATTAATAAATTGGTGATAAGATGTTATAAATAATTAATAAATGGTATTATATATATATATATTTTTATGGAATAAAAGTATAATAAGTACATATTTATTATAAATGAGGTTTTAATGTTAATAATTAAATGGGGGACTTGAGGTGCGAGTATATTTCACAATCACATCATTATTCTGGATAGTTTATTCTTAAGTCCCCACTAGGGAATATTTCTATTCCACATCCATGTTTTGTAAAAGTGTATTCAATTTTTTAATGATTTTTAGAAATAATTTTTACCTATGTTCTAATTTTCATGAAATGGTTTTAAAGGAATATTTTTTGTGCTTTCAAAATGGGTTTCTTAGTGACTTTTTTGAAAAAGAACATAAGGAATTTTTTTTAACTAATAATTCATGAGATGATTTCCCTGCAATCTTGATGCCTTAATGGTTTGATTATTATTTTTACTAGCTTATATGTTTATTTTCAAGGAAATTTTTTCACATAAAATTATGAGGCTTTAAAAAATTATTTCAAAATGGGATGTATATTTTCGTCAATAATTATTTCATGTGATCTTTCAAAATAATTTTCCATATAAGATAACATTATTTTAGGTTAATTATTATTTAATAGGTATATGTTCCATGGATATCATACTTATTCTTTCTCTTATTGGTTTTTTTATTTCATTATTTTTATGATACCTATTTATTTTTAATGAGTTCTGTTATGATGAAATTTTTATGAAACTAATTTATTTTCATGGTTTCTCATATGATTTATGTTCTTATGGAATACATACGTATGGTTTTAATTATGTGATGTGTGAGACCTATATTGATCTCCAACTCATTATTTAATGAATCATATATAATAAAATAATTAGGATGGAATGATGAGTAAACCCGGTTCGGTAATGGACTTTTCCACCATGATAGTATTGGTAGTGAACTATGACTACTATGATGGATCGGCTTCACACATCTTAGAGCATCTGGTTCTTCGGGTTTTTCATCTGTGAGTATGGTATTGGAGGGAACCATGTGGGATCATTTTTGGGGGAATCCAGTAATAGTGCAGACAATATCAGCAACATTGTTCTGAATTTATAATTTTTTACTGTGTGAAATGGATTTCGGGATGGTGTGATCTATTGTGTGGCATGTGGTTCATGGTTCAAGGGACTATTCAACCATAGCTTCTTCAAGGGGCTACTCTAGATGAGGTTAAGAGAAAGTCGTTTTCACCTAACCATTACAATATACACTTGGATAATTGCCAGGGTATTACATTTTACATCGGTATCAGGCCAATGCATCTCTGCACAAGATATCTAGCCAAGAAGTTGTGGAAAGGTGGAAGTTAGACTGAAGGATATTGATGTTGGGGAGGGTATTTTCTTTGTATACTTGATATGAGTTGTTTATGGATTTATGTCCATTGGAGCACATGATTTGGTCTTTATGTATTTTATGTCAGGTCGGGTTCCACTCAGGCTTTAAAAGGGGGGTTTATGTTAATAAAAAAATTAATTTTCAGTTAGTAAAAAGGTGATAGTTAAGAATTAATAAGTGTGGTATGATATAGATATTTTATGAACATATTTTTTAAGTTTCCATGATTTTAAATGTAGTATACCTTTATAATCCTTAGTTGTTTGTTTATGCAATGTAATAAATATTCATTTAAAAAGATGAAATATCTATGTATGAGAATATTAGGTTTGTGTAAAGAATATAATTCAATATCTTCCCCTTTTCTTAATATTTTTTTCTTTTTCATATCGATTTGTTTTCACAACTAATTTTTAAGATTATTTTTTCTTCTTCACCCGTATATTATTTTTAATCATATCTTCCTCAAAATTATAATCTCTACTTTTCTTATTTTCATAATAAATTGAAAATTTTCTAATTTCCCCATTGTTGAATGATTTTAGTGGTAGTTTACCTTTTTATTTTCCCTTTCCATTTTAAAGATCCTTGTGATAAGTGACATGATTATTTTATGTTCATAATTTCTATCATCTTCGCCATCCGTGTCACATTGTTCTTTAGATTCTTTACCTTTAATATTTAACATAATCATGGATTCAAAATACATTTCTTATTTTTATTTTATCTTAATTATTCGAGCCTTTATCATTTTATCTGTAATTAAAATGTTGTGGAGATATTCAAGGGAATATTACTTTCTATATTATTGATATGAAATATCAATATCAATCCTATTAAGAAATTTTATCATCAACTTCTTGGCAATAATAGAGTCATCTATATTATCACCACATCCTAGTCCCATCATGTAACAACCTAATATTTCAATATAACATTATGTTCAATAATATATACAACATGCAACACCAAGCCTAAATGAACTAAAAAATATTATTGTTTAAATATTTTCATTATGACCTAACATTTGAATTGGTAGGTATGAATATTATTATCCAAAATATGAAATATATATAAAGTAAAAAACTCAATACAAAAGTTCAGATTAATTATTAGGAAATAACTAGCCAATTTTCAATAAAATAATTTTATGAATCAGAAATACATTTTTAAAAATATGATTTATATTTATTTTTATGAGAGAATATTAGAAAAAAATTCTGGAACTTATAAAAAATTTATTTTATAAAATAAATATCATTTTTAAGTTATTATATAAAATTATCACAGGGTAAAATTTCTTTATTTTTCTAAAAAGATTTATATTCCATTGAATAGTGAAACATACCTACTATAATTGAAAAATGTATTTTTGTTTCAAGAATTTACAAATTTAAACACTTTTAAAATGATTTAGAACTAATATTATTTTCGTTATATTATTAATAATCGAAGTAATTTAATTATAATAAATTTTATGATTGAATTTAGTTTCATAATATATTTATACATAGAATTCACTATTCTAGAAAAAAAATTATGCACCTGAAGTATTTTAAGAATAATAAATTAAAATGATCTCTATTAGTGATAAATATTAATGAAATTTATATATTATATATTAATTAAAATTATTTAACTTTCATATAATATTTTTATTATGCATGGTATAAGAATAAATCCAATTTTATGCTTAAAAACTATATTTTTCTAAAACCTATTTTTGACATGCTTTGTGTGCTTATTTTAAATTTTATTTTTCCCCTTTTAAGAATTTAATTTCAAAAATGGATTACATATTTGTAATTATGAAGTTCAAATTTGGTAATTAGGTCCCATTTATTTTAAGGCATTATGAATAGTAACCATGGTAAGATTTATCACTTTGGTAAAGGTTATATCATGTAAATATTGGTTAAAACTAAGTGTCATGGTCCCCATTTTATATAAAAAATATTTTAAAATGGGAATTAAACCCCTATCACCATAGAATCGTAATGTTTTTTATGGACACATTTCCATGAAAATGACCTATATAAAATTTAAATCAAAGAAAGTTTCAAAATGTCACTCTATTAATCTTAAGTATATATTATTTGATCAAATAGAGAAAAATAAAGTTGAGAATTAATATTAATGTCCATATTATGAGTAATGAAATTATCTTCATGAATGAAATTTACATATAATTTTTTATTAATTATATAATTACCTTAAATGATTAAACAAGGCTGGCAGAATATTTCTCCTATTAATAAATAATATAATAAATGATTTTAAAAATATTGAAATAATAAAATTTGAGTGATTTATAATGTTACATGAATTTTATATATTAATAAGAAATATTAATGTAGTTATAAAAGTTTATATTCTAATTAAAAGATTATTTGTTTTCATTTAAAGTGAAATTAAATGAATATTTTTCAAATTGACATTAATGGTATTTTATTGAAATAATAATTTATTAATTAATTTAAAATAATAAATATATTTAATGAGGAAAATCTGGATAATATCTAATATAAAGTTTCATTCTTTGTCAATTTCTAAGCTAGTCATCACCTTATATTAAAAAGTATACCTCTTTAAGAGTGAAAAGTTTTTTACTACGGTTAATGTTAAAATGGTTGAACCAAGAAGTTAAACCAATAGATAAGGTTTAAAATACCACTTAAACCTATAAAAATTTTATTGGTTGAAAATATTTCAACCAAATAGTACCTTATATTCTAATATATTTCCATTTTTAGGCATTTGGTCTAGAGGCTGACTTTATTATAATTTCATCATTAAGAAATTCCAAAAGTGCCCCACACCACAATTATAAAAGGAACCCTACTCACCTCACTTTTTAATGCCACATGGAGCTATCTATGTCCCATATATCCTAATTAATTTTATTCCCAAATAAACTATCCATATTATTTTAGTATTTAGGTTCCAAAAAGACCAAACCCTGTACAATTAACATGAGATCTAAAGGATTTATTTCAAAGAATAGGTAATTACCATAAATGATCAATTTATTTTTACATATTATTTACCTCATATAAATATATTTTATATACAAAAAATAATAATAAATTAATTATCCAAAATATACTTAAATTTTATTGTTATTATTACTATTATTAAATCACCATTATCTACAAAGTGAGAAAATTAATTTTTCAAACACTGTATTTCATGAATGGTTATTATGATGATTATAATGAATTTATGTTATATTTATGAAAATAATTATACTTATAAAATTATAATATCACAAATACCTTCTTACCTTCAAATACTTTGGAAAACTATAACGTCCCTCATTCGTATGTGTGGAATACCACCTCCATGAAGTGATGTGATTTGTTTTTTTATTTCTATTTTAATTTAATAATAATAAGGATATATGTAAGTAAAATAAATTATTTATATGATATAATAATGATACTATAAATTTTAATTATTATTTATGTTTCATTTCTTTCATCTGTCAAAAAATGAAAATAACATTCTTGTGTATGTACGCCCTATGGTCTCCATGAAAATTATAATTAATTTTTATATCTATAAATTTTATGGATGAATATAAATATTTATATAATGTATATTTATTATTTTAATACCTTGAATAAAATTATAGATAATATGTAACCATGTTCAAATTACAAGGATAAAAACTATCAAACTGAAACATACATGGAAGATGAAACAATTGTCAACAGAAATAGTGATATTTTTAAAAAATTAAAAATTGGACGGAAAAATGTTATAAGTAAAAATATATATGGTAATATATATATGAGTATTTTTTTGATATATTTATAACAATATATATTAATTATATAGGTTGTTCGAAGATGTGCGAATGAAGTCAAACCTGAGGTAAGGGTTTCTCATATCAGTTTTACTTATGTGATACATATTCCATATTAACCATTTTTTCTTTTTTGTGATGTACATAAATCCAATTTTATATGTTATATTATTAATTTATTTATATTAATGGTATTAAAATTTTCATTTGAAGATATTTATTTCATCCGGATTATTAATCAAAAGTAACTGAAGAGGTTATGTTTTATTTGCTTCAATCTCGTTTTAATTGAGACTGTTTATGTTTATGTATTGACTGGGGAAATCATTATGTATTTATATATTAAAAAATATATTTTTTCTATTTTTTTACCTATAAATCAAATGGTTTCCATTATATTTTCACTATTTATGTACTCAGGATAACACAATATTGATTTAATGAGAACTGGCATTGCTTTTCCATTGAGTTGGGAATAATTCTATTCTGTGTCCATGTTTATGAAAAAAATATATTTTTTTAAATATTATAATCATATTTTTAAAATAATATTTTACAAAATATTCTATTTTCAAATTTTTTTAAAAGGAATCATCCTATAGTTTTCAAAATAAGGTACTTTTTGACTTTTCGTACAAAAATATTAAAGGAAACATTAATTTAACATTCTCATCGTAAAAATAACTCAACCACAATCCTGAAATTTAATTTATTTAAAAATTTGTTAAAAAATTTACACAATTCTTTTCAAATATATTTTCTCATAATATTCTAGAAATGATTAGTTTTTAAAAGTTATTTCCAAAGGGAAAATGGTATATTGTTGAAAAATGTCTTTAATGACACTTTTATGGTATTTATTTTCATCAATGTCAATAAAACTTATTCTAATTTTTATGAACTACGGATATATTTCCCTGATACCAACCTTATTATTATTTTTAATGGTTTTTGATATGTTTTAAAGGGGTAGTACTTTTTTTATACCATTACCCATATTACTCTGGATGGTTCATAATGAAATTTTTTGATTGGGGTAAGAATTAAAATTTCATATTACAGTTTTTCAATATGAATTTTTACATTGATTATGCATCAATAATTTAATTTGAGGAATCCATTAGACTTACTATGTGATAGGGGGTCCACTATATCTCTTCTATGAATCAGTTGGTCTTAGGAGACAAACTGGATTGTGTATTTGGTCAAGGCCATACGCATTTATGTAAGATGACATGGAAGAAGGCCTTTAGGGTATATTTATAATGTCTTGAATTATTCATTCCCATATTATGTTACTATTTGTTGATGTAAATGTTTTTATTTGATTAGTTATGATATCCATGTATAATTTTCAAACTCATGTGATTATTTATACGATATTATTTAATCTCCAATTACTCATTCCATATTATTCTTCATGCACATGTTATTGATTAAATTACTTTCATTTTAATATATTTACATCTATATATATATATATTATGTTTTATTTATTCATGATATCCTCCACTATATGTATACCCTTACTGATCACACCATTCTTATTTTTTCTTTTCCCAATATTCTAGGAACAGAATTATAAATAATTTGTTGGGATATTATGAAGGGAATGATAGTGTTATCAAAGAAAATTCTATGTTTTATTTTATATTTTCAATTATAATTTTAGATTTAAGTATGCCTCTAGTTTTCCAAGACAACTAAACTATTCTATCAATCAGGGCACAATTACTTATATCTTATGTTAATGTAATAATGTAACCACTAACTCTAAGCTATTATAGTTATGGTATATATAGTTGGTATTAGAGTAATACTAGTTAAAACCTTGAAAAGTAGATTTATAAAAACATATATTAGAGAACATAACCCTATGATAGAATTTGAGTTCATTTTATGAAGACACTAAGTTTATGATTCTTATAAGGATAGTTAACAGTTTTTTGGCACCATAATGGGTTTATAATCATAATTTTGATCATATGTCGAGAGTAATTGAAACCCCTTTTGATGTTTTATTTGATTTGAGTTTGTAACGACCCAAACATTCATTAATGGAAATCAATCTTGATCTAATTAAATGTATCGTTATGGAAAATGTATTGTGAAATTATTTGGTTTTATGTTTTGGATTTTTAAAATACCCTTAAGAAATGTGATCATTGAAAATATAGCCATTGAATAATGATCACATTATTAGTATAAATATAGGGATTTAACAAATCTGATTTACTCATACAAAGGAATCAATGGCCTCATTCAGTAGACTTTCCCCATACAAATTCCATTTGTCAGAGCTCAGAAAGGATGTGGTGTCATTGGGCTTTGCTCTTAACCAAGCCCAAGATGATCTTGAACACGTTAAGCTTGAGTGGAACTGACTACGGAAGAAGTGCAAGTTAATAGAGATTACCACCCGAGCGAAGTTATCTAAGACACACCATGAGTCTTCCACCAGAGAACACCTTACCCTTCGGTATTATGTGGGTGTTATAAGGGGTTATGTAATAAGACCGTAACGCTATGACTATGTAAATTATTTTTGTATAAAGAATGTCCATTCATTTTATTATTGTTACTTTATAAATAGTTTTTAAAGTACAAATAATATTTTTATTTAATATTCAACTAAGAAATATATTTTGATGAATTAATGGATTTTTGAAATAATTTTTTTTTAAAAAATATTATTATAATTAAAATAATTTTTAATAAATATAAATGATCATATAATTTTATTAATATAATTGTAAATTTTATCATGTTTTGAAAGCCATTTTTGTGCAAACCCGTGAATTTTCGATAAATACTGGTTTTTATTTTAAAAGTAAAAATTCACATATTTAAAAGATTATTTAGATAAATTGAATATTATTTTTGGAATTAGCATGTTGAAATTATCCAATGGTGAATTTTTCATAATTTTCTGAGACAGTTGAATTTTTGGGTAAAAATTAAATACCGTTTAAATATATAATGTGTATTATGACATCAGAATGACCCAATAGTGATGTAAAAAATATAATATAAACATTATGTTATACCAATATATGTTTTATAATTAAAATAATGTGATTTTAGATTTGTATGATATATTTTACAAAGATTTAGTGGATCCTCCAAGACTTAAAAAACATTTTGTCTTTTTAAATTGTTTTCCTTGAGAGTGTGACTCACCCCCACCTAAGAACCCTCGTTATTTTAAGAATTTAGGTGATTGGAATTATAAAATGTTGTTTTACACTCCCCTTTGGAAAAAAACCATCGGAACAAACCATGGGCTGGAATGTGGTATTGATTAGTTTAATATGTCGTGACCCAAACATAAATAATAAAGAATTCTCTCTCCTTTCTTATATAAACCCACACAATCTACCACTTATTCTTCACTCAAAGAATTTTTAGTTCATCCAACCTATGCCCTCCTCTCTTAATAATCCTACCAAGGTTCCCTAATCTCCTAAGAAGCATCTCTCAAGCCTCTCCTAAGCCTTTGGGATCACACTTCAAAGTAAGAGATTTCCTCATTTCTCATTTTTGTCACAATTTCATTATGTTGTTATGCCCTTTTTTTCTCAATTATAAATGTTGGGGAATGATTTATCACCTCCCCCATACATCCCTCTCTATCTTTGAATAATGATAGACCCCTTTCTCTCTCTTCCCATTTTAAGATTATCGTGCTTTATCATTCCTTTATGTGAATATTTCTCTTGTGCTCCATTGATATGACTATTGTCTTACATGTGATTTATTCCTCATGTTATTCCATGTTTATTCCCTTACTTGGATTTATAGCTCACCCTTTTCTCATGCATGTCTTCAGGTTATCCTATGAAATGCTAAGTACGGGGGAATTTAGTGGTCATGTAAAGGATGTTTTCAACAAAGATGTTGTATTTCATGTTTTAAGTTGTTATCTAAGGATCCTAATCCACAAAGACACTAAAAAATCAATATTATATGTTTTATCAAGTTATTTTTATATAATAAATCATTTTTAAGTGTGAAATAAAAGTGAAGGGTTTTCATAGTTGGTATCAGAGGATAGGTTTAGTTATTTTTGGGATTAGGATTACAAAACCCATGTAAAGACATAGAGAAAAGAATAAGTATAATAAAAACATCCCTAAGTATTGGTGAGTATTGAGTAATTATTTTTATCAATCAAATACATTCATGTATGGATACGAGCAGGTAGAGGAGGCTCTGGTATAGATGTATCCTATGGGTAAAACCTGAAAACACCGCTTTGAGATAGACTCAAATGGGAACTGCTGCACAGCAATGGGCCTTGATGCACTATTGGTTACGACACTCCAGGGGGATATGATTTAGTAAATTTACAAGCTTAGTATGAACCATTATTAAGGGAATAAAAAAATCTCCCTAGAAATACATGTTACAAAGTAGATAATGGATAACATAGATTGAAGCATATAGATTCATAAGTTAAGGAATAAATGTAATTTATAAGTCATTTGTTTTTGTCCTTGGATTACCATTTATGTGTTACCCCTAACTTTCCTTTTATTCCAACCAATTACTGGTAATAGGAGTAATTGAGCTAACAACTGTTGTGAAGATCAATGTGATAACTCTACTAATGAGATGCCCAATCTGATGGGAGTGGGAATCACGAACTTTGTCATGCTTCTCTCTCAGTTAAATCAAGATTTGAAAAGAAACATGGGTCAAGAGGAACATTCAACCCCCCCTAATAAATAACAATTCACTATCGAGAGCTTCATTAGACAAAGACTTCATACTTTTAATGGATCATCTGATCCCTCAATCGTCGAACAATATTTCAACTCTATTGAAAAAATCTTCTATATCCTTCAATGTTCTGAACAAGAGAATGTTCTTCAGTCTGCTTATCAGATTGAGGGTGAAGCTACTAAATGGTGGAAATTTATCAAAAATATGAAGCCTGATGAGGAGATCGAGGCATTGGAATGGATGGATTTCTAGAAGATATTTTTCGATAAATATTTTCCACACACCCTCTGACTTAAGATGGAAAGAGACTTCCTTACCCTCAATTGGAAAGACGATGAATCCGTCAGAGCGTTTGAGGAAAACATTACAAGGATTTCATGATAGGCATTTGGATTTGTCGTTATCCCAAATTTCAAGGTTGACATCTTCATTGGTGGGATAAAACCTAGCCTGCGAAAAGTGCTAGTGATCCATGACATCGACAGCTATGAGAAAATTGTCTGATGTGCCCTCAAGGTCAAAATGGAGATCAGGGAATATCAGGAGTATCAAAGGGATAAGAAGCATATAGTGGATTCCAATGCTGGTAGTCCAATGGATAAATCAAATGATTCTAAGAAGATCCATCACCCCACTTGCCAAAGGTGAAAAGAGAAGTACCCCATAAATTTCCTAAAGGGGACGAGGAAATGCTTTAGGTGTAGAATAGAAGGGCACCAAGATGTTAACCGTCAGCAAGAAAAACTTGTGGCCTTGAAAGAGGAGAGGAACGATCCACTAGAACCTCAACGCATTGTTCATTTCTTCAAATACAAAGAACTAGGGCACTTTGCAAATCTGTTCCCTAAGCCAAGGGGTTTCAGAGGCAACCCATAACGTCCAAGAAAGCAAGGGGGATATTTTTTCATCACTACCACCATAGTGAACCCCAAAAACAACGTGGTGATAGGTACACTAGTTATTAATTCAAGAATAGTGAACTTACTTTTTTATTCTAGTTCTACACATTCTTTTATATCCAAAAATTTTAGTAGAACAATCCCAACACCACCACAAATCATGGAAGTAAATATGTCGTTGAGTAAGGAAAATAGAGCAATCATTTCATCCCATGAATATAACTCCTCCCATTTCCTAATTTGTAGATTGAACATCCCGGAGAACCTCGTCACACTCCTTTTGTGGAATTTGATGCAATTCTCATCAAGGATTGACTTTCCTTATATAGAGCCAACATAAATTTCCATGAGAGGGAAATCACTCTCCATATGGATAATCAACCTCCAATTCTGTACAAGTCCAAGAAGGTGGATGGATCTTCTTTAGCTCCATCATCTCAAGTGTGGATGTTACTGCCCTATGAGCATGCATATCTAGATCAGATGATTGATTCAAAGGAAGCAACAATCCTTGATGACATTCCTATTGTGAGGGAATTCACCAATGTGTTTCCTAATGAATTTACTGGTCTTTATCCTAGAAGAGATGTTGAATTCTCAATTGATCTTATACCTAGGGAGTTTTCAATATCCAATAATCCATATATAATGGCTTTTGTGGAGCTTGAGGAGATGAAGAAGCAACTATAAGAGATTCTGGATAAAGGGTTTATACGCCCAAGTGATTCACCATGGGGTGCACCAATCCTCTTCGTCAAGAAGAAGGATTGATCAATGTGCCTTTTCATTGATTATTTTGAGCTTAAAAAAATCACAATAAAGAACAATTATCCTCTCCCATGAATTGATGACTTGTTTGATCAACTGCAAGGAGAACAATACTTCTCCAAGGGGGATTTACGGTCAGGATATTATCAAGTAAGGTTAAAGAAGAAAGATATCCCCAAGACTGCTTTTCGTACAAGATACAGGCACTGTGAATTCATAGTAATGCCTTTCTGAATCACTAATGATCCAAAAATCATAGCAGACATGATGAATAGAGTCTTTAGAGATTAACTCGATAAATTTGTGGTAGTATTTATAGATAATATTCTAATATACTCCTAAACCAAGGAGGATCATGAGGAGCATCTAAGAACTATACTAGAGACCTTGCGGATAGAGAATTTCTATGTAATGTACAACAAGTGTGAGTTTTGGTTGAAGGAGGTCTCATTCTTGGGACATACCTTCACAAGTAATGGGATATCTATGGATCCCTCCAAGAAAACTACAATAGAGGGATGTCCAAGGCCAACATCGGTAATTAAAATTTTATGAGTAGAATTATCCAACAGATGATCTGGAGTTGGTTGCAGTGATCTTCTCTTTAAAAATCTGGTGGCATTATCTCTTTAGGGAGAATGTGAAATATATACGCACCACAAAAATCCTCAAGTATATATTCACACATAAGGAGTTGAAAATGTGCCAACGAAGATGGTTAGAGTTGATCAAAGACTACGACTGATCAATCCATCACCACCCTGGGAAAGCGAACAAGGTGGCAGATTCTCTAAGTAGAAGGGATCCAGTGATTCAATCATTTATGATAATTGAGAATGATCCAATCTTATTAGATTTGATGAAGATGGATATGAGATTCATATAGAAGGGAACATCATCAATAATTTCACAAATGATTTCCCAACCATCCCTTTTGGAAAGGTTAATGGATGCTCAAAGAAAGGATGTGGAAATTCTGAAAAGGGTGGAAGCTATCAGAAATGGGAAATCCTCAGAGTTCATGGTTGAAAAGGATGGAATCATGAGATTTCGATCACGATTACGTCTACCATCTGATCCAGAGATAAATAAGGAGCTTCTAGATGACTCACATAGATCAACCATATCTATTCACAAGGGGAGCACAAAGATGTATTAAGATCTTCGAGAAAACTTTTGGTGGGACAATATAAAAAGGGAGATTGCAGACTATACATCAATGTGCCTAGTATGTCAGCAAGTTAAGGCTGAGAGGAAAAAGTCTAAGGGGATGATTCAACCCCAACCCATACCAACATGAAAGTGGGACAACATTACCATGGCCTTGTCACTGGGCATCCAAGGAAATCCAGAGGAAAAATTGCTATATGGGTCATTATGGATCGTCTTACGAAGAAAGATAACTTTATTGTGATTAGAGAGGACTTCTTGTTGGATCAACTTGTACATATTTACATCAAAGAAGTGGTAAGGATTCATGGAGTACCACTATCTATTGTATCCAATCATGATCTAAAATTCACCTTGAAGTTCTGGAAATGTCTCTAACATGTTCTAAGCACTGAATTGAACTTTAGTATGGCCTATCATCCTCGAACTAATGGCCAATCTGAGCGAACTATTTAGACACTAGAAGATATGTTAAGATCATATTATATATACTTAAAAGGAATATGGGACCAACATCTTTCACTGATTGAATTCTCCTACAACAACAGTTTCCACTTGAGAATTCAAATGGCACCATTTGAAGCCCTTTATGGTAAAAGGTGCAGAACACAATCGTGTTGGGATAAAGTCGGTGAGTGTAAGCTACTAGGACCAGAAATGGTCGACGAAATAGTGGAGAAGGTGAAAACCATTCAGCAGAATATCAAGGCATCCCAGAGTCGACATAAGAGTTATGTAGATAACCTTTGATGATACCTTGAGTTTAAAGTTGGTGACATGGTATTTCTACGCATATCTCCATGGAATTTTCATGAGGTTTTGAAATAAGGTGATGTTAAGTCCTAGTTACATCGACCCCTTCGAGATACTTGATCGTGTCGGGGCTATGGCCTATCGACTAAAACATACACCTACCATGGCCAAAGTACATGATGTCTTTCAGATATCCCTCTTAAGGAAGTACATACCATAACCTTAACATGTACTATCTTCAGAGGTAGTACAACTAGAGGATTATCTGTCTTACGAGGAGCAACAAGTGAACATCTTAGATCATAGAGAAAAAGCTCTATGAAATAAGACAATTCCCTCCATCAAGGTGTTGTGGTGAAACCACAATTTTGAAGAAACAACACGGGAATCAGATGTGGTAATGAACCAGATTTACTTGCATTTGTTTTAGTGTGGGAAAAAGAATTTTTGAGTGTGAAATTTCAAAAATGGTGGATATTTTAACGACCCAAACATTCATTAATGGAAATACCACTTGATCTAATTAAATGAATCATTATGTAAAATGTTTTGTGAACTTCTTTGGTTTTTTGTTTTTTATTTTTAAAATACCATTATGAAATGTGATCATTGCTAATATAGCTTTTGAATAGTGATCACATGATTCGTATAAATATAGTGATTTAACAAATCTGATTTACTCAGACAAAGGAACTGAAGGCCCCATCCAGTAGACTTGCCCCCTACGGAGCCCATTTTTTGGAGCTCAGAAAGGAGTTGGTTTAATTGGGATTCGCTCTTGAACAAGCCCAAGTTGAGCTTGAACATTTTAAGCTTGAGCGGAACCGACTACGAGAGAAGTGGAAGTTAATAGAGATTACCACCTGAGCGATGATATCTGAGCCACCCCAAGAGTCGGTCACCATCGCACACCTTACCCTTTGGTCTAATGCAAGTGTTATAATGGGTTATGTAATAAGACCCTAGAGATATGACTAGGTACATTATTTTTATACAAATAATGTGCATTCATTCTATTATTGTTACTTTGTAAATAGTTTTTAAAGAACAAAGTGTATTTTTAGATAATATTCAATTGAGAAATCTATTTTGATGAATTAATTGATTTTTTATTTAAATAATATTTTAATAAAATATTATTATAAGTAAATTACTTTTTATTAAATATAAATGATCATATAATTTTTTAAATACAATTGTAATTTTTATTACAGTTTGAAAACTATTTTTTTAAAACCCGTGAATTTTTGAAAAATGTCAGATTTTATTTTAAAAGTAAAAATTCACAGATTTAGAAAATTATTTTGATAAAATTAATTTTATTTTTGGAATCAAGATGTTGAAATTATCTAACGGTAAATTTTTCATAATTTTTTGAGCCAGTCTAATTTTTAGGTAAAAATTAAATACTGTATAAATATATAATGTGTTTTATGACATCATAATGAACCAATATTGATGTAATAAAATAATATAAACATTATGTTCAGACAATATATATATTTTTTCATTAAAATAATGTGATTTTATATTTTTTTGATTATTTTACAAAGCTTTAGTGGACCCTCCAAGACTTATAAAACATTTTGTCTTTTTCATTAGTTTTCCTTGAGAGTGTGACTCACCTCCACATAATCACCCTAAATATTTTAAGTAGTTCAACCATTGGACATGTAAAATATTTTTTCCCAATCACCTTTTTCAAAAATCAGGGCAAAAACCATGGTCTGGTTTGTCTATTGTTTAGTTTAATATGTGGTGACCCAAACATAAATAATAAAGAATTCCCTCTCCTTTCCTATATAAAACCACCCAAGATCCCACATCCTCTTCAGTAAAAGCCTTTGGAGTTTGTCCAACCTCTTCCATACTCTATCTATATTCCTCCCAAGCTGCCCCATGCTCCCATTAATCCTCTCTCATGCCTCTCCCAAGCCTTTGGGATCACACTTCTATGTAAGGGATTTTTTCTTTTCTCTTTTTTGTCTTAATTTCATTATGTTGTTATGTCCTTTTGTTCAAAATTATAAAGCTTGGGGTATGATTTCGCACCTCCCCCATACTTCCCTCTCTATGTTTTAATGATGATAGACCCATTTCTCTCTCATTAAAGACCCCTCATGTACACCCATTACCATGCCAAAATTCTATAAGGAATCTCTCTCTCCTCATTTATATTCAAGCAATTCTTTTGTATTGTGAATATAATTCCATTACTTATGTTGGAACATGTATCTATATGACCCCATTACTTTTCATTTCATGTAAATATTATGAGACACCCATTTCTCTCTCATCAACCATTTTTTATGAATTCTTATGTCACACCGTTACGCTACTGAAATTGCACCGTGATTTTCCAAGCCAATGTCACTGTGTAGTGAATACAATGCCCATTTACCTAACAAGGTTATTCAACTTTTTTCACATTTACTTATTTATTATAGTGTTTCATGTATGAATTAAAAATTTCCTTTATGGTGGAATACATAATGAGGTTTAATGAATCAATATTATATGATTCATGTGGCACATTTATGCATGAAATGAAATGTTTAAGAAGGTTGTGCCCTGATATCACTCCAATGCATTGGGTAAATATTAGTATCATGATACATCAAGTTTAATGAGGGTTTACTCATTCTAATTCATGTTGAATGAGGTTTTACTCATGATACATGTGCAATGATCCTTGGATCATGCTAAAATCATGTTAAATGTTGTTGCCACATTTCCATATTAAGATGACCATGCTTTATCATGCCTTTATGTAAATGTTTATCTTGTGCTCAATTGGTATGCCTATTGTCTAACATGTTTTGTATTCCTCATGTTATTACATGTTTATTCCCTTACTTGTATTTATAGCTCACCCTTTTCTCATGCATGTCCTCAGGTTATCCTATGCAATGCTAAGTACGAGGGAATATAGTGGTCACGTAAAGGAAGTTTTCAATAAAGATGTTGTATTTCATGTTTTAAGATGTTATGTAATGATCCTAAGAACCAATGACACTAGAACTCTTGATCTTCTATGTTATTTCAAGTGATGTTTATGTAACAAATCATGTTTAAGTGTGAAATAAAAGAGAATGTTTTTCAATGATTTTATCAATATTGAGGATATTTTGTGATATATTTAAGTGAATACAACCCTATTTTTAGTATTTATTTTTCTAAAAACGTTTTTTAGGGAATAATTATTTTATATTTTACAGAAATATGTTTACTGTTATTGATAAAATTTAGTGTTTATTTTATCAATACTATAAAGGTGATAACATTCAATTAAGATTATTTGATTCTCTGAAAAAATATGTTATATATAAAACCTTAGTGATTAAAAATTAATTTGAAGATTAATTTTATTTTGAATATGTTCATCATATTCTTGGGAACTTTATATGAATTATATTAATATAGTTTTAGTAAAATGGAAAACCTTTCACATCCGACAGGGCTGGGGTATTAAAAACCACATCCATTGGGTGACAAGGGCACAATGCCACCCAATGGCCTATGTGGTGTACTAGTCAATATGAAATTATTTTCACTCAGAGAGTTTGATGGATAAATATTAAGTTGATTTTGGGAAACATGGGATAAAATATTTTTAATTTTTTATTATTTTAAGGTAATTAATGTTATTTCAATAGACATTTCATTAGGTTGATATATAAAGATATTACTATTAGGTTTTACATAAATGATTTTTTAGTAAGAATGTTATTATGTATTTCGAGGAGTCATATGAAATAACATTTGAGGTTAAAAAAATATTTAATGTTGTGTTTATTCATGTTATTTTTTATATATGATTATTTATTTAAGGATTTATCTATATTGAACCTTTTGTTTTATTATTGAATTTTGGGGAGTAATATATTATTTCTTCATATCAATGTTTATTAGTTTTGAGTATTATCTTATATTATGCTAACAATTGAGGTTTTATTAAAGATATAAGCAATAACCTATTATTATTTTAGGGATCTTATGATCTATTAAAAGTTAATTTTTTTTGTTTTAGGTATAAAATAGTTCATTCACATTTTATGAAGTAAGATATGAAGTAGAAATTGAGAGAAGAACAACGAAAGGATGAAATTATACATTTGAAATGGAAATAAATCATTCATGTATACTTTTTCATATTCATAAAAGAATTCCTTAACTATATAAAAAGGATCATGAAACAAAAAAAATTCCCTCTTACCTTAATTGATAATGAATCAATGGTCTTTATACTCATCATAGATTTATGGTTTTGGGATCGTTAGCTTTTCGATAACCTTGTTCTCTATCACCATCTATGAATCCTTCGATGTTATTTTTTTCTTTATTCTCTATATTTTTACTTCCCATTAATATTTTAACTTTTAAACCTAGTTATCTATTATTCTATATGAACTTCTTACTTCCTTTTCTCTCTTATCAGGAGTGATTTTTATTAACCATTTTTACGATGTGAGATTTCAGAAAACATATTTTCAAATATCAAAAGCTAAATTACCATTCATAATTTCAAACTACGAGGATAATTTTTTTTGAAGGGGATATAATGTACCACCTTAAGATTTTAAAATAACAATTTGATTAATAGAATATACGACACTAAACAACATGCCTAAAAAAACTAGAAAATATTATTATTTAAATACCACTGTTATAACCAAATCATTGAATTACTGGGTATGAATAGTATTATATAAATTATGAAATATATTTAAATGAACTAATAAATACAAATTAAATAAGTAATTGTTAGGAAATAAGTTCATATATTTCAATAAACTTATTTTTTTTCTTCAAAAGTATGTTTTTAAAAAATTTATATTTTTTAAATTTTTATTAGAATGTATTATAGTAAATTTATAGAACTTATAAAAAGTTTAATTTAAAAAAATAATATCATTTTATAAACTATTATGTCAAATTATATTAGGGTGAATTTTTTTTTATTTTTCTTAAAATATATATTTTCCAATGAATAGTGAAAATACATATATTTATTGAAAAATATATATTTTTCAATAATATTAAAAGTTCAATTTGTTTTAAAATTATTTAAAACTAAATTAGTTTTCTTATACTATTACTAATCCAATTAAGTTCATTATAATCAATTTTTTTATTGAATTTGGTAAAAAAACCTTTTTTATCTGTAAAAAGGCATTTTTTGAAAAAAAAACACTATGTGTGCAATGCATTTTTGACTTAATAAATTAAATTGAAAAATATTAGTCAATAATTTTAATAAAATTTATATAATATTTATTCAATAAATTTTTTAACATTCATATTATTTTTTTACTATGCTTGGGATGTGAATAAATCAACATTTACGGTGAAAAATAGTATTGTTCTAAAAGAATTTTTCATCACACTTTTCACGCTTATTTCAAAAGTTATTAATTTCACTTATAATAATTTTATTTGATTAAATGATTTCTATATTTTTAATCAAAATATTTAAATCTGATAAATAGTTTTCTTTTATATTTAGGCAGTCAGAATAATAGCTTTGGTAAAATTTATGACCTTCAAAAAGGGAAAATTGGGTTAATCTTGGTTAAAACTAACTGTCATAGTCAAAATTTTAAATAAAAAAATATGATTTTATGAATTTAATTAGACCCATATAACCTTAGTGTAAAAATTTATTTTTTTAATAAAAAATATTTAGTTAAAAGGAGCTACATAATATTTAAATCATATGACGTTACAAAATGTCACTCTCTTGGTTTCAAATATAATTTATGTTTTTACATAGGGAAAAAAATATTGTGGTGAGTGAATATTAATTTTAATTGTATGAATAATGATAGTAATTTCATAATGTAAATTTATTTTTAAATTTTTTAAAAATTATAAAATTACCTTAAATGCTTATCCAATTCGAACACAATATTTATTCTATTAATAAAAAATATAATAAATGATTTTAAAAATATTAAAAGTAATATATTTTGAGTTTGTTATAGTGTTGAAAAATTATTTTAGATAAATATGATTTATTATTGTTGTGTGAAAATATTATATTCTAATTTTAATATTATCTTTATATCTTTTATCTTAAATTAAATGAATAGTTTCAAAATTTACATGAATGATATTTTATCAAAATGATATTTTATTAAATTGTTTAAAAATAATAAAAATATCGAAATAGTACAATTTGGATAATATATTGTTTAAAAAATCATTAATTGGTCCTTTATTAGCCAATTATCACCTTATATGAAAATTGTAACCCTTTAAGTGTGAAAAAAGCATTACCATGGTTAATGTTAATATGAGTTAACTATGCGGTTAAACCAAAATAAAATGTTTAAAAAACCACTTAAAACATTCCATTTTCTTTGTACATATAGAATATACTACCTTATATTAGAATATATGTCTACTTGAAAATATTTTTTATAGAGAATACATTTATTATGAGATAATTTTTTTAGGAATTTCAAAATTTCCCATCACCTTAATTTTAGAGGGGCACCTCGTCCCCTTAATTATTCACATCACTTTGAGCCATATACCTTGACCATATCCTAAAAAATTCTTTCTACAACACCCATATCCATTTTATATATGTTATTTTATTCCCAAAAGACAAACTTTATATCCCTTATGATGGGATATAAAGGGGTTATTTCCTATAATATGTAATGGACTTACCTAGAAACTTTATTTTTTACTTATTATTTAACTATTATAAATCCATGATATTTATCCTAAAATAATAAATTAACTATATTAAATATATTAAAAAATTATTATGATTATAGAATCACTGTTATCCACCCTCTTTCTAATCAAATGAGAAGTGAAATTATCGCTTGTGCGTTTGTATGGCTTGTTGTCTTCACGTACCGATACTATTATTTTTCCCCCACAATATTTCCTAAATGGTTATTATGATTGGTCTAATGATTTTATATGATATTTATCAAATAATTTTTCTTATTCAATTATAATATCACTTCTACCTTATTACATTCCTTTCCATTGAAAAATAACAACATCACTCGTTCATACGTGTGGACTACCACCTCCCCAAAGCGAACTGATTAGTTATTCATTTAGGTTTTACATGGATTGTAATAAGGATATATTTAATAAATATAAAAGATATATATGAAATATAAATTATTTTTTATAGTTTAATTATTATTTACCTTTATTTAGTTACATCTGTTAAAAAATAAAAAAAGTTTTCATGCATACACATAATTAACCATCTCTAGGACCGATGCAATTCATTTTTCTCTTTATAAATTTTATGGATGAATTTAAATATGAAAATAATGAATATAAATTATTTTTATATCTTGAATAAAATTTTATAGATGATGGAACCAATATCAAATTACATAGAACAAAACTATCGAACTGAAACATACATGGAAAATGAAGCAATTATCTCCCAGAACATTGATTATAATAAAGAATTATTAATAAATAGGTGATAAAGGGTTATAATTAAATAATATATCATATGATATATATGATTAAGGTTTTATAAAATATATATATATATATATATATATATATATTATAAATATATATTTATTGGGTAGGAGGTTCAAACACGTATGAAGGAAGTTAGACCTGAGGTAAGGGTTTCTCATCTCAGTTTTACTTCCAAGATACATATTTCATATTCAACATTATTTAATTTATGTGGTGTGTATAATAATGCATTATATTTTATATCTTTAATATATTTGTATTCATAATATTTCATGTTTCATTTGAATTTATTTCTTTCATGGGGGCTATGTTTCAAATGTTTCAAAAGTGGTAAGAGTTTATTTTATATAGTCTTATTTTAATTAAGATGGTTTATGTTAATATATCTACTATAGAAATAATTATATATTTATATATTATAACAATTATATTTTATTATTATATATTTTTTCCTATTATTACTAATTTTTATTTCAATATACTTTATTTAAATACTCATTATAAAAAATAATGTTTTTAAGGAAAGCTGACATTGTTTTTCTACTAGGTTAGGAATGTTTTTCATACATGTCTATATTTTATAAAAATGTTTTAAAAACTATTTTTACTAACATATTAAAATTCATAATTTTTATATTTACTCTTTATTTTAATTTCAAAAAAAATAAATGGAATCTTCCTGTCATTTTCCATGTAATGTACTTTTTGAATTTTTCAAACCTTTTGAAAAGAATATTTGTTTTAACATACTTGGAAAGAATGTAACTTTACAAACATCATAAATACTCATTGATTTGAATTTTCATTTGGATCTTCATATGATTCTTTAAAAATTAATTGTTTCCTAATATTCTTGAATTTTTTTAAAAAACAAGATTTTCAATGTGAAAAGCGTACATTCACCATGAATTTTTCTAATAATATTTTCATGGTATTTTTATTAATCAATGAAAACAAACCTTGTTTTAATTATGACTCAATATGGATATGTTGTAATGATACTATCCTTATTATTTACTGAAATGGGTTTTGATCAGTTTCCTAGGGATATACTATTTTTTTATCATTCTTCGTATTACTTGGGATCGTTTATGATAATGTTTATTGACAAGGGAAATTATTAACATTTAATATGATAGTTTTTAAATATGAATATTAAAAATTATTATATTTCACCCCTTTCATATAACTAATTCATTGTAATTATTATATGATGTTTGAGGTACACTATACCCCATTGATGCATTATTAGGACTCATGAGAAAAAATAGCTTGGGTATTTGGTCAGGTCCATACCCATTTATATAAGATTTCATGTCATGGGTCCATAAAGGTATGTTTATGATGTATTTCATTATGAATTACCTCATTATGATACTGTATATTTATTTTAATGTGATAATTTGATTAGTTTTGATATCCATTGATATGTTTCAAGCTTATCTAATTATTTAAATGAAATTATATTATGTGTAATTGTTTCTACCATGTTTTTCTTTATGATCAAGATATTGATTAAATTAAATGTGTCTTCATATATATACCTTTATATATTGATTATATATTATTTATTTATGATAGCTCTTGTTGTATGAATACCCATACTAAGAATCTAATCTCATGATTTTCTTGTGTTTATTTTCCTTAGGATGAAAGGATATGTATTATAATTGATATGAAAGTATATACTAAAGGTAATGATATTTTTTCTCAAATAAAATACCGTGTTATACTTTTTGTTTTAAATTTTAATGTGATATTCAATTATTTATCAAGTTTTCTAAGACTATTAAACTATTCGGTCCTCTATGATAAAATTCCTTGTATCTAGTGAGACTATAATAAATTTCCTATCAAATTCATGCTATTGGGGTCATGGTATTTACACATTACCAAGGTGTAATTGTTTTCAAATAAATACCCAAGAATGAAATTTATTTCATTCCCATCAGTATCTAAATTTCCATTTTCAGTAAAATTCATATGACCACGTTTGTAAAATAATGGGAATTTAATTGTAACTATATAAAAAAAATATATGTAAAGTGAAAGAAAAAAGGGAAAAATAAAGTTCTTCCATAAATGAAATTTAATTTTCTTTAAGGTTCAAAAAACTATGTTATTATGAATATTAATATTCTACATAAAAAATACCCATTGATCCTATAGAGGGAACATAGTTTCTTTGATAAAACATGAAATCCCCACAAGACATGGCACACAATTGGGAACGTGTGGTGAATTAGTTGTAGGTTTTTAAAAATTTTCTGATGCAAAATAAACCTACTTTGGTATTTAATACATGATTCTCTCAATATATTATCCCATACTTAACTCTATGAAAAAACTAAATAATTAACTAATAGTTTTTAAAAGTTTTGGACTAAATTTGGGTTCATTCTCATTCCCTTGTTCAAATTCCATTGACCCGCATATTATCTAATATATTTATATCAAATGATACAATTGCAAAGATTAGGTGTCATATAATAACCTCATTTACCTTCATCTAATTGGAATTTACATAGAATCTTACTACTTACAAAATTCATAGAACAAGGTATGAAATATCTCTTGATAATTGAATTGATTAGTAATTATTGATGTTATTCCACTTAAATCTTAAATGTTAATAGAATAATATGATAACTCATGGGTTAATTGGATGATGGTATGTTATTTGAAACTAAAAATTAGATTAAATTCCCTAGATAGATTATCCTATGATATACGATGAATATATATTCTATGATTTGGTCATTAGACTCTCTTTAACTTACCTTAGTTTTTTTATGATTGGTTTTTATATAACACGCACACACACATTATCTCTCTTTGATAGCTCCTGATATTAAATATTTTAAAAAATACAAAAACATTAAGCAGAAGAAATAAATTATAGGTTTTTATTCTTGAAACATCATTAAATAGAATCATATAACATGATCATCAATGATTTTTTCAATTAGTTAAACTCATTTTTATGCCCCATGATCTCAAAATATTCTCTAATCCATCTAACAACCTGTTAATTGTAAAATTTTACTTACACCGTTATTTTATTTTGGAAGCTTCATGAAAAGTAATTTCATGAATCTTATATACAAATATCACAACATTAAATTCTTCTAAGTAGTCCATGAGAATAGAATCATGAAACAATCCTGATGTATGTTTTGGTGTGAATCCTAATGTGTTAGACTTTAATTCTTTAAAAATAGCTATAATTATTAGAATATAGAATAATATATGAAATTTTTATTCTCAAACATTATTATTCCATTTGTGAAACTAATGTAATATTAATGATGAAGTTTTAAATTGATTTATATTACAAGTAAAATTTAATATAACCATGATCACTAAAAAACTCACTGGTAATTCACTAAAATATAGTCACATAGCCTTAGGTAATACCATATTTCAAAAATCCTATGAATGAAAATCACCTTTTTACATTTACCGAAACACACACTTTTAATTCACTATTTCATGGTGCATCTCAGTCACACCAACTTATATTTTGGGTGTAACTTCTCGAATAATAAAGAATAACCTATGGTTTTATGTTTTGATTATAAATAGATGATATCACAAACTATTCAGATAAATCATGAATAATGAATCCATGAAAAAAATAAATAGAATCATTTTATTAAAATATCTAATTCTTTATAATATAAAAATTCTATAAATCTAAGATTAACAATACTTAACCTTACCAAATTTCCTTTACAAAAGCCCTGATGACCTTTACATTGGTAATTAATTTCATAGATGACCATGAAGTAGTATCAACAAACCTTAATACAACCTTCATAATATATGAGTTACAATGATGTAGCCACTAAAAAACATTACTAAGATAATACAACCTGCAGATAACCATTTCATGTATTTATTTAACGAATATATACATCTTTGTTAATTTTAAATACCTTCATGAACCCCCTTTATACCTTCAGGTAGACAACATGATTCCATACATACCTTTACTCATATACTAATTTATTATGTACCATTCTGTAAATAATTGAATTCTTGTTTTAATTATACATAAGGTATAAATACCCTTACAAAACATGTGTAAACTAATATTAAACTCTGATAAGGTTTCTATTTTTTTCTCAAAATCATCCCAAACCTTCCTTGATCAACTCAAAAACATTCAAAATCACTTTCAAAACATCTCATCCACCTTTACTAATTATCAACCAAGTATTATAACAAATTGAAAGTATTAATAACTTATTCAAAAACTCTATAAGAAATTAAAATTCATTACCCTATAATGATCAATTTAGTTTATTAAGATAAAAATACAAAATATATAGAAAAATTAAAATATTTAAAAAATATTTATTTTAAACATTAAATTTCATTAATAAAAACTTTTGTATTAAATAAGTTCATTCAACTTTATTTTAAAATATAAAATTTTTAGTATATATAAAAAATTTGATACATTAATAATTACATGTTTATATCATCCTAAATTCAATTTATAAATCTCCTTAAGACCATCACATAATATCTAATGGTATAATAATCAGTGGTTGTTGTCATTGGTGTTGATTCTGCTTCATTGATATCATTGTGATTTAAAAGAGATTGAAATTATCTAAATGAATATCATTCTCATGTTGTACTCATTGAGGTTTATCTTTTCCTTGTTATAGGGAAGTACATAGTGATGCTACCTCCTTTATGATATCATAAAAACCAAACTCATAAGGAAGACACCAATTTCTTGATGCCATCTCTTCTCTTTTCAATATTGGTTTCATAATGTGGTTACATCTATTTATAGATTAAAATTTAACAACTATATTATAACAATCACATTTAATAATTATAATATAATCTCATTAGAATATCAATTTTATTTCACTTAGTTTTTCTTATAAGACAAGCTATCAATAATTTTTTTCTATAGAAATATATGCTAAAATTGAAGGTTTTAATATCCAACCCCCCCCTCTAAAAGAATTTCGCCATTGAAATTCCATTATGTTGATAAAAAAGGTGAGTTTAATTTTTTCCAAATTCCTTTTAATCTTCTGACAAAGCTTTGTAAAAATTTTGATTTCACTGTAGAACATTAACCAAGTCGGTGGGCCAATTCTTAAGTTCTTTATTTCTTATACCCAATATCTCCACTACTTTCTCCACATAATAGAGATCATGATGCATCTATTATAATGAGGGTTTAGTACATGTTAGGGATTTGGTATTTATTCCTAAATAGGGATACATGGATCACATCATGAACTTAAGATAGGGTTAGTGGAAGTGGTAATCATTATTCCATAGCTCAAATGCAATAAATAATCCTCAATGGGGAAATTTATTAGAGACTTTACTTTTATTTTTTTTTCAAACCTCTTGAGTATATTCTATTGGAATATATAAATGAATTTTTTTTCATTTAAATTAATACTCCATATCTCATCAACAATTGTGATTATATATTTGTTTTTCAAATTTATATCATACTGGTCTTAACATACATAGATGTTACATTGATTTAGATGAATATTCATTAAATTACAAAAATGAATGCCTAAGGACCATAATAGTTTAGTGTCTTTGGAAACAAAGAAACAAAATCTTTTATCCTGGTAAAATATCTTCCACATATCTAATAAATATCTTCACCATTAGTACTTCTACATAAAACCTTTCTTCATAACTGGGGGAAAGGAAACATAAAAATGGATAATCTTAGATTATAAATATGGGTAAAATAAAGGAAATTCATAAGATTAACATGAACCAAGAGTATTTAACTTGAGAATAAAATTTGAAGATCGTACCATAAATAGAGATCATATTACAGATTATTATTTCATAAGACATGGATCATGAGATAATTAAGTGAATAAGTCATGAAAATGTAACATAGAAATAAACACATGGAATTATGGTAGATGAATAAGTATATAAAAACCCTATGTCAAGACGCCCTACCAAGGCCTTTGTAACAAGTTAGACTTGGATTAACCACCCATGTACCAACTTTGGGCTTGAAATTCCCTCATGTATACCCTATTGTTTTGGGATTAGGATTTACTTATTTATACCCTCTTATTTCGGGCTTGGGATGCCCTCCCATGTACCCTCTATTTCCGGGCAGGGGAAGTCCTCTCTTGGTTCAAGTTTGGTATTTCCTCTCATGATCCCTCTTGTTTATATATTAGGATGTCCTCCCATGTACCTTCTTGTTTCAGTCCTTGGAAGTAGTCTATTATACCCAATGAGGTCATAAAACATTCCTTGTTACCCAATGCAGTAGATGGGGATATAGGTCCACCCATCTCATAATGAAATCATACATACATGTGACATAATATCATAAACACTAATATTATTTCACATAAAATTAAATGGATGTCATAAACATGTAATCATATATTAAATTATGGAAAAATACAAGTTTCATAATCATTTTATCAAAATTGTTCCCAGTGTAAAGAATCGGGTTTCAAATTATATAACCCATGGAAGAGAAACTGGTATCATAAGTATCATTCCATCAAAAAATAAACCATTCAAGAATAAATATTAATAGAGACATTGGATTATTTCTTATAAGGTCATGCGTAACATTAATAGATGTCATCTTAGATGGAAAATACCTTAGATAGATATTGTGAATAAATTTCTTGAGGAAGATATCCTTTCTTATTTGAAAAAGTCTCTTTAAAAGATAAAACCATTTTTAAAAAAAATTTCAAAAAATAAACTTGAAATATTATAAATAAATATTTGAAAACCATTTGGAAAACTATTTCAATGAAAATGTCTCCAGAAATCTTAAACACCTTTAGAAAAAAATTATCCTCAAATAACTTATACAATGATACTGAATTTTTTTTTCTAAAAAATACTCTTTAAAATATTATAAAATAATATCAAAAACATTTTTGAAAAACAAATTCTTTAAAACTTCTAAAAGGATATTGAAAAAATAAATTAAAAAAATTTCTTAAAAAATATAATTTAAAACCTAAAAATAAAGCTTTAATGAATTTACTATGGGTAAATTCGTACATGTCTTATGGGGTAAAAATCATTCCTTTTTCATGGTAAAAAGGTAAGAAAATTCCTCATTTCATGACGGATAAGAAGATTCATTTGAAAAAATAGTTAAAATACAAAAAGGTTAAAAATTTATTTTAATGATCAAAGGAGATTATTTCAATATTCTTGTAAAACCTTTTTTGAAAAAATGATTTTGAAGGAACAAATATTTCAGAACGAATAGAGGGCCATGTGTGGCTTTCTTAAAAATGATTTCTTAAATTTATTATGTACCAAATTGTGAAAAAATGGAAAAAATACCTGAATATATCAATAATAACCAGAGTAGAAAAACATTGAAGTGCTTTATTAATATATGCATCATAATATTTCATCAATGTAATCAGAAACAAAAACAATCTAAAAAAGTGATGATATTGTTTCAATAAACTCTTACAACTTTGTAAATTTTTATTGTAATACACAAGTAATTAAATGGAATTACATAAATCTTATAATATCAATAGAATGATGAGATTCATGATATTAAATTTTAAATTTATGGTATACACCTCATTGAAAAATATAGGTGCATGACATGGCATGTGTCTCAAAGAATGAAAATTGAGAAAAAATTACTTTACCGATTTGGTAACTTTTGAAACCTAAATCACGTGATAGAAATATCATAAAATGTATATTTAAATACCCATACTTTTAATTATTATAATATTATAATACACCCATGGGAAGTATACACACCACCAAAAAGGATTTGGTGGGGAATAAAACATGTAACTGATAGAAATTAAAAGTGAGATAAAATTCCCTAACATTGTGCCTTGACTCTCTTGGTACTCGTAAAATATTATTGTATAATAAATATAATTTTATTATAAATTTTTTAAAGAATCATATTATTATATATAATACATTATATTGTTTGATTGTGACCTTATATTACTTTCATGTTAACAAACCTATGTTATGGTTTCACTTCTGGTAATATTCTCTTTGTTCTTTGCAAGTGTCCAAATTTATTATATCTTGTGTCCTTGTAGTTATATCACGATTCAACAAATTTAAACCATGATAAAAAGATAATTTAAAAACATTATATTAGTATTATAATAAGCTATAGAATATATAATTACTAAATTAAATTCAACGTTCATGAATACAGTAAGTCGTACGTATGAATGAATGTTGTTTCTGTTGTTATTATTGTATTGAATGAAAGAAAGAAAATTAAATAAGAGTTTCTTTGTATGTATATATTTCAATATTATAGTATCATTATTATATTAAATATATCATATAACTTTACTAAACCCATCCTCGATACATTCCATGTAGTGTGTGAACGAATCACATCGCTTCGAGGGGGTGGTAGTCCACACTTCCTCAAATGAAATAATAATATTTACTCCAAAGGGAAAGTAAAAAGGTACACATTGAAACTGAAATACAGAATATTAAATATATATATATAATATAATATATGACATATATAATCAGTGTTTACATCATAATTTCCACCCAGAGAGGTGGTAAATGGAAAATGAACAATCATCGTTCAGTGGGGTTGTAGTTATCCATACACATGAATAGTATGTTTGTTACCCATTAGATGGAGGTGTGTGTAATTTTAGGTAAAAAAAATTAGCATATAAACATCCTATTATATTGGATATACTAGTTTTTATGTAAAATCATTTAATAAAGAGATTGGAGGGTTGTAGAAAGAAAATAAAAGAAAAGATCTTGAGAGAATACGTTACCTCTTAATCGAGGTAACTCCTTTTATTTTATGCCAAAATTATTCCATGGATTTATTTATATAAAAAGGGATGCTTATAGAATAAAGAGAAGGATTTTGGGAATATTATTGGGTAGAATGTGTCTAATCCTATGTTGTTTTATTGGTGTGAAGAATAAGGATATATGGTAACCTTTTATAGGGAATGGAAAGGAAACACATGTCTTTTTAAAATAAGTTAGGTACACACAAGTTTTTACCAAACAAAACTCATAAAAAATAAAAAAAAAATATAAGCTTAAAGGATGAACCATGTCCATAATATAATCTTAAACGATGAATCTCACTAACATGATTACATAGTAGGTTTTTAATGTAAAATGTCCAAAAGTTTAATAAGTTTTTCTACTAAATTTAAAATTGAAATTGTTTGAAATGACCAAAATCGGATTAATTTATAGAAATATGATATAATTAAACATTTAATCTAATTTAAAATATAATATAACCTTATAAATAAATTATAAGAAAAACAATTTTTGAATTAAAATCCAGTATTTTTAGCTTTTCATTAAAAAATGAAACCTTGTAGAAAAATTAAAAAAATTATCCTAACCTCATATTTTTTTCAATTAAAAATATAATTTTTTTTTAACATATTAAAAAAATAAAATTTTAAAAAATTTGATCTAAAATGGGTTCTCCATTAAAAGGCAGTAAACCTATCTTTAAAAAAAATATATGGTTTTAAGCATAAATCTTGGTTTGTTCTTTATTATGTCTATCTAGTATATTAGATAAATATAAAAAATATTTGATTGAATATATAACATATATATTAAAATAATATCACTAAATAATTATAATTAATTTAATTTATTAAGACAAAACACATTTGTGTGCATTAAAATAAAAATATACCCTTTATATTCAATTGTTTCTTATATTATCATTTCTAATTATTTGGATACCTATGAATTAATATTATTTTTATGTAAAAAATATATATAATGTCCCAGAAATTCGGTATATTTTTAATTATATGGAATTATTATGAGACTGCGAAATCTGACGACGCGCGATTCTGAGGCCTGGAGTGCCCAGAATGATCTGTTGAAGTTTTGTTATGATTTAATTAGCACGCGTAAGCAGTTTCCCTAAAAAAATAAAATGACCCTTAAACAGTTTCCCAGACTAGAAATCAGAGGGAACCGTTGTATTCATAATGGTGGGTTTACCCTTGGCGTGACTTACGTTTGGTCGGCACATGCCTCCTGTGAGAAAACCCAAAATGGCATAATCGTTAATAAAATAATTGAATAAATTATTTAATTTTTCCAATGCATATAACTCACAAAAGGTAACTCATATTGAAAATCCGAGACAACAAATGAACTCCTGAGGGTATACTTTATTTAGGAAAATACTAAATTTTGCTGGCTCAGGCCACTAACGAAAGTTACTTTTTGGCAGTAAATAAAATAATTAAGTGAAATTATTTTATTGTAAAATCCATAACATTTCAACGGTAACTCGGATTGGAAGTCTGAGAGTACTGTTGGGTTTATTGGGGCGTGTTTCATATAGGCAGAGACTAACATCGACCGGCACAGGTAGAGGGTGATTGATAATAATTTTACGAACTTTTTTTGGGTATGTTCATTAAACATGTGAACATCATTTTCTATCTTTTAAACTGGTGATCGGATTAAAAATCCAAAGACACTGTTGTACTTGTACCATCGGGATTTTCTTATGGAAAGTTTAACCTCGATATTAGTAGGTTGAGAGAAGAAGTTGGTTTTTTCATTTTTCGTGGAGGGTTAAATAAAATAAATATATATTTTTTAAAATATCCTCCAACTTCTCCTATTAATTCTTGGTGATGGGGACCACCCGAACTTACCTTTAATATGAGGGAACCCTTGGAATTATCCCATGTTAATGAGCCAACAATTAATTGATCTACTAAATAATTAAGTGGCTCCTCACCTCTTATTTGGGGGGATCGTTGGCAAAGGGGGCTGTTGGGAGATCATTTGGGAGAGCTTTAGGATCTTTTGGTTGGTGAAAAAACAACCTCCAAAGAAGAATGTCCTTCGGATCAAGAACGAGGAAGATGCACAAGCTGAGATCAGGAGTGTGGTGTGGGAGAAACGAACGTCGATATCTTCATCTCCTTCCTCATGACATCTCCAACGAACGTCAATGTAGGGGGTTTATTTTGAAGTATGATAAATATCTATTTGTTAATTCCCCATATTCTTGATTCTCAATGATGATGGAAAAACAAACACGACCATCGATCCGCACCTATACCATGATGTTTTTATTTCATTTTTCACGCGTTCTTCGCACGTTCTACGTCGCCAAATAATTAAGAGCGCTAAAAATAAAATGATCCATTGAGCACAGCATACAGATGCGGAGATCTCGATATGGGGATTGCGAATATGCAGTTGTCATAATTTTCAGGGTAAGAACGAAGGTACAATGGTGCGCGAAAGGGGGGAAGTGACAGTGTGATTCTGGCGAGTCTTTAGAGTGCGACTCTGAGTGAGGTAAACGGTGCGATGTGTTGCAGCTGTCGAGAAAAGGTATCGAGGCTGAAGGGTTCGGCTGGTGTGAGTTAGGTGAGATGGCTGGTGGCTTAATGGGTGGCCGGTGTTGTAGTGCATGGTTCAAGAGAGTGAGGTTGGAGGTACCAGATCTGGTGCATCAGTTTGGTAGTAAAAAGGCATGAATTTTAGGAGGAGAAAAAAAATGTGAAGGAGTTAGATTGGAGTGGGAAAGGGTTGAATATTGGATGTATTTTTTGGGTTTTTGGATTGGGTAACCGAAATGCTCAAATAATAATAATATATTATTTTTATTAAATCTTCGACACCCTATAACTCTTGTGTGTGAATTCTGATTGACTTACCATTAGTGGCAAAGTGATCCTCTCATTAAGACGATCGATTTAAGTCTAATGTTGAATATTAAATTTTTGTTCATGGATCAGGTCCACGAAACACCCAATAATATCATTACTATTATTATTATGGGATCTTGTATTCGACATATCTCCCTCGTACGGTGTCGAAATGATGAACCTTCAGCGGTGATGAAATCATTGAGACAAAATAGTTCTTTAGATATACTCCACATGACTTTTGGAGAAAGTTGGAGTTTGGTCGGGTTGGATCATATTGCAATCCCACTGGGCCCTTGGCTTTAAAATGCCTATATCTTATAGACCAGACTTCCGATTGACGCAATGTCTATTGTGTTGGGACCCTTATGACATGACAGATCATTGGGTTACTCCTTAGTGGAGCTTAGTGGCGGTTGAGGTACAACCAATATTTTGAAAGGAAGTTTCTACAGAAGTCGAACGCACCGGGTGTGAGGAATCCTTTGGCTGGTTGTAACATGAGAAAGCTATCCTATGTGGGTTTGTGCTTTGGGATCTTACGTGGGTCTGTGTTCAAGGGTCCCACTTGGATCCACTCGAGGAATTCACATGGGAATACTCTAGGATCCTTTGTGGGTCTACTATACTAGGATCCTACGTGGGTCTACTGTACTAGGATCCTATGTGGGTCTGATGATTTAGGATCCAGCATTGGTGTGCCTCTTAATAGAGTAAGATGATTCAGTAGTTACATCTATTCATATTTACTACCGTACCTAAGTTATACCTAGTTTGATCTGAGTCCTTATCTTTATGGTGATACCTTTTTGGTATTCTTCTGTGTGTCGTACCTCTTTGGTACTTTGCTTTGTGGTGATACCTTTGTGGTATTCTTCTATGTTTCATTAACATTGTGGTACTTACCTTCATGGTGATACCTTTGTAGAATTCTTCTTTGTGGTATACCTATGTGTTACTTACCATCATGGTAATATCTTTGTGGTATTCATCTATATGGCATACCAGTGTGGTACTTTCCTTCGTGGTGATACCTTGGTGGCATTCTTCTCTGTGGTGTTACCTTTGCGGTACTTAACTTTTTTGTGATTCCATTGTGGTATTATTTTATGTGGCATACCTGTGTGGTACTTTCCTTTGTGGTGATACCTTTTTGGTATTCTTCTGTGTGGTGTTACCATTGTGGTACTTACCTTTGTGGTGTTACCTTCGTGGTATTTTTCCATCGTGGAATAGTTGAGCTTTGAGCTAATGATTTGGGCCTTGTGTTTCCTCATGAATGAGATGGGTATACTTGATAACTTTGGTATATGTATGGTCATATACCTAAGTAGGTCTGAATTTTATTTCCATGCATTTTATTTTATTCTTTGTGTATTTTGAGAGAATTTCGGGGGTCTCGGGGTCCCTACCGAGTATTTTCATACTCACCCCTACATGGGCTACACCCGTACCAAGTTGTTCTATGTGAATATTAGAGAAAACGCTTACTGAGGACGAGGGTACTGGTGTCACGACCTGTCCCCCGAGGCCCATGTCGTGACTACCCCTAGCTCGCCTTCCATAGGCCAGGGGCTGGTGACTAGCACCGAAAGGTGTATTCCCTAAAACCGGGAAGGTATTGAATTTATTTCCTGTAACCACACGCAACCAAGCACACAACAAGATAGGAACATGAGTAAAGTGAATAGTAAATAGAGTGATTACAATAATAAAAAGGGGCTAGAATACAAGCCCAAGTGTAAATTACAAGAAAATAGGAAAGTACTAGTAAAACTAGGAGGTACAAGTAAATTGAACGGAACCTGTGAACACCCACCAAGGATCCTACCTGAAGGGTAGGTACTACTCTCGAACGATCTTCTATGTGGTACGCCTTGTTCAAGTCCACCTCAATGCTACCTATAGTCTTGGTACCCTCATCCTCAATCAGTGTTGTCCATCGTCTGCGCCAACCACCACAAGGTGCGGGCATAGCCCGTGTAGGGGTGAGTATCACGATACTCAGTAGGGACCCCGATACCCTCAAGGTCTCACAAAATCCACCAAGGATAAACCACACAACATGTAATCAACTGAAAACCCGTCTTAGGTATATTCCCATACATATACCTAAGTTATTTAGTATACCCACCTCAAACATGAGGAAATAGAGGGTCCAACTCAAACGGCCAAAGCTCAACTATTCCAAAAATGAAAGAATACCACGAAGGTAAGTACCACACAGGTACGCCACATAGAATAATACCATCATGGTATCACCATAAAGGAAAGGACTCAGATCACACAAGTATAACTTAGGTATCGTAGTAAGGATGACTAGATGTAACTACTAAATCATCTTACTCCATTAATAGGAAAACCCATGTAGGATCCTAAATAATCATCAGACCCACATAGGATAACAATACATCATATGACCCACATAGGATCCTAGTACGGCATCAGACCCACATAGGATCCTAGTACCTCATCAGACCCATATTGGTTCTTAGTAAAACAGACCCACACAAGATCCTAGTACATCATCAGACCCACACATGATCCTATCAAAGTAGACCCACATGGATTTCTAGAGAGGATCCATGTGGAATGCTCAAATACAGACCCATGATGGATCCCTTTATAATGTTACATCTACTTACAGGGTTCCCACACTAAGCTCGCTTGATTCTGGGAGGGTACGCCCCTCAAGCCACATGCCAATACTCCAGCTTCCTTGCAGTCCCATGAAGATGTATCCCAAAGGACCGCCACGTAAAAGGGGTCTCAACGCAACAGATGATGCATCAATTGGACGTTTGGTCTGTATGTTATTGAAATTTTAGTTATGAGTGCCCGGTAAGATTCATGTTTGATCCAACCCAGATATACCCCAAATTTATCCAAAATTCACGTGCGGTATACCAAAAGGTCTATCTCGTTCCAATGTTTTCGGCACTGTATATGGTTCATAAAATGGACATCATGTGCCAATGTTATGGCCAAAAGAGCGGAAATGGGTCGAAGCTTGTCTGGGTTCGGTCTGACTCAGTCGGACCGACCCACGTTGAGCGGCCGGGCTTGGGTGGCCCAGCCCTGATGGCCTGGCCCACACTGGGTGGCCCATCATGTGCGGCCCACAGTGCGACCTATGGTGGGGTCCACCCAATCCACACCTAGGGGGAGCCACTGCCCCCCCCCCCCCCCCCCGGTCTCCTTCAAACACTGAATGGCTACAACCATACGGTTCAATCAATCGACACACGGTACCCCCAGAAGATCCCGCTCGATGATGCTCGGTCGGCCGAAATGGCCAGCTAGTTACTCTTCCCAGCGGTGCGGTCACGCGCCGCAACCCCTCCGCGGTCGGCCGAACGCCAACCCCCTTCCTTCATTCGTCATGGCTAGGAGGGTCGCGGCCATCTACTTTGACGGCAGCATGTTGGTCATGCGGCCCATTCTTTCGTGGCCGATCGAAGCGTCGACCACTGTTCGGTTTCCAACACATCCACTTGGCAGTGGTTCCCAATTGTGGCGGTGCGGTCACCACCGCTACCCTACCGTGCAGTAGGCCGGTGCACCGGCCACACTCCAGTGTGCCTCCTGCTCAAACTGTGGCTGGCTAGGTGTCGTCCACCCTTCGGGTGCACCACTGTGGCTCGACAACCGCAACATTCCCTTCTTCTGGCGGCGCAGATGCACTATGCCCATCTCCCATGCATTGTGAAGAAAACGTCAAAAAGGAAAGATGCAGAGGGATCAAGCAATGTTCGTTTGGATAGTACCTTTCGCCTTATATCAATAGAAGGCATTTCATGATTTATTCAAGAATAAAAACAAAGATCAAACCCTACCTCATTCGTTTTTTGGTGTTGGAATGAGGAAGAATTCGAATATGTTGACGTTCATCATGCTCGCAACACGCCTCTGATCCCAGGATCATTCGTTAGTTCATCGGATAATCTCACTTTGATGGAGTTTGTTCTCCATTGGATAACTTTCTTCCACCAAGGAACCTCTTTTTCCAACCCAAAACACAACTCAAAGAAGAGGAGATATAATAAGATCTTAACTTAAGACATTAAAATCATCTAATCAAAATGATCATTAAATGGGTGGTTACACTTCTTGTGTAACCACTCATTTAATTCTCCTCATTAAATTAAGTGATTAAGGCCAGGTGTCCCCCGCCACTAAAACCTTAAAGGGGTTTAATAATAATAAAAATAAAATAGAAATATTTTATTTTATTTTTTTCCCAAAAAAAATAACTTTCATCCCGACTCGTCTTCGATCGAGGTGAAGGTCTCCTTAAGAAAATAACAATGTTGTGAGTACAACGGTGTCCTCAAATTTCCATTCTAGGTACCGGTTCAAAATTTACAAAAACTCGCTTGCACATTTACTGAACATACCCAAAAAAATGTTCAAAAATTTAATTTCAGGCACCCCGGGCCTCAGAATCACGCGCCATAAATTTTTTCAGACTCAAAATATTCCATATAATTATAAAAATACATGGAAAATTCAGGTCATTACATTCTACCAACCTCAGGGATTTGCATCCTCATAAGCCACACCTCAAACTAAGGGAACGATTGGGGGTACTGAGCATATATCTAGGACTCCCGCTCCCATGTTCTCTCCGGGAGGTTCCTGTACTGCTAGCGAATGCGTACCAGAGTTATCGACCATCACAAAGGACCTTCTCCTATAAATCCTCAATCTCTACTGAAACCTATGTAAACTTTTCCCCATCGTTGATGTCCAGCTCACCATGGTCGATGATGTGAGATGGGTCATGAACGTATCTCCTCAGCTGGGATACATGGAAGACATCGTTCAGTAGATGCAACTGAGGTGGCAGAGCTAAGCGGTAAGCCACCTCACCTATTCTACTAAGGACCTAAAATGGTCCGATGAACCTTGGAGATAACTTGATGCCCCAGAAAAACCTCTGCAAACCTCATCGGGGTGAGACCCATAGGAAGACGTCGTCACCATCCTCGAACTCAAGATGTCTCCTTCTCCTGTCGGCATAAGACTTCTTCCTACTCTGTGTATTCTTCATCTACTCCTGGATGATTTGCACCTTCTCTGTGGTAGCCCGTACCATCTCTGGTCCCACTAGTGCTGACTCCCCTGGGTTAGTCCCGCATAATGGAGATCTGCAAGGTCGCCCATACAATGTCTCAAAATTTGTCATCCCAAAGGTGGAGTGATGGTTGTTGTTGTATAAAAACTCCACCAAAGTCAAGTGATACTCCCAGATGTGAATGAAGTCAAGGACGTAATCACCTAGCATGTCCTCGAGGGTCTGAATAGTTCGCTCAGTCTGGTAATCTGTCTAAGGATGGAAGGTGGTGCTCAAATGAAGCTTCATCCCAAAAACCTACGGCAACCCCTTCTATAGCTGGGAAGTAAAAAGTTCTTCCTAGTCAGAGACAATCTTCAAGGGTACTCCATGTTGTCGCACAATCTCCGTCTCATAGAGGCATCCCATGCTCTCTACTTAACCCTTCTCACTGATCGGTATGAAGTGGGATGACTTGGTGAGTCGGTTGATGATCACCAAGATAGAATAATGACCCCTGGATGTATGTGGAAGTCCTATCACGAAGTCCATGGATATCCCATCCCACTTCCACTCGGGGACCTATAAAGGTTGAACTAAGATTGCTGGTACCTGATGCTCCACCTTCACTTGTTGACAAGTGAGACACTGAGAGACAAACTCTGCTACTGCGTTCTTCCTTCCTGGCCAACAGTTCTATCATCCGATATCCTGGTACATCTTTGCCACTCATGGATGTACTTCTAGAGGGTATGTATGGAACTCCCTCAACACTTGCTCCTGAAGAGACACTGGTAACATGGTAAGTCCTATGAAAAAGATAGTGTGATCTCCACTTTCAAAAAAACCATCAGGTGCATGTCCTGTGGATATCTGAGCACGTCGAACCTCGTAATCAGCATCCCTATGTTGCGCTTCCCTGACTCACTGAAGAAGTGGGGGAGTGACTATAAGATACTGAAGAAAATATTCTCTATCTCGATCCACAAAGGATATCTACAAAGTAACCAACTGCTTTGTCGCCTCACCTAGCAGTTGTAAGCCAGATCTCCTGCTGAGTGCATCTGCTACCACATTCTTCTTCCCAAGAGTATAGACTATCTCGAAGTCATAGTCCTAGAGGAACTCAAGACAAAATTGATGTCTTAGGTTCAGGTCCTTCAGAAAGAAGATATACCTGAGACCCTTGTGATCTGATTAGACTGTAAAACACTCGCCCATCAAGAAATGTCTCCACATATTCAAGGAGAAGACAACTTCTGCTAACTCCAGGTCATGGGTAGCGTAGTTCTGCTCATATTGTATCAACTATAGAGAACCATACGTGATAACTGCTCGCTCCTACATCAGGAAACATTTGATTTCAGTCCCTGATGCGTCGCAGTAGACTAAATACCCAACACCCTCTTTTGGAAACCTCTACATGGGCGCACTAGTCAGCCTCAAACTCAAATCCTAAAAACTATGCCGACATCTCTCAGACCACACAAAGGGTTTCCCCATCTTCATCAATGCTGATAAAGGTGCTGCAACTCTGTAGAAATCTGGCATAAATATCTAGTAGTATCCAGCCAAACCTAAGAAACTATGTACCTCCATCACACTACTGCGTGGCTCCCAAGAATGTACCACCTCAATATTAACTTGATCCACCCCAACTTCATCCTCCGAGATGACATATCCTAGAAAGTGAACCTATCGGTTCCAGAACTAGCAATATGAGAGATTACCATAAATATGGTGCTCTCGTAGTGTGTCCAAAACTATCTGTAAATGATAGGCATGCTCCTCCTCAGTATCCGAGTAGATTAGACTGTCGTCGATGAAGACTACTACAATTTGATCAAGTTATGTATGGAAGATCTTCTTCATGAGTCCTATTAACACTGCTAGAGCGTTTTTCATGCTGAATGGAATAACCAAGAACTCATAATGGTCATACCGACATCTGAAATCCTTCTTCTGCACATCCTTTTCTTGTACCCAGAGCTAGTTATAGCATGATCTGAGGTCTATCTTCTAAAGCCATTGTGTTCCCTTCAGCTAATCAAAAGGATCATCAATCCTCAGTAGTGGGTACTTGTTCTTCATAGTCACCTGGTTCAGGCACCAATAGTCCTCACAAAGTCTCAAACTCCCATATGAATTCTTGGTGAAAAAATTCAGGGCTGCCCAAGGAGAAACACTGGGCAGAAGAAATCCTTTCCCCTGTAAGTCCTCCAATTGTACCCACAACTCACGAATCTTTGTGGGATCCATCTGATATGCTTATGTAGATATCAGTTTGATCCCGGTGTACAAGACAATATAAAAGTCCACCTCTCTATGAGGACGTAGAGCCAGAATATCATCTAGGAAGACATCTGCATGCTGGTCCACCACTATAGGATAGCTCAGACTCTCCATGTGAACCACTTAAAGGGAAAGGCTCACTAACTGATGTGTAATCGGCGGCACACTTCTCTGGGTAAGTCCATCCTATGCTGTAAAGGCTCCCTTCTCACCGGTGATGGTAAACCTGGTCCCATCCATGTGGAAACCCCACACTTTGCACCTAATACAGTCAATCTGAGCATGGACTATAGATAACAAGACCATACCCAAGATAACGTCGTAAGCCCTCAACACCGCTACTAAGAGATCCCAGCTGAAGCTCTATCCTCCTAGAGTAAGTTAACATTGTTGACACCTGTTCGTAATCATCAAATTCTCTCTTGTAGTAGTCTCATGTCATAAGGATCGAGCCAACGACTCTGTCGAAATCTCTGAGCTCTGAATGAGGGAAGTGGAAATAAAAGAATGACTTCCACCTGTGTCTATAAGTATAGTAGGTATGGTGGAGTAGACACATATCATACCTCATATCATCTCCAGAGCTCCATGGTCGTAGGCCTCAGCTGCCTAGAGCTGAGATTTCCCCTATCCACTTTCCCCCTGTGGTCGGGGTGTACCACTTGGTGGTGGTGGCGGTAACCACTCGATTCATCACCCACCGCTAGTAGGAAGGCCATCTCCTCTACCAAGTTCTCCTACTCCCTACGGACCTCCTCATTTGAACAAATATCTCTACCTAGGAGGTCCCTCGACCGTCTTCTGATCGTCCGTACGGCGGGTCGGGAAGTCACGAGCCATGTGACCCTGCCCGCCGCATGTGTAACATTACTTGTTCCTCGAATGACTGGATCAGTCTCTGGTACCCCGCACAAACAACCCTGAATCCTGTGGTCATCCACCTATAGTTCTGGTCCTCTTGGACCTTTGTGACATCTGTCTGCTGCCAGCTGTAGAAGACTCCACTACATGATGACTGGTGGTGGGTCTCGTTGATGGTGACTGCTCAGCAAGAAAACTCTTCACTAATAGGGCTCGCTCTAACACCCCCGCATGTGTTGGGATGTTGAGAGAAATCATCTAAGCCCGGATCTACCGCCTAAGTCCATACTCATGGGTCTGGGCCCTGAAGAATGGGCCCCGCACCATATCAGTGGAGTAACATGAGAGGTAAGTGAACCTTGCTGAGTGTTGATCCATAGTAATGCTTCCCAACTACAGATGAAGAAGCTCCTATATGCGAACTGCATGAAGAGTCACTAGAAAAAATGCTTCCCAAAACAAGCCCTTAAAGTTTGCCCAGAGAAGCATCACCTCATCGTGAACCTGGAGCATCAAACTACACCATCTGCCTGCTGTTGCCTTTAGAAGACTGGTGGAAAGGATCACCATGAGATCAGATGGTTTCCCTACCAGTCGAAAGACTCTCACCATGGCCTCCAACCAAACCTCAGCCGCCATTAGGTCTATCTCTCCCCCCTGAACCTGGGTGGTCTCTGGCGCTGGAACTCGTGAAATACGCTCAAGAGACGTGCACTCTCTACTACAAGGGCTAGTGGCATCAGTGGCCCAATGGGTAATGGTACCGCTGGTGCCTCTACTGGAACAGGGCCCTGCACTGAGGCATCGTCGCTTAGTGGGAAATTAGTGCGTACTATACCCAGAACCCTAGCTCGCTGTTTATGTGGAGGCATCCTGTAAAAGGAAACAGGTGTGCCACGGTGAATAAGGTATACCTGGTGAGTTGAATCAAAGAGATCACAAATAAAACTCTCAAAACACACACGCAATCAATGTTTTTATGAATTGAGTTCGAAATCAGAAGTCAAGGTCCTGGTTTATGGATACGTCGGCCTCCACAACAACACTGGATTCCCTTAACTGAAAACTAAAATCAGTATACATAGCACTATTGCCATTAAAAGATCAGAGTCCAATTTTCTATAGTAGAACCGACTCCTCTAATACCAATTTGTCATGACTCATCCCCCGGGGCCCATGTTGTGACTACCCTAAGACCGCCTTCCATTGGCCAGTGGCTAGAAACTAGCACCAAAAGGTGTATTCCCTAAAATTTGGAAGGCATTGCCTTTATATCCTATAAACACATGCAATCAGGCACACAACAAGATACGAACATGAGTAAAATCAATAGTAAATACAACGAGTACAATAAGAAAAACGGTCCAGAATACAAGCCCAACTTTAAAGTACAAGAAAACGAGAATGTACAAGTAAAACTAAGAGGTACAAGTAAATTTTACAGCTCCTGTGAACACCCACCAAGGATCCTACCTTAAGGGTATCTACAACTCTCGAACGATCGTCTCTATGGTACACCTCGTCTATGTCCACCTTCAATCTACCTCCAGTCCTGGTACTCCCGTCCTCAGTCATCACTGTTCGTTGTGTGTACCAAACACAACAAGGTGAGGGCATAGACCATGCAGGGGTGAGTATAACGATACTCAGTAGGGACCCTGAGACTATTATGGTCTCAAAAAATCTACCAAGGATAAACCACACAACATGTAATCAACTGACAACCCAACTTAAGTATATGCCCATATATATACCTACGTTATCAATTATACCCATATCAAACATGTCGAAACATAGGGTCCAACTCAAAATCCCGAAGCTCAGTTATTCCAAAAAGTAAGGAATACCAAGAATTTATGTACCACACACGTATACCACACAGAAGAATACCACCAAGGTATCACCACAAAGGATAGGACTCAGCTCACAAATTTATAACGTAGCTATGGTAGTAAAGATAACTAGATGTAACTATTGAATCATCTTACTCCATTAAGAGGCAAACCCACGTAGGATCCTAAATCATCATCAAACCCACATAGGATCGTATTGCATCATCAGAGTCCCACATGATCCTACAACGACATCAGACCCACATAGGATCCTAGTACATCATCAGACCCACACAAGATCCTAGTACAACAGACCCACATAGAATCCTAGTACATCATCAGACCCACACAGGATCCTTGTACAGTAGACCCATATGGATTCCTAGAGAGGATCCATGTAGAATTCTCAAATATAGACCCACGAAGGATTCCCTTCTCATGTTACATCCAGCTACAGGGTTCTCGCACTAAGCTCGCTTGATTCTTGGATGGTACAATACTCATACCACATGTGGATAATCCAACTACCATGAAGTCCCATGAAAAAGTATCCCAAAGGACCTCCACATAAAAGGGGTCTCAACACAAGAGACGATGCATCAATCGAACGTTCGTCCTATAAGTTATTGTCCTTTTAGTCCCGAGGGCCTGGTTGGATTCGTGTTCGATCCAACCTGACCGTACACCAACATTATTGAAAACTCTTCTAGGGTATACCAAATGTTATGTCTCATTCCTAGGTTTTTGGCACCATAGAAGGTTCATCAAACGGATGCATGGTGCTAATGTTATTTCCAAAAGAGCAGAAATGGGTCGAAGATGGTCCAGGTCTGGTCCGACCAGGCCTGGGCTGACCTGACCCGGTTCGGGTTGACCTGGCACAATGGGTCCGACCTGGCCTCCGGGGTCCGGCCTGACCTGGCCCGCTGGGTCTGGCCCAGCCCACGCTGGATGGCCCCGCCCTCACCGAGTGGCCTGGCCTGAGCAGCCTGCAATGCCACCCGCAGTGGGGTCTGCCCTAGCCGCAACTGGGGGGAGTCATGCGCCCCCCGGTCTACTTCAAACACCAAATATTTGTGGTCGTTCGATTCAATAAACCGACACGAGGGACCCTTTGTGGGTCCCGCTTGATAATGCTCGTTCTGTAGAAACGGCTGGCCTATTACTCTTCTCAGCGACATTGTCGCATGCCACTGCCCCTCCACGACCATCCAAAGGATGGCCGCCTTCCTTCCTCCATCGTAGCTAGGCGAGCGACAACCATCCTCTTCGATGAAGGTGCGGTGATCGCGCCCTCTTTTTTTCTGTGGTCGTTTGATTCGACGACCACTGTTCGGTTTCTACCGTGGATGCTTGGCCACGGTTCCCTATTATGGCGGCGCAGTCACCACTGCCACCCTGACGTGTGGTCGGACAGGTGTCATCTGCCCTTCGGGTGCACTGCCATGACTCGACAGTCACGACCTTCCCTTCTTCTGGAAGCATGGATATGCCCTGCCCTTCTCCTACGCAGTGTGAAGAACACGTCAAAAAGGAAAGATGCTGAGGGATCCAGCCATGTTCATTTGGCCCATACTCTGCGACTTAGATCGATAGCAAGAATATCATGAATTATTCACAAATAAAAACAACGATCTAAACCTACCTCATTTGTTCGTTGGTGTTGGGGCGAGGAAGAAGTCGAAGATGTCGACATTCATCACACCCACAACACGCCTCTGATCCCGGGCTCGTTTTTCAGTTTGTCAGATAATCGCACTTCGATGGAGGTTGTTCATTATTGGAGAACTTTCTCCCACCAACTTCTTTTCCCAACCCAAAACTCAACTCAAAGAAGAGTAAATACAATATGATCTTAACTTAAGAAATTAAAACCATCTAATCCAAAACATCATTAAATGGGTGGTTACACTTCTTGTGTAACCACTCATTCAATAATCCTAATTATATGAGAAGTAAAAGGTATGTTGGCCCCCACCACTAAAACCATAAAGTGGTGGAATAAAAATAAAAATAAAATAGAAATATTTTATTTTATTATTTTTCAAAAAAAAACTTCTACCCCGACTCGTCTGCGATCGTGGTGATGTCTCCTTAAGTGAATAATGATGCTGCGAGTACAACGGTGTCCTCAGATTTCCATTCCGAGTACCAGTTCAAAAGTTACAACACCATGCTCACACATTTACTAAACTTATCCAAAAAAATGTTCAGAGATTCATTCTAGGCACCCCGGGCCTTGGAATCACGCGCTGTAAATTTTCACGGACTCATAATATTCCATATAATTAAAAAAATACATGGAAAATTTGGGTCTTTAAAACCAGGACTGGAGGAATCTCGGAGGTGGACCTTTAGACAAAGGGTAGCTGGGATGAGACTTGAGGGAGCCAGGACTAGGTGGTACACAGAGCAGACAGGCTGATGTGGAGTGTTGTGGATACGATATGTACCTACCCTTCATGCAGGATCCTCAGTGGACAATCCATGAGCTATTTTTTTATTTTCAGTTGTACATGTACTTTTACTGTTAGTCTTGTATTCTGGCCCCTTTTTACATTCAACACTCTTTTACTATACAATTTACTTTGTGCTCATATCCTACTTTTTGCTTGTTTGTGAGAGTTTAGAGGTTATAAATACAATGCCTTCCTAGTTTTAGAGAATACGCCTTTCGGTGTTAGTTTCCATCCCCTGGCCTATGGAAGGCGGGCTTGGGGTAGTCATGGCATGGGCCCTAGGGGACGGGTCGTGACAGATTGGTATCAGAGGAGTTTTGTTCTAGTGAAGTACTGGGACTCTAATCTTTTCTGTGTGGAGAAATAATGTTTAGGGTTTTGAGTGTGGTTTTAATTTTGGGGAGTTTGGTGTTGGTGCGGTGGCCAATGTATCCATACATCAGGACCCTGAAATCTGATTTCCGACTCGGTGCATGAAAAAACTGATTGTGTGAGTTTTGGAAATTCTTTTCCTTGGTTTCTTTGGATTCAGCTCAACAGGTATAACTTAATGACCATGGCGCACCTGTTCTTTATCAGGATGCTGTTGTGTAGACTGCCAGCTAGGAATCCTAAGAGAGTATGCGATGACGGCCCACCGAGCAATGAGGCCTCAGTGCGAGGCCCTATTACTATGTTAGCACCTTTGGGTGGTGTACCAACAACACCACTACCTGTTGGGAAGCTGTTACCACCAGCTCCACCAGTAGAGGATGAACGCCAATTGAGCATTTTTCACGAGTTTCAGTGGTATAGGCCTTTGAGGTTTTTAGGTGAGACCGATTTTTACATAGCTGAGGGCTAGTTGGAGGTGGTTTCTAGAGATTTCCGCCTAGTTGAGACACTAGTAAAATAGATGGTGATCTTTGCTACTAGTCTTTTCCAGTGAGTGACCATGAGGATGGTCTGCATAGTGATGAGGCTTCAGAAAGTGGACCGTTTCCCGAGATGGTAACTTTGGGTAGTGTGATAGCTATATCACTAACTGTTGATCAGAAATTACAACTGATGGTACCAGTAGAGGACACATGTATGCTTAGTTCCTTACATGTGTTTCAGCATCAGATACCCCTCATGTTTTGAGGTGAGCCAGACCCATAGGTGGCTGAGGACTGGCTTGAGGAGGTGGCTGAGAGTTCCCTAGAGCTTTTACGGCTTTGGCAGGACGACATGTCGGTAGCTTAGTATTCATTAAGGTGTGCCGACCATATCAGGTACTCAATGAATACAGTACAGCATGTTCTTCTAGGCTGGACCATCGAGCAAGGTGTGTTTAGGTACATCTGAGCCAGTACTATTCCACTATGAATTCATACATATGTTACTGTGCTGGAGAGAACCATTTTGGTAGAATGTTATTTGGATGAGCAGATGTAGCCAGTGAATGTTAGCAGTGGGAAAGTAGAAAACTAATTCCAGTCTCAGAGACATGGGTGTATAAAATGTTTCAGGAAGAGGAAGTGTTAAGGATAGATGAATCTATAGGGATGTAGATGTGGAAGTAGATATAGGAGAGAAGTATGAGGTGGTGTACATTTCAAAATGTTACAACCACCACCCCAATGTGGTCCCCACCAGGCTTAGGGAGCCGGAGGACAGGACCTGGGAGTAGCTGCATGTGGTCAAGGAGTGTGTCCCAAGGGCTTTAGGAATGATTCAAGGTTTGGTTTGTGTCTACTACTCGCTGCCGTATCAATAGAAATTAGAACCAATAATTCCTACCTTCCATGAATCTTGTTTAATGACTAGATTTTCTAGTCAAACCCACTACCACAAAACTAGGCAAGGCCATCACAACCCTTTTATCAGCGCTAATGAAAAACCGCTGATAAAGGGGGGCACCTTTATCAGTGCTTTTTTAGCGTTGATAAAGGCCCCCCCCCTTTATTAGTTCTTTTTTTAGCGCTGATAAAGGGACCCCCTTTATTAGTGCTTTTTTTAGTAGTGCTAATAAATGGTTCAACTTAGAAAAAATTAATTAAAAAATATATATTAATATATCAATATAGTTATATTGATATAAATATAATATATAATTTTTAAATATATTTTAGATAAGTATAAATACAAATTTACACTTATTATACTTAATATTTAAAATATTTAGGGAAAATGGCTTATAAAAAACTAAAAAAATATTTTTAATTAATAATTTGCTAATTATTATGGACTAATAGTCATTTAATAACAATTTGAAGACTAAAAAAAATTTTAAAAAGATCTGAAATATGATGAAAACGCAACTCAAACTTCAAATAGCCATAGCTTTTGATCCGGGTGTCCGTCTAAGCTTTATCACATATCAAGTCGAAGCATGTGACGAGCTCTACATTGATATAACCTAAGGGAACCCTGTTCAAGGTTTTTGCGAGGCCAAAATAGGCCCAAAATGCCTCCAAAACTGAGTTTTTAGTCGGGGTACCCCGATTTTTTAACAGTTTGTGGATTTTCAGCCTCGTTTAAGGGGGTATTATTGGCTTTTTTGGTGGGGAATGAATTTATTCCTAAGTATTACATTCTTATTGATATTATTTCTTTGAAATTTTATCGTTTTTTTATAATGCATTGTTATTCATAATCCAATATATCACTATATGTATATATTTTTTATACATTCACACCTAAAAATTTAATTTTTTAAATAAATAATTAAACATATTTACATATAAAATATATTAGCTTTATCTAAATAATAAATAATATCCATTTTATTTAAAATACCAATATATGAATATTTATATAACTATATATTAATATAACTATATATATTAATATAACTATATATATATATATATTAATATTGCTATATATATATATTAATATTTATATATATATATTAATATAACTATAAATATATATATTAATATAACTATATATATATTAATATAACTATATATATTAATATAACTATATATATTAATCTAACTATATATATTAATATAAATATATATTACTATATGAATAAATATAACTATATATATATTTCCTAAATAAGAGAACAAATCAATATAGGAGAGGGGCAAAGGCTTTAGGTGCGCAGGGGGGGGGGTCTCGAGATCAAATCCAGGTGGAGGCAGGGGCACGCGTGCAAGGGTGATTTAGAGGGGCTTGCGCTGCTAAAGGGTGTAGGTGGTGCATGCGGGTGTTGGAGGTGATGGAAAGGGCTGATAAAGGGGGGGATCAAGTGCTGTAAAAAGCCCCCCGATATTGGAATTTTTTTTATTTTTTTTTATTTTTTTTATTTTTTATCAGCAATAAAAATAGTGCTGATAAAAGGGTTGTTTCTCAACGCTTTTTGGAGCACTAATAAAGGGACCCCCCTCACCTTTATCTTTGCTGGCATTAATAGCGCTTTTATAGCAATGTTAAAGGCCATTTTTAGCGCTGATAAAAGCCGTATTTGTAGTAGTGACTGTTGAATTTACACTCACATCTGGAGATACCTTTGGGAGGAGACTCGATAATCACAATTACACTGATAATGTGATCTGGACCTTGAGGTGAGAGTTTTAGTTGGAACCTCTTGCCGGTAGTGTCAATGCCTTACAATGTTAGTATGGGTATGGACTAGACATCCACAGTTCATTATCATATTGACATTATTAGGAAAAAGTTTGTGGTTTATCCATAATTTTGGAATGGGGTTTTCCTTGGTCGGTGAAAAAGGATACCCAGGAATCACTGGATAAACTCCTTTATAGGAGGGTGCGACTGATCACTCGTGAGTCGGCCGACCTTACCCTTGTGGCTGCAGAAGTTTTGATTTTTTAGTTCCCAATAGGAGTGGCAAGAGTTCCTCTAGGACTATTACTTTAAGATATTCTATACTCCTGGGAAGGGGAATGTGGTAGCAGACGCACTCAGTAGGAGGTCTGGTCTACACCTGCTGAGTGAGGCATCAGAGTAACTAGTCGCGCTGCAAATATCTTTTGTGGATAGAGATGATGTTGGTTACCTATAGTCTATGACTTTCACTCCCCCACTCCTTCTGCAATTTAGGTAGGTGCATCTTGGGGGGCATTGACTGTGAGGCTCGACATGCTTCGATATCCTCAGGGGAGGCACCTGATCGATTTTCTAAAGGTGGGGAGCACGTCATTCTCTTTAGAAGACATACCATGGTACCGATGGATCTTCGAGAGGAGGTGTTGAGGTAGTTCCATATGTCCCCTCTGGAAGAACATCCTAGTGTGGTGAAGATGTACCAGGACCTCTGGCGTTAGTACTGGTGGTTTGAGATGAAGAAAGTAGTGGCAGAATTTGTATCATGATGTCTCACTTGTCCGAAAGTGGAGACTGCACAGAGTTGGTATAAGTCTTATGCCAACAGGATACAGAGACCCTTGGAGTTCCAGGAGTGGGACCACATATTCTTGCGAGTCTCTCGTCAACGGGGACTATGAAGATTTGGCCGAGGGGGAAAGTTATCACTGATGTTTATTGGTCCTTTTCTGATACTTCGGAGGATAGGCGAGGTAGCATACCACTTGGCACTTCCACCACAATTGAAGATGGTACGTAACATATTCCACATATCCCAACTGGGCGATATGTGCACAACCCATCTCACATCATCGACCATGTCGAGCTAGACTTAGACGATGTGGTGTCATTTATGAAGGTTCCAGTGGAGATTGAGGATTGATAGGAGTGGGTCCTTTGTGGGCAGTCGATACCTCTAGTGCGTATACACTGGCTGCACAGGAACCTCTAGTAGAGCACATGGGAGCAGGGGGCTCAGATTCATGCTCTGTACCCTCTTTTGGTTGTTTGGCATTTGTTTTGGCTGGCGTGATTCACCAGTGAAGATAGTTTTTTTCCGTAAATAAAATAATTAAGTGACAATTTATTTTATTTTAAATCCATAATATTTAAATGGTATCTTGGATTGGAAATATGAGAGTACCATTGGCTTCGTTGGGGTGTGTTTCACCTTGTCAGAGCCTAACCTTGACTGATGTGGGTCGAGGGTGACTAATAATAATTTTCCAAACTTTTTTTCTAGTATGTTCATTAAACGTGTGAGCAACATTTTCTACCTTTTTAACCGGTGCTTGGATTAAAAATCCAAAGACACCTTTGAACTTATAGAATCAAGATTCTCTTAAGGGTGGTTTAACCTTGACAATAGTGGGCTGAGAGAAGAAGTTATTTTTTTCATTTTTCATAGAGGATTAAATAAAATAAAAATATTTTATTTTAAATATCCTCCCACCTCTCCTATTAATTCCTAGTGGTGGGGACCTCCTGAACTCACCTTTAATGTGAGGGAACCCTTGGAATTCTCCAATGTTAATGAGCCAACAATTAATTGATCTACTAATTATAAGTGGCTCCTCACCTCTTAGTTGGGGGGATCATTGGGAAAGGGGGTATTTTGGGAGAGCCTTTGGGAGATATTTTCAGAGGTTTTGGTTGGTGGAAGAACATCCTCCATCAAAGAACGTACTTCAGATCAAGAACGAGGACGACACGTGAGCTCAGATCGATAATGTGGTGTGGGAGCAACGAACGTCGAATTATTCATCTCCTTCCTCGCGACATCTCCAATGAACGTCAAGGTAGGGGGTTTATTTTGAAGTATGATAATTATCTATTTATTGATTCCCCATATTTTTGATTGTTAACAACGATGGACAAACAAACATGGCCATCGATCTGCACATATACCATGATCTTTTTATTTATTTTTTGGCATGTTCTTCACACGTTCTACGTCACCAAATAATTAAGTGCGATAAAAATACAATTATTTGTTGAGCGCATCATACTGACGTGGAGATCTCGACCCGAAGATCGTGAATCTGTGGTCATCACAATTTTCCAAGTAAGAAAGAAGATGCAACAGACCACAGAAGGGGGTACGTGATGGTGCATTTCTGGAAAGTCTTTAGGGTGAAGATCTAGGTGAGGTAAATGGTGTGATGTGCTGCGGTGGTCGAGTGAAGGCAGCGAGGCCGAAGGGTTCAACTGGTGTGAGTTAGGTGAGGTGGCCGATGGCTGAATGGCTGACTGTCATGATGATGCACGATTCAGGAGAGTGAGGGTGGAGGAATTGTTTCTAGCACTTTGGTTTGTCGGTAGAAATTCATGAATTTGAGGAGGAGAAAAATCCATGAAGGAGTTAGATTGGAGAGAGAAAGGGTTTAAATGCAATAAAATTAAAATTGAAATGAATAAAGGAGGAGTGAATTGAGGGTTTTGCGGTGCACATGAGCGCTTTAATAGATTGAACGTGGGTTTTGGGATTAAAGAAAAAAATGGTTAAATAAAAATAAAAATAATATAATAAAGTTATTATTATTTTTGATGGGAAAATCGTGTTCTGATTGTAAATTATCTATGCGGCCTCAGTTTCACAAACCATCAGCGGAAGTGTGACCCTGACTTCAATACGGAAATTATGAGCCCAATATTGGATGTCTTTTTCAGGTTTTTGGATCGGGTACCTGAAATTATCAAATAATAAAAATATATTATAATTATTAAATCTTCAACCCTATATAACTCCTATGTGCGATGTCTGACTGGCTTACCGTCAGTGGTGAAGTGATCATGTCATTAAGAAGGTTGATTTAAGTCTAATGCTGAATATTAAATTATATTTCGTGGCTTGGGTCCACGAAACACCCAATAATATTATTATTATTATTATTATGGTATCGTGTATTCAACATATCTCCCTCATATGGGGTCAAAATGACAAACCGTCTGCAGCACTGAAATCCTTGAGACGTGGCAGATCTTTAGAGATACTTCACATGACTTTTGGAGAAAGTTGTAGTTTGGACGGGTTGGATCTTACTCGAATCCAATCGTTCCCTCGACACTAAAATGCATATAGCTTACAGACCGGGCATCCGGTTGATGCGAGGTATGTTGCGTTGGGACCCTTATGATGTGAAAGATCATTGGGTTACTCCTTAGTGGTGCTTAGTGGCGGTTTAGGTACAACTGATATCTCAAGAGGCAGTTTCTATGGAACTCGAGTGCACTAGGTGTGGGGAATCCTTTGGATGAATATAACATGAGAAATGGATCATATGTGGGTCTATGATTTGGGATCCAACGTAGTTCTATGTTTGAGGGTCCCACTTGGATCTGCTCTAGGAAATCATGTGGGAATACTCTTTGATCCTACGTGGGATTGCTATACTAGGATCCTATGTGGGTCTATTGTACTAGGATCCTACATGGGTATGATCATTTAGGATCCTATGTGGGTATGCCTCTTAATAGAGTAAGATGATTTAGTAGTTACATCTAATCATCTTTACTACTATACCTAAGTTATACCAGGTGTGAGTTGAGTCCTTACCTTCGTTGTGATACCTTTGAGGTATTCTTCTGTGTGGCGTACCTAGGTGGTACTTTCCTTCATGGTGACACCTTTGTGTTATTATTCAGTGTAAAATTACCTTTGTGGTACTTACCTTAGTGGTGATACCTTTGTGGTATTCTTATGTATAGAGTAATTCGGTGGTACTTACCTTCATGGTGATACATTTGTGGTATTCTTCTGTGTGGCGTACCTATGTGGTACTTTCCTTCGCAGTGATACCTTTGTGGTATTCTTCTGTGTGACATTACCTTTGTGGTATATACCTTTTTGGTGATACATTTGTGGTATTCTTCTTTGTGGTGTACATGTGTGGTACTTTCCTTTGTGATGATACCTTTGTGGTATTCTTCTAGGTGGGGTTGCCATTGTGGTAGTTACCTTTGTGGTGTTAGATTCATGGTATTCTTTCCTTTGTGGAAAATTTGAGCTTTGAGCTAATGATTTGGGCCTTGTGTTTCCTCATTAATGAGATGGGTATACTTGATAACAAAGGTATATGTATGGGCATATACCTAAATAGGGTTGACTTTTATTTCCATGATTTGTGGTTTATCATTTTTTGATTTTGAGAGACCTTCGGGGGTCTCAGGATCCCTACTGAGTATCTTAATACTCACCCCTGCACGAGATACGCCCGTACCGTGTGGTGTTATGTGCAGACGACGGACATCGCTGACTAAGGATGAGGGCACCAGGACTAGAGGCGGATCATAGGTGGACCTTTAGATAATGAGTAGCTATGCTGAAACTTAATGGATCCAAGACCAGGTGGTACATAGAGGATATGGGATAACGTGGGGTGTTTTGGAGATGATATGTACCTACCATTCACATAGGATCTTCATTGGACAGTCTAGGAGCTATTTTGTGCTTTTCTGTTGTACTTGTACTTTTATAGTTGTGCTTGTATTCAGAACCCTTTTTACTTTAAATACTCTTTTACTATACAATTTTCTTTGTTCTTGTATCCAGATTTGTGCTTGGTAATGTGAGTTTATAGGTTATGAAGGAAATGCCTTCCCGGTTTTAGAGAATACACCTTTCAGTGCTAGTCACCAGCCCCTGGCCTATGGAAGGCGGGCTTGGGATAGTCACAACAAGGGCCTTGAGGGACGGTTCATGAAAATAAAATTTTCATAATTTATTTAATACTATTCAAAACCTATGACTAAATGTATAGGTTATATTTAATCATAATATATTATTGTTTAGTAAACATCAGTCATGAGTATTACGCAAGCCATCAAGGAAAGTAATTGTTCCATGTTACGAAATCTAATCACTCTGTTTTATATAGAGAAAGATAAAATTTATGTTGTTTATAGTGAATATGATCCAAAAATAGTTATTTAATACAAAATAAACATTTTTTATTGTTATATGAAATGAAAAATTTTAAAAATAATAATTTAATTTGGAAAAAATAATTCAAAAAATCTCGGGGTGTTACATTCTAATCCCTTAATATGATTTTTCACTTAAAATTCATTTGGTTTGTCAAAGGTTTAATACTTGGATGTTTCATTCATTGAAACCCACATTGTAAAAATCAATACTAAAACATCAATTAAAAAAGGTAATGTTTAACACATAGTGGTTACCCTAAGTAACATATAACTAGGCTTCCACATATGGGAACATAGGTGGGAAGTGAAAACATGGACACAGAAGAAAAATATAACTATCATGTTCTGATGGAGATTGATAGATAATAAAAACATGATAATGTTAATAGTTAGAAATCCATAAATCTATGATTTTCTGAGGTACATTTTATTCATTATAAAAAGAAGGTACTAGGATAAAATTTTTGGTTTCAACAGCATTTCTCCAAAAGCTAATGAATTCCCATGAAAATTTATACTTGAATGATTTTGGAAAATCCTAAACCTTATTTATTTGATCCAAATAACCTCTTTCTCCAAAAATATAGGAGATATTTTATTTTCTAAATAACTAAGAGGTTATGAGATCCATGATATTCCATCTCATCTATCATCAGTTATCCTCATCATGATGTTTTTATAATAGGTTATCCCATATGAATAAATCCTCATGTGGTGAGATAATACATTAATCTCACAAACTTCATCTGAAGATTAAAATTAACTTTCCATAAATGGTTAACATCATAACCCTTCCAAAATATAATTCACCCCTTATTCCTTAATGAAGATATTATCTTAAAACAAAAACATTTTCATTAGAAACATGGGTCTATCCTTATACTGATAGAATAAAAAAATTGATTTTATTATTCCATAATACATGTAGGGAAATATAATTACCTGAAATATCACCAATGGAAGAACAATAAGACATTCCAAAGGATTATTCATACAAAATAAAACATAAAGTTCACAACAAATGAGGGAAGGTTTGGTGTTTCTTATTTATATTAGTTCACTTCGTCCATTATTATCGCTTTAGTTTTCCGCTTTTTCCATTACATTCAGAGGTTTTGGGGATTATAATTCACATTTTTCCTTGTATTTGGGATCATATTAGCAGAATGGATGTACTCCATACAATTTAAAAACTGATGTGTGATAGGTGAATTCTATGGAGATTTCTCCTTATTTGTATCATTATCTAACTTCCTCTCATCAATTCAAAATTCAGTCGCTCGATGACCTTCCCTTACCCAATTAAAACATTTATTAGCCCACTTAAGAAAATTACCTCTATGTTTCTTCCTACATTTTGTGAATAATAGAAGCCTCCTTTTCTTTTCTCCATGTTTGTTAAAAAAAATTTGAACATGATCTTCCTTTTCTTATCAAAAACATGAGATTTATAAAAAACTACAACCTCATTTTCCTCCTTTGTATCACATCTAACCACTTCTTAAAAGATGCTAATGTATCTTATAGCCTAGGCCTTTCAAAGGCTAAGTCTCAAACCACCAAAGAATCAATCAATTTCACATTCAGTATCAATGGTAATACCCAAAGAATACCTCACAAGACTTGTAAAATTTTCCTCAAAAGAATGAAAAAATTCACCATCCTTCATCTTAAACTATATGAATTCATTTTTTATATTTGTATGAAGAATATTTGCAATGTACTTATTAAAAAAGTAGTTCTAGAATTCATCCCAATCCATTGATTTAATTTTTTCTAGCAAACATTTATTCTCGATTAGAGTCCACTAATCATCTACATCACCTTATAATTGATAATCATCAAGAATGTATTTCTCTTGTTTTGAAAATTGGTGAAGGGAAAATATATTTTCAGTGGTGCTGATCCATTGTTCAGAAAAAAGTAGATCAAAAAACCCACTGAAAGAAGGCATAAATGTCTTCATGTAGGACTCAACTAAATTTTGTTCCCTCATTTTCTCATTTGGGAGTCCAACATGTTTCATATCTTGAGATATTTGGGTGAGTATTGAAATAATAAATTTTATTCCTTCTCCCATAGAATATGGCTCCTCATATGTAAAATAATTATATTATTTGTTGCAATCACCATTAATGCAGTTCCTTCTGGTTTTATCCATTTATTAAAACCAAAAGATCTAAGTAAAGAACAATTATCAGAGTGAGGAACCCCATAGTAATCAAAACCACTAATATTATGTCGTAATTATGAAACATTTCTTATACTAAGACACCTTATGTTTTTTCTACATTATTTAAAGCCAAAAACTATTTTAATACTTATTTATGTTTTCTAAAGGGTTTGTTAATTCCCAAAGAATATATCATTGAAGTGTAAAACCAGGTGTACAACAATCCCCCTTGTCATGTACCTGATTACTCTGAGGCAGGACCGATACATATTTTAGGATTTGTTACCCCTATATACATCTATTTGAGTGACACATCCAATTTTATTATCCAGACATGGATGTATTTTTTGGAAACCACTTACTCTATCCTTTACCAAATTTCTAGGACATTTTCTTGGACGTTAACTCTTCCTTATAATTATCCTTAGATACATCCCTAGATACATCCTCAAATATATACATAGGGATATAAATAAATATTTCTCATCATAGTTTATAAATTTTGACTAAACCATTTCTTTAATACCAAATATAGTGACCTAGTCTTAACATATAATGATATTGCATCATTTTAAATAAATATTTAGTTCATTACAGAAATACATTCCCAAGGATTGTAATAGTTTAGTGTATTTTGATACATGGAAACAAAATCTTATATCCTCATGAAATACCTTCAACATCTCCCATAATGATCTCAAAATTTATTACTTCAACTTAAAACCTTTCTTCATAACCTGAGGAAAGGAAACATTAGAAGGGGTGAGCTCATATTCCATATATGGGTAAATAATGGTAATGTGTAAGCATAACATGAACAAATGGTATGTAACTTTAGCATAAAATTTTAAGATCATACCCTGCATATTAGAAATCATAATAATCATTAGAAGTTCATAAGACAATGATCATAATAAAATTAAGATCACAAGTCATTAAAGTGTAACATAATAATAAAACACAAAATTGTGGTAGATATATAAGAATATAAAAACCCTATGTCAAGGTGGAAAAAAATTCCTTTTTAAAATGTTAGGCTTGGGTTAGTCACCCATGTACCTAATTCAGGATTAGAATTCCCTCCCATGTACCCTATTGTTTTGAGATTTGGATGTCATCCTTTGTACCCTCCTATTTTGGTCTTGGGATGTCCTCCCATGTACCCTCTTGTATCGTGATTGGGATTTCCTCCCATGTACCCTATTGTTTCATGCTTGGGATTTCCTCTTGTGTACCCTATTGTTTTAAGATTTGGATATCCATTTATTTACCCTTTGAGATCATAACACATTTTTCATTACCCAATGAATTGGAGAGAGATATAGGTCCCACCAATCTTATAATGAAATCATACATACATGTGACACAAAATCATAAACAATCATATCCTAACCCATAAAATGAAATGAGTTTCATAAACATGTAATTGTATCTTAACCTATGTATAAAGAAAGGTTTCATGATCATTTCATCAAAAGCATAACCCATGAAAATAAGTGGGTATCAAAAGCATATCACTCATGGCAGAGAAACAAGTGTCATAAGTATCATTACATCAAAACATAATCCATTTAAGAATGAATATTAATGTAAACATTAGATCATTTCTTATAAGGTAATTATTAACATCAATATATGTCATATTTGATAGAAAATGTGCTGGAAACATATTTTGGAAAAATTTATTGAGTAAAATGTCCTTTCTTCTTTGAAAAAGGCTCTTGAAAACATAAAAACCTTTTTAAATCAATTTCCTTGAAAATAAACTTGAAATATTACAATCAAATCTTTGAAAAACATTGGTAAACATTTTTTTGAAAACATATAAATAGAGATTGAAAATATTTTGGAAACCATTTACATTAAAAACTTATAAAATGATCTTTAAAATGTTTAGAAAAAAAATTTCTTTAAAAATTATAAAATAATCTGTATTTTTTTTAAAAAAACTTTCTTTGAAAACTTATAGAAGTATCTCAAAAACATATTTTATAAAAAATTTCATTGAAAACATATAAAAAAGCATGAAAAAATTTCGAAAAAAATTCATTGAAAATATATTTTTATAATATTTTATGATAAAAATAGAAATTTAAACCTAAAAATAAAACATCAAATAATTAATGGTGGGAAAATTAATATATATCGTACAAGGTAAAAAGAAAATTCATTTTTCATGGTCAAAATGTTAGAAAATTTATTCATTTGAAAAATGACAAGAAGGTACCTTTGAAATCATTGGTAAAATAAAAAAGGGTAAAAAAATAAATTAATGATCCTTGGATATTTGAAGATTATTCTTTAAAACTCTTTTTTGAAAACATGGTTTTGAAGGAACACCGATTACTGATTGGAAAGAGGGTATAGTCGGGATTTCTTAAAAATAATTTCTTAACTATATTATGTACCAAACTCTGAAAAAATAAATACATGAATATATCATAAATGGCTTGAGGACAAGAAAATTTATAATATTTATTAAGATATGGATCACAATATTTCCTTAAAGGAATCATAAAAATAAACAATCTCAAAAAGTAATGAAATTGTTTCAATAAACTCTTTCCACTTGTTAAATTTAAAACATATTCCTCATGTAAAAAATAAAATTACATAAATGTTAAAATTTCAGGAAAATAAGGATATTAATGATATAAATTTCAAATTTAGTTTATACAACTGATGGAAAAATATAGGTTCCTAACATGGCTTGTGTCTCAAAGAAGCCAAATTGAGACAAAATTACTTTACCCATTTGGTAAATTTTGAAACATAAATCCAGTGAAAAAAATATCATAAAATTTTCATGTAAATACCCATAATTTTACTTATTATAATCATAGAATACATACATGGGAAGTATACACACCACACAAAAGGAATAAGTGGTGAATAAAGTATGTATCACATATAAATAAAAAGGGAGACGAAATTCCCTTACCTTGTGTCCTGGCTCTCTTTGAACCCGTACAAGATTCCTATATAATAAATATAATTTTATTTTAAATATTCTATATAATCATATTATTATATATAATACCATTTATGTTTTTATTATGACCTTATATTACCCACTTTTTAATAATCTTATGTTAAGGTTTCACTTCAAGTAATATTCCCTTTGTTCTTTACATGTGTCTCAATTTATTATATATTTGGTCCTTACACTTATGAAAGGACTTTAATTATTTAAAACATGATATAAATATCACGAATATATAGTATATATCTATTATAATAATCTATATTATATATAATTGTGAAATATAATAAACCCTTCATGGAGACAGTAAGAAGAATGTATGCATGAACATTATTTCTGTTTTTATTGTCATATTGAAATAAATAAATAAAACTACATATAAGTATCTTTATATTTATATATATAATTATTAAATTATAATTATTATATCATATATATAATATTAATTTACTAATAACATCCTCAATACATTCCATGTGGTGTGTGAATGAATCAGATCACTTTGAGGGGTGGTAGACCACACTTTCTCAAAAAAATATCATATTTACACCAAATCTAAAGTTAAGAGGTATGTGTTGTAAAAAGAATAAATAATATTAAATAAATAATAAATATAATATATTACATATAATTATATATATTCCATCACAATTTCCACCATGATAGGTGGTAAATTAAAAATGTACAATCATCGTTTAGTGAGGAAGGAGTTTATCGTACACATAAATAGTATGTTCCTTACCCATTATATGGAGGTGTAAGAAAGTGTAGTTTAAAACATTAGAATAAAAAAAATACTAATGTATTTAATAAAATGGTTTTCATACAATAATTTGATAAATATATTTTATGGGGTAGATAAAGTAAATAAATGAAAGGATCTTGAGAGAAGACATTACTTATTAATCAGGAAACTCCTTCTAGGTTATGGAAAAAGGCATCCTTCGAATGATTTATGACCAAATGGGGGATTAAAAAAGGAATTTAGGGATTTGGTAATTGTATTGGGTATATATTTTCTGAAATTAAGTCTCTTTATATATGTGAAGAATATGGAGTGTTGGTTGCCTTTTATAAAAAAGGAAAAGGAAACACTTGGTATTTTTGAGAACATGTTCGATGTACCCATATTTTTAAGTAAACAAAGTCATAAAAACAAAAAAAACAATAATTTTAATTAATGAATAAATTCCATAAAAATGGTGTTAAAAAAGTTTATATGTATTTTTGATTCGTAAATTTTAGGATTAGTACTTTATTATCCTAATTTTTCTCTTTAGAGTTGTAATTAATTTTATAAAAGTTTCACTAATATTTTTGGACAAAAGTGAAGTTAAAATATTTGGACTTTATAAATAATTATTATTCTAAATATGGAATCCATTTATCCAAATTATAATAAAAAATTGGTAGTAAATAAATTTAATATTAATCCCATTGACGGGAGGACATAAAGTGTTTTTAAAGAAACAAATCCAAAAGTATGCTATGTTGTTATACAAAATTTCTACGTGATATTGATTACAATGAACTAAATTGAATTAATTGATAAAAAATATTATCTAATTAAACAATTAAACCAATTTGAAATACAATTTAACCTTATAAATAAATTATATAATAAATATGTTTTAAATTAATAGCCAATATATATAATTATTCATTAAACAAATCTTACAAAAAATACCAAATAATTTATACTATGCTAATTATTATGTTTCAATTAAAAATATTCTGTTTATTTTAACATATTAAATCTATAAAAGTTTTAAAAAATTGTATTTAAAATGGGTTCTCTAATAGAAGGCGGTAAAACTACCTTAAAAATATAGGTTTTAAACATAAAAATTGGTTTGTTTTTATATTATTTCTATAAAATATAATGTATGAATATAAAAAATATTTTATTGAATATAATATATATATATATTACAATAATATCACATACTCATTGTAAATAATTTTATTTAATAAGACAAAAGACCTTTGGGAGCTTGAAATATACTATTTATATTCAATTATTTCTTATATTTTCCTTTATAATTAATTGGTAACCTATGAATTAATTCCATATTTTTGTAAACCATATATTTTCATAAGTTATTTAATACTATTTATAACCTAAAATTTTACCTCTAGGTTATATCTAATCATAATATATTATTGTTCGGTGAACCTCAGTCAAGTGTGTTATGCAAGCCATTGAGGAAAGTAACTATTTAATATAACAAAATCTAACCTCAGTATTCCATGTAGATAAATCCAAAATTAAGGTTGGGTTTAGTAAAATTAATCCAAACATAGTTCATTAATATAAAATAAAATATTTTTTGTGTTGCGTGAAATGTAAAATATCATAAAATATTAAATTAATTTGAAAAAAAATAATTTAAAAAATCTTGGGGTGTTACAAAATTTTTGATTTCATGATGTATTACTGAATGAAAATTACCTTATTTACCGTTTAATAAATAAAATTAGGTCCCAATATATTAAGTTCTGTAACTCCATTTCAATATGATTATGTTATGAATTTATTTCCATAGAAGGATTCATAAGGATCCATCTGAATGATTGAGTGGAATCTATTTTTTTATGAGAAATCAAACTTGGGAAGATATTGATGTTATCTAACATTAAATTACATATGGAAATATCTCAACCTATCCTCAATTATATAGACTAAGATATTTATATCTATATTATTTTCATTTTGTATATATATTTGAGGAACATTTAATAATGTAGTATAGTATATAACACAATAATAACACTTTATTTCATTAATTGGGACTCTTAAATTTAATTAACAATTAAACCCTGAAATATATTTAATATTACAATGGGAAATTAAATAGAAAAAAATAAAATAACTAAAATATGAAATTTTTTATTATCTCTATCTACTACGGTTATAGTACTTGTGAACAAAACTTTAAAAGGAAACAAAAATGTTTGTAATGCAATGACCACTGTGAAAAAAAATATTATAAAACCATGATATAAAGGGATATAATAGATAAATTAAAAAAATATAAGGTATTTATATGAATTATAAAACCATTATGACAATTGGGAATTATAAATTTCGGGAATTATAACCATTATAAATTATGATCATTGCTAATTATGAAAATTGGGAATTATGAACTTTGTGAATTATGTCCATTGGTAATATTTTCATTATAATGATACTATTAGAATCAGTGTATATTAAAGGTGATTAAGTGAACAAAATTATGTGTAAGGGAGAAATGATTTCCTCAACCGATAGAAGCATACCTTATGAAGTTCATTTATGATAGTTTGGGAGGGAGGTAACATCATTAGCATTCATACATGACTATTCCCATGAATATCTTTAATAAGTTATTCTTGAGCCGAACTTCATATGGGAAAAGTTCAAGTTAGTATGGATTGCCACTAGATCAAAGTTTGTTGAGCCACCCCCTGAAAGAACCACTAATTTACACCTTACCATTATGGTGTATATCAGAGTAATAAGGGGTAATGTATTCAAACCATAGTATTATAAAGGTGTAATTTTTATTTTTTAAATAGTGATTCCTTAAACCAAATTTCAATTTTTTTTAATAAAATACTCATAAATATAAGATGAATTTGATAAATAGACTTATAGAGACAAATAAAACATAATAATTTTTTTATAAAATATATAATATCCATTAAAACAATCAAAATTGTAAATAAAATAAATTTAAATAAAAATTATTTTATTTAAATAATCTTATAAAACAATTTTTTTAATAAAAAATATAATAAAATTTTATAATGTCACAATTAATTTTTACAGGGGTCAAAAAATTTATTATGTCATAAAAACAATTACATTTCAATAAATAATAATTTTACTTTGAAATTTAAAATTTTTACATTTATAAAATTATTTTGATAAAATAAATGTATATTTTTTAAATTAGCTCATCTAAATTGGTCAATGGTGAAATTTTCATAAATTTATGAGATAGTTGAATTTTTGGGTAAAAAATAAATATGGTATGTATTATAGCATCATAATCACCCAAAAGTGATGTATTAAATTTTATAAGTGTTTTCACAAAGATAATATTTCTTCTATTAAAATAATTAATTTAATGTGTTAATAATATTTTTTTTTCAAATGTATAAATAACCTTTCAAAACATAAAGTATATTTTAGTATTTCCAATAAAAATACATTTGAACATGACTCAATTCCATATCATGATTGATATTATTTTAAGGGGTTTAGTTAATAAAATAATGAAATATTAGAACTCTTCTTTGGAATATACCTTGGGAAAAATCATAGGAATTAGAATGGGTATTTATTTTTTGTTTACATGGTGTCTAAGGCCTAATTTTGGAAATTAAAAAACAATCCCCTCTCTTTTGTTTTAAATACACACCCATTCTCCCATTAATCATCAATCAAAATTCTTTATTAATTATCTTCATATAATTCTCAATAACTATATCCATACCGCTTATCTTATATGGTTTTAATGATCATTTATCAAGATTTTAGTGGAAACCTCCCATGGAAAGGGTTCTCTTCTTACTATTTTCAATTCAAGAACTGAGATTTTTATATGAATTTTTATTTCCAATTGGTGATGTTATCATGTGTCTATATTTATCTCTTAATATCCAAATTAAGTCTTATTTATGATATAATAACTTTAGTTATCATTAATCCCTTCCATACACTTTTATGTACTCTCATTGTACTACAAATATTATCCATTGATTTTCCATGTTATACCCTTGTGTTGTGAGTAACCAACCTAATTTTAATTCATGAGTATTCACCTAGATAAATCATCTTTCTTTTAATAGGATAATTTATCTAGTAAACCCATATTCTATTCTCTTTTTACTAAAATGATGAAATATGTTCTTATGTTATATGATCAATCTGGAACACACAAAGTTAGACATATTATGGTTATGTTATTATAGTGCTCTAATGAATTTAGTAATGTTTTTATCTTATAAGATACTATGAATGGTGTGTGGGTGGTTTTCTTAAGCATACTATATTATTCTATCTTAGTGTTTATCCTATGCTTATATTTATTATGTCATGTTTTTTTTATTTTCACATTCATATGATACCCTGACGTTTTAATGTCAATTTCCCTTATCATGCCTCCTTGTGTGTAAGCAAGATTCATACCTCTTTATGTTATCATGATATACCTCTTGACTTATACGAATTATTTATCACGATGATATGCTTTGATTATTCCTTTATTGGGATTTATATCTCACCGTTTCGTTATTACATTGTGTTATCATGTGTTGTATTAAGTGTTAAAAGGAAACTATGAGTGCATTATGGAGTTTTAAGTAACAATGTTGCATTATATTTTTTATTAATGGTTTATTAATCTTATTTTATAATAACACAAGTCTTCTAGATTTTATATAGTTGTTTTACATGAATATTTATATTTAAAACCATGAAATAAAATTTATTATAAATATGGGTTGTTTTACTTAGTATCATATCAAGGTCAAGTTATTTTTTTATATTAATATTGATAAAAAATTAGTGATACCCCGAGGTATATGTAAAAATAGAGTAAAATATCCCTAAATTTCGTTAAAGTATAGTGTATGTGGTTTCCTAGAAATTACATCCTATTTTGGATACTACCATGTGGATAAGGTTGTGTCACATATTCACCAATGTGTAATCATCCCAAATAATAAAGGTTCAACATTGACTCAATATCCACTCTATGAGTGTTGAGTGGACCTAATACTATACACCTATCTAGAAACTCTGAGGGGATATGCTTCTAATATTTCATATTCCCTTTAAAAACCATTCTGAAGGATTTACATACAATATAGTTTTATAGAACATGATAATAAATAGACCACCTAAAACGTATATTGAAACTTATAGATTCATAAGCTATGGAATATATATTTCATTCCTTTTAAGATGGCCTTCTTTCCATTAAATATTATTATTCAACCATGTATCCTTCTCCCAAACATTCTTTTACTTTAGAAAATGGTCGGAAATAAGAGTATTAATGTCAACAACATATGCGATGTTCAATTTGATTGTTTCCCTAATTAAATTCCTAATATTATGGGCAGTTTCGTTGAGAACTTCATGGGATTTTTATAACAAATGGCTCAAGTTATGAGTAATTATGAATCACATCAAACACCCTAATTCTCCTAAGAAATAGAAAGTTGTATTCATGACCATTATGTAAATTCTTTTTATTAATTTTAGTGGATCTTCGGATCCCCTAATTGTAGAAAATTTTATTAAATCCATTGAGAAGATATACTTTTTCCTCTAATGATATGATCAAGAGAAATACAGACTTTTTATATAACTTATTGGGACAAGCTAATCAGTGGTGGACACAAATCAATAATAAAAATCCCAAGGACAACATTTAATCCATGTAATGGGTTAGATTCAAGAATATATTTCCAATAAATATATTAATCTCACTTTCTAACATAAAATAAAGAGGAGATTCCCCAGACTCATGAAAATGGAGTAATAATCCATTTGGTCGTATAAAGAAAACTTCCAAGGGATTTCACATTACGACTCTATATTTTTCATCAAACCTTAAAGTAAAATTGACACTTATTTACCATCATATTTCAATTATAAGAAAATCTTTAGAAATTTGAGAATATGAAATTATTTTAGAATCATTCTATTCCACCCTTAAAGTAAAAATGGATATGGTTGATTCTCCATGATCCCATGTAACTAAAGATAAAAAGTTTGGGATTCAATTTAACTCTTAAGGATCATTAGATATTCCTCAAGTGTGCAAGAGAGTCCAACATCCCACTTATCTAAAATGAGGGGAAAATAATATAGGAAATTGACTCTAGTTAACAATTAGATGCTTAATTTTTGGAAAGGACAGTCATTAAGGAAATTAATTCCAATTTGAGATAAAAATCCAAATAATGTGATAGAATAAAAGAAGGTTCCAATAAATAATCATCTGCTAGTCTAATGATTCAACTATAATGAATATGGACACTATGAGAACCATTTCATGAAGCTATGGGTTGTCGATGACAACTAGTGACAACAACCTGTGATTCCAAATGTGTTGTGATGATGATATAATATCACAAATATTAAGGTGGATATTGAAACAAATGTGGTCATAAAAACATTGGTTATTTATTAAAGAATAGATAATAAACTATTTTATTATAGTTTTAATTATTTCAAATCACAAAATTTTATTAGAACTATTCAAACACCACTTAAAAACATTAAGGATGAGTTATTAGTGGAAACATAAAATTGACAAAAAAATTAATCTCATTCATATAACTCCCACCAATCAATATTTGTTAAAAAAATTCATATAAAAACAATTTCTAATCCAATTGTTTTATTTTTATGTTTTATGGGGAATGTATTAGTTTTCTTTATATACATACAACATCAATTTTAATTAAAATGAAACCAAAATCTATATCACAAATCATCATATTATTCTAAACATGTAAAAGGAAGAGGATGATCATCCTTTTGAAAATTCATCTCAAGCATGGATGTTATTTCTTTATGAGAAAACAAATCTAACAAAATTTATTAAGATGAAGTAGATGGTCACTCTTGAAGAGATACCCATTATAATGGAATATGTCAATATATTCCCTAAATAGTTATTTGGTCTTCCTTCTATTAAATATGTTGATTTTTGAATTAAACTTATACATAAATAACTATCAATATCCTTGAATCCATAAATAATGGCTATAATTGGACAAGAAAAACTAAAGAGGAAACTAATAGATAATCCAGATAAGGTCATTATACACCTTGGTGTATCACCAGGGGTTCATCAATCCTCTTCATTAATAATAAGTATTGTTCATTTTCTCTCTTTACTGATTATCATGAACTCAACTAGTTCATGATAAAGAAAAATTATCCCCTACCATTGATTTCGGACTTGTTTGATTAATTACTTAGTGCCTAGTACTTCTCTACCATTTAGATCCATTGTTTACCTAATAATATTCATGGACTTGATGAATATAGTATTTAGTAATTACCTAGTTAAAATTGTTATAGTATTTACAAAGGATGTTCTTAAATAATCTAAAAACAAGTAGGGACATGAAAAGACTGTAATAATTTTCTAACGACATTAATAAAAGATAATTAATATGAGAAATATAGTAAATAACAGTGTTTGATGACTCATGTAAAATTTTATAAAATGTTATTGACATTAGTGGGATATATATGGATCCTTCAAAAATATTGGAAAATAATTAATTGACTAGAAAAAAATATCTAATAGAAATCCCTATTTTCCTAAAATTAATTGGGCATTATCAATGATTTTTAAGAATCATTTTTTTATTTTCAAAATCTATAACAAAGTTATGTTAGAAGGGTGTAATGTTTTTTTAAATTATTAATGTAATGATAGATTCAATGAGTTAAATAAAAGTATAATAAATGTACTTGTACTCACACTACCAAATAGTGTAGAAGGATTTGTGAACTATAATGATGATTCTAGGAATGGATTTGGTTGTTTAGTATAAAAAACCATAAAGTGATAGCTTATGGCCTTGGAAAATGTTTCAGCAAGGAGAAAAACTATAAATTCCATAATCTAGAGTTGGTTTTAATGGTATTAAAATTAAATATTTGGAAACATTTAATATATAGTGAGAAGTTTTACATTTATTTGGAATGTTAGAGCCTCATGAATATATTCATGGAAAAGAGATCAATATGCCCTAATAAAGGTGGTTAGAGTTGATCAAGGATTATGAATCATCCTTCATTATATAGAGTACCACTCTACATTTTATCTGACCATGATAAAAGATTTCCCTCAAGGTTTGGGAGAATTATTCAATGATAATTGGGTATAGAGATGAGTTTAAGTACTATTTATCACCCTTATAATGATATATGGTATAAGAGAACCATTCAAAATCATGAGGATATGACTAGATTCTATTCAATGGATTTCCAAGGATTTTGGGATAAAAACATACCCATAATATAGTTTCAATACAAAAATTATATCTAATCTAACATTAAAATGGAACATTATGAGGATCTATATGGGAAAAGGTGAAATACTACAACATGATGCGATAAACATGGAGAAAACAAGCATATAGTACCTTGTCACCCCTCCAAGGTCCCTAGTATGCTTTATTTTGGTATTTACATATTTATTTATCTTTTATTTGAATTTTAGGATTTTGAGTTAAAAAATATTGGTTTTGGGGGAAAGAGTCATAGGTGTACATGTATCATACTATTAGTAGTAACTAGGTTGCTAACCATCACTGAGATGGATTTAGGGGATAATGTTGGTTTTCAAAGCTATATCATGATTTTTCTAACCATGAGAGTTTCTATAGGTACTATGATGTCTTATTTTTTGGGACACAATATATCCCACATGTTTGGTTCATAGTTTTCCTAACTACACATCAAATCCATGTGGTCTGTTCTAGTAATTAAAGAATGCATTTTATTAAAAATTCCCTTGTTTTAATTTAACCCAAATTCTCTCATTTATCTCCCAATTGTTTTTTCATATCTTTCCCATGGTTTAGGACTTCTTCCTTTGGTTTTTTGTGGATTATACTTGGATTATTTGGGGTTTAGAATGTGGTAATCTTGGTTGTTCTTGATTTATTCATCTTTCACCCTTATTCTTTTTTATTCTCCTTTTTTTCAGAATGTGGAAGCCCTACCTTATAGCTTGGCCAAACATAGGGTTGTTAAAGTTGGATTCTTATTTCATTCTTATAGTTTAGGTGTGTGTGGACTTCTTCATCTCTATCCGTTTGGTTTTCATTGAAGGTGATGAGTTTGGAATTGATTTCAATGCTGGTGTCACTATTTAAAGGACATTTTCTATTTTTATCCATTGATTCATGGTTTACCCTGTCTTTTTATTAAATTTCCTTTAATTTTTGTTATATATGATTATTTAACAATTATTTATTTTATTCTTGGTGTGTTTTGGGAATTTAGTGGTATAATTTGGATTTTTTAATGGGATGTAGTTTTAATAAATAGAATGTAATACGCCGTAAGAAGAAATTGTGATTTTGAAAGGATTTTTAAAGGGGAGTTTGAAAACAATCCTTATGGATGAGGTTGAATTTTTATGGTCACTGTTGGATTCATTAATAATAACATTTTTTGCATTTAGGTTTTTGGAATTTATAGAACATGGTATCCCTTGGGTGTGTGTGGTTGGATTATATGGAGGAATCCCAAACTGTGCTTTTAAATTAGATAAGGAACATTTTTCATTTAGACATTGAGTGTCAATGTGGGGAATATTAACAATTTAAACTGAGAGATACCATTGGTGGAGTGTTATCCAAGTGGATGAAGGGAGCCCTTGGGATGAATGTTACCAATGGTACTGAGGGAGACCTTGTTAAGAACATATTTCATGGTAAAGAATAAGAAATCTTTTAAACTTATTATACTAACTTATAATATATTAAACCAGAGGTTATTTGAATTAAATATAGGGCCCATTGGTTAGATCCAATTATTCTTGGTTGTTTGTAGGGGCTGATTTATATGGTTTTCTGCATTATACCCATTTTTCCTTATGATATCTATGATATTACTTATGTGTATTCCATTTTTAAGTGAGTTGAGAATGTTTATTACATGTAATTTAAATTTATTTTTTACTTGAACATAGTTTATTCATATTTTAGTTGAATGTAATTATTTTATAAGAAACAAAATAATCTTATTAAAGTTATTCTTTCAAGTGAACTGGTTCTCATATTAAAATTATTTTAAATGAATTTTTCAAACATGGGTGTTATTTCATGTAGAAAGGACTTATATAAAATCATTTTGGTATCCTACTAGGGTTCATGCCTCATATCCAGCATATAATCATGGGTGTATGTATAATTGGTTTTGAAGGACATGATTAATGGTAAGGGAAACATGCATTTTAGTGGTCCTTCTTGATACTAATGTTCATGGTTTTTTTGATGGTGAAGATGACTATTTTTGGGAGTTATCTTGTGTAGATAAGTGTTGATATTTTTCATATTTGACATGTTATATGTTCTCTTTTTTTGTATTGATCCGTATTTTGAGATTTTTTAAATGTTCATGAAGGGATACCACATATATGTATAGTTTATACTTTGAGATGTGTCGATCTCTATAATATCTACATTCCGATATTAAATTATTTACTTTATTTAGTTATTTATATCTATTGGTGCTTCCTATTGGATAGTTTTCCATCTTATTCATTAATGGTTCATGTCGATTTCCATCGGGTGAAACCATTCCAAAATAGTTTAGTTTGATTATTTGGTACTTGTATCCAACCCATGAAGATCAATAACGAGATTCAATCTATGTTGCATGATGACTTAGTTTTTAGTTTCGGTTGAACCTAGCCAGTTTGTTACAAAATTGTAGTAGATCCCTATTTCCATTTGAGAGTTAGTGTTCAAATAAATGTTAGACCAACATGTCTTGAGAGGTAGTTATGGAGGAGTTCATATCCAACTCTTCATCAATCCAAACCTTTAGTTCCTTTTTTGGTTGGGAGATATGTTTTAAATCTAAACCTACTTCTGGTTTTTTATGATATTTGACATTTATCATTCTTAGAAATGTGATTTGGGAAGTACCCATGGGTGGTTTTGATAAATTTTGAGTTATCAAGGGAAACAATATAGATAAAAAGATACAAAATTTTAATGTTCATGGTTAGTGGTAACAAGTTAGATCCCATGTGACCTTTTCTACAATCTTCAATTATTAATTATCAGGGTTGGTGCATAAATTTTCAAACTATTCGGCCAAACCATACATCATGGAAAAATGATTAAAATTATCCTGTTATCACCCCACCATTGTTTAAATTTTCTTTCTGATGTTTTTCTCTATTTGAGACTTATATTAAGGGTTTATTATAGTTCAATTGACATTTAATGAGATTAAATTTTGTTTTTATTGAGATTGTGTCTTTTGTTTTATAGAGAACTCCTCCTAGAATAGCCTCCTTTAAGAAAATGGAGGAATATTCCGAGCATGTCCAAAAGTTTACCCCTTAGTTGATCCTATTTTTGAGGAGTTGTTGATCTAAACCATTTACTCATTTATCCAAGGGCTGAATTTATTCCGTCATAGATTGGAGACCATATTAAAGAGTTCACTAAGTATAATCCACTGGTCTTCCATAGTGAAAAAGGAAACCTGGTGCAAGAGGAATGGATCAAAAAGATAAAGTATATATTTCGTTTTTAGAATAACCCTATGAAATTAAAATAAGGTTTTTGCAATTAAATATTTGAAATACTAGGTAAGAAATGGGGGGAATCCATGGTACAAGGTAACTGTAATGAGGTTCTCACCTTGACTACTTTAAAAAAGTATTTTAATTGGCAGTTTTATCCTAAGAGACTAAAGGTAGTGAAGGTCTATGAGCATAGAATGATGGATAAAGGAGTCCATTTAGTTATAGATTATGATACTTGGTTTATTGAGATAGTTTATTATTCTCTTAATATCCACATGAATATCTATCTATAGTTTGAAAATGTTTTGAAGGATGAGATCAGACTAATGCATGTTTTCCTCAATATACCAACTTATACAAAGGAGTTGGATAAATTATTCATGGAAGAGGAAGAATTATAAGGGAATATTGGTTGCAGTTGGGTTTCTTCTATAGTGCACAATATCATTACCAATTCTTCTCCTTATAAAAGGAAGTAAGATGGACCTCATCAAAGTAGTATTAATTATACATAAAATTCATCTGGTTCTATGCTTGCAGTTTCTTTTTGGGCACGATCCGAAGAATTTTTATCAATGAGGGATATATATCCATAAATGACTATATTTCCCATAGGATCTAAGGATGTGCCACCAGTGTTAGCTTTAGGTTCATCTTCATCACTTCTGCAAGAATTCCCTTTAGGGTAGTGGGGTTTGTTCGTATTTTTCTAAGGGTTTACATGTGTGATTATATACTTCTATAGGTGTGGGGTATCACCCTCAATCTTCATATATAAATAATAACACGCATTATGGGCTTGATTGATGAAATTTTTAGAGTATATAAGATACCTAATAACTCTGAATCTGAACTGACCACCATAAGAGGTATAATGTTTAATGATTCTGTAATGTATTTTCTCTTGTTTTATATGGATGATGGTCATTAATTTATATCATTAATGTTGTTTTGTTATTTGGTAATATGATAATATATGAAACCATTCATTATGTATCTACATACTCTATTTGGAAGAAAAAATGGAAAATGATTTAAGTTCCTGGAGTGTCATGTTTTAATCGTATATGGGGAAGTCATATAGGGCTTCCTAGTGTTGGACCTAGAATTTTTTATCTCATCAACTGTATGGATTAGAATATTATTCTCAAAGATATAATTGATATTTTTCACCATAGGGCCCATTTTTTATCTCATAATGTTAGCCCTTAGGTATTCCATGGCGAGTGATATCCAAGATCAGTAAAGATAGGGAACATTTATCCAAATGTGCATTAATTTCATGTCATTTCTCCATGTTTTTCATCAAGTATATGATGGATATTTTATATGTTTATATTCCATTGGTTGTTCATGAATACCCAGAGGTGTTTCTTGATGAAATTTCTAGGTTTATTTCTAAGTGAGTGGTCATGTTTACTATTGATCTTATTCTAAGGACAAGCCCAATATTCTTACTATCATACCATATTAATACTATTATGTTAAAAGAGTTGAATGTTCTGTTGGATGAAAATGAAATTAATGAATTTCTTTTTCATAGAATGTTACTATGGGAATTACCAAAATATTTTTAAAAGAAGATAGACGGTAGTATCTGAATTTGTGTAGAAATTTGTAACCTAAATTAGGTGATTGTTAATAATAAATACACATCTCCAAGAATTAATGATCTATTTTTATCAAAATACGGGAACATGTTTTTTTTAGAATTGACCTATGGTTTTTGTATCCCTAGTTGAGGGTCCATGTATAATATGTTCTAAAGACTATCATCAGGAGATAGTGTCAGAATATTGAGTATCTGGTTATTCAATTTTTCCTCACCAATCCTCTGATTTTATTCATGAAATTTCTGAATCAAACATTAGATTTATTTTAAAAATTCTTTATATTCATGTTTGTTTATTAAATATTGATGTATTCATGAATGAGGAGGACCATAAAGACATTTGAGTGTAGTTTTTGGATCATGAAAGATAATAAAATGTATAATATGATTTCTAAATTTTAGTTATCGATCTTTTTGGTACAAATTTTGGGTTATTTGATTTATAGGAAATATATTTTGGTATATCCAAATAAGATCTAGGTGGTCATTCATTGGGATTATACTAAGAATAGTTTTGAGATTAGATGATTTTTAGTCGTGAATGGGTATTAAAATCAATTTTTTTGGGACTTTTCCAAGGTTTTTCCCCCTTAATAGTACTTACACAAAATGGGGTGATGTTTTAGTGGAGTGGGAAGCATCTCTATTCTTTTGTAGAGTTTTGGGTTTGGTTGACATAAGCTCCAATCAAGATTCTTCCTAATATTGGGAAGGGATATACAGTGTATTGTGATGCCTTAAGAATAGAATTGGAGTGTGTGGTAATGTAGGATGATCATGAGGTGGCCTATATATCTCATTATATATTCCCACATGAGATGAATTACCCCACTCATGACCTATAGTTTTCATCTATGATTAATATATTAATGTGATGGCTCCAATAACCAATTTAAAAACAATTAACAGCTTATTCAGATTATAGGACCCTAAAGTATATTTTCAACCAAAGTAAATTAGACTTTAGACAGATACACAAGGTAGTGTGTCTTCTATTATATCATTTTTATCATTGTCTAGAGGTTTAAGAAGATTGCGAGATTGTGTTTTGACTAGTGTTCAGTTCACACCTTGTCTTGATGATCGAGATTGGTTGGAGTAGAAATATGACCCTAACTATCCCAATATTATAAAAATTTTAAATGATGGGGAGACCTTGAATGGTTATCCCTATCCTCACAATAGTACATTCTTCTTAAGGAGGCGACTAGTGGTCCCTATCCTTGACCATTAGGTATGAGTTTCTTCTTGAGGAGAATTATTCTAGTTTTTCCATTCCCTTATTTTTTACTGGTATGTTTTATAGTTAAATGAGTTACTAATGGTGGCTCGAGATAAGATGGTCATTTGTAGATATATTATACCGATGTTTTACCTTACATAGGACTAATGAAAAGAATCAGAGGGTATCCAGGTTTCTTAAGAAACTTCCCATTCTCGTATGGAATTGTGATTAAAACTTAAAGAAATTTTTTATTTTGTTACCATATACATCTAGTGGGATTCATTATATTTGGGTAATTAGAGACTAATTGATAATTTAATACCATTTTCTTCTCATTAATGATTTCATAAAGGTAGAGTATCTCATGAACTTTTATGTTCAAGAGGTTACTAGTCTTCAAGGGGTGTCTTTAGTGAAAATTTATGTTGGCGATACTAGTTATACTTTTTAGTTTTGTAATAGTCTCAAATAATCTATGGGAACACAGTGGGAGTTAATCATAGTTTATCTCTTAAATATTGATTGTCAGATTATTCCATCTATCCATATTCATAAATATATTGTTCATAGATTTATTCTTGACACTGGGAGTTATTTGGAGATTTATTTTTCTTTGGTTGAGTATTCATAAAACAATAGTAAGTTGAAATTCATCAGGTCCTCATCTGGGCCTCATATCTGTGTTGGTTTGGATCTACATAAGATGTCATACTGGAGGGACTGGGTGAAGATCTGATGATCTTCCTTTAATATCTAGTATTCTATGATATATACCCAACATTGGAGAGATATGGTTATGTTATTGAGGAGATAGAACTCATATTTTCTCAAGATTAAGTTAGATAGAGTGGATGAAATGATTACTTGGAATATGATTTGCCTTTATTGAGAACGTTTCGGTATGTTTTGGTGGGATTTGGGATAAAAAATGGGTCTAATCTATGACTTTGGGCACCAAATATGGACTTTATGACTATGAGATTTTGTGTCATCATCTGAATGAGCCTTTGAGTCGGGTCGTTGACTTTTTGAAATTGGTATTATGATTAATCCACCAATTTAGGACTTTATATCTTATTTATTTGGTCATGGGTATTTGGGCCTTTTCATATGTAATGGGATAACCCTTAACCCATTCGAAAATGGGATACCTTTTTTATTTTAATAATGATGGGGGTTGACCCAAACTTGTTTCAATAATTATCAGCACTCAATCAAGATAGACACTTTTGAGGTATTATATTGGAGGTTGTGTCATCCCCCATAAAATTAGGCTAAATTGGGTGAGTATAATGACCATGAATTTTATCAATGTAATATCTCCATTTATTATATATTAATTTCATATTTAGTAATATTGTATTAAATAAAGTGCATTCACCACATGATAGAACCAATAACATTTTATTAATTTAAACAATAATATTATAGAATAAATATACAAAAAATAATTGAAAATACTAAAGTGGGATGAAAAATATAAAATAATATATTTATAATAATTTTTTTGATATAATTTATCCACCAAAATAACTAAACTCATGAGACACGCTATAGAAATGGATGAAAATATTAGTAATGAAATATCAATTTTGAAAATAAAAATATATATAACCATGAGAGAAAGTTGAAGTGAAAATATAATGAATTAAATATGAGGTATTGATAAAAAGTAGGTAGCATAAATGACCATTATAAATAGGGTCGTTGGAATAATAATATAACTATTAGAATAGTAATTTGACCATTTTGATTAGTAAACTGATTATTAGTATAATATCCTATCCTATGGAAGTGTAAATTCGTATTTAAGAATCTTATGAATTGAAGATATGATATATTTATGTCATGATACAAGTAAAAATGTATTTTAAAAGTGATAAAATAATTTTGTATTTTTATAAATCATATATCTTTAATTTTAATTTTTATAAAAAATAGATTTTTTTTAAGGAAAATTTATTTCCATAAAATGTTTTTATGAAATATTATTATGTTTAATTATAATATTAACGTAAATTTATGATACCATAAATAATTTTTCAAAGGGTTATATAAACTATCATAATATTAAAATTAATATATTTTTCATAAATAATGATTTTATTTAAAAATTAAATTTATCAAAGGGAATTATTTTCATAAAATATATTTGACTTTTTTACTCTACACATTAAAAAATGGATTGGGTGAATTTTTGTTTTTTCTAAATTGTTGTTTTTTATGAATAGTAAAATACAACATAATAAAGTAATTTGTATTATAAGAAAATTAATTGCATAAATGAGTCATTAATCATGTAAGTGACCACTGTTTTAGCCACATATTAATTAATTATTTTATATATATTCAATAAAGAACATTATTGGTAGTCTTGGGGAATAATAATAAACTAATTAATATGATATTCAAAAAACACTCCTAACCTCTATTTATAAATACCACCCCTTCTTCTCATACCTTCTATGATTTGGAGCATAAATAAACTCTAAAAAATATACCCTCATACCTCTTAACATGTCCCCAAATTAAATGGTCTCATTAAATACCATTTCATGGGGCATTTAGGGGCATCTTAAGAGGATACAACAAAAGAAAACGTTAAATTCAAAACTAAACCTTTTTCAATTATATTTTTCTATTACTACCCCAATATATTTTCCTTAAACATAGTAATAGTAAAATTATTATACTAAAAATAAAAATATTTTGTTATTATTTTGTAATATATATCTTATAAATTCCCATCTATTGATTTTAAAATGAAAACGATGCTCACGATATGGTTGGCTCACCACCTTCGCGAATAGTGTACTTAATTTTTCTAAACCTCATTCAAGTATGATTATAGAAATAATATTATGGTAAAATATGATGATAATAAGTAAATTATAATTTATTTAATGTTCTATAATATATTAATAATCATTTAATTAATTAAAATGAATCTATTTTTCAATGGTCAGCAAATCCGCCTCAATAAACTAACCTTAGGAAAACAACTTTTATACTAAATGAATCATCCCTATGTTAGAACAAAAATATAAATTTGGGATTATTAAAATTTATATAATTACATGAGTACCATTTCATTTCACTTATGGAGTTTTATTCCCAATTTATAAGAACTTAAATAAATAAACAAATGTGATTCGACCTTGGAACCAAGAAACAAATTCCCTCATAATAGTGAATTTAAGCTTTATATCTTTCTAAAATAGTTGTAAATGAACATAATATAATTATAGTAAATCAGATATATATGTAAATTGTTCTTATTAAAGTAATTTATGAATCTAAATTGATTATTTTTTACATTAAGTGGAAGTGCGGAACAATTCTCAAGCTATGGTAAGGAATATCTCTCAACAACCCTATTTCCTTTAGTTTATGACCTTTCTCTCTCTAATTCACCTTATGTCTCTACTTGATCTTATGAAATAATTTTATATTATCAATATATGACTTTAATAAATATACCAAACTTATTCTCCCTTCCTTTAATAGATGAATAAATACCCTAGGTTTATTTCCAAATGCCTTCCTTAAAATCAAACATGGTTAAGAGGAACTATTATATTCGTTAAAAATTTTATGAAACACTATATTAAATTATATATTCAAACTCGTAATTTATTCAAACAAAGGTATATTTTTGTGGTGAATTTTTTTTAACATTATTTTTCGAATAAAATTCCATATTCCTTCTTGCTTCAATATTTTTAACTGATAATTTAAAAACTCATTTTAAAAGTTCATTTCTATACCCAATTGTCTACCCTTAATCGTGACTTTTTTTAAATTAACACCATATTTTTGACTTACACATATTTATTCATATATTATCATTTGAAATATTTAATTCCTTCATATATTTGGAATCTTAATGAAATATCCTCTGATTTTGATTTGAGGAGAGATTATGTATCCCATTCCTTTCCATGAGTATTTATTATGTTTATGCCCATGGTTTGATTTCCTTATATGGAACATGTATGCATGTTTATTTATTATTGGGGACTCTAGATAGTGATCCAATGAATTTGGTAATTTTTATGGATTATAATATTATATTTATGAGATTATGGAGTAAACCTAATCCATGAAGGGACTCTATCCACCATGGGATGTTGACTTGGCAGCTATCCTTGAATACTTCTTATGTTATGATTTATATTTCAGTCACTTTACTATTTTTTATTTATATGATGATTAGATATTAGTTATTTAATTCTCCCATATTATTATTCATGAGCCTTATCTGGATATCATTTTATGCCTTTTGACTCATATTCTATGCATTTTTATCGTACTTATTCCTTTATTAGGCCTTATATCTCACCCCTTTTATTTGTATATTCCACAAGTAATCCTATGTAGTTTTATTAGATAGAAAGTATTTATGATATCATTATGGTGAAAAAATAAATATGTTTTTTGTCTCATTTTAATATATTATGAACCAATTATTCCAAATACAATTGGCCTCTCGATCTTTGGGTTGGGTTTGTTGGAATATTTATACTAAAAAATAGGTAATAATATATGTAAAATGTAACGTCCCTGACCCGGAAGCCACTAAACCGGTGCTCCGAGCTGGGTGGTTACATGACCTTAAGCACGCCTCCGCATACGCCAAAGGCTGCCGACTAGCAGTGGGGGTCTATGTAGTCAAGTGGGGAGAATATACCCCTCATTATTAGAGTAATCCACAATAGAAACAACCAAATAGCAGAAACAATAATAAATAACTAAGAAATAAGTAAAACAACCATTTCCAATAATAAATATGTCATGTCATACGACAAGTGAAAAAGTGAACAAAGCCCACAATAAGACAATGGCCAAATCCCCAAAATGGTTCTGACCCCAAGTCTCGATCCTCCACAAAGTACAACCCATGTCCACTCATCTATCTTGCAAGGACCCCTGCCCTTGTCCTGACCTGCAAACAAGAAGTCTGCTCGGGTACCCAACGGCGGCCCGAACAGGGTGTGAGTACGACTCAGATGGCCACCACCAACTGTGTCTACAAAATATCCAGTATAAACAGGTATTGCGTGCAAAAAAAATATGAATGATAATTTCCAAGTGATTATTTAAGGTTCCATTAACTAGTTCAAAGCCAAATCCATTTCCACTTCCATTACCATTCATTTCACACCAATTATCATCACTTACCATTTCATCACATTTCCATGGGTTAAACACATACATTATGTTACATGGGTCTAAGGCCAATAATTGCTTGTAAGAGGGTAAACACCCCATTGTCCTATCTCACTAGGACCAACCCCCCTCATAGCAACCATATCCTCACCTCGAAGCCTCAGTCTGGGTGGATGCAGCCATATCCTCACCTCGAAGCCTCAGTCCGGTTGGATGCAACCGATAGGAAAACAGAGCATCAGTCATATCCCTACCCTATGCATTTAGGGTGGAGTTCAGAGCATCAGTCTTCACTTGACCCATGGGAGTAGAGCCTCAGTCATACCCCACACTACCAAGCCATGTGCACATGCTTATATATAAGTAACCATCAACCTTTCAACCATTTCCCAGCGGCAACCATCATTCACAACAACCCACATGGGAATCCACATTATTCCTTAACCCAATAAAACATTACCATTTCACATCATTTTATCATTCACCCAATTCCCATGTGTTATTCCTATCTCACTAAGAATTGAACACTAGACCCATAATCTATCCCATTATAGTCTTTAATCAGTTTATACATTAACCCATTTAACCCATTCATCATTCCCATGAATCAAAATTTAACCCATTTCAAATGACCCCTAGGTTATTTAAAATTCTAGGTGAATCACCTAACTTCTATTACAAGATCAACCAATCATTCCAACATAGTTATCAAGGGCTCTACAATTCATTACAACAAGGTCACTTGTTTAATATCAAACCGTAAATCCGAGAAAAGCCGGTACATCCCATGGATGGCCCCAATTAGGTCAAGTCTATCCCAACACATCCCACAGGGATCGTGAGGGTTCCCATTTTCCATTTTAAACACCATTATTACCAAACATGCAAAGGTTACCCAAAACATAACCAAAGGAAATAAAGAACACCACTAAACATGCACAAAACCCTAAATAACCATGGGATGTAACTTGTAGACCACCTACCTTGAATCCGCAGTTGAACGCACCCTCAATCGAGCCCTTAGACCTTGATTAAACCAACCCTTGGAGCTTCAACATGAACTCACCAAAAAGATAGGGATTTAGGGTTTCAGAACAAGAGGGATAGAAGACTCAAAACCTAAACAAAGAAAAGAACCAAGGAGGAGATTAGCCTTACTAGGAACTTCAATCTGTAACCAACGCCACCAAAAACACCTCAGAAACTAGGGAGATCGATCTCTTGGAGCTATTGGGAGAATTGGTTTGTTCCTAGGGTGAAGAGGGAGGAAATGGAGGAAAATCCGGAGTTGGGGTTATAAATCCCGGAGTTTCAATTTTGTAAATTTTCCAACATTAAGTGGATGCACAGTTTAGCCGCACGGTTTGGAAAATCGTGCCCACGCCATTTCCCGGAGGAGGGGGAGTCACACGATTTAGCCACACGGTTTGGAAAATAGTGTGCAAACTGTGTGCTCGCTTCTGTCCAGAGGAGGGACGGTCACACAGCTTAGTCTGGGCAGGCCGCACGGTTTGTCTGACCGTGCGCAGGCCGTGCGCCTTGGTCTGCTTTGCCCAAACTCCCCTTCTTCCATGCCCCGAGCCCCCGGAACACCCCCAAGGCCTCTCACACTTCCAAGAAACCATTCAAAGCCCCAAAAGAAAAGGTTTCAACGAAAAACAAAACAAAACATACCTTTCCAAAAACCAGGATCTTACAACCTCTCCACATTATAATGGCTCATCTTCGAGCCGATCTTCCAAGACTCATTGCTCCACTGAAGAGAAGAGTTTGGGCCACGGAGCCTGCATATGCAGTTCCCGCTCCCAAGATTCTTCCTGAAATTTCCCATGCTTCCATAGTACTCGCACTAATGGCACAAACTTTCCTCGCAAGACCTTTTCACTACGATCCACCACACGAACCAGATGCTCCTCAAAGGATGCATCAACCTCATGCTCCACATCCTCAACATCAACAACATGAGATGGGTCAGGGTGATAACATCAAAGCTGCGACACATGAAACACATCCTTCATCCCACCATACCACTTTGGAAGAGCCAATCGGTAAACCATTGATCTGATCCTCTCCACAATCTCAAAAGGACCCATATACTTGGCCGCCAACTTACCCTACTTCCGAATCCGATGGTGACCCAACCTTGGCGACACCCGAAGGAATACTATAACACCCACCCCAAACTCAAGAGGTATACGCCTCTAATCTACATACAACTTCTGCCTACTCTGAGCCGTATCCATTCACTTCCTAATCAACAGAACTCTCTTAGAAGTCCCTTGCACAAGACTCGGCCCCATAAAATCAGATTTACCAGCCTCTAGCCAACACAACGGAGATCTACATGGTCTCCCATAAAGTGCCTCAACCAGTGCCATATGAATTGTAGCCTGAAAACTATTATTGTAGGAAAACTCAACCAACGATAGGTGACTCTCCCAAGAACCACCAAAGTCCTAGACACAATCTCTCAACATGTCTTCCAACACTTTGACCGTGCGCTCCAACTGCCCCTCCGTCTGCGGGTGGAAATCCGTACTCAAAAACACCTGTGTACCAAGTGCCTTCTGCAACCCTTGCCATAAGTGCGATGTGAAACGCGGATCTCGGTCCGAAACTATGGACCATGGCACCCTATGTAACTGCACGATCTCCCGAACATACAACTCACCCAACTGGTCGACTGTATAGGTCTCCTGAATCGGTATGAAATGAGCCGCTTTCGTTAACCGATCCACAACTACTCAGATTGGATTATTCTTTTGCGGCGTCCTCGGAAGACCCACATCAAAATCCATTGTTACATCATCCCACTTCCACTATGGAATGGGAAATGGATGAAACAAACCACATGGGCATTGATGCTCAGCCTTCACCTGCTGATAGGTAAGGAACCATGCCACAAAGTCCGCAACTTCCTTCTTCATTCCAGGCCACCAAAAGTGCCTTCGGAGATCATGGTACATCTTGGTCAAACTAGGATTCACTTCCCACTTTGATGCATGGAACTCACACATCAACTCTTCTCACACACACTTGGGCACAACCACACGATCATGAACACAAACAACACTGTCCACACCGATGGCCCATCCAGAAGGTAGCTCCCCACCTTTAAGATCTTACTTCATGGCCAAACACTCAGGATCATCAAGCTGAATTTTCTTAACTAGACTCAAGAGCATTGACTCCATCATCCAGGAAGCAAGAGTGACCTGACCATTTTCCTCCTACACCTCTAGGTGCATCTCTACAAACAAATACATCACCTTCCACTCGGTGCTGGACTCCTGAACTGCATGATTTTTAACCCTACTGCTCAGAGCATCAGCAACACTATTTACCTTTCCTGGCATGTACACCAACTCAAAGTCAAAATACTGGAGATATTCAACCATTCTTCAATACTGAAGATTCATATCCTGTTGTGAGAAGACGTACTTTAAACTCTAATGGTCCATAATCACGGTAAACCATTCCCACAACAGATAGTGCCTCCAGCACTTCAAGGCGTACACCACTGCAGCCAACTCAAGATCATGAGTGGGGTAGTTCCACTCATGTGGTCTCAACTGCCTTGACCCATAAGCCACAACCCGCTCATCTTTCATCAACATAGCCCCAAGTATAATTCTGGACGCATCACAAAACCCGATATACTTCTTACTCGGCTCAGGTAAGATCAAAATAGGTGTGGTCATCAACCACTTCATCAACTCTTGAAAGGAATTCCCACAAGCCTCAGACCATTCGAACTTGATTCCCTTCTTGGTCAAGCTCTAAAGTGGTGCTTCCAAGCGAGAGAAATCCTGAATGAACCTTCAGAAATACCTAGCCAAGCCCAAAAAACTCCAAACATCAGAAACACTCTTGGGATTCTCCCAAGATACAACTGCCTTCACTTTCTCTGGATCCACTGACACACCTTCCTCTGAGATGATGTGACCCAGAAAATGCACCTCACCTATCCAGAATTGAATCGTTGACAGCTTGGTGTATAGACGGTGCTCTCTTAGCGTACCCAGGATGATGTCAAGATGTTGGGCATGATCGCCGTGAGTATTCGGTTACACTAAAATATCATCAATGAAGAATACCACAAACCGATCCAGATAGGGATGAAATATCTGGTTCATCAAAGCCATAAACACCCCCGGAGAATTGGTCAAGCCAAAAGGCATTACCATGAACTCAAAAAACCAGTACCGACTCCGGAAAGCTGTCCGCGGTATGTCAGAAGGCCTCACCCTCAACTGGTGATTACCCGACCTCAGGTCGATCTTGGAAAACACTGATGCACCCCTCAACTGGTCAAACATGTCATCTATTCTAGGAAGAGGGTACCAGTTTTTCACTGTCATCTAATTCAACTTTCGATAATAAACACATAGCCTCAACGACCCATCGGCCTTCTTTGCAAAAAGCACAGGAGATCCCCATGGAGACGTACTAGGGCGGATTAACCCCTTACACTACAATACTCAATATGAACCTTTAGTTCTTGGAGTTCTTCCAGTGCCATTTGGTATGGCGGAATAGAAACTTGCTCTGCTCCCGGCAACAACTCGATTGTGAACTCAACATCCCTCTCGGGTGGTAACCCTGAGAAATCCTCCGGAAACACGTCCCGGAACCATTCCACCACAGGAGGGGAAACAAACTGTTCCCCTATTTCATCATCATCGAGCATGAGACATGCCACTTGGGTCATGATTCCACTCATCTGTTGACAAAACGTCCCCGCACGCCCTGCTCAAACATCCCATTTTCCACGGTGGACATAAGAGTCACCCTCAAGTGACCTGAATGATACTCTCCGGCGATAACAGTCTATGTGCACCCGATACAACACCAACCAATCCATTCCCAAGATTAGGTCAAACCATGACATCTCTAGAATGAACAAGTTCCATAGAAAATGATACCCCCCCAACTTCCAAGGCACATTCCCTGCACTGCTTGATATCCTCAACCCACACTCCCAACGGGGTGTCAATTGACATCACTCCACAGTCTCCCTCTACATGTAAACCTAGCACGACCACAAGTTGAGTAGAGATAAAAGAGTGTGTGTCACCTATGTCAAACAACACACTATAAAATGTAGAAGCTACAAGGATCGTAGCTTGAACAGTCGATGGACCAGCCTCGCCATCACTAGGTGAAAACTGAACTGCCTGAAGCTGACCTACCCCTCTACCCTAGGCCCCAGCCTGAGTACTTTGTGCTACACTGCCCTGATGGTGTGAGAGATCTTGACCTGGAGTTCCACATCCATTGTCCCTGCCAGTATGGCCCATGGAGCTCCAACTTTCTGCCTGATACGGGGCAACTGATCCTCTTCCCATATCCAGTATCTACTTTCCACCATCATGCTCCCCTGACTTCTGAGGATTCGTGAAGAACCTCTGCACATGTCTCTTCCTTCTCCATGAACGACACTCAACTGGAGGTCGAGGAAACTGACCACGCATATGCCCCGACCTACCGCACTGATAGCAGAACACCAGATTCCCACTTTGAGAGGCTGACCCTCTCTTCTGATGACCTTACTGGAAAATTTACAAATGATGCTTCCGACCTTCGGAAGATGCACCACTTGTCCACCCCTCTGGCACGACAAGCCCACCACCCGATGCTCCCTTCAGGTTCCCTTCAGAGATGAGTTCTGGATCCATCACCTCTACAAACCTCTTCAAGAAAAAGATATTTACTTGAGACCCGCTCTCATGTATCAGCCCATCCTGGAAACGCCTTGCTACTGCTTCCTCATCCCCGGCTAACACTGGGATGAAGCATCACAGATTAGTGGAGTGACTAGCATATTCCATAACTGACAGTGATCCCTGATTCAGGCTCATAAACTCTGCAGCCCGCTCTTTCCTCAAAGTCTCTAGGTAGAAATGCTCCAGGAACTTCTCTGGAAAAACCTTCCACGACATCCCCTCAGCCTGCTCGGTCTGAGCCGGAATGTCCCACCAAATCCTTGCCTAGCCCCGCAACATATAAATGGCCAGCTTTACTTGCTTTTCAATAAGGGTCTCTAGATGATCCAGTATCTTCTAGACGGACTCTAACCAAAACTCTACTACCTCTGTCCCACCCTCTCTAGTGAAAGTCAGAGGGTGTTGCAGCTGGAACTCCCTGGTCATCTCAAACATACTCGGTGCAACCCGCCATGGGTCCCGATCCATCATCTGCATAAGGTGAGACAAGTTCTCTCAAAATTGGTCTTCTCTACCATCATTGATGACAACATTTTATTACTCTTCTACCAGAGGAGTGTTCTCAGCAACATCCTCTTGTTGCCCAACTGGAAACTGACGTCGTTGTGGCATCTCTCTATAGTGCCAAGCATGAGATTTAGAACGCATACCATAAACTTTCACGACTTCATCACAAAGAACTCCCTAGGAGCCAAAACAACACACTTTTTCATCTCATTCTTCTCATTATTTCTTGGTTTCATGAAATACATAATGCAACCTACTTTCCTTCCTCACACACCCATCTCGTGCGTGTTCCTAATACAATGCATTTCACCTATCTCCCTAGGTGCCTACAATGATGCATGAGTACAAATCCTCATGCCATTAAGGCCACGAGCCAAATATTGTAAAATAATCACATCAAACCACATGTGCATCAACCAGTGCTGAAATATCATCAAATTTAACAACACACAACCAAGAAAAACATTTCTCACCCAGGGTGACTTGGGTTTTCCCCCATACGAGGGTTATCTAATCCCAAGCATGAGCTAATTACCAAGGCCCTACACATCTTAAACATTGGCTACCAATCCCTAATAAAAAGACCTTGGAGAAGGAGAAGAAATACATCCTCTGATACCACTTTGTAATGTCCCAAACCTGGAAGCCACTACACCGGTGCTTCGAGCTGGGTGGTTACATGACCTTAAGCGCGCCTCCCCATATTCCAAAGGATGCCGACTAGCAGCAAGGGTCTATGTAGTCAAATGGGGAGACCATACCCCCTCATTATCAGAGTAAGCCACAACATAAACAACCAAATAGTGGAAACAACAATCAATAACCAAGAAATAAGTACAACAACCATTTCCAACAATAAATATGTCATGTCATACAACAAGTGCAAAAGTGAAAAAAGACCACAATAAGACAACGGCCAAATACCCAAAATGGTTTCGACCCCATGTCTGAATCCTCCACCAAGTGCTACCCATGTCCAATCAACTATCCATTAAGAACCCTTGCCCTTGTCCTGACCTACAAACATGAAGTCTGCTCGGGTACCCAACGGCGGCCCGAACAGGGTGTGGGTATGACTCAGTAGGCCACCACCAACGGTGTCTACAAAATATCCAGTATAAAAAGGTAGTGCATGAAAAAGAAATATGAATGATAATTTCCAAGTTATTATTTAATGTTCCATTAACCAATTCAGATCCAAATCCATTTCCACTTCCATTACCATTCATTTCACACCAATTATCATCACTTACCATTTCATCACATCTCCATGGGTTAAACACATACATTTTTTTACATGGGTTTAAGTCCAATAATCACATGCAAGATGGTAAACACCTCGTTTTCCTATATCACTAGTACCAACCCCCCTCATAGCAACCATATCCTCACCTCGAAGCCTCAGTCCAGGTGGATCCAACCATATCCTCACCTCGAAGCCTTAGCCCGGGTGGATGCAACCGATAGGGAAATAGAGAATCAGTCCTATCCCTACCTCATGCATTTAGGGTGGAGTTAAGAGTATCAGTCTTCACTCGACCTGTGGGAATAGAGCCTCAGTCATACCCCACACTACCAAGCCATGTGCACATGCTTATATATAAGTAACCATCAACCTTCCAACCATTGCCCAACGGCAACCATCATTCACAACAACCCACATGGGAAACCACATTATGCCTTAACCCATTAACACATTACCATTTCACATCATTTAATAATTCACCCAATTCCCATGTGTTATTCCCATCTCACTAAGCATTCAACACTAGACCCATAATCTATCCCATTATGGTCTATAATCAGTTTACACATTAACCAATTTAACCCGCTCATCATTCCAATGAATCAACATTTAACCCATTTCAAATAACCCTAGATTATTGCTAAGTCTAGGTGAATCACCTAACTTTTATTCCAAGTTCAACCAATCACACCAACATAGTTATCAAGGGCTCTACAATTCATTACAACAAGGTCACTTGTTTAATATCAAACCCTAAATACGGGAAAAGCCGAAACATCCCATGGATGGACCCAATTAGGTCATGTCTATCCCAACACATCCCATGGGGATTGTGAGGGTTCCCATTTACCATTTTAAACACCATTATTACCAAAAATTCCAAGGTTATCCAAAACATAACCAAAGGAAAGAAAGAACACAACTAAATATTCCCAAAACCCTAAATAACCCTGGGATATAACTGGAAGACCACCTACTTCGAATCCGTGGTTGAACGCACCCTCAATCGATCCCTTAGACCTCGATTCGACCAACTCCTGGAGCTTCAATCTAGAACTCATGCAAAAGATAGGGTTTTAGGATTTCAGAACAAGAGGGAGGGAAGACACAAACCCTAAACCAATAAAAGAACCAAGGTGGAGATTAACCTTACTCGGAGCTTCAATCTGCAACTAACGGCACCAAAAACTCCTTAGAAACGAGGTAGATCAATCTCTTGGAGCTCTTGGGAGAATTGGTTCGTTCCTAGGGTGAAGAGAGAGGAAATGGAGGAAACTCCCGAGTTGGGGTTATAAAGCTCGGAGTGGAAATTTTGTAAATTATCCAACTTTAAGTGGCCGCACGGTTTTGCCTCACAGTTTTTCAATCCATGCGCAAACCGTGCACACACCACTACCCAGAGGAGGGGGAATCACACGATTTAGCTGTAAAGTTTGGAAAACTGTGCGCAAATTATGTGCTCGCTTCTGTCCAGGGGAGGGAGGGTCGCATGGCTTAGTCTGGGTAGGCCGCACGGTTTGTCTGACCATGTTCAGGTCGTGCGCCTTAGTCTGCTTTGCCCAGAATCCCCGTCATCCATGCCCCGAGCCCCCAAAACACCCCAAGGCCTCTCACGCTTCCAAGAAACCTTTCAAAGCCCCAGAAGCAAAGGGTTCAACCCAAAACACAAAAAAACATACCATTCCAAAAACCGGGACCTTACATAAAAGGATTGGGTTTATATAACCAATATCAGAAAAAAGGTATAGTAATTTTGTGGGATTTGGACAGGGATAGAATAGTAGAAACCATAACACCTTGAAATTTTATAACAATTTCTTAAATAAATTTACACTTTTTGTTAGCTTGCGATGCATGCAACCCCATTTCCAAATGAGTTGTAATATAACATTTCATTATAACCTAGTGCATAAATTAGAAGGTATTAATGTTAATATATAAATTATTAAAGTTATATGGTTTGAACATTTATAAAATAAATTTATTAGTTATCAATTAATTTGAAAAGAAAATAAAAAATCATTTGAAAGTAAAAGAAATAGTTTTTAAAAAAAAACTATGCACACAATGTGTTTTTTAATAAATTAAATTAGTCACTATTATTGAATGATTTGAATGAAATTTATATATTATATATTCAATTAAATTGTTTATCATTCATCTAATATTTATTTCTACAAATGGGGTACAAAAAAATCTCCTTCCACACTAAACTTTTTTTTATAAAAAGTGATATCATCTTATTTTCTATACTTATTTTGAAATTAATTTTTTCCACCTAAAGAAAAGTTATTTGAAAAAATTAATTTTATTTTTTAAATAAAAATTTCAACATGATATTGGGTTATTGGTTTAGAATTTTTTGAAAACAGTATGTTTTCTATTAATTATGGAAAATATTAATTTGTATAAAAATTATCTTTTAATTAAAATAAGTTCCAGAGATATACATTATTATAAATGGGTTTAAAATAAATACAAGTCCAATTATATAGTTATTAATCAAATTTATGTAATTATAATCAATTTTATGTTTTGGTTTTATAAAAAAAAATTGTACTTAAGAAAACATTCGCATTGAAAAGACATAATTTCATTTGTTCTTGCAGGTTTAATTTTAAATTAAATTCTTCCATTTGTATAAGTATTGGATCGGACCTCTACGATCTATTACTTTATGAAAAATGGTGTTTGAGGTGTTTCAGGTGGTCAAGGTGAGTTATCCCCAATAATTTTTCCAAATTTCCAATTCTATGAACAGTTCCATTAGTGAACAGTTTTGTCGGTAACCTCTAATGGTAACCTCTCTTTCCTTTTCCAAATTTCCAATTTTGTGAACAGTTCCATCAGTGAATAGTTCTTTCGGTAACCTCTAATGGTAACCTCTCTTTACTTTTACAAATTTCCAATTCTGTGAACAGTTCTTTCAGTGAACAGTTATGTTGGTAACCTCTAACAGTAACCTCTCTTTCCTTTTCCAAATTTCCAATTCTGTGAATAGTTCCAACAGTGAACATTTCTGTCGAAAACCTCTAATGGTAATCTCTCTTTACTTTTCCAAATTTCCAATTCTGTGAACAGTTCCATTAGTGAACAGTTCTATCGGTAACCCCTATCGACAACCTCTATCGGTAACCTATAATGTTAGTTGAACAATGTTCCATCAGCGAGGATTCAGTGAATAGTGTTCTATCAGTGAGGATTTAGTGAATAGTGTTCTATCAGTGAGGATTCAGTGAAAAGTGTTCTATCAGTGAGGTTCAGTGAACAGTGTTCTATCAGTGAGGATTCAGTGAAAAGTGTTCTATCGGTGAGGATTCAGTGAATGGTGTTCTATCAGTGAGGATTTTGTGAACAATGTTCTATCAGTGAGGATTCAGTGAACAATGTTCTATCAGTGAGGTTTTGTGAATAGTTCTACCAGTGAGGTTCTAACAGTGGACCTCTAACAGCGGATTTCTAACATCGGGCTTCTAACAGCGGACTTCTAACAGTGAACTTCTAACAGCAGACTTTTAACAATAGACTTCTAACAGCAGACTTCTAAGAGCATACTTCTAACAGCAGAATTCTAACAGCGGACTTCTAACAACAGGCTTCTAACAGCTTACTTCTAGCAATAGACTTCTAACAGTGTACTTCTAATAGCTTACTTCTAACAGTGGACTTTGTACTATGTTTCCAGATTCCTACAGTTTCACCCCCATTGATGATTCCTTTAACATAAAATGCATTTAAAGACTCGTTTTAAAGACTCTAAGGCCGATTCAAAGGCCATATATCCTATATTAATTATTCCTATGGATTGAGATGTTTTTACATGGTCATACTTCATGGGTTAATGTGATCTGCTTTTAATGGGGAATTAAGCATATCTTAAACTGTCGCCCCATTTAAATCTTCAAAAAGGATGAGATATCTTCCTCCATTTTTCTTCCTCTTTGTTCTCGGCTATGAGACGCTAGAACATTTCAATCCTTATCGTAGGAGTTACACAATCAAACTTTACCCCTCAGATTAGTTCCGCTCTATTTTAATGCAACCAAGCTACATCAATCAATCTTCGATTTAACTTATGTTTTATAGTCATTCCATTGGAGACAATCTCCTCCTGTTTCTCCTTTCCATGTTATAGTATTTAATCTCCATGCTTCTAATGGGGTTTTCTTGGGGTTTGGAGGATGGTGTCATACCGCGGCATCCTTTGGTGGATGTAGTTGTCGCAAGAGGAGGATCGTAACCCATTGTGTGGATAAAGAACGTGAGGAATTGTTTGAGGTAGGAGATTCATTGCTTCTCTTTCTTTTACAAGAAACTGTATTTTTATCATGTTTAATCCCACTGGATGGAAATGGAATTGAAATAATAACTATTTTAATCAGATAAATTAATAGACATCGATCGTATGTTATTGCCTCTTGTTTTTCTAGATAGTGCAATATCTATGATTTCTTTGATTAGCTGATTGTTCTTGATGTAAATTGATATAGAACGTAAATTGAGATTAATTGATAAATGTTCGGATAAAGATAAAGAGGCATGTAAATGAATCTGGTTCTAGTTGTAATTTTAAGTTAATAAAATTACTGCAGTAAGCATGTTTATTTATTTGTGACAACTTACTGGTTAGGTTTCCCAAATTTGGAACCAATGAATAATAAATAGTTTAACCCAAGATTGATTAAAGAACTGGTGGTTGTTAAAAGATAATTGCTTGTAGGGTTCTCAGTTACCCTCTTGTTTGTTTAAGGGCCGAGAGACCAATTGTGAAGATGTTTGTTTTACTGCTTCTTGTGTTTTAATGTGATCCTGGATGGTTGTGGTAATATGTGGTGTCTTGGAGGAAATTTTGGTTCTGGAAGCATATGATGCCTACAGTGGCGAGATGCATCGGTTTATGCATGTGGGTGTCAGGGAGGACACCGGGGATGATGGAATGGGATGGATGTGTTTGTTAGATTCTTGGTAATATTGATTGATTGTTTATCTTCTTTACTTTTCCCCACTTCTCAAGGTAGCTAGTTTTACTTACCCTTCATCTGAAAGAGGCGAAGACATGCGGGCTATGCCACATGCTTTCCGTGTTGAGCTTCTCAAGAAAGGATGGGTATATGCTCTTGCTATAAGTGGAAAATACTCGACGGGTAGTACATATACTCACCATGTTGATCCCCCTTATGTTTAGTAGCATATAATGTTTTTCTAGAATGCCTTGGAATGTGTGAAATTATTTCTATAATGAATAATTAAATAAATGGTGTTAACCCATGGAGATGGTGCTGCTGGAACATAATGATGAGCTTTTAATTTTGAAGGAACAATTGACTTTGGGTGTGATGCTAATGAAATTTAATGAGGAACTGTTCATGGTTAATTAATGTTTAATGAATTAATTAACGTACAGTGGAACTGATAATAAGGGAATGAAGTAATCTAATAAATCTCTTTAAATGGTTGTGTGCTTATAGGATACCTAGTCTTAGAAGTATCATCCTAGAGTCTGAGAGACATTAGATGCAGCAGTGTCTAAGACTAGGTTATTCCCATAGTGTGGTTGTGAGTTATAGTATATTATGTACATTTTGTGTTTCTATATGCTACTCCACCCTGTTAGTAAGGGTAACTGACACCCCAGGGATTCTATGCCCTGGGGGTGTTTTCCCAACATTTGGGTGGGAGGATGGATGGATGACTACCCCCTTTGGCCCCGCTCTCTTCTCTTGGTAGTTACTTGTGCCGGTAGGCACATTAGTTAGTTTTCCCCATATGTGTGTAGAGGGATGTAATGGCTTGTGGTCATTAAAACACATATATTCGGGATATAGTTTTCTATGGACTACTATAGGTGTAACATGTATAGGTTGTGATGGCTTGAGGATCCTTACTCGGTGTATGGGATGTAATGGCTTGAGGTATAATACCCGATGTATGATCCATGTTATGCAAGAAGTGGTGGATCCTGGAAACTACCTCGTTAATTTGGTGTGTAGACATGGTGGTTTTGTTGCACGAGGTGCATATTGTGGTGCTTCACCCAGGTGTCTATGGGAAAGCCTTTTTGGAGAGAGATGCTCAGGACTTGCGATGTTGGGGAAAATTGGAAAACCAGTGGGGAAGTAGTAGTAGGGTACCCTTGATATTCTTTATTATATGATATATTCATGTATGCGTTACTTGGTGAGAGTAGCCATGGTGAGGTTGGGAACTTATTATACCTGTTTTGGTGATGTGTTAGTTCACTTTTTGTTCGCTGTGCTTTAGCATGATTTCTTTACTTTTCACAAGAGGCTTCGGGGAGGATCCTACTGAGTATACTTCTATACTCACCCTATGTATATATAAACTGTTTTTCATGTCACTTAGAGCGGGTTAGAGATCAAGATGGTTTCTACTAGCTTGGGGTTGCAGGAGCAGTTCGAGCTTGTGGTTTCTATTGTTTTTACTTTCTTTTGGGTAATTACAGTCATTCCAATTTCAGTTGTAGTACTTCTACATTAAATTTCATATGTGTACTTGGGTTTTCGTTTATATTGCATTTTGAGTTGTATTTGATTGGTGTCTATCTTATCTCGCTCTTCTGTATGTGTTCTCTTATAGGGTAATGCCTCCAATTTTGTATGTTACTATACCCTCAGTGCTAGTCTCCAACACAGGGCCTATTGGGGGTAGGACTCGAAGTTCATTATCTCACTTCTCACATTGCCAGCCCAGGAGGGGTACACTTAGTGGGAAGGGGGTCGTGACAGAGTGGTATCAAAGGAAGGTTGAGGGATACGATGGAGTTTGGAGTTAGGCACATGTGAGGTTGCATTGGTGGGTAGGGAAATGGTTTTCTTCTTGTTTATCAAGTGAGGTAAACAGTGGAGACCGGCTGAGACATAGGCATTTAGGGCCCCCTATGATCTGATGTACAGACCTTTAAGTTTACAATGACTACTAAAAAAGGTGATACTAGTTGCAGGGTAGAGACCTAGGAAAGGATCATGGATCATTCTTCTTTGTTCCTGTGTTTGAATGGGTAGACATTGGGATAGGTTAACCTAAAATGAATAAAAGAAAACAATTAATTAATTACTATTGAGTCTTCCAAATTACAGGTTTAGGAACTCTAATGGTTTGTTATTTTACTGGTATGGATCTAGGTAGAAGTCCTCATCAGGTTTGCATAGAAAATTTCTAGGAGGCTCTTCCAACAGATCGCCTCAGGGTAGAGGTTGATGATGATGACACTTGGAGTAAGACACTCCGAGAGTTTTAGCACTAGAGACTGCAGAAGTACGAGGGATCTGTTTCAGATGCAGTGATGGAAGACTGGTTAGAGATGATTGATATTGGCTTCAGTTCAATTCGTGCTTGTAAGGAGCACTGGGTTTCCTTGGTTATGATGATGCTGCATGGAGCAGTGGGGCAGTGGTGATTCTTATTCCTCAGGGATCGTGATGAGTCAGGGATATCATAGGAGGAGTTCGGAGACAGGTTTAGAGTCGAGTTTATTTCTTCGAATGTGAAGGCGTCCAGTCGCTAGGAGCATCTTACCCTTTGATAGGGGATCTCTAGTGTTTGAGAGTTTGGAATCCGTTTTGGGAACCTTTTACGATATGCTTTGGACCTGTTTCCAGATGAGGAGGCCAGGGTGAGACATTTCGAGGAGGCTTTGCGTCCAGAGAACCAGTGTCAGGTCACCCCATTTATGATGAAAACATATCTTGAGGTACTAGTGAGGGCAGAGGTTATCGAGAGGACTTTGGCCTAGACCGGATCATCACGAGAGGGGAATTGGCATGATTCCTCGAGAAGTAAAGTTGTGCTTCGGGGTTCCCTATTTTCATGGTAGAAGAGTTTTTGTTCATCCAGGGGTAGGTCCCAACCCTTCAAATCTCATTTCTCTAGAGGCATCAACTCTCAAGCATATGCCAAGGGATCAGGCGATTGTTTTTCTTATGGTGGTCATGGTCATCAGCAGAGGGAGTTCCTGACCTTTCAGAGCGGCCATCATTCACCAGGTGCTATGCTCCATGTTCCTCCGTTGAGACAGTTCCATCCAAGGTAGCAGAATTCAGTTGCACCATATTTATATCAGTAGAGGGTAGATGGGGCTGGTAGAGGAAAACCCCATGACTCTCCCCAACCTCAGAGATCAGAGCGCGGTCGTGGTGGTGGTTGTCATCAGGGTCAGAGAGGCCATAGAGGAGGTCGTGGTCAGCTTCATGCTCTAGCGCTGCCAGCTCAAGGTGATCCAGATGTCGTTCGAGGTACCCTTTTCTTGTTTTCTAACTTGGTGTATTCCTTGTTTGATTCAGGAGTGACACACTCCTTCATATCACCTACCCTTTTCCATGCTTTGGGACTTGAGGTAGAGTGGCCTCCAGTGCCCTTGGTGTTGACTACGCCAGTTGGAGGTTGAGATGACTTGTTTGAAGTATGTAGAGACTGTGATCTAGTGTTGGGGCAACATCGCTCTTGGGGAGATTTCCTATGTTTACGAATACAACCATACGATGTCATCCTTGGCATGGATTGGTTGTATTCGGTGTAGGCTATCGTGGATTGCTTTAAAAAGAAGGTCGTCTTCATTGGTGCAGATGTAGAGAAAGTGGAGTTTGATGGTGAGCTAGAACCTCAGATGGGTCATAGGCACATTCCATCCTTATCATTCATGATGGATGAGATGATGCTGAGGTATTCAGAGGTTCCTCAGTTGGTGTTTCCTAAGTTTGTAGAGGAGTACCCTGATGTCTTTCCAGAATAGGTTGTAGCATTACCCCCTCGACGAGAAATCGAGTTTGGGATCGAGCTATATCCAGTAGCATCTCCTATATCTATATATCCATATAGGATGGACCCTTCTGAGTTACGAGAGCTATGTATATAGATTGATGTTCTGTTACAGTGCAGTTTTGTTCGGCCATGTGTGTCACCATGGGGTGCACCCGTTTTGTTCATGAAGAAGGCTAACAATAGTTGGAGGTTTTGTGTCGATTATCGTCACTTGAACAAAGTGACAATAAAGAATCAATATCCTCTTCCATGGATTGATTATTTATTCGATCAACTGAAAGGTGCAAGTTGGTTCTCAAAGATCGACTTGCGATTAGGATATCATCAGATGCGTGTGAAGGATGAGGATATCCCGAAGACTGCTTTATGTTGTCGTCATAGGAATTATGAGTTCATTGTAATGCCATTTGGATTTACAAATCCTCCTACTCTATTCATGGGATTGATGAATTATATGTTCTTTGAGTTCCAGGACATGTTCGTGGTAGTTATCATCGATGACATCCTTGCGTACTCCACATCTGAAGAGGAGCATGCAGAGAATCTACAAGTAGTTTTGGGAGTTCTTCGCCAACATCATCTATTTGGGAAGTTGTCGAAGTTTGAGTTTTGGGCTCGAGAAGTCCATTTCATGGGGCATGTTGTGTCCCAATAGGGAGTAGTTGTGGATCCATCGACGATTGAATCAGTTGTGTCATGGGCATCCCCCAAGATAGTGTCAGAGGTGAAAAGTTTCTTTGGTCTCGCTGGCTACTACAGGAGGTTCGTAGCCGAGTTTTCACAAGTTGTGACTCCTCTAACAGCTTTTACTAGGAAGGATCAGGAATTCATACGGACTGATCAGTGTCAGGAAGCTTTCAATTATCTAAAGGAGATGTTAGTAAGTGCTCTAGTCCTTTGTCTTACAGCTGAGGGAGTTCGGTTTGATGTTTTCTACGATGCTTCACATCTGAGGTTAGGATGTGATCTCATGAAGCAGAGGTCAGTTGTTTCTTATGGGTCTCAGTAGTTGCGTCCCCATGAATGCAACTATGACACCCATGGTCTTGAGTTAGTATCCATTGTGTTTTCTCTGAAGTTGTGGAGACAATACCTCATTGGTGAGCACTTTTTGGTTTTCAATGATCATAAGAGTTTGAGGTATTTTTTCTACCAGCATGAATTGAACTTATGACAACATTAGTGGATGGAATTATTGCAGGAATATGAATTTGAAATATTGTATACACCTATAAAGGGGGATGTTGTAGCTGATGCGATGAGTTGAAAGTAATGTAGTAATGCTTTTCGTGAATCTGGTGATTCCTAGAGAGTAATGGAAGAACTGTCATAATTTCATCTTCATATGGAAGAATTTGGGGGTAGAGGTTGTCTTTTTCAGATGACAGTACAGTCATCCCTGATGCAGAAGGTGGAAGAGTCCCAGTATAGAGATCAAGAGGTGGAGGTTTGGAGAGACCGAGTTGTTTGTGGTGAGGCCCCTGATGGTTGGTCGGAGGATGAATAACACTGAGTGTTGTATCATGGAAGGATTTTTGTTCCCTTGACAATGTCCAAGATGGTTCTCATAGAGTTCCATAGGTCTCCTTTAGCAGTACATCCTGGCATCACAAAGATGTACCAATCCTTGAGGAGCCAGTTTTGGTGTCCTGGGATGAAGCGTGCAGTTGCAGAGTTTGTGTCTCGATGTTTAGTCTGCCAGAAGGTGAAGGTTGAACATCGTGTTCCCGGTGGTCTTCTTTATCCATTAGAGATTCCATAGTGGAAGTGGGAGGACATCTCAATGGAATTTTTTACTGGTTTACCTTGATCTCTGAGAGGACATGATTCTATTTGGGTGGTAGTGGATCCTTTAACAAAATCGGCCAACTTCATACCAATCAAGGAGTCAAGCTCAGTGGAAGTTTTGTCAAGGAAGTATCTAGAGGTGGTGGTGAGACTTCATGGAGTCCCTAAGAGGATCATTTCTGATCTAGATCCTCATTTTACCTCCAGGGTGTGGAGAGGTCTCAAACATGCCTTCGGTTCTCAACTATGCATTATCACTGGTTTTCATCCTCAAACGGATGGACAGATAGAGTGAACCATCCGAAAACTTGAATACATGTTACGCTATTGTGTTCTTGATTTTGGAGGTTCATGGATGATGCACATAAACTTGGTGAAGTTCTCTTACAATTATATATTTCACTCCACCATCGGTATGGCGCCATTTGAAGCCTTGTATGGCCAGCGGTTCCGTTCTCTGTGGTGCTGGACTGGGGTCATAGAGTCAGAAATTCTCGGACCAAAACTAGTGAAGAATACAACAGAGATGGTTTAGGTGATTTTTGAGAGGATGAAGACAGCGCAAGATCATTAGAAATCTTATGTTGATCAAAGAAGGAGGCCCTTAGTGTTTAATGTTGGTGATCATGTGTTTCTGAAGGTGACTCCGAGTCATGGGCAATGAAGGTTTGGTCATGGAAGTAAGCTTTCTCCCCGGTTTGTTGTGCCTTTTGAGGTGTTAAATCTTGTTGGAGTTGTGGCGTATCGAGTAGCACTTTCCCCCAGATGAGTCGGATACATAATGTTTTCCATGTATCACAGCTCCATCATTATCTTCATGATGACTCTCACATCATCGATTGGGGAGAGATCGATGTTGATGATGATGCAAGATTTGAGGAGCGACTAGTGGAGATCAAAGACCACAAGTAGAAGGTGTTGCGCGAGCATTTTATCCCCTTAGTTCGTGTCTTGTGGTGACATGGTGGAATGGAGGAGAGTACCTGGGAACGTGGGTCCCAGATACGTGCTTAGTACCCAGAGTTGTTTGATATATAAATTTTTTCATGTAATGATGTTCCCTTTGTGGTTAGACCTTTCATGTTTTATTTATGAATTTCTTTTGTTTCTTTTGTGGTTTGATCTGTTTTGAGAGGTATCTCAATGGGTGATTGTTCGGAACCTGTTTCTTTTTTTGGTCTCTTTAGGTTGGTTTTGAATTTTCGAGGATGGGAATGTTTTCCGATGTATCTGATGTAATGGCTCAGACCTCTCTGGTCCATTACTTTGTAAAAATATGGTGTTTGAGGTGTTTCAGGAGGTCAAGGTGGCTTATCGCCAATAATTTTTCCAAATTTCTAATTTTGTGAATAGTTCCATCAGTGAACAGTTCTATCTGTAACCTCTAATGGTAACCTCTCTTTCCTTTTCTAAATTTTTAGTTTTATGAATAGTTCCATCAGTGAACAGTTATGTCGATAAACTCTCTTTCCTTTTCCAAATTTCCAATTCTGTGAATAGTTCCATCAGTGAACAGTTCTGTTAGTAACCTCTTACGGTAACCTCACTTTCCTTTTCCAAATTTCCAATTCTATGAACAGTTCCATCAGTGAATAGTTCTGTTAGTAACATCAAATAGTAACCTCTCTTTCCTTTTCCAAATTTTCTATTCTGTGAACAGTTCCATCAGTGAATAGTTCTATCAGTAACCCCTATCGGTAAACTCTAACGGTAACCTATAACGGTAGGTGAATAGTGTTCTATCAGTGAGGATTCAGCGAAAAGTGTTCTATCAGTTAGGATTTAGTGAATTGTGTTCTATTAGTTAGGATTCATTGAACATTGTTCTATCGGTGAGGTTCAGTGAACAATGTTCTATTAGTGAGGATTCAGTGAACAGTGTTCTATCGGTGAGGATTCAGTAAATAGTGTTCTATCAGTGAGGATTGAGTGAACAATGTTCTATCAGTGAGGATTTAGTGAATAGTGTTCTATCAATGAGGATTCAGTGAATAGTGTTCTATTAGTGAAGTTTTGTGAACAGTTCTACCAGTGAGGTTCTAACAACAGACTTCTAATAGCAGACTTCTAACAGCAGACATCTAACAACGGACTTCTAACAGCAGACTTCTAATAGCAAACTTCTAACAGCGGAATTTTAACAGTAGACTTCTAACAGTGGACTTCTAACAGCGGACTTCTAACAGCGGACTTCTAACAGTTGACTTCTAACAGTGGACTTCTAACAGGGTACTTCTAACAGTGGACTCCTAATAGCAGACTTCAAACAGTGGACTTTGAACAGTGTTTCCATCTTCCTATAGTTTCACCCCCTTTGACATTTCCTTTAATGTAAAATGCATTTAATTCCTCGTTTTAAGGACTCTAAGGCTGATTTAAAGGCTATAAATCCTATATTAATTATTCCTATGTCTTGGGAAGTTTTTACTTGGTCAAACCACGTGGGTTAATGTGATTCTCTTTTAATGGGGAATTAAGCGTATCTTAAACCGTCGACCCATTTAAATCTTCTAAAGGGTTGATATATCTTCCTCCCTTTTTATTTCTCTTTTTTCTCAGCTCTGAGATTCTAGAACATTTCAATCATTCCCGTAGGAGTTGCACAATCAAAATTTACCCCTCGGATTGGTTTCGCTCTATTTTTATGTAACCAAGCAACATCGATCAATCTTCGATTTAAGGTATATTTTATAGTCATTCCTTTGGGGATCATCTCCTCATGTTTCTCCTTTACATGTTATAACATGTAATATCTATTATTCTAATGGGGGTTTCTTGGGGTTTGGTTGGTGTTGTCATATCATGGAATCCTCGGGTGGATGCAGTTGTTGCGATAGGAGGATCGTGACCCGTTATGTGGATAAAGAACATGTGAAACTATTTCAGGTGGGGGATTCATTGCTTCTCTTTCTTTTATGTGAAACTATATTGTTAGCATGTTTAATCCCACTAGATGATAATGGAATTGACATAATAACTATTTTAACTGGATAAATAAATTGATATTGATCGTATGTTATTGCCTCTTATTTTTATAGATAGTGTGATATCTATGCCTTCTTTGATTAGATATTTGTTCTTGATGGAAATTAGTATAGAATGAAAATTGGGATTAATTAATTAATGATTGGCTAAAGATAAATAGGCATGTAAACAAATCTGGTTCTATTTTTAATTTTATGTTAATCGAATTAGTGTGGTAAGCAAGTTTATTTATTTGTTATAACTTACTGGTTATCTATCCCGAATTTGGAACCAACGAATAATAAATCGGTTAACCCAAGATGGATTAAACAAGTAGTGTTTGTTAAAAGATAATTGATTTTATGGTTCTGAGTTACCCTCTTGTTGGTTTAAGGGCCGAGAGTCCAATTGTAAAGATGTTTGTTTTACTGTTGCTTGAGTTTTAATGTGATCCTGGAGGGTTGTGGTAATATGTGGTGGCATGGAGTCCCTTTGGGTTGTGGTTGTAGATGGCACCAAGATTGGAGAGATGAATCAGTTTATGCATGTGGTTGTTGGGGAGGACACCAAGGATGATGGAATGGGATGGATGTGATTGTTGGATGCTTGGTAATTTTGATTGGTTGTTTATATTCTTTACTTTTCCCCACTTCTCAAGGTAGCTGGTTTTACTTACCATTCATCCGAAAGAGGCGAAGACATGCGGGGTATGCCACATGGTTTCCATGTTTAGCAAGGAAGGATGGGTATTTTCTCTTGCTATAAGTGGAAAAGACTCGACGAGTAGTACATCAACTCATCGTGTTGAGTCCCCTTGTGTTTAGTAGCATATAATGTTTTTTAGAATGCCTGGGAATGTGGGAAAGTATTTCTATAATGAATAACTAAATAAATGGTGTTAACCCATGGGAATGGAGATGGTGAAACATAATGATGAGGTTGTAATTTTGAAGGAACAATTGACTTTGGGTGTGATGCTAATGAAATTTAATGTGGAACTGTTCATGGTTAATTAACGTTTAAAGAATTAATTAACGTAAAGTGGAACTGATAAAAAGGGAATGAAGTAATCTAATAAATCTCTTTAAATGGTTGTGTGCTTATAGGATACCTAGTCTTAGAAGTAGCAGCCTGGAGTCTGAGAGACGTTAGGGGCAGTAGTGTCTAAGACATGGTTATTACCATAGTGTGGTTGTTAGTTATAGTATATTCTCTAATTTTTGTGGTTCTATACGCTACTCCACCCTATCAGAAAGGTAAACTGATACCCTGGGGTTTCTAAGCCCTAGGGGGGGGGTCCCCAACATTGTGGTCAGAGGATGGATGAATGACTACCCCCTTTTGCCCCGCTCTCTTCTCTTGGTAGTTACTTTTTATAGTGGGCACATTGGTTCGTTATCCCCATATATGTGTGTAGAGGGATGTAATGGATTGTGGTTATTAACACACATATATTATAGATATAGTTTTCTATGGACTACTATAGTTTTAATGTGTATAGGTTGTGATTTCTTGAAGATCCTTACTCGGTGTATGGGCGGTAATGTCCTGAGGTATAATACCTGATGTATAATACATGTTATGAGAGCTGTGGTGGATCCTAAAAACTACCTGGTTACTTTGGTGTGTGGACATTGTGGTTTTGTTTCACGAGGTGTATATTGTAGTTCTTCACCCAGTTGTCTGCAGGCAAGCATTTTTGTAGAGAGATGCACAGGACGTGCGATGTTGGGGCTAAGAGGCAAACCAGTGGGGAAGTAGTAGTGGGGTACCCTAGAAATTCTTTATTATATGATATATTCTTGTATGTGTTACTTGGTGAGAGTAACCATGGAGTGGTTGGGAACTTAGTATATCTGTTTAGGTGACATGTTTGTTCACTTATTGATCACTCTGCTTTAGCATCCTTTCTTTACTTTGCACGAGAGGCTTCGGGTAGGATCCTACTGAGTATACTGTTATACTCATCCTATGTATATATAAACTATTTTTCAGGTCACTTGGAGCAGGTTGGAGATCAAGCTGGTTTCTACTAGCTGGGGGTTTTAGGAGCTGTTTGGGATTGTGGTTGTTGCTGTTTTTACTTTCTTTTGGGTACTTGCAGTCTTTCCCCTTTCAGTTGTAGTACTTCTTCATGACATTTCATATGTGTACTTGGGTTTTCGTTTATATTGCAGTCTGAGTTGGAGTTGATTGGTGTATATCTTATCTCTCTCTTCTGCATGTGTTCTCTAAGAGGGTAATGCATCCCATTTTTTGGGTTACTATACCCTCGGTGCTAGTCGCCAACCCGGGGCCTACTAGAGGCGGGACTCGGGGGTCATTATCTCCCTTCTCACATTGCCGACCTAGGAGGGGTACACTTTGTGGGAAGGGGGTCGCAACAGTATAAATTTAATTTTTTAAAATAGATTAAATATTTTGATTCAAAATAATTAATATTAGGTAATAAGTAAAATTAAATTATTTTTAATAATGACTAGTGAAAATAGTAAAATTATGTTACCATGGTTAAAGTTACAATGGGTTTACCAAGGGGAACCAACATTTAAGATAAAGTTTAACAATTAAACATGTTTTAATAATATTGTATAGAAATATTTATAAATTATTTTATCCCACCTTCTAATATATTTCCATTTTTAATCATTTCTCTTGATAATGACTTTATCATTTTTTTTGGAAATTTAAAAATGGGTCCCCTTCCCCACTTATAAAAGGACACATCCCCTCCTCTTCTATCCACACTTTATGTAGCCATATGGTTCATAAAATACCTAAAAAAATTAATTTATTATATCCATTTCCATGACCTAGATTCCTTCGTTTAATTATAAAATCATCCTAGGAAGGCTTTAGGTATAAACATAAAGAGGATTTTTAAAGAAGAGGTATAGTTCTTAACCGAGTGTTTTCATTTAATTTATTCTTCTTCCTCTTTAAAAAATTATCAATTATGATGGAAACATTTTCTTCCACACATTGATATGTTATTATATTGATATTATTGCCTCTATCCATCTCCTATTACACTAAATGATATATTCAACCATCGATCATTTGTACGACATCTACTGCCTCATGAACCGATGTAATTTATTTTCCATCACCAGCTCTCATAGATGGATATAATGATTGATTTAATGTATATATAATATTAATGGTATAATTATATTTATATCCTTATTATTCCATATCAATATTATTATCATCAAATCTTTTTGAAAACAAAAGTGCCACTCATGTGTATGTGTGGACTACTGGCTCCACAAAATGATGTAATAAGAATGTAATTGATTAATATAAAAGATTTATATTTTAATAAGAATGTAATATATAAGATTTATATAAATGGAATAATAATGGATATCTTATAATAAGGATATAAATATAATTATGTCATAATGATATAAATATAATTATGTCATAATGATATAAATATAATCATGTCATAAGGATATGTAATAAGGATATATGCTTTACATATATTGAAATAAGAATGGAATTGATGAATATATATGATTTATATGAAATTTTAATTATTCTATAAATATGAATTGTTATTAATCTTTCTTTGTTCTATTCATCAAAAAATGAAAACATCATTCATGCATACGTACAACCAACTCTCTCCATGATCGGTATAATTCAATTTTCAATCGATAATTTTTATAGATGAATATAAATACATATTTAATGAACATATATAATATTAATATCATTATTATAATTTTTTATAAAATGATATTGTGGTCAATGTGAATGGATAGAAACTACCGTACCAAAACATACATAAAAAAAGTAGTTATTACCCAAAACATACATAAAAAATAGTTATTAAACAAAACCGTGATTTTAACTAATAATTGTTAATAAATATGTGATGAAAGATTAAAATTAAATCATATATGATGTGATATATGTGATTTTGGTTCTATAATAGATGTATAATAAATATATATTTATTATATGGAGGTTCAAACACATATAATGAATGTTAGACCATAGGTAATGGTTTATTTCACAATCTCATCATTATTTTAGATGGTTTAACTTTATGTCTCCACTAGGGAAATTATTTTGTCTTTATATATTCATACTGATATATTTATTCCCCTTGTTTTATTTCTATAAATTAAATTTTTTCCATTAAACTTTCTCTCTCTTTGTACTCAAGATACCAAAAAATGTTTATTTGAACAAACAACCTTCTATTCCAACTTGGTCAAGAATATTTCCCTTTCATATCCATATTTTACTAAAAAATATGAACTGATATTTGTAAAATTATCCATTATTTTATTATATAATTTCTTTCCAATTTTTTAATTTTAAAAAAATTGTTTAAAAGGGATCTTATTTTTTTCGAATGAAGTACTTTTTGACCGATTTTTACAAAAGTGTGAAAGGATTTGTTTTCTAAATTAATTTAATGAACAAAATTTACTACTTTAATGAACAATATTTTCATTAATCTATATAAACGTCCTTTTTTAATGTCATGCTATATTGAGGATATAATTTTATGATAAAATATACCGTAATTGATGGGTTGGTTTTTAATCCTTTTCATTTGATTAATCATTGATATTCCATATGTTAGATCTTTCTATATATACATTTATTTATTTTTAAGACATATTGATTAACTTGTTTTTTTCACATGATGAATGCATCCGAATTATTAAGTGATAGATGAGGCTCAAAATTATATATCCCCTCGATGCATCGGTAGGTATCATGAGATAAACTAGATTAGGAATTTAGATGAGGACTTACCCATTTATATAATATTTCTTGGAATGAGTCCTCGATGGTATATTTAAGATGTACATCATTATGAATTCTAGAATTATAAAATCAATTATTAATTACCATGTGATTATTTTATTTTTTAAAATACACAAGGATAAGTTTCTAGAACATGTGGTAATTTATATGATAATTTTTATCATTATTGATTGTTTACATAATATTCATTCATTATTAGATTCCTTTGTAAACATACCCTTATGGAGAATTTCATATCACCCTATCTTATTTTTCATTTTCCCTAATACACTAGGTAGTGTATTTTTATTTATTTTTAGGGATATAATAAATGGAATAATTTATGTTCTCAAAAGAAATACTATGTTGTTTTTGTTCAAATGTAATTTCAAATTCAACTATATATCTATTTTCTAAGACAAACAAACTATTTGGTCCATCAGGATGTGATTCCTTGTATCAAGTTCTAATGTAATGATGTAGCCATCAGTTTTGGGATACTAGGGCTAGGGTATTTACAGTTCGTTTGAGAGTAATTTTAGTATAAACCTTGTGAAATTGATTCAGGAATAATTATATAATGTACTATAGCATTATGACTAACTTTAACGATAATGTTAAGGTAACATCCTAAAATTTTGGTAAGGTAATGAATATGTTTTTTTATAAGAATAAATAATTATCTGGATACTGAGAGTGGGATTTGTTTTGGTACATATGCATTTAGGGGTAATAAATATGAAAATAATTGGTTTGAGTATATCTCGACCATCATCTTGGTGCATGGTGATTGTTCCCTTACTGTACATCTGTTTTGAAACACTCATGGTATATCCCATAACCACAAAAGAATTAAAATTGCTACATAAATTACTCCTTTTATTTTTATAATTTCCTTTCATTAATTTATGTATTATCCATTACATTAACCATTAACATTATTTTAAGATATATTCATTAACTACCATCAGGAATCCCATTCCCTCTAGACATGATCCCATTCAAGTCCGTTGTTTATCAAGATTAACATATTTTCAGGATTTTCATTCCATCAACACCATCAATGTAGTTTAAAAATTATTTATTCATTATTATAATCATTCCATAATTTGGGTACTCTAGTAAACCCGTCCTAATCTACCACTGAGAAGAAACATACAACCAAGAACACCCAGCTTCCACAATCTGTGGGGAATGGAATATAGATAAAACAAGGAACACGGTCATCAGGAATTAGATATATTCATGTCATAAAGTGCCAAACTTTATCACATCAATTGGAAGAACCATATTCAAACCATTGCAACATCTTTTGTTCCAACACTAAAACACTCAGGCGTATCCTAATGCATCTTTTCATCACATTTATCAACTGGTACCATATCATCTCGGCCTCCCAACCCCATTTCACATCAACCATCCTAAGCCCATCCATCCCATGAACATATCAGGTCAAAATTAAATCTCACATATAGGGAACATCATAAAATAATTAGAATATAAAATTTCATATCCAATAGGGAAATACGTTCCAAAATCAAGGAATTCAACCTTTACCAAAAAATGAGCTCTCATAGCTCCAAGATCAAGGAACATGACAAACTAAAGATTATGGGAAACTTATGCCCTAAAAATTACAAATATAAAAATATATTTTTATCCTATATTGAATCAACTAATTCATTATTCAAAGGTTCCAAGCATAGTAAACCTACGACATCATTTATAACGTCATATCAAAATTTAAACATCCTCCTAGCATTAAAACCAATTTCAATAGACTTTGAGATGTACCATTCTAATAACATTCCATTCTATTACAATATTCTCAACATGTGTTAAAGTGATTCAAATTATTTATTAATTACATTATCATGGAACAACACATAAAATTAATTTTTCACATTGAATCAAATTTATTACTATAAAATTATAAGAAACATTGAATTCACTACAACTTGCATCATCTTTAATTCATAATAAAATTAATCAATTAATTTCGGTTTTAAATTATTTACCTTTTTACATCAATAAAAACATTCTAATTTATATCATATAAAGAAATTATAACAAGTATAACATATATAGAAAATTATCAATAAAATCAAGAGGAAAATAATTATCATGGTAAAAAGAAACTACATTTGATCACTAAAAAAATATTTATTAATATAGTTAAAAAATTATTGGGTTAATTTCATTTTCATACAAATGGATAAACCATGCTAACTTCATGATTTCATGTAAATAAATAGGATAATAAATGAATCCCCTGCCTCAAAGGTTTCAACATTCCCTTCATGAGAACAAACCAATAATGTAGATCCCTATCACCCCTCCTAAAATAGATACATCACTTCAAGGATTCCATGCCACAACCTCACCAACAAACAGAAAAGAAAAATATCTTAGAATAATGAATATATATGAACATCACTTGTAAATAATAAGCCTGAGGATCTAGATTTAATAAGGATAGAAGAAAATGGTTGAACATACCTTAGATAAACATAGATCAAACATTAGAAGATGAGAATTGATCCCAACCAAAGGGATCACAAAACCCCCCAAAGAGAGATCCATTGGTTTCTTGAGGTTTGGGAGAAAAGTTGTAGGATTTGAGAAAACCCAAGGTGAAAAAATTCATATCATCAGGCTACATAGTAAATTTTAACTCCATGAAACCCTTTTACATCATGAAAGTATGAGGATTTTAGTCCTACAAAAAAATTCCCTTGTATTCTATTTGTCCCTAGTTTATTTTACATCATGAGGCATCCCATGAAATAGCCTCATGCAATCCATGAAACAAATATTCATGACATAAATAACTTAAACATCACGTGTTCTCCCTATATTCAAATTTCAGTAGCCAAATACATCTTAACCCACTCTATGCATCCTCTGGGCACTATGGGCATCAGAAACATGAAAATGGTCAAAATAGAAAGTTTTAAGTCCTTAAATAATATACCTCTCCAAAATACCATCCTCGATAATCCATACCCAAAATATATAGGAAAAACAAAAAGGTTCATCCATATAGAAACCTCATGAGATATTACTAAAGGATATCTCCATCTTAGAATCTCAACAACATTATTACATGAATAATGAAAAATCATGAAATAGAAATAAATCACTGCTAAACACTGTCCCATGGGAGATACCTCCCGAAAAAGATTATGATTACAAACAATATACAAGAGGGAACTATCTTATAAACCAAAATGGTCAACATCCTCAAAACAAAAAATATATATTATGAGAGAAGACCTAAACATCTTACATCTCTATGTACTAAGTGTGAATATATAAATCACATCCCAAGGTAATCTCTTAAATGCCACTATTACTCCAAAAGATATAAAACAAGGGAATACCATGATCACAAAAAAATTCTTCTAGAAGTATTAGATCTCCGTAGGTTTCTTCTCAAGGGTTTCATCATCATCAACATCGATCTCACCCTAATCAATGACATGAGATTCATCATGAATTAACAAAAAAAACGGCAACATGGTAAACACATAATGTATTATGATTATCTATGGAGGATGTTTTATCTGATATCACATGGGTCCAATATAATCTAAAAACTAGAAAGGCCAAACAAAACCTTGATAAAGCTTACTCCCATGACCAAACCATCACTACCCATGATGAGGAATCACCTTTAAGAACATGTTATCTCCAATGTTGAACTCTATAGGTCTCATCCTATGATCATAATAGAATTTCTAAAAAACCTGAAATACCATCATCCCCCCAAAAATTAACTAAAACAACTTTATTTAATTATGTACTAGTTTCATCCTATGTATTACTTACTCTCCATCCCAACCCTGCACAATGAAAACAAAAAGTTTGGTCGTACAATGATTCAAATAATTCCATACCAATGGTGGAGTGGAAACTATTATTTTAAAAAAAGAAACCAAGGGAAAGTTCCCCATCCCTGAAGCTCCAAAATAATTGTAAAAAATATCAACACATGTCTTCGAGAATCTATATGGTTCACAATATCTGACCATCCATTTATAAATTATAAGAGGTAATAAGGAATAACTGAGTGACAAAAGAAAGTTGGAGACCCCTCTACACCATGGAGGTAAAATGAGGGTCCTGATTAGAGATTATCTCCCTTGGTAATTCATGGAATTACTCCTCCTCCTCTATATACCACCTAAAAAAACTATTGATCTTGACTACCTAATCACTATAAATTTGGATGATTTATTTAGATGATCAATTATCAACCATATAGAATCATAACCACCCAAATCATAAGAAAAGTCAATAACAATGTCCATCGATGTTTCCTCCCACTTCCACTAGGGAATATCTAATGGATGGAGGAAACCATTGGGAACATGATGCTCAACCTTCACCTTCTGGAAGACCAAACATCAAGAAACAACCTCTGCAACTACACACTTCAACCAAGGACACTGAAAAATGACATATCAAAGCAAGATACATATTCATACCTCTAGGTTGTACTTCTAAATGAGAGATATCGAACTCATGGAGAACCATATCATACATCACTGATGGAATATAGAGCATTCCTAGGAACGACACCTGGTTTTTTCAATCCTTAGTCCATCCATCATAGGCATCACAAAAAAAATCAGTCCATCTAGACCTCCAACTCATAATCCTATTGATGGGAAACCTCCCCCTATTTCATTAAACATGATTGCACCACTATCTAAAAAAGACAACCTCTACCTATAACCTCACCCATATCAATAAGAATCACATATATTTCATCTATCACACTATAAAAATAATTAGATTCATGCATGGAATCTCTATTTTATTTCATACTTAGCACAATGAATAAAAGATTTCCCTCTATTGAATTATATGAAATAATAAATCCATAATCCTGTAAGAATTTGGATAATCAATTATGTAACAAGTTCAAGTCACAATGGGGGAAGACATACCTCATACTATTATGGTTATTAAAAACTAGAAATTTTTTGATGATGAAGTAATTTCCCCACAACTTCAAAGAAGACACAAATTTATCAAACTCAAGATCTTTAGTGGAATATTTCCGCTCCTAGTGATGTAACTACCAAGACCCATAAGAAATAATCAATATCTATTGTATCAGAACAGATCCCAATCCATTATGTAAATCGTCAAAAAACTGAAACTAAACTTCTTCTTCTCGATAAAAAAGGACTTGAGAACCAACCAACTTCTTTTTCAAGTACTCAAAATCTTCTTGATGTTGGATATTCTATAATAATTCACTATCCTTCTAGGTCAAGGATGTAAAATGAGTTTCAATATGAGATAAATAGGCTATAAATCTCATGTAGTAGCCTATAAGAGCAAGGAGACTCTACACTTATACTACTATCTTGGGTGATTCTAAAGAATAATAGCCTAAATCTTTAAAGGATCCACAACCACTCCCCCTTAGGACATGACATGCCCCGTGAAATTGGCCTCACGATCCTAGAACCCAGATTTTGAAATCTTCCTGAACATTTTCTCTTATAGAAGAACACCAAAAAATGGTACATAGATACTCTTTATGCTCCTCCTCGGACATGGAGTACTCTAGGATGTCATCAAAGAAAATCATAATGAACTTAACATATAACTCTCTGAACACTACATTCATTAACCCTATAAACAAGGATAGGGAACTAGTCACATTGAATAAAATCACAATGAACTCATAATTTCCATGTTGGCAATGGAATTTATTCTTCTGAATATCAACATTCTTCATCAACATCTAAGTATATCCTAACCAAAAAACCTTTTTTAAGAACTAACTTTATCCTTTCAGCTGATCAAATATATCACAAATCCATAGAGGAGTATAAAAGTTCTTTACAGTCACTTTTTCCAAGAAATGATAATTGATACAATGCCGAAAAACACCATAGAACTTCATTAAGAAAAAAATGGTGCACCTCAAGGTGACACATTCAGAAGAAAAAAAAACATGGATGCAACATATCATAGAGTTATACTCATAGATCTCACAACTTAGAAGATGATATCCTATATGAAGACAAAAAGGAAGGAGATACACCCAGAAGTAACTCGATCCTAAACTAAATCTCCCATTGAGAGGGTAATGCTATAACCTCCTCTAGTAATACATCAGGGTACTCTTCTATGACCTTGGGAAACACTAACTACTAAACTTCTAATGAACTCATCATCAGCTCGTCCATCAAAGAAGATAAGTAAAAAACATTCCATCGACCCATCTGAGGGTCCCACTCACTAAAAAACACTACTAGATCTCTATAAAAATCATATAACACAACCAATATCTTGAATCAATTGGATATCTACCTAATAGAGGTGATACACTAACACTTTCTCACAGTTTATACATATTTTATATAGGTTATCTCAACTACCTACTAGTTTAGTGAAAACTAGGGGAACTAGATGCATATATATCTCAAGTCTAAAGAATGGATTATGGTAGGAGATATAAAAGGGAATATCACTCATGAATCAAAAAAAAGAACCAATTTAGAAAAAAATCAAATAGTGCCTTCAATGACTTCTAGTGTGCCCGATGCGGGTAGCAATAAAGAATAAAGTGGAGAATGATCTGCTCTATGACCTCTTTGAACCCATTTAAATCCACATACATAGATAAAATATACTCCCTATGGATGATGAGTGTCTCAAGGATGTAATTTGTTTGCCTCATCTTCTCTTTGTTGATGCCAAAACGGAACACCTTACAATCGATGCTTCATCCAATAATGCCTCAAAAGTGAAACTTGAAGACGAACAGCTGGTATAGGCTGGCTACTCAGAATTTTCTGTAACACTCTTCCTTAATGACCTTTTCATATACAAGAAAAACATGTGTTTGATCCCTTGGAATAGGTTTAAGAGCCTCTTCTCCTAGATAAATAGGCTTTTTAGGGTTTATACAAACCCATATATGATCAAAACCTCCTCTATCATGACAACTAGGTACCCCAAACTACAACTCTACCTCATGATGAATCATAATGACTCCCCTCTCATAATGAACCATTTATATTCAACATCATCTCAATACCATATTCTCTCAAAATCACCTAAAGATACATCTTTAGTAAAAATAGGGTGACTTGGTACTGGATCTATGGATTATAAGACTCCTCTAGATTCCTCACCCTAGCATCCCATCTGAAAACATGTCAAAAGAATAATGTAGATGGGTCATGAAACTGATCCCAAACTATCACATGTTGTAAATCTTGTGTTCACGGGTAATTATATCTCAACTATTGAACACCTTCATGGTCAAGGAAATGAACTCTTCTCAAAAACAGGTCTTGGAACATCATCTATTATGCTACTATCTCCTCACAATCATCATGGAACCAGAACCAACACTACCTCAATAATCCATACAGTATCGTCAGAGCCAAAGAAACCCAGTGATCCTTCTAATCCTTGATGGAACTGAAAGCTATCTCCACCTAATCCAACCAGTATTTTATGAATTAATATAAAACATATTCCTCATAATTCATCAAAATATGGTGATGAAACTCTCAGAGTGTCCTCCTCAAAGTGGCATCATCATTGAACTTCCCTCTATGAAAATTCTACCGGTATGTCCCACTAAAAACATTCAGCACAAACTTGATGAGGGAATAAAACTATATCCATTCCTACATAAATAACAAGATGTTGGAGCCCCTAAACCTAGATTATAGTATACATAACATTAATAAATCAATTATGTTTTCTCTTGTTAAGGTTTTAACCAATTCAGGGTCTACCCATTCAAGCATAGGCACAAAGAATAATGGTGCATGGTACTTTATATGGTCTCTACCTTCCAACCAGCATCACTTCATTTAGTAGGATAAGTAAACTTAGAGGCATGTGAATCATATCACCGGGGGCCTAAATACCGGTGTCTCAGCTAGCCTCTTGTGTTTACATTCCCTTGGTAAATGTATATAAAGTTTTTTCGCAATAAACCAATGAAATATCACTTCTTTGTAACTCCATCCACCATCATATCCCTTAACCTCCCCTTGAAACCACTTTATAATGACCCCTACCGCATAGTGTACCCCTCCTCTGTTGAAAATGAGGAAAGGGAGATGGTGAATTCCTAAATCTAGCATCTTGTAGGCCCCAAGTTGGACACTAGAATTAAGGGTATAATAAAAATACATATGGGATACATTACCATCTAAGAGAACATGAAAAATAGGAAGATAAGATGGATAAAAAACCCAAAAATACTCAAAAATATATATAAATAATTTCCAATTGAAAAAATGAAATGTCAAAAAGTTCTAAACAACTAATTGGGAAACTACAAGTACTAAAATGTGTAGACAGTGGTGACCATAAATCCCAAACAACTCCTGAAAAACCATGAGCTAGTAATATCCATCCCAATATCTTACATTCTTTAGAAAACCTTATAAAACTTTATATTTTTTTGGGTGATAATAACAATATACTTAGTAGGATCCTCCCCATAGCCTCCCATGTAAAAGATAAAGGATACATCCAAAATCGTAGTGAATACTAGTGAAACTAACTCATCACCTAAATTAGTATACAACATTTTCAGCCTCACAATGGAAAACTCTCACCATGTATCGAATACAAGAGACCATATAATATAATAATGAAACATCAATGGTACCTTGATCCCACTTCCCTACTAGTTTCCTTCACTTCCCCAACATGACATGTTTATATCTAACTCTCTCTAAGATAATCCATCATAAAGATACCTGGGAAAGTCATAACAACATGAACATCATGTATCACATCATCAAAACCAAATAACCCTATATAGTAACCAATTAGTTTTCAAGAATAAAAAAACCCCATATTATGTTTATCATATGTAGAGTATTATTCCTCAAGCCATCACTGCACATACACTGAGAAAGTAACTTAACCATCACAACCAATACATGTAATAATCCTTCAGATAATATATTCATAGATTCATGTGTGTGAAATTATCTAAATCCATAAAACCCCTCTATAAACATATATGGGGAAACTAATCATTATGCATACCGGCACAAGTAACTAACAAGAGAATAGAATATGTTCTTATAGTATATCTAGTCACTAGTAGTAGAAGTCAGGTGTCCGACATATGGTAGTTGTAGTTGAGATTAGGGTTTGGTTATTCTCATAGTGTGGTTGTGAGATATATTATATCTTATATTTTTTTTGATTTTATATGCTTCCGTGGGAGATGATTTATCTTATCTGAAGATGTATGATGGGCACACATCATGGAAGTTCGATCCACCATAGTAAGAGGGAGACTAATTTTATGGCTTATTCTCTTGCTCATTTGGGTAGACAGGGCGAGTCTCTGAGGATCTCTGATAGTCTCCATTCTCTTCCTCTGGAGTGTGATAGTATAGTGCAAGGGGATGCTCTTGGATTACACCACTTTCACCGACCTTGATGGTTTGTCTTCTTGTTCTGATCCCTTCTTTTGAAATAAAAAATATCTTTTGTCATCAAGATACATTTATTAACCACCCTCATGAATTCCATTACCTTTAGGTATAATCCAAACCAAGTCCATGGTTTATCAAGATTAACAGCTTTTCTACATTTTCATTCCATTAACATGAACCACATTAGTAAAGAATTATTTATTCATTTTTATAATCATTCCATTATCAAATTTCTCTAGGAAACCCAATCTATGATACCACAAAGAAAAATCACAAAACCAAGCACACCTAGCCACCTGAAATAGTGGGGAAAGAAGTGATAATAAAATAGGAAAACCCATAATTAGTCATTAAAAATATTTATGTTAAGAAATAATCAAGCTTTATCACATCAATAGGTAGGACCAAATTGAATCCATTCCACCATCTCTCGTGTCATCCCTTACACCTTCCTAAATTTCCTAATGTATCTCAACATAACTATCATCAAGTATTAGCACATCATCTTGGCCTCCCCTCCCCATATCACATTATCCATCCTCAGCTCATATCACATTACAAGATAATATAACATCTAAAGATCATCAAAAAGGAATTATGAAACAAACAAGCATAAAAAAAGGTTAATCCTTGCAATAAATCAATGTATTTAAACTTCATACAAAAATTGAGCTCTCGTGAATCCTAAATCAAGGAACTTATCCATCTCAAGAAGGTATAAAACTCAATCCCTGTGAATTATTTTTATCAAAAAATAGGTTTTTTCCATATTAATTTAACAGATTTATTATTCACAATATCCAACTATGAGAAACTTATGAAATTTTCTATAATAAGCATTAAAAATCAATCATTATATTACAATTAAAAACAGTTTTCAAAAACATAGAGTAGTTTTATTCTCATTAACATTCCTTTTTTATTTCCACATTCTCAACAAGTATTAACATTGTATACATTTCTTATTAATTCCATTATCATAAAATAAATCATTTATTTAAGCATCCACATTGCATAAATTTGATTACCATAAAATTATTAGAAACATTAGATTCACTGTAATATGACACTTCTTTAATTATTAATCTAATTAATCCATTAATTCCAACTTAAATTCTTTACCATTTTATATCAATAAAAAAATGATAATCCATAACATAAAAAAGGCATACAAACAAGCATATCATAGAAGGAACATTATCTATAAATCTAAGGGGTAGGCCGTTATCATGGTAGAAGGAACCAACATTTTATCACAATAACCAATTCTTTATTAATCTGATTAAATAATTATTAGGTTAATTTAATTTTCATATAAATTGATAAACTACGAAAATATTAAAATTTCATATAAATAAATAGAAAAAGCTATGAAAAACCTACCTCAAATGAATCAAAGTTCATTACTTGAGAATAGACTAACATCATATATCCCAATAAACCCTCTTTCAAAAGATATATTCCTCCAAGGACACTGTTCTACAACATCACCAACAAACAACAACAAAAACTCTATTTTAATAATAGAGAGGAACTATAATCACATGGAAAGAAGAAATTAGAGGATCATATCAAAGAACCATAAGATAAAATGGTAATGAAATACCTTAGATCACTGTGGTTCAATCATGGGAATCCAAGAATCAATCCATGTTAAAGGGATCCTTGAACTCCTGAATATATAGATGCTAGATTCTAGGGGTTATGGATAATGGTCATAGGGTTTGTGAAAACCCGTAGTGCTGTATCATATATTAGAATGCTACAAAGTTAATTTTTAGGATGTGAAAACCTTTCACGTCATGAAATTATCATTTTTTAAGTATCATTGAAAAATACATCGCCTCATAAAAGATTACCTTGACTAATTTCACATTGTGAGGCATCCTATTAACCGTCCTCAGACAATCCTTGAAACACATATTCATGATATGAAACCCATACACATCAGGAATTTTTTCTAATTATAAATTTTATAATAGAAACAACTATATACCTACTCTAGGCCTCCTCCAAAAACCATAGGCTTTGGAAACACAAAATGAGCCGTACTAAAGGGATATATACCCTTATTGTTGGAAATTGTGACAATTGGTTATTATGAGAATTGTGCATTAGGACCATTGCTAATGTATCCATTAAAATAATATCATTATAATAATTTTATAATATGGGTAATTAGGAGAAATAATTTATATAAAAGGGATAAACAATTCCCTCATCCAGTAGAATCTTATCTCTTTTATCAGATGTTGGGAGGGATATATCATCATTGGCTTTCACATTTGAATAAGGCCAAGTAGAGCTTCAACAAGTGAGGATCGAGTGGAACTTCCTATAGGAAAATTTAAATGTTCGAAATCCAAAATGACTGTGTTGGATTTTTTAAAATAGGATAATATTTCTGTTGGAAGATTGATCAAGGAATTTTTATTTTCTATTTATAAATTTATTTAGAACACATGATTAAAGATGACCAAAGCGATGATGTAGTGTTTGGCAGATTATTTTATCCAAATAGTAATTTCTATGGTGCGTAGTTGACATCAAGATTAATTGATATTCATGTTTGAATGGTTGACAAAGAGGTGATTGGTCAAGTGGAATATGTCCAAAAGAAATTTATAAGTGAATCACCAAGAGTGGAACTACACAAAGTTTGTTAGAGAATATAATAAAGACTTTTTATATGAAGATTCCAAAAATAGGAAACTAGAAATGGACCATTCCCATATTGGTCCGCATGGTGGGATATCAAAGAAATTTTCCAAAAAATTAGATGGATTTTACCATGCCCATAGTGAGACATGTCATGGTCAATATGTGGAATTTCAAGTCAACATGACCATCCTAGCCACAGTCCATTTCATGGTGTTTGGTGTGTTAGGCAAAAAAATCCCAAAATTTTCCACCACCACAAAGGGAAGATGTCTTGGTAAATCATGTGTTATAAATTGGATATCTTTAGTTAAAATGTATCCAAACATGATTAACTACTCCCGTAGTGGAGGTGTCTATGGTTGATAGGTGGATTAGTAAGACAAAATAGAAAGAAGAATGAGGACCATGCCTATGGTGGTCAACATTTATGAGAAAAATATCCTATTATTATTTACCAATCCATGTTTTGAGGAATGTGGACTTGAGATTATAGATTTTGTGGGAAATTCTTTACGTCATGCATGAGTCTAATGGATAATGTTTCGTATATAATTTCTCTCAATTTTATTCCATAATATATTACAATATCAATGGTGATTTTCAGTATCAGTGATGAAGAATTAATTAGGAAATTTATCCACACTATAATAGGAGCGATAAGTCCCAAAGATTATTTATTTTATTGAATAGTAATTGCAGAGTTCATGGGGAAGTTATAGAGGAGTTATGGGTAGTTTTATTTTCTTATAATTATTCTCAAATGTGTGTGGGTGATTGGGAACTTAGCCACCCTATTTCTAAAAGGGAGATCGACTATAGGAAGTGTTGAACCTCATACATAGATTCCTATACAATTTTCATATGAAGAAGTGTTCTATGTGAGGGGATAAAATCTTGAATAATTCGAATCCATTGAATAGATATCCCAAGTATATTTTTCCCCTACAACAAAGTGAAAATAATTATAGTCACTATAGAGAGAATAAGTATTGTATCAAGGGTGATTTCATTGATTATGAAGGATCATTGAAGGGGATATCAAAATATCTTTCATACTTGTTTGAAAATTCATTCTCTAATGTTGAAGGGGGACTAATATGTCCAAAAAAAATGCTGAATAATTTAAAAATCATTAAAAAAAATCATAGGAAGAAGATGCAATGAGCCAACAGTGATCCTTAGGAGGTAGTGAGTCAACCATAAACAACATAAGTAAGTGATCCTGTAACACCCCAAGATTTCATAGTGTGTTACTTCTTAAAAATAATTCAATAACTTGCACTACACGCAACACCGAGTTCAAGCGCACCATGACTTACCAAACAAGCCGTTCAAAAGAGGTTAGGAATAGTATTAACTAAAATTTAAACTTTTTATAATCCTTATAATTTTAGAATCCATATTATGAGTTTCTTAGACAAAATTTAAGAGAAAATTCATTTTTTTCAGATGAAAGAAGTATTTTTAAAAAAATACACTTTTACCAACTTTTAATAGTGAACCCCTTTTTTTAAATCCATTATCTTAAACTTTTATATATTCAATTTGAATAAATAAATTTATCCTTTATAATGGGGACATAAAAAATTTACAAGGTAACACCCCAAGCTTCCACGGTATGCTTCTCTTTTAATAATATAGTAGCGTGTGTTGTACGCAACTTGGAGTTCTAACACACACTACAACCAATCAAACTAGCCGTTATGAATAGTAATACCTAATTTTTGAAATTTTATAAATTTTATCTCTCAAAATGGAATTCATTTTTGGATTTTTAATATCCAATTTATCCTAGGTTAAAATTTTTAACTTTACGAATAAAATTTATATTTTGATAAATAGTGAAAATTACTAAATTTTAATTAAAAACAACTTTTTTAATCGAAATAATTAATAGTGATAAATTATGAATTTGAGTGGTTTTAAAGTATATTTAGAATATATTTTTACCATTTAATTCAATTTTTTTCATTGGACATAATTTTACAATTAAACCGGACATGAACAAGTGTCAATCATTTGGTAGTTATTATCTCTTAAAAACACGCTTTTTGTTTTAACAACGGGAATTAATTTTAAATTAATTTATGCCACTTTTGTGTTTTGAATTTTGAAAAATGGATTCCATATTTGGAATCAGGATTTTCAAATTGTGTAAATAGTTACATTATATTTTTATATATTTTGAATAATTACTTCGGTAAATATTTTATTTACCATGGTTAAAGGGTAAATCCGGTAAATAAGGGTAAACAAATAATATTATAATAACAATAAATTACCCTAAAATGTGTCCTAACCTTATTTTTTGATACATGTCCGACCATAGTCATCTTTGGGTCGATTTTGGGACCCCATGGAGCAACTTGTAAGTGATAATGACACTTTATATTAATTAAGTTAAAATAAATACAAAAATGACAAAAGCATATATATTTTAGAAAAACCATTTTTACATAGGGTTATATATGTTGGATTTTTTACTATAAATATTAATTAGAAATATTAAAATATTTCCTACATAATTTTATTTTATTTATTATTTTTAGACCTTTAATAATTAATATTATTTATGATACAATAATGATGCGGTATTTTCCTTATTAATGAAAGAATCAAATAATTGGTATTATAAATGTTTAAATTAATATAATTTGAAAGTTTTGAAGACAACCATGAATTTTATTTCTTAATATGACATTATAGGATTTTTTAAATGAATTTTTATTGAATTAATAGAGTTTTTAAGACTAACAAAAATCAATTATTGAATAGTGTCAGAATTCACATAAAAGAGTTTTTAAAATAGATATTGTATTATTAATTAATATTAAATTCCTAAAAATATAAGGTTCAGCCAAGAGACTTATATCATGATAGGTGTATCATTAACGGACCTTTTTTTGGTCTCTTGGATGTATATTGTAAGTATATTAACTATATAATTTAAAAATACAAAGTGACATGGTAAATGTTAAACTAATTAACTAAGAGTTAAAACTATAAGATAAGGTTAATATAGTGACCCAAACCTGTCTAAAACCTATGGGTTGGGTGGTTTTTGACCTATACCCATCTTAACCATTAAATAATCCACTTTTTATCTATTATAAACTGAATATGAATTTATTATAAAATAATATTTCTAGCTTTTACAAAGGTTCCCCTCACCCCTCTTATAAAAGGGAACTCCACCTTCTCACTAATTCACACTTTCAAAGCCTTTTGGTTCATCCAACCCCTGACCATATACTCTCTAAACTTCCCTCAATTCAACCTAGAGGCATTAGTTTGATCAGAAAGCCAACTTAATGATCCCTTTTGATCAAATCAAAAGGAAGAACCCGAAGAAGAGGTAATGTTTTCACCACCATCTTTCAAGTTCCTTTCATCTTCCACTTCGTCTTTCTTTGTTTTTACCATTATAAATTAATAAATCCAGTATATTATATATATTTTGATGTTATTATAAATATTTTACAATCATATTCAGTATTCTATCGATCTTCTGAATGACATGTCACCATACGTGCGTACGTACGGCTTACCGTCTCCACGTCGTGGTGTAATTTTTATTCAATATATTATTATTTGGATGGGTATAATAATGATGTTTAATTCAGGTAAATAATAAATATAACATGATAATTATTCTGTATATATGATATAACATCCAATTATATATTATTTTAATATCAAAAGAATGATATTGTCGCTCGTGCGTACGTATGGATTACCGTCTCCACGAACGCGGTGAGATTAATTCCCCATCGTATCCATTCAAGACTAATTATCATTTGATGATTAAAAGTAATTTTTAATAACTTTATATAATTCTATATATGAATAAGATACAACCTATCCATAACAAACATGACTTATTTAACAAAACATATAAAAGAAAATGACTAAGTTAACATCTGAAACGACGATAATACTAAAGTATTATTAAAAAACATTATTAGAAGATCATATATGATATCATAATTATGTATATGGTTCTTGTATAATTTAATAACAATGTTTTAACTGTTATACAGGAGGTTAAAATACCATCTACTTAGGAAAAGTACAAGTTAATGGTTATTTCACAATCTCTTCATTATCTGAGATTGTTTATATATAATTATATACTGGGACCTCTTTATCATCCACATCCATGTTTCTTAAAAATGTATTTCAAAAAATTCTTTCTATTTTACAGAATATGGGTCAAAGTCATTTATACCCTTGTTTGACTTTTTATAAGAGGTTTATAAAGGAATCTTTCCTTCATTTTCCAAACAAGGTCCTTTTTAACCTTTTTGACATAATTAAGGTAAGAATATATTTTTTTAACTTATACGGCGGGTGTGGCTATTTTCCACCATTATAAAATCTTAGAAGCTTCCCTTACATGCTTATAAAGATATTTTCAAAGTAAATGTTTTATTTTATAATTATGTGACTTTTAAATGATTTCAAAAAATAGATATTTCTCTCAAATAGTTTTGATTTCATCTATGTCAACATCCTTTGATGGATTTTAAGCTTATTTGAAGTCGATTTATTATGATACAAAACTTTAATATTGTATTGAAGGTTTTGTGATATTTTTGACTGTGGATGTTTTATTTTTATACCATTAATGGTTTATGGTGAATGTATTGACATTTCATATGCCAGTTTTAATACGAATGTTTATGTTATGTTGAAACCTGTTCATATGAGGAATGCATTGGACTTAATAAGTGATGGGGGGAGCCCGCTATAGCTCCTTGATGCATCGGTAGGTCTCGTGAGACAAACTAGTGTCTTGGCATGAGAACATGACAAAATCTTATTTTTAGAATTGGCACGAGGCCTTGGCTATGTGGTTATGATAGTCTGGCATTATGCATTCCATCATTATGAAAGTGGTTAGTGATATTGCATGTGATTATTCAACTAGTAGAATATCCATCTGAATAAGTAAATGGAATTATTTCATTTTTTTTCATATTATGCTAAAGTTCGAGGTTAAAAGGCTTTTGTTTTAGTTATACATTTCCATATATGTTTATGCTTCTTTATGAAAGTTTCCGCTGTATTGCTTACCCTTACTTAGCATTTGAGATAACCCCTTTCTATGTTTTATTTTTCCCAGGATTCCAAGAAGTGTATTGTGATTGATATTAAGGGTTATGAAAAGGGAATAATGGCATTCATAAAGGATTATTTATGTTGTTTTGTATGTTATGAAGTGTAATGTAACATTCATGTATGTAATCTACATTCCAAGACTACTAAACTGATCGGTCCTTCGGGACTTGATTCCTTGTAATCATGCCAATGTATTAAAATAATGCACCAACTCTGGGTAACTGGGGTCGGGGCATTACAGTTGGTATCAGAGGAAGTTTAGAAATAACCTTGGAATCTAGATTTAGATAAACTCTGATTATAGCACATAGCCCTAAGATAGACTTTGAGGATTAGTATAAGATAACTTCCTAGAATTTTTGTATTGTAGAGATTTTGTGGGTTTTCCAAGCAATACATCCATGTCTGGATACGAGCAGGTTGAGGTGGATCTGGAATATATGTACCTAGGGGTAAAACCTGAAAACACCACTTTGAGCTAGACTTGAATGGGAACTCATGCACGACCACGAGCCTTGCTTCTCTCTTGGTTACAACACTCCCGGGGGATATGCTTAGGATAATTCTCATTTTCGTTACAAACATTTATGAAGGGTTTATGAGTATATACTTCCTCAAAGGAGACAATTTTATGATTATGGATAATAACCATAAACTATTTAATTTATGTTAAGTGTTTTAAAAGTTTGGGATTAGGTATTTCTATTCATAAACTAATCTAGTGTATGCCATTGTTTCGAAATGGCGCCCAGTAGAAGGAATGAGAACTCCAGAAATGTACATGATACAAAGAGAAAGAAGGATCATATATTTCATGGTCTTAAGCTAGAATTTATAAGAGAAATATTATCCCATGTATTATAATCATATGAATAAATAATATCATGTGTTGATAAGATAAGTAAAGAGTTTACTAAGTCCCATGGCTTTTAAGGGAAGAAAGAGAAGAAAAGGATGGAAGAGAGAAATATGGATAAAGGGAAGAGGGAAAAGAATAATTTTTCCATATGTGATAACTGTGGGAAGAAACACCCTGGAACTTTCATGAAAGGAATGGGTGTTTTTTATATGTGTGGAGGAAAGGGCACCAAGTACGTGACTGCAAGGGTAAGAAAATGATTTAAAATGTACAATGATTCATTTGCAAGGAGTTTGGACACTACGTGAACCTATTTCCCAGTCATCATATTATGCCGCAAATGATGCTATTGGATAATAATCAAGTTATGATACTAGCACAGATGAAGAGTAATTATTAGAGTTCTTCTGTTGAATATGTCATTTGAGTATTGTATTAATAATGTACTTGTTATAATAATTATGGAGTATATAAGGATTGTACTGCAGTACTATTTCATTAAGGACTTTAGATTGTGTGGAACAAAGAAAAGTGACTCAATAGTAGGTTAAATTTTTGGAAAATATATGGTTGAGAGAAAGATAAACCATAATATGGTTCTGATACCGAGGTAGTGATTTTATAATAATACATGATTTATTTGGATAAATTATATTGGATATTGTTGACTACCTTGAAACTGATTAATGATTTGTATATTCCATTATTGTTGGGGTTTACAACATTTTTGGATTGAAGGAGTATATCCATTATTCGTTAAGGAATAGGGGATCATGAATGTCATCAATAAGGTTTTATGGTAATTCAAGATGTTGCAGTGTTTTAAAAGAATACATGATGAAGGTGTTCACATGTTATTACGCGGAAAAAAGGATCTTCATTGTGTTTTCCTTCCTTATAAATTTTGGACTGAAGTATTTTGGATAGTTCTAGTTTGGATTATTTTGGGATTTCCATAAAAGGACAACCCGGAGGTCGGGCAGCAACCTGTCGCGTCCGGCAAGGCCGTGAGACTTGAACCCACAACCAAAGGGCGACAAGGGTGTATCACCTTCCACTTTCCCACGTGATGACCTGGATTAAATAATGTAGTTTTTTAAAAATATCTGGTATATTAATTATAAATTCATTTTTTGGAACCCTAAACGAATGGGATAAATAGAATATATTTTTTATGTTCTAATATCTTTTAGAGTGAAAGATGCGTTTGTGGAAGAAATTAGTTAAAGGATGGAACTCTACTTGTCAAGAATATATTTTTCTTATTCTCTTATTCTATGAATAAATTAATTCTTATACTTTATTTAAGGGATCCTAAAACCAAAAACGTGTTATCTTAATACCCTATGTTTTGTTAAACCGATGGTATTTCAAATCATCATAGATTGATGAATTTAACGACCTCAGTTTTACACTTGTTGTGATTGATGACCTCAATTAATACCTATAAATATTTACATTTTTCCTCCAATTATATGTCTCCAATTTCAACCAATGTTCTCCTAATAGAGATCATAATTTGGTGGTGACCCTTTCATTTCTCTTTTCCTCTTATTAAGCCTAAATTTTATTAACCCAATTTCTGATGTGGGTTTTCCCACAAAGATATTTTTTATTTTCAACCTTTTATTTTTGAAGAACAATTTCAAATTGAGAGGATGAAATTTATTAAATGAGGGGAGAATGTAACACCCCAATATTCCATAGTGTGTTACTTCTTCAAAATAATTCAATAACTTGCACTACACGCAACAACGAGTTCAAGCGCACCATGGCTTACCAAACAAGCCGTTTAAAAGAGGTTGTGAATAATATTAACTAAATTTTAATCTTTATATAATACATATAATTTTAGAATCCATATTATGAGTTTAGTAGACATAATGTAAGAAAAAAATGATTTTTTTCAGATAAAAGATGTATTTTTCAAAAAAAATGCACTTTTACGAACTTTTAATAGTGAACCCCTTTTTTTAAATCCAATATTTTAAAATTTTATATATTCTATTTGACTAAATAAATTTATTCTTTAAAATAGATACATCAAAAATTTACAAGGTAACACCCCAAGCTTCGCCGGTACGCTTCTCTTTGAAAAATACAGTGGCGTGCTTTGTAAGCAACTTCGAGTTCTAACACACACTACAACCAATCAAACTGGCCGTTATGAATACTAATACCTAATTTTTGAAATTTTATAAATTTTATCTCCCAAATGGACTTCATTTTAGGATTTGGAATATTGAATTTAGCCTAGGGTAATATTTTGGAACTTTTCGGATAACATTTATATTTTGATAAATAGTGAAAATTGCTATATTTTAATTAAAAACAACTTTTTTAATAGAAATAATTAATAGTGATAAATTGTGAATTTTAGTGGTTTTAAAGTATATTTATAATATATTTTTACCATTTAATACAATTTTGGTCATTGTACATAATTTTACAATTAAACCGGACATGAATAAGTGTCAATCTTTTGATAGTTATTATCTCTTAAAAACAGGCTTTTTTGTTTTAACAACGGGAATTAATTTTAAATTATTTTCTACCACTTTTGTGTTTTGAATTTGGAAAAATGGATTCCATATTTGGAATCAGTATTTCCAAATTTTGTAAATAGGTAAAATTTATTTTTAGACATTTTGAATAATTACTTCGGTAAATATTTTATTTACCATGGTTAAAGGGTAAATCCGGTAAATAAAGGTAAAATAATAATATTAAAATAATAATAAATTACCCAAAAACGTGTCCTAACCTTATTGGTTGATACATTTCCGACCATGGTCATATTTTGGTCGATTTTGGGACCCCATGGAGCCACTTGTAAGTGATAATGACACTTTATATTAATTAAGTTAAAATAAATACAAAAATGACTTAAGCATATATCTTTTAGAAAAAAAAATTTTACATAGGGTTATATATGTTTGATTTTCGACTATAAATATTAATTAAAAATATGAAATGATTTTCTACATAATTTTATTTTATTTATAATTTTTATACATTTAATAAATAATATTATTTTTGACACAATAATGATGAAATATTTTCCTTATTAATGAAAAAACAAATAATTGGTATTATAAATAATAAAATTAATATAATTTGAACGTTTTGATGACATGAATGAATTTTATTGCTTAATATGACAATATATTATTTCTTTAATGAATTTAGTTTGAATTAATAATGTTTTTAAGACTTTAACAAAAATCAATTATTGAATAGTGTCAAAAATCACATAAAAGAGTTTTTAAAACAAATATTATATTATTAATTAATATTAAATTTCTAAAAATCTATGGATCGGCCAAGAGACTTATATCATTATAGGTGTTTCTTTAATGGACCACTTGGGGGTTTCTTGGATGTATATAGTATGTTTATTAACTATATAATATAAAAACACAAAGTGACATGGTAAATGATAAACAAATTAACTAAGAGTTAAAACTAAACGATAAGGTCAATATAGTGACCCAAACCTGTCTAAAAACTATTGGTTGAGTGGTTTTAGACCTATAAACACATTAAAATTTAAATAATCCACTTTTTATCCATTAGAAAGCGAATATGAATTTATTATAAAATAATATTTCTATCTTTTCCAAAGGCGCCCCTCACCCCTCTTATAAAATGGCACTCCCCCTTCTCACTAATTCACACTTTAAAAGCATTTTGGTTCGGAAAAAACCTTCCCTAATACTCTATAAACTTCCCTCACTTCAACCTAGAGGCCTTATTTGGATCATAAATCCAACCTAAGGATCCCTTTTGATCAAATCAAAAGGAATAACCTGAACAAGAGGTAATGTTTTCACCACCCTCATTCAAGTTCCTTTCTTATTCCACTTCTTCTTTCTTTGTTTATCCCATTCTAAAATAATAAATCCTATATATTATATATACTGTGATGTTATTATAAATTTGGTAAAACTATATTCAGTCTTCTATCCATCCTCTTAATGATATGTCACCATACGTGCGTACGTACGGCTTATCGTCTCCTCGTCGTGGTGTAATTGTTATTCAATATATTATTATTTGGATGGGTATCATAATGATGTGTAATTCATGTAAATAATAAATATAAAATGATAATGATTTTGTATACATGATATACCACCCAATTATATGTTATTTTAATATCAAAAGAATTATATTGTCGCTCATGCGTATGTACGGACTACCGTCTCCACGAACGCGATGAGATTCATTCCACATCGTATCCATTCAAGACTAATTCTTATTTAATGATTAAAAGTAATGTTTAAAAACTTTATATAATTTTTGATATGAATAAGATACAACCTATCCATAACAAACATGACTGATGTAACAAAATATATAAAAGAAAACGAGTAAGTTAACACCCAAAACGACGATAATACTAAAGTATTATTAACAAAGCATTATTAGAAGATCATATATGATATCATAATTATGTATATGGTTCTTGTTTAATTTAATAACAATTTTTTAACTATTATACCAGAGTTTATCATACCATCTACTAAAGAAAAGTACATGTTAAGGGTTATTTCACAATCTCTTCATTATCTGAGGTTGTTTATACGTAATTATCTACTGGGACCTCTTTATCATCCACATCCATGTTTCTTAAAACTTTATATCAAAACATTCTTACTATTTTACAAAATATGGGTTAAAGTCATTTATACCCTTGTTTGAATTTTTATAAGAGGTTTATAAAGAAATATTTCCGTCATTTTCCAAACAAAGTCCTTTTTATCCTTTTCGACAGAATTAAGGTAAGAATGTCTTTTTTTAACTTATACGGTGGGTACAGCTATTTTACGCCATTATAAAATCTTAGAAGATTCCCTTAAAAGATTATAAAGATATTTTCAAAGTAAATGTTTTATTTTATAATTATGTGACTTTTAAATGATTTCAAAAAATAGATATTTCTCTCAAATAGTTATGATTTCATCTATGTTAACATCCTTTGATGGATTTTAAGCTTATTTGAAGTTGATTTATTATGATACAAAACTTTCCTATTGTATTGAAGGTTTTTTGATATTTTTGACTATGGATTTGTTATTTTAATACCATTCATGGTTTATGTTGAAAGTATTGACATTTCGTATGCTAGTTTTAATACGAATGTTTATGTTATGTTGAAACCTGTTCATATGCGAAATACATTGGACTTAATAAGTGATGGGTGGAGCCTGCTATATCTCCTCGATGCATCGGTAGGTCTCATGAGACAAACTAGTGTCTTGGAACGAGGCCTTGACAAAATCTTATTTGTAGTCTTGGCACGAGGCCTTGGCTACGTGGTTATGATAGTTTGGCATTATGCATTCCATCATTATGAAAGTGGTTAGTGATATTGCATGTGATTATTCTACTAGTAGAATATCCATGTGAATAAGTAAATGGAATTATTTCATTTTATTTTTTCCATATTATGCCAAAGTTCATGTTTAAAATGATTTTTTTAGTTATACATTGCCTTAAATGTTTATGCTTATTTATGAAAGTTTCCGCTGTATTGCTTACCCTTACTGAGCGTTTGAGCTCACCCCTTTCTATGTTTTATTTTTCCCAGGATTCCAAGAAGTGTTTTGTGATTGATATGTATGGTTAAGACAAGGGAATAATGGCATTCATAAAGGATTATTTATGTTGTTTTGTATGTTATGAAGTGTATTGTAACATTCATGTATGTAATATAATTTCCAATACTGCTAAACTGATCGGTTCTTCGGGACTTGATTCCTTGTAATCATGGTAATGTATAAAAATAATGCACCAACTCTGGGTAACTGGGGTCTGGGCATTACAGATCCTAGGTAAAAATTGACCTAGAAAAAACCAAATATAAGGGGAGAGACTCCAATGAATAGTTATGATCTCTATATTTTATATTGAGGCAGAACACATCACTAATGCATGCTCTTTTTTTGTAGCCTAATGAGGGTAAACCATGTAAGTTATCATCTCCGGGTAAACCTTTTTCATGCACATGAAGGAAATTAGATCAAACTTAATAATATCTTATAAAAATCCAAATAAGTGACCCTCATGGTTCTTAAATTATGAACCTTTATGTAAAGGGATACATTTAAATAAAAAACTATCTAATTGTTTAAGATCTCTGTATACCATGTTTCACCACTCCCCCATGGTAATCTCATGTTAAGACCCTTGTAAAATCCTAAAATTGTTATCATTGGAATATGTTCATATTTATTTGATTTTTTATTTCTCTAAATTGATTAGAATTTGTTGAAAAATATGGCATCTATAATGAATGCTTCATAGTTTTATGGGAATAGAATTAAAACCCGAAAAGGGAATTTATTCATTTAATGGGGGATTTTATTATATTTCATTAAGTAGTGGATAAATACTTAATTATTATGTTAAGAATAAATTCAGTTATATTAGAGAAAAATCGAAGAAATTTTTCAATTGATGCTTAGATCAAAGAGAAATTAATGGATCCCCTTGATAAAGATAATTACAAAAAAGTTAAATCATTTCATATTCTCTAATAAGTATGGATGTTGTGGAATTTTTGTTTGTAAAATAGTATAATAAAAATAAAATTACCTTATATAAAATGAAAATAATAATAATAGGAAGTCATCATATACATTTTTTTCTCAATCTTTTGTAAAATTTGAGCCTAAATTATTTCTAATTCTAATCCTCATGTCGAAAAATGAGGTAGAATTTCAAAATCTATCTTGGAGTTGAAAATAGATGTAATTCTAATAATGAAGATTAAATGATATAAATATTATATTCCAAGTAATTATCATGAAATGAAAATTATTATTGATGGTGTATCATATATGGTGTGTAGTTTTCAAGGATTATAGATTTATCTTTGGAAAACTGTAGGTTAAAATAATAATAACTGTCATTTAATATAAAAATTTAATGAATGTGAATGAAGATTAAATATGCTTGAAGATATTTAACATATGTTTGGAAAAGATGGCCACATAGAGGTAATTGATAATAAGTATTCTTTCACTAAGAACACAATCTAAAGAATGAAAATGGGATTTGGGTGACGTTAGCTCATAGTTAAAAATGTTGGCTACAAAACTGGGGGAAAATGATGAGAATATAAGAGAACATAAAGAGAGGATAAACACCTGAAAATATAATATGGATATCCCTCATAAAGATACCCCAATTTTTTTATAAATTCAAAATAATGCAGATCTAAAATATAGAATAAAAGAGTTTTTCGATGAAAAATCCGAAATTGTTGTTTCACAAAATAATGTGGCACCAAATTTTTACTATTGTGTAAAATTTTGTCACATGTGAGTAGATAATTTAAACCAAAAATACCATAGATTTTAGAAGATCTCTAGTATTTAAAAAATCACAATCAAGGAGATAAAAAATTATGTATGATTCTAATGGTATATGTTTCATTTGTTCTAACCTTGGTCACATAGAGAGGTATTGTAATTTAAGGAATTTATGGAAGTGGAAACTACTTATATGGATACACTCCACTCCCATGACATATAAGGGTAAGGATTTTTGAATAAGTAGGAATATTAATCTAGAAAAGAGGTTATTAGTTTTGTGGAATGAAAATTAACTGCAATGAAAGGTATATTAGGCACCGATATTTGGGTGCACATGAAAACTTTATTTAAAGAAAAGAAAAAAATATAGAAACATAATAAAGATGTTATTCCAACTATGGATATGGTATAAGAATATGTGATAATGACTCCACTAAAGAATTACTATTCCGAGATGAAACACTTTTACATCATGGAATAAGTTTTAAAAATTGGTTCCACATAAACAACTAAGAAGAAGAAATATGAAGATGTTATAGGGAATAAATCAAGAGGTGAGATCTACAATTGATGAAACCTAAGGAGGTACTTGTTCAAGTTTGTCCAATTACACAATTGTGGAAAATACCAATAAAAGAAAGAATATCAAGGATTATATCTATAAATATAATTTTTCAATTGGTACTATACAATGGAAATAATTTTAAAGAGGTAAACTTGCCCAGCTATAAGTGATAATGGAGATCATGAATAGATGAATACATTCCTTTCCAGAAATATGAAAAAGGTAAAAGGAAAGATTGAAATGTTATCAGTTGGTTTTTCTTGACCAGTACTATTCCCCAACTTGAGGAAATTCAAGGTACCCCTCTCCTCAATTTCATTATTGTTTCTAAAAATTTTAGTTGGTATAGAATTTGAGGGTAGATAAGATCCTTAGGGTTAATTATGATAGAAAAGAACATGTTTTTGGAGTTAAAATAATATCTAATAAAATATACATAATTGGTATCTCAAATTTGAACTAAAACAATGGGTGTTAAGATCCAAAGACTCATGATAAGTTCTGAAGACTATCAAATTCCATTAAGACTAATCATATGTCTTTGAATCCAATGATGTACTGAAAGGCATTGAGTCCTAGTGCTATAATTATTCAAATTAAACCACTCTTTCTATAAGTCCCTTAATATTTTATAAAAAATGTATCAATTATTTCATCATATAGTATAATACTACCAACTATGTGTGTTAAAGTTATATAATAATTGTATATTGATAAGTTTAATAGAGATCAAAGGTTTTGTTTCTAGTAAATTATAATCCAAATATGATATAACTGGTTTAATTGGTATTCATGAGTGAAATGGGAAACCTTATTGTTTGTTTATAAAAATTATTGTTTCATAAACCAAGATCAGGATTAGTAGGATTATAGGAAATATTATCATTTCAAGTGATAAGTGTTAAATTCACTCAATGAATCTCTTGAAAAAAGTTAGTAAAATTTGAAAAAAATTATAGATATTTTCTTGAGTTGGGTATTCCAATAAAAATTATATTCTTACTATTCAAAAGGATTTTTCTAATCACCATGTGGTTGATTCTAAAATATGAAGATGGTTTGAAATGTGATTAGTATATAATTAATGAATAATTCAACCCAATAGTTATAGGGGAGTCTAATCTCATGAGGAATTATTCTTGGATGTTTGTGACTAACGGTGAGATTTTATGGTGTTCTTCCCATATATCCTCCTATAAATTGTTTTTTTTTTCATCTTCAAAAAGTTTCTTTATACATCAGAGGGAAACCTAACATTAAAATAAAAATGATTCACAAAAATCCAAAAATGTAAAATTCAAATTACAAATTTTTAAAAACAAATTCACCAATCTCGGTTCCCATGAATCTCGAGTCACACGCTTTCCTCGAATCGCACACCTATCATGTCGATCATCCTGTAATTGTGCCTCCCCATCATCACAACACTAGACAAACCCACTAAAATCCCCATCATCATCATTTTCATCTTCAACACTCTCTCAAAGAGTTCCATGTTATCATCTTCACTGTCATTGGCACTAATCCATTTCCTCTATCATCATCGTAGTCCAAACACCACACCAGTCCACAAGAAAACGTCTCGGTTTATTGAGCTGTCATGAAACATAGATATTTTTATACACCCCTAATCACCGAAACACATAAAGAAACATCTAGAAACCATCATGAATAGCCATGATGGCTGCGAAAGAGAACCAAATACACCATAGAAAGAGAAAACCAAAAGAACATAGTAACTAGAAAAATACACCAAAGGTTTGCTGCTTGGAAACTCTTACCACTACTCAGAAATATCCCAAAACTCCCTTGGTATATAATGCAACTGATCGACATGGAAGGGAGAAAGGGACCAGAGATCCTAATATTGGATAATTGGAAGATATGGGGTAAGTACAAGAAAAAATTGTCAAGTAATGAGAGATGGAAATACTAGGATTGAATCCCTAATGGAAAATAGAAATTGATACCCAATCCCAGAAAAAATAGGATTGAAGGAGAGTGATCTGGGATTGAAACCCTATAAAGAAAACAAGAATTAAACCCTAATGAGAAACCCTAAATTGATTGAGGGAAACTGAGGGAATAATTCATCAAAGTAGAGAATACCCTGATTCCCTTACTTCCACTATCATAATCTCAAACTGATACTAAAAACCAACACACCAAACCAATATGGGGTTGTTTGTGTCGACCCTGATTAGCATAATAGGGATAAAAGAGGAGAGATTGGGACAACTCTATAGAACCCAAAGAGAACGAACCAAAGAAGAGGACCCTCAAAGAAGCCAGAGAAAGATAACAAACCCATCTCCGCTAAAGAGACAGCCAAAATATGAATATGTCGAACACCACTGTGGGGAGAACTGGAACCCTATGTTGAAGAGAACGATGTCAAGAGAGGAATCTAGAGCCGAGAGTGGAGTTGGGAGAGTGAGGCTCCATACATGGATATATTTCCATATATCAATGTGGAGGAAGATTTTAAATTTAAAAGAGTATAAGATAAAGATTGTTATATATTTTCTAATAAGGGGGAGAACGAAGAAAGGTTAATCCCTAAATACAAAAGAGGAAGTTTGCAAAGACCCTTAATATTGGAAATATCCTTTTTTTTATTGAAAATAATGGAGAGAATATATATTAAGAAATAGAATATATATTAAATGGGGAGATGATACTTGAGGGAGAAATTTTTTTATTATCAAAAAAATACAAAGGGAGATATTATTAGAAATACTGAAGGATTTTGTTGTATTTTTTAAAAATATGAAGAGATGTGTGTTATAATCTTAATGAATAAAGTTATAATTGTTTATGATTGAATTTTTTAAAAGGAATAATTGATGATAAAAAAAGGTATGGAGTGGTTTTTAGCAGATTGGTTTATCCCAATAGTAATGGCCAAGGTGTGTTGTTCACATAATGATTAATTGAGATTCATATTGTAATGGTTGACAAATAAGAGATCGATCAGGTGTAAGAAATAAGAAGTGAATATTTAATTGAATCACTATGAGTTTAATTGTACAAAGTGTGTTTGAGTATCTTAATAAGTTAGTTGATGTAAAGATTCCCAAAATGGGAACTTAAAAGGGGAAATGCTTGTAGTGGTCATCGTTGTTGGATTTTAGTGCACTTTTTGAAAATATATAGAGGTATGTGACATCTCCCATAGATATACAACTAATGGTTGAAATGTGGAGATGAAAACTTACATATCTAGTCTGATCATGGTGCATTTCATGGTGTTTGGCATAATAGTTGTAAAATAGACAACATTTTTTCACAACACCATAGTGAAGAAATAATGCCCTACAATGTATACATTAAATATTTTAAGTTCAAAAGAGTTTTACATAGTAATTAACAAATCAATATTATAGGTATATTTGGTTGATATGTAGATTAGAATGAAAAAATAGCTAGAAGAAGGGTGACCATACCCATCGCGCCAGGTTTTTTGGAGGGTAAACAAACAAGATTTTTACATTAGGAAAAGATTTGAGGTGTTTCGGTGGTATATTCCAGATTTCAAGTGAAATGATTTAGGTGATGCATGAGTTGGTTAATTGGTGTTCTAAATCACATTACATAGTTTTAGATCATGATCCAAGACAATATTGATCTAGGTTATTGACATTAATGATAAATGATTAATTGGAGAATTAATCCATACTATAAGAGGAGAGGGAAGGCCAAAAAATTAATTATTTTGTTGAATTCTAATTAATGAGTTCATGGAGTGTTTATGGGATGTTTAATTTCCTATAAAATGTTGATATGTTTCTATATTATTGTACACATGGACTCCCAGTCTCTATAAGTGAGATAGGTTGTAGAAAGTGATGAAAATTTTTCTTAGTGTCAAATATAAATTTTATAGAAAGAAGAGTTTTAGGTTAGGGGTTGTAAGACTAAAAAATCAGAAACCTTGGAAGGCGTAGCGAAATAAGACACTGTTTATTGCAGCTTCAAAAAATTGAAAGTTATTCTAGACTTACTCTAGAAAGAAGAAGTGTTTCATATAGGGTGTTCTGATGGACTATTAAGGGAAAGTAGAAGGTACTTCAACATATGATGTATCCTTATATAAAGATGAATTATATAACATTTTTAAAGGACTTTAATTTCTATAAAATATATCTAGATCCTTCCCAAAGAGATGAGAAAATAAGTAAGAAGAAGTGTATGGGATCCTTGTTAAACAAAAAGTCAAACCTAAACCTTGTGAGGCAGTCATCCTAGGAAATGTGTGACCTAAAACAATCCAATTATAAGGCGAGTGACCTAGCCTGAACAAATTTTAATGGGAGTGACCCATGTGAAGAGTTGTGAGATTTATAGTGTATTTTCATGTATTATCCATCGAAAGTTCATCCGTCTTGGACCTAGACCTGTGAGGGTGAACCAATTTAACTATCATCTCCATATTTAATTTATGCATTCATACCAAAGAAAATTCATGAAACATAAAGAATATCATGTAAAAGATAATAACCAGTGACCATCAAGGCTAAGAGGTAAATATCCTTTAGCTAAAGTGATACATTTTTTGAAAAAATTTAACTCATTAATCAATCCACATACCTAAACACCTCTCTTATGATAATCTCATGCTACGCCACTTATAAAATCATACACTCAAATTAGTGAAGATTACCACTAGGTTCGTTCTAGTAGAGCTCCCCATGAAAGTACCACCATCACATGATTTACCCTTAGGGAATTTTTTGGTGTAATTAGGGGTTATTTATCAAGACCTTAGTATTATAACAATAAACTCTTATTTTTTGAAATATTTTTTTTAATCACATTATAATTATTATTTAATTTAATATAATACACTTGAATATAATTTCAATATAGTAAATATATTTTTTTCATATAAAGAAAACATAATTGTATGTTTTTGAAAATATATAATTTCAATTAAAAAACACTTGTATGATAAATTCAATAATTTTAAATAAAAATTTAATTACTTAAATAAGCATTTAAAACAACAATTATTTTAATATAATTGATACTATAATTTTACTACATCCAAAATAATTTTTATAAGGCCCATAAAGTTGATTACACCTTAAAAACTATTATTTTTTAATAAAAAATATTTTCATTTATAATTTTAAATTTTCATATTTTTAAAAAGTTCTGGATAAAATAAATTTAATTTTTAAAATTATAAAATTCAAATTATACAATTGTGATTTTTTCACACCTTTCGGTGATAGTCAGTTTTCTAGATAAAAATTAAATACATCTGAATATACAGTAAGTATTATGAAATCATAATAAACTTAAAGTGATTAAATGGATTACATAAAGAGTCATTGTGACCATAAATAGATTTTTTGAACAAAATAAGGTAGTTTAAGGTAATACTGTTATTTTTTAAAACCTATAATGATCCTTCCAAAACCAAATGAATATTATATGTTATTAAAAACAATTATTTATGAACATGACTCACATACACATCATGAATGATGTTATTTAATGGATTTTTATTCCTAAACCAATAGAGTATAAAAACCCTATTTGGAAAAAACATGGGGAAAACTGTGGTAAATCCAATGGTTTGGTATTTTTTATTAAGTAGGTTCCTGATTCCTATGTTTGTAAATAAATAATAAATACCCACTTTTTTCTATAAATAAATACCCCTTATCTGTTTATTATTCACTATAATTCCATGAAAATGTATTCTATTTCATTTTCCTATTAAATATCTCTCATAAGTAGTATTTATGGTTCTAATGATATCTTATCACACATTAAGAAACAACCTCTCATGGTATGTATTCACTCCCTCCTCAATTAAATTGGTTCACTTCCTTTGTTATAAGACTTTTTATATACAATACATTATGTTATCATGCATTTATAATAATATATTACCATCCAAATTATTCCCTATTAATGATATACTACCCTTATCTCTCATTGATCCCTTCCATGAAGTTTTTGAACTTCTTTTATTTTGTTAAAATTATCCCTTAATTTTATATACCACAACCTTATGGTGTGAATAACCAACCCTATTTTCATTCATGTGTATTAAGTAAGGCATAAGTATCCTAAATTTATTTTGGAATTTTATGTATGAAACCCACTTCTCTACTTGTGGGATTTAAAGGATGAAATAAACTCTTTTGTTATGTGATCGATGTGGCATGTATAATGATAGAAATATGAATAATGTGCCCTAATAGTGATCCAATGCATTGGGTAATGTTTTTATCTCATGGGATACCATGTTTGGTCCATTGGTGGTTATACTAAGAACACAATTTTATGATTTCTTTTTGGTTATCCTTGACTTATACTTACTATGTTATGGATTATTGTTTTACATAATTTTATGATAACTTGTTTTTATGATGTTGTTTTCATATATCATGCCTCCATGAGATTATTTATGATTCTTACCTCTATATGTTACCATGATTTTCCTCTAAAATAACATGTATTATTTATCATCATGTTATGATTGGATTATTACCTTAATGATATTTATATCTCATCCATTTATTTAGTATATCCTCATGTTATCTTGTGCAGTAACAATAGTTTATAGAAAACTAGGATCACATTATAGAGTTTTAAATAATAATGATTTATTCTATTTTAAGTTACTGGTTTATGTATCTAATTCTCGAATATTCTCTAACTATCAATTTTATGGGATTATATTCTCTTTATTTTTTATATTGAAAATAATTAAATAAAATGTATTACAAATATGGATTGTTTTATCAAGTGTTTTTTAAGTCTGTTAAGATTGGATGTCATTTTGGGAGTGATATTCCATGGTAAATTTTAATTTTTTGTTCAAGGAATGTTGAATTTTCTTCTATAACATTAAGTTGAACCTCAGATCATGATCATATATAATGAATAGTGGTGTTCAATATAGCCACGTCACTTATTGAATATATATATCATTTCATATTGGTCGAGTGAGAAGTCCTATTATGTAGAAAGGAAGTGATAAGTCTTTATGAGATAGTCCATGAAATCCAATATATAGTTACTTCCTCCTGATGACATTGTAATATCCATAAAAGATATGTAGTGTCATACTCAAATTTCTAAATAGGTATGGGTAATGGTTAAATCATCCTCTCAACCTTTTTTTTCCTATTATGCCTTAAATTTTTTAAAAACAATGAAATTTCTTGCATATCAAAAATATTCTTCTTTATAATATCCCAGTGATAGAAATCTCATAGATATCTATACACATATGCGCTTCATGGGTTGATAGAGAATGTTGATCTATGAGAATTAGTTGATAGAACATTTTCTATCTTAGGATCTTATAGTATGTATAATTGTGTCCCAAATCTCACAACTATTTTCAAAAAACTAACACTAGGCTTTCCCATTTATTATAGAATCAACCTTATTTTTTATCACCACTTTACCCTCTTGATATTTTTTTCTCCATAATGGAAGGTTGAGAGATCATTTGAGAAAGGTAAGGTATTATTCATTCCTTTTTTGATTCCCATTTTTATCCTTTTTTATATATAATAATGATGGATCCTTTTCAATTATCATCATTGATCAGGTTATATGATTATTTCTACTAATATAATTTTTCCACTTTATTTTCCTTCTTATAATGACAATATATTTGAGAAATTACAGAAATTGATTATATCTAAGCATATTATTTGGTTCATATTTGAGACCATTATATGTAAATATTTAGATTATTCCCTTATAATCAGTATATATGTCATATTTCTCTCAATAGAGATAATTCCTCCAAATTTTTAATGTAAATATTAATAAATTGACTCCAAATCATGTGATGGATAGTATTTATTTTGAATCATCAAGGCATCAGTTATCACCTTATAATTTTTTATAATGACACAATCTAATTCCTTTTTTGAATCATCACTATAGATCAAAAATCATTCCCTGCATGTGATTAGTGTGAGTATAAGTGTAGTGATTTTTCTATCCATCAACACCATGAATATATCTTCATATTCATAAGTATAGAAAAACAGTAATCCCTTAAAATTTAGCTTTTTTGAATGTTTGAAAATATGTAGAATCTATTCAAAAATCATCAATAGTACCCACCTAACCCAAAGAAACTAAGGATTTATATTATGCATGTGGTTTTAGGAGATTCTTCAATCTATTTTGTCTTCAAATGATCCAAAAATATCCCATTTATTGTGATAACAAGTCCCAACATTATTACTTCATCTATACAAAAATAAATTTTTTATAACATTCATATGACTTAACCTTTATTAAAGTCATTATAAAAATACTAAAATTCATATCTCATTACTGCTTTATTATTTGGGTATATGAGTTTATCGTCTATAAAAACCACTAGAAATTTTGTAAAGTAATCATTGAAGACTTTATTTATCAAGTCCTTGAAAATTGATTTAGAATTCATGAGTGTGAATAGAATCACTATTAAATCATAATATCTTCACCATTTAAAAAATTTGGTATAAATAATATCCTCATTCGTCATCTTTAATTTATGATATCTCAAAAAAAGATACACTTTAGAGAAGCACTAATCCCCATGTAGTTGGTCAAACTAGTAATAAATTAGTGAAAATTGATAATTTTTCATTATCATAACCTTTTTGAGTTCATGAAAATCAATGTAGAGATGAATTTACCCATCCTTCTTCTTAAAAAATATAATCAGTACACCCTATGGTGATTCATTTAGGTGTATGAAACCATTATCTAGATTCTCTTTCAGTTCTTTGTGTAATTCATTCAATTCAATGGGTGGAAGATTATAAAAAATCTTGTACATGGGTTGAGATACATTTATATTTTTAATTGACAACTCAAAATCACAAACAAGAGAAAGACTGGTAAAATATTCTTGAAATACATTTACATATTACCAAAATATGGGAATTTATTTAGTGATGATCCTCTCTCTTTTCCAAATCATTTTATCTAGAAATTAATAATTATAAAATAAAAATATACATGATTTAGAAGGATTTGACAAAGAATTATTATCATCCTCATATCATAATATGATTAGGGATATAAGAAGTGATTAAGTTCTTCTGAAAGTTTATTTGGATTCAATATAAATACATAAGATCAATTCCAAAAATAAATTTGAAGTCCACTATAGAGAGTATAGAAATGTTTTTTTGGAGATTCATCCCACAAATGTCGATAAAAGTTATAGACTATAGAAAAAACAATTTCACCACTTCTTATTTTCATTGAAAATTGAAAATCTTTATATTGAGGTGGTGCTTGAATATTTTTACTAATATTTCATTATATTAAAGAATGAAATGGACCAGAATCAAATAAGACATTCTCTATTCTTTAACAAATATTAAGTGTACTTTTCAACACTTCATTATCATGATCCAACTCACTAGTAGTGATATCATAAGAAAATACATTCCCTCATGGCCTTATGGGTTATATTTTTTGTCCATCCTCAATAACCCATGGATTATTATAATAATTTTCATAGTGTACATGTTCCTTGTCTTTGAACATTAGACCATAAGTTAAGGATTGATTGGATCCTTCCTTTATTAAAACATATTAGTTATATTCTTAAAATCTATTGGATATTAATTATATTAATTCCCTTAATTCCTACATTTATTACATCTCATTATTCACTACAGGTATTTTACTGGATGCTTCTTCCCACATTCATGACAGAGAGATAGTTGTATTTTCTTACCTCTGTTCAATTTATCCATTTATCCACTATAATTAAACCCCATTTACTACCTTTTTTACTCTAATCCCATAATACCCTAGAAAATTCTTAATCACTATTTCAATTTTAAATTCACATAGAAATATTTAATCATAGTAGTCAAATTATTGAATTTCTAAATCTTTTATAATACTCCAATTTAATTCACTATAGAAGGGGTTAACCATAATTTTAGGGTAAAAGGTAAAGCTAGAGGAATTACTTGAAGGTATTATAATTATTTCCTCATCAGAATAGATTGGATTATTTTTATTTTTATTTAGTTCTAAAAAATATCTCTCTCTTTTAAGATATATATTGTGAGAAAAATATTTGTTGAAAAATATTTTCTGGATTTTTTCTCACTCCATTGATTTTATATCATATTCGGGTTATGTATTCTTGATATGTGCCACAAATGATTTAATTCTCCCTATAAATGAATAAAATAAATTTAACTTTATCCATCATCGATATTTATAGGACAAAGAAAATATTCCTAGTGTAATTATTCCTTTTTCCCACAATTAGTGGACCAAAATATCCAAAATAAGTAGGAGTCATTTATCGTATAATAGACTAAACCTCAAGTTTTTCTCCCTTGGGGAAGGAGGGAATACTGCATGATTCTACACACTATTCTTAACATGAGTAATATATTTAAGTATCACCATGAATTTGTTAAATCCAACACGTATGATATTATTCATTTCATTTGGGAAATCATTATGTTTTCCATTACATAGTTCATTCCCATGATTATACTAATTTCAATCCAATAACAAATAAAAAATTTTAATGACAATAATACATAAATTTGAATGACTATTAAAAAATATATATTTATAAATCATAACTCATAAATGAAATATATACCATAGATTATGAATTTATATGTTTTAATATAGGTTATCCATTGTTCATATAGAGAATGTGAATCAACCAAAGGATATCCCCTCTGAGTGTCAAACTAGAGATGTAGTCATGACACGTACTGTGCACTGAGTGATGATTATGTCAACACCCTACTAAATATTTTTTGATTTAATACAGATTTTTACATATATTCTATAACTTTTATCCTTCTATAGTATCATAACAAGGATTTAATTTCAAAGAAACTACACACTCGCAACTTTACCAAAATTTTAAAATGTGTTCTTATACATAGACTTGTCCCTAAGCTTTTCACTAATGTTTTCCATAAAAATATCAATAAATAATTTTTACTTTAACTGATACTGACTATATTATCATGATTCTTATATTCATAATATTACATTATTTTTAACATAAAAAAAATCTATAAAATAGAACTCGAAAATTTTGAGATATGATGTCTTTGGGAGAATTGATACATAATAAAACAATATGGAACTAACTAAATAAAATTTATTTTGGTTTTTATATGGTTTAATAATTCATTATTTTATAATAATGAAAACCTAGGGACCAACATAAAGAAAAGGTTGATCCACAAAGCCATGTAATAGAATAATCTGAGTAAAGGATAATGGTGAAGTAACTAATATGAGTCAATATGAATTAAAATATATCTTAAAGAGAATGATCATAATGATGTAATAATTGAATTATGAAAATAATATTAAAATATAATGGCAATATAAATTCATTCAAACAATAAAAAACATGACATAATAACATAAGTTAAGGCTCTCTTCTATTACCACATAACATAGTGAGCTAGGTTAAATACCCATTCACCATACATGATATCTTATGAGATGACAAATTTCCTAGTAAATTTGGTTGATTTATTATTAGTGTATCACCAATCACATAATAATATCTACGTTCATATGTATGACATATAAAAATAATAATATTTAAAGTAAAAAATAAAAACCCCGTGAGATTAAGATGGGTTAAATAATCTTTTCACAAAGAAAAACGAAAGGAAATATCCTAAATATTCCTTAGATAAAAATAAATTAAATGAAATTTTCATTTAATATCTAAATAAACAACTTCATTTATTTAACATGGAGTTATATTGAATTAATTTTCTGTGAAATGAGTGAATAAATGGGTATAAAAATGAACCTCTTAAGAAAAGTTTTAAAAAATGGGTTATGAATATTTAAATAAAGTAATTATATAGTGTTATATTTAAAACCATAATTTAAATAAAATAGTTTTCCATAAAATAAATATTATTTATAGAAATAATAAGAGGTATTATAATTTAAATTCTTGATACATGAGGATTAATTAAAGAATATAAAAGCTCACCATAAAAAAGTTTAATATAATGAAAGATTGAGAATGTAACTTGAGGAATATGTATAATCCTAGAAATTAAATATAAAATAAACTTGGATTATATGAAAGATAGATATATTCAAATTATATAATTAATACTTGATAATAATAGTGAGATAAATATAGGTGTAAGGATCTAATATATAACCTGAAATAAATGTGGTCAGTTCAGAAGTTCCCTTTCCTCCAGTGATGAGTTACTGGGTGTAACATCCCACGTAAATAAATAATATGACATTTCCATATTTATTAATATTTGTGAAGGGAATGGTAGGTTCGATGGAATACCAATTATGCAACAACGAATTTCTTTGAAATCTTATGTTGCACACTAATAATATAATAATATTATTTTAAATGGTAGATAACGCCTAGCCGTTATAATAGAAGAAATGAACATAACTAACTACAAAATTATTATATATGTTTGTTAAATATTTTTACTTTTATCCAATAAATAATACAGGCTTAAAATACGAATGACTCCAATTTTAAGCGTAAATATTATAATATTCTTTAAAAGGTCGATTAACTGCCTTTTGATGGAGAACCCTTTTTAAATCCACTTATTGACAATTTTATATGTTATATTTGACAAAATAAAATCCTTCCTTAGAATCAGGACATCAAAATTTACTATGTGTATGTTTTTGGTATTTTTCCGATAAAGTTCATTTTTTAATGAATAGTGAAAGATGTTGTATTTTAATTCAAAAAATCTTTTTAATATAATTTATTTATATGGTTAGATTATCTTTATAATTGGTTTTAAAGTCCAATTAGAATATATTTTTACCATTTAATCCAAAGATGGAATTTGAATTAATTTCACTATGAAATTGGACATAAACAAGTGTCAATATTTTGATATATATTATTTCTTAAAAACACACTATTTATTTTGAAAATGAGAATTAATTATAAAATTAACTAATGAAACTTCTATGTTATGAATTTGGTGAAATGGACATCATTTTTTAATTCAGAATATCAAATATAGCTTTGGATGAATTTTGGGTTTTTTTCGGAAAAGCATCATTTTTTTATGAATAGTGAAACCACTAAGTGGTAGTTAAAAATAGATTTTTCATTTAAATGAAATTTTACCGCTTCTGTGATTTGAATACCAAAAATCCAACATACATGGTTATCATTAGTAAGTAAAATTTGATTCAATGGGATGGAAATAATTTTTCGTGAATAGTAACTTTTGAGTTTTATTAATCACGATTAGAGGTAATTAGTGTAATTTAATGAAAAAATAATATTTTAATAATATGAAATTACCTGGACACATTTCATACCCTTATTGGATGAGTCATGGAAGACCATGAAAATCCATGGGTCAACTTGGGGACCCCATGGAGCCACTTGGGTAAGAAAATGACATTAATAACTTTTTATTTAAAGTAAAAATAAAAGTGTAATAAACATGTATTATTTTAACAAATAAAATTTTACATGGGGTTATATAAGTTATCTTTTTTACTATAAATATTCATTTGAAAGATAAAAATATTTCCTACATCATGGTAATTTTTTTATAATTTTTAGACATTAAATAAATAAATTTATTTATGACACCATGATGATGTAGTGATTACCTCACTAATGAACAGTTTAAATAAAATGAAAAGATAAGGTAAAATCTAAGACTTACACTTGTCTAAAACCTATTGGATTGGTGTATTTCAAACACTTATCACCTTATCCGAGAAATATATCTTTTTGGGACCTTTAAAATCTGAAAATCATTTCATAATAAACTAACATTTCATGACCTTCCAAGAGTGCCCCTCCTCCCTCTTATAAAAGGCCCCCACCTGTACCCCCGTAACCACACCTCAAAAGCCCTTGGGTCGTCCCACCCCTACTCAAATTATCTCTTCACATCCCTCTCTTCATCCTAAAAGCCTTAACTTAGGCAGAAAGCACTTCAAGAAACCCTTTTGGTTCAATCTAAGGGGAGTTACAAAATTTAAAGGTAATGTCTTCTCTTGTGTTCTTTTGTTTTATTTTGCTTTTCCAACCCCCTAAACTCATTTTATTCCTTTATTTTGTAACAAAAACAGTATATTAAATATAATATTGTGTTTTTATGAGATTTATTCGAGCTACACTTACACACACCACCATCTAATGGTTAAAGAACATTCTGTTTCTGTGGATGGTGAATAACTGCCTAATGAAACGATGATTGTTCAATCTTCTCCTACCACCTATAATTGTGTCCATTATGATGGAAATATATTTATATATGATATATATTATATTTATTTCCTCTCTATGCTTCTATATTTTATATTTAAAACATACCTTCACTAGTACAAAAAAGCTTTTTTACGTCATTTTTTTATTTTTAACGTCGGTTTTGTGGCAACGTTGTGGCGACGTTATTGAGACCGACATAAAAAACTTGTTTTTTAACATCGGTTATTTAATAACTTATGTTAAAAATGTTTTTTAATTATTTTTCATGTTGGTTTTTAAAAAAACGACATGGAAGACCATATTTTATACAAAAAAATTGCGTTGAAACGCTATTTTTAACGTCGCTTATTTAAAAACCGACGTCAAAATTCATTTTTTATGTCAGTTTTTAAAAAAAGACGTTAAAAGTCAATTTTAACATCGTTTTTTAAATAAAAGATGTTAAAAATGTTTCTCATTTTGTAGATAATTTCCCGATATTCGATTTGATAGGTCATAGAGCTCAAACGGAGCTACAGATCAAAAGTTATGACCATTAGAAGTTTGATGTATTTTTTCCGAGGAAAGATCGAATGAACCAACCAAAGCTTCACCTGCGAAGGAAATTTAGAATTCTAATGAGGATTTGTAGTTTTACCATGATACAAAGAATAAATAGTGAATACGAATCATTAAATTGTATATAAATTATGAAAACTAATCATAACAAAACATAAATCATGGAAACATAATTACGAATACCTTGACGAGATCGCAGAATGAAGAAATAGTGGATTCACATTGAAGATCAAACAGGTTGAGTTAGTGGAATGATAATGGTTGAATGAAAGGATCATTTGATTATGATTTGTGTATAATGACACTATATAAATGTTATGGAAAAAGAAAACGCAGTATTAAAAATTAAGGCGGCAACTGAAAAGTTTGAGCCCGCGCTATGAAAAATTGAAATCCCGCGTTGGCGGGATATTAAAATCATTTTTCACATCGTTTTTTATGATAAATGACGTGAGAAATATTAAAATTTTCACTGATTTTTCACATCGTTTATATAAAAACCGATGTGAAAAAACAATTGTCGTGACTTTTTTCAGGTCGGTTATTTAATAACCGACGTGGAAATTGAAAATTTTAGTAAAAATTTGAAATCCCGCATTGGCGGGATATTAAAAGCATCTTTTACATCATTTTTATGATAACTGATGTGCAAAATATTGAAATTTGCACTGATTTTTCACGTCGGTTATATAAAAACTGATGTGAAAAATCAATTTTCACGGCTTTTTTACGTAGGTTCTTATAAGAACCGATGTAAAAAAAGAAATTTCCATGACTTTTTACATCGGTTATTAAATAACTGATGTTAAAAATATTTAAAATCATGTTTTTCATTTCTCATTCTTCGATTTGATAGGTCACGGAGCTCAAACAGAGTTACAGATCAAAAGTTATGGTCCTCTGAAGTTGGCCTTCTCTAAGACATCATTTAGAGATGATTATCTTCCAATGGCCATAACTTTTGATCCGCAACTCCATTTGAGCTCCGTGACCTATCAAATCGAAGATTACAAAATGAACTACATTTTTTTATTCATTTTTTACGTCGGTTATTTAAAAAAGGTTATAAAAATCCATGACACCCCATTTTTTACGTCGGTTATTATAAGAACCGACATAAAAAATCGGGTTTCATGACTTTTTTACGTCGGTTTTTAAATAACCCAGGTAAAAAATGCATAAAAAATGTATTTCATTTTGTAAGATTTGATTTGATAGGTCACAGAGATCAAATGGAGTTACGGATCAAAATTTATGATCCTCTGAAGTTGGCCTTCTCTATGAATTCATTTAGGGATGATCAACTTCCGATGGCCATAACTTTTGATCCATAAATCCGTTTGAGCTCCACGACCTATAAAATCAAATCTTGGGAAATAAACTAAATGATTGTGAACATTTTTTACGTTTTTTATTAAATAACCATCATAAATAAGTCATTATATTTTATTTTTGACGTCGGTTCTTATAAGAACCGATGTGAAAAAGTAAGGTAAAATTGATTTTTCACGTCGATTATTAAATAACCGATGTTAAAAATAAATTATAATAGTTTTCACGTTGGTTATTTAATAACCAATGTGAAAAATCAGCGAAAAAGGATTTTCACGTCGGTTATATAATAACTGACATGAAAAATCAAATTTCAGAGATTTTCACGTCGGTTCTAAAAAACCGACGTGAAATGGGTGACGTTAAAAATACTTTTTTTACTAGTGATTTATGCTTTTAATGTTGTGAAAATGTGATAATTTCATTTGATGAAGTATGGGCTACCACCCCCTCAAGTGATGTGACTCGTTCATTTAAAACATGGAATGTATAAAGAATGAAAATAATGAACTTATGTGAAATATACTGAAGTGCCCGAATCAGTGTGAATCACTGAGAGGGGGAGGGGGTGAATCAGTGATCCCTTAAAACTTTTTACTAATTGATTCTTTATCAATTAAACCTCTATGGCTGGTTAAAGCCTCGATCCACTCTTCTTGTATCTCTCAACCTTTCCCGGATAATGCAGTAATGAAAAGGCACAGGACACAAGGATTTACAAGGTTTGGCACCAAAGGCCTACATCCTTGCCATGCTCTCCCAGCATGGATTCTCCATTATAACCTGTTAAAATTACAATGGTCGATACAGAGTCCCACTGTATCTCTCCTGAGTCCCACAGGAGGGTCTTTATACTGCGTCCCACAGTGTTACCAGAGTCCCACTGGCCTGCTCCAGAATCCCACTGAAGACTTCTTCTCCCTGAGTCTCACAGGGTCTTCTCCTGGCTCCTCGATTCACACGAGTAGCTCTTCTTCACTTTAAGCTTCTTCAAGTATCCTCAGCAGTCTGGGATAAAGACTGCTGGCCTTGCTCTATACCTCTGATCACTTGTGATGATCAGGTCTTCTCGTCTTGCTCAGGCTTTATCTCCTTCTTCTAAGGATGACCTGGCTTCTCTCTCCAACTACTGAATGCTCAGACAACTGATATCTTTATCTTCAGTCTGGTCCAGTCTCACTCAATTCAACTTCATGCACTGAATGCATGGCAACTCTGCATCTTCATGCACTGACTGCATGGCCTTCTCAAATTCTTCAAGATCTTCTGGTCTTGGATTACTCAGATGCACACCACTGATTTAACACTGTTCATGTGTGCACGTGCTTGCATGCATGCATGCACTCTCCTCTTTCTCCTCTTGGTGCAATAAACCCTCAAAGGGTGTAATCACTTCAAGCACACACCTTCCTTGAACTTCACACACTTTATTCAATTTGTTCACACACTTAAAGGTGTGTTATACTTTAGTGTGGAGTATCCTTATTCTTATCCTTCTTAGTGTGTACACTTCACTTTGCACACACACTAAGGTTTCGGCCTCTTGTTGTCTAGCACACACAACTTGTTTCTTCCTCTTGCACACACACACAAAATGTGTTCTTCTTTGTTGTGGTCTACACTCTTTATGCACACACACGGCTTGGCCTTCTTCCTCTTCTTTCTTGCACACACTTAACCCGTAGGTCCTCTTCTTGTTTTGCACACACAAAAGGTGTGGTCTTCACTTGGTGCACACATAAGGCTATGCCTCGGCCTCCTCTTGCACACACCCGAATACCAACACAAGGGCTACGGCCTCCTCCTTTTCTTTTTGCACAAAAGGCACAAAATGCCACGGCCTTCACTTTTGCATTCACACAAATGCTTGAGGCTCGAGTCTTCTTGTTTAGCACATAAGCACTAAGGCCCTCGGGTTCTTCTCCACTTGTTCTTTAAGGCGCGCAAGGTGGTGCGGCCTCACTGTCTTCAACCGCGCAAGTGCACAAGGCACAAACGGCGCGCAAGGTGCACTGGCCGCGGGCGTGCAAGCGCCTACCGCGCAGGGGGCGCGGTGCACAGAGGGGGCGCGCAAGTTGGCGCTGCCCTTCCTCCTCTTCTTGTCGCGCAAAGAGGTTGCGCGCAAGGAACTTCAGCCGCGCAAGATACTTGCTCGGGGCTTCAAATCTTCGCGAGGCAGAGAGCACTCACGGGACTCGGATTTTCAACAGAGTTTCAGCAAACTTCTTTGGAGCCTTGGGCTCTTCTTTTATAGGCGAGGCAGAGGCGGTTCATCCGCGTAGAGATACAACTCAAATCCCCGAGTTTTTCGGGTTTTCAAGATTCTGTGAATCTTGTTTTTCTTTTTATTTCACGCGGGCTCATTTATTTTTTCGCTCCTTCTCATGCATGAGTCGCGGAACGTGTGCATGGCTTCTGTTTAGGCCATCCCATGCAAAACACGAACACCCGATGCCTCGGCAACTTCATTTGCCTCGTCCTTCATCGAAATTCTTCATCCATCGTGTGCAAGCCAATTTTTAGGCATGGATCTGTTCAGTGTGTCCAGATGAACCTCAAGGACACTTCGGCTTCGTCAGAGGTGGCTGGATACTCAAAATCCATCTTCGGATGGATCCTGGTTCAGCGGGAGACGTCGGGGAGCTTCGGTCGAGCTCAACGAAGGAGACGACGCTGGGAACCGTCGGATCAGGCGAATGAATAAACTTGGACGGCCGGATTAGATCGCGGCGCGCGGCAGATTAGATGAGCGGCGCCGATCATCCGCGAGATCAGATGAGCGGCCAGGATTTGCTCCTGGGGATTTTTCCGCGTCCCACATCGAAACGGGGCGCGGTTTTCTCGCGCTTTATTAACTAAGCGCTCCCCCAACCGGCTCAGTTGAATTCTCTCCCTCCACGGTGCCACCCCGCACCATGTTCTCCCTGCGGGCGCGCTCTGCGCCCACTCTTGCCTCCGCGGGCGCGCTCTAGCACCCACTATGCTTGTCACGGGCGCGCGGGCTTCACCACCGCGTGTCCTCGGGGGCTTATACACGGCCCCCCTGCCTCTCGGGCAGGCCACATGGGATCCCCCTTTGGCGTGGCGCCTTAGGCCCACATGTGCCTTGGGGGTTGAACCCTTAAGGCTGGCCCTTGGTGGCATATTTTTTTCCTACTTAAACACTAAGTACTTTGTATAAGGACTAAGTGCAAAATGCCATGTGCCACAACTCTTCTTCTCCATTTCTTCTCTTCTCCCACATTTCTATTATTCTTCTTCATTAGAATTCCTCCATTCTTCTTAAACAAATAATCTACACTTACGAGTGAAATTCCTGAAGGTTCTTCATCTTCAACCGAACTCTTGAATCAACATAAAATCTCCAATGTGCTTCATTGATCTAATCAGAGATCAAGTTGGATCACTTCCAATTCACATGCACTAAGAGTTAGTACATGGACTTCTTTAATCCACTTCACCCACTTAGAAGTTGTGGATGGATCTTCTTTCATCTCCTCATGCATTGTCAATACAATGCATGGTCTTCTATCATTGTTGTGACTTTGTATCCAGTTGATACAAGTTCTTTGAACTTAAGGATCAGCTCAGCAATCGTCAGATATTCATGGAGAATGTTTCAACCACACTTTCCAATACCACTTAGTGAATCTCCTAAGTGACATGCATCTTAGTACCATGGCCATTCTCCTTCATCACCATCACCATCATATCCTTTGACATTCACATCTTGACTCCTTGACATCCATTCATTCCAAGACAACTTCATGCCTCATTGACAACAAATGCAACACAGTGCACTTCAATCTCCCCCTTTGTATTTGTTGTCAATACACTCCTTCAGCACATATGAATGGGTCAATATGTGTGCCAATATTTTCTCCCCCTTATTGGCAATCAAATGCAAAGGTGTGGTGTGGTTCACTTTCAAAAAAAAATCTCTTCCTCCCTTCGAATAGCATCTTCTTTAAAAATCACTAAGAGAGGGATGATGTCACATGTTCTCTTTAGCAAAGAACCTTTAGTAAATCAACTCTAAGTCTACTTGGGCAAACCCAGTGTAGAAAACAAGAGTGATGTAACCAAGGAACTCAATGTTGTCCACATTCACTGTAAACATGTGAGATCATGCTAAGGGGTTTGAATTTTTTCAGATATTCAATGAATTGCTGAATCCTGCACATACTTCACAAAACACATTAGAAAGTTCAGGTGCAAAGATAAAGCTCCCCCTTTCATCTACTTTCTCAAGATGATATTAATTTAAGAATATCATCTTCTTCAGATTGGCTCCCCCTCAAGGGGTGCACTCCATTCTGTCCAAACCATCCTCCAGTTGAGAATGATCATCATCTTCAATTCCCTGCAATGTCAGCACATGTAAATACCAAGAGTATAAGGGAATAAGATGGAACCTCCTTGGTTCATCAATGTGAACAACAAGGTTGAGAAGATTCTCTCAACCGAGATGTCTCATTTTCACCATTCTTCACACTTGCACGTTTGATCTTCATTGATGTCTGTGCTAGTGTGGATCTCAAAACATCTTCATGTGAAATCTTCTTCTTCCCTTTTGCCTTAGGAATTGCCAGAACTTCATCTTCAGCCCTTTGCAGTTCTCTGGCAAGTTGCAACTGATTTGGCCATATGACTAACAAGTCACTTGGAAGTGTGCCCTCAGTTCTGGAAATTCCACATGGTTCTTTTGATGCTGTCAAGCTACCTTTCTTAGGCAACTTGTTTTTAATCAATCCCTTCTTCTTCTTCTGGATTTATTGTCTTCTTGAGTCCAGTCTGCTTCTATTTAATTTCATGACTTCTTTACAAAGATCCATGATATGTCCTTTCTTTCCACAGTAGAAGCATGTTTGCTTGGTGGTCCTTCTGGATGCATCACCCTTCTTGGATTTCAATTCCAAGGACTTCTCTTCATTCTTAAAACTCTTCTTGGGAGCATCTTCCACTTTCTTCTGCTTGCTTCCCAAGGAATCTCTCTTAGCCAGGTTCAGTGATCTTCTCTTCTTTTGAGCTCTGGATACAGTTGAAGACTGACATGTATCTTTTTGACCACTTTTGCAATCATCCCGGATGTTGTCAAGTAATCCAAATCTATTTGCAGTAAACAGATGTCTCTGGACCTGTGGATGTTGCTTCCTTCCTTCTGGCTTGCTCCCCCTTGGCATGGGCTTCCTCTGTGCTTTGGCATTCAGTGGATTGTACCAACAATCCTTTGCACAATGCCCATACTTGTTACAACACCAGCATTGTCCCACGAATCTTGACCTCTTCAGTCCTTCTGATTGTAGGGAACTTTTCTTGACCTGTTGTGCTGTTTCAGGAGAGCTCTGCTTCTTTACTGTCTTCATCCATATTTGTTTGGAATTATTCTTCCATCCTGTACTTTTTGTGGAAACACATTTAGAAACATGAGTACAAGATGGGATGGATGGTACCTTATTTTTAGAAGATGTTGCACTTTTGTTAGAGGATGTCTTTCTCTTAGAATCATCCTACTCAAAGCATACTTGAGTAGCAACATGTCTTCTTCCAGCTGTCTGGGAGGCTTGGGCTTTGGGTGATTGCTGATTTTTCAATATCACCTCCAGTTCTAAGCATTTCATATTGAGGGAGTTCTTCTCATCCTCAATAGTTCTTAGCCTTCCTTCCCATTTCTCTTCCAGCTGCTTCATCTGGTCTTCATGCACTTTCTTCATTTCTTATAATGAATTGTCAAGCTCCTTCACCCTGTTTACTTTGTCTTCAAGTTGAGCATCTCTGACATTCATTGACACTTTATGCCTCTTTTCCAGTGCATGGAAAACATCTTTGACCAATATCATAAAGAATTCTTTCTCAGAAAGGATTCTTTGCAATTCTTCAGTAGTGTCTTCATATCTTTCATTGCAAAGTGATATTGTTTCATCTTTATCCTTCACCAGCTTTCTGAGAGTGTTGGTTATGCCAACCCTTTTTGCCAATTGATCTTCCATTGCATTGGTTTCTTCTTCTAACTGTGATTTTTCTTCTTGAAGATCAACGATGCCTGTAGCTATACACATTGCCACTTCTTTAGGGACTGTCTTCTGAAGATATTCGATTGTACTTTGAAGATCATTCATTATTCCAACTTCATCACAGCTAGGACAGGCTTTCTTCATTTTCTTGGACTGTTTCTTCTTTCTATTTTTCTGAGTCTTGGCAGATATCTCCATTTGAGGCTATTCTTTCATTTCCTCAAATCTGCACTTCATAAAGACTCCCTTGGATCTTTTAGAGGCAACCTCCCTCTGATACCAATTGAAGTGCCCAGATCAGTGTGAATCACTGAGAGGGGGAGGGGGTGAATCAGTGATCCATTAAAACTTTTTACTAATTGATTCTTTATCAATTAAACCTCTATGGCTGGTTAAAGCCTCGATCCACTCTTCTTGTATCTCTCAACCTTTCCCGGATAATGCAGTAATGAAAAGGCACAGGACACAAGGATTTACAAGGTTCAGCACCAAAGGCCTACATCCTTGCCATGCTCTCCCAGCATGGATTCTCCATTATAACCTGTTAAAATTACAATGGTCGATACAGAGTCCCACTATATCTCTCCTGAGTCCCACAGGAGGGTCTTTATACTGCGTCCCACAGTGTTACCAGAGTCCCACTGGCCTGCTCCAGAATCCCACTGAAGACTTCTTCTCCGTGAGTCTCACAGGGTCTTCTCCTGGATCCTCGAGTCACACGAGTAGCTCTTCTTCACTTTAAGCTTCTTCAAGTATCCTCAGCAGTCTGGGATAAAGACTGCTGGCCTTGCTCTGTACCTCTGATCACTTGTGATGATCAGGTCTTCTCGTCTTGCTCAGGCTTTATCTCCTTCTTCTAAGGATGACCTGGCTTCTCTCTCCAACTACTGAATGCTCAGACAACTGATATCTTTATCTTCAGTCTGGTCCAGTCTCACTCAATTCAACTTCATGCACTGAATGCATGGAAACTCTGCATCTTCATGCACTGACTGCATGGCCTTCTCAAATTCTTCAAGATCTTCTGGTCTTGGATTACTCAGATGCACACCACTGATTTAACACTGTTCATGTGTGCACGTGCATGCATGCATGCATGCACTCTCCTCTTTCTCCTCTTGGTGCAATAAACCCTCAAAGGGTGTAATCACTTCAAGCACACACCTTCCTTGAACTTCACACACTTTATTCAATTTGTTCACACACTTAAAGGTGTGTTATACTTTAGTGTGGAGTATCCTTATTCTTCTCCTTCTTAGTGTGTACACTTCACTTTGCACACACACTAAGGTTTCGGCCTCTTGTTGTCTAGCACACACAACTTGTTTCTTCCTCTTGCACACACACACAAAATGTGTTCTTCTTTGTTGTGGTCTACACTCTTTATGCACACACACGGCTTGGCCTTCTTCCTCTTCTTTCTTGCACACACTTAACCCGTAGGTCCTCTTCTTGTTTTGCACACACAAAAGGTGTGGTCTTCACTTGGTGCACACATAAGGCTATGCCTCGGCCTCCTCTTGCACACACCCGAATACCAACACAAGGGCTACGACCTCCTCCTTTTCTTTTTGCACAAAAGGCACAAAATGCCACGACCTTCACTTTTGCATTCACACAAATGCTTGAGGCTCGAGTCTTCTTGTTTAGCACATAAGCACTAAGGCCCTCGGGTTCTTCTCCACTTGTTCTTTAAGGCGCGCAAGGTGGTGCGGCCTCACTGTCTTCAACCGCGCAAGTGCACAAGGCACAAATGGCGTGCAAGGTGCACTGGCCGCGGGCGTGCAAGCGCCTACCGCGCAGGGGGCGTGGTGCACAGAGGGGGCGCGCAAGTTGGTGTTGCCCTTCCTCCTCTTCTTGTCGCGCAAAGAGGTTGCGCGCAAGGAACTTCAGCCGCGCAAGATACTTGCTCGGGGCTTCAAGTCTTCGCGAGGCAGAGAGCACTCACGGGACTCGGATTTTCAACAGAGTTTCAGCAAACTTCTTTGGAGCCTTGGGCTCTTCTTTTATAGGCGAGGCAGAGGCGGTTCATCCGCGTAGAGATACAACTCAAATCCCCGAGTTTTTCGGGTTTTCAAGATTCTGTGAATCTTTTTTTTCTTTTTATTTCACGTGGGCTCATTTATTTTTTCGCTCCTTCTCATGCATGAGTCGCGGAACGTGTGCATGGCTTCTGTTTAGGCCATCCCATGCAAAACACGAACACCCGATGCCTCGGCAACTTCGTTTGCCTCGGCCTTCATCGAAATTCTCCATCCATCGTGTGCAAGCCAATTTTTAGGCATGGATCTGTTCAGTGTGGCTAGACGAACCTCAAGGACACTTCGGCTTCGTCAGAGGTGGCCGGATACTCAAAATCCATCTTCGGATGGCGCCTGGTTCAGCGGGAGACGTCGGGGAGCTTCGGTCGAGCTCAACGAAGGAGACGACGCTGGGAGCCGTCGGATCAGGCGAATGAATAAACTTGGACAGCCGGATTAGATCGCGGCGCGCGGCAGATTAGATGAGCGGCGCCGATCGTCCGCGAGATCAGATGAGCGGCCAGGATTTGCTCCTGGGGATTTTTCCGCGTCCCACATCGAAACGGGGCGCGGTTTTCTCGCGCTTTATTAACTAAGCGCTCCCCCAACCGGCTCAGTTGAATTCTCTCCCTCCACGGTGCCGCCCCGCACCGTGTTCTCCCTGCGGGCGCGCTCTGCGCCCACTCTTGCCTCCGCGGGCGCGCTCTAGCGCCCACTATGCTTGTCACGGGCGCGCGGGCTTCACCACCGCATGTCCTCGGGGGCTTATACACGGCCCCCCTTCCTCTCGGGCTGGCCACATCGGATCCCCCCTTGGGCGTGGCGCCTTAGGCCCACATGTGCCTTGGGGGTTGAACCCTTAAGGCTGGCCCTTGGTGGCATATTTTTTGCCTACTTAAACACTAAGTACTTTGTACAAGGACTAAGTGAAAAATGCCATGTGCCACAACTCTTCTTCTCCATTTCTTCTCTTCTCCCACATTTCTATTCTTCTTCTTCATTAGAATTCCTCCATTCTTCTTAAACAAATAATCTACACTTAGGAGTGAAATTCCTGAAGGTTCTTCATCTTCAACCGAACTCTTGAATCAACATAAAATCTCCAATGTGCTTCATTGATCTAATCAGAGATCAAGTTGGATCACTTCCAATTCACATGCACTAAGAGTTAGTACATGGACTTCTTTAATCCACTTCACCCACTTAGAAGTTGTGGATGGATCTTCTTTCATCTCCTCATGCATTGTCAATACAATGCATGGTCTTCTATCATTGTTGTGACTTTGTATCCCGTTGATACAAGTTCTTTGAACTTAAGGATCAGCTCAGAAATCGTCAGATATTCATGGAGAATGTTTCAACCACACTTTCCAATACCACTTAGTGAATCTCCTAAGTGACATGCATCTTAGTACCATGGCCATTCTCCTTCATCACCATCACCATCACATCCTTTGACATTCACATCTTGACTCCTTGACATCCATTCATTCCAAGACATCTTCATGCCTCATTGACAACAAATGCAACACAGTGCACTTCATATACAAAATATATATTATACTGGAAATTATAATTTATATATATATCATTTATTTTTAATTCCATTAATATGACAAAGAAAGGAAAGTAGCGTTCATGCGTACGTATGGTCTACCGTCTCCATGAACGGTGCTTTTCATTTTATATCTCCAAATGTTATGGAATAGTATAAAATGAATATATACTAGTTATATATGATATTTAAATAATTAATACTATTCTAGAGATGATGTACTTATAACTACATGGGCATTTCTCTTCAAACAAGTTCATTTTTGACTCATGTACCAAACATCGACAAAAACATCTGATATGAACTAACATAATAATCTAATTATAATAACATGATAATATGTGATATTAATTGGATAATAAAAATTAAAGTATATTCTTAAGAAATTATATATTGACCAAAGATTATTATTCAGGAAGATAAAGAAACGAACAAGACAAGTTGGACTCGAGGTAAGGGTTCTGACCTCTCTCTTTCTTTTCAAGTACTCTCTTTTATGTCATTTCTTTTATGATCCATGTTCTTATGTTGGATGATATTCTTTTATATTCACCATAATGTAATTTTTATTTTCATATGATGAGATACCCCCTCTTACTCTCATCAATTCATTTTAATATTTTTTAAGTGTCACCATTAGGCTTCCGAATTATTCTAAGGGGATTTCTTATCTCACTTTTAATTCTGTGAGATTTCCATTGTTCGCCACTTATTTATTGCATGTGTTGTATTGTTTACTTCCATATATTATCATTATTATATTTATATTCATGTTATTTCGAGATTAATTTGGTGTTTATTATCTTTTGGTCATATGACTTGATCTATTACAACGAGGTAAGGGGTTTTTATCTCACTTTTATTCCCATGAGATTCATGCTATATTTGTCACTTTCTCCTTTGAGTGGTGTATGTACTGCCCATTATTATAATATTTGTGTAATATACTTTCATTTATGGGTATTTACATTAAAATTTTATGGTCCTTCTTTCATGGGGTGTACGTTTCGAAAGTTACCCAAATCGGTAAGGGAACATTTCACCCGCCTCTTTTTTAAAGACTCCTTTCTGCTAACTCTTTTAATTTATACATTGTTATGTTGGGATATGTTCTTATATATACTTATTTCTATAAATATTATGTCCAAGTGATGAGATACCCTTTTTCTCTCATCAACCCATTTTGTAAAATTTTAAGAGATTCCGTTAGGCTGTCGAATTTTTAAAAGGGAACTTCTTAACCCAATTTCAGTTCTTTGGGTTAAACCTGTACTCCTTGAATATGTCATTATGTGAATATTTATGAATGACCTCTAATTGTTTTAAACTTAATATCCACTTATATTTTGTGTATTCTTTTGTCACACATAATTATGTAATTGATTTATCCTAAATCAAAGGATACCGTATTTGTAAGGGACTTCGTCTCAATATCCTTTCATTGAGGAATATTTTGTTCTAATACAAGTCTTTCTTTTATATGCTGTATAAACACTTTTTAATTTTCATTTTATTCAGAGGGAATCTTTTTCTACGAATCGTTTTATTAAACGACAAAAAGGAATTTTTCTTTTCACGTACGCGGTGACAACGACCTTTTCTGCCACCGCGAGTATTATTTGATCTTTGGCTTCCTCAACAAGCCGTAATGTTTTAAAAAGAAAATAAATACCATATAATATCTTATGTATTTTGGTATTGAAAAAGGTTTTGATAATGGATTTTTTATGGAAATATATTTATGTGATATATTGTTATTGAAATTTGGAAATTTTTTCTTTCGTTTATATTTGGTGTATGTGTTATGATTTTATATTGGTACTTGGGCATTTGACAGGTCGTTACGTGATAAACCAAATGACGGGTGGTTCCATGAATACCAGGATTGGTGGTTACGTTATAACCTCCAATTCATTGGGTATGGAAGTCGACTGTATGGCCATTACATTTAGTGATATGTGTGGAAGATGACTGTATGGTTATTCAATTTAAGTATGTTTATGTCCCAAGTGACCTTTATATGTTATGTGTTCTTTATATGGGTTTTATAGTAATATTTGGTTACAAAAGGGTAAGCAATTATCTTTTATTCAGGGAAGAGTATTTCCTACTTTATAATGGTAAAAAGTGTTGCTTATGTTAAAGTATTCATGATTTACTTATTGTTTTGAAGAAACAAACAGTTTTCCTTCTTTGTGTATCCTTTACTGGGCTTTTTATGCTCATCTCAAGTTTTTGCAATATTTTCCACAGGACATAAAGATGAATAGGGTCAAGGATGGGATTATGGAAATACATGTTATCTAAAACATGGAACAAGACATGTTTCTTTTCAAGAGTTTTTATTTTATGGAAACTTAGTAGAAGTGTCTACTTTGTAATCTTTCAAGATGTAATAGTTATATCATAATTCTCTAAAACTCTAAACCTGAAAAGATCCTATGTGAATTATTCATTTAATTCATGATTACGTAATGTTTTAAGGTTGGGTCCTTATATTTGGTATCAAAGGTCGGTTTATATAACTTTAGAGGTTAGGGTATTCTTTAGGCATAAGTGACCTTACCATAATGGTTAGGATTTCAGAAAGAGTCATAGTTTTAGATAAAGTGAATGATTTTAAGATGACCTGAATAATTTTATCATAGTATTTAACCTCCTCATAAGATATTATATGATGATTATAATGATATACTCACACTGACCATTTTGGTTTTAGTAAATGGCTGGATCTAGCAGGCACCAAAGTAATAGTGGATGTGAAGAAAACTATGATGGTTTTTTGAAAGAACAACTGAATGATATAGGAGCTACAATGAGAACTCTTGTGGTTTTTCTCAACCAAATATCGGTAATCATGATTATCCACTTGAAACTTGGTGAGTTTTCTAATGTATCATGTACGAGATAACCAACCCAATGTGGAAGTTCAGGTAATAATTATAAATGTAACCATTAGGGTTTATATGATCCTTACTTTTGAGGTAATTATAGGTTACTATATGTTATGATGGAAAATTAAAGGCATGAGATAAACATGAGGTTAAATTATGTTTTGGTTAGTTTTGAAGATTTTATCACTTTTTTGAGAATGTTTTAAGAATTATATAGTTTTGGAAAACGGACAAAACACAAACCGTGTGACAACCCATCGTGTCAGACGAAGCTGCGGGAATCGAACCCAGAACGACAGTGCAACTGGAATTTATCTCCTATCACTGGACTACGTGAAGTCCCTGGTTAGTTTGACTAATTATTTTTAGTTATATGATTTTATGAATCAGGAATAAGTTGATTTTGGGTTATCTATGGAAATTATTAACCTATCATGGAGGATATGTGATTAGGTTAATTACTTTTCAATATGAGACATTAAGAGTAACTGATGTTATTTGGAGATAAATGTTAAGATTTAACTTGGAAGACTATGTGATTAAATCCTTTAGAGATTTGGGTTTCAATCATAGTTTGGTTTATTTTTGAATAATTTTAAGGGAAATTTTGTATTGAATGATCTTTATTGAACTATGGGTTGTTTGAAAATTTTTGGAGATTAAGAGTAGTTTTTATTTTTGTAAAAGATTATATTTTTGGGGGGATTATCTGATCTTGTACCAAAACTTTTGGTTTTGGTTAAGGTCTAATGACATGGGAAATGTATATTTCATCTTTTTTGGGATAGGTGATTCTCTAGAAGTTGATTATAGTGCTCTTAATGTGAACAAGTCATCCTAAATACTTATCTTTTGAAGAAAATATGAGTTTGTATAAGAAATCTAGTAAGAGATGAAAGTATACATGACAAGTAAGAATGTTTCCTTATGTTTTAGATAATCTCATAAATACATTCCTCAATGAAAAGTAACTTAAAACAAAAAAGTTGTCTGTTAACGTTTCCTATTGGGGAATCAAATACTGTTTAACCCATCATAGGTTTGTAATTTTATGGTGGTTAACTTTCTACTAGTCATTTTTTCTATCACTCTCCATCAGAACATGACCCTTTTTTTCTCTTATATATCCATGTTTTAAAACATGGAATCCTAGTATGGGTTAACTCGGGTGACCTTTTTTACTTCTCTCTCTTTCTTTTGAAGAGATAGTTTTACTGACTCTTTCTCTGATGTGGGACTTTCAATGAAGTTTTGAAGCCTAATTTTAAAATTGCGAGGATGAAATTCCCAAAAGGGGGGAAAGATGTAACATCCCGGGTAAATAAAGAATATGAAATTTCCATATTTATTAGTATTTTTGAAGGGAATTCTATGTTCTATGGCGTACCCAATACACAAAAATGAGTTTCTTTGAAATCTTACGTTGCACACTAATAATATGATAATATTATTTTAAATGGTAGATAACGCTTAGCTGTTATAATAGCAGAAATGATCAGAACTAACTACAAAATGATTATATATGTTTGTTAAATATTTTTACTTTTATCTAATAAATTATAGAGGCTTAAAATGCAAATGAATCCAACTTTAAGCGTAAATATTATAATATTTTTTAAAAGGTCGATTAATCACCTTTTTATGGAGAACCATTTTTAAATCCACTTTTTGACAATTTTATATGTTATATTTGACAAAATAAAATCTTTCTTTATAATCGGGATATCACAATTTACTTTTTGTAAGTTTTTGGTATTTTTCTGATAAAGTTCATTTTTTAATGAATAGTGAAAGATATTGTATTTTAATTCAAAACCTCCTTTTAATATAATTTATTTATATGTTTATATTATCTTTTTAATTGGTTTTAAAGTGAAATTAGAATATATTTTTACCATTTAATCCAATGATGGACATTGAAATTAATTTCACTTTGAAATTGGACATAAACAAGTGTCAATCTTTTGATATATATTGTTTCTTAAAAACACGCTATTTGTTTTGACAATGGGAAGTAATTATAAAATTAATTAATGAAACTTCAATGTTATGAATTTGGTGAAATGTAAATCATTTTTCAATTCAAAATATCAAATATTGATTTGGATGAATTTTTGGTTTTTTTCTGAAAAACATCAATTTTTGATGAATATTGAAACCACTAAGTGGTAGTTAAAAAACAGATTTTTCGTTTAAATGAAATTTTACCGCTTCTATTATTTGAATATAGAAAATACCACATACATGGTTGTCATTCTTAAGTAAAATTTGGTTCAATGGGATGAAAATAACTTTTGGTGAATAATAACTTTTGAGTTTTATTCGTCACGATTTGATGTAATTGGTGTAATTTAAGGTAAAAATAATGTTTTAATAATATGAAATTAACTTGTCCCATGTCCTACCCTTATTGGATGAGTCATGGCCGATGATGAAAATCCATGGGTTAACATGGGTACCCCATGGAGCCACTTGGGTAAGAAAATGACATTAATAACTTTTTATTTAATGTAAAAATAAAAGTGTCACAAACATATATTGTTTTACTAAAACAATTTTAAAATGGGGTTATATAAGTTATAGTTTTTACTATAAATATTCATTTGAAAGATAAAAAGATTTCCTACATCATGGTAATTGTTTTATAATTTTTAGACATTATATAAATAAATTTATTTATGACACCATGATGATGCAGTGATAACCTCATTAATGAACAGTTTAAATAAAATGAAAAGATAAGGTAAAATCAAAAACATACACTTGTCTAAAACCTATTGGATGGGTGGATTTAGAACCCTTATCACCTTATCCTAGAAATATATCTTTGTGGGACCTTTAAAATCCTAATTTCATTTCATAATTAACTAACATTTCATGACCTTCCAAGAGTGCAACTCCTCCCTCTTATAAAGGGCCCCCACCTCTACCCTCTTACCTACACCTCTCAAGCCCTTAGATCATCCAAAACATGCTCCAGTTATCTCTCCAAATACCTCTCGTCATCTTAGAAGCCTTACCATAGTCATAAAGCTCTTAAATAGACCCTTTTGGTTCAAACTAAGGGCAGTTACCTGATTTAAAGGTAATGTCATATCTTGTGTTCTTTTGTTTTATTTTTCCTCTACAACCCCCTAAACTTTTTTTATTACTTTATTTTATAACAAAAATAGTGTCTTAAATATAATAGAATGTTTTTATGAGATGTATTCGAGCTAAACTTACACACACCTCCATCTAATGGTTAAAGAACATACTGTTTCCATGGATAGGGAATTACTGCCTCACGAAAGGATGATTGTTCAATCTTCTCCTACCACCTCTATATGGGGACATTATAATGGAACTATATTTTTATATAATATATATTATATTTATTTCCTCTCTATTCTTCTGTATTTTATATTTAAAACATACCTTTATGCTTTTCATGTTGTGAAAATGCGATAATTTCATTTGAGGAAGTGTGGACTACCGCCCCCTCCAGTGATGTGACTTGTTCATGAAATACATGGAATGTATAAAGAATGAAATTAATGAACTTATGTGAACTATATAACATATATATTATAATGGAAATTATAATATATATATATATTATAAGACCCCGGCCTTAATCATTACTTATTATTGAATTAAATGAATTATTCACATTGAGGATCTTTTCAGGATTAGAGTTTTATAGAATTAGGACATAACTATTGCATCTCAAAGGTTACAAAGTATACACTTCTACTAAGTTTCCATAAAATAAAAACTCTTAAAAAGAAGCATGTCTAGTTCCATGTTTTAGATAGCATGTCTTTCCTTGATCCCATCCTTGACCCTATTCATCTTTAAGTCCTGTGGAAAACATTTCAAAAACTTGGGATGATCATAAAAAGCCTAGTAAAGGATACACAAAGAGGGAAAACTGTTACTTTTTCAAAACAATAAGTAAACAAAGAATACTTTATCAAAGTAATACTTTTCACCTTTATTAAGTAGTAAAAAAACTCTTCACAGAATAAAAGATCATTACTTACCCCTTTTGTAACCAAAAGATTACCATAAAACCCCATATAAAGAACAAATAACATATAAAGGTTACTTGGGACGTAAACATACTTAAATGGAATAACCATACGGTCGACTTCCACACATATCACTTAATGGAATAGCCATATGGCTGACTTCCATACCCAATGCATTGGAGGTTATAACATAACCACCCATCCTAATATTCAAGACACCACACGTCATATGGTTTATCACGTAACCACCCGTAAAATGTCCAAGTACCATAATTACACATAAAATATTGAAAATATAAACATTTCAACAACAAAATTTCATTTTCAATCACAATAAGTAATTCCAAGATATTGAATTAATCAATCCATTTTCAAAAATCATTTAAAAGTTATTTTTGAATCAAAGTGTCCCATACCACTTTGAAGCTTTTAATTGAATTATAATTTTAAAACATTAATGTCCATATAAATAAATACTGAAAACCATTTTGAAAACATGGACATTAAAGATAAAGATTTAGAATAATGAATCTTTAAAACATTTAAAATGATATTTTTGTTAAAGAGTTTTTAACAAAATGAGAGACTCGTGAATACAAATAATTGCAGAATAACATTTAATACAACTTTATAATATCATGAGAATAACGGTATTCATGATATAATATGAAAAAGGACAGTATACACACCATATAAGAGTGAATTGGTGCATAACAACAATGAAGTCTCAATAGAAATGTAAATTGAGATGAAATCCATTATAAAGATGGTATCCTTAAATTTAGGATAAATCTATCACATAATTATGTGTGAGAAATATAAATACACTAAATATAATTGGATATTATGTGTGAAAAAATAATAGGGCATTCACACATAACCTTGGAAAAACAAAACCAATGACATAGATATTTCACTCAATGAAATGAGATTGAGTTATGATTTCCTATACAAGTTCGTAAGAATTTATCAATGAGATGTTTATGTGTAGAAATAGTATATCCACACAAAGGATTTTGGAAATTATAACATAGAGATTCCACACATAATATTGGCATAATAAAATCAAGAATTAGAGGTTTAACCCAAATAATTGAAAGTGGGTTAAGAAGTTCCCTTACAGAAATTCGACAGCCTAACGACGTCACTTTAAAATTCAGAAAATGAGTTTATGGGAGAGAAAATGGTATCTCATCACTTGGACATAAAATTTACATAAATAAGGATATATAAGAACATATCCCAACATAATATTATGTGAATTAAAATACATAACAAAAGAAGTCTTTTAAAAAGAGAAGGGTGAAAGGTCCCCTTACTGAGTTGGGTAACTTTCAAAACGTACACCCCATGGAAGAAGGGTCATACAATGAAGATGTAAATACCCATAAATGAAATTATACTACAAAAAGTGTATAATAATGGTCAGTACATACCCCACTCAAAGGAAATAGTGGAAAATGTACCATAAATGTCACGGGAATAAAAGTGAGATGAAAAATCACTTACGAAAACTCGGCAGCCTAACGGTGCCACTTAAAACATCCAAAAATGGATTTCTGAGATCAAATAGGATCTCTCATGATATTAACATAAAAATTATAGTATGAGGAATATAAAAGAACATCCCCAAACATAATAAAGTCGAGCTTAAAATAAATGACATAAAAGATACTACTTAAAAAGAAAGAGAGAGGTTGGATCCCTTACCTCATGTCCAACATGACTCGATCGTTCTTTAATCTCCTGAATAATAAAATTTGGTCAATTTATAATTGATTAAGGACCTCCTTTAAATATTATTATTCATTTCATATATCATATTATAATTTTATAATAATTTGTTAATAAAGTGAGTTCATATCAGACGTTTTTGTCGATGTTCGGTACATGAGTAAAAATTGAACTTGTTGGAAAAGAATTTTTCATGTAGTTATATTCACATCATCTACAGAATAGTATTAATGTTTTAAATATCATATATATCCAGTATATATTATATTTTTTACTATTCCATAACATTTGGAGATAAAAAATTAAAATCACCGTTCATGGAGACGGTAGGCCGTACGTACGCAAGAACACTACTTTCCTTTTTTTGTCATATTAATGGAATTAAAGTTAAAAGAGATATATATATATTATAATTCCAGAATTATATCCATAATTTTGATGTAATATATTCCATATATATCCATTATATATATGTACTTGTAATAGTACATGACATTTGTAGATAAGAAATGAAATGTACCGTTCATGGAGACGGTAAGCCGTACATACGCATGAACGCTACATTCATTTCTTTGGCACATTAATGGAATTAAAACTAGATGAGATATATATATATATATTATAATTCCAGTATAATATATATGTTATATATATCACATAAGTTCATCAATTTAATTCTTTATACATTCCATGTATTGCATGAACGAGTCACATCACTTGAGGGGCGGTAGTCCACACTTCCTCAAATGAAATTATCACATTTGAACAACATGAAAAGCACAAAGGTTTGTATTAAATATAAAATACAGAATCATAGAGAGTAAATAAATATAATATATATCATAAATAAATATAGTTCCATCATAATGGCCACCATGAGAGGTGGTATGAGAAGATAGAACAATCATCGTTTCGTGAGGCAGTAATTCGCCATCCACAGAAACAGTACGTTCTTTAACCATTAGACGGAGGTGTGTGTTATTGTAGCTCGAATTCTCCACATAAAAACATCCTATTATAATGAATATACTTGTGTTGTTACAAAATAAATAAATAAAAATATTTTAGGGGGATTGGAGAAGGAAAATAAAACAAAAGACACTAGGGAAGACATTACCTTTAAAACGGGTAACTCTTTTTGATTTGAGCTCAAAGGCTTCCTTGGGAAGAAATCTTCCCAAAGTGAGGCTTCTAGGAGTAAGAGATGGATGTGGAGAGGCAAAATGGTCAGAGGTTGGCCGAGCCAAAGGCTTGAGAGGTGTGGGTAAGGTGGTAGAGTTGGGGTCTTTTTTTAAGATGAGAGGAGGGGCACACTTGGAAAGTTATAAAAGGTTACTTTATTATAAAATTATTTTCGGATTTTAAAGGTCCCAAAATTATATATTTCGAGGATGAGGTGATAGGAGTTAGAAATCCGCCCATACAATAGGTTTTTGTAATGTTTAGGTCTTCTATTTTACAACATCTTTTCATTTTATTTAAATTGTTAAATAATGAGGCAATCGCTGCATCAACATGGTGTTATAAATAATTTAATTTATTTAATGTCTAAAAATTATAAAAAAATATCATGATGTATGAAATTGTTTTATATTTCTAATTAACATTTATAGTCAAAAATATGACTTGTATAACCCCATTTAAAAATTGTTTTAGTAAAACAACTCATGTTTGTGACATTTTTATTTTAACTTTAAATAAAAAGTTATTTATGTCATTTTCCTACCAAAGTGACTCCATGGGGTCCCCAAGTTGACCCATGAATTTTCATGGTCGGCCATGACACATCCAATGAGGGTAGGACATGTGTCTAGGTCATTTCATATTATTAAAACATTATTTTTACCTTAAATTGCACTAATTACCTTTAATCGCGATTAATAAAACTTAAAAGTTACTATTCACCAAAAATTATTTTAATCTCATTGAACCACATTTTACTTCTTAATTACAACCATGTATGTCAGATTTTTGAAAATCAAATCACAGAAGTGGTAAAGTTTCATTTAAGCGAAAAATCAGTTTCTTTAACTACCACTTAGTGGTTTCACTATTCATCAAAAATTGAAGTTTTTCAGAAAAATACAAAAAATTCACCCTAAGATATATTTGATATTCTGAATTCAAAAATGATGTCTATTTTAAAAAATTCAAAACATATAATTTTCATTAATTAATTTAATAATTAATTCCTGCTGTCAAAAAAATAGCGTGTTTTTAAGAAACAATATCAATTAAAAGATTGACACTAGTTTAAGTCCAATTTCAAAGTGAAATTAATTCCAATGAACACCGTTGGATTAAATGGTAAAAATATATTATAAATACAATTTAATCTCAATTAAAAATATAATATGTCCATATAAATAAATCAGAATAAAAGATGGTTTTGAATTAAAATGCAACATTTTCAATAAAAATGATCTTTATCGGAAAAATAACAAAAATTTACACAAAGTAAATTTTGATGTCCAGATTCTAAAGAAGGATTTTATTTTGTTAAATACAAAATATAAAATTGTCAAAATTATATTTAAAAAGGGTTCTCTACCAAAAAGCGGTTAATCGACCTTTTAAAGAATATTAGAAGATTTATGCTTAAAATTGGATTCATTTGAATTTTAAGACTCTAACATTTATTGGATAAAAGTAAAAATATTTGAAAAACATATATAAACATTTTGTAGTTATTTTCATTCATTCCTTCCATTACAATAGCTAGGCATTAACTACCATTTAAAATAATATTATTTTAATATTAGTGTGCAACGTAAGATTTCAAAGAAACTCGTTGTTGCGTATTGGGTACGCCATCGAGCATAGCGTTCCCTTTAAAGTAATATTAATATTTTATTCACAAATATGGATAAATATGAAAATTTCATATTCTTTATTTACCTAGGGTGTTACATCCTTCCCCCCATTTGGGAATTGCATCCTCTCAATTTTAAAAATTTGTCTTGGAAACTTCATTGAAAATCCCAAATCGGAACAAGAGTCAGTAAAATTATCACTTTAAAGTAAAGAAAGAGAAGTACAAAGGTCACCCGAGTTAACCCATACTAGGATTCCATGTAGGAAAACATAGACATGGAGGAGAAAACAAAGTGTCATGTTCCGAGGTAGAGTGATAGAAAACATGTTTAGGAGAAAGTTAACCACCAGAAAATCACAAACTTGTGATGGGTTAAATGGTATTTGATTCCCCAGTAGGAAAAATTAACAGAGAACATTTTTGTTTTTAAGTTACTTTTCATTTAGGAATTTATTTATGAGTGTAACTAAAACATAATGAAACATACTTACATGTCATGTTGACTTTTAACTTTTACAATATTTCTTACACGAACTCATATTTTCTCCAAAAGATGAGTATTTAGGATGACTTGTTTACATTAAGAGATCTATAATCAACTTCTAGATAATCACCTAATCCACAAAAGAGAACTATATACTTCCCATGTCTTTAGACCATAACCAAAACTAATACCAAAAAGGTTAGTATGAGATCAGATAATACCCAAAAAGGATAATCCTTTATAAAAAAATCTATTCTTAATCTCCAAAATATGTCAAACAATACCCAAAGTTCAACAAAGACCATTCAATAAACAATTTGTCCATTAAATTATTCAAAGAAAACCAAAATAATATTGAAACCCAAATATTTTAAGGATTTACTCACATAGTATTCCAAGGTAAAAATTAACATTCATCTCCAAATAACATTAGTTTCTCTTAAAGTCTCATATTGAAAAGTTATTAACCTAATCACATATCCTCCATGATAGGTTAATCATTTCCATAGATAACCCATAATAAACTTACTCTTGATTCCTAAAATCATCTAACTAAAAAGAATTATTCAAGCTAACCAGGGACTTCACGTAGTCCAGTGATAGGTGATAAATACCAGTCGCACTTTGGTTGTGGGTTCAATTCCCGCAGCTTTGTCTGATTCAACAGGTTGTCACACGGTTTGCGTGTTGTACTTTTTCCAAAACTACATAATTCTTAAAACATTCCCCAAAATGAGATAAAATATTCAAAAATGATCATAACATATTGTAACCTCAAGTTTATCTCATGCCTTTCATTTACCATCATATCATAGAGTAACCCATAATTACCTAAAAAGTAATGATCATATAAACCCTAATGGTTACCTTTATAATTATTACCTATACTTACACATCGAGTTGGTCATATCGTACATGATGCATTAGAGAACTCACCAAGGATCAAGTGGTTGATCGTGACTCCATGATAGTTGGTTTAGCACAACGATGAGATTCCTCATTGAATTCCCCATTTCATCTCGTCTCTTAATCTGAGAATCACCATAGTTTCCATCAAACTCATTGTCACTTTGGTGCCTGCTAGATCCATCCATTTACTAAAAACAGAAATGTCAGTGTGTGTATATCAACAAAATCATCATGTACTAATGAGGAAGATAAACACTAAGATATACTTACTCATTCACTTTATCTAAAAACTATGAATCTTTCTGAAATCCTAGCCATTATGGTAATGTCACTTATGCTTATAGAATACCCTAACCTATGAAGTTATCTAAATCGAACTCTGATACCAACTATAAGACCCTGACCTTAATCATTACTTATTATTGAATTAAATGAATAATTCACATTGAGGATCTTTTCAGGTTTAGAGTTTTATAGAATTAGGACATAACTATTGCATCTCAAAGGTTACAAAGTATACACTTATACTAAGTTTCCATAAAATAAAAACTCTTAAAAAGAAGTATGTCTAGTTCCATGTTTTAGATAGCATGTCTTTCCTTGATCCCATCCTTGACCCTATTCATCTTTAAGTCCTGTGGAAAACATTTCAAAAACTTGGGATGAGCATAAAAAGCCTAGTAAAGGATACACAAAGAAGGAAAACTGTTACTTTTTCAAAACAACAAGTAAACCAAGAATACTTTATCAAAGTAATACTTTTCACCTTTATGAAGTAGTAAAAAAACTCTTCACTGAATAAAAGATCATTACTTACCCCTTTTGTAACCAAAAGATTACCATAAAACCCCATATAAAGAACAAATAACATATAAAGGTTACTTGGGACGTAAACATACTTAAATGGAATAACCATACGGTCGACTTCCACACATATCACTTAATGGAATAGCCATACGGATGACTTACATTCCCAATGCATTGGAGGTTATAACATAACCACCCATCCTAGTATTCAAGACACCACACGTCATATGGTTTATCACGTAACCACCCGTAAAATGTCCAAGTACCATAATTACACATAAAATATTGAAAATATAAACATTTCAACAACAAAATTTCATTTTCAATCACAATAAGTAATTCCAAGATATTGAATTAATCAATCCATTTTCAAAAATCATTTAAAATATATTTTTGAATCAAAGTGTCCCATACCACTTTGAAGCTTTTAATGGAATTATAATTTTAAAACATTATTGTCCATATAAATAAATACTGAAAACCATTTTGAAAATATGGACATTAAAGATAATTATTTAGAATAATGAATCTTTAAAACATTTAAAATGATATTTTTGTTAAAGAGTTTTTAACAAAATGAGAGACTCTTGAATACAAATAATTGCGGAATAACATTTAATACGAACTTTATAATATCATGAGAATAAATGGATTCATGATATAATATGCCAAAGGAAAGTATACACACCATATAAGAGTGAATTGGTGCATAACAACAATGAAGTCTCAATAGAAATGTAAATTGAGATGAAATCCATTATAAAGATGGTATCCTTAAATTAAGGATAAATCTATCACATAATTATGTGTAAGAAATATAAATACACCCAATATAAGTGGATATTAAGTGTGAAACAATCAGAGGTCATTCACACATAATATTGGAAAAACAAAACCAATGACATAGATATTTAGCTCAATGAAATGAGATTGAGTTATGATTTCCCATACAAGTTCGTAAGAATTTATCAATGAGATGATTATGTGTAGAAATAGTATATCCACAAAAAGGTTTGTGGAAATTACAACATAGATATTCCACACATAATATTGGCATAATAAAATCAAGAAGTAGAGGTTTAACCCAAAGAATTGAAAGTGGGTTAAGAAGCTCCCTTACAGAAATCCGACAGCCTAACGACGTCACTTTAAAATTCAGAAAATGAGTTTATGAGAGAGAAAATGGTATCTCATCACTTGTACATAAAATTTACATAAATAAGGATATATAAGAACATTTCCCAACATAATATTATGTGAATTAAAAGACATAATAAAAGAAGTCTTTTAAAAAGAGGAGGGTGAAAGGTCCCCTTACCGAGTTGGGTAACTTTCAAAACGTACACCCCATGGAAGAAGGGTCATACAATGAAGATGTAAATACCCATAAATGAAATTATACTACACAAAGTGTATAATAATGGTCAGTACATACACCACTCAAATTAAATCGTGGAAAACATAGCATAAATGTCACGGTAATAAAAGTGAGATGAAAAATCCCTTATGAAAACTCGGTAGCCTAACAGCGCCACTTAAAACATCCAAAAATGGATTTATGAGATCAAATAGGGTCTCTCATAATATTAAAATAAAAATTAAATTATGAGTAATATAAAATAATATCCCCAAACATAAGAAATATGAGCTTAAAAGAAACGACATAAAAGAGAGTACTTAAAAAGAAAGAGAGAGGTTGGATCCCTTACCTCGTGTCCAACATGACTCGATCGTTATTTAATCTCCTGAATAATAAAATTCGGTCAATTTATAATTTCTTAAGGAAATAATTTAAATATTATTATTCACTTAATATCTCATATTATAATGTTATAATAATTGGTTAATAAAGTGAGTTCATATCATACGTTTTTGTCCATGTTCGGTACATGAGTAAAAATTGAACTTGTTGGAAAAGAATTTTCCATGTAGTTATATGTACATCATCTCCAGAATAGTATTAATTTTATAAATATAATATATATTCAGTATATAATCATTTTTTACTATTCCATAACATTTGGAGATAAAAAAATTAAAAGCACCGTTCATGGAGACGGTAGGTCGTACGTACGCATGAACGTTACTTTCATTTTTTTGTCATATTAATGGAATTAAAGTTAAAAGAGAAATATATATATTATAATTCTAGAATTATATCCATAATTTATATGTAATATATGACATATATATAAATTATATATATGTACTTATAATATTACATAACATTTGGAGATAATAAATGAAATGTACCGTTCATGGAAACGGTAAGCCGTACGTACACATGAATGCTACTTTCATTTCTTTGGCACATTAATTGAATAAAACTATTTGAGATATATATATATATATATTATAATTAAAGTATAATATTTATTTTATATATATCACATAATTTCATCAATTTCATTCTTTATACATTCCATGTATTGCATGAACGAGTCACATCACTTGAGGGGGCGGTAGTCCACACTTCCTCAAATGAAATTATCGCATTTGAATGACATGAAAAGAATAAAGGTGTGTATTAAATATAAAATAAAGAATCATATAGAGGAAATAAATATAATATATATCATAAATAAATATAGTTCCATCATAATGTCCACCATGAGAGGTGGTATGAGAAGATAGAACAATCATCGTTTCGTGAGGCAGTAATTCGCCATCCACAGAAACAGTATGTTATTTAACCATTAGACGGAGGTGTGTGTTAGTGTATCTCTAATACTCCTCATAAAAACATCATATTATATTTAATATACTGTTTTTGTTACAAAATAAGTAAATAAAAATAGTTTAAGGGGTTGGAGAAGCAAAATAAAACAAAAGGACACTAGGGAAGACATTACCTTTAAAACGGGTAACTCTTTTTAATTTGAGCTCAAAGGCTTCCTTGGGAAGACTTCTGCCCAAAGTGATGATTCTAAAAGTAAGAGAGGGATGTGGAGAGACAAAATGGTCAGGGTTTGTCCGAGCCAAAGGCTTGATAGGTGTGGGTAAGGTGGTAGAGGTGGGGGACTTTTATAAGAGGAGAGGAGGGGCATACTTGGAAAGTTATAAAAGGATACTTTATTATAAAATGATTGTAGGATTTTAAAGGTCCCAAAATTATTTATTTCTAGGATGAGGTGATAAAAGTTCGAAATAAACCCATACAATAGGTTTTTTACATGTTTATGTCTTAGATTTTACATTATCGTTTCATTTTATTTAAATTGTTAAATAATGTGGTAATCGCTCCATCATCATGGTGTCATATATAATTTAATTTATTTAATGTCTAAAAATTATAGAAAAACTATCATGATGTAGAAAATATTTTTATCTTTCTAATGAATATTTATAGTAAAAAATATGACTTGTATAACCCCATTTAAAAATTGTTTTAGTAAAACAACCCATGTTTGTGACACTTTTATTTTAACTTTAAATAAAAAGTTATTTTTTTCATTTTCCTACCAAAGTGGCTCCATGGGGTCCCCAAGTTGACCGATGGATTTTCTTGGTCGTCCATGACACATAAAATGATGGTAGGACATGTTTCTAGGTCATTTCATGTTATTATAACATTATTTTTATCTTAAATTACACTAATTACCTTTAATCGCAATTAATAAAACTTCAAAGTTACTATTCACCAAAATTATTTTAATCTCATTGAACCACATTTTACTTCTTAATGACAACCATGTATGTCGGATTTTTGAAAATCAAATCACAGAAGTGGTAAAGTTTCATTTAAATGAAAAATCAGTTTCTTTAACTACCACTTAGTGGTTTCACTATTCATCAAAAATTGATGTTTTTCAGAAAAATACAAAAAATTCACCCTAATCTATATTTGATATTCTGAATTCAAAAATGATGTCTATTTTACAAAATTTAAAACATATAAGTTGAATTAATAAATTTAATAATTAAATCCCACTGTCAAAACAAATAGCGTGTTTTTAAGAAACAATACCAATTAAAAGATTGACACTAGTGTAAGTCCAATTTCAAAGTGAAATTAATTCCAATGACCACCATTGGATTAAATGGTAAAATTATATTCTAAATAATCTTTAATATCAATTAAAAATATAATATATCCATATAAATAAATCAGATTAAAAGGAGGCTTTGAATTAAAACGCAGCATTTTCAATAAAAATGATCTTTATCGGAAAAATAACAAAAATTTACACAAAGTAAATTTTGATGTCCATATTCTAAAGAAGGATTTTATTTTGTCAAATAAAAAATAAAAAATTGTCAAAAGTTTATTTTAAAAGGGTTCTCCATCAAAAGGCGGTTAATCGACCTTTTAAAGAATATTAGAAGATATATGCTTAAAATTGGATTCATTTGCATTTTAAGCCTCTAACATTTATTGGATAAAAGTAAAAATATTTGAAAAACATATATAATCATTTTTTAGTTAGTTCTATTCATTCCAACCATTAGAATGGCTAGGTATTAACTACCATTTAAAATAATATTATTTTATTATTAGAGTGCAACTTAAGATTTCAAAGAAAATCGTTGTAGCGTATTGGGTACGCCATCAAGCATAGCGTTCCCTTTAAAGTAATATTAACATTTTATTCACAAATATGGATAAATATGATAATTTCATATTCTTTATTTACCTGGGGTGTTACACACACACACACACACACACACATATATATATATATATCTTTTATTTTTAATTCCATTAATATGACAAAGAAATGAAAGTAGCGTTCATGCGTACGTACGGCCTACCGTCTCCATGAATGGTGCATTTCATTTTTTATCTCCAAATGTTATGGAATAGTATAAAATGAATATATACTGGTTATATATGATATTTAAATGATTAATACTATTTTTGATATTATGTACTTATAACTACATGGGCATTTCTCTTCAAACAAGTTCATTTTTTACTCATGTACCGAACATCGAAAAAAACATCAGATATGAACTAACATAATAATATAATTATAATAAAATGATAATATGTGATATGAATTGGATAATAAACTTTAAATGATGTTATTAAGAAATTATAAATTTGCAGATGTTTATTATTCAGGAATATAATGAAAGGCACAAGACAAGTTGGACTCGAGGTTAGGTATCTAACCTCTCTCTTTCTTTTCAAGTACTATATTTTATGTCATTTATTTTAAGCTCCATGTTCTTATGGTAGAGGATGTTATTTTATATTCACCATAATGTAATTTTTATTTTCATATGATGAGATACCCCTTATTACTCTCATCAATTCATTTTATGATTTTTTAAGTGGTACCGTTAGGCTACCGAATTATTGTAAGGGGATTTCTTATCTCACTTTTAATTCTGTGATATTTCCATTGTTCACCACTTATTTATTTCATGTGGTGTATTGTGTACTGCCATATATTATCGTGATTCTATTTATATTCATGGTATTCAGAGATTCATTTTGTTTTTATTATCTTTTGGTCATACGACTCAATTTATTACAACGAGGTAAGGGGTTTTTATCTCACTTTTATTCCCGTTAGATTCATGCTATATTTGTCAGTGTCTCCTTTGAGTGGTGTATTTACTGCCCATTATTATACTCTTTGTGTAATATAATTTCATTTATGGGTATTTACATCAACATTGTATGTTCCTTATTTCATGGGGTGTATGTTTCGAATGTTACCCAAATCGGTAAGGGAACCTTTCACCAACCTCTTTTTAGAAGACTCGTTTTTATTAGGTCTTTTAATTTACATATTTTTATGTTGGGATATGTTATTATATATCATTATTTCTAAAAATATTATGTCCAAGTGATGATATACCCTTCTCTCTCTCATCAACTCTTTTTCTGAAATTTTAAGAGACGTCGTTAGGCTGCTTAATTTTTGAAAGGGGACTTCTTAACCCAATTTCGATTCTTTGGGTTAGACCTGTACTCCTTGAATATGCCATTCTATGAATATGTGTGAATGACCTATGATTTTTTTACACTTAATATCCACTTATATTTGGTGTATTATTTTGTCACACATAATTATGTAATTGATTTATCCTTAATCAAAGGATACCATCTTTGTAAGGGACTTCTTGTCAATCTCATATCATTGAGGCATATTTTGTTCTAATACAAGACTTTATTTTATACGTTGTATAAATACCTTTGACTTTTCATTTCATTCAATGGGAATATTTTTCTACGAAGAGTTTTACTAAATGAAAAAAATGAATGTTTCTTTTACCGTATGCGGTGACAACAACCTTTTCTGCCACCGCGAGTATTATTTGATTTTTGGCTTCCTCAACAAGCCATAATGTTTTTAAAAGAAAATAAATATCATATACTCTTTTATGTATTTTTGAATTGATAATGGATTTGTTATGTCAATATATATAATTGATATATTGTGATTAAAATGTGGAAATGTTTTATTTCCTTTATATTTGTTGTATGTGTAATTATTTTATATTGGTACTTGGACATTTGACGGGTGGTTACATGATAAACCAAATGATGGGAGGTGCCATGAATATCAGGACGGGTGGTTACGTTATATCCTCCAATGCATTGGGTATGGAAGTCGGTCGTATGGCCATTCCAATTAGTGATATATGTGGAAGTCGATCGTATGGTTATTCCATTAAAGTATGTTTATGTCCCAAATGACCTTTATATGTTATGTGTTCTTTATATGGATTTTATGGTAATCTTTTGGTTACAAAAGGTTAAGCAATTATCTTTTATTTAGGGAAGAGTATTTACTACTTTATAAAGGTGAAAAGTTTTACTTATGTTAAAGTATTCATGATTTACTTATTGTTTTGAAAAAACTAACAGTTTTCCTTCTTTCTGTATCCTTTACTGGGTTTTTTATGCTTATCCCAGGTTTTTGAAATGTTTCCACTAGACTTAAAGATAAATGCGGTCAAGGATGGGATTAAGAAAATACATTCTATCTAAAACACGGAACTAGACATGTTTCTTTTCAAGAGTTTTTATTTTATGGAAACTTAGTAGAAGTGTCTACTTTGTAATCTTTTGAGATGCAATAGTTATGTCCTAATTCTCTAAAACTCTAAACCTGAAAATATCCTATTTGAATTATTCATTTAATTCATGATTATGAAATGTTTTAAGGATGGGTCCTTATACTGGGTACGGTCATCTATCCTCTTGAATAACAAAAAAACTTTTATTAAATAATTTCTTCATAACCATTTTATGTTTATTTTATTTTTTAATATTAATTTATTTTCATATTTCTTTTATTTTTTTATTTTTTTCTCTCATTATTCACTTTAGGTTGTTTGGTAAATTTTTCCCAAACTAATTTCATATATTTATCATAGTAAATAAAGTTAAAAATAGTTTAATAAACTATATAATTGTAGAGTAATAGATTTTTGATAATTATAGATATAAATTTTTCATAAATTTACATATATTATCAAAAAATTATTCAAATAATGACATATGTTTTCCTATGCTCATTTTTTGGGTGGCTGAAATTATTATGATTATTTGTTGTTAATATAATTTGTATAATGACAATTTTATCTTTATATAATATTAATACTATTATTTATATGTTTAATTTATTTATTAAACCATCCATATATGGTAGTGATGAAAAATAAAATACATCATCCATGGGAATGGTGAACCACCCATAATATGGGAAGATTTATCTTTTTTCATTTTTAGAAAAGATAAGAAGATGATAAATATTAGGTATTACATTAACATAAAAATATTTTAGAATTATAATGATTCTAATTTCATTATATTATTATGTGAAGAATAGATTTATAGGATCTAAACTGAGGAAATAGAAATGAAAAGGGTAATTAAAAGTTTTCAAATTACTTCATATGATAACACCATTACTAATTGAATTATGCCTTCGATGGGCTATATTATGATAAAATCAGAATCTATAGGATATGAATAAGAATTTTTGGGAGTGTTATTTGTAGATCATGGTTAAGATAAGTGTTTTATAGTGTGATAATATGTTGATTGGTGAAAGGTTTCTTTTATAAGTGAGGGGGTTGGAATTTTTTTAAAATATAATTTTCTAAATATAAAAAAAATTCATATTAAAGAAAAGTGCAACGAACTAGTGTTTATAAATGATAATTTAAATAAATTAGTTTTTTAAAAACTATATGGTATCATACATATAAATTAAAAGGAAAAAGTTATTTTATTAGTAATCACTATTACATTAATAATTAATAAAATTGATTAATATTCCAAACATTACAATGGGAAAAATTATAAAATAGAAAAGATAAAATAGGGAAATATAGATTGCCCCATTACACTATAATCCTAAGCTCTACTTCCAAAACTATAGAAATAAATTATAGAAAATGGAAAAATATAACATTGATAGTAAATTAAGTGAATAATTAATGAAGTAATATAGAGGTATTTATAAGAGATAATGTGACTATTGGAATAGTAATATGACCATTGGTTATAGTAACCTAATAACTGAGAATAGTAACCTGGACATTTGAATAATAATTTTACACAAAAGTAATAATTTATGACAAATATAATATTAATTATTATTAATTTAGGTAAATATAAATTTTATAACTCAAAAAATATAAAGATCATTATAAAAAACTCAAAGAAAGTATAAGCACATTTTTAATAAACTATATTTTAAGGAATTTCATAAAAATTATAATTTATATACTAAAATTAAATTTACCTATTTTATAAATTTATTTTGATACAATAAATGTCATTTTTGAAATAAAAAAGTTGAAATTTACCTATGGTTATTTTTTCGCAATTTTTTGTAATACTTCAAATTTCAGGTGAATAGTAAAAATACAGTTTTCACTTAACTAGTGTATCTTAAATTACTTCATTAATTATTTAATAATAAAATAATACTTTCAATAGATTTATTTTAACCTATGGTATATTTTATTTCATTAATGTGTCATTAAAAAAATGATAAACTTGATTTCCAAACCTGGAAATTACTTTCCATGGCCTAAAATATAAAGTATTACATCAAAATATAATTTTCTTATTTTCCTACATTTCTTTTTTATAAAACTAAGTAATTTTAATTATAATGTTAACCAAAGTCTTAAAATAATTTTATTTAATTCAAACATGGTTTATAGTGGAAGAAAAGTTAAAATGATTACTTAGGATAAAATATTTTATTCATTATGTTATTCTAAAAATACCCTTCTCCTCAAGTATAAATAAACCATATCTCTTAATTTGGAAAACCACTACTCCCACCCATTCCAATTCCCAAGATCTTCCCAAATCATTCCTATTAATCCCTCTATAATACTTAGGAACATTCTATATAAATACAACTCTAATCACCAAGGTATTTATAGTGATGTACAAGAGAAGCTACACTGAGGATAGAGTAAGTCTCTATTAACTCTTACCTATTTTATTCTTATCTTTATTATTTTTCAAAGTTTATTTCAAACCATATAATATAAAATTAATTATTCAGTATTTTAACAATTATATTAATGATTTAAACCTAATGTAATTATCATATTTATGAAAAATATAAATTTCATACTTCCCTTTCATGCTCTTTCAACAACATCTCGTTAAAAGTCGATTAACCAATTGTGACGAAATTACCAAGAATAATCATATAAACACCTTTATGTATGGATAGAATTAATTATATATAATTTATAAATAAGTAGTTATTTGTATTATATAGACCTCCAATTAATTGGGTAATGTGATGTATCTCATGAGATAATCTGTATTATACATGAACATGATGCTATATTTTTTTGCAATGATGATGTTATGATTATGAACATATGTTATGCATGAACATGATGCTATCTTTTTTCACAAAAATGTGTGTTATTTGAAAAATATGGCATGAAGTTTCATTTTTATACACTTGAAACATTCCATTTCACTATCCAAAGTTTCCTTCCTGATGTCGATGTTGGTCATATGCTTATGAAATGATGATTATGATTATGATCGCCGATTTTATATTGATTCATGTTTCTTATTCATCCTATTAATGGGATTTTATCTCACCCCTTTCATTGATTTATATCCTATGGTGATTACATATAAAAGGTGAGATCCTATGAGGATAAAGAAGAATTATTTAAATAAATGTCTATGCTTTATTATTTATATGTTATGTATGAGCCTAATTTTACCAAGAGGCTAAACCATTAGATCCAAGATTTTTAAATATTTTATGTTTTTTATCATTAAAATAAAGTAATAGTTATCTAAGAAAAAGTTAGTAATCTATAGTTGGTATCAGTGGATAGTTTCTCTAATTTGGGAATTAGTTTTAGAAAACAAGAGTGGAAACCATTAGTATAATTGTATGTATAGGAAAAATATCTTAGAAGAATATTTTTATATAAGGATAAACATAGAGATTCTATGAGATATGCCTTTAGTTTTAGTTGATTAAAATAATAAATTATTCAAGATTTTTGAAAATACAATTTTTTAAACCCATTTTTTATTTTAGAAAATAGTGGGTACTATGAGAAACTATGACAACAACCTGTGTGAGGTATAATTCAATAATTGCTCAGATGACATCCCCAATTCCAGGGGAGGAGGAGTTCAAAACATCATGGAAATTATTAACTAATTGTGTCATGATATGAATAATTATTTGAACCATGTGTAACATCCTCCTTCTCCCAAGATGGATGAACTATTCATTGAGTCCATGTGGTAATAAACCCAAAGTTTAGTGGAACTACTGATCCACTAGTCATGGAATAGTGGTTTAAATTAATGGTGAAGATATTTTATACGATCCATTTTTCTAAGAAGGAGAATTTTAATCTGGTTGTTTATCATTTATATAGAGAATTGGATCAATGGTGGGTGTTGATGAAGAACGCCAATCTGAAGGATGAAATGGAAGTGATGGAGTGGGAAGACTTTATGAAAATAATTCTTACCATGTATTTCCCTAAAAATATTCAAACAAATATGGAGACAGAATTCATATAATTTTATAAAAAGGTATGTGAGTCTGAAATGTATTACGAGGAAAACTGTACAATGATTTTTGGATAGACCTCATGTTTTTTATCAATAATGATCGAAAAATAAAAATATTACATAGTAGTTTCAAATGAACCCATTGAAAGGATCACTCTATATGATACTTTTGGTGTTATGAAGAAGTGGTATGATGTGCTCTCAAAATAAATATTGAGTTTATAGAATAGTCTAGTGGTTATAGAGATAGGGAGAGAAGAATAGAGTTTCCTTCTAGTGGGTAAAGTGACAATGGAGGAATGATAATCCAACCACCCACGTATAAAAAAGGTAGGAAGGATCGTTATTGGAATTTCTAAAAAGGGATAGGGAAATTATTCAATTGTGGGAGAGATAACATCAATAACAAGAATGTCAAATAGACATAAAGAATCTGACCAATATGATGGAGTAAATAAGGGAACCTCATAATTAATCACCTATGGTTCAATGCTTCAATTATTTGGAGTAATAAAACTATAAAAGACATCACACTAAACCTAGAGTCCTTGAGGGTAATCAACTTCAGAAGAAACCAAAACCGAAAGATCATGGGTGAGATTATGTCTTCACTATTGCTGAAGTTAAACAAGAAAATAATGTTGTTTCAGGTACACATATTATTCAATCGATAATGTAAAAATATTTATTTAATTCTATTTCGATGAATCCCTTTATATCCTGAAATATTTCTAGAACTGTTGAATTGATTCTGTTATACCGTGATATATATATTTCTATAAAAATACATAGTGGTATAATCAATTCAACCCAAGTGTTGTAATATTCTCCTATAAGTTCATTTTTTAAGACTCTTCTGACAAATCACATAATACTATGCTTGGTGGAATTCTATGTTATACTGAGAATAGATTGCCTCTCATTATAAATAGAATACATCAACTGAAGGTAGATGTAAAATATTTTCATATTCTGAACCATCCCCTAATACTATAAATATGAAATTTAGATCAAGAATATCCTTTGGAAAATACATAAACAGTGTGGGTTTTGATACCCTATGTATAAGCATTCCTTGACCAAATGTTTGTATCAAAGAAGGTATCAAGCTAGAGGAAATCACCATTGTTAGGGTATGCACTGATGTATTTTCTGAATAGTTACCCAGACTTCCCTCAGATCATCAGTTAGTTTCCTTAATTGATCTCATACCTAGATCTACTCCAATATCAAAATTCCATTATAGGATGGCCCTGATCAAAATAGAGGAGTTAAAAGAAGCAGATGGAAGAGAATTGGGACAAAGGGTTCATACACCCTAGTGCACCATCTTTTGGTGTTCCAATGATATTTTTCAAGAATAACTATGCATTAATGTGGATTTTTATCAATTATTTAGGTCTCAAAAATATCACTATAAAGAATAAGTACCCCATGCCAAGGATTGATGACTTTTTCGATAAACTATAAGGATATTGGTACTTCTCAAAGGAGGATCTTCATTTTGGATATCATAAACTAAAGTGAAGAAGGAATATATTCATAAGAATTATTTATGTATAATTTATGGCCACTATGAGTCCAAATTTATTCCCTTGAAACTTATTAATTCCCCTAAAATCATCATGTATCTTACTAATATAGTCTTTATAAAATTCCATGAATAATTTTTGGTAGTTCTTATTGATGATATTCTCATTTACTCCAAGAGAACGGAGAAACATGAAGAGAATATAATAATTGTGTTAGAGACACTAAGTAATGAGAAAATATATGCTAATTTCATAAAGTGTGACTTTTCAGTGAAAAATGTTTCATTTTTAAGGAACATGATCACAAGTTAGGAAATTTATGTGGAACCTTAAAAAAAGCAATTGATGAATGGCCAAGACCCACTAGTGTCAAGGGAATCCATATTTTTCTCAGTTTAGATGGGTAATACCAATATTTTTTGAAGAGTTTCTCATGATTTTATAATCCTCTATATATGTTAACTTGGAAATGGTTAAAGTATATCTATATGAAATAATGTGAGGAAAAATTTAAGGAGCTCAAGAAGAGATTAATCACTTTTCATATACTCGTACTACTAATAAGTGGAGAAGGTTTTGTGATATAAAATGATTATTTAAAGGAAGGATCGGGTTGTGTACTCATGAAAAATGAAAAAGTGATATCTTATGCATCACAACAGTTAAAGATCCATGAGAAAAACAACTAGAAGCATGATCTAGACCTAGCACCTGTGATATTTTCCTTGAAAATCTAAAGACACTACCTCTATGGTGAGAAGTGTGAAATAAATACCAATCACAAGAGTATAAAATATATATTCAAATTGATGTAGGTTATCATGAATCAAGAAATATGGTTATATCTAATCAAGTACTATGACTACTCTATTAATTACCATCCAGAAAAAGTAAATAATGTAGTTGATTCTCTTAGTAGAAAAGAACAAGTTACTTTATCCATCATGTGCATTGATAAATACCCTATCTTTATGGATATTTAAATAATGGATTTGGAAATTATTATGGTAGGGAATAAATTTTACCTTGCCCAAATGATTTCCCAATTATCTAAGCAGGATAAATTCAAGGAGGCACAGAGGGATGGTCTAGAGTTATAAATGAAGTTGAAATCAGTAACGTAAGGGAAGAAAAATGAGTTATAAATTTATTATGATGGTGTGATTTAGTTTGTAATGAGGATTTGTGTGACTTCATCAACTGATATAAATAATGAGCTATTGGATAATCCACATAGCTCACATTTTTTCACTGATCCTAGAATTAACAACATGTATAGTGATCTATGAGAACACTTCTAGTGGGAATACAAAAGGAAGAAGATTGAGGAGTATATATCAGGTTGTTTTTTTGTTAGAATGTTAAAGTTGGGAAACATAAGTCCAAAAGGATGTTATAACCATTTCCTATACCCTTGAGGAAATGAGAGAATGTCATTATGGACTTTGTCACTTTTCTCCCAAACCATTCAAAGGAAACAATGTGGTATGGGTTGTGGTGGATCAGCTCGTCGATAATTAAAACTTTATCACCAATCAGGATTATTTCTCAATTGAACAACATTCTAAGATATATGTGAAGTAATTAGTGAGGATACATGTTGTTCAACTTTCAATCGTCTCTAATCATGAACCAAGTTTCACATCAATATTCTGGAGATGTCTTTAACATGATTTTAGTACTGATTTGAATTTAATCATGACCTATAACCCTCAAACTATTGGACAATATAAAAGGACGGTTCAAATTTTTGAGGAAATTCCAATATCATATTAAATGGAATTCAAAGGAGGATGGGATCATCATATCTCATTGGTTGAGTTATCATATTACAATAGTTTCCACTTTAGTATCCAAATGTCTCCATATGAGGCTTTAAATGGGAAGATATTTAGAACTCCAACTTGTTGGGTTGGAGTTAGCGGATGAAAAATAGTTAGACGTAATATTGTGCAAGAGATTATAGAGAAGGTTCAAGCCATCCAATATTATATAAAAGGTGCTCGGAGTCAGTAAAAGTCCTATGATGACAAATTTTGAGGGGACATGGAGTTCGATGTTGGAGGAAAAGATTTCCTTATAATATCACCATGGAATAGAATCATGTGGTTTGGAAAGAAAGGGAAGATTAGCCCATGGTACATTGGCCCCTTTGACATTCTTGATAGCATAGGAGCAGTGGCCTATAGGATTTCACTGACACCGTGTTTTTATCAACTTCATCACATGTTCCATGTATCAGTCCTAAAGAAGTACATACCCAATACCTCACATGTATTGAATATAGAGGTGATATAGATATATAATAACATCTCATATGATAAGAAGCTGGTTAAAATCATGGAATATAGAAAAAAAGTTCTATTCAACATGAAAAATCACTATGCAAATGTGTTGTGAAAGAACCATAATTATGAAGAGGAAACATGGGAACTAGAGGAAACAATGAAATAAAATTACCCTCACATATTATCTACTTATAATGCAGGATCAAATTTAATAGATGAAATTTATAAAAGGGGTTAGAATGTAACAAACCATAAGTTATAAATGATACTTGAAATAACCAAATGTTATATTATACTACATAGTATTACAAACATAAATAAACTAAAAAATGCTTATTTAATTAATATAAATATTACATTAGTGTGTAATAAAAATTATTAACATTCCAAAATTTATAATATAACAAAAAATATCAATTAGAAAAGATAAATTGGAAAATTATGGATTGACCCAATCTTTTAGAATCACTACCCTCAATACCAACACTATAGAAAAGAAAATTAATGTCATTAAAACAATCAACATTATATAAAATAAAAATATAAAACCCTATGAGGAATTTAGTTGAATGATTAGTGATGCAATCTAGAGATATTTATAAGAGGTAATGTGATCATTGGAATGGTAAATTGATCATTGTAAATAGTATTCTGATCATCAGGAATAGTTAACTAACCATTGGCGTCACAACCCGACCCATGTCGGGGCTCCAGATTCAAATACCCCAAGCTCGCCTTCATATGCTAGTGGATGAAGACAAGTGTCGAAGGCACAAAAAACTAGGGGAGGCCTTTGCATAAGAACTTGTACACACACATGAAACCAACTCAATAAAACAGTGTAAAAGGAAAATAAAACAAGATACAAATCTTCTATATATAAACCAAAAATATGCATCAACCTATAAACAGTAAAAATATACAATGTAAACTAAAAGATAAAAGGGGAAAAGTACACTCCCAACCAAAAAGTATCACAACCCGGTAATGGGTGGAAAAGTAAAATAGCTGGGAGAGCCCCGCTCCTAAATCCTATGTCATTGCCACCGCACGTGGTCCAAGAACCTTGTATCCCTAGCTCCTTTGAAGACACAGTCAACCTGTTTTTCATCTGCAAGGGAACACCAAGTGCAGGAAAAGCCCAAGCATGGGTGAGTATAAATATACTCAGCTACATGCCTTAAATGTTCAAGGTAGAAACAAGATAGGTACAAAAGAGGGAAGAAATAGATAAAACAATGTATAGTAAAAGAAGTGTAGCTCAACCCAAAAAGAGAGTAATGTAAGCTCATTCAAACATAATGAGCTATAAATGGTGAGAAGATAATATTTTCGTCGAGAAATGAGTAGCTAGAAGTGAGTATCCAAAAGTTCCAGAAGTAACTATTGATTCCTTACATCCCACATGTCTGATATGAACTACAATTTAAAGGGGATCAATCAACGCACCTTGATAATATCCACTTTGGGTGGTTCTATCTCACCCACATGGTTTTGGGTCTCATCACAGGGATGTGTTTTGGTGGGAAAATATTCCCTCTTCCTAGAGAGTCCAAATTCACATCAAATAACATCTCATCATTGTGTCTAACTATCGAGAGATCATGTCTCAAGGCCGAGACCCATGCCCAGCCTGGCTATAGGGTACCACTCTAGTGTCATCGAGGACCAATCCTCAGCCTGACTGGAGGGTTCTACTTGAAAATTATCAAGGATCATTTCCTATTCTAGCTGGAGGGTTCCATGACTGTCTCATTGAGGACCCATCCCTAGCCAAGTTAGAGGGTTCCACTCAAAAAAGATGGAGGACCCATGCCCAGCCCAGTTAGAGGGTTCCACTCTAGTGTCGTTGGGGACCCATCCCCAGCTTGGCTGGAGGGATCTACTCAGAATTACCATGGGAGACCATCACCCATCCAAGCTAGAGGTAATCCTGAAACTACTCTTGACATCCCTACTAGATGGTACCTCTCATAAAAACAACGAGGAACACTGGTCATCCCTATTGGATGGTATCTCTCAGGAAAACACTGCTACAGTCATCGGGTGTCACCCTAGATAGGCTTCACACCCAGAACATCTTACATCATAACTAAATAGCCACTATAGAGGGAACCATCACATTCTACATGAAAAAATACTCTGGATAGGGTACTTATGTGGAAACATTGGAGTCCAAAAGAATGAGATATGAGAGATTGAAGAATTCATAGTGTAGTACACGACGCGTTTAGACCCGCCTCATCACCTGGCTGTGTACCTAGCCATTCTCTCGTACTAAACTACATTCTTTCACCCCCTAAGCATGTCATTGTACTCTCAAAGTACATGATATGCCTAGCCAAAAGTCTAATTAGAACATTATGCTCTTCATTGATACAAAGGGTGAATACATAATTTCACTAAAATGCCTCCTCAAATGGACCTAGATCATTTGACTGTATCTCTTCATATGTCTTCTCTACTCTCACAAGAGTTGAGGTTGACCCAAGCCATGGGTTCTCTTCAAACACATCAAAAGGATCTTCCACCAATTTTACTTCATGTTTCCACATTTAAATTTTTCTCGAATAAGGCTTGTCACATCCAAACAAATCACGTGATCATGATACTTGTAGAAAAACATACAATATTGACTATTTATTCTCCACAAATATACATCCAATGGAAAATTCATAATTCTTTGAATTGCACTCGAAGGACATCCGATGGGACCCCATCCTCAGTCCCAAAACAAAGTATACTGATCATTCCATTGTGATCCTCTCGATAAAACACATGAAATGGACTACTCATTCTTCCAAATGGAGAACCTGTGAAAAAGATGCATTTCACCGCACACATGTGAAGCAAGCCCCATGGGGCCCATACCTCGATTTCTATTTAAGAACCCAAAAGTAGTCTTGAAAATTCCTCACAAGGACCAGGATCGCATCGCTGCTGATGGAATGTCAAATGGATATCATGTTTAGATGATAGGTCTGACACAAGAACCATCAATAATAATAAATATTTTATTATTGTTAAACATAGATGTTTCGTGCAACTGAGAAACAAAACCAAAATATAAAAGTCCTGAACCTGTCTAAAAAGATTTATATCAATGAAAGAGATTCCTAGCCATATATAGTGTGTCAAATGGACACATCCTTTAAAAGTAATGAGAATTTAAAATTTTTGCAGTCCCAACAGGGCCAGTCCTTCCCTAACTAGTCAGACCCTCTCCTCCTGGGCCGATCCAGTTCGGATCGCTAGCCCACGAACCCTCCATGGGTCCATCCCATTCTACCATGACTCAGCCTATCTATTGTGTCAGGGCCTTCCCCCGAGGCCCGCAACCTACCTACCAACACCTACCAGATGAGCGTCTGGTCCTCCCCCAGTCTCCTCAGGTACTCCACCTATCCATGACATGGTTTTGTTTTCCGCTATTGCAACAAGCCCAACCGCCACTCTGACATGCTCCGGCTAAACCTCACACCCCCTATTCATCGTACCCACCCCACTAGATGCCCCCAGCCGCACTACCTCTCCCTCATGACACTAGCCACTGACCCCCATCCGGCCCCGCTCTCCACACGGGCCTACTCGGTAGCCTGTCACCACCTTGGGCCATAGGCAGCCACCACTGGTGTTTCTTATCTAGTTCCCCCTTATGGGGTCACTACGACCAGACAAGGTTTTTTAAAATTATTTTGAACCCATTTTTGTGAATCTGAGGATTTTATCTTCACAGTCACGAGCTTTCCTCAATAATTCATTGGAGTTTTGACATTCCTAAAATTAGTTGTCAATAAACCTAAAGGACGGTGTAGAACATGATGAAAAAAAGTGATTTTCATCGAGGATAGATGGTTGTTTTAGTGCAGCCATCTACAGTGATATTTAAAATGAATAAACCAAGGAGAAACAAAGGATTTTCATATTAAAACTCCAATCAGAGGTAAATAAAGGGTTAATCCTACCTCTATCCATCTGTTTATCACTACTGATGTGATCGTCACGCTCCTACCTTGACTTGTTTGGGTTTCAGCATAGATTTCTCCATGATTTTATGAAGAATGACAAATAGTGGATTCAAGGGAGGGGAGAGATAATTTTAGAGAGAGAGAGAGAGATTAGGCTAACCGTAATCTGAAAGCGTAAATATCTATTTATAGAAGCCTCGCTTGACGAGGAATACAAAATTCACGGTTAGAGATATCCTATTTCTGACACATTCATAGTATAAAAAAACTTAATATTTTTTTATAATTTGTTACTGGAACACAGTGACTCCAAATTTCATGTTATATTAGTTCTTAGATCAGAAATATAGGTAGAAATATTCCAAATTCTTATAAGGAAAAAATCAGGTCACTACATCATTCCCTCCTTCATTCTTTTTTTTCCCTAAAAAACAAGGGAAAACAACTCGGGGTACTGAGCTCACACATAGCTCCCATAGAGATTTAAAAAATATTAAATGTTTTTGTACTATGAATGAATAAAATAAGTTTCAAATAGGGACTTGGATTGGAAATATGATACCTCCTTAGAGATATCCTATTTCCGACACATTCATTGTAAAAAAACACTTAATATTTTTTTTATAATTTGTTACTGCAACACAGTGACTCAAAATTTCATGTTATCTCAGTGTTTAGATCAGAAATATAGGTATAAATTTTCCAAATCCTTATAAGGAAAAAATAAGGTCTCTATATCATTCCCTCCATTATTTTTTCCCTAAAAAACAAGGGAAAACAACTTGGGGTACTGAGCTCACACATAGCTCCCATGCTTCTAGGAAGACCTGCAAGTTTCTATGCCACCACAGCTTGCAAAAAAAGGATGGTTTGTTCTCATAATGTCTGATCCTATCAATGGAGTGCAATGGAACATTCACACACCTCCTCATCTATGACATGTGGGAGACATCGTGTGCCCAATCCATCCATTGGGGTTGGTCAAGGTGGTAGGAAACCTCACTATTTCTTTTCACGGTCTCGAATAACCTGAAAAGACTTAGGGGGTATGCCTCCTGAGACGATCCTCTACATCCCACATTGCGACTGGAATCACATATTTCCCTAGAATGGGGTCTTGTTATTCCATCATTCAAAATATCCATCAGGTGAAACACCTAAGGATAACGGGTTATGCAAGATTTCACAGTCGACATCTCACAACTGAGACTCTCTTATATGCTCAAGAAGTGAAGGTGTCAACACCAGTGACTAAAGAAAAGTTGTACCCTCATGCTCTACCAGGATTAGTTATGGGGAAGATAATTTCTCTGTATCTTCCCACACTAGGGGAATCTGAGACTTTATACTAAGTGAGTCTGCTACAACATTGCCTATTTTTGGCGTATAGACTATCTCTAATTCGTAGTCTTATAGAAAGTTCAACCTATATCACCACCCTAAGTTCAAGTCTCTCTGGGTAGAGATGGACCTAAGACTGTAGTGCTCTACAAAACCATAATGCACTCTCCCAAAAGGTATCTTCCCCACATTCTCAGGGCGAAGATTGCCACTTCCAAAACCAAATAGCGAGTTGCGTAGTTCTTTTCATGGTGTCTCCATAACCTCAACCTATACATGATAACTGTAGTATCAAGACCTGATATTGATCATGAAAGGTACCAATGAACATGACATGTGATTAAACTCATCCAACCAAAAGAGGCTAGGTAAGGAAATTGTGTGGCAAACCCCACGCATCATTGCCCCTCTTGGAAGGATAGTAATCCCCAAAATAGTCACTTTGATAATCCCATTAATGGAATCATTAGGAAAAGCATTCCAGAGATTAAAACTCCACTAGAAAATCTAGGACCATGTCTGACACTCCACTACACTACTCTACCCTAAACGCACAAGTTAGAGGGACTCATCCTCCATACCGTGATACTATCCTCTTTGAGAGGCACTGAATCACCCTCATAGTTTTGCTCGCATCACAAAAACGTGTCTCAGTGGGGGATGAACCATATCCCTAGGATCCACCCTGATCATGATGTTGTCTTTATCATGGTGGTACACCCACTTCCTTCCTAGTGTTCTCTACACGTCTAGTAGAGAATTCGCATGCCATGTAACCTCACCCATCACAATCATAACATCATCCCTCTCTGTGATATATTGTTTCCCGATTCTGGTCTTTAAAAGATCTCTTACATTGAGATATTTCCTTTTAACATCTTCTAGATACTGAAGATTCCTTAGATCTATTACAACCACTCCCACAACTAGTTGTATGGAATCCATCTGACAAATAGTTCTCTGTCACTAGTGCTTTCTCTAGCACCTCTACATTGGTAGGGATGTACAAGGGAACTATGATTGCATAGATCTTTCTGTGGAGTCCCTTCTCAAACCTATGCACTCGAATGTTGTTAGCATGGATCACTCCTAGAGAGTAGCATGAATGGTCGATGAACCTAGTGGCATGCTTAGTCCCCCTCATCCCTCCCTCCTAAAGATGTATGTATTTTTGAAGTCAAACATAGCACAAGAAATAGGGGTATAACTCCTCATAAAACAGCTACTAGAAGTAATCCCATGAGAGTGCTAACTCATCATGTATCTACGTAACCAAACTCCACCAATTCCCAGCTCCTTTGTGGAAAATGCTGGTTGCTGAAGCCACTAACTGATCTTTCATTGTTCGAGAAAGACTAAAGAGGTGAACCACTGACTCTAGCCAAACCTCTTATATATGAGGGGCTGGCTCACTATGGAACATTAGTGGTATCTGGAACTAGAACTCATGACGTGCACTCAGCCTACGCACATCCTTTTCCAGCTCTTTGGGGGCCTCATTCTTTACAAAAAGTGGGGCTACTAATACCTACCCACCTTGAGGAAGGATATTTTATTATGGGCCCTAAACTGAGGCCATGTTTCTCACAAGTTCGTCATCATGAACTGGAGCTAGTATAATTGATGGTTGTCATCACGAAGACATCTTGAATATTATCATGGAGTACTGCAGTTAGATGAGAATATATATATATATATATAACACAATGGGGAGCTAACTCAAGAAGGATAGTCAAAGGATCAATCCTATATGATGGATGTACCATTATTCCCTGTAATAAATGTCTTAGGTTTCCAATTAGAAAAGTGGGTAATCAGGGTCCTGGTGGATGGATACATTAGTCGCTCGTACCATAACTGGACTCCCTATCTTGAGAACCACTCTATAGAAACTTCAACATGGTTACTCTAAACCCAACCAAGACAATTTTAGGGAAATGTATGAACAACATCCCAAGGGTCAAACCACATTTGATACCACTTTTTCACGACCCGACCCATGTCGGGGCTCTAGCCGCAACTACCCCAAGAATGACTACATAGGCCAAGGGCTAGAAAATATCACCAAAGGAACAAAAATATAGGGGATACCTTTTCTTATGAACCTATACACACACGTGGATCCAATTCAATGAAAAAAATGCATAGGGAAAACAAAACAAGATACAACACTTCTATATAAAAACCACAAACATGCATCATCCTCTAAACAGTACAAGTACATAAAGTAAACTGAAAGGTAAAATGGAGAAGTAAAAACCCAACTAGAAAAGTTTCTCAATGCTAAAATAGGAGGAAAATTAATATAGTTGGGAGATACCCACTCATTAATCCCAAGTCATGAAAACCTCATGTGGTCCAAGCACCCTGATCCCTAGCTCCAGTGACTTCATGATCAACATATTTTTCATCTTCAAGGGCACAAAAAGTATGGGAAATACCAAGAAAGGTTTAGTATAAAGATACTCAGTAGAATGCCCTCAAGGCTTGAGGGAGAAGAAAGAGAGGTACTAAATAACTGAGAAATGGATAGAATAATTTACAGTAAAATAAGAGAACCTCAAACCAATAAGAGAGTAAAGTATGCTCATCCAAACACAAGGATATTGAAATGGTGAGAAGATAAAAATCTCGTCAAGTATTTCCTACCAATAGTAGGACAGTAGACTCATCCAATAATGAGGACCTAGACACTAAAAGAACGTGGCATACCATGTGTGTCTTCACCTCTCCTAGAAAGAGAGTAAACATTCACCAGAAGTGGGTATTGAATATATATACATATATATATATATATATGCTCAACCAAATAAATCCAAATGAGAGAGTAAGGGGATCTCAATCTCACTAGCTCATCCCAGGAAAATTAAGTATCCAGACATTCTAGAAGTAATCTTCAATTCCTAGAATCCCACATGTCTTCTCTAATCTATAAGTTAAACGGGCTCAATCACCACACCTTGATATTACCTTCTTTGGGAAGGTCTTCCTCGCCCACATAGTTTTGGGTTTCATCACAAGGATGTGTATTGGTGGAAAAAGTTTCCCTGTTCCTTGAGAGTCCAAAGTCACGTCAAACTATGTTTTTTCACTATGCCTCAATGTTGAGAGACTGTGTCTCAGGGTCAAGGACCCATGCCCATCCTAGATGGAGGGTTCCAATCTAGTTTCATCGAGGACCCATCCCCAACCTGGATGGATGGTTCTACTCAGAGAAGATTGAGGACCCATGCCCATCCCGGATGGAGGACTTCACTATAGTCTCTTCGAGGACCCATCCCCTACCTGGATAGAGGGTTACACTCAGAAAAGATCAATGACCCATGCCTATCCCAGCTAGAGGATTCCACTCTAGTGTCATCAAGGCCCCATCCTCAGCCTGGTTAGAGGGTCCTATACAAAACATTCATTGGGGACCACTACCCATCACAGCTGGAGATAATCCCAAAACTGCTCTGTCCATCTCTGCTGGATGGTACCTCCAAGAAAAGCATCATGGAGCATTGACCCTTCCTTCTGGATGGTATCTCCTAGGAAACAACTTATGCAGTCATCAGGTCTCACCTAGGATAGGCAGCACACCAAGAAAATTTTACATCACAACTCATAAGCCACTATGGTGGGAACCATCACATTCTACGTGAAAAAACACTCAGGATAGGCTACTGATGGGAAAAAATCCAAGTCCAAAAGAATGGATATAGAAGAGATATAATAATTCGTAAAGTAGTATATGACGCATATAGGTACCACACATCATATGGTCCCACCTAGTCACCTAGCCATGTAGTTATCCATTCTCATGTACTAAACTACAATCAAGAACCCCAAAGAATGTTATTGTACTCCTAGAGTACACGACATGACTTCCCAATAGAAAAATGAGTGCACAATAATAGTTTTTGATACAAATGTAGAACATGTAATTTCACTGATGCACCTCCTCAAATAGCCCCATAACATTTGAATGTATCTCTTCATACATCTTCTCCACTCTCAAATGGGTCAAGGATGACCCAAGCCATGAGTTCTCTTCAAACACCTCAAAAATATTTTCCACCAATATTCATTCACATTTCCACATTTAAAAAGATCATGAATAAAATTTCTCACATCCAAAAGGATCTCTCCATTTTGATCCTTGCCAAAAAAACACGCACGATCGATTATTTATTCACCACAAACAGACATCCGATAAAAAATTCGTAAGTCACCACACTGCGCTCGAAGGAAATCTCATGGGGCCTATGACTCAGTGCCAAAAAAATTATATAGATCTTTACATTACAATACTCATGGAAAAAATACATGAAATTTAGTAATAATCCATTCCAAAGTGAGAACTAGTGAAAAAGATTCATTTTAACACACACGGACGAATCAGGACTCATAGGACAAATTGGGCTGGTTTGACCCAAACTGGATGGAACCTCTCCTCCTATGCCAGCCTGCTCTGGTTTTCAGGCCCAAGAAGGCCCGCCCGAACTGCCCCCCCCCCCCCCCCCGGCTGGCCCGCCCCGACTTGTCCGGTCTAGATCACCAGTCCTTGGGTCCTCCACCTGACAGCGGATTTGTTCAAGTATCTGCTGATGTCTCACACCCAGTTGCCACTCCGACGTGCTCCGGATTTGCATTGCACACCCGGTTAACCATGTCAACCATGTTAGATGTCCCTAGCTTCACTTCTTCTCCCTCATGACACTATCTTCTAACCCCCAGTCGACCTCTCTCACCACACCAGACTGCTCTGCAGCATGCTGCTGCCTTGGGCCATTGTTGGTTGCCGCCTTGGGCCACTGTCAGGGATTCTTCTCTGGTGGCCCCTTCGGCAGGCCACAACTACCACACTAGGGGTCTAAAAATTATTTTGGAGCCAGTTTCACGAATCTTAAGATTAAATCTTCACATACATGAGCTTCCCTCAACAATTCGTTGGAGTTTTCACAATCCCAAAATTAAATGTCAACAAACCCGAAGAATGGTTGAAGAACACAATGAACAAAAGTGATTTTTTGTGAGGATTTATGGTCATGTTAGTGAGGAAATCAATAGTGATATTTAAAACAAATAAACCAAGGAGAAAATAGGATTTTAAAATTAAAACTCCAATAAATGGTAAATAAATGAAGAATCATACCTCAATTCATTAGTTTATCATTGTTGATGTGATCATCACGCTCTTGCCTTTATTTTTCGAGGTTTCGTCAAATATCGCTCCTTGATTCGATGAAGAACAACGAAGAATAGGTGAGAGGGAGGGAAGAGATATATTAGGCAAACCCAAATCTGAAATCCTATCTCTCTATTTATAGAAGCCTCTCTCAGCACGAAATCCTAAATTCATGTGCTCCCACTTTTTATGTTGTGCCTAGGGAAAATGCCCCATTATGAACACAACGATGGTCTTGGATTTCTAATCCAAATCCCCGTTTGAAGGTTATTTGATTTGATGTTCGAGACAAAATTATTAAATTTAATTACTTTATTTACAATTTTTCCCCTAGGTGACTTTTCTTATATAAGCATCGCGCCGACAAAGTTATAACCCGCCTAGGGTAAATACCACATTCTAGACTCAACCGTGGACTCAAATTTCTAATTCATGCTAATATTTGAGATATGTCCCATTTCCGACAAGTACATAGTAAAAAAACATAATATTTTTGTATAATTTATTCTGGGCACACCGGCCCTTGAAATTTCACACCTTCTCATCTCCTAGCTCAATAAATATAGGTAGAAATATTCTAAAGTCTTATAAGGTAAAAACGGGTCTCTATAGTTGGAATAATAATTTGATCCAAAAATAAAAATTGTTATTTAATTAATATTTATTATGATTAATTTTTGTAAATATAAATTTTATAATTTCAAATAAATAAATTTGATGTTTAAAAAAATAAAATATAATATAATTAGATTCTTAATAAAATATATTTTAAAATATTTAATAAAAATAATATTTTTTATATTAAAAATAAAAAATATCTATTTTAAAATTTTATTTTTATAAAATTAATAACTTTCTTAAAATCAGCATGTCAAAATTTTCCTTGGATGTCTTTTGGTAATTTTATGAAATACTTCAGTTTTCAGTTGAATAGAAAAAATATAGTTTTTCACATAACCGGTGTATCTTAAATTAAAAAATTCATGATTTAAAAATGAAAACATGAGTTTTAGATATGATATATTTTATTTCATAAATGATTCATTAACATATGTTAAAATTATTTCTCGAATCTAAATTGTACTTTCCAAAACCTAAAAATCTAGAGTATTACATTAAAATAATTTTTTTTCATTTTACACCTTTCCTTTTGATTAAAATAATAAATTTGAATTATTAGTGAAACAAAGATTTAAAATAATGTAGTTTAATTAAAATATGTTTTATAATTTCAATAAAATAACTATAACATAGTTTACCTTAGATATAATATTTTCCTTAATATTTTATTCTAAAAATACCAATCTCCTAAAGTATAAATAACCCCTTTCCCTTCCATTAGAAACCCACTCCTCTCAGTCATTAAAAATCCACATATAAACCCAAATAATCCATATAAATCCCTTTATATTTCTTAAGGAAATTATGGAGAAATCCAACTCCAATAATTAAGGTAATTATAGTGACGTACAAGAGAAGTAACACCGATAAACAAGGAAGTCTCTATTAACTCTTCCCTCTTTTCTTCATCTATTTCTTCTTTTTCCCATTTCATTTGAAAAACATATTTTATAAAATTAAGTATATACTAAGTTTAAATTATATTAATCTTGTTACACTGATGTAATTATTATATTTATAACAAATATAAATTTCACAGTTCACTTTCCTTCTCTTTTGACAAAGTCTCATTAACAGTTAGTTAACCACCCATAGAGTCATTTCCCAGACAGTTCTTATGACCACCTTCATGGATGGATAATATTATTTATATATAATATATTAATAATTAATTACATGTTTTATAGGCTTCTTGTGTTAATCATAATTTTGTATAAATAACATTGAGTGAAAATAGCGAAATCGAAGTGAAACATGAAATTTTAATAAAAATGTGATATAAAAATGCTTCAATCTCATCAAAAAAACAATAAAATATAATATATTGAATAAAATTAATAAATAGTTGTATAAATAAATATAATTAAATTATTTATCACATTTTTTATAAATCTATGTTTTTTATTCAGGAGGCGTAAAAGAGACGAAATAAATAGGGAATTTATTTAAGGGGATTCTCAAACCCAACGCCTTTTATTTAGGTTGTCCCTATTTCCTCACATGTTTGAAATGAATACTCATATATATTTCCATAAATATTATTTCATTATTTTTACCTTATATTTTTGTGGATATACATTTTTCCTACTTGATTTTAAGGAAAATACAAATATTTTCCAAAATAACTATTCTTTCCAAAACACATATTTGACTCCTCCTGAGCTGTTTCTTTTTCTATCAAGAATGATGATTATTATAACAAGTATTTTTTCCCTTTTTCATTTGAGAACCCCAAGTTTTTTCTTAAAATAATTATTGATTAAATCCTTATAAAACTTATTCATTTCCATTGGTTTGTTCACGATTATGATTATAATACATTTTATGAGGGATTTATGATTATGTAAATATTATGATATGCCAGGTGGGGCTAGAATTATATAGACCTCCAATTAATTTGGAAATGTTATATATCTCATGAGATAATGTGTATTATGTGTGTACATGATTCTATATTTATTCACAATTATTATTTTATGATTATTCACATATGTTATGCATGAACGTGATGTTATCTTTGTTCACAACTATGTGTGGTATTTGACCACTTTAACATGATGTTTCAATTTTATGCATTACTATATTCCATTCCATTATTACATAATTTCTTAATTATTTTTATTTTGACTCTATTTTTATGATATGATTATTATTATTATTATTATTATTCTCGCCCATGTTATATTGATTCATGTTCATTATTCATCCTCTAATTGTGCTTTTAGATCACCCCTTTCATTGATGTTTTTTTAAGTGATTACATGTAGAATGTGAGATTTTAAGAGGATAAATATGAAGGATTTAAACTTTCTTTATTATGTACATGTTATGTATGATCCTAATTTTCCAAATACGTTAAACCTTTGGATCTGGGATTTGTAATGCTATTATATTGTTTGTCTTTAAAATGATATAATAGTAATGCAAGAAAAAGTAGGGTCACTATAGAAAGTGAATCAGAAATTAATAATTAAGGGAGATAAGATGAGGGGTGGTAAAAAAATAACTAATCCCCTCATTAAATATTTTTTTAGATTATATTTTAACTAATCCAATTTATGATATTTAAACTTTATCATGGTGAAAATATTTACAATTGGTAACTTATTTTTATGACCATAAATAAAATTTCCATAGTACATAATGTAGATAAGATAATTCCAAATATGAAATAAATTTTAAAATATTCAATTTCTTAAATTGACAAAAAAAATGTTTTAAAATAATATCTCGTAACATGATAATGAAAATTTAAAAAAAATTGTACTTCTAAGCATAAAATGAATTTATTCTTATTCCTCTCCCAAAAAATTTAAATGAATATTTATTTATATTTTTATAAACATTTTATATAATTTTAATTAAATTCATTATTCAATACTAACCAATTTATTTTATTAATATAAAATACATAATATATATAAAAATATACATATTTGAAAACATTGGTCTTTTAAACAATAAATGACAATAATCAACCCATTTTTATTAAATAAAACATTTTAAATTTATTTTAAAACTTAAAAATTATAAAATGTATAAAAATTTTTACATTAATAATTAAATATTTATATCATCCTAATTTATACTTACAAAACCCTTTAGGATGTATGTATAAGATCTAAGGGTAAGATTAAAAATGGTGACATTCGCCGGAGATGATTCAACTATCAGGGGTCTCATATTAATTTCCAATTGATTTAACTTCTCCTACATATGATTTTAAACAAGTTGTTCATATTTTTTACATCTTATAAATTGTATAGGGAAATCCCATTGATACTACCACCTTTTTTACCTTGGAAAAATGTGATTCATAAGGAAGAATCCAACTTCCTATTATCATCGGTTCTTCTTTATACATAGATTTAAATATGTAATTACTTATATCTATAACCAAAAATTTATTGAATATATTATAACAATAAAATTTTATACTTATAAGTTTATCTCATTAATATATCAATTCATTTTAGTTTAGTGTTTTTTTCAAAAGAATCTATTGATGACAGAACTTATTTAAAATATAAATATATCCAAAAAGTGTTGTTATTTACACGAAAACACCACAATGGAACTAAGGATCCACCCAATACAACATAAAATAAATTATCATCATGATTATAAATCCATTTTACTTATATAAAACTATAAAATAGTCACATGTCCCCTTCCATTTCCTATTTCATGAACTATATATTCTGCAAGTGTCCCAGAGGGCCTATGCTGGGTGTGTGTATGAAATCAATTGGCCACCACCAATGGTATCCCAAGATAATATCCACTTATATATGAGTGTGTGAAAAATTAAATATATTAAATCCATTTCAATAAAATAAACCTAGTCCACTCTACGCTCAATCAGCCATAGGTGAGCACCACAACAGCTCCAACCAATGTCAAAGTATTATAATGCACCCATGACTGGAACACACCCAATGGGAGAATGAATCATCACCCTCATCCCATAATCAAACAATATGAATTTTTTATCTCAATGAAATCCTATTGATTGAGACATTAACGAACTATTTTCCATTACCATCCTCTATACTTTTTGAATATTGTTCATGAATAATTCCCCATTCGAAGGGCATTTTACTCCCAACTGTTGATCATAATCACTCATCGGTTACTATAAAAATATATAATGTATCCCTAATATAATTTTATTATAAATATTATCACTCTATTTCATACATATATAATGGATACCATAATTAACACAGTGTATAAAAAACACCTTATGTGACCCTATGAGTGCATACAACCCCAATGACCTCATCCCAATGGTGAGTGACACCACCAACTTCCTATCACTGTAACATAGAAAACCTCAATCACACCAAAAAAAAGTGTATATGATATAACCATAATACCATGATGAATAATCTCAAGTCTAGTTAACTATATATGTTACACCCATCATGCTCCCAATGAACCACTTCAAGTAACCCTTCTCCAAAATAACAACATTACAATACATGAAAACTTTCCAATAAATCCACGAAGCCACCAACCAATAATTATACATAAAATTCATGGAAAATTATTACATAAATGAGAATACCTGTATGAATTTAACCTGAATATCACAAACAATAATTATTTTTATTCTAAATCAAACACATTACTCTACCCATGTCTACATGTCACAAGATGGATAAACAAACTTATAACAATAAAATCATCTTGGCCCCACCATCCTGATAATTGAAGTATCCTTCTCATTTGATTCCATAAAATAATTTTATATAAGGTAGATAAAATTGAGATTCCCTAAATAAAGAAATAAATTAAATTTTAGTCAAACCCTATCACAATAGTAAAAATTTGGAAATAGACTAAGTCAAATGATGAGACATACCTATAGTGAATCCTCATGGAAGATGAAATGAAAATAAAAATAACTGAATGATAATTGAAATTTTTATTAAAATACATCAATAAGGGATAAAAAATTTCAAGGAGGATAGAGGTGATAAATTTTGAGGGAATCCCATCATACAATGATAATATAGTCTAAAGGAAGAGAACCAATGCTTGAAAAAACAATAAACCCCTCCATATGATCACCTTTGGAAGTAAGAATATTAACTTCCATATTACCCACCCACGAGTGGTGTAAAATCTACATATCTAAATGGAGAATTTTTTTACAGATTATGACATAATAGATAGTGATCCAGTGGTTGTTAGAGTGTCCCAACAAATCATTGACCACCATGGATGGTTAAATTAAATAACTAAGATATTGAGTTTGTTCATATTAAAAATAGTGATTTTAGAAAGGAAAGATTGAGATTCCAATTTAATATAGTTTCACCCCCTAAATAAAATTAAAAAAATATTATGATTGATATATGAGGTTCCCAACTAATACCACCACTGCACATGATACGAAATGCGTACAAGCCATCCTTGTTCAGATTTAGGCCATGTTTACATGCCTTCCAACAAACCCTTGAACCCAAAACCCCTCTATGATCCATATTACTATTTCAAGGGGTACAGAGAGTATAATTATAAAAATACTAGGGAATGGTTTCCTCCTTACATATCCAATTAATTAAATTGGTGAAAATGAATATCCAACTATTAGAGATGATCTCTTGTGGAGGAGAACCAATGCTGGAGGGGGCTAGTTTGTTATACCAAAATAGCCCTACTCCTCTTCTCTGATAACATTAATTAATTAATTAATTAAAATAAAATTTTAATTTAAAATCAAGTAGGATACCTATCAATCTTTAATTTCACCCACTCGAGTCTTGGTTCTCTTCCATTATAGTTTTTATGGTCATCCTAGTGGCCACTACCTCGCTTACAAAAACTTTAGAGGCCTCCCAGTGAGGTTTCAATGGGAATCCACTCACATGTCGATTCCACCATCACTAACTGAATTTCCTAAAAACAACATTATATCTATTACAACCACTCTAAAACCCTAGAAGGTACAATATAAACTTGGTTAGTCCAATGTTGGACTCCCAAACACATCACCTAAACACCAATACAGTAAGATATACTGTTGGATAGAATGGTATTTTTGAGAGGTCTCCAAATCTTGGTTGAATTATTGATACTGTAATAGACCAACCTGGGTTAACCCATAATGTCACCTTGATTTTACTACCACAAGGTCCAAAGTGTATTACTTATTCCCTTGGTTTAGTGACAAGTATTAGGGAATCATACAAAGAAATGTGGTAATTATTTCACACTCAATAGGCATATGATAAGATAAAAACAATCATAGTATTATAATTGATATCCAAAGATACATAATATGTAAAAACAAAAAAAACCATAAAGGTAACATCCTCTAATTGGATAATTATGACTAGATAAAAAATATATTATCAACCTAGAACCTAAATATTCTCATGGGTCCATCTCTTCATACCCAAATGTCACCACTATCAAAACCCACCATAAGGAAACATGATGTAAGAGAGTCTTCCTATAACTAACTCTCTTCCCATTACTTATATCATATAAAACCAAGTCAATAAATTCCTAACGGAAAATGTTAGGTGATAGGTCTAAATATCAATAGGTTAATAATAAATAATATATACAATTTATATCCACATGAATCTATTAGATTTTCTATAAAATAGATTTCTAAGGCATTTCTTCAAGAAATCATTTTCCCATATAAAAATAATCCTACATATTCCTTTTTGAAAAAATTACATATTAAACAAAACAAATAAATATGGCACAAAAATTATCCATTAGGAAAAATAAAATAAATAAAATAAGTTTTCATCCAGTAGTATCCATAAAAAGTTGGAAAATAATCATATAAAAATGTAGGTAATGTATCCACAATGCACCAAAGGGAAACCCATGAAATGATGGTATACACAACTAACACTCACACTTGAACACAAGTTGATATAAGTGAATATTAAAGTCCAAGAAGCTCATTCCACTAGAAAGGTTTCCAACTAGAAATCATGGATTTATGGGATCCTTCTCTAGTGATAGTTTACTCCACTTGGGATCACATATGTCATGATTTTTCCTACACTCCAAGGCCTCCCAATGTTATATTACATTATCATCACATTCTAGAAACAAAATTCATATTTCATAAACATTTTACATTGAAATAAATTTCAATAAACATTTTACATGGAAAATGCATTTTTTTCAGGAGAAAATTTCATAAAAACTTTTTTCAAGGAAAATCCATTCCATTTTCAAGAACCAAAATCCCTTTCTAAATAAAATTATTCTATGACGCAATTTATTAATCACATAAAGTGTATCATAACAATTTTCAATAAAAACCCATTTTTGGAAAATATTTCCACACCCATCAAGGATCAATTTAAACTCTCATGGATTTCAAATTTTTTGATTTCATAAATAAAAACAAAATAAAAACATAATAACACCAATAATTTCAAGTTATATATCATATGATAGAGGCACCTGCCTCAATAGAAATGAAAAAAATTCTGACTCCATGACCCATGAATGGAAAGGAAGAGATATAGTTCTCATGAGCCTAGATTTATAAATAGAAAGACTTAGAAGAAAGAAATCACCACAATATGATGTTGTATGGAATAAGAATTCCCGAACCCGTTACTAGAATAAACTCAATATGAAAATCAATCTAAATAGAGCATGATGATTTGTTCAAAATAGGGGGTTTGAATAAAAATATACATGAAGCACACCATTATGTTTTTATGTGGATGGAGTGACCTCCCTATTAATATCATATTCTGTTCTAGAATTTCCAAAGTATGAAGCCACTACCACAATGGAATGGTGGTTCCCCCCACAATGTGGTGGCCTTACCTAAGATATATACCATGGGTAATAGCCATGATGTGGTGCTCAAGACTAGGATGTTTTGGACTCACTAAGGGATCCACCATTTCCAAATGTTGTAATGTTATTCATGGTCTAAATGATGACTCCCAACACACTCAACCCTAAGACACACCCCTCCACTGGGAATTTTGGACATGGCAGTTTTATATAGGATGCCTAAAGGAAAACCACAACCCCCATCATGGATATATTCTTACCATTTTTTTAGTAGGAATATCGAAAAAATAGTTTTTAATCAACCATGCTCTACACACACTTCTAAAACTAATGATAAGAAAATTTGCAATAAAATATATAGGTGATCTAGAGAGAATCAAAATTCTCTCCACCATAAAATATTTTTTTCCTAGAAAGGCTATGGACCATAAAACCTAAAAGATTTTAGGACATAGTTGCATTATTAAGGTCTCAATTCCAAATGTATCTTTTTTTCTACCACAATTACATATCACTCGACTAAATGGGATAATATTTCAATGGAACACATTATCCAATGTTTCATCTATCTAAAATTTCCTTTCAATCATTTAGGTGTTAGTTTCAATCTCAACATCCCCCCACTCAATCACATGAGACAAATTTGGGTGATACTTCTTAATTTGGGAAACATGGAACCCATTATTGATAGAATTCAAATAAGTATGTAATTAAAATTGATAATCCACCTTTTTTATCCACTCCAAAATATCAAACAGTCTAACATAATAGGGTACTATCTTACCATAGTTCATAAAGCATATATTTCCCAACTGAGTTAATACTCTAAGGAAAACTTGATCATATACCTCAAACTCTAACAGATGATGATACAAATAGATATATGATTTCTAGTGACTCTAAGATATATTTAATCTTATCTTAATGATACTCTATCCAATAAAGGACCATTATATATCTTATACCTAACAAATAGGTGATCTACAAGTACTCACATATAGTTTCTCAAAAGGTTCCACTCTGATTAATGTATAATAGTTATTATTAATGTAAAACACTACTAAGGGTAAATGTTTCTCCCATGATCCACTGGAGTTAAGCACATAGGATTGAAGTATGTCTTCAATAATATGGATGGATCACTTAGTCTAGACCCATGAATAGGGATGAAATGACTTTCTCAACCTTAAGTGATAACCCATCACTTCCTGAAATACACTCTAAATAATCTATGTGATCTTAGGGTCCCTATAGAAAATGATAGTATATTCCACACCCGAATTTTTAACAATATCATATACATACAAGTTCCCAAGATCCTATGCATTCTATGACTCTTTATAGGAAAAAATGCACTGATTTCATGAGTCGGTCAACAATCACCCATATCACATCCTTACCAAAAGAATTATGGAGTAGACCAATAACCAAGTTTATTTATATCACATACCATTTCTATAATAGAATGGTAAAAGTTATAAACAAATAGGGAGGCCTCTATTGTCCCACCTTAATTCTCAAAATATGTAAGGCACAAAGACCTAAAATCCTTAATTAAACACCTTATTACCATCCACAAGTATTGATATATCATGTCACGATAAAACATGGTAGCTCCAATGTGTATAAACCAATTACAGTAGTGCTTATTATTTATAAATTCTTATATCGGGTCTACCAGAACAATCATCCAACATTAGAATCACATAACCCCATCGAGAGACCAAGAACACTAACATGAGGTCTCCCCACTATAAAGAATCAAAAAAATGTTCTAATAGTTAAAATCTTTATTAAATCTAAGTCTAATCAAATCACACATAGATGATTCATCTGAGCACAATACATGAACCCGTATCATTCAACTCCCCTTCATCTAAGTGAATACCAGCAAAAATCCCATTAATCACTACTCTTCCATTGATTCCTTCACCGCATTATTCAGTAATTTTATTCTAAAATAATATACAACCATGATTCCTTTTTTGGGTGTCTATTAAATGTAAAAAATATATGTTCTAAAGTTATTATACATAATATCATGATCTCTAGTTTGTACCACTCTGAGTGAATATATACATCAGACTAGTGTGGTCTAAATAAACTATAAACTGCTCCGTAAAAAGGTACTGAAACCAATCCATAAGAGCATGCACCACTTTTTATAACTTGATATTGGGAATCGGGTAGTTCTTCTCATGATGGAATAATTGAAGAGAGTCATAACCTACCACCTTTCACTCTTTTACCAAAACATAATCCAAATTCATACCTGAGGCCTCATAATAAGAATTATAGACCGAACCTAACTTGGAAATAATCATGAATGTAGATGAATTAAATATCACTTTCAACTACTCAAGATATCTATATTTGTGGTCTCTCCAAAAAAACATCACACTATTATGAGTAAAATCTGTCATAAGATATACACTATTGGATAATTCCAAAACTAAGCACTTGTAATAACTACATAATCCCAAGAAAACCTGGATATAAAACACATTTTTGGGATACTACTAAGATATCACTACCCAAATTATATTAGGATCCACTGAAACAGCCTTTATATAAATTCAATGTCTTTGAAATATCACTTCTTACACCTAAAAATGACATTTGGATCGCTTCTTATACGATCAATGTTCTTTCAAGATCCTAAGGATGATATTCAAATGTTCAACACGATCCTACTATAATTAAAAATAAATAAGGATATCATAAAAACTACCAAAAGAGAATCCATGAATCAATGAAAGATTCAATTTTTCATATCCATAAAAACTGTGATAAAATTAGTAAGGATAAATGGTATGAATAGTTGCTCACAATATCTATATCTTCTTATAACACCCCCTGATTTTAGTGACATATTTTTTTGAAATAAATTTAACATTTTTTATATTTTCTGTTCAATGAAATCCATATTATTTTTGTTATAAACAACACTAAATAAATCTTGTGAAACATGTAATACTAAGTACAAATTAAACATTACATTCTATTCAAATATTATAATTTAATATGATAGTTATCACCAAAAAATTGGAATCGACGGTATAAATCGGATTAAATAATTTATAAAACTATATTTTTTATACATGTATATAATATTAAACTTGTGGTGACCAATTAATTAGAAATTAAAATAAAAAATATTTGAAAATAAAGAAAAAAAAATTCCGAAAAAAATATTTTTATGAAAAAAAACTATTTTAACTCAATAATTAAAGTATTAAATTATATTGAATGATGTTAATGAAATTTATATATTATGTATTCAATAAAAATATAAAAATCCATCTCCTTTGTTTTATATAAAAGAAATAAGCAAAAAATCCAATTTTATGCTTGAAAACAATATTTTTTCTAAAAAACAGTTTTATAGCCTTTTGCACACTAAATTTAAATCCAATTTTTCAATTTTTTAAAAATTTAGTTGATAAAATAAATTTTATTTTTGAAATAATTATTTATAAATTATATTACAAATATTTTTTGAGAATTTTCCAAGAAGATAAAGTTTTTGATGAAGAGTGAAAAATACTGGTTTTTATTAAGAATTTTAAATTGTTTTAAATGTTTTAAAAATATTTATATTTTATTAAGATGGTTTCAGAATAAAACATAGATAATTTATATATCTATTAATAAATTTTAGTTTATTTTAATTGTTTTTATATTTAATTTTAATTTCAAAACTTTTTTGGCTTTTGATCGTTTTCTCTTTGAAAACGACATTTCTTGTCTTATCTACGAGATTATTTTAAATTATAAATTTTCAATTATGCTAATGTAATTTAGAAAAATTGATAAATATTTATAAAAATAATAATTTATATTATTTAGTGTTTTAAAATTAATTTTTTATCATAATAAATAGTAAAAATAATAAGAATTATTTATCGTTGTTAAAGTAAAAATGTGTTTACTGAGTGGTTAGACTAAAGAGATAAGTGTTAAAAATGACTAAAAATATTCCAAAAAACATTTTATAGAAATACATAGACCTTATATATTCTATTATATATAATAGTATATTTGTTATCCTTCTTCCATGTGACATATGTGGGAACATCTTTTTCTTTTCATATATTTCAATTGTGCGACTCACCTCACTTATATATGGCCACCTCCTCTCCTCTCATATTAATACTTTATAAAAAAATTACTTTAGTGAATAAATTCCAAAATAACTTCATTAAATACCTATTATAATCCTATAATCCTTATTTTGGTCACAAATTCAACCTATAAGGGCTTTCCATCCAACCCTAAGGAGGTTACATGAAGAAGCAGTAATGTTCTTCAATGAGAATTTTCATTTTATTTCTTTCTACACCCCCTTAAATTATTATTAATTGATGATGATATAATAAAATAATTATATTAATTATACTGATATAATTATATGTTATTATAATGACCTAAAACCATCTCATCTTCCATCAAATGGGTTAAAAATCATTATTCTTGTGTACGAGGGACTACCGCATGGGGAACCGATATCATTCATTTTCTCATTAACACACCTAATGGGCAGATAAGATAAAGGATTTATTGTTTATAAATTATATATATGATATTATTATTCTTATAGAGTCATTATATAACATATAAATTCTTATTTTATATTCCCTAGTAATGCGACAATGTCGCTCGTGTGTATAGCAGATTATTGCCTCACGAAGTGATGTGATTCGTTCGTGATATACATAGAAGGAGAGTACGATAAGTTTAATAAATAAATAAATATATGACATAAAAAATATTCTTTAATGGTAATATATAATTTATCGTTCTTTATTTCTTTCTTCCAGGAAAATGGAAACAATGATCTTGAATATGTACGGCATACAGTCTCCATGAACGGTGTATTTAATTTTCTATATCTAGATTTTATGGACAAACATATATATGTGTTTAATTAATATATGTGATATTTATATCCTTTTTTAAATTTTATAAAATATTTAACAATGATTAAATAAAGAGGACCAAAAATAAAAATTGAAAACGAACAAGAAAAACAAAGTTGTTAGTGCACGAAATGTGACTTTAACATGGGCTTCTTAATAAACGGGTAATAAAAGGTCATAAGTAAATCATATACTGTATGATATAGAAATTTAGGATTTTTTAATATACTTATAATAATATTATATTTATTATAACATATTTTCTAATGTGTATGAAGTAATTCAAGACTTACAGTAAGGGATTCCATTCTCACTTTTTACTTAGGTGAGACACTTGTCATGTTCACTACCTATTTGATTTATGTGGTTTATATACTACACACAAAGGTATTTTATGATTATTATACTTAAAATTATTGAAATTTCATATCATTTTTAGTATCCATATTTTATGTGGTTTATGGTTCAAAAGTTTCCAATGTGGTAAGGGATTTTTGTCTCAAATTTCCTTCTTAGAGACCTAAGTTATATAATGCAACTATATTCTTATATGAGGTGTATATATCACCCATTTTACATATTATATCATGAATATCAATATTTTCAAGATATTATAAGTTTAATTTATGTTTATTATTTCATGGGGATTATTTTTCAATATAACCAATACGGTAATAGGTTTTTCATAAAATCACATCATTTATCAGGATTGTTTATGATTATACTTATAATGATAAAATATTATGATCTATATCTCTATAAGATCGTGAATTTTATTATCCTATGTTTATGTATATATAATACAACCTTTCCCTTCATTTTTATCTCTTTATGTACTCAAGATTTTAAAATTATGTTTTTAATAAAAAAATATATTTATTTCTCTCTTTAGTCGAAAACCATTTTTATTCAAAAAAAATGTTTTAAAAAATTGTTTTAGTTTTTTTTAAATCTTACAATGATTTATCAACGGAATTTTTACACATTTCTTATAGTTTACAATTAATTTTGAGATTAATCTTCATGCCATTTTTAAAACAAAACTTGTTTTCCATTTACCAAAAATTGTAAAGGAATCTTTATTTTATTATGTACATAATGAACTGAATTTATCATCATCATTACCATTATTTTATTTGAATATATATAAATTTTCAACATTATTTTAAAAGAAATATATTTTCAAAAAATTTGATGAATTTTTAGTTTTAAAACATTTATTTTCAAAGAAAGGATGTTTTCCACAAGAAACATTCCAACTGATTTATCATTTAATATAATTTTCCATATAAGATGGTATCCTTTTATATCACTTATTATTTGTTGTGGATATAAAGCAAGGATATTGTTCTTACTCTTTATCAAGATGGTTTATGTTTATGAAACCTATTTCCATTACACGTGTTATACCATGATAAAATGATTATAAAACCCACATCTTTTTCCACAAGTTTTGCTTTTAGGAAATGTTGTAGTGATTATAAAACCCATTTATTTTCATGAATTATAATATGATTAATGTTTTATGATACTATAGAACATTCATGTATTATTTTCATCCTGTGATAGGTGGACCTATATCCCACCCCAATCCACTTTCTAAGGATTAAGGTTATATGATCTCAAGGGGCCTACTTGAGGTTATCACAATCCCAAAAGTGGGTACAAGAGAGGTTAACCCTAGCCTGAATGAGGGTAAACATGAGGTTATCCCTTGCTTGAAAGAGGGTACACATGAGGTTATCACAATCCCAAAGTTGGTACATAGGTGGTTAACCCTATCCTAACTTGTTATGAATGTCTTTCTGGGAATCCTTACTATAATATTTTATATGATTTTGTATATTCCAAAAATATATGCTTTATATAAATTTTATGCTCTCATGGATCTCATTCTATGATTCCATTATGATTCATGTCTTATGAACTTTCATGATTTATTCTATGAATCATGTTTATGATCTATGTTATGCAGGTTATGATTTTCATATGTTATTATAATATTATCACACCAATATGAATAATTTATATTTGTATATTACTTGTCTACCCTTAATAAGAAAATTATCTCACCCATTTCTTATATTTAAAGTACCTAATATATAAAGAGATGTATTATATATGATATTTCTAGGAAGTGTTATAGTTATGAATAAAATTTTTGGAGATTATTTAGCAATGGAAATGTTTTTTATGTGCCCATTTTTACAAAGGAACAATACCTTTAGGAATCTCATGCGCATTTTTATGTTATGTGATGAAAATTTATCTAAAAATAAGTAATATAAGTGCATGAAAATTAAAGGTCTATAGTTGGTATTATATAATAGATTTATTTAACATTTAGAAACTATGGTGATAAAACCTTACTGAGAATTATAAGGATTTATCTGAGCATAAGTATATCAATGAGTCAAAGTATAAGAAAATGTCATGTAATTTTGAAAAAAGAAAGAGTGAATGGTTTCCAAGGTATTACATCTCTTTTTGGACACTACAGGTGGATGTGGCTCTATAATAAAGGTACCCAGGTTTAATAACTCTAAAAAGGTTGCATTGGTATGGACTCAATTATCACCTCTTACATGAAAATTGGGCTTGCTACAAACCTAGTTTAACTATAGCGACCCAACATTTTCTTACATTACTATAACATAATTATAAATATAAAAAACATAATAGTATTACTACATGAAGATCCAGAGGTTTAGTGTCTTGGGAAAAATAGTACCAAACATAATATTTACAACATCAAGCATAAACATCTATTTAATTCCTTTATCACCAGATTTTTATTGGCTCTTGACCGCTCCTTAGTACATGCAGTCACCTAAGGATATACATCAAAAGGTGGTAAGATAAAATCCCATTAATAGTATCAAAATGGAAAATATAACCTTGGGTGAGCACAATCATAACGTATGCAAATGATCATTAACAAGATAGGAAGGATTAATAAAAGACATCAAATGTGGCAATGCATAAAATTGAAACATCATGTCTTAGTGGTCAACTACCACAGATAGTTGTGAACAATGATAGCATAATGTTCATGCATAATTTCCCTTTAACTCAGGAGATTAATCACTTAACCCAATGAATTGAATCACTGTATAATTCCAGGAGAACCTGTAACATTCAAACATTCATATTGTGCTATATAATTTCTGGCGCACCCGTCACATCATAACATTTAAATTATCATGCATGACACATAGAACATATATAAAAAATGATCATAAATAAACCATGTTAAGGAATTTTTTTCCTCTCATAATAACACATTTATAAACTTCGGGTTCGCAAAATAAAGATGGAATGACATACTTGATACAAGAACCATTAATCTTGAGTGAAAAGTAAAAGGTGTGTTTTTGAAAGAAGGGTTCTTTTTGAAAAAATTTTGTTTGACATAAAATCCATTAGGAAACATGTATATTCAATAAAATTTAATAAAATGAATAAAAATTATTTTTAAGGAGTAACCATAACAAAAATGGACTGATAAGTGAGAACCTGAAGAAAGTAAGTTGGGTTCGAGAATTTCCCCTTACCTCGTATCTGAATGCTTTATTAACATTAATGGATTTATAATCACATTATATTAGATAATTAATAATTAAATAAACTTTTATACATGAATATGGTTCATTATGGTTTCATTAAGTTCTTTAATGGGCCTTTGGATGAGTTTTAGAGTTTAAATTCATTGTTCGGGAATGTTTGTTTGTATAGTTTTCTTGAACAGTTCACTTGTATTTATGAATGGAAGTTAATTTAAAAAATGCATAAACATCCAGAATTGTAATAATATGTTATTGATGATGTTACGTAATTTAAAGTATCTTATAAATAATTTTTTTATATTCCAGGACAATGAATCATTAGAAAATAATTTAATAATCATCATTTTGGTTAATTCAGGTGGTTTTTGACCACAACAAACTTGTTTTGTTTAATAATTTAGTAATATGTACATAAGTTAGTTCCAGAACATTAAATAGGATATATTACATATAAAATAATCTGGTTTGACCATAAAAATTATTTCATGACCATATCTGAATGCTGTAAAGGAAAATGAAAACATGTCGTTCTTGAAGGCGATAAATTAACACCTCACGAACAACGTTTTACTTTCTAAAATAGATAGAAGGGGAGAAGGGGGTTGGATGACATATACTCCCATTATTATCATAAAATTAAATTATATGTAAGATACAGGAGTTATCATATCATGTGGATGAGGATAGGTGGGGATAGATTAAGAAAAAAACTTGAAATTGAAAGGAAACTAAAGGAAAAGAGAGAGAGGGGAATTACCTCTTGAATCCTCCTTAAGGCACCTTGGATTGGTGTTTTGATTATACCAGAAGATCTTGGACGTGGGGGAGATCATATATAAGATTTTTGGGAAGATTTTAGATAATTATTGAATCTTGATAGGTGTGAGGAAATGAGGGTGTGAAGGGTGATATTTATAGTAGAGGGGAGCGGGGTTTTCTTAATATTTTAATCATTGGTTTATTAATTTCCACCAAGATAAGAAATATTATTTCTTCCATGGACAAAAATAGAAAATAGGTCATGTGATTTCCAGATTTTGGTGCTTACATCACTCATGATTTCAGGAATAGTGGATTTAAATTATAATGTATTTATACGGTAAATTAATGTATTTTTATATTCACAAAATTCAAGTATTTCGAAAAAATTTAAAAAATTCACCCTAATAATTTGTAAATGTGTAGAATCCAAAAATAAACTCTGTTTTCCAAAAAAAATACTAAATAAGATTAATTTAATTTTTAATTAATATTTTAATTTACTTGAAAAATACCGATTTTAAAATTAAAACTATTTTTATAAGGCTTTAAAAATCACATAAGGTCTTATAAAATAATCTTAAAACCAGAAGACATAGAATTATTAATTTATTAACACATTTTATGAAACTAATTTTTCTATTAAATTAATTAATTATAACTTATAATATTCTAAAACTTTTACTATGGTCATATTGTCACTTATAAGATACCTAAATATTATTTAATCATTAATGGGTGAGGTTTCTATTATTTTAAGAGATTCAATATTTATAAGGGTCATATTACTATTCATAAGAGTAGGTTACTGTTTATGACGATAGGTTACTATTCAAAAAAAATTAAGTTTGTCCTATCAGACTCTGAACATCTTAATGATTGCAACCGTGTGTGTCAGGTTTTCTAAATTCAAAACACAAAAGTGGAAAATTTATGTTTAAAGGTCACAAAGTAGTTTATTTAATAATGATGTGACATTGTGTTTACTGATGGGATTGTACTTTAATGCATGATAATGAGAAGGGATTCCCAATGATAAAAATTTACGCCATTACATTCTCCCCCATTATGAAATTTCACACTCAAAAATTAGTTTTACCCAAATAGGTGAGGGTACTTCTCTTTCATTGCCTCTTCTAGTTCACATATAGCCTCTTCAAACTTATGGTTCCTCCACAACACTTTGACAATATGGGTTGTCTTGTTTCATAGGAATTTATCTTCCATGTCCATAATAATTAATGGTTTCTCCTTATATGAGATATCATCTTCCAGCTATACCACCTTTGAGTTCAGTACATGTGAGGGATCTGGTATGTACTTTCTCAGGAGTGATATGTGAAACACATCATGAACTTGATACATATTTGGTGGAGTTCAAGATGATAGTCCATGACTTTTTGTGGTCAAGGATTTCAAAGGAGAAAATGTACATTGGGCTTAGCTTCCCTTTCTTTCCAAAATACATGACTCTCTTCCATGGTGATATTAAAAGGAAGACTTTATCTCCAATATTGAACTACATGTCCCTTCGATGGTTTACATCATAGCTCTTTTGTCAACTATGAGCAGCTTTGATCTATTTCTAGATGACTTGAACCTTATTAGTCATCTATTACACATGATTGGGTCCATTTATCTTTCTTTATCCAACTTCATCCCAATAGGTTGGAGTTCTACATCGCTTTACATACAGAGCTTCATATAGAGCCATCTGAATACTCGAGATGAAGCTATTGTTGCATGAAAACTCAACAAATGGGAGATGATGATCCCGTCCACCTTTGAATTATAGAGAGTAGGATCTTAGCATACCTTCAAGTATCTGAATGGTTCTTTCAGATTGACCATCAGTTTAGGGGTGATAGGACGTGCTGAAATTTAATTGAGTATTAAAAGCATGTAGAAGACTCCATCAGAATTTATTTGTGAACCTTGGATCATGGTAAGGGACAATTGAGAGTGTAACACCATGCAGTCCCACCACTTCCTTCACATATATATATTTGTGTTTTTTTCAAGTAAGATGTCTTCTTGAATAGAGATAAAATGGGTAGTCTTGGAGAGTCGGTCAACCACAAACCATATCACATTATTCCCATTGGACATCTCTCAGACACCCGTGACAAAGTCCATAGTGACATTCTCCCATTTCCACATGGGTATAGGCAATTGTATCATCATCGATGTGGATATTTTTCTCTCTACTTTAACTTACTAACATACCAAGAACCTTGAGATATATTCCACAGTCTCCTTCTTCATGTTATCCCACCAGAAGTATTCTCAGAGATCTCTTCACATCTTTGTGCTACTGGGATGGATAGAGAATTTTAAGCTATCTATATTTTTCAATAGATCCTTCTTTATCCCAGATTATGAAGGCACACGAAGTCATGTTCCAAACTGAATCACACCATAATCAATGATATGGAACTATTTTAGATTCCCATCATTTACTACACTCATCTTCTTTTATAACTACAAATCATCCCTTGGTGCCTCTTTAATATTCTTTTGGGAAGATGGTAGCGAAATAATTTTGTCATTGTAGGATTTATCCTCTTCCCTTATGATTTAAAAATCCATCCTTTGAATATCCATAAAGATAGGGTCTTTCTCAATCTGTAACATGGATTGAGTTGTAGGTTCTTTTCTACTTAGAGCATCATATACCTTGTTCGCCTTTCCATGATGGTAGTAAATAGATAAATCATAGCCCCTGATTATCTTTAACCATATCCTTTTATTCATATTGATATCCTTTTGTGTGAATATATATTTTATACTCATGTGGTTGGTATATATGTCACACTTCTCACCATAAAGGTAGTGCTTCAAGATTTTCAAGGAAAAATCAAGGACATCAGCTCTACATCATGCATTGGGTAGTTCTAATCATGGATCTTTTACTTCTGTGAGGCTTAGTCTATCACATTATCATTTTACATGATTACTCAACCCAATCCTTTACTTAAAGCATCATTGTATATCAAAAAACGTTCTCCACTTATTGGTAGTGTGAGTATAGGTGCAGTGATCAACCTTATCTTTAGATCCTTGATGTTTCCCTCACATTCTTCCATCCAGAAATACTTTACCCCTTTCCTTGTTAATTTATTTATAAGTCTTTACAATTGTGAGATATTTCTCACAAAACATCGGTACTACCCAACTAACCCAAGAAAACTAAGGATTTCTGTGACACTAGAGGGTTTGGGCACTTCTTTAATCTCCTTTGTTTTTTGAAGGGACTATAGAAATTTCCTCACTTGTGATCACATGTCCCAATCATGTGAATTGATTAATCCAAAAGTCACACTTTCTGAACATGGTGTACAAATTCCCTTTTCTCAATGTCTCCAACACAAGTCTTTGTTGTTATTCATATTCCTCCTTTCTCTTGAAGTAAATGATAATATCATCAATAAACACTGCCCCAAATTTGTCGAGGTAATGTCTCAAGAATCTATTCATAAAATCAAGGAAAATTGAAGATGAATTAGTATGACTGATGTGAATTACCAGAAAATCGTAGTTCCCATACTTTGTATGGAAGGCAGTCTTATGAATATCTTCTTTCTTCACCCTTAACTGATGATATCCAAAAAAAAGATCCACCTTTGAGAAGTATTGAGTTCTTCTTAACTGATCGAACAAGTCATCAATCCTTGGAATATGATACTTATTTTTTATGGAGATCTTGTTGAGTTCCCAATAATTGATACATAGTAGCATTTATCTATACTTATTCTTTACAAAGAGCACTAGTGCACCCCAAGGTGATGCACTAGGGTGTATGAACCCTTTGTCCAAATGATCTTGCAACTGATTCTTTAACTCATCCAGTTCAATAGGAGCAATCCTATAGGGACACATTATGATAGGAGTTGCTCAGGGTATGAGTTATATTGAGAACTCTACCACATGACCTGGGAGAAGTCTAGGTAACTATTTGCTAAATACATCACTATATTCCCTCATGATGTGAATTTATTCAAGGTTAGTACATTCCTTTAACTCAACCATTTGGGAAAGGTATGCCTCTTCATAGGGTATCAACACCCAAACTATTGGAGGATTTTGAATAAGAGATTAATTATCTTCCTTGAATTTGTAGAGGAGCATGGTATGGTTTGGAATATGAAAGGATATTTCCTCTTCCCAAAAAGAGATATGTTCTCTATATAACAAGAGCCATTTTTTTCCCATTATAGCATTGAATTCCACCAAGTGAAGTATTAAGAGATTTTATGGAAGAATATTCCCTCATATGAAAACATGATAAGAGTCAAACACTTGGGTTGAAATTATTACACCACTTGGTTTTTTATAGATATATTTTCTTCAAGGTTTTGGGGATTCAATTCTATAGTTCTAGAAATATTGCATGCTATAAAGAAATGCGTAGAACTCGAATCAAGTAAGACTTTTTTCATCCCTAGGTGAATAGGATGTGTACCTTGTACGACTTTATTATATTCCTCAACTTCCATAGTCATGATGGAATAAGCCTTCTCTTATTCCTTTGGATTTGGTTTTTGTTGATGTTGATTACCATCAAGGACTCGAGGTTTAGTTCACTGACTTACATAGTGCCCTTTCTCCATACATTTGTAGTAATGAATCATAGGTGGGGATCCACTTTATTCAACTACATTATTTTTCCTTCACATGTATTTTCTACAGTCTTGATAATGGTGGCATTCTTTCCCACACTTGAAGAATTTCCCCATCCCTTTGAGGCAGTTCCCATGAGGAAATTTCACACATCTTTTGCATGTGGGTCATTTATTCCAACATTACCATTAGATCCTCTAATTTGAAACTTCATCTCTCATTTCTTATCACCATATCTATTGTCGTACTCTCCAAACTCTATCTCCACTTTGATGGAACACTGAAAAACCTCTTCATAACTACCAAAGTCTTGGATTGCAAGATCCTTTCAAATGTATGGTTTTAACCCACTAAAGAATCTATCCATTTGGATATCATTGTTGATAAAAAAACCCAAAGTGTACCCTATAATCCTTGTGAAACTTTCCTCATAAATAGTGACATATTATCATTCCTATTTCTTGAGCTCTATGAATTCTCTCTCCATCTTCGTACGAAGAGTTCGTGGGAAATACATGTTAAGAAACATGATCTTATAGTCTTACCATTCCATCTATTCAATTTCTTCAGCCAGCTTTGTGTTCTTAATCAAATTCAACCATTGATCAGCCTCTCCATATAGAAGTTAAATATTCAAAATCTCCTTCTCCATCTCAGAATAGTGAAGCACAAAAAATATCATCTCCATGGAGTTGACCCACTTTTCTACAACTAGTGGATCAGAAGACCCACTAAACATTGGTGGTTGTTTCCGCTAAAAACATTTGATAGCCAGTTGCTCCCTATTTTTTCATAGAGTACATTCCTCATTATTCAGGTTATTATTCATAACCATAGATAATTGGGTAAGGATAACCCTGATGTTTTGAAGTCCACCTCCCAAAGCATTGGGGATGTCATTCGGTCTATCATTGCATCGGCCCTCGAACAGGTTGTTGGACTGGTTTCTCCCGATTTTCACCAATTTATAAAATAAAAATGGTTTAGAATAAAACATAAGTCAATGAGTCATGAATAAATTATTCATTTGTAAAATTTACACTAAAATAATATCTTATGAGATCCCTATGTTTAGTAAAAAAAATTGTGCATATTTTTACTTAGTCTCATACAAGAGGTTTTCACTAGGGTTCACTAATCCTAATTCCCAAATTAACTAAACCTTACCTATAATACCAAATATATTGACCTATACTATTCTTACATTAAAATTACATCATTAGAAAGATAAAAAATAATATTATTACACTAAGGGGGTCGAGAGCTTTAGTGTCTTGGGAAAACTAGGACCAAACATAACATTTACAACATCAAGTATAAAAATTTATTTAATTTCTTCTTCTCTAGATTCTTATTGGATCTTGACCTCTCCTTAGTAAATTTAGTCACCTGAGGATATACATCAAAAATAAGTGAGATAAAATCCTAGTAAGAGGATATACATGAAAAATATAACCAAGGGTGATCACAATCACAATATAGTAAAATAATCCTGAACATGTGAGGAAGCATTAATAAAATAATTTTAATGTGGTAATGCATAAAACTAAAACATTGTGACTTAGTGGTCTACTACCACACATAGTTGGGAACAATTATAGAATCATGTTAATGTATAATTTCCCTTTAACTAATGAGATTCATCACTTTACCCAATTCATTGGAGCTCTATAAAAATCTTGGCGCACCCGTCACATTTAAACGTTCCTATTGCACTATATAATTCCGGGCGCACTGGCACATCATATCATTTTCTTTATCATGCATGACACATAGAACATATCTCAAAAATGAACATAAATAACCCTTGTAAAGTAATGGTTTTCGTCTCATAATAACACATTCATAAACTTTGGGTTCCCAAAAGAAAGAGGGAATGGCATTCTTGATATAGGAACCATCAATTTGGAGTGAGAAGTAAAATGTGTGTTTTTTGAAGAATAATTATTTCGGAAAACATGTTGTATGACATAAAATCCATTTGAAAATATTTATTTCCGATGAAAGTTAATAAAATTATGAAAAAATTATATTTAAGTAGTAACCATAAAAAATGGAGTGATAGAGGGAGAACCCGAAGAAAGTAAGTTGGGTTCGAGAATTTCCCCTTACCTCATATTCGAACACATTCGTCCCATTAAAGGCATGTATAATCACATTATATTAATTAATTAACAATTACATAAACTTTTATACAAGAATATGGTTTATTATGGATTCATTATGTTCTTTAATGGGCCTTTGGGTGAGTTATTTGGTTTGAATTCATTGTTTGGGAATGGTCAATTTTATAGTTTTCTTAAACAATTCACGTTTTTTCATGAATGAAAGTTCATTTAAAATGTTCATAAACATACAAAATTGTAATTATATGTTACTTATGATGTTAAATAACAAGAAAGGTTGTTATAAATATTTTTTTATATACCATGAGAATGAATCCTTAGAATATAATTTAATGATGATCATTTTGGTTAATTCGGGCGGTTTTTTGACCTCATCATACTTGTTTTCTTTAATCATTTAGGAATATTAACATAAGTTAGTTTAAAAACACTAAATAGGATATAATAAATATAATATTATCAGTTTCAACCATAAAAATGGTTTCATGACTAGATTTGAAGGTTGTAAAGGAAAAAAGAAAACATGTCATTTTTAAGGTGATAAATTAGCACCTCACGAACAATGTTTTCCTTTCAAAAATAGATAGAAGAGGAGATGGGTTTGGATGATATATTATCCCATTAGTACCATAAAATTATATTATATGTAAGATACAAAAGTTTCCATACCATATAGATGAGGATAAGAGGGGATAAATTAAGAAAATAACTTGAAATTGAAAGGAAATTAAAGGAAAAGAGAGAGGGGGGATTTTCCTCTTGAATCCTTCTTAAGGTGCTTTTGATAAGTCTTTTGATAAGACCAAAAGCTCATGGAAGTGGGGTAGGGACTAGGGAATATTTTTTGGCATAGTTTAGACAAGGCTTGAATCTTGACAGGTGTGAGAAAATTAGGGTCTGAAGGGTGGTATTTATAGTGGAGGGGGTAGGAGTGTTCTTAATATTTTAATCGTTAGTTTGTTAATTTCCACCAAGATAATAAATAGTGATGATTCCATGACCAAAAATAGTAAATAAAAAATTTTAGTTCTAGATTTGGGTTCTTGTATCACTCATGATGTCAGGGATATTGGATTCAATTTATAATGTATTCTTACAATAAAATAATGTATTTTACTATTAACCAAAAATTCAAGTATTTCAAAAAAATCTCAAACAATTATGCTAACCATTTTTTAATGTGTAGAATAAAAAAATTAACTCATTTTTTCAAAAAAATCTAGATATGATTAATTTAATTTTTAATTAAATCCATAATTTACTTGAAAAATATGGATTTTAAAATAAAAACTGATTTTATAATGCTTTCAAAAATTACATAAGGTCTTATAAAATTATCTTAAAACCAAAAGACATAGAATTGTTAATTTATGAACAAATTTTAGGAAAATACTTTTTCTATTAAATTAATTAATTAATTATAATTAATTATTTATGACTTACAAAAATACTAATACTTTTACTATGGTCATATTATCACTTATATGATGCCTAAATTTTATTTAATCAATAATGGGTAAGGTTTATATTATTTTGGGAGATTAAATATTCATAAGGGTCATATTACTATTTATAAGGGTAGGTTAATATTTAAGAGGGTAGGTTACTATTCAAAAAAATTATGTTTGTCCTATCGGACTCCAAACATCTTATTGACTGCAATCATGTATGTTAGATTTTTGAAATTCAAAGCACAAAAGTGGAAAATTTATGTTTAAAGGTCACATAGTACTTCATTTAATAATGATGTGGCATTGAGTTTCCTAATGTGATTATACTTTAAGGCATGATAATAATAAGGGGTTTTCATAAATAAAACATTGGGTCATTATATTAACACTCTTTTGGTATATGATTTTGAAACTCACACTCTTTATAAACCATTAGGAAGGATTTAAATAGATTATAACTATGAATGAACTAGGATAAATATATTATGGATATATTAAAAATAATGTTTCATGATTTATGAATAATATAAGTTATTTTTCATGATTATATTGTTCCCCTCTATGATTAGTGTTTCCCACACTACAATTTTAGTTTTATTCGATGTCTAGAACCCAAGGAAATCATGTTACTAATAAAATTGACGGACAATACCGTGATTTTTCTTACTGAGAAACTAAATGTTATGGGATATATAATGTAAAATATCTCTATTATGGACACACACATTTTTCATGCTATGAATAAGGTCAGATATCCAAATAAACAAATGAGTCAAAAAAATTCTATGGATTCTTTCATGAGGAAACAACCACCTTATTTCACTGGGCCTTCCAATCCACTAGTTGAAAAGAAATGGATTGAAACAAACAAAAATATATTTTCCATCCTCCAATGTTTGGGGCATGATAAATTAATTTTTTATGTCTACTATTTGGAAGGTGAAGTAGATCAATAGTGGACTCTTATCAAGAAGATGAGGTAGTATAATGGAAATTACTCTATTGATCGGGACAATTTCTAGAAATTATATTTTCATATATACTTTCCCCATTTTACTCATATGATGATCTATAAAGATCTCTATAAGCTAAAGAAAAGTTTTGATGAATCCTTTAGAGCCTATGAGGAATCTATTACAATACTTTCAAGTGATCCTTCTGGTATTATCTTCCAACCTGAATATATGGTTGATTGATTATTCAATGGCATAAAATGAAGTCTCGGAAGGAAGTTATCCATAAGAGACTTTAGTAGCTTTGAATATATGGTTTGATATGACATCAAGGTAGAAATGTATATTGTATTTATACATAAATTTCATGGTTTTCATTAAAATAGAAAAAATTGAATTCAAAGGAAAATATAAAAAACTATACAGAAGAATATAGGATTCCCATTATGCCAAAAGTGTGGGAAGAAACATAGAGGAAATTGTCTTAAGAAAACAAGTAAATGTTTCAATTATAGAAGGGAATTTAACTGGGAAATTTAATCTCAATGTGATGGGAGGAAGATATATAATGATGAAAATAGAGAGAAAGCTACACAAAATGAACCAACCACACTCTAGTGTCTCAAGTATAGGGAGTATGGTAATTATGAGAATGAATGCCCCAATCCAAGGGACAATAATGGTGACAATCCATAACAACCTCTAAATATAATGGAAAAAAGGGAATGATTATGAAATCATGATTCTCTAAATTAACCAAAATAATTAGGTATCATCCACTTCAAAGTTGGGAATTCCAGGTATGACATTCTATGAATGATCCCTATAAAAATATTGTTATTCATCATTTATTGAAATTTCGGGTGGTTTTGAGCATTGATTATCTTCTTATACATGGATTATGGAATAATGAAATAAAATATGATATTTTATCAATGAAATGTTAAACACAAGATTCAAATGGAAATACTTTCTTATAAGATATGAGAATATTTAAGAATAAATGGAGAAATATTTTTGTAAGTGTAAGTTCCCAGTCATGATAATAGTATCACTGAGAGGGGGATAGGGTGGATCAGTGACATTTTTTATTTTATGTTTTCTTGAACAAACTCCACCTATGGTTAAATATTTAATCCCTATTAAAAACAATTCAAAAACATATCTATAGGAACACAAGAATTTACAAGGGTCGCTATTAAATAATAATAACTACATCCTTGGTATGGTTTGGAGATAATCAAATACCACACAATCCACTGAGAAATAATCATTAGATTACAATGATTATGATATACACTTTCACTTGTGTATCACTTTGAAGACAATAAAAAAGAATATGTGTACCCTTTTAGCAAAAATATGGTAAAAAACTATTTGTGTAACAACACATGTTACATTTGTTTATTTTCAGTTTCCACAAATGTATTCCTTGAAAAAAATATTCAATTTTTTACCCATATTATAGTAAGAACTTCCTAGACATTATTAAGGAAAACATAGTATGATTTTCCCAGTATTTGTTTCCCAAACCGATTCTTCCTTGTCTGGAAAATATATAGCATTTTCATAATACAGTAGAGAAAAATCTACACAACTTCTATTTTGAGTTTGAAAAATTAATTTCAATTATCCCTAGTAAAATTCTTTCTAGTATGAAAAAACTCAATATGATAACCCCTTCTCCGATTGTCCAACTTGATACGAGGATGAACTGAATATGATAACAAGATGAATAAGATAATCATCTAAAATGTTTCAATCTTTTATCTTCTCTTTTCACATCTTTTGGACAACATATATTCAAAAAATACAATTATGAAAACTTATTATCTCTAAAAACATAGAGCTTCTCTCTCTTCTATAGTGAAAAATACATTCATCAGATAAAGTACATGGTACTTTTCACCGTTTATATATGGCATAAAAAGTTTTGGTGGGATTTTTAAAAGTTTTCCCACTCAACCAATTTTCTATGAAATTTAATATTCCTTAACTTTAAAATGGATTTATGACTTCTTAAATGATTATAAACTATTCTCAAACCTTCTCGAAACATATTACAACTTTATCTCACTTATGAATTCTTTAACAAACTTCAGTCCGATTTTGATTTTCCATTATGATTTTTGAGTATGATTTTTTTTAAGAAATCTCGGTACAATTTCATCAGAATAAATTCTTCAGTTCGATTTCATAAGTATGGACATTTTCTTCCTCTATCTTAGCAATATATTTTTCTTCCTGAGCATCGTCAACATATTTTTCTTCATGATCCTCATAAACATATTTTTCTTCCAAGGCCTCATTAAAATATTTTCCTTCCTGAGCCTTAGAAACAAATTTATCTTCTAGAGCCTCATTGAAATCTTTTCCCTCATAATTATGAATACATTGAAGATCAGTTTTAGCATATTCGGATTTACAATGAAAAGTATTGAAACTTCTTAAAACTCCAATAGCTGACTTTTTTTCCAACTCATTCAGAATAAAATTTTCCAAGTTCAGTTTTCCAAAATATGATAAACATGATTATGATCAACACGATTAAAATTGATATGAATAAGATAAACATGATTATGATTAGCATGATTACGATTATACTGAATATGATCTCCCACACCCTTTTCTATTTCCTTTCATGTCTGATCAATCTAAATATGATTGGCAGAATCTATTTCACTACCCCTTTCTTTGATCAAGCTTTCACCAATTTTTTCCCTAATATTTTTGATTTATAAGAACTCCATGATCATTAAATAATCATCAAATTTATTTTATCGTAGTCAAGATGACTCTGATTCCCCATCAATACGATCACTTCTTCTATAGTCAGTCCAGAGTGAATCTGATGGCTATTTACTTACAAGAAGATATTTTCTTGATATGATCCATCCTTTTATTTTATATTCATTGTAAATATCATGAAACTTTTCTTGCATTCATCTTCTCGTGAATATAATGGACCTTTTCAAATTTTCTATTTCTAATTTATTGAGTAATGTTGGTCTATACTATTTTCACGAAATATAATGTGTTTTAGAATTACATTCTTATTTTCCAGAAAAATTGATCACCATCAAACTTATTTCTAATTAGGATGGGGAATTCAATTTCTAGCAACTTATCACTTTTTATCAGTATCCCAATCTGATGGATCATATTGACTTATCATGATATCCTGGATATGAGGCTGAATATGATTCTTCGCATATTATTTTGGATCCAATGGACACTTTTACTCACACACTCTTATTCAATATAAATTTCAATTACATATTTAATATTATTTATTCTGTTAATATAATAATTAGATTTAATTATTTATAATAAATACAATAAAAACAAACCTTGGGCTTAACAATCTCCCCATTTGTGTTGGTTGTCAATACCCACTTCAATCACTTTAAAAAAATTAAAACAATAAGTTGTATTTTTTTATTTTCCCACTTTTTATTCTCTTCATTCATTTTATTTCACCCTCTATTTCTTTTATATATTCCTCTTTCTCTTATCTCTCCACTTTATTGAAAAACAAATTAAAAGGGGGAACTGAAACAAATTTATCCTAAATAATCTCATTTCTAGGAGTTGTAATTTTTCATCTCAAAATCTTGAAACTTTTATTCAACATAGGTATCACATGAGTTTATTAACAAATAACCTTTAACTGAAAAACATTAATTATATGTGGGAAAACCCAGTGTAAAAAACAAGAGTGTATAATCTAGTTGATCAATTTTTTCTATAATAAAACTTTCATGTAATACCAATTTCCTGTTTCTTCTAACATTCTAATGATTGATGAAATACTTAAAAGAATTTATTTAAGATAAAAGTAACTTTTATCCATCTCAACAAACATATTATAATGTTTAGGTGTATAAAAACAAAAAATTTCAAAACAACTCCTATTTTTAATAACCTCATTACTTTATTTTGCAGGAATAGTAAGGGATTCATCAAATACATCTTCCTTATTTATAATCCTTCAATTATAGACATGTTATCACAAGTATATAAAGATTTTGGGAATAAAGAGGATCCCTGATTTTTCCATAGAAAAAACAATTTGACAGAGATTACTCTCTCATTGTTGACTTCTTCATGTTTTTCTTGGATTTTTCAATGGACACGTTTTATTAATTCTGTTTATTCATCTCAGGTTTTATAATGTCTTTATTATTATATATAGAATCTTTTGGTGATGATGTTGAATCTTATTTATCTTTAGTAACATCTTTATTACAGTTTTTTTGCACCATGTTTTTCATTCCTGTCTTTTATTCTGGAAAGATAGTTGAACAAATTTTGATATCATGACCTTCTTTATTATATCCATAATGTATTGATACATTTTTTTTAAACAATTATTATTTCTTCCAAAAAAAATTTATTACTTTCTTTTTTCACTGAATTTTGTGCTTCCTCTAATTTTCTAGCCAAGTTAATGTGTGATTTCTAGATAACAATGCAATCTTTAATTTATTCCATCTTTTGAGATTTGTCAAGAATATTTTTTTATGATGGTAACAAGGAAATACATCCTTTTTAAAGGTTTACAGGTTTCTTACACCATTCAAAAACAATTTTTAGTACCTAGAATCAATTTTCAATCTTTACTCAAACCTTCTCAGGTTTCTTCAAAACAACCTTTTCTGACTTATTTCTTTGTGGGGAATAAATCCCCTCAAACATTTTCTTCCATAACCTATGGAATAACAAAAATGTTTTTTTGAACTAACACATATTTTTTCTATGTATAAATCTACCACAATACTAGTATTATCCATACAAATTATACTTGCCTTTGAAACTTCTATACTGGCCATAATTGTAAGTATGTTTTTCAAAAGCCTTCTTGTATTTCTTATCTAATCCACAAACCTTTATATTATAAATTAGAATATTCTTTTTCATTTTATCCTTAATGGAACCATATGTATTTGAATCTTTTACAGATCTAGATAAAACATTTTCTGACTCAGGGTATTTTGAAGCTTCTGAATTCTTCATTCTGTCAGTCATTTCCATATACATAACTTTCCCATATTTTTCTTGTTAAAAAAAATTCAATCATTATTATCAACCTTTGAAGGTCAATTTTTGTATCATTCTTATGTTTCTTAGTATGAGAACTTTCATCAACTTTAGATGTATAGTTTTTGAAACTTGTACCTTTCTCTTCATCTTTTGAATGTTTTTTTTGAAAAAATTCCAACTCTTATTCTTTTGTTTTAATATTTACCTCAAAATGATAACTAATTTTTTTTTCTTATTTAATATATTTCTTTAAATAATAAATATCTTTCACCATATTTTTCTTCACTTATGAAAAAAATTCTTTAATTTTTTAGGAACATTCATCTTCTAACATTTTTGTTTTCTTTTTCAATTCCTATGATATTTTTCAAACATTCTTTTAACTCTTCTTTCAAATGCATTTCAATTTGAGATTATACTACATCATAATTGATGCTTCTGAATTATTCATCATTAATTTTTGAAATAAAATTATTTTCACCAACTTACTCAATAGATTTCTTGGATTCAACTTCATATTTTTTAGAACAACTATCATCATTGCTAGAAGAAATTTACTTATTAAATATTTAAATAAAGGTGTTATCTTCAATAAAATTTATAACTCTTCACCAAAATCATCCCTTGAAAAAAAATATTTTCCTTTTTCATTTGAATAACTTATTATCTTCCCTCCTAAAATATTATTTTTCTTTGTCATGATTTTTCTTCTAAGATCTTCTTCACCTTCTTTTTTCTTCTTCGCTTTCCACAACATCACGTTATTATTCATTACCTCTTAAAGGAAAATTGAAATAAAATTATCAAAATATCCACATCTAAAAAATATCAAGGGAAGTATTACTTTATACATTATTGTACCAATTTTAACATTTTTTTAAAATATGGATAAAATTTCATTAAAATTTTTACATGCATCATTTTTAGAATTAGAGTCTTCAATTTATTCTTATTCAAGAATCTTCTCTGATATTTTTTTATTGATGTATTTGAAATAAATTTCTATATAAACTTCTGTTTTTTCCTTTAATAGAATTATCCCTTCCCATTTCATAAGTAATGAGAGTACTATGAAAATCATCTAGAGCATTGTTTCTAGATCTCTATCTTCCAATAAAGAACCCATGGAATCAAAATTTTTTGGTAGAATTATAATGATTTTTCAACAATAATAGAATGTTATAAATTTTCACCAAGACATATAATATTTATCAGGATTTCATTTAACCTTGTAAATAAGTCATAAACATTTTTAGGCTCACCCATCTTGAGATCTTCATAATTCAATATTTATATTTGAAACTTTTTTTTCTTCACTTTTGTATATCATTCATAAATTTTATTTAACATATCCCATATTACTTGGGCAGTGTAAAATACTTTTACTCTCAAAATATAAATTTAAAAAAGTGATGTGAGTAAAGAATTGTTGGATCTTCAATCAATCTCAAGATTTTCCTTATTAGCCTTTATGAGAGGAGAATTTTCAATACGAGGAGGAAAACCATATGTAACATCTCTTGAAACATCAAAACCAAGAGACATAAGATATGGAATCTTTATTCCTTTTCAATTTTGGTAATTATTATCAGTTGAGATTGAAATCCCCTTAATTTTCACACAATTTATATTCTCCATCAGAAAATAATAATAAAAGGGAACCTTCAGCTCTGATAAAACTTGTACATACTTGGTGAGGATAATTGTATCATTGAGAGGGGGAGGGGTGAATCAATGATACTATTTTTCTTTTATATTTCTTTGAAACCAAATCCACCTCCAGTTAAATATTCAATCATTGCTGAAAAAAATCAAACACACATCCACAAGACCACCATAATTAACAAGGTTCACTATTCAATAAGAGTAGCTACATTCTAGGTATGGTTTTGAGATAACCCAATACCACAAAATTCACTATAAAACAATCCTTGGATTACAATGAGTAGTATATAAACGTTTACACGTTTAGACCTTTGAAGATAGTCCAAAAGTGTGTGTAACCCCTTTAAAAAAATAGGTTAAAAAAATATTTATGTATCAATGCATGTTACCTGGATTTATTTTTAATTTCCAAAAATATGTTCCTTGAATAAAAAAATCATTATTTTATTACCTGGAAGATGTTAAGAACTTCATGGACTTTGTTAAGGAATCATTAATATGATTTTCCCAGTATGTTTTTTCCAGTCCGATTCTTCCCAGTACGATTCTCTAAATACGATTCTACTTAGTACGATTTTCCCAGTACGATTTTTCCAATATGATTCTTCCCATTACGAAAAATATATAAATTTTTTAGAATAGGGTAGAGATAGTTCTACATGACTTCTATTCTGAGTATGAAAAACATTTTTTTATTCTCCCCATTTTGATTCTTTCTATTATGGAAAAACTCAATACGATAACCCCTGGTTTGATTATCCAACCTAATACAATAATCACCTAAATATGACAATAAGAATAATATGGTAATTAATTGAAATGTTGTAGCCTTATCTCTTTTCCTTTCACTTCTATCAAACAACACACTTCAACAAATTTTAATACAAAAACTTATTCTTATCTCTAAAAAATAGAAGCTTCTCTCTCTTCTACAGTGAATAGTACATTCATTAGATAAACTACACAGTACTTTTAACCTTTTATTAGTGGCCCAAAAAGGTTTGGGCATGATTATTAAAAAGTTTCCAACTCAACCAAATCTTCATGAAATTTAAAGTTCCTTCAATTTTGGAAGGATTTTTGACATCATCAAAGCCTCTAAACTATTCTTGAACATTCTTGAAACTTATAACTACATGAAATCACTTATGAATTACTTAAAAAACATCATTCTGATTTTGATTTTCTATTATGATTTCCCATTATGATTTTTCATTAAGAAAACCAACACTACTAAAAAAATGGCATTTAACAGTGCTTGTATTTATCAGTACTATAAAAATGTTGATAAATGGTATATTTATCAGCACTAAAGAAAGTGATGATACATTTAAAATTTTATCAACACTTTTTTTAGGGATAATAAAGGGAATCCATTATTAGCACATTATGTTTAGCGCTAATTAAGGGTACCATTTTTCAGTGCTTTATTTTTACTATTGATAAATATTTATTTCATTAGTGATTTTTTAGCACCGATAAATGTCCAAATATATAAAATGATATAATTAAATAAATAAAAAATAAAAACTGATTTTATTAAAAAATATTACATATTTTATTAATTAAATAATTATTGATAAAAATGAATAATTTGATTATAAATTATTAAATGTTAAACATTTTATTAATTAGAACATTATGATAATTAATGTTTTTAAATTGTACATATTAGATATATATATATATATATTAATATATATAAATATGATATATGTATATAAATATTTTTATGCTTTACATTAAATATTATTTATTTATTGAATAATGGTCTATAATTAAAAAATAATATGAACTAAAAATATTGACTAATTGCATTGTACTTGACATATAATTGAAAGTCATTTTATTTTTCAATTTAACATAAATCAAATGTTTTTTATATTCACATATACGTAATTAATTCATTTTTATATACAATGGACACACACAAAACGTATCCATTTTTTTTGATATTGTTAATGTGTACTTATTCTTTATTAATTAAATTTTACATATTTTTAACATAAATTCATGCACTTAAATTTAGATATTCATTAATAATGTTAAAAAAATATTTGTAAAAAAAATTTATAAATAAATATATTTATAAATATACATTTAATATTTTTATATAAATATATATTTATAATTATAAATAAATAAATGAATTTTTTAAAAGAATTTATATAATTATAAATAAATAATTGTATATATTTATATAATTATTAAATTTATAATAAATTTATTAAATAATGAATATATTTTTAAAAAAAATATATATATAATTATAAATAATTAATTATAATATTATAATAAATATATTTACTATATTTGTATTTATATATATTTATTAAGTATATATAAATATTTACAATGGTTTATTTATAATTATAATTATAAATATTTTATCAATGTTTAAGTAATAAGCGCTGATAAAAGCAGCTTTATCAGTGCTTTTTCACACTAATAAAGATGAGGCTTTTTCAGCACTCAAAAAAGTGCTGATAAATTGAATATTTATCATCATTAAAAATTTAGCACTGATAAAGATTGATTTTATTAGTGATAGAAAACACTAATAAAGAGTCCTTTGATGAGTGCTTATTAATTAAGCACTAATAAAATAACTCTTTGTCAGCACTTATTTGAAAGCACTGATAAATGTGTCTTGATATATTTTAAAAAACCCAAACCATTTGTGAACTCGTCACGATATCAAAATCTTTTTGTCGAATCCAGCCACTGCTGATGCTCCTCCTCGGTGAATTGAAGCTTGAATCACACAACTCAACTTCCTCCAGTTGGTCGAACATCTCATCTGACATTCGGTGTTCAATTGCATTTAGGATTTCCGAAGAGGGTCTCAGATTTTCATCAGATTTGTGAGGTAGGCCTTCTAATTAGCTTTATGTGTTTTTGGTTTTGTTTTTTTATTTCTTCTTCAATGTTGTTGTTATTTTTTTTCTGGTGATTATATAATATTTTTATTTTAGATTATAAATGGAATTATTTGTTTATGATCTATTGTTTCATTAACATTTGATGTATTTACCCACTTGATATATTGATTTATTGGTTATATCTAACATTGAACCATAGATTTATTCATTGTTATTTTACTACTATGTTTTATATCTTCTTACTAAATATTTTTTTTCATATATGTATATAAATGTGTAGAAATTATCAATTACATTCTTGTATATTGACTATTTATTTGAGGCACAATGGTTGTTCCATAATGATTATATATATACTTACACCTTTCCTAGACACCTTAGTGGACATGAAACTTCATATTCTATTTTTTAGGAACCATGTTTGTGGAGTTAGGTATCTTCGTTTATTGTTTATATGTATCGTAGGATCTAGCTCCTCTGACAATTCACTATATTCCTTAGTTTTCTTATGGAGAGGATTCAAATGGGCTATACCTAGTAACATATATGAAGTTTTATCACATCAAGCCTTCACTTTTTGAATAATTGTAGTGCATTTAGTTCACATTATATTTGAGTATCAGGTTTTTATCTATTTGATATTTATTATAGACTATAAGTTAGTTTTTACCTGTAGTATGTATGTGTTTCTATATATCTATTACACCATTTATTTCCAATGTTAGTGGTCTAATAGGTATGCCTATATCGGGAAATAGTCATTTTGGATTTGCATGTCCATTGACCCCAAGGGTCATGCGAGAATTTAGTTCAACCTCTGTTACTAATTGTTTCTTTTTCATGGGGTACCACCTCCCATTTATGGTTTTTTACACCCAAAGGACAAACCATACTTTATTTACATTGAAGTGTGTTATAGGTCACACGATGATCTGTCCTGGTGTTTTTTGGGTAATTCAGTCTAGGGTCATAACACTATTCATCTTCTAGTTTACACCTATAATGTTTAGTGATAATATCACTTATTATATGACTTTATATTTCTCTCATTATCATATTATTTAAGATGATTTAACATAGTGTATCCATCCATATACTTATCCAATATCATTATATTAAAGACATAACAAATGACATGATTCATCATAAATATGATGAATCCCTCTATATACCTTCTAAAGGTATCCTTCTCACCCTCACTCTCTCTACATGGTTGATAATCAGGTATAAGGGATTCCAATATATTTAACTTATATTCTTGGTATAATATAATGCATTAGTGTATGTACTACTTCTATTTATTTTAATTTAATATGATATTATATTTCTCTAATTTAGATCATAAAGAAAATGATGTGGTCGAGTAACATACCATTATCCGCAAAAATAAAATTTTATTTATTTATTTTTCATGGTTACTGATTGTGATGTTATTAGTTATTATATTATAACTCTCACTGTTTTTTCAGATCCCAACAGACCCTTATTGTTTTATTTTTAATATCTTGGTGCTTAGATATTCTAGTATAAATGATCCATATTTTCCTCCATCAAAGTAATAATCCCCTTGAACCAAGATGTATTCATTTATTTACAAATTATTTAAAATGCTATAAAAATAATTATAGTTCTCTCGATTTTATCATTAGTATTATTCCTTAATCCATGAAACCACTAATCCAATTGATTTAATGAGGTTTTATTATTCTGGTTTATCATATTTGAGTTTCTTATTACTCCTTAACTTCCAATATTATATTTTCAATTGTGTATGTGATTTAAGAAAGATTTGATTTCGAGTAATTCTTTTATTAAATTCAATTAATCATTTTCTTCAACATACTGAATTCTTTGAAATAATAAAATTTTGGGTTTAACTTATTAGAATTGTCTATAGATTTTACTTTTGAAAATGAATATATTATTTTTATTTATATATATATTATATAAAATTAATCTTTTCTGAACTCAATAGGATGGATGTGAACCAAAAAATGGATGCACGCTAATCATTTGACAAACAAATACGAATATGGATTTAAGGAGTTCATCAAGTTTTCAAGAAAGCATACAAAATACCCTTATAAAATCCTTTTTCCATGTTTACATTATTTTTATTCAATAAAAATTATTCCATAAGAGTTGGAGGAACATTTGATTTATCACAGAAAATATCAAAGAAAAAAATGTTGGAGTAAACATAGGGAAAAACTGAATGTGGACATCGACTGGGATGATACTATAGTTTATAAATTATTTGATATGAATACCTTTATAAAATATGATGGGGATCACATGGAAGAAATGAAAATGATAATTGAAGGTGACCTTCTTGATTGTCCAAAGATTTTTGAGGGGATAAATAGTTGTTTGAACAAACCATTGTATACTGGTTTTACTAAATACACTAAATTTTCAGTTAAATTGAAGTTATAAAATTTGGAAGCTGGAAGAAAATGGAGTGACACCATCTTTATAGAACAACTTGGTCTTCTGAAAGATATGATACCAGAAGAAAATGAACTACCGTTCCAAACATATGATGCTAAAAATATATATATTCAATGGGAATGATCTCTGTAAAAATACATGTTTGTCCAAATGATAAAATATTGTTTTTCAAGTTCTATGAATCACTCATAAAATTCCCCAGGTGTGGCACATATCAATACAAGAAAAATTAATCAATTACTTCAATATTTGTATGTCACTTTCCTATCATTCCATGGTTTAGAATAATATATGGATGTCAGAAAACTATAAGACAATAAACATGGTATGTAGATACAATAATAAATTATGGGTACCTATGTCATCTAGTATATTCTCTTTATTAGAAGAAAATTGATTATGAGTTTCCTGAATTTGGAGAAAAGCCATGAAACGTTTTTATTTTGTTGTACATAGTTGAAAAAAAATCATTTTGGGTACATAGTAGTACTCATAGTACATGTCCCATCATGTTGGTAAATTATAACATTCTACCATGGTTATGCATGAAGCATAAATATATTATTTTTCCACTACTTATATTATTTCCAAAGAAACCTGGTAATGATATTGATTTCTATTTGGATTCATTGATCGAAGATCTAAAATTGATGTGGGAGACTGGTGTAACAATGTATATTTTTATGAAATGATAAATTACTTCCCCTATTATGGAAATTTATCAGGTTATCGAATTAAAGCAATGTTGGGGTGTTTCATTTTTAAAAAACACACATACTCAGTTTTATTGAAACATTCCTCAAAGACTGTGTTTTTAGGACATCATAAATTTTGACCTTGACGAAATAAATGCCAATCCTGGATGATATCATTCGATCAGAATATCGAACAAGGTACATCACTATCTCTAGTAACAGGGGATAAACATTACAAAAAAAGTAAAAAAGAGCGACACTATTTTTTTGGAAACCATTTTCAAAAACACTTCCAAAATCATTTTTGGATAAGTGATCAATTTTATTTGAATTAATGTGTTGGAATTTTTTGTATGTCAGAAATTTTATTGATTTCATGCATGTAGAAAAAAATGTATTTGATAGTGTTATTGTAATGTTATAAAATGCTCCTTGAAAAAGAAAATATGGAATCAAGTCTATGTTAATCTTGATTGAAATGAGGATAAGGAAAGAGTTGCACCAACAACAGGTAAATGGAATAATTCTCTTCCTCTTCAGTTTACACTTTATCCAGACAGGAAAGATTACAATATTTCCTTTTCATTACTAGTGTAAATGTTCCATAGGGGTATTCATAAAATATCATGAATATCATGACAATAACTAATTTGAATTTAGAAGGACTAAAATCACATTAACATCATGTTTTGATGAAATATTTAATTCATGTTTTTTTCTATTGAATTCTTTCTCAAAATGTATGACATACATTAACCAAATTCTGCTTCTTTTTCAAATACATATGTAGTAAATTTGTAGACCCAGGGTAGTTTCCCATCTTGAATAAGAAGATTACAGCTATATGATTTGAATTAGAGAGGTTATTATGACCATTATTCTGGGATATAATGGTCCACCTAATGGTTTACTTTGTAGGAGAGGTTCAACTATGTGGTCATGTCTATTATAGATGGATATACCCCATTGAATGGTATCTGAATATTTTGAAAGGGTATGTGAATAATTGAAGTCATCTAGAAATTTATATTATAGAATGATATATTGTTGATGAAGCTATTGAATTCTATACTGGTTAACTATGATATGTCAAAAGCATCGGTCTCCCAAAGTCTCATCACAACGAACGTCATATGGGTGAAGGGATTTCTGGAAGAGATGTTGTCATAATTACCTTTATAGAGTGGGATTATGAACATATTTACATATTACATAATAGTGAATATGTTGATCTTTATATTGAATCCCACAAATAAAATCAAAGGCATTGGATCCATCAAGGGAAAAAGTTTTGATATCAAATACACATAATCATTGTTTATAGGATGGTTTATAGATTAAGTTTATAGGGACTTATCTAAAAATCCAAACTCAATTTTTGAATGACTTCAGTGGATATCAAGATGACCAAATGAACATTTTATATATTATACTAGTTTTGTATTCAATTGTTATACCTTATATACAAAATAATATTATGACTTTATTATGATGAAAAAAATGGTGTTACACTTGTGGATGTAGTGATGCACATATCTGTTTCCAAGAATAAAAATCCAATTTAAGAAAATATTTCATATTTTGGCATTATAAAAAAATGAGTTGGATTATACAACATTCAAGTGCTAGTTTAGCATTGAAAATGGGTTGAAAATATTAATGGTGTGAAAGTTGATGAAATGGGATTTGTGAAGGTGAATTTCGGTGTCAAAGGGGGAAAATATGAGCCATTTGTAATGGAATCACAAGTAGTGCAAGTAATTTATATCTTTTATCCAAATAACAAGAATTGGTTGACTTTCCTATTGGAGACAAAAACAAATATTGAGTTAGTTGAAAATTGAATAGAGGATGACCCTTTCATTGGGACATCACAATAAGTTCATGTCGGTCTCAATGTATACAATGTCTTGTATGTTAGAGGGGACCAAAAAGAGGGGATTTAGATTCTCGATAGATGAGCCAAATCCTTGAAACCTTTTAAAAAAGAAAGAGGGTTCAATGAAAAGGTAAGATTGTTTTTTAATATATTATGTTTTCCCTTATAATATTATATGTTCTCTACTTCATTAACATAATCTAAATTAAATATTTGAATAAAAAAAATAGAAAATTTCTTCTAAACATAGTGATATTACCAATCCCTTGGAGTAAAAAACTATAATGATGGAAATATTTTGGAAAGATATAAAGCTTCTGTTATAATATACTTTATCTATTTTATTGAAAAAAATTATATAATGGAATGTTGATTTAATTTCCATTATTCCTTAAAGAGTTTTTTTATTTTAGATGTTTTATATCCATGTTTCATGCCTTTGAATGAAGAGAAATTACACTTTCTCTACTCAATCACAGATGTAATCTTGATTTTTTCATAGTAAAATCATCTTCCATAGAATTAATGTATTTTTTCATATTTGTTTTTAATTTTTTTAGTATTACTCACATAATATTTTTATTATTATATGAGGGGATTCTTTTGTTCAAGTTGGGTGATCTATCGATATTTCATGCCTTAATGCACCAAAACATCTATATATTTCTTCTCCCTCAAAAAGTTTTCACCCTTTTAGTGGTTCATTAATCACTTTATTTCAATTTATCAACATTTCCTTTCTAGGAAGAGAAACGATGCTTCATATTATTAATTAAGGAGGCAATCTTGATGTTTGAAGAGTAAAATAATTGTCCAGAGAATTAATGTATTTTTCATATTTATGTTTAATTTATTTACTCTTAGTATTACTCACATAATAATTTTTTTCTTATATAGTTGCATTCTTTTGTTCGATGTGGGGTTATTTTCCATATTTTATGCATATATTCACTAAAACATTCACAGAAATATTCTCCCTCAAATCCATTTCACCCCTGCAGTTGTCCATTTATCACTTTCTTTAAAATTTCCTTCACCGATTTTGCTGGAAGATCAATGACATTAACTATTCTCAATTAAAGAGGTAATATTTATGTTTTCACAGTAAAATCGATGTCCATATAATTAATTTATTTTTTCATATTTATGTTTAATTTTTTTATTGATCACATAATAATTGTTTTCTTATACAGATGGATTATTTTTCTTGAGTTGGGGTTATCTGTCCATATTTCATTCCTTTCTGCACCAAAAATTCCATAGACTTATTCTCACTCAAAGCCTTTCACCCTTTTAGTGTAGAAATTTATTATTTTCCTTCAATTTACCTCCACTACTCAATCACAAAGGAAATATTGATATTTGAATAGTAAAATCATTTTCTATATAATTAATGTATTATTTAATATTTTTGTTTAATTTATTTCTTTTTAGCATTAATCATAATAATTTTTTTCTTATACAGGTGGATTATTTTTTTTTGAGTTGATGTGGTTTATTCAAAACATCTCACACATTGATGGTTGTTTGATAAAAAATCAATGGAAATCATGGTAACATTGATAATTAGGATTTTTTGAGACATTGGGATGTGTAGGAATTAGTCGAACCTCAATCTGAAAAATGATTTGACTGGTGTGACTGCAATAACTTTTTTATATTTAAAATTTACATTAATTTATGTAAAAAATACAACTCACAGACTCAAAAATAATCAAAAAATTTCATATTTTTTTGATACTTTAATAAAATGATCCATAAGTCATTTTTTATGTGTAAGAATCATCCACACCACAATCTGATACATGATGTGCCCGATATGACTCAATGTGACCGTTATCATTTTAAAATCGACATTTGATAATAAAATGTACCAGTAACTAAAAATAGAGAAAACATGCTCAGATTTTTCAAATTATTTAGGGGATTTATTCATAAATAATTTGTGACCTGTAGGAATCTGTCTCATGTCAAATGGATACATGATATGATTTTTATGAGTCAAAGTGTCTATATTAAGATTAAGTAGACATTTTAGTAGAAAAGATGGTTGACATACTCGTAACTGATAAAATACATTCATATAGTTTTGATACTTTAGTAAAAACTATCCATAAGTTATTTAATATTTTTATGAATCAGCCGCACCACATTCCGATGCATAGTGTGATTGATATGACACTAAGTGCATCTTTATTTAAAATTAATAGCAATTTTAGTAAGATTAAAAATGGGCCAACTCAAAACTAAAAAAACACATTAAAAATATTTTGATACTTTAGGAAAAGTATCTGTATATGATTTGAGATATGCATGAATTAGTCACACTGCAATCTGACTCATGGTGTGACTTTTATGACTCCAACTGTGTATTTTTATTTAAAATTGACATCAATTTTAATAAAAAGGCCAACTAACTTAGTCAAAACCAAGAAAACAAATTCACATTGTTTAAATACTTTATTAAAATTGTCTATATGTCATTTTTTATGTTTAGGAATCAAACACACCTCAATCTGAAACAAAATGTCATCGGTATGAGTCAAAGTGCATGTTTCAATTTTAAAATGACATTTTAGTAAAAAATAAAAGAGGCATACTCAAACATATCAAACACATTTATATTGTTTGTATACTTTAGTAAAATGACACCTAAGTGATTTTTGACATGCATGAATCATTCTCACCTTAATACGACATAGGGTCTGACCGGTATGATTCCAAGTGAAAGTTTTTATTTAAAACTGACATAAATCTTAGTAAAAATGCCAACCAATCTACTCAAAACTGAGAAAATGCATTCACATGATTTAAATACTTCATTAAAATGATCTATAAGTAATTTTTGATGTGTAGGAATTAGGCTCACCTTAATATGATACACAATTTTATTAGTATGAGTCGAAGTAAGTATTTCAATCTAAAAATGACATTTTAGTTAAACCAAGAAAACAAATTCAAGTTGTTTTTAAACATTAGGAAAATGATTCATAAGTCATTTTTGATGTGTAAGAATCATTCTTACCCCAATATGACACATAGTGTGACCGATATGACTCAATGTGCGTCTTTTTATTTAAAATTTTCATCAATTTTTTTAAAATGGCCAAGTAACCTACTCAAAATCAAGTAAATGCATTGATATTGTTTAAATACATTAGAAAAAAATCTGTAAGCCATTTGTGATATGTAGAAATCAGTTGAACCTCAATCCAAAAAATGATGTGATCAAAATGAGTCAAAGTGGTTGTTGCAATTTTAAAATGAAATTTTATTAAAAAAGACTAGTGATATACTCTAAACCAATAAAACACATTCTTATTGTTTTGAAACATTAGTACCATGATCCATAATTTATTTGGGACATGTAGGATTCATCCTCACCTTAATACGACATACGGTTTGACCGGTATGACTCAAAGTGTTTCTTTTTTATTTTAAATTATCATCAGTTTTAGTAAAATGGAAAATTATCCCAACCAAAATAGTAAAACCACATCGGGATTGTTTAATACTTTACTAAAATGATCCATAAGTCTTTTGTGACATATAGGAATTAGTTTCACCTTAATATGATACACGATGTGCCTGGTAGGAATCAAAGTGTTCATTATTAGTTTAAAATCAACATTTTCATTCAAAAAGTGTCACTCACTGAAAACTGATCAAACTTGTTCAAATTTTCTTGATAATTTAGGAAAATGATTCATAAGTCATTTTTGATTTGTAGGAATATTTTTGACATCAAACTGATCAATATGTGATCAAAATGATTCATAAGTGTGTGTCTCTAGTTTAAAATGACATTTTAGTAAAAAATACAAATGACGTACTCAAAACCAAGAAAACACATTTATATTGTTTTGATATTTTAGTACAATAACCCACAAGTAATTTGAGATGTGTTATAATTATCTACACCTCAATCTGATGCATAGTGTGACTGTTATGATTCTAAGTGTGTCATTTTATTTAAAATTGACATCAATTTCTGTAGAATTAAAACTTTCTATTTATTAATTTATTTATATTTTTACTAGGGTGTATTTTTTTCTTATACAAGTGCATTATTTTGCTTGAGTAGGGGTGGTTTCTTTAGTAATTACATGAGATGGGTTGGGATTAAAAGATAATAGAACATTAATATTTTTGAATGTATGTAATAATTTATATCTAAGTAATTATATAAATGAATATTTGAAATGTATATAAAATAGTGTTTTTATTATGTTTGTGTTGTAAATTTAATTTCATTTAAATCATGTATCGGTACTTATTTTTGTTGATATCTGGTATGTTTCTGGTGTTGTAGTGTATTGTTATAGCACAATGCAATGGTTCTATAGTGTGTTGTTGCATACCACTATAGTATAGCCCATTATCAACACTTTTAGAATAATTGATAAATGGTTATTTATCAAGTCTTTTATAAGAACAGATAAAGGTATACTTTATTAGAATTTTTATAAGTGCTGATAAGAGATCATTTATCATCAAACTTAAATAATGAAACAATTAATGAATTAAAATAATTAAAAAAATATGAAATAAAAATAATAATAATTTAAAAACGTAATTCAATAAATGAAACGAAAAATAAAACAATTGTATAATTAATAAATTCAAAATAGAAAACTAAAATTAAATTATCATCTATCTTAAATTATTGATAAGGCCAATTAACGAAATTTATACAAGATTTTAAGATTTATTTAAAACATTAAATTAAAATTATTTAATTTAATAAATAGCTTGTAATTAACTACTTAAATTGATGAATAAAGTTAATTTATATAAAGTTTATAAAATTTGAAGAATTAAATTAAATTAAATATTTATAGAATTAAATAAAAGATAATTTATCAATTAATCAATATTTTATAAAATTAATATCTTTTAAAAAATTAAAACATGAAAATATAATTCGAGAATTAAATAAGTACACCACAAATAATTATTTGAAGGGATTAAAATACAAAATCAATTATAAAAATTGATTAATTAATAATTTGAACTCTTAAATTATTAGTGTAATTATTTAACAAAAACACCATAATTAATTAATTAAAACATTAAATCATAATAAAAATATGTGGCTCATCAATTGATTTTAGAGCCACATAAAATTCCCCCACACATAAGCATTGATTTTCCTCAATCAATTTCATGTTTCATTTACTTTTAAAAAAGTATAGTATTTTCAATCATTAAACACATAAAGAAGCATGTCAAAAACATAAAAAGTTGAGGACCGAAATTTGAGAAAAAGGCTTTAGAAATGAGATAATTGAAATAGGTTTGGCCTAAAATTAATACACCCTAGTTGATCAAGGAAATAAAGAATCATTCACTACTGAGGATGTCATTCCTCATTTTTGAATTTTCTGACTACCTTACTTATAATCAAATATATGTCCTAAATTAAAGAATGATAGGAATTCAAAACTGAGTGGAATTAAAAACAAAACCAAAGGCACTTTATATACTGAATTTATCCTATGTTTCCCAAAAGATCTAAGATAAATTATTTTTTTCTCATTCACCTTATTAAAACAACATAAATGGTTTCATAAAAATATAATGTCCCCAAATTTATCTGGTGTTCATTATTTATCTCACCTTAATAAACTCGTTTTGACACTAGGTGTAATGCCCTGACCTCAAAAGACTAGAGTCAATACATTATTTCATTAAATTGGAAGGATTATAAAGAAGTCATATCCTAAAGGACCAAATCATTTAGTAGTTTTGGAAAAATAGATACATACATAGGTTCAAAATTACAACTTGAAATGAAAAACAACATATAAGTTTTATTGGGAACATCCACAACTCTAAGTTTGTCCCTGCAATTCATTCATAATACACCTATTCACATCCTAGGGAAAAATAAAACATAAGAAAAGGGGTGAGATCAAATGCTCATTAAAGTTAAAAAATATAGTAGAATATATCATAAACATAAACATTATACATGGTTAATAATTAAAAACCCATTCCATTAAAAATAAACTTGTACATATAATGGTTGGAATAAGAGTTGAAAAAATAATTCCATAATAAAACATAATAATGGGTATTTTATTTGTCAAATAACCACATGAGCATTAAATTACCAACATCATAATCAGGTAATGTATAATTTGGGACATCATAACCACACTATCAAGGCCTCATTCCAAGACCAAAAATAATCATACTGTCAAGGCCTTGTGCCAAGACCATAGTTTGTCTCATGAGACCTACTGATGCACTGAGAGGTTATATCGGTCCCCACCCAAAACATACTGTGTCCAATTTATTCCTCATATTAATTGGGATCAATATAAACAACATACACATTTATGTTGAAACTAACATATAAAATGTAAATAACTTTTCCCAATCACTAAACATAAACACTAGCCATTCTGTGTAAAATGGTGAATATTTTGAAGATAGCACATACATAGTCAAAATAATCATAAATAATTAAATAAAACATATTGCATGATATCATAGGAGATAAACCTCAATGTAGTACAATATTAAACAAAGTATGTATAAATAGATAAAGATACTTTTAAATGAGACCATTGAAAAATCCTTGAGGAAATAATCCTTAAACATTCCAAAGTGTCCCATAGCACATACCAACTTGAAACATTCAAATCACAATCCCTTAGAATATCATGAGAATAAGGATACTAATTATATTATATATAAAAGGTAAGTACATAAACCACAATAAATAAATAAGTGGTGACCAATCCATATAACTCATAAAAGTTAAAGTGAGATGAGAAAAATCATTTTTACTTTAGAAAGATGACTTCTTTTGGAAAATCATTTGTATTTATCATGACATAAATTTGTAAACTTATATAACCAAGAAAATAAAAATTAAGTTTTATTAAATTGTATTTTAGTCTTAAATAAATTCCTATTGAGGTGAACTCATTTAAAAATCATTTAAAGTAAGCTTCAGAAAGAAAACATTTTAGTGTAGTTTAAGAAAAATATTAAAGGATTTTAAAGAACCAAGAAATGTTTGCTTTCGTAAAACCCAAAATGAACCAAAGTAGATTTTTAATTTTAAAATGTGTTATTTTAGAAATATAATTATGGATTAAAACATATTATAGAGTGAACTTCTAAATATGTAAGAATTCAAGAAGTTCCTTGAACCGAGCTTGCATTTCGGAACAATTTTTTTTGAAAGATTATTTTAAGACATGTAACTACTCATAAAGAAGTATTATTATTGGTACAAAAATATAGAAAATTGAATGATATATTATGAGGAGTATATTGAAATTAATAATAATTTCATTGAGGTGAGTAGAGAATAAGAGCAACCAAAATGAAAATGGAGGTTCTGGTAGAAAATACTTAAAACTTTGTATTCAAATGAATTATATGCCCCGAAATTAATAATAATAAAATTATACATTGAATATAATTAAAATAAATATATTAATTATATGAAAAATCAATGTTCAGTATAAATGCACCATACATATTAGTTGCAGTGAATACATAATATCTCACAAAAATGGAAGTGAGATGAAGAAACACTAACCTTAAGTCTGAAGGTGTTATCCAATTGATCTTAATGACCTGAATAATAAAATTTAGGTTCATTAATTAATAATTAAAGAACCTAATATTTATTTAACTGATTTATTATATCCTTATTAAGTTCATTCATGGCCTCTTTTATGGGTTAAGAGGTTCAATTTCATTGTTTGGGTCCTTTTGTTTCATAATCGGTATACTTATATACATGAATAGAGAATCTTGTAAAATGAGGATGGTTATCTGGAATTGAAGTTATATTTTATTAGTAAACATCCAGAAGGTTACATGGTTGTAAATTTCATTTGGTTACTTTAAGGGAAGATGAATCATTATATAAATTATTTAATGATAACCATTTCCGTTAATTATCGGTTTTTGAACACAATGAACACATTTTTCATTATAAATAAAACCCATGTGTAAAAAAATATTCTAAAACCATATGTGATATATAATCCATATATTATAGTCTGGTTCAACCATAATAATTTTTTCATGAATATAATTTAATATGGTAATAGAAATTGTAAACCCATCATCCTTGAATGTATTAAATTAGTATATCTCGGATTGTTTTTTACTACTAGTATAAAAGAAGGGTAAAGGAGAGATGATAATAACATATTCCATAATCATAAAAAAATTAAAGTTCATGTATGGTAATGTAGTTTTCATAACATTTGGGTGATGATAGGTGAGGATAGAAAAGAAAACAATTGAACTTGAAAAAAAATGTAAAACAATTGAAAAGAGGAGTTTACCAATTGAATTAATCTTCCTTGGGAGCCTATTTAGGGAAGAGGATTTGGTCTTTTTATGATAGGAAGGGCTTTTGGACGTGGGGAAGGATCTTTGAAGGGTATTTGGGTATAATTTAGATAATTTACAAGGCTTGTGATGATTGAAGAGAAGAGGTAAGGAGGGGTGGTATTTATAGTGGAGGAGAGGAGGGGTTTCTCATTATTTTAATCATTAGTTTATTATTTCTGATCCAAACTATGAATAGTATTGATTAATGTGACATAAAACAGTAATAAATACATGTGAGTTCAAACAAAGTGTTTCTACATCATACTTCCATCACCAAAGACTTAATAAACCATGTATTTAGCATTTATCATAAATTTTCATATTTTTCTATTCATAAAAAATTTATGTATTTTAGAAAAATCAAAAAAATTCACCCTAACCATTTTTTGACATATATAACCAAAAAATGGACTCCATTTTATAAAAATACTTTTCTAAATATGTGAAATTTAATGATTAAATAAAATAATTATTTACTTGAAAAATAAAAATTTTATATTCAAAACAACTTTTATAATACTTTCAAAAATTGATTATGGTCCTATTAAACTATCCTAAATTCATAAGACAAAAAAAATATTTATTTATGAACCCATTTTATAAAATTTAATTAATATATTAATTTAAAATTTAAATTAAATATTTATCACTCATAGAAATAGGAAAACTTAATTAATAAATTTTAAAATATTCTAATTCATTTATAATGTTCCAAAATTTTATTTATACTTTCATGGGTGAGGTTTCTATTAATTAAGGTCATATTAATATTCATAAGGGTAATATTTCTATTCATAAGGGTATATTACTATTCACAAGGGTAGGTTACTATTCATAAGGGTAATTTAATATTCACCAAAAATTTAAGTTTGTTCTATCAGACTCAAAAAATCACCCCGAATGTAACCATGTATGTCGGATTTTCGAAATTCAAATCATATAAGTGGAAAATTTATAATAATTGGCTCAGTTATAATATATTGTTGTTTTGTAGAGACTTAGTGTTTTATGCATTCAATATTAAATTTATTTGTAAATATTTGGGGTGTTACATTCTCCCCTCCTTAAAAAAATTCATCCGCGAAATATTGAAATTTAATTTTGAATGTTAATGGTTGATACATGAAAATTCCCTTTTTTTAAACCCACATCATAAATATAGTAAAAATATCCTCTTAAGAAGAGGGAAAGAGAAATGAATCAGTTACTACAAAATAATGCATTATAATTAGATAACAAGGTCATGGAAGAAAAATTAAACCATTATATTATTATGGAAAGTGATAGAGAACACTCTCATATGAAAGATCATTACCAAAAAACCATAAACTATAGTTATGAAAAAAATTGTAATTGGAAAAAAAAAATTTAAGACTTGTTTCCCATAGTTGATGAATTATTCCACTCTATAAGAATATAAATATAAATTTATATTTCATAAACACAATCTTATCCTTCGTTTGTGCCTTGATCTATTTATACGTCATTTCTTAGAACAGGTTGCATCAAGTGGTGACATTAAACTCTAAATACTTATACAATGATAAACTAAAACTATTTCATAAATGGTTTAAAATTCCAAAATATCATGATCCAACACTTTAGAATCAATCCTATATCCATTCTTGCTGGATCCATGTACATGGGGTCATTTTCAATCATCATTTTCTTTAAAACTCCAGGATTCATTCGACTCAATTCATTGACAACCTTATTTTCCTTTAATCAACATGAAGTAGCCTTAAATTTTCACATTATAATCATGTGAATATCTTCATCATGTATCCTATTGAAATATTGTAATAACTCAAATTACCATAAAAACTTATTGGAAACTTTCACTCATCCTTACACATGTTATTGGACATATTCTTTATATCCATAAATGTTGTAAACTCCATCAATGATATAACATACCACATGTAGAAAATTCAATAATCAGTTTTGAGGTAGTGAGTACATATCCAAATCAGTAATTTCATCATCATTATCTTAATCATAAAGAATATATTTATGGTTGTCTTTCCCTCATCCATATACTTTCCCAAGATATTAACTTTTTACTAAGTCACTCATCCTTGGAAAAATTCATCATACAACCTCAAATTCTTAATGAAATAATACTAATGTAGAATCCTCATATATTTCATAATTCTTATAACCAGTATAGTTCTGATAACATATTCAAATGACATGATTATTGATGAGGAATATTAATCATTCAACTTCATCTATGGTAGTATCATGACTTGATCATTATCCAGTGACATCATTTTTGGGCATATTTCTTTGACTTTTAGGGTATTGATTCACATAGTGCCGCATTTCCTTGTAGTTGAAGAACATTACATTGAAAACTATTTTCTTACCCTTCAAATCGTGAACTTTGTGGCCATTTTCTCCACACTTGTAACAAACTCCATTTCCTTTTAAGTAGGATCTGGGGTGTTTCCTTCCACAAGTTACACATTTTGGAAAACTACCCTTTTTATTCTTCCCTTTATCCATTCATTCCTCTTTTACCCTCTTCTTCTCTTGCTTCCCGTCAAAGCTATAGGACTCTGGGAGTTATTTATATACCTTTTTAACAAATGATATTATCTCTTCCTATGATGAGGATACTTTGGAGACTATATTCATTCGAAATGATGGATTAAGACCATAAGAGATATGATCCTTCTTACTCTTTTCATCACATGAATTGGTGAAGTTCTCACTCCTTCTATTAGGTTCTATTTTTAATCAATTCCATATAAATAATTACATCATAAAATTATGAACTTGATATAACACTAAACTTGTATAATACATAACATTCATTTATGCATCACAAATCCTTGAACTATATACTTTGGATACATTAGGGGCATAAATACTTCATAATGTCTTATAAAAAAATGTGAATTTTATTAATAATACCCCTTAGGAGTGTCAGACTAGGTGCATTGTAAATCCCTTTTTCGTGTATTGGGTTACCACAGGTCAAAGCCCAAAACACCTTGTCAAAGTTGTTACTCATAGGTACATATGCACCAGAAACATGTCCACTTGTAGTATCCAAACAAAGATTTATTTTCTATGAAGATCCAAATAATCTATTCCTTCCCAAAATTCTAGGATGTTCTTGTATGTTTATCATCAATCCTATCTTATGTTTTTTACCCAAAATATATATTTTTTTAATCTAGTTTCCAAGTTTTATACTTTACATCCTCTGATACCAACTATAATGCCTCAACCATAGAAGCCCAAAGTCAGTGCATTATTTCATTACATTGGAATGATTACAAGGAATTAATATCCCAAAGGAACAAATAGTTTACTAGTGTTGAAAAACCATATACATACATACGTTCAATATTACAAATTAAAATGAAAAATATTATATAATTTTTATTGGGAACATCTAGAACTCCAATTTTATCCATGCAATTCATTAATAATAAACCTCTTCACATATTGTGGAAAAATAAACCATAAAAAATGGGTGAGATAAGATGCTCAGTAAGGTAAAACAATACATCAGAAGATGTCATAAACATAAATATTATGCATGTTGAATTACTAAATACATATTCCATTAAAAATAAACTTGTACATACTATAGCAGGAATAAGAGCTAAATAAATAATTCATAATAAAACACAATCATGTGTATTATAATCATAGAATAACCACATAAAATTGCAATTACTAGCTTCATAATGAAGGAATTCCTAATTTGGTACATCATAACCATACTGTTAAGGACTCCTTCCAAGACAATAAATTATAATACTATCAAAGCCTCGTGCCAAGACCATAGATTGTCTCATTAAACCAATCAATGCACTGCGGGGCTATAGAGGGGCCCACTCAACACTTACTAATTCCAATGCATTTCTCATATGAATGGGGATCAACATATAAAACATACACATTAATATTTAATCTAACATATGAAATTTAAATAACTTTCATCAATCATTAAACACTAACACTAACCATTCAGAGTAATATGGTAAATGGATTCAAGATAGAACAGACAAAGTGAAACTAATCATAAAACATTAAATAAAACATGTTGGATGATCTCATAGGAGATAAAAATCAATTAATTACAATATTCTACAAATGTTGTTGACATGGATGAATATAATTGTAAATGAGACCATTGAAAAATCCTTGAGGAAATAATCCTTAAACATTCCAAAGTATCTCCTACCACCTTGAATCATTCATCTCATAATCCCTTATATATCATGAGAATAATGAGACTTTTGATATGATATACCAAAGGGAATTACATATAATGCAAGAAATAAATAAGTGGTGAACAGGGCATATATCTCATAAAAGTTAATGTGAGATGAGAAAAATCTTTTTTTACCTTGGAAAGAATACTTCTTCTAGAAAATAATTTGTATCCATCATAAAATAAGATTTTAAACATGTTTATCTCAGAAAATAAAAATCTAAGGTCATTTAAATTATATTTTAAGCCTAAATAATGTCTTATTGTGTTTATATAAATTGAAAATAGCTTTTAAAAAATCTTTAGAAATAAAACATTTCAGTGCAGTTTAAGGATAATATTAAAGGATTTTAAAGCTCCAAGGCATGATTGACTTAATAAAACTAGAAATGAACCAAATAATCTTTTTCATTTTAAAATTTTTTATTTTATAAATATAAGTATGGATTAAAATATATTACAATGTCAACTTCAAAATATGTAAGAATTCCAGAAGTTCCTTGATTCGGGCTAGCATTTCAGATTTTTTTTGAAAGATTATTTTAAGTCATGTAACTCTACATAATGAAGGATTATGATTGGTAAAAATATATATAACATTCACACAAAATTTATGAGGATTACATTGGAATAAATAATAATTTCATTTAGGTGAGTAGAGAATAAGAGCAACCCGAATGAAAATTGAGGTTCAGGTTGAAAATACTTAAAACATTGTAGTCTATTGAATCATATTCCCCAAAACTAAAAATAATTCAATAATATATTTAATTCCATTAAAATAAATATATTCATGTTTTTAAATGTCAATTGGTATTATACATACACCATACATAAGTAGTAGTAGTGAATATGGAATATCTCATAAAAATGAAAGTGGGATGAAGAAACCCTTACCTTAAGTTATAAGGTGTTCCCCACTTGATATTGATGACCTAAATAATAAAACATAGGTTCATTAATTAATAAGTAACTAACCTAATCTTCATTTAATTTATTTATTATAACCTTATTAAGTTCATTCATAGACTTTTTGATGGTTTAATATGTTTAATTTGAATGTTTGGGTCCTTTTGTTTCCTGATTGTTATACATATATACATGAATAGAGAATATTGTAAAATGAGGAAGGTTATCTAGAATTAAAGTTATATGTTATTAATCAACATAAATAATGTTACATGGTTTTAAATTTCATTTGGTTTCTTATATTTAAGACAAATCACAATATAAATTATTTTATGATAACCGTTTTGGTTAATTAGCAGTTTTTAACACAACAAATTAATTTTGATTTATAAATCAAAACCATCTGTAAAAAAGATTATAGAACCATATATAATACATAATACATATATTATATTCTTTTTAAATCATAATAATGGTTTTTTGACCATAATTGAAGATTGAAATAGTAATTGAAAACCCATCGTCCTTGAATGTGGTAAATTAGGACATCTCAGATGGTGTTTTTTACTCCTACATATAAAAGAAGGGTAAAGGAGATATTATAATAACTTATTCCATAATCATAAAAAAAAATTAATGTAAATATAAGGTACTGGAGTTTACATAAAATTTGGGTGAGGACAACAGAGGTTAGAAAAGAAAACAAAGTAACATGAAAAAGGTAAAAAAATTGAAAGGGGGGGTTTACCTCTGGAATTGATCTTCCTTGAGAGCCTCTTTAGGGGAGAGGATTTGGTCTTCTTATGTGACCAATGATTGTTGGATGTGGGGGAGGATATTTTTAAAAGATTTTGTCATAATTTAAACAAGTTAAATGTCTTTAAAGGAGTCAAGAGAAGAGGTTTGGAGGGGTGGTATTTATAGTGGAGGAGAGGAGGGGTTTCTCAATATTTTAATCATTAGTTTTCTATTTTTTTCTCAAGACAATGAATAGTCATGATTAATGTGACAAAAAAATAGTAATAGGTGAACTTGAGTTCAAACCAAGTGTTCCTACATCATCCTTACATCACCTGTGACTCAATAAACCATGTAATTAGCATTTATCGTAAATTATCGTATTTTACTATTCATCAAAATTTCATGTATTTTAGAAAAATCCCAAAAAAATCACCCTAATAATTTTTGATGATTAGAATCTAAAACATAACTCTATCATATAAAAATAATTTTCTAAATATGTGAAATTTAATGATTAAATAAAATAATTATTTACTTGAATAATACAGATATTATATTTTAAAATGCTTTTATAATACTTTCAAAAATTAACTATGGTCTCATAAAATTATCCTAAAATCATAAGGAAAAAAAATTTATTTAAGAAAATATTTTATGAAAATGAATTAATTTATTAATTTAAAATTGAAATTAAATATTTACCACTCACAAAAATATGAATACTTAATTAATAATTTATAAAATATTCTACTTCATCTATAAGGTGCCTAAATTTTATTTATACTTTCATGGGTGAGGTTACAATTAATAAGGTTCATATTACCATTCATAAGGGTAAAATTAATATTCATAAGGGTATATTACTATACATAAGGGTTAGTTAATATTAATAAGGGTTGGTTATAATTTTCTAAAAATAATTTTATTCTATAAGACTACAAAAATCACCCTGAACGCAACTATGTATGTCTGATTATTGAAATTCTAATCACGGAAGTGGAAAAACTATGTTTATTGGATTGATTATAACAAAATGTTGTTTTTTATAGACTTGGTGTTTCATTCATTAAATATTAATTTTATTTGTCAATCCTTGGGGTGTTATACTAGGAACTTTATTTTATTTTTTCCAGCCAAGTTCTTTGTGAAAATCACTGTGCATAACACTTATTCAACATGAAAATGGATTTAGTTAACAGAGACGCACCTAGTTCCTAGAGTCTCAGAGGTTAATAGTGGGTTCTAAAATCTCATTTTACCCCAATTTCAAAATATTTATACAAATACCATTTACTATAGCTCACAAAGGTGATTAATCTTTAATAATTAAAAAGTGGGTCCCCTAGGAGAATGTTCAATCTTCCAATTCCAAAAGTTATGATCATAACTTTATAAGAATGTATCCTATATCACTCTCAATCATATTTCCTAAATCTAATATTCATAAAATCATTAAACATATTCACTCAGTAATAATTCATTTTGAAAAGATTCAGATTCAAGAAAACTCTTAACTATGAGTAATTAATTGACCTTAGGAAAGACATATTTGAATTACAGTGAAAATCCTAAATAAACACAATTTGTGAATGAATTTTTAAAAAATTGCCTTTTTTAAACAAAAAAAATTAGAGGAAGATGGATTTGATGGTCTTACAATAATGCATATATTATCTCAAAGTAGGTTAACCTTCTCCCCCACACTAGAAACCCAACTTAGTCCCCAAATTTGAATTCAAATGTAGAGAAGACAAAAATTTGACAATAAAATGTCAAAAAGATTTTGTAATTAGGTATATTGATGATATGTTCAACAGGTCATACTGTAGTTCAAATAGTGTGATTTCCATGGAAAATATTTTATAGAATCACATAAATGCATTAACCATGAATCCAATGATGAGAATTTTCAATTATGTTTACAAAGTAGAATGTGAAACATAATTAAAGAGTGAAATGAGTTTTAGAAAGATTCAGAATTTGATTCAATTGGATTTTCAACAAAATAGAGAATAGGTATACTAAACACCTTAGTAGAAATAATCATAAAACTTCCAATAACAACTAGTGAGAAATGTGGTTATGATCCCCCCACACATAATTTCACACAGTTTAATTTTTCATAAGTTAAAAACAAACCAGTAAAGATAGAAGTTGAACGAAATAAATAGTCACTATTATGGTGTCTCAAGTATGATAGTGACTAATGTTCAATTGTGACTCATTGATAATAGTGACTAATATACAATGACGATTCATTGATAACAGTGAGTCATGTGCAACTGTGAATCATTGATAACAGTGCTTCATGGGAAATTTGATTCATGTACTCACCATTGTGCAGTGTAAAATTAAATCATTGTTTACCTTCTTTATTTAGTAATAAAGGAGCTCAAAAATGAATTTAGAAATTTAAAATAAGGATCTTTCTGAATTAAAAATTTATCCAATTATGCTCAAGATTATAACTCAAAATGAATTGAAAAACTTCATGAATTATAATCATTTATTAACACTAACAGCATCATTTTATAAAAACATAAACCAAGAAGACTAAGAACAAAATCCAGAAAAGATAGAGAAAGAAATAATTTATTCAAAGTAAAATAAGAAAAAGAAAATAAAGTAAAAAAAATATAAACCATGGGATGAGTTACATGAAGCACTATGTTTTAAGTCTTTTGTTGGACTTTATTTAAGTTCAGTTTTACAGCACAGTGAAGGCATCCAAGCCCTTCCGTAGTCCTTAAAAATACACTTTAAATCTTTGTCCATTAACAAGAATAGGATTGTTTTCTTCTCCTAAGATATTTACAGCACCATTCATAGAAACTCCAACTAAAGTAAAAGGTCCAGACTAGTTGGATTTCAATTTTCCAACAAATATCTTAAGTATTTAATTAAAGAGAAGGACCTTCTATCCAAGTTTTAACTCTCTATTTTGAATGAAAAATCACTAAATATTTTAGACCTATCTTTTTATATCCTAGTGTTATCATATGAATCTATCTTAACCTCATCATGCTCACTCAACACAAGAAATGTCCTCTCTTCATCACTCTTAATGTAAAAAAATTTAGAGCCTTAACTGTCCAACACGACTTGTGCTGCAACTCCACAGGAAAATGAAAACATTTTCCAATTACTATGATGTTTTGAGACATGTTTATTGGAGTCTTCAAAGCTGTTCTATAGGCCCACAAATCACAATCTAACTTAAGAGACCAATCCTTTCTATAATTGGAGAAATTTTTCTCCAGAATTTGTTCCAACTCCCTATTTTAGATTTCTACCAGTCCACTAGATTTTGGATGGTAGGAAGTACCAGTACTATGAGTGAAACCATATTTCTCCATTAATTCTTCAAACTTATAGTTTTTAAAGTGTGTTCCTTTATCAGTTGTAATGGCTTTTGGAACTTGAAATCTTGAAAAGAAGTAATTTTTAACAAAATTTATTACATTTTTAGATTGATTGTTGGGTAGAGCTACTACCTAAACTAACATAGACACATAATCTAAACCAAAAAATATACTCATTCTTATGAGATGGCGGAAATGGACCCTTGAAATATAAACCCCAAACATCAAATATCTCAACTTCCAAAATACCTTTTTGAGGAAACTCTTACTTCATCCCAACATTGTCCAATATTTTCCATCTATAACATCCTACAACAAATCTCCTAGCATGATTTAATAATGTGGGTCAATAAAAACAAGCTTGAAGAACTTTTTGTGTTTTCTTTTCACCACCATGTTGTCCTTACTGTGGTGAGGAGTGACACATTTCTTGAATTGGCATCATTTCCTCCTCTGGAACACACCTTCTATGAATTCCATCAGGATATCTCCTAAACAATAAGGGATCATCCCAAAGAAAATACTTAATCTCTAAAATTGATTTATTTCTTTTAATATTAACAAATCTTTGGGAAAGACACTAGATTCCCTAAAATTGAAAAATTATGAAAACCGTGCAGACTTCTTTATTGAAATAGTGAAAAAAATTCATCAGGGAAAGAAGATTTAATATCACATGGAACTTCACAATGAGTAAAAGGAACCCAAAAATTTTGATCTGTAACTATGTTTTCAGATCCATACTTGTCTCTAATTTCTATGTCAAATACATGTAATAAAAAAATCTTTATAATGAGCCTGGTTTTAGCCTCCTTCGCAGAGAGAAAATATTTTAAGGTAGAATAGACAGTGAATACGATGACTTTTGAACCTAGAAGATAATTCATAAATCTATCTAGAGTAATGACCACAGCCAAAAACTCATTTTAAGTAGTCTTATAGTTTCTGTGAGCAACATCGAGCAATATATTAGCATATTATACCACATTTAACTTCTTATACCTCCTCTCTCCTACAGCAGCTCTAAAAGTCATATCACTAGCATCACAAATTAATTCAAAAGGAAGTTTCCAATTAGGTGTAGTGATGACATGTGATGAAGTGAGTTTTTCTTTAATAACATTAAAATATTCCAAATATTTTTTATTAAAAATGAATGGGGAATCCTTAATAATAAGAGGATACAAGGGCTTAGTTATTTTTGAAAATTCTTTTATAAACCTTCAGAAAAAACCAGCATACCTGAGGAAACTTCTAACACCTTAAACATTTTTAAGAGGTGGTAATTTTTGAATTAAATCTATATTGGCAGTGTCAACCTACAAACCCTTCTTAGACACTTTATGTCCCAGCTTAATCCCCTCAGTGACCGTGAATTAACATTTTTCCCAGTTGAAAATAATGTTGGTCTCTAAGAACCTCTCTAACTCCAATTCCAGATTTCTTAAAAAGTATCAAATGTGCTACTAAATATGGATAAATCATACATGAAAACCTTTATAATTCTCTCAATCATATCAAAAAAGATATCCATCATACAACTTTAAAAGGTAGAATGGGATAGACATAACCCAAAACAATCTTCTAATTGGAAAATGTCCCAAATGGTTTTGTGAAGGAAGTTTTATACAGTTCCTTTGGAGCTACAAGAATATGGTTGTAACCAGAATACCCATCCATGAAAAAAAATCATTCACAACAAGCCTCTTGAGCATTTGATCAAGGAACGGCATTGGAAAATGGTTATTCCTAGTGACTAAATTGAGCTACCTATAGTATTTATAGACTCTCCATTTGGTGGATTTCCTAACTTTAATTTCTTCATTTTTCTCATTAGGGACAACAGTGAAATCACCTTTCTTAGGGAATACAAGAACCGAGATGACCCAAGAACTATCACAGATGGGATATATGATCTCAGTGTCTAGCATTTTGATTACTTCCTCTCTCATTACCACTTTCTTTTTGTCATTTAATCATCTTTAACATTCCACTCTTGGCTTATGGTCTTGCTCCATGGGTATCTTATTCATACATAATGAAGGGATAATTCCCTTAATATCATCCATGGCCCAACCTATAGCATAATTGAATTTTTTTAGAATATTTTAAAAAAACCTCTTGATTTTCTTTCAACTCGGCCAAAATTATTACAAGAATCATGGAATTCTCACCCAAAAATGAATTCTTAAGAAGTGTAGGAAGTGGTTTCAATTACAGGATGGGTGATTTTTCACTTGAAGGGGGAATGTTGGGCCTAGGGGTACAATATCATCAATATTTCTCTAATAAAAAGTTTTAAGGGTTGATAGATTCTCAATTTCAAGACCATTTTCAGAATTTACGACATTATTATCCAAAGTGGACAGCTCGGTGTCAAAATTTTCTAGATTTGAGTTCAAAAGATTTGTTAAATGAGAATTGTCTTATTTTCTAATAGTCCCCCCATATAAAAAATAAAAATTTTCAATAGTATTGGTGATATCAAAATCACCATAAAGTTCACTCAAAATGTTTATAGTTTAGAATCAGATGATAAACTTCCAGTAGAAGCAGAAACTGGACTATCGTCATGTTCTGGAAAATTTTCTAGATTTTCAAAATGACCCGATTCTACAGATTTTGAAACAATAAAATCAATAATATACACTTACAAATTAATTTCTTGAACATATGTTTGTTCTTCATATTATTCAATTTGTTTAAGTGAATTTTCTACTTCTAAGGACTCTAGCCTTGAACATTTTTTTGAGAAAGTTGGTCTTTTGACATTTTTGAATACATTAAACTCTACTTGTTTCTCTCCAATTTTAAAAATAAGTTTACCCTTTGACACATAAATGATTACTCCACCAATGGAAAATAAGGTCCTACCCAGAGTAATGGGAACCTCTTGGCTACACTCCATATTAGAAACTAAGAATTCTCTAGGTAGAAACAATTTCTCAACACCTATTTGAATGTCATATACCCTTCCCATAGGATGTGGGAATGGATGATCATATAATTGAATGATGACCTTGGTGGGTTGAAGACCACCCAATCTCAACAATTGGAACTTTGGGTTAGGGAGCTAGTTGATACTGGCACTTAAGTCACACAAATAATTGAGTTGACTTGAATTTACTAAGGTATATGTAATGAAAAAAATACCTAGGTCATTAAGATTTGATGGGATTTTCTTTTGGAGTACATAACCAAACTCTTCACTGTGTTTGTAGGTGGGAAATTATTCAAGAGTCCTTTTATTTAAATTTTTTTTTAAAGATATTTAAGATAAGATGGAATTTTAATCAAACCACGGATGAATGAAATGTTTACATGGAACATGGTCAATAGCTCAATGAATTGAAGAAGTTCTCCCTTAGTATTTCTTTTTGGTTTTAATTTTTCAAGGAACAGAATGGGTGAGGATAGATTTCTAAGAATAGTTGGCATGTCCTTAAATATTTCAACAACTTTTTCTTTGAATTTATTCTAATTATTTTCATAAAAATTTCTAATTTGATATCCAATGTAAAAAATTTAGATTTTCTACATTTTAAAGACTTTATTCTTGATTTCCATATTGGATATGCATTACATTTTTATTTCCATATTCACATAGTTTTTTATTTTGGGAAATTTGAAAAACAAATTCATCTATAGTTTGGGTGTTTAGCCCACTTATAGTTACAACAGCCATGAAATTATCCTTATGGATGATTTCTATTTTACTAGACAGTCTTAATTTATCCTTATATATAAATTATTTAGCCAGTTTCCTTAGTTAATTTTCTATATTCGGTTTTCTAGAATCAATGTGAATTTTACCAGATTTGTATTGGGCTTGTTGTTGATTTAGCTGGGTTTTGAATATTTCATCTTGATATTCCAGTATATTTAGTAGTTGATCATGTTTTGAAAAGATTCAACCCTCATAATTTACTTGAGAATTAGAATATTCTAACCTTGGTTGGTTTTGAATGTTTTGTATTGGTGGTTTTGGTAATTAGGGGTAGTGGGTTGTTTGATCATTCCTTGGTCCATCCTTGAAAATTTGGGATGGTTCCTATAGCCCTAATTATTGTTGTTTAAAAATGGTTCATCTTTAGTAGGAAACCAAGGACCATAGTTAACAAAATTTTAATTTTCTTGTTGGGCTGACATGTCAAGTTTTTAGAAAAAAAATCAGTGGGAGTGAGCATCCCACATTAATATCATTATTCTCTAAGTGATTGGTTTGTGTTTTAACAACCGAATTGATTCAGTTGTTGTTTTCAATTTTGGTTCATTAATCAATGAATTTGATTTTTAATTTCAATAATTTTATCCTGAGTTTCATTTCCTGAACCAGTGTTGTTAACATTTCTTTTCACTCTCTTAATTCGTGAATTTATATATTGGGGATTTAAAGAAGGATTGTTAAGAATATGTCTTAACACATCATCTATATTATTATTTTAGTTACCCCCAGCATATTGGTCAAAAATATTTATACTATATGAGGAAATCTCTTCATAAAATGTTTCCACGAGAAGATGGGATGAGAGTTGATGATGGGGAAACTACCTAATCAAGTCCCTAAATCTAACCCTAGCCTCCTAAAATGCTTCTCCATAGTCTTGCTAAAAACTGATGATTTTATTTCTAAGTTATATTATAAGTATTTGGGGATAAAATTTCATGATTAAAGAATTATAAAATTGATCCTAGTTCAAAAAAATATTCTCATCTAGACTCAAGAATGAATTTCTAGAATTCCTTTTGAGGAAAAAGGGAAATAACCTCATTCTAATCTCATTATTTTAGATTCCAAGAAGTGTTAGTTGTTGTACTATATTATATAAGTCTCTAATAAAGGATATAGAGTCCTCATTAGAGGTCCCATTGAAAGTAGGTAACAATAAAATGTGGTATTGTTTGAGTTCATAATTTTTTCTTTAGAAGATAACCTAATGGAAGATGGGTTTCTTAACACTTGAGGAATTTGGAACTCCCTCATACTAGGACTCATATTCTCATCTAAGTGTTCAGGGTGAAAATGTTGTTGATTATTAGGTATAGGTACTCTATATTCTAAATTATCTATTTCAAGTTTTTTGAGAGCAGTTAAATGTTTATCAATTTTTGGGTTAAGGGGCTCTCGTATAAAAAAAATAGGTTCTTGTGCCCTAGAAAAATGTAATAATAGAGTAAAATAGTAAAAAAAGTAGTAAAAACAATTATTAAAATTATATTTCAAAAAAAATTAATGTAAAAAAAATGTATCTAAATATAGACAAGCATAACAGATTTGTTTACCGAAATTTTCAATTTTTTCAATTTTTTTTAGTTTTTATGGATTTTTTTTTGAAAAAAAAATTATATAAAAAGTGGTCTCTCGAATTATTCACTGGAAATGAAACCAAAAACTTGACCCATCTATCATGGAATAAGATATCAAAGTCTAAATATTTTATTTTTCTACTTACTACTATAAATTAGTTGGTAGTTTCAAACCCACAAGGAACGTAAGTGACCAAATTTATCAAAACATACCCACTGTTGTCAGCAGTGGGTTAATTTTCTTTTTAATTTTTCTTTTATTATTATTTATATTTTGATTTATTAGTAATGAAATAAAATGTTTTATTTATATTTTTGTACAAAATATATGATGAAAAGGGAGAAAATATCACAAACAATGAACAATAGAGAGTAAGATGAACAATCATGAAGATATGCCCCTTGAAAAATCTCACATACTCGTTTAAAGATAATTCATTTCCATAAAAAAAATACTTTAATTATAACCACTAAAAGTTAATGATTTATCTCCATCACCAAGAGATTAATCATATTGTTTGAATAATATTGGAGTTCACCACTCCAAGATAAATTTATATTCAAATTATATTTGATTAGGACAATAGAAACAAACTCACTATTCATTCAGATGTATTCTTTTGAAAAGAAAGTGTTAAAAAAATTCATTCATGATCAAACAAACTGAATGATCATGGAATTTAAATTTGAATTCATTTTGTATAAATAAATCGAATGATTTCAAAAGTGATCTCATCATTCAATTATGAAAACATTAAAATGAAAAAATGAAAAGGTAAATTGATGATAACCAGTGGAAAAATAAATTCCCCAAACTACAATTTTATACATAAATCATGTTCATATTTATAATTAAGAAAATTCTATTAAAAGTTTTAGAAATTGAAAACAAATAGGAATGGATAACTCCCCTTATACAGTTGATATCATGTGGATGTTCTCTTTCTTGCTCTATGAGGTCTGCTGATTGTCATCTCTGAGGAATGTCCTAGATGTGTCTCTACTATCCGGGTTTCAAAAAAAATGAGAAGTGCTGAATTTTTTTAAATAGTAGGTGAAATAATAACCCCCCCCCCTCATGTTGATGATTCTCTATTTTTTAATAACCCATATCACATGTCGGTTTTTCACCCCTTGTATGCATCGACTTAGGTAACCCCATCCCTTTTTCAACACACATGTTCATTTTTCTTATACAACCTATGTCACTTTATTTTATCCCATGTAATGAACTGCAACTTGGTGGTTCATATGCACATGGATGTAATTCATGTTCTTCTTGAATCTACATGTGTAAAAACAAACATTAAATAGTAAATTATTAAACATTAAGAATAAAGATTTAACTTTGATTAATTAATTTTATAATTATATTAAAGTAAATATTAATTTATAACTTGTTTATATTTATTAATTCCAATTGATAATTTTTTAATATTATTTTAAACTTAAATTAAATTCATTATTAATTATCTATTTAGGATTATTAATGCTAATATTTTTATATTTTTATATAAAAAAGTTAATTAGATTATTTTTAAGATTAAGTTAATGAATTAATAGTTATTTATTTTAATATATATTATTATTAGTGTTTTAGTTTCTAATTTAATTATTTTATTAATTATTATTATAATTATAAATATTAAATTGTTTAAGAATATTAATTCATTTTTATTTAATTTATTATTAATTAAAATATTTTATTTATTTTATGAATAATTTTTTGTTATTAATTTTTATAAATATAATTATTATTATTAATTTATTTATAAATTTTTATTAAGTTTTTATTATTTTTAAAAAACTTTTTCCCCCAATCTCCCATATTCTCTTCTGTACGAAAGAATAGCATTGGCTTCTTCAGTAAGCTGCTCATGCTCCAACCTGAGCTCAAATTTCAGTATCGACTTCATCATGTCCTCTAAAACCTCCTTGTAGTGGCAGATGGAGGAAACTTGACTGGTGGTGGTGTGGGGTGGGTACTGCTGGGGAGAATCCTGATTCCAGACCAAAAATTTCTTACCAAAAATATCATGAGAAACCCAATGAAATATAGAAACGATATGAGAAGAATAAATAAATCAGCACATATGATTTTTTAACGTGGAAAAACCCTCCCATGCGGAGGATTAGAAAACCACAAGGAAATTATAAAATATCCACTATGAATCAGAGAGTACAAAGAATCCAAGTAATACCCTAACTTGAATTGCAAATAAGAGATCATATAAAACCTGTGTGAAAACCAAACCCCGATATGCTTCTTCCTTCTCTCTGATAAACATCTCGCTGACACAATGTATCGGAAGATCAATTTCTGACAAAATGTCACCCTTATGTCGATGAAATTTCACTTCCTCGAAGATCCTCACCCGAATATGCGTCAAACTCACATCAGCTTGCGACACCCAAATAATCTCGCCATTATGATGTACCGCTAATCTCCAATCGGGACACACCACATGATCACCGCTATCAGGAAGACTTTCGATATGTGTCCATGATCATCAATTTCGTAGTCGTTTCTCTACACCTGTCAAACACCGAGGCGCCGCACATGCTATTGTTGACGTGAAAACCCTCTTCTTTCTCCTAGTGAACTACATCATTAACACCCTACCAAAAACATTTCCACATGTCCAAGATAACTGTGCCATCGTCGTCGTGCCACATGGGCCACTACAAATGCGGCAACCCCTTTTCGGGTCTCCCTTTCTAACTACATCTTGCTGGAACACACTTTCGCTTTTCAAAATATGTTTCTGCATCCTCCTTATATAGACACAAAGTCTATAATCATCAATTAATGTAGTCAACATCCATTATTCCATCCATTAATAAAGAGAACTAAATATCCATTAATGTTGGGAGAAAATCCTCAATTAATGGTGATATAAATCTCTCCATTAATAATTTTCATCTCTCATCAATAAATGTGATGAATCCATCCCTTAATAATTTTACTCTCACATTAATAAATGTGATGAATCTCAACTAGATCAAATCTCCCACTATAGTGCCTCCCCCTTCATCTGGCGGTTTGCAGTGGCGGCTTGGAAGGTAAGCAGTGATCTCATCATAATTTATGTGGTTTGGCACCATCTGAACCACAATGATGTCCGCATCTGCCTTCAACTCAATGGCAGCACGACCTTCGGTGGTCCTTCACCAGTAGTATACAGTGGTTGTGCGGTGACCTGATACTCTAGTGGTGGTGTCTTCATATGTCGATGACCAATGATAACTCATTAAATCCCCTTCTCCCAAAATGGATTCATCCATGTGATCAGACGGTTGTGGAAAATAAGTTTGGGTTTTAGATCTTCATTGGTGGGTTGAGATCTAGAAGTGTGAAGTCTCTATTGGTGTTAGAATTTGAGTAGTGTCGGTGTCTCATGAGAGTGGAAATAGTGTGTTGAGGTAGAGCAGTGGTTTGTGGGAGGCGATGGTGAGTCTGAATGGTGATTGCACCCGTGAGTTGAGGAAATAAGATGTCGAGAATGGGTCGATGGTGAGTCTCATGGAAATGGTGACTCTAAGTCACTATTGTAGCAATGGAATGGTGTGAAAATAGGGAAATTGGTAGAAGTCACTTGATTAGTGGTGACTCATTTTTTCATCACTGAAACAGAGGAAATATAGTTAAATAAAAGAAAGAGATGGCAAGGGAGTAGAGAATAGAGATCTTGAGTCATCTATAAAGTAGAAAAGTTGATTCACCCTTGTAGATTCCACGGTGATTCGGTGGGAGGATATAACAGAGGCTGGGTGAAATGGTTGAGTCAGTGTAATAGATTCAATAGTGACAGAGATAAAAATTGTAAAGGGGTTTATGGTATCAAAATGAGACACCATTAGATAGGGTTCTCTATATAATGGTGTCTTAAAATTGATCTGTAAACATAAAATATTAATTAATCAATGAATTAAAAAAATTAAAAAATTTATGAAATAAAAAATAATAATTTGAAAACATAATTCAATAAATTATGTTAAAAATAAAACAATTTTATTATTGATAAATTTGAAATAGAAAACTAAAATTAAATTCACAACTATATTAAACTTTTAAGAAGACCAATTAACTAAATTGGTACTCGATTTTAAGATTAATTTAAAACATTAAATTAAAATGAATTAATATAATAAATAAGTTGTAATTAACTACTATAATTTATTACTAATGTTAATTTATATAATGTATGAAAATTTTATAGAATTAAATTGAATTAAATATTAAAAAAACAAATAAAGGATAAATTCTAAATTAATTTAGAATTTTTAAAATTAATATCTTTATGTTAAATTAAAACATCCAAAGTAATTAGATAATTACATAAGTAAACCAAAAATAAATATTTTAAAGGTTAAAAATACATATTTTTTTATAAAAATTGATTAATTAATAAATTAAACTATTTAATTATTAAAGTGTATTTATTTAAGAAAAACTCTATAATTAATTAATTAAATCATTAAAAAAATTAATAAAAATATGTGGCACATAAATTGATATTAATGTCACGTCAATATACATACTTGATCCATTACACATACTAAACTCATAGGTCGTACTGCTGGAGCATGAGCTATCAAATGAGGAACTACAGGTAGAGATTCTGGATCATATAGGGAAAGATCAACCAAACAATAACACTCACCTGGTAATTTTTTGTGATGAAACCATGAGATTGATAAAATTATACGGAAACCTAAATATTTAATTTGGTATAAGTATCCTTAGTTTTTGGTACTAATGTGAGGAATTTTAAGCATGAAATTATTTTCAAGGGGTGTAGAATGTGACACCCCATTATTTTAGTGATATATTGGTTTAAAAAAATTAATATATTTGATAATTTAAGTTACATGAAACACTTTTTTTAGTTTCTCTTATACATAACATTGAGTTTTCCATGTGTTACATGGAACATAAAGTTTAAACGAAATGTGAAATACAACTAAAATATTATTATATAATATTATATTTATCACCTACCCATTATAATGGAGGGTATGAATTTGATTAACTAAATTATGAAATTAAATGGTTTACACATGAATATAAAACTAATTTTTTTCTGACTAATTAATTATAAATGAAAAAAAAACTATATGAAAAAAAAGAAAATCTTTTTATGAAAAGATATTTTTTTTTCAATAATTGTGTTCTACATTAATAAATAAACAAAAATATGTTGGTGAATTATTTTTATGAACTATATTCATTATATACTCAATCAAATTTTTAAAATTTATCTTATTTATTTTCTAGAAAAAGGATAAGAATAAATCCAATTTTATGCTTATAAACTATATGTTTCTAAAAATTAGTTTTTTCTCCTTCTGCACACTTATTTTAAAACTAATTTTTGATACTTTTAGAAACATTATTTTACAATAGAAGTTTATTTTTTTATATAATCATCTAAAAAACATCTTTGTGTGAATTATTTATAATTTTATGAGAAGACAAATTTTTCAATGAATAAAGAAAAATACTAGATTTATTAAAAAAATATTTTAATTTAAAACATTTAGAAAATGAAAATTTTATTTAAGATGGTTTTAAAAGAAAAATTAATTCAATTATATATTTATTAATCCAATATTGTTCATTAGAATAATTTTCAAAATAAATATTTATATAAAAACTTTTTAAATTTTTGGGCATTATATCTTTGAAAACCAATTTTCTCATCTCTTGTATAAGGATAATTTTAAATTAAAATTTTCCACTTATATGGATAGAATTTTTAAAAATTTATTCAATATTTGGAATCAATAAATTTATATTATATCATAAAATCATCAATATTTTTTTACCATAATTAATATAAAAAACAAAAAAAATATATATTGTGGTTGAAATAAAAATTGGATTATCAGGTGGTTAAACGAAAAACATAAGGGTTAAAATTTACCAAAAACATTTCGAAAACCAATTTTATGGAAATATTTACACTTTATATCATCTATTACATATAATCATTCATTTTGGATCTCTTTGATATATGAAAAACAAGGCCACACCTTTTACTTTTCAAAAAATACAAGTGTGCCACTAACATCAATTATAAAAGGTACCCCCTATCCAATCCTCCTAAAACTTTAAAAAATCATAGGATCAAAAAATAAATACCCAAATAACTTAATTACTTCACTAATATCATCATATAATATTTATTTTTTGTCATAAATCTAACCTAGGAATGATTTTTGTTCAAATTTAAGGTGGTTACTCGAAGAAGAGGTAACGTACTTTAATAAGCATTATATATTATTTCTTCCTCGACCTAAATAAATTATTAGTAAAGCATGATTATATAAAAACATAAGTATATTAAATATAATTAGATATTTTTATGTTATGTTCAATTACCTACAACAATCTCTTCTTAAATAAAATTTATTATTAAATCATCATTAGTGTGTATGGTGGACTGTCGCCTCACGAATCGATGTCATTTAGTTTTTCATTAACACATATCAAACCTTAATATAATGATGTATTTAATTTTTATATATGATATATATGATATTATTTATCTTTTGGAAACATTTTATCACATATTCTGTCTTACTTTACATCCTGTGGGAATATAATAATGATACCGATGTGTACAAAGGACTACTACCACGCAAAGTGATGTGATTCATCAAAACTTTACATTCAAGGTAATAGTAATGAGTTTAATGAACATATGTGATATTTATTACATAATACAGATTCTTTAATGTCAATATGTTATTATTTACATTTCATTATTTCCATTCATTGGGTTAATGTAAACAATGTGTATGCCTACATACGACCTACAGTCTCAATGAACAGTGTATTTCATTTTATATCTATACCATTTTTGGATCACTCTAAATACTTTTATACAAAATATATATTATATTTATATCATATTAAAAATTATAAAGATTATATAACCATTATCAGAGTAACGGGACAAAAAATAAAAAATAAAAACATACCTGAAAAAAAGCATTTATTTCCAAAAATGTGACCTCAACATGGAATTGTCAATAAATGGGAAATAAAATACCATATATAAGTAATCTATGGTGTTATATATATGTTAATGGTTATGTAATTGATTTTTATTAAATTTATATTTATTATAAAATAGTTTCTAATGTGTATGAAGGAAGTCGTGACTTAAGGTAAGGGATATTCGCCTCACTTTTTACATCATTGTGACACATGTCATATTCACCACATATTTAATTTATGTTGTTTATATAATACCCATGAATATATTTTATGATTTTTATCCTTAAAATTAGTTGTATTTTCATATCCATTTTAGGATCCCCCTTTCATGGGTTTTATGGTTTAATAGTTACCAAAGCAGCAAGGGGTTATTGTCTCAAATTGCATTCTTAGAGACCTAAGTTATGTTATGCACCTATATTATTCTATGAGGTTTATATACTACCCCTTTGACATGTTATATCATGAATACCATTATTTTAATTATATTATAATATTATTTTAATGATATTAGTTCTTGTTTATTTTGATTCAATGTTACCAAAGTGGTAAGAGTTTTATATTACAATTTCATCGTTTATCAGGATTTTTAATGGTTATGTTTCCAATGATGAAATATTATAATATATATCTAATGAAAATAATTAATTTTCGTCTCTTATGTTCATTTATTAAGAATCAATTTTTTACATTCATTTTACTCTCTTTATTTACTCAATAGTTTAAAATTATGTTTTTAATAAAAATTGTCTTTATTTCTCTCTTTGATTGAATACCCATTAATTTTAAAACCATGTTTTCTATAAATGTTTTCAAAAATGTTTTTATAATTATTTAAATGTTTTATCAAAGAAATTTTTACATATCTTTTTATATTTACAAATTCTTTTTAAATTAATATTCATGTCGTTTTCTAAAAAATGCTCATTTGTATTTTACCAAAAATGTGATAGGAATATTTTTTTAACATGTACGACATAAACAAAATTTTACACCATCAAGACCATTATTTTATTTTAATATTCTATTATAATTTTACAAGTTTATTTTAAAATAATAGGCTTTCCAAAAAAAATTATAGTTTTAAAATTTTTATTTTCAATGAAAGTATATTTTCTTCATGAAACATTCCAACTTATTTTTCTTTCAAAATAATTTTCCATATTTGATAAAATCCTATGAGGTAACATATTATTTACTAGGGATATTAATAAAGGATACCATTCTTACTCTTTATCAAGATGGTTTATGTTTATAAAGACATTTTTTTATGAAACCTATTTCTCTTCCATGGGTTATACAATGATAAAATTATTATGAAACACACTTCTTTTTCCACGGGATATGATTTGAGGATATGATGAAATGATTATGAAACCCATTTCTTTTCATGGGTTCTTATATGATAATTTTTTTGTGATATTATTCCATGTTCATATATTATTTTAATCATCTAAATGCTGGGACCTACATCTCCATCCAATGTATTGGGTAATGATTAATGTTATATGAGCTCAAAGGGTATATGAGAGGTTATGCCAAGCCTGAAAGAGGGTACATGGGAGTTTATCCCAAAACTGAAAGAGGGTATATGGGAGGTTATCCCAAGACTACATGAGGGTGAACGTGAGGTTATCCTAATCCCTAAGGAGGTATAGGAGTGTTTATATTTAGCCTAACATTTTATGAATGACTTAGTGGGTATCCTTCATATAATATTTCCTATGATTATGTGTATGAAATAAATCAATGTCTTATGCCACTTTTATTAACTCATGGCTCAAATTATTTGATTATATTATGATTCATTTCTTTTGAACTTCCAATATTTATTCCATGACTCAAGTTTATGATCTATGACCTGAAGGGTATTATTTTCATATGTTATTCTTATGTTCCCATACCCTTATGCTCATGTTATATTAATATATGCCTTATATAACTTTACTAAGCACATGAGATCACTCTTATTATGCTTCATATCCCTAAGATATAAAGAAAGGTATTATGTATGACATTTCTAAGAAGGGTTTTATTTATAAAAAACATAGTGGGAGATGATGTATCTCACTTATGGACAACTTTTTTTATGTTTCCATGTTTACAAAGTTGTTATACCTTTATGATACTCACATAAGTTTTTGTGTAATGTAGTTAATATTAATCTAAGAATATGTAATATATATGTATGAAAGTTATTTGTCACTATAATACTCCTGATTTTTTTCTTATAAATATCATCCTATCGGACCCCCAATTGATGGTACCCCAATCTAAGATCAATTTTTAAAAACTATGTAGAACCCTTGAGATGATAAAATTTTTCTTTAATATTGGTCAAAATGGATATTTCTTCTTAATTGTCACTTGGTTGAGTTTTTTTAAATCTAAAAAATTCAGAGACTCCCATCCTCCTACATTATAAAGAGTATTGGTGATGACCAAGGTAAAATTCAAGGATGAATTAATACCTTAGATGAAAGATACTCAAGGTGAACCTTAAATTATCATAATTAAGTGGGTTATATATGGTAAAATGGTAAGTAAATGGGTCTCATTAGTAGAAGAATGTTTACAGTTACTTAAAAGTCCTTTGAGTTTGAAACCTACATAAACCATCTTGAAAAACATTGGGATGCTCCTCACCCATATATTAAGAGGTCCATAATGACATGGATCAATGACATCAAGAACCATCTCTAACAACTAGCATGATATAATCCTAGTACTAGGGACAATAAGACTTGGTCTTGTAGATATATGATCCCACTCATCCTGAAAGACATGAGTGGATTCATCATAAGAATAAAATTGGACCCAATGATGATAGAAATTGATCTAGGATTTATATTTAATAATTAAATTTATGCCAATGATGATATTAAAGCTATAAATATAATGAACTATAAAATACCATATGGTTTTGGGGTATGTAATAATCACTCAACACTAGATAAATTAAAAACCCTACTCTAACTTCTTTTCCGAAGGAGTGGAAAGGATCTTTTTGAAAGGCATAAGCTCCAAACATAATCACGAAGCCTTAATGATATTGTAAGAGATAAGGGAATAATTTTAACCAATATAATAAAATACCATAAACATATAATATTCATCAAATATCCCACCAATACTGGTATTTGTTCATACCTTTGACTCCTCTAGTGCCCACTCCATTATATATAGATGTCTAACTTCATTCTCCCCTTTCTTCAAAACCTAAGCATCAATATTAGTGAGGGGTTGATATACCACCCCTTTTTCTTCATCACATCAAAACTAATATCCTTTGGTGATGGTCTATGAAACACAACAATATTTTTAAAAGAAAACTATGTTCGATAGCATCTTCAACATGCAACACTAAGCCTAAAGTGAGAATGATATATTTTTATATAATAATTATAACCTATATGCTAAATTAGATAGTATGAATAAGATTAAATAATTTATGAAATATAAATAAATTCTCTTGTCAATATAAATTTATTGATAACTTATTAGGAAATAAAAAATTTATTTTTAATGAAACATTTTATTCTTCAGAAAATGTGCTTTCTTTAAAAATGATTTTTATTTTATTTTGTTGGAAAATAATATAATTCATTTATTAAAATTTAACAAATATTATTTTATAAAATATAAATCATTTTTTAAATTAGAATATAAAAAATAACTTATGGTTAAATTTTGGGAATTTTCCAAAATGATTTATTTTTCAGTGAATAATGAAAATTACCACTTTATCAAATACTGTCATTTATTTTCATTAAATAAAATAATTTAAAATTTTAAATATATTTTGTATTTGGTATTTAAGTTAAATAGTAATAATTTAATTTATAATAAAATAATTAAATTCATTTGAATCAATAATTTTCTAGATTTTGGTATAAGTTTATTTTTATGCTTAAAAACAGGGTTTTCTACAAACTATTTTTAAATGCATAAATTTAATCTATTTTAATTAATATAAATATAAAATAGTAAATAAATAATTAAAAAATTTATAAATTATTTATCAATTTATTTTAATTTCAACTGATAAAATTATTATTTCTAGTCATAGAGTTAATATAAGATCTTCTATTGCTTGAAAATTACATTTCCTAAAAAAGAAACTTTTTGTCACGTGTTATGGGATTAATTTTAAATTAAATTATTCCATTTATATTAATTAAATTTTATAAAATGTGTTGAATATTTATAATAAAAAAAATTAATATTATTTAATAAGTTAGACCTATTTTTTGTCATATTGAATAGTAAAAATAGTAAAAATTATTTACTACATTTATTGTTAAAACTGTATTTCATGTGTTACATGTGTTTGTGTTAAAATAAATTTTACAAAAACAAAAGATTTTAATATTTTAAATTTGATATAATATTTAAAATCATTGGTTAAAATTTTTATAATAATCCACATTTTATATTTTATCTTAAACGATAAATTTTCTAAGTAAAAAAACCACTTACCATTTTGAAAACTAAAATGGTAAAAGTGAATAAGTTTAGTGATAAATGGAATAATATATTTAGAAAATGTTTATTTTTAGTAATATGAGGTTTATATGGACCTTATATTCCATATAATATATCATTTATCAAAATTGGAGGTGCTTGTCTTGAGAGTGACTTCTCTTTATTGGTTAGTTTTGGGTGTTTACAAAAATGATACTCCTTATAACCTATGAAAGGGAACCTCCTATACAAATTTATTAACACATAAAAACTATTTTTGGTCTGTAAAATCCTAAAAAAATACCTTTTATACATCCATTAACAAATCTGAGAGGCCTTTTTTTTATAAAACCCTCCTTGGAAGGTTTTGGTGCAACCATAAAGAGGTTGTTTGAAGAAGTGGAATCATTCTTAACCAAGTGCTTTTTTTTATTTTTTATTAAAAATAATTCAATTATTATTCAACCATGATGATATAATAACAAAATTATCTAAAATATTATCATATTTTATTATGTTAATTTCATAACCTACATCCATCTCCTCTTCCATAAAAATGGAAACAAGACCAGTGTTCGTGTGTTGAATGGACTATCACCTCGTGAATCGTTGAAATTGTTTTTCCATAATCAGATCTCAAATATGTTTTTGGTTATGTAATTAACATATAAATGTGTTATTACTGAGATATTTTTCAATATTAAATATGTATATATCATAAATTTTCTTACCTTTCCATTCATATAAAAACGATAATGTTGTTTGTGTACACGTGTGAACCGTCACCTCCACGAAGAGATGTGATTCATTTTTCGTTAAAAAATAATATTAATGGTATATATAAGTGTATTTAAATTAAATGATATTAAAAATAAATTTTATTATTATAATTTTATAAAGATAAAATAATACTTACCTTCTTTCCATCATGATCATTGAAAAATGTAAATGTTACTCATTCGTATATATGGCATGCCATCTCCATGACTGTGACATAGTTCAATTTTACTAACCATCATTAATGTATGAATTAAAAAGAATTAATGATTCATAAAAATGATAATAATATAATTATTATTATTCTGGTGATGTTTACTTAATGAACACTTTCGCCATTGTCAACCTACTAAAGTCATTTCGAACATATAAACTGAATATTGTCAAAATGGCTGATGTGAACATAATTGATTAATTAAATAAAAATAAAATTTTAATTAATAAAATAAAAGGATTAATAAACTTGAAAAAGTTTATAAAGTAAGTAAATATTTAACATAATTATATTTTTCTAGAAAATAAGTTGTGTACATGATAAATCAAACTTGAGATAAGGTATTTTATAACTCAATTTCTTTTAATATGGTTAAATTAATTGTTCAATTTATTTAATATTTTGCAATGAATTTTTCTATTTTATGTTTTATTTCCACTTTTTTATGTTTATTTTTATTTTACACTGATAATAACATCATTTATTTATTCTTACTTCAATGATACGATCTTCGTATGGGATTTCATCTCAATTTCCTTTCATTGAGGTATATTTTAAGGTTATGCATCAACTTATTTTATATAATGTATATAATGCACCTTTTATATGTTATACCACAATTTTTTCACGATTAATTGTATTTTTTATTAAAATTCAATTTACATCATCCAATGGTATTTGATTCAAATGTTACGAAAGTGTTAAAGGATTTATATTTCAATTTTCTTTCATTCCTGGATTTTTATGTTTGTGTTTCCTTTGGGAGAAATAGTATACAATTATTTTCATGAAACAAAAAAAATTAATCTTCCCTAGTAATGAATGTGGCCTGAATTTCTGTTTTCCATTTCCGCCCTTGTTGAATAAATAAACATCATGAATTTTGTTTGTTTGTAATACTGATCTTGTACCAAATTATAGATCTAGAATCTTTCCCTTCCATGAATATACTTTCCATAGAATATTTTAAAGAATTATTTTACAATTCTAAAATTTTTTATTAAATAAATTTTTACCAATGTTTTAATTTTCATAAACAAATGGTTTAAAATTAATATTTCTATCATTTTATGAACAATGAACTTTTTTATTTTTTATAAAAATTTGAAGAAATTTTTTCTTTTAAATTATATGAATTGTGCATAATTTTATGCCCTCATGACCACTAAATTATATCAATACTCCCTAATAAGTTTCATTGATTCAGTTAAAAAAAAAATCTATAATGTTTTGGAAATTTTTAGATATTAGATAAGTGATTTCGAAGTGGAAATGGTATAATCCTTAAGAAATATTCCATATAATATTTTAAAGAAATTTTAATGAAAGGTAAAAATCATTTTTGTTATGGATTTATTATAAATTATGTATATATATATATATGACATATATTCCAAGATTATTTTTCCTTCCTTTGATGGGATAATACATGCTTTATGTTCATTTCACAAATTCCTTCATTTTGAGATGTTATTTTATTATGATAAGAGGAAATATTATGCGACCCATTTTCATTCCATGGGTAATTCTTCTGTTTATGCATTATGATTGATTTTTATTTTATAAAACATATAAGGAAGAACATGTTATGATACGTGTTCCTAGATAGAGCTCTAATGTATTGGGAAATATTCTTTTCGTATGAGACGTTATGTATGGTATTATGTAGTAAACCAAACCATTATAGACATTTCCACCATTTTATAATTTCTAAGAAGTTTTCCTTGATTCATATTTATATCACGTTATATATTACTACCACATTTACTATGATTCTATGATGTTATAATACCATTTTATTTATGTTTTTCTCCCATATGATTACTCATAATCCTACTCTTTTATGATATCCTATTATACCTTTGACTCACATATTTTTTCCCTTACCATTTTTATTCCCTTAATGGGATTTTTAGTTCACCCCTTTTTTATGTATTCCCTATGTAATCCTACATAGTTTTAGGACATCAAAGATATTTAGGAGCACACTGAGGCGAATAAAAATAAATGTGTTATGTTTTAGTTTCTTTTGATGTATTAGGAACATGGTCTTCAAAATACACTAGAGCTCGTGATATTTGGGTTGTAATTGATGTATTTTTATGTTAAAAATCATGTGATAATATGTGTAAAAGGATTAGGTTACTATATTCAATACTTCTCTATTTATCAGGTATTCTCTACTATAAAAACTATAATGATGAATAGATTTCCTAGATGAATGATATACCCTAGGTTATTCTATAAAATAAGGGGTTAAGTGTCCCATTCTACCTCACTAGTAATAGACCACATGGCCCTACCTTGACATATACATTGCACTCTTACCACCATCTTAGAACAGGTCACCATACTTCCTCTTCTATATGGAAAAAACATTGTATGCCTCTTATGGTAATTAAAGCTCCACCTAAAACCATTTTCCTAGATAAGTCTACCTCAAACTTGTATGATTTATCAACCACCTTAGAAAAGGTCAAAAAGAATAAGAGGATATTAATAGACCAAATATAGGCCCTTAAACTAATCTCTAACCTCCAAGATTTAAGGTATTCACTAGAAAAAATACCCATTGATAGGAGAACTAACTCAGTGAACTGAGTAGAATACTCCAAAACCGAATGATAGAATTTCTATTAGGATAAAAATTATTGATTCCACATCATTCATAATTTTTTAGTGTAAATATTTTTATATAACGTATTCTTAAATGTATTCCAAGTTATATCTTCATGAAACATATCTTATAATATTGATTCTTACCACTTACTTCGTATCCCCTCTAGCATATATCTGGTGAAACCATCCTTAGAGAAATATGTAGTCTTCAAAAAGTGAAAAATAATCCTGATCCATTTTCTGATTTTGGTATTCCCTCATCAACATGAAATGTTGGTGGATACTTCTTAGTGATTTCTGAAGTATGGCCCACATTTCATTCTAGTTTAACATTTTCTATGTGACCTAAAGAATATATGATTAAAACTATTTTCCAATGAAACTATGTTAAGCAAAGGATTCACCTATGTGGATCACTCTGTATCTTCCTCTCAGGAATTCAATGATAGTATTCTTAAAGGATCAATATTCTACAAAACAATGAGTACAAAAACCATCAATAACAAAATTTGGTTCATTTACCACAAATCAGATTTTATAGGACTTGATAATATTGGATAAACATATAAATAAGTATGTCATAAAACTTCAAACATCCCATGGTAATTTGAGGTTTCTAATAAAAGTGAGATGTCCAAAATCACTCCCACAAAACCTCTTGATTTCTAAAAGTCATATCTTTAGTATATAAACAACCCCAAAATATAATAGCATGAGACACAAGCATTATCACAGGCTTTAATGATAACTTGATGATCCAAAACCAAATTATATTAGACCAACCTAGGTCAACCCATAATGTCACCCAAAATGGACCTCCAAAAATACCAAAGCGCATTTTTTATCTCCCCATGCTGGTGAAAAGAACTAGGGTTTCAATCAAAGAAATGTGGGAATGATTTCACCCCTATGAGGTATATGAGAATATATAAACAATCATATTATCATATCATATATCTAATGATATATCATATTTAAAAACATCCAAACTATAAAGGTAACATCCAATAAATGGACAATGTGTTCTACATAGAAAAACTAAAATACAACCAACATGAGACCCAAACAAACTCATGGGTCCATCTATTCCTGAACATATGTCATAACCATCCCATCCAACTAGAAGGGAATATGATATAGGAGAGGCATCCTCTACATGAAGCTCTACCCATTACTAGTATTCTATTAAACAAAGTCTAAAAAATCCAAAAGTTATAGGTAAGGTCTGAGCACTAAAACTCATTAGGATACCACTAAAGAATATAAAAAAAGATTATTTGCATACATATGTATGTTTTTTTATAAAATAGATTTAAAAAAACCCAAAATAAATTATTTTCCCATAATAATCATCCTTTTGATTCCTTTTCAAAAAAAATATCCATAATAAAATAAAACCTTTAATATGATAAAAAAATTTCTATGTTGTATAAGTATATTAATAAAATAGGTTTTATTGCATCAATATTGATATCAACTGGTAAAATAAGGACATCAAGTAAACATGTATCTAATTTCTCTACAAAGAAACAAAGTAAAATCCATTACATGAGTGTATATAAAACAATGACACAGAATGGAAAACTAGATGACATAAGAGAATCCTAAAGTCGGGTAACCTCAGTCCCCCAGAAAGTTATCCCACAAATAACCATAGAATCATAGGAACCTCCAAAACTGATAGCATACTCTATTAGGTATTTCCTATGTCTGGTAGTTTCCCATTCCCCAAGGTCTCCCAATATCATATTAAATCATCAATTTATTCAAGAATTCAAATAAATATTTTATAAATGGTTTCCAAGGAAATCTATTTTAACAAACATTGTTCAAGGAAAATATATTTCATTTTTATTCCCATATTCCATAAAAACATTTTCAAAGGATAATCCATTAAATTTTCATGCATTAAAACCTATTTTTAAATCATTTTTTTCATTGAGGTAACTCATCGATCACATCATGTGTATTAAAATTTTTTTCATAAAAAACACATTTTTAGAAAATATTTCCATTTCCATCAAAGATCAAATTAACCTATCATACATTTAAAATAATAAATTTCATAAATAAAAAATATATTTAATCATAAGAAAACCAATCACAAAATGGATAGTCCATAGCATATAGAATCCCACCACAAGAGTAATGAAAACCTTTCTACCTCCAAGACTGGTGATGGGAGAGAAAGAGATTTGGTCCAACTAAGCTTAGATATATAATTAATAGGCCAAAAAATAATGGAACAAACTTAATATAGTGACCCATGGAATATTAATGACCAAAAACCATTCCTAGAATATGATTAGTCTAAAAATAGATCTAAATATAGGGAATGAAAAATTTAATAAAAGTAATTTATGACAAAATATGCATTAAACCCCTCTTTTAAGGTTGCATATAACTGGAGTAACCACCCCTAGAAGATCTGGTTCCATTCAAACATTTTACAAATATGAAACAACTTCCACCATGACCTAGTGTTTCCCACCATGGTATGGTGTCCTTTCCTAAGTGATAGACCACATGAACTATCTATGGTGAGGAGCATAAAACTAGGCCAGTATGTACACAATAAGACCTCCACCATGTCATGGTGAGGTCCCATACATCGTGGTCAATAGAAAGACTCCCAACACACTACACCCTATGACACACCCATTTGTTGGGTGTTTTGGCCATTCCCATTTTACACAGGAGGCCCAAAGGCATACCATGACCTCCACCATGGTCTTGGTAATTCCCTTTTTCTCTATAAAGATCCAAAAAAATGTTTTTAATTATCTATTATCCTCCAAAACTTTTGAAATAAAACATAACCAACTTAAGGCACATAATAAAACATAAATGTGACTGATTGGTCATCACAAATACTATATCGACCATGTATTGATTAAAATTAACTCGTATATCCCTTATTTTAATTTCACGTTATGAGGGATCATAAAATCAAAGAACCAATAAACTCCCCAATCACTATGGCCTCTTCAATATCTACCTTTTTATCTTATGGAAACATGTGCAAACCATATAATATCTTCCCCAAGAGTCATCTACGCCCACCTCAAGCCCCCCTGGTAATGTAAAATTATTATTCTTTTCTCCCCCGTGATAATCACATGAAAAAAACATATGGAGTCACTCCCACTTTGTAATATGATCTCATTTTTATTATCACCCTTTATAAGTAAATGAAAATGAATAAAAAATTCAAAATAAAGTAATGAACATACAATTATTTTTTTGTTATAATTATCTCCTAAAAAATCTCTCAAGTGTTAGATTATATCATTTGTTATGGTAATTTTCATGAAATAAAAAATTTGAACATTTATTGATATGTATTAAAGAAAATCTATACTCATCCCCAATTATGTTAGATAAAGTAAAACATAATATCAATATGATTCTACCATATATGATTCATCAGATTATTTTACATATGGATTTCCCTTTGAATATGACACCAAATCACAAATAGGTATGAAATTTTGACCATAATGTATAAAATCTATGACTTTTCCACATCATTTTTTTAGTTCAAGTGATATTGTAATTCACTCACCTTAATTTATACATATAGTGACATAAATTTTTCTCCGTGGAGTGATAATTAACACACCATACTCTAAGAATAATTCACTTTAAGAAGTTGAAATTCAGTCACCAATTTCACATGAACAATATGTATTAGAATACCCATAAAGATTGACGATGAATATTTTTCATACCTAAAACCATAATTAAGAGTTCTGTTTATTATGTGAAAGATTTTTTTTACTGTAAAAAGTTTTACTCCTTATGATTTATTTAGAATTATAAAAAAATAGTATCTAAAAAACAATCTTTTTTATGATTCCATGTGAAGCAAGTTGGTAAAGAGACATTGGAACAACTTTTGACATAAACGCCTCCCTTATTCAACCAACAATAACTTTGCCACAAGTTCTGTATGAGTAGAGGCCTCTATTGATTCTTCCATTCCAAACATCATCAAAAACACGTGAGAAAACTTGCATTTCTAAATAAATAAAAAAATATACTCTTTTCATCACTTGTATACAAAAAAATAATGTTACCTCACTAGTAATTAACATCTCAATGTTTTTCCTCATTTAGGAATAAAATTCCTCACATGTTTATTCATTATTTATAGAAAACATGATTTCATCAATATATATAATCACTATTATTAAATTTATGTCCTCTATCTTGATATTGTTATTTTTTATCTCCATTTCCATTTCTGAAATTAATTTTCTTTAGGTGAAATTTTTAATTTGAATACTATGATTTTAGTTCTTATTTAATCTCATAAAGTGTTTTATTCAAATTATAAATTCAGTAATCATTACCATGAAGGATAAAACATTTTAATTCTTTTATATATGAATATTCCTTAAGTTTTACATTCAATAATGATGACATCAAATGCATTAATAATAATTTTTAATTTATTTGAGTATATATTTTAAGAAAATTTTGAATAGTTTCATACCATTCAATTAATTAAAATATTACATTAAAAATTTCTATAAAAATCAATATTATCCCTTATACATAATAAAATATTTTTTCCATGATACTTCTCCATTTTCATTTATTTTATTTTAAAAACCCTAATTTTCCTCATTAAACTTATTATATATTAAATGTGACACTACCTCTCAAGTTTCTCTATTAATAATTAGATTGAGATATTTTTTTAATTTCTTCTATAAAATATTTTCTTTTCATTACTTATTCAATTATATTTAGTTTAGATTAAGAAATAAAGTTTTTATTGTTATATGTTCTGAGACTTTTTGTGGTTTAAACACCCTATCTACTATCTCTAAACATGTTGTTAGGATCAATTAGTTTTCCAGGATTTGTGAACACAGATCCTTCTTTCACTACGTATCCATCATTACTAGAAAATTCAAAATTAAAAAGATAATTTTGAAAATATGATACTACATCTAAATCCATACCATGATATTCAATAATTACTTCATGAACTACTTCAATAACATCATTAATAGGACATAATTTTTTAATGAATTATGATTTTCTGAAATAATAAATTTATATCTATGACTGATGATTATTATGTTTCTCTAACCACTAAATACATCCACTTGGTGTATATACAATGAATATACCATCACTAATATCTAATTAAAATTACATATATTTCTTCCTTTAGTATTTATATAACATGTATTGCCAAATTATTTTTTTAATGATCTTGACCCCTATATCTAGGAGCATGTTCATACTTTATTACATTGGCATAAGACATAAGAAATTATATCCCAATAGACCAAGTAGTTTAGTATTATCGGTTAACTAAATAAATACTTGAAATTTACATTACAACTAAAAACATAATATAATCAAATCATTTTCATTAATAACACCATTAATTGTCATGTTATATCCATGCATATTAATCAAAAAACACTTTCTGGTATCCTAGGGAAAATAGAACATAAGAAATGGGTGATCTTATATGCTCTGTTGGGGTAAGAATATAGTGGAAGATATAATGAATAAATAGGCATAAAGAATATAGAATAGTAAATAATTGAAACATATTCCATTTAATCAATAAACTGATCATAATATGGCCTAAATAAATGATGATCAAATAAATCCATATAAATAATTATATAATATTAAAACAAATAAATAGATATTCTAACTAACTGAATAATTAAATGGAAATAAATAACTAATCTCAAAATGAATGTAAGAAACCTGTTTTTTCTATAAAATAATTTGGAATATTCTTAATTTTATTCCATTGCAGCGCCTTCAGACGGTGTGCGTTTCCGAGCCCCGGTGTGGTCGGAATTAAATTTTCAGTGTGTTTTCACTGGGCATGCCAAATAAATAAAATAACTCCTAAAAAGTAGCTCGGATGGGACAACTGAGGGAACCGTTGAGTTCGGAGTGTGCCCCTTACCCTAGGAGGAGTGTAATTTTCACAGGCGCGGGTCTTCTGTGAAAAATGTCACCTGGGGCATTTTCGTAATTTTGCGGCCTCATGCGTTAAATATTATTACTATTGAATAGGGCCTTGGATTAAAATTCCAATACTTCTATTGTTCTTGGGAGGTGGTTTTTACCCTAGGGGAGGCTTAACCTTGACCCCATCGAGGGTTTCAGTTGTGGGTTAAATTTGGGGTTTAAATTAATTAAAATTTTAATTAGTTTTTTTCTTTATTTAAACCTAAACCCATCCCTCACCTTCTCCCTTTTTTTCTCTCTAGTGGAGGAACCCTCAAGAAACTCAAGACCCCTCCATATATCTCCCCATTTCCTCCTCCTCTCCAAGGTGTTGTGGCTCCGGCGGATCGCTTGCGAAGCGACGGGCTAAGCCCTCGAGGTAGGATCGTGCGTTATTTGTTTTCAATTACTGCATTTACTTCGAGCTTAAATTACAACATGAAACCTCTATTAAATTTTTGAGTGAATCCCATATACGATTCAGTCTCATTCTAAGCTTCCCAACGCATGTTTTGGTTCGAAAATCTGATTCCTGAGGCGACCGCAGTGATCCGACAAAGTCCGGGGAGTTTTTGGGTGTTTTTTCGGCCGATCTGGGTTCTTTGGCGTGTTCATGCGGCGGTCTGGCGGGTGGTCTTCAGCGGTGGAAGCGCTGAGGGTATCCTAGGCGGCAACGGTGGTGTTGTTCAGGTGAGGCTGCATCGGCCGGGCGGCGGCGGTCTTCAGCGGCACCAGTGGAGGGGGGCGCCAGTGGGGCGCGATGACGCGGCCGGACCGGCTTTTGCCGGCCGGCACGCGCGGGAGACCGGGGTATTCAGACCCCGGCTGGCAGAAAAGGACCCGCATATTGCAGGTCCCGTGGAGGTAGAACCGGACTGGCTTAAGCCGGTCCGGGCAAGGCGAGCCGACCCACGGGCAGGCCGGTCCAGGCGCATGGTGGGCCGGCCGAACCGGCCCGACCCACCTGTTTTCGTCTAATAAAAATTAAAACGCCTATAGAACTCAGACCAAGTTTCGGATTCACGTGTCGTCTATGGATACACGTCCCTTAAATCGATATGAACATTTTGAGATGGTTTTGGGGGTTTTTAATTCTAGAAACAGGGGGGCTCGGTGGCACGTCATGCCTTTAAGTGGATTGGCCTTTTTTTGGGGGTTCTTGTTTTAGGCGGCGCAGACACATCTGATGTCTGATTTGAGCTCCTTAAGTAGTGTTGAGACCCTGGCGTTGAGACAAATATTTCCAAGGGGTTTTTGGGCAATGAAACCAGAGTTGAGGCATGGGAACCACTTCCCATCTTTTAAGCTGCGAGCAACAATTAACAGCTTTTTCATTGGACGTCCGTTTGGGGCGTGCGAGCAGTCGTTTCTGAGTGTTTTTCCGAGGGAATTGCAATGGAACAATCTGATCGCTCTAATTCTTCACGATAATGCGGGCCCCATGAGAGCCATTTTGGAAGTTGGTGGTGATTTCCATCTTTATCACCAGGTGTCCTTTTCAGATAAGTGGATAGTCAATCTTGTGTACTTTTTCAAGAGGATCACAACGGTGCGATCCCTTCGTAGTGCTTTGGGACTGGGGTGTGGGTCCCATGTTGAATCTCTTGTGTGCGGTATGTAAATATGAATCTTTTACTCCGGACATCCATTCCACACAAGTAAACAGTCAACTTGACGTGTTTTCCTGAGGGGATTGAAATGGTGTGATGCACCTGACAGTTTTCAGGGCCGAGGCTCAGGACCATGGGACATAGTTCAGGCTTAAAGTAATGTTGACTGAATTTTACATCAGATGTCTATTGGAGTCAATTAAATATTCTATCTCATGTTTTTTTCATGTGGATTACAATGGTATGATTCGTTTGGATGTGTGGAGTCTCATTAGAGATCTCATTAAATGTGGAAGCTTTTAAGGTGCTCCGGTGGCAGTTCTTCTTGCTGTGTTTAGAAGCAAACCCTTGGCGTGTGATCGCGTTCACTCCCATGTGAGTGATGTTGACGTTTGAAGATATATGGTTGGTCGTGGTAGGGACATGGAGGAAGCAGGTTGGAAAAATTACATTTTCTCCCTTCATGCTGACTTTGGGTGCCAAGCGTTCGATAGCCTTTGGGCTGAAAATGTGGTATACTTTGGGAGTATATGAGAATGCATGGAGGTTCATGTTGTGGTTTGAACCCAAGGAAATTTGTTCTTGGTTTGGATATGAGATAGGGCCACATGTTGTGTGGGACCCTTGTGTGTTCCATGTTCTTCTTTACATAACTTTGATCTCTCGAGACGTAGAGGGTCCCTCTGTTCACGATGGTTTAGACTAGCAGGTTTGAGTGGTTTCACCTAGTTCTGTCCTCGATGGTGTGATCTGTGGAGTTTTTTGGGTTCCCCTTTTTCCTTTAGCTATGTGGGCTTTCAGTACCACATCACTTTGCATTACCTGGTAGAGTTATTATGGATTTAGTGTGACGAATACATTATGTGGGCACCGATCCTCTACCCCGGAGTTGTTTCCAGTAGGGTACAGAGCCCCAGTGAGCCTGGCCCCAGATTCCTTAGCCGAGTATCGAGATTATATCCTCCTTCGGTGATCTACTGTGACGTGTTTCTCTAGGAAGAGCTCCAAGTATCGGTATGACCCACACTGGATGGGCACTGAACCTTTACTATGTGTTTTGTCCTGGAGTTGGGTGTTTGTGAGATACCCACTCTGTGTTCTGTTGGCTAGTGTTGTACCACCCAGTAGGGATGGCCAGAGCAGTTCTGGGTTTAGCCTCCAGCAGGGCTGGGCAGTGGGTTGCTCATCAACTTCTTTGGGTTTACCCTCCAGCGGGGTTGGGCAGTGGGTTGCTCATTGACTTCTTAGGGTTTACCCTCTAGTAGAGACTGGGCAGTGGATTACCCGATGACCTCTTAGGGTTTAACCTCAAACAGAGACTGGGTAGTGGGTTACACAAATACATCTTAGGTTTTACCCTCCAGCAGAGATTGGGTAGTGGTTTTCCCAAATAACTCTTAAGGTTTACCCTCTAGCAGAGACTGGGAAGTGGGTTACCTGACGACCACTTAGGGTTTACCCTCCAGTAGAGACTGGGTAGGGGGTTACCCGATGACTTCTTTCAGACTCAGTCCTTTCTACTGGGCTAGTCTGTGGCTTTTCTTCATGACAACTGGAGAAGGGCCCTTGGTTTTACGAGTCAGTGATGTGATTTCTTTGACTTTGGGAAGACCTCTCGACTGTGTGATAGTGAAGATGCGTGGTTTGACTTTCCCTGGAACTCTTATGTACAAGGGGTGCATTCCCCACCAAAACGCATCCTTGAGACATGACCTAAAACCATGCGATCGAGTTAGTGCCGCCCAAAGCGGATAGTTTCAAGGTGCGGTGATTTGAGCCCCATGACTTGCAGTTTGGGGCAGACGGGTGGGATGCTGGGCATCGATTGTCTTTACTTCTGGGATTGTTGGCTACTCACTTTCTTGGGCTGAGATAGGGTATGGATATCCCCTTAAGATCTAGTTCGGGTTTCTTGATTGAGAATATGGATATGTATATACCATGTTCCATTTCCCACATCTTGGGTTTTGGTTACTCTCCTTCCATGAGAGGCGAAGACACGCGGGGTATGCCATGTGCTTTCCGTGTCTAGATTCTTGTGGTTTGATGAGTCTACTCTCTTGCTATAGGTAGTGAAGACTCGATGTGAAGTTTATCTTCTCACCATTTCTATCTCCTTGTGTTTGGACTATTCTACTTTCTTTCTCTTGTTGGGTTGAGTTGTTACTATAATACACTCCTTGTCGTCCTCATTTACTATTACCTATTTGATCTACTGCTCACCTCTTCAGTACCTCCTTTGTTTCTCCCTCGAGACTTCGGGGTATCCTACTGAGTACTTTTATACTCACTCCTACATGGGCATTGCCTGCACTTGGTGTGCCCTTACTGATGATAGAAAGTTCGATCGTGACATTAGAGGAGTTTGGGAGTTTGGGAGCTTGGACCGTGTACAGTGGTTGTAGTAGGGTTCCAGGTGAGGGACCCTCCCATCTTTTTTACTTTTGTTTACCTGTTGCCGGGTTGTGTCACTTTTCTAGTTGGGCACGTGTTTTGCCTTTTTTTCTTTTCAGTTTACCTTCCACATTTACTTTGTACTATTTAGATATTGATGCACTTTTTTGGTTGTTTATAGTAGTTAGTACTTTACTTTTCCTTTTACTCTCCACTTCCGAATTGAGTGGGTTTCTTGTGTGTGTATAGGTACTTAGGAAAATGCCTCCTCGATTTGTGTAGCCTTCGGCGCTTGTCGCCAGTCCCTGGCCTATGGAGGCACACATGGGGTAGTTGCGGCTCGAGCCCGGGTAGGTTAGGGTCATGATAATGTGGTATCAGTGGTGGTTCATTCCTTGGGACGTTGTTCAGATGTCCCTAAAAATTAATTGGTTGGGATTTAGGGAAACAGTGTCAACGTGTCTTGAGAGTGGCTCTCAGGCCAGGGAGTCCAGTGATGGTGCGGCGACTGACGTATCCATTCACCAGGACCCTGATAACCCACTTATCGACTCGGAATGCTGAGACACCCATTGCAGGGAAAAATTGGTTGTGCATAACATAGGATTGAGTCTTAACTGTCCTTCTTGAGTCATCTCCCCATTGTTGTTACTATTATATACATATATGCTCATCTAACTGCGACACTCCTTGATAACATTCAGGATGTCTCTACGAAGACAGTCATCTAGGATACCAGCTTTGGTTCATGATGACGACCCTGGGAGCGACAAGGCCTCAGTCTAGGACCCATCATGCAACTCCCTTTCTCTGGGTGGGCCAGTAGCAGCAACCCCACCTGGTGAGTAGCAGACAGCTCCAACAGAGCATACGGAGCTTGAGCGCAAGCTGAGCATGCTCCGTGAGTTCCAGTGATAGAGACTATTGAGGATCAGTGGTGAGCCAGACCCTCAAGCAATAGAGGTTTGGATAGAGACAGTGGTTTGCCTCTTCAGGCTTGCGCAGACACCAACAGATTAGATGGTGGCTTTGACCTCCAACATTTTCCACAAAGTAGTTGTGAGTTGGTGGAGTCTAGTGAATCAGTTACTCATTGAGTCCTCACTTTCGTGGGAAGAATTTTAGCTACTGTTTCATGAGGTGTTTTACCCCTCTTGCTTGCGCTCCCTTCAGATCTAAGAGCTCTTGCAATTTCAGCAAGGAGGGATGACGGTGACTGGGTACATAACTAGGTTCGCGAACCGTGCACGCTTTTACCTGGACTTGGTCCATGACAACAACTTCCGAGAGCGGAAGTTCGAGCATGGTCTCTATAGAGAGATTCATGCTATCATAGTACCCTTGTGCATTCGCACTTATGCCAAGGTGCTAGAGCAGGCACTGGATACAGAGAGCTTCCTGTCACGTTTTACAGTTGGTGGTGGCAGTAGGCACGACAGAGCCGAGACGTCTTCCATAGCTAGCAGGCGCCGGATGATAAAACCTCGACGCATGTGGCCTTCCCACCACCAGTTTCAGAGATGTGGTCATGAACCACTGTGGAGGAAAATCGATGGGCATCAGCCGATGAGACCCTTTAGTGAGTGGACTTCGGGCCGTGGTCGTACACCAAAGTGGTGCCGGAGGGCACTAGGGAATCCCAGAGAGCTCCAGTGCTATGCTTGTGATGGACGAGCTCACATGGCACGGGACTACCCGACTAGGTATGCTGATAACTTCGGGCAGGCAGCAGGCACACCACCACAGCAGAGGTAGTGTCGTGATCGGAGTAGTTCCTAGAGAGGTGGTGCTAGAAGAGGAGCGGGAGGAGATGGAAGAGGGTGATGACATTACGAGGTCTTCCCATCCCCACCAGGTGGTCCATGTCAGGCCTTGGGAGCTGACAGTTGGGAACGGGGATAGCTGTGAGCTTTGGATGTTTACGATTCTGCAGATCATGAAGTGGGAAGTGGTACGCTTTATGGCTCTTTTACTTTTTGCAGTATAATTGTTAGACTATGTGTGTGAAATGGTTTTTCTCCCTGCTCCTTGCTTGATTTTTTACCAGGGTGACACGGGGCGCTGGGTGTAACCCTGTGTTGGTAGATTAGGAGGCATAGAACCTTTTCCATTAGTCTATGGTGTCGAGTCCATCGCTTTCTGAGCGTGTAAGAGAGTCTTGTTCATGGGACATCGACTGTGAAATCATGTGTAACCAAATATCCTTGGGTGTTTCCCATATGGATATTCTGAAGGAGGGAATCACCAAGATTTTTCCTAGGCCCAAATGGTGATTCTAGTCACAGCGTACGATGTAGAGGTGCAACCAGGGAGGTGAGCTAACCCCGAGGTCCATCGGGCCGTTTGAGACCGTTCGAAGGGATGACGAGGTCCCCACCTCCTTTCCCTAAACCCAAAGGCTGTTTTGGGTGCATAACGTCTCCCATGTGACTCGCCTGAGAAGAAGTGTGCTTTCACCTACGCACGCCATCAGTGAGGGCAGACCCACGCGAACGGACCAAATCCATTGGTCCACGTGCGGTTACACAGAACTGTGCAAGAGTTCTTCTGGGTATAGGAGAGACAAGTGCGGGCTTAGTACCCTGAGTTTTTTCCCCAGTTTTTCTTTTCAGGGACAAAAATATTGAAGGAGGGAATGATGTAGGAACCTGTTTTTTTTTCTATAAAAGACTTTGGAATATTCATTATTTTATTCTAGAGCAGCGCCTTCATACGGCGAGGGATTCTGATCCCCGGTGTGGCCAGAATTAAATTTTCAGTGTGTTCGCACTGAGCACGCCAAATAAATGAAATAACTCCTAAACGGTAGCTCGGACGGGAAAAATAAGGGCACCATTGAGTCCGTAGAATGCCGCATACCCTAGGAGGGGTGTAATTTTCGCGGGCGCGGGCCTTCTGTGAAAAATGTCATCGGGGGTGTTGTTGTAATTTAGCATCCTCGGGCGTTAAATTTTATAACTTTTGAACGGGGCCTCAGATTAAAATTCCAAGACTTCAATTGTGCTTGGGAGGTGGTTTTTACCCTATGGGAGGCTTAACCTCGACCTCATCGAGAGTTTCGGATGCGAGTTAAATTGTGGGTTTAAATTAATTAAAATTTTAATTAGTTTTTTTCTTTATTTAAACCTAAACCCTTCCCTCACCTTATCCCATTTGTTTTCTCTCTAGTAGAGGAACCCTCAATCAACCGAGGATATCTCCATAGACCTCCCCATTTCTTCCTCTTCTCCAAGGTGTTTCGGCTCCAGCGGATCGCTTGCGAAGCGACAGGCTAACCCCCCGAGGTAGGATCGTGCGTTATTTTTTTTCAATTACCGCATTTACTTCAAGCATAAATTACCACATGAAACCACTGATAAATTGTTGATAGAATCCCATATATGATTAGGGATCATTATAAGCTTCCCAATTCCTATTTCAGTTCAAATATATGATTTCTGAGGTGACCGTAGTGATCCGACGAAGTCCGAGAAGTTTTTGGGTGTTTTTCTGGAAGATCTGGGATCTCTGACGGGTTCGTGCGGCGGTCTGGCGGGTGATCTTCAGTGGTGGCAGCGTAGAGGGGATCCCAGGCGGTGGCAGTGGCGTCAGACGGGTGAGGAGGCTTCAGCCGGGTGGTGGCGGTCTTCAACGGTGCCAGCGGAGGGAGGTGCCAGCGGGGCACGACGACGCAGCCGGACTGGCTTTTGCGGGCCGGCACGCGGGGGGGGCTAGGGTCTTCGGACCCCGGCTGGCAGAAAAGGACCCACGTATTGCGAGTCTCATGGAGGTAGAACTGGAATGGATTAAGCCGGTCTAGGCGAGGCAAGATGCCCATAGGCGGGCTGGTCCAGGCGCATGGCGGGCCGGCCAAACCGGCCCGACCCACCTATTTTCATCTAATAAAAATTAAAACGCACGTAGAACTCAGACTAGGTGTCAGATTCATGTGTCGTATATGGGGAAACATCCCTTAAATAGATAATAACATTTTGAGATGGTTTTGGGGGTTTTTAATTCCTGAAACGGGGGGTGGGGGCTCGGTGGCGCGACACGCCTTTAAGTGTATTGGTGTTTTTTTAGGGGTTCTGATTTTGGGCGGCACGGACACATCCGTTGTCCGATTTGAGCGCTGTCAGCAGTGTTGAGACCCTGGCGTCGAGACAAAAATTTCCAAGGGTTTTCGGGAGTTGAAATTGGAGTTAATTCATGGGCCCCACGGCCCTTCTTTTAACTTGTGAGCAACGATTAGCAACTTTTTCATCAAACGTCTGTTTGAGGTGTGCGAGCAGTCGTTTCTGAATGTTTTTCCAATGGAATTGAAATGGATCTATCTTCCGGCTTTAATTCTTCACGATGGTGTGAGCCCCACAAAGGTCATTTTGGGATTTGGCGGTGGTTTCCATATTTATCCCCTGGTTTCTATTTCAGATAAGTGGATAGTCAATCATGTGTACTATTTCGAGAGGATCTCAACGGTGCGATCCGTTCATAGCGCTTTGGGACCAGGGTGTGGGTCCCACGTATCACTGCTCATGTGCAGTATGGAAATATGTATCTTTTCCTCCAGAAATCTATTCCACGCAAGTAAACAGTCCATTTGACGTGTTTTCCCGAGGGGATCGAAATGGAGTATTGTGCCCGACTATTTTCAGGGCCGAGGCTTGGGACCACGGGACGTCGTTCAGGCGTAAAGAAACATTGAACGAATTTTACGTCAGATGTCTATTGGAGGCGAGTAAATATTCTATCTTGGATTTTTTTTCATGATTATTACAACAGTATGATCCGTTTGGATGTGCGGAGTGTCATTCGAGATCTCATTAAATGTGGAAGCATGTACGGTGCTCTGGTATCGGTTCTTCTTACTGTGTTTGGAAGAGAACCCTTGTCGTGTGATCGCATTCACTACTATGTGAGTGAAGTTAATGTTTGAAGATATATGTTTGGTCATGCTAGGCCCGGGGAGGAAGCAGTTTGGAGAAATTACGTTTTCACCCTTCATGCTGACATAGGGTGCCAAGCGTTCGATAGCCTTTGAGCTAGAAATGTGGTATACTTTGGGAGTAAACAAGAATTCTTGGAGGTTCCTATTGTGGTTTTTACCCTAGTACATTTGTGCTTGGTTTGGAGATGAGATAGGGACACACGTCTTGTGGGCCCCTTATGCGTGTCGTGTTCTGCTTTTCGTACCTTTGATCTCTCGTGACGTAAAGGGTCCCTCTATTCATGACAGTTTAAACCAGCTGGGTTGAGTGGTTTCCCCTGGTTCTATCCTTGACAGTATGATCGGTGGAGTTTTTTGGGTTCCCCTTTTTCCTTTAGTTGTGTGGGCTTTCAGTACCATGTCACATCGCGTTCCCGGGTAGAGTTATTGTGGATTCGGTGTGACCAATACTTTACACGGGCACCGATCGTCTACCTAGGGGGTTGTTTCTAATAGGGTACGGAGCCCCAGTGAGCCTGGGCATAGATTCCCTAGCTGAGTATTGAAATTATATCCTCCTTCTGTGATCTACCGTGATGTGTTTCCCTAGGCAGAGCTCCAGGTATCGATGTGACCCACACGGTACATGCACTGAACCTCTACTAGGTGATTTGTCCTAGAGTTGGGTGGTTTCACGATACCCACTTCGTTTTCTGTTGTCTAGTGTTGTACCACCCAGTAGGGATGGACAAAGCATTTCCATGTTTACCCTCCAGCGGGGCTGGGCAGTGGGTTTCTCATCGACTTCTTCGGGTTTACCCTCCAGTGGGGCTAGGTAGTGGGTTGATCATTGACTTCTTAGGGTTTACCCTCCATTTGAGACTGGGCAGTGGGTTACCCGATGAACTCTTTGGGTTTACCCTCTAACAAAGACTGGGCAGTGGGTTACTCGACAACCACTTAGGGTTTACCCTCCAACAGAGACTGGGTAGTGGGTTACCCAACCTCCTTCTTAGTGTTTACCCTTTAGTAGAGACTGGACATTAGGTTACTCAATGACTTCTTTCAGACTCATCCCTTTCTACTCGGCTATTTTGTGGCTTTTCTCCATGACTACCGAAGCGGGACCCTTGGTTGTACGGGACTGTGATTTGACATCTTTGACTTAGAGAAGACCTCTCAACTGTGTGATAGTGAAGATGTGTGGTTTGACTTTCCCCAGAACTCTCAAGTACGAGGGGCACATTCCCCACCAAGACACATCCTTGAGATGCGACCTAAATCTGTGTGGGAGAGTCATTGTTTTCCGAAGTGGATAGTGTCAAGGTGCAGTGATTTGAGCCCCTTGACTTGCAGTTCGGGGCAGAAGGGTGGGATGGTGGGCATCGATGGTGTTTACTTCTGGGATTGAAGGCTACTCACGTTCTTGGGATGAGCTATGGGATGGAGATCCCTTTACAATATTGTTCTGGTTTCTTGATTGAGCATATGGATATGTGTATACATTGTTCTAGTGATCACTCCTAGGGTCTTGGTTACTCTCCTTCTAGGAGAGGTGAAGACATACGGGGTATGACAATTGCTTTCCATGTCTAGATTCTCATTCTTGAATGAGTCTACTCTCCTGCTATAGGTAGCGAAGACTTGACGTGAAGCTCATCTTCTCACTATTTCTAGCTTTTTGTGTTTAGACGAGTCAACTTCCTTTATCTTGTTGGGTTGATTTGTTAATATACTGCACTCTCTGTCATCCTCCTTTACTATTCCCTCTTTGATCTAATGATCACCTCTTCAGTACCTCCTTTGTTGCTCCATCGAGCCTTCAGGGTATCCTACTGGGTAATTTTTTACTCACCCCTACTTGGGCTTTGCCTGCACTTGGTTTTCCCTTGCAGACAACTGACAGGTTGATCGTGATGTCAAAGGAGCTTTGGAGTTCGGGAGCTTGGACCATGTACGGTGGTCGTAGTCGGGTTCCAGGTGAGGGACCCTCCCAGCTATTTTACTTTTGTTTACCTATTGCAGGGTTGTGGCACTTTTCTAGTTGGGTGCATGTTTTTCCTTTTTTTTCTTTTTCAGTTTAACTTCAACATTTACTTTGTATTTTTTAGAGGTTGATGCAATTTTGTGGTCTTTATAGGAATTAGTACTTTACTTTTCCTTTTACTCTGCACTTCTACATTGAGTGGGCTGCGTGTGTGTGTACATGTACTCAGGAAAAGGATTCTCTGAGTTGTTTAGACTTCGGCGCTTGTCACTAGCCCCTAGACTATGGAGGTAGACTTGGGGTTGTTGCGGCTCGATCCCGGATAGGGTCAGGTTGTGACAATGTAGTTGTGAATAATTTTTGACATCTGAAACATACTTTTGATACCTTTCATAAGATAATTTTTATTAGTTGAGACACCCATCGAATTTGGCCAACTGATTTCTCTCATTAGACATATCGATTTATTGAGGGGATATCTTTAACCTGACCCCACCCATAACCATATAAGACCAATGAATTAATGATATGAAATGTTTGAATCATAATCCATATAAAATTTTATATTTAAAAAAGATCATACTAAATGTGAATATTACCCCTAATCAAATAAACATAATCATAAAACCTCCAAATATACATGGGTCATGGTAATAAAATTTTCCATCCTTGATCAAATAGTTCATAAACCATCCAATTAAAGAATAATAATGACACCAATATGACATATACCCAATGGATCATATGTATAATGAAGGGTTTATGTCATTGATGAATAGAAATACAATAAAACATCTTTAAATACATTCTGGGGGAAAAATTCACATTATAAATTACTTTTCTTTAAAAAGGTCAAAAAATATATTGAGAAAATTTTTCTTTTGAAAATAAACTTTCAGAACAAGTAAAATAATATTTAAACCATTGATTATTCATGACATCATAAAAACAATTTCATGTCGTACACGTTAAAACAATGATTCCTTTCATGTTTTTGGTAAAAGTCATGTGGGTATTATTTGGAAAACAACCTGTAAATTATTTTCATAAAATTTTTAAAAAAAATAAAAAATGGTAAAAATTTCTTTAGAAACTAATTTGAATAATTTTAAAAACATTTTTAAATATTTTTTTTAGAAAATATGGTTTTGGAAGAAAATGAATTTTTGACAGAAGAGAGAAATTATATCTAATTTTCTTGAAAACATTTTTTCAGATGTTTTAAGTAACAAAAAGAGTATGAATGGTACAATTAGTTGAAAAGTTAATTAATAAAAATATTATATGTAAATCTATTTGTTTATTATATAAATATAAAATAATTCCTCTAAGGGATATTTCAACACAAACAATCCTGAATAATAATGTGATTATTAAATAACCCATGCCACTTTGGTGACTTTTGAATCATTAGACCCATGAAAGAAATAAAATAAAATAAATATTTAATTTCAATTAATATAAATATATTCATGAAATAATATATAAAAATGGGAAGTATATACATCACACAAAAGAATAAGTGGTGAATGTGTCGTAAGTCTCATGGAAGTAAAGTGAGACAAGAAAACCCTTACATTAGGTTGAACTTACTTAATATATGTCTAAACCTAATTTATAATAAAAATATGTTTATTATAAATATATTTTATAATAATAATAATATCATATATTATCATAGATTATTTACTTATATTATTTCATAAACCATTTATTTACAATTCTTTGTTAAAATCTCTATTTTGGGTGATAATTGCTTTGTTCTTTATGTATGTTTTAGTTCAGTAATTTTGGACCATTTAATTTCATCAAGGTTACATAATATAAATATTTTTTATCATTATATAAATTTAATATATATTCATTGTATTTTTATTTAGAGTAATCAATTAAAGTAAAATATTTGAAATGAATTACACCATTAATGGAGACGGTAGGTTGTACGTACGCTTGAACGTTGTTTCTATCTTTCTTGATGGAAGAAACAAAGGAAAATTGATATTAATTTATCCTTAAATAATAATAATTATTTAATATATATCATTTATATTAATAAAATGCATCCTTATTACCATCCATGTAACAATAAAATGAAAAACTTTTCAAATTACTACGTGGAAGGAGTAGTCCACACATGCACTAAATCGATGTTAATGTTTTAAAGTGGATTGGAAGGTAATAAGTTAGATGATAGATTATATTTAAATAAGTATTATTAGATAAAAAAATTCAAATATATTCATTAACTTTATACTTACCACTTTCATGTAAATCATTAGTGAAAAATAAATCAGATCGCTTCATGAGGCGGTAGCCCATTGTACACATGAGAGATCTTATCGTATCACCAAAAGAATGGAAAGTAAGATAGTTAATATGATATAATAATTAAAAAAGAATAATAATTTCATAAATATATATAAGATAAATCATTATATAAATCCTTTAAAGGTGTTTATAGAAAGTAATTTACATTAGTTCTTGAGGCGGTAGGTCGCCGTACATGCGATCAACATATTCTTTTCCCATTTTTTAAAAGTGGAGATGGATATGAGTTATGAAATAAAAATAATAACATAGAATTATATATTAGATTATTTTTTTATTATATTTTTACAATTAAATAATATTTTATGTAGGTGTAATAAATAAAATAAAATAAATTCGCATGTTAAATAATTTTACCTCTTCTTCAGAGAGCTTCTATTGTTTTATACCTAAACCCTTAATATGAGGACTTAGTAATCAAAATAAAAAAATATGATGGAATAAGGAAAATATTTATTGGATTTTTTCATTTTTTGGCCGAACCAAATTTTTTTTGATGTTTTAAAAGGGGTGGAGAGGGTGGCCTTTTATAAGTATGGGAAAGGCCCCATATGAAATTTTTGAAAAGATAGAGTGATAGATATGTTCTCTCATGATAAATACTAAAAAAATGACATTATATAACATAGGGGTTATAGTGTCTAAATATTTCTATAATATGGGTGCTGGACAAGTTTTAGTAAATTTTTAACCCTTATATTCTTTGTTTAAAACCTCTAGTAAACCTCTTTTTACCTTAAACATGGAAATTAATTTTTACTCCTTTCACTTTTCATTATGGTCTAAAATTAATTTAAACTAATTTGATAATATAAATTATTATTATATTTAATATGGAATCCATTTTTCCAAATTCAACAAACAAAAGTGGTAGAATCCGATTTAAAATTATATTACAGATTTGACAAAAGGATGGTTTTTCAAAGATAAAATTCTAATAAGTATAGAATGTTGTAATATCCAAATTCAATATAAAATTGATTAAAATGAACTAAATTTGTTAAATTGTAATATATATGAACTATTTTTTTCTAAAAAAAATAAAATTTAATTTAACATAGTAAATAATTTAAAAAAAGGTAGTTTTTATTAAAAATCAATATCTTTCACTATTCATCAAAAAATTAATCATTACATAAAATTGTAAAAAACCCACCCAAGGATAATTTTTACATTTATATTTAAAAAAATTATTTTATTTGTAAAATAAATTTTCTATAAGTGGTAAATATTAATTTTAAATTTTGGGTAAAAAGTGTGATTAATCCGCCTTTAAGAAAAATGTAGTTTTTTGGAAAACATTTAATTCTCTTTCAAATGGTTCTTATTTTATTTCTAATCAGTATATAAGCATTGAATTTATTTTATACATTTATAAACCATATAATTTTCATAATTTAGTTATTATTATTCATACCCTCCAACTTAATGGCAAGGTTATAATGGTCAGGTTTAAATTGTAGTATTATAATAGAGTATTAGGTTTTATTTAAAACGAGTGTTTTAGGAATTGTAATCAATAGGAGATATTGAATATATTCAAAGAAAAAATATATCATAATGTTTTAGGGTGTTATATTCCCTACTAATCTTGGTGTTGTGTGTCATACATGTTATCGAACATGATGTTTCTCTTTAAAAAATTCAGGGTGATATATTCTACACCCATAAATAAATTTCATCATCTCAATTTAAAATTGATTACAAAAATTATGTGTTTGAAATTTGAAAATAACTTTATTGGAAACCCACATTTAAAAAAAGGTTTAATAAAATTTCCTCTTGATAAAAAATCAAGGTAAGTAAAAAAGGTTATATAAAATAATACTTAATTTGGTTTCCAAGTATGAGAACCTTAGTGAGAAGTGGATATATGGATATAGAAGAAAAGAATAAATTATTATAGAGAGTGATAGAAATAATTGATCACAAGAAATTAAGAAATAAATATAAATTTAAGGAACAAAACCGTAAATTTGTGATGAGTTAAAATTCAATTTGATTAATTTGATATGAAGTTAAAGAGATAACATTTTTGTTTAAATATCATTTTTATGAAGTTGAAGATTTATTTTTACTATCATGGTAGGTAGCACTAGAAAATATAATTAGTTGATATTTTTTTAAGAACAATTTCATCCTTTTATTTTATTTCATTTTATACTCTATTAAATTAATATCTATGATAAGGTTTTTATGCCTAAAGCGCTAAAATTTACTTTTCACAAATCACAATATCCATAAAAGAGTGACAAACTATTACTTCCTTATTTACTAAAACCAAAATGGTTAGAAAAATCTATTATATATACTAATCTACATGGTTCCCATTCCATGTGTCGCTCCCCCCATGCTTTTTCTCCCTCCATTTTCTCCACTCCCACGATTCCAATCTCCTTCCTATTTTTCTCTCCGCTCTCCCCTTCCCCTTTTCAAGTTCCCCTCTAACCCTATGCCTTTATATCGCCATCTCCCTTCCATGCTAACACTCCTCCTCCAATTCCCTATCCCCATCTCCCTTCCCCACTCCCCCATCTCCCTATTCCAGTGTCCCTTTCTGGTAGCTAAGCCTCCACCTCTGCTTTCTTCAACTCCGCCTATCGGCTACCTAACTCTGCCTTCAAATCCCATATCCCATTCCATGTGTCCACTTCCTAGAAACCATACCCTATGTTTCTCTTCTCTTCCTTACCTCCACCTCTGTTAGTTTCATCTCCGACTGCTATGCCTTAGCCTTCTCCACCTCCACCTCCAAATTCATGCCCCTGTATCAGATTTGTCTTTGGAAAGTCATCAGGTTGGATACCTTTCTCAAATCTAGTGGGTGACGATGTCTCATCATATTCAAATGATGATGAATGAGGTCATGATATCTGGAATACCCTAGATATGGTAGTCGATGTTTCTCTTCTCAATAGAGATGAGGAGCTCCTTGGCTCAGATCTGGATCATAATAGGGAAGAAGCATGAATCGACAGTATAGGCAGCTCAACCTCGACGATGGTGGCTTGGACGTGGCATGTCAGTGGTGTCATATTTTCCTAGAATATATATTTTTAAATTCAAACAGTGATTCCAGAACCAATACTAATGGCATCGTCATCCAAATTCTGAGGAATAGGATGGATCGAGATGACTGAGCTCTGTCGAATGGGGGTTCATCCCAGTTTCTACATTGAAGACAGTGGTAAACCGAGTTTCAAATGGTAACGCAAGCCACTAACATTGAAGGTGATGAAAATAAAGCTGCTGATATAGGGATTGAATGTCATGCTCATTTGTCTTTGTTTTCAGGTGTCCGGTTAAAGAGGATGGGGCCTTGATTCCCCCAAACGATTTAGCTGGGAGTATGAATGAGGGTGCACTGTAGGTGCTCAAAGAAATTCCAATGAGGAGATCCTAGCTCAAGTTGTGTTCTTTCTTGCAGAACTGAGTGCAAGCTCAACTTTAATGGAAACATAAGAAGATTGATCTAGCTAATGATGCCCAGGAGAGATGAATTAATCTATTGGAAGCCATGGATGGGGACATCATGGTGCTCGATGGTGTTAAATATACAGGATGATGTTAAATAAGTAGGTTTGAATATTTTAATGTTTCTTATATGTATTAGGTCCATTATTATTTAGATCTGAATATTTTCCAAAAATTTTATTCATCAGGAATTATAGTTTAATAACAATATTTTCATTTTATGCATGGATCGTGCTTTATTTAGAATTTTCTACTTGTTCCCCTTGATCACATTTATAGAATACGATTTAGTTTTATGTTAGCTTGTTTAATGTTTTCTATGTATGGGTGGAATCTCTGATTTAGCTACTGTTGCTTCATCTTCCAACATCAATGGCATTTCAAGGTCTGAAATAGCGATATCTTTTTATTTCTAAGCTTAAAATTAATATGTTTAGTTTTTTCATCAATGAAACACATGGTATTGTTATCATTTTATTAATTTTATATATTATTTTAGGTCAAGAATCATTAGAAATATTATTCACAATGATTTTTCAATGTTCCATGGGAAAGGGTTGGGTGGGGAGAGTTATATAAAAGGTGTGTAGTCCCATTATTTTAAAATTTTCAATTTATAATTCTTGAAATTTAAAAATTAATTAATACTAATGTACAGGTTTTTGAAGATCTAGGTTTTTATATTTTTGGTAACTTATATGTATCAGGAAAAAAAATATCTATTCATTTTTATTTCTAATATTTAGTATTTTTTTAACATTAATTTATTCTAATATACATGTCTATAAATGTACAAGTTTCAATTTTTTTGTAGCTTATATGTATTAAGTCTGGAAATATGCAAGTTTTAATACTAATTACTTCTAATGTATAGGTTTTTGAATATTAAGTTTTTCATATTCTTTGTAACTTTTATGTACAAGTAAAAGAAATGTATCTCTTTATATTTCTAACTAATATTTTGTATTATTTTAACATTAATTTATTCTATTATACATTATGTTAAATGTGATGGTTTAAAGAATCTTGATATTCTAATTTTAACACATGATCCCTCTCAATGAACACATGATGGGGTAAAAATTGGAACAGTTCACAACAACTTCAATTATTTCTATTTCTTTTAAGATGATTTATATTATTATTTTAACACATGAGCTATATTAAATATATATATATATATATATTGATATTAATATGCCATTTCATTTATTTTTAATGATGTTTTAGTGGTTTTATTTTAGTTATATTCATGTATATTTTAGTTTTGATTTTATATATTAGAGGCTACATATATTCTTTACTATAAAGGTATCAAAATGTGAAAGATTATTAAAAAAAATAATACATGAAATATATTTTTATTTTATTTTTAGTTGGTAAAAATATCATGCCATGTTAATTGATGAGTGGGTTATTTGCATATACCAAACCACTCTCTATAAATGTGGAAAAAGAAGAGTTTGATGGTTCATTATTCTTTTGGAACATGTTTGAACTGTTTAATTTCTTTTCATGTATTTTTAATGTAACAAGGGTCCAAATGCGCAGTGCCACAAAAAAATAAACTTTTTGTACATTATATGTTTTTTAACTAATATCATGGAAGGGATTTCTTATAGTGGAATAATTCTTCCCACTTTTGTGGAAATTGTGGTGAGAAAACTATCTCTGTGGAAGTTGGGAAAGAAGACAATGCCCAAATGAGCTATGTAAGAGAAGAATTTACCCTCGTTTTGATCTGGTATAGTGATGGTAATTTCATTTAAATTAATATAAAATGTATTCCCAAATACATTTATTGTCATGGATTTCATCAATACACTAATTTTCACTTCAAGTTTTCATCATGTTAGTTATTGACAATGAAAATGATCACGCACTTTTAAGTAACAAATCACGGTTTGTACCCTAGATGTAGATGTATTGCTGGGTTTTTAGATATACTTTCATTAATATAATTGATTAATTTAGTCATTCCATGGACACGCTACATGGTGGGAAATTCTTGGCGTAAATAATTCCATAATACTTGCAAGATACTCAAGCTTTTGTCAAGCTGAATTTGATTATTAACATATTTTTTTTGATATTAATACTATTACTATCCTAGACATGCCCAATAAATATTAGGGGATGCTATCTGGTTCAGATTTATTGAGTTAAATCTTGGGGATGAAAATTGGTGTTGGTGGTTCATGTTTGATCCATGTCATTCGTTGACACAAACACAAATACATTCGAAATGAACACATCCTATTTATATAATGTGTGAGAAGATCCAATCGCAAAGATGACATGTTTAATACACGGGTAATATGATAATAATAATTTTATATTATTATTGAACTGTTTCATTTTAAATAATATGACATAATGAATTGAACCAATATGATTAGCATGAATATGAAAAAAATCAACTGATTAAACGGGTTAAATGGGTCAAATTTTGACACTAGTTAATATGACACATTTAATCAAATGGTTCAATTTATGTCATGATTCATTAAATATTCCATTTCGTGTCAAATTCATCTTGACCAAATCAACCTAAACAAGACATAATTATTAATCATCTTAACACGAACATGATTGGTTAATTATCGTGTAGTAAATTCAATCCCAAACCTTATAATTTATGCTTTCATTTATTTTTATTGATATTTTATTGGTTTATTTTATTTTTATTCATGTACATATTAGGTTCTATTTTATTCTATTAGAGTAGTGTTAGTTCATGTTTATATTCATTTTATTCACAATATCTTTTTTCTTGTATTTTTTTCATTTTATGGTTGTAGAAATGAAGGTATTTAATGATTAACATTGATGATAATATGGAATATGGGTCTTTAGTGGGGCCAGACATTAACAAAATTTACTTTGGAAAGAGCCACACAATGGAGTTGATATACATTACATCTCAAGCTTGTGGTTACTCTTGATACATTCGGAAGCTGAAAATTAGTGTATCTGTTTGCTTTTTAAGTTTGAGGAAGCACATGGTCTAGATGAACAGTATAGCAATTGTTTTTCACTTTTCAGACTATAGATTTCAGGGAAAATTCAACTTCACTTCTCTTATTTTTAATTGGGTCTTAATGTTCTACATATGAATTTAAATTCATATCTCTCCCAATTCATGGATGATTTTGAGGTCGTCCATTATGACACTATAAGTTGAAATGATGGAATTTGTGAAGTGTTTCGGATGATTGTAATCAATTGAGGAAAAATAGTGGATTTTGGGGAAAAGGTAAGTTATTTTATAATTAATTATATTTTCATCTAATCATCACCTATTGCATATATTTGTATTCCTATCTATTTTATCATTATAAACCAATGAATGTACTTCTCATCGTGATATTATTTTAAATAGTAGTCAAAATTTAATTATTGTGAAATTGCATGAGGGAGAATACAAGTTTATCCAATAACACCTAAATTTCAACTTAATATATTACATAAATAGTTAACCTTGAGTCTTTTTCAAAATATGTTTGTCCAAATTTATAAGGAAGTTCAATTAATCAATATTATGTTCTTCAGAAAATAAAAGTGTCTCTTAATGTCACAATGTAAATATATGAATTCCATTTGTCACAATCAAACCTTATAAAAAACATGCATTATTTCAAAAATAAAATATTATGTTTTCCAATATATTACATAAATCTAATAATGTAGTAAATTCTAGCAAAGAAAACATTAACCACCAAATCACTAACCAATTTCATGGTCAATAATATTATCTAATAAATATAGGTTTATCATTATTTTCTCAAAATATAGAACATTTTAAGGGTTATATTTGATAAATCATATTTTTTCCAAAAAGATAATCTCTCCACCAAAACACTATTCTTATTCATCGATTCCATTAAACATTTTCTCTTATTCCCTTCATGAAAGTAGCAGTGAGTTTCGTTCCACAATTATCACATAGGTAAAATCATACTTTCCCTTCTTCCCTCTATCCATATTTTCTATGTCATTATATTATTCTAATATATCCCTTACTAACCATTATACTTGGATAATTCCTTATCTTTCTTTATACCATAAGATACTATGTCCTCGTATGATGAATAATTTTTCTAGACTAATTCCCTTCAAAGAATTTTCTTAACCCCATCAAAGAAATTGTCAATATTTATCTTTAGATTTAATATATAGTTCATAGTATTCCTTACTAAACATGTACAGTTTGATTTATACATATAAAAAATTCACTTTCCTTTTGACTTAGAATCATGAATTTTCTTTCCATATGTGTTAATTTCTTATAAGGAAAATCCTTTTCTAAGAATATTTCCCTAAAATCCTTACATTCCATGTTTTATATTTATTCTTCATAAATTTTGTTTTAAAATAGAGACCGCCTTTGATCAGCATCTCTTCAGAGATTATAAATTATCATGAAAACTTTCTTCCTCTCATTACATCCCAAAGAGAAAGATACATTCTCAAATGATATAATCTATTTCTCATGTATAGATATATTTATATCCCTTTTTAATATTGGGGGTTTCAAACACATAAAGTGGTCTAAAAATGTTACCTCTCATGGTGCATCAGATGGATAATTTATACAGGAAAGATTATTATTCATAACCTAAGTTAGATGGCCAAATATGGGTATAATTTCTTCAATTCCAGCTACAGTTCTTGATCAACCTTCATTATCCTTACAAGGAGGGAAATCCCTATATGGATTATGTCTATTGATATAGTTATCATTACTTCCACTAAGATCCATTTATAAACAATTAAACTTGCTAGATTAGATAAATACATTATGAAACATAATGTATAATCCTTATACCAATGAAAGATGTAGCATAAATTAAAAATTTATTTTATAGCTAATCTCATAATCATAAACATGGTTCCATTAGGAAGGTTTTTAGAAATGATTTTTTATTCAAATTCTTAATAATTTTTTTTAAAGAAAATGTTAATTAACTAAATAATATCCCCTTTGACTGTCAAATAAGGTGTATAGTAATTCCCATTTTTGTGTACCAAGTAACACTCGAGTCACACCCGATGTCCATTTTTTAGAGTTATTACCCCTAGGTATATCTGTTCTATAACAACATCCACTTGTAGTATCTAGATAGGGATGTATTTATAGAAAATATACATATTAACTCTCTTAATAAATCTTTATGAAGTTATCATATAATTATACGTATCTGTAAAGTAATTAATAGGATTACATTCCAAAATCCATGATGTCAGAAATCTAGTTACCATGTTTTTTACTAAACTTCCACTGATACCAACTATAAAGACCCTAAAACCAATATCCCATATTGTTTCCAAATTTATTAAATTATTACAAGATACAATGTATCTAATAAAAAATAAAATAATATTTTATTAGTCTAATTGAACAAGATATATACATAAAATTTATATTACATCTGAAAACCTAAAATACACAAAATTGTTTCTTTGAGAATGCCATTAATTCTCATAGTGCATCTCTGTATATCAATCACAAAACATTTATTTTTACCCTTGGGAAAAGAAAACATAATAAATGGGTGATTTCATATGCTCATTAATAGTAATAATACATTTAATGATATCATTAATAAATAATCATAACTAATATGGAATGGTAAATAATTAAAACACATATCATTTAATCAATAAACTGAGCATAATATGATAGAAATAAATGATGATAAAATAAATCCATATAAATAATCACATAAGCATGAAACATATCCATGGATATTATAACTATTCTAATAATCACAAGGACATTAATAATCGATCTCAAATGAGGAATGTGTAATGTTGCACATCTAAACAAAATTGTCAAGACCTTCCAAAATATAGTTTAAATCTTGTGGTAGAAACCAATTTAATTAGGGAAATTAATTTGTATCATGAGACCTATATATATATCGAGAGGAAATCTATAACCTAGACTCAATCATCACCTACTATGTCTAATTAATTCCTCATATAAAAGTGGTGAATCATAATAAAAATAAAAATTATTATTTAAAAACTAATATCTGAAATGGAAATACTTTCCTCAATCAAATAAACATAATCATAAACCATCCAGAGTAATATGGTGAATGATAATAAAATTTTACATCCACATTCAAACAAATCATATAACGTCTGATGAAATAATATAGATGATATCAACATAACATATCCAAGGTATATCATATTTACACTGACGGGTTGATATTACTGATGAATAGAAATAAAATAAAATTTCATTAAAACATTCTTGAATAAAATAACATTTCCACTTCTAAAAAAATTAAATAAATAAGATAAAAATAATTGAGATTAATTTTCCTTAAAAATTAACTTTTATAATAATCTTAAAAAAGTTTATTGGTCTTGAAGGTTGAAAATTATATTTTTGTTGTACAAGTTCAAATATATATTCCCTTCAAATTTTAGGTAGAATCCAATCATGTATTTTTTAGAAAATTGTATGTAGATTACTTTCAAAAAAAATAAGAAGTAAAAAATGGGTAAATATTTTTTTAATAATCATTTGGAGAATGTCAAAAACGTTTTTGAAAACTTTTTATTTAACCTGTTTTTGTATGAAAAGGGATTTTTGACCGAAGAGAGAAATGATTTCAGATTTTCATAAAAACATTTTCTTAATCATTTTAATTACCAATTAGAGAAAAAATAATAATATTACATAAAAATTATATTAAAAACATTATTATATGTAAATATATTTGTTTTAAGAAATAAATAAAAAATAATTCCTATAAGGTAGTTTTAAACCTAAACCATCTCGAATAATGATGAGATCATTAAATAGCTCGTACCACTTTGGTAAATTTTGAATCATAAGACCCATAGAAGAAATAAATTCAAATTACACATTAGATACCATGGATATAAATGGATTTAGGATATAAAATGTCAAAATCGAAATCATGTACACTAGGAAAAGGAATAAGTGGAGAATATGGCATATGTCTAACGGAAGTAAAACTGAGATGAAAAAACCCTTACCTCAAGTTTGACTTTCTTTTCATGTGTATAAACCTACAATATAATAAATATAGTATTATTATACATATATTTAAGTCCCATAATAAGACATATCATAACATTTATGATTTACTTATTGTCTTTTATTACCCATTTATCAATAATTATTTGTTAAAATAACTACTTCTTGGGATAATGCTTTCATTTTTCATGTATGTTTTAGTTCGGTATTTTTAGTACTTTAAATTTGATCATGTTTACATAATATCCACAATTTGAAAAAATTATATAAATATCATATATATTCATTAAATATTTATTTATAGTAATCAATTAAAGTTAGTGATTAAAAATGGATTACACCATCCATGGAGATGGTAGGTCATATGCATGCATGAAAACTTTTTCCATTTTTATCGATGAACATGATGAAAAGGAAATAAATATTAATAATTTTTTAAAAAAATATTATTATTTCACATATATCATTTATATTAATAAAAACCCTTCATATAAAAATAAAATGAAAAACATTTCATATCTCTATGTAGATGTGGTAGTACAAACATGCGCACGACCGATGTAATTATTTTTCAAAGGATTATAAGGTAAGAAATTATATGAGATGTTATATCTATATAAGTATTATTATATCATAAATATAAAATATATTCATTAACATTAACCTTACTACCTTTCATGTAATTCGTTAGCAAAAAATGAATCACAACACTTCACGACACGAAAATTCATAGTACACATGAGCGACATTATTGTATCCCCCATGAAATGGAAAGAAAGAAATTATATGTGATATAATTATTCCAAAAGTATAATAGTTTCATAAATATAATATAAATATGTTAAAAACATAATTATATCCATCCTTTAAATGTGGTTACGCAAAATGAATTACATCAGTTGGTGAGGCGATATTCCTACGTACACAATATCGATTGTTTTGATTTCCATTTTATGGAAGTGGATACAGACATGGGTTATAAAATTAAAATAATAAAATATAAGTATATATTTTATAATTTTTTATTATATAATAATTTTTAAAAAAGTTTTTTAGGAGGTGGAAGACGGAATAAAACAAATACACATTTAATAATCATTCCAATTCTTCCGAGAGCCTTTTTAGGTTTATAAATATTGCCTACTTAGTATGGATTTCTAATAAAAATGATGAATCATGGATGTGTGGAAGGAATTTAGGAAGGTATTTGGTTAGGTATTTTCTAAACAAATTTTTTTTGGATGCATAAAAAAGGGATGAGCTGGGGTGGCTAATTATAATTGTGAGAGAGCACACAAATGGAATATTGGAAATGAGAAAGTAATTCCTATGTTTTTATCATGAAAAAATAAAAAAAAATGGTTCATTATCTAATATTATAGATTATAATGTCTATATGGCCATAAAATGAGTGTTTTATAAGTTTTAGGTCATTTTTAACCGTTACATTTCTAGTTTAACCACAATGGGTAAACCCCTTTTTACCTAACTGTATTAATTAATTTTAATTTTTTCACTATTAATTATGGTAAAAAAAATATGTTTAAATTATTATATAATCTAATTATGATTAAAAATATTGAATACATTTTTCCAAATTCAACTCACAAAATTGGCAGATTAATTTTAAAATTAAATCACAGGCGCGATGAAAGATTGGTTTCCCAAATACCTGCCTGCAAATCATTTTTTTCTTTTTATATTGTAACATAATTTTACTAATTTTACTTTAAAACCAATTTTAAATATAATTTAACATTGTAAATAATTTAATTTAATATTTCATTTTCAATAAAAATTGGTATTTTTCACAGTTCATCAAACAAATAATCCTTTCAAGAAATTCTCAAAAACAAATACGAAGATAATTTTGATAGGTATATTTAAAAAAATTATTTTATTTTTGAAAATAATTTTTATTAAAGTATTAAAAATAAATTTTAAGTTATGTGTGCAAAGCACGACTAATCCGCCTTTCCCAAAAATACTATTTTTCTCAAAAAAACATTTATTTCTCTTTTAAATGGTTATTATTTTATTTCTAATCAATAAATAACCATTATATTTATTTAATAAATTTTTAACCATATAATTTATATAATTTATTTATTAATATTCATACCTTCCCACTTAAATGATAGTTATAATAGTAATATATAAATAATAATATTTAAATAGAGTATCGCATTTCATTAAAACATGGTCTTGCGTGCATCACATGTTATCAAAGAGATTGAATTTATTTAAAAAGAAATAAATGGTAAAGTCTCAAGGTGTTATATCTATTATAATATTGGTGTTTCATGTCATACAAAGTATCAGACATGATGTTACTATTTTAAAATCTCAAGGTGTTTCACTTTGATTCTTTTTGATATTGGATTCTTCCCAAATAACCTCTCATAATGTGTACTCATTTAATGTGGTAATTGTAAGCATAAAAATAAAATTAATATACCCACTTTGGTGGATATTCTATAAATTAATATTAAAGTGATACACTCTAATAATATAATCCTCACCATGTATACTAAACTCTAGTTCTAATTTTAGGTTATTATACTTTTTTAGATGTGCATAGAGTATTACATTCATTATTTATTTTTTGCTTCTCAAGATATAACTAAAACATTTCATTCATTTATATAGATTTACTAGAAGATAAAAATAATTTTATGACACATTCAATTTGATTTTTTACAACTTATAAAGGGTTTAATCCTCTAAAAATTTGTGATTTTATTAGTATAAAATAATCAAAAGTAATTAGAGTAAACTTTTCAAAAAAAGTGATTAAATACTTATCTTTATTGGTTCATTTAAATAATATTGGACCACACATATCTAATTGTATCATCTCAATAGGGTTCTTGTTTTTTATACCCACCATCTTGTGACACTTTTTACCATATTACCTCTTTAACATGCATTTCATGTATAGATTATTTCATAGTTCTAACTTAGATATTTCTCATGGATTTATATTGAATAATCTTTCACATATTCATTATAACCATGTAATAAATTATTCTATAAAATCTAATTATTATTATTTAGTCTCAGGAAACATATTTTTTAAAAAATAGAAATTTGAGATAACATTCAACTTTTATGTTTTACTTTATTAAAGATTATATTATCATTAATTCTATTAATGAAACATAAATTCGTTTAAAATATCACAAAATTTAAATTTTTAAAAGTTGGGTGATGCTCAAGAGATTATACATCTACCCTTAGAATATATAAAGTCATTATATTCGAACATTTTTTCAAAAAATTTTGTTCTTCTAACACTATTCACTTGAGTAATCTATCATTTCTATAAATAATAGATACTTTTTTACCATTATTTATATTTGTAGAGTTTTTTATTTTCATTCATGTGTGATCACATATAACTTTCAATAATGAAACAATTTCTATATTTAATTACTTTCTAATCTACATCAACCACTTATGTTTTTTCTTAATTTCTAATCTTTTTTACTAATATAGGGTTATAATTCCTCTTAAATTTATCTGATAGTATTGTGAGATAATTTTTAGTGTTGTGTTTGGGTTTACCATAACTCCCACATGTTTCCTCAAGGAAATTAAAATCTTTAATCAATTTTATATTCTCTGTCGTATGTTGTATCAGTTGGATTACAAAACCATTTCCTTGAATACCCTTCAATTCATAATCTATTTTTTGATTCAGGGATTAAAAGTTTATACATGAAAAATTAATTTTTGTTTCTATATACCTGAAAATAATAATAAATTATTATTAAATTTTATTTTTTTGGTTGAAAATTTTGTTCATTAAAATTTTATCACTATCTTTCTTTCATAATTGAAATATATCTCTTTCTTCCAACTTCCTTTTACTTTGAGTCACTATCTTTTTTATTTTTCATCACCATAAGCATGATATATAATTTTTTATTCTTTGATAACTGTTTATTTTTATATTTTTTAGTGTCATTACATTTTAAAAAAAAGTGAATATTTTCATTCTTTGTTTAAGTAGTCACAATTTTATTTATTATTTCTATTTCCAAAATTAAAAAATAAATATTGATTGTCTAGTACAACAATCCTAACCAATATAAAAAATCAATATGTTTTTTGGTAGAGTCATAAACTTTTTCTTCATATTTAAAACTCCTACTAATTTATTTGATAAAAATTTTTAAACTCGATTTAAAAGAATTATTTCAAATAATATTTATAAATAATAATATTTTCCTAAAGATACATCACCTCCCCAACCTTAGAAATCATTTTTTCTCTAATAATATCAATTATATTATCTCTTACTTTAATAGTTTAATTGGGATCACCCACTATCCATTAAAACTTTTTTATATATCACAAATATCCTTATCTTTTGATTAATCGAGATATTCATATAAGAAATCATACTCACTATTTAGTTATTTCTTTTATATCTCAATATTTCTATATTCATTCCATCCCATTGAGAACTTTATATTTAATTGAAACTCCTTTCTTTTATCTTAATTATTTCTCTTATATATACTATTTCCTTCTTCTTTATAATAGGGATCATTGGAATTTTTATATTTATCCATAAAGGTTATAATTCCCTAGGTCATTGATTCATCTTCCCCTATTTCACTTTCCTCATCCCAAGATACAACATATTTTTTAGAGAAATTTCTTATTATTTTTTGAGTTTTACTTTTTTTCATTTGAAGTTATTTATATCCTTATAACCATTTTATAATTTTTTTATCAAAGATGATCATTTATGTTTTTCTAACTCTTTCTATTATTGATTATTCTCAGATAGTATAGTTTAAAATTGTGCAATATTTCCATAATTAATGAAAATAAAAGAATTTTACCCATGAATTTATATTTAGATCATTTAATTACTTTAGAAAATAATGAAATAAAAACATTTAAATTCATGTCATTATCCTCGGAATTAGTTTCTTCCTGTAGATACCTCTTATATTCCATAATTTTTAAATTTTTGAAAGATTTTATTATAGTCTCATTTTCATATTATAATTTTTCTTCTTAAGTCTAACCCATACTCATCTAATATAGTATTATGAAATTGTGTATTGTATTATTAATTCAATCATATATAGTGTGATACTAATGATTTGATATTGTTTCATGAAATATTTATTGGAGAAATCTTATTAATAATATTATAAACATGAAATATCTAATAACTTATCCACAACTTTTAATTGAAATCATAATTTTTTCCTTTAAACAAATAAAAAATCCACTAACTCATTTTCCCACATTATAATATCCTTAATTTGAATTTTGAATTTTTACAATATTTATATCCTTAAAATTTATCTCCTATATGGATATTATATATTTTCCTATTAATTCCATTATTCATATGTAAGATCATAACTCGCGTTAAGTCATTATCTAAAAGGGATGAAATTAACACATTTCTTGCTCTTTTATTGACATGAAAATTCTTTTTATAAATCAAATTATAGGTTTTCCAAACATGAAAAATGTTAAAAACATTCTTGGGGATGTAATAAAAATCAAAGATGTAATATAGGATATAGATCCATACTCTCATTCCACAGATATAATACATGTCCATAGAATATGGGAACTCATTTTTTTGTTTACAGTATTTGTAATCTCTATCGATGTCATCGATGAAAATGACATCAAAAATAATGAAAAAATCAAATCCTTGAATATTCCAAGAATAAATTCTATTAAAATATTAGAGAATAATATGATTAGATATATAATTAAAATAATATCATCACACTCTGATATAAAATGATAGGATCAAAGTGAGAGAACTCCACCACTATGAAACAGGGTAAATAAATGGTTATAAAAACACCAAATGAAAAATAATTACTCAATTCTATTGTTATTTCAAAGGATCCTAAATGAAAAAAGTGATCATGTGAAATAACAAGAGATAGTTCCATTGAAAAACAAGAGATTTTACAAGGTTTAAACACTTTATATTGAGTGGATACTCATTAGTTTCTAATTTTTGTGATCCTATTTTTATTATTCATATCTTATTTACCACATTAATAAGAAAAATGAACATGAAGATATTATTGAACTCTATATACATGAATGACTCATACAAGAATCAATACACTAATAAAATTTTCATTTTCATCTATAAGTGTCTTAAAATTTTGTATTATGTTCTTAACATTATTCTTCTCCACAATCCTTCTCAAATAATCTCTATATTTATATTTATAAATTATATAAAATTATATAAATGTTTAATTACAAATTAAAATGTGGAACTCATCATTTATTTATAATCATATCTGCATTCTAATGTGTTCTTTTTTCTTATGGTGTAGTCCTACTAATTTCATCCAGACCAGGAATCAATAGCCAAATAACTTCATATAACCATGTTTTTTTAATCCACTTCAATAATATCAAATAGATATTGTAATAGACACAAAATAATAGGTAATCTGGACACTCAATAATGATCTTCCAATTTAATAAAAAAATGTTCAACATTGTGGGAATTTTTCTCTAGAACGAGGTTCCCATAGATTTTTCTTCTCACCATATGATCATCCATGTCTTTTACAACCATTATACCCCATATTAAGTCTTAAAATCATCAATATATTAACATTCACCACAATCAACCAAAAATTGGACATTTAAAACTTCATCAATGCAATTGTAAAACTTCACCATGTTCATTTTGGGCTTCCCTAAGTTGTATCACTAAGAATTCATTACCCTAAGGATTTTAAAATGGCAATTTATCCTTTAATTTAACAAAATCCATTTTGTCACATGCACATAAATTTTTTTAGTAGATCGCTATGAAATAAAGGTCATTATTTATAATTATTTCATTCTATTACTTATATCATAACTCTAATTAGCGTCTCACTCATCAATGACAATGTTATTAATAAATAAAACATGAAACCATATTCGGTACTCCAAAATGAACTCTTTCAAGAAATAATTCATAGTAATATTCCAATATAGAAGTTATCTAAACACATCCCCATTATATAAAATGATTTTTAAGAGTTATATAACTGTTATTGAAAATATAAACACCATATTGACTATATCTTAGTATATATTAACTCATATTTCCAACTTTTTCAATATACTTCATGAAGGAACATAAAATATGAAACTCATCAACCAAAAAATCACATTGGACTCTTCAAAAAGAATTAATTTAAAATAAATAATGAGTTTCATGTTGAAATAAATATAGGAATATCCTTCTATTAAATATAAAAGTAATAAATAAGATTAATAATATTTTAATATCATGTCTTCAATTTATAGGAATTTGGAAGTGGTAAAGGAAAGTATAATGGGAAATTGACATTTAAATGCTTTGTATATATATAAATTACATATTTTAGCATATAATGTAAAATAATTAATATAAAGATAATAAAGAGGGACAAGATAACACTATTAAAAGTATAAAACTTATCACTAATTACAATTCAAAAAAATGTGAGAATATTTTCATTGATAAGAGAAAATAGACATACTGAAAAATTAGTGACAATGGTAAAAAATATTATCATATTAGAGTAGAATAAAGTCACTCAAAAGATTATGATGAACTTGATGAAAAGAAAAACATTTTTCACAAATGATGTTGAGAATAATGAAATATTTATAGTAACTCATTTTGTTGAGTGTCAATGATATCAAAGATGGGTAAAACTTTAGTGGTGTGAGGGTTGATGTGAATTTTAAAATTTTTAAATATTGAGAAGGATGACATTTTGGTGTCTTTAGGGTGAGTAATGAGTGATATTAAACATGGATAATTTCATGAGAAATTTAGGTTAAGGAAATCCATCATAGGTCAAATAAGAAACCAACCAAAATCAAGGTTTTATTCATCTTAGTTTTAATGGATTAAGAAATGGTATTAATTCAAAACCATGCCATTGAAATCCTAGTAGTAGGCTGCCAAGATCCCAGTCATATGACTAGGAATACAATGTCAGCTACCATATTTCCAATAGTCCCAAACCCCCATTTTAATAAAGAGGTAAAATATATATTTAAAAATTTTATTATAAGAACCCTACTTTATAGATCCTTCTTGGGTAGATTCATAATAAGAAATTTCCAAATATCCACTTATCTATACCCTCTCATTCCTATCCTTCTTCTCATATTATTAGTGGTTTTTAATTCTCAATACTTATACATTTATCTATGGTAACCTCATCTCATACTAATCCTTTTATCTTTCATTTGTTTTAATCTAATTCTATGATAGGTGATTAAATTTTCTGAAAATCATTCCACTAGATCATGGTATAGATACATTAATAGAATTGGTATTTATTATGAAGTGTATAAAGGTGGCTCAATAAAGATCAATTCTTATTATCCTACAAAATTATTCTTAAAATATCAAAAATAGTTATTTTATTTAAATTTTGTAAAATTGATGAATGATGTGGTTTCATAAAAAGGGTTTTTATTTTCATATATTTTAGTTTACATTATGAGTTTTGTGTACCCAATTACTTATAGTTTAGTCATCATTATACCACATGGTGAGAATTCCATAATTTATGATTATTGTTTAATTTTAATTTCTATGGTTCAATATTTATGTATTACTGATATTGATGAGATATGTCATTTTAAATCTACAAACTGTCTTTACGATCTTTTATTATTAATGGATGTGTTACTGAGGTAGAAAAACTAAATTAATTGAGAATCCTAATCATAAAAAATGTATAAACTTTCATAATGGTTATTTTAAAATCATGTGTCTATTATTAATACAGTGCACATTACTATTTTACTTGGTATTATATCAATACAACAATTTTATAGGATCTCGTCAAATTAAAAGTTTCTAAAGAACCATTCATGTGGCACTTAAAGTGGGTGTGGTTAATCTTCTATGGTGAAAATAAACTCCAATCATGTTTAATTTCATTTTTTTGGTGTATTTGGAACCATTCTATATCAATGGATGAGGTGATCATAATCAATGGAATCAAGGTAGGGTTCAAGTGTTTCTATTATTGAAACTCCAATGAAGAAACTATGGATCACTTGTTTTTTGGGGATAATGGGAAAGGGAAGTGTTGAGTGGTATTGGGAGTCTCAATTAAATAGATATACCAGAGGTTAATGATGATGATTTTTTATAGTATTGTTTTCACCAGGTGGATCTTAATGTCTTAAAGTAGAATTTCAGGGCTACTCTTCTATCAGATGGATGTTGGTGTATCTAGTCTTCTTGAAATAAAGAATATGTGAATGGCTATACATGTTCATTTTTTTCCATGAAAACCCAATACAATAGACAATAGTTTGATCTAGGTGCTATATTAAATTATTGGGAAAATTTCCACTTCTTAAGGATGATCATAAAAGGAAGAATACTTTCACCAACTTCCTTGAGTGTGGTTCCTTTGGGTATATGGGTCTGTTTGAATCCCACTACTAATGGTTTCACATTCAATATTGATGGATCCTATTAAATTTGTATCATTAGAGGGGGAGGTGTAGTCTGGGACTCCAAAGGTTTGATGGTTATCATCTTCAGTAACATCAATGGTCGAAGTGACTCTCTTATAGTGGTGGTTAATACCTTTTTAATAGGATAGAGATTTTTACTTACCCTAATATCACCCTTGAAGATATTGAAACTAATTCCTTAATTATTTGATACTCTCCCCAAGGAAGGTGTGATACCCTCTGGTAAATTGATTATCTCATCCAAAGATGAATGATCCACATTGGTTGAGTGAGTTTAAATCACACCTTGTGTGAAGATAATTATGTTGTAGAATTCCTAGATTCAACAAGTTACTATAGTAACCCTCTTATGATTTATTCTAATCTCGGTTCCATTTACAATGAGTGAATTTATTTTTTATGGGTTGATGATTTTGTACTTCATTAATTTAGAACATCAGGACCTTGTTATTATCTTTTTTTATCTTCTTATTTAATAAATATACTTACTTTTACCCAAAAATTATCTTACACAATCTTAAATGTTTAATTTTATGAAACTTAGTTGAATGAGTGCTAAGATCCCATCTTATATATTTTATTGTCGAATGAGTTTGTATATGAGTCTATTTTGTAAATTAAATGGTTTTATACCATTTAAAATAAGATGTAAAATGGATATAGGTTTTAAATTTTATTTTAATAGAAAACAGTTGATTTAAATTTATGAATATTGAAATGTAATTTTAAAAGGAAAATGCGTATTTTTTACTATAATTTTTCAAAAATATTTTTCTATGCCCCTTGGGTGTGTAAAAAAAGAAATGATTCATTTTTAAATTATTTATAAAATTGGTATTAAAATTATATATTTGTTAAAGTAAAGTGATCCCATTTTTCTAATGATTTGGTTTGATTGGCCTAGTGTTGGGGTTCCTAGTTTTTAAATCATATGTGTGTTTGTGTGAACATTCTGATCTTATAGGTTTCATTTTAGGTTATAACCCATTGTATGGGGATACCTACTAGTATATGAACTATGTCTGAAACCATCCATTGGGTGTTTAGAATTATGATTAGGTCTAGATAATTAATTGGTTACTTAATGGAGTATTTCCATAGTAACAATGGGATAACCTTAAAAGTAGGATGGATTCAAGGACTCTTAGGTTCATAATCACTACGATTTCAGTCATGGATCCTTAGTGAGAACATTTAGGTGACCACACTTAGGTTGAGATCAAATCATGGGCACAAATTTAGATTGGGTAAGATAAAATTCATTGATATAGTGATGTGTGTGTCCATTCACACTCTATATTTGGGAAATGATTGATAATAGAGATGATTTTTTTGCCTCTTTAGTTTCTTATAAGAGTTACTTTATTATTTTCCTCTGTATATGAGTTAGAATATAGTCTAAAAGTTCTAATAAATACATGGTATAGGTTGTTATTTGGGAAAGAGGTTAGATTTAGTTACCTTACTAAATTTTTTATCCAAAGGGAGTGTGGGTTCCCTACATAGTCTTATTGGTTATGAGGATAGTAAGATCCCATTGATGGGAAAATAGATTTCATAAATTGTGATACAGAGTGAATATTAACATAGTATCTGAAGTAGTGGTGTTGCCTGATATAGCTCTTAACCAGGTTACGACCCCATGGGAGCTGATTCTTAGGATAACCAAGGGGTCTAGATTGATCTCTAGGTGTATGGATTATATTTAATTATATATTCATGTATGATAATTTATTTTTATAATTTATTTTTACACTCTTACATTATTTTCTCTCTCTATTAATGGTAGACATATAAAATTTCTACTAACAATGATGTAGCTATGATATTGGATGATACTCTGGAGGAGTCTCGTGTTGAAAGTGATAAAGTAGATTAGATACCTCTATAATTCCACCTACTATAACACCATGTCCCTGAAACATACTTTTCATGATGAAATCGATAAATGATCTGTTCGATCAGAGTATAGAAATTAAGTTACATGATTCTATAGAGGGATCTAACTTATGTGACATTGTGTGATATATGGGATAGATAATTATATGTTTTAGGGTAGTTTAAAAGATATTCTGGTGAGTACCATTGAGTTGAGATGGAGTAAGGTGCATGAGATGATATTTTAATTTTATGTGGTTGGGACATAATCATGTTTTTACAAAAAAAAATTAACAAGGTATTATAATTTCATTGTTATATGATTATTTAATCCCTATTTTAATGCACTTATTGTTTTAGTTTTAATTTTATAATTTTATTAATGATTAGGTGCTCTATTATTTCTTTTTTTTCTTATACCATCATTATTTCCAATGATATTTCAAGGTTTGGTTTTTAACAGAAAGTGATATGATAAATGAGTAAGTTGAGACTCTGATGAGTGATTTTTTATCGATAAAAACTAATAAATATTATAGAGATAATATAATGTGTCATGATTGAGTATGTAACATGTAACAAACCAGCCCAGGATACCACATAAACTAACACACAACTTTCTCTACCATATGCCTGAAGTGAATTCCCGACCCACAGAAGATGGAAACTACTGTATGGGCATTATAGAACACGCATTAGGAATGATTTCATATAAGAATATAATAACAAATAAACCCTCATTATAAAATTAAAATAAACATCTGACAGAGTACACAATAAGAATGAATCAATATAAGAATTATATAAATTTAATAGAAAAAAATCAACATCACTTAAATAAATAAATTGGATAAGGTATATACTATTTTGGATGATACAAGAATATCCCAAATAAAAATTCAAGAAAACTAAACCCATTTAGAATTATCTCTATGTGGCCCCTCTGCCACTCCTCACACCCAAGAAAATGGACAAACCTTCCAAAACATAACCAGAAGTAAAGACCAAATACAACGCATCAAATGTGAAACTATAAGAGCAATATACACTTAATTGTGTAAGTGGGGTGTGAGGGAAACTAAGAATAGTAAGATCTTGTAAATGAGTTTTTTACATCTGTCATAGGACATTAAATTTTATTCTAGTTTGAAATAAAATTAGAAAATAGTCTATTGGAAATGAGAGTTAAAAAATAAACATCAACCAATTAGTTCTTTCATATAACATACTCCCCTTTTAAGGAACCTAAGAATTTGAAAACAAAAATTTAAAACCTTTAGTTTCATATTTCAAACACTAGTTTAAATCATCTCTTTAAAATCTATTTTGAAATATACATTTCCAAAAAATGAAACAATTTCATGAAAATAAGATAATATAATAATAATAATAATAATAAGTAAAAAACCATGCCAACAATGAAATAAAACAAAGAACAAAATAACTTATGTGAAATATGGTTCTAATATGGGCCAGTAAAACTTGGAGATGTAAGGGAAGAAATCCTTTATTTAGAATAAACTAGTATCATGGGAAATTAAATATCTCTAACATTAATGATAATGAAATAATATCATTATAAACACTCTATCTAGAGACCCTTAGTGAAATCAGGAATATCAATATTTGATCCCTCATTGAGGGTCACCGTTTACCACATAACCCCAAGGAGGGTGAAATTGTTATTTGGAACTAGAAAGTTAATTCACATTAGGCTAATGTAAAAGGAATATTCACCTTCTAAATATATATTTATTCTCTCATATATAACACAATGCAAGTGAGAAAACAAAATATACCAAAAAAATCATCACATTTCTCCAAAAAATACAATGACCATAAATCCCACATCACCTCCTGTACCCTCATAAGAAACAAATATTTGTTAATGTATTTAATATTTTATAATGTATAAATCATTCCCCTCAGTATAAAATCCATATCACACACATAAAAAAAGAATTAAGGGGAATATAAGAGGCTCTCAAACAAACTATGAAATAAAATATGAGAGTTCTAAATAAGTATTACCAAAACTCAACTTGAGTTAGAAAGAATTTTCACACCTTTTGAAATTCATTTCAAAACAACCTTTATATCAAAACATTTAGAAATCATAGTCAAACTGATTAAAATCAAATTTCACATAAAAAATTACACTTTTTTACATTTTATAAACCAAGAAGGGTCAAATATCATTCAAAATACTCATTTAATTCTAAAAAATCTAATAAAACATTTAAAATCACTTGGAATCCATACACATCACTAAAATTAGTAAAATATTTAAAATTCACTCTAAATACCTCTATTCCAAGTGAAAACTCACTCCAAAATACATTGTAAGTTCAATAAAATTATTACAAAAACATTTAATCTAAAAAAATTAAAGCCATCAATCGCACAATAAAATTCTATTTAAATAATGATCACAAAAACACCCACCACAAGCATGTTAGAATCAAGTCACAATAAGATTGAACACATAAAATCCTATGTAGAATTATTATAAAATACAAGGGATACCTAATACATACCCTAGAAACCAAAATAATTCTGATTAAACCACCATGAACCCTAATTCCACCCATGACAGCACCTAGGGTTCATAGGAGGGAAAACCCAAGGGAGAATGGAATAAAGGGAAGGAAGAAAGGGAAATAATATAGAAGGATGTCCTACCTAGAATGAATCACTGAGAATGGTGATGGAGAATATTGATATCATAAGATAAGTGATGGGGAGCTTCCCCATTAATTTTCTTAACTAGGTTAATTGAGGGGATATGGGGAGAGGGATTAGGGATTTTAAAATCACAAGGGTGGAAAAGGGGAGTCAATAATTTTAAACACTTGGAAACTTAAATGGATTAACAAGTTATTAACTGAACTTGTGGGTTCTACTAGAAATAAAACCATAATAATAATGTTACCTCACACTATTACTTATAGGAATAATATGCTTCACCCCAAACCATGCACTAACCATAAAATATAACCATGTAAGTTTAGAACTAGACAAAAAACCATATTTGTGAGCATCATTTCACGGTTTAAAATAAATTGTGCACACTGAACAATGAACTTCAGTAGTCCTATATAAATATTAGCCACACAGTTACAACTAACAATGAATAGATCATGAAAAAATTGCTTAAAAATAAAAAAAACATTCAAAATTAAAATATAAATACTGAGACTTCCAAAAACTAAAAAATACATTTATTATTATAAAATAATATTAAATTAACCTCATAGAAACATAGTGGGTGTTAAAATTCACCCCACCATTCCACTTTTTAACCTCATAAATTCTTTAGTAGAATTAAAGGAAACAAAACATAGGATCCACCACAATACCACATATCCCATGGATGGTGTGACAAAAATAACTAGGGAAGGTACTAATAATTTGAACCACCAACTTAATGAAATCTCTAAGCCAATTAAACAAATAAAAAATATCATGAAGCATCTCTAATAATAACTCAAAAACAACTTGAATCACTAATATGAAGAGAAAAAACAATGGGTTGAAGGAAATAGTGAACTAATATTGGTCTCCCCACCATTTAGAATTCATCTCTAATGGTGAAAGACTGAAAAACACACCATTATACCAAAAATCACCAATAGGAACATATCTAAAAAATTCCCTCATTTCAAATAACCACAAGTAATCACCCACAACACCAATTATAATTTCCAAGGAAACTCAACCCCAAAGAACTTAACTTCTACAATCATAAACCATCATTGAGATCAATAAATAAATATAAGAAACAATTCTTGAAATAATAATACTAAAAAACCCCATCATGGGTTCTAAAATCGAATCACCATAGTCAATGGGTACACCAAGACCTCAACCTCATAAAATAGTATCATGATGAACCCAACAAGATAGAAGAACACCTTTGAATGATCAACATCCCAAAAGAATTATTTTTCCATGCCACCTGATCACTATCCCAAAATCTCCCATGCTGATCCACTAAGAATAAAACCCTCAAGATATTTATAGGATGATACATATTCAAAGAATATACAGTCAAAGAAAAAAGTCAAATAAAAACCATAATTCAATACCATACATAAGAAAAAATCTAAAAAAACCATAAATCCAAAACAAACCAAAAAAATATCCACCATAATAGGCCTTGTAATTCTCAGGATTATCTCTTTTGTTAACTCCTCATAGGGAACCAATGGAAAGGGACCAATCAGTGATACCAATAGAAATTTATTGAATAATTGGTATGTAATGGTTTATAATTATTAGGAGAACTACACTAGAATAACATTAAAAGATATAAAGGATGTCACCCCTAGTCAAATCCAACAGAGTCAAGACCACACTCAAATTAAAAAAACCTATAATATAGAAAATAAAAAAAGACTTAGGTCTGATATAAATATAATAAATTATTGATTCTTCCAATCAATAATGAGTCTTGGTAGAGACAAATAATGAAGGAACAACTGCCAAAAAATGGGAAGGGTTATCCTAAGGAACAACTCGATGAAAATACCTTCCTCACTTCTCCAAGTACTTCCCTAGTAAGAATACATTATATAACATATAACGTGAACTTAAACTAGCTTACATTATATAAATCAAATTAACTAACATCATCATAAACTAAAACAACTCTAAAATACACTTCATGTAAATAAGAATATTAAAACTCCCCATTCCAAAAATAAAAACCCTTCAAGAAAACCTTTCCTTAAAAAAATTTAAAATCAATTTAAATTTCCATGAAATCCTTATTTTTAGAGTTATTTACTGATTTTACCTTAAATTTATCCCTTTGAACCTTTCATTTGAAATCAAAAAACTTTTAATAATTTATTTATATAAAATTTGGTTGTAAAATGAAAATATCCCTCAGGTTCACTATAAAACTATAAGTTCACTTAAATCATCATTTCATTAGGAAAACATTTTTCCTTATTTTCATTTCAAAACCATTAACCCCAAGAAACATCATAGCATCAAAATCCTTTAATAATTATTTCAACAACATTTTAGAAAAAAACTCTAAAATCCTTTATTTCACCTGAAATGTTATTTTTATAAATGTAAATAAAAAAATCCCAAAAGTAAAAAAAATAAAAAACCACAATGTAACAAACCAACCTAGGTAAACCCATAATGTCACTCGAATTGGCCTCACACAGGGCACAAATCAGATTTTTGATTTCCAAGGGTCGGTGTCAATCACTAAGATACCATACAAAGAATCATCGGAATGATTTCAATATTAATAGACATATGATAATTTAGAAAAATAGAGTATCATAATAGATATCAAAAATATATCATATGTCAACAATTACCAAAACATAGTGGTAGTATCCAATACCATTATAATAAGTTCTAGGAGAAAAAATTAAATACCATAAACATGGAATAAAAAGTAACCCATGGGTCCATATCCTCGTGACCATATATCACCACCATCCCAAACCACTATAAGGAAACATGATTTAGAAGATTCATCATCTATATGATTCTATTTCCTTTACCTATATCTCTCAAAACCATGGATATAAATGCCGAAATAAAAAATTAGGTTATGAGACCTAAAGCTCAATAGGATTCCACCAATAATATGTTCAATGTCTATCCATATGAATCTATTATTTCATGGATAAAACATATTTCTAAAATAGAGAAATCATTTATTATATAGATAAAATAAATCATTGTCTGGTTTTATTTTAAAAACATTCCATATTAAAATAAACAAAGCAATATGACATAAAATTTATCGATGAGGCATAGGCAGATTTATAAAATAGGTTTCAAGAATCAAAATACTCATCTAGTGGGGAAATAATCATATCAAATGAAAATGCATGTAATGTGTCCATAAGATATTAAGGGTTTAATCATAGCACAAGGGTGTAGACAAATCATAAAAATAGGAACACTATTCGACATAAGTGACTCCTAAAATTTGTGACACTCGGTCCCCCGAATTCCAACCCACTAAAAACAATGGAAACATGGGAACCTCCTTTAGTAATAGATTACTCCACCAGGGCTCTTATCTTTCTAGATTTTCACCATACCTCAAAGTATTCACAATACGCTATTGTAATACCATTCTATTCAAAAACCAAATTCATGTTTCATAGAAATAAATGTAAGGAAAATAAATTTCGTTTTATGCCTGTATATTCATAAAATATTTTTTATAGAGATTCTAAAATTCTCTCATTCTTGAAAATCTATTTCCATTTCAAAACCATCTTTAATGTATTTTACCAAATCCATATTTTGTATTAAAAAAAATCCATTTTCCAATAAAACACCTTTTGAAAATAATTTCATAGATAAAAAATATCATATTAACCTCTCATATATTTAATATCATCAATTTCACAAATCAAAACCAAATGGAAGAAAACAAACACAACTAGTGCTAAGGGATATAACATATGATAGATACACCAAACTTAATATCAAATAAAACAATGTTTCCTTATAAACTTGTGATGAGAGAGAAAGTGATATGGTCCTCGCATACCTCGATCTATAAGAATCATTTCCAAGGAGAATGGAATCACCATAATCCACTATTGGTTGAGGGATGATTGCCAAAAACTCATTCCAATAACATACTAGTTATGAAATACTAACCAAATGGGATGAAATTATTTTTTTAACAGAAGGAAAAAAGTCAATAGATATATTAAAACTCTCCATTATGTTACACAAGGATAGAGTATCCACCCATAAAATATTTGGAAACCAACTAGTGTTTCAAAAAACCTAACACCCCAACCAAAATTATAGGGTGATCCCCACCATGGTGTGGGGTCCTTTCCCATGAGATAAAACATGGGTACTGGACACACAGTAGCCTCAAATCCAAACCATCTTTGTCTGGCTATAGTCACTACTATGCCCATGGTGGTGTTTTTTATATCTGGAGACTATAAGCTATCACTAATAATTTTATGATCAATTGTAGAATATCCATAATATCATAGAGGATGATAAATACAAAAAGGGACCATTCTCGAACCTCTGCCCATCAAAAAGGATATCTTTAAGGCCTCTTATAATAGGCCTCAAAAGGTACCATTCCTATCGATGCTTGATAACTATTGTAATAGGAAATATAAACTAAGGAAAAATGTTTTTTTGAAGATCCATTAAAGTTAATAATTCCTTCCATAATTATTTATTAAAGAATATAGATGGATCATTATGTCAAGACATCCATTTAGGGATGATATATCATTCTTATAGTCAATTGATTACACATCACTACCTACAATCTGCAACAAAAATGGAATATGAATCAAGGTCCCCTATCTGAAATAATAGTTGATGGTACACAATAGAGTATTATGATCTCTCGTATATACAATTTACCAAGATCCTCTACCTTAATAAACTCCTTGATAGGTAGAAAATGTGTTGATTTCATGAGTCATTCAATAATCACCCATATCACATCCTTACCTCTTAGAGTCTAAGGTTACCCAATCATGAAGTCCATGGATATGTCATCCTATTTTCAGGCTATATTGATCGAGGGTTGTACCAAACAAGTAGGACCATATGTTCTTCCTTAATTATATGGCTTTTAGTTCCTCGAGACATGAAAATGCACAATTTATCATCTCCTTCCTAGCCACCAGTAATTATGTCTTAGTTCCTGATACATCTTCATAGCTCTACGGTTCGTTAACCAATTAAATTAGTGCTCATTATATATCAATTAATAACTTAGATTCATCAAAAAACCCATCATTCTAGGGAAGAATAACACTCCATCATAATACTAAGACTACTCACCCAAGGTCTCCCCTCCATAAAAATCTATGTTAAAGTAGTTATACTCTATATCATAAGCCTTTCCAAGTAGAATTTGATCATACATAGATGATCCATCCTGAACAAATTCTAGGAATACTGATTTTTCTTCTCTTTATTCATCCAAGAGCATCTTAAAAAACAAGGACATCAGTAACCACTCTTCCTTTGATTCCTTAAATTCCTAAATTTGTAATTTTCTTCTCAAATCATTATCAACCATTCCCCCATTTTTAAGGGTGTAGGAAATGTAGAAATCAAAGGTCTAAAGGTACTCTACACAGTTTCTATTTCTTAAGTTAGAATCACTGGGGTGAATATATAGTTCATACCAATAGGGATTGAATATACTCTAAAATACTCTATGGAGAGGTAATGGTGCAATATCTTAAGAGCATGCATCATTTCCATCAACTCCTGATCACGAATTGGGTAGTCCTTCTCATGAGGGAATAATTGACCATAACCATGGGCTACCACTTATCTCCACTATATCAGAACCCAAAACAAACCCATGCCTAAGGAATAATAGTAAAGATTATATCTCAATCCTAACCATAGAAGAATAAATACTAGAGCAGAAGATAATCTCACTTTTAACTCCCAAAAAGACCTATGTCACTAATCACTCTAAAAAAACTTCATAGCATTATGGGTTAAATATATCATAGGATATATAATCTTGGATAAGTATAAAACAAATAACTTTTAATAAACTATTAATACAAAGAAATTGTGAATCTCCAACACATTTTTGGCCAACTATTATGTCATCACTGGCCAAACCTTCTCACGATCCACAAAGACACATTTCTTAAAAATCACATGAACCAAAAATTTAAACTCTTTAATCCAGAATATACATTTGGATAGATTTACATAAATATTATGTTCTTTTAATATTTAAAGGATGATATTCATATGGTCATCATAATCCTTCTATGATATATAATAAAATGGAATTTTATCCACAAAAACAACCAATATTTAAGAACCCGGATCTTCGTTTCAAGTATGTTTTTCCGTTTCTAGTTGTTTTTTGAGAAAAAGAGAAAAATCTAGAAATTTTAAAAGTACACTTTTTTACTTTATAAGTACACATCGTGTAATTTATAAGTACACGTTGTGTACATTGATGTCACACCAGGCCGTGTGCTGGCCATGTGCGGGCCACACACACGGTGTGTAGGGGCGATGTCGAGGTCGCTTAAAGCAGAGTAAGGAAAGGCCTAGTACACGCCATGTACTCAAGAAGTACACATTTTGTACTTTCTTTTTTTCATTAAACGGACCGGGGTCGTGCCTGACAGACAGAACTTGCTTATTCTTCAGTTTCATTGTCCGAGATAACCCGTACAGCTGCAGAACTTCTCTGAGCCCTCGTTCCTCTGTCTGTTCTCCGAATCGACCACTGTCAATTGCATTGGAACCACACTGGTAAGATCTTCCTTCTCCTAGATCTTTGTTTTCCAATTTTACCTCTTTCTCATGAGATCATGGGTTGAGGGTTTTGGACATTTTCTCATATCTTCAACGTTCTAAGGAGAATCAATCATCATGGTTCAAGTATATCGATCTCCTAGCATCGAGGTAGGTGGTTTGTGCATTTCTTTAGGAAGTCTTTGAATATTTCGTGCAATTCAACCAATTCCCTTAAACGGGGTATTGTGTGTTTCCTATTTTTTTCCCTGTTTTTTTCCTTCTTTGCTTGATTTCTTGAGTAGAGGTCAATGCTTGTGAATAGGGTATTTTTCATTGTGCTCTAGATGTTTTTCCATGCATGTTTTTTCAGTTAGGCATTTTTCTAATTGTTATGCCTAGTTGTAGGATAGTGGAACTGTTGTACTGTTATGTTGTTGTGCTTTAGAATGATATCCAAGTAGTTCTTGAGGTTTACTTGGGGCGATATGCGTGCTATGCATGTTTGTTTTACACCGGGCTATGAGAACATAGTGTAGTGGACCATTGGGAGAATGGATGTAAGGGCTTCTCCAGAGTGTCTTATTAATTCAATGTGAGACCAAAGGGGGAATTTACAATGAGTGCTTCCCCAGGGAGTCTGTAGTTTATCGAAGTGGGCCACAGGGGGAATGAGACGTTGAATGATTCCCCAGAGAGCCTTTAATACGATACGAGACTATAGGGGGAATTGATGGTGAGTGTTTCCTCAGAGAGTCTATTATTCAGCTGAACCAGAGGGGTGGGACTGTGTGTGCCACCAGAGGGTTGCTAGTACTTTTAGGTTGAACCATAAGGGTTAGGATGTGAGAACTACCTAGGGGGTTACTAGTTGTTCTAATTGTTGATTGGTTGTTACTTGTGTACTTTGTATGCTAGACACTGTGGATTATAGCTACTGTGTGATTTCCTGTTTACTGCTTCCTGTACTTTTACTTGCCATGTCTTAATTGACTGTTAGACACAGATATTTGGGTGGTTGATTATTGGGACCTTGTATCACACCCTGTTTGGGCCATGCTTTTAGGCCCAAACAGATTATATTGTTGTAGGTATAGATAAGGGAAAGCGCCCTTCGACTTCATGTACTTGACTTGTTGTGGAGCTGGAGAGCATGGGACCAAGCTATGGCTTGTTATGCTGAGGAGTTTACCTATATTCTTTTGTACTTTGGTTTAGTATTGTATTCAACATTGTGACTTGTTTGGCTGCTTTCCTAGACATATGTATCATGCATCATTTTATATACATGTGTGCGTGCTCTAGTTGTTTACTGTTAGTCTTCCACTGTTTATCGTTTACTATTGTATGGATGGTTATGGTTTCTGTTGTTATCTATTTGTTTTCCTTCCACTATGTACACTACCAATGAGAGAATAGTTTCCCCACTATCACACCCAAGGCCCTCGCTGCTATTCGGCAGCCTCTGGAATTTTTGGAAATGTGCTTGAGGCCATATGACCAACCAGGTGAGGGGTGCCTCTGTGTGTCTTCCGGAACCGGGACATTACAAAGTGGTACCAGAGGATTTATTTTCTCTTGATTTACTGTTTGGAGCCTTTATCCAGGGATAGGACGGATTAGGTACTTGGTATGAAGTTGTGCTCAGGAGTAGCTAACCCGTGTACAGGGAAAAGCCAATCTACCACGCTTATTACAGTTTTTTGGGTTTTGCTAAGTTAAAGTTGATCTGCTTTCACCTAGAGTGATTCAAATACTTTTTGTTGTTATTGATGTTGATATTATGGTTCTATTTCTGTCTCAAACCGATGAGATGAGGGTATGCCATCTCATGCATCATATATGTACTTGTTAGAAATCACATGCCATGCATTTTTCCCATGCAATCTAGGGTGAATTAGAAATTTCATGTTGTTGTGATAGATGTTGTGTAGATTATGCATTCTGTTGTGATAGATGCTTTGATAGAATCCATGCAGTTTGATAAAGAGGTTGTTTGTATTGTACCTTGCTTAAATGAACGCCAAATTTTGGTTCTTGAGGTGTTATGGGCCCTCATGAATCGGAACTTGGTTGGTCATTGACTTGTTTCCATTATATATGATATGTAGGAGATGCCAAGATATGATTCACAGGGAGTATGGGCCCTCACGGATTGGAATTTGGCACCTTCATGCTTGTTTTTCAGGGTTTCTGGGCTTCGATGCAGTTTTAGAGCTACTGCTTGGAAAAACCCAAAATACACGGTGTGTACATTATATATACATGCCTTGTAGTTTTTAAACTATGTCACTGACTGTGTGAGAAGAAACATAGGTTATGAAAAATCTCCAGGAACACATCGTGTGCGATAGGTACACGTCGGGTAGTAGTGAGTCATATACCCGACTGTGTCACTAACAACACAGGTCGGGGAAGATCATGTAATACACGCCATGTTTTGTATGAACACGCCATGTAGACTTGTTCTAGGTACCCGGTTGTGTCATGAACAACACGGGATGGTGTTATCTCCTCTTATACATGTTGTGTTTGTTCAGAACATGTTGTGTAAGGGTCATCTGTGTACCCGGTCGTGTCACCAACAACACGGGTCGGGAAAAATCATCAAGTGCATGTCGTGTTTGTTCGGAACACGCCATGTAGCCTCAGCCGTGTAACCGGCCGTGTAACTAACAACACGGGTCATTGAAACCTTGTCTACTACAAGTCGTGTCCATAGGTAACATGTCGTGTTGTCTCAGTTTAAGAATACCGTGTGGGTTAGCAGTGCAAGGAGACTCGGACAGGGTAATAGAGTTGAGTACACACCATGTAGATTTTATACACGCCCTGTAGTCATGTTTTGTAAAACTTGAGTGTTTCCTTCTCCTGTCTCCATTTTTTACTCCTTTGTTCTCTGTCCTTGATATTCCTGATCTAAGGTATGCTTTTGATCTTTCAGAGCTATGCCTCTGAGACATCCTTCGGTTGTACGTCAGTTGCAGGATAGTGATTAGACGCCAAATATGGTTGATCAAGGACTTCCTACTAATCCTCCAGTCATGCCAGCCTTGGAACTATCTGTCAAACCGGTTGCAGGCACTGATGCGCAGTTTAGGGAAGTCTTTATGAGAATGATGCAGACCTTTCAGGGAGCACCGCCTCCTACCATGACTATGGAAGACTTGATGTAGGTTTTCCAGTAGCAGCATCCTCCTGCTTTCTCAGGGGAAGGAGGAACACAAGATGCAAAGTCATGGTTGGAAGCCATGTTGACTATCATTGAGAATCTAGAAATTCCTCCAGAGAGGTGGGTCAAGCTCTCTACCTATATGCTACGAGACTCCGCCAAGAGGTGGGGGGACGTGATCTCACATGCGGTTCATCAGCATGTTTTGGCTTGGGAGGAGTTCTAGCGCGTGTTTTATGACTAATTCAACCCAGAGACCCTGAGGGCCGATCAAGCTCGGGAGTTCATGAGTCTAGAGTAGGGTACTCTTTCTGTTATGGAGTATTCCTCTTGTTTCACCAAAATACAGTGTTTCACACCCCTCTTGGGTGGAGATGGGATGTTCTTAACAAGGAATTTTGAGGATGGTCTCAGGTGAGAGATCTTCTCGTAGGTGAATATCTTCCAGTTGACTTCCATCACTTCTATCGTCAACGAGTCACTGATTGCGGAGCGCAATCTGAGAGACTCCAGAGCTGCGAGCCAGGGCAGTTCTACTTCCAAAGCTAGTTTTCCTCCAGTTGACAGCAGGAAGCATCGTAGGGATTCTACGCGTGATAATCCAAGAAGGCGAGATACATCTTCAGGTAGCCAGGTAGTATGATATCAGTGTGGAAGGGCAGGGCACACGAGGCCGCAGTGCCAGAGAGACCTAGTGGAGTGTCGATCTTGCGGCAAGATGGGTCACCTTCAGCGTTTCTGCCAGGTTTTCTCACCAGTATCTAGTGACATGTGTTCTTCCATGACTCCTCGTTCAGAAGCAGCACCACCAATTTATCACCTGTAAGGGAACTGGATTTCTTCTGGCCGTTTGGGCTGAGTTGGAGGTCGAGGCCATGGTAGTCAGTCACCAGTCCTTTAGCGTTAGCAGGGAGGATCAGCACAGAGTGGTCAGGCAGGGTCACAGTGCCACATAGCAGGACTAACTTTTGCAGTGGAGCAGACCTATCAGGAGTAGGATCTCATACCTTCTACAGTTCGAGGTATGATCTTAGTAGCCTCAATTTTATCTTCATCTCTTTTTGATACTGGTGCTACTCATAGCTTTATCTCTGTTACTGTTCTGGAGATCCTTGGGCTCTGTATCTTTTCTTCTGCTAACTTGTTGAAACTAGACACACCTTTGGGGACGAGGACATCTAGTGTACGTCTCTGCAGAGAGTTCCCTCTCGAGATTGCAGGGTATCGTCTTTTATGGGATCTCTATGTCCTAGAGATGATAGGCTATGATTTCATTCTCAGGATGGACTAGTTGGTTCCCTTCCAGGTATTCCACGACTGTTATCACTGCAGGGTGAGTTTCATTTCACCAGAGGGTGAATATTTTATTTATAGAGGTGAATGGGATGTTCAGGCGAGTCTAGAAAGACTCGAGCATCATGGGATATGAAGGGTTATGGCCTAGATTGCTAGTCTTTATCTCGATGATCAGGGAACTTCACAGTTATACTTTCCTCCAGTGGTGGATCGTGTCAGGGATTTCTTTCTAGAGGACTTTTCAGGTTTTCCTCTGGAGTGTGAGGTAGACTTTTCTATTGAGCTTGTGCCTGGAGCAGCACCGGTGTCCATTCCTCCTTATTGGATAGCTACACCTGAGTTTCAAGAGCTCAGGAAGCAGTTGGAAGAGTTGCAGGCAAAGGGTTTCATCTGACCCAGCACTTCTCCTTGGGGTTCGCCTGTTCTATTTACAAAGAAGGCAGATGGTACCCTTAGGCTCTGTGTTGATTATTGTAAGCTGAACCAGCTGACAGTCAAGAACTGATATCCCTTTCCGAGGATTGATGATCTTTTCGATCAGCTTCGAGGATCCCGAGTGTTCTAAAAGATCTATTTGAGGTCTGGTTATCATCATTTACATGTTAGACCATCAGATATACCTCTGACAGCCTTCAAGAGAAGGTATGGTCTCTATGAGTATATGGTTATGCCATTCAATCTCACGAATGTGCCATCAATTTTTATGGAACTGATGAACCGAGTGTTCCATCCTTACTTAGATTCACTTGTCGTGGTCTTTGTGGACGATATCTTGGTGTACTCTCACACTCGACATGAGCATGCTACCCATCTTGAGATCATTCTGAGTACACTGAGAGAGCATCAGCTTTATGTTGAACTCTCTAAGTACCACTTTTGGATGGATCAAATTCACTTCTTGGGTCACGTCATCCCAGAGGCAGGAGTATCTATGGACCTAGAGAAAGTGAGAGCTGTAGTTTCATAGGAGAAGTCGAAGAATGTTTTTGAGTTACGGAATTTCCTAGGGCTGGTTGGATACTACAGACACTTCATTAAGGACTTTTCATTCCTAGAAACACCATTGATAGGTCTGACCAAGAAGGGGGCGAAGTCTTATAGTCAAATTCTTGTGAGTCATCCTTTCGGGAGTTGAAGGAAAGGTTGATGTCAGCACCAATACTAGTATTTATAGATCCATGAAAGATCTATACTGTTTATTGTGATGCTTCAGGTATCGGACTGAGAATTTTTCTTATGAAGGGATATGGAGTCGTTGCATACGGGTCTCGGCAGTTGAGGTCACATGGGAGGAACTACCTGACGCATGATCTGGAGTTGGCAGCTGTTGTTCATGACTTGCGCTGTTGGAGACATTACCTTCTGGGAGAGCACTTTGTGTTTTTCACCGATCACAACAGTCTCAAGTACATCTTCACTCAGCATGATCTGAATCTGAGATAGTGAAGGTGGGTTGAGTACCTTCAGACTTTTGATTTCGAACTTTCCTATACTCCGGGAAAGGGAAACGCAGTGGCAGATGCATTGAGCAGGAGAACGCAGATTCAGGCAGTCTAAGAGGCTAGCAGTGAGTGGCATCTTATGGATTTGTTCTCTGAGATATATCTGGAGTTGCACGACAGACAAGGACAGACTTACCTATATTCTACAGTTGTTACCTCTACACTTCTTGATCGGGTGTGGATGAGGTAGCTATTAGACTCAGAACTCTTAGTCATGCGGGAGAGTGTCAGTAGAGGACCCTCTTCCGGGATGGATAGTGGGCGAGGATGAGGTCTTGCGTTTCTAGGGACCTGTATGGGTGCCAGAATACATACGCGAGGAGATGATGTGGTATTTTTATTCCTCAGTTTGGGAAGTTCATCCTGGCATCACCAAGATGTATCGGGATCTTCATCGCCAGTACTGGTGGCCAGGTATGAAGAGAGATGTTGTCGGTTTCATCTTGAGGTGTTCTACTTGTCAGCAGGTGAAGGCATAGCATCAGCAACCAGCAGGCCTTTTACAGCATTTACCCATTCTGGAGTGGAATTGGAATGATTTCGTGATGGACTTCGTGACCGGATTTCTAAGGTCACCTCGAGGGAATGATGTTGTTTCGGTTTTCGTCGACAGGCTTACGAAGGTTTCTCACTTATTATCGATCAATGAGAACTTCAGTGTTGATTATCTTGGATGACTATACATCAGAGAGATTTTACATTTGCATGGAGTTCCACACTCCATTTTTTCAGATAGAGATGCGCGCTTTACTTCTCGGTTCTAGCAGGGGCTTCAGAGGGATTTGGGTACACATGTAATTTTGAGTACAGCATACCATCCCCAAACAGATGGTCAGTCCGAGCGTACGATCCAGTTTCTTGATGATATGCTCTGATCTTGCATTCTAGACTTTGGCGGCTCCTGGGAGAAGCATATCCCTCTTGTGGATTTTGCCAACAACAACAGTTTTCAGGCGACTATTCAGATGGCACCTTCGGAGGCTTTGTACGGTAGGCCATACCAATCACATTTATGATGGCTAGAGAAAGGAGAGGCATCTTTATTAGGACCTTTTATTGTTCAAGAGACCTCAGAGTAGATAGACTTGATTCAGAAGAGGATGGCTACAGCACAGTCTCGACAGAAGTCTTAGGCTGATCAGCGGAGACGACCTCTAGAGTTTGTGGTCAGGGATTAGGTTTTCCTGCGTGTTGCACTGAGGTTGGGACACAGGAGGATTTGGAGACAGGGTCAGCTTTCACCGTGGTACATCGGGCCATTTGATATAGTAGAGAGAGTTGGTCTGGTTGCCTATCGGTTGTAGTTACCTCAGAGGTATCGGGCCATACACGACGTCTTCCACGTCTCTCAACTCCAACGTTACTTTTTAGACTCGTCTCATGTATTTCAGCCTGAGGAGGTTGAGATCGAAGCGGAGGCATCATTTTAGGAGCATCCTATCCAGATTTTCCATCACAGTACGAAGGTTCTATATGGGCGGTCTGTTTCTTTAGTACGGGTGCTATGGCAGCACAGGCGAGTACAGGACGAGACTTGGGAGAGGGAGGCTGATGTATGATCGCAGTGGCCGGAGCTCTTCAGGGTTTCTTCATCTGTGCCTCGCTAGGGAAATTCGGGGAACAATTTTTTTAAGGGGGGAAGTTTGTAAGAACCATGATCTTCATTTCAGGTATGTTTTTCCTTTTCTGGTTGTTTTTGAGAAAAAGAGGAAAATCTGGAAATTTTCTAAGTACACATCGTGTACTTTATAAGTACACGCCGTGTACTTTGATGTCATGCCAGGATGTGTTCTGGCCCTGTCCGGGCCACACACATGGTGTGTAGGGGCTATGTAGAGGCCGCATAAAGTGGATTACGGAAAGGCCTAGTACATGTCGTGTACTCAAGAAGTACACGCCATGTACTTTATTTTTTTCATTAAATGGACCGGGGTTGTGCCTGACAGACAGAACTCACTTCTTCTTTAGGTTATTCATTCGAGAGAACCCGTACGACCACAGAACTTCTCTGATCCCCCCGTGCCTCCGTCCATTCTCTGAATTGACCGTCGTCGATTGCATTGGAACCGCAGTGGTAATCTCTTCCTTCTCCTAGAGCTTTGTTTTCCAATTTTTCCTCTTTCTCAATATATCATGGTTTGAGCGTTTTGGAAGTTTTCTCAGATCTTCGACATTTTAAGGAGAATCAATCATCATGGTTCAAGTATATCGATCTCATAGCATCGAGGTAGGTGGTTTGTGCCTTTCTGTAGGAAGTATTTTAATATTTTGTGCAATTCCACCAATTCTCTTAAACAGGGTATTATGTGTATCCTATTTTTTACCTTGTTGTTTGCTTGCTTTGCTTGATTTCTTGAGTAGAGGTCAATGCTTGTGAATAGGGTATTTTTCACTGTGCTTTGGATGTTTTTCCATGCATGTTTTGCCTGTTAGGAATTTTTTCAGTTGCCATGCTGAGATTTAGGATAGTGGAGCTGTTGTAATTTTATTTTGTTGTGACTTAGAATGATAGCCAAGTAGTTCTTTAGGTTTACTTGGGGCGATACACATGCTATGCATGTTTGTTTTACACAAGGCTGTGAGAACTTAGTGTAGTGGAAAATAGAGAGAATGTATGTAAGGGCTTCTCCAGAGTGTCTTATTAATTCGATGCGAGACCAAAGGGGTAATTGACAATGAGTGCTTCCCCATAGAGTTTGTAGTTCCTCAACGTGGGCCACAGGGGGAATGATACATTGACTGCTTTGCCAGAGAGCCTTTAGTATGATATGAGACTATATGGGGAATTGACGATGAGTGCTTCCTCAGAGAGAATATTCTTTAGCTAAACCAGAGGGGTGAGACTGTATGTGCCTCCATAGGGTTTCTAGTACTTGTAGGATGAACCATAAGGGTTTGGCTGTGAGAAATACCCAGGGGTTACCTATTGTTTTACTTGTTAATTGGCTATTACTTGTGTACTTTGTATGCTAGAAACTGTGGATTGTAGCTGTTGTGTGCTTTTATGTTTACTGCTTCTTGTACTTTTTCTTGCCATGTATTCATTGACTATTAGTCACAGATCTTTGGGTAGTTTTCTACTGGGACCATGTCTTACACCCTATTTGGGAAATGCTTTTGGGCCCAAACAGATTATATTATTGTAGGTATAGATATGGGCAAGTTCCCTTCGACTTCAGGTACTTGACTTGTTGTAGAGATGGAGAGAATGGGACCAAGCTATGTCTTGTGATGCTGAGGAGTTTACCTATTTTCTTTTTCACTTTGGTTTAGTATTGTATTCAGCATTGTGACTTGTTTGGATGCTTTCCTAGACATATGTATCATGCATAATTTTATATATTTGTGTGCGTGCTCGAGTTTTTTACTATTATTCTTCTGATGTTTATCGTTTAGTCTTGTATGGATGGTTATGGTTTCTGCTATTATCTATTTGTTTTCCTTCCACTGCATACTCTGCCAATGAGGGTATAGTTTCCCCACTATCACACCCAAGGCCCCCACTACTAGTCGGCAGCCTCTGGAGTTTGGGGAAATGTACTTGAGTCCATGTGACCAACTGGGTACGGGGCGCCTCTAGGTGGCTTCAGAATCAGGACGTTACACAATAAATAATCTAAGAATTGATGGAAGATACAATTCATAAAATCCATGAACACCGCATGATTGTTACCATGTCCAAAAAACCTAAACATATACTCATAATGCCCATTCCTAGTTTTTAATATTATCTTAGAAATATCCTCCTCTTATAACCATAGTTCATAATAACTAAATCTAATATCATTGTTTGAAAACCATTGGGATACCTTGAGTTTATCCAAAATTTTATCAATCATAGGCAAGTGATATTTGTTCCTAAACATCACCTAGTTGAGCTTCCAAAAATCTTCACAATGTTATGGACTCCCACTTCCTTCTTTTTAAATTGAACTAGAGATTACTATGGTGAAACGTTGTGATGAATAATTTAATTATCTCAAGATATTTAAGTTGAACCTTTAATTATTTTAATTCATCTTATTTTATAGAGTATGAAGGTAAATAGATGGTCCTCATCCCATAAAGAAAATATTTACAGAAATTGACATCCTATGAGTAAAAAATATGAGAAATCATCTAAAAAAATTTAACATACTCACTGACCTATGATGATGTCCACTGATACAAAAATCAAAATAATAGAGAAACATCTCTAATAATTGAAACATGATTACCTCAGTACAAGGGGAAAGTAGGCCTACCCTCTGTGATCTAGAATCCAACTCACCCTAAAAGATATGATTGAATCTATTTAAGGAAATAAAATAGTCTCATAGATGATTAAAACTAATATGGGATTTATATCTAATTATAAAATATTTCAAAATATTGAAATTCAATATTTTAATATAATTAAATTTGAAATCATATACAGTTTTATTGGTCGATAATCACAACCTGAAACTCGAGACATTTCAAACCCTACTCTGAATTATTTCCCAAAGGAGTGTAAAGGGTCATTGTAAAATGTATAAAATTATAATGTAATCCTAGATAAATCTTAATCATTTATAAAATAAAGGAATTGGTTTCACTAGGATGAAATAAGGCCATAACCATAGATTATTCAATAAACATCGTAACCCTCACAGTATCCAGTCATTCCTATAACTCCTATGGTGAAAACTTTATTTCATATATTTATAAAACCCCATCATTTAGTTTATTTACAACCTAATCATCACCATTGGCATGTGGTTTCAATCATAACCATTTTTCATTAGATATAAACTGATATTCATTGGTGGATATGGATCCAGATATACCTCCCTAGTATGCTCTCTCATAAAAACATTGAAGATGTCCAAATTACCCAAATGTGTGAAACATATTAGGAGAAAACATAAAATTAGGTATCAAGTGAACATTTGTCCCACACATATATAAAATAACATTTTCCATCCACTAAATTCTAGTGTGCACTCCTACAACCACCTTTTTGCTAGTTAACCCATTTCTTCTTCTGGATAGAAAGCGAACTCTAATTACCTCCAACAGTCATGGATGCTCTAAAGAGTCTTGTATTGACATATATATCTTCATCATTGATATATTACTTTTAAAAAAAATTAAAAATGTGGTTAGGAACATAATAATTTTAATATACAAGATATCATGCCTCAAACCCATCAAAAACCTTTGTGCCTTGGGATAGTTATTGGAAAAAAGAGCTGGAGACATGTGCTCCAACTCAGCAAACCAAGAAGCATACTCCATGGATGAACGATCTCCCCAGTCCATGTTCCATAATTAATATGTCTTCAACAATCATAATAACTCAGGATAAAAATGATTATTCAAGGATTTCTTAAAGGTAGTTTATGTGATATCGTCATGAAACTTGGTATTCACCATAGATTCCCACCACTTACTTCCTAACTCATCAAGCATATAAGTTGAAAAACCAACCTTGGAGTCTTTTTTAGTGTTTAGGAAATTGAAACTTCTATCAATACTTTCTTCTCCTTCATGTCAACACATGTCACCATGAGATATATATAGATTCTACACTGTGAACTCTATAACATCATACACCTTCCAATTTGATTCAAAATTGGCAACTTGGCCCATGGACTAGAGTGTTTGAAATATTGTTTCCACTAACACCAAGTTAGTTTTAGGATTCACTTATGTTTATCACCTTATATCTTCGTATCTAGAATTTGTATATGGTCTTGTTAGAGGATCCATATTCTATAAAACAAATAGGGAAAACCCCATAGAAATTAATTTGATTCCTTTATCAAAAACTACATTTAAAGAATTGAATCAAAAAGTATAAACTTATAAATAATGATTATAAAAAACCTTGGACTTCCCATGATAGCTCTAGTATTTTTGTAACACTATTATATTTTAAAATAACTTTCTATTTGACAGTGTATTATACACGCAATAGAGGGTTAAAATAAACTATATTATAATATTAAATTAATATTATTTAAACACTAAAGATATAACTTATCCATTAATCTGGATGGTATAGATAATATTAAATACAATATCAAATATATATAAATTTCTAATATAATATAAATTTATTTAAAAATTATTAATAAATAATCATACAATATTGATAAATATATTTTATTCTATAAAAAATATGTATCCTTTAAAAATTATTTTTATTGTTTTTTGTGAAAAAATATTGTAATTAATTTTTTTTAACTTTTTTAAATTTTATTTCATAAATTGAATATCATTTTTTAAATCAGAATATATAAATCAACTTATGGTGAATGCTTTTTTGGAAGAAATTAATTTTCAAATGAATAGTGAAAAAATAATATTTTTTTATAAAACTGGCATTTCATTTTAATAAATCAAATAATTTAAAAGTATCCTGATTATTTTAATAATATTTAAAAGTAAATTAATTATAATTTATTTATATTTCATCAAATTAGTTACAATAAAACTATATATCTAGGTATTTTAATATAATTTTTTTATCTTCAAAACACATTATTCTGAATTCTGTTTGAAAGTACACAATGTTTCTCCATTTTAACTAATTAAAATAGATGATAATGAGGAATTATATAAATAAAATTTATTGATTATATATATAAATATATCAAATTACATTCAATTAATTACTATTACATGTTATATAGTTATTAAAAATCGTCTTAGGCATGAAAAAGCATCTCAACAAAAACTATTTTTTCAACACATTCGCGGGTTTAATTATAAATTAATTTTTTGCACTTAGGTGAAAATAATTTGATAAAATTGATTCTATATTTTTAAAAATATTAATTAATACTATATAATAATTTTAACTTAATTTTTTTCATAATGAATAATAAAAATATAAAAATATGCTACCACAGCTAATGTTAAAATCGGTTTACTAAAGGGTAAACTAAATAGGTAAATGGAATAACATTTTTAAAACATTTTTATGTTTAATTTTATAGGTTTTTATTTTAATTAGATCTCATACACTCCTTTATTTTCAAATTTTGGATACACTTGGTTTGAGAGTGACTTCCCATTACTGATTTGTTTTGGGTGTTAATAAGAATGCCACTCCTCATCCCTTATAAATGGGAACCCACTCTCCTATCCCTTATACACTTCCAAAACACATTAGGTCATCCAATACATGAAAAATATCTTCCTTTATTATCTATAAATTCTATATAAACTTTAGAGTGATTAGGAAACCAATATATGGAGGCATTAGTTTTAATCCTAAAGAGATGGTCTGAAGAAGAGGTAATGTTTTAAATCGAGTATCATGGTTTTTTTCTTCTTTCCTATACATAAAACATTTATCAATGTTGATAATATAACAAAATTATAATCTAAAATATAATAATATGTTATTATGTTAATTTTATAACCTAAACGCTTCTCAAAATCCATCAAATGGGAAATGAAACCATCATTCGTGTGTATGGAGGACTACCGCCTCAATAACCAATGTAATTAATTTTCCCTGATCAACTCTTATAGATATTTATGATAAGGGATTTATTATGTATATATTATATTAATTTATTATTATTAATTATAAAATTTTAATATATTATATTATTTACTTCATTACCATTCATTGAAAATGATAACATCGTTCGTGTGTACGACGGACAACCACCTCACGAAGAGATGTGGTTTTTTTTTTTATTGCATCACATGAATAGTATATTTAAGTGTATTTAAATAAAAAATATGATATTTATTATATTATTATAATTATATAAATATAAAATAATATTTTCCTTATTTACATCACTATCATTAAAAAATGTAAATGTTTGACATGCGTACATATGACCTATCATCTCCAAGATTGTAACGTAATTCATTATTCATAGCCATAATTCAGGGGTATTTTTAAAAGTAAAATTTATGTATAAAAACTCTATTTATTTAATGATTATTATTTTAGATATAATGGGACAATTCTTCCCTTCGATCATGGTCAACACCCTGATTATAATTATATATTATGAACTGAACGTCCTCAAATCTTCTAATATGGAAATAATTGATTAAGTAGTTAGATATGTAATTAAAAAATTTAATTAAATAGTTTAATTAAAATTTATTGAACCAAGATAATGTTATGAAGAAAAAAATAATTTATATAATTTTATTATTCGGGAGATAAAATACAAACATAGAAAATTCTAGACTCATGGTAAGGATTTTTTCTCAAATCTCCCTTCTTTGAGACTCTTATTCTTTTTTGAACCAAATTTCTTTTAAATAGTGTATACACAAAACCTTTTCATATTATATCATGAATCCTTAATAATTCCTGATATTTTATTTTACAATACATATACTTTATTCATATTAAATTATGATTCAAAAGTTACCAAATTGGTAAGGGTTTATGTTTCAATATCTTTTTAATCAGGGTTGTTTATGCTTGAATTTCCATTATTGGAAATTATTTTATTGTTTTATATTAAAAACCTTTAATTTTAATCTATTATATTTATTCATTAAATTTTAAATTAATAGTACAATTTTCCTCTCTTTTTTACTTGAAATTATTGAGAATGTTTTTTAAAAAAATTGATTGCATTTCACTCTTCATTTAAAAATACCTTATATTTTATATCCATCATTTCTTAAAATAATTTCAAGAATATTTTTAACATTACAAAAATGAGTTTTTAAAGAATTTTTTACCCATGATTTTATTTTTTAAAAAATATTTTAATGGATTCTTCTTGTCCTTTTTCAAAGAAGTAACTTTTTAATCTTTTTATTATAATGTGAAAGGAATGTTTCTTTTTAACTTATATGACATTTAAACAATTACCCACCATCATGACCACTAAAGTCTTGGATGGTTCTACATATTTTTACATGGTTATTTTTTAAATAAAATTTTTTCTTTAATATTTTGTAAATTTTTCAATTTAGAATAAGTGATTTCTAAGTTAAAAGGGTATTTTTATCTAGAATTATTTATTGTAATCTTTCAAATAAATTTTCATCAATGAAGATAACCTTTAATGTATTTTTATATTGCTTCTAAATTATGTATATATGTCTCTCAAATATATTCCTATATTATTCTCCCTTATTTTGAAGTTGTAATACATCCATTATGTTCATCTCTCAAATAAATTCATTATAAAATTTTATTGAGTTATGATATGAGACCAAATTATACAACCCATTTTCTTTCCATGGGTAAATCCTCTGTTATTCCTTATGATTTATTTCCTTTTTAGAAAAAATAAATTATGAAAATTTTATGATTGGTTTTCCTAAATACTATTATAATTCATTTGTGTAATTATTTAGTCTCATGATATTTCATTCATGGGATTATGGAGTAAACATAATCTATTATTGGACTTTTTCTGCCAAGTAATATTATAAAGGAAGTTAGAATTGAATCATTTTTATTTTATTTAATATGTTTCTATGATATTTCTTATTATTTTATGATTTTATGATACAATGGTATTTTTGTTATGTCCCTATAAGATTACTATTGAGCCTCTTATTTTATGATATCATGTTATACTGTGGACACACAAGTTATACTTCCTTATCATTCATATAAACATATTATGTATTTTAGATAACCCCTTTTCTTTATGTATTCCCTAGGTTGTCCTATACAGTTTTAGGAATTAGAAAGGATTTATGACCTCATTATGGATAATAAAATAAATAATTTTTATTTCATCATAACTTTGATGTGTCATGAACCTTGTCTTCCAAATAGACTATGCCTTATGATTTTTGGGGTTGTAATTAATAGACATTTTTCTTAAAAATCATATAATAATATGTATCAAAGTCTTAGGTCACTATACATGTCCTAAAATCTACCACTCTAGGCACACTGAAATGACATGTTAGGAATTTAAATGGATGGGGTAACCACCCCTAGAAGATTTGGTGACAAATGAGAATTTTAATAACCTAAAACCCCCATCACCAAGCCTTGATGATTACCACCATGGAAGGGTATACTCACATTGGAGATAGATCATGAGGACTATCCATCCCCAAAACCTAGTTATTTTTTCTACATACATGGCATCTATCATGTATAGGGTTATGTTTTTCTGTCATGAAGCACAGGGAAATTATCAATAGGCTATTCCCTCCACTGGGCATGCTATCTCATGATGTTCCACATAGGATTCCAAATGCACACCTCAACCACCACCATGGATAAGGTCTTAGTTTTTTTCAACCTAAGGACCAAAAAATTGATTTTTAATCCATTAAGAACCACAAAATCTTACAAAACGGAACATATAAATAAAAAAATTCTTTATACTTGATTCCATAAATGAGATTCAACTCATAAAAACTAGTCAAAAACAATATCCAATAACATAAACTCATAAAAAAACTACATCACTTTCCATAACATTAATTATAGTCATAATTGTGATTATTCTAGAAAGAAATATGAACAAAATAAAAATTAAGGAGGAGAAACAATACATCACATTGTTTCGCCTATAACAACCCTGACATTAGTAACCCAAAGCAAGGGTGTAGACTATTATATTTTTATATGATAAAAATGATCACATCACCAAGCATAGATCTATTTAGTGGTCTTTGAGAACAAGATATATACTTGATTCTCATTTTACATTTGAAATAAAATATAAAACATTATTAAATAAAGTGTTTTTAATCCATAAAAATCATTCAAATATTCCTTCATCATAGATTATGGAAATAAAATAAGTTATTGGTGATCTAAAATTCTCAATAAATGTTTCTTATAGTGGGATATATCATGAAAAAATAAGGCATAATAAATATTAAAAGATTAATAAATAAAAACACATTCTATTTAATCATTAACTTGGGTAGTAAAATAATCCATTTATAATATTATTATAATAATATTCTGGATAATAATAATTGAATTCTCAATAATAGAAATGAAAAAATTTTACCTCAGTATCTCATATATCAAGATATATTTACCATCAATTCATTGAACTAAGATAGTTTAAATGATTGGTAGGTATACACTAAAAACTCATTTTAATAAGGCTAGCTAACTGATTTGTCTCATGGGAAATATCGATGTATCAAGGTTTTTTGTAATTCCAAGCCCCACCCATCAATTAATTTATAATTAATTCCTCATATATTGAATTATAAATTAAATTCATAAAAAATCGGACTTAATATCATTATTTAGTAAAAAATATGAAATATCAAGATTCTCTCAATCGACAAAATAACATTTATTATAAAACACTATATGTATAAATGGTATACATATTATAAAAATAATAATATATATGATATAAATAATATTGATATGTATTATGAAATATTATCATAATAAATTTAATGTTTTAAGAGAAAATTAATGACAACAAAATTAATCAAGAGATGATATATGACCATAAATTCATTAGAAAAATAGATTTTATATCAAAATCAAGTCATCTGGAGAATAAAAGAAAATGGATGTGAAACACTTAAATTAAAATTTATTAATTAATTATCTTTTTAATAAAATTGAAAACTAAATTAATAAGTTAAATTTCATAAAATGGTTATGATGGCAGGAAACTCCATCAATGTCGTAAAAATTAAAATGAAACATCAATTTTGACTTTTTTATAAAGAAAGTAAAAAATGACCATATCAAAAAACATTAGAGAGGTTCATTTAAATCTTTATATGTGAATTAAAATATAAAATTTCATTCATAAATCATTTTATTAAATAAAAATTATATTTTTAAAACATTTTTTGAAAAATACATACATGGAATAAAAATATGCCCAACCAGAATGAGAAATAAGATCGGCTTTTATTTTATACATTTATTTTATTAGTTCAAGTGAAAAATAGATGTAAATTTGGAAAAAAAAGATGGAAAATCCTTAAATATAAATAGGATATAAAATTATACGGATTTTATGAAGTATATATTATAAGTTTCATTCAAATGAAATATATAAAATCAGAAAAACTGAGATTGTAAAATAAATTCTAACCTCTTTGGTAAATTTTAAATTGTAACCCCTTTAAATATAAAACATTAATTGAAACATTAATTTATCTAAAAAATTATATGTTCATGTTATATACATAATAGGTGTAGTATATACACTATATAAAATAAAATATATGCATAATAGAAAATATGTCTCTATAGATTGTAAATTGAGATGAAATCATTTACCTCGTGATTCCACTTAGTTAAACATGATTTAAACTTCTATATAATATAATTATTTTTATTATAATTATATAATAGAATCATATACATATCTAAAATATCATATATTATCCACTTATAAAATATTATCACCAGTTTTTTAATAATATTTCATTATTATAATTGTTTCTAATGTTAACTGTTTAGTTTTCTCATGCTTGCTTCATCAAAGATGTTTTGGTTCTTTTTCACAGGTTAAATTTTCATCAAATATATAATTTTATTCATGTTATAAACAAAATAATTATTCACTATATACTTTTTTATAAGCATCAATGTAAGTTGGTAGTAAAAAAATGAATCACATCACTTCGTGGAGGTGGTAATCTGCATGTACGCACGAGCGATGTTATCAATTTATAAAGGATATATAGAAAAAAATTAATTATTATTTTATAAATTAATAATGTAAATTAAACCATAAATATAATTTTATTTATTTATATCCACCTATATACACCATCCTTGTGAGGTGGTGTTGAAAACAATTATATCGATTCGCGAGGCAGTAGTCCACTGTACATAGAAGTGATGGTTTTGTTTCTCATTTGATGTAGAAGGATATATATTAAGGATAATATGTATACATAATAAAATATAATTATATTTTATGTAATTATTTTATTATATCACAATGATTTCAAGAGTTTTAAATGAGGTAAAAGAAAAAATAAAATTTAATGATTCGGTTAAACGCTATACCATCTATTAAAAAAACCTCTTTTGGTTTACACCTTAATCACTATAAGGTTAGTGTTTTTTAAAAAATATTAACTATTGTAAATTTTTATGGATTTTAATATTGTATTTGGGTAGGGTTTTTCCTAGATAAATTTCTCTATATGTGGAGAGGATAAGAAAGTGAGTGACCTTTTATAAGTGGGGGAGAGGACACACTGGGTATTTATGAAAGGATTTAAATATAATTAATTATTTTTCATAGAAATGAGTCTAATATAAAATTAAATTTAAATAATATATTGATAATGGTAATAATTAATTTATCTAACAAGATTTTGAAAAGGTATTTAAGTCATTTAACCCTTGTATTTTCAAATTAACACATAGTAAACTTGTTTTAACATTAACCTTGGTAACCACATTTTACCATTTTAACTACTCATAATATAAAAATGAAAGTAAAATCACTACAAAATTTTTACATTCGGATTAAAAATATTGAAAACATTTTATGAAATTCATATTCATTAATTGTTATAAATTAATTTAAAAATAAACTAGCAAAACCTAATGGAAAATGGTTTTTCATGAAAATTCATTTTTTATGCATTAGATGCTATTAAGTTAAAAATATAACTATTAATAATTATTATATGAATTTAAATTAATATAGTTATATATATAATATGTTAATTTCATTTATATCATTCATTGTTAGAAATTATAATAATTACTTTAAATGTAAAAAACAATATGCACTTAAAAAGTTTTTAAAAAAATATCTATTTCCACCTCGAAACTATATTTTCATTATTTATATAAAATTTATAATAAATTGATATTTAATTTCAAATATCATCACATGTTATTTTAAATACAATTAGTATTATTTATATAATAAATTTTTAATTATTCATAAAATATTTTTTCTAAAGTAAATTTTTCTTAAACTCGTTCTTTGATTATTTTGACTTAGTAAGTTAAAAATCTATATTCAGTTAATAAAATTATAATTTTTGGACCATGAAATATTAAAATTTGAGTTTTATTTTATTTTCATGTAAATAAAATTTTCACTTACCCTAATTAATTCTCTAGTGTTACATTCTTCCCTCTTTTAAAAATTTCATCCTTCAAAATTTAATGGATGTTACTTTCTAAAAAATGAGTGTGGTTCTTCTTTATAACATCTTCAAGTTCCCTTGATTCTTCATCTTTTTAATTTTTTCTCCAAAGTACCTTTACCATTAAAGTTGTATTATTATATAACTCTTGTTCTCTAGTGTTAAGAATCTAGAAATTCTCAGCATGGTAAGATAGATTAGGTTTCAATTCTCTTTCTTCATAAGTGAGAACTTGTGTTGGGTTTGGTATATAATTCCTTAATAGTGAAATATAGAATACATTATGTGATTTATAAAGTTTAAGTTTAATTTCCAAGAATTATGATAAAAATCCAATTATTTCTATAATTTAAAAAGGTTCTACATACCTGGGGATAATTTTCCATATCTTTTCAAACATTATATCATGCTTTAATGGATATAATTTGAAGAGAACAAGATCTACCATTTGAAATTATAAATATTTTCTTTAGTTATTAGCACATATTTTTCCTATTTTTTGATGATTTAATCTATGCTAGAATATACTTGACCTTCATCATTTTCTTCTAAAAAAGTTATGGTCTAAAAATCATTCTTTCACCAACTTCATTTCAATAAGTTTGAGTACAAAATATCTTTCTATATAATGATTCCTATGATAACATTTCAAAATATTAATTGAATATATTATTATAGGTAAAATACAACAAGGGTAAATAATTATACCACATACCTTTAAATTTGATATATAATTACCAAAACATATCTTCTAATATTTTAAATAGTGCTTCTAGGCCATCCACCAGTTTGAGTATGATAGGTGGTGTGAAAATGAAGATCTTTATAAAGAGACTTCAAAATAATTTTCCAAAATTTCAATGTAAATCATGGATCACTTTGGGAAAAAATTTAAATAGGTTCACTATGAAATATTAAAAAATCACTAATATAGACCCGTGTGAAAAATAAAGAGATAAATATTCTCTTATAATGAGAAAATGTGGGAATTTGGAAAATCGATCGACAATAACCCATGTGGAATCATTCTTTCTAGGATTATTTTGTAATCCAATGAAAAACTCTTTAATTTTTTCATCATTTTTTCATATAGGAATAGGTGATGGTTGTAGGAATCTTCTATTATATTTTTTATTACCCTTAATCTTTTTAAAAACCAATCATTTTGATATATAATCCACAAATTCAAACTTCATATTATACAAAAAAAATGTTCTTTTTTATCTGTATATGTCTTGGTGAAACCAAGGTGTATAGATAAATTTAAGCTATGAGAATCATATAATGATTCAATTTTTAGATTAGGTATATATAGAACACATATCCTCTTTCAAAATTTCATAACATCTTCTTCATAAATGATGTCTTCCAATTTCCTATTATTCACAAGATTAATTTTCATTTGAATTTTATAATAATTATGATGAAATTTTTTTATCATTTAAAATAATTATGGATTGGAAATCATTTGAAAAAAGAGTTATGTTTCCCCTTAATAATTTTCAAATCCATCTTTACTAAATCCGTAAACATAGTATCACTATAAATCCTATTTTGGCCATGTCTTGATGATCTGTCTTGTTTAATGCATCAAATATCTTATTTTCCTTCACTAAGTAGGAGTTTATTAATAAAATATAATATTTTAGTAGACCGATACATAACCTTTTCCTTATATTGAGCTATTTTATGAAAAATTTATTTCATACTTGTATGATCTATATATATCTCACATCCTTCACCACTGAGATAATGTATCCATAACATCAAAGAAAATATTAGGGCACCCAACTCAATATCGTGGGATGGATAGTTTTGTGCAAGAGTCTTTAACTCCATTAATGAAAATCCAATAGCTTTATTATTATATATAAGGGCACAACAAAGTTCTGTGTTCAATGCATTACTATGTATCACAAATTTATCATTTCCTGATGGTAAATTCAATATTGTAGCATTGATAAATATCATATGAAATTCAAAAAAACATTATTCACATTACTTTTTCCATATGAACATAAAATCTTTACTTTTAATATTGGTTAACTGGTCAGAAAATTAAGAAAATATTTGAACAAATCATCGATAGTAACCAGACAAACTAATTAAAAATATAAACCGCATTTATGTTCATAAGTGTAGGTTATTAATTGAAAACCAATTTATTCACAAGATCAAATAATATTCCATCCTTAGAAAAAATATGGCTAAAAATAAAATTTTTAAAAAAATGGGTCACACTTACTAAATCCCCCACATAAGGTTTATTATATAAGAGTCTCAAGAAGGATTCTAAATTAATTATAGTATTATTCATATATTTTAGAGTACACTAAAATACCATAAAAAATACTATAAAAATTATTAAATTTTTCCTTTAATACTTTATTTATCATATCGATAAATATAGAGGGTTCCCTATTAAATAAAAAGGAAATTATTATAAACTCTCAATATCCATTACTTTTTTAAAATACTATATTTAGGATATCTTAGTTGTTTTATCACAGTTTATAATACCTAGAACGATGGTAAATAATTCAAAAATATTGAACATAATTATTTTTATCTAACAATTCATCAATGTGAGGATGATGATACTCTTTCTTTAAAGTAAGATCATTAATTTACCTTTAATCAATGCACAGCCTCATATAGACATCTTTCCTCTTAATGAAATAAACAGGGGATCCAAAAAAATAAATCACTAGGGTCTATAAATCCTTTACCAAAAAAATCATGTATTTGTTTCTTCATCTCCACTAATTCAACAATGTCCATTATATAAGTAGTCTTGATATATGCCTCAGTTAGAAATTAAATAAATTGAAAAAACAAATTCATGCTCTAGTGGATGTCTAGGTAATTACTCAAAAAACACATCAATATTTTCTCATAAAATAGCTACATATTCAGTTTGAAAATTACTTTTCCTATAGGTAGATTATGTATTCTCTTTCTAACCAAGAATCTCATATTGAATAGCTACTTGTAGTAGATCTAAACAAGATTCAAATAATGAATTCTCCTCTCTGATAACAAGGAATTTTACATCTTCATCATGAAACATTATTTTAGTCACTTTTGAATAATTTTTTTCATTATATTTTGAAATATAATCCATATGATGGACTATATAAAAGTAAACCATAGTTATAATAATCATGTATAAAAATATTTTATGTCTTTGTTTCATAATAAAAACTGATTGATATATCCTTGTGGTTGTCAGATTTTCACTTGCAGTACTGACTGAAAACTCCCTTGTTAAGGTTATAAGTGAATATTTAATTTTCTTGGAAAACATGGTATATATAAAATATTTTTGAAGATATAGAATCAAATAAAGTAGTATTTAAATTTTTATCTATGATTAAAGTACCTTCCATCTCATCTTTTGGAACTTTAACCTCGCCTGTAGTGGTTGCATAAGCATAGATGTCTCCCTTCAGCCTCTTTTATGGTACGTCACCTAGATGATTGGAATATTGGAATGAATAATTACCCATTAATATATATTTTAATCATTATTTAAAAGTTATTAATTTATTACACTTTCCTTCATTATCCAAATTTCCATTATCTTAAAAATTTTAACAAACTCTCTTTCCCTGAAATCATTTTCTAGTATTATTATTTCCGTAATGTTTACATGATGGAAATTGATTCATTCCATTATTATTATTTGAAAAATTCCCTTTTTCTTGTTCCTAGATAACCTTTTATTCTCTTTTTTCCTTAAATGTATATGATTTAGAAAATTTCTTCTCTGTTTTGATGGCACATAATATTATTACATCATATAATGAAAATGTTTGAGAAAATAGTGCACTTTGGAGGATTTGATTAAGACCATTAAAGAAATTTTAAATCTTTTTTTCAAATTAAATTCATAATATATAGTGTAATTTGATAGTATTGTAAAGGTTTCTTCATAATCTGAAACACAATTTTCATCATTTTTCTTTAAAATGAGGAACTCTCTCTTAATTTCATTTCATTTCTCATACAGAAATATTTTTTATGAATGTTACCTTAGAATTACTAAATTATATATGTCATGTTTCTTCTTCATCCATTGTATTCTAAATCAATGACCATAATTGATCAGTACTTCGATTAAGACAATACACTACCATATATTCCCACTTCATTTCATCCCAACTCCAGAAATATATTTTCAATGAACTAAATCCATTATTAACATACCACTATATTCATAGATACACTAAAATATATAGCATTATATTGCATGAAACAATCAAATATATATTAATTATGTTTCTCCAAATATGAAAGGTTATTATTTATAACTTAGGTTATCTTCCAAAATATTCATATGGTCTTCACAACTCTAACACCATTTATATTGGCTTACATTGAATGGAAATTTATATATTATCAATTGGTATTGATACAATTATTTCAACCATGAACCATTTATAAATAATATAATAAACTAAATTAGAAAATAACATTATGAATTTTAAATCAAAGTATATAATTGGTGTAAATCTTAAATTAAATTTAAAATTTAATGCATAGATAATCTAAGAATCATAAACTTTATTTATTCAAATCATAAAAATGTTTTCAAAAATTTCATAATGTTTCATAAATAAAATATTAATTAACCAAATCATATCCCCTACAAGTTTCAAACCATGTGTACATTATAGACCCACTCTCCATATACTATAATGATGGTTGAGATATACTTGACCAACGTTTTGGGGTGGTTTAACCCTAGTAACATCTATCATAAAACCAAATCCTCTTGTAGTATCCAGATAGAGATCTATTTCTATTAATACAACACAATATCAACATTACTAAAAACATTATTATATTATCCTACCACTATATATATCCTAAAATTCTTTTATAGGGTTATAATCTATAATCTATGTTTTTTCTAAATTTATTTCTTAATGTTTCTACTTATATTTCTTTGATAACAATAGAAACAATCCCAACTCTACTTACTCTAAGTCTATGTCTAAATTATTACATTGCTATAAGATAAAAGATAAAACATCACCAATGATCGATTAGTGTAATAGTCTTGAATAACCAAACACACACATGATTTCCATTTTACTTTTGAAATAAAATATAAATTATTACAAAATAAAATGTTTGGCATTCTTGAAAATCATTAATAGATTATTTTTACATATTATAAGGAAATAAAAAACATAAGGGTGAGTTCAAACTCTTAGTAAGGGATGCATCCAGTGGAATATATTATGAGTAAATAAAGATAAATAAATATAAAAATGTAAATAACTGATAACACATTCCATTTAATCAATAACTGGAGTACAAAAATCATCCATGGATAATATCAATGTAATAATATCATGGATAATAATAACTAAATTATCAATAAAGTAAATTAATAATACTGAACATCAGTATCTCAAACATCATGATATTTTTATAATTATGGTCTTATGATAATATAGTTTAAATTATGGGTAGGAACACACGAAAAAACTCCATTTAATAAGGTTAGCCAGAAGATCTATCTCATGTGACCTACTGATGAAACAAGGGGAAATGTAATTATAGTCCACACCCATCCCTAAATGTCCAATTAATTCCCAATATATTGAATGGTAAATTTAATTAACAAAAAATATGCTTTAATGGGAAATATCTTCATTGAGTAAAGAGTAGAAAATATTAACATTTCCCCAGTAAATAAAATAACTTTTATAGTAAAACAATATATAATGAAATTATATATGGTTTAGGAAATAATAAAATCCATGATATAAATGATATGGATATTACTAATCAAATATTATGACAAGAAATTAAATATTTCCAGATAAAATAAATGATAGTATAATTAATCAAGCGATCATAGATGACAATCAACTCATCAGAAAAATATATTTTATAGTAAAAACAATCCTTTTAAATAATAGAAAAAAATAAATCAAAAAATTTAAAATATAATTTCATTAAGTATTTTTTTTATAATATCATGGAAAACTTTTAAAATAATCGAAATATCATAAAATATTTATGGAGGTGGGAAAATATATTAACATTTTCAATATTCAAAAGAAATATTCCAATTCATTTTTCGTAAAGAATTTTGAAAATGAACCTTTTGGAAAGCATTATAAAGATTCCATTAAAATAATATAAAATTTTAAAAAAAAATATATAATTTACTTGATATATAATTTGAGTAAATAAAAAGGGATTTTTTTAAACAATTTTGAAAATATGGACATGGAACAAAATATACCTCATCAAAAGGAGAAATAAGATCAGATTTTAATTTAAACAATTCATTGATTGATTTAGGTGTGAGTGTAAGGAGAAGTTTAAATAAAATTATGAAAATAAATTTATATCCATAAGGTAATAAATTATATGGATTTAATTAAGGATATAATATAATATTCTATCAAGGAAAATAAAATCATTCCGAAAAAATGAGATTGAAAATTTAATTTTTACCACATTTGTAAATTATAAATTATAACCCCTTGAAAGAGTAAACATGAGTTTAAACATTAATTACTTTTAAAAAATAAAAATTAAAGTTATATTTATATCAAATCAAAATTATATACACCCCATACAAGAAAATAGGTTCATAATAACAAATATGTCTCCATAGAGTGGAAATTTAGATATAATCCCTTACCTCTATTTCACTTTGTTGAATGTAATTTATCCGCATGTAAAATAAATTAATATTTATTTTATTGAATAATATATATATATATATATATATATATAATATCATATAGGATCCACTTAAAACATCTTATCACCATTTCTAACAATATTTAATTATTTTCATTGTTTCTGGTGTTAAGTGTTTAACTTTCTCGGGCATGTTTCATCATGGCTGTTCTAGTTCTTATTTATAGATTATAGTTTCATCATATCAAGAATTTTATTCATGTTATAAACATTATAATTATTCATTGGAAAAAAAAATAGAAACGTCCATGTGTAGTGGTAATGAAAAAGGAATCGCATCACTTTGTGGAGGTGGTAGTCCACATGCATGTATGAACGACGTTATCATTTTACAAAAGATATTTATGAAAGGAGGTAAGTAAAATTGTATAATTTTATAATTTAAATTATATCATAAATAAAATTTTATTTATTTAAATCTACCAATATACCCCAAACATGTTAGGCATTGATTGAAAACAAATTACATCGATTCACGATGCGGTAGTCATCTATACACATGAGAGATAGTTTAGTTTTATATGATAGATAACGAGGTGTATTAATATTAACTGATAAAAATAATAACATATAAGTATATGTTGGATTATTATTTTATTATTTCACAATTTTTAGGATAGTTTTTAAGGAGGTGTAAGAATAAATAAAAGTATGACATTTGGTTAAAAGTCATACCTCTTCTTCAGAAAACCTCCACGGATTTACACCTTAAACCCCATAAGGATGGTATTATTCCCAAACTGAGACTACAAGGATATGTATATGGATTTTTAAAATAAAATATGGTAGGTATTTTCCAATATAATTGGATCTTAAATTATGTATAGGAGAAGAGAGGGGTGTAATTTAATAACTGAGGTAGAGGACACACTAGGTATTTCTAAAAAGAATTAAATATTATTAATTAATTTTTATGGAAAAGTGTCTCATAAATAATTAAATTTCATGAAAAAGGGGATAATTTTTTAAAAAAAATTGGATAATAAGTTTTATACATGTTTTAAGTCATTTTCATGATTATCATTTTAGATTAATCCCCTGGTAAACTCATTTTAACCTTAACCGTAGTAACCGATTTTTATATTCGTTGATATTGATAATGAAAAATATAAGTTTAATCATTAAAAAATATATAACTTAAAAATTTAACTATGAAAATTAATTTTAGAAATTTTTATTCCTATAATTGGTTGTAATCAATTTAAAAACAAATCCGGAAAACGTGATCAAAAGCAGGTTTTCATAAAAAAATATTTTTCAAACCTAATATGACCTTACATTAACTCTCTGATAAATGATAATTATTTTATGAATTTAAATTCATATATTAATTTATATAATATATAAATTTATTTTAAATCCATTCATTATTAGAGATCATTTAAATTAATTAAATTGGAAAAAATATTATGCACTTAAAAATAGTTTTCTAAAAAAACATCCATTTTCAACTCCAAATGAACTTTTATTTATTTATATAAAAATGATAATTAATACAATGTTAATTATATATATTATGACACATAATTATAAATAAAACTTTTATCAATTAAATACAACATTTTTAATAATTCATAAAAGCTAATTCTGAAGGGAAAATTTTCAGAAATTCATTTTAGGATTATTTTTACACAGTAATTTCAAAATTGATATTCATTCAATAAAATTAGAATTTTTGTACCATGATATATTAGAATTTTAATTATACAATAGTGTTATGAAAATAAAATTTTCACTAACTATAATTAATTATTTGGAGTAATATGGCCACAAAATCTGGTAAACCTTAATTCAATCATGTAATTACCTATTTAATGGTTGTTGACCCATTATCCATGGGTACCACACTGTTTACCAAATCAAAAAACCTCAGTCCATTCACTACTTCCACCATGAAAGAATAAAATGGAACTAAAAAACATAGATATAATCAATGGGGATCCAATCATGATCATTGAATACCAAAATCAATCAAAGATACTGAAAAACGAACTCAGAAAACAAAAATCAAATCCTAAAAGCCTCAGATGACTCAAGCCTTGTCATGAAATGTGGTAATAAATAACCTTCTCTTGTGTTACCTCCTGACTCCCGATGAAAATTATAGTCTCTATTCTATAAGCTCAAACCCTTAACAATAAGAGGACTTCTTAATAATATAGGTCCCTTTCTCAGAACCTTGGATTTGATACCATTTGTAACAATCTGCACATACTTCCATTTGAACTACCACTCAATTTGATATACCACTAGGATGATTAGCATTCTTTATCCCCATATGATGGAAAATAGTTTCAAGGTATCATAGAACATTCTTTGGAAATTATTTCACCAATAAAAATAATTATAAACAAACCACAAGTGGTATAATCAAAATAAATATCTGAAAGAGTATGTGGCATGAATAAATCAATAGAAGCATCATATAAACTAAACTCAAAAGAATATCTAATAAAGAACTAAATAAAATAAAAAATATCTATACCAACATGGATGATATAACTATATCCCATGAAAAAAAATAAAAAAACCAAACCCACTTCCATTCATCTCCTTATAACCCCTCAACCACTCTCTACACAAAATCCAACTGATGAACCATCATGAACATCACAATAAAGAAATACTAAAGACAGGGAACTTGATATCATACCATAATGTCTATATACACCTACTAGTGTATGTAGGGTGTTATTGAAATCAAGCTTTATAGGATTTCACCAAGGATTTTGTGAACTTATTTTAAAAGACCATTAATTTTTATCTAGTTTGAAATGAAATTAGAAATTATTTACCTAAAAATGAAAGTGAAATAAAAAATATCCACCCATAAGTGTTTTTATATAAAATACAACCCATTTTAAGGTAATGAATTTTTTTAAACAATATTTTAAAACCATCACTTACCTTTTTACACACCAGTTTTAATGCCCTCTTTCTAATCCATTTTATAAATACACCTTCCAAAAAGAAATGGGAAACTATTTCTTTAAAAGGGATAATCTAAATATAAAAATAAAATAACAAGAAAAGAACCATTTCAAGGATTAAATAATTAAAAGAACCAAATATATGAAGTGAAACATGGTGATAATATAGACCAATCAATCTAGGGGTTAGAAGAGAGGAAATCCCATATCTAGCCTAAACTAGCATCATGGGACCCCCACTAGGCTCTATAATAAATGATATTGGACCTAGAATCATTTAAAACACTCTATCTAGGGGTATCCTATAGAAATTATGATAACCACCATCCAACACCCCCTTCAGTGTCACCAGGTACAACATAAAGCCATATGATTGTGCAACTCTCATAGTCCAATAGCTTGTGATAGAATATTAGGATAGATTAATATGAATGAAAACATCCTAATTATCTACCTTCGGACCCATGACATGTGATTCAATCTATACATTTTCATTTATTCGAAACATATTTGATTAGATTAGAAATTTAAAAAATCAAACAATCACTACTATGTAAAAACATAGGATTGTGGAAGTCTGGGGTCAAATACAAGGGGAGAGTTGGAAAATCTGGTGAATAAGAAATTTAAATTTAGTTAGTAGATCCCTCACATGTATCTTAAATTTTACTTTTCTACGGATAATAATTTTTATTTACATCATGGTAAAGATAAGGGATCAGGGTCAATTTTAGGGTACCTACACATAGGATATTCAAAAATCTAACAAGGGTGGGTTTGTTGTCTAAGACCATGTAGCTGTTCAAGAGACAAAAAAATTGATTTAGTTAGGAAAATTAGATCAACCCAGAATAGAAATAACTCTTGTTTCAGTATGTGACTAAAAACCGAAATTCATTACGTGAAACTACAAAATGGGAAACAACTCAAACCATTTGTTTGTGTTTGGTTCATTCCACATTAGTCGGCTTCCTTCCCTTGTAATAAATTTTTCTGACATGATCAAGGGGATGGGATTGGAATTAATTATCAACCAAAATCTTTATCCAACTGATTGCCCGATATTTGAATTATAAATTCTTTAGATCTTTTCTACCCCCACACTCGACCCCAAAACCAAGGTGGGTTAGCCACGTAAGGAAAATGAGGTATTAAGTATGTAAACTAATAATTTTCTACCCCCACACTATACCCCTAACCCTAGAATTATTTATTGATGAAACATAAATAGGATACATCACCTTATAGAGTAAATGATTTTTGATGTCATAAGTCTTCATTAATTTATCTCTACCCAAAATTTTAAACTACAATTGTCATTTTTTCAATAAATGAAAACTTTTCAAACTCTGGCACTTTTATATCTTTGTGATTTGTGGCTTGAAGAAAAATTATAGGATCTTCATTCCTATATGATTTTATAGCATAAATTAGGATATTACTTCATAATTTTTCTTCTTTTGGATACTTTTTATGAATAAATTGGTTTCAGGGACTGGTCTAAAATTGATATATCTTGACAAAAAAATTATGCAAATGAATTTTTATGACATAAAATAGATGAAGTTGAAAACATTAATAGCATCTTACATTTTTCAACTTCAACTATAATTATATGCAAGAACTAATCTAAAATCAAATAAAAATAGTATATAATATTTAAAAATTATATTGAAATAAATCCAAATCATATATATGAATTAATATTACCAAATTCTCCCATAATTAAACAATTTCTTTTTCTTAAGAAAAAATCATCCCAACAATGATTCTAAATGAAACAATTTTTAATAGAAAAAAATCATCAGAATCAAAAAAATGAAACAATCTTTTAAAATATAATGTTAATCCTCAAAAATCAACCCATTAGAGAAAATCAGTCATACCTCATTATCACGTTTTTTATTCAAATCACTTTTTTCATTTAATTAAAACTTTTCAACTATTAATTAGACATATAACCAATGTTGTAATTTAACTCGTTGTTAATTTTCTCTCATCACTCAAGAAAAAATAAAATTGAGTTTATGATAATACCTATAATGAATTATCATAAACATGTGATTTAATTAGTTGTAACAAATCTACTCCAAAAAGTAAAAAAATAATCATGAATGATTTCCAATATGATTCAAATGACTCTGAGGCTAAAGTTAGGTGGATAAATGCTAAATATCAACCTCGAAAGGAAGGTTAACCACTCAAGTACAAGGCATGATAATTAAGAATATTTCAATGAAGTACCTCCTCTAGAAAGTATCGTCTTCACACTCCCATAATCTCAAGTTAACTCTATGTATGTTCCATAAAAGTGTATTGAAAGTTTCATGTCTCTTCTTTCTTTGTTTTTTAAAAGTCATGTATTGTCCAAATCTCACATACACCACCTAACCACATATGATCTGCTATGAGATTCATCAATATAGTAATGAGGATTTTTTACCTTTCTAATGCACTACCAAAAAAATTATATACATTTTTAAATAGGATAATAAAGAAAATATATTATAAGTAACCATGGACCATGTTCTGCAGAATATGTAAAAATTACACCATATATCTTCTCAATATAAAACATCTCATTAACATCAGTAAGGACTACCTCCCCCACACTTATTCAAGTTATAAGCTTGTAATCATACCAGGATAAGGGTAGCAAGGGATAATATGGGCTTGTAACTTAGCCCAATCGTAACAGTGTTATTCATGGATTCTACAGACTTAATAAGGATTAATGTATAGGAGGGCATAAAAATGTATCAATAAAAATGCCTATATCATTTCAACAGTGTATTTATTTTTCATATCCTTTATAATATTATTATTCAAGTTCTGATTGTTTTACATGCCCAATGTATCTTTTAAAAATATTCTCAGAGAATAATAGGGAAAATTAAGTCCAAAATCCTATCAGGAATGATAATACACATAGAATTGAAATCACTCAGGGAATATTAACCAGTAATAAGTCAATGAAAAAAAAATTAAGATTTTACAATTAAAAATATATCAATCAACTCAATAGTCATTCTAAAATCATAGAAATAATAAAAAATAGATTTTAAAAAAAATCAAAATTTTTCTTATATTTAAATGGTTGAAACTATATTTGAGGTTAAATCGTGATTTTAATGAAAAATGACTCCAATGCTAATGATAAAAATATATAATCTAGGTATAAACATAATTAAACTCAATAAAATCCCCCCACCCACAAACAATCTTAAAATTAATTTGTGTTCATGCTATTTTGGAAAGTGGTGTGGGAGATATGTCAAAGAAAGCGTTATAATTGGTAAATTAAAAGTATGAATATAGTGTAGGGAATTGAGAGATACATATAAAAAATTTCATTCCAAGCTCCCATGCCGGTTATGATCTATGTGTGTGTGTGTGTGTGTGTCTGGGTGGGAAGTATTTTACCCCATATCGGTTATATATCTTGTAATGATGGTAAGGGCCTCAGTAGGGCATGGTGACCCAAGCTCCCTTTACATCAGCATCGAGCTTACTACATTGTGAGTAGAGCTTATTAGCTTGTAGAATAGTGTTGGTCACATGTGTGTTACGTCCCGTTCCAACCAAGCAATATCCACATATTTATATATGGTGACTTGATCATACATACCAACCTTGGGATGAAGTGGTTAGACCCTTCTAGGTATCTTTTAAGAACTTGAGCAGGAGGTTATTTATTTATTCTGCACTATTTGACTTACCTACTTGTTTTGCACACTATTTACTTACGAGCACCTACTCGGATTACATATAGACACCATTGTTGGTGGATAACTAAGATTATTATCTCAAACCCTACTTGGTCCACCCTTGGAACCTGAGAAGATTATGTGGTTATAGGTACTAGAAAGGGTAAAGTCCCTTCTATAGGTTGTTAACTTTTACTTCTTAGCTGGAGCTTAGGAGTATAGGATCTGGATTAGGCGCAAGATGATCATGGAGCTATTTTTACCTTTTGTTTCCTTTTTAGACTATTTTATATCATTATTGTATCTTCTAGTTATTTCTATATTACTAGCATTCCATGCATACATATTGTATCAGGCATGGCCTCTAAGGCTTTTGGTTATTATATTCAGTTATCTATTTCTTTTTATATTGTTTACTATTTGTTGTATCCATTGTGTTACTCTAACATGGGGATATATTCTTCCTACTATACTACCCATACACTCACACTTCTAGTTGAAATCCACTAGCATTTGTCTATAGCCGCCAAGGTTCATGTGTCCAACCAATCTTGGGGCACAAGTTAAGTGGCATCTGGGTCTGGGGTGACACATATGGTCTTTGGGCATGTGTTTGGGTAATGAATGAAATGTTTTTAAAAAATGATGAAATGTAAATGTATGTTAAGCTTGGGTATTTATAGTTGGTATCAGATAAAAGGTTTAGTCTACCTTTGGAAACTAGGATGGGAAAACGTTAGTGATATCTCTATGCATATTTCTAATGATATATATAGGGATGTTTCTAAGGATAAGTCTTAGGTGTTGTAGATTTAAAATTTGGTGTCATGATTTAAGCATATTATTAATAATTATTCATTATTTTGTGTTTTATATACTATGATAATTGTTTCTCACACTATGATTTATAGTATTACTCAAAAAATGGAACTAGAAGGAACAATGTTAACATTAAATGTTTCATCTATTGAAAGTATGAGAATTATGAAAATCAATTTCTTAAGAGGAAATCTCGTGAAGTAAATCAGGAAGGTGGTATGAGTATTGGTTATACAACTGAGGATAAAGAGACCAGAAATAGAATGTAAAAGCTATTTGATGTTATTATTTTATTATTTATATTAAAAATAAGAAGAATTGTTATATTGAGTTTGAGGAACCTTAAAACATGATTCATATTTCATATTTGATGAAAGATTAAGATGATTAATCCTGATTAATGTTTTAAGAATAAAGATGGATGATTTAAGTGTAAATGCTTTGGAATTAAAAGATTATGAGACAATAAATATTTACAGTATAAGTTTTTCATTAAGGATCGAAAAGGATAAGTTTAATGGTGTTGGAGATTTATAAATGTCATTTAATGGAAATTTGATATTCATGGGAAACACAATATTAAGGGAAAGATGACTCTTAATATGTTTCTAATGTTGAGATAATGATTCTTGGAAAAGGATATGCTGGATAAGAATAAGTAAATTAGATGGAATTGATTACCCTGGATCTGATTAAGGATTTGATGACAAAGTGGTTTATTCTTTCACTATTAGAGTTTACAAAATTTTTGGAATTAAGGAATATATACAATAATATTTGGATAAAGAAATAATGAATATTTTCGATAATTGTTTATTGTAATTATCATGTTTCAAGAGAATACATGATGAAGGTATTCATATGTTTGGAATGTGACAAACAAGAGTTACTTTATGATATATGTGGGATCAATGCTATGATATTTTTAAGAAATTTATTGACCTTATTTATAATGTTTTAGACTTTATTCATTTATAAGGTTTATAAGTTTAATTATATATGGAACAGTTTATGTTAAGATTTGTATGATGTTTTAGATATTAAATTATTATATCTCCATATGAGAATTTATGCATATTGGATAATTTATTATAACATTTTTATTGTGATAAGGATAGTTATAATGAACAATAATTATATTTATAGATCTCATAATCTGCTAATACTTCTAGAATGAAGTATTAACCTTCATTTATTATAATAATAGATGAAGTGGAAATTGATCAAGGCAAAGAAAATGATAATATTGTGATGAAATCAAGTAATTATATCTTCTCATTAAAATTATTCAAATTTAGTAAAAAGGACTTTAAATAAAAAAAATTCCCATTATAATAATTTTTTATTATATCAATAACCTTTTTCAAGCCACTTTTTGTTATGGCTTTGTTATTTTTAACATTCTCTTAACCATGTTCTCTATCATTGTCAATGAGAACTTTATAGTCATATTTCTATTCCATGTCCATATTTTCCCATCCCACTTATGTTCCCCCTATGTGGAAAACTAGTTATGAGTTACTTTGGATAACTATTAAGTTTTCAAATTTCCCTCTTTAAAATGATTTTTTATTATTCTTTTTTATGATGTGTGTTTCTATGAAAGTAACTTTCAGGTATTTAAACTTTCATGACCCATACGAATTTTGAGGGTGAAATTCATTTTATAGGTTGTAGAATGTAAAACTCTAATATTTTTATGACATGTATATAGACATATATATATATATATATATTGAATAATTTGAAATATTTCATGTATTGCGTTATATGCTACACAAATTTATGTTTTTACTACACGCAACACCGATGTAGATTTCTTTACATGTAACAATGAGTTTTTATGAAACATCATTTTATTATTATGCTTATTTAGAAGAGAAAATTATAACATAACTATTATAATGGAATGTATGAAAAAGATTAATTTAATTATGAAATTTTTTTTGACTTGTAATTCTTTGACCAATTAATTATAAATGAAGTTAAAATCCTTTTTAAAATAAAAGTAAATGTTTTGCTAAAAAATTATTTAAATATGTACAAGTGTGTTTTATGCCAATAAATAAAAAAATAACTATCATTGGATTATATTAATGAAATATAAATATATATATATTCAATATAATTTTTAGCAGTCATCTTATTTTTTCTAGACATGATATAAGAACAAATCAAATTTTAAGTCTAAAATAATTATTTTTCTAAAAAGGAAGTTTTTCCACATTTTAATGGGGAACATTTTTTAAATATATTTTTTGAAAATTTCATAGATTATATTTTAAAAAATAAAATTCTTCTTTGAAATTGAGATATCAAAATTTACTTTGGTGAATTTTTGATATTTTTCTGAGAAGTTTCATGTTTTGATGAATAGTGAAAATACTGAATATTAATTCCAAACTAATTTTTCTGGTAAATTATGTATATATTTAAATTGTGATTTGAATTGATTTTAAAGTATAATGAAATAAATTTTTTATAATTTAATAAAATTTAGGTCATTTTAATTAATTTTACATTGAATTTTTATTTAAAAACATTTCAATCTTTTGAACGTTTTCACTTAAAAAACTTGTTTTCTCATTCTGTCAACATGATTAGTTTTAAATTAATTTATAAAAATTATTTGTTTATAATTGTGAAAAATGGATTCCATATTTTTAATAATAATATCCAAATTTAGTAATTAGGTTCCTTTTAGTTTTGGACAATATGAATAGTAATTTTTGTAATTTTTATTACCACAGTTAAGGGTAAATAGAGTAATTAAGGGTAAAAATAATATTACAAATATTATAAAACTACCATAACACTTGAAAAAATTTAATTGGATGAATTTAATTTTACCCTTAACACATAATTATAAAAATCTAATAATTTAATGGACACTTTTCCTTGAAAATCACTTAATTATTATTAAACTCAAAGGGAGTGACAAAATGTCACACTCTTAATTTTAATATGTAAAATGTTTTTAATATGGGGTTAAATATAAGATATTATAGACTATATATATTCTTATTGAAGATAACTTTTTTATATACATCATATAAATTTATTTTTAATTTTTAGTGAAGAAATAATTATCATAAATAATTACAAAATGATGATGTAGTAATTACTCAATTAAGGAAATAATCAATTAAATGATATTATAAATATTAAAATTAATATAATTTGACTTAATTAATGCGATAAAAGAATTTTAAAGATTAATATGACATACTAATATTGTACTTAGTGAATTTTTTGAATTTATCTTACTGTATTGATTTTCTTAAAATCAAAGTAACAAATAGTGTCAAAATTGACACATGATATTTTATACAATAATATTTTATTAAATTATTTTTAAATTGTAAAAATATTCAATAAGTTAAAATGGGAAGATATATGGTCTAAAATACCATACATTTTCTATTAATGGTTCAATTGACACTTTATAAGTAAAAATTACATTCTCTTAGTATAGAATAATTTCTTACCTTAATTAAAATTAAATTGGGTTAATTAAGGATTAATTAAATTGAAAATGATTTAAATAACACAAAAAACTTGTTTAAAATATATTTTTTTATGAGATTAAAACATTATAATATCTTATATTATAATAAATGTAATTTTTGAGGTATTTGGATTGATATTTAATTTATTATAATTTAATCTTTTGAGAAATTCGAAAAGTGTCGCTCCCATATCTTATAAAAGGGGACCTCTTCTTCTATTTTCCTCACACTTCATAACCTATTTTTTATGAACAAAAGCTTTCCAAATATTCTCCCAAAATCCATAAATTTATCCACTTAGACTTATTTTGGAATAAATATAACCAGATAAATACTTTTGTGTAAATCAAAAGAAGATACCCAAAGAAGAGGTAATATTCATCAACAAATTTTTCCTTTTATTTATTCCTTGAACCCATTAAATTATTATTATTCCATGATTATGTAAAAAATTAATTATCCTTAATTTAATTATATATTGTAATTATAATGGTTTAACCAACCATTATACACACTTCTATCTAATGAGTAATGAACCTACCATTCCGGTGTACGACAAACTACTGCCTCATAAAATGATGTTTTTTCCTTTACCACCTCTCATGGCTAGGAATTATTATGGAAAATATATTTTTATATTATATATATGGTATTTATTATTTATTTATTCTTCTGGAATTATTATATAAAACATACCTTCTTACTTTCCATTTTGTGGAAATACGATAACTTTATTGGTGGATGTGTGACTACTGCCTCCTCAAAGTGATGTGATTCAATCACACTTTACATGGAATGTATTAAGGATGGGTTTAGTGAATTTATATGATATATATTAAATAATAATTATAATTTAATTATATTATATATATATATATTTCATTTATTTTCATTCTTTTAATGCTACTAGAAAATAAAAATAGCGTTCATGTGTACATACGGTCTACCGTCTCAATTAAATATGTATTTCATTTCCTATTTCTATATTTTATATACTATAATAAATAAATATATAATGAATATATATTATATTTATTTAATTTTTATAATTCTTTAAATTATTAAATTATGTTATATGTATGAGGACCAAAAATATAACAAATCAAAACTCATGCGAAAAACAAAGCGGTTATTACCCGAAACATAAATTTAACATAGAATTGTTGATAAATGAAATATAAAAGGCCATAATTAAGTCATATATGATATGATATAATTTAATAAAGTTATTTAATATATTTATAATAATTTTATATTTATTATACAAGTGGTTTTCACGAATACGATGAGATTCATGATATAAGGTAAGGGAATTTTGTCTCGCTTTTATTTATGTGGGACACATGCCTTATACACTACTTGTTTCGTCTAAGTGGTTTATATAATAACCAAAAAAAAATTTATTATTATTATCCTTAATATTATGGGTATTTCCATATCCATTTTATGATCTCTCTTTTATGGGGTTTACAGATCAAAAGTTACCAAATTGATAAGGTAAATTTATATAAATTTTCCTTCTTGAGACACATGTTATGTTATGCACGTACACTCTTTTATGAGGTTTATATAAAATTTGTTGGCATTTTATATCATGAATTTAATTATTTACATGATATTTTAAGCTTCATATAATTTTATTCTATCTTTGATCAGAAATCTATTTTCTTTCAAAACTATGTTTTTTAAAATGTTTTAAAAGTGTTTAAAATTATCTTTTAAACATTTTCAAAAAAATGAATTTTGAAGATGTTTAAAATGGTTTCAGATAATCCTTTGTAAATTTTCAATGAAAATTTTTGATAAATTTTTTATGATTTTAAAAGAAATTTTTATAGAGTAAAGGGTATTTTCCTAAAGAAATGTTTTGAAACAATCTTTCAAAATTATTTTCCATCTAAGATGACATAATTTTCCATAGTTTGTGCTTTATTGGGGATATGATCCAAGAATTCCATTAATATTATTTCTTGAATGGTTTATTTTTATAATGGAATGATATTTATGAAATTTATTTCTTTTCCATGGGATATGTTATGATTGAATGATGTTTATAAAAACCACTTCATTCTATAGATTCAGATATGATGAATGATTTATGTTCTTATGGAAAACATATGTATGGTTTTCATTCTATGATGGGTGATATCTATATCTCTCTCCAATGAATTGGATAAAGATTTATATATCATGAAATATACATGGAAATAATTGGAAGTTAACTTGGTTAATTAAAGGACTTTTTTCACTGAGATGGTATTGGGAGTGAACCTTGACTACTAAAATGGTCATGGGAGTGATCCATGACTACCAAGATGGTTTGGGGAGTGAAATAACACTACTAATATAGAATTATAAGTGATTCCTTGACTATTATGGAAATCATTTTATATGTTTATGTGTATTACATAATTCAATGTCTTATGTTATGCTCTCATGGATTATGTTCTTTGATTCCTTATAAACATCTATGATTTATTCTATGACACGATATTAGAATATTTGATATAAAGGATATTATTCTAAAAAAATTTATTTATATACATATTTATTATGATAATTTTAATATTGATATCTCCCCTTTTTACCCTTAATAAGCATCTGAGATCACCCTTTCTTATGTTTCTTTTACCCAGGATATGAGGAAAGTTATTAAGTCTGATATGTTAAAAAGGGTTCTAGTTATGAATAAATAAGAGGGAGAAGAATAATAAATGTTATGAAAAAGTTTTTTATGTTTCCAATTTTCCAAAGGCAATAAACTAACATGGTGTTTAGGTGTGTGTTTTTTTAATTTAAGAAACATTCTAAAAAATGACCCATTGTTAATATACATTAATATTGGGTCATTATAGTTTGTATCAGAACAAAGGTTTAATAAACTATTGGAAACAAGGATGAGAAAATTTTAATGAGATCCCTACGTATATTTCTAATGATATTTATATGTATGTTTCTAAGGATAAGTCTAAGGTATGATATATTTAAAAGTATGTGTCATGATTTAGGCATCCTATAAGTAATTTTTCATGATTATGTGTTTTTATGCTATGATAACTATTTCTTACTCTATTATATCTAGTCTTAGTAAATATCAAGGACTATAAGGAACAAGGTTAACATTAAATGTTTCATATGTGGAAAGTAAGGTCATTGTAAAAATCAATTTCCTAAGTGGAAATATCATGAAGATAATTGGTAAGGTGGTATGAGTATTGTTTATACTGCTAAGGATAAAAAAATCCACAAATGGCATGTGAAAGGTATGGGGTGTTCTTAATGTATTGTTTATATTAAACATAAGAATCATTATTAGATTAAGGTTGAGGATACTTAATATATGATTAATATTTCATATTTGAGGAAAAAGTAAGATGATGAAGCTTGATTGATGGTTTAAGAATAAAGTCGGATGATTGAAGTGTATATGTTTTGGAATTTAAATATTAAGATATATATAAATATTTTCTGTATAATTTTTTCATTGATTATTGAAAAGGATATGTTGAATGGTGTTTAAGACTTATAAAAGTGATTTAATGGAAAGATTATATTCCTGGAAAACACAAGATTAGGGAAAATATAACCCTTAATATTTTCTTAATTTTGAGATAATGATGTTTGGATAAGGATATGTTGGATATGAATAAGTAAATTGGACAATATTGATTACCTTGGAAATGGTTAAGGATTTATTGACAAAGTGGTTTCTGATTTCATGAGTGGAGTTTATGAGATTGTTTTACTTAATTTATATATCCAATAATATTTTTATTAAGAAATAATTCATATTTTCGGTAAGTATTTTTGGTAATTACCATGTTTCAAGAGAATACATGATAAAGGTATTCACATTTTTGGTATGTGACAAACCAGAGATACTTTATGATATATGAGGGATCAATGCTAATTTTTTTTTGAAAAATTTAGTGACCCTATTTCTAATGTTTTTGACTTTGATATTTTTAAAGGTTTATAAGGTTAAACAAATACGGAATGGTTTATATTAAACTTTGGATGAAGTTTTAGAGATTAAAGTATTATCTCACCATATGAGGATTTATGCATATTGTATAATTTGTGCTAACCATTTTTTTGTGATAAGGACAGATGGAATGACCTATAATTCTATTTATGGATCTCATTGTAACGCCCTGACCCTAGTTACCCAAATTCAGTGCATTATTACATAACATTGGCATTATTAAAATGAATCAAGTCCCAAAGGACCAATCAGTTTAGCAGTCTTGGAAAATAGATTACATACATGAACGTTACATTACATTATAAAATGAAAAACAAAAACAATATTGTCTTCATTGACCACATTCATATCCCTTAGACTATCACTACAAGTCAGTCATAATATACTTCTTCACATCCAGGGAAAAATAAAACATAAAAAGGGGTGAGCTCAGATGCTCAGTAAAGATAACAATAGAGCTAAAACATTCATAAATAAGCATCAATATTTTAAGGCAATGTATAAAACTAAAACAAAAACATTTTAAACTTAAACATCAACATAATATGGAAAAGATAAATCAAATAATTCCATTTACTTATTCACATGGATATTCTACTAGTCGAATAATCACATGTAATATCAATAGCTAATTTCATAATGATGGAATGAATAATGCCAGACTTCATAACCACATAGTCAAGGCCTTGTGCCAAGGCTACAAATGAGATTTTTTTCAAAGCCTTGTTCCAAGACACTAGTTTGTCTCATGAAACCTACTGATTCATCGAGGAGCTATAGTAGGCTCCACCCATCACTTTCTAAGTCCAATACATTCCTCATATGAAAAGGTTTAAACATAACATAAACATTCATATTAAAACTAGAATATTAAATATCAATACTTTATCCACAAACCATGAATGGTATAAAAATAACACATCCATAGTCAAACATATCACAAAACTTTCAATACAATATGGAATATTTGTATCATAATAAATCAACCTTGATCAAGAATAATATCCCGTAAAGGATGCTGACATAGTTGAAAATGATCAGTAAAAATCATTGAGAAAAATATCCCTTTTTCATGAAATCATTAAAAATTAATATAAATGAATTCATTTAAAAGATATTTTTGAAACAAAGTGTCCCATACCACTTTTAAACTTTTTAAAGGAATTAACATTTTAAAACATTCATGTCTAGATAAATAAATCCTTAAAACCATTTTTAAAACATGGACATTAATGAGAAAGGTTTAGAAGAATAAATATTAAAAACATTTAAAATGATGTTTTAGTAAAAATTACCTTAAAAATAATCCCTTTGAAAACACTTTTATTAAACATGTACATGTTTAATAAATATTTCCCAATAGATACTTACGTAAAAACAACCTCGGATAATAAAGAGATTGTGAAATTAACCCTTACCTTGCACTTTCCTTTGGTAGAGGGTGTGTTTAACCTTCTGTATAATGACCATAGTATGATGTTAAATTATACCAAAACCATATTCATATTTATTATATCATACATGATTCATTTATGAATTTATACTACCCATTTAATAATTATTTCCATGTCAAATTAACATTTTGGGTAATAATCGTTTTCTTTATCGTACGTGTTTTAACTTATTATTATTGATCGTATCATTTAGATAATGATTTAAATACTTCCAGAATATAAATATTGATTTATATATCATATATATTTATAATATAAATATTTATAATAGATATATATATGAAATGGAAGGAACCATTTGTGGAGACAGTGGGTCGTACATACGCATAAACGTTGTTTCTGTTTTCATATAGTATTGAACGGAAGTAATTGAATAAGATATATGTAAGTAAATGAATATATATATATATATATATCCAGTAGAATTATTATGTCATATATTACATACTTACTAATAATATATAGTTTTATAATCATCGTTGAATGGTGAACGTGGGAATGAATCTCATCGCATCGTGGAGACGGTAATCCGTATGTACACACGAGCAACAATATCATTATATTGATGGTGAAATAGTATTTAATTTGATGTTATATCATATATAAAGAATCATTAACATGTTATATTTATTATTTACATCATTTATACTCATTATTATACCCATCCCAATAATGAAGTGTTTGAATAACAAACTACACCATGACGTGGAAATGGTAAGTCGTACGTACGCACGTATGGTGACTTTTTCATTTAGAGGATGGATAGAATAACGAATATGATTGTACCATATTAATAAAAACATAATTTTATATAGGAGGTACTATATTTATTATTTTAGTGTGGAAACAACCAAGAAATAGGAAGTGGAAGGTGAAATGAACTTGATAGAGGGTGGTGAATTTATTACCTCTTCTTCGGGTGTTTCCTTTTGAGTTGACCAAAAGGGCTCATTAGGTTGGATTTCTGATCAAAGTAAGGACTTTAGGTTGATTTTAGTGAAGTTTGGAGAATATTTGGGAAGATTTTTCCGAGCCAAATGGCTTTGGCGGTGTTATTTTGAGAGAAGGGGATGTGCCCTTTTATAAGAGAGGTGAGGATCACTTTAGGAAAAGCATTCAATATTATTTCATAATAAAATTATTTTCGGTTTCTAATGGCTCAAAATGATTTATTTTTAGGATAAGGTGTATATAGATCGAAAACCACTCAAAAAATAGGATTTATACTGGTTTAGGTCACCATATTAATCTTATCTTTTAAATTTAACTCTTAGTTAAATATTTTAACTTTTACCATGTCTTCTTGTATTCTTACGTTATATGGTTAATAAACTTACTCTAAACATAAAAAAGAACCTCAAGTGGTTCATTAAATACATATAATATTATTTAATCCCTTTATCCAAACATTAAATTTTTAGGAATACTATATCAACCAATAATATAGTATTTGTTTTAAAAATTAATTTATGTTAATTTTGACATTATTTGGTGTTTAGTTTTTTTGAAAGTCATAACAAATTTATTACTTAGAAAAAGATACATTTAATCAACCCTAACATCTCATATTCACCTAGAAAGTTCGTGTATGTCATCAAAACTTTTAAATTATATTTATTTTAATATTTATAATTCCATTTATTTGATTATTTCAATAATAATGTAATTATTGCATCATCACTGTGTCATGAATGATTTAAATTATTTAATGACTAAAAAATATAAATAAAATACAATTATGTGGGAAATATTTTTATCTTTATAATGAATATTTATAGTCTAATTTATATTGTGTGTATCCCTATATTAAAAAGTTTTAGTTATTAAACTTTGAATTTAACACTTTTAACTCTTCTTTAAATAAAATAATAATAAATGTCCTAATCTAATAAAAGTGGACCTAAAGGATTGAATTTTATTCCTAAGGTTGTTTTTGGTCTAAATACACTTATCCAATAAATTTAGTTCATGTGTTAGGATAATTATAATATCATTTTTACCTTTAATTACATTATTTACTTCTAACCGTGGTAAATAAAAGTCAAAAGTTACTATTCATAAAAAATTATTTTTATCTTATTAAACCAAATTTTACTTACCGATATCAACTGTGTCTCTTGTATTTTTTAAATTCAACTCACAGAAGTGGTAAAATTCTATTTTATTCAAATTTGCAAATGCTCCTAGAAGGTGGGTAAAAGAGGTTAAAAAGTTCAATAAAATTTTATACATCTAATTTTATTATAAAATGTCTCCAATGAATTACATTGAACGTATATAGATATTATATATCTATTTTGACTTAAAATAAATTTAAATAAAATAAATAACTATTTAAATAAAAAGTCAGTTTTAAATAATAACGCAGTGTTTTTCACATTTCATCATAAATTGAAAGTTTTCAGAAAAATACAAAAATTCATCCAAAGCTAATTTTGATATTACTAATTTAAAAATGAAGTCTATTTTACCAAATTAAAAAAATAGAAGTTTCATTTATTAATTTAAAATTAATTCTCGTTGTCAAAACAAAAAAGCGTGTTTTTTAAAAGTAAAAACTATCAAAAGATTCAGATGTTTTTATGTCAAATTTAAATGTGAAATTACTTATAATAACCTACATGGTATTAAATGATAAAAATATAATAGAATTATACATAAAAACCTTTCAAATTAATAATTTAACACTATAAATTATTTCTATTAAAAAAGTTGTTTTCAATTAAAACATAGTATTTTTCACTATTTGTCAAAATATGAAAGTTATCAGAAAAGTACCAAAAACTTATCCAAGATAAATTTTTATGTCCCACTTCTGAAGAAGAATTTAATATCATTAAATTGAAAATATAAAAGTGTCAAATATTGGTTTTAAAAAGGGTTCACCATTAAAAGGTGGTAGAATTGCATTTTTTGAAAAATACTTCTTTTATTTGAAAAAATGAATTTATTCTTATATTATTTCTATGAAAAACATAATATGGATGTTAAAATTATATAGATTATATAAGATTCAAAATAAAGTTAATACTATTCATAACCACTTTTTGAACGGCTAGTTTGGTAAGTTGTGGTGCGCTCTAACTCGGTGTTGTGAATAGCACAAGCTATTGAATTACTTTAATGAGATAACGTACTATGAAATATTGGGGTGTTACATTCTACCCTCCTTAAATAAATTGAGTCCTCTCAATTTGAAATTGTTCTTCGAAAAAAAGGTTAAAAATAGAAAAAACCTTTGTGGAAAACCCACATCGAAAATTGGGTAAATGAAATTTAGTCTTAATAAGAGGGTAAGGGAATGAAAAAGTCACCACAAAATTAAGATCTCAATTAGGAGAACATTGGTGGAAATTAGAGACACATAATTGGAGGAAAACGTAAATATTTATATAGATTGATTGATGTCATCAATCACAAACAAGTGTGAAATTGAGGGCCTCAAAGCCATCAATCTATGTTGATTTAAAATATCATTAGTTAAACAAAACACAAGGTATTAGGATAACACATTTTTTGTTTTAAGATCCATTCCCTAAATTTTAAGAATTAATTTATTCATAGAATAAGAGGGAAAATATATTTGACAAGTAGAGTTTCATCCTTCAACTAATTCTGACCACAAACCCATTTTTCACTCCGAAAGATAATAGAATTCAAAAATATTCTATTTATCCTAATCGTATGGGGTTCAAAAAAATAATGAATTTATAATTCATTTGTCAAACTATTTAAAAAAATATAGTATACAAACCAAGACATCATGTATGCCAGTGGTAGGTGATCCACCCTTTTTGCCCTTCGGTTGCGGGTTCAAGTCTCACGACCTTTCCAGACATGACGGGTTGTCACCCGACCTCAAGATTTTCCTTTTTATAAAAATCTATAAATAATCTCACAAAATCATTTAACCTTAAAAATAGTATCCACGTCATACTTAATCGATTCCAACCTTTATACTTATCCAAAATATTTATTTCCAAACTCAGAGTCCAAAATTTATAAGGAAGGTAAACACAATGAATATCCTTTTTTCCATGTAATAACATGTAAATACCTTCATCATGTATTCTTTTAAACACTATAACACCCTGAATTACCATAAAACCTTATTGATTACTTTCATGCTCCCTTGTTCCTTATTGAATACTGGATATACTTCTTCTATCCAAAAATGTTGTAAACTCCAACAATGATGGAATATACAATTCCTTAATCAGTTTCAAGATAGTCAAGAATATCCAATATAATTTATCTATATCAATAATATATTATTCAAAAATCACTACCTCGGTATCAGAACCATATTATGGTTTATCTTTCTCTAAACCATATATTTTTCAAATAAATTAACCTGCTATTGAGTCACTTTTCTTGGTTCCACACAATCTCAAGTCCTTAATGAAATAGTATTGTAGTACAATCATTTTAAACTTTATAATTATTATAACATTAACATCATTAATACAATACTCAAATGACACAATACTTTAATAACAACATAAGAAATATAATCATTCCTCTCCATCTTCTGTAGTATCCTAACTTGAAAATTATCCAATAGTAGCATTTGGGGTATACTCTAAGGATTTGGACATTGCTTCGCGTAGTGTCCCAACTCCTTGCAGATGAATCATTGTATATTTGAAACCTTTTTCTTACCCTTTCAATCACATAATTGGTGTCCTTTTTCTCCACACTTATAACAAACTCCAATTCCCTTGAAACAATTACCAAGGTGATTCTTTCTACAGTTATCACATATGGGAAACCCTATTTCCTTTATCCATATTTCTCTCTTCCATCCTTTTCTTCTCTTACTTACCTTTAAATCCATAGAACTCAGATAATTCTTTACATATCTTATTAACACATGATACTATTTATTAATATGATGAGAATACAAGGGAGACTATTTCCATTTTAAATGTTCGCTTAATACCATGAAAGATATGATCCTTCTTAATCTTTCAATCATGCATATTGCTAAAATTCTCATTCCTTATACTAGGCGTCATTTCTAAACAATGGTATATACTAGGTTAGTTTATGAATTGTAATGCATAATTCCAAGCCAACGAGCTCGTACCCAAGTGGTAAGGGCTCTTGCTTTTCATCCAAGAGACCCGAGTTCAAAACCGGGTGGAGGCGAATTTTTCGGGACTGTAGCAGCATTGTAGCAGCACTGTAGCAGTTACTGTAGCAGTCACTGTAGCAGTACTGTAGAAGTCACTATAGCAGTTACTATTTGGTACTGTAGCAGCATGAACTATTCACCTGATTTGGGCATTCGGGCCACCGGTTTGAGCCTACGAGTCTCCATGGCCTTCGGGTCATCAAAGGCCTTCGGGCCACAGGGCCTTCGGGTCACGTAGACCATGGAGTAGCCTAGTTCACACAGAATAGTCCCCAGAAGAGGATCAGAGCAATAGGAGTAGCAGCCACCAGATGCAGAGCTAACCGGATTGGAAGAATGAGAGGGTATGGCAGCTGCCATCGGGACCAGGCACCGTGCAGCTTTGTATGGGGAAATGCTATCTGATCAGCAATGCAAGGTGGGAGCTAGGTGATCAATGACGCAGAAAGATGGGGAGGGGTAGTTCAAGTGGGCTAGGCCTACGGGTCATGTATTGGTCATGGTATGCCTCTAGGCCTTCGGGTCATGTATTGCGTGTTTGTCAGGCCTTGTGCCTTGGGTCTACGGTCCATGTACAGGTTCCCCTTCAACCCTTAAATGGGGGATTGCCCATAATAAAATAAAAAAAGAATACCATTGGGACATTCGGGCTAATGGATAATTCCAAACTTGTAAAATACCTAACGTAAATTGAAAAGATTATGCATATAATCTATAATCATAAAATTTTTTCTTTGAGGAAGTATTTACTCATAAATCCTTCATAATGGCTTGTAATGAAAATGTGAATTATCCTAACCATATCCCCTGGGAGTGTCGTACCCAAGAGTGCAGCAAGGCCTATTGTTGTATACAAGGATACTTCGGGTCAAGCCCAAAATTCCTTGTTGGAATTTTCACTCCTAGGTATATATGTTCTAGAGCCGCCTCTACCTGCTCATATCCAGACATTGATGTATTGCTTGGAAAATACACAAAATCTCTACATTACCAAAATTCTAAAAAGTTCTTCCATACTAATCCTCAAATTCTATCTTATGGTAATGCTCTCTAATCCGAGTTTATCTAAATCTATTTCCAAGGTTATTTCTAAACTTCCTCTGATACTAACTATAACGCTCTGACCCCAGTTACCCAGAGTTGGTGTATTATTACATAACATTGTCATGATTATAAGGAATCAAGTCCCGAAGGGCCAATCAGTTTAGCAGTCTTCGAAAATAGATTACATACATGAATTTTACATTACATTATAAAATGAAAAACAACAACAAAATTCTCTCTATTGACCACATTCATATCCCTTAGACTATCCCTTTAGGTCAGTCATAATATACTTTTTCACATCCTGTGAAAAATAAAACATAGAAAGGGGTGATCTCATATTCTCAGTAAGGATAACAATATAGTGAAAACTTTCATAAATAAGCATCAACATTTTAAGGCAGTGTATAAAACTAAAACAAAAGCCTTTTAAACTTAAAACTAATCATAATATGGAAAAGATAAATCAAATAATGTCATTTACTTATTCACATGGATATTATACTATTCGAATAATCACATGTAATATCAATATCTAATTTCATAATGATGGAATACATAATGCCAGACTTCATAACCACTTAGTCAAGGCCTTGTGCCATGACTACAAATAAGATTTTTTCAAGGCCTTATGCCAAAAAACTAGTTTGTCTCATGAGACCTACCAATGCATCAAGGAGCTATAGCGGGCTCCACCCGTTACTAAGTCTAATTCATTCCTCATATGAAAAGGTTTAAACGTAACATAAACATTCATATTAAAACTATCATACAAAATGTCAATACTTTATCCATAAACCATGAATGGTATAAAAATAACACATACACAGTCAAACATATCACAAAACCTTCAATACAATATGGAAGATTTTTATCATAATAAATCAACCTCAATCAAGAATAATATCCCGTAAAGGATGTTGACATAGTTGAAAATCATCAATAAAAATATATGAGAGAAATATCCCTTTTTCATGAAATAATTTAAAATTCAAATAAAGGAAGTAATTTAAAATATATTTTTGAATCAAAGTTTCCCATAACACTTTGAAACTTTTGAAAGGAATTAACATTTTAAAACATTCATGTCTATATAAATAAATCCTTAAAACCATTTTGAGAACATTGAAATTAATGAGAAAGGTTTATAAGAATAAATATTTAAAACATTTAAAATGATGTTTTAGTAAAAAGTAACTTAAAAATAATCCCTTTGAAACACTTTTATGAAACATGGACATGGATAACAAATATGTCCCTATATATACTTACATAAAAACAACCTCGGATAATAAAGATATTGTGAAATTAACCCTTACCTTGCACTTTCCTTTGGTCGAGGGTACGTTTAACCTCATGTATAATGATCATAGTATGTTATTAAATTATACCAGAAAAATATTCATATTTATTATATCATAAATGATTCATTTATGACTTTATACTACCATTTAATAATGATTTCCATGTTAAATTAACATTTTGGGTAATAATCGCTTTCTTTATCGTACGTGTTTTAACTTGTTATTCTTGATCGTATCATTTAGATCATAATTTAAATACTTCCAGAATATAAGACTTGATTTATATATCATATATATTTATAATATAAATATTTATAATAGATAGATATATGAAATGTAAGGCACCGTTTATGGATACGGTAGGCCGTACGTACTCATAAACGTTGTTTCTGTTTTCATATTGTATTGAACGGAAGTAATTGAATAAGATATATGTAAGTACATTAATATATTTATATATATATATATATCCAGTATAATTATTATTTCATATATTACATACTTATTCATAATATATATTTTTATAATCATCGTTGAATGGTGAACGTGGGAATGAATCTCGTCGCGTCGTGGAGATGGTAATCTGTACGTACACACGAGCGAAAATATCATTATATTGATGGTGAAATCATATGTAATTGGATGGTATATTGTATATAAAGAATCATTAAAATGTTATATTTATTATTTACATCAGTTATACTCATTATTATACCCATCCAAATAATGAAGTGTTTGAATAACAAACTACACCACGACGTGGAGACGGTAAGTCGTACGTACACACGTATGGTGACTTTGTCATTTAGAGGATGGATAGAATAACAAATATGGTTGTACCACATTTATAATAAAATCACATTATGTAGGAGGTACTAGAGTTATTATTTTGGTTTCAAAAAAACAAAGAAATAGGAAGTGGAAGATGAAAAGAACTTGAAAGAGGGTGGTGAAATTATTACCTCTTCTTTGGGTGTTTGCTTTTGAGTTGATCAAAATGGATCCTTAGGTTGTATTTCTACTCAAATTAAGGACTCTAGGTTGATTTTAGGGAAGTTGGGAGGATATTTGGGTGGGGTTTGGCTGAGCCAAATGTCTTTGGAGGTGTTATTTTGGGAGAAGGGGGTGTACCCTTTTATAAGAGAGGTGAGGGTCACTTTAGTAAAAGCATGAAATATTATATTATAATAAAATAATTTTCGGTTTCTAATGGCTCAAAAAAGATTTATTTTTAGGCTAATGTGGTTATGGGTCTAAAGCCACTCAACCAATAGGTTTTAGACAAGTTTAGGTCACCATATTAACCTTATCTTTTAAATTTAACTCTTAGTTAAATATTTTAACTTTTATCATGTCTTCTTGTATTATTACACTATATGGTTAATAAAATTACTCTAAACTTCCAAGAGAACCTAAAGTGGTTCATTAATGACATATATAATATTATTTAAACCTTTTGTCTGAACCTTATATTTTTAGGAATATTATATCTACCAATAATATAGTATTTGTTTTAAAAATTAATTTGTTTCAATATTGACATTATTTGGTATTTGGTTTTTTTGAAAGTCATCAAAACTTGATTACTTCAAAAACAATACATTGAATAAACCCTAAAATGTCATATTCACCTACAAATTTCTTTTATGTTATAAAAACCTTGAAATTATATTTATTTTAATATTTATAATACCATTTATTTGATTCTTTCATTAATAAGGTAATTAATGCATCATCATTGTTTCATAAATAAATTAAATTATTTAATGTCTAAAAATTATAAATAAAATTCCATTATGTAGGAAGTATTTTTATATTTCTAATAAATATTTATAGTCTAATTTATATTTTGTGTATCCCTATATTAAAAATGATTTAGTTATTAAACTTTGAATTTAACACTTTTAACTCTTCTTTAAATAAAATAGTAATAAACTTCCTAATCTAATCTAAGTGGACATAAAGGATCATATTTTATTCCTAAGGTTGTTTTTGGTCGAAATAAACTTATCCTATAGAATTAGTACATGTGTTAGGTTAAATATAATATCATTTTTACCTTTAATTACCCTATTTACTTTTAACCATGATAAATAAAAGTCAACAGTTACTATTCATCAAAAATTATTTTTATCTTATTGAACAAAATTTTAATTATTGATATCAACCATGTCTTTCGAGTTTTTGAAATTCAACTCAAAAAAGTGGTAAATTGTGTTTTATGTGAATTTATAAATGCTCCTAGAAGGTGGGTAAAAGAGGTTAAAAAGTTCAATAAAATTTTATACATCTAATTTTATAATAAAATGACTACAATGAATTAAATTGAACTTATATAGGTAATATATATCTATTTTTATTGAAAATAAATTTTAATAAAACAAATAATTATTTAAATAAAAATTTAGTTTTAAATAATAACGCAGTGTTTTTCACATTTCATCAAAAATTGAAAGTTTTCAGAAAAATACAAAAAATTAACCCAAAGATAATTTTAGTATTCCGAATTCAAAAATTAATTATATTTTTCCAAATTCAAAAAATATAAGTTTCATTTATTAATTTAAAATTAATTCCAGTTGTCCAAACCAAAAAGAGGGTTTTTAAAAAGTAAAAACTATCAAAAGATTCACATGTGTTTATGTAAAATTTAAATGTTAAATTACTTATAATGACCTACATAGTATTAAATGATAAAAATATAATCTAATTATACTTTAAAACCTTTCAAATTCATAATTTAACACTATAAATTATTTTTATTAAAAAAGTTTTTTTCAATTAAAACGTAGTATTTTTCACTATTCATCAAAATATGAAAGTTATCAGAAAAGTACCAAAAATTTATCCAAACTAAATTTTTATGTCCTGATTCTAAAGAAGAATTTAATTTCCTTAAATTGAATATATAAAAGTATAAAATATTGGTTTTAAAAGGGGTTCGCCATTAGAAGGCGGTAAAATTTCATTTTTTGAAAAATACTTCTTTTATCTGAAAAAATGAATTTGTTATTATATTATATCTTAGAAGCACATAATATGGATTTTAAAATTATATAGAGTATATAAAATTCAAAATTCAGTTAATATTATTCATAACCGCTTTTTGAATGGCTAGTTTGGTAAGTTGTGCTGCACTCGAACTCGATGTTCTGTGTAGCACAAGTTATTGAATTACTTTAATGAGATAATGTACTATAAAATCTTGGGCTGTTGCACTCCTGATATAAAAATAATTCAGGAATGAAAAATTCACCTTTATTTCTTGGAATAAGAGATGAATTGGAAATTGGTCAAGGCACAACAAATGGTAAGATTGTGCAGAAATAAAGTAATTATATCTTCTCATTAAAATTCTTCAACTTTAGGAAAAAGGACTTAAAATAAAATGTTGTCCCATTATCATCATTTTTTATGATATCAATGACATTTTTAAAGTATATTGTGGTTATGGATTTGTGATTTTTAACATTCTCTTAACCATGTTCTTTATCACTCTCAATCTGAACTTGACAGTTATATTTCTCTTCCATTTCCATGTTTTACCAAGACACCTTTGTTCCACTATGTGGAAACCTAGTTATGAGTTAATTGGGGTAGATTTTAAGTTTACATATTTCAATTCTTAAAAATAAGTTTTAGTATTTGTTTTTATGATGTGGGTTTCTATGAAAGCAAATTTCAAGTATTTAAACATACATGCCCCATACGAATTTCGTGGGAGAAATTCATTTTAAGGAGAGTATAATGTAACACCACGAGATTTTTAGGAGATATATTTTTTAAAATAATTTGATTCCTTTTATGTCTTGTGTTATATAATATACAAAGTTAAGCTTACACTACACGCAACACCATCTTAGATTACTTTACATGCAATATTGAGTTTTTATGAAACACCATTTTATTATTATAATTTTTTAAAAGAGACAACTATAAACTCACCTTTAGAATGGTAGTTATGAAAAGGGTTAAATAAATTATAAAATTATGGTTTACCCACATTTAATTGACTGATTAATTATAAAGGAAGGTAAAACCCTCTTTAAAATAAAAGGAAATGTTTTTTGGAAAATTATTTAAATGTGCACAAGTGTGTTCTATACCAATAAATAAACAAATAAATATCACTGTATTATATTAATAATATATATGTATATAATATTCAATGTAATTTTTAACATTCATCTTAGGTGTTTTCTAAATATGATATAAGAATAAATCCAATTTTACGCATAAAAGAAGTGTTTCTCTAAAAAATAGTTTTTCCACCTTTTGATTGCACACTTTTTAAATTATATTTTTTGAATATTTTATATATTTTATTTTAAAAACTAAACTTATTCATTAAAACTGGGATATTAAAAATTACTTTGAGTGAACTTTTGTTATTTTTCTGAGAAGTTTCTTGTTTTGATGAATAGTGAAAAATACGGAATATTAATTAAATACTACTTTTTATTCTAACTTATTTATGTAGTTACTTTAATTTTTTAATTGATTTTAAAGTATAATTAAATCCATTTTTTTAATTTAATACAATATAGATCATTGGAATCAATTTAACATTTAATTTAGATATAAAAACATTTTAATATTTTGAACATTTTCACTTTAAAAACTCATTTTCTCGTTCCATCAATGGGATTAATTTTAGATTAATTACTTCCAATTATGTGTTCAGAAATGTGAAAAATGGATTCAATATTTGTAATCATAAAGTCAAAATTTATTAATTATGTCCCTTTTATTTTGGACAATATGAATTGTAACTTTAGTAATTTTTATTACGACAATTAAGGGTATATTGAGTAATTGAGTGTAAAAATAATATTATAAATATTATAAAACTATACTAAAACTTTCTCAAATGTTATTGGATGAATTTATTTCTACCATTGACACATAATAATAAAAATTTAATAATTTAATGGACACTTGTCCATGAAAATGACTAAAATATTATTAAACTCAAATGGAGGGACTTAATGTCGCACTCTTACTTTAAATATGTATGATATTTTTAATATTTGGTTAAATAGAATATATTCTCAACTATATATATTTATATTTAATATAATATTTTTATCTACATCATATAAATTTATTTTAATTTTTTAGTGAAGAAATAATTATCACAACAAATTACAAAATGATGATGTAGTAATTACTCAATTAATGAAATAATCAATTAAATGATATTAAAAATATTAAAAGAAATATAATTTGACTTAATTATTGTCATAAAATAATTTTATAGACGAATATTCCATTTTATAGGTGTATTTAGTGAATTTTTTTGAATCTATCTTGCTCTATTTATTTTCTTAAAGTCAAAGTAATAAATAGTGTCAAAATTGACACTTATGATATTTTTTGAGAATAATATTATATTAAATTATTTTTAAATAATGAAAAACTAAATAAGGATAAAGGGAATGATATATGATATAAAATATCATATATTTTCTATTAATTATTCAATTGAAACTTTATAAGTAAAAATTACATCCTCTTAGTATAGAAGATTTCATTACCATATTTAAAATTAAAATGGGTTAATTAAGGGTTAATTAAAATGGTAAGGATTAAAATAAAACCAAAACTTTTCTAAAATATGTGGTTTATTAGATTAATCTTTATCATATATTATATTCTAATCAATTTCCTTTTTTAGGTATTTTAATTGAGATTTTATTTATTATAAATTAATCTTTTGAGAAATTCCAAAAGTGCCCCTCCCCTCTCTTATAAAAGGGAACCTCTTCTTCTATTTTACTCACACTTAATAACCTATTTTATATATCTAAAATCTATCCAAATACTCTCCCAACATCACTTAATTAATCCTAGAAGCATTACTTTGGGCAGAAATCCAACCATAAAAGTCATTTTGTGTAAATCAAAAGGAGATACCCAAAGAATATGTAACTTTCATCAACATACATTTTAATTTTATTTCTTACTTGAAGCTCCTAAATTATTCTTACTCCATGATTATATAATAACCTTTGTATCCTTTATATACTGATATATTGTCATTATAATGGTTTAACTTACACTTACACACACTTCCATCTAATGGGTAACAAACATACCATTATTATGTATGGTGAACTACCACCTCATGAAACAATGTTATTTGTTTTTCATTTACCACCTCTCATGGTTGGGAATTATGATGGACTAATCCTATAGTGATTCACTATTCATTTACACCCATACATCATTTTGTTAAACTGATTTTGTATCATAAATTCCAAATTTAATTACAACATACACTTCATGTTTTATTCAATTATTTTTTCTTAATAACTGTTAAAAAGGATAATTTCACTTTTTTAGATTATTTAATTATATTTGGAGGTGATTTGGATGGCCCAAGATTAAATTGAAGAAAAATAGGCCAAAATGTTCAAGATTCCAAGAATAACAGTGGACTCAAACAAAAAATGAAGCTGATACATGCATTTAATTGGGCCGAAATTTGGTGAGATGATCCAAAGTTAATTGTTATACTACTCTTATGAAGACACAAAATCCAAATTCATATATTAAATAGAGCAAATGAACTAATCTATCAAAGCCATAGAATATTGCAGGAAGTCAAAATTGGTGTGTTGTGTTTCGTACATATGTTGATATTTCAACCTCTAAATGCTGCAAAATTTCCAGGGGAGATAATCATGAGGTGGGGGGAACTTTTTAGTTTTATCCAAAGAAATATAAGACTGTATGGATGTCTAAAAACATGGTCTAAGTGGTTTTACAAAATATGTGTGCCCAAAACACCTTCCACTTTGCCAATAAATTAGCACCTTGGGCACCCCATTTTTAAGTTTGAACCAAGGGAAAATCTATGCAATTTTGGAGACCCAAAGAAATCCTCTAATCAAAAAAGAAGTATTAGAGGACCTTATCCTCCTAGGGGGGTCAAGGATGAAGTTATAGTTCCACCTGAGCCTTCTCCTCCTCTTGATGGCGAGCTAAATGGTGGATGCCCATTTTGAGGGTGTTAAACATACTTGGTAGAGTGTTTTGGAAATTGTTCATTTGACGGTTTTGTGTAATTTGTGTTTTAAATATTTCATGTATGTTTTATCTTAACATCCTTATCCTATGAATTCATTTCTTTAGTATAACTAAGTGAAACTATTTTCATTTCAACACTGATTGGGTTGAGATTTCAAGTGGGAATCTTGGGTTGTTCTGATTAGAAGACACAATAATCCTCTTTATCTCACACATACATGAGATATTAGAATAATTTGGCATATATCACTCTATGTTTGAGGTAAAAACCTTCACAACATGATTATTGTGTCAAGGGGTGGTTCTTTGTGCATTGGTTTAAGAGGCAAGAGGGGAGTCGAGATCTTTACAACCCTCAACCAAAGGATTCCATTAAACTATGTGAAATTTTCAGAACAATAAACTATCCAAAATGTGTAGTAAACTTGAAATAACCTACTTATCTCATAATTATAAAAACACCACCTTATTGTTTCAATAATTAAAATCTTTAATTAATTCATTTTATTTTTAAAATAAAATTCAAAACCATCCCATATTTTAGTTTTTTTATTAAAAATACAAACTTTAAACCCCCAACGCTCCTTGAGATATAACATAGGCTCTTCCCAAGACTATAAATAAACTTTAAAAATATATTAAATTTGACATGTCATGAAAACGTGTTCAAATTTTGGTGTTGTTTCCGGGGAGCACTTCAGTTTTTAGTGTGTTTTTTATAAGATATTTGTAAATTTTGTAAATATTTATTTGTTTTATCTTCTACCTTTGAATATATTTTTGTGTTATTAATTATTTATTGTGTATTTTTTGTTCATAATTCATTATACTCTAAGAATTTACCTTCTTTCTAACTTGAACCCGAGAGGATCCTACGTCAGTAACACTGAGACACACAGGACAACCCTTTGAAGGAGGACACACCTCAACTTGAGACTTTTCTAAACCCTTCTTATTCTGGAACAAAACTATTAAATGAACTTAAAATGTATAAAATGGATGAAAATAATAAAACATTAAAATAAATAACCATTCCTGATGTCAATATCCAACCTACATACATTCAAATCACTACCACAAAACTAGGTTTCTGCAGTGCCACCCTTTAATAGCTTTAAAAAAAACAATGATAAAGGGGGTGCCTTTATCAGTGCTAAAAAAAGTGCCTATAAAGGGCACGTTTAACAATTCTAAAAAAGCGATGTTAAAAGTGACCCCTTATCTGTGCTTTTTTTAGCGATGATAAAGGCACCACCTTTATCATCCCTTTTTTTAGTGCTGTTAAATGGGCCCCATTTATCAGCGATTTTTTTAGTTGCGCTAATAAAGGGGGAGCTTTATCAACGCTTTTTCCTAGCACTGATAAAGAGTATATTTCAAAAAAATCATGAAAATAATATATTGATATATAAGTATATTTATATTGATATAAATATAATATATATTTTTTAAATATTTTTTAGATAAGTATAAATATACTATTACATTTAATATATAATAAATTTAGTAAAAATGGCTTTAAAATTTTTTAAAAAATATTATTAATTAATAATTTTCTAATTATCATCGACTAATAATAATTTAATAACAATTTGAAGACACAAAAAATCAAAGAAAATAAATGTTCTAAAATAAGTTAAAAATGTAACTCAAACTTCAAACGGCCATAAATTTTGATCTAAGTGTCCATTTGAGCTTTAAATCATATCAAATTGAAAGCTGGGATTATATCTACATGTTATGACCTAAGGGAACCTTCTCTCATAGTTTCTAAGGCCAAAAAAGACCCACAAGGCCTCTAAAATTGAGTTTTTAGTCCGCATACCCAAATTTTTTAACATTCAATAGAATTTCAACCTTGTTTCAGGGGGTATTTTTGACCTTTTTCACTGGGGACTGAATTTATTCTGAGGGGTTACATTTATATTGATATTATGGATTTAAAATTCTATCATTTTTCATAATGTAATGTTACTTATAATCAATTATATAATAATATATACATATTTTTTATATATTCACCCATAAAAATTTAATTTTATAAATAAATAATTAATCATATTTACATATAAAGTATATTTCTCAATATATAAGGTTTATCTAAACAGAAAACTAATATAAATTTTATTTAAAATACAAATATATTAATATTTATATACCTATATGATGTGTTTGTGTGTGTGTGTGTATTTGTATGTGTCTATATTGTCAAACTTATATATATTATCTATATATTCTAAACATATGTATATACATATTAATATATAATATTTGTAAATATATTTAAATATGTATAATTATAATTAAAAATACACATATAATATGTGTGTTTGTGTGTGTTGTATATGTGTATTTATTTTTTTATAAACACAAACCAAAAAAAACATATTTTATAAATGTATTTTAAACTGATCTTATAAATATATATTAATACACGAATAAATATATTAATATATAAATATAACTATATATATATTTATATATGGATATATATATATATTAATACAAATATATATATATATATTAATATACAAATAAATATAACTAAATATATAAATATATATATATATATTAATAAATGAAGAGAAAAGAAATATGGTGGAGTGGTAAAGGATTAGGTGCACATATAATAGCTCTTGAGCTTGAATACTGGGGGATCCAGGTCATGCGCATGGGTGTGAACAATTCCTAGCACTATTCAAGGGGGTGGGGTGCTGTTAAAGGCGGTGAGGTGGTTGGGGCATGTTGGCTTGGGTGGTGGTAGGGCACAATTGAAGGGGGTTTTAAGCATAGTTGAATCCCCTCCTCGAATTGTAAAAATATTTTTTTTTAATGTTTTTTAACTTTTATCAGCGCTAAAAAAAGCACTGATAAAGACCTTTTTATCAGCACTTTTTTTTAGCTTCGATAAAAGACCCCTTTATCAGTGCTTTTTTAAAACTGATAAAAGGGGCCTTTATTAGTGATTTTCTGAGCACTGATAAAAGGGACCCCCCCATCTTCACCTCTATTAATAGTACTTTTCTAGTGATATTATTGCCCTTTTCTAGCACTGATAAAGGCCATATTTTTAGTAGTGAATACAAGGTGAGGCACCAAATTTTAAACTTAAATATGGTTTAATTCACTTATTACCATGATTTCATGGACTCATGATGGAAGATCCACATAATTACTTAAAATAATTTCATATTTTGTTTTCAAAATTCAAACCTATTGATGTGGATGAATAACAAGTAAAGCTTAGGTCATTATCTCTTTCATTATAAGATACTGCAAAAGATTAGTTGTATTATATGAATTCCCCTATTAGAGGTTGGTCGGACATGAAATGTCTTTTCATGAAAAATAATTCCCAGCCTATAGAAATGAAACTATAAAAAAATTGGGGGATAATACAATCACAAGGGTAATCACTTTATGAATACTACTAAATATTTAAAAGGATTTGTTCAAGTTGCTCACACAACAAAATAAGTGAAAAAAATTTAATAAAATATTTTTATGAAGGTTTAATTCCTATTGATTATAAAATGATTGATGTTATTGCAGGTGGTGCACTAGTTTAAAAAAAACCCAATTACTATAATGATCCTCGTTTAGAACATGGTGCAGAACACTCAACAATTTATTCTCAGGTCCAGTATACCCATTAGAGGTGTCCATGTGGTGAAAAGTTCTTATTTTGAGAAGAAGGTGGACAAAAAAGTTTGAAGAGGTAAGTACCCTTATTAAAAAACCTTTTCTTTCCCAATGGAAATCTCAATCTTCTCTTCCCATATATTATGGTATTTATTCTACCAACACCCATTATTCTAACAGATTCTCTTAATTGAGAGAATATTTTGAGAGTTATTAGGGAATATTCCTAAGACTCCCCTATAACTAACCCATTAGGAAAGAACCATACAATCCATCCAACCCTAGGTGGAAAGACAACCAATACTATAGGTAAGGGGGTATTCAAACCAACATCATCAACCATATAACCAATAGAGGTATAATATTCATCCATCACCACCACCAAAAATCCTCAACCACCACAAAGTCCTTTCCAAAAACCCCCTCTAAAATCTGATACTATCCTAGAAGACATGATGAAACAAATGGCTTCAAATAAATTCCAATTCTAAAAAACCACCCAATATTCCATACAAGAACTGAAAACACAATTAGACCAACTTGTCAACTTGGTGGGAGAAATCCAATGTCATGGGTCAGGTAAACTACCCTATCAACCACTACTCAACCCTAGGGATAAGGGAAATATCAGTTCCATTACCCTTAAGAGTGGAACAAAACTTAAAACCCAAATAACTCCTCCATTTTAGTCATCCCCTCCTGAGAAAACCACCATCCCAACCACTAAAAATAGTCTACGAGAATAAAATCCTTGTCCTAAGAAAAATTCCACCAAAGGAAAGAGTGTGTCTAGAAATGAACCACCTAGACCAACCATTCCTCTTAAATTTCCCCAAAGGGCCACAAAACCAAGAAAAAAGATAAATTTAACTTGATAAATATATCTTAGAAACTTTCAAAAAAGTGCAGGTTAACATCCCCTTGATTGATGTTGTGAAGAAAATTCCCAAATAATCCAAGTTTCTAAAGGAGATGTGTACACACTGAAGGAAATATTGTGGTGATGAGAAGGAAAATTTGTGATAGAACATCTCAATATTGATAGATCCATCACTACCTTCCAAATTTAATGATCCTAGAACATTATTGATTTTTTGTACCGTAGGGGAGTATTTTTTTCCAATACTATTCTTGATTTGGGTAATTCTATAAATATGACAACTCACTCCATTTTCTCATCAATTTAGATCAGGTAAATGAACCCCATGAGAATTTTTTTTCATCTAGAAAACCATAATATATCATACCCCATTGGTGTGTTAGAGGATGTTCTTGTGAGGGTGAAAAAACTTAATTTTTTCTGCTAATTTTTGTGTGCTTAAAATGGAAGATGATAGGATGAATGGATATGCCCTAATTATATTGGGGAGGCCTATCTTAAAACCCACCAAAACCATAATTAATTTCCATAATGGTACATTATATATGGATTTTGGTGAAGATATTTTCCACTTCAACATCCTTGATTCCATGAATCACCCCTCATAAGAGCATTCCTCGCTTTCAATTAAATCAATTGATATACTCCCTTCCCCTGAGAAAATTTTTTTTATTTACCCTGATCCCCTTTCTGAGTATTTATCTTTGATATAAATTCTAGGTAATGAATCATTCATTGAATGTTGTAGTGGTATAGAAAAATTTCATGAATTTTTTTTGATTGATGATTTCTTGAACACTATGGATCCAATGACCATCAATGATACTTCTAAGCTTGTAAATGTCATTCCTCATCACAGGATGTTACAACTAAGCAGTTAGATGAGATTAGTGACCTATCACTTTCACATTCACTCCCATCAATCCAAAATCTCCCTAAATTGGAACTTAAAAAATTACCTCAAAATTTAAAATATTCTTATCTCAAGAATGGAAACAAGCTTCCTGTCATCATTTCCAGTTAACTCCCTCTAGAGCATGAATTGTTCCTTCTTGACCTTTTAAGGGATTATAAACAAGAATTGGGATAGAAACTTGCTGACATTCTTGGTATTATCCCATCAATTTGAACACATCATATATTGTTAAATTATGAGGATAAACTAGTGAGTCAGGCACAACATCGAATGAACCCAAACCACCTATATGTTGTTAAAAAGTATAAAACAAAATTATTGGCTGATGGAATCATTTATCCCATATCTAAAAGTTGATAGGTCAGTCTAGTACAACTAGTTTCTAAAAAATTGTTCTTTTGTTAATTAAAAATGATAATAAGGAATTGGTTCCAACTCATGTGCAGAATAGTTGGCGTGTCTATAGAGAATATATTTTATTAAACCAACACACTAGGAAGGATCATTCCCATTATGGTTCATTGATCAGATTCTACATAGGGTAGCGGGGAAGTCCCACTACTATTTCCTTAATGGGTATTCTGGATACTTTTAGATCCAAATTTCCTCCAAGGATTAGGAAAACACAACCTTCACTTTCCCCTTTGGAACATTTTCATATTGAAGGATGTCATTTAGTTTGTTCAATGCTCCAGGTACTTTCTAGAGATGCATGGTTAGTATTTTTCTGGATTACCTAGAGAATTACATTTAAGTATTCATGGATGATTTCACTGTATATGGATCATATTTTGGTAAGTGTTTAAGCAATCATGGTTCTATACTACCTCGCTATATTGAAAATAATCTTGTATTAAATTATGAGAAAATCCATTTCATGGTGAAACACAGTATAATACATGGGAATGTCATTTTTGGGGATGATATTCAAGTTGATAAATCAAAAGTGGATGTCATTTTTCCCTATCATTCCCCAAAATATGTGCAGGATGTGCTGTATTTCTTAGGTCTTGCTAGATTTTATCATCGATTAATTCAAGAATTTAGTAAGACTGAACTCCCCCTATCCCACTTACTCAAAAAAGAAAATGAATTTTTTTTGATAAAGAATGTGAGGAATATTTTTACATATTGAAATGGAGTCTCACATCACCCTCAGTAATCTAACCACTTTAGTGGGATTTACTATTTGATCTAATGTGTGATGCCACTAACTATGAAGTTGGGGATGTTTGATCATAATAGGTTGATCGAAGTCCATATGTCATTGCCTATTCCTCACGTACACTGAACCCTACCCAAGAAAACTACACTACAATAGAAAAATAAATCCTTACAATGTTTTCCCCTTAGATAAATTTAGGTCATGGATCTTAGGTTCCAAATTAATTATGTTCTTAGACCATGAAACCCTTCGATATCACCTTAATAAACCAAAATACAAACTATATCTCATTTGTTGGATGCTCCTACTTCAATAATTTAATCTAGAAATTAGGCATAAAAAAGAAGAGAATGTGGTAGAAGTCCATATTAGTAGGATCCTCCCATCCTTATACATTGACTCATCCCCTTGTATTCCCATAAATAACATGTTTTATGATGATAAATTGTACCTAGTCCAAGATTCTATTCCTTCGTATTCTGAAATTGTAAATTATTTGGTAGCATCTTGCATTCCTACTGATTTAAAAAAACTAAACTAACCATTTAAAACATGATTAACATTGGTATATTTGAGATGACCCCTACCTTTGGTGAACATGTAGTGATCAATTCTTTAGGCATTGTGTTTTCGATGGAAAGTTTCAGTCGGTCCTTAGGTTTTTCCACACTCTTGCTTGTGGGGGTCACTTTGGTCCCCAATGGATTGCTCCCAAGGTTCTCAATTATGGTATCTTTTAAAAAAATTATTTCAGGATACCCATGATTTATCTAAAGTTTTTCCTTTTCAAATAATGGGGAATTTATCTAAAAAATGAAATTCCACAACAACCATTGCTCTTCCATGACATTTTCATTATTTGGTGTATTAAATTTATGGTACCATTTCTTAATTTCTTTGGAAACTTTAAATTATTATAGAATTTTATTACATTTCAAAATGGGTAGAGCCATGATCCATGATGACATATGATTCCAAGAAATTTGTGGAATTTTTAAGAACCCAAATTTTCTATATGTTTGGATTATCTTGGTTCTTCATTAGTGACAAGGGTTATCATTTATGAAATTGAATAATTCAATCAATTTTGCGTCAGTATGGGCTCATGCATTGTGTTTCGACTACATATCACCTATAAACCAATGGTAAAGCTAAGGTGTTTAAGAGAGAGGTAAAAAAAGGTTCATGAAAAGTATTTCAAACCATTCAAAAATATTGGAGTCTTAGACTCAATGATTCATTATGGGCTTACCATACTACCTTTAAAACTTATATTGGAATTTCACCCTACGGCTTTTGTTTGGAAAAATTTGTTACCTACCTATTGAGATAGATCACTAGGCTTACTAGGACATTAAATAATGAAATCATAAAATTTCTGGTGCGGGTTCTCAAAGGAAGCTGTAGATTTAGGAGCTAGAGGAAGTGGTTAGGGATTCTTATGAGAACTCTAGGATCTATAAAGAGTGAAACCAAGGATTCCCATGACTGTCTCATTCTTCATCATTAATTCCACATTAGGAAGAAGAACCTCATTTTCAATTCAAGGCTGAAGTTTCATCCCAGTAATCTTTGTCCTTACTGGTTTGAACTATACACTGTTACTAATGTTTATTCATTTTCTATCATTCAGGTCCATAATGAAGAAACAAAATAGACCTTCTCTATGTAATGACCCAAACTTTCATTAATGGAAATCCCTCTTGATCTAATTAAATGTCTCATTATATAAAATGTTTTGTGAACTTATTTGGTTTTATGTTTTGGATTTTTAAAATACCGTTAAGAAATGTGACTATTGCTAATATAGCCTTTGAACAGTGATCACATGATTAGTATAAATATAGGGCTTTAACAAATCCAATTTACTCAGAAAAAAGGAAGCAATGGCCTCATCCAGTAGACTTGACCCATACGAAGCCCATTTGTCGGAGCTTAGAAAGGAGGTGGAGTCATTGGGCTTCACTCTTGACCAATCCCAAGTTGATCTTGAACACATTAATCTTGAGCGGAACCGATTACAGGAGAAGTGAAAGTTAATAGAGATTACCACCCGAGCGATGTTATCCTAGCTGCCCCAAGATTCTGTCATCATCGCACACCTTACCCTTTGGTCTTATGCGGGTGTTCTAAGGGGTTATGTAACAAGGCCCTAGTTCTATGACTAGGTATGTTATTTTTGTATAAATAATGTGCATTCATTTTATTATTGTTACTTTTTAAATAGCTTTTAAAGCACAAATAGTATTTTTAGTTAATATTCAACTAAGAAATATATTTTGATGAATTAATGGATTTTTTAATTAAATAATATTTTAATAAAATATTATTATAATTAAATTAATTTTTATTAAATATAAATTATCATATAATTTTATTAATGCAATTGTAATTTTTTTATGGTTTGAAAGTTGTTTTTGTCAAAACCCATAAATTTTCGATAAATGTCAGTTGTTATTTTAAAAGTGAAAATTCACATATTTAGAAAATTATTTATATAAAATGAATATTATTTTTGGAATCAGGACATCAAAATTATCCAACATTTAATTTTTCATAATTTTCTGAGACAGTCGAATTTTTGGGTAAAAATTAAATACTGTTTAAATATATAATGTGATTTATGACATCATAATGACCCAATAGTGATGTAATAAAATAATATAAACATTATATTCGGCCAATATATATTTTAGAATTAAAATAATTTGATTTTAGATTTTTTTTGATTTATTTTACAAAGCTTTAGTAGACCCTCCAAGACTTATAAAACATTTTGTCATTTTAAATTGGTTTCCTTGAGAGTGTGACTCACCTCCACATAATCACCCTCAATATTTTAAGAAATTAGGACATTTCCCTTATAAAATATTGTTTTCCACTCCCCTTTGGGAAAAAAACATGGACAAAAACCATGTTCTAGTTTGTGGTATTGAATAGTTTAATGTGTGGTGACCCAAACCTAAATAATAAAGAATTCCCTCTTCTTTCCTATATAAACCCACCCAAGCTCCCACTTCCTCTTCACTCAAAGACTTTGGATTTAGACCAACCCCTACCCTCCTCTCTATAAAATCATCCCAATGTGCCCCAATATCCAAAGAATCCTCTCTCAAGCCTCTCCCAAGCCTTTGGGATCACACTTCTAAGTAAGGGATTTCCTCTTTTCTCATTTTTGTCTCAATTTAATTATGTTGTTATGCCCTTTTATTTTCAATTATAAATGTTGGGGTATGATTTATCACCTCCCTTATACTTTCCTCTTTATGTTTGAATGATTATATACCCTTTTCTCTCTCATTAAATTCTCCTCATGTACACCTGTTACCATGCTGAAATTCTGTAAGGAATCTCTCTCTCCTCATTTACATTCAATCAATTATTTTGTATTGTGAATATAAATTCCATTAATTATGTTGGGTCATGTATCTATATTACCCCATTACTGTAAATTTCATTTAAATGTGATGAGACAACCATTTCTCTCTCATCAACCATTTTTATTAATTCCTATGTCACGTCGTTACGCTGCCGAAATTGCACCGCAATTTTCCAATCCAATGTCATTGTGTAGTGAATACCATGCCCATTTCCCAATCAAGGGTATTCACCTTTATAAACATTTTATTATTGTTTATATTGTTTCATGTATGAATTCCACATTTCCTTTATCATGGAATAAATTATGAGGTTTAATGAATCCATGTTATATGATTCATGTGGCACACTTATGCATGAAATGAAATGTTTAAGAAGGGTGTGCCCTGATAGCGCTCTAATGAATTGGGTAAAGTATAGTATCATGATAAGTCATGTGCAATGGGTGTTGACTCATGAAAATTCAAGTGCAATGAGTTTTTAAGCCTGCTTCATGTGCAATGAGGGTTTACTCATGCTCCATGTGCAATGATCCTTGGCTCATACTAATTCCATGTTAAATTTTGTTGCCACATTTCCATGTTATGATTATCATGCTTTATCATGCATTTATGTTCATGTTTATCTTGTGATCCATTGATATGCCTATTGTCTAACATGTATTTTATTCATCATTTTATTCTATGTTTATTCCCTTACTGGGCTTTATAGCTCACCCTTTTCTTATGCATGTCCTCGGGTTATCCTATGTAATGCTAAGTAGGAGGGAATGTAGTGGTCATGTTAAGGAATTTTTCAATAAAGATATTGTATTTCATGTTTTAAGTTGTTATTTAATGATCCTAATCCCCAAAGACATTAGAATTATCTATATTCTATGTTGTATCAAGTTAATTTTATGTAATAAATCATTTTTAAGTGTGAAATAAAATATCAGGGTTGTTATACACTATCAATGGGAAGCGCCTAAATCACTTTCATGAAGCCATTCCAGAGTCCTCAATAGAGGAACTCCAAGTTCAAGAAGTATCCTACCAATGACACCCACCATGTTTTACCCTTCCTTCCCACATTATCTTTTATTATAGTGACTACACCACATTCTCTTGGTGTGAGGGGTGGGTATATTTCTAGGTTAGTTAGTAATTTTCATCATCTTTCTTCTTTTACTCTTTTTTTCTTATTGAATAGTATTTTTACTTACCCCTTGTTTCATACTGAATTTTTTGATGAAATATTAATTAATTATTCTCACTTAATCAAGGAAAATAATTCTCACTTAATCATGGAAAATTATTCCCATTTAATCATGAAATTATTGAAAATGCATGAGGAATTTCCCTATTTCATGTTGTTTTAAAAAAAATAACTGATAGAATGTGTTTTTTGGAATTAATTTAATATTTATGTGTGAATTTTTTGAGAAAATTAGCTATTTTTCTATGATATAAATGGTTGTATCATTTTTAATCCATTTTGAATAATAGTACTATTTTTGTGAGTATTTTATGGGAAAATTGTGTCAGTGAATATCTATACACATATATACACCCAACCATGGAGTGTTATTATTTCATACTTAATATAAGTTAAATATAAGTTAGGTTAATGTTTCTATATTTCCCAAAATGATTTTTTCCATATATTTGTTCCTTATCTGATCTATTTCATTACTGTTCCATATTGACCTATGCATGTGTACCTGTTATCCGACTGTTGTATGCCCTCAAAAATTTGAAATAAAAAAAACAAAAACAAATATAGAAAAATATGGGTTGTGTCATTGAAAGGTAAAAAACCACTCTTCCTTGACCATTTATCTTGTTATAACTATTACAATTAGTGTCATGAGGATATCAAATAAGGGTTGAGTGATGAGTGTGATATTTCTTCCAAGTTAAACTTTTGGAAAAAAAACAAAAACTAATAATTAATTATGGGAGTGATGAAATGTAAAAAATATGGGGATATCTAGGTTAGTAGATCAAGGTTTTACTTTTGGTAATGATTAAGTGAGTGGGTCTTGAAATTTTATTACAAAGAATGTAGGGAAGGTTTAGTGGATAAAATCATTTAAGCAGAATTTTTTTAAAATAACTTATATTTACTGGATAGAAAGTGGAAAGAATAACATGAAATGTTTTTTACACAAAAACATGTAAAACTAGTGACATGGTTATATCTTGAATTATTTTCTCATATTGGTATCATGCATCTCTTATAATTTTGTTTTGATATAATCCATGAGACATCGTTTACCATGATCACTGAGAATAACTCCTTTGTGTAATTTTTTTCTTTGATCACATTGTTATCAGAAATTAAATTTTCAATTTTAAATATTCATTAAGGAGGTAATATCTCCATGAATAATTTTTGGAAATGTGAATTTTCCTAGGATTGAAAATGTTTAGAAGTGAGGTTTTGATTGTGTAGAAATTCACTATTCATTTTCACTATTACATCACTGTGTTAAACAGATTTTGTATCATAAATTCAAAATTTAATAACAAATTTCACTTCATGTTTGATTCAACTATTTTGTATTATCAATGTTAAAAATTGTGATTTAAATTTTTTGTATTATTTCATTATAGGTGGAGGTGATTTGGAGGGCCCAAGATAAAGTAGAAGAAAAATGGGCCAAAATGTGTAAGATTCTGAGAACACTAGTGGACACAAAAAGAAACTAAAACTAATTAGTGTGTTCAATTAGGATGAAATTTTGTGATATGATCCTAAAGTTATTGGTCTAAAACTCTTATTAATACACAAAATTCCAATTCATTCATTAATGGGCCCAACCGAACTAATTTGTCCAAGACATTGAATCTTCATGAAGTCAAAAGTGGTGTGTTGTGTTTCATCTATATCTTGAGTTCTCAACCTCTAAATGATACCAAATTTTCCTTGGAGATATTAAAGATCTGGGGAAACAAATATTTATTTTTCTTCAAAGTTATATAATATTTTATGGATGTCAAAAACCATAGGAAAAGTCATTTTACAAAATATGTGTGCCCAAAACCACATTACACTTTGCCTATAAATTAGAACCTTCGGCACCCCTTTTGTAAGTTCAGACCAAGAGAAAATATCTTCCATTTTTGAGACCCAAAGTATTCCTCTCATCATCTAATAATTACTGTAGTATCTTATCCTCTTAGGGGGATCAAGTATGAAGGTAGAGTTCAACCCAAGCATTATCATCCTCTCGATGGTGAGCTAAATGGTGGATGGTCATTTTTCAGGAGCTACACATAGTTGGGAGGGAGTTATGACACTTTTTATTCAACTGTTTTTGTTTAAATTTTGTGTTAAATATTTCCCATATGTTTTATTTTAACACCATTCTCCTTTGAATTTATTTATTTAGTATACCTAAGTGAAACACTTTTCATTTCAATGCTGATTGGGTTGATATTTCAAGTTGGAATATTGAGTTGTTTCGATTATACAATACAATAATCTTCTTTATCTCACACATAAAAGAGATATTAGTATACTTTGGCATCTCTCACTCTATTATTGAGGTCCAAACCTTGAAAAAATTTTGTTTTATCAAGGGGTGGTTCTTTGTACATTAGTTTAAGAGTCAATAGGGGATTTAATATCTTGAAAACACTCAACCAAAGGATTCCATTAAACAATGTGAAATTTTCAGAATAATGAACTATCCAAGATGTGTAGTGAACTTGAAATTACCTCCTTCTCTCATCATTCTAAAAATCACACCTTTCTTTTTCAACCATTAAACTCATTAATTAAGTCATTTTATTTTTAAATTTTTTTTAAAAACCACCCCGTATTTTAGTTCTTTTTATTAAAAATACACACTTTAAAAACCCAAATCTCATTAAGAGATGATCTGGGGTTTTCCCAAGACTATTAATTAACTTTAAAAATATAATCAATTTAGAATTTCACAACAACACATTCATGGAAACACACATTTTATATGATATATATGGTATTTATTATGTATTTATTCTTATTTAATTATTATATAAAACATACCTTCAAGTTTTTCATTTTTTGGAAATAAGATAAATTTGTTTGTGGACCTATGGAATGTTTCCTCCTCAAAGTGATTTGATTCATTTACACTTTACATAGAATTTATTGAGGATAAGTTTATTTAATGTATATGATATGTATTAAATAATAATTATAATTATATTATATTATATATATACATATATGTCATTTACTTTCAATCTTTCAATATGACAAGAAAATTGAAATAATGTTCATGCGTACATACAGCCTACCATCTCCATGAATGGTGTATTCCATTTTCTATTTCTATATTTTATATATTATTATAAATAAAAATATATTTAATATATATTATATTTATTTCATTTCTATCATTCTAGAAATGATGAAATCATGATATAAGTAAGAGGACCAAAAATATAACAAATCACAACATATGCGAAAAACAAAGCGATTATTACCCAAAACGCAACTTTAAAGTAGAATTGTTGATACAAGGGTAATAGAATTCCATAATTAAATAATATATGATATGATATAATTTAATTATTTTATATAATATATTTATAATATATTTATATTTATTATACAAGAGGTTTTCATGAGTACGACGAGAGTTAAGACATATGTTAAGGGATTTTTGTATCATTTTTATTTTTGTGGGACGCATACCTTATACACTACTTGTTTCTTATATATTGTGTATATACCTAAAAAGAATTTATTTTATGAGTTTTATTCTGAATATTATGTTTATTTACATATCCTTTTGATTATCTCTCTTTCATGGGGTTTACAGATCAAAAGTTACAAAATTAGTAAGGTAATTTTGTATCAATTTTCCTTATTTGGGAGACATGTTATATTGTGTACCTATATTATTTTATGATGTGTATATAATTTCCTTTGAAATGTTTTATCATGAATATAATTATTTATATGATATTTTAATCTTCATTTAATGTTATTATCTCTTTTATTAGAAATTTTTATTCCTTCAAAACAATGTTTTTTAAAAATATTTTAAAAGTGTTTTAAACGATCTTTTAAATATTTTCAAGAAAAAGGATTTTAAAGGATCTAAAAATGGTTTCAAAGATTAATTTATAATATTTCAAGGTTATATTTATGGAAAAAGGTTTGATTAAAATTTTATTATTTTAAAAGAAATTTTAAAAGTGGAAAGGATATTTTCCTCAAGAAAAGTTTTAAAAATATCTTTCAAAATTATTTTCCATCTAAAACAGCATACTTTTCCATAATTTATTCTTTATTAGATATATTATCCAAAAAAACCATTCATATTATTTTTTATTTTTTTATGTTTATTATGTAAGGATATTTATGAAACCTATTTCTTTTCTATGGGTTATGTTATGATTGAATAATGTTTATGAAACCCATTTCATTCTATGGATTCTGATAAGGTGAGTGATTTATGTTCTTATGGTGCACATATGTATGTTTTTAATTATATTATGGGTGGGACCTATATCTCCCTCTAATACATTGGATAAGTATTTATATCCCATGATATATACATGGATAAAATGGTGAGTGAACTCGGTTCAGTAAAGGAATTTATCTACAAAGATGTTCTTGGGAGAAAACCTTGACTACTAAGATGGTAATGGGAGTGAACCATGACTACAAAGATGGTTTGGGGAGTGAAATAATACTAATAATATAGCCTTTTAATTTATTCCTTGAATACTATAGAAATAATTTTATATGTTTATGTGTATTCCACAATTCTATATCTTATGTTATGCTTTCATAGATTATGTTCTTTTATTCTTTATAAACTTCTATAATTTATTCTATGAAATTATATCAGGATATTTGATATGCATGATATGATTTTAAAATGTTTTGTTTATGTACATATTAATTATGATTATGTTAATATTGATTTATCCCCTTTTTACCCTTACTGAGTATCTAAGCCCACCCTTTATTATGATTACTTTCCCAAAGATACAAGAAAAGGTATTAATTATGATATGTCAAAAAGGGTTATAGTTATGAAGAAATTGGTGGGAGAAGAATTAGATTTTTTATGAACCAGTTTTTTATGTTTCCAAGTTTCCAATGGCACTAAAATAATATGTTCTTTGGGTGAGTTTTTGTGTAATGTATGAAATTTTCTAAAAAATAATGCAATGTTAATGTACGTTAAGATTGGTTCATTGTAGATAAAATAGTGAAAGGATATAATTTTATTCAAAAACACACACATACATGATAATGATAATAATATCATCCTTAATATTAACAAGAAATTTAAAATAACATTACTATTATTAATATTTTTTTAAAGATACACCTAATTTCTATTCCATAGGATGTTCACATACACACACATATACCTTTATTATATTATAATTTATATTATATATATATAATTATAATTATTAATAGAGGAATAGTAAAAGTCTTTGTTTTTTTGTCTTTGTCAATGGAATCATTTAAATCAACCAATATATGGGTTTAGAAAAGGGGTTTCTCATGAAACTAACCTATTTAACCACTAACTATGACAAATTCATGTTGGTTCTCTCCTAAAACCATCCACTTTAAGTGAATAATTTTGATCCCCATGCCAAACTAAACAAATGGTTCTAGGATCTCCATCTTCGGCAAGACACGCACCCTCCTCCATGTTTAGAAAACCAAATAAAACCACTTTAATAATCCTCCACCCACTAAGCTCAAAAAACTATCACCACTACTTAGAGATCACTTTGTTACACCTCACAATAGTAATAACATGAAATTAATTTAAAAAAAATTAATTTAAATAAAAATGTTAATTTTCTAATTCTTCCTTAAATATCACACCTAGTCCCTACAACCCTACTACAGTTATTACCAAGATATATTTACCATCATATTATAACTCATCATTTCCATTATCTCAAAGAACCATTGCTAGTATTAACACAAGTGACTGGCATCATCAATTCTCTAAGAAGAAGCTAATATACTCTATTTTCCACATCCTTTATACATTATGAATTCTAGGTCTTGCCTAAACTAGTCATTACTTTTTTGTTACTATCATCAGCCACTATTTCCACTTCCTTAGAGGAATTTGAACCATTTTTATAACCTTCAAACACCCTCAATATCCATTTTCCACATGGATCCACTAACTTGCATCACTTAAAATCCTTTTCTGATTCATTCTATATCATAACTAATTATCAAATTATCTTTCACACTCCTCTTAAATACTATTTATCATTCTTGCGGTTAGTTATTCATTCAATTTTGAGGTTGTCTGATCCAGAAAAGATGGATGAAATGATCCATTCATAGCCAACCCAATTAAATATTTATTTTCATTTATATAACTGAGTATAATTAATCTAATGAAATCCTCTAATGATTATTAATATTAAACAATGATAAATTAAAATGAATAAAGAGAATTAGAACATCAATCCATGACCCTACCTCAGGGTATCATTGCCTCCTTCCTCTCATCCTGCGGATTTTATCACATCAATCCATATGAGAAAACGATATATTAAAGAACTGAAATTATCTATGTAATTATTAGCACCCATAAGGAAGGTTTTGAAATTCAATGTAATGTTAGTTTTCAATTAGTGGGTAGTATGTTTTGTATGCCATATGTCTATATTTTATTTTTATTTAGCATGTATAGTTTATTTATTCTTTCTACATAATATATTATGTATGATTTTAATTATTTATACTATGATTTTTCACTCTAATACAAGAGGTATAGCCTCCATATAGTACGTCATAGACCCCTACTGGTAGTCTTAAACCTTTGGTGTTCGGGTTGGTGTACCTGAGATCCTGTGGTGAACTAATCTGGGGAAACTGTTGAGTTTCCTCTAAACTAGGATTTTACAAAGTGTTATCAGAAGTTTTTTTATTTTTCCTTTATTATTTTGGGAGTTAGTATATAGGAGATGAAAGAATGTGTCGAAGCTTATGATGGATCCCATACTGGTGCATCACAAACACATTTTTTGATAGAATTATAGGTTACCATAGGTATGGGATTGATGTTATTAGTTTGAAATATTATGTTTGATGTGATTTTCAACTTCACATGAAGTTTGGGATTTATAGTTTATGAGTTTTTTTTGTTCATGGTTTGTTAGAAAGAGACTAGTATTTGGATTTTTACTCTTGGATTGTAAAAGAAAGAGGAATATAATGAATCATATTAGGAATGTTTGATCCACATGATATAAGCTCATTAGTGTATTTTCTTTATTGATTACTAAGGATCATTTTTTAAAGTGTCATAAATTTCTCATACAACATTTTTCATACAAGTACTTGGTCACATTTTACTTAGTTAGGCTGACTTTTTGTACGTATGTTTTATACTTGTGGCAGGACTTATGGAAACTATGTAAATAATGGTGTAATATCCCTTCGAAAATGGATGAGTGGAGACCTTAATAGTTCATTAATATATTTTAGTGTCTTAGATATGTACTCCTTTGGGGTGAGTTTTTCTAAGGTTCAGTTATTTAATGTGCCAGTAACAACCTATAAGGTGTTTCCTCGCATATCTTGGAATGGTACTCTAATTATCTAAAATGTCCAACTATAGTTTCTTAATATGGGTTATCTTAGATGATTCCACTGGGTATGGACCTTAAGATGGTTTTGTTATGATACTCTAGGGAGCAGTCCCATAGGAGGATGCTCATGGGAATCAGTACCCTTATGGGTGGGTGGTTTGGCATGATATTCCTGGTGTGTTATGTTTGGTGTGTACATGTGAAAGGTTGTTTTGGTAAAATGAGTTTTCATGATTTTTTGAGATGAGATCATCTATAAAACCCCATGGTTAAGACCCTATAGTAAGTGGTATGTAATTTTTATTTCTGGTGATTTGAGATGGGAAGAATGTGGAGTTATCATGTTCTGGGACTTTTCATGAGTTTTAGATTATGGATAAGTGGTTGGACCTAGTGACCATTGTGATACTTAACCTTTATACTATGTGGTACACATAGAGACCTTAAATTTCGTTTTATCCTATTTTTTGGTGTTAGTCTCTTATGAGGGAAAACCATGAGGGTGTGTCTTAGGGTTTGTGTTTTCTTTAACATGAAAAGCATGGGTGGGTGCTTCAGGGGTAAACATGATGTGTGGTTCTATTTATGTCATGTGAATAGTGATTCCATGGATTTTTTTGAGTATAGAAGATCCATTAGAACTATAACCATGGTTTTGGAATTGGATTAGAGAGACAAGACTGTTAGGGTGTTTGGCCCTATTACTTTATGCGTGTTTAGTGCATGGTGAGAGAGCAAGTAGATGCTTGTGGGGAATGAATGGTGCTAGGTGGTGATCAATCATGTGGTTAGACCATGGAGAAGCACCTATAGTGCTATAATGACATTGTGAGGTGGGAGATCATGAGGTAAATCATGTCATATATAAGGTTCCCATTTTTGAAGAGGGGTTCCAAGGGTGCGCCAGGATTCCTAGGTTTGACATGTTGAGGAGCACAGTTGGTGGTCAATACCATGAGCCTTGTTAGGCTTACAACATGACTCAAAAAATCATGAGTTAGGTTCTAGTGACTAGCTATCATAGGATAATACAATCATTTACTTTGTAAGTTAATCAAGGTAGTATACACAGTTTACTCATGGAACTCATGGATTTTCAAATTATTGATGGTTGTGAGAAGTTGGGGGATTGATGATAATTTTGGTAAGATGATTTTGGGCGAGGTGACCTGATGCTTTGGGTGAAATATATTGAATTCCTCATGTAGAGGAATTTTCATAAATGGATTAGATGTGGTAACATGGTCAACCCATTAGTGGTTAACCGAAATTGTCTCCTAGGGTAATATGAGTGTGCCTAGGGAATACTGACACATGTGTTTGGCTATGATCCCTTGAGGTGGTGCATGAGGAGTGGTTTAAGTAGAGACTTTTAGTGGAAATTAAATTGGTGTTCGAAGAGGGTGTTGACCCTCATTATGAATCAAGTTTAAATGGGTTCTAGTAAATACATTCCCATGAAAAATGAAAGGGTGGTGATATATTCTTTGGTTAGTGCTTAGTAATGTGTGGGTTAATCCACATACAGTCATTATTTTTAGGGATGGAAAGGTATTGGGACATAGTTATTGGTTTTTTATCAAGTTAGGTGATGAAAATAGTAGTCCTATAGTGGTTACCATGACGTCATTTTCAGGAAACATGGCCCTATGTGGGTAGTTTCATGATTTAGTGACACTAGTTGGTAGATGGTTCCAATAAATGTCAAGTACCAATGACCAGGAATGTTCCTAAATTGAGCTCAGTTTTTTGGTTGTCAAAGTCTAAGCATAGGAATCAATATTAGGTTAATGTGGTAATGATCATAGGTTTCTTAAAATAAAAAATGCATTGGTTCTAATAGAAATGATCATTTTGGTTTGGTTTATTGAATACCCTAACAAGGAAATCACACTGGGTGCCATGGTTGGGTGATTTTGATGATCTGTATGTGTTGAAAATAGGATTGTTGATTGAGTGAGATCAATCAAGGGGTGTCTCCTTGAGTAAGGTAATTTGAATTAAGTGTTTATAAAACACATTTATGGTTGGAATATGAGTGAATACATTGGGCTCGAGATGACTATAGGTGACCCAAATGTGATCGAGTTAGGGAATTTCAATTCTCATGGTAGAGAATGATGGCAGGAATAGTTATTTAAGGGTTAATCATGGTGTTACACCATGAGTTAGGAATATACAATGGTGAGTGTGTTCAATTGGTTGTGGGGTGCCTTGGTTGTTAGAGAACCATGGATGGGTGGTTGGGAGTGTATTGGTGGGTGCAGCCAAACATATTCGTGAAAATTTATACATAGGTGGTTCAAGTTGTGTTTTCATGTGTAAGTGGATATGGTTGGTTATGAACTCTATTGACACATAGTATAGGATGAAACAAGAGTTTATCTAGAATTATATTAATATTTAGAGGAAAATTTAGCATGGTTTGGATCCTAAATTGTTGGAAGGTATGTGTACATCTTACTTTGACATTGTAAATAGGAGTTCTATCTATGCTATACCAGTTTCCTCACTTATTATCAGTCATGGGAAGTTGGAATTCATGTTTGGAGAATCATTAGAATGTGATTATGAGGGTTCAATAGACAATATAAATGTTGGTAGAACCAATAATTTCAATTTTTATATTATGTCTTGATTCCTATTGTGGGGAGTTTCATGGTTTAGGTAATCAATTAGATAATTATTTAAGTGAATCTTAAGATGGAAGGGATCAGAAAAGAATCATACATATGTTTTCGATGATGGTTATAAGTTTTGGGTCATGTCTTGGTGTATTAAGCACTATAAATTGGGGATTTCACCTTAGAATCATGTTTGGCCTTTAAAATTGGAATGGGGTTGTTTGAATGGGGTTGATGACCAAAATGGTTTTGGATGTTTGGGAGGAGGACCACTGAGAAATATTGAGTATGAGAAATGTTATGGTGGGGATTTTTTAATGCCTCTCACATATTGGAGTTTTTTAGAAATTCAATGAAATATAAGGTTTCAATTGTTGGGAGGTATGTTTTTATTTAATATATCAGCATTTTATTTCAATCGGTGGGTGATTGTGCACTCTGGTATATGGGGTATAGCCTCCACACAGTACCTCCTAGACCCCGACTGCTAATCGACAGCCTCTTGTGTTTGGGGAGGTGCACCTGAGGTCGTGCGAGGAACTATACTGTGGAACCAATTTAGTATCCTCTAGACTAGTACATTACAAAATATTTATAAAAAATTAGTCTTGGTTAGGGTTAAGGTTAGGCCCAAAGCCTAATATGCAATTATGTTTGTGTTAAATGAAATATTAGGTAGTAGGAAATACTAAACTATTGTTTTCCTAATCAAATCTATATCTTGAAGGATATATTTTTTTATCTAAAAATTGGAAATTAGTGTACATGATATATATTAATTTATTTATTTATTAATTAAAATTCTGAAAGATTAATACTCTTTTGATTCACACCAAACTCTAATTATAAGTTAAAAACTGCATTCCAAGATCAAAAAAACTCCTATAAAATTTTTCTAGTTCCCGTTCAGGTAGTAAATTACTAAAATGCCCTTTTAATTTCAATGTCATTAAAACAAAAAATTACATACCTTTATAAGAACTTTTTTATCATTTTTTAACAAATAACTTGGATAAAAAAATACCTCAATAAAAATCATTTTATTCTTTATTTATAAACCGTGTTATATAATGAAAAAAATTATAAACCATTTTTAATAGAACCATAAACTTATTTATTTATAAAAATAATTGTTTATAAATACAAATCTTTTATCAAATATGGGAAAATGAGAAGAAAGTAAATATCTAAATTTATAATTTTTAAATTCATAGATCATGATGTAATCTTTTTCATTTATTTTCATTATATAAGTACATTTTTACTTTTATTTTTATAATAAATTCAATATTCTTCAATCGTTTTAATAATTTCGTACTCATACACACAATAAAAATAATTTTTTAATTTATAGTTGGTATCATATACACTAAAAATAGATGAATTGATTTCTATAACATTAATTCCTGATTTTTACTATCCATAATATTTCTTACACCACTTATAGTATTCTGGTGAATTAAATATTTAATGTATCCATTTTAGATGATAAAAAAAATACCCATCATTTATAATACCTCCTTAAGGTTTCATCTACCTATAATGACTATTATAACCTCAAATATTTTTCTTCTTATTTAGGCTTAAACATTTACCCTTATGTGCTATCATTATAAAAACATATCTTTGTCCTCTATGCCTTTCTTAGTTATCCAAAACTTATTGAGGTGATTAAGAAAACTTTTATTAAATCCATTTATATTCTATTTCATTATAAATTATAAAAACCTTCCTAGAAATGATTGTATAAATAATTTATTATCCAAATCTATCCTTAAAGGAGACCTAATCCACTCTAATAAATCAACATGATCAATTATATTGAGTATATGAGTAGTGTCTGATTTTCCTAAATTCATTTTTCATATAAATAATTCCTTTGAAACCTCAAATATATCATACCTTTATTGTTCTAAATAGAGACTCTTTATGTTATTTATCATTTTTAATGAATCCATATTATTATGTTTTATTATCAATATAGTTTCCATAGATATTTTAATTAGTGTATATACCTCAAAAAAATCCTTCATATGTTTTATATGGACATATAGATCTGCTTATTGAACTAGTCTACCAATTTATTGATCAAGAAGGGATTAATATAATACATAAAACATGTCTTATTTATTAAAAAAAATATTATGTTTTTATAATAATATAATAGTTTTATTTATTAAGCTTCTCTTTTTCAATAATTGATCTCAAAGTCAAGTATAATGATGAATTCATTTTATCAATGGAAGAACTTTTTATCAGATGAATATAAGGATTTATAAGTATTTAATAATATATTTTATTAAATATTTTTCTATAAAAATGATAACTCATTTTTATCTTACATCATATTTATTAAAGGGATAATATCCATTTTCACTTTAACTCTAAGATATATTTATCATTTCTCTTATTAATTAGCTATTTAGTTACGCAATTATGACAATCATGTCATCTATGACTATTGAATAGTTGAGTGGGAAATTTTTCCAAATTTATCATATTTATTATCCCAACTTCATTCCTATGGTATAATAACTATTATTGTATTCTAATAAAGTGTGACTCGTGGATCATTCTAATAATAGGCACCTAACTATTACGGTTATATATATTTTTCTCACATTACAAAAGATAGTCTATGGGAACCTAAGAATTATGTTCTCCCATACTAAATGATCAAGGTATAAATGAGTGTTTTATTTAAAAGGAATCAAACACATTGTATTTTAAGGGGTTTCATAATATCACACAATATTATCTCACATATTCTCTTCATGTATACATGCTTCTAAAAATTTAGTTTGTATACACTATAACATCAATCAAATTAATATGTTCAAAAAATATTAATTTATAAATCATTATACAATAAATTATCTATATTTCATGCAAAAATAAGAAATAGATAATTATATCTACACATATCTAAATTCATCTCATGCATATGGTATATAAAATTCTTTCATGTAAAGGTGTAGAATCATAGGAAACTAAAATCTACTCAACAGTAAGTATGGTGTGGTAGGTAGTTAGTATTTACTTCTATAGAATAGTTCCTAAGCCCCCATACTAGAGAGAAGTCAAACACAAAATACCACTATCCATATATAAATAACCAAGTTAGGATTTAATTCCATTAGAATCCTAACACCAACTAAAAATAAATCATATCCTGCCCTTATTGTTGAATTTATAACCAAAAAACAAATCATAGTCTTGGTTGAACAAAACTGAATCTTATTTTATACCTTGAATGTAACTCCTTATACACATGGTATGATATTTATAATAATTTTTTTAAATAGTTTAAACATAATCAAACATCCATTCATAATAAAAAAAATTACCTATGGATGAGAAAAAGTAGGGTATAATTAAATAAAATAACATTTTAAAAATTTAGATGTAAGATATGTATATATAAACATTTCATAAACAAAAAATAATAAAAGATTTATAATTTCAATGTTATATTATAAAAAATTCCTAACATATAAATATAAAAACTTTTTATTTATATCATAAATATAAGAAATCAATATTTAATCATTTATATGGAATAAATATAGAATTTTTTATATTAAAATACACGATTATATATGAAATAAAAAAAAATTATCCCATAATATATGAGAACTTCATATTAATAATTTAAATATTTATATTATATAAAATAATATATTATATGTTTATTTAAACCTTTGATCACATCGACCAAAACCTTTTTGGATTTTTTAAATAAATATCTAAAATAATTCATTTAATATAAACAATTCATAATATAATTTATGAAAATTTCATTAAAAATATATACTCAATTATATTTAGACATATTTTATAATTTATAAACACTATATAAATTGATATTTTATTTCAACAAAAGAACATCATATTCATATCATAAAAATATACCATGTAAATTTAAGGATTTAAATATAAATTTCACCAACTAAAATAAATTTTGGTGGAGCATAAGGACAACTTTTGTCTCATGATAATGATTTTTTCTAAGAATTAATGGAAAAAAATAAGTACACCATAAAACCATAAATTTTTTATTTATTCACAATGGAATGGTTATTTTCATAAAAAAATATTGTCAATTGGATAATAATGTTTTCCTTCATAAAATTCATTTTCATTATATCCTTCAAAATTCATAATTTTGATCCATGTTGTGGTTTTATTTATCTATGTCATAGTATTAGGTAGGGAAATATAATTATCATATAAACCACAACCATTTTCATTTAAATCCAAGATATATAAAATAATATTTTATGATGCTCTATTTTCTATACACTTTTTCCAAGACCCATTTTATTAAACCGTGATTTATTTTTATAATTTTCATAAACCATAACTATTTTACTTCAAAACATGTCATTTTTATGAAAATAATCATTAACCATGGCCATTATTTATAAAACATGTCATGTTTTTAGAAAAATGAATTTTTCTAGATTTTTCATTTACTATAACTTTTAACAAATTGAAATGGAAGAGTCTATAATACCACTATTGAGTTTTATTTTGGAGAAAACTTATCCAAATGTATAGGAAATAACAACTAGATATTTTGTCGCATGATCTAACCATTTTTCATTTAAATTTAATGTAAACCTAAATAACTACATACAATTATGCTTTCAAAGAAACTGATATATTTCTTAAAATTTGGTTAAATAAGACCCATTAAAATCATCCAAATGAATCCTTATTACAATTTTATCCATGAATTTTATGAATATATTAATACTTTGTAAGGATATTTTTTACACTCATGACCTACTAGAGCCTTTGAGTTAAAAGTGGTAAGATAAATGAGATGTGAAACATTATTTTTTCTCAAAGTGATCGATTAAAATTCATATAAAATTTTATAAGGATTAAACCACTTTATATATGTCTCTAAAGATTCTCCTTAGTTTTCAAACATTTTATAAAAATTCATATATAACTCAAATTTTTCACACACATTCATAATGATTTATTTATTTGAAAGGTTAAATTTAACCCTATATGAAATATATAACTCTTTAAACATTTTATAAATTGTTAAATAACTTAATTAAGAATAATTATATTATACTATAATCAATAATTGATATCCTAAAAGGTAATTTTATCAAGACATGTATTTTAATATAATGCATACATTTTCATATGCATGACTATAATATGGTGAATTTCATCATCTTGTGGTTATATTCACCACAAACCATGACATGGTGAAATTTATTTCATTTTTTTTATCTTTAGTATATAATTATTTTTTATAGATCATCTTCTAGTCCATTTTTTTAATGAACTATCCTAGTTTGACCGACCCATCACCCAAGTAGAGCTTCCATAATGTATGAAGTTTACTCTATATCCCACACACATTGGAAACTAGTGCTTAGGAATTAATGAAAGACTCCTGGGAATAGATTATACCAATAAATGATAATAATAAATAAGTGGATACTACTAATAATTGATCATGGTATGTCCATATATTGGAATTCCATCAAAATCAAAAAAATAAACACGCCAAACATGGCATAAGAAAAAATTAACAACCAAACGATTCATAATAAATATATGTGATACAAATTATTTTATAAAAATATTTCATCCAAAATAATACATAAGATTTTACAAACTTAAAGGAAAATCAATATAATAATACGTAATGGTCCAAGTACACTAATATATAAGGGTCCTAAAAATAAACAAATAACTTGAACCAATGCTCAAATATATCCATGTGATCCATGGTCACTCACCACATCCCAAAACATCCATCATTGGAAGACACAAACAACATCCCACCTAATATAATATCCTAGGAAATTGTATAAAATATGAGAGTTTTATAGATATTCACACATGAGTGTGTATATAGGTTATGATCTAAAGATGACCAATAGGATTTCACTAAAGAAACTATGAAATTTATTTTAAAAAATATTTCATGGATTTCTATTTTGAACGTCATTTAAAATATAATTTTTTCTAAATGTAATGAATAAGTAAAAAAATAATCAATAATCTATTCTTTTCCCAAAATCATATTAAAAAAACTTTTTGTAAAATATAATAATTTCCAAATATAAAATATTTATTTAAACCCTAAGAAAAATAGGCTAAAAAATATATTGAAATATCTTTCAAAAATCAATATATAATTTAATTTTAAAAAAAAATAGACTTCCAAGTTTACATAATCAAAACTAAATTTCTTTCCTTTTTTCAAAACATCCTATAGATACTTTCTCAAACCAAGTTGAAAAGTAAACGAATCCATAAAAAAATAAGTTTACAATCAATTAAAATCATCTTATCAAAGAGTCATAATATAAAAACCCGAAAAATGAAAATGGATCCATCAAACCAAAAAAAATAAGGGGATATAATTAACATGTGAGGTGGGGATCCCCTAATAGAATCATTAACTATGCATCATGGTAAACTGACTAGGTTCTAACATAAAATGACCCCTATATTATTTTCCAATGACCCCTATATTCTTCATAAGATAAGATAGAGTATCAATCATCCAAAATTTATATATATATATATATATATATATATATATATATATAGGGTTTCTATGATATCAATCTAGTGGAGGTGAGAAAACTAGTTAATCACAGGATAAATACAATGATCAATAATAAAATAAAATAAATAAATTTCACATCACACCTCAAGTAACCTCACAAGAAAAATACTCTTTTTACATAATTACGGAATCGCATAATAATAAATAATACAAATCTGTTAAAGGTTAAAATACTTTAAAAGTAAAAAAACAAAAAATAACATGGGATCGAGCTGAGGATGTCATGAAATTAATAGGATTCTTTTCAGAAAGTACCAAATAGGCCTTTAAAATCCAACTTGAAATGTAAATTTATTTTACCATCCTTAGAAAACCAATTAATAAAACAATATTTATAAATTATTTAGAAAAAATCATTTCCATTGAAACATAAAAAAACCATAAATTCCACCAAGTTTCAAAATCATTTAAACAAGGGCCAATATACAAATTTTTATAAAATTATCCTTTTAATAAGTAAACACACATATTAAACCATATTTTCCCTATTTGGAAATAAAAATATTATCACCACCTCTATAAATTCTCTAAGTTAATTTAAAAGAGAGTTTAATGTATTTAAACAAATACATTTTATAGGTAAAACATAACATTATAAGGAAACAAATTTGACACACCCTAAATAATATAATCCCCATAGTTAACCCCATCAAAAACCCTAAATATTTCTCATGTGGGTGTTATAATTAATGGGATAAATGGAAACCAAGGTTGATGTATAATGAGTGAATAAGGTATGAAGAATAAATTAAATGGACATATTTGCCTTCAAAAACCACTTAATTCCAAGAGAGGGGGCCAAAAAATTAATGTAGAAAGAAGTGAGATCTCCCTTGAGTGCATCCTTGGGTTGATCGGATGAGATGAGAGGAAAGGGCGAGATGATACCCTTAAAAATGAATTGGAATAGAACTATAAAATCATAAAATTAAAACTAGGTATAGGCATGATGTGATGAAACCTACCCTATCCGAGAGTGACATGACTCCCATGGAGATGCACAAAATCTTAGACTCACTACCTGGTTCATGTCATGATATGACCTTCCCTTTTCATGGTGTGAAAAAACAATAAGCATGACTTTATAGCATAGCTCCCTATTTCTTGGTGTGAAGAACACTCCTTAAATCTAGGTAGAATAGTTTTCATTACACTAAGGTCCCTTCATTGTGCAAACTTTCTTGGTCATGGTGAAACCCACTATAAAATAGAACTATAGGCCCCCCAAACATTCATTATGGTGAAACCCACTCATTTCACAGTGTGACATATTGAAAATAGATCTGAAAAATTGAAAAACATTAAAATAAATTCCAATATAAAAAAACTAAATGTTATTTTAAAATATAAAAAAATTATATAATATTAAACATCACACTAACATAGGGGGTATCACAATTCTCATAACATCCCAGATTTTTTGAGAGGTACAGATCCTTCTATTATTGTTATAAACCTCACTTTTTATCAGAATAAGGGGATATAATGGATAAGGAATGTTCTGAGAGAGTTAGATACTTTTTTGGATCTTGGATTCTGGGAAAATAGGAAGACAAACTAATCTACATAGTTAGAACACCATTAGTGTTAACTGTGTGACTCAACTCTATGGGCTACCCAGTGCACTGGGGAAGCCACCTAATTTTTCTAAAACTACACAAGGAGGCTCATGTGCCCATGAAAGGTTGAAAACATCCTTTATAGTGGAATTATTCACATATTACAATGTTCAGTCAAACCATGTGCATATCCCATGTGAGGTGTCCCTTTAAATATTGTGGGGTGCATGGTTGGTGTACGGTTTGGCCAAACATGCAGCCAAAACATATGCCCTAGTAAATGAATGGAAAATGGACTCTTCCCTTGAAATATTTTAAACCATGAAATTATTCTCCTCCCTCATTGTTCTAGAATACCTCACACCTAGGAATCCCTCTAATCACTTAAAGTAGGTATTTTTATAACACCCTCCTATGATCTTTGTTCCTTCCATTGTTAGATGTGTTGGAGAGCTAAGAGTAAGCTATTTAATCACCATGATTCTATTCTTAGTTAATCTTCCCATATGATATGCTATTTTTTTGTGAGATAAATTCTCCCCATTTTTATTTAATTTGATGATTCTTCTGATATCATCCATTATAGATCGATTCAAGGGTATACACTAGACAATAAAATCGCTACAAACCTAAGGTAGGTGTTCTAGCTTCTTTCCCAAAGTTTCATTTCATTTTTATTATGCGTCATTATGCTACTCACTGGAACCTTTTTTGATGCCCATAAAATATTAAATTAATTAAATTAAAATGGTTTTATAGTCTTATTGTGATCTTAGATAGTTGATAATCAACAAATTGGTTGATCGCCTTGTCTTAAGCCTCCCTAATGGGTGTTCCTTCCTTCAAGAACCAAAATCACATTGACTTAATTTATTAAACCACCTTAGGGTGTGTTTTTTCATTATAATAATACTAATTAAATGTAATTTGATCTAGGGATAATTCTTATACAATATTTAGGTCTTTATTCCTTAAATTTCATGGTTTATTCCTTATTCCATATGCCTTATCACATGTGCCTTATTGCAATTGCCTTATGCCTTAGTGAAATTTCATCAATTAAATGAATTTTTCCTACTTGATTGAAATTATAAATTAATTTTAATGTTTAAATGATATGTATTCCTTAGTAAGCCATACCTTAAGCCAATTCATAGGCGACACAAGGGTTCGGACTTAAGGATGCCTTAGACAGACTCATAATGCTTATTAAATTGAACTTTCTCATGAATTGTGAATAAATTGGGGGTGATACTAAGTATTACTTTATGGGATGACAAATAATTTTAATTTAACTCTAGAAAAGTGATATTGGTTACCTTAGGGAGACCCCATGGATGGGATCAGTGGTGAGATGGTTGTACTATGCCATGAGTGAGACTCTGACCCCTATGTGAGATACTAAGAACAGACTTGGAGGTATTTGTTACTATCACACTATGCCAGGAGTGATACTTGGGATCTCATTATGGGTCACCTTGGATATACTCCCATGGAATTAGGAATATATATACAGTTCCCCTGGAGCGATACATGGGATCCCTTCCAAATCACCTTGGGCAGGCTCAGGGTGAATCTTCTTAAATTATAAAGATGAATTTTAACTCAAAGAAAAAGAATAATGTAATACCCCAAACCCAGTATCCCATATACCTGGTGCTTCGAGTCTAGTCCTCACATGAAACTAGGTGTGCCTCCCTATATTCCAAAGGCTTCTAACTAGAAATGAGGTTCTAATAGAACATATGGGGAGACTATACCCTATTTATTAGAGTAATCCATAGTAGATAAAATATGAAATAAATGAAATTAGTAAACCATAAACCTGCAACACAATACATTTCCCAAAACTAGTTATAATCCCAAAACTAAATAGTAAATATACTATGTCATGTCATACAGTTCCAAGTTTAAGGAAAACCCAAAATAAAGACAAACTAATGAATCCCAAAAAAATGTCCTGACTCCAAGTCTGGAAAACTCATTCATGAACATCCCACACTCGAATAATTCATCTAGAATAGGGCCCTTACCCTTGTCCTAACCTATAAACATGAATTTTATTTGAGTACCCAATGGTGTCCTGATCAGGCTGTGAGTATAACTCAATAGGAAACCACTAATGGTGTCTACAAAATATCAAGTCTAAATAGATAGTGTATTCATGTACAAACTGAATAATAATATAGACATAAGATAAAATGTGTGTTATTAGTTAACAAGGTTCACTTATCCCCTTTCATTATTTATTCCATTGGTTATCCATTTCACTATTTACACTTTGTCCTATGTTGGTCATATAAACTATACATAATGGGAAAGGATCAAGTTCCCTACATCACTAGGGAATTAAATTCAAAAAAAATCTTAATACTTACCTTGAACCCTTAGTATAGGTATTCATAAAACATACCTTGGAGCATCCATATAGTTACTCACATCACATGTATTCATTAGGAGAATAGAGCCTCGGTCTAATTACCTAACCCATGAATTAGAGGGGAGATGTTTAGAACCTCAGTCTAACCCAACCTGTGGGAGGAGCCTCATTCCACTACCCCATATACCACCAAGCCATGTGCACTTGCTTCTTTAACCAGATAACACACTTTCTATTCACAAACCATAATTCATTACACATTTCCCATTTACATTCCATACCCATTTAACACATTCATCATTAAAAATTAATAACTAATTATCATAAACCAATATATTCTTAACCCATTATCACACACATTCCCCATTTACATGACATAATCTATAAAACACATTTATCATTTACAAGCCTTATCCCATCAATACATTTAACAATTATCACCCATAATTCATTTAACACATTTAACCATATTCCAAACACTCCCTTATTCTATGACACTACTAGACACAACTGTCATTGGTTACATTTCATAACGCATGTTAACATATCAGTATAATTATCATGGGCTTTATCTCTTAACACATCAATTCTACACTTAACATTTCAATTCCATGTTCAAGAAAGTGTCCCACCCAATGGGTGGCCCTTGAACAATTCTATTCAACATCAATACATTTCATATGGATAATGAAGGGTTTAATTCATCATTTATCCAAATAATTGATCATTTATACCATGGAAAAAAAGGATGGCACAAGGGAACAAGAATATAACCACATACACATAAATAAACCAACAAGACTATGAGATATAACTGCTAGACCACCTAACTTGATTATAAAGATGAAATATCTCTTAACCTTGTCCTTTGATTCATAAAAAATCACATTTAAAGACCTGACCTAGAAATCCTCTAGAAAAAGAGGGTTTTAGAGATTCATAAGAAAAATAATGATTCTACAATACAAAAAACTAGAAAACCCAAGGAACAGGAGTGTTAGACTCACCCAGAGATTCAAATTACACCCAAAAGTGCTCTAAATGACTTAAAAATGATGGATATAAATATTTGGGAAGTTTGGTATGAATAATTCATTATTCATGGATAATTTTGTAAGAATGAGGAAGAAACTTAGGTAAGAAAACTTAAATCCCAAAAGGGAAATGGTGAATTTACCCACTTTTAATGGGTTGCAGGTTTAGTCATATGGTTGGAAAAACCATTCACCAATTGTGTGTTTCCCTCTTTCCAAGAGGGTTCCTGGTTTTACGGCTTCCTAGGGAGCCCACATAGTTTGAAAAACCATGCGGTGAACATGTGGGATGGCTCTATCCAAGCCCACATGGTTTGGCCTCTACATCTGAATGGTTTCTCCAACCATGAACCCCTATTCCAAGAAAGCATGGTTAGGGAACATGGTGATTACTAACCATGCCCCAATCATGAAACATGCACTGGATGTCCCACTTTTCCCTCTTTCATGTCCTAAAACCCCTAGGACAACCCCAAGCCTCCTTATAACTCGAAAAACATTTCATTAACAAACTTAAGGGGACTTAAACCAATACATAAATAAAATCATAACTCTCTATAATTATGGGACCATGAATCCTTCCCACCTTATAATAGCTCATCCATGAGCTACACTCCCAAGAATCAAAGATCCTCCAAGGTAAAAAGGTTGGGCCACTATGCCTTTATATTTATATCCCTATCCCAAGTCTCTTCCTGGATGTTACCATGCTTCTATAACACTTGAACCAAAGGCACAGTCTTTCCCTGAAATACTTTCTCACTATGTTCCACAATACAAACCAAGTGCTCCTCAAAGGACACATTAGTCTCAAGATCAACATCATCAATGTCGGTTACATGAGATGGGTCAGGGTGATACTATCGAATATGTGACATGTGAAAAACATCATGCATGCCACTATACCATTGTGGAAGATCCAATCAGCATGCCACTGATCTGATCCTCTCAACAATCTCAAATGACCCCATGAACCTGGGTGCCAACATACCCTATTTATGAATATTAAGGTGACCCAACCATGGATACACCCAAAGAAACACACTATCACCCACCATAAACTCAAGAGTTCGATGACATCGATCATCATGTGACTCTCGCCTACTCTAAGTCATATCCATGTGTTTCTGAATCAACTGAACCTTCTTTGAAATTTCATGTATGAGACTTGATCCCAAAAACCCTGATTCCCTAGCCTCTATTCAATATAATGGAGATCTATATGGCCTACCATTGAGAGACTTATATGGTTCCATTTGAATCATCTCCTAGTAACTATTATTTTAGGTGAACTCAACAAGCGCCAACTCCTTCACCCAAGATCCACCAAATCTAGGACACATTACCTCAATATTCCATTAAACACTTGTATAGTATGATTTGAATGATTGTATGTCTATGAGTGGAATCTTGTGCTCAAAAACACCTAGGTAGAAAGATCCTTCTATAACCCCTTCCATAAGCATGAAGTAAAATGAAGATCATGATATGAAACTATAGTCCATGGAAACTCATGTAACCACACTATCTCCCAAACATACAAATCATACAACTATTCAATAGTGAAGGTCTATCAAATTATTATGAAATATGCCCCCTTGATCAATTGATCAAAAATTTCCCATATCACATCATTCTTCTGAAGAATCCTCAGTAGAATAACTAAAAAAATCATCATGACATCATCCCACTTCCATTATGAAATAATCAATGACTATAACAAACCACATGGTCATTGATGCTCATCCTTCTCATGCTGACAGGTGTAGAATCATGTCATGAAACCCAAAACCTTATTCTTCATCCATGGCCACTGATACTATCTATGAAGATCATGAAATATTTTGGTTAAACTAGGATGAACTTCCCACTTCAAATCATGAAACTCACACATCAATTCTTCCTACATACAATTAGGAATAAAAAAATGATCATAAAAATGAATGATCTCATCATCATCAATAGCTCAATCAAAAGGTGATTCCTCACCTTCAAGAATTTCCCTCAAATCCAAACATATAGGATCTTCATAATATCTTTCCTTGATCCAGTACAAAAGCATGAAATAAACTAATAAGGATGCAATATTTATATACATTTTTCCCTCATTAACCTCTAGGTTCATCTCATCAAACAACGCAATCATCCTCCACTTGAAACTAGATTGTCATACCACCTGATTTTGATTTTGTCAACTCAAACCATCAGCAACACTATTTCTCTTCCCTAGCAGGTAGACCAACTTGAAATCAAAGGACTAAATGTACTCAACCCATCTTTACTTCCAAATATTCAAATGACACTAGTAGAAGGGATAGTTAAGGATTTTATGATTGGTATACACTGTAAACTTTTCTATTAACAAGTAATGGAACCAACACTTTAAATAATAAACCACCATGGCCAAATCAAGATCATGCATAGGGTAATTTTATTCATGAGGTGTCAACTTCTATTACCCATACGCCATAACCCGACCATCTTGCATCAAAACTACCCCAAGAAAAACACTGGATGCATCACAAAACAAGTTATAATCCTTACCCAGTTTGGGTATGATCAAAATTAATGTGGTATTCAACCTCTTCTTTAACTCCTAGAAAGAATCCTCTCATTCCCCAGACCACTCAAACCTAATGCCCTTCCAGGTCAAGCCTGAAATCAGGGCTTCCAAACTGGAGAATTATTTGATGAACCTTCGATAATAGCCTGCTAAACCCAAAAATATCATGATATAAAAGATATTCCTATGATTCTCCAAGATACAAATGCTTTCACTTTTCCCAATTTCATTGACACACCTTCCTTGGAGATTATTTGGCATGATAAATGTACATTTTCACTCAAGTAATGACATTTGGATTTCTTAGTGTATATCCTATGATATTTTAGTGTACTCGGGGTGATGTATAGATGTTTGGAATGATCTTCGTGAGTCTTAGAGTGCACCAAGATATCATCCAAAAAGAAGAATACAAACTGATCTAGGTACAGATGAAATATTCAGTTCATTAGACCCATAAATACTATTAGCATGTTTGTAAACCTGAAAAACATAAAAAAACTCATACAAACCATACCTACTTCTGAAGGCAGTCGGTGGTATATCATAAGGTCTCACCCTTAGCTGATGATACCCTGATCTCAAATAAATTTTAGAGAACATAGAATCACCTATCAGCTGGTCAAAAAGATCATATATTTTTAGAATAGGGTATTGATTCATAACCATCATCTGATTCAACCTATGATAATCGACACACAACCACGATGATTCATCAGCCTTCTTAGGAAAAAAATTGAGATCCACAAAATGATGTAATCAAATGAATAAACCCTTTATTCTCTAGTTCCTCCAACTAATTTTTAAGTTACTGAATCTCTTTTGGTTCCATTCGATGTGGCAGAATAGAAACTAGTTTTTCTACAGGTAGAAACTCAATCGTGAACTCAACATCTCTCTAGGGTGGTGGCCCCAAGAATTACTCAAGAAACACATCCTAAAACAGATCCACAATAGGAGTAAAATAAGCTACTCTACTCTCCCATAATCAAATATAATACATGCCACTTTGATTGTGATCTCACCCAACTACTGACAATCTAGTATAGCATGACCTGCTTGAATATCTCACACTCCATGGTGAACGTAAGTATCACCCAAGAGGGATGTGAATTTTACCCTATAGATGTAATGGTTGATATGGTCTTGAGATAACACTATCCAACCCATCCCACGTATTAGGTTAAAACATAACATATCAAGCACAAGCAATTCCCATAGGAAATGACACCCACTAACCTCAAGAGAAAACTCCTTACATTGTCGGATATCTTCTGATCACACCTCTAATGGTGTATTGATTAACATTAACCCACACATATATTCTACTGCAAGACCCAACACATTCACAAACTAAGTATATATAAAATAATACTCTACACCTTTTTCAAATAAAGCTCTAGAAATCGTGGAAGCTACAAGAATCGTACCTCAAACAGTAGATTATCTAGCTTCACAACCTCCTAGTACAGAATGAATTGCATGGAGATGAATTACCCTCTACTGTGGGCTATTCTTTGAGCGCTTAGTGTATCACTTCCCTATTAATAAGGATTCCCTTGTCCAAAAGTACAAATTCCACCACCCTAGTCGGTACGTACAGTAGAACTCCAACTACCTATAGGGTATGGGATAGCTGACCCCCTTCCTTCACTCTTCATCGACCATGAACCTCCATTATCATTAATCTGATTAGGGTTCCTATAGAACCTCTAAATATTCCACATCATTCCTCATTCTCATCACTAAATCGGTGGTTAGAAAAACTAATTTCCCACATGTCCTATCCTACCAAACTAATAGCATAAAACTCAGTCACTATCTTAAGAGTTTGGTCCTCTTCTCTAACTAATATTTCCACTACCACCCTGGTGATAACCATTGAAATGGAGATTCCTACTATTATAATTCTCACCACAGGATCACCCAACTAGAACCATATGTCCACCACTAGATTCCTCCTTAAGGTTCCCTTTTGAAATAATGGCTCGATCTGCCACTTCAGTAAACCTATTTAAATAGAATATATTCACCTGCTACTTGATCTCATGTTTAAGTCCATCCAGAAAATGTCTCACCGTAGATTCCTCATCCTCACCCTATATAGAAACAAATAATTGCATGTAAGGTAAGTGTCTAGTATAATCCATCACTTTCACAATCCCCGGGTTCAACCACATAAGCTCTGCAGCCTTATCCTACCTCAAGGTCTCTAGATAGAAATGTTCTAGAAACTTTTCCTAGAAATATTTCTAGAACATTCCCTTAGCCTACTCATCTTGAACCATAACATACCACCATTGATTTTTAGGTCCTCATAACATATAAGTTTCTAACTTGACTAACTTTTTAGGAGGAATCTCAATACTATCCAAAATTGTATGGATAGACTCTATGTAGAACTTATCTAACTGTGGTCCTCCCTCTCTAGTAAAAATTATAGGGTTCTATAATAGAAACTCACTGTTCAAGTCAAACATTATTGGAAAAACCCCTTGGGTCCCACTCTATCATCTACATAAAACGATAAAATTTTCTATGGAATATATCCTCTCCCCTATTTCCCTGTATCAATGAGTTTTCCTAATCCACTACTAGAGGATCATTCTCAATGATATACTCTTGTCTCCCAACCAGCACACATCATCATGTTAGCATCTCTCTATAATTCCAAACACACATCTCAAAACACATAACATAAATATTCCATAGTTTATGAAAAATAAGGATTTATACTATCCATAAACAAACCATTTTTCATATTCTATCCCAATGGATATAGTCACATCCATTTCACCACCCTCAACCCTCCCAACCATAGGGTGTGGTTAACATGGGGTAAAACACTTCCATAGTCACAATCATTCATCAGACACCCTTTTTAACCATTTCACTTCCACAACATAAATATTCCTAATTTAGGAACCTTTCTATCTTTAAAAATTTTCCTAACAAGATTTTAATACCATTTATGACTCTTCATTAGGCATTACTCTTTAACCATTATTTCACATTATTTCTATTTACCCATTTTCATCATATTATTAGACAATACTTCTTTAAAATTTCATGTAAAAGAAAAACATCTTATCCCTCACATCCCACATGTCTTTTCTGTGTGTATCTACTAGGATTATTGTCACATATATCCCTAGGTTCCTAAAATGATTCATGTATGAACAACCTCAGACTATTTTAGTCTTGATAGAAATATCATAAAATAGTCACATCACACAACATGTGCATCACCCAAGGTGAAATATCGTTGAACTGTAACAAAAAACATCAATAACAACAATCCCACCCTGGGTACTTAGGTTTTCCCCCATACAAGGGTTAGATACTCCGATGAACGAGATCATTTCTAAGGCTATACATGTCATAGTCTCCCATTTAATATTCAAAAATAGTAATTCAACAGAACAAATAAAAAAAAACCTACTCTGATGCCACTTTGTAACTTCCCCATCCCGGTAGCCACTATACCCAGTGCTCTGAGTTGGGTTGCCACATAACCTCAGGCACACCTCCCTATATGCCAGAGGCTATCAGCTAGAAGCAAGAGTATAATAGTACATGTGGGGAGAATATACCATCTTTACTATAGTAATCCATAACATATAAAATATGAAATAAAGGGAATATTAAACCACGAACTTGCATCATAATCCATTTAAAAAAACTGGGTACAATCCCACAACCAAATAAGAAATATAGTATGTCATGTCATACAGTTCCAAGTGTAAGGAAACCCCAAAATAAAGAAAAACTTAAGAATCCCCAAAATAGGTCCTAAATCCAAGTTTTGATCCCTTATCCATGCACATCCCATGACCAAATCATTCATCTAGAATATGGTAATTTTCCTTGTCCTGGACCCCAACCATGAAGTTAGCTCGACTTACTAATGGTGGCCTGACTAGAGTGTAAGTACCACTCAAAAAGCCACCACCAATGGTGTCTATAAAATATTTAGTCTAAATAGATAGTGTATGATGTACAAAGTGAATAAAAAGATAAAAAGAACATAAAATGGGTGATGATAGTTAACATGGTTCACTCATCCCCTTTAATAATTTATTCCATGGGTTATCCATTTTCACCGTTTACACTTTGGCCTATGACGGTCATATAAACTATGAATAATGGGAAAGGATAAAGTTCACTACATCACTAGGGAAGACATTACACAAAAGAAATCTTAACACTTAACTTGGAGCCTCAATCAATGTATTCATAAAACATACCTTGCAGTCTCAGTCTAGGTACTCACATCACATGTATTTATTAGGGGAATAGAGCCTCAGTATGACTCCCTAACCCATGTAATAGAGGGGAGGGGTTTAGAGCCCCAGTCTAACCCCACCCATGGGAGGAGCCTCATTCCACTACCCCACATACAACCAATCCATGTTCACATGCTTCTTTAACCACATAACACTATTTACAATCACAAACCATAATTAATTACACATTTCCCATTTACATGCCTTATCCATTTAACACATACATCGTTCACAATTCATAACCCATTAACACATACCATTATATTCTTAACTAATTATCATGCACATTCCCTATTTACATTCCTTAATCCATATAACATATTTATCATTTAAAATCCTTATCCCATCAACACATTAACCATTTACACCCATAATTCATCTAATAAATTGACCCTTGTGACAAACACTCCCTTATACCGTTTCACTACTAGAAACAACTATCATTAGTTCCATTTCATAACTCATGTTAACATGTTAACATAATTATCATAGTATATCTCTCTTAACCCTTCAATTATTTACTTAACATTTCAATTCCATGCTCAAGAAATTGATCCACCTCATGGGCGGACCTTAACCCGGTCTATTCAACCTCAATGAATTCCACAAGAATCATGAGGGGTTCAATTCATCATTTCGACAAATAATTCATCATTTCAACCATGAAAAAACAAACAGATAGCACAGTAGCACAAGTGTGTCACCAAATACACAATAATAAACCAATAAGACTATGGGATATAACTTGTAAAACACCTACCTAAATTTCTAAGATGAATGCTCGCTTAACCTTGGACATTTATTTAGAAACAACCCGCCTTTAATTCCCTAACCTATAAATTAGCTAGAAAATAGGTTTTTAGATAATTGTTAGAAGAATAATGATTACACAATCCCTAATCTGAAAAAATGAAGGAAGAGGAGTGATAGACTCAACCGGAGCTTCTATTTTTACCCAACGGCACTCCAAATGGCATAGAAATGAGGGATATTGATCCTTGGTAAGTTTGGGAGTAAGATTACGTCAAACTTCGATGTTGTAGGAAGAATGAGGAAGAAAATCAAGTAAGAAAGGTTAAACCCTGAGAGTGAAAAATGGTAAATTTTCCCACTTTTAATGGGGTGCATGGTCAAGCTTTACGGTTGGCCAAACCGTGCGCCAACTGTGCTCCACCCTCTATACAAGAGGGGGCCATGATTCATAGATTCATGGTGATCCTTCAAGGTTTGAAAAACTGTGTGGTTATCATGCAGGATGTCTCCATCTAAGCCTACATGGTTTAGCCTACCCCTTTGCATAGTTTCTCTAACTGTACACTCCTCCTCCAAGAAAGCACAGTTAGGGCACATAGTTACTACTAACTACATTCCAAACATGAAACATGCATTGGATGTCCCATTTTCCCCTCTTTTGTGTTCCAAATTCCTTGGGACACCCCCTGAGCCTCCTTATAACTCGAAAAACAATTCATTAACTAACTTAATGGAAATTAAACCAAAAATTAAAAAATATACCTCACTAAAAGTCTGAAATTTTAAAAATGTGTAATCAGATTTCCTAGGATGCATCTACCAAGACAAATCAAATGCTTGGGGACAATCCACATTTTAATATCTTATTTATGATAGTCCTTTATAATTTATACAATAATCTAAAGATCCCAAATTGACATACATGGAAATTAAATTTATTTTTTGAAATATTTAATACGTTAAAAAAATATATTCCCAAAGACTGTATTAGTTTAGTGTCTTTGGAAACTCGTAAAATAATCTTCTAAACTAGTGAAATATCTTCCACATTTCCCATAAAGATCTTCCCCTTTTTTCCTACCTAAAACCTTACTTTATATCCTATGGAAAATAAAACATAAAAAGGGTGAGCTCAAATGCTCAGTAAGGGTAAACATGGAGAAAATAAATCAAATCATAAACATTTGAATGTAAAAACATAAACATAAAGTTTAAACATCAATGTCTTCAATCATGAAATAAATTTTGGTAGTATGTGAGGCATAGATCATAAAGGAACATTAACCATGATAGAATAACATTGGCATAAAACATGTAATTTTGGAAAACTAATAAACACATAATATGATTTACATAGTAGCCAAGGCATTGCTTCCAAGACCATCATAATGGAAAAATTCCATTACTGAACTGGGCTTACTTTCTGTTCCAACCATGTATTACTGAACTGAATTTATATTTCATTACATTCATGTCTATATCATGAGATATAAATATTTACCCAATGCATTATAGGGAGATATAGGTCTCATCCATATCATAATGAAATCATTCTTACATGTTCCACAAAAACATAAATCATATCATAACCCAAGAAATAAAATGGGTTTTCTTAAACATCATTCCATCACAACATAATCCATATAAAATACCATTCCATCATTAACAAAATTAAATCGTAGTAATAACAATGATAGAAACATAACCCTATTTAAAGAGAGTCATCTTATATGGAAAATAATTTTGATAAACCACTTGAACTTAGTTATTGAGGTAAATGTCCTTTCTTTGCCAAAAACATTTTATTTGCTCAAAATACCATACCATTTTAGAAGAAAAATTTTTATGTGAAAATAAACTTGTAAGATTTTAGGGGAATATTCAAGGAAATAAATCATTATGAAAGCATAAAAATTTGTTCATACTGTACAAGTAAAAAAATATTCTTCTCGTAATTTTTCTGAAAAAGTAAAAAGTACCTCGTATGGTAAAAAAAAGATTTCTTCCATACCATGTAGTAAAAGTAAAAAATGGGTAAAAATGACTTTAAAAATACATAAATCAATAGAAAATGTTTTATGAAAATATTTTTAGAAAACATGTACATGGATGATAAATATATCCCCAATAAATACTTAAGTATAAATAATCTCGAATAAAAATGAGATTGCAAAATTATCCCTTACCTTGTACTTTTTGTTAGTTGAGGGTGTGGTTACCTTCTATATAATGGTTAAATAATGTTATTAAATTATACCAGGACCATATCCATATTTATGATATCATATATTATCCAATTTTATCCTATTATATCATTTTTTTTAATAGTATTTCAATATTACCATTATTTCGGGTGTTAACTGTTTCATTTTCCCATTCCTATTTTTCCATGAAAGTCATTTTCATTATGTATAAGATGTATTTTATTTATTAAATTAATTTTATAATTATTATTTTCACCCATTATATAAATTTTATAAACATTCTTGAATTTTTAACATGGAGAATGAATCTCACCGCATCGTGGAGATGGTAGGTCGTACGTACTCATGAGCGATGGTATCATTATCTTGATGGTTAAATGGTATGTAATTGGATGGTATATTAATTATACGTAATAATTTATCATGTTATATTCATTATTTAAATCCATTATTCTCATCATTATACTCATCCTAATAAAGTATTTTTGAATAACAAATTACACCGCAACGTGCAGACGGTAAGACATATGTACGCATGCATGGTGATATTGTTATTTTTAGGATGGATAAAATGAAGTATAAGGTTGTCCCATAATTACAATAAAATCTAAGAATGTATAATATACTGGATTTATTAATTTAGTATGGAATCAACATAGAATGTAACATCCCCAAATGATAAAGGGTTAAATGACTAAATGATATGACTCATGTCAACAAGGTGAACCTTCCTTTTCAGGAGCTTGTTCGATTAGAACTCCACAGTTAAGCGTGCCTATCCTGGAGTAATGATCAAGATGGGTGACCTTATGGGAAGTTTACCAGGGTGTGTGTGAGTGAGGAAAAAGCACACTGGAAAGGACATGTGTTGGCCTGTGGGGACTGTCATTAGTCAGATGACCCGTTCGGGCATGTGGGTGGACCCTGGGGTGGGCCCCACGTGTCTACGGGGAAACTGGTGGTACCTGGCAGGCCAGGACCTGATAGTCATGTTAAGGCAGGGTGGTTGTGCTGTCAGCGGGTCTCGGTTGTCACATTTGGTATCAGAGGAGGAACTCAGCCTTAAGTGTGGTGCACTGTCTAGGTTGAGATATAGGGCCCACAACGAGGGCGTTGTGCTCTAAAGGGGGGTGATTGTAAAATCCCCAAATGATAAAGGGTTAAATGACTAAATGATATGACTCATTTCAAAAAGGTGCACCTTCCTTTCTAGGAGCCTATCTGATTAGAACTCCACAGTTAGGCATGCTTGGCCTGGGGTAGTGATCAGGATGGGTGACCTTCTGGGAAGTTTCTCAGGGTGTGTGTGAGTGAGGACAAACCACACTGAAAAGGACATGTGTTGTTCTGTGGAGACTATCATTAGTCAGATGACCCATTCAGGCATGTGGGTGGACCCTGGGGTGGGCCCCACGTGTCTTCGGGGCAACTGGTGGTACCTAGTGGGCCAGGACCCAACGGCCATGTTAAGGCGGGGTGTTTGTGCTGTCACCGGGGCCCGGTTGTCACATTTGGTTATCAGAGGAGGAACCCAGCCTTAAGTGTGCGGTGCAATTCTTGGGTTGAGATGTAGGGCCCACAACGACGACGTTGTGATCTAAAGGGGGGGTGATTGTAACATCCCCAAATGATAAAGGGTTAAATGACTAAATGATATGACTCATGTCAACAAGGTGCACCTTCCTTTTCGGGAGCCTGTCTGATTAGAACTCTAGAGTTAAGCGTGCTTGGCCTGGAGTAATGATCAGGATGGGTGACCTTCTGGGAAGTTTCCCAAGGTGTGTGTGAGTGAGGACAAAGCACATTGGAAAGGACATGTGTTGCCCTGCGGGGACTGTCATTAGTCAGATGACCCATTCGGGCATGTGGGTGACTGTCATTAGTCAGATGACCCATTCGGGCATGTGGGTGGACCCTGGGGTGGGCCCCACATGTCTGCGGGGCAACTGGTGCTACCTGGGGGGCCAGGACCCGACCGCCATATTATGGCGGGGTGGCTGTGCTGTCACTGGGGCCCGGTTGTCACATAGAAAGAAGAAGTAGAAGAAGAAAATAAATAGAATTGAATTGGTAAAGCAATTACCTCTTCTTCGTTGGAATTCCTTCAAATCTCTTCTTAGGGACACTATGGATATACTTTTTGGAAAACCAAAACCTCCAAAAGTTAACTAAGAATGTTTATAAGATAATTTTTCTAGGTTTGGCTGAGATATAAGGCTCAATGTGGTGTGAGGAAATGTGGTAATAGATGCCTTTTTATAAGAGAGAAGGAGCAACACTTAAGGAAGGTATTGAAATATTTTTTTATTATAAAATGATTTTTGTTTTCAAAAGGTCCATAACTCATTTAATTTGAATATAAGATTATTATTTTTCTAAATCCTTTCAACCAATAGGTTTTAGACAAGTTTCTATCTCAAATTTAACCTTATATTTTAGCTTTAACCCTTAGTTAACAAATTTAACTCTTACCAGGTCTTCTTGTATATTCATACTATATGTTAAGGCGGGGTGGTTGTGCTGTCACCGGGGCCCGATTGTCACATAAAAATAAGAAGTAGAAGAAGAAAATAAATATAATTGAATTGGTAAAGCAATTACCTCTTCTTCGTTGGAATTCCTTCGGATCTCTTCTTAGGGACACTATGGATGGACTTTTTGGAAAACCAAAACCTCCAAAAGTTAACTAAGAATGTTTATAAGATAATTGTTCTGGGTTTTTCCGAGACATAAGGCTCAATGTGGTGTGAGTAAATGTGGTAATAGATTCCTTTTTATAAGAGATAAGGAGGATCACTTTAGGAAGGTATTGAAATATTATTTTATTATAAAATGATTTTTGTTTTCAAAAGGTCCATAACTCATTTAATTCGAATATAAGATTATTATTTTTCTAAATCCTTTCAAACAATAGGTTTTAGACAAGTTTCTATCTTAAATTTAACCTTATATTTTAGATTTAACCCTTAGTTAACAAATTTAACTCTTACCATGTCTTCTTGTATATTCATACTATATGGTTAATATAGTTACTATAAAATGATAATAAAACTGAAAGTGGTTAATTAATGACATTTTAAACATTATCTAAGTAATTTTTATGAATCTTAGATTTTTAGGACTATTATATCATTTAATAAAATAGTATTTTTTTAAACACATTTATTCCAATTTTTATACTATTTATATCATGACTTTTTAAAAATACATAAAAACTTTATTATTTCAAAAAAACTTCATTAATTCAAATATAACAAGTCATAATTGTCTAAAAAAATTATTGCATAAAAATTTTCAAAATAAATTTATTTTAATATTTATAATCTCATTTATTTAAATCATTCATTAATAAGGTAATCACTTCATCATCATTGTGTCATAAATAAATTTATTTATTTGGTGTCTAAAAATTATAAATAAAATACCATGATGTAGGAAATCATTTTATATTTCCAATTACTATTTATAGTACAATTTATCTTATGTATAACCCCATATTAAATTTTTTTATTAAGAAGATACAATTTTATTTTATATTTCTCTTTACTTTAAATTAATTCTTACAAAATGTCATTTTCACATCCAAGTGGTTCCATGGGGTCCCAAAATCGACCCAAGGATTCCCATGGTCGTAAATATCTCATAAAATAGGATTATGATGTGTTAGGGTAGTTTAATATTATTATATTATTATTTTTTACCCTTATTTACCATATTTACCCTTTAACCATGGTAAATAAAATAATTACTGAAGTTACTATTCATAATGTCCAAAAATAAAAGGTACATATTTACAAAATTTGAACATTATGATTCAGAATATGGAATATATTTTTCCAAATTCAAAATACAGAAGTTGCAGTAATTAATTTAAAATTAATTCCAGTTGTCAATACTAAAAATCGGGTTTTAAGAAGTAAAAACTATCAAAAGATTGACATGTGTTTATGTCCTATTTAAAAGTTAAATTACTTCTAATGAAAAAAATTGGATTTAATGATAAAAATATAATTAAATTATGCTTTAAATTCCATTAAAATTATAATATAATAATATAAATAAATTAGATGAAAAGGTAGTTTTGACTTAAAATGTGGTATTTTTTCAACTATTCATTAAAAATGAACTTTATCAGAAAATTACCAAAAAATCAGCATAAGTAAATTTCTATGTCCCTATTCCAAATAAGATGTTTATTTTGTCAAATATAATATATAAAATTGTAAAAAAATAGATTGAAAATGGGTGTGTCATCAAAAGGTGGAAAAACATCATTTTTTTTAAAAAGTACTTCTTTTATCCGAAAATTTTGATTTTGTTCTTATATCATGTTCTAGAAAATAAATAAGATTAATTTTAATGTTATATAAAATTCCAAATGTGGTTAATACTATTCATAATGGCTAGTTTATATCCCGCTAAATAATAATATTTTAACAATATATCGTTGTTTAGTGAAACTCAGTATTGCGTACAATCCAAGCTATCAAGTAAGGTCACTCTCTCGTGTAGCGCAAGCCAAGTCAGTGTTGCGTGTAGTGAATGATTCCTTTGTTGTTGCATATAACATAATCCAAACTTATTTCTTTTATACATCGAACAAAATCTATACTCAATGTTGCGTAAAATGAATTATATTAAAATAACTTGAAATTGTGTGTAACACAAGCCAAGAATAATGTTGGGTATACTACAAGCTAATATGGTATTATGTATAGTGAAAGATAATCTTGGTGTAGCATAAAACACAAGAAATCAAATAAATTAAAAAAATCTATCTCATAAAATCTTGGGGTGTTACATTCTACCCCCTTAAAATGAATTTCTCCCTCAAAATTTTCCACGGTTATAAATGGTTTACTACTTTAAGGTTTCTTTCATGGAAACCCTCATAGTAAAAAGGAATACTAAAACTTAATTTTAAAAATGAAAGTTATAAATATAACAGTTACCCAAATTAACTCATCACTGGGTTTCCACATAGGAGAACATGGGTGAGAAGTGAAAACATGGATATGGAAGAGAGATCTAACCACCAAGTTCTGATGGATAGTGATAGAGATTAAGGTTTGGAGAAAGTTAACTATTATAAATACATAAATATGTTATGATTTAAGGGACCATCTGATTCATCAGATTATATGTTACTAGGATAACATTTTTTTTTCAAGATCCTTTTCCTAAAGTTGATGAATTCTTGTATGAGAAGAAATACTTACTTGATTTCAGTACAATCTCATTGTTGATCATTCCCTGAACAATTTCCACTTCATCTCTTATTTAAAGAAATAAAGTTGAATTTTTCATTCTTGAAGTTTTAGTAGATCATGTGATATAATGATAGGTCATTCCATCTATCTCAACAAAAATGTTAGAATAGGTTATCAAATATGCATAAGTCCACCTACAGTGAGATAATAAATTAATCTAACAAACTTCAACTAGAATATAACTTATACTGTCCATAAATGGATAACATTACAATCCTTTCACAAACTTATAAATATAAATATTTAGAAATAGGTGAACTAAATCGACTTAACATTTGTCTCTCATGTATCATTTTTCAGTTCCTGGTTGTCACAGTCCAAAAAATTGAATACCTTAATCATGTGTTCTCTTGAAACATGATAATAACATTAATTACCATATAACCTTAGTGAAAACATTCATTCCTTAAAAATTAAATCTTTCCACACACCAAAAATACCAAAAATTCTATATACTTAAACCATGATATCACTTTGTCCTTTAATCAGTCATGAGCTCATCAATACTATCAAACTTCTCATTATCTCCTTATCCCTTCATTATGTGCATATCATGTGCTTTCCAAAAATATTTCAATAACCTTTCATGGTTACTGGTACCATATACTTATGGAAAATCACAATGGACTAATACATAGATATTATAATATTCCATAATACTATAAAAGAGATTCAACAACACTATTTTGGAATCCCATTACATAAATACTTAATCATTCCACCACTTTGTTTTCATACTCAACATCACCAATAGTGATCGCATGTGACTTCCCTTTGTTTTTTTCGTTAAGAGGTTGTTGACATCGATCATCATTAACCCTTGAATTAGGGCATTGGTTAGCATAATTCCATATTTCTTTTCACTTCTAGCACTGAAATTTTGGTGGTGCATTCTATGTAGTCTTTTCTCTATTCACATCATTAGAAACATTATTCCCATTACTCTAGCACTAAACTACTCGATGACCTCATTTTCTACACTTGAAACACTTTCTAGTCCCTTTAATACAATCTCCACCATGATTATTTCCAAACTTTGAGCATAAGGAAACATTCATCTTCTTTTCACCATGGTTTTGAGATTTTCCCTTGAACTCTATCTTTCATTTCTTATCAAAACCATGAGATGGATATGTAACACCAACTTCCAGTTCTACCTTGATAGCACAACGCACAATCTCTTCATAGCAACTGAGGTATCTTATATCTAATACCCTTCAAAGACTTGGTTTTATGCCACTGAAGAATTGATCAAATTTACTTTTAGGTTGGATGATAAAGATAGAATAATACCTTGCAAGTCTTGTAAAATTATCCTCTTATATACCAGCAGATTCATCATACTTTTTCTTAAGCTCAAGGAACTCCTTTTCCATCTTCTTTCAATGATTACAAGGGAATTACTTAATGAAAAACAAGTTCTTAGACTCATCCCAATCCATGGATTTAATTTTATCTTTCTGTCCTGTATTCTTAATTAGATTACACCATTAGTTTTCTTAACCTACTAAATGATAAATAGCCAAAATGAATTTTTCATGTTCTGAATAGTGAAGGATGGAAAATATCTTTTCAGTGGTACTGATCTATTGTTCAGCAATAAGTGGATCAAAAGACCCACAAAAATAAGGTGGGTGTTGCCTCATGAAGGACTCAATAGAATTTCATTCCCTTCTCTTCTCATTTGGGTGTTCGGAATAATTCATAGATTGTGTAAGTATAGTAATAAGATTTTTCATTCCATATCCCATAACATTTGGTTGTTTAGGAGGATAATCATTTCATTTCCCAGTGCATTGATCATTAACACGGTTCATTTGGGTTCCAGCCATTGTCAAAAACCCAAAAAGAATAGTGTGAGAGGAAAAAATCATATTAGGAAAACAATATAATCAATGTAAAGTAATTTCAATATATAACATCTTAGGTTTAATCCTAGGTTATTCATTATAATTCCCATAATTCTAAGACTATAACCTATAGTTATACTTAACCTTAGGGACATCGCTAGACATACCTTAGAAATATCTCTAGGGATCTCACTAAAGTTTTTTTATCCTAGTTTCGAAAGGTTAACTAAACCTTCACTCTGATTCCAACTCAAACGACCCCGGCTTGATGTACATGTACATTACATTTATTATGCGGAATACTTAATACATTACACAAAATATATTCCCAAATACTGTAATAGTTTAGTGTCTTTGGAAACTCGGAACATAATCTTCTAACTTGGTGAAAGATATTCAACATCTCCCATAAAGATATTTCCCTTTTGTTTTTTACCTAAAAACTTTCTTTATATTCTGGGGAAAAGAAAACATAAAAAGGGTGATCTCAAATTCTCAGTAAGGGTAAACATGGAGAACATAAAAAAACTATAAACATTGTAATGTAAAAACGTGAACATAAAGTTTAAACATCAAAGTCTTGAGTCATGAAATAAATCTTGTTAGTACGTAAGGAATGGATCATAAAGGAACATTAACCATGATAGAATAGAATTGGAAAAAAATGTAATTATGGTAAACTAATAAGAACATAATATTATTTCTATAGTATCCAAGTCATTACTTCCAAGACCATCATAGTAGAAAAAATCTATTACTGAACTGGGTTTTCTTTCCGTTCCAACCATGTATAACTAAACCGGATTTACTTTCTATTATAGTAATGTCTATATCATTAGATATAAATCTTTAACCAATTCATTGGAGGGAGATATAGGTCCCACCCATCTCATAATGAAATCATTCTTACATGTCCCACAAAAACATAAATCATAGCATAACACAAGAAATAAAATGGGTTTTCTTAAACATCATTCCACCATAACATAATCCATTTAAAATACCATTACATCATTAACACAATAAAATCATAGTAATAATAGGGATATAAAAATAACCCTATTTAAATAGAGTCATCTTAGATGGAAAATAATTTTGATAAACCACTTGAACTTAGTTCTTGAGGAAAATATCTTTTCTTCTTCAAAAACATTTTCCTTCCTCAAAATACCATACAATTTTAGAAGAAAACATTTTATGTGAAAATAACCATGTAATATTTTAGGATAATATTCAAGGAAATAAATCATTATAAAAATGTAAAAATCCATTCATTTTGTACAAGTTATAAAAATAATTCTTCTCAAACTTTTGTTGAAAAAGTCAAAAAGTACCTTATATGGTAAAAAAAATAAATATTTCTTCTATACCATGTAGTAAAAATAAAAAATGGGTAAAAATGACTTTAAACATACATAGATAAATATTAAACATTTTATGAAAACATTTTTATAAAACATGGACATTGATGATAAATATATCCCCAATAAATACTTATGTATAAACAATCTCATATAAGAATGAGATTGCAAAATTATCCCTTACCTTGTACTTTTCATTAGTCGAGGGTGTGGTAACCTCATTTATAATGGTTAAATCATGTTATTAAATTATACCATGACCATATCCATATTTATGATATCATATATTATCTTAAATGATCATATTATATCATTTTGTTAATAGTATTTCAATATTACCATTATTTCTAGTGTTAACTGATTTGTTTTCCCATTCCCGTTTTTTCATGTAAGTCATGTTCATTATGTATAGGTTTTATTTTATTCATGATATTAAGTTCATAATTATTATTTTCACTCATTATATAAATTTTATAATAATTATTGAATTGTTAATGTGGAGAACGAATCTCACCACATCGTGGAGTGGTAGGTCGTACGTATGCACGAGCGACAGTATCATTCTCTTGAAGGTTAAATGTTATGTAATTGGATGGTATATTAATTATATAAAATCACTTATCATGTTTTATTAATTATTTAAATCCCTTATACTCATCATTATACTCATCTTAATTAAGTATTTTTGAATAACAAATTACACCGCAGCGTGGAGACGGTAAGTCGTACGTATGCACGCATGGTGATATTGTTATTTATAGGATGGATAAAAGGAGGTATAAGGTTTTAAAATAATTATAATAAAATATTAGAATGTATAATATAATGTATTTATTACTTTAGTATGTAATAAACATAGAAATAGGAAGTAGAATAAGAAAATAAATTGAATTGAATTGGTAAAGCAATTACCTCTTCTTCCTTGGACTTCCTTTGGATATTATTTTAGGGACATTATGGGTGGACTTTTTAGAAAACCAAGACCTAAAAAATTTAAATAAAAATGTTTATAGGGGAATTTTATGGGCTTTGGTCGAGCTAGAAGGCTCATGGTAGTGTGAGGAAATGTGGAAAGAGATCCCTTTTTATAAGAGAGGAGGAGGATCACTTTAGGAAGTTATAGAAATATTATTTTATTATAAAATAATTTTCGGTTTCAAAAGGTAAAAAACTAATTTAATTCGAATATAATATGATTATTAATCTAAATACTCTCAACCAATAGGTTTTAGACAATTTTAGGTCTCAAATTTAACCTTATATTTTAGCCTTAACCCTTAGTTAACTAATATAAATCTTACCATGTCTTCTTGTATATTAATATTATATGGTTAATATAGTTAATATAAAATGACAATAGAACCTCAAGTGGTTCATTAATAAACATTTCAACATTATATAAGTCATTTGAACTAATATTATATTTTTAGTACTATTATATCATTTAATAAAATAGTATTTGTTTTAAAAACTCATTTATGTCAATTTTTATACTATACATATCATGACATTTTAAAAATCTATAACAACTTGATTATTTCAAAAAAACTACATTAATTTAAATATAAAAAGTCATAAAAATCCATAAAATTCTTTTATGGGATAAAAATTTTCAAAATAAATTTATTTTAATAATTAAAATCTCATTTATTTAAATCATTCATTAATAAGGTAATCAATATATCATCATTGTGTCATAAATAAATTTCTTTATTTGGTGTATAATGTCACGACCCGTGCCTCGAGGCCCATATCGTGACTACCCCAAACCCTTCTTCCATAGGCTAGGGGCTAGAGACTAGTACCAAAAGGTGTATTCCCTAAAAAAGGGAAGGCATTTCCTTTATAACTTGTAAACTCACACAACTAAGCAAAAAGCAGGATACAAGTAGAAAGTAAAACTATATATAGTAAACAAGGAGTGTACAAAAAGTAAAAAGGGTCCAGAATAAAATCCCAACTGTAAAGTACAAGTAACTGAAAAGTACAAGTAAAATTGAAAACAGCTCTTATGAACATTGAAAGTGCGCTGTCGTGGCCGCCCTCAAATTATTAGTGTGATTTTGGGGTACTTAGGTGTAGTAGAGTGGCAGACCAAGGTTGTATCTCAAAGGAGGAAGTGAATTAAAACAACATTTTAGAGGTATTCTAAAAATAAAATATAATAGAATTAAAACACTACTTGAAAGTATGGGGGTGGTTGTTTATCGTTTATAAAACTTGAAGAAGTTTGTTGGAAGAAGATTGCATTTTTTTTAATTTTGAAATGAAGTTTTATTAAAAAGACACAACAAGAAGATGTTTTTTTTAGAAAATATTTAAAAGGATTAATCGATATAAATCTACCTCTTCACTATATTATTAATAATTATCATTTAAATTAACATTCACTTAACTATGATCCCTTAATTTATTAAATCCCGAACCCTAAGAGAATTAACTTTACCACGAAGATGAAGTGAATTTAACCCTAGGCTAACTTCAGAACATGCAATCGCAACACCCTACTTTGATTGATGTTCTAAGATTAGATTATGGTCAGCAGTAAATTAAGGCACATATCCATTCTGTAAATTATGACTAATTTAGTTTAGGGATTATTTTTGAACTCTACAAATTAATCCCATGTGGTTTTGCATTACCGGTTAAGGTTGCGCTCTCACAGTTCACACAATTCCCAACCTCGCGTGTTTTGTGTTAACTATTCAATTGCTTTCTTAGTTTCATTTAAATTAAAAACTCAATGAATATATCATAATATGTGAATTATAGTATCTCATTTATTCAAAATAAATGAATGACGAAGGATAGAGGTCGATCGATTACTAAAAAGAACTACTCTTCCATGGGTGGTGTAATCATCGTAGAAGCGAATTGCATTTGCAAAGGTTTATAATTGGTATAACCCAATAAAGATTATACTCAATAATTCCAGACCAAAGAGGAAGATTAATAGAATAATAAATTTAAATAAAACAGAATAAAATAGAAGAAATAAATGAAGAACAAATAAGTTTAAAACACAAATGAAAATATTACAACATTAAGAAGAGAAGGAGGCTTCGATGAGGGGATCCTTGCTTCAAGAGCTACCCCTCTTACAATAGTTGGAGAATTTGGGTGAAACCAATTCTCCTCTATCTAAAATCTCCTAATTCATGTCCCAACCCCACAAAATTATAAAAACACTAATTTATAGAGTGGTGGGGAGGCTAGGTTCAAATTTTTTCAAGTGTGAATGAGGAATCTCGACCAAATATTTTATTCCAAATTTCACCGCCCATTTGACCACCAAAACGCGTGAATTGGCCAGCCTTCAAAAATGATAATATGTGAGGATATAGGTCATATATCTCCTATAAAACTTTGGGCTCAATCCAAACCCATATGATGGAGTTATGGCTGAAATACAGAATCTTTTACATTCTGGCGTGTCCAGCCCACCTTTGACTTAATGGCCTAATTAATCCATCCAAATGCATTGTTTTTATCAAGTTTTCTGAATAAAAGTTGTAGAAAATAAAGTAAGGAACATAGTTAAAAAATATTAAGTTCAAATAATTCAAATAAAAATATTTATGATTGAAATACTACATTGATTTTAAAAGGGTAAAACTGGAATTTTCATCAAATATTCAAATGAATGATCTAATCCCAAATACTTTCTAATTAAACATATTTAACACAATGTGAGGAAATTATATCATTTATTATCAATAAAATATTCAATAAAATAGTGTTTTATCAACTCCCCCACACTTAACCTTTTGTACTCTTGAGCAAAACCTCATATCAAGTAAACATCAATATCAAATCAAAACCAATTTTAAAACACATATCCTTGAGATCAAACAGTTACACACCAAGAAAAAAAAATATCATTCCTCATAAAAACCATTATTTCAAGTTCTTCATTTATATCATTCAATATATTTCCACTTTATTTATCCTCCCATGCACAAAACACTTACCTCGCTTGAATTTTCTTTTATCACACAAATATCAATTTTTTTGCAATGTCGTTCTCATCCAAACTCATACAACGGTCACCATAGGCTTGATAAATTCCTACATCACCGCCCAATGTGAGTCAAGGATGTATATTTATCATGAGTACTTTTCAGGGTTGTTATGTGGCTTTCAGTTGGTAGGATTTAGAAGTGAAAAATTATGAGGCTGAATGAGGAGGGCTTGACTCTTTTTGAAGAAAAATTGCATTAATCTAATTTTCACTTAAATATGGCCTTCTCCTTAATACCCATAGTATCAATTCAGCTCCATCATCCTGAAAAGTCATGAAAAGTTTACACCATTCATCATTTCAGCATCAAAAATGTCAATATTCTCAAACATGATTTTCTTGAAAGCTCCAGATAGGCACGGCTTTCCACCACAATTAGAAGCTCCAGAAAAGGCACAACTTCACTTGTCATGAAAGCTCCAGAAAAGGAAAAGCTTTAAATATAATTACTTTCTTTAGCAGTAAACACATCTCTTCATAATTTAATTTTCCACCCAAAGTATCACAGAATGTGGTATCACAACACAAGATAGATTCCCCCACACTTAAGCTCAACTAGATTATGCAATTTCACTTCAAGAGTTGGTTGTATAGGGAAAATTGTCTTGTAATGTGGCTAAGATAATAGGATGTGCATGACTTCTAAGGGATACAAGGATTAAATGTTCAAGGTAGTCCATTATAAAAAAGGATTCTTTGAAATAGGGGCTTTAATACCAAACAAATGCCTCAATCATTTAAACATAAGTACCTCAAACCCTCATGTTTTGACAGGAATAGATCAAATTCTGGTTAAATCAAGCATGGTTTGGTTCTCTCAAGAAGTGAGGTAAATGTAAAGAATATTAAAATAATGGTTCAGAAGCCTCACAAAAATGTGATTTCCAATATAAAGACAGTGATATGTGGCATGGGATTCAAAATTCAATATACTTTTCATGAAATTACTAAATATTTGAACTTGAAACAAAGTCATTTTCAGCATTCATTTAAGCTTGGTTTCATGGGATAAATTGTTTCACTCATTGATATGAATTTAAAAATTGTGATGAGAATCATTTGAGCTCAAAATTTTCAAAAACACCAAGAAATTTCAAAATAAACACACAAAATTTGAAAAACACACAATTTTTTTTAAACAGGAAAACAATTTAAATTACTAAACTAAAAGGTTCCCTCCCCCACACTTAAAATATTGAATTGTCCCCAATGTGAACCCATGAGATGATATATGAACATGAAATGAAGAATTTTTAAATAGGACAAATAATATAAAAGTGAAAGGGTTAGGAACAGCCAGATGTGCTAAAGTGATGATGGGGTCATGTAGTGTGATAAAATCCACTCCATTAGCAGGAAGTCTCTCAATGTATCTCTTCAAACGTTTCCCATTGACTGTAAAGCTCCTTCCAGTTTTCTCTTGTGTGATCCCCACTATACTATAAGGAAAAACATTAGATACAGTATAAGGACATAACCATATGGAACGCAACTTACCAGTCATCAGCTTCAGTCGTGAACTGTAGATAAGGACTTTCTCTCCAACATGAAACTCCCTTTGTTGGATCATTCTATCATGAGTTGCATTTGATCTTTCCTTGTAGAGCCTTGAGTTCTCATATGATGATAGTGGAATATCCTTAAGCTCTTGAATTTGCAAATTCCTTTGAATTCTAGCTTGGGCCAAATCCATGTTGCATTTCTTTATAGCCCAATATGCACGATGCTCGACTTCCACTGGGAGATGAAATTATTTCCTAAAAACAATACGAAATGGGGACATACCAATGGGTGTCTTGTATGTTGTCCTATAATCCCACAATGCATCATACAAGTGCTTGCTCCAATCCTTCCTATTTGGATGCACAGTTTTCTCCAAAATTTGTTTCAACTCACAATTTCAAACCTCAGCTTGGCCATTTGTTTGGGGGTGGTATGGTGTTTATGTTTTGTGTGACACCCCATACCTTCTAAAAAGGGAAGAAAAATTCCGACTGCAGAAGTGTGTCCCTTGGTCACTAATGATGGCCTTTGATACTCCAAACCTGCAGAAAATTTGAGCCTTGACAAAATCCACTACAACATGAGAATCGTCAGTCCTGGTGGCCTTGGCCTCCACCCATTTACTCACATAATCAACAACAACCAAAATATCTAAAAATCCAAATGAACTAGGAAAAGGACCCATAAAATCAATGCCCCATACATCAAAAATCTCACAGAATAAAATGGGTTGTTGGGGCATCTCGTGTCTCCTTGAAATGTTTTGAGTGTGTTGGAGACGAGAGCATGACTTACAAAACACATGGGAATCATGGAATAAGCTAGGCCAATATAATCCAGAGTCCAAAACTTTCCTAGCTGTCCGTTGGGGTCCAAAGTGTCCACCACAAGCAAGTGTATGATAGAAATGCAAAACAGACTCAAACTTATGATTGGGAACACACCTCCTAATGACTTGATCACTACACATGCGCCAGAGGTAAGGATCATCCCACACATAAAACCTAGACTCACTTTTTAATTTTTGGACTTGATGCTTCTTCAAATTTGCTGGGATTTCAGAGGAAACAATGTAATTAAGTAAATCAGCATAACAAGGATGTGTACCTGATATGGTATAGAGATGTTCAACGAGGAAAGTGTCCCGAAGTGGTACCTGGTCTAAGGTGTCACCCTCTAGTGTGTGATTAAGACTACTCATGTGGTCCTCCACCAAATTTTCTGACCCATTTTTGTACTTTATATAAATATCAAATTCTTGAAGAAGCAGAATCCATCGGATCAGCCTTGGCTTTGAATATGGCTTCTTCAAGAGGTACCTCAGAGCTGCATGGTCAGAAAAAACAACTACTTTAGAGCCCAATAATTATGAACAGAATTTATCTAAAGAAAACATGACAGAAAGAAACTCCTTTTCTGTGGTTGTGTAATTTGATTAGGTTGAATCTAGTGTCCTCGATGCATAGGCGATCACATGTGAACGTCCCTCCACCCTCTGAGATAAGATAGCTCTAACCGCGAAGTTGGAGGCATCACACATAAGCTCAAAAGGAATATCCCACCGTGGGGGATGTATGATAGGTGGAGTGGTCAAACACTTCTTTATCTCATCAAAGGAAGTCCTGCAAGAATCATCAAACACAAAATTAGAATCCTTTTTAAGTAATCGTGACATAGGAAAAGAAATCTTACTAAAATCTTTGATGAAGCGCCGATAAAATCTTGCATGCCCTAGGAAAGATCTAACATCACGCACACATGAAGGATAGGGTAAGGATTAAATAATGTCTATCTTAGATCTATCAACCTCTATCCCATGTTTTGACACTACATGCCCTAAGACAATGCCATGCTCTACCAAGAAATGACACTTTTCAAAGTTCAGGACCAGATTCTTCTCAATACAACGATTCAATACCTTTCCCAAACTATTTAGACATTCATCAAATGAGGATCCATACACTGTAAAATAATTCATAAATACCTCCATGCAGGTCTCAATAAAATCAGAAAAAATACTCACCATGCATCTCTAGAAGGTACCTGGGGCACTGCAAAGTCCAAATGGAATCCTCCGGTAGAAAAATGTGCTAAAGGGACAGGTGAATGTAGTCTTCTTCTGATCCTCCTGAGCTATATAAACCTGAAAATATCCAGAAAATCCATCCAAGAAACAATAGTGTGTCTTCCCAGCTAGTCTCTCAAGCATCTGATCAATAAATGGGAGGGTGAAATGGTCTTTGCGAGTAGAATGATTTATTTTCCAATAATCAATACACACACGCCAAGTGTTTTGCACCCTCATTGGAACAAACTCATATTTCTCATTTTTAACAACAGTAACACCACTTTTCTTAGGCACAACCTGAATAGGGATAACCCATTGTGAGTCGGAAATAGGTTAAATTATACTCCTCTCATGCAATTTTTCAACCTCTTTTTTAACAACCTCCAGAAGGGTTGGATTGAGTCTCCTTTGTGGTTGCCTCACCGGTTTAGCCTCATCCTCCAAAATAATCCTATGCATGAAAATGGAAGGGATAATACCTGATATGTCAGCCAAGGTCCACCTGATTTCCCTGATGTTCTCCCTCAAAATATTCAAAAGTTTTTCTTCATGTTCAGAAGGAAGATTGTTAGCAATGATAACAGGTAATTTCTCACCACTCAACAAGTATGAGTATTTGAGATTTTGTGGAAATGGCTTGAGTTTCAGTGTAGGTGGGTGGTGTATGGATGGAGACATAGAAGGAACTGAAATATGTGCACAAAGAGCATCAGTATCAGAATATACATCATCAAAATCAGAGAATAAAGAATTAAATCCATCAACATACTCTACATCCATGTCATAATCAGAGTTCACGTGATCAAAATCAGAATATGACTCCATTTCAAAATCAAATCTTAGAGAGTCTTGTTCCTTAGAAACAGGTGTGGAAGTACTCTTAGACATTAAACTATAACCAATACTCATAATCTCCCTAAGCACAGGACAATCCAATTCCATGGTGTTTTTACTTGGTGGTTCAAAATGGGAGATAACAAATGCAGAATGATCCTCTGAGGGGTACTTCATGGAATCTATAACATTAAATATCACAACTTCATCCCCAAATTCCATAGAAAGTGTACCCTCCTTGACATTTATGATAGTTTTTTCAGTTTTGAGGAAGGTTCTACCTAAGATAATGGGGGCATGAGAACTTACCTGATCATCCTCCATGTAAATAACATAGAAGTCTGCTGGAAAGATCATGTATCTTACCCGGACAAGTACATACTCAAGGAATCCCGATGGATATGTCATAGCTCTATTTTCCAATTGCACCACTACTCTCATCATATTCAACTCACCAACCTGTAAAGAAGATAATACAGAGTGAGGCATCACATTTATGGAAGCTCCCAAATCACAAAGTGCATCATAAAAGTGAAACTCCCCTATGGTGCATGGGATGGTGAATGTCCATGGATCCTTGCACTTTGTCGGCATTTCAAGATTTGGTGTAATGGGTGTTGACATATTCCTTCCAAGATTGATCCTCTCATTTCCCTTAAGCCCTCTTCGATTGGTGCAGAGTTCTTTTAAAAATTTGGAATACCTTGGGATTTGTTTGATGGCTTCAAGTAGAGGGACGTTGATCTAAACACACTTGAATGTGTCCAACACCTCTTTTTGCATCGTCTCTTCAACCATATTCTTGGTTTGAACAACCCTATTTGGAAAAGGAAGGGGTTTAGGATGAACATCATCAATCTTTTTCTTACCTTTATCTTTCTCCTTGGATTTCTCATCAGTTGGTATGGAATGCGGCTTCTCTAGAGTTGAGGTGAATCTCGGTGGAATGGTAGGTGTAGATGTATCGTTTATTTTCTTCCCACTTCTCAATGTGGTGGCACTAACATTCCCCTTTGGATTTGGAGTGGGTTGGGAAGGAAGATTTCCAGAATTCTTACTTACTAGTTCATGGAGGGTAGTGGCAATCTGGCTCATTTGAGTCTTCAACTCCCTCAACTCTGAACCTTGACTTTTCATCTCATTCTGTTGATTAAGAACAATTTGATTCAAAAGGTCATCAGTTTTAGAATCTACCTTGGGTGGGGGATTCCCTTGTTGTTGGCTTGCTGATCCTTTAGATTCAAATCTCCTTTGGGGTTGTTGGAAACGCTGCTGGTAAGGTAGAGGCTGCTCAAAGTTTTGTTGAAAAGAGGGCATTTGATGTTGTCCAGAGACATACCTCATGTCTGATTGATCCTTCCACCCTTGGTTGTATGTTGGATCAAACTTCTTTTGGGGATATGGTTGTTGTTGTTGCTGCTGATATGGTCCCCCAGGGAACACTGCTGCACAATCTTTTGTTTTTTGGAGTTGGGGGAAACAGTCAGTTGGGTGGATTGTCTCAATGAAAATACCACAAGGCCTTGAAGGAGGGGTTGGGATGCCTTTTGAGACAAAGAAATCTGCCTCGCAATAGTGTTCAATTCTTCCAACTTGGTATCAATTAAATGACTTTCAAGAGAAGGAGGACTTACCTGATGTACTCCCCTGACATGTGGTGTACCTTGATCACCAAATTTTTGGGAGTTTTGGTCCATTTTGTCAATCAACACACGTGCAGTTACTGGTGTCTTTTCCACCAATGCTCCTCCAGCTACAGCATCCACCATACTTCTCTCTATAGGTGTGATTCCTTCATAGAAGTACTGGATGAGTAGTTGCCCACTGATTTGGTGATGTGGGAAGCTTACACACAACTTCTTGAATCACTCCCAGTACTCATACATTGACTCCCCTTGTGCTTGCTTGATCTGAGATATCTCTTTACAAATGGAAGTGGTACTTGATGTTGGAAAAAATATCTACAAGAAAATACGTTTTAAATCATTCCAACAAGTTACATCTTCGGGTTGTAAATAATACATCCAATATTTCGTAGCTCCATCAAGTGAGAATGGGAATGCTCTTAATTTGATTTGGTCTTCAGATACATTTCTTGGTTTCAAGTTTGAACAAACTATATTAAATTCTTTCAAATGCTTATTGGGATCCTTACCAGAGAGGCTATGAATCTTTGGAAGTAAGTGAATTAACCCAGATTTTAGCTCAAAGTCCGATTCGAGATTTGGGTATGCAATACAATTTGGTTGATAGTTAATATCAGGTGCAGCCAATTCTCGAATGGTTCTATTAAGTACATTTCCATTATTTTCAGCCATTAGTTCTTGTTTTATTTTTTAATTTGAATTGCTTCCAATTTCAAAATTCTGATATTGGAGTAATTCTCCAACTGGTTGAATGTTGAAACTTCTCGTAGACTGAGAATGTCTGATTAGAGTCCTAAGGATACGGTCAATCTCAGGGTCAAGATATAATATATCTTTGGGATTAGTTCGTGTAATAAATCAATGAAAGATGAAAATAAGGAAATTGGAACATAGTAAAATAAAAAATTAGAATTTTGAATTGATGGTCCAAAAATAAGTAGAAGAAAATAAAATAAGAATAAGAAAAAAAAAATCAGATTGGGTAAAGAAGGAAGAAAGAAGAGAGGAAGAGAATAAAATGTAAAATAAAATAAATACCTCTAATTGGTTGAAATAATTACTTGCCTCCCTAGCAATGGCACTAATTTGAAAGAGCACTGTCGTGGGCGCCCTCAAATGATTAGTGTGATTTTGGGGTACTTAGGTGCAGTAGAGTGGCTGACCAAGGTCGTCTCTCAAAGGAAGAAGTGAATTAAAACAACATTTTAGAGGTATTATAAAAATAAAATATAATATAATTAAAAAACTACTTGAAAGGATGGGGGTGGTTGTTTATCATTTATAAAACTTGAAGAAGTTTGCTGGAAGAAGATTGCATTTTTTTTAAATTTTGAAATGAAGTTTGATTAAAAAGACACAACAAGAAGATGTTTTTTTAGAAAATATTTAAAAGGATTAATCTATCTAACTCTACCACTTTACTCTATTATTAATCATTATCATTTAAATTAACATTCACTTAATTATGATCCCTTAATTTGTTAAATCCCTAACCCTACGAGAATTAACTTTACCACGAAGATGAAGTGAATTTAACCCTAGGCTAACTTCGGAACATACAATCGCAACACCCTACTTTGATTGATGTTCTAAAATTATCTTATGGTCAGTGGTAAATTAAGGAACATATCCATTCTGTAAATGAAGACTAATTGAGTTTAGGGATTATGTTTGAACTCTATAAATTAATCCCATGTGGTTTTGAATTACCGGTTAAGGTTGCGCTCTCACAATTCACACAATTCCCGACTGCGCATGTTTTGTGTTAACTATTCAATTGCTTGATTAGTTTCATTTAAATTAAAAACTCAATTAATAGATCATAATATGTGAATTAAAGTATCTCATTGATTCAAAATAAATGAATGAAGAAGGATAGAGGTTGATCGATTACTGAAAATAACTAATCTTCCATGGGTGGCGTAATCATCTTAGAAGCGAATTGCATTTGCAAAAGTTTATAATGGGTATAACCCAATAACACTTCTACTCAAGAATTCCAACCCAAAGAGGAAGATTAAGAGAAGAATAAATTTAAATAAAACAGAATAAAATATAAGAAATAAATGAATAACAAATATGTTTAAAACACAAATGAAAATATTACAACATGAAGAAGAGAATGAGGCTTCGATGATAGGATCCTTGCTTCAAGAGATACCCCTCTTAAAATGGTTGGATAATTTGGGTGAAACAAATTCTCCTCTGCCTCAAATCTTCTAATGCACGTCCCAGCCCCACCAAATGAGAAAAACACCAATTTATAGAGTAGTGGGGATTCTAGGTTCAAAGTGGTTTCAAGTGTGAATGAGGAATCTCGGCCAAATATTTTATTCCAACTTTCACTGCCCATTTGACCACCACAATGTGTGAATTGTCCAGCATTCCGGAAGGATAATATGTGCGGATACGGGTCATATATCTCCTCGAAATGTTTGGGCTCAATCCAAGCCCATATTATGGAGTTATGACTGAAAATATAGAAGCTTTTACATTCTGGCGTTTCCATCCCACCTTTGACTTAATGGCCCAATTACTCCATCCAAATGCATTATTTTTATCAATTATCCTGAATAACAGTTGTAGAACATGAAGTAAGGAAACTAGTTACAAGATATTAAGTTCAAATAATTCAAATAAAAATATTTATGATTGAAATACCACAGTGATTTTAAAAGGGTAAAACTTGAATTTTCATCAAATATTCAAATGAATGATCTAATCCCAAATACTTTCTAATTAAACATATTTAACACAATGTGAGGAAATTATATCATTTATTATCAATAAAATATTCAATAAAATATTGTTTTATCAACTCCCCCACACTTACCCTTTTGCACTTCTGAGCAAAACCTCATATCAAGTAAACATCAATATCAAATCAAAACCAATTTTAAAATACATATCCTTGAGATAAAACAATTACACACCAAGAAAAAAAATATCATGCCTCATAAAAAACCATTATTTCAAGTTATTCATTTATATAATTCAATATATTTCCACTTTATTTATCCTCTCATGCACAAAACACTAAACTCACTTGAATTTTCCCTTATCACACAAATATCAATTTTTTTGCAATGTCGTTCTCATCCAAACTCATACAAGGGTCACCATAGGCTTGATAAATTCATACATCACCACCCTATGTTAGTCAAGGATGTATATTTATCATGAGGACTCTTCAGGATTATTCTGTTGCTTTCGGTTGGTAGGATTTAGATGTAAAAAATTTTGAGGTTGAATGAGGAGGGCTTGACTCTTTTTGAAGAAAAATTACATTAATCTAATTTTCACTTAAATATGGTCTTCTCCTCAATCCCCATAGTATCAATTCAGCTCCATCATCATGAAAAGTCATGAAAAGTTTACACCATTCATCATTTTAGCATCAAAAATGTCAATCTTCTCAAACATGATTTTCTTGAAAGCTCCAGATAGGCGCAACTTTCCACCTCAATTAGAAGCTCCAGAAAAGGCACAGCTTCACTTGTCATGAAAGCTCCAGAAAAGGCACATCTTTCAATATAATTACTTTCTTCAATAGCAAACACATCTCTTCAGAATTTAATTTTCCACCCAAAGTATCACAGAATGTGGTAGCACAACACAAGATAGATTCCCCCACACTTAAGCTCAACTAGATTATGCAATTTCACTTCAAGAGTTGGTTGGATAGGGAAAATTGGCTTGTAATGTGGCTAACCTAAAAGGATGTGCATGGATTCTAAGGGTTACAAGGATTAAATGTCCAATGTATGCCATTACAAAAAAAGGATTATTTGAAATAGGGGCTTTAATACCAAACAAATGCCTCAATTTTTTAAACATAATTACCTCAAACCCTCAAGTTTTGACAGGAATAGATCAAATTCTAGTTAAATCAAGCATGGTTTGGTTCTCTAAATAAGTGAGGTGAATGTAAAGAATATGAAAATAATGGTTCAGAATCCTCACAGGAATGTGATTTCAAATATAAAGACAGTGATATGGGGCATGGGATTGAAAATTCAATATACTTTTCATGAAATTACTAAATATTTGAACTTGAAACAAAGTCATTTTCAGCATTCATTTAAGCTCGGTTCCATGGGATAAATTGTTTCACTCATTTATATGCATTTCAAAATTGTGATGAGAATCATTTCATCTCAAAAAATTTAAAAACACAAAGAAAATTGAAAAATAAACACACAAAATTTGAAAAACACATAGCTTTTTTTGTTTTTTTAAATAGGAAAACAATTTAAATTACTAAACTAAAAGGTTCCCTCCCCCACACTTAAAATATTGCATTGTACTCAATGTGAACCTATGAGATGATATATGCACATGAAATGCAGAATTTTTAAATAGGACAAATAATATAAAAGTGAAAGGGTTAGGAACAGCCTGATGTTCTCAAGTGATGATGGGGTCATGCAGTGTGATAAAATCCACTGCATTAGCAGGAAGTCCCTCAATGTATCTCCTCAAATGTTTCCCATTGATTGTAAAGCTCATTCCAGTGTCCTCTTGTGTGATCTCCATTGCACCATAAAAAAACATTAGATTCAATATAAGGACCTAACCATCTGAAATGCAACTTACCAGGCATCAACTTCAGTCGTGAACTGTAGAGAAGGACTTTCTCTCCAACATGAAACTCCCTTTGTTAGATCATTCTATCATGAGATGATTTTGATATTTCCTTGTAGAGCCTTGAGTTCTCATATGATGATAGTTGAATCTCCTCAAGCTCTTGAATTTTCAACTTCCTTTGAATTCTAGCTTGGGCCAAATCCATGTTGCATTTCTTTATAGCCCAATATGCCCGATGCTCGAATTCCACTGGGAGATGACATGCTTTCCCAAAAACAATCTGAAATGGGTAAATACCAATGGGTGTCTTGTATGCTTTCCTATAAGCCCACAATGCATCATCCAAGCACTTTCTCCAGTCCTTCCTATTTGGCTGCATGATTTTCTCCAAAATTTGTTTCAACTCACGATTTAAAACCTCAGCCTGGCCATTTGTTTGGGGGTGGTATGGTGTTGATGTTTTGTGTGTCACCCTATACTTTCTAAGAAGGGAAGAAAAATTCTGATTGCAGAAGTGTGTACCTTGGTCACTGATGATGGCCTTTGGTATGCCAAACCTGCAGAAAATTCGAGCCTTGAAAAAATCCACTATAACATGAGAATCGCCAGTCCTGGTGGCCTTGGCCTCCACCCATTTACTCACATAATCAACAGCAACCAAAATATACAAAAATAAAAATGAACTAGGAAAAGGACCCATAAAATAAATTCCCCATACATCAAAAATCTCACAGAATAAAATGGGTTGTTGGGGCATCTTGTGTCTCCTTGAAATGTTTCCAGTGTGCTAGAAATGAGAGCATGACTTACAAAACACATGGGAATCATGTAATAAGCTAGGACAATATAATACAAAGTCCAAAACCTTCCTAACTGTCCGTTAGGGTCCAAAGTGTCCACCACAAGAAAGTGTATGACAGAAATTCAAAACAGACTCAAACTCATGATTGGGAACACACCTCCTAATAACTTGATCACTACACATGCGCCAGAGGTAAGGATCGTCCCACACATAAAACCTAGACTCACTTTTTAATTTTTGGACTTGACGCTTCTTTAAATTTTCTGGGATTTCAGAGGAAATAATGTAATTAACTAAATCAACATACCAAGGATGCGTACCTGAGATGGTATAGAGATGTTCATCGGGGAAAGTGTCCTGAAGTGGTACCTGGTCGAAGGTTTCACCCTCTAGTGTGTGAGTAAGCCTACTCATGTAGTCCACCTCCAAGTTTTCTGACCCCTTTTTGTCCTTAATCTCAATATCAGATTATTAAAGAAGGTGCATCCATCAGATCATCCTCAGATTTGCATCTGGCTTCTTCAAGAGGTACCTCAGAGCTACATGGTCAGAAAAAACAACTACTTTAGAGCCCAATAAATATGTACGGAATTTATCTAAAGAAAATATGATAGCAAGAAACTCCTTTTCTATGGTTGTGTAATTTGATTAGGCTGAATCCAGTGTCCTCTATGCATAGGCAATCACATGTAAACATCTCTCCACCCTCTGAGATAAGACAGATCCAACCGTGAAGTTGGAGGCGTCACACATAATCTCAAAAGGAATCTCCCACCGTGGGGGCTGTATGATAGGTGGAGTGGTCAAACACTTCTTTAGATCATCAAAGGAAGTCCTGCAAGAATCATCAAACACAAAATCAGAATCATTTTGAAGTAATCGTGACATAGGAAGAGAAATTTTACTAAAATCTTTTATAAAGCGCTGATAAAATCCTGCATGCCCTAGTAAGGATCTAATATCACGCACACATGAAGGATAGGGTAAGGATGAAATAATGTCTATCTTAGATCTATCAACCTCTATCCCCTGTTTTGACACTACATACCCTAAGACAATGCCATGCTCTACCATGAAATGACACTTTTCAAAGTTCAGGACCAGATTCTTCTCAATACAACGATTCAATACCTTTCCCAAACTATTTATACATTAATCAAATGAGGATACATACACTATAAAATCATCCATAAATACCTCCATGTAGGTCTCAATAAAATCAGAAAAAATACTCACCATGCATCTCTGGAAGGTACCTGGGGCGTTGCAAAGTCCAAATGGCATCCTCCGGTAGAAAAATGTGTCAAAGGGACAGGTGAATGTAGTCTTCTTCTGATCCTATGGAGCTATAGAAACCTGAAAATATCAATAAAATCCATCCAAGAAACAATAGTGTGTCTTCCCGGCTAGTCTCTCAAGCATCTGATCAATAAATGGGAGGGGGAAATGGTCTTTGCGAGTAGAATGATTTAGTTTCCTATAATCAATACACACACGCCGAGTGTTTTGCACCCTCATTGGAACTAACTCATCTTTATCATTTTTAACAACAATAACACCACTTTTCTTAGGCACAACCTGAATAGGGCTAACCCATTGTGAGTCAGAAATAGGGTAAATTATACCTTCCTCGAGCAATTTTTCAACCTCTTTTTTAACAACCTATAGAAGGGTTGGATTGAGTCTCCTTTGTGGTTGCCTCACCGGTTTAGCCTCATCCTCCAAAAGAATCCTATGCATGAAAATGGAGGGGCTAATACCTGATATGTCAGCCAAGGTCCACCTGATTGCCCTAATGTTCTCCCTCAAAAGATTCAAAAGTTTTTCTTCATGTTCAAAATGGAGATTGTTAGCAATGATAACAGGTAATTTCTCACCACTCAATAAGTATGAGTTTTTGAGATTTGGTGGGAATGGATTGAGTTCCAGTATAGGGGGTGGTGTATGGATGGATACATAGAAGGTACTGAAATATGTGCACAAATAGCATTAGTATCAGAATATACATCATTAAAATCAGAGAATAAAGCATCAAATCCATCAGCATACGCTACAGCCATGTCATAATCAGAGTTCACGTGATCAAAATTAGAATATGAATCCATTTCAAAATCAAATCTTAGAGAGTCTTGTTCCTTAGAAACAGGTGTGAAAGTACTCTTAGACATCAAACTAGAACCAATACTCATAATCTCCCTAAGCACAGGACAATCCAATTCCATGGTGTTTTTACTTGGTGGTTCAAAATGGGAGATAACAAATTCCGAATGATCCTCTAAGGGGTACTTCATGGAATCCATAACATTAAATATCACAACTTCATCCCCAAATTCCATGGAAAGTGTACCATCATTGACATTTATGATAGTTTTTTAAGTTTTGAGGAAGGGTCTACCTAAGATAATGGGGGCATGAGAACTTATCTGATCATCCTCCATGTTAAGCATATAAAAGTCTACTGGAAAGATCGTGTCTCTTACCTGGACAAGTACATCCTCAAGGACTCCCACTGGATATGTCGTATCTCTATTCGCAAATTGCACCACTACTCTCGTCGGCTTCAACTCACCAACCTGTAAAGAAGAGAATGCATAGTGAGGCATCACATTTATGGAAGCTTCCAAATCACAAAGTGCATCAGAAAAGTGAAACTCCCCTATGGTGCATGGGATGGTGAATTTCCCTAGATCCTTGCACTTTTTCGACATTTCTAGAGTTGGTATAATGAGTGCTGACACATTTTTTCCAATATTGATCCTCTCATTTCCCTTAAGCCCTCTTCGATTGGTGTAGAGTTCTTTTAAGAATTTGGCATACCTTGGGATTTGTTTGATGGATTCAAGTAGAGGAATGTTGATCTCAACACGCTTAAATGTGTCCAAAACTTCTTTTTGCATCGCCTCTTCAGCTATCTTCTTGGTTTGAACATCCCTGTTTGGAAAAGGAAGGGGTTTAGGAGGAACATCATCAATCTTTTTCTTAACTTTATCCTTGGATTGCTCATTAGTTGGTATGGAATGTGGCTTCCCTGGAGTTGAGGTGAATCCAAGTGGAATGGTAGGTGTAGATGTATCATTCATTTGCTTCTCACTTCTCAATGTGATGGCACTAACATTCCCCTTTGGATTTGGAGTGGGTTGGGAAGGAAGATTTCCAGAATTCTTACTTACTAGTTCATGGAGGGCAGTGGCAATCTAGCTCATTTGAGTCTTCAACTCCCTCAACTTTGAACCTTGACTTTTCAGCTCATTTTGTTGATTAAGAAAAATTTGCTTCAAAAGGTCATCAGTGTTAGAATCTACCGTGGGTGGGGGATTCTCTTGTTGTTGGCTTGTTGATTCTTGAGATTCAAATCTCCTTTGGGGTTTTTGGAAACACTGCTGGTAAGGTGGAGGCTGCTGGAAGTTTTGTTGAAAATAGGGCCTTTGATGTTGTCCAGAGACATACCTCATGTCCGATTGATCCTTCCACACTTGGTTGTATGTTGGATCAAACTTCTTTTGGGGATATGGTTGTTTTGTTGCTGCTGATATGGTCTCCTAGGGAACACTGCTGCACAATCTTCTGTTTCTTGGAGTTGTGGGCAACAGTCAGTTGGGTGGCTTGTGTCAGTGCAAATACCACAAGGCCTTGAAGGAGGGGGTTGGGATGTCTTTTGAGCCAAAGAAATCTTCCTCACCATAGTGGTAAATTCTTCAAACTTGGTATCAATCAAATGACTTTCAAGAGAAGAAGGACTTACCTGATGTACTCCCCTAACATGTGGTGTACCTCGATCACCAAATTGTTGGGAGTTTTGGGCCATTTTGTCGATCAACGCACGTGAAGCTACTGGTGTCTTGTCCACCAATGCTCCTCTAGCTGCAGCATCCATGATACTTCTCTCCATAGGTGTGAGCCTTTCATAGAAGTACCGGATGAGTAGTTTCTCACTGATTTGGTGATGTGGGCAGCTTGCACGCAACTTCTTGAATCACTCCCAGTACTCATACATTGACTCCCCTTATGCTTGCTTGATCCAAGATATCTCTTTTATAATGGAATTGGTCCTTGATGATGGAAAAAATCTCTTCAAGAAAAGACATTTTATATCGTTCCAACAAGTTACATCTTCGGGTTGTAAATAATACATCCAATATTTCGCAGGTCCATCAAGTGAGAATGGGAATGCTCTTAATTTGATTTGGTCTTCAGATACATTTCTTGGTTTCAAGGTTGAGAAAACCACGTTAAATTCTTTCAAATGTTTATTGGGATCCTCACTAGAGAGTCCATGAAACTTTGGAAGTAAGTGAATTAACCCATATTTTAGTTCAATGTCTGATTCGAGATTTGGGTATGCAATACAATTTGGTTGATAGTTAATATCAGGTGCAGCCAATTCTAGAATGGTTCTATTAAGTTCATTTCCATTATTTTCAGTCATTGGTTCATATTTTATGGTTGAATTTGAATTTCTTCCTATTTTAATATTCTGATATTGGAGTAATTCTCCAACTTGTTGAATGTTGAAACTTCCTGTAGACTGAGAATGTCTAATTCAAGCCCTAAGGCTACGTTCAATCTCAGGGTCAAGATCTAAGAGATCTTTGGGATTAGTTAGTGTCATAAATCAATGAAAGGTGAAAAGAAGGAAAGTGGAACATAGTAAAATAAAAATTAGAAGTTTGAGTTGATGGTCCAAAAAGAGGTAGAAGAAAATAAAAAAAGAAGAATAAAAAAATCAGATTGGGTAAAGAAGGAAGAAAGAAGAGAGGAAGAGAATAAAATGTAAAATAAAATAAATACCTCTAATTGGTTGAAATAATTACTTGCCTCCCCATAAATGGAACCAATTTTAAAGAGCGATGTTGTGGGTGCCCTCAAATGATTAGTGTGATTTTTGGGTACTTAGGTGCACCAGAGTGGCTGTCCAAGGTCGTCTCTCAAAGGAGGAAGTGAATTAAAACAACATTTTAGAGGTATTATAAAAATAAAATATAATATAATTAAAACAATACTTTAAAGGATATGGGGTGGTTGTTTATCGTTTATAAAACTTGAAGAAGTTTGCTGGAAGAAGATTGCATTTTTTTTTAATTTTGAAATGAAGTTTGATTAAAAAGACACAACAAGAAGATGTTTTTTTAGAAAATATTTAAAAGGAGTAATCAATATAACTCTACATCTTCACTCTATTATTAATAATTATAATTTAAATTAACATTCACTTAATTATGATCCCTTAATTTGTTAAATCTTGAACCCTACTAGAATTAACTTTACCACGAAGATGAAGTGAATTTAACCCTAGGCTAACTTCGGAACATGAAATCACAACACCCTGATTTGATTGATGTTCTAAGATTATCTTATGGTCAGTGGTAAATTAAGGCACATATTCATTCTGGAAATTAGTACTAATTGAGTTTAGGGATTATGTTTGAACTCTACAAATTAATCCCATGTGGTTTTGAATTACCGGTTAAGGTTGCGCTCTCACAGTTCACACAATTCCCGACCTCGCGTGTTTTGTGTTAACTATTCAATTTCTTACTTAGTTTCATTTAAATTAAAAACTCAATTAATAGATCATAATATGTGAATTATAGTAGCTCATTGATTCAAAATAAATTAATGAAGAAGGATAGAGGTCGATCGATTACTAAAAAGAACTATTATTCCATGGGTGGCGTAATCATCGTAGAATCGAATTGCATTTGCAAAGGTTTATAATGGGTATAACCCAATAACTCTTCTAATAAATAATTCCAGACCAAATAGGAAGATTAATAGAATAATAAATTTAAATAAAACATAATAAAATAGAATAAATAAATTAATAACAAAGAAGTTTAAAACACAAATGAAAATATTACAACATGAAGAAGAGAATGAGGCTTCGATGAAGGGATCCTTGCTTCAAGAGCTAACCCTCTTACAATGGTTGGAGAATTTGGGTGAAACCAATTATACTCTGCCTAAAATCTCTTAATTCACTTCCCAACCCCACCAAATGATAAAAACACCAATTTATAGAGTGGTGGGGAGGATAGGTTCAAAGTGGTTTCAAGTGTGAATGAGGAATCTCGGCCAAATATTTTATTCCAAATTGAACCGCCCATTTTACCACCAAAACGCATGAATTGGCCGGCCTTCCAGAAGGATAATATGTGCGGATATGGTTCCTCTATCTCTTATAAAACTATGGGCTCAATCCAAGTCCATATGATGGAGTTATGGCCGAAATACATAATCTTTTACATTCTGGCGTGTCCAGACCACCTTTGACTTAATGGCCCACTTAATCCATCCAAATACATTCTTTTTATCAATTTTCATGAATAAAATTTGTAGAACATGAAGTAAGTAACATAGTTACAAAATATTAAGTTCAAATAATTCAAATAGAAATATTTATGATTGAAATACTACAGTGATTTTAAAAGGGTAAAACTGGAATTTTCATCAAATATTCAAATGAATGATCTAATCCCAAATATTTTCTAATTAAACATATTTAACACAATGTGACGAAATTATATCATTTATTATCAATAAAATATTGTTTTATCAATCACCCGCAAAGGATCCTACCTGAATGGTATGTACAGCTCTCAAATGGTCGTCTATGTGGTACGCCTCGTCTAGAGTCCACCTCTGAGCTACCTCCAGTCCTGGTACCCTCGTCTTCAGTCAACGTTTTCTATCATCTACATTGAACACAATAAGGTGTGGGTGTAGCACGTGCATGGGTGAGTATAAAAATACTCATTTGGGACCATGAGACCCCGTAGGTCTCCTAGAGTTCCACAGAGGAAAGACCACAAAACAATAACCCAACTCAACTTAGGTAAATGCCCACACATATACCTAAGTTATCAAGCTATACTCATCTCATATATGTATGAAGTATACCATGAAGGTAACACCACGAAGTTGAAGTATCACTTAGCATAACCTCAATCACAAGAACAAAGTAAAGACAGCTCACACCAGGATTTATTCTATGGGTAAAAACAAGTAACATCCACAGTCACATTGTCGAACACCTCAGCTACTAGAGAACTCCTCCTCTATTGAGTATAGTGGGCCTACAGTTTCACATAGAGGTGCTTCCCACTAATCTTGTACTTATGAAGTACTCCTCCTATCGAGTACCGTGGGTCTTCCACGTCACACAGAGGTGCTCCCTACCATGGGTCTGCCACATCACACAGAGGTGCTCCCCCTCATGGCCTGCTGAGATAATCCTCCTATCAAGTATCGTGGGATTTCCGCATCAAACATAGGTGATCCCCACCATGGGTATGTCGCGTCACACAAAGGCGCTCCCCACTGGGCATGTCGAGTCACTCCGAGTCGTAATGGTCAGCAGTCGTGAGATCTAAGTCGGTCACAGGGTTCCGCACGTAGTGCCCTTGGGAGAACTAATCCCCAAGACACCGGTCATACCTCAAAATTCCCTAATTTCCCTGAAATAGTATCCCAAAGGTCCATCACATCAAAAGGAACCCAACACAATAGATGACGCGTCAATTGGACGCCCGGTCGGTAAGTTATTAGTGTTTCCACTCTGAGGGCCTGGTTGGATTTGAGGTTTGATCCAACCCATTCATACTCTAACTTTATCAAAAACTCAAGTGGAGTATACCAAAAAGGACTGTCTCTATCCAAGTATTTTGGGGCTGCAGATGGTTCGTCAAATGGACACTCGGTTCACAAGTTTGGGCCATAAAGACGTAACTGGGTCCAGATGGGTCTGGGTTTGGTCTGACCCGGTCGGACCAACCCGGCCCGACCCGTCATGGTCCGAACGAACCCAATTCAGGTTAACCCGACATGGTTCAGGCCTAGCCTGGGTGGCCTAGGCCCCGGTGGGCCTCGCCCGCTGGGCCATGCTTCGGCCCGTCCCGTTAGAGCGGCCCGTGGTGGGCAGGCAGTCTGCCTTAGCCACAACCCGGGGGGGAGGCGCCCCCCAGCAATCCGAACGGCATGTTGGTTGTTCATTCGCCTCGCTGGCACGTGATACCACTTGTTAGTCTCGTACGGTGTGCCTTGGCCAGCCGGAACGGTCATCCGGTTCTCCTTCTATTGGCGCGACGGCGCCGCTGTCCACCTACAGCCGGTCGGGTGTCGGCCACCCTCCAGCCTCCACCGCGACAAAGCGGTCATGCCCTTCTGATCCACCGGCAGCGTGGATGTGTGTCACTGCTCCACCATGTGGCTGGCCAGATGCCGGTCACCACCCTGGTCTGCCACGGCCGATGGGCCCTGGCCTCCTTCACAACCGATGGTGCGGACGCGCACCTCCCTTCCTCCCTCACGGATGGCCGAGTGTCGGTCGTCACCTTCTTCTGCGAGCCACTGTGGATTATTTCCAAGCCTGAAAAATTAAATGATCACATATTCCTTATCCTTACATCGAGGGCTTCATTCCCATATATCGTGCTCAGTGAAAGTTCATGTTTCCAGTGTCAATAAATATTAGGCGTTGAAGAATGAACGAAGAACGTGCGAAGAATAAAAAGAAAAATGAGCAAGGTTTATGTGCGGGATGATGACCATGTTCGTTTGGTCATCATTTTTGTGAATTTAGGATATGAAGAATCAATAAAATTTAGTTATATTAAAAATAACCCCTACCTCATTTTCCATTGGAGGTGGCGCAAGGAAGAAGACGTCGTCGATGAAGAGGATGTCGGCGTTCGTCGCTTCCGCATAACGCTTCTGATCCGGGCTCGTGCATCGTCCTCATTCTTCATTAGGTGGGTGGGTTCTTCATTTGGAGAATTTTCTTCTAGGTTCTCCAAAGCTCTCTCCCAATTATCCTTTTCCAATGATTTCCAAAAATTAAATGATGGGCCAATATTAATTAAGATAGGTTAATTAATCTCGGCACATAAAAGTTGGAATAATTAAAATTCGCAATAAATTTTTTTGTGTTGGCACAATTGAATGGGAGGATTCCAAGGGATTTCCCCAAATTAAAGAAGGGTTTAGGTGGTACCCACCCCTAGAATTCAAAAAGTAGGTTTCAAGCTTGGGTGGTCCCCACCTCCATAATTCAATAATTAGGTTTCAAAAAGAAAAATAAAATGTTAATTATTTTATTTTTCTTCTTCCATGAAAAACTGAAAAACTAACTTCCACCCTCGACCTACTGCAGTTGAGGTGAAGGTCTCCTTAAGTGAATACTGGTGCTGTGAGTTCAACGATGTCCTCAGATTTCAATTCCAAGCACCGGTTCAAAAGTTACAAAAACCCACTCGCACATTTACTAAACGTACCCGAAAAAAAGTTTAGAAATTCATTACGGGAACTCCGGGCCTCGTAATCATGCGTCGTCAATTTTTTCATACTAGTAATATTGCCATATAATTAAAAAATATTACATGAAAAAATCTGGGTCTTTACATTCTCCCCACCTCAGGGCTTTGCGTCCCCATAAGCCACAACTCAAACTAAGGGAACAAGTTGGGGTACTGAGCACGTATCTGAGCCTCCCACTCCTATGTGCTCTCTTGGAGGTTCCCATGATTCCAGCGAATGCGCACCAGAGGTATCGACCACCCATGAAGTACCCACTCCTTTCAATCCTCAATCTCTATTGGAACCTCTGTAAACGTCACCCCATCGTCGATATCCAACTCGTAGTGGTTGATGACATGAGATGGGTCGTGAACGTATCTCCTCAGCTGAGATACGTGGAAAACATCGTGCACCTGGTGCAATTGAGGTGAATGAGCTAAGCGGTAAGCCACCTTGTTAAACCTGTTGAGGTCCTAAAAAGGTCTGATGAACCTCGGAGATAACTTGCTACCCCGGCCGAATCTATTCAAACATCGTTGAGGTGAGACTAGTAGAAAGACGTGGTCACCATCCTCAAATTCTTGAGGTCTCCACCTCCTATTAGCATAGGATTTCTGCCTGCTCTGTGTAGTCTTCATCCACTCCTGGATGATCTGCACCTTCTTTATGGTAGCTCGCACCATCTCTGGTCCCATGAGTGCTGACTCCCCTGGGTCTGTCCAACACAAAGGTGGTCTGTAATGTCGTCCGTACAGTGCCTCAAATGGTGCCATATTGATAGTGGAGTGATAAGTGTTGTTGAATGAAAACTCCACTAAAGTCAATTGATCCTCCCATCTATGGCCAAAATCAAGGATGCAATAACGTAGCATGTCCTCAAGGGTCTGAATGGTCCACTCCATCTGACCATCAATCTGAGGATGGAAGGCGGTGCTCAACCGAAGCTATGTCCCGAACGCCTCCTGCAACCCCTTCCATAGATGGAAAGTAAAACATACATCACGATCAAAGACAATCATAGTTGGAAATCCATGAATTCTTACAATCTCCTACATGTAGTGGCATACCAGACCCTCTACTGGACCCTGCTCTCTGATAGGTAGAAATTGGGCCGACTTGGTGAGTCGTTCTATGATCACCCAGATGGAGTCATGTCCCCTGGACGTGTGTAGAAGACCCATCACAAAGTCCATGGAAATTCCATCCCACTTCCACTCTGGCACCTCTAATGGATGAACTAAGAATGTTGGAACTTGATGCTCCGTCTTCACTTGCTGACAAGTGAGGCACAGAGAGACAAACTCTACCACTGCTTTCTTCATTCCCGGCCACCAGTGCTGACGCCAAAGGTCCTGGTACATCTTTTCCACTTCTAGATGTACCACTAGAGGGGATGTATGGAACTCCCTCAACACTTCCTCCCTAAGCGTCGTTGGTACCATAGTATACCCCCTAAAGAGGATGACATGCTCCCCACATTCATAAAATCCATTAGGTGCATGTCCTGTAGATATCTGAGCACTTAGAGCCTCGTAGTCAGCGTCCCCAAGCTGCACCTCCCTGACTCACTGAAGGAGTGGTGGAGTGACTGTCAATGACTGAAGATAAGCTGCTCCTTCTTGATCCACATAGGATATCTGCAAAATAGTTAGCTTCTCCATCACCTCACTCAGTAGTTATATACCAGATCTTCTACTAAGTGCATCTGCTACTACATTCTCCTTCCCATGAGTATAGACTATCTCTAAGTCATAGTCCTGGAGGAACTCAATCCAACTCTGTTGTCTCAAGTTCAAGTCCTTATGAGAGAATATATACCTAATACTCTTGTGATTAGAGTAGATTATAAAACGTTCTCCCATCAAGTAATGTCTCCACATCTTCAAGGAAAATACCACTACTGCTAACTCCAGGTCATGGGTAGCATAGTTCTTCTCATGTTGTCTCAGATGTCGAGAACCATACACGATCATTTCTTACTCCCGCATTAAGACACATCCAAGCCCGGTCCCTAATGCATCACAGTAGAGTACGTACCCAACACCCTCCTTCGGTAGCCTCAATATGGGGGCACTCTTCAGTCTCTACCTCAGCTCCTGGAAACTCTGTTGGAACCTCTCCGACCACATGAAGGGTTTCCCCTTCTTCTTCAATGCTGATAAGGGTGTCGCAACTCTGGAAAAGTCAAGAACAAACCTCCGGTAGTAACCGGAAAAACCCAAAAAACATTGCACCTCCATCACGCTCTTGGGTGGTTCCCAAGCTAGTACAGCGTCAATATTTTCTGGATCCATCGCAACTCCAGCCTGCGAGATGATGTGTCCTAGAAAGTGGACCTCTCATATCCAAAACTGGCACTTCGAGAGCTTAATATAAAGCTGGTGATCTCAGAGTGTGTCCAGAACTATCTGCAAATGATAGGCATGTTCCTCCTCTATCATTGAGTATATCAGGATGTCATCGAAGAAGACTACTACAAAGTGATCAAGGTATGGTTGGAAGATCCTGTTCATGAGTCCCATGAACACTATTGGGGCATTGGTCACACCGAATGGCATAACCAAGAACTCATAATGACCATACAGACATCTGAAGGTCGTCTTCTGCTCATCCTCATCTTGTACTCTGAGTTGGTGATATCCTAATCTGATGTCTATCTTAGAAAACCATTGGGCTCCCTTCAACTGATCAAAGAGATCAGAAATCCTCCGAAGTGGATACTTATTATTCACGGTCACCTGGATCAGGCGCCAATAGTCTACATAGACTCTCAAACTCTCATCTTCCTTCTTGGCGAACAAAATCGGGGCTTCCTAAGGAGAAACACTAGGCCTAATAAACCCCTTTATCTGCAAGTCCTCTATCTATACTGGAAACTATCAATGCGCTGCAGGAGCCATCCGATATGATGGGGTAGATATCAGTGTATTCCTTGGGTAAAAGTCCATGTAAAAGTCCACCTCTCTGTGAGAAGGTAGACCTGGAACGTCATCAGGGAAAACATCAGCGTACTAGTCCACCACTGCAGGATAGCTGAGACTCTCAACATCAACCGCTCTGAGGGTAAGGCTAGCCAACTGATGTGTGATCGGCTGCACCCTCCCTCGAGTAAGTTCATCCTATGCTGCAAAGGTTCCCTTCTCACCAGTGAAGGAAAACACGGTCCCATCCGTGCGGACACACCTCACTTTTCACCTAATATAGTCAATCTGAGCATGGACTCTAGATAACTAGTCTATACCCAGGACGACATCGTAAGGCCTCGACCCCAGTACTAAAAGATCTCAGCTGAAGCTCTCACCTCCTAGAGTAATCTCACACTGCCGACACCAGTGCATAATCATTGAATCTACTTCCGTAGGAGTCTCTAGCCATAAGGATCCAGCCAACGGATCCATCAGAATCTCTAAGCTCCGAACGAGGGTCATGGAAATAAAAGAGTTACTGACAACTGTGTCTATAAGTACTACAGCTAAGGTGTATTGGACATAGATCATACATCATATTGTCTCTGGAGCACCATGGTCATAGGCCTCAGCTGCCTGGAGCTGAGCTCGTCCCTGTCCACCTACTCCTTGTGGTCGGGGTGCACCTCTTGGTGGTGGTGGCGGTAGAATCTCGAAACATCTCCCACCACCTACTGCACGGCCTTCTCTTTTTCCAAGTCTGCCTCCAGCTTGCGGACCTCCTTGATTGAACCTCTGTCTCTGCCTCAGTGGTCCCTAGACTGTCTATAGGTCATCGGTATGGAGGATCAAGAATTCATGATCCATGTGAGCCTGCCCGCCAAACGAGTAACACTGCATGATCCTCGCATGTCCTGCTCTGCCTCAAGATCCCCACACCACCAACCCTGTATCCTGTGGCCATCCACCTGTAGGTCTAATCCTCTTGGATCTCTGTGTCATTTGTCTTTTTTTAGCTATCGATGACTCTGCTACGTGTCATTCGGTGGTGGGTCTCGCTGCCAAGGACTGCTCAGCAAGGAAACTCTCCACTAAAAGTTCTCACTCCAATACCCCTTCCTGCATTGGGATACTAAGAGAAACCATCAAAGCTCTAATATTCCATCTAAGCCCCTACTCGAAGTTCTAGGCCCTAAAGAAAGGGTCTCACACAATGTCAGTGGATTAGTGTGAGAGTTTGGTGAACCTCATTGAATACTAAGCCACGATCATTCTACCCTACTGCAAGTGGAGAAGCTCCTATATATGACTGAGCGTAGGGTCGCTAGGATGAACTCTGCCCTGAAAAGGCACTCAAAGTCTGCCCATATGAGAGTGACCTCATCATGAACTTGGAGCATCAAGCTCCACCATCTGCTCATTGCTGCCTAAAGAAGGTCGGCTGCAAGGATCACCCTGAGATCAACTGGTGTCCCTACCAGTAAAAAGACTCTAACCACAACCTCCAGTCAATCCTTAGCTGCATGTGGGTCTGTCTCACCCTAGAACCTCAATGTCCTCTAGTGATGGAACTCATGCAACGTGCTCAAGCAGCATGCACCCTCTGCTGCTGGGGCTGGTGGCATCGTCTACCCAACGGGTAGTGGTGCTACTGGTACACCACCTGGTGGTACAACTTCCATATGGGGGACCTGCACCGAATCCTCATCTCTTGGTGGGTAGTCATCACGTACTATAACTGGAATCCAGGCTGGTTGTCTGTGTGGAGGCATCTTGAAAATAAACAGGCACGTCATAGTCATTAAGTATATACCTGGTGAGCTGACTCAAAGAGATCACAAGAAAGATTTTCAAAAACACATACGCAATCAGTGTTTTCGTGCACTGAGTCAGAAATTGAAAGTCAGACTCTCAGTGTATGGATACATCGGCCGCCGCACCAACACTAGATTCCCCAAACTGAAAACCACACTCAAAACACTTAACACTATTTCTCCACACATAAAAGATCAGAGTCCTAGTTATTTGGTAGAACCGAACTCCTCTGATACCAAATTTTCATGACCTGACCCTCAGGTCCCATGCCGTGACTACCCCAAGCCCGCCTTCCATAGGCCAGGGGCTAGATACTAGCACCAAAAGGTGTATTCCTTAAAAATGGGAAGTAATTTCCTTTATAACCTGTAAACTCACTCAACTAAGAACAAATCAGGATACAAGCACAAAGTAAAACTATATATAATAAATAGGGTGTGTATAAAAAGTAAAAAAGGGGCCAGAATACAAGACCAAGTGTAAAGTACAAGTAATTGAAAAGTACAAGTAAAACTGAAAATAGCTTCTATGAACACAGGCCAAGGATCCTACCTAAAGGGTAGGTACAGCTCTCGAATGGCCATCTCTTCGGTACGCCTCATCTAAAGTCCACCTCCGAGCTACCTCCAGTCCTGGTACCCTCTTCCTCAGTCAACTTTGTCCATCTTCTATACCAAATACAACAAGGTGTGGGTGTAGTCCATGCAGGGGTGAGTATAACGATACTCAGTAGGGACCTCGAGACCTCGTAGGTCTCCTATATTTCCACAAAGGAAATACCACAAAGCAAGAACCCAAATCAACTTAGGTATATGCCCACACATATACCTAAGTTATCAAGATATACTCATCTCATACATGTGGGAAGTATACCATGAAGGTAACACCACTAAGGTGAAGTATCACATAGAATAACCTCAATCACAAGTATAAAGTAAAGATAGCTCACGCCAGGATTTATTCTAGGGGTAGAAACAAGTAACATCCTCAGTCACATAGTTGAACACCTCGACTACTGAGGAACTCCTCTATCGAGTACAGTGGGCCTGCTTTGTCACACAAAGGTGCTTCCCACTAATCTTGGACTGTTGAGGTACTCCTCCTGTCGAGTACTGTGGGTCTGCCACGTCACACAAAGGTGCTCCCCGCCATGGGTCTGTCGCGTCAAACAGAGGAACTCCCCCTCATGGCCTGCTGAGATACTCCTCCTGTTGAGTACCATGGGTCTTCCATGTCACACAGATGTGCTCCCCACCATGGGTCTGCCGCATCACACTGAGGCGCTCCCCACTGGGTCTATCGAGTCACTCCAAGTCGTAATTATCAGTAGTCGTCAGATCTCTGCCAGTCGCAGGGTTCCACATGTAGCGCGCTTGTGAGAACCACTCCCCAAGACATCGGTTATACCTCAACAATCCCTAAGTTCCACTAAAAAGTATCCCAAAGTTCATCAAATCAAAAGGTACCCAACGCAATATACGGCGTGTCAATTGGATGCCTGATCGGTAAGTTATTAGGGTTTCAGCTTCGAGGGTCGGGTTGGATTTGGGGTTCGATTCAACTAATATATACTCCAACATTATCCAAAACTCAAGTGGAGTATACCAAAAAGGACCGTCTTGATCCAAGGATTCTGGTGTCACAGACGGTTCATCAAACGGACGTCTGGTTCACATATTATGGCCACGAAGGCGTAACTAGGTCCAGATGGGCCCGTGTCTGGTCTGACTCGATTGGACCAACCCATTTCGGGTTCGGCCCGGATTTCCTAGGCCTCAACAGGCCTGAACCACTGGCCTGTAGTCTATTTCGGCTGTCGAAGGGGGCGGCCCGGCCCGGCCCGTGAAGGGCGCGGCCCGCGGTGGGCAGGTGGTATGTCCTAGCCGTAACCCGGGGGGAGGCGCCCCCTTGTAATCTGAATAGCCCGTTGGTCATTTTTTCACCCTGCTGGAACATGGGACCACTTAGTGGACCCGCATGGTGCACCTCGGCCAGCTGTAACGGTCGGTCATTTCTTCTTCCAGCGGCGCGACGGCACCACTGTCCACCTGCAGCCAGCCGGGTGTTGGCCTCCGTCGCGGCCTCCTGCTCCACTGGTGGCTCGGACGTGCGCCGCCACTCCTCCATGCGTCCAGCCAGATGTCAGCCACCACCCCAATCTGTTGCATCCAACAGGCCATGTCCTCCTTCACAACCAGCGGTGTGGACGCGTTCCGCCCTTCCTCCCTCACGGTTGGCAGGGTGTCGGCCGCCACCTTCTTCTGCGAGCCGTTGCGGCTAAGTTCCAAGCCTGAAAAATTAAACAATCACATATTCATGATACTTGCATCGAGGGATCCATGTACATATATCACGCTCAGCAAAACTCCATGTTTCTAGTGTTAATAAATATTAGGTGTTGAAGAACGCACAAATAACGTGTGAAGAATAAAAATAAAAAGGAGCAAGGTTTATGTGTGGGATGATGTCCATGTTTGTTTGGCCATCGTCATTGTGAATTTAGGATATGAAGAATCGATAAAATTAAATCATATTAAAAACAAACCCCTGCCTTTATTTTTTGTTGGAGGTGGCGCGAGGAAGAAGACGTAGTTGATGAAGAGGACGTCGGTGTTCGTCGCTTCTGCAAGAAGCTTCCGATCCGGGCTCGTGTGTCGCCCTCATTCTTCATTGGGGGGTCTTCATTTGGAGAATGTTCTTCTAGGTTCTCCATATCACTCTCCCAATTCTCCTTTTCCAACAGTTTACAAAATGTAAATGAGGAGCCAATATTAATTAAGATATGTTAATTAATGTCGGCACATCAAAGTTGGCACAATTAAAAGTCGCAATAAATTGTTTTGCATTGGCATAATTGAATTGGAGGATTCCAAGGGACTTCCCCACATTAAAAAAGGTTTCAAGTGGTCCCCACCACTAGAATTAAAAAAGGAGGTTTCAAGATCAGGTGGTCCCCACCTCCATAATTCAATAAGGAAGTTTCAAAAAGAAAAATAAAATGTTAATTATTTTATTTTTCTTCTTCCATAAAAAACTGAAAAAGTAACTTTCACCCTCGACCTACTGGGTCGAGGTGAAGATCTCCTTAAGTAAATACCGGTGTTGCGAGTTCAATGGTGTCCTAGTATTTCAATTTCGAGCACCGGTTCAAAAGTTACAAAAACCCACTCACACATTTATTAAACGTACCTGAAAAAAAAGTTCAGAAATTAATTTCAGGCACTTCGGACCTCAGAATCATGTGATGTTCATTTCGGGCACTTGGATGTGAAAATGACATTTTACAAAAACCCATTCGCATGTTTATTTCCAATTACTATTTATAGTTGAATTTATCTTATTTATAACCCCATATTAAAATTTGTTTTATTAATAAGATACAAGTTTATGTCATATTTCTCTTTAATTTAAATTAATTCTTATAAAATGCCAGTTCCACATCCAAGTGGTTCCATGGGGTCCCAAAATCGACCCAAAAATGTCCATGGTTGGAAATATCTCATCCAATCTGATTAAGACATGTGTTAGGGTAGTTTAATATTATTATAATATTATTTTTTACCCTTATTTACTAGATTTACCCTTTAACCATGGTAAATAAAATAATTACTAAAGTTACTATTAATAATGTCCAAAAATAAAAGCTACCTATTTACACAATTTGAACCTTATGATTCCAAATATGTAATCCATTTTTATAAATAAAAAACACAGAAGTTGTATTAATTAATTTATAATTAATTCCCGTTGCCAAAACCAATAAGTGGGTTTTTAAGAAATAATAGCTATCAAAAGATTTTCATGTGTTTATGTCCAATTTAAAAGTAAAATTAATTCCAATGACCCAAATTGGATTAAATGATAAAAATATAATCTAATTACACTTTAAAACCATTTAAAATTACAATCTTATAATACAAATAAATTAGATGAAAAGGCAGTTTTGACTTGAAATGAGATATTTTTCACTATTCATTAAAAATGAGCTTTATCATAAAATTACCAAAAATTAAACATAAGTAAATATTTATGTCCCTCTTCCAAAAAAGAAGTTTATTTTTTCAAATATAATATATAAAATTTTTAAAAACTATATTTAAAATGGGTGCACCATCAAATGGAGGCAAAACGTCATTTTTTTTAAAAGTACTTTTATCTGAAAAAAAAATTGATTTTGTTCTTATATCATGTTCTAGAAAATATATAAGATGAATTATAATGTTATATAAAATTCAAAATATGGTTAATAATATTCATAAAGGCTAGTTTATATCCCATTAAATAATAATATATTAACAATATATCGTTGTTTAGTGAAACTCGATATTGCGTACAATACAAGCTATTAAGGAAGGTCACATTTGCGTGTAGCGCCAGCCAAGTAAATGTTGCGTGTATTGAAAGCTTCCTTTAGTGTTTCATATACCATAATCCAAACATATTTCTTTTATACATCGAACACAATCAATACTCAATATTGCGTGAAATTAATTATAATAAAATAACTTGAAATTGTGTGTAATACAAGCCAAGAATAATGTTGCGTATACTGCAAGCTAATACGGTGTTGCATATAGCGCAAGATAATCTTGGTGTAGCATAAAACCCAAGACATAAAATAAATTAAAAATAATATATCTCATAAAATCATGGGGTGTTACACATACACCTTAACTATGTAGGTTCCCCTTGATTCATACATCTAGCTTAGTTCGAAGAAAATAGAATTGGACGGGTATCCCAAGAGGAACACAGTTCAATGTATCTTATTTATTTATTTCCTTGAATCTATATTTATAGTCACACTGCTCATTTTATATGCATAAAATGGATTGATCTAGACATAATTGTTGGTGGCCTAATGAGTATATCTCACACTCTTCTTAGTCTAACCTTGGTACCCAAGAATAACTCATTATTGTAGGTATAGATAAAGGGAATCGTCCAAATTTTGATGCTTGATTATCAGTACTAGGATGGTGATTTTTGGGATAAAATTTATGTCTCTAAGTACTTGATTTCATTATGGGTTCCCCCTCACCCCTTAAAAGGTATTTTTCTAATAAAAAATTAATTTTCAATCAGTACTAGGATAGAGTATGGGAGCAAGGGACCGAGCCTAGCTCATGATGCTAATAATAGCTGCTTTTTTTCCTTTTTTATTTTGATAGCTTATGGTATATTCATGTATCCCATATTTCCCCATGTACCCATTTTTGTATATCTACATGATCATAATAATCATTCTTGTATCTATTTATTATTCATATTTTGATTTTTTATTTTCCATGGTTGATTTGTTATTATTATTCTTCCACTACTCCTTTATCTTTTCTGTTTCCACTAATTATAATATTATATTACCATTGTGTTCTACTCTAACTCAGGAGGGAATGGTCTCCCCATAGACACACCCTAGGACCTAGTTACTAGTCAGAAGCCTTTTGTGTATGGGGAGTCACATTTGAGGTCATGTGTCCAACCATCTCAGGGCACTACTAAGAAGCTTCCAAGGAGGGGCACTACAAAGTGGTATTAAAGCACTTTTTCCTTTATCTTACTTTTGATGGAATAATTATTTAAAAAATAATTTTTATAATTTTTATAATTTTTATTTTAAAAAATAAAGTTCATTTTTTAAATCCTATTAAAAAAATTTAATTTGGGTTAAATTTTTGTATTTTTCTGAGAAGTTTCATATTTTGATGAATAGTAAAAAACCCCAAATTTTAATTGAAAACTGTATATTCATCTAATTTATTTATATAGTTAAATTATATTTTAAATTTGTTTTAAAGTATAATTAGATCAATTATACATAAATAAATAAAATTTAGTTCATTTTAATCAATTTCAAATTGAAATTGGATATAAATGTTTTTTTAAAATTTGAACTTTTCACTTTAAAAACTCATTGCCTCATCCCGTCTGCGGGATTAATTTTAAATTAATTTTTGTCACTTCTAGGACTGGAATTTGGAAAAATGGATTACATAATTATAATAATCATAATTTCTAATTTCTAATTTCTAATAAGTTCAATTTTATTTTTTTACCAAATTTATTGGTGAAATTAATTAAAATTAATTACAGTTATTAAGGTAAAAATGAGTTTACTTGGGGTTAAACCTCAAACTTAAGGGTGGAAATGACATAGACACTTGTAAAAAACCCATTTTCTAGTAATATTTCAATAATATCCCATATTTTATCTAAAATGGACCATTATTTTAGTCACATGATTTAAGGGATACCTCTAAATAGTGTTAAGATTTTGGTATTTACAAAAATGTCGCTCCTCCTCTACTATAAAATGGAACTCACCCCCTAACTTATTAACATATATAAAATCTTTTGTATCATCAAAACCCTGAAAAAATAAACTCCCAAATTACCTTATCTCGTCCTATAATCCTCAAACTATACACAAATCAAACCAATAAAGTCCTTTTAGGCAAACCAAAAGGAGTTACCCGAAGAAGAGGTAACGTTCTTCAATGAGCACGTTTACCATACTTCATTCTCCACCCTTTTAAATTATTTTTATATAATTATTATATAATAAGATAATTGTATTATATATAATTAGATTTTATTATTTTAAGGGTATTACTTAAAATATCACACACTTCCATCAAATGGGGTACACAATCATCGTTCGTGTATACGATAGATTATCGCCTCATGAACCAAAGTTGTTTGTTCTTCCATTACAACATTTCAAGGTTGGTAATATTGATGTATTTATAGTTTATATATGATATATATTATATTTATGGTGTATTTATTCTTATTTAATTATTTTATAACATGTAACTTCATGCTTTCCATTTTGTGAGTATACGATAACATTGTTTGTGGGTGTGTAGACTACCGCTTCCTCAAAGTGATGTCGGTCATTCAAACATCACATTGAATGTATTGAGGATGGTTTTAATAAAAATAAGTTATATATATTATTTAAAAATTATATTTAAATGATAATATATATATATATATATCATTTACTTTTATTTCATTCAACATGACCATAAAATGGAAACATCATTAATGCATGCGTACGGCCTACCATCTCCATGAACGATGTATTTTATTTCCTATTTCAATATTTTATAGAAAACTATAAATAAATATATACTAAATATATATGATATTTATATCATGGTTTACATTCTGTAAATAAATAAATCATTATCTAAGTATGAGTACCAAGAAGAACAAGTCAAAACATGTACGAAAAACAAAGCGGTTATTACCCGAAACATAACTTTAACATGAAATTATTAATTAAAAGGTAATATAAATTCATAAGTAAATAATATATGGTATTATAAATATTAATATTTTTATTTAATATATTTATAATAAACTAATATTTATTATATTTTATATTTGAAAAACTATGATGAGATTGAAGACTTAAGGTAAGAGGATTTATAGTCTCACTTTTATTTCTATGAGACTTATGCCATAATAACCACTCATTTCTTTTGTGTGGTGTATATGTAAAGACCTGGAAATTTCAAGGAAAATTTTTTCTTAATCTCTTTGGAATTTTACAAGTCTGTGGCTTCTGACGGCACTTGATTTCGAGGCCCAGTGTGCCCGGAATCAATTTCTGAAGTTTAGATCGAGTACGTTCAGTAAACGAATGAGCGGGCTTTTCTATCTTTCAAATCGGTGCTTGGAATTGAAATCTGAGGGCACCGATGAACTCGTAGCACTGGTAATTGCTTAAGGGGGCCTTTACCGTAGTTGCGTTTTGAGTGGGTTGAGGTTTAATAATTAGGGATTTAGAATAAAATAAATAAAATTTGTTGTGTACAAATTTTATTTAAGGAAGGAGGTTATTTTCTCCCAAGGGGAGTTAGTGGTGGGGCCCACACGTTCCCTAAACTCTTGAACTCCCCATAACCCCTTTGAACCCCCCATAACTCACCCCTTGTTTAATACATGACAACTCCACCCATTTATTGGAGTGGAGCCTCTCCACTTTCCATCTCTCTCTCATCATTTAATTTTTTCCAACTATTCAATTAATTAATGTGTTTGAATTAATTTGAATTGAGATGGAAAGTTTGTTAAGATGGGGGAAAATCTCATTTTAATTTTTGGCTGGGAAAATATTGTATGTAGAATCCCTGGAGAATTAAGAGATCTTTAACCCTCCATGAAGAATGGTTCTCCTTCTGGCGGATCTCCAACGAATGACGCTCGAGCCGAGATCGAAGGCCTTTGCGGAAGCGACGAACGCCAACGATCGTCGTCACCTTCATCTCCTCCCTTGCGACGATGTCAACGAGCCGACGTCCACCCTTTCACGATATCTTCAATGAATGGAGAACCTTGAGGTAGGGGTTATTATGTTCAAGTTTTAATATTGTTCATCATCATTCTTCAATTATTGAGTTTCGTTTGGCCGCTTGATACCATCTTGACGAAGAAGGGCTCGGACCACACGAACTCGGTCTGACCCTTCCCCTCTCATTGTTGTTTGTGGATGATGGAGGCGGACTGCGAAGAACTGTCCGGAGATGGACCGACCACGAGTGGATCATCAGTGCAAGATTTTCGGACTGCCGCAAAGGCGCGGCACCATCGTGCCGCGCTGAATAGAGCCGGACTGTGACTGGGGCGGGTTGTGGCGGAGGGGTGTGGCGTCGTCGCACCGCGCGGGAGCTACAGGAGCCGCAGCTGGGGCGGGCCGCGGTGGAGGGACGTGGCGCCGTCGCACGGCGCTGGTTGAATAAAGCCATGGCCTAAGGTCACGGTGGATCTGGAAGGGCGGCCGGCTGCACCGGCCGCCGGTGCCACCAAGAGGCGGGACCCAAGGGGGTCCCGCGGTTACCCAAGGGCTGGCCTTCATGGCCGGCTGTTTTGAAGAAACCGGGGGGTGTAACCCCCCCCCCCCCCCAGACCAGTGGCTAGGTCGAGCCCCACTGGGCGTCGCCAGCCCCCTGGTCGGCCAGCCGCGTGGGCCACGTGCATCGGGTCGCACCAGCCCCGGGCCGGGCCACGCCTGCCGCGAGCCGGGTCGCGCCAGTCAGGCCGAGTCACGGCCAACCAGGCTGGGTCGCGCCCAACTGGGCTGGACCTGGACCCTGGTTGGGTCGATTGGGTTCGGGCCGACCCAGGGGGTGTTGGGCCGGGTCGGACCGAGCCCAGACCCCCTATTTTTAGAACTTCTTCAGCTAAAATCCCATAACTTCAGTTGTGGACCTCTGATCAATGTACCGTCAGTTGAATAGGATTACTCAGATCGAGACGGTTGTTTCGGTATATTACACTCAAGTTTTTGGTGAAGTTTGGATATGGTCGGGTTGGTTCGAACCCGAAACCAACCAGGCCCTCGGAGCGGAAACGCTTATAACTTGAGGACCGGATGTCCGATTGATGTGTCGTTGACTATGTTGGATTACTCTTGATGAGATGGTTCTTTTGGAAAACTCTATATGGGTTTCAGATGATATTGGAGTATGTTCGGGTTGGTTTTAGCTTAAAAACCAACCGAGCCCCTGGAACAGAAAGGCTAATAACTCACAGACCGGGCGTCCGATTGACGCACCGTCTGTTGCGTTGAGACACCTATGACGAGGTGGTCCTTTGTGATACTTCCACGTGAGATTACGTGACACTTGGAAGTATTGACCAGTATCTCGTGGAGCGGATCCTCCCAGAGATGAGCGTACAGAGTACGGAGACCTTGTAGCTGGATGAGACCTGATGACTGCTTGTCCGATTCGATCTGGAGTGACTTGACTAGCCCATTGGGGAGCACTACTGTGTTTGGGTGGTAGACCCATGGCGGGGAGCACTACTGTGTTGGGGTGGCAGACCCACGGTACTTGATAGAAGGAGTACCTCTGTAGGCTATTAGGGGGAGCGCTACTATGTTGGGGCGGCAGACCCATGGTGGGGAGCACTACTGTGTTGGGGTGGCAGATCTGCGGTAATCGACAGGAGGAGTACCTCAGTAGTCTAAGGTTAGTGAGTAGTGCCTCGGAGTCATGACAGGATCACTGTACTCGACAGAGGAGGAGCTCTTTAGCAGTTTTGGTTTCGATATCATTAATGAAAATCCTGGTTTGAGCTGAGTCAATGACCATTGTGTTTACCACATGATTGAGATGGGTTACTTGATAACTTAGGTATATGTATGGTCATATACCTAAGTAAAGTTTATCTATTGAGATCTTTCTTTGTGGTTTATCCTTTTTGGTTTTAGTGAGACCTTGAGGGTCTCAGGGTCCCTACTGAGTATTGTTATACTCACCCCTACACGGGCTATGCCCGCACCTCATTGTGTTGGATGTAGACGACGGACAGAACTGATCGTGGTTGAGGCTTGTAGAGTTGGACGGTACCCGGAGGTGGACTTCATGACAAGATGGTACCCAGAGGTGACAGACGGACGTGGAGAGCTGAGGTGTACATATGTACCTACCCTTCAGGTAGGAACTCCGAAGGACGATCCAAGAGCATCTCGACACCTTCCTGTTGTTTTGTCTTTTCCTTGTACTTTATTGTTGGGCTTGTATTCCGGCCCTTTGTACTTTCAGCACACTTGTTATACTAGTTACTTAGTCTTTGCTTCCACTTGTACTCTAGTTGTGTGTGTTTACATTTCATAAAGGCAATACCTTCCCTTTTATCGGGATTTACACCTTTGGTGCTAGTCTCCAGCCCCTGGCCTATGGAAGGTGGGCTTGGGGTAGTCACAGCATGGGCCCCAATGACGGGTTGTAACAAATTGGTATCAGAGGAGTCGGTTCTACCGCAGAACTTAGGACTCTGATATTTTCTTCCTATGAAGCAATAGTGTTAAGGGTACTAAGTGTGGTTTCCAGTTCAGGGAGTCCAGTGTTGGTGCGGGCGGATGACGTATCCATACACTAGGATCCTGACCTCTGATTTCCGACTCAGTGCATGAAAACTCTGATTGCGTGTGTGTTTTCAAAAGTTTCTTTTAAGTCAGCTCAAACCGGGTCATCTCACTAGGTATAGTCTTTGATCGTGTCGCATCTGTTTCTTTCAGGATGCCTCCCCACATACGACTAGCTAGAGCCCCGAGAGTTTTACATACTGACAGTCCACTGAGCGACGAGGCCTCAGTACAGGGCCCTCATCCAGTTGAGGCACCAACGGAGGCACCAGCAGTACTATCACCCGTTGGGCCACCGATGCCACCAGTCCCAGCAGCAGACTATGCACGCTACTTAAGCGCGCTGCACGAGTTCCAGCGCCAGAGGCCACACAGGTTCCGGGGAGAGACAGACCCACAGGCAGTTGAGGATTGGCTGGAGGCTGTGGTGAGAGTCTTCAGGCTAGTAGGGATGACAGCAGACTTTATGGTTATCCTTGCTACTAGCCTCCTTTAGGTAGCAGTAAGAAGATGGTGGAGCCTGATGCTCCAGATGCATGATGAGGCGACACTTCTATGGGCAGACTTTGAGAGCCTGTTCCAGGCGGAGTTTGTACCAGCCACCCTTCGAGTGGTGCGTATACAGGAGCTACTGCATCTTCAGCAGGGTAGCATGATGGTGGAATAGTACTCAGCAAGGTTCACCAACCTCTCGCGCTACTCCACTGATATGGTATAGGACCCATTCTTCAGGGCCCGGACCTTTGAGCAGGGACTCAGGAGAGAGATTACAGATTCAGTATTCTCCCACAGCATCCTAACGTAGATGGGGGTGTTGGAGCGAGCCCTCTTAGTGGAGAGTTTCCTTGCTGAAAAGTCTCCAGCAGTGGGACCCACCACTAGCCGGCATGCAGCTGACACTTATGCAACTGGCAGTAGACAGATGACGTAGAGGTCCAAGAGGACCAGACCTACCGATGGTCGACTACACGACTCAGGGTCGGTAGTGCGGGGCACCCAGGGTGGAGATAGAGCCAGACCTTCCAGGATGTGTTTCCCATGTGGTGGACAGGGTCACATGGCTCGTGACTGTCCGACCCACCATGCAGACAATCAGCAGATAGAAGAAGGACCTCTCAGGCAGAGGCAGAGGTTCGATCGAGGCAGACCACAAGGAGTAGGAAACCGAGGTAGAGGAGCTGGTCGTGCAGCTAGAGGTGGACGACGCTTCGAGGTTTTGCCACCACCACCACCAGGAGGTCCACCCCGACCACAAGGAATGGGTGGATATGGGAGATCTCAGCTTTAGGTAGCTGAAGCATAAAACTATGGAGATCTAGAAGCTGGTGGACAGGAGCGAGACTAGTTATAGGCATGGAGGCCTTTGTTATTGGTGCTTCTAACTTCCTTTTTGTTGTTGTTTGTGGTTGTTATGTGTCTTTGTACTTTGATCTGTAGTAATAAAAGACACCTATCTTTGTGACGTTTACTTTCCTATCTTTTTTTGTATGGTTGATACTAAGAGGTTCCGGTTAAAACTGTTAACTTGACCCTCACTTGTGAGATTCCTACTGGAGGAGACCTAGTATCCACGCACTGATGCCAACAGTGTGACTCAACCCTTGGAGGCGAGAGTAACGGTTGGATCTCTTGGTAGTATCGTCGAGGCCTTACAATGTCGTCTATGTCACGAAATAGTATCGTTCATGTCAGGATTGACTGTATTAGGCAATGAACGTGGTTCATCCAGGGGATGAGACCAGATTTCTCTTTTCGACAGAGGATAAATCTCAGCAGCTCTTTGGTAGAATGTAGACGAAGAAGGGTGGAGATGAGTTCTTACATTTGGCTAGTCTCACCCATATTTCATTGAGCGAATGTTTTATAGTTCTCTCCATCTCAATAGTCTCAGGTGTATCTTCTCTCAGAAGGACATGAACCTGAGACAGTGGTGATAGCTTGAATTCCTCCAGGACTATGACTTTAAGATAGTTAATACTCCTATAGAGGGGAATGTTGTAGTAGATGCTCTTAGTAGGAGATCGGGCATTCAGCTATTAGGAGTGGCAAGATAGTAGCTGGCCGCGTTTTAGATATCCTTTGTGGATAGTGATAGTGTCAGCACATGTTAAACTAGAGATAGTTCAGGCTACGACGGAGAAGGTGCAAATCATCCAGGAGTGGATGAAGACTGCACAGAGTAGACAGAAGTCCTATGCTGATAGGAGACGAGACCACTGGAGTTTGAGGGTGACGACCACATCTTCTTATGGGTCTCACCTTGATGAGTTCAATGAATATTTAGCTGGGGTGGAAAGTTATCTCTGTGTTTCATTGGACCTTTCCAAGTCCCCAGCAGAGTAGGCAAAGTGGCTAATCGCCTGTCCTTCCCACCTCAGATGAACCGGGTGCACGACATCATCCACATATCTCAGCTGAAGAGATGTGTGCATGACCTATCCATAATAATCGACCACAAAGAGCTGGACATCAATGACGGGGCGACTTTCACGGGGTTCCAGTAGAGGTTGAGGAACGATAGGAGCGGGTCCTACAAGGACGTTTGATTCCTCTTGTGCGCTTTCGTTGGCAGCACGGGAACCTCTAGGAGAGCACATGTGAGTGGGAGTCTCAGATGCATGCTCGGTACCTCCTTTAGATTCCCTATTTTGTGTTGTAGCTTTACGGGGACATAAATCCCTGAGGTGGGAGTAATGTAAAGACTCGTAAATTTCAAAGAAAATTTTTTCTTAATTTATTTAGAATTTTATGAGTCTGTGGCTTCTGATGGCACTTGATTCCGAGGCCTGGTGTGCTCGGAATCAATTTCATAAGTTTATCTTGGGTACGTTCAGTTAACGAATGAGAAGGTTTTTCTATCTTTCGAACCGGTGAACGAAATTGAAATCTGAAGGCACCGATGAACTCACAGCACCGGTAATTTCTTAAGGGGACCTTTACCGTAGTTGCGTTTTTAGCGGGTTGAGGTTTAATAATTGGGTATTTAGAATAAAATAAATAAAATTTGTTGTGTAAAAATTTTATTTAAGGAAGGAGGTTATTTTCCCCCAAGGGGAGTTAGGGTTGGGGCCCACATGTTCCCTAAACTCTTGAACTCCCCATAACCCCCTTGAACCCCCCATAACTCACCCCTTGTTTAATACATGACAACTCCACCCATTTATTGGAGTGGAGCCTCTCCACTTTCCATCTGTCTCTCATCATTTAATTTTTTCCAACTATTCAATTAATTAATGAGTTTGAATTAATTTGAATTGAGATGAAAAGTTTGTTAAGATGGGGGAAAATCTCATTTTAATTTTTGGTTGGGAAAATATTGTGTGGAGAATCCCTGGAGAATTAAGAGAGATTTAACCCTCTACAAAGAATGGTTCTCCTTCCAGCGGATCTCCAAAAAACGACGCTCGATCCAGGATCGAAGTCCTTTGAAGAAGAAACGAATGCCAACGATCATCGTCACCTTCATCTCCTCCCTTGCGACGACGCCAATGAGCCGACGTCCACCCCTTTGCGATATCATCAATGAACGGCGAACCTTGAGGTAGGGGTTGTTAAGTTCAAGTTTTAATGTCGTTCATCATCATTCTTCAATTCTTGAGTTTCTTTTGGCCGCTTGATACCATCTTGATGAGGAAGGGCTCGGACCGCACGAACACGGTCCGACCCTTCACCACTCATTGTTGATTTTGGATGATGGAGGCAAAATGTGAAGAACCGGCCGGCGACGGGCCGACCACGAGCGGATCGTCAGTGCATGATTTTTGGGCCGCCGCAAAGGCACAGCACCAACGTGCCGCGCGGAGTAGAGCCGGACCGCGGCCGGGGCGGGCCGCGGTGGAGGGGCGCGGCGCTATCGCACCGCGCCGGAGCTTCAGGGGCCGCAGCTTGTGGCCGACCGCCGGTTCCACCAAGAGGCGGGACCCAAGGGGGTCCCGCTGTTACCCAAGGGCTGGCCTTCATGGCTGGCCGTTTCGAAGAAACCGAGGGGTGTAACCCCCCCCCCCCCCCAGACCAATGGCTAGGGTGGGCCCCACTGCGCGATGCCAGCCCCCTGGTCAGCTAGCCGCGTGGGCCACATGCGTCGGGCCGCACCTGTCGGGCTGAGCCGCGCAGGCCAGGGCAGCGCCGGCCAGGCCGGGCCATGCCCATCTGGGCCAAACCCGGAACTAGGTCGGGTCGATCCAGTTCGGGCCGACCCAAGGGGTGTTGGGCTGGGTCGGACCAGGCCCAGACCCCCTATTTTCAGACCTTCTTTAGTTAAACGACCATAACATGAGTTTTGGACCTCCAATCGATACACCGTTAGTTTCGTAGGATTACTCAGATCGAGACGGTGGTTTCGGTATATTAAACTCATGTTTTCGGCGAAGTTTGGATATGGGCGATTTGGTTCGAACCCGAAACCAACCGAGCCCTCGGAGCAGAAACGCTTATAACTTGAGGACTAGACGTCCGATTGACGTTTCGTCGACTATTTTGGATTCCTCTTGATGAGACGGTTCTTTTGAAATACTATAAGTGAGTTTTAGATGATATTTTAGTATGTTCATATTGGTTTTAGCTTAAAAACCAATCGGGCCCCTGGAACGAAAAGGCTAATAACTCACAGACCGGGCGTCTGATTGACATGCCATCTATTCTGTTTATACCCCTATGATGAGGAAGTACTTTGCGATACTTCCACGTGAGATTACATGACACTTGGAAGTATAGACCAGTAGCTCGTGGAGCGGACCCTCCGGAGATGAGCGTACGAAGTACGGAGACCTTGTAGTTGGCTAAGACCTGATGACTGCTTGTCTGATTCGATTCAGAGTGACTTGACTAGCCCAGTGGGGAGCACTACTATGTTTGGGTGGAAGACCCATGGCGGGGAGCACTACTGTGTTGGGGTGGCAGATCTGCGGTACTCGATAGAAGTAGTACCTCTGTAGGCTATTAGGGGGAGCACTACTGTGTTGGGGTGGTAGACCCATGGCGGGGAGCACTACTGTGTTGGGGTGACAGACCCGCAGTACTCGATAGGAGGAGTACCTCAGCAGTCTAAGGTTAGTGAGAAGTGCCTCAGAGTCATGACAGGATCACTGTACTCGACAGAGGAGGAGCTCTTAAGCAGTTGTGGTTTCGATATCATTAATGAAAATCTTGGTTTGAGCTGAGTCAATGACCGTTGTGTTTACCTCATGATTGAGATGAGTTACTTGATAATTTAGGTATATGTATGAGAATATACCTAAGTAAAGGTTATCTATTGAGATTTTTCTTTGTGGTTTATCCTTGTTGGTTTTAGTGAGACCTTGAGGGTCTCGGGGTCCCTACTTAGTATCGGTATACTCACCCATGCATGGGCTATACCCGCACCTTGTTGTGTTGGATGCAGACGACGGACAACACTGATCATGGTTGAAGCTTGTAGAGATGGATGGTACCCGGAGGTGGACTTCATGACGAGACAGTACCTAGAGGTGGACTTCACTATGAGACGGTACCCCGAGGTGACAGACGGACGTGGAGAGCTGAGGTGGCCATCTGTACCTACCCTTCAGGTAGGAACTCTGGAGGATGATCCAGGAGCAGCTCAACACCTTCCTGCTATTTTTTCTTTTCCTTGTACTTTACTATTGGGCTTGTATTCTGGTCCCTTTTTACTTTCAGCACACTTGTTATACTTATTACTTAGTTTTTTCTTCTGCTTGTACTCTGGTTGTGTGTGTTTACGTTTCATAAAGGCAATTCCTTCCCTTTTTATCAGGATTTATGCCTTTGGTGCTAGTCGCCAGCCCCTGGCCTCTGGAAGGTGGGCTTGGGGTAGTCACGGCACGAGCCCCGAGGATGAGTTGTGACAGTATATACTGACCAGAAATGAATTATATTATTATCCTTAAATTTATAGGTATTTAAATAACCATTTTATTATCACTCTTTTATGAGGTTCATGGTTCAAAATTTACCAAATTGGTAAATTAATTTTGTCTCAATTTTCCTTCTTTGCGACACATGTTGTGTTATGCACCAATATTCTTTTATGAGGTGTATATAATGACCTTGTACATGTTATATCATGGATATAATTTTTTTATGACAATTTAATATTTATTTAATTTTATAATTTCATGGGTACACTAATTCAATGTTACCAAAGTGGTAACAATTTATTGCTACAATCTCATCGTTTATCGAATTTGTTTATGATTACGCTTCCATGAATGAAATATTATGATCCATATATCAATAATTATAATTAATTTTCTTCTACATTTTTTATTAAATATATATTAATTCAATGGTACAATTATTCCACTATTTTTTACTTAAGATAATTAAGAAAGTGTTTTAATGAAAATATGACCATATTTGTCTCTTCGGCCGAAAATTTTTTTTATTCAAAAAACATTTTTTCTAAAAAAAATCAATTTTTTTAATGACATTTTAAGTTAATTTTAAAGGAAAATGATTTAATATATTTTTTTATGTTTTAAAAAGTTTTGAAAATGGTTTTTAAATATTACTTTATAATTTTTTAAAGTTATTTTCAATGAAACGGATTTTTGAAATATTTTATGTTTTAAAAAGATTTTTTTTCAAAGTAGAAAGGATATATTCCTCAGGAAGTGTTTTTCAAAGATCATTTAAAATTATATTCCATCTAATATGAAATATGTTGGTGTTAACTCTTCCTTACTTTGGATATGATCTAAGGGTACCATTCATATTATTTGTCTGAATGGTTTATATTTTGATGGCATGATGTTTATGAAACATATTTCTATTCATAGGTTATTAAATGATTCTGAAAACTGTCTCTTTTACATTGGTTATGATATTATTAAATGTTTGTGATACCCATTTCATTTAATGGGATATGATATGATGAATGTTTATGATCTTTTTTCACACGTATGTATGATTTAATTATTTGAAAGGTAGGACCTATATCTTTATATAATAAATTGGATAAATATTTATATCTTATGAGATAAAAATGGGAAACAAGTCTATAGGATTTATCAATAAGGGGAAACGGGTGCCTCCAGATCCAAAAGGGTAAAGGGGTACATCTTGAATCACAATGAGAAATAGGTGTGTCCTGATCCATAATGGGAGACGAGTCAATCCTAGTCCACTATAGGAAAAATGTGTGTCATGATCCACTATGTTGATGATATTAGTATCCTACCTTGACATGTTAAATGATTTTCTATACTTATGAGGGTGAAACAATTTTATGACATGAGATTATGGTTCGTGATTGATTTGTGATGGTTTATCACCCTTATGAATCATGTTTTCTTAAAGGATAAAGTTTTATGACGTCACTCATGTTTTTGATCTTTGATAGGTTGGGTATGAACTTCTAAAGTTCTAATTCATTATCACATACCCTTATTATTACCTTATACTTTCATATGTTAATAGATTAATATATCTTATGTTTACCCTTACTAAGAATCTGAACTCACCCTTTCATATATTTCCTTCCCTAGGTTATAAATAAAGTTTTAGGTAGGATATTCCTGTGAGGTGTACTAAATGGGAATATATTTATGGGAAACATTAAAGATATTTCACCAAGTTATAATATTGAGTTAAAATTTTCATAAGACACTAAACTATTAAGGTCCTTAGGCCTGTATTTTTGTAAAGTGTTAGATATTCATCTAAAATAATGTAATATCCATGTATGTTAAGCCCGAGTCACTACAGTTGTTATCAAAAGAAAGTTTTAGTAAATCTTTGGAAACTAGGATTATAAAAATTTAGATATATCCCTAGGTATATTCCTAAGGATGTGTCTATGGATGTCTCTAAGGATAAGTCTAAGGATGAGTCAAAGTTTTGGAAAATGTCCTCTAATTTTGGATAAGAATTTAGGGAGTGGTTTCTAAGCAATGAAATCTCGATCTTATGAGATCTTACATAGGGAATAAATGGGAAATATCATGAATAAAATTAGAATGGTTATACGATTAATGGATATATTTCTAGTGATGAATAGACTACAGATGAAAAGTGAAAGGAAATAGGTACTAAGGAATAATATGAGAAAGCCTAAGTTATGGATTAAGGATGAGGTTTAATAATTTAAGTGTTTTAGAATTCTAGAATTATGATATATAAAAATATGTAAGGATTTTTTTAGAAGTTTTTCTTTAATGATTCTAAATAATATGTTAAATGATACTAATGACCTAAAAAAGTGATTTAATGGTAAGGTTAAATTAAGGGAAGTTAACCTTTAATATTTTCTTAGTGTTGAGAAAATAGTGTTTAGTTTGGATAAAGATGCATGGGATAAAAATAAATTACTAATTACATTGGAAATAGATTAATTATTTTTTTAAAAAATGGTTTATGATATCATGGATGGAGTTTATGACATTTTTATTTTTAAGAAATATATCTGATAATATTGTGAATAAGGAAGCATGTATATTTTCCATAATTATTTTTGGTAATTCAGGTTATTACATTGTTTCAGGAGAATACATGATGAAGGTATTAACATTTATGGCATGTGAAAACTAAGATATACTTTATGATATGTGGGTAATAAATGTTAAGATCATTTTGATAAATTTAGTGTCACTCTTTATAAAGTTTTATATTTTTTATCAAAAGGAAGGGTTACAAGGTTAACCATTTTTGGAATGGTTTAAGGTAAAATTCATATAAGGTTTTAGATATTAAATTATTATCTATCCATATGAGGACTTGTGTATATTGGATAACTTGTGATAACCATTTTTCTATGATGATAACTAAAGATGGATGGAATGATTTATCATTCTATTTATGGATCTCATGATATGTTAGTTATTCAACCATAAAAAATCCACCTTTATTTCTTGGAGCAAGAGATAAAGTGAAAATTGGTCAAGGAACAACCTAAGGGTGATATTGTTCTAATGAAATGGAATGAAATCAAGTAAGAATATTTTCTTGTGAAAATTAATTAATTTTAGGGAAATGATTTTGAAATAAAATTTTGTCCTATTATCATCATTTTTTATGATATCAATGAACTCTTTCATGTCTATTTGGTTTTTGGTTTTGTGATTTTTAACTTTATCTCGATCAGAAAGTTTCTTGTGATCGGTGATCTTTTTCACTCTCAGTGATTATTTATTCTTTTCTTCCATGTCCAAATCTTCACTTCCCTCCTATGTTCTTCTATGTGGAATCCTCATTATGAGTTACTTTAGGTAACCATTATGTTTCCAAATTTCCCTATTTAAAGTAAGTTTTAGTGTTAATTTTTATGATGTGAGTTCCTATGAAAATAACTTTCAAGTATTAAAATTTTATGACCTAGATTAATTTTTAGATTGAAATTCATTTTAATGGGGGTAATATGTAACACCCTGAGTTTTTATAAAATAATTTTTTCAGATAAATTAAAAAATTATTTGATGGATTGAATTGTATTCTAAACCAAGTAAATATTTTACTACACACAACACTTATATCATCTTCTGGTACATTAAACACTATTTTTGTCTTGTGTTACACAAAATACCGAGTTTCTTAAATTTCTTTCATTACATGCAAGATCTATTTTTACTAAACTATAATATATTATTAATATTATTATTAAAATATTATTATAGTTATCTCCTAGACTATTTAATGGAAGATATAAATAATAGTAAATAAATTATGAAACTATGGACTAAAAATAGTTATAAAATGAATTTTTTTTATTAATCAATTATAAATGAAAATAAAAACCAATTAAATATAAAGGATGCATTTTTATGAAAAACTATTTTTATGCCCACAAAGTCGTTTTATTTTCATAATTTAAATTAATAACTATTAGTGAGTTATATTAATGAAATTTATATATTATAAATTCAACCAAATATTTTTACATTCATCCAATAAGTTTGATAGGTGTAAAATAAGAATATGTCCAATTTTAGACATAAAAAACAATATTTTTCCAAAAGATAGTTTTATCACCTTTTAATGGAGGACTTGTTTTAAAACTAATTTTTGAAACTTTTATAATTTTTATTTGAAAAAATAAAATTCATTTTTTAATTTTAAATATAAAAATTTACTTTGGGTGAATTTTTTTGGATGAATGGTAAAAAACTGAATTTTAATTGAAAACTGCATTTTCGTCTAATTTTTTTATATAGTTAAATTGTATTTAAATTTGGTTTTAAATTATAATTATTTCAATAATAAATAAATAAATATATTTTAAGACATTTTAATCAATTTATCCTTGAAATTGGATATAAAAACATTTTAAAATTTTAAAATTTTCACTTTAAAAACCCATTGTCTTGTCCCGTCTCCAGCATTAATTTTAAATTAATTTCTACCACTTAAGTGATTTTATTTTGAAAAAATGGATTAAGTATTTGGAATAAGAATAATTTATGATTTATAATAAGTTCAACTTATTTTTTTACCAAAATTACTAGTGAAAATAATTAAAATTAATTACAGTGATTAATGTAAAAACTAACTAACTTAGTGGTTAAACTTCAACCTTAAGGGGAAAATGCCATATACACTAGTAAAAATCCAATTTTATAGAAATATTTAGATAATATAATATATTTTATCTAAATTGGATCATTATTTTAGGCACATTATGTAATTTAGACCTATCAATAGGGTTTACCTTTTGGTATTTAAAAGAATGTCACTCCTCCGCCATAAAAGGGCACTCACCCCCTCACTTCTTCATATCTCTCAAGCCTTTTGGATAATTAAAAAACTGAAACAATAAACTTATATAATCTATAATATCATCCTATAAGCCAAAATTTTGGTTGAAATAAAACCAAGTAAGTCTTTTGGTGCAATCCAAAAGGAGTTACCCGAAGAATAGGTAACGTTCTTCAACGAGCACTTTTGTTTTATTTCATTCTCCACCCCTTTAAATTATTTTTATATCATGATTATATAATAACATCAGTACATTAAATATAATTATATATTAATATATTAAGGTTATGACCTGAAAATTCACACACTTCCATCAAATGGGATACACAATCATCATTCGTGTATACGTCGGACTACCACATCGTGAACTGATTTCGTTATTTCTTCCATTACCACCTTTCAAGGTTGGTAATAATGATGTATTTATAGTTTATATATTATATTTATTATATTTATTATTTCTATATGATTCTTGAATTATTTTATAAAACATACCTTCATGATTTCCATTCTGTGAGAATATGATAACATCGTTTGTGGATATGTGGACTACCACCTCCTCAAAGCGATGTGATTCGTTCATGTTTCACATGGAATGTATTAAGGCTGGGTTCAATAAAAATATTTTATATATATGATGTAAAAATTAAATTGAAATAATATATATATATATGTCATTTTCTTTTATTTCTTTCAATGCGATGAGAAAATGGAAACAGCGTTCATGCATACGCACGGCCTAGCCTCTCCATGAACGGTGTATTTCATTTCCTATTTATATATTCTATAGATTATTATAAATACATATATAATGAATATATATGATATTTATTTCATGTTTTAAATTATTTAAATAATTAAATCATGATATAAGTATTAGTACCAAGAAGAAAAAGTCAAGACATGTACGAAAAACAAAGTGGTTATTACGCGAAATATAACTTTAACATGGAATTGTTAATAAAAAGGTAATTTAATGTCATAAGTAAATAATATATGATATTATATATATTAATAAATTTATTTAATCGATTTATAATAAATATTATTTATTATATATGAGGTTTGAAAAGGTACAATTAGATTTGAGACTTAAGGTAAGGGGATTTCTAGTCTCACTATTATTTCTGCAAGACTTATGCCACAATCACCACTCATTTATTTTTTGTGGTGTATATAGTACCCATGAATTTATTCTATGACTAATATACTTTAATTTATGGGTATTTAAATATCCATTTTATGATATCTCTTTCATGGGATTTACAGTTCAAAAGTTACCAAATCGGTAAGGTAATTTTTGTCTCAATTTGCCTTCTTTGAGACACGTGTTATGTTATGCACCTATATTATTTTACAAGGTGTACATACTAAACTTTGATATGTTATATAATTAATATCATTATTTTTGTGATATTTTAATCTTAATTTAATTTTATTCTTTCATGGGGACTTTGATTCAAAGTTACCAAAGTGGTAAGAGTTTGTTGTTATAAACTCGTAATTCACTACTGGAAATGTAGGCTTTCCCAACGATTCTGAACCGTTGGGAAAGCCTGCAGAACCATTGGTATACCTTATACCAATAGTTCTACAACCCATTGGGAAGTAATCCATTGGGAAATATTTTTCCAACAGTTTACACTGAACCGTTGGGATAGGTTAGAAAAAATGAACCTATCCCAACGGTTTGGCACACTCATTAGGATACTTTTTTCCAATGGTTTCACTTGAACCGTTGGGAAAACCCAACCAGATGACTTCTTTCCCAACGGTTTATAAACTATTGGGAAAGTATTTTTACCAATTGTTCATAGAGAACTATTGGTAAAAAAAATACTCAGAATTCTATGCCAACGGTTTGAAACTGTTGGTATAGCCTATGCTGTGCAAATTGCACAGCAGGCTGCAATTTGCACAGCAGCCACAAAGGGTCTCTCCTTTCCAATTCCCTCTCATTTCCAATCATTTCCAATTATTGTACCCGTAATAAACTAACACATACATATACAATTATTGTGCCTGCAATAACCAGTTAGCACATACGTATAGAGAACAAATTCATACACAGTTAACATATAATGCATCCCGGAACTATACACATCCAGAATTAAATCAGAATTCATAACATAATTATAAACATACATAATTCATTTATAATTCAATTTAAAATTTAGATGACAATTATATGTGTAATCTGGAATTCAATTCATAATTTGATCGGTTTTTCGTATACCATATGTTTTTACTAGAAATGATGTCCATTTTAAACAAAATACATACACCTGGAGTGATACCGGCCACACCATGCCTCGGATTTAGGAGAGGTTAACTCGTACATATCACAAATGACCCATGGATCGTTGTCCTAAAGTATAAACATATTCTGAAAGCGTTTGGTCGGTTTTCTATATGTCATTTGTTGTTTTCACTTAAAATGAAGTGCTTTTTAAATAAAAGAGAGACACTTTGAGTGGTTTTGGTCACACCATGCCTCAGATTGAGGTGGGGTTGACTCATACATGTCAAAAATGACCCATGGAATGTTGTGCTAAAATATCAACGCAATCAGAATTAATTTGTTTGGTTTTCCATATGTACTTAAAATGTTGTCCATTTTAAACATAAGAGAGACACTTTGGGTGGTTCCGGACACACCACGACTTGGATTGAGGCTCAGTTGACTCGTAAACATCACATATGACCCATGTATCATTTTCCTAAAGTTTCAACAGATTTCGAATGTGTTTGGTCAGTTTTTCATATGCTAGTTGTTCTTTTCACTTATAATCCTGTCCATTTTAAACAAAAGAGACACAATTAGAGTGGTACTGGCCACACCTCACCTCATATTTAGATGGGGTTGACTCGTACATGTCTAAAATGACCCATGGATAATTTTCCTAAAGTATCAACACAATCCGAATGTGTTTGGTCGGTTTTCTGTATGCTATTTGATATTTTCACTTAAAATGATGTCCTTTTGAAACAAAAGAGAGACACTTTGAGTGGTTCTAGCCACACCGTGCCTCATATTGAGGCAGGTTTGATTTTTACATGTCACATATGACCCATGCATCATTTTTCTAAAGTATAAACACAATCAGAATCTGTTTAGTCAGTTTTCTGTATGTACTTAAAATGTTGTCCATTTTAAACAAAAGAGAGACACTTAGAGTGATCCCGGACACACCGTGCCTCGGATTGAGGTGGAGTTGACTCGTACACATCACATATGACCCATGGATCATTTTCCTAAGGCATCAATATATTTCGAATGTGTTTGGTCAGTTTTTCGTATGTCAGTTGTTGTTTTCACTTAAAATGATGTCCATTTTAAACAAAAGAGAGACACTATGAATGGTGTCGGCCACACCATATCTCGGATTGAGGCAGGGTTGACTCTTACACGTCACATATGACCCATGGATAATTTTTCTAAAGTATAAACACAATCAAAATCCGTTTGGTCAGTTTTCCGTTTGATAGTTGTTGTTTTCACTTAAAATGAAGTCCATTTTAAACAAAAGAGAGACACTTTGAGTGGTGTCAGCCACACCGTACCTTTTATTGAGGCGAGGTTGACTCTTACATGTCACATATTACCCATGGATCATTCTCCTAAAGTTTCAATGGAAATAGAATGTGTTTGGTTGGTTTTCCGCATGTACTTAAAATGTTGTCCATTTTAAACAAAAGAGAGACACTTAGAGTGATCTCGGCCACACTACAACTCAGATTGAGCCTGTGTTGGCTCGTACACATGACATATGACCCATGGATTTTTGTGATAAAGTATCAATAGAATACAAATGTGTTTGGTCGGTTTTTTGTATGCCAGTTGTTCTTTTCACTTATAATCCTATCCATTTTAAACAAAAGAGACACAGTTAGAGTGGTATCGGTCACACCGTGCCTCAGATTTAGACGAGGTTAACTCTTACATGTCTCAAATGACCCATGGATCATTTTCCTGAAGTATCAACACAATCTGAATGCACTTGGTTGGTTTTTCGTATGCCAATTGATGTTTTCACTTAAAATGATATCCTTTTGAAACAAAAGAGAGACACTTAGAGTGGTTCCGGCCACACCGCGCCTCAGATTGAGGAAGGGTTGACTCGTACACATCACATATGACCCATGGATCTTTTTCCTAAATTATCAACACATTTCGAATGCATTTGGTCAGTTTTTCATATGTCAGTTTTTGTTTTCACTTAAAATGATGTCCATTTTAAAAAAAAAGAGAGACAATATGGATGGTGTCGGCCACACCGTGCCTCTGATTGAGTTGGGGTTGACTCATACATGTCACATATGACACATGGATCATTGTGATAAATTATCAACACAATCAGAATCCGTTTGGTTGGTTTTCCATATGTACTTAAAATAAAGTCTATTTTAAACAAAAGAGAGACACTTTGAGTGGTGTCGACCACACCGCACCTTGGATTGAGGTGAGGTTGACTCATACACATCACATATAACCCATGGATCATTTTCCTAAAGTTTCAACAGAATCTAAATGTGTTTTGTCGGTTTACCGTATGACAGTTGTTGTTTTCAATTAAAATGAAGTCCATTTTAAACTATAGAGAGACACTTCGAGTGGTGTCAGCCACTCCACGCCTCGGATTGAGGCAAGTTTGACACTTACACATCACATATGACTCATGGATCATTTTCCTAAAGTTTCAACAGAATTTGAATTCATTTGTTCAGTTTTCTATATGTCAGTTGTTGTTTTCACTTAAAATGTTGTCCATTTCAAATAAACCTGAGACACTTTGAGTGGTGTCGGCCACACTGAGCCTCTATTGAGGTAGGGCTGACTTGTAAACATAAAAAATGACTCATGTAACTTTTTCCTAAAGTTTCAATAGAATATTAATGTGTTTGGTCGGTATTCCGTATGTCAGTTGTTGTTTTCACTTAAAATGTTGTCCATTTTAAAATATAGAGAGACAGTTCAAGTGGTGCCGGCCACACCGCGCCTCGGATTGAGGCTGGGTTGACTTGTACACATAATATATGACTCATGGATCATTTCCCTAAAGTCTCAACAGAATCCGAATGTGTTTGGTTGGTTTTCCGTATGTCAGTTGTTGTTTTCACTTAAAATGATGTCCTTTTGAAACAAAAGAGACACTTTTAATGGTGCAGGCCACACCGAGTCTCGGATTGAGGCGGGGTTGACTCATACATGTCACATATGAATCATGTATCGTTTTAATAAAGAAAAAACACATTCTGAATGTGTTTGGTCCGTTTTCCATATGTCAGTTGTTGTTTTCACTTAAAATTAAGTCCATTTTAAACAAAAGAGAGAAACTTTGAGTGGTGCCGGCCACACCGCACCTCAGATTGAGGTGGGGTTGACTCTTACACATCACATATGACTCATGGATCATTGTTCTAAATTATCAACACAATCAGAATCTGTTTGGTCAGTTTTCCTTATGTACTTAAAATGTTGTCCATTTTAAACATGAGAGACACTTTGGGTGGTTCTGGCCACACTGTGACTCGGATTGAGGCGTGGTTGACTCTTACATGTCACATATGACCCATGGATCATTGTCCTAAAGTTTAAATAAAATAAAAATTCATTTGGTCAGTTTTACGTATGTTAGTTACTATTTTCACTTAACATAAAGTCCATTTTAAACTGAAGAGAGACACTTTGAGTGGTGTCAGCCACACCGGGTCTCAGATTGAGTTAGGGTTGACTCGTACACGTCACAATAGACCCAAATATAATTTTCCTAAAGTATCAACACAGTCCAAATGAATTTGGTCAGTTTTTCGTATGTCAGTTGTATTTTTCACTTAAAATGTTATCCATTTCAAACAAAAATGAGACACTTCAAATGGTGCCGGCCACACTACGCCTTGTATTGATCCGGGTTGACTCATACAGGTCACATATGACCCATGGATAGTTGTGATAAATTATCAATAGAATCCGAATGCATTTGGTTGGTTTTATATATGTCAGTTGTTCTTTTCACTTAAAATCTCATCCATTTTAAACAAAAGAGACACAATTAGAGTGATACCAGCCACACCGCACCTCGGATCTAGACAGGGTTGACTCGTACATGTCAAAAATGACCTAAGGATCATTGTCATAAAGTATCAACACAATCTGAATGTGTTTGGTCGGTTTTCTGTATGTCAGTTGGACTTTTCACTTAAAATGTTATCCATTTCAAACAAAAGTGAGACACTTTGAATGGTGCCGGCTACACCGCGCCTCGGATTGAGCCGGGGTTGACTCGTACACGGAACATATGACTCATGGAACATTTTCCTAAAGCATAAACACATTCTGAATTCTTTTGGTCAGTTTACCATATGTTAGTTGTTGTTTTCACTTAAAATCCTATCCATTTTAAACAAAAGAGAGACACTTTGAGTGGTTTATGCCACACCGCGCCTCAGATTGAGGCGGGGTTGACTCTTACACGTCACATATGACCCATGGATCATTTTTCTAAAGTATAAATATAATCAGAATCCATTTGGTCGGTTTTCCGTATTCTAGTTGTTATTTTCACTTAAAATGTTGTCCATTTCAAATAAAGCTGAGACACTTTGAGTGGTGCTGGCCACACCGGGCCTTGGATTGTGGTAGGGTTGACTCGTACACATCACATATGACCCATGGATCATTGTGATAAAGTATCAACACAATCAGAATCTGTTTGGTCAGTTTTCCGTATGCTAGTTGTTATTTTCACTTAAAATGTTGTCCATTTCAAATAAACCTGAGACACTTTGAGTGGTGTCGGCCACACCGGGCCTCGGATTGAGGCCGGGTTGACTCATACATGTCATAAATGAGTAATAAAAACCATCCTGGAATCCCTCACCTAGAAACCAAAGCATACATCCTGGAATTTCAAGTCTAAATTCCCTGAGCATGACGAGTCTGTCCATGAGTCCTTAACATGTAACCCATGTCTTAACCTAACAATTGACAAGTAAACCAAATCAAACAAGGCATAATTCACATAACATGGAGAATTTACAACAAGACTTTGTATTCAAATTAAAGTATATCATCACATGCATTTGATGAGCATGAGATAATAAGCTTACCAAGACATTCATATAATTCAAGACATACAAAAATGGAATAATCCTAAATAACATTGCATGATAAAAGAAATAAAAAAAAGGAATGTGAAATCAAGTAGGGTGGGGGACTATCTGGGGGTCCAGGGAGGAGGGTGGGGGGATGTCCGGGGGGCTGTTCGGGGGGCTGTCCGGGGGGCTGTCTGGGGGGTTGTCCGGGGTCTAGGGAGGAGGGTGGGGGGATTGTCCGGGGGGCTGTCTGGGGTCTAGGGAGGAGGGTGGGGGGGCTGTCCGGGGGCTGTCCGAGGGCTGTCCGGGGGGCTGTTCGGGGGCTGTCTGGGTGGCTATCTGGGGACCAAGGAGGATGGTGGGGAGGCTGTCCAGGGGGTTGTCTGGGGGCTATCCAAGGGGCTGTCCGGGGTCCAAGGAGGATGGTGGGGGGTTGTCCAGGGTCTAGGAAGGAGGGGGTTGTCCAGGGAGTTCCCAAACACACAAAACTCTATAAACATGCTCAAGATACACCACAACCACTAAAAGACAACAACATCCATGAAAATATACAATATATAAAAATAACTCAACTCCAATACTATACTACGGGTCTAGATAAAACCAACAACTAGAATAGATTAAACATCAAATCTCAGTAATATTATTCAAAAATGTAACAGATCAATTTGTCCCATATCACCATCACCATAATCACCCTCTTTCTCGTCCCCATAATCATCCTCTCCCTCCTCAACACCCTCCTCATCACCCTCACCCTCCGCCTCACCCTCCTCCTCTGCCTCACCCTCCTCTCCCTCCTCTTCTGCATCATACTCCTCTCCCGTCAGGCTATACATCGTCTTGACCACCACTAGAACTGCCACCCGGTGCACCATATATAGAATGTATTGATGACATATATTCATCAAAAGCTGGGTTGGCCTCTGGTGGAAGTGTTGGACATAGAACTTCAATAAATTTCATAAATGCACTGTTTTCCCTAGCAGACTGTTCTACCATATTTATGGCCCTTTTTTCAGCCTGTTCTGCTTGTGCCCTAACTTGTTGCAGCTTGATGGCACTACAACTCGTACTTGAGGAGGACCAATACTTCATCGGGGCTATCTTAGGTCGGAAGCTTACTCTGCTAGAATGATCCTCTCCCAACACCTAATGTAAGTGATCAGTTGGCCCAAAATTGTATGGTTCTTGGGCATTGAGGTACTCTAAAGAAGTCTGTCACAAATATAAATATATTATTAAGTTACAAAATAGATATTAAAATATAAAATCAATAGATTAAAACTTACAATCTACTGATGTGTTGGTTCGTTGACGGCACTTCCATCCTTTTTCCGTCTACTCGAGCAAAACATTTTTGATCGAGGTACACATCCTTCAATATTAATTTTTTGCCTCTACAATGACATTGAAAACTAAATTTATATGAAAACTTTAGAAAACGATTAAATAATTGAGGAAACAAAAGAAACTATAAGTCATAAAGAAAACTTATTAACAATTGTCATACCAGCTTCCCCTAATGATATGGCATTGTAGTATGTCCCAGTGTGTGGAGGTATTTTTTTGCAGCAATGTTTTTTTTATTTTTTCCAGATGATTCCTAAATAAAATTCGATAATGAAAAGGATAATATTAAGGCAAAGCATGAAAGTTATTATTTAAATACCTCAAGTGTAATTAATACCTTAAACTGAGTAGTTTTACAATGGATAATCATCTATCGATACTGCTCTATAGGAAAATCATCCATGATTGGTACCGCCTCTAACTCAGTGCCAACTCTAGCACGCCATCCAATATATAACTCATGATTGTAGGCTCTCCAAAGCTCACCTAAATCCTTCAGACGTACCGGTTGTTCACCCTCACCATCGGGAAAATTAAATCGAAGCTGACACCAAAATATTAATTCATATAAATACAAAAATAATTTATGGAATTAAATAAAACAGATTTTTTTACCCATATCTCTGCCTAAGCTCTATCCTTGACCTCATGTGGCAACTGTCTCCATGATAGCATGATGATGGGAATGATGTAAGAGGATTTGTCAAGCGTCGCCAAAAAACTCTCACATTGCTACCATGTTTTCTCAACCATTTGGTTGTCTTCATTATAATCCACCATTACCTGTGTGTGGCAGTTCCACACCGCACGCATGCATGTATGCCCCCGCCCCCTCCTCCTGTCAGTAGATGTATCTATCATGAAAGAAAAAAAACTATTTTATCAAAACATGTTATAATGAAAATAAATATTGGTATAAAAATTTGTTAGGGTTCTATAAATATACCTGCGCCAGTCTGATCGCTGAGCATCGCTGGATATACATAAACTGATGGAACACCCTGTGGTGGAACTAGAGTCGAAGAAGATGGAATATAGAAGTTCAGAGAGACAGAAGTAGAAGGAAAAGAAGATGGGATAATTGTATGACCAGATTATGGCTGGGGAGTGGGAATCATCATGGGATATGAAAAAGATGGGCCAGAAGATGCAAAAGGTGGAGAAAACATGGGAGGCCTAAATATCCCGTGTGTCCCTAATGACACACCGGGATCAGAATGTGGGAAGGATGACATGTCAGTGGGAGAGGCAGGGTCTAGTCGGGTACGCGAAGCTGCTCGTCCACCTCTGGTACGAACCCTCCTCATACCACCGGCCTGAGTAATAGGACCAGTACTAGGCTCCTCATCAAATAAATGTCGACGTATAGGTGGATCCTACAAAAATGTTTACAAAAAAATTAATCACATGACATTATATATTCTTTAAATATATATATTTGAAATAAATTACTCACCACAGGAACTAATGGTGGAAAGCCCATCTCCTCCATTCGACGATTTTTCTCCATCATTTTTTTCCTTTGTCTCTCTTCAATTGGCAGAATTTCCTGCTTTTGAAAACAAATATGTAATTAATTAGAAAAAGGAATCTAATGTGTAACCCAAAAAACTAAATATATGAGGGAATAGGGGTATTCATTGGTAATTTAGCTATCAATTGTTTTAGAAGAGATTGAATGGATTTAATAAATCATAAAAGTTGTAATGTTCACCAAGTTAGAAATATTGTTTGACTAGGTTTGAATACAGTTCAATTCCAAATTAGAAAATGCAATTCAAATAAAACTACAACCAATAAACATTGAAAATTCACATAATGGTCAAGTCAGCTAAAACATATTTGTGATCAATACTAAATCAATTTGAATATTACCAACCTTAACAACCCAACTCGAGGTAAACCAAAATAATTGAGAACATGGATGAATGATTCTATATATTTTCAACCACAACTTCAGGTTCATAATCAACTCTGACAATTGAGCTATTGGAGTCATCAAAATAAATAAATGGATTGGTTCCAATGGAAATAGGGACAGTTTCAATTCCATCATCACCATCATCAAAAATATGTCTTGGGATTACTTCAACTATGACACCAAATTTAGGTCGAAGTTGGTCTTTGACATAAAAAACTTGTTTAGCCATTGATGCCAACACATATGGTTCTTCGGTAGCAAGAGTGTGAGTCATATTAATTACTCGAAATCCATAATCATCAATAAATGTTCCATGTATCGTCATCGAATCAAACCAATGTAATTTCATCATTGTGACTCATCCATGAGAGTAATAATCCAATATTATTATTTTCTCAACGACTCCATAATAACCCACATTTTCAAATCGCGGTCTACTATCGGATGCACTGGCATAACAATCTGTTATGATAGTAACCATAACACCATCATGTTGTCTTCTCATGTTCTTTTCTCGTTCAGTGACAATAAATTTGTACCCATTGATAATAATTGATTTACAGTCATGAACCATGGTATTAGGACCAAAAGCCAAAGCTCTTATTTCCTCAGAGATAGAGTTAGTAGACAAACTCAATACTTACAATATAAATGACTATTAAACTTAATTAAATATTGATATAATTATTTTAAACAGTAATATTTTTACCTTCAATTTTAACCAAGCAGAAAACTATTTGCTATGCAAAGTCTCTCTCCTTCTCAAAGATAAAGAACGATGCTTCCTATTTATCATTGTTTTATGTTCCCTATAGATAAAAAATATGAATATTTTAATAGATATATATGTAATATATACATATTCTATTTAGTTACCTGATATAGTCATCGAACAAAACTGTGTGATGTGCCATCTCTCGCTCTTCATGTCTTAATGTCTTCAATGTATATGATCCAGAAATTCCTCCTGTTTGAGAAAGTGATGGAAAACTGGGTTCAATTTTATCATTCTGTTCTTCTTCATTTCTCATTGGTCTGTTTATTCTTGTAGTTAAATCAAACAAAAACATTGAGAAGAAATCCATACATTCTTGATCCAAGTAACCATTCACAATAGAACCTTCGGGATGATTCCTATTTCAGACATAAGACTTTAATGTGTACATATTTCTTTCAGTTGGATACATCCAACTAAAAGAAACAGGTCCTCCTAGAAGTATTTCAGTGGGAATATGGACAGTCAGATGCACCATGCATGTGAAAAATGATGGAGGAAATATTTTCTCCAACTCACATAAAATTAATGGGGCATCTATCAACATTTTTTGCAAGAAAGACTTGGACAACTTCTTAGCACAAAGATCTCTAAACAAATGAAACAACTGAATAACAGTCACCCTTACATTATTGGACAAAAGATGATGGATTTCTATTGTAAGAAACTCATGTATTAGAACGTGATAATCATGATTCTTCAAAGATTTTAGCTTCAACTCTCTTTTGTTTACCCGTTTAGATATGTTTCTTGAATAGCCATCAGGAACTCTAATAGTCTCTAATACTTGCAGAAATTTTTTTTTCATAGGTGTCATCACATAAGAAGCACATGGATGTTTCTATTTATTTTCACTAATACGCATAGGATGCAATTCTGGTCTGATTCCCCAATCCACCAAGCCACGCCGAGATCGTAAATCATTTTTTTATTCCCCTTGACATTTAGAAGAACCGAAATCAACATTTCGCATATATTCTTTTTAATATGAATTACGTCTAAGAAATGACGTAAAAAATTGGTTGACCAATAAGGAAAATCAAAAAATATACTCCTATTCCTCCAATTGTAATAGGTTTCAGTGGAAACATTCTTTCTCTTTCTAGATTTCATTTGACCATTCCCGAATGAAAAACTGAAATCTTTCAATTCATTAAGCACATCAGTTCCAGATATACACTGAGGTGGATCATCGGTCTCTATGGTATTATCAAATCTTCGACGATTCATTCTATATGGATGATCATTTAGAAAGAATCACCGATGTCCCATAAAACTAAAAATACAGCAATGTTTCAGTCTTATGGATTTTGTATTCTTCATACAAACTGGACATGACAGTTTTCCCTTCGTGCTCCATCCAGACATCATTGCATAAGCTGGAAAGTCATTGATCGTCCACATAAGCGCAGCACGCATCTGAAATATGTCTTTTGAACATGCATCGTATGTTCGCACACCCACATCCCAAAGAAGTTACAACTCTTTTATTAATGGTTTCATGTATACATCAATATCAATGTTAGGATCAGAAGGACCAGATATGAGTATACTCATGAAAGTGAAAGGTTTTTTCATACACAATCATGGGGGAAGATTATAAATGTGTATAAAAACTGTCCATGTGTTGTGCAAAGTAAGCATCTGCCCAAATGGATTAAAACCGTCACATGAAAGACCCAGCCTCACATTATGCACGCCAGCTGCAAAATCGGGATGTCGAGCATCAAATCTCTGCCATGAAAATCCATCTATAGGATGAACCAACTCATCATTAGTCTTCTTTCTCTTGGTATCATGTCATCTCATTTTTATCGATATGTCATCAGACATAAAAAGATTCTGGAGTCTGGGGATCAATGGAAAGTGCCACATTACTTTCTATGGAATGCGGGATGGTGTTCCATCAGATTTTGACTTCTAGCGGGATGTGCCACATTTTATACAATAATTTTTTTCAGCGGTTTCCTTCCAGAATAAACTACAATCTTTCAGGCAAGCATGAATTTTGTTTCTTGAAAATCCAAGTTCCTCAACTAACTTCCATGCCATATAGTGGTTTGAGGGAATATCTACATCATCTGGAAGTAAATCCTTCAAGAGGGTAAGAATGTAATCGATTTCTGTATTAGAAATCCCCTATATAGTTTTCCCATGAAACAATCGGATTAAAAATTACAGCTTTTTCATTTTATCGCATTGTCGATATACTGGAGTCGTGGCAGCATCATTTAATTTTTTCACCCTATCAATATCATCATTTTCACTAGATGCATTAGTTGTCCTCATATCGAAGTCTTCTTGAGTCGAAATCCTTTATTTTTCATGATGAAGAATAAATGGAAATTGATCATCTAACAAATTCTCCATTCCATTCCTTTCATTTTGATCATCACCAATTTGAGATTTCATTTTCTCCCCATTATGATACCACACAAAGTAGTTTTCTTAAAAACCATTTTTGGTTATGTGGTAGCTGACTTCTTAATGGCTCAACCAAGGTCTACCAACATAATTGGAACATGGGAAGTGTATGCGACCACTATCTGAAGCATTGTGAAATGAAAAATCTATAAAGCTCTCCAAAGTTTTTTGAAAATCGCTTGAGATCCGATCAGTTTCATACATCCAACTTTTTTCCATTCTGTAAAAAGAATTTATATAAGTTATTCTGTCATAAACAATTCAATAGGATTGAACTTTAATAGAAAATAAATTTAAGTAAATGATAAAGGAAGAAGTTTCTAGTCGATGTAGTGAACTATTAAAATAATGTAAATAACAAGTACTCATAAATTAAATTAAAATTTATTTATATTCATTTTCATTAGTTCTATAAGAGGCACATGCCTTAGTTCCTATTATGTGTTATAGGCATCCCAAATCATTCACTACTGTTCGATAACTCATTATTGGCACCTCTATGGACATACCTTTCATTACCCAATTACTTCCCCAAGTCAACGCACCCCATGGGTGAATAAATTTTAGGCTTCTACACTAATAGGTTGTTCATGGATTGTAAAAAGACTTAATTTCATTAAGTATAGACAAAAACATTTATTTTTAAATTTGAGATTAATAATAAAGTATGTCAATGATAACAACATTACTGAATTAAACTTGTGACTTATCTAACATTTTTATGGATGTCTACACATGCCAGCATGGCTAGTGAAAAGCACCCCACCCTCATAAAAGTGAGTATTGTCCAAGAAGGACACATAATATACAACGTACAATGAGAACCATATTTAATTGACCCTAAAGTTATATTAGTATAGTTATATTGGGGGAAATGGAATATATGATCCTGGTTAACTGATGAATTCAAAAGCTCGTATTCCATATGTTGGACACTATCTAAGGTAAAAAATCATGTGAGGATGGGTTTACATCATTCAATTTCTTACATTCTAGTGATATTGAAGGATTGAATTAATGAAATGAGTTCACTGATTAAATGAGGGTAGAGGTTGCATAGGCTGTGTAAACAGAATGATTAAATAAGGGTAGAGGTTACATACATTGTTCATGGTGGGGGAGTCTTAGCCGATTTAGAAATTAAAATAAATTCCCATCATAGGTATCAATAAGAAACATCAGCATCAAAAGAAACTCCAAATAAAAAAGGACTAAAAACATCAAAAATTTCAATAATTCACTACTATGCATGGTTTATCCACATGTTTAGCAAAAATTATATGTCTTAATCATGAACCACCTCTACAGCTCCCAGTTTTTACCAATAAACATAAGGTAAATATCTCAAAATATCTTGAAAATAACTCATTAATAGGCTCAAAACATAAATATAATCTTGAACCAACCATGGAATCTCTTTCACAACACATTCTCACACACCAGTTATCTCATGTGTTACTAAATACCAAACATAGTCACATAACAAGTAACTATAACAAATTACATTACACAAGACTTATTAAAAAAATTCTCATTTTAATAAAACACTTTCCTCAAGGAATTTTAATGAAAACATTCATAGAAACTTTGCTAAAAATTAATAAACACATATAAATAAATTTACAAGTAACAATTAATTACAAGATGAAGAAAAAGAATAAAAACACATACTTATAAAATCTAGAATCTAACCGCAATGAATTTGAGATGTTTCTTCTTCGATAGAGGGTTAAAGATTTAATTAATTAAATGTAATGGAATGGAGAAAGTATAGATTAAATCAAAACACAAAAAAAATGATATACACATCAAAATCAAAACTTAAAACTAAAATATTGGATGAATAACAATAAAAACAAGGTTGCACTTAAATATTTTATGTGTATAAAGAAGAAAATACCTGATTTGAGATGATTTTGATGGAGTTTCAATGGTTCGGATGGGAGAAGTCGTGAGAGGAACTACAGATTTAGGGTTTTGTCTCACGAATGGGGGAGAGGAGCAGCTGAGTGTATTTGGGTTAAAACTTTACCAACAGTTTTTAAAAACTGTTGGGAAAGGGTTTCCTGGCCCTTCTTTACCAATAGTTTAAGCAAACCGTTGGTAAAGAATCTTGGTGAAAACCTCCCATTCCAGTAGTGATTTATCAAGATTGTTTGTGATTATACTTCCATTGATGAAACATTAGGATCCATATATCAATAATTATCATGAATTTTATTCTCCACTATTTATTCATGATATATAAAATTAATGGAAAACTTTTCCCACTCTTTAGTACTTATGATAATTAATAAAGTGTTTTTATGAAAATTCGACCTAATTACTCTCTTCGTTTGGAAATTTTTTTATTCAAAAACTATGTTTTCTAAATATGTTTTCAAAAAAATTAAAATAATATTTTAAGATCATTTTCAATGAAAATTATTTCAAATATTTTTTATGTTTTAAAAAGTGTTTAAAATTATGTTCAATTCTTCCTTTAGAATTTTTCATGGTTATTTTCAATGAAAAAGGTTTTTGAAATGTTTTATGTTTTAAAAAGAATTTTTTTCAAATCATAAAGGATATTTTACTCAAAAAAAATTTAAAAAATCTCTTTCAAAATTATTTTCCATCTAAAATAAAATCTGTTGGTGTTACTTATTCCTCACTGGAGATATAATCCAAGGTTACCATTCATTTTCTTTTTCTGAATGGTTTATGTTTTTATGGAATGTTGTTTATGAAAATCATTTGTCTTCCTTGAAATATATTCTTATGAAATTCATTTATTTTTATAGGTTATTCTATTATTATGAAACCTAATTCTTTTCCACAGGTTATAATATGATAAAATGTTTGTGATAACCATTTCATTTCATGGGAGATATATGATGAATGTTAATGATTTTATGACACAAATATGTATGATTTAATTATGTGAATATTGAGAAATATATCTCACTATAATGAATTGGGTAAATATTTATATCTCATGAGATAAAAATAAGAAACAATTTGATAGGCTTTATCTATAAGGTTAAATGGGTGTGTCTTGATCCACAAGGGGAAATGAGTGTGTCCTGGTCCAAAATGGAAAATGAGTTCATCCTAATCCATAATGGGAGATGGGTACGTCCTGAACCACGATGAGAAACAGGTGAATATTGATCCACTATGGGAAACAGGTGTGTCATGATCCACTATATTTATGGTCTTGGTAGCTAACCATGACACATGAAATTATTTTCTAGACTTATGATGGTGCCATACTTTTATGGCATGATCTTATAGTTCATGATTTATTTGTGATGGTTTCTTATCCTTATGGATCATGTTTTCAAAAATGATAAAGTTTTATTCCATGGATAATTTTTTTGATCTATGATAGGTTGGGTATAAAATTTTAAAGTTTTGATTCATTATCACATACCCTTACGATTATATTATACTTTCATATGTTCATAGATTTGTATCTCTTATGTTTACCCTTATTGAGAATCTAAGATCACCCTTTCATATATATCCTTCCATAGGTTATAAAGAAATTTTTATCTAGGGTATGCTTATGAGGAGTGCTAAATAGGAAGATATTTTTGGGAAAAATTTTAAATATTTCATCTAGTTAGAAGATTGAGTTCCAAGTTTCTAAAGACACTAAACTATTATGGTCCTCAGGAATTTAATTTTGTAATGTGATGAATATTCATCTAAAATGATGCAATATTCATATATGTCAATCATGGGTCACCACAAGTGTGTATTAGTTCATGCATCATACTATGAACCTTAGGACTTAAATGTCATGTATTATTACATTCCATGTCTACGTTTCTACATGCATTTCCTATATTGCATGTGATTGTTGTGAGTGCCTTATCGTTATGTTTTGCAGTGTGTTGGTGTTCTTCCAAGAATGACATAATTTGAATAATTAAATTCCATACATCAATCTAAATGGTGTTTTCTCATATAGATTGATTATGACACCAAGTAAATAATTATGAAAAATTTGATCCATGATGCATTGGTTCTATGGTCTGAGATATTAGTTGGTTTGATTGATGAATTATAATTCAAATTTAATATGAGAGTACTTATATGAATTGGTAATGGTAGTCATTCAATCAAATCACTATACATGACCTGTTACATCCTTATACCAGTCATACAGGATAGGTCGCAATTACTTGACATTCCAATTTCATTTTATAGTGTATGGGCCTTTATAAATTTGGAATTGGTGATACAATTAACTATATTGAGATATTTATATCCAAATAAATGAGAATAAACTTAATAAATTAAAGTTTTAAAATAAAATTCTTACTGATAAATGGGATTCCAATTAATAAGTAAAGGTTTTTTTCCTCTATAACTTGTAATTGACTCTCTATATACTGGAACCTCTGTTGTGTTGTATGAGACCTTAACCCTAACCTGACCTTGGTAGTGGGCAGTAGGCTATGTATCCTATAATCTGTTTGGATCTTTCTTATCATATATACATGGCTTAAGAGCAGGTAGAGAGGTGTTGTTTTTCCATAGTAAGGCCTTTTTCATGTTCTTTCCTTTATTTCTTTATCTAGCTATTGTTAAATATTATCTGAGGCATGAACTTGTAAATTATAGACCTATGTTGCCTTGATTTCTTCATGTCATACACCAAGAAAGTGGGGGAAAGAATGATCTGGAGGTGGTGGTCCCTGAGCCACCCATGATACCCTGTATAGTGACACCTAAGGATCCTCCTATTGATCTTAAACTAGGCATAGATGCTCATTTTTTGAGATAGTTTATTACATTTCATGTAGTCTGTATAAGTTTCTCCCTGACCTGCCCCAACTATGGTAGATATGACCCGAGAATTACAGTAGAAACATCCTCCCACCTTCTGGGGGTATGGAAGACCTTAGGATATTGAGTCATGTCTAGAGGCCATGTTTTCTATCTTCAAACATATAGAGATGCCTCCATATCAGAGGTTCAAGCTCTCCACCTACATGATACATGATAGGTTAGTGATGGAGTATTCATCTCGATTCTCCAAATTACTATGTTTTTCACTGACCTTGACATGTGACGAGCTGAAGACTATAAGACCTTTTGAGGGTGGGATTGCATACTCCATCTAATCATAGGTGAATTTATTCCAGTTGACCATTGTTTTAGAGATAGTTAACCATCCCCTCATCATTGAGAAGAACCTGAGGGATTCTATAAAAGTGAGTTTGTTTGGTTCAGCTTCTAGGTAGGAAAGTTGTTTATCTAGTGGTAGGAAATGTCATTTTAACGGTGTGTATGGGGGAATTTTCATCCAAATGATGTGAAAAAATAGTTATGTAGTGTGTCTTCAGTTTGGCAGGCAAGGCCATGAGAATTCCCAGTGCACGAGGAACCTAATTGAGTGCCTAGCTTATGGAAGGATGGGACACATTCAGCGTTTTTGTTGATATTTTCCTCCAGTGCCCAGTAAAAGAGGATTTGTACTGACACCAATTTCAGGTGTGGGATCAGTTACTCCACATCAAGATGGAAGTTGGTCTTTTTCTGAATGATCGTGATGAGGTGATGGTCATGGATGAGATATTTAGACATCATAGGCTCAGTGCCAACAGGGTGGACCTGCTCAAGCTAGTTAGGTTGCATATTAGGGCCACGGTTCGGGCTATACCTATGCAGTGCATCCTACACCTGAGTAGTAGAGTCCAGGACCTTCTACTGTATGAGGTACTATTATGGCAGCCTCTACCTTAGTTTCTTCCCTATTTGATACAATTGAATCACACTATTTTATATATTCTAAAACTATGGAAAGTCTAGGCCTAGTGATAGAGTACTTCAGCAGTGTTATGATTCTTGACACACTGTTAGAGGTCTAGTTAGAGGTAATACACCAGTGAAAGGAGTTCCCCCTTTAGATAGGTGGGTACCATTTCTTATGGAATTTCTTCATCCTTGAGATGACCAGATTTGACGCCATTCTCGATATGGATTTGATAATGCCTTATCGATCCCAAGTTCATTTATATCTATGGAGGGTGTCATATACATCACTTGGGTGTATCATGAATATTCATATGGGTTAATGGGATATCTAGGCTAGTCAAGCTAGGCCCCAGTATACTAGGCTAGGAATATTGATGGACCATATGGCTAGTCTCTTCATGAGTGGTTAGGGAATATAGCTTATGAAGTTCCCTCCTATTGTGGATCATTTTTGGGACATCTTCCCTTACAATTTCTCTAGATTTCCACCTAAAAGAGAGGTGAAGTTCACTATTGAGATAGTTCCAGGTGAGGAACCAATGTACATTCCTCTATAAAATATGGAACCTAAAGATATCTAGGAACTGAAGAAGTTGTTTGAAGATATAGAGGAAATGGGTTTTAGCTGACCCAACACTTCATCATGTGGTTTACTTATTCTTTTTACTAAGAAGGCAGATGATACCCTTAGGTTGTGTCTGGATTATAGATGGTTAAACTAGCTTATAGTAAACAACTAGTATCCATTACCTCATATAGATCACATCATCAACCAGATTTAAGGAGTGATAATTTTCTCTAAGATCAATTTGAGGTTGAGTTACCATCAACTGCATGTGAGACCATAAGACATACCACGTACAGTGTTTTGGAGTAGGTATAACTTGTAAAAGTATCTAGTTATGTTGTTCAGGCTTATTAATGTGACATAATTCTTTATGGATTTTATGAATAAATATTTCCACCGATACTTGGATTCATTTATTGTGGTTTTCATTGACAACATCTTGGTGTATTCTCTCACCATGAATGACCATGAAAACAATATCAAGATCAAGATGAATACACTAAGAGATAATCAAATATTTTCTAATCATAGAAAATTTCACTTTTGTATTAATAAGTTTCACTTCATGGGTCATATCATTTTAGAGGAAGGCGTATTTGTTGACCCAGCAAAGGTGAGTTCCATGGTTTTCTGGGAGCACCCCAAGAATTTATTTGATATACACAGTTTCTTGGGGTTCAATGTCTATTGAAGGAGATTCATTCAGGATTTTTCATGCTTAGAAGAAATTCTTACAATCCTAACTAATAAGGGTGTGAAATTATTATATAATGAATACTATGATAGAGTGTTTCAAAAAGTTGAAGGGGAGACTGACTTCAGCATCAATTCTAATTCTTCCAAAGCTAGGCAGGGGCTATATTGTTTATTTTGATGCCTCAGGAATTGGACTAGGAGGAGTCCTGATGCAGGGGGGTCAAGTTGTGTCATATGGGACCCTCCATATGAGACCTCATGAGAAAAATTACCCTATGCATGACCTAAATCTAGTAGTCTGGGTTCATGCTCTATATTGTTTAAGGCATCGTCTATTGGGTGAGCAGTTCATTGTTTATACGAACCACAAAAGTCTCAAATACATATCCACTTATAGATAATTGAATCTCAGGCAGTACAAGTGGGTATAATACCTATATTCATTTGACTTTGAGATTGATAATACACTCAAGAAGGGTAATATAGTAGCTAATGCCCTGATCTGAAAGAAACAGACACATGTTGTCTAGGAGGCCAGTAATGAGAATCATTTGATGGACCTATTTTCTAAGATGCACCTGGACATTCAAGAATAGCTGAGGTGTCCTATTTTTATAGATCTAGAAATTAAATCCCTTATTCTGGAATGAGTGATAATGAGAAAAATATATGATTCTAAGGGCCTCATCCTGAGGGAGAGCGTCATAGGTGAAAACACACCACCTAGTTGGGTTATTGATGAGAATGATATCCTGCTCTTCTATAGAAGTATTTGGGTTCAATATAACATATGGGAAGAGATGATGTTGTAATATCATGTCTCAATTTAGGAATTTCACCTAGTGCTTACCAAGATGTATCATGAAATAAATCATCAATAATGGTGTATAGGTATGAAGAGGAAGATTGTAGGTTTCATCACGAGGTGTTCAACCTATCAGCAGGTGATGGAGAAGCACCAGAAACTTGTTAGACTTATCTAGCCTCTCTCTATTCCTGAATGGAAATGGAACAACATCACTATGTTTCTTATTGTCTTGTAGAGATCTCATTTATTTAGTGACGTAGTATGGGTGATCTTTGATAGGTTGACCAAGGTCACACATTTCCTACCAATCCGGGAGACCTTATCAGTTGATGAGATTGGAAGGATTTATATTGGGGAGATCATGAACCTTCATGGTGTTCCTAGTTCTATTATATTAGATTGGGATGATCACTTTACATCATGGTTCTAGAAATCATTTAAAAAGGCACTAGGTTCACAGGTAATCTTGGGTACATCTTATCACCCTCAGACGGATAGGCAGTCCAAGAGGATGATATGGGGGTTAGAGGACAGGATTTGATCATGTATCATTGATTTTAGAGGTTCATGGGAAAATCGTATACCTCTCATTGAGTTTTCCTAAAAAAAATCTTTTAGGAGATGATTAAGATGGATCTATATGAGACCCTTTATGGTAGGTCGTGTTGTTCACCTCTATATTGGTTAGACATAGGTGAGACCACATTATTGGGTCCTCATCTCATTCAGGAGACTTCATATCATGTGAAGTTGATTCATAAACATATGGTTATAGCTCAGTCTAGGAATAAGTCTTATACAAATCATTGTTGAGGACCTCTGGAGTTTGAGGTGGTATATTGTGTCTTTCTATGATTTTCTCCAATATTGGATCATAGACAAATTTAGTGATAGGGAAAATTATCACCTAGATATGTTGGGCCTTTTTAGATAGTGAATAAAGTCATGCTGGTAGCCTATCAGTTGCAGTTACCTCGGAGACACCATGCCATGCACGACATCTTCCATGTATCGCAACTTTTTCATTATCATCATGGCCAGTCTCATTCTTTTGACTCGAAGGATATAGAAATGGAGGTGGATGCATCATTTGAGGAGAATCTGATATGTATCATTGATAAAATCATGAAGTCTCTATGAGGAAGGTTAGTTCAACTAGTCCTGGTACTTTAGAAACACATTCGTGTATAGGATAAGACCTAGGAGTGGGAAACCTATGTATATGTGCAATGGCCAGACCTTTTCTCAAACAGGATTTTTACACACTAAGAAATGAAACATGGGAATGATTTGTGTTAAAGTTGGGAGGCTGTAATATCTTAGATTTTAAAAGAGGTATATATCCATGTGTTACTATTCAAACCCTATCTTTTATGCTAATAAGGGGATATAATGGATAAGGAATGCTTTTGGATAGTTCATGGCTCATTTGGATCCTAGAGTTCTAGAAAATGGGAATATAAACCGAGATGCACAGTTAGAACATGGTTAGTGCTAATTGTGTGACTCAACCATGTAGGCTACCCAGTGTATAGGGGAAGCCTCATGGTTTTTTTAAAACCATGCAAGGAGGACCTAACACCCATTAGAGTTTTTAGACATCCTTGATAGTGGTATTTCCCATGGCTTATGCACATTTAGTCAAATTGTGTGCCTATTCCATGTGAGGGTTCCCTTAGATAGTGTGGGGTGTATGGTTGATGCACGTTTTGGCCAACCATGAATCCAAATAGTGCAAATAGTAAATAAAGTGAAAATGGCCTTTTTTCCTTAATTTTTTTTAAGCCTCAAATTCTTCTCCTCCCTCATTTTTCTAGAGGATCCCATGCCTAGGAAGCCCTATACTCTCCACAAGTAGGGATTTTGATAACTCCCTCATATTATCTTTCTTCCTTCCTCCATCAAATGTGTTGGATAGTTAAGAGTAAGATATTTAATCATATTTATTTTATTCATAGTTTCTCTTACCATCTATTGTGCTATTTTTTTGGGAGATCATTTTTCCCATTTTTATGGAATTTTATTATTCCTCCAATATCTTCCATTCTAGCTTTATTCAAGGGTCGACGTTGGATGAGGAGAGCGCTATTGACCTAAAGTAGGTGTTCTAGATTCTTTCCTAAAGTTTCATAGTGTTTATATTGTGTGTCATTGTTTCATATTCCATACCCTTCTAGTGGCACCTAAAAAATGTCAAATTAATTAAATTAAAATAGTTTTGAAGGCTTAGTATGATCCTAGCTAGTGGAAAATCAACCAGTTGGTCAATCTCCTTGTATTGAACCACCCTAACAGGTGTACCTTCCATTGATAACCATGAATCCCCTTTACTTAATTTATAAAAACACCTTATGGGTGTTTTTTCCTTGTAATAGTACTCTTATAATATAAATTTATCTAGGGATAATTCTAGGCCATGATTTAGGCCCTTATGCCTTATTCCATGTGCCTTACGCCATGTGTCATACACCTTATTGCAATTTCATGAATTAAATGAATTTTTCAAACTTGATTAAAATAATAAATGAATTGTAATGTTGATACAATATGTGTTACTTAGTAATTTATACCTTATTTAAAACCATATGCAATATAAGGATCCTGACTTAAGGATTCCTTGGATAGGATCACGGTGCCTATTAAATCGAAATTCCTCATGAATTGTAAATATTTAAGGGTAAATACTAGGTATGCCTTGGATAGTCTCACAGTATATTTTCCATTATATACATATAAGTGATATTGTGTCCCTATGGGAGATCATGTGTATAGGATCAGTTGCGAGATGGTAGTACCATTCCATGAGTGAGACTCAGAGATATTAGGAACAAACTCAGAGGTAGTTATTTCTTTCACACCATGTTGAGAGTGATACTTGGGATCTCATTCTTGGTGGCCTTGGATGGATTCCCATGGAATTGGTCAAATAGACATATATATATACACACACACACACACATTACCCCTTGAGCGATACATGGGACCCCTTCCAGATCACCTTGGATGGGCTTAGGGTGCATCTTCTTAAATTCTAAAGATGAATTTTATATCAAAGAATAAGAATGTGTAATCAGATTTCCTGGGATGCATCCTCCAAGACAAATCACATGTTTAGGGATGGTCCACATTGTAATATTTTATTTATGACAGTCCTTTATACTTTATATCATGCACCTTAACGTTAGATTTTAACCTTGGTTCAGACATCTAGCTTAGACTAAAGTAGGTAGAGTTGGATGAGTATCCCAAGAGGAACTCGGTCTGATGTATCTTATTTATTTATTTCCTTTCATCAAAAATTATAAGAACATAACACATTTTATATGCATGAAATGGTTTAATCTAGACACCATTGGTGGTGTCCTAATAAGTACATCTCACACCCTTCTTGGTCCACCATTGGTACCCAAATAGAATTTATTATTACAGGTATGGATAAAGGGAAGTTTCCATCTTATAATGTTTGATTATCAGTACAATTATGGAGCATGGGAGAAAGAGACCTAGCCTATGCTCGTGATGCTATTAGTAGTTTATTTTTAGACTTTTTAATTTTGATATAATTTGGTATATGCCTATATCCCATGTTTCCCCATGTACTCATTTTTGTATAGCTATATGGTTATCATCATCATTCTGGTATCTATTTATTATTTATCTTCCTCTTGTTTATTTATCATTGTTGATTTATCATTATTATTATTATGTTATTTATTTTTTATTTTTTTTACTACTTATCATATTATATTTCCATTGTGTTGTACTTTGACTCGTGATGGAATACTCTCCCCATAGACACACCCTATTCTCTCACTACAAGTCAGCAACCTCTAGCGTACGGGGAGGCACGCTTGAGGTCATGTGGATGGTCATATTAGGGCACTACTAAGTGGATTCCAAGGTGGGATTCTATAATTATCCCCACCATGGAACTTTATTCCCTCATAAAATCATGTTAATAAGTAGGATCAAGGGGGGGAAACCTCAACACCCAAAAAAATAGGTTAGATTGTTAGGGGAAAAACCCAAATAGGTCTAGAGATAAAAGATCACTAGAAAACCAAACAACTCCTTAAAATCCTTAGAACTGATCCCAAATATCATCAAGAATATCCAACAATAATCCAAATCAAATTCCAAGAGTCACATAACTCAAATTCAAAAGATATATGCAATGGGTCTCCCCACCATTTAGAATTCATCTAAAATGGTGAGATAAGGGTTAAACACTTCCATGAGAAATATATCATCAGAATATTGCTTCCTCACAATATCCAATGGAAATAATAATCCTATATCAAACAAAATGAACATACAAGAAAGAAATCACCATTTAAAGGAGTATTGAAAAGGGGTATAAATCCATGTCAAACAATCCACCAAATTTTCATAACATTGGAATGGAAAAAGTTAAATTACTCAAAACATGCCTCAATAAGGATAACATTAGACCTAAACATTAGTCATGAATCTAGATGGAAATAACCTAGGGAATGAATTATGAAACACCCGCTCATGGAGAACCTAAAATAACTACCAACATTGCACAATCTCAAACTGGGTACTGTCCATAATATAATATAAACGAGTATCATCCTAATTACCCAAGAACATACTGAAGACTTCACATGGAAAATTTATAAAAATTCCAAGTCCCACCACATAGATATAATCTAATAAAAACCACAATAATAAAAAAAATAAGGTGTGAGTACAACCAAAATAATCAAAACCTAATTGACAGACCCGAAAGGGAATCTTTATTTCCCTACAGGTTTAATCAAAATACAAAATTTATAAAAACTCAAACTATTACACTCAATTAATTAAAATATAGTATTGGGGAAGTTTGAGTTCAAACCCAAAGTGATGGTGAATTATTTTATTTCGGTTTTAAAAATATTTTATTTAATTAAAACTCAATAAATATGTGAGGAATTAGATTGGGTTTTTGGAAACAATTTGAAGAAAGAAAGAATTAAAAGAGAAGAAGATTGTTTGGTTTAAAAAGACATGCTAGGGTTTTGTAGTTTGAGGGTTTAGGTGCAATTGGATTTTATAAAACAAATTGATCAATAAATTTAGTTGTTAAATTCTAGATTTGGGAGATCTAATGGTTATTTTATCCCCTCCTTGATTCATAAATCCCCTATTTCCCTTCATGTCAGTAATATAGGGTTTTACTGAATTGAGTTTTCCTCGATGCCATTTTTAAACCTGGTCACCCATAATGTGAAAATGGTCATGCCTTGATTCATGGTAACCAATTGATCAATTTATAATCTTTATTTCATATTCAAATACTAATGGTCATGATAAAATTAAAATAAAGATATTGTAAATTAATTCAATAAACTACAGTAATCCAAAATACATGAATAAAGAAAATGTAATAAATCCAACGGCACCTTCCCCTTCATCTACATAACCCTATAATAGGTGGGTATACACTCTCACCCTAGTGATGAGAGAATAAGATAGAAGGAAAGAAAAATAAAAAATAATGAGAAAATAAATAAAAAATGGTGAGTATCCTACACAGCGCAGATTCTTGCTCTAAGATTTCATCTTCGGGGTCTCTAATAGAAGCACCATAGATCTCTATTTATATACTTAATATGGGATCATACAAAAATAAATGGAATTAAGGATGGGTAAAAGGGGGGTCATAGGTGGTTAATAGGACTTAAAACATGTCAAAACATCAAGATACACCAAATATGACCATTTTTTGGTCATCCCAAACATTACACACCATGTAGTGATTACATGATGTGTAAATATTGCACCACATGTATTAAATTCACGACATTTGATCTTTCTAGGCATAATTCACAAGTGTTACATCATAACACGTATGTTTCACATCATGATACATTTCAACTTTACTTATAGTTGATTTCCACTTTTTCATGACATGTATTACTTTCATAACATACACTGGTTCATGACATGTAATAGGTAAATGATTTATAAAGTCAGTTTTTAGCTCTAGAAGCCTCATTTTTTATTGGATCTTCAGTTTTTTTCCTAGAATTTCTTCATGATCATCCATATTTATGGGAAACCATCTTTTGATGGAATTCATTGAAAATTTTATCTCATTTTACTCAATTTCCATAACTTTTTTCATCCTAACAAATATAAGAAAATCATCAGGTGCATGGGAATGCATTAATAATTAAATCATCAAAATCACTACATTTTAATATCAAAAAATGTATACAATAAGTGAAATCATCATAACCCTATACACTTGAATTCATACTTGTCCTCAAGGATGTAATCTCAACATAATAAAATGGATGATTACTCTACCATGATTTAAATTCAATTTCAACAAAAATAATTGATCAAATGGAAAATTAAATGATCGAGCATCACAAATAGAAATTTTATCAATGCATCATTTTTCAATGAATACAAATAAACCATTTATTTTACTTTTTCCCTTTCAGTATATCCATGCCTTTTCATTCATCCTAATTCATTTTTTAATTCATTATTAATATGAATACCATTTTTAATATACCTCATGTTAATTTTTTTGCTCATCATTAAGGTTTGATTGTAAATAAAGATCAAAACATACCTCAAGAACATTTCACTTACCATAGGCTTGTGATACATCTAAGATCTCCACTATGTAATGAAAAAATCATAAATAATCCTGAGAGATTTATTTTTTAGGATCAAAAAACTCTAAGTCTTAGGTCAGGTAGGTAAATGATGTAAATCAAGTAAGGCTGAAAAAAGAGTTTTTTCTCTAAATTACTTTTCATGATAATCAAAAATAGATTAATGAAAGATTCATTTTCCCCCATTTTTAGGAAAAAAATAGTATATGTAGATGCTCAATTACAAGAGGGGGTAAATTTTATGTTTAAAACTTTCATTATTAACCTTAAAGAAAACTATGTTTAAAAAAGTTAAATAAGGTAAATTCAAAATCCCTAAAATAGTTCTATGAGACAAGCTTTCTTAGGTTTTAGAAATATGGTTCCGGAAATGAAAATTAAGAAAATTTTACTTATGAAAATATTCTGCCTTAAAGTGTTTAGAATCTTACTTATTAGATTGAATAAAATTATAAGAAAGTATAAGAAGGTTATACTTTCTTTCTTTATCAAAATACAGAAGAAATAAAACTTGAAAAAAAACAAGTAAAAAGTAGAAAATCTTTTAACCCAAAGAGTAGGGTATCCAACAACCTTGGATAAAGGTCTCTTGATTTATACTTTCAAGAAATTTTTTCTTACCCACACCAAGGTAAGACCTCAATAGGAATATTAGAATATGTCTAGCTATACCTGTAAGTCCTCGATCTTTAAGTTAGTCAGCACCTCTATCCTCATATCCCCAAAAGTTCTCAAACTTTATGGTAGTTGGAACCTCTATCTTCTTATCCCTAGAATCCCTTGATTGTACTCAACAACAATCAGAGTCACACGAATCCAGCTGAACAAGGTGTTCAGAACACACAAAGCATGAGAGTCTCTCTATCTAGAAATAACTTTACATCATGTAATATCTAGATAGATGGTACATTTATGATCTTGTTCAAATGAGATCCTATTTATAGGCATAACTCCAACAGTAGGCTCCCTCCTTCAATGGTCATATTTTTTCCTTGAACCTTAGAGGGACTTATACATGTCTCACTCAACCAATAGTTAGTTATAAATAGATTGAATGACATTGTTTCATAATAATAACATGTGTAAGGAAAATAGATTAGCTTAAACAAATATAAAAATCTGGAGTCTAAGAAAAAAAAATTCCGGAGTCTAATCATATAAAAAATAGGTTTTTATAAAACATGGATATTCAGATTCTATTTTTCAAAGAGTTTAGAATCTGAATTCTATAGATTTCAGATTTTTAATTCCAATGAATTCAGAGTCTGAATTCTAAGGAATTCAGAGTCTGAATTATGAGGAATTCAGAGTTTGAATTCTGAGGAATTCAAAGTCTGAATTTTGAGGAATTCAGAGTCTGAATTATATGGAATTTGGAGTCTGAATTTCAGAGAATTAAGAATCTGAATTTTAGAGAATTTGGAATCTTAATTTCATAGAATACAGAGTCTGAATTTCAGAAAATTGGGAGTTTGAATTTGAGATAATTTCGAGTCTAAATTTCATAGAATCCAGAATCTGAATTTCATAGAATTAGAATTCTGAATTTCAAAGAATTATGAATCTAAATTTTAAAGAATTCAGAGTCTGAATTTCATAGAATTTAGAGTTTTAATTTCAAATAATTCAGAGTCTGAATTTCATAGAATTCAGAATCTGAATTTCAGAGAATTCAGAATCTAAAAATAGAAGACTCTATATCTAAGGAACTATAAGATTCCGAGGTTTTTAGATATGAATCTGAATTTTTGACTTAGTAATAAAAAGAGTTTTGTTTTGAGAGATTATAAAATGAGATAATTAAAATAAAGGTAAGGATAAAATTTTCATTAGAGAAGGGAAATTTTCCTTAATAAAATAGTTCTCAGGAAAATGTAATTTGGATTAAGATAAAGTGTGTGTGATTTTCAAAACATAGAGGAATAGAAAAGTCACAAGTAAACCTTATTGACTCAACGATCTCCCCCTTTTTGGAAATCATAAACATCCTTATGAAAAAGAATTAAGGACTAATATTTTGATTTATGAATTTTAAAAGAAAATATATCTCTCTTCACTTATGAATCGTGATGAATATGACTAACTCTCCCTTAGGTTTTGAAATCTCTATGGATTGTATTCTTGACTTCCTTAGAGAGATTTTACTTTTTCTTGCATGCGAAAGTCTTCTTTAAGTAAGCTCCCCTTAGATAAACTCCCCCTTACATAGATAATTCTCTTATTTGTACTTAGTATTCTTTTTATCATTATTTTCTCCCCCTTTGTGATTTTTTAAAAGTAATATAAAGAATGGAAAAAAAATATAGTACCTGAAATATTAGAACTATAAACAAAAAAAAAATAAAGAACAAAAATATTTTTTATTAATATTGGAAAAATTGGTATAAGGAATTACAAAAAAATATTGTAATTGAAAGGAAAAATATTCATCCTTATTTTTCCTTCGGCATGATCTTATTCATGATAGTTTTCAGATTCTTAAGCTCCTTATGATCCTATTTTAAGCGCTTGATCAATTATTCCTGATCCTAATTTTTCTTCTCTAGAACCTTGATATTTTCATCCCAATATTTAAGGATTTATACTTGAGACTTAAAAAGCTCTTATTTCCAACTTAACTTTTCCTCAAACTCTATTATGAGATCCCTTTCTCTCTTCAAATTTTTAGAAACTAAATTTAACTTCCCATTCATATCTTTTTTTCTTGCTTCTAGGCTACTTGTTCAAGGTTCAGATTTTCTGTGAAACTTTTTGTAAGATCTTTCATCATCTCATCTGATCTATCAAAAGCATCCTTTAATAAATCTTGAAAGTCATCAAGAATTACCATATCTTCAATCATTTTATTGTACTACTTTTTAATATCCTTATAAGACCTTATGTGTGTATCATACTCGATATAGAAAGATTTGAAATTAGCCTCAAGCTTGATGAATTTTTCCATGAGCAAGCTTATGGATTATGTCTTCTGATTAAAGGAGTGTTAAAGTAGATGAAACCTTGATTCAATACTTGGAAACAAGGGAATTGTGTCTAATAATTTCTTCAGAGACTGCACAATAAAGTCATGGCCCATGAAAGATGATTCTGAATCGGATTCCCTTGTAGGTGAAGATTATTTCTCTATCTCAACAACCTTCCACTTGGATGATACACCAGCATCCTTCTTGACCATGATTGCTTTCTTATGTGTCTCAAAAAACATCTGTTTTCCTTTTTCTACTTTGGAAATATTCTTGTCATCCTTTGGGGATTCATGCTTACTATCTGAAACTTGAATGATTTTATCTTCATCAACCTTTTCCTTCTCAGCATCTACCTTAAGATCATCAGGTTGAATGAATTCGTGATTGCTTCTTTCATCATCATAAGGTTTATTAACTTCTTCCGGACCCTCATCCTATTTTCCTTATGAATAAATTTTTGTTGATTCAGCTTGAGAATTCTGGATGGAAAGATTTTCATAAGGGATTTCCTTATTATGATATTCTTCTAATTACCTTATCACATCATCACTTTCATTTCCTTCTTCATCTTATTATTCTTCTACTTCCCCTTCCTAAACAATTTCTTCCTCTACTTCAGGTTCTAGATTTATCATCTTCTTTCCTCGAGTCACTAGTAATGATTCTTTTAGAAATTATTATGGTACCTAGATTTGTTTAGAAGCTTTCTCAGTATCCTTTAGAAGAGCTTGAATGATTTCTACATCAGAAATTTTCTTCTTTTTCTTCTTCTCTTTTTCTTTCCTTTCATATTCCTCAGCAACCTTAATCTTAAATATCTTTGCCTTAGTAGGATCTAGGCCAAAGCTAGTATATTCTTCCTTCTTATTTTTCTTCTCTTCCCTCCACTTCGCAAAAACTTTATCAAGGTATGTTTTTTTCTTCTTTAACTTTGGTGGTGCTGATTGGGTTTTCTGAACTAAAGGCTTCTCTTCGGTTTCTGGTTCTTTCTACTTTGTCTTATTTTGTGGTGATTTCTTGGAAGTCTATGATACTTACACTTTCTTATCTGAGGCTTCAATCTCACTTTCTAATAATTCATAAAATTATTTGAATTTACTATTGAAACCAAATTTTATCCTCCTCAAAGTATCATCACTCAATAGTAAAATCTTGAAAGTTCTTGGCTTAGAACTGTAAGGGATATTGAAGGACTCTAAGCATAAGACTGTTATCTTAGATAGAATTTTCAGATACATGATAATTTCAAATTTGAGATTCTCATTCTTGATATTAGTAATCATGAGTAGGATGTACTACACCGTATTTATCTTCCTCAAGTTCACTAGAAAACCCATAATGTAGATGTCACTCTTCTTCAAGGAGTCCTTGTCTCCTTTTCTCAGAATTAGAAAACCATGTACCCATAACTCTAGTATCCTGAAATTTATTGAGAGATGGTTTATCTTTGGTGTTTTTACTTCTTTGAGTCCAAGGCACTCTATTGCATTCTCCTTCTCAAAGCTTCCTGATTGATCTGTTAGCTTGTGGGTGTAGAAAATGTCTTCCCCTTCATACAGGACTCTAATAATACTTGTAGCCTTATTAAAGGAAATGGAATAGGTTTTCCCATAACTCTTGAATGAAAAATTATCTCTCCCACCTTAATTATAAAATATTACAGTTTCAAAAAACTCAATAAGAAACTCTTGATTAACCGGATTCTGTCCCTTTGGTTTGTCTACACATAAGCTTTCGCATCCATTCAGCTTAATATTTTGTGTAATGAGAGAATTATACTTCGCAAAGAACCTCAGACCTACTAACCTTTCTCTGTAAATTTTCCATTATGATATTTCCTTAACTGAATACATTTTATTTTGAGGAGAGGATTCCAAATACATCTATAATCTAAGAAAACATAGAAATACAGAATGACCCTTTTGAAGAGAGGAAAAGCTTCGGGGCTAAAAACCTTGAAAACTGATGTGGTAAGATAAATAGGGGCCTTTATGTAGGAATTGAAGTGACAATTCATATTCCCAAATTGATCTAATGTTTGAAACAAGATCGATCAGATCTAACAGTTGAGATGAAAGTAGGATAAGGATTTGGTAGGTTCTGATCTTTTGAGGTTTTTTAAGGTAAAAATTCGGATTTAAGGAAAGTGAATCCAAAAAAAATTCTTGATACAAGATAAAAAATACCAACAAGTAAATAAAATTATGAAAACCTAAGTAGGGAAACATACCTTCTGTATTTCTAGGAAACTTTTAGTAAAGAAAAATATTATTCTTGAGAAATTTTAGATTCCATAATTTTTTATTAAGTAAGGAAAATTTTTGGATTCAAAAATTTTGATTCCAAAATTGTGATTTAAAAATTGATAAAAATTGATTATGAAAAAAAATTGGTTAAGAAAAATTTTGGTTAAGAAAAATTTGATTAAGAAAAAAATTGGTTAATCAAGAAAATGTACTCCCCCTATGGAAAGGAGTTTCTTAATATAAGGATATAAGTTTCAACATAAAGTTAATATGGAATATTACCTTACAGTTATCATTCCTAACTTATTTTAATGTATTCAAATCTATCGGAGGGTAAATATTTTTTTAAAATATTAGCAAGTTGATCTTGCGTTCCGATAAATTGAAGAATGGTATCTCCTTTAAGTGTGTGATCCCTAAGAAAGTAATGCCTAGTATATATGTGTTTTTCATAAGAGTGATGTGCATTGTTTTTTCTTAGGTAGATGGAACTAGTATAATCACACAATATTAGGGTTTTGGTAAAACTTATTCCATATTCTATGAGTGTGTGTTGCATCCATGACACTTGAGCACAACAACTTCTAGCTGCTACATATTTAGCTTTAGTAATGAAGAGTGCTATTGAGTGTTTCTTCTTTCATGACCAAGAAACTAACGAATATCCAAATAAATTACAAGTTTCTAATGTGCTTTTTCTATCCATTCTATATCCACCAAAATCATCATCCGAAAATATTTTTAAAACAAAATCATTTCCAGAAGTATAGAAAAGACCCAATTCCATAGTTCCCTTTAAATAGAGAAAAATTATTTTCACTACTTTTAAATGAGATTACTTTGTATTAGATTGATATCTTCCACATAAGAATACTAAAAACATTAAGTCTAGATAACTAGATTTCAAGTATAGTAAACTTCTTATCATACCTATAAATGATGTTTGATCTACTGGTTTCTCAGTTTCATCAAGATCAATAGAATTTGAGGTACTGATTGAAGTGCTTATAATTTTTGTGTTTTCATATCCATACTTTTTAAGAAGATATTTAATATACTTATGTTGTGATATATAAGTTCCTTCTGGTTTTTTAGAAATTTGAAAAACTAGGAAATATGTTAACTCACCCATCATACTCATTTTAAACTCATATTTCATTATATTTGAAAACGAATCAGTTAAATATTTCTGAGTTAAACCAAATATAATTTCATCAACACAAATTTGAACAATCAAAACATTTTTCTTATCTTTCTTTATAAAAAGAGTTGGATTAGCAGTTCCTTTAACATAATTGTTTTGTAACAAAAATCTTATAAGTCTATCATACCAATCTCTAATGGATTTTTCAAGTCCATATAAAGCTTTGTTAATTTTGATAACATTTTTAGGATGTTTTGTGTCTTCAAAACCAGGAGGTTGTTCAATATAAACTTCCTCTTGAACATATCCGTTAAATAAAGCACACTTCACATCCATTTGAAAAATTTTGAAATTAAATAATTCTACAAAGGCAAGTAAAATTCAAATATATTCAAGTCTATCTATAGGAGCATAGGTTTCTTCATATTTTATTCTCTCTTGTTGATTATAGCCTTTAGAAACTAAACTATATTTATTTCTTACTATGATTCCATTTTCATCACACTTGTTTCTAAAGACCCATTTTACTATAATTACAGAAGTTTTCTTAGGTCTTTCAACTAAGATCTAGACTTTGTTCCTCTCGAATTCATTTATCTCATCTTGTGTGGATTTAATCTAATCATCATCACCTAAATCTTAATCAGTGATTTTTGGTTCTAATTGGGAAATAAATTCAAGATGTTCTACTTCATTTCTTAATGAACATCTAGTTCTTACAGGTTGATTTACATCACCAATAATACTATCACTGGGATGATTCTTAAGAAACAACTGATTTGGGTTTTGTAAAACCTATTCATAAACATATAGTAGGAAATCTTCTGGGATAAAGCTTATAAAATATTTTCTTGAGCATTTTCCTTATTATAATAATCTTCTATCAAAGGTTGATAATCAGTTTTTGAATACACATCCGAAGATTTAGGTTGGGGTTGTTTAAAAACAAAAGGATTAGTTTCATCAAATTTAACATGCACTATTTATTCAATAGTACAATTATTTTTATTAAAAACCCTATAAGCCTTAGAATTAGTGGAGTAGCCTAGGAAAATTCCTTCATCATATTTGGGTGAAAATTTATGTAAGTTGTCTTTAGTATTTAGGATAAATACTTTGTAACCAAATACTTTAAAGTAATAAAGTCTAGGTTTTCTACCAGTCCACAATTCATAAGGTGTTTTGTTATGAAATGTTCTGATTAAAACTTGATTTATAGTATAACAAGCAGTACTAACATCTTCTACCCAAAGTGTTTAGCAATAGAATATTCACTCAACATGGTTCTAGTAATCTCTTGAATAATTCGATTTTTTATTTCAACAACACCATTTTGTTGAGGTGTTCATAGAGCTGAGAAGTTATATCTAATTCTTTTCTTACTACAAAAGGTTTCAAAATCTGAATTTTTAAATTCTTCTCCCGGATCACTATGAATAGTTATAAATGGAAGGTTTTTCTCATTTTTAACTTGGGCTCTAAAAGTTTTAAAATAAGAAAAATATTCAAATTTATTTTCTAGAAAATAAACCCATGTAAATCTAGTGTAATCATCAACTAAGACAAATACATAATATTTTCCTCTAATGATTCCAGTTTGTGTTGGACCAAAAAGATCCATATGTACTAATAGTAATGCATCAAAATTTGAGACTTCGCCGATTGATTTAAAACTTGATTTATGTTTCATTCTATATTTAAAAGGATCAAAAACTTTTGAATAATCAAATCTAAGATTTGGTAGATCCTTAACAAGTCTTTTCTTTGAGAGTTTTTATAGGTTCCTAAGATTACAGTGTCCTAACCTTCTATTCCATAACCAATATTGATCTTCCATTTCACTAAGGCAAGGTAGATCTTGGTTCTTAAGTTCTTCTAAGTTTAGTGTGTATAAATTCTCTTGCCTATGTGCAGAAAGAATAAACTCTTCCTTGGAATTGTGTACTAAACATTTATCATTCCTAAAATTCACAAAGTAACCTTCATCACATAATTAGATTATGCTAATGAGGTTGTTCTTAATAAACTTAACAAATAAAACATTGGAAATTAAATTTGTTCCAAGAAGAACAATGTTACCTATACCAAAAATTTCTCCTTAAGCATTATCTCCGAATGTTACTTTTCCTCCTTTCATCATGATGATATTTTCAAAAGAGTTTTGGTTAACAGTCATATTCTGGGAACATCCACTATCCATGTACCATGTATTGTTGTTGGTACTTTATTTATTTTCCCAAAAAATGGTTAGATTTTTTTAATCCAAACTATCTTTAATTCGGAAATTTCATAATGTAAAATTTTAGGAATCCACATTTTCTTAGAAAAAAAATCTTTATAAAATCCTAAAGATTGAGTTTTTTTTTAAAGAACAATTTTTCTCCCAATGTCCACTACACTTACATTTAGTAAAAAATGGATTACTTTTGGGAACAAAATAGTTATTACTAAAAACTGGTTTAGAATGAGTATAACCCAATCCAAAATGTTTCCTTAAAGAAAAAATTTGGGAATACATTTTGTCAAAGTTTTCCTTACCAGGGGTAAAGTTTGATAGGAATTTTCTAAAGGAAAATATTTCTGACTTCAGTTTAATAACCAAGTTTTTATCCTCAAAGTTATTAGTTTTAGAACTAGAGTTAGTCTCTAAAATATTTTTCTTAAAAATTACACATTCAAGATCCTTATAAAGTTTATCCTTTTCATAATTAACTTTCTTAAGGATTTTATAAAAAATTTCAAAGTCAAAAGTTTTCTAATTAATATCTTTATAAAGATCTGATACTTATTTGGTTAAAATAGAAATTCTAGAATTTTCCTTCTCAAGTTTTTTCTTGAGTTTAGAATTCTCATTTTCAAGAAGTTTGGAAAAACTAGAAACTTCCTCATATGAAGGTAAAGTGTTATCTTCATCAAAAGAAGTTTCTTCATCTGAAGACTTATAATATTTATCATCGGTATAATTTTCATTCAAATATATATTGGTGATATATTCAGCATTGTGTACCTTGTCCATTAGATAATGATTTTCAATGGGTAGTTTGGCTAGTAGACCAATATTCTTCTGACTAGAAGATTCATACTCTGAGGATTCATCATATGAGTCACCACCACTGGCACTCCATGTGTCATTAACCTTAAATAATTTCATGGCTGTAGTCTTGTAATACTTCTTCTTGTTTCACTCAGAATTTTTTTCTTTTCTATCTTTTCTCTTAAGCATAGGACAATCAGGCTAGATGTGTCCATCTCTTTTTTACTCATAGCAAGTGACTTCTGAGTCTTTCTTGTCTTTCCTTTTTTTCTTCTTATATCTATACTGAAATTATTTCTTTACCACTATCTTGTTCATCCTTTGAGAAAGATTAGATAATTCATTCTTAGATTTTTCACCTTCACTAGACTCAGATAGAAATAGTGACTTTCTTAGACTTAGATCTTGTAACCCTTTCTATATTCTTGGATTTAGTAGTAGTAAAGGCTACACTTCCATTTCCATTTTTCTTCTTATTCATATCAGCATCTCTTTTCATTCTTGTCTCATGTTGAATAAGAGTTCCAAAAAGTTCATCAAGATTATTATTGGAAACTTTCCTATTTTCATCAATAACTGTCCTTTTTTATTCCCACTCATTTGGCATAATATAAATTATTTTTTCTACAAGTTCTTCATCATCCAGACCTTTCTCTACCATGGATTTATGACTGTTTACAATGGTCATAAATCTTTGTTGCACTTTACAAACTGGTTCTTCATAGGGAAAAACGAATCCATGATATTCATCTCTCAGCATAGCTCTTCTAGTTTCTATCACTTTAGAAGTCCCAAAATGTGTAACTTCAATTTTCTTCCAAATGCAGTTGGAAACTTTACAAGAAGATATTTGACTTTATATATTCATGGTCATAGAACACAACAAAGTATTGTGTACCATGTAGTTTAGTTTATATTCTAATTTTTCTTAGTTGGTGAAGGTTTTGACTTCCTATTCTCGAATTTTTTAATCACCAGTAAGCATTACAAAATGGTCTACTCCAGTTTTAATGAAAAAATTATTCATTCTATCTCTCCAGTACTCATAATCATTACCATCAAAAATTGGTGGTCTGGTAGAATTTAAATTATCAATGAAACCAACATTCATTCCTTCCATTCTATAACAAAATATCTTTCCACAAAACTTTAAAGCCGTAAAAGTTTATAAACAAAGATAAAAAACCTTAAGAAAAAATTAAGCAAGAAAAGTTAAGAAAGAAAATTTTGAACAAGGAAATCTTGAGAAAGAAAACTTATATGTGAATATAAGTATTTCAAATACCTCCTCTAATACTATTTTTAGGATCGAAATAGTATATGTAGATGATCAATTACAAGAGGGAGGTTGAATTGTAAGTTTAAAAACTTTCATTTTTAACCTTAAGGAAAACTAAGTTTAACAAAGTTAAAAAAGGTAAATTCAAAATCCCTAAAATAGTTCTATGAGACAAACTTGCTTAGGTTTTAGAAATATGGTTCTAGAAATGAAACTTAAGAAAAGTTTAATTAAGAAAATATTTTACCTTAAAGTGTATAGAATCTTACTTATCAGAGTGAATAAAAGTATGAGAAAGTATAAGAAGGTTATACTTTCTTCCTTTATCAAAATACAGTGGAAATAAAACTTGAAAAAAAATAAAGTAACAAGTAGAAAATCATTTAACCCAAAAATTAGGGTATCCAACAACCTTGGATAAAGGTCCCTTGATTTATACTTTCAAGAAAGTATGTCTTACCCACACCAGGGCAATCCATTAATAGGAATATCATAATTTGTCTTGTTATCCCCGCAAGCCTTCGATCTTTAAGGTAGTCAGCACCTCTATCTTCCTATATTCAGAAGTCCTTTAACTTTAAGGTAGTCGGTACCTCTATCTTCATATCCCTGAAAGCCCTCGATTATACTTAGAAACAATCATAGTCACACAAAGCCATCTGAACAAGGTGTTCAGAATGCACAAAGCATGAGAGTCACTCTCTCTAGAAATCACTTCACAGCATGTAATCTCTAGATAGTTGGTATAGTTTTGAGCTCGTTCAAATGTTCTTCTATTTATAGGCACAACTCCAATAGTCAACTCCCTCCTCCAATGGTAATATTTTTTCTTTGAATATCAGAGGGACCTATACACGTGTCACTCAACAAATAGTTAGTTAGAAACAAATTGCATGACATTTTTTCATAATAATAACATGTGTAAGAAAAATATATTAGCTTAACCAAATCTAAATATCTGGAGTCTAAGGAAAAAATATCAGATTCTAATCATATAAACAATTTTTTTCTATAAAACATGGATATTAGGATTCTATTTTTCAAATAGTTTAGAATCTGAATTCTATATTTTTTGAAGTCTGAATTCCAATGAATTTAGAGTCTGAATTCTGAGGAATTCAAAGTCTGAATTATAAGGAATTTGGAGTCTAAATTCTGAAGAATTCAAATTCTAAATTATAAAGAATTCAGAGTCTGAATTATGATGAATTATAATTCTAAATTTTGAGGAATTAAAAGTTTTAATTTTGAGGAATTTGGAGTTTGAATTTTGAGAAATTTGGAGTCTGAATTCTGAGGAATTCGGATTCCGAATTCTAAGGAATTTAGAGTTTGAATTTTGAGGAATTTAGAGTCTTAATTCCATAGAATATGGAATCGAAATTTTAGAAAATTCATAATCTCAATTTTTGAGAATTTGGATTCTGGATTTTAGAGAATTAGGAGTCTTAATTTTAGAGAATTAAGAGTCTTAATTTCAGAGAATTCGGAATCTGAATTTTAGAGAATTTGGAATCTGAACTTCAGAGAATTTAGAATCTGAACTTCAGAGAATTCGGAGTTTGAATTTCAGAGAATTCAGAGTCTAAATTTTAGAGAATTTGGAGTCTGAATTTTAGAGAATTTAGAATCGTAATTTCAGAGAATTCAGAATCTGAATTTCAGAGAACTCAGAATCTGAATTTCAGAGAATTAGGAATCTAAAAACAGAAGACTCTGTATCCAAGGAACTATAATATTCCATGATTTTTAAATATGAATCCAAATTTTTGACTTAGTAATAAAAAGAGTTTGGTTTTGAGATATTGTAAAATGAGATAATGAAAATAAAGGTAAGGATAAAAATTTCCTTAGAGAAGGGAAATTTTCCTTAAGAAAATAGATCTTGGTAAAAGGTAATTTTCCTTAAGATAAAGTGTTTGTGATTTTCAAAACATAAAGGAATGGAAAATTCATAAGTAAACCTTATTAACTCAGCACCAATATGTCAAAGTAGGCTTATAAAGAGATATAATAAAAAAAATGAAACACCCTCTTCTATTATTATTATTATTTTCTTTTCTTTTTCAAGAGTTTGTTATAGGGATAATTCTTATATCCACCACCCAAACCCAAATGATCTCTTTATGACACTATTTTTAATATTTATAATAATATCATTGGTCAATCAATTGTGATTTTAGAATTTCCCTAGACACAAACCATTTTTATCTTCTTATTTTCTATTTTTATCTTTTTATCTTTCTTTTTTTCAAGGGGGTGTAAAATAAATACAATGAATGTGGATTCCCCATATATAATAAAATTTCCCCACATACTTATTCATTAAAAAAATATGAATCCATTTCCCCAATTTCTAGCTCCCCCACTCTTATTTTTGATCATTATGAAAAATATTTAGAGCAAGGAAAGAAATGATAAGATGGTCTTATAACACAGATCTTCCATAGAAAGGTTTTTCATGGATTATATGGGCTTTAAAATTGATTAATGTAATGTGGGTATCTATATAAGGGATAAAAACATATTCCTCAATAATATTGAAAAAAAAATTGTTCAGTCATAGCTTTGATGAGATGAAAAGTAAGTTCTTGAAGAGAAAAATCATAAGTTTCACAAGAAATATATAGTATAAAGAATGGGAAATATTAGGCTCAGATGTTGTCTCATAAATGAGGCTAAGGGTTGGTATAATAACTTATGTATTAGTATAAAAATAATTAAATCAATTAATGAAAATATAAAAAAAAAATCAAAGTAGGACAAATATTAGAAACTTTTTATTTACAATGATCAAAATTCTCCCCTAAATCATGATTTTATAAATTCTAATCCACATGCTTATCCTTATTAATTCTTTTCAAAAAAATTATCACTCAAATTTATAGAAAAATAAATTTAAATTCATATAATAATAATTATCCTTGGTATTTTATGTCTCCTAGTTTGGTTGATTAGAGAATAGATCGAGTGAATGAATGTTATTGGAATTTAAAGCTCTAATAAAGTTAAATCTAGGGAATGAAGTATAAAAAATGAAATGATTACTCCCCTTGAAATTGGTGCTTCAAATATGGTAGTGAAATTTCTACCTATACTAGTTCATGATGTGTACTTATCTCATGATGTGCAATTGTCATACAACCTCTTCTTGTGTTTCCTACTACTTTCTTCTAACCTTGTTCTTGATGGTCCTACAAATTAAAAATAAATAGGTGAAAAAACTATCCATTAAAATTAATTTATAAATATTTAGAGTGAGATTATGTGTGCATCTAAAAATAGAAAATAATTAATTAAAAAAACTCAAGTTTCCTTCAGAATCCACTCTTTTTAATAGATATTTTTCTCAAATATAAATATTTTAACTAATTGGAGTGTGGTATAATTATAACTATCTATAATTCACCCAATCTTGGCTTTGAAATTGAACCAAATTATATCATCTTCTCCTCATTGAAATTGGAGTGTAACTCATAGGTAGTGACCATAGTCTGGATAGTATGAGTTTAATTAACAGGATCTCAGTATCTATACAAACTTGGTAAAATTATTCTTTCTCAATATATTCCTACATGTGTTGAGTTTCTTTAATAATCACCTCAAGTTCCACAGTTATCTCTTCATATTCTTATGTTATTGATACTTCTTTTTGTTCCACCATGTAGTCATCATAGGGTGAAGATGGTTCTTATTATTCATCTTCATTTGGTTACATTCTTAGTTTTGTGAGAAGGCTTTGTATCATCTCAATAGATGAGGTCACTTATTATTTATTATTTTCTTCTTCAATTTCTTCTACTTTTAGTTTGTTGAAGTGTGTTTCAGCCCGCTCAATTTCTACAAAAAGGTGACCTTTTTCATCATCTTAAACTGAAAAGTTAAGGGATTCATGGTTAGGATCAAAGTTAGCTTTGGAAATGGTACTTACTTATGGTTCATTATCCTATATTATTTTCTCATGATGTGCCTTTTTGAATTCTGGCTCTAGGCTATGGGGTGTTTTGCATCAAATTCCTGGATATGGTTGTGGGCACTCATTGGAGTTGTTTTTCATTGTTATAAATTCGTTGAGTAGTTGCATCATATCTTCCAGTAGGAAGGAAAACCTATCCTTGGTAGTTATCATACCTTGTAGCACTTCCGTCACAACTAGAAATACCCAGTGCAATAAAAATATAAATTGAAATGAATAATCAAAATTAAAATTAAAATTAAAAACTTAAAAAATAAATTGTAACTATCCCTGGAAAAGATTACAATTTTGATAGGCTTGAAAGGGCATTATTATTTCCCTATAACTCTAATCAAAATAAAAAATTTATAAAAACTAAAACTTTGCTACTCAATTAATTAAATTTAGTATTGGGAAAGTTTGAGGTCAAACCCATAGAGATGGTGAATTAGTTTATTTAGGTTTTCAAAATATTTTATTTAATTAAAATTGATAAAAGAGGTGAGGACTTATATTGGGGTTTTGGAAATAGTTTTAAGAAAGAAATAATTGAAAGTTAAGAAAATTGTTTAGTTTAAAAATATGTGGTTTTATAGATTCAAGGTTCAAGAGAAATTGGATTTTTATAAAACAAATTGATTAATTAATGTTTAGTATCAGATTTGATACAAGGGAGATCTAATGGTCATGTTATTCCCTCTTTAATGTGGCAATCCCCTGTTTCCCTTCACATATGTAATTTAGGGTTTTTCTGAATTGTGTTTGTCTTGATACCATTTTTAAACCTGGTCATCCTGAATTCAACAATGGTCATGCCTTGATTCAGGGTAACCAACTTCACAATTTATAATTTTTTATTTTTTATTCAAATACCATTTTTCATGATAAAAGTAAAATAAAGAGATTGGAAATTTATTTAATAAACTATGGAAATCTAAAATACATGAATAAAGAAAAGGGAATAAATACAACAACACCTTCTCCCTTTAGCTATATAACCCTATCACAAGGTGGTTTTACTCTCTCACCCTAGTGATGAGAGATAAATATGGAAGGAAAGAAAAAGAAAGAATAATGAGAAAATGGAGATGAACTAGTGAGGACCCTGCACAGTTCAGCTTCTCACTCCAAGATTTGGTCTCCAAGATCTCTGACAGTAGTAGCATAGCTCTCTCTTTTTATACTTCAGATAGTCTCATGCAATAATAAATAGAATTTAGGGTGGTTTAAAAGGTGGTCATATGTGGTTCCCAGTTCTTAAAACATGTCAAAACTTCAAGATACACCAAATATGGCTATTTTTTACCCTACCCGAACATTGCATGTTGTGTACTGATTACACAACATGTAAACCTTGCACCACGTGTATCAAATTCATGACATGTGTGATTTTTGGGTATACTTCACAAGTTTCATGATGTGAAACATATGTTTCATGATGTGACACATGTCAACTTCACTTTTGGTTGATTTCCTCTACTTCATGGCATATATTTCTTTCACAAATTCCACTCGTTTATGACATATAATAGGTACATGATGTGTAAAGTAATTTTTCAGATCTAGAAGCCTCGTTTCTTCTTGGTTATTCAATTTTGTTCCATGTAAGTTCTTCATGATCATCCTTATTTATGGAAAACCTTATTTTCATGGAATTCAATGTCGTTTTAGCTCATTTTACTCAATTTTCATAACTTGTTGTTCCCTATAAAATATGTGAAAATAATTAGAGGCATAGGCACACATTAACAATTAAATCATCAAAATAACTAAATTTTAATATAAAAAATCTATTCAATAAGTGAACTTATCACCTCTCTAAACATAAAAAAGATAAAAATACCCAAAGAATACATCCATCAATAATTATTAGAAATCTCAACCGTCTCTAAAATCATCGAGTATAATTCCCAAAATAAATAATCACTTGAGTCCCAAATTTTTCTAATAATCACTCACAGCCACTTATTAATAATATATAAGGTGAAATTAAATCACAACTAATCCAATGTCCGATTGGATACTTCTCTCAAGAAAAAAAAATCTTTCAAGAGTTATCAATGACTACTTGGGAAAAGAACACTAACTCTAAAAAATTATCAGCATAACCCTTCACAATTCACTAACTTCTATGAAGGATCTTAAAATTATTTGATTTAAAAAATTAATTCCTAGGGGTTTCTAAAGAATCAATGTTTACCTCAATCATCTTTAACCACTCTTTCACCCCATGTGAATCTCGATCGCTACAAAAAGTAGATAGTTGGTGATTCAAGGAGTTCAAGAACATAAAGAAGGTTCCATCTATACCACTCTATTTAGTATTAAGGATAATCTAACATCTGAATGATTTATATATAATTACAAGAAGAATCACCCTGTGGTTATTCCATAGATATTTAAGTTCCACATTCCATTAAGACCTTTCTAGGAAGCCTACTCAAAATAACATAAAACATGAATCCTACCCATTCATTCTTTATAAAATAAATAAATAAATACCTATTAAAACTATGAGATAAAACCTAGAATAATTAATCACCAAGGTAAAACACACTTTCAAGATCATTTTACAAAAGTGAACATGCTTTGAAAACATTCCACTTTATTCAGATTACTAAAGAAAAACCATTTCTACAAATCTATCTTGAATAACTATATAAACTCCTAGTTGAATCATACCTCTATATGCTCTAACAGTATATTCAATACTCTAGTGTGGGAGATACCCCAAAAGATACTGAACAATCAAGTTTGAATCCAATTCAATCACAAAAGGAGTAATGTTCTTCAAAAAGTAAAGATTTAATCCAGAAAGAAATGCTCATGCTTCAATGATCAGTGAATTAACCTCACCATAAAATGATAAAATATACTAGAGGACCTATCCCTTGATATCATGTACAATACTACCACTGTGCATGATGAATTTTAAACTGGATTCGTTTGAGTTCAATTTGAAGCCTTTGTGATATTCAAAAATTTTAAATGTTATTAAATCCATCTTCTGAATATAATTTTTAAGTATTATTAAATGGGAATAAAAAGTTTCTAATAAATATTACCCTTACTCATGTATTGTGTGGGCCACATAAGGGGAAAATGGGTTTTCAAGCCCTTTCATATGGGTAGAGTGGTTTCACCTTGGATTATTGAACTTGTTATTTTGATTTGGGAATGTTTCTAAAGCTAATTGGTTATTTTATTTTTTGTTTATTATAAAATTCATCCTACAAGAGCTCTCCTAATTCTAGGAGAGGTGTCTGTGAGAGGCGTTCTATAGGAAAATACTCTAGTAGAACCTTCTTGGGTAGAATTTATTATCCATACTATTCAGACTCTAGGTCAGGTGAGTATTAGAAACCAAGGATGAATGGTGGATCATGTATTGGAATTTATCAATAATAATCCACCCATATTTCATGGTGAAAAGGGATCCGAGGAATATTAGGAGTGGATTGATCAAAATTAAAGTTAAAGATCCCAAATTTTCTATGAGGTACAAAACCTTTTATTTTTAGTTTAATTGCTTCATTTTGACTGAATTTGAATGCCTAGTGAGGCTATAGAGGAAACAATGGTGTTCGAAAATTGTATAGAGTCTGGAGCCCAAGATTTTGGTAAAGGTAGTTGGGTTGCATGGTTAGTAGAAACCATGCCACCCAGGCCACATGGTTTGAGTAAATCATGTGAGGTGTTCCATCCTATTATCAAGGGCTGCACAAAATGATGAAACCATAAAATAGGGGTCACATGCTTGTGCAAGTTCTATAGAGTTTGTAACATAGTTAAAATAAAAGGTTTGTACATGGTTTATCTAATCATGCACCATGACTATGTGAGGGTGGTTTTGAGATAGAGATGTGTGCATGGTTGGTGAATGGTTTGGCTAACCATGCTTCCAAAACATGAGAACTAGTTTTTAGATGGGAAATGGACATGTTTTTTCATTAATTCCTTATGTGTTTAAACCCTTTCCTCCTTTTCATATTTCTTCTCCAACAGATATCCTTCCTTATCCTTTAATATACCTTGAATCCTAATCCTTTTATTTTCTATAAATTCCTAATATGGACTCTAAATCACTCATCATTTATCTTGTTGGATGTGCACTATTGAGTTCTCTATTCATCTTTCACCTTTCATTGTATGCCTTGTTATTGGTAATGTTATTTTGGTGCAAGATCTTGTGCCTTATTTTTAGAGATTTCGTCCATTATTCTATTTTCTTCTCATCTAGATTAAATAATAGGATAAGACTGGATGAGTTCTGCCAGGCCAAGCTAAGGTATGTGGTCTTATGATTTTCCCTTAATGTTGGGGTTTTTATATATTATGTCATTGTGTTGCGCATCAGATTTTATGAGTGATGCTTATAAATTGAATTGATTCTTAAATTTAATGGATAGGCTATACCAACACCACTCATGAGACCCATTAAGGTTTAATTATAGGTTAATAACCTTGAATTAAAACCACCCATTGGGTGCATTGTTCAATTATACTAAACCACCATGGGTGGATTTTTGTAATTGATTCACCTTTGATGTGTGGAATTTTTACCCTTGCCTAAGGGATGAAATATTAATTGATTTAATTGTAATTAAAATAAATAAATTAAGTAGGGAATATAAATCCATTTCCCTAAGCCTTTGGACAATATTCTTACTCACTTATTCTTGAGACATCTTTCAAAATTGACATGGACAATTAAAGCGAATAGAAGGATTATTATGATGCTAGGCCTCCTAATCCTATGATTTTATTTAATCCACCTTGTGAGGTGAGTGAATTTTTTATATAAATGTGATGTCCATTTGATCTATATAAACTTATATGGTATGGTTAGACTACTGGCCTAAGACCATTCTCCTTGACATGATGAGAGTGAGAGGTGGGTTCCAATTTTGGATATCCATAGAAATACTATTATAGATTGAATAATTAAATTAATTGTGATGAATGATTATTATGTTCCATGGTTGAAACATGGGTTCCTTTATGAACTCCATGGACAGGATCATTTGGAAGTAGCATATATATTCCCAAGTGATACTTGGATTCTTTTATGGACTTCCAAGGATTAACTTAGAGGGAAGATTGTTATTATGCCCAAGTGATACTTGGACTCATTTTAAGACAGCCAAGGATGTAATTTTATGGCTGATTATATTATACACCATGAGTAAAACTTGGGATCCCTTTATGGACCACCAGGGATGGACTTAGTGAGTGGTGAATTTATACCACACCTAGAGCGATACCAGGATTCCTTTGAGAAATGCCTTGGATGGACTTGTAGGGTGTTTGGTTCATGCTATACATGAAGCGATACCTAGGTTCCAACTTGGGAACATCAAGGACAGGCTGAGGTTACATTGAATTGAATAATGATTAAATGATTATTAAAATGCATCTACCAATCCAAAGCATGATCTCGGATTTGGTCGGAGCCTTACATTTTTCCAATGGCCATATTATACACATCCTATTAGGTATGATAAACAAGGTATTATTTGGATATGATCCAGGTTCCAATAATTATTTATTAAATTAAATCATGACTTGATTGATTACTTAGAGACAGTCCAGCTTAGGTTGAAGCAGGTTGCATAGGATGGGTGTTCCTTAGAAACCTAGACCTATGTGGGTTATTTATATAATTCACTTAATGTGTAGTTTATTTTTTACCTTTACACTATATATTATATACACTTGGATTGAATGTTATTATACACCTTTAGAGATGGCCTACTGAGTTTATCTCACACCATGCTCGGGCCTCCTTTATGGTACCCAAACAAACTTCATGGATACAGGTAGGGATAGGGTAAAGCATGCACTTTTTGATTCTTGATTGATTATTTCATAGGATATGGGGAGCACATAACTGATCTATGACTCATGATGCTATTTGGGGATAGTTACTTTTTGAACCTTTTTTAATTTTTATACATATATTGTACTAGATTCTTGTTTCCATGTATTACCTGTATTTCTTTTTGTATAGCATTCCATGATCATCATCATGTATATGAAATTTATGGATGTGTTCACTTGGTTATTTATATAATGGGTGTTATTATTATTCTTTTCATTTATTCATATGATTCTTCTATTGATTGATATTATTATACCACTATGTTATACTTTGATCATGAGATTATTGTATCCCCAATAATCCACCATGGATACTCACTTTTATTCAAAAAATTATGACGTATGGAGAGGCGCACTTGAGGCCATGTGGCTAACTGGATTCAGTTAATGTTCAGTGAACTAGGTCCAGGATGTCACAAAGTGATATCAGAGATTTCTTTTTTCTTATATCTTAATATTTGGGAATTATACATGATACTAGGATGTAATGTAATTGGGTTATGAATCTGTACCTGGGAGAAGCTAACCCACATACAGTGAAAATACAAATTACATGGGATAGGACATGTTGTAATGGATTCTTCTTATTACAGTTGTCGTGATTTTACCTTGGGTTTATGAACTTGATGTTTTATTTTCCATATGATTATATATTTTTACCCTTGGCATATATGGTGAGGTTGTATTGCATCATGCATCATCATAGGAACTTCAGGACTTATATTCCATGCATTATTCAATTCCATGTTTATTTTAACATGTTCATTACTTACAACATGTTTTGGTTCCTTTATTTTTATATCAATGATATTATGATAAAATTTCATGCAAGAACTTTATAAATCACTGGTTGGAATTAAATGGATTCCAAAATTCAATTTATAAGGTATATGGGCCCTTATAAATTGGAATTTGTGGTCTATATAAGTTAACCATTTATGAGAATTTATATATAAATGAGAATTAATTTAAATGAAACTGAATTCTGAAATAAATTTTCACCATTAAATAGGAATTTAAATTACAATATAAAGGGTTTTTCCTTTGTAAATTTCAATTGGAACTCTATATATCGGGACCTTGGACTTATAGTAGAGAACTTGACCCTGACCCGACCTTACTAGTGGGTAGTAGGAAATATCTCTTTCTTTTTCTTATAATATATACAACACCTAGACCTGAAATTCGGAGTAGGAAGATGGGTGTTACTCATATATAGTAATTATTTTACCTATCCTATTTATATATCTATGTTGTTAGTAGTTGTTAAATCTTGTTTTTAGGTGTGTGTTTAGAATTTATAGAGATATTCCACCACAAAAGCCTTAAGTAGTGAACAAGGAGGGTGGTGATGACCATGATTTGAAGGTCGTGGGACCTAGTTCACCAATAGAACCTCTAATAATGACTCTTATTCCACCTCCAGTTATACTTGACATGGGTGTTGATCCCCAATTTTAATATGGGCACCTATACTTTATGAAAACCATTCAGGGAGCCCCGCGACCTGCCCCAACTATGGAAGAGTTAATGCATGTGATCCTATAGTAGCATCCACCCACATATTTATGGGATGGAAGACCACAGGCTATGAATTCATGGATAGAGTCCATGATATCGATTTTCAAGCATCTCGAGACACCACCAGAGAGGATAATGAAGTTATCCTTGTATATGCTATGGGATTCCTCCAAGAGATGGTGGGATGTTATTCCATAGATGTATCTTCATCAAGATATGTATTAAAGGGATTTTCATATGGCCTTCTATGATTATTTCTATCCCGAGACATTGATGGTTGTTAAATCCCAAGACTTTATGCATCTGGAGTTGAGATAATTATTATTCATGGACTATCCATCCCATTTTACAGAGCTCCAGTGCTTAAAACATATTTTTTTAGGTGAAGAGTTATTAAAAGCTAGGAAATTTTAGTATGGTCACAAGTATGAAATCCAATCTTAGGTGAATGTCTTTTGGTTTACTACCATATCTGGAATAGTGAATCAGGAACTTATAATGATGTGTAACTTGAGAGAGGCTAGAGGTGTGATCTAGGGAAGTTCATCACCTAGATATGGAACTACATCAACCAATATTAGGAAGTGACTTTTAGAGCTTCCACATGGTGATATTAGTATCCCGGTTACATACTCAGGTATCCAGGTGAGGTTCCATTAGTGTGGTAGACTGAGTCATATGATACCTTAGTGTATGAGGGACCCATTCGAGTTCTGATATTTCACCAAGATGGGCCATTTATAGAACTTTTGTAGAGATTTTCCTTTATTATCCAGTGGGAGAGGATCTACACCAAATCCAAATTTTGAAGTGGGGTTAATGACTTCTTGTCAGATAGGGAGCTAGAGTATTACCAGACAATCAGGATGAGGATGTTTTCATGGATGAGGTATCTAGGCACCAGACTTTCAACTCCCATAAAGAGGACCTGCACCAGGTAGCCAAGCTATATCATGGGGCATTGGATCATGCTAGATATATGAAGTGAAACTGATACCAAAGGAGAAGAGTTCTAGAACTTCTATTTTGATAGGTACTATTCTAGTATCCTATGCGTTAGTATCTACTCTTTTCAATATAGGTGCATCTCATTATTTCATATAATTTCCTATTGTGGAGAGCCTTGGGCTCAATGTTCAATTCTCCCATGGCGTGATTACACTAGATACTCTATTGTGGATATGAACAGAGAGTGTATTCCAGTTCGGGGAGTTCCCCATTAAGATAGGTGGGTGTTACTTTGTATGTGACCTCTTTTTCCTCAAGATGATAGGGTTTTATATCATTCTCTATATGGACTATCAAGTTCCCTATCATGCTTTCATTGACTTCTATCTCTGAAGGGTGACTTTAACATCATGAGATAGTGGATTTTTTATTCACAAGGGTGAATGGGATGTGTAGGTGAGCTGAGATGGAACCGAGCATCATGGGTTGGGTGGGATGACAGCTCATATTTTTGGATTATATATAAATGATGAGTTAATGCATCAAGAATATTTCCTTCTATTTTTTTATTATTTCAAGGATGTTTTCCCATAAAAATTTTTGGCACTACATCATGAGAGAGAGGTAGAGTTTTCCTTCAAGATACTTCCAAGAGTTATACTAGTATCAATTTCTCCTTATAGGATGGATACTACTGATTTATAGAAGACCAATTGATAGCTAGAGGATTTGTAAGCACAACTGTTTATATGACCCAATACTTATCTATGGGGGTCATCGGCCCTTTTCACCAAGAAGATGTATGAAACCCTCAGGATTTTCAAGGACTACCAATGGTTGAACATCCTTATGGTTAAGAACTATTATTCATTCACTCATATAGATGATCTCTTCAACTAGATTTTATGAGCTAGATTTTTCTCATAGATTTATATGAGATCAGGTTGTCATCAAGTGTGTGTTAGACCATCATATATACCACATACAACATTACATTATAGATATGGATTGTATGAGTATTTTTTCATGTTGTTCATTCTCATGAATACAATAAAAGTTTTCATGGCACTAATGAACTAAGTGTTCCATGCATATCTGGATTCATTTTTTGTGGTATTTGTGGATGATATCTTGGTGGATTCGCATACTCGACACAACCATGTCAAACATCTTGAGATCATATTGAGTACACTAAGAGATAATTAATTATATTCTAGGATTGCAAAGTGCCAATTTTTGATGGATTAAATTCACTTTCTTGGTCATATTATCTTAGAGATAGGAGTATCAGTTGACCTAGAGAATGTGAGAGTTGTAGTTACATAAGAGAATCCCTAGAAATTATTTGATGTATAGAGATTATTGTGGATATATAGTTATTATAGGAACTTTATACAGGACTTCTCATTCTTAGTAGCACCTCTTATGGGATTGACTAATAAGGGTGTGATGTTTTCATGGTCAAACACCTACGATATAGGCTTTATGGATATGAAAGGGAGAATGAATTCAATACTGATCCTAAATCTACTAGAGCTAGGAAGAAACTATATAGTCTATTGTGATGCATCAGGTATTGATATAGGAGTAGTTATGATGTAGGAGGAGTGAGTCATGGAATATGGGTCTCATTAGTTGAGTCCACATGAGAGGAACTATATGATGTATGATCTTAAGTTAGCTATTTTTTTCACACCTTACATTGTTGAAGTAATTATTTAATAGGAGATCATTTTGTGGTGTTTATGGACCACAAAATCCTCAAGTACATCTTTACATAGTGTGAATTGAATCTTAGGTAACAAAGCTGGGTTGAATACCTATAGTATTTTGACTTCGATCTTGCCTATATGCTTATAAATAAAAATACAGTTTTTGATCCAGTGATCAGGAGGACTCAAACATAGGCGGTTTAGGAGTCCAGTGGTGAGTGGTAGATTATGGTCCAATTTTTAGAGATTAACGTGGAGTTTTAAGACCACCATGTATAGTATATAATTGCATCGTTATCGGTTACTTCTTAATTATTAGATAGAGATAATATGAGAAAACTTTTAGATTCTAAGGGTTTGGTCCTATGGAAGAGCATTATAGTTGATGATTATGGAATCCCGCCTTTTTATTACATAAATTTTCATTACATGGTACAAATATAGGATCTTTTAAAGTTTTGTTTCTTGGAAAAAAGGTACATGATACATGAAAACATAAAACATAATTATAAAATACACTTGAAATGAATATTCATGGGTTCACCCTAAGTTACTTTTATTGCATCTCATATCCTAGGGACATACATCAAAGGAAAGTGGTGATCATGAGTCCCATTAATGGAATAAGAAAGGGAAACAGTTTACATGTGATCATGAGGAATATAATTATAGCAAGAGAAAGGGAACATGAGGCATATAAGAATAAAAATAAAATGAATAATAACATGGTAATTTGGATACAAAATTTAAATTATAAATTCATAATCATATCACCAAGGTTTCGTAAATGAAAATTACCAAGGTTATTCACCAAGGTACCATAAAACATGTCATCTCTAGATATTAAGTTCTTTACCCAATGCATTGGAGAACTATCAGGGTGAACCCTTAATATGTATTAATTAATGTGATAAAGATATATCATAATCAAATATTTCATAAATAACTCATGGAGAATAAATAATGAGTTTTTTATCAAATTCATGGCATTTCAAAAGTGCTTAAATATATAATCATTATGACATTTTTAACCCACGGAAAGGGAATGTGGGTTTCATGTATGTTAATCCCCAAATAAAATAAATAATTTTTACATATTGGTGAATAACCATAGAAAATAAAGTGGTTTGGGTATTCACAAAAATAAAATAAGAGAGGATTTATTAATTATAGAGAGAAATTTTGAAGAGTAAATTCGGTAGGATGACAGGTATAAAACATCATTTTAGAAAAGGGTAAAACAAGAGGGGACAGGGGCCTAAAATTGATAAAAAATAATTTTAAAGTAATGGTATGATAAAAATGGTAATAAAATATAGTAACAATAACATTTAGAAGACATTTAAAAAAGGTTCGTTAATTGAATAGAAAAGAAGGATAATTCTTTTATCTTAAGGAATTACTACTAAATCTTGAGGAATGGAAACTTGGGTGATTAAGGAAACCATGGAGGGATTCATTGGGAGTAAAAAACTACCATAAATTTAGGTAGGATGGATTGGGAGTGACTGAAAATAGATAAATGGTTTGGTATTTAGAGAAAAAGTAGAGGATTTGTTTAATAACTTCCAAATATAGGCCTTGGAAATATAGGTTGTGGCGAAAGAAAACCCATTGGATTACCCATGGTTTTTTCTATTGGTTTAGGAAATTTGGTTCATATTTTAAGTTATTTTAACTCACAATAAGTGAGCGTCATTCTATATTACTTCTTTTGGCATGAAAAATTAAAGTTTCCACAAGGTAATGTTTTTAAAATCAAAGTTTCCATTTTAGACTTTGCAAATTCATTTATAGGTTTGGAAATTGATTAAAATACATTAAAATACTTAATATTAATAAAATAACATATTTTAGGTCATGGGTTGTGGTTAATTAATTATTACATCATTATGACATTAATATTATGTGATAAAATATATCAAAACTCAAAAACTATATTTTTTACTATTCATGAAAAAATAATGTATTTTAAAAAATTCTCATAAATTCACCTTAGAATAATTTCAATGTGTTGATTTAAAAAAATTATTTTATCAGAAGAAAATATCTAAATTTTATAATTTTAAATCTTAAATAAAAAATCCTTATTTATTTAAAAATACCAATTTTTTAAGGCACGGTCAAATTTTTGACACTTATAAAAAAATTCTTGGGCCATTATAAAATTATTTAATCTATTATATTTAGTTAAAAGTTTTTTAATAGAATATTTTATTAAAATAAACATTATTCAGAATAATTGAGTTTATTATAAAATTTTATATATTATCTAGAAAAATACAATTTTGTTTTTTTGCATCCAAAAATCAATTTATCAAATTCCTCTCAATTAAGCATGTATTTTATCAAGAAAAAAAATTATTAAAAGTAATTGATGGAATAATAATTTTATTTATTAAAATTAAATTAAACTTTATGTAACTAATTTTTCAAAAAATAACCCCTTATTACACCTATATACACTCTAAGAGTAAGGTGTGTGACGGTGATAGATTCATGGGGTGGCTCAGCTCACATCATCTGATTGGTAATATCCACTAACTTGAACTTATCCTATAGGAAATTTAATTAAAGATTCACTTTTTGAATCTTATCTTAGTCTTAGTCAAGGGATAACCCTAGTGATAATACACCCCCCCCCCCAAGTTCAGATAAATGGGCTTCAAACGACATAACTCTACAGGTTGAGGTCATCGATTATCCTTTCTGTATCAATTGTCCTTTTTCATTACTACTTATAAACACTGATTATAATGGTAAAATTATCACCCAAAGGTATAGTTTCCAATGTTAATATTGATCAATGGTCATATAATGGTCAAATTCTAATTGTCGCATATCCCTTTATACCCTATAAATACCACTTCATTCATCCACTCAAAATTTCTCCCTAAGGATATATTTTCATTAATTAAGATTTTTATTGGTTTATTAATATTTTGTTTCATTTATATAGTATTTTTAGTGGGGTGATGTTTTTAACAGATTGGGATGATCCTTATTTTACCATTTTAGCTTTTTTATTTTATATTCTTTTTATAGTTACAGTGTTTGGAATTTTAATTGGTTTCATATCTGAATAATGTAATGGTATTTATAAAATTTGTTGGTTTATATTTATTTTGTACATGTATAATATTAATAATACGTAAACAACATTTACTTGGGAAAAAATATCACTTATAAATTCAAGGTCGTTACATTCTTCCCCCTTAAGAAATGTCATCCCTGAAATTTCAACTTGTTCTCTCAGTTGAGAAAAAGTGTGGGTACTTCTGTATTATTGTCTCCTATAGTTCCCATGTCACTTATTCATATTTATGGTTCCTCCACAATACTTTTACAAGTTGGGTAGCCTTATTGTGTAGAACCTTATCTCTATGATCCAATTTCTCCACCAATTTCTCCTCATAAGAGAGTTCATGTTCTAGTTGTACCATCTCTAGATTTAGTATATGTGAAGGTTCAGGTATGTACTTCTTCAAGATACATATGTGGAATAAATCATGAACTTAAACTAGATTTTGTGGAAGTTATATATGATATGACACTTCTCCTATGTGATCAGGGATTTCATAGGGGCCAACATACCTGGGGATAAGTTTCCCTTTCTTCTCAAACTACATGACTCTCTTACATGGTAATATTCTTAGGAAAACTTTATCATAAACATAAAACTATAAGTCCCTTTGTTGGTTGTTAGCATAGCTCTGCTGCTAAATCTCAGTAGCTTTTATGTATTTTTGGATGGCATGAAACTCTTCTATCATCTCTTTCACAATACTGTGCCCAAAAATCTTTCTCTCACTAACTTCATCCCAACAAGTAGGATTTCTACATCGCTTCCCATATATATCTTCATAGCGTGTCATTGGAATACTCGATTGGAAGCTATTATTTTATGAAAACTCAACTAATGGGAGGTGTTGATCCCATCCAAATTTAAATTCCCTTGATAATGTTCTTAGCATGTCCTTAAGTGTCTGGATTTTTCTTTTAGGTTGCCCATCAGTTTGGGGTAGATAGGTCATAATGAAATTCAATTAAGTATTCAAATCATGTTGAAGACTACTCTAGAATTTATATGTGAATCTTGGATCATGATAAGAAATGATAGAAAGTGAAACCCCATGCATCCTCACCAATTCATTTATTTATATCTTAGAAATTCGATCAAGAGAGAAAAATTCCTAAATAGTAATGAAATGGGAATTATCGGTGAGTCAATCCACTATAACCCATCTCGCATTGTTTTTATGGGATATTCTTGGGAGACTAGTGACAATTTCTATCGTGATATTATCCCACTTCCAAGTTGGTATGGGTAGTGGTTATAATACCCCTTTAGGAATTTTTCACTCCTCCTTCACCTGCTAATACACCAAAAACCTTGTAGTGTATTTGACAATCTTCCTTTTCATATTATCCCACCAATAATTGTAACGCCCCGACCCCAGCTACCCAGAGTCGGTGCATTAATTCGTAACATTGGCATGATCACAAAAGATCAAGTCTCGAAATACCGATTAGTTTAGTAGCCTTGGAAACACTAGATATATTCATAAGTCTTACATTACATCATAAAGTGAAAATCTAAAATAACGAAGTCTCCATAGTCCACACTCATATCCTCTTCTGACTATCCCTGCTGGTAATTCATAAAATACTTCTTCACATCCTGGAAAATATTAAAACATTGAAAGGGGTGAGCTCAGATTCTCAGTAAGGATAACAATATAGCGGAAGCTTTCATCAATAAACATAAACATTTAAGGCAATGTATAACTAAAACAAAAGCCTTTTAAACTTGAACTTCAACATAATATGGAAAAATTAAAATGAGATAATTCCATTTACTTCTTCACATGGATATTCTACTGGTCGAATAATCACATGCAATATCAATAACCACTTTCATAATGATGGAATGCATAATGCCAGACTATCATAACCACGTAGCCAAGGCCTCGTGTCAAGACCACAAATAAGATTTTGTCAAGGCCTCGTGCCAAGACACTAGTTTGTCTCATGAGACCTACCGATGCATCGAGGAGCTATAGCGGGCTCCACCCGTCACTTATTAAGTCCAATGCATTCCTCATATGAATAGGTTTAAACATATCATAAACCATAACATAATCATATCACATAAAATGTGCATAAAGGAAACTTAACATTTCCACATTTCAATCACAAGATATAAATACAACACATTGATATAATAAAAATACTTTCAAAACCATTTTCAATACCAAAAATAAAAGAAAATTAAAACTTGATATTTATTTTTCATTTAAAAAAAGTTATGGCTTGTAGAGGAAGCTGAAACCCAAATAATGGCCATGGCGGCGGAGAAGTCGTTGTCGCCGCATACGTACGACAAGAAAAACATTCCTTTTTTTCATTTAGTAAAACACTTCGTATAAAAATATTCCTTTTGAATAAACGTAAAAGTCAAAGGGGTTTATACACCGTATAAAGGAAAGTTGTGTATAAAACCAAATATGCCTCAATGAAAGGAGATTGAGACGAAGTCCCTTACAAAGATCATTTTTTTTAAATAAAATAGATCTATTATGTGTATTCACTATAAGTACACATAAATAAATTACAAATACAAGATAGGACATAATAATATCATGACATAATTTGAAAGTAGGATATTAACCCAAAGAATGGAAATTGGGTTAAGAAGTTCTCTTACCTTGCGTCCTGTCTTGACTCGGCCGTTCTTTAACCTCCTGAATAATAAACTAGAGTTAATTTATAATTTCTTAAGAACCTTTTTCAAGTTTTGTATTCCTTTTATATCACTTATTACCATGTTATGAACATTATGTATTTATTTAAGTTAATAACGGTCGTTTTGTAGATCTTTGGTACTTGAGTCAAAAATAAACTTCTTATAATTACAAGTTGTTCATGTGGTGAAATATCCATTATATCCAGAATTATATTCATGATTTAGATATCATATATATAATATATATCTAGTATATACATTCATTTATAATATTACATAACATTTAGAGGTAAGAAATGAAATGCACCGTTCATGGAGACGGTAAGCCGTACGTACGCATGAACGCTACTTTCATTTCTATTTCGTATTTAATGGAATTAAATCATAATAATATAAAGGTGTATTATAATTCCAGTATAATATCATATACAATATCATTTACTCCATCCTTTATACATCCCACATATGGCATTAACGATTCAAATCACTTTGAGGGGGCGGTAGTCCGCACTTCCTAAAATGAAATTATCGCGTTTACCCATAATGGAAATCAAAAAGTATGCCATAAATAAGAAATAAATAAGAATAAGGAAAACATAAACAAAATATATATATCATATATGAAAATAGTCTCATCAAAATGGCCGCCATTATAGGTGTTAAAAGAATTTGAACAATCATCGTTTCGTGAGGCAGTATTTCGCCACCCACAAAAACAGTATGTTCTTTAACCATTAGATGAAGGTGTGTGTAAGTGTAAACCAAATAATTATCATAAAAAAATCCTAGTATATTTTAGATACTGGTTTTGTTACAAAAGAAAGGAATAAAAAGAGTTTAAGGGGTTGGAGAAGCAAAATAAAACAAAAGAACACAAGATAAAACACTACCTTTAAAACGGGTAACTCTTTTTGATTTGAGCCAAAGGCTTCCTTGGGAAGAATTATTCCCAACGTGATTCTTCTAGGAGTAATGGAGGGAAGTTGGGAGAGTATTTGGGCAGAGGTTGGCCGAGCCAAAAGGCTTTTAAAGTGTGATTAAGGTGGTAGTGGTGGGGGCCTTTCATAAGTGGAGAGGAGGGGCACTTTTGGAAAGTAATAAAATGTTACTTTATTATACAATGTTTTTCGGATTATAAAGGTCCCACACTTATATAATTCGAGGATAAGGTGATAAGGGTTCTAAATCTACTCATCCAATAGGTTTTTGACAATTGTAAGCCTTGTATTTTACATTATCTTTTCATTTTATTTAAATCGTTAATTAATGAGGTAATCGCTGCATCATCATGGTGTCATAAATAATTTAATTTATTTAATATCTAAAAATTATAAAAAAACTATCATGATGTAGGAAATATTTTTATCTTTCTATTGAATATTTATAGTCAAAAATATGACTTGTATAAACCCATTTAAAAATTGTTTTAGTAAAACAACTCTTGTTTGTGACATTTTTATTTTAATATTAAATAAAAAGTTATTTATGTCATTTTCCTACCAAAGTGGCTCCATGGGGTCCCCAAGTTGACCCATGTATTTTATTGGTCGTCCATGACTCATCCAATAGGTGTAGTACAAGTGTCAAGGTCATTTCCTATTATTATAACATTATATTTACCTTAAATTTCACTAATTACCTTTAATCACGATTAATTAAACTTAAAAGTTACTATTCACCAAAAAATTATTTTAATCCCATTGAACAAAATTATACTTCCTAATGACAACCATGTATGTCTGATTTTTGAAAATCAAATCACAGAAGTGGTAATGTTTCATTTAAACGAAAAAATCAGTTTTTTAACTACCACTTAGTGGTTTCACTATTCATCAAAAATTGAAGTTTTTCAGAACAATGCCAAAATTTCACCCTAAGCTATAATTGATATTCCAAATTCAAAAATGATTTCTATTTTATGAAATTAAAAACATATAAGTTTCATTAATTAATTTCATAATTAATTCCCGCTGTCACAACAAATAGCGTGTTTTTAAGAAACAATATATATCAAAAGATTGACAATTGTTTATGTCCAATTTCAATGTGAAATTAATTCTAATGACCACCATTGGATGAAATGGTAAAAATATATTCTAATTACACTTTAAAATAAATCAATATTACAATTTATCACTATAAATTATTTTGATTAAAAAAGTTGTTTTTAAGTATTTTTCACTGTTCATAAAAAAAGGAAGTTCTCAGAAAATTACAAAAAATTCAACTTAGGATAATTTTGATATTACGAATATAAAAATGAAGTCCATTTTGAAATATAAAATTTCTATAATTTTAAAAAGTGGGTATTACTATTCATAATGGCTACTTTTGATTAGTCGCGGTGTGTTAGAACTCAAACTTGCATACAATGCAAGCTATTGCATTATTGAAAGAGAGATGTATCATGAAATCTTGGGGTGTTACATTCTCCCCTCCATCAATAAATTGTGTCCTCGCAATTTGAAATTTTTCATTGAAAATAAAAGGTTGAAAATAGAAAAAACCTTTGTAGAAAACCTACATCGGAAATAGGGTTAATAAGAATATAACATTAAAAGAAAGAAAGAGAAGTACAAAGGTCACCCGAGATAGCCCATACTAGGATTATATGAAAATATGGATATAGAAGAAAAACAAACCATCAAGGTCTGATGGAGAGTTGTAGAAAACTGGATTAGGATAAAGTTAATCATAAGAAAATCACAAACTTGTGATTGGTTAAATGGTCATTGAATCCCCAGTTGGAAAAGTTAACCAGCAACGTTTTTGTTTTAAGTTACCTTTTATAAATTTGAGGAATTTATTTAGGAGATTTACTAAAAACATAAGGGAATATACATACTTGTCATGTAGACTTTCATTCTTTAATAAATTTTTACCACAAACCTATCTTTCACTCTAAAAGGTAATAGAACTCAAAAATATTCTATTTATCCTAATTGTATAAGGTTCCAAATATTAACACATACCATTTAGATTAGTAAAACTATTTTGTAATAACCAGGGACTTAATGTAGGCTAGTGGTAGGTAATAAAGGTCTGTCGCACTATGGTTGTGGGTTCAATTCCTGCAGCTTTGTCCGACGCGACGGGTTATGCCCCACCCTATAGGTTGTCCTTTTCCTAAAAATATAGTATTATAATATTCCAAAAATAATCTTCATAAATGTTTTAACCTTAAACAATACTATCCAAAGTTATCCAAAATACCTCTGTCCAGACTTTTTCTAAAAGGTCTTTAAATTCCAAAATCAATTATAACATCAGATTCCCCAAACAAAGTAAAGTTTATCTTATTGTCACATACTAAAAATATGATTACCTTCATCATATTAAATCCTTAATTAAAAAAACAAGTACTACAGTACAATCACATTATCCTTATAACCATAATATAATCCTTGAGTCCAAAAGCACCAATACATTAATTATTCCGCTTCAACTGTATTAACAGCATAAGATTGTCCTTGATCCCTTGGCCTTTTCTGAGGTAAGTTTCCCTGATGTTTAGGACATTCATTTGCATAATGCCCCATTTCCCTACAATTGTAGCATTCAAAATTGATAGCCTCTTTCTTTCCCTTGCAATCACGCGCCTGGTGACCTTTTTCCCCACATTTATAACAAACTCTCATTCCTTTTAGGCAAGTACTAGGGTGATTCTTCCCACAATTATCTCATAATGGAAAATCCTTCTTTCCCTTTTTCCCTTTATCTGTCTCTTGTTCCACCGTTCTCTTTTTCTCTTGCTTTACTTTGTTGTCATAAGACTTAGAGAATTCATTTTTTGTCTTGATAGAACACGAGACAATATCTTCGTATGACGAGAAGGTTTGTGAGACTAATGCTCGACGGAGAAATGGTTTTAACCCATCAAATAAATGATCAATATTACTTCTTGGGTTACGTATATAATCTGCTGCATTCCTCGCTAACCTTGTAAAGTTAGCCTCATACTTTGCGACATTCTCATCCTCCTTTTGTCTCAGACTCAGAAATTGTATTTCCATATTTTCTCGATGATCATGTGGAAATTATTTTTCTAGGAAAATATCTTTGAACTCTCTCCATTCCATACTTGATACTTCTTTATCTTCCTTTGTATTTTGAATCAATGACCACCATTGATTGGCATCTCTAGTGAGGCGGTAAATTGCCATGATAACCTTCTCCCTTTCGCTACTCCCCAAGGCATGGAATATTTTCTCTAAGGAGTTTATTCATTTCTCAGCTACTAATGGATTTGTACCCCCATTAAATTTTGGTGGTTGTTTCCTCATGAAGCGGTCTAACATTGATCCTCCACGTTGCGGATCAGGGTGCTCTATACGAGTAAGGTTATTATTAATAACCTGAGTGAGTTGTCCCAGTATGGTAATAAGTTGATCAGTACCAGTTGTATCTCTAGCTCCACAATAATTATCTTGATCAGGAGGGAAATCCCTACATGGAGTGCGTGCATTGATACGGTTTCCATTCCTTCCACTAGGCGCCATTTCTAAACAATGGCATAAACTAGATTAGTTTATGAATCAAAATACATAATTCCATACTTGTAAAATACTTAACATAAATTGAACTATTTATGGATATAATCCATAATCATAAAAATGTTTTCTTTGAGAAAGTATATACTCATAACCCTTCATAGTGTTTTGTAAAGAAAATGAGAATTATCCTAAGCATATCCCCCGGGAGTGTCGTAACCAAGAGTGCAGCAAGGCCCGTTGTCGTGCACCAGTTTTCGTTCGATTCTAGCTCAAAGCGGTGTTTTTGGGTTTTACCCGTAGGTACATCTATGCTAGAGCCACCTCTACCTACTCATATCCAGACAGGGATGTATTGCTCAGAAAACTCACAAAATCTCTATAATACCAAAATTCTAGGAAGTTCTTCTATACTAATCCTCAAAGTCTATCCTTGGGCTATGTTCTCTAATCAGAGTTTATCTAAATCTACCTTCTAAGGTTAGTACTAAACTGCCTCTGATACCAACTGTAACACCCAGACCCTAGCTACCCAGATTCGGTGCATTACTTCGTAACATTGGCATGATCACAAAAGATCAAGTCTCGAAAGATCGATTAGTTTAGTAGCCTTGGAAACACTAGATACATTCATAAGTCTTACATTACATCATAAAGTGAAAATCTACAATAAAAAAGTCTCCATAGTCCACACTCATATCCTCTTCTGACTATCCCTACAGGTCATTCATAAAATACTTCTTCACATCCTGGAAAATATTAAAACATTGAAAGGGGTGAGCTCAGATGCTCAGTAAGGATAACAATATAGCAGAAGCTTTCATCAATAAACATAAACATTTAAGGCAATGTATAACTAAAACAAAATCCTTTTAAACTTGAACTTCAACATAATATGGAAAAAGTAAAATGAGATAATGTCATTTACTTCTTCACATGGATATTCTACTTTTCGAATAATCACATGCAATATCAATAACCACTTTCATAATGATGAAATACATAATGTCAGACTATCATAACCACGTAGCCAAGGCCTCGTGCCAAGACCACAAATAAGATTTTGTCAAGGCCTCATGCCAAGACACTAGTTTGTCTCATGAGACCTACCGATGCATCGAGGAGCTATAGCGGGCTCCACCTGTCACTTATTAAGTCCAATATATTCCTCATATGAATAGGTTTAAACATATCATAAACCATAACATAATCATATCACATAAAATATGCATAAAGGAAACTTAACATTTCCACATTTCAATCACAAGATATAAATACAACACATTGATATAATAAAAATACTTTCAAAACCATTTTCAATACCAAAAATAAAAGAAAATTAAAACTTGATATTTATTTTTCATTTAAAAAAAAGTTATGGCTTGTAGAGGAAGCCGAAACCCAAATAATGGCCATGGCGGCGGAGAAGTCGTTGTCGCCACATACGTACGACAAGAAAAACATTCCTTTTTGTCGTTTAGTAAAACACTTCGTATAAAAAGATTCATTTTGAATAAACGTAAAAGTCAAAGGGGTTTATACACCGTATAAAGGAAAGTTGTGTATAAAACCAAATATGCCTCAATGAAAGGAGATTGAGATGAAGTCCCTCACAAAGATCATTTTTTTAAATAAAATAGATCTATTATGTGTATTCACTATAAGTACACATAAATAAAGTACAAATACAAGATATTACATAATAATATCATGACATAATTTGAAAGTAGGATATTAACCCAAAGAATGGAAATTGGGTTAAGAAGTTCCCTTACCTTGCGTCCTGTATTGACTCGACCGTTCTTTAACCTCATGAATAATAAACTAGAGTTAATTTATAATTTCTTAAGAACCTTTTTCAAGTTTTTTATTCCTTTTATATCACTTATTACCATGTTATGAACATTATGTATTTATTTAAGTTAATAACGGTCTTTCTGTAGATCTTTGGTACTTGAGTCAAAAATAAACTTCTTATAATTACAAGTTGTTCATGTGGTGAAATATCCATTATATCCAGAATTATATTCATGATTTAGATATCATATATATCATATATATCCATTATATACATTCATTTATAATATTACATAACATTTAGAGGTAAGAAATGAAATGCACCGTTCATGGAGACGGTAAGCCGTACGTACGCATGAACGCTACTTTCATTTATATTTCGTATTTAATGGAATGAAATCATAATAGTATAAAGGTGTATTATAATTTCAGTATAATATCATATACAATATCATTTACTCCATCCTTTATACATCCCACATATGGCATTAACGATTCAAATCACTTTGAGGGGGCGGTAGTCCGCACTTCCAAAAATGAAATTATCGCGTTTACCCATAATGGAAATCATAAAGTATGCCATAAATGAGAAATACATAAGCATAATAAAAACATAAACATAATATCTATATCATATATGTAAAAAGTTTCATCAAAATGTCCACCATTATAGGTGTTAAAATAATTTGAACAATCATCGTTTCGTGAGGCAGTATTTCGCCACCCACAGAAACAGTATGTTATTTAACCATTAGACGAAGGTGTGTGTAAGTGTAAACCAAATCCTTATCATAACAACATCCTAGTATATTTTAGATACTGGTGTTTTTACAAAAGAAAGGAATAAAAATAGTTTAAGGGGTTGGAGAATCAAAATAAAACAAAAGAACACAAGAGAAAACACCACCTTTAAAATGGGTAACTCATTTTGATTTGAGCCAAAGGCTTCCTTGGGAAGAATTCTGCCCAAATTGAGGCTTCTAGGAGTAAGGTAGGGAAGTTGGGAGAGTATTTTGGCAGAGGTTGGCCGAGCCAAAAGGCTTTGAAAGTGTGAGTAAGGTGGTAGTGGTGGGGACCTTTTATAAGTGGAGATGAGGGGCACTTTTGGAAAGTAATAAAATGTTACTTTATTATAAAATGCTTTTCGGATTATAAAGGTCCCACACTTATATAATTCTAGGCTAAGGTGATAAGGGTTCTAAATCTACTCATCCAATAGGTTTTTGACAAGTGTAAGCCTTGTATTTTACATTATCTTTTCATTTTATTTAAATCGTTAATTAATGAGGTAATCGCTGCATCATCATGGTGTCATAAATAATTTAATTTATTTAATGTCTAAAAATTATAAAAAAAATATAATGATGTAGGAAATATTTTTAACTTTCTAATTAATATTTATAGTCAAAAATATGACTTGTATAAACCCATTTAAAAATTATTTTAGTAAAACAACTCTTGTTTGTGACATTTTTATTTTAATATTAAATAAAAAGTTATTTATGTCATTTTCCCACCAAAGTGGCTCCATGGGATCCCCAAGTTGACCAATGTATTTTATTGGTCGGCCATGACTCATCCAATAGGGGTAGTACAAGTGTCAAGGTCATTTCCTATTATTATAACATTATATTTACCTTAAATTTCACTAATTACCTTTAATCGCGATTAATTAAACTTAAAAGTTACTATTCACCAAAAAAATTATTTTAATCCCATTGAACCACATTTTAATTCCTAATGAAAACCATGTATGTTGGATTTTTGAAAATCAAATCAAAGAAGTGGTAATGTTTCATTTAAACGAAAAAATCAGTTTTTTAACTACCACTTAGTGGTTTCACTATTCATCAAAAATTGAAGTTTTTCAGAACAATGCCAAAATTTCACCCTAAGATATAATTGATATTCCAAATTCAAAAATGATTTCTATTTTATGAAATTCCAAACATATAAGTTGAATTAATTAATTTCATAATTAATTCCCACTGTCACAACAAATAGCGTGTTTTTAAGAAACAATATATATCAAAAGATTGACAATTTTTTATGTCCAATTTCAATGTGAAATTAATTCTAATGACCACCATTGGATAAAATGGTAAAAATATATTCTAATTACACTTTAAAATCAATAAATATTATAATTTATCACTATAAATTATTTTGATTAAAAAAGTTGTTTTTAAGTATTTTTCACTATTCATAAAAAATGGAAGTTCTCAGAAAATTACAAAAAATTCAACTTAGGATAATTTTGATATTACAAATACAAAAATGAAGTTCATTTTGAAATATAAAATTTCTATAATTTTAAAAAGTGGGTATTACTATTCATAACGGCTACTTTTGATTAGTCGCGGTTTGTTAGAACTCGAACTTGCGTACAATGCAAGCTATTGCATTATTGAAAGAGAGACGTATCGTGAAAGCTTGGGGTGTTACAATAATGATCATGAAGGTCCCTATACATTTTAGTGCTCCCAATATGTATAGAGAATGTAGAGTTATGAGATTCATCCATCAAATCTTTCTTTATCTATGGAATATATTGAACACATAGCCTTATACAAAATTTCAGTACACCTTCTTGATCAATATTGAACTCACGAAACTTACCATTATCCACATCCTCTATCTTCTTTTGTAATAAAGTATCTTCTATTTGATATTTATTGATCTTATCTAGTAATAATGGTTGAGAAATCATTTGGGATAGGATTGATGATGTTCCTTCCCTCATGATTCCCATGTCCAGCCTTACTATGTCCTTGATCAATGGATCTCCTTGAATTCTCATCATTTACAACACCATAGGGTCTTTCCTACTTAATGAATTAGCGACATTGTTTGCTATTTCAGGGTGGTAATGAATTGAACAGTTTTAGTCTTTAAAATTTTCCAACCATCTCCTTTATCTCATGTTCAATTCCTTATGTGTGAATATATACTTCAAATTTTTTTAGACTTTGTATATATCACATTTCTCCTCATAAATATAATGCCTCCAAATTTTTAGAGAAAAATAACTACATCTATCTCTAGGTCATGTGTAGGATAGTTATGCTCGTGAAGCTTTAACTATCGAGATACATAAGCAATCACCTTTTAATTTTTCATGAGGGTGAACCTATCACTTTTCTGAGATTCATAGATAAAAATAAATAATCCTTCTTCTATATAGGGTAGATTTAACATGGGTTCAATAAACAATCTCTTCTTCAGTTATTGGAAAATTTATTCACACTCATTTGTGTAGATGAACTTATCCCATTTTTGAGTTCACTTGGATTGTGTATTATAAAGTCATGAAAAAAAATTACAAGCCTACAATAATATCCTATTAAACCAAGGAAACTATGAATCTCAATTAATATTGTAGGGTGAGGCCACTCCACTGGAATATTTGTCTTCACAGGGTTAACTGTGATTTCTTCATTGGTTACAATGTGCCCCAAGAATGAAACAAGTAGTAACCAAAATTCACATTTTCTGAATTTTCTAAAAATACTTTACTTCCTCAATGTTTATAATATAACCCTTATATTATCCTAATGCTCCTCACAACTTTTTAATATATCATAATATCATCAATAAAAACTACTATAAATTTTTCAAGGTTTTACTTAAAGAATCTATTCATAAAATCCATAAATATAGCAGGAGAATTAGTCAAGTCAAAGTTCATACAACAAACTCATGATTCCCATATATTAATCATAAGGAAGTATTTTGAATATATTATTTCTTCACCCTCAATTGATTATAACCAGATCGAAGATCAATCTTGGAGAATAATTGATCACCACAAAGCTAGTCAAATAAATCATCAATACTTGGGAGAGGGTATTTGTTCATCACGGTGATCCTGTTAAGTTCTCTCTAATCAATTCATAACCACATTGATCCATCCTTCTTTCTCATAAAGAGAACAGGTGATTCCCAAGTAGATACATTTGGTTGGATAAATACCTTCTCTAAAAGATCTTGAAGTTATTTCTTTAATTCCTCTAGCTTGACATTTTCTATTCTATATGGATATTTGATATCGATTGGGATCTAGGTATGAGTTAAATGGATAAATTTACCTATCTTTATATGGTAGGTCCAGGTAACTCCATAGGAAATACATCAATGTATTCCTAAATTATGGGTACATTTTCTATTCTTATACTTTCATTTCCTTCTCCCTATTCATTTATCATGTCCATAAATAAGTCTATGGTATTTTCTTCTATAAAAAGTTCAGGTTGAGATATCCCTCCTTTTAAAACAACTATAGGTTGTCCATTCAATACTACTAATATTTCCTTATTTCTACTGTTGATCTTATCATTATACTTTGAGATTCATTCCATCCCTATTATTGTGTTTAATTTCACCATGGGAATGAATACTATATTTTTGATGAGATTGTTCTCACCAAATTCAAAACTAGAGTTCCTATATACTGTTGATTCTTGGATAATCCCTCTAGGATTCTTGACTGATAGCTCTAGATATAGTATCTTGGGGATTGATTATATATTCTTTGTAAACTTGGAGGAAATTAAATAACATGTAGAACCAAAATTAAATAAATTAGATACCAGCTTTGAGAGAACAATGAGAATACCTACCACCGCATAATTTGGAGCCTCTACTTCATCTTTTGTGATAGAAAATTTTTAACCTTTCTTCCTTGTCATAAGATGAATTTGATGGAGATTTACCTCCATTATCTTCTGATTTGGATAGTGATTATAAAAGTTCCAAATCTATCCACACTTTAAGTATTATACTTAAGGATGGGTTTTCACCATCTTCCCTTTTTCATTAGTGTTGTGAATTTGAGGCTTCACCTCACAATGAGAGTTCCAAGATATGTGTCCATATCTTCCACACTTGTATCATTTTCAACTCCCAAGAAAGAAGTTCCCTAAATGCTTCTTCCCACATTTTTTCATGTGTGGAGTTTCACTTTCTTTCCTTCTCTTCAATGATTAAAATTCCTCCCTATGTTTGGATCAATTGATATCTTCTTTTAATTCGATCTATGTGACCACTAAGTCTCTCCAAAATCCAGTTCAACCTTCATATCACTCCACATTATCTCCTCATAGCTTTCATAGTCATGATTTTCTAGATTCTACTACAAATGGGGTCTCAGTCCACCAAAGAATCTATCAAAATTTCCCTTAGGATTCATAATAAATATAGAGGTGTATCGAGAAAGTCTTGTAAAGTTAATCTCATAGATTATCACCAATTCATTTTCCTTTTGTTTTAGTTCAAGGAAAGCCTTCTCCAATTTTATTCGCATCGAATGAGGGAAATATTTATTTAAAAATATTCTCCTAAACTCTTCCAACTCCATAGAATCAATCTCCCTTCTTGGATTTATGTATTTAATCAGTGTCCACCACTGATCAGCTTATCCTTCTAAGCGGTATGATTCTTGGGTGACTTTCTCTTTTTCTAAACCATAGAGTATAAAAAATATCTTTTCTATAGAGCTTATCCATTGTTCAGAAATAAATGGGTCAGTAGATCCACTAGAAGAATGTGTTCATTAATTCATGAAGGACTCGTCATAAATTTTTTCCCTTTGAGGTGAATTTGATCTCTAGATATGATTCAAGTTCTTGTTCATAACTCAAGTCAATTGATTTTTCATCCACATGATGTTTTCTATTCCAGCTTCCATCATAACATTGCCAGTTCATTGTTTGTTGCACTCATAATTTATGTGGTTCCACTTATTTCTTACCATTTTTTTTCACCAATTCTCATTATAGTCTAGATCAAAGTGTTGTTTTGGGTGTTACCCATAGATACATCAGTTCCAAATCCACATACACTTGTTTATATCTATATTGGGAATTATTTTCTCAAAAAAAACTTACTTAATACTTCACCAAAATACCAAGATGTTTTCCTAGATTTAGACTTGTCCCAAGGGTTCTTCCAAAAGTTCTCAAGTCCTAATTTCCAAAAGTAACTAAACCATCCTTTGATTCCAACTATGTAATAATAACTTTTATTATATAACTTTTCATTACATAGTACAAATAGAGGATATTTTAAAGTTTAGTTTCTTGGGAAAAAAGGTACATAAAGCATGAAAACATAACAAAACTTCTAAAATACACTTGAAAGACAACTTCATGGATTCACCCTAAGTTGATTTTACTGTATCTCATATCCTGGGGACATACATCAAAGTAAATGGGTGATCATGAGGCCCATTAAGGGAATAAGCAAGGGAAATAGTTTAAATGTGATCATGAGAAATATCAATAAGAACATGAGGAATATAATAATGGAATGAAAAAAGGAACATGAGTCATTTAATAATAAAAAACATGAATTATAATGTAGAAATATGGTTACAACATTTTAATTATACATTCATGAGCATATCACCATATTTAATCACCAAGGTGTCATAAATGAAAATTACCAAGGTTATTCACCAAGGTATCATAAAACATGTCATCTATAGATATTAAATTAATTACCCCTTACATTGGAGATATATCATGTAATAACATTCATATCTATTAATTAATGTGATCCACATATATTATAATAAAATATTTCATAAATAACCCATATTGAATAAAGAACATGTTTCTTATCCAAGTCATGCCATTTCAAAAGTGCATAAAGACATTATCATTATGTCATTTTTAACCCAAGGAAAGGGAATGAAGGTTTTATGTATGTTAATACCAAAATAAAATAGATAATTTTTAAATCTAGTTAAATAACCATGTAAAATAAATAGGTTTTTTCATTGAAAAAAATAAAATAAAATTGAATTTCTTAAGTAGAGAGAGAAATTTTGAGGAGTAAATTCAGCATCATGATGGGTATACAACACGGTTTTAGAAAAGGGTAAAATTAGAGTGGAAAGGGTCTCCCATTGATAAAACATAATTTGGAAGTAATGTTTTGATCAAAAAAGGGTAATAAAATATATTAACCATAACATTTATAATACATATAAAAAAGGTTCTTAAATTGAATATAAAAGAAGGATAATTCCCTTACTTTGAAGAGTTACTCCTAAATCTTGAGGAATAGAACCTTAGAGGCTTGATAACTCTTTGGAGGGATTCCTTGGAAGGAAAAACTACCATAAAATCATGTAGTATGGATTGGGAGTGAAAGGTAATGGAGAAATGGGTGGGTATTTATTGAAAAAGTGGAGGATTTGTTTAATAATTTATAAATATAGGCCTTGGAAATATAGGTTGTGGAAAAAGAAAAACCATTGACTTAACCATGGTTTTTTCCCATGGATTTGAACATTTAGGTCATATTTTAATTAATTTTAACCCAAAATAACCAAGAATCATTTTATATTACTTATTTTGGCATGGAAAATTAAAGTTTCTACAGTGTAATGTTTTTAAAATCAAAGTTTTCATTTTAGACTTTGAAAAGACATTTATAGGTTTGGATATTGATTAAAATTCATTAAAATACTTAATATTAATAAAATAACCTATTTTATGTCATTGATTTTGGTTAATTAATTATTAAATCATTATTAAATAAGTATGATGTCATAAAATATACCAAAACCCCTAAACTGTATTTTTAACTATTCATGAATAAATAAAGTATTTTAGAAAATTATCATTGATTTACTATAACCTAATTTTGAAATTATGATTTCAAAAATGATGATTATTTTATCAGAAAAAATCTATAAAAATGATAATTTTAACTTTTAAATATAAAAATATTTATTTATTTAAAAATAGAATTTTTTTAATGTAATGTCAAATTTATGACACCTAAAAAAATCTTAGGCCATTGTAAAATAATTTAATAAATTATATTAAGGTGAGAGTGTTTTAAAAGAATATTTATTAAAAAATATATAATACTTAATACTTAATATTATTATAAAATATAATATATTATCTAAAAAATACAATTATGTTTTATTTTCATCTGAAAATCAATTTATCAAATTCCTCTTAATTAAACATGTATTTTATTATGAAAAACTATTCTTAAAAGGAATTTATGCAATAAATATTTTATTTATAAAATTTAAATTATACTTTAAGTAACTATGGTGTGGACATGTAACCCCTTATTACACCCACATATACTCTAAGATTAAGGTGTGTGATGGTGATAGATTCATGGGGCGGCTCAGCTAACATCAACTGAGTGGTAATCTCCACTAACTTGAACTTCTCATGTAGGCAATTTACTTCAATCTTCACTTTTTGAATCTTGTCTTGGTATTGGTCAAGGGATAACCCCGGTGATGATACCTCTCTCCCATGTTCAGACAAATGGGCTTCAAACGACATGACTATATTGGTTGAGGCCATAGATTCTCCTTATTGTATCAATTATCCTTTGTCATTACTACTTATAAAAACAAATTATAATGGAAAAATAATCACACAAGGGTATATTTTACAATGGTCATATTAACCAATGGTCATATTGAAAAATATTCATATAATGGTTAAATCTCAATGGTCACATTTTCATTCATACTCTATAAATACCACATCATTCATTCACTCAAAAATTATCCCTAAGGTTATATTTTCATTTATTAAGATATTGATTAGTTTACTAATATTTTGTTTCATTTCTATAGAATTTGCAGTGGGGTGATGATTCTAGTAGATTGGGGCAATCCTTATTTTCCCATTTTAGCTTTTCTATTTTTATATTATTTTTTCAGTTATAATGTTTGGAATTTAGTTGGTTTTATAGCTAACTAATGTAATGGTATTTATAAAAAAAATTATTTTATATTTATTTTGTATGTGTATAATATTATATAATATGTAAACAACATTTATTCAGAAAACAAATATCATTTAGAAAGTCTAGGTTGTTATAATGACCCACCTTCTGGTTATATCATTGATGAGGATGAGATATTTTGCATCCACAAACATGTTTGGGTTCCTTCTAATAGGAGTTAATTCAAGATTCCCATGCCTCTATATGGGTTTTGCATCCCATCCTTAATAAGATTTATTGAGACTTATGAAATTAATACTAGTGTTTGTGGATGAAAAAATAGATATTTGGGTTTGTTACTAGGTGTTCCACCCATCTACAAGTGAAGCCAGAACACCAACAACCAACTGATATTTTATAGAAATTGTCTATTTCTAAGTATAAATGGAATGACATCTTTATGGATTTCATAACAAGATTTCCTAGATCACCTTAGGGAAATGATTCCATATGGGTGATCATAGATAGGTTGAAAAAATTCGCCCATTTTTTTCCTATTTGGGAGACTCAGTGGATGAGCTCATGAGGCTCAATATTTGTGAGATCATACACCTCCATAGGGTTCCACATTCTATTGCATCATATAGAGATTCTTATTTTATGTTGCGATTATGGAAGGAGTTTCAAAGGGTATTGGGTTCATAGGTACTACTGAGTAAAACCTATCACCCATAATCCTATGGTCATTCTGAGCATATGATATAGGATTTGGAGGACATTCTCTGATCATGTGTCCTTAATTTTGGAGGTTCTTGGGAGAAACACTTTCATATCACCAATTTTTCTTATAAAAATATCTTGCAGGAGAGCATACAGATATATCCTTATGAGTCCCTATATGGTATGTTGTTTCATTCACCCCTGTGATAGTTAGAGGTATGAGAGGTAGTGCTACTGGGTCCTTATCTCATTCAGGAGACTTAGGATAAGGTTCATTTTATTAGGAAGTAGATGCCTACAGCTAAGTCTAGACATAAGTTATAGTCCAATCATCACCGCCAACCACTAAATTTCAATGTGGGAAGTATGTATTTCTTGTGAGTTTACCTATATTAGGGAATAGATGTATTCAAAATCAAGTGAATTTATCACCTCTTTATGTGAGGCCCTTCGAGATTCTAGAGAAAGTTAGGTTGGTATCCTATCGACTAATGTTACCTCATATATATCGAGCCATGCACAACGTCTTCCATATATTTCAACTTCACTGATATCATTATGATCTACCGTATATTATTCATCCTAATGAGGTTGATTTGGAGGTATATGCATCCTTTGATGAGTATCCTATCTGTTTTTTTATCAAGGCATGAAGGTTCCCCGAAGTTTGTTAGTTCCTCTAGTATGGGTGTTATGGCAGCTTAACTATGTATAGGATGAGACTTGGGAGAAGGAGGTCAGTGTATGTACTTAGTGGCTATATGTATTCTTATACAATGCTTGGCCACCCTTGGAAGGAAAATTTGGGAATTAATTTCTTTAGGGGGAAATATTATAAGATCTTGACTTTTCTATGAGGTATAGAACCTTTTATTTCTAGTTTAATTCCTTGGTTTTGACCTAATGTGAATTCCTAGTGAGGATATGGAGTAAATAGGGGTGTCTGGGACTTTTACAGAGAGAGGAACCTAATATTTCAGAAAATAAAGTTGTACCACATAGTTATTAGAAATTTTGATGCCAAGGACACATGGTTTGAGTAAATATTGTGAGGTAGTCTATCCCATTATCTAGGTCCACACGGTTTAGTGAAACCGTGAAATAGGGACCACACACCCACGCAAGTGCTAAAAAGTTTTTAATAGAGGAAAAATGAATGGTCAGTTTGCAGTTTTTCTAACTATGCACCATGATTGTGTGAGGGGGGGTTTGAGACAGAGAGGTGTGTATGGTTGGTGCACGGTTTGGCCAACTGTGCAGCCAAACCGTGCGACCTGGTTTTTAGAGGGGAAATGACCATTTTTTCCTTAATTACTTATTTTTTTAACTCATATCCCCTTTTATTATTTCTTATCCTATGAATATCCTTCCTTATCATTTGAGATCCCTTAAATATTAAGCCTAAGATTTTCCATAACTTCCCGATCCGAACTCTGAATCACTCATTTTTCATCTTGTTGGATGCATTCTAGTGAGTTATCTATTCATATTTCACCTTTTTTTGTATGCCTTGTAATTTGTGCCATTATTTTCGTGAATGATATTATTCCCTATTTTTACATAATTCATTTTTTCCTTTGATTTCTTATAATCTGGATCAAATCATAGGATGATACTGGACAAGGGTTCTTATACCAAGATAAGGTAGGTGGTCTCATGACTTTCCTTTAAAGTTAGGGTGTTTATATATTATTTCATTGTGACATGCATTGAATATTCTGAGTGATGCTTATAAATTGAATTATTACTTAAATTGAATAGATATTTTATACCTAAACCACTCATCAGACCCATTGAGGTTTAATTACAGGTTAAGGTCCTTGAATTCAAACCACCCCTTGGGTGAATTGTTGGATTAGACTAAACCGCCATGGGTGACCCTTTGTAATTGATTCACCTTTGAGATGTGGCCTTTTCCCCCTTACCAAAGATATTTTATATGAATTATTTGAATTGTAATTGAAATTAATAAAGGAAATAGGTAATGGAAATCTATGTCCCTAGATCTTTGGCCAATATTATTTCTCACTTATGCTTCAGACATCTTTCACAATTGCCATGGCTAATTAAAATGAATGGAAGGATTCATGTGATGCTAAGCCTCCTAATACTATGATTTTATTTAATACACCTTATGAGGTGAGTAAATTTTTTATATAAATGTGATTTACAATTGATCTATGTAAAATTATATGTTATGGTTAGACTATGGGACCATGACCATTCTTTTTGACATGCTAAGAGTGAGAGGTGGGTTCCAATTTAGGATCTCTATAGATGGACTATTATGGATTATATAATTAAATGAATTGTAATGAATAATTATTATGTTCCTTGGGTGAAACATGGATTCTTTTATGAATTCTATGGATGGTCTCATTTGGAAGCTATCTTATATATGCTAGAGTGACACTTGGACTCTTTTATAGACTGCCAAGGATGGACTCATAGGGCGGATTGTTATTACACCTAAGTGATACTTGGACTCCTTTTTAGAAATCCAAGGATAGAATCTAAGGGGTGACTATATCATATTCCATGAGTGAAACTTGGTCTCCCTTTATGTGCTACCAGGGACAGACTCAATGAGTGGTGACTTTATACCACACCTAGATAGATACTAGGATTCCTTTGAGGAATGCCTAGGGTGGGCTTATAGGGTGTTTGGTTCATTCTATAAATGAAGCAATACCTGGGTTCCAACTTAGTAACTCCAAGTATAGGCTCAAGTTACATTGAATTTAACAATGATTAAATTATTATTATGAGGAATCTTCCAAGACAAATCATAAGCTTGGATTTAGTTATAGCCTTACATTTTACTGATGGCCTTATTATATACATCCTATTAGACATGATTTGGGGGGAATGGTTGGGATATGATATAGGACACAATACTTATTTATTAAATTAAAAAAATGATTTTATTTATTACTTAGAGATAGTCTGACTTAGGCCGAAGTGGGTAGTAGAGGATAGGTATTTCGTGGGAACCCAGACCTATGTGGGTTATTTATATACCACACTTCATTTATAGTTCATTTATTACCTACGCACTATTTATTATATACTCATGGATGATATGGAATTAGACACCATTATTAGTGGCCAACTAAGTTTATCTCACACCATGGCTAGGCCTTCTTTATTGTACCTAGACAGAATTTATAGATGTAGGTAGGGATAGGGGAAAGCGCCTACTTTCTGATGCTTGATTGATTATTTCATAGGAGCAGGGGAGAAAGGGATGAAGCTATGGATCATGATGCTATCTGGGGATAGTTACTTTTTGGTCCTTTGTATACATTTATTGTAATGGATTCATATTTCCATTTATTTCCTATATTCCTTTTTGTATATAATTCCATGATCATCATCTTGTATATAACATTTATGGATGTGTTCACTTGGTTATTTATATGATGGATTTTATTCTTTAACTACTCAGTTATTCATATGATTATTATATTGATTAATATTATTATACTATTATGTATCACTCTAATCATGATGGTATAGTCTCCCCACTATTCCACCATGGACCATCGCTATTAGTCGGTAGCCTCTGGAATATGGGAAGGCACACTTGAGGCCATGTGGGCAACTGAGTTTGGTTACTATTGAGTGAACCAATTCCAAGACATCACATAAAGTATATTATATTTTCTAAAAACTTTGTAGGACTATAATGTGTGCTTCTTCATTTATATACTTGAATAACCAATAAAGAAATGGTGGGACTCCATCATGAAAGATAAGTTATATAAGGATATTACCTGGAATTATTTCAAGAAGATATTCAACTAGTAGTTTTTCCCTAAAACATTTCAAGTGGAAAAGACTCGATAATTTGTGACCTTATAGGTAGGTAAGTATTTGGTTTTAGATAATTCCACCCATTTTTCTAAGTTGGTTCACCTAGCACCCAAGCTTGTTACAAATGATTACCTTAAATATTGAAGGTTTGAGATTGGTCTGAGGGATGATATTTGGTCGATAATAATTCTCTTAAGCCTTCTAACCTTTATAGAGGTGGTCGAAAAAGAAGTTATAGTTGAGGAAAACATATCTGGGAAAATGGGTTTAGGTGAATCTTTATTTAATATAGGAAGAAGCTAGGTTGTGTCTTCTAGCTAGAAAATAAATCATAAGGGTGTTCGATTTACATCGGGACTAGTTTTAGGGGCTTTATCTAGATAGCAGCAGGTAGTTTTCTATCAGTTTAGAAGGTTAGTCCATACCAAGACTAATTTTTTGGAGGTTCCTAAGACATGTCACCATTGGGGTTAATCTGGTCATCTTAGGAATTTTTGTGGAAATATGTACCAAGAAAATAGATATGGATCCACTCTTACCAAGGGTTCACAAGTTCATTCTGATTCTTCCAAGGATAGTGGGTCTCACACTCATGCCAAGGGGGATATTCATGTGGTAAATAAGGATTGGGAATGATCTGAGAGAGGACGTATTTATGCAGTGGAGTATGAACTAGAGTAATGTAAGGTATGATCAGCTATTATTCGAGGTGCGATGATCATTTCATCCTCTGTGGTACTAGATTTATTTAATACAGGTGAAACACATTTTTTTATATCTTAAAAGTTAATTAACATGATGGGATTGATTTTATATCATATTTCATTCATGTTTGATATTTTCATGCCATTGGGAAAGAGTTTCACATAACGTTTTAAATTTACTGTGTGTTAGGTGATGATAGTCAACTTTGATCTAATTTCGGTTTTTAGAGATATTCCTTGATGTCATTCATCCTAATTTTAGAATTCTAATTCCTATAGTGGTAAGTTCATACCCCAAGGTCTTTCTTGATGATTTTTATGGGTTACCAGTATAGAGAGTAGTCAATTTCACTATTGACCTTCTTCTTGGTATGATTCCAATTTCTATACCACCTTATCACATGGAACCTACTAAGTTAGAGGAATTTAAATTTTAGCATGCAGATATTATGGATAAGGGATTCATTCATCCTATCATTCCACCTTGGGCTTCACATGTTCTCTTTTTCAATAAGGTAGATGGAAGCCTCAAACTTTGTGTTGATTATTGAAATTCAAATTAGGTGACTATTAAGAACAAATTCCCATTACCATGAATTGATGGTCTCATTGATCAAATACAAAGGGCTTGTTGGTTTTCAAAAATTGACCTATGGTTAGGTTACTTCTAGTTGAGAGTATAAAAAGATGATATACCTAATATGGCATTTAGGATTCGGTATGGGAATTTTGAGTTTCTGGTTATTCCATCGGTCTCGCCAATACTTCTATAGTATTTATAGTGTTGATGAACTAGATATTTCATCAAATTTTTTCTATTTCATCATCATGTTTGTGGATGATATTTTTGTTTTCTCCATGTCATAGGTGGAACACATGGATCATTTGGATATCATCCTTATAATCTTTAAAGAACATATCATATACAGTAAGCTTCCAAAATTTGACTTTTGGATCCAGGAACTAAAGTTTATAGGTCATGTTATATCTTATGGGGATATATCAGTAGATCTTGAAAATATTCAAGTAGTAATGTAATAGTAAAATCTTAGAAATGTGTTTGAGATTCGAATATTCTTGGGATTATCTGTTATTATAGTCATTTTTATGGACTTTTCCAAGATTTCATCTTCAATGAAACCTTTAACCCACAATGGTGTTATGTTTGAGTGGAATGATAAATGTCAAAGTTATTTTGAGGAACTGAAGAAGTGGTTTACTTCAACCATAATTTTGATTTTTTTGAGACCAGGTTCAAGCTATGATTATTTTTTTATGCTCTAGGTGTGGTATTGGGGTCTGGATTGATACAAGGAAATTAGTTGTTAGCCTATTTCTCTTGATAATTATTCCCTCATGAGAAGAACTACCCTACCCATGACCTTGAGTTGGTTGTTGTTATGTATGCTCTCAAAAACTGGTGTCTCTATCTCTTTGGGGAATGGTTTATGTTATATTATGATTATAAGATCTTGAAGTATATTTTTACTCAGAGGGGTCTAAACTTGCGACAGTGACACTAGGTTGAGTATCTTTATACTTTATATTTTGATATCACTTATACTTCTGAAAAGGTTATTGGGGTCTCTAATGGGTTGAGCAGGAAATTAATGACTCAAGTATTGAAGAAAACAATGGAGGAATAGTCTCTAATGAGTTTGTTTTATAAGATGATCTTGGGAATGGAAGAGGCTGGTGAAAATATGTTCTTAGATTTAGTGAAGGCTGATTCATCATTTGGTAAGAGGGGTTCAGATCAAGTAAGTTTCAGACACTGATTTATAGCATTTTAATAAAATCCTAAATAGTGGGGAAACCTTGGGTGATTGGTCTTGATCTCCCATGGGAACTTTTTTTTCTGAGGTAGGCTTATCATTCAAATATCTCTAAGTCAGGAATTAATGTATAGTGGAAATTGGTCTTATTGATTCATACACCCTATGACTACCAAGATGTATCATGATCTGTGACATTGGTATTAGTGATTGAGGATGAGGTGGTTGGGTGTAGAGTTCATGTTATAGTGACTTACTTGTTAGATAATTAATGCAAAGCACTAGGGAACTACTGGCTTGTTGCAACCTTTTCCAATTTTTGTATATAAGTGGGATGGAATTTCCATGTACTTCATTATTAGTTTTCCATGGAATCGTGGTGGGAAGGATTCAATTTGGGTGATCATTGATTGACTTATGAAATCAGCTAATTTTTCCCTATCAAATATATTAAAAAGGTGAAGTATCTTGGGAACTTGTACATATGAGATATTTAAGGATTCAAGGAGTTCACTCTATAATTGTTTATGAAAAGGACATGCATTTGACATCTAGGTATTGGAAATGTTTATAGGAGGATATGGGTTCTGAGTTGAAATTAATCATGACATATCATCTATGGATGGATTGGAAGACTGAGTGAGCTATCCAAATCCTCAAGGATATACTTTAGGAATGTCTGATTGACTTTGGGAGTTCATGTTAAAATCATCTTCCTTTATTCAAAAGTTTCTTTAATAAAAGTTATCAGGATTCAATTAAAATGGAACCTTTTGAAGTGTTTTATGGGTGACCATGTAGATCTCCCTTATGATAGGTATAGTTGGGGGATAGGTCCTTATTTAGATCGATCCTTTTTAAGGAGATGACAGAGAAATTTTAGCTAATCTATAAGAAGTTAGTGACTACTCAGAATTGTTTGAAATCCTATGCAGACTATCGTCATTTCCCAATAGTGTTTAAGTTTAGTGATTAGGCCTTTCTCAAATTTTAACCTTGCTTGGGACACCATTGATTGGGTAAGTAGGGTAAGTTGGCACTGAGGTTTTTTGGTCATTTTGATATCATTAAACAACTTGTAAAGGTGGATTATCGATTGGTATTTCCATCATACTTTGTGTAAATTCATTACATGTTTCATGTTTCCCAGTTGAAGAGGTATCAACTATACTCATCCCACATTATTGAATGGGAAGATGTTGATATTGATCCTAACACCTCTATGGTTGATAAACTAGTTCAGATTATGGATTTCCAAGATAAGGTACTAATTGATAAAAAAAATTCACCTAGTCTTTGTACTACGGTAGTATAGATTGGATAGCCACAAGACATGGGAGAAAAAAATGATGAGGCAGTAGTGGCCTTATATTTTTGAGAATCCATAATCATGATCACTTTTTGGGAACATAAATATTTTATAGTGGGGAGAATTATGATACCTACAGAGACATAGGTATGCTTTAGTTTGATCTTGGTTAATCTTTCATGTCATTCTAGAGGTTTCTAGGGGTTGGAGGTTGAAAAAATGGATTTTTGAAGATAACATATCAAGTGCATGGTTTATGTGCACAGTTAGTACTAACCATGTGGTAAATTTGTTGTATGGAATTGTGAGGATCCAGTGGTATTTTCACAGTTTGACCATGGTTAATCAAACCATGTGTCTCTCCAAGGAAACTGTGTAGTTGTCTGGGTATTTTTCTAGATGTGTCACATGGATTGACTAGGGTTTTCCAAAATAGTGTGTCTCATTCCTAGGTAACTATACACCACATTTTTTAAAAGGGATATAGGCCACACATAGTTGGTGCATGGTTTGTTAAACTATGTGGCCTAATAGTGTACCCTAATTTGAACCTTTAAAAATGTTATAATTTACCTCTTTTCTATTGAACTTTTTTATACATAATCAAAAACCAATCCCCATTATGCTCAAACTGAAACCCCACATTCCTCTTAGGATTCTCACATTTCTTCCTTGGTGGTTTTCCTTCATTCTTGATGGATATCTTTAAGTAATGTTCTATTTTTTATTTATTTTTCTATCATTTTCTTAAATACTCTCATTACCTCTTATTACCTTGGCTTATTGGAACCCGATTGGGTTGTGGTTTCCAAGTCTAATGGGTTTTATAGATATTTGATGATTTTTCTTATGGTTCTGGGTTGGTGAGGACCTGATATACTTGTTTCTAATCTCTTTTATTGAAGTCAAATCATTTCCCTCTATTCTTGAGGTAGGTGTCTCTATACAAAGGATATATTTAATGAAATACTTAATATTCTTGTAAATTACTTTGGTGTAGTTCATGAAAATAATTTATTTAATATCAAAGTGGATTTTATTTATGAGATTCATGTTTTTAAATGGTTTTTCCTTTAAAACAAAATTTTACAAACTATGTGTTTGATGAAATTCCCCAAAGGTGGTTTTAATTCTAGAACATATTTTAAATCCTGGGAGTGGTGATTTTTTTATGAATTTTTTTTATAAAATGTGGGGATGGTTTTCAAATGGCTTTTGGAAAATATAGCACATTCATAACCTTGGGTGCATTAGGAAATGGACATATGCAACTATAATATTTGACACCACTATAGGTTATTATATTAGTATCAAAAGAATGTTTTAGGACTCGATATTAGTAGGATTAATGTTATTCCTAGCTTAGTGATTAGTGTTCCTTCATGTTTTTGAGTACATATTTCCATAGGATAGAGCCCAACTTGTGCATGGTTCTATGCATGGTGGTATATTTCAGGTTTGGTTGCTCACATGTTTATCTTATGGTGTATTCATGGATGATTTTTCATATGATTTCATCCTATATAACTTTATTTTTCATATTCCTAGTTTAAGTGAATATGATATGTTTTTATGAAAACCAAAGGATGTATTGCAAAAAAAAATATCTTGTGATATTTCTTTATAAACTGTAGTTTTTTTAAAGCTAGTAATAATTGTTTCATGGTGTTAGACTTTGTATAGGTTATTTGGTGAAATCCTATTGGGATTTGTACACACACCCTAATTTTTCCTTTGGGAATTTTTAGATGTGGTTTTTAAAGACATGGGGAAAGGGAAGGGTGTAATGTAGTTTGTTAGATTCTCTTGGTTTTCATCACCTTCTTAGTGAGACAGATTGGTGGCGATGGATGGTTTCATGCTAACTCAACTTTTTTCTTATCTTGTTTTATTTTTATGTTTATACTTTTTTATTGAAATTTTATGTCTCATGGATGTATAATTTTCTTTTGCACTATATTATATTGGTTTTTCCCTCTTTGGTTACTCATGAGACTATTTTTTGGTTGTTTTTTATTCCTTACCTTGTGGTAGTCTAACTTGGGTGATGTTTCATCTTTACCTAGACTGGTTCGTTACAGTGATGATATGTTATAATTATCATGAGTAAAATCTTATGCATGTTACAAAGGTTTGTATATGAGATATTAAGAATAGATTCATGAATTAATAAGTATATACTTACACTTGGATTTATCTTCCAATGTATATCTTATAGAATTTCATACCATCATTAATATACTTAGGGGTGTGTGCTTATTGTCAATCTCAATTACCTAAGGTTTGTGAAATACCTAGCATGAAAACTTTCATACTTTGATACCCTACTTACACAATTCAAAAGTGACTTAGCTAATCATGGGGTTCTTGGTTATGTTTTGGATCATGTCATTAGTTGGAGTGAAACCACGATTAAATTTTTCCACTTTTATGATGAGTAAATTCATATTGACCTTGATTCAATTATATTGAGGAAATGTATGGACATTTTTAGTTAAGGTACCATATTATGTGCTTATCTAGTTAGATGAGGTGAGTGTGATATACACATCTGTTAGATGAATGAAATGTGTTGTATTCTTTGACTTGGTCAATATATTTCAGAAAATCAAGAAAATATAAGTTTTCTTATACTAGGTTGACATGTTCTATGTTTAGTAGCCACTCTACATCATGGAAAAGGAGATTATATAGGTGTATATATGGTGTATATGATACATGTTGAGATGGTCATGTTTGTAGAGAGATATTATTTTGTTTGTTATGGAACACACTAGACCCCTTAGTAGGGTCACACAGTTAGTCCTATAGAGATTTAATTTATTATAAAACACACACATTTCTCTATAAAATGTGGATTTATTTTTTGTTTTCAATACTATTAGGTCCTGTGGGATCACACAGTTATGACCTTGGATAAGGATAAAGTTTTAGATGATGTTTTTGTTCCAAAATGAAGAGATATTTATAAAAACATATCCAAAAGATTTTATATGGATTTCTAAAGTGTTGTGAAGTTTAGCACAAAGTACCAATGATAGAATAGTGAAAGTAAGAGATTGTTAAATATACACCAAAATCTACATGAATATGATGCATGTACTTTTAAGACATTCATAAGATACATGTAGTTTATGTATATGTATATATATATATATATGTGAATGTAATTCATATGTATATATATAGCTAATATACATGATATGTGATGTTGTATATATATGTGGAATAAAGTAAACATATGATATATTAATATGATGAATTTACTTGTGTGGATGGTTTCATACAGTTTACATGTATATAGTGCAAGTATACAAGTGATGAAAACCAAGTATTCTTCATGATTTCAGAACCATCCTCGTTCACAGTTTCATCCAAATTAAAAACTTTACATAATTCTCATTGAATGTGTTCAATGGATTCATTAACAAGGTGTAAATAATGGGTATCATTTTATGATACATGATGAATGAAATACACGTTCTTCATTCATGAATAAGATTTTAGCTTCACAAATATAAATATAATATGATTCTGTTCATTGGAGTGGTGTGGATTTATTGTTTGTTTAATGCTTCTAGTGATAAAAAATCTCATGTAATTCTTTCTATAAACTCCTTCTTCCCGAGCCACATTCATATTCCATTATAAGGGGTTATCATCCCTTTTAGAGCTTGACTGTAATCTAGTTATGTGCTTAAATAAAATGGCTAGTTTCCCTCACTGAGAGGTGGGATATCGTGATCTTCTACTTTTTGTGGATCTAAGAAGAAGAATTTTTTTTGAACTGTAGAATCATGTTTTCTTTATTTTTTATGTTTTTCATTTATCTTACATGTTTCTTCAACTAAGTATGGATTACCTAGTATTTTGGGATGACTTATCTTGTTAAGGATCATACAATGATCCTATAATACCCATAACCCATATCTTCTGAACTCTTCCATGCTCAATAGCCAGAAACTCCTTTGAAATAAAATCTATATAGTTTCAAAAGATTATACTTTATTCAAGGAGAAAATATTTTTCTAATGTACTCATCTCTAAAATTTAGTAAAAAATAGAACACTCTTTAGTACAAAGTAATTTTTCTGAAATTATGATATTTTGATAGACTAACAACCAAGTCTAAATATTTTTGTCTTTAGATTCAACTGATTGTTGAGTTTATATAAATTCTTTCTACCAAATGTAATGTTCAAAATAACTTCTTCAAAATTTGAACTTATGAATTCAACTTCACAATATCACTTATATCATTTAAAGTTTAAACTAAAACAATATTGAAATTTAGTTTGAAATTTAGCTTTAAAATATTACTTTTTGACTTCACACACTCAGTATTTACTTCAGTATGTTTCTTAAATAATCTTTGATAAGAATATTAAATTCCATTTATATATTCCTTTATCTAATAATATGACTATGATTTCTCATCTTTATTATTTGATGAATATGGATAAGTTAAGTTCAAATAAATATCTTTCAAATCATTAATAGTCATGCTTCCCATGAAACAATTTTCATTTTAAGGATATTTTACATAAAAATAAGTTATTATCTAATTATCATTAATGTCTTCTGATGAAATATTATAAGTAAAAGAAGATTCACTAGTGATCTAAGTGTTCATCACCTTTGAAGTATTTTCCCTATCCTTTTACAATATCTTATGAATTTATTATCCTTATTTTCTAGAATATAATAATATGATATAATATGTATATTCTTATTAAATTAATAATATATAACATATAATGAATTTTACCTTCTACTAGATTTATCATTCATGACTTTTCTATCCTTTAGGTAATATTTTTGGAATCTATGTTTGTGAACAATCCTTCTAGCCGTCTAAGAAAATTATCCTTCAATAAGTTCTAAGTAATTATTATCCAAATATCTCTTATAATTTATCTTTGAAGTAGTCAAATTTAAAGTATTAACCCCAAAAGTAATAGCTATGGATGTTTTTGTTAAAGAAACTCCATTCTTATTTTTCTCCTTTTCAAAATATATCTTTAATCTATTTTCCTATTTTATTAGAGTTCCAATAAAATTAGTTCAACTCAGTTTTGTGATATATTTATTATCACCTATAACTATTCTTTTCTATTCTCATTGTTTTGATAGTATGTCAATGAATTTTTCAAACAACTATTCATAATAAATATCTCACTCATCATGAGATTGCAAACTATTGAAACTATTCATAAAATTTTGATGCATTTGAGCAATAGATTCACCAGGTATAAAATAAAAGGATTGATAATTTTCCTATAACACTACTCTATTTGTATCTAAAACTTTTGAAGTTTAAAAGAGATTAACTTTATGTTTTTTCTAGATTTTATAGAAAATAATATAAAAAGATACATTAGTATATATATTCTATTGAATCGCATATAAAATAGTATTCCTACCTATAAATTTTAACTAAAAATCATTCTTCTCCTCATGATTAAAATTTGGAATTTTTTTATCCTAAGTATTTTAATCGTTATTCAATATGAGAAAATTATCAAATTCAGTATTAATAGTATAAGTTTCCATATAACATCTTCTATATTCATAATATGATTCATCCAAAATAGGTGGTTGATTTAAATTAAAATTATCTAAAGTTAAAACTGGTAAACCTGTCATAACAAAAAGATCTTTTATTTTCCAACACGTTAGTATAAGGAATATATAAACTAGATCCAAACCAAAAGGTAAAATCTAGGTTTCAATAAAAGTAGAGAAAGGATTGATTCAAATGTATCATAAAAAATTAGAGACTCTCACTATACTATCAAAAATTAGAGACTCTCACTATACCAAGTGTATCAGATAAATTAAATAATGGTATTACCTAATACCAATTGTTATCCTAGTTTAGAAGCTCTAAGAGGGGGTGAATTAAATCCTAGATTGAACTTAAAATTTTCTCACTCAATAATGTAAAATTTTCAGAAGTTACAAATTCTGAAAAAATCATTATAACAACAATGTAAGTGATACATTCAGGGAGAATAAAACACTTGGAAATTATAAAAATAAATTGAGGCAAACTTAAAATAAGGTAATAAATCAACCAATTGTAACTTCCTATATTTTTTAATGGGTTGAAAGTTTTAAAGAAATTTGAACTTCTATGCTTAGTGTACGGGATGAATATTAAACTAAGAATATAAATGTAAATATGAGATTTGGATCAAAATATGATTTTTTTTAATGTATTTTATAGAACAAGAGTTTCATTAGGTTTTCTCTTGTGTTCTGGGAGAATTAGTCTTTGAAAACTCCATTTCGGGAGAAACAGGTGGATCTGCGCAGTTGTCGCACGATTAGTACTAATCATGTGGCCCAAACTCTACAGTTTGGTTTCTATAGGGGCATGGGATATTAAAACAATGTGTTCCTATAGTGGAATATATATGGCTTGGTTTAGGTGTGTTGAGGTTGTCACATATTTTGTTTAACCTTGTTCCTGAGGCCACATGGTCATGTGAGGGGTTTGCATAAAATTGTAGAGGTGGGCGCATGAGTTATGCATAGTTTGTATAACTATGTGCTAGCCATGTGATGTGATTTCCACTTTGGATAGTAGAACCACATGGTTGGCACATGATTATCCAAACCATGTGTCTAAACTATATGGATCATTAAAAAGGGAAAAATAACTATTTTTTCCTCTGTTCTTATATGGGTTTCACCCCATTTTCCACCCTCATTTCACCTAGAAACCCTTGTGTGTTCCCTCCTCCATATCCTCTTCCCATGGAGGGTTATCCCTCATTATTATTATGATTCAGGAATCTTTTAGTGTTTTGGAAGCCTATCAGTAAGTTTAAGACTCCTCTTGCTTCATTTTTCAGTTTATCTTACTATATGGAATGTTATTTCCATGAAAGCGTATATGTCCTATTTGCGGAGAATTTGTCCATTATTTAAATTTATTTTATTTAAACAAGAATCAAAATAATATAGTGGATGAGTGAATCATAATAATCATGAGTTTGGTGGTCTATATGTATTTCCATAAAAGTTTCTTCATTTATATAATATTACCATTATGTCGCACGCCATACCTTTAACATATTACTCCTAAATTATGAAAATTATTTAATTAAATTATTTATACCATGACCCTGATTCCCTTAGACACCCCTTACATGGTTGGAGGTTGATGAACTCAAATAGAAACACCACTTGGGTGAGTTATTTAAACACATTCACACATTTATGAATGTATAAATGAATTAAATGATTTGGATAAACCTTTTGGTCCTTTATATCTTAAATTATGCTTGTCGTTGTGAATCGATAAATCTTATTAATTAAATTGAATTGGAATCCATTTAATGGGATACATACTAATGAATTATATTATGGCTAATTTCATAGTTAAATTGATAATGATATGGATTGTATCTCGTACTCCTGTTTTATAATAAAACTATCTTGAGGTGAATTGTTTTACATAATGAATCGGAGATGATTATTTAGAGATGATTGAATTGTGTTATGGCATGGATGATTCACATGGGCTTCCTATTTTTTATACATTTATTTTCCTAATGGTATAATTTTAATTGATAATGGCATGTATAATCTAATTTCTTGCTCATAAATAATAAATGTAAAGTATTAATGAAGGTTCATTGTGCCTTGAGCGATGTTGGGTTCCTCTTTACAGATTGCCTAGGATAAGGAATTATATGGAAAGTGTAATTAAATTATACTAGATTATTATAGAAGGACCTAGGTTAGGGTTTTTTACATGGAGTTTCAAAACCCTTTAGTCGAGGATTCTAGACATAAATATTCGAGTCAATTAGGTTTCTAGTCATGACATTCTGCACCCCTTCAATTAGGATATTAGGCATGAACATTTTTCATTATTATTTATGATACTTGGAATGGAATACTACATTATTTATGATACTCATCATGGATTCCAACATTATTTTTTATATTTAGTATGGTTCCCTTATTTATGAAACTTGGGTATAGTATCCTTTATTACTCTATGAGACTCTTACTATTATACAGGGATGCATGAGTTCCATCTTAAAGACATATCTAGTATTATATATACATATATATATATGGTTATATATATTATTACATATATAGTGAATATATATAAATATATGAACATATATGTATATATATATATATATATATCAGTATACCTATATATATGGTGACACTTACTTAGAGGTATTCCAACTTAGGTTGATGTAGTTATGGTTTGCTAAGTGTCCTTTGAGGAACCTAGGCCCGACTTATTTACATTTTATTATTTACTATCTTACTGGTACACCTAAAAACTAATTTATTTTATATTCATGAGATGGATTTTAATAGACATCATCGGTGGTCACTTAATGAGTATATCTCACACTCTGTTCAAGCTGCTGATTGGTACCCAATCATACCTCATGATTTTAGGTTAGGACTATGGACTGTGCTTCTGTGTTATTTTAATTTTGGACTAGGATTGAACATTAGACATTGGGATTATCTAGAGACCATGCATGTACTCAGGATGCCTTCTATAGTTAGAGTCTTTAATTATTTTTTCTTTTTTCAGTCTAGCCATGTATATTTTTCTACCTTATATATTTTCATTTCTTATACATTATAGTATGTCCATGCATTATTATTTATTTATTTATTATTGATTCTCAGTTATCATTTATCTTTCACTATTTATTCTTCTCTTTATTGAGGTTTCATATGTTGTATTATTTACTGATCCAAAGGGTATATTCTCCCCAATGTATCACCTTTATACCCTCACTTCTAATCAAAAACCTCTAGCATATGTGGAGCTACGCTTGAGGCCTTGTGATCGGATAGCTCAGGGCATTGTTCTAGTGGATCTTGGGTCAAGATGTAACAAAGTGGTATTAGTGCTTCTTTTTATTTTGTATTACTATTTTGGTATGGTAGACATGAGGGTAGGAATGTGTCAACACTTTTTAAATAGCTTGTGTTTGGGTCCGTCTAATCCACACATGAGGGAAAGACCAAGTTTCTAGGGATGGTATTATTCATGTTGTTGTTATAAAGTTGATTATTATTTAACCTTGAGTGATTATTGTACTTTTTATGGCTATTGTTTTATATATTTATGAATATTTACACTTGGATCAGTATGGAAAGGAAGTGTTGTTCCATGCATCATCATAGGCACATAGAGATTCACATGTCATGCATATGTCATGCCATGTTGGTTTAATTACTTGATTTCCTAATTCTTGATAGGTGTGTCTTGTCTAATTTATCAGTATGATTAATTGTATACCTTATTAGGTGATTTTATAGCATTCTTAACTATAATATTTTCTTATTTAGTAGTTTTCCATGATTGATTCCATGCTTTTGTGTATATTATTGCTCTTTTATAGCTTGTCTTGTTTTAATAATAATATCTTGCTTTCCCATATATCTTGATAGTTTCATCCTACTTAACTAACCCATTATGACATGTTTGATCTATGGACCATTGGTTTCATGGGATGAAACATTATTGGTTGGAATTAAATGGGATCCAATTGTATCTATTATAAAGTGTATAGGCCTTTATAAATTAGATAATGGTAACCCATATAATTAAACCATCATACATGGATATTTTAAATTTGAAAACCTAGTTATAGTTACATGAATAAAAATTGTAAAATATAAAGGAATGTACCTTTATAACTTGGTAGTGGTAATTCATCTAAATGAAACATAGTGATTATATATATGTGTGAAAAATTGAAATTCTTAGCAAAAATCGTTGCCTTTATGAAGACTTATTCCTCTATTATTTGGGCATGAATAACTATATGAATAAATCCTTAAATTCAAAATTGAACCCAAGTAGGTCATTTGGGGCATGTTTTTTATGAGATAAATCCGCTAATGATGTTTTGAAAACTTGATAATTTGATCATTATGGGTGGAACTTAAATGAATCTAGGTTGGATTGTTGGGACCCTAATAGGTCTCATTTATCTTTAAATTCTTTAGTATTTATCCCCATAGGGTATGCTTGTGATAGATATGGTATGGTTATTTAAAGTGTATGCAACCACTTATATGATATTACATATAAATGTATGATGGCATCTTACTTAACTAGTCCCCCTAAATTCATAAAATCCTTTTTCCTACTTTTGAGATTTATTAATGTGAGTATTTAGCTTATTATAGTGTCACTTATAACCTAAAGGGTATTTTTCCCCTATCATGTGTAAATTTACATTTTATCTAACTAATCTAATTGTAATGAATTATGGATGATTAAAATGGTTAAAAAGGAAATTTTAAGATAATTTTCCTATTATGCTACATGGAGTCTACAAAATAATGTACTTAGTACCATTTTTATTATCACTAGTATATGTTATCCCTTATTATAAACTGATTTAAATGTTGTAATAAATGATCAATGATTAAGTGATTGAAAATGAAACCTTTTAAAGATATTCATGGCATGGACCCTCGTGTATGGGTTATTTGTAAATGCTGCTTTAAGTTATACTGAATGGGAATGTGAACATTTCCCATAGGTTTCAATTACCTTTTATTCATGATTCTAGTTTTAAGGTCGTTTCCCTATACTAAATGAGGGGTTGTCCCATTGTAGTAGCGCCCTTAGATATAAGAAATCAGTAAACTCTCAAGCCGAGTTTCTCAGAATAGTAGGTGTCTTCTATTGTATCAGGTTGATTTTGGTAGGACTCTTAGATAATAAAATGACACCCTCAAGTGGATTAGTGGTTTTCTGGTAAGTTGGTTATTGAGTGGGTACTACCATATATGGATACATGTTGAACGTCAGATATTTATCTCCTTATATTGATACGGTGACCCTTGTAGGTCAGTGATTTCTCTACCTTGATTTCATATTTATCTATTTAAAGAGATTTGGAAGGCGTGTTAAGTGTCATGGAATAAATTCTTGTAAGTGTTTAGTGATTCTTGTTCTAGATACCTTAAGGCGAGATGGGAGACCTAGAAGCCCTTAGTTTTGACTCATACCCTAGTAGTTCAGCTACTTTTTTATTGATCTTAGTTTTATGCTCATTTTAAGAAAAATGCATGGTGGTGATTGGGTTTTGAAATTTAGTCATGGTGATGCCTTCTATTTATGAAAAGAACCATGAGTTGTGTGTCAAAATTGGATATGTTGGGAAGGATAGTTTGGTTACCAGTCCCAATTAAACTATGTTTGTATGATTGATTCTTTAAACCGTTTAGAATGACAATGTGTGGTGGGCGGTAATTTGTTAAATTATGGAACAGGTAAGGGAGACTTTGAATACAAGTTCCAAGGGTTCTCCTTGTAACACCCCAAGATTTTGGGAATTATTTTTTTTGAATTAATTTAACCTTTTCGATATTTTTCATTTCACGTAACACTGAAAAATAGTTTATTTTCTAGTAAAGTACTATGTTTGGCTTGCATTATATGCAACACTAAGTTAGTCATTCACTACACACAATATAAATTTTAGATTTCTCTACACAGAACACTAAGGCTATCTTGTTACTTGGCATATATTACATTCAAAAACTAACTTAGCATACGCAACACCAACTTGGTGTATGTTACATGCAACATTGAGTTTCTACGAAGCATCTTTTTATTGTTATAATTATTTAAATGATATAATTATAATCTAACCATTAAACATGTTAATATTAATAGTGATAAATAATTTTCAAATATTTTTTATAATGGTTTTATATAAATAAAACATATTGATAATTAAATATATAATTTTTGGTAAAGTCCTTATATATTTAAAAATATTATTTTCTCAAATAAACTACTTTTCATGTCATTATGTGAAAAACAATAAAATTAATTTTAGAAAAAATTATAAATTTAAATTGATAAAATAAACATAATTTTTGAATTTATAATTTCAAAATTATCTTAGGTAGAATTTTTGGTATTTTTCTGAGAAACTTCATTTTTTAATAAATAGTGAAAAATACCGAATTTTAATTCAAAACTTTATTTTCATCTAATTTGTTTATAAGGTTAAATTATATTTTAATTTTTATTAAAAGTTTATTTATATAATATTTTTTTCAATTAATCCAATTTAGGTCATTGTAAAAAAAATTACTTTGAAATTGGCTATAAAAACTTTGCAAAAGTTTGAATGTTTTAACTTTTAAAACCCGTAGTGTCGTCCTGTCAGCAGAATTAATTTTAAATTAATTTCTGCCAATTATGTCATTATAATTTATAAAAATGGATTCCATATTTAGAATAAGAATAATTTATAATTTATAATAAGTTAAACTCTATTTTTGACCAAAAATATTTATGAAAGTGATTAAAATTAACTACAACGATTAAGATAAAAATTAGATTAATAAAGTACTAAACTTAAATTTAAGACCCAAAATGACTTATAAACTTGTAAAAATCCCATTTTATGGACATTATTAGTCCATGAAACTTACATTATTGATTTTGGTTGGTTTTTTATGAATTGTTTTAGGTAAAAATGTGGGTACACCTAACTTTTTTTCAAAAATGCCAAGTGTGTCCTTTTCCTTCCCTATAAAAGTTCACCACCTTTCCCAATTATTCACACCTATCAAATCACTTATATTCATACAATATCTTACCAATAAAATTCCCAAAATCCATAAATTCCTCCTTTAATCCTTAACTTGTGCAGAAATCAATCTAAGTAAGCCTTTTGGCACAAACCAAAAGGAATTACCCGATTAAGAAGTAACGACTTCTCTCAAACTCCTTTATTTTATTTTCTTTCTCCACACCCTCCACTATATTTATTATATTATTATATAAAAATAAAATTATCCTAAATATAATAGTATGTTTTATTCTAATGGTTTTACCTATGATTACACACACCTCCATCTAATGGGTAACGAACATATTGTTTATGTGTACAGCGAACTATTGCCTCGTGAAATGATGGTTTTTCATTTTTTCCTTTACCGCCTCTCATGTTGGACATTATGATGTACAATATATTTTTATATGTTATATATTATATTTATTATTTATTAATTCTTATTTAATCATTTTAAAACAAATATATTTATAATTTCGACTTGGTGTAAATATGATAATTTCGTTTGAGGAAGTGCGGACTACCGACCCCTAAAAGATATATGAACCATTCACACACTACATGGAATGTATTAAGGATGTTTTTAGTAAAATTATATGATATATATGAAATAATAGTTATACTGGAACTATAATATATATATATATATATATCTCATTTTCTTTCTTTCTTTTAATACAATAATAGAAACGGAAACAGTGTTCACGTGTATGTACGGCTTAACATCTCCATGTATTGTGTGTTCTATTTCATAATTCTATATTATATAGATTATTATAATAAACATATAATAAATATAAATTATATTTATATCATGTTTTACATTCTTTAAATCATGATATACGTATAAGGACTAAATATTTAACAAATTAAGACACATGTGAAGAATAAAGTGAATATTACCTGAAGTGAAACCTTAATATAGGATTGTTAACAAGTGGGTAATATAAGGTCATAATAAAACCATATATCATATTATATATAAGAATATAGTTCTTTAAAATATTCATAATAAATTTATATTTATTATACAGGTGGTTTTTATGAGTACAAATAGATTCAAGACACAAGGTAAGGGGATTTCATCTCACTTTTTATTTATATGAGATACATGATTTATTCACCACCCATTCCTTTTATGTGGTTTTTATAATTACCATTGATGTATTAAATGATTATTATACATAAATTTATGGGTATTTACATATCCATTTTATTATATTTCTATCATGGATTTTAAGTTTCAAAAGTTACCAAATCGGTAAATTAATTTTGTCACAATTTGTCTTCTTTGAGACACATGCCATGTTATACACCTATATTTTTATATGAGGTGCATAAAATACCTTTTAAATTTAATATCATGAATCTAATTCTTTTCATGATATTTTAATCTCCATGTAATTTCATTTTCCTACATGGGGAGTATCACATGAGCCTTAGCCCAGTTGGTGAGGTCTCTCTAAGTGCATCCATGAGACCCAGGTTCAAAACCAAGTAGAGGCATAATTTCGGGGGTACTGCTACAGTACTGCTACAGTGATGAAGCAATAATGTAGTAGGAACTATAGTAGTATTGTATTATTTACTATAGCAGGTACTGTTCGGTACTGTAGCAGTCAGAACTATTCACATTGGGCCACCATTTTGGGCTTGGAGTCCTTGAGCCCTTTGGGCCACCCAGGCCTTCAGTTAAATAAGGATTTTAGGCCACCTCATGGCCTTTGGGCCACCTCAAGGCCTTTAGGGACACCTAATTTTCAGTTACATAGATATATTCTACAAGGAACCTCTCTAGAGGAGGAAAGAGTAGGGCACATTCACCAGAGAAGGGATAAATGGACTTGGAAGAATGAGAGGGTATGGAATTTTCCATCGGTACCATTCATGTTCACCTCTGCACATGGAAATTCTAGTTGAAAAATAATGCAAAGGTGGAGAGATGATCACTATGTAGATGTTGGGGAGGAGAGGTTTCAAGTAGTCATAGTCTTTATGATTTCCTTAAGACCTACGGGTCCTGTAATGTCTCCAAGACAACAGACAATGTAATACCTAAGCCTATGGGACTTGTAAGGGTTACCCCTCATCCCTTGAAAGGGGTTTTATCATAAAATCAATAAAAAATAAGGTCTTTGGTCCATTCAGTCAGCCTATATGGGGAGTATGATTCAAAGTTACCATGTGGTAAGTGTTTATTGAAATAATCTCACAGTTTATCAAGATTACTTATGATCATTTTTTAATTAATGAAATATTATGATCTATCATTCAATAAAACTCATGAATTTTTCTTATCCTAGGGTTAATATTTATTTCTTCTTATACTAGTACCATTTTTAAACTCTTTGGTACTTAATATAATTAAGAAAAAAAATTAAGAAAATATGACCATACTTATCTCTTCGGTCAGAAATATATGTTCTTTGAAAATAATTTTCTATAAAAATGGTTTCCAAGAATACTATACTAATATCCTATTATTGTTAAAATAAATTTTTTCCCTTTTTTATTTTTTTCAAGGTTTTAAAATGAATATTCCTATCGCTTTCTAAATGAGGCATTTCTATAACCTTTTTAACGTATAAAAGGAATGTTCTTTTTACCTCATACGACATGTATGGATTTACCCACTTTCAAATATTTGAAGCTTTCTTTTTATATGTTTAAAGGTTAGTTTTTAAGAAAAAAATTTACAATATTTTCAAATAAATTGTTTCCAAAAAAAATTAATATTTCTTTATAAGTTTTCAATTTTATTATCAAATAAATGGTTATCAAAATGTTTTCAAGTTTTCTTTATAAGTTTTCAAAATATTTTCAATGAAATGGTTTTAACATTTTCAATATTTCTTTGTAAGTTTTCAAATTGTTTTCAAAGAAAAGGGTTTTTAAACTTCTTTGAAGCTTATTTTATAATTTTCCAAGGGAAAAAGGTTTTCAAAAAAAATTCAAGCTTTATTTATAAGATTTCAAGGAAAAGGTTTTCAAAATGATTTCAAGTCTTCTTTATAAGTTTTCAAGGTATTTTCTAAGAAAATTATTTTAAAATGGTTTTATGTATAAAAAACTATTTTTTAAATAAGAAAGTATATTTTTTTCAAGAATAGTTTTTGAAAGATATTTCAAAATTAGATGGCATCCATTGATGATACTCATGAATTTCTAGGAAATGGTACAAAGGATCCATTCATATTCTTTCTCTGGATGGGTTATGCTTGATGTCATGGTCTTTATGAAACCCATTTCTGTTTCAAAGGTTATATGTTTATGAAATCCATTTCTCTTCCATGGGTTATGATTTTGATTAAATGATAATGAAACTTGTATCTTTTTTCATAGATTATGATATGATTAAATGTTTTTATACCCATTTCATTTCATGGGTTGTGATATGATTATTTATTATTTGTTGGCACATGTATTTATGATTTCATTATGAGATGGGTAGGACCTATATCTCTCTATAATGAATTGGGTAAATATTTATATCTCATGGGAGAGAATAATATTTTCTTGGGAATGAACCTTAACTACTAAGATGGACATGGGAGTGAACCATGACTACTAAGATGGTATAAGGAGTGAACTAATGCTACTAAGATGGATATGAAAGTGAACCATGACTACCAAGATGGTATGGGGAGTTAACCCATACTAATAATATGGTATTGGAAGTAATTAATTGGATACTGCATAAATAATATTATATGCTTATGTGTTTTACACAATTCTATGTTTTATTTTGATGTTATGATTTCATGGATTATGTTCTTTGTATCCTTATGATTCATGTATTATGAACTTCCATGATTTATGCCATGATTCATGTATATTATCTTTTATATTTAGGGTATGATCATATATTTTCATGATCATGTTCCCATACCCTTATTCTCATGATTATGCTTACATATCTCCCTTGTTTACCATTATTGAGAATTTGATATCAAGCCTTTTTATGTTTCCTTCCCCAGTTTATAAAGATACGTATTATTTTTTATGTGTCAAAGAAGGGTGATAGTCAATAAGAACCTAGTGGGAGATAATTTAGCTCATTTATGTACCATTTTTTATGTTCCCACGTTTCTAAAGGCACTAAATTAATACGGTCTTTAGGTTTCTATTTGTGTAATGTTTTAAGTATTCCACAAAAGTTATGTAATGTCTGTGTATAAAAAGTGAGTATCACTATAGTTGGTATCAGAGAAAAGGTTTAGTTAACCTTTGGAAACTAGGATGAGAAAACTTTATTGATATCCCTAGGTATATTTCTAAGGATATGTTTAGGGATGTCTCTAAGGATAAGTGTAAGGACGATTCAATGGCTAGAAAAATGTCCTAGAATTTTGGTAAAGTATAGAGTGAGTGGTTTTCAAGAAATACATCTTTGTCTGGATACTATAAGTGGATGTGGCTCTGGAATAGATGTGCATAGGGGTAACAACTCCTACAAGATGTTCTGGCCTGACTTGAGGTAATCTGGTACATGACAATAGTCCTTACTGCATAGTTGGTTTGACACTCTCAATAGATATGCTTTGGGGATTCACAAAACTCTTCCTAAATCATCATAAAGGATTTAAATATAAGTATTCTATGAATAACCTTAGATGAACCAAGGGTGTCATAGATTAATTAAGGTGTCATGATTTATACATCCTATAAGTAACTATTTTCATGACTATGATTTTTTCTGCTGTGATAAGAAATTCTCACACTATGCTTATGTTTTTATTCAATGGCGGGAACTGGAAGGAACTTAATTAATGTTGAATATGATGGATTATTTTCTCATGAGAATTCAAGTGGAATGATCATTAGAGTGAAAGATTTTATGATCATGCCTAATCAGTTTTCATGGAACATGATTAATAATGTTTACCTTCACCAACTCTCAGACTCCCCAAAGAAGAGAAAGAGGGAGTTCACTGAGATTTCGGGTAATGGAGACCATAGAGGAAAGAATATTTGGTTTCCTTTGTGTCAATAATGTTAAAATAATCACCTAAGTGAATGTATTATAGGAATAAGAAGATGTTTTGACTATGAAAAAGAAGGACACAAATCAAGTGACTGTAAGGGAAAATGAAGAGTTCGGTTAACTAAATGGATGGGAATATTGGCCTCTATAAGTCGTCATCGAAGGTGAAGTGTTTTAAGTATGGATTAAATGGTCATTATAAAACTCAATGTCCCAAGAGGAAATATCTTGAAGATAATCAGCAAGGTGGTGCGAGTAATGGTTACATTGCAGATGATGATGAGACTACATATGAAATTTTAAAGTAAAAAAGGCATTGTGTAATAGGATGAGGTAGCATTATTAATGGTATAAGTATTAGTGGAATAATAAAATCTTTTATTCAAGAATTATGTTATATGAAAAGTGAAATATATAAGGATTTTTTAGTTTATGTTTTTTGCTATGGATTTACAAGTACACATCGAATGGTTCTGATGGAATAGAAAAGTGATATAATGGCAAGGGTATGTCTATGTAAAACATGTGATTAAGGAAAAGATAAACCATAATATTTTCCTTGAGTTATGGTAATGTTGTTTGTATAAATATATGTGGGATATGAATAAATAAATTGGAAGGTACTGATTACCTTGGAACTAATTAAGGACTTGTTGACAGGTGGTTTATGCTATCATTGACAAAGTTTACAACATTTTTGGATTTATTTAATAAATACACTATACTTTGAATAAGGAATCATTCATGTTTTAAAAAAGGATTTATGGTAATTCATGTTTATAATGACCCATAATTTACATACATTGATATTACTTCAAATTTTAAGAATATTAATTACAAAATATAACAAATCCATGATATCACTATATAGGTATAGTGTTTTTAGAAATTGGGAAACATAAAAAACTATTTCATAATTCATCTTTATTGTCACCCACTTATTTCGACATAATTAGACCCTTTTTTGACTTATCTTACTTACCCTTGTTCATGACCTGGGGAAAAGAAACATTTAAAAGGGTGAGCTCAAATGCTTTGTAAGGGTAAACAAGGGATATATTAATCATATCATACTCATAATACATAAGAACATAACATTTAAAAATCTTATCCTACATATTAAAGATCATGATATCATACCATGGGATAAATCATGAAAGTTCATAATAATCAACGAAATTAATCCTAAAAGTCATAAAATAAGACATGAAGTTTCATGGCCTACACATAATTATGAAAAATCATTTCATATTAGTCAAGGCTTGTTTCCAATACCATCATAGTAGACAAATTCCATTACTGAACCAAGTTCACTCCTCGTTCTAGCCCTATATTACTGAACCGAGATCATTTCTTGTTCCATATACGTCTATCTCATGAGATATAAATCTTTACCCAGTGCATTTGATGGAGATATAGGTCCCACCCATATCATAATTAAATCATTATTATATGTTACACAATAAATAAATCATTCATCATAACTCAAATAATAAAATGGGTTTCTTTAAACACCATTCCACCATAACATAGTTCATGTAAAACAAATGGATTTCATAAATAGAATTCCATAAAAAACAAAATAAAATCATAGAAAAAATAAGTATATTATACTTGAAACATAACCCTATTAAGTATTTCTATCTTTTATGGAATTTAATTTTTATATAACACTTGAAATTAATTCTTGTGGAAAATATCCTTTCTTCTTCAAAAAATGTTTTCTTTTATCAAAATTTCATGAAATTTTAAAAGAAGAGAATTTATTTGAAAATAAACTTTAATATTAAATATGAATCTTCATGGAAATAATTAATCATAAATATGTAAAAAATTATTCATTCTGTATAAGTTAAAAACATTATCCTCGTACTTTTTCAAGAAAAGTCAAAAGTATCTCATATCGAATAATGACAAAAGATTCATTTCATATAATTTAATAAAAATTCAATGATGGGTAAAAATTGACTTTAAAAAATTTTAGAATAATATAAATAATATTACATATTTATAAAACATGGACGTGGATGATAAATATACCCTAGTAAATACTTATGTATAAACAATATCGGATAATAATGAGATTGTGAAATTATCCCTTACTTTTTAGGTATGATTTTCGTTGTATGTATCTAAACCTCCTATATAATGATTTAAATAATTCCATTGAATTATTTAATAATAATTTTTATTATATAATATATGATTGTATTATCATCCTTTTTTTAATAACATTTCATTATTACTTGTTATTCGGGTATTAACTGCTTCCTTTTCTCATGCATGTTTTTTCTAATAAGTTCTGGTTCTCCTTCGTAGGTCATATTAATATCATTAAAAAACTATATTAACAATATATATATCATACTTATTAATTATATACATTTATATTATCATTATTTAATGAATATCATGTAGAATCAATCGCATCGCATCATGGAGATGGTAGGTCGTACGTATGAACCAGCGACAATATCATTCCCATAATTGTTGAATGGTATTAAAGTGAATGGTGTATAATATTTCAGAATTAATATAATGTTATTATAATCATATATAATTATTATTTACATCAATATACTCATCAAATCAATTTAGTGGTGAAAAAAAATTACACCACTGCGTGGAGACGGTAAGTCGTATGTACGCACACGTGGTGATTTCGTTTTTCCTAGGATGGATAAAACGTGGAATATTGTTGTTCCATAATCATAATAAAATATTAGTATATAAGTGATACTATATTTATTAATTGATAATGAAACAAATCATGAAGATTAAGTAGAATAATAAATAATTTTGAAAGAATTAGTAGAGGAGATTACCTCTTCTTCGACGTGCTTCCTCTAAATCTTCTCTTAGAGCACTAGAGTTGGTCTTTGAAGAAGACCAAAACCTCTAGAATATAAATAGGGAAGTTTATAAGGGAAATGGTATATTATTTATAATATTTAAGGCTCAAAGTAAAGTGAATAGGTGAGGGATGAGGTGCCCTTTTATAATTGAGGTTAGGGTCATTTTTGGGATCTCCAAAAATAATAATTTATAATAAAATCAAACCCTATTAAAAAACCTCCAAAACGTCCCAATTTCGAATATGATATGAGATATAGTTGTAATATCATTAAAAAATATATTTTAGAAAATTTTTTCTGTCAATTTAAACCTTATCATTTTAATTAACACTTAGTTATTCTATTTAATTTTTAACTAGGGTAACAAATATTTCAATATTAAAAGGGTACAATATTTATTTATTTGATTTCAATTATACCATAAATAAATAAATTAGAACATTTTAGACCATAAAATAATTATTTTATATTTTATAAAAAATTATTATTTTTAAATAATTTAATAAAACATTATTTTGATAAATAATCAATAGTGTCAATTTTTTCACTATTCAATTCATTGATTTTTAAAAATATTAATATAACAAGTTAAATTCAAACCAACTATCTTATTATATTCCTAATAGATCAAGGTCATCTAGAAAATTAATTATACATATTAATTATCCCAAATTATATTTATTTTAATATTTTTAATAACATTTATTTGTTATCTCTATTAATAAAATAATTACTACATCAACTTTGTGTAATTATTTAATATTATTATATATTAAATAAAAACTAAAAATAAAATAATATGATGAAGATAAATATAATAGATTTTATAGGAATATTTTTAGTTAAATTTATCTTTTGGAAAAAAACCTAACATTAAAAATGTTGTACTTATTAAATTGTGAATGTGACAGCTTTAACATCACTTTAAATAAAATAATATAAGTCTAAGGCTCCAAATGGTCACTAACTCTACCATTAGATGGTTATTGTTGATATATACTTGACCAATAATATTTTGTTATGTTTTTTTGGTCTTTTGATGGTTATTATCATTTTAATAAAAATTGTTTTATTGATTTCTCATCAATTAATTAATTTTTACATCATCAAATTATAAGTCTCTAAGGTAATTATTTATTTCCTAAAAATTAAAAATAAATTACCATGATAAATAAAAAAATTATATTTCAAATTATAATTTATAATTTAATTTATCTTCTATATATCCTTATATAAAAAATAATTTAGTTATTAAAATTTGAGTAATACATATTTAACATTTCTTTAAATAAAATAAATTAAATGTCCTAATCTTATAAAAGTGGCTTAAAAAGAACACCATTTCAACCCAAGGATGATTTAGGTAGAAACACACTCATCCAGTGATATTAAGACCAGTGTTAGGGTAATTTTATAATAGTATTCTTACTCTTAATTACCTGATTTACCCTTTTATTGTATTGATAAAAATTATCGAAGTTACTATTAATAATGCCCAAAAATAAAATAAATATATTTACATAATTTGGAAATAATAATTCTAGATATGGAATCTATTTTTCCAGAATTAAAAATACAAAAGTTGTAGTAATTAATTTAAAATTAATCTCGTTGTCGAAAAGAGAGAACGAGTTTTAAAATTTAAAACATTGCAAAAGATTGAAATGTTTTTACATCTAAATTTAATATAAAATTAATGATAATGATGTACATTATATTGAATGATAAAAATATATTATATTTATAATTTAAAACCATTCAATATTATAATTTAACCATGTAAATTATTTTGATGAAAAAAGTTGTTTTCAATTAAAATTTAGTGTATTTTTACTATTCATCAAAATTTTAAAGTTATCTGAAAAATATTAAAATTTCATCCAAAGGAAATGTTTATATCCCGCTTCCAAAGAACTTTTTTTATATATATAAATATTAATGTTTCAAAAATCTTAATTTAAAATGGGTTCATCGTTAAAAGGAGGAAAAATTCTCTTTAAAAAATATAGGTTTTTATATATAAAATAGGGTTTATTCATACCCTATGAAAAAAAATATCTATTGGATAAATATCAAAAATATTTTATTAAGTATATGACATATATATTTCATTAATTTATTTTACTAATAGTAATTTACTCAATTTATTAATACAAAAATACAAATATATAATTGATTTATATTTTTCAGAAATAATTGGTAGAGAATAACTTCACCATACATTTTCATAAGTTAGTTATATTTATTCCCACTAACCTAACATATGGGTTAAAATTTTCATTTTATATTAAGTTCATCTCATGGTTTTCTTAAACTTGTGATTTTTTTCAATAAAATCTATTGAATAATTTAAATTATTTAAAGAAAATATTTCATAAAAACATCTGGGTGTTACATTTTACCCCCCTTAAACTGAATTTTGCCCTCGAAATTCATCACTTGGATACAAATAGATAAGGATATCTCTCTATCATCGTATCCTCAAGTTCTCATTAATATTCCACAAATTTCTGGTTCCACCACAAAAATTTAACCATGCAAGTGGTCTAGTTTTGAAAAACTTTTTTGTTGTGATCTAGAATCTCTATCGGTCGTTCTTCATAAGAATAATATTTCTCCAGCGGTATGACTTATAATTTTAGTACATGTGAAGGATCATGTATGTAATTTCTTTGGATAGATAAATGGAATACATCATGAACTTGATAGAGATTCGTTTGAAGCACCAACTGGTAATATACCTTCCCAACACGATCTAGAATTTCAAAATGACTGATATAACTAGGGATCAGCTTTCCCTTATTTCCAAATATCATTACTCTCTTCCAGGGAGATATTCATAGAAACACATTGTCACCCACTTCAAACTCTAGGTCTTTTCTTCAGTTGTCAGCATAACTTATTTTTCAACTCTAATATGCTCTTATGTGTCGTTGAATAGATCTAACCTTTTCCACCATTTCATCAAAAAGATCAGGTCCTAATAGATTGCTTTCCCCAACTTCATCTCAGCAAGTTGGAGTTCTGTACTTATTTCGATAGAGGGATTCATAAGGGGTCATCTGAATACTGGATTGAAAGCTATTTTTGTAAGAAAATTAAACCAAAGAGATTTTTTGATCCCAAAAAACTTTGAAATCCATAGATAAAACTCTCAACATGTCTTATAGAGTTTGAATTGTCCTCTCATACTGACCGTCTGTCTGAGGATTATAAGAAATGCTGAAACTTAACTCTGTATCCAGATCCTACTGAATACTTTTCCAAAACTTCAAGGTAAACCTTAGGTCCTAATCAGATATAATGGAAAGTGGTACCCCATGAAATATTACCACTTCCTTTACATATATCATGGAAATATGATCAAGATAGAAATCCTCTCTAATAGAAATGAAGTGTGCCGACTTCATAAGGTGATCAACTATAACTCGTATAGAATTATTGACTTTAGATGTTTTGTGAAGTATGATGGAAAAGTCTATAGTGATGTTTTCCCATTTCCATTCTAGTATGGGTAATGGTTGTAACATCCCCTTGGACTTATGTTTTACATCCTTAACTTGCTGACAAACCAAGCACCAAGAGACATATTTGGCAATATCTCTTTTCATTCCATCCCACCAGAAATACTCTTTCAGATCCATGTACATCTTTGTGCTTCCTGTATGAATAGATAATGAAGAACTATGAGCATCATCCAATAGTTACTTATTAATTATGGTATGGGAGGAATATGAACTCAGTTACTAAACCTTATTATTCCATTATAATCAAGGTGGAATTCAGGAACATTTCTCGCCTTCTTTTGTAGCTCTACATTTTCCTTTTGTGCCTCCTTAATATTCACTTGTATAGATGGTTGAACACTCAATTGAGAAAGATAATATTTCCCCCTTACTTTAAAATTTCAAGATCCATCCTTTAAAAATCCATAAATATTAGATCTTTTTTTATCCTCATCATGCATAGGTTAGCATGGTGCTTTCGACTAAAAGCAACTACCACCTTGTTCTCTTTCCCAGGGTGGTAATGTATTGAGAAGTCGTAATATTTAATCAACTCCAACCATATTCTTTGATGAATATTCATCTAATTTTGTGTGAAAATATAATTTAAAATTTTATAATCAGTATAAATATCACACCCTTCACCATAAATATAATTCCTCCATGTATTTAGTGAAAATATTTTCATGGATAACTCCAAATCATGAGTTGGGTAATTTTTATCATGGATTTTAAATTTTCATGATGTATAAGCTATAACCATATCATTTTTCATGAGAATACAATCCATACCCTTCTTGGATGAATCACTATAGATCACAAACCTTTCTCCACTACAAGGCAGTGTGAGCATAGGTGCACTAGCTAACCTTATTTTTAGCTCTTTGAAATTATCTTTACATTTCTCTGTCCACATTAAATTAACTTATTTTTTAGTCAACTTAGTGAGTGGATTATATAATCATGAAAAAACTTTCACAAAATGTTAATAATATCTATCCAAACCAAGAAAAATTCATATCGTAGTTACCATTGTTGGTCTCAACCATCTTTCAATAACTTTTATTTTTTCTAGATCCATAGATATCCCCTATATTGAGGTTATTTGACCCAAAAATGAAACTTTCAGAAGGAAAAATTTTCACTTGGTAAATTTTTCATAAAGCTTATCCTTTATTGGGGTCTTCAGTATAATTATCAAGTGATATTCATGCTCTTTATTTCTTTTTTAATATATAATAATATCGTTTATAAATACTACCATAAACTAATCAAGATACTCTCTAAAGACTTTATTCATTAGATCCATGAAGATAGTAGGGGAATTAGTAAGACCAAAAGGCATCACTATAAATTCATAGTGTCCATACCTTAGTTGGAATGTCATATTTGGTATACCCTTCTTCTTGGCCCTTAATTGATGATGTCCTAAATAAAGATTAATCTTGAAAAAGTATTGAGCTCCACTTAGTTGGTCGAATAATTCATCAATGCGGGGAAGAGGATTTTTTTTATAGTGATCTTGTTAAGTTCTCGATAATTAATGCAGAGTCGCATTGACTTATATTTATTCTTAAAAACAAAATAGGTGCTCCCCAAGGTGAAGCAATAGAGTGTATGAATCCCTTTTCAATATTCTCTTGGATTTTATTCTTCAATTCCTATAACTCAATTGGATCCATTCTATAATGTGTCTTTGAAATCAGAATAACACCCAGTATGAGTTCTACTAAAAACTCAACTTCACAGTTTGGTGGAATACCTGGTAATTATTCTAAAAATACATCATCAAATGTAAGAACCCGGATCTCTTTTCAGGTATGTTTTTCCTTTTTTCTGGAGTTTTTGAGAAAAATTAATTTTCCGGAAATTTCAGAAGTACACGTCGTGTACTTTCCTAGTACACGTCGTGTACTCTTTCCCCGGCTCAAAGACATGTGTTGGACATGTCTGGGCCACACACATGGTGTTTAAGGCTGATGTGGAGGCCGGTTATTTCGGAGTACAGAAAATTTGGAAGTACACGTTGTGTACTCAAAAAGTACACGCCATGTAATTTCTTTTTTTTTCATTAAACAGACCAGGGTCGTGTCTAACCCCCATATTCGTCTTCTTCTTCAGTTTTTGACTGTCCAGGAGTGACCGTATGGCCGAATCTTCGACGGATTCCCGCCTCACCGTTCGTTCTCCGATTCGAGCACGGTCAGTTGCGTTGGAATCACAGCAGTGAGTTCTTCCTTCTGCTTTAGCCTTCCTCATTTCCAAGTTATCGTGGGATGAACGTTTTGTGCGTTTTCTCAGATCTACGTTGTTCTAAGAGGAATCTGTCATCGAGGTTCACATATATCGATCTCCTAGGATCGAGGTGGGTGTTTTGTGTCTTTATGTAGAAAGTTGATGAATATTTTGTGAAATTTCCACCAATACCCTTGAACGGGGTATTGTGTGTTTCCTATTTTGTCCTTGTTAGTTTTCTGATTTGCTTGATTTCTTTAGTAGAGGTTATTGCTTGTGATTAGAGTAATTCGTTATGCTCAAATTTCTTTTTCATGCTTGTTCTGCCTGTTTTACATTTTTCCAGTTGTCATGCCTAGTTGTAGGATAGTGGAACTGTTGTTTTATTATTGTTGTTGAACCTTAGTTGTTAGCCAAGTATTTCTTGAGGTTTACTTGGACGATACACACGTGTTGATCATGTTTAGTTATACTCAGGACTGTGAGAACCTAGATTAGCAGACCAAAGGGAGAATTGACAGAAGGGATTCTCCATAGTGTCTTTTAATTACGATGCGAGACTATAGGGGAATTGACGTTGAGTGCTTCCCCAGAGAGTCTGTAGATCCACGACGTGGGACACAGGGGGAATTGACGTTGAGTGCTTCCCCAGAGAGCCTTTAGCACGATACGAGACTATAGGGGGAATTTACGGTGAGTGCTTCCCCAAAGAGTCTGCTTAATTACGTAGCTGAACCAGAGGGGTGAGACTGTGTGTGCCTCCCATAGGGTTGCTAGTACTGATAGGTTGAACCATAGGGGTTAGACTGTGAGAGCTACCCAGAGGGTTACCTATTTCTTCTTTGTTGCTGGTTGTTTACTTGTGTACTTTGTTTACTAGAACTGTGGATTGTAGCTACTTTTGGTTTTCTGTTTACTGCTTCTTGTTTTATTACTGTCATCTATTCATTGACTGTTAGGTACAAATATTTGGGTGGTTGCCTACTGGGATTGTATCTCACACCCTGTTTGGGCCATGCTTTTCAGCCCAAGCAGACTATGTTGCTGCAGGTATAGATAAGGGAAAGCACCCTTCTACTTAGGGATCTTGACTGCATCAGGAGCTGGGGAGCATGGGACCGAGCCGTGGCTCGTGATGCTGAGAAGATTACTTTGTTTTTCTCTTGCACTTGGTTTTAGTTGTATTTCAGCACGTTTTGGTGTTTGCTATTTTCCTTAGATACTTGTACCTGCTGCATCTTTTTCATCATAGTTATATATATTTACATTGCTTTTGTTGTTGGTTTCTGTTGGTATGCATGTTGTTTACTGCTTCCGCTGTTTATCTTTGTTTCCTTACCTTGTATACCTTAACGAATGAGGGCATAGTTTCCCCATAGACTCACCAAGGCCCTATCTGCTAGTCGGCAGCCTCTGGCATTCGAGGAAATGCGCTTGAGGTCATGTGGAGAACCGGGTACGGGCACCAGTGGAGGGGCCCTGGACTCGGGATGTTACAAAGTGGTATCAGAGGAGTTCTTTTCTCTTGCTTACTGTTTAGGGACCTTATCCAGGGATAGGATGGATTCAGTACTTGGTATTAAGTTGTGCTCAGGAGTAGCTAACCTGTGTACAGGGAAAATCCATACTACCTCGTTAATTGCAGTTTTCTGGTTTTGGGATTTTTTAGTTGATCAGATTTCACCTAGAGTGATTCACATGACTTGTGCGGTTATTTTTTTGATATTTCAGTTCTATTTCTGTCGCAACCCGATGAGATGAGGGTATGCCATCTCATGCATCATATAGGCACTTGTAGAAATCACATGTCATGCATTCTTGCCATGCCATCTAGGGTGCATTAGCGATTGCATGCTGTTGTGATAGACTTTGTGTAGATTATGCATGTTGTTGTGATAGTTTCTTGATAGATTCTCTGCTGCTATGTTAGAAACTGTTTTTTTGTTCTTTGTTTAAAGTGAACGCCAAAAATTTGGTTCTTGAGGTGTTATGGGCTCTCACGGATCGTATTTTGGCATCTTTTCCCTCATTTTAGTATTTCTTGAATTCTACGCAGTTTCTGAGCCACTGCTAGAAAAACCCAGAATACACGGCGTGTACATTTTAGATACACGCCGTGTAGTTTTCAGGTCATGTCACTGACCATGTGAGCAGAACACGGTGTCGTGGGAGTAACTTCGGGAACACGCCGTGTACGGTCGGTACACGCCGTGTGAGTTCAAAGCCGTGTACCCGGCCGTGTCACTAACAACACGGGCCGGGGAAGCTCGGGTAGAACACTCCGTGTCCATAGGGAACACGCCGTGTAGTCTTTCCAGGTACCTGGATGTGTCACGAACAAAATGGGCCGGCGTTGCCTTCTTTTCCACACACCGTGTTTGTTCGGAACACGCCGTGTAGTCTTGTCCAGGTACCCGTCCGTGTCGTGAACAACACGGGACGGGGTCACCTTGCCTATGCACGCCGTGTTTATTAGAATCACGCCATGTAGACAACCGTGTGTTTCACAAACACGGGTCGCCGAAGCCTTGTCTAGTACACGCCGGGTGTGTTGAGAACACGTTGTGTAGTCTCGGGTTGAGTCAGACCGTGTGGGTTAACCGTGTAGGGAGACTCGGGCAGGGGAATAGTTTTCAGGTACACGCCATGTGTGGGAGTCAACACGTCGTGTAGTTAAAGTGTACATGACTTGTAGGGCAGGAGTACATGCCCATGTCAGTGGTTTAAGAAGAAACTCTGTGTAGTTTTATACACGCCGTGTAGTCGTATTTTGCAATCTTGTGTGTTTTCTTCCCCTGTTCCCATTTTGTACTCTTGTGTTCTCTGTCCTTGTTTTCCTGATCTAAGGTGTGATTTTGATCTTTCAGAGCTATGCCTCTGAGACGTCCTCTGGTCGTACGTCTGTCGTCAGGCAGTGATCAGATGCCAGATAGGGCTGATCAAGGACTTCCTGTCAATCCCCCAGCCGAGCCATCATTGGCACCGGTTGTCGTACCAGTTGCAGGCACTAATGCGCAGTTCAGGGAAGGTTTCATGAGGATGATGCAGACCTTCTAGGGAGCACCGCCTCCTGCCTCATCTATGGAAGACTTGACGCGGGTTTTCCAGCAGCAACATCCTCCTATATTCTCGGGGGAGGGAGGACCTCAGGCTGCAGAGTCATGGATGAAAGCCATGCTAACTATATTCGAGCATCTGGAGACGCCTCCAGAGAGGCGGGTCAATCTCTCCACCTACATGATCTGAGACTCCACTAAGAGGTGGTGGGACGTGATCTCATAGGCGGGTCCACAGTAGGCTATGACTTGGGAGGAGTTCCAGTGCGTGTTCTACGACTACTTCTACCCAGAGACCCTGAGGGCCGATCGAGCCCGGGAGTTCATGAGCTTAGAGTAGGGTACTCTATCTGTCATGGAGTATTCCTCTCGTTTCACTGAGCTGTAGCGTTTTACACCCCTTCGGGATGGGAGTGGGGTGTTCATGGCAAGGAATTTCGAGGATGGACTCAGGCGGGAGATCCTCTCGCAGGTGAACATCTTCCAGCTGACTTCCATTACTTCCATCATCAACCAGGCACTGATTGCAAAGCGCAATCTGAGAGACTCTGGAGCTGCGATCCAGGGAGGTTCTGCTTCCAGAGCTAGCCTTCCTTCAGATGACAGCAAGAAGCATCGTAGGGAGCCTACGCGCGGTGATTCGAGGAAGCGAGACGCATCATCAGGCAGCCAGGTGACATGTTATCAGTGTGTCCAGACATGGCACACGAGGCTACAGTGCTAGAGAGACCCCGTGGAGTGCCGATCATGCGGAAAGATGGGTCACCTTCAGCATTTCTTCCAGGTTTTCTCACCAGCAGCAGGTGACCGGGGTTCTTCCATGACTCCTTGTTTAGGAGAAGCCCCACTAGCTTCTCACCAGTCGGGGAACTGGAGTTCTTCCAGCCATTCGGGCCGAGGTGGAGGTAAAGGCCATGGCGGTCAGCCACCAGTTCCTCAGCACCAGCAGGGCGGTTCAGCTCAGAGTGGTCAGCCAGGGGCGCAGGGGTGCGGTACAGGACAGTCTTTCACCATGGAGAAAACTTATCATGAGCAGGATCCCGGCCCTTCTACTGTTCGAGGTACGATTTTAGTAGCCTCAGTTTTGTCTTCATCCCTTTTTGATATTGGTGCTACGCATAGCTTTATCTCTGTTGCTTTTGTGGAGATCCTTGGACTCTGCATATTTTCTTCTGCTGACTCGTTGACACTAGACACACCCTTGGGGACGAGGACATCTAGTGTACGCCAGTGTAGAGAGTGCCCTCTCGAGGTTGCAGGGTATCTCTTCTTATGGGATCTCTATGTCCTGGAGATGACAGGCTATGATGTCACTCTCGGCATGGACTGGTTTATTCCCTTCCAGGCATTCGTTGACTGTTATCTCCACAGAGTCAGTTTCATTTCACCAGAAGGTGAATCTTTGCTTCATAGAGGCGAATGGGACGTTCGGGAAAGTCGGGCAGGACTCGAGCATCTTGGGCTAGGAGGGGTGACAGCCCATATTTCTAGTCTTTATCTAGATGATCAGGGGACTCCACAGTTGGACTTTCCTCCAGTGGTGGATCGCTTCAGGGATGTCTTTCCAGAAGACTTTCCAGGTTTTCCTCCAGAGTGTGAGGTAGACTTCTATATTGATCTCATTCCAGGAGCGGAACTGGTGTCCATTCCTCCCTATAGGATGGCCGCACCTGAGTTGCAGGATCTCAAGAATAAGTTGGAGGAGCTACAGGCTAAGGGTTTCATCCGACCCAGTACTTCTCCTTGGGGTTCTTCTGTTCTGTTTGCGAAGAAGGCAGACGGTACCCTTCGACTTTGTGTGGATTGTCGGAAGCTAAACCAGTTGACGGTTAAGAACGTCGTGGATTGATGACCTTTTCGATCAGCTTCGAGGAGCCTGGGTGTTCTCGAAGATCGACTTGAGGTCCGGTTATCATTAGTTGTGCGTTAGACCATCAGATATACCTCTGACAGCCTTCAGGAGCAGGTATGGTCTATACGAGTATACATTCATGTCGTTCGGTCTCACGAACGCACCTGCAGTTTTCATGGAACTGATGAACCGAGTGTTCCATCCTTACTTGGACTTATTCGTTGTGGTCTTCGTGGATGATATCTTGGTGTACTCTCACACTCGACACGACCATGCCACACATCTTGAGATCGTTCTGAGTACACTGAGAGAGCATCGGATTTATTCTAAACTATCGAAGTGCCACTTCTGGATGGATCAGATTCACTTCTTGGGTCACGTCATCTCAGAGCCAGGAGTATCAGTGGACCCAGAGAAAGTGAGAGCTGTAGTTTCTTGGGAGCAGTCGAAGAACGTCTTTGAGGTACGGAGTTTCCTAGGGCTGGCTGGATACTACAGACGTTTCATTCAGTATTTTTCGCGCCTAGCATCACCTTTGATAGGTCTGACCAAGAAGGGGGCGAAGTTATTATGGTCATATTCTTGCGAGTCAGCCTTTCAGGAGTTGAAAGGGAGGTTGACGTCAGCACCGATACTAGTTTTTTTAGAGCCGGGCAAGAACTACATTATTACTGTGATGCTTTGGGTATCGGGCTGGGAGTTGTGCTTATGCAGGGAGATGGAGTCGTTGCGTATGGGTCTCGGTAGTTGAGGCCACATGAGAGGAACTACCATACGCATGATTTGGAGTTAGCTATTGTTGTTCATGCCTTGCACTGTTGGAGACACTATCTTCTGGGAGAGCACTTTGTGGTCTTCACTGACCACAAGACTCTCAAGTATATCTTAACTCAGCGTGATCTGAATCTAAGGTAGCACAGGTGGGTCGAGTATCTTCAATATTTTGATTTTGAGCTTGCCTATATGCCGGGAAAGGGAAACGCCGTGGCTGATGTGTTGAGCAGGAGAACTCAAATTCAGGTAGTTCAGGAGGCCAGTAGTGAGTGGAAGCTGAGGGATCTGTTCTCTGAGATGCATCTGGAGGTGCATGACAGACGGGGACAGACTTTTCTATCTTCTGTAGTTGTTACCTCCACGCTACTTGATCGGGTACGGATGAGGCATCTAACAGACTCAGAAGGCTTAGTCATGCGGGAGAGTGTGTCAGGAGAGGACCCCCTTCCTGGATGGACAGTGGGTGAGGATGAGATCTTGTGTTTCTAGGGATGTGTATGGGTGCCAGCAGACATACGTGAGGAGCTGATGTGAGATTTCAATTCCTCTGTTTGGGCAGTTTATCCTGGCGTCACCAAGATGTATCGGGAACTTCATCGCCAATACTGGTGGCCAGGTATGAAGAAGGATGTCACTGGTTTTTTCATGAGATGTTCTACTTGTTAGCAGGTGAAAGCAGAGCATCAGCGACCAGCGGGGCTTTTACAGCAGTTACCCATTCCAGAGTGGAAGTGGAACGATGTTTCGATGGACTTCATGACTGGGTTGCTGAGATCACCTCGGGGGAACGATGTTGTTTGGGTTTTCGTCAACAGGCTTACTAAGGTTGCTCGCTTCTTTCCAATCAATGAGACCTCCAGTGTCGATGATCTGGGACAACTTTACATCAGAGAGATCGTTCGTCTGCACGGAGTTCTGCGCTCTATTGTTTCAGATAGAGATGTGCGCTTTACCTCTCGGTTCTGGCAGGGACTTCAGAAGGCCTTGGGTACACAGGTACTTTTGAGTACATCTTACCATCCCCAGACTGACGGCCAGTCCGAGTGCATGATCCAGGTGCTTGAGGATATGCTCTGAGCTTGCATCCTTGACTTTGGCGGTTCTTGGGAGAAGCATATTCCTCTGGTGGAGTTCACCTACAATAACAGTTTCCAAGCGACCATTCATATGGCGCCATACGAGGCTTTATACAGTAGGCCATGCCGATCACCCTTATGCTGGCTAGAGGCAGGAGAGGCAGCTTTGCTGGGACCTCGTCTTGTTCAAGAGACTTCAGAGCAGATAGAGCTGATTCGGAAGAGGATGACTACAGCGCAGTATCGACAGAAGTCTTATGTTGATCAGTGGAGGCGACCTCTGGAGTTCGAGGCCGGTGATCAGGTTTTCCTACGTGTCACACCGAGGTTGGGACACAAGAGGATTCAGAGATAGGGTAAGCTTTCACCACGGTACGTCGGGCCGTTTGAGGTCTTGGAGAGAGTGGGGCCGGTCGCCTATCAGTTGCAGCTACCTCAGAGGTATCGGGCCATGCACGATGTCTTCCACGTCTCTCAGCTCCGAAGCTACTTTTCAGACCTGTCTCACGTCTTTCAGCCAGAGGAAGTCGAGCTCGAAGAGGATGCGTTGTTCGAGGAGCATCCTATATGGATTTTTGATCATAGTAAGAAGGTTCTCCGCGGGCGGTCTGTTCCTCTGGTACGAGTTCTATGGCAGCACAGGTGAGTACAGGACAAGACCTAGGAGAGGGAGGCCGATGTATGATCGCAGTGGCCGGAGCTGTTCGGGGTTTCTCCTTCTCCGCCTCGTTAGGGAAATTCGGGGATGAATTTCTTTAATGGGGGAATTTTTTAAGAACCCGGATCTCTTTTCAGGTATGTTTTTCCTTTTTTCTGGAGTTTTTGAGAAAAATGAATTTTCTAGAAATTTCAGAAGTACACGCCGTGTACTTTCCTAGTACACACCGTGTACTCTTTCCCCAGCTTGAAGCCGTGTGTTGGTCGTGTCTGGGCCACACACACGATGTGTAAGGCTGAGGTGGAGGCCGGTTATTTCGGAGTACGGAAAATTCAAAGTACACGTCGTGTACTCAAAAATTACACGCCGTGTACTTTCTTTTTTTCATTAAACGGACCGGGGTCGCGTCTAACCCCCATATTTTTCTTCTTCTTCAGTTTTCGATTGTCCGAGAGAGACCGTACGGCTGGATCTTCGACGGATTCCCACCTCGTCGTCCGTTCTCCGATTCGAGCACGGTCAGTTGCATTGGAATCGCAGTGGTGAGTTCTTCTTTTTGCTTTAGCCTTGTTTCTTGATTCCTCCTCGTCTCCAAGTTATCATCGGATGAATGTTTTGTGTGTTTTCTCAGATCTACGTTGTTCTAAGAGGAATATTTCATCAAGGTTCACGTATATCAATATCCTAGGATCGAGGTAGGTGTTTTGTGCCTTTCTGTAGAAAGTTGATGAATATTTTGTGCAATTTCCACCAATACCCTTGAACGGGGCATTGCGTGTTTCTTTTTTTCCCTTGTTAGTTTTCTGCTTTTCTTGATTGCTTTAGTAGAGGTTATTGCTTGTGATTAGAGTAATTTGTTGTGCTCATATTTCTTTTCCATGCTTGTTCTTCTAGTTTGACGTTTTTCTAGTTGCCATTCCTAGTTGTAGGATAGTGGAACTGTTGTTTTATTATTGTCGTTGAACCTTAGTTGTTAGCCAATTAGTTCTTGAGGTTTACTTGGACGATACACATGCGTTGAGCATGTTTAGTTATACTCAGGGCTGTGATAACCTAGAGTAGCAGACCAAAGGGAGAATTGACGGAAGGGCTTCTCCAGAGTGTCTTTTAATTATGATGTGAGACTATAGGGGGAATTGACGTTGAGTGCTTCCCTAGAGAGTCTATAGATCCATGACGCGGGCCACATGGGGAATTGACGTTGAGTGCTTCCCCATAGATCCTTTAGCACGATGCGAGACTATAGGGTGGATTGACGGTGAGTGATTCCCCAGAGATTCTGCTTAATTAAGTAGCTGAACCAGAGGGGTGAGACTGTGTGTGCCTCCTAGAGGGTTTCTAGTACTGATAGGTTGAACCATTGGGGTTAGACTGTGAGAGATACCTAGAGGGTTACCTGTTTCTTCTTTGTTGCTGGTTGTTTACTTGTGTACTTTGTTTACTAGAACTGTGGATTGTAGCTGCTTGTGATTTTCTGTTTACTGCTTCTTGTTTTATTACTTCCATCTATTCATTGACTGTTAGGCACAAATCTTTGGGTGGTTGCCTACTGGGATTGTATCTCACACCCTATTTGGGTCATGCTTTTGGGCCCAAGCAGACTATGTTGCTGCAGGTATAGATAAGGGCAAGCGCCCTTCTACTTAGGGATCTTGACTGCATCAGGAGCTGGGGAGCATGGGACTGAGCCGTGGCTCGCGATGCTGAGGAGCTTACTTTTTTTTCTCTTGCACTTGGTTTCATTTTTATTTCAGCACGTTGTGGTGTTTGATTTTTTCCTTAGATACTTGTACCTACTGAATCTTTGTCATCATAGTTATATATATTTACATTGCTTTCGTTGTTGGTTTCTGTTGGTATGCATGTTGTTTACTGCTTCTGTTGTTTATCATTGTTTCCTTACCTTGTATACCTTACCGAATGAGGTCATAGTTTCTCCACCGACTCACCAAGGCCCTCGCTGCTAGTCGGTAGCCTCTGGAGTTCAGGGAAACACGCTTGAGGTCATGTGGTGAACCGGGTACGGGCACCAGTGGAGGGGCTCCGAACTCGGGATGTTACATAAAACCTCCATAAAATGGGTTTAATCTTAATTGTGAGTTTCTCCCTAACCATTTGAGATAGATAACCTCCATTTGTAGGGATCAAGACCTATAATATGGAAGAAATTTCTACTATAAGGTTATATTCATCCTTGCATCGATAGATGATTATAGATTGATCTAGAATATAAAATGTGACTTCCCTTACTTGGAAATTGATATGAGATCCATATAGAGAAATCTAATTCATGCCAATAATCATATAAAATTCTACTATGTGAAGGATCACAAGATTTTTAGGAATCAATTTCCCATAAACTTCAACTAAAGAAGAATTATAAACTTTTGATGCAACCATTGTGCCATTAAGAGTTGTCATAGCTAACTCAATATCTAATTGTTGAGGTAATATTACAATACCCTTAGAAAATTCTTCAAAAATAAAAGATTGGTTGGATCCAGAATCAAATAAATCATTGTCTACTTTAGAGTGGATGGTAAGTGTACCTTTCGCCACTTCATTATTATACTCCATATCACTGATAGTGATTACATGTGACTTTCCTTTTTCTTTAGACTTAAGAGTTTATTGATGTCAATTATCATCAATAACCCTTTAATTAGGGCATTGATTAGAATAATTCTCCATTTCATTGCACTTGTAACATTGAAGTGTAGGAGGTGCATTCTATGTATCCTTTTCTCTATTCTCATCATTATACATCTTTTTTCCCAACACTTTAGCATCCAACTGCCTGATGACCTTCTTTTCCACACTTAAAATATTTACTAGCCTCTTTAATACAATTTCCTCTATGTTTCCTTCCACACTTTTATCATAAGGGAAAACTCATATTATTTTCAATGTGGTATTTATATTTTCCCATGAATTCCATTTTTCTCTTATTATAAAACTCATAGTACTAATGGGTTACTCCAATATCTATCTCAGCCTTAAGAGCACATCGAACGATTTCTTCATAACTATTGAATTCCCTTATGGATAATGCCCTTCATAGACTTCGTTTTAATCCACTAAATAATCAGTAAATTTTACTCTTAGGTTGGATAACAATTTTAGAAGTGTACCTTTAAAGTCTTGTAAAATTTGTGTCATAGGTACCAATAGATTCATCGGCTTTTTTCTTAAGTTCAAGAAACTCATTCTCCATCTTTGTTTAAAGAATATGAGGAAATTACTTATTGGAAAATAAATTCTTGAACTCATCTCATTCCATGGATTCAATTTCATCTCTTTGCCCTGTATTCTTGATGAGGTTTCACCATTGATCAGCTTCACCTTCCAAACGATAGACTACTAAGATGAATTTATCATGTTATGAGCATTGGAGGACTAAAAATATCTTTTCAATGGTTCTGATCAATTGTTCAGCCACTATTGGATCAGAATACCCATTGAAAGAAGGTGGATACTACTTCATGAAGGACTCAACATAATGTTGTTCCCTCCTTTTCTTGTTTGGAAGTATTACATGATTCATAGCTTGAGAAAGTTGTTTGATCATAGATACAATATTTTTTATCCCAACTCCCATAACAATTAGTTTCTCAAGAGGAAAATAATTGCATTTCTCATTGCATTCAGCATTAACGTGGTTCCTTTGGGTTCCATCCATCGACTAAAACCAAGAAGTGTAGTGTGATAAATACTAATCATAATGGGAAAACCACATAATCAAAAATAAAATTTCAATTTAGGAAACTTTATGTTTTATCCTAGGTATTAATAATAATTTCTAAAATACTAGGAGTTTTACCTATACTTTGACATATCCTTTGGGTTCTTACTAAGGTTTTCTCATCCTAGTTTCCAAAGGTTAACTATACCTTTCCTCTGATACCAACTATAACTACCCATACTTTACATGCATTGATATTACCTCAAATTTGAATAATATTCATTATAAAATATAACAAATCCAAGATAGGACCATATAGGTATAGTGTCTTTAGAAACTTGGAAACATAAACAACTAGTTCATATGACATCTTCATTATCTTCCACTTATTTCACCATAACTCGACCCCTTTTTGACATATCTCACTTAATACCCTTCTTCATGGCCTAGGGAAAAGAAACATATAAAAGGGTGATCTCAGATGCTTAGTATTGTTAAACAAGAAAGATATTAATCATATCATAATCATAATACATAATAACATAACATTTGAAAATCTTATCCTGTATATGAAAGATCATGATATCATGCCATGGGATAAATCATGAAAGTTCATAAGAATTAATGAATGTAATCCCAAAAGTAAAAACATAAGACATGAAGTTTTTTATCATAAACATAAGAAAATAAAATCATTTCATATTAGTCAAGGCTCATTTCCAAGACCATCATAGTGGACAAAGTCCATTACTAAACTGAGTTCACTCCATGTTCTAGCCCTGTATTACTGAACTGAGATCATTTCCCTTTCCATCCATTTTTATATCATGAGATATAAATATTTACCCAATACATTTAAGGGAGATATATGTCCCACCCATATCATAATTAAATCATTCTTATTTGTTTCATAATAATATAAATCGTTCATTACAACCCATGGAATAAAATGGGTTACTTTAAACATCATTCCACCATAACATAATCTATGTAAAACAAATGGATTTCATAAATAACATTCCATAATAAACACAATAAAATAATAGAAAAAATAAGTATATTATTTTTGAAACATAACCCTATTAAATAATTCCATCTTATATGGAAAATAATGTTGATATAACACTTGAAATTAGTTCTTGAGGAAAATATCCTTTCTTCTTCAAAAACATTTTCTTTTATCAAAATGCCGCACAATTTTAAAAGAAAACAATTTATTTGAAAATAAACTTGAAATAATGTAAAGGAATATTCAAGAAAATAAGGAGTTATGAATACATAAAAATTCATTCATGTCATATAAGTTAAAAAACATTATCCTCATACTTTTTCCAGAAAATTCAAAAAAGTACATTGTATCGAATAACAACAAAAGATTCATTTCATATCGTTTAATAAAAATTCACCAATGGGTAAAATTGAATTTAAAAAAAAATTAGAATAATATAAATAATATTACATATTTATGAAAAATATATTTTTATGATAAAAATACCCCAGTAAATACTTATGTATAAACAATATCGGATAATAATGAGATTGTGAAATTATCCCTTACCTTTTTGGTCTGATTTCCTTTGTATGTATACAAACCTCATGTATAATAATTTAAATAATTTCATTGACATATTTCAGAATAATATTCAGTTTTTTGATATCATATATTATCATATTATCATCTATTTGTTAATAACATTTCATTATGACTTATTATTCGGGTATTAACTGTTCCATTTTCTTATGCATGTTTTGTCGAATAAGTTTAGGTTCACCTTTATAGGTCATAGTTATATCATTATAAAAATATATTAAAATTATATATATAATATTTATTCATTATATACATTTATATAATCATTATTTAATGAGGATCATGTAGAATGAATTGCATCACATCGTGGAGACGGTACGTCGTACGTACGCACGAGCAATGATATCATTGTCATAATTGTTGAATGGTATTGAAGTGAATGGTGTATAATATTTCATAATTAATATCATGTTATAATAATAATATATAGCTATTATTTCCATCATTATACCCATCTAAGAAAGGTGGTGATGAAAAACATATTACACCACGGCATGGAGACGGTTAGTCATACGTACACACACGTGGTGATTTTGTTTTTTGTAAGATAGATAGAAAGTGAAATATTTTTGTTCCATAATCATAATAACATATCAGTATATAAGTGATATTAGAGTAATTAATTTATAATGAAAAAAATCATGAAGAGGAAGTAGAAAAAGGAAGAGGTTTGAAAGAATTTCTAGAGGAGATTACCTCTTCTTCGATGTGTTTCCTCTAAATCTCCTCTTAGAGCACTAGAGTTAGTATTTTAAGAAGACCAGAACCTCTATAATGTAACTAGAAAAGTTTATAAGGTAAAGGGGCATGTTATGGCCTAGATTTAAGGCTCAAATTTAAGTGAATAGGTGAGGGAGGAGGTTCCCTTTTATAATTAAGGTGAGGGGCAATTTGGGATCTCCAAAAATATTAATTTATAATAAAATCAAACCCCATACAAAAACCTCCAAAATATCCCAATTTAGAATATTATATTATATAGAGTTGTGATATCATCAAAAATATATTTTATACAATTTTTTATGTCAATTTAAACCATATCATTTTAATTAACACTTAGTTATTCTATTTAATTTTTAACTAGGGTAACAAATATTTCAATATTAAAAGGGAGAAATATTTGTTTGTTTGATATCAATTAGACCATAAATAAATACATTAGAAAATTTTAGATCATATCAAAATTATTATATATTTTTAAAAAATGTTTTATGATTTTTAAATAATGTAATAAAACATTATTTTGATAAACAATCAATAGTGTCAATTTTGATACTATTCAATTCATTGATTTTTAAAAATATTAAGATAATAAGTTAACTTAGAAACAATAATTTTATTATATTAATAATAGGTCAAGGTATTATATAAAATTCATTATACATATTAGTTAGACCAAATTATATTTATTTTAATATTTTTTATAACATTTTTTTGTTATCCCTTTTAATAAAATAATTACTACATCAATTCTATGTAATTATTTAATATAATTATATGTTGAAAAAAAATTAAAAATAATATAATATAATGAATATAAATATACTATATTTTATAGTAATATTTTTAGTCGAATTTATCTTCTAGAAAAAAACATTTAAAATGTTATACTTATTAAATTATGAATCTTACAACTTTAACATCACTTCAATTAAAATAATATAAGGGTCGTGATCTCTTCTATAAGGGTCCAAATTTCCACTAAATAGACCATTGGATGGTTTTGGTCAAGATATACTCAATAGATAATATTTGTTCAAGTTTTGGGGTCTTTTATGGTTATTAGTATTTTAATAAAAAAAATTATTGATTTCTCATCAATTAATTAATTTTTACATCATCAAAGTATAAGTCTTTTAGGTAATTATTTATTTTATAAAAATTAAAAAAAAATACCATGATAAATAAAAAACATTTTATCTTTTAAATTAGTATTTATAATTGAATTTATCTTCCGTATATCCATATATAAAAAATGATTTAGTTATTAAAATTTGAGTAAGACATATTTAAATTTTATTTAAATAAAATAAATTAAATATCCTAATCTCATCCAAGTGGCTTTCAAAGGACACCATTTAAACCTAAGTATGATTTAGGTAGAAAAAAAACTCATCTAGTGATATTAAGATAAGTTTTAGGGTAGTTTTATAATAGTATTCTTACCCTTAATTACTCGATTTACCCTTTTACCATATTGATAAAAATTACCAATGTTACTATTCATAATGTCTAAAAATAAAATAAATCTATTTACATAATTTGGAACTAATGATTCAAAATATAGAATCCATTTTTTTAAAATTCAAAACACATAATTTTCATTAATTAATTTAAAATTAATCTCGTTATCAGAAAGAGAGAATGGGTTTTAAAAGTTAAAACATTGCAAAAGATTGAAATGTTTTTACATCTGAATTAAATGTAAAATTAATGCTAATGAAACACATTATATTTAATGATAAAAATATATTCTATTTAAACTTTAAAACTATTCAATATTATAATTTAACCATATAAATTATTTTGATGAAAAAAGTTGTTTCCAATTAAAATTTAGTGTATTTTTATTATTCATCAAAATTTGAAAGTTATCAGAAAAATATTAAAATTTCATCCAAAGTAAATTTTTATATCCCTATTCGCAAAAAAATATGTTTTTATATAAAAATTATTAATGTTTAAAAATCCTAATTTAAAAGGGTTTCTTCATTAAATGGCGGAAAATGACACTTTCGAAAAATATAGGTTTTTATACATCAAATAGGGTTTATTCATACCCTATGACAAAAATATATATTGGATGAATATCAAAAATATTTTATTAAGTATATAACATATATATTTTATTAATTTATTTTACTAATATTAATTCATTCAATTTATTAATACAAAAATAAAAATATATAATTGATTTATATTTTTCATAAATAATTGGTAGTGAATGACTTCACCATACATTTTCATAAGTTAGTTATATTTATTACTACTAACCTAACATCTAGTTTAAAATTTTCATTTTATACTAAGGGCATATCGTGGTTCACTTAAACTCACGATTTCATATAATTCAAGCTATTGAAGAATTAAAATTATTTAATGAAAATATTTCATAAAAACATTTGGGTGTTACAATGTTATTACCATGTTTCTAAAGAATATATGATGAGTGTATTCACATGTTTGGAATGTGACAACAAAGATATACTTCATGATATATGGGGGAATCAATTTTAATCTAATTTCTTATTCTTTATAAGGTTTTGGATTTTCAACTTTTAGAAGGGTTATAAGGTTAACCATTCATGAAAAGTTTAAGTTAAAATTTAGAGGAAGTATTTATGTATTGAGATTGTATTGAAAACCTTGATTAAAAGGATCATTAATGATTAAAATTATTTCAAGTATGTCCATCATATTTTTAAAATTGTATTAGTATAGTTTTAGAAAAGGACATCATGTATGTTGGGTGACAAGCAATCAAATACGGCAAGGCTGCGGGTCTTAAACCCATTACCAAAGGATGATAAGGGTTTCATGCCTTCCATTGTCCTACATGATGTCCTAGTTAATGTATAATTTTTTTTTATGAATAATTATTTATTATGAAATAATATTGTTGCTTTTTTTAGATATTAATTTATTAACCATATTGATTTTTAAGAATAGTTATAGATAAATAGTTATACTTTTCATTCTTTTATGGGTCTTAAGATCTGATAAAAGTATATTTTATCACTTCAAGCGTCAAAGTTAATTTCTAGAAATCCATTACATGAATTAATGGATGAATTATAAATTGATAAAAGAAAAACTAAACAAATAATTTTTTTTATATAAATATATCAAGTAAGTATATTTCCTTATATTCTTCGTAAATAAAAGAATTACTCTATGTTAGGTTAATGATCAAAAGAAAATGTGTTATCCTAATACCTTAATTTTGTTGAGATGGTGGACTTTTTGTAGGACCCTGGGAACATTGAGATGGGAGGGGTGAATCAGGCTATCAACTTTTTCTTTTAAAACAAGGATCTTGTTCGCACATTGGTAGGAACTCGTTAAACCTGTAAGACTGATGGTAATAGAAAGAAAACAATCACACATATAAAGACCACATAGTAATTTTACTTGGTTTACCACTAAGGGATATATCTAAGGAGCATACACTGACAGTTTTCTAGTCGTACCTAATTCCACTAAACTTCACTAGTTGTGGATTAAAAGGTTCACGTACAGTCACTCTGTCCCAGGCACACTACCTTTAAAAAAGTTCAGGGATAGCTCACTACTTCCCTCAGATCACTTCCATTGACTATCCCTGGCTCACTACCTTGGGTGAAGTCACACACAGTTTATGGACATGAAGGTCCCTTCAATAGATTTTCATTGAATTTTTTGTATCTTTTTAGTATGAGGCACTTCTCGCATTTAAGTCCTAGATTGATGCACTTTAAATCACTGAACCACTAAACTAGATATTCAAAACATGTGAACGGCCTACACTGACAATTGAACACAACACCTACCATGTTCATGCAAGATATTACTTTTATGTGCAATATTTTCTTTCCGCATGGAAAATATTTTGCGCAACTACAACCTTTATACACAACTTTAACATTTTTGTGCAAATTTAACTTTTCTATGCAACTTTAGATTTTGTGTGCAACTTTATCTTTTCTGCGCAACTTTAACTTTTCTGTGCAACTCCCTTTTCATGAAACTTTTAAACACATCAAAACTAGGATATTCTATAAGTCTTCATCCCTACCTAATGAGGGGGTTCACCTCTTATTTATATGTGTCGCTGAACCCCACATGAAAAAATCACTGTGTCGAGCAAAACCTCTTATTCTGCATGAAATTCTTTTCACACAGGAACAGTTTTTTGCATACAACTCCAAATTTTTCGTGCAGCTCATGCCTTTACCATTTTTTAAAATTCTGATCCCGAAACATGAGTTGTGTGCAAGTTTACAAAACACCTAAAATCTTGCACGCAATTTCCTATTCCAAACACACATTTCTCTATTTTTTGATTTTCTGGTCCAAAAATTTAGCAAACACTGGGAAATGAAACCACCTTCAATATTGTTGTCCACTCGAACTGTATGATCTCTTTCCTAGAAAACATTCTGAAATTCTAATGAGGATTGAAAAAAACACAAAAAAAACTTCATTTCTTGTATAGAATGGTCGTGGTTCCAACAATCTCCCTCTTTGGGTTTGTTGGCAGTCACCAAATAAATTTAATAGAGCACCAGCCACAAGAAAACCTGAAACACAAGAATCAACTCAACCCACACTCTAAGTCTTCAAGAGAAATGCTCGGTGTAGAAAACAATAGGGGAAGCATGAATTGGGATCTTGTGTTTTGGAATTCTTAAATACACCACTCAATATATTCTCTTATCATGCCACAAAAGCATTACATATTCTGAATGTATTTCTTCTCCTCCTAACACTGAATTATCATCGTGTATTCCTTCTCCTCCAAACACTGAATTCTCATCATGTCAAAGAATTATTACATGTTCATTACATGTACATGTCTTTAATCCTGAATTTATTCCTTTCTCCCCCATTGAAAATAAACCCAAATACTGGTAAATGTTCATTGTACAGCTCAAAACACCCCCTAGATAGTATCTCCCCCATAAACATGCATCACATCCACAAACAAATTAAAAACAGTTAACATAACTAGGGAGAGGATAATTTCGTAACCTTATTATGCACTAGGAGGTGGCTAAACACCGAGGTTCAACCGATGTTTCTCAAACACAGTTGTTGACAGTGGCTTGGTCAGGATATCAGCCACTTTCTCATCAGTTCCCACATAATCCATTTTAATCATTCCTTTTTCAACTTTTTCCTTGATAAAGTGATATCTGATTTCAATATGTTTTGTTCAATAATGAGGAATAGTATTCTTCTTAAGATCAATTTCACTCTTATTATCACAGTAAATCACCATTGGTTGTTTCACCTCATCACCAATATATGTCAATCATTGCTTCATCCATAGTAGTTGAGTACATGCCTTTGTAGAAGATATATACTCAGCTTCAGCAGTACTAATAGAAGTAATTTATTGTTTCTTGCTCAACCATCCAACACATTTCTTCCCAATATAGAATGCTCCACCACTGGTGGACTTTCTTTCTACTACATCTCCAACCCATTCAGCATTAGAAAACACTTATAAGTCATTGTCCCTTCCTGCAGCAAAGTATAACCCATAATTATGAGTACCTTGAATATACCTCATGATTATTTTTACTATTGTAATATGTTCTTCCTTCGGATTACTCTGAAATCAGGACGCTAATCAAGTTGCAAAGACAATATCAGGTCATGATGCTGTTAGGTATAGTAAGCTTCCAATAATCTTCTTGTACATGGTGGGATCTACAGAGGTCCCATCATCATGCTTTCCAAGTTTGGTTCCAACTGAAATCAGATTTGACATTAGTTTGGAGTCATGCATATTAAATTTATTCAGTAGCTATCTTACATACTTTTCTTGAGAAATGAAAGTGTAATATTTCTTTTGAATCACCTGTAACCCCAAGAAATATGTGAGTTCCCCAATCATAGACAATTCAAATTCTGATTTCATGTGATTGGTAAATTCATTCACTGATTTTTTCCTACTACCACCAAATATAATTTCATCAACATAAACTAGAACCATGAATTGATCTTTCAGATAATTATTCATATAGAGATTGCGGTATACTCCTCCACTTTTGAATTCTAGCTTCTTGAGATAATAATCCAGCCAGGAATACCATGCTCATGGTTCCTAATTCAAAACATAGAGGGAATTATTTAGTTTACAAACCTTTGTTTCATCAGTACTAAGAAGAAAACCCACTGGTTGTTCTATGTAGACTTCTTCTTTGAGAACACCATTCAATAATGTTGTCTTGACATCCATTTCATATAGTTTATATCCTCTTTAGATTTCCATGGAAATAAAAATCCTGATTGAATCCAATCTTTCTATTTGAGAAAATTTTTCCTCAATATCGAAACCTTTAATATGTGAATATCCCTTGCACACCAATCATGCCTTATTTCAAATCACATTACTATGATCATCATATTGTTTATTAAAGATCCACTTTGTACCAATCACATTGTGACCTTAGGGTATCTTGACCATATCTCATGTTTGATTTTTTTAAATATGATATGACACTTCATTTATGGACTTCACCCATGATTCATAATTTGAATCTTCTTCAAATGAGGATGGTTCCACAACTAATAGAAATGCAGATTGTGCATTACTCCTCATTCTCCTCATTTTTTTGGGTGTAGTTAAATCTCTAATGATGTTGGATTGATCAATTTCTTCTCTTAGATTCATCCTATGAGATTCAACTGAATTCTCTCTAGCTATGGTTTCAGCTTTACATTCTTCTTCTAAGTCAACATCACAATGTGACTCCTAAGAGTTTTGTACACCTTCCTCTATTTCTATATTTTCATTTACTCCATCTTCAAATTCTTCCTCATCTTCTATCTCATCATCATAGGAATTATTTGAATCATTTGGGGTTTTTTCTTCAATGATATTAACATCACTGCTTTCCACAATCCTCCCCAAGTTCTTATTGAAACACTTATAAGCTTTGTTGTTCATTGTATATCCAAAAAATATTCCTTCATCTACATTGTCACCATACTTCCCTTGATTTACTTCTTTATTTCAGATGAAATATTTTCTTCTGAAAACATGAAAGTATTTCAATGAAGGATTCATTCCATGACACAATTTATATGGTGTCTTTGTTTCTCCCATATAAAGCCCCGTTCAATTTTGAATGTGCACTGCATCTTCAACAGCTTCTTTCTAGTAATGGAGAGAGATACGATTCTCAACTGGCATAGTTCTGTCCATGATGTTGACCTGTCGATGTTGACCTATTAATTTCGACACTCAACAACTCCATTTTTTTTTGTGGAGTTCTCACAGCAGCTACCTCATGTCATATTCCATGTTTTTCTAGGTAATTCTTAAACTCAATGGATGTGTATTCTCCTCCATTGTGAGATCACAGGACTTTTATTGTCCATACAGTATCATTCTCGGTAATTCGGTGATAATTTTTCATGCAATCAAGTACTTTTCGCTTCCTATGAATAACCATTACATAATCCATTATTCTATAATCATTAATGAAAAGAACGAAGTACCTCTCTCCATGAGTTCTGGAAACGTTTATCAGGCCACATACGTCTGTATGGATGAGATCAAGAAAGTGTGACACCTTTTTCTTCTTTTTCTGATATGAACTATAGAATAACTTCCCCCATATGCAATCATCACAAGTCTTTTCTCGTTCACATTTTAGAATGGGGATATCCATGACTATATTCAGATTATATGTATTTTCCATGCCTTGTTGGTTAATGAGCCCCAACCTTCGATGCCACAGGTTGTTTTCTTCTTCAATAGACATATAGAAAAAGTTCTATTTACTGTCAACCTTATATAAGTTTCCATCTATTCTGTAGCCTTTCATGAGAGAATTCCCTATTTTTTCCTTTATAGTGCATCATTTTTTATTGAAAGTTACTATGAGCTTTGAGTCACAGAGTTGACTTAGACTAAGTAGATTATGATGTAGACTGTCAACATAAAGAACTTAACTCTTCTTTAGCTCTCCATTGGCCATATCATTATTTCTACTTCCTTTCATCTTCAAAAAAACATCATTACCAAACCTCACTATTCCATCAATATTTTTTAAATGTTCTTTAAAATGTCAGTATTTCCTATCATATGGGATGAGTATCCACTATCAAAAATCCAGGTGCTTCTACTTTTTGAAGCATTGAGGACTACTTCTACAAGATTGGATTTCTCAATTTTCTTCTTCTCTTTCCATGAGATATTGGATTGAGCATAGTACATTGATGTCCATCTAATTCTTTCTTCCACATAATAAGATTATACATAACCATACTCTTCTTCTAGATGAGAAAACCTATTTGTGAGAACAACACCATCATGAGGGTGATTATTACCCCGTCTCAAAGAGTTGTATGAATTTCTACTGTCATAACTCTGCCTGCAATACATAGATTTATGGCCAATGTTAGAACAGTTAAAATAGTATCTATAGAAACTATTTCTTCTATAAGATGTAGGATATTAAATCGGTCTCATTTTTTGACTTCCTGTATCTTCCCCATTCAAATAGCTCCTTTCATCTTCACAATATGACATGGTATGGCCCAAATAGCCACAGAACTGACACTTCATGAGAGGAAATTTCTTCTCACTTATATTTCTCCTCATGCTTTCTTCCTTGGGAAAATGGTTGGACTATCTGTCATTTTTGAAAGTTTGAGGATAATATTCAGTTCTTATTTTTATTTTGTATTGAGGGTTTCTTTTTCAGTACTTCATGAAACTTTTCAATGTATCTAACTTTCATCTTATCTTTATTTTGGATTTCTTTACTTCCACCAGTTGATGTCTTAGATTCATAACTAATTCCATTGTTTCCCATGCAAGGGGGTCTTTGATCACTCAAGATTTTTTCAACCCCATCTGAATCATGCTTGACTCTTACTAGTAATCCTACATCTGAGAATATTCCAAAATGAATTTTCTCCTTGCCCTCTTTTTTGGTTGATTGACACTCAAGTTTACTCTTAAGAGTAACAACTTCTTCCTCAAGACCCTCAATAGTCTTAGTCTTCTCTTCTAGTATGGATGTAAGGTCATTGATGACCTTTTCTTGTTCTTAAATTCTAAGATTTAGTTCCAAAATTTCATCTGTGCTTTCAAGGATTGAAGACTATACTCTCACTAGTTATTCTAGTCGTTTAATTTCAGCTTCAAGATCATCAATATATTCTGATGATTATTTCACCATTACTTTCCATGTATTGCATATCTTACATTTATTCTCAATCTCATTAAAGGCATCCTTAAATTGAAACTTGGGATCACCATTAAGATTCATCTGATTATATTTGTCTTTATCAATCGAGGGTTCTGAATTTTCAATGGTATCCATCATGGAAGCATGGTTTCCAGTTTTAAATTCTAGTTCTTCTTCTTCACAGAATTTAATATCATCATCTTCCTCTTCATAGACAAAACTCTTCCTATGTACTTTATTTCCATATTTTTAGTCTCTCTTTTTTAAAAACCTTTTTCGAGGCTTCTCAATGTCTTCCACTTCGCTCTCTTGATCATCAAAATTTCTTTGGCACTGAGAGGTAATGTTCCCAAATCTTCCATAATGAAAACATGCCAGAGGTAACTTACCTTTAAATTTAACTTTTCCCTTATTAAGATTATTGGAAATGAGAGAAATAATTTATTTTTCTTCATCATATTCACCACCACTATCTCCTAAAATTTTCAGTTTATTTAGGGATTTGAACGCCATTTCCTTTCTAACATGAGTCGTAGCATCTTCTGGTTTGACTCTCATCTCTTATGCCACTAAACTACTTAGCAGATCATCTAGAGATAGTTTAGATAGATCTCTTTCTTCAAGGGATGGAACATTTTCATTATACATAGGCATAATTCTTCTCAATATTTTCTTTATGATATCAATATCTTTGATTTCCTCTCTAAGACCTAGAACTGCTCCCACTACTTCAATAATTCGATTGAAGAAGGAATTTGCATTCTCATCAGGATGTATCTTCAGATCGTCGAAATTGTTGTGCAGGACTTGAAGTTTTTCCTCCTTCACTTTTCTATCTCCTTCATAAATATTTTCAATTTTATTCTACATAGACTTTGCTGAGGTGAAACTCATCATATTTAGATAGATCTGATCAGAAAGAGTAGCAGTGATAGTATTCTAAGCTTTAGCATATGCATCAAGAACTTTACTGCCTGTATCAGTCATAACAAGCTATGTAAGATCAGTAACTTGTATTCCATGCACATTAGAAAAGATGACTTCCATTCTAAGAGATCTTAGATGAGATCTCATTCTGTTCTTCCAAATCTGAAAATTACTTCCATCGAAGAGATGGATTCCCCTTAGCATTGGATGCATTCTTCATGATGGAAAAGGACAGATCTAACACAAGTAACATTTACCCTCTAATACCACTTGTAGGACCCCAGGACACCCTGAGAGGGGAGGGGTGAATCAGGGTGTTAAATTTTTCTTTTAAAACAAGGATCTTATTCCCATGTTGGTATAAACTTGTTAAACCTATAAGACTGATGGGAATAGAAAGAAAACAATCACATGCATAAAGACCACACATCACTTTTACTTGGTTCACCACTAAGGGATATGTCCAAGCAGCATAAACTGACAAGTTTCTGGTCATATTTAATTCCACTAAACTTCACTAGATATGGATTACAAGGTTCATGTACATTCACTTTGTCCCAGGCACACTGCCTTTACAAAAGTTTAGGGATAGCTCACTGCTTCCCTCAGATCACTTCTGTTGACTCCCCCTGGCACACTACCCTAGGTGAAGTCACACTCAGTTTATGGACATGAAGGTCCCTTAAATATATTTTCATTGAATTCTTTTTCTATTTTTAGCATGAGACACTTCTTTCATCGATGTCCTATATTGATGCACTTAAAAGCACTGAACCAATGAACTAGATATTCAGAACATGTAAAAAGCCTACACTGACAATTGCGTTCAAAACCTACCCTGTGCGCACAAGATATTAATTTTTCATGAAAGATTTACTTTCCACGTGGAAAATATTTTTCTCAACTAAAACCTTTATGCACAAATTTAATTTTTTCACGCAACTTTAACTTTTCTACGCAACTTTAGCTTTTGCACGCAACTTTATCTTTTTCATGCAACTTTAACTTTTCCATGCAACTCCCTTTTCACACAACTTTTACATGCATCAGAACTTGGATATTCTCTAAGTATTAATCCATACTAAATTAGGGGGTCACCTCTTATTTATAGGCATCACTGACCCCCACATTAAAAACCCATCGTGTCGCACAAAACCTCTCATTCTGTGTGCAATGATTTTCGTGCAGGAACCGTTTTCAGCACACAACTCCAGATTTTTTGTGCAACTCATGCATTTTCCATTTTTCAACGTTCTGATCCTGAAACATGCCTTTCACATAAGTTTAAAAAACACCTACAATCTTGCATGAAACTTCCTTTTCCAAACACACATTTCTCTATTTTCTGATTTTCAGGCCCAAAAATTTGGCAAACATTGGGAAATGACGCCACCTTCACTACTGTTGTCTGCTTGAACTATATGATCCCTTTCATAGAAAATATTATGAACTTACAATGAGGATTGACAACAAACAAAAACCAAAATCAATTTCTTTCATATAACAGTCGTGGTTCTAACACTTTTAAATCATCACATATTTTTGACTTTGAGGCCCTCAACTTTTCTTTGATCATTCACTTGTTTGTGATTAATGGCCTCAATCAATCCCTGTAAATATTTATGTTTTTTTTCTATGTCTAATCTTCACTCCCAAACTATTCTCTTCTATGTGGAAACCTAGTTATATGTTAATTTGGGTAACCGTTATGGTTTCAACTTTCCCTTTTTAAGGGAAGTTTTAGAATCCATTTTTATGATGTGGGTTTCTATGAAAGAAACTTCAAAGTATTAAACATTTGATAAGCTAGATGAATTTTGAGTAAAAAATAATTTTAAGGGGGGTATAATGTAACACCTTGAGATTTTTTTAATTATTTTTTTCGAATTAATTTAACCTTTATGATATTTTTCATTTCATGTAACACTGAAAATAGTTAATTATATACTAAAGCACAATGTTTGGCTTACATTATATGCAACACCAAGTTAATCATGCACTACACAAAACATAAATTTTAGATTTATCTACAAGGAACATAGATTTTATCTTGTGACTAGGAATATATTACATGCAACACTGACTTAGTGTACGCAACATGAAACACTAACTTGGCGTACGTTACATGCAACACTGAGTTTCTATGAAACTTATTTTTATTATTATAATTATTTAAATGATATAATTATAATATATCCATTTAAATTATTAATATGAATAGTAATTACTACTTTTAAAATGTTTTTATAATGTTTTTATATAAATAAAACATATTTATAATGAAATATATAATTTTTGGTAAAGTCCTTATATGTTTAAAAATAATATTTTCACAAATAAACTACTTTTCATGTCCTTATATAAAAAATAATAGAATAAGTTTTAGACAAATTTAGAAATTTAATTTTATAAAATAAAATTAATTTTTGAATTTATAATGTTGAAATTATCTTAGGGATAATTTTTGGGTTTTTTCTGAGAAACTTCATTTTTGGATGAATAGTGAAAAATACTGGATTTTAATTCAAAACTGCCTTTTCATATAATTTATTTATAAGGTTAGATTATATTTTAATTTGGTTTAAAAATTTAATTAGATAATTTTTTTATAAATTAATCTAATTTAGTTCATTTTAATCAATTTCAATAAGAAATTGGGTATAAAAACATAGCAAAAGTTTAGATGTTTTAACTTTTAAAACCCAAAGTGTCGTCCCATTAGTGTGATTAATTTTAAATTAATTACTACAAATTATATGATTATAATTTGGAAAAATGTATTATATATTCAGAATCATAATAATTTCTAATTTCTAATAAGGTAAACTTTTTTTTGACCAAAAAGATTAGTGAAAGTGATTAAAATTAATTACAATGGCTAAGAGAAAATTAGGTTAATAAAGTACTAAGCCTTAAATTTAAGAACCAAACCGACTTAGAAACTTTTCCAACACCAATTTTATGGAAATTATTTTTCCACTAACCTTAAATTATTGAGTTTTGTTTTTTTATGAATTTTTTAGGTAAAAAAATTGGTACACATACGTTGTTTTAAAAAATGCCAAATGTGTCATTCCCCTTCCCTATAAAAGACCACCACCTCTCCCTATTATTAACACCTCTAAAACCACTTTGGTTAATATAATCTATGTCCAATACAATTCCAAACATCCCTATATTTCTTCTTGAATCCTCTCTTTGAGCATAAATCAATCCAAGGAAGCCATTTGGCACAAATCAAAAGGAGTTACCCGATTAAGAGGTAACGACTTCTCTCAAGCTCATTTGTTTTATTTTTTTATTCACCCCCTCCACTATATTTATTACATTATTTTATAAAAAACTAATATCATCAATATACTAGTATTTTTTATGCTAATTTTTTTACCTACACTTAAACACACCTCTATCTAATGGGTAACGAATATGTTGTTTACATGTACAGCAAACTACCACCTCATGAAATGATGATTATTCATTTTTCCTTTAGCGCCTATCATGGTGGAAATTATGATAGAAACTCTATTTATATATGTTACATATTATATTTATTATGTTTTTAATATTCTTTAATCATTTTAAAATAAATATCTTTATACTTTCCACTTTGTGTAAATACAATAATTTCTTTTGAGGAAGTGTCGACTATTGCCCCCTCAAAGCAAGGTGATTCAATCATACACTATAAGGAATGTATTAAGAATTATTTTAGTAAAATTATATGATATATATGAAATAATAGTTCTACTATAATTATAATATATATATTTCATTTTCTTTCTTTCTTTTAATATGACAATAAAAATGGAAACATCGTTCATGCGTACGTACGACTTACTATCTCCATGAATGGTGTATTCCATTTCATACTTCTATATTATATAGATTATTATAATACACATATACTGAATATAAATGATATTTATATCATGTTTTATATTATTTAAATCATGATATAAGTATAAGGACCAAATATATAACAAATTAAGACACATGCAAAGAATAAAGCGAATATTACTCTAAGTGAAAACTTAACATAAGATTATTAACAAGTGGGTAATGTAAGGTCATAATAAAACCATATATGGTATTATATATAATAATATGGTTCTATAAAATATTTATAATAAATTTATATTTATTATCGATGTGTCTTTTCTTATTAAGAAGATATTCAAGACACAAGGTAAGGGGATTTCATCTCACTTTTTATTTTCATGAGATGCATGCTTTATTCAGTACCCATTTATTTTGTGTGGTGTGTATACTTACCATAGATGTATTCAATGATTATTATAATTAAATTTATGGGTATTTAAATATAAATTTTATGATCTTTCTAGCATGTGGTTTAAGTTTCAAAAGTTATCAAATCAGTAAATTAATTTTGTCTCAATTTGCCTTCTTTGAGACACATGCCATGTTATATACCTATATTTTTATGTGAGGAGTATAAAATGACTTTGAAATATTATATAATGAATCTAATTATTTTTATAATATTTTAATCTTCATGTAATTTCATTTTCTTACATGGGGAGTGTCACACATGGGTTTTTTATTTCACCCTTTGTTCTGGTTCATTTTTGGATTTCAGTTTCTCTCTTGAGTTTCAAGTGTAATGGGGTTGAATTTTGAGGTATTTAATTTGTATATTTTCAGTCTGTTCTTATAAATGAGTTTCCCCCTTTATTTTTTATGAAAATTATAATTTTTGGGTTGGAATATAGATGTGCACATTGGTGCATGATTTTTCAAACCATGCGCCATTATCTAGGTAACTGTGTGGTAGGTTTAGGATTTTGGAAAAAATCTACCAAATGTCTTCTACATGGTAATTCAGAACATGTGGAATAGTCATGAGGTATGTGTATCCTAGGAAGATAGGGGTGCATGGTCATTGCACGACTTGACAAATCGTGTGGACTAACCATGCATGATGTCCTAGTGATTAAAGAATTCAAAAATTCTGTTTGTGTCCTTCCAGGATTTAACCCCAAAACCTCTCTTACTCAAACCATTCAGCCTCCTCAACCCTAAGTGCCTCCCTATCCTCCTATTTTCTCCCTTGTTCTCCCCCCTTTTGGTGTATTTGATGTGTATTCTTAAAGGAAACTCCAATTAAGTGGTTTATCTCTTATTTATCCCATCTTTCTAGGGTTTCTCCTCTTCTTCCTTGGGGTTTTGTTTCTCCAGAAGGTTGGGTTGTTGATTTAGGGTTTAATATCATTAATTAGAGTTAAATATTGACATTTAGTGTTTTATCTATCCTTTATAGGGTCTTGTGGTGGTGCGGTTGTGGTTTCATACCAATTTCTGGATGCTTCCAAGCTTAAGGTAGGTAGTTCCATGCCCTAACATTGTTTGATGATTTTAATCTTCTTTATAGGTTAATTATATGTTCTCTATGATTTATTTTTGTGGTGTGAAAAAAAAATTGGAAGGGTTTGACATGATTATGTGATAGAAATGAATTTTTACAAAGGGGAAATTTTTATGTTTTTGTGTGTGACTTATGGGGGTGCTTCTTGTGAGTGTTTTATGATTTTTTTAGAGGGTGTGAAATGTGTTTTCAAAGGCACTTAAGGTGAGAATGAGTTTGAAAGTAGGTTTTTAAAGGAAAATATATTACCTTGGCATATTGGATTTTTTTTGTTCACTTTTTATGGGAATTTTAAATTTTTTAAAGGATGGGAAGCATTTTTTAAAAGTGAACTTGGTTTATGTGTGGATTCAAAGGGGGCTTAGCCCATGGGATAGATTGATTAATTATGTGATTTTATTGTGTTTTTTAAAATAGGTATTTATGAATTGCATGAGTGATGTTGAATATATTTTAAAATAGTTTTGGTGTGTGTAAAATAATAAAGTGGTGTTGTTTATAGAAAATGGTGACAACCCAGTGTATTTATAATGTTTTCCATGTGTATATGAAAGTGGTGATATGTGTGGCTTGTGAACATGATTTTGAGCACAAGGGAATCACGAGTATCTAGGTGGGATGACTAGTTCTAATACGCTAGTGATTCAGAAGTGGATTATCTAGTTTTTACTTAGCTATATTGACGATTACAACACTAACTAAACTATCATGATGATTGGAGACCACTAGTCCATTGGGGTGTCCCCTCCTAGTGGATCATGCATGAGAGGTCTATTATTTTTGGTTATTATACCACCTTTCACTAAGGTATAAGGTTCTAGTGTCTCGCTCAAGATAGATTACCCCTAGGGATTTACCCATGGTGCTATCTTGAGACTTATGTGATGTGGTGTCATCCGTCAATATACGGTGGAATTTGAGTACATTTCATTTTAAAAGAAAGTTTATTTTTATAAATTTCTCCTTTTAAAATATTTCCTCTAAAAATTGTTGTGATAAATATGGTTTTTCTTTAAAAAAAAACTTGGTAATGTTTCAAAGGGTTTTAAATAAATGAGCATGTTAATTTTTCTTTTTCTATTATAGCATGAAATATTTCTCTTTGGGTGAAATCCTATTGGTCTTTGGATCACACCCTACATACACCTTTGGGTGTATGTAGACTTTTCTTTGTATGATCGAGGTAAAGGAAATATTTTCTGTGATGATGTTGGTGGATTGGGTTTCTAGTTCTCCATTTTACAGGTGTTGGTGGGGGTAGCTTGAGGTCAATATCTCTCATATTGCACATAGGTTTTTGGGACATTTTTTGTTTTTCTTTCCTTATAGTGTTTCTGGTTTTTGGTTGATATTGTGAAACATTACGTCTGGAAATTTTTGTACCATGTTTGGTTTTAGTCATTAAATTATGTCATGTTTATTATTATGGGTTATTCATGGATATAAAATTAGGTAAAATCATTCCCAATGTGTTCTTACAATACCTAGGCACTAGTTTCTAGCCTGTAGTGATCGGGAACACCCTCCAAGACATTCCATGGGTCAGGTCGAGTGTCATTTTTATGGAACTCCAACTTGGTTCATGATAAAATGGTATCATAGATGGTTACACTCTTTTAGGGTCATGTTATTTGGGAAAGAGTCTGGATATAATGGAGTTAGGATTGTCAAGACTTGATGTTCTGGTTATGAGTAGGGTGCCTAACTAGCACACATCATGACAAGACTTTATTTTCTATGATAAGTTAGGTTTCTTTTGGTTTCTTTAGTTCTTGTGGGTTATTTTGTGTTTGTAAATGAAAAGAGAGTTGGGATAACAGTTTCAGTGAGCTTGTGGGGCCTTGAAATCCATGTGGAGTTGGGGACATGGTCCTAGGATACTCTTTGTGATGGTGCTGTGATTGGCGTATGGCTTCCAACTATATGTTCAAGTTTCCCATAGACACTAGTTTCCTCTTAATAATTTATTTACGTCTTCTTGGGTTCTAAAAATTGTCTCAAAAAACCTTGTTTTGGAATTGTGAAAAACTATATTTTGAAGTTGAAATGGTTTTGTATTGGGAAGATAGAAAATCGGTTTTCAAAATAATTTTTTAAGAAAGCTTTATAAAAGTAGATTTTCATAAAATGGTTTTTTAATAAATGGGGGAATGAGTACAATGAGAAATGGGTTTTCAAAATTAAAGATTATGGTTTATTGAAATTTATTATTTAAAAAAAACATGAAATATTTTAAGGTAGGTTTTGGAAATATGTTTTATGTGTGGTTTTTTGATCTATCAAAAATATTTTAATGGGATGAATTTGGATTTTTGAATTAAAATTAATGAATTTTTATTTTTGAAAGAAATTAAAGGGATTGATGCATGGAATTTGAAATGGTTTTCAATTTTGTGGTTAGTTAACTCTTGAAAGGTTTTATCAATTTTTGAAAGTTGAAAGTGTGGGTTGAATGTTTTTATTTAGAAATTGGGAATTTTTTGTTTTGACCTTTGGTATTTCCCTGAGTGACCACATACATAGGATATGTGTGTAAAATTGGATGAGTATCTGGTTTGTCATGAGAATATGCATGTTTGAGACTCTATGGAATACCTTTGGGGAATGTGAAGCCCACCAATCCTATTTTATCTTCAAGGGTGATTTTAAGAGAAAATGTGGTGTTTGATAACCAATATTAGTGTGGTGTGTCTTCTCATGGTTTGGAAATGTTTCATGTGAGGTGTTTTGAGTTTGATAACTCTCCCCGTTTTAATTGTGTTTCAAGTTTGAGATTTTGGTCAATGAGTTGGTTTTGAGATGATGGTTAGTGGGTTCTTTGAAAAAGGTTTCATTAAACCTTTGGGATGGTTCCCTTTGTGTGTTCAGTGTTCATTTTTGGTAAGTTTTTCTATTGGATTAGTTTGATTGGGTTCTCAATGTGTGGCCATAGGTGGTTCACTATTGGAAGATCCTAAAGTTGATTAATTTAAGGTCTCTCTTCTTGAGTTTCAGAATTGAATCCACCTCTATTTCTTGGTTAAGCAGGTCCACTCTAAGTGAAATATTGGATGTGGAAAGAATAGAAATAAAACCTAGTTTTCTTTATTTTCTTGAGTCATAAAAGCTGAAGTTTTCCTCATTTATACTTGAAGGTCTGGCCTGGAAATGGGGTAGGGAATTCCAGTAATGGGAAGTAGCCAGAATTTTTTGGTAGTGGTCTTGGTATTAAAAAGGCATGTGGTTCTTTCATTATTTTATCTCAGGAATAGGATCATTTTGTTCCATTTAGTGTGGAAAGTATATTCATAAGAGGCCATCATGACCATTCTCAAAAATAATGGGATGTTTGGGACTCAACTTAAAGTCCCTTTCCTTGTATTTCTTCTTTATTGGTAGTGTTCGTGTTTAGTGGTGTCTTGTGGTGTCATGTTTTTCTTTAGGAAATCCTGAATTTCTCTATCTCAAATGGAGGTGTCTTCTGTGTGTTCTTGTTTCCATTGTTTCTCATCTAAGGTGAAAAGGGATGATGTGTGTGCATATTATAAGTCCTTGTCTAGGTGAAGTGACATGCTGAAGAGAAGTGAGTTCCATGGTAAGTTTTGTTCTTTTGGTTCCACCTATAATGATGTGTGGTTAATCATGAAAACAAAGAAATAGTTATGATTATGAATCTTTAGCTTCTGGCTACAAGGCAGGAGATTCTTTAAACATCATGGCTTCATCCATAGTCCCTAGATTGAAGCTCGAGTGTAGTCAAAAATCATGTGGGGGTGTAAGGGACCTTGGTCTATCTTGGTCTCTAATGTTGTATAGGTATAGTTCAAGATTCTCTATTGTAACTCATTTTTTTGGAAAGGTCTTGTTTCATGGGAAGTGGCATAAAGGCCTTGTTCTTCATTGTGGCATGTGTGGGTGTAAGAGTTACTCATTTATTATGAGGTGGTGTGGTTGTATCATTTTCTTAAACTCCAGTGTTTATACCCTTTATATTCAAATCTCCATGAGGTTTTCCATGTGTGGTCAGCCTTTTAAATTAGTTTTAGTTTTGTTCGTCCTCATCTGGAAGTGGTCATGTCTCGTGGGAATAGTGAATCACATAATGTTTTATATTTGGTTTTTAGTTTCTTCATCTAGTCCCTTATATTGGGGGTTTGGTTTGTGTTAGTTGGTTAAGATGGTTAGTTCTTATGGTGGGGAGACCCATCATGGGTCTCATTGAAATTCCTTTTGAGTAAATTGATGTTAGCTTATTTCTAATGGTGGAGAGTCTGTTCAGTTCTCCTCATGTTGGTAATCTAGTTTTGTTTCTAGTGTTGTATTGGCATTGGTTAGTCTTGTTCGGAGATATATAATATTTAGTTACCTCTTTGATTAAATTCTAGGGTTGGAGTGTGCCTAGTGGTGTGTTGAACTAAGATTGTGAATGTATTCATCGAGATGTAGTTTGAGTTCGCTTGTTTGTTTCAGGTAATTGGTATGATTTTAATTTGGTAATGTTTGATGTGTTTTTGTATTGAGAGGTTGGATTTTGCATTGAGATAATTTCTTTTATTTTTATTGATCAACTATAGTTGTTTTAACTTTTGGGGGCAGAAGGAATATAGTGGGGAGTCTATTCTAACCTCCCAGGTTCAACTTGTAAAAATATTTTTTTGTTTGTGGTGTTCTTATCTTCTTTTCATTGATGTTTGTTGGGAACCTCAATGAGTAATGAAGGAGTATTGGTTTTTTTCAGATCATACCTTGTTTTTTATTTCTTGGTGATGAAATCATTTTGGTGGGGAGAATTGTTACACCTGAGTTTTTTATTTCACCCTTTGTTTCGGTTCATTTTTGGATTTCAGTTCCTCTCTCAAGTTTCGGATGTAAAGGGGTTTAATTTTGAGTTATTTCCTTTGTTTAATTTTAGTATAGTTCTTTTACATGGGTTTCCCCCTTGATTTTTCAATAAAATTGTAAGTTTTTGGATTGGTAGATAGATATTCATGGTTGGTGCACAGTTTTTCAAACCATGCACCATTCTCCAAGTAACTATACAGTAGGTTGAGATTTTTGGATAGAAGCTACCACATAACTTCTTTGTTGTAATTTAGACCATTTATACTAACCATGCGATATGTGTCTCTTAGGAAGATAGGGGCACACAGTTTGAAAAACCAGGTGGACTAACTGTGTGTGATGTTCAGGTCATTAAAAATTCAAAAATTACCTTTGTGTCCTTCTGGGATTTAACCACAAAACCTCTCTTTCTCAACCCATTAAACTTACTCAACCCTAGGATCCTCCCTCCCATTCTATTTAATCCCTTGTTCTCCCTCATTTGGGTGTATTTTATGTGGATTATTCAAGGAAACTCTAAGTAAGTGGTTTCTCTCTTATTTCTCCCATCTTTCTAGGGTTTATCCTCTTATTCCTTGGGGTTTTGTTTCTACAGCTAGTTGGGTGGTCAATTTAGGGTTGAATATCATTCCTTAGGGTTTAATCTAGATGTTTAGTGTTTGATATTTCCTTTCTAGGGTCTTTTGGTGGTTCGGATGCGGTTTCGCACCAATTTTCATATTCATCCAAGATTGAGGTAGATTGTTCCATGCCCTAACATTATTGGATGATTTTAATATTCTTTCTTGGTTAATTATATGTTCTCTATGATTTATTTTTTTGGTATGAAAAATGTTTTAGAAGGCTTTGAAATTATTATGTGATAGAAATGTATTTTTAAAAATGGGAAATTGTTATGTTTTTGTGTGTTCCTTAAAGTAGTGATTCTTGTAAGTGTTTTATGATATTTTTAGAGGGTGTGAAATGTGTTTCCAAAGTAACTTAAGGTGAAAATGAGTTTGAGATTTTGTTTTTAAATGAAAATGTATCACCTTGGAATAATGTCTTTTTTTGTGCACTTTTTATGGGAATTATAAATTTTTTAAAGGATAGGAAGCATGTTTTAAAAGTTATTTTGGTTTATGTGTGGAATATAAAAGGGATTTTCCCATGGGATTGATTGATCAATTGTGTTATTTTTCTTGTTTTTTTCAAATGGGGATTTATTAATTTCATGAGTGATAGTGAATGTATTTGAAAATGGTTTTGGTGTGTGTAAAATGGGAATGTGGTTTTGTTTATAGAAAATAGTGACTACCCAGTGTATTTATAATGTTTAGCATTTGTATGTGAATGTAGTGATATGTGTGGCTTGTGAACATGATTTTGAGCACAAGGTAATCCTAGGTATTTAGGTGGGCTGACTAGTTCTAGTACGCTAGTGATTTGGAAGTGCCTTATCCCGGTTTCACTTAGCTAGATTGACTATTACAACACTAACTAAATTACGATGATGATTGGAGACCACTAGGCCACTAGGGTGTCCTATCCTAGTGTCTCATGCATAAGAAAGATGTTAGTCATGGTTATTATACCACCTTTCACTAAGGTACTAGGTTCTAGTGTATCACTCAACCTAGATTACCCCTAGGGATTTACCCATGGTTCCCTCTTGAGACTTATGTGTTGTGGTTCCATCCATTAGCATATGGTGGACCTTGAGTACAATTCATTTTAAATGAAAGTTTATTTTTGTAAATTTTTCCTTTTGAAATGTTTCCTTTAAAAATTATTGTGCTAAAAATGGTTTTTATTTAAAAAAAATCTTTGTAATGTTTCAAAGGATTTTACAAAAATGAGCATGTTAATTTAACTTTTTCTGTTATATCATGGAATCTTTCTCTTTGGGTAACATCCTACTAGGATTTGGATCACACCCTACATACACCTTTGGGTGTATATAGACTTTTCTTTTTATGATCTAGGTAAATGAAAAATGTTTCGTGATGATGTTGGTGGATCGGGTTACTGGTGCTCCTTGTTGGAGGTGTTCATGGGGTAGCTTGAGGGTGATGTCCCTCATATTGCACAGAGATTTTTGGGACATTTTTTGATTTCTGTTCCTTATAGTGTTTCTAGTTTTTAGTTAAAATTATGAAACATTAAGTCTAGAAATTTTTGTACCTTTTTTGGTTTTAGTCATTCAGTTATTTAATGTTTCTTATAAAGGGTTATTCATGGTTATGAAATCAGGTAAAATCATTACCAATGTATTCTGCTAATACTCGAGAACTAGTTTCTAGCCCGTGGGGATCGAGAATTCCCTTAGATCCATGCCATGGTCTAGATCGGGTGTCGGTTGGATGGAACTTTATCTTGGTTTGTGACGGGATTATGATTCAATGTTACCATGTGGTAATAGTTTATTGAAACAATCTCACCATTTATCAAGATTGTTTATGATCACATTTTCATTAATGAAATATTATGATCCATATTTCAAGAACACTCATGAATTTTTCTTCTCATCTTGTTAGTCTTGATATCTTCTTGTATTATTACCATTTTTTCACTCTTTGGTACTTAATAAAATTAAGAAAATGTTTTTAAGAAAATATGACCTTACCGCCCTCTTCAGTTAGAAATATGTGTTCTTTCAAAACCAAGTTTTCTAAAAAGGGTTTCCAAGATTATTCTACTAATCTCTTATGATCATTAAAATACATTTTTAAACTTTTTTTATTTTACCATTTTTATTAAAGGAATCTCCTTATCACTTTCCAAATGTGTAATTTCTATAACATTTTTATCGTACAAAAGGAATGTTCTTTTTACCTGGTACAACATGTACAGATTTACCCATCATTAATTATTTTAAGCCTTTTTTTATGATTAAAGGTTAATTTTTAAGAAAATTTTTTTAAAAATATTTTCAAAAAAATTATTTTCAAAAAAAATCAAGCTTTATTTATAAGTTTTCAATTTTATTTTCAAAGAAATGTTTTTCAAAACATTTTAAAGTTTTCTTTATAATTTTTCAAATTATTTTCAATGAAAAATGTTTTCAAAATGATTTTAATCTTATTTTATAAGTTTTCAAGGAAAAAGGTTTTTAAAATGATTTAAATTCTTCTTTATAAGTTTTCAAGGTATTTTCTAAGAAAATTATTTTCAAATGGTTTATGTATTAAAAATACTTTTCCAAAGAAAAAAGGATATTTTTCTCAAGAAACATTTTTGAAAGTTATTTCAAAATTATTTTCCATTTAAGATGACATCGGTTGATGTGACTCATGCCTTTCTAGGAAATGATCTAAAGGTTCCATTCATATTATTTCTCTGGATGGGTTATGCTTGATGTCATGGTCTTTATGAAACTAGTTTCTCTTTCACGGGTTATATGTTTATGAAATTGGTTTCTCTTCCATGGGTTATTATTTTAATGAAATGATTATTAAAACTGTATCATTTTCCATAGGTTATGATATGATTACATGTTTAAGATACCCATTTCATTTCATGGGTTTTTATACGATTGTTTATGATTTTGTGGAACATGTATATATGATTTCATTATGAGATAGGTGGGACCTATATCTCCCTCTAATTAATTGGTTAAATATTTATATCTCATGAGATAGAATAATATGGTCTTGGGAATGAACCTTGAATATTAAGATGGCTATGGGAGTGAACCATAACTTCCAATATGGTATGAGGAGTGAACTCATGATACTAACATGGTCATGGTAATGAACCATGACTACCAAGATGGTATGGGGAGTGAACTCATACTACTAAGATGGTATTGGTAGTGATACCTTGGCTACTTTGGAAATCATATTATATACTTATGTATTTTCCACAATTCCATGTTTTATTCTTATATTATGCTTTCATGGATTAAGTTTGTTGTATACTTGTGATTCATGTCTTATGAACTTCCAATATTTGTGTCATGATTCATGTATATGATCTTTGATATGTAGGGTATGGTCTTATATTTTCATGATCATGTTCTCATACCCTTATGCTTATGATTATTCTTACATATCTCCATTGTTTACCCTTAATAAGCATTTGAGCTCACCCCTTTTTATGTTTCCTTCCCCAGGTTATGAAGATATGTATTATTTTTTATGTGTCTAAGAAGGTTTTTGTTCAAGAAGAACCTAGTGGGAGATAATGTATCTTATTTATGTACCAGTGTTTATGTTTCCATGTTTCCAAAGGCACTGAACTAATATGGTCTTTGGGAATCTATTTGTGTAATGTTTTAAGTATTCCACAAAAGTTATGTAATGTCTATGTATGAAAAAGTGGATCTATATACTCTTGGTGTGTTATAATACTAACATTTCATGTAGCATGGTCATCTTGAATTTATTTATAGATGACTCGTTGTGACATGAGTTGGGTTTTGAACTAGGTGGTACAGGACATACACTCACTATGTATTGTAATTTGAGTTCATTCCAGTTGCACATGGGAACTATTTAAAATTGAATTTTGGTGAGAGGTCATGGAAGGGCTAAGGAAAAACGATTTAAAATGCGACACTTGTGGGAATAGTGGGATATATCTTTTAGTAAATTTAAGGTATGTTCTCATAATGAGGGATAATTTAAGAATAAACCAAGTGTTTTGAGGCAATTGAATCATAGCTGAACCTTGACACACACGGTCAGGAGACGTGGTGTTAGAGGATAAATGAAGGAAATTATGGCCTTTTTTTATGTAAGTATGGATATAAGGGAGTTATACACTCCTATTGATAAAATATTAATATACTCTTATTATAGGAGTGATCATTCCCCATATTTTGACATCATCCTGGGTACATTGGGAGTGTGTCAACTGTATGTCAAGCTATCTAACCAAATAGATTTTGTGGGTTTATGGAAGAACTTTTTGTGATTGGATCTCAAGGATTAGTTTAAAATAATCCATATGGTGTGAAATGTGTCAATGGTCCTTTAAGAGTGGTGACCCACATTGTATCTTGAAATCGGAAAATGTCATAGAAACTGTTCTCAAGGAGTGGGTTATTAGCCATTCATGTTGTTATATTCAGATTTCATGGGGAATAGGCTATTTTAATCAGTTTTTATTTTTTTTATTGTGATAATAAGGATGCTCCAAAGGTGGGGAGTGGAAGGTTGGTCACTGGAGGGATACCCTCATGTGATAAAGGTCATGGGATCTTGAGACTGGTTGTGTGAAAGTCGTTTTGGAACTCATATACCATTTTATAAATGGAATCACATACTACTAGAATTATTGAAAAAATCCATGTACATATTTTGAATATGGATTTGGGTGAAATCAATATGTGGGCGTTAAGCTCAGAGTAGCTTATAATGATCCATGGATGCTGGATTGAGATAGTATTGGTGATGGTGATATAGCGTAATGATTATTTTCAGAAGTAGATGGTTTGACCTAGAGATGTCATTGAAATGTGGGTATGAGCCTCCATGGGCATGCTCAGAATGATCTTGGTAAGCCTTGGGATAAAATCTTGTAATTAGATTAAAAGACACATTGTCTATTAAAGCTGATCATTTTCAAAAATATTCAGTCAAAGGTGATTCAACTTGAGGTTTCTAAAATTTTTGTATGCATCTAAGTATGAACTATATCAAACACACTATTGGGATGAGAAAGGTGTAGTTTAAAGTTCAGGTGTGTCATTTTAAGGAAGATACAACACAAAAATCTAAGCATGGTTAATTGGTATTTGACCATTTCGATCTAATCGAGGGCCAAGATCAAATTTCTCATGTGATACCTTGTTTCATGAGTTTAGTATCAATCTCAAACCATCGTTAATATGCTAAGTCCATGTTTCAATAAGAAAATTATGATGATAGTGGTACCATGACTTGGAATTGACTGTTAAAGATAGGACCTGTGGTGGGATCACCATAGTATATTTGATAAAACAGATGATGAAGTTATAATTTCTCAGGTTATAAAGGCTCAATTAAGTTATGTATTGAAATTTTAGTAGTGGTTACAAGTGTTTTCTCGGGTTTTTTCAGTTTAATCATTATATGCTTAAAATGACTCTTGGAGGCATGTTAGGTGTTTGGAAATGTAATGTATCCATTTCAGAAGAAATTCATAACCCAAGTAGTTTAGTTAATATTTTAATTAGTCACCAAGGTTTATTGGGGGTGATAAGTTCTAATGTGGGGATATTGTAATATCCCATATTTTGGATCGGGTTGAAAGTTCTAAATAAATCTGGACTTTTACATTTGGAAAATGGGTTGAATCTAAAACTAAGCCTTAGAATATAAATTTGAGATTTAGGTCACTAAAATGTAATTTTTTTAGATGTTTTTTAAGGATAGATATGTTTCTTAGATTTTTTTTGAGTTTCAGGAGTTTTGGGCTCTAAAAACTCCATTTTAGGAGAAATATATAGAGGCATATGGTTAGCGCACGGTTAGTACTAACCATGTGGCCCAAACCATGCATCCTTTTTTCTATAGGTTAATGGACCATTGAAACTATGTGTACCTATAGGTAAAAGTTTTCATCCTAGTGCAAGGGTGATGGGGGTGTCATGCGGTTTTTTTAACTATGCGCCCAAGGTCGCACGACCATGCGAGGGGTCTATAGAAAATTATAGAGGTGGGTGCATAGGCTATGAACGGTTTTTCTAATCATGCACTAGACATGTGATGTGGGTTCCACTTAGGATAGTAGTACCATATAGTTAGATCATGGTTATCCAAACTATTAAACCAAATCATAAGGATCATTAAAATAGGAAAAATGACCATTTTCCCCCTCTATCCTTAAATGGGTTTCACCCCATTTTCCACCCTCATTTCGCCCAGAATCCCTCCACGCACACACTCCTTTGTCTCCTCTTCCCATGGTGGGTTATCCCTTGTTCTTGTTCTAATTAAAGTGTCATAGGTTTCACTATAAAAGTATTTTTAATTATAATACTCCACTTTCTTCCTTTTTAAGATTATATTTTTGTATGGAATGTTATTTCCATGCAAGCTCATATGCTCTATTTGTAGAGTGTTCATATATTCTTCTGATTTCTCTCATTTATACTTGAATAAAATCATGATAATGGAAAAGTTAAGCATCATAATCATGTGGTATGTGTTATATATTCTTTTCCCTTAAATTTGAATCATTTATATAATATTGTCATTGTGCCGCTTCCTAGACCTTCCGCGCATTGCTTCTAAATTATGAAATGCTTTAATTTAATTATTTAAACCATGACCTTGATTCCCTTAAACACCACTTACATGGTTATAGGTTGATGAAATCAAATAAAAACATCCCTTGGGTGATTTCTTTAAATTCTTGGAATGTTTATGAATGCCTAAATTAATTAAATGATTTTGATAAACCTATTGGTCCTTGATAGATTACCTTATTATTTTCATTGTGTATTGGTCAATCTTATTAATTGAATTGAATTGGAATCCATTTAATGGGATACATCCTGATGAATTATATTATGGATAATTTCATTGTTAAATTGATAATTATATTGATTGTATCCCTTACTCTAGTTTTATAATAAAATCACTTTGAGGTGCGATGTTTTACCTAATGAATAAGGGGTGATTATTTAGAGATGTTTAAATTTTTTTATGTCGCGGTTGCTTCCCATGGACTTATTGTTTGTTTATACATGAATTTTCCTGATGATATAATTTTAATTGATAATGTAATGTATGATCTCATGGCCTTTTTTTAAATAATAAATGTAACATTTTAATGGATTTTTGTTGCACCTTGAACAATATTGGGTTTCTCTTTATGGAATTCCTAGGATAAGGGCTCATAGGGAAAGTGGGATTACCTTATACTGGATTATTATAGAGGGTCCTTATTTTGGGTTATGTATATGGAATTTCATACCCCCTTGGTCAAGGATAATGGACATAGTGATTCATATCACTTGGGTTTCTTGTCATGGCATTCCATACCCCCTTGATTAGGACATTGGGCATAAACCTCTTTTATTATTATTTATGATACTCAGCATGGAATCCTACCTTATACTTTATATTTGGCATGGTGACCTACATTATTTATGACACTCAATCATGGAGTCCTTTGTTAATCTATAAGACTCTTACTATTATATAGGGATGCCCGAGTTATGCCTCAAGCCCTGTCTAGTATTGTGTGTGTGTGTGTGTGGATATATACTTTATTACATATATAGTGCATATATATATACCTATATACATGGTGACACTTACTCAGAGGTATTCTAGCTTATGTCAAAGTAGGTATGGTTGTCCAGGTGTCCTTTGAGGAACCTGGGTCTGACTTATTTACATTTCATTATTTATTGTCTTACTAATATACATGCACGCTACTTTATTTTATATTCACAGTTTGGATTGTATTATACATCATTGGTGTTGGCTTACTGAGTATATCTCACACCATGTTTAGGTTGTCTATTGGTACCCAAACAGTCCTCATGATTACAGGTTAGGACTTTGAATTGTTCCTCTATTCTTTTTTCATTTTAGACTGGGACTGGACATCAGAGATTAGGAGTAAAAGTTGAGCATGTACTCAAGGTGCCTTCTGGGGTTGGAGTCATTAATTATTTATTATTTTTTTAATCTATCCATGTATATTGTTATACCTGATATATGTTCATTTCTTGTACATTGTAGTATGTTCATGCATGGTTATTTATTCATTTACTATTTATTGTCAGTTATTATTTATCTTTTATTGTTTATTTTAATCTTTATTGAGGTTTATTCTACTGTAATTATTACTGATATTGAGGGCATAGTCTCCCCGTTTTACCACCTCTAGAACCTCATTGTTAGTTGGCGGCCTCTGGCATGCAAGGAGGTGCACTTGAGGCTATGTGACTAACCAGTTTAGGCCACTATTCTAGTGGCTCTCGGGTCAGGATGTTACACTAGTAAAGGAACAATGCAAGTAAAAAATGATGAATGAAGTTAAGGATAACAATCCTTAAACTTCTTTAAATAATATATAAACCAATATTTCTGGTCAAATTAACTCTTCAATTTTATCCCAAAGTGGTATGAGGATTAGTACCCAAATCTAAGAGATACATGCTCTAAACCAAGAAGATAATTGATCAATATGATCAAAAGATACATGTTTTTCACCCTCAAACTTCTTCAAAAAAATCATTGGAAACATACAACACTATCATTGAGCTCCTCTTCGATCAACCCAATCAGTATCAATTCCTCGCCAAGACTTCATCAAACTCAACATTCATAAGATACAGATTCCTATCCCTTGGATCTCTTTGATCATGAAAGTTCAGATAAAACAATTCCAACAATAAAAAAATTATAGCTTTTACAATAAGCACCTCACAAAAGAGATCTTTAAGTATCAATATGAAAAATATTACAAACAAAATCTCTCACACTGAGGAAGTTTAAATCTCATGGAAGCAGATTATTTAGCATGTAATCATCTATATATCTCATATATTATTCCTCAAATCTTTGTCTGTATTTATAGTCATTGGTGTAACTAACTTCTTTAAGTTCTTCGATATAATTATAATAAAATCAGAAGTTGTAACAACTTTAATTGGATGTAGTTTAGTGAAAATTCATATAAAGCTCTAGATCTTAATGAATCAAAATCAGCTCACCAAAAGTTAACTCTATATAAAAATATAACTTAAAAAAACATCAAGTTATCTCAAAAACAAAATGAAGTGTATTGTAATTTTCAAAACAAATGGATAGATAAGAGTTATTTTGACTCAATAGTTTATATATTTGAATATTTATTTATTTATTTATATATAAACATTATATATATTTAAATACATTTGTATATGTATATTTATATAAATTTTTATATCGTATTTATAATATATATATATATATAATTTTTAAATAAATTTATACTATATTATATTTATATATACATTTTTATAATACATTTAAATGCATTATTAAATATTTTTACTACTTTATATAAATTTAATAATTTATTGTTGTTAAAATTATGAAAATAAAACTGATGATAATTTTTTTTTTTATGCTCTAAGTTTATAAATATACATTTTACATGTAAAAATATTTTAATATTTATTTATTTATTTATTTATTAATTTATATATACTACATATTTATTTATTTTATAATATAGATATAAAATTATAATTATATATATATAAACGCACACACATATAATTATAAATATATATGTATATTATAAATTATATAATATAAAAATAAATTCATAAATTTATATGTAAAATATAATTAATGTATTTATGTATTTATTTATATAGTTCATATTACCATGTTTTAATATATATATATATATGAAATTTATATAAATAAATATATAAATTTTTATATAAATTAAATTTAACAATATCTAAATATGTATATATAAATTATATTATGCATAGTACCATTTATCACCACTTTTCAGAAGTGATGATAAAGGGTGCCTTTTATTAGTTTTTTTTTAATATTGATAAAGGCCAATGTTTTTTCACAATTTTGTAATAGTAAACATAAAACATGTCATGTAAATGATTACAAAACATGTATATTGAATTTTAACACATAATATGATTTGTACATTATTTGAATAACAAATATCTTAGGCATAACATAATCTAGACACATAAAAATTACATGAAAATAACATGTTTTAAGTCTGAGACATATTTTTTAAATAGATATATTGATTTATTTATTTTTTATTAAAATAATTTTTCTTTTAAAATTTTAATTTTAACTAGTTAAGAGTTTGAAGAGTTTTCCAAAAAAATAAAACAAATGAATAATAAATGGGTCTAGTCAAAAAGTAAAAAAACATATTTATTGAGATTATATGAAAAAAAAATATATTAGATTAAATTTTAAAATGAAATATCATGAGTTTTTTTATGAAAAAAATTAAAATTAAGATAACTATTTTTTTTTTGATTTGTTCATTATTTATAGGGTTGAGGCGGTCATTCAGGATGGTAAAATAAATTTTCCTTACCTTATTCCATGGATATTATCTCAATGATACACAAAAATGGTTATGAAATTTGTCTTATGGAGTAAACTACATGACAAGTTTCTACCTAGTAAAATATTTGAGGATAGGGAAATATTGCATTGTTTTGATGGACCCCTGAAAAAATATTTATTGATACGGCTAGATTCATGGTAGATTGGTACTGATTTGTGACCCTGAATAAGAAATTTCTAGGTTTAGAACCTGACAATACCATATTTTCACCCCCCCCCCCCCACACACACACACACAAACACAATTTTCATGGGGTATAGTGGGTGAGGAGTGTGGCTGACGATGGTGTCCAGGATAGGGTGGTGCATATAGACAAATGGGTCTTGGGTGAAAGAGAGATATGGTAAGATCGGGTTTCTAGAGTCATAACATGTGACTTAGGTAGTCATAAAGGGATAGTCTTATGACTAGACTTGTCGTAAAATACAACTGAAAATAAAAATGGTTCTTTGGTCGATGGGATTTCGAGCCATCCTCTTAGGCCCCTTGGGCTTCCATTCTTCCAGGACATCAAGATATCAACAATTTTGTTTGCTTTCCATATGAAACTGTATTTGTTTATTTTTTCCATTTTTATTTCTCACGTGCATGAAAATTTATTTTGTTTTATTTTATGATCAATATAATATTGTCTTTTTTCCCTTTGTGTGTGGGTCAAGCATGTTGGGCCTTATTCCTATGGGCTCCTCCTTAGATACTTTTTCTGCTCACTTGTTGCCTCTCCACCTCATCAATCCAATGCGTGTTCATTCCCCAACATTTATTAAGGTCACCACCCTTTGTATCTTCATTTTACATCTGTACTGGTTATCCCACTCATTCAATTTGGGATTTCCATGCGGCTGTTCCTGTTTTGTTGAGGGATCTTTGCTGACTATTCCAGTCAAGAGATTGATTCCCCTTGTTATGTGTCATTTTGGCTCATTTGGTCATTTAGAACCTCGATGCTCTCACTCAAATCTGGTGAAGGTAGAATCCTAGTTTTCTATGTATTCTTTCCCAAAGAAGCTCAACCTTCTATCTTGTAATCATTTTTTGGATGATCCTTCATCTAGAAGTGGTGTGTACAAACCACCCAAGACAATACCTGGTGGAGATTTAAACCAGGTGCACTTATGGTGCACATTTTTTGATCAAGAATAAGGAACTCGACATTAACCTACAATCTACAAAGCTTTCTCAGATATTGGTAAAACAATCTAATATTTGTAAGATCTTTTATGTTATTTAGATTTGGTTCTTGGTTGTTTTTCAGCTTCTTTCATTTATGTTCTATTCTTTATGGTTTGATTCTTGTATTGTTTGATTTCATTTTTTATGCTTCATAAAAAGCATGTGAATTGTGGAGGGTTTTCATGCATGTAGTATCCCTAAGGATCTGAATCACATTAAATCTTATGTCCCTTTATTTCTTTTTATTTTCTTTGTTTCACTTTTTCTTTTAAACTCATCTTGACTCTCCAAATTTCTCTCTATCTCATTGTTCTCATTTTCATTTTTAGAACATAGTTTTTCAAACATATTAAGTGAAAAAAAAATTGTTTGGTGATATTAGGATATTCTTAGGGGAATATCCTTATGATTTTACCTAAAAACCTAGTATTAGGGCCACTAAATAACAAGATAGCATCTGTTAAATATGAGATTGAAAGGTTTGATGGTAACAATGGCTTCAACATTTGGAAAATCAAGATGATATCCCTAGTTGTATAATAGGGACTCATCAATGCTTTATAAATACCTATAAAACCTATAGTTTCCTAATCTAATGATGGAAAAATTATAACTACTTATCAAAATGTCTCTTTTTACATCTTACAAAAGTCTCATATCTCGATAATTATATCCCTTGGTGATAAAGTTATTATATAAGTAGCTTATAAATCAAATTATTCTGGTATATAGTTGAATATTGAAAAACTATACATGATTGTTTCACTTTTTGGTCACCTATATAAGAAACATATATTTTTCACCTTTAGAATGTGCCTGGGTACTCCAATTTGAGCTCACCTTGATGAATTTAATAAGGTTTTATTAGATATTTCTAAAATTAATGTTAAAATTGAGTATGAAGATAAAGATATTATCTTGTTAATTTCAATTTATATTTCTTATAATACCCTAGTTGAGACAATTATTTATGGTTGATACTATTTATAGTTATAATAAATTAAATTGGCCCTCCTTTCTAAAGAGTTTCATACTAAACCTAAAGTAATGTATGAGGTAGAAAGTCTTTTTACTAGTGGTAGACATGAAAATAAGAATAAAAATAAATACAATAATATATTAAATGTAAATAATTATAAACAACCTAAACATAGATCAAAGTATAAGGGTGGGAAGGTTATTGATCGCACCGCAATTCACTATTTTATTTCACCCTTACACCACTGTATTATACTGATTTTGTTTTGTAAATTCATAATATTATAACAAATTGAACTTAATTTTTTATTAAATTATTTAATTTTTATCACTATTAAAAGGTTGATTTTACTTTTTTATGTTTTCATTGTAGTTGGAGGTGATTTGGAGGGTCCAAGATGAAGTTGAAGAAAAATGGGCCAAACTGTGCAAGATTCCAAGCACACCAATGGAATAAAATGGATACTAAAGCTATTTTTGCATCCAATTGGGCTGAAATTTCTTTTAATGGTCCAAAATTTAGTGGTATACAACTCTTATTAATACATCCAATCCCAATACATCCATTAAGAGTCCCAAATGAACCGATCTTTCCAAGAAAAGGAATCTACATGAACTCAAAAGTTGTTTTTTGTATTTCATCCATATCTTTGGTTGTAGTTTTACAAATGATTCTAAACCTTAAGTGGAGATATTAAATAGGTGGTGGAAAAACTTTTAAATTATTCCCAAATCGAGATAAGGTTTTCTTACCACCCAAAACCATGGGATAAGTGGTATTTTGAAATCTGAGTTCCCAAAACCACCACTCATTTTGGATATAAAATGGAACCTTGGGTACCTAATTTGCAAGTTTTACCAGAGAGAAAAGATCTTACATTTTGTAGTGTAACACCTTGGACCCAAATTCCACTTAGGAGGTACCCTGATCCCAGTGAGTCACATGGCCTCAAGCGTATCTCCTCGAACACTAGAGGTTACCAACTAGCAGCAAGGGCCTCGGGTGTGTCTGTGGGGAGACTATTCCCTTATTACCAGAGTGTATCACAATAGATAAAATATTAAAATAGGTAAATAAATAGTGGAAGCAATATAAGTAAATATAATACACAGTGGAAGGATACAATATCAATAATAATTGAAATAACTGGAATAAAATACAGCAACTGATGATGATATATGTCATGTCACCAAAAATATGGGAAAGCAAGTACAAAAGTAGTATAAAAGCATGCTATATAAAGTAGAAAAATGAACGTAAAATCTATCCCAAGATTTTGTAGCTCTATCTCGGTCATTTTCTACCAGCTTCATCCTAAAATAGTAATCAATCAAGTATCTGAAGCCTTACTCTTCCCTTTGTCAACAACTACATACATAGTGTCTTACTGGGTACCAAACGGTGGCCCAGATAGGGTGTGAGATAAATCTCAGTAGGTCACCATCAACAATGTATATAACATCTTGTCCATGTAATATAAACTGAATGGTGTGAAGGTATGGATATATAAAAGTAAAGTATTATAGTAATGTAAATACCCAAGTAGTTACTTCATCCCTCAGCTGGTGTCTGAACATGTAATAAGTTCATTAATTAATTAAGTTTTAGTTTATATATTTAAGTCATGTGAGGCACATCCAACACTTACATCACCACATGATATAAATAGTGAAGGTTCCATTATATAAAAAGGAAACCTATATTTATTTTAACAATGAAAGGGTTCCAAGGTAATAACCAAGGCAACCAAGACCTCAAGGGCACCAACTCGGTAGTGATTGTAGCCTAGATAAGGGGTAAGAGTGTAATACAAGGAGCATCGTCCAAGGAATTCCACAATAGTAAGATTTAACTAAGTCCATGAAATATATCCAAGGTAAAATGAGATAAGTTATTGCAAGGTCCAATGGTATAACGAAGGAACCTCGTGTCTGTATAATTCATGATGGATCTAAAGAGTGTATCCAAGGTATCCTGTAATGATATAGAAGGGATCATGTGGTGTTATTCCAGGCATCCACTGATAAAAGAGGATCTAGTTCCAAGGTGGGTCTTAATGAAGGTAACTGTAATCCTTGAATCGGAATGGAATCCTTGAGTGCTTATAGAATTCCCTCAGGAATCCAAAGGATAACTCAAGTTAGACCCTTCCTATAATGATTTCAAGTTCCACATACAATTATGAACCTTATATTTAATTCATTTAATAAGTTATTCTATGTGAAGTTCATTCCATTTAATAATTTCAATAGGTTCAATACTTTCCTTTCATTAGTTTGATAAGGCCAAGGAGCATGGAACCATTCTAGTTATTTTATATTTAAATCATAAACATTAAACAAGTTCACTTGGTTCAAGACTTTCCTTTTATTAGTGTGACAAGGCCAAGGAGCATGAAACTGTCTCGTTATTTTATTTAAGTCATGCTCAGTTAACTTGGTTCATTCCTCTACCTTCCACCGTGAGTGGAAAGGGGTTCTACCTCATGCAACTAGCCATTAAATTTCATGAAGTAGGCCAAGTCATATTTATACCATATACTTACCAATATACCATTTAAAATTTATTAAACAGGTACAAGTACTTACCTTATACAGGTCAAGTGGAAACAAAATGTTCCAAACCATTCATCAATTAAATATCCATTTATTAACAAAAGGATTAAGATTAGTATGGTCAAGCTTAAGGCATGCCTGAACAGTGGCTCAAACATGTCAAAACACCTAAACCCAAATATAACATAATACCCTACATGGGGTGGCCAGCATTGTGGATGTAACCAAAAACAATAAATCACATATATGGAAAGATTCTTAGAATAAATTTCTAACAACTATAATCATGACATATAAATTTAAAAAATTACACTCAATGAAATCAGCATGATGACGTGATAATTTATAAAATGATTAAAAATTGAGGAATGAGTTATAGACCACTTACATCATACTCATAAGACTCTTACCATCCACTGTTGGCCTATAATTTTTCCTAGATCATAGTAGATATGAAAAAGGGTATATAAACCTACACCTCAATAACTTCATCAAGAGTAATAGAAATGAAGAACGACTCAAAAGAACTCGAGTATATATCGTTGCACATCCAACATGACAAATGGAAGCTTGATCAGATGTCGGATGAAGGTGACATCTCAATCCCTAGATTATGCCTTGAAAGATCTACAAAGGGGGATAAATTGAGGTTCTCCCCATTGGAATTAAAATTAGGGAATAAGGGTTAAGTTAATTAGATCATTAAGGGAAAAATGGTAAAATTACCCAAAATTTCACCTGTGCATGGTTTGGCTGCACAATTTTCCAAACAGTGTGTCAACCATACACGAGTACCTAAAAGAAGAGGTGAACTCACATGGATAGGCAGCACAATATGAGAAACCATGCACCAATTGTGTGAAATATCACTTACTGAAAATTCAAACCACTTACATGGTTAGATCTAACCGTTTATCCTACCTTCATGGTTTACACTAATTGTCTGGTAGTCCAAATTCTCCCAAAAATATGGGTTCTAGGCTCCGAACAATCCCCAAAAACCCCTAAGAACTTCAGTATCTAATTAGTTGTATGAAAATGTTCTAAAATAAATAGTTAGACCAAAATTTAAAGGATCCATACTTGAGTCAAAATCTGGGTTCTTACAGTCTTCTCCACTTAAAGGAACTCGTCCCCAAGTTTACTTTACAAGGGAGAAAAAACACTGGATGAGAATAACTCCATCCACTAAGCATGTGCATCATTCTCCTGCTCCCAAGTCTCATCATGTACATGGTCATACTTCCATACCACATGTAATAGAGGTAATTATTATCCTCGAAGAGCCTTCATGCTTTATTCAAAGATACGTATAGGATAATCCTCAAAAGAATCATTGGCATCAAGCTAAACTTTTTCATGATCAAAAGTATGAGATGGATAGACATGATAATGGTGAAGATGTGAAATGTGGAAGATGTCATGCATGGAACAGTACCTTTGAGGTAGTAAAAACGGATATGATATCGGCCCTGCTTTTTCTAGAATTTCAAATTACCCTGCATAATGAGGCAATAGATTCCCTTTCCTTTGTATTTGTCTATGCTCTAGCCTAGGTGATACCTGTAGGAAAACATGATCCCCAGCCTTGAATTATAGAGGTTGTCGATGGTGATCAACATAATATTTCTATTTAGACTAAGTAGTATACATATGCTTCCTGATCATTTGAACATGATCTGAAGTCTCCTGCACAAGATAAGGACCTAGTAAGTCTACCTCACCTTCCTCTAGCCAACACAGGGGTGAATAGAATAACTTACCATATAAGGACTCAAAATGATCCATCTAAATTGTCGCCTAAAGGCTGTTATTATAGTAGAAATCAATGAGAGGGATATGATTCTTCTTAAGAACCATCTAAATCAAGGAAAAATGGTCAGATAATTTCCTCTAGAACATGTATCGTCAGTTCTAACTATCCATTAGTCTTAGGGTGAAAATTTTTGCTTAGAATCACCTATGTACCCATAGCTTTATTCAACCCCTATCAGAACCATGACATGAAATGGGCATCCCTATCTGAAACAATAGTACGAGGGACCCTAAGTGGTTTTATGGTCTCATAGACATAGGTTCTTCCCATCTTATCAACTGAGAAATTATTCAAGATAGGAATTAAGTGGGATAACTTTTTCAATTTTTCAATAACTACCCATATAGTATTACTACCTCTCATAAACATAGGTAATACCACTATGAAATCCATAGCAACATCATCCCATTTCCATTATAGGACTAGAAGTGGATATAAAAATCCTACAAGTCTCTGGTGTGAGGAATTCACCTGCTAACAGGTGGAACACCTAATAATAAATCCTACTATTTAACTCTTCATTATGGTCCACCAATACTGGAGTCGCATGTATCAATACATTTTGGATATGACTAGATGAACTGCACACTAAGAAGCATGTTACTCTCACATAAACTCCTCTCTTATATCTGTAGGAATGAAAACATATCCATGGATACATAGGATATCATCTCTATCCATAAACCAATCTGGTGGTGGGTCATCTCTGAAAATACTCTCATGAAGAACCAATCCCTTAGGATCTAAAAATTTTCTACTCTTCACCTTTTCAAGGAGGGGAGATTTAACTGTCAAGGATGAGAGAAAATATGGAACATGACTGTCATGAGACTCTAGATGTAGCTCAAAAAAGAGGACCATCGATTTTCATTCATCGTTATCTTCCAATACTGCATGTTCCTGAGTTTGTCAAATCAGTGCATCAACGACTACATTTTCCTTTCCAAGCATAAAGGTAAGCTCAAAATCAAAGGATTGAAGATATTCAACCCATCTTTACTATATGATATTCAATTCACATGTTTAAAAGATATATTTGAGGTTATTTTGGTCTGTATACACTACAAATCAATCACCCAATAGATAGTGTCTCCAGTAATGTAAGGCATGGACAACTGCTACTAGCTCAAGGTCATGCATCGGGTAATTTATCTCACGAGGCCACAACTACTGATATACGTATGCAACATCTCTATCCTCCTACATCATCACTACTCCTAGTCTAATTCTTGATGCATCACAAAATACAGTATAACCTCTACCAGGTTCTGGAAGAATCAGAACAGGTTTCAAGACAAACCTCCCTTTAATATCCTGAAATGATTCATCACCTCTTTGGACCATAGTAACTTAATACCCTTATTTGTAACGCCATTAAGGGTTGAATAAAGGAATGATAATTCCAATATAAAATTTCTGAAATAACTAGTCATCCCCAAGAAACTCTATGTATCTAACACATTCTTAGGATACTCCCAAGAAACCACAACACTAACCTTCTCTGGATTAATAGATACTCCTGATTATGAGATTATATGACTCAAGAAGTGAACTTTGTCAATATAGAAGTGGAAGTTAGAAATCTTGGAATAAATCTAATACTCTCTCAGTGTACTCATGATGATCTCGAGGTGCTTAGCATCGTCACTACGAGTGTGATAATACACCAAGATTTCATCCACAAATATTAAGACAAAAGAATTCATATAGGGGTGGAACACTCTATTCGTTAGATCCATGAAAAGGGTGGACACATTCATAAGACCGAATGACGTAACGTGGTACTCATATAGACCATACCTGCTACAAAAAGTTATACGAGGTATGTATGATGTCCTAACTCACACCTGATGATATATCGATATTAGGTCAATCTCAGAGAAGACCCTAACTCCTCATAGATGGTAAAATAGATCATCTATTTGAGGTATTGGATATCGGTTCTTAATCATAATCTAGTTTAACCATCTATAATCTATGCATAGAAGAAGGGTCATATCCACCTTTTGAAAAAAAATATAGGTGAACCCCAAGAGGAAGTGTTAGTCCGTGCAAAACCTTTGGACTCCAAGTCATATAACTACCACTTGAGCTCCTGGAGCTCAGTAGGTGTCATCCTATATGGAGGAATGGATACTAGAGCTTCTCCTGGAACAAGACTAATCATAAAATATACCTCCCTATTAGGTGGAAAGCTAGAAAAGTCTTCAGGAAATACATACCTAAAATGATATACTATTGGAGGGAATTAATCATGGTATAAACCTTGATCCTCCGTAAAGAGATTGTAAATCTGGGTGGTCACTCCACCAAGCCCATGATGCTCTGGTCCATCTCTACTAGCTTGTACAACTCACTCACCCTTCTGTAGATAATTTCTGACCTATGGTGATGTAAGTGATACTCTACAGTGATATCAGTCTAAAAAGGTGTGATACGAAACCAACTAATCAATCCTGAGAATGACATCAAAGCCCTTAATATTGAGAACAAAGAGAATTTTAATTGCATACCTTAAGGGGATAGTCCCTAAACTGGCATATGCCCTCTAACTGTACTAACAATGGTGTATCTAGGGTCATAACACCATGGTAATACTGTATTTTTATCCCAAGTATTTCCATGATAGATAAAGAGATGAAAGAGTGGGAAGAACCTGTATCAAATAAAGAAGATACTATAGTGGAGGCTACTAGAATAGTACCTCATACTGTAGATGTTCCTACAACCTAATCCTTGGGTATTGGGTGCAATGCATACATATGGCCTGATCCACGACCCTATGAAATAGTTGAACTACCATGATCAAAACTTCTCTGCAAGAACTGCTGGTGATCAGGGGTCTGGAAACCATGGCCATGACCTCTTCCATGTCCAGTCCTACTGGTTCTACTGCAACTCCTCACTTAACGCAGCATAAAATAACATGCTCTTGAAGGTGGAACTAGTGCAGAACCTCTTCTACTAGAATCTAATGGAAAGGTCTGACATAATCTCTACAAGTTCCCCATACAGTTGTAAGCACTAAACTCTAGATGGTCTCTATCATGATGAGGCTTCAGATTCCCCTATCATCCACACTAGTGACACACTATCGAGCTACCAACACGGTACTCTGGCTACCACTTTCCTGATGAAAAAACTCAAGAGATCGCTTCCTACTACTAGAAGAACTACTGGCCTGCAATGACACTAGTCCTCTATGCCTAGTACTGTCACCATCCCTTGAGTTATGCTTAGTGATAAGAGACTAATTTACTATTTCATATAAAGTAAGTAGGAGAAATACATTCACTTGAGTATGGATGTCATGCACGAGCCCGTCCTTGAAGTGTATAGCATGCGAAATCTCTTCACCAGTTAGAATCAGTTCAAATCACTATAACTCAGTGAAATGCACTAAATACTCTATAAATGACATAGAACTCTGTTTGAGGTACATGAACTCTCTAGATCTTTCATCTCTCAATATCTTAGGAAAGAACTGATCATAGAAGTTAGTTTGGAAATCAGCTCATACCATGTCCTAATGGTGACTAGCTTGGGTAATCACATCCCGCCAACGCTTGATCAAATCATAGATCATGTATATATAAAGATTGTCCCTCCATTCTGGAGGTGTCTCCAAATGCTAAAAGATAGATAATGTGGCCTCTAACTAAGACTTAGCATCTTGTGGACCACCATCCCCTAAGAAGGTAGGAGGATGTTGTTGCTGGTACTCATGGGCCTGATCAGCAATCGTAGGTATAGCTCATGGTGCACCATCTATGTACTAAATCATATGTAGGAAACTATCGTGAACTTGAGTATCAGTGCCCAATTGTGTTATAGTAGGTAGTGCCTCATGTAGAATTCCTAGAGGTAAGACTAGAGGATTAGGGCCCACCATGTCCGGATCATGGTCATCGCCACCCTCCTAACACATGGCACAAGGACATCATGGCAGCATTGGTCAACAAATTCCAAGCACACGCCTCAAAATAAACTTTAAAATTAGATAAATTAAAACACTAATGGAATATAAACATGAGAAAGGGCTCACTACCCAATTTATACTACCCCCAAATACCCACTTAGAAGGTTAGGTAATGGTAAGTTATCATGTATAAGGTACAGGGCTTCCAATAACTAAAGGTTCAATCATACCTTACCTCATCATTTATGGGTAACTGTCTCATTCATTTTATATTAAATTATTAGGTTCACTCCTTTACCTTACATAAACATGATAAGGTGGGATAAGGTCATGAAACAATCTCATTTTAGAGTCCAATTTCACTCTTTATTTTCATTTTCTTATTTCCATATATCAAAATTCATTTAAAATTAGTTTTCTATCTCAGTGAATCAGGTCCCATACTCCTTATCACTAGGATCAACACCCATTTTAATTTATAATTAAAGAGTTGATTCGGTAAATGAATCATTCCAACCCACAAGGTCCTATAACACCTCGTGAGTTGAGATAAGAAATAACTTAATCACATCCCTAAAATAAGCAAAATCATATATACAAATCAAGTCTTACTCAATAATCATAGGAATATAAAGAATTGAAAAGCAGTGAAATACACCTATATGGCATGGCAATATGAATGACATGAAAACTATAGGTTCATATGTGATGCATGTAAAAATGATACTTTCCCTCATATCATCGAGACAAGGATAAAATAGAATCTCAATTAGAAGAATAATCAACAACACCACATATCATGTGAATCACCTAATGGTGTAATGATATCAACTGTAATAGGAAAAGGTAGAACAACAATTATAATTCAAGAAACTCGGCCTTTACCCCAAACATGGGTTTATGATGCCCAAGCATGGATTAGGAACAAGTTGCAAGAATTACTAATCTCCAAACTATTTTCTATAAATAATAAATCAAGAAAAGAAACACCTATGATACCACTTTATGAAATACCGAACTCGAATGCCACTTAGGAGGTACCTTGAGCCCGGTGAGCCACATAACCTCAAGCGCATCTCCCCAAACTTCAAAGGCTTCTGAATAACAGTGAAGGCCTAGGGTGTGTCTGTGGGGAGATTATCCCCTCATTAACAGATTGTATCACAATGGATAACACATGAAAATAGGTAAATAAATAACGAAAGAAACATAATTAAATATAATTCACAACAAAAGGAGACAAGATCAATAATAAATAAAATAGCTAGAATAGCATACAAAAACTGATGATGATATATATCATGTCACTAGAAAGCTGGGAAAAAAGGTACACAAGCAACATACAAGCATGCTATATAAATTAGAAAAAGGAATGTAAAATTTATCCTAATAATCTCGAGCTCCAGCTCAGTCATCTGCTACTAGCTTCATCCTAAAACAATAATCAATCAAGTATCTGAAGCCTTACGCTTCCCTTTGTCAACACTTGTATACATAGTATCTTCTAGGGTACCAAACGGCGGCCCAAATATGGTGTGAGATAAATCTCAATAGGCTACTACCAATGGTTTCTATAACATCCTATCTACATAATATAAACTGAAAGTTTTGAAAGTATGCATAAATAAAAGTAAAGTGGTATAGTAATGTAAATACCCAAGTACCTACTTCATTCCTCGGCTGGTGTCTTAACATGTAACCAATTCATTAATTAATTAAGTTTCGGTTTATATATTTATGTCATGTGGGGAATAGACAACACTGACATCACCTCATAATAGAAATAGTGAAGGTTCCATGATGTAATAAGGCAACCTATATTCATATTAATAATAACAGGGTTCCAAGGTAATAACCAAGGAAACCAAGACCTCAAGGGCCGCCAACTCAGTAGTAAATGCAACCCAGATAAGGGGTAAGATTGTAATCCAAGGATCATCATCCAAGTTATTCCACAATAGTAAGATCTAATTGAGTCCAAGGAATACATCCAAGGTAAAACGGGATAATCTTTGGCTAGGCCCAAGGGTATAACCAAGGCACCTCATGTCCATATAATTCATGTTGGATCCAAGGAGTATATCCAAGGCATCATGTAATTATATATAAGGGATCCTATAGTTTCACACTGAGCATCCACTAATAGATAAGGATCAGGTTTCATGGTGGGTATCAACTAAGGCAATCATCATCCTTGAATCGAAATAGTGTCCTTGAGTGCTTATGTAATTCCCTCTGAAATCAAAAGGATAGTTCAAGTTAGGACCTTCCTATAATGATTTAAAGGTACACATACAATTAGTCACCTTACGTTTAATTAATTTAATAAGTTAGTCCATGTGAAGGTCATTCCATTTAATAAGTTCAAGAGGTTCAATCCTTACCTTTAATTAGTTTGAAAAGGAAAAGGATCATGCAACCATTATTTTTATTTCATATTTAAGTCATAAATATTAAATAAGTTCATTTGGTTCAATAATTTCATTTCATTAATGTAACAAGGACAAGGAGCACGCAACTGTATCATTAGTTCATTTAAGTCATGATCACTTAACTTGGTTCATTCCACTACCTTCCACTGTGAGTGGAAAGGGGTACTACGTCATGAAACCAACCATTAAATTTCATTAAGTGGTCCAAGTCATATTTATACCATATAATTTTCAATATAAAATTTAACATTTATTAAACAAGTACAAGAACTTACCTTAGTTGGGTCAAGTGGAAAAAACATGGTCCAAATCCTTCATCAATTCAATAACCATTTATTAATTTAAGTCTTACCATTATGATGTTCAAGATTAAGGCACACCCAAATAGTGGCTCAAACATGTCAAAACACCTAAAACCCAAATGTGGAATAACACCCTATATGGGGTGGTCGGTGTTGTGGATGTAAACACAAATAATAAATCACATATATGGAAAGAGTATTAGAATATAGTTCTAATGACCAAAATCATGACATATAAATTCAGCAAATAACGCCCGATGAAATCGGCACGACGACACGATAATTTATATAATGGAGGAAAATTGAGGAATGAGTTATAGACCACCTGCATCATAATCATACAACTCTCCTCATCCATTATCGACCACTAATTCATCCTAGATTGGATCATATATGAAAAAAAACATACACCTCTAAAACTTCATTGATAAAAAATATAAACAAATAATTAATCAAAAGGACTTGATTACTTATCATTGCACATCCAATGTGACAAACATAAGATTGATCGGATTCCAGATGAAGGAGATCTCTCAATCTCTATCTTAGGCCTTTAAAGAGCTCCAAAGGGAGAAAAATGGAGGTTCTCCCTGTTGGAATTCATATTAGGGAATAAGGTTTGAGTTAATAAGATCATTAAGAGAAAATGGTAAAATTACCCAGAATTTAGCATATGCGTGGTTTGGCTGCACGGTTTTCCAAACCGTGCACCAACCATGAATGGATACCTAGAATAAGAGGGGCACTCGCATGGCCGCATAGTCTGAGAAGCCATACATCAACTATGTGAAATGGATCTACCTGAAAATGTAGACCATATGCATGGTTAGATCTAACTATGTTCCATACCCGCATGATTTACACTAACCATGTGATAGGACAAATTCTCCCAAAAAGATGGTTTTTGGGCTCTGAACAAGCCTTCGACACCCCTGATACCTTCATGATCTCATTAGGCATCTGAAAAAAGATCTAAAATAAAGAGTTTGACCAAAATTTAATGGATCTATAACTGATTCAAAAAATGGGTTCTTACATGGAGACCCAAAGGAGTCCTCTCCTCATACAAGAAGTTCTAGAGGGCCCTATCCTCATAGGGGGGTCAAGTATGAATGTGAAGTTCCACCTGAGCCTCCTCCTCCTCTCAATGGTGAGATAAATAGTGGATGGTCATTTTGAGGAAGATACACATACTTGGGAGGGATTTATGACACTTATACTTCTACTGACTTTTTGTAATTTGTGTTTAAATTATTTCACTTATGTTTTATCTTAACATGATTCTAATATGAATGCATTTCTTTGGTTTAATTAAGTGACGCATTTTTCATTTCAATATCTATTGGGTTGATATTTAAGTGGTAATATTGGGTTGTTATGATTGTACAAGACAATAATCCTATTTATTTGATACATACATAATATTTTAGTATGATTTGGTAACCCTTTTTATATACTTGATATTGAAACATTGACAACATGATTTTTGTTTTAAGGGTTGGTTCTTTGTGCGTTGTTTTAAGATGAAAGAAGGGAATCAATATCTTGACAACCCTCAACCAAAGGATTCCATTAAACCATGTGAAATTTTTATAACAATGAACTATACAATATGTGTAGTGAACTTGAAATGACCTTATTCTCCCATAAATCTAAAAACACCACCTTTCATTGTCAACTATTAAACTCTTTAATTAATTAATTTTATTTTTAAAAAAAAAATCAGAACCACCCCATTTTTAGTAATTTTTATTAAAAATTCACACTTTAAACCTATAATGATCCTTGACATATGACCTAGGTTCTTCCCTAGAATACAAATAAACATTAAAATCATAATAAATTTTGACATTTCATGAAAACATGTTCAAATTTTTGTGTCATTTCTAGTGATCGCTTTGGTTTTTAGTGTGAGTTTTTTATAAAAACATTGTGTATTTTGTAAATATTTGTGTGATTATTTTATACTTAATTTATTGTAAGTTGATTTCTAAAATATCCCTTTTTTTAGGCCTCATTCATGAAATTATATTTATCAGTGGAACTACTTCCTTTCGAATATGAACCAGAGAGGATCTTGTATCATTGATACCAAGAAGCATCGAACGATCCCTTGAAGGAGGATGCACATAACATCAAAACCCTTCTGGATACTTCTTCTTATTATGAAACCAACATCAATATGGAAATAAAATTGAATAATATGGCTGAAAATAACTATATATTAAAATAACTAACCTTGAATGATGTAGATATCCATCCTACATACATTCAAATACATGACGAAGAACCTAATTTTAAACTAAAATCTGATTTAATTCACTTATTACCAAGATTCCATGGAAATGCTGAAGAAGATCCACATAATCACTTAAAATAATTTCACATTGTGTGTTCAACATTAAAACTTGAAAATGTGTATGAAGAACAAGTAAAACATAGAGCATTCCCATTCTCTTTATAGACATTGAAAAATATTGGTTATATTATGTTAATTCCCTAATAAAAGGATGGGTGGACATGAAATGCATTTTCCTTAAAAAATATTTCCCAGCCTATCGAACTAAAACTATAAGGAAAGAAATTTTTAGAATAAGTAAATCACAAGGAGAAAAACCTCATGAATACTGGGAAATATTTAAAAGTATTTGTTCAAGTTTCCCACACCACCAAATAAGTAATCAAAATTAAATACAATATTTTTATGAAGGTTTAATTCCTTTTGATCGTAACATTATTGATGAAGCTACAGTTAGTAAACTAGTTGATAAGACCCCAATTTATGCAAGAATCCTAGTTGAAAACATGGAATAGAACACTCAACAATTTGGTTCAAGGTCTAGTGTACCCATTCAAGGTGTCCATGAGGTGAAGAGTTATGAGTTTAAAAAGAAGGTGGACATGAATTTTGAAGATGTGAGTACCCTTCTCTGACAAATTTCTCTTTCCCAAGTGAAATCCCAATTTTATTCTCACATCCATTTTGGTATTTGTTCTGTCAACACCCACTATTGTGACAAATTCCCTCAATTAAGAGAAACTTATGAGAGTTGTGAGGCAATCCTCCCAAGACACCCCTATAACCAACCCATTAGTCAAGAACCATATTATCCATCCAACCTTAAGTGTAAAGAAAAATAAGCCTATAGGGAAGGGGATATTCAAACTAACCTCAAAAACCATATAACCAACCGGGTTAGAGTAGTCATCCACCACCACAACCCAAAAATCCTCAACCACCACAAAGGCCTTTCTAGATACCCCTCTAAAACCCAAAACTAGCCTAAAGGTAATTATGAAACAAAATAGCTAAAAAAATCTCCAATTTCAACAAACCACCCAAACAGCCATACAAGACCTAAAAACCCAATTATGCCAACTCACAAACTCTATGGGTGAAATCCAAAGTCATGGGTCAAGTAAACTATATTATCAACCACTAATCAACCCTAGGGATAAGGGAAATGTTATTTCCATCACCCTTAGGAGTGAAACATAACTTAAAATTCAAATGACCTCTCCATTAGAGTCATCCCCTCTAGAGGAAACCACTATACTAACCACTGAAAATAGTCCAAATAAGGAAAAACCATGTCCTAAGAGAATCCATTCCAAAAGAAAGAGATTTTAATTTGATGAAACACCAATACAAACCATCCCTATTCTATTTTATCAAAGCTACACCCAACTAAATAAACAAAAATAAATATAAAATGATATAGAAGTCTTGTAAACTTTCAAAAAACTACAAGTTAACATCCCATTAATTGATGTCGTGAAGAAAATTCCACGATACGCAATGTTTTTAAGGAGATTTGTACACACTGAAGAATACTTTGAGGTGATGAAAAGTTGGTCTTTGGGAGGAACATATTATCATTGATAGATCCATCAATTCCCACCAAATTAAATGATCCTAGAACACTCTTGGTTTTATACACCATAGGGGAGTATTTATTTTCCGATGCTATGATTAATTTGGGTGCCTCTATAAATGTGATTCATCACTCTATTTTCTCCTAATTATAGGTCAGGGAACCAAATACCACTATAATTTTTGTTCAACTAGAAAACCAAAGTACAACACACCCCACTTGTGTGTTAGTGGATGTTCTTATGAGGGTGAAAATTTTAATTTTTCTTATTGACTTTTATGTGCTTAAAATGGAAGATGATAGGATGAATGGAAATGTCCCAATTATATTGGGGATACCTTTCCTGAAAACTACCAAAACCATAATTTCTATCCATGATGGTACATTATCTATGGATTTTGTTGGTGAAATTGTCCACTTCAATATCCTTGATTCCATGAAGAACCCCTCAGAAGAACATTCCTCACTCTTGGTTAGTTTAATTGATGTTCACACTTCCTCCACAAAAACATATTTTCCATCCCTTGATCCCATTTCTAAGTTTTAAACATTGATAGAAATTCTAGGAAATGAATAATTCACCAAGTGTTGTACCAGTTTAGAAAAATGTCAAGAATGTTCTTTAATTGATGATTTCTTGAGAACTGAGGATCCCATGACCATCGATGATACTTATAAGCTTGTAAAATATTATTTGTCATCTATGTATGTTACCATTATGTAGTTAGATGAGATTAGTGACCTATAACTTTCACTTTCACTCCCATCAATCCAAAATCCCTCTAAATCTAAACTTAAAACACTTCATCAAAACTTGAAAAAATCATATCTTGAGAATGAAAAAAAGATACCTATCATCATAGCTAGTTCACTTACTCTAGAGAATGAATTGTGACTGCTTGAACTTTTAAGGGAGTATAAAAAAACATTGGTATGGACAATTTTTCACATTCCAAGTATTAGTCCATCAATTTTCACACATCATATATTGTTAAATGGTGAGGATAAACCAGTGAGGTAGTTAGAATTTCAACTGAACACAAACCTCCTAGACATTGTTAAAAATAAGGTAACCAAATTACTGGCTATTAGAATTATTTACCCCATCTCTGATAGACAACGTGTTAGTCTAGTGCAATTTGTTCCTAAAAAATTGGTCTTACAATAATAAAAAATGAAAATAATGAATTGGTTCCAACCCTTGTGAGGAATAGTTGACATGTATGTATAGACTATCTCTGAATAAACCAACACACTAGTAAAGGCCATTCCCCATTGACGTTCATTGACCAGATGCTAGAGAGGATAACAGGTAAGTCCCACTACTATTTCCTTAATGGGTATTCTAGATAATTTCATATCCATATCGCCCCTAAGGATCAGAAAAATACAACCTTCACTTGTACCTTTGGCACATTTATATATAGGAGGATGTTATTTGGTTTGTACAATGCTCTAGGTACTTTCTAGCGAGGCATGGTTAGTATTTTTTCAGTTTACCTAGAGAATTGCATGGAAGTATTCATGGATGATTTCAATATATATGTATTCACTTTTGATCAGTGTCTGAGTAGTCTTGATTTTGTCCTACGTCATTGTATTGAATAAAATCTTGTCTTAAATTATGATAAATGTCATTTTATGGTGCGACAAGGTATAGTACCTGGACATGTCATTTATGAGGATGGTACCCAAGTTGATAAATAAAAAGTGGATTTCATTTATTCCATACCATTACCCCAAAAATTTGTGTGATGTGTGGTATTTCTTAGGTCATCCTAGATTTTATCATCATTTCATTCATGACTTTAGTAAGATTTCACTCCCCCTCTCCTGATTACTCCAAAAATAAAAAGAGTTTGTATTTGATAAAAATTGTGAGGAGGCCTTTAACAAATTGAAATGGAGCCTCACGTCACACTTATTAATCTAACCACCTTGCTGGGATTTACCATTTGAGCTCATGTGTGATGCATCTAACTATGAATTTGGGGAATTCTTATCACAAAGGGTCAATCGATCTCCACATGTCATACCCTATACCTCATTCACACTGGACCCTGCCCAATAAAACTACACCACAACTAAAAAATAATTTCTTTCCATCGTGTTTTCCTTGTATAAATTTAGGTTATTCATTTTAGGTTCCAAATTAATTGTGTTCTCAGATCATACAGCCCTCTAGTATCCCCTTAAGAAACCAGAATCCAAACCACATATCATTCATTGGATGCTCATACTCAAGAATTTAATATAGAAATTAGGGGTAAAAAAGGGTAGAGAATGTGGTGGATGACCATATACATAGGATCCTACCATCCTTAGACATTGAATCGTCCCCCCTATATTCCCATAAATTAAATGTTTCCTGATGAGAAATTTTATGGTGTGCAAGATGTTATTCCTTGGTATGCTAAAATTGTAAATTATTTGGTAGCATCTTGTATTCCTATTGATTTCAAAAAAAAACAATTAAATCATCTAAAACATGAGTCTATTTGGTACATTTGGGATAATCTCTACCTTTTTCACACATGTAGTGATCAAGTCCTCAGGCATTGTGTTCTTAATAGTGAGTTTCAATCTGTCCTTAGATTCTACCACACTCTTTCTTGGGGGGGGCACTTTGGTCCCCAATGAACTGCTCACAAGGCCCTCAATTCTAGTCTCTTTGGCTAATACTATTTAGGGATTTACATGTTTTCTGTGAATCTAGTACTCATTTTCAAAGAATGGAGAATTTATCTAAAAGAAATGAAATTTCACAACAACTCTTTCTCTTCCATGACATTTTTTATGTTTGGGGAATTGACTTTTTGGGGGCATTTCATGATTCCTTTGGAAACTTCTACATTCTTATGGAAGTTAATTATGTGTCAAAATGGGTAGAGGCACGATCCACAGGGACTTATGATTCCAAGATAGTTGTGTAATTTTTAAGAACCCAAATTTTTTGTAGGTTTAGATTACCTAGGTTCATCATCCATGACTAGGGTTATCATTTCTGCAACCGAACAATGCAATCAATTTTGCATCGGTATGGGGTCAGACATTGAGTGTCTACTGCATATCATCCACCAACCAATGGTCCATCTGAGGTGTCTAATAGAGAGGTAAAACAAATTCTTACAAAAACAGTTCAACCCAATATAAAATATTGGAGTCTTAGACTCAATAATTCATTATGGTATTATCATACTTCCTTCGAAACTCTCATTATATTGTCACGATATCAGATAGATTTTGGAAATAATTATCAATTCTCTATTGATATAGATCATTGGTCCTATTGGGCCATTAAAAAATGAAATTCTAATCCTTCTGGTGTGGGTGATAAAAGGAATCTTTAGATTTGGGATTTAGAGAAAATGTGTACATATTCATATGAGAACTCATGTATTTATAAGAAGAGAACCAAGGATTTCCACAACTACCTCATCCTTCATTGTCAATTCCAAATTGAGTAGAAGGTCATATTTTCAATGCAAGGTTGAAGTTACATCCAGGTAAGCTTTGTTCCCACTGGTTTGACCCATACAGTATTACTAATGTTTATCCATTTTTTTTCTCATGTTAAAAATTAAGAAACAAAACAAACCTTCACTGTTAATGGGAAGTGGTTAAATCGCTTTCATGAATCCATTTCAGAGTCCCTGATGGAGGAACTCTAAGTTTAAGAATAAACCTACCAATGAAACCCTCCAGGTTTTATCCTTACTTCTCATATTCTCTTTTATTACATTTAGGATACTAAATACTCTAAGTATGGGGGATGGGTAAATTCTTGGTTTAGTTAGGATTTTTATCACCTTTATTCTTTTTATCTTTTTCGCTTACTAAATAGTGTTGTTACCTACCCCCCCCCCCCCTTCCCCCTCATTTTTGTGTTGGAATTTTCATTTTTTATGCCCACTTAACCATGTAAATTATTGAAAATGCGTGGGGAATTTCCCTATTTCAAGTTGTTTTAACATTTAAAAAAATTGTTTCACTAATGGGATGTGTGTTTTAGCATGAATTTAAAATTGAGGTGTAACTTTTTCATGTAAATTGGTTGTTTGTTGATTATATAAATGGTTTTATCTCTATGAAATGTTTTAGAAGATTGATACCCTTTGTGTTAGTAGTTTATAGTAAAATTATGTCACTTAATATATCCACACATATTTACACCCAACCATGAAGTGTGAATATTTCTTACTTAATAAAAGATAAATATAAGTTAGGTTAATGTTTCTCTACTTTACATAATGACCTTTTCAGACATTCATTCCTTATATAATCTATTTTATTATTGTACCATATTGGTCTATGAGTACATACTTATTATTTAACTATAGTACACCCTAAAAATCAAAAAAAATAGAGGGGAGTGGTGAAATGTAAAACATATTGGGATATCTAGGTCGGGAGATTATGTTTTGGATTTTGGGAATGATTAAGTGAGTGGTTCTTGAAATTTGATTGCAAAAGATGTAGGGAAGGTTCAATGTAAAGTATCATATAAGCAGAAATTTTTAAAAATAACCTATATTCACTGGATAAAAGTGGAAATAATAACATGAAATGGTTGTCACATACACACATGGAGAGTTAGTGACATGGTTGAATTTTGAATTATTTTCTAAAATTGGTATCATTCATCTCCTTGAATTTTGTTCTGATACAATTTATGAGACATTTTTTCTATGATCACTAAGAATAACTCTTTGGTGTGATTTTTTATTTGATCACATTACTATAAAGAATTAAATTTTCGTTTAATTTTAAATCTTTGTGACGTTAGAAATATATCCATGAATAATTTTTTTTAAATGTTACTTTTCCTAGGAGTGAAAATTTTTAGGTGAGGTAGTGTGATCGCACCATGATTCACTATTTTATTTCACCCTTACACCACTGTATTAAACTAATTTTTTTTTATAAATTCCAAATATTATAACAAATTTCAATTCATTTTTTATTCAATTATTTAATTTTTATCATAGTTAAAAAGGTTAATTTCACTTGTTTTGATGTTTTCATTATAGTTAGAGGTGATTTGGAGGGCCTAGGATGAAGTTGAAGAAAAATGGGCTAAACTGTGCAAAATTCCAAGCACACTTATGGACTCAAATGGATACTTCAGCTAATCCATGTATCCAATTGATCTTAAATATTATGTTATTATCCATGGTTTAGTGTTCTACAACTCTTATGAATACATCCAAGCCAAATTTGTCCATTAAGAGGCCCAACTGAACTGATCTATCCAAGAAAAGGAATCTTGCACAAAGTCAACAGTTGTGTTTTGTATTTCATCCATATATTAGGATATAGTTTTCAAAATGGTTCTAAACTTTCAGTGGAGATATTCAAGAGGTGGGTAAAGAATTTTTTAATTATTTTCAAAGTGAGATAAGGTTTTTTGACAACTAAAAACCATGTTCTAGGTGGTATTTTGAAATCTGGGTGCCCAAAACCACCTCTCATTTTGGCTATAAAGGGGAACCTTGGCCACCTCATTTGAAAGTATGAACAGGGAGAAAATATATACCATTTTGGAGACCCAAATGAGTCCTATCTTAATCTAAGAAGTTCTGGAGGCCCCTATTCTCATAGAGGATCAAGGATGAAGGTGAAGTTCCCCCTGAGCCTTCTCCTCTTGATGGTGAGCTAAATAGTGGATTATTATTTTGAAGAAGCTGCACATACTTGGGAGGTAGTTTTGAAACATGTTGTTTTACTGGTTTTGTGTACTTTTTGTATGAATTATTTCACTTATTTTTATCTTAACATTCTGCTTCTCTGAATGCATTTCTTTGGTTTAATTAAGTGAAACATTTTTCATTTCAATACTAATTGGGTTGAAATTTAAGTGGGAATATTGGGTTGTTCTGATTGGAAAAGACATGAATCCTATTTCTCTCACACATACATAAGATTTTAGTATGCTTTGGTAGCCATTTTTATATGCTTTAGATCCAAACCTTGAAAACAAAATTGTTTTGTTAGGGCTTGGTTCTTTGTGCATCATTTTAAGATGAAAGAAGGGGATTAAGATCTTGACAACCCTCAACCAAAGGATTCCATTATACCATGTGAAATTTTCATAACAATGAATTATCCAAGATGTGTAGTGAAATTGAAATGAAATACTTCCCTCATAAATCTAAAAACACCACCTTCCCTTTTCAGCTATTAGACTCTTTAATTAAGTCATTTTATTTTTAAAACTGTTTTCAAAACCACCCCCTGTTTTAGTACTTTTTGTTAAAAATACACACTTTAAACCTCCAATTATCCTTGAGAGACAACCTATGGTCTGACCTAGATTATAAATAAACTTTAAAAATGTAATCAATTTTATGTTTCACGACAATGTGTTCAGTTACCTACTATAATTGTAGAAGTCCTAGACATATTGCTTCAGAATGCCTCAAGACCAAGAAAAAGAAAAGTGTTAAACATGATGAATCCAATGATCTATCCTTGTTAATTGATTCTAGTTATGGCACTAATGAGGTTCTAAATGTTTCTATTAATAATATTTATAATGAATGGGTGTTAAATTTAAGATGTTCCTTTCATATGTGCCTTGTTAAATATGCTTTCATCGATCTATTGGAGAGAGTTGAGGGAGAAATTTTTCTAGGTAACAACAAGAGGTGTAGGGTTCAAGGTAGAGGCTAAATTAGGTTAGATCTTCATGATTATTCCTTAGATGTTGAGTCAATAATGTTTCCTTATGACTTTTCCATTCCTTCATGTTTCGAAAATCACAAACACTCTTCCTAAAGGAAAATTTCATTTTCCTATGTTTTATCTTCATAAGGAAAATTTTCCTTCCCCAAGGAAATTTATCCTTACCATGTTTTACTTGTTCATATTATAAGTATAAAATTAGGTTTCATATACAAAACCTCAAAATTATATATATACTTAGATATAAATCATTTTGTTTTTAGTATTTGAATTCTGACTCCAAGTTCTCTGAATTCAGACTCGGAATTTTCTAAGTTCAGATTCTGAGTTCTCTGAATTCAGACTCTGAACTCTTATGAGTTCTGACTCTGAGTTCCTTAAATTCAGACTTCGAAATCTTATGAGTTCATACTCCAAATTCTACTAAATTCAGACTCCAAATTTTCTTGAAATTCAGATTCCGAATTCTATAGAATTCAGGTTCTGAATTCTTTTGAAGATAGAATCTGAATATTCATATATTATAAACACCGAATGGTTTTTGGTTAGAATCCAAAATTTCATTTTTCCTTAGACTCCGAAAAATGAATTTGGTTAAGCATCATATTTTTTCGTACTCTTGTTATGGTTATAAAATAATGTTGTGCTTTCTGTTTCTAACCAACCATTGTTTGAGTGACATGTGTATAGGTCCCTCTAAAATTCAAGGAAAAATATGACCGTTAGTGGAGGGAGTCGACCGTTGAAGATGTGCCTATAAATAGGAGCACATTTGAATGAGCTCAACACTATTCAATGACTCTAGAGATTACATGCTGCTGAAGTGATTTCTAGAGAGAGACTTTCATGCTTTGTGCGTACTGAACATCTTTTTCAGAATTGCTTTGTGCGACTATGAATATTGATGAGTACATTCAAGGGCTTTCGGGGATAGGAAGATAGAGGTGTTGACTACCTTGAAGTTGAGGGCTTGCGGTGATAGCAAGACTGACTCTAATCTTCATATTGAGGGCTTACCCTGGTGTGGGTAAGACAGACTTTCTTGAAAGTATAAATCAAGGGACCTTTATCCAAGGTTGTTGGATACCCTTCTCTTTGGGTTAAAAGATTTACTACTTGTTACTTGTATTGTTTCAAGTTTTCCACTGCATTTTGAATATTGAGGAAAGTATAACTATCTTATACTTTCTTATACTTGTTCTCTTCTTATACTTGTACTCTGATTAGTAAGATTTTATACTCTTTAAGGTATAATCTTTATCTTTGTAAACTTTTTTTAAGTTTTATTTCAGGAATCACTTTTTCCGAATCAAGCAAGTTCATAGAACTAAGAGGTCTTGTGAATTTACCTTGTTTAACTTTGCTAAACATTATCATCTTTAAAAGTTCCAAAGGAATTTTTTTAAAGTATACAATTCACCCCCCCTCTTGTATCTTGAGAATATACATCATTATTACGATACTACAATCAGTATCATTTCGATCCTACAATTGGTATCAGAGGAGGTTTATGAAATACTTATATTCACATATAATTTTTCTTGCTCAAGTTTTCATTGTTCTATATTTTCCTTTCTTAGGATATTCTTATCCTTGTTTACAAACTTTATTACTAACAAGTTTGTGTGGAGAGTTTTTCTCTTAAGATGAGAGGAATGAATGTTGGTTCCATAGACAACCTAAATCCTACTAGACCACCTATTTTTGATGGGAATGATTATGAATATTGGAGAGATCATATGAAGACATTCATTATCAATACTGGAGTAGATAATTTTGTTATGCTTACTGGGGGATATAAAATCCCTGACAAGGAAGTTAGTACTTTCACCAACCAAGAAAATCATGAATATCAACTGAATTATAAGGTACGCAATACATTTCTTTGTTCTATAACTAGAAATATATATAGCCAAATTTCATCTTGTGAAGCAGCAAATTGTATTTGGAAAAATCTTGAAGTTACACACTTTGTAACTTCCAAAGTTATTGAAACTAGAAGAGCCATGCTCAGAGTTGAATATCATGGTTTCTGCTTTCCTTATGGAGAATACATATGTAAGGTTCTATATAGATTCATTACTATTGTTAATAGTTTACAATCTATGGGTGAGAAAGGATTAGATGATGAAGCTCTTGTGGACAAAATCATAGACATCATGCCCAAAGAGTGTGAATCTAAGAGAACTTCTATTGATGAGAATAGAAAGGTTACTCTGATTTCTATTGATGAACTTTTTGGAACTCTTCTTCAACATGAGACTAGAATAAAGATAGATGCTGATAATATTAAAAAAATAATGGGAATGGATTTTTTTCTTTTATAATAACTTTAAATAATATGAAATCCAAGACTCCTGAGAGAGTTATAAGATCTAAATCTAAGAAGGTTGTTATTCAATCTGAATCTAGTGGAAGTGAATCTTAAGAAAATGATTTAGACAATATTTCTATAAGGATGAACAAGATTTTTGGATAGAAGAACTTTCAATCTAGATAAAATAATAAGGAAAGGAAAAATAAGAAAGATTCAGAAGTCACATGTTATGAATGCAAAAGAGCTGGACATATAAGACCAGATTGTCCTATTCTTAATAGAAAGGAAAGAAAGAAAAAGAATTATAAGAAAAACTAAAAGAAGTACTATAAAACTAAATCTAAGAAAGTCTTGAAAGCTAATGACACTTGTAGTGCCAGTGGTAGAGACTCTTCAGACGAATAATCAGATTACAAATCTTCTAGACAGAAGAATCTTGGTTTAATAGCCAGACTACCAATTGAAAATCATTGTCTAATGGCTAAGGTACACAATGCTGAATCCATGAACAATGTATCTTTGAATTCTAATTATAGTAATGATAAATATTATAACTCTTCTGATGAATAATATTCTTCTGATGAAGATAATACTTTATCTACCTATGAAGAATTTTCTAGGTTTTCTAAGCTTCTTGAGAATGAGAATTCAAGACTCAAGAAAAAGCATGATGAGGAAAATTCTAGGAATTCTATTCTAACTAAAGAAATATCAGATCTTTATAAAGATATTGATAAGAAAACCCTTGATTTTGAAAGTATTTTAAAAAATCTTGAGGAAGTAAATTCTGAGAAGGATAAACTTTCAAAGGATCTAGAAAATGTAATTTCTAAGAAAAATGTTTTCGAGCCTAACTCTAGTTCTAAAACTAATATTTTGGAAGATAATAACTTAATTATTAGACTGAAGTCAAAAATATTTTCCTTGAGGAAGTTTTTTTCAAACTTTACCTTAGGTAAGGAAAATATTGATAAGATGTATTCTCAAATCCGACCTCTTAGGAATAATTCTGGTTTTGGTTATACAAGTTCAAAACTGATTTTTAGTAGCAATTATTTTGTTCCTCAAAGTGCCCCATTCTGCACTAAGTGTCAGTGTGGTGGACACTGGGAAAAAGGTTGTTCCTTAAACAAAACCCAATCTTTAGGATTTCATAAATCTTATTTCTTAAAGAAAATGTGGGTGCCTAAAATTTTACTTACTGAAATTTCTGGATCCAAGAAAGTTTGGGTTTCAAAAGTCTAACACTCTTATTTTTAGGAAAATAAAGATGGTACCAATAGAAATACATGGTATATGGATAGTGGATGTTCCTGGCATATGACTGGTAACAAAAACTTCTTTGAAAAGATTATCAAGACGAAAGGAGGAAAAGTAACTTTCGAAGATAATGCTGAGGGAGAAATTATTTGTATAGGTAACATTATTATTCTTGTAAAAACTTTGATTTTAAATGTTTTATTCGTTAAAGGTCTTAAGCACAACCTCATTAGCATAAGTCAATTATGTGATGAGGGTTACCTTATGAATTTTAGGAATGACAAGTGCTTAGTACACAATTCCAAGGAAGGTTTTATTCTTTCTTCCCATAGGAACGAGAATGTATACATACTAAACTTAGAAGACCTTAGGAGCCAAGACTTACCTTTCCTTAGTGCAATGGAAGATCATTCTTGGTTATGGAATAGAAGGATAGGACAATGTAACCTTATGAACCTATGCAAACTCTATAAGAAAATACTATTTAAGGATCTACTCGAGCTTAGATTTGATTCTTCAAAAGTTTTTTATCCTTGTCAATATGGAAAGCAACATAAATCAAGTTTTAAATTAGTCGGTGAAGTCTCAACCACTGATGAATTACAGTTAGTGCATATGGATCTTTTTGGTCAAATACAAACTGGAAGCATTGGAGGAAAATATTATGTATTTATCTTAGTTTATTATTACACTAGATTTATGTGGGTCTATTTTCAAGCAAAGAAATGTGAAGCTTTTTATTATTTCAAAAGTTTTAGAGCCCAATTTAAAAATGAGAAAAATCTTCCTTTAATAACTATTCATAGTGATCATGGAGTAGAATTTCAAAATTCATATTTTGAAACTTTTTTTAGTAGAAAAGGTATTACTCATAACTTCTCAGCACCCAGAACACCTCAACAGAATGGTGTTGTTGAAAGAAGAAATATAATTCTTCAAGTGATAACAGAAGATTTTCTAAATTTTTGTAATGAAGATTTTCTAAATTTTCGTAATAAAGATTTTCTAAAATAACGTAATAAAAATTTTCCAAATTTTCGTAATGAATATTTTCTAAGTTTTCGTAATAAATATTTTCTAAAATTTTTGTATTCAGTTTTTCAAAAAATTTCATAATCGAATTTTTGGAATATAAAGTTCTTCAAGAAGAATTTTTCCTCACTACGAATAATCTTCCTAGAAATACGAAAGGTATGATTATTTCTTGAGTTTTCGTAATCATCTTTTACTTGTTGGTATTTTTCATTTTATTTTTTTTAATTTTTTTTCGGATTCTATTTTCCTTAAATCTGAATGTTTTCTTTTAAAACCTCAAAAGATTAGATTCTACCAAAATTTCCTAGCGGCTATCATCTCAACCGTCAGATCTTATCAAGAAGTTTGTCAGCCGTTGGATCAATCAGAAAAGTTGAACCATCGCCTAAACTGTCTATATAAAGGACCCCCCCCCCCCCGATGGTTTTCCCACATCAAAACTCAAGCCCTCGCATGCTGAAGCTTTTTCCTTCTGCTTAAGCCCGTTCCGAACTTCTTAGATCTTGCTCAAATTCGAATGTCTGTTAAAGAATCTTCTCATAAAGACATGTCAACTGTCAAGCCAATCTCGGAGTGGTAGGTTTATAGAGAAAGGTTGGTACATCCAAATTTCTTTTCCAAGTATAATTCTATCATCTCAAAGAACATCAAGCTGAATGGATGGGAGAGTGTTTGCGTATTGAAACCAGGAGCTCAGGATCTGGTATATCCTGACTTGTTAGTTGAATTCTATGAGTCAGAAAGTTTTTTCAAGGAAGAAGGCAGAGATAAATTTTCTTTTAAGTGCTATGGGAAGACATATTCTTTATCTTATACCAAGGATGCTAGTTTTATTGGAGTTCCCTATGAGGGTGAGGCAGAGTTTTGTTCCCATAAGTTGTCGTATGTCCAAGGAAGCTTTATTAAGGTGAAGGCTATGAATTGCCTCGGTCTTTCAGATGTTCAAACTCAAAAAATTGTTCACTTATCTACAAATTTCTAGATTCTTTAATTATGGGTTTAAGGATTCATCGTTCTGAGAAAAAGGTACAAGGATACGTTGAAGAAGAGTGACATGTATATTTTGGATTTTCTGGTGAACCTGAGAAAGATCAACTTGGTTAAGCATATTTTGATTACAATTGAGAATATAAAGAATGGAAATCTAAAGGATCAGATTATTATGTATCCAGCCATTCTCTCAAATCTAATTGTTTGATGTTTAGAGTCCTTCAAAATACCTTGTAGTTCAAAACCAATAAATTGCAAAATCATGCTGGTAAGTGATGATACTCTGAGAAGGATGAATGTTGGATTTTATAAAGAATACAAAGAATTTTATGATTTAAATGAGGAAGAAGTTGAAGCCTTATCTAAGAAAAAGGAGGTTTTTGAGACCTCTAAGAAGGCAAGAAGGAAGATGAAGTTGAAGGAAGTATAAGAGAAGGAAAAAACTCCATCAACCAAGGAAACCCAATCTGCACCACCAAAGCCTAAGAAACAAAAAGCATATCTGGATGAGTTAGTAGAAAATTGGAGATAAGACAAGCAGAAAAAGAAAGCAGGGGATCCTAGCTTTGGTTTGGATCCTGCTGAAGCAAAATCTTTAAAAGAAAATACTACTGATGAGCTTGAAAAGAAATCAAAAGAAAAGAAACAAAAGAAGATGATGACTGAAGTATAGAGTATACAATCTCTTCTGAAGGATACTAAGAAAGCCTTTGAGAATATTCCAGTACTAGAATCCTTTTAGATATAAGCTTTACCTAAGACTCCGGGAAAGAAATATGTGACTCTGGAAAAAGTCCAAGAAAAATTAGTGCAGGAAGAAGAGGAGGAAAAAGAAGCCAATGATGATACCGAAGATCTCATTAAGCGAGTTGAGGATTTTCATGAGAAGGAAATATCTTCAGAAAAATTATCAATCCAAACTTCTCAAGCTGAATCATCAAATCTTGATACTCCTGGAAAGTAATAAGAGAAGGATGAAGAGGAAGTGAATAATCTATCTGAAGAAGAAAGATTTAATCATGATTTCATTCATCCAGGAGATGCTAAGGAAGGAGCTGAGAGGGAAGAGTTTGATGAAGATAGAATTGTTCAACTATCTAATAGTGAACATATATATCCTGACCAAGTGGAAGTCATTCTGAAAGTTGATAAGGGAAAACAGGTTGTAGTTGATACACCTACCAAGGCTGTTGTAAATAAAACGGATGCTGGCGGCTCTTAAAAAAGGAAAGTCTCTGAGTTAGAAAAAGAGCCATCACTAAGAAAAATTTTAGATTTGGAATCATCCTCTCTGGGACATGATTTTTTAGTACAGTCCTTGGAGAATATTGTTGGAACTATCCTTATATTTCCAAGCATTGACTCCAGATTCCAGATGCTTCAACACACTCTAAATCAAAAATCATATTCAGAATCCATGGTGATGGAAAAGTGTGTCAATATTGAAGCTGATTTCAATTCTTTTTTCATAAACAATGATGCCCACAAGAGATCCTGCAAGAAGATGGCCAGTTGGTCAAGAAAAACTATAGAAGACATGAGAAATCTTGACGAGTTCCAATATAGTGTCAAGGATGTATTTGACATAGAAGATGTGAAGATCAAGGATCTCACAAATAGATTTGAGAAAAAGCTAACTCTAGAACAGAATTCTCAGATTCAAGAAGTGAAATATCTGAATGGAAAGTTGTATTCAATTTCTCAGAGTTGGAAGAGAGAAAGGGATCTCTGGATTGAGATAGAAGAAAAGCTTTTCAAGCAGAAAGAAGCATTGAAGGCTCAGGAAGAGGTTCTTAAGTATTAGGAATAAAGAATCAAAGACTTAGAAAAGAAATCAGAGGATCAGGATCAGCTTCTCAAGCGATTAGAGAAAGATCACAAAGAGCTCAAGAAGCTCAAAACTATTGTGAAGAAGTTGATTCTGAAGGAAAAGTAAGGATAAAATTAGTCAATTCCGATCTTTTATTGTATTCCTTGTAAAAATTTTTCCAATCATAATGAATTGTTTTTGGTTACTTTTCTTTAGGATGTTTAGTACTAATTTTTCAGGTACCATAATTTCATTTCCATTTTCTTTAATCCTTTTTAAAAATCAAAAAGGGGGAGAAAGGATTTTCAAAAAGAATACTAATCCCAAGTTAGGGGTAGTTTTCATTATAAAGATTTCTGTATTCAAGATAATGAAAAATCTCATTCAGGAAATCATAATATGATCCTTAGTGGTTCCAAATCCTAAGGTGGAGTTAGTTGTATTCATCATTGCCCATGTGTTAAGGGAGATAAGTTTTATTTTCAATGTCTAGAAAAATATTTTCTAAGTCCTTATATTCTTTTTGTAAGGATGTTTTTTCTTTCCAAAAAGGGGGAAATTATTGAGTCAATAAGGTTTCCTTATGACTTTTCCATTCCTTCATGTTTTAAAAATCACAAACACTCTTCCTAAAGGAAAATTTCATTTTCCTATGTTTTATCTTCATAAGGAAAATTTTCCTTCCCCAAGGAAATTTATCCTTACCATGTTTTCCTTGTTCATATTCTAAGTATAAAATTTGGTTTCATATCCAAAACCTCGGAATCATATATATACTTAGATATAAAGTATTCTATTTTTAGGATCTGAATTATGACTCTGAGTTCTCTGAATTCAGACTCTGAATTTTCTGAGTTCATATTTTGAGTTCTCTGAATTCAGACTCTGAACTCTTATGAGTTCTGACACTGAGTACCCTAAATTCAGACTCTGAACTCTTATGAGTTCAGACTCCAAATTCTACTAAATTCAGACTCTGAGTTTTCTTGAAATTCAAACACTGAATTATATAGAATTCAGGTTCTGAATTATTTTGAAGACATAATTCGAATATTCATATATTATAAACATCGAATGGTTTTTTGTTAGACTCTGAACTTTAATTTTTCCTTAGAATCTGAAAAATTAATTTGGTTAAGCATCATATTTTTTCTTACTCTTGTTATGGTTATAAAATGATGTCATACTTTCTGTTTCTAACCAACCGTTATTTGAGTGACACGTGTATAGGTCCCTCTGAAATTCAAGGAAAAATGTGACCGTTGGAGGAGGGAGCCGACCGTTGAATATGTGCCTATAAATAGGAGCTCATTTGAACAAGATCAACACTATTCAATGACTCTAGAGATTACATGCTGCTGAAGTGATTTCTAGAGAGATACATTCATGCTTTATGTGTACTGAACATCTTGTTCAGAATTGTTTTGTGTGACTCTGAATGTTGCTGAGTACATTAGAGGGCTTCCGGGGATAGGAAGATAGAGGTGCTGACTACCTTGAAGTTGAGGGATTGCGGGGATAGCAAGACTGACTCAAATATTTGTATCGAGGGCTTACCCTGGTGTGGGTAAGAGAGACTTTCTTGAAAGTATAAATCAAGGTACCTTTATCCAAGTTTGTTGGATACCCTTCTCTTTGGATTAAAAGATTTACTACTTGTTACTTGTATTGTTTCAAGTTTTCTGCTACATTTTGATTATTGAGGAAAGTATAACTATCTTATACTTTCTTATACTTGTACTCTTCTTATACTTGTACTCTGATTAGTAAGATTCTATACACTTTAAGGTAGAATCTTTATCTTTGTAAACTTTTGTAAAGTTTCATTTCCGGAATCACTTTTTTGGAATCAAGCAAGTTCATAGAACTATGAGGTCTTGTGAATTTACCTTGTTTAACTTTGTTAAACATTACCATCTTTAAAAGTTTAAAATGAATTTTTTAAAGTATACAATTCACCCCCCTCTTGTATTTTGAGAATCTACATCATTATTACGATACTACAATCGGAATTATTTCGATCCTACAATTGGTATGAGAGGAGGATTCTGAAATACATATATTCACATATAAGTTTTCTTTCTCAAGTTTTCATTGTTATCTATTTTCCTTTCTTAGGATATTCTTATCCTTGTTTACAAACTTTATTACTAAAAAGTTTGTGAGGAGAGTTTTTCTCTTAAGATGAGAGGAATTATTTTTGGTTCCATAGACAACCTAAATCATACTAGACCACCTATTTTTGATGGGAATGATTACGAATATTGGATAGATTATATGAAGACATTCATTATCAATACTGGAGTAGATAATTTTGTTATGCTTACTGGGGGATATAAAATCCCTGACAAGGAAGTTAATACTTTCAACAACCAAGAAAAGCATGAATATCAACTGAATTATAAGGTACACAATACATTGCTTTGTTCTATAACTAGAAATATATATAGCCAAATTTCATCTTATAAAGCAGAAAATTGTATTTGGAAAAATCTTGAAGTTACACACTTTGGAACTTCCAAAGTTATTGAAACTAGAAGATCCATGCTCAGAGCTGAATATCATGGTTTCTTATTTCCTTATAGAAAACTCATGTGTAAGGTGAAACAAAGATTCATGACTATTGTTAATAGTTTACAATGTTTGGGTGAGAAAGGATTAGATGATGAATCTCTTGTGGAAAAAATCATAGACATCATTCCCAATGAGTGGGAATCCAAGAGAACTGCTATTGATGAGAATAGAAAGGTTACTGAGATTTCTCTTGATGAACTTTTTGGAAATCTTCTTCAACATGAAACTATAATGAAGAGAGATGCTGATAATATTAAGAAAAAGAATGGGAATGGAAGTGTTTATTTTACAAAAACTTCAAATCATATAAAAGCCAAGACTCCTGAGAGAGTTACAAGATCTAAATCTAATAAGGTTGTTATTCAATCCGAATCTAGTGGAAGTGAATCTTCAGAAAATGAGTTAGCCAATCTTGCTCGAAGGATGAACAAGATTATTGGATAGAATAACTTTCAATCCAGATACAAGTAGAAATAAAAGAAATATAAGAAAGATTCATAAGTCACATGTTATGAAAGAAAAAGTGTTGGACATATAAGACCAGATTGTCCTATCCTTAAGAGAAAGGAAAGAAAGGAAAAGCATTCTGAGAGAAACAGAAATAAGTATTAAAAAACTAAATCTAAGAAAGTCTTGAAAGCTAATGACACCAAGAGTTCCAATGGTGGAGACTCTTGAGATGAATCATCAGATTACGAATCTTCTAGACATAAGAATCTTGGTTTAATATCCAGACTACCTATTGAAAATCATTGTCTAATAGCTAAGGTACACAATGTTGAATCCATGACCAATGTATATTTGAATGCTAATTATAGTAATGATAAATATTATAACTCTTATGATGAGGAATATTCTTCTTATGAAGATAATACTTTACCTACCTATAAAGAAGTTTCTAGGTTTGAAAAGCTTCTTGAGAATGAGAATTCACAACTCAAGAAAAATATTGGTAAGGAAAATTCTAGGAATACTATTCTTACTAAGAAAATATCAGATCTTTCTAAAGATCTTGATAAGAAAACCCTTGATTTTGAAAGTATTTCAAAAAATCTTGAGGAAGTAAATTCTAAGAAGGATAAACTTTATAAGGATACAGAAAATTTAATTTCTAAGAAAAATGTTTTTAAGACTAACTCTAGTTCTAAAACTAATGTTTTGGAAGACAAGAAATTAATTATTAGACTGAAGTTAGAAATATTTTCCCTAAGGAAGTGTTTGTCAAACTTTACCTTAGGTAAGGAAAATTTTGATAAGATGTATTCTCAAATCTGACCTCTTAGGATTAATTCTGGTTTTGGTTATACAAGTTCAAAACCATTTTTTAGTAACAATTATTTTGTTCCTCAAAGTGCTTCATTCTGTACTAAGTGTCAGTGTGGTGACACTGGGTAAAAAGTTGTTCCTTAAACAAAACCCAGTCTTTAGGATTTTATAAAGCTTATTTTTCAAAGAAAATGTGGGTGCCTAAAATTTTACTTACTGAAATTTCCATATCCAATAAATTTTGGGTTCTAAAAGTCTAATACTCTTATTTTCAGGAAAATAAAGATGGTACCAACAGTAATACATGGTACATGGATAGTGGATGTTCCTGGCATATGATCGGTAACAAAAACTTCTTTGAAAAGATTATCAATATGAAAGGAGGAAAAGTAACTTTCGGAGATAATGCTAAGGGAGAAATTATTGGTATAAGTAACATTGTTACTCATGGAAAAACTTTGATTTAAAATGTTTTATTTGTTAAAGGTATTAAGCACAACCTCATTAGCATAATTCAATTATGTGATGAGGGTTACCTTGTGAATTTTATGAATGACAAGTGCTTAGTGTTGGGTCGGAGGTGATGGCAAGAGGGGGGGTGAATTGCCTTTTTAAAATTAATTAACAATTTAAAACAAATTTAAATGCAGCGGAAAGTAAAAAGGCAAGACACAATTGATAACGGAGTTCGGCTTTAAACTCAAGCCTACGTCTCCGCTCCCAACTCAACCGTTGGGAGATTTATACGACCGCTTGCTTTTTAATGGTTATAGCAAGAAACCCACTAGCCGTTTTAAGGTAGGCTAGATCACCTTCTTACAGCTTTCTTTTTTATTATGGTTGTAGCAAGAAACCCAAATTGAAAGAAGGAAGAAAAAGGGTGGTTTGTTTTAATACAAACCCAATTAAGAACTAAACAATTGAAGTAAATAATTTAGAACAAACTAGAGGAATCCTTGAGCGCCAAGAGGTGAGTGTAGTTGATGTAGAGGCAGCCCAAGCTTCAAGGATGGCAATTGGAACTCAAGTAGCCTTTGAGAATTGTCGTAGGAGCCTCAAATGATCAAAATAGTTTTGGTATGCTTCGGTATATGATCGGTGGTGTTCCCGGCATCCATGGACGTCTATTTATAGGAGAAATACTCCCAAATACTTCAATATGGCCGTTGGAGGGCTTTCGGAGCCGTTTGGGATCAAGTAGACAAGTCTGGTCAAGCTCCAACGGCTAGTTTGACTTTGCTTACCGGCTGACCGGTGCTTGTCCACCGGCTGGCCGGTGCCTTGAAAGGTGGAGAGTGCTTCTGCCCAGGAGCCACCGGCTGGCCGGTGAGAAGGCCACCGGCTGGCCGGTGGTGAGACAGTAGGTCTCACTATTTGAAGGAGTTCCACCGGCTGGCCGGTGAGGAGGCCACCGGCTGGCCGGTGGTGAGACAGTAGGTCTCACTATTTGATGGAGTTCCACCGGCTGACCGGTGGTGGGACACCGGTTGACCGGTGGTCTTGACAGAGGGAAGATCCTTCTGACAGAGGGAAGATCCTTCTGTCCGGTGGTGAGACAGTTGGTATCAAAGGGAGCGTTTGTGTAATACCTTAACCGGTTACAAACGAAAAATCCATAGTGATGGCTTCTTTCTCACAAGCACCCGAAGGGTATTCCATGACTCGGGCTCCATACTTCGATGGAACCGATTACACATATTGGAAAACACGAATGATTACTTTTCTTAGAAGCATTGGCTATCCTATATATAGAATTGTTATGCAAGGCTACACTCTTTCTAGTAAGGATGAATCAAAATGGACCCCCGAAGACATTGCCAATTTTGAGCTTGATGGCAAAGCCATGAATGCTCTTCATTGTGGGTTAGACCGTAATGAGTTTAATCGTATTTCTACTTGCACCACCTCACACGAAATTTGGAAACTTTTGGAAGTGACCCATGAGGGCACTAACAAAGTCAAAGACACTAGGTTAGATATGTATCGTCAAGACTTTGAGAGTTTCACAATGCACCCACACGAGTCAATCACCGAAATGTTTACTCGTTTTACTGATGTTTGCAATGGGAGAAAGTCCCTTGGTGATGATGTTTCAGCAGAAACAATGGTCAAGAAAATTCTTTGGGTCCTACCAAGCTCTTGGGCACCAAAGGTGACGGCAATCCAAGAAGCGAAAGATATCAAGAAGATGCCGGTTGAAGAACTCATAGGGTCACTCATGACTTATGAGATTACCATGAAGAGGTAAGCCGATAAAGAAGGAAAGATCTTCAAGGAGAAAAAGAACATAGCTTTCAAGGCAAAGGAAGAAAGCTCCTCCTATGATAGTGAATCCGAGATGGCTCAACTAGCAAGGAAAATGAGCAAGTTCATGAAGAAAAAGAAGAAATTTCAAAAGGCACGAAAGGAAGAGCCAAAGGCGGAGAAAGAAATCACTTGCTTTGAATGTGGAAAGAAAGGCCACATCAAACCGGAGTGCCCCATTTTCAAGAAAAGGTTAAAAGAAAAAAAAACAAGAAGGCATTCAAAGCATCAACATGGAGTGCAAGTGATGACTCCATGTCTTCAAGCGACTCAAGCGATGAAGGTGGAAAATGCCTAATGGCATTTGATGAGGTATCCTCTTCTCACTCTTCTTCCTCATCTTCTTCTTTTGATAATGATATGTCTTATGAAGAACTCCAAAATGCAAGAGATCAATTAGAGGAAGGTTTTCACGAACTTACCTCTAAATTTTTGACCTTGAAAAAGAAAAACAAAACTCTTATTTCCGAAAAAGACAAACTTCTCAAAGAGAATGAGGAGCTTTCCCTTAAAGTCAAAAATATTCCAAATGTAGATTCTTTAAATTCTACCATTAAGGATTTGAAGGAATATCTTGCCAAGTTCACCCAAGGTGAACAAAACTTAACTAAATTGCTAGGTTCTCAGCGTTCGGCTAGAACTACACATGGACTTGGCTATAACAAGCAATCCACTTTTTCTAGGGCACCCACTACTTTTGTAAGGGGGGGATCTCAATACAAATTTTGTAATTATTGTAAAAAGACCGGTCACATGATTTATGAATGTGATTGTAAAAATTCTAGGTATGGAAGACCCAAATCCATTACCTACTCGGATGAGTATCATAGAAGGAATCCCTCTAGAACATTATGGGTTCAAAAGTCTCTTTTTGCTAATCTTTCCGGACCCAAACTTATATGGGTACCAAAATCTCTTCTTTCTTGATTTTGTAGGATAAACGCCAAAAGAGTAGGATCTCTAAAGGCTCGTGGTATCTCGACAGCGGTTGCTCAAGGCACATGTGTGGCGATCCCTCCGAGTTCAACTCACTTGAAGAATTCGATGGAGGATATGTCACCTTTGGTGATAACTCAAAAAGTAAGATCGTCGGAATAGGTACCATTGGTTTTGGTAGCTCCTCTTTTATTAAAGATGTTTTATTAGTTATGTAAAGACCCGTAAAATTCAAGGGAAATTTTTTCTTAATTTTCTTTAGAATTTTACAAGAGCGCGGTTTCAGACGGCACCTGATTCCGAGGCCCGGAGTGCCCGGAATTATTTTCCGAAGTTTGGCTCGGGTACGTTCAGTGAACGAACGAGCGGAAATTCCTAACTTTTGATCTGGTGCTCGGAATTGAAATCCGAGGGCACTGATGAACTCGCAGCGCCGATATTCTCTTAAAGAGACTTTTTCGGGAGTTGCGTTTGTTGCGGGTTGAAAGTTAAGTTTTGGGGTTTTTTTAGTTTGAGTTAAATAAAATTGTGAAGAACAATTTTATTATAACTAGTTAAAACCTATCAACGGAGGTTGGAAGTGGGACCCACACCCACTTAACCTCCCTTGGGAGGATTAAGTGTGGTGGGGCCCACACGAATCCCTAATCTTTTCAAATTCTCTCAACATACTTAACCCCTAATTAATTGACTTAAGTTACTTAATTAATTTTGGGAGTTAAGCCTTTTTGAATTTCAACTTTTAAAATTCTTGTGTGTTTTGTAATAATAAAATAAGATGTTATCTTATTTTATTATGGGTTGTTTGTTTGTCTCCTTGAGAGATTTTGGAGAGCTTCTTCTTCATCTTCAAGCTCTGACGAAGAACGAAGAACGCCCAAACTCCGACGAAGAACGACGCCTCTCTTCTTCGTCCTCGGTGTCAACAAGAGGGAACGCCGCACCCTCCTCGGACCTTCTTCGTCGGCATACGAAGATTCGCCATCGACGTATCTCTTCGGGCATAACTCTTCGTCAACGGATTTGACGAACGACGACCGCGACGCCCGACCTCCGCGACGTCGTCTTCCGCGGAACGTTCTCAATCTTCGAACCTTATATCAAGGTAGGGGTTGTTGTTTAATTCTTTAATTATTCCATTTCTTGCTCGTGAATCGCATGTCTACGTGAGGCTTTGATATAATTTATTTAAGTGTTATAGTTAACGCGAGGGGGGCCGGACCGCACGAACACGGCCGAACCCCCCCTCCATCGTTCTTGTTTAATTCTTGCGGTGGAAGCAAAGTGGCGTGGTGCCGTCGCACCACGCGGATTACCGTACGTTTATTTTTACGCGGCGCCGTCGCGCCACGCCGGGGTAGAAACTTCAAGAACGCGACGCCGTCGCGCCGCGTTGAAAAGAATCAAAGCACGGCGAAGGGGCGCGGTGCCGTCGCACCGCGCCGGATGACGAACGCCGCGGCCGGTTCCGGGCCGCGGTGGGACGAGGAGACCGCGGCCGGTTCCGGGCCGCGGCGGAAGAGAAGACCGGCGGCCGGGCCGCCGGCGTCGGAAGCCGAAGGGGGGACCGGAATTTCTGGTCCCGTTTGAGAAAACCGGCCGGCCAGCTGGCCGGCCGGAAGGCTTTAAAACCGGGGGAAATTAATCCCCCGGCCACCTAATAAAAACCCCCCTCTTTAAGAGGGGGGCGGTTTTTTTTTTGAAGGGGGGGGGGGGGCAGCCGGCCCCCCGGTTCCGTTCCAGCAAGCCCCCCCCACGTGGCGGGGGGCGTTTTTTTTTAAAAAACGGCGCGGCTATGCCGCGCCGCCAGATGAAAAGCGGGGGCTTAGCCCCCTGCGTGCGCAGCCTCCTCGCGGCGCCAGGCCGCCGCGGCTCCCCGCGCCGCCGCGCCGCCGCGCCGCCGTGCCGCCGCCCGCCGCCGCCGCCCGCCGCCGCCGCCGCGCCGCGCCGCCGCCGCGCCGCCCCAGGGGGGGGGTCGGGCCGGGTCGGCCCGGACCCGGACCCCCCCGTTTCGAACCAGAATTGGTTTTTGGCCCATAACTTGAGCCTCGGACCTCCGATCGACGAACCGTCAGCGGAAACGCGATCCTTGGATCGAGACGGTCGTTTCGGTATATCGCACTCAAGGTTTCGGATTACTTTGAGTTCGGCCGGGTTGGTTCGTTCACGAAACCAACCGGGCCTTCGGAGCGGAAACGCTCATATCTTGAGCTACGAACGTCCGATTGACGCGCCGTCAGTCGCGTTGTGTTCCTCTTAGTGAGACGGATCTTTTGGCATACTCCGCCCGAGGTTTGGACGCAGGTGGAGTACGGTCGGGTTGGTTTTGCCTTAAAAACCAACCGGGCCCCGGAGACGAAAATGCCAATAACTCTCAGACCGGGCGTCCGTTCGACGCGCCGTCTGTTGCGTTGAGTTCCTGTTGACGATACGGAACTTTTGGATACATCAACTTCGGTCTTTGTGACAGTTGATGTATCAGCCTCTCGGCTCGTGGAGCGGACCCTCCGAACGAGCTTGCTATGTGCGGGAACCCTAGTGCTGGCTGCGACTGTTCTACTGCTACGACTGCTACTGTGACTGCGACGACGACAGTACAGAGATCCTGTGTGGATTCGACGACGACAGTACAGAGATCCTGTGTGGATTCGACGACGACGACTACAGCACTCAGCGATCCTACGTGGATCAGTGCTACAAGTCCTGTGTGGGCCCGATCCTGTGTGGGTCCTTGCGCTCAGCGGTTCTGTGTGAGCCAGCGCCTACAGGTCCTGTGTGGGCCCGATCCTGTGTGGGTCATTGCGGGGGTTAGTTACCTATCGATCCTTCGTGGGTCCGACGACTTAGATGGATCAGTGATCATCTTTATCGTCCTTGAAGAAGTATACCTGTGTGAGCTGAATCCTGTTGTTTTCCTGTGTGGATTGTGTTGTGCAATCCTGTGTGGATTATGTTTTGCTTTCCTATGTGGAATACGTATACTTTCCTGCGTGGACTGAGTTGTACTTGGGCTCGGAGGTTGGAGCGTATTTTAATTGATGACTTAGGTATATGTATGGGCATATACCTAAGCAGTGTCGGTTGTTACTTCGTGATTGTACTTTTCTTCGTGGTTTATCCTTTGTGGATTTGAGAGACCTTCAGGGGTCTCGGGGTCCCTACTGAGTAGCTTATACTCACCCCTGCACGGGCTTCGCCCGCACTACGTTGTGTTGGTTGCAGACGACGGACAGCGTTGACCTTAGCTGAGGCTTGTAGAGCGGGACGGTACCCGGAGGTGGACCACTGGGCGGGACGGGCACGGAGCGGACGACGGGACCCGTGGAGCAGAGGAGCTATCTGTACCCACCCTTCAGGTGGGATTTCCAGTGGACAGCTCGGAGTAGCGGCTTTTACTTTTCAGTTGCTGTTTTCCCTTTCGAGTTGTACTTTACTTTCAGTTTGGGTTTGTATTCTGGCCCATTTACCTTTCCACACTTTCAGTCGTACTCTGCTTTGTTTAGTTTTTACTTTCCGCTTGTTTACTCTGTGGTGTGTGTTTACTTTTCAAAGGCAATGCCTTCCCTTTTTACCGGGATTTACGCCTTGGTGCTAGTCGCCATCCCCTGGCCTATGGAAGGCGGGCTTGGGGTAGTCACGGCACGGACCCCGAGGGCGGGTCGTGACAAATTGGTATCAGAGGAGTTCGGTTCTACCGAGAACTCTGATCTTTTCTATGTGAAGCAATAATGTTTAGCGTATTGAGTGTGGATATCAGTCCAGGGAGTCCAGTGTTGGTGCGGCGGCCGACGTATCCGTACACCAGGACCCTGACTTCTGATTTCCGACTTAATGCACGAAAACATTGATTGCGTGTGTGTTTCAAAGTTTTCTTTGTGATTACTTATATCAGCTCACCAGGTATACTGTTCTGACCGTGGCGCACCTGTTTCCTTTTCAGGATGGCCCCACGACGGCAGCCAGCTAGGGTTCCGAGAGTCGAGCGAGACGACAGCCCACCGAGCGACGAGGCCTCGGTGCAGGGCCCTTTTCCAGTAGTGGCACCGGCGGTAGCTTTACCCGCCGATTCCCCGATGCTTCCAGCAGCAGCCGCTGACGATGCACGTCGCCTCAGCGCACTGCATGAGTTTCAGCGACAGCGACTGCCCAGGTTTCGCGGGGAGACGGATCCCCAGGCAGCAGAGGACTGGCTGGAGGCAGTGGTTCGAGTGTTTAGGCTAGTGAGGACACCAGCAGACCTCATGGTGATCCTCGCTGCGAGCCTACTACACGCAGCAGCAGGACGATGGTGGAGCTTGATGCTCCAGGTGCACGATGAGGCATCTCTACTTTGGACGGACTTTTAGAGCCTCTTCCGCTCGGAGTTCGTCCCAGCCACCCTTCGTGCGGTGCATATCCAGGAGCTTCTACAGCTGCGGTAGAGCAGCATGACGGTCGCTCAGTACTCGGCGAGATTTACCGATCTCTCGCGCTACTCGACCGACATGGTACGGGACCCATTCTTCCGGGCCCGGACCTTCGAGCAGGGTTTGAGACACGAGATCAGGGCATCGCTGATCTCCCTCAGCATACCGACTCAGACAGGAGTACTGGAGCGGGCCCTTCTGATCAAGAGCTTCCTTGCTGAGACTACACCAGCACAGCGACCCACCGCAGGGCGGCACGTGGCAGAGTCATCCGCAGCAGGCAGTCGACGGATGACTCAGGGGACCAGACAGACCAGACCTTCGGGCAGACGATCTCAGGGCACTGGCTCAGCAGTACGGGGCACACAGCGCGGAGCCAGTCTTACGAGAGGCAGACAGTGCTACTCGTGCGGCGGGCAGGGCCACATGGCTCGTGACTGCCCGACCCGCCGTGCCGAGGAGCAGCAGTCAGTTGATGGACCACCGAGGCAGAGGCAGAGGGTCGACCGTGGCGGTCCGCAGGGAGGAGGCGGACGAGGCAGAGGAGCTGGACGAGCAGCTGGTGGTGGCCGACGCTTTGAGGCTCTACCACCACCACCACCAGGAGGTCCACCCCGACCACAGGGAGCTGGCGGGCAGCGACAGGCACAGCTCCAGGCAGCAGAGGCCTACGACCACGGCGCACCCGAGATTATTCGAGGTACTATTTGTGTCTATTCCACCCTTGCTGCAGTTCTTATAGACACAGGAGCGAGTCATTCTTTCATAGCCGCTGCCCTTGTTCGGAGCTCGGAGATTCCGACAGAGCCGTTGGCTCGATCCTTACGGCTAGAGACTCCTACGGGAGCAGACTCGACGATTACGCACTGGTGCCAGCAGTGTGAGCTTACTCTAGGAGGCGAGAGCTTCGGCTGGGATCTTCTTGTAGCAGCGTCGAGGCCTTACGACGTCATCTTGGGCATGGATTGGCTATCTACGGTCCATGCACAGATTGACTGTTTTAGGCGCAAGGTGCGATGTGTACGCACCGACGGGAGCAGGTTCACCTTCACCGGCGAGAAGGGAGCCTTAGCAGCACAGGATGGACTTCCGCGGAGGAGAGGACAGCCCATCACTCATCAGTTGGCTAGCCTTATCCTTGGAGCAGTTGACGTGCGGAGTCCTGGTTTTCCTGCAGTGGTGGATCAGTTTGCGGACGTTTTTCCCGACGATGTTCCAGGGCTACCTCCTCGCAGAGAGGTAGACTTTTATATTGACTTGTACCCCGGGACAGCCCCGATATCCACTCCAGCATATCGGATGGCCCCCGCCGAGCTTCGAGAGCTACGGGTACAGTTGGAGGACTTGCAGGGCAAGGGGTTCATCCGACCCAGTGTTTCACCCTGGGCTTCCCCGATATTGTTCGCCAAGAAGGCGGACGGGAGCTTGCGACTTTGTGTTGACTATCGTCGCCTGAACCAGGTGACAGTGAGGAACAAGTATCCGCTACCGAGGATTGATGACCTCTTTGATCAGCTCAAGGGAGCACGGTGGTTCTCGAAAATAGACCTCAGGTCAGGCTATCATCAGCTCAGAGTCAGAGACGAGGATGTGCAGAAGACGGCCTTCAGATGTCGGTATGGCCACTATGAGTTCTTGGTTATGCCTTTCGGTGTAACCAATGCTCCAGCAGTGTTCATGGCTCTCATGAACAGGATCTTTCAGCCATACCTCGATCGGTTTGTCGTGGTCTTCATCGACGACATTCTGATTTACTCTACGACAGAGGAGGAGCACGCCTATCACTTGCGAGTTGTTCTTGACACACTCCGAGAGCACCAGCTTTATGGTAAGCTCTCGAAGTGCCAGTTCTGGATACGTGAGGTCCACTTTTTGGGACACGTTATCTCTGAGGCGGGAGTTGCTGTGGATCCCGCGAAGATTGAGGCTGTGTTAGCATGGGAGCCACCCAGGAGCGTGACTGAGGTTCGGAGTTTCTTGGGACTAGATGGATACTATCGGAGATTTGTGCCGAACTTCTCCAGAGTTGCGGCATCACTCACAGCTTTGACGAAGAAGGGGAAACCCTTCGTGTGGTCAGACAGATGTCAGCAGAGCTTCCAGGAGCTGAGACAGAGATTGACTAGCGCACCTATCTTGAGGTTGCCTGAGGAGGGAGTAGGGTACGTAGTCTACTGCGATGCATCAGGGACCGGACTCGGATGTGTTCTGATGCAGGAGCGGGCAGTGATCGCCTATGGATCACGACAGTTGAGGCCGCATGAGCAGAACTACGCTACCCATGACCTGGAGTTAGCAGCAGTGGTCTTCGCTCTGAAGACATGGCGACACTATCTGATGGGCGAGCGCTTTACAGTCTTTTCCGATCATCAGAGTCTCGGGTATATCTTCTCGCAGAAGGACCTAAACCTGAGACAGCGACGTTGGCTCGAGTTCCTCCAGGACTATGACTTTGAGATAGTCTATACTCCTGGGAAGGGGAATGTAGTAGCCGATGCCCTCAGCAGGAGGACGGGCATTCAGCTACTTGAGGAGGCGACGGAGCAGCTAGCCTCTTTGCAGATATCCTTCATGGATAGAGATGGAGCAGCCTTTCTTCAGTCTCTCACAGTCACTCCTCCACTACTGCAGCGAGTCAGGGAGGCACAGCGCGGGGACGCTGACTGTGAGACACGGCGTGCACAGATATGCTCAGGACAGGCACCTGATGGTTTCTCCCTTGGAGCAGAGCACGACATCCTTTTCAGAGGACGTACCATGGTACCAGTAGCTTTGCGAGAGGAAGTGCTGAGAGAGTTTCACACTTCTCCTTTGGCGGTACATCCTGGAGTGGCGAAGATGTACCAGGACCTCAGACGACAGCACTGGTGGCCGGGCATGAAGAAGGCTGTAGCAGAGTTCGTTTCTCGATGCCTCACCTGTCAGCAGGTGAAGGCAGAGCATCAGGTACCAGCAGGCTTGGTACAGCCCTTGGAGGTTCCGGAGTGGAAGTGGGACGGCATATATATGGACTTCGTGACTGGACTTCCACGCACTTCCAGAGGTCACGACTCCATCTGGGTGATTGTTGACCGACTCACCAAGTCGGCACACTTCTTACCCATCAGAGAGCAGGGCTCAGTGGAGAGCTTGGGACGTCTCTACGTTCAGGAGATTGTGCGGCTCCACGGCGTGCCATCATCTATCGTTTCCGATCGAGATGCCCGCTTTACTTCCCGGCTTTGGAAGGGGTTACAGGAGGCGTTCGGGACGCAGCTACGTCTTAGCACAGCCTTTCACCCTCAGACGGATGGTCAGACGGAGAGGACCATTTAGACTCTCGAGGACATGCTCCGCGCATGTGTCCTCGACTTTGGTCGTAGCTGGGAAGACCACCTACCCTTGGTGGAGTTCGCGTACAACAACAGCTACCACTCCACCATTGGGATGGCACCGTACGAGGCATTGTACGGCCGACCTTGTAGATCTCCTTTGTGCTGGACAGACCCCGGAGAGTCAGCACTGGTGGGACCGGAGATGGTCCAGGCCACGACAGAGAAGGTCCAGGTCATCCAGGAGCGGATGAGGACAGCTCAGAGCAGGCAGAAGTCATACGCTGACAGGAGGCGGAGGCCACTAGAGTTCGAGGATGGCGACCACGTCTTCTTGCGGGTCTCACCTCGACATGGTATTCGGAGATTTGGCCGAGGCGGCAAGTTATCTCTGCGCTTCATCGGACCTTTCCAGATTCTCAGTAGGATTGGTGAGGTGGCTTATCGCCTGGCTCTACCACCTCAGTTGCACCGGGTGCACGACGTCTTCCACGTATCCCAGCTGAGGAGATACGTGCACGACCCGACGCACATCATTGATCATGGGGAGCTTGACGTTGATGATGGGGCGACCTTTACGGAGGTCCCGGTGGAGATAGAGGATCGACAGGAGCGGGTCCTGCGTGGGCGATCGATTCCTCTTGTGCGCATCAGATGGCAGCACGGGAATCTCCAGGAGAGCACATGGGAGCGGGAGGCTCAGATGCGTGCTCAATACCCTCATTTGTTTCCCTAGTTTTTGATGTATCTTTACGGGGACGTAAAGCCCTGAGGTGGGAGTAATGTAAAGACCCGTAAAATTCAAGGGAAATTTTTTCTTAATTTTCTTTAGAATTTTACAAGAGCGCGGTTTCAGACGGCACCTGATTCCGAGGCCCGGAGTGCCCGGAATTATTTTCCGAAGTTTGGCTCGGGTACGTTCAGTGAACGAATGAGCGGAAATTCCTAACTTTTGATCCGGTGCTCGGAATTGAAATCTGAGGGCACCGATGAACTCGCAGCGCCGATATTCGCTTAAAGAGACCTTTTCGGGAGTTGCGTTTGTTGCGGGTTGAAAGTTAAGTTTTGGGGTTTTTTTAGTTTGAGTTAAATAAAATTGTGAAGAACAATTTTATTATAACTAGTTAAAACCTATCAAAGGAGGTTGGAAGTGGGACCCACACCCACTTAACCTCCCTTGGGAGGATTAAGTGTGGTGGGGCCCACACGAATCCCTAATCTTTTCAAATTCTCTCAACATACTTAACCCCTAATTAATTGACTTAAGTTACTTAATTAATTTTGGGAGTTAAGCCTTTTTGAATTTCAACTTTTGAAATTCTTGTGTGTTTTGTAATAATAAAATAAGATGTTATCTTATTTTATTATGGGTTGTTTGTTTGTCTCCTTGAGAGCTTTTGGAGAGCTTCTTCTTCATCTTCAAGCTCTGACGAAGAACGAAGAACGCCCAAACTCCGACGAAGAACGACGCCTCTCTTCTTCATCCTCGGTGTCAACAAGAGGGAACGCCGCACCCTCCTCGGACCTTCTTCGTCGGCATACGAAGATTCGCCATCGACGTATCTCTTCGGGCATAACTCTTCGTCAACGTATTTGACGAACGACGACCGCGACGCCCGACCTCCGCGACGTCGTCTTCCGCGGAACGTTCTCAATCTTCGAACCTTATATCAAGGTAGGGGTTGTTGTTTAATTCTTTAATTATTCCATTTCTTGCTCGTGAATCGCATGTCTACGTGAGGCTTTGATATAATTTATTTAAGTGTTATAGTTAACGCGAGGGGGGTCGGACCGCACGAACACGGCCGAACCCCCCCTCCATCGTTCTTGTTTAATTCTTGCGGTGGAAGCAAAGTGGCGTGGTGCCGTCGCACCACGCGGATTACCGTACGTTTATTTTTACGCGGCGCCGTCGCGCCACGCCGGGGTAGAAACTTCAAGAACGCGACGCCGTCGCGCCGTGTTGAAAAGAATCAAAGCACGGCGAAGGGGCGCGGTGCCGTCGCACCGCGCCGGATGACGAACGCCGCGGCCGGTTCCGGGCCGCGGCGGAAGAGAAGACCGGCGGCCGGGCCGCCGGCGTCGGAAGCCGAAGGGGGGACCGGAATTTCCGATCTCGTTTGAGAAAACCGGCCGGCCAGCTGGCCGGCCGGAAGGCTTTAAAACCGGGGGAAATTAATCCCCCGGCCACCTAATAAAAACCCCCCTCTTTAAGAGGGGGGCGGTTTTTTTTTGAAGGAGGGGGGGGGCAGCCGGCCCCCCGGTTCCGTTCCAGCAAGCCCCCCCACGTGGCGGGGGGCGTTTTTTTTAAAAAACGGCGCGGCTATGCCGCGCCGCCAGATGAAAAGCGGGGGCTTAGCCCCCCGCGTGCGCAGCCTCCTCGCGGCGCCAGGCCTCCGCGGCTCCCCGCGCCGCCGCGCCGCCGCGCCGCCGCGCCGCCCCAGGGGGGGGTCGGCCCGGACCCGGACCCCCCCGTTTCGAACCAGAATTGGTTTTTGGCCCATAACTTGAGCCTCGGACCTCCGATCGACGAACCGTCAGCGGCAACGCGATCCTTGGATCGAGACGGTCGTTTCGGTATATCGCACTCAAGGTTTCAGATTACTTTGAGTTCGGCCGGGTTGGTTCGTTCACGAAACCAACCGGGCCTTCGGAGCGGAAACGCTCATATCTTGAGCTACGAACGTCCGATTGACGCGTCGTCAGTCGCGTTGTGTTCCTCTTAGTGAGACGGATCTTTTGGCATACTCCGCCCGAGGTTTGGACGCAGGTGGAGTACGGTCGGGTTGGTTTTTCCTTAAAAACCAACCGGGCCCCGGAGACGAAAATGCCAATAACTCTCAGACCGGGCGTCCGTTCGACGCGCCGTCTGTTGCGTTGAGTTCCTGTTGACGATACGGAACTTTTGGATACATCAACTTCGGTCTTCGTGACAGTTGATGTATCAGCCTCTCGGCTCGTGGAGCGGACCCTCCGAACGAGCTTGCTATGTGCGGGAACCCTAGTGCTGGCTGCGACTGTTCTACTGCTACGACTGCTACTGTGACTGCGACGACGACAGTACAGAGATCCTGTGTGGATTCGACGACGACAGTACAGAGATCCTGTGTGGATTCGACGACGACGACTACAGCACTCAGCGATCCTACGTGGATCAGTGCTACAGGTCCTGTGTGGGCCCGATCCTGTGTGGGTCCTTGTGCTCAGCGGTTCTGTGTGAGCCAGCGCCTACAGGTCCTGTGTGGGCCCGATCCTGTGTGGGTCATTGCGGGGGTTAGTTACCTATCGATCCTTCGTGGGTCCGACGACTTAGATGGATCAGTGATCATCTTTATCGTCCTTGAAGAAGTATACCTGTGTGAGCTGAATCCTGTTGTTTTCCTGTGTGGATTGTGTTGTGCAATCCTGTGTGGATTATGTTTTGCTTTCCTATGTGGAATACGTATACTTTCCTGCGTGGACTGAGTTGTACTTGGGCTCGGAGGTTGGAGCGTATTTTAATTGATGACTTAGGTATATGTATGGGCATATACCTAAGCAGTGTCGGTTGTTACTTCGTGATTGTACTTTTCTTCGTGGTTTATCCTTTGTGGATTTGAGAGACCTTCAGGGGTCTCGGGGTCCCTACTGAGTAGCTTATACTCACCCCTGCACGGGCTTCGCCCGCACTACGTTGTGTTGGTTGCAGACGACGGACAACGTTGACCTTAGCTGAGGCTTGTAGAGCGGGACGGTACCCGGAGGTGGACCACTGGGCGGGACGTGCACGGAGCGGACGACGGGACCCGTGGAGCAGAGGAGCTATTTGTACCCACCCTTCAGGTGGGATTTCCAGTGGACAGCTCGGAGTAGCGGCTTTTACTTTTCAGTTACTGTTTTCCCTTTCGAGTTGTACTTTACTTTTAGTTTGGGTTTGTATTCTGGCCCATTTACCTTTCCGCACTTTCAGTCGTACTCTGCTTTGTTTAGTTTTTACTTTCCGCTTGTTTACTATGTGGTGTGTGTTTACTTTTCAAAGGCAATGCCTTCCCTTTTTACCGGGATTTACGCCTTGGTGCTAGTCGCCAGCCCCTGGCCTATGGAAGACGGGCTTGGGGTAGTCACGGCACGGACCCCGAGGGCGGGTCGTGACAAGTTAAAGGTTTAAAGCATAATTTAATTAGCATTAGTCAACTTTGTGATAGTGGTTTTTCAGTCAATTTTCAAAATGATTTATGCAATGTGTTTGATTTTCAAAACAAGTTGATATTTTCTGCTTCCCGTTTTCAAAATGTTTACATTATTGATTTAAAATCTCTAGCTAGCCACAATGTTAAATGTTTAAGTGCTCTTGACAATGAGTCTTGGCTTTGGCATAGAAGATTGGGGCATTGTAGCTCTCATTCACTTCTAAAGCTTAATAAGAACAAGCTCATTCGTGACCTTCCTAAACTTAAATTTAAGAAAGATTTGATTTGTGAGCCATGCCAACTTGGTAAGCAACACAAGTCTTCTTTCAAATCTAAGAAGGAAGTGTCCACCTCAAAATCTCTTGAACTCCTTCATCTTGATCTTTTTGGTCCTACTCCCGTAGCAAGCTTAGGTGGAAAATCCTATACCTTAGTTATTGTTGATGACTTTTCTCGTTTTACTTGGGTTTTCTTTTTATCCCATAAGAATGATGCTTGCAAAACCTTTTTGAAATTCTCTAGGAAAGTAGAAAACGAAAAAGGATATAAAATCATATCTCTTCGTAGTGATCATGGTGGTGAATTCGAGAACAAATAATTCGATGAATTGTGTTCCTCTCAAGGATACAATCACACCTTCTCTGCCCCTAGGACTCCTCAACAAAATGGAGTGGTTGAAAGGAGAAACCGAACTCTCCAAGAAATCGCTCGAACCCTCCTTAGTGAATTCGACCTCCCTCAATATTTTTGGGCCGAGGCGGTAAACACTACTTGTTATACTATTAATAGAGTCCTTGTAAGACCCCTTCTTAAAAAAAACCCCTATGAACTTTGGAAAGGCAAATTGCCCAAAGTTGGTTATTTTAAAGTGTTTGGGTGTAAATGCTTTATCCTTAACACAAAAGATAACCTAGGGAAATTTGATGCCAAATCCGATGAAGGTATTTTTCTTGGGTACTCCAACTCAAGCAAAGCCTATCGTGTCTTCAACAAACATTCAAAAACCATCGAAGAATCATCTCATGTCAAATTTGATGAAACTCTTCCAAAACCTCACCCGGTCATTGAGGATGTTGAAGATAAGCTTGATAAGCTTCATTTGAATGATTCCTCTTCTCCTCCCAAGGAGGATGACCATCAAGAACCCTCTTCACCTTCTTCACCTTCCACCTTGCCTAAGGTTTGGAAACCTTCTAGAGACCATCCTTTAGAAAATGTCATAGGTGACCTTCAAGCCGGTACTCGAACTAGAAGATCTATCCTCAATGAAGTTGAACATCAAGCCTTCATTTCTCACCTAGAACCTCAAACCGTTAATGATGCCATTAATGATGAGAATTGGGTTCTTGCAATGCAAGAGGAGCTAAATCAATTCTCTCGAAATAATGTTTGGACTCTTGTTGAAAGACCCAATGATCATCCAATTATTGGCACTAAATGGGTTTTTAGGAACAAACTTGATGATCAAGGAAACATAACCCGGAACAAGGCTCGCCTAGTAGCTAAGGGCTATAATCAAGAATAAGGAATCGATTATGGTGAAACCTTTGCCCCCGTTGCTAGGTTAGAATCCATTAGGATCTTGTTGGCATTCGCCGCCCACTTAAATTTTAAGCTTTTTCAAATGGATGTTAAAAGTGCTTTTTTAAATGGTTTTATTTCTGAAAAAATCTTTGTTGAACAACCACCCGGTTTTGAAGATCCAAAATTTCCAAATCATGTTTTTAAGTTAACCAAGGCTCTTTATGGCTTAAAGCAAGCCCCTCGGGCTTGGTATGAGCGGTTAACAAAATTTCTTTTAGAAAATGATTTTAAAATGGGTCAAGCCGATTGTACCCTCTTTTTAAAACACACTTCAAAAGATCTTTTAATAGTCCAAATTTATGTTGATGATGTTATCTTTGGTTCTACCAAAGAATCTCTTTGTACTGATTTTTCAGATTTAATGAGAAAAGAATTTGAAATGAGTTTTATGGGAGAATTGAAATTTTTTCTTGGTTTTCAAATCTTTCAAAATTCAAAAGGTATTTCTCTAAGCCAAAGCAAATACACAAACGAGCTTCTAAGTCGTTTTGGTATGGATCAAGTAAAGGAAATTAGTACACCCATGAGTACTTCATGTAAGCTTACGTTAGACGAAGCCGGGAAACCGGTGGATAACAAGCTCTATAGGAGTATGATCGGGAGTCTACTTTACCTAACTGCGACCCGTCCTGACATCATGTTTAGTGTTTGCCTTTGTGCTCGTTTTCAAGCCAATCCTAAAGAATCCCATCTTAAATCGGTCAAAAGAATTTTTAAGTATTTAAAAGGATCCAAAAATCTTGGTTTATTTTATCCCTCAAATACTTCTTTTGAACTATCTTCTTATTCGGATGCTGATTTTGGCGGATGTCAATTAGATCGTAAGAGTACTAGTGGAACCTGTCATCTGCTAGGCAAGTCCCTTGTTTCGTGGAGTAGCAAGAAGCAAAATTGTGTTGCTCTTTCTACTGCCGAGGCCGAGTATGTAGCCGCTGGCAATTGTTGTGCCCAAATTATTTGGATGCAGCACACTCTCTTGGATTATGGCCTTTCCTACAATCATGTCCCTATACGGTGTGACAACACTAGTGCCATTAGTATCTCTAAGAATCCAATACAACATTCTAGGACAAAGCACATAGACTTAAGGCATCATTTCCTTCGTGACCATTTTCAAAAAGGGGATATCACTTTGGACTTCATTTCCACTGATTTCCAATTAGCTGATATCTTTACCAAACCACTCCCGGTTGAACGTTTTGATTTTATTAAGGGGGAGTTAGGAATGATTCGTCAATGAGCACTACTAAATATTTGACTCTTTTTGGATTGCTTTTATCTCCTTTTAAGTTATTCAAACTCTTTTTATTTTATTTTATTTTTTTGTGAATTTCAATACCACCGGTCAACCGGTGGTACATCACCGGTTAACCGGTGGTGTCGGGTTTTGCTTTTTGGGCCGGCCGGGGAAAGGGTTAAAAATTAATTTAAACCCTTCCCCTCATTTTTCTATCTCTCCCTCTTGTGCGCCTCGTCCAGCCAGCCTCTCCCTCCTTGCCCTAGCCTTCTTCCTCCTCCTTGCTCTCTCAAAATCCTTCTTCTCTTAATCTCTTTCTTCATTTTCTCCTTTTTTGCCATCATGGGACCTCGCTCTACACGCAAAGGCAAGGGAATCGCTCAAGAAGCTCCTCCTCCTCCTTCAATCCCTCAACTCCCGGACATTTGGCATGACAAAGTCATTTTGCCGGGTAGAGTAATTGATTATTCTTGGCTGTCTACTGCTCGTCTTGAGCTTTTTTCAATTATTGAGTATCAACATTGGCATTCATTTTTTGAGCCCCCCGAAAAGGATGTCATTTATCCTCTTCTTGTCAAAGAGTTCTATGCTCATTTGACATGGTCCGTTTCTGATGACATTGATACCATCTCCTCCACTGCTCTTGGGCAACCCATCACTATCACCTCTTTGGAGATTGCCAGTATGCTGGGGGTTCCTCATGTTGGACCCCATGCTTTTGCTCAGGGGGAGTTTCCTCGGGACCGTGAGTTTGATATAGCCGTAGCCCTTGAGCATCTCACAGGGCAGCCCACAAATCCCATTGTCAAGCTCTCCCAGCTCTCTCCTAACCATCGTATTATTGAGCGCCTCATTCAAACTTCCCTTGCGCCCCGTATCGGGGATCATGATAATGTCAAATTCATTGATATTTATCTTCTCTCATTTATCACCCGAGGCATACATTTCAATTTGGTCCAGTTTCTGTTCCGGGCCATGACTTATGTGGCTGAGCACCCGCGCCGGTCCAAAAATCTACCCTACGGACGCCTCTTGACTAAAATCTTTTCCTTTCTGGATGTGCCTCTTCATGCTACTTCCTTCGAGCAGCCAACGAAGGATAGCATAGTGAATTTTATGATGGTGCAACGAATGAACATCCGTTGGCACCCTTGGCGTCAGGAATGGATTGTCGACAAGGACGGTCTTCTCAAGGCCTACTCTCCTCAGACTCATTCCCATCCTCCTGCCAATGCCATGCCTCCTGCTATTGTCGTTGCCTATCCTCTTTCAGACAGTGAGGATAGTGATGATGATGAAGAGGCAGGAAGTGGTGACAGCGAAGGTGAGGCTGATGTTGCTGCTGATGAGGAGGCTGGAGTGGGTGATGATGCACCTGAGCCTGCTGAGGCTGTGCCCCCTCCTGCTGATGCTGGTGGCTTTCCGGTGACGGCTGATCAGTTCCTACGCTTCCAGGATCAGATTGAGACTCGACTGGACTTGCAGTTTTCTTACTTCAGCTCTCAGTTTGATCAGCTCCACTCTCGGATCGATTCTCTCGATCGTCGCTTCGAGGCGGTCCAGGCTCCTCCGGCTCCTCCGACCTTCAGGCATCGTCGTCACTCTCGGCCCTCTAGGAGTGAATAGAGCCGTTCTTTTTTTTTGGCTTGTATTTGTATTTGTATTTTGAACTACCTATGTATTGTTTCATCTTTTATGGAATTCAAGTTATCTTATCTATCCATCCTTTTTGTCATTACTTATTAGTATTTTTCTTTCCTACTTTTCCTCCTATTTTGATAATCCCAAAGGGGGAGAAGAAAATCTCTCTATTACATACTTAGTTACTTATTTCATTAAGTGCTCTTTTTAAAACAAGTTCAATTTTAATTTTTTACTTTCATCAAAATCTGTTTTTAAATGGTTAAGTTTTTTAAATGACCTATGGTTACAATTTCAAAATGAACCATTCTCTTTATTTAAATTCTTTCAAGTTTAATATCATTTTCAATACATAATACATCATTGAAATTCTTGTATTAAAATGATCACTAAAATTTTCCATGTCAAAGTTTCTTATTTCTTTTTCACTTGGCTTATCCTTTTTAAAAGCTTTCTCTTTTGTGATTGTGATCATCAAAATAGGGGGAGATTGTTGTACCTCTCTCTCTTGGATTTTAATGATCACAATCACTCTCATCGTGATCTAATATTATTTCAAGTGTTTTTGTTAATAGACATGATTTCAGGAGCAAGAAGTGGCAAAGGAGGAAAAATGGACTGTTTTCATGTCCACCGGCCATCCGGTGGCCTCAGCACCGGCCAGTCGGTGGAGGCTGGACAGAAGGATCTTCCCTCTGTCAAGACCACTGGTCAACCGGTGTCCCACCACCGGTCAGCCGGTGGAACTCCATCCAATAGTGAGACCTACTGTCTCACCACCGGCCAGCCGGTGGCCTCCTCACCGGCCAGCCGGTGGAACTCCTTCAAATAGTGAGACCTACTGTCTCACCACCGGCCAGCTGGTGGCCTTCTCACCGGCCAGCCGGTGCCTTGGAAGGTGGAGAGTGCTTCTGCCCAGGAGCCACCGGCTGGCCGGTGAGAAGGCCACCGGCTGGCCGGTGGTGAGACAGTAGGTCTCACTATTTGAAGGAGTTCCACCGGCTGGCCGGTGAGGAGGCCACCGGCTGGCCGGTGGTGAGACAGTAGGTCTCACTATTTGATGGAGTTCCACCGGCTGACCGGTGGTGGGACACCGGTTGACCGGTGGTCTTGACAGAGGGAAGATCCTTCTGTCCAGCCTCCACCGGCTGGCCGGTGCTGAGGCCACCGGATGGCCGGTGGACATGAAAACAGTCCATTTTTCCTCCTTTGCCACTTCTTGCTCCTGAAATCATGTCTATTAACAAAAACACTTGAAACAATATTAGATCACGATGAGAGTGATTGTGATCATTAAAATCCAAGAGAGAGAGGTACAACACTTAGTACACAATTTCAAAGAAGAGTTTATTCTTTCTTCCCATAGGCAAGAGAATGTATACATACTAAACTTAGAAGACCTTAGGAGCCAAGACTTACCTTGCCTTAGTGAAATGGAATATCATTCTTGGTTATGGAATAGAAGGCTAGGACATTTTAACCTTAGGAACCTATGAAAAATCTCTAAGAAAAGACTAGTTAAGAATCTACCAGATCTTAGATTTGATTCTTCAAAAGTTTGTGATCCTTGTCAATATGGAAAGCAACATGAATCAAGTTTTAAATCAGTTAGTGAAGTATCAACCACTGATGCATTATAGTTAGTGCATATGGATCTTTTTGGTCCAACACAAATTGGAAGCATTGGAGGCAAATATTATGTATTTTTCTTAGTTGATGATTACACTAGATTTATGTGGGTCTGTTTTCTAGCAAAGAAATATGAAGATTTTTTTATTTCAAAATTTTTAGATCCCAAGTTAAAAATGGGAAAAAACCTTCCTCTGATAACTATTCATTGTGATCATGGAGAAGAATTTCAAAATTCAGATTTTGAAACTTTTTGTAGTAGAAAAGGTATTACTCCTAACTTCTCATCACCCAGAACACCTCAACAAAATGGTGTTGTTGAAAGAAGAAATAGAATTCTTCAAGAGATAACAGAATATTTTCTAAATTTTCATAAAGAAGATTTTATAAATTTTCGTAATGAAGATTTTCTAAATTAACGTAATAAAGATTTTCCAAATTTTCATAATGAAGATTTTCTAAGTTTTTTGTAATAAAGATTTTCTAAAATTTTCGTAGTTAGTTTTTCAAAAAAATTCATAATCGAATTTTCGGAATCTAAAGTTCTTCAAGAAGAATTTTTCCTCACTATGAATAATTTTCCTAACAATATGAAAGGTATGATTATTTCTTGAGTTTTCATAATAATCTTTTACTTATTGGTATTTTTTATTTTGTTTTTATTTTTTATTTTTTTTTCAGATTATATTTTCCTTAAATCTGAATGTTTTCTTTTAAAACCTCAAAAGATCATATTCTACCAAAATTTCCTAATGGATATCATCTCAACCATCATGTCTTATATAGAAGTTTTTCAGTCATTGGATCAATTAGGGAAGTTGAACTATCACCTAAATTATCTATATAAAGGACCCCTGATGGTTTTCCCACATCAAAACTCAATCCTTCACATGCTGAAGCTCTGCCCTTCTACATAAGCCCGTTCGGAACTTCACAGATCTTGCTCAAATCCGAATGTCTGTCAAAGAATCTTCTCAGAAATACATGTCAACTATCAAGCCAATCTCAGAGTGGTGGGTTTATAGAGAAAGGTTGGTACATCCAAATTTCTTTTCCAAGTATAATTCTATCATCTCAAAGAACATCAAGCTGAATGGATGGTAGAGTGTTTGTGTATCAAATCCAGGAGCTCAGGATCTGGTATATCTAGACTTGTTAGTTGAATTATATGAGTCATCAAGTTTTTTTAAGGAAGAAGGTAGAGAATTTTTTTCTTTTAAGTGCTATAGGAAGACATATTCTTTATTTTTTCTTTGTTTTGATTTCACTTTTGAACTTATCTTGAATCACCAAATTTCTCTTTGTCTCACTGTTCTTGTTTTTATATTTTCGAACTTAATTTTTTAATCATATTAAGCTAAAACTAATCTCACTTATTCGGTGATCCTTTCTTGTTTTTAGGGGTGTATCCTTCTGATTTTCCCTAAAAAACATTTTGAACCTTTGAGCCAGTTCTAAATGTAATAAAAAGTGTCAATAGGTGATTGATAATCTAATAGGGAGGGAAGAGGTTTTATCTACTAGTGTGATTGGGTAGATGTGTGTTGATTGTAGTTTATAATCCCTTCAGCTAAATAAACATTATTCATTGATAATTGATACATGATTTATAATTCTTAAAATAATTTGATGAGAAAAATATATATAAATATTGATTGTAACTCAATTAAATCATTTTTTGGTATTTTTTATTATTTTTCCTTTATTAGACAAGAACTTATCCTTATTAAACTATCAATATAAAACATGTTTTTTAAATAATAATGTCAATTTTTTATGGAGCTATTTAAAAATATATATTATGTTTTTAATTTAAATTTAAAAATAAAAAATAAACTTCACATTTTTAGTTAAAAATTTTCTTAATTCTACGCATATGAAGTATTTTGATTTTAGATTTATGTTATTAATTATCATTGTTTTTAAGTGATGTATTGCACTATATTGTCAAATTATTAATTGATTTAATAATTTATTATAATGATTGTTAAAATTTATAAATTATTTAGATTTTATGGCTATATAATTATCTATTGATAATATATTTGTCATGACCCAACCCTACCCAGGCTCGAGCCGCAACTACCCCAAGCCCGCCTCCATAGGCTAGGGGCTGGCGACCAGCGCTGAAGGCACAACAACTCGGGGAGGCCTTTGCCTAAGTACATGTACACACACACGCAGCACACTCAATGCAAAAGTGCAGAGTAAAAATAAAAGAAAAGTACCAACTGCTATAAATAAACCACAAGAGTGCATTGACCTCTAAACAGTACAAAGAAAGTGTTGAGTTAAACTGAAAAGAAAAGGGGAAAAACATGCGCCCAACCAAAAAAATTCCACAACCCGGCAACAAGTGAACAAAAATTAAACAACTGGAAGGGTCCCCCACCTGGAACCCGACTCCAACTGTTGCACGCGGTCCACGCTCCTGATCTCCTAAGCTCCACTGAACTCACGACCAACCTGTCTGTCATCTGCAAGGGCACACCAAGTGCGGGAAAATCCCAAGCAGGGGTGAGTATAAAAATACTCAGTAGGATACCCCAAAGGCTCGAGGGATCGACAAAGGAGGTACCTAAGGGTGAGTAGTAGACTGAACAGGAAAAAGTAAAGGAGTACAATCGAGAGTGCAGTAAAGAGTAATAGTAGAGAGTCCATCTCAACCCAACAAGAGGAAAGAAGGTAGACTCGCCCAGACACAAGGAGCTAGAAACGGTGAGAAGATGAACTTCCTGTTGAGTCTTCGCTACCTATAGCAGGAGAGTAGACTCGTCCAACCACGAGAAGCTAGACACGGAAGGCACGTGGCATACCCCGCGCATCTTCACCTCTCCTGTAAGGAGAGTAACCAAACCCAAGAAGTGGGTACTATAACAAGGTATATACATATACATATGCTCAAACAAGAATCCCAAACAAGATCATAAGGGGATCTCCATACCATATCTCAGCCCAAGAAGGTGAGTAGCCAACAGTCCTAGAAGTAACACCATTGATGCCCAGCATCCCACATGTTTGCCCTAAACTGCAAGTCAAGGGGCTCAAATCACCGCACCTTGACACTATCCGCTTTGGGTGGAACTGACTAGCCCGCACGGTTTTAGGTCGCTTCTCAAGGACGCGTCTCAGTGGAGAAAGCGCACCTCGTACTTGAGAGTTCTGGGGGAACGTCAAGCCACACCTCGTCATTGCCCCGCAGTCGAGAGGTCTCCTCAAAGTTTACAGGCGAACCCCTGCCCAGCCCCGCTGGAGGGTAACCCCTGGAAGTCGATGGGTTCCCACTGGAGGGAGACCCAGCAAGAGTCGACGGGTGCCACACTGCCCAGTCCCGTAACAGGGTAATCCATTGGAGGGCGGCCCGGCTAAAGTCATCGACAAATCCCAATACCCAGTCCCGAAAAAGGGTACTCCACTGGAGGGAGGCTCGGAACCGTCATCGGGGACCACTTCCCAGCCCATCTGGAGGTAAACCCGGCATCAGGGACCACTGCACAGCCCTGTTGGAGGTAAGCCCAGCATCGGGGACCACTTCCCAGCCCCGCTGGAGGTAAACCCAGAACCGCTCTGGCCATCCCGGCTGGATGGCACTGCTCGGTGAACACTGCTGCACTGGCCATCCCTACTGGATGGTAACCCACTGGCCATACCTGCTGGATGGTACAACTAGCGAGCCCTACTTGAAACAACCTCGTCCCTGCTGGTAACAACCTCAGCCCTGTTGGAAACAACCTCCTGGGTAGAGGATCGGTGCCTGCATAATGTGTTGGCCACACCGAATTCACAAGAACTCTACTAGGGAACACAAAGGAATGGGAGAAACTCCCCGGGCCTCTCAGGGCGATCACGCTCCAATCCGTTGAGTCACTATCGAAGCGGACTGAGACAACTCATCCCAGAAAGTGGGAAAACACCCACGTTGTACGAGCACACGTAGTCGTAAACGATGCTGCAGTCCGATGAAAGGGGTGCGGTACTAAAACCCCTCACAGCTGAAGAAACAGAGGAACCAAACCATCTCTGCCGGCCAAACGAGAACAGCACCAGGGGAAAACTCAACCCTACTGGTCAAAAGTCAAGAACCGAGGAACCCTCTATGTCGCGAGAGGTCAAAAGTACGTAAAGAAGAACACGACACGCACTTGGGGCCCACACGACATGTGGCCCCAAGTCAACCCCAACCGAGTGCACAAACGTTCTCAGGTATAAACAACCACATGTACCTCCAAGCGTTCTCGTATACTCCCAGAGTATACCACATCTCCAGCCCAAAGTCTAACATGCACATGGCACCCACTGTCAACGCGAAGGCGTAAACGTAACAACTCCAACTTTCCACCTCAACATTTGAGGCACGGCCAACCACATCTCTTTAAACACCAACATCACTCTCCCAGGAGTGAACTCGATCACACGCCAAGGGTCCTCTACAAACATGGTAGAAGAACCGACACCAGTAAACCTTTCATATTTCCACATTTAATAAGATCACGTAAGAGGCTCTGCTCACCTGAACAGATTACACCGTTGTAATCCTTGCAGAAAAACACGCGAGATCAATTACTTACTCTCCCCAAATGGATATCCGATGGAAAAGTCTCCAACACTGCTTTACGCCCGAACGGCGTCCTGTGATCCCGAGCCTTGGCCCAGAAAACAGTCGTGTGCATCGCACCATTGCGATCCCCTTGGGAAAACACGTTAAAAGGACTGCTCACTTGAGTGCAATGGATATCCGGAGAAAAAGATGCATTTCGGCACACCGCACACGAGCGGTGCTACGTAGGACCCGCATCCCGGTCCCGAAACATAAAGAACGGATCGCATCGTTGCGATCCTCTCGAAAAAGTACACAAGTTTGACTAATCACTTGTCCGAAACGGACACCCGGTGAAGGAGATAGAAATTCATCGTCAACGCCCAAAACGGCCCTCGTGGGGCCCACACCAGCGTGCTGAATTAAAGCGGGAAGACTGCGTCAATGCAATTCCCTCGGAAAAACACCAAAAAACGACTGCTCGCACGCCCCGAACGGACGTCTGACAAAAAAGTTGCAAAAGCGCTGCACGCAGCTCGAAAGACGGGCCGTGGGGCCTACGCCTCAACTCTGGATTCAACGCCCGAAACTATACTGGAAAACTCTGTCTCGACACCAGGGTCGCAACGCCACTGATGGCGCTCAAAACGGACATCAGATGTGCCTGCGCCGTCCAAAACAAGAACTCCCGGAAGAACGTCCATCCACTTAATGGTCGTGTCATGCCCTCAATCCCCTCGTCTTGGGAATTAAAAATTCCTGAGACCATCTCAAAAATTTCGTCTCTATTTAAGGGTCGTGTCGCCGCAGACGGCATGCAATTTCGACCCACGGTTTAAAAGTTACGGCATTTTAACGCCGCCGGACGCAAGCGGGGGTGGACCGGACTGGTCCGGCCGGTCCACACTCCCTGGACCGGCCCAAGCCGGCCGGCTCGTGGCTCAACCGCGTGGGCCAGCTGTGGACCCGCGGTCCACCATGATCAGACCGGCCACGAAGGGCCAGTCTTGGTCTCCCGCGGAGACCCGCACTCATCGGGTCTCTGTCCCCGCAGGGGGTCGCACACCGCGACCCCGTGGTCACCGCGCCCCAGCGCTCCCCCGCGCCCCGACGAGCGCCGCCTCACCCCTCCTACGGTCTCCGTGCCAAACTCTGAAGCCGAGTGCCCCGCCGCCGCCAAGAGGAACCGCCACCGCACCTCGGACCACCGGAACACCCAAAACCGGCCAGAAACACCTCCAAAACCCGCATTCTTCACCGGACAATTGCGGACACCACAGAGCTCGGATTTCGAGTCTGAAACAAGCGTCGGAAAGTTCAGAATATGTACTACGCAAATATGGTCCTCTCTCAACAATTAGGAAGTAATTCGACATGTAAATTTGCATTTGAAGTTAAGTACGGGAATGAAAAAAAAACAAAACGCAACCTCCTACCTGTTGGGGCGTTGCCCGACGCTTCACGGAGGGTCCGCCACCATGCCACTGCCTTTCCAGAGGGTAGGAGGAGAGGACAAGGTTGAGAGGTTGAGGGAGGGTTTATCCAGGGGTGAAAACCAAGAAGAGGGGGGGAGTTGGGTTTAAGTAGAGAATTAATTAGGTTTTAATTAATTCTTTAATCAACCACGTAAAGACCCACATTCGAAACTCCCAACGGGGTCGAGATTAAGTCTCCTCTAGGGTAAAAACCACCTCCCAAGCACAACAGAGGTCTTAGATTTTTAATCTGAGGCCCCGTTCAAAAGTTATTAAACTTAACGCTCGAGGCTGCTAAATTACAAAAACGCCCCCGGGGCCATTTTTCACAGACGGTCCGCGCCCGCGAAACTTATACCCCTACTAGGGTAAACAGCACATTCCGAACTCAGTAGTGCCCTCGGTTTTCCAATCTGAGCCACCGTTTAAGAGATACTTGAGTTTAACCATTAAACAAATAAATTAATTAATTAATTTATCTGTTTAACGTTCTGGTAGCGGGCGAGGGGTCCAAACGTCCCGCGCCGACATGCTTTATATCGTTCCTAGGGTAAACACCCCATTTCAGACCCATCCGTACACTCAGATCTCTGATCCAAAATTCTTTTTAGGAGTTATCCCATTTATTTGGCATGTCCAGTATGAACGCACTGAAAAATTAATTCCGGTCACACCGAGGCTCGGAATCGTACGCCGTCTGAAGGCGCTGCTCTGGAATAATATCAAGAATATTCCAAATTCTTTTATAGAAAAAACTGGGTTCTTACAATATTAATTATTTTATTATTTTATTTTAATAAAGATTAAATATTATTTTTTAAATAGTGATTTAAAAAAATCATGACATGCTTTCCATTTTGAATCATGGGATAATATTGAAATTTTATCCAAAATTATCTAATGGTGTAAAAATTAGATTTTTATGAATAACATAACATTTTTAAAATATTCTCGCCAGAGGTCCCAGGCCATTCTTCAAGAAGCCTTCCCTTATTTAATTATTATTATTATTTCATGTTTCTTTTTTCGGTCCACATCCTTCTAGAAGCCTTGCATAATTGATTAATTACTATTTTTTCATGTTTCTTTCTTAGGTTTATGTTTTTCAACTTCTTTTAATCATCATGAAATATTTAATAATTATTTAAAGAAAAATTGAAAATGGCTGATAGAAAATTAAAAATGAAATGGGTTATTATTTGAAAATAATAATAAAATAAAAGAATGCACCATATAAAATATAATAATGATTATTTATAATATATTGTGTTATGACTGATTGAATCGAAAATATATATTTTTTTAATCATTCAAAATTTTAAAATTATTAATAACATTTTATTTTATTCCACATAATTACAATTATTAAATTATTTTTTTATTCACCATACACACATAAAACAGAAGCATTGGCAGGCATCCATCAACAACTTGTGGGGGGACCTAAGCCATTGCCCACCACACATGCAGTTTGGTCAAGGCCACTAAGACAGTACCTGTCAAATTAGCATGAAAAAATGGATAATTTTTACAGTTAAATAATTAGTAATGCAATTTTTGTGTGTGTAAAACATCAAAAAAACATAACAAAATCAAACTTAAAACTGTGACATGTGACACTCTCTATCGTGATTCTATTTCCCCTCATTTTTTCCACAAGATCTTATATTGATAAGTCTCTTGATAAGTCTAATCCTATCTAAGCTCTATATGTCTCCTGCTCCCTCTCATTCATAGTTTCCATGTTTAAACCCTAAATGTGAGGTTTGAGGGCTGATTTTAGGGTCCTGATGGTCTGGTCTTGATCAAAGAACGCAATTTGGCGAGTACCGTATGTTAAGATTTAAGTAGGCATTCCTTACCATTTTTGCGGATTTTTTATGAAGCTTCATGGTTTGAGTTGCATGCAGGTGTGTGTAGTCTTGTGAGACCCTAATTTTATGTATCAAAGTGACCAGGTAGGTTAATATGGGTGTGGATCACCCCTTAGCGGGGGAGTTACTCATTAACGATTTGGAAAAGGTGGAATTTCTCTTCATTCCCTGGGAAACGATGGGGATTTCTACCGGTGTAGTTTAGGCCTAGAGAGAGACATGTGGCTCGGATAATCCCAGTGCGAACTTATGAAGAGGTAATAGAGTGTTGATGATGAGTCCCCGCACTTGTGGCAGTGTTGTGTGGGTGGATATGGGCATGTGGGAAATCTTGAGAGGTTGTATGGGTGTAGCATGAGGGATCATATCGATTTATTTATGATTGACTAGCTAAATGGCATGTGATATGGTGAGATAGTGTGCTCATTCATGTGATAGGAATAGGGTTTAAAACTGTAGTGTGCCCACTCCTATGATAGGGGGTGAGAACTACAATATTCCCACCTGTATGATAAGAGGGTTGGGAACTATGGTGCACCCACTCCTTTGAGAAGAGGAGGGTTGGGGACTAGGGTGCACCATCTTCTATGTATGAGGATATGGGTTGAGAACTATAATTGCATGATATAGCGCTTCATTATGGCATGAAGCTGAAGCAGGTAGGGTCGGGGTTCGTGGTAGCCTAGTTACATTGGATAACCTAGTGAGACGGTGTGTTTATTTATTTATTTATTTCTGTCAGTGCATACACCTTTATATGATTGTTTCACTTATACTAAGGGTGTGTTGATGGTGTCTCATCGAGTTATATTACTCACATCCTGCATAGACATCTAAATGTACATGCAAATTTTATGGTCAAAGATCCAATCAAGGGAAAGGGCCCTATGTCGAGATGCTGAGTATGAGGAACTTGATGGGGATTAAGGAAATATTGAGATGCACTTCATGATCCATTGTAGTTTTTTCTCTGCTATCATTTTGTTTTGTTCTTCACTATATATATTGATAAACCATATATAGGGACCCTTTAACGTGGTTGTATTGATGAATATATTTCATTTTGATATCACAACTGGTGTTATTATCTATTATTTATCCCGACATGTTTACCCTAATGGTTTCCTAATATCGAAGTCATAGTCGCCCCATTGTATAGTATAATGCTACTGGAAATTGGTATATTTGTGACAGGGCATTTGTGATGGGTCCATGTCCTCTCGCAAATAGTTTTCCTAAGGTTTTTAAAAAAAACTCTATTACGATGGCCTATCACAAAAGGCCCATCGCAAATAGCTTTAAAAAAATTGAATAAAATAATATTAATAATAAAAAAATAATATCAGAAAATAATAATAATAAAATATTAATATTAATATTAATGAAATAATAATATTAATATTAGTAAAATAAATAAAAAATATAAAATAATAAAATAATATTACTAATAATATTATTAATATAATAATATTATTATTATTATTATATTAATATTAATATTAATGAAATAATAATATTAATATTAGTAAAATAATAAAAAATTATAAAATAATAAAAACTTTAATATTCACAACAATATAAAATAAAATAATAAAAATAAATAAAATAAAATAAAAAATAAAAAATAAAATATTCACAACAATATAAAAAACACACTATATATAAATGTAAATAGTTAATATTACAAAAAAAATACATTCAAATGTTTTATCATAAAAAAATAAATACATCATTGAGGGGGAGAGTCTTATGGAGGAGCTGAAGGAGATGGTGGAAGGAATTTCATCCCTAAACCATGAGTCGGACGTCACATGTACTTCATCTACTTGTGATGCTGCTACTTCCATTGACGCATCTCCTGCTGTTATTGTTGTAGCTATTGTCAGAGCTCTTCCTGTTACTTCTACTGTTATTGACGCATCTCCTCCTGCACCCTATGCATACTCCCTATAAGCTTACCCTGAGCTCGCAGCTACTCCTGATACTATGCGGTAGATAATGATGACTCTCTATGGGCTCCTCTTGAGATGGATGTCGACATCACAACAGTACTATAATAACTCTTAGGTGCCAATCGAGAGCTGATACCAACAACTTGGTCTTTCTCAAAGGCATATCAGGTCGTCTACATCAATGTCGCCTTATCAAATCGGTGGGCACTGGTCTGATCATTGGTCTATGTCTGACTCTCAATCTGTGTCTAAGACATCGTGACCTTATATGACTCCTTCAATTGAAATTTAAAATTAAAATAATTAAAATATTATTTGCAGTTAATTTTAAAACTCAAAAAAGAAATTATACTGACTACAATCTCACACTGGCGATCACCTCTAATCTCTCCAGTGACTAGATCATTGTACATCCTTCTATAAACATCGAACTCCATAATATTGGGTTGTTCAACTCCCTATATGAATCTAAAATAAACCATTTACATTTAAAGTTATATAAATTATTTTAAAAAAAAGTATTTACCATATGTTCTCTATGCGTATTGAATGTACGACTATCAGCTTGATGTGTCACCTCATGTCTCTCCTGATTTTGTCGACCTACCGATGATATCCTCTGAAAATTACCACCCAACCAGTGTAAACATAATTCATTCCAAACCTAAGATAAAATGTAATCAGGTCAGTGGGCGTGACAAGACTCTTCAAACTCTGTCACTCACACTTTCATCATTGTTTTCCTTATCAAATTGTGCAAAAACTAACAGAAACACTCACGCATAAACCCCTCACATGCCTTCCAGATAGCGTCACGCGTGATCTCATCAATGAGATACCACAAACCCTATAAATAATTTATAATATCAAGTCATTAATTAAATAAATCTCAAAATAAATATTATTTATTTATGTACCATTCAGTGATCAAACATGTGGTGTTGAACATCAACAAGAATCTCATCTCATATGACCCATGCTTCAAAAAAATAATTACACAATATAGTGCTCCCCTGTCCAACAGCTATATGTGAAAAGATGTGAAAAAAGGAACAAATAATCAAATAATTATTATATAAATAAATTAAAGAAAGCTAACTAAAATACACAAGTAAACATACCTCTACATGCATAGATTGAAGCTAAGATGTGGACATCGCTCGAGAATAGGGTCATGAATCATCAATCTCGCAAGACCATGCCCCCATCCAAGTACTCCCTAAATCATCAGCTATCTGAGGGTCAGATGATCTAACATCCTACTCGTCCAAAGGTAGATCAACCTCCTGCAACTGACGAAACAAATCTTCATCCATCTAAAACAAGAAATGATTATTGTTATAAAATAATTGAAAATAACTATTATATATAGATATATATTATATATGATTATAATCATCATTTAAATGTGTCAATGTTCATCTTAATCCTCATATTCATATCTGACAATGTCAATGTCTTCATATTCCTCCTTAGCATCATCAATTTTTATATGAGTTTCAGTGTCATCATCTCTTGTCATTTCAAATTCATTTGTAACATCATTAACATCATCTTCACCATCGACCCTTAACTATGAGGTTTCATCATCAATATTCATGTATTTTTGTGAAAAATATGGGTTTGGAGTAGTCTCTTGAAAAAAATCAATTTCTTACACTTTAGCAGAACCACATTCATTTTGAGTAAATTGATTTTCCAGATATTTAATTTTTATTATGCTCCACAAATCACCCAACTCTCTTAAAGTAGCATAGTAATTTGCATAATAAATTTGATGTGCTTGATGAGCCAATAAAAATGGTTCATTTACCACAAGAAGAATTTTATATTTAATATCAATGATTCCATGGGTCAGATGAACATGAAAGCCTCTCTCAGTATCCAGCCACTGACATTTAAACATCGTTATGTAATTCTACCCCAGATAACATAGTTCAATAATTTCTTCTGACATGTCGTAAAAGTCAAATTCATTTTCTCTATGATGAGATCCTCTCAAGAAAACACCATTATTCGTTGTTTTTTTATTCCCCATATGCACGTGTATGAAATTAAAAATCATTCACCACATATGCATTATAAGATTTAACCATTTTTTATGGTGGGTTACTCAATACACATAATCGATTATCAATTTTATCACCATGTTGAGATACCTGAAAATTTATAAAACAATTATCAATATAATAAGTAATAAATTGATTTTATATGTTAAACTATAAATAATTTATGTTACAAGTTTTTGAAACCAGTAGGAAAAATTAATTTTCCAACGTTCTTCGAGAGCATCTGTTATAATTTTTGGAATCTGTTTCTTGAAATGATTATCATATAACCTAAAAATATGATAAGATTAATTTACTATAAAAAATATTATAAAATAAGTGATATGATCACTCACGGTACAAATGGTTTCATTTCTTCATAGTTGAGCATAACATATGTATGAGCTATGTGATGTTCATCATATGAAATCCATCGTTCATGAACTCCAACAAAGCTAAGTTTGGGCTGATTAAAAACTGATAATTGATTTCTTATTTCATCATCAACATTTCACTCATTATGACTCATTCGGTTTTGTTTTGAGTGATATTTATATTGAAAATAATGTGATTAGAAAAAAGAAATTTTCTCTTGCAAATAAGCTTCTATAATTGAGCATTCAACCGATGTTTTGTTACATACTTTTTTATTCAATTTCTGCATGCATCTCTCGAATGGGTACATCCATCAGAACTGTACCAGACCTTCACGTTTTTCTTTATGTGGAAAATGTAATATCAAATGTTCCATTAAGCTGAAGAAATCCGACTAGAAGATTTTTTCCAGTTTACTTAAAATTAAAACAACATCTTCTTACAATCTGCTTAGTGCATTGTAGTCTGTTGTCCCCGTATAAATGTCTCAAAAAAAAAATATGATATTTCTGTAATCGCATCCCAAATCATAGAATTCAACAAACCTCTTAATCCAATCGGTAAAATTATTTCCATTATAACATGAAAATCATGACTTTTTAATCTGGTAATATGACCATTTCTGACATATCTACCCAAATTGGAAGCATAACCATCTAGAAGTTTCAAACCCGCAATCCACTAACAAAATAATAATTTATTTTCTTTGGATAGTGTATAAGATTCTTTTGGCTTCATTAACTTTTGTGATTTGACATTTTCAAACAGTTCAAGTTCTGGTCGCTTGTAAATTTGGGCAAGATCTAATCGTGCCTCTACATTATCTTTGGTCTTACCTGGTGTATCTAAAATTGTATAAAATAAATTATCAAAATAGTTCTTCTTAATATGCATGTCATCCAACATGTGATGGACCAACAAATCAGACCAATATGAAAGATCCCAAAAAATGCTCTATTTTATCCAATTGTGTTCTTTCCTAAAGCCATCAATTTTCTATTGGTTTATTGTTGGTCCAAATGTGATAGGAGGTAATAAATATATAATGGATTTTAACTATGTACCTAAGATAATTTTTGTAGGTTCATCTCTTTCAATTGTGTCTTTTCTGAAATAATATTTGTTCCTCTGAAAAGGATGATCGATTAGAAGAAATCTGCGATGACAGTTAAAAAACAAGATTGTTTTCCATTGACGAGCATAAAAACTTTATTGTCTCTCATATAGTACGACATGATTTTAGACTATGTGTACTCCATCCAGATAACATGTCATATTATGGGAAGTCACTAATTGTCCACATCAATGCAACTTTTAGTATGAAATTTTGTTTTGCAACAACATCATATGTACTGACACCATTAATCCATAATGAATTTAACTCATCAATCAATGGTTTCAAATAAGCATCAATATTCTTTTTTGAATGTTGTAGAATTAATAAGTTCAAAAAGATATATGGATCCTTCATCAACATCCAAGGAGGTAAATTGTATAGAGTTATAAAGACAGTCCAACATGAATACTAACTACCGTAAAAATCAAATAGATAGAAACTATTAGTAGAAATACCCAATCACACGTTTCAGGATTCTAAATAAAAACAAGGATGCACTTGGTCAAAAAATTTCCATGAATCTCCATAAGAGGGATGATTTAAGCTTTTACTGGTTGAAATATTGGTTTTGTGCCATAACATCAATGTTGTTGTGTTCTAAGACATAAATAAATGCTACAATATGGGTGTAAGTGGGAAATATCTCAACTGTTTTACAATAATTAATCCAGACTTCCCCAGTTGATCCTCTTTATACCTCAATTTTCCACATGTGAGATAACTATCCAATGAATCATTTTCACCATAATATAAGATGCAATCATTTGAACATGCATAAATCTTTTAATAACCAAGACCCATATTACAAAATAGCCTCTTGCCCTCATAGAAATTTTTAGCCAACACATTTTATTCAGGTAACCGTGTTTTAACCAAAGAGAATATTTGATAAAAACAGCTCTTTGACATTCCATTATCTAAATTAATAGCCATAAATTTTATAACCACTTTAAATTTTCTTATCTTGCAACCAGGATATAAGGCATTCTCAACAGAACTCAACAACTCATAAAATTGAGATGGTTCCAACTCAAGAGTTAAATCAATATCATCATAAGTTTTAATTTATTGAAAAGATAGATCTGCTACATCATGTAATAAATTTTGAAACTGTGATGGATCTAGAATCAAATTATTAGTATCTTATTTGGAAGTGTGTTCACCATATTGATACCAAAAAATGAAATCTGGTTAAAAACCAAAATGCAATAGATGGTCCCCAATGTTGTCAAATGTGTCAAACATCCTCAGAGCATAATTTTTACAAGGATACTTAATTGTCCCTTCTGAAACAAATTCTGGTTTTGATGATCCAAATGATAAAAAATCTTCAACACCCTTAATATATATAGGATCTAAACCAGAACCATTTAGATTCCTGTGTTGATTTATCCAACCGTGATCATCTAATAATGACTGTTTTCGACTTCCTTATTTCATATTTCTCAAAAAAATATAAAATAATTAGTTTTTTTGAATAATTTGATATAAGAAAAACACTATCCAAAAAAGAGGAGAAAATTAAATTCACTTTTCTAGTAATTTATAATAATTTCTATTATTTATAGTTATTTATAGTATTTATTTAAAAATTTATACTAATCTACACTAATTATTAGTAATTACAACTAATTTATACTAATTACTGCTAATTATAAGTGGCATAATTTCTAGTGGATTGGTAGTAGCTCTTTTGCCTGACAGCTCATCTCCTTTCAACTTTCTCTGACTAAAATCACTATGAAAAATATGCTCTGATGTACGAATATCTATTTTTGTATTCATGAGAATGGAGAGCAGGGAGGCCCCGTCGTGCTGCTCTCCATTCTCATACATATGAAAATGGATATTCGTACGTCGGAGTAGATTTTTCATAGTGATTCCAGTAGGAGAAAGTTGTAAGGAGATGAGTCATCGGGCAAAAGAGTTGTTGCTGATCTGCTAGAAATTGTGCCAATTTATTAGTAATTATTACAAATTATGAAGATTTATTACTATTTATTACAAATTGTGTCGATTTATTACTAATTATTACTATTTATTACTATTTATTTCTATTTATTACTATTTATTACTAATTACTATTATTTATTGCTAATTATTACTATTAATTACTAATTATTACTAATTACTACTAATTATTACCATTTATTACTATTTATTCCTATTTATTATTGATTATTACTAATTATTACTAGTTATTACGATTTATTACGATTTATTTCTCATTATTACTAATTATTACTAATTATTACTGATTATTACTGATTATTACTGATTATTACTAATTACTACTAATTATTACTATTTATTACTATTTATTCCTATTTATTACTGATTATTACTAATTATTAGTGATTATTACTAATTATTACTGATTATTACTAGTTATTACTGATTATTACTAATTATTACTGATTATTACTAATTAATACTAATTATTACTAATTAATCGTCATTATTACTAATTATTACTATTTATTACTAATTAATCATAATTATTACTAATAATTACTAATTATTACTAATTATTACCATTTGATCCTAATGATTACTATTTCATCCTAATTATTACTATTTATTACTAATTATTATTATTTATTACTATTTATTACTATTCATTACTGTTTATTATTATTTATTACTATTTATTAATAATTGTTAATAATTATTACTAATTATTACTAATTATTACTATTTATTACTAATTATTACATATTATTACTAATTATTACTAATTAATCGTAATTATTACTAATTGTTAATATTTATTACTATTTATTAATTATTATTACTAGTTATTACTAATTATTACTATTTATTACTATTTATTACTATTTATTACTATTTATTACTATTTATTACTATTTATTACTCTTTATTGTCGTTTATTCCTATTTATTACTATTTATTACTATTTATTACTATTTATTACTAATTAATCATAATTATTACTAATTATTACTAATTATTACTATTTAATTCTAATTATTACTATTTAAACCTAATTATTACTATTTATTACTAATTTTTACTATTTATTACTAATTATTACTATTTACTACTAATTATTACAAATTAGTACTAATTATTAATAATTATTACTAATTATTACTACTTATTACTATTTATTACTAATTATTACTAATTATTACTATTTAATCCTAATTATTAGTAATTATTAGTAATTATTACTATTTAATAATAATTATTACTAATTATTACTAATTAATCATATTTATTACTAATTATTACTAATTATTATTAATTATTCCTAATTATTCCTAATTATTCCTAATTATTCCTAATTATTCCTAATTATTACTAATTATTACTATTTATACTATTTATTACTATTTATTACTAATTATTACTAATTATTACTATTTATTACTAATTATTACTAATTATTGCTATTTAATCCTATTTAATCTTAATTATTCCCAATTCTTCCTAATTATTCCTAATTATTCCTAATTATTCCTAATTATTCTTAATTATTACTAAGTATTACTAATTATTACTCATTATTACTAATTATTCATAATTATTACTAGTTATTACTAATTACCACTAGTTATTACTAATTACTACTAGTTATTAGTGATTATTACTAATTATTCCTAGTTATTAGTAATTATTTCTAATTATTTATCATTATTACTAATTATTACTAATTATTGCTAATTACTACTGGTTATTACTAATTATTACTATTTATTTCTAATTATTACTATTTATTACTATTTATTACTATTTATTAATATTTATTACTAATTATTACTATTTATTACTAAATATTACGAATTATTACCATTTATTATGAATTATTACGATTTATTACCATTTATTACGAATTATTACCATTTATTACGAATTAGTGACAATTATTACAAATTATTAACAATTATTACCATTTATTAACAATTATTACCATTTATTAACAATTATTCCTAATTATTATTAATTCTTACTAATTATTACCATTTATTAATGATTATTGCTAATTATTGCTATTTATTGCTATTTATCTCTATTTATTAGTATTTATTGCTATTTTTTGCTATTTTTTTCTAATTATCACTAATTCTGGCTAATTATCACTAATTATCACTACTTATCACTAATTATCACTAATTATCATTATTTATCACTATTTATCACTATTTATCACTATTTATCATTAATTATTACTAATTATAACTATTTATAAATATTTATTTCAATTTACTGCATATTAACGCTAATTTTTACTAATTATCGCTAATTATTATTAATTATGACTAATTATTATTAATTATAACTAATTATTAATAATCATTAATAATTTTTCTAATTAATAGTAATGACTACTAATTAATAATAATTAATATAATAATAATTAATTAATATTAATTATTACTAGTCACGCGTAATTATTTGTAAAAAAAATAATGCAAAATAAAACAATATAATTCTAATTCAATTTAATTGCACCTAATTAACGATAATTATAACCAATGTAAAATAAAATGAATTAACTAAAAAACAAAAGAAATAGATAAATACCTTAAAACTGAATCTTTCAGAGGATATAAGCCACGAATATTGATCTGATTTAGAATATCAATCTTTGAAAGATTTTGAGATAAAAAATATAAGTAGCGGGAGAATGAGGGATATAGAAAGGAGTGGAATGAGAAAAAACCAAATAAGGGTATATATAGGTTAGATTATTTGCGACGAGATTTCTGTCGCAAATGTTAACCCCCTATTAATTAGGTGCGGTGGTTAAAAAAGCATTTGCGATGGGACGCGACGCAAATATCAACATGTTGACATACTATTTGCGACGAGAGATAAATCTCATCGCAAATACTAAAAAACGTCGTCGGGTATTTGCGACATGCTTTTATACCCATCACAAATACCCTTTCCGCGGTTTGGTGCGCATCTCGCACTAATCCTTTTACGATGGGGATTGTCTACCTGTTGCAAATAATTAGTTATTTTTGACAGGGAGACGGTCCCGTCGCAAATAGTCCGTCCGAAGGGACTATTTGTGACAGGACCCTCCCCCGTTGAAAATACCCAGTCGCAAATATTCACTTTTCCCGCAGTGTAAGCCTTGGTTGCTAGTCAACAACCACTTGCACATTGAGAGACGCGCTTGAGGTCACGTGGCCCTTCGGCTCGAACCTGGTGATTCGAGCAGGGGCATAACAAATGGTATCAGAGCCCTTTTTATTTATTTATTATTGTGTCATGATAAAATGGAGATAGGATGGCGGAACCCGAGTTGGAAGCTATGCTTATGCCTATCGATCACCTATATAGTGGACAATCAAAATTTTAGGGTAGTGGGCACTACTACATAATAGGGTTTTAACTGCGTTAAAAAACCTTTATCAACGCTAAAAAAACAGTGATAGTCGAGGCGTTATTAAAAGGGGGTCCCTTTTATCAGCGCTAAAAAATCACTGATAAAGGCCCCCTTTATCAACACTAAAAAAACGCTGATAAAAGAGGTATTTTATCAGTGCTAAAAAATTCTAATAAAATGGGTCTTTATCAACGCTTTTTTAGGGCTGATAAAAAACCTCTTCTATCAGCGCTAAAAAATGCCAATAAAAGTCATTTTTTTTAATTTGAAAAGAAAAAAAATCAGAATCAGGGGTGACCCCCCTATTAGCGCTCAAACCTCGCTTTAACAGCACTACCCCCTCCCCCTTAACAGCACTAGGCACCCCCCCACCCTCACCCACCCGCGCCCCCTCTGCCTCCCCCTGGATTTGAACCCGAAAACTCTTCCTTGTGCGCATGGACCCTTACCACTCCTCCATGTTTCCATGTTCTCCATTTTATGATATATCTATTTATTTATATGTATATTTAGTTATATTTTTTATCTATATATTTATTCGTATATTAATATATATATTTATATGATCATTTTTAAATACATTTATAAAATATGTCTCTTTGTGCGTGTGCGTTTATAAATAAATAAATACAGATATATCTAATACATACATATTATATTATATATATGTGTATCTATAAATATATTTATACATATTTTTATTTATCTACATATATTATATATTAATATTTATATACATATATTAGAATATGTAGATAATATATATCAGTTTGTTAATACAGACACACACACACACACACAAACACACACACCCACACACACACTATATAGGTATATAAATATTCATATATTTCTTATTTTAAGTAAAATGAATATTATTTTTTATTTATATATGGTTTATATGTTTATAAATATATTTTATATGTAAATATGTTTACATATTTATTTATAAAATTAAATTTTTATGTGTAAATATATACGAATATGTATATACGTGTGTATACTTAATTATAAATAACATTACATATGAAAAATGAAAAAATTTGAACGTTATAATATCCTTATGAGTACAAGACTTGAAAATAAATTGAGTCACCACCGAAAAAAGATAATAAGACCCCCCTTAAATGAGATTGAAATTCCATCGAATGTTAAAAAATTAGGGTACCCCGACTAAAAACATAGTTTTGGAGGTCTTTTGGATCTTTTTTGGCCTAAAAAATAGTGACCAAGTCCCCTCTGATCATGAAGGCGTAGAGCTCGTTGCAAGTTTCGATTTGATATATGGTAGAGCCCAAATGGACACTCGGATCAAAAGTTACGGCCTTTTGAAGTTTGAGTAACATTTTCAACTTATTTTAGATCGTTTATTAATTTTTTTATCTTCAAATTGTTATTAAATGACTATTGCTCGATAATAATTAGCAAATTATTGATTATTATTATTATTTTTAATTATTTTATAATTCATTTTCACTAAATATCTTATATTAAGAGAAAATGCGTATTTAGCTTTATATAAATCATATTTTATGAAATATATTATATTTATATCAATATCAATATATTTATATTTTAAATATGCTTTTTAATAATAAATATTTTTTTATCAAATATACCTTTTATCAATGCTAAGAAAAGTGATGATAAATGGGGTACCTTTATCAGTGCTAAAAAATACGTTGATAAATGGATACTTTTATCAGTGTTTTTTAGCACAGATAAAAGCACATTTTAACAACACTTTTTTTAGTGCTGATAAAGGTACTCTCTTTATCAATGCTTTTTTTAGCTCTGTTAAAAGGTGATGCTGTGTAAAACCGATTTTGTGGTAGTGGGGGATGCCTTTATTGGTTGTGTTGTTACAATTTTATATTGTTCCTTAAATAATGTTGTATTGTTACTATTTATGGGATTTTTCCCTTTCCTTCAATGGCGAGTGGGTGAATTCATGCACCATGGATAGACATGCAGGTTCACATGTCATGCGCCTATTGCGGGTGATCAACATAAGTTTAAATTAATTAAATGTCACCAGTAATATTTTCAGTGTTTTCCTAAATACATTATTGATGCATTTAACTAATTTAACCCGAACATATTGTAATTTTGTTTTATGTGACTCTGACTAATTTGTAGGTACCGAAGACACGGACTTAGGCCCAGGGTAGTTGTGGGTATAATTTAGGGCATTTTCTGTGGGTTCTTCTATGTGTACGTGCTTGTTAATTGCTCAAGTTTTGATACATTTGAGCTATTAAAGGCATTTTGAGTCATTGTTTTTGTATTTTAGAAAAACACTTCCTAGACGACATCCCTTGGTGCCTCTAGGGACCAGGATGAGGAGGTCCTCAAGGTGGGGAACACTTCGGTTGTGCCTCCATATGTATGAGGAAGAGGTTGAGCATTCTCTGATGACTGTCCCATGGGTATAGGTAGCAAAGCAATATTAGCCAGGGGTTTGTTTGCTTTGTGCCTATGGGAGGTGGAGGTGACCATCAGGGGGGTCCTATTATGGTGGAATTTTCATGAGACTTCTAGATATAACATCCACTAACCTTCCAGGGTACAAAGGGTCCTCATGATGTTGAGTAATAGATTGAGATTATGAGGGCTTTTTCGATCTTATTGAGACACCCAAGGTTCGGTGGGTGAAGTTTGAAGCTTATAGGTTGTAGGGACCCACCAGGAGATGGTGGAGTGTGATAATTCAGGCTAGGAGGCATGAGGGTCCATCATGGGTGGCATTTATGAACCTCTTATTTGAGGAGTTCTTTTTATAGATGCTAAGGTTAGATCAATCTCAAAAGTTTATGGGGCTTCAATAAGGGGTGATTCCTGCGACGAACTACGTAACCTGTTTTGGATAGTTTGTTTTTTTTCTTCGTTGTTGGCTGGAAATGAGGCCCTAAAGGGCCAGAAGTTTGAGATATGACTACAACTAGTGGTGAAGTACCAAACTTAGATGTTTGACTTGAAAACTCTCAAATATGATTCATATAACCCTCAATGTTGAGAAGGGCCTAACAAAGGACATCGCAACTGACCTTATAACGATTCTCAATGGTCCAGGTGAACTGGCTGGCATGCTTCAGGTCTTACATTGATTTATACCAGAGGTGGGTGTCCTTTACCTCCCTTAAGGGAGATGAGTGCGTTCTTGTGGGAGAGTGGGACATGAAAGAAGATTGAGCAGGTCCTGACTTCAGCTAAGTAGGATCCATTACAATACAGGTGGAAGGTAAGGTTCTCACAATGAACCTGGTGATGGTTTTAGCCACCTTTCTTCTAGCGATGGACCGGTACCATGAGGTATTTCTAGATGATTTCTCAGGACTCCCTCGTGATAGGGAGATTGAGCTCATTATTCATATCATTTCGAGTACAGAGCTCGTATTTATTCCTCCTTATCTTATGACACCGATCTAATTGAGAGAGATGAATGTGCATCTTGATGACCCTGAGCCTAAGGGTTTTATTTTCCCTAGTACCTCTTTTTAGTGTGCTTTGGTTTTATTCTCCATGAAAGCGTATAGTAGCCTCAAGTTTTGCGTTGACTACAAGTAGTTAAATTAGTTTACAAACAAATATTCATTATCAAAGATTGATGACATATTTTACCAGTTGAGGGGAGACTGATGGTTCTCTAAGATTAACCTGTGGTATGACTACCATCAGTTGCGGGTCAGTGCTGAGGATGTACTGAGGATGGCATTCTGAAGCATTTATGGGTTGTATGAGTATTTTTTTATTCCATTTAGTTTGATGAATGCATCGATGGTGTTCATTGATCTCGATAAATAGATTTTTCATCCCTACCTAGACTCTTAATTTATGGTGTTTGTGGACAATATACTGATATATTTATGGAATCGAGAGTTACATGCAGAGCACCTGGGGATTGTATTGGGTATACTTTGAGCACATCAGCTTTATTCCAAGCACTCAAAGTTTCACTCTTGGATTCATGAGGTGCATTTTCTTGGGCATGTGATCTATGAGGTGGGTATCTTAGTTGATCCATAGAAAGTAGAGCCTATGATTTCATGGGAATGTCCCATGAACATGTTCAATATTTGAATATTTTTTGGATTGTCCAGGAACTATAGGTTATTCATTCAGGACTTCTCTTGTTTGGAATCACCAATGATGTGACTGACCAGCAAGGGGGGTGAAGTGTGAGCGGATTAGTTGGTGTGGGGAGGCTTTCAAGTAGTTAAAGAAAAGGTTTACATTTTCTCTGATTCTGATTCTTTCGGATCTCAGGTTCAGTTATACTATCTAATGCAATGCTTTAGGGGTGGGGTTGGGAGCTTGTTTGATGCAGAGAGAATGAGTGGTTTCTTACATGCTGCATAAACTATGAAATAATGAGTGAAACCACCCTATTAATGGATTGGATCTAGCAATAATGGTTCACAACTTATAGTTCTGACATCTTTATCTCTTTAGTGGGAGATTTTTCATCTATACCGACCACAAGAGATTGCAGTATATATTTTCCCACCATGAATTAAACTCGTGAAAATTTCATTGGGTTGATTACCTATGAAATTTTGATTTTGAGATGACCTATACTACGGGGAAGAGGAATGTCATCATAGATGCTCTTAGTAATAAGATATAGGGGTAGAAAGTTCAGACTTTTGATGGGGAGTGGAAGCTGATAATCAAGCTTTTAGATTGGAAGATGGATGCATATGAACACTCAGAGACGGTGATCTATGCCCCTTTCTTCATTACAACTTTTTTGTTGGATTGAGTGAAGGCTAACTAGAATCTTAATTATGATTTTATGGTGATTTGAGAATAACTCACAGTGAATGATCTGATTCTGACATAGCCTTAACACTACGGGAAATATAGATATTTGCGATGGGTCATTTGCGACGGGATCCCGTCGCAAATAGCCTTTTGCGACGGGGCCCCGTCGCAAATCGCCCGTTGCAGAAAACGCCGTCGCAACTAATTTTTTTTGCGACGGGCCCGTCGTAAAAACACGTATTTGCGACGGGAAATTGGCCCGTTGCAAATAGGTTTCTGGTTTTTAAAAAAAAATCTTTTGCGACGGGCCATATTCTCGTCGCAAATGGTTGATTCGAAGCGGGTATTTGCGACGGGCCCGTCACAAATAAGTATTTGCGACGGGAATATATTCCCGTCGCAAATAATAATAAAAAAATTAAAAAAAAATTAAAAAATTTATTTATTTTTATATAAATCAATAAACCTATTTATATTGATATAAATATAATATTTATTTTTTAAATATGTTTTAGAAAGGAAGAATGAAAATCAAATATGAATGTATAAGATGTTCAGTAAAAGAGGCTTATAAAATAAATTAAAAAATATTTTTAATTAGTAATTATGTAATTTTTATCAGTTAATAGTCATTTAATAACTCTTTGAATATAAAAAAAATAAAAAAATTAATGAAAGATGGAAAATAAGTTAAAAATGAAACCCAAACTTCAAACGGCCATAACTTTTGATCCGAGACTCCGTTTGAGCTTCACAACATATCAAATCTAAGCCTACGACGAGCTCTACAACGCTATGGACCGGTGGAACCTGTCCAAGGTTGTTTCAAGGCCAAACAAGGCCCAGAAGGCCTCGAAAACTGAGTTTTTAGTCGGGGTACCCCGATTTTTCACCGTTTAAACAGCTATAACTTCTTCTCTCGATGTCCGATAAACCTCTACCATATATCATATCGAAGATCGTTTCATGTTCTTCAATTTGACTGATTGTGGAGCTGAAACAGACTTCTGGATTAGATGTTATGGTCGTTTAAACATTAAAATGGCTATAACATCCGATCCGGATGTCCGTTTGGCCTGTACCGCATATCATATCGAAGATCGTTTCATGTTCTTTGATTTTACTGGTTGTGGAGTTGTAACGGACTTACGGATTAGAAGTTATAGCCGTTTTAACATTCTCGGTGGATTTTCACCCCCTCATTCCTATGTATTCATTCATAACTATACACACACAAATATATATATGTGTGTGTGTATCTATTGTATATATGTATTTATTTATTTATTTATTTATTTATACATATACATAAAAACCCATATTTTATAAATTTATTTAAAACTAAGTTTATAAATATATATTAATTAATATACAAATAAATATACGAATAAAAACTTATAACTACATATATATATATATATATATATAGAGAATAAATATATATTAATATACGAATAAATATATAGATATATATTTATATAACCAAATATATTTATATTAATATAAATCTATATTAATATACGAATAAATATAACTATATATATATAGATAGATCATTAAATGTATAAAAAAATGAAATGGCTTAGTTGTAAAGGTTAATGCGCGCATGGGGGAGGTTTATTCCTATTTATTATTAATTATTTCTAATTATTATTAATTACTACTAATTACCATTAACTATGAACAATTAATACTAATAATTTAAATTTATTAAATAACAAAACAATATAAACACAATTAAATTACAACTAATTAAAAATAAATAAAACTAATAAAAAATTTAAATTAAATATTAAATTAAAAAGAAAATAAATACCTTTAAAATTGATCTGAGGTTGATCTCCGATAATTGTTGAAGACATCAATATCAAATCTGGAAATAAAAATTAAACTTAAGAAACTGTGAACTCTAAAAATAGAGTTTTGAGAGAAGTTGAGAATGAATGGAAAAAAACGGGTGGGGGTATTTATAGGTTAGATTATTTGCGACGGGAGTATTTGCGACAGGATACCCGTCGCAAATAGTATTATTTGCGACGGGACCCGTCGCAAATACTTGAGCCCGCATTTATCACGGTCAACGGTTAAATAGTTATTTGCGACGGGACCCGTCGCAAATAATAACCTGCCGACATACTATTTGCGATGGGGGGTATATTCCCGTCGCAAATAGTTTTTACCGCCGCCGGGTATTTGCGACGGGGTATATTCCCGTCGCAAATAGTTTTTACCGCCGCCGGTTATTTGCGACGGGTGGTAACCACCCGTCGCAAATAACTTTCCCGCAGTTTGGCGCGGTTTGGCGCGCTTTGCGCGCCAAGCCTTTTACGATGGGTGAGATTTCCCCGTCGCAAATAACCCGTCGCAAAAACCCCTTTTTCCCGTAGTGTAAGATAAGGATGAGGTATTGTACGTCCATGGAAGGGTGGTGAGGGAGGAGTTGATGAGGTAATCTCATGCCTCACAATGGTAAGTGCATCTAGGATTTACCAAGATATATTATGATATTAGGTGACACTTTTGCTACCTGGGTATGAGAAGAGATATTGTGTGGTTTCATTTACTGCCTTACTTGTCAAAGAGTAAAGGTGTAACATCAACGACCTTGTGTGTTACTTCAACCCCTTCCAGTGATGGTGTGTAATTGGGATGAGGTGAACATGTACTTCATCACGGGACAACCCAGGACACTGAGAGGCCATGATAGAGTGTGGGCGTAGTCGACCGATTGACAGAGGTCACACATTTCTTGTTGATTCGGGAGATTTAGTCAGTGAATGAGTTAGGAAGGCTCTATATACGAACGATTGTGTAGTTTCACATGGTACTTATAAGCATAATATCATATTGGAACACATGATTCCCATCAAGATCTTGAAAGGGCCAGTAGAAGTTCATGGGATCTCATCTGAAGCTGAGTACAATTTATCACCCACAGACGAATGAGCATTTTGAGAGAACGATTCAAATTCTGGAGGATGTACTCAGGAAATGTGTGCTTGATTTCAGTGGAGCATTGGATGGCCATCTGGATTTGTCAGAGTTTGGGTATAATAATAACTTTCAAGATTTGATCCAGATGGCACCCTTCAAGGACTTTTATGGTAGATCATGTTGCTCGTTATTGTGTTGGTTAGAAGAGGGTGAATCGATGGTGATCGAGCTGAGCTTGGTTCAGGAAACCAATAAGCAATTGAATTTGATCAAGAAGTTGTTGATTATTTCTAATAGCATACAATGCCTGTATACCAACTTGAGGTGATGACCTTTTGATTTTTACATGGGCAACTAGGTATTCTTATAGGTATTTTCTCGGTTGAGGCATCAACATTTGAGGTGGCAGGGAAATATTGTGCCATAATTTGTTAGTCTATTCAAGATTGTGGAATGGATTGGGATGGTTTCTTACTATTTGTCTCTCCCTCCATGGCATCGAGGTATGGACGACGTGTTTCATGTGTCACAGCTCTAGAAGTATGATCCGGACCTCGCACAAGTGATTGACGGAGACAATGTCAAGTTGAAGGCAAATGCTTTGTTTGAAGAGCATCTAGTGCATATTATAGACTTGAGCGAGAAGGTACTGTGTGAGAAGATAGTTCCTCTCATCCAGGTATTACAGAATCAAAAAATAGATATAGGAGGAGACTTGTGAGCGAGGATAAGATGTGTGGGCATAATGGTCAGAACTATTCATCTAGGACCCCTAGGGATACTTCTCGGGGACAAAAAGTCCTTGGAGGGGAAGTTTGTAATGCCCCTCGAATTTCAAGGTGCGTTATGTTTTACATTTATATTTATTTAAATTCACCATGATGATCTTTGGTTGTTTTGGGTTTTAGAGATGGATCGAGAGTGGGATTTGGAGAGCCATATTGAGTTTATAGTTGAAATTTTGTTGCAGGAAGGCGATCGTGGTGTGACTAAGAGGTGTTGCGCCCTGACCCTTTCTACAAGAGGGTCAAGCCCCAAATCTAGTGTAGGTCATTCCGCGACCCCTGGGGGGAGATGCGTCACGATGAGACCTAGAGGGGTAATCGTGCCATGACCCCCAATGGGGATGATATGACCTTAAATTGATATTTTTTGTCATGTCTCTTTTGTTGGCATATTATGTTTTTAATGTTTAATTTAACATTAATCTGGCTAATTATGTATATTAGGGGTTCATTGTAGTTTTAGTTAATTAAAGAATTTATTAATATAAACGTTCATTTCATCAATAAATCTTTCAATTCATTATTCTTTTATTTATTTATTTAGGTTTGGTTTATTTATTAGTTTGGTTCAAATTGATGTCTTATTTTATTTATTTGAGTTTTATTTAATTTTATGTTTTGTGTATTTAAGCTTTATTTCCCTTTGAGTTTTTAGTTTTAATTAATTTATTAATTATTTTTTGTTTTAACTTTTAATTAATTTTCTTTAAATAATGATATAATAATTTGTAACTTTTATTTTAATTCAATTCTTTTATGATTTTTATCTTTTATTTACTTGGTTAATTAATTAATCGGTTCAGTATTTGAAGCGAATTTTTTTCAACGAACCCACTGTTGATTTCGATCCAAGGAAGGCGACGCCGAAGCTTCAATGGAGGCAACATGAACCGAGGGAAACCGAAGACCGGAACCGAGTCGGCTGATTTGGGAGATGCTGTTTCTGATCAGAGCTTCCGGTTGAAGATTTGTTGAAGACGAGTCACCGCAGTTGACGCTGAGACCGTGTGTTGATGAATCGAGCGCCGGGTGTTTTTCTGAAGCTTCCGAGGGGAGTTTGAGCACGAATCTGAAGAAAATTCGACCGATCTGGATAGTTCATCCTCGAGGCTGCCATCATTCTTCATGCTTAGGGTTGAAGATGGTGATTTAAGGGAGGTCTGGGACGATCCCGTGCCCTTTCCAGATCTACAGAGCCGGGCGTGCGGTCTTCATCAACAGAGCTCAGATTTGAAGAACATGAATTCAAGCTGAGCACATTTTTCGAAGGAAGATTTACGGTCGATTAATCAAACTGGTAAAATGCTGACTATTTTTGACGGAGGCTGAAGGATCTCGGGTCCGCAGCGGTGAAGATGAATCTGTTGGAAATTTTCACTGTCTGAGCTTTGTCTTGAAGAAGATGAAGCTTCTTGCAGATGACAATGTCGAGTTTCCTTCATGGCCGGCCTTCTGTGTGTTCTTGAACCGAGCCGAGCTCGCCTGGTAGTGATGCTGGAGTTCCCAGATGATGATTATTGTTCTGTTCCGAGCCTGACCTAAGTTCTTTTTTCCGATGCTGCATGGAGTTTTGATCTGCAAATCACGTTTTGATTTTTTCTGTTGATTCAGGTGTTCAGTTGGAGAAGAAGATGGTGCTGACATTGTGTTCTTCAAAGCCTTTGGCCATTAGTTTGTTCAATTATGTGCACCGGGTGCCTGTTAAAATGTCATAAAAGGAGATGATTCCAATTCAAAGCCTGTCGGAGGCAAATCAGTGCCAATCAGTTGCTAGGGTGCACCCTCTTCTATGCAAGTGGAGATGGGTTGAGAACTATAATTGCATGGCATAATGCTTCCTTATGGCACGGAGCCGAATCAGGTAGGGTCGGGGTTCGTGGCAGCCTCGTTAGCTTTTGATGACCTGGTGAGATTGGTGTGTTTATTTATTTATTTATTTTTGTCAGGGCATACACCTTTATATGACTGTTGCACTTATGCTAAGGACATGTCGATAGTGTGCCATCGGGTTATATTACTCACATCCTGCATCGACATCTCAATGTACATGCAGATTTTATAGTCATAGATCCAACAAAAGGAAAGGACCCTATATCGAGCTCCTAAGTATGAGGAACTTGATGGGGATTAAGGAGATACTGAGATGCACTTCATGATCCTTTGTAGTTTTGTCTCCGCTATCATTTTGTTTTTTTGTTCACTGTATATATTGTTGGGACCACTTTGTGTATAAGGTTGTATTTGTTGTCAATTGTTGTCAATGAAGATCAAAATGAAGGAGATCAAGAAGAACTCTAATGAAATGGAGAAATGGTGAGGTATTATCCATCTGAGGATGATTGAAGAAGAACACCATGCAATTCTTCATGATTTCATGAGAACTATGCAAGAGCTTACTTGAAGAATAGAATCATATGATTTGCATTAAGTAGAGAATGATGGTTGAAAAAGAAGAGAGTGTGGAAGGGCTTGACATTCTGATATGGCCATGCATTTCACATTGACGATGCTTTGCTTATTTGTATTTCACAAATATCATAAGTCAAGAGAACTTATGATGCAAGCCTTATTGGAAGGAAAGATGCTGGTGGACGACAGAGAAGCTATAGTACTTTCTATGGAAACTGTGACGGTGCTAAAGCTAATCTATCAATGGATATATATCACGATAGTGGAGTTTGTGATGAAAGAAGAAGAGTTGTTGAAGAAGCCAAATCATAAAAAAGAAGCATGAAGGTTATGACCGAAGCATATATTGAAGGTGACGCTGTTCTTCAGTGTTTGCCAAATTTTTGAGCCTGAAAATCGGAAGATGAAAAACACGTGTTTTTGGTAGAGAAAGTTGCGTGATAAGTTCAAGGTGGTTTTTATGCGCAATTGTGTTTCAGGATTAGAACATCGAAATTTGGCAAAGGCATGAAGTGTGTGAAAAATTGGGCAAAGTGCGCGAAAAAGGAGGCTGCGCGGAAGATTGGTTTTACGCGCAATATGGAGCGTTGCTTACAATTTTGCGCGCAATTGGTGTTTTAAGATCAGCACTTCAATATTTGACAAAGGAAAGAGGTGCGCAAAAATCCATAGCTGTGCGTGGAAAAAATGGGAATGTGCGTGGAAAAATGTTGTGCGCGAAATAACTGGTTGAGCTTTTTCGCGCAAGCATTGCCTCCGATCAGAAATACTAAAAATCAGAAAAGGCAAGAGGTGCACTAAAAATTGGAGATGTTCGTGCAATGAGCGCGGAACATCAGACTTGTGTGCGTAAAATTGGTTGTGCGCAAAATGTGGGTTTGAGGTTTTACGCGCAAGGGGTGCCTCGGGATCAGAAAGCATAAAATCGACAAAGGCATGATGTGCGCGAAATAATCTAGGATGTGCGCAAATGGGAAGTCGGTGCGCAAAATACCGGTTTGATATTTTACGCGGCCTATAAATAGGAGGTGACCCCCTCTCATTTGGAGAGGCTCGACACTTAAACAAATCCCGAGCTCTGACGCGCGGAAAAATTGAAGTATTGAGTGGCGCGTGAAAAGAAGTGTTGCGCGAAAAAGAGAAGTTCTGCGCGAAAAAGCTTTTTCGCGCCAAAAGGTGTTTTTACGCGCAAAGTTTAAATTTTACGCGCAAGCGAAAAATTTAGGGGTTTTGCAGGCCTTTGACAAATGCTTAGCACTCTCGAAGCGGCTTCGCGAAGAAGGAAGTACCGTGAACCATTCGGTTTTACGAAGAGAAGTAGTACTGCACACACACGACTGATGTTTAACACCCTCGTTGTGCTTTGTGAAGAGAAGAAGAACGATACGTGCAACTGAACTCAGATCTGCACTGAAAGAAGGAAGTATACTGATACACTTAGGTGTTGGTATTGAGAATTAAAGGAAGAGAAGAAGAAGAAGAATAGAGTGTGTCCAACTGAAGATTGTGAATTATTTAGGGCAGTACAATTGTGATGATGCTTTGAGTATCTGGTTTGCGTGTTTAGTGCTTTCAAGTGCATCAATCCAGGACTTCGATGCAAGCAGTGTCTCGTGATGGACTGAGACAAAGACTTCAATGCAAATTTATTGAAGAGACCTTCATGTTTATAAACTGAGTGAGACTTCACCCAAGACAGTGAGTCAGGGGGAGTTAATGAGAGTGACCCGAGGGACGCAGTGAGCTATCCTTGAACATTTGTAAAGACAGTTTGCCTGGGATAGAGTGATTGTACCCGAACCTTGTAATCCACAACTAGTGAAGATTAGTGGAATTTGGTACGACCGACAACCTGTCGGCGTATGCTCCTTGGACGTAGCCCTTAATGGTGAACCAAGTAAAAAGTGTTGTGTTGTCCTTCTGCATGTTTTATTTACTGCACATATCTATCATACAGGTTTAAACAAGTTCCTACCAACGTGGGAACAAGATCCAGAAAAGAAGAGAAAAAGTTGACACCTTTTGATTCACCCCCTTTCAGGGTGGTCTAGGGTCCATATATTGATCCACCGTACGTAGAGATCCTTTGAAATGGATGTATTGATGACTATATTTCATTTTGATATTACATGTGATGTTATTTTATATTATTTCTCTTGACATGTTTACCCTAATGGTTATCTGACATCGAGGGCGTAGTCTCCCCACTGTACGGTATAGGCCCTCGCCACTAGTCGACAACTACTTACATATTGAGAGGCGCACTTGAGGTCACGTGGCCCTTCGGCTCAGACCCGATGATCCGAGCGGGGGCATAACAAATGGTATGAGAGCCCTGTTTATTTATTTATTAGTGTCATGGTAAAATGGATATAGGATAGTCAGAACCCAAGTTGGAAGCTATGCTTATGCCTATTCATCACCTATATAGTGGAAAATCAAGTTTCCAGGGAAGTGGGGTGCCTTTATTGGGTGTGTTGTTACTGTTTTATGTTGTTCCTTAAATAATGTTGTATTGTTACTATTTATGGTTTTTTTCTCAATCCTTCAGTGGCGAGTGGGTGAATTCATGCACCATGGATAGACACGCAGGTTCAAATGTCATGGGCATGTCGCCTGTGATCGACAAAAATTAATTAAATTTCAACAGTAATATATTCGGTGTTTTCCTAAATACATCATCAGTGACATTTAATTAATTTAACTTGAACATGTTGTAATTTTTTATGCGACTATGACTAATATGCAGGTACCGAATACACAATCTTAGGCCCAGGGTAGTTGTGGGTAGAATTTTAGGGCATTTTCCGAGGGTTTTTCTCTGTGTGTGCTTGTTAATTGCTTAAGTTTTGATACATTTGAGATATTAAAGGCGTTTTGAGTCATTGTTTTTGTATTTCATAAAAACACTTCCTAGAGGATGTACCTTGGTGTCTTTAGGGACCGGGATGAGGAGGCCCTTGAGGTTGGGAACACTTCGCCTGTACCTCCAGATGCATCAGAGGAAGAGGCTGAGCATTCTTCGATGATTTTCCCTGTGGTATAGGCAACAAAGAAATATTAGCCAGGGTTTGTTATCTTAGTACCGATGGGAGGTGGAGGTGCCCATCAGGGAGGGCCTACTATGGTGGATTTTTCATGAGACTTCCAGAGGCAACATCCACCGACCTCCCATAGTACAAAGGGTACTCATGATGCTGAGTACTATATTGAGATTATCAAGGGCGTTTTAGATCTTATTGAGACACCCAAGGACTAGTGGGTGAAGTTGGCAACTTATATGTTCCAGGGACCTACCAGGAGATGGTGGAGTGTGATAATTTAGGCTAGGAGACATGAGGGCCTATCGTGGGTGGCCTTTAAGGACCTCTTATTTGAGGAGTTCTTTCTGGAGATGCTAAGGTTAGATCAGGGTCAAGAGTTTATGGAGCTTCAATAGGGGCGATGTCTGCGGCGAATTGCGTAACTTATTTTGGGGAATTTGTTTGTTTTGCTCCGTTGTTGGTCGGAAATGAGGCCCTAAAGGGCCAACAATTTGATATAGGACTCCAACCAATGGTGAAGTGCCAAACTCAGATGTTTGACTTGAAAACTTACTCATATGTGTTTCACACAACCCTCAATGTTGGTAAGGGCCTACCAAAGGACATCACAACTGACCTTCTACCGATTCTCAGTGGTTCGAGTGGCGGTCCTTCTCGAAAAGCTATTGGTGCCTTTTATAGTGGAAGAAAGAGGAGGTCTGATGAGATGCTTTTGAGCAGTGAGAGACAGCCAGGGCTGAGCAGGGGATGTTCAGTTCCTTTTTCTGGAAGAGTTTTCCAGTTATGTTTTCAGTGTGGGAAGCCCGATCATATCTACAGTTCTAGTACTAGAAAACTTATGGGGCTCTATATATGCGTTTGGATATGACACCTCTTGAGATTTTTCATGAGTATGTATTAGTTAGGGTTGGGTAGAGATGCAGGGTAGATGTTGGCCTCAAGGGGTGGGTTAGGGGGACCTCAGATGGACATTAGGGTTATGTATGGGAGATCAGGTTGTGGAGTTAGACAAGGGTCTTATGGGAAGTAACAACCATAGATGCCTCCAAGGGTCAGTTCTGAAAGTGAGTTGGGGGCCACGAGGTCATGGCCATGGATTTGAGGCAGGCAAAGTTATGCATTAGACCACGTTTTAGTGGATGAAGAAAAGGTCTCTTTGACTTCCAAAGGTATGGTTATAATTATTTCAACACTCTCTTTGGATTTATTTGATACTAGTGCATCTCATTCTTTTATTTTTTTCTCGAGTTGGGATTGACCATAGTGTTTTCCCTGGTTGTTTTGGAACTTGATACACCTTTAGGGAAGAGTTTAAACTATGTCCAGAGGTTCTTAAAACATGCCTTAGTGGTTGGAGGTTGTATGCATCTATGGGATTTCATCGTCTTAAACATGAAGAGCTTTGATGTCAACTTTGGAATGGACTGGCTGGCATGCTTCAAGTCTTACATTGATTGCTACTGGAGGCAGGTGTCCTTTACCTCCCGTAAGGGAGAGGAGTACGTTCTCGTGGGAGAGTGGGACATGGAAGAAGATTGAGCAGGTTCTGACTTCAGCTGAGTATGAGCCAGTATAGGTGGCGGGTAAGGTTCTTACAGTGAACCTGGTGATGGTTCTAGCCACCTTTTATTTAGTGGTGGACCGGTACCATGATGTCTTTCCAGATGATTTCTCAGGACTCCCTCCTGAGAGGGAGATTGATCTCATGATTCATATCATATCGAGTGTAGAGCTCATATCGATTCCTTCTCATCTTATAACACTGATCGAGATGAGGGAGCTGAAGGTGCACCTCGAGGACCCTGAATTGAAGGGTTTTAGTTTCCCTCCTATCTTTAGTGTGCTCTAGTTTTATTCTCCATGAAAGCGTATGGTAGCCTCATGTTTTGCGTTGACTACTAGAAGTTAAATTAGTTTACAATAAAGAACAAGTATTCATTATCAAATATTGATGACCTGTTTGACCAGTTGAGCGGAGTCTGTTGGTTCTCTAAGATTGATCTATGGTATGGCTACCATCAGTTGCGGGCCAGTGATGAGGATGTACTAAGGATGGTCTTTGGGAGCATGTATGGGTTGTATGAGTATCTTGTGATTCCATTTAGTTTGATAAATGCATTGATGGTGTTCATTGCTCTTGAGAACTGGATTTTCTATCCCCACCTAGACTCTTTCTTTATGGTGTTTGTGGAAGATATACTGATATATTCATGGAATCGGGAGTTACATGCAGAACACCTCGGGATTGAATTGGGTATACTTTGAGCGAATCAGATTTATTCCAAGTACTCAAAGTTTCACTTTTGGATTCAGGAGGTTCATTTTCTTGGGCACACAATCTATGAGGCGGGTATCTCAGTTGATCCAGAGAAAGTAGAGCCTTTGATTTCATGGGAGCGTCCAATGGACATGTTCAATATTTGAATCTTTCTTGGATTGACTGAGAACTATAGGCTGTTCATTCAGGAATTCTCTTGTTTGGCATCACCGATGATGAGACCGACCAACAAGGGAGTGAAGTTTGAGCGGATCAGTTGGTGTGAGGATCCTTTCAAGGAGTTAAAGAAAAGGTTGAAGTTTGCTCTGATTTCGATTCTTCCAGATCTCAGGATCAGTTATACTGTCTAATGCGATGCTTTAGGGGTGGGATTGAGAGTTGTTTTGATGTAGGGAGAATGATTGGTTGCTTACGGGCCGCATCAACTATGAAATAACAAGTGAAACTACCCTACTAATGGCTTGGATCTAGCAACAGTGGTTCAAACCTGATAGTTTTGGAGTCTATCTTTTAAGTGAGATATTTTTCATCTACACTGACCGCAAGAGCTTGCAGTATATTTTCCGACTAGGAATTAAACTCGTGGAAAAGTTATTGGGTCGAGTACCTATGAAATTTTGATTTTGAGATGACCTATACTAGGGGGAAGGGGAATGTCGTTGTAGATGCTCTTAGTAGGAAGATGTAAGGGCAGAAAGTTTGGACTTTTGGTTAGTAGTGGAAGCTGATAATAATGCTTGTAGACCGGAAGATGAATTCATATGAACACTGAGAGGTGGTGATCTATGCCCTTTTTTTCATTACAACTTTGTTGTTGGATTGAGTAAAGACTAACTAGAATCTTGATTTTGATTTTATGGTTATTTGAGAATAGCTTATGGTGAATGATCCAGTTTCGGGTTAAACTCAAGATAAGGATGAGGTATTGTACGTCCATGGTAGGGTGGTGGTCCTTACTTCTATGAGGGAGAAGTTGATGAGGGAATCCGATTCCTCACGATGGGAAGTGCATCCAGGGTTGACCAAGATTTAGTATGATATCAGACGACACTTCTACTGCCTAGGTATGAGAAGAGATATCGTGCAGTTTCATTTACTGCCTTACCTGTCAAAGAGTAAAGGTGCAACATCAACAAACTTGGGGTTACTTCAATCCCTTCAAGTGCTTGTGTGTATTTGGGATGAGGTGACCATGGACTTCATCACGAGACTACCTAGGACATCGATAGGCCATGATACGATGCGGGTGTAGTCGACTGACTGACGAAGGTCGCACACTTCTTGCTAATGAGGGAGATTCAGTCAGTGAACGAGTGAGGAAGGCTCTATATACGGGAGATAGTGCGGCTGCACATGGTACCTATGATCATAGTATCAGATTGGAACACATGATTCCCATCAAGCTCCTGGAAGGGCCTGCAGAAGGTCATGGGATCTCATCTGAAGCTGAGTATAATGTATCACCCACAGACAGATGGGTAGTTTGAGAGAATGATTTGAATTTGGGAGGATGTGCTTAGTAAATGTGTGCTTGATTCAGTGGAGCATGGGATGACCATCTGGATTTTTTAGAGTCCGGGTATAATAATAACTTTAAAGACTTGATCCAGATGGCACCCTTCAAGGCCCTTTATGATTGGTCATGCTGCTTGTTACTATCTTGGTTAGAGGAGGACGAGTCAACAGTGATAGGGCCGAGCTTGGTTCAGGAAACCAACGAGCGAGTAAAGTTGATCCATAAGTAGTTGATTATTTCTCATAGCATACAACACTTGCATACCAACTGGGCTTGGTGACCTTTTGAGTTTTCCATGGGCAACTAGGTATTCTTGCAGGTATTTTCTCGATTTAGGCATCAACATTTGAGGTGGCAGGGAAATCTTGTTCCATAATTTGTTGGTCTATTCAAGATTGTGGAACAGATTGGTATAGTTTCTTACTAGTTGTCTCTCCATCCATGACATTGAGGTATACACAATGTGTTTCATGTTCCGCAACTCTCGAAGTATGGTCCCGACCTCGCACAAGTGATCGATAGAGACAATATCAAGTTGCAGGCAAATGCTTTGTTTGAGGAGCATTTGGTGGAGATTATAGACCTAAGTGAGAAGGTATTGTGTTGGAAGATAGTTCCTCTTATCCAGGTATTATGGAATCACAAATAGATCCAGGTGGGAGTGGGGATCAGATGTGTGAACATAGTGGTCAGAGCTATTCATTTAGGACCCCTAGGGATACTTTTTAGGGACAAGAAGTCCTTGGAGGGGGAGTTTGTAATGACCCTCGAATTTCAAGGGGTGTTATATTTTACATTTATATTTATTTTAATTCATCATGATGAGATTTTGTTGTTTTGGGTTTTAGAGTTGGATCGAGAGTGGGTTTTGGAGATCTAGATTGAGTTTGCAGCTGAAATTCGATTGCAGGAAGGTCATCGTGGTGTGGCTAAGAGGTGTCGCGCCTTGACCCTTTCTACAAGAGGGTCAAGCCCTATGTTGGGTGTAGGTCGTTCCGCAACCTCTTGGGGGGGATGCGTCATGATGAGACCTGGGGGGGGTGTTGTTGTGCTATGACCCCTAAGGGGGCTGATGTGGCCTTAAATTGATAATTTCTTCCACATCTATTTTGTTTTCAAATTATGTTTTTAATTCTTAATTTAACATTAATTTGGCTAATTATGTATATTAGATTAGTTTATTGTTGTTTTAGTCAATTAAAGAATTTATTAATTTAAACATTCGTTTAATCAATAAATCTTTCAATTCATTATTCTTTATTTATTTATTTAAGTTTGTTTTATTTATTAGTTTGGTTCAAATTGATGTCTTATTTTATTTATTTGAGTTTTATTTATTTTGATGTTCTGCATACTTAAACTTTATTTCCCTTTGAGTTTTTTAGTTTTAATTAATTAATTAATTAATTGTTGTTTTAACTTTTAATTAATTTTCATTAAATAATGATTTCATAATTTGCTACTTTAATTTTAATTCAATTTTTTCATAATTTTTATCTTTTATTTATTTAGTTAATTAATCAATCAGTTTAGTATTTTAAGTGAATTGTTTTTAATTTTTAATCTCGTGTTATAATAATAATATAAATAATATGAATTTATTATTAATGTTTCGATAATTTAACTTTGTTTATTTATTTTATTTAGCAGCATCCTTGTAAGATGATTTTGACACCAGACTCACTTAAATAATTCTGACAGCAGGTTTTTAATTTTAAGCATGCAGTGCGTAAGATAAATTCTTCTATGTGAATGTTTATTAAGAATCTGCCCCGTTAGAGTTTTGGTCATAAGATAAAATCCTTGCGTAGACAATGCAGTCGAGTAAGATAAATACCACGTATGATATTTTCTAATCAGTGGAAAAAGATAATTTTAGGAGGGCTCGCGTAAGATAAAATTCTCAGTGGTTTTCCATGGAAGCCGAATGGAGCCGAACCTTCATTGAAAAGGGATTCAGATCTGCATAGTCACCATTGAAGGTGAGATGAAAATATGTCAATGAACCCACTATTGATTTCGAGCCAAGGAAGGCGACATCAAAGCTTCAATGGAGGAAGCATAAACTGAGGGAAACTGAAGACGAGAACCGAGCCGACCGATTTGGGAGACGCTGTTTCCAATCAGAGCTTCCAGTTGAAGATTTGTTGATGACGAGTCACAACAATTGACGAAGAGACTGTGTGTTGAGGAATCAAGCGCCTAGTGTTTTTCTAAAGCTTCTGAGGGGAGTTTGAGTGCGAATCTGAAGAAATTTCAACAAAGCTGGATAGTTATTCCTCGAGGCTGCCATCGTTCTTCATGCTTAGGGTTGAAGATAGTGATTTGAGGGAGGTCCGTGATGATCCCATGCCCTTTCCAGATCTGCAGATTCGGGCGTGCGGTATTCATCAACAGAGCTTTGATTTTAAGAACATGAATTCAATCTAGGCACATTTTACAAAGAAAGATTTCTGGTTGATTAATCCAACTTGTGAAATGCTGACTGTTTTTGACGAAGGAGGCCGAAGGACCTCGGGTCCGCACCAGAGAAGATGAATCTATTAGAGGATTTCACTATCTGAGTTTTTTCTTGAAGAAGCTGAAGATTATTGCAAATGACAATGTCGAGTTTCCTTCATGGCTGAACTTCTGTGTGTTCTCGAACCGAGCTGAGCTCGACGACCAGTGCTGCTAGAGTTCCCAGATGATGATTTTTGTTCCATTCTGAGCAAGACCAGAGTTATTTCTACCGATGCTGCATGGAGTTTTGATCTTCAAATCATGCTTGGATTTTTTATTTTGATTCAGGTGTTCAGTTGGAGAAGGCGATGCTGGGCATTGTGTTCTTCAAAGCCTTTGGTCACGAGTTTGTTCAATTATGTGCGTCGAGTGCTTGTTAAAATGTCATAGAAGGAGATGATTCCAATTCGAATCCCGTTGGAGGTAAATCAGTGCCGATCAGTTGCTGCCAATTAAAGAACAACTAAGATTTGATCAAAGTCAGTGGGGGGTTTTTGAATTCAAATGAACCTTGGAATGTCGAGGCTTGTTTTTGGTCACGTCACACGAAAGGAGGGTGTAAGAATAAATTATTAATTTCATGAGCAGTGCCAGAACTTGTTGAAGAGAGTGTTGCAGTGATGGAGACAGTGACTCAAGGTCTGTGAGTTCACTTAATCATGTGGGTGTCATGGAAAGAAAACATGTTTTGGAGGCTGTGATGCTGGGTGAAAAACTAAATAATCTTTTTGGGGGAGATTGAACACATTTTTTGGGGGTTGGAGATGGGGGTCGAGAGCGGGAGCGGACCAAGAGCATTAAAACATCGATGACGAGACGACAAAGCTCGAGACAAATTGAAAATTGACTTCAATAGAGAATATTTCTTCCTTTATTTATCGATTTCTCTATTCTTCTACTGTTGTGATGAATTTCTTGAATATATTTGTTGTTGTTGACACTCTGATCATGACCGGATAAACTTTTTAGGGATTTTGGATTGTTATGAATTGATAATTTTTCAATCTGTTCGATTTTATTTTCATAATCATGTCAGCGACTTTTTCATTCAGTGAACTTATTTTTGTTCTTGATGTGTATCATTTTTACGCTATATTAAGTACGAATAGGAGATGATAGAAAATCTGTTTCTTTTAAACATCAGTCGAAGTATCAAAAATTAGAAAAGGATGATATCTCTCTTTTCTATCAATGAACACCATTCTTCCTGAATTCGATTTTCCAATCATCTTTTTGGAGAGTTCAATGGATTGTTTAGAGCACTTGAACGACCATTAGGTGTCTCAACGCACCTTTTTTACACTCTCTGGCATGATTGTATTTATTGAAATTAAACAGAGAAAATCATTTTTAATCAACCCAGAACAGTCTCATTCCCTTTAATTCATCTTTTCTAGTCTCTCTCTCATCTCTCTTGTTTCTTTTCCACCATCTCATCATTATTTCCATTGTTTTGTTATCTTTTTTTCTTTTCTTTTTATTTAGGCTGCACAATTATTTTAGGTCTAGGAATAAAAAAAACAATGCTCCCTTTTCAAAACAATATAATTCTGGATATAAAAATCACTCTAACTTGTCATGGAGAGACCAAAGAATAATTAAACACCTCGTTGCCCCTACTTTCCACAATAGCTTAAATAATTTTACCAAAATCAATATGGGGTTGAGTCATCTAATTCCCAAGGGAAAATTCAAGGAATGTTACAACATGTGTTGGGTTAAATTAGTTCATTAAAAAAAGATACAAATTTCATGATTCATTGCCTAGAAGTTCAGCTGGGTCAAATTACTAGGGATTTAGGTGATAGAGAAAAGGGAAAGTTTCCCAGCACAACTGGACCTAATCCAAGGGAAAATGTAATGGATGTAACCACTAGATTAGGCCTAAAAATAAAAGAACAAGTTAAAGAAAAACAAAATGAGGTTAAAACTGATGAACATGCTGAATCTGAAGTTGAGATTTCTGAAAAATACAAATCTGGAAATTTGGACGGCTCTATCCGGACTGAACAAAATATTGAATCTTCACATGATAAAACCCCAGTACCAAGAAAGATGAAGTTGGAGTTGATTAAGAAGGGAAATAAAAAGGTGGTATTTGAGGATGCAAAGAGTAATCTACAAGTTTTAAATCATTATGCCCCTCCCATCCATTTCTCTGAAAGAGTCTGAAAGAGTAAAAAAGAGTGATGAACCTGACTACTTGGGATTCTTAAAAATGATCAGGTCCTTCAGTATCAACATGCCATTTTTGGAAGATTTGGATAAAATTTCATCATATATCAAATTCACCAAGAGGTTTTTGGCTAACAAAAATGATTGTAAGAAATTAGATACCATCAATCTCAGTGAGGAATATAATGATGTTCTTATTAGGAAGTTGCCTCCAAAGTTAAAAGACCTTGACCGTTTTGTTATTCAATGCCTAATAGGAGGAAGTAGGTAAATGAATTGATTATGTGATCTAGGAGCAAGTATTAATCTAATTCCCTTCTCCTTATTCAAAAACATGGGTCTTAGGGATTTACAACAAACTTCTGTATACCTTCAACTTGTTGATAGGTCACTCACTCATCCTTATAGAAGGGTACATGACTTATTATTCAGTGTTGGGAAGCTTAATTTTCCCACTATTTTTCTTATTCTTGATATAGAGTACGATGAAAAGGTTCCAATCATCTTAGGTAGACTATTCCTTACTACTGGAGGTGCTGTCATAGATGTGTCCAAAGGTAAACTTACCCTCCAAGATGTGGATGACGTGGAGGAAATTCTTGTCTTTGAAAATCCCAAACACGAGGTTAGATGTAACTTCATTGATGTTGCTGAGAATTAGTTCTTTAAAATCGAGTTCAGATTAGAGTATGATTCTTTCCCTCTTGAGGTTACAAAGATTAGAATTCCCCATCCCATTGAGAGTATTACTCAGACAGTTGTTCCACCTTTTCAACCATCTGTTGATGAAGAAACCCCTTCCCAAGTACTCATTCTAGATTCATAATTGAAAATATTTAATCCTAATGTTTCTGAGCTTGAGTATGACTATTTTTTTTGCTGATTTTGAGAGTTCACAAGTGTGAAATTGGAGGAAGTTCTGGATTGATTCCCTCTGAAAAAACTTGAAGTTTGTCAACCTGAACAAGTCTATTTTCTGGAAAGTTCATTCCTGCTATTTTTGAACCTGTGCTTGATGCTTACCCACCTATTTTGAGAAAATAACTTCTTTTGAGTCTTCTGAGGACTCTGGTAAATTTATTTTCTATGCTCAATTTGAAACCTTTAGGTGGGAGAATTCTAAGTTGACATATTCACAAGATGATTTGTGAACATTTATCTAATGTAGTTAGCGGGTTACAATGGTTTTTGCACCTTTTATAGAGTATTTGGAATCCCCAAGAGTGGGGGGAAAACCTTTAGATCACTACTGGTTTTCTTGGAACAATTTCTAGAGTGATGTCTATAATTTTTTATTATGTTTTTGAAAATTTGGACATTTTTACAACGGTGGACAACAAACTTAGTTCCAAGTTTTAAATAGAGATTACAAAATCTTTTCTTAAAGTTCATAAATAGTGAGCAGGTTATAGTGATTTATGCACCTTTCATTATGAGATTTTTCAGCTACTAGATCTTTGACTGATATTCACCACTATTGGAGCTACAAACTTGAGCAACCTACTTCAAGATTCCTTCCCTCATTTCTGGCTAAAATCTTTCTTGAACTTTATATTCTTTTGTTTATGCATTAATGAGAGAAATCTTCTTCATAATAGGGGTGTACTTGTTTTAATTGTTTAATTTTTAATTCTTCAAAATTTGTTTGTCCACTCCTACTAGTTTTTATTAATACTTGCTGAAAATTTATTCACGAATCTTGTGATGCATACTAAAATTATTATTCAGTCTCCTGGTCAATAGCTATATTTGTTGAGTTTGTGTTTTTTTAAAATGTGCATGTGCATGCAATTTTATTTGCTTATTTGAAAACCATTTTTGAATTAAAAATGTGAAAGCATGCATCATATCTTATTTTCCTTTTCTATTCTAAATTGATTTTTTATGGACAACATTTTTCTTGTGCATCTAGTGTTTGTTTGTTGCGTGGGAAAATAATTTTTGAACTTCAATGTGATCCTGAAACATGAATTTTAACTGCTGAATTGAAAATCCTTTAGAACTTTAAATGTATTAATTTTTCTTCCACCTTGAGTTCAAATTTGAGGAAAAAGTTGAGTTTTAAGTGTGGGGGAGGGGTATTTAACTGTTCTTGAACTATGTTCCAATGTGAGCCCATAAAAAACCCTTAATTTTTTTTTTTGAAATTGTATGTTTTTAAGCTTCATCTAGGAACTTTCACCGGGTGAAATTTTTTCTCAAATTTGAGGGTTGTGATGCCACTTTGAGGATGTTAATCTATAATACCTGTTGGATTTAATTTAGAAAATCATTTCTCTTCCCCTCATGAAAAAATTATTTTTCGTAAAATTTTGGGAGAATTTCATATGATTATTATTTACATTAACTTTTTAATTTGAATTTAAATCATAAGATATGAATCTAAATGAATTATAAAATGAAAATCCTATTTGAGGTTGAATGCATTCCTTATTCTTTTTATTCTTTATTCATATAACCATTGGAAGGGTTATATATACCACTAATAAATTTTCACTCCACCCCATCCAATGGTGTGTCTATTTATTATGTTCTCTTAAATTATGTGAGTATGTTCTCCTAGAGGTAAAGAGAAGTTCGGAATTTTAGTTGGATGCAAATTGATAGTTGTTAAATTCTCTTTAATTTTTTTGATTTAAATATTTTTTGTAAAACAGTAAATGATTTTACACTGACGAAATTTAATTTGAGGGGGAAATCAAATTTCATTACTTGAGAGAATCCATAAGGAAAATCAATATGAAAATCAATTCTTGGTGTTCTTTTATCTTTTCCATTGTGAGATTTATTTCCTACCATTAAATGTTATTAATGATTGCTTAAGGACAAACAATGTTTTAAGTGTGGGGTAATTTGATGTGGGCCTAAATTGATAAAATTTCCACCTCTCTTTTGTTTTCATATTATGTTTTTAATGCTTAATTTAACATTAATCCGGATAATTATATATATTATGTTAGTTTATTGTAGTTTTAGTTAATTAAAGAATTTATTAATTTAAACGTTCGTTTCATCAATAAATCTTTCAATTCATTATTCTTTTATTTATTTATTTAAGTTTGTTTTATTTATTAGTTTGTATCAAATTGATGCCTTATTTTATTTATTTGAGTTTTATTTAATTTTATGCCATGTGTACTTAAACTTTATTTCCCTTTGAGTTTTTAGTTTTAATTTATTTATTTATTATTTTTTGTTTTAAATTTTATTTAATTTTCTTTAAATAATGATTTCATAATTTGTAACTTTAATTTTAATTCATTTAATTCATTATTTTTATCTTTTATTTATTTAGTTAACTAATTAATCAGTTTAATATTTTAAGCATTTTTTAAAATTTTTAATCTTTTATTATAATAATAATATAAATAATTTGAATTTATTATTATTGTTCCAATAATTTAACTTTATTTATTTTATCTAGCAGCATCCTTGTAAGATGATTTTGACACCAGATTCACATACAATAATTCCGACAGCAGGTTTTTAATTTTAAGCATGCAGTGCTTAAGATAAATTCTTATATGCGAATGTTTACTAAGGACCCACCCCATAAGAGTTTCTATCATAAGATAAAAGCCTTGCTTAGAAAATATAGTTGAGTAAGATAAATAATTCGTAAGATATTTTCTAATAAGTGGAAGAAGATAATTTTAGGAGGGATCACGTATGATAAAATTCTAAGTGGATTTCCATGGAAGTTGAATGGACCCGACCCTTCATTGAAGAGGGATCCAGATCTGCATAGCCACCATTGAAGGTGAGATGCAAATATGTCAATGAAACCACTGTTTATTTTGATCCAAGGAAGGCGACGTCAAAGCTTCAATGGAGGCAACACGAACTAAGGGAGACTGGAGATCAAAACCGAGCCGATTGATTTGGGAGATGCTGTTTTCAATCAGAGCTTCCAGTTGAAGATTTGATGAAGATGATTCACTGCAGTTGATGCCGATACTGTGTGTTGAATAATCAAGCACCTAGTGTTTTTCTGAAGCTTCCAAGGGGAGTTTGAGCATGAATCTGAAGAAAATTCGACTGAGCCGGACAATTCATCCTCAAGGATGCCATCATTCTTCATGCTTAGGGTTGAAGATGGAAATTTGAGGGAGGTTTGTGATGATCCCATGCCATTTCCAGATCTGCAGAGCCGAGTGTGCGGTCTTTGTCAACGAAGCTCAGATTTGTAGAGCATGAATTCAAGATGAGCACATTTTGTGAAGGAAGATTTCTGGTTGATTAATCCAACTGGTGAAATACCGACTGTTTTTGATGAAGGTGGCCGAAGGATCTCGGTTCTACACCAGAGAAGATGAATCTGTTGGAGGTTTTCATTTTTTAAGATTTGTCTTGAAGAAGATGAAGCTTCTTGCAGATGAAAATATCGAGTTTCCTTCATGGCTGGCTTTCTGTGTGTCCTCGAATCGCGCCGAGCTCACTGGCTAGTTATGCTAGAGTTCCCAGATGATGATTTTTGTTTTATTCCAAGCCGGACCTAAGTTCTTTCTACTGATGCTGTGTGGAGTTTTGATCTGAAAATCGTGTTTTGATTTTTTCTGTTGATTTAGGTCTTCATCTGGAGAAGAAGACGATGTTGACATTGTGTTCTTCAAATCCTTTGTTCATGAGTTTGTTTAATTATGTGCACCACGTGTTTTTTAAAATTTCATAGAAGTAGATGATTCCAATTCAAAGCATGTTGGAGGTAAATCAATGCCGATCAATTTCTTCCAATTAAAGAAAATCCAAGATCGGATCAAAGCTGATGGGGGGTTTTCAAATTAAACTGAACCTCAGAATGACGGGGCTCCTTTTTGATGATTCCATAAGGAAGGAGGGTGTTAGAATAAATTATTAATTCCCTAAGAAGCGTCAGAACCTGTTGAAGAGAGAGAGTACTGGAGTGATGGAGATAGTGACTCAAGGTTTTTCAGTTAATCATGTGGATGTCTGAGAAAGAAATCGGGTTTTGGAGGCTGTGATGCTGGGTGAAAAATATAATAATCTTTTTGGGGGGAGATAGAACACATTTTTTGGGGGCTGGAGATAGGAGTCGAGAGCAGGAGTGGACCAAAAGCAGTAGAACGTTGACAATGAGACGAAGCTCAAGATGGAGGGAAAATCTACTTCAACAGAGAAGATTTCTTTATTTCTTGATTCCTCCATTTTGTGATGAATTTCTTGAATATATTTTCTTTAGTTGATTTCATATTGTTATGAGTTGATAATTTTTCAATTTGTTCAATTTCATTTTTATAATTGTAATAGTGCATTTTTCATTCAAGGAACTTATTTTCATTCTTGATGAGTATCATTTTTACACTATAAGTACTGATAGGAGATACTAGTGAATCTGTTGCCTTTGAGCATCATTTGAAGTACTAAAAATTAGAAAAGGATGATGTCTCTCTTTTTCATCGATGGACATCTTTCTTTTTGAATTTTATTTTTTGATCATCTATTTGGAGAGTTCACTGGATTGTTTAGAGCACTTGAACGACTATTAGGTGTCTCCAAACACATTTTTCATAGTCTCTGGCGTGGTTGTGTTTATTGAAAATAAATAGAGAAAATCATTTTTAATCAACTCGGAACAGTTTGATTCCCTTTAATTCATCTTTTCCAATCTCTCTCTCTCTCATCTCTCTTTTTTATTTTCCACCATCTCATCATTATTTACATTATTCTGTTTTCTTTTTTGTTTAGGTTGCTCAATTCTTTTAGCCTTCTCCATGGATATGATACTCTTACTTTCTTCTTTACCAGTTGTTAGGAGGTTTTAAAATAATTAATTTTTTTACATTCTTAATGAAGATGTGTTCAGGGCCACATCATGACGCATTTGTCTGGGGATCAGGCCCTTAGCTTGAGGTTGTGTCACGTCACGATCCTTATGGTCATTCCATGATTAACTTCCTAGGTAGTTTTTTAAGGGAGATATATACTTATACCATAGACCCACTTATCTTCCGCCCTCCTCCCTCGACCCATACATGACTTAGGAAAATTTTGGGAGCTTCCTCTTGATGATTTGAGTTCCACCATTCCCAAATATTTTTCGTTTGAAGCATCATTCATTGCAGAGATATTCTCTTGATAAGTCTAAGATTATTTAAAACTTAGACGTATAATTCTACCTATCTTTTTTAATTTTACATGTTGAAACCCTACATTTGAGGTTTGGGAGATTATTTTAGGGTATAAGTGGTTTGAGATTGAATCAACGAGCACGAATTGATGAGTACACTCCATTAATATTGAGGTAGGAATTCATTACCATTTTAGGGATTTTGTATGAAGTTGTATGGTTTGAATTGTATACGGGTGTGTGTAGCCCTGTGGGACTTTTATTTTGGGTATCACAGTGATCTGGTAGGTCTGTATGGATGTGGTTGACCCCTTAAATGAGGAGTTATCCATTAACATCTTGAAAGAGGTGGAATTTTGCTTCATTCCATGGGGAATGGTGGAGTTATCCATTAGGGAATTTTAGGCCTAGAGAGAGCCGTTAAGGCTCCAAAAATATTTGGGGTGAACTTTTGAAGTGGTAATTGTCACACCCCGACCTACCCTTTATTTTATTTTATAATTTTCTTTGACTTTTAAATTTTTCTTGGGGTTCGGGTTGAGTCCCGGACTAAAAACTTTTGAGTTATGTCAAAAAAAAACGTGCGTTTTGAGTTGATGTTGCTGGGCGTCCGGGCAGAGCGTGTTTTGAGTTGACGTTGCTGAGCGCCCGGGCAGAGCACGTTTTGAACACCCCACGCGGCGGTGCTTAGATATCGTGTCACACCCCGACCGCGGATGTCCGTAATTTTTCTCCTTTCTGGGTCCTGGTTAATTTTTTTTTTCTCGAAGATAATTTGCGTTGGCGATTTCGCGCCGGTGCGCGGTCACCGCATCGTTAGCGGTGACCGTGCGTTCAACCCGGGTGACAGTGTGTTCACCCGGTGTTTTAAATATTATAATTTTTATGTTGGTATTTTATTATTAATACCTTTTTATTTGTGTTATTATTATTGTATATATGTTTATATATGTTTTTATATATATATATGTATAATAATGTATGTATATATATAGATCTATATATGTATAAATATATATATATATATATAAACCTACCCTAGACCCCATTCCGCCGCCACCCTCTCCCCTCTCTCTCTCCCCCTCTCTTCCCCCACCTTCCTGCGCGCGGCTCTCCTGCACCCGACCTGCCGACCCCGCTCCCGCATTCAGCCTCCGCCGCAACCAGCTGAGCCCCTCCCTCCGTCGTCCCGCTCCGGCGCACGCCGGCCTCCTCCCGTCCCGGTCCTGCTCCCGTCGCCTCCGGCGACTCCAGCCGCCGTCCCGGCCTGCCGACCTCGTCCGGCGACCCTCCTCCACCGGCGTCCCGACCCCTGCCCGTCGCCGCGCCCACCTCCGGCCGCCGCATCACCTGCGCGCTGTGAGTTTGTTTTTATTATTATTTATTTTTATTTTATTTTATTTTAATCTTATTTTTATATATAACGTTTATCATTTTTGTCATATTAATATTAATAATAATAATAATAATAATATTATTATTATTATGATGTTGTATTATCATTATTACATTATTAATAATAATATTATTATTAATATTAATATTCTTATGATGTTATTATTATTATATTATTATTATATTAATATTGTTATTATTATTATATTATTATATTATAATTATGCTAAATTATTATTGTTATTATTATTATATTAGTATTATTATTATTACTATATTACGTTATTATTATTATTATTTTGTTATGGTTATCACTATTATTATTATTTTTACATTATTATTATTATTGTTATTACTATTGTTGAACCCGTCTAACGGTCTATTGTTTTAGGACCTGTTTGACGGCGCAATACGGTGCGACCATTACGCAACGAGAGTTTTGCGCCGTGTCGTTTTTCGTTCCGAGCTGCGTCTTGAGGTAGGTCTCCCTTTGCACTCGCCTTTAAATTAAGAATTTATTTATTCCTTGTCTTTTTTTTATTGAATTTCAGTAAATTTAAAAGTATTATTAAGTAGTTATTTATAGTGCGGTGATCTGCTGATAAAGGCTATTTAAATTCTAGCGTTTCGTTGAAAGTGTTTTCTTAGTTTCAATTGTGGGCTTCCATGGTAATATTGCTAAATGGTTCTTTATGAAATGTGAAACTGTGTTTTGAAATGTTTTTGATGTGTAAAATTAGTAGGTGTATTGTTTAGGGAAAATGGTGTTTTTCATAGAACCTTGATTAGAGAAAATGTCGTATGACCTTTAAACTTGTTTTTGGAAACTTTATGTGTGGTTCTTGGTTGTTGAAAAATGTTTCCTTTGGACGCGTGATTAAAGGTTTGGATTTCATTTGAGAAATAGTATTCCTTAAAAAGGTGGTTAAAGGCCCGTTTGGCTCTTGATAAAATTGGGGTGTGTTTTGATATTGGAAAATAATTTTACTTGTGAAACCAATGTGTTCCAGGTTTAATACGCTGATTTGGGTTTCCTTAAATAAAGTTCTAAGTGCGTTTCTGATTTTCAATGAAATGGCGTGTGTCATATCTCTTTAAAAATGCTTTAGTATTAAATGATCAAAATGTAAGTGATATGACGGCCCGGTTGGCACTTTAATAAATGTGAGGTGATTATACACACACACACACACACACACACACACACACACACACACACACACACACACACACACACACACACACACACAGATATATATATATATATATATATATATATATACGTACTTGTGAGGGCATCTCTACAGGGGGACTTCCCTTCGAGGGTTGTCGTGTAGCGATGTCTGTGTAAGGGGTTGGCAAATGCAGTGAGATGAGTCACGCGTGCGTGGGCCTCCCACTTACACAGTGTTACTAAAACCACCATGGGTTCCTGGGCGTCTTGTAGATTATCGAGTGACGGTTGCTTGCTAACCCTGATTAGACGGGTTAGTACCCCCTGGAGTTGTGGACATGCCAGGAGGGATGTGCCACTGGTTGGCTATTAGGGCGGCCAGTTGGTTATTGACTATGGAATACCATGCCGGCAGGTAGTCTGAACCCGAGTACGTCCATGGGTTTTCTAGGGATGTTTAGGATCGCCCATGGATATTGCTGATAACTTCTGGTTTATTTTTACTTGCACTTGGTCTTCCTTTCTTGTTTACCTTTACTTGCACTTGTTTCTCCCTGCTTGCTTACTTTCAGTCATCCTTCACAGCCTATACTGTTAGACTTTGGGAAAATGGTTTTCAAATGAAAACACTTTATTTTCTTTGTGTAAGATTTGAAAAATGTAACACTTTGTTTTTTTAGAATGAGTTTAAAACTAATGAAAGGGAACCAACTTTCGAAAAAGAATAAGGGAAATGTCTCGTGTGTGATTTTCAAGCAAACCATTATGAAAGCTTACTTTTATACACTGTAGTTCAAAACTGGAATTTGTAGATTCTTTATTTACTGGTTGTGCTTTGGGATTTGTTGTGGGGCTCACCTACTGAGTACTTTTGTGCTCACGCCTATCTTTTACCATTTCAGTTGCACGTTACTTGTGTTCAGGTTTCCCTGGCTTGAGTCGCTCAGTGAGAGAGCGACGTTGGTTGTAGTTGGGTGGTGACCCGCGAGGTCACGTGGAGGTATGTCGTGGTGTAGTTTTTTTTTTGTCTTTAGTGTTGTCTGTTTGTTCAGTTTATTTTCTTCCTTTTGATCCTGATTTTTGGTTTGGGCTGAAATCGTTCCCAACGATTGAAGTTTTAAATGCCCGACACTTGTTGCCATCCCAGGGGGATCGGGAACGCCCCTTCGGGCCACGTCGCGGGCCGGCTCGGGTGACCGGTTCAGGGTCGACCCAGGTTGGTTCGTGACAAAATGGTATTAGAGGTGGTTCTTGTTATTTGGGTTGTCTGGTAGGTGGAGATTAGGACTGTCGGGACTCGAGAGGTAGGTACGGGAAGGACGTCATGAACCCTCGCCCGTTCCGCACCTCGAGTCGCCAGGGGTAGTTCGGGAATTGTGTCTTTATCTCTTTCTGGTTTGTTTTGGATTGAGAGATGACAACGGAGGCAAACCGACATTACGTCATGATTTCACATGGAGTAGTGGCCCATGTGGAGTCTGAGTACACGGTTCGAATTCCTCCTAGTGGTCGACGTTGACTTGGGACATGGCCCACTACCATGTCTCCAGGTTGAGCGTGACTACTAGTCGCTCACTTCAGTGGTTGATGCAAATTTGGATGATGCTTTTGTTTTGGTCTGTGTGAGTGCGTAGTTGGAAATGAAAAAGGGGGTTTTGAAAAAAATTGAAATGGTTTCTTTTAAAGGACTTTAAATGTATAAAATGGGTTTTAAAACTGAAATCTCTTGATTTGAAAATCGGTTGTTTTCTTGGAGTTAGTTCAGAATGGTTTGGGGTGAAACCTCAGGTCCTCTTTATGAACGTTTGCACATGTGTGAGAATGCATGGAAAATGCGCGTTGGTACGAGTATAAATGGAATGTGGATAAAGACATGTGCAACGGGTCATAGGAGTACCTGGGTGAGTATTTGAAATTAAAGGCTTGACCTTGTTTTCTAAATTGGTTTTAAAGGGGAAATGGTTTTGGAAAAAGTTTTGGTTTGAAAGAGAATTGGTATTTGGAAAATGGTCTTGAAAAAAAAAGGGGCGGTTTTGAAATCTAAAATAAAAAGGGGATTTTCAAAAGGAGATTTTATTTTGGGTTGTGTTCACATTTGTTCGGTCTTTGTGCTGACTGTTTTTGATGAAGGCGCTTTTATTGATGTTGCTTCGGTTTGATATTGGTTTTGGCTTCGTGTTTTAATTGTCGCTCAGGAAATGCCGCCCAGAAAGGTCTCTAAGGATTCAGATAAGTCATGCCCAATTTTTGATCCTCCTCAGACTTTGCCTATTCTCCATGGTGATCAGGGTCCGTTAGAAGCAGTGAAATGGCTCGAGGAAGTGGAGCGTGTCTTTAGAATGTTGGGAACTCCCGATAATGTTAAGGTTCGTGCAATTATGGAGTTGTTTGAGGGTCCAGCTTTGGACCGGTGGAATAGGGTTACCCCATCGTCAACGCAAGTTGGAATGACGTGGGATGTCTTTAGAATCGTTTTCATCCAATGGTTTGTACCTGACGAAGTGAAGCTGGAGAAAAAGAGAGAGCTTGTGCAAATTCAACAAGACCAACGGACGGTGAAGGCATATGTTGACCATTTCAAGGATCTGATTTCCTTTTCTCCAGAGGTAGCGTCGCATGAGCTCATGAAGGCCTCTCTTTTCACTGGGGGTCTTCGTCCAGAGATCAAGGAGCGAGTCCACCCTTCTAAAGACCTTTGTTTCGAGAAGCTGGTGGAGGAAGCATTCTTGGCTGAGTTGGTTTCTGGTGTGCGGGTGGTTAATACTTCAGCATCCCCGGTTGTTCGTAAGAGTTCCCCCTCTGGTGTGGAAAAGGCGCCAGAGATACCTGTTCTTAAGGAGTTATTCCCTTTGGTCCCAACTTCCGGTTCATCAGATCGTTCGATGGTATGCTATCAGTGTGGTCGTTTCGGGCATTCAAAGCCGTCTTGTCGCAACCTTCCGAAGACGTTTCATAGATGCGGTCGTCTGGGTCATCTGGAGAAGTTTTGCCGGAAGCGTCGCTTAAAGAGGACGCCGTGATGGGAGAACATCAGTACCTGACTGTGAGGCAGAAGATGCTTCAGCCATCAGAGCCCCAACCACAGGTCTTGGGGTGAAGCTCGCGCACAGTCAGGAGTTCCCAGGGTTGTGAAGCCTTGGTCCAAGTTCTGTTTTTCCGTATTGACGGTGGGACAACTAAAAACCTTTTCATATTTTTTTCCTGCTATTAAGGTTTCAACAGCGTTGTAGATGCGTTGTTTTTCTATAAAGTGACGATGGACTTCTTCAATGATAATCTAAGCAGACGTGTCGTGTGGAGGTGATATTCTGAATTTGCGTTTCCTTCTTAAAAGTGTCTTTGACTCTTGTGTAGTTTGACCTCGGTTCTGCTATGTTTGTCGGATGTAGTTATGTTCTGTGGATTTCAATGGGTCATGTTTCCGATTCGATGTCCGGTTAAGTCTTTTTTGTGGGTTGTTCCTAGTGTTGAAGTTGTTGACTCTAGTCATGTGTTCTGCGTTTCGACGGAAGAGTTGTTTTGATTGCGTTATAGGAGTAGGTTTGGATCGGTTGTGAGTTCCCGCACTGGACCCTCATCTGTGTGGTAATATGTTTTGGGTGTTAAATTTTCAAACTAGTTAAGTTCTTGTGGTGGGGAGAACCCCTTCGTGTTCTCCCCTCAACCTCAGACTTCAGTTTTCACTTCAATCGGTCGGGTGTGATCTGTGTGGAGTAAGGTCATCCCCGAGATTCTCAGTTCTCTCTGGTTCCTTTAGTTCCGTTGGGGCATGGACTTAAATTTCGACCGACTATTGGCCTGGTGACTTTCTGGGGGAAGAAAGTGTCTGTGGTGGGGAGAATTGTCACACCCCGACCGCGGATGTCCGTAATTTTTCTCCTTTCTGGGTCCTGGTTTAATTTTTTTTTTCTCGAAGATAATTTGCGTTGGCGGTTTCGCGCCGGTGCGCGGTCACCGCATCATTAGCGGTGACCGTGCGTTCAGCCCGGGTGACAGTGTGTTCACCCGGTGTTTTAAATATTATAATTTTTATGTTGGTATTTTATTATTAATACCTTTTTATTTGTGTTATTATTATTGTATATATGTTTATATATGTTTTTATATATATATATGTATAATAATGTATGTATATATATAGATCTATATATGTATAAATATATATATATGTGTAACATCTTTAAATTATTTTATAATTATTATTTTAAATATTTGATCAAAATAATTATTATTTGAATTAACTAATTTATTATTTATTATTATTATAAGTTTTATTATTATTATATAAGTTTTATTATTATTAATATTATAAGTTTTATTATTATTATTATTATAAGTTCTATTATCATTAATATTATAAGTTCTATTATTATTATTATTATAAATTTTATTATTATTAAAAGGTTTTATTATTATTATACATTTTATTATTGTTATTATAATGTTTTACTATTATTATTATTATAATTATTAACATTATTATTATAATGTTATTATTATTATTATTATTATTATAATAATAATAATAATAATTATTATAATAATAATAATTATTATTTTTATCATATATATATATATATATAAACCTACCCTAGCCTAACCCTAGACCCCATTTCGCCGCCACCCTCTCCCCCCTCTCTCTCCCCCTCTCTTCCCCCACCTTCCTGCGCGCGACTCTCCTGCACCCGACCTGCCGACCCCGCTCCCGCATTCAGCCTCCGCTGCAACCAGCCGAGCCCCTCCCTCCGTCGTCCCGCTCCGGCGCACGCCGGCCTCCTCCCATCCCGTTCCTGCTCCCGTCGCCTCTGGCGACTCCAGCCGCCGTCCCGGCCTGCCGACCTCGTCCGGCGACCCTCCTCCACCGGCGTCCCGACCCCTGCCCGTCGCCGCGCCCACCTCCGGCCGCCGCATCACCTGCGCGCTGTGAGTTTGTTTTTATTATTATTTATTTTTATTTTATTTATTTTAATCTTATTTTTATATATAACGTTTATCATTTTTGTCATATTAATATTAATAATAATAATAATATTATTATTATTATGATGATGTTGTATTATCATTATTACATTATTAATATTATTATTATTATTATTATTAATATTCTTATGATGTTATTATTATTATATTAATATTGTTATTATTATTATATTATTATATTATAATTATGCTAAATTATTATTGTTATTATTATATTAGTATTATTATTATTACTATATTACGTTATTATTATTATTATTTTGTTATGGTTATCACTATTATTATTATTATTATTGTTATTACTATTGTTGAACCCGTCTAACGGTCTATCGTTTTAGGACCTGTTTGACGGCGCAATACGGTGCGACCATTACGCAACGGGAGTTTTGCGCCGTGTCGTTTTTCGTTCCGAGCTGCGCCTTGAGGTAGGTCTCCCTTTGCACTCGCCTTTAAATTAAGAATTTATTTATTCCTTGTCTTTTTTTTATTGAATTTCAGTAAATTTAAAAGTATTATTAAGTAGTTATTTATAGTGCGGTGATCTGCTGATAAAGGCTATTTAAATTCTAGCGTTTTGTTGAAAGTGTTTTCTTAGTTTCAATTGTGGGCTTCCATGGTAATATTCCTAAATGGTTCTTTATGAAATGTGAAACTGTGTTTTGAAATGTTTTTGATGTGTAAAATTAGTAGGTGTATTGTTTAGGGAAAATGGTGTTTTTCATAGAACCTTGATTAGAGGAAATGTCGTATGACCTTTAAACTTGTTTTTGGAAACTTTATGTGTGGTTCTTGGTTGTTGAATAATGTTTCCTTTTGACGAGTGATTAAAGGTTTGGATTTCATTTGAGAAATAGTATTCCTTAAAAAGGTGGTTAAAGGCCCGTTTGGCTCTTGATAAAATTGGGGTGTGTTTTGATATTGGAAAATAATTTTACTTGTGAAACCAATGTGTTCCAGGTTTAATACGCTGATTTGGGTTTCCTTAAATAAAGTTCTAAGTGCGTTTCTGGTTTTCAATGAAATGGCGTGTGTCATATCTCTTTAAAAATGCTTTAGTATTAAATGATCAAAATGTAAGTGATATGACGGCCCGATTGGCACTTTAATAAATGTGAGGTGATTATACACACACACACACACACACACACATATATATATATATATACGTACTTGTGAGGGCATCTCTACAGGGGGACTTCCCTTCGTGGGTTTTCGTGTAGCGATGTCCGTGTAAGGGGTTGGCAAGTGCGGTGAGATGAGTCACGCGTGCGTGGGCCTCCCACTTACACAGTGTTACTAAAACCACTATGGGTTCCTGGGCGTCTTGTAGATTATCGAGTGACGGTTGATTGCTAACCCTGATTAGACGGGTTAGTACCCCCTGGAGTTGTGGACAGGCCAGGAGGGATTTGCCACTGGTTGGCTATTAGGGCGTCCAGTTGGTTGTTGACTATGGAATACCATGCCGGCAGGTAGTCTGAACCCGAGTACGTCCAGGGGTTTTCTAGGGATGTTTAGGATCGCCCAAGGATATTGCTGATAACTTCTGGTTTATTTTTACTTGCACTTGGTCTTCCTTTCTTGTTTACCTGTACTTGAACTTGTTTCTCCCTGCTTGCTTACTTTCAGTCATCCTTTATAGCCTATACTGTTAGACTTTGGGAAAATGGTTTTCAAATGAAAACACTTTATTTTCTTTGTGTAAGATTTGAAAAATGTAACACTTTGTTTTTTTAGAATGAGTTTAAAACTAATAAAAGGGAACCAACTTTCGAAAAAGAATAAGGGAAATGTCTCGTGTGTGATTTTCAAGCAAAACATTATGAAAGCTTACTTTTATACACTGTAGTTCAAAACTGGAATTTGTAGATTCTTTATTTACTGGCTGTGCTTTGGGATTTGTTGTGGGGCTCACCTACTGAGTACTTTTGTGCTCACGCCTATCTTTTACCATTTCAGTTGCAGGTTACTTGTGTTCAGGTTTTCCTGGCTTGAGTCGCTCAGTGAGAGAGCGACGTTGGTTGTAGTTGGGTGGTGACTCGCGGGGTCACGTGGAGGTATGTCGTGGTGTAGTTTTATTTTTTTGTCTTTAGTGTTGTCTGTTTGTTCAGTTTATTTTCTTCCTTTTGATCCTGATTTTTGGTTTGGGCTGAAATCGTTTCCAACGATTGAAGTTTTAAATGCCCGACACTTGTTGCCACCCCGGGGGGATCGGGAATGCCCCTTCGGGCCACGTCACGGGCCGGCTCGGGTGACCGGTTCAGGGTCGACCCGGGTTGGTTCGTGACAAAATGGTATCAGAGGTGATTCTTGTTATTTGGGTTGTCTGGTAGGTGGAGATTAGGACTGTCGGGACTCGAGAGGTAGGTACGGGAAGGACGTCATGAACCCTCGCCCGTTCCGCACCTCGAGTCGCCAGGGGTAGTTCGGGAATTGTGTCTTTATCTCGTTCTGGTTTGTTTTGGATTGAGAGATGACAACGGAGGCAAACCGATGTTACGTCATGATTTCACATGGAGTAGTGGCCCATGTGGAGTCTGAGTACACGGTTTGAATTCCTCCTAGTGGTCGACGTTGACTTGGGACATGGACCACTACCATGTCTCCAGGTTGAGCGTGACTACTAGTCCCTCACTTCAGTGGTTGATGCAAATTTGGATGCTGCTTTTGTTTTGGTCTGTGTGAGTGCGTAGTTGGAAATGAAAAAGGGGGTTTTGAAAAAAAAATTGAAATCGTTTCTTTTAAAGGACTTTAAATGTATAAAATGGGTTTTAAAACTGAAATCTCTTGATTTGAAAATCTGTTGTTTGCTTGGAGTTAGTTCAGAATGGTTTGGGGTGAAACCTCAGGTCCTCTTTATGAACGTTTGCACATGTGTGAGAATGCATGGAAAATGCGCGTTGGTACGAGTATAAATGGAATGTGGATAAAGACATGTGCAACGGGTCATAGGAGTACCTGGGTGAGTATTTGAAATTAAAGGCTTGACCTTGTTTTCTAAATTGGTTTTAAAGGGTAAATGGTTTTGGAAAAAGTTTTGGTTTGAAAGAGAATTGGTATTTGGAAAATGGTCTTGAAAAAAAAGGGGCGGTTTTGAAATCTAAAATAAAAAGGGGATTTTCAAAAGGAGATTTTATTTCGGGTTGTGTTCGCATTTGTTCGGTCTTTGTGCTGACTGTTTTTGATGAAGGCGCTTTTATTGATGTTGCTTCGGTTTGATATTGGTTTTGGCTTCGTGTTTTAATTGTCGCTCAGGAAATGCCGCCCAGAAAGGTCTCTAAGGATTCAGATAAGTCATGCACAATTTTTGATCCTCCTCAGACTTTGCGTATTCTCCATGGTGATCAGGGTCTGTTAGAAGAAGTGAAATGGCTCGAGGAAGTGGAGCGTGTCTTTAGAATGTTAGGAACTCCCGATAATGTTAAGGTTCGTGCAATTATGGAGTTGTTTGAGGGTCCAGCTCTGGACCGGTGGAATAGGGTTACCCCATCGTCAACGCAAGTTGGAATGACGTGGGATGTCTTTAGAATCGTTTTCATCCAATGGTTTGTACCTGAGGAAGTGAAGCTGGAGAAAAAGAGAGAGCTTGTGCATATTCAACAAGACCAACGGACGGTGAAGGCATATGTTGACCATTTCAAGGAACTGATTTAATTTTCTCCAGAGGTAGCGTCGCATGAGCTCATGAAGGCCTCTCTTTTCACTGGGGGTCTTCGTCCAGAGATCAAGGAGCGAGTCCTCCCTTCTAAAGACCTTTGTTTCGAGAAGCTGGTGGAGGAAGCATTCTTGGTTGAGTTGGTTTCCGGTGTGCGGGTGGTTAATACTTCAACATCCCCGGTTGTTCTTAAGAGTTCCCCCTCTGGTGTGGAAAAGGCGCCAGAGATACCTGTTCCTAAGGAGTTATTCCCTTTGGTCCCAACTTCCGGTTCATCAGATCGTTCGATGGTATGCTATCAGTGTGGTCGTTTCGGGCATTCAAAGCCGTCTTGTCACAACCTTCCGAAGACGTGTCATAGATGCGGTCGTCTGGGTCATCTGGAGATGTTTTTCCGGAAGCGTCGCTTAAAGAGGACGCCGTGATGGGAGAACATCAGTACCTGACTGTGAGGCAGAAGATGCTTCAGCCATCAGATCCCCAACCACAGGTCTTGGGGTGAAGCTCACGCACAGTCAGGAGTTCCCAGGGTTGTGAAGCCTTGGTCCAAGTTCTGTTTTTCCGTATTGACGGTGGGACAACTAAAAACCTTTCCATATTTGTTTTCCTACTATTAAGGTTTCAACAGCGTTGTAGGTGCGTTGTTTTTCTATAAAGTGACGATGTACTTGTTCAATGATAATCTAAGCAGACGTGTCGTGTGGAGGTGATATTCTGAATTTGCGTTTCCTTCTTAAAAGTGTCTTTGACTCTTGTGTAGTTTGACCTCGGTTCTGCTATGTTTGTCGGATGTAGTTATGTTCTGTGGATTTCAATGGGTCATGTTTCCGATTCGATGTCCGGTTAAGTCTTTTTTGTGGGTTGTTCCTAGTGTTGAAGTTGTTGACTCTAGTCATGTGTTCAGCGTTTCGACGGAAGAGTTGTTTTGATTGCGTTATAGGATTAGGTTTGGATCGGTTGTGAGTTCCCGCACTGGACCCTCATCTGTGTGGTAATATGTTTTGGGTGTTAAATTTTCAAACTAGTTAAGTTCTTGTGGTGGGGAGAACCCCTTCGTGTTCTCCCCTCAACCTCGGACTTCAGTTTTCACTTCAATCGGTCGGGTGTGACCTGTGTGGAGTAAGGTCATCCCCGAGATTCTCAGTTCTCTCTGGTTCCTTTAGTTCCGTTGGGGCATGGACTTAAATTTCGACCGATTATTGGCCTGGTGAATTTCTGGGGGCAGAAAGTGTCTGTGGTGGGGAGAATTGTCACATCCCGACCGCGGATGTCCGTAGTTTTTCTCCTTTCTGGGTCCTGGTTTAATTTTTTTTTCTCGAAGATAATTTGCGTTGGCGGTTTCGCGCCGGTGCGCGGTCACCGCATCATTAGCGGTGACCGTGCGTTCAGCCCGGGTGACAGTGTGTTCACCCGATGTTTTAAATATTATAATTTTTATGTTGGTATTTTATTATTAATACCTTTTTATTTGTGTTATTATTATTGTATATATGTTTATATATGTTTATATATATATATATGTATAATAATGTATGTATATATATAGATCTATATATGTATAAATATATATATATGTGTAACATCTTTAAATTATTTTATAATTATTATTTTAAATATTTGATCAAAATAATTATTATTTGAATTAACTAATTTATTATTTATTATTATTATAAGTTTTATTATTATTATATAAGTTTTATTATTATTAATATTATAAGTTTTATTATTCTTATTATTATAAGTTCTATTATCATTATTATTATAAGTTCTATTATTATTATTATTATAAATTTTATTATTATTAAAAGGTATTATTATTATTATACATTTTATTACTGTTATTATAATGTTTTACTAGTATTATTATTATAATTATTAACATTATTATTATAATGTTATTATTATTATTATTATAATTATAATTATTTTTATTTTTATCATATATATATATATATATATATATATATAAACCTACCCTAGCCTAACCCTAGACCCCATTCCGCCGCCACCCTCTCCCCCCTCTCTCTCCCCCTCTCTTCCCCCACCTTCCTGCGCGCGACACTCCTGCACCCGACCTGCCGACCCCGCTCCCGCATTCAGCCTCCGCCGCAACCAGCCGAGCCCCTCCCTCCGTCGTCCTGCGCCGGCGCACGCCGGCCTCCTCCCGTCCCGGTCCTGCTCCCGTCGCCTCCGGCGTCTCCAGCCGCCGTCCCGGCCTGCCGACCTCATCCGACGACCCTCCTCCACTGGTGTCCCGACCCCTGCCCGTCGCCGCGCCCACCTCCGGCCGCCGCATCACCTGCGCGCTGTGAGTTTGTTTTTATTATTATTTATTTTTATTTTATTTTATTTTAATCTTATTTTTATATATAACGTTTATCATTTTTGTCATATTAATATTAATATTATTATTATTATTATTATTATTATTATGATGTTGTATTATCATTATTACATTATTAATATTAATATTATTATTATTATTAATATTCTTATAATGTTATTATTATTATATTATTATTATATTAATATTGTTATTATTATTATATTATTATATTATAATTATGCTAAATTATTATTGTTATTATTATTATATTAGTATTATTATTATTACTATATTACGTTATTATTATTATTATTTTGTTATGGTTATCACTATTATTATTATTTTTACATTATTATTATTATTGTTATTACTATTGTTGAACCCGTCTAACGGTCTATTGTTTTAGGACATGTTTGACGGCGCAATACGGTGCGACCATTACGCAACGGGAGTTTTCCGCCGTGTCATTTTTCGTTCCGAGCTGCGTCTTGAGGTAGGTCTCCCTTTGCACTCGCCTTTAAATTAAGAATTTATTTATTCCTTGTCTTTTTTTATTGAATTTCAGTAAATTTAAAAGTATTATTAAATAGTTATTTATAGTGCGCTGATCTGCTGATAAAGGCTATTTAAATTCTAGCGTTTCGTTGAAAGTGTTTTCTTAGTTTCAATTGTGGGCTTCCATGGTAATATTGCTAAATGGTTCTTTATGAAATGTGAAACTGTGTTTTTAAATTTTTTTGATGTGTAAAATTAGTAGGTGTATTGTTTACGGAAAATGGTGTTTTTCATAGAACCTTGATTAGAGGAAATGTAGTATGACCTTTAAACTTGTTTTTGGAAACTTTATGTGTGGTTCTTGGTTGTTGAAAAATGTTTCCTTTTGACGCGTGATTAAAGGTTTGGATTTCATTTGAGAAATAGTATTCCTTAAAAAGGTGGTTAAAGGCCCGTTTGGCTCTTGATAAAATTGGGGTGTGTTTTGATATTGGAAAATAATTTTACTTGTGAAACCAATGTGTTCCAGGTTTAATACGCTGATTTGGGTTTCCTTAAATAAAGTTCTAAGTGCGTTTCTGGTTTTCAATGAAATGGCATGTGTCATATCTCTTTAAAAATGCTTTAGTATTAAAAGATCAAAATGTAAGTGATATGACGGCCCGATTGACACTTTAATAAATTTGAGGTGATTATACACACACACACACACACACACACACATATATATACGTACTTGTGAGGGAATCTCTATAGGGGGACTTCCTTTCGAGGGTTGTCGTGTAGCGATGTCCGTGTAAGGGGTTAGCAAGTGCGGTGAGATGAGTCACGCGTGCGTGGGCCTCCCACTTACACAGTGTTACTAAAACCACCATGGGTTCCTGGGCGTCTTGTAGATTATCGAGTGACGGTTGCTTGCTAACCCTGATTAGACGGGTTAGTACCCCCTGGAGTTGTGGACAGGCCAGGAGGGATGTGCCACTGGTTGGCTATTAGGGCGGCCAGTTGGTTATTGACTATGGAATACCATGCCGGCAGGTAGTCTGAACCCGAGTACGTCCAGGGGTTTTCTAGGGATGTTTAGGATCGCCCATGGATACTGCTGATAACTTCTGGTTTATTTTTACTTGCACTTGGTCTTCGTTTCTGGTTTACCTTTACTTGCACTTGTTTCTCCCTGCTTGCTTACTTTCAGTCATCCTTCACAGCTTATACTGTTAGACTTTGGGAAAATGGTTTTCAAATGAAAACACTTTATTTTCTTTGTGTAAGATTTGCAAAATGTAACACTTTGTTTTTTTAGAATGAGTTTAAAACTAATGAAAGGGAACCAACTTTCGAAAAAGAATAAGGGAAATGTCTCGTGTGTGATTTTCAAGCAAAACATTATGAAAGCTTACTTTTATACACTGTAGTTCAAAACTGGAATTTGTAGATTCTTTATTTACTGGCTGTGCTTTGGGATTTGTTGTGGGGCTCACCTACTGAGTACTTTTGTGCTCACGCCTATCTTTTACCATTTCAGTTGCAGGATACTTGTGTTCAGGTTTTCCTGGCTTGAGTCGCTCAGTGAGAGAGGGACGTTGGTTGTAGTTGGGTGGTGACTCGTGGGGTCACGTGGAGGTATGTCGTGGTGTAGTTTTGTTTTTTTTGTCTTTAGTGTTGTCTGTCTGTTCAGTTTATTTTCTTCCTTTTGATCCTGATTTTTGGTTTGGGCTGAAATCGTTCCCAACGATTGAAGTTTTAAATGCCCGACACTTGTTGCCATCCCGGGGGGATCGGGAACGCCCCTTCGGGCCACGTCACGGGCCGGATCGGGTGACCGGTTCAGGGTCGAACCAGGTTGGTTCGTGACAAAATGGTATCAGAGGTGGTTCTTGTTATTTGGGTTGTCTGGTAGGTGGAGATTAGGACTGTCGGGACTCGAGAGGTAGGTACAGGAAGGACGTCATGAACCCTCGCCCGTTCTGCACCTCGAGTCGCCAGGGGTAGTTCGGGAATTGTGTCTTTATCTCTTTCTGGTTTGTTTTGGATTGAGAGATGACAACAGAGGCAAACCGACGTTACGTCATGATTTCACATGGAGTAGTGGCCCATGTGGAGTCTGAGTACACGGTTCGAATTCCTCCTAGTGGTCGACGTTGACTTGGGACATGGCCCACTACCATGTCTCCAGGTTGAGCGTGACTACTAGTCCCTCACTTCAGTGGTTGATGCAAATTTGGATGCTGCTTTTGTTTTGGTCTGTGTGAGTGCGTAGTTGGAAATGAAAAAGGGGGTTTTGAAAAAAAAAATTGAAATGGTTTCTTTTAAAGGACTTTAAATGTATAAAATGGGTTTTAAAACTGAAATCTCTTGATTTGAAAATCTGTTGTTTGCTTGGAGTTAGTTCAGAATGGTTTGGGGTGAAACCTCAGGCCCTCTTTATGAATGTTTGCACATGTGTGAGAATGCATGGAAAATGCGCGTTGGTACGAGTATAAATGGAATGTGGATAAAGACATGTGCAACGGGTCATAGGAGTACCTGGGTGAGTATTTGAAATTAAAGGCTTGACCTTGTTTTCTAAATTGGTTTTAAAGGGGAAATGGTTTTGGAAAAAGTTTTGGTTTGAAAGAGAATTGGTATTTGGAAAATGGTCTTGAAAAAAAAGGGGCGGTTTTGGAATCTAAAATAAAAAGGGGATTTTCAAAAGGAGATTTTATTTTGGATTGTGTTCGCATTTGTTCGGTCTTTGTGCTGACTGTTTTTGATGAAGGCGCTTTTATTGATGTTGCTTCAGTTTGATATTGGTTTTGGATTCGTGTTTTAATTATCGCTCAGGAAATGCCGCCCAGAAAGGTCTCTAAGGATTCAGATAAGTCATGCCCAATTTTTGATCCTCCTCAGACTTTGCCTATTCTCCATGGTGATCAGGGTCCGTTAGAAGCAGTGAAATGGATCGAGGAAGTGGAGCGTGTCTTTAGAATGTTGGGAACTCCCGATAATGTTAAGGTTCGTGCAATTATGGAGTTGTTTGAGGGTCCAGCTCTGGACCGGTGGAATAAGGTTACCCCATCATCAACGCAAGTTGGAATGACGTGGGATGTCTTTAGAATCGTTTTCATCCAATGGTTTGTACCTGAGGAAGTGAAGCTGGAGAAAAAGAGAGAGCTTGTGCATATTCAACAAGACCAACGGACGGTGAAGGCATATGTTGACCATTTCAAGGAACTGATTTCCTTTTCTCCAGAGGTAGCGTCGCATGAGCTCATGAAGGCCTCTCTTTTCACTGGGGGTCTTCGTCCAGAGATCAAGGAGCGAGTCCTCCCTTCTAAAGACCTTTGTTTCGAGAAGCTGGTGGAGGAAGCATTCTTGGCTGAGTTGGTTTCCGGTGTGCGGGTGGTTAATACTACAGCATCCCCGGTTGTTCGTAAGAGTTCCCCCTCTGGTGTGGAAAAGGCGCCAGAGATACCTGTTCCTAAGGAGTTATTCCCTTTGGTCCCAACTTCCGGTTCATCAGATCGTTCGATGGTATGCTATCAGTGTGGTCGTTTCGGGCATTCAAAGCCGTCTTGTCGCAACCTTCCGAAGACGTTTCATAGATGCGGTCGTCTGGGTCATCTGGAGAAGTTTTGCCGAAAGCGTCGCTTAAAGAGGACGCCGTGATGGGAGAACATCAGTACCTGACTGTGAGGCAGAAGATGCTTCAGCCATCAGAGCCCCAACCAGAGGTCTTGGGGTGAAGCTCGCGCACAGTCAGGAGTTCCCAGGGTTGTGAAGCCTTGGTCCAAGTTCTGTTTTTCCGTATTGACGGTGGGACAACTAAAAACCTTTTCATATTTTTTTTCCTGCTATTAAGGTTTCAATAGCGTTGTAGATGCGTTGTTTTTCTATAAAGTGACGATGGGCTTGTTCAATGATAATCTAAGAAGACGTGTCGTGTGGAGGAGATATTCTGAATTTGCGTTTCCTTCTTAAAAGTGTCTTTGACTCTTGTGTAGTTTGACCTCGGTTCTGCTATGTTTGTCGGATGTAGTTATGTTCTGTGGATTTCAATGGGTCATGTTTCCGATTCGATGTCCGGTTAAGTCTTTTCTGTGGGTTGTTCCTAGTGTTGAAGTTGTTGACTCTAGTCAAGTGTTCAGCGTTTCGACGGAAGAGTTGTTTTGATTGCGTTATAGGAGTAGGTTTGGATCGGTTGTGAGTTCCCGCACTGGACCCTCATCTGTGTGGTAATATGTTTTAGGTGTTAAATTTTCAAACTAGTTAAGTTCTTGTGGTGGGGAGAACCCCTTCGTGTTCTCCCCTCAACCTCGGACTTCAGTTTTCACTTCAATCGGTCGGGTGTGACCTGTGTGGAGTAAGGTCATCCCCGAGATTCTCAGTTCTCTCTGGTTCCTTTAGTTCTGTTGGGGCATGGACTTAAATTTCGACCGACTATTGGCCTGGTGACTTTCTGGGGGCAGAAAGTGTTTGTGGTGGGGAGAATTGTCACACCCCGACCGCGGATGTCCGTAATTTTTCTCCTTTCTGGGTCCTGGTTTAAATTTTTTTTTTCTCGAAGATAATTTGCGTTGGCGGTTTCGTGCCGGTGCGCGGTCACCGCATCGTTAGCGGTGACCGTGCGTTCAGCCCGGGTGACAGTGTGTTCACCCGGTGTTTTAAATATTATAATTTTTATGTTGGTATTTTATTATTAATACCTTTTTATTTGTGTTATTATTATTATATATATGTTTATATATGTTTATATATATATATATGTATAATAATGTATGTATATATATAGATCTATATATGTATAAATATATATATATGTGTAACATCTTTAAATTATTTTATAATTATTATTTTAAATATTTGATCAAAATAATTATTATTTGAATTAACTAATTTATTATTTATTATTATTATAAGTTTTATTATTATTATATAAGTTTTATTATTATTAATATTATAAGTTTTATTATTATTATTATTATAAGTTATATTATCATTATTATTATAAGTTCTATTATTATTATTATTATAAATTTTATTATTATTAAAAGGTTTTATTATTATTATACATTTTATTATTGTTATTATAATGTTTTACTATTATTATTATTATAATTATTAACATTATTATTATAATGTTGTTATTATTATTATTATTATCATTATTATTATTATTATTTTTATCATATATATATATATATATATAAACCAACCCTAGCCTAACCCTAGACCCCATTCCGCCGCCACCCTCTCTCCTCTCTCTCCCCCCCTCTCTTCCCCCACCTTCCTGCGCGCGGCTCTCCTGCACCCGACCTGCCGACCCCGCTCCCGCATTCAGCCTCCGCTGCAACCAGCCGAGCGCCTCCCTCCGTCGTCCCGCTCCGGCGCACGCCGGCCTCCTCCTGTCCCGGTCCTGCTCCCGTCGCCTCCGGCGACTCCAGCCGCCGTCCCGGCCTGCCGACCTCGTTCGGCGACCCTCCTCCACCGGCGTCCCGACCCCTGCCCGTCGCCGCGCCCACCTCCGGCCGCCGCATCACCTGCGCGCTGTGATTTTGTTTTTATTATTATTTATTTTTATTTTATTTTATTTTAATCTTATTTTTATATATAACGTTTATCATTTTTGTCATATTAATATTAATATTATTAATATTATTATTATTATGATGATGATGTTGTATTATCATTATTACATTATTAATATTATTATTATTATTATTATTAATATTCTTATGATGTTATTATTATTATATTATTATTATATTAATATTGTTATTATTATTATATTATTATATTATAATTATGCTAAATTATTATTGTTATTATTATTATATTAGTATTATTATTATTACTATATTACGTTATTATTATTATTATTTTGTTATGGTTATCACTATTATTATTATTTTTACATTATTATTATTATTGTTATTACTATTGTTGAACCCATCTAACGGTCTATTGTTTTAGGACCTGTTTGACGGCGCAATATGGTGCGACCATTACGCAACGGGAGTTTTGCGCCGTGTCGTTTTTCGTTCCGAGCTGCGTCTTGAGGTAGGTCTCCCTTTGCACTCGCCTTTAAATTAAGAATTTATTTATTCCTTGTCTTTTTTTTATTGAATTTCAGTAAATTTAAAAGTATTATTAAGTAGTTATTTATAGTGCGGTGATCTGCTGATAAAGCCTATTTAAATTCTAGCGTTTCGTTGAAAGTGTTTTCTTAGTTTCAATTGTGGGCTTCCATGGTAATATTGCTAAATGGTTCTTTATGAAATGTGAAACTGTGTTTTGAAATGTTTTTGATGTGTAAAATTAATAGGTGTATTGTTTAGGGAAAATGGTGTTTTTCATAGAACCTTGATTAGAGGAAATGTCGTATGACCTTTAAACTTGTTTTTGGAAACTTTATGTGTGGTTCTTGGTTGTTGAATAATGTTTCCTTTGGACGCGTGATTAGAGGTTTGGATTTCATTTGAGAAATAGTATTCCTTAAAAAGGTGGTTAAAGGCCTGTTTGGCTCTTGATAAAATTGGGGTGTGTTTTGATATTGGAAAATAATTTTACTTGTGAAACCAATGTGTTCCAGGTTTAATACGCTGATTTGGGTTTCCTTAAATAAAGTTCTAAGTGCATTTCTGGTTTTCAATGAAATGGCATGTGTCATATCTCTTTAAAAATGCTTTAGTATTAAATGATCAAAATGTAAGTGATATGACGGCCCGATTGGCACTTTAATAAATGTGAGGTGATTATACACACACACACACACACACATATATATATACGTACTTGTGAGGGAATATCTACAGGGGGACTTCCCTTCGAGGGTTGTCGTGTAGCGATGTCCGTGTAAGGGGTTGGCAAGTGCGGTGAGATGAGTCACGCGTGCGTGGGCCTCCCACTTACACAGTGTTACTAAAACCACCATGGGTTCCTGGGCGTCTTGTAGATTATCGAGTGACGGTTTCTTGCTAACCCTGATTAGACGAGTTAGTACCCCCTGGAGTTGTGGACAGACCAGGAGGGATGTGCCACTGGTTGGCTATTAGGGCGGCCAGTTGGTTATTGACTATGGAATACCATGCCGACAGGTAGTCTGAACCCGAGTACGTCCAGGGGTTTTCTAGGGATGTTTAGGATCGCCCATGGATATTGCTGATAACTTCTGGTTTATTTTTAATTGCACTTGGTCTTCCTTTCTTGTTTACCTTTACTTGCACTTGCTTCTCCCTGCTTGCTTACTTTCAGTCATCCTTCACAGCCTATACTGTTAGAATTTAGGAAAATGGTTTTCAAATGAAAACACTTTATTTTCTTTGTGTAAGATTTGAAAAATGTAACACTTTGTTTTTTTAGAATGATTTTAAAACTAATGAGAGGGAACCAACTTTCGAAAAAGAATAAGGGAAATGTCTCGTGTGTGATTTTCAAGAAAAACATTATGAAAGCTTACTTTTATACACTGTAGTTCAAAACTGGAATTTGTAGATTCTTTATTTACTGGCTGTGCTTTGGGATTTTTTGTGGGGCTCACCTACTGAGTACTTTTGTGCTCACGCCTATCTTTTACCATTTCAGTTGTAGGTTACTTGTGTTCAGGTTTTCCTGGCTTGAGTCGCTCAGTGAGAGAGCGACGTTGGTTGTAGTTGGGTGGTGACTCGCAGGGTCACGTGGAGGTATGTCGTGGTGTAGTTTTGTTTTTTTTTCTTTAGTGTTGTCTGTTTGTTCAGTTTATTTTCTTCCTTTTGATCCTGATTTTTGGTTTGGGCTGAAATCGTTCCCAACGATTGAAGTTTTAAATGCCCGGCACTTGTTGCCATCCCGGGGGGATCGGGAACGCCCCTTCGGGCCACGTCACGGGCCGGCTCGGGTGACCGGTTCAGGGTCGACCCGGGTTGGTTCGTGACAAAATGGTATCAGATGTGGTTCTTGTTATTTGGGTTGTCTGGTAGGTGGAGATTAGGACTGTCAGGACTCGAGAGGTAGGTACGAGAAGGACGTCATGAACCCTCGCCCGTTCCGCACCTCGAGTCGCCAGGGGTAGTTCGGGAATTGTGTCTTTATCTCTTTCTGGTTTGTTTTGGATTGAGAGATGACAACGGAGGCAAACCGACGTTACGTCATGATTTCACATGGAGTAGTGGCCCATGTGGAGTCTGAGTACACGGTTCGAATTCCTCCTAGTGGTCGACGTTGACTTGGGACATGGCCCACTACCATGTCTCCAGGTTGAGCGTGACTACTAGTCCCTCACTTCAGTGGTTGATGCAAATTTGGATGCTGCTTTTGTTTTGGTCTGTGTGAGTGCGTAGTTGGAAATGAAAAAGGGGGTTTTGAAAAAAAAATTGAAATGGTTTCTTTTAAAGGACTTTAAATGTATAAAATGGGTTTTAAAACTGAAATCTCTTGATTTGAAAATCTGTTGTTTGCTTGGAGTTAGTTCAGAATGGTTTGGGGTGAAACCTCAGGTCCTCTTTATGAACGTTTGCACATGTGTGAGAATGCGTGAAAAATGCGCGTTGGTACGAGTATAAATGGAATGTGGATAAAGACATGTGAAACGGGTCATAGGAGTACCTGGGTGAGTATTTGAAATTAAAGGCTTGACCTTGTTTTCTAAATTGGTTTTAAAGGGGAAATGGTTTTGGAAAAAGTTTTGGTTTGAAAGAGAATTGGTATTTGGGAAATGGTCTTGAAAAAAAAGGGGCGGTTTTGAAATCTAAAATAAAAGGGGATTTTCAAAAGGAGATTTTATTTTGGGTTGTGTTCGCATTTGTTCGGTCTTTGTAATGACTGTTTTTGATGAAGGCGCTTTTATTGATGTTGCTTCGGTTTGATATTGGTTTTGGCTTCGTGTTTTAATTGTCGCTCAGGAAATGCCGCCCAGAAAGGTCTCTAAGGATTCAGATAAGTCATGCCCAATTTTTGATCCTCCTCAGACTTTGCGTATTCTCCATGGTGATCAGGGTTCGTTAGAAGTAGTGAAATGGCTCGAGGAAGTGGAGCGTGTCTTTAGAATGTTGGGAACTCCCGATAATGTTAAGGTTCGTGCAATTATGGAGTTGTTTGGGGGTCCAGCTCTGGACCGGTGGAATAGGGTTACCCCATTGTCAACGCAAGTTGGAATGACGTGGGATGTCTTTAGAATCGTTTTCATCCAATGGTTTGTACCTGAGGAAGTGAAGATGGAGAAAAAGAGAGAGCTTTTGCATATTCAACAAGACCAACGGACGGTGAAGGCATATGTTGACCATTTCAAGGAACTGATTTCCTTTTCTCCAGAGGTAGCAATACATGAGCTCATGAAGGCCTCTCTTTTCACTGGGGGTCTTCGTCCAGAGATCAAGGAGCGAGTCCTCCCTTCTAAAGACCTTTGTTTCGAGAAGCTGGTGGAGGAAGCATTCTTGGTTGAGTTGGTTTCCGATGTGCAGGTGGTTAATACTTCAGCATCCCCGGTTGTTCGTAAGAGTTCCCCCTCTGGTGTGGAAAAGGCGCTAGAGATTCCTGTTCCTAAGGAGTTATTCCCTTTGGTCTCAACTTCCGGTTCATCAGATCGTTCGATGGTATGCTATCAGTGTGGTCGTTTCGGGCATTCAAAGCCGTCTTGTCGCAACCTTCCGAAGACGTGTCATAGATGCGGTCTTCTGGGTCATCTGGAGAAGTTTTGCTGGAAGCGTCGCTTAAAGAGGACGCCGTGATGGGAGAACATCAGTACCTGACTATGAGGAAGAAGATGCTTCAGCCATCAGAGCCCCAACCACAGGTCTTGGGGTGAAGCTCGCGCACAGTTAGGAGTTCCCAGGGTTGTGAAGCCTTGGTCCAAGTTCTGTTTTTCCGTATTGACGGTGGGACAACTAAAAACCTTTTCATATTTGTTTTCCTGCTATTAAGGTTTCAACAGCGTTGTAGATGCGTTGTTTTTCTATAAAGTGACGATGGACTTGTTCAATGATAATCTAAGCAGACGTGTCGTGTGGAGGTGATCTTCTGAATTTGCGTTTCCTTCTTAAAAGTGTCTTTGACTCTTGTGTAGTTTGACCTCGGTTCTGCTATGTTTGTCGGATGTAGTTACGTTCTGTGGATTTCAATGGGTCATGTTTCCGATTCGATGTCCGGTTAAGTCTTTTCTGTGGGTTGTTCCGAGTGTTGAAGTTGTTGACTCTAGTCATGTGTTCAGCGTTTCGACGGAAGAGTTGTTTTGATTGCGTTATAGGAGTAGGTTTGGATCAGTTGTGAGTTCCCGCACTGGACCCTCATCTGTGTGGTAATATGTTTTGGGTGTTAAATTTTCAAACTAGTTAAGTTCTTGTGGTGGGGAGAACCCCTTCGTGTTCTCCCCTCAACCTCGGACTTCAGTTTTCACTTCAATCGGTCGGGTGTGACATGTGTGGAGTAAGGTCATCCCCGAGATTCTCAGTTCTCTCTGGTTCCTTTAGTTCCGTTGGGGCATGGACTTAAATTTCGACCGACTATTGGCCTGGTGAATTTCTGGGGGCAGAAAGTGTCTGTGGTGGGGAGAATTGTCACACCCCGACCGCGGATGTCCGTAATTTTTCTCCTTTCTGGGTCCTGGTTTAATTTTTTTTTCTCGAAGATAATTTGCGTTGGCGGTTTCACGCCGGTGCGCGGTCACCGCATCATTAGCGGTGACCGTGCGTTCAGCCCGGGTGACAGTGTGTTCACCCGGTGTTTTAAATATTATAATTTTTATGTTGGTATTTTATTATTAATACCTTTTTATTTGTGTTATTATTATTGTATATATGTTTATATATGTTTTTATATATATATAAGTATAATAATGTATGTATATATATAGATCTATATATGTATAAATATATATATATATGTGTAACATCTTTAAATTATTTTATAATTATTATTTTAAATATTTCATCAAAATAATTATTACTTGAATTAACTAATTTATTATTTATTATTACTATAAGTTTTATTATTATTATATAAGTTTTATTATTATTAATATTATAAGTTTTATTATTATTATTATTATAAGTTCTATTATCATTATTATTATAAGTTCTATTATTATTATTATTATAAATTTTATTATTATTAAAAGGTATTATTATTATTATACATTTTATTATTGTTATTATAATGTTTTACTATTATTATTATTATAATTATTAACATTATTATTATAATGTTATTATTATTATTATTATAATTATAATAATTATTATTTTTATCATATATATATATATATATATATATAAACCTACCCTAGCCTAACCCTAGACCCCATTCCGCCGCCACCCTCTCCCCCCTCTCTCTCCCCCTCTCTTCCCCCACCTTCCTGCGCGCGACTCTCCTGCACCCGACCTGCCGACCCCGCTCCCGCATTCAGCCTCCGCCGCAACCAGCCGAGCCCCTCCCTCCGTCGTCCCGCGCCGGCGCACGCCGGCCTCCTCCCGTCCCGGTCCTGCTCCCGTCGCCTCCGGCGTCTCCAGCCGCCGTCCCGGCCTGCCGACCTTGTCCGGCGACCCTCCTCCACCGGCGTCCCGACCCCTGCCCGTCGCCGCGCCCACCTCCGGCCGCCGCATCACCTGCGCGCTGTGAGTTTGTTTTTATTATTATTTATTTTTATTTTATTTTATTTTAATCTTATTTTTATATATAACGTTTATCATTTTTGTCATATTAATATTAATATTATTATTATTATTATTATTATTATGATGTTGTATTATCATTATTACATTATTAATATTAATAATATTATTATTATTAATATTCTTATGATGTTATTATTATTATATTATTATTATATTAATATTGTTATTATTATTATATTATTATATTATAATTATGCTAAATTATTATTGTTATTATTATTATATTAGTATTATTATTATTACTATATTACGTTATTATTATTATTATTTTGTTATGGTTATCACTATTATTATTATTTTTACATTATTATTATTATTGTTATTACTATTGTTGAACCCGTCTAACGGTCTATTGTTTTAGGACCTGTTTGACGGCGCAATACGGTGCGTCCATTACGCAATGGGAGTTTTGCGCCGTGTCCTTTTTCGTTCCGAGCTGCGTCTTGAGGTAGGTCTCCCTTTGCACTCGCCTTTAAATTAAGAATTTATTTATTCCTTGTCTTTTTTTTATTGAATTTCAGTAAATTTAAAAGTATTATTAAGTAGTTATTTATAGTGCGGTGATCTGCTGATAAAGGCTATTTAAATTATAGCGTTTCGTTGAAAGTGTTTTCTTAGTTTCAATTGTGGGCTTCCATGGTAATATTGCTAAATGGTTCTTTATGAAATGTGAAACTGTGTTTTGAAATGTTTTTGATGTGTAAAATTAGTAGGTGTATTGTTTAGGGGAAATGGTGTTTTTCATAGAACCTTGATTAGAGGAAACGTCGTATGACCTTTAAACTTGTTTTTGGAAAATTTATGTGTGGTTCTTGGTTGTTGAAAAATGTTTCCTTTTGACGCGTGATTAAAGGTTTGGATTTCATTTGAGAAATAGTATTCCTTAAAAAGGTGGTTAAAGGCCCGTTTGGATCTTGATAAAATTGGGGTGTGTTTTGATATTGGAAAATAATTTTACTTGTGAAACCAATGTGTTCCAGGTTTAATACGCTGATTTGGGTTTCCTTAAATAAAGTTCTAAGTGCGTTTCTGGTTTTCAATGAAATGGCGTGTGTCATATCTCTTTAAAAATGCTTTAGTATTAAATGATCAAAATGTAAGTGATATGACGTCCCGGTTGGCACTTTAATAAATGTGAGGTGATTATACACACACACACACACATATATATATACACGTACTTGTGAGGGAATATCTACAGGGGGACTTCCCTTCGAGGGTTGTCATGTAGCGATGTCCGTGTAAGGGGTTGGCAAGTGCTGTGAGATGAGTCACGCGTGCGTGGGCCTCCCACTTACACAGTGTTACTAAAACCACCATGGGTTCCTGGGCGTCTTGTAGATTATCGAGTGACGGTTGCTTGCTAACCCTGATTAGACGGGTTATTACCCCCTGGAGTTGTGGACAGGCCAGGAGGGATGTGCCACTGGTTGGCTATTAGGGAGGCCAGTTGGTTATTGACTATGGAATACCATGCCGGCAGGTAGTCTGAACCCGAGTACGTCCAGGGGTTTTCTAGGGATGTTTAGGATCGGCCATGGATATTGCTGATAACTTCTGGTTTATTTTTACTTGCACTTGGTCTTCCTTTCTTGTTTACCTTTACTTGAACTTGTTTCTCCCTGCTTGTTTACTTTCAGTCATCCTTCACAGCCTATACTGTTAGACTTTGGGAAAATGGTTTTCAAATGAAAACACTTTATTTTCTTTGTGTAAGATTTGAAAAATGTAACAATTTGTTTTTTTAGAATGAGTTTAAAACTAATGAAAGGGAACCAACTTTCGAAAAAGAATAAGGGAAATGTCTCGTGTGTGATTTTCAAGCAAAACATTATGAAAGATTACTTTTATACACTGTAGTTCAAAACTGGAATTTGTAGATTCTTTATTTACTGGCTGTGCTTTGGGATTTGTTGTGGGGATCACCTACTGAGTACTTTTGTGCTCATGCCTATCTTTTACCATTTCAGTTGCAGGTTACTTGTGTTCAGGTTTTCCTGGCTTGAGTCACTCATTGAGAGAGCGACGTTGGTTGTAGTTGGGTGGTGACTCGTGGGGTCACGTGGAGGTATGTCGTGGTGTAGTTTTGTTTTTTTTGTCTTTAGTGTTGTCTGTTTGTTCAGTTTATTTTCTTCCTTTTGATCCTGATTTTTGGTTTGGGCTGAAATCGTTCCCAACGATTGAAGTTTTAAATGCCCGGAACTTGTTTCCATCCCGGGGGGATTGGGAACGCCCCTTCGGGCCACGTCGCGGGCCGGCTCGGGTGACCGGTTCAGGGTCGACCCGGGTTGGTTCGTGACACATCGACACGATCCACCTGCCTTCGGAAAATTAATATGGGTAAAGTTGTGATTTATTGTGTCATTTAAATTTTTTACCGTTAATAATTTTATAACTTTTCTTTTTTTAAATGAAATTATGAATTATTATCGTTATTATTATTATTATTATTATTATTATTATAATGTTTGCAAAAGTTATTAATTATTATTACAATTAATAAGTTTAATTATTATTAGTGTTATTATTATTATAGATTGAAATTATTATTATTATTATTATAATTATTATTATTGTCATTATTTATTTATTTAGTTATTTATTTTATTTTTATATATTTTTTTATCTCTTTTAGTAGGGTTTGCACCAACCCCTTTCCCCCCTCCTTCCTCTTTCCGGCGCGCCGCCAACCCCCCCTCCCTTGCAATCTGGTCCAGGCGCGACCCTCCCAACCACACCTTTGCCGTAGCCGCACCTTGCTCCGCCTCCTGTTCTTCTCCCGCATGACGCCCTTTTCTTTTTTTTCCTCCTCTTCTTCCCGTAGCAGCCCGTGCAGCATCCTTGCTGCTCCTCTACTTGCAGCCCGCGCAACACCGCCTTGTTGCTCCTCCACTTCCGCCCTGCTTGCCCTGCACACCGCCACCCTCGGCCTCCTTCCCCTCCGTGTCCAACACACCCTCATGCGCATCAACCTCTGGCCGACCTCCGCCTCCTGTCTGGCCGCCGCTCCTCCAGCTCTGCACCACAGACCACTCCTCCTTCAGCCGCAACACCACACAAGTCCACACCCCCTGTCCGCTCCACCATCCGCCTCCCTGTTCTCTTTTCGCAGCCCCTTTTTTTTCCAGTGAAAACCCTTCCAACGCAACCCTCTTTCCATCGCCAGCGCGCCCTTGTCCGACCGCCCCCCTGTTGTCCAGCGTAAATCTCCCCGGTGCAACCCTTGTTGGTCGGCGCGAAGCCCTATGGGGCGCCCCCTACTAAGACAATGAGTATCCCTTCAACCACACACCCTCCTTTCCAGTTGTCGCAGACATCTCTGGCCCGATGAGCCACTGAATCAGCAGTGAACTGCCTCACGAACCTTCCCCTCGGCCGCACAGTCCTAGCACAACCCCTTTTTCATCTTCCGGTCGTTGCGCCGCGCATCGCGGCCACCCCCACTGCTCCGACCAACTCCATCGTCAACCGCACCGGTCTTCGTGCCGCTGCTGACGGTGTTGGTGGTTTTTCCCCACGCACCACCGCATCGTGCTGACCATTTCTCTTTTCACGCGACCCCTCTGTTCGAGCACGCCTGCGCACTGGAGTGAGGTTAGTTCTATTTCTTCACTTGGATAATTATTTTGGCATGTTTTGTGATTAATGAGTTCAGTGCAATGTCTAGTTTTTTTTATGAACTTAGTTTGCGCTGTATACCCTATAGCATGTTCATGTGAATTAAGGTGTGTTTTTATGAAAACCAATCCTGAGTTGTTTAATCACTTTTTATAAATTGTGAAATTAGTTTATTTAACTATGAAAGTGGTGTGTATTCTGTTTTAGTAGGGCGTAGGTGTGCATTTGATCAAAAAAATGTTCGTTGAATCAGTTTTGTTTATGTGAAGTTGTGGGTGTCTCTTTGGAATTTCTTTATAATTTTTTAAAGTGGTTTAGTAAATTATGTGGATGGTGCGAGTTGTGTTTTGAAAATATGTCGAGGTGGTTCTTTTGTGTTGTTTATTTGGTTGAGTTGTTTTAAGTTAGTGTTTATGTATTTTGGTTGTTGTGCATTTGTTGCAGCGCATTGACAAGGTAATTTCCATGAAATTGCGGTTATAAGCCTGCGCGTGCTTGTGCGCCCGCTCGAGGCGTGTTGCGTCATTGTGTTTCGACTGCGAGTCGAGGTAGGTCCCCCACTACGCTCGTCTTTAAATTTAGAATTTATTGGTTGCTTGATGTTTTTATTAATTCTAATAAATGGGAAATAATTTAAGATAATAAATCTTTAGATGATTATTTGGTGTAAAAAGAGCCGTTTATTTTATACACGACACTTGAAACATTTTCTTGATGAGCGGACACCCAGTAGTGGAAGAATGCCCGTTTGGCCTTTAAACATAATTCAAGGAATTTTAAATGTAGTTATGGTTTATTGATAAATGATTTATTTTGAAGCGCGAACAAGTGTTTTGGTTCACTTGAGAAATGAAGATTTTTCTTAAAATTGGTGAAAGCCCGTTTGACACTTTAATAAAATAAATTATTTTGGAAAACTCTATTTGGGGTGACTCAGATGTGATATTTGGTGTACGTTGACTGCATGATTTGTGTGTGATGTTTGTACTGCTTGATTTACTTTGTTGATTCACCACTTTCCTGGTTATTATATGTGTTGACATGAGAACTTGACATAGTAAGTGAATCTTCTAAGAACGATTGCTGCACTAGTTTAGATTACGTGCTGGCTAGTGGCCCCTAGTACGGATGAAACTTTGCTAGGGGATTGGGCCCCTCAGTTAGGCCATGTTGGGCAACACCGGGCGTTAGGGCGTTATGACTTCATCGAGAGTAGGCATGCCTTCAGGATGAGTCACATGTATAGTACAATCTGGATTGTTCACGAGCTCCTAGGTTCGACCCATGTTTCCTTTAGTGTTTGTTTGTATGTGGCAGACGATTGAGAGGTCTAGTTCAGTTGCTGGCCCCTGTGTGCCACTTTTTCCATTGCCCTTAGTGTGTGTTGTGTGTGGTTTTCCTTTTGACTAACAACTAAAATTTGGATTTCTAAATTGTTCGAAAAAATGTTTTAAAAAGAAATGCACCTGTTCCTTTCAAATACTAAAATTGTTGTTTTTTTAATTAAAAAGGGTAATGGACTGTTACTTGTTTTAGAAATGAAAGTGTGTGTGGAAACCAATATTTTATATAATTTAGTTCAAACCTGGAATTGATAAATTCTTTATTTAATGGTATGTGCATTGAGAATAGAATTAGTCGGGCCTACCTACTGAGTTTTAATACTCACGCCTATAGTGTTTTCTTATTTTTAGTTTCTGTTGCAGGTTAACTCGAGCTTACTCTCCGTGGGTGAGAGTTGGTTGTGGTTTGGTGAACGACTCTTGGGGTCGCCAGGAGTTTTGGTCGTGGTCAGGTTAGTTTGTTGTTGTTATCCGTTCTTTCTTTTCGTATTGTTTATTTACTTTGTGCTATTCCATTTTCTTTCTGCTGCTTTATTTTTTTCATTGGGCGAAACCATTCCCAATTGTCCTCTATTGATGCCCTGGCGCTTGTCGCCAGCCTGGGAGGATCGGGAACGCCTCTCGGGCCATGTTGCGGACCGACTTGGGTGACTGGTTCAGGGTCAACCCAGGTTGGTTCGTGACAAAATGGTATCAGAGCAGGTCGGCTCTTGAGCGGACCTTGTTTTTCAGAGCGCCCATCGTTATTTGGGGTTGTCATGGTAGAAGGAGTAGAATTTTCGGTTCTCGAGGCGTACATATGAGAAGGACGTCATGAACCCTTGCTCGTTCAAAACCTCGGGTTACCATGGGATGTTCGGGTTGTCATTGTCTTTTGGTTCTTTTGAATTGTTTTATGTTGGGAAATGAAATGGAATCCAGGCAAGTGACCTCCGTGAGCTCGCATGGTCTGGCAAGCCATGTGGAGCTGGAGACATTACCCTAGAGAGCTCCTTGTGACGGTGGCGTGACTGGCGTATGGCCGCCAACCATATGTCCGAGTCAGCCATCGACGCTAGTTTCTCCTTATGGATCGTTTGGGATTTTCTTTATTTATAAGAATTGTTTTGCAAGGTTTTATTTTGGAAATTGTGAAAATTTGAAAGTGAAATGACAATGACCATGTTTTGATTACGTTCTTTGTTTCTTTGTTCCCTAGTGTTCACCCCCACGACGGTTTGATGGATGCCCAAGGTGCAGCTTCGGGTGGTGAACCCCTAGCGAATCCTCCAGTTGATCAGCCCATAGACTATGTTCTGGAGTTCCGAAAGTTGAAACCTCCTCTGTTTTATGAACAAGCAGAGCCTCTTGAGGCAGATGAGTGGTTGCAGAAGATTGAGAGGAAGTTCAGTTTCATCGGGTTGCCTGAGTCGTTAAAGGTGAATTTGGCTACCTTTATGCATGAAGGCCCAACCTAGAAATGGTGGAAGTCCGTGTCTCGAAACAAGCATCGGGAAGATCTAACATGGGAATCTTTCAAGTCATCGTTCATCCAACAACACTTCTCTGAGTTGACGAAGCTGAGGAAGAGGATGGAGTTGTGTTGTCTTCAGCAGGGCATTGAATCGGTACTGGGATTCTATCGACGTTTCATAGACCTAGTTCCGTATGATCAGTGGTTTGTCGTGAATGATCCCAGGAAGGCTCGACAATTTGAGTCTGGACTCCGACCCGAGCTTCGATCGAAAGTGGAAGAGCTCAACCTAACCACCTTCTCGGATGTTGTGGGGCAAGCCTTTTTGGCTGAAGTTGGGTTAGCAAGAGGACTTGAGGTGACGAATCCTCCAACTTTGGGAAGCAGTGCAGAGGATGGTGATAAGAAGAATGAGAAGTGACCTGATGCTAGTGGTGATGGTAGATGAATCAAGATTCCTCCATGTAAAGACCCGTAAATTTCAAGGAAATTTTTTTTCTTAATTTTCTTTGGAATTTTACAAGAACGCAGTTTTTGACGGCACCTGATTCCGAGGCCCGGTGTGCCCAGAATCATTTTCTGAATTTTGGCTCGGGTACGTTCAGTGAACGGACGAGCGAGTTTTTCTAACTTTTAAACCGGTGCTCGGAATCGAATTCTGAGGGCACCGATGGAATCGCAGCGCCGGTATTTGCTTAGAAACGCCTCTTCCGGAGTTGCGTTTGCTCGGGTGTGGTTTTTAATTTTTGGGCTTAAAGTTAAGAAATAAAATAATTTGTACGACAAACTTTATTTTAATTTCACTTAAAGCCACTTGAAATCCACTTAAAGCTGCTTAAGCGGAGTTGATATGGATAGGGTGCTATCAAAAAATATCCTACCCTCTCGGTAGGATATTTGTGAGGTGGGGCCCGCACGAGCCCCACCGTTTCTTTTCCGCTAAGTAACGCACCCGCGAAAACCCGTCATTATGAAAGTCAACTGACGCGTTTTATTAAATTCTTAACGCACCATTTAATTGGGCGGTTTTCTTCATTGAATTAATTCTATGAATTAATTTATTTGTTTCTTAACCTGTTTGAAATCTGTGGGCGTAATAATAAAATAAGACCAACGCACGACTTCTAGAAAAATGCTCGTTGAGTGGTTTTGACAAGTTTTGTGCCTTCATCCTCCTTCGCGAAGAACGCGAAGAACGTGAAGAACGCGAAGAACGCGAAGAACGTGAAGAACGCAAAGAACGCGAAGAACGCCGTCACCCTCAGAGATTGACGACGCTTCATCCGAGACGTTCTTCCCCGCCTCGATCTCCGATCACCAACTGCTTGAGGTAAGAGATTTCGGGTTTCTTTTAAAACTTCTTTGTGGTTTATAACAACACACAGATTTAATTATTTATAATTAAATCTGTTGTTTCTTGGTCCTCGGAGTTCGTCGACGCAACGCCGGATACCGCGACGATGCGACGATCCCCTCCTTCTGCGACGATCAAATCCGTGAAGAACGCGTGTGCGACGACTTGACGAGGTAGGGGTTTTGTTGAATGTTTTATACTCCGTGGATATTTCCGTTCAAAATGAAGAACCCGGTTCATAAGAACAATTTTAATTCATTAAAATTGTTTTGGTTATGTTTTCTATGTGTTGATTATTTCTCCCGACTGTTATCATTTAACGCGGAGGGTGCGGGCCAAACAAACACGGCCCGACAACCCTCCACAGTTCTTCATTGATGCGCGGATTGGCGGGCGACGACGAAACATGCCGCAGGGACGATCCGTTGTTTCCGCAGTAAAGAACGGGACCCGGGAGGAGCTTCGGCGCAGACGGGAAGGAAAACGGACCACCGGAGAAACTCCGGTGGCCCGCGGAAGCCTCCGGCGGCCGGAGGCGGCGGCCAGCGGACCCGCGGCCGCGCGGGTCCGGCTCACACGCACGGGACGCGGCAGAGCCGCGTTTGTTGACTCCAGCGCGGTCCCACGTGGGCCGCGGCTCCTTCTTCCCGCGGGGGCAGCGCCACCCTGCGGCTGCCTCGCTCGGCCGCTCGGCCGAGCCGGGCCGGCCCGACCGGCCGCGCCGCGCCGAATCGGGTCCGACCCGGGGGGGGGGGGGGTTGGGCCGGGTCGGTCCGGGCCCAGACCCCCCTGTCTCCGGACGTTTTCGGTCTTTAGCTCATAGCTTGAGCTATGAGCCTACGAACGACGCGCCGTCAGCGGCGATGCGATCCTTGGATCGAGATGGTCGTTTCGGTATATCGCACTCAAGGTTTCAGATTACTTTGAGTTCGGCCGGGATGGTTCGTACACGAAACCAACCGGGCCTTCGGAGCGGAAACATTCATATCTTGAGTTTCGGACGTCCGATCGACGTGCCGTCAACTTCGTTGAATTCCTCTAAGTGAAATGGATCTTTTGGCATACTCCGCCCGAGGTTTGGACGCAGGTGGAGTACGGTCGGGTTGGTTTTGCCTTAAAAACCAACCGGGCCCCTGGGACGAAAAAGCCAATAACTCTCAGACCGGGTGTCCGATTGACGCGCCGTCTGCGACGTTGAGTTCCTGTTGACGATACGGAACTTTTGGATACATCAACTTCGGACTTTGTGTCAGTTGATGTATCAGCCTCTCGGATCGTGGAGCGGACCCTCCCGAACGAGCTTGTTGTGTGTGAGAACCCTAGAGCTGGCTGCGACTGCTACTGCGACTGCAACGACGACTGTGCAGAGATCCTCAGTGGACTGCGACGACTACTGCACTCAGCGATCCTACGTGGATCAGTGCTACAGATCCTGTGTGGATCCGATCCTGTGTGGGTCAGCGCTCAGCGGTTCTGTGTGAGCCAGCGCCTACAGGTCCTGTGTGGGTCTTTGCGGGGGTTAGTTACCTATTGATCCTGTGTGGGTCCGATCCTGTGTGGGTCATTGCGGGGGTTAGTACCTTTCGATCCTTTGTGGGTCCGACGACTTAGATGGATCCGTGATCATCTTTATCGTCATACAAAGAAGTATACCTGTGTGAGCTGAAACTCTGTTTTACTTTCCTTTGTGGATTGTGTTGAGCTATCCTGTGTGGATTTACGTTTTACTTTCCTTTGTGGATTGTGTTGAGCTATCCTGTGTGGATTTTACGTTTTGCTTTCCTGTGTGTACTGAGTTGTGCTTGGGCTCGGATGTTGGAGCCGAATGAGAATTGATGACTTAGGTATATGTATGGGCATATACCTAAGCAGTGTCGGTTGTTACTTCGTGATTGTATCTTTTCGTTGTGGTTTATCCTTTGTGGATTTCGGGAGACCTTCGGGGGTCTCGGGGTCCCTACTGAGTAGCTTATACTCACCCCTGCACGGGCTATGCCCGCACTTCGTTGTGTTGGTTGCAGACGACGGACAACGCTGATCGTGGTGGAGGCTTGTGGAGCAGGACGGTACCTGGAGGTGGACCACTGGGCGAGACGTACTCAGAGCGGACGGCTGGACCGAGGAGCTGTGGAGGCTATGTGTGCTCACCCTTCAGGTGGGACTTCCAGAGGACGGCTCGACGCTGCGGCTTTTCCTTTCAGTTGCTGTTTTTCCCTTCAGTTGTACTTTACAGTTGGGCTTGTATTTCCGGCCCCTTTTTACTTTCAGCACAGCTTGTTACAGTTTTTACTTAGTGCTTACTTTTTCGCTTGTTTACTCTGTGGTGCTTGTTTACTTTACAAAGGCAATGCCTTCCCTTTTTCCGGGATTTACGCCTTGGTGCTAGTCGCCAGCCCCTGGCCTATGGAAGGCGGGCTTGGGGTAGTCACGGCACGGGCCCCGAGGACGGGTCGTGACACTCCAGACCTTCAGTCTTCTTCTCCACAGCGCAATGCTGTGATCTGTCACAAGTGTGGTAGGCAGGGTCACAAGAGGCCGATGTGTCCGAGTGCTCTGAGACCCCGCCACACCTGTGGACGTTGGGGTCACTTGCAGCGATTCTACCGTGGTGTTTCCAAGAATCACACTGAAGCTAGACCTGGCTCGTCGAAGGTCACCTCGGCCCGTCCGCAGGAGTAGGGTGATGTTTGGGGATCAGCTTGAGGTTTTCTCTTTGTAGTGTTTCTTGGATGTAGCAATCGTCTTTTGTAGCGTTTTGCGGTATTTATTTTCTTTCAGTTGTAAGTATGGTTTTGGTTGAACCTCTTCGAAACTTTTATTTGAATGAAAGTGTGTTTGGTGAAATTCTGGTTTGTGTGTGGTGTTTGGGGGTTTCTGAAGCCTGAATGCGAGGCAGAAGATGTTTCAATCATCAGAGCTCCAGCCTTAGGTCCCAGAGTGAAGCTGGTGCATAGTCAGGAGAACCCCAATGGTAAAAAAGGGCCTTGGTTTAACCTTGTCCTTAGTGTGGCATGGTTTGTTTTCTTCTGAGGGTGCGATGTCGTTTATATAGTAATGGTGGTAATTTTGATGCTCTACTAGTTTGGCCCTTCCCTTCCCCCCTACCCTTGTGGCGGGGGTTTTTGGTCCATGTGAAAAGCTTTCAAGTTCGGTTAATCTCGTTAGTCCTTATGGTGGGGAGACCCATCGCGGGTCTCGTTGAATTCAGTTTGGCTTGATTCCTATGGTGGGGAGTCCGTTCGGGCCTCTCCGTGTCAGTATCAGAGTTTCGTTTCGGGTTTCGTTTTGGTGGTGTTTAAAGTGTTCATGTTTTGAGGATAAGTTGCATGTCATAGGAGTTCGATTTTTGTTTGGATCGATCAACTGGAGGCGCTTAAACTTTTGGGGGTGAGTGACACTTAAGGAGTTTCATCTTTGGGTCTTGACCTTATCATGGCTTTCCGGGGGTGGAAAGCATTATGGTGGGGATAATTGTCACACCCCGACCTACCCTTTATTTTATTTTATAATTTTCTTTGACTTTTAAATTTTTTTTTGGGGTTCGGGTTGAGTATCGGACTAAAAACTTTCGAGTTATGTCAAAAAAAAAAGCGCATTTTGAGTTGACGTTGCTGAGCGCCCGGGCATAGTGCGTTTTGAGTTGACGTTGTTGAGCACCCGGGAAGAGCGTGTTTTGAATACCCCGCGTGGCGCCGCTTAGACATCGACATGATCCACTTGACTTCGGAAAATTAAGATGGGTAAAGTTGTGATTTATTGTGTCATTTAAAATTTTTATCGTTGTTAATAATTTTATAACTTTTTTTAAAATGAAATGATGAATTATTATCGTTATTAATATTATTATTATTATTATTATCATGTTTGAAAAAGTTATTAATTATTATTACAATTAAGAAGTTTAATTATTATTAGTGTAATTATTATTATTATTATCATTATTATTATTGTCATTATTTATTTATTTAGTTATTTATTTTATTTATATATATATATATATATATATTTTATCCCTTTTAGTAGGGTTTGCGGCAACCCCCTTTCCCCCCTCCTTCCTCTTTCCAGCGCGCCGCCAACCCCCCCTCCCTTGCGATCTGGTCCAGGTGCGACCCTCCCAAATGCACCTCTGCCATAGCCGCACCTTTCTCCGCCTCCTGTTCTTCTCCCGCACGATGCCCTTTTCTTTTTTTCCTCCGCTTCTTCCCATAGCAGCCAGCGCAGTAGCCTTGTTGCTCTTCCACTTGCAGCCCGCACAACACCACCTTGCTGCTCCTCCACTTCCGCCCTGCTCACCCTGCACATCGCCACCCTCGACCTCCTTCCCCTCTGCGTCCAGCACACCCTCATGCGCATCAACCTCCGGCCGGCCTCCACCTCCCGTCCGACCGCCGATCCTCCAGCGTTGCACCATAGGCCACTCCTTCAGCTGCAACACCACACAAGTCCGCACCCCTTGTTCGCTCCACCGTCCGCCTCCTTATTCTCTTTCCGCAACCCCCTTTTTTTTCCGGCGAAAACCCTTCCGATGCAGCCCTCTTTCCATCGCCGGCGTGCCCCTGTCCTACCGCCCCCTGCTGTCTAGCGTAAATCTCCCCGGTGCAATCCTTGTTGTCCGGAAAGAAGCCCTACGGGGCACCCCCTACTAAGCCAATGAGTATCCCTTCAACCACACACCCTCCTTTCCGGTTACTGCGGGCATCTCTAGCCCGACGAGCCACCGAATCAGCAGTGAACTACCCCACAAACCTTCCGCTCGACTGCGCAGTCCTCACACAACCCCTTTTTCATCTTTCGGTCGTTGCGCTGCGCATCACGGCCACCCCCACTGCTCCGACCAACTTCGTCGTCAACCGCATCGGTCTTCGTGCCATCATTGACGGTGTTGGTGGTTTTTCCCCGCGCACCACCACATCGTGCCGACCGTTTCCCTTTTCGCACGACCCCTCTGTTCAAGCGTGCCTGCACACTAGAGTGAGGTTAGTTCTATTTCTTCACTTGGATAATTATTTTGGCATGTATTGTGATTAATGAGTTTAGTTCAATGTTTAGTTTTTTTTATGAACTTATTTTGCGCTGTATACCCTATAGCATGTTCATGTGAATTAAGGTGTGTTTATGAAAACCAATCCTGAGTTGTTTAATCACTTTTTATAAATTGTGAAATTAGTTTATTTAACTATGAAAGTGGTGCGTATTCTGTTTTAGTAGGGCGTAGGTGTGCATTTGATCAAAAAAATGTTCGTTGGATCAGTTTTGTTTATGTGAAATTGTGGGTGTCTCTTTGGAATTTCTTTATAAAATTTTAAAGCTGTTTATTAAATTATGTGGATGGTGCGAGTTGTGTTTTGAAAATATGTCGAGGTGGTTCTTTTGTGTTGTTTATTCTGATGGTTTGTTTTAAGTTAGTGTTTATGTATTTTAGTTGTTGTGCGTCAGCCTGTGCGTGCTTGTGCGCCCGCTCGAGGCGTGTCGCGTTATCGTGTTTCGACTACGAGTCGAGGTAGGTCCCCCACTGTGCTCACCTTTAAATTTAGAATTTATTGGTTGCTTGATGTTTTTATTAATTTTAATAAATTGGAAATAATTTAATATAATAAATCTTTAGATGATTATTTGGTGTAAAAAGAGACGTTTATTTTATACATGACACTTGAAACATTTTCTTGATGAGCGGACACCCATTAGTGAAAGAATGACCATTTGGCCTTTAAACATAATTCACGGAATTTTAAATGTAGTTATGGTTTATTGATAAATGATTTATTTTAAAGTTCGAACAAGTGTTTTGGTTCACTTGAGAAATGAGGATTTTCCTTAAAATTGGTGAAGGCCCGTTTGACACTTTAATAAAATAAATTATTTTGGAAAACTCTATTTGGGGTGACTCAAATGTGATATTTGGTGTACATTGACTGCATGATTTGTGTGTGGTGTTTGTACTGCTTGATTTACTTTGTTGACTCACCCTTTCCTGGTTATTATATGTGTTGACATGGGAACTTGGCATAGTTAGTGAATCTTCTGAGAACAATTGCTACACTAGTTTAGATTATGCACTGGCTAGTGGCCCCTAGTACGAATGCCACTTTGCTAGGGGATTGGGCCCCTCAGTTAGGCCATGTAGGGAAACACCGGGCATTAGGGTGTTATGACATCATCGAGATTAGGCATGCCTTCAGGATGAGTCACATGTATAGTACGTTCTGGATTGTTCACGAGCTCCTAGGTTCGACACATGTTTCCTTTAGTGTTTCTTTATATGTGGCGGACGATTGAGAGGTCTAGTTCGGTTACTAGCCCCTGCGTGCCACTTTTTCCATTGCCCTTAGTATGTGTTGTGTGTGGTTTTCCTTTTGACTAACAACTAAAATTTGGATTTCTAAATTATTCGCAAATTTTTTTTAAAAAGAAATGCACCTGTTCCTTTCAAACACTAAACTTTTTTTAATTAAAAAGGGCAATGGACTGTTACTTGTTTTAGAAATGAAAGTGTGTGTGGAAACCAATATTTTACATAATTTAGTTCAAACCTGGAATTGATAAATTCTTTATTTAATGGTATGTGCATTGAGAATAGAATTAGTCAGGTCTACCTACTGAGTTTTAATACTCACGCCTATAGTGTTTTCCTATTTTTAGTTTCTATTGCAGGTTGACTCGAGCTTGCTCTCCATGGGCGAGAGTTGGTTGTGGTTTGGTGAGCGAATCTTGGGGTCGCGAGGAGTTTTGGTCGTGGCCAGGTTTTTTTTGTTGTTGTTAACCATTCTTTATTTTCTTATTATTTATTTACTTTGTGTTGTTCTATTTTCTTTCTATTGCTTTTTTTTTTCATTGGGAAAAGCCGTTCCCAATTTTCCTCTATTGATGCCCTGGCACTTGTCGCCAGCCCGGGAGGATCGGGAATGCCTCTCGGGCCATGTCACGGACTAGCTCGGGTGACCGGTTCAGGGTCAACCCAGGTTGGTTCGTGACAGTAATAGAGTGCCTATAATGATTCCTCTCACTTTTGGTAGCATTGGGTGGCTAGATATGGGTATGTGGGAAATATTGAGAGGTTGGATGGGTGTATCCTAAGGGCTCATATTGGTTGCTTTATGAGTGATCAACTATGTGAAATGTGATATGATGAGATAATGTCCCCACTCCTATGAAAGGGAGAGGGTTGGGAATTACATTGCACCAAATTATATGATAAGAGGAGGAATGAGAACTATAGTGTTCCCACTCATGTGATGAGAGGAGGGTTGATAACTAAAATGAGGATACTCCTATGATGAGAGGAGGGCTGAGAACTACAATGCACCCAACCCTATAATCAGGGAAGGGATGGGAATTAGGGTGTGAACTCTTCTATGTACAAATAGATGGATTGAGAATTATAATGGATTGACTTGGTGCTTCCTTCTATCATGGAGTCAAAACATGTAGGGCTAGGATTTATCCTAGCCTGATTAGCACATGGTGACTTGGTAGGACTGGTTTATTTATTTATTCCTATAAATTTATACACTTTTATATAACTAATGCACTTATGAAAAGGATGTTTTAGTGGTTTCCTACATGATTATATTACTCAAAACCTGCACGATCATCTCAATGCACTAATAGATTTTATGACCAGGTATCCAACTAAGGTAAAGAACCCTATATCAGGCTACTGATCATGAGGATCTTATTGGATATTAAGACTATATAGGGACACACACTGGGATCTTTTGTAATTTTACCTCAACTATTATTTTGTTCATTTTTTCATTTTTTATATTGGTCCACCGCATGTGGGGATCCATTGACATGGATGTACTGACAACTACATTTCATTTTGATATTACATGTGATGTCATTATCTTTCATTATTTTCAACATGCTGTTTATCATGATGGTTATCTGATATTGAGGCCATAGTATGCTCACTGTATGGTATAGTCACCTTCCACTAGTTGGTATCCTCTTTCCTATGGGGAGGTGTGCATGAGGTAACATGGACCTCTGACTTAGACCTGATGATATGGATTAGGGGTGTTATAATGGATATCAATCCACCTCATCTTTCAGTGATTCCTTTTTCTTACCTGTAAGGAGATGTTAACCTCAATGTCACTCTCATCCATTCATGCCTTTGATTTTTTTCTTCAAAATTAATGATAATAGTCTTAATTATTTTATTATACAATTTATATTAAAGTAAAATAGAAATAATATCTTCTATATTCATAGTTTAACCATCAGTTTTTCAAAATATGAATCCATGTCTTCTTTATGATTCTTTGCCTATAATTTTATTATCTTTTAAAAAATTTCTTCCTACCATCATTTGATATAAAAAATATGGAGCTCCCTCTATAGGTTTATCCAAAATTTAATTCAATTTTGAGGTTGTAATGGCATTTGAATCTTATTAATTTTATCTCATATTTTGACATTTCATTTGGCACTTATTAAAAAATTCATTTTTATCTTGTTATGGCTGATGATAAGTGAATTCTAGAAAAATTTTAGATTGATTATTGAATATGTGTTTCTTTTCACTTCTTTAAATGGATTTTTATGAAGTTAAGTACATTCAGTTTTTCAAAATTAAAGAAAAAACTAATTATTATTTTCAATATTCTTATCACAAGTTTTCTATAAGAACTTTTTTGTAAGTATTTTCAAATACAACCTAAGTGTTTAATGATAGTAAATAGAAAACATGTTTTTATATAAGATATTTATGTAGACTTCATTATTAAATAAAGTGTTTTCAAACATAGCATATGTTTTGTGTTTGTATTTTTTTTTATTTTTCATAAAAATGGTCTTTTAATAAAGGGGTATAAGCATATGTTTTGTGCTAGCCTAACAAAAAATCAAAAAATCAAAAAATCAATAAAAGGTGTTAAAAAATAGTTTTTAAATATAATTTTTTTATATGTGTTTTGTGTAAAATTATTCCATTTTAATGTTTTTTTATAAGTTAATATTTTATACTATTTTATCCTTTTGTATATAGAATTTAAAGTCTCACATTATTGTTTTTCAGAATAAATATTATTCACTCCTTGGAGGAGGATGTTGAATCTTATATTATAAACCCTCTAGTCAAAGAAGTTTCTTTAATCTTATGTATTTAAAATTTCAACTCCTTTAATTCCAATTTAATTTAATATTCTTAATTTCTATAGAATCATTATCTTTAAATCATAAATAGAACATATATCACATGTGTACTTGACTTTTGAAACATTATATTATGTGTTTATTTTTCTTGATAAGACATAATATAAAAAATACTCTATTATAATCTATTAAATTTCATATATATGTTATTATATTATATTTATATTTATATTATGTTTTATGAAGGTTGGAAATATGTTTTTGTGAAGATATATGTGTTTTATTTTTTTAGAATAGTTTCGTAGAATAATGTTTTATGCTTTTTTACAGTAACCATTTTTTATAAATTTATGTTATGAGTATTTAATATTTTTTAGAATATATTATGTGCATTTAATTTTAGTCACAATATGTTATGTGTACCTTTATACTAAAAAGAAACAATTTATATCTACAACGATCCGACCTGGGCTGACCCGGTAGGTCATCCGAATCAATTTACCACTAGGCCCGAAGGGTGAACCCGTTCTCCATGGGTTGACAACTAGTGTCTGGGCATCAAGTAATTCACATTGGAGATTGTTTCACCCTCAAATTAGAGTAATTTAGGAAGCAGATCAATTATTAATAATTTGACATCGATCGTCCATATATTGGACGTCCATGCAAAATAATATAAACAAATACAAATAAATAAAGAGGGAGTCACAACCAATGAATATGATTCTACTTATTTATCTATATGAACATAACATCCATAAATAAATACATCATAAGATACAAAAAACATGAAACTTAATACAAATAAATAAAGTTCATCTTAGCTAATACATCTACGACCAAAAATAAAAATAAAAACCTGAACCAAATCATGATACACCTCTATGAAATCCATGGTTGCTCAACACATCCCAACTTGCCCATCAATGACCCAAGGAAGCGATAACCAAACTGAAACAGAATACGAAACCCGTATAAGACATAAGAGTTGTACACACACACACACATGAGTGTATATGAAAGGCATGATATAATAGGCAGAATAGGATATCACCAAGGAGTCTATGAAATTTCTTTAAGTAAACAGTTCATAAATTCTAGTTTGAAACACAATTAAAAATAAGGTTTTAAATTTCAAAAATCCCAAATAAAACCAAAGAACATGTCTTTAATCATAAGGAAATAATTTTTTATTTTCTAAAACCATGTAAAATATATTATTTATAAATTAAAATACTTTTATAACTTCTAAAAGGAGGACCTTTTAAATGATGAAAACCGAATAATACTCCCTTTTTTATCCTTTTTAAAAACCATTAATGAAAACCCATTTATAAAAGAAAACAACTCTCTCTTATTTGTCAATGATATTCCAAAAATAATTTTTGAAAATAATTTAGGAAAGCCAAACAAACTATAAAAAATGGAAACAAAACACAAGTAGACACCACTATATCAATGGAAGATCCCAAAAATAAACCAAGATAAAGTGGAATCACAAACAAAACATTCACACATAGTTACATATCAATAAAGGTAATCTCCTACATAAACCACCAATCTTTGAATAGGTTTCATGAACAACTCCATAGGTCCTAAAGATAGATGAACTTAATAATAATATAAACACAAGACTCACTACCATACCACTCTACATCCTAAACAAATACAAAATCCACATAACTAGCCCACACCGATATCATCAAAATGGAATTTACCCTCTAGCCCCGACTTAATTCACAGTTAGATGGATATTAATAATGTGTTAACCAATTAGTGTAGCATGAATCAAGATCTATCACTTAGCTACCCAGGTCCCCATGACCAACCAACATGGAGGTGATCAAAAAATCAAACAATAATCATCTCATGCATCATAAGCATAAACAATAAATATCACCTCACATCTAACAACATCGCAAAAACTACCACTTTCACTTTACATAATCATCACATAATAAATGAACAAAAATATGAGGGGAAATCAAGAAGGACTCATAAAAATTAATCCATTTTATTCATAAGGTTATAAATAGTCCTTAACATGAAAACCAAATCATAATGCCAAGTCCCTTCCATTTCTTTGAAAATTCAACATTTAAAACACCCTTTATAAATCGTTTGAAGATAAACACCTACTTTAATCTAAAATATATTTTTAAAACATGGTATATTTATATTATAAATTAAAATGGTCCCTAATCCCTACAATTACTATTCAAAACATTTTAAAGATCCTTAGAGGAATTTCTACAAATGCTTGGAATGAAAAAACATTTCTTTTCAAAATGATACATGAATTTTATTAAGAAATCCCTTTTATACCACAATGAAAATTCTTGAAAAAATTTATAATCAATAAAAAACATCATACATGATTATAATTTCATAAAAAATGGAATTTATAAACCTCAAAACTTCATGAATTAAAAAATAAATAAATAAAATAGAAACACTTACCTCATTATGAGCAGAATCGAATCACAACATGTTTCCTTTCATAGAAAACACCCAAACAATAAAGGAAACACCCTCTACAAACCATAAGAAACCAAAAACCTAGTTTAGTAGCAACACAAAGCCCTAAATTCCCATACAAAGAGAATTAGGGTTCTTTGATAATAGAGAAACCTAAGAGAAATGGAAGAGGGAAGAGACGAGAGGAGAAAAGAGGAAGCATGGAGATGAAATACCTTGACAAATCACTTAAAAATCAAGGTAGAGGAGAAAAATATCAAAGTATAAGGGAGGGAGATAGGTCTATTCACACACCCAAGGTTGACCAAATGAGTAAGGAGAAGAGGGAGTGTCAAAAACCTTGAAATCGAGGAGGAAACCATGGTAAATTTACATTTTAAGTGAATCTATGCTAACCACACAGTTTGGGCCACACAGTTTCCCCTAACTATGTGCTAACCATGCAGTTCACCCCCACACAAACCAAGATTCAAGGGCTTATATAAGGCTTCACATGGTTTAAAAAACAATTCACCAACCGTAAAAACTACATTTTTAGGAAACTACAACATTTTCATGGTTTCTTATGAAATCCGAATAGTTTTCCCCAATCGCATTACAACTGTGCAATATAAGAAAAAATTCCAAAAACTAAAAAATCTAGCTTAAAACTCCAAACAATTTAAATAATCCACAAATAAATAAAATTAAAAACTACAGTGACACTAGGGTGTCACAACCCACCATGCTATTTTCTACTCTTATAAAGTTCTTAGTTAATGTATAAGGAAATAGAAAACCAGAACCTCCATGCCTCAAAACTTGAGGCAGCTGGGTTGGGGAAAACTAGAGATCATAAAACCTCAAATGATAGAAAATGAACCCTCAAACATTACAAAACATCCCCAAGCACAAATCAAACCAAAACCAATAAATTAGAATACATAAGAAAAATGATACCTTTCATAGGTCTCCCTACCATTTATAATTCATCTAAAATGGTATAATTAATAGAAAACACTCTCAAAAGGATACCACTATAATATGAAAACAACTCTCTCACCAAACACTTGAGAAGTGGAAACCTTCCACTAACCAGAATGACCACCCAAAAAGGAATTGATCAAAAACCAAGTGAAACATAACTAAACATCCATAAAATGATATAATCTTATCAAAACCATTTAGGAAATCACTAACCATTTCCAACCAAATTGAATAAGGAAAAATACCTCAATAAGGAGAAAAATGGTCTTAACCACTTCTCAAAAAATGAGAACTAGTTAACCTAGGACATCACACATGGTACACCAACTCACGATGATCTTAGAAAAATCAAAACCAAACACCAGCTAGTTTGAAACCTAAACTAGCGTATTATACATCCTAGTTATCCAAGAATAACCCAAGGCTCTTCCAATGCCAGTATATTAACAAAAAATCATCAAAGTGACCAAAACCACACATAAAAACCTTGATAATAATATTACATAAACCAAGCATAAGCATAAAAAACATTGGATAACATCCCATAATAAACAATCAAGGGATACCCAAAGGATACACCCAATAATAATTATGAAAAAAAATTAACCAAATTTTCAATCAAACCCAAATTCACAACGGATAACCATAAAGTGGAAAAATATGCCAAACCAATTTACACTCAAGAATCATTCCAAAAACCTAACTTAAAAAACCTCTAAAAATGATCCAAATAGCCACAACATAGATAAGTCCTTAGAGATTTCTGAAAATAGGGATTATAATGTCTCAAATCCTCACACTGAAAGCATACAATAGGTTTTTTATTCCCATGAGGACCCATAAGGCCCTAAGAAGACTGATCTTCACTAATCTACACTTCCAATTCAAGATTTTCCATATTTATCTCTACAACTCCACAGGATAGAACCAATTAATGAAAAATATCTTGAAAAATTACCAAGATTCATTACCATAAAACTAATAAGGAACCATGAACTCCCATCATAATTAACTCGGTCAAACAAGAAAACTCATGGAAGCTCTCACCCTTGAAGCCTCAGAGGTATTAATGTAACATCCTAGGAAAATAAAGAATATGATATTTTCATATGTATTAATATTTATTAATAAGATATAAATTTTATGTTAAAGAGGACACTTTTTCTGATAGCATACTCAACATGAAAAAATGGGTTTCTTTGAAATCTTATGTTGCACACAACTTTGAGTTATACCAAAATAATAATATAATAATAATATTATTTTAAATAGTAGTTAACACCTAATCGTTGTATTGGAGAGAATGAATAGAACTAACCATAGCATGATTAAAAATGTTTGTTAAATGTTTTTACATTTATCCAATAAAATTTAGAGGCTTAAAATGAGAATAAATCCAATTTTAAGCATAAATACTCTAATATTTTTAAAAGGTAGTTTTACTTCCTTTTGATGGTGAACCCTTTTTAAATCTAGTTTTTGTTACTTTTATATGTTCTATTTGATAAAATAAACTTCTTTTATAGAATCGGGACATCAAAATTTACTTTGGATGAAAATTTGGTATTTTTCTGATAAAGTTCATTTTTTAATGAATAGTGAAAAATACTGCATTTTAATTCAAAACTGTCTTTTAATATAATTTAATTATATAGTTAGATTTTATTTTTAATTGGTTTTAAAGTGTAATTGGATTATATTTATATAATTTAATCCAATTTTGGTCATTGGAAGTAATTTCACTTTGAAATTAGACATAAAAACATGTTAATCTTTTGGTAGTTTTTACTTCTTAAAAACACGTTTTTTGGTTTTGACAACGAGAATTAATTTTAAATTAATTTCTGAAATTTTTGTGTTTTGAATTTGGAAAAATGGATTCTATATTTAGAATCAGGAGTTATAATTTGTGTAAATATGTACCTTTTATTTTTAGACATTATGAATAGTAACTTTAGTAAATATTTTATTTACCATGGTTAAATGGTAAATCTGGTAAATAAGGGTAAAAAAATAATATTATAATAATATTAAACTAACCTAACACGTGTTCTAATACTATTTGATGAAATAATTCTTACCATGATCATACTTGGGTCGATTTTGGGACCCCATGGAGCCACTTTGATGTGAAAATGACATTTTATAAGAAATAATTTAAAGTAAAGAAAAATAAAACATAAACATGTCTTTTTTACTAAATTTTTTTATATGGGGTTATATAAGTGATATATTCGACTATAAATATTTATTAGGAAGATAAAATTATTTCCTAAATCATGATATTTTATTTATAATTTTTAGACATCAAATAAATAAATATATTTATGACACAATGATGATGTAGTGATTACCTTATTAATGAATGATTTAGATATATGAGATTATAAATATTAAAATAAATTTATTTTAAAATGTTCTATACCATCCACGAATTTTATGGAAGTTTATTAATTGTTATATTTTAATAAATGAAGTTTTTTCAAAATAATCAAGTTGTTATGGATTTTTAAAAAATCATGATATAAATAGTATAAAAATTGGCATAAATGAGTTTTTAAAACAAATAATATTTTATTAAATTATATAATAGTTCTAAAAATCTAAGATTCAACCAAATGACTTAAATAATGTTTAAAATGTCATTAATGAACCACTTGAGGTTCGATTGTCATTTTATGGTAACTATATTAACCATATAGTATGAATATACAAGAAGACATGGTAAGAGTTAAATTAGTTAACTAAAGGTTAAAGATAAAAGATAAGGTTAAATTTGTGACCTATACTAGTATAAAACCTATTTTTTGAGAGTTTTTTGACACAAAAACATCTTATATTTTAAATAAATGACTTTATAACCCTTTGAAACCGAAAATAATTTTATAATAAAATAATACTTCAAAACGTTCCTAAAGTGCCCCTCCTCCCTCTTATAAAAGGGAATCACACCTACCCATTTAATAACACATCTCAATCCCCTTTTATCATAAAAACTCTATCAAAATAATCTCCCCAAACCCCTCTCTTCCTCATAGAATCCTTATGTTAGGCATAAGGAAATTCAAGAAATCCTTTTGGCTCAAATCAAAGGGAGTTACATGTTTTAAGAGGCAACGTCTTCTCTAAAGTTCCTTTCCATTATTTTACTTCTTAAATATCTATTTTATTCTTATTATTTGATTAGATAACAACACAAGTATCCTAAATATAATATTATTTTGTTATGAGAAGTATTCGAACTACACTTACACAAACCTCTATCTAATGGATACAAACATACTGTTTCAGTGTACGACAAACTACTGCCTCACGAAACGATGATTGTTCAATTTTCCCCTACCACCTTTCATGGTAGACATTATGAAGACACAATATTTATATATGATATATATTATATTTATAATGTTTCTATGCTTCTATATTTTTTTTCATTTACACCTTACCTTTATGGTTTCCATAATGGGTAAATACGATAATTTCATTTGAGGAAGTGTAAACTACCGCCCCCTCAAAGTGATATGAATCATTAATGTCATACATGGAACATATAAAGGATAGAGTTAATGAAATTATGTAACTTATATAAAATATGATATTATATTGGAATTATAATATACCTATTTATCATTTAGTTTTCATTCCATTAAATATGAAAAATAAATGAAAGTAGCGTTCATGAGTATGTACGGCCTACCGTCTCCATGAACGATGCATTTCAGTTATTATCTAAAAATATTATGAAATATTATAAATACATATATATACTGGATATATATGATATATATGATATTTAAATCATAAATATCATTCTGGAGATAATTTATTTTTGACCACATGGATAATTTGTAATTATAACAAGTTCATTTTTGACTCAAGTACCAAATATCGACAAAACAACCGATATTAACTTAAATAATTATATAATGTTTATAAAAAGTTAATAAGTGATATAAAAGGAATACTAATCTTGAAAAAGGTTCTGAAGAAAGTATAAATTAACCTATGTTTATTATTCAGGAATATAAAGAACGAATGAGGGAAATCCGACTCAAGGTAAGGGACTTCGTCTCAATATTCTTTCATTGAGGCATATTTTGGTTTATACATGACCTTATTTTATACAGTGTATAATCATACCCTTTTTATTTTAATTTCATTTAATTGTTTTCAAAAGTAATATTTTGTTTTATGAAGCATTTTACTAAATGACAAAGGGAATGTTTCTTTTTAACATACGCGGTGACAACGACCTTTCCACCATTGGGAGTATTATTTGATATTTGGATTCCTTAACAAGACGTAATGTTTTTAAAAGGAAAATAAATACCATATACCATTTTTACATATTTTGGTATTGACAATGGTTTTGAGAAATATTTGATTATGTCAATATCTTGAAATGATATATTGTGATTGCAATATGGAAATAATATCTTTCCTTTATGCTTGTTACATGTGTTATGAATATGTTATGGTTATTGGGAATTGTTTATGTATATAGGTGGTTTGGTTATAAACCAATGGTGTGTGAGCCTGAGATATCTCTCCAATGCATTGGGTAGCATTATGGAGGTAAATGTTAATGTTTCTTCTAAGATATTTAGAAAATATACCATGATGGGTATTCCAAACGTAACACCCTATATAGTTGTGAAAGCTATAATGTAAGTATGTTATGGATTCCATAAGTTACCATTATTATTTATATGTGTTATTTATAAATATTATTATTTCCTGAGGTATGTTAAAGATCTTATGTTTTATGATTGAAAAGTATGATTTCATTGATTTGTAGTATTGATGGGCTAATGTTTTCTTTCCTTATTTTATAACCCTTACTGAGCTTTTTTATCCACATCCCAAGTTGTTGAAATGTTTTTCACAGGGTATAATGAAGGGTAATAGAAAGGAAGAATTCAAGAAGATTTATATCAAGAAAATAATTCTTGTTTTATTTAAGGAGTTTTATTATTGTGAAAAAATTGGATAGAGTAGAAGTGTCTACTTTGTAATATTTGAGATGTAATGTGATAATTATGGCCTAATTCTCTAAAACTCTGAACCTAAAAATATCTTCAATGTAAAATTATTGACTTAACTCAAAATTATGGCTGGGGACTTATAGTTGGTATTATAGGTTGGTTTAAACAACTTTAGGAGTTAGGATATTGTTAAATGAATATCCGTAAATTATTTTTATTTTATGGTAAGATTGAAATGATATATAATTTGAATATTTCCATGTTGCTTCATCTAAGATATGTTTGTTCATAATGGTTTTTTGTAGAGGAAATAGAGAAGCTGTGCCAGGAAGGCATACAGAGGGAAATAACCTTCCAAAGCAACATCCTAAGATGGTTGGAATCGGAACTGAACAGTTTGTTAGAGTGATGGCTCAATTGACTTAGGTGATAAATGGTGGTTGTGTTTATATATGATATTTTGGTATTTTATAAAAGTAAATAGGATCATGAAATTTATTTAAGGGTTGTCTTACAAACCTTAAAAGAAAAGAAACTATATGGGAAATTCAGAAAGTGTGAGTTTTGGTTACAAAAATTTTTATTCCTTGGTCACATTGTTTCTAAAGATGGCATAACAGTTGATCCTACTAAAACAAAAGTTATTAAAGACTGTACAAGACCTACAAATATAATTGAGACTTGTATTTTTATTGGTTTAACAGGTTATTACCAGAGGTTTTTTGAAAATTTTTCACAGTTATCTAGCCCACTGACTAAGTTAACTTGAAAAGGTATTAATTTCATCTGGATAAAAGAATGTGATGAATGTTTTCAGGAATTGAAAAGAAGATTGGTGAATGATCCAGTTTTGGAACTGCCTTCCAGAAATGGTGAATTTTCTATCTATAGTGATGCTTTGTTGAAAAGACTTGGATGTGTCTTTATACAGAATGATTAGGTAATTGCTTATGCTTCACATCAGTTGAAACCTCATGAGTTAAATTACCCTACACATGATTTGGAATTAACTACTATTGTTTTTACTTTAAAAATTTAGAGACATCATTTATATGGAGTAAAGTGTGAAATATATACTAATAAAAATAGTATGAAGTATATATTCACTCAGAAATAATTAAACATGATACAGAGGAGATGGATAGAATTAATCAAGGATTATGATTGCTCGATACATTACCATCCATGACAGTAAAATAAAGTGGTAGACACTTTGAGTCGAAAGAGTAATGCTACATTAACCATGCTACGTTTGGAACGAGATCCTTTGGTTTTTGATTTGATGAATTTTGGATTGGAAGTTGTCGGTGTAGGGAATTCCTCTGTTTTGTTTTAGGTGGTAGTGAAATTTTCTCTATCAGATAGAATTAAAAAAGCATAGAAAGAATAAAGTGAATTTACCTTGAGATATTGATGAATTTACTAGTGGGATGGAATTAAAAGAGATATTGATGAATTTACCTTGATATTTTTGATTTGTCAAGAGGTTAAAGAAGAGTGGTAGTTACCGAAAGGGATGCTTCAGCCTTTTCTAGTGCCAGACTAGAAATGGGAAAATGTGTCCATGGATTTTGTAGTGGGATTACCAAAGAATTCTGAGGTAACAATGAAATTTGGGTTATTGTTGATCGATTGACTAAATATTCTAATTTTATTCCTATCTAAGACACTATGTCTCTAGATCAACTTTCTCGATTGTATATTAAAGAGATAGTTAGGTTACATGGAGTTCCCCTCTACATTATATCTGATCATGATCCCATGTTCAATTTTAACTTTTGGAAGGGCCTTCAGAAGTCATTAGGAACTAAATTAAATTTCAGTACAACTTTTCATACTCAATCAGATGGACAGTCAGAATAAACAATTCAGACATTAGAAAATATGCTACGTGCTTCTTCAATTGGGACCAACATATTTCTTTGGTTGAGTTTTCTTATAATAACAATTTTCATTCCACTATACAAATGGCACCATTTGAAGCATTATATGGAAAGCAGTATCAAAATCCATATTTTTGGGATGAAATAGGTGAAAAGAAGTTGATGGGACTAGAATTGGTAGATGAGATTGTAGAAAAATTTTGTTTGATTCAGAAGCACATGAAAAAAGCTCAGAGCAGGCGGAGAAGTTATGCAGATAATCGAAGGAAGGATCTTTCTTCATATGTAGGTGATCATATCTTTCTCAATGTTTCTCCATAGAAAAGTGTGATGCATTTTGGTAATAGGGGAAAGCTATGTACGAGGTTCATTGGACCCTATAAAATCCTAGAGAAAGTTGGATAAATTTACTACAGAGTGACTTTACCTCCAAGTTTATCCTTGGTACAAAATGTTTTTCATGTTTCAATGTTGAGAAAGTATATTCCAGATCCATCTCATGTTTCGAGTCCAGAGGTAGTTCAGTTGGAAGAGAATCTTTCTTATGAGGAAAAACCAGTCCAGATTATTGACCGAAGAGAGAAATTGTTGCGGAATAAGATAATTCATTAGAAAAAAGTTTTTGAAAAAATCATATGGTTGAAGAGGAAACATGGGAATCTGAAAATGTGATGAGGGATAAATACCCCCACTTATTTTATAAGTGAATAAAATTACAAGGACATAATTTCCAAATGGGAGGAAGGATGTAATATCCCAAGTAAATAAAGAATATGACATTTTCATATCTATTAATATTTATGAATAAGATATTAATTTTATGTTAAATAGGACACTTTGTCTGATATCATACTCAACACGTAAAAATGGGTTTCATTGAAATCTTACGTTTCACACAACTTTGAGTTATACAAAAAAAATAATATAATAATATTATTATTTTAAATGGTAGTTAATGCCTACCTGTTATATTGGTAAGAATGAACAGAACTAACCATATTATGATTAAAAATGTTTTTCAAATGTTTTTACATTTATCCAATTAAATTTTAGAGGCTTAAAATGAGAATGAATCCAATTTTAAGCATAAATACTCCAATGTTTTTGAAAGGTAGTTTTACTTCCTTTTAATAGTGAACCTTTTTAAATCTATTTTTTTCACTTTTATATATTCTATTTTATAAAATAAACATATTCTATAGAATCAGGACATAAAAATTTACTTTGGATGAAATTTTGGTTTTTTTTCTGATAAAGTTCATTTTTAATGAATAGTGAAAAATACTGCATTTTAATTCAAAACTACCTTTTAATATAATTTATTTATATAGTTATATTATAATTTTAATTGGTTTTAAAGTGTAATTGGATTATATTTCTATCATTTAATCCAATTTTGATCATTGGAAGTAATTTCATATTGAAATTGGACATAAAAACGTGTCAATCTTTTGGTAGTTTTTACTTCTTAAAAACACACTTTTTGGTTTTTACAACAGGAATTAATTTTAAATTAATTTCTGAAATTTATGTGTTTTGAATTTTTAAAAACGAATTCCATATTTAGAATCAGAAGGTTCAAATTGTGTAAATAGTTACCTTTTATTTTTAGACATTATGAATAGTAACTTTAGTAAATATTTTATTTACCATGGTTAAAGGGTAAATATGGTAAATAATGGTAAAATAATAATATTATAATAATATTAAACGACCCAAACACGTGTCCTAATACTATTGGATGAAATATTTCCAACCATGGGCATCCTTGGGTCAATTTTGGGACCCCATGGAGCCACTTTGATGTGAAAATGACATTTTATAAGAAATAATTTAAAGTAGAGAAAAATAAAACATAAACATGTATTTTTTACTAAAATAATTTTTATATGGGGTTATATAAGTGATATATTCGACTATAAATATTTAGTAGTAATATAAAATGATTTTATACACCATGGTATTTTATTTATAATTTTTAGACATAAAATAAATAAATATATTTATGACACAATGCTGATGTAGTGATTACCTTATTAATGAATGATTTAGATAAATGAGATTATAAATATTAAAATAAATTTATTTTAAAACTTTTTATGCCATCCAAGAATTTTATGGATGATTATTAATTTTTATATTTGAATTAATGAAGTTTTTTCTAAAGAATCAAGTTGTTATGTATTTTTAAAAAGTCATGATATGAATAGTATAAAAATTGACATAAATGAGTTTTAAAAAAAAAAAATATTTTATTAAATGATATAATACTCCTAAAAATATTATATTAGGACAAATGACTTATATAATGTTGAAAATTTTATCAATTAACCACTTGAGGTACTATTGGAATTTTATTGTAACTATATTAACCATATATTATGAATATACAAGAAGACATGGTAAGAATTAAATTAGTTAACTAAGGGTTAAAGCTAAAAGATAAGTTTAAATTTGTGACCTATACTTGTCTAAAACCTAATTGTTGAGATTGTTTCGACCCAAAATCATCTTATCTTTTAAATAAATGACTTTGGGACCTTTTTAAACTGAAAATCATTTTATAATAAAATAATACTTCAAAACTTTCCTAAAGTGCCCCTCCTCCCTCTTATAAAAGGGCATCACCCATACCCATTTAATCACACATCTCATGCCCCTTTTCTCATCCAAAATCTGTCCAAATAAGCTCCAAACATCCCTATATTCCTTCTAGAAGCCTTAACTTAGGCACAAGGCAATTCAAGAATGCCTTTTGGCTCAAATCAAAGGGAGTTACACGTTTTAAGAGGTAGCGTCTTCTCTAAAGTTCCTTTCTAATATTTTAATTCTTCAATATCTATTATATTATTATTATTTTATTACATAACAACAAAAGTATCCTAAAAATAATAGTATTTTGTTATGATAAGGATTATAACTACCCTTACACACACCTCCATCTAATGGATACAAACATACTTTTTCTGTGTAAGGCGAACTGCTGCCTCACGAAACGATGATTGTTCAATTTTCCCCTACCACCTCTCACGGTGGCCAATATGATGTCAATTTATTTATATATGATATATATGATATTTATATTTTCTCTATGCTTCTGTATTTTTTTCATTTATATCTTACCTTTATGGTTTCCATAATGGGTAAATATTATAATTTCATTTGAGGTAGTGCAGACTACCGCCCCCTCAAAGTGATATGACTCGTTCATGCCATACATGGAACATATATAGGATGAAGTTAATGAAATTATGAAACATATATAAAATATTTTATTATACTTAAATTATAATATACCTATGTATCATTTATTTTTCATTCCATTTAATATGAAAATTAAATGAATGTAGCATTCATGCATATGTACGACCTACCGTCTCCATGAATGGTGCATTTCATTTCTTATCTCCAAGTGTTATGTATTATTATAAATACATATATATAATGAATATATATGATATATATGATATATAAATCATGAATATAATCTATAGATAATGTGTTTTTGACCACATGAATTATTTGTAATTATAACAAGTTCATTTTTGAATCAAGTACCAAATATCGACAAAACGACTGATATTAACTTAAATAATTATGTAATGGTTATAAAGAGGTAATAAGTGATATAAAAGGAATAATAAACTTGAAAAAGGTTATGAAGAAAGTATAAATTAACCTTATTTTATTATTCAGGAATATAAATAACGAACGATACAAATCAGACTCAAGGTAAGGGACTTCGTCTCAATCTTCTTTCATTGAGGCATATTTTAGTTTATACATGACCTTATTTTATATGGTGTGTAATTATACCATTTTTCTTTTAATTTTATTCAATGGTTTTCAAAATTAATCTTTTTTTTATGAAGAATTTTAATAAATGACAAAGGGAATGTTTCTTTTTAACGTACGCGGTGACAATGACCTTTCCACCACTATAAATATTATTTGATATTTGGATTCCTTAACAAGTCGTAATGTTTTTAAAAAGAAAATAAATACCATATAACCTTTTTACATATTTTGGTATTGAAAATGGTTTTGATAAATCTTTGATTATGTCAATATATTGAAATTATATATTGTGATTGCAATGTGTAAATTTTATCCTTCCTTTATGCTTATTTTATGTGTTATAAATATGTTATGGTTTTTGGGAATTGTTTATGTATACGGGTGGTTTCACGATAAACCAAGGGTGGGTGAGCCCAAGATAGCTCTCCAATGCATTGGGAAATGTAACAGAAGTAAACATTAATGTTTTTTCCTAAGATATTTAGGGAATATACCATGATGGGTATTCCAAACATAACTCCCTATGTAGTTATAAAAGCTACAATGTAAGTATGCTATGGATGACACAAGTTACCATTATTATTTCTATGTGTTATTCATAAATCTTATGATTTCATGAGGTATGTTAAAGATCTTATGTTTTATGATTGAAAAGTATGATTTCATTGATTTTTATGTATTGATGGGATAATGTTTTCTTTCCTTATTTTATAATCCTTTCTGAGATTTTTTATGCTCATACCAAGTTTTTGAAATGTTTTTCATAGAGTATAAGGAAGGGTAAGATAAAGGAAGAATTAAAGAATATTTATATCAAGAAAATAATTCTTTTTTATTTAAGGAGTTTTTTTGTGGTGAAAAAACTAGATAGAGTTGAAGTGTCTACTTTGTAATATTTGAGATGTAATTTGATAGTTATGGCATAATTCTCTAAAACTCTAAACCTGAAAAGATCCTCAATGTCAAATTCTTTACTTAACTCAAGATTATTTAATATTTAAAGCTGGGGCCTTATAATTAATAAATTTTTTGACCCCCTAAATCCTTTCTATACACTTTTCTACTTCAATCAAACCTTGATAATTTTATAAAGAGGAAATATACTAATTTAAGAAGTCTGAGATAGGGTCCATAATAATAGAATTTTTTGAGTCCACCAATCTATTTGGAGTCTGGGTAGAGTCTAAAACTCATGGATATTCTCCAAATGATTAAAGAATTTACATTGAAGATTATCCTTATATACAAGCATTTTAATCTCCTTCTTGACCATTCTAGGAGTCATACTCTAAAAAAAAAGACATTAACCCATAAAATTTATGCCTTAAAATTTAAACCAAATGATCCCATTATAAACAAATAGAAACATTAAAAATTTAAACCCTTTCATACAAAACACACCGATCACACATAATAAAAACTTACTTTGTTTAAATAACCAAAATAAATTAAATAATTTTAAAACTATTTTTACCAAGGAACACTTTTAAAAAATAAATCATCCAATTATTAAATCAAACCAACCTTGGAAAAAATACTCTAGTTTATTTTAAAATTAATTGTATTCATTTCATAAAGATGAAATAATTTCTTAAACCTAATGAGATCCTTTTAAAACATTTATAAAATTGGGTCACTTCTATTTCAATTTTTTTTCCAAACACCATAATTAAATCAATTTTTTTTTAAAATATCACATGAAAAATGAGACAATTCCTTTGAAACCACCCAAAAAAATAGGGTTTAAAAGATTTTTTTTATGAAATTCATTATTTTCCATCCAAACAAACCTTTAAGACATCAAGCATAAACAAAAAACAATATCACACATCAAGAAAAAACCATTTCAAAAACATTAAAACTCTGTAAAAAATATCTTAAATTCATTTTCAACAAGTGGAAACCACTTTTGGAGCATTTCAAAACCAATAGGGGTTGAAAAAAAAACTAGGAGGGATACATAGCTGTTCATGGGTTGGCTACACAGTTTGGTGGGCTATGCGCCAACCATACAAAAAACCATGTGAATTCCTCAGAAATATTCCACATGTGATATGAATGGTTTACCAAACTATTTTAGATAACTATAAAAGTCTATTTATTCATCCAAATTCACACCAAAATACGAGAGAACCACCAAAATCACTTAAATAACTAATAATATATTCAAATACCATATTCCCAAATCAAAATAAAACAAAACTATTCAAGAAAGAAATCAAATTTAAAGTCTCAACTACAATGATACATGGTTACTCTATGTTTATCATGAGGAAGGGCTGGATAGGAACTCCCTCGTATACTCCACCCAAGTCTTGATGTCCCTATCTCCACACTACCAAGACATATACCCAAATAACAAGGTAGATTTTCAAGAACCTAAGCCTTCTAAAACTGTAGGCTCTAATACACCTTAGGAATTATTTTATCCTCAAATAAAATTAATTTAGGTAATAGATCAATTACTGATAATTTTACATAGATCATCCATATGTTGGTTTTCCATACAAAATAAGATAAACAAATACAAATAAATAAAGATACAAACAATTTATAACCAATGATTATGATTCAACTCATTTATTGACATGCACACAACATCTATAAATAAATACAATATAATATACAAAAAAATAAAATTGAATATAAATAAAGAAAGGACATATTGTATGATACATTTATAACCCAAAAATAAAAGAAAAATCCAAACCATACCATGAAACACCTCTATGAAACCCATGGTCTCTCACCACACCCCAAATCACCCATAAACAACCTAAATAAGTGATTGAAGTTCTTAAGGATGGTTGAAACACTGACAGGGGGGATTAAATAGTGGTGATATTTTTTTTAACTTTATGAAATTTAACCCCTGCAATTTATTAGAGATATTTTCCTTATCAAAATTTATAAAAATCTAACAAGCATGAAAATATGATAAAGTAAACAAGGTATATGATATTTACAGGGTTCAGGCTTAGTGTGAGAACCTACATCCTATCCATGGACACTCCTGTAGGTCTATAGAAATTTATTATTAGAAATAAGTGAATACAACTTAGAGACAACTCCCTTTAGACTCCTTCTATCACCCGATATGTATGATTATACTAAACCCATTTAGTTTACAATGTTTTTCTTATAAAACTTGAGCTATAATTTTTTTTTAAAACATTATAACTTTAGATTCATAAAGATTCATCCAGGAAGTCCGTTCGATCTTCTCTATCTAGTAGATGTCCGTCTAGTGCACCCTTTCTCCATCTAGTGAATGCCCACCCATCACGACTCATTGAAACATTACTTATTTATAACCCATGTTCTATCTTATTAATAAAAACTTTGTACCTAAAAATTATACATGGAAACTCTATCTGATTATCTCTATCCAATTCTACTAAACTAAAACTTTGTCTGATTCTCTGATCAAAAATTTCTCTGACTGAAAATTTTCTTCAAGCTGAAACTGATCTTCATTTGGAAACTCACTTATAAAAAAAATTATTTAGTAAATTTTCACCCTTTTATATAGGTTCTCTATAAGTAAAAAATGTGAAAAAACATTTCACTTTCCCATAACTGAAACTCAAATTTTATATCTCTTTATCATCTGTAATTTGCTAGATGCTTCTCCAAACTTCTAGAATATTCATGATGCTTCTTTAAATTATGAAACACTTCCAAATTTCTTTGAATTTCCTTAAACTTTATGTTATGGAACATTGGAAAAATTCATTAATCTCACCATGATAACAAACATGGAATATCATCTTAGCATCATCATAGTTTAAGACTTTACAAATTTATGTAAAGTTTCTTAGAAAATCTCTATATGGTGAAAAGATTTTTTGATGACTTCATTAAAAATTATTTTTCTAGTTCTTATTTGTCTAATAATTATCCCTTAGCTTCTATTTAAATGATATTATTCATAATAAAAATATATCTAATTAATCATCATTTCTCTATCTGGTCTCTATACCTTAGCTCAAACCTTATACACCACTTTCTAAAAAATTTCTATCTTATGGAATTCCTCACAAAAGTCCATTTGATGTAATTCCTCATAAAAGTTCATCCGATGGAATTACTTAAAAAATGTTCATATGATGTTCTTCCTTAAGTAGTGTACTTCAAAACCACTTAACCTTCAAACTTCATTCATCCTGTAACAAAACTCTGGTCTTCAAAATTCATACACACTGTTTGTCTAAAAACTCATACACCTTTGTCTATTTCTCTTATCCCAATGAATAATATTGACTAAATTATTATAACTTATTCTTTTAAAAAACCTTGCCTTTAACTCTTTGAATTATCCCTTTTGTATTTTCATTTCCAATTTAAAACATTACCCTTATTCACCTTTTTTAATTATTTAAAAATTTCTATACAAGTGTGTAAAAACTCAAAAATTTTGTAATCTAATATCCTTGAACAAAGTTAGTCTAGTGGGTTTGTTCGGTGATTTTCATTTGGTACGTCTAGTGGCAATGAACAAACTTTCTCATAAGAAATTTTATTTGATGATCAATTGTGATTTTCTCTTCTTGTAAAAACACAATGTTATTTCTTTGTCTAAAAACTCAAAATTAATCGATCTAATAACAATGTACATCTGATGGATCATTACTTGCATCTGATTAGGTCCATTCGATGATCTATACCTGGTCTTCTCTATGACTTGGTGAAAACTTCCCTTTATATAAACTTAGCAATTTTAAATTCCAAAATTTCTTACATTCCATCGTCTGGAATTTCTTTCTGGTAACCCATATTTTGTATGTCAGGTAATGTTCATCTAGATTTTTTTTCCTGGAAAACTTCAACTCCACCTATGATTAAAAGATTATATCATGAGGTTGTTCATGATGTTGGAAAATTTGATAAAACAACATAACATCATCTGATTTAGTTATAAATTTATTTTATAATGTTAAGGAAACTTTCCAGCTTTATGACCTTCTAACATTCTTCTTCTCCATCAATTTTATAACAAAAACTTTTTCACCAAACTTTCTTAACAAAGTTTATTAACAAAGTTCCTTAACTTATAGAAACTTCATAACAAAATAATTTTAACAAAAACATTATTAAAGAAATTGAGTTGTCAAAAAGTAAAAAAGTTTGTTAGGAAAACATCACAAAGGATCTTCAATCCTCCCCTTTTTATTTTTTTTGGAAACATTTGTTAATTTTTTTTAATCTCATCATTTTTCTATGCTGAAAATTTTTTATAACTCATTTCTTTAAATAACTAAATTTTTCAAAACTATTCATCAAATCACAACCTTACTCAAAGAGACCATCCTAACACCACAATACTGGTTAAAGTAATTTTTTGAAGGAATTCTATCTCTCAGTGATAAAGAATTTTGTGGTTATAAAAATATAAACTCTCTCATAATTTTATTCTTTCAAAAATTTCACTCACTTTTTCATTCTCTCCCCCATTTTATGGTAACAACAACATTAGATTCATTATATAAGGAGTTGTAAAAAATTCTTACAAAGTTTTTAATTTTTATTTTCCTTTGTCAACATAATGTAAAGCCTAGCATGGGTGTTCCTTAAAAAGTTTTCTAATTATTTGATGGAGGCTGAACATGAAGTTGCAACCTCAATTCCAAACATCTCTCTTTTGGCATAGATTTTGTGAAAAAATCAACAATTTATATTTTTTAGAAATTTATTTCATTCTGAAATATCAACTATCAACTTTATATTTGATGAAGTGATATTTTATACCAATGTGTTTGGATCTCAAATGTTGGACAATATTTTTTAAAAGATCAATGAAACTTTGATTATCACAAAGAATATTCAATGGTATAGAAAATTTCACTTTCAAATATTCTAGCTATACTTTCATTCAAATAATTTGTATAAAGACACATATAGAAGAAATATATTCTGCTTACACTATGATCAATGTTATTGAACTCTATTTCTTACTATTCTAACTCACACAGCATTATACTAAGAAAAATGTTCCTTCAAAACCTGATTTTCTATCATTGAAATCTCTAGCCCAATTAGAATCAGTATATCCATGAAATATTATATCATCACTTATTTTATAAAAAAACCCATGAGAAGATATTACTTTTATACATCTATGAATTATTTTTACTACCTACATATGAGATTCCTTTGAATCACTTTGATATTTAGCACACAAAGTAACTGGATACACAATGTCTGGATTTGAAGTTGTAAGATAGAGAAAAATTATAACATCCCATTACCGATCTATCAGGTATATCCTTAACCTCTTCATGGTTTTCCTTTTTCATTGTTCATATAGGACTGAGAAGGAATTGGGAGGATACCTATAATGGTGAAGTCACATGTTTGTTAGAATCTCAGATTTAACTGGTGGTTTCTATAGGCTGGAGGAGGATTTCATATCATGTAACTAGGTTACACGATGTGTAATGGTTGTTGGATGAAATCCGTGAAAGGGATACATGCTGTTAAAGTTTACACAATGTGATGAATGGTTACACATCATGAGTTAATTAAATTTAAAATTTTCAATATGAGGTGATATATTTTTAGGTGTACTTAAACAATATAGATTTCATGATGTGTAAAGGAGTTACATGTCCTCCAATTCCCTAATTAGATAAGTTTTAGGGAATTGTACAGGATTTGTGTGTCCATTTGGCTACCATTTCTCTTATTCTCTCAACCCAAAGTTCCTCTCTGGTGATTTTTGGAGACACCATTCCTTCTGGATAGATCCATTTGAAATTCGATCTTCATTGTGGTTGTGATGCATCTCTCCGGGTGAGTGATCTTTCCTCTTATTAATTTTCATTTATCAGATTAATTCTCTATAGTTTCATTATCTGATTTTTTGGTATGAATTGGTGTTTCTTCATGTATTCTTCTAGATCTATTGTGCGATCTCATTCCAGAGGCCGTTCCTTTGTTGGTTGTGGTGCAGTGGGTATTTTTTCTTGAGGTATGTGGGTTTACTCATTTCCTATGACCCATTATTTTCTAAATTGGATCAATCTTGAGATTTGGATTGGATTCTAGGGCCTTTGTTGACATCATTGGGTTTTCCTTGTTGGTGGATCCCGTTTTGGGTGTGTGCGAACTGAGTTTCAAGGTCATTGGTTTCGTCTCTAGCCTATGTTTGATAAACCGTATTGTTACATTTTTATAAATTTATTTATAAATAAATTTTTATGAAATTTTTATGATTGTTTGTGTGTGTTGGAATGATATTTTGAATAAGAGTGGATTTTCCTTGGTTTTTGTTAAATGGAAAGAAAAAGGGGTATTTTCAAATCGTTGAATGATTTTTGAAAAATAAGAGGGTATGGTTACCCTATTAAATTTTGAATTTCATAAATGGTTTTTAAATGGTTTTTAAAACATTGAGATGATTATGAAAATGAGAACATGGGTTACCTTGGTTACTATGTGTAAGGTTTAGCTTGAGGCCATCATCCCTTGTAGGGGTTCACTTTTTGGGTGTTCCTATTGTCCTAGAGTGTAGATTATTGGTTCTAGGTACGTATATGATGTCGGGGTTTCAATTTTTGGGGTATCTTATTGGTCCTAGAGTGTAGATAATTGGATTTAGGTATCTTAGTGCACTGATCATATATTTTTGGGTATGAGTAGTCTGCTGCCTAACCTATTGTATTACTTAGTGCTATGATACTTGTGATGCTACCATTGTTTTTTATTTCTTGGATTTGTACTATTTTAGCCTTGATATTCATGTTGATTCCTATGAAAGATGATATAGAAAATGTGATTTGAAATTGATATAACTACTTTTGTTTTAGAAATGTGATAAAGAGAAAATTTTTACCATGTTTTTTTATAAAACTAATTTACTACTTATCAGCCATGTTTTATTTAAAATGAGCATAAAAGAATTTTTATATAATGAATTATTATGGAAAACATGGGTGGGATCCTATTGATCCTATTAGACCACTCCCTATGCACCTCTTAGGTGGTGTTCATACCTATGTATGTCTTCCAATGCTGGGAAAGGCAAGGAACCATAGTGAGGCGAAAAGTTTTCATGTTAGCTAAGTTAGGTAGATGATGGTGAGATGGTGGGAGTTCATCCACACCATCACATGGAGTAGCTATTTGGTTTTGGTACTTTGCATTTGGACACATCTCTTAGAGTTTTGGATACTTTTACAACCATTTTGTTTCTTCTATTTTCTTATAGTTATAGAATATATTTTATTATATTTCTACTGTTCCTTATTTATTAGTGTGTATATATGACATGTGTTTGTTCATGTTGGGAGAAATTGTTCCCTATGGTTTTTTTGATGCTTGGGTGCTTTTTTCCAGCCTATGGGGATCGGGAATGCCCTTCGGTTATGTGACAGATCGGGTCGGGTGCCAGGTTTGATGGTAACTCAGGCCAGTTCATTAAAAATGGTATCATAGGAGGTATTTCCCCAAGATTCCTTGTCTTGGGATGCCTATTATATTGAAGATAAGATAGTTGGGACTTGATAAGTATGCTTCGATAAGTGCATGACGAACTCTTATCATGAAAAGACTCAAGTTTCCATGAGATGTTAGGATATGTGTATCTAGTGTGTTTTTTAAATATCAATTTCTTATTATGGGGTTTCTAGTTTGAACTGAGATTTACTCTATTGTATGATCATTTATTCTATTTTGGTACGCAGCAGTATGCCTCTAAGACAACTTCCATGAGTTCCTCAGGAGGGTGCAGTTGATGCTCCTCAAGGGAATCTGCTAATAGATTAGAATCTCATAGAGACTATCATATGGGTAGTTCATGCTATTGATTAGGATTTACCAAAAGTTCAGAATATAGTTGTTGAGGTACATCCAGAAGCTGGAGGAGAGAGAAATTGATTACAATAATTATTTCACGAGAATCCACCACCCTTTAAAGGAATGAATGGGAATCAAGAGGCAGAGGACTAGATGGATAGGATCAATCAAATATTTGACTTCTTGAAGATGTTTAATAATATCAAGGTGAAGTGTGTAGTGTTCAAGCTCATGGGTTCCAGTAAGAAATTGTGGGATTCTATGGTCCAGGCAGACATACACATGGACTTAGATGAGAAGGGTTTCAAAACCCTATTCTTCTAACATTTTTTCCCAGAGTCCTTGATATTGGAAAATTCTATGGAGTTCATATCCTTATAATAGGGAGAGTGTTCAGTGTCGGCATACACCAATCAATTTTCTGAGATTTTATGTTTTTCTCTAGATGTGGTGAAGAATGACCAGATAAAGGCTCATAAGTACCTACAGGGTTTGTGACTGGATATTATATTGTAGGTATTTATATTGAAAATTTATACCTATGCCCAAATGATAGATAGATATATGATATAATAGATGGATATGACAAGAAATGATGGTTTCCCCATCCCTTATCTTCCATCTAGTGGTAGTTTCAATGGCGTGCATGGGAATAAAAGGAGGTGCCAAGATCATCATAGAAGTGGTGGAAGTGGGTCTCAGTAGCGTGACACCTCTACACCATCTGATACATATAGCAGTGTACCGCTGACCTGCTATTAGTGTGTCAAGGTCAGACACACCAGACATTTTTTTCTTATGCCTATGAAGACATGAAACAGCTATGGACGTGTTGGTCATTTACAATGCTTCTATCAAGATATGACTACAACTCATTATGGTTAGGGTTTTCTGGATCCAAAGGCTACTACAGTGTATTCAGAAGCTTTAAGACTACAGGGATCCTGTCACAGGCCTTAGGAGTGAAGCACTTTCACGCAGTAGATGAGTGTCTAGCAGAAGTCGATGTAGGTCTGACAATAGTGAGAGGTACTATCCTTATTTCATATTCCATATAAATTTATTTATTTAAAACTATTTCCTCCCAATCATTTATATTTTCACATTTTTTTGATATTCTTAAACTTTCAATGGAAATTATGTCCTTTATAATGGAGTTAGCGACACCTCTTGGTAATATAAAAGAGCAGGGGTTACAGTGTCCTTGTTCATTAATGATAGCTGATACAGAGTTGTAAGGGGATTTTCTCATTCATGATTTGGATTTTTTTGACATCATTATCGATATGGATTGGACTGTTTCTCATCAAGTTGAGGTTGTTTGTTATCATTAGTGCAATTTATTTCTTTTTGCTAATGAGAGCTATCATGTGTTTTAAGGGGAGTGGGACCCGAGGTATAGTCTTGTAGGATATTCCCACCTAGAGATCCGAAGTTTTTTTGTATTATGTTGCGAGTGATCATGAGGGCATCTATTCTATTGTTGATCTTCCCCTTGTTGTTTGGGACTATTCTGACATTTTCCCAAATGACTTTTCCAGTCTTCCACTAGAAAGATAGGTAGAGTTTACAATTGAATTGGTTCCAGGTACACAGTCGATATTAACACCTTCTTATCATATGGAACCAATAGAACTGAAAGAGCTCAAGATTTATTTGGATGACCTGTTGGAAAAATGTTTCATTCACCCTATCATTTTTCCTTGGGAATCCCCTATGCTCTTTGCTAACAAGGAAGATGGTTCACTTCAATTTTGTGTGAACTATCAGAAGTTAAAATGGGTAATAGTTAAGAAAAAATATTCTTTAACTCATGTTGTTTATTTTATTAACTAGTTAATGGGGGAAAAGTTGTTTTCAAAGATTGATCTTTGGTCGGGTTATCATCAGCTCAGAGTTCGGGAGTCTGATATACCGAAGACAAATTTTAGGAGCAGGTATAGACATTATGAATATCTTGTGATGCCTTTTAGTCTAACTAATGATCATGAAATTTTTATGGTTTTGATTAATCATATATTCCATCAATATCTTGACACTTTTGCATTACTGTTCATGGATGATATTCTGGTTTATTCAAAATATGAGTGTGAGCATGAGCACCATCTGTGTTTGGTTTTGGAAGTTGTGAGAAGTCACCATTTTTATGAGAGGATTTTGAAATGAAATTTATGGATTCAAGAAGTGAAGTTATTAGGGAACAATATTTCTAAACATGACTTATCAGTTGATCCTAAGAAGGTGAAGGCTTTCTGGTCTTAATAGGAAACACATAATGTATTTGAGATACGAAGCTTCCTTAGTATTACTAGATACTATTGACAGTTTGTTAAGTATTTATCTAAATTTTCATCACCTTTGACTAATCTTACTAGGAAAGCGGTGAAGTTCACATGGGATGATAAGTGTCAGTCTTCTTTTGATGAACTAAAATGACTTCTAACATCATCTCCTATTTTGATCTTACCTAAGTTCGCTAAGGGGTACTTGGTGTTTTTTGATTCTCCTAGTGATGGTTTAATATGTGTTCTTATGAATGATGACCATGTGGTAGCTTACAGATCTTGTCAGCTTCGTCCGTATGAGAATAATTACCCCAATCACGTTTTAGATCCTGCTGTTGTTATGAATTCACTTAAATATTAGCGGAACTATCTTTTTGTGGATAAGTTCATAGTATTTTTTGATCATAGGAGTTTGAGTTATATATTTTATTAGAAATAATTGAATCTCAGACATATATTATGGGTAGAATACTTTCAAATGTTTGACATTGGTATTTTCTACACCTCAGGGAAGGGGAATTTCATTGCATATGCTCTTAGTAGGAAAGTACTATAGTTGGATGTTCTGGAATCGACGGAGGAGTGGAACCTTATGGGGATTTTTTCTCAGTTTCACCTGGATTATTAAGAGGATGTTTTAGGTATGGTTTTGACCAGTGTTTAGTTATCATCATTTCTCATGGAGTCTATTTTTCAGAGTTAGCAGCAGGATGATAAGTTTAGTAAAGTTCAAAAAAGCCTTTATGGTGGGGAGACCATTTATGGTTGGTCTCTTTATTTAGATGGTATGCTCCACTTTGGGAAGTGGGTTGTCATCCCAGCATATTTGAGGAGTTTATTCTTGCTTAATTTACACAGCTCTCCATGTTCCATTCATCTAGGAATTGAGAAGATGTATTATGACACGAGACAACGATTATGGTGGCTGGGTGTAAGCGTGACATTGAAAATTATGTGTTCCACTGTTACACCTACCAAAAGATAAAGGTATAACACTTGAAACCCTCTAGTTTTCTTCACCCTCTTCTAGTGTCATTATGGAAATGAGATGAGGTATCCATGGATTTTTTTGTTGGATTACCATGGACTCCCTGAGGGAGGAATGCAATCTAGGTAGTTGTTGATCAGTAGACAAAGTCTGCTCATTTCATTCCGATCAAGGACACCACTAAGGTTAAAGATATGGTTAATTTGTATGTGTAGGAGATTGTGAGGTTACATAGAAGTCATTCTGCATTTTTTTTTTCAAATAGGGACCCTAGGTTTACATTAAGATTCTAGAGGAGTCTCCAAGAGAAAATGTGAACTCAGGTCAAGTTGAGCACAACTTACCACCCACAGATAGATGGTTAGACGAAGCGAGTAATTCAGATCCTGGAGGATATGATTCATGCCCGTGTCATGGATTTCTAAGGATCATGGGATAGCCATCTAGGAATAGTTGAGTTTGTTTATAATAACAGTTATCAGTTTTTGATTAGAATGGATCCCTTTGAGGTGTTGTATGGTCACCCATGCAGATCACCTCCTTGTTGGGTTGAGGTGGGTGAAGTATCTTTGGTTGGACCAAGTTTGGTTTAGGAGACATTTGAAAAGATTCAGGATGTTCATCGACATCTGGTTACAGCCTAGAGTCAACAAAAATCATATGTGGATCGGCGACGTCATCCTCTGGAGTTTTCTATTGGTTACTATGTTTTCTTGAAAATTTCTACTCAGTTGGTTCACTGTCAGCTTGGAAAATAGGGAAATTTGGCTCTGAGATATGTTGGACCATTTGAGGTAACTGAGTGTCTTGTAAAGGTTTCTTATTGGTTAGGATTTTCAGTTTAGTTGATAGGTATTCATGATATTTTTCACATGTCTAAGATCAGGAAGTATCATTTTGATCCCGCTCATGTTCTAAGTTGGGAAGAAATTGAGTTAGAGCTAGACATTTTTATTTTGGAGAAACTAGTTGAGATCACTGAATCTCAAGAAAATGTCTTGCATGGGAAGTTGATTCCATTGGTTGGATTTTTTTGGCAACATGGATTAGATTCTCATGAGACTTGAGAACGTGATTCCTTGATGAGGGAGCAATGGACTCATATTTTTTTATGGATTTCATCTTCCACATGACCTCTCGGGGATGTGAAGTATTTATGGTGGAGATTTTGTAACATCCTATTATCATTATGTTAGGTATATCCTTAACCTCATAATGGTTTTCCTTTTTCATTATCTGTATGGGGTCAATAAGGAATTGAGAGGATACCTATAATAGTGAAGTCATAGATTTGTTGGACTCTCAGCTTTAACTAGTGGTTTCTATAGGCTGTAGGAGGATCTCACACCATGTAATTAGGTTACATGATGTGTAATGGTTGCTGGGTGAAATACATAAAATGGATACATGCTGTGAAAGGTTACATGATGCGATGAATGGTTACACATCATGAGTTAATTAAATATCATAATTTTAATATGAGGTGATTTTTTCTAGCATACTTAAACAACATGGATTTCATAATGTGTAAAGGAGTTACACATCATGTAATTTTCTAATAAGGTAATTTTTAGGATGCTTTATGGGATTTGTGTGTCCATTTTGCTGCCACTTCTCTTTTTACCTCGACCCAAAGTTCCTCTCCAATGATTTTTGGAGACACTATTCCTTCCATATCGATCTGTTCAGCATTCGATATTAATTGTGGTTGTGATGCATCTCTCTAGGTAAGTGATCTTTCTACTTCTTCATTTCATTGATCACAATAATTACCTATAGTTTCATTTTAGGATTTGTTGGTATGAATTGGTTTTTATTCGTGTCTTCTTCTAAACCCATTTTTCAATCTCTTTATAGAGGTCGTTCCTTTGTTGGTTGTGGTGCAGTAGGTGTTCGTTCTTAAGGTATGTGGGTTTCCTCCTTTCCACGGACTATTTTTTTTCTAAATTGGATCATTCTTGAGATGTGGATTGGATTCTAGGGCCTTTGTTGAAATTGTTGGGTTTTCGTTGTTTGTGGCTCCCATTGCGGGCATATGCGGCCCAAGTTTCGAGGTAGGTGGTTTCGTCTCTAACCTATGTTTGATAAACTGTATTGTTCCATTTTTATAAATTGATTTATAAATAAATTGGTATAAAATTGGCATGATTATTTGTGTGTGTTGCAATGATATTTTGAATAAAAGTGTGTTTTCATTGGTTTTTCATAAATGGAAAGAAAAGGGGTATTTTCAAAGAATAGAATGATTTTTGAAAAAGAAGAGGATATAGTTACCCTATTAAATGTTTAATTGTATAAATGGGTTTGAAATGGTTTTCAAAACATTGATATGATTATGAAAATGAGAACATGGGTTACCTTGGGTACTAGGTGGAAGGTTTAGCTTAAGCCCATCGTCCATTACGGGGGTTCACTTTTTAGGTGTTCCTATTGTCTTAGAGTATAGAAAATTGGATCTAGGTATGTATATGATGTTGGGGTTTCACTTTCTAGGGTTTCTACCTAGTCTTGGAGTGTAGATAACTGGATTCAGGTACCATATTTCACTGATCATATATTTTTGGGTATGAGTAGTCTGTTGCCCGACCTGTTGTGATCCTTGGTGTTGTGATGCCTGTGATGCTACTGTTGTTTTGTATTGCTTGAATTTGTATTGTTTTAGCCTCGATATTCATGTTGATACCCCTGAAAGAGGATATGGAAAATTTTCTTTGAAATTGATATACATTCTTTTGTTTTATAACTATGATAAAGAGGAAATTTTTACCATGTTTTTTATAAATCTACTTTACTGCTTATCATGCCATGTTTTATTTAAAATGAGCATACATGAATTGTTATACATAGAATTTTTATGGAAAAATTGGGTGAGATCCTATTGAGTCTATTAGATCACACCCTATGCACCTCTTCGGTGGTGTGCAGACCTATGTATATCTTCTAATGCAGGGAAAGGAAAGGTTCCACAGTGAGGCGATGAGATTTCATATAAGCTGAGTTGGGTAGATGGTGGTGAGATGGTGAGAGTTATTCCACACCATCACATGGAGTAACTATTTGGTTTTTGGTCATTTATAGTTGGAATTGTATCTTAATGTTTTGGATACTTTTACAGTCATTTTTTATACTATTTTATTACAGTTATAGTATATATTTTATTATCTTTCCACTATTCCTTATCACTTTGTGTGTATATATGGAATGTGTTTGTTCATGTTGGGTTAAATCTCTCCCTCTAGTTTGTTGTTCGATGCCTGAGTGATTGTTTCCATCTCGTGGGTATTAGGAATGCCCTTTGTGTATGTGACAGATCAGGTTAAGTTTGAGGTTTGAGGGTGACTCAGGTCGGTTCGTTACAAAACTTCCTATAAATTTTCACAAATCTTTCATATTAACACTTTTCCCAAACTCATCTTTACTAAACTTTACACTAATAAAAATATTTTTATAAACTTATTTAGAATATTTCATACCAAAATTTTGTAACAATTATTTGAAATAATTTTCTTCAGATAGAAAAATATAAATCTACTTTTTTTGAACTTGTAAACCCAGGAAGAAATATAGTTCTTTGAGCATTGGAATCTCAAAATTTTTCCTTCATTTATTTATAAAACCATTTAAAATCATTTTATTTTTACCTTGTAATTTTTTTCATCAATATAAACAATCAAAATTAGGGTACCTAAGTTCATATCTTTTACATATAAGTTTTTTTCAACTTTTCATTTAGAAAAATTCAACATTTTCAAGCAACTATCAAGCTTGGAGTACTAGGCTCATAGAGATTATTTCAACCCACACAAGGATTTATTTAACTTAAACACCTTAGTTTCATATTTATCAAGTAAAAATACACAATGTAAATTTCTTCCTCAATCTCTCCATTTAAGAAGGACGAGTTTACATACATTTGATAAACTTTATAGTAATGATGTGCATCCACTACTAAGAACATTTTGATAGTTTCCAATCTTGAAATGGAGATAAAATATTCATTAAAATATACACCTTACATATGTGAATAGACTTTACAAACTATTCATGCATCATTTCTTGAAACTTTCTCATGTTTATTTAGCTTTTTTTGAACATTTATTTTTTCTAATAATGTTCTTTCCCACTGGTTGCGGAATAAGTTACCATGTTTCATTTTTCTCTATCAAATATATATCATCATTCATATCATCAAACCATTATTTCTATTTGAATACCTATGAAATTAATTCCAGTTCAACCTATGAAATAAGTGATTTTTTATTTTCTATTCTGAACTTTATTTTATTCTAAACCATAGATTTCTGATTTTCAATTATATTTTATGTTCCAACTTGTTTTTGCAGGGAATGAAATTTCAGAGTTTTTCTTCCTAATTAACTTTACTCACCATATTATTCTTCTAAATATTTAGTCACTTATTTTGTCTCACTTTCATCTTCAATTATGAAATTCTCATTGGAAGTCTTCAATTTATCTTCCACAAAATTTTCTACAAACTTAAAGATGTTATATTTTAAACAACCTTTACATCATAGAAATCCACCATTTTTTGTAAATATTTGTTCCAACATTTATAAATTCTTACATTGGGTGAATATCCTATGAAAATTCCATCCTCATATTTTTCATCAAATTTTTCAAGATCCAAATTTTTGATCTATAGAAAATAGGGACTTCTAAAAACCTTGAAATATTTCACTGAAGGTTTTTTGTTATACCATATCCCATAGGAATTCATGTTTGATTCAAAACATAACAAACATCTATTTTTTACATTTAAAATAGTACTGATAACTTATCTCTATAAAAAATTAGAATGTTTATACTCAGCCAAAATAATTATCCCCATTTCCACTAAACTTCAATTTTTTCCTTTCTGCAACTCCATTTTGTTGAGGGGTTTATAGATAACTATACTGATGTTTAATTACATGTTTCTTTAAATATGATTCAAAATAATTACATGTGTACCACTTTCCATTATCTGTTCTCAGATTTAGTACATAAACACCCAACTCTTTTTCTACATCTCTTCTGAAAAATTTGAACATTTCCACAACCTTTGATTTATGCTTCATAAACATAATGTTGGTTATCCATGTGAAATCATCAATAAAAGTGATAAAGTTCAAATAACCTTTCATTTATTGATGTTGCATCGGCCTACATACCTCAGTGAAAATAAGTTCAAGAGGTTTTATAGACCAAATTTCAGCTTTCTTATGGATTCTGCCAATCATCCCCCCTTTCCGACACATTGTAAAACATCATCTTCTTTCATTTTCAATGTTGGAAAGTTTCTTACAATATATACTTTAGAAATTTTATTCATAATTTTCTATAAAAGATCCCAAAAACTAAGATTCCACAACTTGTTCTCATCTTTAGAACTTGAATAACATGAGTTACCAAGTTATCCAATTTAAAAGAGATTTTTACCGATTCTTTATCCCATGGAAAAAAATTTACTATCTTCCATACTTTCAATGATGAATGTATTTTTTTCTAAAAATAAATTCCTTTCCATCATCACAAAGTTGTCACATACCAAGTAAGTTGTGTTTGAGACCATCAACATATAAAACTTCCTTGGATTTCAGTTTCTCACCTTCATTCTCAAATATTCATATTCCTTTGATTTTTAAAGAACTATCATTTTTGAAAGTAACTTATCCTCCATCAACATTTTCAATATTTTCAATATATTTAAATCACCAGTCATAGTTGAGGAACAACCACTATCAAGTATATATGGTTTTCACTTTTTCTTTATTTCAGTGTTATCTCAATAATAAATATTCTTTCTTTAACTTTATTATTTCCATCTTCTTTCTTAGAAAAACCCTTTAATAAAAGCAAAAAATTCTCTTTTATTTGAAATAAACATTCCAAAACTACTTTTTAAAAACCATTTAGGGAAAAAATACAACCATAAATAATGTAAACATAATATAAGGAGGAAATACTATATAAATGAAATATTAAAAATATAAATAAAGATAAATAAAGTGGTTCCACAAGTAAAACAATCACATGAGTATACATATCAATGAAGGTAATCCCCTATATAAACCACAAATAGATAAATATGTTTCATGGTAAAATACCTAGTTACTAATGTTATATGACCCTAAAAATACTTTAAAAAACAACCGATTTTGGGCCCATATCCATGGAATAACACACAACTGGGGGGACATTAGTAGTTTGTATTCTATCTAATGTAGAATGAATAAATATCTCTCACATATATACCCAATTTTCCATGCCCAACCAATATGGGGGTGATAAAAAAATAAAATAATAACCATCTCATTCATTATAATCATAAACAAAAAATAACCCCTCACCTCCCACACCCTCGCATGAAAGAGCCCTATCACATTACATAATCATCACATAATAAATATAAAAAATACAAGGGGTAATAAATAGGTAATCACAAGATTCAATTTATTCTATTTATATGGTTCTAAATAGCCCTTAATAATAAAATTGACTCAGAATTCTAATTCCCTTCCATTTCTTTGAAAACCCAGTGTTTAAAACACCCTTTATAAATTATTTTAAGAGTAAAAACTATTTTAACCCAAAACATTCTTTTTAAAACATGGAATATTTATTTTTGAGATAAAAGAATGTACTAATCCAAAAAATTACTATTCAGAACATTTTAGAGATACCTAGAGGCATTTCTAAAAACCTTTTGATAGAAAAAAATTTCATTTCAAAATGATACATGAATTTCATTAAGAAAACCCTTTTATTACAAGATAAAAATTCATGAAACCAATTTATAAATCCATAAAATACTTCATGCATGGATATAAGTTATTAAAAAGGGAATTTATAAACCTTAATAACTTCATGAATTACAAAATAAATGACTAACATAGAAACACCTAACTCAATATGAGTGTAATTAAATTTCAACATATTTTCTTTTGTGGAGAACACCCAAACAAGAAAGGAACCAACCTCTGTGGACACTAGGAAACCAAAACCCTAGGTTAGAACCAAAACGAATCCCTAAATCCTTATATACAATGAATTAAGGTTATTTAAGAAAATATAAACATAAGATAAATATAATAAGAAATAGAGGGGATAATAAAAGAGGAATAATGAAGAGGAAATACCTTGAGAAATCGCTTGAAACTCATAGAGGAGGATATAGAGATCCAAGGATAATGGTGAGAGAGAAGTCCATTTTCATGCCAAAGTTAGGCCTAAATAAAAAGGAAATGGAGGGTTAAAACCCTTAAAATATAGAAAGATAATGCAAATTCACATTTTAAGTGAATTTGGATAGACCACATGGTTTGGATTTATAGTTTTCCAAACCTCGTTCCAACTATGATGGAGCCACTGAGTAACACACAAAACCTGCACGGTTTAGACCACACAGTTTCCTATAATAGTGCACTAATCATGAAAGTCAATACTACACACAAACTAAGTTTTATGTCTTCCTATAAGGCTTCATATAGTTTGAGAAACCATCTACAAATGGGGAAAAGTTACATTGTTAAGAAACTACAAAATTTTCATGATTTTCTTTAAAATATACATAGTCTTCCTACCCACCCAATAATTATAAAACAAAAGAAAAAATTTTAAAAACTAAAAATTCCATCTCAAAACTCTAAAAATTTAATATAAGACCAAAATAAATAAAAATAAAACAACAGTGACATTGGGATGTCACACTATCAATAATGATTATTTTCTTTTAAGTAATATTACTGTAAAATGGGGATATACTCTAGGTCATTTTATTTAATATCAACTATTTTATATTGGTTTTTTAGGTAATAATAGAATAAAATAAATAAATAATAAATTATTTTATATGAATAATTAATACATATTACAACAATACATGCCTGAGGACCATAAAGGTTTTGTGTCTTTAGAGACTAGATAAATAATCAACTATTTTCATAAAATATTTTCAACATATCCCTTACAGATCTTAATATTAGTACCCTTCTAGAAATATCATACATAAAACCTTCCATCAAAACATGGGGAAGGAAAACATAAGAATTTTTGATCTTATATGTCCATTAAGGGTATACATGAGAGATATCATTCATAAGAGAGTATAAAATGACCATAAGGGTATGATAACATAATCAAGTGCATGTTCTCAACATAAAAGATTCATACCCAAAACCGATTAGATTATAAACTTAAAAATAAATTCATATAAAAAACATTATTAATAAGGGTGTTAAATCAATTTTCATTATTCAAGAGTCACAACATAAACACGTGGCATCATAATCATAGAAAATAATAATCTTGAGAATATAACTATTCAATATCATATACACTCATAATATTATGAGCATAGATAGAAGTGATCATACTCACATATTAAAATATAAATATATCCATTTATAATGATTTACTTGCATAATATTGTGATTATAGATATAAGTGATCATAATCACACATCAAAATGTAAACATAGCTATTCACAATCATGTCTACGTATAATATAGTGATTATAACTAGAAGTAATCATACCCATACATCAAAATGTGGACATAGCTATTCAAAATCATGTTCATGATTATCATCATCATCATCAATATCATCTCATGAGATATTTATATCACATTAACCAATGAATTGTAAGGCTATAAAAGACATAACCATCACATAATCATAATCTATTCATATATATTCCATAAGGTCATGAAAATATTTTTCATTTCATTATAATTTAACCCATGGGAAAGAAAACTGGTTTCATCAAGATCATAATAATTAACCATATAGAGAAAAAATAAGGATGATATAATTAAATAATATCTATATTTAATCATAATTAACATCAATGGATATTTTCATAGATTAAAATACCTTTAAAATATCACTAGAACATTTCTTGATAAAAATACCCTTTTCTTTCGATAACTTTTAAATCTAAAAATTCCTAAAATATTATGAAAAATATTTTATTTAAAAATAACCATGTAAATTATAAAATTAAGCATTAAAGAGAAGAATATTCATGATGGTGGGAATTTTTGTTCATATTGTATACATTAAAATAAATATCCCTTCCACTTCTTTATTAAAAATTCATAAACAATCTATTAAAAAAATTATAAAAATTTATTTTTAATAATTTAAAAAAATTTAAATATGGATGAAAATCTCTTTAAAAAAATCATTAGATCATATAATTTAACATTATAGAAAACATTTTAAATAACATGGGTAAATAAGAAAAAGTTCATCGACCAAAGAGGAAATAAAGTCATTTTTTCTTAAAAACATTTTCTCAGTCATTTTAAGTACCAGAGAGGAAAAAATAGTACTATTACTTGAGAATTATAAAAATAAACATATTATAAGAAAATATATGGGTCTTAAAGGGTATGGGTCATATAATTTCCCTCAATTGAAATTTAATATAAACAATCCGGAAAAGAAATGAGATCGTAACATAAATCCCTTACCTGAAATCACATCTTGTTTTATACGCATTCAAACCTACTATATAATAAATATAGATTTATTATAAATATATTAAAAATACCTATTCATACATAAATTAATATGTAATATTCCTTTATAATTTCTAATTATCCTTTTAATAACAATTCTTCCTTAAAATGGATATTTAGTTGAAAACTAGACCGTAATCCATGCATGTTTCAGTTTGATGGTTCCGGTACTTGCAACTTGGTCCTAGATTCATAATCTCAAGAACCATAATCATGAAATAATTATCATATTTATTAATTATATAAAATTTTATAACCATTAATATAAAGCAGTGAAGTAAAATGAATAACATCACTTTGTGGCGATGTTAGTCCGTATGTATTCACAAGTGATGATTCCTGTTTTTAATGGATTGAATAAAATAAATTTAAATAATAATTAAACTTTATAGAATCATTATTATATAATAAATATCATATATATTCATTAAATATATATTTATTACCATCCATATAAAACAAAAATGAACAAAAAATCACATCGCTTCGTGGAGGTGGCCGTCCTCACGTACGCACAAGTGACGCTATTGTTTTTCAATAGATGAAAATGTAGGAAGGTAGATAAGATATTATAATTAAAAAAAATAATTATATCATAAATATAATATATAAACATTAAATATATCATAATAACCAACCATAAAATATGGTGATTCAAAATGATTCATATCGCTATGTGGAGGCGGTAGTCCACACGTAAGCATGAGCAATAATTTAATTTTCCATTTGATGGAAAGAAGGTGAAAAATGGTTGTAAAATAATAATAATAACATATAATTATATTAATTATATTGGATTAATAATTTTAGTATGTATGAAACATATTTATAGGAAGTATAAGTAGAATGTAACTTAAAAAGACTAGTAAGAATATATACCTCTACTTTAAGAAACCTCCTTTGAATCACTTCTTAAAAACCCTTGGGTTGGTATTTTAAGAATGGAAGAACCTCTAGAACATGTCTAGGTAATATAGGAATATATTTTTAAGGTTTTTTCTGGATGAAGGGATAAAGTTTTATGGATAAGAGAGAAGTGGGGGTGACCTTTTAAAAGTGAGGGGAGTGGCACACTTGTAATTATTAAGAATATTGAAATATAATAAAGTCACTATCATGGGAAAGTGGGTAAAAATTGGATCAAGTTTGAATATGGGTTGATATGTAGTCTAAATATATTCAAAAAATTAGTTTTATATAAATTTTTGTTTATTTTAACCCTAATCTTCTTAGTTTAACCCATTGTTAACCCATTTTAACCTTTACCGTAGTAATGTATTTTTACTTTGATTACTATTTAAAATGACAAAAAATTAAGTTAAAATTATTAAATAATATTATATATTATGATTAAAAATATGGAATCCATTTTAAAATATTCAATTACTGCAATAGTTATAAATTTATTTTAAAATAAGTGCACATAACACAATAAAACATTTTTTTTTGAAAAATGCATTTTTAAGCATAAAAATGAGTTTACCTTCATTCCATTCAGTGTAAAAATATTAGATGAATTTTAAAATATTTAATTGAATATATTATCTAAAAATTTATTTAATATCATTCATTAATAGATATTAATTTAATTTATTACGATAAAAACATATTTTGCACATAAAAATAGTTTTTTAGAAAAACATCTCTTTTTACCTTGAAATGCTTTAATTTAATTTTTAACTAACTAAAAACCAATGAATTAATTCTATAAATATGTAAAAAATATTTTTTTATAATTTATTTAGTACTATTAATACCCTTCAATACAATTACTAGGTGATAAATATCACATTAAATAATAATAATTCAATAGTATATCAGAGTACGTTTAAACTCAGAGTTTATGTAAAGAAAGCTACAAAATAAATTAAATTTATATAAAGAAAAATATATCATAAAATATAGGGGTGTTACATTATAACACATTATAATAATTTCTAACTTTAAATTCTATCACTTTGATACAAAAAAATGAGGATACTTCTGCATCATCACATCCCCAGGTTCCCATGCAGCCTCCTCAAATTTATAGTTTTTCCAAAAAAAAATTGACCAGGTGGGTGGTATTATTCTGAAAAGATTTATCCACATGATACCATATCTCTACTAGTTATTCATCATAATAGAGATCATTATCCAATGGTACAAACTTTGAGTTCAGTACAAGTTAATGATTAGGTATGTACTTTCTCAAGAGAGATACATGGAACACATTTTGAACTTGAGAGAGATTCAGTGGAAGTGCCGAGAGATAAACAACTATCCCAACATGAACAATAATTTCAAAGGGTCATATATTTCTAGGGTCAGTTTATCCTTAATTCCAAAAATCATAACCTTATTCCAAGTAGATATTCCTCAGAATACTTTATCACCAACTTTGAAATCTAGATCTCACTAACGATTGAAAAAATAAATTTTCTATCAATATTGAGCTTCCCTGATGTGATTTTGAATGAATATAAACTTATATACCATTTACTTGGATATTTTAGTCCCCAATATCTTTTTTCCTCTAAATTTATCCCAAAACATTGGATCTCTACAATTCATACCATAGAGGGATTCATAAGGATTCATATAAATGCTCGAGTGAAAGATATTGTTGTATGAAAACTCGACCAAAGAAAAGTGTTATTCCCAAACACCTTTGAAATCCATAAAACATTATCTCAACATATATTAAAGGTTTTGAATAGTCATATTAGAATAAATATCTATCTGAGGATGATATTCAGTGCTTATTTTCATCTCCATATTCAATTCCTACTTAAGAATTATCTAGAAATTCATGGTAAACCTTGAATCTAGATCAAATACAATAGAATGTGGAACTCTATACAACATTATCACTTTCATAATATATATCCTAAAAATTTTATGAAGAGATAAATATTCTATGATTGAAATTTAATGTGTTGAATTCATAAGATTATTTACCAACAAACCAAATAACGTTATATACTTTAGATGTTTTGGGGAGGTTGAAGACAAAATCTATAGGGATTTTCCCATTTATATTCTAGTATAGGTAATAGTTATAACATACCCTTATACTTTTGTTTATCAATCTTAAATTTATGACATATGATACATTGAGATATATAATTTTAAATAGACCTTTTCATGTCATCCCATCAGAAATACTATTTAAAATCTCTATACATATTCATAATTCTAGGATGAATAGAGAACGATGAACAATGAGATTCACCCAACATCTCATTCTTCAAATCCAGTATTTAAGGTACATATACTTGATTCCTAAACCATATAATTACATCAAAATCAAGGTTGAACTCATGAACACGCCTCAAATTATTAGGTAGTTCCATATATTCCTTCTACACCTTCTTAATCCTCACATGGATGGATGGTTAAACACTCACCTAATAAATCTAAGATCTTCCCCATTTCCTTATTATTTTAGGATCCATATTATACGAATTCATAAGTATTAGATAACATTCAATATTTATCATGGAAAAAATATGTAGTAACCCCAACCCTAGTAGTCAGTAGCCAGTGTTTGATTTATTAAATTGGTATAAGATACAAGGAATCACATCCCTAAGGACCGAATAGTTTAATAGTCTTGATAAACTAGATACATACTTGAATCACATTTTCATTTGAAAACATAAAATAAAAAAATGTATTTTCTTGAGAACACAATTATCACTCTTATAATGTCCCCATATATCAATCATAAAATAATTCTTGGTATCCTGGGGAAAATAAAACATAATAAAGAGGTGATCTCAAATGTTCAGTAAGGGTGAAAATATAACAGAAGCTATGAATAAATAAATAATAATTAATATGGATAGGTAAATAACTGAAAACACATGACATTTAATCAATAAATTGAGCATAATATGGTAGGAATAAATGATGATAAAATAAATCAATATAAATAATCAAATTGTATTGAAACATAACCATGTATATTCTGTCTAATTGAATAATCACATGGAATATCAATAATTGAATTTATAATGAGGGGATGCATAATGTATGTCATCATAATCATACTATCAAGACATTTCACAATATAGTTACTCTAAATAACTTTAAAATCACAGTTTAAAACTAATGGTTTCAAATCCACCAGGTTTGGGAAACTCATTTGTATCAAGACCTTTCAAAATACACCTACTATCAAGACCTTTCACAAGATAGTTTAAAACTAATGGGTACAAACTCACAGGGTTTGGAAAACTGATTTTGTCTCATGAGATTGGTCGATGCATCGAGGGGTTATCTATAACTAAACCCCACCAATCTCTACATGTCTAAATAAATCCTCATATATTTAATAATCAATTTAATTAATGAAAACTGTTCCTTATCATCAAATATCCATATTGAGTAAATGATATAGATTTATCAATATTTCCCTAGTTAATCAATTAACTATCAAAGTAAACACTATATGTAAAAATGGTATATGGTTTAGGAAACAATAATTTCCATTTTACAAGAATAATAATATTTAATATAAATTCAATTAATAATTAAAAATGACCACAAGAAAGTGATTGTTTTAATAGAAAGTTAACAATCACAAAAGAAAGTGAGATTTTACAATAAATTGTACCACTTGGTAATTTTCAAGTCAAATAACCTTGGATGAAATAATTTAAATTGAAAATTAGAATACCATGAATTATTAAGTAATAATGATATTACGTGTCAAAGGGGAAGTATATACACCACATAAAAGTGAATTGGTGTATAATAACAAATAAGACTCAATGGAATGTAAATTGAGATGAAGTCCATTACCTCATGCTTCCTTTTGATTTAATGTTATTTAAACGCATGTATAGTGGTTTAAAACATGTTATTAACTTACACAAGAACTATAAGGCCCCATCCTTATACCTTACTTAATATTGAGTTATTACAAGATTACACATTGAGGATCTTTTCGGGTTTAGAGTTTTAGATAATTAGATCATAAAACTTGCATTATATTCCACATATAAACAAAGTGGTTACATAAAGATAGTATTCTTCATTCCCATCAATGGAAACACATTTAAAATAAAACATGGATTATTTATTGAAACTTACTTGACACTATCATCATATCATGTACCTTTCCCTTGACCTGTGAAAAACATTTCAAAAAACTTGGGATGAGAATAAAAATCTCAGTAAGGGATATAAAAATATGGAAAGGAAACATGGGTATATATATACATAAGAATGAAATCATAATTTACCCATAAAACATATGCACTTTAACATACCTCATCAAATCATGAATAAATCATATAAATCATAAGACATAAAGGTAACTTGAGGCATTCATAACATCCTTACGTAGGGAGTAACCCTCTTGGTTACGTTTGGAATACCCATCACAGTATATTCCCTAAATCTCTTCGGAGAAACCTTAACATTTCAATCCTTCATGTTACCCAATGCATTGGAGATCTATATCGAGATCACCTTCCCTTAGTTTATCACGGAACCACCCGTCTTCATAATAATGCCCAAGAACCTCAACATAATCGCATCACATAAAACATGCATAAAGGAAACATAACATTTCCACCTTTCAATCACAAGATATCAATACAACACATTGATATAAAAACATCATGAAAACCAATTTCAATACCAAAATAAAAGAAAAGTAAAACATGGTATTTATTTTTCTTTTAAAAACAAGGTATGGCTTGTAGAGGAAGCCGAAACCCAAATAATGGTCACAGCGGTGGAGAAGTCGTTGTCGCCACATACGTACGACAAAAACATTCCCTTTTGTCGTTTTGTAAAACGCTTCGTATAAAAAAGATTCCTTTTGGATAAATGTAAAAGTAAAAGGGGTTTATACACCGTATAAAATAAAGTTGTGTATAAAATAAATTATGCCTCAATGAAAGGAGATTGAGACGAAGTCCCATACCTCGGGTCCAACTTGACTTGATCGTTCTTTAATGTCCTTAAAATCGGGTAACTCCCTTTGGTTTGAGCTCAAAGGATTACTTGGGAATACTTCTGCCCAAATTGAGGCTTCAAGGAGTAAGAGAGGGAATTGGAGAGACAAAATGGGTAGGGGTTGGCCGAGCCAAAGGCTTTGGGAGTGTGGGTAAGGAGGTAGAGGTGGGGGCCTTTTATAAGAGGAGAGGAGGGGCACTCTTGGAAAGTAAAGATAAGTTACTTTATTTTAAAATGAGTTTCGGATTTAAAAGGTCCCACATTGATATAATTCGAGGATAAGGTGATAAGGGTTCTAAATCCACTCATCCAATTGGTTTTTTCCATGTTTAGGTTTTATATTTTACATTATCTTTCCATTTTATTTAAATCGTTAAATAATGAGGTCATCACTGCATCATCATGATGTCATAAATAATTTAATTTATTTAATGTATAAAAATTATAAAAAAATACTATGATGTAGGAAATATTTTTATCTTTCTAATGAATATTTATAGTCAAAAATATGACTTGTATAACCCCATGTAAAAATTGTTTTAGTAAAACACCTCATGTGTGTGTTATTTTTACTTTAACATTTAATAAAAAGTTATTTATGTCATTTCCCAAACAAAGTGGCTTCATGGGGTCCCCAAGTTGACACATGGCTTGTATTGGTCGGCCATGACACATCCAATAAGGGTAGGACATGTGTCTAGGTCATTTCATTTTATTAAAACATTATTCTTACCTTAAACTACACTAATTATCTCTAATCGCGATTAAGAACTTAAGAGTTACTATTCACCAAAAAATTATTTTAATCTCATTGAACCACATTTTAATTCTTAATGAAAACCATGTATGTCGGATTTTTGAAATTCAAAACAAAAAGATGGAAAAATTTCATTTAAACGAAAAATCAGTTTTTATAAGTACCACTTAGGGGTTTCACTATTCATCAAAAATTGAAGTTTTTCAGAAAATTACCAAAAATTCACCCTAAGCTATATTTGATACTCAGAATTCAAAAATGAAGTCTATTTTACAAAATTAAAAACATATAAGTCACATTAATTAATTTAATAATTAATTCCCGCTGTCATGACAAATAACGGGTTTTTTTGAAACAATATCTATGAAAAGATTGACACTAGTTTAAGTCCAATTTCAAAGTGAAATTGATTACAATGACCACCATTGGATTAAATGGTAAAAATATATTGTAATTTCACTTTAAAACAAATTCAAAATATAATCTAATCATATAAATAAATTATATTAAGAATAGTTTTTGAATTAAAATACAACATTTTACAATATTCATTAAAAAATGAACATTGTCAGAAAAATACCAAAAATTCACACAAAGTAAATTTTGATGTCCCAATCATAAAGAATAAGTTTATTTTGACAAACATAGCTTATAAAATTTTCAAAAGATATATTTAAAAATGGTTTGCCATCAAAAGGCAGTAAAACAATCCTTTAAAAAATATTAGTGTATTCCATGCTTAAGATTGGATTTATTTTCATTTTAAGCCTCTAAAACACTATCTAATTCATTAATAGACATAGATAAAAATATCTATTATTCATTACTTACTTGGGATGTTACATACTTCCCCCCTTTTGAAAATTGCGTCCCCGCAATTTATTTACTTATCGAATAAATGGGGGTACTTATCCCTCATTGCATTTTCAGATTCCCATGTTGCCTCTTCCATCATGTGTTTTTTCCACAAAACATTTACCTGATTAATCAACTTATTTCGTAACTCTTGCTCCCTGTGGTCAAGAATCTGGACCAGTTGTTCCTCATAAGATAGGTTCTCTTCCAGCTGAACTACCTCTGGACTCAAAACATGAGATGGATCTGGCATATACTTTCTCAACATCGAAACGTGAAAAACATTATGTACCTGAGATAAACTCGGAGGTAAATCCACTCGGTATGAAACTGATCCAACTCTCTCCAGAATTTCATATGGTCCAATGAACCTTGTACTCAACTTTCCTTTCTTACCAAATCGCATCACACTTTTCCATGGTGATACTTTGAGAAAAACATGATCACCTACCTCAAAAGAGAGACCCTTCCTCCTGTTGTCCGCATAACTCTTCTGCCTGCTCTGAGCTGTTCTCATGTGTTTCTGTATTAGCTGAACTTTTTCTGCCAACTCTTCTACCAATTCTGGTCCCATCAACTTCCTTTCACCCACTTCATCCCAGAAAGCTGGAGTTCGACACTGCTTCCCATATAACGCCTCAAATGGTTCCATCTGTATACTGGAATGAAAACTGTTATTATATGAAAATTCAACCAAAGAAAGATGTTGGTCCCAACTTCCTTGATAATCCATAGAACAAGCTCATAGCATATCCTCCAAGGTCTGAATTGTTCGTTCTGACTTCCCATCTGATTGAGGATGAAAAGATGTACTAAAATTTAATTCAGTACCCAACGACTTTTGAAGGCCTTTCCAAAAGTTAGAAGTGAACCTGGGATCACGATCAGATACAATGGAGAGAGGAACTCCATGTAACCTGACTATCTCTTTAAGATACAAACGAGAAAATTGATCCAGGGAAAAAGTATCTCGTATAGCAAGGAAATGAGTAGATTTGGTCAAGCGATCAACAATAACTCAGATTGCATTATTACCTCAAGATGTATTCGGTAATCCCACAACAAAGTCCATGGATATATTCTCCCATTTCCACTCTGGCACTGGTAAAGGCTGGAGCATCCCTTTCGGTAACTGCCGCTCTGCTTTAACCTGTTGACATGTCAAACACTTCACAGTAAAATCAGCAATATCTCTTTTCATTCCATCCCACCAGTAATACTCCCGCAGATCTCTGTACATCTTAGTACTGCGAGGATGAACTGAAAACGGAGAACTATGAGCTTCACATAACAACTCTCTCTTCATCTGTGAATCACAAGGCACACACAATCTCTTCCCAAATGTCAAAACACAATCACTATCAATGTTGAATTCATGCAACTTACCTTTCTAAACCAGCTCTACCTTTTTCTGCAACTCACTGTCTTGCTTCTGTACTTGGTTGATTCTATCTGATAGAGATGATCTCACTGATACCTGAAACAAAACAGAAGAACTTCTTGAACCAACAACTTCTATGCCAAAGTTCATCAAATCCTTAACCAAAGGATCACGTTCCAAACGCAACATTGCTAATGAAGCATTACTTTTTCGACTCAAAGCATCAGCCACTTTATTTGCTTTTCTCGGATGGTAATAAATTGTACAATCATAATCCTTGATTAATTCTAGCCATATCCTTTGTCTCATGTTCAACTCTTTCTGAGTGAATATATACTTTAAACTTTTGTGATCAGTATATATTTCACGCTTTACACCATACAAATGATGCCTCCAAATTTTTAAAGCGAAAACAATAGCAGCTAATTCCAAATCATGTGTAGGGTAATTTACCTCATGAGTTTTCAACTGTCATGAAGCATAAGCAATTACCTGATCATTCTGTATTAGGACGTAACCAAGTCCTTTCAATGAAGAATCACTGTAGATAACAAACTCACTAATCCTGGAAGGTAGTGCCAAAACTGGAGCATTCACCAATATTCTTTTCAATTCCTGAAAACAATCATCACATTCTTTTGTCCAGATAAACTTAACACCCTTCCGAGTTAGCTTAGTCATTGGACTAGATAATCGTGAAAAATTTCTAACAAACCTTCAGTAATACCTGCCAAACCAAGGAAGCTAAGAATCTCAGTTACATTTGTGGGTCTTGTCCAGTCTTCCACAACTTTTGTTTTTGTAGGATCAACAGTTATCCCATCTTTAGAAACAATGTGACCAAGGAAAGAAATTTGTTGCAACCAAAACTCACACTTGCTGAATTTCCCATACAATTTCTTTTCTTTTAAGGTTTGAAAGATAACCCTTAAATGTCTTTCATGCTCCTCTTTACTTTTAGAAAACACCAAAATATCATCAATGAAAACCACCACAAACTTATCCAAGAACTCATGGAAAATTATATTCATTAAGTCCATGAATACAGCAAGTGCATTGGTTAGCCCAAAAGGCATTACTAAAAATTCATAATGGCCATATCTTGTAAGGAATGCGGTCTTCGGAACGTCTGCTTCCTTTACCTTCAGCTGATGGTACCCCGATCTCAAGTCAATCTTTGAAAAATACTGAGCTCCCTAGAGATGATCAAACAAATCATCGATATGAGGCAAAGTATATTTGTTCTTAACAGTGATGTTATTCAAGGATCTATAATCAATGCAAAGTCTCATTGAACCATCTTTCTTTTTAACAAACAAGACAGGAGCACCCCATGGTGATGTGCTAGGTCGAATGAAACCTTTGTCTAATAAACCTTGCAATTGCTCCTTCAACTCTAAAAGTTCAATTTGAGCCATTCGATAAGGGGGTTTTGAAATTGGCTTAGCATCAGGAACTAAGTCAATAGTAAACTCAACTTCCTGATCTGGTATTATTCCAGGCAACTCATCAAGAAAAACATCAGGATACTCATTTACCACTGGCACATCATTAATCTGAACAGTTCCTTTATTTTCAAAGATGTGTGCAAGGTAACATTAATTTCCATCTTTTACAAGTTTCTCGGCCTCTTGATATGTTATCAAAAGTAAGGGTTCATTCTTATAAACAAAATGAAAGTATTTCTGAAAAGAAACTTCTTTAGCTCTACAGTCAATCTTAGCATGGTAAATAGAGAGCCAATCCATACCTAGGATAACATCAAACTCTACTAGAGGTAGAACAATAAGGTTTGCAAGTAGGTTCTTTCCACAGATAAGGATAGGAATATTCTTATAAATTCTTTTTGCCTCAACATTTCCCCTAGGTGTCTTTACCACAAGTTCAGGAGTCATTTCTTGAGATGGTATTCCCATTTTACTAGAAAAGTTTTCAGAGATGAAAGAATGTGTAGACCCCGAATCAAACAACACACTGGCATAATCTGAAAAAACAAACAAAGTACCTGATACAACTTCATTTGATGGACCGAAATCTACTGAAGTAGTTGCAAAGGATTTCACCAACCCTTTCTGCTTGTAGTCTAACTTCTTCCCATCACTCAAGCTCTTTTTCGGACACTCATTTGCATAGTGACCCATCTCATTGTACTTAAAACATTTCACTAACTGTAAATCAAACTTGGTCTTACCATCACCTTGATCTTTTTCAGTGCAATCACGAGCCTTATGTCCCATCTTACCACATCGGTAGCACTTTCCAGAATTCAGAAGACATTCCCCAGCATGCCTTTTGCCACATTTATCACAAACTGGAAACTTAGTTTTCTTACCATCAGACTTTTTTGAAGAATTCTTACCTTTCTCCTTCCACCTCAGTCTCTTCTTCTGTTGGTTGTTATAGAACACTTGATCATCGGCAAACTCCATTTCAACCTTCTCAGCACATCGAACAAGCTTTTCATAACTTTTAAACTCACGAGAAGCTAATGCCCTTCGATATTTTGGCTTTAATCCTGAGTAAAAATGATTGATTTTACTATCAAGGTCTCAGATAAAATTTGGAGAATACCTTGACAATCGAGTGAACCTTTCTTCATAGGTAGCCACTGAGTCTTACTCTTGCCTCAATTCCAAGAATTGCTTTTCCATCCTAAGTCGAATAGCCTTAGGAAAATACTTCTCAAGAAACATACCTTTGAATTCATCCCAGTCGAGAGCATCAATCTCATCAAAATCCCTGATATTTTTAACCATCGACCACCACTGATCTACTTCACCCTCCAAATGATAAATAGAAAGACTAACCTTTTGATTGTCTGAACACCCCATGACATCAAAAACTTCTCCAGTGCTTTAATCCACCCTTCATCTAGCACTTGGTTAGATGATCCTCTGAATGATGGGGGATGTTGCCTCATGAAATGTTCCACCACTGACATGTTCCTCTGCGGTTGATCTGTCTGATCTCGTGCATGGATACCACCACCATTTATCGCTTGAGTCAACTACGCCATTACTGCAACAAGCTGTTCAGTTCCAATTCCGACCATCTTAGGATACTGATTCGGAAGGTTATTTCCTTCGGTATTCCTTCCTAGCACTGCTTCCCTGTTTCCTCTGCGGAAAACCATTCTGAACAAACATGTCTTAGATGAAGCAACATGGTAATCTTCAAATACTATATCATTTCAAAAAAAAAATATTTTTGGATAATCATTTAATAGAATTCTAACTCCTAAAGTTATCTAAACCGACCTTTGATACCAACTATAAGGCCCCAACCTTAAACCTTACTTAATCTTGAGTTATTACAAGATTACACATTGAGGATCTTTTTGGGTTTAGAGTTTTAGAGAATTAGATCATAAAACTTGAATTACATTCCACATATAAACAAAGTGGTTACATAAAGATAGTATTATTCATTCCCATCAATGGAAACACATTTAAAATAAAACATGGATTATTTCTTGACACTTCCTTGACACTATCATCATATCATGTACCTTTCCCTTGACCTGTGAAAAACATTTCAAAAAACTTGGGATGTGCATAAAAATATTAGTAAGGGATATAAAAATATGTAAAGGAAACATTGGTACATATATACATAAGAATGAAATCATACTTTACCCATAAAACATATGCACTTTAACATACCTCATCAAATCATGAATAAATCATAGAAATCATAAGACATGAAGGTAACTTGAGGCATTCATAACATCCTTACGTAGGGAGTAACCCTCTTGGTTACGTTTGGAATACCCATCACAGTATATTCCCTAAATCTCTTCGGAGAAACCTTAAAGTTTCACTCCTTCGCGTTACCCAATTCATTGGAGAGCAATATCGGGATCACCTACCCTTAGTTTATCACGGAACCACCCGTCTTCATAATAATTCCCAAGAACCTCAACATAATCGTATCACATAAAACATGCATAAAGTAAACATAACATTTCCACCTTTCAATCACAAGATATCAATACAACACATTGATATAAAAACATCATGAAAACCATTTTCAATAACAAAATAAAAGAAAAGTAAAACATGGTATTTATTTTTCTTTTAAAAACAAGGTATGTCTTGTAGAGGAAGCTGAAACCCAAATAATGGTCACAGCGGCGGAGAAGTCGTTGTCGCCGCATACATACGACAAAAACATTCCCTTTTGTCGTTTTGTAAAACGCTTCGTATAAAAATGATTCCTTTTGGATAAATGTAAAAGTAAAAGGGGTTTATACACCATATAAAAGAAAGTTGTGTATAAAATAAATTATGCCTCAATGAAAGGATATTGAGACGAAGTCCCATACCTCGGGTCCAACTTGACTCGATCGTTCTTTAATGTCCTTAAAATCGGGTAACTCCCTTTGGTTTGAGCTCAAAGGCTTCCTTGGGAAGACTTCTGCCCAAAGTGAGGCTTCAAGGAGTAAGAGAGGGAAGTGGAGAGACAAAATGGGCAGGGGTTGGCCGAGCCAAAGGCTTTGGGAGTGTGGGTAAGGAGGTAGAGGTGGGGGCCTTTTATAAGAGGAGAGGAGGGGCACTCTTGGAAAGTAAAGATAAGTTACTTTATTTTAAAATGAGTTTCGGATTTAAAAGGTCCCACATTGATATAATTCAAGGATAAGGTGATAAGGGTTCGAAATCCACTCATCCAATTGGTTTTGGCCATGTGTAGGTTTAAATTTTACATTATCTTTCCATTTTATTTAAATCGTTAAATAATGAGGTCATCGCTGCATCATCATGATGTCATAAATAATTTAATTTATTTAATGTATAAAAATTATAAAAAAAATACTATGATGTAGGAAATATTTTTATATTTCTAATGAATATCATAGTAAAAAATCTGACTTGTATAACCCCATTTAAAAATTGTTTTAGTAAAACACCTCATGTGTGTGTCATTTTTACTTTAACATTTAATAAAAAGTTATTTATGTTATTTCCCAACCAAAGTGCCTCCATGGGGTCCCCAAGTTGACCCATGGATTGTCTTGGTAGGCCATGACACATCCAATAAGGGTAGGACATGTGTCTAGGTCATTTCATTTTATTAAAACATTATTCTTACCTTAAACTACACTAATTACCTCTAATCACGATTAAGAACTTAAGAGTTACTATTCACCAAAAAATTATTTTAATCTCATTGAACCACATTTTAATTCTTAATGACAACCATGTATGTCGGATTTTTAAAATTCAAAACACAAAGATGGAAAAATTTCATTTAAACGAAAAATCAGTTTTTATAAGTACCACTTAGGGGTTTCACTATTCATCAAAAATTGAAGTTTTTCAGAAAATTACCAAAAATTCACCCTAAGCTATATTTGATACTCTGAATTCAAAAATGAAGTCTATTTTAAAAAATTAAAAACATATAAGTCACATTAATTAATTTAATAATTAATTCCCACTGTCATGACAAATAGCGGGTTTTTTTGAAACAATATCTATGAAAAGATTGACACTAGTTTAAGTCCAATTTCAAAGTGAAATTGATTCCAATAACCACCATTGGATTAAATGGTAAAAATATATTGTAATTTCACTTTAAAACCAATTAAAAAGATAATCTAATCATATAAATAAATTATATTAAAAAGAGTTTTTGAATTAAAATACAACATTTTACAATATTCATTAAAAAATGAACATTGTCAGAAAAATACCAAAAATTCACACAAAGTAAATTTTGATGTCCCAATCATAAAGAATAATTTTATTTTGACAAACATAGCTTATAAAATTGTCAAAAGATATATTTAAAAATTGTTTTCCATCAAAAGGCAGTAAAAAAATCCTTTAAAAAATATTAGTGTATTCCATGCTTAAGATTGGATTTATTTTCATTTTAAGCCTCTAAAACACTATCTAATTCATTAATAGACATAGATAAAAATATCTATTATTAATTACTTACTTGGGATGTTACAAGAACCATATTTCAATTTATAATATTACATGTGATCCTTTTATAACATCTTATCACCAGTTCAATAATTATCTTTCATTATTTTCATTATTTCAGGTGTTAATTGCCATGTTTTCTTATGTGTGTTTTTTCATCAAAGATCTGGTTCTTGCACATAATAAATAGATTTATCATTTACAGAATAATAATAATGAAATAATTATCATATTTTTACATAAATTTTACTTTTAAAACTAATCATGAAATATGGTTATAAAAAATAAAATATGTTATGATCATGGATACAGTAGGCCATACGTACACTTGAGTAACGTTTTCATTTTCCAATGATAATTATGGAAAGGTGTTAAGTACTATATAATACTTACATAATTATAATAATATCTAATATAGCATATTATATATATATATCATCTATGTGGTATGGTGATGGAAAGAGAGCCACATCTCTTCGTGAAGGTGGTAATTCACACGTACACGAACGATGTTATCATCTTTAGGTGAGTGAAAAGGTAATAAATAAAATTATATATTATCCTTAAATAATTATAAATATGTCATAAATATCATAATTATGTAATTTATATCACATATAATCATTAAATTTATCATTATCACCTTCCATGTGAGGCATTAGTGAAAAAATAATCACATCGCTTCGCGAGGCGGTAATCCACCGTACAAACGAGCGAAATTATTGTATCTCTTAAGGAATGGAAGGTAAATAATATAAATATTATATAATTACCATAGAAGTATAAATATTCTATAAATATATTATATATACTTTATATCCATCATCATACCCAACTGTGAGAGGTGGTAATGGAAAAACAAATGACATCAGTTTGCGAGGTGCTAGTCCACCGTACACATGAACGATGATTTCATAACCCATTTGATAGAAGTAGAGGTGGTTATAGATCATAAAATTACTATAATAAAATCCCATTAGATGTAATATTATGAGTTTATTATATCATCACGTTTTAATAATAATTTATGGAGGTGGAGAAATAAATAAAATAAAAAATGCTCATTGAAGAACATTACCTCTTCTTCAGGCATCATCACGAGGTTTGCACTAAAACCTTCATAAGTTTTATTTATGCCCAAAAAATGCTTCTAGAATGAGGGGAGGTAATTTTTGAAGTTATTTGTTCATGGTTTGGTTGATCCAAATGTCTTGAGAGGTGTGAGTAAGTGAGGGGAGTGAGTTTCCTTTTATAATTGAGGAGGGTTGGCATTTTTGTAAATAATCAAAAGTATTCACTATTAGAAGGTCACACTTACCTCAAATTACTATAAAATAGATCAATAATGTATTTTAGGGATTATTTTTTCTATAAAAACCTCAACCAAATAAAAAAAACACATTTTATGTCATGTTATTCCCCAGTCTTTAAGTTTACTCAAATTTACTCTTAGTTTTTTACCACGGTAAATAATATTTTTAACCTAGTTAATTTATCCTTTAAGCCTAAAATAAACCAATACTTATTAGATAATTTTTAATAAATAATTATAAATATTAAATCCAATTTATTAAATAAAAATCCTCTGCATGTTGAAAATTAATTTTAATAGAAGCGCATGTAACGTGAAAAAAATATCGTCTTAACGTTAATCGTGCTAACAATGTTTTTACTATTTAGCGATCAATATAGTAATTCTAAAAGATAAATTGGTCCATTAATGAAACATATATTATATTTATTAAAAATTAAAAATCACTTGGTATGAGAAATGTTTTTTATTAATTTTAAATCATTTAATAAAATATCATTTTTTATAAAATAACATTAATGTCAATTTTGACATTATTTATTTATTTTGAAAATAAAAACATAAAGACATATGGAATTAAAATATATTGTGTTAAAACCTATTTAAAATTATTTAATAACCTAAAAATTTAATATATCACTACAATTCATTTAATTTAATTCACTTAATATTTTTAGTATCATTTATTTTACGTAATTATTAACTAAATAATTCATGCATTGGCATTTCTTAAGAATTTAAAGTAATTATTTCATCACCAAAAAATAAAAATAAATTATCATGATAAAAAAATTATTTATATTTAAAAATAATATTTATAACCGAACATATGATGTTTATTCCCTATCCCAAAGTTTTATAGATATTAAAGGCAACAAAGGTTCCTTTTTTTCCTTTTTCTTTACTTAACTTATTATATAGGCCACTTTCATGAAACAGTGTCCCAAAAACTCATAAAATTAGAGAATAAGGTGATAAGGGATTAAATATTTTCATAAAATGGGTTATGAGAAAGCTATTAGTTTATTTTACCCCTTATATATTAAGTTTAACCCCATGTAAACTCATTTTTACCTTAATCACGACAATTAATTTAAATTGTTTTCACTAATAATTATGATCAAAAATTAATTTGAAATTATTACCAAATATTAATTATTATTATTCTAAATATGGAATATATTTTATTAAATTAAATTCACATAAGTGGCAGAATTCAATTTAAAATAAGTCCGAGAGATATGATGAGAAAACAGGTTTTCAAAGAGAAAATGTTCAAAAGTTTATAAAGATTTTATATCTAAATTCATTATAAAAATAATTACAATAACCTAAATTGGAATAATTGATATATAATTGAACTAATTTTACTTTAAAACCAATTGAAAATATAATTTAACTTTATAAATAATTTAAACGAAAAGGCTATTTTTATTTAAAATTTAGTATTTTTCACTGTTCATCAAAAAATGAAACATTTCAAAAAAAATCCCAAAAATTCATCATAATATTATTTTTATATAATGATTTAAAAAATTAATTTTATTTTTTAAAATTAATTTTAAAAAATTAGTAAAAATTAATTTTAAATTATACGTGCAAAGCGCGACTAATCCATCTTTTATAAAAATACATTTTTTTTAAAAAAATATTTCTTTTTATTTTAAATGATTACTATTTTATTAATAATAAATATATAAATAAAAATCATGTATAAAATATATATTTTAATAAGATAGTTAATCCCATTCATACCCACCATTTTAAAGTCTAGACGATATATTAAATAATAATGTTAATAGTATATTGTTGTTTGGTAAAAATTGGTCTTGCGTGTAACACAAGATATCAAAGAAAGTCACTATTCTGTGTAACATAGGCTAACTCAGTGTTTCACATAGTTTAAAATATTTAATATATTTAAATTTTTTAAAAATAAATATATCATAATGTCTTGGGGTGTTATATTTTATTCTAATCTTAGTATTGTATGTCATATACGCAATCAAATACAATATTCTTCTTTTAAAATTTCGGGGTGTTACATTATACCCACCTTAAATAAATTTATTCTTCACAATTTAAACTTTATCTCGGTAATAAAGTGTTTTATATCTGGGTATACCATTGTTGAAAAAACCACATCATAAAAAGGGTTAATAAAACATACTCTTAATAAGAGTAAAAGGGATGTACAAAGGTCATATGGAATAATCAAATAACTTGTCACGACCTGTCCTCGGGGCCTGTGCCGTGACTACCCCAAGCCCGCCTTCCATAGTCTAGGGGCTGGAGACTAGCACCAAAGGCGTAAATCCCAATAACTGGGAATACATTGCATTTATAAAACATAAACACACTCAACCAGAGTACAAGAGGAAGTAAACACGAAGTAAAACTGAATACAAAAGTAGTTATGAAAGTAAAGGGGCCAGAAATACAAGCCCAACTGTAAAGTACAAGGAAATAGACAAAACAACTGGTAAGTGACAAGCAGCTCCTGGATCGTCCACCACGAATCCTACCTGAAGGGTAGGTACAGATTGCGCATCTCCTGGATCATCCACCACGGATCCTACCTGAAGGGTAGGTACAGATAGCCTCCTCAGTGCCCTCGTCCATCAACCTCCTCTGGTACCGACTCGTCATGAGATCCACCTCCATGTACCGACTCGTCGTGAGGTCCTCCTCCAGGTGTTGTCCAGTCCTCGTACACTCTGCCTCGGTCAGTGCCGTCCGTCGTCTGCATCCAACACAACGAGGTGCGGGAATAGCCCATGCATGGGTGAGTATAACGATACTCAGTAGGGACCCCGAGACCCTTAAGGTCTCACTAAAATCCAACAAGGATAACCACAAAGAAGGTTCTCAACAGATAACCCATACTTAAGTATATGCCTATACATATACCTAAGTTATCAAGTAACCCATCTCGATCATGAGGAAACAAAAAGGTTATGAAATCAACAGATAACCACTACTTAGGTATATTCCCATACATATACCTAAGTTATCAAGTAATGATTCTCAATCATGAGGTAAACAAAAAGGTCATTGACTCAGCTCAAACCAGGATTTTCAATAATGATATAAAAACCACAACTGCTGGAGAAATCCTCCTCTGTCGAGTACAGTAGCCCTATCACGACTCCAAGGTGCTACTCACTAACCTTAGACTGCTGAGGTACTCCTCCTATCAAGTACCACGGGTCCGCACCCAAACATAGTAGTGATCCCCGCCATGGGTTTGCCGCCCAAACACAGTAGCAGTTCCCCTAATAGCCTACAGTGGTACTCCTCCTATCGAGTACCACGGGTCTGCTGCCAACTACCAGGAACTCCGTCCGCCGTGGGTCTACCGCCAAATACTAGGCGCTCCGTCCACTGGGCTAGTCGACTCACTCCAAGTCGAATCGGTCAAGCAGTCGTCAAGTCCAAAACTACTAGGTCTCCGTACTCTGCACGCTCGTCTCTGGGAGGATCCGCTCTCGAGCTACTGTTCGATACTCCAAGTATCACAAAGTCCCACAAATAAGTATCACAAGGGACTGCCTCGTCACAGGGGTCTCAACGCAACAGACAGCGCGTCAATCAGATGCCCGGTCTGTGAGTTATTAGCCTTTTTGTCCTGGGGGCTCAGTTGGTTTCGTGTACGAACCAACCCGACCATATCTCAACTGTACCCTGAACTCTCATAGGGTATACTCAAAGGGACCGTTTCTCAACGAGATTACCAACACCGCTGACGGTTCTTCAAACAAACGTCCGGTCTGAAAGTTATCGGCTTTTCCGTTCCAGGGGCCCGGTTGGTTTCTAAGCTAAAACCAACCCGACCGTACTCCAACTGCATCCAAACCTTAGGTGAAGTATGCCAAAAGATCCATCTCATCAAAAGGTGTAACGTCCCGGTTCCGGGTGCCACTCAACGGGTGCCCTGAACCCGGTTCTCCACGTGACCTCAAGCGCATTTCCCCAAACGCCAGAGGCTGCCGACTAGCAGTGAGGGCCCAGGTCTGATAGTGGGGAAACTATGACATCATTTGTCAAAGTTTAGCGTAGAAGAATATAAATAAACATCCAATAACAGCAGAAGTAGCAACAATATATATAACTGAAATGGATAACTGATAGCAAAAAGGGAAACCAGCAGTCATATATATATATGAAGATGTAGCATGTCACTATTCTACGAAAACAACCAGAACATGTTACACAACAATACAATGTAGTACAAGTACAGAAAAGCAAAGCAGAACAAAACAGACGGTAGCATCGTGAGCCTCAGCCCGGTCCCATGATCCCCTACTCCTCAGTAGCAATCAAGTACCTGTATAAGGACCCTTTCCCTTATCTACACCTGCAGAAACGTAATCTATTTGGGCTGAAAAGCATGACCCAAACAAGGTGTGAGAAATAAATCCCAGTAGGCACCCACCAAAGGCCCGTGTTCAACTGTGTGTAAAACATGAAACAATAGTATGCAGTAGTAAAATGAAATAAAGTAAGCAGTACTAAAAAGTAACTGACTTAACCAATTATATTTCCATTTTAATATCCATTTAATCATTTAATTTAAAATATCACCACAGTGAATATTCTAAGTAAACAACTAATGTCCTCAGATAGGTAAACCCCTACCCTCAGGTAAAGAGTATCCAACACAAGAATCTTCCCATAGGCACACAGATATTGCCCGCAGGCGTAGGAAGTGTCGCCCACAGGCACATAATCAACTGCCCACAGGCACGGAAGAAGATGCCCTTAGGCTAGGATAACAACTGCCCTCAAGCTAAGAAAAACAACACCCAAGGGCTAAGTAAAACACTTCCCTCAGGTACAAGTAACCAGGCCATACCCAACATGTAAAGAAACATTCACAAGCAATTCCTCTCAAGGAAATTCTACAATCATTACTTTAAAGGCATACCCTCGGGTATCCTGGCCAAACGGCTAAACAGAGGAACGCACCCCTGGGGTGGTCCTGGATCCAAGAAACGATCCCGAATAGTATTTTTTCATCACAATTAATTACCTATACAATTATAGGTATTTAAAATATCAATGGCCTTATCCACATGACACCCCAACATGGGTTCGTGGCACAAAAACGAACAACAGTTGGAAATAAACACCAAGCCACCTTCCTTAAACACCCACAAATGATATACGCGAACAATGCCTTCTGAAACGTCCAAGAATGCTGTAGATATAAGGTAAAATAATTCTTTATTAAACGTAAATAACTCCCATTAGGGGAAGAATTGGCAATAACGGTGAAAGAAGAGTGGAGGGCTTACCCGTGCGGTTCCAACGGGATCGTCTGAGGCAGAAATGGATTCTGAATGTGTGTTTGGAGGATCTACAAACCTTTGACCTCCTCTCCCGAGCTCCCTCTTCCCGTTCTAAGCCTTCCCTGTGAATAGGGGAGGCTACTTCCCATTTTAAATGAAAAAAACAAAGTACACGACATTTATTTCCAAGTACACGGCGTGTACTTCTCATTTTTAAAATGTTCCTCTGGTGGGTTCCTGCTAGCGTGGCACTGGTCACCTATCGACGTGACTACACGGTGTGTCTCCTTGAGTACACAGCGTGTTATGTCACACGGCTGGCCATCACCTTACTATTCGCCTACCGACTGACTACACGGCGTGTAAGGGACCATTACACGACATGTAGTTGGTTCCTACACCCTTCATCGCCAACACGGCCACACGACCCGTGTACTCATCCCACACGGCCAAAAGTACATGGCGTGTACTTCCAAAATTTGGGTTTTTTCCCCATTTTCCATATTTTCTCAAAAACACTTAAGGAAAGAGAAAATAAGAAACCCGTACCTTCAAAACAAGAACAGGGTTCTTACAAACTTCCCCTCTTAAAGCAATTCGTCCCCGAATTTCCCTTCCACGGGTGGTGAAGATAAAGCCGTGAACAAATCTAGCCACTGAGCACGTACATCGGTCTCCCGCTCCCAGGTTTTTTCCTACACTCAGCCATGCTGCCATATCACCCGTACGAGAGGAACTGACCGGCCTCGAAGAACCTTCGTGCTCATGTCAATAATACAAATCGAATGCTCCTTAAAGGATGCATCCATCTGAAGCTCAACATCCTCTAGCTGAAAGGTGTGAGATAGGTCTGAATAATAGCGGCACAACTGAGATACATGGAAGATGTCATACATGGCTCGGTACCTCTGTGGTAACTGCAGCCGATAGGCAACTGACCCGACTCTCTCTAGAATATCAAATGGCCCCACATACCTCGGTGAAAGTTTACCCTATCTCCTGATCCGCCTGTGTCCCAGCCTTGGAAAAACACGCAAGAAAATCTGATCCCCGACCCCGAACTCTAAAGGTCGTTTGCGGCGATTAACATAATATTTCTGACGAGACTGTGCGGTAGCCATCCGCTTCTGAATCAACTGGAACTGCTCAGAAGTCTCCTGCATGAGACGTGGTCCTAGTAAACCTGCCTCACCTGCCTCTAACCAACACAAAGGTGATCAGCACGGCCTATCGTATAAATCCTCGTATGGTGCCATCTCAATAGTTTCCTAAAAACTGTTATTATAGGAAAAATCGACTAGGGGTATGTGCTTCTCCCAAGATCCCCCAAATTCTAGGACGCATGCACGCAACATGTCCTCTAGCACCTGTATAGTACGCTCTGACTGGCCATCGGTCTGAGGGTGGTAAGCTGTGGTCAGAAGCACCTGTGTACCTAGTGCCCTCTGAAAACTCTGCTAGAAACGAGACGTAAAATGGGCATCCCTATCTGAAATGATAGAATGAGTGACCCCATGAAGACGTATGATCTCTCGGATATACAACTCCCCGAGAACGTCAACACTGAAGGTCTCCTTGATCGGAAAAAATTGAGCTACCTTCGTGAGTCTATCCACAACAACCCACATGACATCATTGCCTCGAGGTGACCTCGACAAACGAGTCACGAAGTTCATCGCGACATCATCCCATTTCCACTCCGGAATGGGTAACTGCTGTAACAGTCCAGCTGGTCTCTGATGCTCCGCCTTCACCTACTGACAGGTGAAACACCTCGTAACAAAACCAGCTACATATATCTTCATACCCGACCACCAGTACTGATGTCTCAAGTCACGATACATCTTTGTAACCCCGGGATGAACTGCCCAAGCTGAAGCATGAAACTCCCGCATCAGCTCCTCGCGTATATCCCCTAGAACCCATACTCTTCCATGGAAACGCAGAACCTCATCATTGCCTATTGTCCAACTAGGAGGAGGGTCCTCACTTGCCACCGACTCCCGTTGAACTAGGCTTTCTGGATCAGATAGTTGTCTCATACTCACTCTTCCAGGAGGGTAGAAGTCACAGCTAAAGAAGAAAGATAGGTTTTCCCCTGACTGTTGTGAACCTCCAAATGCATCTCAGAGAACAAAGCCATAAGCTGCCACTCACCACTGGCCTCCTGCACTACTTGTACCTGAATCTTTCTGCTCAGTGCATCAGCTACTGCATTACCTTTACCAGGTGTATAGGCAAGCTCAAAATCAAAGGACTGTAGGTATTCGACCCACCTTCGCTGCCTCAGATTCAAGTCACGCTAGGTAAAGATATACTTGAGACTTTTGTGGTTGGTGAAAACCACAAAACTTTCCCCCAAAAGATAATTTCTCCAACAACGCAATGCATGCACAACTTCAGCCAACTCGAGATCATGCGTCGGGTAATTCCTCTCATGTGGCCTCAACTGCCGAGACCCGTACGCAATAACTCGATCTCCCTGCATTAACAATGCTCCCAGCCCAATACCTGATGCATCAAAGTAAACTGTATAGCTCTTCCCCTACTCTGGGAGTATCAGGATTGGTGATGATGTCAACCTTCCCTTCAGGTCCTGAAAGGCTGTCTCACAAGATTCTTTTCAAATGAACTTCACACCCTTCTTAGTCAAACCCGTCAATGGCGTTGCTAAGCAGGAGAAGTACTGTATGAAGCATCTGTAGTAACCAGCCAGCCCCAAGAAACTCCATATCTCAAACACATTATTAGGTTGTTCCCATGAAACTACTGCTCTCAACTTCTCTGGGTCTACTGCAACTCCTGCCTCTGAGATGATATGACCCAGGAAGTGAATCTGGTCCATCCAAAAGTGTCACTTTGAGAGATTAACATATATCTTATGCTCTCTCAATGTAATCAATACAATATCAAGATGGGTGGCATGGTCATGTCGAGTGTGAGAGTAAACCAAGATGTAATCCATGAATACTACCACAAAAGAATCAGATAAAGATGGAACACACGATTCATCAGGGCCATGAAAACTACTGGCATGTTCGTGAGTCTGAACGACATAACCATATACTTGTATAGACCATACCTACTCCTGAAAGCTGTGAGAGGTATATCAGATGGTCTAACACACAACTGATGATATCCAGACCTCAAGTAAATCTTCGAGAACACTCGTGCTCCACAAAGTTGATCAAAAAGATCATCAATCCTCGGTAAGGGATATCAGTTCTTAACCGTCAACTGGTTCAGCTTCCGATAATCCACACAGAGTCTGAGGGTACTGTCCGCCTTCTTCGCAAAAAGGACAAGAGAACCCCATGGAGAAGTACTGGGTCGGATGAAACCCTTTTCTTGTAACTCCTCTAACTACCTCTTGAGCTCCTGCAACTCAGGTGTGGCCATCCTATAAGGAGGAATGGACACCGGTGCTGCTCCTGGAATGAGCTCGATAGAGAAATCCACCTCATGCTCCGGAGGAATACCTGAAAAGTCGTCTGGGAAGACATACCTAAAATGATCAACCACAGGAGGGAAATCCTTCTGAAAAGTCCCCTGGTCATCCAGATATAAGATCGCAATCTGGGATGTAATCCACCTTGCCCACAATGCTCTGGTCCAGCTCGAATCGCCTGAACATCCCATTATCCCTTGTATATAAATTCTCTGCCCTCTGGTGACATGAAACTCACCCTGTGATGATAGTAGTCTACAAAGGCTCAAAAGGGAACCAACCAGTCCATCCCAAGAATGACTTCATAAGCTGTCATCTTTAAGACATAGAGGTCCCAAAGGAAGTGACACCCACCAACCTCGAGGGGGCACTCCTTGAACTAACGCACACCAGCCATTCTAATCCCCAACGGAGTGTCTAGAATCATGATATCAGAAGAAGAAGAAACACATAGCTCAAGTCTCTCTACAGCGGGCACAAATATAAAACTATGTGTAGCACCCGTATCAAAAAGCACTGAAGATAAAACAGAAGCTACTAGAATAGTACCTCTGACTGTAGAAGGTCTGAGATCCTACTCATGCTGGTTCTGTTGCACCGTATATGCTTGCCCAGTGCCACGGCCCTACGACACAGCCTGGATACCCTGAGCTGTCCCGCCCTGCTGCCTCTACGATCCTAGGGTCTGGATACCATGGCCACGACCACCATCTCTGCCTGCACACCCTGACGTATTCCAGTTCCCTGATTGGTAAGAAGCCACTGGTCCTTCTCCCTCATACAGAGTCTACACAGAACCCCTCTCACCAGCCACTGGTGGAAACACCCTGCAAAAGCGCTGCAAATGACCCATCTTACCACAAGCTCAACACTCTACTGGGTCTCGTAGACACTGAGGTCTCTTGTGCCCCTCTCTACCACACTGGTAGCAGATGACCTGGCCACCTGAAGAATTATTCTGACTGGTACTGCCACCCTGAGAGAAGTCCATCCGTCTCTTCCTATTGCCAACAGAAATAGTACCAGTAACTGGTGCTGAACTGCCCTGGCCCACACCACTAGATTCTCACAGGTTCCTCTCTGTGATCAGCGCTTGGTTCACAATAGAATGTACTGAAGGCAACCTGAAAACATTCACCAGCGTCCGTATGTCATACCGAAGACAATCCTCAAAGCGCCTGGATCTCAGCATCTCATCGCCCACTAGGACAGGTGAAAAACACCGAAGCTCGGTGAAATGAGCAGAATAGTCCATCACCGACATAGTGCCCTACTGCAGATTCATGAACTCTTGAGCTCTATCTACCCTCAACGTCTCTGAGAAGAAGTCATAGAAGACTGCCTGAAAATCTTCCCACGCCATGTCTCTGTGATTCTCTGACTGGGTGGTAACATCCCACCACCTCTTGGAAGAATCATGCAGTATATACGTCGTGAGCTTGACCCTCTGCCCTAGAGGCATCTCAAGATGCTCGAAAATAGTCTGCATCAATCCCAGCCAAGACTTCGCAGCCTGTGGTCCACCATCCCCTAAAAACATAGGCGAATGCTGCTGTTGGAAGATACATGTCAGCTCATCCATAGATGTGGCATCCGACAGTGCTCCCTAAAAGGTCTTCATGAACCGCATAAATCCTTCACGGAACTGCGCCTCCACACTTGTGTCCGTTATAACGGCTGCCGCCACATCTGGCTCTACTGGAGGATCCATTGGTAGCCCATGGCCCACCATTTTTGGAGTATAGTTGTCGCCGCTCTCCTGGCGAACAATGCGTGGTCGTCTCAATGGCATGGCACTACAAGGTCAAAAACACGCCTTTAGAACAAGATTAACAAGACTGAAAACAAAGGAACCACAAAGGGAACAAGAGGAAGAAGGCATTTCAATATTTTCAAAACAAGACTACACGGTGTGTATAATGACTACATGGCGTGTACTTGACTTCCATTCCCTTGCTCGGGTCCTTCGACATGGATAATCCACACGAATTCCATTTGAAAAAAACTACACGGCATGTATATCATCTACACAGCATGTATGGTGTTATTTCCAACTGCCTGTGTCTCTTGTGACATGACCGACTACTCAGCTTGACTCTACATGGTGTGTTACACCCGCACACGACATATACACCACCCCATTTCCCCAGCCACACGACTAAGTCCACACGGTCTGTCCTTGGACAAGACTACACGGCGTGTCCCACGGGTACACGACGTGTACTAGACGAGCTCTACCGACCCGTGTTGTTAGTTACACAGCCAGATACACGGATCAACCTACACGGCGTGTTCTATATATACACACGGCGTGTACTCGAAAGGATTACACCGACCCGTGTTGTTAGTTACACAACCGGGTCCCCAGGTCACACTACACGACATGTGCTTCATTGACACGACGTGTTCAAGAAACGACTACACCGGCCCATGTTTGTTAGTTACATGACCGGGTCTCTGGGTCAACACTACATGGCACGTACATCTGGTACACGATGTGTTCGCCCCAAGATCTTCCCTTCCCCGTGTCACTGCCCACACGGTTTGTGACAAGGGTAGAGACTACACGGCGTGTACTCAGGGTACACGGCGTGTACTAAAAAAGTTTATTTTTATTCCTGAACAGAAGAACATACACGGTGTGTCTATAGTACTACACGGTGTGTATACTAGAAATTCCGGACAGTATGCCTTAGAAACTTCTCCAGAACCCAGAAAACACCGAAAAACAACACTTAAGTGCCAAATTCCGATCTGTGAGGGCCCATACTCCCCGCGAATCAAAGTTTGGCATCTTATATGTGTTATAACATAATAAACAGTCAATGATCCACCAAATTCTGGTTAATGGGGGCCCATAATCCCCAAAAACCAAAGTTCGGCGTTCATTCTATAAACAAGTTTATACAAAAATACCCTATCACATAGCAGGTATCTATCCAAGCAGCTATCACAATAACATGCTTTTCTATCACAATATCTATCACAACAACATGAAATTTCTAATGCACCCACATGGACTGGAACTATGCAAGGCATTTGATTTCTAGCATGTGCCTAAATGATGCATGATATGGCATACCCTCATCTCATCGGGAACCCATAGATAAAATATAAACAGCTCAATCACAAGTGCGTCACCCAATGGTGAAATCATATCAACTGTAAATTGAAAAATTAGTAAAATTGCAATACGAGGTAAATTGGCTTTTCCCTGTACACTGGTTAGCTACGCCCGGGCACAGCTTATTACCAACTATCGTTCCCATCCTATCCCTGACTAAGGCTCCAAATAGTAAGTCAAAGAAAAGAACACCTCTGATACCACTTTGTAACATCCCTGTTCTGGGTGCCACTCAACGGGTGCCCCGAACCCGGTTCGCCACGTGACCTCAAGCGCATTTCCCCAAATGCCAGAGGCTGCCGACTAGTAGTGAGGGCCTAGGTCTGATAGTGGGGAAACTATGCCCTCATTTTTCAAAGTGTAACGTAGCGGAATATAAATAAACATACAATAACAGCAGAAACAACAACAGTATATATAACTAAAATGGATAACCAATAACAAAAAGGGAAACCAGCAGGCATATATATATATAAAGATGTAGCATGTCACTATTCTATGAAAACAACCAGAACATGTTACACAACAATACAGTGCAGTACAAGTATAGAAAAGAAAAGCAGAACAAAATATCCGGTAGCATCACGAGCCTCAGAACGGTCCCATGCTCCCCTACTCCTCAGTAGAAATAAAGTACTTGTATAAGGACCCTTGACCTTATCTATACCTATAGAAACATAATCTGTTTAGGCCGAAAAGCATGACCCAAACAGGGTGTGAGAAATAAATCCCAGTAGGCAACCACCAAAGGCCCATGCTCAACTATGTGTAAAACACGCAACAATAGTGTGCAGTAGTAAAATGCAATAAAGTAAGAAGTACTAAAAAGTAACTAACTTAACCAATTATATTTCCATTTTAATATCCATTTAATCACTTAATTTAAAATATCACCACAGTGAATATTCTAAGTAAACAGCTAATGTCCTCAGACATGTAAACCCCTAACCTCAGGTAAAGAGTATCCAACACAAGAATCTGCTCACAGGAACACGGATATTGCCCTCGGGCATAGGAAGTGTCTCCCATAGGCACAGAATCAACTTCCCACAAGCACGAAAGAAGATGCCCTCAGGCTAGGATAACAACTGCCATCAGGCTAAGCAAAACAACGCCCACAGTCTAAGTAAAAAACTTCCCTCAGGCGCAAGTAACCGGGCCATGACCAACATGTAAAGAAACATTCACAAGAAATTCCTCTCAAGGAAATTCTACAATCATTACTTTAAAGTCATACCCTCGGGTATCCTGGCCAAACGGCTAAACAGAGGAACGCACCCCTAGGGTGGTCCTGGATCCAAGCAACAATCCCAAACAACATTTTTTCATCACAATTAATTACCTATACAATTCTAGGTATTTAAAATAGAAACGGACTCAGGCACACAACACCCCAACATGGGTTCGTGGCACAAAAATGCACAAAACGCACAACAGTTGGAAATAAACACCAAGCCACCTACCTTAAACACCCACGAATGATATACAAGAACGATGCCTTTGAAACGTCCAAGAACGCCATAGATATGAGGTAAAATAATTCTTGCTTAAATTTAAATAAATCCCATTAGGGGAATAATTGGAAAGAAAGGTGAAAGAAGAGTGGAGGGCTTACCCGCGCTGTTCCAACGAGATTGTCCGAGGTGGAAACGGATTCCGAATGTGCGCTCGGCAGATCTCCAAAGCTTCGGCCTCCTCTCTCGAGATCCCTCTTCCCGTTCTAAGCCTTCCCTATGAACAGGGGAGGCTAATGCCCATTTTAAGCAAAAAAACAAAGTACACGGCGTGTACTTCCCATTTTTAAACTGTTCCTCTAGAGGCTTTCCGCCAGCATGACACTGTTCACCTACCGAAGTGACTACACGACGTGTCTCCTTGAGTACACGGTGTGTTCTGTCACATGGCTGGCCACCGCCTTACTATTTTCCTGCTGACTGACTACACGGCGTGTAAGGGACCACTACACGGTGTGTAGTTGGTTCCTACACCCTTCATCGCTGTCACGACCACACGACCCGTCTACTCATCCCACACGGCCAAAAGTACACGACGTGTGGAAAAGTACACGGCGTGTACTTCCAAAATTTGGGTTTTCCCCCATTTTCATTATTTTCTCAAAAACACTAAAGGAAAGAGAAAATAAGAAACCCGTACCTTCGAAACAAGAACCGAGTTCTTACAAAAGGAATCTAACAAAGTTAACGACACATCAATCGGACGTTCAGAGCTCAAGTTATAAGCGTTTCCACTCCGAGGGCCCGGTTGGTAGCGGGTTCGAACCAACACGACCATACCCAAACTTCTCCGAAACCTTGATTGTAATATACTGAAACGACCGTCTCGATCCGAGGAATCCTACTCAACTGACGGTGCATAGATCGGAAGTCTAAAACTCAAGTTATGGGCGTTTAAGTGAAGATGGTCCGAAAATAGGGGGTTGGGGCTCGGTTCGACCGGGCCCAATACCCCCTGGGTCAGCCCGAATCGGGTTGACCTGACCTGGGTCTAGGTCCAGCCAGGTTGGGCACGGCCCGGTCCAGCGGGGTGTGGCTCGGACCGGCTAGGCGCAACCGGCTCAGCCTGTGCAGCCTGCGGCCCGGCTCGGAAGCCGGCCGCGACTCGGTGCTGGCCGAGCAGGACGCAAGGGGTGCAGTCCCCTTTTCTCGAAACGACAAACCTAGTGGGGTCCGCCCTAGAAGCAAGTCCGGGGGGGGGGGGGGAGGGGGGGGGGGGGGTTACACCCCCCCGGTTTTCCGGGTAACGGCCGGTCGGTTTGTGAGGCGCCGCGGGACCCATAGGGGGTCCCGCCTCCTGGAGTTGCTGGTGGCCGGCTCAGCCGGCCGCCCATGCTAGTCCACCGCGGCCTTAGGCCACGACTCGTCTCATCGGAACGACATGATGGCACTGCGTACCACCGCCACAGCCCGCTCTGGCCGCGGTGTAACGGCACCGTGCCGCCTTCACCACGGCCTTGCATGGTCGCGGTTCCCTACCGACCACCGCACGGTGCAACAACACCATGCGCCTCCAATTCCAACTTCAACAAAGATCAACAAAGAAGAGGGGAGAAGAATCGGCTGTGTTCATCCGGTCCGATATCCTCCCATTACGATGATATCATGCGGCCAATTCCTTAAGCATCGAAGAATGATGATAAAGTCTTGAACAAGAGAAGATAAACCCTACCTCGATCATGACGTTGCACGTCGTCGGGCTGCGGAAAGAGGCAAGCGTCGTGATAGAACGGCGTCACGGAAAAACGATATCAATCCCATCGACATGTGAGGAAGAAAGAACGTTGTCGTTGGCAACATTCCCCCGTGGAGGTGTCTTCTTCTTTGACGCGGAGGAAGAAGAAGGAAAGGAACGTCGTCAGTGACTTTGCGTTCTTCGAATCGTAGAGCGTTCTTTATCGAAGGCATTCTTCGTCGGGAGAAAAACACATTTCTTTCCAATCCTCTAGAGGTTCCTAGAGGTTCTCCAAAATATTTTCCAACCCATATTAAAAAGAGGCTTCCCTTATTAATAAACATTCCATGACTTTTAAAATTCAAAACACTTAATTAATTAAAGTGTTGGCACCATTAATGTGGGAGAGAGATGGTCTCTTTATTTAAGGAGTTGTCACATTAAATTGAAGGGGTGTTAAAGGGGGCCAGAGAGAGTTATGGGAAGATGAGAGGTTGTGGCTTGTGTGGGACCCACCTCTCATATATCCACACATGGGAGTATTTAGCTTCCTTAGATAAAAATTTGTTTTAACAAATTTATTTAACGTCTTAACTAAACTCCAAAATAAAAATTCTCAACCCGCTTCAAACAAAACTATAGTAAAGGTCCCCTTAAGCAATTACCGGTGCTGCGAGTTCATCGGTGCCCTTAGATTTTAATTTTGAGCATCAGTTCAGAAGATAGAAAAACCTGCTCGTTCGTTCATTGAACGTACCCGAGATAAACTTCGGAAATTGATTCCTGGCACACCAGGTCTCAGAATCAGGTGCCGTCAGAAACTGCGTACTCGTAAAATTACAAAGAAATTAAGAAAAAATTTTCATTGAAATTTCCGAGTCTTTACATTACTCCCACCTCAGGGCTTTATGTCCCTGTAAATCTACAACACACACTAGGGAAACAAAAGAAGGTACTGAGCACGCATCTAAGCCTTTCGCTCCCATGTTCTCTCTTGGAGGTTCCTGTGCTGCCAGTGAAAGCGCACCTGAGGAATCAGCCATCCACGTAGGACCCACTCATGTTGGTCCTAGATCTCCACTGGAACCTCCATGAATGTCTCCCCATCATCGATGTCCAGCTCCCTGTGGTCAACGATGTGTGAAGGGTCATGCACGTATCTCCTCAACTGTGATACGTGGATGACATCGTGCACCCGGTGCAAATGAGGTGGAAAGGTCGAATGGTAAGACACCTTGCCTACCCTGTTGAGGACCTGGAAAGGTCCGATGAACCTCAGAGATTACTTGTCATCTCGGCCAAATCTCCTTAGACCTCATTGAGGTGAGACCCACATAAAGACGTGGTTGCCATCCTCGAACTCTAGAGGCCTCCGTTCCCTGTTTGGAATTGAAAACTGAAAACTCCTGCTGCCACAAGGGTAAGGTTGGCCGACTCAAGAGTGATCGACCACACCCTACTATGCATGAGTTTATCCTATACTGCCTGGGTTTTCCTTTTCGCTAACCAAGGAAAACCCTATCCCAACATTGTAGATAATCTACAACCTTTTTGCCTAATACCGTCAATCTGTGTATGAACTGTGGTTTCCCAGTCCATACCCAAACTAACGTCATAAGGCCTCGACGCTGCCACCAAGAGGTTCCAAACGAAACTCTCACCTCTAGGGTCAGATCACACCGTCGACATAAGTGTGATCTTTGAGTCTCCTCTCAAGGTAACTACAGACGTGAGGGTCAAGTCAATGGATTAACCGGAAACTCTAGGTCTGGAACAAGATTCATGGAAGGTAGGAATGATTCGTATCAATGTATGTTGTTACGGTAGCTAGTAGTAGACACAGATAATTCCTCGAATCATAGAGCCTTTTGGTCGCACTCCTTGACCGCATGAAGCTACTCTCTACCTCTGCCCTCAAGCTCCCTGAGCCTAGAGGGGTCTACAAAGGTGGGTGGTTGTAACATGTTGAAATGTACACCACCACATGCTGCTCTCCCAGCTCTGCTTTCACGTCTGCTGCTCTGCAGATTCATCTGCCCTTAACACTTCCTCTTCTTGAAACATTTTACACGCCCAAGTCTCTAAGACTGGTGCCAGTTCGTATCTTCCCACTAATAACATCCACTGGCTATATTCGTTCAGCCAAAGAACATTCAACCACAAAGGTTCTCTCTAGCACCCTAACATAAGTAGTAATGCATAGAGGAAAGGATGATAGCTCAGATATCCTTTAAACACACCTCGCTCAGAGGTCCGTGCTCTAAAGCACTGATCAAATCATAGTCATCAAGTACCAAGAACGATCGGTACACCTCGATGACTACTCAGCTACTGACATGTCATCTTGTCGAAGCTGTATAGCTCTAGAAAACTCTCATCCACCTCCTCAAGATAGTCCTCAGCCACCTGTGAGTCGGGCTCACCTCGGAACCTGAGGGTATCTGATGCTGAAACATGTGTAAGGCACTGAACCTATATATGTCATCTACCGGTACCGCCAGTTGTAACTGCTGTCCAACAGGTAGTGATATAGCTGGCTCACTACCTGAAGGTACTATCTCAGGCATCGGTCCACGTACCAAAGCCTCATCACTATGCCGACCATCCTCATGGTCACTCACTGAGAAACACTAGTAGCTAAGATCACCATCTGCTCTACTCGTGTCTAAACTAGGTGTAGAACTCTAGAAATCACCTCCATCCAGTCCACTGCTACCTGGGAATCTGTCTCGCCTTGTAACCTCAGAGGCCTCTGCTGTTGGAACTCATGCAACGTGCTCTGTTAGCTTGCACCATTCACTAGTATGGCTGGTGGAATCTGCTTCCCAATGGGTGGTGGTGCTTCTGGTACAACACTCGAAGGTGCCAACATAGAAAAAGGGCCCCACACCGGAGCCTCATTTCTCGGTGGGCCGTCATCACGTACTATCTCAAAACTCCAACCGACAGTCTGCGTGGAGGAATCCTGAATAGATGCGACACGGTCAATCAATTTTTACCTGGTGAGCTGACCTGGTTTGAGATGACTTTAAATTTTTTTGAAACACACACACAATCATTGTTTTCCTTCACCAAGTAGGAAATCAGTAGTCAGGGTCCTGGTGTATGGATACGTCGGCCGCTACACCAACACTGGACTCCCTGAACTGAAGACCACACTCGATACTCTTAACACTATTGCTTCATAGAAAAGAATTATCAGAGTTCTGAGTTCTGCGATAGAACCGATTTCCTCTGATACCAATTTGTCATGACCCATCCTCGGGGCCCGTTCCATGACTACCCCAAGCCCGCCTTCCATAGGCTAGGGGATGGAGACTAGCACCAAAGGCGTAAATCCTGATAACTGGGAAGAAATTTCCTTTATAAAACATAAACACACTCAACCAGAGTACAAGAAGAAGTAAACAGGAAGTAAAACTAAATACAAAAGTAGTGCTGAAAGTAAATGGGCTGGAAATACAAGCCCAACTATAAAGTACAAGGAAATAGAAAAAATAGTTGGAAGGTGACAAGAAGCTCCTGGATCGTCCACCACAGATCCTACCTGAATGGTAGGTATAGATTTCGCAGCTCCTGGATCGTCCACCACGGATCCTACCTGAAGGGTAGGTACAGATAGCCTCCTTAGTTCCCTCTTCCATCAACCTCCTCTGGTACTGACTCGTCGTGAGGTCCACCTCCATGTACCAACTCGTCGTGAGGTCCTCCTCCAGGTGTTGTTGAGTCCTCGTACACTTTGCCTCGGTCAGCGCTGTCTGTCGTCTGCATCCAACACAACGAGGTGCGGGCATAACCCGTGTAGGGGTGAGTATAACGATACTCAGTAGGGACCCTGATACCCTCAAGGTCTCACTAAAATCCAACAAGGATAACCACAAAGAAGGTTCTCAACAGATAACCCATACTTAGGTATATGCCCATACATATACCTAAGTTATCAAGTAACCCATCTCGATCATGAGGAAAAACAAAGGTTTTGAAATAAATGGATAACCACTACTTAGGTATATGACCATACATATACCTAAGTTATCAAGTAACCCATATCAATCATGAGGTAAACACAAAGGTCATTGACTCAACCCAAACTAGGATTTTCATTAATGATACCGAAACCACAACTGCTGGAGAACTCCTCCTCTGTCGAGTACAGTAGCCCTATCACGACTCCGAGACAATACTCACTAACCTTATACTGCTGAAGTACTCCTCCTATCGAGTACCGCGGGTCCACACCCAAACACAGTAGTGCTCCCCGCCAGGGGTCTGCCGCCCATACATAGTAGCGGTTCCCCTAATAGCCTACAGAGGTACTCCTCCTGTCGAGTACCGTAGGTCTGCTGCCAACTACCAGGCGCTCCATCTACCATGGGTCTGCCGCCAAATACCGGGCGCTCCGTCCACTGTGCTAGTCGACTCACTCCAAGTCGAATCGGTCAAGCAGTCGTCAAGTCCACAGCTACTAGGTCTCCGTACTCCGCACGATCGTCTCCGAGAGGATCTGCTCCACGATCTACTGGTCGATACTCTAAGTATCAAAAAGTTCCAAAAATAAGTATCACAAGGGACCGCCTCATCATAGGGGTCTCAACGCAATAGACGACATGTCAATCGGATGCCCGGTCTGTGAGTTATTAGCCTTTTCGTCCTGAGGGCCCGGTTGTTTTCATGTATGAACCAACCCTACCGTATCTCAAATGTACCCCAAACTCTCATAAGGTATACTCAAAGGGACCGTTTCTCAATGAGATTACCAACGCCGCTGACGGTTCGTCAAGCAGACGTCTGGTCTGAAAGTTATCGGCTTTTCCGTTCTAGGGGCCCGATTGGTTTCTAAGCTAAAACCAACCAGACCATACTCCAACTGCATCCAAACCTTAGGTGAAGTATTCCAAAAGATCCGTCTAATCAAAAGGAATCTAGAAAAGTCGGCGGCACGTCAATCAGACGTCCGAAACTCAAGTTATAAGCATTTCCGCTCCGAGGGCGCAGTTGGTTTCAGGTTTGAACCAACCCGGCCATACCCAAACTTCGCTGAAACCTTGAATTTAATATACCGAAATGACCGTCTTGATCCAAGGAATCCTACTCAATTGAAGGTTCATCGATCGGAGGTCCACAACTCAAGTTATGGGCGTTTAAGTGAAGATGGTCCGAAAATAGGGGGTCTGGGCCCAGTCCGACCCAGCCCAATACCCCTCGGGTCAACCCGATCTGGGTCCGGTTCCGGCCCGGTTGGGCGCGGACCTGCCCGGCTAGCACGGCCCGGCCCGGTGGGCGCGGCCCGGCCTGGCGGGGCGCAGCCCTGCCCGGGGGGGTGTGGCCGGCCCAGCCCGTGCAGCCTACAGCCAAACTCGGAAGCCGGCCGCCGCTCAACACTGACCGAGCGGGACGCAAGAGGCGCGACCCCCTTTTCTAAAAAGGGCGGACCCAGTGGGGTCCGACCTAGCAGTAGGTCGGGGGGGGGGGGGGGGGGGTTCCCCCCCCCCCCCCCCCCCCCGGTTTTCCGGGTAACGGCCGACCATTACAGCTGGCCGGTTTGTGAGGCACCGCGGGACCCAGAGGGGGTCCCGCCTTTTGGATTCGCTGGCGGCCGGCTCGGCCGACCACCCCTGCTGGTCCGCCGCGGCCCACTTTTGGCTGCGACCTTCTTCGGCCTCACCGGTGCGGCACGACGACACCACACACCACCGCTGCGGCCCGCTTCGTCCGCAGCTCTCTTCATCTCTGTGCGGTGCAACGACACCGCGCCGCCTTCGCCACGAACTTGCATGGCCGCGGTTCCCTGCCAACCACCGCACAGTGCAACGACACCGTGAGCCTCCACTTCCAACTTCAACGAAGATCAACAAAGAATAGGGGAGGCGAATCATCCGTGTTCGTGCGGTCCGATCTCCTCCCGTTATGATGATATCATGTGGCCAATTCCTTAAGCAACGAAGAACGATGATAAAGTCTTGAACAAGAAAAGATAACCCCTACCTCGATCATGATGTTGCACATCATCGGTCCACGGAAAGAGGCAAGCGTCGCGATAGAACGACGTCGTGGAAAAATGGTATCAATCCCATCGACATCGGAGGAATAAAGAACGTTGTCGTTGGCGACGTTCCCCCACGGTGCTGTCTTCTTCTTTGACGTGGAGGAAGAAGAAGGAAAGACACGTCGTCAGTGACTTCGTGTTCTTCGAATCGTAGAGCGTTCTTCGTCGAAGGCGTTCTTCGTTGGGAGAAAAACACATTTGTTTCCAATCCTTCAGTGGTTCCTCAAGGTTCTCAAAAATATTTTCCAACCCATATTAAAAAGAGGCTTCCCTTATTAATAAAAATTCCATGCCTTTTCAAATTCAAAACACTTAATTAATTAAAGTGTTGGCACCATTAATGCGGGAGAGAGATGGTCTCTTTATTTAAGGAGTTGTCACATTAAATTGAAGGGGTGTTAAAGGGGGTCAGAGAGAGTTATGGGAAGATGAGAGGTTGGGGCTCATGGGGGCCCCACCTCTCATATATCCACACATGGGAGGATTTAACTTCCTTAGATAAAAATTTGTTTTAACAAATTTATTTAACTTCTTAACTAAACTCCAAAATAAAAATTATTAAACCGATTCAAACAAAACTGCGGTAAAGGTCCCCTTAAGCAATTACCGGTGCTGTGAGTTCATAGGTGCCCTCATATTTCAATTTTGATCACCGGTTCAAAAGATATAAAAACCCGCTCGTTCGTTCACTGAACGTACCCGAGCTAAACTTCGGAAATTGATTCCGGGCACACCGGGCCTCGGAATCAGGTGCCGTCAAAAAATCTGTACTCGTAAAATTACAAAGAAATTAATAAAAAATTTTCCTTGAAATTTCCAGGTCTTTACATAACTAGGTTTCCATGTAGGATAAAATAAGTGGGAAATGAAACCAAAATGATGTAAAAAAGAATAAATAATTATAGAGAGTGATTTAGTTCATTGATCACAATAAATTGTTTTCTCAATGAAAAGTTAAAGGCATCAAAACAATAAATCTATGATGATTTAAAAAACTAACCAATTCCTCAGATATGAACTTAATAGGATAATTTTTTCCAAGATCCTTTTCCTAAAATTATGGAATTATTTTATTTTATAATAATATATGGAAATATAATTACTTGATACCATTTTATTTCATAATCACAATTTCATCATTTTTTTTTGCTTCGATCAATTTCCAATTCATCCCATACTCCAAGAAATAAATATCTAAAAACAATTTTTTTATGCATGAAGCAGTAAAATTTACATTTAATAGATTTTCAGATCTATAAAGGAGTGATGATTCATTCCACATATATCTAAATATTTTTCAAAACCAACATTGTTATAAAAAATTATACAATATAAAAAATTATACAATATAAAAAATTATACAATATAAAAAATTATTCTCTAAACCTTATAAGTAATACTATTGGTTCATCATTGATATTTGTTTTACAAATCATTTAACAAAAAACAATGACATATTAATTAGGACATCACATAGGCTAGTGGTATGTTCTTAAACCCTTACTATCCTTCGGTCATGGGTTCAATCCCCATGGCCTCACTGGACACATCAGGTTGTCACCAAACATGTGGGCTGTCTTTTTTTTTAAAACCATATTAATATATTTCCTATAATGTTACAAAAAATATGATGGAAATACTTGAAATAAAATTAATCATTATATAAAATTTTTATAAGGTTTTATATATTGTAGGTTTTAGGCACATTGAAAGCATGTGATGGGTCATGCCCGACTTTGATTTTTTCCTTGATCGATGATTAATCAGATATTACACAATGTTTAACGTCGAGATCAATAGAATTAAATCAAAAAAATAAAAAAGGATATAATTTCAAAACCAAAGAGAGGATCACCACATATTATTTATAGTCAATTTAATTAATTAAAGAATTACCTTGATGTAATTCTTTCTTCATTGATGATTCTAACAATAGATCTCTATTGTATAGTTGCTGGGTTATATGAATCAAAGAAGATTCCCTCTAGTGGTGATCTATACATGTTCCATAAATCCCCAAACATCGTTGTAGGATTCTCTGGGTGCTAGCACTGAATCACCTATTACTTGAGTCATCTGCCTTTGATCACATCAAGAACTACTTCCAAATCATTCTCTTATATCTCTATTGGAATGAGAGTGGTAAGTGGAGGAAGATCGCTCTACATTCTTGGGAGAATTCTTGGAGAAGGGATCTCTCTAGGTCTTGAGAGGATTCTACAATTCTATTGTGCACAAAAAAAAAATGAATTGGATCTCTGATAAAATAATATAATTGGGTTTATATATCCCTAGAGTTGGAAATAAATAATTTCAAAAGTTCCCATTATTATTTATTTAATCCATATGGAACCCCTTGTCAAATAATAATAATAATAATAATATTATTTCTTGATACGCACTTAACTTGCGAGTTAAATTAAATGTTATTTAATTAAATGATATTCAATATTTATTATTTCCCACTGGACTATTAAACTCGGTCCGCTATTTCTCCACAATATTTATCAGGCCTTAAAAATGACTATTTATTTATTAAATAAATATCAATGAATTATTCTCCAATAAATAAATAAATATCATATTCACTAAATATAAAATAAATATTTATTAAATATTATGACGACATTATATTGTCTTGAATAATTGGTGACAGAATAAATGAGGTCAAAGAAACATGAATAATTATTAAACCATGTGTGATAATAATATTTATTCAAATTTTTAAATAATAAATAATAATAATATTTTTTAATTGAGATTATGGATACAATTCGTGTGTGACCCCTTAGGCCTCTTTCTCAGTGGCATTAGACGAAGCATCATAATGTCTAAGGTTAACATCTAGAAACATTCCAAGATACTCATATATAAAGAAGTTAATGCCGAAACAACATAATACATCATATGAATGCTTACTATGCAATATAATCTCTTTATCATGATATCTCTAATCAAGAAGGTTGCATGCTAGTGTCATCAACCTATGTTCTTGATGTCTCTTTATTTGGATTATTGGAAGTTGAACTTACCTATAGAACACCATGACCATGGATTTATTTAGTCTATATCATTTCTATCAAAGGGCTAGAGATATCAACCCCAGTTAAAGAATATAAGGGACAAATCCTTTCTTTCATTATTAATTAATGCAGTATTACTCATGATGCACCAAACATATCCGATCGCAACACAAACATCTTTTATCATGGTTTTCATCAATACATAAAAGTATGTGACTCATAATAATCATTAATAATAATCTTAAAGTTCAAGGACCAATACAAACATCCACAAATAGGAGCATCCAATGATATATATAAATGTGGATTTCCTACTGGTGGGTATCATTTTCATAATATCATACTAGATATTACTATGGGTGTACACCATGAGAAGGCACCTCAAATTCCTATGATTCTACACCCCTGATACCCTGTATTATTTGTGTCCCTCAAATAACATCATCCGATTATTGAACATATATTTAACAATAGTGTTGTAGAACTTCTGGGTTGTCATCATATTAGGGAACTGCTATGACCTTTTATTGTGAAAAATACTCTTAGGAAATTATCATATACTATGTTACATAGAAAAAAATAATTATGTGTTAAGGAGGTTATTAATATTCAAAACTATAAATACAAGTTATCATAAAGTACACAGAAGTTTGTTCTAGGGCACCAACTCCAACAAACTCCCAATTTCACTAGAGACAATTGCTAACAACCTTCAGTTCAATAGCTCCCACATGATACTCATGCTTCTATAGAGATAGGACTTTATTCAAGTAGTCTACAACATTCTATTTAATGGGTACTCTACTCACTACAACTCACCCTCAGATAAAAATTCCTCAAGAGGTGATACTTTCAGTGTATATACTTTTTCCATTGGTGCGACCTTGGTTCTTTTGAAGAGCCCCCACTGTGGTATTATCATAATAAAATGTGATAGGATATTTACTAATAGGTACCACATCAGGATCCTGGACAAAGTTCTGAATCCAAACATCTTACTTGGATACATCAAAAGCCACTATATATTCGGACTCTTCTATAGAATCAATGAAAACTGGTTGCTTTAAAATCTTCTAGATCACAGATCCTTAGTTGAGACAAAAACATATCCTGAATATGAATTCATATTTTTATGATCTGTCTGAAAACTAGCATCAGTATATCCCCTGATGAAAATATTCTCATATCCTCCATACACTAGGAAAATATCCTTAGTTATTCTTAGATACTTAAGGAAATCCTTAATAGAAGACCAATGCTGTTCTCCTGGATCTTTTTAATATATTCCTACCATGCCCAGTTCATATGCAACATAATGTCTAGTACATAAAATTGCATACATTATTGATCCTATCATAGAAGCATATGGGATCTTACTCATTGTCTCTTTCTCATGTTGTGTCTAAGGACACATTTTATTAAAAAGATGAAAACCATGTAACACTGGAACCAATCCCCTCTTGGATTGTTTAATACCATATCTATTTAGTATCTAGTCAACATATATACTTTAACTTAGTCCCAACAAACACTTGTATCTATCATTAATGATCTTGATCCCTAGAATATAGGCTGCTTCACTTAATTTCTTCATAGAGAAACACTTGTTTAACCAGTACTTAATAGACTATAATATTGGTATGTCATTTAAAATAAGTAATATGCTATAAACATATACTACTAGGATAACGACCAAATTACCACTAAACCTATTGTAAACATAATGATTACATTTGTTCTTAATGAAATCAAATTCTTTTATGGCTTCATTGAACCAAATGTTCCATTACCTGAATGATTTCTTCAATCCATAAATGGATCTATGTAATTTTTAAATCCTTTTGGCATCACCCAGAGTCACAAAACATTATGGTTGTGTTATATAGACATCTTCCTAAAGGTTCCCATTAATGAATTCATTTTTGACATCCATCTTCTAAATCTCATAGTCATGGTAAGATATAATAGAAAGTAGAATTTTGATGGATTTAAACATGGAAACTAGCAAAAAGGTTTCATCGTAGTCAATTACTTGATGTTATTTAAATCCTTATCCACTAGAAATGATTTATAGGTATTTAATTCACCTTCCATGTATAGTTTCCTCTTGAGTACTCATTTGCATCTAATGGGATTTACATCAATTGGCGTATCGACTATAACCCAAACTTAATTCTGATACATGGAATCCATTTCAGAATTCATGGATTCTTACCATCTTGTAGTTTATGAGCTCTATACCGACTCCTTGTAGGAGATATGTTCATCATTGTAAAAAAATAACGAGTCACCATCTTTGGTGACTAGAAAACCATATCTCTCTAGTTCTCTTACCTCTCTTATGATCCTATGTAGTACATGTGTTTCAAGAACTAATTCTTCCACAGGAAACTATGAAATATATTCCAGTACCAACTATTATGTATCTTGAGCATAAACTTAATCGAATTCAATATTTCTCCCACTACCCTTTTTAAGGATGTTCTCACTCTCAATAAATATGGATTGTCTAGAAGGAATCAATTTCTTGTCCAAGAGGTTGTATTGGTAGTTCCCTTTTTTCCTTGGGATACCCTATAAAGATACAATTTGTTCCATGGGTGCTAATTTTTTGCCTGAGAAGGCCCTAACAAATTCCTCACAACCCTATACATGTGTATACGACAAAATGGGTTTCGTTCCACTCTATAACTAAAAGGGAATTCCATTTTCCACTTTAGTTGGTACTCGGTTTAATTGTGTATGCTTCCGTTTGTAATGAATATCCCCAAAAGGATGATGAAAGATCTGCATGACTCATTGTCAACCTTACCATGTCTAACAAGGTATGTTTCTTCATTTAACTAAAACCATTACACTATGGTGTGTAAGGTGGTTTGAGTTGAGATAGAATCCCAAACTCCCATAAGAATTTGATAATCTCTTGGTTAAGATATTCACCACCTCGATCTGATCAAATCTTTTTTATATTCTTTTCATGTTGATTCTCTACTTCATTCTTGAATTATTTGAATTTATCAAAGGAATCAGACTTATACCTTATAAATTAGATATAGACACATATAATTAAGTCACTAGTAAAATTTATGAAGTAAGAATATCCACCTATATCTTTTACTAGAAATGGTCTACACACATTAGTGTGTACCAATCCTAGAATATATATGGCCCTTTCACCCTATACACTGAATGGCGGTCTAGTCATTTTTTCTTATAAACAAGAATGACATATTTCAAGCAGTTTTAGCTAAGACATTTCTAAATTACCATATTGATAGATCCTTTTCAAATTATTCTTGTTTTCATGACCAAGATGGTGATACCATAACTGGGTGTTATATGAGTCATGTGAACATGATTCATTATCAAGTTCAAACACTTGGTTTTCATAATTTAATACATAAAGATAATTATTTAAATGTTCCATACCATAACATATGTTTTCCTTATAAAAGAAACAAATTTATTTTTTAAACTTGAAAATAAACCCATCTGTATCTCGGAATGATGCAAAAATTATATTCTTGGAAATATTAGGTACATAATAATAATATTTTAAAACAAAAATCATTCCAGTTGGCAATGAAATATGGTAGTCACTAATGGATAGGGTAGCCAGCCTCACAACATTATCATCTCTTAGATCCACCTCTCCTTTAGAAATCTTTAAAAATCTACTTGGTTTCTGCATTTGGATATATATGTGGGCATCAAAATCTGTATATAATATCCAATGTGTAGATATTTCAATATTACACTCGATAACAAATTCACCTTTAGCTTCCCCTTGATTCTAGGTGCAGTTCCTCTTCTAATGGCCTAGCTTTCCACATACAAAACACATTAACTCGTTTTCCTTACCCTTCCTATGGATCTTTCTCTTCTTGAAAGGGTAGTGCTTGGGAGATTTGGACTTGTTGTGAGTATTGGGGCCCTTTTACTTGTTCTTTCTTTTCTTATTCACAATAAGGATAACAGGTTTATCATTCCCCATATCCTTATCCACTTGGTGAATCATAGTAATAATTTCTAAAATAATATTCTCTTTATTTCTCATATTGTAATTAACAATAAAACTGTATAAGGTCTTAGGAAGTGATGAAAGAATGAGATATTTATACAACTCATCCTAGAATTTAATCCCTAATATTTATAAGCATTTAATGTATCCAATAATCTTGAACACATGAGTTCCATCTAGTATAAACTCTCTAATATTAGTTGTAAACAAATAATTATAGATCTCATACCTTTCTTGTATCTCCTTCTCTTAATAGAGACCCTGAAGGTGAGACATCATTCTATACACATCCATGTCATCATGTTGTTTCAAAATCTCATTGGACATGGATGATAGCATGAAACACTGAACATCTGTAACATCATTAATATGTTTCTCATAGAGAGATAACTCTTCATCACTTTCCTCATTACTAGGCACATCAGGAATAGGTTCTTCCAACATATACAATTTCCTTTTCATGGAAAAGTATAATGCAAAATCACCTTTTCCACTATTAAAAATTTATACCAGCGAGAAGATTATCCTTATCTAGTATGGATCATATTGATATGTTTGAATTTATTTTATGTTTTTAAAAATAAGATAAGAATAATTTTATTACTTTATATGATAAAATTTATAAAAATAAATATTATATTTATTAGTCTCCCAACATTTTATCAAAAACCAATATCCCTCACCATTGTCTTCAAAATATTCTATTGCTTGGACATTCTAATGGAATGGATCCATATTACCCTTATCATTACCCAAAATTTTATTGGTCAAGAAACTTGAATGGTATTAGGTATTCATTCCAAATACCAACTATATTAACTCATAGTTCCTTGATCTATTGAGTAGACTCCCCAATCCTGAAATACTTAAATTTGATTTCCTCAACCCTTACCTCTCAGTTACACCAAGTATTTCTTTAGTAGTCAACCCTTTATGTGAACTAAGTTAAGTCAACCCAAAACTTTAAGTTATAATTCCCTGATAATGGAAAGCACCCCAACTTTGGCTAGTCAAGCACTTTGAACAATTTTTTGATTTTAACTAAAGTGTGGAAGGCTATAACAAATTAATATATATTATTAAGAAATTTTATACTTTTATGCATAAATTTACAATTATTATTTTTATTATATTCTTTTTAATGTTAATAGGATTTATTTAAGTGATTAACCATGTCTTAGATACTATTTACCTATAAGACAATTTATTTTAGTTCTATGTTGCATGCTCATTAATTTCATTAATTTATGTGATCACAACAAAACATACATAATGAAGTAACCATGAAACATGATAGAAATGAAATAATAAAATGGTATGATCATGATATTTTACTAATGGTTATTTTATCTACCAGTTTATGAACTACCCGTTGACCTAGGGGAAAAACACCTTGAACCAATTAAGGTTCATGTTACAACTTTACACCTATACACATATGTATCTCTCTTGGATTGGTTTTAACTCAGATCCAAACTTGAACCGCCTCTACTATCTTGGGAGCTCCATCCGTTACATATGCTTTTACTCACACACATGTGAAGGGAAAAGGGTTTACATAAAATAAACCTTGGGAATGCATGGAATTACATAATAAGAGGAGAGAATACACACATGAAAACAATTTAATTTAATAATAAATTAAATTAAACCAATCACATATAGTGTTATGGTCTATTCTCATGATCAACCACATGCATGTAACGAATTACACATTTAATAAAACTAGTATTAAATTATTAATCATTCTTATTTAAGATAAACCATGCTCGAATCAATTAATTATCATATTTAATTAATAAATTATTTTATCTTAATTTTCATACAATTTTTTTTAGATTATCATCCATCATAATTTTAAACAAAATAAATTTATTTAAAATTAATTATGTACAAAAATGTACCTTGGAAGTAATATGGAGAATACCCATTCAATTTTAACCAACATGTATTATACTCATATACTGTTTACTCTTTTGACATATGGAATACACAACCTATCACGTACTTTCATGACGTGTATTATCAACTTAATGATTACATGAATTACCTGATTTTTTGGTCATGTGTTATACTTTAATGCATGTAGAGTAATAACTGTTAGTACGACTCATATATGATATATAGATCTAAACATTATGTAGATGTTAATTTAACATTTATATATATAAATACTAAAACCCATCACATGGAATGTCCTATCAATTTAATGACTACCCGTAAGAAAATGTCGATAAGGGTTACATAATATAAGAAATAAATTTTAAATATGCATAATTCGGTATAAGTACATGGCGTGTAGAAGTGAGATACACGCCATGTACATCTCTCACTATGTATCCAAGACACATGGCTAAGGACTCAGTGTATAAATCATGCCAAGGAAAAAATGGAGTACACGACATGTACAATGGGCTACACGTGTGTGGTCTCTGAATTACATAGCCACCAGTTAGGTAGGCCTTGTATGGTAATACACAACCTGTCTATGACTCAAAGAGACTACACAACGTGTACATGGGCTAAACAATGTGTAATCCGGCTAACCATACACCACCCTGGTCTAGTCTACATGCAGTGTAAGAAATAAATTCACCGCATGTCATCAATGCACACGATTTGAATTAATTGATGAATTAATTTTTGATGGATTGAAAAAAAGTACATAGCGTGTAACTCCAGTTACACATTGCATAATCCTATGTTATCTAGAGAGAATCCTTAGCACCTATGAATGAGATATTAGCTTTTATTTCATTCATAAAATTAATCATATTGATTAGATCTATGAGAAATGAAGGTGGAAGAAGCAGATCTCACAATTCTGATTAGAATAATGATTAAACTTGAATTGAAAAATAAATAAAAAATTCATAAATAAATCAATGATCATTAAATAATTATAAATAATTATGTGACCCCTTTGATACCACTTTTAGGTTCCAAGAATAGCGGAAGTGTATGATGGTTTGTTCCCAAATTTTATTTTTTCCATAATCGATGATGAATACGAGATATTACACAATGTTGAGCATTGTGATCAAAAAAATTACATAAAATAAATAGACAATGGATAGAACACCAGAATCAAAGAGAGGATCATCACATATTATTTATAATTAATTTAATTAATTAATGAATTACCATTATGGAATTATTTCTTTGTTGATGAATATGAAAATAGAACTGCATTGTATGGTCATTGCGTTGTAGGAATCAAAGAAGATTACCTCTAGTGGTGATCCACACATGTTCCAAAAATCTTTGAATGTTACTGTAGGATTCTCTAGGTTCTAGAACTGTAAATCCTATTGCTTGCGTCGTCCACCTTTGACCACCTTGAGAATCGCTTCCAAAGCATTCTTCTAGATCTCTCTTGGCTTGAGAGTGGGAGGCAGAGGAAGATTGCTCTCCACTATTGGGAGAATTCTTGGAGAAGGGAGATCTATGGGTCTTAAGAGGATTCTTAAATTCCATTGTGCACAACCAAAACAAATTAATTGGCTCTCTAAGAAAATAATATAATTAGGTTTATCTATCACTAGGGTTAGAAATAAATAATTACAAAGTTCCCCTTATTATTTATTTAATCCCTACAGAACCCCATGTAAAATAATAATAATAATAATAATATTTTTTTTAGATGCACTTAAATTTAAAATTAAATTAAATATTATTTAAATAAATAACATTCAATATTTATTAATTCTCACTAGACCATTAAACTCACTCCACAATTTCTCCATAATATTTATTGAGCCTTGAATAATGATTATTTATTTTTAAAATAAATATCACTGCATTATTATCCAATAAATAAATAAATATTATATTCACTAAGTAGATAATAAATATTAATTAAATATTCCACTCATATTATATTATCTTGAATAACTAGTGATAGGATAAATGCGATCAAGAAAAAAATGAATAATTATTAAACCACATGTGATAATAATATTTATTAAACTTTTTAATAATAAATAATAATAATATTATTTAACTGAGATTCTAGATACATTTTGCGTGTGAACCTCTAGACCTCTTTCTTAGTGGCATTGGGAGAAGCATCCTAAAGTCCAAGTTTAGTGTCTAGAAACATGCCGAGTCACCCATAGAGAAAGAATTTAATTCCAAAAAAACATAATACCTCATACGGATGCTTATTGTGCAATATTATCCCGTTATCACAATATCTATAATCAAGCAGGTTTCTTGTTGGTGTTATCAACCTATGTGTTCAATGTATCTTTCTTTGACTTATCAAAAATTGAATATTCCTATAGAACACCATGGACATTGATTTATTTAGGCTATATCATTTCCATCAAAGTTTCAGAGATATAAACTTCTGTTAAAGAACATAAGGGAAAAATCCTTTCTCGTATTATTAATTAATGCGGTATTACTCATGACACACCCAACATATCCTACCCCAATATGAACATCTGCCATCACAGTTTTCATAAATACATTGAAGTACGCGATTAATAATAATCATTAATAATAATCTTAAAGTATAAGGACCAATACACACATCTGTAGATAGGAACATCCAATGACACATATAAATGTAGATTTCCTACTGGTGGGTCTCGTTCTGATAATATCTTACTAGATATTACCAAGGGTGTACACCATGATAAGGTGCCTCAAAGTCCTATGATTTTCTACCCCTAATATCCTGTATCATTTGTGTCCCTCAAATGATATCATATGACTATAGAATATGTATTTAAAAATAGTGTCGTAGCACTTTTGGGTTCTCATCATAGTAGGGAACTACTATGACCTTTTAGTGCAACAATTACTCTTAGGACATTATCACATACTATGTTACATATAAGAATAATCATCATGTTATAAAAAGTTTATTAATATTCAAAACTATGAATACAAGTTATCATAAAGTACAGAGAAGTTGGTTCTAGGGAACCAACTCTAACATATAAAACCCTTTATTTTTCACAAAGTCTAATAATATTTTTTTAATATTTTTAAAATGTAATTAATTATCATTTTAAACCTGAATGTTATCAATACTTTTAAACTTAATTTTATAAAATTTGAAGGCATTATTCCTCAAATAAATTTTCTAATAAAACATATAATTTCTATAAAATTATTTTAAATTTACTTAATCTTGGTACACTCCCATCACATAAAACCTAAAAATATGTGTTTAAGACATTAAACATATGATAAATATTAAACTCATTAACCCCTTATGGTATCCATAAATCTTAAGTTAATGAAGACATAAATTATTCTAAAATTTAACAAAATACTTAAATTCTTCATGATTAATATTACCAAAATATCATTGGTAAAATACTTCTAAAATTTAATTTTGGATAAAAATAGAAAAATAATTCATCCATTTTATTTTAACATAGGTCCTTATTTGTTCAAGGGGATAACCTTTATAAGAGGTAATTGACTCAAAAAATTCCCAGGTTCTACACATTAAGAAAAATAACTATAAATAGATCTATAAGATGAGATTTATTTCATTCCATCATACTCTTCATTTTTCTTTATAAATTCTTTTCTTTATGACCTTCCTCTTCACACATAAAGTATTTTACCATTAAACAGATATTTCTTATTTTCAATCTAATACAACTTAGGTTTATCCTAGGTCTTTCACTATCATCATCTATTCAAATACTTTATAATGGTTTATAAATAAAATGTAAATTATCTAAAGCATATCCCCTAGGAGTGTCAAACTTGGTGTATAGTAAGTCCTGTTGTCATGCACTAGGTGATGATTGGGTCAAGACCAATGTGACATTTTTGAAGTTATTACCCTGAGTTACCTCTGTTCTAGAACCATATCCACTTATAGTATCTATATATGAATGTATTGCTTGTAAAAACCACATAATCACTTCCTTACCAAAACATTAGGATGTTCTTATACACTTATCATCAATTATATCATAGAATTTTGTTCCCTAATATATGTTTTACATAATCTAGTTCCCAAGGTTTCTACTAAACTTCCTATGATACCAACTATAGTGACCCCGATCCCAATAGACCGAAACTGGTGTCTGGTTTATTACATTGAAATAAGATACAAGGAATTACATCTCCAAGGACCAAATAGTTTACATACTTGAATCACATTTATATTTGAAAATATATAATACAATAATGTATTTTCTTGAGAACACAATTATTTACCTTAATATATCCTAGTATATCAATCATAAAATACTTCTTGGTATCCTAGGGAAAAAACACATAAGAAAGGTATGATCTCAAATTCTCAGTAAGAGAGAGGGTATAGAGTAATCTATAAATAAATAAGGAATAATCAATATATAAAGCTAAATAACTGAAAAAATGACATTTAATCAATAAATTGATCATAATATGGAAGGTATAAATGAGGTTCAAATAATTCCATGTTAATAATCTCATAGGATTGAAAAAAACCATATATATTCTAACTAATAAAATAATCACATGGAATATCAATAACTAAATTCATAATGATGGGATGCATAATATCGGACACCATAATCACACTTTCAAGAACTTTCACAATATAGTTACTATAAATTACTTTCCTAAGATTATTAAAAATTACCAGTTTCAAACCCATTGGGTTTGTCTAACTAATTTTTGTCAAGACTTTTCACAAGACACTTAATGTTAAGACCTTTCACAAGACAGTTTAAAACTATAGGGTAAAAACTCATAGGGTTTAGTGAATTTATTTTGTTTCATGAGACCTGTTGATGCATCAAGGGGATATCTATAGATAGGAAAGATGAATGTCTCTATGTAGAAATAAATCCTCATATATAAAATAAGTAATTTTATTAATGAAAAATGTTCCTTATCATCAAATATCCATATTTGGTAAAGGATAAAAATTTATCAACATTTCCCAAGTTAACCAAATAACTATAAAAGTAAACACCATATGTAAAATTGGTATATATTTTAGGAAATAATGAAATCCATTATACAATAATAAGGATATTTAATATAAATTTCACTTATAATTAATTTTTTTTACAAAAAAGTTATTGTTTCAAGATAAATTTAACAACCACAAAATAAAGTGATATTGTACAATAACTTTTACCACTTGGTAATTTTCAAGTCAAATACACTTAGATGAATTAATTCAAATTAAAACGTTAAATAACATGAATTATTAATGAATAATGATATTACATGTCAAATGGATAACATATATACCACATAAAATTGAATTAGTTCATAATAATAAATAAGTCTCAATGGAATGAAAATTCAGATGAAATCCCTTATCTCACACATCCTTTTGATTGAATGTTATTTCACATTATGTATAGTGGTTTTAAACCTTTAATTAACTTAAAAAAGAACCATATTAATATTTAAAATATCATATGTGATCCTTTTATAACATCTTTTCACTTATTCATTAATAGTCTTTCATTATTTTTATTATTTTGGGTGTTAATTGCCTTGTTTTCTTATGCGTGTTTTTTTTCATTAAAGATCCAATTATTGAAAATATTATATAATTTAATCATATATATAATAATAATGAAATAATAATTATATTTTTAAATTATTTTCTCTTTTAAAACCAATTATGAAGTATGGTTATTAAAAATGAAGTATGTTATGATCATGGAGATGGTAGGCTGTACGTATGCATGAGCAACGTTTATATTTTCCAATGATTATTATGGAAAAGAGGTAAGTAATATATAATATTTACATAATTATAATAATATAATATATACCTTATTATATAAAAATATGTATATGTATATCATACATGTGGTTTGGTGATGGAAAGAGAGTCACATCGCTTCGTGAATACGATAGTCCACACATACACGAACAATGTTATCATCTTTAAGTGATTGAAATGGTAAGAAATAAAATGATATATTATATTTAAAAAATTATAAATATGTCATGAATATAATAATTATTTCATTTATATAAAATATAATCATTAACTTTATCTTTATCACCTTCCATGCGAAGCGTTAGTGAAAGACGAGTCACATCGCTTGGTGAGGCTGTAGTCCACCATACACAGGAGTGAAGTTATCACATATCCTACTAAATGGAAAGTAAAAAAGATATATATAATATAATGAATATATAGTTATAAATATGTTATAAATATATTATATATAATTTATATACATCATCATACCCCATCATGAGAGGTGGTAATAGAAAAACAAAGGACCCTGGTTTGTGAGGTGGTTGTCCACCGTACGTACGAATGATAATTTCATAACCCATTTTATGGAATTAGAGGTGATTTTTGGTCATGAAACTATTATAGAAACATCCCAATATATTTAATATACTAATTTTATTATATAAACATGGTTTAATAATAATTAAAGTAGGTGAAAAATAAGTAAAATAAAAACACTCATTGAAGAACGTTATATCTTCTTTAGGTATCTTTCTTAGGTTTGAAAAAAACCTAAATAGGTTGTATTTTAGAACAAAATAAGGATTCTATGATTAGGTTAGGGAATTTGGGAAGTTATTTATTTAGATTTTGGTTTATAAAAATGTCTTTATAGGTGTGAGTAAGTGATTGGAGTGAGTGACTTTTTATAATTGAGGAGGGGTGACATTTTTGTAAATACTCAAAAGTATTCACTATTGAGAGGTCACTATTACCTCATGTGCCTAAGAAATAGATCAATAATAGAGTGGAGGTATTATTTGGTTGATAAAAACCTCCACCACACAAAATAAACACATTTTTTATCATGTTATTTCTTAGTTGTTAATTTTACTCAATTTTACCCTTTTAGTTTTTTACAACGATAACTAATATTTTTAACCTAGTTAATTTATCCTTTAATCCTAAAATAATATGATCCATAATATATAATTTGGAAACAATAATTATAAATATTAAATCAAAATTATCAATAAAAAATCCCATGTGTTTGGAATTTGTTTTAAACATAAATGCTTCTAACATACAAAAATAACGTTTTAACATTAACCGCACTAATAGAGTTTTTACTATTTAACGGTCAATATAGTAATTATAAAAGAAAAATTGGTCCATGAGTGGAACATAGCTGATATTTATAAAAATTTAAAAATAAATTGGTAGGATATTTTATTTTATTAATTTTAAATCATTTAATAAAATATCATTTATTATAAAATATCATTAATGTCAATTTTGACATTATTCATTTAATTTGAATTTAAACATATCAATAAAAATATGGAATTTAAATGTATTATGTTAAAACCTATTTAACATGACATAATCAAATAAAAAATTAATGTATCATAACAATTCATTCAATTTTTTTCACTTTTAATATTATTAGTATCATTTATTTTATTTTATTATTAACTAAATAATTCATGTGTTGGAATTTCTTAAGAATTTAAAGCAATTATTTATCTATAAAAAATTAACATAAATTATCATGATAAAAAACTCATTTATATTTAAAAATAATAAATTAAAGTCAAGGAATATTCCCTATCCTAAAGATTTATATATATTAAAGTCAAGGAAGATTCCTTTTTTGTCTTTTTTTACTTAACTTATTATATAGTCCAGTTACGTTCAAAAGTATCCAAAAAAATCATAAAATTAGATAATATTCTGATAAGGGTCAAAATATTTCCATTAAATGGTTTTTTAAAAGTTAGTAGGTTATTTTACCCCTTATATATTAGGTTTAACCCCCAGTAAACATGTTTTTACCTTAATCGTGATAATTAATTTCAATTGTTTTTACTAATAATTATGGTAACAAATTAAGTTTATTGTATCAATAAATATTAATTATTATGATTAAAAACATGTAATCAATTTTATCAAATTAAATTCAAATTATTTATATAATTCAATTTAAAATAAGTCTCACATACACGATGAGAATGCAGGTTTTCAAAGAGATAATGTTCAAAAGTTTATAAAGTTTTTATATCAAAATTCAATATGAAAATTATTCCAATGGACTAAAATGGAATAATTTATATATAATTGAACTAATTTATATATAATTAAACTAATTTTACTTGAAAAAAATTTAAAATATAACTTAACATTATAAATAATTTAAACAAAAGGTAGTTTTTAATTAAAATTCATTATTTTCACTATTCATCAAAAAAATGAAACATTTTAGAAAAATAACAATAAATTCACCCTAAGATTATTTTTATATGATGATTTTAAAATATAATTTTATTTTTTCATTTTAATTTTCTAAAATTGTTAACAATTAGTTTTAAATTATGTGCAGAATGCACGACTAAACCGTCTTTTATAAAAATATAACTTTTTTTTTTCAGAAAATATTTATTTTTCTTAAAAATGTTCCTGATTTTATTACTAATTAATATATTACTAATAATAATATATAAAATAAATATTTTCATAAGTAAGTTAATATTATTTGTACCCTCCATTCCAACGGCTAGGTGATATATTAAATAATTATGTTAATAGTACATTGTTGTTTGGTAAAACTTAGTCTTGTGTGTAATGCAAGATATTGATGAAACTTTCTATTGAATGTAACAAAAGATAACTCATTGGTGCACATAGTGTAATTTATTGAATATATATTTTTTAAATAAATATTTCATAAAGTCTCAGGGTGTTATATTTTCTTCTAAGATTGGTGTTGTGTGTCATATACGCTATCAAATACAATGTTCTTCTATTAGAATTTTAGGGTGTTACATTCTTCAAAACTTAAATAAATTGCATATTTTCAATTTAAAATTGATCTTAGTAATAAATGGTTTGATATATGGTAATACAATTGTTGAAAATGACACATCATAAAAAGTGTTAACAAAACATCCTCTTAATAAGAGTAAAAGGGAAATATAAGGGTCCTATGGAATAATCACATAACTAGGTTTCCATGTAGGATAACATAGGTGGGAAATAAAATCATAGTGATATAATGAAATCTTAAATAATTATAGAGAGTGATTCATGTCATTTATGACAGGAAAGCAGATGGTTAATGAAAAGTTAAGGGTCTCAAAACCACAAATATGTGACGATTTAAAAGACCATTTTATTCATTAGATATGAATGTAATAGGATAATTTTTTTTATTTTAAGATACTTTTCCTAAAGTTGAAGAATTATTTTACTATCTATGAATATATGGAAATATAACTGATTCATTTTTATTTCATAAGTATAATTTCATCCTTTTGTTATGATTTGTTCAATTTACAATTCATCCCTTTAAGAAATAAATATCTAAAAATGAATTTTTTATACCTCAAGTACTAAGATTTACTTTTAATGGATATTTATATCCATAAATGGATGATGTGTCTTTATTTATGTCTATAAATATTTTCCAAAACCAATATAATTAGCACAAGTTATACAATATAATATATTAATCTCTAATACTTATAAGTAATACTACTAGTTCATCGTTGATATATATTTTTTCAAATCTTTTAATGGAAAAAAATGAAATATTAATCAAGACATCACATATGCTAGTGGTAGGAACTTAAAACCTTATCATCCTTTGATCATGGGTTCTAGACCAACAACCTTATTGGATGCATCAGGTTGTCACCTAACATATGAGTTGTCTTTTTTCTAAAACCATATTAATATAATTGCTATAATGTTCCCAAAAATATTATGGACATCCTTGAACTAAAATTAATCATTATATAATTTTTTACTAATGTTTTTAATACAACCATTTCTTTTTCACAAATTCTAATAATATTATTTGAATATTATTATAATTTCATTAATGATCATATTAACCCTAAAAAGTATCAATACCTTTATACTTATTTCTATAAAATTTAAAGACATTATTCCTTAAATAACTTTTCCACTAAAACATATACATTCCATAAATTTCTCCAAAATCTACTTAATCTTGTTACACTCCCATAACATAAAAATTAAAAAGAGGTTTTTAAGACATTAAAATTATGTTAAACCTTATAATCATTAACCCATGATGTTATCCATAACTATTAAGTTAATAAAGAAATATATGCTTCTAAAATTTAACAGAATCCTTAAATGCTTCATGATCCTTATAACCAAAATACCATTGATAAAATACTTCTACAATTTAATTCTCTAATAGAAATACAAAAATAATTTATTTGTTTTATTTCAACATAGATCCTTCCTTGGTCAAGGGGTTAACCTTTAGAATAGGGAATTAACTTTGATGATTCTCAGGTTATACACATTTAAGACAACAAACTTTAGATTGATCTCTTGGATGAGATTTATTTCCTTCCATCATTCTCTTCATTTTTCCTCAGAAATTCATTTCTTTATGCCCTTCCTTTCCACACATAAAGCATTTTACCATTCCACTGAGATGCCTTATTTTCAATCTAGGACACCTTAGGTTTAATATAGGTCATTAATTTTCATAATCTATTCAACTAATTTATAATGGTTTGTAAATAAAATATGAATTATATAAATGATATCTCCTGGGAGTTTCAAACTAGGTGTGCAGTTAGGACTATTTTTATGCACCATGTGATGATAATTTCAATCCCAATATTCCCTTTTCAGAGTTATTACCCCTAGATAACCTTGTTCCATAACCACACCCACTTGTAGTATCTAGATAGAGATGTACTCATAGGAAAATCCATATAATATCTTACTTACCAAAACTTTAAGATGTTCTTGTACACTTATCCTCAGTCTATCATAAGGATATTTTCCCTAATATATATTTTCCTTAATATAGTTACCATATCACTGTATATCAACCATAAAATAATTCATGTAATCTTAGGTAAAATAAAATATAAGAAATGGGTGATCTTAAATTCTTATTAAGGGTGAGCGTACACCGTAAGCTATGAATAAATAAAGAATAATCAATATGGTAAGGTGAATAAATGAAAAAAAATTCCATTTAATCAATATTTTGAACATAATATTGAAGGAATAAATGATGATCAAATAATTACATATAAATAATCACATGTTATTGAAAAAAACCATAGATATTATAACTAATCAAATAATCACATGGAATATCAATAACTGAATTCATAATGAGAGGATGGATAATGATAGACATCATAATCACAATATCAATACTTTTCACAAGATAGTTACTTTAAAGACCTTTCAAAATACTATTTAAAACTATTGGTTTCAAGCTCATTGGGTTTGGCCAACTCATTTGTGTCAATAACTTTCACAATACACTCATTGTTAGGACCTTTTACAAGACAGTTTAAAATTACTGGGTATAAGATCATAGGGTTTGTCCAACTGATTTTGTCTTATGATACCTGTTGATAAATCGAAGAGTTGTATTTAACTGATCCACACCTATGTATTCAAGTCTAAAGAAATTTTTATATATCAAATAATTGTTTTAGTTAATGAACAATGCTACTTATAATAAAATATCTGTATTGAGTAAAGGAGACAAATTTATCAATATTTCCCCATTTAATCAAATCACTGTCAAAGTAAACACCATATGTAAAATTTTTATACATTGTATGAAATAATAATATCCATTATACAAGAATAAGGATATTTAAGATAAATTTAATGAACATTGAAAAATGATCACAAGAAAGTGATTGTTTCAAGAGAAAGTTAACAATCATAAAAGAAAGTGAGATTGTACAATAACTTTTACCACTTGGTAAATTTCAAGCTAAATACCCATGGATGAAATAATTCAAATTTAAACTTATAATAACATGAATTATTAATCAATCATGATATTACATTTCAAATAGGTAATTATTTAAATGACATAAAATTGAATTGGCGCACAATAAAAAATATGTCTCAATGGAATGTAAATTGAGACAAAATCCATTACCTCACACTTACTTTTGATTAAATGTTATTTAAACCCGTTTTAGTGGTTTTAAACAAGTTATTAACTTAAAATAAAGACATATTACTATTTAAAATATCATATATGATCATTTTATAACATATTATCACTTGTTCATTAATAATCTTTCATTATTTTCATTGTTTTGGGTGTTAATTTCCTTGTTTTCTTATACATGTTTTATCATTAAAGATATAATTATTGAACATATTATATTGTTTAATAATCTATATAATAATAATAATGAAATAATTATCATATTTTTACATCAATTTTACTTTTAAAACCAATCATGAAATATGATTATGAAAAATGAAGTATGTTGCGATCATGGAGACGGTAGCCCGTACATACGCATGAGTAACACATCCAATTTCCAATGATAATTATGTAAAGGTGTTAAATAATATATAATATTTACATAATGATAATAATATTATATATACCATATTATATATACATATATATATATATATATATATATCATCCATGTGGTGTGGTGATGGAAATAGAGTCACATCGCTTCGTGAAGGCGGTAGTCCACCCGTATCTAAATGATGTTATCATCTTTAAGTAATTGAAAAGGTAAGAAATAAAATAATTTATTATATTTAAATAATGATAAAAATTTCATTAATATCATAATTATTTCATTTATATCACATATAATCATTAAATTTATCCTTATCACCATCCATGTAAAGTGTTAGTGAAAGACGAATCACATCGATTCACAATGCAGTAGTCCGCTGTATACAGGAGAAATGTTGTCATATCTCATACGTAATGTAAGTTAAAAAAAATGATATAATTACTCAATATGTATTAATATGTTATAAATATATTATATATACTTTATATCCATCATCATACCCAACTGTGAGTGGTGGTAATGGAAAAACGAAAGACCTTGGTTTGCGAGGTGGTAGTCCTCTGTACACACGAATGATGATTTATTAACCCATTTTTTTTGAAGTTGAGGTGTTTTTAGATAATAAAATTATTATAAAAACATCCTAGTATATTTAAGATACTTATTTTATTAAATCATCATGGTTTAATAATAATTTAATTAGTTGGAAAAAGAAATAAAATAAAAATTCTCGTTGAAGAATATTACCTCTTTTTAGGGTATCTTCCTTAGGTTTGCCGCAAAAAATTACTAGGTTGTATTTTTATGAAAAATAATGATTTTATAATGATTTTAGGTAAATTTGGAAGTGTTTTGGGTAGTTTTTTTCAAGACAAAATGGATTTAGTGGGGTTAGTAAGTGAGGGGAGTGAGTGCCCCTTTAAAATCAAGGAGGGGTAACATTTTTGTAAATACTCAAAAGTATTCATTATTGGGTGGTAAATATCACATAACATGACTCAAAAATAAATAAATAACGTATTTAATATATTATTTGGTATAGAATCACCTCCACCAAAAAAACAAAATTTATGTCATTCCTTAGTCTTTAAGTTTACTCAGTTTTACCCTTTTAGTTTTTTGCCACCATAATTAATCTTTTTAACCTAGTTAATTTATAATTTAAGACTAAAATAAAAAGTACCTTATTATATAATTTGTACCCAATAATTATAAATATTAAATATAACTTATTAAATAAAAATATTATGTGTGTTGAAAATTAATTTTAACACAAGCACATGCAACATGAAAAAAATACCCTTTTAACGTTAACCATACTGATAAAGTTTTTACTATTTAGGAGTAAATATAGTAATTATAAAAGAAAAATTGGTACATTAATGGAAAATAGTTTATATTTATTAAAATTTAAAAATCACTTGGCCAGAGATAAGATATTTAGTAATTTTAAATCATTTAATAAATTAGCATTTTTTATAAAAAAACATTAACGTCAATTTTGACCTTATTCATTTAATTTGAATATAAAAATATAAATATAATTATATAATTCAAATATATTATTTTAAAACATATTTAACATGATATAGTAACCTAAAAAATTAATGTATCATAACAATTCATTCAATTTACTTCACTTTTAATATTTTATTATCATTTATTTTATTTAATTATTAAATAAATAATTCCCGTGTTGGCGTTTCTTAAGTATTTAAAGTAATTATCTCATCTATAAAAACTTAAAATAAATTATCATTATTAAAATAATCTTTTTTTATTACAAAATAATATTTATAACTGAAAATATGTTGTTTTTTTCTATCTTAAAGCTCTATAGATATTAAAGGTAAGGACGATTCATTTTTTTATTTTTCTTTACTTACCTTGTTATATAGGTCACTTTCATATAAAAGTGTCACTAAAACTAATAAAATTAGATAATATGGATATAAGGGTCAAAATATGGCCATAAAATGGGTCTTGGACAACTTTGTAGGTCATTTTACCCCTTATCTATTAAGTTTAACCCTCAGAAAACTCATTTCCCCCTTAATCATGATAATTACTTTTAACTGCTTTCACTAATCATTATGGTCAAAAATCAAGTTTAACATATTACCCAATATTAATTAGTATGATTAAAAATATTAAATCCATTTTATCAAATTAAATTCATATAAGTGACAGAATTTAATTTAAATTAAGTCCCGTAGACGTGATGAGAATGCGGGTTTTCAAAGAGAAAATATTCAAAAGTTTATAAAGTTTTTATATCAAAATTTAATATGGAAATGATTATAATGACCTAAATTATAATAATTGATATATAATTTAATTAATTTTACTTTAAAACAAATTAAAAATATAATTTAACTTCATAAATAGTTTAAAATAACAGTAATTTTTCATTTAAAATTTAACAATTTTCACTATTTATTGAAAAATGAAATTTTTAGAAAAATACCAAAAAACGACCATAAGATAATTTTTATATGATTATTTCAAAAAATAATTTTATTTTATCAAATAAATTTTTATAAAAGCTGTAAAAATTAATTTTAAATTATGCGTGGAAAGCGCAACTAATTCATCCTTTATAAAAATACCGTTTTCAGAAACTATTTCTTTTTCTGTTAAATGATTCTTATTTTATTACAAATAAAAAGATAAAAAAATAAATGCGTGTAAAATATATATTTTATTAAGTTATTTAATCATATTTTCACCCTCTATTCAAATGGTTAGGTGACATATTTAATAATAATGTTAATAATATATTGTTGTTCGGTAAAAATCGATGTTGCGTGTAATGTAAGCTATCAGAGAAACTCACTGTTGCATTTAACAAAAGATAACTAAGTGTTGCGTGTAGTGTAAGCTATTTAGTAGATTTTTTTAAAAAAATATTTAATAAAGTCTCATTGTGTTATATTTTAATCTAATCTTGGTGCTGTATGTCATATACACTATCCAATATAATGTTTCTATTTTATAATTTTAGGGTGTTATAAACTAGAAAAATATTTCTTACTCCAAGAATCTACCACCATGTTCTCCTTCCTAGGGTGGTAGTGTATTGGTTATTAATAATATTTATTCAATTAAAACTATATCATTTGGAATATATTCAACCCTTTCTATGTGAATATATTCCTCAAGATTTTATGATCATTATATATATATATATGTATATATATATATCATATATTTCACTATAAAGATAATGCCTCCATTTTTAATTAACACTTCCATATCTAAATAATAATCTGGTTAATTTTATTCATGATTTTTCAATGGGAATTAGGAATAATCTATAACCATATCATTCTACATGAGGAGGCATCCTGTTCCCTTCTTCGATGAATCACTATAGATTAAAATCCCTTGTCCACTGTAGGGTTGTGTGAGCATAAGTGACCCAACCAACATTATTTTCAACTCCTATAAATTTTAATCACATTCATCTATCCATAGTAACTTTGATACCTTCCATTTAAAATTGGTTAGTAGATTAGATATCCATGATAAATCCCTTAAAAAGTGTCAATATTATCTATCTATCCTAAAAAAACTATGGATCTCTGTTACCATGGTTGGTCTAGGCCATTGGTCAATAAATTCCCTCTTTTAAGGGTCCATCTATATACCCTCACATGAGATTATATAACCTAATAATTAAACCTTATTTAGATAAAATTCAAAATTTATAAATTCGGTATATAACTTATCCTTACTATGGGTTTTCAACATAATCTTTAAATGATCTTCATACTCTTCATTGGTGTTTGAATATATAAAAATATCATCCATAAATACTACCATAAACTGATCAAGGTAATCTTTAAAGAATCCATTCCTTAGATCAATGAAGATAAAAATGGAATTGGTAAGTCCAAATGAAATTACTATAAATTCATAATATCCATACCTCGCACGGAAGGATATCTTTAGTATATTATCCTTTTTGACACTCAATTGATGATATCTTGGACGAAGTTCAAAATTTAAAAAGTGTTGATATTTGTGAATTTTATCAAACAAGTCATAAATATGGGGTAAAAGATACTTTTTCTTGATAGTGATCTTTTTACATTCTTGCTAATCAATGAAAAGACACATTGACCCATCTTTTTTCTTAAAAAAAGAATAAGCGCCCCCATGGTGATGCACTCGGGCGTATGAATATATCCTAGAGTTTATTATTCAATTACTACAACTAAATTGGGGATATTATATATAGATTCTTTGAAATAGGAGTAACACTAGGTATAAGTTCTATTGGAAACCCAACTTCATTATTCGAGGAAAGACTAGGCAAGTATTTAAGAAATGCATCAACATATTCTAAAAAAATAGACATATCTTCAATTTTGAGTTTCTATCTAACCATTTGAGATAAAAAAACCCTCATGAATAAGTTGTAAGACCCATAAAATGGAAGTTATTCCCATCAGATGTTCATGTTCATCCTCACACTGACAAAAATTTGTAGGTTAATTTAGAATATCAAATGTGATTTCCTTATTCAAGAAATTTATAAAGGATCTATGTAGAGAAAGATAATCAGTGTTCAAAATCATGTCAAATTACACTAAAGGATAACTAATAATATTTTCATAGGAAAAATTCTAACAGACTTTAAGATGAATTCCCCAACTATAGAGCGTGACTTAATTATCATGATTTACTTTAGCGATAGACATAGAATATCCCCTTACTTCATATAGGAGTTGACTTTTGTATTAGGGAATCGACTATGATAATGAAAAAGTTCCCCACACATAGGACATTGAACTAATAGTGGTTCCCTAGGATGAACACCATTTTCCTCCATTGAACTCTTCATTTTTCCTTAGAAATTAGTTACTTTATTCCCTTCTTTTCCACACATAAAACATCTTCCTGTTCCTTTGAGTCATTCCCCTTGGTGATTCTTCTAAAATTCTCAAAATGTAGGAAGATGAATCTTTTTTCCTCCATGGTCTTTATGAAACTCTATTTTTCTATTATTAGGTGTGTTATATTACTCACCCAAGTTGAGGTTTTTAATTATACATCGATATAATTCGTTAGGAATAAACACAAGGTTTTACATTATAGATCCCATTTCATTTGTTTGGTTATGAATATGGTTATTGAATTTGTTTCTAAATTAGTTTTTCAAATTAATCCTCTTAGTTCCATCCATTTACTAAAACCAAAAAATATTAGTGAATATCAAACATCAATAGTTAGAGAAAAAAATCATATGATTATGAAAATAATTCTTATGATGTACTCAATTTTGACACCTTATTTCAACCTGGGGAACTTTAAATTAATATTATATCAATATGGATTATCATTGGTTTTCATATATTGTATCCAGTCATTCATCATAATGTTTTATAAAGAAAATTTGTATTAACCCAAGTATATACCCTGTGAGTGTCTAGCCATGTGTGTAGTCTTAGTCCCACTCATCGTGCACTAATGTTGATCAAGGTAATACCCATACCAACCCTTTTAAAGTTTTTACCCCTAGGTGAATTTATTCCATAGTCACATCTGCATGATAGTATTGGAACATGTATTTATTTTATAGGAAAACCATACTTCTTTATTTACCATAACTTAGGCTGTTATCATACAGTTAGGCTTATCCTAAGAGTTCTCATTAAATTAATCTAATTTTAATCTCTAAAAATTACTAAATCATGATTTGATACCAACATAGGTGACCCAAGACTAGAATAAATAAATATTACATCATCTTAGATGAATATTCAATACACACCAGGATAATAATTCATTAAGACCACAAAGGTTTAATGTCTTTGGAGACTAGATACATAATCAACATTTTTCTTAAATGAATTTCAATATATCCCAAAAATATCTTTATTTTAGCACATTTCATGAAATATCATAATTATAAATTTCCATAAAAACTTGGGGAAGGAAAAAATTATAAAGGGTGATCTTAGAGGCTCAATAAGGGTAGACATAGGAGATATAAACCATAAGAGAACATAAGATGACCATAATGGTATTATAACATAATCAAGTGAAAGTTCTCAACATAAAAGATTCATACCCAGAAAATATTAGATCATAAAATCTAAAATAAAGTCATATAAAAAATAATTATTAATAAGTGTTTCAATAATCACCATTAAAGAGTCATCACATATTAATGTGGCATCATAAGCATAAGAAATCATAATCTTTTGAACATGGTTATTCATAATCATTTCCACTCATAATCTTGGGAGAATATCTTGAAGCAATCATAATCATGCATAAAAATGTGAAAATAACCATTCAAAATCATGTACATGCATAATATTGTGACAATAACTATGAGAGATCATACTCACACATAAAAATGTGAAAATAGCCATTCACAATCCTGTCCACACATAATCTTGTGATCATATCTAAAAGAAATCATACTCACCTATCAAAATATAAAAATATATATTCACAATTAGGTCCATGATTATAATCATAAACATCATCTCATAAGATATATATATCACATTAACCAATGAATTTTAGGGATATAATTGAGCTAACCCTCACATGATCATAATCTAATCATATTCATGTCACAAGGTAATGAAAAAATTTATCATTTCATCATATCTTAACACATGGGAAATAAAATGGGTTTATTTAAGATGATAATAATTAAACATCAAGAGAAATAATAAGGATGGTATCATTAGATCATGTCCTCAATGAATCATAAGTAACATCAATGGATGTTTTCATAGATGAAAATATCTTTAAAAGACAACTGGAACATTTCTGGAGGAAAATACCATTTTCTTTTGGTATTATTAAAAAATAAAAATTACAAACATATTTAAAAGAATATTTTATTTAAAAATAAACATGGAAAATTATAGATTAATATTCAAATAAAATAATAATAATAAAAATGGGAATTTTTTTTGTGTGGTAAATGTTAAAATAAAGATTCCTTGCACACATTTTGTTAAAATTCATAAATAACCAGTTTTGAAAACATTATAAAAATTAAATTTTAAAAATTTAAAAGTAAATTAAAATATAGAAAAAAATGAATTTAAAAAATCATTGGATAATATAAAATAACATTATAGAAAATATTTTAATGAATATGGACATGTAAGAAAAAGTTCATTGACCAAAGAGGAAATAAAGTTGATTTTTCTTAAAATCATTTTCTTGATCATTTTAAATACCAAAGAGAGAAAAATGGTACTATTAATTAAAAATTATAGGAATAACCAAATGAGAATAATATATATGGGGTTTACAAGATAATTATTATATAGTTTATTTTAATTGATATTTAACATAAACAACCCTGAAAAAAAATGAGATTTTACTATAAATCCCTTACCTCAAGTCTCATCCTGCTTCATGAACATTCAAAACTATTGTGTAATAAATATATATTTATTATAAATTTATTCTAGAACCATATTCATAAATAACTTATTATTTACCATTAATTTATAATTTATAATTATACTTTTATTGATAATTCTTCCTTAAAATAGATATTCAGGTGAAAACTGGTTCATTTTGCATGCATGTTTTGGTTTGGTGGTTCTTTTACTTGCACCTTAGTTAGGTTTAATCATATTCAGAATATTAATCATGAAAAAAGTATCATATTTAATCATTATATACATTTTTTATAACCATTCATTTAAATTAGTGATGAAAAATGAATTACATCTCTTCATGGAGACAATAGTCCCTATATATACATGAATGATGTTTTGAGTTTTTGATGGATGAAAAGAAAGAAAGTAAATAATAGTTAACCTTTGTAGAATTATTATTGTATCATAAATATTAGATATATTAATTAAATCTATATTAATTAACATCCATGTAAAATAGAAATGAACAAATAATTACATCACTTTATGGAGGTTGTAGTCTATACATTTACACGAGTAGCGTTATCATTTTTCCAACAGATGATAAGGTAAGAAGGTAAATAAGGTATTATAATTAAAAAAGAAAAATTATATCATAAATATCATATATAAACATTAAAAAAACTATAATAACTAACCATTGAAATTGAAAATAAAAAATTAATCATATCACTATGTGAGGTGGTAGTCCACACATATGAACGAGAGATACATTCATTTCTGATTTGACAGAAAATAGGTGGAAAATAGTTTTCCCATAATCATAATAAAATCTCAGTATATTTATGATACTAGATTAATTATGTTAAGATGAATACAATATATTTATATGAAGTATAAGTATAATTAAACTTGAAAAAGATCCATAAGAATATATTCTTCCTCTTTAAGAAACATCCTTTGAATATATTCTTAAGGACCCATGGGTTAGAATTTTGAGAATATAATCACCTCTAGGTTATGTTTAAGTAATTTTGGAAGATAATTGGGAAGTTTTTGATCAAGATAAAGACATCAAGTGGTGTAGAGAAGATATGAGAGGGGGTTCCCTTTTATAAGTGAGGGGAGTGACACACTTGTAATTATTAAGAATATTAAAATATAATAAAGTTACTATCATTGGAAAGTGTCTTTAAATTATATAAAGTTAGAATATATGATGATATACAATAAAAATCTATTCAGTTAATAGGATTTGGACAATTTTTAAGTCATTTTAATAATTATATTCTTAGTTTAACCCCTTATTAACACATTTTAATCTTTACTACAGTAATGAAAATTTACCTCAGTTACCATTCACAAGGATAAAAAATTAAGCTAAAACTATTATATAATATTAATTATGATGATTATAAATATGGAATTTATTTTATAGGTTTAAATTTAAATAATTGGTAGGAATTCATTTTAAAATAATTAAACAAAATTCAATAAAATTGTTTTTAAAAAATGTATTTTGAAGCATAACACTGAGTTTACCTTAATTCATTGACATATAAAAACATTCATATGAATATTGAAAAATTTGATTGAATATATTATCTAAAAATTTAATTATAATAATTCATCAATAGAGATTAATTTAATTTATTAATACAAAATCATATTATTCACATAAAAACAAATTTTAGAAAAAACAACTCTTTTTACCTTAAAATACTTTTATTTTAATTTCTAACCAGTTAAAAACCAATGAATTAATTTTGTACATATATAATTTTTTTTCCTATAATTTATTTAGTCTTATTTATACCTTACAATCTAAAAACTAGGTGACAAATGTCATATTAAAAAATAATTATTCAATAGTATATCTCTGTTATTTTAAACTCTATGTTTCATTTAAAACAAGATATCAAATAAATTAAATTATATAAAAATAAATATATCATAAAATATTTGGAAATTACATGTTTGATTAGTGTGAACATATATAAAAATGATTAATTTAAAAACATCATAACATATCCTATTGGAAAATAATATGATAAGATAGATTAAATTTATCCTTCCATCTCTTATATTCCCATGAAATTATATGATGAATCATTTTACAGTTGATAAGTTGTTTTATATTATTCATTTTCATGGTGGTATTTGATTTTATTTTAAGAGAACTAGAAGTAACATTTTTGATCTTCAATGTCCAAATGTGGATTATTTTTAGCAATTTCACTGTATTTTGATTGAAACTATATGGTTTATATATAAACATATTTACAATATGATTTACTATTCATAATAATATATGTGATAGAAATAAGACCCAATATTTTGCATTAAAAATTATTAAATATTTATTATAAAGTTTGGAACCCTCAATTTTACTAAATATAAAATAATTTCTGGTTTTATCCCGCTTATATTTGTGCCACTCATTGTTGGATGCTTTATAAGTCCATTCTTTTCTTTCCCTAGAATGGTTTAAAATTGAAATAGATAGCCATGAAAAACTTATTATCCATAAATATTGCACATCAGGGTTCAAATGGAGAGATCATAGATAAAACTATTACTATATACATGGTATGTATATTATATTCATAGGAAAAGATGTAAAAATTCTTGAATCTGAGTAAAAATTTAATAACATTTTAATAATTAGTATAGTCATGATACTTCATGGACGATCAAGCTCACATATTTTCATAAATAAGAAAATTTTAAACTATTTCTTCCATATAATTGTGTAATTTAATCCATTTACCACACCATTTTCATGTAATTTTTTTATTGATCCATTCATCAACATAATTTAAAACATATTATATTTTAAATTCTTATTATTATTTTATGTCACAACCCGCCTTCACCAAGATGAGGGAAGGGACAGAAAACTGCCAGACCCTTCTTCAAGTTAAAGGAGAGATAATGACCCCCGATTCCCGCCTTCAATAGGACTTAGAGTGCTGAATAGAACCAAGGGTATAGAATCACACGTAAAATGGAAGTCATTACCCTTTTTTAGTAGGATCGAGAGATAAAATGGTAAAAACCCTAAAAACTCTAAAACTGAAGGTAAAAGTAAAGAAAAAAAATCTATTCCCACATGCATGTTCAAAGTAAAGTGCTAAAAAAATACAAGAAAACTCCATAGGAAAGTACCAAAAGAAAAGAAAACAGAAAAAACAAATGTGCCAACGTTCGAGATAGTACGGTCCCACATGGTTCTCGAAGTCCTCCTGGAAACCTGAAAGAAATTTTATATACGTAGGGTGAGTATACAGGTATACTCAGTAAGGAAAACCAAAATCTATCATGCACTAGTGGGGAGGCATTTTAATACCCCGTGAGGAAGTATAGGTAACCAAAACACCTAGCAAGGAAACTATCCCCCCGACCTCACCAAGGAATACTCCCCAAATAATGAATTTTAGGTAAATTAATAGTAATAACACATCGATATAAGGGTACCCCACACCACTTTCCCACTAGTTATTGGAGACATCCTACGTGTCAGACCTCCCCCACAAATTTCACTGCAGTCCCACTTCCGCCCCAACAAAAACCTTATGGGCCACCACAACCACGTATCCCACCCTCATACACCTAGGCCACCACAACTACACATCCCACCCACAGACAGCTGGGCCACCACAACCATACGTAACTACGCCCGTAGACACTTGGGCCAGAATAACCACCAGAAAGCCTGAAGACACCTGGGCCTCACCCTGAAGATGCTTGTGAAACAAACATGCCCGCACACACCTGGGACAACCACCACAACGTACCATAACCGAAGATTCTTGGGATATAATGGACCTCAGGCCATTAGAGCCTACCCGAAGAGTTTTGGGCTACTTGGGAGAGGGAGCAGAAAGAAGCTAATAACTAGCCACCCATAATAATGTTGAAAAAACACCCTCCACCATGAAATTGGGGTGTTCGACACGAAGTTCTCAACTTTGGTGGAGTGAAAATAAGAAACACAAGAAGTAAATTTATACATATAGGTAAAAAACACTAATTCCAACCTAAGGGTCCCGAGACCAGCCTATACAAAAACAACCTCATTACTATTCATACATGCACAAAAGAACAACTTCCAAAACTAGAGAACCACCCATTATTATTATCATGTTCAAGTGGTTTCATTAGAAATTAATTCTTCACTACCGGGCAACTAACAAGAACATATACAAGTCAAAACAACTCTGGAGGAGAAAACAACCAAATAAAAATTTAATCATTCACAACCGGTTCTCTTGTAAAGTCACAACATCAAAAGGGATCCGTGATATCCCTCAAAGTACTAGAACCAATCCAAGACCGAACACACAAGCTCATGACCATAAGACAAATAAACAACAGGAGATCCCATCCCCATACACATCACCACACATGAAACAAACACACACAAAGAAGTTTATAGATTTTCCACACCATTCATTAGGTTCCTTTCTACCGTTTGGTTAATGGGGGTGATCACACAAGGATTTTTATTCACTGGGCATCCATTTTATCACCCAAATTTACGTGACTAACCAATTTCCATGTTACAACCATTCAATCACAAGTTTATATAGAGAAATATAGGTTCACTAGTGCGTAATAAAGTACCACCAATGACCATGATTTTCAGTGGGCATAAGCCCATAAAATTCACAATATATGAATGAAAATAAAAGAGTACATAAACATCATCATCAAACACAACCCTTAATTCTTTAGAAACCATTTATTATCTTTGTTAAGGTTCAGTTTTATCTACATACTGAGGAAAAATCATTATACCCACCCTGCATGATACATAGTAAAGAGAGATGAAGGAAAACTATACATGGATGATCAATGATCGAAGTTTTCTCCTCGCACCAAGAACTAGGGATGCACCACTTTCAGGAAACTCCAAGAATCCAAGGGTGAGCGGAAAGGGCTCTAGCATGAAACACAATTTTTTTTTGTGGAAGAGGGACTCCAAATTCACCAAGAGAGAGCAGAAGGAAAAGAAGATATGATCTCAGCTTAAAAAAAGGCCAGATCCTAAAATCAGGGAGATTATTTTAAAGTACTTAAAAGTCAGATTGTGGCTCGAACACGTGGTTGGGAAGTTTCACACATTAGGATTAATTTAAATTTAATAATTATCTTTAGATATGGTGGAGATAATGGATGTGAGTTAATATATTTCCTTTAAATAGAGGAAAACACATAACATGAGGGAAATTGTAAAACACGACAAGGTGTGACACCAAGGAAAAAGCCCACATGTTTTGATAACCCAAGGTTTTCCCAATTAACGGGGGTTTAAAACATCTTTCACTAGATTTAAATGGTTTTAAAAAGGGTATTAAAACACTTTTACATCAAAAATACGTCACCGGGGAAAAACTGGAAGGTCTTAGAAAAAAGGTAAGGAATCACCCTTAGGTGAGGCACTATCGCCCTAGCTCTGATGTCAATTGGTGCTATGGAAGACCCATCGGTGCAACCAATAACCATCGGTGCCACTGAATACCATCAGTGCCACCGATTCTTATCAGTGCCATTGATGCCCATCAATGCCACCATTTCCCATCAGTGCCACCGACGCTCATCAGTTCCACCGTTCATTCAATCCTGAAATTTTGCAAACTCCTTAATGAGTCACAGATAGCCCCAGGGACACCCCAAACACCATAAATTGGAAAAGTAATGGAATAGGAGGGTTCAATACATTACATTAGATTCCTCTCAAACTATTCTCATCCTCGAGAATTCAAGGATAAACCTGAAGAAAAGTGATGGGTCTGAACAACCACCTTGTAAGATACCTCCTAGAGACAACCACCCTAGAGTTGTTCGAAAGCCAGAACAACCTCTATATCTAGAAACACCTATCCCTCATCTATCTTTTGAAAAACTATAGATACTATACCGATCTTCTACCCCAAGAAACCACACAAACACATGAAGTTCACACTTTGCACACTCATAGATTAGGAAGTCTTCTTACCCATGTCAAGATACTATCTGCTTTGGGTGGAACTGAATCACACGCACGGGTTTAATCACATCCACTTTAATGCATCTTGATTAGGAATCAGGTCCTCACCTTACCATAATTAGGAATTTTCATACACATTCAAAAAAAATGGAAAAGGCCCATCCCATAATTAACAAGGTCAAGCACTACATCATAGTCAAGCACAAAACAACATAGAACAAAACTCAAAACAACTCTGGGTACTTGACATGCATCTCTGCCTCCCGTTCCCAGGTACTCTCCTCGAGGCCAGCATGACTCCATAACACACGAACCAAGGGAATGATTTATCCATGAAGCACCTTCTCATCATGATCCTTGATCCTCATTGGTCGATCCACAAACATCGCATCGTACTAGATATCCAGCTCTCCCCATTAGAGGATGTGCGAATAATCGTGTAGATACCGACGAATCTGAGATACATGGAAGATTCCATGAACCCTCAATAGTGGCAGTGGTAGTTCTATATGATAATCCACTTCAATGACCATCCACAACACCTCGAAGGGTCCTATGAGATTGGGAGAGAGATTTCTCCCCCTCCAAATCTTCGTTGCCCACACTGAGGGGATAACTTCAAGAACATGTGGTCCCCAACCTCAAAATCCAAGGGTATTCTCCTATGATCTATATATGACTTCTTTTGGTCTTGAGTCACCTTCATCCTCTCACACACAAGCTGAACCCTCTCCGTCATGATTTGCACCATCTTTGGGCCAAGAACACTGACTTCCCCAACCTCTATTTAGCACACCAGTGAATGAAATGGCCTTCCATACAAGGCTTCTAATGGAGCCATGCCAATGGTAGGGTGATACCTATTATTATAAGAAAACTCTACCAGAGGAAAGTGTTGTTACCAAGATCCTTTGAAGTCCAAAACACATGCCCGTATCATATCTTCCAATGTCTAGATGATCCACTATGTATGCCCATATATCTGGGGGTGAAAAGCAGTGCTGAGGCATAGTTGGGTTTTAAAATCATGTTGAAATCCTTTCCAAAATCATTAGGTAATTTTTTTTTCCTGATATGAGACTATGGACCTTGTAATCCCATGCAACTGCACCACCACATCCACATACCTCCGTGCTAAGGAATACACCACACTCAACTCCTTGATTGCTAGGAAGTGAGTTGATTTCGTAAACTGGTCTACCACCACCTAGATAACATTGCAACCTCCTTGAAACTTGGGTAGTACCATGATTAAATACATTTATATGTCATCTCACTTCCACTCTGGGACATCTAAGGGATACAACAGACCACCCGGAACATGGTGCTCAACCTTCACCTGTTGGCACACGAGACACTTTACCAAAAACTCTACCACTTTCTGTTTCAACCCAGGCCACCAAAACTGACTCCTCAAGCCTTGGTAGATCTTGGAAACTTCTGGGTGTACCTCTAGGGGTGAGTTATAAAACTCACTAAGAACTCTCTCATGCATCATCTCTAGGAAAAACAACTTTCCGTGGAAAAGAATCTAATTCTGACTATCTTCTGACCATCCTTCCAGAGCATTGCCCTGGCTAACGCGATCATGCATCACTTCAGCCTCTAAGTCCCCCACTGAGACTCCTACACATTCTTTACCAAGTAGGATTTCACTATCATATAAAATAGGCAGCCTCTACCACCATCCTCTTTTTCATCCAAGTGTAAAGTAGCCAACTCCTCCATCGCCTTCCAAGAATCTGCTGATTCTCGAACCATATCATTCTGCGACTTCCTACTCAAGGAATCGGCTACCATGTTACCCTTTCCTAAGGTGTAGAAAATCTTGAAGCTATAGTCCTAAAGAAACTCCATCCACCTCTACCAGAGCATGTTCAGGTCATGCTGGGAGAAGATATAACTCAAGCTCTTGTGATATGTGAAGACCATGAAGCATTCCCTAATGAGGAAATTCCACCACACCTTCAGCACAAACACAACCACTATAAGATCCAAGTTGTGGGTGTCATAGTTACATTCATGAGGACATAACTGGATAGACCCATAAGATATCACTCCCCGCTACTGCATCAGTACACACCCCAATCCAAGGCCTGAAGCATCACCGAACACTTCAAATGTTACCCCTTCCTCTGTCAACCTCAACATTGGATCACTGACCAGCTTCCCCTTAAGATAACAGAAAGTTTCCTAGAACTGCTCACTCCATACAAAAACCTGTTCTTTCTTGGTCAAGGTTCTCAAAGGTGATGTAAATTGAGAGAAGTTGGGAAAAAACCTCCATTAGTAACCTGATAGACCCAAGAAACTACAAATCTATGCCACGTTCTTGGGTGATTCCCAAGAAACAACCACCTAGAACTTCGATGGTTCCACTACTATTCCCTTATGGGATACCACATGTCCAAGGAAGTGCACCTCTCGTGTATAGAACTAACACTTGGACAACTTCCTATAGAGATGGTGTTGTTGAAGGACTTTTAAAACTATCCTCAAATGATCGACGTGATTCTCTTCTGATCTTGAGTAGATCAGGATGTTTTCGATAAACATGACTATGAACTAGTCTATATATTCTTAGAAGATGGAGTTCATGATCCCCATGAACACGGTTGGTGTGTTTGTAATGCCGAACGACATGACCATGAACTCAAAGTTCCCATATCTTCACTTGAAAGCAGTCTTCGATATGTCACCCTCCTTCACCTATAACTGGTGATATCCTAACTACAGGTCAATCTTAGAGAAAAAAATTGCTCCCTTGAATTGGTCAAAAAGGTCATTGATCCTCGGGAGGGGGTAACGGTTCTTGACCGTCACCTGATTCAGCCTTTTGTAGTCTATACACATCATGAGACCACCATCTGGATTCTTTGAGAACAAGAGTGGAGCACCCCATGGTTACATGATCAGTCGGATAAAACCCTTCTTCATCAAGTCATCGACCTGAATCCATAACTCCCGTAACTCAGAAGTCACCATCTGATAGCGAGCCATCAAAATCGGATTGGCACCGTGTTGTAAGTCTATTCCAAACTCAATATCATTTCGAGGGAGGTAGAGTCACCACCTCTCTAGGGAATATTTTCAGGAACTCCCTGACGATCCCCAAGACTTCCACCATCACTGTATCTATGGACTCTACTAATAGTTCAGCTAACATGGAAAGAAGGGGATCCACTCGTCAGCTGCCCTCCTGGAAACCCCACTCACCAAAGAAAGTTACATGCTGTCCACCCATATCTGAAAACACAACCCTTCTCTAGAATTAGTCGATAACAAAATGCATGGAAAAAATACAGTTGAAGCCTAAAATGACAACATATGGCTATATATCTAGAAAAAGGAGGTCCCCACTAGATTGATGTGGCCTCAACATCAGTCTACATCCCCGAAATATGTAGGACAAGCTGGTCTGACCTCCGAACAGCATACTCAACACCAGGGGTACATAGAGTCTTTCTATATCTATACCCAAGGCATGGGATAGAACAGGTACAAAAAAGGAGTTCAAATCTCCTAAATCAAATAAGTCACATGAAAGAGTACTAAACAAGCTGATCGTACCTCAAACGACCTCTGGCCCTGCTGGAACTGTTGCCTATGTGGCGTAAAACTACCCACGCCCAACTCCTATACCCCTCAAATGTCGGCCGCCTCCCTGACCAAAACATGGTTCAGGTCCTTGAGGAGTGTCATGAGGTCGGCTTCCTCCTACAACATCTATTCTCAGAGGAGTAGGATCCCACTGTACCTACTACAACTGTTGAAAAGGCATAGCTATAAACTGCTATTGCTGAGGTGGGAATTGAACCTTCCCACCTCCATTGTATTTCACTCAGTCGAGAAACTGATTCTGAAGGTTCCCACGACTTCCATAGATGAATCACCTCTATCCTAGGATCGTAGAGAAAGGGAGAGGACCGGGAGATTGAAACTGGAACTTCTGAGGCTTTCTCCCTGTCGGTCGAAACCTCGAAGGACCTAAGGCTGGAGGCCTATTGATGACATACTTCCCCTTTGAAGAGGTCAAATGGATCCCCTCATATGGAACACCTCCCAATGTGTGCATCCTATCCACCACTTCATCCTTCTTCTGAACCTCTTGGTATGTTGGTAGAGTGAAGGGAGTAACAACATACTCAAGAGAAGGTCAAAGTGCCTCCTCTAAATGCCTCACCTGAGACTCCTCATCCGGAAAGAGTTTTGGAGTGAAACATATTAAATCCTTGAACTTGATCCCAAACTCCCTCACTTTCATACTCCCTTTCTGTAGGGAGAGAAACTCTTGCCTCTTCTCAACCTTCATCGTGGAAGAAATAAATTTTGCCCGAAACTCCTTCTCAAAGTCAGTCCACGAAACCTCAACTTCCCTATTCTCCCCAAGGTAGAGAATACCCCACTAAAGTACCACTCCCCACATCTGGATCACCACCAGAGGAACCTAGTACTCAGCCAAAGCTCAGATCAAGCTGAAATCTTTCACCAAATCCTTAAGACAACTTTCTGTTTCTATGTCTAAGATGATGCCCTCGTACTTCCTGAGGGTATGCTGATGAAAGGAATGAAGCATCTTCTGCCACTGGTCATCCTCCTTTTCTCGATCATCTCTCTGCTGATCATTAAAATCAGCCTACTGGGCCTCGATCTTCCACACTACTTGTGGTCATCGTCCGGGTGCCATAACTACAAGGCAAACAAAGAATGCCTAAGCTTGAGTAGTGTAGAGGATTTATTTTAAATTTTTCTTAAACTTGTTATTCATGTTTAATTCCCAAAACACCCAAAAGGCACATGAACACAAGTCATTATGATTCATGTACCTTTCCTAGGGTCTCTACCCTGAAATCAGTGTAGCCTCACCTGGTCATTTGGTAGTCCCATATTCCTCACATTGGATCACGAGGGCCCTAAAATCCCATGTCCTAACTGGTCTTCTCTGGCCTACTTCACGAACCAAGATTTCCTAACAATGTTTTCCTACCATCCCATGAAATCCTCACTATGCCTAACTCTGAACCCCATCCTATCTCTCAACCGTCACCTCTAATATAATTCTATCATGAACCACCTTCACCAAGATGAGGGAAGGGATAGAAAACTGCTAGACCCTTCCTTCTTCAAGTTGAAGGAGAGATAATAACCCCCAAGTACCACCTTCAATAGGCCCCAGAGTGGTGACTAGCACCAAGGGTATAGAATCACACATAAAATGGAAGGAATTACCCTTTTCTTAGCAGGATTGAGAGATAAGATGGTAAAACCCCTAACAACTCCAAAACTGAAGGTAAAAGTAAAGCCAAAAATCCATTCCCACAAGCATGTTAAAAGTAAAGTGCTAAAAAATACAAAAAAACCCCATAAGAAAGTACCAAAAGAAAAGAAAACAAAAACAACAACTATCCCAACATCCAAGCTAGTACGGTCCCGCACGGTCCCCAAAGTCCTCCTGGAAACTTGAAAGTAGTTTTATATACGTATGGTGAGTATACAAATAAACTCAATAGGGAAAACCAAAAGCTCTCATACACTAGTGTAGAGGCATTCTAATAACCCGTGAGGAAGTAGAGGTAACCAAAACACCTAGAAAGGAAACTATCCACCCAGCCTCCCCAAGGAACACTCCCAAAATAACACAAGTCTGGTAAAGTAATAGTAATAACACATCAATATTTGGGTACCCCACACAACTTTCGCACTGGTTATTGAAGACATCCTATGCGTTAGACCACCACCTCTATTTTCAATTCAGTCCCACTACCTCCCTAACAACAACCTTATAGGCTACCAGAACCATGAATCCCACTGGCAGACACCTAGGCCACTACAACCACGCATCCTACCTGCAGACACCTGATCCACCACAACCATACGTAACTAAACCCATAGACACCTGGGCCAGAACAACCACCACCACGCTCGAAGACACCTGGACCTCATCCTGAAGACGCTTGGGAAACATACCTGCCTGCACACACCTAGTCTAACCACCAAAACATACCTTTCCCAAAGAGTCTTCGGATATAATGGACCTTAGGTTGTCACAACCTCCCTGAAGAGTCTTGGGATACTCACGAGTGGGAGTAGAAAGGAGCTAATAACCATCCACCCATAAGGATGTTGGGAATAAAACCATGCCCCATGAAATGGGGCTGTTCAACACGAAGTGCTCAACTTGGGTGGGCTGCGAATAAGAAACAAAAGAACTAAATTTATAGATATAGGTAAATAAGCACTCATTCCAACCCAAGGGTCCCAAGACCAGCCCATACACAAACACCCTCTTTACTATTAATACATTCACAAAATCACAATAACCACAACTAGAGAACCACCCATTATTGTTATCATGTTCAAGTGGTTTCCTTATAAATTAATTCTTCACTACCAGGAAACTGACAAGAACATCTACAAGTCAAAACAACTCTGGAAGAGAAAATAGCCAGATAACAATTTAAGCATTCACATCCAGTTCTCTTGTAAATTCACAATGTCAAAAGGGATCCGTGAGATCCCTCAAAGTACTGGAACCAACCAAAGCCCCAAAAAACAGGCTTAGATCCACAAGAAAAAGGAACAATAGAAGATCCCATCCCCATCCACATCACCCCACAAGTAGTAACCACACACAAAGAAGTTTTTAGATTTTTCCACACCATTAATTAGGTTCCTTTATACCGTTTGGTTAATGGGGGTGATCACACAAGGATTATTATTCATTGGGAATACATTTTATCACCAAAATTTATGTGATTAACTAGTTTCTATGTTAAAATCATTCAATCACAAGTTTATATAGAGAAATATAGGTTCACTAGTGTGCAAGAAAGGACCACAAAAAACCAATATTTTCAGTGGGAATAAGCCCTTACAATTCACAACATATGAATGAAAATAAAAGAGTACAACATCATCATCATCAAACACACCCATTAATTCTTTAGAAACCATCTATTATCTTCGTTAAGGTTCAGTTTCATCCACGCCCTGAGGAAACATCATCATACCCACCCCGCATGATAAACAGTAAAGATAGATGAAGAAAAACCCTACTTGGATGATCAACGATGAAAGTTTTCTCCTCGCGCCAAGAAATGGGGATGTGCCACTTGCAATAAACTCCAAGGCTACAAGGTTGATCAGAAAGGTCTCTAGAATTATGCATGATTCTTCTGTGTAAGAGGGACTCCAAACACACCAAGAGAGAGAAAAAGGAAAATAAGTGATGATCTCAGCTTAAGAAAAAGGACAAATCCTAAAATCAAGGAGACGATTTCAAAGTACTTAAAATTCAAATCGTGGCTTGACTATGCGGTTGGGAAGTTTCACACATTGGTATTAATTAGAATTTAATAATTATCCTCAGAGATAGTGGAGATAACGGTTGTGAGTTAATATATTTCCTTTAAATGGAGGAAAATGTGCAACAATAGTGAAACTATAAAACACGACAACGTGTGACACCAAGGAAAAAGGCCGCACATTTTGATAACCCAAGGTTAGGCTAATTAATGGGGGTTTAAAACATCTTTCACTAGATTTAAATGGCTTTGAAAAGGGTATTAAAACACTTTTACATCAAAATATACATCATTGGGGAAAAACTAGAAGGTCCTAGAAAAATAGGGAAGGACTCACCATTAGGTGAGGCACCGTCACCCTGGAACCATTACCCTAGCACCATTTCCCTAGCATCGTCGCCCTGGCACCGTCACCCTGACACTGATTCTGATTGGTGCTATGGATGACCCATTTGTGCCACTGATAACCATCGGTGCCACCGACGCCCATCGTTGCCACCGTCTCCCATCAGTGACATCGACGCCCATCGATGCCACTGATGTTGGTCGGTGCCACCGATGACCTTCGGTACCATCGACACCCATCATTTCCACTGAACCTGGTCGGTGCCACTAATACCCATCGATTCCATCGATGCCCATCAGTGCCACCGATGCTCCTCAGTTCCACCGTTCGTTCAATCCTAAAATTTGGAAAACTGCTTAATGAGTCATCGATGGTCCCCAGGACACCCCAAACACCAGGAATTGGAAAATTAATGGATCAGGAGGGTCTGAGACATTAAATTTTATCATATAATATAATTAATTATATTTCTAATCAGTGTTAAATTATTTAATTATATTATGAATAAAAATCCATGTGAATGAACACGAAAACTACTAGTATTGATATATATGTATTGAATTAAAAATTTTACTTACAATCATAAATTAAAATATATTTAAACTACTTTATAAAATTAAAATATTAAAAAATTTATTTAAAGGATACCCTTATTGAAATATCCACTAAATTATTATGTTGTATTTATTTTTAATTAATTATAAAAAGACTCATTTTGAAGATGACTTTTTTTTAAATAAAATCTCACAAAATACTTTTAATTATCATTGAATATATGTATGGTCCCAGTTTTTCACAAACCCTTCCTATGTCATTTATCGAGTATTGAGGGAGTCTAAGGATATTTGAGGTAGTCATGGAGTTTTTAGGATGGATTTTCATTTTTTTTATTTTTATTGATTTTAACCAAAGTCTATAGTAGACCTTATATATAAACATGGAGTTGAAAATGAACTTTATATATTCAATTTATTCTTGGAAATGACCCTTAATTATTTAATTTGTCTCAAGAAATACCCTTACTTATTTACTTTAACATAGAGATGACCATTACATATCACCCATAAGACCCTTATGTATTGTATTATTGTGAAATTAACTTTACATATCATCATTTTCCATGAAATGAACATTATGTATCACAATTAAACCCCATAATTTTATGAATTTTCAATAGTTTTAGGTTTACACTATAATGCATATGATTAAAATATTTATATATAAAATTAAAGTGTTGATATGTAAGAATCATTTATTGATGAACTATATGTAAAGATTTAATACATAAAAGTCATTTATTAATAAACTTTGATACATAAAATTAAAGTATGTATGCATAATAGTAGTTTCCTTATGCATAAAAGTATCCCCTTTTGCCTAAAATGACTCATACATATTCTGAGCATTTGTAAAATTTTCAATACTTAAGAATTTTACTTGTAATTTGCAATAGTAGGAATTTGATATGTAAAAGTAACTTTCAAATACATAAAGTCACCCCTTTACCACATAAGTGAAGTTTCTTTATTTTAGTATAGATCATATTTTCAGATTGATAACTCCATTATCAAATAAAAACCATAGTCTTATTCTATTAATTTTTTATAATTAATAAGAGTATTTTCAATTTTAAAATAATAAAATATGAAATTATTTTACATAATTAATATCCCCTTCACCCCTATAAATTCCACACTGTAATTTTAGATATTTGAATATCATTTATTAGTGATAATTAAATGCATGCTGGCCTTCCTCAACCATATATCCATGGTTTTATCCTACATAATATTGATGTTAGGTGGTAGATTGAATTTTAAATTTAGGTGTGGGGGGGGGGGGGATTCTTGATTTTATGTATTTAAATATTATTATAAACTCTAGGTTCCCTTCTTATATTATTATTTCATTCATTATTATTATTCTTTTAGGGAGAGTTACAACAAAGATTATGTTTGGTATTGAAATTTTGTTGATGAGATTTGACGTGAATAAGATTTATAGTATCTCTTTTCCAATTCACCAGTTCTAAGCATCAACATTTAATTTTCTAATATTTTTAAGGTAGATAATTTTTGAGCATTTCTTTTATCTTCTAGAATATTATGTTTCTTAATTTGATATGAGCTATTCTAATCTACCCTTGTTGAGCCTAAGGCACTTAGATTGTTATACCTTCAAAATTAATGACTGGAAATATCATTATTCTATTGATTTAAACCCTCCCTTTGAACCCTATATGTTACACCTTGAGATTTTGGAAATATATTTTTTGAATTAATTTAATCGTTTTGATTTTGTATTTCACGAAACACTAAATATTGTTTTTTTATATTAAAGAACCATGTTTGGATTTTTTGCACTACATGGAATACTTATATTATCTTGTGTTACAAAAAAAAATGTTTTTCCTGTGTTACACACAATACCGAGTCCCTTCGAGAGCACGTGTTACACACAAGGCCTTGTTTTTACCGAATTACAAATACTATTAATATGATTATTAAGATATTATTATAGCTACCACCTAACCATTGTAAAGGATGCTATGAATAATATTAAATAATTTATGAAAATATTATTTTCACATGTATATAAAATTAATCCTTTGGTTATCAATTACTATAATTTAATGTAATAACTATTTGAAAATAAAGAAATTAATTTTCTAAGAAAACTATTTTTCTATATACAAACAAAATTTTATCTCTATAAATTAAATTTTTTTTGATTAATGTTTTCAATAAAAATTATATATTATACATTCAATAAATATTTTTGATACTCATCCAATATATTTTATAGGTATAAAATAAGAATAAATCTAATTTTATGAATAAAACCTGTATTTTTTTAAAAGATAATTTTACTGATTTTTAATGGAGAAACCATTTTAAATATGATTTTTGAAAATTTTTTATTTTAATTTTACAAAATAAACTTCATTTTTGAAATAGAAACATAAAAATTAGATTAGGGTGATTTTTTGGTATTTTTCTGTGATGTTTCATTTTTGGATGAATAATTAATAATACTGAATTTTAGTTCAAAAAGTAATTTTCATATAATGTATTTATAAGATTAAATTATGTTTTTGATTGGTTTTAAAGTTAAATTATATCAATTATACATTAATTAATCCAATTTATGTTATTCTAATCAATTTAACTTTGAAATTGGATATAAAACGTACTAAACTTTTTAATATTTTTACTTTAAAAACCCGTTGAGTCATCCAGTCAGCTAGATTAAATTTAAATTAATTTCTGAGACTTATCTAATTGGAATTTGGAAAAATTAATTCTATATTTTGGATCATAATAATTTATATTTCCTAATAAGTTCAAATTATTTTTTTACAAAAAATATTAGTGAAAGTGATTAAAATTAATTATAACGATTAAGATAAACATTATATTAACAAGGGACTAAAACTTACACGTAAGGGCCAAAATGAAAAAGAAACTTGTCCAAAATAAATTTTATAGCCATATTTCCAAAATATAGTCTCTTTTATCAAATTTGTTTCATTATTGGAGCCACTTTTCATAGTAAAAATGTGGATGGAATTCCATTTTCAAAAATTTACAAGATTGCCACTCCTCCTTCACTATTAAAAAGAACTCACCCCTCCAAATTATTCACACCTATAAAAAACTTTTTATCACACAATATATTATAAAATAATATCACAAAGTTCCTCCCCTCATTCTAGAATCATTACATTTTGGAAGAAAGGGATCCAAGGAAGTCCTTTGGTGAAAACCAAAAGGAGTTACCCGAAAAAGAGGTAACCTTTTTCAATAATCACTTTAGTTTTATTTCTTTATTCACTCATTAAATTATCATTATTAAATTATAATAAAATAAAATTAGTATCATTAATTTACTGAGATGTTTTTATTATAAGTTTTTGTTTTTAATTTATGCACACTTCCATATAATGGGCAACGAACTTACCGTTACTGTGTATGGAAAACTATCGCCTCATGAAACGATATTGTTCATTTTTCCATTACCACCTATCATGGTTGGGAATTACGATGGAAAATATATTTTTATATGATATATATTATATTTATGATTTATTTATGATTATTTAATTATTATATATCACATACCTTCATTCTTTCCATTTTGTGTAAATACGATAATTTCATTTGGGGAAGTGTGGACTACTGCCTCCCCAAAATGATATGATTCATTCACACTCTACATATAATGTATTAAGGATAAGTTTAGTGAAATTATATGATATATATGACATAATAATGATACTTTAATGATATTATATATATACATATATTTAATTTACTTAAATTTTTCAATATGAAAATAAAATGAAAATAATGTTCATGCGTACGTACGACATACCGTCTCCATGAAATGTGTATTCCATTTAATATTTATATATTTTATATATTATTATAAATAAATATATAATGAATATATAGAATATTTATATCATTCTTTAAATTATATACATAATTAAATTATTATCTAATAAATTTTATCAAGAATAACAAGCCAAAACATATATGAAAAACAAATGATATATTACTCAAAACATAATATTCACATGGAGTTGTTGATAAACGAGTAATATAAAGGTGTAACCAAATAATATATGGAATGAGATATAATAATATGGTTCTATATTATATTTAAAATAAAAATATATTTATTATATATGAGTTTTGAACGTGTATGAAGAAAGTCTATACTTAAGGAAAGGGAATTTCATATCACTTTTTATTTCCGTGATATACATTCCTTATTCACCACTCATTTATTTTTTGTGGTATATATAATTCACATGTATTTATTATATTATTCTTAAACATAAATTTATGGGTATTTTCATATCCATTTTATGATCTTTCATTCATGAGGTTTATGTTTCAATAGTTATACCAAATCGGTAAAGTCATTTTGTCTCAATTTTCCTTCTTTGAGACACATACCATGTTATGCACCTATATTTTTCTATGAGGTGTATATAATTACTTTGACATTTTATATCATGAATATACTTATTTTAATGATATTTTAAACTTCATTTAATGCTATTATTTCTATTTTATTATGATTCAATGTTACCAAAGTGATAACTATTTATTGCTACAATATCATCGTTTATCAAGATTATTTATAATTATGATTCCATTGATGAAATATTATGATCCATATCTCAAGAAATATCATGAATTTTCTTACCATAGGGATATTCATATTATATCCATGTAATGGTACCATTTTTCTACTCTTTGGTACTTGATACAATTAAGTATTTTTTATGAAAATCTGATTTTATTTCTCTTTTCAGTTGGAAATTTGTGTTCTTTAAAAATCATATTTTCTAAAAAAAGTTTTAAAAAAGTTTTAATATAATTATATTAATTTTAAAGGACTATTTTACCCAAATATTACCTTTTTACAAAATATTTTTAAAAGTAATATTCTTTTCATTTTTCGATTAAGGATCTTTTCTAAAATTTTAAGGTGTAAAAGGAATGTTTGACATGTACAAACTTACCCACCATCATGAACATCATTTAATTGATGATTCCTTTGTAAGTTTACATGGTTATTTTTTTTAAATTAAATGTCTTTCCTAATATTATGGATTTTTTTATTTTAAAATGGATTTCAAAGAAAAATTATTTTCAATTTTTTTTATATTTAAAAAATGTTTTAAATTATTTTCAAAGATTCATTTATATGTTTTAAAAAGGTTTTTTTGAAATAAAATGATTTAAATGACTTAAAATATTATTTTATAAGTTTTCAAAGTATTTTTAATGAAAAATATTTTCATAATTTTTTCAAGCTTCTTTATAAGTTGTCAAGGTTATTTTCAAAAAAAAAATGGTCTTCAAAATGTTTTATGTTTTAAAAATAAATTTTCAAAGAAGAAAAGATATTTTAATTAATAAATGTTTTAAATAAAATGGTAAAAATTTATTTATAATAAAATTATTTTTAAAATGGTTTTATGAAAATTATTTTCAAAGAAAATCCATTTAACTTAAGAAATATTCCAAGTGATATTTTAAAATACTTCTCCATATAATATGACATCCATGGTTATAATTTATTATTTACTAGGGATATGATCTAAGAAAACCATTAATATTATTTATTTAATGGTTTATGTTTATATGGAATGACGTTTATAACACCAGTTCTTCGTACATGGGTTATATGCTTTTGGTATCCATTTCTTTTCATGGGTTATTCTTTGATAAAATGATTCTGAAACCTATCAATTTTTCATCGGTAATGTTATGATAAAATGTCATGATACCCATTTAATTTCATGGGTTATAATATAGTGTTTATAAAAACCATCTCTTATTATGGGTCATGATATGATTCAAGTTTTATTATCTTGTGGAACATGTATGTATGATTTTATTATGTGATGGGTGGGACTTATATCTACCTCCAATGAATTGGGTAAAGATTTATATCTCATGATATAAGGATAGGATTCAAGTCGATGGGATTAATCCCCTATTAGAATATGGAGAAACCCGATTCACTATGGGAGGACGGGGAAACTCTATCCACTATGGGAAGATGGGGAAATCCGATCCACTATGGGAAGATGGGGAAACCCGATCCACTATGGGAAGATGGGGAATCCCAATACACTATGGAAAGATGGGAAAACCCGATCCATTATAAGGAATGGAATGTAACTGGGGATGGTGTTGTGTCCCACCCAGTAGGTGTAGTCCCCATGAATTTCCCTGATAAGTTCTAGCAATTCATATTGACTTATAATGAATGATATTACATGTTTATATGTATGCCACATTTCTATGTCTTATTCCTATATTATTTTTTCATGGATTATTTTCTTGTTTCCATTATTATTTATGTCTTATAATCTACTAATATTTTGGATATGATTCATGTTTATTATATTTGATATGGAGGGTAAGATCTTCTAATTTTATGATCACATTCTCATACCCTTATACACATGTTTATGCTTATATATCTCCTTTGTTTACCTTTAATGAGCATCTGAGATCACCCTTTTTATTGTTTCCTTTCCCAAGTTTTGAGGATATATTTTATGTATGATATTTATAAGAGGGGTACTAGTCTTGGAGAATCTATTGGGAGATAATGTATCTCACTCATGTACCATCATTTACATTTCTATGTTTCCAAAGGTACTAAAATAATATGGAAATTTGGGCATCTGTTGTGTAATGTATTATGTATTCCATAAAAATGATGAAATATCTATGTAATTTAATCCTGGTTCGTTATACTATAAGCTATGATTTTTTTACCACTCTAACATTTTATAATATTTCCATTTACCAAACTTTAGATGCTGCAAGTTCATACTCTTCCCTCAAGCTTGGTGGAGATGGTTGGTCTGGGTAAAGGGTTGTTATTTACTATAGGTAATATATTATAGGACTCTTACCTTCTTATAAATAATTTCTTTATTATAGTGGAATGGGATACTGTATGTTTATTCCTTTATCCAATTTCTATATTCTTTTAGTTTTAACTGGTCTTTCTTAGTTCTTCCTAGCTTCCTTTATTTTTTTTTATTTTAGAATGGTGTTGTATGATATGGTATCCTTGTAAAGTTAAAGTTTAATTTATAATAAGGTATATAAATAATGATAAAATAAATGTGGTATTTTTATCATATTTTAAATTTAATTTAATATTAATTTATATTATGTAATTTAAAATATATTTATATGCCACTGATAATATGTAGTATTTTTTGTGGATTGGGAAGCATTTCTAAAATAAAAACAAGCTGAGAATCTAGAATGATAATAAAGAATATAGAAGATAAAAATGTTTAGTATAATTATATACATTATTCTATTAGTTATTATTTATTGTATATTTACTTCTAAGTTGATGATACTATTTTGAATCATATGTGTAAGTGATATGTGATTTATGAAAGGTCATATAATCGTAATAAAAAAGGAACCCTAAAACTAATGATTCAAAAATATTGTAACACTGAAGCATTAATTATTGTAAGTGAAAACTTTATTTTAAGGAAAATATAGTAAAAATAAAATTATCATATTTCATGGTAAAAAATTCTAACATTATAGGATGAATATTTATTTTAAACTTAATATTTCAAAATAATCCTATAATGAATTAATGAAAATTTCTCTTTGAAATAATATTTTATGAATAATTAAAAGTGTAATATTTAACTAATACTAATTTTATTTATAATAATTTTTTATAATATTTATAATTAACCATTTAATTATTAATAATTTTATATAAATAATGATAAGTTCATTAAGAGGAAAAAATGAATATTTTTCATAAAACTGTTTTGAAGTGCATAATGTTTTTCTATTTTAATTTATTAAAATTACCTCAAATAATAAATGATTAAAATAAAATTTATAAATTATATATATAAATATATTTATTTAAATTCATATAATTATGATTATTAGTCATTGAGTTAACTAAGATCATCTTATTTTTGAAAAATGAATTTTCTTGAACAAACTATTTTTTATCATGTTTTATGGGTTCATTTTTAAATTAATTTATACCACTTATAGGAATATAATTTGATAAACTGGTTTAAATATTTTTAATTATAATTTTTAAATTTTTAAATGAGGTCATTTTCATTTTTGGCCATTATGAATAGTAAAAACTATAAAAATTGGTTACCACAGTTAAGAGTAAAATGGGTTAAAAAGGGTTAAAAATAAAGGTATAAGGATTCAAGATAACCCAATACACTTTATTAAACCTCATTTTATGATTTTATTTTTACCATACCATTATTAACTTTGAATATGATTCATTTTGAGCCATTTTTATTGAGTAAGACAATAATATATTTTAATATTTTGAAATATTCTAAGAGTGTCCTCTCCCTCACTTATAAAAGGGGAGATCATCCCCCTCACTTATTCACACATATTGTTCCATTTAGATCAACCTAAACTAGAAAAAATCTCTCTCAAAAATCCTTATCCATGTGTTAGTGTTTTTTATATTCCCAAAATACCAAACCTAGTTTCCTTAAGAGGATATCTAAAGGATTTTTTTCAAAGAATATGTAATCATCCTAATAAAAAACTTTCATTTTTCTTATTATTTTACCATAATAAATTATTTCATAAACATTATAGTATAATAACACTATTATCTACCATATACTTATATTTAATTATGTTTATGGAATAATATCTATTAATATCTTTCTCTATACATTGGAAACAAAACCACCACTCATGTGTACAGAAGACTACAGCCTCATGAACTGATGTAATTTTTTCCATCATTGCCTCACATGGATAGTCATAATTATGGAACTAATGAATATATATGATATCTATGGAATAAATATCCCAATCAAGAATAATTATCTCTACATCAAAGATTATCTTGATCCTAAATGTTATCAATACCTTAATTTTTTTTATAAAATATAAAAGCATTATTACTCAAATAATATTTTCACAAAAACACATACTAAACCCAAGGGTTGTATTACTATAAATATTTCCCAAAATACTCTTAATAATATTAAAATACTATCACTTAAAACCTGAAAATGGGTGTTTATTCCTTTGAACATAAGATCAACCTTAAACTTATAAACCCATGATTGTATCCATAACTCTTAAGTTAACCTCGCATGAAAACATAATAATATCCAAAGTTGTCTAAACCCTTATATTATACCATATATGACAACACCTAAAATGTACACCTGAATTCAGTGCTAAAAACATAATATTTACATGTATAGCTTTGTAACTAATAAAAGTTACATAGTTTTGTCCTTATAAACCCTAAAACATCAAATTGAAATATTGGATCACTTATATACCTAAAGATATTTTAGGTTTAGAGTCTTATATAATTAAGGAAAGCTCTTACATAATAATTAAGATGTTTTTAGTGAGCGTTTTCCCTACTATACCCATCTCTCTTCTTTAATACTAAGTATTTATCATTATTCTTACTCATCCTTAAAACTTGTGAAAAGCATTTGAAAATTTTATAAAATCACATAAATATCAGTAAGGTACATATAAAAAGGTATAAGGAAACTCATTATTCTATTTTATAACCATGAGATATAAAATAGAGTTTTCCTTTAACATAATAAACGTTGATATCAAATAATTGTTTAATTACACATGAAGCCAACTTTACTACACAAATTATTTCATAAAAAAATTTATAAGAAAAAATAAATTCAAAATGATAATCATGATAGTTTCTTATAAAACATGAAAACCCTTGAAAAATATTTTCTTAAAAACATTCTTTTTTACCCAAAATGGAATAACCATTCCAAAAAAAATATCATTGATATACCTTATGAAACTAAAATATTTCCATGGAAACACATTAAAAACCATAGAAAAGTCATGTAGTTTCCTTGGTAAATCATTTTCATAAAACCCTTAAAATAACCCTTATAGGAACCCTTACAGGTGGAATAACCTATATGATCAACTTCCAACATAATTTTCTAGCTAACATTATCATTACCCAATGAATTAGAGAGATATATTAGTCCACACATCATCTTGAGCTATATTAGCCTCACCCATCATCATAAAAAATTTACAAGGACCATAACATTCATTAAACACATAAAATATTTTATTTCCATCACCAAACTCATAAAAATATAATTTTGAACCCATAATAAAAATATTTTTGGATATTGATATATCAATTTACTTTGAAACCCAATTTAAAAAATAAAATTCCTAGAACAAAGAGAAATATGATTTTTATTTAAATAAAACATGGAAGCTTCTAAAGTAATCCAAACATAAAATAATGATTATGGAATTGGTAAAAATTTATCAACACCATATATGTTAAAATTTTACATTCCTTTTTTCCTTTTGTAATGAATGTCAAAATGTTTTGTATAAAATACATAAAATGATTCCTTTTTATAATATGTTAAATAAAATAAAAAAACACATAAAATTTTACTTATAATTAATATATATAAAAATTATTTTTAATAATATGGAAATGGAAGAAAAATATTTAGAAAATAAATATTTAAATTATTTAAAATGATGTTTTTAAAGTAATGTGTCCCTTACCTCAAGTATAGCTCATCAGATATGTTATTTATATTCCTAAATAATAAAATTATGTTAATAATTTACTTTATTAAAAATAATTTTCTTTTTTATTATTTATTTTATTTTATATATTACCATGTTATATAAAATTACTTAATTAATTTAGTTTATATCTAATGCTTTGAAGATATTTGGATCATATGTCCAAAATGAATTTGGTAAGTTGACTATGTTCAAAGAGGTCATTATTTCATCATCTAAATTATAATAATTAAGTCTTAATTATTATTTTTATAAATAAACTATAATTTTAAAACCAACTATGAAATATGTTTATAAAAAATGATCTATTTTATAATCATTGAGATGATAGGTCGTACGTACGCATGAGTAATATTTCCACTTTTCCAAGAACATGAGATAAAGAAGGTAAGTATAATTTTTTCCTTCAATAATCATGATTATATAATTAATATCATATTTTTTTTAAATACACTTATATATATAGAATCCACATGTTTTGGTCTCACAACCCACCTTCTTTAAGATGAGGGAAGGGACAACAAAATGCCATGCCCTTCCTTCTTCAAGATGAAGGAGAGATAATGACCCCAAGTCCCACATTCAATAGGCCCTAGAGTGGCCACTAGTACCAAGGGTATCAAATCTCACACAAAATGAAAGGAATTAACCTTTTTAAGGAAAAAATGATCAGGATATAAGATAATAAACATCCCAAACAACACTAAACTTTTATATAAGGGAAACCAAAATCCAACCCATTCATGATTTGAACATAAACCACCATAAAGGTATAATAAAAACTCCTAAGAATGGTACCAAAATAAAAGAATAAGTTTCAGCATAGAAACTATCCTAACACCTGAGCTAGTAAATTCCATCACGGTCCTCAAAGTCCTTCTAGAAACCCAAAAATAGTTTTATATTGTAGGGTGAGTATACAAGTATACTCAGCAGGGAAACCAAAGTCACTCACAAACAAGTGGGAGAAGAATACTAATTCCCCCATGAAAATAATAGAAAGAAAAAACACCTAATGAAGAAAACAAACCAGCCCAACCTTACTAAGGAACACTCCCCAAATAATGCAAGTCAAGTAAGATAATAATATAAGAACATCGATGATTTGGGTACCCCACACCACATTACCACTGGTTATCAAATCCTCCCTAACAACTAATTTCTTGACAATAACACTCTTCCCAAATGAAGTCCCACTACCACAACTTCCCACACACACCTAGGACACCAACCACAAATATCCTTCCCACTGACACCTAGGTCACAACAACCACACATCTCACCCGAAAACAACTGGGCCTCATCCCTAAGACACATGGGAAACAAAACTAGCCTGCAAAAACCTATTCCTCTCACCCACACCGTAACCTAACCAAAGGATATTGGGCTATATTAAACCTAAATCCATTACAGCCTGCCCATATACACGTGAGAAGTTAGAACCAAAAGAGGTTGGGAGGAAGAAAGTTAGTAACCAGCCATCCATCCTCCCACCAAAATGTTGGGAAAGACACATCCCTCATTAAATGGGGGTGTTTATCATGTAGTGATCAACATGGGTGAGGTGCTTATTGAAAATAACAAGGAACTACAAGTTTATAAATATAGGTAAACAAACACTCAACCCAACTTATGGGTTTACAAACAAGAAACCATCCCACATGAACCACCTTTTCTGCTACCCCTACATACATGTGTCACCACGAATGAAAATCACTTCTGCAAGTAGAAGTATACCCCCAACCAATAAATTTAACAAATTTTCATTCTGAATTTATCAATTATTCATTTATTAATTCCATCCCTACCCGAGAAACTAAAAATTGTAACACCAACGACTGTTCTCAGAAGGCAAAGATCCTGATTAACTAAATCAGGTTCATGCTTATTCCACGATTTCACCCATTCAAGGCACAATAGGGTATCGATCTCGAGAGCACAAGTGAAACTTTAGACACTACCATCATTAAAAAATGGAAGAGGGATCAAGGTAAGGGATTTCCATTTTAACAACCATTCATAAAAACAAATAGGAAACATACCACTTGCAGTCTCACCACTCACCAACATCGCCTAGATGCAGTCCCACTGCATAAAATGTCCATCCATTTAACAGTAAATCAATAACTCAACCTGATATTCCATCACACCTCCTATAACACTCCATAAAAAAATCCCACAACAAAACACCATCAAACAGTAGTCTCACCACACAAACAGTCCATCCCCAAAACACAAGATCATTCCCTCTATCCACCCCCATGCCCTTAACAAGGTTACCAACAACATCTTCGCACAACCCCTACAAAGTACAAAACCCAACAAAACATAGCACACAACCACACCATTAAGCCAATAATATTAAGATTTAGCAATAGGGGTTATTTAATTCCACTTTAAATAATAGGGGTGATCACAAAACAGGTTTGATCCTAGAGAATCCATTTATTTAACCAAGTATACGTGATTAAGCAAATTTCATGTTACAATCATTTATCAATGCATCACTACAAAATACAGAACACCACTAGTGTGCAAGTAAATACCACAAACTAATATGATTTTTAGAAGGCCTTACATCCCATAAAATTCAAAACAAGGTTCATGAATAATAATTAAAACAACAAACGTAACATTATCACTTCCCTATTGTTATTTCATTGACCCCAGTTATCTTTTGATCATCATATTAACTTACCATCATTTATTACATGTTAAGGAAAAGGATATAGACGTTCTTCATGAAGAAACATTACTACACCCACCCTACATGATACATAAATAAAGAGAGGCATAAGAATCCCTACATGAAACAACAGGAGAACAAAACTCCTCTTTGCGCCAAAACAGGGGGTCACATGAGCATCAGGAAGGACTCCACAGGAACTCAATCAATGGATATGACACAAAACGTGACTCCATGGGGAGGGAGAGATCTAGGATCACCAAGATAAAATAGATTAGAGGAACTATGCTTTAGAAAAAGTCATATCCTATATAAAAAAATAGAAACAGTTTCAAAATTCATTAACATTGGATTTTGGTCAAGATCACGCAGTTTGAATATCTCAAAGTCCCTAAAGAATTAGGATATTAAAGATATACTTATTATCCTTTTAAAATCCCTAAAAAATTCTAAAACAAGGATTTTAAACTTGGTTTATTTCAAATAAAACATAAGAGGTGAAAAATAGAAAAAACTGGTAGAAATCGGGAAAAACTGGAAATTTGGAAAAGGATGAGCCACTGATTGGTGTACCATAATTTCTGTGTGCCACCATTTTGGTGTGCCACCATTTTAGTGTGACACCATTTTAGTCTACCACAATCACATTGCTACCGTTTTGGTGTGCCACCGTTATGGTGCCACCATTTTAGTGTGCCATCATTATGGTGCCCCCATTTTAGTGTACCTATATTACAGTGCCATTGTTTCAATGTGCCAACATTATGGTTCCACCATCTTGGTGTTCCACCATCACGGTGCCACCATTTTTATGAATTTTTTTTGTGAATATAGATTTTTGGAAAACTCCTGAAACAGACCACTACAACCCCTAAGAACACCACATACATTGGATTTTTAAAAAGGAATGGCCTAGGGAAATCCAAGTCCTTACATCAGATATGTTTCAAACTATTATTGTCCCTAATAATTTAAAACCAAACTCAGAAAAAGAGGGGTACAAACAACCACCCCTTAAGATACCTCTTAGGGACAAACCACCCTACGTTGTTCAAAAACTAGATAGAAAACCTTGACATCCAAGAACACATCACTGGACGCTACTACCCCAAACAACCACACAAAAACCAATGGTCACACTATACAAACACATGGATTAGGGACCCCCTTACCCATGTTAATATACTATCTTCTTTGGGAGAAAATGGCTCACCCTCACGAGTTCAATTGAATCCGCATTAATGAATCTTGATTAGAGATCAAGTCCTCTCCTCCCCAATATTAGGAATTTTCACACAAATTTAGAGAACATAGAAACAAATAATCTCACAAAAAATGAGGATAAACATTACATCATAAGAAAATCACAAAGAAAAATATGAGATAAAAACTCAGAATAGCTCTTGGTACTGGGCACACATATGTGCCTCTTGATCCCAAGTATTATCCTTGAGGCCACTATGTCTCCATAACACACAAACCAAAGGAATGGTCCATTCACGAAGCACCTTCTCCTCACGATACTCAATTATTACTGGTCGCTCCTCGAACATCACATTATCCTTGATATCCAACTCTCCCCAAACAATGATGTGGGAGTCATCATGTAGATACCGACAGAGCTGAGAGACATGGAAGAAATCATGGATCCTCTCCAACCACGGTGGCAACACCAATTGATATGCCACCTCTCCAACTCGTCCCAACACTTTGAAAGGTCTGATGAACCTAGGAGAAATCTTGCTCCCTCTTCCAAACCTCCACTGCCCACATCGAGGGTAAACCTTCAAGAATATATGTTTTCCAACCTAGAACTCCAAATGCCTCCTCCTTTGATTGGAATACGAATTCTATCAGTCCTGTGCTACCTTCATCCTCTCACGAACAAGCTACACTTTCCCTATCATACTCTACACCACGTTTGGACCAAGAATATATGCCTCCCCAACTTCTATCCAACACAAGGGTGAATGACACGACCACCCATATAGATATTTGAATGGATCCATACCAATGGAAGAGTGATAACTATTGTTGTAAGAAAACTCTACCTAGGGAAAATGTCATACCCAAGACCCACTAAAGTCCAGAACACATGCCCGTAATATGTCCTCCAATGTCTAGATGGTCCTCTCTATTTGTCCATCCGTTTGAGGGTGGAAAGTAGTGCTGAGGTGTAACTGAGTTCCAAATTCATAATACAATACCCTCTAGACTTTCGATGTAAAACATATATCCAAATCCAAGACAATGGATCTTGGAACTCCATGTAGCCTCACCACCTCATCTATATACCTCTGTGCTAAGTAATCCACTATGATTGACTCCTTGATCTCTAAGAAGTGATCCGATTTCATCAACTAATCCACTAATACCCAAATAAAATCACATCCTTCTTTAGTATGGGTAATCCTATGATAAAATCCATATATTTTTTTATCCCAATTCCACTCAGGAACGTCTAAGTGATGCAAAATATTTCCAGAAACATGGTGCTCATCCTTCACCTATTGACACACTAGGCACCTTGCCACAAACTCCACCACTGGCCACTTCACCCTAGGCCACTAAAACTATTCCTTGAAGCCTCAGTACACTTTAGAAACTTCTAGATGCACTAACAAGGGTGATCTATTAAACTCACAGAGAACTTCCTCATGCACTTCCATAGAGAAAAACAAATTCCCATGGAACAACATCCTACTCTGAATATCCTCCGATCATCTCTCCAGAGCATCACCCTAGATAGCGCAATCACATATCACCTTAGTCTCTGAGTCTCCCCACTGAGACTCCTCCACCTGCAACACCAATGAAGACTGCATTGTCATCTGAAGTAGACAACCTCTACTTCTATCCACTCTCGCATCAAGACACAAAGCGGACAACTCCTCCATTACCTTCTAAGAAAATGTGGATTCCAAAACTACCTCATTATGTGACTTACTTCTTAAGGCATCATCCACCACATTCCCCTTTCCTGAGGTATAAAAGATCTCTGAAGTCACAGTCCTAGAAAAACTCCATCCACCTTTGCTGCCGCAAGTTCAGGTCTCACTGGGAGAAGATATAAATCAATCTCTTATGATCCATGAAGACCACAAAGGGATCCCTAATAAGGTAATGTCACCACAAATTCCGTGTGAATACGACCAATATAAGCTCCTAATCATGGGTTGCATAGTTATGTTCATGTGGATGTAACTACCTAAACCCATAAGAGATCAATCCCCACTATTACTTCAGCACACATCCCAAGCCCAGGCTGGAAGCATCAAAAAACACCTCAAACGTAACCTCTTCCTCTAGAAACCTAAGTACTAGAGCACTAACCAACTTCCCCTTCATGTAGCAGAAAGCTACCTGACACTGATCACTCCACACTAAGGCCTGGTCTTTTCTGGTCAAAGATGTTAATGAAGCCGAAACTCAAGAGAAGTTGGGTAAGAACATATGGTAATATCCCGCTAGACCCAAGAAGCTAAGAACCTCTACCATGTTCTTAACTGATACCCATGAAACAAATTCTTGGACCTTTGATGGATCCACTACTATCCCTTACTGGAGACACCACATGTCCAAGGATGTTCACCTATCGCATCCAGAACTTTCACTTTGACAACTTCCCATAGGGCCTCCAAGATTATCCTGAGGTTCTATGTATGATCCTCCTATGACTTTGAGTAAATCAGAATATCATATACGAACATGATGACGAACCAGTCTAGGAACTTGCAGAAGATAGAGTTCATGAGCCCCATAAACATGACTGGTGAATTCAAAACACTGAAGGGCATGACCACAAACTCAAAGTTCCCATACCTACACCTAAAAGTAGTCTTTGGAATGTCACCCTACTTCAACCTCAAATGGTGATATCCAGACCATAGATCAATCTTGGAGAACCAACCTACTCCCCTTAATTGATTGAAAAGATCATATATTCTCATGATAGGGTAACGGTTCTTGACCATTGCCTGATTCAATATCTAGTAGTCTATGCACAACCTCAGGCCACCATCTACATTATTTGTAAACAATAATAAAGCACCCCACGATGACACAATTTTCTAGATAAAACCCTTTTTATCATGTCTTTAACCTGAATCCAAAACACCGGCAACTCAGAAGGCGCAATCCGATAGGGATTTATTGAAATCGGATGGGCACCAGGTTGCAAGTCTATTCCGAACTCAATGTCATGTCGAGGGGTTATAGTCACAACCTATTTAGGGAAAACATATAGGAATTCCTCAAAAACTCTCGAATCCTCCCCCATCTCATCACCCATAAACCCCTATAATAGCTTGGCTAACACAAAAAGAAGTGGCTTCACATGCTGACTTCCCTCCTGACGACTACAATCACCAAAAAAAGCTAATTGCATGCCATCCATATCTGAAAACATGACTCTCCTATGGAAGCAGTCGATAATGATATTCATAGAGAACAATAATTGATTCCAAGTATGACATCTTATGGATGCCTCTACAGTAAAAGAAGATCACCACTGGACTGATGCGGCCCTAACATCAGTCTACATTCCAAAAAAACATTAAACAGACTGGTCTGACCTCTAACTGGTGTGCTCAAAACCAGGGGCATGGAAAGTCTCTATATGTATAGTCCCAAGGAACGGGCTATACTGGGTGCAACAAAAGAGTGAAAATCTCCTGAATCAAACAAATCACACACAAGAGTACTAAACAGACTGACTGTACCTTGAACAACCTCTAGACCCGCTGGAACTTCTGCATTGGTGACATGAAACCGCCCATGCCTAGCTCCTATGACCTCTTCTATAGACTTCCTCCCCAAACATTCCATGGATGAGGTTCCTGAAGAGCACCCCGAGGTCAGCCTCTTCCAGCACTACCTACCCTCAGTGGAGCAAGAGCCCACTGCCCCTATTGCTGGAAAGGTCTAACTGGAAACTACTGTTACTGAGGTGGGCACTGAACCTACCCACCCCCATCGTACTGAGATCAAATTGGGTACTAGATTTGAATATGTCTACGAACTCCACAAAAAAATTAGATCGGTCCCCGGACCATGGGGAAAGGGTGAGGACCAGAAGATCAAAATCGGAACTGCTAAGGCCTACTTCCCACTGGCCAAAACCTAGAAGGCCCTCATGCCATAGACCTACTACGGACTTCCTTCCCCTTCAATGAACTCAGCTGGATCCCCTCTCATTGTACAACTCCCTGTGAGTGAAACCTCTCTACTACTTCGGCCTTCTTATGAAATTATAAGTATATAAGTAGGGTAAAGGGAGTGACGACATACTGAATAGATGGATATAGTGCCTCCTCCAAGCGTCTCACCTATAACTCCTCATTCAGAAAGATATCCAGAGAAAAGAATTGGAGATCCCTAAACTTGATCCCCAGTTACCTCACTGAAATACTCCCCTACTAGGGGGAGAGCAGCTTCTGCATCTTCTCGGCCTTCATCATCGAGGTAAGAAACTCTGCCCGCAACTTCTTCTCAAAGTCATCCCATGAGACATATGTCTCCTTCATCTCCCCAAGGTATGAGTCTACCACATACACACCGCTCCTCACATCTGGGTCATGACTAGAGGAACCTAGTACTCCCTTGGAGAAAAGATCAAGGAAAAGGTGATTGTTAGAACCTCAAGCTAGACCTCAGTCTCTAAGTATGAAACACTACCTTCATACTTCTTTAGGTTCTTCCTCTGGAAATTACAAATGTTATTTTGCCACAAGTCATATTCCCCCTCTTGATTGGTTCTCCACTAATCAACTAAGTCATCCTGCTGGGCCTCAACTTCTCGTACCAAATGTGGGCGACGTCCAGGTTCCATAGATAAAAAGGTAACCAAGGAACTTCTATTCTTGGTTAGTATGAAATTTTCTTTTAATATTTATTTTAACTCTTTATTTAAATTAAATTCTCAAAATTCCCAAGAAACACAATATCACAAGTCATTATTATGCATGTACCTTTCATAGGGTCTATACCCGACAATCATTATAGCCTCACTTGTTCATTCGGTAGGCCTAGAGTCCTTACATCGAATCACAGGGGGCCTTAAAATCCCATTTCCTAGCCATTCTTCCCTAGACTATTTCACACACCATGATTTCATAATACCATTTTCCTACCATCCCATGCAATCCTCACCGTGCCGAACTCTGAACTCCATCCCATCTCTCAACCATCAAATTTGATTCCATTCTGTCACGACCCACCTTCTTCAAGATGAGGGAAAGGAAAACAAAGTTCTACACCCTTCCTTATTCAAGATAAAGGAGAGATAATGAACCCCACATCCCACCTTTAATAGGCCTCGGAGTGGCGACTAGCACTAAGGGTATGGAATATCACACAAAATAAAAGGCATTACTATTTTTAAGGAAAACATAATCAAGATATAAGATGGTAAAAATCCTAAACAACACCAAAATTTTATATAAGGGAAACCAAAATCCAACCCATGCATGATTTAAACATAAACTGACACAAAGTTACAACAAAAACTCCAAAGAAAGGTACCGAAAGAAAATATTAAGTAGAAACACCACAACTATCCTGATGCCTGAGCTAGTAAAGTCCAACATGGTCCTCAAAGTCCTCCTGGAAACCTGAAAATAGTTTTATATCGTAGGGTGAGAATATAAGTATACTCAGTATGAAAACCAAAGTCACTCATGCACAAGTGGGAGAAGCATACTAATTACCCCGTGAAAATAATAGAAACCAACAACACCTAATGAGGAAAGCTAAACATCCCAACCTCACTAAAGCACACTCCCCAAATAACGCAAGTTAAGTAAGATAATAATAAAAGCACATCGATGATTTGGGTACGCCACACCACTTTCCCACCGATTATCTGCTCCTACCTAACATCTAATGTCTTGATGCTACCACTATTCCCAAATGCAGTCCCACTGCCACAACTGCCCACACACACCCAGGCCACAAACCACACATATACGACCTGAAGACACCTAAGTCACAACAACCACACCTATCGCCCAAAACACCTGGGCCTCATCCTAAAGACACATGAGAAAAAAACCTTGACTGCACACACCTAGGCCTCTCACCCACACCAAAACCTGCCTAAAGGATCTTGGGCTATAGTAAACTTCAAGCCATTATAGCCTTCCCGGATACACTCAAGCGGTAAGAACTGAAAGAGGGTGTGAGGAAGAAAGTCAGTAACCATCCATCCATCCTCCCATTGGGATGTTGGTAAAGACACACTCCCCCATGAAATAGGGGTTTTTTTGAATGTAGTTCTCAACATGAGTGGGGTGTGTATTGAAAATCACAAGGAACTAAAAGTTTATACATATAGGTAAACAAACACTCAGCCCAACCTATGAGTTTCCAAACAAGAAACCAGGACACACAAACCACCTATTCTACTACCCCTACATGCACATATCCCCATGAACAATGGTCACTTACATAAGTATAAGTATACCCCCAGCCAATCCATTTAACCAATTTTCATTCTACATTTATAAATTATTCATTTATTCATTCCATCCCTAACTAGGAAACTAAAAATTTCAACACCAAAAACCATTTTCAAAAGGCGAAGAGCCTGATTAACTGAAGTGAGTTCATGTTTATTCAATGATTTCACTCATTCAAGGAATAACAAGGTACCAATATCGAGATCACAGGTGAAACTTTAGACACTTCCAAAATTAAATAAGGTTAGAGATACCAAGGAAAGGGATTTCCATTTTAACACCCATTCACAAAAACAAATAGGAAACAACCCACTTGTAGTCCCACTACACACCAACACTTCCTAGATGCTGTCCCACTATAGAAAAAGTTCATCCATTACATAATCAATCAATCTATCAAAATGAGATTCTATCACACCTCCTGTACCACCCCATACACAATGACCATAAAAAAACCACCAAACAACATCCCCACTATACAAATAGACCACCCCCAAAACACAAGGTCATTCCCTCTGTCCACCCCCATAATTGTAACAAGGTTACCAACAAAAACTTCACACAACTTCCACAAAGTAAAAAACCCTACCAAACATAGTACACAACCACACCATTAAGCCAAGTATATTAAGATTTAGCAAGAGAGGTTCTTTAATTCCACTTTAAATAACAGGGGTGATCACAAAACATGTTTGATCCTAGGGTATCCATTTATTTAACCAATTATATGTGATTAAGAATATTTCATGTTACAACCATTTATCAAAGCATCAAAACAAAATACAGATCAATAGTAGTGTGTAAGCAAAGACCACCAATGGACATGATTTTTAGAAGGACTTACATTCCATACGATTCAAAATAAGGTTCATGGATAACAATTAAAACAACATACGTAACATCATCACTTCCTTGTCATTATTTTATTGACCCCTATTATCTTTTTATCGTCATATTCCCTTCCCATAATTTATTACTCATTAAGGAAAAGGATTCAACCATTATTCATGAATAAACATTACTACACCCACCTTGTATGATACACAAATAGAGGAATAAGAATCCATAGATGAAACAACAGGTGACCAAAACTCTTCTTTGTGCCAAAATAGGGGGGTTGCGTGAGTAGTAGGAAGGAATATAAAGAATCTTGATAGATGGATAGGAAACAACATGCAAGTCCATGGGAAGGGAGATATCTAGGCACACCAAGAGAAAAGATAGGATATGACATATTCATTAGAAAAATTCATATCCTATATCAACATAATGGAAGCAGTTTCAAAAGTCATTAACGTGGGATCGTGGTCAAGATAATGTGATTTGAATATCTAAAAGTCCTCATATCATTATTATATTAAAGATATAATTAATATCCTTTAAAATTCCCTTAAAAACTCATGAACAAGGATTTAAACTCATCTTATGTTAAATAAAATGTAAGAGGGGCGAAACTGAAAAAACTAGGAAAAACTAGAAATTTGGAAAACGGTGAGACACCGGTTGGTCTGCCACCATTATGGTGCCACCATTTCATTGTTCCTACATTACAACTCCATAGTTTCAATGTGTCACCATTGTGGTGCCACCGTCTCGGTGTGCCACCATCACAGTGCCACCGTTTTGGTGAAACAGTTTGGTGAAACTGGATTTTTGGAAAACTCCCGAAACAAACCACTACGACCCCCAAAAACACCACAAGTACTGGATTTTCACAAAGGAATGATCCAGGGAAATCTGGGTCATTACATTTGATCATGAAAAACAAATTAAATCACTTCATGGAGGAGGTAATACACACGTACAAACTAATATTGTTATCAATTTTCAATAGATTAAAATGTAATAAATTAGATGATATATTATCATTATAGAGTGAAAAATGTGTCATAAATACCATATATACACATTAAATCCATCATTGTAACCATCAGTGAGAGGTTGAGATGAAAAAAAAATTACATTGGTTCGTGGGATGGTAGTCTACTGTACACACGAACGATGGTTTCATTTACTATTTGATGGAAGAATAATATGGATATATGTTATGGAATTAATATAACAATATCTAAGTATATAGAAAATACTTGTGAAAAACTAAATCTAATCAACTAGATAAGGCACCTGAGATGGCCCATCATGGTGAGGTATAATAAAGATAACATAAAAAGTCTTAAATATAACGAAACAAGACATACAAACAGAGTAAAAAGTGGAAGAAATCGATACATTCATGATCTATAAAATCCAATAAAAACTAAAAAACCCATAAATTATGAATAAAAAGAGAAAAAAATCTCCCTGTGACCAACCGTCACCTCCAAACCCACTCGAACCAAAGGAAACAATAACTAGAGAATCCATCATGATACAAGATTCCATTAACTTTAACTAGATATTTCAATAAAAAATATATAACCACCCAAAGGAAAATGTAGTGTGTGAGGAAAAAGATCAAAGGGATACCACCATAGATCCTATAAAAGGTTTAATATCAAGAATGAAAAAGTTATATCTTTTAAAATGAAACAGTTTTACAAAAAAAAATCATAAATACAATCCATCTGTAAATAATTTTCCTTTTTTAGTTTTTTCATAAAATCCTTTCACAATATTAAAAGTATAATTGATAAAACAGGTTTTCCAATCCATACTTTAAGAGGTAATCAAGGAAACAAATATCCATGAAATAACCTATCATACATATCTAAGTGTTACAACTTCATATAAAAACCTCTGCATTAAAATCCATGATAAAAACCCATCATGTGGTAAATAAACCAAAAATGTAAAATCACTTTGTATTGGGACCTAGCCAATGGGAATACGTAATATACATAAAAGAGCCTAAAAATTAATAACTTTGGTACCAACTAGTATCAAGTCCTTCCAAAATCCATTGATATCCCAAAGGTTACCTCCCTGTGGTTCCAAACCCACTATGTCTACCCATGTCTATTTCCCAACACACCCAAGGTTCCAAATGTGTCAATTTTTAAAACAGATTTCAAAACCGTACTCACATTTTATAAAAAAATTTCAAGTTCAAGCTAAATATGCTTTAGAGTTTGAAAACCCATTTCCAAATCAAAACCACCAAACAAGATTTTAAACAAAAACTTGGTGTGCATAAACCAGTTTTTAAATAAAAAAAACTTTAAACATATTTACCTTTCCAAGAAATTCCATAAAAAAACAAATCAATTCAATTTAATGAACAACCCAAAGTAATTTATCAATAATGATATTCAATTCATAGAATTAACACATTGTATAAAAACACCTACCTCAAAATGGTATAAACCTATCCAACTTCAACAATGGTGATTGTAAACCATGATATCATACTTAAAAAGAAAAGGAACATTAAAAAATAATAAAGGATCTATAAAAAACACTATATGATCACAAATATGAAAAATAACCATGGCCAACACCACTTTCGCGACCAATAGACACCACAACCACAATAAAGATAAATCCTTGAACAAATAATCCATAAGGAACAAATATCTCTAAAATCTCCTATGGTGAGTTATTGGTTTTGATAGATTTATTTCATGGTTGAATTAAAGGTTAATCACTCATAAAATTACATAAAACCAAAACTCATGATAATTACACATCTTTCTATCCCATTACACGATGTGAATTACACGAAGGATGAAAACACCAAAAAACATGTCACCTTTTTATTAAAACTTGATTTTCTATATTACATGATAAGAATTAAAAATACACGGTATGTAAAACTTTAATGCCCTATAAAATTTCATGGAATCTTCCCAATGACCAAAATTTGATGTGTAATCCAATTACATGGCGTGTAATCTCCCAGAAGATAGTGCTTCACTCAATTTATACAATAAAAATAAAATTCATGGATGAAGAACAAATCATGGGAAAGGGAGAACCTGAAAAGTGTAATTTAGTGTTACCATCTCTCCAATATAAACACTTTATGACCCCATAAATTTATCAAGATCCTAGATCCACAAAAAGAAAATGCCACTGCTACCTCATAATTGATTCTGGCTCCCACATCTTGTGGTTATCCCATCTTCACTACTATAGTACCTGAACTAGAGGAATTATTTTACAACATAGTACCTCATCCTGGAAATCCATAATCTAAACTAGTTTCTAAAAAAATGGTTTTATTAGGATCAAGATCAATATCCTCCCATCCAATCACATTAGAAGGATTCAGTAAGTACCTCATCTACCAGGAAGCATTAAATATGTAATGGATGAAATTAAAACCTGATGGTAAGTACAACTGATAGGACACCTTCCCCTATCATCTAATAATATCAAAGTGGACCATAAAACTCAGTGCCAACTTACCCTTCTTACCCAATAGATGATGTCCTAAGAGAGGTGAAACTCTAAGAAGGACTCAATCACCAACCTTGAACTCCAGCAGCTGATGATGTCGGTCCACATAATATCTTTGATGGATTTGTGATGTGACCAACCTCTTATGGATAAACTTTACATTTTATATTATCTCCTAAACAAGACTTGGCCCAACCAAGGACCGCTATCCCAACTCTCCCTAAGTAAAAGGGACATCTAAATAGACTCCCAAAAAAATGCTCAAAGGGATCCATCTTAATTGAGGATTGATAAATATTGTTATAGGAAAATTTAGGTAGAGGAAAATGATTTTCCCAAGATCCACCAAAATCAAGCATGCAAACCCAAATCATATCCTTAAGAACCTAGATATCTCTCTATGTATGAACATCAATTTTTGAATTATAATACATTATTAAGTTCATATAAGAACCAATCTCCACCTATAAAACTTTCCAGAACTTGTATGTGAAACTTGGGCCCCTGTTAGAAATAACTATAGAGAGAACCCCATGAAGTCTCACAATATCTTAGATATATAAGTCCCCAATCTATTACACTTTCATCATCTCCGTGATAGGTAGGAAATGAAAAAATTTCATTAGAATATCAATTTTCAACAAAATATAATCCTTCCCAATGGGAGTCCATGGAAAACCAATGACATAATACATAGAAATATCATCCCATTTCCACATAATAATGGGTAAGGACTACAAAAAACCCACAAGTCTTTAGTGTTCTGCCTTATTCTCTGACAAGTAATACACTGCGATACAAAATCTAAAATCGACATCCTCATCCCTGAACACCAATACCAACATCTCAAATCATGATACATATTACTACCACCTTGGTATATAGACTAGTAATAATGGTGTCCATTGTCCATAAACTCCTACCTTAGGGAAGAAGGAACAACCAATCCACTATGGAAGCATAAATCTCGAGTAGGAGATCGAGACCACTCACCTGAGGTCTCTCCACCATAAATAATTTTACTAAAACACTTGAACTTAGTGTAAGTCATATTATCAATCCGAACCCACTAATTAAACAAAAATCCACCCCTTATCAAATTCATGCATACCTTTCCACCATCCTCTCTCATTTCCAATCTCATATCATCAAAAAAACTTATCATAGTTCACTCCTCAACTAATTATTTCTAGGCTTGTGTTGGTAGTTTTCCTCTAAATGCACGAGAACCCACATTCCATTTCCTAGGAGTATTTTCAATTAAAAAATAAAAATTCTAAAGATACTCCACCCAATTTCTCTCTCATAAGTTCAGATCCCTCTGAGTAAAAATATATTTTAGTAACTTATGATATGAATACACTCTAAACTGCTCCCCAAAGAGATAGTGACACCACTTTTTGAGTGCATGGATAACTGCTTCCAACTCAAGATCATGGGTATGGTATTTATTCTTATAAGGGAATAACTAGAATTATCCATAGGCCACCACATGTTTCCCCTGAATCAAGACACATCCCAAACCCATACTAAAAGCATCACAAAAAACCTCATATCACAGACCTAGTTATGGTGGAATAAAAACTAGTAATGAAGTCAAACTAACCTTAATTTCCTCAAAATATATATGAAAATTTTCATGTAATTCAAAATTTACACCCTTATTGGTTAAATCTATCATTGAATACGTGATCTTGTAAAAATCCTAAACAAACCACCTTTAGAAACCAGCTAAACCCAAGAATCTATGGATCACAATCACATTTTTTGGATTCTCCCCAGACATAAAAACTTGTATATTTTTAAAATACACTGATATTCCACTCTCAGATATCACATGTCCTAGAAATTTTACTTCATGAACCCAAAACTCACATTTAAAATGATTTCTTTACAGATGATGTTCCATCAAGGTTCAAAGAATGATATCCACATGGGCTATATTCTCTGCCTCAGACTTAGTGTAAACCAATATATTATCCATGAAAACCACAATAAACGAGTCCAAGAACCAATGAAAGATATGGTTTGTAAAATTCATAAACACCACAAGAGCATTAATTAGATTGAATTCCATAACCATAAATTCAAAATGTACATACCATCTTCTAAATGATTTATTAGGTACATAATCTTCTAGAAATCTCAATTGGTGGTACCCTGACTTCAAGTCAATATTAGAAAACAAAAAACCCCCTCTAAACTGATCAAAGATATCATCAATCCTAGGTAAGAGATATTTTTTCTTTATGGTCACTTTATTTATCTTTCAATAGACAATACAAATCCTGAGGATCCCATATAAATTCCTCGCAATGAGGACATGAAAAGACCATGGATACAAGGTAGGGAAAATAAATCCCTTAGCCTCTAAGTTTTCAATATGGATCTTAAATTATACCAAATTAGTAGGTTCTATTCGATAAGATGACATCGAAATAGGAATCATACTAGGGAGAAGGTCTATAGTAAACTCGACCTCTCTCTATGGTAGTAAACTAGAAAAATCATCTGGAAAGAACTCAAGGTACGCACACATTACTCTAGGTAATCGACCAAAAAAACAAGGGTCAACTACATCAATAAAAATATCTGAAAAAAGCATAATATTACTCCCTAATTTGGAATAATAGGACTTTCCCTTCCTGATCTAACATCCAACTCACCCTAAAAAACTTGAGTGAACCCATTGGAAGATGAAAAATAAACCTGATGATGATAAAAATCTATCTAGGACTTAACTATGATAATACAATCTATTTAAATAACCAATTCATTGTTGTTAATATTGATCACTAAGAAGTCCCATACCACTTCAATGTAGGAAAACCTCACCTCACATGCAGGACATTTAAAACCCCAGTCAGACATCTTTCCCAATGGCATGAAAAGATCCAACAAAAATGACATAAGTTTTAAATTTAATTCCAATATGTCAACAAGATTTTATGATATAAAATAATGATTAGAACTTGTATCAAATAAAGTTATAACCATAGAAGATGAAATAAACACCATACCTCTAACATTAGCTGGACCTACTTCAGATTCCTATGGTGCATACTCTAATGTAAAAAGACATCTGGTCTTAGCCAAATGAATATCGCCCTTGGACTTTGGATTTGACCCAATACCCTTGGAAGCATCAACACATACCCATGAACCCTTGGTGAGAGTGGATCCTACCTAACTTACATGGGATATACTGTCACAAAAATATTTCAGATGGATAGATCACCCAAAAAGATGACAAGTGTTGGGAGCCTCCATATAGTTTGGCTTGGTATGAACTAACCTCCCACACTAACAGCCGACAAACTGATACTTCCCTAATGAATCCCCTGAAACTAGTCTTGTTGAAAATTGACCATCCTTGCTCTTCCTCTTCTGGAGTGAAGATATACCCAGGCTAATAACCGAACCAACAAAATCTCCACCTAAACTAGTATTTCTAACTATGTTTTCCTCAACCAAAGATGATTTTCAAATACTTCCACAATGGTTAGAAGGTACATGATGTAACATCCTGACCTGGGTACCACACACTGATGTCTCAAGAGCTCAAGAGTGCCTCCCTACATTCCAAAGGCTACCGACTCGCAGGGAGGGTCTAATATCAATCATGGTGAGACTATACCCTCTTTATCAGAGTAGTGCAATAACAAAAATAAATAAACAATATCCAAATGATATAATCAATAAATAAATAGTATCACATGATGACCAAAACAAGGAATACACTATCCAAAACTAAATAGTAGATATTTCATTCCAAATACACATCAAATGTCAATATTTAAAACCCAAAATAAATAAAGAAACTGAAAAATTCCAAGAGGGTCCCGAATCACATCCAGTTCCACCATCCATGATCTAACCCAACTCATCCATATAATATAGGGATTTTTCCCATATACTATCCTAGAAACATGAAGTCTATCCGGGTACTGATTAGTAAGATTGAGTAGGGTGTGAGTAAAACTTAGTAGTCCCCCACCAATGATGTCTAAAATAATATCCAGTCAATAACAATGTATGCAGTTGTATAAAGATTAAAATAAAAGCAATAAAGTAAACTGTTACATTTCTTCAATTACTCTTTATTTAACCACATAACTCCCAGGTTCTCAAGGACACCCAAACTCTTAATATCTGATTTTTACTATGCTGAAGTTTGATCCGTATCACATATTCAATTTATAATTAATTATAACACATGGGATTTCATTATCCATTTCATTTCAATTTATTATCATGACTAAATGGAACTATAGTCCAATGCCAAAATTTTGGGCCTAGATTGCTATGCCTAGGACCACATGGGTATTTGAAGCACCAATCCATGAACCACAACTCATTTATCAATAAATTAGACAAGTGGGATTTTGAAGAAACATTTTGTGTCCCACTCTCATTTATCACTATGGGATTTTGATGTAGTAGACTATTTCCCACACATGAATATCAATATTTATCACAATGGGATTTTGATGCAACATACCATGTCCCATACACGAATATCAAACGATCACACACATCAAAATATCACATGTATCACAATATCACATGTTTTATGATATCACATGTATCAAAATATCACATCAATCATGGTTAATCAATATTAACCCTCTTATCAATATTTTCATTAAAGTGTACCATCTTAATTAATCAAAAAATCATGGTTCAACACTTTAATTCACAAGGAATAATATGAAATATCACCATTAAACCTATTATCATTATTTAATCATATAACAAATTAACCCATTAATGGTCAAGTAAAACATCTCATAGATTCCATTACTAGTAAATTTAAAATCGCATTAATCAATCCACTACAAAAAATTACAATTAATTAATCAAATCAAAATTTAATTGATTAATCAATTCCAAAATCACAACAATCTATTAATTAAATCAACAATTAATTAATCCAATTTCAAAATCCTAATATCCCATTAATTAATTCACCAATTAATTAATCCAACTCCAATTTCACAATCACAACAATTTCCATTAATTAATTCAAAAATTAATTAATCTAACTCAATCCAATTCAACCAATTCCATTGTCTTGAATTTAACCCAATTCATAATCACATGAAAATTTCATTAAATCAATTCCATGTTTCCATAAATTAATTAACCAATTAATTTAATCAATTCAAGATTCAAATTTCAATCCTAACAACTGAAATATCATAACCCTTACACACAATTGGAATTCAATAACATAGGAATTGGAGTTAGAACACCTACCTCAAGTTTGATGATGAACAGTTGCCAACAAATATACCCAATTTAAAGCAGAAAAACCGTAATCATGATGAAGAACACGATATAGATATGAAACCTATATCCAAGATTCAATATATTATATCTATTTAAACCTAGATATATATCCACAAAAAATAGAGGTTAATTTCCCTTCAAATAATGAAAAAAGGATGGGAGAGTGGGAGGAAACTACACATGATTAGATTCTCTTACCAGGAGAGGTGAATATATTAAATACATGATTCAAATTGAAACTAATAGAGTTTATAAGGGATTTAAATCTATCTAGGAATCTCCAAATATGAGATAAAATGATCATGGGTTTATCTAGGGAATTTGGGTCTATAAGATGGGGGTTTAGTAATTTTTTTTAACAATTTTCAAAGGATTAAAATCCTATACACACAATTTTCTTCTCAAGGAACACCGTTTCTACTAATTGTGCACCTCCTCATAGGAAGTAACACTATTACTACTAGAAGGGTGCATGTTTTGAAAAAACATTCACTAATCATGAAAATCCCATCTATTTGGGTTTTCATGGTTTCTTGTCCTGGGCGTACAATTTGGGAAAACTGTACACCAATTATGTAATGCCCCACTTCCTTCCAAAATCTTCCAAATTTCTCCCAAACGATCACAAGATACAACTCGAAAAAAAGTACTCAAAGTAAGAAAAAATATTACCAATAAATATACTTGAGACATATCCAAAATAGGTTAGGATCATACAATATCCCCACCTTATAACAGCTTATCCTCATGCTATAATCTCAAGCATCTCTAAGATTCCAAACCAAAAATTTCTGGACACTAAGACCACATACCTACTTCTCTTTCCCATGTTTCCTTCTATATACACCCATGTTTCCACAATACATGAACTATTGACGTAGTCTTTCCCCATAACAATTTCTCACTGTGATCTAAAACATGTGTTAGATGCTCCTCAAAGGATGCATCAGTCTCAATCTCAACATCATCCACATCGATCACATGTGAAGGTTTAGGATGATATCATTGAAGTTTTTGCACATGAAAAACATCATGCATTACAATATACCTCTATAAAATATCCAATCAGTACACCACTAGCCTGATTCTCTCCCCAACCACAAATGGTCCAACAAACCTAGGTTCCAACTTACCCTATCTCTGAATCCTACAGTGACCCAATCTAGAAGACACCCAAAGGAATATATGGAATCCCTCTAAAAACAATAGGGGTAATCATATTCTATCATAATATGACTTATTTTTACTCTAATTCATATCCATACATTTCCAAATAAACTGAATATTTTTCGATGTATCCTTTACGAGACCCAGTCCCAACATATCTGAGTCACATACCTCCATCCAACATAGAGGTGATATTCATGTCATACCATAAACAGACTAATATGGTGACATCTGTATAGTTTTATGGTAAATGTTGTTATAGGCGAACTTTATAAACACTAGGTGCTTCTCCCAAGACCCACCAAAGTCTAGGACACATGCCCTAAACATATCCTCAAGAACCTGTATAGTATTTTTTGACTGTCCATTTATCTATGGGTGGAATTTTATACTCAATAAGACCTTTGTACCAAGAACCTTCTAGAGGCCCTAGTAGAATCATGAAGTAAAACGTGAGTCACAGTCTCAAACAATAATCTTTGGCACTCCATATAGATGTACTATCTTCCATATGTACATATGTCCCAACTAATCCACTGAGAAAGTCTTTCACACTGTTAAGAAATGTGCTACCTTTTTCAAACAGTACAAAATCACCCAAATATCATCATTCTTCTAAGGCGTTCTTAGTAGACTCACCACAAAGTCCATATTAATGTCATCCTAGTTCTATTCCAAAATAGGAAATGACTTTAGTAAACCACCTGGTTGTTGATGCTCAAACTTCACCTGTTGATAGGTGTAACATCATGTCATGAACCATGCTATTTCCCTTTTCATGCCCAAACACCAAAATTGTCTTCATAGGTCATGGTACATTTTGGTCACACCTAGATGTAACACCCACTTCGAGGCATGAAATTGACGTATCAGCTCTTCGCACATTCTCATAGGCACAACAAATTGATTCCTGAAATAGATGATCTCATCCTCATCTATAGTACAACCTAAAGGCATCTCTCGAAATTCAAGGTTTTACCTCAAGGAAAAACATTATAGATCCCCATACTGCCTGTCTCTAATCTAACTCAAAAGGGTAGACTCCTCTAAAACTAATATGAGAGTCACCTTCTCCTGGATCTCTTAAACCACAACATGCATCTTAATCAGTAAATTCATCATCTTCCACTCATCACTAGACTCCTAAACTTCTTGAGACTGAGTTTTCCTACTTAATACGTCAGAAACACTATTTACCTTCCTAGTAATATATGCTAGCTCAAAATCAAATGGCTACATATACTCAACCCATATATGATTTCTAAGATTCAAGTCTCATTTTGAAAAGATATACTTCAAGATCTTATGATCTGTATATACCATAAACTTTTCAACCAATAGATAATGTTTCCAAAACTTTAAGGCATAAATAACTATTGCTGGATTGAGGTCATTAGAAGGGTAGTTCTATTCATGTGCCCTCAATTTTCAAGACCCATACCTCACAAATAGATCTCCCTACATCAACACTATTCCAATTTTAATTCCAAAAGCATCACAAAACACCATATACTCTTCACCTAGCTCAGGTAGGATCATGATCAGTGCCATTTTCAAGTACTCATTCAACTCCTATAATGAATTAGCATAATATTACATCCACTATAACTTTATAACTTTCTTGGTCAATCCAAAAAGTAGTTCTTCAAAATGGGAAAATTCTTAGATGAACCTCTAATAATATCCTACTAACCCCGGAAATCTATGAATATTGAAAACATTCTTAGGATTCTCCAAAGAAACAACCTCTTAAACCTTCTCTGGGTATACTAACACACTTTTATAAAAGATGATGTGGCCTAATATGTGTAATCAATCAATACAAAACTGTCACTTAGATAACTTGGTGTATAGATGATGCTCTCTCAGTGTACTCAGGATGTTGTTAAGATGTTGGGAATGATCATCAAAAGTCTTGGAGTACACCAAGATATAATACACAAAAACAACAAAGAATTGATCCAAGTACGGATGGGAGATTCATTTCATCAATTCCATAAACACTACTGGTTCATTCTTCAACCCGAATGGCATTAAAAAGTACTCATAAATTCCATACCTACCTTTGAAAGAAGTCCTTAGTATGTCATAAGGTCAAACTCTCAACTGAAAATACCCCAATCTCAAGTTGATCTTGGAGAAAACACAATATCCCCTCAACTGGTAAAAAATATTGTCGATATGTGGAAGAGGATATTAGTTATTCATAGTAATCCTATTCAACTTTTGGTAATGAACATAAAAGCACATGGTTCCACCATCCTTATTTTAAAAAAAGACTATAGAACCCCAAGGTGACATAATTTAATAGATAAAACCCTCATCCATCAACTCTTCCAGTTGAGTCTTATGATCTTGAAGATCTGTAGGTTCCATTCTATATGGTGGAATAAAGACCGACTCATCCCCCAACATGAGATAAATAGTAAATTCCACATCTCTCTCAGGTGGAAGCCCTGAGAAGTATTTAGGAAACACATACTAAAACCTATCAACTAAGGGTGGAAAGACATAATAATTTACCTTGACATAATCCAACAATATACTAGTAACCTGGGTGGTGATCTTCCCCAGTTGCTCCTGAAATAGCCCTGCATGACCCACCTAGATATCCCAATCTCTATGGTGAATATAATCATTACCCTTAGGTGATATAAAAGTCACTCTCTTTTAGTAAAAATATATGTGGGATTGGTATTATACTAACTAATCCATACCCAAAATTAGGTCAAAGCCTGACATATCTAGAATTTATAGATACCAACTGAAATGATACTCTCTAACCTCAAGATAATAGCCTTTGCATACAAAAATGTTTCTCAATCATAGTTCCAAAGGCGTATCTATCGTCATAACCCTACTCAAAAACTACACCATCAGTTTTAACCCATTTAAAAGTTTCATAGATATAAATTAATAAGAGGAAATGATATCAAATAAGGCACTATCTAGTGTAAAATCTACAAGAATAACACCTCTAACTATTGACGGTCCTACCACACTATCCACTAATGTTGGATGAATTGCATGGAACTATCCTGCCCCTATTCCTTATGATTCCTTCTAAGTCCCATGATCTACAACACTCTACTGATACTGAAACTATTCCATAGAAGTACCATATAAACTACCTCCACTACCACAGCTAGTAAAACTCCAGCTATCAGATTGATACTGTGTAGAAGAACCCCTTCCCACACTCTGATTCTACCTAGATGATCTATCACTACCCATCTATCATGAGTTCTTGAAGAACCTCTATATATGTCCCATAATTCCTCAAAGTTGACACTATACCAGTTTTCAGAGGAACCATCTACAAAAGTGTCCCAAACATCCACACTGGTGACAAATAATTTTGGTAAGGTCTTGTGTGACGGAACCTCCCCCCTAGTTACTCTTCTTTCTATCACCCTAGCTAACATTTTCATAGAGACACTTACTTATCTTGGAATTATTAAATCCTTTCCATCCAATAGATACCACATATCCTACACTGGAAGCCTCCTTTAGGTTCCCCTCAGATATGAGATCACGATTCACCACTTATGAAAACTTATTGAAACTAAATATATTCAGCTCAGACTTGATTTCACATTTAAGCCCATCCTAAAATCACTTCGTTGTAGTTGCATCATCTTTTATCAACGTTGATGAAAAGAAATATAAATCTGTAAAGGATCCAACATAGTCCATCATGGACATACTCCCCTAATTTAACCTCGTAAGTTCATTTTCTATCTCATACCTAAGAGTATCAGGGTAAAAGTGATCCAAGAACTTCTCTTGAAAGTCCTTACACTTCTCTAGCTGTCCATCTTGAGTTTGGTTGTCCCACCATCACTTAGCTTGATAATGTTTCATATAGGCAGTTAACTTGACCCTCTTCTCAGCATGAGTTTCTAAATGGAAAACTATAGTCTGGATGGATTCAACCCAAATCCCTATTGTCGTAGGTCCAGTCTCTCTGGTAGACATTGGATGGTGCTTCAACTGAAACTCCCATGTCAAGTATGACATGATTTTCACAACCTTCCTTGGGTGTATTTCCATGAATTTTATAAATCGAGAAAATTTCTCATGGAACTTCTCTATGACTCACCCACCCTTCACTATTGGTGCCTTAGGTTCCACTATTGGAGGATCATTTATAGCCATATACTTCTTTTGTCCTCTCAATAAGTGTCATTGTGGCGGTATATATCTATAATAAAAAACACACATATTAGGACACATAACATGACATTAACACATTTAATAACAGGGTTTCAAAAAATTTATCACAAGTCATTCCCCCTTTTCTCTGCCACATGGTCAAAACCAAGGCACTATCACTACCCTTAACCATCCCACATCAAGGGCATGGTTAACAAAGGGTAAAAACATTACCATAATCATGTTTCACATTAGACACCTATTTATTCACATATTTAATCATTTTACATTTTCAATTTATATATTTTGTTTTTATAACACACGATAAAAGAAAATCACTTTCACTAAAGAAACTTACCCAAAAAACAACTTTTCGCATGCATGCCTAAAATGATGCATGTCACATAATAATCCTGACTGCCTAGAATGATGCATGCACACTCAACTCTCATTCGATTTAGGTCCAAAAGTCAAATCTGATAAAAAATCAGAAACAATAATCACATCACACAACAAGTTCATCACTCGAGGTGAAATAACATTCAACTATAACAACAAACATCAATAACAATAATCCCACCCTAGGTACTTTGATTTTACCCTCATACATGGGTTAGATACTACCATAAACAACCTCTTAACCAATTTATGATTCATCCTACTCTCCTGTCTACCTTTACCAAATATTAAGAAAAAATAAAATAAATGAAAAGAAACCACCTCTGATACCACTTTGTAATGTCCTGACCCAGGCACCACATAATGGTTCCCAAATCCAGTCGGTCACATAACCTCAAGCATGCCTCCCCATATAATAGAGGGCATCGACTAGCAGCAAGGGTATAATATCAATATTGGGGAGACTATACCCTCTTTATCAAATTATCACAACAACAGAAATAAATAAACAATATCCAAATGATATAACCAATAACCAAACCAAAATAGCATCACATGATGAAAAAATAGGAAATAAAATATCCAAAACTAAATAGTTGATATGTCATGAAAAAAATGTGTCAAGTTTTAATATTCAAATCCAAAAATAAAAAAGACACTGAAAACTCCCAAGTGGGTCCTGAATCATGTCTGGTTCCCTCATCCATGATCCAACCCAACTCATCCATATAACAAAAGGCCTTTCCCCTTATCCTGTCCTACAAAATTGAAGTTTATTTAGGTACCAATCATGTACCCTGAGTAGGGTGTGAGTACAAATCAGTAGGACACCACAAATGGTGTCTAAAAAATATCCAATCAATAACAATGTACCCAATTTTATAGAGAATAAAATACAATCAATAAAGTAAATAGTTATATTTATTTAAATACTCTTTATTTTACCACATAACTTCTAATTTCCTAAGGTCACCCAAACTCTCAATATCTGCTTTATCCCATAATAAAGTCTGAAATATATCACATATTCATTTCAAAATTCATTATAATACATGGGATTTCATTATCCATTACATTTAAATTTATTATCACATCTAATTGGAACTATAGTCCAATGCCAACATTTTAGGCCTAGATCACTGTGCCTAGGACTCTATGGGTATTTGAAGCAGGAGTTCATGACCCACAAGTCATTTATCAATCAATCACACAAGTGGGATTTTGAAGAATTAGTCCATGTACCACAATCATTTATCACTATGGTCTTTTGATTCAACAAACCATGTCCAACACATGAATATCAATATTTATCACTCTGGGATTTTGATGAAACAGACCATGTCCCACGCATGAATATCACACAATCACATGCATCACAATATAACATGTATCACAATATCACATGTATCCCAATATAACATTAATAAAGGTTAATAAATATCAACCCTCTTATCACAAATTTCATTAAAGTGAACCATCTCAATTAATAAAACAATCATGGTTCAACACTTTAATCCACATGAAATAATATGAAAAATCACCATTAAACCAATTATCATTATTTAATAATATAACACATTAACCCATTAATGGTCAAGTCAGAAATCTCATAGGTTCCATTTCCAATTGATTCAAAAGCACATTAATTGGGACATTACATAGAATCCCAATTAATTAATCAAATAAACATTTAATTAATCAATCACTTTGATAATAAAAATAGTCTATTAATTAATTCAATAATTAATTAATAATATTTCATAATCCCAATATCCAATTAATTAATTCACTAATAAAATAATCCAACTCAAATTTCATAGTAATAACCATTTCCATTAATTAATTCACAAATTAATTAATCTTACTCAAACCAATTCAACCAATTCTATCATCCTGAATTTTACCCAATTCATCATCACATAACAATTAATTTAAATAAATTCCACGTTTTTATAAATTAATTAACCAATTAATTTAATCAATTCAAGATTAAAATGTCAATCATGATAATTGAAATACCACAACCCATAAATGCAATTGGAATTCAAGTATATAGTAATTGAATTTAGAACACCTACCTCAAGTTTTATAGGGAACATTCACCAATGGATATAACCAATTTTAAGTAGAAAAACTATAATAATGATGAAGAAACCAATATAGATATGAAACGTAGATCCAAGATTCAAATGAATATATCTATCTAAACCTAGATCTAGATTCACAACAAAATGAGGAAAATTTCTATTCAAAGAATAAAATAAGGACATGAGAGTTGGAGGAAACTACACGGGATACGATTCTACTACTGGGAGAGGTGATGATATTCAATTCAGGATTTGAATCACCAAGAATAGAGGTTAGAAGATATTTTATTCCATCCAGGATCCTCAAAAAACAAAAGAAAAATGATTATGGGTTGAGCTAGGTTGGTTGGGGGTATAAGATAGGGTTTTGAGATTTTTTTTAATAATTTTTAGGGGATTAAAGTCACGTACGTACAGTTTCCTACTTGGAGAACATGTTTTCCCCTAACTATCCTCTGAACTATGAACTTCCTCCCAGAGAGTCAAAATATTACTACTAAAAGGGAAAAAAGTTTGAAAAATTGTGTTCTATCCATGCGAATCACATTTGTTTAGGTTATCATGGTTTTCTGGCATGGTTGCTCAGTTTGGTCCAACCATGCGCCAACCATGCACTTCCCCACATCCTTCCAAAATCTTATATATTTATCCCAAATGCACCCAATATAAAACCCAAACAAAATTTAATCAAAACAAGGAAAAATAGTACCTGTAAATGAGCTGAAGACATCTCCAAAAAAGGTTGGGATCATACATATGAGAATCAACATTGATTGGATACCCTAACTCAATCCCAACTCAAACCATTGAGCCTTTAGGTACTCATTAGTGACAAGATACAATTACAGATACAATGGCTCAGTATAATGGGTTGAATACTTCATAATGGTACACTTCCACTACTCCAATGTCATAAACTCCCGAGTATTCATTTCACTTAATGTCTTAGGATAAAAATATAGGTTAAATATTTTCTTGAAGGTAGCATAAGTAAGATCCTTGTTCAACTTAACTTGTAAAATAGAGTCCCACTATCTCCTTCCAGGTCCCTTGATCATGTATGTGGAAAAACTCACCTTATATTTTTCATGCGTCTTCAAGATACTCTCAATCCTCTCAAACCACTCGTTAGATTCCTGGGATCTTTTTTCACCATAAAAGACAAATGGATACTACTTAATAAATTTAAATAAATAATCTCACAAAAATCCTGGGTTCCTGACGCCCAATTGACCTAGAGTATGAATAATATGGATTATTGCTTCAACCAAGGAAGGGATCACCATAAGATTCTCCAGAAAAACCTATCTCGTAGCTTCCTCTCTTGGATTTGGAAGAGTTATTTTTAGAGGAAATTTATAATTAACATAGGACAATAACCAATTAGTTCATGACCACATTCCAAAATATTAAGACCAATTTTATAATTAAAAACATTTCTTAAAAACAAAAAGAATTTAAAGTAATTATGAATTATAACAATGAAATAAACTATTTAATAAGGAATATGTTAGTTTAAATAAACCTCTTATACAATTAATTCAAATGACCTCAAAATACAATTATAAAACCTAGTAAAATTCTTTTACCACCCATGTTAACTAGGGTTTAGTCACAGAAGTGAGTTGGCTAGGCCCCTTTTTCGCACTTACTATCCAAATTTCAATGGTCATAACTCTTAACTACCCAAGAAACATAACAAAACTCAGGAAGTGTTAACAAACTTAACAAGAGATTTCCCTCTGATAGAAAATTATAAAGAACTAACCCAAGTCAACTAGAAAACACAGTCAAGATGGCCCGTTATGGTGAGGTATTACAAATATAATAGAACAAGTCTTGAATATAATGAAATAAGACACATAAACAGAGTACAAAGCAGAATAAAGAGATACATCCAAGATATATAAAATACAATCAAAATCATAAAAACTAGAAATTATGAATAACAAGACCAATAAATCTCAATGTGACTAGCCTTAACCTACAAACCAACCCAAACTGAAGGAAGAAACAACTAGAGAAGCCAACATGCTAAAAGACTCCCTTCCCTTTACCTGGATCATACAATACAACATCTATAACCACTCAAAGGAAAAATTAAAGTTTGAGAAAAAAGAACATTAGAATACCACCACAGATTTTATACAAGATCTAACATCAAGAATGCAATAGTTATATATTTTAAAAAAAAATATTTTTATATAGAATTTTTATAAATCAAATCCATTTATAAATCATTTTACCTTTTGTTTTTTTTTCATAAAATCCTTTAATATTTTAGAAGACAATAATATGAAAAGTATAAGTGATAAAATAGAGATTCCAAATTTATATATCTATAGGTAAATAAGTAAACACATATCCACGAAATAATCTATCAAGCAAAGCTATGTTACACAACCTCATATAAAAAATTGTGATCCAAAATCCATGATAAAAACTCATCATGTGATAAATAAATCACAATTGAAAAAGTACCTCATATTAGGCCCTAACCTTTGGGAATACATACTAGACATAAAATAACCTATAAATTCATAATGTTGGTACAAATAAATATCAATTCCTACCATATTCCATCCATATACCATAGGTTACCTCATAATGGTGCCACAGTCACTAAGGATACCCATGTCTATTTCCCAATGCACCTAAGGTTACCAATGTTACAATTGTAAAAATAAATAAAAAAAATCCCAAATTTTATAAAACATTTTCAAATATAAATTAAATACACATTGAATTTTTAAAAACCATCACCAAATCGAAACCACCACATGATATTTTAAATGAAAACTTAGTGTGGATAAACCATTTTTTAAATAAAAACCCCTTAAAAAACATTTAAAATTCCAATAAATCCTTTAAAAACACAAATCAGTTCAATTAAGTGAAAAAATAAAAAGGAATTTATCAATAATGATAATCAATTTATCAAATTAAACCATTTTATTGAAACACCTACCTCAAAATTCTATAAACCTAGCCGCATTCGACAATGGGGATTGGAAACCATGAGACCGACCTTTAAAAGAAATAGAAAATCAATAAACTAAAATTATCAATAGAAAACACTATATGATCACAAATATGAAACCTAACCATGGTCAACACCACTTTCATGACCAACAACAATGAAATAAAGAAGGAAAAATTACCCAGAGAGGTGCACTGCAACCACAACGACAATCAATCACCAAACGAATGATCTAGAAGGAACATATATCTCCAAAATATCCTAGGGTGATCTCTAGGTCATGATAGGGAGGATGAATGGTCAAATAAAAGTTTAATCACTCATATAGTTCTATAAAACCACAACTCATAAGAATTACATGTTGTGTAATCCCATTACACAACCATATTTCCATGAAGGTTGAAAACACCGAAAAAAAGTTATATATTTTATTAAAACTAGATGTTTTCCATTACATGATGTGATTTAAAAATAAAAGTTATCTAAACCTTTAAAACCCTATAAATTTTCATGGAATATTACCAATGACCATTAAAAGAAGTTTAATCTCCCAGTAGATATTTCTTCTCCCCGTTTCTATAGTAAAAATAAAAACCAAGGATGAAGAACAAAACATGAGAAAGGGAGTACCTAAAAAGAGTAATGGGCTATTAAAATACTTGTGTTATTATTTTATCATGTTTAAATAGGATTTTAAGTAGTTATAAGAATAAGTAAAATGAAAACTCTCGGTTAATAACTATACCTATTCTCCATAAAACCTCTTTAGGTTTATAACTAAATCCTTCCCAGGTCGGTTTAATGATTAAAATGGGGACTCGATTATGTGTGGAAAGATGTAAGTAATATATTTGGGTAGGTATTGGATGAAAAAAGTCTTTTTAAGTGTAAAGAAAAGAGGATAGGGTGTTTCCTTTTATATGTTGGGGAGATGACACACTTGGAGTTTTTAAAAAGATTAAAATTTATTAATGTCTTACTCAAGAACAATTCCTCAAAAATGGATCATTTAAAAATATTATATGATATATGGTCAAAATATTTCCATAAAATAGAATTTATACAAGTTTATATGTAATTTTAATCTTTACCACTTATTTTTAACCCCTTAGTAAACATGTTTTAAACTTAATCATGGTAACCGATTTTTACTATTTTTACTATTCATTATGACAAAAAATTAAGTTAACCTTATCACATCATATTAATTATTATGATTCAAAATATTTTATCCATATTTTTCAAATTAAATCAATATAATTGGAAGAATTTAATTTAAAATTAATCTTTTAAAATGTGAGAAAAACTATTTTTCTAGAAAAATGACTTCTTAAGTGTAGTTTTTTTATACAAAAATGAACTATAAAATTGATTACAATGATATTAATTGGATTATTCATAATATAAATGACCCAATTTCAATTTTAAACCATTTTAAAACAAAATTTCATTTTATAAATTCTTGAAATTAAAATAAAATTTTCTATAAATATCAGTATTTTTCGCTATTTGTTTGAAAAATCAAAAATTTCAGAATATTCTAAAATATTTACCCTAATATAAATTTTACATGACGATTTCTAAAATTACAGCCTTTTTATCAAATTAATTTTCTAAAAGTTGTTGAAATTAATTATAATATTTCATCATAAAAAGAAATAAAAACCATTTAAAAAAACATATTTTTAAAGAATAAATTAAATTTACTCAAAATTGAATGCTTATTTACTAATAATTAATCCAAAAATTTTTATTGAGTAGGATCATGTAACACCCCAAACTCAAATTCTATGAGTAAGTGCATTATTTTAGTACATTGGTATGATTTTAAGTAATCAAATCCCAAAGGACCGATCAGTTTAGTAGTCTTGAAAAATAGATTACATGCATAAACTTTACATTACAATTCAAAAAATAAAATACAACATAGATAATCCTTATAGAATTTAATTATTCTCTTAGAATAAACCTAAATATAAATCATAATATACTTATTGTAATCATGGTAAAATAAAACATAATAAAGGGGTGATATCAGATGATCAATAAGGTTAAACAATACAACAAAATCTTTCATAAATAACCATAAACTTTAAGGAAAGTATAAAAGTCAAAACACAAGACTTTTAAACATAATATTCAGCATAACATGGAAATAATAAATCAAATAATTCCATTTAAACATTTACATGTATATTCTACTAGTTGAATAATCACATATAATATCAATAACAAATCTCATAATGAGGGAATGCATAATGCTAGACATCCGAAAATTACCATTGAGGATTCATTACAATAATCTAATATTGTCAAGGCTTTATGAAAATAATATAATATTGTCAAATCTTCACGCCAAGAATCTAATTATTTCAATTCTTCATGATAAGAATATAATAAATGGGTAAGGCCTCAGCCAAAACTATATCTATTTTGTTTTATGAAACCTACCGATGCATCAAGGGGATATAGTGAGCCTTGACCATCACTTACTAAGTTAAATAAATTCATCATATGAAAATGGTGAATCATAAACAATATAATCATTCATATTAAAAACTACTATATAAAATATGAGTACTTTAACCATAAATAAAGAATGGTATCTGAATAAAACATCCATAATCAAACTGATCATAAACCATTAAATAAAATATGGTAAATGATATAATAAGATATAAACCTCAATTAATCATAAGATCCAAAAAGGATTTTTATATATATTAAAATAATATAATAAAATCAATAAAATATCTTGAGACAAATACCCCTTTTTCTTTGAAATCATTTATTCAAAAGTCACACACTTATAAAAGAAGACATTTAAAAGGAGTTTTTTGAATCAAAGTGTCCCATACCCCTTTGAAACTTTTTTAAGTAATATAAATTTTAAAACATTAATGTCCATATAAATAATTCCTTAAAACCATTTTGAAAACATGGACATTAATGAGAAATATTTTAGAATAATAAATCTTTAAAACATTTAAAATGACCTTTTAGTTGAAGAGTCCCTTACAAAAAACCTTAAAAATATTCCCTTTTTAATTTTTTAATGAAATTAAAAATAGACATAAAATGTTCTTTATAACCCTTTGTATAGAAATAAATAAATATGTATGATAATATCAAGAATATTGAAATGGATAAAGGATTAATTCTTTAAACATTCAAAGTGTCACATACCACTTTGAACATTTAAATAATAAGCCCAATATTTTCAAATGAATCATTAAATACCATGAATATAAATGAATTAATGATATAAAATATAATAGGAGCAGTCTATACACCACATGCAAGAAATAGGTGGTGAACATGACTTATATCTCATGAAAAATAAAAGTGGGATGAAATTCCCTTACCTTAGGTCCGATACTCACCGTATGTGTCCAAAAATCCTGTATAATGGTTTTAAAAATATTATTAACTTATAACATAATCATAATAATATTTATATCATATATTATTCATTTATGACTTTATAATACCTGTTTATTAACAATTCTAAGTTAAAGTAAAATTTTAGGTAATAAACACTTTGTTTATCGTATGTGTTTTGACTTGTTATTCTTGATCATATTAATTAGATCATGATATAATTAATTACATAATGTATAACATGATTTATATATCACATATATTCAGTATATATATATATATATAATATAAATTAAATCGAACACAATGTTCATTGAGAGGGTAGGTCGTACGTACGCATTAACGCTATTGCTGTTTTTCTTATCATATAGAATGGAAGAAATTAAATAACATATATATAAATATATATTATTAATGTAGCGTTATTATGTTATATATTTCATATTTATTTAGTATATAAATTTTTATAATCATTCTAAAATGGTTGTAATGGAGGATGAATCTCATCGCATCATGGAGACGATAGGTCGTACATACGCACAAGCAACAATATAATTACATAATGATAAAGGGTAGGGAATTGGATGGAATATTAATTATACAGTAATAATATGATTTCATATTAATTATTCATATCCTTTATATTTATCTCTATACCCATACAAATAAATTATAAATGAAAAACAGTTTATAGTATGGTATGAAGACGGTAAGCCATACGTACACACACATTGTGATATTTTTTTTCGTAGGATGGGTAAAATGAGGAATATTATTTTCTCATAATAATAAAATAATATCAGAATATATTAGATTCTATATTTATTAATTTAGTATGGAAAAAACTTTGTAAAAGGAAGTATAAGAAGAAAATAACTTTTGAAAGAGTTGGTAAAACAATTACGTCTTCTTCAAGTGTCTCCTTTTGATTTTCACAAAAGGACTCCTTAGGTAGAATTTCAGCACAAATTATGGCCTCTATAATGAATTGAGGGAATTTGGGAGTATAATTGGGTAGGTTTTGGCCAAAATAAATGGATTTTGATGTGTGAATAAAAGATAAGGAGAGGTTCCCATTTATAAGAGAGGGGAGAGGCACTTTCTGAAACTCCAAAACAATTAATTTATTATAAAAATGATTTTCAATTTAAAATAACTCTGAAGTGATTTATTTATATGATAAGATGTGTATGGGTCTAAATAATCTCAAAAAATTAATTTTATACATGTTTAGGTCATAAATTTAACCTTATCTTTTGGCTTTAACCCTTAGTTAAACAATTTATCTTTTACTATGTCTACGGGTATTTTTATACTATAGGGTTAATATAATTACTATAAAATTCCAAAATAACCCCAATTGGGTAATTTATGACATATTTAAAACCTTAATAGTTATTTGGAGGAACCATATATTTTTATAACTTTTATATAATTTAATAAAATATTTTTTATTTTAAAGTATCATTTATGTCAATTTTGATACAATTCAATATTTTAATTTTTTAAACTATCAAACTAACATGATAACTTCTAAAAAATACTTTAAATATGTCAATAAGATTTCTAAGTTATCAATAAAATTATTTTAAATCATCAATTAAGTAAAATAATATTTATTTTAATATTTTTAATATCATTTATTTGATATCTCAATTTATAAAATAATTTCTCCTTCACTATTGTGTCATCATTAATAGAAATTATTTAATATATAAAAATTATTAATAAATTACTATGATGTATAAAATTATTTTATATTTCCAAATAATATTTATATTTTACCATATCACTTATATAACCACATATTAAAAATGATATAGTTATTAAAATTTGAATATGACATTTTTAACTCTTCTTTAAATAAAATATAATAAATATATTAATCTAATAAAAGTGGATTAAAAAGGGTCATATTTTTTACCTAAGGTTAATTTTGGTCTAAAAACACTTATATAATGAAATTAGGATAAGTTTTAGGGTAATTTTATATTATTATAATATTATTTATACCTTTAATTTCCCTATTGACCTTTAATTGTGGTAAATAAAATTCAAAAGGTAATATTCACCAAAAATTATTTTGATCCTATTAGAAATTTTTTTCATAATTATTACAACCATATATGTAATTTTTTTAAATTCAATTCATAGAAGTGGTAAAATTATGTTTAATACTAATCCGCAAATGTGGTTAGAAGGCGGGTAAAAGGGACGTTCAAAATTTCAATAATTTTTTATATATAATTCTATTATAAAAATGATTTCAATGACATAAATTGGGTTAATATATGTATTATTTATCTATTTTTACTTTAAAATAAATTTAAATTAAAATAATTATTTAAATTAAAATGTCAATTTTTGAAAACATTGCGTTTTTTTCTATTCATCAAAATTTGAAAGTTTTCTGAAAAATAAAAAAAATTCACCCTAAGCTAATTTTTATATTCCAAATTTCAAAATGAATTCTAATTTACCAAATTAAATTTCTAAGAGTGTATAATGTTAATTTTAGTATTTTTTACAAAAGGACAAAAATATAGTTCCTTTAAGAAAATAGTATTTCTAAACATATAACTATTTTACCAAAACTTATACATTTTTTTATAAATATGTTTTATTTATAAGAAAACATTATAAATAAAATTTAAAATTTATTTATTACTATTAACATTACTATATTTAATAGACAAGTTATAAATATATCATTTAAATAATTATAATACTAAAGTGTTGTTTTATAGAAAATCAATATTGCGTGTAACATAAACCAAGTTGGTTTTGCATGAAATATAAGATATTGAATTTATTTTAAAAAATAATGTTATATGAAATATTTGGGTGTTAAATTCTCCCCTACTTCAATAAATTATGTCCTCACAATTTGAAATTGGTCTTCAAAAATAAATGGCTGATACTAGAAAATACCTTTGCAGAAAACCCACATCGGAAAATGGATTAATGAGACATCCATTTTAAAATAAAGAAAGGGAAGTACAAAGGTCACTAGAGATAAGATATAATAGGGTTTCATATAGGAAACATGGATGTGGAAGATAAATCTAACCATAAATTTTAGATAAAGAGTGACAGAGAACATGATCAGGAAAAAGATAACAATCACACAGTTAAAAGTTAGTGATGATCGAAGGGACCATTGGATTCATCTGAAAGGAATGTACTAGGAAAACATTTTTGGTTTTAAGATCCTTTCCCTAGAGTTTAATAATTAATTTACTTCATATAATAAGAACACAAGGAAGCATACTTATATGAGAAGTAGAGTTTCATCCTTTAACTAATTTCCATCACAAACTCATCTTTCTCTTCAAAAGATAATAAAATTCAAAAATATTCTATTTATATTAATCGTATGGGGTTTCAAAAAAAACTTATACTTCATATTTCATACATTTTAAATACATAAAACTATTCTATATTAACCAGGACATCACGTAGACCAATGGTAGGTGATGCACCCTTGTCTCCCTTCAGTTGTAGGTTCAAGTCTCATGGCCTTTTCAGAAGTGACATGTTGTCGCCCAACCTGCGGGTTGTCCATTTCTTAAAAATATATTATTATAACATTCAAAAAATAATCTTAAGAAATTTTTTAATCTTAAAACTACTATCCAATGTTCAACTTAATCAATTCCAACCTTTAGACTTATCCAAAATACATTTTTCCAAATTAATAGTACAAAAAGTTCTCTAAATTTCTAAAATTAATCTTAACATCATATTTTACCCAAACAACATAATGTTTCTATTATTGTCACATAAAAAATATATAATTACCATGATCATATTAAAACCTTAATTAAAACATTCATGCTTCCAAATACTTAAATAAGAAGTACTGTAGTATAATCCTTATATATCTCATTATTCTCATAACCATAATTTCATAACATAATTCTTGAATCCTAAAACACAAATACTTAAATTATTCCACTTTGATTGTAGTAATATCATAAGTTTGAACTTGATATATTTTCTTTTTATGAACTATATTTCCTTGACTCTTATGGAATTCATTTTCATAGTACCCCATATCTTTACAGTGGAAACATTACACATAAGTAAATTCTTTATTTACCTTGAAATCTTGAGCATGGTGGCCTTTTCCTCTACACTTAACTCAAACTCATTTTCTTTTTAAGTAGGCACCTAGGTGTTTCCTTATATAATTGTCACATGTGGGAAAATACTTCTTTACATTCTTCCCATTATCTATCTCTTTCTCCACTATTCTCTTCTTCTCTTGTTTTCCCTTAATGTCATAAGACATAGAAATTTTTTTCTCTTTCTTGATGTCACATGAGACAATATCTTTGAATGATGAGATAGTTTGGGAAACCAATGGATTTTATAGAAATGGATTTAACCCATAAAATAAATTTCCAATATTACTCCTTGGATTATGTATGTAGTCCGCAACAATCCTTTCTAATATTGTGAAGTTAGCTTCATATTTAGCAACATTCTCATCCTCTTTTTTCCTTTAGATTCAAGAATTGTCTCACCATATCAGCTCCTTCACTACTGGAAATAAGCCCATTTGCGACGGGTTATTTGTGAAGGGATCCCGTCGTAAATGGGAGTTTGCGACGGGGGTTCGTCGCAAATGACCCGTTACGGTAAATAGCGTCGCAACTAACACTATTTGCGACAGGTCCGTCGCTAAAAATATTATTTACGACGGTAATATGTCCCATCGCAAATACTAATCGATATATATTAAAAACTTTAAATAAGGCTTCTGCAACGGTCCCGTCGCAAATGTTATTTGTGACGGGCCAAGAATACCGTCGCGAAAATGTTAATTTTTTTTAAAAAAAGAAATAAGTAATTGCGACGGGCCCATCGCAATTTCCTATTACGACGAGAAAATATTCCCGTCACAATAGGCAATTTAAAAAAAATTTAAAAAAAATATTTAATTGCGACGGGATACCGTCGCAAATATGTATAAAAAAATAAAATAAAATAAAATTATTAATAATTTTTTTTAATTAATATTATAATAGTAATAATAAAATTATAATTCATTCAAATATTATAACAAAAAATCATTTAAATATTTAAAAAATTATAATTAAATTAAAATATTTAAAAATTTAAATATATATAAAAAAATTAATATTATAAAATATGAATAATATTATTAATCATATTAATATTGTAATATAAATAATACAATATTATATAATAATAATAATAATAATAATAATATACCAAATTCATATTATTATAAATAATTAAAAAATTATAATTTTAATTAAATTTTTTGAAACTTTTTATGTATTAAAAATACTGAATCTAATATTATTAAAATAATTAGAAAATAAAAATATGAAAATTATCAACATTTGCAAAAATAAATATAAACAAATAATAAAATACTAAGAGTAATATTATTATTAATAAAATAAACAAATATTAAAATAAATACCAATAATAAATAATAAAGTATTAAAAATAAATATAAATTAAATAATACAATATTGACACCAATATAAGAGATACATAAACTCTGAATAGAAAAAATGTCATATTTTAAATTTACAAACTTTCTAACATATAAACAATAACTAATCTGAAAGAGGAGGGGGAGGGGGGATCTGCTGGTGGAGGAAACTCCATCCCTAAGGCATGAGTGAGTCGGCGCATGTACTCCATCTGCTCCTGCTGCTACTGCTGCCACCGACTCATCTGATCTTCATACACCTGCTGCTGTCGTCGGCACTTCTCCTCATGCTGCTACTACTGCCGACGCATCTCCTCCTACTCCTTTTGGAGACTCTCTATCAACTCAGTCTGATATCGCAATCGATCCTCATACTGTGTAGCAGAAGAAGATGCACGAGCTCCTCTCGAGCTGGACGCCGACATCACAACACTGCCATAATAATATCCAAGAGTCAGTCGAGAGCCGATACCAACTACCCGACCCTTCTCGAAGGCATATTGGGTCGCCTGCATCCATGCTGCCTCATCAAACTGATGGCCATTGGTCTGATCTGATGCCTCGGCCTGACCCTTAGGCCGGGTCTGTGACGCTGTTGTCTCATATGACTCCTGTAGTTTCAATTTAAAATTAAAATTGTGAATATATTATATGCATTTAATTTTTAAACTCAAAAACAAATAATACTGACCACGATGTGACGTTGGCGATCACCTCTGAGCTCCATAGTAGCTGGATCACTATACATCCTTCGATATACATCGTACTCCGTAATATCGGGGTTCTCGACAGACTATAAGAATATAAAATAAATTGTTAATATTTAAAGTTATATAAAATATTTATAAAAAATGTACGTACCAAATGCTGTCTATGAGTACTGAAAGTACGACTCCCAGCTCGATGAGTCACCTCCGGTCTCCCCCGATTCTGCCTCCCCACCGATGATCTCCTCTGAAAGCCACCACTCAACTAGTGTGCACATAATCCATCCCATACGTGGGATGAAATTTACTCTGGTCTGTGTGCTCTACATGACTTGTCAAAATCTGACACTCCTGCTTTCTTCATGGTATCTCTTCTTAAATTGTGCAAAAACTGACGAAAGCGATCAGACATGGCCACCTCCCATGACTCGTGGATGGCGTCACACATGGTATCCTCGATCGGATACCATAAACCCTACAAATAATTCAAAATATCAAGTTATAAATGAAATAAATTTCAAAATAAAAATTATTTATTTATGTACGTACCAACCAATGGCCGAACATGGCCTGCTGAACATCAACGGGAATATTCTCCCATGTCGTCCATGGCTGAGAAAAATAGTTGCAGAAAATAGCGCTGCCCTGTCCGACTACTATATGCAGAAAACTGTAAAAACAATAATCAAACATTTATTATGTAAATAGATTAATGAAATCTTAGTAAAATGCACAGGTTATCACACCTCCGGGTGCGTGGATCGAACCCAAGACGTGGACGTCACTCGGGGATGGAGTCAAGAATCATCAGTGGTGCAAGACCGCGCCCCCTCTGCGTACCCCCTGAAGCGCCTTCAGGCTGAGGGTCAGGTGCCAGCAACTCATCCGCATCGAAAGATAGGTCAGCATCCGCCAACTCACGAAATGTGTCCTCGTCCATATGAAACAGAAAATGAATGCTGTTAACAAATAATTGATAATTATTATTATATATACATATATATTAGTTATGATTATATATAACTACCATTGAATTGTATCAATATTCAGCTTCATTATCATCTTCATATATGTCAATGTCATATTCATATTCCACATCAATATCATCGATATCCATTTGAGTTCCAGTTGCTTCATCTCTTACCATTTCAAATTCATTTGTGACGTCATTACCATCATCATCATCATCACTGACTCTTAATTGAGGGGTGTCATCATCTATACTCATGTCTCTTTGTAACAAAGATCGATTTTGAGTACTCTCTTGAAAAACTTCAATTCCTTGCACTTCAGTGAAAGCACATTCACTTTGACTAAACTGATTGTCTCGAATTCTCATTTTTATTATGCTCCACCAATCAGTCAAGTCTCTTGACGTAGCATAGTACATTGCACAATAAACTTGATGTGCCCGTTGAGCTAGTAAGAATGGTTCATTTACTACAAGAACACTTTTACATTTAATATCAATGATTCCATGAGTCGGATGAACATGCACGCCTCTCTCAGTATCCAACCACCGACATTTGAACATTGTTATGTAATGATGTCCTAGATAATAGAGTTCAATGATTTCATCAAGTATGCCATAAAAGTCAACTTCATTTTCTCTATGATGAGATCCTCTCAAGAAAACTCCACTGTTCATTGTTTTTTTATTCCCCATATTCATGTGTATGAAATCAAAAACGAATCACCACATATGCATTATAAGATTTCACCATTTTGGATGGTGGGTTAGTCAATATACAAAGTCAATTTTCAATTTAATCAGCATGTCGAGACACCTGAATTTTTTGAAATAATTATCAATATAGTAAACTACAAATTGAAGGAGATGTCAAAGTATGAAAAATTTATGTTACCAGTATTTGAAACCACTGAGAAATTTTTTTTTGTCTGCGTTCTTTGAGAGCAGTTGCTGTAATTTGTGGAAGTTTTTTCTTGATATTATTATCATAAAATCTATAAAAAACAAAGTTATTTATTGTAAAATAAATAATAGAATAAGTAATATAATCACTTACAGTACAAATGATGTCATCTCTTCACCGTTGAGCAGAACATACGTATGAGCTCTGTGATGTTCATCATCTGAAAGCCATCGTTCATGAACTCCACCAAAACCAAGCTCTGACTTATTAAAAACAGACAATTGATTGTCGATTTCATCAATATTCCCCTCGTTCCATCTCATGCGGTTGTGTTTTGAAGGATACATAGATTCAAAATAGTGGGAGCAGAAAAAAGATATCTCCTCTTGCAAATAAGCTTCAGCAATAGATCCTTCAACAGATGCTTTGTTACGTACTTTTTTTTTCAATTTATGCATGCATCTTTCGAATGGGTACATCAATCGAAACTGTATCGGACCTCCACATTTTGATTCATATGGAAAATGTAATATCAAATTTTCCATTGAGTCTACGAAAGATGGTGAGAATATTTTTTCCAGTTTACATATAATTACAACAACATCTTCTTCAAGTTTGCATAGAGCATCGTAATCTGTTGTGGCTACACAAATGTCCTGAAAAAAATATGATACGTCTGTTATGGAATCTCATATCACAGAATTCAATAGACCTCTTAATCCAATGGGTAAAAGTCCTTCCATTATAACATGAAAATCATGACTTTTTAATCTGGTAATATGACCATTATTTACACATCTACCCAAATTGGAAGCACATCCATCTGGAAGTCTCAAATCTACAATCCATTGACAAAATAATAAGTGGATTTCTTTGGACAATGTATAAGCTGATTTTGGTTTCATTAACCTTTCTGTTATGAAATTCTCAAACAGTTCGAGTTATGGACGCCTGGAAATTTGAGCAAGATCTAATCATGCATTTACATTATCTTTTCTCTTTCCTGGTGTATCCAAAATTGTATGAAACAAATTATCAAAACAGTTCTTCTCAATATGCATGACATCCAACATGTGGCGGACCAGCAAATCAGACCAATATGGCAAATCCCAAAATATGCTACGTTTTATCCAATTGTGTTCTTTCCCAAAACCAGAAATTTTCTATTGGTTTATTGTGGGTCCAAATGTGATGGGAGGTAATGAATATACAACTGATTTTAACTCCGTACCTGATATCATTTTTGGAGGTCCATCCCTTTCAACTGTGCCTTTTCTAAAATGAGATCTGTTTCTTCGAAAAGGATGATCAGCTGGAAGAAATTTGCGATAACAGTCAAAATAGCAACGTTTTTTCCATTGATGAGCATAAATTACTTGTTCTCTCCCATACAGTAAGGATATGATTTCAGCCCATGTGTACTCCAGCCAAATAACATGCCATAAGACGGGAAATCACTGATTTTCCACATCAATGCTGCTCTTAGTATGAAATTCTGTTTTGGAGCAACATCATAAGTACTGACACCAGTACTCCACATTATATTTAATTAATCAATCAATGGTTTCAAATAAACATCAATATTCTTCTTCGGATGTCCTGGGATTAGTAAGGTCAAAAAGGGCTCCTTCATCAACATCCATGGAGGTAAATTGTACGGAGTTAAAAAGACAGGCCAACATGAATACTGACTACCATAAGATCTGAATGGAAAAAAACCATCAGTGGAAAGACCCAGTCACACATTTCGGTCTTCTAAAGCAAAGGATGGATGCACTTTATCAAAATGTTTCCATGAATCACCATCGGCCGGATGATTCAAGCTTTTACCGGTTGAAATATTCGTTTTGTGACATGACATCATTGTCGATGTATTCTTAGACATGAATAAACACTGAAGTCTGGATGTAAGAGGAAAATATCTCAACTATTTTACAGGAATCAAGCCAGACTTCCCATGTTGAGCTTCTTTATACCTCGATTGCCTACAAGTGGGAGAACTATCCAACGACTCATTTTCCCCAGAATATAAAATGCAATCATTTGAACATGCATGAATCTTCTGACAACTAAGTCCTAAATTCCAAACCAACACTACTGGAATTTGGTCTTTTCCCAACGGTAGTATACCAACGGTTTACTTAAACCGTTGGTATAGTGAGCCTTTGCCAACAGTTTAACAAAACCGTTGGCAAAGGGAATTTCGGTGGACCCTTTCCCAACGGTTCACTGGAACTGTTGGGAAATGTGGACCCTTTCCCAAAGGTTCACTGGAACCGTTGGGGTAGGGGTTCTAAACTCACACATTTCCCAACGGTTCACTGAAACCGTTGGGAAATGTGTGCCTTTACCAACGGTTTTTATAAACCGTTGGCAAAGGTTTCCCCCAAATTCCAGAACGCGATCTCCTCTACCCATTCGGACAGAGCCCTAATCTATTCGCTCCGCTGCTCTAGCGAACCCCATCCGACTCCACTGATCTCGCGAATCCGAACACCAGCACCCCCCATCCCAACAGGTACACCCCCATACGAATAGGTAAAATTTGATCTCAACCATATTGTTGTAGTTGTTTTAATGAATAGATTTTTTCCAGGTGTTGGTGGTTTAATTGATTATTGAAATTAATATCTAAATAGGATATTGTTTGTGTTTGTGAAGACTTATTTAATGTTTTTGTATTCTATGTTTGGAAGGAGAGTGTTCAAAACATGTATATCAGAGTTGGGGGAGGCTATCGTGAACGTTTACATGTTTTGGATAATGGATTGTGGGAATTATGGATTGTGTTCAAACCAATTTGATATGTTTTGGATAATAGATTGTGGGGGTAGGGGGTGTCCACGGGGGTGGGTGGGTTGTCCACGGGGGTGGGCGGGGGTGTCCAAGGGGGTGGGAAAGGCTGTCCACGGGGGTGGACGGGGCTGTCTAGGGGGTGTGGGCTGTCCTAGGGGTCTGGGTGGGGTGTCCTGGTGGGGGAGGGGTGTGTGGGGTGTCCAAGGGGGGTGGTATGTCTAGGTGGTGGTGGTGGGGTTGCAGGGGAGGGGGGTGTGGGCTGTTTGGGAGGGTGGGAGGGGCTATCCAGGGGGGGTACGGGGTGTCCAGGGGGGTACGGGGGTGGGAGGGTTGTCCACAAGGGTGGACGGGATGTCCACGGGGGTGGCCGGGCTGTCAAGGAGGGGTGGGCGGGCTATCCAGGGGGGGTGGGTGGGCTGGCCACGGGGGGTAGGGGTGTCCAGGGGGTGGGCGGGCTATCCAAGGGGGTGGGGGGCTGTCCATAGGGAGAAGGGGTGTCGAGGGGGGTGGGTGGGCTGTCCACGGGGGTGGTTGGGCTGTCTAGGGGGTAGGGGGTGTCCACGGGGGTGGGCGGGGCTATCCAGGGGGTGTGGGCTATCCTGGGGGTCTAGGTGGGGTGTCCTGGTGGGGGAGGGGTGTGTGGGGTGTCCAGGTGGGGTGGTATGTCTAGGTGGTGGTGGTGGGGTTGCAGGGAAGGGGGGTGTGGGCTGTTTGGGAGGGTGGGCGGGGCTATCCAGGGGGGTACAGGGTGTCCAGGGGGGTACGGGGGTGGGCGGGCTGTCCACAAGGGTGGACGGGCTGTCCACGGGGGTGGCCGGGCTGTCAAGGAGGGGTGGGCGGGCTGTCCAGGGGGGGTGGGTGGGCTGGCCACAGGGGGTAGGGGTGTCCAGGGGGGTGGGAGGGCTATCCAAGGGGGTGGGGGGCTGTCCATAGGGAGAAGGGGTGTCGAGGGGGGTGGGTGGGCTGTCCACGGGGGTGGTTGGGCTGTCTAGGGGGTAGGGGGCATCCACGGGGGTGGGTGGGTTGTCCACGGGGGTGGGAGGGGCTGTCCACAGGGGTGGGAAAGGTTGTCCACGGGGGTGGGCGGGGCTGTCCAGGGGGTGTGGGCTGTCCTGGGGGTCTGGGTGGGGTGTCCTGGTGGGGGAGGGGTGTGTGGGGGTGTCCAGGGGGGTTGGTATGTCTAGGTGGTGGTGGTGGGGTTGCATGGGAGGGGGTGTGGTCTATTTGGGAGGGTGGGAGGGGCTATCCCGGGGGGGTACGGGGTGTCCAGGGGGGTACGGGGGTGGGCGGGCTGTCCACAAGGGTGGACGGGCTGTCCACGGGGGTGGCCGGGCTGTCAAGGAGGGGTGGGCGGGCTGTCCAGGGGGGGTGGGTGGGCTGGCCACAGGGGGTAGGGGTGTCCAGGGGGGTGGGCGGGCTATCCAAGGGGGTGGGGGGCTGTCCATAGGGAGAAGGGGTGTCGAGGGGGGTGGGTGGGCTGTCCACGGGGGTGGTTGGGCTGTCTAGGGGGTAGGGGGTGTCCACGGGGGTGGGTGGGTTGTCCATGGGGGTGGGTGGGGCTGTCCACGAGGGTACCCTCCTAATATGGTTATGGGATGAGGCATGCTCTGATGTGATAACACATTAAGTTCTTGTTGGTTTTACATTTTTTCAATAACACATTAGTATGTTTTTTTCACATGTGTAGTTGATACCATGATTATTTTCTTCCTTTATCGTTTACTTAAATGTATTTTCTATTAAAGTTCAATCCTATTGAATTGTTTATGACAAAACAAATTATAAGAATTCTTTTTATAGAATGGACAGAAGTTGGATGTATGAAACTGATCGTATCTCAAGCGATTTTCAAAACAATTTGGAGATCTTTATAGATTTTGCATTTCACAATGCTTCAGATAGTGGTCGCATACACTACCCATGTTCCAATTGTGTTGGTAGACCTTGGTTGAGTTGTGAAGAAGTCAGCTACCACATAACCAAAAATGGTTTTCAAGAAAACTACATTGTGTGGTATCACAATGGGGATAAAATGAAATCTCAAATTGGTGATGATCGAAATGAAAGGACTGGAATGGAGAATTTGTTAGATGATCAGTTTCCGTTTATTCGTCATCATGAAAAAGAAAGTATTTTGACTCAAGAAGACGTCGATATGAGTACAACTGATGCATCTAGTGAAAATTATGATATTGATAGGGTGAAAAAATTGAATGATGCCGCCACGACTCCAGTATATCGACAATGCGATAAAATGAAAAAGCTGGAATTTTTAATCCGATTGTTTCATGGAAAAACTATGTATGGGATTTCTAATACAGCAATCGATTACATTCTTACCCTCTTGAAGGATTTACTTCCAGATGATGAAGATATTCCCTCAAACCACTATATGGCATGGAAGTTAGTTGAAGAACTTGGATTTTCCAGAAACAAAATTCATGCTTGCCTAAAAGATTGCAGTTTATTCTGGGAAGAAACCGCTGAACGAAATGAATGTATAAAATGTGGCACATCCCACTGGAAGTCAAAATATGAGGGAACACCATCCCGCGTTCCACAGAAAGTAATGTGGCACTTTCCATTGATCCCCAGACTCCAGAATCTTTTTATGTCTGATGACATATCAATAAAAATGAGATGGAATGATACCGAGAGAAAGAAGACTAATGATGAGTTGGTTCATCCTGCAGATGGATTTTCATGGCAGAGATTTGATGCTCAACATCCTGATTTTGCAGCTGACGTGCGTAATGTGAGTCTGGGTCTTTCATGTGATGGTTTTAATCCGTTTGGGCAGATGCTTACTTCGCACAGCACATGGCCAGTTTTTATACACATTTATAATCTTCCCCCATGGTTGTGTATGAAAAAATCTTTCACTTTCATGAGTATACTCATATCTGGTCCTTCTGATCCCGGCATTGATATTGATGTATACATGCAACCTTTAATAAAAGAGTTGAAACTTCTTTGGGATGTGGGTGTGCGCACATACGATGCATGTTCAAAAGACATATTTCAGATGCGTGCTGCGCTTATGTGGACGATCAACGATTTTATGGCTTATGCAATGATGTCTGGATGGAGCACGAAGGGAAAACTTTCATGTCCAGTTTGTATGAAGAATACACGATCCAAAATACTGAAACATCGTTGTAGTTTCAGTTTTATGGGACATCGACGATTTTTGCCAAAGGATCATCCATATAGAATGAATCGTCGAAGATTTGATAATACTATAGAGACCGATGATCCACCTCAGCGTATGTCTGGAACTGATGTGCTTAATGAATTGAAAGATTTCAGTTTTTCATTCGGGAAGGGTCAAATGAAATCTGGAAAGAGAAAGAATGTTTCCACAGAAACCTGTTACAATTGGAGGAAGAGGAGTATATTTTTTGATTTGCCTTATTGGTCAACCAATTTTCTACGTCATTTCTTAGACGTAATGCATATTGAAAATAATATATGTGAAATGTTGCTTTCAGTTCTTCTAAATGTCAAGGGGAAGACAAAAGATGATTTACGATCTCGACGTGACTTGGTGGATTGGGGCATCAGACCAGAATTGCATCCTGTGCATATCAGTGAAAATAAATGGCAACTTCCATGTGATTCTTATGTGATGACACCTACTGAAAAAAAACAATTTTTGGAAGTATTAGAGACTATTAGAGTTCCTGATGGCTATTCAAGAAACATATCTAAACGGGTCAACAAAAGAGAGTTGAAGCTAAAATCTTTGAAGACTCATGATTATCACGTTCTACTGCATGAGTTGCTTCCAATAGAAATCCGTCATCTTTTGTCCAATAATGTAAGGGTGGGTGTTATTCGGTTGTGCCATTTTTTTAGAGATCTTTGTGCTAATAAGTTGTCCAAGTCTTTCTTGCAAAAAATGTTGACAGATGCCCCATTAATTTTGTGTGAGTTGGAGAAAATATTTCCCCCATCATTTTTCATATGCATGCTGCATCTGACTGTCCATATTCCAACTGAAATACTTCTCGGAGGACCTATTTCTTTTCGTTGGATGTATCCAATTGAAAGAAATATGTTCACATTAAAGTCTTATGTTCGAAACAAGAATCATCCCGAAGGTTCTATCGTGAACGGTTACTTAGCTCAAGAATGTATGGATTTCTGTTCGATGTATTTGTCTGATCTTACTACAAGAATGAACAGACCAATGAGAAATGAAGAAGAACAATATGAGAAAATTGAACCCAGTTTTCCATCACTTACTCAAACAGGAGGAATTCCTGGATCATATACATTGAAGACATTAAGCCATGAAGAGTGGGAGATGGCACATCGCACAGTTTTGTTCAACTGTGATTTGTTCGATGACTATATCAGGTAACAAAATTGAATATGTATATCTTACATATATATCTGTTAAATTATTCATATTTTTTTATCTACAGGGAACATAAAACAATTATAAATAGGAAGCATCGTTCTTTATCTTTTAGAAGGAGAGAGACTTTGCATAGCAAAGAGTTTTCTGCTTGGTTAAAATTGAAGGTAAAAATATTACTGTTTAAATTAATTATTTCAATATTTACTTAAGTTTAACTGTCATTTATATTGTAGGTATTGAGTTTTTCTGCTGACTCTGTCTCTAAAGAAATAAGAGCTTTGGCTTTTGGTCCTAATACCGTGGTTCGTGACTGTAAAACAATTGTTATCAATGGGTACAGATTTATTGTCACTGAACGAGCCAAAAACATGAGAACACAACATGATGGTATTATGGTTACTGCCACAACAGATTATTATGCCAGTGCATCAGATAGTAGACCGCGACTTGAAAATGTGGGTTATTATGGAGTCGTTGAGAAAATAATAATATTGGATTATTAATCTCATGGATGAGTCACAATGATGAAATTCCATTGGTTTGATTCGATGACAAGACATGGCACATTTATTGATGATTGTGGATTTCGAGTAATTAATATGACCCGCACTCTTGCTACCAAAGAACCATATGTGTTGGCATCAATAGATAAACAAGTTTTTTATGTCAAAGATCAACTTCAACCTGAATTTGGTGTCATAGTTGAAGTAATTCCAAGACATATTTTTGATGATGCTGATGATGGAATTGACACTGTCCCTATTGCCATTGGAACCAATCCATTTATTTCTTTTGATGACTCCAATAGCTCAATTGTCAGAGTTGATTGTGAACCTGAAGTTGTGGTTGGAAATATATAGAATCATTCATCCATGTTCTCAATTATTTTGGTTTACCTTGAGTTGGGTTGTTAAGGTTGGTAATATTCATTTTTATTTAGTATTGATCACAAATATGTTTTAGCTGACTTGAATTTTATGTGAATTTTAAATGTTTATTGGTTGCTGTTTTATTTGAATTGCATTTTCTAATTTGGAATTGAACTGTATTCAAACCAAATCAAACAATATTTCTAACTTGGTGAACATTACAACTTGTATGTTTTATTAAATTCATTCAAGCTCTTCTAAAACAATTGATAGCTAAATTACCAATGAATCCCTTCATTCCCTCATATATTTAGTTTTTTGGTTTACACATTAATTTTCTTTTTCTAATTAATTACATATTTGTTTTCAAATGCAGGAAATGCAACCAATTGAAGAGAGACGAAGAAAAAAAATGGCGGAGAACAATCGTCGGATGGAGGAGATGGGAATTCCACCATTAGTGCCTACAGTGAGTACTTTATTTCAAATATATATATATATATATATATATATATATATATTTACAGAATATATAATGTCATGTGATTAATTTTTTTGCAAACTTTTTTGTAGGATCCACCGTTACGTCGACAGTTATTCGACGAGGAGCCTAGTATTGGTCCTAGTACTGAGGCCGGTGGTACGAGGAGGGTTTGTACCAGAGGTGGACGTAGAGCTGCGCGTGCCCGACTAGACCCTGCCCCTCCCACTGACATTTCAGCCTTCCCACATTCTGATCCCGGTGTGTCGTTAGGGACACATGGGGTATTTAGGCCTCCCATGTTTTCACTACCTTCTGCATCTTCTGCCCCATCATTTTCACATCCCATGATGATTCCCACTCCCCAGTCAGAATCAGGTCATACAGCTATTCCATCTTCTTTTCCTTCTACTTCTGTCTCTCCGAGCTTTTATATTCCATCGTCTTCGACTCCTGTTCCACCAGAGGGTGTTCCATCAGGTTCTTTGGATCCGCCGCCACTCATTGATCAGACTAGCGCAGGTATATTTATAAAACCCTAACAAATTTTTATAGCAATATTTATTTTCATTATAACATGTTTTGATAAAATATTTGTTTTTCTTTCATGACAGATACATCTACTGACAGGAGGCGGGGGCGGGGCCGTACACGCATGCGTTCGGTGTGGAACCGTCGCACACAGGTTATGGTGGAATATAATGAAGACAATCAGATGGTTGAGAAAACAGGGCATCAATGTCGGAGTTTTCTGGCGACGCTTTCCAAATACTCCGACATCATTCCCGTCAGCCCGCTGTCGTGGAGACATTTGCCACATGAGGTCAAAGATAGAGCTTGGGCAGAGATATGGGTAAAAAAATCTGTTGTATTTAATGCCATGAATTATTTTTGTATTTATATGAATTAATATTTTGATTTCATCTTCGATTTAATTTTCCTGATGGTGAGGGTGCACGACTGGAACGTCTAAAGGATTTAGGCGAGCTTTGGAGAGCCTACAAGCATGAGCTGTATATTGGCTGGCGTGCTAGAGTTGGCACTGAGTTAGAGGCGGTACCAGTCGTGGATGATTTTCCTATAGAGCAGTATCGTCAGATGATTACTCATTGGACGAGTACCCAGTTTAAGGTATGAATTACATTTGAGGTATTTAAATAATAACTTTCAAGTTTTGCATTAATATTATCCTTTGCATTATCGAATTTTATTTAGGAATCATCTGGAAAAAATAAAAAAACATTGATGCAAAAAAATACCTCCATACACTAGGACGCGCGACGATGCCGGATCATGAGAGGCAGCAGGTATGACAATTGTTTATAAGTTTTCTTTACGACTTAAATTTTCTTTTGTTTCCTCAATTATTTAATCATTTGCTAAATTTTTTATATAACTTTTGTTTTCAATGTTATTGTAGAGGAAAGTACAAAATATTGAAGGACGTGTGCCTCGAGCAAAACTGTTTTGCTCGAGTAGACGAAAAAAGGATGGAAGTGCTGTCAACGAAGCGACTCAGCAGCAGATTATAAGTTTTAATCTATTGATTTTATATTTTAATATCTATTTTGTAACTTAATAATATATTTATATTTGTAACAGGATGCTTTAGAGGCCCTCGATGCCCAAGAAGCAGACAATTTTGGGCCATTTGATCACTTACATCAGGTGTTGGGAGAGGATCATTCTGGCAGAGTACGCTGCCGACCTAGGATAGCCCCGACGAGGTATTGGCATGCCTCAGGTATGAGTTGTAGTGCCACCGAGCTGCAGAAAGTTAGGGCACAGGTAGAACAGGCTGAGAAAAGGGCCACAGAGATGGCAGAACAATCTTCTAGGGCAAACAGTGCATTTATGAAATTTATTGAAGTTCTACGTCCAACACTTCCAGCAGAGGCCAGCCCAGCGATTGATGAATACATGTCGTCGATACATTCTATATATGGTGCACCAGGTGGAAGTTCCAGTGGTGGTCAGGCCGATGTCCAGCTTGAAGATGATGATGGCGAGGAGTCTGATGCGGAAGAGAAGGGAGATGAGAAGGGCGAGGAGGAGGGCGAAGGCGAGGAGGAGGGCGCTGTGGAGGGTGAGGACGATGACGAGGGTGATGATGATGATGATGATGGTGATGGTGATGCTAATGTGGGACATATTGATCCGTTACATTTTTGACTTATATTACTGAGATTTGATGTTTAATCTATTCTAGTTGTTGGTTTTATCTAGACTCGTAGTATAGTATTGGAGTTGAGTTATTTTTATATATTTTTTGTTTTTATGGATGTTGTTGTCTTTTAGTGGTTGTGTGTTTGAGAACTCCCTGGACAACCCCCCTCATTCTTGGACCCTGGACAACCCCCCTCCCCCTTGGACCCCGAACACCCCCCAAACACCCCCCAAACACCCCCCGGACAGCCCCGCGGACAGCCCCCTGGACAGCCCCCCGTACAGCCCCCCAGCCTCCACCCTGGACCCTGGATAGCCCCCTGGACAGCCCCCCGGACAACCGCCCCACCCTCCCCCTTGGACCCCGGACAACCCCCCAAACACCCCCCGAACAACCCCCTGAACAACCTCGGAAAACCCCCTGAACAACCCCTGAACAACCCCTGAACAACCCCCTGAACAACCCCCGGACAGCCCTGTTGGGCGGAGAAAAAGGAGAAGTGATGGCAAGAGGGGGGGTGAATTGCCTTTTAAAAAAATGATTAACAAATTAAAAAACAAAGTGAAAGTTGCAGCGGAAATAAAAGAGGCAAGACACAAAATTGATAACGGAGTTCGGCCAAAAACCCGGCCTACGTCTCCGCTCCCAACTCAACCGTTGAGAGATTCTACCGCTTGATTTTCAACGGTTGTAGCAAGAAACCCACTAGCCTTTTTACAGGTGAAGGCTAGCTCACCTATTACAGCTTGCTTTTAATGGTTATGCAAGAACCCACTTGCTTTCAATGGTTGAGCAAGAACCCACTTGCCTTTTTACGGGTGAAGGCTAGCTCACCTTTGATTCAAGCCTTTTAAAAGGAAAGGCTTGACTAACCTCTTCACACCTTAAAGGTGATGTGAAAACCCAAAAGAAAGGATGAGAGAAAGAGTTGGGGTTTGTAGGCACAAACCCAAATTTAAGCTCAAAATGAATAAAACAATAAAAACCGTATTGTTGAGAAGCCTTGGGCGCCAAAGGTTTATTGGAGTTGAAGACGTGCAATCCCAAGCTTCTATGGTGGTGCTCCTTGGATGTGGAAGTGGATTGGAGCAGTTGAGGTTCCTTGGAGGAAGTCCGCCGGAGGTTCGCCAAATGATGAGAAATGTGTCCGTTGGCTTGGTTATGGTTCCGGTATTGATCCTTAGGCTTCCGGGGGTTCAAGGTCCTTTATTTATATAGGGGGAACCCTCATATGGTCGTTGGAGGCCTTCGGAGCCGTTGGAGAGGCTTTCGGAGCCGTTGGAGGCCAAGTGGACAGGCTGGTCAAAAGCCCAAAGGCTAGTTTGACTGCCTCCACCGGCTGACCGGTACAGGGCCACCGGTTGGCCGGTGTGTGCAAAATGGAGAGTCCTTCGGGCTCAGGCTCCACCGGCTGGCCGGTGAGGTGGCCACCGGTTGGCCGGTGGTAAGGCAGTAGCTTCCACTATTCATCTGGGTGCCACCGGCTGGCCGGTGCTGAGGCCACCGGTTGGCCGGTGCTGAGGCAGTGGCTGGACTCTCGGTCTGGGCTCTACCGGCCGGCCGGTGCTGAGGCCACCGGTTGGCCGGTGCCCTGGACAGTGGAGAGCCTTCTGTCAAAGGTCCATCGGCTGGCCGGTGGTGAAGCCACCGGTTGGCCGGTGGACTGAATTTCAGTCCACTTTGGCTTTTTGCCTTCTTGGCCTTCTTGGCCCAATTCCTTGGTACCCTGAATTCATGCCTATCATCCAAAAACACTTAAAACGAGATTAGATAAACAAGAGGGTGATTGTGATCATGAAAATTAAACCACGAGGGGTTCGAGAGGTACAATAATCTCCCCCTATTTTGATGATCACAATCACCAAAACAATCAATGTAAAGACGAAATGAAAGGCATGATTTAAAAGATTTCTCCCCCAATCAACCAAGAATTTCTCCCCCTTTGTGATTATCAAAATAGCACGGGGCATAAAACTTGATTGAGGGAAACGTTGAAAAACAAGATGGAAATTTTAAACCAAATGAAATTTTTGAAATTTGAATTGGAAGTTTTGAATCAAAAATTTGAAATGAAAGTTTTGAATCAAGAATTGAATAACAGTTTGAATTGAAAGTTTTGAATCAAGAATTTTGAAATGAAAATTTTGAAACTAAATGTTGAAATTGAAAGATTGAATCGAAAATTTTGAAATTGAAATTAAAAGGGTTTAAATGATCCTAACTCCCCCTAAATAAAAAAAATAAATCACCGGGGAGAGGTTTATCAAACCGAGACAAATTTTGGCCCGGAGAGACTCGCTAGAAGGGATTTTTCAATCCACACTTGTCTAGTGGCAGGTCTTCTCCTATAAAATTCATCATTTAAGAAAATAGTTTTGGGCCTACCATACCGGGCGTTTTTGCAATTGCACTCATAAATTAAGTGCCCGGGTTTTTTGCAATAATTACAAAATTTGTTTTGAGAGCTCCCCCTTACAAAAATAGTAGGTGCATGGGAAGAGGAAGCTTGCTTGGAATAGCCAAGCCCTTGGGTGGTTCGGGATACGCGTTGGGAACCAAGCAAATTGTTCAAATTTTGTTCACCTTGGGTGAAATTGGCTAGAGTCTCCCTTAGATCTTTGATAGTTGATTCCATGGAATCAATATCGGGAAGATTTTGGATTTTGAGGGACATATCTTCCTTCTCTTTGAGAAGTTGTTCTTTTTCGGAAGAGAGTTTTTTGAAATTCTTTTTTAAAGAAACAAATTTGGAAGAAAGTTCGTGAAAACCTTCCTCCAATTGATCTCTAGCATGTTGGAGATCCTCATAAGACATGTGATTGAAAGAATTTGAATTTGAAGAACAAGAGGATGAGGAGTCGGAAGATGTTACCTCATGGAATGCCATTAGGCATTTGTTACCGTTGTCGCTCGAGGAGGAGGAGGATGATGTGGAGCTATCACTCCATGTGGCCTTGAAAGACTTCTTCTTCTCCTTTTTCTTGGCCCTTTTCTTGTTGAGTGGGCAATCGGGCTTGTAATGGCCTTTATTACCTTCATGGGTTACTTCTAAAAGATTCCAGATATCATGAGAAGATGAGCAAGTAGAAATACGATTAAATTCATTACGGTCTAGCCCACAATGAAGAGCATTCATGGCTTTGCCATCAAGCTCAAAATTTGCAATGTCTTCGGGGGTCCATTTGGATTCATCGGGAGAAGAAAGTGAAAAACCATGCATGACAATTTTAAAAATAGGATAACCAATGCTTTTAAGAAATGTAGTCATGCGGGTTTTCCAAAAAGAATAGTCGGTTCTATCAAAAAATGGAGCACGACCCAAAGAATACCCTTCGGGGGCGAAAGAGGTTGATGCCATCAAAAAAAAGATCTTGAATTTGAAACTGGTGAAGGTATTACTCAAATTTTGCCTCTGATACCAATTGTTGGGCGAAGAAAAAGGAGAAGTGATGGCAAGAGGGGGGGTGAATTTCCTTTTAAAAAAATGATTAACAAATTAAAAAACAAAGTGAAAGTTGCAGCGGAAATAAAAGAGGCAAGACACAAAATTGATAACGGAGTTCGGCCAAAAAACCGCCCTACGTCTCCACTCCCAACTCAACCGTTGAGAGATTCTACCGCTTGCTTTTCAATGGTTGCAGCAAGAAACCCACTAGCCTTTTTACAGGTGAAGGCTAGCTCACCTATTACAGCTTGCTTTTAATGGTTATGCAAGAACCCACTTGCTTTCAATGGTTGAGCAAGAACCCACTAGCCTTTTTACGGGTGAAGGCTAGCTCACCTTTGATTCAAGCCTTTTAAAAGGAAAGGCTTGACTAACCTCTTCACACCTTAAAGGTGATGTGAAAACCCAAAATAAAGGATGAGAGAAAGAGTTGGGGTTTGTAGGCACAAACCCAAATTTAAGCTCAAAATGAATAAAACAATAAAAACCGTATTGTTGAGAAGCCTTGGGCGCCAAAGGTTGATTGGAGTTGAAGACGTGCACTCCCAAGCTTCTATGGTGGTGCTCCTTGGATGTGGAAGTGGATTGGAGCAGTTGAGGTTCCTTGGAGGAAGTCCGCCGGAGGTTCGCCAAATGATGAGAAATGTGTCCGTTGGCTTGGTTATGGTTCCGGTATTAATCCTTAGGCTTCCGGGGGTTCAAGGTCCTTTATTTATAGAGGGGGAACCCTCATATGGTCGTTGGAGGCCTTCGGAGCCGTTGGAGAGGCTTTCGGAGCCGTTGGAGGCCAAGTGGACAGGCTGGTCAAAAGCCCAACGGCTAGTTTGACTGCCTCCACCGGCTGACCGGTACAGGGCCACCGGTTGGCCGGTGTGTGCAAAATGGAGAGTCCTTCAGGCTCAGGCTCCACCGGCTGGCCGGTGAGGTGGCCACCGGTTGGCCGGTGGTAAGGCAGTAGCTTCCACTATTCATCTGGGTGCCACCGGCTGGCCGGTGCTGAGGCCACCGGTTGGCCGGTGCTGAGGCAGTGGCTGGACTCTCGGTCTGGGCTCTACCGGTCGGCCGGTGCTGAGGCCACCGGTTGGCCGGTGCCCTGGACAGTGGAGAGCCTTCTGTCAAAGGTCCATCGGCCGGCCGGTGGTGAAGCCACCGGGTGGCCGGTGGACTGAATTTCAGTCCACTTTGGCTTTTTGCCTTCTTGGCCTTCTTGGCCCAATTCCTTGGTACCCTGAATTCATGCCTATCATCCAAAAACACTTAAAACGAGATTAGATAAACAAGAGGGTGATTGTGATCATGAAAATTAAACCACGAGGGGTTCAAGAGGTACAACAAGCCCCCTGAACAACCCCGGACAACCCCCTGAACAACCCCCAAACACCCCCCGGACAGACCCCGCACAACCCCCCCACCCTCCTCCTTGGTCCCCGGACAGCCCCCCGGACACCCACCGGACAGCCCACCCGGACAGCCCCCCGGACAGCCCCTCCACCTTCCTTATTTTCATTAGCTCTGAAATGTTTCATAGCATGATCAACTAAAATCTAATCCATACTAAATATGATATAAAAATATTCTATATGAATTTGCATAAGATTTTAAGTGAAAACAAAAAGTGACATACGGAAAACTGAACAAACACATTCGAAATATGTTGATGCTTTAGGACAACAATCCATGGGTCATATGTGACGTGTACGAATCAACCCCGCCTCAATCCGAGGCACGGTGTGGTCAGAACAACTCAAAGTGTATGTCTTTTGTTTCAAAAGGACATCATTTTAAGTGAAAAACATCAACTGGCATACGGAAAATCAGCCAAATGCATTCGGATTGTGTTGATACTTTAAGACAACGATCCATGGGTCATTTGAGACGTGTACGAGTCAACCCCGCCTAAATCCGAGATACGGTGTGGTCAGGACCACCCTCACGCGCGTTTACGAAGCGCGCGCATCACTTAAAACATGAATATTGAGCCGTACCGCGCAAACCGCACGTCCGATTGACGTGCCGTCTGTGCGTACACGTCACGAATAATAATTAGAATGTTGCACGGTGGTTTCAGGTCAATCCGAGGTCGTCCTCTATGAATTTGACCGTTTGACGCCCGTTTTGGCCGTTTATGACACCAGAACTGCGTTGTCGGTCACCGCGGGCACACGGCACGTCCGATTGACGTGCCGTCTGCTCGACGACTTCATAAATCACTCAACCGTATTTTTCGTCTGATTTCAGGCCATTCCGAAATCGTTCGGCCCGTTTGGACCACCCTCACGCGCGTTTACGAAGCGCGCACATCACTTAAAACACGAATATTAAGCCGTACCTCGCAAACCGAACGTCCGATTGACGTGACGTCTACACGTACATGTCACAAATAAAAATTAGAATATTTCACGGTGGTTTCATCTCAATATGAGGTCATCCGCTATGAATTTGACCGTTGGACGTCCGTTTTGGCCGATTATGACACCAGAACTGCGTTGTCGGTCACCGCGGGCACACGGCACATCCGATTGACGTGCCGTCTGCTCGACCACTTCAGAAATCACTCTCCCGTATTTTTCGTATGATTTAAGGCCATTCCGACTTCATTCGGCCCGTTTGGACCTCCCTCACGTGCGTTTACGAAGCGCGCGCATCACTTAAAACACGAATATTGAGCCGTACCGCGCAAACCGCAAGTCCGATTGACGTGCCGTCTATGCGTACACGTCACGAATAATAATTAGAATGTTGCACGGTGGTTTCAGCTCAATACGAGGTCCTCCGCTATGAATTTGACCGTTTGACGTCCGTTTTGGCCGTTTATGACACCAAAACTACGTTGTCGGTCACCGCGGGTACACGGCACGTCCGATTGACGTGCCGTCTGCTCGAACACTTCAGAAATCACTCTCCCGTATTTTTCTTCTGATTTCAGGACATTCCGACTTCGTTCGGCCCATTTGGACCCCCCTCACGCACGTTTACGAAGCGCGCGCATCACTTAAAACACGAATATTGAGCCGTACCGCGCAAACCGCACGTCCGATTGACGTTCCGTCTATGCGTACACATCACGAATAATAATTAGAATGTTTCACGGTGGTTTCAGCTCAATTTGAGGTTGTCCGCTATGAATTTGACCGTTTGACGCCCGTTTTGGCCGTTTATGACACCAAAACTGCGTTGTCGGTCACCGCGGGCACACGGCACGTCCGATTGACGTGCCGTCTGCTCGACCACTTCATAAATCACTCACCCGTATTTTTCGTCTGATTTCAGGCCATTCTGAAATCGTTCGGCCCATTTGGACCACCCTCATGCGCGTTTACGAAGCGCGCGCATCACTTAAAACACGAATATTGAGCCGTACCGTGCAAACTGCACGTCCGATTGACGTTCCGTCTGCGCGTACACATCACGAATAATAATTAGAATGTTTCACGGTGGTTTCAGCTCAATCTGAGGTCGTCCTCTATGAATTTGACCGTTGGACGCCCGTTTTGGCCGATTATGACACCAGAAATGCGTTGTCGGTCACCGCGGGCACATGGCACGTCCGATTGATGTGCCATCTGCTCGACCACTTCCGAAATCACTCTCCCATATTTGTCGTCTAATTTCAGGCCATTCCGACTTCGTTTGGCCCGTTTGGACCCCTCTCACGCGCGTTTACGAAGCGCGCGCATCACTTAAAACACGAATATTGAGCCGTACCGCGCAAACCGCACGTCCGATTGACGTGCAGTCTGCGCGTACATGTCACGAATAATAATTAGAATGTTTCACAGTGGTTTCAGCTCAATCCAAGGTCTTCTACTATGAATTTGACCGTTTGATGCCCGTTTTGGCCGTTTTTGACACCAGAACTGTGTTGTCGGTCACCGCGGGCACACGACACGTCCGATTGACGTGCCGTCTACTCGAACACTTCAGAAATCACTCTCCCGTATTTGTCGTCTGATTTCAGGCTATTCCGATTTCGTTCGGCCCGTTTGGACCCCCCTCACGCGCGTTTACGAAGCGCACACATCACTTAAAACACGAATATTGAGCCGTACCGCGCAAACCGCACGTCCGATTGACGTGCCGTCTGCGCGTACACGTCAAAAATAATAATTAGAATATTTAATGGTGGTTTCAGCTCAATCCGAGGTCGTCCTCTATGAATTTGACCGTTTGACGCCCGTTTTGGCCGTTTATGACACTAGAACTGCGTTGTCGGTCACCGCGGGCACACGGCACGTCCGATTGACGTGCCGTCTACTCGACCACTTCATAAATCACTCACCCGTATTTTTCGTCTGATTTCAGGCCATTCCAAAATCGTTCGGCCCGTTTGGACCACCCTCACGCGCGTTTACGAAGCGCGCGCATCACTTAAAACACGAATATTGATCCGTACCGCGCAAACCGCATGTCCGATTGATGTGACGTCTACGCGTACACATCACGAATAAAAATTAGAATGTTGTACGGTGGTTTCAGCTCAATCTGAGGTCGTCCTCTATGAATTTGACCGTTGGACGCCCGTTTTGGCCGATTATGACACCAGAACTGCGTTGTCGGTCACCGCGGGAACACGGTACGTCCGATTGATGTGCTGTCTGCTCGAACACTTCAGAAATCACTCTCCCGTATTTTTCGTCTGATTTCAGGCCATTCCGACTTCGTTTGGCCCATTTGGACCCCCCACACGCGCGTTTACGAAGCGCACGCATCACTTAAAACACAAATATTGAGCCATACCGCGCAAACCGCACGTCCGATTGACTTTCCTTCTACGCGTACACGTCAAGAATAATAATTAGAATGTTTCACGGTGGTTTCAGCTCAATCCGAGGTCGTCCGCTATGAATTTGACCGTTTGACACCCGTTTTGGCCGTTTATGACACCAGAACTGCGTTGTCGGTCACCGCGGGCACAAAGCACGTCCGATTGACGTGCCGTCTGCTCGACCACTTCAGAAATCACTCTACCGTATTTTTCGTCTGATTTCAGGCCATTCCGACTTCGTTCGGCCCGTTTGGACCCCCCTCACGCGCGTTTACGAAGCGCGCATCACTTAAAACACGAATATTGAGCCGTACCGTGCAAACCGCACGTCCGATTGACGTTCCTTCTATGCGTACACGTCAAGAATAATAATTAGAATGTTTCACGGTGGTTTCAGCTCAATCCGAGGTCGTCCGCTATGAATTTGACCGTTTGACGCCCGTTTTGGCCGTTTATGACACCAGAACTGCGTTGTCGGTTACCGCGGGCACACGGCACGTCCGATTGACGTGCCGTCTGCTCGACCACTTCATAAATTACTCACCCGTATTTTTAGTCTAATTTCAGGCCATTCCTAAATCGTTCGGCCCGTTTGGACCACCCTCACGTGCGTTTACGAAGCGCACGCATCACTTAAAACACGAATATTGAGCCGTACCGCGCAAACCGCACGTCCGATTGACGTGCCGTCTGCGCGTACACGTCACGAATAATAATTAGAATGTTGCACGGTGGTTTCAGCTCAATCTGAGGTCGTCCGCTATGAATTTGACCGTTGGACGCCCGTTTTGGCCGATTATGACACCAGAACTGCGTTGTCGGTCACTGCGGGCACACGGCACGTCCGATTGACGTGCTGTCTGCTCGAACACTTCAGAATTCACTCTCCCGTATTTTTCGTCTGTTTTCAGGCCATTCCGACTTCGTTCGGCCCATTTGGACCCCCCTCACGCGCGTTTACGAAGCGCGCGCATCACTTAAAACACGAATATTGAGCCGTACCGCGCAAACCGCAAGTCCGATTGATGTGCCGTCTTCACGTACACATCGCGAATAATAATTAGAATGTTGAACGGTGGTTTCAGCTCAATCTGAGGTCTTCCGCTATGAATTTGACCATTTGACGCCCGTTTTGGCCGTTTATGACACCAGAACTGCGTTGTCGGTCACCGCGGGCACACGGCACGTCCGATTGACGTGCCGTCTACTCGACCACTTCAGAAATCACTCTCCCGTATTTTTTGTCTGATTTCAGGCCATTCTGATTTCGTTCGGCCCGTTTGGACCCCTCTCACGCGCGTTTACGAAGCGCGCACATCACTTAAGACACAAATATTGAGACGTACCGCGCAAACCGCACGTCCGATTGACGTGCCGTCTGCGCGTACACGTCACGAATAATAATTATAATGTTTCACGGTGGTTTCAGCTCAATCTGAGGTCGTCCGCTATGAATTTGACCGTTTGACGCCCGTTTTGGCCGTTTATGACACCAGAACTGCGTTTTCGGTCACCGCGGGCACACGGCATGTATGATTGACGCGACGTTTGATTGACCACTTCATAAATCACTCACCCATATTTGTCGTCTGATTTCAGACCATTCCGAAATCGTTCGGCCCATTTGGACCACCCTCACGCGCGTTTACGAAGCGCGCGCATCACTTAAAACGCGAATATTGAGCCGTACCACGCAAACCGCACGTCCTATTGATGTGCCGTCTACACGTAAACATCACGAATAATAATTAGAATGTTGCACGGTGGTTTCAGCTCAATCTAAGGTTGTCCGCTATGAATTTGACCATTGGACGCCCGTTTTGGCCGATTATGACACCAGAACTGCGTTGTCGGTCACCGCGGGCACACGGCACGTCCGATTGACGTGCCGTCTACTCGACCACTTCATAAATCACTCTCCCGTATTTGTTGTCTGATTTCAGGCCATTCTGACTTCATTCGGCCTGTTTGGAGCCCCCTCACGTGCGTTTACGAAGCGCGCGCATCACTTAAAACACGAATATTGAGCCATACCGCGCAAACCGCACGTCCGATTGATGCGCCGTCTACTCGTACACGTCACTAATAATAACTAGAATGTTTCACGGTGGTTTCAGCTCAATCCGAGGTCGTCCGCTGTGAATTTGACCGTTTGACGCCCGTTTTGGCCGTTTATGACACCAGAACTGCGTTGTTGGTCACCGCGGGCACCCGGCACGTCCGATTGACGTTCCGTCTGCTCGACCACTTCATAAATCACTCACCTGTATTTGTCGTCTGATTTCAGGCCATTCTGAAATCGTTCAGCCCGTTTGGACCACCCTCACGCGCGTTTACGAAGCGCACGCATCACTTAAAACACGAATATTGAGCTGTACCGCGCAAACCGCACGTCCAATTGACGTGACGTCTGCGCGTACACGTCACAAATAATAATTAGAATGTTTCACGGTGGTTTAAGCTCAATCTGAGGTCGTCCGCTATGAATTTGACCGTTGGACGCCCGTTTTGGCCGATTATGACACCAGAACTGCATTGTCGGTCACCGCGGGCACACGGCACGTCCGATTGACGTGCCGTCTATTCAACCACTTCAGAAATCACTCACCCGTATTTTTCGTCTGATTTCAGGCCATTCCGACTTCGTTCGGCCCGTTTGGACCCCCCTCACGCGCGTTTACGAAGTGCGCGCATCACTTAAAATACGAATATTGAGCCGTACCGCGCAAACCGCACGTCCGATTGACGTTCCGTATGCGCGTGCACGTCACGAATAATAATTATAATGTTGCACGGTGGTTTCAGCTCAATCTGATGTCGTCCACTATGAATTTGACCGTTGGACGCCCGTTTTGGCCGTTTTTGACACCAGAACTGCGTTGTCGGTCACCGCGGGCACACGGCACGTCCGATTGACATGACGTCTACTCGAACACTTCATAAATAACTCTCCCATATTTTTCGTCTGATTTCAGGCCATTCCGACTTCGGTCGGCCCGTTTGGACCCCCCTCACGCGCGTTTACGAAGCGCACGCATCACTCAAAACACGAATATTGAGTCGTACCGCGCAAACCGCACGTCCGATTGACGTGCCGTCTGCACGTACACATCAAGAATAATAATTAGAATGTTGCACGGTGGTTTCAGCTCAATCCGGAGATGTGGTGTGGTCGGAATCATTCAAAGTGTCCGTCTTTTGTTTCAAAAGGACGTCATTTTAAGTGAAAAGCATCAACTGACATACGGAAAACCGACCAAACGCATTCCGAATCTGTTGATAATTGAGCCCAACAATCCATGGGTCATATGTGACGTGTACAAGACAACCCGGGATGAATCCAAGTCGCGGTGTGGCCAGGATAAGTCTAAGTGGCTCTCTTTTGTTTAAAATGGACACCATTTTAAGTACATACGGAAAAATGACCAAAAAGGATTCGGTTTCCGTTGAAACTTTAGAAGAACGATCCATGGGTCATATGTGACGTGTAAGAATCATCCCCGCCTCAATCCGACATGTGGTGCGGCTGACACCACTCAAAGTGTCCGTCTTTTGTTTCAAAAGGACGTCATTTTAAGTGAAAGGCATCAATTGACATACGGAAGAACGACCAAACGCATTCGGATTCTATCTATACTTTAGAAAAACAATACATGAGTCATATGTGACATGTAAAAGTCAACCCCGTCTTAATCTGAGATGCGGTGTGGCCGACACCGCTCTAACTTTGTCTCTTTTGTTTAAAATGGACATGATTATAAATGAAAAGAACAAATGGCATACGCAAAACCGACCAAACGCATTCGGAATCTTTTGATAATTTATCACAATGATCCATGGGTCATATGTGACATGTAAGAGCCAACCCGGGATGAATCTGAGTCTCGGTGTGGTCAGGATTAGTCTAAGTGTCACTTTTTTGTTTAAAATGGACAACATTTTAAGTACATACGGAAAACCGACCAAACGCATTCGGTTTTCATTTAAACTTTAGGAGAACGATCCATGGGTCATATGTGACATGTACGAATCAACCCCGCATCAATTGGAGACGCTGTGTGGTCGGCACCACTCATAGTGTCCGTCTTTTGTTTCAAAAGGACGTCATTTTAAGTGAAAAACATCAACTGGCATACGGAAAACCGACCAAACGCATTCGGATTGTGTCGATACTTTAGCACAACGATCCATGGGTCAAATGTGACGTGTAAGAGTCAACCCCGCCTCAATCTGAGGTGCGGTGTGGCCGGTATCACTTTAGGTGTATGTATTTTGTTTAAAATGGAAATCATTTGAGGTAAAAATATATGGTATAGAAAAAACCGATCAAATTATGAATTGAATTTCGGATTCCACATATAATTGTCATCTAAATTTTAAATTGAATTCTATATGAATTATGTACATTTATAATCACGTTATGAATTCTAATTTAATTATGGATGTGTATAGTTTCAGGATCCATTATATGTTAAATGTGTATGAATTTGTTCGTAATTGTATATGTATGTTTTATTTTATTTCAGGTACAATAATTGGATTGAAAATGAGGTCAAAATGAGGCCTGATGGAGAGGGGCCTGATGGATAGGGGCTGTGAAAATTGCAGGCTGCTGCAATTTGCAACATAGGATATGCCAATGGTTTAAAACCGTTGGCATATAATCCTAAAGAAGTTTTTACCAACGGTTCATTGAACCGTTGGTAAATATCTCTTTTCCCAACGGTTCTAAACCGTTGGGAAAGAGTTCATCCATGGGGATATCCCAACGGTTTGGGGAGAACCGTTGGGAAAACTATCCCAAAACTAATATTTCCCAACGGTTCTCCCAAACCGTTGGGAAAAACTATCCCAACATTTTGGAAGAACCGTTGGGATAGGGTGGCTTTTGTGAGCCTATACCAACGGTTTCCAGTAAACTGTTGGGAAAACCTTTTCCCAACAGCTTACTTCCCCACGGTTATCAGAACCTTTGGTATATCATATACCAACGGTTAGAGGGGATTTCCCAACGGTTGTTAACCGTTGGGAAATATTATATTTCCAGTAGTGCAACCTCTTACTCTCATAGTAATTTGCAGGCAAAACATTTCCTTCAGGTAACAGTGTTTTAACCAAAGAAAATATTTGATCAAAACACGTGTTTGACATTCCATTATCTGATTTGATATCCATAAATTTTTCAACTGCTTATAATTTTGTTATCTTGCAACTAGGATATAACGCATCCTCAGCAGACCTCAACAACTCATAAAATTCAGAGTGTGCCAACCCAGGAGTTGAATCAATATCATCTTGAGTTTCTGTATGTTGAATAGATGGACCTACAACATCATGTACTAAATTTTGAAACCGGGATGGATCCGGAATCAAGTTAGTATAACCTTCTATAGAACAGCATTCACCATGTTGATACCAAAAAACATAATCTTGTTGAAAACCAAAATGCAAGAGATGCCCCCCAACTTTTTCAAACGTGTCTAGTGTTCTCAGTGCACATTTTTTTACAAGGAAATTTTATTGTGAATTCTGAAACAAATTCTGGATTTGATGCCACAAATGCTAAAAAAGTCTCCACACCCTCTATATATACTGGATTTAAACCAGAACTATTTGGATTTCTATGTTGATTTATCCATATGCGGTCATCTAATAATGACTGTTGACAACCTCGTTGTTCCATATTTTTCTATAAAATATAAAAGCATTACTGGTTTTGAATAATTTATTAGAAAAAACACTCAAGAAAAGATGATTATAGAGTTTACATCAGACACGACTGACACAAACTTTTTATTGGGATAAACCTAAAAATTGACCCTTTAAGAATTGAACATGCTAAGAATAAAGCAAAACCTGTTACAAATATTGATAATTTTAATATTTTATAATTTTTTTATTATTTTAATAATACTAATATCATTTTTTCATAAATATTAATTAAATAATAATAATAACATTATTACATTATTAGTATTTTTTATTATTAATATTAAAATAATATAATTTTCTATATTATGTTACAATTCTCCTTTCATCTGTGTGTTTAACATTCTGTCTCCACATGAAATATTTTCATTCACTTTCACCTCTCTATTGATGAGTAGGTTGATAATTTTGAAAAAGAATGCAAATATTACATGTGGAGGCAGAAGTTTTCTTAAAACCAATACAGAGATAAAAAGATAATTGAGAAAGATAATGATCACGCTAGTTTTTTCCATTTAGATAATTATTACTAATTATTCCTAATTATTACTAATTATTCATAATTATTGGTAATTATTCTGAGTTATTGGTAATTATTCCTAATTATTGGTAATTATTGGTAATTATTCCTAATTATTGGTACTTATTGGTAATTATTGGTAATTATTCCTAATTATTGGTAATTATTGGTAATTATTTCTAATTATTGCTAATTATTGTTAATTATTGCTAATTATTGCTAATTATTTCTAATTATTGCTAATTATTGCTAATTATTGCTAATTATTGCTAATTATTGGTAATTATTGGTAATTAATGCTAATTATTCCTAATTATTCCTAATTAATGCTAATTATTCCTAATTATTCCTAATTAATGCTAATTATTGCAAATTATTCCTAATTATTGCACATTAGTGGTAATTAGTGGTAATTATTGGTAATTAGTGGTAATTATTGGTAATTATTTGTAATTATTGCTAATTATTGGTAATTATTGCTAATTATTGCTAATTATTGCTAATTATTCCTAATTATTGCTAATTATTGCTAATTATTGCTAATTATTGCTAATTATTGCTAATTATTGCTAATTATTGCTAATTATTGGTAATTATTGGTAATTATTGGTAATTATTGGTAATTATTGGTAATTATTTGTAATTATTGGTAATTATTGGTAATTATTGGTAATTATTGGTAATTATTGGTAATTATTGGTAATTAATGCTAATTATTGGTAATTAATGCTAATTAATGGTAATTATTCCTAATTATTGGTAATTATTGGTAATTATTGGTAATTAATGCTAATTATTGGCAATTATTGGTAATTATTGGTAATTATTGGTAATTATTGGTAATTAATGCTAATTATTGGTAATTATTGGTAATTATTGGTAATTATTGGTAATTATTGGTAATTATTACTAATTATTGCTAATTATTTGTAATTATTGGTAATTATTGGTAATTATTGGTAATTATTGGTAATTATTGGTAATTATTGCTAATTATTGCTAATTATTGATAATTATTGCTAATTATTTCTAATTATTGCTAATTATTGCTAATTATTGCTAATTATTGCTAATTATTGCAAATTATTGCTAATTATTGGTAAATATTCCTAATTATTTCTAATTATTGGTAAATATTCCTAATTATTGCTAATTATTCCTAATTATTTCTAATTAGTGGCAATTATTGCAAATTAGTGGTAATTAGTGGTAATTGGTGGTAATTATTGCTAATTATTGGTAATTATTGCTAATTAGTGGTAGTTATTTCTAATTATTTCTAATTATTGCTAATTATTCCTAATTATTGCTAATTATTGTTAATTATTGGTAATTATTGCTAATTATTGGTAATTATTGCTAATTATTGCTAATTATTGCTAATTATTTGTAATTATTGGTAATTATTGGTAATTATTAGTAATTATTGGTAATTATTGGTAATTATTGGTAATTATTGGTAATTATTGGTAATTATTGGTAATTATTGTTAATTATTGGTAATTATTGGTAATTATTGGTAATTATTGGTAATTATTGGTAATTATTGGTAATTATTGGTAATTATTGGTTATTAATGCTAATTATTGGTAATTAATGCTAATTATTGGTAATTATTCCTAATTATTGGTAATTATTGGTAAATAATGCGAATTATTGGTAATTAATGCGAATTATTGGTAATTAATGCTTATTATTGGAAATTATTCCTAATTATTGGTAAATATTGGTAATTATTACTAATTATTACTAATTATTGGTAATTATTACTAATTATTACTAATTATTTTTAATTATTGGTAATTATTACTAATTATTGGTAATTATTGGTAATTATTACTAATTATTGGTAATTATTGGTAATTATTACTAATTATTGGTAATTATTACTAATTACTGGTAATTATTGGTAATTATTGGTAATTATTGGTAATTATTACTAATTATTACTAATTATTGTAAATTATTACTAATTATTGTTACTTATTACTAATTATTGTTATTTTTTTCTAATTATTACTATTTTTTTAATTATTCATATTTTTTGTTAATTATTGCTAATTATTACTATTTTTTTGAATTATTCCTATTTTTTTTGTTAATTATTGCTAATTATTACAAATTATTACTGATTATTACTAATTATTGGAAAATTTTACTAATTATTACTAATTATTACAAATTATATTCATTAATTACTAATTGCATTCATTAATTACTAATTACATTCATTAACTACTAATTACATTCATTAATTACTAATTACTATATTTAATTAAAATTAAAGTTATTAATTTCTAATTACAGTCACTTAATTATTAAATATTGTTAATTACTAATAATTAAATCTAACAAATCAAATTTAATACAACCTTAATACAACATAATTATATCTAATAAGAAATAATAAAAACTAATGTAAAAATATAAAACAAAAACATTAAATAAATATTAAATTAAAATTCAGATAAAAACCTTAAACTGGTTTTTGAGCTTTCGATTTGTTGTACTTGTAGGATGATCCCCACAACCTCCTTGAAATCAGCTTGCAAAACAAAATTCACTCAACTCATATAAACTAGTAAGAAGTAGTTCAGATTCAGAAAACTTGTCAAGGCTGACTGTATTTATAGGTTAGATTATTTGCGACGAGGTTTATTGCGAAGGGAATACCGTCGCAATTGGTATTATTTGCGACGGTCCTGTCGCAAATAACCCCGGCCGCATTTATTATGGGCGGCAATTAAAGGGATTATTTGTGACGGGCCCCGTCGCAAATAACCCCTGCCGCCAGGTTATTTGCGACGGGAAGCCGATCCCGTCGCAAATAACCTGTTACCGCCGCCAGTTATTTGCGACGAGTAGGGGATCTCGTCGCAAATATCTTTCGCGCGATTTGGTGCGCAAGTCGCGCCAAACCATTTGTGACGGGTGAGAATATCCCGTCGCAAATAACTCCTTATTTGCGACGTGGAAGAATCCCGTCGCAAATACCCCGATTGCGGGGGTTATTTGTGACGGGACATATTCCCGTTGCAAATAAACCATCGCTAATACCACTTTTTCTCGTAGTGCTTGTTCACGAGGTAAATACTTTTCCAAAAAAAATTCCTTTAAATCCTTTCATTTCACACTTTAAATTTATTCCTCCCCTTTCGTGTTTTGAATCTATGACCACCATTGATCCGCATCTCCTAGGAGAAGAAAAATTTCCATGACAACCTTTTCCCTTTCATTACTTCCCAGTGCAAAAAATATTTTATCCAAGGAACTTATCCATTTCTCAACTACAAAAGGATTTGTAGTTTCATTGAATTTTGGAGGTTGTTGTCTCATGAAGTGTTCTAACATTGTCCCTCCATGTTGTCGATTAGGGTGCTACATATGGGTAACGTTATTATTCATAAACCGATTCAGCTGCCCCATTATGGTTATATGCTATTCAACACCAGTGGTATCACCAGATCCACTATAATTATCTTGCATAGGATGGAAATCCCTATATTGATTACATGTGTTGATATGGTTTCCATTCCTTCCACTAGGCTTCATTTATAAATAATGGGATATAATAAATTAGGTTATGAATCATAATACATAATTCTAAACTAGTAAAATACTTAACATAAATTGAAATTTTTTTCCATATCTAATCCATAATCATAAAAATGGTTTCTATGGGAACATATTTAATAATAAATCTTTCAAAATGAGTTTTAATGAAAATGTGAATTATCCTAAGCATATCCCCTGAGAGTGTCAAACATGGTGCGTAGTATGACCCATTATCATGTACTGGGCTACCCCGAGTCAAGCCCAAAACACCTTGTTAGAGTTATTACTCCTAGGTACATCTGTGCTATAACCAAATCCACTTGTAGTATCCAGACATGGATGTATTTTCTAAGAACACTCAGATAATCTATACCTTACTAAAATTCTCGAATGTTCTTCTATGCTTATCCTCAAAGTATATCTTAGTGTTTGGATCCTTAATCTACGTTTTCTAAATCTATTTCCAAGGTTGTTTCTAAACATCCATTGATACAAACTGTAACACCCTGACCCCATATTCCCATAGCTAGTTCATTATTTTAATACATTGACATGATTACAAGGAATCAAATCCCGAAGTACCGATCAGTTTAGCAGTCTTTGAAAATAGATTATATACATGAATTTTTATATTACAATTAAAAACACAAAATAAAACATAGATAATCCTTTGATAATGAAATTATCATCATATATTAACCCTATATATAAATCATTATACACTTATTTTCAACCTGAGAAAATAAAACAAAAGAAAGGGGTGATCTCAGATGCTCAGTAAGGTTAAAAAAATAGTATAAGCTTTCATAAATAACCATAAATTTTAAAGAAAGTATAAAAACTGAAACACAAGCCTTTTAAACATAATATTCAGCATAATATGTAAATAATAAATAAAATAATTCCATTTAAACATTCAAATGGATATTATACTAGTTGAATAATCACATGTAATATCAATAACTAATCTTATAATGAGGAAATTCATAATGTTGGACATATGAAACTTACCATCAAGGATTCATGATAAGAATATAATATTGTCAAGGCTTCATGCCAATAATATAATATTGCTAAGGCTTCATGCCAAGAATCTAATACTTTCAAGGATTCATTCCAAGAATCAAATAAATGGGTAAGGCCTAGGCCAAAACTATATTTATTTTGTTTCATGAAACCTACCGATGCATCGAGGGGATATAGTGGGCCCCGAAGATCACTTACTAAGTCCAATAATTTCATCATATGAAAATGGTTAAACATAAACAATATAATCATTCATATCAAAAACTAATATACAAAATATGAATACTTTAACCATAAACAAAGAATAATATCTAAATAGCACATCCATAATAAAACTGATAATAAACAATTCAATAAAATATGGTAAATGATATCATAATATATCAACATAAATTAAGCATAAGATCCCAAAAGGATGTTTACATAGATAAAAATTCTCTAATAAAATCATTAAAATATCTTGATACAAATACCCCTTTTTCTTTGAAATCATTTATTCAAAAAGTCACACACTTATAAAAGAAGATATTTAAAAAGATATTTTTGAATCAAAGTGTCCCATACCACTTTGAAACTTTTCTAATAGATTAAAATTTTAAAACATTCATTTCCATATAAATAAACCCTTAAAACCATTTTGAAAATGTGGAAATTAATGAGAAATATTTTAGAAGAATAAATATTTAAAACATTTAAAATGATGTTTTAGTTAAAGAGTCCCTTACATAAAATCTTAAAAATACTATTTTTGAAAACTTTTCAATGAAATTTAAAATACACATAAAATGTTCTTTATAATCCTTTATACACACACACACACACACAGATATATATATATATATATATATATATGATAATATCATGAATATTGAAATGGAGAAAGGATTAATTCTTTAGACATTCAAAGCATCACATACCACTTTGAACATTTAAATAATAAGCCCAATATCTTCAAATGAATAATTAAATAACACGAAGATAAATGTATTCATGGTATGAAATATAATAAGAGCAATACATACGCCATTCATAAGAAATTAGTGGTTAACATGTCTTATATCTCACAAAAATTAAAAGTGGGACGATTATTATCTATCTAAGGAGGTAAAACCGGGAGCTCCCTTGGGAGAACTCTCTGTCTGGGGGCTTCGCCTAGGGTTCCTTCTAAAAATGGCAGCCCATTTTCTATTTTCCTCAAGTAAAGGATGAATTCCCTCCTTGTCTTACAGGGCTAATTTTTCTTGTGTTTTTTTCTTCCTTTTCTATGTGTGGTTGTTTGATTTGAGGTCCTCATCCGACCTCCACCGCTACCCTTATTGTCAGAAATTTCGTGAAAGACCCAATATCTTGTTAGACTTGAGGGAACATAGATGGCTTGGGATGGTGTCAGTGGAGAACTCAGTTATAGACCCCTTACGGTTGTCTCATCTATTTTATTTCTAGGGTTTCCTTTCTTTCTCTCATTCTTCCTCATAGTTTGTGGTTTTCTTGGATTCTATCTCTGATGCTTCCTATTTTTATTTCGCCTCTCACGTTGTTGCTGGTGTGTTGTTCATTTTGATGTGTCTATAAGGAAGGGATTTGTGGTCCAGGGGAAGTTTTTTCTCTTGATTGAAGCCCTCATTCTCTTCTACTCTACTCCGGATTCACGTTCCTCTACTCCTCTCCTTGTTCGGTCTGGTGTGGTCGTTACTTGGAAGTTTTGGGATGTGCAGTTCAAGCAGGAGATAGTGTTACAGGAGGCACTTCCACATCAGCATCACTCCTTCCCTTGGTTCTCCACAGGTAAGGGTCTTACTGTTGGCTGGGGGTGCTTTACTTATTTTGGTGGTGTTTCGTTCACAGGCATTGGAGTTTTTAATTTGTTAAATCGATGGATAATCTGGATTCCGTTGGTTCCCTGCTGACGATACAGGATATGATAATGATCCTATGTGACAAGTTGGCCCATGCATAATTTTAATCCTTTCAGTGTTTGATGATGGCAATGAAGTTCTATTCTGGTGGTCTCTAATTTTTGGTAATGTGGGTGATGATGATGGGTTTATTGTGCAGTAGGGTGTACGACTCGAGGTGGATCATGGCCCGAGGTGATGTCGTGTGTGTGTTTTGAAATTTGAATTGTTAGTATTTTTATAAGGTTGTTTTGTTTTGAATTGTGTATTTTGGGTAGTGTGCAATTTTAATTGGAGGATTTGGTTCCCGCCCAACCTTATGTGGATTATTTGAAAAAAAATAATTTGGAGTTAAAGGTGGAATAAAATCCCTTTTCCTTAGGTCCGATACTCTCCGTACGTGTCTGAAACTCCTATATAATGGTTTTAAACATATTATTAACTTATAAAAGAATCATAATAATATTTATATCACATATGATTCATTTATGACTTTATAATACCTATTTATTAGTAATTCTAAGTTAAAGAAATGTTTCGGGTAATGATCGCTTTGTTTATCGTACATGTTTTGACTTTTTATTCTTGATCATATTACTTAGATCATGATTTACTTAATTAAAGAATGTATAACATGATTTATATATCATATATATTCAGTATATAAATATATATAATATATAGATAAATGAAATGTAATACAACGTTTATGGAGACGGTAGGTCGTACGTACGCATTAACGTTGTTTCTATTTTTCTTATCGTATTGAATGGAAGAAAGTAAATGATATATATATATATTATTATAGTAGAATTATTATTTCTTATATTTCATATTTATTCAGTATATAAATTTTTATAATCATTCTAAAATGGTTGTAATGTAGGATGAATCTCATCGTGTCCTGGAGATGGTAGGTCATACGTACGCACTGGGGACAATATTATTCTGTAATGTTAAAGGGTAAGAAATTGGATGGAATATGAATTATAAAGAAATAATATTATGTTATATTAATTATTTATATACTTTATATTCATCTTTATACCCATCTAAATAAAGTATAGATGAAAAATAGTTTACACTACGGCGTGGAGACGGTAAGCCATACGTACGCACACATGGTGATATTTTTTTTCGTAGAATGGGTAAAAGGAGGAATATAGTTGTACCATATTCATAAAAACATATTAGAATACATTATATACCTAATTTATTAATTTAGTTTGGAAACAACTTAGGAAAATGAATTATAATAAGAAAATAACTTTGAAAGAGTTGGTAAAACAATTATCTCTTCTTCAAGTGTCTCCTTTTGATTTGTAAAAAATGACTAATTAGGTTGGAGTTCTACCCAAAGTTTGACCTCTATGATGAATTGGAGGAGTTTTTTAGTATAATTGGGCATGTTTTGGCCGAAATAAAGGGTTTTTAGGTGTGAATAAAAGATAAGTAGATGTTCCCTTTTATAAGAGAGGAGAGGGTCACTTTTGGAAACTCAAAAAATATTAATTTATAATAAAATGATTTTCAATTTCAAATATATACAAAGTGATTTATTTATAGGATAATATGAGGATGTTTAAAATCATCTCAAACAATGAATTTTAGACATGTTTAGGTTACAAAATTAATCTTATCTTTTGGATTTAACCATTAGTTAAATAATTTAACTTTTACCGTGTATACTTGTATTTTAATACTATAAGGTCAATATAGTCACTATAAAATGAGAAAGATATCATAATTGAGTTATTTATGAAATTTTTAACACTTTAATAGTAATTTGGATTAACCATATATTTTTATGACTTTTATATCATTTAATAAAATTTTATTTATTTTAAAGTATTATTTATGTCAATTTTGATACAATTAAATATGTTAATTTTTTAAAATATAAAAAAAATGATAAATTCAAAAAAATACTTAAAATATGTCAATAAAATGTATAAGTTATCTATAAAATTATTTTATATCATTAACTAACTCAAATTGTATTTATTTAAATATTTTTAGTATCATTTATTTGAAATCTCAATTAATAAAATAATTTCTGCTTCACTATTATGTCATCATTAATGGTAAATATTTAATCACTAAAAATTATAAATAAATTACTATGTTGTAGATAATTATTTTATATTTAAAAGTAATATTTATAGTTGACAATATCTCTTATATTACCACATATTAAAAATGATATAGTTATTAAAATTGGAATATGACATTTTTGACTAGTCTTTAAATAAAATATAATAAATGTATTAATCTAATAAAAGTGGATTAAAAAGTATCATATTTTACACATAAGGTTTATTTTTGTAGAAACACACTTTAAAAATGAAATTATGCAAAATTTTAGGGTAATTTTTTATTATTATAATATTATTTTTACTTTTAATTACCTTATTTACCTTTAACCGTGGTAAATAAAATCAAAAGTTACTATTAACAAAAAATTATTTTGATCCTATTATACAAATTTTTTCATAATTATTATAACAATGTATGACTGTTTTTCAAAATTAAATTCATTGAAGTGGTAAAATTACATTTAATGCTAATTTGCAGATGTGGTTAGAAGACGGGTAAAAGTGACGTTCAAAATCTCAATAATTTTTTATTTCTAATAATATTATAAAAATGATTCCAATGACCTAAATTGGGTTAATATATGTATTATTTATCTATTTTTACTTTAAAATCAATTTAATTTAAAATAATTATTTAAATGAAAAAGTTGGGTTTTATCAACAATACAGTGTTTTTTTTACTATTCATCAAAAATTAAAAGTTTTTTAAAAAATAGCAAAAATTAACCCTAAGATAATTTTGATATTAATAATTCAAAATTGAAGTATATTTTATGAAATTAAATTTCTAAGGGTGTCTAAAATTAATTCTATTAATGTTCACAAAAGGAAAAAAAGTAGTTCCTTTAAGAAAATAGTATTTCTAAATATATAACTATTTTACCAAAACTTATACATTTCATTATAAATATGTTTAATATATTTGAAAAAATTATAAATAACATTTAAAATTTATTTATTACAACTCATATTAATATATTTAATTGATAAGTTGAAAATATATCATTTAAATAGTCATAATACTAAAGTGTTGTTTCATAGAAACTCAATATTGCATGTAACGCAAGCCGAGTCAGTTTTGTGTGAAGTATAAGATATTGAATTTATTTAAAAAGATAATTTTCTATAAAATCATGGGGTGTTGCAGAACATTTATATATATATATTTTATAAATTAATTAATTCTAATCGTACCTTCTAATTCAATGGCTATTTTATAATAGTAATAAAAAATAATATTTTTTGGTTCATTTTAGATCACTATTATGTGTTTACACCTTATAAAACATAGTGTTATTTTAAAATATTAAAGTGTTACACATCCTCATTTTTTAGAAGGTAATATCCATGAAAATTTTGAGGACAAAATTTTTGAAAGAGGGAAGAATGTGACACCCGAGTATTAATTATAGCAAGTGAACATTTAATTTTCTTAAAAATATAGTAAAATTTACATTTTATTATTTTATTGTACAAAAATTTTAATTTTATAGGATGAATATCGATTTTAAACTTTCTATTTCAAAATAATCCTAGAATGAATTTTAGAAATTTTCCCTCAAAAATAAGATTTATGAATAATTGAAAATGTAGTATTTAACTAATCCTTAATTTCATTAGAATAACATGTTATATTTTGTACAATTAACCATGTATTTATTTTCAATTTTATATAAATGAAGACAAAATCATTTAGAGGAAAATAATAATATTTTTTGGAATTTTTTTAAGTGTATAATGTTATTCCATTTTAATTAATTAATATAACCTACCATAATGAATGTTTAAATTAAATTATGATATTATATATTTAAATATATGAATTTAAATTTATATAATTATTATTACTAGTCATAGATTTAATTTAATATCTTTATATGATTGAAAAATGTATTTTCTTGAAAAAAGATGTTTTTGTCACGTTTTACAGGTTTATTTTTAAATTAATTTATACCACTTATAGGAATGACATTTTATAAATTTTTTTCAATATTTTTAATATTCATTTTAAAATTTGGTAATGAGGTCACTTTCATTTTTGGCCATTATTAATAGAAAAAATGGTAAAAAATGGTTACTACAGTTAAGGGTAAAGTGGTTTAAAAGGATTAAAAATAAGGTGACAGGGCTTACAGATAACACAAAAAACATAATTAAACCTCATTGGTTTGTTTTATTTAGATCATAAACTTATAAAATTTAAATATTAGTCATTTTGGATCCATTTGGATTGATTGAGACATTAATATATTTTAATCTTTTGAAAAATTCCAAGTTTGTCCTCTCCCTCACTTATAAACGAGGACCTCCTTCCCTCACAACTTCACACCTATTGAGACATATATCTCAACCAAAACCTACCAAAATCTCTCCCAACATCATTATACATGTTCTAGAGGTGTTTTTCTTACTATAAATACCAACCCTAGTGTCTATAAGTGGAGATATCAAGGATATTTTTCAAAGAAGATATAATAATCTTAACCTAACACTTTCATTTTTATTATTCTTTTGACACCATTAATTTTGTAATAACCATTTCAATATAAAAATAAAAATTTATCCAATATATTTAAATGTTATTATGTTGATTTTATAATATTTATCTATCTCTTTCTGTATCAAATGGGAAACAAAACCATCGTTTGTGTGTACGTTGGACTACCACCTTACAAACTGATTTAATTTGTTTTCCATAACCGCCTCACATAGACAATAATCATGATGAAAATAATTAATATATATGATATTTATGAAAGAATTATGATTATTTAAATATAATATATCATGTAATTAATTACCCTTTCACCCATTAATAAATTATAACTTCACTCGGACGTAAGTGTGGACTACCACCTCTACGAAGCGATACAATTCATTTTTCATGTACAATTTTCTTGGATGATTATAAATATGTATATAATTAATATATATATATACAATATTTATAAAATGAATATCATTTTGGATATTATTAAACTATAACATATGTACAAGAACCATAACTTTCATGACAAAACATGCATAAGAAAACTAAAGATTAATACATGAAATGAGGATAATAAGGAAAGATCATTAATAAATGGGTGATAATATATTATAAGTGGATAATATATGATATTATAAATATTAATATGTTTATGGTATAAATTAATAACAAGTTTAAAACTATTATTCAGAAGGTAAATTATGTTTAACTAAGTGGAAGTTTAAGGTAAGTGATTTTTTCTCAATTTCCACTCCATTGAGACATATTTGGTATCATGTACATATTTTATTTTATATAGCGTACATAATACCCCTTAGATTTATTTAAAATTAATAAATATTTATTCATTTTGATTAAATTTTCAATTCATGTTTACTATTTCAAGGGTTTATAATAAAAAATTTACAAAAAAGGTAATAATTTATTTTACAATCTCATTTATTTAGGATTGATTATATTTTTCATTAAAATAATTATAAAAAACATGATTAATAAAATACATAAATTTTATTATATTATGGATTTTTAAAGAGTTACCATGTTTTATTCCAACTTTTCCTCTATTTAAAACTTTAATCAATAAATAAAATGTTTAAAAGAAAATATGATCTTATTTATTTCTTTGATTGGGTATATTTTTCATCCATGTCCATAATTTTCAAAATTGTTTTACAAAATTCCTTTTTATTTACTAAAATTATTTATTACAAAAATTTTATATTATCTTTTATTTTTTTCAATGTTTTAAAGGAATATTTATATTGTTTTTTAAAGGTTCATTTGTGAGTTTCTTTGTAAAATTTCAAAAGGAACATTTATTTTTAATGTATACAAAATTAAGGGTTTTTCCTACTGAAATAATTGTTTTATGATATAATTATTATTATATAAGTTTTAAATGGTTTTAAAAATAAATTATTTAATGAAAATTTATTTTAAATGTTTCACTTATATATTGTTTTATTCTTCAAAATATAATATTTTGTTTCAAAATCTACTTCTTTGATGAATTCATGGTCATCTCTTATCTCTAGATTAATTTTGTATTCATTAACTTTCTCCTTAAACATTAAATTTCTTATATTCATCTTTCATCAAATATTTCCATATTATTTGTATCTTATATTTTATTATTTCCTAAACTGTATACCATTTCTACATACAATTTTTTACTTTGAAAGTTATTTAATTAATTGGGGGAAAATATTGATATTCCACATTATTTACTCAATATAGATATTTATGGATAAGGCATATAATTTATGAATTAAATTGAAAATTGAATATATGAAGAATTTATTGGACATACAATGATGGGTGAGGCCTAGAATTACATAACCCCTCAATGCATCGACATGTATAATGGGATAAACTAGTTGGACAACGTTATAGAATTGGTTTTTGGTGTATAAATACCTATAATTTAAGATAACTTAGTACAAGACCGTGACAGTAAAGATATTATGATGGATGAGATCATGACTTACAACATTATGAATTTTATTCAATTATAATTTAATTATTATTATCAATGATATTATTACTTTTATATCATCTATAGTTTCATTTCATGATCAATTTATTGATTAAATTACATTTGTTTTTAGTTATTTAACTTGACACCTTGATTATTCCTTATTTACTCTTACTAGATTCCACTGTATGAAACCCTTTTTGAGCATTTAAACCCACCCTTATTTTGTTTTCTTTTCCCATGGATACAAAGAAGGAATTTTTAAATGATTTCAATGATGAAAAATATTTACTAATATTATGTTTTTTTATTTTATTTCCAGTATAAAATGGGAATCATGTATATATCTTATTCTTCAAGACTACTAAAATGATCAATCCTTAGTGATGTTATCCCTTGGATATCATGATAATTTAATAAATTAGTCACTGACTTAGGGTTACTAGAATTAGGTTGTTACAAATATGGTAATTATTTAAGTATACCAGACTCATTATCCTAGAAAGGTTTTCATCATGGGATATATTTTGGTACTATTTATGAATATAGTGCGAGTTCCTTCCATCTATTTCTGGAAGGTTAGTTTAGCTAAGATTTGAATATAATATTTATGTAAGATGTGGTTATTTTTCTAGAATTTTTAAATAAATAAATTCTTAGATAATAAATTCCCTTTCCTAGGATGGAGTATTTTGGATTTTCATATGGAATGTAAGAATTTAGTGGTATGAAGTTGGGTTAGTATCATATTTCTTATAGTTATTCCTTTAGTTATGTTTACCTATAGATTAGAGGTTATGTGGGTTTGTTGTTTGGTGAGTTTGTTAAGTTTTAGTGATGGGAGTCATAGGGGGAATTATGTTTATGTTTTATATATTATAGATAGGTATTGGTTAGTTGTTAGTATTTGGTTATAATTTTTATAGGAAGTGGTGTGTGAGGTTGTATGGTTATATCATGGTTTTTTTATACTAAATTTTAATTATGCGGTTAGGTTTAATAAATTAATAAATAAATATAATTAAGTGACTAAATAATTCACAATATAACATCATGTTTTAAATAATACTTAGTCATAGTGTCTTGTTTTATATTATGCTTTTAATAAATTTATTATTTTATTTTATAACATAACACATTTTTGTTGTACCTTTCTAAAATCTTATGATGTTTCATTAATTAATATTATTGATTTCTCTTGTTTGTTTGATTGATTTATTTCTTGATTGTTTGTTTCTTAATGTTTTGTGATCTTAGGATTCTATAAATGTAGAATATAATATATTTAATTTATGTGTGTACTTTTATGGGAAAAAATAACTCTATAAATTAAATTTTTAAATGAATAAATACCTCATTAAATAATGATATTATAAAAAACACCTACATTACTTTGGTTATTTTGGACAATTATAAGTTATATTCTATCGAATTTAAAATACCACTAAGCATCATAAAAAATTATAATATAGCCATTGTATAGTGACCATTAATATTATCATATATTAAGGGACATGATAAAGTATAATAAAAATAGATGGAAGAAGAAACAACCTCGACCAGTTGGATCATAGTATATAAATCCCATTTATCAAACCTTTTGGGGGTGAGGAAATCATTGGAATTTTTTCTTGACCAATACAAATTCAAGATTCAATAAATAAAGAAATATTGAAACTATTTATGGGATAATTTTAAGATTATTGAGATCACAACCCAAACAATGCTCCCTGAACCGCCCTAAAAAAGTGTCACCATAACACACCACACCCGTAGTGCATTTGTCAGTGTGATTAGTGTTATGTATCTAGAACCTAATTGTACAAATTTTTATATTTTAATAAAATAATGATTATATTTATCCATATTATTATTAATTTATAAATTATTAAATATTTATTTTGATAAAAATTATATTTTGATATGATGAAACACAAATTGTATTTTTGGGAAATATAAAGTTTTAATCAAAACACTCTATTTGATAAATTCAAGATTTTTTTTAAATAATTGGTATTTTAATAAAATATTATTTTTAAATAATATTTATTTAAATATCAATTATAATATAATTTTTGGAAGTGAAATTTAATTTTTATAAGGACAAAAAATTGTAATAGTTGTAAAAAATCATATTTTTCAATAAATTGGGATTTATGATTTAAAAGTGTAAATTTTTTACATTTATATAATTATTTTGATAAAATAAATATAATTTTTTAAATCATAACTTTGAAATTATTCAATTTTTAATTTTTCATAATTTTATGAGAGAGTCAAATTTTTGGTTAAAAATTAAATATGATATAAATATATGGTATATATGATAACATCATAATAGATAAAAAGAAATGTAATAAATTTAATAAAATAAATCCATTAGAAAATATATATTAATACTTTAAAATAATTTGTTTTTAACCTATTCAATTAATTATATAAACCCTTAATAAATCCTCCAAAACCTGCATTATATTTTAAGGTTTTAAAATTAATTCTTTATGAACATGAATGACTTCCACATAAACAAGGTATTATTTTAATGAGATTGGTTATTAGGCTCATAAAATATTGAAAAAAAATTATATTTTGTAGAAATCATGGAAAAACCATGGTAATGTTTTTGGTTTTGATTATTTTACCATATAAAGTCCAAAACCTATGTTTAGAAATTAATAACGAATTCCCCCCTCTTTTTCTATAAAAAACCACAAAACTCTCATTAATCTTAACTAAAAACCATTATATCATGATGATAATCTACCTTTACCTCACTAGATTCATCACAATGTTACCCCAATATCTTAATAAGCTTCTCTAAATTATTTATAAACACACTCTCAAGGTAAAAGATCCTCTCCTTTTCCTCATTATACAAGCAACTTCTTTATATTACTCCTTTTGATTTGGAATTTTTTCATGAGGGGAAATGTTTTTACACATCACTATTACTTTTATTATTATATAAAAGTAACAGGAGACTAATTTCACTCTCATTAAATCCTTCCATAAATCTTTTTGTTCCCCAGTTATTCCAGAAAAATTATCCTATGATTTTCCATGCCTAACATTTGTGTAGAGAATACCCATCCACATTTTCACTCAATGGTATTAAACTAGATATACCTATACTTAATTTTTTGGAGACTTCCATTTATATTACACATAATCCTTAATTTTTGGATTAAAAGTGATGAAATACATCCTCATGTTGTATGATCTATGTAGAACACTTATGCATGTACATGATATCATTGTGACAGGTGGGACCAGAATTATATATCCCTATAATGCATTTGGTAATATTTTTTTCTCCTGATATGACATGTATGATGCATGGGAGGTTATCCTAATCACACTATGTTATGATTTCTCTATGTTTAGACTTTAATTATTTTTATTATTTCATGTTTTATATTATTTCCACATTCCTAAGTTTCCTTTATGTTATCATATTATATCATGCTTCAATGTTCATGTTTATGATTCTAACACCTATTATGTTACCTTGTTATGACTCTTGACTCACATGTACTACTTTAACTTATGTTATGATTTTATTATTCTCTTATTAGGCTTTATATCTCCCCCACTTCTTATGTATGACCCTAGGTTATCCCATTCAATTTTAGAAGAGAAATAAAATTTTAAGTGTGTGTTATGGAGTTTTTAAATAATTTTTTTGTAACAATGTTTTAAGTTATTTTTCTATATACATAATTCCCCAAAGAAACTATGCCTCACAGTCTTCTGGGATTGTATTAACTATGTATTTCTGTAATAAATCATGAATTAAGGTGTATTAAAATATGGGTTTTTGTAATTATTATCAAAGGAAAGTATAGTTTTTTGGGATTAGGATTATAAATCATTAATAAAAGCATCAATAATAAGACTAAACATATGAAACTATACCTAAATTTTGGTAAAGTATAGAGTTAGTGGTTTTAAATAAAATATATCCCTATCTGGACACTACAAGTGGATGTGGCTCAAGCATAGTTGGGGTAGTAACCCTAAAAAAGATACATTGGGTTTGACTGAATCATCACCTGGTGCAAAAAAAAAAGTTAATACTAAACACATGGTTTGACAATCTCAGGGAATATGCTTTAGTATTTTAAAAATATCTTTATGAACCATTATAAAGGGAATAAAAAATCCTATAATATTTCATGTTAGGAAATAGATTGTGGATAAATTAGACTGAAACCTACAAATTCATAGGATAATAAATATATTTCATTATAAATTTGATGGTCATAGTTTCCCTTTTATTTTTTCAGTAATTTTAAAATTATCAACCTTAATTATCTATTAATTTTTTGTCAATGTATGTGAATATGAGGAACTGAGTTAACAACCAATGTGAGGGGAAATGTGATGACTGTCCAAATGAGATTCCCAAACCAACAAGAGCAGGAATCGATAAATTCATGATGATTATTTCTCAATTAAATCATGTTTTAAATAGAAACTTGAATTAGGAGGAACAACCACATCCTCTTAATAAAGGGAAATCTATAATTGAGACCTTTATACAACAAAGGACTCTAACTTCCAGTGAATCTATTGATACCTTAATCACAGAAGAATGGATTAAAGCTATGAAAAAGATATTGTCCATCCTTCAATGATATGATAAATATAATTTCATACTTTATATTTATCGTATGAAATGATAATCTGATCAATGGTGGATTTCGATAAAAAAATACAAAGACTAAGGAAGATATTGATGTAGCAAAGTGAAATGAATTCTTGATTTTTTTTGATAAATATTTTCCTTGCACTCTCTAACTAAAAATTAATAGGTATTTCCTTAAACTTAAGAAAATGGATGATGAATCAATAGAATCATATGAGGTGAACTTCATAAGACATGCACTATATTACTTTCACTTTTTTTATCTCACTCAGATATAAATTTTACCACTCCATTAGTAGGATAAGGATAAGTCTAAAAACTAATTTAGTGATTAGAGACTTTAAAATCTTTGAGGAAATTGTCTGATGTTCCCTCATAGTTGAAATAGTGACCAGTAAATCTTAAGGGTTTCATAGTTCTAGAGATTGGAAGTGGATAAGATATTTTAATTCTGGAAGTGAAATGGAAAAATTTCATGGGGGAAACCCTCACCCTATTTTTTAATGTTTTGATTTTAGGGAACAAGGAAACTATGTGATTTAATGCACTAATCCAAGGGTTATCAGCGAAAACTAAAGAAAATTGCCTCCAATTACAAGAGATAAAGGATGATCTTATTCTATCACAACTACTTAGGTTGATCCCAATACTGAAGTGGTGATAGGAATGCTATTTATTCATGAAAGGATAGAAAATGTACTATATGATTATAGTTCTACTCATTATTTCATATTATGAAATTTTAGTAGAACTATTCAAACACCAACTCAAAAGAATGAAATTATAGTTATCAGTATAGATGATAAATGTTTCAATTACAACATCCCAAGAATATAACTTCTCCCCAGTCTATATTTGCGGGTTGAACTTCCCAGTGAACCTTGTGATACTCCCTTTAGAGAAATTTTATGCAATTATGGGTATGGATTAGATTTCCTTTTATAGAGACAACATAAAATTTTGAGATAAAGAAAATCAACCTCTATATTATGAATCAACCTCATATTCTATAAAAGTGCATGGAGGTGGATGGATCTCCTTTGGCATAATTATCTCAAGCATGGGTATTATTTCATTATAAGCAAGCATATCTAGCTCAAATGATTAATACTAAGGAAAAGGTTATCCTTGATTACATTCCTATTATAAGGGAATATACTAATGTGTTTTATAAAGGATTTCATGGTATTCCTTCAAGACGTGAGATTGATTTATCAATATAAATCATACCATTATAATTTCCAATGTCCAATAATTCATATAGAATGTCCACTATTGAACTTGAAGATTTGAAGAAGAAACTATAGAAGAATATGGATAAGGGGTTTATACACCCAAGGGTTTCACTATGGGATAGACTAGTACTCTTTGTCAATAAGAAGGATGGGTCAACATGTCTCTACATTGATTATCATGATATCAACATGATCATGATAAAAAATAGGTATCTTATACCATGGATTGATGATTTGTTCGATCAGTTATGTGGAGCCTAAAACTTCTCTAAGGTTAATATTTGGTTGGGATATTATAAAGTAAAGGTGAATAAGGAGGATATCCCCAAGTTTTATTTTCATAGAAGGTACATGAATTTTGATTTCATTGTAATATCAATTGAATTCACTAATTCTTTATTTATCTTCATGGACTTAATGAATAGAGTCTTTATGGTTTACCTAGAAAAATTTGTGTCAGTATTTATAGATGATATTCTTGTCTACTCTAAAATATAGTAGGATCTTGGGCAGAATTTGAATATTATATTGAAGACCTTGTAAAGGAAAATATATATGAAAAGTACAGTAAATGTATGATTTGGGTGGATAAAGTAACATTCTTGGGGTATGTTATCTGCTACAAATGGATATCTATGGATCCTTCAAAATAGTGGTAAGTAAAGGATGTCCTAGACAAATATATATGATGGAAATATATATTTTACTTAGATTATCTAAGTACTATCATAGATTAGTGGGAAAATTCTCATGATTTTCAAGCCCACTAACTAAGATAAATCAGAAGTTAATCTAGTTTTTTTATACTAATTAATTTTAATAGATATTTAAAGAGATAAAGAAGAGGATAATCATTACACCTGCACTCACATTACCGACCAATGGGGAAGGATTTATGATCTAAAATGATGTTTCCATAAATTTATTGAGTTATTTACTCATGTTAGATGATAAAGTGATAGTAAATTCCTATCACCAATTAAAGAACCATGTGCAGAACTACTAAACACATGATATTGAATTAGATGCAGTGATCTTCACATTGAAGATTTCATGACATTATCTCTACTAGGAGAAGTGTGAAATATATACGGATCACAAAAGACTCAAGTATATATTCACAAAAAATAATATAAATATAAATCAATGAAGGAAGTTACATCTAATCAAGAATTATTATTTTTTCAATCCATTACCATCATGGGATGGTGAACAAAGTTGTAGATTCTCTCAGTAGAAAGGATCCAACAACCCTATCCATGATGAGGATTAAAAGAGATCAAATATGATTGTAAATGAAAAGGATGTACATGGGATTAATAAAATGATCTTTATCCTGCCTTGATAAAATAACTACTCAACCATACATTCTTGAAAGAATCAAGGAATCCAAAAAATACGATGAGGTGATACATAAAAATTTAGTGAATATTCAAGAGTTTAACTTTTCTTAAGATAGAGTTATAATGTTTGGAACCCAGATATATACCCCATAAAAATTATAAATGAAGAGTGAACTTCTATATTATGCACACAGATCATCCTTATCTATTGATCTAGGAAGCACTAAGATATATATAGACCCAATACAAAACTTAAGGTGGGATAACATGAAGAAGTAGGTTGTAGAATTTGTATCTTAGTGCTTGGTATACAGAAAATTCAATGCTGAAATACATAATTATAATGGTATGATGTAAACATTACCTATAACAGTATGGAAATGAGAAAACATAACCATTTATTTCGTCAAAGGACTCCCCATGACATCTAAATGCAATAACACCATCTAGGTGGTAGTAGATCTCCATACAAAGTCAGTGCATTTAATTACTATCAAGGAATATTTATCTCTTGACCAAATCACTAAGATGTATATAAGGGAAGTGGTAAGACAACATGGAGTTCCACTTTCTATTGTGTTTGATCGAGATCCCAGGTTTTCCTCAAGGATGTGGATAATCCTTGAGTAAGCATTCAACAGAGAGCTATGTTTCAGTATTTTTTTTATCACCCTCTAATATCTAGTTAGTCTAGAAGAACCATAAAAACTCTAGGGGATATGTTGATATTTTAATGGATTTCTAAGGATGCTGGGATCAAAACCTTCCCCAAGTAGTGTTCTAAGATAACATCATCTTCCATTCTAGCATTCAAATGAAACCTTATAAGGCTATATATACGAATTGGTGTTGGATTCTGACATGCTATGATAAAGTTATATAGAGAAATATAATGGGACTTGATATTGCCTAAGAAACGAAATAGAAGGTTCAAACTATCCAAGTTTATATTAAATATATACCAAGTCTATTGAAAGGCTATGTAGAAAATTATCACTGTGTTTTAGAGTTTGAGGTATAAGAGAAAGTGTTCCTTAATATATCATTATGAAAGAATGTTATAAGGTTTGGGAAGAAGGGAAAGCTTAGTTTGAGATACATTAGACCCCTTTATATCCTTGATCACATCAAAGTTATGGTATATTGAATAACACCCCCACCTAACCCATCTCAAGTAAACTATGTGTTCCATGTATCCCTCTTGAGTATGTACATACCAAAACCCTCACTTGTATTGAATCCATATGTAATACCCTTATAGAAAGTTCTTTCTTAGGATGAGAATCCAGTTAAGATAATAGATCATAGTAAAAGAGTTATATGAAACACGACAAATCGCCTGGTCAAAGTGCTATGGCGGAACTATAAGTTTGAGGAAGCGACATGAGAACTAGAAGATGTGATAAAATATATGTACCCTCATTAGTTTTAGTTTATTAAATTAAATTTAGAGGGTGAAATATCTGAATGGGGGAATAATGTAATGACTTGGAATTTATAAATGAAATTCCCTTTTCAAATGATTAAATTCCTTATTAAGTAATGATGTTATAGAAAATACATCCATTAATTTGGTTATTTTGGACTGTTAAAAGTTATATCCTATTGAATTAAAAAGACCATTAATCATCATAAACGTTTATAATATATCCATTTTATATTGACCATTAAGATTAGTATATATTAAGGGATTTGATAAATTACAATTAACACATATGGAAGAAGCGATGACCTTGAATAGTAGGATCATACTCTATAAAGCCCATTTATCATAGCTTCTGATAGAGATGAAATCATTGGTATTTTACCTTCAATAAGCCCAAGATGATATTAAATAAATAAATCATGAGTAAAACTATTTATGGGATAAGTTCAAACTTATCGAGATCACGACCAAGACCATGTTCATCAAACCACCCCACGAAAGTTTCACCACCACACACCTTACCCTTTGGGAATACACTATTTTAATAAGTGGTTATGTATCTAGAACCTAACTATATGAATTTTTATATTTTAATAAAGTAAGTATTATCTTTATCCTTTTTATGGTAACTTTATAAATGATTAAATAATTATTATGATAAAAATTAAATTTTGATATGACGAAACAAAAATTATATTTTTGGGAAATATATAGTTTCAATCAAGTCACTATTTTTGATGAATTTGAGAATTTTTTGGAATTAAAAGTTATTTTAATAAAATATCATTATTAAATAATATTTATTTAAATATAAATGATAATATAATTTCATGATTTCAAATGTAATTTTTATAAGGGTCAGAAACTATTATCATATTAAGAACCCATAATTTTTAGTAAGTGGGATTTTTTTGATTTAAATGGGTAATTTTTCATATTTAGAAAATTATTTTGATAAAATAAATATTATTTTTTAAATAATCAGGTTGAAATTATCCAATGTTGAATTTTTCATAATTTTCCAAGATAGCTGGATTTTTGAGTAAAAATTAAATATGGTATAAATACATGGAATTCATTATGACATCATAATGGAACAAATTAAATGTTATAAATTCCTTAAAAGGAATCCATGAAGAAGTATATATTTATAATTTAAAATAATGTGTTTTTAAATTAATTTAATTAATTTTATATACCATTAATCAATTCTCCAAAACCTATATTATTTTTTAAGGTTTTAAAATTAATTCTTTATGAACATGACTCACTTCCACATTACCAAGGGTATTATTTAAATATTTTCGGTTCTTATCCTTATAAAATATTGAAAACTACTCATATTTATATAAACTAAGGGAAAAAACCATGGTAATGTTTATGGTTTTGACTATTTTATCATATATAGTCAAAAACCAAAGTTTCAAAATTAATAAAGAATTCCCCTCTCATTTGATATAAATACCACCCAACCTCCCATTCATATTCACTAAAAACCCTTGGAGTATTAATTTCATCAGTGTTTCCCTCTATATATCTATCCTAATATTCTCTCAAGATCTTTATAAGATCCTACCAAGATTTTAGAAGTACCCTCTCAAGGTAAGGGATCCTCTCCTTATCCTATTTATTCAAGAACCTACTTTATATTATGCCTTTTTTATTTCCAATTGTTCATAGTGGGATATGTTTTTACACATGCCTATTAAAATAATGATGATTTTAAAGTAATTATATTTCACTTTCACTCACATTAATCCCTTCCATGAGTCTTTATATACCCCTATTATGATTCTGAAACTCTCCTGTGATTTTCTATACCAAACATTTTTATAGTGAATGCTCATATCCATTTCCACTCAAGGGTATTCACCTAAATGTACCTATAATTAATTTATTGGTTAATTTTATGTATATAACACACACTCATAAATCTTGGGATTAAAAGTGATGAAATATATCTTATGTTTTATGATCCATGTGGCCCAGTTATGCATGTACATGATATAAATGTGACTGGGGGGCCCAAAATTATATAGCCCTATAATGCAAAGGGTAATGGTTTTATCTTAGGAGATACCATGTATGTTTAATGGGAGGTTATAAAAATAACACTATGTTATGATGTCTCAATAGTTTTCCTTGAATTATGTTTATGATACCATGATTTTTGTTGTTTCCACATTCCCATCTTTCCTTTATGTTATCATTTTATATCATGCATAGATGTCTAGGTTTATGATTGTCAACCCTCTTATATTACCTTGATATGCCTCTTGAATCACATGTACTGATTTACATCATGTTTTTCTTTAATTATTACTTTACTGGGATTTATATCTCACACCTTTTTGATGTATGTCCCCAGGTTATCCCATGTAGTTTTAAAAGTACAATAGAATTTTAAGAGAATGTTATAGAGTTTTTAAATAATATTGTTCTACCCATGTTTAAATTTATTATGCTATATACCAAATTTAAAAATTAAAATATTCCTCAAGATCTTATGAGATACTATTAAGTGTGTTTTATGTAATAAATCATAAATTAATGTGTATTAAAATATGTGTTATTATATTAGTAGTAATGGGTTAAGGCATAGTTCATCTACACACGAGCTATAATAGCTTAAGGCTGTCACATGTATAGTTAACATGGATTATAATGAATTATGGTTGTTATATGAATTTATCTATATAAAAAATCTATAATGGTTTAAGGTATAATGTATGCATATATACACATGCAAGTTAAAATGGATCAATGTTTCAACACATGCACATATTTATGGGATACATTGGATTAAGGATATAACATGTACAAATTTCTTTGGGAGGTGATGAATTATGGTTATTTTTCATATTTGGGTTGTTATAGGTATTGGTTATAGTATGATTATATTATATTGTGGCGTCGAAGTGGAAATCATGTGATAACACTAGTGATGTGGATATGGTTGTGGTGATGTGGTGGTGGTTATAGTGTGGTTGTGGTTGTAATGACATGGCAATGATAGTGATGTGATGTCTATGATGATGTGATGATGGTGATTTAAATATGATGATGAATTTTGTTTATAATTTATGATTGTGATATAATTTTGAGAATTATCATTTTTTCTATATAACCAAGAAAATATGGAATAACCATATGTTACTTAAGGCAACAATATTTTTGATTTGATGAATCGATTATGATGGATAATGAGTGGTGATTTATTTATATACATTTAATTATAATGACTCTAGAAACCTGATATCATCATCCATGATTTATTGTAGTATATATTTATAACTAAAATATTTACTGCAGGAAACACAGTTAGATTTGATAGTTATTAAATCTTGTGACATTACTTTTACTTATGACTTTGTTTACTTACTTAGTCTTTATCCTCGATTAAAACTTTTTTTTATCTTGGTTGATCTCACTCATGTCTATCCAAAAATATTTATTTTAAATGGATGTATATTTTTTTAGAAATATGATCCTACTAATTACTCCAAAATGGTCACCCCTATACAGTTTTCTGGAGTTGTTTTTAGGATAGTTTGATGAAGATTAGTGATTCTTCTATTAGAACAGCTGGATAGAGTCTGGGAGGTCATCTCAACATTTTCCTTTTTTGAATTGTATTCATTTTAAATTATATATGGGTGTTTTATAGGGATTTTCATATTTTTGGCCTATATATATGTAGAAGATTGGTGGTTTTGTTTTATCATTCGGGGAATGTATAATGAAATTCCTCCCATTTGTGTGTAATATTCCCTTGGTTCTATTTACCAACATACAGTCTATTGGTGGTGGGTTTTGGGGGTTACACCTAACTCCAATTCCACCCTTTGAGGGGTTTATATAGATCCCAATCATGAAAAAGGGTTGTGTGATATTTTTATTGTAAGATAGGATAGAGTTTAGAGTTAGGAACATGTGAGGCTTGCATGGGTTTGGAAGGTAAACATTGTCATTTAACCTAAAATGATGATGGATTTGGGGGATTGGATAGAACTAAAATATTTTAAACCCCTTGTGTCTGGTGATAAAACCCTTAATATAATAAAGATAGACTAGAAAATGGGTATCATTTCCCCCCCTATGATTTGACACAAGGACCATGACAACCAACTGAGCATGCTTAGGTAAAAAATAAACGATTTCATGGTAGAAAAATTTAGTAATGGTGAATGCATTATTCTATTTGGTTTTATTTATGTTAAAGATCGATATATAATTATTCTTAGTGTGTTAATTTATATTAAAATATATTCACATGATTCCATATTTATTATTATTTTTCATATATTTCTAAAAAATTTATTCAAGAAAATATAAACATGCTTTCTTATAAAATCTTGACATGAAATAATTATTGAATTTTTTAAAATTACATTTATTGTTCTATAATTTAGTGTTTAATTCATATTAAATAAAAATCCTATAATATAATTTTAGGAATTAAAAGTGATGTTTTAAATTAATAAAAGTTTCAAACTGATATGTTTTCATTTATGATGAATCATGTCAAAAGAGTCATTATTTCTATGAATTATTTTTCAAGAATATTCTGGATTAAGCATTCCTCTGATGGTTAATTAATTTTTAGATTAAATTATTTTTAAGTAAATGTTTTGGAAGGATGTTTTATATTCCAAAATTACTTAATGTGAAATTTTATTCTGTGGTTTATGCCAAATAGGTAAATTTAAAATGTTTATTAGAGATAAATTCTTGGTGTAAGTATGAGTTTTTTTAATTAAAGATTATGCCGGAGTTATGAATTCTTTTTATTTAACATGTATGACTTAATTAAATGTTATGATGCATGTATAATACATATTTTACACAAAAGGAATTAATAATGCATGATTTAAATCGAGAAGAAATGTGATATACATAAACTAATTATTGTAGACAATATATTGAAGAGTTTTAAATGCTATAAGTGATTTTTTATGGAAGAATGATAAAATAAATGACATGACAATTTCTTTTTATACCATGTTGAACATTATGATTTCTAGTTTTTATAATATCACTTAAATTTTCTAAATGATTTATTATTATTTATTTTGATTTAGTGAAAATCATGAAATAAGAACATTTGTAAATCATATAATGAGTTGAAAATAGTGATAAACTGTTAATAAATAAATTAGTATGGTACAAGTAATATTATTAAAGTGCTTAGAGGACTAGTGTAATAAATAAAGTCTTAATAAAAAGATTTACAAGGTTCAGTACTAATACCTACACCTTACTATGACTAGTTATGCACCCTAGCAATGTATTATACACTATAATCATTGTAACTATAATGGATTCAGTGTTTACTAGACATACAATTTCAGAGTCCTACTAGAATTACAAATTCTTATTTCACATAAAACTTCCATCAACAGTTTCTCAATATTCTCACAACTTCCCATGATGCTTTTATTTCATAACTTGAGTCACACAGGTTTCAAAAAGTCACACAATGTATATATAAGTGAAGATTTTATGTTTCTATTTGGAATTTGATCACCAGGCCAGCATAGGATGCTTTAGAATTAATAATATTTATATATTTAAACTCATAGTAGAATATTAAAATTGAAAAAACATTTCGATAAAGATACATGAAATTTAATATCCTCTTACATGTCATCTTCATCATCATCAATAGATCTTCCCACCTAGCTTACTCACTCATTTCTTAAGAACAAAAACTAGATTATATTTTTCTTATATTTATGAACTTAAATATAGGTTCATAGTATTTCCTAGTGATATAAACTGAATCACATAGGTATTATCTTACTCACTTACTTCTTTTTCCTCACTAAAGGTTTAATCAACATCACCTTCTCCTTCTTCAAGAGAACAAATTATCTCAACTTCATATTTATCTACAACATACAACCACAACACAATAACTACTTGTTTTTTATTCTTTTATCAATATACATAAACTCACATGCATAAATGGCCATATTAATTACACCTTTAATTTTCAATTTTCTATAAATGGAATTCCTATGAAAAAATTAGCCACCTAGAAAAAAATACCTTCATAGAATACCCAATTTGGGTTTCAATGATTCCCTATACACCGATTTATCATCTTGAGGAGTATTTTAAGAATACCCTCATTAAATGATTCCCATTTTTAAACATAGATGAATAAAATATACTTTAATTATTATTTTAGTTTCAGATTAATTTATAAAAATAACATTACTAAAATCCTATTTTAAATCTATACAACTATACATAATTCTACATCAAACATATATATAATGTGGAAGTCATTTTTCAACATGATACACTTCATGAAAATAATAAAAAATTTAATCTAGCATCTATACAAAGTATAAAATCAAATTTATTGTTCTCCTTTTAGTATTGGAAAAATTCCTAGACATTCATCTTAGTTCCTCTCAAGTACTCAAACAACCTCATATTAAGATAATATAGGATATGGTAAATAACATCTTGAGGTTTGATGTTTCTTCATATGAATTATTCTTGAAAAATTGATAATTCCATTTTCAATATCAAAGAATACTTAAAATGGAACTCTATTTTCAATATTCACAAAACAACCTTAGATCACAACTTACACAAGATTTATCATGTTTTAAAATGAATAACACAACTTCAATATCATCATATTTATATTTAATCATAATTAAATTACTCTAGAAACTATATTTTTCATTATTATTTGATCTTCCTTATTAGAATATTAATATCAACTTATCTATCTTCCCAATATTGAATAACAACTATTTCTTGGTGTTTGTTATGTTTTTATCATGAACATACAAATATTTCATCATCCAAAATAATCTCATCTTTATGAGATTCAAAATCTATAAAATAGATTTTTCATATAGAATAACTTTCAAAATATTCGTAATTGTTGAAGATTTATGCTTATTTAAGGATTTAAACTAGGAACTTCAAAGTCTTATGTTTGTAAAAACTTGATTTTATGAGTCTTATACTCAATAATAAAATACTTAAGTTTAGCTCTAAAAGTCTTATGCTCTTTACATTTACAATTTTCCACTTAACCAAATCCATATGATGGGATCAAAGACTAAAAATGAATCCTTACATTCAAGAATTATATTATGGATCAAGTCTTATGATCACGCCTTTATCAATTTCTAGCAGACTCTAATGATTTATGGTAAAGTCATACAGTCAAAATTGACTTATGATTGACAGAGTCATACGATGAAGCTCAATGTCTTATGATCACCACAAAGCTTTATGCTTAGCACCTGAGGTCTTATGTTTGGCATCATAGTTTTAAAAAGTTGAAAAAACCTTACATTCAATACTTATCAATTTTTCATGACATTGAAAAACCATATTTCCACAGGAATCTTTAATGATATTTCCATAGGGATTCACTAAAAAACATAAAATCATCTCAAAACTTATTTAAATGATTATTATATTTATTATAATAATTCTGAAATCCTATGGATTTGTTCCAAGGTGTTGCAATATATAAAATACTCTAAGTAGAGTATTCTCTAGACTTCCTCTTTCATCTCTAGTGAAACTCTTATTCAATCAATCCTAGGTAATCTCTATTTACACAAGCCTTTATTTGGGATCCATAAAACAATTATTATAACATCCAACATGCTTTTTTCTCCTCTTATGAGGTTTCCACTTTCAATTTCTTTTATCCACCACATAGAATCTTTCTAGACAGGCCTTCTTAGGCGTCAGTATCCACTTCCTTTGGGTGGATCCTTTATCCTTAACCAAGATATATTATTTTCATTATCACATTGAAAAATATAATTGAAAAAATATAATTAAAATCTTTTGGTTTCTTTAATCTCCACCTTTGTGTTTATTGTTAGTTCCAATTCAATTCCAATGCATTCAAATTTACTCGAATGGTGAATGTAATATTTATAAATTGTGATATTTATCCCTTTAATTAATAGTAAATGAAAATTTATACAATACTATCCCTTTTTTTTGACACCACTGGTTCATTATTTAATATCTTCTTGCCCTTTTATGTGTGATATTACTTAATATTAATACCACTTTAAATAACAATTGAGATTCCAACTGATACTAATTTAAATAAATGATGAGGATATTCTTAAAATTATTTCCCCTTTTATGATACAAATCCAGGAGGATTTCACTAATAAATATCCTCTCTAAATTTTTTTCTTCCTCTATTGAGATATCTAATAAACCTCCACATGAGAGAATTATTTTAACAAGAATCATTTATTACTAATTGAAAGGGATCATAAGAACTTAAGATCTACAAAAAATTATCTGATGTTAACTTTAAATCACATTTTACTTAGAAATGTGTGATAAAAATAAAATCTAAGTCCACTTGGGATAACCATTTATGAAAGAAAAGAGTGAAAATTTTAGACAAAAAATCTTTCCACATTTTCACTTGTGATACCAGTTTTAGATTTCACATTTTGGAGGTAGGATATACATATTTTCAAGAAAATTTAGGAACCCATTATCACTTGAAAAAATATTAAAAAATTATAAGTTTTAGGTATTCTACAATAGGTTAAATAATATCTACCCTTAATAAACACAGTATATACATGTTAAAAAAAGTTACGTGAGAATAAAATCATACATCATCCTTTGTATTTGAATGGGATACACAAATTTATAGATTCAAGAATATTTGATAAATCATGGTAGCTTCATTCATTTTTAGAGATCCCTATCAAGAGAATACTCCCTATCCTTCATCATATTCTCCACCCATCATTGAATGAAAAATAAAAATATATAGGGTGAGGGTGGATCTTCCAGTAGCTCCTATATTCAAGAAACTGGGTTTAGATAGATTTCTAAACCTAGAAACATATTTTTTAGTAGGTTTAACTTGATTATACCACTTAATTATTAATTCAACCTTGGTAAACATGGTATTATTATTATTTTAAAAATTCTTCTTAGCTGGAAGTTTCATTTAAACTTTTTCATATAGAGAACTTGATTTGTTTTTAACATTCTCAGGATTTATATCTAACATTAACTAATCTATCGATACAATTAGATATACTTTAGAAATATTCTCAACTATCTCTATGGGTGTGGATAGTTTCTTTGTAATAACTATTATAGAAATAAAGATCATAAATGATTACCATTTTTATTTTATCTTCCCAGGAAAGAAAATCATACATCTAATAGCCAAGTTCCCGACCTATTTCAACCACAACACACTACTTCATTAAAATTTTATTTTTTACTTCTTGGGTATCCAATCCAATTTATCACAAGTAATGTCAACCACAAACCCAATTCTAGAATATATCTTTTAGATTAATTCTCCTCCTACATTCTGTTGATTATTTTTCTCTATGAAATTCATGGTAATATTGAATTGGTCCATGATGTGGCCTCTTTTAGCATAATAGACTCATTTATTTCTAATATGTTAAATATCCTTATAATCCAACTTTATTTATTTATTGGGAGTTTAGGATTCATATTTTTTTCCACATATTTTCCTCCCAAGGAAGACTTATCATGTTTATTTGCCTTATACTTAGATAATTGTGGCTCCCTCTTATTTTCAAAAATAGTATGATACCAGAAAGGATTATACCAAAATTCATCATAGAAATGACCAATAATTTTGAACATCTTATATAATTTATTCATACTTTAATTCTTCATAGATATATTCTTAATTTATTTTAAGGTATGGTTATTTCTAGTATATTTTTTTATTTAAATAAATTTTCTCCCATTTTATTCAATGATTATATAAATTCCACTAATTGATATATTATACCAAAAATAATTTGATATGTTATTAAATCTATAGTATAACTAACATATCTTAATAAACCTTGAATTTTTTTTATTTTAGGTGTTGTATGTCTATCCTGACATAATTTTTGTTCTTAGGTTGGAACTACAACCTTTTGGGCCCCATTTGGGGGGAGGGGGACTTTTTTTGCACATACTCACATTTTTATTAACATATTGGCGAGTGTCCCAAAATTTTTACAGTCACAAATTTTCATATATATATTTTTCTTTTATTCCACACTTCTAGAAAATAAATATTTAGTACCAACAGATATAACTATATAGTGGGATACCTTTTTACCTAAGGATGATACATATATTTCTCCCAATATTCTCAAACTGCCTTTAACATCAGAATGACTCCATTTTGGGGGAAAATCATTTATGAATCCTAAATTATTGTATCTCTTTTATTAGTAATTTGGGAAGGCATAACTTATTTTGACTCAATATCTTCTAGTTTTACTTTAAAGTTTATAAACTTTAGGTTAAGGGTGATCTTTTCATCTTCCACTGATAACAGCCTGACTTCCCATTCACTCTTTATCTTTTTAACTTGTTCATCATGAATCGTGCTTATCTATTATAGTGAATGGTGAATCTATTTCACTCTTATAGCTTTCACATATATATATGAATCTTGAAAATTCATAGTTACTTTGTATAGATATTCTAATATGTGGACTACCTCTATAACAACATCCTTAAACACTTAATTATGAACAACTATTATTTTCAATTTCTCATCAATCAAATACATTTTATCACTACAAAGTGTTGATATTTATCCCTTATATTTCACAAGTTTTTAAATAGTGTTTCATATTACTAATTTCTTATAAAATTCCTATTAAATATTATAAACACATTTCCCAATATATTATCTTTAATCAAACTAGTCCTTATAAAAATTCCATATGCAGTAACCACCTTAGAAGTAACATTCTTCAAATAATCATGAACACAAGAGTAGGAATCTTTAAATTTTATAATATTTTCACAAAAATTGAACTTTAATCATCATAGGTATATTTAATAATAGTTTTATCTAATTAGTACTTATTAGTATTAAAAGATTCACCCAATGATTTATCTTTTTATTTATTCTCATTATTCCTTTTCTTCTTTGCCACTTTGTTCATCTTGTTTTATACTGTCTTAGATGAAAATACCATTCTATATTCAATAAGACTAGCGATGGAATTATTGATCTAATATTATTCTCAAACCATCTAAAATATACACTTAAATAAGGATATTTTTAGAAGTAATATGATATTTCTTTGATACCAATTGAAGCTCCCATAGTATTAGTGGACCACTAAAAAGGGAGAGGCAAATTAGCGGTTTATTTTATAAATCATTTATTTTTCAATTTAACCTCTTAGAATTGTTCAGTCTTGATTAAATCACGTTTTGTTACTCATAGACTCACCCATATAGTGCTGTAATTAATGTATTAACACAAATATATTAATGGTTCTATATTAATAGATACTCTTTTCCATTATTGGTTATAATCCTTGTCCATGGATTATCCACTATAATCAAGGTTCTACATTGGGTTCGATGTTTAACTACCTATAATTATAGAGACTCATTGGACTTATAAATTACTATATCCCACATTAATTCCTTTAATGAATTCTCACTATTATCATATCTTTTCACAATTTTATCTTTTCTACCATGATTCACATAGGTTCCACAGAGTGTCACTGTGTATATGCAAGTGATCCCTTTATGTTCTTCTAAAAGTAAATAAGTTGGTTTTTACAGGAATATATTATATCAATAATATTAATCTCCTTAAATGAATAGTTGATTATTCAAATTCAAAAATCTCTTCAAGATATATACATGCAACTTGGTCTTCGCTTGTAGATAAGCTTCATAGTTTTTAATAGATCTTCTCACCTAACTTCATCACTAACTTCAAAAGAAAAAAAATCTAGATTATATTTTTCCATGGTTTATAGAATTGAACACAAGTTAAAAATCATTCTTATTGATATGCACTTAGGCACATAGGTTTTCTCTTTCTCAATAAATTCTTCTTCCTCACTACATATTGTAATGACTTTTCCTTCTTATTATTAAAGAGATTCAGTTCTCTCTGATTTTTTGTTCTATACAAAGAATAACCCCAACATAGATGGTTTTTTTTTCTTATTCTCATCTCGATCTACTAAGACTCACATTTATGGGCGGACATATTAATTTTACCTTTAATTTTAAATGTTCCATAAATGAAACACTTATAAAAAAACTGCTTAGCAAAAAAGACCATCGAGGAATTTCGGTTTGGGTTTCAATGATTTCTTATGCATTGATTTTTTTTCTCAAGTAGTATTCCAAGAAAAACTTTATGAAATAACTATAATTTTGAAACATTAATTAATAAGATATAATTTTATTATTTTTTAGGAAAAAATTTATTTTATCAAAGTATCTCCATTAAAATCCACTTTTTAATTTTGATAACTATATAAAGATCTATAAAAAACATCTATGTGATGTGGAAATCATCTTGTAAGGTGAGAAATTATTTGAAAAACAACACAAAATTTAATCTAGGATCCATACATAATAAAAAAAGAGATTCATTATCATCATTTATATCTTGAAAAAATTACTATACCTCTATATCATTTTTTCTCAGACACCAAAACTTCCTAAAATCAATATAATGTAGTCTATAATAATAAAAATCTCATGGTTTGATGGTTATTAGTTTACATTATTCTTGAAAACATGATAATTACATTTTTAAAATCAAATGATATATTAAATGGAAATATTCTTTAAATAATCACATAAAAATCTTAGATCATGGATTACACAAGGTTCATGATGATCTGAACTGAACAGAACAACTTCAACATCATCAAATTTGTATTTCTATAGAATTTAATAATTATGTAAACTTTATTTTTCATTATGCTTCAATATTCCCTTTAAATGGATAAATATCCGATTATGTTTTTTCTAAATCTTTAATCAAAAACCTTTCTTGGTGTTTATGATGTTTATACCATGAATGAACAACTCTTTCATTAGCCCAAATAATTTCATCTCTATGTGATTCAAAATATAGAAACTCTATTTTTTATCCCATAGAACTTTTAAAATTTCACTAAGTGTTGAATATTTATACTCTTATAAAGCTTTACGTTGGGAATTTTAGTATATTACATTCAGATAATCTTTCCTTTTAGAGTCTTATACCCAATGTTAGAAGACTTACATTTAACTCCTGAAGTCTTACACTCATTTTTTTCCTAGTTTTTCACTTCATAAAAGTCATCCGATGGGATCAAAGACTTATGATGAAGCCTCATGTTCAAGAATTATATTTGGTTAAATTATTACAATCACGAAGTTTTAAATTTATAGGATACTTCAATGATTTATGGTGAAGTCATACAACCGAAATAGAATTAGGATTGATGAAGTCATGTGATGAAGCTCAAAGTATTGAGATCAACAAGAATATTTATACTCAATAGAAGTGGTATTATGTTCAAAATAAAAGTCTTATAACCAAAGTAGGGAAAGAATTACATTTAGGACTTAACCATTTTTCATGAACTCTAAAAACTATATTTCAAATGATTTTTTTAAAATGACTTCCATTTACTCTATAGATTCTCTAAAGATATTCAAATCATCTCAGAACTTTTTCAAATGAATATTGTAATTATTATAATAATTTTAAACACCTTTAGATTAGTTACAAGGTGTTACAATATATAAAATAGTCGAAGTAGAGTATGTCATCAACTTCTAATACCAGATTAGATGTAACTATGCTTTAGTCAATCCTAATCCATCTATATTATCATCATCATTCATATGGGATTTGTATAACACTAATTTTAGTAGAAAATATGATTTGTTATGATCTTTAAAATTATTTTTTCCACCACCTATAATATTTCCAACAATTTATTCTTAAAACTGTAGCTTATACATACTTTGGGTGGATCCTTTCTCCATCACAAAATTTATCTCGTTTTCATTATTACATTAGAAAAACTGATTGACAACCAATATAATCAAACACCTATGGGTACTTCAATGATGTATATTGTAATTATGTAGTCATTTAATATGAATATTCTATTAGTTTGTCCAATGAAATGTTCCCACTAATTGTGTTTAATAATTCAGGGTAAATCATTGATCCTTATCATGAATGTTTAAATAATTAAATTCCATGTTGTTAATATGTTTATTAAAGCCTCAAGTTTGATTATTGTGGACATTGTATTGTAATTTAATATTTTGTGAAATTAAGTATAAAAAATTATTATTGATGTATATTTTTATAATACCATATCATATACCACTACAAAATAACAAGATCAGAGTACTACATGACCTTTTGCATGCCTCCCCATATTCCAAAATCCATCGACTAGCAGTAATGGTATAATGGGTGATATTAGGAAGAATATATCATCTGGATATAAATAATAACAATAAAAACAACAATGTATCAAATGTAAATACAAATATAATCATGACCCTTATGCATCATGACCCTTACATGACAAATTTTTTCCCTTACGTATAAGATTTTGTAAAATTTTAAGAAAACTCCTACTACTTTTAATAATACCCAAAAGCATCCAAAAATTTACTAATGCTCCCAATTTTCTGAAAACATTCTCCTAAACACCCAAAAATTTCATACCTATTTTAAATAACACATAATACAACATTTAACTAAAATTCAACCCTAGAGATTAAGTAAACCTATGAGGCTTGTTCCCTAGACAATAATGATACCCCGAACACCTCGATGTGATTTAAAATCCTATAGTAGATCCATGATCCAACCATAAAAACCACTCCTAAACACTATAGACTTTACAACCTCCCCACTATCTGATAGATAACACCCAAGCTATATTGTGTCACTCAATGACCAACTCTTATTGAAACATGATAGATTCACTCACAACATTCCCAAAACACTGATATGATTCTAGAAACATCCATATCTTCCCCAATCACCATGATTAATTAATTATAATAGATTAATACCTTTTGTGGGAACTCCCCTCTATAGGAATCACCTACCTAATCTCATATCGACTGAATTTTTAATGATCCTGAATTTTATCAATGGAGTCTCACTTCTGAATTTACACATGTGTATTTTTTAGAAATTTAATATTAAATAAAACACATGAAACATATTATAGAACGAATGAATTTTTTTTATATTTAATTTAATATTAAATTTATTGTATAAATATACTAAATAAAATTACTAACATCACAACATGATAAAAACTAGAAAATATGATATCTATAATATTGAAATTTGGATATGTTTGATCCCTAAGAATGATTAAACTCATGAATAACACTATAGAAATAAAAAAATTATTAGTAATGAAATATTTATTTTAAAAACTAAAATATTTATAACCTTTAGAGAAAATATAAGTGAATAAAGAATGAATGAAATATGAGGTATTTATGGAATGTAGGAAACCCATATGAACTTTAAAAATCTGATTGTTGGAATTGTAATTTGATGATTAAGAATAATTTCATAATCATTAGAATAGTAACCTCACCTATTTAATTGTAAAATAATTTTTAATTATATTATAAAATGAAAATATATCAAATTTATAACATGATACAACTAAATAATTTTTTTAACAATGATAAAATAAGTGTTTGGATTTCTATTAAACGCATATGTTTTAATTCGATTTTAATAATAAATATAATTTTTTAAACAATATTTTTTTTATAAAATTATATTGTAAAATGATATTAAGTTTCATTATAATGATAATATAATTTTATGGGACCATAAGTAAATTTTGAAAGGGTTAGAAAATTAACCATAACATAGAAATTGATATTTTTCAAATAAACATGTATTTTATTTAAAAATTAAATTTATCATATTTAGATTTTTCTTTTCATATAATGATCTACATGATGAAATTTGGATAGTTTGTTTTTTTTGGTATTTTTCAAAATAGTTAATTTTTTGGTGAATAGTGAAATATGACAAAATATAGTAGATAACATTATAAGTTAAATACAGGAATAAATGAGTCATGAATGTTGTAAGCTACCATTATCTCAAAATAACATACATTAATTACAATATATAGTCTTGGGATTTCTTAATATTTATATCCTTGAGGTAAAAATAATAAACTAATGAATATTATATTTGAAAAATTTGCTCTCCCCTCTACTTATAAATACCACCCTCACCACCCCTTATCCCCACACTTTCTAAGATTCTTAGATATCCCATATTCTATAAAAATATCTCTAAAACACTCTCACCCTATCTAATAAGTTATATTCTTACTAAAATACCATATTAATGTGTCTTAAGGTGTTTTCTAAGAGAGGACATCCAAATAGGTAATGTTCTTAACCGAATTATCCTTTATTATTTTCTTCTTCTACCTCCCTCTTAATCCTTACATACATCATGAAAAAATTACTCTAGTGTAATAAATATACTTTATATTTTTTTGTTAATGGAATATCAATCATCAAACCTATTTTTAATTCATTCTAAAATGATAACGATTGTTTATATTATGGTGGGTTCACCATCTCCACGAACAATGCACTTCATTTTTCTACACCACATTCATGAATGGTTTTAGAAATAATATCATTGTTAAATATGATTATAATAAGTATATTTTAACTTATTTAATGTTATTTAATTTATGAATAATCATTTAATTAAATAAAATGAATATAGTTCATGATGGTCGGTGAAACATCTAAATGAACCACCGTATAACGATAACGCTTATACTAAATGAATCATCCCTATATCAAAAAACATATGGAGATTTAGGAAAATTTAAAATTATACAAGTACATGAATACAATTTAATTTAACTTCTAGTTTTTTATTCCCATTTTATAATAACATAATTAATTATCTATAAACTAAAAGAAATTTGGATCTGTGAAATAAAAACTCTCTGAAGAGTAAGAATAAACATGATTCATTAAAAAAATAATTTTAAATGAACTTAAAATATTATTAATTAATGAAATATAGATTAAAATGGTTTTTAATAAATTATTTAATAAATTTAGTTTTACTATTTATGATGTTTGGTGATCGTACCAAGAAAGTCTAGGACTCGAGGTAAGGGAACTCTCCGAACCACCCTCTTCTCTTTAGGTTATTCCTTTTTCTCTATACATAACTTTCTCTCTCTATTTAATGTAATTTAGTGATTTTAAATTCTTTATATATGTATATTATATTTATATATAATTATCTTATTCTTTATTTCTTTACTGGGGTTATACATGACTTATATTCATTTCTCAATACCTTCTTTAATATCAAACCCGATTAAGGGAAACTTTTCTATTCATTAATCCATTCATGAAACACTCTGATTAAATATTTTTACAATTAATTATTTCATAAAATAAGAAATATTTTAGGGTTAAAAATTTTTGTTTACCTTTGGTTTCAAATAAAATTCCATATTATTTCCTTCTTTAAAACCCCGTTTTGGATTTCTTAAAAACACTATTTTAAAAGGTTCGTTTCTATCCCAAATTCTCTACCCTTTCTCATGAAATTTTCTTCATATAAACTCCATATTTTAGAACCATTATTATTGATTCAAATATTACTATCCAAAATATTTAATTCATTCCTCTCTTTGGAATATTTATGAAATATGCTTATAATATTATTTGAGGAAAGATTATACAACCATTACTTTCCATGGGTATTTCTTAGGATTATTACTTATGTTTGATTCCCTTGTGTGGAAGACATATTAATGTACATGTTATTATGAGTGAAAATATATAACACTATAATGCATTAAGTGATTTTTATGTCTCAATATATGATATGTATCAGATTAGGGAGTAAACCTAATCTATGACAGGACTCTGTCCACCATGTTTTGTTGTGTTGGCCCAGATCTTTGACTCAAGCTTATGAAACGTTTTATATTATTACTTCATTCATATGGATCCATGAATCCATGATTTTATCTTATTTATATAATTAATCCATGTGATAATTCATGTAACTTTTCCATTATGATATCATGTTATTCTATTTGACTCATAAATTATTCTAGTTTATCATGATTATTCCCTTACCGGCTTTTATAACTCACCTATTTTGTTTATGAGTTCCCAAGGTTATCATAAGAATTTTTAGAAGATTAAATGGATTTAGGAGATCAATATAGAGATAAAAATAAATATTTTATATTTTAGTTTCATTTTGATGTTTTATGTACCTAGTTTTTCAAAGACACTAGACTATTGGGACCTTGTGTTGTGTTTATTGAATATTTATATTTAAAATGATGTAATAATATGTGTAAGAGATTTGGATGTCTATAGTTAGTATCAGATAAAGGTATATTTATATTTTCAGATTAGGAAAATAGAACATTATGAAAAACCCTAGGTATATTTCTAATTATAGTAAAACATCCTAAAATTTTGGTAAAACATAGAGCTAGTGGTTTCTAATTAATGAAATCTCTATCAGGATACTACAAGTGGATGTCACTCTGACACAAATGTACCAAGGGTTAATAAACCCAAATGTTTTCATTAGGAATTAACTTAATCTATAACTGATGAAAGATAAAGTTTCCTAGCTGTACACCTGGTTTGACACTCCCATGAGATATACTTCGGTAAATTCACAAGCTCTTTATGAACCATTATAAAGGACTTGAATAGATTATTTAGTTAGGAAAAATAATAGTAATATTACCAGGGATAATGTAACAGCTCCTACCCTAGTAGACTAGATCTAGTAACTACTTTATTATATTGGTATAAGATACAATTAATCACATCTCTAAGGATTTAATAGTTTAGTAGGTTTGGTAAACTAGATACATACTTGATTTCCAAATTATTTTTGAATACACAAATTATAACATATTTTTTTCAAGAATATAATTATTCCATCAATAATATCCATTCATATACTTCATAGTACACTTCTTGGATTCATAGGAAAGGAAATAAAATAAGGGTGAGCTCAAATGAATAGTAAGAGTTACGTAAACTATCATCTATCACGAGAAAATGAAGAATTACCAATAATACATAATCATAATGGAAAGGTAAAAATATGAACACACATGGAATTTAATTAATAAATTGAATATAATAATTAGAAAATACATAATCAACATGTCAAGGTAAATTACTGAAAACACTTTCAATTTAATCAATAAAATAAGAATGAGAATGAATCTAGAGATAATACCATTGAAAAAATATCATGGCTAATAAAAACTGAATTCTTAACAAAGGGAATGGTTAATTATTATATTTCATGATATCAAAAATCATGATACCTATACTATAAATACATTCCATAGGAAAATTTAAAACTGATAGGTAGGTATACATCGAAAACCCATTTGACTAATGCTAGCCAACTAATTCATCTAATGAGACTACCGATACATCGAGGGGATATCTAACCAGGCCCCACCTAGAACTACATATACAAAGCATTAATCACATATCAAATTATAAAATTTAATTAATTAATCAATATTCCTTATCATCAAATATCCATATTGAGTAAAGGATATACATTTATCAATATTTCCCTAGTTAATGAAATAACATTCAAATTAAATATGGTATTTAAAAATGGTACACGGTTTAGGAAATAATAATATCCATCACAAAAGAATATGAATATTTAATATAAATTTAGTTTCTAATGAAAAATGATCACAATAAACTTATTGTTTTAAGATAAAGTAAACAATCACAAAATAAGGTTAGATTGAACTAATTTTTTACCTCTTTGGTAATTTTTATATTATAAACCCTTATAAAATGAACTTGAAATAAAAAAATTAATCATCATTAATAAATATGTATTCATGTTAAATTAATCAAAGGGGACATATATACACCACATAAAAGTAAATATATTCATGATAATAAATATTTCTTAATGAAATGAAAATTTAGAGAAATCCCTTACCACTTGGTAACATTCAAGTAAAATCTAATAGATTAAATAATTCAAATTTAAACTTAAAATAACTTTAAGTATGAAGTATTAATGATATTATATGTAAAAGGTTAAGTATTTACACCATATAAAATAAATTTAGTTCACAAAAACAAAATATTCATCAATTAAGGGAAATTGAGATGAAGTCCCCTACCTCCGACTTCATTTCAGTTGAATGCACTTTAACCTTATGTATAGTGGTTTTAAACATATTATTAACTTATAAAAGAACCATATTATTATTTATAATATCATATATGGTTCTTTTATAACATATTATCACCCATTCATGAATAATATTTCATTATTACTATTGTTTCAAGTGATAATTACTTTGTTTTCTCATGCATGTTTTAATGTGAAATTTCTTATTCTTGAGAATATTATATAGTTACATCATCTCCAAAATGATATTAATGTTATAAATATATTTTTTATTCATTACATGAAATTTTAGAATCATTATTGAAATTTAAACATGAAGAATTTATTACATCATTTCTTTTATATGGTAAGATATACATACACTTGAGTGATGTTATCATTTCATCAATGGTTGAAAGGGTAAGTAAGTTGGTGATATATTAATTTTATAGAATCAATATCACTGTACGAATACACGAGTGATGTTATAATTTACTTAATGGGTGAAAGGGTAATTAAGTAGGTGATATATTAATTTTAAAATATCAATATCATGTCATATATATCACATATATTCATTAAATTTATCCTTATTACATTATATGTAATGTGTAAGTGAAAAATGAATCACATTTCTTCACAAGGTGGTTGTCCACCGTACACACGAGTGATGTTATCATAATTTAAAAGAAATGTAAATTAAGAATTTATATTTGATATTATATTTAAATAAGTATAAAAATATCATAAATATGATATATATACATTAAATACATCATTTTATACAATCGTGAGATGGGTTGATGGAAAATGAGCTACATCAGTTCACGAGGAGATAGTTCGCTGTATACACAATTGACGATTTAATTTCCCATTTAATGTTGGAGGAGATGGATAAATTTTATTCCATTAACATATTAACAAATCAGTATAGGGGTGATAATTATGTTATTATAATATCATTATTAAATAATTTTTTTAAGGAGGTGGAAGAATAAATAAAATACAAAGGATCATTTAAGAATGTTACCTCTCCTTCAGAAGACCTATTTATGTTTGAAACAAAATCCATGATAGGATAAATTTTTGATCAAACCAATGGCTATAGGATGTTTTTATGGGAGTAAGGAAGTAATTTTGGAATTTATTGTCCAAAAAAATGGATTTTTAAGTGTGAATAAGGGAGAATATGGGGTGGTATTTTATAAGTGGGGGAGAGGACATACATGGAATTTTTGAAAAGAATCAATTACAACCACATTTTTATCATGCTAAAAGCCTCAAAAAATGAGTAATTATTGAACCTTATTGGTGATAAGGTCAAAATATTCCCATAAAATGAGTTTTGGATAAATTTTTTGGTTATTTTAACCCGTATCTGTTTAGCTTAACCCCCTGGTAAATCAGTTTTTACCTTAACCACATTAATTATTTTTTTATTAATTTTACTATTAATAATGGTCATAAATTAAGTATATTGTGTTAGATAATATAAATTATATTTATTAAAAAAATGGAATCCTTTTTTCCAAATTCAATTCATATAAGTGGTAGAATTCAATTTAAAATTATACTCATAGAGGTAATGGAAAAGTGTGTTTTCAAAGAGAAAATTATCATAAGTATAGAAGGTTTGAGTATCAAAATTCAATATTAAATTGAATACATAAACCTAAGTTTTATTTATTATAATATAATTAAAATAATATTATTTTAAAACAAATTTAAAATATATTTTAACATTGTTAATACTTTAAACAAAAAACAGTTTTTGATAAGAATTAGTATTTCTCACTATTCATCTTAAAAAAAACATTTAAGAAAAATCCCAAAATTTGAGCCTAAGATAATTTTTATATCCTGATTTCAAAAATGAATTTAATTTTATCAGATAAATTTTTTAAAATTGGTAAAAATTCATTTTAAACAATGAACACAATGTGAGACTAAACTGCCTTTTAGAAAAATAGAGTTTTTTCAGAAAACATTTTTTTATTTTGAAATTATTCTTAGTTTAATTCTTATCAATAGATAATGATAACTTTCATAATTTGGTCTGTACTATTCATATTTTCTAATTTAATGTCTAGGATATTATAGTATACTGTATTATAGAATATTTAGACTCGGGGTTTCATGTTCTGTAAGCTATTTAAGAGAAAAAATTTATTTTAAAATAAATATATCATAAAGTATTAGTGTGTTACATTCTAATATAAGCTCAGTGTTTCATGTAATATACGATATTGAAACCAATTTTATTCTTTTAAAATCTCATGGTGTTACATTATCTTCTAATCTATATGTTGAATTTCATATATGCTATCGAACCTAATTTTCTTATTTTAAAATCTCAAGGTGTTACATTCTCCCAAATTTCAATAAATTTAATCATCACAATCTAAAATTTCACATGTAAATTAATGGTTTGAAATTTAAAAAATATTTTTTTTGAAATCCTATATTGTAAAAGGGTTATTAAAAATCCATCTTTAAAGAGGGACCGAGAAATATGAAATGTTATATGAAATAAAAAATAAATAGGTTTTCATGTAGGATAACATAGGTAGGAATTGAAGATATATACATAGAAGAAAAGAGTAATGCAAAAATAATTATGGAGGGTGATCGAGGTCATTGATCACAAGTATTTGAATGATCAAGATAAATTTAATATCCAAAAAATCATAAATATCTGACGAGTCAAAAGACTATTGATTCACCAAACATGAAGGTTATAAGATAACTTTTTTTAAGATACTTTTCTTAAAGTTGAGGAATTCTATTACTTTCTAAGAATATAAGGAAACATTCTTACTTCATATATTTATATTTCATAAGAATAATTTTATCCTTTGGTTGGGTGTCGATCAATTTCCAATTCATCTCTTACTCCATGAAATGAATATCCAGAAATGATTTTTATGCCCGAAGCAATGAAATTAAATTTTAACAAATCACAAGACCCATAAAAGAGTGATAGATATTTCTTAATATTTATAAATATTTTATAGGAACAATATGTTAGCATATGTTACTAATTTATAAAACTCAACATTAACACAACTGGTTCATAATCCAAATTGATAAAAATATTGAAATATTAACCAAAACATAATGTAGACTAGTGGTAGGATCTAAACCCTTATCATACTTTAGTTGTGGTTTAAATCCCCACAATCTTGTCTTATTTGAATGGTTATCACCTAATATGCAGGTTATACTTTTTTTAAAACCATATTAATATAATTCTGATAACATTTAAAAAATTTTAATTCCCATTATTACTAAAAAATCAAATATAAACCTTAAAATTCACCTATAACTTTAATCTTATGTCAACAAATATAAGTACATTATTCCTTAAATAATGTTTTAATATAATAAAACAATAGGTTATATTCACATAAATGTTTTCCAAAAATATCCTTTATAATGTTATATTCCCACCACACAAATTTTTAAAAGGGGCATTTAAGAATTTAAATTATTATCAACCTTAAACTCATAAAACCAATATGGTATTTATAAATATTAAGTTAATAAATAAATATATTCATCCAAAATTTATGTCAATACATAGATGTTTCATGATTCTTATAACCAAAACACCATTGGTTAAAAAATACTTCTATAGTTTAATTATTGAATTCTAATACATAAAATACTTCATCTATTTTATTTAAACATAATTCCTTTCTTAGATTAGGGGTTAAACTTTAAAAGAGGGAATTGAATTAGATAATTCCCAGGTTCCCCACAATTAATATAGAATATTATAAATGGATCTCTAGGATGAAATTTATTTCCTACCATCATAATCTTTATTTTACTTACTAGTTATTTACTTTATTCCCTTATTATCCACACATAAAATATTTTATCATTCCTTTGAGGCACTTTACTAGGTGTCTTTTTTAATTTTTTTGGCATGAAGTAATTTGATCCTTATTTCCTCTATGGTCTCTACCACTCAATCTATTAGAAAACTCCATATTTCTCTTCTTTGGTGAGTCCATGAGTTGGTTAAGGAATAGGTTGTTAATCAGATTTAAGTATAATTTATTAGGAATAATCATGATATCTTTCACTCCTATCATAATAAAATTTGATTTCTCATAGTCACCACATTTTCCTTCAGGTCAATCTTAACACGATTCCTTTAGGTTCTAACCATTGACTAAAACTAAAAATCATAGTATGAGAAACAATAATCATTGTGGAAAACTGTATAATTATTAATAGGATGTCTAAATCATGATACCTTATTTTCAATCTAAGAAAAATTTGGTTTAACCTAGGTCATTCATTGTCATCATTTATTCTAATTCTTCATAATGGTTTGTAAGAAAAAAGTTAATTATCCCAAGAATATTCCATGAGAGTTTCAAATGAGATGCATAGTAAGGCCCATTTTTGTATACTAGGTAACACTTAGGTCAAGAACAAAACAAAATTTTCAAAGTTATTACCCCTGGGTAAATATATTCTAGAACAGATCCCACTTGTATTATCCATATTGGGATGTATTTCATGGAAAAACCACACAATATCTACCTTTCCAAAACATTGGGATATTTTTGTGTACTTATCCTCAAAGTATATTATAGATTTATGATCCCTAGTCCATGTTTTTTCTAAATCTAGTTCCTAAGGTATTTATTAAACTTCCTCTAATACCAACTATAACAACCCTGAACCAAGTAACCCAGATCCAGTTTCTTCTTTATTACATTGACTTAAGATACAAGAAATCACATCTAGAAAGACCAAATTGTTTAGTTGTTATGGTAAACTTGATACATACATGACTATCATATAACATTTGAATACAAAAAATTATAATTTTTGTGAGAATATTATTATTCTCTACAGTATATCACTGTATATCATTTATAGTATACTTCCTGGATTCCTAGTAAATGAAAAAAAATAAGGGTGACCTCAAATTCTCAGTAAGAGTTACATAAAGAGGAAGTTATCATGAGTAAATTAAGAATAATCAATAAGTAATAATCTATATGGTAAATTAAATATCTGAAAATACATTCCATTTAATAAGTAACTTTACCATCAAATTATATAAGGCATAATCAATATGAAAATGTAAATAACTAAAAACACATTCCATTTAATCGATACATTAAGAATGAAAATTCATACAGGGATAATATCATTGAAAAAATATCAATGATAATAATAAATAAATTCATAATAAATGAAATTCATAATTATTTTAAATAATGATCTCATGCATCATGATACCTCTAATGCCAAGGAATTTCTCAAGACATTTTAAAACCGATGTGTAGGTATAGACCAGAAACAGATTTAACTAAGGCTAGAAAAATAGTTTATCTCATGAGACTACTAATGCATCAAGGGGATATATATAATTATTCCCCACTCATAACTTCAGGTATAAATAATTCCCTATATATAAAATATTATATTTAATTACTGAATCAATATTTCTTATCATCAAATATCCGTATTGAGTAAGGGATACATATTTATCAATATTTCCCCACTTAATCAAATAACTTTCAACGTAAACACTATATGTAAAAATGGAATATAATATAGAAAATAATCATATCCATTATAAAAGAATATTTATATTCAATATAAATTTTAGTTTCTAATTAAAAAATATCACAAGAAAGTTATTTCTTTAAGAAAAAGTAAATAATCACAAAAGAAGGTGAGATTGTATAATAATTTTTTACCTATTTGGTAACTTTTAAATTGTAACCCCTTAAAGAATAAAATAAAAAAAAATTAATCATCATGAATAAATATGTATTCATTTTAAATATATCAAATTAGAATTATACACACCACATAATAGTGAATTGGTGGATATTAGTAAATATGTCTTAATGAAATGGAAATTGAGACGAAATCCCTAACCACTTGGTATTGTTCAAGTATTATCAACTAGATGAAATAGTTAAAATTAAAAATTATAACATCATGAATTATGAAGGATTCGTGATATTATATATAAAATGGAAATTATGTACACCATATAAAAAAATTTGGTGCACAATAATAAATTATGCCTCAATGAAGGGAAATTGAGATGAAGTCCCTTACCTAATGCTTATTTTTAGTTGAACATGATTTAACCTCATATATACTATGTTTAAAAAATTTATTAACTTATTAAAGAACCATATTAATATTTATAATATCATATATTTTCTTATTATCACAACTTATCACTTATTCGTTAATAATATCTCATTATTACTATTGTTTTGAGTGATAACTACCTTGTTTTATCATGCATGTTTTAACATGATAGTTACTGTTATTGATAATATTATATAGTTATATAATCTAAAGAATTATATTAATTTTATAGAATTTTTTTCATTATATGAAATTTTAGAAACATTATTTGAAACATGGAAAAAGGATCACTTTGTTTCGTAGAGATGATAAACCGTATGTACGCACGAGCGACATTATCATTTCCTAAATGGGAGAAAGGATAAGAAATAAAGTGATATATTAATTTTATAGAATCAATATCATGTCATATATATCATATATATTCCATAAATTTACCTTTATTAAATTCCATACAAAGTCTTAGTGAAAAATGAATCACATCGCTTCACGAGGATGTAGTCTGCTGTATACATGAGCAAAGTTATCATAATTTAAAAAAATTAAAAGTAAAAAGTTATATGTGATATTATAATAATATAAGTATAAAAATATAATAAATATTATATATATATATATATTAAATCCATCATTATACACAATCACAAGATGTATTTATGGAAAACAAGTTACATGGTTTGTGAGGCGGTAGTCCGCCATTCACATGATCAATGATTTCATTTTTCTCATTTGATGGAGGAGGATATGAAAAAAGGTTATGAAATTAACATAATAAAATATTAGTATAAGTTAGATATTGGTTATATTATACTATCATTATTGAATAAGATTTTAGTGAGGTAGAAGAAGAAATAAATAAAAAATTATCATTTAAGAACGTTACCTCTTCTTCAGATGACCTATTTAGTCTTGAACCAAAATCTTTTCTAGGATGGATTTATGATCAAAACAAGGGAAATATAATGTTGATGGGTTGTTAATTAAGTGATTTTGATAGGTCTTGTCCAATCCAAATGGGTTTGGAAGTGTGAATAGGAGAGGATATGGGGTGTCCTTTTATAAGTGGGGGAGAGGACACACATGAAATTTTTAAAAAGAATCAATTAAATCCTCATTTTTATCATGAAACAAGCCTTAAAAAAGGGTAATTATAGACCCTTAGAGGTTATATGGTAAAAATATTTACATCTAATGGGAATTTTAAAATTTTTTAGGTCATTTTAATCTTTATCTTTTTAGTTTAACCCCCTACAAAAAAGTTTTTACTTTAACCACGGTAATTAAATTTTACTTCTTTTATATAAAGAGAATGTTTTGGAGAAAAATCTGTATGTTTCACTATTCATTGAAAAATGAAATTTTTAGAAAAACCCAAAAAGATAACACTAATATAATTTTAATACGATGATTTAAAAACTAATTTTAATTTTAACCATTTTTTTTCTAAAAGTGGTAAAATTTAATTTTTAATAATGTGAGAAAAATGTGACTAAACCACTTTTTAGAAAAATACAGTTTTTTTGAAAAAACATTTCTTTTTTATTTCAAATGTTTTTAATTTTATTTATAATCAATAGTTAACCATAATTTTTATAATTTATTTATTGTTATTAATAACCAAAAATTTAATGGCTAGTTTATAATTCTATACTATATTGAAATTTATTTAGACTCGGGGTTTCATGTTCCGTAATAAATTAAAGTGATTGAATTTATTTTGAAATAAATATATTATAAATTATCTTGGTGTTACATTCTTTTGTAAGATATATGATTAATTTATTATATTATATCTAACCCAATTTTCTTATTCTAAAATATTATAGTATTACATTCTCGTTTTATCTTGGTGTTGCGTGTAATATATACCAACAGACCTAATTTTCTTCTTTTAAAATCTTAGGGTGTTACAGATAACAAAGAATCAAACCTGTAGACTCATAAATTATGAGATACATTTAATCTATAATTTATTACTTATAAGTTCATAGTTTCTCTATTTATATGGTTATTAGTATAAGTATTAGTATCCCTATGTTTCCTTTATTTTAGTAATTTTCCTGAAATAGGAGGAATCGTTCCATTAAACAATGTGATAGGAAGTGCGATGATTTCCCTAATGAGTTTCCTAATATTACGAGAGATGGATATAAGAAATTCACGGTAGTTTTAGCTACACTGACTCAAGTTATGAATAATAACTTGAATCATGTGGAACACCCTCCTCCTAAGAAAGAGAAAGTTTTATTTGATTCTTTTATACGACAAAGGCCTCCTTCCATTGGTATATATTTTGATCCCCACATTGAGGAATAATGGATTTAATCAATTGATAAGATATTCATTATCCTCTTATGATCTAAATAATATAAATTCATATTGTTCCTTTATCACATAAAGGGATAAGATGACCAGTGGGGGAAAATGATTAAGAAAACGAAACCCAAAGAGGGAATCAAATATTTGTAATAAAAGGGATTTAAGAAAGTATTTTTCAATAATATTTTCACCAAACTCTCTATATTAAAATAGAGTGGGTGTTTCTTAAATTGAATCAAAAGGAAGATGATTCTATCAGGGTTTATGATACAAAGTCCACAAGGCTTTCATAGTACACCTCTTTCTTTTTCAATGACGCTAAAAGAAATTTAGATTTCCTTTTTAGCGAATTAAAGTTGATTCTATGAAAATATTTAGCAATTTGTATATTTGATGGCTATGAAGAGAATATCTATTGTTCCCTTAAGGTTAAGATGAATATTGGTGATTCTCATTGGTGTTGAGGGGATGTAGATAAATACATAAAATGCAATTTAATTTAGGAGCATTAGTGGATAAATCCCATGTATTAAAGAAAAAAACACCAACATGTAAAAAGTGTAGGAATAAGTATCCTATAAATTGTGTTATGGGAAGAAGGAGATGCTTAAAGTGTGTAAAATATGGGAATCATGCTACTTAATACTGAAGTGAGATAAATAATCCCACTAATTCGACAAAATAAAATAAGGTTATGATCAAAACTCTTCCTATATTCTAATGTTTCAATTATAAAGAACATGGAAATTATGAAAATCAATGCCCTAAGCTGAGGGTTGTCAAAGATAATATATAACAAAAACTTCTATACCCTATAAATAAAGGAAGGGATTATGTTATCACTACTGTTAAAGTGAACCCTGATAATGAAGTATTTATAGGTATAATAGTAATTTATTAAATAATGGTGAATGTATTATTTGATCATAGTTCTACCTATTCTTTCATATCAGGAGAGTTTAGTAGAAGTATTCAAACACCACCTCAAAGAATAGAGGTTTTACTATTTGTGAGAATAAAAATGGGGAAATTATTTTATCCTGAGTATATAATTCTTCCACAGTCAATTTTATAAACTAAACCTCCCAAAAAAACATGGAATACTTCCTTTAGTAGAATTTGATTTTATACTTGGCATATATTGGTTTTATTTCTATAAATATGACATCAAATATTAAGAGAGGGAAATAAATCTCCATATCCCAAGTCATCTTCTGATTCTATATAAGTGTAAGGATGTGGATAAATATCATTTGTAATATTTTTCCAAAGAAATGATATTATTACCTTATGAATGATCATATATATCTCAAATGATTAAGTCAAAGTAGTGAATCATGATGGAAGACATGCCCAATATGAGGGGATATATTGATGTATTACTTAAAGAGTTTCCCAGTATTCCTCCAGACTGAGTGATGAATTTATAAATTGAACTTATATATAGATATTTTCTCATATCCAAAAATCCCTATAGAATGGAGACAATTAAGATAGATTAACTAAAGAAGTAGTTACAATATAATATGTAAAGGTCTTTATACACTAGGGTGCTTCACAATGGGGCGCACCAGTACTCTTTATCAAGAAGAAGGATACAATAATTCACCATTATATTGATTATCGTGAAATCATAAAGATAATGGTAATGAAGGATTATCCCCTTCCATATATTTAAGACTCATTATATTGTCTACATGGGGACCAATACTTATCTAAGGGGGACCTCTGGTTGAAATTTATAACGAACTATAATTTTATCAATGGAAATGTCCTTCTGATTATATAAATGCATTATATTTATCAATTCATTATTATATAAAGCACATTCACTACATGATTGAATCAACATCACTTTATTATATTAATTTTAATATTAAATTTAGAGAGTAAATATATCTATAAAAATTTAAAAAATATATAAAAATGATAAAAAATATATATGAATGAAGAATGATTAAAATATAGGGCATTTGTAGAAGGTTGGAAACCTATATGACTATTATAAATATGATAGTCAGAATAATAATCAGATCGTTGAAATAATAATATTACTATTAGGAATAATAACCTAAACATTATAATAGTAACCCCACTTATATAATAATAAAATAATATTTATTTTTCTTATAAATATAGTAAATTTATATCATGAGAAAAATAAATTAATATTTTAAAAAATGATAAAATAAGTGTTTGTATTTTTGTAAAACCTATATTTTTATTTAAATTTTAATTATAAATATAAAAATTTAAAATAAATTTTATTTTCATATAACGAGTTTATAAAATAATATAAATTTTATTATAATTATGATATAAATTTACGAAACCATTAGTTATTTTTCAAAGGGTTAGAGAATTGATTATAATATTAACATTTGTTGAAAACAAATAACGATTTTATTTAAAATTTAGTTTTATTATATTATAAAATTATTTTCATAAAATAGATTTCATTTTTAGGATCTATATTTCTAAAAAAAATTAAGGTAATTTTTTGGTATTTTTCTAAAATAGTTGAATTTCTGGTGAATAGTGAAATATGACAAAATATAGTAATTTGAATTATAATAAAAATATATCTAGAAATGAGTTACGTGCAATGTAAGTGTCCATTAACTAATTAATATATATATTTTCAATATTCAACAATATTGGAAGTCTTGAGCCAAAATAGTAAACTAATCAATATTATATTAAAAAACTCCCCTCTCATTCTATTATAAACACCACCCCTCCCCACCCCTTCTCCAAAAACATTTTAAGACTTGGATATTTTTATATTTATAAAAAATTATCTTAATAATCCTATTCCCCAAATATAATGAGTCTAGTTTCACTAAATAACAATCTTAGGATCCTTAAGTGGCAACCTAAGAAGAGATACCCAAAGGAAGATGAAAATTCTGAACCAAATCTCTTTCAATTTTATTCTTCTTATACCACCCCATATTTTTTACATATAAATTTAAATAGAAACATAAGTATACTTAAAATACTAAAATTTTATTATTATATGGGGATATCGATTTTCTACCCTCCCCTCAATCGATTGCAAAATGAAAATGATTGATCATAATATGGTCGGATAACCTCCCTATGAACAAAAAATTTCATTTTCCACCACCACGTTCATGGATGGTCTAAATACAATTATTATGGTTTAAAATGATCTATATAATAATATTATATTTTCTTTCACATTATATAATGGATATATATGTCACGACCCATCCACGGGGCTCGTGCCGTGACTACCAAAAGCCCGCCTTCCATAGGGCAGGGGCTGGAGACTAGCACCAAAGGAATAAATCCTGATAAAAGGGGAAGGAATTGCCTTTATAAAGTAAACAAACACCATAGAGTAAGCAAGATGAAGTAAACACAAAGTAAACTGGGTACAAATGTAAGTGATGGAAAGTAAATGGGTCAGAATACAAACCAAACTGAAAGTAAAGTACAACTGAAAAGAAAGTACAACAAATGAAAAGTAAAGCAGCAACGCCGAGCCGTCCACTAGAAATCCCACCTGAAGGGTGGGTACATATAGCCTTCTCAGCTCCTCGGGTCCAGCCTTCAGCTCCGTGTACGACCCGCCCATTGGTCCACCTCCAGGTACCGACTTTCTCCACAAGCCTCAACCACAATCAGCACTGTCCATCGTCTGCATCCAACACAACATAGTGCGGGCATATCCCGTGCAGGGGTGAGTATACGCTACTCAGTAGGGACCCCAAGATCCCCGAAGGTCTCCCAGAATCCACAAAGGATAATCCATAAAGGAAATATACAATCATGATGTAACAACCAACTCTACTTAGGTATATTCCCATACATATACCTAAGTCACCAATTCCAGTTCGACTTCAACATCCGAGCCCAAGTTCGATATAGTCCACATAGGATAGCACAATCCAATCCACATAGGATAACACAACCCAATCCACACAAGATAACAAAACAATCATATCGAAGATATTGATTGAAAGTCAAGACTCAGCTCACACAAGTATACTTCTTCGTAAGATGATAGATATGATCAGATGTAGACACTAATTCATCTAAGCTGTCGGACCCACGTAGGATACAAGACCAGCTATGCTGTTCGACCCACAAAGGATACAAGACCAGCCACTCTTCCAGACCCACGTAGGATACAAGTACAGAGTAAAATACTGCCGGACCCACGTAGGATACAAGAACAGTAGTCACGTACTTCCGGAACCACATAGGATACAAGAATAGTAGTCATCACCATCGAACCCATAGAGGATTCCAGTACGGTCGTCATCGCTGCCGAACCCACGAAGGATCCCAGTACAGTCATCATCGTCGCAGCTAGCTCTAGGGTTTCCGCACACATCATGCTCGATTTTGGGAGGGTCCTCTTTACGAGCCAAGGGGGTCGATACATCAACTGACATGTAGTCTGGAGTTGATGTATTCCAAAGTTCTGTCTCAACAAAAGGAACTCAACACGACAGACGGCGCGTCAATCGAACACCCGGTCTTAGAGTTATTGGCCTTTTCATCCCAGGGGCCCGGTTGGTTTTGAAGTCAAAACCAACCCGAAAATACTCCAACTACATCCAAACCCTGAGCGGAGTAAGTCAAAAGAACCGTCTCACTAAGAGGAAACCAACAAAGTAGACGATACGTCAATCGGACGTCCGGAGCTCGAGTTATAAGCGTTTCCGCTCTGAAGGCCAGGTTGGTTTCGTGTCCAAACCAACCAGGACATACTCAAAGTTCTCCGAAACCCTGAGTGTAATATACCGAAACGACCATCTCGATCCAAGTATCGCATCTCAATTGACGGTGCATCGATCGGAGGTCCGTAGCTCAAGTTACGAGCGTTTGAACGAATATGATCGATTTTAGGGGGATTTGGGCCTGGACCGACCCGGTTCTGGGTCCGGCCCATTAGGGCGCGGCCCGGCCCAGCCGGCGCTGGCGGTCCGGCCCGATGTGGCCGGTCCGGCCTGGGCGGCTCGGCGCTGGCCGAGCGGACGGGGAAGGGGGGGGGGCACTGCCCCCCTCATTTTGTAACGGCGAACCCCATGTGGGGGCCCGCCCATTTTCCAGCCGCCGGGGGTTACAAACACCTGACCCTTCTGGATTCCAGCCAGTCGTGATGGCCGACCGGTGTGCCGCCGCGGGACCCCCCGCGGGTCCTGCCTTCCCTTGCACCAACGACCGGATTTCCGGCCGCCCTTCCCTGCACCGCCGCGGCCTTAGGCCACAGTATTTGTCCGACCGGCACGGCGCGACGGCGCCCCACCCCTCCACCACGGTCTGCCCTGGCCGCGACCCTCCATGGTTCTCCAGGCCGGAGCGACGGCGCCGCGCCCTTCCTCCGCGGCCCGACTCCGGCCGCGGCTTCTTTCGGCCTCAACAGCGCTGCGCGACGGCGCCACGCTCTTTCGTTGCGTTCCTCCTCATTCCCGCGTGGTGCCGTTGCCCCGCGCCGCCTTCGTTCGAGCCGCAACGAGTATCACAACAAAGGGGAAGGAGGGTAGGCCGTGTTCGTGCGATCCGACCTCCTCCCATTAATTTGATAACAGGTGGACAAATATTTAACGAAGAACAAAAGGAATAATAACGTCGTAAAAACACACCCCTACCTCAATAAGTTGTTGTACAAAGATCGTCACGAAAAAATGACGTCGTGAGGGTGGTTCGAAGACGGCATTGGAGAGCGTTCAAGAAGAGGATGTCATCCCACACCGGTTTCAGAAAAGGGATAGATCGACACGTCGTCTCTCCTTGGTGCTCCGATGTTCTTCGTGTTCTTCAACGAGGAAGAATATGTACTTCAAGACAGGAAAAGTTTTCCCCCCTCTTCCACACAACGAATCAACCCCCCATAAAATAAGACGTTGTCTTATTTTATTCACAAACACACATGCCAAAATTAATTTGAAATTAAAAAGATCTCATTCAATTAATTAAATTAATTGAAGAGCATTTAACAATCCAATTAATTGCGAGAGTTGACATGTCATTAATTTGGGGGAGTGGGTGTGTTACACAATAAATTGAAAGAGGGAGGTTTAATGGAATTGAAGGGGTGGGGCTCGTGTATTCCCCACTTCACTAATATCCTACCAAGTGGATTTAGGATGTAGTGGGTCCCAATATAACTTCCATGCATAGGTTATAACTACTTAGAATAGAAAATAAAAATTGTAGAACAAATTTTTATTTCACTCTTCAGTTAACCCATTTTTTAGTAACCTCACCCGACCAAACACAACTCCAAAAAAGGTGTTCCTAAGCAATTACCGGTGCTGCGGTTTCATTGGTGCCCTCAGACTTTGATTCTGAGCACCAGTTCAAAAGTTAGGAAAACCCGCTCGTTCGTTCACTGAACGTACCCGAGCTAAACTTCGGAAAATGATTCTGGGCACACCGGGCCTCAGAATCAGGTGCTGTCAGAAAATATGTACTCATAAAATCCCAAAGAAAATTAAGAAAAAAATTTCCCTTGAAATTTACAGGTCTTTACATTACTCCCATATCAGGGCTTTACGTCCCCGTAAAGATACATTACAAACTAGGGGAACAAATGAGGGTACTGAGCACGCATCTGAGCCACCCGCTCCCAAGTGCTCTCCTGGAGGTTTTTGTGTAGTCACCTGATGGCCACTAGAGGAATCAACCACCGATGTAGGACCCACTCCTGTAGATCCTTGATCTCCACCGGGACCTCCACAAAAGTCACCCTTTCATCAATGTCCAGCTCCCCATGGTCGATGATATGCGTCGAGTCATGCACGTATCTCCTCAGCTGAGATATGTGGAAGACGTCGTTCACCCTGTGCAACTGAGGTGGTAGAGCCAGGCGATAAGCCACCTCAACTATCCTACTGAGAACCTAGAATGGTCCGATGAAGAGCGAAGATAACTTGCCGCCCCGGCAAAATCTCCGTAATCCACGTCGAGGTGAGACTCGCAAGAAAGCGTGGTCGCCATCCTTGAACTCCAGTGGTCTCCGCCTCCTGTCAGCATAAGACTTCTGTCGGCTCTGAGCTGTCCTCATCCGCTCCTGGATGACTTGGACTTTCTTTGTCGTGGCCTGGACCATCTCCATTCCCACAAGTGCTGACTCCCCAGGGTCTTTCCAGCACAGAGGTGACCTGCAAGGTCGGCCGTACAATGCCTCGTATGGTGCCATCCCGATGGTGGAGTGGTAGATGTTGTTGTACGCAAACTCCACCAAGGGCAGGTGATCCTCCCAGCTACAACCAAAGTCAAGGACACATGCACGGAGCATGTCCTCAAGAGTCTGAATGGTCCTCTCTATCTGACCATCCGTCTGAGGGTGAAAGGCGGTGCTCAGTCGTAGCTGCGTCCTGAATGCCTCCTGCAACCCCTTCCAAAGCCGGGAAGTAAAGAGAGCATCTCAATCAGATATGATAGATGATGGAACACCATGAATCCTTATGATCTCTTGAACGTAGAGGCGTCCCAAGATCTCCACTGAGCCCTGCTCTCTGATGGGTAAAAAGTGGGATGACTTGGTGAGTCGGTCGACAATCACCCAAATGGAGTTGTGACCTCTGGATGTACATGGAATCCAAGTCATGAAATCCATAGATATGCCATCCCACTTCCACTCTGGGACATCTAAAGGCTGTACCAAGACTACTGGTACCTGGTGCTCCACCTTCATCTACTAACAGGTGAGGCATCGAGAAACGAACTCAGCTACAACCTTCTTCATACCCAGCCACCAGTGTTGTCGTCTGAGATCCCGGTACATCTTCGTTACCCGTGGATGTACCGCTAAAGGGGAAGTGTGCAACTCTCTCAAAACCTCCTCTTGTAAAGCATCTAATACCGTGGTACATCCTCTGAAAAGGTCGTCATGCTACCCTCCTATAGAGAATCCATATAGTGCCTGTCCTGAGGAAATCTGTGCATGCTGTGTCTCACAGTCAGCATCCCCACGCTATGCCTCTATGACCTGCTATAGTAGTAGAGGAGTGACTATGAGTGACTGCAGAAAGGATGCTCCATCTATATCCACGAAGGATATCTGCAAAGCGGCTAGTTGCTCTGTCACCTCCCCAAGTAGCTGAATTCCCTTCCTCCTACTGAGAGAATCAGCTACTATGTTTCCCTTTCTAGGAGTATATACTATCTCAAAGTCATATTCTTAGAGGAAATCGAGCCATCTCCACTATATTAGGTTCAGGTCCTTCTACGAGAAGATGTACCTAAGACTCCGGTGGTCAGAATAGACTGTAAAGTGCTCGCCCATCAGATAGTGTCGCCACATCTTCAGAGCGAAGACCACTGCTGCTAACTCCAGGTCATGGGTAGTATAGTTCTGCTCATGCTACCCCAACTGTCGTGATACATAGGCGATCACTGACCGCTCCTACATCAGGACACACCCGAGTCTGGTCCCTGATGCATCGTAGTAGACTATGTACCCTACTCCCTCCTCCGATAGCCTCAAGATAGGTGCGCTGGTCAATCTATGTCTCAGCTCTAGGAAGCTCTACTAACATCTATCTGACCACACGAAGGGTTTTCCCTTCTTCGTCAAAGATTAAAGTGGTGCCGCAACTCTGGAGAAGTTTGGAACGAATCTCCGGTAGTACCCAGCCAAACCTAGGAAACTCCGCACCTCTGTCACGCTCTTGGGTGGCTCCCAAGCTAGCACTGCTTCGATCTTCGCAGGGTCCACTGAAACTCCCACCTCAGAGATTCCATGTCCCAAGAAGTGGACCTCAGGTATCTAGAATTGACACTTCGAGATCTTACCATAAAGCTGGTGCTATCAGAGTGTGTCCAGTACAACCCGCAAGTGGTAGGAATGCTCCTCCTCAGTGGTTGAGTATATCAAAATGTCATCGATGAAGACCACAACAAATAGATCGAGGTAAGGATGGAAGATCCTGTTCATGAGGCTCATGAACACTGCTGGAGAATTGGTTATACCGAAAGGCGTAACCAAGAACTCATAGTGGCCATACCGACATCTGAAGGCCGTCTTCTACACGTCCTCATCCCGAACTCTGATCTGATGATAGCCTGACCTGAGGTCTATCTTCAAGAACCACCATGCTCCCTTGAGATGATTGAAGAGGTCGTCAATACTCGGTAGCGGATACTTGTTCCTCATGGTCACCTGGTTCAGGAGACGATTGTCGACACACATTCGCAAGATTCCGTCCACCTTCTTGGAGAAAAAAATTGGGGAAGCCCAAGGTGAAACACTGGGTCGGATGAATCCCTTTCCCTGCAAGTCCTCCAGCTGTACCCGTAGCTCTCGAAGCTTGGCAGGAGCCATCTGATATGCTGGACTAGATATCGGGGCTATCCCAGGGTATAAGTCAATATAGAAGTCTACCTCTATGCGAGGAGGTAGTCCTGGAATGTCACCAGGAAAACGTCTTCATACTGATCCACCACTACAGGAAAACTCGGAATCCGCACCTCAAATACTCCTAGGATGAGGCTAGCCAACTGATGAGTGATGAGCTGTCCTCTCCTCTGCGTGAGTCCATCCTGCGCTGCAAAGGATCCCTTCTCACCGATGAAGGTGAACCTGCTCCCATCGGTGCGAACACACCACACCTTGTGCCTAATACAATCGATCTGATCATGGACTGTAGATAACCAATCCATGCCCAAGATGACGTCGTAAGGACTCGATGCTACTACAATAAGATACCAGCCAAAGCTCTCTCCTTCTAGAGTAAACTAACACGGCCGACACTAGTGCGTAATCATCGAGTCTACTCCCGTAGGAGTCTCTAGCCGTAAGGATCGAGCCAACGACTCCGTCGGAATCTCTGATCTCCGAACAAGGGCAACGGAAATGAAAGAATGACTTTCTCTTATGTCTATAAGAACTATAGAAAGGGTGGAGTAGACACATATAGTACCTCGAATAATCTCTAGTGACCTGTGGTCGTACGCCTACACTGCCTGGAGCTGAGCCAACCTCTTCCCGCTAGCTCCCTGTGGTCGGGGTGGACCTCCTGGTGGTGGTGGTGGTAAAGCCTCAAAGTGCCGCCCACCACCTGCTTCTTGGCCAGCTCCTCTTCCTCGTCTTCCTGCTCCCTGCAGACCGCCACTGTCGACCCTCTGCCTCTGACTGAGTGGTCCCTCAACCATCTGATGCTCCTCTGTACGGCGGGTCGGGCATTCACGAGCCATGTGTCCCTACCCGCCACATGTATAGCACTGTCTGCTCCTCGTAAGACTGGCTCTGCACCGTATGCCCCGCACCTCTGAGCCAGTGTCCTGAGGTCGTCCTCCTGCTGGTCTGGCCCTCCTGGACCCCTGTGATGTTCGTCGACTGCCAGCTGCAGATGACTCTGCTACGTGCCGCCCTACGGTAGGTCTCACTGCTGGTGTAGGCTCAGCAAGAAAGATCTCTATGAGAAGGGATCGCTCCAGTACTCCTGCCTGCGTCGGAATGCTGAGGGAGATCATTGATGCCCTGATCTCATGCCTCAGTCCCTGCTCGAAGGTCCGGGCCCAGAAGAATGGGTCCCATACCATGTCTGTAGAGTAGTGCGAGAGATCAGTAAACCTCGCCGAGTACTGGGCTACCATCATGCTGCCCTGTCGCAGTTGTAGTAGCTCTTGAATGCGCACCGCACGGAGGGTGGCTGGGACGAACTCTGAGCGAAAGAGGCTCTCAAAGTCCCTCCAAAGAAGAGATGCCTCATCGTGCACTTGAAGCATTAGGCTCCACCATCTTCCTGCTGTCGTGTGCAGGAGACTCGCTGTAAGGATCACCATGAGGTCAGCTGGTGTCCCTACTAACCTGAAAACTCTTACAACAGCCTCCATCCAATCCTTGGATGCTTGAGGGTCCGTCTCCCCGTGGAACCTAGGCGGTCTATGACGCTGAAACTCGTGCAGTGCATTAAGGCGACGTGCACTCTCAGCGGCTGGGGCTGGTGGCATCAGTGGCTCGGTGGGTAGAGGTACCGCCGGTGGCTCTGGTATAAAAGGGCCCTGAGTCAGGAATCAGAAGTCAGGGTCCTGGTGTATGGATATGTCGGCCGCCGTACCAACACTGGACTCCCTGGACTGATAACCACACTCAATACCCTTAACACTATTTCTTCACATAGAAGAAAGATCAGAGTCCTAATTTCTGCGGTAGAACCAAAATCCTCTGATACCAATTTGTCACGACCCGTCCTCGGGGCCCGTGCCGTGACTACCCCAAGCCCGCCTTCCATAGGCTAGGGGCTGGCGACTAGCACCAAAGGCGTAAATCCTGATAAAAGGGGAAGGCATTTCCTTTATAAAGTAAACAAACACCACAGAGTAAGCAAGATGAATTAAACACTAAGTAAACTGGGTACAACTGTAAGTGCTGGAAAGTAAATGAGTCAGAATAAAAACCCAACTGAAAGTAAAGTAAAACTGAAAAGAAAGTAAAACAATTGAAAATTAAAGAAGCAACGCCGAGCCATCCACTGGAAATCCCACCTGAAGGGTGGGTACAGATAGCCTACTCAGCTCCTCGGGTCCAGCCGTCCACTCCGTGTACGTCCCGCCCAGTGGTCCACCTCCAGGTACCGACTTTCTCCACAAGCCTCAACCACGATCAGCGCTGTCTGTCATCTGCATCCAACACAACGTAGTGCGGGCATAGCCCATGTAAGGGTGAGTATACACTACTCAATAGGGACCCCGAGACCCCCGAAGGTCTCCCAGAATCCACAAAGGATAATCCAAAAAAGAAAGATACAATCACAAAGTAACAACCAACTCTACTTAGGTATATGCCCATACATATACCTAAGTCACCAATTCTAGTTCGTCTTCAACATCCGAGCCCAAGTTCGATCTAGTCCACATAGGATAGAACAATCCAATCCACATAGGATAACACAACCCAATCCACATTGGATAACAAAACAATCATATCAAAGATACTGATTGAAAGTCAAGACTCAGCTCACATAGGTATACTTCTTAGTAAGGCGATAGAGATGATCATATGTAGCCACTGATTCATCTAACCTGTCGGACCCACGTAGGATACAAGACCAGCTAAACTGTCAGACCCACAAAGGATACAAGACCATCCACTCTACCGGACCCACGTAGGATACAAGTACAGAGTCAAATACTGCCAGACCCACGTAGGATACAAGAACAATAGTCACGTACTGCCGTACCCACATAGGATACAAGAATAGTAGTCATCACCGTCGAAACCACGGAGGATTCCAGTATGGTCATCGTTGCTACCGAACCCACTAAGGATCCTAGTGTAGTCGTCATCGTCGCAGCCGGCTCTAGGGTTCCCGCACACAGCATGCTCGATTCTGGGAGGGTCCACTCCACGAGCCAAGGGGGTCAATACATCAACTAAAACGTCGTCCAGATTTGATGTATCCCAACGTTCCGTCTCGACAAAAGGAACTCAACGCGACAGACATCGCGTCAATCGGACGCCCGGTCTGAGAGTTATTGGCCTTTTCGTCCCAGGGGCCCGGTTGGTTTTTAAGTCAAAACCAACCCGACCGTACTCCAACTGCGTCCAAACCCCGAGCGGAGTAAGAAAAAATAACCATCTCACTAAGTGGAAACCAACAAAGTCAACGGTACATCAATCGGACGTCCGGAACTCAAGTTATAAGCGTTTTTGCTCCGAAAGCCCGGTTGGTTTCGTGTCCATACCAACCCGGCCGTACCCGAATTTCTCCAAAACCTTGACTGTAATATACCGAAACGACCGTATCGATCCAAGGATCACATTTCAACTAACGGTGCGTCAATCGGAGGTCCGTAACCCAAGTTACAGGAATTTAAACGAATCTGATCGATTTTAGGGGGTTTGGGCCCGGACCGACCCGACCCAGAACCCCCTGGGTCGGCCCGAACAGGGTCGACCCGAATAGGGTCCGGGTCCGGCCCATTAGGGCACAGCTCGACCCGGCCCCGCCGGCGCGGCTCGACCCAACCGGCTTGGCCCGGCCCGACGCGGGCGGCCTTGCCCGGTGCGGCCGGTCAGGCCTGGGCGGCTCGGCGCTGGCCGAACAGACGCGGAAGGGGGGGGGGACGCGCTACCCCCCTCATTTTGTAACGGCGGCCCCCACGTGGGGGCCCTCCCCTTTTCCAGCCACCGGGGGTTACAAACCCCCTTCCCTTCCTGATTCTGGCCGGCCGTGATGGCCGGATGGTGTGCCACTGCAGGACCCCCCGTGGGTCCCGCCTTCCCTTGCGCCGGGGGCCGGATTTCCGGCCGCCCTTCCCTGAACCGCCGCAGCCTTAGGCTGCGGTCTTTGTCCGACCGGCGGGGCGCGACGGCGCCACTCCCCTCCGCCTCGGCCCGCCCCGGCCGCGGCCCTCCATGGTTCTCCGGTGCGGCGCGACGGCGCCGCGCCCCTCCACCGTGGCCCGACTCCGGCCGCGGCTTCTTTCGGCCTCAATGGCACGGCGCGACGGTGTCGCGCTTCTTCGCCGCGTTCCTCCCCGTTCCTGCGCGGTGCCGTTGCACCGCGCCGCCTTCGTTCGAGCCGCAACGAGTATAACAACAAAGGGGGAGGAGGGTCGGCCGTGTTCGAGTGGTCCGACCTCCTCCCATTAATTTGATAACAGATGGCCAAATATTTAACGAAGAACGCAAGGAATAATCAAGTCGTAAAAACACACCCCTACCTCAAGAAGTTTTCATACAAAGATCGTCGCGGAAAAACGGCATCGCGAGGGTGGTTGGAAGATGGCGTTGGCGAGCATTCAAGAAGAGGATGTCATCCCACATCGATTGCAGAGAAGGGAGAGATCGGCACATCGTCTCTCCTTAGTGCTCCGGCGTTCTTCGCGTTCTTCAACGAGGAAGAAGATGTCCTTCAAGACCGCAAGATTTCTCCCCCCTCTTCCACACAACGAATCAACCCCACATAAACTAAGACCTTGTCTTATTTTATTCACACAGACACATGCCAAAATTAATTTGAAATTGAAAAGATCTCATTAAATTTATTAAATTAATTGAAGATCATTCAGCAATCCAATTAATTGCGAGAGTTGACATGTCATTAATTTGGGGGAGCAGGTGTGTTACGCAATAAATTGCAAGAGGGGGGTTTAATAGAATTGAAGGGGTGGGGCTCGTATGGGCCCCGCTTCACTAATATCCTACCAAGTGGAGTTAGGATGCAGTGGGTCCCACTCCAACTTCCATGCATAGTTTATAACTACTTAGAATAGAAAATAAAAATTGTAGCACAAATTTTTATTTCACTCTTCAGTTAACCCATTTTTTAATAACCTCACCCGAGCAAAAGAAACTCCAGAAAAGGTGTTCCTAAGTAATTACCGGCGCTGCGGTTTCATTGGTGCCCTCAGATTTCGATTCCGAGCACCGATTCAAAAGTTAGGAAAATCCGCTCGTTCGTTCACTGAACATACCCGAGCTAAACTTCAGAAAATGATTCTCGGCACACCGGACCTCAGAATCTGGTTCCGTCAGAAACTACGTACTCGTAAAATCCCAAATACAATTAAGAAAAAAATTTACCTTGAAATTTACGGGTCTTTACAATATAACCATAATATTTAACAAAACCATATAAGTTCACTGTTGTCAGAAAAACCACCCAAGGGAATTAACCATATAATGACAATAATTAAACTCTACAAACCATATTTATTTTTAATAATATTTAAATTTTACAACAATTTTTAAATTTTTTAATAAAAATAAAATAATTTTACCACACTTATGGAGTTATGAAACCATTTTATAAAGAACTTCCATAATTACATACAAGTGATGCAACCATGTAAGAATGACATGGACAACCTTGGGACAATATAAATAGAAACTATATCTCAATTAAATGACTCTAAACTGACATAAAATTTTGATAATAAATCAAATATATTATAATAAGGTTCTTAATCATGCATTTAACAAATATAATTTTATTATTCAGGATGTTAAGTGAAAGCACAGAGCGAATCTGGACATGAGGCAAGGGAACTCTTCGAAGCACCATTTTTTCTTTGGGTTATTAATTATCTCCCTCCACCTCACTTTATCTATTTATTTTTTTGTTAAGAAATTATATATTATATATTATATATATATATTTACCTTTCATATATAACTAGGTTATCATATTTATTTTGGGGATAAGGAAGATTTTTATGTTCTCATCTCAATTATTTCTTTTAAGTAAACCCGATATGAGGGAACTTTCTATTTTTTATTTAATGTTATGAAACACCCCATGAAATATTTTTAATTATAAAATTTTTTCTATAAGTTCTTATTATTATATATATAAATATCATGGATCTATTTTTATAAAAAATATGATTCACTTACATTCTTTAAATATTCCATACCATTTTCTTAAAACCTTACTAAAGATGCTCAATTCCTAAATTAATTTTATACCCTTATTTAATTTTATTTAAATGAACTCAAAATAAGATATCATTTATTATTTATCTAAATATTAACACTCAAAATATTTAATTTATTCTTCTATTTTGAATCCTTATGAGGTATCATTGGGTTATGATTTGGGGCATGATTATGTAATCCATTTCTTTCCATGGGTATTTCTTATGCTTATGACTTATGTTTGATTTCCTTACATAGAATAAATATTAATGCTCATGTTATGATGAGTGCACCTAGATATAACTCTAATTAATTAGGTAATTTTTATATCTCATTTGATGATATGTATGGGATTTAGTAGTAAACCTAATCTATTATGGGAATCTGTCAACCATGCTATGATGTCTTGATAGTGATCCTTGACTTATGATTATGATTTAGTGTATTATGAGGTTTAAAAATTACTATTATGCTAAGATATTATGGTTACATCTTCTTCATGTCATACATATATATGAATATTCATGGTCCCAACCTTTTATGATATCATGTTATGCTATTTGAATCATATTCTATGCTTCACTGTCATTCTTATTCTCTTACTGAGATTTATATCTCACCACTTTTATTTATGAATTCCCTAATATATACTATATAGTTTTATAAGATCAAAGGGATCTTAAATAAAATCATAGTGTTTAAAATAAATATTATTTATTTTAGTTTTATGTTGATTTTTTATGATCCTAGTCTCCTAATTCCATTAGGCTTATGGATATTTGGATTGTGTTTATTGGATATTTATGGTAAAAATAATGCAATAATATGTTTAAGATATTTGGGTCACTATAGTTAGTATCACATAAAGGTATAGTTTTTTTATTAGTAAAATAATATTTTAGTAAAAATCCCAAGGATAAGTCTAAGTATAGGGAAACATCCTTAAATTTTGATAATGTTTATAACAAGTGGTTTCCAAGAAATAATGTCCCTACCAGTATACTATAAGTATATGTGGTATGCAATATATTTACTTAGTATTAATAACCCCAAAAGAGTTCATTTATTATTAAATTGTATTATACATAGTTTAGGATAGAGAGGCCCTGCTATACATGTATTTAGACACTGTTGGGGGAAATGATTTGGTAAATTCACAAACTCTTTATAAACCATTATAAAGGAGTTGAATAATTTTTTATGTTAGAAATAATAATAGTAAAATTACCACATATAAATTATATTGAAACTTAGAGACTCATAAGTTATGATATATATTTCATTTATGTAATTTCATGAACTTTTATAAATAAAATTCCACTTTTGATTGAGTAAATGCATTGTAGTTATAGAAAACACATGCACTAATTTGGTTATTTTAGACCATTATAAAATATAGGATGTTATATTTAAAATAACATTAATCATATTAACCATTTATAATATATTTATCGTATAAAAATTATTATGATTAGTAAATATATTAATGGTTATGATAAATTCCAATTGATATAGAAAAAACAAGTGATGACCTCAACTATTAGGATCATACCCTATGAAGCCTATTTATCAAAACTTACAAGGGAGATGGAATCACTAGAATTTTCACTTGTCCATTCGAAAGATTATATTAAACAATTGAATCTTAATAAAAACCATTTATAAGATAATTTAAAGCTTATTGAAATTTTAACATAAACCATGTTCACCGAACCACCCCAAGAAAGTGCTACCATCGTACACCTTACCCTTAGGACGTACACTGACATAATAAGGGGTTATTTATCCCAGACCTAGAAATATCAATTTTTATATTTTATTTTTAATAAAATAATGATTATATTTATTATTTATATCATTAATTTTTCATCGATTTTATAATGTTTTTGATAAAAATTAGATTTTAACTTGAAGAAATCAAAATTGTGTTTTTTTAGAAAATATATACTTTTTATTTGGAAAATATTTTGATAAATTGAATATTTTTTGAAATAAATAATATTTTAATAAAATATACTTATTATATAATAATTATTTAAATATAAATGATGATATAATGTAATGAATTCCAATGTAATTTTCATAAGGGTCAGAAAGTGGCTAATATTATAAAAACTCATATTTTACAATAAATAATGATTTTCATATAAAAGTAAAAAAATATCATATTTATAAATTTATTTTAATAAAATAAATATTATTTTATAAATTAGTAGACTGAAGTTATCCAATAATTAATTTTTCTTAATTTTTCAAGGGAGTCAAATTTTTGGCTGAAAATTAAATATGGTGTAAACAAGAAGTCTGTATTGTGAATTCACAATAGACCAAAAATGATGTAATAAATTTAATAAAAGGAATAAAATGAAAAATATATATTTCTAGTTTAATGTAATGAATTTTTTAATTTATTTTATAAACCCTTAATGAATCATCCAAAACATATATTATATTTTAAAGTTTTAACATCGATTATTTATAAAAATGACTCACATCCACATCAAAATGGGTATTAATTTATAGAGTTTGGTTCATGTAATTATAAAATATTTTAAACCACTGCACTTTGGTATAAACCAGGGGAAAAAATCATGGGAAGGTTTTTGGATTTGATAATTGTAACACCCCGTGATTTTAAGAGATAAATTCTTTTTAATTTCTTTGATGTATTGTGTTTTATGCTACACTAATATTATCTTTCACTATATGAAACATCATATTATGTTTAAGTATATGAAACACTATTCTGGGCTTATGTTATACACCGGAGTGACCTTCCTCGATAGCTTACGTTATACGCAATACTGAGTTTCACTAAACAATGATATATTATTAAAATAGTATTATTTAATGGGATATAAACTAGCTGTTTATGAATAGAATTAACCACATTTAGAATTTAATATAAAATTAAAATTCATATTATGTATTTTATATAACATGATATATGAACAAATTCATGTTTTCAGATAAAAGAAGTATTTTTCAAAAAATGTAGTTTTGCTGCCTTTTGATGGCACACAAATTTTAAATCTAGTTTTTAACATTTTTATATATTATATTTGAAAAAATAAACATATTATTTGGAATCGGGACATCAAAATTTACTTTGGTTGAATTTTTAGATTTTTTCTGATAAAATTCATATTTTAATGAATAGTAAAAAATACTGCATTTTAATTCGAAACTGCCTTTTCATATAATTTATTTATATATTTAGATTATATTATTAATTGGTTTTAAAGTTTAATTGGAATATGTTTTCATAATTTAATCTGTTTTTTTTTCATTTTAAGTAATTTTACATTTAAATTGGACCTAAACACATGTCAATCTTTTGATAGTTTTTACTTCTTAAAAACCAACTTTCTAGTTTTGACAATGGGAATTAATTTTAAATTAAATTCTTCCAATTATATGTTTTAAATTTAGAAAAATAGATTTCATATTTTTAATCATAAGTTAAAAATTATTTAAATAGGTCCCTTTTATTTTTTCATATTAGGAATAGTAACTAAAATAATTTTTATTTACCATAGTTAAAGGAAAATCAGGCAAATTTGTGTAACAAATAATGTGATAAGGACAATAAAATTATCCTAAAACCTGAAAAAATCCTATTGGATGAATCAAAATCCACCTTTAATATCTTTAGTTCTAAACGCATTCATTTAATGTTTACCTGACAATGAAAATGACATAGATATTAATAAAACCAATGAAAGTGAAAAAATGGAAACTCACATTTCATATAAGTATAATAATTTTAATATAGGGATAACCAGGTGTTATATTTGAAAATAAATAGTAAATGGAAAGATAAATTAATTAAATACATCATGGTAATTTATTTTTAATATTTAGGAAATAAATAATTACCATAATTCTTATACTTTGATGATGTAAAATTAATTAATTGATGAGAAATTAAAAAAATAATTTTTATTAAAATCCTAATAACCATAAAAATTTCCCAAACACATGAAATTTTTTTATTGGTAGAGTATATCTCTACCTTAAGCATAAAAGGGTAAATATAGTGACAATTTGGAACCTTATAGAATAGATTATTACATTTATATTATTTTATTTAAAGTAATGATAAAGTTGTCACACTCATACTTTAATAAGTATAACATTTTTAATGACTAATTTTTTAGCAGATAAATTATACTAAATATATTATCATGAAATATATTAAATGTATCTTCCTAATAGTATTTTATTTTAAATTTTTACTCAAAAAATAAGTATATTAAATAATTACACAAAATCATTGCAGTAATTATTTTATTAATGGATATATCAAATAAATGTTATTAAAAATGTTAAAATAAATATATTTTGGGATAATTAATATGAAAAATGATTTTTATAGATAACATTTACCTCATAGTAATATAATAAAACATATGGTTTGAAGTTGACTTGTTATCTTAATATTTTTAAAAATCAATAAATTGAATAGTGTCAAAATTGGCACTATAGATTTTTTTATCAAAATAGTGTTTTATAAATTATTTAAAAACCATAAAACGTTTTAAAAAACATATAATAATCATTATATTGTCAAAAAATGTTATAAATTATTTATTTATGTTCTAATTTACATCAAATAAGTAAATATTTTACTCTTTTAATGCTGAAATATTTGTTATCCTAGTTAAAATGAAATAGAATAACTAAGTGTTAAATTAAAAAGATAAGGTTTTAATGGACATAAAAACTTGTCTAAAATTTATTGTTTTATGATATTACTACCCTATAACATCTCATATTATAAATTGGGACATTTTGGGGATTTTTGAGTTGGGGTTGATTTTATTATAAATTAATATTTTTGAGGTTTCCAAAAGTGCACCTCACCTCAATTATAAAAGGGAACCTCATCCCTCATTTCTACACAACTCATTAAACATTAATGTTCGTCCATAATATGAACATTTCTCTTCTCAACTTCCCTATTTACATTATATAGGTTTTGGTATTCTCAAAAGACCAACTCTAGTACCATTAAGAGGAGATCTAAAGAGAGCATGTCAAAGAAGAGGTAATCTCCTCTACTAATTCTTTCATATTTCTTTCTACTTATACTTATACTTAATGAGTTTTTTCATTATATAAAAATAAATCTAGTAGAACTTAATATCTTATTATATTTATTAAAAAACCATATTCAACTTTCTATCTATCCTAAGAAAGACAAAATTACCATGCGTGCGTATGTATGACTTACCGTCTCCACGCCGTGGTGTAATTTTTTATTCAACAATAATTAATTTGGATGGGTATATTTATGAGTATAATGGATTTAAATAATGAATATAAAATGATATTATTTCTTCACAATTCATATACCATCCAATTCTATACTATTTAACCATCTTGGGAATGATATCATCGATTGTGCATACGTAGAACTTATTGTCTCCACAACGCGATGAGATTCATTCTCCACATTAACCATTAAATAATGATTATAATGTATATCTAATAAATAACCTTGAAATATATGACATAATAATTCTATTGGATTTATATATATATATATATATTCCATTTACTTGCTTCCATTCAATTCAATAAGGAAACATAAACAACGATCATGCGTACGTACGACCTACCGTTTCCATGAACGGTGTATTTCATTTCATTTTTCTATGTATTATTTATATTTATATACTGAATATATATGATATTTAAATCAGTTTTTAAATTCTTAAAGTAATTAAATCATTATCTAAGTAATAATATCAATAATTACATTTCAAAACACGTATGATAAATAAAACGATTATTACCCAAAACATTGCTGTAACATGGAATTGATAGATAAAAAAGTAATATAAATTCATAAGTGAATCATATATGATATAATAAATATTATTATGTTTATGTTACAAGTTAATAATATGTTTAAACCCACTATACAAGATTTTAAGACACATACGGAAGAAATCGGACCAAAGGTAAGGGATAATTTTACAATCTCACTTTTATCTGAGATTATTTATACATAAGTATTTACTGGGGCATATTTTTCATCCAAATAGATGTTTCCTAACTATGTAATATTATTTATATTATTCTAAAATTGTTTAAAGTTAATTTTTACCTTTTGGTGAATTTTTATTAAACAACATGAATAGAATCTTTTGTCATTATTCAATTTGAGGTACTTTTTGGCTTTTCTGAAAAAAGTATGAGGAAAATGTTTTTTTAACTTATATGACATGAATATATTTTTACGGTTTTATAAAACCTTATTTACATGAATTTTCTTGTACAATATTTCAATATTATTTTTAAATAAATTATTTTCTTTTAAAATTTCATGTCATTTTGATAAAAGAAAATGTTTTTGAAAAAGAAAGGATATTTTCCTTAAGAATTAAGTTCAAGGGTTTTATCAAAATTATTTTACATCTAAGATGATTTAGGGTTATGTTTCTATCACTATTATTAAATTTATTTTATTATGTTTATGATGGAATTATTTTTATTAAATCCATTTATTTTATATGGATTATGATGGAATGATATTTAAGAAACCCATTTTATTTAATGGGTTATGCTATGATAAATGATTTTTGTTTTTGTGGCACACATAAGAATGGTTTCATTATGATATTGGTGGGACCTATATCTACCTCCAATTAATTGGGTAAATATTTATATGTTATGTGATAGACATTAATAGAATGAAAAGTAAATATATTTCAGTAATACAGGGATGGAATGACAAGTAAATTCGGTTCAGTAATACATGGATGGAACAAAAAGTAAACTCAGTTCTGTAATGGACTTTGTCTACTATAATGGTCTTGGTAGAAATTTTTTTGGATACTAGGAAAATAATATTACTTGATTATTTGTTTTCTAAAATTCCATGTTTTATTCCAATGATATTTTTTCAGGGTTTATGATTCCATTATGACTTATTCCTTATGAACTACCAAGATTTATTTCATGACTCAAGATTTTGGTATATGTTAAATGTACTGTTCTTTTTCAAAAGTTATGTTCATGTTTTTACATTATTATGTTTAAGTTTTGAAAGATATTTTCCATTATTAACCTTACTAAGAATTTTATTTCACCTATTTTCATGTTTCTTTTCCCCTAGGATTTGAAAAAGGGTATTAAGTAAGGTGTTTCAAAAAGGGGTTCTAGTTATAAAGGATAAAGTAGGAGACAAAGTAGATGTTTTATGAATCTGTTGTTTATGTTTTTTAGTTTCCAAAGGAACTAAAATAATACAGTCTTTGGGAATATATTTTTCTCATGTATTTGGTATTCTGTAAAAGTAATGTAATGTTCATGTGTTTCAATCTTGGGTCATTACAATAATTTTATCATATAGAATCTAAAACCAAAGTTTAGAAATTAATAAAGAATTCAAAAATATTTTTCTATAAATACGAAACCAACATCCCACTCCATTTCAATCAATATATATATATAATTAATTACATATCCCTATCCCACTTTAAATCCCTCCTAAGTTGTTCTAAAGATCTTATGATGCTCATCCTAATATTTTAGAAGTTCCCACTCAAGTAAGCGATCCTCTCCTCTTATTTTTTTATTTCAAGTAATTTATTTGTATAAAGCCTTTTAATATCTAATTTTACATGTTTAAATGTGTTTCTATATATTCTTTTACTATCTATATGATTCAAAATTTATGATAGTCCACATTTATCTCTCATTAAACCCTTCCTTGAACCTTTATGCACACCCTTTATGCTGTAGAAATTATTCGGTGTTTTTTCCCGGCCAAACATTTGTGTAATGAATACCTTTTCTCATTTACACTCAAGGATATTGAAATATATGTACCTATATTTAATTTATCAGGGAATTACATTTATATAACTGACACTCATTAATTATGGTATTAAACATGATTAAATTCATCCTTATGTTGTATGATATATGTGGCACAAAAATTCATATACATGATATGAATGTGATGGGTGGGAACAAAATTATACATCCCCCCAATGAAATTAGTAATGTTTTCATCTCATCATATACCATTTATAGTACATGATTGGTTATCCTAATCATACAACGTTATTATTTATTAGAAACTAGCATTGGATAGTGCTTATAATGTCATGTTTTATGCTGTGGCCACATTTCTATTCTACCTTGATGTTATCATCTTATATAATGATTTCATATTCACATTTATTATTCTCACTCCTTATATATCACATTAAAATTGAAATTTTCTAATATTTATTAATTTCAATTTTTTATGGTTTTATTATTATTTTATTGGGATTTATAGCTCACCACTTTCTTATGTACATCCCTAAGTTATTCCATGCTGTTTTAGAAGACTGAAGGAATCTAAGGGAATGTTATGAGATTTTTAAATATTTTTTTTATCCCTATTCTAATTTATAGTCTTATGTAACTAAATAACCAAATATAATTGTATTTTTTATCTTATTGGATTGTATTATGTATGTATTTATGTAATAAATCATAAATTAATGTGTATTTATGTTATGAGTTGTCATAGTTTGCATCAAAGAAAAGTCTAGTTACTTTTGGAGATTATTATTATATTAAATTAGTGAAATAATTGAGGATAAGACTAAACATTTTAAGCATCCCTAAATTTTGGTATTGTATAGTGTAAGTGATTTCCAAGAAACAAAATCCCTATCTGGATATTACAAGTCGAAGTGTCTTTGGCATAGTTTCACATAGATGTAATAACCCTGAAAATGGTGCATTGGGCATTGACTCTATATTCAAATGATATATGAAAAAGAATCCTTGATACACACATGGTTTGAAACCCCCAGTGGATATAATTTGTTAAATTCACAAGCTCTTTACGAAGTATTATGAAGGGAATAAAAATTCCTATAATTTTTTTAGGAAATGGACCTTGGATAACTTTGATTGTTGCAGAGAAATTTATAATATAAGTAATGTATTTTACTTATGATTTATCCCTTAAATTTTCATATATTCACTTTTATATGTTTAATTGATTTAAAATAAACTTCCCTAATTTTCCCTTTACTTTGGGTTAATGGCTAAAAATAGGAGAAACCAAGTCAAAAATCAATGTCATGGGAAATGCCCAAATGAGATGCCCAAACCAATGAGGGAAGGATTTGAGAACTTCATGACAATACATACTCAAATAACTCATGTTATGAACTAAAAATTGAATTAGGGATAAACCACACACCCCTTAAGAAAGGTCAAGTTGCAATTGATACCTTTATATGACAAAGGAATCTAAATTTCAGTGGATCTTTCGATCCCTTAATTGTGTAACAATGCAAAAAATAAATTAAAAATATATTCTCTATCATACAATGATTCTAGAAAGAAAATGTCATGATGTATGTTTATCATATATATGGATAATCTAATCAATGTTGGGTGTTCATAAAAATTATAATGATAGAGGAAGATATTAAAGCGATGGAGTGGAAAGAATTATGATTTTTTTCAATAAATATTTACCTCACACTCTTTGACTTAAAATAGAGAGGTATTTACTTGGAATAAAGAAAAAAGATAATTGATATATCAATTCTTATAAGGATAACTTCACAAGGATTTCATGATATTCCACTAGATTTTTTATTAACCCATAAAGTAAATTTTACTACCTCTTTGGTGGGATAAAGTTGAGTCTATAAAAATATGTTGTGATTCAAGACTTTGATAGCCATAAGGAAATTGTTTGATATTCCCTCAAAGTAAAAATGGAGATCGATGAATTTAATGGGACTCATGGGTCTTGAGATAGGAAGAGGAAAATGGATTTTAATTTTAGTGGTGTGATGGAAAAATATCATATAAGAAAGAAATTCCAATATCCCACTTTGGAAAAGTGTGGGAAAAAGCATCCAAGAAATTTATTAAAGGGTATAAGGAAATGATTTAGGTGTGTTAAAGAAGGGAACCTAGTTAACGAAAAAAATTGGAGAAAACCACCAATGTGATGGAAGAAGATAAATCTCCATTTAACCTACAACTTACTATGCAATGTTATAACTATAACGAATAGGGAAACTATGAAAATAAATGTACTAAGAAAAGGGTTGTCGATGATAACTGATACCAACAATCTATAAGATCTAATGATGAAGGGGTATATTATCCATAAAACTACTTAAGTGGATCTCAAAAACAACATGATGATAGGTATACTAGTTATTCATTTAAGAAAAGTGAATATACAATTTTATTTTAGTTCTATACATTCTTTCATATCAGGGAAGTGTAGTAAAACTATTCAAATACCACCTCAAAAACATATAAGTGGATGTATCAATAAAAAAATGATCCAATAATTAGTTCTGAAGTATATAACTTATCCCTATCCATATTTTTAGGATTAATTTCCAAGAAAACATTATGATACTCCCTTTATAATAATTCAATACAATTATGGGTATGGGTTGAATTTACTTATAAAAAAATAACACAAAAATTTAGGATAAATAAATTTCCCTTCATATCGAATATTTCCCTCAGATTATATATAAGTGAAAGGAGGAGGACTAATATCCTTTGGTATTATCATCTCAACCATGAAAATTATTTCCTTATGAGTAAGAATATATAGTAAAAATTATTTAGACCAAGGAAAAGATCATACTTGAGAACATGTCCATTGTGAGAGAATACATTGATGTGTTCCTAAAATAATTTACCGGTCTTCCTCTGAACTATGAGGTTGAGTTCTCAATAGAGCTTATACCCAAATATTTTCCAATATCCAAGAATCTAAATAGAATGGACACTGTTTAATTTAAAGATCTTTAGAAGAAACCATAAGAGATTATTGATAAATGGTTTATATTCACAAGTGATTCACCATGGGGTGAAATAGTCTTTTTTTCAAGAAGAAGGACTGGTCAATGCACCTATTAATTGATTATTATGATGTTAACAATTCCATGATAAAGAAAAATTAACCTCTACCACATATTTATGACTTGTTTAATCAGTAGTTTGAATTTCATTATTTCTTGATAAGTGTATTTTATGCATACATTTTAGGGTATTAATTGGTATTGATTTGTGTATTTAAATGATTAAACATTCCAATTTTGGAACTTATTGAGTTTTTTATGATTTGTGGTAGGATATAATGAGTTTATGAAAAATGGACTAAAAAGACACTTCACACTACAAGCTTCTCCCATGGCGTGACATTGGATTTTTTAGTGAGTTTGAAGCAGTAAAATGAGGAGTATAATTATTACACACCATGTAATCCCATTACACACTGTGACTTTATCGTAGAGTAAGGGAACTTCTAGGACAATTCATATAGTTGATACACAATGTTAAAGACCATTACATGTCGTGTAATTACATTACATGACATGAAATTTTAGATGATTTATTTTTTCAGAAGAAATACATTTAAATTCATAGGATCTGAAGATTTAAAGTTTACACGTTGTGAGTCCCCATTACACATCGTGAAAGTATTAAACATTCCAAATCCTAGAGTGAGATTCACGTAGATTCAAAATTAGCAGATAAAATTGAGGATCAGGATTACACGAAGTGTAACTCAATTAAATTTCATGAAATTTGTGAAGAAAAAACAATTAGAAACTTATAAATTAATGATCTTATTACTATTTAAGAGCATTCCAATTTGACTAGAGACTAAATCTTGGAGAGAAGCTTCTGCACCCTCTCTAAGTCCTTTCTCTCTTTTTTATTTATGATATATTTTTATTTTTTTCTTTCCCACTATTCCACTCATCCAATGCTGAAGGGTTAATCCTTCCTAGTTCAATGGTAATGTAAATATAAGGGATAAGGTGTCGTTGGATTGATCTATTTTATTCATGTATTTGGTTTGCTGTAATTTAATTTCAACTTCCAATCCCTTTATTTTTATTCATTTATCATGGCCATTGATAATTGAATATAAAAGGAACTTCAATATTGCACAACTAAAAACCCTAAAGAAGTTATGAACATTATCTACTTTATGGGAAATTATGTCTAAAAATGGTATTAAGAAAAAATTGATTCAGCAACAACCAAAATTACCAGACTAAGGGAAATTGGGAATTTCCATGTTAATGAGGAGATACCATGACCATTGGATATTTCTCATATCGACCCAAAAACTAATCATGAACTCATAAATATATTTTATAAAATTATATTTCACCTAAACCCTAATGTTACAAAACCCCAACACAATTTCAAAATCTATTTTCAAACAATCCAATAAATCTTATTTGTTTTATTTCTTCATATAAAAAAACATTTCTTCACCTCTATCTACAATTTTAAAAAATTAAATCTCTTTGAAAACCTAATCAAACTAATTTTTTCACCCTTATGGGTTCAACCTTAAACTTACACTTTACTACATTTTTAATTAATCAAGCAGGATAGTTTTGAGTTCTAAAAATTTGTTTTTGCATAGTACTGTAAGGAAATAATGATGCCCCACAGGGCTATCACTACTCTTTGGTGGATCTTCAGTTGTGATACTATCAAGTAAAGATGATTAAAGAGGATATCCCTAAGAATTATTTTCATACAAGGTACGAGCACAATGAGTTCATAGTGATGTGATTTGGACTCACTAATGCTCTAGCTATCTTCATGGACTTAATGAATATAGAATTCATGGATTAACTTGAAAAATTTGTTATAGTATTTATATATATGATATTCTTATCTACTTCAAAAGAAAAGAGTAACATGAGGAGTATTTTAATGTTTTACTAAAGTCATTAATTTTTTTTCATGTGAAATATAGTAAATGTGAATTTTGGATGAAGATATTAACATTAATGGGTGATTTTATCACCAATAAAAGGATATATATGGATCCTTCAAAAAAATGATGCAATTAAAGGATGTATTAGACCTACATTTATGATAGATATCCATAGTTTCCTTATATTATCGAGGTAATATCTTTGATTTGTGATAAACTTCTCATGATTAACAACCCCACAAACCAAGCTAACTCATAAGGGTGTGAAGTTTTTCTGGACATATAAATACATATAGTGCTTTAAAGTGTTAATGAAGAGGCTAATCACTACACCTTGACTCAGAGTTTGGTTGGGAACCATAGACCTTTGGGGTCGACCTCTTCTCCTCGGTGACGACGGCACCGCCAGTGGCTCCTCCCCCCTTGGTGGGGGAGGGGGAATCGTCACTTCATGTGGGAGGAGGGTTCTTCCAGCCATTTACTAACCCTGAATTTCTTTATCCATTCCCAGAAGCTCTGTTATGCCCGAAGGTTCCAGATCTTCTTGATGGCCTCCCTAACCTTCAGCTCACAACCTCTGAGTTTGCAGAATCCTCAACTCTCTTGAATCGCACTCTGGTTGCTCACTTCAAGCACATGAGACCTTCTGTTGATTCTTTTGACCGGTTTATCTTCGGAAGTTGGAACCTTCAAGAAAGAGCAATTTTTGGCTTGCTCGACAACAAACACATCATGATTCAGTTTGAATCCGAGTAGGATCTCATCAAGTCTTGGTCAAGGGCCCCTCGTAACTGCAATAGATTTCGTTTCCTTCTGCTATGGAGGTCCTTTGATTTTCACATGGAGCGTGATTCTCTAGCCACGATGGTTTGGGTTAGTTTTCCAAACCTACCTCTTCCATTTCATAACCCTTCGGTGATTCGTATGATAGGTAACCTAGTAGGAAGGTATCTCTGTTCTGATAGCCACACCGAGGCTGTGTGCCATCCAGTCAATCCAAGGGTATGTGTAGAAATGGACGCTTTTCGTATGCCCTTCGATTATGTTTGGATCACTATTGGAGAGGAGTATAGGTGGAAGCAAAGGGCGTTTTATGAAAATTGGACAGAGTACTGTCCAACATGCAAGCGTTTGGGTCACCATCTGGGAGTTTGTCGCATGAGAAGATCTATTCCTTCATTGGAGGTTACCTGTAAGGGGAAGCAGATGGATACAAAAAAAGGGGATGCTACTCCGGGCAAGGAACCAGAGGTTGGGATGATGTCTGGTATGGATAAGAAGACTTTAGGGTGCATCGAAGGGGGACCTTCTCGAGTCCTGTGGCGGAAGATCTCTATGAGGTGGCTCCTAATGTGTGAACGGTGGGGGTGCATGCATCTGGATCTCCAAGTGCGATGAAAAATCAGGTTAACCTGATGGTTGTGGAAGTGTTTAAAAGGCTGCGACAAGATTTGGGGAGCTCCTCTGTCTCCACTTCTCGGAAGGAGACTGATCCGAGTCTTAAGGGGGATTTCCTGGAGCATCACTTGGCTAGGGAGAATATGGTGAAGACACAGAGGATGGGGAGAAAGGGAGCTACTTCAGGAGTGGCTAGTCCGATTAGTGCTGGGGGTCCTAGAGGTTTAGACCCTTCGGCCAGGCCCTTCCTTGCATTATCCAATAGGTTTGAAGGTCTATCGGAAGGTATTCTGGAAAAGGGTCTAGAGATGGTTTCTGTGAATGGTGATGATGCAGAAAGGGACTATGTGGACGAGCTCAATGCTGGAAGGTTGGGACATGAGGAAGAACCTATGGCTGGGAAAGAGACTGCTAATGAGGCGGTGTGTCTAGCCATGATTGACAGCAACACGCCGGAGTTTAGTAGGGGGAATACTACTGCTCATAAGGATGATGGTTCGATGGGGAGAAAGATTTCTGAAGGGAATAAAGAAAATATGAGCGATCTAGTGTATCTTGATACAGTGATGGTGTTCATAACGGTAATGAAAAGAGGGATAAATGTGAAAAAACTCTATCTGCTATGCCAAGAAGACGAACAAGGAAAGACTACTCTTACCTACCGAGACCGGCGTGTACCAGATCATCCTTCAAGTGGGACAAAGGTGTTATTCTTTCTTTAAAAAAGGATAGTTTGGTTAAGAAAGCTTGCACAGTGCAACATTCACTAGAACAGATGAAGAACTTTGAGGAAAGAGATTATTTTCTAAAGCGGCATAAGTCGGTCTCTGAGTGGGAATCTGTTACGGCAGAAGGGGACTCTTGTGTGGGATGCAGAGATGATTACAGGTATTATGACATGTAGTTTTGTGGAGGGATGTTCGAATTTTGTTGTCCTGAAGATGTTTTTGTGAATGTATCAAGTCACGTTCGGGTTTGTGTTATGGGTTTTGCGGTTTCTCACTTTTCCTAAAAGTGTTTGGAAATAAAAAATTTAATTTTCAGTCACTACACCTTGACACACATTACTCACCAGTAGGTAAGGATTTGTGATCTATAGCGATGCATCCAAAAAGGGATTGTGTTGTATACTCATATAAGATGAAAAAGTGATAGCCTATGCCTCCCTTCAATTAAATATCTACCAGAAAAGCTACCCAAAACATGATCTATAATTGTATGTAATGATATTCTCATTGAATATTTGGCAACATTATCTCTATGGGTGTAATGAACTGACTCAAATACCCTCTGAAACTAGTACCCGACACGATCTGCCACATACCCGAAGGGCGTACCGAATCCCCATGGGATGACAACTAGCACCCGGTCATCAAAAAACAATAATAGATAATGATTTTACCCAATGTTAAGTCAAAACATGGTATATATTCACAAAATAGTGAGAAGAAATGAAAGATATAAGTATAATCGATAATAAATAGGCCACAAAAGAAGAAATGAAATTGAAAATGGTATAAAAAATATCAAAGTGACAAGTCTAACTACCATGGACTAAAAAATAGAGAGCTACTAAAAACGATCCTTGTGATAATGTGGGAAAACTACCACCATACCACCACTATCTACATAAAACCCAACTGATAGAAAACCTTGTTGCCTCACTTCGGTGCCTTTCCTTTCCCTGTACCAAAATACATAACCATGTCTACACACTGTTGAAGGGTCACATAGGATGTGAGCTAACAATATCATTAGGTTCTCACCTAGGAATTCCATATCAAGTCTTTTAATAGTAATCACATTATAATAAACTTTATAGAAAACAATTCATGTTAACAGTTTAATAGTTTTTATATGAAAATCATGAAAAATAGTTTAATTTACACATTTTCCAAATTTCCAAATAAAGTAGGTAAATGAGTTTCACAGGATTTAATAACTATATAAAAAAATATCATGTTAAAACAAAGAATTCATGAAATATCATATAAAATACATGGTAGTACACAAAAACATAACAAATAAAAAGTAGAAGCATAAGTAACATAACTCTAGAGATCACACTAGGTTAGGATATCTAGGAAACTCGTACTTAACATATAAAATCGCATACGCATCAATCCAATAGATATATTCATTGAGTTTAGAGAGAATAGGGACACCCCTATAACATAACCACCTATTAGTTATAAAAAGTACCTAAAATAATAGGCTTAGGGAGAAGAGAAAAGCCCCATGAGATAACCCCCCGACAATGGAAAAGATCTATCATAATACCTTCCTCATAATTACCCAAGGCTTACAATGTTATCAATTTTCCAAACCATTTCATCAAAAAATCTCCATCAAACTATGCTTTGAAAACTATTTAAAATATCATTTCATAATTCTTTGAAAGCTCTTTTACATTAATCAAAACTTTGGAAAAACCTTATTTTATAGAAACCCTTTCCACACACATAAAAAAAATCAGTCATATCATTCCATTTAATTTAATATTTTTTTTTTCAAAAATAGGAGCAATGAATTTCACCAAAAAGGATAGATATGGAACCACCTGCCTTAAAACTTGGGTCACACATGCCTGTAATAGAATCCACCACAAGGTAGAAACCAAAAACTACAAAAAATGGCCCAAGAATCAATCAGAATTGATTCATTTTAATAAAGGGTTGGTGGATAAGAGGAAATGACACATACCTCCAGAATGAAAACCTTCTACACAATAACAAAAAAGTAAATGACTCCCTAAATAATATTGCACAATGGATCTAGAGATAATTAAGAATAAACAACACCATAGGTCAAAGAATCTGATATCGCATTGCAACGCCACTAGCATAATCAAAACAATGAAGAAGAAGATAGGATTAATCACCCAAATAGACACAATCAATTTTAAATAGTTATTAAACACATAATGAATCAATTCATATTTAATGGGGGCTCCCAAAATCACCAAAGAAGGGATCTAGGTCACAAGTAAAGAGGGATGTGGAAGAATAAATGAAAAGTCAGCTGATACAACACCATCGAAGCTGAATTCCTAATAGTTACACAATGTGTAACCCCTTTATAAATCATGTAATCCACAAGGATTACCTATATAGAAAACCATTCACCTTTTTATTAAAACATGATCTTTTAATATTACACATCATGTAACCAGTACACAACGTGTAATCCTTTCACTTTGTGCACATAGTTTATGAAATGTTTTTGGAGACCAAGTATACATCATGTATCCCCTTTACATTCCATGTAATGTCACATCCATTATTTCATCTTGAGTTATTTTTCTATTTATTTTTAGTCTTACATTTTTCCTTGATTTTCCTTAGTTTTTAGTGAAAATAGATGTTTTTTGGGGTGAACAAAATGTGGAACATGGTTTGAACACAGTTAGGGGAAACCATGAGCCTTTACCAGGAAACCATACACCAAGGTTTCATTTTGGAAAAAATACAAATCACAAGGTTAGAACATGGGTTTTCAAACTGTGTGACTAACCATGTGGAATGTACCTTATTGGTAGTGGTGACCGCACAATTATGGCATAATTTGATAAACTGTGCAAGAAAACTATGCGTCCTGTCCAGGTCATTAAAATTTAGATTTTTTATTTTTTTTACCCTCTTCATATTTAACAAAAGTCACCTGTTTTCTTACCTATTCAGGATTATCATCCCTAGGAGCCTCCCTCCAGCCCTCTTTCTCCCTTACACCTCCATTTTTGGGGTTATTTTGGTGGGATTCCTCTAAGATTTTTCAAGTAAGTTCCATTTCTCCTTGATTTCTCCCTCTTTCTAGGGTTATATCTTTTTTTTTCTTTGGGTTTATTATTTCTAGATGGTAGGTTGACCTATTTAAGGTTGAATATTGTTCTTTTAGGTTCAATCATTATTTTTATGGATCTATCTTGCATTTATATGGCTTCCTTGAGGTGCTATTCTATTTTAGCACCAATTTTCGGAATTTTCTACACTTGAGGTAGGTGGTTCCATGAATAAACAGTTTTTAGTGAAATTGATATACTTTATTTTCTTATCTGTTATTTTCTATGCATTGTGTATGAGGTGAAAAATGTGTTTTTAAAAGGATTCATGGTGAATTTATGTTGAAAAGTAATTTTTTAAAGGGAATGGGTTAAGAACCATGTGTGCTACATGTGTGCTTGCTATTTTGTTTCCTAAAGGTGTATTATAAACTATGTAAGTGGGTTGAAACATATTTTTAAATGTTTTTGGGGGTGAATTTGGATTTGGAAGTTGTTTTGGTTATGGAAACCATGATTTATCAAGTGCGGTTATATTTTTTGGCATGTGTGCATGTGAATATAATGATCTATGTGAAATGTGAAATGATAATTAAGCATGATGGGAATCCTAGATGATTAGGTGGGAGGACTAAGACTAGTATTCTAGTTGGATTGGCAGGGCTGAGGACCGATTCTTTCAATAAGGATTAACAATACAACACTAACTAAATTATAATGATTGGAGACTGCTAGAATCTTGGATAGATTCCTCTCTAGTGGCTCATGCAAAGGGTGATGCTCAGTATAGTTTCTATACCATGTTTCATCGAGATATGAGATACCTAGTGTTCCACTATAGCTATTTCCTATAGGTATTACCCATGACTTAGTGACATTTTGTAATATTGTACTTAACATGAACATACGTTTCACTTTATTTTTTATTTCAAAAGAAAATCATGTTTTTCTTTAATATGTTTTCTATAAAAATGTTTCTATATTTTATTTTAATAAAACATGGATGTTGATTTGTCTTATAATGTTTTGGAATGGAATATATTTTATTGGGTGGAATCCTAATGGTCTTTGTATCACGCCTTACATACTCTATTGAGTTTATGTAGACCTTGTTATGTTTGACTCAGGTAAATTTAAGGTGTATCAGGATGTCAGTTTGGGTTGATAGTGGGTTTCTCTTATTGGTGTTAGTGGTAGTGGCATGAGGATGATGCTACTCTTATTTATTAGTGTTTTTTGGGATAATGTTTTTGTTCCCATTTTTTGTAGCTCTTTTGGTTTTTGTCTAAAGTTGTAAAACCTTGAGTATGAAAATTGTTATGCCTTGTTTGGATTTAGTTATTTATTATTGTGTTATTTATTTCTATTGGTTGTTTATGCTTATGAAAATGGGTGAAATAATTCCCAAGTTGTATTGTTGATACATAAGCACTAGGTTATAGACTGTGGAGATTGGGAACACCCTTTAGACCTTGACACATACTTGGATGGGTGTCGGGTTTGATGGAAATCCTACTTGGTTTATGAAAAAATGGCATCCAAGGAGGTTTCTCTCTTTTGTGTCATGATATTAGGGATGAGTATGGATAGAATGGAGTTAAGAATGTTGAGTCTTGAGGTTCTAGTTATGAGTAGAGTTCCTTTCCAACACACAACATGATATATCTTCAGTCATTATGGGATGTTGGGATTTTGTTTGAATTCTCATCTAGGTGATATGTATAGGATGCAGACTGTATTTAGACACTAGGTGGGGGGGGGGGGGGGGGTGGAGTGGTTTTTTTTTGTTTTGGATTGTTATGTTGATGGATTTGGTTATGTTTTAATTTATTGAAATGTTTTAGAATTTTTGTTGTTGATGATAACTTTAAGAATGTGTTTTGATGGTTTTATTAATGGTTTTACCCGCGGTTATTGCTTCTTGTAGCAAGATGCCTCCCCAGAGACTTCCTATGTAGTGATATAAAGAGGAATGAGAGAGTTATCTCTCATAAATTGATCTGATATTAGTTGAAGCAGTGGTTTAGGCTATCTAGGATCTTGGATAAGGAGTGGGATCCGGTCCTGCTCATGTCAGAGAAGACAAACAAGGTCCTGTAAAGGACAAGGATCAGGAGTTCTTTAAGAAAATGACTCATTCTTTCTAGGTAAATACAAAACCTCAGGAAGTGGAGGAGTGGCTTGATAATATCAATAAGATGTTTTAATTTCTTGATACTCATGAAGTAATTAGGGTGAATTGTTTTACATTCTTTATAGAAGGTCCCAGTCGGAGGGGGTGGGACTCAGCGGTCCAAACTAGGAAGAATGTGTAGAAGAGTTAGAATGATTTCAAGATCGATTTACACAGGCAATAATATCTTGAGGTTTTATCCTATGCCAGGTCTGGGGAGTTCATGGATCTTACCTAAGGAGACCATATAGTGATGAGTTATTCCAATCGCTTCACGAAGCTAGTACGATACACACTCGATATCATTTCCAATGAACAAATGAAAGCTTGGAGGTTCAAGATGGGGATATGGCCAGAGATTTATTCTCATATATATTTTTTAAGATGAGGACTTGTGTTGATGTGGTTGATCGTTCTTGTGTGGATGAGATTGATGAAAAAGATAAGTATGGATTTGTAGGAGTAGTGTCTATAGTGGTAAGTGATAGTTCATTAGAAAATAAGAGGAATTAGGGATGAACATGTAAACAAGGGTGGTGGTAGCTTGAGATATCCTTCTTGACTATCATCATCAGTAGTTTCAGACACCAGATGATTTGTGTGCCACCAGTGGGGAATGCGGGGAATGTGCAGTCAACATGTGTAGAGCCACCCAGATCTTTCCATGAGTGTGGACATATGGGACGCTTGAAACAGTTCTTCAGGGCCATACATTCATATCAGAGTGGTGTGGGGTATGTAGATTTTAAAGGGATGTCAGCTCATCCAAAACTATCCATGATAGCGGGTTATCGGTTTGGTGGTCATGGTTGCAGGGCTGGATAATCATCTGGGAAGAGTCAGTTTATGGTAAAGTTGTAGGCTAGTGGTCATTCTCAGGCTTAGGATGACACAAAACATATTCATACCATGGACCAGACACCAACATGCTCAAATGCAGTACTTGTGACAATTCGAGGAACTTCTTTTATTTCATCATCATTAGCCATCATTTTTTGACACTAGTTTATCTATTTCATTATCTCTACCCCTCTTATTAATGTGTTGAAATTCCCAACTGAGCTCATGTCGTATGAGATAAATTTGGTGACACTGGTTGGTAAGAATCTGTACGATCATAATGTATATGAAGATTGATCAATTACAAGGGGGGGGGGGGTGGATTGTAGTTTTAAAAAACTTTCCATTTTATCCTTAAGAAAATCCATTTTAAAAAAAGTTATACAAGATGGATTCACAAACCCTATTTAGTTATTAATAAATAAACTAACGTTATTTGTATCCAATAATATGGATATGATAAAGAAACTTAAGACATGTTTACTTAGGAAAATATTATAACTTAAAGTATATAGAATCGTATTTACCTCAAAGTATACAAGTATAATAAAGTGTAAGAAAGTTACACTTCCTAACTTTAACAAAATGCAACGGAAATAAAAACATGTAAAAACAATAAGTAAACAAGTACAAGAAATATTTTAATCCAAAAATAAGGGTATCCAACAACCTTGGATAAAGGTTCCTTGATTTATAATTTTGAGAAAGTCTATCTTACCCATAACAGGGTAAGCCCTCGATACAAAGATCAATATATGTCTTACTATCCCTGCAATCCCTTGATCCCTAAGGTGATCGACACCTCTATCTTCCTATCCCTGGAAGCCCAAAATTGAAAATGAAAATAGTCACATTTGTACTAGGAAGTTTGAACAAGATGTTCTAAGCTTGAACAAGTTATTCACAACATTGACACAAGGTAGGTTTGAGAGGATCTCTTGTAGAGTATCACTTCATTCTAGAGTTCAACTCTCACGTTGTAACATGAACATTGAAATGACTGGGTATTTACAAGCATGGATTCCAATGGTTGACTTACTCCTCTAATGGTCATATTTTTCCTTGAATTTTGGAGGGAACTGTACATGTGGAACTCTAGAAATGGTTAAGTTAAAACATATTAAATGAAATCATTTTATATAACAAACTATAAGAAACATTACAAATCTTAAGAAAAATTATCAGAATTAGGATCTGATAAAATGGAATATTAAATTAAGGAAATATTATAACTTCAAGAAAATCATTTAATCAGATTCTTATGAAAGTGAGATTTAGAGTACAGAAATATTGACCAATGGATTCTAAAATAATAGAGATTTGGATTCTAATTTTATGAAGAAATAGGAGTTTGATTTCAGGAGAAATTGGAGTCTGATTTTAGGAGAAATCAACATCTAATTTCAGGAGAAATCAATATCGGATTTCAGAAGAAATTAGAGACTAATTTCAGGATAAATCAGAGTTGGATTTCAAGAGAAATCAGATTATGATTTCAGGGGAAATCAGAGTCTAATTTCAGGATAAATCAGAGTCTGATTTTAAAATAATTCGGAGTCTGATTTTATGAGAAATAAGAGTCTGATTTTAGGAGAAATCAAAGTTTGATTTCTGGAGAAATCAATGTCTGATTTTAGGAGAAATCAGAGTCTAATTTCAGGAGAAATCAAAGTCTGGTTTCAGAAAAAATTGGAGTATGATTTTAGAAAAAATGGGATTATGATTTCAGAAGAAATCAGAGTCAGATTTCAGAAGAATTCAGATTTGGATTTCTAAATAAATTGGAGTCTAATTTCTAGAGAAATCAGAGTCATAGGAATTGTAATTTTATAAGTTATATAAGGATCCAATTTTTTGACTTAAGCAAAATATGGTTATGTTTAGTTAGGAAAACCTTAGATAAGGAATTCAAAACCATGGTTAAGGTCAAAACCATTCTTTCTCAATTTTTCTTGTTAAACTTTTATTATTCAAGTTTTTCTTAAAGTTTTTCCTTATAAACTCTTTATTTATAAACTTTTACTACTAACTTGTTTTGTAGAAAATAACTTATTTTAAGAATGATAGGTTTGAACGTAAGATCAATAAACAATTTAAATCCTACCAAACCCCCAATATTTGATGGAAATGACTATGAATACCTGAGAGATAGGATAACGACTTTTATTATCAATAGTAATGTAGATAACATTGTTATGTTAACTAGAAACTACAAGATTCCAAACAAGGAAATTAGACAATTCACCAATCAAGAAAATCAAGAGTATCAGATTAACTTTAATGTATGAAATACATTATTATGTTCTATGAATATGAGTATTTATAGCCATATTTCATCTTGTGAAGCTTCTAATAGAATCTAGAAGAAATTATAAGTTACACATTTTGGTACATCCAAGGTTTTTGAAATAAGAATAGCTATGCTTAGAGCGGAATATCATGGTTTTATGTTTCCTTATGGAGAACCTGTATGAATAGTTCAACAAAGGTTTATGCCTATCATCAATAGCCTTCAATCTATATTAGAGAAAGAAATTGATGATGAAATACTTGTGGGTAAGATAATTGATATTATTCCCAATGAGTGGGAATCCCAAATAATAATGATTGATGAGAATAGGAAATTTTCAAACATCACTCATGATGATTTATTCGGGAGTCTTCTACCTCATGAAACTAGAATGAAGATATATGAAGATATCAATAATAAAAATAATGGTAATGGAAGTGTTTCTTTCACTAATACATCAAATTATATGAAATCCAAGACTCTTTAAAAAGTTACTAGATCAAAATCCAAGAAAGCTACTATTATATCTGAATCAAGTGATAGTGATAATTCTGAGAATGATCTCTCCAATATTTCTTGAAGAATGAAAAAGATTGTGGGAAATAATTATTTCCAATATAGATACAATAAGAAAGATAAAAAGGATAAGAAAGATTTAGAAGTGATTTTTTATGAATAAAAGAGGAAAAGTTATAACAGACCAAACTTTTCTATGATCCAAAGGAAAGAAAGAAAGGATATGTATTTAGAAATAAACAAGTAAAATTACTACAAGTCAAAGTGTAAGAAATTACTGAGAGATAATTACACCTATAGTGATAGTGGTGGAGAATCTTCTGATGAATCTTATGATATTGAATCTTTTGGACAGAAGAATATTGGTCTTATATCCAAAATTCTGTTTAAAAATAAATTTATCATGGTTAAGGTAAATACTGTCAAATATTTTAAAAATATTTATTTAAGTTCTAATCATCCTAATGAAGAATATTATGAATCTTAGGATAAATAATCTTACTCATCAGAAGATAATACTTTACCTTATTTGGAAGAAGTATATAGGTTTTCCAAATTACTTGATAATGAATATAGTATGATCAATAAGAAACTTGATAAGGAAAATTATAGAATCTCTATTTTAACAAAATAAGTATCATATATTTCAAAAGATCTTTATAAAAATATCCTTTATTTTGAAAATTTTTCCAAAAACCTTAAGGAAATAAATTCTAAAAAGGATAAACTTTATAAGGATCTTAAAAAAGTTAGTTCAAAGAAAAATGTTTTAGAAAAAAATCAAATTCAAAGACTAATGACTATGAGGGTAAGAATTTACTCATTAAACTAAAATCTGAAATATTTTCCTTAAAGAAGATTTTTTCAAACATTACTCATAGAAAGGAAGTTTTTGATAAAATGTATTCACAACTTCATCCTCTATGTAATAGTTCTAGATTTGGTTATTCTCATTCAAAACCTGTTTTTAGTCACAACTATTTTGTACCCCAAAGTTATCCTTTTTACACTAAGTGTCAATGTGGTGGACATTGGGAGAAATTTTTTTCTTTGAATAAAACTTAATCCTTAGGTTTTTATAAAGCCCTTTTTTTCTGAGAAAATGTGGATACCTAAGATTGTAATTTCTATAATTTTCGGATCCAATAAAGTTTATATTCTAAAAGTTTAGCTGTTTTATTTTTAGGAAAAAAAGTAAGTGAAAAAAATAAATGTTACATGGATAGTGGATGTTCCTGGTACATTACTGGTAACAAAAACTCTTTGAAAATATTATCAAGTTAAAATGTAGAAAAGTAACTTTCAAAGACAGTGCTCAAGGAAATTTTTTTGGTATTAGTAATATTTTTGTTCTTGGAAATACTTAAATTTCAAAAGTTTTATTTGTTATAGGTCTTAAGAACAACCTTATAAGCATAAGTCAATTATGCAATGAAGGTTACCTTGTGAATTTTAGGAATGATAAATGACTAGTAAACAATTCCAAGGAAGAGTTTATTCTCTCTGCCCATAGGAATGATAATGTTTATACACTTAACTTATAAGACCTTAGGAGCCAAGACCTATCTTGACTTAGTGCAATGGAATATCTATATTTGTTATGGAATAGAAGACTAGGACACAATAACCTTACAAACCTATGAAAACTCTAAAAAAAATAATTTTTAAGGATATACCAGAGCTTATATTTGATTCTTCAAAAGTCGGTGATCCTTGTCAATATGGAAAGAAAAATAAGTCAAGATTTAAATCAATGAGTGAAGTCTCAACTTATGATGAATTAGATCTAGTTCTTATGGATCTTTTCAGTCCATCAGAAATTGGAAGTATTAGAGTCAAATACTATGTATTTTTTTTAGTTGATGATTACACTAGATTTACATGGGTCTATTTTCTAGCAAAGAAATCAGAAGACTTTTCTTATTTTAAATCTTTTATAGTAAACTTTAAAAATGAGAAAAACCTTCCATTGGTAAATATTTACAGTGATAATGGGGGATAATCTGAAAATTAATATTTTGAAACCTTTTGTAGTAAGAAAGGCATTACTCATAACTTCTCAGCTCTAAGAACTCCTAAAAAAATAGTGTTGTTGAAAGAAGAAATCATTTTCTTCAAGAGATAATAAGAACCATGTTGAGTGAATACTCTATTTTTAAAAACTTTTGGGATAAATCTGTTAGTATTGGTTTCTATACTATAAATCAAGTTTTAATCATACCTTTTATTAATAAAATACCTTACAAATTATGGACTGGTTGAAAACCTAAAGTTTCTTACTTAAATGTATTTGGATGTAAAGTATTAATATTGAATACTAAAAGATAAATTACATAAATTCCCAACCAAATATGATGAAGGAATTTTATTAGGCTATTCCACTTCTTCTTAGGCTTATAAAGTTTTTAACAAAAATTCTTGTACTGTTGAAAAAATAGTACATGTTATGTTTGATGAAACCTATCCTTTTGTTTTTAAACAACCCCAACCAACATCTTCAGATGTGTTTTCTAAAACTGATTATCAACCTTTGTTGGGCGATTCTTATAACAAGGAAAATAATCAAGAAAATGTTTCTGAAGTATTTACCCTAGAATATTTTTTACCTTATGTTGATGAAATTTTTTTTAAAAAACCAAATATGTTGTTTCTTAAGAATCATTTTAGTGATAATATCATTGGTGATGTAAATCAACCTATAAGGACTAGAATTTCTCTAAGGAATCAAGTAGTGAATTTAGAATTTATTTCCCAATTATAACCTAAAAGCATTGATGAAAATTTAGGTGATGATGATTGGATTAAATCTATAAAAGATGAACTAAATGAGTTTTAAAGGAACAAAGTCTGGACCTTGGTTGAAAGATCGAAGGAAACTTTTTTAATTAGAGTAAAATGGGTCTTCAAAAATAAATTTGATGAAAATGGATTCATTATTAGAAATAAAGAAAGATTAGTTTCTAAAGGCTATAATCAACAAGAAATAATATAATATAAAGAAACCTATGCTCCAGTAGCTATACTTGAATCTATTCGTATTCTACTAACCTTTGCAGCATTTTTCAATTTAAAACTTTTTCAAATGGATGTGAAGTGTTCTTTCATTAATAGATATGTTCAAGAGAAAGTTTATTATAAAAAACCTATTAGTTTTAAGACAAAAAACATCATAAACATATTTAAAAACTTACCAAAGCTTTATATGGACTTAAATAATCGCCTAGAGCCTAGTATGATAGACTTATATGATTTTTGTTACAAAACAATTATGTTAAGTAAACTGCTGATAAAAACATTTTTATAAAGAAAGATAAGAAAAATATTTTTATTGTTAAAATTTATGTTGATGAAATTATATTCAGATCAACTCAGCAATCCTTAACTAATTCATTTGTGAATCTCATGAAATCTAAGTTTGAAATGAGTATGATGGGTGAGTTAACATTTTTTCATGGTTTTCAAATTTCTCAAAAACTAGAAGGAACTTTTATATTGCAACATAAGTATACTAAAGAACTTCTTAAGAAGTATGGATATAAAAATACTAAAAGTATTAGTACTCCAATCGGTACCTCAAATACTCTTGATCTTGATGAAGTTGGGAAACTACTAGATCAAACATCTTTTAGATGTACAATAGGAAGTCTATTATACTTAACTGCTAGTTTTCTAGACTTAATGTTTTCAGTATGCTTATGTGAAAGATATCAATATAATCCAAATCAATCCCATTTAAAATTAGTGAAAATAATTTTTCACTGTTTAATGGGAACCTTGGATTTAAGAATTTTCTATTCATCTAGAAATTATTTTATTTTAAAAATATTTTCAGATACTGAATTTTGTTGATGTATAATGGATAGAATAAGTACATCCAGAACTTTTAATTTCTTAGGAGATTCATTAGTTTCTTGGTCATGTAAGAAATAACACTCAGTATCACTTTCTATTACAGAAGCTAAATATGTAGCAGTTGGATGTTATTGTTCTCAAGTGTTGTGGATGCAACACACACTCACAAACTATGGAATGAGTTTTACCAAAACACAAATAACATGGGATGATACTAGTGTCATTTACCTAATAAAAAAAACTACAAATCACTCTCATGAAAAGCACATAGATAAAAGGAATCACTTTCTTATGGATCACAAACTTAAAGGAGATATCATTCTTCAATTTATTAGGATTCAAGATCAACTTTCTGAAATATTTAAAAAAACTTTTACCCTATGATATATTTGAATACATTAAACAAAATTTATGAATGATAACCTTAAGGTAATCATCTATATTAACTTTCTATTGAAACCTATCTCCTAAAATTAAGATAGTCCTTTTCAAAGGGTGAATACATATGTTTATTATTTTATAATTCCTTTTCCAAATTTTGTTTTCAGAACTTAAAAGTTTCATAACCTAAAAAGTTTTATTTCACTAATAAAATTTTTTAGAACCTACATTCTATAAGAAAAAACTTATTAATACTAAAAAATATATCTAAACAATCTGGAAGGCATGTTTCCTTACTTATATCATCTTAATTTAATTTTGTTTGTTTGTTGGTATTTTCATTCTTGTTTTAAGAAAACCTTATCAGATTTACTTTCCTTTAAATTTTATTTTCCCTTAAAACCTCAAAATATCAGAAACTATAAATACTTCTTTATCATTGATATCAACCATTAGACCAGATTAAGTAAATATCAACCATTGTACTGAACTATGAAGTTGAACCATTGCCACAGTGCCTATAAAAAAGACACACTATTCACATCCCACATCATTTTTTCTCCATGTTTTTGTGCTGAAGCCTTGCCACCCTTCAAGTTTTTCATTCAGTTTCCCCCTTCTCTTTAAAATATGAATATATCTTGAGGTCTCCTTGTAGACTCAGACTTCATCAAACAAGGAACTTAAAGGCTAGATAATCTTCAAGGAATGATTAGTGGACCCAAATTTATTTTCCAAGTATGAATCCTGGATTTCAAAAATGATAAAGAAGAATGGATGGGAAAGCCTCTGCATTTCCAAGAAGAAGAATTAGGATCCAATGTATACTGATTTGGTTATAGAATCTTATGATACCCTTAATTTTTATGATCAAGGTGGAAAGGACATGTTTTCCTTTAAGAGTTTTGGAAATACTTACTCTTTATCTTACAAGATGGCTGTAAGTATTCTAGACAAACCCTATGAAGGAGAAATAATATTTTTCTCTCACAGATTCCCTGATAAGGAAGGTTATTTTGATAAAGTTGAGGATATTGAGTTCTATGGTATTAAAGTAGCAAAGACATAAAATATCACTCATCTTTCAAAAAACCATAGATTGGTAGCCCTTTGGATGAAAGGTTTTCTGATTCTGATAAAGAGAGATAATGATTCTTTAAAGATATGGAATATCTTTATGATGGAATTATTGGTAAATGTACGAAAGATAAACCTTGGTAAGTACATTGTTTTGACCATAATCAATATTAAGAATGGAACTATCAAGTCTCAAATCATTATTTACACTTCTATATTCTCTAAGAAAATTGTCTTATACTTAAACTCATTCAAAATACTATAAAACTCAATGGTCAAAACCTTCAAGATCATGTTGTTAAGTGATGATACCTTGAGAAGTATGAAGATTGGATTCAGTTTTAAGTCAGAAGAATTATTTGAACTTTTTGATAAGTATGATCAAGCTTCCAGTAAGAAAGGAGAAGCTGGAGAAAACTCAAATCCAGCCCATATTAAAAGAAAATCCAAAGAAGAAAAACCACAGGAACAAGAACCAGCAGCTGAACTAGTATCTTCTATACCCAATCCTAATAAGAAAAAGACATTTTTTTGATGATGTTATTGACAGATGGAGAGAAAAGGAAAAGAAAAAGATGAAAGGTGATCCAATTTTTGGATTATATCCTATCGAGGATAAGGACTTAAAAATCAAAGGAGATAAAAAGATTGAGAGGAAAGACTAAGAAAAGAATCTAATGAAGAAAAATTCAAAAGTTTAAATCATCCAATATTTGCTAAAAGATATAGAGAAGGCATCTGAACAAGTTGAGATACTAGAATGTTTCTTGTAAGAACCAATTTTAATCGAGACTCCAGCACTAGTTAAAGGAAATAAGGATATTTCAATTCTGGAACCTATTATTAAATAAGAAGTCCTACAACAAGAAGAAGAAGAAGAGGAGGAGGAAAGTGATAATTTTATCAGAATGGTTGTAAAATATGTAGGGAAGGAGATCCCTTCTGACAAATTGTCTATAATAAATTCCCAAGATGAACCCACTAAGATAAATTCAGAAGGACAATCTATTATGAAATATGATGTTTCAGAGGATGATGAAAGTAGTGATGATGATATTTTTTAACAAGTTGTTGAGGACAAAGTTGAAAATGTTTCTAATAAAGAGATTGAAAAAGAATTTGATGTTGGTGATGATAAAATATTTTAAGTTTATAATAGTGAGCATGAGACTCAGAATGTTGAAAATAAAATATGTAAGGTTGAGAAAGGTAAGAAAGTTGTAGTCGATTCTCCAAATAAAGTTGTTGATCCAAAAGTGAAGAAGGATGTTGTTGCAACATCAAAAAGGAAATAAGACAAGAAAGATAAAGTTTCCTCACCAACAAAAGAATCTATCTCAATGTATTCATCTTATTTAGGACATGATTTTGTGGTTCAGTCCTTGAAGAAGCTTGTGAATTCCATCCCTTTATTTCCCACCATTGATTCAAGATGTCAACTGATTTAAGAAACAGTTAATCAGAAGACAGATTCAACAAATCTCCTTATGGAAAAGATAATCAAACTCGAAGTCGAGTTTAAGACTTTTTAGATCAGTTATAATAATTATAGGATATATTGAAAAGAAATCATAAAGTGGTCTAAGTTAGTTATAGATGATATTAAAAATTTGGATGATTTCAATGACTCAGTTAAGGATTCTTTTGATAAGTTGGATGACAGGATAAAGAATTTATCAATAAGTTTTTCAAAAAAGATAAAGTAAGAAAAATCTAGTCTCCATCAAGAAGATAAAGATCTCAATGGGAAACATAATTTTGTTTCTCTAAATCTGAAAAGGGAAAGGGAAACTTGGGAAGATATGGGTGAAAAAAAATCAAAGATCAAGAATATTTGATCAAGTCTCAAGCTAGAATATTCAATTATTAGGAAGAAAGAATCAAAGATCTTGAAATAAAAAATTAACATTAGGAAGAGTTTCTCCAAAATTTTGAAGATGACTACAAGTAATTGAAGAAGTTGAAGGAAACTTTGAAAATGTTAATTCAAAAGGAGAAAAAGAAAGATGAATAATTTTCTTTCAAATCCGATCTTTTTTTTGTAATTTCTTTTATGGAAAATTTTCTATATTGATAAAATTTATTTCTTTGCATTGTATCATCTTGTTTGTTTCCTAACATTTTAGGTACATTTTTTCCCTCCATTTGTTTTTGAAAATAAAAAAGGGGGAGAAAATAATAATCAAAAAAGAATATTAAGTTAAAGGAGTAGAATCTCTAAGTAAGGGGAAGATTACTTAAAGAATAAATTATTAATTAAAAAAGAGTTACTTCTTTAATAAAGACAAGAATACAATCCTTAGGGATTTCATAACCTATGGGGGACTTAGTCGTATTCCATGAGCCATAAACAAAAAGGGAGATAAGTTTTTCTTATAAATTTGAAAAAGGAACACCTTATTCCTTTATATTATTTTATGAAAAGTTGTTTGTGCTTTCTAAAAATAGGGATATTATTGATTCAATAAGTTTCCTAATGACTTTTCTATTCCTCTATGTTTTAAAATCTTGAACACATTTTCTTAAGGAAAATTATATTTATATAAGAAATATTTTCTTAAGAAAAATTTTCCTAGGGAAATATAATTTTCTTTAAGAAAATGTGTTTCTGATTTTCAAAACATAAAGGAAAGGAAAAGTCGTAAGGAAACTTATTGACTCAATAGAAGCAAGAGTAGGGTTTCAGGTGTTTGTATTGTGCACTCATCATGTTAGGGGTTGAGTTGGAATGGGATTTACTTATTTTGGAAATGGTCATCTTTAACATAATCCTCAATATGGATTTTATGGTTCCCTTTTAGTCACACATCAATTTCTACAGATGACGAGTGAGTTTTTTGGAACTTGATTGATGTACCATAGTTTTTCATTGGGAATGGGATTCTTTGTTAGGACATGTTAGACCTCCACTTCCGAAGTTGAGCAATCTCTTTTTTTGAGTTATATTCGTTTGTGCTAGAGGATGATAGTGATTCTCTTAAGGATGGATTACCTCCTATGTTGGATGAGTTTCAAAAGGTTTTTCAAGAGGATTTATCAGGTTTTCCTCTAGAGAGGGATTTAGAGTTTGATATTGATTTGATGTTGGGAATACAACCGAAATCTATTCCCTTATATCGTATAGACCATATCGAGTTGAAGGAATTAAAGATACAACAGAATGATTTGAAATCCAAAGGATTCATTCTCCCAAGAGTCACTCCTTGGGCCGCCCTATTGTTGTTTTCTAAAAAGGATTATGGATATCTTAGGATTGTGTGTTGATTAATGGAAGACGAATAAGGTAACGATCAAGAAGAATTACCAATTTCTTCAAATTGAAAATTATTATCTTCTTAAGAGGGTGAAGTGGGTTTCCAAAATTTATTTTCATTCTAGTTATCACCACGTCAGAGTGTGAGAGGCAGATGTCCCCAAAACCAAATTTTGAAAAAGATATGTCTATTTTGAGTATTGGGTCATGCCTTTAGGATTGGAAAATAATCAAGTGGTATTTATGGTTATTATGAAAAGAGTGTTCCAATAGTATCTCGATTCCTTTTTATGGTATTCATGGATGAAATCTTGGTCTATTCTAGATCTAAGGAAAAAATGGGAAACATTTGCAGATCATGTTGTGAACTCTTTTAGGAACATCATCTCCATATGATGTTTCCTAAGTGAACCTTATGGACTAAAGAGGTAATGTTTCTGAGCCATGTGATCTCAGAACATGGGGTTTCATTGGACCCCAATAAGATAAGTACAGTAATTTCATGGGAGAATCTGAAGAATCTGTTTGAGATTACAAGCTTTATAGGCCTTTCAGGGTGTTTCAAGCAGTTCGTTCGAGATTCTCTTATCTTACTTCATCCATGATGGTGCTCACCCGGAAAAGGATGAAGTTTGAATGGATCCCAAAGTTCCATGCATCCTTTTAGGAGATTAAGTGGAGATTAAATACTAATCCTATGTTAACCTTTCTAAAATATAGGAAGGGGTATGTGGTTTTTTGTGATGGAGTAGGTATAGGTCTCGGGTGTGTGATTTTTCAAGGTGACCATCTGGTGGCATATGGTTCTCCCTAAATCTAACCACATGAAAAGAATTACCCAACCCATGACTTGGAACTAGTATAGGAAATGTGTTCCCTACAAATATGGCACTATTATATTTTTGGTAAGAATTTTTTAGTTTATTCAAATCATAAAATATTGGCATATATTTTCCCCCAAATGGATTAGAACTTACAGCAGCTTCTTTGGGTTGAGTATCACCAGGGATTAGATTTTAATATCATGTATACCCCAAGAAAAAGGTAATTTTTTGCCATATTCTATGAGAAGGAAGGTTCCAGTGAAAGAATTTAAAGAGACCAGGTATGAGTGGACCTTGATCGGGCTCTTTGTTTAGATGCACTTAGAGACCAATGATCAAAGTGGAGGTGATTTATTGGCTAGTGTTAAGTTGAATCCCTCTCTTCTAGAATTGATTTTGCAGGAGCATCCTAATGATGAGTTGTTTTAACAGTACATGAAGTTCCTTCATGGTAGGGATATTCCTTATGATTTTTTATTGTCTCCTGAAGGAGTTTTATGTTTCAAGGGTCACTTTATAGGGCTGTTTTTCTTGATATTGGTGATGATGTAGGATATTCACCAGTATCAGTTGGTTTTTCATCTTGGTTATACCAATATGTATTATGATGTCTTTCAGTAGTTCTAGTGTCTAGGTATAAGGTGGGATATTTTTGAATTAATGTCATTATTTTATACAATCCAGTAGGTAGAAGTAGAGCACCAAAGTCCTTTTGATCTTCTCTAGACACTACCTATTCCTACTTAGAATTTGGATGAGATTTCCATGGACTTTATTATTGGATTTCCTTATAAACCTCAAGTAAGGAATGAAATTTGGGTAGTGATTTACTATTTGACTAAATATTCCCATTTCATTATGATTAGAGATTGAACAATGGTAGATGAGTTGGGTCATTTGTATGTTCAGAAGGTTGTGAGACTTAATGGTGTGCCTTAGAAAATCGTCTCAGACAGGGAACCCCATTTTACCTCTTGATTCTTGGAGGGCCTTCAAAAGGATATGGGTTTTTAGGTCAAATTAACCATGGCATACCATCCTCAAACAGATAGTATGATGGAGTAGAAAAATTAGATTTTTGAGGACATGCTTTGGGCTTGTGTCTTGGATTTCTAAATTTCGTGGGATATCCATTTGGGATTGGTTGAGTTTTCATATAATAATAGTTACAGATCCTCAATATGAATGGCTCCTTTTGAGCTACTCTATATTCGTCCATGTCAGTTGCCCTTGTGTTGGGATGAGGTAAGTGAGACCTATTTATTGGGACAAAGCTTAGTGTAAGAGACATATGATAATGAAAATATGATAAGGTAGTAGTTATTAATAGCCTAGATCTACCAAAAATCATATAATGATTAGAGAAATTGATATTTAGAGTTATATATGGGTTCCTGAGTTTTCCTAAAATTGGAACCTCATTTGGCTCATCGTCATTTGGTTATGCAAGAGAAGCTAACGACGAGGCATGTCAGACCTTTCGAGATCAACGAGCGGGTTGGTCAGGTGGAATATAGGTTAGATTTTACTTTTCATTTGATATTAATTAATTATGTATTTAATTTTTCTTTGCAGAAAAAATTACTACCTAGATCTGTCTCATGTGTAGAATTAGGAAGAGTTGAAAATAGATCTTGATTTTTCAGTGTTTGAGTGACCAGTGTGGATTGTGGATTCCCAAGAGAAAGTGATTCATGGGAAGTCTATTCCATTGATCTTAATTCTTTGGAAACATGAAAATGGTGATCATAAAACTTGGGAGTGAAAGTCTTGGGTTGAAAAATAGTATCCATTTTTATTCTCTGAGCAAGCTTCACGTTTCCTTTTTGGGGGAAAAACTTTTCATGGTAGGGATAATTTTCAAATCCGTGATTTAATTTCAAGGTATTTTTATATTTATTTTTAGTCTAAAATTTTTCCTTGAGTTTTAATTGAGTTTTTAGTAAATAATGAATGTTTTTTGGGTGAACAATAGGTGACACTCCATTCGCACATGCTTAGGGTAAACAATCCACCTTGCCCAGGAAATCATGTTCCAAGGTTTCATTTTTGGAAAGATCTGAATCGCATCATTAGTAAATAGTTTTTCAAGATATTCAACTAACTATGTGGCCTATTCTTTATTGGTTCTGCTATATTTTTCCCTTAACGAGCATTTGATCCCACCCTTATTATGTTTCCATTCCCCAGAAATCCCAGAATCAAACTATGAATGATATAGAGGGATATACTAGATGTAATAGAGTTATCCATGAAGTTATTTAGAAAAAAATTATATTTTAATTAGTTTATAAATTTGAAATGAAAGTCTCATGTATATATTTAGTTTACCAAGACTACTAAACTGATTGTCCGTTAGGATTTGATCCATTGTTATCATGCTAATATAATGGTAGCAAACACCAGGTCCATGCTTTCTGGTGTCTGGTTGCTATAAGAACCTCATGTCTATAATAATAATAATAATAATAATATTTCCTTGACCTGTGATTAACTTGTTAATTAAATTAAATATTATTTAATCAAATAATATTCAATATATATTTTTTATCACCAGACATAAAATCTTGGTCCACTATTCCTCCAAAATATTTATCAGTCCTTGAATATTGACTATTTATTTAATAAATAAATATCACTACATTATTCACTAATAAATAAATAAATATTATATTCACTAAATAGAAAATAAATATTTAATAAATATTCTGATCTCTTTATATTCTCTCGAATAACTAGTCAAAAAATATATATGATCAGTCAGATATAAATAATTATTAAACCACATGTGAGAATAATATTTATTCAAGTTTTAAAATAATAAATAATAATATATTATTTAACTGAGATTATGAATACACATAGTGTGTGAACCTCTAGGCCTCTTTGTCAGTGGCATTAGGTGAAGCTGCCTAAAGTCCATGGTTAGAGTCTAGAAACACACCAAGGCATTCATAGAGAAAGAAGTTAATGAATTAATGACTTAATACCTCATGTGGATGATTAATGTGCAATATAATTCTTTTATTATGATATCTCTAATCAACAAGGTTTCATAATGGTGCTATCAACCTATGTTCTTGATGTCTCTTTATTTGACTTTTTGAAAATAAAAATTTCCCATAAAACACCATGGCCATGGATTTATTTAGACTATATCATTTCTATAAAAGGGAATGAGATATAAAATTACATTAAATAATAGAAGGGATGGATCCTTTTTTTCATTATTTATTAATGAAATATTACTCGTGACACACCCAACATATTCTACCTTTCCGCGGACATATGTTGTCAAGTTTTTCATCAATACATCAAAGTATACAACTTATAATATTTATTATTAATAATATTAATGTATAAGTATTAATACTCATGTCTGAAGATAGGAACATCGAATGAAACATATAAATGAAGATTTCCTACTAGCAGGTCTTGTTCTCATGAAATCATACATTGGTTATTACCAAGGGTGTACACCATGAGAAGGTTCCTCAATGTACTATGGGTATCCACCCTTGATAGCCTTTATCATTTTTCCCTGAAATGATTTAATCCATATATAGAACATATATTTAAGAATATTTTTGTAGAACTTCTAAGTTCTTATTATAGAAGGTAACTATTATGAACTTTTAGTGCGATAAATACTCTTAAGACATTATCACATACTTATATATATTTAATAAAATAATTATGTGATAATAATTTTAGTAATATTAAAAACAATGAATAAATATTATTATAAAGTATAAATAAGTTGGTTCTAGGGATCCGAATGCAAAATAATCCCACTTTCACTAGTGCCAACTGCTAACAACCTTCAGTTTGATAGCTCTCACATGATACTCATACTTCTGTTGAGACATGAATTTAGTCTAGGGCTCTAAATTTTTTATTTCATGGGTACTCTCTTTAATTAAAATTCACCCCTCTGAGAAAAATCCCTCAAGAAGTGATAATTAAATAGTATGTGATTTTTTCATTGGTGTGACCTTGGATCTTTTTCAAGAGCCCCTACTATAATATTATCACAATACAATGTTATGGGGTCTTTATTTCGTGGTACCACATCAATATCTTGGAAAACGTTTCATTTCCAAATGGAATCATTGTCTATATTAGAATATACTATATTCATAGACTCCATGGTAGAATCTGTGATAACTGGATTCTTTTAAATCTTCCAGCTCACAGCTCCTTTGTTGAGATAGAAAACATATCCTAAACGTTACTTAAATCATTTAGATTTGTTTAAAAACTAGCATCATTATAACCCCTGATGACCAACTCCTCATCTCCTCCAAACAATAGGAAAACATCATTTATTCATCTTAGATAATCTAGGATTTTCTTAATAGCATACCAATGAAGTTCTCATAGACCTACTTGATATTTTCCTACCATTCTCAATGTATATGTGAAATCAACTATAGTACTGAATATGGCATACATGATTGATCCTATCACTGAATAATATGAGATCTTACTCAATATATCTTTCTCCTATTGTGTATGAGGATATATTTTCATAGAAAGATGTAAACCATGTGACAGTGGCACCAATCCCCTATTGGATGGTTCAATACTAAATCTATTTATATATGGTCAATGTATGTACTTTGACTTAGTCCAAGAAGCCTCTTGGATCTTTATTGAATGATAAAAATTAGAAATTTTGGCTATAAAAACTTCCCAAAACCATGGTTATAGGGGTAAAAATCATGGTTATATGATATATCCATGGTTCCAGCTGTCCGTGGATATAGCTAAAAGCTATAGCCATGGTTTTTTGGGATATTGTTATGGTTTTACAAACCATGGAAATACATTATTTAGTTATCCAACTTGGAATTTGGGCTATAGACACAGTTTTCCACCATGGAAATAGATCTTTTTCCATGGTGGAAAACTGTGGCAATATCCCAAGTTAACCATGGATATAGCCCAAAAATAATATGTCCCTAACTAGTTTTTATCTTTGTATATCCACTATGCACACCAACATCCTAACCACTACACCACAAAATAATTTCGGTAAATATATATATATATATTTATATATATTATTAAAAACCATGTCTAAAGCATGTAAACCATGGCTATATCCCTCCTCACTCTTTTTTCAAGATTTAATTTTTTTCCACACAAGTGCGGGAGAACTATAGCCATGGTTTTGAGAAACTGTGGTTATATAAAATGAAAAAAATAATCTATATCAATGCTTTAGAAAAATCATGTCTATATCCTTTGAAATAAAATATAGCCACAATTTTACAAAAACCATGGCTATAGCCCTATAAAAGACTCTATAGCCACAGTTTTATAAAAACCATGGCTACAACCCTTGTCAAAACACTATATAACCATAGTTTTACCCAAAATGTGGCTATATCCCTAAAACACTATGTAGAAAAGGTTTTACAAAACCATGGATATAATTATCGAAAAAAACTATATAGCCATGGTTTCACCCAACCATGGATATAGCATTTGAAAATATACCTTATTTCCAAATTTTTATATAAAACTATGGCTATATCCTTGGTATAAATACCTATAACCATAGTTTTGGAAAACGGTTACTATTGCCAATTTTTCTAGTAGTGGATCTTGATCCTTAAAATATACACTGCTTCACTTAATACCTTCATAGAGAACAATTTTTTAACTAGTCCTTAATAGAATTTTAAGACTGGTACGTCATTTCTAACAAGTAATTTGTCATCAACATATACTGCAAGGATAATGACCACATTCCAATGAAATATCTTGTAAATGACATACCGGTATAATTTTTGAAGGTTCTCTTTAAGAAATAGAGTCACAAAAAATTCTGGTTGTATCATATATAAATCTTTTTGAAGGTTACCTTTAAGGAAATTAGTTTTGACATCCACATTCAAAATTTCATAGTTATGGTACGTCACTATAGAAAGTATAATATTGATGGATTTAAACATTGAAACTGGTAAAAATATTTCATCATAGTCAATTCCTTGATTCTTTTTAAACCCTTTATCCAATACCATTTATTTATAGGTATTTAATTTACCTTCCATATCCAGTTTTCTCTTGAATACCCATTTTCACCCTATGAACTTTACATCAGCTATCACATCGACCAGAACTCATACTTGGTTTTGATACATGGAATTCAATTTATAATTCACAGAATCTTTCCATCTTGAATCCTTTGATAACTTTACTACATCTTTGTAGGGGATATTTTCATTATTTTCAATGAATAATGATTCACCATCTTCAGTAACTAGAAAACCGTATCTCTCTATTTCTCTTACCTCTCTTATTATCCTATGCAGTAGTTGTGTTTCAAGAACAACTTCTTCCATGGGGAACTGTGGAATATTTTCTTGTACCAGCTATTGTGTATCTTGAGAATCAACTCCATCAAAGTCTATATTTCTCCCACTATCCCTTTTTAGGATGTTCTCCCTCTAAAGAATTATGGATTATCTAGAGACAGTCAGTTTCTTGTCTGAGGGGTTGTTTGGGTAATATCTATTTTTTTCTTGGGATACCCTATATAGATACATCTTATACACTGGGATTCTAGTTTTTTTCCTACAAAGGGCTTAAAAAATTCCTCATAACCCCATACATGTATTTTCAATAAAAAAATAATCTTTCCACTCCATAACACAAAAGAAATTATGTTTTTCCTTTTACTTGGTACTTGGTTTAATGTGTATTCTACATTTTGTAATGCATTTTCCAAAAAGTATAATGGAATATCTATATGAATCATCATTGACCTTACTATTTTTATCAAGGTGCATTTCATCCTTTCACTAACATCATTACACTATGGCATATATGGTAGATTTAGTTGAGATAGAATCCCAAACTCCCGTATAAATTCAATAACCTCTTGGTTATGATATTCACCACCTCGATCTGATTGAATATTATTTATCTTCTTTCCAAGTTGATTCAATACTTAATTATTTAATTATTTTAATTTCTCAAAATATTTGGACTTATACCTCATTAAGTAGACACAATCAAATAAACTCTTGTCATCAATAAAAGTTACGATGTAAGAATACCCACCTCTAGATTCTACTATAAATGGTCCACACACCAGTGTGTAACAATACTAAAAGATCTATAGATCTTTCACCCTATACGCTGAATGGTGGTTCTTTCATTTTTCATTCTATAGAATCATGACATATTTCAAGTGTTTTTAGCTTAGAAGAGTATAAATAACTATCTTAATAGAGGTTTTTAATCTCTTATCATTTACATGACCAAGATGATGATGTCATATCTGGGTGTTATATGATTCATGTGAACATGATTTGTTATCGATTTCCAATACTTGGTTTTCATAATTTAATACATAAATACAATTATTTAAATTCTCTATACCATAACATTTTTTTTATTTATAAAAGAAACAATTCTTTTTACAAACTTGAAAATTAACCCATCTAAATCTAGGAATGATAGAAATTATATTTTCTTGGTAACATTTGGTACATAATAACAACCTTTTAAAACCAAAATCAACCACATGGACAATGAAAGGTGGTAATCACCAATGGCTAGAGCAGCCATCCTCGCATCATTAGCAGCTTGTAGATCCACCTCTCATCTAGAAATATTTTGAAATATACTTGGTTATTGAATTTAGATATATATGTGAGCACAAAAATCTATATCTGATAACCAATGTTTATTTATTTAAATATTACACATTATAAGTAACAAACCTTTATATTCCCTTTCTTTTAGGTGAAGTTCTTCTTCTGGTGGCCTTAATTTCCACATGAAAAAAAATACCACCTCATTTTCCTTGCCTGACCTTTAGATATTCATCTTCTTGGAAGGATAGTTCTTGGGTTATTTATAATTACTACGAGTCTTAGGCCCCTTAACCTTAATATTCCTTTTATTATTAATTATAAGGACCACAAGTTTATCACACCTCTTGTCCTTATCCACTTAGAAAATCAAAGTAAGAAGTTTTGAAATGATCTTCTAATTATTTCCCATATTTCAATTAACAATAAAATTGGAGAAAGTCTTGGGATTTGATAAAATTATGAGATCTATGTGAAACTCATCTTGGAATTAATCCATAATATGTCTCATAATTCAATGTTTCCAATAAGATTGACTACATGAGGCCAAACTGGCACTGAATCTCCAATAGTAGTTGTAAAAAATCATTAGAGATCTCATATATCTATTGATTTTCTTCTCTTGATAAAGATCCCAATGGTGAGACATCATATTATACACATCTATGTCCTAATATTTATTAAAAATATCATTGGTCATAGATGATAACATGAAACACTAGACATATGTAGAATTAGTCAGATGATTCTTATAGAGAGATAACACTTCATCATTATCCTCATTACCTAGAACTTTAGGAATAGGTTCTTCTATCACAAACAATTTCCTTTCATGGTGAAGGATAACATGTAACCACCTTTCAAACTCTTGTAAATTTGTTCAGGTGAGAAGGTTATGCTTATAAAGTATAGATCATAGTGATATGTTTGGTTTCATTTAAATATGTTTTCTATAAGTAAGATGAGAATAACTTTAATAATTTATCTAATAAAAATTAGACAAATCAATTAATATATTATTTATTAATCTCCCACTATTTTATCAAAACCCAATATCCCTCATCATTGGATTTAGAATATCCTATTACTTGGACATTATAGTGGAAATGATACATATTCCCCTTCTCATTAACCCAAATTTTGTTGGTCAAGAAACTTGAATGGTTGTAAGTATGAATTCAAAATACCAAATGCATTAAGTCATAGTTCCTTGATCTGTTGAGTGGAATCCCCAATCAAAAAATCCTAAAATTTTATATCCTCAACCCTTTCCTCTCAGTTACAAAAAGTCCTGCTTTGGTAGTCATCCCTTGATGTGAATTAAGTTAAGTCAACCCAAAATATGAAGTTATAATTCCTTGATAATTTAAAGCACCCCAATTTTGGTTGGTTAAGCACTTTGAACTGTGGTTCCATTTTAATTTAAGTAGTGGAAGGATATACTGACTTAATATATATAATTGAGGGATTTTATCTTTTATGTGTAAATTTTTAATTATTATTTTTATCACATTCTTGTGAATATTAAATGGATTTACTTAAGTGATTAATCATGTCTTAGATAATATTTACACATAAATGAGTTTATTTTAGTTCTATATCTAATTCTTGTTAATTTCATTAATTCAAGTGATCATAAGAAAAAATAAATAATGAAATAACTATACAACTTGATAGAAATAAAATAGTAAAGTGGTATGATCATGTTCTATTACTAATGGTTAGTTTATCTAGTTAATGATAATCTAAATATCAACCTAGGAGAAAACACCTTGAACCAATTATGGTTCATGTTATGGCCTTACACATGTCCACCTATGTATCTCTCTTAGATTGGTTTCCCCTCAACTCCAAATTTGAACCACCTACACTAGATTGGGAGCTCCATCCATTACATTTTCTTTTAATCAAACTTAGGTGAGGGAAAAAAGGGGGTTACATAAAATAATCCATGGGCATTCATCCTTGTATATATTGAGATGAGATATGACACACATTCCACCAATTCAATTTAATAATAAATTAAATGAAACCAATCATATACAAAGGTCTGGTCTATTTTCATGACCATCCATATGCATGCACTAAATTATACATTTTATAAAACCAACATTCAATTCTTAATTATTCTTTTTTAAGAGAAATCTTGCTCAAATCAATTAATTATCCCATTTAATTAATAAATTATTTTATCTTAATTCTCATTCAAATTTCCTCGAGATTATCATCCATCATAATTTTAATAAAACTAAATAAATTTATTTAAAATTAACTATGTACATAAATGTACCTTAGAGGAAACATGGTGAATAACCGTCCAAATCTAGCCAACATGTATTGTAATCGTATACTATTTACTCTTGTGACATATGAAATACATGAATTATCATGTACTTTTATGATGTATTCTATCAAATTAATGTTTATAAAAATTACATTATTTTTCTATCACATGTTATGATTCAATGCATGTAGAGTAATAACTATAATAGGACTTATACATGATATGAAACTATGAACATTACACACAAATTAATTACACACACAAATATATATATATATATATATATATATATATATATATTATAACTCATCACATTGTGTGTCCTATCAAATTAATGACCACATGAAACTATATGTCGATAAGGTTTATAGAGTGCAATAAGTTAATTTTAATTCTATTTAATTTGGTATAATTACATGACATGTATGTATTTCACCGTATATCTCGGGCACACACCTGGGGACTCAGAGTGTAAACCATGACTCATAAAAATTGGTGTACATGATGTTTAAAATAGCTACATGGTGTGTGGTCTCTAAGTTACATGGTCACCAGTCAAGTTGGATGTGTATGAAAATATACATTCCTTTTGTGACTTAAAAGACTACACACCATTTACGTGGGATACACAACAGGTACTCCAGATGACTGTGCACCAGGATGACCTAGTCAACACACGGGGTAAGAAATTAAATAAACCATGTGTATTCAATGCACACTATTTGAATTAATTCTTAATTAATTCATGGAACATTGAACACTGGTACATTGCATGATCCTCTAGGTACACAACATGTACACTTTTGTTATCCAACCAAAATCCTCGACACCTCTGGACGATTTCTTCAAATATTTGTCATTCATAAAATTAATCGATTTGATTAGATCTATGAGAAATGAAAGTGAAAGATATAGATCTATCAATTAAGTTTAAATAAGGATAAAACTTGTATTGAAAACTAAATGAAAATTGGGTAAATCAATCAATGATATTTAAATAATTATAAATAATCATGCAATCGCTTTGAAACGAATTTAAGGTTACATGCACAAAGGATGTATGCAATGGGTCATGCCCAAATTTTCTTTTTTTCATGATTGATGATCAATCTATGATTTACATAATGATGAACACCATAATAAATGAAATCGAATCAAAGAAAATATAAAATTGATATAATTCTAGAACCAATCACTAAATCATCACATATTATTTATAATTAATTTAATATATTAAATAATTACCTTACATTAATTATTTCTTTATTGATTGATCTAACAACATATCCACGTTTTATGGTCATTTTTTTGTAGGAATCAAGAGAATATCCCATCTAGAGGTTATCCACACGTGTTCCAAAAATCTATAAACATCCCCATAGGAATCTATGAGTACTAATACAAAAGATCCAAACACTTATGTTGTTCTCTTTTAATCTCCATGATAATTAATTTCAAAGCATTATGCTTTATCTCACTTGATTCGAGAGTGGTAGGTGGGGGAAGATCACTCCCTATTTTTAAGAGCATTCTTGGAGAGTGATCTCTTATATATTGGGAGGATTTTCTTTTACTTTTTTTGTGAAAAACACAAATGAATTGGATAGCCTAGAAAAATAATATAATTGCATGTAAATACTGCTAGGGTTTAGACATAAATATTTTCACAAGTTCTATTTAATATTTATTTAATCCCTTATGGAACCACATAGATAAAATAATAATAATAATAATATTTCCTAGACATGTTCTTAACTTGTGATTAAAATTAAATATTATTTAATCAAATGATATTCAATATATATTATTTCTCATTGGACCTAAAAAATCGGTTCGTTATTCCTCCACAATATTTATCTAGCCTTGAATAATTAATATTCATTTAATAAATAAATTTAAATTCATTATTATATAATAAATAAATAAATATTATATTTACTAAATAGAAAATATAATTTTATTAAATATTCTGCTCACATTATATTCTCTCAAATAACTGGTGATAGGATATATGTGATCAAGAAAAAATGAATAATTATTAAACCATGTGTGATAATAATATTTATTCAACCTATTAAATAATAAATAATAATATATTATTTAATAGAGATTTTGGATACACATATTATGTGACCCTCTATGCCTCTTTCTCAATGGCATTAGGCAAAGTAGCTTAAAGTCAAAGGTTGGAATCTAATACCATTCCATGTTATCTATAGAGAAAGAATTTATTTCCACAATGTCATAATAACTCATACAGATGATTACTGTATAATATAATACTTTTATCTTGATATCTTTAATCAAGTAGGTTGCATGTTGGTTCCATAAACCTATATTCTCAATGTATCTTTCTTTGAATTTATGAAAATTTAACTTTCTGATGGAACACCATGGACATGGATTTATTTAGGATATATCATTTTCATCAAATCCTCTAAGATATCAACTACCATTAAAGAACAAAAGGGACATATCGTTTCTCACATTATTCATTAATGCAATATTACTCGCGACACACCCAAAGTATCCTACCTCATCGTGAACATATGACATCAAGGTTGTCATCAATACATCAAAGTAAATAAATTATAATATTTATTTATAATAAAATTAATGTATAATGATAAATACACACATCTATAGATAGGAAAATCCAATGACACATATAAATGTGGATTTCTTACTAGCCGTATTGTTCTCATAATATCCTAGGCTAAATATTTCCAAGGACATACACCATTAGAAGGTGACTCAAAGTGATATGAGTCTCCAACCTCGATAGATTGTATCATTTTTGTCCCTAAAATAATATCATCCATCTATATAACATATATTTAATAATAGTGTCGTAACATTTCTAGGTTCCATCATAACAAGGAACTACTATGAACTTTTTGTGTGAAAGCTACTCTCAGGATATTATCACATACTATTCTAGGTATAAGAACAATCACTATGTGATAAGAAGATTACTAAAATTGAAAAATATGAATATAGGTTATCAAAAATTACATAGAAGTTGGTTTTATGGAACCAACTTCAACATTAAGGTCAAAATTGAGATGGGTAATTATTAGTGTTCTCAAGGTGATGGAGATAAAAATTGGAAAACAATTTTTAATTTAGTAGGATCAAAAAATAAATACCATGGAGGAAAGAAAAAACACAACTACCTATATGTAAACATTTTGGACATAAAGATCCTGAAAACTATTTCATGGGAATAAGGAGATGACTTGTGTATGTAAAAGATGAGAATCATGCTAATCAATTCCAAAGGTAGATGAAGAATCCCACTAATATAATGGAATAATATATGGTTCTGATCAATACTCAGTCTATAGTACAATGTTTCATCTAGAAGGAATGTATATATTATGCAATCAAATGACCTATGCCAAGTGTTTTTGGAGATAATCATTGAAAATATTCTCTATGGTGTAGTGATCAAGGAAGGGTGTATTCTATCACTAGTACTGAGGTGGACCTTGATAATTAATTAATGAAAGGTACACTAGTTATTAATTCTAGAATGGAGAATATATTATTGGATTTCAGTTGCACACATTCTTTCATATCATGAAATTTTTGTATAACTATTGAAACATCACCTCAAAACATAGAGGTTAGCTTATACGTAAGAACATAAAAATGGGTAAATTATTATATACCAAGTATAAAACTTTTCCTTAATCATTTTTACGGGCTAAATATCCCATAAAATATTTTTTTACTTACTATAGTAGAATCTTATTAAATACTTTTCATGGATTTCTTGTCCCTATATAAAATAAAAAATAACTGTTAGGAGGGGGAAGTCACTCTCTATATCCAAAATAATACACCAATTATATACTAGTGTAATTAAGAGGATTAATCTAATTTAGAACATTATTTACAATAATGGATATTATTGCCTTTTGAAAAAGTATATCTAGCTAAAATTGTAACAAACTAATTTTATTTTTATGTATGAGATATTCAAGGTTAATAAATTCCATTCCTATTTGTTATTATTTAATACCATTGATCAAGAGGTTGTTTTTTGGTGGATAAGGGTCAAAATTTGGTGATTGGAGATATATGGAAGGGTTTGGGCTTGGGTTGGCTGTAAAACAACCACCAACTTTCTGATGGAACCTAAAAACAAACAGTGGTGTTCTGAAAGGGATGATGATTTTTTAAACCCCAATGGAAAGCTAGTGGTTATAGAAGAACCTAGGTGATTCTTACAAGGACAACAAATGGCTGGTGAGGACCACCAACTAGTCAGTGTACCTAGTCTAAGGGTGAAATTAATACACTCCATTGGTTTTTAATTCCATTCATTTTTACCTAATTAATTTTCCAATTTCAAACATAAAAGACCTAAATAAAATTTTAAATGTCCTCTCTTTAATCTTTTCACTCCTAACCTTCTCCCCTCACCTCTCAAACATTTATCACCTGTGATGTTAGAACAATGAGTTATTATATATATCTATACAAAATCCTTCTTCCTCATTGAAACATGAGCATAGATTTATATAGGATTTGTGTTTTCTATGAAGATACAATGAAGTTTTATCATTTACTTTATATATCCATGATGGATATAGCATGTTGAAAATCATTCTTGGTCAAATTGGGTTCTACCATCTATAATAGGTATTATTCAAGAATGTTCTTATAAATCGTATTCCTAGACCTCTTCTTGATAGAATATTGATGATAGAACCTTAACCCATTAAATATTACTTAATATATTTGTAGAGGATTAATTTTTTCAATGAAAATCACCCTTCAAGAGAGATATAATATTTATTAAAATTTTTATTTCTAGGTAAGTATTTTTAGAATGATCATCATGAGACCTTCTTCCTGAATCTATTTTCTATTGAGGGATTGTTAGTGGATCGATTTTTGTTGGATAAAACATGGGATATATTCTAGAATTGATGAAGAATTAAAGATCCTTTCTTTGATTGACAATGGATCTGGTGAATTGGAGCTCCTAATATCAATATATCCTATAATTATTTCCATTGACAGACACTATAAGGTATGTGATTTTGTTATCACCTAGTTTAAATGGAATCTTCTTGACTCAATATTCTAAACAATGTTATGAAAAAACTAGAACCTAAGTTAGAAATTATTGACAAGTGAGATCATTATCTATGGGTGTATAACATATTTCAAGCTTCAATCCATGAATAAAAGTGGATTTATTCCTCAAAAAACATGAGTTCAGAAGGTCCATGACATTTGGGTCCCTTATATACACATATTTTCTTAGTATGATTCTTATATTGGAAAAAATATCGACTGTGCATGATTATAATTTATTACTGGTGTATGTATATCCCGTCAGAGTTGTTTATGATTCAAAATTCCATAAGTATTATTAGAGTATATTTTTCCATTATTGATGTTGATCTAATTTTGTTTATACTAATACTACTTTCTCTTAATGATATAATTTTATTTTCCCTGTATGATCTACCTGGTTATTTGCATTACCATGCTATAGAGGTTTTTATTGGTACGCAGGATAGTTGTAATATCACAATATCATTATCCCTTAGAAGGGGAGTGAACATGGATTGTGGTGATGATAAAAATGGACCTTAGAATAGGGTATGGGGCAGTGTGTCCTAGAGGCCAGACCTGAGGTAGAAACATTAGGGACATGATGACCCGAATGCCTGACCCGAGGCACTTATGGGGTAATATGTGTTGGAGGCTTGACCCATAATAGTTATAGGGTATGATGGTTTGGATTATTGACACAAATATATGTCTTGATATTGATAAGTGATATGCTCACTAGACTTGTGGCTAGTTTTTCTTACTTCCAACATCTCCTCATTTATAATTTCTACATGGATTTTATGCAGGCATGAATAGAGGTTTTTAGTGACTTGGTTTTTTATGACTACTTAGTATATGATTGTATGATTTTATTATTGTTTCCACATTAATTTTTATCATGGAATACCCATGACATACAAGTGAATTCTTGTTAAGGATGTATTGGTGGTGTCATACTAGGTTTTATCAATCACACCATACATGGGAATCTTAGTGTGTGTACATAATTCATGTATCTGGATCTAGGAAAGGGTAAGGGGCCCATGGAAGATGGTTGAGCTAAGGAGATTGGATTTGGGAGTGGTACTGGGATGTAATTGGGAGGATTCTGTAGTTTTATTTATTTATATATCTGCCTTCATTCTATACTCTAGTTTGGCTCACCACTTTGGGAGCCAATTTATCATTTGTATAACTTGTGTTCCATTATATATTCCCTCTATGATTACTCTAATTATTATATTTTATTATAATTTACTTTGTTTATTATGTGTGTTGATGAAATGATACTAAGGGTATTGTCTCCCCACTAATGGCGTGCAGACCCTTACTGCTAGTTCACAACATATTACATATGGGGAGGAAATCATGAGGTCTTATGGTCATCCAGATCTGACCCAGTGGTTCATGTCATGAAATTATAAAAATAATTGAGAAAGGGAGATAATAAAGACTGAATCCATGACCATTGTGAGGGGTTATACTGGTGTATTCCTAGAAGAGTTACCTAGTATTCCTCTTGACCGAGAGGTTGAGTTCTCAATTGAACTTATTACTAGATCTCTTCCTATATCCAATACTCCATATAGAATTACCACTATTGAGTTGGAAGAACTAAATAAATAGTTACAAGGGAATTTGGGAAAGGGTTTTCTATGATTGGGTGCTTCACCATGGGGCGCACCGATCCTCTTCATTAAGAAGATAAATGAGTCATTGCACATTTACATTGATTATCATAAATTCAAAAATATCACAATAAATAACAAGTATCCCATACAATAGATTTATGAATTTTTGTATAAGATACATGGGGACTAGTTCATTTCTATGGTGGACCTCCAATCAATATATCACTAATTAAAGGTGAATAAGGAAGATATTCCCAAGATTTCCTTTTCAAATATTTGTGGACACTATGAATTTTTAATGATTCCCATCGGGATCAATAAAAATTTAATATTTTTATGAACTTAAGGAATAGTGTATTTAGATATTGCCTCAAAAAATTGGGGGTAGTCTTTATATATTATACTATGATATACTATAAAATAAAGGAGGTTCTTGAGGATCATTTGAGTACTATACTAAAGGAATTATGAAAAGAGATTTGGTATGAAAAGTAAAAAAATGTGAGTTTTTTATGGATGAAGTATCTTTATTGGGTCATGTTATCACAAAAATGGATATATATAGATCATTCAATTACAAAGGTGACTAAGGAGTTTCCTATAGGAACATCTGTAATAGAGATCCATGGTTTCCTTGGACTATCTGGATATTATTGATTATTTTTTAGGAGCTTACCATGATTTTTAAATCCTATTACTAAGATAAATTGGAATAGAGTGATGTTTGTCTTAACTTATTAATGAGAATAGAGATTGAAGGAATTTAAAATTGGCTTATCCCTACAAAAATACACACAATACTGTGAAGTGGAGATATTTTCATTATATACAATGATACTTCAAGGAATGGATTGAGATGTATACTAATGGAAAATTATAAAATGATTTCCTAAAACTCATGAAATATTAAATTTCCTGAGTATAACTATCCTACACCTGATTTAGAGTTTGATGCATTGATATTCACATTGACTATTTTTTAGAATTATCGCTATGGGTAGAAGGGTAAAATAAAAATGGATTAAAAGTGCCCCTAGTATATTTTCACAAAGAAGAAGCTTAACATGCATCGACAAAGATGGTTAAATATTATCAAGGACTATAAATTCTCTTTCCATTATGAACATGGTAAGGAAAATAAAGTGGATTATTATCTAAGTAGAATGGATCTTACAACCTTATTAATGATGATAATCGAGAAGGATTTAATCTTCTTAAAATTGAAAAGGATGGACATGATAGTCAAAAGGGAAGGAAACCATCCTACTTTGCTAAAATTATTTCTCAACTATATATTCTAGAGAGATTAAAGGATTATCAAAGGGATGATATGGAGATATCAAAGAAGGTATATGATATAAGAAAAAGAAATTAATCAGAGTTAAAAATTTATGAAGAAAGAGTTACAAGATTCGGTCAAGATTATGTGTAATATCAAAGCCTAAGACAAAGAAGGACTTATTGAATGAACCACATAGATCAAAATTATCCATCCACTTAGGGAGAATGAAGATGTATCAAGAACTTAAAGATAATTATTACTGGTATAATATAAAGAATTAGATCACATAATATACATCAAAGTTACCAGTATGTCAACATATGAAGGTAGAGAGACAAAAGTCCAATGGAATGATGAAACCATTACACATACGTATATGGAAATGGGAAAACATAAAGATGGGATTTTTCATAGTTCATATGAATAAATTAATAGGAAATAATGTGAAAAAAGGTAATTATTGAAATAAATAAATATTAGGATTTATAAGTAATCATTTTACTGATTAATATTCATTATAGTTTTATAAATAGTTTATATTATTTTTCAATTGGAAAAGTAAAAGTTTTATTTAACTAAAATATTTTTCCTTATATTAAATGGGTTTATTTAAAAGTTAAATTTATTGATATTATAAATTTAATATTAATAAAATATATTTCATTTTTGTACTCATTATATCAAATTTATCTTAGTGTTAATTTTTAGTATTTTTATGAAAGGATCAATTTTTATTAAAAATATCATTTATTTTAATATATTTAAAAAGGCCCATTATATTTTTGATTGGGTTTAAACTAAAATTATTCCTATATTAATAAATTTAATCCAATTTTTTCCATATTAATCATTATTATGTTTAATTTTGGTATAAAATCATTTTTATGCTAAAAAGAGAATTCTTCTAAAAGCCTTTTTTGTTGCGCTTTGTGCATTTAGATTAAAATTAATTTCTACCACTTATGAAAACTGAATATTGAAAAATGGATTTAATATTGGTAATAACTATGTTAAATTTTTTTAATGTTTTCAATTTCATTGTTTTTCATTATGAATAATAACCATGGTAAAACTTATCACCACGGTAATGGTTAATAGAGTTAATGAAGGGGTTAGAACTAAAAGATAAGGTTTGGAATATCATAAAAACATGAATAAATTTGATTGGATTACTTTATTATGAATAATAATAACCATATATATAAAATATGACAATTTGTACCACTTTAATTTTGAGAATTACATAAAATATATTTAAAACTTTTAAGTATTTAAAAGTGTGCCACTCCCCTCACTTATAAAAGGGAACCTCTTATCCTCTATTATTCGGATACTTTGAGCCATTTATATCAACTAATACCCACCAAAATTACTTCCCAAGAACCTTACCCACATACTAGAGGTTTTGTTCTCACTAAAATACTAACTTAAAAAGGATTACAATGTAAGATAAGGGTGATTTTTCAAAGAAGAGGCATAATACTTAACCAAGAGTTTCATGTCTATTTATTCTAATAACCCCATAAATATTATTTAACCATTATTAAACAATAAAATCATTATATACATATAATAAAATGTTATTATGATTTTTTATGACCCTTCTTCATTTACTTTTTCATCCTATGGGAAATAAAAACTCCGTTCATGCGTATGTATGGATTACCACCTCCATGAAGCGATGCACCTCGTTTTTCATCAACATATCATATGTATGGTTAAAATGATGCATAAAATAAATATATACAATATTTTTAACATAATAATTATTTTTAGATATAATATATTACTTAATTTCTTATCCTACCATCCATTTGAAAACAATATCATCGCTTACAAGTATGTGTGGATGACTACCTGCACAAAGCGATGTGATTAATTTTTCATTTTAAAATCACATGGATGGTAGTAAGGATAGAAATAATTAATAAATATGAAATTTATAACATATTTATGATTATATAAAATTATAATATTATGTATTAAATCATCAACCATGTGTATGTATGAACAACCACCTCCATGAAACAGCCCGATTCATTTTTCATGATTGTCTTTTATAGTTGGATTTAAAAGTATATATAATGTATAAATATGATAATTATAACATCTTAAAGAGTTAATGGAACCATAACCTATTTTACCATGGTAAACACACCAATGTTATTTTGAGGTTATAAATTGAATGACCAGAAAATGACTAATGAAAACTAAACAATTTTAGTAACAAAATAAAACACAATAAAAAATGAAATAAAGAGAATAATAACATTTAAATGAACTTGAAATAGGATATTAATAATGTTTGAAAATAATATAATTTTATTATTATTTGGACCAAGATAGTGAAAATGGTCTTTGTTTTTCAAATTTTGTCTATTTTTTTTTCAAGAAAGTTTGTTTGAATAAAATAAATCACCTCACTTTGTATTTGGTGAAAATAATATTGACTTAAAAAGATTCAGAATCATGTTTTTCCAAATAATTGGACTTGTTCTCTAAAAAGAACCAGAATCACTTTTTCCCGCATAATGAGAGATATTTGGAAGTAATGGTTTTGATTGGGCTTTCCTTGGGTCCATAATAGGAAAAGATCGTAATGAGTAATTGATTATTATCTAGAATAATAGAATCAGTCACTTGGGGAATGCATCTTACTGAATGTAAACGGTTATTGGATTCACTCTAGATTTGGTATGAAATAAGTGCATATTTTTATAGATAATTAGAGTCTCTATGATTATGATTAATTTAAATGTGATGATACTTTGTTGATTTGTATTTCACATAAATCACAAGTTAATTAGAGAACATATGATGCAATATTGGTGAATGAAAGGGGGAGTGAAACATGATTCTGGATGATTTTATTCTAATAATAAAAGGTTTCTGAGAATCATACTTAGAAATATCATACTCATGGAAATAATATTTGGGATGAGAAGAAACGAAATAGGTTTCTAGAGGATTGTAAACTTTCAATACTTTCAATTGAAAGTCTGGAACTATAGCAGTCGACCCTCAAATGTATTCAGAGGCATACAAATTAAGTTGATGGGAAAAGAGTAAAAAGTTTAAGTGGTATCATATTCAGAAAAGAAAGATGGTGCTGGATATTGTACATAGAAAAAATCATATATAGAAAAATAGTAATCAGAATGATCGTACATAGAGAATATCATAATCTAGAAAATCATACTCAGGACTAAGAAGAAAAATTTCATAAAAAAAATTATCCTATTCAAGATGATCATTATCATGACGATCATATCCATGTCAATATGATCATACCAAGGATGATCATTATCAGGAAGATCATATTCAGAAAATATCATACTCAAGATGAGAAGAAAAGAACAAAGCTCAAATTAATGGAAATATATGATGCTTTCCAATTGAAGTCTTATGATTCTAAAGTAGCTCTAAAATGAATTTAAAGTCATGAAGGAAGTAATGATACATGAACATGTTTGTAAATGAAGTGGGTTTTTAAGTGGTTCAAGAGAAAAGGTGAATAAGTATAAGTGGTTCGAAGAATAGAGATGAAGGAGGTACTTGAATGTTATATCGAGGGAGAGATTGATATTCAAATCAATAATTGTATTAATAATTCAGAAGGGATATCAAATTATTCATACACTTTATTACAATTGGTACATATCTTTGTTTTTGATATTCCAAATTCAGAAAATTGGACCCATGAATTGAAAATGAACTGGTAATTGAAATTAAAGTCTGAAGAAGAATTGAATATTGTAGAAGAATCATGATGTTTCGAGAAGAGTTGATGAAGTCAAAATTCACCTGATATTTCAGGGGAAATTGAGATTAAGGTGAATTTTATTTAGTGGGATTTTTTTGGGATTCCCACCAATATCATTAGAGAGTCACCTATAAAATGTGAACAATACATGGTACTTTTATGATTACTGATTTACTTTTCATGAAATAGAAGATCTGAGTTTTAAAGAGAAGAAGAAATTTCCGTAGTCACTTTTGTTGAAAAAGTTTTTATGGAGAAGTGAAAGAGAAGAGACAAGATCAAAACATCATATTCAGATGATTATCATATTCAATGTTTACCATACTTAGTTTTTATCATACTCATCTGATTATCATACCTGGCTTGTTAATCGTATTCTGTTGATCTTTGTATTAGGCTGGATTAATCAGAACGAGATTTTTTTACTGAGATTTCTGAACCAAGGAAGAATTGTACCAAGTTTTCCATACTCATAATTGAAGTGGTTCTGATTCATCTATACTGTATTCTATAAAAGTAATATTTTTCACACTATGGATAATAATATTAGGGAATATTATACTGAGGAGAAATGTAATAGGGAGAATCGTACTCGGAGGAATCGTACTAGGAATGTCAGATTGCTGAAAATTGAATTGACTTTTTCATAACAAAGTCCAAGAAGTTCTTACCATATTTTGGGTAAGAAATTGTAGAAGTTTTTTAAATTGAATACATTTTTGAAATTGAAAAGAAGAAAAGGTAACATGAGTTTTTACACAATCATTGTATTACCCTATTTGTGTTAAGAGGTTGCACACATACTTTTGGATTGTCTTCAAAGTACTACATGAGTGTAAGGTTATATCCTACTCATTGCAATCCAGTGATTATTTTTAGTGGATTTTGTGGTATTAGATTACTTCCAAACCATTCAAAGGACATAACTATTATTATTGAATAGTGATCCTTATAAATACTTGTGTTCCTTTAGATATGTGGATGAATTGTTTTCTACAAGGAATTGAATATTTAATAGGAGTCGAAGGTTGTTTCATGGAAACATAAAAGAAAAAAGTAACATTGATTCACCCCTACCCCTCTTAGTGATACAATCATCTTGAATGGGTACATTCAAGTGGTATCAGAGCACATCTTCCCTTCGCTTATTATTTACAAATGGAGAATTTGAATTATGTGAATAATAATGTTATTCTGATCTTTGATGTAAAGAATTATCATGTCTGTAAAGTTATAATGTTGCTATATCTTATGTCTATTGGTTATTCTATTCTTTAAGTAACAACAAATGGGTTTCCTCTTATTGATTTTAAAACTCCTCTAACATATGTTGATAAGAAGAGTATTGAGAATGATATAAGGGCTAATAATTCTATATTATCATCACATTCAGAAATTGAATTCATAAGAGAGAAAGGTGTGGCCACAACCGAAGGTATATCAGATAAATTGAAATATTTATTCCAAGGAAATACAAAAGTGAATAATGGAAAGTTACCAATCTAGATATTGAAATATTATGATTTGAATATGGGTGACCATGAATCTATTGGGGAATTATTTACCCGGGTAAATAACATTGTGAAAACTATCAGATGTCTTAGTAAAAAGTTAGATGATTATACTATGGTTAAAATGATTTTGAGAATCCTTCCCAACAAGTTTTATGAAAAAGTTTCTTCATTTGAAGATAGAGATCTTGAAACATTATCTCTTAATGATTTGCATATAACTCTTGATACTTATGAAATTAGAAGTGATAAATCTATGAAAATAAAAAAAAAAGGTTTATAGAGAAATTTACTTCAAGGATATTAATAATCAAAAGTCAAAAAAGATTATTATCAAAGATAAAGTTGGAAAATATAATTCTGAAGATGAGGTATGTAAAAATATTTACAATATTTTATCCTTGTTTTCTAAAAATGTGAAAAGATCTATATGGAAATAAAAAAAGGAAACTTCACTTGAAATGTTTTTAATGTGGAGCCGTTGGACGCATTGATGCCAATTTTTCTTGAGGAAAGAAAGAAGTGGATAGTTAATAAGAATAGATAAAGATAAAAAGATCATGGAAGAAACAAGGTGACAAAGGAAAACTGAATTCTATAGGGAAAGAAAGAAATTTATTCAAATAAAAAATAAGAATATTCTTATCTAAAGATGAAGAAGAATAAGGTAGTGATGTTGAATCTGAAAAATTAGTTGATTATGGTATTTAGAATACTTTTATTGAAACAATTAATGATGAAGAATTCAGAAGTAGTAGTTTTGAATAAGAATAAACTCAACATTAAAATCATTTGAAAGAAGAGTTAAAATAATGTGTAAGAAAGATCAGAAGGCTTGAAAAAAATTTGGAAGATGAATGTTCTTCAACAAGCAATAAATAATGTTTTTTGATGAGAAATTAAGGCTGATAAAAGATATTTATTACTTAAAGAAGTCTTTTGAAGAAGAAAATAATTATAATGATCATCTAGAGGTAAAGATGAAGGCAAAATAATAATAGTTGGAAATTTTCCAACAAAACTATCTAAAGATGAATTGAGTAATACAAGTTTCTAAAAATCTATTACTGAAGTTGTTAAAAGTTCTAAAAATGAGAAATTGGATAAGGTTCAACAAAAAATACCTTCAAAGGGCGAGGAAAAATGTGGAATGGTTTCTAAAATTATGTATGATGGGAAAGTTGTGTATGTGGACAAGACCAACAAAGTAGGGAATTTAGAAGTCTCAAAGAACCCTGAGTTTGAAAATGTTTTGAAAAAATATGAGTTTAGAAAAGTTTTAAATACATCTTATTTTGATAAATAAAAAAGAAAAGGAAGACTGTTATTGATAATATTAATTTTGGTGGATTAGAAAATAAAGAGAAGAAGGTGGTTGAGAAACGTATTCACAGTTCTGGCCAGTATGGAAGTTTCATAGGAAAATACTCATTTTATGGGTATTTCTAGTATTGTGGTGGATTTGGACATATGGAAAATATGTGTTGGTTTAACCAAAAAACACTACTATTATTACACATTTTATTAAAGGAAAATGTTGAGGGGGAGTCAATTCCCTCAAAAGAATATGTATGAGAAGGTTGTTTTGAAGAAACCTGAGAAAGGTGGAGTAAAAATTGAAAATAGGTTTTAACCTTTGGAAAATATTTGTGAAAGATGAGAAAATCTTGAAAAAACTTGAAAAAGGATGTCTTTTTTTGTTACCGACACAAAAAAATATTCTTATCAATCCTCTAAAGATTAAAATGATGAAAGTAAAGAAAGTAGTAAAATATATTATTGTTGAAACCACATTGAAAGCTAAAAAAAGAGAAGGACCTTAGATTATTAATAGTGACTGTTCTTCTAATATGATAAGAGATTTTAAATTGTTGAAGAATGCAAAAGAATTTAAATAAGGAACAATGAAATTTTGAAATTATTAATCCTTGAAAATCAATGGTGTTGGACTAGCCATCATTGTGAAAGAAAAGTGAAATCTAAAAAAACATTGTATGTTGATGGGATAAAACACAATTTCCTACATTTTTCACAATTTTATGATGAGGGTAACAAAGTTATCTTAAAAAATATTGGTTTTTTGTGTAATTGAAGAATATGGAAATATTTTTACAAGAGAAAAATATAAAAAGGTAAAATTTTTTCAAATTGGTGAAATATAGAACTCTGGTTATATGAGTATAATGGAAGAGAATAAATTGTGGCCTAAAAGGCTGGGACACATGTGTCAACGAAACATAATCAATTTATTGAAGAGAGATAGTGTTGGAGACATTCCTATTTTTTCCAAAAAAATATATTGGTGTTTTACTATTTGTTAGAAAGGAAATATTATATACTCAGTAAATAATAAAGTTGAGATTTGTTCAATACAACACCTAGAGTTGATTCATTATGATATTTGTGAGTTTATGAGAAAAAAATAGAAAAATAGAGATAAGTATTTCATTACTTTAATTGATTATTTCACTGTTATTACTTCTGTTATCTATGTGAAACATAAATCAGATTATTTTAAAATGTTTAAAATTTTCAGAAGTAAATCTGAGAAAGAATGTGAGTATTCAGTGAAGAAGTTAAAAATTGATAATGGTGCTGAATACAAAAATGATGACTTTGAATTTTATCTTGAGAAACATCAAATTTAGCATGAATATAGTTCTCTATACACTCCTTAACCAAATGGAGTTTCTAAAATAAAGAATAGAAGATTGGTGGAAATGTGAAGAACCATGTTACTTGAACATGGTCTTTCTCATTACTTTTGGAGGCAATCCACGAGTACTGTTGTTTATATCCAAAATAATTTTTTTATAGGCCTCAATTAGATATGACTCTGTATGAATTGTTTTATGAGAAAACACCAAGTTTGAAACACTGAAGAGTTTTCAAGAGTCCATGTATTATAAAGAAGAAAATTGGAAATTATGGAAAGTTTGAGCAGATAAGTGAAGATGGAATCTTTCTTGGATATGCCTTTGAAGGAAGAGAATATAGATACTTCAAAAAAGAGACAAAAATACTTTTCAATTCTATTGATGTGAATGTAATTGAAAGAGGTAAGAAATTAAAACATATTCAAGTAGAAAATAATGTTGAGAAAGATAGTATTGAAAAAAATTCAGATGAACATATAGAAAATTGTATTCCTAATCAAGAAGAAGAATTAGACTCAATGATTTCAAGTGATGAGGAAGATATTTGAAAATATCATCCAAGGATGAGGAATCAAGTGGAAACATAGAATATAATTGGTGATCAAAATCAAAAGGTTCAAATAAGAAGAAAAAAAATTCTATTACACATACTTATTTATATTCAAAAGTGGATCCAAATGATGTGAAAGAATATTTTGAGTATTCAGAATAGATTCTTGCCATGAATGAAGAGTTGGATCAGATTGAAAATAATGATACATGGGAACTCATACCCAAACCTAAAAAAACATTATTTTCAAAAAGTACTTTTTTTGGAACAAGCTGAATGAAGAATGTGAAGTGATAAGAATGAAAGAAATATTCATGTGTAAAGGGTATTCAAAAATTGAGGGTATTGACTTTGATGGAACCTTTTCTCTAGTGGGAAAATTTGAAATAATCAGAATATTTCTTACTATTTCTACATAATGAGGCTACAAGTTCTTTCAAATGGATGTTAAATCCGCATTCTTGAATGGTGATCTTAATTAGGAAGTTTATATTGAAAAATTTTGTTTATTTTTTGTTTTGAAAGATGAAATTTAGGTATGTAGATTAAAAAAGGATTTTTATGGCCTAAATCAAACTTCGGGGTCATGGTTCTCTAAATTGGATACATTCTCAAAGAAGATAAATTTCCATAAAGGAAGAGTAGATAACAATATATACACCAGAGAAAGACAATATTATTCCCTCATTATAATTTTTTATGTTGAAAAAATTATCTTTTTTGGGAATGATGAAAGAAGATGTAAAAGGTTTGCTAAAGAAATTAAAGGGGTATTTGAAATGTCCATGTTTAGGGGAATTAAATACTTTATTAGGTTACAAATACAACAAAGTAAGTAATTCATTTTTCTTTACCAAGAAAAGTATGATAATGAACCTCTTAAGATGTTTGGAAAAGAAAACTAAAATACTATTTCCACACCAATTTTAGTGGGAACAATGTTAAAAAATATGGATAAGGAAAATATGTTGACCAGAAAGAGTTTTGAAAGTTTATTGGAAGTCTGTTTTATTTGACTACCTCAAGACCCAACATTGATTATATTGTTTTCTTATGTGAAATATTTTAGAGTGCTTCAAAATAATCAAACTTAACTATTGGAAAAAGAATTCTGAGATGCAACAAAGACACAACAGAATTTGGAATCAGGTATGGAAGCTCAGATAATATTGAATTGTTTGGGTATTCAGATACTAATTGGGTAGGAAATGTTGATTATAGAAGATCCAAATATGGTGGATTATTCATTCAAGAAATAATTGTGTTAGTTGGAATTAAAAGAAATATAATTCATTAATTATTTGTACGGATAAGGATGAGTATTTTTCTTCCATTCAAGGCACTACTCAACTTATATAGATGAAAACTCAATTGGAAGATTTACTTGTTAAATTGAAGTTACACTTTCTCTTGGTCTGTGATAATCAATGTATAATCAATCACACCAGTAATATAGTTCAACATTATCATTAAAAACATATTGATATCAAATATCATTTCATCAATGATCATGTGGAGAAGAGTGAATTGAAGTTGGATTATGTTCCAAAATCAGAATAAGTTTCTGAAATATTCAAAAAAACTTTAATGAAGGAATCATTTTCTAAATTGAGGTTGAACCTTGGTGTCCGACCTCTTTTTATTAAAGGTTTAGGTATGTTTTTTTGTCCCATCTCTCACATTACCTTCAGATTTCTTTTTTTCAAGGGGATAATTGTTTTTATAAATCAATATATTTCATGTAAAGAGAGAGAGTTATGGGTAAGCTATGAATTCATCATTTTTATGAGTGAACTATTATAACTAGTTGTTGGAGTGGTTGTAGGAAAAGAAGTTATTTTTTATTCCAGAAGGATGAAGAAAAGATGAGATGAAGAAGATATGAGTAAGGTAAAAGAAAAAGGTTTTCATAATCACTAATTTTGGACATCATGGATTTTCTGTCAATGATTATTGTTTCCTATAATGAGTTAGCTCATGTAGGATTAGAATTATTGATAAGGAATACATTTCCTGAGGATACAAATTTCAATGATTTATGAAACTTGGTTGAAAAAAATTCCAAAGTAAAATATTGTTAGGACTAAGCTAATGAGGAAGATGTTTGTTTTCCAAATGTTGTTTTTTGTTATCAATAATTTTTTTTGAATAAAGGAAATCACCTGACTTTTCATTTGGTGAAAATATTTTTGAATTCAAAATAATCAAACTCAAGTTTTTCAAAAGAATCAAACTTATTCTTTAAAAATAATCGGACTCACATTGTCCATTTTAAATGAAAAAAATCTCTTTAGAAGTAATGGTTCTGATCAGAATTGCCTTGGGTTTGGAATTGGAGAAGATTGCAATGAGTAATTGATCATTATCTCGAATAAGAGAATTAGTCACATGGAGAATAAATATTACTAAAAGTAAATGGTGATTAAATTCAATCTAGATCTGGTATGAAAGTAGTGGCTTTTTTGATCAAGAATCTAAGTCCCTATGAATATAATTAATTTAAATGTGACAATGATTTACTGATTTTAATTTCACATAAATCATAAGTTAACTGTAGATCATATGATGAAATCTTGGTGAAAGAAAGGGGGAGTGAAAAATATTCATGCTAATTATATTCTAAGAATAAAAGGTTGTTTTTAAATCATACTCAGAAAGATCTTACTCATGGAAATCAGATTCTGAATGATAAAGAAAGAAATTGGTTTCTAAAGGATTGGAAAGTTTCAATACGTTAAATTGAATATCTGGGACTATAGAATCTAATCCTGAAATGTATTCAGAGGAATGAGAATAAAGTTAATAGGAAAATAGGAAGAATTTTAAAGTGGTGTCACATTCAAAAAATATAGAAGTTGATGAATATCATAATTAGAAAATATTGTATCCAAGAAAATAATTATCCAAATGATTATACCCAGAAATGATTTTATTATGGAAAGTCATACTCAGGTTCAGGAGGAAAAATTTCATACCTAGAATGATGGTATATAGGATGATCATTATCTTGATGATTGTATCCAATCTGATTTGATCATACTCAGGATGATCATTATCGGGATAATCATATTCAGGACAATCATATTCAGAAGAGATTGTACTCAGGAAAAGAATAAAATAATGATGTTGGAACTTATTTAAAGATACCATACTTTCTAATTAAATTTTGACGATGCTAATGTTATTCCCAAATTAATTTAAATTCATGAAGGAAGTCATCATACAAGCACAAGTTTTTAATTGAAGTGAGTTTTCAAGTGAATCAAGAGAATATGTGAATAAGTAGAAGTGGTTCGAAGAGGAGAGAGGAAAGAGGTTGCTAAATGTTCTATAATGGGGGACATTGGTATTCAAATAAATAATTGTATTCAGAATTCATAAGGGATATCCATTTCTTCATACAATTTCTTAAAATGGGTACAAAGATTTATTTTAAAGAAATTAGATTAATAAAATCATTCCTATGAATTGAAAACAGACTGGCAATTGAAATGAAAGTCTGAATAAGAAGTGAAGATTATTGAATAATCAAGAAGTTTTAAGAATAACTAATGAAGTAAAAATTAACCTGATATTTTAAGGAAATTGTGATAAAGGTGGATTTGATTAAGTGGGATTTTTTTTGGGAATCCCACAAAATTCACTCAGGAGTCACCTATAAATAGTGAAAAGTAAATTGTAGTTTTGTAATGATTGACGTACTATTCATGAGAGAGAAGCTATGAGTTTTAGAGACAAGAAGAATATTCTGTATTCACTTTTTTTAAAAATGTTTTGATGGAGAAGTGAAAGAGAAAAGATAATATCACAACATTGTATTCAACTGATTATCATACTCAATGTTTATTCTACTCAGTGATTATCTTTCAGGACTTGTCTTCACCAAGATGAGGGAAGGGACAACAGATTGCCAAACCCTTCCTTCCTCAAGTTTAAGAAGAGATAATGACCCCAGAGACTCGCCTTCAATAGGCCCCAGAGTGGCAGCTAGAACCAAGGGTATAAAATCACACGTAAAATGGAAGGAATTACCCTTTTTATTTAGTAGGATCAAGAGATAAGATAGTAAATACACAAAACAACAAAATTGGAAGTAAAAGTAAAGACAAAATAATACTTTCCCATATGCATGTTCCAATAATAAGTGCTACAAAAATACAAGAAAACTCTAATGGAATGTAACAAAAGAAAAGAAAAGTAGCAACGTCAATGGTCCCAACGTACGAACTAGTAGGGCCCAACACGTTCCTCAAAGTCCACCTAGAAACATGAAAGTATTTTTATATACATATGGTGATAATATAGGTATATTAACTAGGGAAAACCAAAAGATCTCATGCACAAGTGGGGAGGCATTCTAATGCCCTGTGAGAAAAGGAAAATAACCGAAGCACCTACCAAGGAAACTATCCACCCAAACCTCACCAAGGCACTATACCAAAATAATACAAGTCAATTAAAGTAATAGTAATAACCCATCGATTTTTGGGGTACCCTACACCACTTTCCCACTAGTTATTGAAGACATCCTGCACGTCAGACCTCCCCCACCATTCTTACCATAGTCCCACTGCCATCCCCCCACCCACACACACCTAGGCTACCACAACCACACATCCTGCCTGAAAACACCTATGCCACAACAACCACACATAACTATGCCCACATACACCTAGGACAAAATAAATACCTCCATTCCTGAAGACACCTAGGCTAGAACAACCACTTCCATGCCCAAAGACACTCGGGCCTCATACCAAAGACACTTAGGAAACAACCGACCCGCACACACCTAGGAAAACCACCCCAACTACCCTAACCGAAGAATCGTGGTCTATAATGAACCTCAGGCCATCACAACCTGCCTGAAGTGTCTTAGGATACTTAGGAAAGGGAGAATAAAAAAAGCTAATAACCAGCCACTCATAGGAGTGTTGGAAAGACACCCTCCCCCATGAAATAGGGGTGTTTGGAAAGAAGTGCTAAAATTATGTGGGGCATGAATAAGAAACACAAGAACTAAATTATACATATAGGTAAACAAGAACTCATCCCAACCTAGGGGTTCCAAAACCATCCCATACACAAAAACCCACATTACTATTCCTTCATAAAATCGTAATAGCCACAACCAAGTCACAACTCATTCTTGGAAAACAAAACCCTTTTGAACCCATTATTGTTATCACATTCAAATGGTTTCATTTAAATAAATTTTCACTACTAGGAAACTAACAGGAATAGCCACAATCTAAGGAGGAAAAAACATCCAAGTAGGAAATTAAGCATTCACACCTGATTCTCTTATAAATCAGAACAACAAAGGGGATCTGTGAGATACCTCGAAGTACTGGAACCAAACTAAGCCCCAACATACGGCCCCATATGGCCTGAGATCCACAAATCAATAACTACACCACAACAAGGGATCCCATCCCCATCCATGTCACCCCATAAGAATAAATCAGAACAACCACACATATTACCAAGATAGAGTAAGGGAGTTTCCAGATTCAAACACACCATTCATTAATTTCATTTCTTTCCATTTGTTTAACCAGGGTGAACATACAAGGATTATTATTCACTGAGAATCCATTTAATCAACCAAGTTTACATGATTAACCAATTTCAATGTTACATCCATTCAATCACAGAATTATCCAGAAAAACAGAGTTTCATTAGTGAACAAGAAAGGACCAACAAAGACCACGATTTTCAGTGGACGTCAGCCCATATAATTCAAAACATATAAGAAAAGTTAAAATAGTACAATAACATCATTAAACACACCCCTTACATTTTTAGAAACCATTTATTATCTTATTTAAGGATTTGTTTCATCCATCCCTGAAGGAACATCATCGTACCCACCATGTATGATAAACAGTAAAGAGAGACGAAGAAGGAACCCTACCTGGATGATCATCGATCAAAGTTTTTCTACTCACTCCAATAACTGAGGATGAGAAAATTACAAGGGAATAACTCTGAGGACTCCAAGAATGAGTAGGAAAGGCTCCAATATAGGTGCATCACTAGCATCAGGAAGGAGGACTCCAAATGCACCAAAGAAGGGAAATGAGACTACTCAAGAGGAAGAAAGAATCCCCGTGCGATAAAAGGTGAGATCCTAGAGTTACAAGATATGAAATTTTGAACGACTTTAAATGAATATGGTGGTTTTACCACATAGTTGGAAGGTTATAGATGATGGAAATAATTGTTATTTAATAATTTTCATTAGAGAAGTGGCCAAAATAGTTGTGAGTTAAAGGGTTTTCTTTAAATAGAAGAAAACATGTAACTGGGGTAGAACTAGAAATCACGGGAAAAGGGTGTGACACCTAGGGAAAAGCCACACATTTTGGTAAGTCAAGGGTCTATCGGATCCTGGGGGATTTTAGATATCATTTATGGGATTTTAAAAGGATTTAAAAGGGGTATTAAAACACTTTTACGTCGAAATATACATTGTGGTGGAGGTACATGGAAAACTTGGGAACTGGTAAAAGAAATAGAGGGTGGGACACCATAATGGTGCCACCATCACAGTGCCACCATCATAGTGCCACCATCATGGTTCTGTCGTGACCGGTACCACCTTCACGGTGCATCCATGAACAGTGACACCGTCACGGTGTTGCCGTGACCGGTGCCACCATCATGGTGTTGCTGTGACTGGTGCCACCGTCACGGTGTTTCCGTGACCGGTGCCACTGTCACGGTGTTGCCGTGACCGGTGCCACTGTCACGGTGCTGTCGTGACCGGTTCCACTGTCACAGTGCTGCCGTGACCGGTGCCACCATCACGGTGCTTCCATGACCGGTTCCATCGTCACTTTGCTGCCATGACCGGTTCCACTCCCACAGTGCCACCATCATGGTGCTTCCGTGATTGGTTCCACCATCATGCTACTTCCATGATCGGTTCCACCATGAACAGTGCCACTGTTTTAGTGAAAATGAGTTTTTAGAAAAGTACTGGTCTAGGAGGGTTCATTCCATTACATCAGATATCTCTCAAACTATTCTTGTCTTTGAGAATTTAAAACCGACCGGAAAAGTGGTCCGAACAACTCTCCTTAAGATACCTCTCAGGAGTAACCCTCCTCGATATCAATCTCATGAACAACCACAGATACTCTAAGGCTCCACAAGGACACCTCCTCAACATCTAGGAACATATCTCCCTCATATCAATTAACTGTAGAAGCAATACTACCCCTATCCCCCAAGAAACAACACAAACATATAAAGGCCTCACTATCCAGACATATGGGTTAGAGAGTCCCTTCCTCCATGTCAAGATACTATCCATTTTGGGCAGTACTGACTCTCCCACATGGGTTTAATTTCATCCACCTTAATGCATCTTGATTCGGGATTAGGTCCTCCCCTCCCCACACTCGGGACTCTTCACACACGTCCAAAGAGCAAGGAAAACAACACATTTCATAGTTAACAAGGTCAAGTAGTACATCAAAAACAAGTACACAATAAAACAGAACAAAACCCAAAACAAATCTAGGTAATGGGAATACATCTATGCCTCCCATTCCTAGGTACTATTCTCAAGGCCTCCATGCCCCTATAACATACGAACCAAGGGGATGGTTTATCCATAAAGAACCTTCTCCACATGATCCACGATCCTCTATCCTCACCAGTCACTCTACAAATGTCGTGTCATACTCGATATCAAGATTTCCCCAGTCAAGGATATATGAATCATCGTGTAGATACCGATGGAGCTGATATACATGGTAGATTTCATGCAACCTCAGTAGTGGTGGTGGTAGTGCTAGCTGATAATCTACTTCGCCGACCCATCACAACACCTTGAAGGGTCTAAAAAACCTGAGAAAAAATTTACTTCCCCTTTCGAACCTTCAATTCCCATGCTGAGGGGAGACCTTCAAGAACACGTGGTCCCCAACCTATAACTATTAGGGTCTACTCCTATGATCGGTGTACGACTTCTTCCTGTCCCAATCTGCCTTTATCCTCTCCCGTATAAGTTGAACCTTCTCCTTCATGCTCTGCACCACATTCAGACCAAGAACACCTACTTCCCAGAACTCTGTCCAACACACGAGTGAGCGAAATAGACTCCCATACAAGGCTTCAAATTGAGCTATTCCAATAGTAGAGTGATATATTTTTTTGTAGGAAAACTCTAATAGAGGAAAGTGTCTTACCCACGATCCCCCAAAGTCCAAAACACATGCCCATATAATATAATATATCTACTAAACCTAGGTGTATCGACGCTTATGTGTCACCTCCAGAACAAAACACATCACCATTTTCAGGTCTCCAATTACCAAAAAACCCTTCACTTCCCAATCGAACCCCCTTAAAACCCCAAGCAAATCATCTCCGATAGTCACACTATCGTGACCCAACTTCAGGCTTAGAGTTACATTCTTCCAATGTCTTCCTCCCGCATCATTCTCAATCTACGGACATTTCATCCTACACGTAGGTCGACAATCCAATTATTCTCTCCCAAGTTCAGTCTTTCGGTCCCTCATCCACTACCCTCTCCTCTGCCTTCTACATGTCCACATTCTCCTCATCCGTCTACTCAGCGTCTGGATCCTCCATTCCCACAAATTCCTACTCGCGATCTTCCGCATCCACCGATTTTATATGATATCAATTGATTCCATCGATACAACTTCGGCTCAGGAATTGTTTCACCTATATTGGAGGTAACCCTACATTTACCCGAATGTTCTTAAATATTAGCTATTTATTGATTCATTGTCCATTCAGTGATGTTCATTTTGTTGTTACCAGCAACTCTATTTTCATTTGAATTCAAGCACGCAATGACTACTAGGAACGATTCGCTTAAGAAAATATCAATCTCATACGATATCAATAGAATATTGTGAGACAGATTCGGCTCAAGAATTGTGTCGCCTATATTGGAGGTAACTTTTCATTTGACTTCTGCATTTATTATAAATTTTCACTTCAATTGTATATCAGTTATGGTTCAGTTTTTGTTCCCTAATTTTTCATGTTTTGTTTTAGAATAATAAACATCAACTGTGATAAGTTTTACTTTATACCTAGAAACTTATATTGATTTCTTTATGGTTCTACACATTGATATAAATTTAAATTGGTTCATTTGGAATGATTTTTCCCCAAAATATTCTTAGTATCTATGATGAATATATATTCAAATTTCTTTTTTGGTTTGACTATATTCATTTGATGGTTTTATCTTCCATTTTTATTATTCTTTTTCTAAAAATGATTTTACAGTGATCATGCAACGGGGATGATCAGCGATAATGAATTTGAAAGTTAATTCGTGCAAACATATTATTTGCATTTTTTATTCTTCATACATGACATGTGTCAATTCACACTTCTTATTGCATTACAGTGACATTTCTCATTTGCCCGTCCTTTTATCGATCTATTTAACATTGCAACTGGTCGATGACTTATCACATTCCTACGGTATGTTCTCCAATTCACAATCCCATATACATTCAAATCTATATTAATATGTTTTCCCCATTATATGATTTCTATATTTAATTATTCTATTGGATTATTTACTCAATTTTCATCCATGACATCTATTTTCCGGTACAAGAACAATCAGTTTTGTTTATATTTTTTTCAACTTTTCCTAATATGTTAACATTATCTAATTTATTTGCCTCTATAATTTCATCACTCCACCACCACCCAATTTCCATTTCAACACATGTGTTCCAGTGAAACCCAGTTTTGTATAAATTTTTTCTTCTTTATAAATGACATGTGTCAATTTACTTTTCTTCTTGCATTACAGGGACATATCTCATTTTCCCCTCTTCTCGGTTCATTTAACATTAAAACTGGTCGATGACTCATGAAATTCCTACAATATGTTTTCCAATTCAAAATACCTTTGTTGTTAATATATATTCAAACATGTATCCATATGTTTTCCCTGTCAAATGATTTATATTTTTAATTATTCTTATAACTTCATTCATTTATTTCCATCGAAGACACTGATGTCAAGTGACAAGAATAAGAAGTTTAGTTTATCTTCAATTTTACCCTTACATTAATTTCTTAACCATATCTGATTTTTTTACCTTATTTATTTCATCGCTTCATTAGCTCCGAGTTTCCCATTACATCTCATGTGTTATGATGATAATCATTTTCATATCAGTTCTAACATATTCTTGTATTAAATATATCATTTTTGAACTCCTCTTGCATTATGGTTATACGTCACGTGCGTTATTCCATTTTCAATCTATTATCTATCTTTAATTATTTTACTGGCTTCTTTACTCTATTTTCATCCATGAAATCAATTTTTAGGGACAGGAACAATCAGGCTTATTTAATTTTTTTTTTCATCTTTTCTTAATATGTTAGTATTATCTTATTTCTTTACCTCCATAATTTCATCACTCCACCACCATCTTCTTTCCATTGCAATGCATGTGTTCCAGTGAAACCCATTTTTGTATAAATTTTCTATTCTTTATACATGACATGTGTCAATTCACACTTCATGCATTACAGTGGAATATCTCATGTTCCCCTCTTCTCGATACATTTAACCTTGCAACTGGTCGATGACTCATCACATTCCTACAATATGTTTTCTACTTCAAAATATCTCTATTATTAATTTAGATTCAATACTATATCCATATGTTTTCCCTGTAAAATGATGTCTATTGTTAATTAATCTTTTAACTTCATTCATTTATTTTCATCTATGACATTGATGTCAAGTGACAAAAATAAGAAGGTTAGTTTATCTTAAATTTTCCCCTTCCATTAATTTCATTACCATATATGATTTCTTTACCTCCATTTCATCACTTCTTTAGCTCCCAATTTCCCATTACATCTCCTATGTTATGATGATAATCATTTCCATATTAGTTATCACTTATTCTTGTATTAAGTATATTAATTTTGACCTCTAATTACATTATGGGGACATGTATCATGTGTTATTAATTTTTCTATCTATTATTAAAAATAATATTTCAGAAGAATACTTGATTAGTAATTTTTCATCTTTAATATACCTTTTTTCTACTCTTAATTACATTTTTATCCAAATATTTTTTTAAATGCATTGCTTGATACCATACTATTTATTTTGCAGTCATCTTATATGAAAATGGTTTCATTTAAAAGTTTCATATTTTAGATTTATATATTTGTATAGTTATTTTTCTAACATTAATAACAAAAAGGTATTTTTATTTATATTCCATTGATAGTGCAACTATAGTTTCACATGAATATACACAATACTATTAAGATAATTTTATTTTGTAATGATTACCAATTAACTTTTCTGATCCACGTGCATAGTAGTGTAGATGAATATACTTGTCTGAAAATCATCACCAAAATATTTTACAAAAATTTATTCCATTAAATTTCATACTAAAATATTCTTCTGCTTTTATTTCCTTCCAAATATTACATTCTTAGCATTTATGAAAGCATGACTATTTGATGCTACTAACAACATGTGGACACTTCTATGTTCATTTCATATTTTTTTTCTACTCTATAATTGATTGTGTTTCACATATGTTTCATAATTTTTTTCATCCACTTTTTTGTTTGAATTTCATATCTAATTTCCACAATTCTTTTCATTTCATATTTTTTTTATTTAACAAGAATAATTTCTTAATCCAACATACCGATTTTTTTATATTCCTTGAAACTTAAATATTACCATATACGTTTTTTATCATTGGTCAACATTAGGTAAATTTAATTTTAGATTTATGCACTTCAAAATAACTAATTAATTATCTATTAAACATTATTCCATCACCATTATATCTAATTTCAGTGTTCTATAATTTTTTCCATTCATTGTGTTCAAATTTTATTTATCTATATTTTTTAGTTATTTATTTTCGTATAATTTCTCCATGATCATTACCATAACTCACATTTATTTTTATAGTGATCTAATATCATTTATATACCTATTTTATTGTGAAGACCATGTAACCATTCATATCAAAAATCATCTTTCTTTTGTTTATCATGTCGTTTTTAGACTACAATATTTAGGTGTTGTACAAACATGTATCTGGAACATGTATGATTTTATGGATGAAATAACTGTTATTTTAACTATCTTAGTCTTCTATATTTGTTTTTTACATTACCTGCTTTTTTATACTGTACAATCCCATAAAACTACACTTCATTACAATTCCATGTTTGAATGGTAATTGTCTTTTATACTGGACAATGATGAAATAGGTCACAATATTATGCAATGATATGTCTGGAATAATGTACACTACCATAATTTTATCCTTTTTGTTGATAAACCAATTTATAGTTTACACATTTTAAGATTAATTTTTCATGAGATATATTAAAATACTGCAGAAAATGAATCTTTAGTCAATCAACATGCAGAAATGTTGGGTCATTGCAGCAACAACACATTCTGTCACGCTATTACCAGCAGAGCACTTCTATTATTTTATCTTTTCCAGTATTTTACCAAAATTTTATCCTTTATGTTGTTAGAGTTTTCATCCATGTTTTTGAAAAAAAATCCTTCTCTATAAAAATGTTCTTATGTGACATTGGTTTCAATAAAAATGTGTAAAATGATCCTCTTGACAATTTCAATGAAAATGACTGTGCACTTTTAAATAGGCAATCACAGGTTGTACCCCGGATGTGGAGTTTACATGCTAGTTTTTTAGAGGTACTTGCATTGATAGAATTGATTACCTTGTTCATTCATTATAACAGAGTGCATGTGGGTAAATGTTGTTGGAAGGTTAGGTTGGTGGAAGTTCATTTTGGTATTAATACTTTAAGTATCTTGGACTTTCACTAACATAATTATTTTTTGATATTAATATTGTAAGCATCGTATACATGACCAATATATATCTGGGGGAGTTTTCCGGTTCATCTTAATTGATTTCAAGCTTAGGGGTTGAATTTTACATTGGTGGGTCATGTTTGAGTGGTCTCATTCACTGACACATACACAAATATATTCAAAATGAACACAACCATTTCGTTAAATGTGTCAAAAGATCCAATCATGAAGATGAAATTTTTAGTGAACGAGTAACACGAGAGGTCTCATTTATTATTAATAGTGAATTGTTTCATTTTAAATAATATTACACGATGAATCAAACCAACATGGTTAACAAGAATATGAAATAACCACTTTGGACCAGTGGGTCATTTTATTCTTATGACTCTCTTATATTAAATTTCTCACATCGAAATACTCTTGCACTCATTACCTGAATGTAGTTGAAAATGAATTTCAATATGACTCCAAAATTATAAATTCTTTTTTATAAATCCTTTCTTCTTTCATGTATTATAATGGTGTCTCCATTTTTTATCCACTCCTATTCCATTTCCATGCACCAATACATTGTGATTAAAAATTATACAACATTATTATTTTTTATAAACTTTTACAAATAACATTATCTTATTAAATAAATCCCATTAATATAATATGTCATGCGTACACATGGGTGAGTACTAGTATCATCTAATGTTTGGATGGTCCGCTCTATATTCCCATCTGTCTGGGGGTGGAAAGAAGTGTTGAGGCATAACTGGGTGCCAAAATCTTGTTGCAATCCTTTCCAGACCATGAGGTAATCTTAGAATCCCGATATGAGACTATGGACCTCATAACTCCATGAAACCTCACCACCTCATCCACATAACTTTTTGTTAGGTCATCCACCACACTCGACTCCTTGATTGCTAGGAAGTGAGCTGATTTCGTTAGCTGATCCACCACTACTTAGATAGCATTGCATCCTCCTTGAACTCTGGGTAGTCCCATGATGAAACCCATCGAGATGTCGTCCCACTTCCACTCGGGGACATCTAAAGGTTGTAATAGATATCCTGGGACACGGTGTTCAGCCTTCACCTACTGAAACACGAGGCACTTTTCCACAAACTCTGCCACTACCCACCTCACCCCGGGCCACCAAAATATACCCCTCAAACCCCGGTACATCTTGGTAACTCTTGGTTGTACCTCTAGGGGTGAGTTGTGGAACTCACCAAGAACTCTCTTGTGCATTTCCACTAGGATGAACAACTTTCCATGAAACAACATCTGATTCTGGCCATTTTCTGACCATCCTTCTGGAGCACTGCCCTGGATAACACAATCTCGCATCACTTCAGCCTCTAAGTTCCACCACTGAGATTCCTCCACCTTACACAATAGACAAGACTGTACCATTATTTGAAACAAACAACCTCTTCCATCCTCCACCCTTACATCCAGGTGTAGGGTAGCCAACTCCTCCATCACCTTCCAAGCATCTTTCGATTCTCAAACCACATCCTTTTGCGACTTCCTGCTCAAGGAATCAGACACCATGTTACCCTTTCATAAGGTTTAGGAAATATCGAATTCATAGTACTGAAGAAACTCCATCCACCTCCATTTCTATAAGTTCAAGTATCACTGAGAGAAGATATACCTCAAGCTATTTTGATCCGTGAAGACCAAAAAGCGCTCCCCAATGAGGTAGTGCCATCACAAATTTAGTTCTAACATAACCAATACGAGATCCAAGTCATGGGTAACATATTTATGCTCATGGGGATGTAACTTCCTAGACCCATAAGAGATTACCCCCTGTTGTTGCATCAGCACACGCCCCAAGCCATGGCCCGAAGCATCACATAACACCTCAAACATCACCCCTTATTCTAGAAAACTTAGCATTGGGGCACTAACCAAATTCACCTTCAGATAACTAAAGGCTTCCTGACAATTCTCACTCCATATAAAATCCTGGTCTTTGTTGGTCAAGGATTTCAAGGGTGTTGCAACTCGAGAGAAGTTGGGCATGAATCTATGGTAGTAACCTGCTAAACCCAGGAAACTATGAAACTCAGTCACTTTATTGGTTTATTCCCAAGAAACAACTACATTAACCTTTGATGGTTCCATTTATATCCCCTTCTCGGAAACCACGTGTCCAAGGAAGTGCACCTCTTGCATCCAGAACTTTCACTTGGACAACTTCCCATAGAGCTAGTGTTGTTGGAGGACCCCTAAAACTGTTCTCAGATGCTTGTCATGGTCCTCCTCTGATCTTGAGTAGACCGAGATGTCGTCAATAAACACAACTATGCACCAATTTAAATATTACTTGAAGACGGAGTTCATGAGTCCCATGAACACGGATGGTGCATTCGTAATGCCGAACGACATGACTACAAACTCAAAGTGCCCATACCTGTACCAGAAAGCAATCTTTGGGATATCACTATCTTTCACCCTTAATTGGTGATATCCTGACTACAAGTCGATCTTGGAGAACCATTCTGTCCCTATGAACTAATAAAAAAGGTAGTATATCATCAGGAAATGGTAAAGGTTCTTGACCATTACTTGATTCGGTCTCCGATAGTCTATGCACAACATAAGACCACCATCTGCCTTCTTTGAGAACAAGACCATAGCGCCCCATGTTGACACGCTTGGTCGAAAAAAACCCTTCTTCATCATATCATCAATCTGAATATGTATCTCCTGTAACTCAGAAGGCACCATCTGATAGGGAGCCATCAAAATCGGATGTGCACTGGGTTGAAAGTCTATCCCGAACTCAACATCATATCAAGGGGGTAGAGTCGCCACCTCTTCAGGGAAGACGTCCATGAACACACTGATAATTCCCAAAACATCCACCATATTTGAGTCCGATGATTCCACTAACTAGTCATCTAATAAGGAAAGAAGGGGCTCCACTCGCCAGCTGCCCTCCTGACATCCCCACTCATCAACGAAAGTCACACATCGACCACCCATATCTAAAAACACAAAAATTCTCTGAAAGCAGTCGATAACAACACACATATAGAAGAACCAGTCGATTCTAAAAATGACATCATTTGGATGCATCTGTAGAAAATGGAGGTCCCCACTGGACTGATGTGGTGCACCCCCAACTAGCATAGGACAAGATGGTCTGGCCTCTGACTGGAATACTCCAAACAAGGGGTACGAAAAGTCTCTCTACATATAGACCCAAACATGGGCTAGAATAGGTGCAACAAAGGAGTGTGAAGCTCCAGAATCAAACAAGGAACATGAAAGTGTGCCAAACAAGCTGATCGTACCTCAAACGACCTCTGGCCTCACTGGAACTACTTTCTATGCAACATGAAACTTCCCACACCCAACTCATTTCCCCTTGGATATCGGTCGTCTCTCCAACCACGCCCTGGTAGAGGTCCCTGAGGAGTGCCCTGAGGTCAAAATCCTCCTACAACATATGATCTTTGAGGAGAGGGAGCTCGCAGTCCCTTCTAATGCTACTAAAAAGGCATGGATGAAAACTACTACTATTGAGGTGGGCGCTGAACCTACCCACCCCCACTATACTGCACTCGATCTGGGTACTGATTCCGAAGGTGACCATGGCTACCACATATAAATAATATTAGTTCTGGGCCTGCAAAGAAAGGAAAAGGACCGGGATATCAGAATTGTAATTACTGGGGCCTACTCCCCACTAGTTTAAACCTGGAAGGCCCTAACGCTCGAGGCTTTCTACTGATGACCTTACCCTTCGAGAAGCCCAACTGAATCCCCTCTTGCGGCACTCACCCCAGTGTGTGCATCCTCTCCACCACTTTGGCCTTCTTCTGGACCTCCAAGTATGTTGGTAGAGTGAAGGGAGTAACAACATATTGAAGAGAAGGTCGAAGTGCCTCCTCTAAAAATCTTTCCTGATAATCCTCATCCGGAAAGAGGTCTAGAGAAAAGAGAAGGATATCCTTGAACTTGATCCCCAAATACCTCACTAAAATGATCCTTTACTAAAGGGAGAGTAGTTCCTGTCTCTTCTCTACCTTCATTGTGGAATATAGGAATTCCACCCGAAACTCCCTCTTGAAGTCAGTCCACAAAACCTCAACCTCCCTCTTATCCCCAAGATAGAGCATCCACCAGTGATGCGCCTCTCCCTACATCTATCTTATAGCCAAAGGAACCCAGTACTCTATCGAAGCCCGGATCAAGCTGAAAGATATCATCATCTCCTCGAGCCATCTCTCTGTATCCATGTCCTAGGCACTGCCCTCATACTTCTCAAGGGTCTTTTTATAAAATGCACGAAGTGTCTTATTCCACTGGTCACCCTCCTCCTCTCAATCATCCCTCTGTTAATCAGCTAGATCAGCCCCTTGGGCCTCGATCACCTGCACAACTCGTGGTCACTATCCGGGTGCCATAACTGCAAAGTAAATAAGGAATTCTAATGCCCGAGTAATGTAAAATATTTAATTTAATTTTTTTTAAAACTTGTTATTTATTTTAAATCCCAAAAATACCTAGGAAATACAAGAACAAAAGTCATTATGATGCATTAACCTTTCCTAGGGTCTCTACCCTGCAATCAATGTAGCCTCAATTGGTCGTTCGGTAGGTACAAAGTCCTTTCATAAGATCATGGGGGCCCTAAAATCCCATGTCCTAGTTGGTCTTCCCTGGCCTATTTTACGTACCAAGGTTTCCTAACACTGTTGACATACCATCCCATGCAATACTTACTGTTCCTAACTCCAAAATCCATCCTATCTCTCAACCTCCCTTTCTCTGATACCATTCTTTCACGACCCTCCTTCAACAAGATGATGGAAGGGACAACAGAGTACAAAACCCTTCCATCCTCAAGTTTAAGGAGAGATAATGACTCCTAAGACCCACCTTCAATAGGCCTCGGAGTGGCGACTAGCACCATGGGTATAAAAGCACACATAAAATGGAAGTAATTACCATTTTTATTTATTAGGATCATGAGATAAGATAGTAAATCCCAAACAACACCAAAACTGGAAGTAAATGTAAAGCCAAAACAATCCATTCCCATATTTATGTTCCAATAATATGTGCTACAAAAATACAAGAAAACTCCAAGGGAAGGTACCAAAATAAAAGAAAATCAGCAATGTCAATGGTCCCAACGTCTGAAGTATTAGGGCCTGGCATGGTCCTCAAAGTCCTCCTGGAAACCTGAAAGCAGTTTTGTATATGTAGGGTGAGCATACAAGTATACTTAGTAGGGAAAACCAAAATATCTCATGCACAAGTGGGGAGGCATTATAATTCCCCATGAGAAAAGGAAAATAATAGAAGGACCTAGAATGTAAACTATCCACCCAAACCTCACCAAGGAACACCCCACAAATAACGCAAGTAAAGTAAAGTAATAGTAATAACACATCGATGTTTGGGTACCTCACACAACTTTCCCACTAGTTATTCAAGACATCCTGCGCATCAGACCTCCCCCACTATTCTTACCACAGTCCCACTGCCACCCCCCGCCCGCACTCACCTGGGCTACCACAACCACACATCCCACCCGCAAACACCTGGGCCACAACAACCAGACATAAAAATGGTCGCATAAACCTAGTCCATAACAACTACCACCACGCCTGAAGACACCTGGGCCAAAAAAACCACTTCCATGCCCGAAGACACCCATGACTCATCCTGAATACACCTGCGAAACAAACTTCTCGCACACACCTAGGAAAACCACCACAACTACCCTTACAGAAGAATCTTGGGATATAATGGTCCTCAGGCTATCACAACCTACCTGAAGAGTCTTGGGCTACTCAGTAAAGGGAGTAGAAAAGGAGCTAATAACCAGCCACTCATTGGAGTGTTGGGGAAAACACTATCCACCATGAAATGGGGGTGTTCAGCACGAAGTTCTCAACTTGGGTGGGGCATGAATATGAAACATAATAACTAAATTATTAATATAGATAAACAATAACTCATCCCAAACTATGGTTTCTAAAACCATCCCATACACAAATACCCTATTTATTATTCATTCATAAAATCACAATAGCCACAACGAAGTCACAACTCATTCCAGGAAAACAAATCCCCATTAAACCAATTCTTCTTACCACATTCAAGTGGTTTTATTTAAATAATTATTCACTACCGGGAAACTAATAGGCATAACCACATTCCTAGGAGGAAAAAATAGCCAAGCAACAATATAAGCATTAACACCCAGTTCGCTTATAAAGTCACAACAGCAAAGAGGATTTGTTAGATCCCTCAAAGTACTGGAACCAAACCAAGCCCCAACATATAGTCCCACACGACCTCAGATCCACAAACTAACAACTACACTACAACAGGGGATCCCATCCCCATCCACGTCACCCCACAAGAATCAAGTAGAATAACCACACATATTACCAAGATAGAGAAAGGGAGTTTCCATATTCAAACACACCATTAATTAAGTTCCTTTCTTTCTGTTTGGTTAACCAGTGTGACCATACACGAAATCTTATTCACTGGGAATCCATTTAATCAATCGATTTCAAATGATTAACCAGTTTCCATGTTACAACCATTCACTCATAGAATTATCCAGAAAAACATAGGTTTATTAGTGTGCAATAAAGGACCATCAATGACTATGATTTTCAGTGGACATATGCCCATATAATTCACAATATATAAGAAAAGGTAAAAGAGTATAACAATATCATAAAACACACCCACTAATTCATTAAAAACCATTTATTATCTTCATTAAGTTTTGGTTCCATCCATCCTCGAAGGAACATCATTGTACCCACCCCACATGATACACAGTAAAGAGAGACGAAAGAAGAACCCAACCTGGATGATCAAAGATCAAATTGTTTATCCTCACGCCAATAATTGGGGATGCACGACTTACAGGAGAAGAACTCTGAGGACTCAAATAATGATTAGGAATGGCTCCAACACTGTTTCACCACTAGAGTTCGTAAGGGGGACTCAAAATTAACCAAGGAAGGTAAAAGAGACTAGACAAGAAGAAAAAAGAATCCCTGTGCGATAAAAGGTGAGATCCTGGAGTTACCAGATATGAAATCTTGAATGACATTAAATAAGGATCGTGGTTTCACCATGTGGTTGGATGGTTACACATGACAAAATTAATTATTATTTAATAATTCTCATCGAAGACGTGGCCATAACAACTGTGAGTTAAAGGTATTCCTTTAAATAGAGGAAAAAATGTAACATCAGAAGAACTGGAAAGCATGGGAAAAGGGTTTGACAACTAGGGAAAATCCACAAATATGGGTAATTCAAGGGTATACCCGCTCTTGGGGGATTTTACATATCATTTATGGGCTTTTAAATGTCTTTTAAAGGGGTATTAAAACACTTTTACATCAAAAGATACGTTGTGGGGGCTGAACTGGGAAAACTCAGGAACTGGGAAAAGAAACAGAGGGTGGGACACCATAATTGTGCCAACGTCATGGTTACAACATCACAGTTCCACCATCATAGTTCTTCTATGATTGGTTCCAACTTCATGGTTCTACCGTGACCAGTGCCACCGTCACAGTGCTTCCGTGATCGGTGCCACCATCATAGTGCTGCCGTGACTGGTGCCACCATCATGGTGCTTCCATGACTGGTACCACCTTCATGGTGCTGCCATGACTGGTTCCACCGTCATTGTGCTTCCATGATTAGTGTGACCGTTAATGTGCTGCCGTGACTGGTGCAACCACCATAGTGCCACTGCCACGGTGCCACCCTAACTGGTTCCACCATGACCGGTGCCACTATTTCGGTGGAACTGAGTTTTTGGAGAAGTAATAGACCTAGAGGGTCATAGACATTACATTATCATACTCAACTGATTATCATACTCGGCTTGTGAATTTTATTCAGATGATATTCGTATCAGGATGAATTAATCAGATCGGAATTTTCATACTGAGATTTCCAGACTGAGGAAGAATCGTACTAATTTTTCCATGCTCTGAATTGAAGTGTTTCCAATTCATCTCTACCATATTCTGTCGAAGTCATATTTTTCACACTGAGGAAAATATTACAAGGAAATATAATACCTAGTAGAGGCATAATAGGAAGAATCGTACTTAGAAGAATCATACTTGGAAAATCTGAATACTGAAAATCGGTGTGAGTTTTTTATAACATAGTCCAAGCGGTTCTTACCATCTTCTGGGTATTAAATTGAAGAACTGTTTTCAATTGAATACATTTGTGGAACTAAAAATAATCACAGGTTGCATGAGTTGTTACAAAATCATTATATCACCCTATTTGTGCTAAGAGGGTTCACACATAATTTTTGATGGTCTTTAAAGTACTACACGAGTGTAAGGGTATATCCTACTCATTGTTCTGGTGGATTTTTTAGTATTGGATTACTTCCAAAACAAACCAAGGAAATAACTATTCTTATTGAATATCAAACCTTGTAAATACTTGTATTCCTTTAGATGTGTGGTTGAATTGTTTTCAGTAGGGAATAAAATATTTAACAGGTGGTGAAGGTTATTTCAAGAAACATAAAAGAAAAAAGTATCACTAATTCACCCCCCTATTAGTGATAAAATCATCATAACTGGGCACTATTAATTATTTAGGATTTAGAGAATATACGAAGCTTTATAAGACTTAAGGTAAGATATTTTCTTTAAAACATTTTTTTAAATGTTTTAAACTCCTTTTCCTCTATATCCAAGTTCTTAAAAGTATACCAAGAATGATCTTATTTATTCATATAATAATGTTAAAAGTAATTTTCAACTATTTTCACTTAATTTTTAAAGGTATATAATGGAATAATTGAATATTAACAGTATGAATAATTTTTATTTTGTTACCAAAGTGCAAAAGACTATTTTCTTAACATATAAAAATTGAACAACTTTCCATACTGTCATAGAAGTTACTCATTATCAGGATCCCTATATAAGTTAATGTGGTATTTCAAAGAAAATTATATTCCATATCTTCTAGTTTTTTTTCCTTTTCAAGAGTTTTCAAAGAAAAAGGACGTTTTGCCTCATGTTTTTGTGAAAATGGAATGTATTTTTCTTATGGGATCAAATGAGTATTTCATGGATTTTATAATGGAAAAATTCAATACTACATGTGTTTTATTAATGATATGGTACTTGATAATTTTAGATAATGATGTTTGAGCCCTATATATATCATTACAACAAGTGTGTCCAATATAGATTTATAATGCATTGGATAATGATTAGTATTTGAAAGAGAAAAAAATAAGGGAGAAAACCTATTAGGTTACTCTTGTGGAATTTACCAAAACTCAGTTATTTTTGACATAGTTTAAAAATTATTGAAAATGGGTTATGAATACATTTCTAAAAGATACTTATTTAATAATTTATAAGGTTTTTTAATAAAATCATTAGATTTCATGAGGAAATAAAATTTTACAAACCTTTAAAAGTGAATGGTTGGAATGTTTTCATAAGTTCTCATATACCTGAAAGATCCTTCATGATTTTTTTTATTATAATGGTTTTAAATTATTTTCTTTGAGAAAAGGTTTATTTTATCATGTGTATATATTATATTTATGATCTTCATGTTTTATTGTGAAAAAGGTATACATTTTAATGGGTTTTCATACTTTTCACTATAACAAAAAAATTCATTTAACTTTTATATCCCCAAATGAGATTTTTTTCTCATCTCAAGTTTTTAAATATTTTCGGTAGGATCTATACATTTTTAATGAAAATATCATGGTCAAAATTTCTACTTTGGACTCATCTTAAAATATGTAAAAGTTTCTTGAATGATATAGGTGTGTAAACTTGTAACCCCATTTTTATGAAATATATTTATACTATGTAGTAGTGTTTAATTGATTATTTAATGTTTTTTCCAATTCTCTAAAACTCTAAATGTTAAAGATTATGCGAATGTAAGAAATTTAAACCCTAGTTATAAATCATGTAATTTTGGTTTTTATGATACACAATGTTAGAAATAATTCTATATGGTTTGTGGTAGATCAACTTAAATACACTAATCGTTTCATTGAAATTCCAAAGGATTTCTAACTTTATCAACTTTCAAGGATATACATCAATGATTTGGCGAGGCTGCATGGAACACCACTATTAATTTTATTTGACCATGATCCAATATTTACCTCCAATTTTTAGAAAACTCTACAACATGATTAAATAACTTAAATGAATTTAAGTACAACTTATCACCCCCAAACTAATGTCCAATATAAGTGGATTAACCTAAAAATTAAAGGCATGTTGATATATTTCTTGATGAACTTCAAAGGTGGATGAGATCAACATATTCCACTAGTTTAGTTCTTGATTTTTTTTCTTATAATAAAGTATCCAAAAGGATCCATATGAATCCCTTTACAGGAAGAGATGTATGAAATCTGCGTGTTCAGATAATGTTTGCGAAATCAAGTTGTAGGGACCTAAAATGGTAGAGAAGGACAAGAACATTTAGTAGAACATCAGTATAGATAAAATAAGAAAAAGATCTATGCTGATAATCCTTGGAGAGACATGGAGTTCGAGGTTGGATATAATGCATTACTTTACATATCTCTATTGAAGGGATTTATGAGATTTGGGATAAAGAAAAATATAAGTCCCTGATACATCAACCACTTTGAGATTATCTTTTGAATTGGATCTATAGACGATCTACTAGCACTCCCACCAACCTTATCTCAAGTACATGATGTATTCCCCATATATCTCTTGAGGAAGTACATTCCAAATAAAATACATGCTCCAAATTTAGAGGTGGTATAGTTAGAGGATGATCTCTATTAGAAGAGAAACTGGTGAAGATATTAGACCTGAGAGATAATGTTCCATGTAATAAGACTATTCACCTAGTCAAAGTACCATGGTAGAACCATAAGTACGAAGAGGTCACATGAGAACCTTAGGAATCAATGAAATAAAAGTAACCTAATATATTTTCATCTTATTGGGAGAAATGTAATTTTTAGGGTGATATTTTTTATGGGGGGAAGAATGTAACGACACAAAATTTAATCAATGGAATTTTCATTCAAATTATACAAATGAGTCATATTTATTAATGAAACACTTTATAAAGCACATGTTCCATAAGATAGAATCAAAAAAACATTATTATATTAATTAAATAAATACATTTTGAGAATAAATATATCCATAACGATTAAAATTGTTACAATGAGATAAAGAATATAAAATAATATAACTATAATAAGAAAATTTGAATATTCATAACCCCTAGAATGATCACACTCATGGAAAACACTGTAGAAATGAAATAGAATATTTTAATTGAAATATTTATTTTGAAATTGAATATATATATATATATATATAATATTCATAGAAAATGTAAGTGAATGAAGAATTATTGGAAACTCATATGACAGTTACAAATCTGATCGTTGGATTGAAAATATGTTAGTTGGAATTGTAATATGACTATTTAGAATAGTGTATGGACCATTAGAATATAATAATCACCTATTTAATTGTAAAATAATTTTTATTTATCTTAATAAATAAAAATAAATAAAACTTATATCGTGATACAAGTAAATAAATGTTTTATAAATGATAAAATAAGTGTTTGGATTTTTGTAAAACACATATATTTTATTTATGTTTTTATTGTAAATATAAAAAATTAGAAGAAAGTTTAGTATCAAAAAATTATTTTATAAAATAATATTAAGCTTCATTATAATTATAATATAGGGTTATGAGACCATAAGTTATTTTTTGAAGGGTTCAAAAATTGATTATAATATTAAAATTGGTATTTCTCAAACTTATAGGGATTTAATTTAAAAGTTATTTTTATAATATTTAGAAAATTATTTTCATTAAACATATTTAATTTTTTGAATATATAAATCAAAAAAAATTGGGGAAAATTTTGATATTTTTCTAAGAGAGTTGATTTTTTGAATAGTAAAATACAACAAAATACAATAATTACCATTATAAGAAAAATACATGTAGAAATGAGTTATAAACAATATAAGTGAACATTTTTTTGAACTAAAATGATTTAATTACTCTATATAGTCACAATATTCAGCACTATAGTTAGTCTTGATCTAAAATAACAAACTAATCACTATTATATTCAAAAACATTCCTCCCCTTCACTTATAAATACCATCCCTTTTCCCCACACCCCATAAGGCATGTAGCTTTCAAAATTTCTTCAAAATTATAATAATAACTCATTCCCAATTTATTATTGATTTTTCTATCACCAAATACCATTCTAAGGAGCCTTAAGGGGTAACCTAAGTAGAGAAACCCAAAGGAAGTGGTGAATTATCAAACAGACATCTTTCAATTTTATTCTTCTTATAAAACCCCCTATATTTTCAAAAAACTATTAAATAGTAACATAATTATCCTAAATATACTTATATTTTATTATTATAGTGTAATATACAATTTATACCCTCCACTCAATCGATTCTAAGAAAAATATGATTGTTCAAAATATGGTCAGATCATCGCCCCATGAACAAATAATTTCATTTTCCACCACCACCTTCATGGATGGTTTAAGTTTAATTATTATGGTCTAAAATTATAAAAATGATAATATTATATTTTATTTAAAATTATTTAATGGATATATATCCATAATAATAAATTAAACTATATAAGTTCATAGTGGCCGAAAAAATCACCTAAGTGAGTTAGCCATACAACGGTAATAATTAAACTATATGAACTAAGAGTAATTTTAATAATTTTTGAATTTTAAAACCATTTTTACTTATGTAATGACATGGAAATTATTTCATAACTATTCTAGGGTTATTAAACCATTACATAAAAAACTTCTATAATTATATACAAGTGATTCGACCTTTGAACATTGACATAAACGAACTCGGGATAATAAAAACAAACAAAAATATAAATTAAATGACTCTAAACTAACATTAAATATTGATAATAAATAAAATATATTATAATAATGTTCCAACTAATTTATTTAATAATAATAATTTTATTATTAAAAATGTTAAGTGAAAGTGCAGAGTAAATTCGGACTTGAGGTATCAAAACTCTCTAAACCACTATATTTTCATTGGTTTATTCATTAACTCTATGTACCTCACTTTATATTCTTAATTTTATAAAGAAGAAATTATATATTCAATATATATCTTACTTTCATATATAAATATTTTATCCTTGTTTTATTTACTCTAAATATACAATATTGTGATGGTCTTCTCCCAAATCATTCTTATAAGTAAACTATATTTAAAAAAAATTTCTATTTCTTATTTTAGGTTATGAACCACCCATAAAATGTTTTTTATCTGAAAAGGTTATATATATATACTCATTATGTTATAGAAAAACCTCCTAGTTCAATTCTAGTTTTATGAAAAATATGATTCACTTAATGTATTTAAAAATTCCATACCATTTTTTTTAAAACTCACGAAAGAAGTTGAATTTAAAAATCAATTCTCCTACATTCCTCATGAAATTTTCATAAAATTGACTATGTATTTGAAGTATTTTCTTATTTTACAAATATTAACTCTCAATAAATTTAATTTCTTCTTATTTTTTTAATACTTATAGTATATTCTTTGATTATGATTTGACGGAAGACTATATAAACCATTTCTTTCCATAGGTATTTCTTATGATTTTTCCTTATATTTGATTTTATTATATGGAACCCATATGTTTTTACATGTTATGATGAGTTAACCCAGATAACACTCCAATAAATTAATTAATATTTATATCTCATAAGATGATATTTTGGGATAAATGAGTAGTTCTTATCCATTATTATACTTTGTCCACTGTGTTATTATGTATTGACAATGACCCTAATTTATGCTTTAGATTTCATATATTATGATGTCTCAATATTAATATGATTCCATGATCTTATGATTTAATCTTATTTATATCAATATTTTATATAATTATTCAAGATACTTTAATTTTATGATATTATGTTAAATCATTTGACTCATCTACTATGCTTCATTATCATGCTTATTCCCTTAATAGGCTACATTGCACACCCATTTTGTTTGTATATTACCTAGGATACCCTCTACAATCTTATAATATCAAATGGTTCCATTATAAAATTATAGATTTTATAGTAAATATGTTGTATTTTGGTTTCATTTTGATGTTTTAAGAACCTATTCTCATAAAGAGACTATGCCTCTGGATAATTTTGTTATGTTTATTGTACATTTATGTTAAAAAATCAGGTAATAATATGTGAAAGAGGCTTCATTATCTATAGTGGGTATCAAATAAGTGACTAGTTATTTTTTGGGTATTAGGATAATAATAATTTATTAAAAACCCAATGGATAAGTCCAAGTATAGGGAAACATCCTGAATTTTTTTAAAGTATAGGGAGAGTGGTTTCTAAGAAATGAAACACCTATTTGGATTCTATAAGTGGATGTGGTTCTAGAATATATGTGACTAGGGGTAATAAACCTATAATATCTCATTGGGTATTAACTTGACCTGTACCTGGTGCATGACCAAGAGGCCTTGTTGCACACTTGGATGGACACCCATGGGAGATATTCTTTGGTAAATTCAGAAACTCTACATGAATCATTATTAATAATGTGAATAGACTGTAAGGATATAATAAATAATTGGGAAATTATCATGGATTAATTATGCTGAAACCTAGAGACTCAAAAGTTAGGATATACCTGTCATTTATGAGTAATTTGTTTTATTTTCATAGTTTCCCTTTTCTATGATTATTAGTTTCTATATGCTCATCCCTATGTTTCCTTTATTATAGTTAATAGAGGTAAATAGGATGAATCATAATAACAACCAATGTTTTAGAAAATTTAATGATTACCTTAATGAGATGCCTAACCTAATTATATTAGAAACTAATAACTTTAAAGAATTACTAGATCAACTGACTCAATTAATGTATAAAATCTTGAATCATGTGGAATTAACTCCTTATCCTAAGGAAGATAAAGGTATGTTTGAGTCATTTATGTGGAAAATGCCTCCATCTTTTAGTGAATTTCCAAAATACCTCACTACAAATAATGTATTATCTCCATCGAAAATATATTCTCTATCCTCCAATGCTTTTCATAAGGGAAATTTTTACTGGAAATCTATCACCTTGTGCAAAAATAAGATCATTAGTTTAGAAAAATCAAGAATGAAAATCCCAAGGAAGAAATTGAATCCTTGGAATGAGAAGGGTTCAATAAAATATTTTTAAATAAAAATTTCATTGAAATCTCTGTCTTAAAATGGAGAGGTAATTTCTTGGACTGAAACAAAACAAATATGTGTATATTAGAGTTTATGATTAATACTACACAATTATTTTATATATACGACTCCAAATTAATTATCAACACCAAATATAAGGGGAAAAAATTATTTAGTTTATTAAAGATGAGTCTATAAAAGTATTTAGTGATTCTAAACTTTGATAGCTATGAAGAGATTGTCTAATGTTTCCTTAAGGTTGAGATGATTATGGGTGATTCTCAGTGGTCTTCAGGGGTTGGAGATAAAAATTTATAACCTAATGTTTAATTAGATAATACTAATGTGTAAATCAAATAGAGTAAATAAAACCAAACTTCCCACATGTAAAAATTGTGGAAAGAAGCATCCCAGAAACTATCTCAAGGGAATGAGGAGATGATTTAAATGTGGAAAATAAGGGTATCAAGATAATCATTACTAAAGAGAGATAAATAATAAAACTAATATAATGTAATAAAATAAGTTTTTGATAAATAATCAACCTATATTCAAGTCTTTTAACTACAAGAAACATAAAAATTATTCAAGACAATGCAGAAATCCAAGGATTTTCATAGATAATATGTGACAACATCCTCCAAGTACTAGAGATATATGAAGGGAGTATTATATAAATAATATTTCGGTGGAACCTAATAATGAAGTGGTGATAGGTAGACAAGTTATTCATTCAATAGTGTTAAAAATATTATTTTATTTGTGTTATACACATTCTTTTATATCATTAGAGTTTAGTAGAACTATTAAAAAAACACCTCAATACATGGAGGTTGAGTTACTTGTGTGGACATCATATGGGTAAATTATTTCATCCCACATATATAACATGTCCCCAATTAATGTTTATATATAAAAACTCCCATAAAATCTTATCATACTTCCATTAGTGGAATTTGATGCTATAATAGAGATGTATTTTTGGTCCCAATATAATGACAACATCAACTGTTGGTAGATGGATATCACAGTCTATATCCCAAATCATTCTCATATTCTGTAAAATTATAAGTAGGTGGATGAGCCTAATTTAGAATATTCTTATCAAGAATTTATATTATTACCCTATGTGGAATCATATCTAGCTAAAATAACTGACATAAAGGAGTGAATCATTCTCGAAGACATTCCCATTGCGAGAGACTATACTTATATATTCCTTAGATAGTTTCTTTGTCTTCATTATAACCAAGATTTTGATTTATTAATTGAAATTATCTATATATATTTCTATATCTAATAAAACATATATAATTAACACTATTAAGTTATAATAACTAATTGAATAGTTAAAATATATTCTAGGTAAGGGTTTTATATGCCCAATGCTTCACCATGGAATATACTAGTTCTTTTCATCAAGAATAAGGATGGGTAAATGCACCTTTGTATTGATTATAATTAACTCAACAATATCATGAAAATAGAAAAGTAATATAAGGCCCCAACCTTAAACCTTACTTAATCTTGAGTTATTACAAGATTACACATTGATGATCTTTTCGGGTTTAGAGTTTTAGAGAATTAGATCATAAAACATGCATTACATTCCACATATAAACCAAGTGGTTACATAAAGATAGTATTCTTCATTCCCATAAATGGAAACATATTTAAAATAAAACATGGATTCTTTCTTGAAACTTCCTTGACACTATCATCATATCATGTACCTTTCCCTTTACCTGTGAAAAACATTTCAAAAAACTTGGGATGAGCATAAAAATCTCAGTAAGGGATATAGAAATATGGAAAGGAAACATGGGTACATATATACATAAGAATGAAATCATACATTACCCATAAAACATAAGAACTTTAACATACCTCATCAAAACATGAATAAATCATAGAAATCATAAGACATAAAGGTAACTTGAGGCATTCATAACATTCTTACGTAGGGAGTAACCCTCTTGGTTACGTTTGGAATACCCATCACAGTATATTCCCTAAATCTCTTCGGAGAAACCTTAATGTTTCACTCCTTCGCATTACCCAATGCATTGTAGAGCTATATCGGGCTCACCCGCCCTTAGTTTTTCACGGAACAAACTGTCTTCATAATAATGCCCAAGAACCTCAACATAATCGTATCACATAAAACATGCATAAAGGAAACATAACATTTCCACCTTTCAATCACAAGATATCAATACAACACATTGATATAAAAAAATTTATGAAAACCATTTTCAATACCAAAATAAAAGAAAAGTAAAACATGGTATTTATTTTTCTTTTAAAAAAGGTATGGCTTGTAGAGGAAGCCGAAACTCAAATAATAGTCACGGCGGCAGAGAAGTCGTTGTCGCCGCATACGTACGACAAAAACATTCCCTTTTGTCATTTAGTAAACGCTTCGTATAAAAAATATTCCTTTTGAATAAACGTAAAAGTCAAAGGGGTTTATACACCGTATAAAAGAAGGTTGTGTATAAAACAAAATATGCCTCAATGAATGGAGATTGAGACGAAGTCCCATACCTCAGGTCCGACTTGACTCGGTCGTTCTTTAATCTCCGGAATAATAAACTTGAGTTAATTTCTACTTGTTTAAGAACCTTTTTCAAGGTCATTATTCCTTTTATATCACTTATTTTCATTTAATGAACACTATGTAATTATTTAAGTTAATAACGTTCGTTTGAACGATCATTGGTACTTGAGTAAAAAATAAACCCTTTATAATTACAAGTTGTTCATGTATACATTATATCCAGAATGGTATTCATGATGTAGATATCATATATGTCATATATATCCAGTACATGCATGCATTTATAATATTACATAATCATTTAGAGGTAAGAAATGAAATGCACCGTTCATGGAGACGGTAAGCCGTACGTACGCATGAATGCTACTTTCATTTCTATTTCGTATTTTATAGAATGGAATCATAATGATATAAAGGTATATTATAATTCCCGTATAATATCATATATAATATCATAACTACATCCTTTATACGTCCCACATATGGTATTTAACGAATCAAATCACTTTGAGGGGGCGGTAGTCCGCACTTCCTTAAATGAAGATATCGCGTTTACCCATAATGGAAACCATAAAGGTAGGCCCAAAATGAAAAATACAGAAGCTTAAAAGAAACATATACATATTATATATCATATATAAATATAGTGTCATCATAATGGCCACCTTTTAAGGTGTTAAAAGAATGTTGAACAATCATCGTTTCAGGAGGCATAAATTCACCATCCACGGAAACAATATGTCCATTAACCATTAGATGTAGGTGTGTGTAATTGTAGCTCGAATAATTATTATAACAACATCCTAGTATATTTAAGATACTAGATTTGTTACAAAATAAATGAATAAAAAGAGTTTAGGGGGTTGGAGAAGCAAAATAAAACAAAAGGACTCAACTGAAGACATTACCTTAAAATCGGGTAACTCCCTTTGGTTTGAGCTGAAAGTCTTCCTTGGGAAAAATTCATCCCAAATTGAGCCTTCAAAGAGTAATATAGGGAAGTGTAGAGACAAAATGGGCAGGGGTTGGACGAGCCAAAGGCTTTTGGAGTGTGGGTAAGGAGGTAGAGGTGGGGGCCTTTTATAAGAGGAGAGGAGGGGCACTCTTGTAAAGTTACAAAATGTTACTTTATTTTCAAAAGAGTTTCGGATTTTAAAGGTCCCACATGGATTAATTTCTATGATAAGGTGATGAGGGTTCGAAATCCACTCATCTAATAGGTTTTGGACATGTTTAGGTCTTAGATTTTACATTATCTTTCCATTTTATTTAAATCGTTAAATAATGAGGTCATCGCTGCATCATCATGATGTCATAAATAATTTAATTTATTTAATGTCTAAAAATTATAAAAAAATTACTATGATGTAGGAAACAATTTTATCTTTCCAATGAATATTTATAGTCAAATATATTACTTGTATAACCCCATGTAAAGTTTTTTTTAGTAAAACATTTCATGTTTGTTCCCTTTTTACTTTAACATTAAATAAAAAGTTATTTATGTCATTTCCCAACCAAAGTGGCTCCATGGGGTCCCCAAGTTGACCCGTGGATTTTCTTGGTCGGCCATGACACATCCAATGAGATTAGGACATGTTTCAAGCTCATCTCATGTTATTAAAACATTATTTTTACCTTAAACTACACTAATTACCTCTAATCGCGAATAAAAACTTAATAAGTTACTATTCACCAAAAAATTATTTAAATCTCATTGAACCACATTTTAATTATTAATGACAAGAATTTATGTCGGATTTTTGAAATTCAAAACACAGAAGTGGTAAAATTTAATTTAAATGAAAAATCAGTTTTTATAAGTACCACTTAGTGGTTTCACTATTCATCAAAAATTGAAGTTTTCCAGAAAAATACCAAAACTTCACCCTAAGCTATATTTGATATTCCGAATTCAAAAATGAAGTCCATTTTACAAAATTCAAAACATATAAGTCACATTAATTAATTTAATAATTAATTCCCGCTGTCAGAGCAAATAGCGTGTTTTTATGAAACAATAAGTATCAAAAGATTGACACTAGTTTAAGTCCGATTTCAAAGTGAAATTAATTATAATGACCACCATTGGATTAAATGGTAAAAATATATTCAAATTACACTTTAATACCAATTAAAAAGATAATCTAATCATATAAATAAAGTAGATTAAAAAGCAGTTTTGATGTAAAATGCAGTATTTTTCACTATTCATTAAAAAATGAACATTGTCAGAAAAATACCAAAAATTTATCCAATGTAAATTTCTATGTCCCAATCATAAAGAATATGTTTATTTTGACAAATAGAGATTATAAAATTGTCAAAAGTTTGTTTTAAAAAGGGTTTTCCATCAAAAGGCAGTAAAACAATCTTTTAAGAATATTAGTGTATTCCATGCATAAGATTGTATTTATTTTCATTTTAAGCCTCTAAAACACTATCTTAACCATTAATAGACATAGATATAAATATCTATTATTAATTACTTACTTGGCATGTTACATCCTTCCCCCCTTTAGAAAATTGCGTCCCCGCAATTTATTTACTTATCGAATAAATGGGGGTACTTATCCCTCATTGCATTTTCATATTCCCATGTTGCCTCTTCCATCATGTGGTTTTTCCACAAAACCTTTACCTGATTAATCACCTTATTTTGTAACACTTGCTCCCTGTGGTCAAGAATCTGGACCGGTTGTTCCTCATAAGATAGGTTCTCTTCCAGCTAAACTACCTCTGGACTCAAAACATGAGATGGATCTGACATATACTTTCTCAACATCGAAACGTGAAAAACATTGTGTACCTGAGATAAACTCGGAGGTAAAGCCACCCGGTATGCAACTGATCCAACTCTCTCCATAATTTCATATGGTCCAATGAACCTTGGACTCAGCTTTCCTTTCTTACCAAATCGCATCACACTTTTCCATGGTGATACTTTGAGAAAAACATGATCACCTACCTCAAAAGAGAGATCCTTCCTCCTGTTGTCCGCATAACTCTTCTACCTGCTCTGAGCTGTTCTCATGTGTTTCTGTATCAGCTGAACTTTTTCTGCCAACTCTTCTACCAATTCTAGTCCCATCAACTTCCTTTCACCCACTTCATCCCAGAAAGCTGGAGTTCAACACCGCTTCCCATATAATTCCTGAAATGGTTCCATCTGTATACTAGAATGAAAACTGTTATTATATGAAAATTCAACCAAAGAAAGATGTTGGTTCCAACTTCCCTGATAATACCTCGAACAAGCTCATAGCATATCCTCCAAGGTCTGAATTGTTTGTTCCGACTGCCCATCTGATTGAGGATGAAAACCTGTACTAAAATTTAATTCAGTACCCAACGACTTCTGAAGGACTTTCCAAAAGTTAGAAGTGAACCTGGGATCACGGTTAGATACAATGGAGAGAGGAAATCCATGTAACCTGACTATCTCTTTAAGATACAAAAAGGAAAGTTTATCTAGGGAAAAATTATATCGTATAGCAAGGAAATGAGCATATTTAGTCAAGCGATCAATAATAACCTAGATTGCATTATTACCTCGAGGGGTCTTCGGTAATCCCACAACGATGTCCATGGATATATTCTCCCATTTCCACTCTGGAACTAGTAAAGGCTGAAGAATCCCTTTCGGTAACTGCCGCTCTGCTTTAACCTATTGACATGTCAAACACTTCACAGTAAAATCAGCAATATCTCTTTTCATTCCATCCCACCAGTAATACTCCCGCAGATCTCTGTACATCTTAGTACTTCCAGGATGAACTGAAAATGGAGAACTATGAGATTCATATAACAACTCTCTCTTCAACTATGAATCACAAGGCACACACAATCTCTTCCCAAATCTCAAAACGCAATCATTATCAATGTTGAATTCATGCAACTTACCTTTCTGAACCAGCTCTACCTTTTTCTGCAACTCACTGTCTTGCTTCTGTGCTTGCTTGATTCTGTCTGATAGAGAAGATTTCACTGATACCTAAAACAAAACAGAAGAACATCCTGCACCAACAACTTCTATGCCAAAGTTCATCAAATCCTTAACCAAAGGATCACGTTCCAAATGCAACATTGCTAATGAAGCATTACTTTTTCGACTCAAAGCATCATCCACTTTATTTATTTTTCCCGGATGGTAATGAATTGTACAATCATAATCCTTGATTAATTCTATCCATCTCCTTTGTCTCATGTTCAATTATTTCTGAGTGAATATATACTTTAAACTTTTGTGATCGGTATATATTTCACACTTTACTCCATACAAATGATGCCTCCAAATTTTTAAAGCAAAAACAACAGCAGCTAATTCCAAATCATGTGTAGGGTAATTTACCTCATGAGTTTTCAACAGTCGTGAAGGATAAGCAATTACCTGATCATTCTGCATTAGGACGCAACAAAGTCCATTCAATGAAGCATCACTATATATAACAAACTCACCATTCCTAGAAGGTAGTGCCAAAACTGGAGCATTCACCAATCTTCTTTTCAGTTCCTGAAAACAATCATCACATTCTTTTGTCCAGATAAACTTAACACCCTTCCGAGTTAGCTTAGTCATTGGACGAGATAATCAGGAAAAATTTCTAACAAACCTTCGGTAATAGCCGGCCAAACCAAGGAAACTATGAATCTTTGTTACATTTGTGGGTCTTGGCCATTCTTCAACAACCTTTGTTTTTGAAGGATCAACAGTTATCCCATCTTTAGAAACAATATGACCAAGGAAAGAAATTTGTTGCAACCAAAACTCACACTTGCTGAATTTCCCATACAATTTATTTTCTTTCAAGGTTTGCAAAATAACCCTTAAATGTCTTTCATGTTCTTCTTTACTTTTAGAAAACACCAAAATATCATCAATGAAAACCACCACAAACTTATCCAAGAACTCATGGAAAATTATATTAATTAAGTCCATGAATACAGAAGGTGTATTGGTTATCCCAAAAGGCATTACTACAAACTCATAATGGCCATATCTTGTACGAAATGCAGTCTTCGGAACATCTGCTTCCTTTACCTTTAGCTGATGGTACCCCGATCTCAGGTCAATCTTTGAAAAATACTGAGCTCCCTGGAGCTGATCAAACAAATCATCGATATGAGGCAAAGGATATTTGTTCTTAAAAGTGATATTATTCAAGGCTCTATAATCAATGCATAGTCTCATAGAACCATATTTCTTTTTAACAAATAAAACAGGAGCACCCCAGGGTGATGTGCTAGGTCGAATGAAACCTTTCTCTAATAAATCTTGTAATTGCTCCTTCAACTCTAAAAGTTCAATTTGAGCCATTCGATAAGGGTGTTTTGAAATTGGCTTAGCATCAGGAACTAAGTCAACAGTTAACTCAACTTCCCGATCTGGAATTATTCCAGGAAACTCATCAGGAAAAACATCAGGATACTCATTTACCACTGGCACATCATTAATCTGAACAGTTCCTTTATTTTCAACGATGTGTGCAAGGTAACATTCATTTCCATCTTTTACAAGTTTCTCAGCCTCTTGATATATTATCAAAAGTAAGGGTTCATTCTTGTAAACAAACTGAAAGTCTTTTTGAAAAGAAACTTCTTTATCTCTATAGTCAATATTAGCATGGTAAATAGAGATCCAATCCATACCTAGGATAACATCAAACTCTACTAGAGGTAGAACAATAAGGTTTGAAAGTAGGTTCTTTCCACATATAAGGATAGGAAGATTCTTATAAATTCTTTTTGCCTCAAGATTTCCCCTAGGTGTCTTTACCACAAGTTTAGGAGTCATTTCTTGAGATGGTATTCCCATTTTACTGGAAAAGTTTTCAAAGATGAAAGAATGTGTAGACCCCGAATCAAACAACACACTGGCATAATCTGAAAAAACAAACAAAGTACCTAATACAACTTCATTTGACGGCCCAACATCTGCTGAATTAGTTGCAAAGGATTTCACCACCCCTTTCTGCTTGTAGTCTAACTGCTTCCCATCACTCAAGCTCTTTTTCGGACACTCGTTTGAATAGTGACCCATCTCATTGCACTTATAACATTTCACTAACTGTAAATCAAATTTGGTCTTACCATCACCCTGATCTTTTTCAGTGAAATCACGAGCCTTATGTCCCATATTACCACATCGGTAGCACTTTCTAGAATTCAGAAGACATTCCCCAGCATGCCTTTTGCCACATTTATCACAAACTGGAAACTTAGATTTCTTACCATCGGACTTTTTTGAAGAATTCTTACCTTTCTCCTGCCACCTCGGTCTCTTCTTCTGTTGGTTGTTATAGAACACTTGATCATCGGCAAACTCCATTTCCACCTTCTCAGCACATCGAACAATCTTTTCATAACTTTTAAACTCACGAGAAGCTAATGCCCTTCGATATTTTGGCTTTAATCCTGAGTAAAAACGATTGATTTTACTATCAAGGTCTCGGATAAAATTTGGAGCATACCTTGCCAATCGAGTGAACCTTTCTTCATAGGTAGCCACTGAGTCTTCCTCTTGCCTCAATTCCAAGAATTGCCTTTCCATCCTAAGTCGAACAGCCTTAGGAAAATACTTCTCAAGAAACATACCTTTGAATTCATCCTAGTCAAGAGCATCAATCTCATCAGCGTCCCTGATATTTTTAACCATAGACCACCACTGATCTGCTTCACCCTCCAAACGGTAAATAGAAAGACTAACATTTTGATTTTCTGAACACCCCATGACATCGAAAATATTCTCCAGTGCTTTAATCCACCCTTTAGCTAGCACAGGGTCAGATGATCCTCTGAATGATGGGGGATGTTGCCTCATGAAATGTTCCACCACTGACATGTTCCTCTGCGGTTGATCTGGCTAATCTCGTGCATGGATACCACCACCATTTATCGCTTGAGTCAACTATTCCATTACTGCAACAAACTGTTCAGTTCCAATTCCGACCATCTCAGGATGCTGATTCGGAAGGTTATTTCCTTCTACATGCCTTCCTAGCACTGCTTCCCTGTTTCCTCTACGGAAAACCATTCTGAACAAACATTTCTTAGATGAAGCAACATGGTAATCTTCAAATGCTATATCATTTCAAAAAAAATATTTTTGGATAATCATTTAATAGAATTCTAACTCCTAAAGTTATCTAAACCGACCTCTGATATCAACTATAAGGCCCCAACCTTAAACCTTACTTAATCTTGAGTTATTACAAGATTACACATTGAGGATCTTTTCGGGTTTAGAGTTTTAGAGAATTAGATCATAAAACTTGCATTACATTCCACATATAAAAAAAGTGGGTACATAAAGATAGTATTCTTAATTCCCATCAATGGAAACATATTTAAAATAAAACATGGATTCTTTCTTGACACTTCCTTGACACTATCATCATATCATGTACCTTTCCCTTGACCTGTGAAAAACATTTCAAAAAACTTGGGATGAGCATAAAAAGCTCAGTAAGGGATATAAAAATATGGAAAGGAAACATGGGTACATATATACATAATAATGAAATCATACTTTACCCATAAAACATAAGAACTTTAACATACCTCATCAAAACATGGATAAATCATAGAAATCATAATACATAAAGGTAACTTGAGGCATTCATAACATTCTTACGTAGGGAGTAACCCTCTTGGTTACGTTTGGAATACCCATCACAATATATTCCCTAAATCTCTTCGGAGAAACCTTAATGTTTCACTCCTTCACGTTACCCAATGCATTGGAGAGCTATATCGGGCTCACCTGCCCTTAGTTTATCACGGAACCACCCGTCTTCATAATAATTCCCAAGAACCTCAACATAATCGTATCACATAAAACATGCATAAAGGAAACATAACATTTCCAAATTTCAATCACAAGATATCAATACAACACATTGATATAAAAAATATTATGAAAACCATTTTCAATACCAAAATAAAAGAAAAGTAAAATATGGTATTTATTTTTCTTTTAAAAAAGGTATGCCTTGTAGAGGAAGCCGAAACTCAAATAATAGTCACGGCGGCAGAGAAGTCATTGTCGCCGCATACGTACGACAAAAAGATTCCCTTTTGTCGTTTAGTAAACGCTTCATATAAAAAATATTCCTTTTAAATAAACGTAAAAGTCAAACGGGTTTATACACCGTATAAAATAAGGTTGTGTATAAAACAAAATATCCTTTAATGAAAGGATATTCAGATGAAGTCCCATACCTCAGGTCCGACATGACTCGGTCGTTCTTTAATCTCCTGAATAATAAACTTGAGTTAATTTCTACTTGTTTAAGAACCTTTTTCAAGTTAATTATTCCTTTTATATCAATTATTTCCATGTCATGAACACTATGTAATTATTTAAGTTAATAACGTTCGTTTTAACGATCATTGGTACTTGAGTAAAAAATAAACCCTTTATAATTACAAGTTTTTCATGTATCCATTATATCCAGAATGGTATTCATGATGTAGATATAATGTATGTCATATATATCCATTAAATTCATGCATTTATAATATTACATAATCATTTAGAGGTAAGAAATGAAATGCACCGTTCATGGAGACGGTAAGCCGTACGTACGCATGAACGCTAATTTCATTTCTATTTCGTATTTTATAGAATGGAATCATAATGATATAAAGGTATATTCTAATTCTAGTGTAATATCATATATAATATCATAACTCTATCCTTTATACGTCCCACATATGGTATTTAACAAATCAAATCACTTTGAGGGGGCGGTAGTCCGCACTTCCTTAAATGAAGATATCGCGTTTACCCATAATGGAAACCATAAAGGTATGACCAAAATGAAAAATAAAAAATCTTAAGGAAAACATAAACATATTATATATCATATATAAATATATTGTCATCATAATGGCCACCTTTGAAGGTGTTAAAAGAATGTTGAACAATCATCGTTTCGGGAGGCATAAATTCACCATCCACAGAAACAGTATGTCCATTAACCATTAGATGTAGGTGTGTGTAAGTGTAGCTCGAATACTTATTATAACAACATCATAGTATATTTAAGATATTAGAGTCGTTACAAAATAAATGAATAAAAAGAGTTTAGGGGGTTGGAGAAGAAAAATAAAACAAAAGGACTCAACTGAAGACATTACCTTAAAATCGGGTAACTCCCTTTGGTTTGAGCTCAAAGGCTTCCTTGGGAAGACTTATGCCCAAAGTGAGGCTTAGAAGAGTACTATAGAGAAGTGGAGAGACAAAATGGGCAGGGGTTGGCCGAGCCAAAGGCTTTGGGAGTGTGGGTAAGGAGGTAGAGGTGGGGGTCTTTTATAAGAGGAGAGGAGAGGCACTCTTGTAAAGTTACAAAATGCTACTTTATTTTCAAAAGAGTTTCGGATTTTAAAGGTCCCAAATTGATTTATTTAGCGGATAAGGTGATGAGGGTTCTAAATCCACTCATCCAATAGGTTTTGGACATTTTTAGGTCTTAGAGTTTACATTATCTTTCCATTTTATTTAAATCGTTAAATAATGAGGTCATCGCTGCATCATCATGATGTCATAAATAATTTAATTTATTTAATGTCTAAAAATTATAAAAAAATTACTATGATGTAGGAAATATTTTTATATTTCCAATGACTATTTATAGTCAAAAAGTTTACTTGTATAACCCCATGTAAAAATTGTTTTAGTAAAACATTTCATGTTTGTGTCATTTTTACTTTAACATTAAATAAAAAGTTATTAATGTCATTTCCCAACCAAAGTGGCTCCATGGGGTCCCCAAGTTGACCCATGGATTGTCTTGGTCGGCCATGACACATCCAATGAGTGTAGGACATGTTTCAAGCTCATCTCATATTATTAAAACATTATTTTTACCTTAAACTACACTAATTACCTCTAATCGCGATAAAAAACTTAATAAGTTACTATTCACCAAAAAATTATTCCAATCTCATTGAACCACATTTTAATTCTTAATTACAACCATATATATCGGATTTTTGAAATTCAAAACACAGAAGTGGTAAAATTTCATTTAAACGAAAAATCAGTTTTTATAAGTTCCACTTAGTGGTTTCACTATTCATCAAAAATTGAAGTTTTTCAGAAAAATACCAAAAATTCACCCTAATCTATATTTGATATTCCAAATTCAAAAATTAATTCCACTTTACCAAATTCAAAACATATAAGTCACATTAATTAATTTAATAATTAATTCCCGCTGTCATAGCAAATAGCGTGTTTTTATGAAACAATAAGTATCAAAAGATTGACACTAGTTTAAGTCTGATTTCAAAGTGAAATTAATTGTAATGACCACCATTGGATTAAATGGTAAAAATATATTCAGATTACACTTTAATACCAATTCAAAAGATAATCTAATCATATAAATAAAGTAGATTAAAAATCAGTTTTGATGTAAAATGCAGTATTTTTCACTATTCATTAAAAAATGAACATTGTCAGAAAAATACCAAAAATTTATCCAATGTAAATTTCAATGTCCCAATAATAAAGAATATGTTTATTTTGACAAATATAGATTATAAAATTGTCAAAATTTTGTTTTAAAAAGGGTTTTCCATCAAAAGGCGGTAAAACAATCTTATAAGAATATTAGTGTATTCCATGCATAAGATTGTATTTATTTTCATTTTAAGCCTCTAAAACACTATCTTAATCATTAATAGACATAGATAAAAATATCTATTATTAATTACTTACTTGGTATGTTACATCCTTCCCCCCTTTAGAAAATTGCGTCCCCGCAATTTATTTACTTATCGAATAAATGGTGGTACTTATCCCTCATTGCATTTTCAGATTCCCATGTTGCCTCTTCCATCATGTGGTTTTTCCACAAAACATTTACCTGATTAATCAACTTATTTCATAACACTTGCTCCCTGTGGTCAAGAATCTTGACTGGTTGTTCCTCATAAGATAGGTTCTCTTCCAGCTGAACTACCTCTGGACTCAAAACATGAGATGGATCTGGCATATATTTTCTCAACATCGAAACGTGAAAAACATTGTGTACCTGAGATAAACTCGGAGGTAAAGCCACCCAGTATGCAACTGATCCAACACTCTCCAGAATTTCATATGGTCCAATGAACCTTGGACTCATCTTTCCTTTCTTTCCAAATCGCATCACACTTTTCCATGGTGATACTTTGAGAAAAACATGATCACCTACCTCAAAAGAGAGATCCTCCCTCTTGTTGTCCGCATAACTCTTCTGCCTGCTCTGAGCTATTCTCATGTGTTTCTGTATCAACTGAATTTTTTCTGCCAACTCTTCTACCAATTCTGGTCCCATCAACTTCCTTTCACCCACTTCATCCCAGAAAGCTAGATTTCAACACCTCTTCCCATATAATGCCTGAAATGGTGCCATCTGTATACTAGAATGAAAACTGTTATTATATGAAAATTCAACCAAAGAAAGATGTTGGTCCCAACTTCCCTGATAATCCATCAAACAAGCTCATAGCATATCCTCCAAGGTATGAATTGTTCGTTCCGACTGCCCATCTTATTGAGGATGAAAAGCTGTACTAAAATTTAATTCAGTACCCAACGACTTCTGAAGGCCTTTCCAAAAGTTAGAAGTGAAACTGGGATCACGGTCAGATACAATAGAGAGAGGAACTCCATGTAACCTGACTATCTCTTTATGATACAAACGGGAAAGTTGATCTAGGGAAAAATTATCTCGTATAGCAAGGAAATGAGCAGATTTAGTCAAGCGATCAAAAATAACCCAGATTGCATTATTACCTCGAGGGGTCTTCGGTAATACCACAATGAAGTCCATGGATATATTCTCCCATTTCCACTCTGGCACTGGTAAAGGCTGAAGCATCCCTTTTGGTAACTGCCGCTCTGCTTTAACCTGTTGACATGTCAAACACTTCACAGTAAAATCAGCAATATCTCTTTTCATTCCATCCCACCAGTAATACTCCCACAGATCTCTGTACATCTTAGTACTGCCAGGATGAACTGAAAACGGAGAACTATGAGATTCACATAACAACTCTCTCTTCAACTGTGAACCACAAGGCACACACAATCTCTTCCCAAATCTCAAAACGCAATCATTATCAATTTTGAATTCATGCAACTTACCTTTCTGAACCAGCTCTACCTTTTTCTGCAACTCACTATCTTGCTTCTGTGCTTGCTTGATTCTGTCTGATAGAGAATATTTCACTGATACCTGAAACAAAACAGAAGAACATCCTGCACCAACAACTTCTATGCCAAAGTTCATCAAATCCTTAACCAAAGGATCACGTTCCAAACGCAACATTGCTAATGAAGCATTACTTTTTCGACTCAAAGCATCAGCCACTTTATTTGCTTTTCCCGGATGGTAATGAATTATAAAATCATAATCCTTGATTAATTATATCCATCTCCTTTGTCTCATGTTCAATTATTTCTGAGTGAATATATACTTTAAACTTTTGTGATCGGTATATATTTCACACTTTACTCCATACAAATGATGCCTCCAAATTTTTAAAGAAAAAAAAAATAGCAGCTAATTCCAAATCATGTGTAGGGTAATTTACCTCATGGTTTTTCAACTGTCGTGAAGCATAAGCAATTACCTGATCATTCTGCATTAGGATGCAACCAAGTCCTTTCAATGAATCATCACTGTATATAACAAACTCACCATTCCTGGAAGGTAGTGCCAAAACTGGAGCATTCACCAATCTTCTTTTCAGTTCCTGAAAACAATCATCACATTATTTTGTCCAGATAAACTTAACACCCTTCCGAGTTAGCTTAATCATTGGACTAGATAATCATGAAAAATTTATGACAAACCTTCGGTAATAGCCTGCCAAACCAAGGAAACTATGAATCTCTGTTACATTTGTGGGTCTTGGCCATTCTTCAACAACCTTTGTTTTTGAAGGATCAACAGTTATCCCATCTTTAGAAACAATATGACCAAGGAAAGAAATTTGTTGCAACCAAAACTCACACTTGCTGAATTTCCAATACAATTTCTTTTCTTTCAAGGTTTGAAAAATGACCCTTAAATGTCTTTCATGTTCTTCTTTACTTTTAGAAAACACCAAAATATCAACAATGAAAACCACCACAAACTGATCCAAGAACTCATGGAAAATTCTATTCATTAATTCCATGAATACAACAGGTGTATTGGTTTGCCCAAAAGGCATTACTACAAACTCATAATGGACATATCTTGTAAGAAATGCAGTCTTCGGAACATCTGATTCCTTTACCTTTAGCTGATGGTACCCCGATCTCAGGTCAATCTTTGAAAAATACTGAGCTCCCTGGAGCTGATCAAACAAATCATAGATATGAGGAAAAGGATATTTGTTCTTAACAGTGATATTATTCAAGGCTCTATAATCAATGCATAGTCTCATAGAACCATATTTATTTTTAACAAATAAAACAGGAGCACCCCATGGTGATGTGCTAGGTCGAATGAAACCTTTCTCTAATAAATCCTGTAATTGCTCCTTCAACTCTAAAAGTTCAATTTGAGCCATTCGATAAGGGGGTTTTGAAATTGGCTTAGCATCAGGAACTAAGTCAACAGTAAACTCAACTTCCTGATCTGGTATTATTCCAGGCAACTCATCAGGAAAAACATCAGGATACTCATTTACCACTGGCACATCATTAATCTGAACAGTTCCTTTATTTTCAACGATGTGTTCAAGGTAACATTCATTTCCATCTTTTACATGTTTCTCGGCCTCTTGATATGTTATCAAAAGTAAGGGTTCATTCTTGTAAACAAACTTAAATTCTTTCTGAAAAGAAACTTCTTTAGCTCTACAGTCAATCTTAGCATGGTAAATAGAGGGCTAATCCATACCCAGGATAACATCAAACTCTACTAGAGGTAGAACAATAAGGTTTTCAAGTATGTTCTTTCCACATATAAGGATATGAAGATTCTTATAAATTCTTTTTGCCTCAACATTTCCCCCAAGTGTTTTACCACAAGTTCAGGAGTCATTTCTTGAGATGGTATTCCCATTTTACTAGAAAAGTTTTCAGAGATGAAAGAATGTGTAGACCCCGAATCAAACAACACACTGGCATAATCTGAATAAAAAAACAAAGTACCTGATACAACTTCATTTGATGGACTGACATCTGCTGAAGTAGTTGCAAAGGATTTCACCACCCATTTCTTCTTGTAGTCTAACTGCTTCCCATCACTCAAACTCTTTGTCGGACACTCGTTTGCATAGTGACCCATCTCATTGCACTTATAACATTTCACTAACTGTAAATCAAATTTGGTCTTACCATCACCCTGATATTTTTCAGTGCTATCATGAGCCTTATGTCCCATCTTACCACATCGGTATCACTTTCCAGAATTTAGAAGACATTCTCCATCATGCCTTTTGACACATTTATCACAAACTGGAAACTTAGATTTCTTACCATCGGACTTTTTTGAAGAATTCTTACCTTTCTCCTGCCACCTCGGTCTCTTCTTCTGTTGGTTGTTATAGAACACTTGATCATCGGAAAACTCCATTTCCACCTTCTCAGCACATTGAACAAGCTTTTCATAACTTTTAAACTCACTAGAAGCTAATACCCTTCGATATTTTGGCTTTAATCCTGAGTAAAAACGATTGATTTTACTATCAAGGTCTCGGATAAAATTTGGAGCATACCTTTCCAATCGAGTGGACCTTTCTTCATAGGTAGCCACTGAGTCTTCCTCTTGACTCAATTCCAAGAATTGCCTTTCCATCCTAAGTCGAATAGCCTTAGGAAAATACTTCTCAAGAAACATACCTTTGAATTCATCCCAATCAAGAGCATCAATCTCATCAGCGTCCCTGATATTTTTAACCATAGACCACCACTGATCTACTTCACCCTCCAAACGGTAAATAGAAAGACTAACCTTTTGATTGTCTGAACACCCCATGACATCGAAAATCTTCTCCAGTTCTTTAATCCACCCTTCATCTAGCACAGGGTCAGATGATCCTCTGAATGATGGGGGATGTTGCCTCATGAAATGTTCCACCACTAACATGTTCTTATGCGGTTGATCTGGCTGATCTCGTGCATGGATACCACCACCATTTATCGCTTGAGTGAACTGCGCCATTACTGCAACAAACTGCTCAGTTCCAATTCCAACCATCTCAGGATGCTGATTCGGAAGGTTATTTCCTTCTGCATGCCTTCCTAGCACTGCTTCCCTGTTTCGTCTGCGGAAAACCATTCTGAACAAATATGTATTAAATGAAGAAACATGGTAATCTTCAAATGCTATATCATTTCAAAAAAACATATTTTTGGATAATCATTTAATAGAATTATAACTCAGAAAGTTATCTAAACCGACCTCTGATACCAACTATAAGGCCCCAACCTTAAACCTTACTTAATCCTGAGTTATTACAAGATTACACATTGAGGATCTTTTCGGGTTTAGATTTTTAGAGAATTAGATCATAAAACTTGCATTACATTCCACATATAAACAAAGTGGTTACATAAAGATAGTATTATTCATTCCCATCAATGGAAACATATTTAAAATAAAACATGGATTCTTTCTTGACACTTCCTTGACACTATCATCATATCATGTACCTTTCCCTTGACCTGTGAAAAACATTTCAAAAAACTTGGGATGAGCATAAAAAGCTCAGTAAGGGATATTTAAAATATGGAAAGGAAACATGGGTACATATATACATAAGAATGAAATCATACTTTACCCATAAAACATAAGCACTTTAACATACCTCATCAAAACATGAATAAATCATAGAAATCATAAGACATAAAGGTAACTTGAGGCATTCATAACATTCTTACGTAGGGAGTAACCCTTTTGGTTACGTTTGGAATACCCATCACAGTATATTCCCTAAATATCTTCAGAGAAACCTTAACGTTTCACTCCTTAGCATTACCCAATGCATTGGAGAGCTATATCGGGCTCACCCGCCCTTAGTTTATCACAGAAACACCCGTATTCATAATAATGCCCAAGAACCTCAACATATTCGTATCACATAAAACATGCATAATGGAAACATAACATTTCCACCTTTCAATCACAAGATATCAATAAAACATATTGATATAAAAAAATTTATGAAAACCATTTTCAATACCAAAATAAATGAAAATTAAAACATCGTATTTATTTTTCTTTTAAAAAAGGTATGGCTTGTAGAGGAAGCCGAAACTCAAATAATGGTCATGGCGGCGGAGAAGTCGTTGTCGCCGCATACGTACTACAAAAACATTCCCTTTTGTCATTTAGTAAACACTTCGTATAAAAAAGATTCATTTTGAATAAATGTAAAAGTCAAAGGGGTTTATACACCGTATAAAAGAAGGTTGTGTATAAAACAAAATATTCCTCAATGAAAGGAGATTGAGACGAAGTCCCATACCTCAGGTCCAACTTGACTCGGTCGTTCTTTAATCTCCTGAATAATAAACTTGAGTTAATTTATACTTGTTTAAGAACCTTTTTCAAGTTCATTATTCTATTTATATCACTTATTGCCATGTCATGAACACTATGTAATTATTTAAGTTAATAACGTTCGTTTCAACGATCATTGGTACTTGAGTAAAAAAATAAACCCTTTATAATTACAAGTTTTTCATGTATCCATTATATACAGAATGGTATTCATGATGTAGATATCATATATGTCATATATATCCAGTACATGCATGCATTTATAATATTAAATAATCATTAAGAGGTAATAAATGAAATGCACCGTTCATGGAGACGGTAATCCGTATGTACGCATGAACGCTACTTTCATTTCTATTTCGTATTTTATAGAATGGAATCATAATGATATAAAGGTATATTATAATTCTAGTGTAATATCATATATAATATCATAACTACATCCTTTATATGTCCCACATATGGTATTTAACGAATCAAATCACTTTGAGGGGGCGGTAGTCCGCACTTCCTTAAATGAAGATATCGCGTTTACCCATAATGGAAACTATAAAGGTATGCCCAAAATGAAAAATACAGAAGATTAAAGAAAACATAAACATATTATATATCATATATAAATATAGTGTCATCATAATGGCCACCTTTGAAGGTGTTAAAAGAATGTTGAACAATCATCGTTTCGGGAGGCATAAATTCACCATCCACGGAAACAGTATGTCCATTAACCATTAGATGTAGGTGTGTGTAAGTGTAGCTCGAATAATTCTTATAACAACATCCTAGTATATTTAATATACTCGAGTTGTTACAAAATAAATGAATAAAAAGAGTTTAGGGGGTTGGAGAAGCAAAATAAAACAAAAGGACTCAACTGAAGACATTACCTTAAAATCGGGTAACTCCCTTTGGTTTGAGCTGAAAGGCTTCCTTGAAAAAAATTCATCCCAAAGTGAGGCTTCAAAGAGTAATATAGGGAAGTGGAGAGACAAAATGGGAAGGGGTTGGACGAGCCAAAGGCTTTGGGAGTGTGGGTAAGGAGGTAGAGGTGGGGGCCTTTTATAAGAGGAGAGGAGGGGCACTCTTGTAAAGTTACAAAATGTTACTTTATTTTCAAAGGATTTTCGGATTTTAAAGGTCCCACATTAATGTATTTCTAGGATAAGGTGATGAGGGTTTGAAATCCACTCATCCAATAGGTTTTAGACATGTTTAGGTCTTAGATTTTACATTATCTTTCCATTTTATTTAAATCGTTAAATAATGAGGTCATCGCTGCATCATCATGATGTCATAAATAATTTAATTTATTTAATGTCTAAAAATTATAAAAAAATTACTATTATGTAGGAAATCTTTTTATCTTTCCAATTAATATTTATAGTCAAATATATTACTTTTATAACCCCATATAAATTTTTTTTAGTAAAACATTTCATGTTTGTTCTATTTTTACTTTAACATTAAATAAAAAGTTATTTATGTCATTTCCCAACCAAAGTGGCTCCATGGGGTCCCCAAGTTGACCCATGGATTTTCTTGGTCGGCGATGAAACATCCAATGAGATTAGGACATGTTTCAAGCTCATCTCATGTTATTAAAACATTATTTTTACCTTAAACTACACTAATTACCTCTAATCGCGAATAAAAACCTAATAAGTTACTATTCACCAAAAAATTATTTAAATCTCATTGAACCACATTTTAATTATTAATGAAAAGCATTTATGTTGGATTTTTGAAATTCAAAACATAGAAGTGGTAAAATTTAATTTAAATGAAAAATCAGTTTTTATAAGTACCACTTAGTGGTTTCACTATTCATCAAAAATTGAAGTTTTCCAGAAAAATACCAAAACTTCACCCTAAGCTATATTTGATATTCCGAATTCAAAAATGAATTCCATTTTACAAAATTCAAAACATATAAGTCACATTAATTAATTTAATAATTAATTCCCGCTGTCAGAGCAAATAGCGTGTTTTTATGAAACAATAAGTATCAAAAGATTGACACTAGTTTAAGTCCAATTTCAAAGTGAAATTAATTCTAATGACCACCATTGGATTAAATGGTAAAAATATATTCATATTACACTTTAAGACCAATTCAATAGATAATCTAATCATATAAATAATGTATATTAAAAAGCAGTTTTGATGTAAAATGCAGTATTTTCACTATTCATTTAAAAATGAACATTGTCAGAAAAATACCAAAAATTTATCCAATGTAAATTTCAATGTCCCAATCATAAATAATATTTTTATTTTGAAAAATAGATATTATAAAATTGTCAAAAGTTTGTTTTAAAAAGGGTTTTCCATCAAAAGGCAGTAAAACAATCTTTTAAGAATATTAGTGTATTCCATGCATAAGATTGTATTTATTTTCATTTTAAGCCTCTAAAACACTATCTTAATCATTAATATACATAGATAAAAATATCTATTATTAATTACTTACTTGGAATGTTACAATTAACCCCTATCACAGATCTATGACTTGTTTTATTGGATATATGGGGTCATTAATCCTATAAGGTGGACCTTTAGTTGGGACATCACATATTTAAGGTGAATAAGGAATATATTACCAAGAGTAACTTTTGAATAAGGTATGATCACTATGAGTTCATAGATATTCCCTTCAAACTCACTATTGATAAATAAATATTTATGAACTTAATGAATTGAGTCTTTAAATATTACCTTGATAAAGTTTTGGTAGTATTTTTAAATGATATTCTGATATACTCTAAAACCACGGAGCAATATGAGGAGAATTTGATTACTGTGCTAAAGATATCATAGAAGAAAAATCTACATGAATGTAAAATAAATGAAACTTTTTGATAGAGTAATTATCATTCTTAGGTAATGTTATCACCAACCAAGGTATATATATATAGATCCTTTAAGGGGAAATTTGATTGTGGAGTAGACGACACCAATATCTATAATAGATATTTGTGGTTTCTTTAGAAAATATTGATACTGTCAATGATTTGTGAGGATTTTATCATGATTCTAAAAACCCACTGACCAAGATAACATGGAAGAAAGTGACTTTTTTATAGACAAAGTAATGAAAAAAGATATTAAAATAATGAAAAAACATTCTTATCCTTGCACCAGTATTCACACTACCCTCATGTAGAAATTGTTTTATGGTATATAATAATGCTTCAAATATTTCTTTGGCATGTGTATATATTCAAAATAATAAAGTGATTTCCAATTCCCTAAGGTTTTTAAATGTTCATAAGTATAACATTACAATACAAGATCTATAATTGAAAAAAGTGATCTATACACTGCAGATTTGGCACTGTGGTCTCTATGGGATGAATTGTCAAATATATTTAGATCATAAAATCCTCAAGTTTATATTCACCCATAAGTATCTTAAATTTTTCTAATGAATATGGTCATAGAATATGCATGATTATGATAGAAGAATCCATTACCATTATGGGAAGAAAAATAAAGTAAAATATTCTATAAATAGAAAGGTTCATAAAACCTTATCAATGATATAAATTAAGAGGGATCTAATATTTTTGGACTTAAAAAAGATATAAATAAATGTCATAAAGGAAGGAAAAACATCATACAAAGATCAAATATTGATCAACTATCTTTTATAGGGAACAAATATGTTTCTCAAAGGAATTATGTAGAGAAAAAATATGTCAAATATATAAGAAAAAAGAAATTATTAGAGTTCAAAATAATCGAGGAGGGAGTTGTATGATTTTTTTCAAGACAAAATATACCATTAGAGCCTAAGATAAAGAACAAATTATTGAATGATGTGCATAACTGAAAAATATCCATCAACATTGGGAGTATGATGATGTATCTAGATCTCCAAGAGAAATATTGGTGGGAAAATATAAATAAAGATATCAAATAATATACATCAAACTTCCTAGTATGTCAAAAAGTGAAGGTTTTGAGACAAAAGTTGAAGGGAATAATACATCCATTACCCATACCTACGTGGAAATGAAAAAACATCACGATGGACTTTTTCATAGGTCTTATTAAGACATTTAGAGGAAAAAATGTTGCAACCTAAGTAATACTAGAAATAAATATAACTTATTATTTATAATTACTAATTTTATGGATTTATATTAAATATAGTTTTATAAATAATTTCATGTGATTTTTCGATTAAAAAATTAATAGTTTCATTAAACTAATTTTTTTCCATCAATTACATAGTTTTATTGAAATATAATTTTTTTTAATTTTAGAAATTTAATTTGATAAAATTTACATAAATTTTGTATTAAACATATAAAATTTATATTTGGTTTAATTTTTGGTATTTTTCTAAGAAGATTAATTTTTGGGTGATTAGTGAAAAATACCAATTTTAATTAAAAACATAATTTATTTTCATGTATTTAAAATGTGACATTCTATTTTGTTTTTTAATTTAAATAATCCCTTATTGAATAAAAATAATCCGATAAATGACACAATAATCAACATTATATTTATTTTTCGGTATAAAATTATTTTACTCTTAAAAGAAGATTTTTTCTAAAAACAATTTTCTTTACAGTTTACATATTTATATTAAAATTAATTTATTCTAATTCTACAAATTGAACATTGAAAGGTTTATTTTATATTTTTACTTAGGAAGTTAAATTTTTTAAATGTATTCAATTTCATTTTTGGTCATTATGAACTATAAAAGTGGAAAAACATTATCACCACGGTAATGGTTAAAAGAGTTAATAAAGAAGATAAACTAAGATATGAGGTTTAAAATATTGTAAAAACTTGTATAAATTTTATTGGATGATTTTATTTAGAATCATCCTCAAACTATATTCAAAATAAATCAATTTTCCTACTTTTATTTGATAAATACATAAAAACATATTTAAATTTTTTAAGTATTTACAAGTGTGCCACTCCTCTCTATTATGAAATAAAACCTCATATCCTCACTTATTCACACACATAGAGTCATTTATATTGACCAATAATAGAAAATATACCTTAAAAACATCAATATACATGTCATATAGGTTTTGGTCTAACAAAAATACTAACATAAGAAGGCTTATGGTGTAATCCAAATGATGTTTTCTAAAGAAGAGGTATAATTATTAACCAAGGGTTTCATATTTATTTCTTCCTCTAACTCCTTTAATTATTATTTAATAGTACTAAAATAATAATATCAGTAACTTATATAAAACTAAATGTTATTAGGATTTTTTTATAACCCATTTTTATCTCATTTTCCATCTTAGGGGAAATGAAAACTTCGCTCGTGCTTAAGTGTTGATTACCCCCTCCATGAAGTGATGTATTTTTTCATCAAAAAATCATATGAATATTGAAAATGATGGATAAAATGGATATATATGATATTTTTAAAATAATTATTATTCTATAAAGATATTATATTACTTACCTTCTTTCCCTACCATCTACTAGAAGATGATATCATCACTCATGCATATGTTTGGACAACCACCTCTATGAAGCAGTGTGATTTGTTTTTCATTTCCACCATAAAATTATGGAATTAAGGATTCAAATGAATGATAAATATTAATTTTTTTGAATATTTATGTTTTTATAAATTTAAAATATTTTCTAATATATTTATTCTCCTCTCAGTATAAAAATGAAAATTTTGTTCATTCATACGCATAGACTACCGTCTCTTTGAAACAACATGGTTTATATTTAATGAAAACATTATATGGTTGGTTTTAAAAGTTTATATAATGAATTAATATAATAATTATAAAATATTTAATATTATACATTTATTATAACCATAAATTTTTTTTACCACAGCTAATGCACTGATGTTATTTTGAGGTTATAATTTGAACGACCCCAAAATGAACAATGTGAACTTAACCATTTTAGTCACTAAATAAATCCTAGTATGAAATGAAATATAGAGAATAATAATAATTAAATTAACATGAAAAACTTTATTAGGAATTATAAAACTAATATAATTTCATTATTCAAGATTTATAGAATGTATGAGGCTAGACAAGACTTATGTTAAGAAATTTTTCATTAAAACGTTGTTTTGTATATTTTAAACTATTTTCCTGCCATATCCTTGCTCTTAAAAATGTTACAATTATATTATTATTTATACATATAATATTATAAAAATTAATTTTGAACTACCTTTTAAATTCTTTTTAAATAATTAAAAATGGATCTTTTAAACATTTACTGTACACGTGATTTTGAATTTTTTACCAAAGTGTAGAAGAATAGTTTTTTAACATATATAACTTGAACATATATTCACATTTTTACAGGGGTTACTAATTTTTAAGATTCATTTATAAGTTAAAATATTATTTAAAAGTATATCCCATCATTATTTTGCTGATAAGTTTTTATTTTCAAGAGTTTTCAATAAAATATTAGAGTTCTCCTTTTGATTATGAGAAAATAGAAAGTGTTTTACTTGTTGGTTCAACTATGTTTACAAGGATTTTATGGGAAAAAAGTGAAATCTTATTATTTTTGTTCCTGATACCATAATTTATAATTATATACGATTAAGAGTGAGCTTGACATGGATTATAAAGTCAGGTGAGCCTGATATAGTTCTCTAATGGATTGGGTAATGATTAATCTTTGAACGAAAAAATGAAAGAGATAACTTGGAAGGTAACTCCTATAAAATTAACTGAAAATCTATTATTTATAACATAGTTTAAAAATGGATGAACATGAGTTAATAATATGATTCTATAAGATACTTATTTTGTTCTTGTTAAGGTTTTTTTATAGAAATATTTTGATTTCATTAGGAAAGAATAGTTTATAAACTTTTAATGGTGAATAGTTAGAATGTATTTAATATTTCTCTTATAACTCATGTTTTCTTCATGATTTTATATTATTCTAGTGGGTTTCAATGGTTTTTTAATAGTTTTTTTATTTTCTCATATGGATTTTTTATATTAATGTATTCTAATTTTTATTATGAAAAGGTAAACATTTTCATGGGTTTTCATGGATTTAAATATACTAACAGAATTATTTTATTTTTTTATATCCCTTAAATTTTTCTTTTCATAAAAATTTTTAAAATGTTATTCAAATGATATAAGGTTGTGGAAAACAATATTTTTTTAGACATTACTATTTGGACTCATCTTAAAATAAGTAAAGGTGTCTTGAATAAAATAGGGGGGTAAACTTAAAACATGTTTTGTGGAAAAAAATTATACTATGTGAAATTTTATACATTTTATACAATTAACTTCACAATTCAATAAAAATTTAAACTTAAATTATAATAGTAAGGTTAGAGAGTAAAACCCTTTTTATAAATCCTGAAACTGTGAGTTTTTTACGATATGTGGTTTTATAGTTGGAATCAAAGAAAAGGTTTAAATAAATTTATAGGTTTAGAGAATGTTAAAATAGACTATTAATAGATTTAAATTTATGTTTATATGATCATGAAATATATTTTTTTGATTTATATGTTTTATAACATAATGAATTTCTTGTCCTAATGGTTTTTATTAAAGGAAATAATATTTTTGAAGTAGGGATGAATCATTTGGATAATGAACATAAAAATTAAAAATATGGAATGATTGGAATGGGAAATTTTGTGTCAATTTTATCTTATTAAAATACATGATATTAATAGTGGAAACCGTGATAGATAACAACATAATTCCCTATATAGGAACATGTCTATATTGTATCATTTCATGAAACCGTATCCTCCGGATTTCGGTGGATATTCAAACCAAGTGATTCTGAAGGATGGATTAATCAATTAAAGAATGTATTTGATGTTTTTTGATGTATGGAATATCAGAAGGAAAACCTTTTTATTTATTTTATTGAAGGTGAAGTTGATTGATGGTGGTTTATAATTAATAACACTAAGAAAAATTTAAGATTAATTCCATATAGTAGAAAATATTTAAAGGTATTTTTCTAAATAAGTATTTTTCAAAAGCTAAATAGAATATAATGGAAATGAAATATCTATAGTTGAAGTAAAAGGGAAAAGGCCCAATAACCACTTTTGAAGTAAATCTTACTAAACTATCTAGCTAAAGACTGAATTTTGTTCTAGATAATGAGAGTAAAATCCCTAGATTTTTAATAGGTATAAATCCAGGTTTATAAAGATAGTTGGGATCTCATGAATTTAAAAAAAATTAGGAGGTTGTTTTTTTGTATTCATAAAGTTAATATAGAGTTTTCTAACACTTATTCACTTTGTGAAAACAATGATAAAAAGTGGTATAGGTAGAATGAAATAGAGAAGAATTAAACCAAGAAATCTCAATGTAATCACCACAAATGTTCCAAATGTGGTAAAATGAATTTTAAATATTTTTTGATAGGATCAAGAAAGTGAACCTAAGGTGGTAATCTTGTTCATTTGTCCTGTGACTATAAGTAAAATATTTTTTTATCAAAAAACTAGTAGAAAATAAGTTTTCATCAATCAGTAAGATGTTTTAATTGAAATTAGTTGGGATATTATGTTAGCACATGTTCAAAGTTAGTTACTCAAGATGGGAATCATAAATCTTGAAAATTTAAAGGTGTGAAAAAGAATTTTTCTACTACTATGGTAGATTTGGTACCCAAAAATAATGTGGTTATAGGTATATTACTTATGAATTGAGATTATGCCTATATCTTATTGGATTTTACATTCACACATTCTTTAAAATATATTAAATTTAGAAGTAAAATAGAAATATCATCTCAGGAAACAAATTCATAATTTTTGGTAAAAAATAATAGGGGTAGTATAAAGGTAACAAGACTTTATAAAAATATTTTTGTTATCATCTTTAGAAGGGTTTTTTGAATTTTTTTTCCTTTCCCATTGTAGATTTTGATGTTTTTCTGGATAAGGATTGGATTTTAGTTTATCATTATAATATACATTATAGAGATAAAGGGTTTATTTTTTAGAATATATATCCATTTCTATATAAGAATGAATTCATAGCTTTGATAATGTATAAAAAAACTAAGAAACCGATTAAATAATGGGGTGAATTTAACATTGAACATATTTTTGAAAAGAAATGATTTTTTCAAATTAGTGATGTTCCAATAGTAAATTAATATTTGGATGTATTTCCTGATGGTTTTCTTAGTGTTATTCCTGCTGATGAGTTTTAATTTACTGTTGAATCATCAAATGATGGTAATCCAATTCATAAACCCCATATTGAATAAATCTACTATGACTTTTCTAATTAATAAATCATCATAGGATTTTCTTGATAAGGGATTCATTCACACTGGCACTTCATATTGGGGTGATCCTATTCGGTTTGTTAAAAATAATAGTGGTTTCATGAGACTTTTTATAAATTATAGAGCACTCAATAACATATTTTTTTAAGAAAAATTATCTATTTCCTCATATAGATGAAATATTTGATCAGATTTAGGGTGATCATCATGTTTAAAAGATTAATATTAGCTATGATAATCACCAATTGAAGTTATAAGAGGAATACTTTCTGAGGAAAAAATGAAATAATAGGTACGGAAATTATGAGTTTTTTGTTTTCCCTTTCTGTTTAGTTAATGCTTCCACTTTATTTTTATATTTTACAAATAGTGTTTTTGATGAATGTTTGGATAAATATTTGTTCGTTTTCATTAATTACATTATAATTTATTATAAAATTTATAAGTAAAATTAAAAACACCTAAGTATTGTTTTTTAGGATTTATAAGAAAATAAGTTGTTTTGAAAATATAGTAATTTTAAATTTTGCATGCAACAAATTTTATTTATTGGGAATATTGTTTCTAATTATGAAATAATATTTTTATCATGATAAAATTAATGTGGTGGGAGAGTGGCAAATATCTACAAATATCATTGATATTCAAGGTTTTCTTGGATTAGCAGGTCACTACTATTTTTTTGAAAACTTTTCTTAGTTATCTAGACCACCAACTTAACTTGAAATGGATTTAAATTCATTTAGGAAAAGGATTGTAATGATTTTATAAGAATTGAAAATAATGTTGGTTATAAATATTGTGTTATCCATGCCATTAATAAATGGTGAATTTTTTATTTACCCTGATTCTTCAGTAAAGGTACTTGGTTTCATATTGATGAAAGATTATTAGGTAATTGTATATGCTTCATATTAATTAAGTCTAAATGATAAAAATTATCATATAATTATCTCATGATTTCAGTTACGGTTTATGATTTAAATTTTTTTAGGAATACTTTATATGGATTAAAATTTGAAATATATATTGACTATGCAATTTTAATGTATATATACGCTCAAAAAGATTTGAATATGAGGTAGGGAAGATGGTAAGAATTGATTGAGTATTATGATTTCATTATTCACTATTATATAGGTAAATAAAACAAGGTACACAATTTACTGATTCAAAAAGATATTGTATCATTAACCATGATATGGTTGAAACATGATCCTTTTGTTTTTTATTTAGTTAATGTTTTCTAATAAATTTTTCATGTAAGAACTCCTCACTTTTTGGGTAAGGTGTCAGTACTATATTATTTTTTATATATAATAAATAATTTCAAAAAAGGATCATGATTTTATAGAGATTTTAAAATTATTCAGGATGGGTAAGTTAAATTAATTTAACATTGATAAATAAGGTGTTCTAAAATTTGGATAGAGATTTTGTGTTACAAGTGATTACAAGTTAAATATAGAATTTTTAAGTGAAGTTTATAGCTCTTTATTTTTTTATCTTTGTAGCACTAAAATGTTATATGTCCTTTTGGAGTATTATTTTTGGGGTGGAATAAAGAAAGATATTATTGATTTTACCATGAAATGTTTGACTTTTCAATATGTTAATGATAATAGAAAATGACTGAAGGGGAAATTTCAAACTTTTTTATTGCCAATATTAAAATGGGAGAATATATTTATGGATTTATTGTTGTGATTACCAAATAAATATTTAAGTAATAATGTTATTTGACTTATTATTGATTGTATGACTAAATATGTGTATTTTATTTCTATTAAAGATACTACTTTTTGGATAAATTTACTAGACTTCATCTTAAAGAGATAATTCAATTACATGGAGTCACTCTTTCTTTTATATATGATTATAATCCCATATTAGCCTTATTTTTTTAGGGTCTTAGAAATATATTGGGTATTGAAATAAAATTCCATACAAATTTTCATCCTTAATTTGATGGACCGTTAGAGTGAAAAATTCAGAATTTGGAAGATATTCTTATGGATTACTTAATAGATTATCAGGAACATTGGGATTATCATATTTCATTGGTGTAATTTTTTTATAATAATATTTTCATTCTAGTATATAGATGGAACATTTTGAGGCATTATATTGAAAGAGATATAAAAATCCATCATGATGGGACCAATTTGGAGAAAGAATGTTTTGAGGATGATAATTGGTAAGAGAAATGGCTGTGAATTTAAAGATGATTCAGCACCATATGAGGTCATCTCAGAGTTGGAAAAAAGGTTTTACAGATAACCGATGGAAATATCTATTATTTGAGGTTGGATATCATGTTTTTCATAAATTATTTCCTTGTAAAAGTGTTATGTATTTTGGAAGGAATGGAAAATAAAGTCCATGATCTAATGGTACATATGATATTATAGAAAAAGTGGGATTAGTTGCATACCGAGTGGGTTTACCTCCAATTTTATCTTAGGTTCATGATGTATTTAATGTTTTGTTTCTAAGGAAGTATGTACCTAATGAATCTCATGTTTTGAGCTCTGAAGTGGTACAATCAGAGGAGAATATATCCTATAAAGAAAGCTCATTTTAAATTTTTGATCAAAGAGAGTAGATACTATGAAATATGAGGATTAATTAGTTTAAGGTTTTGTTGAATGATCACTGTAGAGAACCGATGCCTGACGTACATGGACATTACATTAATTTTGCGGAATACTTAGTACATTACAAAAACACACACACAAGGATCGTAATAGTTTAGTGTCTTTGGAAACTCGGAATATAATCTTTTAATTCCTGGTGAAAGATCTTCAACATCTCCCATAAAGATCTTCTTTTTTTTATACCTAAAACCTTTCTTTATATCCTGGGGAAAAGAAAACATAAAAGGGTGAGCTCAAATGCTCAGTAAGGGTAAACAAAAGACATATCAATCACATCATATACATAAGCACATAACTTTTGGAAATCTTATCCTGCAAAAGAGATCATAATTTCATAACATGGGATAAATCATGGCAGTGAAATGTAATCACAATAATCATAACTTAAAACATGAAACTTTGTGTAATACACACATAATCATATAGAATCATTTCTTGTTAGTCAAGACTCATTTCCAAGACTATCTTAGTGGACAAAGTCCCTTTCTGAATCGATTCACCCTCGTTTCAGTCCTGTTTCACTGAACCGGTATAACCTACCGTTCCAGCCATGTCTATCTCATGAGATATAAAATCTTTACCCAATTCATTGGAGGGAGATATAGGTCCCACCCATCTCATAATGATACCATTCTTATGTGTGCCACGAAATCATAAACCATACATCATTTCATAACCCATGTAATAAAAATGGGATTCTTAAACAACATGACATCGTAAAACAATTCATATAAGATAAATGAATTCATAAAAATAATTCCATCACAACATAATCAAATCAATGTAATAATAGGGATAGAAATAGAACCCTTTATTATCTTAGATGGAAAATAATTTTGATAAAACACATGAACTCCATTCTTGAGGAAAATATCCTTTCTTCTTCAAAAACACTTTTCCTTTCTTAACATGTCGTAAAAAAAGAAGTTGATTAAAAATAAAATCGAAAAATTGTAAAGGAAGATTAATTGAAATAATGTTTTAAAAATCCATTCATGCCGTATAAGTTAAAAAAACATTCTTCGTACTTTTGTCGGAAAAGTCAAAAAGTACCTCGTACGAAAAATGACAAAAGATTCCTTTCATATTCTTTACTAAAAACTCACCGAAGGGTAAAATTGGATTTAAACAATTGTAGGAGGATGAAAATAATATTACATATCGAAGAAACATGGATGTGGATGATAAAATACACCCCAGTAAATTTCAAAGTATAAACAATCTCGGATAAAAATGAGATTGTGATATTTCCCTTACCTTAGGTCCGATTTGCTTCGTAAGTGTCCGAACCTCCTGTATAATGATTTAAATAATGTCATTGACTTATTACAGAATCATATTCATTGTTATGATATCATATATGGTTCACTTATGACTTTATATTACCCGTTCTTTTGTAAGTTCCATGTTAAAGAGGGTTTTGGGTAAAATTGTTTCCTTTGTCGTCCATGTTTGGACTTGTTGTTCTTGACATTATTATTACTTATATCATGATTTACTTACTTCCAGAATATAAAACATGATTTATATATCATATATATTCAGTATATATATATATATAATAGATAGATAAATGAAATGAAACACACCGTTCATGGAGACGGTAGTCCGTACGTACGCATGAACGTTGTTTTCCTTTCCTTATTGTCTTGAATGGAAGTAAGTAGATGAAATATATATATACATATATAAATAAATCCAGTAGATTTAACATGTCATATATTTCATTATTATTTCTTATATATACTTTATAATCATTCTTAAATGGTTAACATGGAGAATGAATCTCATCACGTCGTCGAGACGGTATTCCGTACGTACGCACGAGCGATGATATCATTCTCATGATCGTGGGAATGTATTGGAGTGTATGTATACTATTTCAGAATCAATATCACTTTAAAATAATAATATATATTTATTATTTACACCATTATACCCATCCAAGTAATGTGGTGGTGGAAAATAGATTTCACCACAGCGTGGAGACGGTATTCTGTACGTACGCACGCACGGTGATTTCGTTTTCCGTAGGATGGATAGATGGTGAAATAGGATTGTTTCATACTTATAATAACATATCAGTATATGAGTGATACTTATGTTATTACTTCATAATTAAACAACCTAATAAGAAGAAGTGGAAGAAGAAATAAAGGTGAACGAATCGGTAACGGAAATTACCTCTTCTTTGAAGCGCCTCTTTGAGACCTCCTCTTAGGGCACTAAAATTGGTCTTTGAGGAAGACCAGAACCTCTAGGATGTTGCTAGGGAAGTGGAGAAGAGATTTGGTAGGGGTTGGCCGAGCTTGAAGGCTCAAAGTTGTGTGAGGAAGAGAGGGAGGAGGTGCCCTTTTATAAGGGAGGAGAGGGACACCTTTGGAATAACTAAACATATTATTTTATTATAAAGTCAAGTTCGGTTTTAAATAGCTCCAAATTGATTTATTTCAAGGCTAAGGTGGGTATGGGTCGAAATACTCTCATAAAATAGAATTTAGACAAGTTTAGTTTCCTATTTTAACCTTATCATTTAGATTTAACATTAAGTTAAATAATTTTACTTTTACCGTGTCTTCTTGTGTTCTTACACTATAAGGTTAATAAACTTACTATAAGAAGCCAAACGAACCCCAAGTTGTTTATTATTAATATATATAACCTTATATAAGTCATTTGGACGAACCTTATATTTTTAGGAATAAAATAACAATTAATAATATAATATTTGTTTTAAAAACTATTTTATGTCAATTTTGACACTATTTAGTAATTGATTTTTGTGAAAATCATAACAGAATGATAAGTTCGAAAAAAATTAATTAAATCAATACTAACATGTCATATTAACCTATAAAATTATTTTAATTCTTAAAAAGTCTCAAATTATATTTATTTGGGTATTTATAACATCAATTATGTCAATATTTCATTAATAAGATAATTACTGCATCATCGTTGTGTCATAAATAAATTAAATTATTTAATGTCTAAAAATGACAAATAAAATACCATTATGTAGGAAATATTTTTAGATTTCTAATGAATATTTATAGTCAAATTTATCTTATGTATAAACCCATATTAAAAATGTTTTAGTTATTAAACTTTAATTTTAACTATTTTAACTATTCATGAAATAAAATAATATTAAATGTCATAATCTAATCCAAGTGGACCTAAATGGTCATATTATATTCATAAGGTTGTTTTTGGTCGAATTACACTTATCCAATAGAATTAGGACATGTGTTAGGGTAATAGTAATATCATATTTACCCTTAGTTACCCTATTTACTATTAACCGCGGTAAAAAAAAGTAAAAAGTTACTATTCACCAAAAATTATTTTCATCTCATTGAACCACATTTTAGTCCTTGATATTAACTGTGTCTCTCGTATTTTCGAAATTCCATTCACAGAAGCGGTAAAATTATGTTTTATGAAAAATTCATTTTTTTAACTACCAATTAGTGGTTTCACTATTCATAAAACATTGAAAGTTTTCAAAAAAATACCAAAATTTCACCCTAGGCTGATTTCGATATTCTGAATCCAAAAATGAAGTCCATTTTGAAAAATATAATTTACAAAATTTCAAAAAGTGGTTATTACTATTCATAACGGCTAGTTTTAATAATATTTTAATAGCATATCGTTGTTTAGTAAAACTCGGTATTGCGTACTACACACGCTATCAAGGAAGGTTGCGATTGCGTGTAACGAAAGGAAAGTCAAGGATGCGTGTTGTGAAAGCTCCTTTTGGTGTAGCGTACAACACAAGACATTAATGAAATTAAAAAGAATATTTTTCATAAAATCTCGGGGTGTTACATTCTACCCCCCTTAAAATGAATTTCGCCCTCGAAATTCGTCGGGGTTATAAATGGTTTAATACTCGAAAGTTTCTTTAATAGAAACCCACATCGTAAAAAGGAATACCAAAACCAATATTTAAAAACAAAAGTACGAAACGTAACGGTTACCCAAATAAACTAATCACTGGGTTTCCACATAGGTTAAAATATGGATATGGAAGAGAAATCTAACCATCATGTTCTGATGGAGAGTGGTAGAGAACATGGCTATAGAAAAGCCAGCAATCACAAATCCATAAATTTGTGATGATCTAGGGTACCATCTGGTTCATCGGATTTAAGAGCACTAGGACAACATTTTTGGTTTTCAAGATCATTTCCCTAAAGTTGATGAATTAAAAGAAATACTTACATGATTTTGGTTCAATATCACTATTGTTCATGAATTGAAAAATTTCCACCTCATATCTTAAAGAAATGAAGTTGAATTTGTTATTCATGATGTGTTAGTAGATCATGTGATAGAATGATGGGTCATTCCATCTGTCTCAATCAAAAGGTTAGAAAAGTTATCAAAAAAATACATAAGTCCATCTATAGTGAGATTAATCTTATATAGTTCCCAAAATGGGCTTATACTGCTTAATATAATAAAACTAGTTTCTACTAAACAGGGACTTCCTGTAGGCTAGTGGTAGGCGATAAAGTCCAGTCGCACTTCGGTTGTGGGTTCGATTCCCACGACCTTGTCCGACGCGATGGGCTGTCGCCCGTCCTGCAGGTTGTCCTTTTTCTAAAACTACATTACTATAACATCACATAAATAATATCAAAAACAAAGTTATATACTTAAACAATACTAACTTATGGTTAACATAATCCATTCCAAACTTTAGGCTTATCTAAAATACTTCGGTCCAAGCACATAGTATAAAGAAAACGATAACTTGAAATTTCATCAACCAAGCATGTGAATACCATCATTTATCCCCAATGTGTGAATACCTTAATCATGTATTCTCTTGAAAAATGAATACCCATTAAACCTTAGTAAAAACATAAATGCTGTCAAAAGTTAACTCTTTCAACATATCAAAATCCAAAAATTCTATATACTCAATCCATTACATAACCTTCTCCTTATATCAGTCATGAGCTCATGAATACTATCAAAAATTTAATTTTCTCCTTATCCCTTCATTATGCGCATATCATCTACATTCCAAAAATATGTGAATAACCTTTCATGGATATTGGTAACATTAATCACACACTTTCAAAACTCAAGGAAAGAAAATAATGTAACAATCCTTAGATGTATATTTATTCCATAGTACCATAAGATTACTTATACAACATTACACATGATAAACATGTAATCATTCTACTACATTCTTAAACCATTGACTGAGCTTCAAAAAATCTTTCATCTCACTTATTATTTGTAGTCTCTTCATCATCATCCACATAAATACTACCCATACAACCATACTGATTCACTTCATGAGACTTTCCCTTAGGGCATTGGTTTTCATAATGCCCGTACATTCCACATTTAAAACATTTAACCATTGTTGATGTCCTAGAAATACCATTATCCTCATCCCTGGTGTTAGCTGAACCTTTCCCTTTGCACTTACTGGCTTTGTGTCCTTATTTTCCACACCCAAAGCATCTTCCAGTTCCTTTGAAACATTCTCCTTGATGCCTCTTCCCACATGATTTACATAGGGGAAATTGAACTTTCTTTCCTCTATGATCATCATAAAACTCCATCTTTCTCTTATTAGCCGAGTCAGGAAACTTACCAAATTTTACTTTATTGATCATATTATGAGATTGCTGATTCGTCATAATAATGATGTTTGTACTTCCAAATCCCATTTCATTTGATTGCTCATGAAGAATATCATTACATTGTCCATCATATCCTTCATTATCGTGAATCATCTTGTTTCCAGCCATTTTCTAAAACCCAAAAAGAATAGTGTGAGAGGCAAAAATCATAATAAAGGGGGAGTAACTTCAATATCTAACATCTTTGGTTTAATCTAATATCGTTACCATAGTTCTAGGACTATATCCTATACGTATACTTATCCTTAGGGACATCCCTAGACATACCTTAGAAATATCTCTAGGGATCTCACTAACGTTTTCGCATCCTATTTTCCAAAGGTTGACTAAACTTTTCCTCCGATACCAACTGTAGAGACCCGATGCCTGACGTACATGGACATTACATTACTTTTGCGGAATAATTAGTACACTAAAAAAACACACACACAAGGATCGTAATAGTTTAGTGTCTTTGGAAACTCGGAATATAATCTTCTAATTCCTGGTGAAAGATCTTCAACATCTCCCATAAAGATATTCTTTTTTTATACCTAAAACCTTTCTTTATATCCTGGGGTAAATAAAACATAAAAGGGTGAGCTCAAATGCTCAGTAAGGGTAAACAAAAGAAATATCAATCACATCATATACACAAGCACATAACTTTTGGAAATATTATCCGGCAAAAGAGATCATAATTTCATAACATGGGATAAATCATGGCAGTGAAATGTAATCACAATAATCATAACTTAAAACATGAAACTTTTTGGCATACACACATAATCATAGAGAATCATTTCTTGTTAGTCAAGACTCATTTCCAAGACTATCTTAGTGGACAAAGTCCCTTTCTGAACCGAGTCACCCTCGTTTCAGTCCTCTTTCACTGAACCGGTATAACCTACCGTTCCAGCCATGTCTATCTCATGAGATATAAAATCTTTACCCAATGCATTGGAGGGAGATATAGGTCTCACCCATCTCATAATGATACCATTCTTATGTGTGCCACAAAATCATAAACCATACATCATTACATAACCCATGTAATAAAAATGGGATTCTTAAACAACATGACATCGTAAAACAATTCATAAAAGATAAATGAATTCATAAAAATAATTCCATCACAACATAATAAAATCAATGTAATAATAGGGATAGAAACATAACCCTTTATTATCTTAGATGGAAAATAATTTTGATAAAACACTTGAACTCCATTCTTGAGGAAAATATCCTTTCTTCTTCAAAAAAACTTTTCCTTTCTTAACATGTCGTAAAAAAAGAAGTTGATTAAAAATAAACTCGAAAACTTGTAAAGGAAGCTTCATGGAAATAATTTTTTAAAAATCCATTCATGCCGTATAAGTTAAAAAAACATTCTTCGTACTTTTGTCGGAAAAGTCAAAAACTACCTCGTACGAAAAATGACAAAAGATTCCTTTCATATTTTTTACTAAAAACTCACCGAAGGGTAAAATTGGATTTAAAAAATTGTAGGAGGATGGAACTAATATTACATATCGAGGAAACATGGATGTGGATGATAAAATACACCCCAGTAAATTTCAAAGTATAAATAATCTCGGATAAAAATGAGATTGTGATATTTCCCTTACCTTAGGTCCGATTTGCTTCGTAAGTGTCCGAACCTCCTGTATAATGATTTAAATAATGTCATTGACTTATTACAGAATCATATTCATTGTTATGATATCATATATGGTTCACTTATGACTTTATATTACCCGTTCTTTTGTAAATTCCATGTTAAAGAGGGTTTTGGGTTAAATTGTTTCCTTTGTCGTCCATGTTTGGACTTGTTGTTTTTGACATTATTATTACTTATATAATGATTTACTTACTTCCAGAATATAAAACATGATTTATATATCATATATATTCAGTATATATATATATATAATAGATAGATAAATGAAATAAAACACACCGTTCATGGAGACGGTAGTCCGTACATACGCATGAACGCTGTTTTCCTTTCCTTATTGTCTTGAATGGAAGTAAGTAGATGAAATATATATATACATATATAAATAAATCCAGTAGATTTAACATGTCATATATTTCATTATTATTTCTTATATATACTTTATAATCATTCTTAAATGGTTAACATGGAGAATGAATCTCATCGCGTCGTGGAGACGGTATTCCGTACGTACGCACGAGCGATGATATCGTTCTCATGATCGTGGGACTGTATTAGAGTGTATGTATAATATTTCAGAATCAATATCACTTTAAAATAATAATATATAGTTATTATTTACACCATTATACCCATCCAAGTAAGGTGGTGGTGGAAAATAGATTTCACCACAGCGTGGAGACGGTATTCCGTACGTATGCACGCACAGTGATTTCGTTTTCCATAGGATGGATAGATGGTGAAATAGGATTGTTTCATACTTATAATAACATATCAGTATATGAGTAATATTGATGTTATTACTTCATAAAGAAACAACCTAAGAAGAAGAAGTGGAAGAAGAAATAAAGGTGAACGAATCGGTAACGGAAATTACCTCTTCTTTGAAGCGCCTCTTTGAGACCTCCTATTAGGGCACTAAAATTGGTCTTAGAGGAAGACCGGAACCTCTAGGATGTTTCTATGGAAGTGGAGAAGAGATTTGTAAGGGGTTTTCCGAGCTTGAAGGCTCAAAGTTTTGTGAGGAAGAGAGGGAGGAGGTGCCCTTTTATAAGGGAGGAGAGGGGCACCTTTGGAATAACTAAAAATATTATTTTATTATAAAGTCAAGTTCGGTTTTAAATAGCTCCAAATTGATTTATTTATAGGCTAAGGTGGGGATGGGTCGAAATCCTCTCATCAAATGTAATTTAGACAAGTTTAGGTTCCTATTTTAACCTTATCATTTAGATTTAACATTAAGTTAAATAATTTTACTTTTACCGTGTCTTCTTGTGTTCTTACACTATAAGGTTAATAAACTTACTATAAGAAGCCAAACGAACCCCAAGTTGTTTATTATTAATATATATAACCTTATATAAGTCATTTGTCCAAACATTAGATTTTTAGGAATAAAATAACAATTAATAATATAATATTTTTTTTAAAAACTATTTTATGTCAATTTTGACACTATTTAGTAATTGATTTTTGTGAAAATCATAACAGAATGATAAGTTCAAAAAAAATTAATTAAATCAATACTAACATGTCATATTAACCTAGAAAATTAGTGTAATTCATAAAAAGTCTCAAATTATATTTATTTGGGTATTTATAACATCAATTATGTCAATATTTCATTAATAAGATAATTACTGCATCATCGTTGTGTCATAAATAAATTAAATTATTTAATGTCTAAAAATTACAAATAAAATACCATTATGTAGGAAATATTTTTAGCTTTCTAATGAATATTTATAGTCGAATTTATCTTATGTATAACCCCATATTAAAAATGTTTTAGTTATTAAACTTTGATTTTAACTATTTTAACTATTCATTAAATAAAATAATATTAAATTTCATAATCTAATCCAAGTGGACCTAAATGGTCATATTATATTCATAAGGTTGTTTTTGGTCGAATTACACTTATCCAATAGAATTAGGACATGTGTTAGGGTAATAGTAATATCATATTTACCCTTAGTTAGCCTATTTACTATTAACCGCGGTAAAAAAAAAGTAAAATGATACTATTCACCAAAAATTATTTTCATCTCATTGAACCACATTTTAGTCCTTGATATTAACCGTGTCTCTCGGATTTTCGAAATTCCATTCACAGAAGCGGTAAAATTAAGTTTTATGAAAAATTCAGTTTTTTAACTACCACTTAGTGGTTTCACTATTCATCAAAAATTGAAAGTTTTCAGAAAAATACCAAAATTTCACCCTAGGCTAATTTCGATATTCTGAATCCAAAAATGAAGTCCATTTTGAAAAATAGAATTTACAAAATTTCAAAAAGTGGTTATTACTATTCATAACGGATAGTTTTAATAATATTTTAATAGCATATCGTTGTTTAGTAAAACTCGGTATTACGTACTACACACACTATCAAGGAAGGTCGCGATTGCGTGTAATGAAAGGCAAGTCAAGGATGCGTGTTGTGAAAGCTCCTTTTGGTGTAGCGTACAACACAAGACATTAATAAAAATAAAAAGAATATTTTTCATAAAATCTCGGGGTGTTACAATCACATGATCAAGGAAGCAAAATGGGAATCATAAAATGATATAAAGGAAAAATACCCTCACTTGTTTTGGTAGTGAATAAAATTATGAGGAAATAATTTCTTAAATATGGGATTAATGTGATAACCCATAAAGCCCTTGAAATAAATTAATATTATAATTTATAAGTATTCATTTTATGGATTAACATTTATCATAGTTTTATAAATAACTCTATAAGATTTTTTCAATTGAAAAATTAATAGTTTTATTTTTTTAAAATAGATTTTTTTTGAATTACATGATTTTATTTAAAATTTTAATTTATTGATTTTATAAATTAAACATGATAAAATAGAATTTATTTTTTGATTCCGTATATTGAATTTATCTTTGGATTAATTTTTTGGATTTTTATGAAAATATTGATTTTTGTGTGAATTGTGAAAAGATATTTTTTTATTAAATTTTTTCTATAATTTCAAATATTTTTAAACCCCAATTTTATTTTGGATTCATTTTAAAGTGAAATTAGTAACCTTTTACTAAAAAAATATTGTTAATTTCATAGTAATAATAATTATATTTTATTTAGGTATAAAATCATTTTTATGCCTAAAGAGAACATTTTTTCAAAAAATTGTTTCCATTACGGTTCACATTTTTATATTAAAATTAATTTCTGCCACTTCTACAAATGTAATCTTCAAAAAATGGATTTCATATTTGGAATTAGTATGTTAAAATTTGGGAAAGTGTTAAATTTCATTTTTTTTCATTATGAATAATAACCCCGAAAACCCATTTCACCATGGTAACTATTAAAATATTTAACAATTATTTTAAAACTAAGAGATACATTTTATAATATAGAACCCCATATTTAATTATAGTAGGTAAGCCTATTTATTTCTAAATAAATAATAGTATAATGTACAAAGTTTTACTAGTGAAAGTGATTAAAATTAAAATTTCTAATTTTTATAAATTGAATATAATGAAATGAATTTCATTTTTGAATTAATTTTGTCAAAATCATCATAGGGTGATATTTTTAGTATTTTATAAATAGTTGTTATTTAATTGAATAGTGAAAAATAATGATTTTATATGAACTGTGAATTTTATAAAATTAAAATGAAAAAAATAACATGAAATTTTATGAAAGTTATTTTCTAGAAAAATTATATTTTTAAGAAGTAATATAATGCGTATCAAAATGAAATAATGAACTAAGAAATATATACTTTACATTTTGGAAATATAAGAAATGTTTTTCATCAAATAAAAATTATTTTTAGTTATTCTATTTTAATAAATTATTTATATGGTACATTAAGATTTTGGTTTGGTTTTAATGAAAAATAAGTGTCCTTTGATTTAAAATAGTTTAATTAATCCCATTGGAATCAAAATTATACTTGATTTTACTGTAAAATCCTTTTTATTCTTAAGAGAGACATTTTTTTTAAAATAGTTTGCATTGCATTTTTTGATCCTATATTAAAGATAATTTTTAAAACTCTAAGGTACTGAATCATATAAAATGAATTCCAAATTATAATCAATATAATTAATATTTGGTAATAAGTTCAACCTAATTTTTTATCATAATTAATTACGATCATGGTAAATATTTATCACATCGGTAAAGTGTAAAATGGGTTAAAAGGATTTAAAATATAGTGATGAAGATTCAAGATAACATATAAAACATTAATAAACCTCATTGTTTTATTATATTTCAACCTTTCCCTTATCATATTTTAATCTTTGAAAAATTGGATCCCCTTTCATAGTAATGTGACTTTATCTTATCTAATTTTTTAAGTAAATCCATGTGTGTCCCTCTCCTGACTTATAAAAGGGCACATATTATCCACCCATTTTCACAATTTTTGAGCCATATATATCATAAAAACTCATTAAAAACTCGTCCTATATATATTAAATTTATTTTTGATCTTCTGGTCTTCTTTTAGGACCATCCTAATAATTATTAAGGTGTAATTCAAATAAGGTCTCTCAAAGAATAAGTAATCATCTTTACAAACTCATTAAAAGTTTATATCTTCTTGTACATCATTTTAATATGTTTAAACAATCAAAAAATAATTAATCCAATATCATCAATATATTGATATATTTTTAGGATTATGATAAATCAATTTTCCACCTCCTTTCCATGCTACTAAAAAATGAAAACATCGCCCGTATGTACATACGACAAGCCGTCTCCACGTAGCGGTGCAATTAATTTTTCATCAACGAATTAATTGAATAGTTTTAAAGATATAGATAATGAATATATATGATATTTATTACATAATTATGATTTTTTAAATATAATATATTTTTCAATTACCCTTCCACATGTTAATAAATTATAACGACACTCGTGCATACGTGTGGACAACCACCACCATGAAGCGATGTGATTCATTTTTATTATAATTATTTCGTGGATGATTATAAATATGTATATAATGAATATATATATTTTTATATTATTATTTTCAATCTTGAAATTTTTTAATCATGATAAATATGGAAGGACTAAAACATTCGAACTGAATCTTATATGAAAAAAAATAAGTAACACTTGGAAATAACTATTTTAATAAATAATTATTAGTCAATGGGTGTTTAAATTTTATAATTGGATCATATTTGGTAATATAATTATTTATATGATTATTTTATTGAATTATAATAAATTTAAATTTGTTATACAAGTGGTTAAAATCACTTACAAAGAATGTCAGACCTGAGGTAAGGGTTTATTTCACAATATTGTCCCTATTCATGATTAATTATGTTTATGTTTATGTGGAAAAAACTATATGATAGTTATATATTAAACCTAATACATTTTCTTCTCATATGGTTATTTTTGGGGTTTTCATTTATTATTTCAATTTTTAACTTCTTTGGCACTCAAAACACAAAAAATCTGTTTTTAAGGAAAATCAACATTGTTTTTTGTTTGATTGGTAATGTTTTCCATCCATATCCATAATTTATTGAAACTAATTTCAATAATTTTTTTAATATTCTCTAATTATTTTTAATGTCATTTTATATGGGTTTTATTTAAAAAAAGTTTAAAATTAATTTTCTTATATTTTTCTAAATGAGTTAATTTTTACAAAGGTGTGAAAGAAATATTGGTTTTAACATATACCGAAAAGAAAAATGTTCTATACTCCATGAATATTATTTTAATTATATATTCCCTTAAAATTTTCTAAGAGTTTTTTCAAATAAAATATTTTCCATAATATTGTGGAACTCTTTATATTTTAATATATTTATTTCCAAATGAAAAGTGTTTTTTCCTAAAAACATATTCCATCCATATTCTTAAGGGATCATAATTTATGTAAACATAATTTTATGAATGTTATAATTTACATTGGATATAATATATTTATATCATATACCATATTACTTTGGATATCTTATGATCATTTGGTTCTATTTATTTACTATAGAAAACATTATAATTTTGTATGCTGTTTATTTGATATAAATGTTTATGTTGATTAGGTATTGAATTTTCATTCATTTATTTAATATTATGTAGTAATTGGAATTAGTATGTGATATAAATGTACAATTATATCCCATATATGCATCAAATAGGTCTCATGAGAAAAGATGGATTGATTATTTTTACCTTACCTATTTACATCAAATGTCTTAGAACATTACCTTGATGGTAAGATTATGATGTATGAAATTATGAATTCTATCATTATGGAACTGATTTTTTGTTATCCATGAAATTATTTATGTTGTTATGTCATACATGGATTTATCCCCCATTTTAATGATATTATTTATATGATTTTTTTTATTTTTTATCTATTTGATATTATTCATGATTTATTTATTCTATGATATATTCTATTTTTTGATTTCCCATACTAAGCATATAAGAACCCTGTTTTTTGGATACACAGGACTTTGGAATATTCTTGTTGTTATTCCAGAGCAATGCCCTCAGACGACGTGCGGTTCCGAGCCCCGGAGTAGCCAGAATTAAATTTTCAGTGCGTTCGCACTAGACATGCCAAATAAATGGGATAAATCCTAAAAGGTGATCCGGATCAGAGATCCGAGTGTACGGATGGGTCTGGAATGGGGTGTTTACCCGAGGAACGACATAAAACTTGTCGGCGCGGGATGTTTGGACCCCTCGCTCACTTTCAGAACGTGAAACAGATAAATTGAATAATTAAATTATTCAATTAATGGTTAAACTCAAGTATCTCTTAGAAGGTGGCTCAGATTGGAAAATCGAGGGCACAATTGAGTTCGGAGCGTGCTGTTTACCCCAGGAGGGGTATAAGTTTCGCGGGTGCGGGCCGTTTGTGAAAAATGGCCCCGGGGGCATTTTCGTAATTTGGCAGCCTCGGACGTTTAGTTTTATAACTTTTGATCGGGGCCTTAGAATAAAATTACGAGACCTCCGTTGAGCTCTGAGTGTGGTTTTTACCCTAGGGGAGGCGTAACCCCAACCCCGTCGGGAGTTTCAGACGTGGGTTAATTTGAGGGTCGAAATAATTAAAATTTTAATTATTTTGTTTTTTTATTTAAACAACACCCCCTTCCCTTCTCCTTTTCATCCCCTGGAAAAGCCACTCCCTCAACCCCTTCTCTCTCATTCCCTCCCCTTCCTCCAATCAAGGCGGAAGCAACGACGGCGAGGTGCAGATCGCCGATGAAGCTCCGGGCAACGCCCAACAGGTAGGCTTTGTTGTGTTTTTTTTTTGGTTCTTGCACCCTCTTTCAATTCAATTATATACTTTGAAATGTGGTTAAATTTTTGAGCGAGACCCATGATTGCGTATCCTACGTTCTAAGATCTCCAATGCTTGGTTCGGAAATGAAATCCGGGTTCGGATGGGGTCGCAGACGTTCGTCGAAGTTTGCGGGAATTTGTTTTTCCGGTGGTTATCGAGCTTCTCCGGCCGGCTTTGGGAGTTCCGGAAGCAGGCGGAGGTGGAGAAGAGGGATGAAGCCGGAGTTTCGGGCTTCGGCGGGTGCGGCCGGGCGGCCACAATGCGTCGAGCGGGTGAAGATCAGCGGAGGGAGCGGAAGAGCTCGGCGGCGGCGTTCGGTGAGCCGAGGGTAACAGCGGAGTGCCAGGCTTCAAGTGGGAGCTGGTGTGGTCGAAAGGACGCGGGGCGCTGGCGTCAGGCGGAGCCGGCCTCAGCGGAGCAGTGGCGAGTGGCGGAGGCCGTGACACAGGCGCTTGTTGTGGTCGGAGGAGGTAGCCCCGAGGCGCTGACCTCGGGGGCAGAGCAGCAGACCAGGACACGGGCCGCGCGCGTCCTGCTGGGTGTCAACGAGGACCGGCCAACTGGCCGGTCGGATGGGAAGAACCGGACCCGCTCGGGTCTGGTGGCTTGAGACGGGCCACGGCCAGCAGGCCGCGGCATGTTGGACCGGACCCGCGGCTGGGCCGTGGGCCTGCAGTCCAGGATCGGGCCGGCCGGTCCGGACTAGCCCGGTTGGCCCCCCTATATTCGGGGGGCCGTAATTTCCAAACGGCGTGTCTGTTTAACGCGCCGTCTGCGGCGGCGAGTTTGTATCGGAAGGGCTCACTGTTTGAAGTGAGTTTTGGGGTTTTCTGGTCCTACGTCCGAAGACGGGTGCCCCGAAACTTTAATTTAATAATACTAAATTATTATTAAAGTTTGCAACGGACGGGCTTCGCGAGATGGACGTCCGTTTGAAGCGCCGTTAGAGGCGCAGTGGCCCCATAGCTGAGACGACCCTTCCAAAGTTAGATTGGAGCCCTTGTGGTTTGGTTTCGTTGCTCGATGGTATGAAACGCTTTATACGAACAATTAATTAGTTAATTAATTAATTAAATATTGTTGCGACAGACCTGACTTTTATTTGGGATGTCCGATTGACGCACCATCAGTGACAGTGTGACCCCAGTCCTCGTGCAGACTTTTTGACACACTTTCTAAAGTGTTCGGGTTGGAGACAGGGTGCATGCCCCACAGGCCCTAGTTCACACAATTTACGTTGAAATGTCGTTTTTCCACCCGACATCCATTTGGGGTGTTTGGGCATTGTATTCAATGTGTTTTTCTGAGGCGATTGCAACAGCGCAATCCGCCTTCCTAGATTCGGGCTTGAGGTGTGGGCCCCATAGGGCCCCGCTTTCGTATAACGTGGGGAGTGACAGATTCTACATCCGGAGTCCGTTTTAGGCGCCATCAGCGGCGTTGTGTCCCTGGCATCAAGATGAGGCTGACCAGGGTGGTGTCAGGCGATGAAGCCAGAGTTGAGGAATAGGCCCCATGGGTCGTCTTTTGTGTTGTGTGCAGTGTATTGCAACTTTTCCATTAGACATCCTTTCAAGGCAAATGAATATTTGTGTTGACATGTTTTTCCGAGAGATTCGCGATGGAGCAGTTCTCTCGATCTTTTTCGGGATCTCGGTGTGGGCCCCACACGGGTTGGTTACGGTGAATAGTACCCTTTTCACTGATTGACCGTTTTAGGCGAGTAAGTAGTCTATCTCGCCTATTTTCCATGAGGATTACAACGGTATGATCCGTTTGGAAGTATGTAGCCTCTTGCATCATCTTATTAAATGTGGAAAAGTGAAAGGTGCCCCGGTGGTGGTTCTTCCTGCGGTGGTTGCAGAGAACCCTTGGTGTGTGATCGCGTGCACTCCCTTGTGAGTGATGTAAATGCTTGAAGAGATGTGGATGGCTGTTCCTGATCCATTGAGGTGGCAAGTTGGATTTGTTACGTTACGCCTTCACGTTGACGTTAGGAGCTGGGTGCACGTTAGCCTTTGGGCTAGAGATGTGGTATACTCTGGGAGTATACAAGAATGCTGGGAGGTACATGTGGATGTTGGTACCTGAGAATGTTTTTGCACTTGGTTGGGGTTGACTTGGGGCCACATGTCGTGTGAGCCCCATGTGCGTGTCGTGCTCTACTTTAGGTACTTTTGGCCTCTCGGACATAGAGGGTTCCTCTGTTCTTGTTTGTTGACCAGCAGAGTTGATTTTACCCTGGTCCTGTTCTCGCTTGTTGAACAGCAGGGATGAGATTGTTTCCAGTAGGGCTGAGGTTGTTTCGAGCAGGGCTCTCCAGTTGTACCATCCAGTAGGGATGGCCAGTGGGTTACCATCCAGCAGGGATGGACAGTACAAAAGTGTTCACCTAGCAGTACCATCCAGTAGGGATGACCAGATCAGTTCTGGGTTTACCTCTAACTGGGCTGGGCAGTGGTCCCCGATGCCGGGCTTGCCTCCAACTGGGCTGGGCAGTGGTCCTTGATGCCGGTCTTACCTCCAGATAGCCTGGGCTGTGGTCCCCAATGCCGGGTTATCTCCAACTGGGCTAGGTAGTGGTCCCGTCGCCGACTTTAGCCGGGTCGCCCTCCAGTGGATTACCCTGTTACGGGACTGGGAAGTGTGGCACCCGTCGACTCTTTTCAGGTCTCCCTATAGTGGGAACCCGTCGACTTCTTGGGACCCTCCAGTGGGACTGGGCAGGGGGTCGCCTGTCGACTTTGAGGAGACCTCTCGACTGTAGGGCGGTGAAGAGGTGTGGTTTGACGTACCCCCAGAACTCTCAAGTACGAGGGGCACTTTCCCCACCAATATGCATCGTAGTGACGTGACCTAAAATCGTGCGGCCGAGTCAGTGTCGCCCAAAGCAGATAGTGTCGAGGTGCGGTGATTGAGCCCTTGACTTGTAGTTCGGGGAAGACGTGCGGGATGCTGGGCATCGATGGTGTTTACTTCTGGGACTGTTGGTGACTCACTTTTCTTGGGCTGAGCTGCGGGACAACGATTCCCTTACGAACTTGTTCGAGTTTCTTGACAGAGCATATATATATATGTATACCTTTTTCCAGTACCCACTTCTTGGGTTTTGGTTACTCTCGTTCCAGGAGAGGCGAAGACGCGTGGGGTATGCCACGTGCTTTCCGCGTCTAGCTTATCGTGGTTGGACGAGTCTACTCTCCTTCTATAGGTAGAGAAGGTTCGATGATAATTTCATCTTCTCACTATTCCTAGCTCCTTGTGTTTGGACGAGCCTTCTACCTTCCTCTTGTTGGGTTGAGCTGTACTCTTTTCTGCACTCTCTGTTATACTTCTGTTCTTTTCCCCGTTCGATCTACTGCTCACCCTTTGGTACCTCCTTTGTTGCTCCCACGAGCCTTTGGAGCATCCTACTTTGTATTTTTATACTCAACCCTCCTTGGGATTTTCCTGCACTTGGTGTACCCTTGCAGACAACAGACAGGTTTATCGTGACTTCGGTGGATCATAGGAGTTCGGGAGCTTGGATCGCGTGCGGTGGTCGTAGTCAGGTTCCAGGTGGGGGACCCTTCCAACTATTTTTCTTTTGTTCACCTGTTGCCGGGTTGTGGCACTTTTTTGGTTGGGTGCATGTTTTTCCCTTTTTCCTTTTCAGTTTACTTTCAGCACTTGCTTTGTACTTTTAGTGGTCGATGCACTTTGTGGTTTATTTATAGCAGTTGCAGTTTACTCTGCTTGTCTTTTATTTTTCTCTGTAATTTTGCATTGAGTGTGCTTCATGTGTGTGTACAAGTACGTAGGCAAAGGCCTCCCTGAGTTATTGTGCCTTCGACACTGGTCGCCAGCCCCTGGCCTATAGAGGCGGGCTTGGGGTAGTTGCGGCTCGAGCTCTGGTAGGGTCTGGTCATGAAAAAGTGGTATCAGAGGTGGTTCGTTCCTTGGGATGCTTTTCGGACGACCCAAAAAGAGGAATTGGTTGGGATTTAAGGAAACAGTGTTAACGTGTCTCGAGAGCGGCTCTCAGGCCAGAGAATCCAGTGATGGTGCTGTGGCCGAAGTATCCATTCACCAGGACCTTGATAACCCGGTTGTCTACTCGGCTTGCTGAGACACTTGTTGCAGGGAAAATTTGGTTTGTTCATCACATAGGATTGAGTACTTAACTGTCCTTCTTTAGTCAGCTCCCCATTGTTGTGACTGTTACATACTTATATGCTCATCTGACCACGTCACTCCTTGATAATATTCAGGATGTCTCCGCGAATACAGCCAACCAGGATACTAGCTTTGGTTCGTGACGACGACCCTGTGAGCTACAAGGCCTCAATCCAGGACCCATCATGCGAGCCCCTTTCTCTGGGTGGACCTATTGACCAGCAGACAGCTTCAACAGAGCGGGCTGAGCTTGAGCACAGGTTGAGTGCGCTCCGTGAGTTCCAGCGGAAGAGACCGCTGATGTTCAGTGGTGAGCCAGACTCACCGGAAGTAGAGGTTTGGCTAGAGATAGTGCTTAGCCTTTTTAGTCTTGTGCAGACGCTGGAATATCAGAGAGTGGTTTTGACAACCAACCTTTTTTGAGGAGCAGCTTGGCATTGGTGGAGTCTGGTGACTCAGTTTCTTGACGAGTCATTGCTTTCGTGGGGTGACTTTCAGTGTTGTTCCGTGAGGAGTTTTTTCCCTCCTGCTTGTGCTCTGTTTGGATTCAAGAGCTCCTGCAATTTCAGCAGGGAGGGATGACGGTGGCCGAGTACGCGGCTAGTTTCGCAGACCGTGCACGCTTTTACCCAGACATGTTCCATGATGATAACATCCGAGCGTGGAAGTTTGAGAAGGGTCTCCACCAAGAGGTTCGTGCTATTATAGTACCCTTGGGCATTTCCACATATGTTGGGGGTGCTAGAGTAGGCGCTGGTGATAGAAAGATTCCTGTCACGTTCTAGAGTTGGTGGTGGTAGAAGGCACGTTGGAGCCAAGACGTCTGCCGCAGCTAGCTGACGTCGGCAAGAAGAACGTCAACGCAGGTGGCTTTCTGACAAACGGACTCAGGGGCATGGTCGTACACCACAGTGGCACCGGAGGGCACCAGAGCATCCCAGAGAGAGTTGGTGTTATGCTTGTGATGGGCGAGGTCACCTGGCACGGGACTGCCCGACCCGAAATGTGGAGAGCTTCAGGAAAGAAGTAGGTGAACCACCACGATGGAGGCAGCATCGTGATCAGAGTATCGCCTAGATAGGTGGTTCTAGTAGAGGAGACGAAGGATATGGAAGTGGAGGACGACCTTATGAGGTCTTCCCATCACCACTGGGCGGTCCACGTCAGGCTCCGGGAGCTGACAGTTGGGACTGCGGACAGCCGCGAGCTTTGGATGTCTACAATCCTGCAGAGCTTGAGGTGATAAGAGGTATTCTCTAAAACTCTTCTACTTATTGCAGTAGAATTTTTAGACTCTGTGTGTGGAATTCTTTCCTCCATGCTCCTTTCTTGAGGTGTTACCAGGGTGGCGCGGGGCATCAGTGTAACCCTGTGTTGGTAAGGTAAAAGGCATGGGATCTTGTTCTCTTGTCAATGGTGTCGACTCCTTCACCTTTCAAGCGTGTAAGAGAGCCTTGGTTGTGATACATCGACTATGGAACCTTGCGTGGCCAGATATCCTTTGGGTCTTTCACCATATGGATACTCTGAAGGAGGGAATAACCGGGCCTTGTTCCAGGTGCGGGCGGTGATTCTAGTCGCGACATGTGACATAGAGGTTTGGTCGGGGACGTGAGCTACCCTCTAGGTCCTTCAAACCGTTTGAGACTATGTAGAGGGATGGCGAGGTTCCCTACCGCCTTTCCCTAACCCCAAAGGATGGTTTGGGTGCATGACGTCTCCCACGTGACTCACCCGAGAAAAGGTGTGTGTGCTCCTATTCACGACATCGGTGAGGTCAGACCTCGCGTGAACAGATCAAATCCTGTGGCCTATGTGTGGTGGAGTAGATCTGTGCGAGAGTTCTTCTGGGTACGGGAGAGCTAGGTGCGGGCTTAGTACCCTGAGTTTCCCTGGTTTTGCTTTTTGGGGACGAAAAGTTTGAAGGAGGGAAAGATGTAAGAACCCTGTTTTTGGCTACAAAGGACTTTGGAATATTCTTATTGTTATTCCAGAGCAGCATCCTCAGATGAGTGCGGTTCCGAGCCCCGGAGTGGCCGTAATTAAATTTTCAGTGTGTTCACACTGGACACGCCAAATAAATGGGATAACTCCTAAACGGTGATCCGGATCTGATATCTGAGTGTACGGATGGGTCCGTAATGAGGTTTTTACCCTAGGAATGACATAAAACTTGTTGTCACGGGACGTTTGGACCCCTCGCTCGCTTTTGGAACGTGAAATGGATAAATTGAATAATTAAATTATTCAATTAATGGTTAAACTCATGTATCTCTTAAAAGGTGGCTCGGATTGGAAAACTGCGGGCACCGTTGAGTTCGTAGCATGCCGTTTACCCAAGGAGGGGTATAATTTTCACGGGCGCGGGCTGTCTGTGAAAAATGCCCCTGGTGGCGTTTTCGTAATTTGTCAGCCTCAAATGTTTAGTTTTATAACTTTTGATCGGGGCCTCGGATTAAAATTTCGAGGCCTCCGTTGCTCTCAGAGCGTGGTGTTTACCCTAGGGGAGGCGTAACCCCGACCCCATCAGGATTTTCAGATGTGGGTTAATTTTAGGGTTGAAATAATTAAAATTTTTATTATTTTGTTTTCTTTATTTAAACAAACCCTCCCCCATCCCTTCTCCTTTTTATCCCCTGGAGAAGCCTCTCCTTCAACCCCTTCTCTCTCATTCCCTCCCCTTCCCCCGATCAAGGCGGAAGCAACGGCGGTGAGGTGCGGATCGCCGACGAAGCTCCAGGAAACGCCCAGCAGGTAGGCTTTGTTGCGTTTTTATTTTGGTTCTCCCACCCTCTTTGAATTCAATTATATACTTTGAAATGTGGTTAAATTTCTGAGCGAGCCCCATGATTGTGTAGCCTACGTTCTAAGCTCTCAAACGCTTGGTTTGGAATTGAAATCCGGGTTCGGATTGGGTCGCGGATGTTCGTCGAAGTTTGCAGGAATTTGTTTTTCCAGTGGTTATCGAGCTTATCCGGCCGGCTTTGGGAGTTCCGGCAGCAGGCAGCGGCGGCGAACCGGGATGAAGCCGGAGTTGTGGGCTCTGACGGGTGCGGCCGGGTGGCTGGCAGCTGTGCGCGGCGGCCGCGGTGCGTCGAGCGGGTGGAGATCAACCGGAGGTAGCGGCGGAGCTCGGCAGCGACGTCCGTTGAGCCGAGGGTAACGACGGAGTGATGGGCTTCAAGCGGGAGCCGGTGTGGTCGAACGAAGGTGGGGTGCTGGCGTCAGGTAGAGCCTGCCTCAGCGGAGCAACGGCGAGTGGAGGAGGCCGCGACGTAGGCGCCTATCGCGGTCGGTGGAGGCATCCCCGAGGCACTGACCTCGGGGGCGGAGCAGCAGACCAGGACCCACGCCGCGCGGGTCCTGGTGGGTGTCAATGAGGACCGGCCAACTGGCCGGTCCGGACCGGCCCGGTTGGCCCCCCTATATTTGGGGGGCCGTAATTTCCAAAAGACACATCTGTTTGACGCACCGTCTACGGAAGCAAGTTCGTATCGGTAGGGCTGACTGTTTGAAGTGAGTTTCAGGGTTGTCGGGTCCTGCGCCCAAAGACGGGTGACCCGAAACTTTAATTTAATAATATTAAATTATTATTAAAGTTTGCAACGGACGGTCTTGGCGAGCCGTACGTCCATTTGAAGCGTTGTCCAAGGTTCAGTGGCCCTGGAGCTGAGAAGACCCTTCCAAAGATGGATCGGAGCCCTTGCGGTTTGGTTTTGTTGCTTGGTGGTACGAAACGCTTTATACGAACAATTAATTAATTAATTATTGTTGTTGCAGACCTAACTTTTATTTGGGATGTCTGATTGACGCGCCGTCAGTGGAAGCATGACCCCAGTCCTCATGCGGACCTTTTTAGATGCTTTCTGAAGTGTTCAGGTTGGAGACAGGGTGTGGGCCCCATAGGGCCTAGTTCGCACGTTTTACGTTGAAATGTCGTTTTTCCACTCGACATCTGTTTGGGGTGTTTGAGCACTGCATTCAGTGTGTTTTTCTGAGGGGATTGCAACATCGCAATCCGCCCACCTAGATTCGGGCTTGAGGTGTGGGCCCCACAGGGCCCCTCTTGCGTATAACACGAGGAGTGAAAACTTCTACATACTGAGTCTATTTTAGGTTCCATCCATGGTGTTGTGACCTTGGCATTGAGATGAGGTTGACTAGGGTGGTTTCAGGTGATGAATCCAGAGTTGAGGCATGGGCCCCACATGCCGTCTTTTGTGCTGTGTGTAGTGTATTGCGACTTTTCCATCAGAAGTCTATTTGGGGTGAATGAATAGTCGTTTTGACGTGTATTTCTAGGAGATTCACAATGGCGCAGTTCGCTCGACCTTTTTCGGGATCTTGGTGTGGGCCCCATATGGGTTGGTTATGGTGAATAGTAACCTTTTCACCGGTTGACTGTTTCGGGAAAGTAAGCAGTCTATCTCGCGTGTTTTTCCATGAGGATTACAACGGTATGACCTGTTTGGCTATGCAGAGCCTCTTGCATGATATTATTAAATGTGGAAAAGTGAAAGGTGCCCTGGTGGTGGTTCTTCCTACGGTGGTTGCAGAGAACCTTTGGCGTGTGATCGCATGCACTCCCGTGTGAGTGATGTAAATGCTTGAAGAGATGTGGATGGTTGTTCCTGAGCTATTGGGGTGGCAAGTTGGATTTGTTACGTTATGCCTTCGCGTTGACGTTGGGAGCCAGGTGCACGTTAGCCTTTGGGTTGGAGATGTGGTATACTCTGGGAGTATACGGGAACGCTGGGAGGTACGTGTGGATGTTGGTACCTGAGAATGTTTGTGCACTTGGTTGGTGTTGACTTGGGGCCACACGTCTTGTGGGCCCCATGGGCATGTCGTGCTCTGCTTTACGTACTTTTGGCCTCTCGGACGTAGAGGGTTCCTCTGTTATTGTTTGTTGACCAGTAGGGTTGAGTTTCCCCTGGTCCTGTTTTTTCTTGTTGACCAGCAGGGCTAAGGTTATTTCGAGCAGTGCTCGCCAGTTATACCATCCAACAGGGATGGCCAGTGAGTTACCATCCAGCAGGGATGACCAATACAGTAGTGTTCACATAGCAGTACCATCTAGCAGGGATGACCAGAGTAGTTCCGGTTTTACCTCCAGCTGGGCTGGGCAGTGGTCCCCGATTCCAGCCTTACCTCCAAGGATGGGTAGTGACCCCCGATGCCGGGCTTACCTCCAACTAGGCTGGGAAGTGGTCCTCGATGGTGGGTTACCTCCAGCTGGGCTGGGCAGTGGTCCCGTCGCTGACTTTAGCCGGATCTCCCTCCAGTGGATTACCCTGTTACGGGACTGGGAAGTGTGGCACCTGTCAACTCTTTCTGGGTCTCCCTATAGTGGGAAGTCATCGACTTCTAGGGACCCTCCAATGGGGTTGGGAAGGGGGTCGCCTGTCGACTTTGAGGAGACCTCTCGACTGCGGGGCAGTGATGAGGTGTGGTTTGACGTACCTCCATAACTCTCAAGTACGAGGGGAACTTTCACCACCGAGACACGTCCTTGTGACGCGACCTAAAACCATGCGGGCGAGTTAGTGCCACCCAAAGAGGATAGTTTTGAGGTACGGTGATTGAGCCCTTGAATTATAGTTTTGGGAAGACGTGTGGGATGCTGGGCATCGACGGTGTTTACTTCTATGACTGTTGCCGACTCACTTTTCTTTTTCTGAGCTACGAGACAGAGATCCCCTTATGACCTTGTTTGGTTTTCTTGACAGAGCATATATATATATATATATATATATATATATATATGTATACCTTGTTCCAGTACCCACTTCTTGGGTTTTGGTTACTCTCCTTCCAAGAGAGGCGAAGACACGCGGGGTATGCCACATGCTTTCCGCGTCTAGATTCTCATGGTTGGATGAGTATACTCTCTTTCTATAGGTAGTGAAATTTCAATGAGAATTTCATCTTCTCACCATTTCTATCTCCTTGTGTTAGGACGAGCCTTCTACCTTCCTCTTGTTGGGTTGAGCTGTACTCTTTACTTCACTCTCTGTTGTAATTCTGTTCTTTTCCCCATTCGATCTACTGCTCACCCTTCGGTACCTCCTTTGTTTCTCCCTCAAGCCTTCGGGGTATCCTACTGAGTATTTTTATACTCACCCCTTCTTGGGCTTTTCCCGCACCTCTGTGCCCTTGCAGATTACAGATAGGTTGGTCGTGACTTCGATGGAGCATAGGAGTTCGGGAGCTTGGACCACGTGCGGTGGACATAGTTGGGTTCCAGGTGGGGGACCCTTACAGCTGTTTTTCTTTTGTTCACCTGTTTCCGGGTTGTGGCACTTTTCTGGTTGGGCATGTGTTTTTTCCTTTTTCCTTTTCAATTTACTTTCAGCACTTGATTTGTACTTTTAGAGGTCGATGCACTTTTTGGTTTATTTATAGCAGTTGCACTTTACTCTGCTTGCCTTTTATTTTACTCTTCACTTTTTCATTGAGTGTGTTGCGTGTGTGTGTGTTCAGGTACTTAGGCAATGGCCTCCCTGAGTTATTGTGCCTTCGGCGCTGGTCGCTAGCCCCTGGACTATGGAGGCGGTCTTGGGGTAGTTGCGGCTCGAGCCCAGGTAGGGTCGGGTCGTGACAAAGCATCTGATCTTTCCCTTTATTATGACTTCCTTTTCCTAGGTTTCTACGTAAAGTTTTATGAATTATTTTAAGGATATATAAGAATAAATGAAAATTATTTTACTAGAATATAAATATGTATTTGATGTTTTAATATGTAATGTGATAATCATGTATGTATATAGTCTCCAAATACTATAAAAATATTTCATACTTCGAGATGTGATCCATTTTATCTTTTTAAAATGTGCTAAAATGAAAACCAACTATGAATTAATGGAGGTGATGTGTTTCAGTTAGTATCAAATGAAGTTTCGTATAAACATTTGGAACTAGACTTAGGAAAACAAAAATTATAGTTGGTTTTCATTGATCTATAATAGCAAGGATTCAATGGAAATAAATATTATGGTGTAGAATAATTTTAAGGAGATATTTTTCAAAAAATAATTTCCTTATGAACAGTGACGTGATATGGTTAGACAATCCCTTAATCTAAGGTAAAAGGAATAATAAAAATTTTCTGAATATGAAGCCAAATTTACAGGGATAGTAAATCACAATGCACATTATATACATAATCCTTAGAGTAATATTGAATATTTATTTGATTTGATAAAACCTAGACTTTAAAGGCCATTAATCTCAAAGATATTTTTTTTAACATGAGGATATAGTATAAAGTACCATCAATATAGAGAAATAATTCTCCAATTATTAATTTTCCAAGGAAAACAAGTAAATAAGTGGGAGATTGAGCACTCTAGAAAAAGAAATATATGAAAATGGGAGAAGATAAGGGTTGAATTTCCAACTTGTAATAATTGTTTAAATAAACACTATGGAAAATGATTGATGGTAATGAGAGTTTTATTCATGTGTGTAGGGAAAGGCCATTAGGTTCTTGATTTCAAGTTTAAGAAAGAATTTTCTAATATTCAATGCTTCAATTTCAAGGATATTCGGCACTAGGAAAATAAAAGAAATAGGAGTTAAGGTAATTTTTCTCAGAAATGGAAAAAAGGTAAAGGAAAATCTTAAGTGATCACCATAGATGAGGTTAATATTTATAAATATATGGTGGTAGGTATATTGATCATAGCCACAAATTTATATTATTCTTTTTTTTTTGATATTGGACATTTACACTCTTCTATATCGTCCATGATCCCTAAGAAAATTATAACTTTTCAAAAAAACTTATGAACGAAGTTGTCAATCAATAATCTTAGGGGAAATATTATTACAACAATAATATGTTATTCAGTCCCCATTATAACACATATACTTACCCAATTTTTAAACATAATTATTATAGCTATGGTTTAATTATATTTAATCCTCATTATAGATTAACTTTCAAATTATAATTAAACATTTTATTTATGAGAGAAGTATATTATGATTTGTGATGGAGACGTGAATTCTATTATCTATAGATGGGAGACTACATCTCTAAATCGTATCAGAACCCACCTCCAGTATCTCACCTTAATGAAATACATGGATAAGAAGAGAAGACACAACCTATAAATGGGAATTTTTTCCTTAGAATAGAGGACCTACCTATTGTGCAGGAATACATTGATGTGTTTTCTAAATAACTATATGGAAACCCACCTGAGAATGAATTTTAGTTTTCAAGTGATCTCACCCCAAATGAAAAACCTAGAATATGATATCAAGTACTAAGCCTCTTTTTTATTTGTTTTTTTGGGTTCTTGTTTTTTCATAGGTGAGGAGAAGAGATGTTAGTAATTAGTGGTAGTAGGAGGCCACCATATAGCTAGTGAAGGGCCATCATCTAGTCAGTTCATGTTGGTATAATGCCTAAAAATCTACCAGCACCACACAATATAGAGATTAATTCTACTAACTAGTTGATGGATACCTTTTGGTGTAGGCTCTCTAGCTATACCCACCAACTATCCATTGGATTCACAATGGTTAGTCGATGATACCACAAGAATGCAATCAAGTAAGGGGATAAATTTAGTTATGGACTAAAATATTAATTTAACTCCATTAATCTTACCCTCTCACCTATAATTAAATCCCCTTGGTTTCAAAGTCACCTGGGTGATGACTTTGGATATCTCCCTCTTCTCATTGGTGAATCTTTATACTGATTGAATGTTTGGATCTCTATTGATTGTAACCAAGTGAGTTAGATCCATTATGATCTATTTATACATATTTTTCTCTATTATGTTGAGTCCTTATAAGACTATATTCCCTGATATATCAAGGATATATATAATTTATGTTTTTTCCACTAAATTGAGGTACTCTCATAAGAAATATCTTTCTCTCCCATCATCAGTTTTGGAGGAAACAATGTTCCCATTATTCTTGAGGTAGGTGTTTCTATCCCATAGTATATACATTTTCATGCTTGTGTTCTTATGAAAATGAATTTTGAAATTGATTTATGAAATTGGTTTTTTGATATCCCTATCTTATGAACTTGTTCATTAGTGGAAATAGAAATTTTTTTCAAAATGGGACTTCTATAAAAACTAAATTTTATGCACATGATGGGTTTAATAAAATTCCTCAAATAAGGTTTTGAATTTTAAATGGGTGTTCAAGCATGGAAATAGTGTTCAATTACTATGTAAAATGTTTTATGATACGTGGGATTGGTTTTATTTAAATGTAATGATGATATATATCACATTGGGATACCTATAGGTGAAAGGAACAAATAAACACACGTAAAACCTATTAGAGTATTCTATCATTAGGGTATGTGTCCTTGATTCCACGATTTCTAGCAGGCAGTCCTACCGGTGGATAAGGTTCCTAGAATTTAGGATTCAATTACATTGTAAAGTTTTCCCTTATAGTTCTTAATTGTGTATACCCTCATGTTGTAAGTTTATTTTAGGTGATTTATAGATGCATTATGTGCATGTTTATTTGATATACTAATTTTCCCATTTGATATAAATATTTATGAATTATATCATTGTATATTCATATACTTATTCCTAATGGATATATGTTAAGTCATATTTCTTTGATTATTTGAAAATGTAATTTTTTTAAACTAAAACCAAAGGATGATTTTATATAAAAATTATTTCTTTTAAGTGTTTTTGAAATTTTATTTATAAAAAACTAAAATATGCATGTGGATAATAATTTTATAGATTATTTATTAGATCCTTATTAAGATTAAATTCATGAACTTTGATTTTTTATTTTTGAATTTTTAGGCTTAGTGCTTCAAGATACTAGTGATGGGAAGAGAATCAAGTTTAGGATGACCCTCATGGATCATGTTTACTTCTAGTGGGTTGTGATGGAGGTGAAATACAGTCACATAGAGATAGGACCATGGGTTTATTTGGACTCTATTTCCATGGTATTTAAGTTTTTCATCTTGACCTTGTTATCCAGTTATTGTATATCACTATTATACTTTCTTTTTTTGACATAGGATGTATTTTGGATATCTTTTGTGATACTCTTATTTCATATATATGATTTTATGAATTTTTGAGGGTGATATTTTTCCCACTTTTCTTTATATGATACAAAATATATTCTCTCCAACCCATGGTGATTGAGATCATGATTTAATCCTTGTGTATGGAAATTTTGGGTGAATTTATGGGTTGACCTGATTTGGTCTATTACAAATTGGTATCAGATCCCTCTTGTTATCATTAAATTCTATGCTCATGCTTTTGTATCACTCTCTTATTTATAAGGGTTGTTACTAGAATAGATGTAGGACTGTCAAAACTCTATATTTAGTTTGGAAGTGTTCCTATATTTCTCACTTTCATGGAAAAACTTGAGTTACCATGTGATGTTTGGGGTTGTCTAGTTTCCTTGCTTATAATTTTATACTTCCATATTTAGTCCTCAAAATTTAGTCACTCATAAAGGAATAAATTTTTTTCTTGATGTTTTTCATTCTATTTTTTTATAATTTGGATCCTTCAAGAAAACCATCTTTAAATTCTAAAGAGGATGCTATAGAAAAATCCATGTAGGTGACTCCTTCGGTTGACTCAGTTTTGGTCAAAACTATTGTATGAAAGATATATTACTTGGTCCAAGTAGATAGTGTTGAATCAAAATTTAATGTTTACTATGATTTAAAATTCACTAAACATCATCCATTGAGTTTTTTAGTTGAAAGGGATAACATGAATCAGCATAATAGATTGAGATTTTAAAGAGGATTTTTTACTTCCTAAAAACTCCAGAGGAATCCAATGTTGGTTTCACCACTTATATGATTGAGGGTTTGAGAAGGTAGTGGTGGGAATATATTGTGCAAGAAAAGTTTTAAGAAGTTATAACATGAACCAATTTCCAGAAATCATTCAATAAACATCTATATCTTGGGACAATAAGAGTGGATAAGGTACAAGATTTCATTACTTTGGAGTAGGGAGATCATTCTATCATGAAGTATTCTTATTGGAATTGTGAGTTGATGTACCTATATATATAAATTGTTTCTAATTAATAACTCATGTTGAAAATTTTCAAAATGATTTTGAGGCATAATATTTGGTCTATACTGATTTTTATGTGGCTCCCCACATTCATGGAGGCTGTAGACAAAGAAAATATGACTGAGACAAAAATAGATGGGAAGATAGGAATATTCAGAGGATAAGTGATTTCAGGGTGTAATTAAAGTTCATATTATGGACAGAATAAGAACCGGGGTGACCAATTTTGTAGTGGTTATAGGAGTGCACACCATATTTTAGGGTAGGGATAGGTGGTCTTTTACTTGTTTGGATGAAGTGGACAACTTAAAGAAAATTGAATGGTAGAACCCACGGTGTGTCATGTGTTTGTTAAATCTATTCATCATTATAATTTATATGAGATATAATCCCAGGTAAGTACAGTTGGTTCCACCTTCACCAAGGTCACTCTGTTTGGATCAGATATGAAAAACGAAGTTATATTTCATCCAGGTTCCAATAGTGATGCTTAGGTTATGAAGATAGGGTATAATGGGGATGTATGTATATATGTAGTCGAGTATACACTAGAGGGGTCAGAGGTAGAATCAACCACCATTATAGTTATGGTTTTTATTTCATCTTATATGGTTAAAAAATTATTGTATACCAGTGAAACTCATTAATTTATCTCATCCAAGATCATTGATGGATTAGGTTTGTGTTCAAAGGTAATACCTTTCATGATGACTCTTTCCAATCCTTTGGGAAATAATTTGGGGTATGGTTTTAGATTCATTGAGTGTTAGTTTATTATATCTAACTATGAAACCATATTGGATTTACTATTTTTTGATCCTGACATATTTTATTACATCATTGGAATAGATTATATGATTAGATATAAATCCCATATCAATTGTTATAATCATTTGGTCCAGTTTCTTTCGATAGGGTTATTCATGTCTTTCAGGGTGAATGAGACCCTAGATTTGGAATATAATGTACCATGTCCAAAGCGATGTGTTGATCTCATACCATTTTTTCGATATGTTTCTTATTGTTATTGTTCCACGTCTTATAGGTGCACTTGATGTAGTACAGAGTGAGTATACCAAATTTTTTCTTGATGATTTCTTTAGGTTTCCACCACAGAGGGAAATTTTACTTTATAAAAATTTTGTTATAGGGATGAGGAAAATTTAATCACCTTTATAATGCATTTAACTCACTGGATTGAAAAATTTAAAGGTTCATCTTATGGATATTGAGGCTAAAAAAATTATTCATCATGGAGTTTCCCCTTGGGAATCACCATTAATATTTGAAAAGAATTCATTAGTTAGTTTTTGAATTTTCATTGATTATCTAAAACACAAACAAGTGATGGATAACAATAAATATCCCTTACCAAGTATTAATTACATTTTAAATTTTTTAAGGGAGCCTAATAGTTTTCAAAAATTGATCTAAGATTTGGGTACCAACAAAAGATGGTCTGAGAGAAAGATATTCATAAGACATCATTCAAGAGAAGAAGTGGGAATTATGAGTACCTGGTCATTCCATAGAGACTAAATAACTCTTCTATAGTGTTTATGGATTTAAGGAATTGAATATTTTTTTTTGGATTCCTTCATTATTATGTTTATGGATGATATTCTAATTTATTCCAGATCAAGGTAGGATTATTCTGAGTATTAGGATATCATTATTGAAATCTTGAAAGATTATATTGTGTATTTAAAGTTATCCATATTTTTTTAGGGATTAAATAGGAGAAATTTCTAGGATATATGCTTTTTGATAAGGGAGTCTCAGTGGATCCAGAGAAAAGTTTAGTGGTGATGTATTGGGAAGATCCCAAAAATGTGTTTGAGATATATAATTTCTTGGGATTTACAAGTTATCACATGTTCTTTGTTCAATACTTCATCAAGATTTCATCTCATATGAAAAAGATAACCTATAAGGGTGTGAAGTTTGTTTATATAGTTATATACTATAAATATTTTTAGTAGTTTAAATGGAAATTGAATTCATCTCTAATCTTGTTTTTCCCTCACCCTAGTTTGGGATATGATGTCTACTATGATGCATTGGATATGGGTTTGGTTTATGTTATGATATGGGGAATACTTGTAATATATTATTAATCTTTTAACTAGTTCCCTAATGATAAAATCTACCTCGTTCATGATCTTCAGTTTTTATATATGATGGATTCTCTTTAGACTTAGCACCACTACCTCTTCGGGAAGTGGTTGACAGTATATTCAAAACATAATCATATGAAGTATATATTCACTCATAGGTATCTGAATTTGATTTAGAGACACCTAATAGAGTAACTTCAAACCTTTTATTTTGATGTTTCATACACCCCTATAAAAGGAAACATGGTCGTAGATTCTTTGAGAAAACTTTTATATACCTAGGCAGCGAAGGAATTAGTAGAAGAGTGGTGCATGATGGTCTTGTTTTTCAAGATGCGTTTGGATTAAGGGAGAGGTTATGGACATGTATTATTAGATTTCTCTTGGGTTATATCATCTATGGATGTTCAAATTCAACTTAGATATTTGAGGATACAAAGTTTTATCACTTTAGAGAGATTCTTTAAGGAAAGGATATCTCAGGCGAGTGGTCTCGGTCTCCTGATGGGGTTATGTGCTTCCAAGGTATGATTGTTATTCTAATACAACTAATATATTAATTGATGTATAATGGAAATAAATCTAATATATAGTGAACCCTAGAAATACAAATATGTATTATGTTCTAAGATATCACTACATGTGGCTGAGAATGAGACAATCAGTTGTTGATTCTATGTCTTAGTGCCTTACATGTTAGAGAATTAATATATAACCTCAGTGGGATAATGGTTTTCTATAACCTCTACCCATTTTAATATGAAAATGGGACGATATAGCCCAATAAATTTTGATTAGGATACATCAAACTCCCAATGGTAAGGATGTGACATGGGTGATTATTTATCAACTCACAAAATCTGTGCACTTCCTACCCATTAAGTAGTCAATGAAGGTTAAGGATCTTTGGTAATTTTATGAGTGAGAGATTTTTAGACTCCATGGTGTGAAATCATCTATCATTTCAGAGATTAAACCTTTCTTCATATCCTATTTTTTGAGTGTATTATAGTTATTAATGGGTTATTAGTTTAATTTGAGCATGAATTATCGTCCTTAGATGAATGACTAGAGTGAGTGAGCTATATAGATTCTTGAATAAATTATTAGAGAATGCGTTCTTGACTTAGGTGGGTTATGAGAAAAATATATTCCCTTATTATAGTTTTCTTATAGCTATAGTTTCTAGGATTCAATCAATATGGAACCATTGGCAGCATCACATGGGAGTCTTTGCATATTGCCACATTGTTAGGAAAATATTTAAGAACAATCCTTGGTTAAACTGATCATTGTTTAGGATATGAGAGATATTATGTAATTGAAAAATAGTATCTTAGTGATAACTTATTGTCACCAGAAATCATACGGTGACTGGTTTCATTTTCTATTGTAATTTAAGTTTGGAGATCTTGTTTTCCTTAAAATTTTAACTTGGTTAGGACATAGATGTTTGGGATGGTAGGGTGAGTTATCAACTTGTTATATTGGACCATTTGATATTGTGGAGCAACACAAAAAGATGTATTATTGATTATACTTACCTACTTATTTGAATTCTATATATAATGTTTTGAATGTTTCCTAATTAAATTACTAGCTAGATCCATCCCATGTGATAAAGCGGGAGTGTATTGAAATTAAACCCTACACCTCTATGAATGAAATTCTTTTTGAGAGAGTGGATTGACACAATAAGGTTTTATTTTGAAATATTATTCCATTGGTTCAAGTGAGATGGTAGTGTGGTAGAGACAACCATGATACATGGGATATAGAGTCCTTGATGATGTAGTAATGGCCTTATCTAATTTCAAGTCTTTTATCCTAAGCCTTTCTATTGAAATAAATCTATTATGATGGGGTGAATTGTCACACCCTAACATATGGAATCATGTATGGAGCCCCTTTTGTCTTTGTATTTTTGGTTTCCATGTAATCCAAAGGTACAAATAAGAGAGGTTGGAAGTTGGTGGTAGGAGGAGGTTACTGACTTTCCACTGTATATTGAAAGAATACCTACAGGTTTGATGGTTCTATTGATCAGCCATTGGACTTAAATTGTCCTACCAATGGACAACTATAGGTATAATCTCATTGCCTATACCCACCAGCTTATTAGTGGATGCTTAGAAGCTAGCCAATGACATTGATAAGCATGTAATTAAGTAATAAAATAAATTTTATTATGGACTGATATATTAATTTACCTCCTCTAATACGACCCTCTATATACTAATTCAACCCCCTTTGGTTTTATAGGCTCCTTTTTGATGATTTTGACTGTCTTATTATTCTTGTTGGTGCATCTTCATGCCTATTGGAAGCTTGGGTCTCTATTGATTATAATATGGTGAGTTGGATCCATTATAATCTATTTGATCCTCTTCTTATCTATAATTTTCAGTCTTTATAGTAATATAACAATGGATATTTCATGGACATAGAGAATTCAACTTGCTTCCATCAGATCATGGTTCTCTAGGATCCAATCTCTTCCTCTCCGAACATCGATCTTAGAGGTAACACAATTCTAATTATTGTTTTGGTTTCTGTCTCTATTCTATGGTATATAACATTACATGATTATTTTATTATTATTCCATCCTTTTATTTTTATTTATGAAATTAGTTTTTTGGTATCCATGAATTATGATATTGATCTTTGATTGCGATGGAAAGTGTTTTCAAAATTTTTTTATTTGAAAACTACATTATATAGACATGATGCATTTGATAAAAGTCCTCAATAATGGTTTTGAATTTGAAATAGAGTTTGAAGCAGGTAAGTGGTGTGGAATCAGTAGGGATGCTTTTTTTATGAAATTTTGGCTCTAATTTATAGAAATATAATGATGATATATAGCACATTGGGTGACCTTGAGTTATGGGAAAAAACTAAACATATGAAAACCTTAGTACAATAATCTATCATTAGGGTAGGTTCCCATGATTCCATGGTTTCTAGAAGGTGGAATTACTGGGGAAATGATTTTACCATTCTTTAAGATTCACTTAAACAAGATAGTGTTTCATTATGGGTCTTAGTTGTGAACACTCTTCTATTATGGAATTCCCTTTGGTTATTTTTGGGTACATTAAATGAATGATTATTTTACATGCTTATTTTCCAACTTGATATAGATACTGGTGCATGAAAACATGGTTTATTCATAAAATTATTACCTATGGATATATGTTATTTCATATTTATTTTATTGTTTTAATATGACATGTTTTTGAAAAGAAATTTAATGGATGATTTTATATGAAAATTAATTTATTTTGTAGTGTTTTTGAAATATATTTGTTTCCGACGCTTTTGCCGGGGCGCGCGCATTCGTCTGTGAGGAGGAGGACATGCTGCATTGTTGCCCCGCATTCCCGCATTCTAAAGGAGGGCGACATTCACTCCTTATTCAGGGACGTCTGCTCCTTGATCGAAACAGGATGATGGGATGTCGGTTCTTCCTTCCGTGGATTCCTCCTCGGAACTCATCACCTAGTCCGGGTCTCCCTCATAGATTTAATACGTTGTTCATGAAACTCTTCCCAGTGCCATGTTTCCATGGGCGCCGGTTAATTACACTACTTCTGTCGGGACATTCCAAAGGGTCCAGTCAGGGCAGCAACCTTCAGTTGGGGGAGTAGTCACATCGAGGCATCATTAGTGTGTCTGGATGCTGGGGAACTGGCGTGTTTGTGTTTTGTCCCTCGTCATGGGACTTCCCGAGGGTGTGGAAGCCCGAGGAATCCCACATCGAGCGCGGGGAATTATATGCCATACACATATATCTGAGGTTTTTCTCAGCTTCCTGTGTTTAACACATGGTATGCCGCAGGTTTAACGTTCAGCGGAGACGGTTACGCCAAAGGCGTGCCATCTGAGGTTTTCCTCAGGCATCTCATGTTTATCATGAGGTAGGTTGCAAGTTTAACGTCCAGTGGAGATGGGCCGGCCTAATCAAAACACTATCTGAAGTGAATCAAATTGACGAGTTTCCCTTGAAGAGATGCCGATATCGGGGCCAACCCATGGGAAACTTTCTGAATGTTTTGAAGAGGAGCAGAATGACATGATCTCACTGGAATGTGACGATTTGGGTGAGGATCAGGGTGGATGATGGATGGATGAATGAAGTGGAGGAGGAATGACAAGGGACCATCGCAAGGGAGACATTGAAGTTGGGCTTGAGCCTCAAAGAGACCTCCTACGTATCCCCGTGGCAGGGAATCAAAGTCCATGTAGTTCGGGATGATGCCGGTGAACCGACGTGAAGGTGGACCTTGGTCCGATGGGCATCGTCAGTGAACCGACGTGAAGGTGAACCTGGGGGTCCACTGGTGGTGGGCTTGAACCTCGCGGAGGCTTCTTACGTACCATGCCTTGACATGGATCAAAGTCCCCGTAGTTCAGATGGAATGTGGAATACAGTTTAACATCATGCGGGACGGGGTGAACCGACGTGAGTGAGGTCGGAACGACCAGGTGATGGTCTTGAACCTTATGGAAGCTTCCTACGTACCATGCCTTGACATGGATCAAAGACCACGTAGTTCAGGTGGTGTGTCGGTGAACTGACGCAAGTGAGGACCTTGATCCAGATGGTGTGGGGCTTACACACTAGGCTGCCCGGTTGTTGGTGAACTGGTGCGAAGAAGGTCGGGATGACCAACGGGTGGTGGGCTTGAACCTCTGGAAGGCTTCCTACATACCATGCCTTGACATGGATCAAAGACCTCATAGTTAAAAGGGTTTTATTAATGAACCGACGTGAAAGTAGACCCGGGGGTCCACTAATGGTGGGATTGAACCTCGTGAAGGCTTCCTACGTACCATGCCTTGACATGGATCAAATACCTCATAGTTCAAAGGGTTTCATCGGTGAAATGATGTGAATGTAGACCCGGGGGTGGGTGTCGGCGAACTGACGTGAGGAAGGGACCTTGGTCCGACGGGAGATGGGTGTCGGCGAATCGACGTGAGGAAGGGACCTTGGTCCGATGGGAGATGGGTGTTGGCGAACCGACGTGAGGAAGGTACCTTGGTCTGATGGGAGATGAGATTGAACCTCAGGGAGGATTCCTACGTACCATGCCTTGCCATGGATCAAAGTCCTCGTAGTTCGAAGGGGGGGGGGGGCTTCATCGGTGAACCGACGTGAAGGTGGACCTTGGTCCGATGGGTAGTGGGCTTGAACCTCAGGGGGCTTCCTACGTACCATACCTTCACATGGATCAAAGACCTCGTAGTTAAAATGGGTTAGTCACAACGGCTTGTCGTCGGGCTGGGATGCAGTTTAACGTCTTGCGGGACGAGTATGAACTCGACGTGAATAAATGATGGGTGGGCTTGAACCTCAAGAAGGATTCCTACGTACCATTCTATGACATGGATCAAAGACCACGTAGTTTAAAGGGTGTGTAGTTTAATGTCATGTGGGACAAGGGCATACCGTTTAACGTCTTGCTGGATGAGGTGTTGTCATGGACAATGCTTACTCTAAGCCCACGTGAGCCGTGCTCGGTGTGATAAACAAGAGGCAGTAAGGACTTGATGATCAGGACGCGAAGGGTGCGTCCGTGAGAAGCGAAGAGGGGATTATGCGTTAGGCGGCCCATGGTGATGGGACTTACTCCCAGATGGAGGCCCGATGTGTGGCAATGCGTGGTGAGAGAGGGATATGGGACCAATGATGAGAGGTACCTCGTTCCGTATCACGCCCTCCACTGACCTTGGCAGTGGGGAAATATGGAGGTGCATGGGTGCTACCATCCACAAGAAGGGCTAGGGGGATTACACCAAGGTGGTTGCCCTTCTCCCATGGACATACGCTACCCCCGAGAAGGAGGATATCATCCCGGGTGGCATAAAAAATGTCCGAGCTGGGGGGACCCTGCGTGCGAAGCACGGGGCCGGATCATAGTTTAACGTCATGTGTTGAGGACGAGGTTCTTGGCAGTTTAACGTCCTGCAGCTTGGACGAAGTGGGTTCACTCTGGACCCCTAGGACTTACATGACCAGCACCCTTTGCTCCTTGGGGAAGGGAAGGTACCATTAAGGTCGTGGTCAAGGGGGGTCGTAGAGCGAACCATTGAGGGGTCCACGTTAGCGTGGCTATACGAAGAAGTGATATCCGTTAGCGTGCCTATTAGAAGAAGCATTAGGCGAAGCAATGCTACGGGTGATGTTTCCCGTGGGACTTTGAAATCACATCGTGAAAAACTAGAGGGTCGCACAGGAAGAGGAATTTCCAAGCAGAGGAGTGTGCTTCGTGATGTGGATTGCCTTGGACTTAGCATGGGGCAGAGGTGTGGATGGAGGGTGCTTCGCGAAGTGGAATATTATTCGCGGAGCACTGCCTCGCGAAGCAGAGGTGCCTCGTGAAGCAAGGTTCCACGAGGCAGTGTGTTTCGCGATATGTATCGATCCTGCCTTAGCACGTGGATCACTAGTCTAGGATGGGTGTTTCACGAAGCATAAACGCTCTGCGGCTGCCCAGGTTCCCTTGGGAATCCCCCTCCTTCGCGAATGCCCTTGAGCTTCGCGAAGGGCATCCCTCTCGGAAGAGGGGCTCAAAAATAGACAAAGTGAAGGCGTCATGCGAAGTAGAAGTACCTCGCGGAGCTCATGATTCCCGGGGTGAAGGGTGCTTCGCGATTCGGAAATTGAGAAGCCGAAAGGTCAGATTGTCCATCTTCTGGGCTCAGGGGGAACCTAGTATTTATAGGCAAGGGGTGCCGCGAAGCAGAACTCACGCGAAGAAAAGGGGTGGCCGGTGCTTCACGGCGGGCTCACGAACATCAGGCCATTCGCGGAGAGGTACCGCCTCCGGTTCTTCGCGGCGGGCTCGCGAACGTCAGGCCATTCGCGGATAGGTCCCACCTCCAGTGCTTCGCGGCGGGATCGCGAACGTCAGGCCGTTCGCAGAGAGGTACCGTCTTCGGTGCTTCGCGGGACCGCGATGCTCGGGGGTGCTTCGCATTGGTGCTTCACGAGGCAGCGTGCGGGGATTCTTTTTTGATCCTTCCTTTCGTGCAATATTTTGGCGCCAACAAATGCCCCCCCTCAGACTTGGAGCCGCGGAGGGATGAAGGGTCAAAGTCTGAGGGAAAATCGCCAAAATTGTCTGCGGTCCGTGATGTGACTTCGCGAAGGGGGCCCGCGGTGCTGACCGCGGCCACGGGATCCAGACGCACCGCGATACTTTATGCGGGCGGGGCGCACCGCGATGCTCTGGGGGTTGCCGCCTATAAATATGGGGCCGACCACTTTTTTCTTCACATGAATTTCTTGTCTTTTTATGCTCTCGATTTTGCGAAGCTCCGCGTACTCCGCGCCTGCTCTCCGTGAATCGAGCTTCGCGGTGAACCGCGGGTCTCAGACTCCACGACCGCGCAAAGCGAACTCCTGTTTTCCGGCTTGGGTCTGACTCTGCGGCTTGGTTTCGAAACCAATCTTCACGAGAGCTTCGCGATCCGGCTTCACGAACCAGCTTCACGATCCTTTCTGAAAAATTCTTTTCTGAGTGTTGGAACCAAAATGGCCCATCGAGAGGCTGTACTGGGGGTGCTTGCGGACGCTGCCTGAAGGGATGAGATGCCCAACTATCTGGGCCTTGGGGATATGGTCCGAAGCCACTCGGACCATACCTCTTTGACAGAACTGCTATCAGAGGGTCAAAAGAACTATCTGTAGTGCAAGAAACTGCCCTTGTATGGATTCGGGCTGATGGATGACGTCTTCATCCCTGAGGTGAGTAGGGACGAACCAGCTTGCTGGTTTAGGAGCACGGCATGTCAGCACCAATGGTTCAGGGTGGCCGATGGTCATGCGTGGGAGGACTTCACACCTGTCACCACCAACTGTCTTTACAACCATGTGAACAATATTGATGGGAAGACGCTGCAACCGGAGACATCCCCTCCTCTGTACCATACCATGATGAAGGCGGCATTGCAGGATCCGAAGAATGGGTGGTCCGATGAGTGGGACTTGCGCTAGGGTGGAAACTTTACTGATGACTGGGCCTGGGCCTACTAGGTAGGCACCTCATGCGAGGAGTTTGGGGATGATCTGATATGAGTGGGTTTATATGAGGCGGCATGGGCCTCCCAATTCCACATTTACCAACTGAAACAACTGATACCGGAATTGCTGAGCAGATGGTCATCTAGGACCAATACTTTTCACCTCAACCACGGGGAGGTGGGCATCAGCCTGTGGGATGTCCACCAGATTTCAGGGGTTCTGATCTTGGGGGCCATGTATGATGAGTTCCTCCCCGTCATGAGCGCGTGGGAGGATACATAGCAAATGTCGTGATTGGCGTCAGTGTTGATGGCACTCGTCCCTAGAGAGGACAAGGAGGCTGTGAGGGATGTCCACTTTAAGAAGTGGTTCAAGCGCTTGCTGAATTTCCCAGAAAATCGAGAGTTCCCTTCGAGGCCTCGAACTTGTTCGAGGGTGGCCCAACGGGGTAAGGAGAACTTGTATTGGCGGGTCTTGGAGGACAGCCAATGGAAGACGTGAGGTTTCAGTGTCAGCAATGAACAAAAGCCGATAGTCAGGATGGCGTCGTTCATTGCAACTCTCATATGCAGTTGGATCCTACTAGTGAGGGATACTAGCATGGGGGTGCGGCCCAGCTCGTTTATTATGGCGTCCATGCTGGCCATGGGGTAGAGGGTCAATCTGGGGATTCCCATGCTCTCCAAGCGATACAGAATGCTGCGGCACATTAGCGAGGGAAAGAAGCCTCCAAGGATATGCAGGCCCTTCCAACTCCTGTATTGGTGGGTTGCGGCGCACATCAGGGGGATCTATGAATATCCAAACCCTATCTCACCACTGGGATCAAACTTCCGCCCCTCCATCCTGAATGCGGTCGGAAGCTTCCCGTTCAAACTAACCATACCGATGGTGCTGAACTGGGTGTGGAGGGCTGATGAGTTTAATTTCCACCCCTTCCCATTGCTGACGGGGATACTCACTGACGACGGGCAGGGAATGGAAGAGCACCGGGCTTACCTCCTGGCCTTTCGAGGAAGAGTTTTGGTGTCACGAGTGGATCGTGAGCCACTCTGCAAGCCGTACACCCTACATCGGTTTGCGAGGCAGTTCCGGTGCCTCTAGCGGCTGACCCCGCAAGTCTACTGGGAGGTGTGTCATGAGGAGCACCCATGTGTGATGAGGAAGCTGTGGCTCATGTTCACACGGGAATATGGTAAGATGTGAATTGCATTGCCTCCATCCACCGCCGCTTTCATATTGGTGAGGGAGTATGCCATTAGTTGGGAGGCTGCTTACCCAGGGGAGATGCTGAAGCAGCCAACTATTCGGGTTGGCAACGGTGGGCCTCCTCTATCCCGAGGTCGGGGTCGGAGGGAAGCTAGGGCCTCTCGCGGTGGAGGGGATGCTTGGCGGCGGGGCCCGCACAGGCTGAGGGTGTGGCAGCAGCGGAGGATCCGGTGATTTTGAAAGAGAAGGGCCATCCAGAGGGGCGACCACCGAGGGGATTTCGTAGGATGTCCACTCAGGCTCCGGGGAAGCGGCTGCGTAATATCGACATGGCAGAGGATGCCGTCTTCTCGGAGTCCTGGTACATTTGAGATGTCAACCGGAAATTCCTCAGTCCACCCGAGATATGGGTGCACTTGAATCGCCTCAGGATAGAGTTACCGGGAATAGGCCCAGTCCGGGTTGGTTTCATGGTGTCTCCGGTGGAGGCAGAGCAATACTTGGACGAGCTGGAGGATTATGTTCACTCCAGTGGTGTCCCTCGCCCAATGATAGACCAGGTGAGGGTACTGCTGGATCGAATGATTCCCCCACAGTTGTTAGCTGCCGATCTGAGGGAGCGCTTCCCCTTTCCGGAAGAATTATAGGACTTCTCTCGAGAGGATGAGGATGGAGGAGGGAGCCCGTTGGAGGAGGGAGAGGTCAGAGATAAAGGCTCAGATTCCGACAATTTCGTGGAGGCTCTTGAGGTAGCTTTCCGAACTTTTTTCCTTATGGTCTGTTCCTGGGCCATTATGGACTTCTCACTGATGTTTGAGCCATGTAGGAGGAACTTGTATGCAGGCCTCATTCTCGCCCCTCGGTGGGTGATGATACAAGACCTTCAGAACCCGCGCCTATGACTGCATCCAGTTCCGCGTCTGGTGCGACCATAGCACCTGAGGTGGCCCCTCCGGAATCTACAGACCTTCCAGCAGTATACGGAGGGCCTCGATTCGTGGTTCCGTCAGTATCGGATCAAGAGAAGCACTAGGAGGTCGATCTCTGTAAGTTTCCTCTACTGGTTTCCTTGTTGTCATGTGTAGATTATGGAAACTAACATTTATGTCCCTCTCTGTCGTACAGTTCTCCGACTGGCATGGGCTGCTGTGGCAAGGCTAGTCGGGATGTCTGGTGGCATCCCTCCTAGGGGCATGCCGGTGATGGTGGCGATAGTCCCCCCCATCTCCCTGAGCTACAACACACATCATCACTGGCGGGACCACCAGCAGGGTCGTGCCCGAGGTCATTGAGGTGGACTCCGATGAGGAGGATCGACCGGCCGGTCCTAGTCCTGTCGCGCCTGCTTCGACGCCAGATGTCGTGCCGGATTTAATGCCAGATGCAGATCTTGCTGAAGACTTCCTGCGGGCGTATCCTGCGTATGAGCCTGCCAATCGCGCAGACTGGGACGAAACGGCCTCCGACGAGGAAGACAACAGCATAGTCTACGTCCGGTCGTGGAAGCTAATCATACGCTTCATCAAGGACACCCCAAGCGCTATGGCTGGACGAAATGGACAGACTTCGATCGCGAATGCGCGAACTATGCGCTGAGGGAGTGGATTCCCAACTTCCTCAAGTGCTCGTCCGAGATATTATGGCTGAGAAGATCTGGGAGCATGATCGTGGACTCAGCGTGGGCTGGCAGCGGAGGAAGGTGACAAACATCAAAAAGCTATAGGAGGCTGAAAGCTAGGTTCAACAGCTGCAGACCCTGGCGGATGAGCACTCAACCTCTCTTAATGCAAAACCTGAGCTGATCTCACGGTTGAAGGCCCAGCTGGCAGAGGCATAGGAGCATATGAGGCAGGCTTCTGGAAAGATGGCTTCCATTCAGGCTGGGTAGAGAGGGACAAATCCAAGGTTGACGAACTACGCCCCGCCGCTGCTGAGGAGAAGCGGGAGCTGAGTCAGTGGAAGCAAGTCTTGGATGCCACAAGCCGAAGAGTGGCGGAGCTGCAACGCTCTTTTGATGGGGTCAACCCATCCATGGGGGGAGTTGACCCCCGGGTACTGTAACAAACAAAAAAACTTTTATTGGTACTCTCGCGCTTCAATTTCTTCCTTCTTTGTTTTGAATGTCGTAGCATGCACGATTTCCACTGTGTGAATCGGTTCGTTACATCCCTGTAATGTTTGCGGGACGTTTGGTGATAATTCCCCAAGCTCACGTGGGTCAAGCCCGATGTGAGAAACATGAGATATTTGCCTTCTCGTCCCACCTAACATAGGAGTGGAGACCAAGCTCCGGGCATCCGGGATTTGGATTACCAGTCCGGATTTTTGAAAGATGGGAGAGGCTTGGATGGAGAAGAAATTTCTCAAAACAGCCGAATTACCGTTTCTTCAGCGTGCCCTCATACAGGGACGGTGCAACGCCATGGGCACTGAAATCGGTCCGAACAGACAGAAACGGGAGGTGTGAATTATGATTTCCACGATTCGGAGCACTGTGGGGATGGAGTGACAATAAAGGAAAACCGTTAACCATGGAGGAGAAGCGGTATCCTTACTGCGTTAGCCTGAAATGGGGACAAAAAATGAGGGTTGAGCGTTGACCATGTTCGAAACACGAAACCATGTCACAAATGTTGTCGGTCAATCTTTTGAGACGTTGACCCAGGACAGTTGGCGGACCCTGGGTCGAGCATCCATACTGTTAGGGGGTCCCTCCAAACATGACCAGTCTTCCGGAACGTTGACCCAGGACGGTAGGTGAGCCGATGCGGCATGAGACCATACCGTTAGGGGGTCCCTTCAGACATGAAAGGGGGAGAGGGCCCGAATAAGGGGCACACAAATCCTGGAATATGGAGTGATGGTTTGTCCAAACAGAATCCAACACTCATGTAATTACATCGTCGTGGCAGGAACACACCAGATGGGCGCGTCAGTTTGGTTATGGATCCTTCCTTCTTTGGGACAGGGTTTCTCTAGCGAGGGGTCCATCCAGGGTGGCCGAAAAGGGGAAGGATAGGATCAATTATTCCTATGGGATGAGCCCTAGTCAAAATACCAGGGTGTCCCTACGTATCCCATGAGGATGGGAATCAAGCCATACATAGTTTTGAAAGCGCAGTTTAACGTCATGCGGGACAATTGGGAAGGCTGGCCGTGTTGGTACACATCCTGCCAAAACTACTAATCCCACGTGATTCATGCTCGGTGTGGGAAAAAAGAAGTAGTGGTGGGACTTTCCCAACACATAAGGGGGGTAGGTTAGGGCAAAGGGATGCTCGGTGAATACCGGCCCAAAAACACTAACACAAACATATAGCGCACCCAGATGCGTGAAGAGATAGAGCCGAATATATTGGAATTCCACTTGAACATGAGGAAGTGGAAATGTGTGAATCATGTCGCTCGATATTTGGATCACAATGACGGCGGTGTGACGATAGAGGATAATTGTCAACCGTGGCAGAAACGCAGCGTCCATAACGTGTTAGCCTAGAATGGGGACAGACAAATGAGGGTCGAACGTTGACCATGTTCGAAACACGGGACCATGTCACAAATATTTTCAGAGATCCGTAGGGACGTTGGCCCGAAACGATTGGAGGGCCCTTAGGTCCAGCATCCATGGAGATCCCTTAAGCCTAGTATCCATGTCGTGTGAGGGTCCTTTTGGATGTGGAAGAGGATAAGGATCCAAATAGCGAGCTCACGAATCTTGGTCATGGGACGAGGGGAATGTCCCTATGAAAATCCCACACTTCGGTCTCTTTGTCGAAACACATCATGGGTAGGAGGAAGAACAGGAGACATGTGATGGGTATTTAAGAAAACCCTTCGTGGGTGAGAACTGGGGTTCCGACTACTATGTGCTTCTCGGATTGTTTTAGGTCGAGAGACCGGAGACGAGAGTTGGGCTGGGCCCGCAGGGAAATGCCCGGGCGCTCAAACATATCTCATAAGGATGAGAATCAAGCCTCACATAGTTCTTGAGAGATCTTAGTTTATGGTCTTAGAACTCAGACCATGAATGGGTAAGGGGAGTAGGGGACACATGGCAAGGATGTTACAAAACCCGACATGAATGAGGACCTAAGCCCTACTTACCATGTGTTCTCTGGGTAAATGCTTGAGTCGAGGGACCGAACACGAAGGTTGGGCTGGGCCTGCGAGGAAGTGCCCATGCGCTCCTACGTATCTCATAAGGATGAGAATCAAGCCTCACGTAGTTTTGAAAGGTGGCATGGTAAGGTACCAGTGCCAGGGAAAAAGGGGAGTGCGGGTGTGGCCCTTGCACTAAAAGATGTCGAATTTGATAAATCTTGTTTGTCCTTCAAGGTGAGTGGTTTTTTTTTGTGAAGCGACAAGCCTAGGGTTGAAATCCCTTGTGTCACCACAATAATCAAACTGTGATAGGAGTTGAAAAATGGAATGGCACGTGACCAATACCCAACGCGATGTCCTCTACAACGAGGTCATCACAATGTAGTGCCGTTTTTCATCATGTGGCCAGGACGATAATGTCACAGTTTTAGGGTCATATGATAGGACCAAGCATGCATTTTAACGTCATGCATCGCAGACATAGCAGAGACGATGCTAGGCGAGGAATGTGTATGGTGTCGTGCGACATAACCGACATGGATGAGGACTTGGAGTCCAAATCACACCACACAGTCCCGTAGTTAGGGTCCCGAAGGCAGGACGCTAAACTCAAGCTGGACCCAAAGAAAGGAGGTCTTGGCATTCCTATATACCCCATGAGGATGGGAATCAATCCAGACGTAGTTCTTGGGAGATCATAGTTTATGGTCTTTAGAGCTCGGACCATGGTTGGATGACACCTTTCCAGGTAAGCGCAGACCTCGACCCGATCCCTAAGCCCACGTGAGCTAAACTCAGTGTGGGAAACAAGGGGGGAAGATCCTTATCGCAATACCTGAAACATAAAACTAGGGGGAGTCGATGAAGATCCCCAAAAGACGCCTTTCACACGGCTTTGTTCCCTTACGCGCAGACGTGCACGGAGGAATAGTACCAAGAGTTTCGAAACTCCACCTGGACATGATGAGAATGGAGAAGGATGTGAATCGTGTAACCGACATTTTGGGCTTAATAGGGTTGGCGTGGAGATGGAGGATAAACGTTAACCGTGGTGGAAACTTAGTCTCTATATCGCGTTAGCCTGCGGTGGGAACAACGAATGAGCATCGACCGCTGACCAAATTCGCAACGTAGGATTTTTATCGATTTGTTGTCCAAAACCCTCGGGGGCATTGGCCCGTAACGGTAGGAGAGCCCATGGGCGTAGTTTCTAGGCCGTTCTTGGGGGTCCCTCAGAGTGTGAAAGATGATGGAATCCCAGTAAAGGAGTGGGTGAAGCATAACTGTATCCTTCCACGAAAGAGGTGAACATCTCCAGGGGGGAATATGCAGCCGGGTCAAGGCTTGATCGATGTAAGTTGGGGCAAAAGTGTGCGCCCTACCATATGTCTTGACCCGAGGGGAAGATTTTGGCTTTTGGGCTGGGCCAACAGATGAAATGTCCGGGCGTTCCTACGTATCCCATTAGGATGGGAATCAAGCCATACATAGTTCTTGAATTCCATTCAGTTTAACGTCATGCGATGAGGACGTGGGATGATAGAAGAACAGGAGTGGGCACATGGTGCAACCCTTACAATCCGTGTATGAGCGGGGCTGTATGAGCGGTGCTAAGAAAGCCTAATCCTCTCTATGCAAGGATCCTCCAAGGAAACCATTCCCAAGGGGGATAGTGGGAGATAAGAGCTTGGGGTTGGGCTCTAGACGAGGCGTCAGAGCATTCCTATGTATCCCATTAAGATGTGAATCAAGCCACACATAGTTCTTGAAGTGCAGTTCAATGTTCTTCTGGATGAGAAATGTGTCTCAACTGGGTATATGTACGGTATGATGGGTAACCCGGCATGAATGAGGATGTAATCCCACACCACACCGTACAATCCCATAGGAGAGTCCGAGTCGACAAAGGCCAAGGGGACCAAGGCTGCGCATTAGTAAGGAAGGCCTGACTAACTTGCAGTTTAATGTCTTGCAGTAAGGACGGGGGGTCGGGGGCCCGAGGAGGCCAAGGGGCCTGAGGCTGAGCCTCGGTCAGGAAGGCCTGACTGGCTTGCAGTTTAATGTCTTGTAGTAAAGATGGGGGGCTGAGGGCCAGAGGAGGCCAAGGGTCCTGAGGCTGAGCCTCGGTCAGGAAGGCCTGACTGGATTGCAGTTTAACGTCTTGCAGTAAGGACGGGGGGGCTGGGGGCCTGAGGAGGACAAGGGGCCTAAGGCTGAGCCTCAGTCAGGAAGGCCTGACTGGCTTGCAGTTTAATGTCTTGCAGTAAGGACGGGGGGACGGGGGCTCGAGGAGGCCAAGGGGTCTGAGGCTGAGCCTTGGTCAGGAAGGCCTGACTGGCTTGAAGTTTAACGTCTTGTAGTAAGGACGGGGGGGGGGGGGGGAGATCATAGTTTAAGGTCATAGATCTCGGACCATTTTGCAGTTTATCGTCTTGCAGGATGGCGGTGCAGTTTAAGGTCATGCTGGACCATATAGTTTAGGGTCATGTTGGACCATACAGTTTAAGGTCATGTTGGAACATACAGTTTAGGGTCATGTTGGACCATACAGTTTAAGGTCATGTTGGACCATACAGTTTAAGTTCATGTTGGACCATACAGTTTAAGGTCATGTTGGACCATACAGGATCAGGCGAAGTACTACTTGAGGAACCTGGCATTGGTGGGAGGAGTTATGCGCTCACCATCCGTGGTCACCAAGGAGTACGCCCCATTGGGGTAAACCTTATGGATGATATAAGGCCCTTCCCATTTGGGTTCTAGCTTGGGAGGTTTCCTACTGGGGATCATTGGTGCTCGAAGGGCCAGCACTAGGTCTCCCTGTAGAAAATAATGGAGGCGAACCTTCTTGTTGAAGGCCCTTGCTATCTTATTCTGATGCCCTTCCAAATTGTGCAGGACACGAACCGGTTCTCGTCCAGCACTTCTAATTCAGCTAGACAGATTTTGGCCACCTCATATGGTGGCTACTGGTCATAGACTGCAGTGTGTAACAATGGAAGCTGGATCTCAATGGGTAGGACGACGTCAGCCCCATACACCAGGGAATATGGGGTCACCTGGGTAGAGTTGCGAGTCGTCGTCCGATAAGCCCAGAGGGCATTGAGAAGATTGTCCGGACAAATTTTCTTATTATGACCAACCATATTCTGCAGAATGTTAGAGAGGGTTTTGTTGAACGCCTCGATCTGTCCGTTTGCCTGCGCGTGATAGTGGGAGGTATGGTTTGAACAGATGCCGTACTTGGCATACAATTTCTTCAGCTCAGCCGCTTGGAAGTTGGTGTCGTTATCGGTGAGGATGGTGTGAGGGACCCCGAACCAGTGGACAATATTGGAGCTCACAAAGTCGATGATGGAACGGGCCTTGACCTCTTTGAGTGGAACTACCTCTTCCCACTTGGAAAAGAAATCTGTAGCAGTCAGGATGAACCTACACTGGAGAGCTGTTGCCGGTGGATATGGTCCCACTACATCAAGTCCTCATAGCGCAAATGGCCAAGAGTACTTGGTGGGGTGGAGAGGCTCTGGCGGCCGATGCAGGAAGATGGCGTGAACTTGGCATGCATGGCATCTCTTGGCAAACCCGATACAATCATGGATCATAGAGGGCCAGAAGTACCCCAACCTATGGATTTGATGGGAAAGATTCGGCCCGGCTTTATGGGCACCACAGGAACCGGCGTGGACCTCCTGCATAAGTTGAGGAATCTCTACTCCTTGAATGAAACGGAGGAGAACGCCATCGAAGCTCCGCTTATAGAGGATCTGCTCAATACTGGGACCACTCTGGAGGGTAAATTGCAGAGCGCGGTGTAGGATTCACTCGCACTCGGCCCGATCGTCTGGGAGGCAACCATTTTGGAGATACTCGATAAAAGGTGCCCTCCAGTCAGGAGCGACTTCAACCACTATGTTCGATGAACCCGGGACCCCTGACGTAGAGGGCCTGGCAGTGAGATAACTTACCTGCAGACCATCATTGTCCTCTTGGGTGACGGGGGAAATGACTCTCTGGTGTTCCACATGTATAATTAGATCATTTTTCTCGGGTTCCGCGAGCGACGCAGCTAAGCCGGACAAAGCGTCAGCTCGACCGTTCTGTGACAGATGGACATGGGTGACCTCTTGCCGAGAGGGGAACTGGGCCATTAGGTGGAGGGTTCACTCCAACAATGGAAAAATCTATGGCTTCCTAATGACATAATCGCCATTGACCTGCTTGATTACCAGCTCAGAATCTCCTTTCACATGTAGATGAGGCACGTCGATCTCAAGGGCCAACTCGAGGCCAGTGAGGAGAGCCTGGTACTCTGCCTCGTTGTTAGTACAACCTTCTGACAACAGGAATGAGTATGGTAGGACGTCTTGCGCCGAGGTAATGAAAACGATACCCAGGCCCACTCTGTTGAGCTTAGGATCATTGAGCCTCCTACCGGTGGGGCTCCGGGAGGCACCGTCGAAGTGCATTTTCCAACATGGGACGACATGATCGACTGAGAGGATCGCCTCATCAGGAAAATCCAGGTTCGAGGACTGATTCGTGAAGGTTGGGTGGGCGGCTAAAAAGTCTGCCAACACTTGTCCCTTAATGGCCTTCTGAGGTACGAACCTGATATCAAACTGCTAGAGAATCACTGCCCACCGTGCTAGCCAGACGATCAACATGGGGAGGTTCAGAATGTACTGCAGTGGGTCTACTCGAGAGACCAATTTCACCTCATGGTGCTGTAGGTAATGCCTCAACTTCTGTATGGCAAAGACGAGTGCAAGGAAGCTCTTTTCGATAGGGGAGTATCTGACATCCGTATCAAGAAGCATGCGACTGAGATAGTAGAGACTATTCTCAGTACCCTCGTTATTCTTCTGGGCGAGAAGTGCGCCGATGGACCATTCTAGTGCGGTCACGTAAAGGACCAGCGGATTTCCGGAAATAGGTGGCATCAAAACCGGAGGTTGTAGTAGATACTGCTTGATTTCCTCGAAGGCGGTCCGACACTCTTCATCCCATTCGTAATCAGCACCTTTCTTCATGATCCAGGAAAAGGGCTTACACTTTCCAGCCATATTCGTGATGAATCGGCATATATAGGCTAAGTGGCCTTGGAGACCTCGAAGTTCCCGAATATTGATCAAGGGAGGCATTTGGATGATGGCCTTGATCTTCTCTAGGTCAATTTCAATGCCTCGGTATCTAACAATAAATCCAAGAAACTTCCCAGAGGTGACCCCGAAGGAACAATTAAATGGGTTCATCTTCAGGTGACGGGAGCGGAGGAAACCGAACACTTTCTCAAGGTCTTTGAGATGGTCCTGGCGTTGGCATGATTTGACCACTAGGTCATCTACGTAGCATTCCACCAGGGTCCCAAGAATTGGCGTGAATATGCGATGCATGGCCCTCTGATAAGTGGCGCCTTCATTTTTCAAGCCGAAAGAAATAATCTGGTAGACAAAGGTACCTTGGGGAGCCCTGGAGGCATTGGACTCCTCGTCCTCGGGGGCCATCCAGATATGGTTGTACCCGGAATACACCTCCATGAAAGAGAGAGCTTGGAACCCGGCCGTGGCGTTAATCAATAACTCAGTCACCGGGAGGGGGAAGTCATCCTTTGGGCAGTGGCGATTAAGGTCATGAAAGTCGATGCAGACTCTGATCTGCCCATTCTTCTTCCTGACTGGTACAATTTTAGCAAGCCACTTGGGGTACTGGACTTCCTTAACGATGTTGGCTTTGATAATCTTGTTAACTTCGACCTCAACCATAGCACCATGAGAAGGGTGCATCTTCCTGGGAGGTTGATTAAACCCACAATGGTTTGCCGGGAGGCCCATACGGTGAACGACTACTTGAGGATCTAGTCCTGGCATCTCACCGTAACTCCAGGCAAACACGTCACAATGTTGTTTGAGAAAGTCTACGTACTGCTGCTGCTCCTCGGGGGACATGGCTGCACTGATCAATGTAGGTCTCAGATCTGCCTCGCTACCACGGTTCACTTGTACCAGTTCATCAACCGTGGTAGAGACTCCTTCCTCAAAGGCGGGGGGAGTATCCTCCAGGTCTTCCTCTCCACCCATGGGGGGATTTCCCTCAACGAGAGATACTTCTGGGCTATCAAATCCTGAGGGGAAGCTAGTGCTGGCTTGGGCAGCAGTGGTCATCATATCAGGAGGCTCACTCACCATTGAGACCATAGCAATGAAGGTAGTCGACCCCATCCCATCTGGCCTTTGGCCTAAGGGGCCACGTTTGATGATATCAAAGAAGTGGGGACGCGTCGGCCTGAGTCGGTTGATTCCAGCCCGGCGGAAGAGACACGTATGACGTACTGCCGTTGTCATAAGCTTGACATCCTGGTACCGCACAGGGGTAAGAGGCTCCGGGATCACCTGAGCCTGGTTGGTGTAGGAGTACGAGGTGATTTTCCGCCATCGCTTGGACATGGGAACATGCCTTCCTTTCATACTTGAAATAACAAAACATTGCCCCATGTCAGGGGTCATGGCCTCCAATCGGTGGATCGGGAGGATGTAGGCATCATCCATGCTTGCCCAGGGATCACTTGTGACTGGGACTGGTTCATCCTCACTTACTAGGATTTGATTATCCTTACTCTTGTAATAATCAACATCCAAATAGCGGGCCTCACAAGAGGTGAATGGAGACGCATCTCCTTAGAGCACGCCTACTCGACCATTGAGGGAGTATTTGAGGCACTGGTGATACGACGAAGGGACTGCTACGTGCATATGAAGCCATGGCATACCCATCAACGCGTTGTAGGAGGTGTCCTGAGAGATGACCATGAACTCGTTGCTGGCAATTGAGCCACCAAACAGAGTCTTCAGGCGGATCTTGCCGACTGGGGTTTTCTCAGTCCTGTCGTATCCTTGGATTCTGAGGTCAGAGGGAGTTAAATCATCTTCAGACAGACCCAGCTTTCGCAGTGTCTGAGTCGGAATTAGGTTGATTACAGAACCCCTTTCAACGAGGCAGCGGAAGACTTCTACACCATTGAAGTGGCCAGTGATGTACAGTAGGTGAATATGCCCCTGTATATTAGGGTTCTCATCTTCACCGGAGAACGAGATAACCGCCTGACATTCGGCGTTATCAATTGCCTCGGCATGGAAGGCTTCTGCACCCATCACCTCCGTCTCAAACTGGAGGGGGCTCCTTAGGGCCTCAACAAGTGCCTCGTGCATTTCAGACGATAGGCGAAGGGCCTCAAGGATATAAATCCTTGCCGGAATGCCGTCCAGGTGCTTCAGGACATCATACTTTCATGCCAAATGAGAGCCTCTTCTTACAGGAGGTCGTTCTGCAGTTGGGGGCATAGCGGGTCTTGCCGGTTGAACCGGCGGTTCGCTAGTACTGGGCATATCCCGTTGCCTACTATTTGAAACCTGGAGAGTATTTGCCAAACCAGGACCAGATAGTGGAGACTGGCCCTTAGCTGGGAAAGACTGACTGTGGTGCGGACGAGCCAGCCCTTCATGATCTAGTAACACAAACGGCGATGGAGGTGGAGCTGAGGGTGTCAGATGGGTCTACGCATGCTGAGCTCTGTGCGGAGCCTATTTTCTGGTTTCAGTTGTCTGCACAGCCTGACTGAAAGTGCCCGCTGATGTGCCTCGACGACTGGCTTGGTTGCGGTTCCGCTGACGTTAACGTCGGCTGGAAACGTTAGGGGGGTTCGCCTGGCATTCCCCCTCATCGGGGGTCATATAGGGCTTTACCTGCTCTACGATGTTAACCGAAGCGTACCCCTGGCTGTCACTCGACGAGTCATCCACTACCGGGCGGATTCTGGGTGGAATCCCCATTTCAGGGGGCATAAAGTCGCTAAGAGTGCAGGATGACGACGACACTAGTGGAGTGCATTGTTTCTTCTTGCGTCATCGCTGCTTGCCCTTTTGGGAAGAGGTCGACTATGAAGGTGATGTAGAGGTACTGGCTACTTCTTCTGAAGGTTACGGATGCTTCAGGCATGCCCGAATGATACCATGGGCACAAGAGAAGGTTTTTCGAGCAGTCCAGTCATCATATTTCTGGGACCCACGGCTGGGAACCTGCTTCCACTCGTCTTCGCTGTCACTACCAATCTCTGACCCTACAAAGACACCTGCTACTTGTGTCGGTGCCGGGCCCAACCTTACTATGTTGGTGTTGACCTGGTCTTGAAGACAGTCTTTAAAACACATATCATTGATTGAGGGTGTGCCCCAGAATCCGATGATAAGGATAGTAGTTGGGGTGATCGGTGAGATTCACCTCTGCCGGCCTTCTGCACTCAGGCAGGCGCACAATCCCTTGCTCTAGAGCACTTCAGAAGTAGCCAGGGACCCGATTTTCGCTGAATGAATAAGTCAGGTGCCTTCTTTCCGGATAGGGCCCCCTGGGGGCCTGGCCCTGATGAGGGGCCGAAGGGGCCTGCCGAGGAGGCGACACCTAGTCGTCTCGCCTAGATGTGGCGCATTGCTCGGGGAAACTTATCGATTCTAAGGCGGTCGCTGCTCGGTAGGAGCCTGCACTTGAGGTGGAGGACCTCTGCGAGGTTGCTGGGCTGGTGCTGCTGGCAGTAATTCCAGCTGCCTGGGGGCTTCTATTTGGGCCACTGCGGTGGGTTCGGCTCTGGAAGTCCTCCTGGATGGGATCATAGGGGGCAACGAACATGCCTAACTAGCCTATTGTAGAGCCTCCTCAAGGTGCTGAGCTTTATCTGAGAAATCCTGGAACCCTCCAGGGTAGTTCTGGGTAATCAGGGAAGGTACCAGCTCTATTTTAACGTTCCCTACAAACATCGTCAGTAATTTCTCCTGGGTCAGTGGCATATTGCGGGAGTATGTAAGTCCCTTCCACCGGGTGATAAAATCTGTGACTCGCTTATTAGGCCTTTTCTTGCACTTGAAGAGGTCTGCAATGTTGGTCTTCCGCGTGGTGGAGCTAAACTAGTATAGGAACTGCCGGCAGAGATCCTCCCAACCGGTCACCGATCCGATAGGGAGCTGTCTGTACCAGACAAATGCGGGACCTTCCAATGTCTTCATGAAACATCGGAGCTTGGCGGCTTCTTGCTAGGCCAGAGTCCCCAGCATGGGGCCACACCTGGAAGAAAAGTGGGCCAAATGCTGTGGCGGGTCCCTTGTCCCGTTAAATGGTGAGAAAGTGGGATTCCCAAAACCCGTGGGTGTGGGCATGTCATCCACCCACGCGGGATATGGCTTGCCATCCGGTGGGACCGCCACCTACCGCGTTTCCAATGCTTCGAGGCGGGCGATGAGTGCCACTATAAGATCATCCGGGTGGGGGTCCCTATCTTAAAGAGGATCCCTAATCACAAGTGTGTTTCCGGGTTCTTCGACACGGTAAATGGCTTTGGTGGCTCGTGGAGCGACTGGAGGAACGACCTGTGGGGAGACTAGCGGAACGACCTGTGGGGCGACTGGGGGAACCCAGATAGGATTTTGCAGATTGCCCCGTTGTTCAGGAGGGTTTGGTGAGACATATCGCACCCTCTTTCCATAAGTTTTGGCTTCTGCCCGGTCTGCGGAAGTAGCCTGATCAGGGTTTCCTGGAGGCGTCTCACCGGGGGGAAATTGTTCCTACCCTTGCTGCCCCGACTTGGGATTACCATAGTCGGGTCACCGCTCTACAGCGCGCTCAGCCAAGAGTTCGTCAACCAGCCACTTCTGCTCAGCAAGCTGCTGGCGTAACGTGGCATTCTTGGGATCTTTGTCCTTCTTCTATACAGAGGTGGACGGGTCGGAGTTCTTGATAGTCCCGACGTTCTCCTTACCCTTACCGACATTTCGATTGAGTACCAGTGACTTGGTGGGTACAGGGAGGCCTAGAATGTTCCTCTGCTGACGGGTAACCCTCCCTGATGGGTCCAGCAGTGGTGGTACTCCCTCGGAGGGTAAGTCTCCATCGAGAAATTCAATCTCGTCTTCCTTGTCCACTACGTCATCCATGTGGACCACGACCCCTCTCGAGGGCATGTCCTCAATGTCGCATAACGAATCGGGCTGCCGTCAGATAGGGCTGAAGAGGAGAGAGACATAGTGTCCCCATCCCTAGACTTTCACATGGGGGTAGCTTCCCTGATGACTCTGTGGAGTACTTTGAAACTCTGAACACATTTCCGTTGAAGGGTGCTCTGACGACCTAGTGACTCAGGGTTCTGGGATACAGGGAGTGCGGCGAAATCGATCAGGCGGCATTGCTCGCTGATTTCTTCAAAGTGATCTCGACTTCTGGGGTACGTCACCCACTCGTAACGAAGGCGGAAGTGTGTCACCCATAGGGTTAGGCAAAAGCACATCGCTTCTTCTAGGGTAAGGGACTCTGGTGCGTGAAAGTTAGGTGCCGCCGTCAGCCAGAAATTCTCCGGGAAGTGATCCGCTACGATAATGCTCCAGAAGTTCCTGGGTTCGGACTTGGGGTCTGGCCTTGTATTGCACCACTCATCAACCGGGGGCGGCTGAGGGACCGGTAGCAGTCATGAGGCGGACCGCTGGGACAGTAAACTTGGAAGCGGAGAATACGGAAAACAAGATGATTGGCCGCTGAATTCCGAGCCATCCTCTGAAGAGTGAGGTGACCTGACCACGATATCACGATACGATGGTCTGACAGCCACAGCTTCAGGCATAGGAGTCGCGGTCACCGGCGATGGGTTACGTGGTTTCTCTGCCGTCGTGGGTCCCCAAAACAGCTCCCCGCGATCTCTGGTAGAGGTAGAGGACGCTTTTTGTGACGACGGTGGTGATTGCACAGTTGGGACCTGCAGAATTTCCACGATTTCTTCCTCCTGGATGTACCTGCGGAGGGAGGCGGGAATCCGGTGGACCTCGCATTCTGGGAGAATGAGGCTGACGCACCTGGTCCCTGCCTCAGTTCTTGACACGGAGGAGTGGGGAGAAGGTTCCATCGCTGAGTCACATTCCGCTTCAGAGTCCGAGAAACGGGCAGGTCTGATCTCCACCCGGGCCTTTCCAGGACTCTTCTTGTGGCGGCGACGACCCGCTCTTCTACCCCGGGGTGGCTCTTCGGGACAAGGTTGATTCTCAATATGTAGTGTTGGGGAGGCGTTGGCGCCGTGGCGGAGAGGGCCCCCCGCTCGAGGTGGCCGGGGTGCGAGGGTCACCAGGGCAAATGTCGAAGGGTACATGGGGAGGACCTCCATGGATGGTGCGGTCGGAGCGAGGATGACCTTCACTCCTCAAGTTGCCTGGGCGAGGAGGACCTTCGCCAGTTGCAGAGAGGACGTAGGGATGACCCCCACGTTGAAGAAGGACTGGATGGACAATGCCTTCATATCGGCGGTCGGGGGCAGGAGGAGGGACTCCATACCCTGTATAGTGGGCACGAGAGGGGTTTCCGCGTCGAGCGTCACTACCGCGGGGCGTGTCTTCCTTGATATGGGGGTAGCACGAGGCATACCTCCATGACGAGCTTCGGAGCGGGGAAATCCAACACTCTGTGGAATGGTGATATGAAGAGGACCTTCGTATAGAGCGACGTTACCGCGGATTGGTTCGCGACAATCATCGCTCGGGCCTGCGACCCCGAGAGTCAACCCAGCCTGCCCGTGGGGTAGCTGAGGCCTCGATCCTAGTCAGGTGAAGGAGTGCCCCTACTCAGTGTATGCAGGAACTCCATGATGTACGTCAGCGGTGGCTTTGGACACAATAGTTATTGACGTCGCCGTATCTTGGCGAGCGTCCTCAGCCCGGGCCCGGCGCTGACGTCGGGTTAGACGAGCTGGTGCAGGTGGTGCAGGGGCATAGTCTTCCTGCTCTTCTTGCGGAGTCGTATGACGACGTTGACGCGGCCGAATGGGAGCCCTTTCCTGGAGCCCTTGGATCAGGACTCTAAGAGGGCCGAGTCGGACATCACCTATCTCATCAGCATAAGGCGAGGAGTCGTCGAGGCATTCTGGTGACAGGCTCCTGAAACGATTGTACGTTGGGGTGGGGAGCAGGGGCTCCCTACGTGGCCTGTTAGGGTGGCGTTGACGGTGGGGCCTGGATGCCTCCAGGTCCAGGTGGGCCATATCCCGAGTTGGGATGACCCTTCCTCCTCATACCTGCGTACAAGGTTGTTGATCAACCTCCGCTAGATGATCTTTGACGGGGAGAGGGGACATGGGAGCCCCGTATTCACGGATGTAGAGGCCGTCGTGGCGGTAGCAGAGCCATGCGGGGTGGCTGTGCCGGTATTTCCCCTGCCCCTGCGTAGGCGAGCGGGCGGTGATCACGTCTCCATAGCAACAACCTGGTTCCTGGGAAATAGAGAGATCAACTCATCAGCACTGCGAGGAAAAGGGTTGACAACCAGTTCCCCAGCGTCATTCCATTATCCATGTCTGTAAGAAGGATACACGCCAACACGTTGCAGAATGGAATGCCCCACATTCTACTTCCCCAATTTCCGGTGAGTTTCACACCAGGCTCGCCATTTTCTTGGTGGAACCCAACGCCGAATATCTGGATCCGCTGATACGTCAATCTACTGGTGTCTCGAACGCTACTAATCTCCATATTGAGGAGAAGAATTTCACGTTGGGTTTACCATTTCTGTATCTGACGCTTTCGCCGGGGCGTGCGCATCCGTCTGTGAGGAAGAGGACGCGCTGCATTGTTGCCCCGCATTCCCACTTTCCAAAGGCGGGCGACATTCACTCCTTATTCAGGGACGTCTACTCCTTGATCGAACCGAGATGATGGGATGTTGGTTCTTCCTTCTGTGGATTCCTCCTTAGAACTCATCACCTAGTCCAGGTCTCCCTCATTGATTTAATACGTTGTCCGTGAAACTCTTCCCAGTGCCATGTTTCCATGGGCGCCGGTTAATTACACTACTTCTGTCGGGACATTCCAAAGGGTCCGGTCAGGGAAGCAACCTTCAGTCAGGGGAGTAGTCACGTCAAGGCATCAGTAGCGTGTCTGGATGCTGGGGAACTGGCATGACTGTCTTTTGTCCCTCATCATGGGACTTCTCGAGGGCGTGGAAGCCCGAGGCATCCCACATCGAGCGTGGGGAATTATATGCCATAGAAATATATCTGAGGTTTTCCTCAGCTCCCTGTGTTTAACATAGGTTATGCCGCAGGTTTAACGTCCAGAGGAGATGGTTATGCCAAAGGCATGCCATCCGAGGTTTTCCTCAGGCATCTCATGTTTATCACAAGGTAGGTCGCATGTTTAACGTCCAGCGGAGACGGGCTGGCCTAATCAAAACACTAGCTGGAGTGAATCAAATTGACGAGTTTCCCTTGAAGGGATGCCGATATCGGGGCCAACCCATGGGCGTCTTCCTGAATGTTGTGAAGAGGAGCGTAATGACATGATATCACTGGGATGTGACGGTCCGGGTGAGGATCAGGGTGGATGATGGATGGATGAATGAAGTGGAGGGGAAATGACAAGGGACCATCGCAAGGGCGACAGTGAAGTTGGGATTGAGCCTCGAAGAGACCTCCTACGTATCCCCGTGGCAGGGAATCAAAGTCCACGTAGTTCGGGATGATGCTGGTGAACCGACGTGAAGGTGGACCTTGGTCCGATGGGCATCGTCAGTGAACCGACAAGAAGGTGAACCCGGGGGTCCACTTGTGGTGGGCTTGAACCTTGCGAAGGCTTCCTACGTACCATGCCTTGACATGGATCAAAGTCCTTATAGTTCAGATGGAATGTGGAATACAGTTTAACGTCATGCGGGACGGGGGTGAACCGACGTGAGTGAGGTCAGAATGACCAGGTGATGGGATTGAACCTTATGGAGGCTTCCAACGTACCATGCCTTGACATGGATCAAAGACCATGTAGTTCAGGTGGTGTGTCGGCGAACTGACGTGAGTGAGGACCTTGGTCCAGATGGTGTGGGGCTTACACACTAGGCTTCCCGGTTGTTGGTGAACTGGTGCGGAGAAGGTCAGGATGACCAACGGGTCGTGGGCTTGAACCTTTGGGAGGCTTCCTACGTACCATTCCTTGACATGGATCAAAGACTTCGTAGTTCAAAGGGTTTTATCGGTGAACTGACGTGAATGTCGACCCAGGGGTCCACTAGTGGTGGGCTTGAACCTTGTGAAGGCTTCCTACGTACCATGCCTTGACATGGATCAAAGACCTCGTAGTTCAAAGGGTCTCATCGGTGAACCGACGTGAATGTAGACCCGGGGGTGGGTGTCGGCGAACTGACGTGAGGAAGGGACCTTGGTCCGATGGGAGATGGGTGTCGGCGAACCGACATGAAGAGGGGACCTTGGTCCGATGGGAGATGGGTGTCAGCGAACTGACGTGAGGAAGGGACCTTGGTCTGATGGGAGATGGGCTTGAACCTCAGGGAGGCTTCCTACGTACCATGCTTTGACATGGATCAAATTCATAATAGTTCGAAAGGGGGGGGGGGGGCTTCGTCGGCGAACCGACGTGAAGGTGGACCTTGGTCCAATGGGTGGTGGGCTTGAACCTCAGGGGGATTCCTACGTACTATACCTTGACATGGATAAATGACCTCGTAGTTCAAATGGGTTAGTCACAATGGCTTACCGTCGGACTGGGATGCAGTTTAACGTCTTGCGGGACGAGGATGAACTCGACGTGGATAAATGATGGGTGGGATGGAACCTCAGGGTGGATTCCTAGGTACCATGCCTTGACATGGATCAAAGACCATGTAGTTCAAAGGGTGTGCAGTTTAATGTCATGCGGTACAAGGGAATACAGTTTAACGTCTTGTTGGACGAGGTGTTGTCATGGACAATGCTTACTCTAAGCCCACGTGAGTCGTGCTCGGTGTGAGAAACAAGAGGCAGAAAGGACCTGACGATCACACCGAGAAGGGTGTGTCCGTGAGAAGCGAAGAGGGGCTTACGCGTTAGGTGGACCATGGTGTTGGGACTTACCCCAGGATGGAGGGCCAAAGTGAAGCAAAGCGCAGTGAGAGAGGGATTTGGGACCAATGATGGGAGGTACCTCGTTCCCTATCACGCCCTCCACTGACCTTGGCAGTGGGGAAATACGGAGGTTCATGGGTGCTACCATCCACAAGAGGGGCTAGGGGGCTTACACCAAGGTGGTTTCCCTTCTCCCATGGACATACGCTACCCCAAGAAGGAGGGTATCATCCCAGGTGGCGTAAAAAATGTTCGAGCTGGAGGGACCCTACGTGTGAAGCACAGGGCCAGATCACAGTTTAACGTCATGTGTTGAGGACGAGGTGCTTGGAAGTTTAACGTCCTGTAGCTCGGACGAAGTGGGTTCACTCTGCACCCCTAGGACATACATGACCGGCACCCTTTGCTCCTTGGCGAAGGGAAGGTACTAGTAAGGCCGTGGTCAAGGGGGTTCGTAGAGCGTACCATCGAGGGGTCCACATTAGCGTGGCTATGCGAAGAAGCGATAGCCGTTAGCGTTCCTATGCGAAGAAGAATTAGGCAAAGCAACGCTACGGGTGATGTTGCCCGTGGGACTTTGGAATCACATCGTGCAAACCTGGAGGGTCGCACGGGAAGAAGAATTTCCAAGTAGAGGAGTGTTCTTCACGAAGTGGAGTGCCTTGGCCTTAGCATAGGGTAGAGGTGTGTATGGGGGGTGCTTTGCGAAGTGGAATAGTATTCGCGGAGCACTGACTCACGAAGAAATGTGCCACGAGGCAGTGTGCTTCGCGATATGTAGCGATCCTACCTTAGCACAGGGATCACTAGTCCAGGAAGGGTGTTTCGTGAAGCATAAACGCTCCGTGGCTGCCTGGGTTCCCTTGGGAATCCCCCTCCTTCGTGAATTACCTTGAGCTTCACGAAGGGAATCCCTCTCGGAAGAGGGGCTCAAAATGAGACAAAGCGAAGGGGTCACACGAAGTAGAAGTACCTCACGAAGATCATGATTCCCGGGGCAAAGGGTGCTTCACAATTCGGAAATTGAGAAGCTGAAAGGTTGGATTGTCCGTCTCCTGGGCTCAGGGGAAACGTAGTATTTATAGGAAAGGGGCGCTGCGAAGCAGAACTCACGCGGCGTGAAGGGGCGGCCAGTGCTTTGCGGTGGGCTCGCGAACGTCAGGACGTTCGCGGAGAGGTACCGCCTCCGGTGCTTCACGGCGAGCTCGCGAACGTCAGGCCATTCGTGGAGAGGTCCCGCCTCCGGTGCTTCACGGAGGGATCCTGAACGTTAGGCTGTTCGCGGAGAGGTACCGCCTCCGGTGCTTCGCGGGACCGCGATGCTCGGGGGTGCTTCGCGTTGGTGCTTCGCGAGGCAGCGTGTGGGGCTTCTTTTTCGCACCTTCCTTTCATGCAATATTTTTGCGCCAACAATATTTTATATAGGAAATAATAGTTGAATGTGGATAGATATTTTATAGTTTATTTGGTGGTATCATACCAATATTTAGTGCCAATATACAATTTTTTTTGGTGTTTTTAGAATTTGTTTTACAATACATAGGTAAAGGGAAGAGTGTCATATAGAGGACTTCTCTCCTCTTCTGTGTTTACTTATGATGGGTTGGGATAGAGGTGACATGTGGTCACATTGATATGAACACATGGGTTTTTTAGGTCCTATTTTAATGTACTTTTAGTTTTTTATATAGAACTTTTTATATAGTTATTGGTTATTGCATTTATAGTTTGGTTATTTGACATATGATGTATTTTGGATAGATGCTATGGTACTTTGATTACTTATGTCTGACCATATGTTTTTAGAGGGTGAAATAATTCCCACTTTTCATTGTATGATACCCATGTGCTTGTCTTTATCCCATGGTTATAAGGAAGGTTCTTCGAGACTCGTGGAAGGCTAAGTTAGGTGACAATAAGGGTTGAACTAGGATGGTATATTACAAAACCTATATCCAAGTCTCTCTAAAGGATAACCACTAAAGAATTAATGGAATTGAATAAAAAATGTAGAAGTTATATGATATTGGATTTATATTCCTTAGTGTTTCACTATGTAGATCCCATATTTTAGTTGTTAATAAGAATGATTGGACTATGAGGTTGTGTATCAATTAGAGGGAAATGAATTCCATCACTATAAATAGAAACTGTCTGCTTCCCCACATTGATGACTTACTTTATTAAATTCAAGAAGATAAATAAATGATAAATATTTATCTTTGTCTAGGTATCATATAATATAAGTAAATACATAAAATATTGAAAATATGGAATTTCATATGAGGTATGGATATTATAAATTTACAACAATTCCCTTTGGATTGACTAATACAACCTCTTTTTATGGATATGATGAGTATAGTATTCAAGGATTATCTTGATAATTTCATTATGTTATTTATTTATGACATAACGATATAATATATAAACTATGATTATCATAATATTCATTTTAGAATAATCCTTAAGACTCCAAGATAAAATGATAAATGTGGAAAACTTATCAAATGAAAATTCTAGATTCCTAAAGTTTCTTTTCCTATTATTATTGCATCTAATGATAAAATATCATTTGATCCTTAAAAAAGGAAGTGATGAATTGAACAATGATAATGAATTTAACTATGGTATGCATTTTCATTGAATTTATATGTTACGACCGATTTGTTCAAATTTTTTCTTGATTAGCTAATCTTTTATCCAATTTGAGATATAAAGGGGTTAAGTTCACATGGTCAGTAGAATACAATGAATGTTTTATAGAATTAAATAAGAGATTGGTAGTTGAAAAAATATTTAAATTACCATTAGGTAGGACTGGGATTATGATATATAGTGTTGCATCAACCAGATTAATTGGATGTGTACTTATATATATTGATAGAGTTTTTTTCCTATGTATCATGGTAGTTAAGTGTTTATGAATAGAATTATCCAATGCATGACCTATAATTGTAATCCATAATCTTTGAATTGAAGATATGGAGGCATTACCTTTATAGTTTAAATGTGAAATATATATGGATTAAAAAGGTTTAAAATTCATATTCTCATATAAATATCTTTACATGAGGTAAATGAAATGGTTAGAAATACCTACATATTTTGATTTCTCAAAACACTACCACCTAAGGATGGAAAATAAGGTGTCTGATGCATTGAATATAAAAAGATCAGGTAGTATTTACTAAAATGAGTATTATCAATGATCCTATATTAATGGATTTAGAAAAGTTTGATATTTTAATCATTAAGTAAGGGTAAATATCAAATCTATTATAAATGATTTCCAAACCATCCTTATTGGAGAAAAAGAGTTCCCAGCTTGATGATGAGCATATTAAAGGGAAAATAAAATCCATGAATGATGTGAAGTTGGGAGAATTTATCTATGAATATGTTATATTGAAAATTTTAAAGAGTTTATGTGTTCCATTTGTTCCTAAGTTGAAAAGAAAATTACTAGATAAATATTAATGATGAAATTTCTATATTCACCATAATATCCCCAAAATGTATTTTGATTTTAAGGAACATTTTTGGAGGGATAATATGAAAAGGGAAGTTTCAGACTATGGATCAAGATGCTAGGGTTTTCAATAGGTAAATGCTGAGAGGAAATAACCTAAAAGAGTCATTAAACGTATACCTATTCATATATGGAAACATGATGGTATTTATATATATTTTGTCACATGATTTCCAAATACTCCTAGAAATAATGATTCCATATGAGATATTATTGATCAACTTATCAATTACACACATTTAATCACTATAAAAAAATATATACTACTTGACTTCCTCACATAGATCTATATTAATGATGTTTTGAGAAATTTTAGTGCACCTTTTTCAATTGTATCCATTTATGATCTTCAATTTACATAATTTTTTTGGGAAACTTCTTTAGAATGATCTGGACATTAAGCTATATTTGTACACAACCTATAATCCTAAAACTAATGGATAATATTAAATGACTATTTAGACATTATAATCCATGTTTATGTTGTTGTCTCCTGACTTTCAAGGTATGTGGGATCAATTTTTTCTATTAGAGGAATTTTTATATAATAATGGATACCATTAAAGAATTAAAATAAAACCAGTTAAAGTGTTGTATAGTATGTGGTGTTGTATTCCATATTATTGGGAGGATGTTGGGGAAATGAATATTTTAGGCCCATATCTCATGAAGGAGACAAGAAAGAACGTCAAGACTACTCAAAATCATATTATAGAAGCTCAAAGTAGAAAAAAAGTAATGCCAATAACCGAAGTAAGGATTTATAAATTCATGTGGGACATCATGTTTTCTTGATGTTATCTCTTTGTAATGGTTTTTTTGTTTCACTATGTAATGGAAACTATGTCTTATATACATCATGACTTTCCAAATTCTATATATAATTGTAGTTGTGTCTTACCATTTGGAAATTCCACCTTCCCTCTTTAAATTTCACGATGTGTTCCACATATCATTATCAAGTAAGTACATACAAGACCCAACACATGTTATTAACTATAAGGAAATCGAATTATAATCAAATTTACCAATTTGTTAAGAGCCTATCTAGATTATTGATACTAGAAAACAAGTGTTTCAAAATCATATGATTGGATTGATAAAGGTAATTTGGAAAAAATAATATGATAGAAGAGGTGATATAGAAACCTAAACATTTATGATGAAGAAATACCAAAACCTGTTCATTAGGTTATATTATAGAGTTTTTTGGATGAATTTTTTTATGGGGGGGGGGTGATGTAACACCCTGAATTCAGTTATAGTTAGGATTTATTTCTAAATAAATTGTATAATATACATACTTTTATTAAAGAATTGTTAAAAACATAATTTACAAATCATTATTAAATTAATTTTGTTAAATGAATTTCATTTTTTAATTTATCCTATAAAAATTATCTTAGGGAGAATTTTTAATATTTTTTAGAAATAGTTGATTTTTATATGAATAGTGAAAAATACTGAGTTTACAAAAATTGGCACTTTTATGGAATTATAATGATATAAAAATATCTTAAAAGTTATGAAATATTTTTTATATAAAAAATATATATTTAATAATTAAAATAATTTATACAATAATATAAAATTTAATTTAGAAATATATGCTCACCAATTTGGAAGTCTAAATAATGTTTTTTTCAAATAAAAATTGTTTTTAGTTCTATTTTAATCAATTTTTTATAATGTTTCTTTTTGTTTTATTTTAGTTTTCAAGGAAAATAAGTATCTTTTAATTAAACATAACCCAATTAATATCATTTGAATCAAAATTATACTTGATTTTTATATTAATTCACTTCTACGCTTGAAATAATCATTTTTCTAAAAATGGTTTTCGTTGCATTGGGTGAACTTACATTAAAAGTAGTTTAATCCACTTTTAAGAGTTAAATCATGTAAAATGTAATATGTATTTAAAATCACCATAATCAATATTACTTAATAAGTTCATATTAAATTTTGATCATAATGGGGAGAAATCATGGTAAATATTGATCACATGGGTAAAGTGCAAAATTAGTTAAGAGGGTTAAAATTAAGAGACACAAATTCAAGATAACAAAAAAAACATTCCTAAAAATAATTGGATGGTTGTATTTTGAACTTACCCTCATCTTCTTCGAAGTAATTGAAATTTGGATCCAATTACACAAGAAATATGCTTTATATTATTTAAATATTTTAAGTAATTCTATGTGAATCCCACACTCACTTATAAAATGGAACCTCTTTTCCACCCTTGTTAACAATCTTTGATCCCACTACCTTAACAAAATTTAACTACCCCACGCTTAATCTCCGAGATCCAGTAACAAAAAAATAAAATCTTTACATTAAGAAATTTGATACGAAAAAAAATGAACCAATTTTTTCCATCTAATACATATAACATCAAATAGAAATATTTTATCACATAAATACCCAAGGACCTTTTATGTTTAGAGTTTTAGAGAATTAGAAAAACATCTCACATAAAAAATTCTCATTGATTAAATTGATACTTTTCCCCACTAGTCCCTTATTCTTTATTTCACATAATTTCTTCAGCATGTCCCACTAAATTATCCACATGTGTAACCCATATAGACATCACTTAATCCTCATCATTATTCATAACCCAGGAGAGGGGAAATGTGAGTGTGACATCCTGGACCCAGATTCCACCTAATGGGTTCCTCGAGCTCAATGGGCCACATGTCTTGAAGCACATCTCCCCTTACACCAGAGGTTGACGTCTAGCTGTGAGGGCCTAGGGTGTGTCCGTGGGGATATTATGCCCTTATTTTCAAAGTGTAGAGTAGTGTAAGGATATAAAAAGTAATAAACAGTAATAAACAATAGAATCGATATAAATAAATAGTAGAAGCAAATTGATGCAATAGATAAATAAGAATAACAATAACTATATCAATTTGAAGCAATTATCTTAGGTGGGTCAATTAGTGAGTATACATGGTACATTACATTATGAAATTCTCATAAATTATAGAAGTATCACCTTAAGGAAGCTCAAGCAAAGGCAAACCCGAATGGTGGCTTAAACATGCCAAAACACTAAAATCCCAATATGGCATAACCTTCAACATGGGGAAGATTGAGTTATGGGTGTAACCGCTAAAAATGAATCACATATTTGGAAAGAGCATAACCAAACAATTCTAACACATATAATCATGACATGAAAATTTGAGAAATGACTTCAAATGTGATCGGTGAGACCCACACAAATATTCCAAAACTCAGCAAATATTTGGGATGAGTTATAGACCACCCACCTTAGGGTTGTATGACTCCCTATCTCCAGTATTGGCTGTTTATTTGGATCAGATCAGAGTAGATCCAAGAAAAGGTGAGAAACACTCACATTACGATATACAAGTCAAGTGAAAGAGAGAATAAGAATGGATAAGGAGGACTTGAGTACTTACGGTTGCACATCAAATGTGACTAACAAAAGTTTGATCAGATTTCGGACAAAGGAGATCTCTTGATCCCTAGATTTGGCCTTCAAAATAATAAAAATGAGAGGAAAAGGGATCAATACCAATGGTTCTTGGATTGGGGTGGAATAGGGATAAATATATCATTAAGGTAATTTTAGAAATTTTACCCAGAATTTTAGACTGCGCACGGTTTGGCCGCATGATTTTTCAAACCGTGCGCAAACCATGTGAGATGGTTCTACTCGAAATAACATCCTTCAAACTGTTTGATCAAACCGTGTGTAAGCCATGCACGAATTCCTAGGAAAAAGAGGTGTTTTCATAGTTAGTCCACACGATTATGTGCCAACTATGCGAGGTGGATCTCTCTAGATAAACACAATCTGCATGGTTTACCAAAATGTGCAAAATTTCTGCCTAGTTTACTCTAAACCGTTCCCCAAGCCTATTTTCCCCAAAAATATGTGTTCTAGGCTCTGAAAAATCCCCAGACACCCTTGTAACCATTTCTAAATCATTAGGAATCCATATTAGGTCCAAATTAAAGATTTAAAATAAAAATTAAAGGATCTATACCTGAGTAAAAAACTGTGTTCTTACATTCTTCCCACATAAAATAACTCGCCCCTGATTTCTCCATCCAAGGGTAAAGAAACACTATCTGATAAAAAATATAGCCATTCAGCACATATGTTAGCTTCCGTCTCCCAAGTCTTGTCATGTACTCGCCTATAATGCCATAACACCTATATGAGAGGGACAAAATTTCCTCAGAGAGCCTTCGTGCTTCGGTCAATGATGCGTACTAGATATTTCCCAATGGTAGCATCAACATCTTACTCAACTTCCTCAGGATCAAATGTATGATACAAGTCGTCATGATATCGGCAAATCTATGAGACATGAAAGACACCATGTATAGAATAATACCTTTGAGGTAGTAGTAACCCATTGGCTACCGGCCCGACTCTCTCTAGAATCTCAAATGACCCGACGTAACGATATGAAAACATTCCTTTCTTCCTTAACCTTCTATGACCTATACTGGGTGATACCCAAATGAAAACACAATCCCCAACCTCTAACTCTATAGTTCTTTGATGACGATCAACATAAGATTTCTTTCTAGATTGAGCAGTAGTCATACACTATGTGATTAGATAAACTTGTTCTAATGTCTCTATGATAAGACAAGGACCTAGTAGGGATGCCTCACCTTCCTCTAGCCAGCTCAAGGGTGAATGTAATGGCCTACCATATAGGGCCTCAAAAGGATCCATCTGGATCATATCGTACAAACTATTATTATAAGAAAAATAGATGAGAGGGACATTATTCTCCGAAGAACCGCCAAAATCAAGGACACGTGCTCAGAGAATATCCTCTTGAACCTGTACTGTATTTTTTGATTTTCCATCAATCTGAGAGTGAAAAGCTGTTCTTAGAAGCACATAATCCCCATAGATTCCAAAAAAACTTTCCAGAACTGTGAAGTAAAATGAGTGTCCCTATCTAAAACGATAGTACGTGGAATACAGTATAGTCGTATGATCTCATAGACATACAATATTCCCAACTCATCTTCTAAGAAAGTGTCGTATAGGAATGAAGTGGGATGCTTTCATTATTCAATCAATGACTTCCCAGATAGAATCACTACTCCTAGATGACCTAGGTAAGCCGAAAAAAAATTCATAAAAACATATTCCCATTTCCATTTTGGTACTGGAAGCGGCTGTAACAAGCCTGCATATCTCTGGTGGTCCACCTTCACCTGCTGACAGGTGTAAAACCTAGTGATGAAGCCTACAATATGACGTTTCTTTCTAGACAACCAATGCTGGAATTTAATATCTTGATAAATCTTTGATATTACTAGATGAACATCCCACTAATATGAATGAGACTCTTTTATCAACTCCTCTCTCATATCTATAGGAACTGAGATACGTCTACATAGGCACAAGATGTCGTATCTACCCACAAACCAATTCGGAGGTGGGTTATCTCCTAATATACTCTCATGGAGAAGAAAACCATTAGGATTTGAAAACTAACTACTCTTCACCTTCTTAAGGAGGGAATAAGTAACTGTTAATGTAGAGAGGTAAGACAACTCATGATTGTCATGAAACTCTAGATGAAGTTCAGAAAAGATGTCCATTAACATCCATTCATCACTGGATTCCTGTATGGCCTGCATTTGAGTTTTTCGACCCAGTGCATCAATGACCACATTGACCTTTCTAGTAATATAAGAAAGCTCAAAATCAAAATATTTTAGATATTCAACCCATCTCCATTATCTGAGGTTCAAGTCATGATGAGAAAAGATATAATTGAGGATCTTGTGATCTGTATACACCAAAAAGCGCTCACCCAAGAGATAGTGTCTCTAACAATATAAGGCATGAATAACTACTGCTAGCTCAAGGTCATGAATCAGGTAATTTATCTCATGAGGCCTCAAATCCCAAGATCTGTATGCAACAAATTTGTCTTCCTGCATCAACACTTCTCCTAGGACAATTCCTGATGCATCATAGAAGACAATATAACCATTACCTGGTTTTGGAAGAATGAGTATCGATGCTAAGACAAGCCTCCCATTTGGTTCCTAAAAGGCTTTCTCACATGCTTCTAACCACATGAACTTAACACCCTTATTTTTAATTATATTAAGAGGTGAATAAAGATGTGAGAATTCTTGTATGAAACTCTTGTAATATCTAGCGATCCCTAAGAAACTATTGATATAAAATAAATCATTGGGATGCTCCTAGGAAACTACATCACTATCCTTTTCAGGGTAAACTTATACACCTGATTCTAAAATAATATGACCTAATAAGTTGACCTTGTAGATATAGAAGTTTCACTTATAAATCATGGCATAAAGATAATTCTATCTTAGTGTACTCAGAACGATCTCAAGATGTTTGGCATGGTAGTTACGAGTGAAAGCATACACAAAGAGTTCAACTACAAATACCACGACAAAAGAATCCAAATAGGGGTGGAAAACCCTATTCATCAATGCCATGAAAATAGCAGGTGCGTTTGTAAGACCGAACAACATATAAAAATACTCATATAGACCATAACTACTACAGAAAGTTATACAAGGAATGTATGATGGTCTGAATTTCACCTGATGATAACCTGATCTCAGGTCGATCTTAGTGAACACCTTTTCTCATCAAAGTTAGTAAAAGAGATCATCTATTTGGAGAAGTGGGTACTGATTCTTTATCTTAAGCTAGTTCAACCTTCTGTAATCCATGCATAGACGTAAGGTTGCATCCACATTCTTAGAGAAAAGCATAGGCGAACCCCAAGAGGATGTACTAGAACATATAAATCCTTTGGCCTTTAGGTCCTCTATATGCTGCTTGAGCTCAAAAATCTCAATAGGTTCCATCCTTTATGGAGGAAAGAACACTAGAGATGCTCCTCGAACAATCTCAATTGTAAACTCTACCTCTATCGTAGGAGGTAATCCCAAAAATTCATCAGGAAAGACTTACCTTAAATGATCTACTACTGGATGGAAATCAGTTTGAAGAAAACCTTGATCTTCCATGAAAATATTTTCTATCTCAGTGGTCACTTCACCTAGCCCATGATGCTTCAGTCCAGCTCTCCCATCCTAGACATCCCACTCACCTTTAAAAACAAAACTACTTCCTTCTGGTGATGTAAAAGAGTACCTACGACAATAGCAGTCTACAAAGGCATGATAGTGGACTAACCAGTCCATCCTAATAATGACATCGTATCCCATAATCTCAAGAACAAATAGATTCCACAAGAAAGGGTAGCGATCTACCTCAAGGGGACAATCCCTGCACGAGAGTATTCCCTCCGTCTGTATTCCCAACAGTGTATCGAGGGTCATTACACCATAGTGATACTATATCAATAGTTTGAAACTTTCCACGATAGATACAAAAATAAAAGAGTGTGAAGAAATTGTATCAAACAAAGAAAAGACAATAGTGGAGGCTACTAGAATAGTACCACGTACTGTAAATGGTCTCACAGCCTAATCCTCAAGTATGAGCTGTAAAGAATGCAACTGACATGATCTCCGGCCCTATGAAACATATAGACTACTTTGATCATGCCTTCTCTAATGGTGTTTCTAGTGATCAGGGGTCGTACTACCATGACCATGAACTCCTACTCTTCCAGACATACTGGTGCTATTCCAACTCCCCACCTAATGCAACACAAAATAACTCACCCCTGAAGGTTGAGTTCATGTTGATCCTTTTACACTTGAAGCTAGTGGAAAGGTCCTGCAGATACACTGAGGATGACCCATACAACCACATGCCCGACACTCCATAGGGTCTCTATCACATTAGGGCCTCTTATGCCCTAGTATTCAATAATGATGACACAACACAAAGTTATCAAACTAGATACCATGGCTACCACTTTCCTGTTGAGAAATCTCAAGGGAATATTTCTTTCCACCGAAAGAACTACTAGCCTGACATGACACCGATCCTTTAAACTAGGTACTCATGACTTCCCTCAAGTAATGCTCAGTGATAAGGGATTGATCAACTATTTCAGAAAAGGTAGGAAGGAGAAAGACATTCACCTATGTTTGGATGGCGTTTTGGAGCCCATCCTCAAAATGTCAAGCACGTGAAATCTCATCACTAGCTAGAAGTGGTGAAAAGCACTGTAAATTAGTGAAAAGTGATGAATATCCCACAATTAAAATAGAACCCTACCCAAGATGCTTAAAATCTATAGCCCTGTCAGCTCTCAGTGCCTAAGGAAAGAAATAATCATAGAAGGCAGTCTTGAAATGAACCCATAACATGCACCGATGACGACCGGATCGAGTAACCACATCCGAAAAACTCTTGGAAGAATCGTAAAGCATGTATATTACAATCTTGACTATCTACTATAGATGAATTTTTAGATTCTCAAATATAGACATCATGGCCTCTAGCCAGGACTTAGTATCCCAAGAACTGCCATACTCTAAAAAAGTAGGAGGATGCTACTGTTGGAACTCATAGATCAGATCACCCATCGTAAGTGAAACCCATTGATCACCAACCATGGATTGAATTAGACATAGGAAAATATCACAGACTTGGACATTAGATCTTGTATTTGGTATATCAAGAAGTTCCTCACATGGTACTCATGTAGGTATGATTGGCAGATCAAGGCCCACCATATCTAGAGCATGATTGTCATCACCTTGTTGGCTAATGACAGGGGACATCAGGGTGTAATTGGTCTATAAATGTCAAGAACATGCCTCATAACATGTTTAGAAGTAAGGATATAACATCACTAATAGAAAACTAAATGTATGAAAACTAACTACCCAAGGTATACCACCCAAACTACCCACTTAGATGACTAGCTATCGGTAAGGGATCAAGTATAAGTTTCATGTCATTTTGCAGTTAATTTTCAGGTTCACTCCTTTACCTTTCATAAACATGACAAGGCATGATAAGGATGTGTAACCAATTCATTTTAGATTTTAGGATTTTCTTTATAATGGATAGTCATTTTCAATGAATTAGTTCCCATACACCTATCACCAGAAAGAACACCCATTTATTTATAGTATAATGTCTTGAATAGGTGAATTACTTATCCCAACCCATGAGGGCCCATACACCTCATGAATTTAGATAGGAAATCACTCAATTTCATCCAAAGTAATACCTATACAAGAAAACTATCACAACATCACTAAACAACCACAAACATATTAAGTAATTCAAAGTAGTGAAATGCACCTACATGGCATGGTAATATGCATGACATGTGAATTCTATGTTCTTATAATGATGCATGTAACAATGTTGCTTACCCTCATATCATCTGTCTAAATATGAAATAAATTATAAAATAGAGTAATAATTAACAACAGCACACCGCATGTGCATCACCCAATGGTGATATAATGTGAACTGTAACAGGAAAAAACATAATAATAACTATAATTTAGTAAACTTGGTTTTTACACTGAACATGGGTTTGCAATGCCCATGCACAACTTATGACCAATTAACAAGAATTCATATTATCTAATATAATGTCTATAAATAGTAAAGTAAGAAAAGAAACCCCTTTGATTCCACTTTGTGACATCCCGGACCCAGATGCCACTTAACGGGTGCCCTGAGCCTGGTGGGCCACATGACCTCAAGTGCATCTCCCCAAACGCCATAGGCTGCCGACTAGCAGTGAGGTCCTAGGGTGTTTCCATGGCAAGACTATTCCCACATTTGTAGAGTGTAGCATAGTGGAAGGATATAAACTATAATAAACACTAATAAACAACATAATCAATATAAATAAATAGCGGAAGAAAACCAATGAAATAGATAAATGAGAATAACAATAACTGTATCAACTAAAGCATTTATGATGTAATGAAATGTCACTAGAAAATTGGAAAACATGGATAAAAGACAATAGATGTAAAATTTTATAAAAATTAAAAGAAAACAAATGCTACTCCAAGAATCTTGAGATCCAACTTAGTCATCTTCTATCAAGATCCATCCTAAGAACAAAAAATCAAGTCTTTGAAGCCGTATGCTTCCCTTTTTCAACACCTGCAGCCATGTAATCTACAATGAGTACCAAACGACTCCATTAGAGGGTGTGAGATAAATCTCAGTGGGCCACCACCAACAGTGCATATAAAATCTGGGCCAAGTAATGGAATATAGCATTGTACAAGAATGCATATATACAGTAAAGGAAACTGTAGAATATAACTAAATACCTAATTACCTACTTCAGCCCTCAACTGGTGTATGAACATGTAACCGGTTCATTAATTAGGTAATTATGATTTAATTTTAATAGGCCACATGTTGAATTTACAACACTGACATCAACTCATGATAGTATAAGTAGTGAAGGTCCCAAGACATAACACAGCGACCTGAAAATGATATCTAGTGAGGGATTTCTAGGGTAACAAACACAAAAATGTAAATATCATGGAATGCTAACTTAGTAGTATTTGAGTCTAGATAAAGGGTAAGAGTGGAATCCAAGGATTGTAATCCAAGGAATTATACAATAAGGTTCTCATCGAGTCCAAGGTGATCAACCAAGGTAAAATAGGACTAAATAAGGATAGGGCCTTATGGGATTTCACCATGGCACCTACTATCCAATGCTGGATCCAAGGAGTGTATTTGAGGAATCATATAATAACGTATCGGACCGTACATTAGTATACTAGGCTTCCAAGTAATAGAAAATAACCAGAGTCTAGGTGGGTGTCAACTTAAGAAAACCACATCCTTGTATTGGGACGGGGTTCTCGAGACACATGGTACTCTCCTATTAGAATTCAAGGTGAGGTCGAGTCAGTCCGTTACTATTTGATATTATAATCATGTTATCATTCATTAGGTTCAATACTTGTCTACCATTAGTGTGGATAGGCCAAGTAGAGTTGCAACCATTTAATCAAGTCTTAATTAACTGTTAAGGCATATTCAATTATAGAGGTTTACCCCTCAACCTTCCATAAATATTCCAAGGTGTGCTACAGACATGTAACCTTTATTCAATATCATTTAATATGGCCAAGTTATATGATTTTTATATTTTCTATTTCACATTTCACATTTAATAATCAATTTGAAGCACTTACCTTTGGCTGGTCAAGTGGTGAGCATACATGGTACATTCCATTATGAAATTCTCCTTAAAAACAAGCCATTTATTATTGAAGTTCCACCTTTAGGAAGATCGAGAAAAGGAATTCTCAAATGGGTTCTCAAACATTCCAAAACACTAAAAACCCAAATATGGAATAACCTTCAACATGGGGAAGATTGTGTTGTGGGTGTAACTGTAAAAAACTATTCATATATTTTGAAAGAGAATAACCATACAATTATAACATGTATAATCATGAAACGTTAATTTTAGAAACAACCTTGGATGAAATTAGTGGGCCCCACATGAATATTCCAAAATCAAAAAACTTTAGGGATGAGTTATAAACCACCCACCTTAGGGTTATACAACTCTCCTCCTTCAGTATTAGCCTTTTATTTGGCTCAGATCAGAGTAGATCTAAGAAAAGGTGAAAAATAACAACATGATGATATCTAGGTCGAGAGAAAGAGATAATAATAATAGATAAAGTGGACACAAGTACTTACCATTGCGCATCCAATGTGATGAACAAAAACTCAATCAGATTCTGAACAAAGGGGATCTCTTGATCCATAGCTTTGGCCTTCAAAAGCTGAAAAAATGAGAGGAAAAGAGATTAATCTTTCTAGTTCTCAGATTAGGGAGGAAGAGGGAGTAAATAGATAATTAAGGGAGTTTTGTACATTTTACCCATAATTTTAGCATGCGCACAGTTTGTCTGCATAGTTTTTCAAACTGATCCCAAACCATACGAGATAGTTCTGCACGAAATAACATCCTCTGTATTATATTATCTTGATTTATACAAAAAAACTATGTTAATATTATTATATATGAAATATTATATTATCTTTAGTTACATGAAAAACCATGTCAAGTTTTATTTACATGCAGCCCTAGGTTATCTTTTACTACACACAACAGTTAGTTATCTTGCGTGGCATACGACACCATTTTAAAAAAAACTAAGACATATTATTAATATAGTCATTTAAACTCATCCATTATAAAATAGCCCTTAGTATTAGAAAAATTAATAGTAATAAATTATTTTTAATTTTTAATTATAATGTTTTTATATAAAGGAAAAATATTTATAATAAAATATTTTTTTGTAAATTATTTATATGTTATAAAATATTATTTTCTAAAAAAATCATTTCTTTTGTGAAAAATATAAAAATTGATATTTTACACTTTTAGAAAATGAATTTGATAAAATAATATTAAGTTTTGTAACTTTTTAAAGCATAATTAGTTCCATTATAATTCTTTTAATTCAATTTAGGTCATTGTAATCAATTTTATATTGAAATCGAATATTTTTTTAAACTATTTATCATTTCCTCTTAAAAAACCCACTTTCTCATAATGTCTAAGAGATTAATTTTAAAATAATTTTTTTTCCACTTTTATGATTGGAATTTCATAAAATTGATTCCACATTTGGATTACTCTTAATTTATAATAGCTAATAACATAAAATTAATTTTTGACAAAATTTATTAGTAAAAACAATTGAAATTAATTACAATGATTAAGGTAAAAACAAGTTTAGTTAGTAGTTAAACTTTGAATATAAGGTGTAAAAATGACACATCACTTGTACAAAACACATTGGTTGGCCATATGTTGTCCTTATCCTTTTTAGTGTATAAAATTTACCATTATCGGGTTATGGTTACATGAAAAAACATGGGTGGAATTCAATCTTTCAAAAAACATACAATTGTGCCACTCACCTCCCTTATAAAAATCCACCCCTACCCCTCTATTCACACCTTCAAAACAAAGTGGTTCATCCAATAACTTACCAAATCACTCCTCCAATTCCATCATCTAATCCTATATTCCTTAATTTGGGTATTAATCGAACCAAGGAATGTGTTTGGTTCAAACCAAATGGAGATACCTGAAGAAGAGGTAACATTCATCAACAAGTGTTTTATTTTATTTTTTATAAAATCCCATTAATTTTTTTATAGAATGAATATGTAATAAACTCAGTGTATTAAATATATTTCAATTTTTTTATGTTATGTTTAATACCTGAAGTCAAACAAGATTTTATCCAATGGGTTCTAAAATCATCATTCATGTGTACGACGTACTACCACCTCGAGAAATGATGTCATTCCTATTTTACATTAACACTTTTAATGGTTGAGAATAATTATGGATTTATAGTTTATATATTTTATATATGATATTTATTATGTAGTTATTATTATTTAATTATTATATCTTACATCCTTTCCCGCTTTCCATTTTAAGGGGGATACGATAATGTCGTTCTTATGAAAGAAGGATTATCACCTAGTGAAGAGATGTGATTTGTTCATGTTTTTAAGGTGTATATTAAGGATGGGTTTAATAAAAATATGTTATATATATGAAATAAAAATTATAATTCAATTATAATATATAAATACATATATATTTGTATATATCATTTACTTTTCTTTCTTTCAATCTGATTAGAAGATGGAAACAATGTTCATGCATACGTATGACCTACCGTCTTAGTGAACAATGTATATCATTTCTTAGATCTAAATATTTTTGAATTATATAAATAAAAATATAATGAATTTATAATATATTTAAATAAATTTCTTTTTTGAGGTGATGAAACCGTGATCTAATTAAGAGGACAAAAAATAACAAGTCAAAACATGTACGAAAAACAAAACGGTTATTACTGGAAAAGTAACCTTAAAATAGATTTTTTTATCAAATGAGTAATAAATGGTAATAATATAATCATATATGATATTATATATATGAATATGGTTCTTTAATATATTTACAATAAAATTATATTTACTATATAAAATAATTTAATGATTACGACGAAAGTAAAGACTTTTGGTTTGAAATTTATTTCTCACTTTTATTTTTGTGTGAGACACCTTCCATGTTCAACACATGTTTCTTTTATGTGGTGTATATACTGACCAAGAATTTAAATTATGTTTTTTAAACTTATAATTATTTTTATTCACACATCCATTTGAGTATCACTCTTTTGTGGGGGGTTTTGATTGAAAAGTTTACAAATCGGAAAGGGATTTTCATCTCAATATTCCTTATTTGAGGCGTACGTTATATTATAAACTTATATTATATAATGAGGTGTAAATAAATACCAATTTAAATTGAAATTTATTAATTTATTCATACTCATAATATTTTAGGTTTATTATTATGTTATTTTTTCAGGGGACACATGATTCAATGTTACTAAAGTGGTAAAGATTTTATGTTAAAATCTAATCATTTATCTGGATTTTTTTGTTAGGTATAAATTTTATATATAATTATATAAATACCAAGAATTATAATTACTTTTATTATCATATGGTTATTAATGATATATTCATGTAACGATAGTATTTTACCACTATTTGGTACTCAAATAATTAAGAAAATGTTCTTAAGAAAAGTTGACTTTATTTCTCTCATCGATCAGAAATATATTTCCATTAACAACCATGTTTACTGAAAATGTTTTCAAAAATGTTTTATTATTACCTTATTATTTTTTAAAATAAAATTTTACCCATGTTTTAACTTTTTAATTTTTTTAAAGTAATCTTCATGTCATTTTCCCAAAAAAACATATATGGATTTTACTACAAATGTGGAAGGAACCTTCATTTTAACATGCACGACATGAGAATAATTTTCAAATGTCATGAAAAATCATTTATTTGAAGAATAATTTATTATTTTTATATTTTATTTTAAAAGAAAAATATTTTAATTTTTTTTATGTTTTATAAATATTTTTTAAGTAAAAAGGATATTTTTCTCATAAAATATTTTAAATGAACTTTAAAAATTATCTTCCATCTCAGATGAAATTTTTTGGGGTAACCTATGACTTATTGGAGATATGATATAAGGATACCATTATTATTATTTATCAAAATGGTTTATGTTTGGATGTCATGTTGTTTATGAAACTCTTTTTTACTCTATGTGTTATACCATGCTAAACCACTTATGAAACACGCTTCTTTTCAAAATATTTTCTATGATGAAATGATTATGAAACACATCTCTTTTACAAAGTATATAACATCATAATTTTTTTTGATACCCATTTAATTTAATGGGTTATGATATAAAGAATTTATATGGTGTTATGGCACACATATGTATGATTTAAATATGTAAATTATGGGATTCATATCTCTCTCCAAATGGATTGGGTAAAGATTTATATCTAATTAGATAAAAATGATAAACCAGTTAACCAGATTGATCCATTATGGGTAATATCTGTGTCCTGATCCACTAAGGAAAAGGTGTGTCCTGATCCACTATGGGAAACATTTTTGTCCTTATCCACTATGGGAAACTCGTGTGTCCTAATCCACTATGGGAAACAGGTGAATCCTGATCCAGTTTTTTGATGTCCTTGTAAGTTAAACTTGAAATAAGAAATTATTTTTTCTATATTTATGATGGTGAAACAACTTAATGACATGAGATTATGTTTCATTATTTATTTACAGTGATTTATCACCCTTATGGTGAATTTTTAAAAAAAATTATAATGTTTTATGCAATGACTCATGTTTATGATCTATGATAGTTTGGGGAAGAATTTCAAAAGTAATTTTTATGATCACATAATCTTATACTAATCTCATGATTTTATATGATCGTAGATTAATATCTATATTGTTTACCCTTACTAGTCATATGATATCCCTCTTTCCTCTGTTTCCTTTCCCAGGATATAAATAAAGGATTTATATAGGGTACGTCTATGAGGAGTAATAAATAGGAAAAACCTTTTGGGAAATATTGAAGTACTTTAACCCTTTTAGAATATTTCATTTAAAGATTCCAAATACACTAAATTATTATGGTCTATAGGCATGTGTTTGTTTAATGTAATGAATATTCATCTTAAAACATGTAATATCCATGTATGAGAAGCTTGGTTCTCTATAATAATGGACCCACCCATCCATGGTTTATAACATAACCACTAATATTTTATTTATAACATAACCAATCATCATTGGTTTATAAAATAACCATCCTTAAATCATTAATATATATGTTAATGTAGTATAAAATGATAAAAAATTATAATCCTTAACTGTTTTAAATAACACCATTAAAAAACCTTCATTCCTTTCCAAAATGATTTACCCATGGAATTTAAAAGAAATAATTTTCATAACAATCAATTTAAAACCATCATTAGCCATAAATAGAATTAGTAAGGATGCTATGAATGAAAAATTTCCCCATTAGAGTATGTGAAAACAATAAGGTAATCTTCTATATATGAAAAATACATTTAGAAGAACATCTAATACATTATTTGACAACAAGAGAAAATATTATTTAATTATGATATTATTTTATAAAAATTTACCAAATATTACAAAAAAACATTGTTTTAAAATAAATTTATTTTTTTTATTTAATATCCAATGAAAATAACAGTTATGATGGTGGGAAAATCCATTCATTTGGTAAATATTGAAACACATATTCCTTTCATGCATTTTATAAAATGTCACAAAAAACCCGACTTGAAATCATTTTAAACATTTTTTTAATAATTTTATAAGAAATTAAAATATATTTTAAAAATAATTTATAAATTAATTAGATATTATAAAATAAAATTCTTTAAATGTATTAGATGGATATGGATATGGGGGCAAAAATTTTCCCTTCCTAAATGAGATATAAGATTGTTTTTTTTAAATGTTATTTTGATATTACTGACTACCAAATAGATTGAAATGAAAGGAAATCATGTATAACTAAAAAAATTAGATTATAATAATAGATATGTGGTTTAATAAATTAAGATCATGAAATTTCCTACAAATGAACCTTGAACATATACACTCCCAAAAAAATGAGACCGTAACATAAATCCTTTACCACTTTGGAATCTTTAAAATCATAATTACTTATAGGAATGGATTTGACAAGGCTCATTAAACCCAATAATTACATGATATAATATTACCAAATTCATTTGTGGTGAAGTAAGTACACCATTAAAATAAATCGGAGTGCATGACATGGAACATGTATCAATAAAATGAGATTTTGACAAAGAAAACCCTTGAAAAAATCATAACATTTGAAATAATAATTAATCCATGAAGTGATTATGTGAACATATGTAAATCCACATAAAGATGTTTAAATACCACATAAACTTATTTATGTATAAATTCTCACATAAACATGGCATAGAAAAGTCAATGAAGATGTGTTATAACCAAATGATATAAAATTGAGTTAAGAAACCCATAAACTTGAGTCCAGAATTGCTATGTATGTCCATGAAATATTATTTAATAAACATATAATAATTATTTAATTATTTAAAAACCTTTTAAAGGTTTATTATTTTATAATTAAACCATTTAGTTCACTTATTTTAACAACATATTCAATTACTTAATCGATTAAGTTTACATTGGGTGTTTTGAGGGCGTTTGGCTCAAATTTGAAAAATTACTTTGGTTGGTTGAGATTAGTAAAATGTGTAATTAAAAGATAACCTATAGAATAATAATTACGAAATAATGATAATTTTTTATATCAAATACAATATTAGAATCAATCATGATAAGAAGTCACGAAGAACCAAAATACATCGGCACATGAGGTAGTAGTCTGCATGTACACATAAATGTTTTTTTAATTTTTTGGATAGAAATTAAAGAAATAAAATAAGTTATTATCTTTATAGAATCATTATCATGTTATAAAAATCAAATAAATTCATTAAATCAATCCCCATTACTATCCATGAGAGGCAGTGTTTGAAACATGAAGAACATCTCTACATCGAGAAGGTAGTCCGTATGTATGCATGTGCGATGATTTCATTTTTAGTGATTGAAATGGTGTAAAGATGGATGTTATATAATATTTATAGATTCATAATTATTTCATTAATTATATATATATATATATATATATATATTAAATTCATAATAATTACCATCAATGAATAGTGGTGATGAGAAATAAAACACACCGGTTCATGAGGTGATAGTCCACACATACATATGAATGATGGTTTTGTTTCCCATTCAATAGAAAATTGAGATGAATAATATTTTTAAATTAATATAATAATATATCTATTTTTCATCCCTCCGTATGTGAGTTCCAGTTAGTAATCACTACTTTCGGGCGGTTTTTATTAGATTAATTTATGGAATCAGAAACATACAACGATTCTTTATCAAAAGGGACCTACTTTCTAAAGGAAGACGTTGGTTAGGTTTGGACCTAAAATAATTTAGAACAGACATTGGTTGAGATTATTGGAGGTATTTGGTAGGAAAGGTACGATTCACACATACTTTAGAAAAGTCCATGCGACTGCAGATATAAAAACCCATAGAAAATACATGAATCCAATCCCCATTACAAAAAAAATGTGGGAAACCTCTAACTACAGATATACACACTGAAACAAGAGACACTCTGATGTTCCCTTCCCAAAGTTTTAATAAGTGTGGAAGTTTTTGTGGAGGTTTCAACATAATCCATTTTTGACAAGGGATCTAATGAAGAGGATTCCATTCCATGAATGACTTTGAAGAAGGCTTGATCAAAGGATTTTATAGGTTGAAGGGATAAGGTGAATCAAATGACTACTCCCAAGTAGGTATCTAGCATGTAGGTATGAGCATGCACGTAGGATTGGGTGACCTGATGTTCACCTAAGTGATGATAAAATTGGATGTTAATACTTGGGTGAGACTTGACTCAAACCTTCAAGAGTATTCACAGGTATTCCCAGAAGTGCGACGCTCAAGTTCCTTTGAGAGGAATGAGTGGTACACAAGTGTTTCTGATTTAGGGAGGTTGGTTTCTTTAGCCGCACAATTTTTATGTATTTAAAACACTAAAAGGACTTAATTCCTATGATCCTCCTTTAATTCCTCGATTCTAGGTGTTAAAGAACTACCTTAATGGTTTTAGAAGACTTGGGAAAAGAACTAGGGTGACCAGAGCAGTAATTGGGATTCAGGGAAATTCATTTGTAAAAATGAAGGCCCCAAGGGTATATTTATAGAAAAATAAGTGGCCCTAGGTAAATAATTATTGGGCACGCATGTATCTTACACGCCATAAATGTAGAGCACAAGCACCTTGCGCACTGACAGAGCCTCAACATAACTAGGGCGATCCAAATTATAAGCCTTTTCAAATATTTATTTTTATCTTGTATTTTCTATTATTTTTTCTATGGAATTTCCCTTTGTCAATTTTATTGTTGTGATGAAATAGAGTGTCAACAAAATCCCCCCATTATAATTGGATCTGAAATTAAAAGATGATATTATACTGAGTTAAAGTTATGAAAAGGGTAAAAGAGATTGATGTGGTGCGCAAACTGATAGCACTCGAGGTATGGGAATGCAACGTGATGTCGCATAGGGTAATACTAATATATTATATATAGTGGCTTCACTTCAAAAAATATTACAAAGAACTCTAGAAATCCATCTCTTGACGTAAAAGTGTTTTCACTCAGATGCTCTTCTCGGTTGCGCTTCTTCTGTATGTTTTTTATTTGCACATACTTACACTCTAGATTTATAATTGAATGAAAAATCCATTTTTGAATTCCTTAATGACTTTGTCTATTTTTCATAATGAATTTTTCAAAAAATAAAAAATGAGATCACATTAAAAAGAATTTTGATCTCTTTTTTAGGTTCAATGGCTCCCAAGAGAACTGGAACTACTGATGAATTGGCTAGTAAGAGAATTGATGATATGATGAATATTTTCGGGCATGATTAATTTGAATTATTTGACACAACACTCCCAGAATTGGAAAATTATTTGGGGAAATATCACTTCAATTTTACAATGATGATATATTTTCCTTTGTATGGTTATGTCCATTTGCAGGATGTCAACATACCATACCCAAAGAATTATATTCCACTTTCATGGTTTTAGGACCATACCAATTTCTTGCCTGCTAATATTTCTATTTTGGGCATATATATCAATGATAGAACAATATATAAGGCCTATTTCATACATCACAACCCGTGTGCTCTATATTTGAAAGCATATACACCCGATCTACATCCACTCTACTATTCTTGCATTTTTTGAGATTCTCAGAGAGATTAATCAAAGGGCTGGAAGAAAAGTTGGGATTTTTTCCTAATATGGGGTGTTAAACCCACATGGATGTGGGAATATTGGGTGTGTAAGACATGTGCCAAGTTTTTGGATGACTTAAAAGGTGTTGGGATTTATGAGGCTATATGGGTCAAGAAAACCTATGTATATTGGAATGATGATTTCATGACAGAGTTTCTAAGCCAAAGGAGTCTAGAGACTAATTACTTCCATTTGAAACATAGAGAAGTATGCATCGGTTTTTGGGATGTCTATAAGATCTATGGAGCTCCAATCCTTGGATATATGTATGATGAGTTTATTCCTCCAAAGGTGACTTGGAATGACTCAGAAAAGATACAATCCTTGGTTCGCGGGTTAATGAAGATATTTTATAAACTCAAGAATACAAACACAACAAAGTCACACACAAGAAGGTATATTCACCCAGATGGGTTGATGAAAATATTCTTGGTGAAGAAGAAGGATAAGGGTCCCACTTTAACTCATCTAAAAAGCTTCCCAAAGGAAGAAAAGAGAGGTACACGTGTTACATTCTGGAAAACATTATAAAAAGGAGAGTTTGAGAAATGTGGGTATAAAGTAAATTCCACAATTCCTACAAAGATAGGTCTGGTAGGTTTCATGGCCATGTGGATTAGTGTATATCTATTGACTTTCCAAGATCCCAAGGGAAGTATAAGGCCATGAACTTTATTTTGTGGCTAAGATGGCCAAGCAGAAGATGGTAGGATTGGATAACCCTATTTTGGAAAATATTCATAAGATATTGTTGAATATCTATAGAGGGAAGTCTCTTTTTATAATAGAAGGACCATTCCAAGTGTTATGTGTGTGGATCACCACTCATTTCAGAACTTATTTTATGAAAAGTGTGGTACATGTCTTTGAAAGTTAGTTATGAACATATATTCAAGATTTTTATGGTATTTCACCTCTGTCTTTGAATGCTTATGACCACAAGGTCAGGTTAAGTATGTATAATCAATTTCATCTTTTCCCTTATGGGAATCCTCATACAGGGTGATTTTTGGATGATAGGATGACCAACTTAGATCTAAAGGTGTATATGTTAGCTTGTAAGGATGGTATATTAGCCACCTTGATTGATAGTGAAATCATATATGAGGCCTATTCTCCTTATATATTCACACAACAATTCAAATTTCTGTAACAAATTACCATATCTCCTCTAGTTCATGTCAGATTAGAGCAACATATGATGGTGGCCCGACAACTATGGTTGTTGATAACTGTAGAGAAAACTGGGGCAATATTCAGCTTACTTGCTGCCGATGTAACAAGAAAATTGACTATCTAGTATGCTGAGAACTACATTTCATCATACCCTAAAGGGGTGTTAAAACATGTTTTCCCTTAAGTAGGGATAAACAGATGCAGTATGAAGGAACTCTCTCATTTGGAAGGTAATTCCTCATAATCAGGGGCTAATTCATTGGAGTCAGAGGGTGGGGATGATGATAGTCCAAGACCACCAAAGTTACCTCATGCAAGATAAAATCCACCTATCAGAGTCAAGAGAGAGATACCATTAATATCAACTGAAACTACACTGAGGTGGTCTCATCACCATCATTCAGAAGGGATATGAGTCCCATTCTCTCATTCACTATATGTGATTGCAGAAATTAGAAATAAATTCAAATCTAAAACTATAGGATCATCTCGACTACCCTCTGAAAGGTACTATGAATATATACGACCATAGCCAGTTCAAATGTGAAAAAACTTGAATTGTGATGCTTAAACCACATGGATAGATTTATGTTAAGGGTTTCATATTCTAGGAATAGGGGGTCTACAAGCCTCTTTTGATATTCTCTTTAAGAACAACCCATATCAAGTGAGAACATATATTTGATAATAGTAGATGTTCATATATGTAACTGAAGAATCAATTCACACCAAAAAATGAGTAAAATAAATGATAGATTTTGGTTCCACTAAAATAATTTACCTTTCATTAGATGAAGAATGGGGTAATTTTGATGATCTTGAAGATGTATGTTTTATTTTTTCCACATTCTTTTCTAGTTTTCAATTTAAATTTAGTCAAATAATTATTACTTAGGGGAAATATCCTTATAACTTGTATCTAGATAAAGGAAAATTGACTGAAGTTCTATCACCATAATATATCCTTGGGGGTACTTCACTTTGAGATATTTGATCACTCTCTGAGTCACGAGAGATATATACAAGCCAATAAGCCATGGAGGATGAGATAGAATGGGGCTTGCGGTCTCCAATACCTGTTTTTGTAGATGATGTTTCATGTAATCCCAAGAAGGTAAAGTAATAGAAACATAGAAGAAAGAAAACTGTGGTTAAACATTTTCTTAGCAGTGCTAAGAATTCCTAACAACATGAATTTTATCAATATTCATTGAAAAGCGTTTAAACTTCTTGGAACTTCAGGAACTTATTCTATTTATTCTCTTAGAGAAATTATTGATGAGCCTCAAGGAACCACATAGTGTACTTCTAAAAAAGCAAAAATTACTGCTAACCCAGTGGTTCCTTTGATTGAAGAGGCTTTTATTCTAGAGGATTCAATATTTATTCCTGGCACTGCTCTTATCCCTACTACCAGAAGATAGGAGACCTCTAATAATCAAAAGTGATTTATGAGAAACTAATTGTAACAAAAACGGACTTCCATTATGTGATACTTTAGGTTCATCACATACACTAGAAAATACTATGACAACAGATGCTGACCCCACAAATATTACTGGAGAAGCTATTTAGGGTCACAAGTTATCAGAGGAGGGTCATGAAACAACTACTCTATGTGCTCCCACGAGTGAGACTAACATGGTATTTGGGATATCAATGAATGTTATGATGAATATTGGTATGTATTTTGAAGAATTATTAGAACACGTTAATATTCCAAATACTTAAGAATATTTTGAAGTTCCTTGTATATAATTAAATGAACATGAGTTTTTATTTTTATTCCTATAAAATTTTTATGATTAATTTTCTAACCGTGATCGGTTGAAATATGAAATTCCATATAAAGAAACTACTACATTGGCGATTATTGAAGGAAGTGTCGACATCACTATTAATCCCACCATTCCGGAGATGTGGGATTAGGTGAAACTTGAAACAAAAAATCTTCCTGAGATGAAAATCCTGACCAGGTTAAAGAAAGAATTCCCCACCAAAAGATGTCAACCAAAACTGCTGAAGCTGAGAATATTGAGGCTGAGACTTCTCATACTACCGACATATTATTAGGTTAGGGTTAACAATATCTTATTATGGTCAAAATTGTTATCATTTTTAAACTAAACATAATGAAAATTTTAATTCACCATATAGGATTATCAACTTCAATGGCTTGGTCTGATGGTAAAGATTCTGCATCATCTGAAATAACATTAGAAAGTGAAGCAACCACTATCAAGGAAGGAGTAGAAAATCGTATTTCTTTAAGTGCATTAATCCCAAAATATGTTACTCCATATGATAGCGATTTTGAATCTGATCAGCATCAGTGTCTTCAACAAGAGTTGGATATTTTTACAGGGGAGTTTTACCAACTTCATGATTCAATAAGAGAAGTCCATAAATATGGTGCAAAATCCATTACAGATGCCAAGGAATCACCTCTTCATTCTGAAGGGAATGAGATTGGTCGGCTAACCAAAATTCAATAGGAATACTATGTAACTCAATAGGTCATTAATCAAATGATAAGTTATGTAGAAATCCTCTTGTGATTTATGATAATAAGACTCTAGTTTGTGGACTTTTCTCAGTGGATTTTTACTAAAAAAATGAAAATATTTTTTTCTCTAATCATGTATGTCTTCATCCTTGTTTCCTTTTAATTGTAATGTGAAATGTGATTTGGTTTTTTACTGTATCAAATATTTATGCCAAATAATCATAATTACAATAACAAGAGTGGAATACGCTCTTTTTTGACAAAATCCAATGGGTATAGTGAGTGTAGTTTTATTTTTTACTTGGGTTATATAGACAACCCCACAAACTTTGTATCTTTTTCTTTTTACTACTTAGTATTGCCTAACCATTAAAAATATATGTTTAGTGTGTTGGGGATTGGATTTTTTCTAGAGTTCCTATTGTGGGTTTTCAATCTGTCAAGTACCATGTAAATTATTATTGGATGTTTAGAGTCACGCATGTCGGACTAAAAAAGGATAGTGTTTATGGTTGAATAACATTGACCATAAATTTTGAAATTAAATCCCAAACAAGGATCAGTGCCTAGGAATTGATCTAATATTCATTAAATACATCCAAGGGGAATCTTGAGTCATTATTTTTATGGTCACAAAATCTAAAGATTTTATAAACATAAAGAAGGTTTTTTCCAATAATGACGTTACCATTATTTGACAAACCCATTTTGGGGGTTGTATTATGCAGGGCCAACTGAGGCATATGATTCATATCCAAATTGTGTAATCTTTTGACTAACAGGCCTGTTATGTTTGAAAATTTTATTCTAGTACACTAGGGGCATGTACTATATAGTCAAGAAAAAGATATCTTAGGAATTTAACATTTTATTGTCGATAGACAAGGGAAAATAAGATTTGGGTGACTAAAGACCATAATGGTTGATTTTTCCAAGAAAAGGTATTTTTAGAAGGTCATCTATGACAACATATTTTATAAATGGGAAAACCTATTCTCCAAAAATTTGGTGTGGGAGTAATGGTTAAAATTTGTCAAAAAGGGGGCTTTTTGGTATCCTACTGTGCAGTTTTAATTCCTGTACTGAGGAATTTATAATGTGTAGTTTCAAGTCCTGAAATGAGGACATTGGGTGGATTTAATTTAAGGTTTTTAGCTTTGACCGATGGTTTATGAGTCTCCAATTCCTTGATAAATTTTCTATCAACATACAACCACGTTCAATTATAGAAAGGATGAATTGTAAACTATGATTTGGGAATTTTTGGATCTAAAGAATGATATGGGAAAAGGGATGAAGGCATTAAAGGAAGTATTTCCCAAGAACGAAGTTACCATTATTTGAAAAACCCATTACGGGGGCTGTATTATGAAGGGAAAATTGGAGCATATGCTGCATAGCCAAATAGCGTCATCTTCTAACTAACATTCCTGTTATTTAGGAAAATTTTATGCAAGGCCACTAGGAGAACATGCTGCATAGTTGGAAAAAAGAGATCTCAAAAATTTGATATTCTATTCAAAATATAATAGAAATAGTAGATGATATGTGGTCAAATTATCCAAGGTTATTTCAATATTCTTTGAACACATGGAGAGGGAAATACATAAACCATGTTCTTGAAGACTTTCAGATCAAGAGATAGGTAATGGAAAAAATATACATGGATGACTTCTTTAAGATACAGATTCTTGTATATTTTCATCAGAGTTTGAAGTGGAAAAATGAAACTTTAACCAAGAACGAAGTTACCATTATTTGAAAAACCTATTATGTAGGGAATGATCAATGCATAGGAGAAATATTTTAATATTAAGACTGTGGAATACGAAAGGGGGGAATGATCAATGCATTGGAGAAATATTTGAATCAATATTGGCCATGAGTTTAGAGTCCCTTACATAGATCCGACTCATATGAAAAATGGGTACATTTATTGTTTCCTTAGTGGGCTCTCTAAGGAGAGGACCCAAAATGAGGACCCCCACACAGATTGTTAATTATATGTGGAAGAGATATAAACATTTATCCCATGGATAGATTTAGGATCCAAGTCGTAGTTTTCACTACATATCTTAATGGGATGAGAATCAATCCAAACATAGTTATTGGGGTTCTTTTCATTTTAATGTCGTGCAACAAGGACATTATGCTGTGCATTTTAGAATCATGTAGTGAGGACATTAAGTGATTCTAATGTCAAAACGTAATATTGTAGCTAGAACATGGAATTATACCCAAGTATCACTATGTATCTCATATGGATGAGATTCAAGCCACACATAGTTATTGAAAAATTCTCTATGTAGGTTTGATTCATACACAAAGGAAATAAAGGTGTTTCTATATTGTGGCCAGGCCCAAGATTGGAGATCTAGGAATCTCTATGTATCCCATTAAAATTAGAATCAAGTCAAATGTAGTTCTTGAAACAATCATTTCCCACACTAATTGAGTTTGATGTGAGAGATGGGGGATTTTAACACATTCTAGAAGAATGGTTAAACATAAGACACAAAATTGTATGAAGTTCAAACCATGTATCTTAAAAAATTACTATATATAGATCTAGTTCATATACAGGAGTACAAAAGAAAAACTAAATATTTTTATGGCTGTGGTTGGGACCATGATTAGAGGTCTGGGTGTCTCTGCGTATCCCATTGGAATGAGAATCAAGCGACACATAGTTCTTAAAATGAGGTCTTTATACAGATCTGATTCAAACATAGAGAGAAATGGAAATCATGTGCCACTATGGATTATAAATGATGTAAGTGATGCTTGAAAATGGAAGCTACTAATTTTTTTAAATAATCACAATGAATACCAATTTGCGGTATCTTATGGGATTTTTAACGTCAAATGAAGAAGATGTTAGTCGTACAGTTTAATGTCATGTTGTGAGGAAAAATGATGTCATTTAGTTTATCATTGTGTGACAATGAAAAATTATTCTACACATTTTAACATCGTGCAACATGGACTCATGTGGTTGTTTTGTAGTTTAATGTCTTGCAACTAGGACTTTGTGCTGTGCAGTTCAAATTCATGCAGCAAGGACATATGATGTGTAATTACACAAAGTACTTCTTCCAGAATCTTGTATTTTTTTGGAGTTTTAATAATTTCTCCATCAATTGAGATAAGGGAATAATCTCCATTTGAGGATACGATATGTATGGAATACGGTCCTTCCCGCTGTGGCTCATGCTTTGGAGGATTCTTTCCTAGTATCATTGGAGTCTTGAGGATTAATACCAATTCTCTTTGGAGAAATGATTGGAGGAGAACATTCTTGTTAAAAGCTTGTGGTATTCTGTTCTAATATATATCAAAATGATGCAATGTATGCAATCTCTTTTTGTATAATCTTTACATCTCATCAAATCACTTTTGAGACTATTCATCTTTAGATAACTCATTAGAGATTGAAACTCAGAGCGAAGGAAATTGAATTTCAATTGAAAAAACTAATTCTATTCTATACAACAAAAAATATGGAGTTTCTTGAGTGGTAGTATAGGTAGTTGTCTGATAATCCCATAAAAAAGAAAAATTTTATCAGGCCAATATTTCTTATCATTATCCAGCATTTTTTGGAGTATATTTGATAGGATCTTGTTGAGAGCCTCTATCTATCCATTGGCTGCTGCAAGATAGTGAGACAAATTGTTGTATTTAATATTTTTCTCTTGATATAACTTATTTACCTCCACTGAACATAAATTTTTGTCATTATCCGTCAATATAGTATGATGGACACCAAATATGGTAATGATGTTATCTTGGGAAAAACTAACTATGTTCTTGGCTTGAACTTCTTTTAGTGGTATTTCCTCATCCCATTTAGAGAAGAAATAAGTAGAAGTAAGAATATACTTAAAAATCGTAGCTGTAGTTGGAGGATAAGGTCCTACTGCATCCATTCCTGATATGGAAAATGGCCAAGAGTATTTAGATTTATGTAGCAACTCTTGGATTTGATGAATGTAGTTTGCATGCACTTGGAGGGGGTGTCATTTCATGGTGAAATATATTCAATCCTGCATCATTGAAGGAAAAAAGTATCCAAGACTTCATATTTGATCAGAAATCCAATGCCCGGACTAGTGATCACCACAAGATCCTAGATGTACTTCTTTCATGATATCTGCAGTTTCTTCGCCATCAATACACATAAAGAGGATTCCATCAAAGACTCATTTTTAGAGAGTCTTATAGTGAACTGAGGTATCATAAAGAGTGAAATTTTCCACTCGTTATCAGATCTGTTCTTTTTCAACTCTATTTGGTGGAAGTACTACATTTTGAAGGTATTACATAATAGGTGTAATCCATCCCATTATATGACAATATGTCTTAAAAATAGGGCTGATTTCATTAATTTACTCTATTCTATTTTTAAATAAAGGTGAAACCACATGAAAAAGGGAAATAATGATGATTGTCTCATCTCAATTTGGATTTACCAGAGCTATGGGTCCATTAGAAAATGCATAAGCTTGGGCATTTTGTGATCATGGGAAAAAAGAAAATGTTGGTTCTAAGGTAAATTCAGCCATTAACCTTCCTACATAATTGCACAAAGGGATCAAATATTCTTTTCTGATAGAATAATCCCCATTGATCTTTTTGATTACTAATTTTGAATCACATTTCAATTTCAGGTGGTTCACTTGTACCTAGAGTACCAATTCTAGGCCTACAATGAGAGCTTGATATTCTACCTCATTGTTGGTACCGCCTTATGATAATAGAAAGGAATATGGAAACCCTTCCTTCTCTGGGGGTGATAAGTAAAATTTCTAACAAAACTTTTTTGAGTTTAGGGGTTTCCATTCTCTTCTAGTTTGGACTTCTGGAAGCACCATCAAATTAAATTTCCCATGTTTGGGGACTATCTTGAATAGAGAATATTTCTTCATCAGGAAGTTCAGTATTCAATGGTGTATCTTATGTAGGTGGGTGTTAAAAAAGTAAGTCTTCCGAGGCTTGGGATTTTATTTCGTTTTGAGGAACAAATTTTATATCTAACTATTGTAAAATAACTTCCCCCTATTCCAAACGCCCTGTAATCATATGATGATTGAGGATAAATTTTAGCGGGTTATTGTGAGATACCAAATGGACCTCATGATGTTGCATGTAGTACCTCAGATTTTAAACCAAAAAGATTAATTTTAGGAATCACTTCATGATAATTGAATATTGAGTCTCTGTATTAAGCATAGTTCAACCGAGATAATAAAGGCTATTTTCATTTTCCAACATCATTGTTTTGTGCAAGGAAGGCACCTAGTGATCTCTCTAAAGATGTTACATAGAGAATAAGTGTATTTCCTTCAACAGATGGCATTAATACTGGTATACTCAAGAGATATTTCTTGAGGGTATCAAATTCCTCTTTTCAGTCTTCAGTCCATTGATATGTGACTATATTCTTCATTAATCTGGTGAAGGGTAAATACTTTGTAGCCAAATTGGTGATAAAGTTCCGAATATAGACCAAGTGTCCTTGAATTCATCTTAATTCTTTCAAATTTTGAGGATGTGACATTCCAAGGACTGATTTTCTCTTCTCAGAATCAATTTTGATGCCATTATAGCTTACAAAAAAGCCAAGGAATTTTCTCGAGGTAACTCTGAAATCACATTTCAAGGGATTCATATTCAAATTATTTTACCAAAGTTTATTGAATATAGTCTCCAGATTAGTCAGGTGATTAGAAAGGTGTCTGTATTTAACCACTAGATCATGCACATAACATTTGAAAAATATTCTTTGGAAGGGTTTGAAGATATGGTGCATGTAACGTTATACGTTGCACCTGTATTCCTTAAGACGAAGGGCATTACTCGATAGAAAAACACACCATGCAGAGCTCTGAAGGATGTAGACTCCTCATTCTCTAAGTCCATCTAGATATTATTATACCTAGAGTATCCATCCTTGAAGGAGAGAGTTTTGTATCCAACTGTTTCATCAATCAAAAGTTCTGTGATTAGAATTGGGAAGTCATATTAAGACAATGCTGGTTAAGATCTCTGAAATCAATGAAAACTTGGATTTTACCATTATTATTTTACACTAGGAAAATGCTGGACAACCATTTGGGATATTTCACCTCCTTATCAATGTTATATTTGATAATATTTTCATCATCATCTTTAATTTTAGAGGCGTGAGTTGGGTGTGTTCTTCTTGTTTCCTGCTTAAATCCTCCATGCTCTTTTGGAAAACCCAAATGATGAGTGGCCATGTAGGAATTAAGGCATGGAATTTCTATATAGTTCTAAGAAAATATATCTCACTATTACATTATAAAATAAGTATACATCTCTTTCCCTTCAGAATTCATGGCCTCCCTATTATATTAGGGCATGGATCGTCTTTTATACCCAGATTTTTTTCTCTAAGCTCATCAATAGTGGTTGAGATGCCTTCCTCAAATATTGGAGGAGCATCCTTGAGATATTCTTCTTCTTCTACCTTATGTGACACTTCTTCTATTTCTACTTGAAGAGTAGGTGATGAATAAAAACACTCAAAGATAGGGGAGGAGTTAGTATTTGAACATCCTAAAGAAGAGGAAATCATTTCTGACCCTATTGATGATGAAGGGTCTTTTTGAAGTACTGAAGAGAATATGATGGGTTGGGAATCAACATCATTATCTTCCTTTATAAATGAAACAACTTATTCTATCCAGATTGATAAAGAAAATGTTTGATAAAGTTTGGTGGATTAAATGAATACCTCTCAATTTAAGCTTCCACCACTGCTTGGTAGGTCAAAAATGTATCCCATGCTGCCAGACTCGATTGCCACAATTGACATTATAGAAGTCACTAGATGAGTTCTTAGATTTTGGTCTATCCCTTCAATTTGATTGATAGGAAACACATAATCTTTACATAGGTGTTTGAATGGGTTATCTGGGATCTTTTCCAGGACATTCGAAGCATTGGTTATTATTACATATTTTTTCACGGACCACATTCCCTTTCTGTGATAGTATTCTACCTCAATATACTGAGATTCACACGTTTTGAGTGGATCCTTGTAACTATACACTATACCAATTTGAAAATTGAAGTAATTACTGAGAAATTGGGAATATGACGAAGGAATTGATAGATGTTGATGTAGCAAAGCCCTTCCCCAAAAAATGTTGATGGTTGTGTCCTAACTGACAACCATGAAATCTGAATTAGATAGAAGATCCCAAAAATGAGTTTCGAGTATAATCTATCCTAGAGGTTCTTGTTCATTATTATCATAACCATACAACATCAAATTGGACGGAGATAAGTCAGATTCAATGATACCCAATTGACAAAGTGTACTGATGGGAATGAGGTTGACTCCTGAGCCATTATCAATAAAGGCTCGTCAGATATTTGTATCATTAACCCTTATAGATAGATACAAGGTCCTGATGTGTCCATGTACAAAATCATCCACATCTTCATCCATGAATGATACAACCACATGAAATTATGTAGGATCATTCTCTATACGATAATCCTTAGCTGCATCAACTTTGGTTTCAAACTCTTGAGGATTTGACAAGGCCTTAATAAGTTCTTCTCAAAGATCTTTTGATAGATTCAAGGAATACAAGATTAACAACTTGGTTGGTACTTTGGATAGCTATTTCAAAAAATTATACTTCAGATTTATATGTTTTATAACATGAAGATGTGGTTTTGTAGGTTCCTTGGAGGTTGATTCACTTGATGTAGATGTACTATGTGTCAGGGAAAAAGTTAGAAATACTTCTGGTTTTGGTGGATTAGACTAACTTGGTCTATCTATTTTATGAGGGAATGATGATATAACTTATAATCGGTCTTCCAAGATAATCTTTTCATGACCAATCTTGTCATGTGTGGGAGAATTTACTTGTTCTTGCTAAGCCTGATGTAAGGATCTCCCATGAGTTTCTGCCGCATAAACAGTTTGAGAAAGGGTAGAGTTAAAATTGTTGTTTCTATCATATCCAAGTATTACCCAGTATCCTGAACCATGGCTTCTTCGCCTGGTTCCTCATTCAGGTACATGGTATTAAAGCTCATCATAACCAGAATCATCATTTTCATAGGGGTCCGTTAAGTGGATAATGTTAACAGAACCAAAGACCAACTCTTCATCTAATGAATATTATTCTTGACAGGTCGGTTCTGGTTATGACGTTTGGAGAGGTGGTGTCCATGATTTTGAGACCGATGACATGAAATATTTAAAATTCAAGGAAAGCTTCTCCCTTGACATGATCTCATATTATTCTAAATTCTCTTTATCTTTCTGATCATGTCACTTCTTTGAGGATTGGCCTTTTGAGAACTGATCTTTTGATATAGATGAATTCACTGTAGTGGATGTGGTAAAAGACATGGTCAATTATTTCAGAGGTGTTTATAGAATGGAATGAGTTCAGCTAATCATTTTCCTAACTATCCAATCATTTTACATCTATGTATTTTTTCTTTTGACTTCAATCCATTCACCTTCTTTTTCTAGATCAGTATCAGTAACACATGCCACATGGGCTGATGAACTTTTTTGTTTCACTTCTCTAGAGTCTTCCATTTTTTGAAGGAGGTCGTTGAAAATTAAACACTCTTGAATGGGATAACCCAGAATTTTATGAAAGGGGAAATAATTAAAGATATATTTATCTCAATATTTATTTGGTTTCTTCGGCCTTGACAACTGAACTAAATTGTTTTCCAAAGTTGAAATGAAGTAACTGAGAACCTGTCCATTCCAAAAAAGAATAAAATTTGTTCTTTAACTTCTCAATCTATCTCCTCATTTGATCTTTTTTATCATCTTGATGAGGCGGTCATTTCTACTGACGCTTGGTAGTTGTATCCCTTTAGTATGATGGAGGTTTTTGAATTAGAAGTAGGTACATGTTCTTGTTTGAGTGTGACTATAGCATCCTATGCTTTCCATTTTCTCCCTCCCAAAGTTAATGGGATTAAACAAGATTTATCTTTAGTTTCCACAATGGAATCCTCTACTTTTTGGGTGATTAAAGAAAGGTCTCAAAACCCTCTTGTATATTTCATAGGGATTAGTGGTGTGCATAACTCATCATAGAGATTTTCCAAACAAATTGGTTGAAACTATTATTGATGGAGTGGTAGATTTAAGGAGTATGTTAATCCTTTCCATAGAGAAATGAAATATGAAACTCTTCCATTCTATTTTTTTTTTCAATTTTTAAGATAAACAACTGTTGTCTTTGGAAGCGTTGATCTGAATTGGAGAAGGAATTTCTGATGGAGGTCTTCCCATCCAGTAATTGATAAAGACTACAAACTTGTATACCAAACAAATGTTGACCCCTATAATGATTCCACAAAGAATTTGAGCTTTACTGCTTTATGTTGTTGAGGGGTCCCCATCATGGGATCATAATAAGAAAAAAAATTCATTATGTAATTATCTATATCTACAGAACCATTAATGATTGGAAATATAGTATTCAAAATGTTTGGTGGCAGAGGGATTAGATGTACCCATTTTGGGTAAGCTTTATTTTATATTTTTACTGGTGTATGATATTCTTCCATAGATTCCAATCAATTTTTAATGCCTAAATTGTATTAATAAGAATTTGGGGAATATCTAGATGAGATGGGACTTGTATATGTACAGTAGTTAGAGCTTGAACTGGCGCGATGACTGAAAAAACCACTAGAGGTGATACTACAGGTATTTTTATGGGATAAACCATGGGGAAAAACTATAGGGATGCATTTGATCCTGTCCTGGATATATACCCAATGGATGAAATTCATTATCAGCATCTGTAGTTGCAACAAACCCTCTTTGTTGAGGAATTCCTACATGATGTGCAAGTTAAGGATCTTCTTTTTGAGCGTGTCTAGCAGAAATTCTGCTTCGAATTAACTCTATATTGAGTCTTTTCAACTAATTCATCTCCTCTTATTACTAAGAAAATCTTTCTTCAAGCAATAGAGATTGACCTTCTCTAGTGGAAAAGTGACACATGATTTGACTTTTACATTTTCCCTTGTTAGATGCCTTTTAATGGGGTGGGAATTGGTTACGTGAGGGAATACCTAAATACTAGGTAAGCCTATGATTTCAGGTACACACAACTCCTTCATTTGCTTCAGTGTGTAACCTATTATGAATAAAAACTTTGTCCCCTGAATACCCTAAATTAGACTCATTTTTTGAGGATCTTCCATAATGGTATTAATGAAATTTACTGATGCATAATGAGTTGTTAGCATTGCATCGATATCTTTATAAGATCCTCTCCTTCTGTGTTCTCTATGAGACTTCATTCTCCTATATCCTAAATTCTCGAGAACTATTTGATAGACAGTAACCTAAAGGGAATCCTTGAATAGTTCAGTTATGGGTTCAATTTGTGGCTTCTTCCCCAATCGGGAGAAAACAGACCTCCATTGAGGAGGGGATTGTAGATGTGAAAAATCCCCCAACCCTATGGGTTGGTGCTATTTATGTTCTTCTTCTTCTTCAAACCTTCAAACTTTGTTTATTTAATTTGAAGTTTGAGTTAAGCAAGACCCTAGACCTACATGCACTGGTGGATCCTGAACTATTATGGCTAATATTAGAACAACTAATCATCTAATTTTTGAATTTTGGTATGAATATTGGCTGTATTTGTTATCAGAAACCACTTAAATTGCATGTCTCAGAAGACCATTATGCCATTTCAGACATTTTTGAAATCTTATGGATGGAATCCTCTTAGATGGAGGACTTCTTAATAGTCTTATATTCTTGATGAAAAAGTATCCCAACATCTTTCTCTCTTTGGGTCTGACTTTTTTTGAGAGCTATTCTAGGAATTTTTTTTGAGAATATCTTTGATTACACAAAAAATATGTTGGTTGTATCTGACCATGGGAAATAACAATGCATGAGACAAATTTTGGCGGGATTTGATGATTTTAGAGAACAATGAAATGAAATTCTTTATGTGCACCCCATCCTCTAATACGAACACCATATGGGGTATTAGTAATTAACTAGAATAGGAACTTTAATGCATCAAGGAATGCACGCTAAAGGGTTCCCTTATGCTTATCAAACTTTGGATGTCAGTAAAATGTGAGAGATGTCAAGTCAATTTGGAATTTCAACCCTTATATTACCTTTACATGACTTTGATATTCATCATATGTTAATACTATGGATTTCAGATGATGAATAATGTTCCATAATTTGAGGTAAATATCACGAAGGCAATCTTCTTCTGTTAATTTTGGAATGTTGTATTGAGAGTTTTCTAAAGGCCAGAACATGATTGGTATTTCACCCCTAACTATTTGTTTTCTCATATTCAACATATCCTCATCATATTTTTATAAAGGTTTCTCAACTTAGTCTGACTAGAGTGGATGAATATTGATTATCTTATCATAAAAAATAGAATCAGTTTCTTTTCTTTCTGCTATATTAGATGAAAAATGACCCAAGGGAGGTTCAGAGTCTAACCCTCACCTTGGGATGTCTTCTAATTGATAAAGTATTTCACCTATTAGTAACAAGGAATAATACCTGACTACCCTTATGTTACAAATTTCCTCGAGATGAGAGGGCTTTCTCATTACTACATTATCAATTAACGAATTATCTTGAAACTTCAAAACACTACTACAGAGAGAACTTTCATAGTGAATTCCATAATGTGGAGGACCACTAGGTGGATTACAGTAAGGGATAAATCCTCTTGATCCTTGGTCTTCTGGCCATAAGGGTGGTTTTCATGGCTCTCATATGGAGATAGATTCTCTAGATTGACCAAATTCGCATGAAGCAAGACTTAATGACAAAGTGTCTGACGGGGAACTTCATAATTACTGATACTACCCCCATAATTTGGTAATGATAGAGTATGACCTTGACTTTAAATAAATAAATGTCTGAGGAATTCAATAACTCCAGCATTATGAGGAGCTAGATCACAGATTAGTTTTTTATTTTCCAACTACGTTTAGCAAGACTTATTCTTAGATTCTATTTTAGACATAGTTGGGTATACTTTCTGGGAGAAGTTGTTATAATGGGAAGGTGAATGTGCCTTCCTTGGAGTAGTTATCAGAATAGGCCGATTATCTACAATTTTAAAGGGTGTATATTCCTGATCTGGTTGTCTGTATGATATGGGGGAGTATATCCCATAACCCTCCTGGACTAGAATAGAGGTGTGTATCTGCTATGGGATGTCATGCCAACGAGTCATCCAGGGTGTAGGGATAGATTTATGTGTCTATTCCCATGGTACTATAGAATTTTCTTTTATGATATTATAGAAGACTTCTAGAATATAGACAAGAATTTGTGTCTTCCCTTTCACCATTAATAAAATTTGTTTGCGGACTTCCGTGACCATAACGGGAATAAATGTCCATTTCCTATATGAATTCTGTGTATGTTCCTAGTATTTTCCTCCCTTTACAACTAGTGGATACTAACAATACTCATGTATGGGGGTAAAGAGTTGAGTGTACCCCGAGTTTGTTATCAGAGCTTTTCAAATGACTTCTACGGGTGCTTCCAAACAAGACTGTTGGAAGGATTGATGAATGATGATTGGTGTATGTGACTTATGGATGTTTTCTACCTAGAATGGTAGATTAACTTCTTTTAATGCTAACATATGATACTGTTGGTAGGATTGGTGAGTTTAGGCAGGTGTATGTTCCTACTTACCAGTTTTCACTATATTTGATTGGCATGCTTCCTTGAATGTAGTTAGACGAGTCCTCTGAATGGATGATAGTTTTTAAGAAGGTTCATGTAACTACTCATGATACTCCACTGGATTTATATTTTTGTATTGGTTGGTCACCACGAGAGGAGTTTTTTGGCTGGTATAATTAGGGAGGATGGGTGTATGTGTCCATTTTCTGTTTACCACCAAGTTAGGTTGATGGAATTCTATGTTGGTGGTAAAGGTAATAACCTACTTCTTGTTGGCCAGATGTTGTCCTTGATAGATCTTCTTTCATTTCTTGGTCTGAGGGACCTAGGCCGAACAACTGAAGGAAAGACCCCTATCATATTTTTGGTTCAATTCCATATGATTTCGTTGGTGTCGATTGTTGATGGGAGCCCTTGGAAAGGACCATTGTATCTTCGAGATGAGGCTATGAGTGACCTGCTGATCCACCTCCCTATAGTATGGTAGGTACTTGTTAATGCCTTCTGGGGATGAAGACCTAAAATGGTTGAATATGGTTGTTGGAATTGTCTTCTTCTTGACCAAAGGTCATCGCAGTCCGGACGATCGAGGGTTGTTGTTAACTTGGAGAGTTTGTTGAGTAGCCTCCAGGGTTGGGAAAAACGGTTATGACAATATTCCCATAAAAATACATTTGATACCAATGATTGAAGAACCTGAGTTAGTGATGACATCCTTCCAGCGGATGAGGATCCAACTTGAGTAGCGATCAGGTCATTCACTGGTGCAAACTTTAAAGAAGCCATTTGGAGTGAAGGGAGTTCTGAGAAAAATTTAGAAACCATAAACTCCATTAAAGAAACATATTTTCGATGGACACATGGGTGATTTATTTCTTTGTATGGACACCCTTTATCAATTTACGGGGGCCTGACAGATGGGTTACACTATTAATTTAGTAAAGTATTCACGTTGGGTTCACCATTTTTGTTTCACGACCCTTAGAACGTGTGTTCCAGTTAGGAATCACTACTTTTAAGTAGTTTCCATTGGATTTATTTATGGAACTACAAACATCCAATTCTTATTTATCTAAAAGAACCTACTTTCTAAAGGTAGGCGTTCATTAGGTTTGGATCTACGATAATTAAGAAAATAAATTAGTCAAGAGGATGGGGGATCAAACACATCACACACTTTTGGGAGGAATAATTTCCTACTCAGGGACTTTCTCATAGATTTAAAATATTTCTTATGAATCCTTATTAATTTACTAATTATAACATAGATTTCTCTTGGAATTTTAAATCAATTATTAACATGTGTGAAATTTAGAATCATATGTATGTATTTGAGGAACTTCACTAATGGAGACATCCATATTTATTTGAGGTTCTTGATCAATGGTATCCTATGATATATTATTTAGCAATTATTTTAATCATTGTTATATTAATACTAGTTTTTAGGCCACTCAGTAGGGAAATCTGGAATTTATTATTGTCTTGGGAGATGAAAGTTTGTTTTGATGTTGGGATCATACCCATAAATTGGCTACATGCGTATCCAGGTGAAAAGAATCAAAACCCTCATTGTATGGTTCTACTTAACGGGACACATCATAACTTTTAAGGTTATGAGATAAGGACCTAGCTATATAGTTTAATGTCTTGTGGTAAGGAAATATAAGCGGAAGGTGCTTAGTCAAATCTTAGTGTGGGAATTATGCCTAAGAGGCCTAAGAAACATGGAAAAGATATGAGTTACCATGTTGGATTAGACCTTGTTGGGAAATATGGAATAAAAAGAATAGGGTTGATTTGAATTGTTGGGTTTGAACCTTAGGGAGTCATCCTATGTATCCTCCTTGGATGGGAATCAAAGCCCACATAGTATGATGAGTCTTATAGGAGAGTTTAGTCTTTTGAGAGAAATTAGTTTGGGTTTACATCCTGGAATGGATGCCATTTTATTGATGAAATAATATTGAGATTGGGCCTTAGGAAGGCTTCCTTTGTATCCCAGTTTTTATGGGAATCAGAGTGCTCGTCGTTCATTTATATGAGGGATTTGTACAAATGATGTGATCATCACAAATCTCTAAGCCCACATGAGTCATTCTTGGCGTGAGAAACAATAGGATGTGTAAGTTTCAACAAAGGCATAAACACACTTTTCCTCCTCTCCTAGTGGAAGAGGAAAGGCCTACAAAAATGGAGGTGGATGAGGTCAAGGAGAAAAACCATCCCTCTATTCACTTTACATTAGAAAAAGGTCCAATGTAAGGAAGTAGTGAAGGTGATGGAAGTAGAGATGAGCGAGACTCCAACCTCCTACATGAAAGTTTAGGGCTAACACCAGGATGGATTCTACAAAATTAGTCCTGGTAGGGGAGGGAGACTTCTACTTTGTTCAAAATGAAAAGTAGGTGTGAAACATACCTTTCCTACCAGAGACCCGAGGTTCCATGTTTTAGTGATGATAAGGGGAGGTCAGGACTCAAACCCCAATCCTCTAAACTGGGAACTCCCCAGCACTATTCATGATAGAACGGTCCATGTGCCTGAATATATACAAAACCACACACACTCTATGAATCCAAACCCCATTGCAAAACAAATGTGGGAAACCTTTAACTACAGATATACAAACCCAAATAAAAGACAAACTGATGTGTTGTTCCCAAAGGTTTGATAAGTTAGGAGGTTTTGGTGGAGGTTTTAATATAATTCCTTTCAGATAAGGGAGCCAATGAAAAATAAGCATCACTATGAATAAATTTGAAGAAAGTTTTATGAAAGGATTGTATAGGATGAAGGGATAAGGTCAATCAAAGAAGGACACCAAGTAGGTATCTAGCGCGCATGTATGAGAATGCAAGTAGTATTGGGTGACCTGATGTTCACTAAATTGATGAACAACCTAGATGTTAATACTTGGGAGAAACTTGACTCAAAACTTTAATAATATTCATAAGTATTCCTAGAAGTAGGGTGCACAATTTCCTTTAAGTTGAATGAGTGGCACACAAGTGTTTCTAATTTAGGGATGTTGGGTGCTTTAGGCACGCAAGTGTTATGGATTTAAAACACTACAAATACTTAAGTCCTATGATCCATCATCAATTAATTTTCTCTAGGTGTTAAATAACAACCTTGAAGGTTTTATAATACTTGGGGGAAGCACTAGAGAAACCTGATCATCATATGGGATTCAGGGAAATTCGTCCATACAAATGAAGGCCCCAAGGGTCTATTAATAAGAAAATAAGTGACCATAGGAAAATAGTTATCAGGCGTTCAAGTGGATTGCATGCTAGAAATGTGGATCACAAGCACCTTGCCCACCGATGGATCCTCAACTTAACTAGGGCGATCCAAATTCCAATCCTTTTCAAATCTTGATTTTCTTCATGTATTTTCTCCTCTTTTTTAGAAGGCATTTCCCTTTGTCACTTTTTATTGTTGTGATAGAACATAGTGTCAAAAATACTATTATATGGTTGATAATTATCTTATTATATTGTAATGTTTAATATAGAATTGAAGGAGGTAGAATAAGATGTAAAATTACATTAAGAGGATTACCTCCTCTTCAAATAACCTCCTTTGGATATTCCATTATGGACTATAGAGATGGTATTTTAGGAATAAATTCACCTCTATATTGTATCTAATGAAGTTTATTAGAGGTTTTATATGGGTTTGGTCGATATAAGTGTCTTAGGAAGTGTAATGAAGAGAGTAGGTGTTTTGTGTTTATATAAGAGAGGAGAGGGGAACTCTTGAAATTATTAAAAGTTTTAAATTAATATAAAAACATTTCTAGTATAAAGTATAAAAAATTGATATATTCTCAATATAGGATAAATTTAATTCAAATAAATATCATCTAATAAAATTTATACAAGTTTAGGTGTTGTTTTAACCCTTATATTTTAGTTTATCCTCTGATTAATCCTTTTGATGATATCCGTGATAATATTGTTTTTTACTCTTTATGGGTAAATAAAGTTAATATATTTGGAAAAGTGAGTAATAAATGGAAATTTTTTTATATTATATTTCATATCACATTCACTTGGGAAAATACAAGACTTTTATAAATTTTAAATCAATTGATAAAATATAATTTAACATAAAATACAATTAAATTCATTTTTGGGATTATTCAAATAATTTGACTTAAAAAAATGTCAAGAGAGAAATTTAATTGGAATATAAAAATTTAACACATAACTAATACATAATATTTATGTAAAAAATTATTTAACCCTCATACCATAAACAAAAAAATAATTTTTTTGAGTTTTTAAAATCATTTAATTGATTTTTATACTACTTCTACAAACACTATTCAAACATTGTGTAATAATTTAAGGTAATTATTTCATCACTAAAAATTAAAAATAAATTACCAACATAAAAAAAATTATTCATATTCAAAATAATATTTTATAACCATTCATAATTGTTTTTATCTTTATAAAACAATATTATAGATATTAAAAGTAAGAATGATATAGTTGAGAACATTACTTAAAATAATATAAATGTGTTTTGAAAGAAAAATGGAATAAAAAACATATTTTATAATATATTAAGGGTTTGGTATAATTGAAATCATGCAAATAATTATAGGTAACTGTATGAACGTTTTGGAATTTTTTAATCATAGTTTTAACCTTGTTCTACCTATTTTACCTTTACTACGATGCCAACATTTTTGTCATGGTTACTATTCATTAGGACATAAATTTAAGTTGATATATTTATTTTTTTAAAAAAATTTTTTTAAAAAAATTTAATCTATTTTATGAAATGAAATATCTATAAGTGGTACAACTTACTTTTAGTATTAACCTACAAATCGCAATAAAAAATAATTTTCTAAAAAAATGAAATTTTAAGAATAAATATGTTTTTATAAAAAAATTAAGCATAATTTCGATTATAATGAAATTAACTATATTATTTTTAATAAAAAAATAAATCTTATAATTTTAAATTAAAAAAAAAATAAAATTTGACTTTTTAAATTCATGAAAAAAGACAATTTTCTATAAAAGTTGTATATTTACTATTCACTGAAAAATTAATCTTTCTCAAACATTTTCAAATTTTCACCAAAAAATTAGTTTTAAATTATAATTTCAAATATTATATAAATTTTATAAAATTAAATTTCTAAAAGTTTCATAAATTAGTTATAATATTCTTTCATGAAAACCAATAAAAACCATTTTTGAAAGAAACAAATTTTTGAAACATAATATGTCTTTACTAAAAATTAAGTGCTTGTTTCTTAAGAATTAATCTATACAGTTTTATGAATTATAAAAATTATAAATATATTTCATAATTAATTTACTTATATTAATAATGTACAATTAAATGGATAGGTTTTAACAATTATATTTAAATAATAATATTTGGTGGTTAGTTTATACTCAGTGTTGCGTGTTGTATATGCTATTGAAGATATTATTATTTTTAATATTAGGGTATTACAAAAAACATACTATAAAAATATCATAGATTTATTCCATTTTTCATTGAGCTTATGTTTTTCTCCTAAGACTATACTTATAAGGATTTAATTCAATCCAAATGAGGTATCCCAAAGAAGAGGTAATCATCTTTACCAACTATTTTAAAATTTATTTATTCTTATACATCCTATAAATATTCTTTAACCACCAAAATATAATTGATAAATTATCATAAATATACATAGATTTTATTATGATTATGTGAAAACCCTTTTCCACCTCCTTTCCATCATACATAAAATGAAATCATCGCTTATGTGTACATTCAACCTACCCTCTCCACATAGCAGTGGATTCATTTTTCATCACCACTTTACTTAGATGGTTATAAAGATAGAATTAACATATATATATATATATATTATTTTTATTAAATAATTATTATTATTTAAATATGTGATAACATTTAATTTCTTACCCTTCTAAGTATTAAAAAATGATAATGTCGCTCAAGCGTACGTGTGGACAACAACCTCCACGAATCGACGTGATTCGTTTTTCAAGTCTGTCATTAATTTATGACTGTAAATATTTATATAATGAATATATATGACATTTATATCATTATTAAAATTTTGGAGATGATGTAATCATGATAAATATGCAAAGACCAAAATTATTGAACCAAATCTTACATGGAACACGAAATAATTAACACTCAAAGACAATGATTTTAATAAAGAATTATCAATAAAAGAGTGTTAAAATATTTTAATTAGATCATATATGATATTATAATTATGTATAGGGTCTTTTAATATAATTATAATAAATTTAAATTTATTATACATGGTATTAAAAGAACTTATGAAGCATGTTGGACCGAAGGTATTGCTTTATTTCACAATCTCATTCTTATCCAGGTTTGTTTATTTTTAAGTTTTTATTAGAGGAATTATGTAATATTTTTATATTAAAACCAATATATTTTCTTCTCCTCTAGTTGTTTTTGGGTTTTTTAATTATTAGTTCAATTTTTACCTTTTTATTATTTAAAATACCAAAACAATGTTTCTAAGGAAAACCAACTTTCTTTTACTATTTGGTCAAGAATATTTTGCTTTCATGTCCATACATTATTTAAAATGTTTACATGAATGTTTGTAGCATTATAATTTTTTTAATTTCATTTTTTACCTTTGTTTCAATATCTATAAAAATATCAGAAAATAATATTTTTCTATCTTCAGAATGAGGTACTTTTTTGAAATGGTGTGAATAAAATCAGTATTTTAACATATACCGCATAGATGAATTTTCCCACTATCATGTATATTATTTTTATTAAATATTTATATAAATGTTTTCATAGTCCATTTCAAAAAAAATATTAATATTCAGGATATTTTTTTTGATTTTAATAAAAGTGATTTCAAATTGAAAAATTGATTTTTCTCAATAAATCTTCTAGTGATATTTTTTTAATTATTTTTATCTATGTTAACTTCCTTTTATGAATACTATTATTTAATTGAGTTATTTCTTATTGATACTATCTGCTATATTACTCTAGATGGATTATGATCATGATTTTTTATTTATTGACTGGGGAAAATATAAACATTTCATATTCTCTTTTTTTAATATGAATGTTTATGTTGATTATATACTGGAATGTTATTCATTGATATTATATAATTAAAAGATTAAAATTATTATGGGAAAATTGGGGTTTGTTATATCCCCTCGATGCATTTTTAGGTATCAAAAGGAAAACTAATTTTTCTATTTGGCATATGCATTACATATTTATATATGATGTCTCATAGAAATTCCTTGAAATTATGATGTCCAAAATTATGAATTTTTTATTATGAAACTAGTTTTTGTTATCAAGGTGATTATTTATTATTCTATGTCATCTATGGATTTATCCCCCTTTTTATGATATTAGTTATATGGAATATTTTATTATTATTTTTCTTTTCTTTATTAATCATGATTTATTTATCCTATGATAACTTTTGTTGTACTCTTTTTCTTACAGGCAATTTGAGCTCACCCATTGTTATGTTTTCTTTGAATTTTTTTAAGTAAGGGTTTTTTGAATGATTTTATGGATATACTAGAAGAAATGATATTTTCAACACAATAATATTTTCTTGTATTTCATGTTTTAAACTGTAATATGATAATCATATACAAATCTTGTCTCCCCAGACAAATAAACTATTTGATCCTTTAGGATATAACCATTTATATCTTATACCACTACAGTAAAATAATATCCGACTACAAATTATTAGGGTAAAGACTAGAACCCGCACTTCTGTATTCAGTAATAAATCATAATGTCTATTTTTTATAAAGGATAACAAAAAAATAGTACATTATATATATGAGGGCCATTTTTGGTCTAGGATTTAGAGGACTAGAAAAAAAATACATTAAATCAAAGTGTTAAAAAATAATTATAGAATAACAAATTAGATTCATCTATACTATCACAATAACCATCCTTTGAACTTCTAAGGGATCTAGTGATTTTTTTTAAAAACATGGGATGTGAATAAAAATCTTAGTAAGGGAATAATCATAATAATAAATCTTAGAAAATGGGTTAGAAGGCATGAAATAATAATATAAAAAGGCATGGAACATGATTGAACATATTGAATCATAACATATAAAAATGGAATCATAGAAAATTGGAATAATAGTAACGTGTAAGAAACATAAAAAACGACTTTAGCATTAATCAAGGATCATTGCGCATAGAGGAGCATGATTCAAGGCTAACCTCCAAGACTATCACACAGGGAGAATGAGTCAAGGCTAACCACCAAGACCGTTGCACATGGAGCACAAGTCAAGTCTAACCACCAAGACCATTACAAATAACGTCTCATGAGACTAAAATTTACACAATTAATTATATTTCTATCTAGGTGCACCCATATTGACATGTTCATTAATATGTTTCCACATAAATAATCATACATAATCAATCATACATAAACACAAGGGTACCCATGGAAAGACATGGGTATCATAATCATGTCATAAATAACATTAAGTGGGCATATCATAAAAGTGTACATGAAAGAAAGAAATTAAATATTACAAGTAATTTCATAAGGAGAAATAGGAATATGTCATGGTAAGTAATGTCAAACATAAGTGATACATGTAAGAAGAGTATTTAAGAAATTTCTTCATTAAAACATTTTTGTGTAGTTTTAAGGAAAATACTAAATAGCATTTAAATTAGAATAGGAAATAATATTTTATATAAAAAAGTGAACCAATAATTTTTTCATTATAAAAATACCTATTTTATAAAAACTTGGTGCCTTAAAACATTTGATAGAGTAAACTTGAAATTGGGTAAGTATTTGGGATGTTCCCATAAATAAGGCATGCTTATCAGAACGAATTGAGAAGGGAACCACTTTAAAATGTGTATATATCAGAAAGATAATGATGAATGGATCTTGAAACTTGTTTTTGGAATATATACACAAAATTTATAATATGTACATAAAAAGAAAATATAACTTCATTTTGGTAAAAATAATGATAGAATAACCTAAAGGAATAATGGGGGTTCAAGTAGAATCCCTTAAAACTTTGTAGTCAATTGAATCATATGCCCCAAAATTAATAATCATAAAATTATACATTTAATTCCCTTAAAATAAATAAATTCATGTTATTATAAATCAATGGTAAGTATACATACACCATACATATGAGATAAATGCGAATAATGGATATCTCATGAAAATAAAAGTGAGATGAGAAATCCCTTACATTAAGTCCAAAGATGTCCTTCACCTAATACTAATGTAAGAGATAATCAATTTAGATTCATTAATTAATAATTATATAACCTATTATATATTTAATTTATTTATTATCATTTTATTGAGTTGTTTTTTTACCTTTTTGATGAGTTACAGTGTTCGATTTTATCGTTCTTTAGTGCTTGTTTTCTTAATTTTCAGGATCGGTCCACTGGTATAAGAGTACAAAAGTTCATGTAAAATATAAATTGAAGTCCAGAAGTGTAATTATATTATATTAATTAATTTACTGAAGATAAAATGGTCATATAATTCATTTTATTAACTAGGATGAGGATGAATCATCAAATAAAATTTTAATGGCAATCGCTTGGATTATTTTGAGCGGTTTCTCTCACAATGAACTTGTTTTGAATTATTATTTTACATCATGTGTGTATAATGATTACAGAACATTAAATAAGATAAATTACATATATTATGATCTGGTTCAACTATAAAAAAGGTTTCACGACCATCTATGATGATGGTAAAAGAAATTGAAAACCTGTTATCCTTGAATGTGATAAATTAAAATATATCAGACAATGTTTTTCATTTTTAGTATAAAAGGAGGGGGAATGAGGTAAGATGATGAATTATTCCATTAGAATAAAAATTTTCCAGTATATTTAAAGTAATGGAGTTGTCATACCATTTGTATGAGGAGATTTGAGGAGAGAAAAGAAATAAAAGGAACTTGAAAATAAAAATAAAAGAAACGAAAAGAGGAATTTACCTCTTGAATTTATCTTCGTTGAGAGCCTATTTAGGGAAGAGGTTTTGGTATTTTAAGGTGACCAAGGGATACTAGAAAGGGGAAGAGCCTTGGAAGGTGGATTTGGTAGAATTTAAATAATGATAAAATCTTGAGAGGTGTGAGAGGAAGAGGGGTGAGGGGTGGTATTTATAGTGGAGGAGAGGAGGGTTCTTCCATTATTTTAATCATTATTTTATTATTTTGATCAAGACAAGAAATAATGATGGTTATTGTGACCAAAAACCATTATAAGAGAATAAGAGTTCGAACCAATGGCAATTTACATCAGCCATGAATCAAACATGACTAAAAAATTCCGGTTTTAGCATTTATAATAAATTATCATATTTTACTATTCATAAAAAATTCAAGTATTTTAGAAAAAACCCAAAAATTCCCCCTAAATTTTTTTCAATGTGTATAATTAAAGAATGAACACATTTTTATCAAAATAATTTTCTATATCTGAGAAATTTTATTTTTAAATAAAATCATAATTTAATCAAGAAATAATAATTTTAAAACTAAAACCGATTCTATAACACCTTAAAAAATTAATCAAGGTTACACAAAAATATCTTATAACCATAATAAAATAAAATACTAATTTAGGATTATAATTTATGAAAATAAATTTTCATTTAAATTATTAAATTAATCATAAAATTTTAATTAAATATTTATGAATTAAAATGAATACTAACACTATCCTGTGATCATATTGTTTCTCCTAAGATGCCTCAATTTTATTTATAAATTAAAGGGTGAGGTTACTATTTATTGGGATGATTCACTACCCATAAGGCTACATTACTATTCATAAGGGTAAGTTACTATTCACCAAAAATTATTTTGATCCTATCCGACTCCAAATAACTTTTTGATTACAGCCATGTCTATCCATTTTTCAAAATTAAAATAAATGAAGTTGAAAAATCATGTTTAGCTGCTAGGCTATAAAGGTCAAATAATATTTAGTTGTTCATTTAAGCATATACTATTTCCTTTTTAAATCTTGGGATGTTACATTCTTCACCCCTTAAATGAATTTCACACTCCAAATTCATTCATTGTACTTATAATTTTGAAATTACATGTTGATAATTATGAAAAACTATTTTATTATGTGTACTTAATTGAATAGAAGTTAAAAATTAATTACTCTCACTAAATGTTTTCTTAAAAAATATTTCAACGTATAACCTCTAATGTTTTCTAGACCTTTCCTTTGATACCAACTGTAGATCCTATAACCTGAACTTATGAATTAAGTAATAAAACATGTTGTGTACTTTTTTTATAAAGGTTAACAGAAAAATACATTGTATATTAAACATCTGAGGATAATTTCTAGTTTAGGTTTTGGAGGATCATACAAACCATACATTAAATCAGAGTTTACAAAAATAATTATAGAATAAGTAATTGGATTCATCTATAGTATCACCTTAACCTTCCTTTTAACTTCTAAGGGATCCTATGAGAAACATTTTAAAAACATGGGATGAGAATAAAAATCTTAGTAAGGGAATAATCATAAGAATAAATCTTAACACATGGGTTAGAAGTCATGTCATAATGATATAAAAAGGAATGGAACATGATTGAACATATAGAATAATAATATATAAAACATGAGGTCATATAAACATGAAATCATAGTGATGTGGAAGAAACATAAAAAATTACGTTTGAACAAGTCAAGACTCGTTGCACATAGAGGATTATGATTTAAGGCTAACCGCCAAGACCATTGCACATGGAGCACGAGTCAAGGCTAACAGCCGAGACTATTCCACATGGATCATGAGTCAAGGATAACCTCCATGACAACTGCACATAAAGTCTCATGAGACTAAACTTTACTCAATGAATTTGATCACTCTTTGGGAGAAACAATCTTAACATGTTTGTGAATATGTTTTCCACATAAAGAATCATACATAATCAATCATATATAAACATAAGGATGCCCATTTAAAGAAAAGGGTATAATAATCCGGTCATAAAGCATATTAACTGGGCGTATCATACAAGTGTTCATGAATTAATGGAATTAAAACATACATGGACATTCATAAGGTAAAATAGGCATATATTATTGTAAGTGATGTCAAATAGAAGTGATACATATAAAAAAAGTATTTAAGAAATTTTTGCATTAAAAATTTTTAGTGAAGTTTTATGGAATATAATAAATATAATATAAAATAGATAAGGGAATAATCTTTTATATAAAATTATAAGTGAAAAAAGAATGTTTTCAAAACAAAAATATAATTCTAGCTTAAAATATATGATAGAGTGCAATTGAAAGTGGGTAAGAATTTGGGAAGTTCCCTTAAATCAGGCATGCTTATCAGAAAGAATTGAAAATAGAACCACTTGAAAAAATATATATCCTTGAAATATAATGATGAATATATCTTGATACACAAGTTAGGAAAATATAAAAATCATGTTAAATATGTACATAGAAATAAAATATCACTTTATTTGGGTAAAAAGAGAGATTGAGCAACCCGAAGGAATAATGGAGGTTCTGGTAGAATTCCTTACCACTTTGTAATCAATTTAATCATATTACAAAAAATTAATAACAATCAAATGATACATTTAATACCATAAAAATATTTAAATTAATGATATTATACATCAATTTAAAGTATATATACACCATACACATGAGATAGTGGTGAATAATGGATATCTCACAAAAATAAAAGTGAGATGAGAAATCCCTTACCTTAAGTCAGAAGGTGTTCTTAACTTTATCTTATTGTCCTAGATAATCAAATTATATTAATTAATTAATAATTCCAAAAAATATTCTATATTAAATTTATTTATTATCATTTTATTAAGTTATTTTATTCCCTTTTTGATGAGTTATAGTGTTCGATTTTATTGTTCGTGAGCGCTTGTTTTCTTAATTTTCATGCTTGGTCAGCTAATATAAGAGTAAGGAAGTTCATGTAAAATTAAATTTGAAGTCCATAAGTGTAATAATAAAATATTATTTATCTTACATAAGATAAAATGGTTTTTTAATCCATTTTATTAAATGGTATGAGGATAAATAATTAGATAAAATTTTAATGGTAATCACTTGGATTATTTTGAGCAGTTTCTCTCACAACGAACTTGTTTTGTTTTATTATTTTACATCATGTGTGTATAATGAAAAAATAAAATTAAATAATATGAAATAAATATATTATGTTATGGTTCATCCATAAAAATGGTTTCATGACAATCCACGAAGACGATAAAAGAAATTGAAAACATGTCGTCCTTGAATATGATAAATTAACACATCACAGATAGTTTTTTTCATTTATAGTATTTAAGGAGGGAGAAGTAGGTAAGATGATTAATTATTCCATTATCATAAAAAATTTCAATACATGTAAAGTACTGGAGTTAACATACCTTTGGGTGAGGGGAGGTTAGGAGAGAAAAAAAGGAAGGAACTTGAAAAGAAAAATAAATTAAATGAAAAAAGGAATTTACCTCTTGAATTTATCTTCTTTGAGAGCCACTTTATGGAAGAGGTTTTTGTATTTTGAGGAGACCAAGGGATTTTGGACATGGGTAATATCATTGGGGATTGGATTTTTCATAATTTATACAATTCTCAAATCTTGATAAGTGTGAGAGGAAGAGGGGGAGATGGGTGGTATCTATAATGGAGGAGAAAAGGGTTGTTCCATTATTTTAATCATTATTTTATTATTTTTATCAAGAAAAGAAATAGTGTTGGTTATTGAAAAAAATAGTAATATGTGCATGTGATTTCAAAACAATGGATATTTTCATCAACCATGACTCAAGCTTGACTTAAAAATTTAGGTTTTATCATTTATTATAAATTATCATATTTTACTATTGATAAAAAATTCAAGTATTTCATAAAAATAAAAAAAATTCACCCTAATAGTTTTTAAAATATATAACTGAAAAATTAACTCCTTTTTATGAAAATAATTTTCTAAATATGAGAAATATAATTTTTAAATAAGATCATAATTTATTCAAAAAATAATTATTTTAAAACTATAACCGATTTCATAACACCTTGGAAAATAAATCAAGGTCTCACAAAAGTATATTATATCCATAAGACAATAAAATAACAATTTATTATTATATTTTATGAAAATAAATTATCATTTAAATTATAAAATTAATAACAAAATTGTTTTTAAATATTTATGACGTTAAAAGAATACCAACACCTATACTATGATCATATTGTTACTTATAAGATGCCTTAATTTTATTTATACATTTCTGGGTGAGGTTATTATACATTAGGATGATTTACTATTCATAAGGGTAAATTCATATTCATAAGGGTAAATTACTATTCATAAGGGTATATAACGACCCATACTTTACATACATTTTTATTAAGTCATAATTGAAGAATATTTATTACAACATATAACAGAACCATGATAGGACCATATTGGGATAGTGTCTTTTGAAACTAAGAAACATAATCAACTGGTTCATAAATCATCTATATTGTCTCCCATTTATTTCATCATATCTAGAGTCCCTTTTGGCATATCCCACTTAATAACCTTCTTCCTGACCTGGGGAAAAGAAAACATACAAAGGGTGAGTTAAAATGCTCAGTAAGGGAAATCAAAAGAAATATCAATCATATCATATTCATAAGAACATAACATTTTAAAAATCTTATCCTACAAAAGAGATCATAATATCAGGACATGGGATAAGTCATATTGGTGAAATTTAATCCCAATAATCATAACATAAGACATTATAATTTGTCTCATACACCCATAATCATAGAAAATCATTTCATATTAGTCAAGTCTCATTGCCAATACCATCATAACGGAAAAATTCCATTACTGATCCGAGATCACTCCTCTTTCCAGTCCTGTATCACTGAACCAGATTAACTTGTCATTTCAGAAATGTCTATCTCATGAGATATAAATCTTTACCTAATTAATTGGAGGGAGATATATGTACCACCCATCGTATAATGAAACCATTCTTATGTGTGCCACAAAATCATAAATCATACATCATAGCATAACCTATGTAATAAAAATGGTATTCTTAAACATCATGCCATCATAACATAATCTATTTAAGATAAAGGAATTCATAAAAATAATTCCATAATAACATAATCAAATCGATGTAACAATAGGGATAAAAACCTAACCCTATATAATCTTAGATGGAAAATAATTTTGAAAAAACACTTGAACTCAGTTCTTGAGGAAAATATCCTTTCTTCTTCAAAATCATTTTCTTTTCTCAAAATGACATATAATTTTAAAAGAAATAATTGTTTTTAATCATGAAATATTTCATAGGAAGATTCATGGAAATAATGCATTATGAAACTATAAAAATCCATTCATACCATATAATATTAAAAAAACATTCTCCACATACTTTTTCCAGAAAAGTCAAAAAGTTCCTCGTATGGTAAAAAAAAGAAAGATTCCTTACATACCATGTAGTAAAAGTAAAAAATGGGTAAAAATGACTTTAAACATACATGAAAACATTTTTAGAAAACATGGACATGGATGATAAATATAACCCCAGTAAATACTTACGAATAAACAATCTCGGTTAAGAACGAGATTGGAATAATTATCCATTAACTTATGTCCAATTTATTCCATATGTGTATAAGAATCATGTATAGTGGGTTTAAAAATATTATTAACATGTAAAAGAACCATAATAATATTTATGATATCATATATGAATCACTTACGACTTTATATTACCCGTTTATTTGTCAATTCTATGTTAAATCAGTGTTTTGGGTAAAATCGTTTCATTTATCGTCCGTGTTTTGACTTGTAATCATTCATATGATTACTTAGATCAGGATTAATTAGTTCCAGAATGTAAAAAATTATTTATATATATATTCAGAATATAATATATCGATAAAATGAATGAAAGACATCGTTCATGGAGACGGTAGGCCGTACGTACGCATGAACGTTGTTTTCCTTTACTTATTGACTTAAATGGAAGTAAGTAGATGATATATATATAGACACACACACACACACACACACACAAATACAGTATCAATATAATGTCATATATTTCATTATTATTCAATATATAATCTATAATCAATCTTGAATAGTTAACATGAAGAATGAATCTCATCGCGTCGTAGAGACGGTAATCCGTACGTACGTACGAGCGATGATATCTTTCTCATAATTATTGAATGGTATTAGAGTGGATGATAGAATATCTTATAATTGGTATCATTTTATAATAACCATATATTGTTATTTTTTACACCATTATACACATCCAAGTAAGGTGGTGCTAGAAAACATATTACACCACAGCGTGGAGACGGTATTCCGTACATACGCACATGTGGTGATTTTGTTTTTTGTAGGATGGATAGAAGGTGAAATGAGGTTGTTTAATATTTATAATAACATATAAATATATTAGTGATACTTATATTATTAATTTATAATGAAACAAATAATGAAGAGGAAGTAGAAGAAGAAATAAATTTGAAAGAATTGGTAAAGGATATTACATTTTCTTTGACGCGCATCTTCTAAACCTCCTCTTAGGTTACTAAAGTTGGTATTTGAAGAAGACCGGGACCTCTAGTATGTTTCTAGGGGAGTGGAGAAGAGAAATTGATAGGTTTGGGCCTATCTTGAAGGATCAAAATGTTGTTAAGAGTAGAGGGAGGAGGTTCCCTTTTATAAGAGAGGAGAGGGGCACTTTTGGAATCCTCTAAAATATTAATTTATAATGAACCCAAACCCCACTTAAAAACTTCCAAAATGACTCATATTCGAAGATGAGATGAGATAAGGTTTTAATATCATTATACAATAAAATTTAGGCATGTTTGAAATTTATTTTAAACCTTATCAACTTTATTTATCCTTATTTAATCTATTTAATTTTATTTGTGGTAATAATATTCTAAATTTTAAATTGTTAAAAATTATTACTTATGTGTTGTGAATTATACATAATTGGATACTTTATGACATTTTACACCATATAAATTTCAATTTATAATTTTTAAATATTTTTGTGTTTTTTAAACAATTTAATAATATGCTAGTTTTATAAAGTAACAATCGTGTCAATTTTGACACTATTCATTTATTTGAATTTAAATAAAATCCACAGAGAGGATATATTCGAATAAAATATTTAAAAGATTCATAAAATGTCATATTTATCTATAAAATTCATGGAACACATTAAATATTTCATATAATATTTATTTTAATATTTTTAAAACCATTTATTTGATATTTTAATCAATAAAATAATTTCTACATCACTATTGTGTCACCATTAATGATAATTATTTAATCCCTAAAAAATTATAAATAAATTCACATGATGTAGATAATTTTATTATATTTCTGATGACTATTTATGTTTGAAGTTTTATGAAGCTTATCACTAAATTAAAATTATTAAACTTATAAGGTATAAGAGAGTGACATGTTGTAATTTTCTTTGGTTTTAATAATAATTACGTCATTTTCATGGTTAAAAGTCTATGAAATTAATCTATTACAACCCTTAGGTGATATGGGTAGACTTTTATTCATCCAATATAATTTTTCAGGTGTTATGGTAAATTTATAATCTTATTTTTACCCTTAATTACCCAATTTACCTTTTACTGTAGAAAAAAATTTCCATAGTTACTATTCATAATATAAATAAAATAAAAGTCACCTATTAAAATAATTTGGACCCACTGAATTCAATTATGAAATCAATTTTTCAAAATTCAAAACACAGAAGTTTTAGTAATTAATTTAAAATCAATCTCGTTGTTGAGAAAACGAGTTTTCAAATTTATAACATTGCAATAGATTGAAATGTTTATACCTATGAATTCAATGTAAAATTAATGCTAATGAAATAAATTATATTAAATGGTAAAAATATATTCTCTTTATAATTTAAAACCTTTAAATTTTATAATTTATCCATATAAATTATCTTGATGAAAAAAGTTGTTTTTTAGAAAAATTTAGCATATTTTTACTATTCATCTAAATATGAATGTTATCAGAAAAGTATCAAAAATTTATCAAATATAAAATTTTATATCCTGATTAAAAATAAGAATTTTATTTTGTCCAATTGAATTCAAAATCTTTTCAAAAATTATATTTAAAATGGGTGCGCCATCAAAAGGCAGAAAAACTGCATTTAAAAAATTCTTTTATCTGAAAAATTGATTTTTTTCTCATATCATATGTAAGATGAATTATAATGTTATATAAAATTCTAAATGTGGTTAATACTATTTATAATGGCTATTTTATATAATACTTTAATAACATATTATTGTTTATTGAAACTCAGTATTGCGTACAATGAAAGCTATCGAGGAAGGTTTCTCTTGCGTGTAACACACGCCAAGCCAGTGTTGCGTATAGTGAAAGATTCCTTTGGTGTCACGTATAACATAATACATAAAAAAAATATTTCTCATAAAATCTCAGGGTGTTACATTATACCCCCCTTAAAATGGATTTCGCCCTCGAAATTGATCACTTCGTAACAAACAGATGATGATACCTCTCTCTAATTATATCCTCAAGTTCCCATGTAGCTTGTTCTAATTGGTGGTTCCTCTATAAAAGTTTGACCAAGCGAGTGGTCTTGTTTTGTAGAATTTTTTTGCTATGATCCAAAAAACTCTATAGACTATTTTTCATAAGAAAGATCTTGCTCCAGCGGTACAACTTCCGAGCTTAGTACATGTGAAGGATCGGGTATGTACTTTCTCAAGAGAGGTACATGGAACACATCATGAACTTGAGAGAGATTTGGTGGAAGTGACAATCGGAAAGCTACCTTCCCAACATGATCCAATATTTTGAAAGGACCAATATACATAGGGCTCAACTTTCCCTTCTTTCCAAATCTCATTACTCTCTTCCAGGGAGATATTGGTAAGAACACTTTATCACCCACTTCAAACTCTAGGTATTTTCTTCGGTTTTCAGCATAACTTTTTTGTTGGGACTGAGCTTCTCTTATGTGTTGTTGAATAGATATGACCTTTTCTACCATCTCATTAACAAGATCAGGTCCTAATAGCTTTCTTTCGCCAACTTCATCCCAAAAATTTGGAGTTCTTCATTTCTTTCCATAGAGAGCTTGATAAGGAGATATCTGTATACTGGAGTGAAAGATATTATTATAAGAAAATTCCACCAATGGTAGGTGTTGATCCCAAAGTCCTTTGAAATCTATTGAGAAATCTCTCAACATGTCTTCCAAATTTTTAATTTTCCTCTCAGACTAACCGTCTGTCTGAGGATGATAGGTAGTGCTGAAACATAACTCTGTATCCATAGCATGTTGAATACTTCGCTAGAACATCGAGGTAAACCTCAGATCCTGATCAGATATAATGGAAAGTGGTACTCCATGCAATCTTACCACTTCCTTTACATAAATCCTGGCAAGATGATCAAGAGATAAATCTTCTCTAATATCAATGAAGTGTACCGACTTCGTAAGACGATCAACTATAACCCAGATAACATTATTTCCTTTGGATGTTTTTCGATGTCCGATGACAAAGTCCATAGTGATGTTTTCCCATTTCCATTCTGATATGGTTAGTGGTTGTAACACCCCTTTAGAATTCTGTCACTCAACTTTAACTTGCTAACAAAATGAGCATTGAGAGACATATTCGGCGATATCTCTTTTCATGTCATCCCACCACAAGTACTCTTTTAGACCCCTGTACATCTTTGTACTTACAGGATAAATAGAGAATGAAGAACTATGAGCCTCATCCAGCAGCTCCTTTTTTAATTCTTGTATGGGAAGAATACATACACGGTTCCTAAACCTTATTATCCCATCATAATCAAGGTTGAATCCAGGAACATTTCTCACATTCTTTTGAAGCCCAACATCCTCACTCTGTGCCTCTTTAATCTTCACTTGTATAAATGGTTGAACATTCATTTGAGAAAGATAATATATCTCCCCTTTCATTAAAATTCCAATATCCATCCTTTGTAAATCCATAAATATTGGATCATTTGTGATCCCCATCATGGATAAGCTAGCATGGTCTTGTCGAGTTAATGCGTTTTCCACCTTGTTTTCTTTCCTAGGGTGGTAATGAATTTAGCATTTGTAATCTTTAATCAGCTCCAACCATCTTCTTTGGAACATATTTAGATCCTTTTGTGTGAAAATATACTTTAAACTTTTATTATTAGTATAAATATCACAACTTTCACCATAAATATAATTCCTCCAAATCTTTAATTCACAGATTATTGCAGCTAACTCTAAATCATGAGTTGGGTAATTTTGCTCATGGATTTTCAACTTTCATGAGGAATAAGCTATCACCATATCATTTTTCAAGAGAACACACCCCATTCCCTTCTTGTATGCATCATAGTAGATCACAAACCTTTCTCCACTACAAGGCAGTGTGAGCACAGGTGAACTGGCTAACCTTCTTTTTAGCTCTTTGAAATTCTCTTTACATTCCTCCGTCCAAACAAACTCAACTCATTTCCGAGTCAATTTGGTGAGTGGGATAGATAATCTTGAAAAATATTTCACAAATCGTCGATAATACCCAGCTAAACCAAGAAAACTTCAGATTTTAGTTACTGTTGTTAGTCGCAACCATCTTTCAATAACCTCTACTCTTGCTGAATCCACAGATATCCCCTTTTTTTGAGATTATGTGACCCAAAAAAAAACTTTTTGAAGCCAAAATTCACACTTGGTAAATTTTTAATAAATATTTTCCTTTCTTAGGGTCTTCAATAAAATTCTCAAGTGATATTAATGTTCTTCCTTTCTATTTGAATAAACAAGAATATCATTTATAATGACTACCAAAAACTGATCAAGGTAGTCTCTAAAGACTCTATTCATTAGATCCATGAAGATAGTAGGGGCATTAGTAAGAACAAAAGGCATCACTATAAATTCGTAATGTCCATACCTTGTACGGAATGATTTCCTTGGTATATCCTCCTTTTTGACCCTTAGTTGATGGTATCCAGAACAAAGATCAATCTTGGAAAAATATTGAGCTCCATGTAGTTGGTCAAATAAGTCATCAATGCACAGGAGAGGATATTTTTTCTTGATAGTGATCTTGTTAAGTTCTCGATAATCAATGCAAAGTCTCATTGATCCATATTTCTTCTTAACAAATAGAAATGGTGATCCCCAAGGTGATGCAATAGGGTGTATGAATCCCTTATCAATATTCTATTAGAGTTTCTTCTTTAATTCCTGCAACTCAATTGGGGCCATTCTATAATGTGTCTTTGAAATGGACATAACACCCGGTATGAGTTCTACTGAAAACTCAACTTCACGATTTGGTGGAAGACCTGGCAATTCCTCTAGAAAGACATCATCAAACTCCCGTACAATGGGAATATTCTTAATCGTGAGTTTCTCTCCAACCATTTGAGATAAATAACCTTCATTTATTGGAATCAAGACACATAAGATGGAAGAAATTTCCACTGGAAGGTTATATTCATCCTTGCATCGATAAATGATCATAGATTGATTAGGAATATGAAATGTGAGTTCCCTTATTTTGAAATTGATATGAGATCCATATAAAGAAAGCCAATCCATGCCAAGAATCACATCAAATTCCACTATAGGAAGGATCACAAGGTTTGAAGGAAGCACTTTCCCACAAACTTCAATCGGAGAATAATAGTAAACCTTTGATGCAACTGTTGTGCCATTAGGAGTTGTCAAAGCTAACTCAATATCTAATTTTTGAGGTAATATGGTGATACCCTTATAAAATTATTCAGAAATAAAAGAGAGGGTGGATCCAGAATCAAATTAAACATTTTCTACTTTAGAGTGGATGGTAATTGTACCTTTCACCACTTCATTATCATACTCCAAATCGACGATAGTAATTGCATGTGAATTTAATTTGTCATTGTCCTTAAGAGTTTGTTGATGTCGATCATCATCCATAACACTTGGAATAGGGCATTGATTTTCATAATTCCCCATTTCCATTCACTTGTAACATTGAAGTGTAGGAGGTTCATTCTGTGTATCCCATTCTTTGTTCGCATCATTGGACATATTCTTCCCATTACTTAGACATTCAATTGCTCAATGAACTTCTTTTCCACAATTAAAACATTTAAATTTCCCTTTAATACAATTCACTCCATGTTTCTTTCCATGCATTGAGCATAAAGTAAAACTCATCTTCTTTTCAGTGTGGTCTTTAGATTTTCCTTTGAATTCCATTTTCCTCTTCTTATCAAACCCATATAACTGATGGGTTACTCCAATCTCTATCTCAACATTGAGAGCACATAGAACAATTTCCTTCTAGCTATTGAAGTACCTTATGGATAATGATCTTAGAAGACTTGGTTTTAAGCCACTAAAGAATAGATCGATCTTACTCTCAGGTTGGATAATAATCCCAGAAGCGTACCTTGCAAGTCTTGTAAAATTTGCTTCATAGGTACCAACAAATTCATCATCCTTTTTGTTCAGCTCAAGAAACTCCTTCTCCATCTTTGTTCGAAGAATATGAGGGTATTACTTATTGAAAAATAAGTTCTTAAACTCGTCTGATTCCATGGTCCCAATTTCATCCCTTTGCCCTGTATTCTTGACATGATTCCACCATTGATCAGCTTCACCTTCCAAATGATATACTACTAAGATGAATTTATCATGTTCAAAACATTCCAAGACTAAAAATATATTTTCAGTGGTAATGATCAATTGTTCAGTAACTAATGGATAAGAAGAACTGCTGAATGAAGGTGGAATCTGCTTCATGAAGGATTCAATAGAATGTTTCTCTTTACATTGCTCATTTGGAAGGCCTGCCTGATTCATAGCTTGAGAAAGTTGTGTGAGCATGGCTACAAGATTTTTCATTCCAGCTCCCACAATGTTTGGTAGCTCAGGGGGACAATCCTTGCATTTCCCGTCACATTCAGAATTAACACGGTTCCTTCGGGTTTCAACCATTGAATAAAACCAAGAAGCATAGTATGAGAAACACTAATCATAACCGGAAAACCACATAATCCATAAGAAAATATCAAACATTAGGTCTTATCATAGGTTATTCATGGCCATTTCTAAAACACTAATATTATGTCCTATTCCTAGACATATCCTTAGTTTTCTTACTAAGGCTTTCACATCCCAGTTTCCAAAGGTTGACTATACATTTTCTCTGATAACAACTATAACGACAAATACTTTATATACATTTTTATTACTTCAGAATTGAAGCATATTTATTACAACATATAACAGAACCATGATAGGACCGTATATGTATAATGTCTTTAGAAACTAGGAATCATAAACAACTGATTCATAAATCATCTACATTGTCTCCCATTTATTTCATCTTATCTAGAGTCCCTTTTGTCATATCCCACTTAATACCCTTCATCCTGACCTGGGGAAAAGAAAACATACAAAGGGTGAGCTCAAATTCTTAGTAAGGGTAATCAAAGGAAATATCAATCATATCATATTCATAAGAACATAACATTTTGAAAATCTTATCCTACAAAAGAGATCCTAATATCATGACATGGGATAAGTCATATTAGTGAAATGTAATCCCAATAATCATAACAGAAGACATGATACTTTGTGGAATACACACATAATCATAGAAAATAATTTCATGTTAGCCAAGACTCATTTCCAAGACCATCATAGCGGACAAATTCCATTACTAAACCTAGTTCACTCCTCATTCCAGTCCTGTATCACTGAACTAGATTAACTTTCCGTTCCAGCCATGTCTATCTCATGAGATATAAATCTTTACCCAATGCATTGGAGGGAGATATAGGTCCCACCTATCTCATAATGAAACCATTATTATGTGTGCCAAAAAATCATAAATCATACATCATAAAATAACCTATGTAATAAAAATGGGATTATTAAACATCATACTTTCATAACATAATCCATATAAGATAAAAAAATTCATAAAAATAATTCCATCATAACATAATCAAATCAATGTAATAATAGGGATAGAAGCCTGTTACAATATCATCTTAGATGTAAAATAATTTTGATAAAACACTTGAACTCAGTTCTTGAGGAAAATATCCTTTCTTCTTCAAAATCATTTTCTTTTCTCAAAATGAAATACAATTTTAAAAGAAATTAATTTTTGTTAATCATGAAATCTTGCATATGAATCTTCTTGGAAATAAGTCATTATGAAACCGTAAAAATCCATTCATGCCGTATAATATAAAAATAACATTCTCCGTGTACTTTTGCCGAAAAAGTCAAAAAGTTCCTCGTATGGTAAACAAAAGAAATATTCCTTAAATACCATATAGTAAAAGTCAAAAATGGGTAAAAAAACATTAATAATACATGAAAACATTTTTATAAAACATGTACATGGATGATAAATATAACCCCAGTAAATACTTACGAATAAACAATCTCGGTTAAGAACGAGATTGGAATAATTATCCCTTAACTTATGACCAATTTCTTCCATATGTGTACGAGACTCCTGTATAGTGGGTTTAAACATATAAGTAACTATTAATATAACCATAATAATATTTATGATATCATATATGATTCACTTATGACTTTATATTACTCGTTCATTTGTCAATTCCATGTTAAAGCAGCATTTTGGGTAAAATACTTTCATTTATCATCCGTGTTTTGACTTGTAATTATACATATGATTACTTAGATTAATATTACCTACTTCCAGAATGTAAAACATGATTTATATATATTCAGAATATAAGATATCGATAAATGGAATTAAATACACTGTTCATGGAGACGGTAGGCCATACGTACGCATGAACACTGTTTTCTTTTCCTTATTGACTTGAATGGAAGTAAGTAGATGAAATATATATATATATATAAATACATAAATCCAGTGGATTTATAATTTCATATATTTCATTATTATTCAATATATACTTTATAATCATTCTTGAATAGTTAACATGAAGAATGAATCTCATCACGTCGTGGAGACGATAATCCATACATATGCACGAGCAATGATATCATTCCCATAATTATTGAATGGTAATGGAGTGGATGATAGAATATCTAAGAATTAGTATCATGTTATAATAACCATATATAGTTATTCTTTACACTATTATACCCATCCAAGTAAGGTGGTGGTGGAAAACAGATTACACCATGACGTGGAGACGATATTCTCTACGTACACACGTGCGGTGATTTCATTTTCTATAGGATGGATAGAAGGTGAAATGGGGTTGTTTTATATTTATAATAAAATATAAGTATATGAGTGATACATATGTTATTACTTTATAATGAAAAAAATAAATAAGAGTAAGTAGAAAAAGAAATAAATTTAAAATAATCGGTAAAGGATATTACCTCTTTTTTGACTCGCCTCTTCTAAACCTCATCTTAGGGCACTAAAGTTGGTCTTTGAAGAATACCAGGACCTCTAGTATGTTTCTAGGGAAGTGGATAAGAGAAATGGACAGGGTTTGGCTGAGCTTTAAGGCTCAAAATGTTGTGAAGAGGAGAGGGAGGAGGTTCCCTTTTATAAGAGAGGAGAGGGACACTTTTGGAATCATCTAAAATATTAATTTATAATAAACCCAAACCCCACTTAAAAACTTCAAAAATGACTCATATTAGAATATGAGATGATATAGGGTTGTAATATCATCATCCAATAAAATTTAGACATGTTGGGAATTTATTTACACCTTATTAACTTGATTTATCCTTATTTAATGTATTTAAATTTATTTTTAGTAATAATATTTTAAATTTTAAATTGTTAAAAATAATTACTTATGTGTTTTTAATTGTCCATATTGGATAATTTATGACATTTTAGTCCATATAAATTTCAATTTATAATTTTAAAATTTTTTGTGATTTTTAAACAATTTAATAATATGTTATTTTTATTAAATAACAATAGTGTCAATTTTAACACTATTCATTTATTTGAATTTAACTAAAATCTATACAGAGGATATATTCTAAAAAATTATTTAATAGATTCAAAACATGTAATATTTATCTATAAAATTCATGTAGCACATTAAATAGTTCATATAATATTTTTAAAACCATTTATTTGATATTTCAATCAATAAAATAATTTCTACATCACTATTGTGTCACCATTAATGATAATTATTTAATCCCTAAAAAATTCTAAAAAAATTCACATGATGTAGATAATTTTATTATATTTATTATCACTATTTATGTTCTAAGTTTTATGATATTTATCAGTAAATTAAAATTATTACACTTATAAGGTATAAGATAGTGACATGTGGTCACTTTCTTTGGTTTTAATAATAATTACATCATTTTCATGGTCAAAAGTCCATAAAATTAATATATTACGACCCTTAGGTGATATGGGTATACTTTTATTCATCCTATATAATTTTGGAAGGTGTTATGGTAATTTTATAATCTTATTTTTACCCTTAATTACTCGATTAACTTTTACTGTAGTAAATAAAAATTACCATAGTTACTATTCATAATATCAAAAAAATAAAAGTAAACTATTTACATAATTTGAACCCAATGAATTAAAATATTAAATCCATTTTTTAAAATTCAAAACACAGAAGTTTCAGTAATTAATTTAAAATTAATCCCGTTGTTGAGAAAATGAGTTTTAAATTTTAAAAAATTGCAAAAGATTGAAATGTTTATACCAATGAATTCAATGTAAAATTAATGATAATGACATAATTTATATTAAATGGTAAAAATATATTCTATTTATATTTTAAAACCATTAAAATTTATAATTTAACCATATAAATTATCTTGATGAAAAAAGTTGTTTTTAAGAAACATTTAGCATATTTTTACTATTCATCAAAATATGAAAGTTATCAGAAAAGTATCAAAAATTTATACAATGTAAATTTTTATATCCAGATTAAAAATAAGAAGTATATTTTTTCCAATTTAACTCATAAACTTTTCAAAAATTATATTTAAAATGGGTGCGCCATCAAAAGGGGGAAAACTGCATTTTTTTTTAAAATAAATCTTTTATCAGAATAATTGATTTTTTTCTCATATCATATGTAAGATTAATTATAATGTTAAATAAAATTAGAAATGTGGTTAATAATATATATAATGGCTAGTTTATATACTATTTTAATAACATATCGTTGTTTAGTGAAACTCAGTATTGCGTACAACCCAAGCTATCGAGGAAGGTTGCTCTTGCGTGTAACGCAAGCCAAGCCAGTGTTGCATGTAGTGAAAGCATCATTTGGTGTCACGTATAAAATAAGACATAAAAAAACATTTCTTATAAAATCTCAGGGTGTTATAGTGTATGTTATTATTCACTAAAAAATAATTTGATCCTATCAGACTCCAAATAACTTACTGATCATAACCATGTATGTCATTTTTTCAAAATTCAAATCATAAAAGTGGAAAAATTTTATTTAACTGCTTGGAAATAAAGGCCACATAGTTTGTTTGTTCATTTAAGAACATATTGTTTCCTTTTAACATCTTAGGATGTTAAAATTAGAGTCTGTTGGGACTAAGACGTTTTGAAGTGTTTCTTTGTCAAGAGGAACAGTATGGTAGATAAGAAAGAAGTATTGGGTAAGTATTGTCTATGGTTTTCATAGATAAAGATCTTGACAATGTTTGAGCCCGACTTATAAACTTTCTAGATAGTGTTGAATGAGTTAGAAAAACCAAGACCAATGGACCAAATCCAATCTACTGAAGTTCTTGGATGGAGTGTGGGACTACATGTTTATTAATTTAAGTTAATAGTTCTATAAATTATAGATGTTCGATAACGTATAAATCGGGTGATGATTTGATGATCTTAAAAAGTACTGAAAATCATTACTATTATAAGGAATTAAAAATCCTAGATAAATTTGGTTGAAGGAATAAGTTGGAGGACCTATTTTTCCCAAACAAAAATAAGTTGTGTGGAAATTTTCTTAGACCAAGAGATAAATGAAGTCAACAAAAATATCAACATGCAATGTAGTGATGTTTTGATGAATGTGAAATATAACGACCTAATGTTTTATCAATGAAAATATATTCTTATAATTATGTATTATAGTAAAATAATATAATATTACATATAATACATAATATAAACCATATAAATGAAGAAAGAGTGAAAAAAGGCATCTTTATATGTTAAAGAATGTATAATGATGAAGTAGTAACTTGATCTTTGGAATTGTAATCTAGCCCTTATGAATATAAAACTAGACAATTTAATAGTAACCTCACTAATGAATGTATATATAAAATTTATCCATCTTATAAGTGACAATATGATAAAATTATATCATAGTATAAGTAAATAAATAGTTTAAAAATTATTAATTAAGTGTTGATATTTTTAAGACATGTATATTTAATTACAATTTTTTGATTAATTAAACAATTTAAAAGAAAATTTATTTTCCTAAAATTTATTCATAAATAATTATATTGATGACTTATGATTATTATATAATTTTAAGGGACCTTAATTAATTTTTTAAAGTGTTAGAAAAGCTTTTTTAATTTTAAAAATTGAATTTTTCAAGGAAATTATAATTTTAATTAAAAATTTAATTTTGAATATTTAGAAAATTAATTCCATTAAATGGAGTTAATTTTTTAATTCTACACATTTAAAAATCGTTGGGGTGAATTTTAATATTTTTCTAAAAACTTGAATTTTTGGTGAATAGTAAAATATGATAATTTTCTATAAATGCTAAATAAATGAATTTCTACATCATTCTTGAGTCATGGATGATGTAAATTACCATTTGTTCTAAATTACGTGATCTATTTACAATTTTTAGTCATAATAATCGATAATATTGATATTCTTGAGAAAAAAAATTAAACTTATTATTAAAATAATGAGAAACCCATCCACTCCACCACTATAAATACCACCCCTCATTACGTCCTCTCCTCACACATATAAATCCTTGTTCCTAGTCTAAATTCTGCTCCAATATCTCCCTAAGCCCCTATCCCACATCCATAAGCCCTGTTTCTCTTTAAAATACCAAATCCTCTCCCATAAAGTGGTTCTCAAGGAAGATATATTCAATAGGTAAATTCCTCTATTCATTTCTTTTATTTTCTTTTATGTTCCTTTATTTATTTTGGTTTCCTCACCTCATTTCCTCAAAATTTTATGATAACTACATTACCTTACATGTATTTTAATTTTTTATGATAATTTAATATTTCATCATCATCTATCCCTTACCCTCATTTTTTATTAGAAATGAAAACACCATCCGAGATGTGTTAATTTATCACATTTAAGGACGATGAGTTTTCAATTTCTATTTCCTTATTCAATTATAGTCATGAAACCATTTTTATGATTGAAACAAACTATAATATATGTCTTATAAATCAGTTAATGTTATAAAATAATTTTTTTCACATGATATTAATTTATAAATCAAAATGTAATTGATGTGGTCAAAAACTACAATTAACCAAAACTGTTATCATTAAAGTTTTATATAATGATTTATCTTCACTAAAAATAAAAAATGAATTTTATTACAATGCAATATTATATATTTTCACTAATAAAATATAAATAAAATTGTGGAAAACCATTCTAAGCTTAAATTTTTATCCTTACATGTATATAAGTAAACCAATCATGGAAACCAAGGAAACTAATGCTCCCAAAGCATTGAAATTGAACCTCTTAACCCATCAAAAAGGTTGTGAATGAAATTAATATGGTTATAATAAATCAATTAAATTAATAATATATTATGGAAATATTAATTATTTAATTTAATTTTTCTATCTAGGACATTAAGCTCAAGTGAAGGACACAATCACAATTAATGTAAGGGATTCTACCCGAACCTCCATTATTCCTTCAGGTTTCTCTATCTTTCTTTGTACGCAAATGAAGTTATATTTTCTTTTTTTATGTACATATTCAAAATTATTTGTACATGATAAAAACCAATTTATAAATTTCCATTGATCAATCTCTTTTGGTATATATATATTTTAAGTGGATCCCTCCCCAATACTTTCCGATAAGAAAACCTGTTTAAGGGAACTTCCCAAACTCTTACCATTTTCTTGTAAAATATATAATATATTTTTAAGAAACCATTATTTTTATAAAATAACTATTTTTATTATTAAAACCTTCTTGGTTCACTTATTGTTTTATACAAAAAAATTATACTATTTTCTATTTTGAATTATATTTAGTATATTTCTTAAAACCACACTAAAATGTTTTAATGCTAAAATTTTCTTAAATACTCATCTTACATGTTTTCACTTCTATTTGACATTAATTAACATGATATATTCTTATTTTACCTTATGAATGACCGTTAATTTTTTGGTTCTTTTCTTTCATGGACACTTGTATGATACGCTCATTCATTATGCTTTATGAAGTGATTATGATAGCCATTTATTTTCATGGGTATACTCTTAAGTTTATGTATGATTGATTATGTATGATTCATCATGTGGAAAGAATACTAACTAACATGTTAAGATGGGTGTTACCAGATATAGATACAATGTATTGGGTAATGTTTAGTCTCATGAGACGTTATGTGCCACAGTTTTGGTGGTTAGCCTTGACTTGTGCTACCATGTGCAACAATCTTGGTGATTAACCTTGACTTGTGATCCTCTATGTGCAACAAGCCTTGAATCATAAATACATGTTTAATTTTTATTTCACATTACTATGACTCCATTTTTATATGATCCCATATTTATATGTTATGATTCCATATGTTCCATGCCATTTTATATCATTATTTCATGCCTTCTAACCCATGTTCTAAAGCTTTATTCTAATGTTTAATCCCTTATTTGGATTTTTGTCTCATAAATTTTTTCATGTTATACCTAGGTGATCCTATGAAGATATACGATCACAATGGAAGTTAGTATCTCTTTATGAATATTAAATAAAGAAATATTTTATTCAGCCCCATGTTTTTAGTTTTATGCACCTAGTCTTCCAAAACACTAGGCTTTATGATGATTGGATTGTAATATGATGTATTATTATTATTAAAATCATGTAATGATATGTGTAAAAAGACATAGTTTTTATAAAAAATATTAAGTCATCAAATAGAAGTTTTCAAATGATTAGATAATGATCCTTGATTCATCATAAAAGAGGTTTCTGAAGAAATTTCTTAGATAGAGGAAGCATAACTGATCTTTGAGGAATCTTTATTTGGATAAAAGTGAATGAAAAATGAGAACCCATCATAGAGAGTAAGATTTTTATGAAATAATTATAAGTGTATATCAAATAGAGTCATCACACAAATAAGTGTTGAATGAAGATGATCATCGTGAAGGAACTAAATATGAAGCACCCCTAGAAAGATATGTTCCTATAAATTTTTATCAAAAAATGCTTTTGGAATCTTTATGATGTTTTTATAATGAAATTAAATGTGGTGACGTTGATCTAGAAATTCAAAGATTCAATAATAAAGAAGGTATGATATTGATTTTAGCTAAAATTTTAGAAATATTTCCTATAAAATTTCATTGACTCCATTTCCTTATGAAATTTGAAGGTAGTCAAATGTTTATTTTTTATGGGCATTCAACGTTTGGGTGGAATATTTGAATTTTATATTCAATATACTCCCTATGTTAATATAGGATCACTGCCAATATAAAGGGTATCTGGGTTATAATTAATATGTTACTGATGTGATTGTTGCTGGGAAAATTGTTGAGTGTTTGAGGTAATGACTGTAGATCTTGAAGGATTATTTAATCATTGCATCAGATACTGTCATATCATGTGAAGAGGTAATAAACATAGTATATCAAAAAAAGAGTGGTGCTAGTCTATCAGTTGTTGTTATATGAATAGGGAATTGGATAGAGAATCCAGACTAAGGTTACAAAACAAACTAGAACCAGATGGAGAAGTCACCAGATGAGCTGGTTTGGATAGAGAAGTTTGAAAATAAGTTCTTTATCAACGATATATACGAAATTGAACATGAATAAAAAATTTCAAGAAGGATTGTGTAACTAAATTTTATGTATTACAGTGAAAAATTATTTAATCCTGTTGGGGAAGGTTCTTATTATTGTTACAGAACATTTTTATATAATAATATCTGTGTGAGGAGAACATGCAATATAAAATGAATAATTCCCTAAAAGTGATGGATATTACATTATTACTTTAAACCATCAAAAATATTGTTTTCTAGTGGTTTTTTTGGTCTATGATTACTTCTATATAATTTAATAGAGTTGATACTATTATTGATTAGTGAGGCTTGTAAATACATGTGTTCCTGTGGCTGTGATTGTTTTTTATTTTCAAGAAGGTTCGATTCTCAACTACCAAAGGTGAAGGATTTTTATTAAATAATAATAAATAAAAAGATAATATCACTAATTCAACCCTATACCTATCAGTGATCACATATATCATGATTAGTCCTTTCAATTGGTATCAGTGTGAAAGTTCTTTCACTGAATCTTGTATGAATTATTAAGATAAGGTTGGTTTCTAAGGATATTTAGAACACTATTAACAATAATGGGATTACAATATTTGATTGAAATTATAATCATATGTTGAATTGAGGAATGTTTCCATATATTTTATCAATTGGATATTATGTTATTGAAGATGCTATAGATGGTTTAGATCCTCCTTCTTATGGTTCTCCCTTAACATCAACAGAAAGGAAGAATTTGGAGAATGATTAGTGAGAAAAAAATGCTATACTCTCATAACTATATGAAAGTGAGTTTTTAAAGGTTAAATGAATCAAGATAGATAAAGTCTTCTTAGAAAATTTAAATAATATTCATAAAGGAAATATGAAAGTGAAGAAATTCAAACTAAAAATATGGATATTGAAATATAGATATCTTAAAATGGAAGATGATGAATATATCGATGAGTCATTTATAGGGGTTAATTACATTGTATTCATTATAAGATGTTTCAATGAGAAATTTTATGATTCATATGGAGTGATTTTTTTGATGCTTTTTCTAGTGAAGGCTTCCTTGTGTGTTATTGTTTGCTGATGTGCATTATACCCTGCATTCCCTCTTTCTAAATGCAGAAAACATTTATCACTTTCTTGACAATGTATGATCCTTGTTCGAAATAAGATGTTAGGATATTAGTTCATCCTTCCATGGATTTATCCTTAGAATACTTCTCCTAGTACGGGTCTCCCTCATAGATTAAGACGTGTTCATGAAACTCACTCACAGTGCCATCCCTTTGTGGATTCCTATTCATTACGCTACTTCTGTCAGACATTCCAAGGTGTCTTGATAGGGTAGAAACCTTCAATTAGGGGATTATTCACATTGTACATCACTATAATGTTTGGATGCTGAAACATTGGTCTCCAGTATTATTCCTCATATAAGGGAATCTCATGGAGGAATCTAAGGCATGGAACCAGAGGTATCCCATGCCGATCAGGGGGTATCTGGTTCCAAAGGAATATATTCTGAGGTTTTCATTAGTCATCCCATGTTCAACATGAGGTAGTAGTGTGAAAAATAATGAGTTTAACATATTGTGAAGATTAAATGGGAAAAATAATAATTATTTATAGAGGTAGATCATAAAGATACATCCCTAGGAGGGAACACCTGGGAGGTTTACTAATGGACGGGTCAGAACACCCAATGAGAGAGGTCCTGGGGAGGTGTGTCCCATAAAGGGAAGGTGTCACACCACGATGGCCGATCAAAATAGATATGAAGGTGGATAAAAGGGGTGTACCCCTAAGTGTGCGACACCTAGGTTTACCCTTGGTTGATATTGAACCTTAAAGAGGTGTCCTACATACCAAAATTAGAAGATTGAGATAAAAAACCATGTAGTTTGATGGATGGAGTGGGGGATTATACATGGAATCTACCCTTAGAAAGGGGATTACTATTGGTTGGATTGTGTAGGAGTGTATGTGGATTACACTAGGAGATGACTAGGTGCTTCTAGGAGTAGTGATGATGTGGGTGGGGCTTATGTATAGAAATATCCCAAGTGGATGCCCTGATCTCACTAGGATGTGGTGGCCTAGGTATAATCTCGATGGATTTGGATGAAGTGTTGGATAGATTGGATAGAATTGATAGATTATTAGGGGTGTTGGGATTTAACCTTAGTGAGAATTTATACATATCCCAGATAGCTGGGGAGAAAATTCAATGTAGTTATGAAGGAGAATTTGGGTATTTCACCTAAGGGGGAAACCCAATGGTAAGTGGATCATAGGGATAGATCTTACATGTAAGAGATGACTGGATGGAGACATGGAATGGTTGGGGATTACGCATGGATGTTTCCCATGAGAAATGAGGATGATAGGGGATTACAACTAAAGAGGAGGCCCATGAAAATTGGATGGATGTCATGGAAATTACTAAACTCTAAGACCACGTGATTCATGCTCAGTGTGAGAAACAGGAAGAAGTTTTATCCAAGATTCTCATGTTGCGAAATAGGGGTTGACAAGAGATGATGTGGAGATTATGCACGGAAGCTACCAGGGGAATATCTCATTCTCTATGAGGTGGTTCTCATTCCATGTGATCGGGGCTTACACATGGAATAATCCTATGGTGACAAATCCCAAAGGGAGATGGATGGGGTGTTGAGAACACAAGAAGTGGAAAGGGTTGCCAGTTCCCATCCCCTCTATGAGACTTGTTCCCGGCGGATTCATGTAAGAGAAAAGGTGCTACCTTCTACAAGAAATGATAGGAGATAAATCCAGGATGGATGCCTAAGAGGATATCAATCATTGTGCAGATGGTGTGAAGGATGTCATTCCATAACAGAAGGATCTCATTCCATGTGGGGAGGATATCATTCTATATTAGTCATACAATGGATATACTATGTTTTACACATAGGTAGAGGACAAAATTTAATGTCATTTTTGAGGGAATTTGTTTTCAGGAAATTTTACATCATGTAGCTCAGATGTGGGGGATTCACTCCTCACCCCTTGGGCATACATAACTGAAACACATACAACCTTGGGAAGGGGATGGATTCAAAAATTCTAGGTTTTAAGGATGGGGTGGAGTGATCAATCATGAGGTCCAAGTTAGCATTCCTATTATCAAATAAAAGAGTAATTAGAGTAGCTATGATAAAAATCAAGAGGTAAAATAAAAAATCGGGTTTTAATTGAAGTGGAGTGAGCCACATGATTGGATAGAATAGGTCACATAAGGACTTGAAGTGTATCTAAAAAAAATCCTAAATGGCTATGGAATCTTGGATCACTCAACCTTCATTAAGAGTTGTTAGCAAAAGGGAGGAAATATGGCGAGGGATAGAAGAAGGGATTCATGAAGCTAGGGCCTCACAGAGGAGTTCCTTTTGAAGACTGGGTGATTTATAGTGGTTAAGGGATTCACAAAATAATGTTCTTCATGAGACATGGTGAACCTACCTTGGCATGAAGTCAATCGTTAGTAATAGAGTGATTCGAAAAGTCTTAAAGCTTCAAAAAGCCTCAAGTACCCCAGAGGGCCTACATCCTACATGAAGGGCATAAACCTTCAAAAAAGGAATCCCAAACTTAGTTGGGTGATGAAAGATGGGGGAATGTTGAATAAGGGGATGGGGGTTTTACAATTCTCCAGTACCTTAAATGTTTCATTTTCTTCCTGGTTCACTATGATCATGTGCTTCATGAATTGGGACATCAGAATATTGAAGGATGGGGTAGCCATCCATTGAAGGTGGAATGATACAGATATTTATAGTGAAAGGGGTCTCATGATGCTAGGAGACAAACCAAGAATAAAAGGTGGGACCCATGAATAGACTTGACTCCGTCAGACTCATGGAGATGTTTTCCAACTATCATAGTAGGTGTGGAGGTCCTTCATAGTAGCGTATAATTCTGTCCTAGAATCACATGTTAGTAGTGCTGGAGGGATATCCATGAAATGAATTCATAGGGAAGACCCTTAAACGAGGTTCATGGTCTGTTTGAGGGTGAATTAACTTCCAAATGATTCGATATTCTCTACTAATCCTATGGAACGTATTTCAATGCCAACAAATTCCCCCTTAATAATGGGTGCCGACGAGAGGATGCTGGTTAGATTTTGGGGGACAATCATTGAAAATATGATAAACTTCCTTTCATTTGTGAATATCCATCGCTATCCTAGATCACATTGTGGGACTCATGATGGCCATGGATGAAAACTATTCCATGAATAGGAGAATCTATAAATAGTAATGGAGGGGACCTCAAACTATACTAAGCCTTCACATGGAGACCATCAAGTGATATATTTCCACAAAGAGCATTTACTCCATGATATATACTTCAAGAAAGTATTCATTAAGAATTAGAAGTCTTGGACCCTAGCTCTATGAACACTTTTTAGAGAATGGATCTTTGTAACCCACTGTTGGCTTTGCGAGATGTGGAAATTACACCAAGGCTACACAATCCGTTACTCTATGAATGAAATCTACGGAAGAAAATCATGAGAAAGGCTCATAAAATCTCCAAACATAAGATTTTATGTCCTCTCTAGTATATTCTTGGAAAATCCTTATGGATTCCACCTGAAGGGAAGAAATGATGAACAATATTATGATCTGGGAGTACATTTAGAGTCACTAAGACCACAAATATCTACTCGAGCTACTGTCAGATTCTCAGAAAGAGTACCCCTATGCATGTGACTACCTATATATGTATTTGGATTGAGAGATGATGTATTATTTAAACCATCTAGAAGGGAAGAACTAGGTTACTGGTTCATAGGCACTCCATGGCAGTACCAATGGAACAAAGATACTGATAGCCACATCTAGAAGGACCACTCACCCCTGATTGCTTACTGTATCTACATTCATTTCAATAACATTGATGAGAGGAATCTCTAGGATGAGGTTTCTGTGCCATAATAGCATAAAATATTTAATATAGGATTGGGAAACCCAGAGAAAAGATGGAATAAAAATTTGGACTTGCGTTGGGGTGGAAACATCATAGATGGATGGAATTGGGCCTAATGTATGTGCACATATTGTATTGAGTTCAGGGAAGATATGAGGTGAGTATCCTTGTATGAAGTGGCGTGGGATTCTTACTTCAATGTCTATCAACCATGGGAGATCATTCCAGATATACTAAGTAGATGGTCAGTAGGGTCGAACACATTTCATCTTCATCACAGGGAGGTCAATATCATCTTATTGAACCTTCATCTAATTTATAGAATCCCTATCTCAGAGGTGATGTATGACGAGTTACTCATTATGGAGAATGTGTAAGAGGATTAGAAGAAGCTTATATTTTTGGAAATGGTGTTTCTGGATATGATGTCAGGTATTGTTATGAAAAAAGGGGGTGAGGGAATTCTACTTGAAACAATGGTTTTTTCATTTTCTAAACTAACTAACAGAGGATCCTACCAAAGGAGATAAGGTGTCTATGAAATTTATAACAAGGAACCGCACCTATATGAGGGGATTCTTGTGAGGAAAAGAGGGATCCTACTAAAAGATCTTGGAAGATATCCAGTGGTTGATATGTGGGTAAAACATCAAAACTAGGCCTCAACCCATAGTCAGGTTGGTCGGGTTCATTATGGTACTCATCTGTGGGTGGATTCTTTTGGTGAGATATGTGAACATGGGGGTGCGTATGAACAGATTTATAATGGGGGCGATGATATAAACTTGGTATCACATTAATATTACGATCCCCATGATGGAATCTCTATATAATGTTCTTCGAAATATCAACAAGGGGAAGATGATTTCATGTGGCTACAGGCCATTCCACTACCTGTATTATTGGGTGGCTATTCAGATGGGGGGATAAAAGTATCCAAACACCATTACTTCTCCCAAGATGAACTTCCAGCCAATGTTTCAAAATGTCACAGGGAGCTTCCCATTCAAGATCGGCTTGATGGAAGTGCTAAGTAAGATCGGTCTATAAGATCATTTTACTTTCCACTATGTTATTCTACAAATGGGTGTGGAGACCGATTATGGCACAAGAAATAAGGAAAAATGACAATATCTTAGGTCATTCCGTGGTGGTGGGGTGGGGTGTTGGTGGTGAGAGTTGATTGTGAGCCGATCTGTGAGCCATACAACCTTCATTGGTTCGCAATGTAGTTTAGGTGACAATAGATGCTAGCTCCAAAGGTGTACTCAGAAGTAAATCATTAAAACCACCCTTTAGTAATTAATAAGCTCTGACTCATGTTCACTCATGAATATGGGATGATACCGAACAATATTCCCCCATAAAATACTACATGCGATCTTAGTAATTTCTATGTGAAGAGTTGGGAAGCTGCGTATCTAGGGGCAATGCTGAAGCAGCAGACCATCCAAAACAATGAGGGAGTGGTCTCTCTACCTTGAGGCAGATGACTAATGGTTGAAAGAGTGCATCATAGAAGCAGGTCTGGGGAACATCATGGCGGTATAGATACTATGATGAAGCCAATAGTTAAAGAGTCTGGACTATCCAAAAGTGGAGAAGGATAAGTTGTAGAACTAGACCCAACAATCTTAGTCAAGAAAACTTAGGAGGAAGGGGATCCATCTAGGGGTTAAATAGGATCCCTGTCCAAGCTCCTAGGAAGTGGTTACATCAAGTGTAAATTACCGATGATTCCATCTACCCTGAGTCTTGGAGATATTGGGATATTAATAGGCAGTTCGTCAACCCCAAAAAGATATGGGACCGCCTTAATAGACATGGGATGGAACTCGCGATGGTCATTAATTACAAGACTAGATTTCTATTATCTCAAGAAGATGGTGCGTGATATGTGGTGGAGTTGGTGGATTTAGCGCATTCCCCGGGAACTTCATGCTCGATGATAGACCAAGTGAAGGTACTATTTGATCTAACCTCCCCTCCACAATTATCGACTGCTGATCTGGAAGTGCGCTATCCTTTTTCCAAGGAATTGGATGAATCATGGAGATATGATTCTAATGGAGGGATCCCTTTGGGGGATGGTGAAATTACAACCTCCTTGGGTTAATTCGCTGAATATATCATAGTATATTTAAACTCATTTCCCCATATTGATCATTCCATTACACATTATCTAGAATTACCAACTGAAATTAATTATATATAAGAGTAGTTTGGGTGAGAGACCCCTACTAATGGGGATAGAGGTGAAAAAATGGATGGAGATGACCAATATTTGGATCTTCCCATGGGGAAAAAGTGGCAACGAGGCCAACCGATGTCAGGGAGGTTAGAGAAGCTACCCCAAAATCCCTATAGACCAATTTAATTTATGGGGGAGCATGACATAATATCATAACAAGGAAAACCGTAGTATATGATCCTAAACCACTTAGTTTTTGTATGTTCTATACCTATCAGAGTTACATTCGTTGTCTTATTGATTATGTTGATTGACATGTTTCCTTCCTAAATAGTTTGGGGGTTAGTGTGTGCTCTGTAATATGAAATAGTTAGAGGACATGATATCCATCTCCCAATAGGGGTTTCATTCCACATGGTCCCATCCATTTGAGCTGACCAGGCCACAACCTCCGGTGAACCGTTGGTTATGAATATGCATCATGCTACTTATGGGGAAAATATCAGGGCTGACAGGAACAATGCTGTTGAGGTGGGATCGGGTGAGGATGAACAACCAGACTACATAGATTACATCCCATCTAACATGAGGCTGGAGGAAGAACCTACTACAGAAATTATTACTGCCCTCCTGGAGTAAGAGCCTATAGATCCTGAAGAGTTGGGCGACTCTAATCCTGAGGTAGCTGAAGGGAATCACATCTCCAGCATATGGCATATAGGTGTATTCAAAAATTCATTGAGAAAACTATATAAACATAATGGGTGAGCTAGCTTGGGTCACTTAAATGCTTGTTTTGAAACTTGTGCGTCAGATGGGAGGATGCTCAAGGCCTATATGTGATGTTCTGTGATTACCTTATTAAGAAGATACATAAGTGTATCCAGCATCTGGATGTAGCCTGGAATTAGAAGAAGTTTGAAAATATCCAGAAGCTTCAGGTGGCTAATTGGAAAATCTGGGACATGGGAGAAAAAATGGATATGTGTTGCTCCTTCATCGACACTCAATCGAGGCTCTTTGTCCAAATAAGGGCCTATCTAGAGGTGGCTGAAGAACAAATAATACAAGAATCACATGAAGTTTAAGATCTCTGATATGAGAAGGACCAGGCATAGATCCGACCTAGTGAGTATCATACAGTGGATGAGGAGGAAGAAAAAGAGATCAGGTGGAGGGATAATAACCTGGAAGACACACACAAAAGTATGGAGGAACTAAAACACTCAATCTCCAGGGCAGATCTATAAGGGGAATTGTTCCAAAATTCATAACTAACTTGTTTTGGAACTTATTATGTGAGTGGAAGCATTTCTTTGTCTTCTTAATTACCAAAATTCAATCATATATGCGAGGAAACTAATGATTGATTCCTAAGCTCATGTGGTTCATTCATGGTGTGAGAAATAAGGGATGACCACATAATTGTTCAAATTTTATGAGTGTTGGATAACCATGAAACAAACAGGGTATACAATTTTTGATTGACCATATGGTGTGTTCAGACTGAGGTAGGTCGTGACTAGAGAACAAGGCTTTGAGGATATCCAACTAATTTTATAGTGTTCACTGGTTCATGAATGTGATAACACAAAGGGAGCTAGAATCAATTCAAACAAAGGGGAATGATGAATGTGAATAACGATACCCAAAATTCAGAACATGAGGAGAATGGAATGTTAGTAGAAGATGACTGATGACTATGTTCGAAACACAGTATCTGTACTTCTAGCTTGAAATGGGGAAAAAATGAGGGTAAACCACTGACCATGTTAGAAACACAGAACCTATCTCAAAATTTCATCTATAGTATTCAAGAACATTGGCCCAGTATTATAGGTGAGACAAAGGTGGCATGGGAATAGACTATTAGGGGGTAACTTCAGATATGAAAGAGGATGATGATCCAAATAAGGGACACATGAAGCGTGGAATGGAGTGATGGAATGTTTTAGTGAATTTCAAAAATATTGTAGTTAAACCACCATGACTTAGAGCACATTGGTACATACACATTGTCATGAACAAAGATCAAACCTATCTTCCAGTAGAGCATCGTCTTGGCTTCCAAGAGACAATAGAATATGCGAACAACATAGTAGATAACCATCATAGAGGGAGAGTACCTCTCACGTGTGGTCCTAGGATGACTTTTAGTTTTTCATCGTTATAATGAGAATGATAAACATGTAGTTTAATGTCACATAGTGAGGACGATGCATGGTACAATTTAACATTGCGTGATTGGGATGTTTCACATAGTTTAAGGTCATACTTCTTAGGACCTATCCAATAGTTAAAAGAAATGACAAAAAGAATTCAGAAATGTCTATTCCCAGAACATTTTTAGGGAATGGAGGAAAAAACCAGACGGAATAAAGAAATAGAGGCTTGGTCATCATAGAAGTATTAGGGAACAGATGAGAAGGAGGCTTCCCAAAACATGCATATGTGATGTGCTGAGAAAGAACCAGACATAAATGAGGTCTGAGGAGGCCTAGTGCTACACCAAATTCCCCTATGAGGCTCCTTGTTTAAGTTCATATAGTTTAGACCAAGAATACCTAGTATCAAACACATTGGTATACACCATATCATAACACTTAAGACCACATGATCCATGATCTGTATAGGAAACAAGGAACGATATGGGGGGTTTTACCTGATATGTGGGAGTGCACATTAGGGGTGACACCAAGAGTAGAATCCATACATGATATAATAATGTGTAAATGAGGAAAATCAAGACTTTAATGGTTTGGATGAAGGGGTGAATAGTAAGTAAGGGATGAATGTTGACCATGTTAGAAACATAAGGACCATTACCATACCAATCAAGAGTGGGTCGAACCAATGTAGAATCAATTATTTACCATGTTTTAAACACATGTTTCATTGTTTTTCACTGATAATCCATTAGAAATTTTTCCAGTGATAGGAGGTAAGCCAAAAATGGCATGAGACCAGACCATTAGGGGGTCCATCTATATGTGAATGGTGAAGGAAATCTGAATCAAGAATTTCATTTAGGGTGGAACGATAGTATCATGGAATGAGAATAAACCCCGGTTCATGCAAGTATTTTACAACCATGTTGCTCTGAATATAGGGGATGCAAATAGTTTAAAGGCATAATTCATGGACCATGAAAAAGATGGGTTTTCAAATACATTCATGTGTTGAGAATTCCAGTTCTTTTTTAAGGTCATAGAGTTTGGATGAACGAGGAGGATATATCAAATATCTATGTAGTGTGTGGCATCCGGACAGACCTGATGTGAATGAGGTCCAAGGAGGCCCGACATCACACAAAAAATCCTAGAAAAAAACCCATGCATATTTTAACGTTATATGATTGGTTTGTGATGTGATAGTTTAAGGTATTGTGGTAGGACCAGTCCATGTAGTTTTGCATCATGCTACAAGGACTCTGATGGAATGATATATCGAGTGAAAAGAGTATAATGCAACATTTAAAACCTAACATGAATGGAGACCAAGTAGACCCAACACAACATGAAAGATTATATAAGAGATCTCATTTATAGTTTAAAGTCATGTAAAATAGACTATGCTAAGGCCAAAAATCCAAAATCATAATGGATATATGGCTAAGCCCAAAGATAAAAGGTTTTGGAAACCCTATGTATCCCATGATGATGGGAATCAACCCACATGTAGATCTGAAACACATGAAATATTCCAATGTAGATATGATCCATAGAAAGAGAGGGGACATTATGATTAGAGTGGTTAGACCAGGATATAGAATCCGACATCACTAAATATCCTATAAGGATAGAAATTAGGCCACACATAGTTATTGAAGATGGAATGGTTGGGGAAAAATAAAGGGGGAAACATTCTCTATAGAAAGAACAATATAGATATGTGTAGTTTATCATCACACATCCAAGATGATGATTGTCATGTAGTTTATCATTGTGTGAATAGGAAATATGTTGTCACATAGTTTAATGTCATGCAACATTAACTATATGGGATCTTAGTGTAAGGACATAGAATTTGGACCAATTATGAGGCTTCTAAAGAAAAAATATGTAGTGTGGTGTCATAATAAAATAAGATGCAAGTGAGGTCAAAGAATTCCCAACACAACACAACCCATTCTTCAGAAGAACTCGCACACAGTTTTAAATCGCGATGCTTGGACTAGGGATATGTAGTTTAAAGTCACAAAACTCATACTATAAAAGAGGGTATCAGAGAAATGAGACATGTGTATCGAATTAGGAACAACCCGACATGAGTGAAGGCTAATGGATTCCTAGTCCCCATGATACATCCCCAAAGAAAAACTACAAATTTAGTTTAAATTCATAAAATTTGGACTCTAGTTCTTAGTTTGACATCACGTTCTGGGGACGTTCAGTATGTTCCTTTTAAGGTCATTTGAGAAGGACCATAAAATTTATACATTTTAACATCATGCAGCTAAGATGATGGTTATTACATAGTTTAACGTCATGAAACAAGGATAATAAACAAGTAGTTTAACATTATATGGTGAGGATGATGAATAAGCAGTTTGATGTCATATGCTGAAGATGAGGTCCATTCATGAAAAGTACTACTTGAGGGACTTAGCATTGCTTGGAGGAGTGATTATCTCTCTTTCCATGGTGACCTATGAGTATGAAACAATAGAATATACCTATTGAATGTTGTATGGTCCTTCCCACTTAGGTTAAAACTTTGGTGGCTTCCTACCTGGTATCATCATCTTTCATAATGCCAATACTATATATCCTTGGAGTAAGGAGAAGAAGAGAAACTTATTGTTTAATGATTTGGATATCTTTCTAGGGTGCCTCTATAGATTATGAAAAGATCAGAACTTCTCCTCATCAAGGGATTCAAATTCATCTAGATGGATGTCATCTACTCTTTCTGATTCTTTCTGTGCATAGATATCTGTTTGGAGTGATGGAAACCCAATATCAATGCATAGGACAACCCTTGTCCTGTACACCAGAAAATATGGGGTCACCTAGGTGGAATTATGAGTCATATTATGATAATCCTAGAGGTTATTTGGGAGGTTATTTGGACAAATTTTCTTGTTCTATCCAACCATATTCTATTGGATGTTGGAGAGGGTTTTTTGGACACCTTAATCTATCCATTCACCTACACATGGTAGTAGGAAGTATGGTTGGACCAGATGATGTATTAGAACATGAAAGATGGATTCCATTTTAAGTCAGGGTGGAAAAGTCCAAATTCCACAAGATTTCCACCACCCTAGGCCTACCATACTCAAGTGGAATGATTTGGAATGTTGTGAGCTTGATCCTAGCCTCTTGAAATGCCTATTTAAGGTAGTTTTGGTGAACGAGTTGAGGATCATTGAGCTTTGTTTCACATTAATGTTATGCTACCAATTTGAGGTTGTAATCACATTTCTTCAATTATAAGTTTCTTGAGTTCAACTTATTATCATAATAAAAGTTATACTAATTCTCTTATTACGTTATTATTTATATCACATTGATATTTTTTCCTCAATGTGTGATTTCATTCACTACAAACCTTGTGAAATTTATCACACAACAGTGGAATGATCACTATTTTATTGTTTTTCTGTTCATTAATTCCTCCATCATGAGTCTAATTCGTGCATCTATTGATAGAATAGAATCAATAGAGTAATAAAACTATTATATGTTCTTACAATTTAGTATCAAGGGTTTATATTAGATTATATTTCTTACTCAATAACCTTTTAAATATTTATTTTATTTGAGTTTTTCATTCAATGTTATTTTCTCTTCGTCTTACTTATTGAATTTTATCACCACACTATTCACATGATAATAAGATCCTTTACCTAGGAGTGATCATGAATATGATCCTCCAAGTGTATTGATTATTAGAACATGTTTTAAGGTGTTAAACCATTATGTGATGCAGTTACATTGATTTAATTGAATGAATCTTTTTAAGTTAATGAAATTGAAATATTCTAAAATTTAATTCTTCCTATCCACCCCAAGAGATAACCTTGGATCAACTCATTACCTTAATTTGAATTCACTGGAATATTTAGTTCTCCAGTAATGCAAACAAAAATCAACCCCAAAAGTGGCCACCTCATAGACAAAAACAATCCATAGAATGTAGGTGTATGTAGGTTTCTTCTTAAGTACCGGAGGATTAGACAACCCAAAATACAATACAAGTGATTTATTAACTCCAAAAAACTTAGGTAAATTTGGGTGTAACTAAATTTGGAATCATTTACAAGGACCTAAGTAATTTATTTAATACACTCACATACTATTCTCACCCCACTTCTCTATTCTCACCATCGATATCATTCTCCAGGAAGGTTATTTTGAACAAATCTAAACATGGGGAACCACTTCCTACTTTGACTACCCCACACAAATTCTGATGTAAAATGACCATCCTAGTTTATATTAGTGGTAAAATAAACAACCAATCTAACCATAATGTTTTAACTCTCATGCTCCATAAATTATTCCAACCCTTAATGATTTACAATCGCAACATGGTCAATCTGAACATCATCTTGTGCATTTACAAAAAACATCATTATCCCACTACAATAGACCATCTATCTAAACCCCTTTACCATCACGATCAACAACCATTACTTGAGAAATTGTGTCAAAAATGGAGAAAATGACTTCTGAGGTTTCATTATTGCGATTAGAACTAAAAAACATCGAAACAATTTTAGATCATATTCCCACTCAGGTTTTGTCTCCCTCAACATCGATAGAAGAATATTCTTACACAGAAACCTCCCATGAAAATGATAAAAAAATTTCCTTTGAATCTAGGATACTATAAAAAAATAAAGGAATAATTTATGGGTGTTTCAATCATGAGGAAACAAAAATTTTTGTACTCACAAGAGTGAAATTTTACATCATGGATAGAGTTTCCTAAATATTTATCTATTGATGATTTTTCAGAACAAAAAATCACTGAACCATTGAGATAAATCAAAAACATAGATTCCTTATCCATTCCTGAAACATAAATGACAAATTTGTTGGTTGACTTTTCTATTCAAAAGGAACCAATTCTATGGATTGATTTTGAAAATGAAATTGAATTCGATTCAAAGTCACGATCAGTGTATGGAAGTGTTAGCCAACCCGTACTCAAATTGAAGGTCCTTATATCCTCTCTCAATTCTTCTTTTATAGCGGAAAATAAAAAACTTTCTGTTATAATTTCATCCATTCTTGATTCTAATAAAGATAAAATTCTACTTTATTTCTTAAGCAAGATTAAGAAGAAAATTGGATGGACTATTATCAATATTCATGGGATTAGCCAATTCCTTGGGACGTATATAGTTTTTTTTGAATCAATTTCAAAACATTTATGTCAACCCCATTGAAGAAAAAATAACAATTTAGTTGAAGTGGTGAAAAATTTAATCATTAAAATATTGAAATTTAGTGTTGTATAAGTTAGGGTTCCAGATCATACTAACGACAATATACTAAGCGCTTTCCGAGAGGCAAATCCACTACTGCGTTGTTTTTTATTTTATCTTATTTTCTTTTTGTGTTTTTGTAGGTAACAAAAAAAAATTCAATTGTAGGTAGAATAATTTACTAATCTAATGTGTGGATTTCAATACTTGGGTATCATGAATTTATAGTTTTCTAGACCAGAGTAGGGAATTTTATATCTATTTGTGGTAGTTTTATTTTTTTTGATTGAGTAAACTTGATATGATGCCTGAGTATGTGAGATTCATTAGGTGCCCTATGGTCTTTGAGACTGAGGTCCATCGGCAAAGTCTTGATACATGGGTTGAATCGATTGAGTTCAATTTCAATTAACATGTATTTTTTTTTAAAAAGTTGAATTATCATCTTAATATTAAGATGTGATTCAACCCAATGCTTCCATCATTTCTCTCTTGAATGAAGATGAACCCCCATGTCTATTGTTACACACAACACATCATCATTCTTAATTGAATTGGATGAAATTTGGTGAAACTTTTGAACAAAGGAATGATATTGGTCTTGGGATATTCTTATGAACCTACCTTTAATTAAATGGTTTTTATGGGTTTTATAATTTTTTGGTATGACGTCTTTGGGTGAGAAATGTGTATTAAATTTTTTTTGGAAAAGGGAATTCAGATTTCCTATTTTTGAGATACATTTTACTCGGGACTAAAAAAAATCATGTTGGGGGTGTTATTAGAAAATTAAATAGGATTATTTTCATTGTTAATATATATATTTTCCATGTTCTTAATTATTCATAAACACCATTTTTAGTTTATTTTACAAATTAAACATTATTTTTATTTTGATTGTAAGTATTTCTTAAAATTCACTATTAGATGATAAATTTTTGAACACATACTAAGAAACACAATGGCCTTGATTTTATTTTAATATTTTATTTTAAGGATTTCTATTCTATAAGAAAATATTCATTTTTTTGGATCACTTGTAAATTCACATTAGAAGATGACCAAAGTGGGATTTCCTCCCAACACATTCTGGGAAAGGTAAACTGGATATAAACCCAATAATGAGACTATAACGGCCAAGATCCAAGACCAATGATTATAAAAATATATATGAAGATATATGAAATCACTAGGAACATTTAATTCAATAGTATACCAAGCTAATTATGATTTTTTGATTGGAGTTACATGTGTCCCAAGTTGAAGATTCAATTTTGGGCTAGATTCTATAACCTAGAAAAACATCCCACCATTTAACTAATATATCTAAAAAACAAAATATTTTGGGATGAAACATTTCATAAAGTTAGGGAACATCAGGAGCTTCATTTTATTCTTCTATGTACCACTACAATTATTCAATCTAAAAGCTCATTTAGTAACCTCTATTTTATGGATGCATGCTGGATTCCATTTCGGGTCAAGGGTGGAAAAGTCCAAATTCCACAAGCTTCTCACCATACTAGGCCTACCATAATCAAGTGGTAAGACTTGTAATGTTGGAATATAGATCCATTCTTTTCAAAATGACTATTTAAGGAAGTGGTGGTAAATGAGTTGAAGATATTTGAGCTCTATTTCATTTTAATGCTATTATGCCAATTTGATGGTGTAATCTCACATCTTCAATTGTGATTTTCTTGAATTCACCATATTTTTTGAATAAAATTTCTTATAATTATCTTAGTATATTCTTCTTCATATAATGTTGATACCATTTCCTCATGTTGTGAATTTATTGACACCAAACCTTTTGAAATTTATCACACAATGATGGAGTGATCATTAATTTATTGTTTTTCTCTTCTTCAATTCCTCCCTCATGATTCTACTTCATGCTTCCATTGATAGAATATAATAAATGGATGGATAACCCTATTATGTTTTTATCCAATTTAGAAACAAAGGTATATATTGGATTTTATTTCCTACTCAATAATCATTTTAAAATTTATTTTATTTGAGTGTTTTTCATTCAATGATCTTTTCTCTTCCTCTTCTTTATTGAATTTTATCGCCATAATTTTCACATGATAATAAGATCCTTTATATGGGAGTGATCATAAATATTATCCTCCATGTTTATAGGTTATTATAATGTGTTTTTTAAGGTGTTAAACCAGTAAATTATGAGGTTACATTGATTTCATTGAATGAATCTTTCTCGAGTTAATGAAATTGAAATATTCTAAAAAGGAATTAAACCAACTGAACCTTGAAAGATAACCCAGGATCAACTAATTTTGTTATTTTGAATTCATTTTCATCTTTATTTCTATAGTTATCCAACCAAAAAACCCCAAATTGTTCCACTTCATTGAAAAAACAATCCACAAAATGTACGTGTCTATTGGTTTCTTCATAGGTCTTTGAGGATTCGACAACCCAAGATATACTACAAGAAACTGCTTAACCCTAAAAATATGGGTGTATTTGGGTGGGACCAGGAAATGAGACATCATTTAGAGATATTTCTAGATTAAGGGCATGAGGTCTAGCTTCATGATGATTAAATCACCATTGATTTACTTATTGAATAGCTTAGAGTGCCCCGTTTTGTGTAGGTGTGGAACATCAATCTTTATTTCTAGCTCGAGTCCAGTAATGGGAGATTGATACTCTACCTAATTATTGGGGTAGACTTTTGATAGTAGGAATGATTAGTGCATGACATCCTACATTGGGGTGATGGAGAAAAATCCTAAACCCACTCTATTGAGTTTGGGATCACTGATCCTTATACCAATGGGACTCCGTGATGTACCATTGAAATGTATCTTCCAACATGAGACGACTTGGTACATTTATAGGGTGGAATCATCTGGGAAATGAAAATATAGAGGAACCTATTCGGGGTTAGAATGAGTGGCTAAAAATTATTCCAATTCTATACCCTTGATGGCCTTTTATGGAACAAACGTGACGTTGAACTACTAAATAATCACCATACAACAAGCTAGATAGCCTGTAAAAATAATACGGTTGGAATATACATTAGGGGATCCAAAAAAAATACTAGATATACCTCATGATGCTATAGATAATGTTAGAACTTCTACACTATGAAAACCAGTACAATACAAATATTTTTAATAGAGTATTTGGACTCAATGTCGAGGATCATGTGGCTAAGATAATATAAACAATTCTCTATCACTTCCTTATTATTTTGGGAAAGAAGGGAACTGAGGGATCATTCTAATGTAGTCAGGTAAAGTACCAAGTACTTCCCTAGGATGGGTGACATTAGAACCAAATTCTACAATAGATATTGCTTGATCTCCTGAAACACAGTTTGGAACTCTTTATCCCACTGGTAGAAAGTGCCTTTATTCATGATCATGGAAATGAGATTACCTTTTATAACCAGATTAATGATGAATCAAGATATGTACGAGAAGTTTCCTTGAAGGAATTAGAGCTCCTGAAGTTTTCTCAAAGAATGCATTAGGTTCATGTCCTTGATCTTTTATGGGTCAATCTCAATTCATCTCTATCTAATGACGAAGCCAATAAACTTTCAAGGGGTAATCCTGAAAGAAAATGTCAAGGGGTTCGTCTTTAGATGAAGGGATTAGAGTAAGATGATAACATTCTCAAGATCTATGAGATGGTCCTAATATTTGTAGGATTTGACTAATAAATTGTCCAAGTAGAATTCCACTGGCATCTTGAGTATTAGTTTGAAGATGCGGTGCATAGCCCGTTGATAAATAGCCCCAAAATTGTTCAATACAAAAGGAATTAAATGGTAATAAAATTTACTTGTGGTTCCCTGAAGGTAGTAAAATCATTATCTTTGGGGGCCATCTAGATCTGGCTGTACTCATAGTACCCATCCATGAAGGATTGTTCCTAGAATCTATCTGTGGTTTCAATCAACAACTCAGTCACTGGAAGGGGAAAATTATCCTTCATACAATGGAGTTTGGGATCCCAAAACTCGATATAGTATCTGATCTGTATATTCTTCTTCCATACTGGGAGCATGTTTACTAGCCACTTGGGGTACTAAACTTCTCTAATGAAGTTGTCTTTGATAATCTTGCAAGCTTTGACCTAGACCATGGAACAGTGCTAAGGCTTCATTTTATTTGGAGGATGCTTGAAACCATGATGAATTATTGGGAGACCAAGACAGTATATGTGACCTAAGGGTCCATTCCTAGAATCTCATCATTGATATAGGAAAACACATCACAATTATGCTTTAAGAAATCCATGTACTGTTGTTGTTCCTATGTAGGCTTGGATTCACAGAATAATATTTGCCCCAGATCTTCCTCGGTACCAAGGTTAACCTATACCAACTCATCAAAAATGTTGTATATTCCATCCTAAGTTGTTGGAGTATTACTTTATAGATCTTATTCAACATTTTAGGAATGTGTATCAACTATCGGAAATGGTTCATCTACACTGATTGATTCTGAGGGAACACTAGTGTCTACTTGGGCAGTGGTGGGATCCTTAGTGGAAGACTCCTTCTTTTCGGAAACCATGAAAATAGAGGATTCCATACCTATTACATTAGGAATGAATCTTCATGGTCCATGGTCGATGTTAAATTAATGCCGATGGTTCGGTTTGTGGTGGTTCAACCCGCATTAGAGAAAAAAGAATGTTTGATGTAAGACTACAACCAAAGGGTAAACATCTAAATACTTGATAAGAGTAGGGAGTTCTAGTATCACATGATCATAAGTTGGGTAGGAGTATGAGGTAATCATCTAGAGTTCATTGAACTTAAGGATTTGGTGACCTTTCTTCTAAGAAATGATATAGAAACTCTCCATGTCTGGCATTATAGCCTCCAAAAGGGGAATCAGAATGAAGAATGTGTCATCAAGATCTATCCATGGCCTAGCTGCGATGGAGGTGTGCTCAAGATCATTGGTCTAAAACTGATTTTCCATACTCTAGTAATATTTAGTGTGTAAATAACCTACCTCACAAGTGTCTACTAGAGATTAATCACCTTGAAGTATGCCTACTCGACCATTGAGGAAGTACTCGAGGCATTGGTGATATGAAGAGGTAACTGATTCATGAAGATGAAGCTGATTCCTACCCATTAATGCATTGCATGTAGTGTCCTATGAGACAACCATGAATTTAGTGTTTCCTACTGAATTGATGAAATGGGTCTTCAAATGGATCCTACCACATGGTATATGTTCCATCTTAACATAACCTAGAATCTTCAAGTCATAGGGGCTCAAGTATGCTTTAGTGAGTCCCAACCCACTGAGAATTTGGGTGAGGATGAGATTGATTCCAAAACCTATTTCAACTAGATAGTGATTAACCTCCACACAATTTAACTAGACAATTATGTAAAAATAGTGGATGTTCTCCTACATGAGAGACCCCACATCTTATTTGGGGAAAGAGATGATGGATTAGAATTGTAACTAGTTGACTTCTTCATCATATAAAGTCCTCCTTTTCAAATTGGTGGGGGATTTTCAAGAATTTTTTGAGGGATTCTCAAATTGATTCTTGACATATGGTGATCCTCGAGGATTTGGAAATTTTCAGGAATTCTAGAAATGTGTTTCAACACATCATACATTTATGCTAGGTGCACATTTTTTTCCTCTTTGAGGTCTCTCTATGGCAGGGAGCATGCCATGTATTACTAACTAAACCACTAGATTCCTGTTGGTGCTGGAAATGTGTTAGGACTCATCCAACAAACTACCTAGAACTAAAACTAGATTATTATTAAATGATTGAAGATTATTTTCAAAATACTGATCACGATGATACTAAAATTGTTCTGCCTAGTCAATTAGCATGGTTAGCAATTACGATGGATCTAGAGAAGCATGTTGGAAGGAAATTTTCTGCTGAGCTATGCACAGAGCCAGCTATCTGGTATAGGTAGCATGCATGACCTAGCTTGAAATACTGTACTAAACATCATAGTGGTTTTCATGTCCTCAACTCTTTCTTTGATAGTATCATCTGGGGAAATTTTTTGGGCCTTCCAGATAAATGTCACCATCAGGAACCATGTAGGGTTCCACCTTCTCGACAGTATTTGTAGAGACATACTCAAGGTCATTTTCAAGGGATTCTTTGACTATTGGATGAACACTAGGTCCAATTCCCATATCTATAAGCATAAATTCCCCTAAAGTATGATACAACTACAACATTTGTTGGGGACTTTTATTTCTCTTGTGCCATTAGTACCTACTATGCCAATACATCAAAGAATGGGAAGTGGATGAAAAAGTGGTATTCAAAGAGACCATAGTGACTTTTGGAGGTTTGGTGTAGGCTAAATGAAAAAATATGATTCCATGGGCATGATCAACTTCTCTATGGGCTAACCAATCCTAATACTCTTGAGTCCCATGGTTTAAAACCTATTGTCACTCACCAGAACCATCGCTATCACTACCGGGCTCGATGGAGATATGTTATACATACTCCATAACATCACCCAACCTAACCAAACTATTATCCACTTGATCCTAAAGCTAATCCTCAAACATATAGAATTTTATTATGGTATTTACAAGGATCCTATGGTAAGAGAATTGGTTGGGGGGATAAGTTATCTCAATGTCAGGTGGTTTTCTAAATTCTAGCAGCTTCAGAATCCCTTGTTCTAGAGCACTATGGAAATAACTAGGAACCATGGCCTTTGATAAGGAGTAGGTTTAGTTTCTACTATCTGGAAAGAGAGCTATAGGAGCTAGTACATGATGAGGTGGAGGAGGATAACGAGGGTCCAGAGCCACATTCTCCATTTTGGGTGGTGGTGCTTACCAAGGAGGTGTCTTCCGATTATAATATTATTGAGTAAGAGCTTGTTGATGTTGCTGTCCTCAATGAGGTTGTGCTTGGAAAGACTCTATGGGAAATAGATCTAGAGGATATGTGGACATGACCTTTATTGTGGAAGAAGTTTCTACCTTGGAAGCTCTACTTGTAGGTGTTATAAGAGGCATGGGATGTGATTTCTTGGCATTCTAAAAAGCTTCCCCTAGGTGTTAATCCTTTTCAGAGAAGTCCTAGAATCCAATGGGTTAATTATAAGTGATAAGGGTTGGAACTAATTCAGTCTTAAAACTTCTAACACACATAATCGACAACTGATTTTGAGTTAGAGACACATCGAGTGAGTATATAAGGCCTTTCCACTTGGTGATGAAGTCTGTGATGCCCTCATCTGTTATTTTATTTCCCTTGAAGAGGTTAGACATACATGTATTGAGAGTGGTGGAACTAAACAGGTAGAGATAATACCTATGTATGTCTTCCCAGCTATTGATAGACCCAATGGGTAACCCCGTGTATTAGACAAACACATGCCCTTCTAATGTCTAAACGAAACATTGGAGCTTTACAACTTTGTACTGATCTGGGGTTCCCAACATGGGTCTGCACCTAGAGATAAAATGGACCAGATGATATAGTGGGTAAAATATCTTGTTGAAGGGGGTGATGTTTGGATTCCCAAAATTTGGGGGTTCTCACATGTCATCCACCCATGCTAGATACAACTTTTCATTAGGTAGTATTTCCAACTATCACGTTTCAAATTATTTAAGACGAGTTGTGAAGGTATCTAGTAGATCATCCCGGTGGGGGTTCCTATATCAGTGAGGATTCATGACCACCGGGGCATTAAATGGATTATCAACACATCTAGAAGGCTCAATGGGTCTTAGAGAGACCTATAGAGCAGCCTAAGAAGTGCCATGATCAAGGTCCCGAGGGATATTCTCACGCTGTTAAGGTGAGTTCAACGACGCATGCCATGGTATCTTTCCATAAGTCCCAGTCTCTATTCTATTGGGATGCACATGATTGCTGAGTTGAGTTAGGGGAAATTGGATGAGAAGGACTCGTGCCTACCCCTGCTTCCCTGGTAGATGAAGAACATGATCTTGTTGAGGGGAACTATAGTTCAGATGCCATCCATAAAGGATATCATTAATGATTTGTTTTTGGTCTTTAATATACTTTGGTAGGGTGACTATTATAGGATATGCCTCTATCTTTTTCATGGATTTAGGCGTATCTAATGGATCCATATATCCCTTACCCATGTTGAGATTTCGACTGACAAAAAATGATGGATATGGTTCTCCACGGTTAAGATTATACCTTTGCAGGTGAGTGAGGAAACCTATTTGAGGGTACAAATGATACTTTCCTAACCCAGTAGGTTGGTCCTTTTCATCAGATCTTATTCCAGTGTCCCCATTCTTGGGACATGTGAGGTCATCCATATTCACTGTGAGAATACTGGGTGTGTGTCCTAAATATTTCCTAGATAATTAGGATTTTATTTATGGGACTAAAGTGGAGAGTGGCATACTCTCCCCAACCAATGATATTCATGGGTAGGGATTCTTCCTCAATGATTATGGGGAGCACTACAAGGCTCTAGACATATGTATTGAAGGGTCCGACGGTAGTTAGGTGACACGTGATGCTGAGCCACTTGGAGTGCTGCTAACTCAACCTTGTGGAAATACTGATCGATGTCATCAATGTGCTCTCAGATCTTGGGGTATACTAACTTCTAGTCACAGAGGTGAAATAATATCGACCAGATAGTCCAACGAAAGAACACGACCTTGTACTAGGTTAGGGATTATGGAATATAGATGTTGGGATCCACGTTTAGCCAGAACACTATGGACAACATATCAACAACAGTAGTGTTCCACAAGATTCCGTATATAGATACAAGGCCCAACTCATGGTTATCCTAAACATTGATCAGTGTTGGCTGAGGAACAAATGGAAACAATGATGTGGTGTGGTATGGTGTTGGACTAGCTGATGGAGGAGCCACTGGAAGAGCTAAATAAATGTGGAATGCGGGATTATCTCTTCGAGGTAGTTCCAACTACATCATCATGTCCCTATAGGATTGATTAATAACCATAAAATCATGTGCGAGGGTCACAAAATTCATCTATAGGTCCACTGGGTGCTAGTGATCTATCATATACCAAAATAACTCTTCGTGATCTCAGGTAGAGGATAGGAATGATGTTGGAGATGATAGAGACAATTTCACTGTAAGCCCCTAGAAGGGATGCAGATCTTCTTACACCTATATATACATACAAAGGGATTTGAGAACCTTGTGAACCTCAACTTACATGATTGAGAACATCATTTGGAGGACTCTTTTCCCATACTCTGATGTAGAATATTGGGGGGGGGGGGGGAGGATCCACCATTGAGTCACATTTGACTTTAGAATCTAATAAGTAAACAAGATTGATAATGACCTGTCGCTTCTTGGAATTTTTCCTTTGGCGACAGTGATTCACCCTTCTACCATGGGACAAATATTTAGGGTAGGGAAATTTTTTGCCACAAAGAGGACATTTTTCTATTGGTTTTGGCATGGGGATGACCTTTGTTTTAATTTTTTGAGATACTGGGAGGATCTACGCACCGATTGTTGCTGGAGCAACGAGGAACTCTGCTTGGACTACAATGATAAATGTAAGGGCCTCCACTCTGAAAGTTAACATAGCAGGGGGGCCTCTTATTTAGTCATCAGGGACATGGGGAGGTCCTCCATGTTGACTAGTGGCAACAACATGGGGAGGGACTCTGTACTGGTGGTTGATGATATAGGGAATACCCCCGTTTGGATAGATTCTGGAGTGAGGAGGACCTCCTATTGAGCTGGGGATTCTATGACAAGGACCTTTATATGGCTAGCTGGTGACATGGGTATGACCTCTGTATTAGGAACTATAAGAAAAGTTATGACCTCCGTGATGGACATCGACATGGAAGGGAAGAAATCTGATTTGATAAATTACAATAATATGGAGAGGGAATCCATGATATTTGTGAAAGTAGGGAGGACCTCCACTCTGACTGAATATTTTATGGGGAGGTCCTTCACACTGAATCTCATCGACATGGGTCATCCCTTGATGGATGTTGGTGGGGCCAGTGATGAAAAGAGTCAACCCAGCCTTCCTGTGGGGAGAATGAGGCCTCGAATCAAACATGGAATTATTGAGTCCATTTTCTACAGTAGTAGGGATCTCATAGAGTGCATAAAGGGTGGAAGGATCCACTATTGTTGTGGCAGATGATTCCCCCTGATGGGAATCCTAATGTTCTTGGGATGAATGTTGGTGTTGGGTGAGTTGGAACAAGGCTGGAAGAGCCATGGTGTATACCACTTATTCTCCAGACTAGGGGATCAGTCATTATTTCTGTTGATGTGGCATAGTGGGAGACCTCTTAAGAGACTCCCATGTGGTGGTCATTTCTGGGGTGATTTTGGAATCCCTTACTTCCTTGGCATAGGGGTGTGAGTCAAAGGACTTCTCTGAGGAGAGGCTCCCAAATCATTTTGTCATTGGAGTAGGGAGAAGTGGATCCCTATATGTCCCTTGGGGGTGGAGATATCGGTAAGGTGAATAAAATTTTAGGTCCTTGTGGGCCATCTCCCTCATGGGAATGACCCCCTCATGCTTGTACCATTGTATGAGGGTGTCGATCACACTCCTATAGATGATTCCAGAGGATGAGATGGGGCATGGTCACCTAGTAAATGATAACATAGTGGGATTCATGGAAGAGGAAGTGTCGTGTATGATTTTTGCATCAACATTTCTTCCAGCCCAACATTACCGGACATTGGGTGACTAGTTTCATATAGATTGGGTCCTAAAATGTTGGAAGGTTCGACTATCAGTACATATATAAGGAATGTGTTTACCAATGAACCATCATCATATAACCTTACATGGATGGAGAGAGAGAGAAAGAGATTCATTCTACTAATGTCACAGACCAAAATTGCCAACATTCAAGTTCTCTAATCTTTTTTGAGTTCTATGATGGGCTTGCTGTTTTCTTAGTGTGACCTCGCACTAGATTGTGGGATCTAGTGACATGTTATTCTATGGAATTCATGAACATTACTAGTCCCCATATTGATAAGAAGAGTTTCAGGTTGGGTTCACCATTTTTGTTTCCAACACTTTCACTAGGGTGCACCACCTTGTGTGTTATTTTTCACTAACATGAATTATACCCCATATTCCCTCTTTCCAATGGAAAGTGACATTCATCACTTTTTCGATGATGTTTTTTCCTTGACAGAAATGGGATGATGCGATTTTGATACCTCATTCCATGGATTTCTCCTTGAAACTATTCACATAGTTTGGGTCTCCCTCAAAGATTAATATGTGGTCATGAAACTCATTTCTCGAACCATATCTCTATGGATGCTGGTTAATTACACTGCTTCTTTTTGGAAATTACATGGGGTCTTGATAGGGAAACATACATCGGTTAGGGGGGTAGTCATGTTGGGCATCACTGGACTGTCTGGACACTAGAAAATTGGTGACTTGTATTCTTACTCAAAGGAGGGAATCTTAGGGAGGCATATCCTATATAGAACCCAAGGTATCCCATGTCAATCATGGGGTATTCGGTGCCAAAGGCATATCTTAGGAGGTTTTCATTAGGTATCCCATGATCAACATGAGGTAGCAGTGTGAAAGGTAGAAATTTTATCATCATGAGAAAATGAGATGGGGAGTATCAGAGCACCCCATAAAGGTATATTTGAAAGGCACATCCATAGGAGAGATAACCCAGAAGGTTTAATGATGGATGGGTCAAAACACTTAATAAGAGAGGAACCTTGTTTGTGTTTCCCAAAAAGGGAATATTTCACACCGTGACAACCGATAAAAACACTTATAGATGTGGATCAGATGGGTGCATCCCTAGGTGAGGGACACCATGGTTTACTATTGGTTAGGATTAAACCATTAAGTGGCATCCTACATACCCTGTTTAGGAGATAGGGATCGAAACCAATTTAGTTATATGGATGGAGTGGGGAATAAACATGGGATATTCTTGAGTTATTATAGGAAAAAGAGCGATGTACTTGGGTCTTACATGTTGAAATGGCCAAGGTGGATGGAATGATATCACAGGGATGTGGAAACCTGAGTAAAATCTGTATGGATGTGGATGAATTTTTGGATGGAGTGGATGGATTATCGGGGGACATTAGGATTAATCCTTGGAGATTATTCCTACATATTCATGTTATTTGTGGATTTAATTCCATGTATTTTAGAAGGGGGCATTGGTTCTTACACCCAATGATGTAGCCCAATGGGAAGTGTAGCATATGGCTGGGGCTTACGCATAAGAGTTTCCTAGATGGAGAAATGGAATAGTTGGGGTTTTCACATGGATGATTCCCATGGTAATGAGGATTATTTGGGATTAAACAAAAAGAGGATTCCCATGGGGATTGTATGGATTTCATGGAAATTACTAACCTCTAATCACAAATGAGTCATTCTCAGTATCAGAAACCAGAGGAAGAAGTATACCTGATGCTCAGAGTGAGAAAGAATCATTGATGAGAGATGGCGTTGGGATTATCCATAGAATCTTTCCAAGGAGGATCTAATTCTCTATGAGTAGGATATCACTCTATGTGAGTGGGGTTATACTTGGAAGTGGATCATGAAAACAAATCTCAAAGGGATATGGATGAAGTGTTGATAGAACGAGAAGTGGAAAGGGTTCCCAATTCCCATCACCTATATGATCCTTGTACCTAGAGTAAAGGATGAGAAAAGGTTCTACCTTCTGCAAGAAAGGATAGGAACTTAATCAAGGATGGATTCCTAGGAGGATATCAATCCCTATGAGGAGGGTGCATAGAATATTATTCCATGTCAGGAGGATCTAATTCCTTATTAGAAAGATCTCATTCCATGTCACTTATACATAGGACATCCTATATTTTACACGCAATAAGAGGTCATATTTTAGATTCATCTGTTGAGGACATTTAGTGCTAGGAAGTTTTACATTATATAGCTTAGATTAATGGGACTCACTCCTCACCCCTTGGGATTACATAACCATTATAGATAAATGCTTTGGAGGGGGATTTCTTTAGCAATTCTAGGTTGGAATGACAGGGAGGAATGATCACTCACGAGGTCCACATTAGCATACCTATGATGAAAAGGAAGAGACATTAGCATACCTATACTAAAGAGTAATTGATAAATTGGAATCTATGACCACACTTAAAGTCGAGTGGGCTATAAGAATGGATGGTGCAGGTCACATAAGGACTTGAAGTGAATTAGAACCAATCCTTAAAGGGTATAGAAGCTTGGATCACTCAAAATTCATGGAGAGTTTTCATAAGAGTGAGGAAACATAGTGAGGCCTAGGATAAGGGATTAGTGTAGTAGGGGACTTCAAAAATATGTGACTTGAAAATCTTGGGAGCTTCTATGTAACATCTCGACCCGGATCACCACTATGTTTGTGGTCGGACCGGTCACCACATGACCTCTAGCGCACCTCCCCATATGAAAGAGGCTTCCGACTAGCAGCGAGGGTGTAAGAATAGTCAGTGGAGAGACTATAGAATCTTATCAGAGTTTCACAATAGTATAACAGAGTAAATAGTAATCAATAGCGGAATCAATAATACATAATTGACAAAGTAGTGGAAGATAGATTTTATATGACGGAAGAAAAGTGGCAAACACTAATTTATACAATAGATGAATACATGACATGGCATTGATACAGTACATAAAGTAGTAAACAATACAACATGATTTTCAATACAATACAATGTGAGACACATGTAATGAAAATAACAAAAATCCCAAAAGAAATCTCCATAAGAATCATGAGATCTAGCTCAGTCCTTTGCCCCTAACTCCTAGGTACAAGAAAACAACAACAAGAAAGTTTCAAGGCCCTACGAACATGGAAGGTCTACTCAGGTACCCCAATACAATGGAGGCCCGAGTAGGGTGTGAGATATAAATCTCATAAGGTCGGCACTACCAGTGGCTAACCCAATCCTGATAGTATAATATGAATTAAATAGGGTGAACGCATGCATAAATAAAGTTAACATTACAATGTAACTAAGTACCCAAGTACTTGCTTCAGCCCTTGGCCGATGTATGAACATGTAACCAATTCATTAATTGAGTATTACCATTTATTTATATGTCACATGTGAGTAATCCAGCTACCGAGTCCAAGGAGTTTCCTCCATGGTAAAATGGGTCTAAGCAATGACTGGACCAGATGGGATTTAACCATGACACCTACTAGTCAATGCTGGACCCAAGGAGTGTATCCAAGGCATCCTGTGATTGTACAAGTAGTGAAGGTTCCAATATGTAACAAGGAAACCTGAAAAAGATATCCAGTGAGGGAGTTCCAGGGTAAAGACCAAGGTAACATAAACTCACAAAAATCTAATTTAGTAGTATCTGAGTCTTGCTAAGGGGTAATAGTGTAATCCATGGAGCGTAATCCAAGGAATTACACAATAAGTCACCTATAGATTCCAAGATGATTGACTAATGTAAAACGGTGATAAGAAAAGACAGGTCCCGATGGGATTTAACCATGGCACCTACTAGTCAATGCTGGATGCAAGGAGTGTATCCGATGTATCCTGTAAGAAGAAGGGACCCAATGGTAGTATACCAGGCATCCAAGGAATAGACAAGAACTAGATTCTTGGTGGGTATCGACTTAAGAAAACCATATCCTTGAATCGGAATGGGGTTCCCAAGACCCAAGGTATTCTTCTCTTAGAATCCTAGGCGAGCTCATGTAAGTCCATTCCTATTTGATAAAGAAGTCTTGTAATAATTAATCTAGTTCAAGTCTTGCCTTCCATTAGTGTGGATAGATTAGGTAGAGACGAAACCATTATTATTGGTTCATGCCTTGCATTCCATTAGTGTGGAAAGGTCATGTAGCATTGTAACCATTTATTTATAGGTTCAAGCCTTGCCTTCCATTAGTGTGGAAAGGTCAAGTAGCATTGAAATCATTTAGCAAAAACTATAAATGCATTTTTAAAGGGAATGGTCCACACCACTACCTTAATTTATCATGGTAAGGGTTTCCACATATGTGGAACCAATCCTTGTATCAGGAACCCATGTCCATCCATGGAATTATTACATGGGAAGCCATGTATTGTCCAAGGTATGAGAATGAAAACCCATTGAGTCCATCATGCTATTCCTACTTGGGAACCCACATGTCACCCAAAGTTTTATTAGTATTCAAAACATTTGAAAAATATTTCGTAATTTGTTTTAGTGTCAATCATTAAGAATTAACCATTAATTTGAATAAACTCATTACATTTACGAAAATATGTCAATTTCATTTAAAGGGCTCTAAGTTTCCATAAAAAGGGAAATTACCTACATGGGTAATTCCAATCCAAAACTAGACAAAACAGTTAGACAATGCTTCGATCCTTTAATAATTTTTAAAAGGGGAACTCATTATTTCTAATGCTATTAAGGACATGTCCTAAGCATTCCATATTTTAACACAACATCGAGGCATAAATATTGTAAACATGATAAGTCAAGAAATGAAGGCCTAAGAACTACTTTTCTGCTTGAAGGCAACACACCTCTATTGGAGGGGTTTTATTAAAAAACATGATATTACATACCAACAAATCATTTATCATCTTTAGCATTTAAAACATGAAACATGATAAATTCACCTTTAAGTGGCATTGAGCATAATACTTCATTGTATGAATTAATTTATAAAAAAAGTGTAGTAAGTAACTTTATTAATGCATTTATAAAGATTTATGACTTGGAAAGGGACCCTACCTCAAGGTGGAACCAAGCCATCCACATAGGTGACGAACCAAAATGAAGAAAAACCACATGGAGAAGCTGAACACACTACAAGAAACAATATAGGGTCTCATAAACACCAAAATCCCCAAAATTAACATGTGCGAAACAAAACAAGAGGTAATAAAATTACCCTAAAACCAATTTGACGGACCAAAACCATCCAAACCGCCTCGCCATCGGCGGTTATTGGCGGAACATTCATCCAAAGGTCCGGAGAGACCTTTTGGTCCAACCTAGACAGAAAGAAAACCAAAATTCAGATCACCCCACAACCTTAGGGTTTGGCCGATTGTCATTGGGTGCCGATTTGGTTGAAGTGAAGCCAGAAAAAAGAAGGATAAAGAAGAAGAGGACTCATTGTGATTGATCAGCCAAGAAAAATGAAGGAAACTGGATGGAGATCAAAGAGGAGAGGAGGCTGAGAGGGGTTGCACACATGGCTCAAACGGGATCCCCCATGATGCATCACAATTTGAGGAAGATAGGGGAGTGTTTAGTTTTTGTTTTAATTTTAATTTAATTTTAAAATAATTAAAAACCCAAAATAGGGTGTCATGCACGGTTTGACCCGCACGGTATTCCAAACCGTGCGCAAACTATGTAGAGTCTACTTCCTCCATGATGCACCCCACATAGGCTAAGTTCATAGTTTAGGAAACTGTGAGCAGGCCATGTAGAAGCCACTATCCCCTTTAAAATAGGGCTGCATAGTTACCTGCAGTGGGCCGCACGTCTTGGCAGGCTATGTGCAAACCATGTGCCCTCTTCTGTCTTTGAAAACATGAAGTTTCTCAGGTATGGCACTCCCAAAACTTCTTGAGCCACTCAAGAGACTTCTTGAGCCTTCACCCATACCCAAAACATCACTTAGTAGTAATCAAACTCTCAGAAATAAGTTCTGAAGCTCGGTTTTAAAAATGACCGGGTTAGTAAACAAAAAAAATCAAAAACATATGAATTTTAGTCCGGTTCAAAACACAAGATTCTACATTCTACCCACCTTACAACTTCTCATCCCTGAGAAGCCTTCAGGAACAATGTAAACACCACCTGACCTACAAGGGTCATGAAGTTTCATTCAAACCATTCCATTGTGTTACCAATCCCCAATGAACCTTACATATTTCCAATGCAGTCTACACTTCAGTCTTTAAAACCCGAGCCAATGCTCAAATTTCAACTTAATCACAGAATCAGAGCTTACATAGACTGTTTAGATAGAGACATGATCAGTTCAATGTCTGGATAAACACTTGACTGATGGTGATTACCACCATAGGTCTTAACATAATAGGTAGAAAATTCCAAGCCATGGTACCTCCACCATTGGAATTATTGTTTAAGGCATAAATCTAAGTGTTCTTACGACACCCATGACATGATTTCGTTAGAAATAAACCGTCAAATCCAAATAGACCTAATGGAATAGGCTGATCAAGCTCCCATAAAAGACACTACCGACCTTAAGACCGTACTTTCATTCACCAGGAAATGTTCTTTAAAACAGATCCTCACAACCGTAAATAGTGAACTAAAGAGAAGGTAACATGACTCGATCCATTTGGCGGACGTATATCATATATTTATAGCTTAGGTGGCTTGAGAAATTCAAAAGAAACGACTGGAGTCCAGGAGTCCAAAGAAATCATTCCTACATGGGAACCAGAGAATCACTTAGGAAATACCCATCCTAGATGAGAACCACACTTTAGTGTGTAACACTAACAAAGATCATCCAACAAGCTCAACATATTTTAAATATTTTGTCCGCCGTAAGACCGAAACTCTCTTAGTGCATCGAGGATGATGTCAAGATAGGGGACATGATCATCTCTTAAGAAGAGTACACTAAGAGTATTTAAGATGGGGTTTCCAATTACACACACCCATGAACTGGAAGATAAAATTGTTGAACCAAAACAAAGTCATGCTACCAAGAAAGCACCGACTCGAGTTTAGACTTACAAGACTCAAGGAAAATCAAGAAATAGACAACCATTTTACAATGGTTCTTTTAGGTTGTGTTGCATCTACTTGGAATGAAACATTAACAAACTCGATAGGACATTACCCACCTTAAGAGTTTACTGGTCAGAAGAGAAGAAAACTAGTCGCTCATAATTGCACTAGATTATTATAATGATACTGACATGTCAAAACAACTGAGTCTTTTGAAAACCAAACCGAGTATTGGAATGGAACTGATTCATTAATGATCAAGTCACTCAACATGAAGATGACCCGAGACCGTACTCAAAAGTACAAGAGGATTTATTACAGAGAAATGTTGCCTCATACGACCATCAACCTGGACGATGCCATAACTATTCACCCATTACTAAGAAGGAGAGAGGGTCAAATGACCAATAAGTAGCCAACCATGCCCGAGGCATGTCTAACCTACTGAAAATGATCATTAATCGATGATCAAGCCCATAAAAAGGTCAATAAATACATGACCACCCATCCAAACAAGGGTGTAAATTTAGAATTGAATGTCCTACTATGGACAATGGCACCCAAATAGCACCAAGAGTGAGAAAAGTTGTTGCACTATCAAGGCATTTAAGTTCTGAGGGCGCTACCTACCACAAGTTATCCCCTTATGAAGAATAAGTTTGAACCCTAACACTGGGTCACATAAAAAAAAGGTTATCAGGCTCAAAAGCCATTCATAACTCCATTGATAAGGAAAATAACGTCTATATAAAGTAATCATGCTTTCGTTCCAAGGAAAATCAAAGAGAAGTCCGAACCACCCTTACATGAGGGTTTTAAACCATGGACACCTCTATAGGATCCATTTCCAAGACTCTTATATTTAATCACATTTCATCTTTAATCATCAAATGTTTTAATCAAAACATAAATGTGCCATTTTCAAAACAAATCACAAGGTACTTGATTTTAACCAATGCTCCAAGGCAAAACAGGCAAGTTTTATAAAACTCTATTTTTTAAAAACATTTTACATTAGTTGTCATTCCATCATTTTCAGGAAACTTATCAAAATATATTCTTTTTATGCAGATAAGGCGACCTACAAGGGTCCTATTTTAACCAATCTTGGTTCTCTATAAATCAACCCAATAGAAAAAACACTAAATATTAAAAAATTTAAACACCCAAACGGGTCACCTCATAAAAAAATTCCCCAACTGACCTACTTGGGTCCAATTCCATTGTTAAAGCTAACCATATTTATTTCAGATCAATAGTAAAAATCTTTCACATTTATAGACAAGGCCTCATGCCAGTAAATTTTAATATGGATTGTCATTTCCCAATTCATGAAGCGCCCATACACTCCATGGATTGAAAATTGGCTCCCATTAATTGATATTAATTCCATTTCCTAATTTAACATGATCAAACATAATAGTCCAAATTATATGGGTGTACACCTACCAACCTGCAAAGAACCCATACACTTTACAGTTTTGAATTTGGATCCCATCAGTCAAAACAAACTTTCTTTAGAAACTGAATTTAGTAGCCTTTTATAATGGTTCATTTACCCAGGTTAAATTTTCCCACCTATAAGGAACCCATACACCTTACAACTAAAAACTGGATCTCTTCGTAATCACAACTGTTAAAATTTTCCCATGAAATCATTTACAAATATTGATGTAAGCTAACATGTCACTAAAAGCATCTAACAAAGAGCAACAAGCTAAAATCACTGAAGCATGGAAACTTAATCACAGGAGCATGCTATAACGAGCAGTAAGCATAAAAGGAAATCTAATGTATTAACTAAATAGCTATAAATCTAAGAATTACATATTGATATGGAACCAAATCATACTTAGTAGGAATCCTACTAATGCAACTACATGTCATGGAATATATGTATGGAATGTGAATTTCTAAGTGCCTAATATGATGAATTTAATGAAACTTCCTTGCCATATCAGGCCATGGAATTTTTACAAAGTTCCAGAAATCATGAGAAGTGGAAATTACACCAATCACTCTAGGTGAAATCATATCAATGGTAACAGTGAACAACATAAACAACAATCCTAGCCCTGGCCACTTGGTCATTTCCCGTACGTGGGGTGATAAGTCTCTAGAATGACAATTAATGAAGCATCAAAACATTCCTAGTCTCCTATCTACCAACCGAATACCAAAAGACAAATGGAAACCACCTGTGATACCACTTTGTAACATCCTGACCTGACCACTAATATGGTGGTCAGACCGGTCACCACATGACCTCAAGAGCGCCTTCCCATACACCAAAGGCTACCGAATAGAAATGAGTGTGTAAGAATAGTCAGTGGGGAGACTATACCCTCTTATCATAGTTGTGAAGCAGTATAACAGAGTAAATAGTAATCAACAGTGGAAGAAGTAATACATAATTGACAAAGCAGCGGAAAACAGATTTCATATGACTGGACAAAAGTGTCCAATTCCAGTTTATACTATAGATAAATGAATGACATGGAATTGATACATTACCAAAAGAAGTAATTAGTACAACATGATTTTCAACACAATAAAATGTGAGACACAAGCAAAGAATATAACTAAAATCCCAAATGCAATATCCACAAGCATCCTGAGCTCCATCTCAGTCCTTTTCCCCTTACTCCCTAGTAGAAGAAAACAGCTACATGCAAGGTCCAAGGCCTTGAGAACAAAGAAGGTTTACTCGGGTACCCCAATGAAATGGAAGCCCGAGTAGGGTGTGTGATATAAATCTCAGTATGCTGGCACCACCTGTGTATAACCCAATCCTGACAGTGTAATATAAATTAAAAAGGGTGAAAGCATGCATAAATAAAGTAAGCAGTACAATATAACTAAATACCCAAGTACCTGCTTCATCCCTCAGCTGGTGTCTGAACATGTTACCTATTAATTAATTGAGTATTAACATTTATTTAAATGTCACATGCAAGTAAGTCACCTACTAAGTCCAAGGAGTTTTCTCCAAGGTCAAATGGGGCTAAGAAATGACCGGGACCAATGGGATTTAACCATAGCGCCTAGTTGTCAATACTGGACTCAAGGAGTGTCTCAAAGGAATATTATGATAGTATATGCAGTAAAGGATACAATATTTAATAAGTCAACTTGGAAAATATATCTAGTGAGGGAGTTCTAGGGTAACGACCAAGGTAACATAAACTCACAGAAAGCTAACTCAGTAGTATCTGAGTCTAGATAAGGGGTGAGAGTGTAATCCAAGGAATTCCACAATAGTTTTCCTATCGAGTCCAAGGTGATCGAGCAAGGCAAAACGAGGCTATGAAAAGATATGCCCTGATGGGCTTTAACCATGGAACCTACTAGTGAATGCTGGATCCAAGTAGTGTATCTGAGGTATCCTATAAGAAGAAGGGACCCAACAGTAGTATACCAGGCATCCAATGAATATATAAGAAACATAGTCTAGGTTGGTATCAACCTAAGAAAACTGTATCCTTGAATCAGAATGGGGTTCCCAGGACCCAAGGTATTCTCCTCTCAGAATCCAAGGCAATATCGAGTCAGTCCATTCCTATTTGATAAAGAAGTCGTGTAATAATTCATCTCGTTCATGTATTTCCTTCCATTAGTGTGGATAAGTCATGTAGAGTTGAAACCATTATTTATTGGTTCAATCCTTGACTTCCATTAGTGTGGAAAAGTCAAGTAGCATTGCAACCATATATTTATTGGTTCAAGATTTTCCTTCCATTAATGTGAAAAGTTCAAGTAGCATTGCAACCGTTTAGAAAAAACCATTAAGGATTTTTAAAAGGGCAAGGTCCACACCACTACCTTCCCTTTTCATGGTAAGGGTTTCTAAAGACATGGAACCAGTCCTTATCTCATTAACCCAGGTCTGTCCATGGAATTCCCACATGGGAATCCATGTATTATCCAATATATGAGCATAGAAACACATTGAGTCCATCATGGTATTCCTACTTGGGAACCCACATGTCACCCAAGGTTTTATTAGTATTCAAAACATTTGAAAAACAGTTTGGTAACTTGTTTGAGGGTCAATCATTAATCATTAACCATTCATTTGAATCAAATAATTCCATTTACCAAGAAATTTCAGTTGCATTTAAATGGCTCCATGTATCCATACAAAGGGAAATTACCTACATGTGTAATTCCAATCCAAAACTGGACAAAAAAAATAGATGGTGCTTTGATCCTTTAATCATTTTAAAAATGGGAACTCAGTGTGTCTAATGCCTTTAATGACAAGTCCTAAGAATTCCATATTTCAATACAACATCTAGGCATAAAGATAATAAACATTAGAAGTCAAGAAATCAAGGCCTAACCACTACTTTTTAGATTAAAGGTAGTGCACCTCTGTTGGAGGGGTTTTATTATAAAAACATGATATTTCTTATCAAAAAATCTCTTATTATCTTTAGCATTTAAAACATGAAACATTATAAATTCACATTTAAGAGGAATTGAGCATAACACTTCATTGTATGAATTAATTTATAACAAAAGATCATTAAGTAACTTTATTGTGGCATTTATAAAGATTGATGACATGGAAAGGGACCCTACCTCAAGGTGGAACCAATCCATACCCATTGGTGATGAACCAAAACGAATCTAAACCACATGGCGAAGCTCAATGCACTACAAGAAACAAGTCAGGGACTCATAAACACCCAAATCCCCAAAATTAACACGTGCATAACAAAACAAGAGGTGAAAAGCATACCTAGAATCCAATCTGATGGACTAAAACCATCTAAACCACCTCTCCTTCGGTGGTGGTCGATGGAACTTGCATCCAAAGGTCTCGAGAGACCTTTCGATCCAACCTATACTGAAAGAAAACCGAAATTCAGATCTCCAAACAACCCTAGGGTTTATCCAAATATTATCGGGCGCTGATTAGGTTGAATTGAATTTAGAAGAAAGAAGAATAAGTGAGAATAAGACTCACCATGATGGATTAGCCTAGAAAAATAAAGAAAACCAGATGGAGATCGAAGAGGATAGGAGGTTGGGAGGGTTCACATGTGTGGATCAAAGAGGATCCCCCTGGTGCGTCGTGATTTAAGGGAGATATGGGAGTGTTTAGTTTAGATTTTAGTTTTAATTAAATTTTAAAATAATTAAAAACCAAAAATAGGGTGTCGCACACGGTTTGACCCACATAGTTTCCAAACCGTGCGAAAACTGTGCAGAGTCTACTGCCTCCAAGATGCACCCTGTATGGACTAGGCACACAGTTTAGGAAACCATGCCCAGACCATGCGGAAGCCACTTTTCCCTTTAAAGTAGGGCTGCATGGTTACCTGTAGTGGGTCGCACAGTTTAGCAGGCCATGAACAAACCGTGTTCCCTCTGCTGTCATTAAAAACACGAAGTTTCTTGGGTCTGAAACTCTTGAAACATTTCCAGCCACTCGAGAGACTTCTTAGGCATTCAACCATACCCAAAAACATCACCTAGGAGTGATCCAACTCTCAGAAATAAGTTTCGAAGCCCAGTTTTAAAAATGACTGGATTAGTAAATGAAAAAGTTCAAAAACATATGCATTTTAGTCCGGTTCAAAACACATGATTATACATTATTTAAGGTTTAGGTCTTCACGAAGGAATTGGATTCATGAAACATGGTGACCCTGCCTTGGCATGAAGTTAATAGATGGTAATATAGTGCTTCAGGAAGGATTAATGCTTCATGAATCCTCAAGTACCCCATAGGTCCTCATTCCTCTATAAAGGTCATAGGGATTCACAAAAGGCATCCTCACTATAGGTTGGGGTATTTATGAAAAAGGGTATAGGGGTTTTTCGATTCTCTATTACCTTGAATGATGCATTTTCCATCTGGTTCTTGGTGCTCAGGTGCTTCACAAATTGGGAGATTAGAAGTTGAAGGGTTGGGGTACCTGTATATTAAATGTGGAATGAGAGAAATATTTTTAAGCACAAGGATATTGTGATTTTAAGAGATATTCCATGAAGAAAAGGTGGGTTCCACAAATGGTTATGGCTCCTTTAGACTTACAGATCCATCCATCAACATTCATCGCTAGCGTAAAGGTCCATTATAGCTATAGAGAGTACTATCACGACCTTGTGTGTTCATGGTGATAGAGGGACCTCTAAAAATGGATTCATTAGGTATAAATTTAATGGGTTTAAGGTTCCATTTGAGAGTGTATTCACTTCCAAACAGTTCAATCTTATCCACCAATCCCATGGCAGCTATTTGTGTGCCAACACATTCTGAACCAGAAGCCCCTAAAATGGTTCCTAGAGGTGGTTGGGAACTAGGTATCCACAAGCATGCCTCTATATTAACAATAGTATTTCTACTAGTAGTGAGGACCTAAGGGTGGAATAGTGGGTATAAATTTCTCTCTAACTCAGTAGTAAAAACACTGGAACCATAATTAAATGAGAAGTAGTGGAATACAAAACATGAAATGATATATAATAACAAATTAATAAAAGTGCAATGCATGAAAATTATATAATATATAAATAGACACAAAACATGTATACATAGTACATGGAAAGACTAACAATAATAGTAAACACACTACTAGAAATTCGATCATTTGCGATGGGTCATTTGTGACGAGTAGATGAACCATAAAAAGTAGTGTCTTTTATGCTATTTTTTTCCATAGATTATTAATTCCATCGCAAAAAATAATTAATTGCGATGGAATTAATAATACATCTCAAATAGTTTTTGTGGGAATCCCCACCACCCAGTAGGAAAAGTAATCCCAACGAGCATTTTTGATAGATAATGTTATCTGTCATAAATGCTCATTTTCTCAGGATTATTTTATATGAAAATTACCATCTTTCACCAATAATTTATATGAAAAACTATTTGCAAAGTCATTAATTTTTTTTCAATTAGTTAGTCATAAAAAACCCGACGTTTTAATACCCATGCAGATCTCCTTTCTTCAACCTCTCCTTTCTCCTCACTATCCCATACGATGCACCGAACCTTACCTGGAAGATTCGCTACAGGTCTGTATTTCTCCATTATTTCTAGTTTTTTTTAAAGATTTCAGCTCAGATCTTCGAGGTATGGAATCGACTTATGTTCTCTGTCAAATTTTTTTTGCATGTTTTGAATTAATATTAAATATTATGGTTCGGTAAAACCCTATGTTTATAAGTTCTTATGATTTTCATGCTTTATTTGATATTTAGGATTGAAAAAATTATATTAATATATATTCAGGTAATAATCTGTTCATTTCTTTGCATATTTTGATTCAATGTTAAATATATTGGTTTGGTCAAACCCTATGATTTAAAATTTATATGATTTACATGTTTTATTTGATATTTATTATTGATTCAATTATTTTAATCATTTTTTGATAGTCATGTAGTTCATGAAATTTATTTTATTTGATTTTTAGATATTGTAATTTTTTTTTATTTTTGATATTTTTATGTGTTTTGTATTTACATTTGTATATATATATATAAGTATGTTTGTTTACCATTATATTTTGACATATGTTTTTGTATATATATATATATTAACATGTGTTTATTTAATTTTGATTTTTATGTGTTTAAATATATATATATATATATATATATATGATTTTAAAAATATGTTTAGGTATTTTGATACATATATACCCATATATGTATAAATGTATGTATATTTGTATATATGTATATATAAATTTGATATGTTTATCTATTTAAGGAAAATTGAAAAAATATATTTGATATATTTATATTAATTAATAAATATTTTAATATAAATACGTATTAATACATTTTGATTAATTAAGAATTTTTTAAATATAAATATATGTAAATAATACATTCTGTCTATACGTCTGTAAACATTTTAAAAAATGTGTAGTTTTTTAATATGTATATATATATATTGATATAAATATTGCGTAATATTTTTAATATATATATACACACACATACATATATGTATATTAAAATTTGAATATAAATATAGGTTTTTAAAAAACCTGTAATGTTTATGATATATATATACATTTATATATATATATATACATATATAATATTTTTAAAAAATGTGTAAGCGTTTTAATACACACACACACACAAATATATATATATATATATATATAAATATATAAATATATACATTTATGTATATTAATATGTGAGTATATATATAAGTTGTGTAAAAATGATTATTTTTTTGATATATATATATATATATATACAGACATAGAAATATATAAATATTAAAAAAGAATATAATATTTTTGATATATATATATATATGTATGAATGTATGTATATATTTATTTGATATATATTTGTTTAAAAAAATGTAAAAATATATTTTATTATGAAATCGTGTAATATATATATATATTTTATCATCTGAATATGTATATATAAACATTTTAAAAATAAATGTAAGTTTATATATATATATATATAGATTGGACTAGTATATTTATATAAAAAAGAGTCAGAATATATTTTATGTATTTATATTAATTATGAAATCATGATATCATATATATGATAAATATTAAAAATTTAATAATAATTTAAATATTAATAATAATCATTACATAATTTATAATAATTATTAATTAACTAGAAAATATTATTAATAAATATTAAATATTTATATATGTTTTTATCTATGTATATATAAATTTAATATGTATATTGGTTTAAAAAAATACCATATTTTTTTGATCTATTTATATTAATTAAGAAATATTTCAATATAAATATATAAAAATAATTATTTACATAATATTAAAAATAAATAGTAAATAGTAGTGTTAATTACAAAATATTATTATAATTTGAAAAATTGATGAAATATATGAAAATTTGTTTGTGTGGGCATGTTTGTATGTACATCGATTTGATATGTTAATTTTTTTTTGAAAAAACATGTTAAAATTAATTTGATGTAAATATATTTGATTATGTCTTACATATATATATATATAAATATATATATATAATGGATGAAAAAAATAGAAATGAGTGTTTTTAAGAATGGTGAGAAAATTAATTTAAAGTAAACATTTTAATTAAATGTTATTTATAAGATTTTTTTTATATTAAAAAACAATAAAAAATTGGTTTAATGAATAAACAATATTTTCTTAAATATGTAATATTAAGAACATAGTCAATAATATTTAAGATAATTTTCTGTAATACTTTTTTAAAAAATATAACAATTATAAGACTTATTAAGAATTCATAAAAAATATTAGTTATTAAAAATGTAGTATTAATTTAAACAAGTTATAATATTTAATAGTCCACAAATCATTATTATTAATAAATTGTTAAAATTACCCATGATTATAAAATCATAATAATAATTTTTAAACAAATATAAAAAATATATAAAAGTAAAAAATATATATAAATACAAAAAAAATTAAATTAATAATAATCATTACATAATTTTTAATGAAAAATAATTAATTTTTCAATATTATTAATACATAGTAAATATTAGTGTTAATTACAAAATATTGTAAATAACTTGAAAATATGAGTAAATTACCATTTTTTTTTCAAAATTTGTAAATAAAAAAATATGAGTAATTGTTAAATATTACTAATATTTTTTTTAAATTGAAATTTTATATCACAACTATGGTACACCCCCATCCCGGACCCAACAATAGTCTTCAATTTTTCAGACGATATATAGTGTGGAAGATATTTTAAATTTCTATCAGAAATTATAATAAAAATATTAAATGAATTACTATCATGTGTAATGTAATTAAACGCCTGGAGTACACATATGTAATGTTGCCTCTTGGATAAACCCTATATCTCAAACCTAACGGTGGTCTCAGATTTATCACATGAGACAATGTCGAGAGATATTCTATTATTTTCAAAAATTAGTTTGTGTATTATATAATATATTTAATATTGATGTTTTATCTACACTGAGCCTCTACGGTCCCCATAATCCACTGATAACCCAGTGCCTCACTCTGATCATATTCCATAAAATATTTCAAGGTGGTAAAATTTAATAACAATATGGAATTAGTCATAATGATCTAAAATAATTGTTTTTATTTTGTTGTTTTCAAGAAAACTGTGAACACTGGAATTTGACACCAGTATCTATTATGTGATCGTGATTGGACCAATAGTCACACAAAATGAAATGGATCAAGTTTAAATCATGTCTACAATGAAGGTGTTGAAGCCTTTATATCATTTTCATCATCAAATATAGATTTTGTTTATGAAGGAACAATTAAATGTATGTTCCAGAAATGTAATCTTAGGACATTCGAAACATTTGACAATATTGGAATTCATCTATTATATTCTTATTTTCAGAAAGATTATATTTTTTGGTATTAACATGGTGGAAATATTTTAGTATAAAATATAAATTTTTATGTTCTAGATCCATTATTTCATAATTTAATACATGAGGAAGCTGGTCCATATATTCCTGAAACAATAACATCAAATGATATTCCAAATCATGAATCTGACCCTTCTCAATTGTACAATTTGTTGAAATATGATGGGGATGCCTTATATATGGGAATCCAGATGAGAAAACATGAAACTGTTACAAAATTTATAGCTATTAAATTAGATTTTGGAATGCTTAATAGTTGTTTCAATCCGATTTTATCTTTTTTAAGTCATTGTTTCCTAACAAAAATATATTACCTGCAAGTTTCTGTGAAAGTAGAATGTTGGTTCAAATTTGGGTATAAGTTATCATAAGATCCATAAATGATCAAATTACCACATCTTATATTATGGTGATTATGAATCTTTGGTTAACTGTCGAATATGTAGAGAATTAAGGTATAAAGAGTCACAATAAGGAAAATCTAGATTTCCATGAAATGATTGAGATATTTTCCAATTACACCTTGTTTACAATGTTTATTTATGTACCTCAGAATAGATCGATTGATGTCATGGAATAAATCAAATATTTCGTCAGAGAATGCATAAATCATCCATGTGATGGTGATTCATGGAAGAATTATGATCAGACACATCCTTATTTTCCTTCAGAACCTCAAAACATATGGCTAGGCCTTTCTACTTATAGTTTTTGTCCATTTGGTAATTAGTATAGTTAATATTATTGTTGCCCTATTTTCATTAGTCATTAAAACTTTCCTCCTTAGATGTTGATAAAGGAACCATACATGCATACATACACACATACATATATATATATATATATTTGACGCTATTAATTCTAGGAAATCCAAAGAAAAGTATCAATGTTTATCTCAAACCACTAATTGATGAGTTAATTTCATTACAGAACTACGGTGCGACTACATTTGATATAACAATAGATCCAAATTTTATATTAAAGGTTGTATTAATGTGGATGATCAGTGACTTTTCACCACATGGTATGTTATCTGGATAGATCCCACATTGCCTAAAATCATGTTCGTATTGCATGTCTAAGAACAAATCATTTATGCTTTATAATTGTAGAAAGGTTAGTTATTTTGAATTCCATAAAATATTTCTTCCTAAATATTACCCTTTTCGAAGGATCATAATTAATTTTACCAAAGGTCAAATTGAAACAGACACACCGCTAGAAGTTTTATTAGGTAATCTAGTAAAAACCATTGTCTCTGCATTACCTGATGTTACTTTTTGACCAACCATAAACGAGAAAAAGATAAATGGTTTTTTGTAGTGATTATAATAGGATAATGTGGAGTATTTTTTGGGACATTCCATATTGGTCTGATTTGTTGGTTTGTCAAATGTTAGATGTCATTCATATTGAAAAGAATGTTTTGGATAACATGTTTTATACCATGTTGGACACACATGGTAAGAGAAAAGATAATGTAAAGTCACGATTAGATCTTGAAAAAATTTACAGATGTCCTAAAATTGAATTATTTGAAGATGAAAGATCACACCAATTAATAAAGTGAAAATAAGCTTACTCAATTAGTAAAGAAAACAATTTATTATCATGTCAATGGATTAGATATTTGAGTTTACCAAATATTTATTCTTCTAATTTATCTCATGGAATCATAAATGAGAATATTACTGGGTTAAAAATTCATGACTATCATTTCATAATTGAAATATTACCACTTGTTGGTCTTAGAGGGTTGTTGAATTATTCAATCTAGGAAGTGTAGACTGAAATATAAATATTTTTCTGAGAAATTTTTGTTGAATTATTAGATTATAATGCATTGAGTTTTCTGAAAAAATATGTTGTTTTAATTTTATGTAAATTGTAGAAAATATTCCCTCCAAAATTCTTTGATTTCATGGAACATTTAATATTGCATTTTCCATATGATTCTTAATGTGGAGGGTCAAAACAATTTCATGGGATGTATCCAATTGAGATATGTATGCAAAAAATAATGAAGAAAGTACCCAAAAAAGCATCAGTTGGAGGGTCGATTGTAAAAGAATATTTGCAGGAGGAAATTTCAAATTTATACTCTTATTATTTTCAGTTAAAATATCATTTAAAACATAACCTCTTGGGTTGAAATGAGAAAAACATTGATGATGTCACAGACCATTAGTTGTTAGTTTTTAATAATCATGAGCTTGGTTTTAGAGGTTATCATGAGATATGGATTAAAGATGAAGAACTGAACATAGATCATACTTATGTTCTACTGAATTATGAAAAAATTAAATGGTTTATGCTGTAAGTACTAATTTTTTATTATTTCATAAAATCATTATAAATGATCTATTTATTTATATCAACTTTTTAAGACAATATGATGAACATATTAAAAACCAATTTATACAAAATACATCTACTTCTCTTGAAGAATGTTGGGAACAAATTTTTTAATATTGGTTTCAAAGACTATAAAGTTAAGATTCTTATGATGGAATAATAAATCAAATTTCCAATGATATCTATTATTAATATTTTTTACATGTATCACAACAAGAAAATAAAATTGATAGTCGATTATGTGTGCTAAAAAACCTTCCATCAAAATTGGTAAAATATTATAATTAGTATGTGTTTTAGGGATTTTGATTCCCTATATGCATATATGGTTACTCAAAGAAATTAATTAATAATGGTATTCATTTTAAAGGATACTGTCATAAAGAAAGTTAAGTTGAATTTTATGTTATGCTAGATGAAATAGCTGAGTTATGTTATTTGGGACCAAATTATGTTACAATGTTTAAATGTCATTGGTTTGATATTGATCAGGGGTTGCAAGTTCATCCAAGACATGAAGTTTTTGACATTAAATATAATCGTTTTCTTGCATCAAACAACCCATTTATTTTGAAACATCAGTCACATCAAGTTTACAATGATAATTACTATGTTGTTTTGAGATATTTGAAGGACTGGTGGAGTATGATAAAAATAAAATCACATGAAATTAAACATATTGAAAATGAAAATGGTTATGTGGAAGTGCAACATATTGGAAATTTTAAAGAAACATCCCAAAATATATCTATTACTTGATGAGATATAAATATCAATGAGGAAATAACCCAGTTAAGGGCTGATGATATAGATAATGTTGATGAAGTAATACGGGATGATGAAACTGAAATTCTTATAGGAGTGGACAATGCTGAATATGAGGATAAAGACAATTATGTCAAAAAAAATTGTGATAAAGATGACGATTGATGTATTATATTCTGGTCTTCAGTTATAGTTAATTATCATATTCTGATATTTATTTGTTTTTTAAATTTCATATTTTTGTTAACAATTAGTTATAGGGAACATTATTTTATTCTGAAATTTATTAGTTTTTTATATTTTATATCCATTTGAACTATCTCTTACTGGTGAGAATATTTGTTTCAGATGACTGGAGATGATCATGAAGATCTTTTGCGTTATCTCATTGAGGTCGGACATCCTGATGATGAGACTGATTCAACTGCTACTCCTCAAGCTAGTGTGCTTACTAGGAGGGGGTGCGGTCTTGCTTGATTTATAATTCCAAATCATATTCTAGAGATACGACCATCTGTTGATTTTGATAATCATTTATAGAGGTATGATTAAATTTTTAAGATATTTATTTTATATTTACTAAATTAATTAATTTTGATAGTCGTTTTATGATTATATATTTGTTTTAATTTTTCATAGTTTTTCTCATCTATCCATTGGGCTGGCTTGTGCGATTCTGAGAAATTATTTTTTTAAGCCATAGTGTCATGGGACCTAGTACCAACTAACAAGAATGACCTGATGTTTAACCACTATATTATACATTATTAAATAATATATAATTTTAAAAAAAATATTTAATTACAAACATTTTTTTTTTCAGAATTCATTTTCTCCATTTTTTGATAGCTATAGAGGCCATATCTGAAAGGCATGGGATAATTGTATATGTGAATGATTTCTCCAGTTTCTACACAACATCAAAAAGTGAGCTTTGGATAAAAATTGTGCTACTTCCTTTGATTAGTCTTGTTTCTCCCAACATCCCGACTATATGCCAGCTCAGGTATGGGATGGGCTATGATTTTTTTATCTAGGAGAGACTTTTAGGAGGAGATCATCAGCTGGATGTAAAATTTGAGGGAGGCAAGAGGTCACCCATAGGGATGAGAGTTGTACATTTGGCATACATCGTTGACATATTGGATGAAATGTTATTTATTATTGTATATTTATTTTAACTAGAACGTATTTTTTTATATTATAGAGGCCTCTATGTAGCCCTCTATTACAGAGTTTAAAGTTTAAAATAATATGAATAATGATCCCCATACATGATAAATTATAGGTGAAAGACAAAGCCATATTATGGTTAGTGATTTTGTTGAAAAATGTCATGAATATTAAATTTATTATTATTCTAATTTTTCATTACATTTAAAGAAAACATATGAGGCTGTGAATTCTCATTAATGGGGGAGTCAAGCAAAGGAATAAAAATATATCACTACATATTTGGGTTTCGATGAAGGATATTGGATACAAGAAACTTTGTAGGGTGTTGAGAAAGGTCGATTGATTGGTATTGGTTATCGATAGAAACCTACAAGTTATTTTGGTACTTCTACAATGACACCAGTGAGCGTGAAGGGAGCTCATGGAGAGTCATCATCAAATCCATCATCCACTGTAAATTATGAGGAGATGTTGAGAGATCAAGATGAAATGATATAATAGATCTAAAAGTATAGGGATGAGGAACTTGAGAAGCAGTATATGAGAGATGAAGAGATGATAAAGTATATGTAGCGACTTGCATGTGGCATTGATAAGGAGTTTCCTCCCCATAGTCATTCAAGTGATCCTCTTGCACATGATGCAAGTTGACGATTTATGATGAATGACTGTTTTGTAATTTGGTATGATAGAAATATTATATTTGAAATGATGAATTACTTTATGTGTGTTTTCATGTTTTTAATTTTTTTAATGATTTTTAAATATTTTTAAATCTATTAATTTATTTTTTGGGTTTTAAATATTTTTAATTAATTTTATGTTTTATAATTATTCATAAATATATTCAATTGTCTATTTATTTTAATTATTTTTCATTATATTTAATTTTTTAAGTAATTTCTGTAATTTTAATTATGATTAGGTTTGTTTATTTTATAATTTTTAAAAAATATTTTTATTTTATTTAATATTTTAATTATATATATATTTTTTATATTTTTTAATTAATTTGTTTTATTTGTAATTAATTGTTTTTATTTAATTTTTTTGGGGAAAAAATGTTATTTTCGATGGATCAATGTAAAAAGTGATTTTGAATAATATTTCAGGAATGTTTTGTGAGAGATTGTATATCCTTAGGAAAAAATAGTTTTTGCGACAGACCATCGCAAATAATCACATCTGCAACACCCTCTTCTATGATGGGTTATTTAAGAAGGATGCTCGTTATAAATGACTTTTTGGTGATGAGAATCCATTGGAAATAACCCACCACAATTATTTAAAATTCTTGTTGTGATACATAAAACAATCAGAGGGAATCTTTAATATCATCTTGAGAACATGATCAAGACTCTGATCCTATTATTTATCCTTTCCCACAAGGTTTTCAATAATAAAGCACAATCCATAATCCTGATCCTGCAATAACGTGGTTTATTTGGGTACCCCTGTATAATGGAGGCCTAAACATATTGAGAGATATATTAAAAAGGCCACCATAAATGATGTATAATGTTTTATCCAACCCATGTATATAACATAAAGTAGTGTTCAAGTATATGAAACATAAGAAATATAGAAATGAAAGATAATAACAAATTCACATTGGCTCAGATTCCCCATGGAACATCCTGCTGGCAATAACTGCTTCGGTATTGGATAAAATATCTATGAAATTTACCATATAAATATATTATCATATATGTCAACGAATATATTTTGAGATATACATGCTCTGATAAGGACCCATGTCATCCACATATTAGTACATGTGATAATTGAAATAATAATAATGATGTCCTAATATCTATGGCTATAAGCCCAAGAATCTATAAATGAGTGTGGTAAACATCATAAAGAAGGTACCATTAGTCATATGTAATAATAAAAAATCATGATATAATTCATTTTTCCTATGATCCTATCGAAGGAGTTCCTTAATGTGGAACCTATATATCGCTCAAGGAGTAACGTAATCCCTCTTATTCTTTGAGACCATCCTTTGTATCCCATAAATAGAAAACCCACGTATCGCCCATAACTTTCTATTTCCCTATGAGCACCTCTAAGGTGTTTCATAAAGAGGAAACCCAATTATTTCTCAAGGTATGGGAACATCTATCCTATGATCCCATCCATAGTGTTCCTTAATAAGGAAACCCACGTACCGATCAAGGCATAATATAATTAAGGTGACCTATGAGTCCTTCCATGGAGTATTGTAAAAAGGAAACTGAAGTATCACTCAAGGAATTATATAATTCAAGTGAACTATGAGACCATACATGTAATTACATAAACAATAAACACAATTAGTACCCAAGGACTAATATAATTCAGGTTACCTATGAGCCATTCCATGGAATTCCATAAAAAGAAAACTCAATTGTTGAACAAGGAGCACATTAATAATTTAACCACTTAGTTTTAAGAAATAGAGATGGCCATATCCATAATAATTCCACTCATTACATCAAATATGACATACTAAGAATCCATGTACATAATATTTCCTTACCACAATTCGAGTATACACATTTTAGTCCATTTAATTTATTAATAACAATTGGGTAATAGAAATCTGATTTACACCATGATCACATCAACAATTAATCTAAAAGATTCATTTATAAAAATCATGAAATCCATAAAATAATATAATTCACCTATACTTGTTTTGTTAAAAAATTAAAATAAATTTAATAAAAAAGATTGTTCAAGCCATAAAAATCAAGAAATAATAAGATTACTAAGGACTAAGTGGTTAACTTAAACCATTTTAATCAATTGATTCATTTATAAATGTTCCAAGGAATTTAAGAACACACCCATGGGGTGGTTAAATAATTATCCAAAAAATGGAACATAAAGTATGTAATTGAACTCACCTTAATAGGTGGTTCAATTTTAGGTCATCTAACACCAACCATGTAAAGAGATTAAGGAAAAATATGGTTGTGATCTAAAAATTTAATTTAAGGAATTTCACACTTAGAGGTAACTCACAAAAAATTATGGCTTATGAAACGAAGAAAATATTATATAGAAAATGTAACTTGAAGGAAAAATATTATAAACTACCTACTTCATGCTTAAGATGGACCACTCATCCATTATCAATCATTAATTAGATCCAATATGAGAGAAATCATAAGATTTAACAAATCCCCCCCCCCCATGGGTAAAACATATCCATTGGGCTTAACATTTTGTATGGTGAGATAAAATAATAAAGGAAACAAGATGATTCTTAGACTCAATTAAGGGATAATAATACATCCATAGGCACCTGATTTGGTAATGGAATGGATGACATAGCTCCAAGACTAGAAGGGGACGAAGGGGGGTTGAGTAACATAGTGATGTGTGTGAAATGGGAAGGAACATTGGGAATAAAAGCATAAAAGGAAAAGGGGAAGTGGTATTTTAGATCTCTTCAAAGAGAAACATAGTTTGGTATCACTTTTTTTTGAAAAAAAGTGCACTAACCATAAAATGTAACTATGTAAGGACAGCCACAACTCACACGACTAGAACACGGTTTGAAAAACTGTGTGCTATCTATGTGGTTCACAACTACAATTTTCTATAATCCCCATGCATGGTCATGCACCTCCTTTTAGATGGTTAGTCAAACTATGAAACACCACCAACTCCACTGCATTAGGAAACATAGTTTTATCTATAGGATTCATAGTTTCATTAAGCCATTCCCTTATAGAAAAATAGGCCGCATGGTTTCTCCTAGTGAACCACACGTTTTAGAAAAGCTATGTGCCTATACCAGTTTCTCCTAAAATAGAGTTTTTGAATCCCGATGCTTCCAAAAACCATCAAAACAATCAAGATGACTCTCAAGATTTCATCGATCCCATTCTCTAAAGCCCGTTAACCGACTTTTTGTGATGTCACCTAACAAAACCATTATTGGTTCTTTTTATCAAATGCAATACAATTTTGAAAATGAAAATCCAACGACCGGTCCCAAACAACCATGGAACTTCCTTCTTAGGGGTCATCACCAACTATCTATGGGGGAATCCAGAACATCTGTATTCTTTTAAATTACACCTTGTGTTCACTCCTAAAGATTTCATCCATTAAAACAAAAAAGGTATTAAAATTTTTAGCTCGGTATATAACTGGTTCTCTCTTAACATATTCATTATGATTTCAAGATATGAGGCATGATCCCCTTTAACAATGAGTACAAAAAGATTACATCAACAATATTTTATTGCTCCTCTCAATACATGAACGCATATAACATGTTACATTTTTCTCTACCAACCCTAGGAATAATTTTACTGAAAATTCATTAATAGGTTTATTCATGGGTCAACCATATCATGGTTCCCAAATTAATTTTAGGTTATCCCATATCAAGATACTACCTTTATTTTACCCAAATATCTGGGTTGGCATGCCCAAAAGTGTAAATCCATAAACCATTGATCCTAGGATATCACATGACCATTCATCAACATGTCATTTAAATGGTACCGCATGAAAATGGAATGTACCATTAATATCTATCTTAGAACAATAGGTGAAAAAACCCAAACCACCCAATTCAAACCCGACATAGTTTATCGCGATTCGTATTCCAACTTCAAGGCTAATTGGGAAATGCTACAAGGCATGTCACCCTCATTAAATCAATATCTCCCATGGAACTTATCTAGATATTGTATCCCATGTTCTATTAAGCATTAAACAACTGCCCAAATCCTGGTATTATATTATAATTTCATGTTTTAACCAAGATTACCTGCTTTTTAAACCCATTTTGACCATTTCTGAATGTCCCTTTACGATCATGTTCCTTCTACTTTAAAGAAAATTCTTTTCATGAAAAACATGATTCTATATAGCTTAGGGGTATCTTATTCATCACATCACTAAGAATGGAATACATCAAATGGAACACGTTCTTTTACCCCAGAATGTAGTTTCTAGATGCATCCAAAATAGTTTGAGTAAGTGTTATAATTAAATAAGCTAAACCGACCACTTATAAGTTCATTAGATCAAAACAGACTTAGATGTAAAAATTATTCTCCCTCTGAAACATGTTCACATAAATCATCATCATCATGCATAAAAATCCAAAGTTTTCTTGGATCATCCATTAAATAGAAGATGGACCCTTGTATAACTCCACCCAAATCACTTGGGAGAACTCAAACGAAAATTTACCATCTCAAGTATATGATGATCACAATGAGATTTTAAATATCGGGTCACTCTACTATGTGGATGGCTCATGAACATATCCTTTTTAGAACTCACGACTCTTATTCCAAGAAAACATGGAAGCACAAGGTTTAAAGAACTTTGAAAACCTATCAATCAGGCTACATTAATTTTAGTATATCACTTTAAAATAGATATGAACCATGTATAAAAATATGTTTTACTATGATATGAGATCAATTCAATAAGGTCAACACATTCTTAGAAGGTGATAGCCCATAGGAATGATGGGTGGTCACATGAACAATAGAGTGGATGACCATGCCTGAGGCATGCCTAACCCATTAAACTAGAGAATAAAACGATGCTCATGCCCTTAATAAGGATTAAACTACCAAATGAACATTTTTATACCTAAATTTTTTTTTTATTATTTGGATTCCTACTTTGGAAAAATTATAACACCTCAAGATTTTGTGAATTATCTTTTCATGAATTAATTTAATCTTTTTAATATATTTCATTTTACGCAACACTATATATAGATTTTGTTTTATGAAAGAACTTAGATTGTATAATGTTTCACACAACAAAATGTTAATATTACACTGTAAGAAACACATATATTAGATTTTATTACACACAAAACTATGTTGGTCTTCTGTTATACACAATTCAGAGTCCCTTTGATAGCATACGTTACATGCAAGGTTGACTTTTACCAAACTACAATATACTATTAATATTCTTATTACATATCATTATAGTTATGAATTAGTTATTAGAATTAGATTTAGGAATATGATCAATCTAATTATTACAATATATTTTACACAAGTACATAAAATTAAACCACTGGTTATCAATTAGTTATAAATTAAATTAATAACTATTTGAAAATAATGAAATTATTTTTATAAGAAAACTATATACAACACCATTTTATCTCAATAAAATAAGAAAACCAATATTGATTAATGTTTTTTAAAAAATTATATATTATATATTCAATCAAAATTTTTTACACTCATCCAAAAGTTTTCATAGGCAATATATAAGAATAAATCAAATTTTATGAATAAAAAGATATATATTTCTAAAAATTAATTTTACAGCCTTTTTATGGTGAACCTGTTTTAAATATAATTATTTTCATTATTACAATTTTTATTTCAAAAAATTATCTTCATTTTTTAGAGTGGGATATCAATATTTACTTTGGGTGAATTTTCTGTATCTTTTGGAGAAGTTTCATATTTTGATGAATAGTAAATAAAACTGAATTTTAATTCAAAAATGCTTACTCATCTAAAAAATTTATAATATTTTTTTAAATAAGTTTTAAAGATTCATTAGATAATTTTTTCATAAATTAATCCAATTTATGTCTTGAAATCATTTTCACATTGAAGTTGGACATAAAAACCGTTCAATATTTTGAATATTTTTACTTTAAAAACCTGCTTTGTTATCCAATCCATGGGATTAAATTTAAATTAATTTCTACTAATTATGTGATTTAAATTTGGAATAATGGATTCCATATTTTGAATTTGAATAATTTTTAATTTATAATAATTTAAACTTAGTTTTTGACCAAAAATATTGGTGAAATGGATTAAAATTAATTATAGTGATTAAGAGAAAAATTTGATTAACAAATGGATAAACCTTACACTTAAGGCCTAAAATGACCTATAAAATTTGTAAAAAATCCATTTAATATTCATATTTATAACCAATTATCACATTTCTATTATTATGAACATTATTGGAGACACATGGCATGGGAAATTTTTTTATGGAACTACCTTTTAAAAAATTTAGAAGAATACACATCCTCCATCACTATAAAAGGAACTCACCCATCCCACATATTCACGCATCTAAAGTCCATTAGATAATATGAAATCTGACCAATTATCCTAAAAATATCCCTTAATTCATCCAAGTATCCTCTTTTTTGGCTTAAATACAATCTAGGAATCCCTTTGCTGAAAACCAAAGGAGTTACCCAAAGAAGAGGTAACATCCTTCCAAAAGATCTTTTGTTTAATTTTCGTTCTCCACCCCATAAAATGTTATTATCACCTGATTATGTAGAAACAAAAGTATCATAAATATACTGATATTTTTTTTATGATATGGTATATACCTACAATTTCACACACTTACATCTAGTGGGTAACAAACTTAAAGTTCATGTGTACGGTAGACCGCCACCCCTTGAAACAATGTTGTTTGTTTTTCCTTTACCACCTATCATGGGTGAGAATTATAATGGTCACAATATTTTTATACGATATATATGATATAGATTATGTATTTATTATTATTTAATTATTATATAAAACATATTTTCATTCCTTCCATTTTGTGTAATTAAGATTACTTTATTTGTGGATGTGTGGACTACCGCCTCATCGAAGCGATGTGATTCATTCACACTTTAAAGGGAATATATTAAGGATTAATTTAGTGAACTTATATAATATATATTACATAATAATGATACTTTATTTATATTATATATATATCATTTAATTTTCATTCAATACGATAGGAAAATGGAAGCAATATTCATGCGTACGTACGACCTACCGTCTCCCTGAATAGTGTATTCAATTTCATATTTATATATTTAATATATAATATATATATATATAATGAATATATATGATATTTATCTCGTGAATTAAATCCTATAAAAAAGTAAATCATGATCAAATTAATAGTATCAATAATAACATGTCAAAACAAATATGAAAAAAGATGATATTACCCCAAAAATAACATTAACATGGAGTTGTCAATAAATGGGTAATATAGAGTCATAAAAAACTATATATGGTATTAAATATAATAAAATGGTTTGGTGGTAGATTTAAAATAAATGTATATATGTTATATAGGAGGTTATAACATGTTTGAAGAAATTAAATACTTAAGGTATAAGAATTTCAACTCACCGTTTATTTATGTGAGATACATTCCATATTCACCATTGGATTATTTTGTGTGGTGTATATAATTCCATATGATATGTTATTTAGTTAATTTAATTTATTTAATTATATTAAAATTTTTATTTTATGTTATTATTTTCCAGGGATCATGATTCTAAAGTTACTACATAGTTAGGTGATTTTCAGTATCAAATTTATTTCTGCAAGACTTATTCCTTATTCACTAGTCATTTATCTTTTTAATGTATATAATTATAATGAATATATTATATGACTATTATCCTAAAATTTATCGGTATTTAAATACCCATTTTATTATCTCTCTTTCATGGGGTTTATGTTTCAAAAGTTACCAAATCGGTAACACTACTACAAAATAAGACTATAGCCACGGTTTTAAACCATATCTATAGGCCAAAAAATGATAGCTATAGGTTATATCCACGGTTCTCTCAACCGTGGCTAGTATTTTCATAGGTATAGGGTAAATCCTATAGCCACGGTTCAAACCAGGGCAACAACCCTATAGCCATGGTTTGGAAACCATGGAATAAGCTAAAGTCATCATCGTCTATAACCACGGTTCCAAACCATGGATATAGACATATAACCATGGTTGGGAACTATGGCCTTAGACCTATAGCCACAGTTTAAAACCGTGGCTATAGTTCTTGAGATTTCCTAAAAAAAACCATCACCCTTCAGCCTGTGATGGCCCCTTGCATCCTCCCCACCGCCCCCAGAACAGACCCCACTCATCCCCCTAGATAGCACCCCCACCCTCCCCCCAGTGCTGGGACCTTGCATCCTCCCCACCGAACCCTAAAAATCCCCCCACTCCCCCCTTTCAACCCACCTGCACCTTATGACCCCCACCACTCCCCCTACAACCCCCCTTCCCACCCTGCAAATCCCCCCTGGACAACACCCCCCAGACAGAGACCCCCTTCCCCCCATGCCCCCTATCCCATTTCTCACACCCCTTGCTCCACCCCTGCTGTACACACCCATTTCAACCCCCTGCATAGCCCCCCACCACAGCCCCCCTTACACACACCTGCCCCCTTTCCCACACCCCCACTGCACCCCCCCTACTAGACATCCCATGCACCACCCATGCTGGACACCCCCACTCCCTTCCCCCTGGACAGACCCCCACCCCCTAGACAACATCACCCTCTGAACAGACACCCCCCACCCACACACCCATGCCCCAGGATAACAACCCCCCACCCCTACACATACACCCCCACACCCCGGTAAAGACCCATCCCCCTTGTCAGCATCACCCCCTAAATAGACACCCCCACACCCACACACCCATGCAGACCCTCTGGATAACAACCCCCACCCCTGGAAAAACACCCCTACAACACCCCCTTCTAGAAAGATCCCCCGAACAGACACCCCCCTAGACACACACCCATGCCCCCTTTCACCCCTCTGCACACCCATTCCCCCTTGCACCCCCACCCCCTACACAACCCCCTGCACCCCCTTGTCCCCCTGCACACCCCCACCGCACCACCCCTGCTGGACACCCCTTGCACCACCCCTGCTGGACACCCCCTCCTAGACAGACCGCCCCCCTGCCCCCTGGACAGACACCCCCTGCCCCCTGGATAGACCCCCCCCGGGCATACCCCCCGTACAGACCCCCCCCCGCACAGCCCCCCCTGCTCCCCGCCTACACCATAGGTTTTATTCAAATCATTGTGAAATGATACAAAGTCTTTTGGATATGATCTTCATATAAACACCCTCAAACATTGGGAGAAAACATTATACCAAAATAATTAGAAACTCGAAGACCACTACGGGTGTTTGGGTGGACATATTAGAGTTGTGAAAGATGAGAATATATATTTAATAGGTGGATGAATAAATAGTGATGTGGCCATGTAGATGGTTATTTTTCTTGACGATTAACTACTCAATGCTACGGTGTCAAGAAGAAGGGTATTTCATTGGGAGTGAAGTCCTGAGAAGCACTTAAAATGATACAAAAATTGTGGTTATGTTGTACAACATTGATGATCGTATGACTTATAATGTCATATAAAAATGTTGTGCATAATTCTTTCTTAAAAGTATTCAAATATCTAAAATATGAATTTGTTGTACTATGTGATCAAAGCAGATATGACAATATAGTATCATGTGTGGGATTAAAACTACCCCCCCTACACACCCCTTCACCACTGCACACCCCCCCTTGCACCCTCCCCCTGTCCCTAGTAACATAACCCAACACACCCCCATCCCCCAGCACAACTGCCCCCTGCACACCCCTTGCACCCTCCCCCTGCCCCTTTCACTATCCTCCTTTCCCTAGAAACATAACCCAACACACCCCCTCCCTTCCCCCAACACACCTCCCTTCCCACCCACGCTACCCCTCCCCCCCGCCCATCCCCCTTCACAAACCCCTACCCATCCCATGAACCCCCTGAAGTGGAGGTGTTCGATTATAATTGGACATTTACCACTTTCCATAAGACATTTCAAAATTGGAGTTCAAGTCACCATGAATAGGACACTCTATTTATTTCATGACATCCAATTAAACTTTAGAAAAGAGGCATAATCATTACATAATTCAATACATGAGGCAATATCGCTCATGTTCCATGTTAACCATGTTAAATTCCATTTAACTAATTCAATTCACTAATACATGGTAATTACATTTATAAGATCAAAGGGGGGTCAATTAGTGGTGACTTTGTCATTACACCACTTTCCTACTTGGGAAATTCAATCTTAAAAGTCTAATGACACTTAAAGGGTGTTTTGGTTCAAACAACCATTTTAATAAAAAGATGGAAACCCCCTACATGGGTAAAAAAGGGTCATGCACACCCTACTTTCACCCCTTCCCCCCTCACCCTGCCCCCTACACACCCCCACCCTGCACCAGCACCCCCGCCCCTAACACACCTCCTACCCCACATGCACCCTTTCCATCCCCCACATGCACCCCTACCCCCTCACCCTACCCCCTGCACACTCTCCCCCTCCCCCTTGCACCCTAACACCTTGCATCCTCCAACCTAACCCTACCCCCTGCCACTACAAACCCCCTGCACCCTCCCCCCTTGCACCCCACCAACACCCTCCCCCTCACCCTGCCCCTACACACCCCCTACACCAGCACCCCAACCCCCTGCACACCCCTACCCCACTTGCACTGTTGCCCTCCCCCACTTGCACCCTCCCCCTCACCCTTCCCCCTACACACCCTCCCCCTCCTCTGCCCCTAAATACCCCCCCGCACCCCAACTCTGTAACGCCCCGACCCCAGCTACCCAGAGTCGGCGCATTACTTCGTAACATAGGAATGATCACAAAAGATCAAGTCTCGAAAGAACGATTAGTTTAGTAGCCTTGGAAACACTAGATACATTCATAAGTCTTACATTACATAATAAAGTGAAAAACTAATAACAAAGTCTTCATAGTCCACACTCATATCCTCTTCTGACTATCCCTGCAGGTCATTCATAAAATACTTGTTCACATCCTGGAAAATATTAAAACATTGAAAGGGGTGAGCTCAGATGCTCAGTAAGGATAACAATATTGCAGAAGCTTTCATAAATAAACATAAAAATTTAAGGCAATGTATAACTAAAACAAAAGCCTTTTAAACTTGAACATCAACATAATATGGCAAAAGTAAAATGAGATAATGCCATTCACTTCTTCACATGGATATTCTGCTGGTCGAATAATCACATGCAATATCAATAACCACTTTCATAATGATGGAATGCATAATGCCAGACTATCATAACCACGTAGTCAAGGCCTCGTGACAAGACCACAAATAAGATTTTGTCAAGGCCTTGTGCCAAGACACTAGTTTGTCTCATGAGACCTGCCGATGCATCGAGGAGCTATAGCGGGCTCCACCCATCACTTATTAAGTCCAATGCATTCCTCATATGAATAGGTTTAAACATATCATAAACCATAACATAATCGTATCACATAAAAAATGCATAAAGGAAACATAACATTTCCATATTTCAATCACAAGATATCAATAAAACACATTGATATAATAAAAACGCTTTCAAAACCATTTTAAATACCAAAATAAAAGAAAGTTAAAACTTTGTATTTATTTTTCATTAAAAAAAATGATGGCTTGTAGAGGAAGCCGAAACTCAAATAATGGTCACGGCGGCGGAGAAGTCGTTGTCACCGTATAAGTACGGAAAGAAAAACATTCCCTTTTTTTCGTTTAGTAAAACTCTTCGTATAAAAAATATTCCTTTTGAATAAACATAAAAGTCAAAGGGGTTTATAAACCGTATAAAAGAAAGTTGTGTATAAAGCCAAATATGCCTCAATGAAAGGAGATTGAGACGAAGTCATTAAAAAGATCATTTTTAAAATAAATTAGATCTATTATGTGTATTAACTATATGTACACATAAAGAAAGTAAAAATACAAAATAGGACATAATAATATCATGACATAATTTGGAAGTAGGAGATTAACCCAAAGAATGGATGTTGGGTTAAGAAATTCCCTTACCTCGTGTCTGACATGACTCAACCGTTCTTTAACCTCCTGAATAATAAAATAGAGTTAATATATACCTTATTAAGAACCATTTTCAATTTCATTATCCTTATTATATCAATTATTACAATTATATGAACATTATGTAATTATTTAAGTTAATAACGGTTGTTTTTCCGATCTTTGGTACTTGAGTCAACAATAAACTTCTTATAATTACAAGTTGTTTATGTGGTAGAATATCCATTATCTCTAGAATTATATTCATGATTTAGATATCCTATATATCTTATATATCCAGTATATACATTCATTTATAATATTACATAACATTTAGGGGTAAGAAATGAAATGCACCGTTCATGGAGACGGTAAGCCGTACGTACGCATGAACGCTACTTTCATTTCAATTTCATATTTAATGGAACAAAATAATAATGATATAAATGTATAATATAATTCCAGTATAATATAGTGTATAATACCATTTACTTCATCCTTTATACATCCCACATATGGCATTAACGATTCAAATCACTTTGAGGGGGCGGTAGTCCGCACTTCCTAAAATGAAATTATCGCGTTTTACCCATAATGGAAATCATAAAGTATGCCATAAATGAGAAATACAGAAGCATAAGTAAAACATAAACATATTATATATCATATATAAAAATAGTGACATCTTAATGGCCACCTTTGAAGGTGTTATATGACTGTTGAACAATCATCGTTTCGTGAGGCAGAAATTCGCCATCCACAGAAACCGTATGTTCTTTAACCATTAGATGTAGGTGTGTGTAAGTGTAGCTAGAATACTTATTATAACAACATCCTAGTATATTGAGGATACTTGTGTTGTTATAAAAGAAATGAATAAAAAGAGTTTAGGGGGTTGGAGAAGAAAAATAAAACAAAACAACATTAGAAAAGATATTACCTCAAAATCGGGTAACTCATTTTGATTTGAGCCAAAGGCTTCCTTGGGAAGAGTTCTGCCCAAAGTAAGGATTCTAGGAGTAAGAGGGGGAAGTTGGGAGAGTATTTGGTCAGAGGTTGGCCGAGCCAAATGGCTTGAAAGTGTAAATGAGGTGGGAGAGGTGGGGGCCTTTTATAAGAGGAGAGGAGGGGCTCTTTTGGAAAGATTGAAATGTTACATTATTACACAATGATTTTCGGATTCTAAAGGTCCCACACTTATATAATTCGAGGATAAAGTGATAAGGGTTCTAAATATCCTCATCCAATTGGCTTTGGACAAGTGTAAGCCTTGGATTTTACATTATCTTCTCATTTTATTAAAATCGTTAAATAATGAGGTCATCACTGCATCATAATGATGTCATAAATAATTTAATTTATTTAAGGTCTAAAAATTATAAAAAAAATACTATAATGTATGAAATATTTTTAGCTTTCTAATGAATATTTATAGTCAAAATTTGGACTTGTGTAACCCCACTTAAAAACTATTTTAGTAAAATAACTCATGTTTGTGTCAATTTAATTTTAACATTAAATAAATATATATTTATGTCATTTTCCAACTAAAGTGGCTCCATGGGGTCCCCAAGTTGACCCATGGGTTGTCTTGGTCGGCCATGACTCATCCAATAGGAGCAGGACAAGTGTCATGCTCATCTTATATTATTAAGACATTATTTGTACCTTAAACTACATTAATTACCTCTAATCGCGATTAAGAACTTAAAAGTTACTATTCACCAAAAAATTATTTTAATCTCATTGAACCACATTTTACTTCTTAATGACAACCATGTATGTCGGATTTTTGAAAATCAAATCACAGAAGTGGTAATATTTCATTTAAATGAAAAATCGGTTATTTAACTACCACTTAGTGGTTTCACTGTTCATCAAAAATTGAAGTTTTTCAGAACAATGCCAAAATTTCACCCTAAGCTATAATTGATATTCCAAATTCAAAAATGATGTCTATTTTAAAAAATTCCAAACATATAAGTTGCATTAATTAATTTTATAATTAATTCCCGCTGTCATAACATATAGCGTGTTTTTAAGAAACAATTTTTATCAAAAGATTGGCAATTGTTTATGTCCAATTTCAATGTTAAATTAATTCTAATGACCACCATTGGATAAAATGGTAAAAATATATTCTAATTATACTTTAAAACCACTAAATAGTATAATTTATCACAATAAATTATTTTGATTAAAAAAGTTGTTTTATGTATTTTTCACTATTCATAAAAAATTAGAAGTTCTTAGAAAAATACCAAAAATTCAACATAGGCTAATTTCGATATTCCGAATCCAAAAATGAAGTCCATTTCGAAATATAAAATTTTATAATTTTAAAATGTGGTTATTACTATTCATAACGGCTACTTTGATTAGTCGCGGTGTTTTAGAACTCGAAGTTGCGTATAATGCAAGCTATTGCATTATTGAATGAGAAGCGTATCGTGGAAGCTCGGGGTGTTACAAACTCCCCCTACCACCTCACCCTTCCCCTACACACCCTCCCCCTCCCCCTCCCCATGCACCCACCCACCTTGCTCCCCACCTGCACCCTCACCCCTTCCCCTACAGAACCCCCCTGCACCCTCCCCCTCTCCCTCCCCCCTCCCCTACAGACCCCCCTGCACCCCCTTACTCCAAGGATATGATTTCTCTCACATGGCCCAGCTCTAGGGTTCTCTACTATACCATCACCACCTTATATTGAGTATAAAGAATCACCCTCTATTAGTAAGATATCATAAAGGTATAAAAGGTAATATTTTTCCTCTGATATTCTGAATGAGTTTGATAATATTTTACGAGATTATAATGAGGTGAAACTTGTGTTAAAATATACTAATGATGAGATTAAAGAACTTAAGAAGTCATTTATTTCCAAGGTTGATTTTGAAAAGTTGGTTGGGTTAACGACTACCCAAAAAAAGTTGATTAGAAATCTCCAATCATTCCCTCCTATTCAATATTTTTTTAAAATAAGTTTCAAAGAGATTAAGGATGTGAATGGTCTAGTTAGACATTTGAAGGATGTTTGTACTACCGATTTTGAGTTGAATGATCTTGGTGTTATGGTTGTATCTCAATGGCACATGTTCCAAAATCTTTCAATGGTGCAATTAGACATGTCTCAAGATGTTATTCATGAGGTTATGTATTTTAGGACTGAAATGCAGGTAATCCAACAGACTTTATAAAGTGTTGTATTAATCTAGTTTGAGTTCATAAAAAGGTTTCAACCCTATATAACTTCCACCTCATAACCTTGATTTGTTCTTGTTTTTTAGAGTGGAGTTGATTAATTTCTCTCAAAATTGAATTATGTATCCATACAGATTCAGTCTCTATAATATTATATTTTCACACCATTTATTATTCTATATTTCAAGAGGAATATTATGGGTGAGTTCCATGATACCAGATAAGATGTTAGAAATATTGGTATTGTAACTAATATATCCATAAAATTAAGTAGTGGTATTTTATGATGAATTTGATGAGAAGTTGAATTTGATCATGAATTTCTCTAAGGATGATCAATGTATGGTTTTTAGATCTCCTTTCCTAGCATCTAGAAACTAATAGCATTTTTTAACCTATTTGAATAAGGTCTATAAAAAAGTTCTAGGGATATATTCATATTCTTCCTTACAAAGCTAGTGATTATTAGAAAACCATATTTTAAAACAATAAAGCAATTATGGAAATAATTTTTTAAAACAATAAGGAAATTATAGAATTAAAATTAAAGGTTTAGGTATAGGTAACCCACCTCAACCTCAAGGCACGTTGACGATCACAACACAAATCATACTTTTTTCATCTTGCATGCATATGCAACCTCACATATACATAAGGACACCTAGCCCCTATGTACATATTTTCATGGCCAAATATGTACAAGGGGGTCCTTAGATATATGTTTATACTTTCATATAACCCTTTACACTTACACATGTATGCATTTTTAATATCTATATATAAGAACACCTAGCCCTAATATATATATTCATACTAACATGAGTGAATATATATAAAGGGGGAAATTATATATGCATATTACGACCTATGCATACACATGTAAGACTTCATCAACGACGACTCAAGTCCACCTCAATGAAATCCAAAATGCACTGCAAAAATATAAGGAACCCAAAAATCACAAATTCCCTAATTAAAATTGGGTCAAAGAATAAAAATGGAATAAAACTTACCGAAATCTGATGTTTAACTCACTATTATATATGGTGGTGGATAAAACCAGCCCCATCATAAGAAACCACCTATAAAAAAATAGTGGGAAATAAATGAGATATAACGACTTCTTATATATATGTGATCAGTGTGTCAATTGTACATGATAAATAACCCATGAATCTATAACCAACAATGAACAAATAATATTCATATTGATATGTACATCCCAATACTAAATAACATGACCATTAATAAACCTCTATTTTTCAATCATCACCATCAATTTCCTATTAAAAAATAAAAAATCAACAAAATATGGGAATAAAGTAAACTTCCATAAGCACTTAAATGCGAGAAATATGAATTATACATTTTTCTTAACCTAGAAAATCAATTCCATGAATGTATAAAATACCTAAAACTCTTTAAGCCTATATCCTTCTTGATTTTCTAGATTGAAACCTCATTTTTAGCATGCTCTTCTTCTTGAATTCACCATTATTCTTAGTTTATATAGGTTTATAAATTTTATAAATTAGAGAATTTTACTTCTTTTATTCTTACTCAATCTTCTTGGATTTTCAAACTAGTTCGCTAATATTATTAGACAATCTTTTGGTGCATGATCTTCTTTCTTCTTGATTGTGTATTCCTTCTTTATAGAAACTATTTACGAACATGTGATAATTGGTTATTTCCTTTTATCTTTCAACAATTATTATTTTTAAGGAATTTTTGATAAATAATTTTAAATAATGGATTTTCAAATGACTCTTATTAAATCATAATGAACCTTACATAACATATGTATCATTCATTCATTTTCTAATATTTAGTTAAATGACAACCCTTATATAATCTAGATGACTCTTATTGGTTGAAAAATGATTCCTATAAAGATTCCAATGACTCTTAAAGTTTTCAACATGACTCTCATAGAAATTTGAAATGGAACTAACACAGTATCAATAACTCTTATGACATTTTTATGACTTTTATTATTCTATATTTTAGATCTAAAATTAATCTTATGATCCTCATGGGTCGTCATAAATATTAAAAATATCACCACTCATTAGTATGAAAATGAACATGTGGAGGGGGAAAGTCAAATGGTGTTTGATGTTGTTTATTATGTTTATTAAAGAATAATTAGGAGTTGGAAGGATTTGGAGCTTACAATGAGTTATCAGGAGCTACATAAAAGTGATATAGTGAATGAAAATTTCACAAAATCCTTTCCCATTCCATGGTGAATGAGGATGAGAAATTTTGGAGATGGAAATGGTTGGATATTAAGGGAACAAGTTACTAACAGTGATACTTGTCATGAAGAGGAAGAAACATTACATAATTCCAAATTTTGTTAATGAACAAAATAAAGAACAAATGTCATGGAGTTTGGGGAGTTAACTGAACCATTTTTTAAGACCACACAATAACGGACATCAGAACACTAATATGAAAAGGAAAAATTTGTGGAACAATTTCTTGTGAATTTATATGAATTAACAGGAAATATCATGAACAAAATAAAACACTATGCCACACCTAGAATGAGTGTAGAAAAATGAGAATAAGAGATTAATTATCAAACCTATAATGAAAGGTGTATGTTTCTGGAATCTATAAAACTAATATAGATGCTATTGAAAGGAAGAGGAGAATACCTAAAATATTGAAAATCTAATTTTTAGAATTTATAGAAAAAGAGGAGCTTGAGTATTTTTTAAAAATATATTTCATAGAATGAAAAATATGTTTCACTGAAAAAATTTGAAGGTATTCATATAAAAAAAATTGTATTCTAAATATAATATTGAAATAGAAAGGAAATTAAATTGTTCATACCATTGAGTATGAAGACGACATTTTTGTAGTGCTTGAAACAGATTGGCGAGAGGTTGCATCAGAAGGCACAACCTGTAAGACAATGAAATTTATATTCGAAACCAAAAAATAATGGTTCATCATATGTAAAACGGGGTTTAATGATGTATTTCTAAAGTTTATTATACTATGAATATAAAAAAACATCAATGTATAATAATCAGATGTATTTATTATGATAACATCAATTATTGGATGTGAACATAAATGAGTTGGATCAATTATGTTATTAAATAAATTTATAATTATGTTGTACTATTCATAAAAAACCAACAATAAATCATAATAAATATACCTACATAATTGAGTAGGATATCTTATGATTAAAATTTTAATTATAGTTTACAATTGCTGTGTTAAGAAACATGATTGTAAGTTAGTTTTTCCTAATAAAACTCTAATCAACTCCTCTACCTGAAAAAATAACACTTACTTGGTTATTATAACTACATTTGATTATTACATTCTATGTATAATTGATATTATAAAAATAGTTTAAAATATATCATTCTATATTAATCACATATTTATTTTTATTATTCGTCAATTATAAATTATAATTTGTTAACATACAAAATCAAGTATTAATACATCACAACTGATTCCCTTAAAATATGTTGACATTTCAAACAGATTATATTCTTCAATTGAAATTGATTCAATTGAAGATTTAATATTTGATTTAATTATGATTTAATGTTGGTTTATTAACATAAATACGAATGTAATATAATGAGTATTTAATCCTAATTGAGTTGGATTTCTTATCTAGGTGTACAACTGATGATCTATTTAATATACCAATAATAAATCATATGTATGGAAATAATATACTAACTGTACATCAAAATAAATACATATGATTATATATATATATATATTTTATTTCTCTCAAACTCATTCTCCTCTATATTTTTTTCTCTTCTATTTCTTTGTAATCTTTAAAATAATTATCTACTATCAATTCAATTACACATATATTGGATTTTTCCAATATGAATTCTTGGAAAAAAAGTTCATATAATAAGACACTAATATTAATGCTCTTATTCTCTATATAAGTGCATACAAGTACTCCATAGTGGAAAATCACTGCATATAATAGCTATGTCACACTTATTTTTTATGTGAGTGAAAACTGGTAATGCATAATGAAAATAAGTGCATACCTAAATACGTATACTGGAAAATAAATAATAATATGTAGCTATATATATAATAAGTGAACATAAATCAAGTTAGTTACTAGTTATTAATGGATTAGTATTTGTCAATATAATACTGGTGTAGAAATATTTCTCACCAAAATAGATATTAAAAACCATTTAAATTCATATGATTGTAACATTGTTTTTTACAAAGGATGTGTTTTTTTGACTATTATGGATCTAAAAATAATATATTATGATTATGTGGGAAAGAAATCAAGTTCTAGTCAAGGATGTGTTCATCCTATGTAAAATAAGATATACCAGACTTATAAGAGATTGTGGAACAATGTGATGTCATGCATGAATTTTAAATGTGATGCTCGAAGATAATGACTTGGAGAAAAAGAAACATATTAGAGAAGAGACCTTGAATTTCAACATAAATAAAATGGGAACAATGATGAATTAATAAAGTGATAAGATTGAAGCGATTTCCAAAGAATGTTTTTTAATAAATGTCCATGGATATGGAATTTAAGTCCATCATCATTCCATTATTAGGCTATTAAAGAAAATGTTTTTTATTCAGGGGATAGTGTTCCCTATTCAAGTTGAATAAAAATTAAATATTAGAGCCTCCAATTTCCTTATTATTGTGGTTTATTAAATGTATAATATTTAACAAATAAAATTTATATGATTTGTTGAGGATGATTAGAGTGGTGTCGAAGATAGGTAGTGGAATTTCAATTCAAATTTTTCTATCTGATTTGTATTTAGAAAAAAAATATGATTGGTTTTGAGTTCAAATGGTTTATGGATATTAATAAAGTTTGTTTTTTGGGTGTTTTGACTTATGAAAGAATGGATATTGAAATGCGGAGAAGCTTGAATTCATGCATGATGCTGACATAGGTTGGAGATATGGTTTTGGATGATTAATATGACTTGCGTAAGTGGGATATGACACTTGAATCATGGTAACACATGTTCCAGGGGAACTATGGAAGGGTACAAAAAATGATTTGAAACCAAAAAAATACCTCATTTATAATTGAAAAGTTAATTTTGAGGAAACGATGTTGATCTTGAGCTAGTGAGTGAAGATGTTTAATGTTTATAGAGATTTATTGAGTTCCTTAGAGAATGTTTTTAGCTAGATAAGTCATGATTGAGATCTCGTAGGATGAATTATCTTGGACTTGGTTATGTGATTAATGAATTTGTCTATGGATGAAAGAATATGACATTTATATTATTGAATGATACATGGAATTTTAATCCTTCATAGTTGGAGAAGTTTATGGATTTTTTTTGTAGAATTAAATAAGTTTGAATTAAGACAAAATTTTATCCAGGTATACCAGACACAATGCCACAGCCAGTGGAAAATGGGTTTTTTTCATTTAGTTAGTAGGGATGAGTTCTTGTCACATGATAGTAAGAGTGCCCGGTTAAGACTTCCATGTAGAGGATATTAAGGATGTGTAGTGTTAAGCTGGTTTACATGGCGATGAGTTTGAGAAAAATATTTTAAAGTGAAGAACATTAAAATAATGAGGGATAAGGAATCACTAGATAACACACTAGAACTCAAGAAAATCTACCTGTCAATATTTCTAAATTTTTCCAGATTTCCTAATTAGAAACTTTTTTATTCATTAGATAATAATACATTGTGGTTCAATAGTTTCCTCTTCAATGATTGAGTGAGAATGAGATTATAATGATAACATTTATATTCTTCTTGGATAGATGTGATATTTTCTTGTTTAATATCTTAGATGAAAAAATTAGTTGCAATTTTAGTTTACAAAAAAGTTTATTTTATTGGTTTTAGATGTGATCGGATATGAAACTATAATAGGGTGAGAATTGTAAAGAAAACCAAAAAATAGTCATCCTAGTATTTTTTATGTTGAAGGGATGATATAATCTTCCAATCAAATCATATAATAATAGGGTACAATATAAATCTATGGTAAAAAAACTATTATCACTTACAATATTGTTCATCAAATAGAATTTCAACAATAGAAATTATATATACAATGATATATAAAAAAATAATTTATTGAGTAACAACTAAAATATCCCTAAATAATATCAATTAACATAAAATAGAACTTTTAAACCCTTTATTTTTTGAACTATGTGACATGTGCTTTGTAACCTAAGCCAAGGTATCTCAATTCTTCCCCCAAGATATTCCTTGACTGAAAACCCATTGGTATGTATCAATAGCCTGTCCTTGTACACTATATTCTCCATGAAAAAAATCCCTTCACCAATATGGGAAATTAAAAATTTAATACTAACCATAGAATCTGTTACTCTTAATGGATCAACAGTAGCCCTTCATCACGAATTATTATAAAAATTGGGTTCAATTCCATATCTATTTGATCTCAATAATTGGGAAAAAATAATTATGAGAACAAATAATTATATCTTTTACAATGGAAAAAACACAAGTAGATTCTCTATGAAAATCTCCCTAATGAAAATAAAATCCAAAGCACTCATGGAAACAGGCTAGTAGAAACATGGAAACATGCTTTTAGATATCAATGATCATGAAAGAAAAAATTACAACATGGAAGACATAAAGAATTTACAATGAATATCTAAAAATTTGATTAATTTGGTCAGAAATAAATGAATGGAAGATGAGGATGCATATCAATAAAAGAGAAGTAAGAATTGTGATTATATGTAGGAAGGGGTGAATCACGATAGGAGGGAGCCAGAAGGTTCATTTCCTTAGAAGGAAGGGTTCATCTATGAGAGTAGGGAGTGGGTAGAGTTCCTTTTGACAGATCCGGAGAGGGTATGGTTTCTTCACGTGAACCGATGTCATGAGAGCAGTGGGTGAGGGAGATGGTAGGTTCCTTTGTGTGAGCAGATGTTGTGAGATCATGGAGCTGATTGAGTCCTCCAAAAGAGTAGGAGGTAGGGAAGGGTAGTTTGATCATGCAAAGGACAGGGAGCTTGATCTTGAAGAGGGGAGGCATCAGCCGATGCACCGAATAGAGGAGGTACACCCGAAGAAGGGTATGTGGGAGGAGAGAAACGGTTGGGGGATGGAGGAACCGTGAATGGAGATGCCGTGAATGGAGTAGCTGTGAATGGAGAACCCATGGAGGGATGGAGAAAAAATTAAGGAGAAGATGACAAGGATCAGATGAGGGGGAAATCAATCAGGAGATGATCAAAAGAGAAGGGTTTCGAGGGAGAGATTGGGGAGTGGGTGAGTGGAGAAGAAAGCCTCGACAGAGGATAAAAAACAAAGAAACCTATTCCCATGGGGAATGATTTTTTCATGGATATATCTAACGTATAACCATAGACCATTTATAGTGTGGCTATAAATGTGTGGTTATAGGTAATTTTTCTAATAGTGTAATGTAGTTTTGTCTCAATTTTCATTATTTGAGACACATAACATTATATGCTCCAATATTCTTTTATGAGGTCTATAAACTACCCTTTGACCAGTTATATAATGAATATATTTATTTGAATGATATTTTATGCTTCATTTATTGTCATGGTGAGTCTTATTCAAAGTTACCAAGTGGTAAGAGATTATTGCAACAATCTGATCATTAATCAGGATTATTTATCATTATGCTTTCATTGATGAAATATTATGATCCAAATTTCAAGAAAACTGATGAATTTTTTTAATCTATGTTTATAAATAATTTATTAATGTATTAGTATAATTTTCCAAATCATTTTTAGTTATGATAATTTAGAAAATGTTTTTAAGAAAATCTTACCATATTTCTCTCTTTGGCCAGATACCTGTTTTATTAAAAAACCATATTTCCAAAAATATTTTTAAAAAGATATTTTGATATAATTTTCAAAGGAAATGTATTTTAAAATTTTTAATTGTTTTTAAATCATCCTTTGTAATTTTTCAAGCTATCTTCAAATAAAAATATTTTAAAAAATGTTAATGTTTTAAAAAGTTCTTTTCAAAAAAGAAAGGATATTTTCCTTAGGAAATGTTTTTAAAAGATATTACCAAATTATTTTCCATATATGATAACATTCATTGGTGTTACTAATAAATTTATGGTTAAATTTTCAAATTGTTCCATTCATATTATTTATTAGCAAGGGTTTATTTTGTAATGGCCTGATGGTTATACAACCCATTTCTCTTTCACATGATATATGTTTGATAAACCCTTTTATGTTTCATAAGATATATGATTTTGAAACCCACTTCTCTTCACAAGAAATTCATTGATGAAATGTTTATTAAACCTTTATCTTTTCCATAGGTTATGATATTATGACATGTTTATGATACCCATTTCATTTCATGGGTTATGATATGAGATTTTATGATCTTGGGGGAAAAGTATATATGATTTCATTATGAGATGGGTGAGACCTATATCTACCTCTAATGAATTTGGTAACGATTAATGTTTTATGAGATTAAATGGGAAACATGATGGAATCTCAATCACAAAACATGAGGGCATAATAATCCTGAAATTAGAGGGTATATGAGAGGGAATCACAATCCCAAAATAAGAGGGTACACAGGAGGACATCCCAAGCTTGAAATAAGAGGGTATATGGGAGGGAAACCTAAGACTAAAAAAAGAGGGTAAATGGGAGAGAATACAAAGAACAAAACAATAAGGTACATGGGAGGGAATACCAATACCGATACAAGAGAGCACAAGGGAGGTTATCCCAAGCCTGAAGTAAGTACAAGGCTGATTAGCCCAAGCCTGACATGTTATGAAGGTCTTGGTAGGTATCATTGACATAGGATTTGATATTCTTATGTGTCTACCAAATATTTCTTGTCTTATTTTGATGTTATGATTTCATTGATTATACTCTTGATTCCCTTATGATTCATGTCCTATGGACTACTAGTATTTATGCCACGATTCATGTTTATTATCTTTGATATGCATAGTAATATCTTTTAATGTTATGATCAAATTTTCATACACTTATTCTCAGGTTTATCTCCCTTTTATACCCTAAATTAGGATATGAGATCATACATTTCTTTTTTTACTTTACCTAGGTTATGAAGAAAGGTTTTATGTAGAATTATTAAAGGTTAATATCTTTGTGGGAAACATTTAAGATCTTTCACCATGATAGAATATTTTATTCCATGTTTCCAAAGAAACTAAACTATTATGGTCTTTTAGCTTGTAATTTTGTAATGTGATTAATATTTATATAAAATGATGCAATATACATGTATGTTAAGCATGGGTTGCTATAGTTGGTATCAAAGTAAAGGTTTAGTAAATATTTGGATACTTGGATGAGAAAATATTGGTGATATCCCTAGGAATATTTAAAAGGTTATGTATATGGATTTCACTAAGGATAATCCTAAGGTGTCATAAGTTTAAATATAGGTGTCATGATTTAGACATCCTATACGTAAAATTTCATGATTATTTGAATTTACTCTGTGATATGTTTTTCTCATAATTTGATTTACGGTTTTTGTTAATGTATGAAAGGAGAAGGAACTGAATTAACATTGAATATGATGGAATATTTGGTGATTATGATCAATGAAATTGGGTAATGACTGGAGAGATAGATATTGTGATTATGAAGAATCAACATTCACAATATATGATTAACTATGTGAAATTTCGTGATATACCTAACACATAAAATATAAGGAATATGGAAATTTATAAATGTTCCCATTGTAAGTAATATAAAGGAAATAATATTCAGCTTCTTACTTGTCAATAACAAGGGAAGAAGAACCTTGAGGAAAACCTCAAATAGAGGGGAAGATGTTATCTCTGTAGGAAAAAGGGTTATGGAGTGACGAATTCTCATATAGTTTAATGTCTTATCTATGGAAAACATGATAATTACCCAAATCAATGCACTAACCTAATATTTTACTTCTAAACCAAGGATGGACCTATTCTATACTAATAATTAATGAAGAAGTATTGTGGTGTTTGTGTATTTGGATTCAAGAATTATGAAATATATAAGGATTGTTCTCGTAGGTTTTTTTGCTAAGGATTTAAAAGAATTTTTTAATGGTTCCAATGGAGTTGAAAAGTGATTTCATGGCTAGGTGGAATTTTAACTAAGGGAATATAACCCTTAATATGTTACTAATGTTGAGATAATGATGTTTTGACAAAAATATATAGGGTATGCATAAGCTAATTATACGGCACAAATTACCTCTAATTTGATAAAGTATTTGTTAAAAATGTAGTTTGTGATATTAGGGATAGAGTTCACTACATTTTTGGATTTAGAGAATATATACTATAAACTTTGTAATAAGGAAACATGAATGATTTTAATAAGTATTTTTTGTAATTATAGTTATTATAATGTTATAAGAGAATACATAGTGATGGTATTCATAAGATTGGTATGCAAAAACCAAGAGATAATTTATGATATATGGGGGATCAATGATATGATATTTTTGAGAAATTTAGTTAACATATTTCAAATTTTTTATACTTACATCATTTATAAGGTTTATAAAGTTAACCATTTATGGGATGGTATATGATAAACATCTGATGAGATTTTAGATATTAAAGTATTATCTCACCATATTAGGATTTATGTATATTTCATAACTTGTGATAACCATTTTTTTGTAATAAATATATATGGAAATACCTATCATTATATCTAATAATCTCTTTATGATTCTATAATGAAAAATTCACCTTCATTCCTTAGAGTAAGAGAAGAAATAGAAATCAAGAAAGGCACCACCAAAGAATGAGATTGTGCATATGAAAATGAATGAAATCATGTAAGAATATTTTCTCATGTTCTTAGATAGTAAAATAATTATTTAACTATAGTAAAAGGATATTGAAAAATATTAATCCTAATACCATCATTTATATTAAACTGATGGGCTTTTGAATCATCATTGATTTATGGTTTTGAGGCCCTTAAATTTCAACTTATTATTCACTTGCTTTTAATCTGTGATCTTTATCAATATATATAATTATTTAATATTTTATTACATTTAAAATATTCACTCTCAACCTATGTTCTATTCCATGGAAACCTAGTTAGGAGTTACTTTGGGTAACTATTATGGTTCCAACCTTCTATTATTAAAGGAAGTTTTAGTATTCATTTTTATGATGTGGGTTTCTATGAATGGAACTTTCAAGTTTTAAACCCTTAATAAACTAGATTAATTTCTAGGGATAAATTCATTTTATGGAGTTTAGAATGTAACAACCTATGATTTTGTGAGTTATTTTTTTGGAATTAATTTTAGTTTTTTGATATTTTTCATTTTATGTAATAATAAATATAGCTTGTTTCATATGAAAGCACTATGTTTTTCTTTCATTTCATGAAACAACAAGTTAATATTACTCTATATGAACAAATTAAATTAGATTTAGGTACAGAAAACACTATTCTTGGATTTTTTTACACACATTTCCAAATTCCTTTATAGCCCGTGTTTCATGAAAGGTCGACTTTTACCAAAGTACAATGTACCATTAATATTTTATTACAAAACCCATTGAGGTTACCCCCTATCTTTTAGAATGGGAGTTATGAGTAAGATTAATTTAATTATGTAAGTAGGTTGCACACATGTATATAAAATGAATCCATTTTTTATCAATTAGTAGCAAATTTTAGTAAGAACTATATGAAAATAATGAAATTTTATTTTAAGGAAAATTTTTTACAAAAACCATTTTATCTCAATAAATTAACAAAAACACTATTAATGAATTTTTAAGGTATATATATATATATATATTATTCAATAAATTTTTTTCTACACTTATAAAATATTTTTAGTAGGCATAAGGAAAGAATAAATCTAATTTAATGAATAAAAAGATATATATTTACAAAAAGTAATTTTAACGCCTTTTAATGGAGAACCCAATTTAATTAATTTTTTTAATAAATTTTTACTTTGTATTTGACAAATTAAAATTCATTTTTGAAATTGGTATATCAAAATTTACTTTTTGTGAATTTTCGGGAGTTTTTAGAGAAGTTTCATATTTGATCAATAGTGAAAAAAACTGAATTTTAATTCAAAATTTCTTTATCATCTAAATAATTTATAGAGATAAATTATATTTGGAATTGATTTTGAATTTTAATTCGATTGAAGCCTCCCCATTTTATAATATGTAGTTAATTTTAATAAATGTCATATTTAAATTGGATATAAAAACATTTCATGCTTTTGAAGATTTATTTTTTAAAGACCGACTTTGTCATCCCATCTGTGGGATAAAAATTAAATTAATTTATGAAAATTATGTTATTGGTATTTATAAAACTAGATTAAATATTTTTAATAATAATAATTTCTAATTTCTATTATTTTAAAATTAGTTTTTTACCTAAAGTATTAGTGAAAGTGATTAAAATTAACTACAACTATTAAAATAAAAAGTAGCTTAACAAAGTACTGAAACTTAAAATTAAGGCACAAAATAACCTAGAAACTTGTAAAAAACCATTGTATGTTCTTATATAGACCCTATAATACCTTTTATTTTAATTGGACCATTTTTGGAGACACTATATATTGGAAAATGTGAGTGGAATTCCTTTTTGAAAAATTTACAAGAATGTCACTCCTCCACAATAAAAAGTCACTCACCCTTCCTTCTTATTCACAACTCTCAATCCATTTGTATGAGAAAAAACTACCCAAATATAGTCAAAACATTACTAAATTCATCATATAATCCTTCCTTTGGCCAGAAATTCAATTAATGAATCCATTTTGTACAAACTAAGAGGTGTAACCCAAAGAAGAGGTAACATCATTCCACAAGCTTTTTTTATTATCATTATTTACCACCTAAACTATTATTATTAAATCATTATATAATAAAATAAGTATCTTAAAAATAATTAGAGGTTTTTATTCTAAGGGTTATACTTGCACTTACACACACTTACATCTAATGAGTAAGGAACTTACCGTCCATGTGTACGACAGACTACCACCTCACGAAATAATGTTGTTCATTTTTCATTTACCACCTCTCATGGGTATGTATTATGATGAAAATACAATTTTTATATGATATATATGATATATATGATATTAATAATGTATTTAATCTTCTTTAAATATTATATAAAACATACCTACATGCTTTTCATTTTGTGTAAATATGATAACTTTGTTTGTGGATGTATGGACTACCGCCTTCCCAAAGCGATGTGGTTGATTCACAATTTACATGGAATATATTATGGATTAGTTTAGTGAAATTATATGATATATATGACATAATAATTCTAATGTAATTATATTATATATATCTATATATATTTCATTTACTTTTCTTTCAATATGATAAGAAACCAGAAACAACATTAATGCAGATGTATGGCCTACCGTCTCCATGAATGATGCATTCCATTTCATATTTATATCACTAATATATTAATAAAGATATCTATATATTGAATATATAATAAATTTTTATTATTTTTTACATCCTTTAAATAAGTAAACAATGATCTATGTAATAGGATCCAGTATAACAAGTCAAAATATATATGAAAAACAATGCATATATTACCCGAAACAAAACATTAACACGAAGTTATTAATAAACGGTTAATATAGTTTTATGACCGTACCATATATGGTATTAGATATAAGAATATAGTTATCTGGTATATTTATAATAAAATTATATTTATTATAAAATATGTTTTAACATGTATGAAGAAAGGTAAGACTTAAGGTAATGGAATTTCATCTTATTTTTTATTTTCGTGAGATACAAGCCATATTCACCACTAAATTATTTTGTGTGGTTTATATAATAAAAAATGACATTTTAGATTATTAATTTTATTTTTTTAATTATATGTAAATATTTAATTTATGTTATTATTTCATGTGGATCCTAATTCTAAATTTACTCAAGTAGTCAGGGGATTTCTTGTCTTAAATTTATTTATGAGAAACTTATGCCTCATTCACCACTCATTTCTTTTGTGTAGTGTATACACTACCCATGAATGTATTATATTATTCTTATAATAAAATTTATGGGAATTTAAATAACCATTTTATGATCTTTCTTTCATGTGGTTTATTTTTCAAAATTTACCACATGGGTAAATTAATTTTATCTTAATTTTCCTTCTTTGAGACACATGCCATGATATACCCCTATATTCTTCTACGAGGTGTATACAATTACCATAGAAATTTTATATCATGAATATCGTTATTTTAAGGATTTTTTAATATTAATGTAATATTGTGGGGATTCTAATTCAATGTTATCAAGTGATATGATTTTATTGCAACAATCTCATCATTTATTGTGATTATTTATGATTATGCATTCATTTATGAAATATTATGATCCGTATTTCAAGAAAACTCATGGATTTTATAATAATCCAATATCTAATGATGTATTAATGTATTCATATCATTTTTACAATATTTGGTACTTAATATAATTAATAAAATGTTTTAAAAAAAATCTGACCTTATTTCTATCTTCAGTCGAATACCGATTTTATTCAAAAACCGTGTTTTCTAAAACATTTTAAACAATATTTTAAAAATTATATTTTTTTTATAATTTTCAAGTAAAAATGATTATAAATTTTTTTATGGTTTTCAAATCCCCCTTCATAAGTTTTAATTCCATTTTCAAATAAAAATTCTTTCAATGAAAAATGTTTTCAAAAATTTTAATGTTTTAAAAGGTTTTTTTCAAAACATAAAGGAAATTTTCCTTAAGAAATATTTTAAAAATATTTTACCAAATTATATTTTCCATATAAGATGAAATAAATTGTTGTTAATAATTAATTTTACAGGAAACTATAAAATTGTTTCATGTATATTATTTCCCATGAATGGTTTTTGTTTTTTTCACATGATAGTTATGAAACCTGTTTCTCATTTATAGGATATAAATTATAGAAATAAGTTTTTATTTCATAAGTTATATGATTTTGAAACCATGTTCTTTAAATAGGTTATGATTTGTTGAAATTATTATGAAACATGTACCTTTTCCATAGGTTATGATATGATGACATGTTTATTATACACATTTCATTTCATGGGTCATGATACAATTGTTTATGATCTTGTGGAACATGTATATATGATTTAATTTTGATATGGGTGGGACCTATATGTATGATTTAATTTTTATATGGGTGGAACATGTATGTATGATTTAATTTTGATACGGGTGGAACATGTATGTATTATTTAATTTTGATATGGGTGGGACCTATATGTATGATTTAATTTTTATATGGGTGGAACATGTATGTATGATTTAATTTGGATATGGGTGGAACATGTATGTATGATTTAATTTTGATATGGGTGGGACCTATATGTCCCCAAATGTATTGGGTAATGATAAATGTTTTAGGAGATAAAAGTGTACATGGTAGGGAAACTCTATCCTGAATAAATAGGGCATCCTAATCCTAAAACAAGAGGTTACAAGGGAGGTAATCCCAAACCTCAAACAGGAGGTTATACGAGAGGGAATCCCAAGCCTAAAACATGATGGTAGAAGGTAGGGAATCCCAATCCCGAAACAATAGGACACATAGAAGGTCATCCCAAGTGCTTAAAAATAGGGTACACAAGAGGTCATAACAATCCCAAAACAAGAGGGTACACGAGAGGGTATCCCATGCCTGAAACATGTAGTCAAGTGATTATCTGAATCCTAATATGTTATGAAGGTATTGGTAGGTATATATTACATTGGATTTTATATACTTATGTTTCAACTAAAAATTCCATGTCTTTTTCAAATGTTATTCTTTCATGGATGATTACGTTGATTAATTTATGATTCATGCCTTTTGAACTACCAATTTTTATTCCACGATTCATGTTTATTATATTTTATATGCAAGGTATGATCTAATTTTATGATCATATTATTGTACCCTCATGCTCTTGTTTATCACACCTGTATACCCTTACTGAGCATCTGACCTCACCCCTTTATTATTTTTACTTTTCCTTGGTTATAAAGAACTGTTTTAAGTAGAATTACTAAATGGGAAAATATTTTTGGGAAACATTGAATATCATTCACCAAGATAGAAGATTTTGTTCTCTGTTACCAAGGACAATAAACTATTACGAATCTAAACCATGTAATTTTTTAATGTTCTTAATATTCATATAAAGTGATGTAATATCCATGTTTGTTAATCCTGGGTCTCTTTAAAAATGTCAACCGAATGGAACCTTTCCTTCAAAATAATATTATGAGAAATTAGCAATGCTTAAAGGTTATGGGGGTTCCACCTCTATTGGGATAAATCCTTACTCATAATAATAAATCAATTCTAAAATAAAGATCATGTATGAAAAGGTCACTAGGCCTCACCTTCTAACCTCTAGGTACAATGAAACCTGTTAAAAAGTAAACCAGAAACCCCAAGAAACACTCGTGTTTCCATCCAAAGAAAAAAAAGTAAATACCCTTGTACAAGGGTTCATTCTAAAAAAACCTAACAATTTTTCTTTGTATAGATTTTTTTAGATTTTAAATTATTATAACATTTTAAATAGTTCACATAAAAGAGTAAAATGAATTAATTATAAGGAATATATAATTATCATCTTACATATCTAAAGCCATTTAGAATAAGGAAAACTATCTCATAACTATTTTTAACGATTCTAAAATTTTACCATAAGTTCTCACATTTAGATTTATTAATAAAATTATAATTTTCTATTTATATATAAAAACATCCTTTAGGCTATAAGTATAATTTTAAATAACTCTTTCCATATATATATAAAATTTAAAATATATTACAATGATATTATAACATTTAAGAGGAATTAGTTAAGTAATATGCTATTATACACTTATACATAATCATATAAGAGGTTACTAAAACATTAAATAACTATACCATTTATCTTGTAAACACCCCATGGGGTTACGTAGTGTATCATATCAAAAGGAATAAGGTGACCTATGAGGGTCCCATCATTTAAAAAAAGGCGACCTATAAGGGTCGCTTCATTTTAACTTGGGTCTATCCATATTAAATCCCAATAAAATATTATTCATTAAAGATTCATAACAACCATAGTGGGTTTACCACATGAGCCACATGACCGAATTGAGAAATGTGGTTCCAGTTGTGAATTTATGGATTTATCAATATGGCTCTTCATTTTCAAAATATAGAGGTACTAGCCTTATATAAAGGTAATCATTTTATAGTCGGATATCAAGTTTAACATACATATGTAGGTGTCATAGATATGAAGATGAATCAAAATTCTTTAATAATAGAGGCCGATTCCTTTATAAGATATAATTTACATTCATGTAACTAAAACAATTATTCATAATCATTCAATTATACCGATTATCATTCCCAATTTTTAATGATCCCATACACTTGAGATGTTGAAAAAATTGACATTTCTTTAATTGAAACCATTCACACTTCATTCCATATAACCAAAGATCTATGATTCAAGCATATCCCAAATGGATAATTAAGGTTCCACCTTCAATCAATATAGAAAAAAACCATTTATTTTTATGTGGAAACTTTAAGAAAAAATCGTTTTATTATAATATAATTGGTTATACTATCATATAAATAATACCATTAAACATGTAAATAATCATTATAAGCTAGTATGTAAATAAGGAAACAACCAAACATGGACTAAGGGACAATAATATTTGATCAAACAATTTAATTAAATTAATTTCATAAGATAAAGGAAACACATAGAAAGGTGCATTGTGTGGCATAATGAGAATATTATATAAACAACATAAATTTAAGGGAAAAGAATATTGAAAAACTTATTTAGTCTTAGGATGACCAAATCATCCATTATCAGGATTTTATTCATGAATATATGAGAGAAATCATAGTATTTTATTAGTTCCATGAAAAATAGGGTGAAAGAGTTCACATTTAGATATCATTCTGTATGGAAATATAATCTGAGAAAGAAAGCAAGTGGTTTTTTAGAATTAATGAGGGGCTTCCAATGCATCAATAAATTCTAAATTCAGGTAAGGAATTGAGGATATAATTCGAATCCTTCGAGGGAAGGAAGGGAGGTAAAATTTCCCCTTGATTTATGTGAAATGGGATGGAAACTAGGGGATAGCAACATAAAATGATGGTGAGAAAAATGGACTTATAATACTCTTTAAATAGATTCATGGTTTTTTACATGGTTTGAAAAATGGTGCACCAAACATATGGTGACACTGTCTAAGGACACCCACACCTCACATGGCTAGTGCATAGTTTGACAAATCATTCACATTTTGTGTAGTCTTCCACTCCATTTTTAAATATACTACACACATGACCTTGAAAATATGATCACAAAGTTAGATCAAACCACATGACACCCCCATCTATCCTTTATTGTGATACACAATGTTATATAGGGGAAGTAGAGTTCCATAAAAACATTAAACTATAGAAAAATAGGCCATAAGGCTTCTCTTAGTGGGCCTCATGGTTTAGAAAAACTATAGACCTCCATCCATTTTTCTGAAATAATGTTTTTGAAGCCTGATGCTTTTGAAAATCATCCAAACACATAAGACACCTCTCAAGACTTAAAACCCATCCATGAAACACCACATTAAAATTTTCTATTTCTTAGATTCACATTCAAAATATTGGTTTAGAGAGTGGACCATCCACCAAATTAAATGTTCAAATTCAAATATAATTTTCATTTCGATGCAAAACATTGAAGAATACAATTTGAATATTGTTTAAAAGATTATAAGGAATATTCTGGATATATTTGATATTAAAGAATCATAATTAGAAGATATATATCTTAAAACACAATCATTATATGATATACATAGTATTCTCATCTCATATAAAATGAGAAAAGGTAAGTCACTCACGAACAAGGAAAATGATGATTGAGAAATATCTTTCAAAGCTACAAAAAAATTCTAAGTAAGTTCTTGAGGAATACGTTAGTAAATCTTACACTGAAGATATAGTAAGAAAATGTTTTAATTATTTCATTTATTTGTATTCTTGAAAATTGAAAAGTGTTATGGATAAATATAAAGTAAAGTTACCATTAAAGTGTTTTAGTTCCGGTGCCATTGGATACTTTGTAGAAATCTATCATTGGATAAATAAATATTAAGGTAAAAATTAAGAATGTAGAAGTTAAAAAAGATCTTTAAATATTAATACATACAATCAAAGTCATTTTTTAAAGGAAAATATATGAATTTATATAAAAATGAATAGATAAACGTTTTTTCAAAATTTGAGGAAGATGATGATTGTGAAGTGGAAGTTGAAAACTCCAGTGATCGCAATTAAGAAATTTTTTATTAGAAAAGTGAATGTTGAGAACTTTACCAATGATGAAAGTATAAATTTCAAAAAAGGAAGCGTAGGATAATCATACAGTGTTTATTCTTAAAAGATAATTGAGAGAATATATAATGGCATAAAAATCTCTATCTTTAATAAATAAAATAACTGTCCATCTATAATAACTATTTAATTATATTGCATAATGAATGTAAATAAAAATACTAATACAATGAAATATTACATGCCACATAATGATTCCAATTACTATACCTAAGACTATTAAAATTATATCAAAAAACAAATAATATAGACCACACAATTTTATACTCTATAGGATCTAAAAATTCTAGGAAGATTAAACCTATGATTAAAATTGTTAAATGAAAAAAAGAAGAGTTATTAATATAATTTATATTATCAAAGGACTTTTAAAAACTAATGTGATTGAAGCATTAAAATTTAATGGGTTGTAGAGTATATATGGAGTATAAAGGGAAACATGGATATTGGGATCTGACTATTACTTGACTGCTGGTCAAAAAGTCCAGTGGTCAATATGACCATTTGGAACTGTGACCACTGGTAATAATGTTTCCATTATATTTAGTGTTTATGAAGCCTAATGAAAAATGAAAATTGATGCCGAAAGAAGAAATAATGGCCTTAATAAGTACTGTCATGTCTTTTGAAGCCCATATTTCAGAACATGGGATAGAGGTAGTATCACTAGGGTTCACCCTTGACCATGCCCAATTAGAGATTCAAAAAGTTATGCTAGAACAAATTTACATACATTAGAAGTTCAAGTTAATGGATATCACCACTAGGTTGATGTTAGCTATTCAACCTATGATACTATCACCACCACACACCTTACCCTTAAGGGATATTTCTAGGGAATAAGGGGTTTTTCAATACCTTATTATAATAAAAGTTATATTTTCTTTTTATAAATAAAAATGTTATTTTTTCAATTCCATTTTCATTATTATTTTATTGAATAAAGCATTCTTGAAAATAAGATAGATTTGATAATTTGATTCCTGGATTAAAATAAAATAGTATTATGATAAAATATATACAATTACAATAAATTATATTATTTTATATAAAGTTTATTTTCATGAAATATCCTTTTTAAAAACAATTTTTAAATATAAATGATAATATAGTTTTACAATGGCCTAAGAAAATTTTATATGTGTCAAATATTTGATTATGACGTAAAAACCATTATTTTCAAAATATAAAATTTCTTTTAATTAGAAGTTCATATTGTAATATTTAGAATATTATTTTGATAAAATAAAATTTTATTTGAGATAATAAATTTTAAATTAGGTTAGGATGAATTTTGGAGAATTTTTTAAAATACTTTATTTTTTTTGAATAGTACAAATACATTAGTGTGTTTTTAATATGTTTTAAGATTTATATATAGATATAATAATGATATAATAATTAATTTAATAAAATCAATGACCTAAAATATTTTATTTTTTTAATATTATGTTTTTTAATTGATATATATCAATTTATAAACCTATAAATAACTTTCTAAATTCAAAAAAAAATTATGATTTTGAAACCATTTATTGTTTTGAAAAGTCACTTTTCAATCTCCAAAGTAATATTAAAATGTTGATGTACGTTCTAATAAATTAAATTAATATAAAACATGACTTAATTTTCTAAAAATATGAGAAAAAACTATTAGAAATCCAATGGTTTTTCAATACCCACAACCTAGAATTTTAAGACATATATTTGGAAATTATTAATCGATCCACCATCTTTCTCTATAAATACAAACCCATCCACCATTTTTGTCTACTCCAAATCCATAATCCATGGATTTATAGTCATTGTTTCTCCAAAATAGTCCCTCTAAAGTGTCCTTATTTCCTCATGGTTCCATCCTCATGTTTTAGGAAGCAACTCTTCAAGGTAAGGAAATTCTCCCCTTCTTCTTTTCCATTCAAGTACATCTTTTTTGGTATGTATTATATATGTTTAATTAATTTATTTTAAAACCCTTTTCAATTATTTAATTAATTCCAACATATTTCATTACTAATTGGAGAACTTCATTCCCTCTCATTACCCACTGTCATAAGTCCATGTTGTATAACATCATGCTGCCAAGTTCATTTCTTGAATTTCTTTCTTTTACAGCTAAAAATCTTATGTTATGAATTGAAAAGACCTTATTTTTCATGGGAATTATCCCAGATGTAATCATAATTTATTGATTTTTTTTAAATTTAGTAATTCAGCATCCCATTTTCATGGGTTAAAAATGAGTTAATTTTTACATCTTTAGTCACTTATTTACTCAATGTTCTTATATGAAACATGTTCTTTATTCCCTATGGATTTTTTGATGAATTAATTTATTATAATCAATATGGATCACATGAAATAAGACATATGAAGGGTTCATCCTGATAGTTCTCTAATGAATTAGGTAATTAATAAATATCTATATATGTCATGTTTAATGATACCTTAGTGAATAACCTTGGTAATTATGATTTACAACACCTTGGTGATAAACCTTGGTGGCATACTTATGAATGTATCACTTTCATGTCATAGCCACATTTCCATTCTATGATTCATAATATTTATATTGTGATATACCTCATTCTTTAATGATCATTACCAATTGATTTTACTTTATATCACTTGATCAAGATCTCTATTGTTTATTCCCTTACTAGGATTTATGATCAACCCATTCATTTCATGTATGTCCCTAGGATATGAGATCCGGTAAAATTAACTTAATAAGAACCTATAAAGATTCATTTTAAGTTGAGTAGAATAATATTTATGTCATTCATGTACTATGTTCCCAATTTCTGAGAAAATAAACTCGAAAATAAATTCTATAATATTAAGTGTTGTACCATATAATGAATGTTTTATGTATTAAAAAAGATGGGATTCCATATTTGTTATTGGGTAAACTCTAGTTATTTATTAAAATTAGATATATAAAACTTTTAACAGATTCCTAGGGATAAGACTAAATATAAAAAAAATCCTAGTATTCTGGTGAAGTACTAAGCTAATGGTTTACATGAAATGAAATCGATGTTTGGACACTACAAGTGAATGTCTCTAGAACCATTATATATAGGGGTAATAAACCTAAAAATGGGGAATTAGGATTTGAATCAATCACCACATGGTGAACAATAATAGGCCTTTCTATTCACGTTATTTTAAATTTCAATGGGACATGTTTAGTTAATCACATGGATTTTTATAAACAATTGTGAAGGATATATAGAAAAATTAATTTCTATTAGAGTAAATTAAAATAATTACATATTTATATATGATGTTTTAGGATATAAAGTCCAATTATAATTAAAAATTTATAAAAGTAACATGTTTCTCACTAAGGTTTTCTTCTTTTAGAATAATGGAGGGGAATAAGAGGAACCCCATAAATAATGATTGGAATGGGTGATGCACAGATGTACTTATTAACATGATGTAATATGTTGTGGAAAAATTAATGAGGATGATGAATAGAAAATATTGGGTTATGATTAATAACTTGAATCATGTCGAGTAAATAGGTACACCTTTCAGGAAGTAACTTGTAGTTGATTCCTTCATTTGTCAATGAAAACCTTACTTTAGTGGATTCATTAACCCATTAATTTCTAATAAATGAATTACCTCTGTAGATAATATATTTTTTTACCTTTTTGTTAAGAGATAGATAAATTCACCATATTGTTATAACATTTATAAGGGGAAGCTGGTTGTTGGTGGACGGTGATTGTGAACTTGAATCCAAGATGGGAAATTGATGCCATAGAGAGGAAAGAGTTTAAGAGAATATTTTTCAATAAATATTCTCCCTATTAAATGAGAAAAAATAGGTTTAGGTTTTATTTGATATGATTTAGAAGGAAAATTAATTGGTGGGATTCTATAAAATGAACTTTACATGACTTTACTTATACACCTCTATCTGTGTTATGTATCCTACAGTAATTATTGATGGGTACTTTGGTGGGATAAGACACCGTAGGTGGGGAAATCTAGAAAATAGAGACTCTTAAAGCTCTGAGGAGATATCGTGGAGTGATATTAAGTTTGAAATTGAGTTTTGGGATACAATGTGGTCACATATGCTAATTGAAATGAAGAGAGAAATTGATTCAAACTTAGGAAAGAATTTTGATCATGGAAGAGGAGGAAAGAAACTAAAACTACCCATGTGCGAAAAATGTGGGAAAAAAATTTAGGGAAATAATTTATTTGGAGTAGAATGTTTTATAAAATTTTAAGATATGGATTAATATATTTGAACATATCCTAGTGAGGTTAATCCTAAACATCTCAATAAAAACAGCAAAGGGAAGATGTTCCACCATAGCCTGAAATTCAATGATTTAAGTTTTGAAAACTTTTTCACCTTCCGAATTAATGTTCAAATTAGAAGATAATATATGGAAAACACCATTAACCATAACATAGTCTATGGGAGCATGTTTGTTCTTTCAAAATCACAACATTTTATGTAAGGGCTCTAAATGATGGAGTGGTTGGTAAACTCCTTTTGATCATCAAGATGGAATGTACGTTGTTTGATTCTGGTTTTACATATACCTTTATTTCATACATGTTTTAAAAGAATGTAGAATAAAAACCAAAACTACATTGAGTCAAATTATCAGTTTTTCCCCTAAATGAATTATTCATGAATCAAAGGTGTATATAAACTCTTATATGAAATAGAAGCACATTATAATTTGATACTATATTAGGAATAAAATGGATATCAATGTACAATAATAAGATAAACATCATAAGAAAGGAAATTTCAATGGTATTGAATGGAAAAATTATAATTGTTTTGAAAGAAAGGATATCTTAGCCTAAAATATTTCAAGAAGATCATCCCAAATCCATATTTATGGATATGATCAATAATGAGATAGAAAAAAAATAAAAATAAAATGATTAAAAATTTCCCCATTTTTAAAAATACATTAGTGAATTTCTTGAAGAGTTACCTAGACCTCCCCTATAATGAGAGGCATATTTCTCAATTTTACTCATAGTTGGATCCAAACCAATATTGAAAACCCTTATAAAATTAAATATGGGGAGCTATAAAAATTAAATTTGAAAATTCAATAAATTTTGTGGAAGGATTTTATTCAACCATGTGAGTATATACGGGTATAATCTATTCTAATTGTAAAGAAATTGTAGGGATAATGTTGATATTAATTTATTATAGATAAATTAATGAGATCAAAGTGAATAAGAAAAATCCTCTTCCAAGGATTGATGATTTGTTCAACCCAATTCATGGGGATCATTTTTTCTCCAAGACTGACCTCCGACCTGGGTGTCATCAGTTAAGTGTGAAGAAAGTTAATGTCCAAAAAATACATTCCAAATTATATATTTTCATTATGAGTTTTTTCGTTATTCCCATTATCATGGCTAATGATCTATCCATATTTATATATTTTATGAATAGAGTCTATAAATATCACTTTGATAAATTTGTGCTCATTTTATTAATGTTCTTCTGATATATTAAAAAATTCAAGATGTGTATGAGGATTATCTAAGGGCCATTTTAAAAACTTTAAGGAAGGTGAAGCTATTTGGTAAATTTAGAAAATATTTTTTCAAATTATAGAAATTTTCATTCTTATCGAAAATCCTGAACTGTGAAGGAATCTTAGTTGAACCAATAAAATCAAAGGATATAGATGAGTGGAAACATATTCTTATTGTAACTGATATTCATATTTTTCTTGGTATTGTAGGATACTATAGAATGGTTTTGAAAAAAAATTTCAGGACATTCTAATTCACTCACCAGGTTAACTCAAAATAGAGTTAAGTTTATTTAGAAAAGGGAGTGTGAAGAAATTTAACCTGATCTAAAGAATACTTAAGTTAATTCCCCTATGCTAACTTTACACACTAATGGAGAACACTATTTCATTTTTAGTGATGCATACATAAAAGGACATAGATGTGTACTCATGTAAAATAAAAAATTGATTACTTATGAATCACTATAGTTAAAGGCTCATGAACAAAACTATCCAATTTATGAAATAGATTTAACTAAAAATATCTTTTGTTTAAAGATATGGAGAGACTATATTTATGGGAAAATGTGATATTTACATAGAACACAAAATTATTATGCATATATTCATAAAGAACGTGCTCAATATGTGTCAATGAAGATGGTTAGAGCTAATAAAGGAATAAAATTTATTATTTCACTAACATCCTGAAAGGTGAATTAGGTAGTTCATGCTCATAGTAGAAAAGAACCTATTGCATTATCCATGATACAGATGGAGAAAAATACTATCTTCTTGGATATTCAATGTATGGATCATGAAATAAACAAATATTTATAATTCTTCCTTCATTTACCAAATTTTTTTCCAAACATCTATCCCAAAGATGATCAAGGAGGAAAAAACAGATGATTTGGAGCTTTAAAAGAAGGTAAAATTAGTAAAGGAGGGGAATCTTATTGAATTTAATTTAAATTTAGGTTTGAACTTGACATTGTGTAACTTTATCACTAGATATTTAGAAATAACTATTTGTTAATGCACATAAGTAATATTTATCCATCCATATTAGAAGTAACAAGATATAATGTGTTCTTTGAGAGCACTTCTGGTGAGACAACATGAAGAAAGAGGACACAGAGTATTACCTAGAATTCATGGTATGTAAGCATGTTAGTGTAGAGAGAAGAAAGTCCGAAAATGAAACCCATCGAAATACCATAATTAAAATAGGATAACATACCCATTAACATCATACCTCGTCTCTAAAATACATCAAAAAGAAAAAAATTGTTATGGGTTATTGTGGATCTACTCACTAGAACAACCCACTTCATCGCTATTAGGAAATATTTCTCTCTTGAATAGCATTCCAAGATACATGTAAAGTAATTGGTGAGGCTTCATGGGGTTTCAATTTCAATAAATTATGATCATGATCCAAGTTTCAATTATAATGTTTTGTAAAATTATTCAACATTATTTGAATAACGAGTTTAATTTCATTATGTCTTATCAATACAAAATTTATGGCTAATATAAAATGACCATTCAGACACTCGAGCACCTTTTAAGAGGTTTTTGGATTAAATTTAATGGTGGATAGGATAAACATATCCCATTAGTTGACTTATCATACAATACCAAATTCCACTCAAGTATTCAAATGGATCTATATAAAGTAAGATATGGGAAGAGATGTATAACTCAAACTTTTTTGGATAAATTTGGTGAAAAAAAGTTACGTGGACTTGATCTTTAGAAAGAGATGAGGTAAAAGGTGCAATACATCTAACAACACATTAAAGTTGTTCAGATTCCATAGAAGAGTTACTGTAAAAAATGTCAAAGGGATTTGGATTTGGATTTCAAAGACAAATTTATCCTTTTAATATCTCCACTGAAGAGAGTCATGCAGTTTGGAAAGAAAGTAAATCTTTTACCAAGTACATTATCCCCTTAATCATTGATTTTATAGGAGATGTGGCCTATAATATTGAACTTCCACAAAAAAATGGACCATTTTCATGATGTTTTTACACATCACTCATAAAGAAGTACATATACTATCCCTCACTTGTACTAAACCCAGAGGTGGTACAACTGTAGAATGTCCTCTCTTATGAGGAGAAGCAGGTGAAAATATTGTACCACAAAGACATACTTTTATGAAGAATGAAAACTCCCCATGTTAATGTGATGTGTAAGAACCATAAATATGAAGAGGGAATGTGGTAACTAGAGGAAACAATGATATAAAATTACCCTCATCTATTCTCAACTAATATTATGAGTTAAAATTTCAAGGATGAAATTTTTTAATAGGGAGAATGTAATAACCAAAAAATTTACATATTGGATTAATAAAAGAACTCCCTTTAAATAATGACTATTTTATTGTATTTCAGAATGAAATTATATATAAATACTAATATAATGAAATATTACATGTAATTTAATGATACCCATTACTATATTTAAGATTAGTATAGGTATTTAAAAAATGAAGAATATCAACGATGCCTTGATATACTCAATATGATAAAAATAATCTAGTACGATTTAAAATTTGATGATTTTTTTAAAAAATTATTAATATAATTGACATTTTCAGAGGAATTGAAAAAAAAATCTGGGAAATAAGTAGTGTTTTTTGATGAATTTTGGAGTATATATAGGGTATACAGGCCAATGTGACTATTTATATTTGACCTTTATCTGACCAGTGATAAAATATTTTCATTGGTTAATATAATTGTTGGATACTATGAACGTCGGTAATATTGTTACGGTTTTATTTAATGTTTATAAAGGGTAATGAAAAGTGGTAGTTTATGTAGAAGGGAGAAATGATGGCCTCATACAACAGAGTCATTCCTTTTAAAGCCCATTATTCAGAACATGGAAGGGACGTAGTGTTAATGGGATTCTCTCCTAACCAATTTCATGCTTAGTTTCAACAAGATTTTCTTGAATAAAATATCCTATAGTATATGTTCAATTTAGTGGAGATCACCACCAGGTCAATGTTAGCTAAGAAACCCCACGAAACAACCACCATTAGACACCATTACCTTAGGTTTTATGCTAAGGTAATAATGGGTTAAGTGTATTGGCCTTATTATTATAAAAGTGTAATTTTATTTTTATAAAATAATTGAATTTTTTATCAATCCCATTTTTAGTAATTTTTAATGAAATATTATTTAAAATAAGTTGAATTTTATAATTTGATTTTGGGATACAAGTAAAATTGTATTTTAAGAAAATATGTACACTTTTATAATATGAAAATTAATTCTATATAAATTTTATTTTTATTAAATAACATTTTAAAACACTATTTATTTAAATAAACATCATAATATAATTCTACAATGGCCAAAAAATTTTATAATGTGTCAGAAATTTTACTTTTCCATAGAAACTATTATATTTCAAAAAATAATGAGTTTTTACATACATTTAAAAATTATAATGATTATAATTTTATTGATAAAATAAACAATATATATGATATTGTCAAATCAAAATTATATTAGGGTTAATTTTTGACAATTTACTAAAATTATTTATTTTTCAGTGAACAGTAAAAAATAGTTTTATGTTTTCGATATAATTTATCACTTCATATATAAGTTGTAATGATATAACAATTAATTAAATAGAATTAAATATTGAAAATATGTTTTTTAATATTATACATTTTAATGGATTGAAATTAATTTTCAAACCTATAAATTACATTCCAATGTCTAAAAATGAAATTTAGATTTTAAAACTTCTATATTTTGGAAAAATTACTTTTCCATGTAAAAATTAATATTAAAATTTGTATTTAGTTTATAATATATTAAACTAATATAAAACACGACTCAAATATCTATAACCAAGACAAAAAACCATGTCTATAGAAATGGTTTTTCATTTCCCATAACTTATAATTCCAAGACCTATATTTGGAAATTATTAAACAATTCTTCCTTTTTACTAAAAATACCTAACCATACCCTATTATTATTCACTAAAAATCCATATTCCACAAGGTTCTAGTCATTTTACCTCCCAATTTTTCTTCCAAAGTGTAATTATGTTCAAAAGGTTCCATACTTATGTTTTAGGAATCAACACTTCGAGGTAGGGAAATTCCCATCTTCTTATTTTCCATCAAGTACCTCATTTGTGGTATGTCTTATAAATGTTTAATTAAGTTATTTTACTAAACTTTTTGATAATTTGATTATTTAAAAAATAATTTTTTACCATTGAGTGACCTTTTTTCCTTCCCATTTATTTCCTCTCTTTAATCCATGTTTTTTTACCGTCATACTATTGTATTTGTTTCATGAATTTATCTCTTTAATTTAGAAAATTCTTATATTGTGAATACCCAAATCCTTTCCTAAAAAATTGAAATTTACATAGACATAAACATAAATTATTGATTCATAAAATGACATGTATTAAATACTCTTCCTCAATTCATTGGTTTGAAATTATGTAATGTTTAAGTTTTTATGTAATTTTATACTCAATGTTTTTACATGAAACCTATTATTTATTCTCTAAAAAATATTTATTAAATTATTTAATATAATAAATATGTCCCACATGAATTAAGAAATATAAAGGGTCTACTGATGGTGGGGATTTACATATCTTTACCCTATTCAATTAATTTCTTATTATCCTATGAATGCACCATAGTGGTACACCCTAGGGTCGATCAGAAGGTGGCTGCTTATACGCACTGTATTTTCAATTGTCACATTTTAATTTAACTAATATAAAACTAAAATATATAATATATATGGGGAATTTTTATTATGAAATATAAATAAAAATGAAATATTAAATCTACATTATCAATTAAAATACCAAAGAAAATCGAGCTGGAAAGAACAAGTTAAAGGTAGCAGCGGTGGACAAACGTTGATCGTTGGACACTCCCTTTATCATTATTTAAGAATATATTTTAATTAAATTATCCAATGTATACCTTAATAACTCAAGTTATAAACCTAAATTATCTAGATACCATATTGAAACCTCATAAATGGGTGTCTATCTTCTTATGAAAGTGTTCTGATTACCCGAAGACCTTCGAGTAACCAAAATAGGCTGAACTCATCGTGCTCAAAAGCGAGACCTCGCCAAAGAAATTTAAACCATGAGTAAAACCACTTTAAATTCATTAGAATATAATAAATATAGAATAATTTATAATAAATTGAAAACATGAGAGGAAAAATACCTCCTTCATTCATGCAAACAAGTTCCAGGATAGTTTAAAAGAAAATATTTTACAATGAAAGTACAAACTCAAAAGGGGAAATGTATTCGGATCATAGTATCCCACCACCACTTAGAGTTAGCCCTTAATGGCTTGTTTAAATCATGGAACACTCCTATACTCTTTCTCTCTCAATCCCACACCCTTTTTGATGGATGGTGTGGTGATGAATGGAATGTGATTTAGAGGTTGGAGCCCCTCTCCTTTTATAGGAAGATTTCATCATCAAAGAATTGTCGCGTTTTGACCCATTAATTGGCCGATTCATGCATGGACTTCTTCATAAATATTGTTCATAAATGTGTTTTTCATTGACCCTGCAAATTTCAGATTCATTGGACACATCTTGAAGGAGGTATTATGTTTTTATTGTCAATCACTTTCTCTGGATGAAGCTTCCTGGAAGCTTCCTTGAAGACCCTATCACTCACTAGCCATCATAACAGATTCCAAACGGCATGAAATTAATTGTGTCGATGCGTCTGGGTGTTCTCTTTAATAGTCAAGTGGAATAGAATCATATTTAGGAGTTTAGGCCGAATTATGCTTCCATTACTATGGTGGGGTCCATGCAGTCCGCTCGAAAAAATTGTAAATTTCATTGATTTTTTGGGCATGAAGATGCATGAATCCTTCCATGGTCCTGAAGACAAAGATGATGTAAATCAAATAAGGGTTAAAAAAAATTGAATCACAAAATTTGGAAATTTATTTTATGATAAATGACCAAAATACCCCTGTAATAAAAATCTGTTAAAAATCCAAAATTAGGTCATTTTTTCATTTAGGCTCAAAATTACACAAAAACCTAAATATGTAACAATTTAATTTTAAATAAAACTATGGTGGATTTATAAAAATTAAAATACAGTATAAAATATGTGAAAATATTAGCTTCATCAATCCGCCACACTTAAATATTGCACTCTAGAGCAATTATCATATATTCGAATCAAAATTCACACAACAATCAAAAAATGAGGAAACATCCATGATCTTATCGAAAAGAAAATTTCATCGTGTATCTTTTATGAAAAAAATTTCCTATAATTTTCATTCTAGAAATTTAAATTTTTCAACCTCATAAATCTATCCATGGCTCAATCACAACCTACTTCACATTTAATTTTAGCTCACTCTTCACTCAAGAGAAATTAATTCAGGAGTTATGCTCATACTTGAAAGTTGCATGTATCACCATAGGCTTGTGACTATTCTCATTTCTCCACAACGTGTAACATAAAAATGAACTCAATCATGAGGGATTTCATCAATGTTTTAAATGAAACTGTAAATTTGGGTTGGTGGGTAAATGATTTAAAAATTCAAGGCTAGAAAGAGAAGGTTTGACTCTTAGGTACAATGCATAAATAATCAAGTGAAAACATAGAAAATTCCTCACTCAATACACCTTGATAATTTGAAACAAAACACAACCCCCATTTCTTGGACATGGTACATGATCCAATCAATGATTTAAATATATTATATCATCCATGTTCTCCCCATTTTCTTTCTTTTTTTGTAAAGCTCCAGAAGGGCACAACTTTATGTTCTCTTTTTGTAAAGCTCGAGAAAGGTATAACTTTTCTTTTATTTTTTTGATGGAGAAACGAATGAAAAAAGTTAAGAATAATAAAATTATGAGTCATGCCAAATTATTTCATTTCCCAAAATGTTGACGCACACCTCACAACACCCATCAATGAAACACATCCCAATGAACGCACACGAAATGACCTTCCCCCACACTCAAACTTGAAATATCCATGCAACAATACCAAGAGAATGGGTAGGTAAATATAAATTAGGTTGTACTGTGGCTTAAAACTATAAGGAAATTCATAGAATCTAAGGGATAATTAAGGATAAATGTTATGGTAGGTCACATGATAATATGTGGCTAGCCAAAGTAGTGCCTCAATCATAATAAAAACATTCCATGAAATCCAAAGCTTCAAAAGAGAAAAATCACAAATTCTGGTTCCGACACAAAATCCAAGTTTCCCTCAAGAAAGTGTGGGTATTAGAAATAATATGTAAAAGTGGTTTAGAAGGGATTTAAAAAATTTGTTAAACTCATAAAAATGATTGGAAATCCAATTTAAGGGAAAAAAATTCACATCAACAATGATTTAAAATCTTTTTTTTTTCAAAAATAATTTCAATTTTCTCAAAATTAATTAATGTGTGAAATGTGATCAGAATTATCATTAAAGATCAAGGTTCCTTAGAAATGAAAACAAAAAGAATTAAAGAAAACAACTAAGCAGGTTGACACTCCCCCCACAATTAAATATCAATACCATTCATTTTAGCTTGACAAAATATAAATAAGGGAAGAAAAACTAAATACAAGGAAATACACAACCTGACTTTATATTTTTAGCAGCACCATTGAGTTAAGCTCCTAGATGGAACAAATTATTCCTACAAATCAATAAACAAATAAATTAATTAGAATAATAAATAAAAATAAATAGAAATGGGAAAGGGAAGGGATAATGCTTGGTTTGACCCCCAAGCGGGTGTTAGGTTTTTACTACCCCTAGTCAGGCAGTTACAGTGGGTTAACCCCAATCCGAAGGTGGATGGGGTTTCTTTCTTAGAAACCACCAAAAATTATTTCTCCGGACATCCAGATGTGGATACCAGAAGTGAGAACCCCCATAAAAAATATCCCCAACCCCCAAAAGAGATTAAAGAAAGAATTTGAGTTATAGAGGGGGAGGGAAAATAATGTAGGGGTGCTCCCTGTTTTTGTCATCTAGAGGAGTAGTGTCCACCAATGTTGAAAATAGAAGAATAGGAAGTGGCTTCTTTTCTAGTTCGAGTTTTTAAAGTGGTTCGTCAATGATTTCTTCTTTTGTTCCATCATCCTCAAAAGCACCAATGCACATATTCAATGGATCCTCCTTTCTCTCCTCATTAAGAGAACCTTCTTCCCCTTCTTCATTCAGAGACTGTAGTAGTAGTACTGAATATACAAAATAAGAATAAGGGATATTAGATTGAAATTCAGAATTAATGAAATTTGAATGAAATGAATTCTCATAATTTAAAAGTCCCTCAGAAATTTCAGCTTTTGAACCCTTTTCCTCAAGCAAGGTAGCTGGGAACTCATTTGTTGGTGATGGAAGTGGGTCCCCAAGTTTTTCTTCACCCTCATCAACATCTTCATTAAATTAGGAGGAACAAGAATTTCATTCTCCTCAGCTTGTCTCTTTTGTCATTCCATCCATAAGACTTTAACATTTTCAACTTGGGAAGCCAATGATGTTATCATCCTGCTGGAGTTTTCCATATTTTTGCAATTATCTTGAATTATCAAGGCATTTTCTTTCAATTTCTGGGAATTTTCTTCCAATTGTTGAAATTTTTTATGAATTTAAATATTCAATGTATCTTCCCTGCTTGGCTCATCATAAAAGTTATCCACATGCCAATAATTATAATAAGTTCCAAAAAAATCCATATTGGCTGATGAAATGAATGATATGCAACAAGGCTATTTTTTTGTTTTTTTTATAAAATAGCATGTGTAAGAACTTGGACTCCCCGGAAATGGTGCCAAATTGATAGTGGGGATTTTAGTTGCTTTAACCTATTCAATTAATTTCTTATTATCCTATTAATGCACCATATTGGTACACCCTAGGGTCGATCACAAGGAGGCCGCTTATACGCACTGTATTTTTCAATTGTCACTTTTTAATTTAAATAATATAAAACTGACATATATAATCTATATGGGGGATTCTGATTATGAAAATGAAACAAAAATTAAATGTTAAATCTACATTATCAATTAAAATACCAAAGAAAATCGAGGTGGAAAGAACAAGTTAAATGTAACAGCGGTGGACAAACGTTGATCGTTGGACACTCCCTTTATCATTATTTAAGAATATATTTTAATTAAATTATCCAATGTATACCTTAATACCTAAAGGTATACACCTAAATTATCTAGATACCATATTGAAACCTCATACGTGGGTGCCGATCTTCAAATGAAAGTGTTCTGATTACCCGAAGACCTCCGAGTAACCAAAACAGGTTGAACTCATCGTGCTCAAAAGAGAGACCTCGCCAAAAAAAATTAATCCATGAGTAAAACAACTTTAAATTCATTATAATATAAGAAATATAGAATAATTTAGAAGAAATTGAAAACACGAGAGAAAAAAGACCTCCTTCATTCATGCAAACAAGTTCCAGGATAGTTTAAAAGAATATATTTTACAATGAAAGCACAAACTCAAAAGGGGAAATGTCTTCAGATCATCGTAGCCCACCACCAATTGGAGTTATCCCTTCATGGATTGTTTAAATAATGGAATAATTATATACTCTTTATCTCTCATTCCCACCCCCTTTGTGATGGATGTTGTGGTAATGAATGGAATGTGATTTAGAGGTAGGAGCTCCTCTCCTTTTATAGGAAAATTTTATCATTAAAGAATTGTCGCATTTTTGACCCATTAATTGGCCTATTCACGCATATACCTCTTCATAAATATTGTTCATAAATGTGTTGTACATCCACCCTACAAATTTCAGATTCATTGGATGCGTCTTGAAGGAGTTATGATTTTTTTATTGTCAATCACTTTCTTTGGATGAAGCTTCCTGGAAGCTCACTTCAAGACCCTATCACTTAATGGCCATCATAACAGATTTCAAACGTCTTGAAATTAATTGTTCTGACGTTTCTAGGGGTTCTATTTAAATTTCAAGTGGAATAGAATCATTTGGAGGGGTTTAGACCGAATTATTCTTCCATTACTATGGTGGGGTCCATGTAGTCCACCCGAGAAAATTGTAAATTTCATTGATTTTTTTGGGAATCAAGATGGATGAATCCTTCCATAGTCTTGATTAAAAAGATGATTAAAATAAAATAAGGGTTCAAAAAAAAATTAGAATCAAAAAATTTGGAAATTTATTTTATGAGAAATGACCATAATATCCCTATGATAAAAATTTGTTAAAAATCCATAATTAGGTCATTTTTGCATTTTGGCTCAAAATTACACAAAAACCAAAATATGTAACAATTTCCCATTAAATAACACTGTGGTGGTTTTATAAACATTAAATTACAGTATAAAATATGTGAAAATATTATCCTCATCATCTACCCTGATATTTCTTTAAGGCATTGGATAAAAAATTAATCTCTTAAGATGACATGTTTTGTGATACCGTTGTGAATAACCATGGTAATTATGATTTATGATACATTAGTGATAAATCTTGGTGATATTATTATGAATGTATCATTTTATATTCTAACCACATTTCCATGTTCTGATTCACAATCTTTCTTTTATGATATGTCTCATTCCCTTATGATCACATCCTATTGATATGAATTTATATGACATGATCAATATCTTATTTTTTATCCCCTTACTAGTATTTATAATATTACATTTATTTTGATGTATTTCCATAGGATATGTGATTTAGTAAATTAACACAATATAAATCTATGAAGAAACCATTAAAGTAGATTTTAATAATGTTTATGTTTTTCATGTATTATCTTCCCAACTTCCAAGAAACTAAACCTCAAAATATTCTCTTTATATTTAAGTGATATAAAATAAAATTATTTTTTATGTATTAAAAAATATGATTTTATAGAATCTCTTCCAATGATTGTTAAAAATGAAAAAGAGGAAAAGATGTTAATGAAATATGATTTATCAATATGTAATGGGGAATCAGTTCTCAAAGAAAAATGCAGGTTGTTAAAAGAGATTAATGATCTAAGGAAATATACTTGATGAGGAGAAAATCCTCAATATAAAGGTAGTATAAATTATAGAGGTGTACAAGAAAGAATTTGATCTTATATAATAGAAACATACTAAATATGAGTGAGTAATAAAAAACATTAAAAACATAGTTAATTAAGTTGGTTAAGGTCCTAAGAACTGTAAACCTCAAAAGGAATTAAAGATATCATTCTTAGAGGTTAAAAACATGATAGAAGAAGTTTAGAAGTAGAAGTATGTTCACAATACCATGTATGTTTCCAAAACTAGAAAAGTAAAAAATTATGAAATTTAATAGGAATTAATGGTCGATGAAAAAATCACTACAACTATAGATTTTCTCATGTTTAAGAAGAAGTATAATTTGATGAAATTTTATTGTTATAAGGATTATAGAAAATAGATTCACCTCTTTGAAAAAAATAAAATATATAGAGTAAAATATGATTTCTATGGTATTTCATATACTTTGGAGGCTTTGGGAATGAAAAAAAATGTTTTGTTTCAATTATCAAAACTTAAATGAATCAAGGTGGTAGTGAAGATAAAATTTGAAGGAGGGTTAGAACACTAAATTAAGGAAACCTAAGGTATTATATTTGAAGAAAAATAATAGGTTTGAATAGTAAGTGACTAGTAAGATAACTGTATGAAAGATAGGGACGAATCACTGATATATTTTTCTTTTATGTGTCATTATGAAAAATTCTTCACCTTATATTAAATATGAATTCCCTCTTAAAAATAATTCAAACAAAAAACCAAAAGAACACGTGAATTTACAAGGTTCATTATTCAAAAATAATAGTTATTTCCTTGGTATGGTTTGGAAATGATCCTATTCCATAAAACCCACTAGAAAATAATCCTTTTATGTGGAATACAATGAGTAGGATATCCCTTTAAATCATATATAACTATGTAAACAATCCAATAGTGTATCTTCTCCTTCTAGAACAAATTATGTAATAATTTTTTTTGTAACAAAACATGTTACCGTGCTTCTTTATTAAATTTCACAAATATAATATTTAAAATAAATTCTTCACTTCCTTACTAAGATGCTGGTAATAACTTCCTATAATTAGTAACAAAACTCAGTCCAATTTCCCAGTTTGATTTTTCCCATTTCGATCTCTAAATATAATAATATATCTCTACAAAATAGAATAGAGGACATTATGAACACTTTCTACTTCAGTTCTATAATCCCAATACAATAATCCTACACAATAAAATCACTTGCTGAATACAATAATCCCAACCCTTATGATAACTAGATGAATATGATAATTCTTCCCAATACGATCATATTATGAATACAATAATCAACTTAATACAATGATTACCTGAATACATTTGAATCAAGTATCTTATACTTTCCCTTCCATCTGGCATGATTTCTTAAAAAAAAATACAGAAACCACTTATTTTCTCTAGAATTTCTTCATCACTCTACCTTCTATCTACCTCTCATGAATAGTTCTTTATTCAAATATGTATAGTGTACTATCCTCCTTTTATACTCCACCCAACTATAGTTTGGTGGGATTCTTAAAAACTTTCCCGCTCGACCAAATTCATTGAGTTTGAACATTTTCTTAAATTTCCGGTGCATCTTGACTATGTCAACACTTCTCAACTCTTCTAGTTTCTTCTCAATGCTTCTTGAATCTTCTAACCACTTCAGATATCTTTTGAATTTCTTCAAAAACACTAGCCTGATACTTATTTTTCCCAAATATATTCTTTAAATATGATTCTCTATACCAATTGCATCTATGAAGAAATAGACACCATTCTGTTTGCCTGATATAATCTATTCATTATGATTATTTATACCAACTAATGAAATCACACATGTTTTACTAACTTCAATATCCTCCTTTGAAAACAAATAAAAATATCTCTATGTCAGATTATTATTCTTCATTGCATTCATCTGCTTAAAACAAATCTTCATCTGATTATTATGATGGCATGCTGAATCTGATGGATTAGTATCAGTAACTTATTTCTATTTTGAATTGGATACTAATTAATTTTCTTACACAAGAAATTATACCTCTGATAAATATGATGAAATACTGAAAATAATTGATCATCATCAAGAAATTTTTCTTTTAAAACTTCTTTCTTTTCTTCATAACAACCATATTTCTCATCCATTAAACAAATCTGCATCCAGTAATCTTGTTATGATGATCCTGAGACTGGAAAAATTTAGTTTCACCAACTTTCTTATTTCAAAAAATTTATCTTATATTATGAACTCCTTTATGAGTTTGATTATGTTGAATATCTAAATTATCATAATCTTAATTTTAATGGAATTTATTGAAACTTATCATTCCTCTAGAAACATCTTTCATTCCTCATCTGTCAGAATATAATTGACATGATTGTGATCAGACTGAATATGATTGTCTTGAATACAATTGGAAGAATATCTTTCACTCCTCCTTTCCATCATCAAACTTGTATAAAATGTTTTATAGAATACATATGATTTATGATAACTCCAAAATCATCAAAGCATAATTATGTTTGAATCATAGCCATGAAAACCTTGATTCTCCCCATTTTCGATCTCTTTTTTCAGTCCGGAGCTGAGGTGAGTCAGATGATCCTTTTCATACTGAAAAAAATTATCAATATGATGGAATTTCTCAACCATTGAAATTCATATTTTCACAAAAAACAAACTGAGGTTATTTATTTTTATCTCAAACTTCCTTTTCTTCTAAATCATCAATGAAAACAATAGAAAACACCTAAATATGATCATCCTTATCATCTTGGTCCTAAAAATATACCCCTTTGTATTTGTTTTCCAACCAATATTTATAAATCACTAAAATTTTTATCCTCAAGCACTGTATTACTTATAAATAATTATAAGCCTATGTGAGCTAACTCATTATAGGAAACAAGAATCACTTGGAATAAAACCATGCCGTCCAAAAGTAGTGATCATGAAACCTATTCAACTTTTCTTCAAAACTGTCTTCCTCAAATTTTCTTCATCATCTTTATCCACATATTCAACTTCCATGGAATAATTTTTTTCCCTACTATAGGATTGAAATATTAATGTAGATGCTCAATTACAGGTGAATTGTATGTTTAAGAAGATTCCTTTTTATCCTTAAGTAAAACAATGTTTATCAAGGTTAAACAAGGTAAATTCATAGGAACTCTATTAGTTCTACAAACTTGCTAGGTCCCGGAAATGTGGTTCTGAAAATGAAACTTATGAAAAGTTTAAAATAGAAATATTCTTCCTTAAAGCATATAGAATCTTACTTATTAGAGTATACAAAAGAATAAGAAAGTATAAGAAGGTTATACTTTCTGCTTTTATCAAAATACAATGGAAATAAACTTGAAACTAAACATGTAACTAGTATGAAATCCTTTATACCAAAGAGAAGGGTATCCAACATCCTTGGATAAAGGTCCCTTGATTTATACTTTCAAGAATGTATGTCTTACCCACACTAGGGTGAGCCTTCGATAGGAATATCAAAATCTGTCTTACTATCCCCACAATCCCTCTAATATTAAGGTAGTTAGAACCTCTGCATTCCTATCCACAGAAGTCCTCAAACATTAGGGTAGTTGGCACCTCTGTCTTCCTATCCACGGAATCCCCCAATTGTACTCATCAACAATCAGAGACACAAAAAACAAGTTAAACAAGATGTTCAGTACGCACAAGGAATGGGAGTCTACCTCTCTAGAAATCACTTCAGCAGCATAAAATCTATAGAGTGATGGATTAATTATTCTTAGTTGTGAGATCATTCAAATAATCTCATATTTATAGGCACTTCTACAATGGTCGACTCCCTCCTATAATGGTCATATTTTTCCTTGAATTTCGGAGGGACCTGTAAATGTGTCACTCAATCAACGATTACTTAGAAACAAAATGTTTGAATTCATTTCATAACTATATCAAGTGTAATAAAAATAAGTTTTCTTAACTAAATCTATTTTTTGGAGTCTAAGGAAAAATAAAAGCTTAGAGTCTAGGAAAATAACTATTTAGATTCTATTTTCCAAAGAATTTGGAAACTGAATTCCATAGAATTAAGAATTTGAATTCTATAGAATTCAGGATCTAATTTCTTAGGAATTTGGAGTTTGAATTCTGAGGAGTTTGGGGTCATAATTCTGAGGAATTCAGAGTCTGAATTTTGAGGAATTCAGAGTTAGAATTATGAGGAATTCAGAGTCTGAATTTTAGATAATTCAGAGTCTGAATTTCATAGAATTAGGAGTCTTAATTTCAGAGAATTTGGAGTCTAAATTTCAGAGAATTCGGAGTATGAAATTCATAGAATTTGGAATTTGATTTTCAAAGTATTCAGAGTCTAAAAATAGAATACTCAATAACAAAGTATTTATAGAAATCTGAGGTTTTAGATATGAAACCAAATTTTAACCTTTATAAATGAAAAGAGTTATATTTAGAGAAACTATAAATTGGAAAATGAAAGCAGAGGTAAGGATAAATTTCCTTGGAAACGGAAAATTTTTCTTTATTAACATAAATCTTGGGGAAAAAATATTTTGTCTTAAGATATAGTGTTTGTGATTTTCAAAAAATAGAGGAATAAAAAAGTCATAAGGAAATATTATTGACTCAACAGTCTTCCCCTTTTTGGAAAGCACATACATCATTATGAAAAATAATAAAGACTTAGAGTTTTTCTTTATGACCATAAAATAAAACTTATCTACCTTTACATATGAATCATAGTGAATACAACTAACACCCCCTTAGGTTTTAAAATACCTACTGATCATATTATTGATTTATAGAATGAGATTTTACATTTTCTTGCATACGAAAATCTTAATTGTTTAGATCTTACCCTTAGATGAACTCCCCCTTATCTGGGGAAATATATTGTTTACATAGAATTATTTTTATCATTACTTTCTCCCCCTTTGTGATTTTTCAAAAGGAATAAAGAAAATGGAAACAAATATGGTACCTGAAAAATTAGTACTAAACATCTAAATATATAAAGAACATCCAAAATATCATTATGATTGAAAGAATTTGTACAAAGAAAAAAATACAAAAAAAATATCATAATGAGGTAGAATTATCCCTCTTTCTCTTTTGGAATTAAATTCTTGATAATGGTTTTCATCTTCTTTATCTCCTTGTGATCATCTTCCATAAACTTGACCAGCTGATCCTGGTCTTCATTTTCCTTATCTAAGGCTTTTATCTTTTCTTCCCGAGCCTTAAGAATATATTCCTAAGTCTTCAAAACTTCTTCTTTCTTAACAATATTTTCTTAAAAATCAATTATATGATCCATTTCTCTCTCCCAATTCATAGCCCCTGAATAAAGATTTCCATTCAAGTTATTGAATTCTTGCTTCCAAGTTGTCTATTCTAGAGTCATCTTTTCCTCAAAACATTTGGTAAGGTCATTAAGCTTCATATCTTTGGTGTCAAAATAATATTTCACATTATCTTGAAATTCATCAATGGATCTCAGATCATCGATGGTATTCCTTGATCAACTTGTAATATTATTGCATGATCTTTTATGAGCTTCATATTCAATGAAGATTGTTTTGAAATCTGTCTCAAGATTTATAAACGTATCCATAATTCTGGTGACTGAATCTTCTTTCTGATTAAATGAGTGCTGAATCATCTAGAACCTCGAGTCAATACTCATAAATAAGTGAATTGTAACAACCAAATTCTTTAAATATTGTAACGCAAAATAATTTTTATGATAGGGTGATTCCGAATAAAAATATTCAGTTGGTGAGGATTCTTCATCATCTTTCCTCTTTGATGAAGCACCAACGTCTCTCTTTTTCACCAAATATTTACTAAGTGCATCAACCAACACCTGATTTCCCTTATTAACCCTCATATTGATCTCTAATACTTTGGGTGATTCATGCTCACTATCCAATAAATGAATAATTTTAACTTCCTAGGGATTTTCATTCTTAGAACCTGCCACACTATCCTTTGGCTGAATGATGTCATGGTTGCTACTTTCTTCTTTCGATAGATTATTCACTTTTTCGGGCCTTTTTTTTCTTTTCTAGGAGTATAAAGTTTTGAATATTTGGATTTAGATGTATAGATTGGCAGTTTCTCAGAAGGACTCTCCTTATCAAGATAATCCTCTACTTGCCTTATCATCTCTTCGGTATCACCACTTCCTTCTTCTTTTTCTTATACTTCTTCTTCTACTTCTTCCTCTACTTATTTCTCCTGCACAATTTCTTCTTGTTATGGTTCCAAAATTACTACCTTTTTTCCAGAGTCACAGGAAGTGATTCTTTCAAAAATGATTCTGGTATCTGGATTAGTTCATAGGATTTATCACCAGCCTTGAGAAGATATCGAACGATTTCAGCCTCAGACATCTTCTTCCTTTAATTATTTTATCTCTCTTTCTTCTCAAGATCTTCAACAACCTTAATCTTTAAAGCCTTTTCCTAAGTAGGAACCAAACCAAAAGTAGGCTCCCCTTCCTTCCTATTCTTCTTGTCCTCTCTCCACTTAACCTCTACTTTATCTGGATAATCCTTTTGCTTCTTTGGTTTTGGGGGTGCGGATTGAGTTTCCTAACCCGATTAGATTTTTTCCCTTTCTTCCTGTTCCTTTGCCTTTCTCTTACTTCCACCCTTTTTGAAATTCTCAAACACTTCCGGTTCTTTGAGAGATCTTCTATTTCCGATTCAGAAAGATCATAAAAATCTCCGGATTTACAATTGAAGCCAACTTTCATCCATCTCAAGGTATCCTTACTAAGAAACATAACCTTGTAATTTCTTGTCTTATAACTGCAAAGGATTTTGAATGATTGATGAAAAAGAACAATAATCTTGTAGAGAATTTCCAGATATATGATAATTTGAGACTTAAAATTTCCATTCTTGATATTCTCACCTGTAACCAAGATATACTTGACCAAGTTTATCTTCTTGAGGTACAACATGAAATCCAGAACATAGATGTCATTTTTCTTCAGGGAATCATTATCCCCTTTTCTCGGAATGATAAAACCTTGAACCCATAATTGAAGAATTCGAAAGTTTTTAGATAGATAGATAATCTTTAGAGTCTTTACTTTTTTCAAGCCAAGTAACTCTAAAGCCTTTTCCTTATCAAATGAACCTGATACATCCTGTAATTTATGGGTGAAAAATTCAGCTTCACCTTCATAAGAAATTCCAACCAGATTTACTGCCATGGTGTAAGAAAGGGAGTAGGTCTTTCCATATATCTTGAAGGAAAACTTATCTCTCCCTCCATCATTGAATAAACGTACTAATTTGTAAAATTTAACCAACAACTCTAGATAAACCAGATCTTATGTATTTAGTTTTGATATACAAAGACTTTCCCATCCATTCAGCATGATGTTCTTTGAAATGATAGAATCATACTTAGCAAAGAAGTTCAGATCGACTAACCATTCTTTTTATATCTTCCATTCACATATTTCCTTTACAGTTGACATTTATTTCTGAGGAGAGGCTTCAACAGATATTCATAACTAAGGAAAACCTGAAGATATGGAATGGTCTTAAGTAGGAGGGAAGAGCATCATCACATGAAGGCTTTGAAGATCAATGTAGGACAGTCAACATGGGTTCCTTATATAGGTGTTTGAGACGATGCTATAACTTCTTTGATTGATCCCATGGTTAAAAAAAGTTGATCAGATCTGACGGTTGAGATGATAGCCGAAGAAGATATTTCGTAGGTTCCAATATTTTGAGGTTTTTAAGGTAAACATTTGGATTTATGAAAAAGTGAATCTGAAAAAGTTTCTTAAATAAGATAAAAATACCAACATGTAAAAATATGATTAGGAAAATTTAAGAAAGAAAACATACCTTTCAAATTGCCATGAAAATTATTCGTAATGAGGTAAATTCTTCTTGAATAACTTTAGTTTTTATAAAATTTATTAAAATTTTAATTATGAAAATTTTTATTATGAAAATTTTAACTACATAAATTTTGATTACGTAAATTTTGACTAAGAAAATTTTATTGATGAAAATTTTGATTACACAAATTTTTATTACAAAAATTTTTATTATGAAAATTTTTAATTAGGAAAAAAACTTAAATAACAATAAAATTTACTCCCTCCACGAAAAAGAGTTTCTTACTATAAGGAGATCAGTTTAAACAAGAAGTTAATATGGAAGATTACCTTATAGTTATCATTACAATATTTTTTTATTGTATTCAAATCTATCAGAGGGTAAATTTTGTTTTTTAAAATATCTGCATGTTGATCTTGCATTCCGGTAAATTGAAGAATGATATCTCTTTTTTGTGTGTGATCCCTATGAAAGTGATGACTAATATATATGTGTTTTGAAAAAGAGTGATGTGCAGGGTTTTTACTTAGAGAAATTACACTATTATTATCAAAAAATATTTGTGTTTTGGTAAAACTCATACCATAGTCTGTGAGTGTGTGTTGCATCCACAACAGTCGAGCACAACAACTTCTAATTGCTACATATTCTTCTTTAGCAGTGGAAAGTGCAACTGAGTGCTACTTTTTTCATGACCAAGAAACTAATGAATCTCCTAAAAAATGATAAGTTCCGAATGTAATTTTCCTATCCATTTTACATCCACCAAAGTCAGCATCTGAAAATCATTTTAAAATAAAATCAATTATAGAAGTATAAAAGAGTCCTAAATCCATGGTTCCCTTTAAGTAACGAAAAATTATTTTCATTACCTTTAAATATGATTCCTAAGGATTGTATTTATATCTTTCACATAAGCATACTGAAAACATTATGTCTAGAAAACTAGATGTCAAGTATATTAAACTTCTTATCATACCTCTAAATGATGTTTGATCTACTGGTTTCCCAAATTCATCAAGATCAAGTGAATTTAAGGTACTAATGGGAGTACTAATACACTTAGTGTTGTCATATCCATACTTTTTAAGAAGATATTTAATATAGTTATGTTGGGATATATATGTTCCTTATGTTTTTTGAGAAATTTGAAGACCTAGGAAAAATGTTAAATCATCCATGATACTCATTTCAAACTCATATTTCATTAGATTTTCAAAAAAATTAGTTAAAGATTGCTGAGTTAAACCAAATATAAAATCATCAACATAGTTTTGAAAAATGAAAACATTTTTATTTACATTCTTTATAAAGAGGGTTGGATCACCATTTCCCTTAATGTAATTGTTTTGTAACAGAAATCATGTATGTCTATCATACCATGCTCTAGGGGCTTGATTAAGTCCATATAAAGCTTTGGTAAGTTTGAAAACATGTTTAGGATGTTTTGTATCTTCAAAACTAGGAGGTTGTTCAACAAGAACTTCCTCTTGAAAATATCCATTATGAAAAGTACATTTAACATCCATTTGAAAACGTTTAAAGTAAAATAATTCTGTAAAGGCATGTAAGATATGAATAGATTCAAGTCTAGCTACTGGATAATAGGTTTCTTCATAGTCGATTCCTTATTGTTGATTATAGACATTAGAAAATAATCTAGCCTTATTTCATCCTAAGACTCCATTTTTATCACACTTATTTCTGAAGACCCATTTTACTCAAATAATAGATGTTTCCTTAGGTCTTTCAACCAAGGTCTAGACTTTATTCCTTTAAAAATAATTTAGCATAAATTGCATGGCTTTTATCCAATCATCATCACCAAATGCTTCATCAGTGATTTTTGGTTTTAATTGAGGATGGAATTCTATATATTCTACTTCATTTCTTAAGGAACTTCTAGTCCTTACAGGTTTATTTACATCTCAAATGATACTATCACTAGGATTATTCTTATGAAACAAATGATTTGGGTTTTGGAAAACCTATTGATCAATATATGGTAGGAAATCTTATAGAGTAAATGCTTCAGAAACATTTTTTTGAACATTTTCCTGATTAGAAGTATCTTCTATCAAGGGTTGATAATCAGTTTTTAAAAACTCATCTGAAGATGTAGGCTGAGGTTGTTTAAAAACAAAAGGATCAGTTTCATCAAATTTAACATGTACAATTTCTTCAATGATACACGTATTTTTATTAAAAACTATATAAGAATTAGTAGTTATGGAGTAGCATAAGATAATTATTTCATCGGATTTGGGTGTGAGTTTATGTAAATTATTTTTAGTATTCAGAATGAATACATTGCATCCAAATACCTTGAAGTAGGAAAGACTAGGTTTTCTACCATTCCATAACTATTAAGGGGTTTTATTAAGAAAATGTCTAATCAAAACATGATTGATAGTATAACAATAAGTACATATAGCTTCATCCCAAAAGTGTTTAGCTATCGAATATTCACTCAACATGGTTCTTGATATCTCTTCAAGAAATCAATTTCTTCTTTCAACATAACTATTTTGTGGAGGAGTTCATGGTTCTAAGAAGTTAGGAGTAATGAATTTTCTACTACAAAAAGTTTCAAAATCACAATTTTGAATTTCTCCTCCATGATCACTATAAATAGTTATCAATGGAATGTTTTTCCCATTTTTAACTCGGGCTCTAATTATTTTTAAATAATAAAAAACTTCATATTTCTTTGCTAGAAAACAGACCCACATAAATCTAGGGTAATCATCAACTTGGACAAACACATAATATTTTCCTCCAATTATTCTAGTTTGGGTTGGACTAAAAAGATCCATATGCACAAACTGTAATGAATTAAAAGTTGAGACTTCACTGAATGATTTAAATCTTGATTTATGTTTCTTTACATATTCACAAGGATCACTTTTTTTGAAGAATCATATCTAAGCTCCAGTAGATCCATAATAATAATTTTCTTAGAGAGTTTACCTAAGTTCCTAAGGTTACAATGTCCTAAACTACTATTCCATAACTAATATTGATCTTCCATTGCACTAATACAAGGTAGATCTTGGCTTCTAAGGTCTTCTATGTTTAATGCATATACATTCTCTTTCCTATGGGAAGAAATAATAAACTGTTCCTTAGAATTGGGTACTAAGAATTTATCATTCCTAAAATTCATAAGGTAACCTTCATCACACAATTAACTTATGTTAAAGAGGTTGTGCTGAAGACCTTTAAGAAATAAAAAGTTTGAAATAAATTTTTTTCAAATAAGAACAATGTTAACTATACGAATAATTATTCCCTGAGAATTATCTCTGAAAGTTACTTTTCCTCTATTTAGATTGATAATATTTTCAAAGATGTTTTTGTTACCAGTCATATACTAGGATAATCCACTATCCATGTACAATGTATTAATGTTGTTACTATCTATATTTTCCTGAAAATAAGAGTGTTAGACTTTTGGAACCCAAACATTCTTGGATCCAGAAACATTAGAAGGATTTTTTTGAATCCACATATTCTTAGAAAAATAAGCTATTTGAAAACCTAACGGATAAGTTTTGTTTAAAGAACAATTATTTTCCCAATTTCCACCACACTAACATTTAGTGCAGAATGGGGCACTTTGATGAAAAAAATAATTATTACTAAAAACTGGTTTATAATGAGTATAACTAAATCCAGAATTATTCTTTAGTGGTCGAATTTGGGAATACATTTTATCAAAATTTTCCATACCAAAGGTAATGTTTGAAAAAAACTTCTTTAAGTAAAATATTTCTAACCTTAGTCAAATAACTATATTTTTAACCTAAAATACATTAGTTTTAGAACTAGAGTTAGTCTCTAAAATATTTATATTAGAAATTAAATTTTCAAGATCCTTGTAAAGTTTTTCCTTCTCAGAATTAACTTCCTCAAGGTTTTTGGAAATACTTTTAAAATCATAAATTCTCTTATCAAGATCTTTAGAAAAATATAATACTTCTTTAGTAAGAATATAAATTCTAGAATTGTCCTTAGAAAGCTTTTTCATGAGTTTAGAATTTTCATTATCAAGTAGTTTAGAAAACCTAGAAACTTCTTCATAAGTAGGTAATGTATTATCTTCATTAAAAGAAGATTGTTCATCCGAAGATTCATAATATTTATTCTCACTATAATTTTTATTTAAGGATACATTAGTTTTGGATTCAACATTGTGTACCTTTTCCATTAGATAATGATTTTCAACAGTTATGTTGGCAAGTACACAAAACTTCTTCTAACTAGAATATTCATACTCTAAGGATTCATCAAAAGAATCTCTACCACTGGCACTCTAGGTGTCAATATATTTAAAAACTTTATTAGCTTTATCCTTGAAATAATTATTTCTATTTCTCTCAAAATGATTTTCCTTTCTATTCTTTTTTTAAGGATATGATAGTCTGGCCATATATACCCTACTCTTTGGCATTCATAACAAGTTACTTAAGAGTATTTGTTGTCTTTTCTTTCTTTCTCCTTAAATATAAACTGAAAATATTTCTTCCCAACTATCTTGTTTATCCTTCGAGAATGAATAGCTAGATCATTCTCAGAATGTTCACTTTCACTAGATTTAGATAAAACAATGACTTTCTTTGACATAGATCTTGTAACCCTTTCAGGAGTCTTGGATTTAGAAGTTGTAAAGGATACACTCCCATTTCCATTATTCTTCATATTAATATCAGCATCTCCTTTTATTCTTGTCTCATTTTGAAGAAGAGTTAAAAAAATATCATCAAGAGTAATTTGAGATACTTTCTTATTCTCATCAATAACTGTTCTCTTAGATTCACACTCATTAGGCATGATAACTATAATCTTATCGATAAGTGCCTCATCATCTAAACCTTTCTCACCCATGGATTGTAAACTGTAGAAAATAGTAATAAACCTTTTTTGTACCTTGTACACTAGTTCTCCATAAGGAAATAGAAATCCAGGATATTCTACTCTAAGCATAGCTTTTAAAGTTTCCATAACCATGGATGTACCAAAATGAGTAACTTCCAATTTCTTCTAAATACTATTAGGATCTTCACAAGAAGAAATTTGACTATATATATTCCCAGTCATGGAAAAAAATAATGTATTGTGTACCCTATAGTTTAGTTGATTTAGGAATTTTATTGATTATTAAATTTTTTGACTTCCTTATTAGGAATCTAGTAATATCCAGTAAGCATAATGATGTTTTCCAATCTAGTATTAATAAAAAAAGTCTTCATATGATCTCTCCAATATTCATTATCATTACCATCAATTATAGATTGTGTATTAGGATTTATATTTTCAATCGAACCGACATTCATTCTTTCCATCTAAAAGAAAATATATCTCCACAAAAACTTGTTAATAGAAAATGTTTGTAAACAAGGATAAAAATCCTAAGTAAGTAAAATATTTAGAAAAATGAAAACATTATCAAGAAAACATATATGTGAATATAAGTATTTCAGAGACCTCCTCGAATACCAATTGTAGGATCAAAATATGAATGTAGATGCTCAATTACAAGAGGGGGGGTGAATTATATGTTGAAAAACATTCATTTTTAACCTTAAGGAAAACTATGATTAGTAAGGTTAAACAAGTTAAATTCACAAGACCTAATTTAGTTCTAAAAAATTTCTTGGTCCCAAAAATGTGGTTCCAGAAATGAAACTTAAGAAAAGTTCACAATAAAAAGATTCCACCTTAAAGAAAATAGAATCTTAATTATCAGAGTATACAAAATAACAAGAATGTATAAGAAGGTTATACTTTCTTCCTTTATTAAAATATAGAAAAAATAAATGTGAAAAAAAAGTAACAAGTATAAAACCTTCTAACCCAAAGAAGATGTTATCCAATAACCTTGGATAAACGTCCCTTGATTAATACTTTCATTAAAGTTTATCTTACCCACACTAGGTTAAGCCATCGACAGGAATATCAGAATCTATCTTTCTATCCCCACAAGCCCTTGAACTTAATGGTAGTTAGAACCTCTATCTTCTTATCTATGGAAGTACTTGAACATTAATGTAGTCGTAACCTCTCTCTTCCTATCCATAGAATCCCTCGATTGTACTCAACAACAATAAGAGTCGTATGAAGCAAGGTGAAAAAGATATTCAGTATGCATAAGGCATGAGAGTCTATCTCTAGAAATAAATTCAGCAACATGAAATCTCTAGAGTGATGGATCGATTATTCTCAGTTGTGAGATCGTTCATATGAGCTCATATTTATAGGAACTTATCTAACTGTTGTCTCCCTCCTCCAACAATCACATTTTCCTTGAATTTTGGAGAGACCTATATATTTGTCACCCAAAAAATGGTTAGTTAGAAATAGAATTTATGACATCATTTCATAACTATATCAAGTGTAATCAAAATAAGTTTTCTTAACCAAATCTATTTGTCAGTGTCTAATGAAAAATAAAATTTCGGAGTCTAAGAAAATAATAATTTGGAAACTATAAATCATGGATATTCAGATTCTGTTTTCCAAAGTATTCAGAACCTAAATCCTATAGAATATGGAATCTGAATTATAATGAATTCAGAATATGATTTCTTAGGAATTCGGAGTCCGAATTATGAGGTATTCAGAGTAGTAATTATGAGGAATTCCGAGTCCAAATTCTGATAAATTCGATGTCCGAATTTTAGAGAACTCAGAGTCTGAATTTCAGAGAATTTGGGGTCTAAATTTCAGAGGATTAGGAGTCTGAATTTCATAGAATTTAGAGTCTGATTTTTAGAGAATTATGTGTCTGAAAATAGAATAATATTTAACCAAGGATTAATAGGATTCCGAGTTTTTAGAAATGAAACCGAATTTTATCCTTTCGAAATAAAAAGTGCTAGATTTGGACAAACTATAAAATGAACAATGAAAACATTGGTAAGGATAAATTTCCTTGGGGAAAGAAAAATTTCCCTATTAAGATAAATCTTAGGGATAAAATATTTTGACTTAAGATAGAGTGCTAGTGATTTTAAAAACATAAAAGAATGGAATTATCATAAGGAAATATTATTTAATCAACAACTACAACCACTTTAAAAAATAGTTAGAATAGATTAGAACCATAAAATGATGGATTCAAAACTTACCCAAAACCCCCCTTTTACATACTTCCATAATGATTGATTTATGAAAGAATTATCCCCTTGAAAACAATATCCAAAGGTAAGATGAGACATGGGGAAAAAATACATACCTAAACCATGATGAGAAAGTTACTCAAAACCAATTTTCAACCTCAATTTATAAATACATTCTTTTAGTAATTTTTTTGTGAAAATGTCATAAACTTGTTTCGATGAAGAAGCATACTCCCGCTTTAGTTAACTATTCTTAAAATTCTCTTTAATGAAATGATATTTGATATCATTATGTTTAGAATAATAGTTTTGTACCATATTCTTGCTGAGATTTATTGAACATTGATTTTCACAACCCAAGAGAAAGAGTAACTTCACTTCAATAAAAAAATCTTCTAATTGAGTTTTCATACACCTAAGTTGGTTAACGACTTCAGTAGTAACAACATACTCAGCTTCATTCATACTAAGAGGTACTGAATTATGTTTCTTTTTATGATAGTGAAGATAATTTTTTTAATAAATAGTACTCCACAAGATGTGGATATTCTATGATCAATATTTCCATCCCAATCAACATATGAATACCCAAACAAATCAATACTTTTTGAACTTTCATACCTAATTCCAAAATTTGTTTGTCCATTATTGCATTTGAGATTTACTTTTCATGTAATAAAATGTGATTATTTAGGATAACTCTACAATATTTCACAAAAGGTAATAGGATAAAAAATATTGGGTCTTGATGCAGTCAAATATAACAAAATTTCAATCATCTTTTGAAATTATTTCTGATCAATTTTCATTCCTTCTCTATATTTAGAAAAAAAAATCACACTAAAATTGGGATGGAAAAAGGTTTTTATTTTTTCATGCCGAACTTATTAATATGTTCCTTAGAAAAAATTTCTTGAGAAAGAAATATGAATTTCTGATTTTGTAAAATTTGTAACCCAAGACAGCATTTCATTTTCCCCAACATGGAAATCTCAAACAAAATTTTCATTTCTTCATCAAATCATTCACAAGATCCTTCATCATTCCCATTAAATATAACGTCATAAACTAAAAAAATTATAATGAGGGAATTATCATTAATTTTTTTCATGTAATGATTTCTATAAACTCCTCCTTTCATAAAAAACATATTCTTTAAGAAAGTATCTAATTTAGATTACCATGCCCTCGGAGCTTGTTTTATCCAATATAAGGATTTATTCAACCAACATACATAATTTTCATATTTCCCAAAAAATAAATCCACATGTTCTTTTTCAATTTAAACTTCCTCAAAAAGATCCCCATTTATAAATTCATACTTTACATCCATTGAAATGATTTTGAAACCAGGTTGCTCAGTAATAAAAAGAAAAATAATGATTTTATCTAATATTTCTAGTAGATAAAAGGTTTCATTAAAATCAACACATTAAATTTGTGAGTAATGTTTTCACAGTAATCTTGATTTGTTTTGTATCACCTCACCTTCTTCATTCAGATTATTCTAGAAACTCAACTTTGTACCAATAACCTTTTTGTTTTTTCACTTTGAAACAAGTTACCATGTATTATTATTTTTTATCTAATATATCTCTTCATTCATGGCATGTGACCATTCTAGATAATTAAAAACATATTTCACATCATTCAGATAAACTTTTGAATACAAGGAATAATGTGTAATAGAAGTTGTTGTTCTTATTATTTGAACCTTTTGATATTGATCACTATTGATATTAGGAGATTCCACTTGCTTCCACAGCCGATGATGATATTTTTGAGATTATCCGTTATTATTGGAAATATTTGAGTCTGATTCTTGTTCTTCTTGATTAGGATTACAATTGTCTATATCCATATCAGAATTGTTCACAAAAAGTTCCTTAGCATTTACAAATTCCTTATCTGCAAAATTCTATTTATGCTTCTCAGATTTTTAAAAAACATTCACATAAAAAATTCAGAAATTATTTCTATTTATTTGTTGAAAAATCTGTATCCTATTTCTTTCAGAGCATAGCTAAGAAAAATTACATCTTCACCTTTCTACTCAAACATTACCATGTTTCCACCATTATTTTTTATAATACAAGGAATCATGAAAACACATAAGTGTTTCAAACAAGTATTTATTCCATAAAATAATTCCTATAGATTCATATATGAACTTTTTCTATAGAAACATTAGTTTTGAATATACGCAAAAGTGCTCAAGGATTACCTCCAATAGTAATGCTAAAGACCATGTTCTAGTAACATAATACTTCCCATTTCCACTAAACTTCTATTATTTATTTCCAAAACCCCATTTTGTCGAGGAGTGTATGGGGAGATATACTGATGATGAATTCAATGATTCTCTAGATAACGTTCAAATTATTTATTTTTATACTCACCACTATTATCAGTTCTCAACTTCTTCAATAAATACTTATATTAATTCTCATCTTTCCTCTTAAATTTTCTAATCATTTTCAACGCATCTGATTTAAGATTCATATAAAAAACACAAGTAATTATAGTATATTCATCAATAAAAGTGAATAAATACTTATCTCAATTTATTGATTTTTTTCTCATCGGTTTTGAGATATCAGAATGAATAAGTTCCATGGGTTATTTTGAATTTTTTTTAACTTTATTATGCCCAAAATTTGTAATCTTTAAATTATGAAAAAAGTGAAACAACAACTTATTCTTCTTGGAAAATAAATAAATTATCATAAAATATATCACTATGATAACTTGACCAGGTTTATTTGACACATTTTCCCAGCCTTTTATGCCACAATTGATTTTCCCCCGTACTCAAGTAACAAGTGTTTGGTATTTCACCAACTTGAAACAAGTTTCCTTTTGTATGTTGGCATCCTGTAGCTATCTTCCCATCTTCCTCATTTTTAATAACAAACCCATATTTCCTAAAGATAACTTTTTCCCTCCTCACAAAGTTGTGTAACAATTAGAAGGTTGTGTTTCATCCCATCAACATATAAATCTTTCTTGGATTACATATTTTCATTCCCAATAATGGTCGAACAAAAACATTTTATTTTCAATGATTCATCATTACCAAATGTCACTATTAATTCTTTGAAGTATTTAATATTATTTAACAAAAGTAAGTATCCTATCATGTTAGAAGAATAACCACTATCGAGAATCCTTGATCATTCTCATTTTATATATTTTAGAGTGGTTTTAACAACACAATATTTTTCTTCCACCTTTTCTATCTTCACCTCTATCTTCTGAGAATTGTTATGAAAAAATTATTATGTTGGTAACAAAAAAATACAACTAATATAAATATTTAAAAGTTGTTAAAATATTTGAAAAATTGTTTCCTAGGGCTAGAAACTATTTTCAAGCTTTATTCCAGCCTTCTCATGTTTCTTCAAAACAACCTTTTATAACTTGTTTCTTTGATGAGATTGAATCCCCCTCAATATCGCTCTATCATAAAATATAGAATAATAGCAATGTTTTTGGTTTAACCAAAACATATTTTATGTGATTCTGAATCCAACACAATACCCATAGTATCCATAGAAAGATTATTTTCTTCTGAAACTTCCACACTGACTAGAGTTGTGAACATGTTTCTCAGTAACTTTCTTGTATTTCTTATTTTATTCATAAAATTTTAGGATATCAATCAGAATCCTATTTTTCTTCTTATTTTATTAGAATCATAAGTAATAGAAACATTTCTGTATTTCGAATATTTAGAAACATTTTGATCCTCATTATTTTTAGAAAAATATAAATTCCAAACATTTTTAGTCTTTTCCACTTACATAACATTCTCAAAACTCTAATTTTCAGAATCACTTCCATATTTATTCTCTAGTTTGGATGGAAACTTTTTATTATCCTTATCATGTTTTTCCTTAACTTTTTTTGAACTTCAGTGATTCAGTTTTTGAAACTTTTATTTGCCTCTTTAGCTTTAGAATGTTTTTGCTGGACAAGTTCCAACTCTTATTATTTTTCCATCAACTTCACTTCCAGATGTTTATTATGATTATTTTCTTCCTCAGGTGATTTCTATAGACAAACAATTTCTTTCATCAGCTTAACTTTCTCATTAAGAGGATCTTCTTGATTCTTTCATAGGGGACATTAAATTTTCAACTTTCTTATTTATTTCTCATTCCTTGCAATATTTCATAGAAATTATTTCAATTATTCTTCTAAATGATATTCTAATGAAGACTCTTATTCATTAGAACTTACGATTCTTAATTATTCATCATTCACTATTACAGTAAAAGTATTATCACCAACATGCTCAGTAGAATTTTTTGATTCATGTTCATTATCCTATTCTTCATCATCTTTAGATAAGAAACCCCTTATTTTGGATTTGAACAACTTCCTATATTTCCCTATAGAAAAATATTTATCTTTATCACCATATTTCATCCATGACCTTCTTGGCCTTCTTTCTTCTTCATCATTATCTTCTCCATTTTTTTCCTCGAAAATTTTACCACCATATTCCCAAATAATACACAATAAAATAATTTTAAGGGATGTTCACATTTTTATTTACCTATACCTATTATGAAATTTTTAGAAAAAAAGGATAAAATATCATCAAAATTTTTACATACATCTTTTTCAGAATCAGAATCATTAGCTTCTTATTAAAGAAGAATCTTTTTTGACTTTTCTTTCTCAGAAGCTTTAAAATAAATTTCTCTATCAAATTTTATTTTTCTTTTCATAATTATATCACTTCTCATTTCATAAGTGATGAGAGTTATATGAAAATCATTAACAAATAATGTTTCAATATATCCATATAATAGTGTGGATACTTTTTTATCAAATTTTTCAAGAAGGTTTATCAAAATCATTTCAAAAACTATATAATATTCTAAATTTTCTCCAAGATAGCTGATAATGCTCATAATGACATTTACCTAGGTAAAGAAGTCTAAAAAATATTCATACTCACCCATTTTTAAATATTCATACTTCAGTCTCCATATTTATACTTTTTTACATATTCACTTTTGTATTTCCTTCGTATATGTTTTTCTACTTGTCCCATAGTCCTTTAGTTAGGGAAAGAACTTTTACCCTTAGAAATTAACTTTTAGAAAGGGATGATAATAAAAAAATATTGGCCCTTCTATCGATATGAAGATTACTTATATTAGTAGATATACGAGAAAAGTTTTCATCAATAAGAGTAAATCAATATGTTTTCGCTTCAAGAACATAATAACATGTAAAAATAAGATACAAACATATTATATCCTTCCATATATGATAGTTATTTCCATAAAAAACTAGGATACCTTTACCGTTCAGAAAATTCAGATTCTACATAAACTTCTTTTAAAAACACCCGTAAAGAAATATGAAGGGAACCTTCCCTCGGATACCAATTATAAGATCCCATTTTGGATAATTCTATCACTGATAGGGGGAGGTATTTAATTAGTGATATCATTTTCTTTTAAGTTTCATTATAAAAAAACTTCACCTCATATTTAATATAACTTTCTCTACTGAAAAAACTCAAACACACATCCAAAAGAACATAGGAACTTATAAGGTTCACTATTCAATAAAAATATCTATGTCCTTGGTATGGTTTAGAAATGATCCAATACCAAAAAATCCACTAGGATATAATACTTTAGTGTGGAATACAATGATTGTGATATGAACTTTAACTCATGTAGCACTATATAAACAATGAAATAGTGAATGTTCTCTTTCTATCACAAAATATGTAATAAAATGTTTTCGTAAAAAAAAATTTATTGTTATTTTTTATCGACTTTCACAAAAAGAAAATTTCAATGAAATTATTCACTTCATTACCCAGAACCTGGTAAGAACTTCATGGATTTTGTAATAAATCTTTGTTAATTTTCCAATCCGATTCATCCTATTTTGATTTCTCAATATGATAATATATATTTGAAGATTACAACTGGGATAATTCTCAATAATTTCTTCTTCAGTTCAGAAATCCAAATATGATAATCCTACCCAATACAATCACTAGAGGAATAGGATAATATTTCCCAATACAATAAGTAGATGAATATGATAATTCTAGCCAATATGGTCACTATCTGAATACAATAATCAGATAAATATTACGATCAAATGAATATGTTGAAATTTTATCTATTCTCCTTTCCCTTTCATCTGGAATAATTTCTTTTAGAAAAAAAATCTAGAAACCACTTCTTCTCTCTAGAAACCACTTCTTCTCAACACTTCTCATTTCTTTTTGATCCATATCGAGTCTTCTAACCAATTCATCTATCTTATGACTTTCATCCCAGACACCATCCCAATAGCATTTTCCCAATAAATTTTCTTCAATATGATTCTCTATACTAATTTCATGTAATAAGAAATATACACCATTCTGATTTGACTATATTATTTTTTCATTATGATTCACTGTAACAACAAATGAAAACACAAAAATTATTCTAACTTCAATATCCTCCTTTGAAAACACATCCAAAAATATCTAAGTCAAATTGTTATTATTCATTGCATTCATCTGTTCCAAGAAATCTTCCTCAAATGATTATGATAGAATACTGAATCCAATGAATCTATATCAGTGACTTGTTTCTCTTGTGAATAAAATTCCAATGACTCTTCTCCCACAAACAATTATTCCTCTGATGAATATAATGAAATACTGAATATGATGGATCATCATCAATATCTTCAACTTTATAAACTTTTTTCTTTTCTTTATAAAGATCATCCTTCTGATCCTTTAAATAAATATACAGTAGGAAAACTCATTATGATGATCTTGAGACTGAAAAACTTGTGCTTTTCCAAATTTATTATTTCACAAACTTTATCTTATATCATGACTTCTTTCATGATTTTTATTACATTTAAGATCTTATTTAGAATCATATATATTTTAATAGAATTCATTATAACTTCTAATTCCCCCAAAAATATATTTTTTCCTGATCAGTTGGATTATGGTTGAAATTATTATGATCAGAATTTTCTTGAATATAATCGACATCTTCTATTTGACTCCCACTTTCTTTAATTGAGGATATATAACAAATTTTAAAGAATAATTATGATATATGATAACTCCAAGATTATCAAAGCATCATTATATTTAAATCATAGCTATGAAGACTTCGATTCTCCCCCATTATGATATATTGTTTTAGTCTGGACCTAAGGTGAGTTTGATGATCCTTTTCATTAAGAAAACAACTTCTCAATACAATGGAATTTATCAACCATTGTGAGTCAATTTTTACCAAAAACAAAGTGAGGTGATTTTTTTTATTCTTTATATTTCATTTCATCAAAAAAAATTTGAAATAAAAGATAACACCTGAATACGATCATATTTATTATCTTGGCCTTAACATCAGCCTTTAGAAACTTATTGTGAAATATTTGATCATCCTAGGTATCTTTTTAAAGTATGTATTGTACTTATTCATTCTCAATAATGTCTATATGAGAAATTCTATAAGCCTTATGTGATGGAAGATAAAGGTAAAGAAAATACTCTAGTTATAGATACTACTGTCAAAGATAAAAAAGGAGAATGAACATGGATGTTAGATAGTGGGTGTTCTTTAAAGATGAAAAGATATTTTTAGCAGAAAAAAATGTGAAAGATTATAAAGAAGTGATACCCTCTTCTGAAAATGATGAGTGGATCAGAATCAAAGGAGTTATATTTACTATAACTAAAAAAGATAAATTGAAATCCAAAGAAATATTGTATTTTGATGGTTTGAAACACATTTGGTGATTTTTTCATTTTTTTGTGATAAAATAAAAAATAGTTTCTTTAAAAGTGATTGGTTTATTATTAAAAGTATTGAAGATGGGAAAGTAGTAACAATTGTAAATTGACCCAAAGGAGACCTTTTTTAAGGATGATATTCACAAATATCATGATATCTGAGTATGATAAATGAAATTCAGTTATTCCATATGAGGATTGGAAATTCATATCAGAAGAATATAAGTAAGCTGATGATGAGGTAAAGTATTCATGTCATTTATAACATGATAAGAATTTGATATTTGTTTTGTAAAATATATTATAAAGGGAGGATTATAAATTTAGTAAATAATAATGTTAGGGTATATTCAACTCATCCCTAGAAGATTATTTATTTTGAAATATATGGGTCTATGAGAATGAAATATGAAAATAGAGATAAGTAAATTTTTTTCTTTTATTAATTAATTTACTCATATTACATTTATTATGTTTCTGATATATAAATTGATGGATTTAATTTTTTTAATAGTTTTATAAGATTTGAAGAAAATGAATATGGATATTACATGAAGAAATATTGAAAAGATAATGGTCTTGATTATATAAATGGGAAGATTAAATACTATCTTAAAAATCTTGGTATTCATTATAAATTTATTTCACCATAAAATCCAGAAAAAATTTATTTTATATAATAAATATGTTTTTTTTGAGATTTCACAAATAATGTTGATTAAACATGATACTTGTCAATTATTTTAGAGGAAATCAATTGGATTAGCTCTTCATAAACAGAATTACTATTTACACATGGAAAACACTGATATGATTCCATACTATATGTTATAAAATGAATGGCCATGTTTGAAATACCTAAGGGTATTTGGTATTCCTTTCATTAACAATTTAAAAGGTGAGAATATTGTGAAGGTTGATTAAACAAGTGTTAAAGTTATTTTCTTTGTCTAACAACCTAATAGTAAAGGATAAATGTGTTATAATAATGAAACTAGAAATATTTTGGATTATGAAGATGAAAAAGTGAGGAGATGTTTTGATCGAAACAATTCATAGTTATCCAAAAATTTTATAGAAAGTGAAGATGGTGTTGTTATTGGAAAACAACAAAATAAATATTATGATAGACGTGATTATGTAGAAACTTTATAGGATGATGATGTTGATTAAAATTTTTTAAGTACCTTGGGGCAAATGTTTTTATATCATATAAGGATGAGGAAGTAAATGGATGTCTAAAAAATCATTATTAATAAAGTAAAGGAGGTAAAAACCAGATAAACATTAAAGATAGTTTTATTTGATTCATGGTTATCATAGGTTGAGATTAGAGATGTTGAATAATCTATATATCACTGATAGTTTATTGATTAAAAAAAATTAAGAGTTGGATCTGATTGAGAAGAATAAGACATTTAAATGGTACCCAAACTATAATATAATAACATTATTGGAACAAATGTGGTTTTCTAAAACAAGTTAAATGAATAGGGTGTAGTGGTAAGAAATAAGAAAATATTGGTTTGTAAAGGATACCGTAATATTAAAGGAATTGATTTCTATTAGAGATTTGATCTATTATAAAGACATGAAACCGTAATAATATTTATTGATATTATTACACAAAAAAAGAAATAATATATTATAAATGGGTGTTAAGTTACATTTTCTTAATAGAGAGTTGGATTAATAAGTTTATATTGAGAAACCATGTGGTCTCTTACATGGTTAAAATGAAATATATGTGTGAAAGTTGATGAAAGACTTTTGTAGTTTGAATGAAATTCTAGGGGAATGATATTTTAAACTAGATACTATATTGAAGAATTTAGTTTTACATAAATGTAGAGTATATTGTAACCTCTACATAAAATAAAATCAATAGGTACCCTCATTGTGATTGTTTATGTTGATGATATCACATTAATAGGGAATAATGAAAAAGCATGTGAAATGTTTTATGATGAGATTAATAAGTTATTTGAGTTGTCCAAGATAGTAGAAATGAAAAACTTTATTGGATTATAAAAACAAGAAGTGCATTTTAATTTCTTAAGCTAAACATGCTAAGGTAATCCTGAGGAAATTTGGTATGGTTGAATCAAATCCTATTTCCACACTAATTTTACTGGAAAAAAAGTTGAAAAAATATTGGAAAGGTATATATGTTGAATTTAATAGATAATAAGGTTGATTAGAATCTTGTTATATATTACAAGTTCAAGACTATATTTACTATATGCTGTTACACATTATCATAGGTATCAAATCTCTCATATATAATCACATATAATGGATAGAAAAATAATTATCAAATATTTAAAAGGAATAATGAATTTTAGGTTGAAATATGATAGTACATGAAAGATTGATCAATGTAGTTACAAAAATGCACATTGGGTTGGTTGTGTAAAAGAAAGAATATTGAAATTGGGTGGTGTATTCTTTTTTAGAGAAATATCTGTTAGTTGTAATTAAAAGAATCATGGTTTAGTGACTCTCATCATAATATAAGATGACTATGTAGCTTCTGACCAAGATTCTACTCAATTAATATAGATGAATACCTAGTTTTATGATATATTGGTTGTGTGAATCTACCAATTATCTTGGTTTGTTATAATTAAAGTTAAATAAATCTATCTAAGAATACAATGGAAAGTTTTTGATATAAGTACTATGATATTAAATATCACTTCATAAAAAATAATATGGAAATAAATTAACTAATGTTGATGTTTGTTCTTATAATAGAAAAAGTTGTTGATATCTTCCCTAAACCATTTAAGAAATAACAATTTCATAATATGAGGTTGGCCATAGGTGTATAACCTCACTCTCTTCGAGGATAAGGTACATGATCTTTATCCCCTCTCTCATCTTGTATATGGATAATATTTTAAAACAGGGAAAAACTATGAAATATAAATATATCAATTAGTATGTACTTTACCTTTAAATGAGGATCAGATTTTTAGAGGGAGTTTTTAAAATGGTTAAACTATGTTTTTTTCATGTGAACTGTTTTAATAGTTTATTTAAGTGGTTGTAAGAGATTTTAATTATATGTTTCTATTATAAATATCTGGGAATGGAAGATGTAGGAATTTTTTTAATCATTTATTTACTAATAACATGGTATTATAGGCAAATGATTGTTGTTTCATACATCATGTTTAAACACGAAGGCTTATAATTATGGGATTGTAATCCATTTCATGAGTTTCAATGTCTTAGTAATATATATTATTCTTTTGAAAAAAAATCCAAAGGGAGGGATTTTTGGGAGCAATATGTTTTAAATTGGTAATTTTTTAGGATAAGCTGGTTGATAATAATGATGGATTGAATATGTATTGTATTTTTTGTTGTAGATAAAAAACATGAAAATGTTTGAGCCTTCCTTATAATATTTCTAGATAGAATGTTCAGAACTGTGATAAATAAGATAAAGGGACAGAATCCAACTGACTAGATCCAAAAGAATGAAGTGTTATGATAGAATGTTGCACTAAATTTTTATCCTTTAATGTTCATATTTATACCAGACAATGATGTTTGATAAAGTATAATTTAGGGGATACATTAATGATCTAAAAAATTAAAAAAATCACAACTATTATAAATAATTCATGATCCTCAATACATTGGTTTTTGGAAAGTATTTCGTGAACCTATGGCACCCAAAAAAGGAATTTTTTAGGGACATTGTATCAGACAAATAGATATATGATGTCTGTTAGATAGACTTGTGCAAAGATCAACATGTGAAGTGGTAAAGTTATGATGAATGACAAATATAAAAAGTCATCAAATATAAGTTTTTGAATGTTTGAGAATATATTTCTAGGTCATCAGAAAAAAGGTTTATGAAGGAATTCATAAGATATAGGATGTATAATAGATCTTTAAGGGTTCTTTAGATGTAAAGAAGACAAACATTGATGAAACCATCAGATAGAGGAATATTCTTATAAAATACTTCATAGGGTAGGTCAAATAGAGTTATTGGATATATAAGTGGTGGATAAATATGATATTTGTGAAGGAACACCAGATATAATAAAACCATATTGAGATGTTCTTTTTGATTTGTATAAAATGAATATTGAAAAAATTTAGTTTTTTTTCAAAATGACATTAAATGTGATAATACTGAGTAGAAACATAATGAATTAAATAATCATGAAGGTATGATTATGATTTAATAGGATATTTCTAATGTTTTAAAATAGTAATTAATTCCATGATTTAAGGAATGTTTCATACAAAGTTTGGTTTACTCCTATTATTTAGGAAGTTTGAATTCATCAAACATTGAATTTTTTTATGGTGATTTTCAAAGATCAAGAAGCAAGTTTGAATTTCATATTGGTGATGCTCCCAATGTTTTTGGAAGACTATTTATTATATAATGGGTAACTATGGAACCAATGAAATGTTTCTAATTTTATTTTTCATGGGTTAATTAAATAATATTTGAGGTTCCAACCAAAGGGCCTGATAGATTGTTTCATAAAAGAATAAACCAAAGTCACAGAAGAAAAAGAGGAAATAGATCTAGGATATTATACATAGAGAGGTGTCATTTGAACTTGGTTTCAGATAGACAAACTAGTTGAGGGTCACCAAATAGGCTTTCCCCAGATGGAGAAGTCACTATACTGATAGGTTCATATAGCAATGTTTGTAAATATGTTCTTACTAACTACTATGTAAAAAAGTGAAGAGGAATAAAAATTGTAATTAGGAAACTATAAATAATTTTCATGCAGGATAATGAAAACATAGTGAATCATATTTGTGAATGTTCTTAATATTGTTACAAACCTTTGTAATATCATATTACCTTTTTGATTAGATCATTAATTTTCAAAGGAATATAGTACGATTCAACTAATGCATATCCCATTCTTTTTTATAAACCACAAAAATTATTTTTTTCTAGTGGTGTTTTTCCCTCGTGGTGCTTAAAACCATGCTAAGGACTGGTTAATATTATGACTCATTAAACATTGAAAATTATTATTTTCCTAAGTTAGTGATTGATTTTTTCATCAAATATAATTCTCACTAACTAAAGGTGAAGGTTTCTTCTCATGTAAGAAAAAAAATCATTGATATGTCAATTTGGTTCCACTTTTTTTCTAAAGAAATACATATAAAGATGACTGAAACTAGTTGTGAATATGTTGGTCCAAAATGTTTATTTCAATATTGCTAAGGTATTTTAGGTAAATATTTTAATTTCACAAGGAAATAATAGTTTATAAATGTTTAATGGTGAATGATTGGAATGTTTTAATGAGTTCTCTTATAACTCATAGTTCCTTCATGATTTTCTATTCTGTTAATGGGTTTGAAATGATTAATTTGAGTAATGTTTGATTTTATCTTGTGGATGTGTTATATTTATATATTCAATGTTTTATTATTAAAAAGATAAAATCTTATGGGTTTTCCTGCTTTTTTACTTATGTAACGAGATTAATTTTTATTTTATATTCCTTATGAAAATTTTTCTCTCATCCCAAGTTCTCAAATGTATTTATAAAGGATATATGTATATTTAATAACAACATAATGGTGAAATTTTGTGGTTTTGAATTATCTTAAAATAAGAAAAATTTTCTTGAATGAAACCGGGGTGTGAAATTAAAGCCTTATTTTTATAATAAAAATGTATATTATGTAGAGTTTTCCACTTTGTTATGTAATGTTTTTTGTAATTCTATAAAACTCTAAATCTATAAGATCATTGGAATTTAATAAGGTTGAACCCTTATAATAAATCATGTAATTATAGGTTTTCTTTGATATGAGTAATTATAACTAATCCCATATGCGTTTTGGTTGACTAACATACAAATATTTCTATTTTAATTGTAATTCTAGATGACTTGTAACTTGATAAACTGGCATGGACATACATCAGTGAATTAGTGAGGATATGTAGAACACCACTATTGATTGTATAACATTTATATTTATGGTTTACATCCATGTTATGGAAAAGTATCCAACACTCTCTAAAAAATATGTTGAACTTAAGTGTGGGATATCACCCCAAAACTAAACGCCAATATGAGAAGGTTTTCTAGGCACCAAAACACATATTGAGAATATTCTGTATTGAATTAAAAAGTGTATGATATCAATAAAATTCTTTTGTCCACATCCCTAAAATAAATTGTTTCTACTCAAGTATGAAAATTTATCTATATGAATCCCTTTGTGAGAAGATACATATGACACCTATGTTTTGGGATGAATGTGGTGAACATAAGAGGTTGGGACATAAATTGGTTGAAGAAATGGTAGAAAAGGTGAAGAAAATTCAAAATAACATTAATAAAGATTAGTTTCAACAAAATTGATATACTAATAACAATTATAGGTATATAGTGTTTGAGTTTAGAGAAATATTATTCTTTTGTACATCTCTATGGAAGATATTCATGAGATTTGGGAAGAAGGGAAACATAACTCCCAGTTACATCGACCTCTTTGAGATTCTTAATCACATAAGAGATGTTTCTTATCGACTATCAATCACACTACCCCTATATCAAGTACATGATGTTTTTCCATGTAACCATGTTGAGGAAGTATGTGCCAGATCTCACACATTTCCCAAATTGAAAGGTGGTACAATTGATGAATGATATCTCTTATGAGGAGAAATTAGTGGAGATCTTAGACCATAGAGACAAAATTCTATGAAATAGGAATACCCCCCTAGTCAAAGTAATATAGTGGAAAAATAATTGTATGAGACATGTGAACCCATGGAATAGATGAAATATAAGTACCCTCATTTATTTTCATCATAGAGAAAACTCATAATTTTCATTCTGATCATATAAATGTGTCATATTCAATAATGTAATATTATATAAAGCACATGTACCACATGATAGAATCAAAAAGAATTTATTATATTAATTCACACATTAAATTTTGAGAACAACTATATCTATAAGAATTTAAATTTTCATAATGGGATAAAAAATAGAAAATAAGATAAAAGTAAAATGAAAATTTGGATCTTCTCGATCCCCTAGATTGATGAAACACACGAACAATTTTGTTGAAATGAATCATAATATTAGTATTGAAATATTCAATTTGAAAATGAAATTATATATATAACCTTAAGATAAAATATTAGTGAATTAATAATGAATGAAATATGAGGAATTTATATAAGGTTGGAAACCCATATGATGTTAAAAATATAAACGTTGGAATAATAATCTGACTATTTGAATAATAATATGACTATTATAACTAATAACCTCACCCATGTATTTATCAAATATTATTTAGTTATCTTATAAAATGAAAATATAGAAAGTTTATATAAAAAATAAATATTTCTTAAACAAAATGGGAAAATAAGTGTTTGGATTTTTGTAAAACACATAAATTTTGCTTATATTTTTATGATAAGTATAATTTTTTTGGAGAATGTTTATTTTCCTAAAATGTGTTTATAAAATAATATTGTTTCTGATTGTAATGATAATATACTTTTTTGATACAATAAGTTATTTTTTTCAATGGGTCATAAAATTTATCATAATATTAAAATTAGTATTTTGAAAATTATTAAGGAATTTATTTTAGAACTAATTTTATCATACTTGACAATTAATTTCATAAAATATTTTTCATTTTTAGAATTTAAACTTAATAAAATGCTATTTTTTTATTTTTTTGAAACATTTGAATTTTTTTGTGAATAACTAAATAAAATAAAATAGTGTAATTTTCCTTATAAAAAATTACATGTAGAAATTGGTTATGGATGATTTAAGAGACCATCAGTTTGAAATTACATACAATAATTACCATATATGTTTACAAGAATAAAAAATATTATTATTCTTGATCAAATATAATAAACTAATCAATATTATAATAAAAAACTACCCTCCCGCCGCTTATCAATAGGACTCCTTACCACTCCTTCTCCACACTCCTTCTATTACTTTGATATTTTCCAAATTTATACCCAATTATTTTCCCAATATTTTATCACATTACCTTGTTCTATTAGTATCCTCAATTAAAAATCTAATTATCCTTAATGGGAATCCTAAGAGGAGACATGCAAACGAATAACAATATTCTCAACCAAATCTCATTAAATTTTTTTCTTCTTCTACAAGCCCCATATGTTTCCCATCCACCTTTACATAGTTACATATTTATTATAAATATAATGATACTTTATTATTGTTCTATAATATTCATGGTATATACCCCCATCAATAAATTCTAAAAGAAAACAATTTTTTATAATATATTTACATCACTTCCCCATGAACAATGAATTCCATTTTCAAAAATTGCCTTCCTGATGGGTATAAATTAAATTTTTAATTTTAAAATTTTATAAATAAATACATTATATTTTATTTAACATTATGGAAAAAATATACTTTCATAACATTAAATGAAACCATATATGTTCAAAATGGTCATAAAAAATGCCTTAATGAATTAAATGTACATCGATAACAATTAATCTCTATGAATCATGGCCATTTTTTAAAATATTTGAATTTTACAACATTTTTTGGATCCTATAATAAAATTATCATCATTTTTTTCACAGATATGTAGTTATGAAATCATTTCATATAGAAATTCCATAATTACCAACAAGTGATGTGACCTTGGAATAATGACACAAATAACCTTGGGATAAAAGAAATTGAAACTATATAACAATTAAATGAAATTAGACAAACATAATATCTGGATAAAAAATAGAACATATTTGAAAAATGTTATCAATAATGTATTAAATAAATAGAAATTTATTATTTGAGACCTTAAGTGAATGTGCAGAGTGAATACGGACCCGAGGTAAGGGAAATCATCCTCTTTTCTTTGGTTATGCCATGTCTCGCTCCACCTCACATTATCTCTTAAATTTTTTAGTAATTAATTATATATTATATTATATATGTACCTTTCATATATACCTAGGTTATCCATGTTTTTTTGGGGATAAATATTATTTTTATGTTCAAATTCCAATGTTTCAATTTATATAAACTCAATTTATGGGAACTTAATATTTCTTATTTTAGGTTATGAACCACAACATGGAATGTTTTTACTAATATTTTTTTTGGATGTATTCATTATTTAATGGATAACCCTATTAGATCACTTCTAATTTCATCTAATATATTATGCACTTAACACATTTAAATATACTATACAATTTTCTTAAAACCTCACAAAACACGTTCAATTAAAAAATTGCTTCTCTACAATTCCTCATGTAAATTTCTTAAAATTAACTCTTTATTTGATAACTTTTCTTATTTATCTGAATGTAAAAACTTAAATTATTTAATTAATTATTCTATGTTCAATAATTACAATATATCCTTTGATTATGATTTTTGGAAAGAATATATAACCCCTTTCATTATGTGGATATTTGTAATGCTTATGCCCAATGTTTGATTTCCTTATAAAGAACACATATTCATGTACATGTTATGATGGGCGCACCCATATAGAGCTCCAATGAATTGGGTAATGTTTATATCTTATGATATGATATGTATGAAAAATAAGGAGTAAACCCAATCCATTATGGGACTCTATCCACTATGTTATGTTGTCTCGACACTGATCCTTGACTTACACTTATGATGTTATATATTATTATTTTTCCACATTACCATGACACCATTTTAACACCCCGAGATTTTATGAGATAGATATTCTTTTTTAATTTCATTGATGTCTTGTGTTTTATGATACACCAGTGTTAGATTGATCTATACACAACACCATATTATCTTGTAGTATATGAAACACTCTTCTTGGCTTGCGTTAGACGCATTAGTGTCCTTCCTGGATAGCTTGCGTTGTAAGCAATGCTGATTTTCACTAAATATCGATATATTTTTAAAATATTATTATTTAATGGGATATAAAATAGCTATTATGAGAAGTATTAACAACATTTTGAATTTAATATAACATTAAAATTCATCGTATTTATTTTCTATAATATTTTTTTAGAAAAAATTCAATTTTTTTGAGAAAAGATGTATTTTTCAAAAAAATGTAGTTTTTTCGCCTTTTGATGGCGCACTAACTTAAAATATAGTTTTTAACACTTATATATATTTTATTTTAAAAAATAAAAGTCTTATTTTTATGTGGGACATCATAATATACTTTGGTTTAATTATTGGTATTTTTCTGATAAAATTCCTATTTTAATGAATAGTAAAAAATACTGCATTTTAATTCAAAGATGCATATTCATCACATTTATTTATATAGTTAGATTATATTTTTAATTGGTTTTAAAGCTTAATTTGAATATTTGTTTATCATTTAATTCAATTTTCACCATTTTATTTTAATTCACATTTAAATTGGACATGAACACATATCAATCTTTTGGAAGTTTTTTACTTCTTAAAAACACGCTTTCTGGTTTTGACAATAGGTATTAATTTCAAATTAATTTATTCCAATTATTTTATTTGAATTTAAAAAAATTGACTCCATATTTAGAATCATAAGGTTGAAATTTTGTTAATTGGTCCCTTTTAGTTTTTTCATATTAGGAATAGTAACTACAATAATTATTATTTACCACAATTAAAGGTAAATCACGAAAATTTGTGTAACAAATTATATGATAAGGATAATAAAATTATCCTAGAACCTATAAAAATACAATTTGATGATAAAATTATACCCTTAAAATCTTTGGTTCGAAGCATAGTCATTTAATGTCCACTTGAAAATGAAAATCACATAGAAATTAATAAAACCAATGAAAGTGAAAAAATTTCAAACTCACATTTCATATAAGTATTATAATTTAAATATAGTGATAACCAGGTGATATATTCAAAAATAAATAGTCCATGTAAATATAAAATAATTAAATATATCATGGTAATTTAATTTTATTTTTTAGGAAATAAATAATTACCTTAATGTTTTATACTTTGATGATGTAAAAATTAATTAATTGATGGGAAATCGATAAAACAATTTTTATTAAAATCCTAATAATAATAAAAAAGACCCAAACAAATGAAAAAATCTTTTTCGTTGATTAAATCTCAACCATAATCATCGAAGGGTCAATATATATAAGGACCCAGCCTTAAAACATTACATAATATTGAATTAAATGAATAATTCAAATTGAGGATCTTTTCAGGTTTAGAGTTTTAGAGAATTAGGACATAACTATTACATCTCAAAATATTACAAAGTAGACACTTCAACACAGTTTCCATTTTTTTACAAAACATGAACTCTTGAAAAAAAAGAGTCATGTTAAGTTCCATGTTCTAGAAAGAATGACATTTCCTTGATCCCATCCTTGACCCTATTCCACATTATGTCTTGTGAAAAACATTTCAAAAACATGGGGTGACCATAAAAACCTCAGTAAGGGATACATAAAGAATGAAAACTGTTAGTTTTCTAAAACAACAAGTAAACCATGAAGAATTTAACATAATTAATACTTTTCACCTTTCTGAAGTAGTAAATACTCTTCACTGAATAAAAGATCCTTACTTACCCTTTTGTAACCAAAATATTACCATAAAACCCATGTAAAGAAGACATAACATATAAAGGTAACTTGGTACATAAACATACATAAATGGAATAACCATACGGTGAACTTCCACACATATCACTAATTGGAATAGCCATACGGATGACTTCCATACCCAATTAATTGGAGATTATAACGTAACCACCGGTCCTGGTAATCACGACACCACCCATCATATGGTTTATCAAGTAACCACCCGTCAAATGTCCATGTACCATTACAAAATCATAATACATAAAACAAATATAATGGAAAGAAAAAATTTCCACATTTCAATCACAAAATAACACTTAAATATATTGACATAGAAAATCCATTATCAAAACCATTTTCAATACCAAAATACATAAAAGAATATATGGTATGTATTTTTTTTAAAACAATACGGCTTGTTAAGGAAGACAAAGATCAAGTATTACTCGCAGCAGCGGAAAGGTCATTTTCATCACGTACGTTAAAATAAACATTAATTTTTTTCGTTTAGTAAAACTCTTCGTAGAAAAATATTTACTTTGAATAAAATGAAAAGTCAACGGTGTTTATATAGTGTATAATAGAAAGTCTTGTATTAAAACCAAATATTCCTCAACGAAAGGAGATTGAGACGATGTCCCTTACCTCATGTACAACTTGACTCGATCGCTCTTTAATCTCCTAAATAATAAACTAAAGTTAATTTCTACTTTCTTAAGAACCTTTGTCAAGTATATTATTCCTTTTATATCACTTATTTCCATGTTATAAACAATATTTAATCATTTTAGTTAGTAATGTTTGTTTTGTCGATATTAAGTTCTTAAGTATAAAATGGACTTCCTACAATTACATGTTGTTCATGTGGTCAATGGTTAATTATATCCAGAATGATATTCATTATTTGGATATCATATATATCTAGAATATAAATTTATTTATAATAGTACATAACATTTAGAGGTAAGAAATGAAATGCACCGTTCATGGAGACGGTAAGCCGTACGTACGTATGAACGCTACTTTCATTTCTATTTCGTATTTAAGGGAATGAAATAACAATTTTATAAAGGTAAATTATAATTCTAGTATAACATAATATATAATATTATTAAATCCATCCTTTATAGGTCCCACATATGGAATTAACGATTCAAATCACTTTGAGGGGGCGGTAGTCCGCACTTCCAAAAAATGAAATTATCGCATTTATCCATTATGAAAATAATAATGGTATTCCATAAATATAAAATACAGAGTCATAAGGAAAACATAAACATAATATATATCATATATAAATATATTTTCATCTTAATGGCCTCCATGAAAGGTGTTAAGAGAAGATTGAACTATCATCATTTCGTGAGGCAGTAATTCGCCATCCACAGAAACAATACGTTCTTTAACCATTAGATGGAGTTGTGTGTAAGTGTAGCTTGAATAATTCTCATAAAAAAATCCTAGTATATTTAAGATACTCTTTTTGTTACAAAATAAAGGAATAAAAATATTTTAGGGGATTGGAGAAGCAAAATAAAACAAAAGAACATAAGAGAAGAAATTACCTTTAAATCGGGTAACTCCCCTTGGTTTAACCAAAATAATCTATTTAAGAGATTTTTGCCTAAGTTAAGGATTCTAGGATTAATATAGGGATCTTGGGAGATTATTTGAGTAGAGTTTGGATGAGCCAAAGTTCTTGATAAGTGTGAGTAAGGGGGTAGAGTTGGATGACTTTTATAAGAGGGAGGAGGGGTACTCTTGGAATGTCATGAAATATTACTTTATTATGAAATGATTTTCAGATTTTAAATGTCCCAAAATGATATATTTCTAGGATAAGGTGATAAGGTTTCTAAATACACCAATTCAATAGGTTTTATAAATGTTTATGTCTTATATTTTACATTATCTTATTCATTTTATTTAAATCATTCATTAATGAGGTAACCACTGCATCATCATTGTGTCATATTTAATTTTATTTATTTTATGTCTAAAAATTATAATAAAATTACCACGTTTTAGGAAATATTTTTAGATCTCTAATGAATAATTATAGTCAAATATATCAATTATATAACCCCATGTAAAAATTGTTTTAGTAAAACAATAAATGTTTGTGACATTTTTATTTTTACTTTAAATAAAAAGTATTAATGTCATTATCTTACCTAAGTGGATCCATGGGGTCCCATAAATTGAGACATAGATTGTATTGGTCGGCCATGACCCATCCAATAAGTGTAGGACAGATTTCAAGGTGATTTAATATTATTATAACATTATTTTTACCTTAAAGTACACTAATTACCTTTAATCGCGATTAATAAAACATAAAAGTTACTATTAACCAAAAAATTATTTTCATCCCATTGAACCACATTTTACTTACTAATGACAAAAATTTATGTCAGATTTTTTAAATTCAATTCACAGAAGTGGTAAAGTTTCGTTTAAATGAAAAATTCATTTTTTTAACTTCCACTTAGTGGTTTCACTATTCATCAAAAATGATGTTTTTCAGAAAAATACCAAAAATTCACCTTAAGCTATATTTGATATTCCGAATTCAAAAATGATGTCTATTTTACAAAATTAAAAACATATAAGTTTCATTAATTAATTTAATAATTAAATCCTGTTGTCAAAACAAATAGCATGTTTTTAAGAAACAGTATATAACAAAAGTTTGACACTAGATTAAGTCCAATTTCAAAGTGAAATTAATTCCAATGACCACCATTGGATTAAATGGTAAAAATATATTCTAATTTCACTTTAAAACCAATTCAAAAGATAATCTAATCATATAAATAAATTAGATTCAAATGAGGTTTTGAATTAAAATACAACATGTAACGTCCCCGACCCAGAATCCACTAAAACGGTGCCCCGAGCCGGGTGGTTACATGACCTTAAGCGCACCTCCCCATACGCAAAAGGATACCTACTAGAAGTGGGGGTCTACAAAGTCAGGTGGGGAGACTATACCCCCTTTTTATGAGAGTAATCCACAACAAAAATAAACCAAATAGCGGAAACAATAACCAATGAACACACAACACATGTAACAACCATTTCCAATAATAAATATTCCATGTCATACTACAAGTGCAAGAGTGAACAAAAACCCAAAAGAAAGACAACGAGAAAAATCCCCAAAATGGTCCCGACTCCAAGTCTGGATCCTCCACCATGTTCTACCCATGTCCACTCAAATATCTAGCAAAGACCCTTGCCCTTCTCCCGACCTGGAAACATGAAGTCTTCTTAGGTACCCAACGACGGACCAAGAAGGGTGTGAGTACAACTCAGCAGGCCACCACCAATGGTGTCTACAAAATATCCAGTATAAACAGGTAGTGCATGCAACTGAAAATGAATTATAATTGCCACGTAGTTAATTATGGCGCCATTAACAAGTTTAGAGCCAAATCCATTTCCATTTCCATTACCATTCATTTGTTACCAATTATCATCACTTACCATTTCATCACATCTCTATGGGTTAATCACATACATTATGATACATGGGTCTAAGGACAACAATCACATGCAAGAGGGTAAAAACATCATTATCCTATCTCACTCGGACTAACCCCCTCATTGCAACCATAACCTCACCTCGAAGCCTCAGTCAGGGTGGATGCAACCGTTAGGAGAATAGACCCTTAGTCCCCTTTCCTAACCCGTGCATTTAGGGTGGAGTTTAGAACCTCAGTCTTCACTCGACCCATGGGCATAGATCCTCATGTTATACCCCACTCTATGAATACATGTGCACATGCTTATATATAAGTAACCATCAACCATCTAAACCATTGCCCTTCGACAAACACTATTCACAACAACCCACATGGGAATCCACATCATGCCTTAACCCATTAACACATTACCATTTCACATCATTTAACCATTTAGCCAATTCCCATGTATTATGCCTATCTCACTAAGCATTGAACATTAAACACATAACCTATCCCATTATGGTCTTAAATCAGTTTACACATTAACCTATTTAACCCATTCATCATTTTCATGAATCAACCATTCGTTCCTTTTCAAATAACCCCTAGGTTATTGCCAAGTCTAGGTGCATCACCTAACTTCTATTCTAAGTTCAACCAATCATGCCAACATGTTCATAAAGGGCTCTACAATTTACTACAATAAGGCCACTTGTTTAATAACAATCCAAAAAACCGGGAAAAGCCGACACTTCCCATGGATGGCCCTAATTAAGTCAAGACAATCCCAACACATCCCACGTGGATCATGAGGGTTCCCATTTTACATTTTAAACACCATTATTACCAAACATGCCAAGGTTATCCAAAACATAACCAAAGGAAAGCAATAACACATCTAAACATGCAAAAATACCCAAATAAATATGGGATATCACTTATAGACCACCTTCCTCTAAATCGTGGTTGGATGCACTCTCAATCGAGTCCATAGACCTCGATCCAACCAACCATTGGAGCTTCAACCTAAAAATCACCCAAAAGTAAGGGTTTTAGAGCTTCGTAACGAGAGGGAGAGAGAATAAAAACCCTAAACCAAAAAGAGAAGCAAGAATGAGATTAGCCTTACCCAGAGCTTCGATCAACAACCAACGACACCAAAAACGTCTTAGAATCGAAGGAGATATGTCTCTTGGAGCCTCTGGGCGATTTCGTTCATGCCTAGGGTGGAGAGGGAGAAAATGAGAGGAAATATCAAGTGGGGTTTTAAATCCTGGAGTGGAAAACTTGTAATTTTTCCCAACTTTAAGTGGCTGCATGGTTTGTCCACACAGTTTGGAAAACTGTGTGCAAATAGTGCGCATGCCACTGTCCGAAGGAGGAGGGGTCGTACAATTTAGCCACACAGTTTGGAAAACCATGCGAAAACCATGTGCATGCTTCTATCCGGAGGAGGAAGGGTTGCACTGTTTAGCCTGGGCAGGCCGCACGGGTTTCCTGGCCGTGCGCAGGCCGTGCGCCCTAGCCTGTCTTGCCCATATTTCCTTTCTTCCATGCTCTGATCCCCCGGAACACCCCCAAGGCCTCTCACACATTCAGGAAACATTTAAAAGCCCCAAAAACTAAGGGTTCAACCCAAAACACAACAGAAACATACCTTCCAAAAAACCAGGATCTTAGAACCTCCCCATCATATAACGGATCGTCCTCGAGCTGAGCTTCCAAGCCTCATTGATCCACCGAAGATAAGAGTTCTGGCCACTGAGCCCGCATATCCGATTCCCGCTCCCAAGTTTCTTCTTGAAAATTATCATGCTGCCATAGTAGTCACACTAATGGCACAACCTTGCCTCACAAGGCCTTTTCACTATGATCCACCACACGAAACAGATGCTCCTCAGAGGACGCTTCAGCCTCAAGCTCTACATCCTCAACATCAACCATGTGAGATGTGTCAGGATGATGCCATAAAATCTGCGATACATGAAACACATCTTGCATCCCACCATACCGCTGTGGAAGAGCCAATAGGTAAGCCACTGGTTCGATCCTATCCACAATTTCAAAAGGACCCACATACCTGGGTGCCAACTTACCATGCTTTCGAATCCGTCGGTGACCCAACCTTGGGGACACCCAAAGGAACACTTTATCACCCACCCCAAACTCAAGAGGTCTATGCCTCCGATCTGCATACAGATTCTGCCTACTCTGAGCCATAGCCATCCGCTTCCTGATCAACATAACTCTCTCTGAAGTCTCCTGCACGAGACTTGTCCCCATCAACTCAGATTCACCGGCCTCTAGCCAACATAATGGAGATCTACATGGCCTCCCATAGAGTGCCTCAAACGGTGCCATCTGAATCGTAGCCTAAAAAGTGCTGTTGTAGGCAAACTCAACTAACGATAGGTTCCTCTCCCAAGAACCACCAAAGTCCAAGACACAAGATCTTAACATGTCTTTCAACACTTGGATCATACGCTCCAACTGCCCGTCCGTCTGTGGGTGGAAAGCCGTACTCAAAAACACCTGCGTACCAAGCACCTTCTACAACCCTTGCCAGAAACGTGATGTGAAATGTGGATCTTGGTCTGAAACTATGGTCTGCAGCACACCATGCAACCGCACTATTTCTCGAACTTATAACTCACCCAACTGGTTGACTGTATTGGTCTCCTAAATCGGTAAGAAATGAGCCACATTCGTTAACCGATCCACAACCACCCATATTTCATCTCTCTTCCACGGCGTCCTCGTAAGACCCACGACAAAATCTATTGTCACATCATCCCACTTCCATTCCGGAATGGGAAATGGATGTAACAAACCACCTGGGCATTGATGCTCGGCCTTCACCTGCTGACAGGTAAGGCACCGTGCCACAAAGACCACAACTTCCTTCATCATCCAAGGATGACAAAACTACCTTCAGAGATCACGGTACATCTTGGTCAAACCAGGATGCACTGCCCACTTTGATGCTTGGAACTCACACATCAGATCTTCCCACGCACATTTTGGCACAACTACACGATCTCGAACCCGAACAACACCTTCCACATTGACGGACCAACCAGAAGGTAGATCCCCACAATTAGGCATTTCCTTCATGATCAAACACTCAGGATCATTAAGATGAACTTATTTAACTCAACTTAAAAGTGTAGACTCCATCGCTAAAGATGAAAGAGTGACCAGACCACTCTCCTCCTGCACCTCCAGGTGCATTTCCGCAAACAAAGCCATCACCTTCCACTGGGTGCTGGACTCCGGAACCATCTGATTCTGAACCTTCCTGCTCAGAGCATCAACAACACTGTTTCCATTACCCATCATGTACTCCAACTGAAATTCAAAATATTGGAGATATTAAACCCATCTTCACTACCAAAGATTCAGATCCCGCTGTGAGAAGATGTACATTAAACTCTTATGGTCTGTAAACATGGTAAACCGTTCTCCCAAAAGATAGTGCCTCCAGCACTTCAAGGTGTACACTACTACAACCAAATCAAGGTCATGAGTGGGACAATTCCTCTCATGGGGTCTCAACTGCCTTGACTCGTAAGCCACAACCTTCTCATCTCGCATCAACATAGCCCCAAGTCCGACACCAGATGCATCACAAAACACAATGTACATCTTATCCGGCTTATGTAAGATCAAGATAGGTGCGGTCGTCAGTTGCTTCTTCAACTCTTGGAAGGAATTCTCAAAATCCTCAGACCACTCGAACCTAATTCCTTTCTTGGTCAAGCCCAAGAGTGGAACTGCCAAGCGAGAGAAATCCTTAATGAACCTTTGGTAATACCCGACCAAACACAGAAAACTTAGAAAATCAGAAACACTCTTGGGCTTCTCCCAAGATACAACTGCCTACACTTTCTATGGATCTACTGACACACCTGCCTCCAAGATGATGTGACCCAAAAAATGTACCTCACCTAGCCAGAATTGACACTTTGATTGCATGGAGAATAGATGATGCTCTCTTAGCATACCCAAGATGATGTCAAGATGTTGGGCATGATCGTCGTGAGTTTTTGAGTACACTAAGATATAATCAATAAAGACAGCCAAATACCAATCGAGATAGGGATGAAATATTCAGTTCATCAAATCCATAAACACTGCCGGTGCATTGGTCAAGCCGAAAGGAATTACCAAAAACTCAAACAACCCGTACCAACTCTGGAAAGCTGTCTGCAGTATGTCGGAAGACCTCACCCTCAACTGGTGGTAACCTAACCTCAGACCAATCTTAGAAAACACCGATGCACCCCTAAACTGATCAAAAATGTCATCAATTCTAGGAAGAGGGTACCAATTTTTCACTATCATCTGATTCAACCTTCTATAGTCGACAAAAAGCCTCAACAACCCATTGGCCTTCTTTGAAAAAATCATAGAGATCCCCAAGGAGACGTACTAGGATGGATAAACCCTTTACGCTCTAACTCCTCAAGCTGAACCCTCAGTTCCTGGATTCCTACCAGCTCCATTTGGTATGGAGGAATAGAAACTGGCTCCGCTCCCAGCAGCAACTTGATTGTGAAATCAACATCCCTCTTAGGGGGTAACCCCAAGAAATACTCAAGAAACACGTCCTGAAACTGATCCACCATAGGAGGGAAAACAGACCGCTCCCCTCTTGAATTGACATCAAGCATGAGGTATGACACTCGAGCCATGAGTCCACTCATCTGTCGAAAAAACGGACCTGTACGCCCTGCTCGAACATCCCATTCTCTATAGTGGACATAAGAATCACCCTCAAGAGACCTGAACGGTACTCTATGACAGAAATAGTCTATGTGCACCCGATACAACACCAACCAATCCATTCCAAGAATTAGGTCAAACCCTGAAATCTCAAGAACGAACAAATCCCATAGAAAATGATAGCCACCAAATTCCAAGGCACACCCCTTGCACTACTTCATATCCTCAACCCGCACCCCCAACGAAGTGTCAATTGACATAACTCCACACACCCTCTCCACAGGTAAGCCCAGTGCTACCAAAAGTTGACCAGAGAGAAAAGAGTGTGTGAAACCTGTGTCAAAAAATGAACTAGAAAAAGTAGAGGCTAAAAGGATCATACCTCGAACAGTCGATGGTCCAGCCTCGCCATCACCAGGTGCAAACTGAACTGCCTAAAGCTGACCTGCCCCTCTACCCTGGCCTCCAGCCTGAGTACTCTATGCTACAATTCCCTGTTGGTGTGAGTGATCTTTCCCTGGAGTTCCACGTCCACTGCCCTTACTATTACGGCCCGTGGAGCTCCAAATGCCCGCCTGATACGGGGAAATCGTTTCCTTTCCCATACCCGGCACCAACTTGTCACCATCATGCTCACCCGCTTGCCGAGGGTTCCTGCAGAACCTCTGCACATGCCCTATCCTGCCATATGAACGACACTCAACTAGAGGTCGAGGACACTGACTACACGTATGCCCTGACCTACCACACTGATAACAGAACACCTGATTTCCACTCTGAGAGGCTGACCCTCTCTTTCAGCCACTTTTCATACTTCTGCCATCCTGTGAGCTCTCATGGCGTCGCTTTCGACCTTTGGTAGCTGCACTGCTCATCTGTCTTACTAACACCACAAGCCCACTACCCGAAGCTCCCTTCTGGTTTCCTTCCAAGATTAGTTCCTGATATACAACCTCTGCAAACCTCTTTAAGAGGAAGTTGTTTAGTTGAGACCTGATCTCATGTCTCAGCCCATCCTGGAAACGCCTTGCTACTGCTGCCTCATCCCCTGATAACACTGGGACAAAGCGTCTCAAATCAGTGAAGCGACTAGCATAGTCCATCACAAATAGCGATCCCTAAGTCAGGATCATAAACTCTACAGTCCACTCCTGTCTCAATGTCTCTGGGTAGAAATGCTCCAGAAACATTTCCTGAAAAACCTTCCACGACATTCCCTCAGCCTCCTCGATTTGAGCTTGAATGTCCCACCAACGCCTAGCCTAGCCTCGCAACATATAAGCGGCCATCTTCACTCGCTTTTCAACAGGGGTCTCTAGATGGTCCAGTATCATCTGGAAAGACTCTAACCAAAACTCCGCTACTTTTGGACCACCCTTTCTGGTGAAGGTCAGAGGGTGTTGCAGATGGAACTCCCTGGTCAGCTCAAACATACTCAGTGCAACCGCCCTGGGTCCCGATCCATCATCTGCATAAGGCAATCCATGTTCTCACGGAACTTGTCTTCTCTACCTTCATTGATTACCACATTTTCTTGCTCCTCTACTGGAGGAGTGTTCTCAGCAACATCCTCCTGTTGCCCAACTGGTAACCGATGTCGTGGTGGAATTTCTCTACAATTCCAAGCACGAGATTTAGCACGCATACCATAAAATTTCACGACATCATTAAAAGCTCTTTACTAGCTACAACAACCTACTTTTTTATTTCATTCTTCTCATTATTTCTTGGTTTCATGAAATTCATGATGCACCCTACTTTCCTACCTCACACACCCATCCTGTGCGTGAGCATAATCACAATACATGTCACATATCTCTCTAGGTGCCTACAATGACGCATGAATGCGAATCCTCGTGCCGTTAAGTCCACGAGCCAAATATCATAAAATAGTCACATCAAACTACATGTGCATCACCCAAAGGTTAAATATCCTCAACTGTAACATAACACAACCAAGAACAACATTTCCCACCCAGGGTGACTTGGGTTTTCCCCCGTACATGGGTTAGATACTCCCAAGCACGAGCTCATTACCAAGGAACGACACATCTTAACCCTTGGCTACCAATCCCAAATAACAGGACCCCAGAGAAGGAGAAGAAAGAACTCCTCTAATACCACTTTGTAACATCCCTGACCCGGAATCCACTAAACCAGTGCCCCGAGATGGGTGGTTATATGACCTTAAGCGTGCTTGCCCATACGCAAAAGGTTGTCGACTAGTATCGGGGGTCTACGGAGTCATGTGGGGAGACTATAACCCCTTTTTATTAGAGTAAGAAACAACAGAAATAAACCAAATAGCAGAAAAAATAACTAATAAACACAGAACATGTGTAACAACCATTTCCAATAATAAATATTCCATGTCATACTATAAGTTCAAGAGTGAACAAAAACCCAAAAGAAAGACAACGACAAAAATCCCCAAAATGGTCCCGATTCCAAGTCCGGATCCTCCACCATGTGCTTCTACCTATGTCCACTAAACTATCTATCAAGGAACCTTGCCCTTCTCCGGACCTGCAAAAATGAAGACTGCTCGGGTACCCAACGGTGGCCCAAGCAGGGTGTGAGTACAACTCAGTAGGCCACCACCAATGGTGTCTACAACATATCCAGTGTAAATAGGTAGTGCATGTAAAGGAAAATGAATGATAATTACCACATAGTTAATTAAGGTTCCATTAACAAGTTTAGAGCCAAATCCATTTCCATTTCCATTACCATTCATTTGTTACCAATTATCATCACGTACCATTTCATCACATCTCCATGGGTTAATCACATAAATTATGTTATATGGGTCTAAGGCCTACAATCACATGCAAGAGGGTAAACACATCGTTATCCTATCTCACTAGGACTAACCGCCTCATTGCAACCATAACCTCACCTCGAAGCCTCAGTCAGGGTGGATGCAACCGTTAGGAGAATGTACCCTCAGTCCCCTTTCTTAACCCATGCATTTAGAGTGGACTTTAGAACCTTGGTCTTCACTCGAACCATGGGTGTAGATTCTCATGTCATACCAGACTCTAAAAATCCATGTTCACATTCTTATATATAGGTAACCATCAACCATCCAAACCATTTCCCATCGGTAAACACTATTCACAACAACCCACATGGGAATCCACATCATGCCTTAACCCATTAACACATTACCATTTCACATCATTTAACTATTTACCCAATTCCCATGTGTTTTTCCTATATCACTAAGTATTGAACATTAAACCCATAACCTATCTCATTATGGTCTTAAATCAGTTTAAACATTAACCCATTTAACCCGTTCATCATTTTCATGAATCAACCATTTATTCCTTTTCTAATAACCCCTAGGTTATTGCTGAGTCTTGGTGCATCACCTAAATTATATTCTGAGATCAACTAATCATGCCAACATGTTCATCAAGGGATCTAAAATTTACTACAACAAGGCCACTTGTTTAATAACAATCCCAAAACCCGGGAAAAGCCGGCACATCCCATGGATGACCCTAGTTATGTCAAGATAATCCCACCACATCCCATGGGGATCGTGAGGGTTCCCATTTTCCATTTTAAACACCATTATTACCAACCATGCCAAGGTTGTCTAAAACACAACCAAAGGAAATCAAGAACACAACTAAACATGCACAAATACCCAAAAAACTATGGGATATCACTTGTAGACCACATACCTCGAAACCGCAGTTGAAATCACTCTCAATCGAGTCCTTAGACCTCGATCCAACCATCCTTTGGAGCTTCAACCTAAAACTCACCCAAAAGTTAGGGTTTTAGAGCTTTAGAATGAGAGGGAGAGAAGATACAAACCCCAAACCAAAAAGAGAAGCAAGGTTGGGATTAGACTTACTCGGAGCTTCGATCCGCAACCAAAGGCACAAAAAATGCCATATAATTGAAGGATATCGATCTCTTAGAGCCTTTGGGTGATTTGGTTGTACCAAGGGTGGAGAGGCAGGAAATTAAAGGAATTCATGAGTGGGGTTTTAAAGCCCAGAGTGGAAAACATGTATTTTTCCCAACATTAAGTGGCCACACGGTTTGTCCTCACGGTTTGGCAAACCGTGTGCAAACCGTGTGCGTGGCACTCTCCAGAGGAGGATGAGTCACACGATTTAGCCACACTCATTGAAAAAATATGCACAAACCGTGTGCATGCTTCTATTTGGAGGAGGAAGGGTCGCACTTTTTAGCCCGGGCAAGCTGCACGGGTTTCCTGGCCGTGCACAGGACATGCGCCCTGGCCTGTCTTGCCCAGATTTCCTTTCTTCTGTGCCCCGAGCCCCCAGAACACACCCAAGGCCACTCACTCTTTCAGGAAACATTTCAAATCCCCCAAAACAAAGGTTTCAACCCAAAACACAACAAAAACATACCTTTCCAAAAACCGGGATCTTACACAACATTTTTCACTTATTCATTAAAAATGAATTTTATCAGAAAAATAACAAAAACATACAAAAAGTAAATTTTGATGTCCCAATTCTAAAGAAGGATTTTATTTGGTCCAATAGAATGTATAAGAGTGACCAAAACTATTTTTAAACAGGGTTCTCCATTAAAAGTAAAGAAATCGTCATTTTAGTGAATATTAGAGTATCTATGCCTAAAATTGAATTCCTTTCTTATTTTAAGCCTTTATCCTGTATTGGATAAATGTAAAAACATATAACAAACATATATAATCATATTTTAGTTATTTATATTCATTCCGGCCAATACAACGGCTACGTGTTGACTACCATTTAAAATAATATTATTATATTATTAGTATCCAACATAAAATTTCAAAGAAACTCGTTGTTGCGTATTAGGTACACTATAGAACATAGCAATCCATTTAAAGTAAAATTAATATTTAATTCACAAATACCAATAAATATGAAAATGTCATATTATTTATTTACCTGGGATTTTATATCCTTCCCCCTATTGGGAATTGAGTCCTCACAATTTTATTCACTTATCAAAATAAGCGGGGGTATTTATCCCTCATAGAATTTTCAGATTCCCACATTGCCTCTTCAACTATATGGGTTTTCCATAAAACCTTCACATCATAAATTACCTTATTTCACAAAACATGCTCTCTTTGGTCAATAATCTGGACTGGTTTTTATTCATAAGAGAGATTCTCTTCCAACTGAACTACCTCTGGGCTCAAAACATGAGATGGATCTGGCATATACTTTCTCAACATCGAAACATGAAAAATATTTTGTACCTGGGATAAACTTGGAGGTAAATCCACTTTGTATGAAACTGATCCAACTTTCTCCAGGATTTAATAAGGTCCAATGAACCTCGAACTCAGTTTTCCTTTCATTCCAAAATGCATCACACTTTTCCATGGAGAAACTTTGAGAAAAACATGATCACCTACCTCGAAAGATAGATCCTTCCTCTAGTTATCCGCATAACTTTTCTTCCTGCTCTGATTTGTTATCATGTGCTTCTGAATCAACTGAACTTTTTCTTCCATCTCTTCTACCAATTATGGTCCCCTCAACTTCCTTTCCCCGACTTCATCCCAAAAATCTAGAGTTCCACATCAATTACTATATAATGCCTCAAACAGAGCCATTTTTATATTGAAATGTAAACTGTTATTATAAGAAAATTCAACCCAAGAAAGATGTTTGTCCCAACTTCCCTAGTAATCCATCGTACAAGCACGTAACATATCCTCCAAGGTATGAATTGTTCATTTTGACTGCCCATCTGGTTGCAGATGAAAAGCTGTACTAAAATTTAATTCAGTACCCAACGACTTATGAAGGACTTCCCAAAAGTTAGAAGTAAACCTGGGATCACGATCAGATACAATAGAGTGTGGAACTCCAAGTAACCTAACTATCTCTTTAAGATACAATCGATAATGTTGATCTAGAGAAAAATTATCTCGAATAGGAAAGAAATGAGTAGATTTAGTCAATCGACCAACAATAACCCAGATTGCATTATTACCTTGAGATGTCTTTTGTAATCCCACAATGAAGTCCATGGATATATTTTCCCATTTCCACTCTGGAAAAGGTAATGACTAAAGCATCCCTTTCAGTAACTACCACCCTACTTTAACTTGATGACAAGTCAAACACTTTGCAATAAAATCAGAAATATCTCTTTTCATTCCATACCACTAGTAATACTCCCTCAGATCTATGTACATCTTAGTACTTCCAGGATGAACTGAAAGCGTGGAACTATGAGCCTCACATAACTACTCATTCTTCAACTTTGAATCACAAGGCAGAGATAATCTCTTCCCAAACCTCAAAACACAATCGTTATCAATGTTAAATTCTGGCAACTTACCCTTCTGAACCAGCTCTACCTTTTTCTGCAACCCACTATCTTTCTTCTGCACTTGCTTAATTCTGTTTGATAGAGATGATCTCACTGAAACCTAAAACAAAAAAGAATAACTTCCTACACCAACAAATTCTATTACAAATGTCATCAAATCAAAAACAAAAGGATCTCATTACAAACACATCATGGTTAATAAAGCATTACTTTTTCTACTCAAATCATCAACCACTTTATTTTCTTTTCTCGGATGGTAATGAATTTTACAATTGTAATCCTTGATTAAATCCAGCCATCTTCTCTATCTCATGTTCAATTTTTTCTGAGTGAATATACACTTTTAACTTTTGTGATCAGTATATATTCCACACTTTACTCCATACAAATGATGCCTCCAAATTTTTAGAGAAAAAAAAACAGAAACTAATTCCAAATCATTTGTAGGGTAATTTAACTCATTATTTTTCAACTGATGTGAAGCATAAGCAATTAACTAATCATTATGCATAAGGAAACAACCAATTTCCTTCAACGAAGCATCACTATAGATAACAAACTCAACATTTCTAGAAGGAAGTGCCAAAACTGGAGCATTCACCAATCTTCTTTTCAATTCCTGAAAACAATCCTCACATTCTTTTGTCCAGATGAACTTAACACATTTTTGAGTTAACATAGTCATTGGACTAGATAACCATGAAATTTTTTCAACAAACCTCTAGTAATATCCTTCCAAACCAAGAAAACTATAAATCTCAGTTATATTTGTGGGTCTTGGAAAATCTTCAACAACTTTTGTTTTCACAAGATCAATAGTAATGCCATTTTCTGAAACAATGTGACCAAGGAAAGAAATTTTGTTGTAACCAAAACTCACACTTACTGAATTCTCTATACAGCTTCTTTTATTTTAAGGTTTGCTAGATAACCCTTAAATGACTTTCATGTTCCTCTTTAATTTTAGAAAACACCAAAATTTCATCCTTGAACACAACCACAAACTTTTTCCAAGAACTCATGGAAAATTCTATTCATTAGATACATGAATACAACAGGTGCATTGGTTAACCCAAAAGGAATAACTACAAATTCATAATGGACATATCTAGTATGAAACTCAGTCTTCAGAACATCTGATTCTTTTACTTTCAATTGATGGTACCCCAAACTCAAGTCAATCTTCGAAAAATACTGAGCTCCCTGGAGTTGATCAAACAAATCATCGATATAAGGCAAATGATACTTGTTCTTAATAGTGATGTTAATAAATGCTCTATAATCAATGAAAAGTCTCATTGAATCATCTTTATTTTTAACAAACAAGACAAGATAACCCCATGGTGATGTGCTAGGTCGAATAAAACCTTTATCTAATAACTTCTACAACTACTTATTTAACTCTAAAAGTTCAAATTGAGCCATTCGATAAGGGGGTTTTGAAATTGGATTAGAATTAGAAACTAATTCAATAATAAATTCAACTTCCCGATCATGTATAATACTAGAAAACTCATCTGAAAAAACATCAAGATACTCATTTACCACTGGCACATCATTAATCTGAACAGTTCCTTTTTTTTCAACAATATGTGCAAGGTAACAGTCATTTCCATCTTTTACTAGTTTCTCAACTTCCTGATATGTTATCAAACGCAAGGGTTCATTATTGTAGACAAACAAAAATCTTTCTGAAAAGAAACCAATTTAGCTCTGTAGTTAATCTTAGCATGATAAACATAAATCCAATCCATGCCCAAAATAACATCAAACCCTACTAGAGGAAAAACAAAATGGTTTGTAGGTAAATTTTTTCTGCACACAAGGATATGGAGGTTCTTATAATTTCTTTTTATATTTACGTTTCCTCCTGGTGTTTTTACCATATGTTCAGGATTCATATCGTGATATGGAATTCGCAATTTACTAGAAAACTTCTTAGAAATGGAAGAACGTGTAGACCTTGAATCAAACAACACATTGGCATAATCTGAACAAACAAACAGTGTTCCTGATACTACTTCATTTGATGGACCAAAATCTACCAAAGTAGTTGAAAAGAATTTCACCACCCCTTTATTCCTATAGTCTGGCTGCTTTCCCTCAGTTGATTTCTTTGTTAGACACTCATTTGTATAATGACCCATTTTATTACACTTAAAACATCTTACCACTGGTTTTTCATTGCCTGCTTGATCATCTTCCTTACAGTTACGAGCAATATGACCAGACTTACCACACCAAAATAACTTTCCAGACTTGGATAAACATTCTCCAGGATTCATTTTACCACACTTTTCACATGATGGATATTTGGTTTTCTTACCTCCAGGATTCTTTGATAAATTATTTACCTTTTCCTGCCATTTGGACCTCTTAATATGTTGTTTTTCAAAGACCACCTGATCATCAGCAAACTCCATTTCCACCTTCTTCTCACATTGAACAAGTTTTTCATAAATTTTGAACTCATGAGAAGCTAAATCCCTTCGATACTTTGTCTTCAACCCTAAGTAAAAACAGTTGATTTTACTATCAATATCTCATATGAAATTTCGAGCATACCTTTCCAGTCGAGTGAACTTTGCTTCATAAGCATCCATTGAGTCATCCTCCTACCTCAGATCTAGGAATTGTTTTTCCATCCTAAGATGAACCACCTTAGGAAAATATTTCTGAAGAAACATTCCTTTTAATTAATCCTAGTGAAGATCATCCATCTCCTTACTATCCCTGATATTTTTCACCATCGACCACCACTGACCAGCTTCAACTTCCAAACGGTAAACAACGAGACAAACCTTTTGATGTTTTAAACACCACATAACATCAAAAATCTTCTCCAGTGATTTAATCCATCCTTATTCTAGCACAGGGTTAGATGATCCTATGAATGATGGGGGATGTTGCCTCATGAAATGTTCCACAGCTGACATGTTCGTCTATGGTTGATCTGGATGATCTCATTCATTGATACCACCACCATTTATAGCCCAAGTCAACTGTTCCATCAAATCAAGAAACAGTTCAGTTCCGATTCCGACCATATTAGGTTGCTGATTTGGAAGGTTGTCTTCCTCCTGATTTCATCCCAACATAGCTACATTGTTTCCTCTACGGAAAACCATTCAGAACAAAAAAAATTATCTTAGGCGAAGCAACATGGTAATATTTAAATGCTATATCATTTCAATCATACCATAAATTAATTTATGTACATGAATTTAACAATTTTTCTAACTTATAAAGTTTTCTAAACCGATCTTTGATACCAACTAAAAGGACCCAACCTTAAAACATTACATAATATTGAATTAAATGAATAATTCACATTGAGGATCTTTTCAAGTATAGAGTTTTCGAGAATTAGGACATAACTATTACATATCAAAAGATTACAAAGTAGACTCTTCTACACAGTTTCAATTTTTTTACAAAACATGAAATATTGAAAAAAAGAGTCATGTCAAGTACCATGTTCTAGAAAGCATGACATTTCCTTGATCCCATCCTTGACCCTATTCCACATTATGTTCTCTGAAAAACATTTCAAAAACAAGGGCTGATCATAATAAGCTCAGTAATGTATACACAAATAATGAAAACTATTAGTTTTTCAAAACAATAAGTAAACCATGAATACTTTAATATAAGTAATACTTTTTACCTTTATGAAGTAGTAAATACTCTTCCCTAAATAAAATATCTTTACTTACCCTTTTGTAACCAAAAGATTACCATAAAAACCATGTAAAGAACAGATAACATATAAAGTTGACTTGGGACATAAACATACATAAATGGAATAACCATACGGTCAACTTACACATGTATCACTAATTGGAATAGCCATACGGACAAATTTCATACCCAATTCATTGAAGGTTATAACGTAACCACCCGTCCAAGTATTCACGACACCCCCCATCATATGGTTTATCGCGTAACCACCTGTCAAATGTCTAAGTACCATTAAAAAATCATAAGACATAAAACAAATATAATGTAAATAAAACATTTCCACATTTAAATCACAAAATATCACTTAAATATATTGACATAAAAATCCATTATCAAAACCATTTTCAATTCCAAAATACATAAAAGAGTATATGGTATTTATTTTCTTTTGAAAACATTACGGCTTGTTAAGGAAGCCAAAGATCAAGTAGTACTCGCGGTGATGGAAAGGTCATTATCACCGCATACATTAAAAGAAACATTCCTTTTTGTCATTTAGTAAAACGCTTCATAGAAAAAGATTCCCTTTTAATGAAATGAAAAGTCAAAGGTGTTTATACAGCTTATAAAATAAAGTCTTGTATTAAAACCAAATATGCCTCAATGAAAGGAGATTGAGATGAAGTCCCTTACATTGTGTCCAGCTTGACTCGATCGCTATTTAATCTCCTTAATAATAAAATAAAGTTAATTTCTACTTTCTTAAGAACCTTTTTCAAGTTTATTATTCCTTTTATATCACTTATTTTCATGTTATAAACATTATGTAATCATTTAAGTTAATAATGTTCGTTTTGTCGATATTTGGTACTTAAGTAAAAAATGGGCTTCTTAAAATTACATGTTATTAATGTGGTAAAAGTTTAATTATATCTAGAATGATATTCATGATTTTTATATCATATATATAATATATATTCAGAATATACATGTATTTATAATAGTACATAACATTTAGAGGTAAGAAATTAAATGCACCGTCCATGGAGATGGTAAGCCGTACGTACACATGAACGCTACTTTCATTTCTATTTCGTACTTAATGGAATTAAATCAAAATGGTATAATGGTACATTATAATTCCAGTATAATATCATATATAATATTATTAACTCCATCCTTTATACATCCCACATATGGCATTAATAATTCAAACCACTTTGAGGGGGCGGTAGTCCTTACTTCAAAAAATGAAATTATCTTGTTTATCCATTATGGAAATAATAAAGGTATGTCATAAATGAAAAATTCAGAAGCATAAGGAAAAAATAAGCATAATATTTATCATATATAAATATAGTTACATATTAATGGCCACCATGAAAGGTGTTAAGAGAAGATTGAACAATCATCGTTTCGTGAGGCAGTAATTCACCATCCACAGAAACAATATGTTCTTTAACAATTAGACGGAGGTCTGTGTAAGTTTATCTTGAATAATTATCATAAAAACAACCTAGTATATTTAATATACTGGTTTTGTTACAAAATAAAGTAATAAAAAGAGTTTAGGGGGTTGGAGAAGCAAAATAAAACAAAAGAACATAAGAGAAGACATTACCTTTAAATCTGGTAACTCTCCTTGGTTTGAACCAAAAGGGTTTCTTGAAGAGCTTTCTGCCAAAGGTAAGGCTTTTAGGATGAATAGAGAGATCTTGGGAGATTATTTTAGTAGATTTTAGATGAGCCAAAGGGCATGAGAAGTGTGAGTATGGGGGTAGAGGTGGGGGACTTTTATAAGAGGGAGGAGGGGCACTCTTGGAAAGTAATGAAATGTTACTTTATTATGAAATGATTTTCGGATTTTAAAGGTCCCAAAATAATATATTTAAGTGATAAGGTGATAAGGGTTCTAAATACACCCATAAAATTGGTTTTATAGAAGTTTAAGGCTTATATTTTACATTATCATTTCATTTTATTTAAATCGTTCATTAATGAGGTAACCACTGCATCATCATTGTGTCATAAATAAATTTATTTATTTGATGTCTAAAAATTATAAAATAATTCCCATGTTGTAGGAAATATTTTTTTATTTCTAATTAATATTAATAGTCAAATATATGAATTATATTACCCCATGTAAAAATTGTTTTAGTAAAACAATACATGTTTGTGACATTTTTGTTTTTACTTTAAATAAAAGGTATTAATGCCATTAGCTTACCCAAGTGTCTCCATGGGGTCCCATAAATTGAACCATGGATTTTATTGGTTGTCCATGACTAATAAAATAAGTTTAGGACACGTTTCAAGGTGATTTCATATTATTATAACATTATTTTTACCTTAATGTTCACTAATTACCTTTAATCGCGATTAATAAAACTTAAAAGTTATTATTCATCAAAAAATTATTTTCATCCCATTGAACCACATTTTACATACTAATGACAACCATGTATATCGGATTTTTGAAATTCAATTCACATAAGGGGTAAAGTTTTGTTTAAACAGAAAATTAAGTTTTTTAACTACCAATTAGTGGTTTCACTATTCATCAAAAATTGATGTTTTTCAAAAAAATACCAAAACTTAACTCTAAGATATATTTGATATTCCAAATTAAAAAATTATGTCTATTTTACAAAATTAAAAACATATAAGTTTCATTAATTAATTTAATAATTAATTCCCGTTGTCAAAACAAATTGCGTGTTTTTAAGAAACAATATATATCAAAAGATTGACACTAGTTTAAGTCCAATTTCAAAGTGAAATTAATTCAAATGACCACCATTAAATTAAATGGTAAAAATATATTCTAATTTAACTTTAAAACCAATTAAAAATATAATCTAATAATATAAATAAATTAGATTAAAATTAGGTTTTTAATTAAAATATAACATTTTTCACTTATTCATTAAAAATGGACATTATCGGAAAAATAACAAAAACATACACAAAGTAAATTTTGATGTCCCAATTCTAAAAAAGGATTTTACTTGGTCGAATAGAATGTATAAGAGTGGCCAAAACTATTTTTAAAGAGGGTTCTCCATCAACAGGCGATAAATCGAACTTTTATTGAATATTAGAGTATCTATGCCTAAAATTGAATTCTTTTCTTCTTCTAAGCCTTTTTCCTATATTGGATAAATGTAAAAACATTTATCAAACATATATAATCATATTTTAGTTATTTCTATTTATTCCCGCCAATACAATGACACTTTGTTAACTACCATTTAAAATAATATTATTATATTATTAGTGTGCAACATAAGATTTCATAGAAACTCGTTGTTGCGTATCAGGTACGCTATCGAACATAGAAACCCCTTTAAAGTAAAATTAGTATTTAATTCAAAAATATTAATAAATATGAAAATGTATTATTATTTATTTACCTGGTATGTTACAATATAGTTACCATTTGGAGCCTTATAAAATATATTTTGACATTTATATTATTTAATTTAAAGTAATGTTAAAGTTGTCACATTAATACTTTAATAAGTATAACATTTTTAATGTATGATTTTTTAGTATATAAATTGTACTAAAAATATTATAATTAAAAATATTAAATTTTTCTTAATTAGAGTATTTTATTTTTAAATTTTACTTAAAAAATATGTATATTAAAAAATTAGACAATTTCATTGTAGTAATTATTTTATGAATGAAGATATCAAATAAATGTTATTAAAAATATTAAGATAAATATATTTTGGGATAATCAATTGGTAAAATGAATTTCCTAGAAAACCTCAAAATCATAGGAATATAATAAAATATTTATTTCAATGTTTACTTGTTATCTTAATATTTTTAAAAATAAATAAATTGAATAGTGTCTAAATTGACACTATTTTTTTTTTGTCAAAATGGTGTTTTATTAAATTATTTAAAAATTATGAAAATATTTAAAAATATATAATAATTATTATATATTCAAAAAAAAATTAAATTATTTATTTATGAACAATTTGACATCAAATATGTAATTATTTTACCCTTTTAATATCAAAATATTTATTAACCTAGTTAAAATGAAACAGAATAACTATGTGTTAAATTGAAACGTTAATGATTGAATGGACAAAAAAAATTTGCTTAAAATATAGGTTTTGATGATATTAAAACCCTATATCTTCTCATATTCTAAATCGGGACATTTACGAGGTTTTTGAGTGGGGTATGATTTTATTATAAATTAATATTTTTGAGGTTTCCAAAAGTGCACCTCACCTCAATTATAAAAAAGAACCTCCTCCCTAATTTCACCACAACTCATTAAGAATTCAAGATCATCCATAGATTGAAAATATATCCTCTCAAATTACCTAGTTAAAATATAAAGGTTTTGGTATTCTCAAAAGACCAACTCTAGTTCCATTAAGAAGAGATCTAAAGAGAGAATGTCAAAGAAGAGGTAATATCCCTTACCAATTTGTTCATATTTCTTTCAACTTATCCTTATATTTCGTGAGTTCTTTCATTATAGAATAAGAAATCAAGTATCCCTGATATAATGAGATGTTATTATAATTATTAAAAACCATATTTATCTCTCTATCCATCCTAAAAAATACAAAATCACCATGCATGCGTACGCACGACTTAACGTCTCTACGTCGTGGTGTAATTTTTTATTTAATAATTATTAATTTGGATGGATATATTAATGAGTATAATATTGTAAATATTGAATATAAAATGATATTATTTCTTTAAAATTAATATACCATCCAATTCTAAACTATTAACCATCAAGAGAATGATATCATAGCTTGTGTGTACGTACAATTTACCGTCTCCATGACGTGATGAGATTCATTTTCCATCTTAACCATTCCTGAATGATTATAAGAAATATATAAAAAATAATCATGGAATATATGAAATAATTATTATAATAGATATATATATATATATGTCATTTACTTTCATCCATTCAATTCAACAAGGAAACACAAACATCGTTCACGCGTACATACGACCTACCATCTCAATGAACGATGCATTTTATTTAATTTATATATCTATTACATGTATTTATATATAGAATATATAGGATATATATATATATATATATAAAACATGTTTTAAATTATTTATTTAAGTAAAGTATAATCTATGTAATAAGATCAATAATAACAAGTCAAAACATGTATGATAAATAAAACGATTATTACCCAAAACGTTTCTTTAACATTGAATTGATAAATAGATGGGTAATATAAAGTCATAAGTGAATCATATTGTCACGACCCGTCCTCGGGGCCCGTGCCGTGACTACCCCAAGCCCGCCTTCCATAGGCCAGGGGCTGGCGACTAGCACCAAGGTGTAAAATCCCAGTAAACAGGGAAGGCATTGCCTTTATAAGTAACAACCACACAGAGTCAGCAAGCGGAAAGTAAAGTGCAGAAAGGTAAAGGGGCCGGAAATACAAGCCCAACTGTAAAGTACAACTGAAAAGTAAAGCAACTGAAGAAAAGACGGCGGCCTCGTGTCGTCCACTGGCAATCCCACCTGAAGGGTGGGTACAGATAGCCTCCAAGCTCCTCGGGTCCCACGTCCGCTCCGAGCACATCCCGCCCAGTGGTCCACCTCCAGGTACCGTCCTGCTCCACGCCCCAACCGTGATCAGCGCTGTCCGTCGTCTGCAACCAACACCACGAAGTGCGGGCATAGCCCGTGCAGGGGTGAGTACAACTACTCAGTAAGGACCCCGAGACCCCCGAAGGTCTCCCGAAATCCACAAAGGATATAGCACAAAAGAAAGATGCAATCACGAAGTAACATCTGACTCGACTTAGGTATATGCCCATACATATACCTAAGTCCCCGATTCTAGCTCTGCTCACGAGCTCAAGAACAACTCAATCCACGAAGGAAAGCAAGACTCAAATCCACAAGGAGAGTAAACAGTAAAATCCACAAAGGATAGTTCAACACAATCCACAAAGGAGAGTAAACAGTAAAATCCACAAAGGATAGTTCAACACAATCCACATAGGAGAGTAACATAAGATTCAGCTCAACCAGGTATACTTTTTCAGATGACGTCAAAGATGATCACTGATCCATCTAAGTCGTCGGACCCACGAAGGATCGATAGGTACTAACCCCCGCAGAAGACCCACACAGGATCGGGCTCACACAGAACCTGTAGGCAGTGGCTCACACAGAACCGGTAGTAGGACCCACACAGGATCGGGCACTGATCCGCGTAGGATCGCTGAGTGCAGTAGTCGACGCAGTCCACTGAGGATCTCTGCACAGTCGTCGCCGCAGTCCACGGAGGATCTCTGCTCTGCCGTCGTCGCAGTCCACGGAGGATCTCTGCTCTGCCGTCGTCGCAGTCCACTGAGGATCTCTGCTCTGTCGTCGAGGTCACAGCCAGCGCTAGGGTTCCCGCACGAAGCGAGCTCGTTTAGGAGGGTCCGCTCCACGAGCCGAGGGGCTGATACATCAACTGACACGTAGTCCGAAGTTGATGTATCCAAAAGTTCCGTATCGACAACAGGATCTCAACGCGACAGACGGCGCGTCAATCGGACGTCTGGTCTGAGAGTTATTGGCATTTTTGTCCCAGGGGCCCGGTTGGTTTTTAGGGCAAAACCAACCCGACCGTACTCCGCCTGTATCCGATCCTCGGGCGGAGTATGCCAAAAGTTCCGTCTCACTTAGAGGAAACTACCACAGCTGACGGTACGTCGTTCGGACGTCCGTAGCTCAAGTTATGAGCGTTTCCGCTCCGAGGGCCCGGTTGGTTTCGTGTACGAACCAACCCGGCCGAACCCAAAGTCTTCCGAAACCTTGAGTATAATATACCGAAACGACCGTCTCGATCCAAGGATCGCGTAGCCGCTGACGGTTCGTCAATCGGAGGTCCCAGGCCCAAGATATGGGCGAAAGACCGAAGAGGGCCCGAAACGGGGGTACTGGGTCCGGGGCGACCCGGCCCGAACCCCCCCTGGGGTCGGCCCGAACCGGGCCGGCCCGACCCGGCCCGAACCGGCTCGGCCGGGTCCGGTCCGGCCTGGGCGCGGCCCGGCCGACCGGACCGGCCGGCTCGGTCTTCGGCCGAGCGGCCGAAGAGCCGCCGCCGCGGGGTTGACCCGCGGCTTTGAAGGAGACGCGGCCCCCGCGGGGGGGGGGGCCGCCTGTCACGCGGACGCGGCCGGGCCGCCGCGTCCGTCCCGGTTCCGCGCGGCCGCGGAACCGGCCGCCATTGCCGCACGGTTCGTCGTCGTCCGCCAAATCCGCACAAAAAGAGAAGATCGGCGGAGGGTTGCCGGGTCTTGTTCGTTAGACCCGCACCCTCCGCGTTAGTCATAATCCACGGGAGGAACAATAAAACAATCAACAACAATTTTAAATGTTAAAATTGTTCGAAGATCAAGTTCTTTACTTTAAAAGAAATAAAATCACGGGAAGGAAAAATATTCCAATCAACCCTTACCTTGTCGTCGTCGTCGGACGAGAGGTCGTCGCGGAATCGCTCGTCGCGGAGGAAGGAGATCGTCGCGTCGTCGCGGTATCCGGCGTCGCGTCGCCAATCTCCGGATCAAGATCAAACGGATTTAATTAGTTTAAATCCGTTGATATTGAAATTAAAAAAAAAGGGAGAAGAAAAGATCCGATTCTCACCTTAGTTGCCGAACGAGGATCGGCCGCGGAAGAAGAGGCGTCGCCGAAGAATGTCGCGGGTAGATCTCGTCGACGTCGCAGATCTTGGTGTGCGTCGTCGAATTCCGGTCGCCGGCGTTCTTCGCGTTCTTCGCGTTCTTCGCGGAGAGGGTGGAGGAACGAAGATTCTTTCAAATCCTTTCCAAGGATTTTTGGGTTGGTCTTATTTTATAAACATGCCAACACACGAAACTGGTTAAGAAACGATCCATCAATTCGTTGAATTAATTCAACGAAAGAAACGACCCAATTAATTCATGAAGAAACAGTCCATTTAATTCACGAAATAAACCGCCCAATTAAATGGTCTGTTAAGAATTAAAGAAAACGCGTCGGTTGACTTTTCAGTTACTTTGACGGGTTTTCGCGGGTGCGTTACTTAGCGAAAGAAACGGCGTGGCTCGTGCGGGTCCCACCGCACAAATATCCTACCAAGGGGTAGGATATTTCTGGATAGCATCCTATCCAGTTCAACTCAGTTCAAGCCGTCTTTAAGTGACTTCAAGTGGCTTCCAAGCAGCTTAAGTGAAATAAAATAAAGTTGTCGCACAAACTTATTTTATTTCTGACTTAAGCCGTAAAATTTAAAAACCACGTCTGAGCAAACGCAACTCCGGAAGAGGCGTTTCTAAGCAAATACCGGCGCTGCGATTTCATCGGTGCCCTCAGAATTCGATTCCGGGCACCGGTTCAAAAGATAGAAAAACCCGCTCGTCCGTTCACTGAACGTACCCGAGCCAAACTTCGGAAATTGATTCCGGGCACACCGGGCCTCGGAATCAGGTGCCGTCTGAAGCTGCGCTCTTGTAAAATTCCAAAGAAAATTAAGAAAAAAATTTCCTTGAAATTTGCGGGTCTTTACATTACTCCTACCTCAGGACTTTACGTCCCCGTAAAGATACATCAAAAACTAGGGGAACAAATGGGGGTACTGAGCACGCATCTGAGCCTCCCGCTCCCAAGTGCTCTCCTGGAGGTTCCCGTGCTGCCATCTGATGCGCACAAGAGGAATCGACCGCCCACGTAGGACCCGCTCCTGTCGATCCTCGATCTCCACTGGAACCTCCGCAAAGGTCGCCCCATCGTCCACGTCCAGCTCCCCAAAGTCGATGATGTGCGTCGGGTCGTGCACGTATCTCCTCAGCTGAGACACGTGGAAGACGTCGTGCACCCGGTGCAACTGAGGTGGTAGAGCCAGGCGATAAGCCACCTCTCCTATCCTGCTGAGGACCTGGAAAGGCCCGATGAAGCGTGGAGACAACTTGCCGCCTCGGCCAAATCTCCGTAAACCACGTCGAGGTGAGACACGCAAAAAGACGTGGTTGCCATCCTCGAACTCTAGTGGCCTCCGCCTCCTGTCAGCATATGACTTCTGCCGGCTCTGAGCTGTCCTCATCCTCTCCTGGATGATCTGGACCTTCTCTGTCGTGGCTCGGACCATCTCTGGTCCCACGAGTGCTGACTCCCCAGGGTCTGTCCAGCACAACGGTGATCTGCAGGGTCTGCCGTACAACGCCTCGTATGGTGCCATTCCGATGGTGGAGTGGTAGCTGTTGTTGTACGCGAACTCCACCAAGGGTAGGTGGTCCTCCCAGCTGCGACCAAAGTCGAGAACACATGCACGGAGCATGTCCTCGAGTGTCTGTATGGTCCTCTCCGTCTGACCATCCGTCTGAGGGTGGAAGGCTGTGCTCAGATGGAGCCGCGTCCCGAACGCCTCCTGCAACCCCTTCCAAAGCCTGGAAGTGAAACGAGCATCTCGATCGGAGACGATAGATGATGGCACACCGTGAAGTCGTACGATCTCCTGGACGTAAAGACGTCCCAAGCTCTCCACTGAGCCCTGCTCTCTGATGGGTAAGAAGTGTGCCGACTTGGTGAGTCGGTCGACAATCACCCAAATGGAGTCGTGACCTCTGGAAGTGCGTGGAAGTCCAGTCACGAAGTCCATAGATATGATATCCCACTTCCACTCCGGGACCTCCAAGGGCTGTACCAAACCTGCTGGTACCTGATGCTCTGCCTTCACCTGCTGGCAGGTGAGGCATCGTGAAACGAACTCTGCCACAGCTTTCTTCATGCCCGGCCACCAGTGCTGTCGTCTGAGATCCTGGTACATCTTCGCCACTCCGGGATGTACCGCCAAGGGAGAAGTGTGAAACTCTCTCAGCACCTCCTCTCGTAAAGCAACTGGTACGAAGGTACGCCCTCTGAAAAGGATGGCGTGCTCTGCTCCAAGGGAGAAACCATCAGGCGCCTGACCTGAGGATATCAGTGCACGCCGGGTCTCACAGTCAGCGTCCCCACGCTGAGCCTCTCTGACCCGCTGTAGAAGTGGAGGAGAGACTGTGAGAGACTGAAGAAAGGCTGCTCCGTCTCTATCCACGAAGGATATCTGCAAGGAGGCTAGCTGCTCCGTCGCCTCCTCAAGCAGCTGAATGCCCGTCCTCCTGCCGAGGGCATCGGCTACCACGTTCCCCTTCCCAGGAGTATAGACTATCTCAAAGTCATAGTCCTGGAGGAACTCAATCCATCTCCGCTGTCTCAGGTTCAGGTCCTTCTGAGAGAAGATATACCTGAGACTCTGGTGGTCAGAAAAGACCGTGAAGCGCTCGCCCATCAGATAGTGCCGCCAAGTCTTCAGAGCGAAGACCACTGCTGCTAACTCCAGGTCATGAGTGGCGTAGTTCTGCTCATGCGGCCTCAACTGACGTGATCCGTAGGCGATCACGGCCCACTCCTGCATCAGGACGCACCCGAGTCCAGTCCCTGATGCATCGCAGTAAACTACGTACCCAACTCCCTCCTCAGGCAACCTCAAGATAGGTGCGCTGGTTAATCTCTGTCTCAGCTCCTGGAAGCTCTGCTAACATCTGTCTGACCACACAAAGGGTTTCCCCTTCTTCGTCAAGGCTGAGAGTGGTGCCGCAACTCTGGAGAAGTCTGGCACGAATCTCCGATAGTATCCTGCTAGGCCCAAGAAGCTCCGCACCTCCGTCACGCTCCTGGGTGGCTCCCAAGCTAGTACTGCCTCGATCTTCGCGGGATCCACTGCAACTCCCGCCTCAGAGATGACGTGCCCCAAGAAATGGACCTCACGTAACCAGAACTGGCATTTTGAGAGCTTGCCATAAAGCTGGTGCTCTCGGAGTGTGTCTAGCACAACTCGCAGGTGGTAGGCATGCTCCTCCTCAGTCGTCGAGTATACCAAAATGTCGTCAATGAAGACAACGACAAATCGGTCGAGGCATGGCTGGAAGATCCTGTTCATGAGGCTCATGAACACTGCTGGAGCATTGGTTACGCCGAATGGCATAACCAAGAACTCATAATGGCCATACCGACACCTGAAGGCCGTCTTCTGTACGTCCTCGTCTCGAACTCTGAGCTGATGATAGCCTGACCGGAGGTCTATCTTCGAGAACCACCGCGCTCCCTTGAGCTGATCGAAGAGGTCATCAATCCGTGGCAGCGGATACTTGTTCCTCACTGTCACCTGGTTCAGGCGACGATAGTCGACACAAAGTCGCAAGCTCCCGTCCGCCTTCTTGGCGAACAAAATCGGGGAAGCCCAGGGTGAAACACTGGGTCGGATAAACCCCTTGCTCTGCAAGTCCTCCAACTGTACCCGCAGCTCTCGAAGCTCGGCGGGGGCCATCCGATATGCTGGAGAAGATATCGGGGCTGTCCCGGGGTACAAGTCGATGTAAAAGTCTACCTCTCTACGAGGAGGTAGCCCTGGAACGTCGTCGGGAAAGACGTCCACGTACTGGTCCACCACTGCAGGAAAAGCCGGACTCCGCACGTCCACTGCTCCTAGGATGAGGCTAGCCAACTGATGAGAGATGGGCTGCACTCTCCTCCGCGGAAGTCCATCCTGTGCTGCAAAGGTTCCCTTCTCGCCGGTGAAGGTAAACCTGCTCCCGTCGGTGCGAACACATCGCACCTTGCGCCTAAAACAGTCGATCTGGGCATGAACCGTGGATAGCCAATCCATGCCCAAGATGACGTCGTAAGGCCTCGACGCCGCTACAAGGAGATCCCAGCCGAAGCTCTCGCCTCCTAGAGTAAGCTCACACTGCCGGCACCAGTGCGTAATCGTCGAGTCTGCTCCCGTAGGAGTCTCTAGCCGTAAGGATCGAGCCAACGGCTCAGTCGGAATCTCCGAGCTCCGAACAAGGGCAGAGGCTATGAAAGAGTGACTCGCTCCTGTGTCTATAAGTACTGCAGCAAGGGTGGAATAGACACAGATCGTACCTCGAATCATCTCTGGCATGTCGGGGTCGTAGGCCTCCACTGCCTGGAGCTGGGCCTGTCCCTGCCCGCCAGCTCCCTGTGGTCGAGGTGGCCCTCCTGGTGGTGGTGGGGGTAGAGCCTGGAAGCGTCGCCCACCACCTGCTGCTCGGCCAGCTCCTCTGCCTCGTCCGCCTCCTCCCTGCGGACCGCCACGGTCGACCCTCTGCCTCTGCCTGGGTGGCCCCTCCACCGTCTGCTGCTCCTCTGGTCGGCGAGTCGGGCAGTCACGAGCCATGTGACCCTGCCCGCCGCAAGAGTAGCACAGCCTGCCTCTCGAAAGGCTGGCACTCCGCTGTGTGCCTCGTACTGCTGAGCCGGTGTCCTGAGGCCGTCTGCGTGGGGGTCTGGTCTGCCTGGACCCGTGAGTCATCCGTCGGCTACCAGCTGCCGATGACTCAGCTACCTGCCGCCCTGCGCTAGGTCTCGCCGCTGAAGAAGGCTCTGCCATGAAGCTCTCGATCAGGAGGGCTCGCTCCAGCACTCCCGCCTGGGTCGGAATGCTGAGGGAGATCAGCGACGCCCGAATCTCCTGTCGCAAGCCCTGCTCGAAGGTCCGGGCCCGGAAGAAGGGGTCCCGTACCATGTCGGTCGAGTAGCGAGATAGGTCCGTGAACCTCGCCGCGTACTGAGCGACCGTCATGCTGCCCTGGCGCAGCTGGAGAAGCTCCTGGATGTGCACCGCTCGGAGGGTGGCCGGGACGAACTCAGAGCGGAAGAGGCTCTCGAAGTCCGCCCAGAGCAAGGATGCCTCATCGTGAACCTGGAGCATCAGGCTCCACCATCGTCCTTCCGCCGCCTGCAGGAGGCTCGCTGCGAGAATCACCATGAGATCCGCTGGTGTCCTCACTAGCCTGAAGATCCGTACCACCGCCTCTAGCCAGTCCTCGGCGGCCTGGGGGTCCGCCTCACCGCGAAACCTGGGCGGTCGCTGGCTCTGAAACTCATGCAGTGCCCTGAGGCGACGTGCATCGTCAGCGTCTGGTACTGGCAGCATCGGTGGCTCGGCGGGTAAAGCTACCGCCGGTGCCACTGCTGGCAAAGGGCCCTGCACCGAGGCCTCGTCGCTCGGTGGGCTGCCGTCGCGCCCTACACTCGGAACCCTAGCTGGCTGTCGTCGCGGGGCCATCCTGAAAAGGAGAACAAGAGCACCATAGTCAGAACAGTATACCTGGTGAGCTGACACAAGTAATCACAAAGAAACTTGAAACACACACGCAATCAATGTTTTCATGCATTAAGTCGGAAATCAGGAGTCAGGGTCCTGGTGTATGGATACGTCGGCCGCCGCACCAACACTGGGCTCCCTGAACTGATAACCACACTCAATACACTAAACACTATTGCTTCACATAGAAAGAAAGGACGATCAGAGTCCGCGGTAGAACCGACCACCTCTGATACCAATTTGTCACGACCCGTCCTCGGGGCCCGTGCCGTGACTACCCCAAGCCCGCCTTCCATAGGCCAGGGGCTGGCGACTAGCACCAAGGCGTAAAATCCCAGTAAACAGGGAAGGCATTGCCTTTATAAGTAACAACCACACAGAGTCAGCAAGCGGAAAGTAAAGTGCAGAAAGGTAAAGGGGCCGGAAATACAAGCCCAACTGTAAAGTACAACTGAAAAGTAAAGCAACTGAAGAAAAGACGGCGGCCTCGTGTCGTCCACTGGCAATCCCACCTGAAGGGTGGGTACAGATAGCCTCCAAGCTCCTCGGGTCCCACGTCCGCTCCGAGCACATCCCGCCCAGTGGTCCACCTCCAGGTACCGTCCTGCTCCACGCCCCAACCGTGATCAGCGCTGTCCGTCGTCTGCAACCAACACCACGAAGTGCGGGCATAGCCCGTGCAGGGGTGAGTACAACTACTCAGTAAGGACCCCGAGACCCCCGAAGGTCTCCCGAAATCCACAAAGGATATAGCACAAAAGAAAGATGCAATCACGAAGTAACATCTGACTCGACTTAGGTATATGCCCATACATATACCTAAGTCCCCGATTCTAGCTCTGCTCACGAGCTCAAGAACAACTCAATCCACGAAGGAAAGCAAGACTCAAATCCACAAGGAGAGTAAACAGTAAAATCCACAAAGGATAGTTCAACACAATCCACAAAGGAGAGTAAACAGTAAAATCCACAAAGGATAGTTCAACACAATCCACATAGGAGAGTAACATAAGATTCAGCTCAACCAGGTATACTTTTTCAGATGACGTCAAAGATGATCACTGATCCATCTAAGTCGTCGGACCCACGAAGGATCGATAGGTACTAACCCCCGCAGAAGACCCACACAGGATCGGGCTCACACAGAACCTGTAGGCAGTGGCTCACACAGAACCGGTAGTAGGACCCACACAGGATCGGGCACTGATCCGCGTAGGATCGCTGAGTGCAGTAGTCGACGCAGTCCACTGAGGATCTCTGCACAGTCGTCGCCGCAGTCCACGGAGGATCTCTGCTCTGCCGTCGTCGCAGTCCACGGAGGATCTCTGCTCTGCCGTCGTCGCAGTCCACTGAGGATCTCTGCTCTGTCGTCGAGGTCACAGCCAGCGCTAGGGTTCCCGCACGAAGCGAGCTCGTTTAGGAGGGTCCGCTCCACGAGCCGAGGGGCTGATACATCAACTGACACGTAGTCCGAAGTTGATGTATCCAAAAGTTCCGTATCGACAACAGGATCTCAACGCGACAGACGGCGCGTCAATCGGACGTCTGGTCTGAGAGTTATTGGCATTTTTGTCCCAGGGGCCCGGTTGGTTTTTAGGGCAAAACCAACCCGACCGTACTCCGCCTGTATCCGATCCTCGGGCGGAGTATGCCAAAAGTTCCGTCTCACTTAGAGGAAACTACCACAGCTGACGGTACGTCGTTCGGACGTCCGTAGCTCAAGTTATGAGCGTTTCCGCTCCGAGGGCCCGGTTGGTTTCGTGTACGAACCAACCCGGCCGAACCCAAAGTCTTCCGAAACCTTGAGTATAATATACCGAAACGACCGTCTCGATCCAAGGATCGCGTAGCCGCTGACGGTTCGTCAATCGGAGGTCCCAGGCCCAAGATATGGGCGAAAGACCGAAGAGGGCCCGAAACGGGGGTACTGGGTCCGGGGCGACCCGGCCCGAACCCCCCCTGGGGTCGGCCGAACCGGGTCGGCCCGAACCGGGCCGGCCCGACCCGGCCCGAACCGGCTCGGCCGGGTCCGGTCCGGCCTGGGCGCGGCCCGGCCGACCGGACCGGCCGGCTCGGTCTTCGGCCGAGCGGCCGAAGAGCCGCCGCCGCGGGGTTGACCCGCGGCTTTGAAGGAGACGCGGCCCCCGCGGGGGGGGGCCGCCTGTCACGCGGACGCGGCCGGGCCGCCGCGTCCGTCCCGGTTCCGCGCGGCCGCGGAACCGGCCGCCATTGCCGCACGGTTCGTCGTCGTCCGCCAAATCCGCACAAAAAGAGAAGATCGGCGGAGGGTTGCCGGGTCTTGTTCGTTAGACCCGCACCCTCCGCGTTAGTCATAATCCACGGGAGGAACAATAAAACAATCAACAACAATTTTAAATGTTAAAATTGTTCGAAGATCAAGTTCTTTACTTTAAAAGAAATAAAATCACGGGAAGGAAAAATATTCCAATCAACCCTTACCTTGTCGTCGTCGTCGGACGAGAGGTCGTCGCGGAATCGCTCGTCGCGGAGGAAGGAGATCGTCGCGTCGTCGCGGTATCCGGCGTCGCGTCGCCAATCTCCGGATCAAGATCAAACGGATTTAATTAGTTTAAATCCGTTGATATTGAAATTAAAAAAAAAGGGAGAAGAAAAGATCCGATTCTCACCTTAGTTGCCGAACGAGGATCGGCCGCGGAAGAAGAGGCGTCGCCGAAGAATGTCGCGGGTAGATCTCGTCGACGTCGCAGATCTTGGTGTGCGTCGTCGAATTCCGGTCGCCGGCGTTCTTCGCGTTCTTCGCGTTCTTCGCGGAGAGGGTGGAGGAACGAAGATTCTTTCAAATCCTTTCCAAGGATTTTTGGGTTGGTCTTATTTTATAAACATGCCAACACACGAAACTGGTTAAGAAACGATCCATCAATTCGTTGAATTAATTCAACGAAAGAAACGACCCAATTAATTCATGAAGAAACAGTCCATTTAATTCACGAAATAAACCGCCCAATTAAATGGTCTGTTAAGAATTAAAGAAAACGCGTCGGTTGACTTTTCAGTTACTTTGACGGGTTTTCGCGGGTGCGTTACTTAGCGAAAGAAACGGCGTGGCTCGTGCGGGTCCCACCGCACAAATATCCTACCAAGGGGTAGGATATTTCTGGATAGCATCCTATCCAGTTCAACTCAGTTCAAGCCGTCTTTAAGTGACTTCAAGTGGCTTCCAAGCAGCTTAAGTGAAATAAAATAAAGTTGTCGCACAAACTTATTTTATTTCTGACTTAAGCCGTAAAATTTAAAAACCACGTCTGAGCAAACGCAACTCCGGAAGAGGCGTTTCTAAGCAAATACCGGCGCTGCGATTTCATCGGTGCCCTCAGAATTCGATTCCGGGCACCGGTTCAAAAGATAGAAAAACCCGCTCGTCCGTTCACTGAACGTACCCGAGCCAAACTTCGGAAATTGATTCCGGGCACACCGGGCCTCGGAATCAGGTGCCGTCTGAAGCTGCGCTCTTGTAAAATTCCAAAGAAAATTAAGAAAAAAATTTCCTTGAAATTTGCGGGTCTTTACACATATATGATATCATAATTATTATTATGGTTCTTCTAAAATTTAATAATATGTGTAAACCCAATAAAATGGAGTTTTAGACCCGTATAGAATAAATCATACCTAAGGTAAGGAATAATTTTACAATCTTATATTTATCCAAGATTGTTTTTATGTAACTATTTACTAGGGTATATTTATCATCCAAATCCATGTTTCCTAATTATTTAATTTTATTTCTACTCTTTTAAAAAAAATTTAAAGTTAATTTTTACCCTTCATTTATTTTTTTATTAAATTGTATAAAGGAATATTTTGTCGTTATTCGATTTGAGGCACTTTTTGAATTTTTCAGCAAAAGTACGAGGAGAATGTTTTTTTTAAAATTATACGACATGAATGAATTTTTACGGTTTCATGACACCATATTTGATTGATTATTCCTCTACATGATTTAAATATTATTTTCAAATAAATATTTTTCTTTTAAATTTGCATGTCATTTTTAGAAAAGAAAACAATTTTGAAAAAGAAAGGACGTTTTCCTTAGGAATTAAGTTCACATGTTTTATCAAAATTATTTTCCATCTAAGATGACTTAGGGTTATGTTTCTGTGCCTATAATTAATTTTATTTTATTGTTTTTTATGATGGAAATATTTTTATGAAATCCATTTCTTTTATATATATTATGATTGAATGATGTTTAAGAAACCCATTTTATTTCATGAGTTATGTTATGATAAATGATTTATGTTTTTGTGGCACATATAAGAATGGTTTAATTATGATATGTCCGAGACCTATATCTCCCTCCAATTCATTGGGTAAAGATTTATATTAGATGTGATAGAAATAACTAGAACAACAAGTAAATCTAGTTCAGTAATACAAGGCTGGAACAACAAGTAAATCCAGTTCAGTAATATATGGATGAAACGATATGTAAACCCGGTTTTGTAACGAACATTGTACAATATGATGGTCTTGGCATCAATGCCTTGGATACTATAAAAATCATGTTATATTATTATTTTTTATCCACAGTTCCATGTTTTATACAAATTTTATTTTCCCATGGTTCATGATTCTATTAAGACTTATTTCTTATGAACTACCAAGATTTATTTCATGACTGAAGATTTTGGTATATGTTAAATGTGGTATGTTTTTTTATCAAAAGTTATGTTTATGTTTTTATGTTATTATGTTTAATTCTTGTAAGATATTTTCCATTCTTACCCTTACTGAGAATTTGAGCTCACACATTTTCATGTTTCTTTTCCCAATGATTTGATGGAGGGTATTAAGAAAAGTGTGTCAAAAAGGGGTTCTAGTTATGTAGGATAAAGAAGGAGACAAAGTAGATGTTTTAGGAATCTGTAGTTTATGTTTTCTAGTTTACAAAGGAACTAAACTAATACGTTCTTTGAGAATTTTTTGTGTAATGTATTAATTATTCCACAAAAGTAATGTAAATTCCTTGTACATCAAGCTTTGGTCATTACAACCATGAGATTTTGATTCCATATTCTTTATGTTAATATTCTATAATATTATTGACAATACCTTCCTATTATGATATCATGCTATTCCATTTGACTCATTTTCCATGCCCTGTTATCATAATTATTACTTTATTGGGATTCATAGATCTCCTCATTTATTAGTGTATTTCTAAGGATATGTTATACAGTTTTTAAGGTAAAATGTAACTAAGTGAACATTACGGATTTTAATATGAAGATTATGTAATTTAGTTTCATGTTGAAGTTTTATTATCCCAGTATCCTAAAATCATTTCATCACTAAATCCATGGGTTGTGTTAATTGGATATTGATACTGAAAATCATCAAATAATATGTGTAAGAGTCTGGGGCCTGTATAGGATATCACTATTTAAAGGGGAATAATGGAGATATTTCCAAGGATTCCATTTGGAAAATGTATAAATACTAAGAGTTCATAGTGACTCCTTTCAGACTCACAATTTCTCTAGAAATATTCATAGGATTAATGGATAGAGTTTTAGAGATCACATATATAAATTTTTCATATTATTTATATATATTATATTATGATATAATAAAAAAGTTAGGAAGTATATTTTAATACTATGATAAAGACATTAAAAAAAATAATCTATATGAAAAGTATAGTAAATTTGAGTTTTGGATAGAATAAGTATCACTCTTAGGGTATATTATCATCAGAAAATGGATATCTATGGATCCTTATAAGATAAAGGTGATTTAGGAGTGGCCTAGAATAATATATCTGATATAGATCCATATTTTCATTATAATTGTTTAGAAATGTCTAGGATTCTTATGTAACTTGTTACGACTGTCAAATCTGCTAACCGAGCTAACTCAGAAGGGAGTTGAGTATTCATGATCAATGAATTTGAAGATAGATTAAATGAATTGAAAAAGAGGATTATCACTGCACAAATATGGTCAGTTACCTCATGTGGGGATCTTTTTGGGGTATCCAAATATTATTTATACTAGGGCTTGGGATGTTTACTATTATAAAAGATAAAGTGATTGCCTATACCACTAAATAGTATAATGTTCATGAGAAGAACTATCCAACACATGATCTAGATTTTGGAGAGCTACTCTCACATTGAATATTTATCGATATTTTTTTATGGGTATTTTCTTAAAATATATAAAGATTATGTGATCAGAAAATATATATTCACAAACAAGGAGACTAATATGAACATGTAAATATGGAAATAATTTCTCAAAGACAACGAATGATCAAGCCATTACCATATAGATAAGGAAAATAATGTAGAATATATTCTAAATAGAAAAAATCTGAGAACTATATTAATGATGAGAATTGAGAAGGATACAAACATCATAGACCTATATAAAATAAATATGAAAGTCATAAATGAAGGAGTGACATACTACCTAGGTCAAATTCATTCTAAAAAATTTATTATAGAGAAGTTAAATGATGAATAAAGGGATGGTGAGGAAATAAAGAAAATGATGGAAACTCTAAAAAAAGTGAAATCCCTAGAATTAAAAATAAATGAAGGAGTTGTAATATTTTGGTAATTACTATATGTAAGATCAAATCCTGATTTAAATAAAGAGGAATTGAATGATTCACATAGATCAACATTATCCATCCACGTAGAGAGAACACATATTTATCAAGATTTCATAGATAACTATTGGGGGGGGGGAATATAAAGGATGAGTACATAAAATATACATAAAATTGCCTTCTACATCCAAAAGTAATGAAATAGGGGGAAAAGTCCATCAGAATGATGCAACCATTACCCATACCTATATATAAATGGAAAAAAATCCCTATGGCATTTTTCAAATGTCTTACAAAGACATATAATAGAAATAATACCATATGGGTTATTGTGGATCATCATACAAAGAATTATCACACTATTACAATTTTATAAGACTAATCACTCGATCAAAATGCGAAGATAAACATCAAGGATGTGGTGAGGATATATGAAAAACCACAATATAATTTAGATGATTGATATCCAAGGTTTTTATCTATGTTTTGGGAAATTCTACGACATGATTGAAACATTACATTGGACTTTTGTGTGGATTATGACCCAAAACTGATGTAATATCTAAGATACCTATCCAAGCAATTGGGGATATTTTGAGAGAAAACATGATGGTCACCAAAGGAGGATGAGATCAATGTCATCATCTGGACACGTTTTTATACAGTAATAGCTTCAACTCAAGAATCTAAATGACTCCATATAATTCCCATTATGGGAAAATATGTTGAAAAACAACATGCATGGATACAATTGGTGAATGTAAGATTCCAGGATGAGAAATTGTTAATGAAATGGAAGAAATGGTTATCAGTATTTCTGAACACATTAGATCTACTTAGACTCAATGAAATAACTATGCTAATTACCATCAGAGACACATGATGTTTATGGTTAGAGATATAGTGTTCCTCTAAAAATATGAATGGAAGAGAGTTATATATTTGGGTAGAAGGGAAAGCTAAGTCCTAGATACATCATCCCCATTTGAGATTCTTGGTCATATCAGATCTATTTATTATTGATTAAAAATCCCACCAACCCTGTCTCAAGTACATGATGTGTTACCTATATCCCTATTGATGAAGTACTTACCTAATTCCACACATGTAATATATCTACTGGGGATACAGTAGGAGATTTCTCTCTCTTTTAAGGAGGAACTAGGGAAGATCATGGACTGTAGAGAAAAATTTATGTGCAACAAGACCACTCACCTAGTCAAAGTGAAAAAGAAAATAGATTTTTAAGGGGAAGTGACATGGGAAGTAGTAGAAGTAATGAAATAGAAGTTCCATCATATTTTTTCTTATTAGTGGGTGAAATGAAATTTCAATGGAAAATTTTCTTAAGGGGGAAGAAAATAATGACCTAGGATTTTATCAATGAAATTTCCCTTCTAAATTTTCACATGTGTTGTATTTTGTAATTTATTATTATATATAACAAGGGTAAAAAATTATATAAACTACAAAATTTTAAGATAATTACTTGAAAAAAAAAATTATAGTGTACATATACTCAATAAAATTATTAACATTACCATTTTCCAAAAAAATAAAAAAAAATAAGATAACTATAATATGAAAATTTTGGTTGTCTAGATCCCCTATAATAATCAAGATCATGAATAATAATGTAGTAATAAAACAAAATAATAGTAATTAAGTATCCATTTTTTAAATTAATATATATGATCTTGAGATAAAATAGAAGTGAATGAAGAATGAATGAAATTTATGTATTCATAGAAACTAAAAAAACCCATATAACCATTACAAATCTATAAGTTCGAATAATAATATAATTGTTAGTAATAATAACATGATCACCTGAAAAATTGACGCTCCTATGTAATTGTAAAATAATATTTAATTATATTATAAAATAAATATATAAAAAATTAAAATTATGATGTAAATAAATAAATTTTTTAAAATGGAAAAATAAGTGTTTTAATTTTTTTATAACAAACATATGTTTTATTCATGTTTTTATGGTAAATATAAAAATTGAAAAGAAATATTATTTTCATAAAAAATGGATTATAAAATATTATTAAGTTTCACTATAATGATAATATAATTTTATGGAACCATAATTAATTTTTCAGTGAGTTAGAAAATAAAGCGTATTATAAAAAATATTAATTTTTAAATTAGTAAATATTTTATTTGAAAAATAAATTTGAAATTGTTAGAAAATTATTTTCATAAAATGGATTTAATTTTTGGAATCTAAATTTTACAAATTGGTTAGGGTTATTTTTTTTTGAATTTTTAGATAATAGTTGAATTAGTCATGAATAGTAAAATATCGTAAAATATGGTAATTAATGTTATAAGTTAAATACATGAATAAATTAGTCATGGTTGATTTAATCAACTATTATCTTGAAATAAACAGTTTAATATATTGTATATATTAAAAATATTCCCTTGCATTGGTAGTATTAAGGCAAAAATAATAAACTGATGAATATCATTTTCAAAAACTCTAATCCCCCCCTTATAAATACCACCCCTCACCAACCCTTGTCTCGACATGTTATATTCTCCTTAGTTTCCCCTATTGTTCCAAAAATATCTCCCCATATCTCTTACCATGTATTAAGTGTTCTATTTTTACAAAAATATTATACCGTGGAGTCTTAAGTTGTCATCAAAGAGAGGACGTCCAAAGAGGTAATTTTCCTAACAAGACTACCTTATACTATTCTCCTCTTCTACCTCATCCTAACTTCTTCCATAAAAATTGACAAAATTATTTGAGAATAATATATATAATTTACTTTTTTTCATTCTAATCAAATATAAATTATCAAACCTATTTTCATTTCATTCTAAAACAATAACAAGTGTTCATATTATTGTGGGTTTACTGCCTTTATGAATACCATACATTATTTTTATCCACCTCCTTTAGTGATGGTTATGAAAATATTATTATGGTTAAATATGATTATAATATGTATATTATAACTTATTTTTTAATTTATAATGTATTAATAATAATGATGTTAAATAAATAGAATTCAGTTTATGATGATCAATAAAAGAACCTAAATGACCTAACGATATAACAATAACATTTATAATAAATGGATAATTCATATATTAGAACATATATAGATATTTGGGAACATTTAAACTTCGATAAAAAAATTAAAATCACTTAAATTCACTTTTGGTGTTGTAGTCCCATTTTAGAAGAGCATCAATAATTATCTACATTTTAATTCAACTTTGAAACCGTGAAATGAACACCCTTAAGGGAGTAAGAATAAATAATATGAATTAAAAATGATATTAAATAAACATAAAAAAATATTAATAAGTAATAAATATCTTAAAAATATTATTAATAATGTATTTAAAAATTTTAACTTGATTATTTAGGAGTTAGGGTGATCATATTGAGTGAGTAAATAACCTAGGGTAATAGAACTCTCTAAACAACCATATTTTCTTCAAGTTATTCATGTTTCTCTTGAACTCATTTTATATATCTATTCAATGTTATGGAATTATTTTAAATTATTTAAATATATATCTTACATATATACCCATCCTATTCAATATTTATATACTGATTAAGGGTAATTTTTGTATCCCTTAATCCATTCGTGAAACATTATCTTAAATCATTTTACTGATTCCTAATTCCATAAAATAAGAAAAATTTATGTGTTAATAAATTTTAGTTCACCTCTTATTTCAATGAAAATTATATATATTTACTTATTTAAAACTATTTAAAAAGATTCTTGAAAACACTATTTTATTAGGGTAATTTCTATACCCAATTCACTACACATTCTAAATAATTTTTCTTCAAATGAAATCCATATTTTAAACTATTTCTTCTTGATTCAAATATGAACATCCAAAATATTCAATTCCTCAAACTCTTTGAAATATCTAGGGAGTATCTTTTTAATATGATGTGAGGATATATCTTATAAAAAAATTCATTCCATGGGAATTTTTTTATTCATATTACTTATGTTTGATTTACTTTTTTGGAACACATATTATAAGACATAATATTCAATTATTTTAAGTAGTCATTTCTTTGTAAAAAACTATATCATAATGCAACTAGTTTTTTTTTCAAGAATATGATTAAAACCTAAAATCAAAAATATTATGAATATAATTTGATTAAATATATTTCATTTTTTAATACTTTATATAAAAATTAACATAGGGTTAGTTTATTATATTTTTCATAAATAATTGATTTTTGGAGTGAATAGTGAAAATACCAATTTTACAAATAGTGTAATTTTTATGTTATTATACTAATATAATAATAAAATTAATGTTTATAAAAAGATTTTTCTATACCACATATATATTTAAGAGTAAATATAATTCATATAAAAATTTAATTTTGAATTTATAAATATATTCTTAATATTTTGAAAATCTAAGAATATTTTGGTTCAAATAAAAACTATTTTTTATTTTTTTTCTCTTAATAAATTATTCACAAGGTTAATTTTAGTTTTTTTTGTTGTAATGATAAAACATTATCCTATTATTTATCATAATATAATTAATTATCTTAAAATCATTATTATACATTATTTTTTGTTAAAATAATTTTGAAACATAAAACAAACATTTTTCAAAAAACTATTTTTATTGTCTTAAACAAACATATATTTATGAAATTGAATAATATAAAATGAAATAAATATTATGAATCATAATAATTAATTAAATTTAATAAGGTAAACTTAATTTTTTATAACAATGAATAGTATCCATGGTAAATATTCACCACTTCTCTTAAGGGTAAGATGACTAAAATGTTTAAAAATAAAGTGATAAAGCTCCATGAAAACATAAATAACTTTATTAAAAGGTAATTGTATTGTTGTATGTATACCTTAACAATATTATTTTTCAATATATGATAATTGTAAGACACTTCAATTGAGTAATACATATATTATATTATAATGTTTCAAGTATTTACAAGTTTTCCACCCACATCACTCATTAATGAGACCCCTATCCAATATTCTATACACTAATTTAGAAAATTATATTTAATAATAATAAAAAATATTTCATTCCCAAAATCCCACACTATGTCTTAGTGGTTCTAGGTTCACCAAATGAATAATTCAATGAGGATTAAGCCTTAAGAGAAAAGATGTTACTAAAAGAAAATGTATTTTTTCTAATAAATATTTTCAAGTTTATTTCTTCTAAAATCTAATAAAAATATTAAATAACAATATTAAATAATTAAATATGTATATTTTATATAATTAGATGTTTTTATGTCAAAAATATATTCATTTTTTGTCTCATTTACACCCTATGTGAAATGAAAACTTATGTTGTGCCTACGTATGACCTACCCTCTCCACATAATGAAATAATTCATTTTTGATCACCAAATTACATGGAAGGTTATAAATATATAATTAATGAATATATATGATATTAATGATGTAATTATTATTTTATAAATATAATATTTTATTTACCTTCATAACCAACTATTTGTTAGATAATGATAACTTCATTCGTGTGTACGTGTGGACTATTACATCCTCGAATAAATTATATTTGTTATTATATTGGTGATTATAAAATTTTTTATAATGAAAAAGATTTATATTCTTGAAATTATTAACATTCTGGAGATGATGGAACCGTTTCATAACTCCTTTAACCACAGTCAATATACTGAAGTGATTTTAGAGAAATTGACAGAAAAACCATAATTGGTCAATGTAAAATATTAATATTCAATGAATTAATTTCAAATTATTTTAAAGTGATATTAAAAAAAGTAACATATATGAATTTTTTTTATGAAATCATTTAATAAATTTAAATTTTATATTCAGGTGAATATAATGCATCCAATCAATTGAAATTCTATAGTAAGGGTTCATTCTAAATAAAAATTTTATTTGAGATTGTTTATGGTTAAATTTAAATTGAAGGAAATTATAATATCTTTCTCTTTTAAAATATATTTATTTTAGTTCAGTTTGTTTATCTCTTTATTATACATTTTTTATTTAATTTTCCTCTCTTGAGTACTTATAATAACAAAAAAAATATTTTTAAGGATGATGAGCCTTATTTCTTTTTTTCGTTAGGAATGTTTTTCCTCAACATCCATGTTCAATATAATATTTTCGGGAATGTATTTAATATTGTAAATTGATTGTGTAAATTAATTTTAACCTATATTTTACTACCTTAAAATGGTTTAAAAATAATATTCTTATTATTTCCTGAACAAGGTACTTTTTTCTTTTTACTGAAAGTGTGAAAGCAATATCTTTTTAACATTTAATGAATAAATAGTTTTTTCCATTTTAAAAAATATTATTTCTTTAATTATTCCTTTATAATTTCCAATGGGTTTTTTCAAGTAAGACATTTCCCAATATTTTTGGGAATTTTTATTAAAAATGTTGTCAAAGAAAATGACATTTTTCTCTTTTTTTTTCAAATAAAGGATCAAATGTTATTATAAAAGTATTTTGATCTATATAAATATAATTAGATGAATATTTTTATTTAATAGGTATATAGACTGAGGATACTATCCACTTTATTACTATAGATGACTTATGATTGTATTATTCTATTTATTGACTGTAGATAATGAAAAAAATTTACAAGTTAGTTTTTTGATACAAAGTTTTATGTCGATTATATATTGTATTTTCATTAATTGTTTTCTTATTATGATTTATTTAAACTTAGTAGGTGATGGGAATGAAAATGTTTAGATCCAAGATACATCGGTATGTTTTTAAGACCATTTAGTTAAGGGACTTGGTGTAGGCCTTAATTATTTATGTATGATGCCTTTCCATGAAGCTTTGATGGTAATAATATGATGTCCAAAATTATGAATTATATCATTATGAAAATACTTATTATTATCCATGTAATTATTTAGGTTTTTATGATATCCGTGGACATATTACCCATTTATAATATTATTTATATGATATATTTGATTGTTGATTATATCTGCCATATTTTCATTCTTTATTCATTCATGGATAGATTTTGTTGTAAGCTTGCACTTAATGAACATATAATCTCAACAGTTATTAAGTTTTTCATTCCACTAGATACCAAAAAGGTATCTATGAATGTTATTATGGATATAATAGAATAATTAATAATTATTTAAGTAGAAGTTGATGTTGTATATCATGGATTCAAATTAAACTTGAGAATATTATAAGCATAAAACTCCCAAAATAGATAAAATATTTGATCTTTTAGGATGGGGTATCTTTTTTATTATGACTATGTAATAATATAACCATAAGATCAAGGTTACCATAGTCAGGGTGTTATAGTTTGTATTAGATAAAGTTTAGTATAAACCTTGTGATTTTGATTTATGAAAACATATATTAGTAAACATAATCCCATGATAGCCTATAAGGATAAGTCTAAGTATTCAATAATTTAGTGATGATTTGGTAGGGTAGAAAATGTGTGGTTTCCTAAGAAATGAAATCCTTGCTTAGATACTATAATGTAGATGTGATTGGGAACCATAATAACATTCGGGTAAATACCAAGGAAAATACATGTTGAGTATTAACTCAATCTTCACTCGGTGCATGATGACCGGGCCCATGATTGTACACATAGATATCCACTCTTGGGGTATATAATTTGGTTGATTCACATGATCTTTATAAAACATTATGAATTATTTTAAAATATTTTTTGGGTTTTATAAAATTCAAAAAGATACTAACCATATGATTTTGAGATTATATATGCACAAATTTTCTATTTTTGTTAGGTGTTACTATGGATTTATGATTACACAATAAATTTTTTAATTCATAATGTTATGAGCTAATTTAGTATGTGATATTTTTTTATAAATGATCCCTAGTGGAAGTAATGGAAACCATATCAATGCATATAAAATTTATAGGGATTTACCTCTTGGGTAAGATAATGACGTTGAATTTAGAGATGAAAAAATTAAAAACATATTTGGAAAGCTAACAAAGGTTATGGATAATAACCATTCTCATAGGAATCACACTCCTGATCCTAAACATGGTGCAATAATGTTAGACTACTTTATGTGATGAAAACCTCCACCATTCAATGGGACTAATAATTACCTAACATATGATATTTTTATCAAGTCCCAATAGAAGATATTCTCCACCTTGGGATGGAGGGAAAGGGATAAAGTAATCATAAAAGATCATTATCTTAAAGGATATATTGATAAATAACGGTCATTCATCCAGAACACTTAGTAGTTAGAAGAAATAAATCCAAATAGATAGAAATAATTTCAAGGATACATTATTCAAAAAATGATTTCCTAACAAGGAATAAACTAATATGGTGAAGAAATTCCACAATCTACCCAAAAATGAACGAGAAATTTTTTCCTAATAAATAAATAACATTATAATATTTACAAATAATACCATAGATTATGTATGTAATCCAAGAAGTAATATTGATCTCTTATTTAATGGGTTAAAAGAATAATGTTTGATTAGATTCAGTCTCACTGAAAGTTTTATTATATAAGGATATTGTATCAAGTTACATGAAGTTAGATAAATAATTCTACAAGTATTATGTTTTCTAGGGAAAAAATAAAAAGATTCTAGAGGTTAAAAACTATATAAAAACGAAATATAGAAAAAGGGGAAAAGGGATGTATGGAATTTACAAATTTTAATAATTATTGAAAGAAACACCATAGACTATGTTTTATGGGAATAAGAGTTTGCTTAAAGTGTGGAGATAAATACCTCCAGTCTTTTGATTTAAAGGGAATAAAGGAAACTATCAATTTATAATCCTTCCACTATAATGAAATTAAGAACTATACAAATGAATTACCCAAGAATCAATAAAATTTTAATTAAAAAAGGAAAAAGGGGAAATTCTAGGATTATGTGATCACTACAGCTAAGGCTGATGTTCTTAAAGATGTATTGGTTAGTACATTAATTATAAACTCAAATTTAAATAATGATTTTATTTATTCTTGATTATAATTTTTTTTAAATATTCCTTTTTCCCTATAAAATTAGATATTTACTTAGAACCTTTAAAATGGAGTTGTCAATGAAGACTCCAAGTAGATATATTAATTCAACAAGAACATATTAGTCTGTAATTCCTCGACCCAGATGCTCGGGGCTGGTGAATTATTTTAATACATTGACATGATTATAAGGAATCAAATCCCGAAGGACTAATCAGTTTAGAAATGTTAGAAAATAGATTACATACCTGAACTTTATATTACAAATCAAAAATAAATGCAGCATAGATGATTATTTGTGAAGATTATTCTCCAAGTTTAACCCAACATACCAACCATAAAACACTTCTTGGAATCCTAAAAAAACACAAGAAAAGGGTGATCTAAGATGCCCATTAAGGGTAAAAAATATGATAAGATCTTTCAAAAATAAGCATTAACATTTAAGTCATGGTATAAAACTGAAACACAAGCCTTTTAAAAATAATCTTCTAAAAAATATGGAAATAATAATAAAATACCTCTATTTGAACATTCACATGGTTATTCGACTAGTTGAATAATCACATTTAATATCAATAACTAATCCCATAATGAGGTACTGCATAATTTCAGGCATCATTACCATATCATCAAGGCCTCGTTATAAGACCATACATAAATATACTATCAAGGCCTTGTGCTAAGACACTTCTTTGTCTAATGATACCTATATATGCATTTAGGGGATATAGATGACCCCACATTCAACTAACTAATTACAATGCATTCCTCTTACGGAAAGGGTGAAACATAACAAACATAAACATTCCTATTCAAACCGGCATACATAATGTAAATACATTAACCAAAAACTATGAATGGTATCCAAATAGCACATCCACAGTCAAACATATCATGAAATGTTCAATATAATATGGAATATTCTGTTATAATAAATATTCCTCAATTAAAATTTCAAAACATTCATTTCCATATAAATATATCCATAAAACCATTTTGAAAACATTGGAATTAATGAAAAATATTTTGAGGAATAAAACATTAAAATATTTAAAAATATGTTTTAGTTAAAGAATCCCTTAAATAAATCCTTAAAAAGATTACTTTTTGAAATAATTTTAATGAACGTAAAAATAAAAAACAATATATCGTTTATAATAATTTTATATCCATATAAATTGTTATGAAAAATAATATCCATAATATTGAAATGGATAAAGGATTAATTCTTTAAACATTCAAAGTGTCCCATACCACATTGAATATTTAAATTATAAGTATGATATCATCAAATGAATCTATAAATACTATTAAAATAAATGTATTCATGATATGAAATATAATATGGGAAATAATTATACCACACAGAAGATATATGTGGTGAATGTGACATATATCTCATGAAAATTAAAAGTGACACGAAATTCCCTTATATTAAGTTTGATACAATATGAACATGATAGAAACTCCTGTATTATGGTAGTAAACATTTTATTAACTTTATCAAGAATGATACTAATATTTATGACATCGTGTATTATTCATTTATGACTTTATATTTCCCATTTATTATCAATTTTCAAATTAAAGCAACATTTTAGGTAATAATTGTTTACATTATCATATGTGTTTTGACTTGTTATTATTGATCATATTACATAGATCAGAATTTAATTAATTTGAGAATGTATAACATGATTTAAATATAATATATATTTACAATATAAATATATATAATAGATATATATATGAAATGGAATACATCGTTAATGGAGACGATATTCCATATGTACACATGATCGCTGTTTCCATTTTCTTATAATATTGAATGGAAGTAAGTGAATGATGTATATGTAAATGTATATATATATTATTCCAATAGAATTATTATTTCATATATTTCATACTAATTCATAATATATATTTTTATAATCATTCTTGAATGGTGAACGTTGAAGATGAATCCAATCGCATCGTGGGGACAATACGTCGTACGTACACACAAGCGACAATGTCATTTCTTTACTTGATAACGGTATAGAATTGGATATAATATGAATTGTATAGAAAAATATCAGGTTATATTTATTATTTATATCCTTTATATTCATCTTTATACCCATATAAATAATGTGGACTTGAAAAACAATTTACACTAATACGTGGAGACGGTAAGCCGTACGTACACACACATGTTGATATTATTTCTATTATGATGGGTAAAAGGAGGAATATGGTTTTCCCATAATAAAAAAATAAATATCATAATATATTATATTCTGGAGTTATTACATTATTATAAAAACAACATATTAATAGGAAGTAGAAGAAGAAAATAAATTGAATTGGATTGGTAAAACAAATACCTCATCTTCGAATAAATCCTTTTAATTTTCTCAAAATAACACCTTAGGATTCCTTTAGCCCCAATGTATGGCCTATAGAATGATGTTTGTTACGTTGGTAGGAGATTTGGGCATGGTTTGGATGAGCCAAAGGTCCTTTGAGGTTTGAATTAAAGAGAAGGAATAATGACTTTTTATAAGGAAGGTGATGGACACTTTTGGAAGATATTAAAATATTTATTTATTATAAATTTAATTTAGGTTTAAAATAGTCTAATGGTGATTTATATATATATTATTATATTATTATGGGTCAAAATTTACTCAATAAAAATTATACATGTTTTGGTCATAAAATTAACCTTATATTTTGGATTTAACCCTTAATTAAACAGTTTAACTCTTACCGTGTGTTCTTGTACTTTTATGATATATGGTTAATATAGATCCTATAAAATCCAAAAAGAAACCCAATTGGATAATTTATAACATATTTTAAATTATAAAATTTATTTTTCTGTATGTTATATTTTTATTACTTTTATATCATTTAATAAAATAGTATTTATTTTAAAATATCATTTAAGTCAATTTTAATACTATTCAGTGTTGTCATTTTTAAAAATATAAAAAATACATGATAAGTACAAACCAATAATTCAAATATGTAACTTGCATGTATATTTTATCTATAAAATAATTGGATGTCAATAACTAAATCAAATTGTTTTTGTTTTAATATTTTTAATATCATTTATCTGACATCTCAATTAATTAAACAATTACTACATCGTCATTTTGTCATTATTTGATTTAATTATTTATTTTATAAAAATTATAAATAAATTATGACGATTTAGATAAATGTCTTATATTTATAAAGAATATTTATAGTATACCATATCACCTATATAACCTCATATTAAAAATAAAATAGTTATCAAAATTTGAATATGAAATATTTAACTCTTCTTTAAATAAAATATAAAAAATGTCCTAATATCACACAAGTGTCTTAAAAGGGATAATATTTTTTAGAATGTACTATTTGAGTATAAATATAATTATCCAATGAAATTCAGACAAATGTTAGGATAATTTTAAAATATTATAATATTTTATTTACCTTTAATTACCATATTATCCTTTAACCATGGAAATAAATTCAAATGTTACTCTCCACAAAATATTATTTTGATACCATTGAACCAAAATTTTCATAATTATTAAAAAAAATTATAATCATTGTTTGAAATTTATTTCACAGAAGCGGTAAAATTACGTTTAATGCTAATCTGCAAATGTGGCTAGAAGGCGGGTAAAAGTACGTTAAAAAAGTTTAATGAAATTTTATATATAATTATATTATAATGATGATTAAAATTACCATAATTGGATTAATATATGTATTATTTTCCTATTATGAATTTAAAATCAATTTAAAATAAAACAACTGTTTAAATTAAAATGTCATTTTTTAACAATAAGGTAGTGTTTTTTATTATTCATAAAATATTGTTGGTTTTCAGAAGAATACCAAAAATTATACCTAAGATAATTTTGATACACCGAATTCAAAAATAAATTATATTTTTACATTTCAAATTTCTAATAGTGTCTAGAATTAATTTTATTATTGTTTACAATAAGACATAAAAAGTAATTCTTTTAAGAAAATTGTATATCTATGAATATAAATATTTTACCAAAACACAAATATTTCATTATAAAAATGTTTTATTTATGTGAAAAAATTATATATAACATTTAAAAATTATTGAATACTATTAATATTATTATATTTAATTGATAAGTAATGAATATAACACTTTAATAATTGTAATAATAAATTGTTGTTTCATAGAAACTCAATCATGTGTGTAAAAACAACCAAGTTGGTTTTGAGTAAAATATAATCTATTGAATTTCATTAAAAGATAACTTAATATGTAGTCTTGGGATTTTAAATTCTTCCCTACATCAATAAATTTTATCCTTACAATTTGAAATTATACTTCCAAATAAATGTTCGATAATAAAAAATACCATTGTGGAAAAACCACATCATAAATAGTGCTAATAAAAGGTCCAATTTAAAATAAAGAAAGTGAATTATGAAAGTAACCAGAAATAAAACATAAATTGGTTCTATTTAAGAAAAAATGACATGAAAGAAAAATCTAAGCATAATGATATAAAGGAGAATGATAGAGAACACGGTGAGGAGAATGTTAACAATCATAAAGCTAGAAGTCGATGATGATTTAAGGGTCCGTTTTATTTATTAGAAAAGAAAGTTCTAGGAAAATAGTTTTGTTTTTATGATTCTTTCCCTAGAGTTGAATAATTATTTTACTTTATATAATAATAGCATAAGGAAGCATAATTACTTGACAAGTGGAGTTCCATACTTTAACTAATGTTTATTAAAAACTAATCTTTCTCTTCAAAAGATAATAATATTCAAAAACATTATATTTATCTTAATCATATATGGTTATGAAAATGATATTATATTTTTTAAATAAAATAAAATAAAATAGAATATTCTGGGAATTCATGTAGGCTAGTGGTAGGTGATAAAGCCTTGTCGCACTTCGGTAGTGGGTTCGATTTCCGCAACATTGTCCGATGCAACAAGTTGTCGCCCGACCTGCGAGTTGTCCTTTTATTAATACTATATTACTATATCATTCCAAAAATTATCATAAGATTTTTTTACATTTAATAAATACTATACAATTATCAAAATATTCCATTACAACCTTTAGACTTATCCAAAATTATTCTACCCAAACTCATAATCCTAAAATTTATAAGGAATATCACTAAATTTACAAAATCAACATAACATAATCCAGATATTATTTTTCTCACAAACCAAACATGTTATTAATTTAATCATATATTCTCTTAAAAATGATAATACCATAAATTACAATAAAAACACATTTAATGCATTCTTGCTTCCTTATTACTTACGTAAAAAATAGAATATTTGATATAATCATTAAATCCAGAAATGTCGTAAACTCCAATAATGATGGAATAAACAAAACATTAATCAGTTCCTATGTAGTCAACAATATCCAACATACTTTATCCAAATAAATCATCTCATTATTCTAACATAATTTTCTTAGTATCAGAACCATTTTAATAGTTCCACTTCCCTCAAGCATATATTTCCCAAACATTTTTTCTTGCAACTGTGTCACTTTTCATGGTACCATACAATCTAAAATGATTAATAAAATAGTATTGTAATAAAATCCTTATATAATCCATAATTATTATAACTAATACATTGATAGTAAAATATTCAATTGAAATAATTCACGAATAGTAATACTAATCATTCTTCTTAATCTGTGGCAGTATCATAACTTTATCATTATCCAATAGCATCATCTGGGGGTATATTTCTTTGACTCTTAGGAAATTGATTCACATAGTGTCCCGTCTTTATGAAATTGTGGAATTATACATTGTAAACCTTTCTCTTTATCTTGAAATCATGAACGTGGTGTCTATTTTATTTACACTCATTAGAAATTCTCAATCCCTTCATGCATTTACTAGGGTGATTATTTCCACATTTATCACATGTGGGAACATCCTTATTTCCCTTATTCCCTTTATCAATATTTTTCCCTTTCATAATCTTCTTCTTTTTCTTCCCTTGAAATCCATATGACTTAGATAATCCTTTACTTATCTTATTAATATAGGATACGATTTCCTCATAGGATGAGAATACATGGGAGACTATTTCCCTTCAAAATTTTGTCTTGAGACCATGAAATATATAATCCTTATCACTCTTTGGATCATATTCATTGGTGGATTTTTCTTTCCTTATGCTAGGTGACATTTCTATAAGATTACATATACTGGATTAGATTATAAAGTTGTCAACATTGTATAACTCCAAATAGTGTATAACACACAACCTAAATTTTTTGCATCGTAAATACTAAAATCATAAACATTTGTTACTTTCGGAAAATATTTACTCATAAATAATTCATAATGGATTGTAAAGAAAATGTGAATTATCTTAAGCATATCCCCCAAGAGTGTCAAACCAGGTGCACAGTATGGTAGGTTGTCGTGTACCAGGTTAACCCAGTCAAAGATAGACACCTTTTTGGAGTTATTACTCCATGGTATATCTGTACTAGAATAACATCCACGTGTAGTATCCGGAAATGGATCTATTTTCATGGAATACCCACATAATCTATAGATTAAAAAAATGTTATGATGTTCCTATATAATTATCCTCAATTTTTATCTTAGGGTTAAGATCCCTAATCTATGTATGTTAAATATATTTCCAAGATTGTTTCTAAACATCCTAGGATACCAACTGTACCATCTCGACCCTAGATTCCCAGAGCCTATGCATTAATTTAATAAATTTCCAAGATTACAAGTAATGAAATAAATAAGGACCAATTGGTTTAGAAGTCTTAGAAAATAGATTACATACATGAAATTTACATTACAAATAAAAACATAAATTAATTGTAGATGATTCATTGTGAAAACCACTATTATCCTAACATAAACCTATATATCAACCATAAAACACTTCCTAGAATCCCAAAAAAATAAAACATAAGAATTGGGGGAGCTCAGATGCTCAGTAAAGGTAAAAAATACAGTAGGAGCTTTCATAAATAAGCACTAACATTTAAGGGAAGGGATAAAACTGAAACCCAATCCTTTTAAACATAATCTTCAGTAAAATATGAAAAGAATAAAAAAATAATTCCATTTAAACATTCACATAGATATTCTACAAGTCAAATAATCACATGTAATATCGATAACTAATCTCTTAATGAGATAATTCATTATTCTAGACATCATAACTATACAGTCAAGGCCTCGTGCCATGACCATACATAACCATATCGTCAAGGCCTTTTTCCAAAACACTAGTTTGTCTCATGAAACCTACCAATGAATCGAGGGGCTAATGTAGGTCCACCCATCAATTATGAAGTCCAATTCATTCCTGTTATGAAAAGCCTAAACCATAACAAAAACAAATGTTCGTATTAAAACAAGAAGATGTAATGTTAATATTTTAACCACAAACCATTAATGGTATCAAAATAGAACATCTATAGTCAAACATCTCATAAACGCTTCCACACAACATGGAATATTGTATTATAATAAATCAAACTCAATTAAGAATAAAATACAATAAAGGATGTTGACATAGATGAAAATAATCTAATAAATTCATAAAAAATATATTGAGACAAATACCCCCTTTTCTATGTAATCATTTATTCAAAATCCACACACTTTTAAAAGTATACATTTAAAAAGAGATTTTTGAATCAATATGTCCCATACCACTTTGAAACTTTTTATAGAAGTTAACATTTTAAAATATTCATTTTTATATAAATTAATCCTCAAAACTATTATGAAAACATGAACATTAATAAGAAATATTGGGAATAATAAATATTTAAAATGATTTTTTAGTTAAATAGTCTCTTACATAAATCATAAAAAAGATTAATTTATGAATAATTTTTAATGGAATTAAAAATATAAATAAAATTTCCTTTATAATCATTTTATATCTATATAAATAGTTATGTAAAATAATATAAAGAATATTGAAATTGAGAAAGGATTAATTCGTTAAAAATTCAAAGTGTCCCATACAACCTTGAACATTTAAATAAAAAGTAAAATATCTTCAAATGAATCTATAAATACCATGAATATAAATGAATTGATGATATGAAATATAATAGAGGAAATAAATACACCACACATAAGAAATATGTGGTGAACATGGCTTAAATCTCATGAAAATTAAAAGTAAGATGAAATGACCATACCTTAAGTCTGAAACTCTCCTTACGTATTTGAAACTCTTATATAATGGTTTTTCTAACACCCCAGGTAAATAAAGAATATGAAATTTTTATATTTATCCATATTTGTGAATAAAATATTAATATTACTTTAAAGGGGATGCTATGCTCGATGGCGTACCAAACACACAACAACGAGTTTCTTGGGAATCTTACGTTGCACTCTAATAATAAAATAATATTATTTTAAATAGTAGTTAACGCCTAGCCATTGTAATGGAGGGAATGAACAGAACTAACTAAAAAATGATTATATATGTTTTTCAAATATTTTTACTTTTTATAATAAATGTTAGAGGATTAAAAATGCAAATGAATCCAATTTTAAGCATAAACATTCTAATATTATTTAAAAGGTCGATTAACCACCTTTTGATGGCGAACCTCTTTTAAATCCACTTTTTGACAATTTTATGTGTTATATTTGACAAAATAAAAATCTTTTTTATAATCAGGACATCAAAATTTACTTTGTGTAAATTTTTGGTATTTTTCCGAAAAAGTTCAACTTTTAATGAATAGTGAAAAATGTTGTATTTTAATTCAAATCCTCTTTTAATATAATTTATTTATATGATTAGATTATATTTTTAATTGGTTTTAAAGTTAAATTAGAATATATTTTTACCATTTAATCCAAAAGTGGTCGTTGGAATTAATTTCACTTTGAAATCGGACTTAAACTAGTGTCAATCTTTTGATACATTTTCTTTCATAAAAACACACTATTTGTTTTGACAGCGGGAATTAATTATTAAATTAATTAATGCAACTTATATGTTTTGAATTTTTTTAAAATAGAAATCATTTTTGAATTCGGAATATAAAATATAGGTTAGGGTGAACTTTTGGTAATTTTCTAAAAATATCATTTTTTTGATGAATAGTGAAACCACTAAGTGGTACTTATAAAAACTGATTTTTCCGTTTAAATGAAATTTTTCCATCTTTTTGTTTTGAATTTCAAAAATCCGACATAAATGGTTGTCATTAATAAGTAAAATGCGGTTCAATGGGATTAAAATAATTTTTTTGGTGAATAGTAACTTATTAAGTTTTTAATCGCGATTAGAGGTAATTAGTGTAGTTTAAGGTAAGAATAATGTTTTAGTAAAATTAAATGACCAAGAAACGTGTCCTACCCTCATTGGATGTGTCATGGACGACCAATAAAATCCATGGGTCAACTTGGGGACCCCATGGATCCACTTTGTTTGGAAAATGACATAAATATCTTTTTATTTAATGTTAAAGTAAAAATGACACAAACATGAAATGTTTTACTAAAACAATTTTTACATGGGGTTATACAAGTATGATTTTTGACTATAAATAATAAATGGAAGGATAAAAGTATTTTATACATCATAGTATTTTTTTATAATTTATAGACATTAAATAAATTAAATTATTTATGACATCATGATGATGCAGCGATGACCTCATTATTTAACGATTTAAATAAAATGGAATGATAATGTAAAATCTAAGACCTAAACATGTCCAAAACCAATTGGATGGGTGGATTTAGAACCCTTACCACATTATCCTAGAAAAAAATCAATGTGGGACCATTAAAATCCGAAACTCATTCTAAAATAAAGTAACATTTCTTTACTTTCAAAGAGTGCCCCTCCTCTCCTCTTATAAAAGGCCCCCAACTCTACCTCCTTAACCACACTTCCAAAGCCTTTGGCTCGGCCAACCCCTACCCATTTTGTCTCTACACATCCCTATATAACTCCTTGAAGCCTCACATTGGGAATAATTCTTCCCAAGGAATCCTTTGAGCTCAAACCAAAGGGAGTTACCCGATTTTAATGTAATGTCTTCACTTGTGTCCTTTTGTTTTATTTTGCTTCTCCAACCCCCTAAACTCTTTTTATTCATTTATTTTGTAAAAAATAAACTATATTAAATATAATTGTATGTTTTTATAAGAATTATTCGAGCTACACTTACACACACCTTCATCTAATGGTTAAAGAACATACTATTTCTATGGTTGGCGATTTTCTGCCTCACGAAACGATGATTGTTCAATATTCTTTTAACACCTTTAAAGGTGGACATTATGATGTCACTGTATTTTATATATTATATATATGGTATTTATGTTTACTATATTCTTCTGTATTTTATATTTAAACCATACCTTTATTCTTTTCATGTTGTGTAAATGCGATAATTTCATATGAGGATGTGTGGACTACCGCCCCCTCAAGTGATGTGATTCGTACATGCAATACATGGAATGTATAAAGAATGAAATTAATGAACATATGTGACCTATATAACATATATATTATAATGGAATTATAATATATATATATATCATTTATTTTTAATTCTGTTAATATGATAAAGAAAAAATGAAAGTAGCGTTCATGCGTACGTACGACCTACCATCTCCATGAACGGTGATTTTCGTTTTTTATCTCCAAATGATATGGAATAGTATAAAATTAATATTTAATGGATATATATGATATTTTAATCATTAATACTATTCTGGAAATTATTTTCTTATAACTACATGGACAATCATTTTTCAAACAAGTTCATTTTTGACTCATGTACCAAACATCGGTAAAAACGTCTGATATGAACTAACATTATTAAACAATTATTATAACATTATAATATGTGATATGAACTGAATAATAATATTTAAAGTCTTTCATTAGGTAATTATAAATTGACCAAAGTTTATTATTCAGGAATATAAAGAAACGAACAAGACAAGTTGGACTTGAGGTAAGGGATCCGACTCCTCTCTTTCTTTTAAAGTACACACTTTTATGTCATTCCTTTTAAAGCTCATATTTCTTGTTATTGGGATATTATTTTATATTATTATTACTGTAATTTGTATTTTTATATGATGAGAGACCCTATTCTCTCTCATCAATCCATTTTGGATGTTTTGAGTGGCGCCGTTAGGCTGCTGAATTTTTTTAAGAGATCTAACCTCTCTCTTTCTTTTTAAGTACTCTCCTTTATATCAGTTATTTTAAGCTCCTATTTGTTATGTTGGGGGATGTTCTTTTATATTAATATTTCTTTAAACTTTATGTTAATATGATTAGATACCCTATTTGATCTCATAAATCCAGTTTTGGAAGTTTTAAGTGGCGCCGTTAGGCTGCCGAGTTTTCGTAAGGGACTTTTCATCTCACTTTTATTCCCGTGATATTTATGATACATTTTCCACAATTGCATTTTAGTAGTGTATGTACTTCCCATTATTTTAATGATTGTGTAATATACTTTCATTTGTGAGTATTTACATCAATTTTGTATTTTCCTTCTTTCATGGGGTGCATGTTTCGAAAGATACCCATGTCGGTAAGGGAACCTTTCACCCTCCACTTTTTAAAAGACTTCTTTTGTTATGTCTTTTAATTCACATACAATTATGTTGGGATATTTTCTTCTATATCATTATTGATTTATATTTTATGTCCATGTGATTAGATACCCTTTTTAGCTCTCATCAACTCATTTTGATGTGATGCCGTTAGGCTGTCAAGCGAACTTCTTAACCCAATTTCGATTTCTTTGGGTTCAACATGTAGTTATTGAATATGTCATCCTTTGAATATGTGTGAATGACCTTTGATTATTTTAAACTTAATATCTGCTTATATTGGGTGTATTTATATTTGTCTCACAAAATTATGAGATTGATTTATCCTTAATTTAAGGATACCATCATTATAATGGATTTCATCTCAATTTACATTTCCATGGAGACTTCATTGTTTTTATGAACCAATTCACTCTTATATGGTGTATATACTATCATTTGGAATATTATATCATGAATCCCTTTATTCTCATGATATTATAAAGTTCTGATTAAATGTTATTCCTCAATTATTGTATTCAAGTGTCTCTCATTTTGATAAAAACCCTTTATAAAAAATATCGTTTTAAATGTTTTAAGGATTTATTCTTATAAATATTTCTCATTAATATCCATGTTTTCAAAATGGTTTCAAGGATTTATTTATGTGGATATTAATTGTTTAAAATGTTAAAATCTTCAAAGTGGTATGGGACACTTTGATTCAAAAATATCTTTATTAAATGTTTTAAATGGTTTTGAAAATGGTTTTTAGAATGGATTCATTATTTCAATATATTAAAATATTATATTGTTATTGCAATGTGGGAATGTTGTCTTTCCTTTATGCTTAATCTATGTGCTATGATTACGTTATGGTTCTTGGGAATTTTTATGAAGACGGGTGGTTCTGTGATAAACTAAGGGCGAGTGATCCCGATATAGCTCTCCAATGCATTGGGTAACGCGAAGGAGTGAAACGTTAAGGTTTCTCCGAAGAGATTTAGGGGATATACTGTGATGGGCATACCAAACATAACTAAGAGGGTTACTCCCTATGTAAGAATGTTATGAATGCCTCATGTTACCTTTATGTCTTATGATTTCTATGATTTATTCATGATTTTATGAGGTATGTTAAAGTGCTTATGTTTTATGGGTGAAGTATGATTTCATTCTTATGTATACATGTACTCATGTTTCCTTTCCATATTTTTATGTCCCTTACTGAGCTTTTTATGCTCATCCCAAGTTTTTGAAATGTTTTTCACAGGTCAAGTGAAGGTTACAAGATATGATGATAGTGTCAAGGAAGTTTCAAGAAAGAATCCATGTTTTGTTTTAAGTATGTTTCCGTTGATGGAAAAAAATGGATACTATCTTTTATGTTACCACATTGTTTAAATGTGGAATGTAATGCAAGTTTTATGATCTAATTCTATAAAACTCTAAACCTGAAAAGATCATCAATGTGTAATCTTGTAATAACTCAAGATTAAGTAAGGTTTAAGGATTGGGCCTTATAGTTGGTATCAAAGGTCGGTTTAGATAACTTTAGAGATTAGGGTATTCTTTAAGCATAAGTGACATTACCAAAATGGTTAGGATTTCAGAAAGAGTCATAGTTTTTAGATAAAGTGAATGAGTAAGTATATCTTCCTCATTAGTGCATGATGGTTTTGTTGATATACTCACACTGACCTTTTTGGTTTTAGTAAATGGATGGATCTAGAAGGCACCAAAGTGACAATAGGTTTGAAGGAAACTGTGGTGGTTCTCTGATTAAGAGACTGGATGAAATGGGGGATTCAATGAGGAAACTCATGGTTGTTCTAAACCAACTATCCAGGAGTCATGATCAACCACTTGTACCTTGGTATGTTCTATAATGCATCATGTACGAGATGACCAATCGATGTGGAAGTTCACGTAATAATTATAAATATAACCATTAGTGTTTATATGATCCTTACATTGGAGGTAATTATGGGTTATTATATGTTATGATGGAAAATGAAAGTCATGAGATAAAATTGAGGTTAAAATATGTTATGATTATTTTTGAATATTTTATCTCATTTTGGGGAATGTTTTAAGAATTATATAGTTTGGGAAAAAGGACAACACGCAGACCGTGTGACAACCCGTCACGTCAGACAAAGCCGCGAGAATCGAACCCACAACCAAAGTGCGACTGGTATTTATCGCCTACCACTGGACTACGTGAAGTACCTGGTTAGTTTGACTGATTATTTTTAGCTTAGATGATTTTATGAATTAAGAGTAAGTTGATTTTGGGTTATCTAGGGAAATTTATTAACCTATCATGGAGGATATGTGATTAGGTTAATTACTTTTCAATACGAGACATTAAGAGCAACTGATGTTGTTTGGAGATAAATGTTACAATTTAACTTGGAAGACTATGTGAATAAATCTTTCAAATATTTCGGTTTCAATCTAAGTTTGTTTTACTTTGAAGAATTTTATGGACAAATTGTTTATCGAATGGTCCTCTTTGTACTTTGGGTTTTGTTGGACAAATTTTGGAGATTAAGAATAGATTTTCTTTTTATAAAGGGTTATCCTTTTTTGGATTATCTGATCTTGTACTAACCTTTTTGGTTTTGGTTGTGGTTATAGTCTAAAGACATGGGGAGTATATAGTTCTCTTTTGTGGATTAGGTGATTCTCTAGAAGTTTATTATAGTACTCTTAATGTGAACAAGTCTTCCTAAATACTCGTCTTTTGGAGAAAATATGAGTTTGTGTAAGGAATATAATAAAAGTTGAAAGTCAACATGATAAGTGATTATGTTTCCTTATGAATAAATTCCTCAATAAAAAGTAACTTAAAACAAAAATGTTGTCTATTAACTTTTCCTACTGGGGAATCGAATACCGTTTAACCCATCACAAGTTTGTGATTTTCTTCTGGTTAACTTTCTCCTAAACAAGTTTTCTATCACTCTCCACCAGAACATGACCCTATGTTTTCTCCTCCATTTCCATGTTTTCCTACATGGAATCATAGTATGGGATAACTCGGGTGACCTCTGTACTTATCTTTCTTTATTTTAAAGTGATTGTTTTGACGACTCTTGTTCCGATGTGCGACTTTCAAGGATGTTTCCAAGCTCAATTTTAAAATTAAGAGGACACAATTCCCAAAAGGGGGGAAGGATGTAAAACCCCAGGTAAATAAAGAATATGATATTTTTATATTTATCCATATTTGTGAATAAAATATTAATATTACTTTAAAGGGGATTCTATGCTCGATGGCGTACCGAACACGCAACAACGAGTTTCTTGAGAATCTTACATTGCACTCTAATAATAAAATAATAATATTTTAAATAGTAGTTAACGCCTAGCCATTGTAATGGAGGTAATGAACAGAACTAACTAAAAAATGATTATATATTTTTTGTCAAATATTTTTATTTTTTACAATAAATGTTAGAGGATTAAAAATGCAAATGAATCCAATTTTAAGCGTAAACATTCTAATATTCTTTAAAAGGTTGATTAACCGCATTTTGATGGCGAACCTCTTTTAAATCCGCTTTTTGAAACTTTTATGTGTTATATTTGAAAAAATAAAATTCTTCTTTATAATCGGGACATCAAAATTTACTTTTTGTAAATTTTTGGTATTTTTCTGAAAAAGTTCAATTTTTAATGAATAGTGAAAAATGTTGTATTTTAATTCAAATACTCTTTTAATATAACTTATTTATATGATTATATTATCTTTTGAATTGGTTTTAATGTGAAATTAGAATATATTTTTACCATTTAATCCAATAGTGGTCTTTGGAATTAATTTCACTTTGAAATCGAACTTAAACTAGTGTCAATCTTTTCATACACTTTGTTTCATAAAAACACGCTATTTGTTTTGACAGCGGGAATTAATTATTAAATTAATTAATGAAACTTATATGTTTTGAATTTTTTAAAATAGACATCATTTTTGAATTCGGAATATCAAATATAGCTTAGGGTGATCTTTTGGTAATTTTCTGAAAAACATCATTTTTGATGAATAGTGAAACCACTAAGTGGTACTTATAAAAACTGATTTTTCCGTTTAAATGAAATTTTTCCATATTTGTGTTTTGAATTTCAAAAATCCAACATACATGGTTTTCATAAAGAAGTAAAATGTGGTTTAATGGGATTAAAATAATTTTTTTGGTGAATAGTATCTTTTTATGTTTTTAATCGCGATTAGAGGTAATTAGTGTAGTTTAAGGTAAGAATAATATTTTAATAAAATGAAATGACCTAGAAACGTGTCCTAACCTCATTGGATGTGTCATGGCAGACGACGAAAATCCATGGGTCAACTTGGAGACCCCATGGAGCCACTTTGGTTGGAAAATGATATAAATATCTTTTTATTTAATGTTAAAGTAAAAATGACACAAACATGAGATGTTTTACTAAAACGATTTTTAAATGGGGTTATACAAGTCTGATTTTTGACTATAAATAACCAGTGGAAAGATAAAAGGATTTTATACATCATAGTAGTTTTATTATTATTTTTAGACATTAAATAAATTAAATTATTTATGACATCATGATGATGCAGCGATGACCTCATTATTTAACGATTTAAATAAAATGGAAATATAATGTAAAATATAAGACCTAAACATGTCAAAAACCTATTAGATGGGTGGATTTATAACCCTTATCACCTTATCCTCTAAAAACATCAATATGGGACCATTAAAATCCTAAACTCATTCTAAAATAAAGTAACATTTCTTTACTTTCCAAGAGTGCCCCTCCTCTCCTCTTATAAAAGGCCCCCACCTCTACCTCCTTACCCACACTTCCAAAGCGTTTGACTCGGCCAACCCCTGCCCATTTTGTCTATACACATATCTATATAACTCCTTGAAGCCTCACTTTGGGCTGAAGTCTTCCCAAGGAAGACTTTGAGCTCAAACCAAAGGGAGTTACCCAATTTTAAGGTAATGTCTTCACTTGTGTCCTTTTGTTTTATTTTGCTTCTCCAACCCCCTAAACTCTTTTTATTCATTTATTTTGTAACAAACACAGTATATTAAATATACTAGGATGTTTTTATAAGATGTATTAGAGCTACACATAGACACACCTTCGTCTAATTGTTAAAGAACATACTGTTTCTGTGGTTGGCGATTTTCTGCCTCACGAAATGATGATTGTTCAATATTCTTTTAACACCTTTAAAGGTGGCCATTATGATGTCACTATATTTGATATATGATATATATGGTATTTATGTTTACTATGTTCTTCTGTATTTTATATTTAAACCACACCTTTATTCTTTTGATGTTGTGTAAATGCGATAATTTCATATAAGGAAGTGTGGACTACCGCCCCCTCAAGTGATATGACTCGTACATGAAATACATGGAACGTATAATGAATGAAATTAATTAACATATGTGACCTATATAACATATATATTATAATGTAATTATAATATATATATATCATTTATTTTTAATTCCATTAATATGACAAATAAAAAATGAAAGTAGCGTTCATGCGTACGTACGACCTACCATCTCCATGAACAGTGATTTTCGTTTTTTATCTCCAAATGATATGGAATAGTATAAAATGAATATTTAACGGATATATATGATATTTTAATAATTAATAATATTCTGGAAATTATTTTCTTATAACTACATGGACAATCATTTTTCAAACAAGTGCATTTTTGACTCATGTACCAAACATCGACAAAAACGTCTGATATGAACTAACATTATTAAACAATTATTATAAAATTATAATATGTGATATGAACTGAATAATAATCTTTAAAGTAGGGTATTAGGAAATTATAAATTGAACAATGTTTATTATTCAGGAATATAAAGAAACAAACCAGATAAGTTGGACTTGAGGTAAGGGATCCGACTCCTCTCTTTCTTTTAAAGTACACTCTTTTATGTCATTCCTTTTAAAGATCATCTTTCTTGTTATTGGGATATTATTTTATATTAATATTACTGTAATTTTTATGTTCATATGATGAGAGACCCTATTCTCTCTCATAAATCCATTTTGGATGTTTTGAGTGGTGCCGTTAGGCTGCCGAATTTTCATAAGAGATCTAACCTCTCTCTTTATTTTTAAGTACTCTCCTTTATGTCACTTCTTTTAAGCTCCTATTTGTTATGTTAGGGGATGTTCTTTTATACTCCTCTTTCTGTAAACATTATGTTAATATGATGATAGACCCTATTTGATCTCATAAATTATTTTTCGAAGTTTTAAGTGGCGCCGTTAGGCTGCCGAGTTTCTGTAAGGGATTTTTCATCTCACTTTTATTCCCATGATATTTATGCTAAATTTGCCACAATTTCCATTGAGTGGTGTATGTACTGCCAATTATTTTACTCATTGTGTAATATATTTTCATTTGTGAGTATTTACATCAATTTTGTATTGTCCTTCTTTCACGAGGTGCATGTTTCGAAAGATACCCATGTCGGTAAGGGAACCTTTCACCCTCCTCTTTTTAAAAGACTTCTTTTGTTATGTCTCTTAATTCAAATAATATTATGTTGGGATATGTTATTCTATATCCTTATTGATTTAAATTTTATGTCCATGTGATGAGATACCCTTTTTATCTCTCATCAACTCATTTTGATGTGACGCCGTTAGGCTGTCAAGGGAACTTCTTAACCCTATTTCGATTTCTTTGGGTTCAACATGTAGTTATTGAATATGTCATCCTTTGAATATGTGTGAATTAAATTTGATTATTTTAAACATAATATCCACTTATATTGGGTGTATTTATATTTGTCGCACATAATTATGAGATTTATTTATCGTTAATTTAAGGATACCATCATTATAATGGATTTCATCTCAATTTCCATTTCCATTGAGACTTCATTGTTGTTATGCACCAATTCACTCTTATATGGTGTATATACTATCATTTGGAATATTATATCCTAAATCCCTTTATTCTCATGATATTATGAAGTTATAATTAAATGTTATTCCTCAATTATTGTATTCAAGTGTCTCTCATTTTGATAAAAACCCTTTAACTAAAATATCGTTTTAAATGTTTTAATGATTTATTCTTATAAATATTTCTCATTAATATCCATGTTTTCAAAATTGTTTCAAGGATTTATTTATGTCGATATTAATGGTTTAAAATTTTAAAATCTTCAAAGTGTTATGGGAAACTTTGATTCAAAAATCTCTTTATTAAATGTTTTAAATGGTTTTGAAAATGGTTTTTAGAATGGATTCATTATTTCAATATATTAAAATGTTATATTGTTATTGCAATGTGGGAATGTTATCTTTCCTTTATTTTTAAGCTATGTGCTATGATTGTGTTATGGTTCTTGGGCATTGTTATGAAGATGGGTGGTTCCGTGATAAACTAAGGGCGGGTGATCCCGATATATCTCTCCAATGAATTGGGTAACGCGAAGGAGTGAAACGTTAAGGTTTCTCCGAAGGGATTTAGGGGATATACTATGATGGGTATTCCAAATGTAACCAAGAGGGTTACTCACTACGTAAGAATGTTATGAATGCCTCAAGTTACCTTTATGTCTTATGATTTCTATGATTTATTCATGATTTTATGAGGTATGTTAAAGTGCCTATGTTTTATGGGTAAAGTATGATTTCATTCTTATGTATACATGTACTCATGTTTCCTTTCCATATTTTTATGTCCCTTACTGAGCTTTTTATGATCATCCCATGTTTTTGAAATGTTTTTCACTGGTCAAGGGAAGGGTACATGATATTATGATAGTGTCAAGGAAGTGTCAAGAAAGAATCCATGTTTTATTTTAAGTATGTTTCCGTTGATGGGAAAAATGAATACTATCTTTTATGTAACCACTTTGTTTAAATGTGGAATGTAAGGCAAGTTTTATGATCTAATTCTCTAAAACTCTAAAACTGAAAAGATCCTCAATGTGTAATCTTGTAATAACTCAAGATTAGGTAAGGGTTATGGTTGGGGCCTTAGAGTTTTAAACATATTATTAACTTCTACATGAATCATAATAATATTTTTGATATCATATATGATTTATTTATGACTTTATATTACATATTTATTAATAATTTTCATGTTAAATCAATATTTTGGGTAATAATTGTTTACTTTATTGTACGTGTATTGACTTTTTATTCTTGATCATATTACATAGTTCCCGATTTACTTTTTTCCAGAATTTAAAACATGATTTATTTACCATATATATTTAGAATATATATATATATAATATATATATATATAATAAATGGAATACACTGTATATGGAGATGGTAGACCGTACGTGCACATGAACGTTGTTTCTGTTTTCTTATCACATTGAAAGAAAGTAAGTGAATAATATATATATATATATATATATATATTATTCTATTATCAATATTATGTCATATATTTCATACTTATTCATAATATATTTTTTTATAATCATTCCTTTTTAGTGAATGTGGAAGATCAATCTCATCTCGTTGTTGAGATGGTAAACTGTACATACACACGAGCGATAATACCATTTCATTTCTATATAAATGGTATGTAATTGGATAGAATATAAAATTTAAAGAAACACTATAATGTTATATTTATTATTTACATCCTTTATATTCATTGTTAAAAAAGTAATAATAAAGTGTTCATGAAAAATAGTTCACCCCAGGCTTAGTGATGGTAAGCCGTACGTACACATGCATGATGATATTTTTTTCAGAGGATGATTAAATGAGGAATATGGTTGTACCATTATAAAAAAATCTCAGAATATAGTATATGTTTGAGTTATTACTTTATTATGGAATGAACATAGTAAGAGGAATTAGAATAAGAAAATAAATTAAATTGATTGGTAAAACAATTACCTCTTATTCGAGTGTCTCCATTTAATTTTCACAAAAGGACACCTTAGGTTGAATTTATATCCAAAGTGTGGACTATAAGATGAAGTGAGGTATGTTTGAAGGATATTTTTTTAGTGTTTTCCACGCCCAAAGGATTTTTATGTTTTAAATAAAGATATGGGGAATTTTCCTTTTATAAGAGAGGTGAGAGGCACTTTTGGAAGATCTTAAAATATTAATTTTTTTATAAATTGATTTTCAGTTTAAAATATCTAAAAAGTGATTTATATAAAGTATAAAATTATTATGGGTAGAAATAACCTTGAACAATGAATTTTAGATATGTTTAGTTCATAAAATTAACCTTATTGATTGGATTTAACTCTTTGTTAAATAGTTTAACTATTATTGTGTCTTCTTATATTTTTACACTATAGAGTTAATATAGTTACAATAAAATTGCAAAAGAACCCTAATTGGATAATTTATAAAAACATAAACATTATACAAGTTATTTGGATGAAAATTGTATTTTTTTAATTTTATATGATTTCATAAAATTGTATTTATTTTAAAATATCATTTATGTCAATTTTGATACTATTCAATATTATCATTTTAAAAAATATGAAAACGACATGATAACTTTGAACCAATACTTCCAATACATTAATAACATGTATGATGTACCTATAAAATTAGTTTATTTATTTTAATTAAGTCAAAATATTAATATCATTTATTAGATATGTAAATTAATTAGGAAATTACTACATCATCATTGCATCACCATTTAATTAAATTATTTAATGTCTAAAGATTATAAATAAATTATTATGATGTATATAAATGTATTATCTTTCTAAATACTATATATAGTCGACAATATCACTTATATAACCTCATTTTAAAAATAAAATAGTTATGTAAATTTTAATATGAAAATTTTAACTCTTCTTTAAGTAAAATATAATAAATGTCTTAATCTATCTTAAGTGGTTAAAAAAAATTATATTTTTAACCTAAAGTTTATTTGGGTCGATAAATACTTATATAATGAAATTAAGTAAATATTAGTGTAATTTGATGAATATTTTAATTTAATAGGTATATAGACTGATGATACTATCCACCTTATTACTATAGATGACTAATGATGGGTTTTTTATATTTATTGACCGAAGAGAATGAAAATATTTTACATGTTAGTTTTTTGATAAAAAAATTTATGTCGACAATGTATTGAATTTTTATTAATTTTGTTCTTATTATGAATTATTTATACTCAGTAAGTGATGGTAATGGAGAATTTTAGATCCTAGATACATCGGTAGGTTTTTAAGACCATCTAGTTAGGGAACTTGGTATATGCCTTAATTATTTACGTATGATGCCTTTCCATGAAGCCTTGATGGAAATAATATGATGTCCAAAATTATAAATTTTATCATTACGAAACTACTTATTATTATCTATGTGATTATTTATGTTTTTATGTTATCCATGGACATATTTCCCATTTATAATATTATCTATATGGTATATTTGATTATAGATAATATCTTCCATATTTGCAATCTTTATTCATTCTTGGATATATTTTGTTGTAAGATTTCACTTAATGAGCATCTAATCTCAAAAGTTATTAAGTTTTTCATTCCCCTAGATACCAAAAAGGTATCTATGAATGTTATTATCGATATAATAGAATAATTAATAATTATTTCACTAGAATTTGATGTTTCATTTCATGTATTCTAATGTAATTTGAGAATTTTATATGCATAAAACTCCCAAAATGGATAAAGTATTTGATCTTTTAGGATGGGACATCTTCTTTATTGTGACTATGTAGTAATATAACCATAATATCAAGTATACCAGAGTCAGGGTGTTATAGTTTCTATAAGATGAAGTTTAGTATAAACCTTGTGATGTTGATTTAGGAAAACATATATTAGTAGTCATAATCCCATGATAGTCTATAGGGATAAGTCTATGTATTCAATAAATTACTGACGTTTTGGTAGGGTAGAAAATCTGTGGTTTCCTAAGAAATGAAATCCTTGTTTAAATACTAGAATTTGGATGTGATTGGGGACTATAATAACCTTCGGGTAAATACCATGGGAAAAACCAGTTGAGTATTAACTCGATCTTCACTCGGTGCCTGATGAGTGAGCCTATGATTGTACACATAGATAGCCACTCCTAGGGTATATGATTTCATTTATTAACATGATCTTTATGAAACATTTTTAATGATTTTAATTTTTTTTAGGGTTTTATAAAATTCAAAAAGATACTGACCATATGATTCTGAGATTAGATATGCACACATTTTATATTTCTATTATGTGTTACTATGGATTTATGATTATACAACAAAATTTAAAATTCATAATGTAATGAACTATTCAGTATGTGATTTTTTTATAAATGATTCCTAGTGGAAAGAATGGAAACCATATCAATGCATATAACCTATATAGGTATTTACCTCTTGGGTAAGATAGTGAAGATGATGTTAGAGATAAAAAAATTAAAAACATATTTGGGAAGCTGTCATAGGTTATGGATAATAAACTTTCTCGTAGGAATCAAAATCATGATCCTAAACATGGTGTAATAATGTTAGACTACTTAATGTGATGAAAACATTCATCATTCAATGGGACTACTAATCCATTAGTAGATTATATTTTTATCAAGACCCTAGAGAATATATTCTCCACTTTGGGATAGAGGGAAAGGGATAAAGTAATCATAAAAGTTCATTATATTAAAGGATATATTGATAAATGGAGGTCATTCATCCAAAACACTTCGGAGTTAAAAGAAATAAATCAAATAGATAGGAATAATTTCAATGATACATTATTCAAAAAATGATTTCCTAATGAGGAATAAACTAATATGTTGTGGAAATTCCACAATCTACCGAAAAATGAAGGAGAATTTCTTTCCTAATAAACAAATAACATTATAATATTAACAAATCATAATATAGATTATATATGTAATCCAAGAAGTAATATTTTTCTTTTATTTAATGGGTTAAAATAATAATGTTTTATTAGAAATAATCTCACAGCAATTTCTAGTATATAAGGATATTTTATCTAGTTCCATAAAGTTAGATAAATAATTCTCCAAGTATTATGTTTTCTAGATAAAAGATAAAAATATTCTAGAGGTTAAAATCTATGGAAAAATAAATATAGAAAAGGGGAAAGGGATGTATGGAATTTCCAAATTGTAATAATTGTTGAAAGAAACACCATAGACTATGTTTTATGGGAATTAGAGTTTTCTTAAAGTGTGGAGATAAATGCCTCCAGTCTTTTGATTAAAAGGGAACAAAAAAACTATCAATTTATAATGATTCCACTATAAGGAAATTAAGAAATATACAAATGAATTACCCAATAATCAATAAAATTTTAATTAAAAAAGGAAAAAGGGAAATTATAAGATTATGTGTTCACTATAGGTGAGGATAATGTTCTTAAAGATGCACTAGTTAGTACATTAATTATAAAATCAAATTTAAATAATGATTTTTTTGATTCTTGATCATCAATTTTTTTTAAATATTCCATTTTTCCCTATAAAATTAGATATTTCCTTAGAAATTTTAAAATAGAGCTGTCAATAAAGACTCCAAGTAGATATATTACTTCAACAAGGACATGCTATTCTGTATTGCCCTAACCCAGATGCCGGGGGCTGGTGCATTGTTTTAATACATTGACAAGATTACAAGGAATCAAATACCGATGGACTAATCAGTTTAGCAATCATGGAAAATAGATTACATACAAGAACTTTATATTACAAATCAATAATAAATGCTGCATAGATGATTATTTGTGAACATTATTCTCATAGTTTAACCCAACATAAATACCGATGGACTAATCAGTTTAGAAATCATGGAAAATAGATTACATACAAGAACTCTATATTACAAATCAATAATAAATATTGCATAGATGATTATTTTTGAAAATTATTCTCATAGTTTAACCCAACATATTGACCATAAATCACTTCTTGGCATCATAATAAAATAAAACATAAGAAAAGCGTGATCTCAGATGCCCATTATGGGTAAAAAATATAATAAGAGCTTTCAAAAATAAGCATTAACATTTATGTCGAGGTGTAAAACTGAAACACACGCCTTTTAAAAACAATCTTTTGAATAATATGGAAATAATAAAAAAATACCTATATTTGAACATTCACATGGTTATTCGACTAGTCTAATAATCACATTAATATCAATAACTAATCTCATAATGAGGTTCTGCATAATTTCAGACATCATTACCATATCACCATGGCCCCATTACCAGACCATACATAACCATACTGTCAAGGCCTTGTGCTAAGACACTAGTTTGTCTAATGATACCTATAGATACATTGAGGGGCTATAGAGGACCCCACAATCAACTAACTAATTCCAATGAATTCCTCTTATGAAAATGTTGAAACATAACAAACATAAACATTACTATTCAAACCAGCATACAAAATGTAAATACTTTAACCAAAAACTATGAATGGTATCCATATAGAACATCCAAAGTCAAACATATCATAAAACTTTCAATATAATATAGAATATTGTATCATAATAAATATGCCTCAATTAAAATTTTAAAAAATTCATTTCCATATAAATAAATCCGTAAACTCATTTTGAAAACATGGAAATTAATAAGAAATATTTGGTGGAATAAAACCTTAAAATATTTAAAAATATGTTTTCGTTAAAGCTTCCCTTAAATAAATCCTTAAAACATTCCATTTTGAAATAATTTGAACGAACTTAAAACAAAAAAATAATATATCCTCTATAATATTTTTATATCCATATAAATAGTTATGAAAAATAATATCTATAATATTGAAATGGATAAAGGATTAATTCTTTTATCATTCAGAGTGTCCCATACCATATTGAATATTTAAATCATAAGTCTGATATCGCCAAATGAATCTACTAATACAATTAAGATAAATGTATTCATGATATGAAATATAATATGGGAAATAATTAGACCACACACAAGATATATATGGTTAATGTGACTTATATCTCATGAAAATTAAAAGTGACACTAAATTCCCTTACATTATGTATGATACTATCCGTACATGTCAGAAACTCTGATATAATGATATTAAAAATTTTATTAAATTCATCCAGAATCATACTAATATTTAACCACATGATAGTTTCTAACCAATACTTCCAATATGTTAATAACATGTATGATGTATCTATAAAATTAGTTTATTTATTTTAAGTAAGTTAAAATGTATTTATTTTAATATTTTTAATATCATTTATTAGATATCTCAATTAATTATAAAATTACTACATCATCATTGCATCACCATTTAATTTAATTATTTAATGTCTAAATATTATAAATAAATGATTATGATGTATATAAACGTATTATCTTTCTAAATACTATTTATAGTCGACCATATCACTTATATAACCTCATATTAAAAATAAAATATTTATTTAAATTTTAATTTGAAAATTTTAACTCTTATTAAAGTAAAATATAATAAATGTCCTAATCTATCAGAAGTGGCTAAAAAATCATATTTTCACCTAATTTTGATTTGGGTCAATAAATACTTATCCAATTAAATTAAGAAAATATTAGTGTAATTTTAAATTATTACAATATTATGTTTACCTTTAATTATCTTATTTACCTTTAACTATGGTAAATAAAATTCAATATTTACTATTCACCAAAATTATATTGATAAAATTGAAACACATTTTTCTTACGGATTGCAATCTTTAATGTACATTTTTCAAAATTCAATTGAGAGAAGCCGTAAAATTATATTTAATGCTAATCTGCACATGTGTCGTGAATGCGGGTAAAATAATCTTAAAAAAGTTAAATGAATTTTTATATTTATATTTATTATAATAATGGATTCAATTAATTAAATTGGGTTAGTATATTTATTATTTATCTATTGTGGATTTAAAATAAATTTAAAGTAAAATAACTATTTAAATGAAAAGTCTCTTTTTAACAATAATACCGTGTTTTTCACTATTCATAAAAAATTGAAAGTTTTTAGAAAAATACCAAAAAATCACCCTAATATAATATTGATATTAAAAAATAAAAAATTAAGTCTATTTTACCAATTTCAATTTCCAAGTGTGTCTAAAATTAATTTAATAAATATTCATAATATGACATAAAAATTAGTTTCTTTACGAAAATAGTATTTCTAAATATATAACTATTTTACTAAAACCAATAAATTTGAATATAAATATGTTTTATTTTTTAAAAAACATTATAAATATCATTTAAAAATTATTTCATACTATTCATATCGTTATATTTAATTGATAAGATATAAATATAACATTTAAATAATTATAATACTAAAGTGTTGTTTCGTAGAAACTAAATCTTGCATGTAACGCAAGCCAAGTCGATTTTCCATACAATATAAGCTATTTATGTTATTTAAAATATAATGTACTATGACATCTTTGGGTGTTACATATTCAGTCACCACTATGACACATAAACACGACCAATTCTCAAACCTTCTTATTATAACTATTGTTGAATTTGATACAATCCTAGGAGTGGATTGTGTTTCAAATTAAAATGTGAAAATTTATTTCCTAGGTAAGGAATAAATGATTAATGTTAGAGAAGAAAAATACCTCATATTTATAGGGGATACTACAAAATCTGAATCATTTTTTGATCCAATATTAGTATATCTCCTTAAAATATTTATTAAAGAAGAGTGGGCTCAAACAATGAATGGGAAAGGTTTCTTTAAAATTTCAGATGTACCTATCATGCAGAAAACAATTGATGTATTTATTGAATAAATTTCAATAAATCCACCTAAGCATGAAGTTTATATTTTCAATGATCTCATCCCCATAAAAAAAACTATGTCTTGGGATCCCAATAGGATGGACATAATTAAATTTAAGAAACAACTTCATGAGTTTTGTGATAGGGGATTTATCTACCCCAATGTCTTTCTATGGGTATCCCATAATATTTTTAAGTTAAATAATAGGTTTATAATGTTATTAAATTAATAAAAGAAAATAAATGAGATTACCATAAAGACAAATTATCCTCTACCACACATTGATCACTTGATTGATTATCCTTAAAGAGAACAATATTTCTAAAGTATTGATATTTATTCTAGGTATGATTAACTTGGAGTAAAGAAGTTAGATATACCATTGATTAAATTTAATACAAGGTATAAACATTATGAATTTAAAATAAATCCTTTTTTATTCTAATAAACCCAAAAATTTGATGTATTTGATGACCATAGTATTCATGGATTATCTAAATAATATAATTTTAGTATTTATTGATGATATCTTGATATACTCTAGAAGCTATGATGGGAATAAGAGTCATTATGGATTAATTCTTAACAATTGTAGAGAAATGAAGTTATATAGAAAATTTAATAAATTTATATTTTATATTTAAGAATATTATTTTGTTCCCTATATTGTATATTAGGAAGGAAATTCAGTTCATCCATCAATGATAAAGGTAGTCATAGAATCACCAACTCCAAAAAATATATTTGAGGTATGTAGTTTCCATGGATTAAGATGTTAATATCAATGATTTGTTCAAAATATTTCAAAATTATATTACACATTAACAAAGTTGATACATAAATGGATTAATTTCAGATGATCATAAAACTATAAAGAATGTTTTAAAAAATTAAATAGGATATTATTCAATTCACCAATATTGAATTTACCTTTGGGAAGAAATGGATTTGTGATATAGAGTGATGCATCAAATAAAAGACTTGGATGTGTACTTATATATAATGATAGAGTTATTGCCTATGCATCAAGGTAGATAAAGATCCATGAAAATAATTATCCAAGCCTTGATCTTGGAATAAAAGCTGTGATATTTTCATCGAATATATGAAGGAGACACCTTTATAGTGATTGATATGAAATATAGATAGATCACAAATGTTTCAAATACATAATGTAATATAAAGTTCTCAACATGTGGAAATTACAATGGTTAAAACTAATAAATTATTATGATTTCTGAATAAAATAACACCATGGGAAAGAAAATTAGGTGGATGTCACATTGAGTAAGAAAGATTTTGGACTTTGGACTAAAATTAGGTTGAAAAAGGATTCTTTATTCATTTATTTAGTAATGTTTTACATGTGAATGCTTAAGGAAGGGGTAAAATCACATCTATTTGAAATGATTTAAAAACCATACCTATTATAAAAAAATACCCATATTTATGATTATAATATTCAAAAGAAAATTAAATCCATGAATGATGGGAAGTTGTTATATTGGATTTTTTAAAGGGTTTATGTTTTCCATCCTTTCCTAAGATGAAAATAGAATTATTAAATAAAGATAATTGCATAAAGTTTTATATAAACACGAGTAGAAAAAATGTATCAGGGTTTGAAGGAAAATTTTTAGTGGTTTAGAAAGAAATGGGAAATTGCAGACCATGTATCAAGATTATTGATTTATAAAGAGGTAAAGGTCAAGAGATAATATTCTGAAGGATTCATGCAATCTATAACTATTACTGTGTGGAAATGGGATGATATTGCTATATAAATTTTCAATGGAATGCTAAATAATCATAGAAATTATTATACCACATGGATTATTATTGATTTACTTACAGAGTCTGTACACTTATTCAATGTAAGGGAAGATCTACCTCTTGAGTATCTCACTTGTATTTATATTAATGATGTAATGATAATTCATGGTTCACATATTTAGATTGTATCTAATCATGATATACTATTTAAATGTAAATTATAGAAGAATCTTCTAAAGAATATCAAAACATATATATATTGGAGAACATCCTATCATCCTCAAACTAATGTCAACTATGAAAAGAGAATTTCTATTTTAGAAGACATGTTGAGGTATTCCTCAATTGAATTTTAAGATATATGTGGTAAGTATTTACCTTTGGTGGAATCTTAATATAATAATAGCTTCTATTAAATAATTATAATGGAACGATATAGTGAGTTTTATATAAATATGTTTCATACTCCATCTTTTTGGGACAAATTTGGTGAAATAAATCTTTTAGGCCCAGATCACATGGAAGAGACAATGTTGAAAGTGAAGAATATTCAAAATAATATAAAGGAATATAAAATTAGACAAATTATATAAATGATAATTGAAGGAAGGATTTGGAATTTCAATTTGGAGATTATGTTTTATTATAGTTATCTTAGTGGAAGGCTATTTTATGTTTCTATAAGAATGGTAAACTATATCCTAGGGGAATCAAGCCTTTTGAAAATTTGAAAAAAATTGGAGCTGTGACTTACCATTTGGGAATTCCACAAAGACTCCATAAATATCATGATGTATTAAATATCTCATTACAAAGAATATTTTTTTATATCCAACACTTATTATAACCTCTGATGAAATATAATTTCAAGCTAATGTATTTTTTTATTATGTTCTTATGTATATTCTTGATACTAGAGAAAAAGTGTAGAGAAATCGAAAAACTTGTCTAGTAAAGTAACCTGGTAGAAATAATAATATAAAAGTGGCTATGTTGGATCATAAATATGTTATGATGAATAAGTAACCAAATCTATTCATGAAATGAATTTTTAGAAATTTTTAAGAATAATTTTTAAGGGAGGAAGCATATAACATAGGTGAATTAATTATAGTAAGTAAACTTTTCTTAAATAAGAAGTTATAGTATAAAACACACATATTTTTTAAATAATGTAAATACATCCTATATTAAAAAAATTTAAAAATTAAAATTTATGAATTGAAGTTAATTTTTTATTCAATACGTAAGCATTATCTTTGGGTTAATTTTTTAGATTTATCAGAAATATTTGATTTTTGGTGTGAATAGTGAAATACAGATTTCTTTAAAAATGTCACTTTTATTAAATTATAATGATACAAGAATAAAATTAAATCTTAATAAATCATTATTTTTATAACAAATATATATTTCATAAGTAATATACAACATATAAAAATATAATTTTTAACTCAAAAATATATTATTAATATTTGGAAATCTATGTATTGTTTTTGTTCAAATAAAATATGTTTTCAGTTCTTCTCTCTTAATCTAGTACTAAAATGGTTAATTTTTTTTGGTTTAGATTTAATAAAAAATAATACTAAATATTAATAACATTATATAATTAATTATATTAGAATAAACATTTTGATTTATTTTTTTCAGAAAAATCATTTTTATGATTAGGACAAACATTTTTCCAAAAGCGTTTTCTTTGTGTTTTACAAAAATAAAATAAAAATAAATTTTAATAATTCTCAAAATTAAATTATCTAAAATGGATTAAATATTTTTCATAATCCTTACTAATATTAGGTGATAAGGTTAACTTAATTTTTTTTCCATAACTACTAGTAACGGTAAATGTTTATCACTTTAGTTAAGGGTAAAATGAGTTAAAATGAAAAAAAATAATGGGATAAAGCTTCAAGAAACAAAAGAAACATTAATAAATATCATTATATGTTTATATATTGACCTTAAACTTATTATATTTTAATTTATAACAATTTTGAACCACATTAATTGAGTGATAAATATGTTATATATTAAAGATTCAAGTATTTATAACTTTTCCACCCATCTCAATTATAAATGGGAACCTTGTATACTCTCTTATACTCACTAATTGACGCACTATTATCAACCAAGACCAAACCAAATACCTTACAAAAACCCCTCATTATCCCCTAGTTCTAAAAGACACCACATCCATATGGAATATGGTGTACTCTAAAGGAGGTTACAAAAAAGAGGTATATGTTCTTACTGATATTTTTCAATTTTTTTTATTAAACAACTTTAAAACCATAAATAACCATAATAAAATAATTAAATGAGTTTATAAAATATAATTAAATAATTTTATATTAATATTAAATATTTTTTTCTATCATCTTTCTGTACCGTGGAAATGAAAATGTCACTTGTGTGTATGTAGGACCTATCATCTCCATGTAGCAGTGTAATTTGTTTTTCATCCTCAATTTAGTTGTATGGATATAAAGATTTAAATAATTAATAAATATTATATTTATGAAATAATAATGATTTAATAAATATTTTATACCATCTACCTTCTTACCACTCTATCCATTGAATATTTATAACGTCATTCATGCATACATGTGGAATACCACCTCCACGAAGTGATGAAATTTGTTTTCTATTTCTAGAATGAATGGATGATTCTAAATTTTATGTAATTAAAAAAATTATACTAATTAAATTATTAAAATTAGGGATAATATGGAACCATTTCATAATATCTTTTACCATGTTCAGTATACTGAAGTAATTTTAGAGAAATTAACCGAACAATATTAAGTGGTCAAAATAACAAAGATTTATTCAATGAATAAAATAAAAATGATTTTAAAAGGACCTTAAAAATTTAAATCAATACGAAAAATGTTCTAAAAATTACTAATATAAGTTGAATCTTCATGAGTCTATAATTTACCCAACGAAGGAGAAGTTTGTGGTAACAGTTTATTCCACGTCTCATTTTTATTCACAATTATTTATTTTTAAATTTAAATTGAAGGAAATTATGAGATATTTATCTTTTAAAATACATGTATTCTTTTAACCTCTAGTTATCTCTATATTTTACATGTTTTATTTTTCATTTTCCTCTCTTTGGTACTTAAAATGTCTTCCAAATTTTTAAGGAAAATTTTCCTCATTTATAATTTTATTTAAGAATCGTTATTATCCATATCAAAGTTCACTATATTGTTATGAAGAATATTTTTAAAATTATAAAATGAATTTGAATGTAATTTTGTACTATATTTTACTTCCATACAACTGTATAAATGGAATATTCTTCTCGTTTTCCAAATGAATAACTTTTGAATTATTACCAAGAGTGTGAAAGGAATCAATATTTTAACGTTCAAAGAATGAATGGGTTTTCCTACCATCATAATTTTTTACATTGAAAATTAATTTAAAAATTTCCATGTTTATTATCATATTATAGAATTTTCTTAATATTTTGGAAATTTTATTTTAAAATGTTTTCAAAAGAAATCTATATTTTTATCCCATTTTCAAAGAATGGATTGAATGCTCTCATATAAGTATTCTAATATTTTTTAACATCCTTTGATGAATATTATACTTTTTCTGGATATAATATAATTATATCATCTACCTTATTATTATAGAATGATTTCAATGTGTCTGTTATATTTATTAACTAAATATAAAATGAGCATTCCATAAAATTTTTTTATTCAAATGTTTATTTTGATTATATACTAATTTTTTTAATTTATTACATATGATGAATTAATTGGACTTATTAAGTGATGGAAGAGGCTAGTTATATCACCTAGATGCATTGGTAGGTCTCCTGAGGAAAACTAGTTTGAGTATTTTGTATATTCCATGGAAATTTTTGTATGATGTATTGGCATGAAGCCTTGATGGTGTGATTATAATGTATGATATTAATAATTGTATTATTATGAAAGTAGTTATTATTAATCATATTATTATTTATTTTATTAATCCATAAATGTTTATATAACACATTTATGGAACCTATTATATGGAATATTTGATAATTGATTATCTCTAACATATTTTTCAGGCTTTATTTATTCTATGATAAAATCTATTGTATGATTTTTCTTATTAAGAATACGAGATCACACTCTTTATATTTTTCTTTAAATAGGACAACAACAAGGTATCTATAAATGATTTATGGAATATAATAGAAGAATTAATAGTTTTATCACTAGTAATTTAATCTATATTTCATGTTTTCATATGAAATTTTAGAATCATGTATTTTTATAATCTTCCATGACTACTAAAAAATTGAATTCTTCATAATGTCATGTATTGTATCTTGTGAAATTATATCAAGATAACCACCAAATATGGGTTACTAGAGTTGGGGTATTACACATATGCATCCACATGTTATGATGGGTGTTCCAAAATCACACTCTAATACACAGGTTAATGTTTATATCTCCAAAGATGACTTGTATAAGATTAGGGAGTAAACCTAATCCTTGATGGGACGTTTTACACTATGTTATTTTATCTTGGATGTGAGAATTCATGTACCTAATCCCTCCACGTGACCATTCATGTACCCTATATATTATGATATAATGTTATCCCATTTTACTCAAATGCTGATCACCATTTTAAGATTATCCCCTTATTCAGTTTTTTATCACACCCATTTGGTTAATTTTTTCACCAGGTTATCTTATGCACTTTTGGAAGATGAAAGGTATTTTAGAGAACATTTTGGAAATTAAAATAAAATTTTTTTATTTTATTTTCTTGTCAATGTTTTATGTACCTAGTATTCCAAATAATCTAGGTCTCTAGATTCTTAGGTTGTGTATATTGTATATTTATTTTAAATATAAATTAATAATATTTATAAGTAGCTTTAGTAACAATAAAATTACCCTCCCATCATCCTAAATTCTGAAAAGCATCCACTACCCTTCGTAGATACTATTTATCAACCACCTTTTCCTCATATCATACAAAGTCTTTGTTTCCTCCTACATCATACATGGTGCCTGTTTTCATTATGTATCATACACGATTTCCATTTTCATTCTATATCATATCAAATCCCCATTTAATTCCTAAATCCAATACATCCTACAATAATTACCCATAATATATGATTCTCACATATTTAAAAGCACCTATTTAATCCAATTATCATATACACACATTATACAAACGTATCAATAAGAAATGTTATCCATCACACTCACATCATACGTCTAAATGTAGATAGATCCTTAACTTTCACTGTATAATCCAAATCACTCATTTGGAACACATTACCAATAACGAACTCCATGGTGGAATCACCAATCATGTAATCTGACTAACCTCGTAGGAATCCTCTTATCCCAAAATCATGATACCCATAACTCCATTATCAGTCTTTCTTCCTTCCACCATCTAGCTCGTTATGATCCCACATAGAGGGTGTTTCTCAACTATGAGAGAACATTTCACTACATAAAAAACTAGTTCAGCCTAAATATATTTACCCACACCTTGATATAATTCTATGAAACATCCTAATATTACCATAACTTGATGATATCATATCATTCATGTTTTGGTTCAAACTACATAATATTTTCTAATGTCCCAACATAATTCATGACTGGCGTCTCTCCTTACACTCTGTCACATATGTATGCCCTACCATACCTATAAATCCAAAAATCGTTTCATTGGTCCCATGAGCATGTGTTTAGCTAGATTAACTGAATGCCATGGTAAAATTTCAATATGATAAAAAATAGTATATACATACTAAATACAATACATTAGTACTTCATGTCCACCCTATCCCAATAATAAAATAAGATAGTTTGAATACAATTATCATGTCTTATATTACATTGATAACTCAAATCCTTGATCTACTTGATCTATAATATTATAAATAACATTATGCTCACCCTAGGATACTCATCCAACAACTCCCAAACTCGTCAGGATATTATAGCTGACCTACCTCTCTCAAAGGCTCTATCTAAGGCTCATGATCACCTCTTTCTTGAGGGGTCTCATTTGATGCATGGATCAGGGGAACCCTGTATCCACATTATTGATGCTCCAATAATCATTTTAAGGTACATTATCATTGAAAACCAAATGTTCTTCTCAATAGATATATATAATTTTAGGTATCCAAAATATGGAAAACTATAATAGAATGAATGAACACTAGTCCTTTCAATTTCCCATTATATCTAATCCCATACCCTGAAGCCTCACTTACCCACCTTTCAATTTCAAGTATTGTTAATTTAGACACCATACACACATAGGATCCATATACTTTCCAAAACATGAGTCATATCCCCTGTCTAGCTTAGTAGAATGACACCATGAAGTTGTACAAGAAACATAGTATCAATATTTATTGACACATTTAACTAGAAATATTTTCTTCATTTACAGAATCACTGTGATTCTCTAATAGTGAGTAGGAAACCATCATTATAATTAGCAATAAAACAATATTTATCATACTATCAAAACATTAAAGATCTCAAAACATTTTTGTTATTGGACTAAAATTACTATCACAAGAAGCACACACATGTCATGTGATCCCCACATGTCTAAAATGATGTATGAGTGATTCCCCTTTCCTAATGGGGCCAAAATTCGAAGACCATAAATAAAAAACAACAAATACTACTGTATAAAAATTAATATTTCAATTATAACTTTGAAAAAAAATCCCATATCTGCAAAAAATGTTGAATTTATCCCATATTAGTGTAGGCTATAAACCCAACATGAAATCCATACTATGCTCAATTTATCAATGTTTTTAAAAACATTTCCTTAGTATTTATCCCACCACACAACAAATTACTATGTTGGAATCACTTTTTATTATTTTACCTCAACATAATCAGATACCACATTGTAACGCCGTGACCTAATCTATACTATAATAAATAAATCATAGTGTCACTCGACCTTATAAAAACCTCCCCATATTTCAAATGTCAATAATAGGTAGTGATATCCTATTTAGTGATTGTAAGGATAATATATGATTTTAATGTTAATAATAATGAAAAAAATAAAAATAATGTATCAACTAAAAATACAAGTGAAATCATAACAAAAAAATAGCATAATTTTTTATATTTATTAAACATGACCAAAAGGTATTTACAATAATATAATAATATATAAGATCACTTTCAGCCCGATCACATATGCACAAACACAATGTCCCATTAAATATTCACTGAACCAACATCAAGGAAGCACCCGACCCATCTGTAAGCGCGATACCTAGTCTGTGCTCCACTGATACATCCATTTATCCTAGTATCCTAAAGTTGTTCATTTACTTTTACTAATACCATAATTTATAAAGACTATATTCAATGTTAATGGCCTATTAATTGTGTTATTATTAACTTAGAAGGATAGTAAAAATATTTTCCTTAGATAATATCTTTATATATACTAAAATATAAAAAGAAAAATAAACAATAATCATATAATATGAAAAAACATGCTCCATTTGTGCTTGATCAAACCCGAGTGATAGTTTACCTTCATTGAATAGCCTTGGAGTGGCATGATACATCCAAAACATTTCATACTAGATGTTTCCTTAACCTTCCATCCAATTCCATACTACCCAAAGTATCACACCAAATATATAAAGATAACTATCTAGAGTTAATCCCAATTCCCCAAAGGAACATTCCCATGCATTTCATAGGACCCACAATATCTCAAATCCATTTATGAATTTTTAGACCAACAAAATAATGTAACATAAGGAATTACGACACCAGACCTTTCTAATTCTAATCCATTGACCTCAACATAACAAATATAAGATGGGTATCATACTCTGATACAATTGTATCAGTAACCCCTAATCAATATGGGATAAATAACACTCCTTTATTACATTCTATCATACCACCTACCATGGGAAAATAAAATTACTCCACTCTTACAAACTTATTTTCAATGCCATCACCCTATACCATTGAATCTATAGAGGTTACACGCATGTTTATTGGGCTAAGGAACATCATGTTTCATATCATGTCCACACATGACCAAAAAAACCTCAAACCCCATGATGAGTGTCATCCTGAACCTCTTAACACAAAAACCTATGAAACTCCAACATGAACCATGACAATGGTCAACACCATCAACACCATACTGATGAACCTTACTGCACAATATTTGGTGATCAAAATCACCCATAAGAAGATGGATCACACCCATTATGTACCGATGAAACCAAATCAATCATTAAAATCTAAGAATCACCAATTTTAAATGAATGACATTAATCCTATCACAACATGGAATGAAAACATTCAGTAAGCTTTATTTACAAGATCACATGCACCATTTTTTACAAGAGACTACCCCTTGGTTTCCTTTTGAAAAAATGAAAACCCTATGTAGTTTCATTACCAGCCTCACACACATAATAACAAATTATATTCAAGGAAAATTTAGATATCCAAATATATGTTGAGATCATCCACAATTTACTTTAAAGTTATGTGTGATTAGAATTTAGCTTTAGTGGAATTTTTATATAATAATAGATTTTATTCACAGAATCAAATGAAACCATATAAATAATTGTGTATAAATATGTTTCATACTCTATCATAATAGGACAGAGTTAGTGAAACAAATCCTCTAGGACCATATCTCATTGAATATATAATAGTTAAAGTAGAGACTATTCATAATCTTATTATGGTTACCAAAATTAGACAAAAAATTTATATTGACACTTAAAAGAATGATTTAGAATTTAATGTTGATGTTAAGGTTTTATCTAAGGTATATTTGTGGAGGGATATTTTATGTTTATTTAATAAAGGGAATATAATTCCTAGGATCATCAAGACTTGAAAATCTAGAAATAATTGGAGACGCGACTTACCATTTGAGAATTCGACTTAAACTCTCTAAAATTCATTATGTACTTAATATCTCATTATTAATGATGTACGTGATAGATTAAATACTTGTTATCACATATGATGAAATTAAATTGGAATGTAATTAATCTTACTATGAAGCTCCTCTGTAGATTCTTGATACTAGAGAACATGTGTTGAGGAATCTGACGACTTGGATAGTAAAGTAACTTGGTTAAAATCAGAAGACAAAAGTGGGTATGTCCAAACCTATATAAGTAATGATGAATAACTATCGAAATATATTCCTGATGTAAAATTTTTAAATTTTATAGGATAAAAGTTTTATTGGATGAAACATGTGACACTCGAGAGTCAATTATAGTAATTACACTTTTCTTTTAAATTAAATAATATCATAACACACATAAAATTATTCAAGAATGTGGATAAATAATAAATTAAAAAATATTATCAATTAAATTTGATGAAGTGAATTTTTTATAATTCAACATGTAAAAATTATCTTAGGGTTCATTTTTAATATTTTTTTAGAAAAATTTGATATTTGGATTGAATAGTGGAAAATAACGATTTTACAAAAACTGTAACATTTGAGATAGTATAATGATATAATAATAAAATTAAATTTTAAGAAACCTTTTTTACAAAACAAATATATACATAACATGTAATATAAAACATTTAAAAATATAATGTTGATCTCTGAAGTATATTATTAACATTTTTAAATCTAATTATTATTTTTGTTGAAATAAAATATATTTTTAGTTCTTCTCTCATAATCTAGTATTCACCAGGTTAATTTTTATTTTGTTTTAGATAAAATAAAAAATAATACACCTTTTATTAAAAATTTTCTGATTAATTTAGTTGTAATCAATATTACACTATATTTTGCAGTAAAATCATTTATATGCTTAAAAAACATTTTTCTAAAAATATTTTTCAATGCGTTTTACAATCATATATTAAAAGTAATTTTTACTAATTCAATAAATTAAATAAATTATATAATTCAAAATATATTAAATATTTTTAAAAATCATTAGTTATATTAGGTGATATGTTCATCTTCATTTTCTTTTCATAATTATTTGTAAGGTTTAATGTTTATCACTTCAGTTAAGGGTAAAATGAATTAAAAGAGAAAAAAATAATGATATGATTATTTAATAAAACTAAAGAAACATTCTTAATGATCATTATATGGTTATCTGTTTCCTCAATATTAACATATTTGAATATATTAAAATTTGTAACCACTTTAGTTGAGTAATAAATATATTATATAATAATGTTTCATTTTTTTACATGTTTTCCACCCATCTTACTTACAAAAGGAGACACACTATCCTCTCTTATACACACCAATTGAGCTACATTTATCAACTAATAACTACCCAAATAGAATCCTTAAATCCCTCATTATGTATTAGTTCACAAAGATACCACATCTATATAGATTAAGGTGTACTCTAAAGGAGGTTATAAAAAGAAGTGGTATATGTTCATAATGATATTTTTCAAGTTCCATTCTTTTTAAACATCATACAAATCATCAATAACCAAAATAAAATAATTATATAAGTTATTGAAACATAATTATATGTTTTTTTATTAATATTAAATCTATATTAAATCTTCTTTCTATCATGTGGAAAATAAAAACATTGCTTGTGTGTATATATGACCTGTTATCTCCATGTAGCAGTGTAATTTGTTTTTCATCCTAAATTTATATGTATGGTCATAAAAATCTAAATAAGGAAAAAATATTATATTTATGAAATTATAATGAAATTATAAATATTTTATATCATTTACCTTATTACCATTCCATCTATTGGTCATTGATAACATCATTCATCCGTACGTGTGGACTATAAACTACTCGAAGTGATTAAATTTAGTTTTTCAGTACCACCATGTATTTATGATTCTAAAATTTTATGTAGTTGAAAAAAAATTAATGAAATTATTAAACTTATGGATAACATTGAGCAATTTAAAAACACCTATTACCAAGGTTACTAAAGTGAATTAATTTTAGAGAAATTATCCAAACACCCTTAAGAGGTCATAATAACTAAGAATTATTCAATGAATAAAAGATAAATGATTATAAAAGGACATTAAAAAATTAAGTCTATATGAAAAATGATCTTAATAAAGAGTTTAATGAATTTTAATTTGTTATTCATGAGGATATAATGTACCAACCCATGAAGAAGTTCGTGGTAATGGTTTTTTCCACAACCTCATTTTTATTAAAGATTATTTATTTTTAAATTTAATTTGAATGAAATAATGAGTTAATTATCTTTTAAAATACATATATTTTATTAAACATAAGTTATATATAGATTTTACATGTTTTATTTTCATTTACCACTCTTTGTTATTTAAATAATTTTTGTAAGGAAAACTGACCACATTTCTTCTTTTGGTTGAGAATCTTTCACCTCCATATCAATGTTCAATATAATTTTTAGGAATATTTTTAAAATATTACAGTGAATGTGTATTTCATTTTGAACTATATTTTAGTTCCATACAATGGTTTATATGGAATCTTCTTCTTGTTTCCCAAATGAGGATCTTTTGACTTTTTACCCAGAGTGTGAATGGAATCCTTGTTTTAACGTTTATAGAATGAATTGGTTTTCCTGCCATATTGAAAATTTTTTTACTTGGAAGATTACTTTATAAATTTCTATGGTTATTATAAAATTATATATTTTTATCAATATTTTAGAAATTTTATTTTAATATTTTATCGAAATAAATCGATATTTTTCTCACACATTGAAGGAATGGTTCGAATTCTGTTTCAATTTTTTTAACAATTGTTAACATTATTTGATGAATATTATACTTTATTAGGATATAATCTAAGGATATAATCCAAATCATTAGTCTAGATGTATTATGATCATTTTTTTCTTTTATTTAACTGAATAAAACATTGATATTCCATAATAAATCATTCTAATACAAATGATTATATTGATTGTGTATGGAATTTTTATTCAATTATTCATGTGATGAATTCATTCGAATTAGTAAGTGATGGAAGTGTCCATTTATATTACCCTGATCCATTGGTAGGTCTCTTGAGACAAACTATTTTGAGTATTTTTGTATACCTTAACAATTTATGTATAATATATTGGCACGAGGCCTTGATGGTGTTACTATGATGTCTAATATTATTAATTATATTATTATAAAACTAGTTGATATTATCCATATGATTACTTATGTTCTAATTTCATCCATGGTTATATTCCACTTTTATGGCTTCTATTTTATGGAATATTTGATTATTTATTTTCTCTCAAATATTATTCATGATATATTTATTCTATGATAGATTCTATAGTAGGATTATCATTATTTATCATATAAACTCACACTCTATTATATTTATTCCTTACCCAGGACACCATGAATAGATATATGAATTATTTATTTTATATACTATAAGAATTAGTAATCTTCTCACTATAATTTTAATATTTATTTCATGTTTAATATGTAATTTTAAAATCATTTATTTATATAGCCTTCCATAGTTTCTAAAATCTTCAATCTTTATAATGTGATCTATTATATCATGTGAAATTGTAGTAATATAAACACCAAATCTGTGTTTTGGGAGTCTGGGTGTTACATATATGCATGCCCATATTATGATGGGTGTTCCCAAATCACACTCTAATATAACAGTTAATGTTTATATCTCATGATATGATTTGTATAAGATTAGGGTGTAAACCTAATCCATGACGGGACCCTGTACACCATGTTATTTTATATTGGAAGTGAGAATTAACTGATGCTTGTGACATAATTTATGCTGTTTTCACATTTATATGAATCCATGATTCTATGATTCCATATTACTTATTTCATCCATCAATGTAATCACTAATGTACCTTGTATATTAGGATATCATGTTATTCCATTTTAATCATATTCCAAGCACCTTTATAATGATTATACCCTTTTCTATCTTTGTAGGTCACCCATTTTTTATTTATTTTCTAGGTTATCTTAAGAAAACATGGAAGCTCAAAGAGGTTTAAGAGCACATTAAGAAGATTAAAATAAAAAATATGTATTTTAGTCTCATGTTGATGTTTTATGTACCTAGTATTCCAAATACCATGGGGCCCTAGATCGTTAGGTTTTTTTATTGTGTAATTTTGTTAAAAATAATGTAGTAATATTTGTAAGAGGATTTTATGACTATAAAGTTACCCAACTATCATCCTGAATACCCATGATCACCAACTATCCTTCAGAGAAATCATTAATCAAATTTTTTCTATCATATCATTTAGAGGTATTATTTCCTCCCGCATCAAACATGGTGCTTGTTTTGATTCTGTATCAGACTCGATGTCCATTTTCATTCTGTATCATACCTAATTACCATTTATTTATTAATTCCAACACATCCCACTGTAATTACCCATCAGATTAGATTCTCATATATTTACAAGAACCTACTTAATAAAATGATTATATACACAATTCATACACTAGTATCCATAAAAAAATGTTATCCATAATACCCACATCATACATCTAAATGTATATGGATCCTTGACTTGTAATGGAAGTGTGAGATAAATCATTTGGAACATGCTAGAAGTAACCAAATCCATGATTTCATCATCAAACCACTACTCAGAATAATCTTTTAGGAATCATCTTATCCTAACTTCAAGCTACCCATAACTCCATTATCCATCATTCTTGTTACCACTATTTAGCTCATGATCCCTCATAAAGGGTTCTCCTCTACTATGAGTACGTATTTCACAACATAAATAAGAATTTAATCCTAAATAAATTTTCGCACCCATTCATATAATTATATAAACCATCCTCAAATCACCAGACCTTGATGATATCATATCTTGCATGTTTTGGTTAATATTTTCATAAAACATGTGAACCTCCCAACAAAATTAATAAATGAAATCTCTCTTTGCACTATGTTAATTATATATAATTCCCCATACCAATACATCCCAAAATAATTTCATTGGTCCCCTGATCATGTATGTATCCAAATTCACAGAATTCAAGGGTAAAAATTTCATATGATTAAAAATAGTATATAATGACTTAATCCAAAACTTTAGTTCTTTTTGTCCGCCATATCCTTAAAATAAAGGAATATATATTTACTAGAACTTTTATGTCATATATTCCATGTATTACTCAACTCCTTGGGATCCTTGATCAATAATATTATAAATCACATTAAGCACACCCTCATCGAGTCATACAAACACTACTCAAACTGCTCAGGCCATTATATCTGACCTACATCTCTTAAAGACTCTATCTAAGGCTCATGATCACCTCTTACATGAGGGGTCTCATTAGATGAATGGATTTAGAGAACCTTGTCTCTACCTTCTTTATTCTCAAATAGATTTATTGTAGGCTGAGTCTCATTAAAAACCTAATTTTATTCTCAATACAAATATAAAATTTTAGATATCAAAAAATGTAAAACTATAATAGAATGTATGAACACTATTACTTGAACTTTCCCACCATATCCAATCCCATACCATCTATCCTCACTACCCCACCATCCAATTTCAGGTTCAGTTACTTTACATACCATTCACACATAGGATCCATATGCTTTCCAAAACATGGGTCATATCCCTAGTAAGTCTAAGTAGAATGACACCATGAATCTTTAAAGGAAAAACAATATTGGGTTTTATTGAGACATTAATCTACCAATCTTCATTGAATTTCAAGAATCACTAACTTCCCCAATTATCTGATAGAAATAACTATGATAATTTATAGGAAAACATTGTTTATCCTACTATCAAAACATTACACAACTAAATCATTTTCCATTCTAGGACCAAAATAGCCACCATAAGTATCAAAAACATGTTATATAATCCTCACATGTCTAAAATTATGTACAAGTTATTCCACATTCCTATTTTGTCCAAAATTACAACACTATAAATAAAAAATATCAAATACTAGTATATAAAAATTAATATCTCATATTATAAATATGAAAAAATACCATATCTCCAAAAAACATTGAATTCAGCCTAGAATTTTCTTGTATAGACACACAACATGAAATCATTACCTTGTTCAATTTATCAATGTTTTGAACCCCTTTTCCCCAGTATAAATCCTACAATATACTAAATAATAATGTTGGAATCTCTTGGTATTTTTTTACCTCAACCTAATCTGATACCACATTGTAATGCCCTAACCTATCCTATACTACCATAACTGGATCAGAGTGTTACATGACATCAGACACACCTCCCTATATTGTAAAGTCCAAAAACACGTAGTGTGGTCCTTATGAGTGATTTTGAGGAGAATATACCCTTTTAATGATAATAAAAATAACAAAAAACAACAATGTATCAACTATAAATAACAGTGTAATCACAACTAAAAAATTATCACAAATTCTTTATATGTTTTAAACATGTGCAGAAGGTAATTTAAGTCGTATAAGAATATATAGGATATCCCTTATCTTGATAACATAAGTACAAAAATAATATAGAAAAAAATATTCACCAATCCAACATTAAGGAAGAACCTGACCCATATGTAACCACTTGACCCAGTCTGTGCTCCACCAGTACATCCATTTCTCATATCCTCATAAACATATTCATTTACCATTAAAATTCCCATACATAATAAATATTATATTAAATGTAAAGGTCCTGTTAAGGGTGTGATTATTAACTTATAAGGGCAATAACAATATTATCCCTTACTAATATCTTTAGATATACTCGCATATAAAATGAAAAATAGATAGCAATCAAAGCATACTAAAAAGCTTCTCCTGTTGTGCATCATTAACCCAGAGTGATCATTTTATTTCTTTATATCATCTTGGGGTGGACTAATACATCCAAAATATTTCATAGTAGAAGTTTTCTTAGCCTTCCAACCAATTATATACTACCCAAAGTCTCACACAAAATATATAAATATACCAATCTAGTGTCAATCGCAATTCCCCAAAGGCACATCCCCTTCCATGTAATAGGACCAACATTATCTCAAATCCATTTATGATTTTTCAAACCGATATACCAATAGAACCTAAGGAATTTTTGAGCAATATTTACTAATTAGAATCCATTGACATCAACTTAATAAATATATGATTGGAATCATACTCTGATCTATGTGAATCAGTCATTGCCAATCAATATGGGATGCAACTCACTCTATTATTGTAGTTTAACAAACTGCCAACCATGTACAAATAAAATGTATCCCCTCTTCCACACATATATTTAATGTCATCACCCTATAATGTTAAATATATGAATGTTACGACCATGATGAGTAGACTAAATAAGATAATGTTTCCTATAATGTTTTCATATGACCCAAAAAACCTCAACACCCATGATGTGTGGAATCGTCAACCTCTTATGAACACATCCTATAAACATCCAACATGACCGATGTCAATGGTTATCACCATTTTCATCATACCAATGAACCTCACTAACCAATTTCTGAGGATTTAAATATCTCGTAGTCATATGGGTTACACCCAGTATATAGCTAAGTAACCATATCAATCATAAAAATCATTGAATAACCACTTTATAATATGTGACATAAAGCCTATCACAAACAGGAATTATAACACTGATTAAGAATTATTTACAAGATCACATCCACTATTTTCCACATGAGACTACCCCTAGGGTTCCTTTAAACAAAATAAAAACCCTAAGTAGTTTTGTTCCAAACTTCATATAAACAATACAACCCATACATAATTATTACACTTCTGATAACAAATATATGAAAACATAATAATTAGGAACCACCCACTAGGATATAGATGAGCTCCACTCATTTTAGAACCATAATCGATTTTATTTTAGATAGAAGATATCCATAAATCTAAAAATATCCAAATTTTTGGGAAACATTGGTTAAAAGAACTATAATTTAAAAGGAACCAATATAAATCACTCAAAGACAACATTCCTTACAAATGTATACCCCCTAGAACATTGGGTAGAAAGAAGAAAAAATATTCAAAGAAGATTCACCAAAATGAGAAAGAAATGAATTAAATAAGGAAACTAGGGCTCATGAATGTATTCTAGTTAAAAGGGACATTATACCATTTTTTAGTTGAATTCATTAATTAAAATTAATTTAAATATTTTTAATTTTTTTTCAAAAACCTATCACATTAAATCTTGATAAGAACCCTATCCATTTCAAATGGACCTTAATCTTATGATACATAGGTTACTATTATGTATACTCTATACTGGACATTTAATCATTCATATACATTGGATAAACTTATGTATTTGAGTTAGATTGTATTTTAACTACTTTTTGTGTCTATTTTTATGAATAAATACCGACCAATTTTTCATTTTCAATGGAATTTCATCTTTTTAATTCTTCAAGGAGTTATTGGAAATTTCAGGGAAAATGACATTATTCATGGTTTCAAAGGTTTTTGGATGATTTCTAGATTTTATTTATGAATACATTATTTTATTTATGATCTTCTGAATGCCTAGGAAGAAGTCAATTTTTAGCTTGGAATTGGAATATTTGGATAAGTCTAGTATATGATAAGCTATTTTATTATGCCTTATAATTTAGTTTATAAGATCGTATGATGTTTTAATATACCAAATATTCACCCCCATTGGATACTTTTGAGCCTCATAATACTTTTTTGGAAGCTTGTAAGACATTTTTTAATGTCACATAAGAGAGTTTTCAACCTGTACGATGATATCCTTTTCTGAAATCAAATTTTGTATAACTTTTCCCTTAATCCTGTAAGATAATTATGAATTTTATAATACATTTTTTTATCATAATATCATATTTTGGAGGACAATTATGATAATTCCCTTTTTTATATCTATGATCTCCGATGATATATCCCAACTCTTATGAAATTTTGGTCCAATATAAGAGACTAATCCATTCACATAAGACATTTTCAATGACGATAAAACATTTTTTAGATCTGGTATGATATTTATCATTTTTGGCTGAATTCAGTCCCCTTATGTAATTTTATCCAGTAAAACATTTTAGTTAATCTTATATCATATCATACTTTCCTTTGTGAAATTTTAGGAAAATATGGTGCAAGTTGTGTTGTGTCCTAAATCGACGGTCAAAGGACACTACATTGTGGTTGAGCTCCCATAGTCTTCATTAATGTGTTATTTTGGAATTTTTAGTTGGTATCATGATTTAATTTAATAATAGGATCAATAGTTTAATGATCATGATTGATTAAAAGGAAAAAATATTCATTCCATACTGAAAAGAAATAATTTCTCCCAAAATACACAAGGTGAGGAATTAATTGTTATTGTTGCTGACACATAGAGTCAATCATGAAAGATATAATTCATGAAAATAGGATTTTTCGAAGTAATATTAAATTATATAAGTATTTTTAAAATATTATCCATCCAAAATGGGATTAGAATGTTTTCACAGCAAAGGGTAAGTGACACAAATGGCATGAGGGGCTGTGTACTGCAAGATTATTCACACAGAACTACTTATAATAGAGGGAAAAAATATGGAGATAAGAGTTTATTGGAACATTATTATATAAAACACCCTATGGTTTTGTTGGTGGAGATCCAATTTTAATCCATTCTGAGACATTAACATTTCATTGTATCTTCTTTTATTTCATTAGAAAATGTATTTTGGAATGAAGCTCTTTTTCTTTCTCAAATTCCATTTTATTATAATATGTTCTAGATTGTATTTCATTTTCTAAATGTAAAATGGATTTTAATTCTATTTAAAATTATTTAGAAAGGTCTTACCTTTGATCAAAGTTAGATTAGTTAGATTTAATTTCATAGAGGCCATTGAGCTTTTGAATAGCTTTTATATGTGGATGAAAACCCATACTGTGGCTATAGAATGGTATTTATACAAAGTTTAGGGGACCCTAGGAGTTATTTTATGGGAATTAAGAAATAATAATATATAATTCAAGTAGTCGGGGACAAATTAATGACCAAAGGATTAATAATAGTCCATTTTTAGTGTCTTTGATATCAATCTCCACACCTCTTTTCACTCCAAATTCACCACTTCTTTCAAAATCATTCAATCTGTTTTCTTTTAGAGTAATTTTTTATTTTATATATTATTTTAACTCTTTGAAATCCATAATTTAGTTCCTATTTAAAAAATTTAAAAATGAAAGTGACATTTTTCAAAATTTGTTTGGAACCTCCTTGAGAGACACCCCATGAATTTATATATTGCATTACATTGCTGATGAATATTTGACGGTAGTATTTGAAAAAAAATCCACATTGTAAATTGGATCTCTTGATGGGGAGGCTTCTTATATTTAATAACTATGTTTATGTATCTATATGAATTCTAACCATAAATTTTCACCTTTATATATATAAATTTACTAAACTTATCACTATAGGGATATATATGTTTGAAGTTACATAATTTCTAGTTTTGAATCCACCACTAACACACAAATAAAAAATTATTTTGATACTGAAATCACCATGGTTCGAAACAGAAAGTTGAAATAATTAGATTCATCTTATAAATACAATTAACAAAACCCAATAGAATATCTGGATTAACCTATTATTATTCAAATTAAATCCAGTTTCATTTACCAAATTCGAAAAAATCTATAAACTTACTAGTGAGGATCCAAAAAAACACCTACAATACTGTAGTTATATTTTTGATAACATGAAATAAAAAAGGGTGAATGTAAATGAAATAAAACTACGTGATTTTCGTTTTTATTTAAAATTATTTTTTAAGAAATTATTTTTTTATAATCCCTAAACTTGGATTATAAGTTAATATGAAGTTTAAAACCACTTTATTGAATTTTTTTCCATATTTATATAGAAACATACATTAAAAAAATAAATTTATGGTATTTGGAAAAATCCAAGAGAACATTGCATAAATATTGTGAATGATTCAAATAATTATGATTTAGTTTCCCACACCATTAAGATTGTGAAAATTTTTATTCAATATCTCTTAGATAGATTGTGTATTACTGAATAAAGCAAGATAGATTCCACTTTAAGGTGAGATTTAGCTGATAAAATCCTAACTATTGGTAGAAATTTATTTGTAAACATCACCCAGAATTATCAATATTTTTTTTATTATATGACTTATTCATATCAAATAATCTCAATAAATGTCCACTTCCAGTTATTAAAATTAAATGATTGTGAATCAACTTTGTGATATTACCATTATTTTTATATGAATGAATCAATCCAACAATTTTCAAACTCCTCAAAAATAAAAAAAAATTGTTCTATTTCAAGTACACTATATAATTTCCTCTTCCAATGAAAATTTTAGGGATTTATGTCCATAAAATGAAGGAATGTTTTAAAAAATTTAATGTTCTTTCCCTAGAAAACATTTTTCTTAAAAAAATTCCTTTTCAAACTTACAAAAACATCAAATAAATATATAATAACCAAACCAATTACATGTTTAGATAACCTTGAAAAATAATTTTTTTAAGTTCAATAATTTAATTCTAAATTTAGATACTTAAATGAGAAGAACAATGCTTAACCCTTAATTAATTTCCATCCTATTCAGACGAATCATAAAATAGAAAATAACTTTCAAAAAAATGTGAGAAAAAAAAGTAAATTAAAAACAAAAATAACTAAATTTAAGTAAATTATATATAACAAAAAATGAATTAATTATCCAAATGGGTCAACTAGATAATAATTTTGGTATCATAAAAGACAAATTAGTAGTGGTATTACCGCACGACCTCAATTAAATTACAAGTAAAAAAAGAGAAGATAATGCATGTTCCCTGTAGCTTATATATGGAACAATGCTAGAAAATACCCAAAATGAAAATAAATAATACATGTTTAAAACCAAACCTAGAAAATAGATTTACACAACAACTTCTTCATTTTTAGAGCTTGTTAAGGAAATAAAAACCATTGATGGACCAAATAAAAATTCAGAATTTGTTTTGAATGAAAATTCAATTTCAAAATAATAATATTTTCCTAAAAGAACTAGGAATGATCGGAATATATTTTCATAAAGATACATATACCAAAAAATTCACTCAAAATGGTCAAGAGACACCCAACAAATACCCACCCCCTGCAATGAAATTAACAAATCATTGAATAAAATTACTAAAAAAGAGGTAGATAAAGAATTTTTAGAATATTTTAGGAATATTAATTTCAACATAACCTGGATAGATGTTGTGAAAAATATTAAAATGTATGATTTTTTAAAAATAAAATTTTCCTAATAAATATAAATTCAATGGTGGATATTTATGGGGGAATGTTTCCTCTAATATTCAACACAATTTTCCTTGCTAATATTATGATCTGAGAACATTTACCCCTCTATATTTCATGGAGGAATTAAAATCAAGGATTTCTTTGTATATTTATGAGCTTCTATAAATATTAATTCCACTTATGGTTACTCTAATTTATAGGTTAAAGAATTAAATACCATGGAAAATGTAACCAAATTTTCTTGTTAGACTACCACCAAGACATATGGGGTTATGATTGATGTCTTAGTTTAGGTAAGAGGTATTATTTACTAATTTTTTTATGTTTTGGACATGAAAGATGATAGATTTTGTACAGATTCATGTATCATTCTTGGGGTAGCTTTTCTGAAAACATATAAGGGTATAATTAATACTCAAAAAAGAAAATTTTCAATAGAATTTAGAAAATATATAGTTATATTATATATTTTTATTTAGTGAAATACTAAATGGAGAATAATTCATCCCCTATAGCTAAAAATAATAATTCATTTTATTGTGAGTTACTTCCTAGTTTCCCATGTAATTAATAAGAAAATTTATTCTTATGAAAATGAATATTTTGTTACTACTAAAATTAATTTAAATAATACATAGATTGATGTTTGAAATGATATTTTGGAGTATTTAAATAATGTTTCAAAACAATTTTATTTATAAAATGTTAAATTTATTTATTTTTTATAATTATTGAATTTCCAAAAAATGACAATTCTGTTTTCGATTTAAATGATTTATAAAATTCTTTGAGTCAAATCATGTATGAGTTTTTTGAATCTATTATTATTACTTCATGTCATGTTATTGAATTTTATTTTTGATCATTATCTTGTTTTTGATATAATTTATGAAATTTTAAAATATTATAATCCTTCATGTATTTGTTACAATTTTTTTTTATTTTTCATGACAAATCCCTATTTAATTTTAAAAAAAATATTAAACCGAATTCTATAAATTTAGATTCTGTGTATCCTTTCAAATATAGAATTTTTCTATAAAATATATTCTTTTAATATACTATGAGATAATATAATTTCCCCAAATTGAATCTAAAATATGATAATTTTTTAATGTAATTATGAATTGAAATTGTTGTTGTAAATTTTCTTTATCATTATTTTATAAATGAATATTTCCCCAAAGTTAGAGTTGGATATTGCCTAAAAACCCCAAGTATAAAATATTAAGAGAAAATAATAAATTTCCCATATTAATTAAAAAATATATTATAATATTATTATACAATCAATTTTGAAGAGTCCTTATAACTCATAAGAAAGAATTAGGATGAATTTTATTCAATTTAGCTGGAATAATCCCTTAACATTTAATGTGTATTTTTTGGAGATAATGCCATGATTTTGAGGAAATTTCATGGGATATTTAAACCAAAACGTTTAGTGTTTTATAAAAAATTAATTTAAAAAATTTTTCCCACTGGAATTATATTTCCCATCTCTTACATCCAATGGGTGAGTCATATTCAACTTTTTTTTTAAAAAATAATTTCATAACCATCACAAAATATAATTTTGGAAAACTTGTTCTTATTAGGATTCCAAACAAACTGAGGTTTTACAATGATTATAGGGTCCACAAATTAGTGGAATTTTGATGATAAATTTCCACATAAATTTATTGACCATGATATTTATATATTATTATGATAGACTCAATACTATTTTTATAAACATTTTTTTTGGTAACTTGCAAATTCACACAGCACATAAAGATCAAGAGAAGACTACTTTCCCATTTCCTTTTAGTATTTATTTTCAAAATGATACCCCCTTTTTTTATAATTCATATAGACACTTTAATGGATGTATGATGACAATTTCATTGAATTTATAAATATTTATGCCTCATATTTTGAGAATTGTTCGAAATATTTTTTATACTATGGTTTACACTTTAACTAATAAAAATATTATTCAAAATTATTAAAAATTAAACTTCATGGTATAAAAATTTATTTTAAATGGGTATTTTTATTTCAAAATATTTAATTCAAGTAGAAAAATAAATGTTTGAGTTCATTTGTTCTATTCCCTACCAGAGAAATTAAAATATGTGACACTTTTTGTTTAGATATGACAGATTATATGAGATATTAAAAAAATATTTTAGAGATGAAACATTTATTTTATCGATTTTTATTAAAAAATATTAAAAATATATCTTTTAAGGGAGTTGTAAATAAGAATTTAGATGAGAAAAAAAATGAATGACAACACTAACCGTTGTTCATCCACCAAAATGGAGCTTAACTTTTTAGTAAATGATTGATTCCTCTGATTTTTCTCTAGGATATAGTTTGAGTCAAAATATGGAAAATAAATATCATCTGATTTATTATTCATATATAAATCTAGATTAATAAAAGGTTAACTACATATAAACTGAGAAGGTGTAGTTGGCTATTATAAGTGTTTTTGATGAATTTACATGTTATCTGTCTGGTTAGAATTTTTTTTCACTTACCATTATACAATGATATTTTTAATGAAGAAACATGATTCACAAAAAAGGATTATGAGATGGATATTATTGTTACATGAATTTTATATTGAGATAAAACTTTATATAATATTTAAAAACCTTTTTATGAATATGTGTGACGATTATCCATTGTTTTAGGTGAAAAATTTGAAATATGTCTACCCATTAAGAAAACATTTCCAATAGAGGGATTATATGTTTTATGAATATTGAGTCCATGTTATATAAATCCTATGAATTTTATATATACTAAATAATTTACCTATTTATTTTCTATGAAACATGTTTCCAATATCATTAGTGACTCAAGAAACTACATTATTGATGACCATTATTTATGGCATGTTAATTGTGACAAAATGATATTAATATGTATTCCAAAATTTAAATTCTAATCAATCCTATTTTTTATAATACATTAGTCTATAAGGGATATTTTGGATTTCAAATCACCACCATAAAATTTCTGGATTATAGTATATATTGGTCCACCATTTTAAATGATACTTATGAATTCATCAAAATATTTAAAACATACCAATTTCAAGGAAATATTTCTATGATAAATTGGATGCCTAAACAACCCCTTTTGATTTATGATGTTATTTATGTACCTGGTACTGATTTTAGGGTAGTATTTACCAACTATTTTGGATATCTTTACATATTTTTTATTAATTTTAAAAGTGGATAGAAGCTATCCCCACTAGAGCTAATGATGTCAAGTTGTTTGTATGTCTGTGAAAGTAAATTTGTTTTCTTAATTTGGTTTTCTAATATTTGTAATCACTAATCTTAGTACCAACTTGTGTAACTGAACCTTTGAATCTGTTTTATTGAAATATATAGTTCATAATAGGGTTTTTATAGCCTATAATCCCTCTTAAAATAGAATAGATAAATTATCAAATAGATAAATAATTTTTTTAAGAAAACCTTGCACTCAGAAACAAAATATTGGAGTTTTCAATTAGATGATTCTCTTTTTGGATTATTTTAATTATTATAAACTAATTATTGTATTTACCCCATTTATAATTGTGTGTTAATTTAATTTACACTTTTTTACTGGGATTTTGGTCAAAAAAATTTCAGATTCCAATAATTCTAACACAAATATGTTTTCTACTATAAATGAATGAAAATTTTAGTTATAGTAGTTTAAAAAAACACAAAATAATTGAAGTGCCCAGATCAGTGTGAATCACTGAGAGGGGGAGGGGGTGAATCAGTGATCCTTTAAAACTTTTTACTAATTGATTCTTAATCAATTAAACCTCTATGGCTGGTTAAAGCCTCGATCCACTCTTCTTGTATCTCTCAACCTTTCCCGGATAATGCAGTAATGAAAAGGCACAGGACACAAGGATTTACAAGGTTCGGCACCAAAGGCCTACATCCTTGCCATGCTCTCCAAGCATGGATTCTCCCATTATAATCTGTTAGTATTACAATGGTCGATACAGCTTCCCACCGTATCTCTCCTGAGTCCCACAGGAGGGTCTTTATACTGCGTCCCACAGTGTTACCAGAGTCCCACTGGCCTGCTTCCGAATCCCACTGAAGACTTCTTCTCCCTGAGTCCCACAGGGTCTTCTCTTGGCTCCTCGAGTCGCACGATTAGCTCTTCTTCACTTTAAGGTCTTCAAGTATCTTCAGCAGTCTGGGATAAAGACTGCTGGCCTTGCTCTGTACCTCTGATCACTTTTGATGATCAGGATCTTCTCAATCTACTGAAAACTCAGACAACCAATCTCTTTAACTTCAGTCTGGCTCAGTCTCAGTTCACTTCAACATCATGCACTGAGTGCATGGAAACTCTTCAAGATCTTCAAGTCTTGGACTCCTCAGATGCACACCACTGATTTAGCACTGTTCACGTGTGCACGTGCATGCATGCATGCATGCACTTTCCCTTTCCTCTTCTTGGTGCAGTAGACCCACAAAGGGTGTAATATCTTTAATCACACACCTTCACTGAACTTCACACACTTTATCCAATTTGTTTACACACTTTTGAGTGTGTTTTACTTTGGTGTGAGTTGTCTTCTTCTTCGTCTTCTAATGTGTATACACTCTTAGTCCACACACTAGGTTCGGCCAACTTCTCTCTGTTGTTTCGCACACACAACTTTGTTCATTGATTTGCACACACACAATGAGTGTATATTTGGCCTTCACTTCCTCTTGCACACACACAAAGTATTCTTTGTTCTCCAAGTGTGCACAACCTCTTTGCACAAACTTAGGCTTCGGCCTCCTTGTTTTGTTTGCACACACACTTCCTTTGTTCAATTAGCAAACACAAGGCTTGGCCTTCCTCTTCCTCTTGCACACACAACTTGGATTTAGTTGTGGTCTTCCTCTCCTACTTGCATACACACGGCTAGGGTGTAGTCTTTATTAAGCACACACACACAAGGTGTGTAATTCATACTACCCGAACCTCCTTCCAATGTGAAGGGCGCGCAAGGGGTGCGGCCACTTCCACTTCTTCTTCAAAGAGCACAAGGTATGAGCCGCGGCCTCTCTTCTTCTTCAAAGCGCAAGGCACACTTGGTGCACAAGGCAGTGTGCAAGTGCTCAAGGCCTCTAGGGCGCGCAAGCCTCGGGTGCAAAGCACCTTGGGTGCAAGGCACCTCAACCACGGGGCGCGCAAGAGCTACTGCCCCGGGTTCTTCCTGCCGCGCAAAGGGATAGCGCGCAGGGGACTCCTTCCCTTCACCTCTTTCGCGCAAGGGGTGCGCGAAAGGAACTCCTTCGGGCCTCGGGTGTCACCGAGAACAACAGCCGCGCAAGTGCTTTGCGCGGCGGCTTCTTCTTCGCGAGGCAGAGGCACACGCGGGACACAAATCTTCAACAAGGTTTCAGCACCCCTCTTCATGACTCGGGTGCTCCTTTTATAGGCAGAGAAACGCTTCTAAACTTCTGCGTGGGATAAATCTCAAATCCCCGAGATTTTTGGATCTTTAAAAACATTCCAAATCATTATTTTCTTTCACTGTTTCACGCGGGTTCTCATGTTTTAATTTCCTCTACGTGCATGCGAATTAGAACGCATGCACGGCCTTCTTGTGATCCAAAACATGCACGCATAAACACCCCACGGCCTTCGGCAGCTTTTCTTGCCTCGGCCTCGACCGAAATTCCTCATTTGTTGCATGCAAGCCAATTTTAAGGCATGGATGTATTCAGTGTGGCCAGACAATCTCAATGGACGCTTTACTTCCTTCAGAGGTGGCCGGGAACTCGAAATCCATCTTCGGGAGGCCTCTGGTTCGAAGGCGGCTCGCGGGTGGCTTCGGCTCGAGCTCGAGGTGGAAGACGAGCCACGGCCGTCGGATCAGGCGATGGAGATACATCGGACGGCCTGGATCAGATCGCCTCGCCGCGGATCAGTTGTGCGGCCGAGATCTGGCGCGCGATTGATCGTGCGGCCAGGATTACTCCCGCGGAAAAAATCCGCGTCCCACATCAAAACGGCGAGAGGTTTTCTCGCGGCTTATCAACATGCCGCTCCCCCAGCACCCTCAATTGAATCTCCTCCCTCCACGGTGCCGCCCCGCACCGTGTTCTCCCTGCGGGCACGCTCTGCGCCCACTCTGCTCTTGCGGGCGCGCCACTGGCGCCCACTATGCACCTCTCGGGCGCGCTCCTGCGCCCACGCTGCGCGGGCTTCATCACCGCGTGGCCCCGGGGCTTATACACGGCCCCGGCCTCTCTTGGGCTGGCCCCATGGGATCCCCTTGGGCGTGGTGACCTGGTCCAACATGTGCCTTGGGTTGAACCCTTAAGGCTGGCCCTTGAGGTTGGCATATTTTTTGGCAAAGTAACAAATAGGACTTTGTCAAAAACAAAGTCCTCCATGAAAAATACCAATTCTAAATGCCAAATGCCTCCTCCTCTTCTTCTAAGCCATTCTTCCTCTTCTTTATTTCTTCTTCTTCATTAGAATTCATCATCCTTCTTCAACATATAATCATCATTTAACAATGGAATTCTTGAAGGTTCTTCATCTTCAACCGAACTCCTGAATCAACATGAAATCTCCAATGTGCTTCATTGATCTAATCAGAGATCAAGTTGGAACTTCTTCAAATTCACATGCACTAAGTGTTAGTGCATGTACTTCTTCAGCTCACTTCATCCACTTAGTACTTGTGGATGGATCTTCTTCAACTCCTCATGCATTTTCACTACAATGCATGGTCTTCAAACAATGTTGTGACATTGTATCATCATGATACAAGTTCTTTGAACTTAAAATCAGCTCAACAATCGTCAGATTTATCACTAGAGAATGTTTCAACCACATCTCCTATGTCACTTAGTGAATCTCCTAAGTGACATGCATCTTAGTACCATGACCATTCTCCTTCATCACCATCACCATCACATCCTTTGACATTCACATACTCCTTGACATTCATTCATTCCAAGACAACTTCATGCCTCATTGACAACAAATGCAACACAATGCACTTCAATCTCCCCCTTTGTATTTGTTGTCAATACACTCCTTCGGCACATATGAATGGGTCAATATGTGTGCCAATATTTCTCCCCCTTATTGGCAATCAAATGCAAAGGTGTGGTGTGGTTCTCTTCCACAATATCTCTTCCTCCCTTTGAAAAGTATTTTCTTGAAAAACACTGAGAGAGGGATGATGTCACATGTTCTTCTTTAGCAAAGAACCTTTAGTAGATCAACTCTAAGTCTACTTGGGCTAACCCGGTGTAGAAAACAAGAGTGATGTAACCAAGGAACTCAATGTTGTCCATAACTCTCTACACATGTGAGATCATGCTTAGGGGTTTGAAATTTTTCATATATAACAATGAATTGCTAAATCCTGCACATACTTCACAAAACTCATTAGAAAGTTCAGTGCAATGATAAAGCTCCCCCTTTCATCTACTTTCTCAAGATGATATTAATTTCAGAACATCATCTTCTCCAGATTGGCTCCCCCTCAAGGGGTGCACTCCATTCTGTCCAAACCATCCTCTAGCTGAGAATGATCATCATCTTCAATTCCCTGCAATGTTAGCACATGTAAATACAAGTGTATAAGGGAATAAGATGGAACCTCCTTGGTTCATCAATGTGAACAACAAGGTTGAGAAGATTCTCTCAACCGAGATGTCCCATTTTCACCATTCTTCACACTTTCACATTTGATCTTCAATGATGTTTGTGCTGGTGTGGATCTCAATACATCTTCATGTGAAATATTTTTCTTCCCTTTTGCCTTAGAAATTGCCAGAACTTCATCTTCAGCTCTTTGCAGATCTTTGGCAAGTTGCAACTGATTTGGCCATATGACTAGTAAATCATTTGGAAGTGTGGCCTCAGTTCTGGATATTCCACATGGTTCCTTTGATGCTGTCAAGCTACCTCTCTTAGGCAACTTGTTTTCAATCAATCCCTTCTGCTTATTTTGGATTGATTGTCTGTTTGAGTTCAGTTGGATTCTATTTATTTTCATGGCTTCTTTACAAAGATCCATGATATGTCCTTTCTTCTCACAGTAGAAGCATTTCTTGGTGGTCCTTCTGGATGCATCACCCTTCTTGGATTTAGACTCCAAGGTCTTCTCTTCCTTTTTCATAAACTTCTTGGGAGCATCTTCAGCTTTCTTCTGCTTGCTTCCCAAGGATTCTTTCTGAGCCAGGTTCTGTGATCTTTTCTTCTTTCCAGCTTTGGATACAGTTGGAGACTGACATGTATCTTTTTGACCACTTTTGCAATCATCCCAGATGTTGTCAAGTAATCCAAATCTATTTGCAGTAAACAGATGTCTCTGGACCTGTGGATGCTGCTTCTTTTCTTCTGGCTTGCTCCCCCTTGGCATGGGCTTCCTTTGTGCTTTGACATTCAGTGGATTGTACCAACAATCCTTTGCACAGTGCCCATACTTGTTACAACACCAACATTGACCCACAAATCTTGACTTTTTGATTCCTTCTGATTGTAGGGTTCTTGTCTTTAATTGTTGTGCTTCTTCAGGAGAGCTCTGCTTCTTTATTGTCTTCATCCATATTTGTTTGGAACTATTCTTCCATCCTGCACTTTTCGTGGAAACACATTTAGAAACATGAGTACAAGATGGGATGGATGGTACCTTCTTTCTAGAAGATGTTGCACTTTTATTAGAGGATGTATTTCTCTTAGAATCATCCTGCTCAAGGTTCACTTGAGTAGCAACATTTCTTCTTTCAGCTGACTGGGAGGATTCAGCTTTGGGTGATTGCTGATTTTTCAATATCACCTCTAGTTCTAAGCATTTCATATTGAGGGAGTTCTTCTCATCCTCAATAGTTCTTAGCTTTCCTTCCCAATTCTCCACCAGTTGTTTCATCTGGTCTTCATGCACCTTCTTCAATTCTTGCAATGAATTGTCCAGCTCCTTCACCCTTTTGACTTTGTCTTCTAGTTGAGCATCTTTGACAACCATTGACACTTTGTGCCTCTTTTCCAGTGCATGGAAAACTTCTTTGACCACAGTCTTAAAGAATTCTTTCTCAGAAAGGCTTCTTTGCAATTCTTCAGTAGTGTCTTCATATCTTTCATTGCAAAGAGATATTGTCTCATCATTAGCCTTCACCAGCTTTCTGAGAGTGTTGGTTATGCCAACCCTTTTTGCCAATTGGACTTCTAGAGAATTGGCTTCATCTTCTAGCTGTAATTTTTCTTCTTGAAGATCAAGGAGGCCTGTAGCTATACACATTGCAATTTCCTTGGGGACTCTCTTCTGAAGATATTTGATTGCATTTAGAAGATCATTGTTTCTTCCATCTTCATCACAGCTAGAGCAGGCTTCATCAGAAGAATGATAAAAGGAATTGTCATCTGATGTGACTGTCACATTTCTTTCCATAGAAGGAGTTTCTCTGATTGTAACAACCTTCTTCTTCATCTTCTTTGCCTGTTTCTTCATTCTGTTTTTCAGAGTCTTGGCAGATATCTCCATTTGAGGCTGTTCTTTCATTTCCTCAAATCTGCACTCCATATAGACTCTCTTGGATCTTTTATAGGTAACCTCCCTCTGATACCAATTGAAGTGCCCAGATCAGTGTGAATCACTGAGAGGGGGAGGGGGTGAATCAGTGATCCTTTAAAACTTTTTACTAATTGATTCTTAATCAATTAAACCTCTATGGCTGGTTAAAGCCTCGATCCACTCTTCTTGTATCTCTCAACCTTTCCCGGATAATGCAGTAATGAAAAGGCACAAGACACAAGGATTTACAAGGTTCAGCACCAAAGGCCTACATCCTTGCCATGCTCTCCAAGCATGGATTCTCCCATTATAATCTGTTAGTATTACAATGGTCGATACAGCTTCCCACCGTATCTCTACTGAGTCCCACAGGAGGGTCTTTATACTGCGTCCCACAGTGTTACCAGAGTCCCACTGGCCTGCTTCAGAATCCCACTGAAGACTTCTTCTCCCTGAGTCCCACAGGGTCTTCTCTTGGCTCCCCGAGTCGCACGAGTAGCTCTTATTCACTTTAAGGTCTTCAAGTATCTTCAGCAGTCTGGGATAAAGACTGCTGGCCTTGCTCTGTACCTCTGATCACTTGTGATGATCAGGATCTTCTCAATCTACTGAAAACTCAGACAACCAATCTCTTTAACTTCAGTCTGGCTCAGTCTCAGTTCACTTCAACATCATGCACTGAGTGCATGGCAACTCTTCAAGATCTTCAAGTCTTGGACTCCTCAGATGCACACCACTGATTTAGCACTGTTCACGTGTGCACGTGCATGCATGCATGCATGCACTTTCCCTTTCCTCTTCTTGGTGCAGTAGACCCACAAAGGGTGTAATATCTTTAAGCACACACCTTCACTGAACTTCACACACTTTATCCAATTTGTTTACACACTTTAGAGTGTGTTTTACTTTGGTGTGAGTTGTCTTCTTCTTTATCTTCTAATGTGTATACACTCTTAGTGCACACACTAGGTTCGGCCAACTTCTCTTTGTTTTTTCGCACACACAACTTTGTTCATTGATTTGCACACACACAATGAGTGTATATTTGGCCTTCACTTCCTCTTGCACACACACAAAGTATTCTTTGTTCTCCAAGTGTGCACAACCTCTTTGCACAAACTTAGGGTTCGGCCTCCTTGTTTTGATTGCACACACACTTCCTTTGTTCAATTAGCAAACACAAGGCTTGGCCTTCCTCTTCCTCTTGCACACACAACTTGGATTTAGTTGTGGTCTTCCTCTCCTCCTTGCATACACACGGCTAGGGTGTAGTCTTTATTAAGCACACACACACAAGGTGTGTAATTCATACTACCCGAACCTCCTTCCAATGTGAAGGGCGCGCAAGGGGTGCGGCCACTTCCACTTCTTCTTCAAAGAGCACAAGGTATGAGCCGCGGCCTCTCTTCTTCTTCAAAGCGCAAGGCACACTTGGTGCACAAGGCAGCGTGCAAGTGCTCAAGGCCTCTAGGGCGCGCAAGCCTCTGGTGCAAAGCACCTTGGGTGCAAGGCACCTCAACCACGGGGCGCGCAAGAGCTACTGCCCCGGGTTCTTCCTGCCGCGCAAAGGGATAGCGCGCAGGGGACTCCTTCCCTTCACCTCTTTCGCGCAAGGGGTGCGCGAAAGGAACTCCTTCGGGCCTCGGGTGGCACCGAGAACAACAGCCGCGCAAGTGCTTTGCGCGGCGGCTTCTTCTTCGCGAGGCAGAGGCACACGCGGGACACAAATCTTCAACAAGGTTTCAGCACCCCTCTTCATGACTCGGGTGCTCCTTTTATAGGCAGAGAAACGCTTCTAAACTTCTGCGTGGGATAAATATCAAATCCCCGAGATTTTTGGATCTTTAAAAACATTCCAAATCTTTATTTTCTTTCACTGTTTCACGCGGGTTCTCATGTTTTAATTTCCTCTACGTGCATGCGACTTAGAACGCATGCACTGCCTTCTTGTGATCCAAAACATGCACGCATAAACACCCCACGGCCTTCGGCAGCTTTGCTTGCCTCGGCCTCGACCGAAATTCCTCATTTGTTGCATGCAAGCCAATTTTAAGGCATGGATGTATTCAGTGTGGCCAGACGATCTCAATGGACGCTTTACTTCCTTCAGAGGTGGCCGGGAACTTGAAATCCATCTTCGGGAGGCCTCTGGTTCGAAGGCGGCTCGCGGGTGGCTTCGGCTCGAGCTCGAGGTGGAAGACGAGCCACGGCCGTCGGATCAGGCGATGGAGATACATCGGACGGCCTGGATCAGATCGCCTCGCCGCGGATCAGTTGTGCGGCCGAGATCTGGCGCGCGATTGATCGTGCGGCCAGGATTACTCCCGCGGAAAAAATCCGCGTCCCACATCGAAACGGCGAGAGGTTTTCTCGCGGCTTATCAACATGCCGCTCCCCCAGCACCCTCAATTGAATCTCCTCCCTCCACGGTGCCGCCCCGCACCGTGTTCTCCCTGCGGGCGCGCTCTGCGCCCACTCTGCTTTTGCGGGCGCGCCACTGGCGCCCACTATGCACCTCTCGGGCGCGCTCCTGCGCTCACGCTGCGCGGGCTTCATCACCGCGTGGCCCCGGGGCTTATACACGGCCCCGGCCTCTCTTGGGCTGGCCCCATGTCATCCCCTTGGGCGTGGTGACCTGGTCCCACATGTGCCTTGGGTTGAACCCTTAAGGCTGGCCCTTGAGGTTGGCATATTTTTTGGCAAAGTAACAAATAGGACTTTGTCAAAAACAAATTCCTCCATGAAAAATACCAATTCTAAATGCCAAATGCCACCTCCTCTTCTTCTAAGCCATTCTTCCTCTTCTTTATTTCTTCTTCTTCATTAGAATTCATCATCCTTCTTCAACATATAATCATCATTTAAGAATGGAATTCTTGAAGGTTCTTCATCTTCAACCGAACTCCTGAATCAACATGAAATCTCCAATGTTCTTCATTGATCTAATCAGAGATCAAGTTGGATCTTCTTCAAATTCACATGCACTAGGTGTTAGTGCATGGACTTCTTCAGCTCACTTCATCCACTTAGTACTTGTGGATGGATCTTCTTCAACTCCTCATGCATTGTCACTACAATGCATGGTCTTCAAACAATGTTGTGACATTGTATCATCAGGATACAAGTTCTTTGAACTTAAAATCAGCTCAACAATCGTCAGATTTATCACTAGAGAATGTTTCAACCACATCTCCTATGTCACTTAGTGAATCTCCTAAGTGACATGCATCTTAGTACCATGGCCATTCTCCTTCATCACCATCACCATCACATCCTTTGACATTCACATACTCCTTGACATCCATTCATTCCAAGACAACTTCATGCCTCATTGACAACAAATGCAACACAATGCACTTCAATAATGAATATAAGAAATATGATATGCACAAGAAGAAAAAATCATTTCATTGAATAAATAATATTAAAAAATACTTTAAAATATGGATATAATGTGATTCTATTTGACTCCGAATGAAGCTATCCCTAGTAAATTTAATTCCAAATCGTTATCGCCTTTCATTATTACACGTATTTTTTCTTTTAGTGCCATGAAAATTAAATATATAGACATATAAACACTATTTAGATTCAATGGTTAAAAATTTAATAGATTTGAAGATAATTTTGAAGAGCCACCTAAGGTGGTGTTTTATATCCATGAATATGAGTACCACTAAACAATAGGTTGTGTTCTTTATTTATACTTGTTTTTGATTTTTTCCATGAATTCTAAATTTTATTTTCTCACATATTTTGTTCCACAATTAGAAAATTACGTAATAAATGTGTGTAAGGTTGAATATACTTTATTAGAATATTTTTTATGTTTTTTAAATTTATATTATTGTTTTTAACATTTGTGGTCGTTTTTATTTCACTTTGTATGTTATTTTTGCATATTTATTTTTTGTGTTATAGAAAATGTTAAGCTAACAAATTTATATCTTTTTATGTTTTGTAACATATATCAATGGATGAATTTATTTTAACCATGAAAATAAAATTAAATGAATGACTGAATTACTTTTTTCTAAATTAAAAAATTTAGTAAATTATTTAGAATATCATTAAATCTTGAATCACACACATCATTTAATTATCTAAAATGTGTGTATTTCGAACCTATATTTGAAAAATTCTATACATTTTCATCACTTCTTGAGAGAACCTTAATATTCTTGATTAACTATAAATTTTTAGGTTTCTTTCAAGATTTTATAGATTATAAATTTTAGTTAAGATTATTGAGACAATTTATTAGATTTTAGAACCACCATTTTTGAAAGAACCTTGTCATTTAGACTTACCTGTAAATTTTATCCTTGTAATCCGTCTATAGCCAAAAACATGTTTGGAATCCATATTACAAGCTGGTTATACACATAAAACCTACTATTTGATGTAAAATTCACAATCATTTTGTACTCATTTTGGGGGGATTATTTTCTTGTAATTTCTTAGATTATTTGATGTTTCTTTCTATGGAAAAGTTAACTCTAATAAGTCAATTTTGGAGTTGAAATACTGACCCTTTAAAATATGTTTTGATAAAATTTTGAAAAATAAATTTATTTTGAAGGGTTATGTACTGAAAGGTTCTTAAAAAACAAAGAAAAAAGATGAATGGAAATAATACCAATTGTTTTAAAATCATATAATCCATCATTTTATTTAAAAGTATATATTTATCAAATTTGAAAAATATAAAAAAAATAAAAAAAAATATTTAAAGAGAGTTGATTGGTAACAATATCACTAAAAAAATATAGAATGTTTTGATTTTCCCTAAATATATTCTTGATGATTGGAGTTATATTATTTTTAATGGGAGTGTGGATGATTTAATTCATGATGATAAACTAAATCATGTTTTTCCTTAAAAAATATAGAAAACTCTTCATTTGACCTAAAACATTTTCACATGTGAAACCTACCAACATAAGAAGATGAATATACCTAAAAAATAATCCTGATTTACACAAATACTTAACTAATTGGGTATATATTTGAGAACTAATAAATTCTATAGTGACCATTTGATGTTTTTGGATGATAAAAGTCTAGTTAAAAATTTTTATTTACGTAAAAAGTGAAAATTAATGTGACGTAATTTCTTTATATACATGGGATAATAAATTAAATGTTAATCTATTAAATTATCTCAATAAATATTTTTGAATAATTGTTTTTTGTGGGTATAAACAGTTGGATTTACTTATTATTGAATCAATGTACCCCATGGGGTTGGGATTTGAAATTAATTTTGTATAGGTTTTATGTGTACTTAATTGAGGGTAAAAGTGTTAAGTGTTTATGAATTTTTAAATATATTATTATCACTAACTTATGTGTATATTTAAATGAATAAATACCCATTATTTTTTCATTTTCTAAGTAATTTTAGGTTTTTTGGGTTTCAAGTATATTTTGATAATTTTTTATAAAAATGGATTTATTCATCGATTAAATGTTTTTTAATCGTTTCTTGCATTTATAGAAAAAATGCATGATTTTATTTAAAATTTTGTTAATTACTTGTAAATTTTTATTTTTTGAGCTCAAAATTTAATATTTTGTATAAAACTAACATCTTTCATGATATTTAATACTACCTCATAAGATAATATTTCTACATGTAGAAGTTTGATGTTTATTGACTGTTCACCCTTATAGGATATTATTGAACCACATAATTTTTTTCTAGATGAATTTAAGTCATTTTATAAATTCTTTTTGGACATTTTCAAGCCTTATAATGATTCCCTTATACGACATAAAATATTTTAGGCCCTTTCCCATAAGAATATAGGAATGTTTTGAATTTTTTTTGAATTTTTGATCTATTTAGGGGATTTTGGATCACCCAAATAATAATTCTTTTTTCCAAGACTCTTCTCATGTATGATATTTCATATCTTGTATGATAATTTGACCCCCTGAAATAGATTTTTCCACTTATTTAAGAAGTTTATAATACCCAAAATACATTTTTAGACCTTGTATGATAATTCTCAATTAAGTGACTATTTTTATACCCCATAAGACATTTGTTCCTGTATGACCTTTTCGATGATATTATTTCATATGATATTATCCTTTTTAATTATATAGAAAATATAGGGAAATTCATGGTGTGTAAAAAAATTTCCAACTATAGTATATTACACTATGGTCAACCTCCATTTGTCTTCAAGAATGAGCTATTGCAACATCTTCGGTTGGTCATGTGATTCCATTTAAGAAGGAGATCAAGAGTCGATAGTTCATGAATGATTCCAAGAAAAAAATGCATTCCATACACACATAAAATAGATTCTTCTAACACATACTTGTGAAGAATTAGTTTCTACCACTATCATATAGAGATGATCAAGAAGGAGATATTTTATGATCATAGGGTTTACTGAGGATTGATGGAAGGCTTTCAATATTTTGAAAATACTATCCCTCCATCATGGGAGTATATGTTTGAAACAAAAAAGTGGAGGGGAAACACCTGGTATGAGGATTTATCTTCTTCTAGAGGATTCACATAGAATTGTTGTATCTAAGGGAAGAGAAAGGATATATGATCTAATTTAACCATTCTTAGAAAAACCTCTATGAGAATTTATTAGTGGAGATCCACCAATAGCACCTTTAGAGTCAATATCCTTTCATTATATTTTCATATTTTTATTTAGAAACTGCATTTTCAAATTAATGAATTTTTATTTTCCAAATGATTTTTCATTTAATTTATTTGAGATTTTTGATCATTTTATTAAATCAGAATGGACATTATCACTATTTAAAATTATTTTGTAAAGTTTTTATTTTGATAATAGTGAGTTCAATTAGATTCATTTTCTTTAAAGAATTTATAGATTTGAATAAATTTCATAAGAGGATCAATACCCATAAAAATTTTATGGTTTGGTATTTTGGAAGATTTGGGTGTTCATGTAGAGTAAATTGAGTGAGAATTGAGAGATCCAATAAGATAATACAAATTGATAAGGAATATGAGTGTCTGAAGGATGAAAACTAGTCTACTAATAATCTATTTAAAATCTACTTTTAAAACTATTTTTATTCCAAATGCACTAGTAATTGTAAAAACACCCACTCTAATTAACATTAGTTTAATTTATTTCGTTTTAAGTTAGTTTAATCTATTTAATGTATCTAATTTAGTTCATCTTTAAAAAAATAGAATACAAAGTGATTGTTTTCTACCATCGTTTTAAACATCATCAAAAGAAAACTTAGAGACTACAATATTTATTTAAATAAGTGTTATATATTTTATTTATGTTTCATGAAAAAATACATATTATTATTATACTTTGGGTTATATCCAAATACCAACCATTCACTATAGGTTTAATCTTACGTATACATGGTGAATCTTGAGTTACCATTACATATAAATTTTTTCACTTTTTATAATGCTTTACAGCATGAAACTCACAAAACAAATCTATAGATAATGTTTTTTACACATGGAGATTTTACCTTTATTTATATTGGGGATTCCCACATTTAGCTATTTTTTGACTAAGTTATGATCCTTAGATATCCGGGCTTTTATAGACTATAATTTTAACTTTCTGTATGGGATATTTATGTTTTTTAAGAAAACTACCAAAACATTTTATGATACCAAAAATCATATCAATATTATCCCAAACTTCCAATTTTTAGTAAAACCAACCCCAAAATATTCCAAAAATGAAATCCTCTTTTAAATATTACCTTAGATACCATTTCACACAAATTTAACCCTCTAGGCCTAGGAAAACACCCGAGACTTATTCAATGGCCAATAATAACAACCTTGAAACCTGGAAAGAGAATAAAATCCTATGGTTAATCAAAGATCAGGTACAAAATAACACTCCTAATGATCCTTGAACTTATAAATTTTAATTTTCTATAATGATTAAATTAATTAAGTAATAAATTATATATTAGAAATAATTTTTTTAGATCTTTAATACTAGTCTTTCTATGATTAATTTCTATGGACGAAAGCATGAGTATTAATTATTTAAATTCCTAATTTTTGGAATTATTATTTGTTTCCTATGTTTTTTTATTTCAGTACCCTTCATATGATTTAAATAAAAACTAGATATGATTGGATAATATAGTGAGGGATGTACTTTTTGGTTATTTTCCAACATAGATATTTGAATGGGAAGAATTAATTTTAGGTTAGGAAATAAAAAGTTGGGATGTTATGGTTGGAATGATAAAGTTTTTATAGCTATATTGATTTATAAGTGGTGGTTAGATACCATTGAATTATTTGATTTTTTTCTTTTTCACTAGCTATTTTTTTTTAAATTGCACAGTATGGTAGAGAACTATAATGTCCATATTAATTTATCTTTTATTGAAACTATTTTTTTTCTATATTATTTGTTTTCATTAATTTATAATACCTCCTCATAAAGTATTTAATTAATTAATAAGGTAATAAAAAATTATGATATTAAAATTTATAATGGAGGATAACTAAGTTGGGTTCTTATTTTATTTGAGGTTTCATGCTCTTATTGTATTAGTGTGTATATTTATTAATGTTTTCTACTACGATTTATGTCAATTTTATACCATATAATATAGAATGTAAATCTATTATTTTGATTTTTATAAAATTAATTTTCCTAGACCCATTCTTGCTCTCCCAAGATATATTATTCTTTGGTTATTTCTTTTCAATATAGAATCATCAGTACAAATGTTCCGAAACCTGATGTTTATCTAATTCATCATTTTGTGGTCACCTATGATTGGGAAGTGAGGTGGGTTATATTTTGGAGACTCTAATACTTCCTTTATTAAAAAATTCAGTATTTTAAGATGATTTTAAAATGTTGTTATATTGAAAAGGGAGGGTGTGTTTATTTTTGTTAAAACAATTGAACACTAATTTTACTTAAATTGTTGGGAAGTATTCAAAATGTTTTTTAAAATTATTTTTTTTAAAAAAGGATTTTTAATTTTTTATGGATAATTTAAAACGAGGAACAATATTTTAACATGGTAGAAATGAATCATGTAGTTAATGGGGGGGGGGGGGGGGTTGGTGGTTTATTAGGATGATTGGTTATATGTTACTTTAAATGAGTTGGTTCCTGCATTTTTTGAGTTTTATTTTGATGCTCAAGGATGCGAATTATTTTAGAGGAATATGATGTAGGATCTAGGATTTTCTAAAACCATTAATTTTCAATTTATTAGGTATTGATAGAGTTAAAGGATGCTTGCGATAGTCTTGTATGTGTTTGGGGAAATTTTCATTTTTATTTATTTTTGTATATGGTATGAGTAACCCTTACATATAAAGAGTGGATTAGAAATTACCTCTATGTATTCAATTTATCCCTAGGAACAAACCTTATATATAATCTATATCTTTAGAAAGAACCTTACATATTTCATTTATCAAATAAATTACCATAATGAATCAATAATAAAATCCATATCTTTTGCCTTTGTGTAGTTATATGACCATTAAGTATCATAATTTATCACAAAATTTCCATTACATATCACAATAAATCTCCATAATTTATTCAATTATCAACTATTAAGTGTTTTTATAGTAATAATTATGTTAAAATATTTATATTTAAGAGAAAAGTTTTTCATATAAAAGAAATTTATGGATAAATCGTGAAATATAAATGTTTAGTGTTGATATATAATAGTCATTTATTGATAAATTATGAAATGTAAAATTAATTTATTGAAATGTTAGAGTAACTTCCTCATTCATGAAATTATTCCCTTTGTTTTTGAAATGAATCTTACATATTACCAGAGTTTTCCAAATTATAAATACCTAGTTTTTTCCTTGTAACACATAGGAGTAAGAATTTGTATGTAAATTTAACATTAAAAACTGTAACAGTAATCACTTTACCCAAAAAGTGAAAATTTATATTTTTAGCATTTATTTTATTTAATTATTGATAATTACAATATCTATAATAAACATATGTCTTTTATGATTATATGTTATAGTTGATAAGGTTAATATAAATCATTTTATTCTAAAATTTTAAATTTCATTACATAACTAATATTATATCTACCCCATTGAACACCACACAACAATTTGGGTCATCTAAATATCATTAACTGGTTTTAATTAAATGTTCCATGAATATATTTAACAATATCATCTTGATATTCTCATAGATAAAATGGATGTTAGTTGGTTGATTGAGTTTTAACGTTTTTGGGTGGGATGCTCTATTACATTCATCTTAATACTATTATAAAATAGTGGTTCCCTACACATCTTCTACCATTGTTCCTTATTATTATTATTCTGGAAAGATTGATATCCATTATTATGTTTAGTTCTAGATAGATCATAATTACGTTTTATGTGAAATAGATTAATGGGAGATCTATTTTGATTAATCAATACCATGATTTTATAGGTTTATTCCTAGTACCTTTGAGGTAAGAGATTTATGAGCATATTTTTTCTTCAAGAATATTATATTTCATAATATGATAGGATTATTTATGTTATTCCCCTATTGAGCATAAATCCCTTTTATTGTTATCCTCATGAATATAGTGGACTTGGATCCCATTGATAGTAAAATAAATAAAAGTTATGATTTCAAATAGAATCATTCTATTGAAAAGAAAACCGTCACATTAAACTATATTAGCTATGATTACTTATTCCACTCCATCCATTGATAATATTCCCCTATGCTAAACATTAGGTGCATAAATTTCATACACTTTCCTCAGGCTTAGTGGGGATGGTATGTTTAGGGGTAAGGGTTTATTATTACTTTTTTATTTTATGGTTGAACTCCTCCCTTACGATTGATAATATTTTTTTAGTTAGAGGGATGGGGATATCACATGTTTCTTCCCTAATCAATTTTTATTTGTTTTAGTTTTAACTTATCTTTATTAGTTCTATATTTCTTCCTTCAAATTATATTTTTGTATATTTTTATTTTGCTATGGATTCCTTTTGAATTCTCTGTTCACTTTAAAATAAGTTATACACCTGATGATAAACTAAATGTGGGAACTTGATAATGTTTGGAATTTTCCTTTAATATTCTATGTTATAATGATGCTAAAAGGCATTTTTATGCTATTGATATTATAGAATATATTAGGTGGATTTAGAAATATTTTTGAAATGGAATTGAAATAAAAATTTGTATTGAATATAATGAATATAGAAGATGAAAATATTTATCTCGATTTTTACTAGTCATTCATTAAAGATTATGTTTGAGATTTTTTCAAATGATTTTAAGATAAAATACTCAGTCATTTTTGTAAGGGATATATTATTTATTAAAGGTAATATTATGATAATAAAAATGGAATACTAAAATAAATGATTAATGAACATTGAAATGATTTAAGTATAGTATACACATTCTATTATTGAGGTTATCCTAATAAGATAGATTCAGGGGTTATTAATGAATATATTACTAGTTTCTTCCATCCATTTTAGGTTTTTAATTTTTTCTAAGAGTTGGTTATACTATTTTGGTGAGTAGTGGTTCCATTGTTATCCTATTGAATTAAATGTCTTCCTCTCTTGTATTTTACCTTCCCTATGATGTATTATTTGGACTTTACGATGAATAGAAAGAAGTTACATGTAAGAAGAAGGTTAAATGTATTTATTCTTAGAGTGACGACTTTAATTGTGTTTCTAGGTAGAGTTGATTTTATGTGAGTCTATTTTGGGAGAGTTTTTTAGCCATAGTGTGGAGAGTCATGGGGTGGGGGGTATTGTGATGTTTTCAATATTGGGTTTAGGTGTTGGGTAGTTATTATTTTTCTAAAATTGTATTAGGAAGTGATGATTTAGTTGGTATTGTTATGTCATGGATGTGTTATAGTAATTTGTAATTATTTGGACATGATTAACTAACTAAATAATTACTTCAATTGTAGAAATTGAATAATTTAGAGTACAAAAACATGTTTAAAACAATACCAAGATACAACATGTTATTTAATTTTGTGTTGTTTATTAATTTATGGGGTTATTTTATAAGATAATGAAATTATGTTGTCTTAATTACATGAATTAAAAAAATAGTTCATCATAATGTATTCTTATGATCTTTTAGGTTTATAGTTTTATATAATTAATATCAAATATTAACTATAAAAACCATTTATTTTTCATTATAACCAGGGGAAATGAATGAAAAATAATAAGCTGAGCACTAATTCTCAGTAATGATAAACATAAGTGATTAAAATAACTTATAATTAGTGAGAATAACATGGGAATATTTTTATAATAGTTATAAATAATAATGTTATACCCAGAAAATCATAGATCATAAATCATGGAATAAGGATCATCATAATATAAAAAAATGGAATATCTTAGAAAAGATTCATAAACCTGGAATATAACAACATAATATTTTCATACATAAAAATTACATATTTTTAGAAGAATATTCATTAAATTACACCAACACATGAAATAGGACCATAATAGTTTAGTACATTTAGAAAAATTATACACATTCTTGTAATTTCATGAAGGATCAACAACATAACACATAAATATATTCACCTTTAGTATTCCTACTTAAAACCATTCTACATAACATGGGGAAAGGAATCATAAGAAAGGGTGCTCTCAAAATATCAGTAAGTGTAAAAATGGGAGACAAGTAAGAATAAAATAGGGGTGTGAGAATATAAGAATAACATTTAGAGATCATAACATGCATATAAAGTATGTTATACATGAGTCACGACATAGATATTTTCAGTTCAGATGATATGAATCATATGGGAATCAAGGAACATAATCCATGAGATCTTGACATTGATAAAAGACATGAAATTGTGGAATAAACATAAAATTTTACTTTTATGAACATGAATAAATAGAAACAGGTTCAATCATTATGTTTAGGATGTGAAATCATGACCTTTCTTAAACTTCTGAACATGAAAATAGGTCCACTTGTAAAATTATGGACATGAAAACCAGATCAATTCAAAGAATTATGAACATTAAATCAAGTTCATGCATACCATATATAAATTTTGAGTTATATATACATACCAAATTCATTGGAGGGAGATATATTCCCCACCCATCAACTAATGAAATTGAACATATATGTTCCAGAAGATCATAAATCATTCCCCTCGTCACCTTTTGTAAACACTTAATCATATTATATATTATAAAAGAGAAATGATAATCATAAGAATAATTCCATAAAAACATAAATCACTCTGGGGAAGAAAATGAATGGTATCCTTATATAATATCCATAGCAATTCATGAGTTTTCTTAGATGAAAAATAATTTTTAAAGATCTTTTGAAAACATTTCTAGAGGAAAACATCCTTTTCTTTCTAAAAATTATTTTTAAATCATAAAACCTTTATTATAATTTTTTTATAAAAAATAAAAAAGAAAGCATATAAAATAATCTTTGAAAATTATTTTATACATATTTTAAATCCTTTTCATTAAAAATTATTAAAATATAATTTAATTTTTTTTTTGATTTTTTTAAAAAACATGGTTTGTGAATAAGAAACATTTTGGACCAAAGAGAGAATAAAAATACATGAAACTAATAATATCATGAAACTTATGAGATTAATTATACAAAATACAACAGGGTAGTATATAATCCTCATAAAATAATATGTGTTCATAAAAAATCTTGTTTCCTAAAGAAGGAAAATTGAGACAAAATTGTGTTACCAATTTCGTAACTTTTGAACTATAAACCCTAAGAAAGAGTTATCATAAAATGGATATGTAAATACCCATAAATGTAAGGATAATAATCATAGATATAATTAATGGGTAGTATATAATTCGAATAAAGGAAAAATTTGTGAATATAGAATAATTTACATAGAAATAAATGTGATACTAGAAATCCCTTTACCTTAAGTCTTGATTTCCTTCATAAACGTTCAAACCACCTATTCTTTGAGTGTCAGCTTTTTTTTTCACTAAAGGAATTCATTGGATCGATTTATGAACAAATTAATGCTTATAAGATTATGTGAAGTAATGTTGATGGTTATTTTAATGGTTTTTGCTGAGCCAAATAGGTTTTGAAATGTGAAGAAAAGAGAAGAGTATGTGCACTTTTATAAGATATGGAGGGGACATTTTAGAAATTATCAAAAGATAAATTTATAATAAATTAAATATAAATAAAAAAACCTAAATATTACATTTATTAGAATATAATATATGAAAATATTTTAATATAATCAACCAGTATATTTTATACCTTTTTTTGTTTTATTTTAAACCTTATCATTTTGATTAACCCTTAGTCAACCCAGTTAAATTTTAACTATGGTAACAAATATTTTCAATATTAAGAGGATTTGATTTTTACTTATAAAGTATTAATTAGACCATAAGTGTACAATTTATGATATTTTATACCATATCTTAGCCCCTAGTATTTATTTAATAGTTTTATGCTTTTTAAATATTTTATTAAAATATTATTTCTATAAAATATCATCAGTGTCAATTTTGGAACTATTCATTGCATTGAATTTAATAAAATTTATAAAGGAATATAAATTCAAAATAATTATTTAATTTACCTCGTATAAGTCATATTAAAGTAGAAAATTCTTAAAGAAACTCAATTAATTCAAATTTTATTTATTTTAAAATTTCTAATAACATTTAATTGAATTTTTCATTAATAGAATAATTACTACCTCATCATTGTGTAATTATTTATGATAATAATTTTTCACTAATAATTTAAAATAAATTTATATTATGTTGATAAATCTTTTATTTTTTTAAATAATATTTATAGTTGATCATATCTTCTATTTACCACTTTTTTAAAAATATTATACTTATTAAAAGTAAGAGTGTGAAATTTTTTTCACTCTCTTTGATTTTAATAATATCAAAGTCATTTTCAAGGATATTCTTCAATTAAATAATTAAATATCTAAAAATTGTTTTTAAGGGTCAAAATAAATTTTAAAAATAAAATTTTGGCATGTTTTAGTGTTATTTTATTGTCTTTATCGCCTTATTGTCTCCCAAAATTACCCAATTTCCCCTTTATCGTGGTAAAAAAATTACCAAGATTACTATTCAGGTTGTCTAAAAATAAATGAGTCCTATTTAATAAAATAACACCTTATGATTAAAAATTTGGTATCAATTTTTCAAAATTCAAAACACAAAATTTCTATATTTAATTTTAAATAAGTCCCATAGGTAGGGTGAGAAGGAGTTGTTTTAATGTGAAAATGTTCAAAAGTTTACTATGTTTTTATATCTACATTCAATTTCAAAATGAATACAATGACTAAAATTGGATGTATAGATGTATAATTGAACTATTTTTACTTCAAATCCAATTTAAAACATAAGTTAACATTACAAACTATTTTGATGAAATGAACTTTTTGAATTAAAATTCAGTGTTTCCACTATTCATTAAAAGATGAAGTATTTTAAAAAAATCAAAGAACAACCCTCACATATTTTAGGTATTTATATTTTTTTAAAAAATTTATTTTTTCACATAAATTTTTTTAATTATGTGAAATTTTACTTTTAAAAAATCCTTCATTTAAATGGAGAAAAAACATGATTTTAGAAAAATACAACCTATTTATGCTTAAAAATGAATTTTTTTCTAATTTTATGCATTTAAAACATATTAGATGAATTTTAAAAAATATAATTGATTATATAATATATAAAAATATCATTTAAATATATCTACTAATTTAATTTATTAGGATAAATGTTTTTGTTGGAATAAAAATATTTTTTCTTAAAAACACATCCTTTATTTTCCACTGATTTTTATCTTCATTTATAATTAATTAGTAACCCACGGATTCATTTAATAATTAAGTTAGTCATATTAATTAAGACCATTCCACTGGGTAAGTGATAATTATCATAATTAATAGTATATGGTTGTTCAGTAATACTCTATCTTGCGTGTAATAGAAGCCATCAAAAGAACTCATTGATATGTGTAACACAAAAAAATAGTCTTTCTTATACCAAAATTTAAACTCTATGTTGTGTGTAGTTCTAGATTTGGTGTTAATAATGCTTGGATTGGTTTATTGTGAAACGAAATCTATTAAATAATTTTAATTTATTTTAAAAAAAGAAAAAATAATTATACTAATTCATAAAAGCTTAGGGTGTTACATAGAATATGCAATAGCCTGAAAATAATAACTACTTTAAAAGGTGGAACAATAAAAAAATAAAAAAACCTTTTGAGGAAATTCATTATATCAGTTTTCATGTGAATAAACTCATTATGTACACATCTTAATATTTTCTAACAACACATTATGACCACACCTACACAAATAAACTCATTATTTACATGTTTAACTATCTCATGAGATATATAATTTATCAAATGAATTTAAACGAGATATAAGAACCCACCTGTCATCATTCATGCTTATGTGTGATTCATAAAATCAATCATCATCATATAATAATGAACCTGTAATGTCCCGAATTTTTCAATGTATTTGTTTTAAATATTATATAGAATTAATTCGAGATCTAGATTTGAGACAGTATGCGATTCTGAGGACAAGGGTTACCAATGTTAAAATTTTAATTAAATTAAAACTTAAATATAAATCATGATAAATTTTCCTGAAAAAGTGGAATAACATTTAAATTGGTGCGCAAATCAGAAATCTGAGGGCACTATTGCATTCAGAGTAGTAACTTTTCCCTACGCAAGGCTTAACATCGACCAATGTGAGTTGGTTGTGAAAGTTTGTTTTTGGACATTAAAGAAATAAAATAAATTTAATATTTATATTATTTTTCCATTGTGCTAACATAGAAACACAAAATTTTAATTACATTGTTATGTATAATTTCTAGGGTTAGCCACATAACCTTGGAGTTATCTAGAGCATTGGAGAGTATTACCTTGGAGAAACATCTTGATAATGAATGAAAAAAATAAAGAGATCATGAATCTTTGTGCCAAAGGAGTGGGAGGATCTCTTAGATGATGGTAGTGAAATAGTTCTTCATCAACAATCGATCTAAACTCGAGGTAGGGTGTTTGATTTCATTCTTTCTTTCTTGTTCATTAATTTAACGATGAACACAGATCAACACACGAACAGGTTGACCTATATTTTATTTTATCTTCTGGGGTTGGGGATTATAGGATTTATTTGGGGAGTTGATTCCATTTATATTATGTTTTTTGATCATTCTAATGGGAGGAGATCAAAGCCGTAACTAACAATGGTCGAGGTTCATTCCTTAGGTTTTTTCTCAATGATTTCTTCCCCCTTTGTTCCTGCATGTTCTTTTTTCTTCTCAGAGTTATGAACAAAGGATCATTTCATATCTGTTTAATGATGAATTGATTTGAAATTGTAGATTCGACATCGTGACGAGCTAGTGGTGGTGCGACGACGATGACAAAATATGGATGTATGTATTACGTGATATATCGTTCTTTGAGGGTTCTTTGTGAGGATGACCATAATCTATTTTCAGAGCTGATAAAAGGCCTAAAACTTATCAAATAATTGTTTTAAGGATGATATTAAAATGAATCTTCATTTTTAAGGATAACTAATCATCAGATCGAATACTGAAAGATCAAACAAAGTGTAAGAGAAAGAAAATTGATTCTGGAAAATCCCGGTGAAACATGAAGTGTATATCAGAATACATGGAATGTGGGGCCAGTCTAACGGTAGCTATGGTTTCAGGAAATAGAGAGGTGGAACATGACATATGGGACCTTACCTTGACCATAGTGGGTATCTCTGAGGTTACATGGACATAGGGTGGAGTACATGTCATGTAATCCGCCACATGGCCAGATCCCTGCTGGATACTTAGGCTATCCCATGTATTGGTAAATAGGTAGGTGAACTCAGGTTGAAGCTGTGTACTGGCACATGTCCAAGATAAACAGAGAAAAACATTGATAGTTATACAAAGTTTGTATGCCTATATTCACATTGTGTATAATTTTTCTAATATAGAATGTTTTTTCTTGTCATGGGACATTGTACATGGGCAATACTTTGGGTCAAGGGACACAGTGTGTGACACTTATAAATGATGTGTATTCTTTTATACATGGATTAATTTCATTTTCTATCGTATCTTGGACATGTTTTGTTTGGGTTGGTTCCTCCTTTATCATTCACATGAAGGTGATTGGGTATCATTTCTTATCCAGTGGAGTATGACCCCCTTCAGCAGGACTTTCTTGATTGAGTTAGGAGTCCCCACCTGAGAGGCTCGGAGCAAGATCCTCTATCAATTTTTGTACCCTATGTAGAGTCAGTTTATCGACGCAACCCATCCTACCATATGTTGGTCATATACTTAGTAGGTGAATCTGGATGAGTCATTGTTTAGGTTGTAGCCCTGGAAATGATCTCCATATGTGTACCGTGATCTATTTCACTCATGGAATTTGTTCTCCTGAAATAAGTGTATCTTATTATCTCTTTAGATCTATAAGTGTATCTATATCATGGAGGTTTCTGAAGAACAATACTTCTCAGATGGATATCATCAGGGATATCCGACTAAGGAGCGAGTTCTCCTAGAAGACTTCTTCATGGAATATTCAGACTGAATCCCAAGCGTGGGTATGTAGTCATTATGAATTACCTCTAGACTAAGGGTCTGGGTCTGGATTATATCTATATATATTTTAGTTAAATATATAGTATACATATATTATGTAAATATGAATATACCATTACTTTGGGTATTTATTTTTGGTTTTTGGGGTATTTTACAGAGTATTTTTATACTCACCCCTACATGATCTTTTCCAGGACATGTCATGTCTTTTGAAGATAAGAGACATTTTAATGGAGTCCAGGGTACACTAGGACTAGATAAGGCATTGTGAGTTTTAGATAGGGTGAGGTTCTCCTATGGTTTTGATAAGTAGGACCTGTATCTATCTTGTTTTCTTATAGGTTGTATTTTATATTTGGTAGACTCTTTCATTTTGGTGGACTTGTATTATGGTGTAGTTTACATTCTTCTGTACTTTGTTGGTTGGGTTTAGTAGTATGTATGCATTTTCATTCCATGGTATTTTTTACATTTTTTGTTTTTTTGGTCTTTTATATGTCTGTGTGTGTACAGGTACATTGGCAATGCCTCCCATGTTAGTGACATGCCTACTCAGTGCTAATCACCAACCCCTAGCCTATTAGATGTGGTCCTAGGGTGCTGTAGTATGGGTCCCACAGTGACCGTTCTTGAAAGAGTGGTATCAGAGGTGTTCAGTTCTACCTTAAAATCGAGAGTCTATGAGATTAGTTTGGGGAAACATTGATAAGTGTTCTGAGTTCATCTGTCAGGCCAAGGACTCTAGTGTTGGTGTGGGCAGCTAACGTATCCATTCACCAGGACTCTAATAACCTTTTTCTAATCGGAGCACAAGGACTCTAGTTTTGGAGAAACAAAAAATTGTTACATGCGTCATATAGAAATGGGTGGTGGTTTCCATGTCCTTATTGAGTCTTCTCTATATATATAGTAATTAACCATGGTATATTTTTTTCCTTACATGAAGACTCTATGATTCATACCGGCTAAGATTAAGCAGCCCGATCAAAAGTATAACCCCTCAGGTATGAGGCTTCGATACGGGGGCCAGTTTCCCAGGAGTTACCTCCAGGTAGTGCACTGGCTATTCCACCACCAGTGGAGCAACATGTGGTCCCTACAATACTAGATGATAAGGAGTACAAGCTATGATCTCTCCAAGAGTTTTAGAGATAGAGACCCCTCAGGTTCCATGGAGAGCCTGAACCTCATGCGTCTAAGGAATTGATTGAGGCGGTAACAAGAGTTTTCTCTCTAGTGAAGACAACCTCAGACCATATAGTGGTCCTTTTAGTGAGCCTTATTCAAGGTTCATTAGGGAGATGGTGGATTTTGACCTCATAGACTTACGACAAGATGACACGTTCATGGATTGATTTTAAACGTCTCTTTAGGGAGGATTTATCTTCAGTTATGCTGATAGATTTACATATGTAAGAGCTTCTACAGCTCCAACATGGAAGTATGATGGTGGCTCACAATTCATCAAGGTTCACCAACCTCTCAAGGTAATCGATGTATATGTTTAGAGATTAGTATATCAGGGATCAGATCTTCGAGTTAGGTCTACATTGGGATATCCAAGCCAACATCATTCCACTTTGAATTCTAACTTATGCTAGAGTTCTTGAGTGAGATTTTGTGGTCGATAGCTTCTTTGATTAATAGAGAAAACCATATAAAGTTTGCAGTAAGAAGAAATGTGAGGATACCTTAGTTATAGGGTGAGAACATGAAACACAAGGATTAGAATGTGAGAGACTTCACATGAGGCCCATGATAGGTGATCTACTTTCTAGGGCTCTCAGGATGGGTCCGGTCAGCTGAGGGAGAGATAATGCTACACATGTGATGATAAAGGAAATCTCACTAAATATTGTCCAACCCATCGAGCTGCTGATAGGGAAGTGGTGGATGGACCACTGAGGAAGATAAAATGATTGGATTAGGATGATCCACCAGGAAGAAGACATAGAATAAGAGTAGGGATAGATACAGGAGGTGGCATGCGTTTTTACATACCACCACCACCCCCAGGAGGTGCATGAATGAATCAAGGACTAGTAGGATAGGGGCGGGGGAAGCTACATGTGGTCAATGTATATGAACCAAAAACTTCATGGATGATCCTAGGTATTATCTCTGTCATTTCTAGCTTAGATATTATAATTATAAACACATGTTCTAGTCCTTATTTCCTCTAAACATATCTTTTTTGAGACCTTGAGATTCTGGTTGAACCGTTTACTCGACCCTTATGCTTGTAAATTCTTACTAGAGGAGACTCAATGACCATACTCCTTTTCTAAGAATGTAATATTACCCTTGGAGGAATTAGTTTTGTTGGAACATATTGATGGTAACATCGAGTCCTTATAATGTCATTCTCAGTATGTATTGGTTATCTTCAGTCTATGCTATGAATAACTGTTTTAGGAGAATAGTGTGGTGTGTCCATAGTGATGGGATTTATTTTTCCATTTTTTGGGTGAAAAGGAAAACTACACCTCACATGTTGGCCTTATTCATTGGAGGGTGTATCCGATCACTCTTGAGTATGCGAGTATTACCCTTGGAGTAGTAGATTTTGTGAGGTTTTAGTTCCCAACATTAGTTGCAGAGTATGAGGATGTATTTCTAGAAGATGTTTTAGGGTTAAATCCCCATTTGGAGATCTAATTATACATCAGTTTAAACCCCGAGATTTCACTGATATCATAAATATAATATTATATGGTTCCTATAGAGATTTTTGAGATGAGGGTGTAGTTGGAGGATTTGTAGAGGAAGGGCTTCGTGAGACCCTGTGCTTCACCCTGGGCAGCCCCAATTTTGTTCAAAAAATGTAATATAGGAGCTTGAGGATGTGCATGGATTACCAATACTTGAACCAAGTGACTGTAAAGAACATGTATCTGCCACCTGTGATTTATGACCTTTTCGATCAGTTGAGATGGGCAAGATGGTTCATGAAGGTTGGACTTCAATTAAGCTATCACCGACTGTGAGTACGGGATAAGGATATAATGAAGATGGATTTTAGATTCCACTATGGTCATTATGAGTACTTGGTGATGCCCGTTGGTATGATGAACACCCAGTTGGGTTCATGGTACTCATGAACCTGATCATTCAATTTTTCTTATACAAGTTCATGGAAGTCTTCATTAACGAAATCCTTGGGTACTTGACATTTGAGGAAGATCACATGAGACACCTAGAGATGGTTATGGAAATACTATGAGAGCACGAAATTTATGGAAAACACTCTAAGGGACAATTCTAGATTCAGGAGGTCCACTTTCTGGGACATTTTATCTCAGCAGATGGATTAGCAGTGGCCCCGAACAAGGTGGAAGTAGTGTTCGCATGGGTGCGTCCTTGGAACGTGACTAAGGTGTGAAGCTTCCTTTGGTTGGATGCCTTTAATAAAGATTCATACCCAATTATTGATGGATATCATCACCGATGACATATTTGATTTGAAAGGAGAAGACTTTTTATGTGGACACAGAAGTCCCAATGGACTTTTCAATAGTTGAGGCAGAGTTTAATGAGCACCCCGATCTTGAGATTTCTAGAGGAGGGAGTCGAGTACGTAGTGTTCTGTGATGCATCAGGGAATAGAAATGGTTGTGTCTTTATTTAAAGGAAATTAGTGATTTCTCATGGTTCTCACCAACTGATTCCACATGTGGAGAACTACACGACTCATGATCTTGAGTTAGAAACATTAGTTTTATCATTGAATATGTGGTTACACTCCTTGATGGGAGAGTATTTTGTTGTCTACTCCTATCATAAGAGTCTAAATTATATCTTCTCTGAGAAGGATATGGAAATTTTATAGAGGATATGGCTAGAGTTCCTCTGGAATTGGGACTTCTAGATCATCTATACTCTTGGGAAAGGGAAAGAGGTGGAAAATGATCCCAGTAGGAGATTTATTTCATAGCTATTGAATGAGATGTCTGAGAAGTTTTCCTCATTATAGTCATCCATCAGGGATGGAGATGTTGTAGATTACATCCATTCAATGTTTTTCACCCATAGAATCTTAAATTTATTTAGGGAGGAACATCTTGGGGATGTCAACAGTGATACCTTACATGCTCATATGTCTATAGGGAATGCTCCTGATGGATATTCACAAGGTGGGGATCACATCTTCCTTTTCATGGCATGTATAGTTGTACTAGACGTGTTGCAGAAGGAGGTTCTAAGAAAGTTTCATACATATCCATTGGTAGTATAACCTTGTGTGAAAAAATGTACTAGGTCATCAGACATCAATTTTGGTGGGCAAGTTCGAAGAAGTCAGTGGTAGAGTTCGTTCCTCGATTCCTTACATTCCAGTAGGTGAAGTCTGATCACCAAGTTCCAGCGAGATTTCCTCACCACCTAGAGGTGCTAGAATGGATGTGGGATAGAATATAGATAGACTTCGTGATGGTTTTACTATGTATGTCTAAGGGACAAGATTCAATCTGGGTGACCGTCGAACTACTCACCTAGGAAGCCTCCTCCTAGCTATCTGAGAGAATAGTTTAGTATAGATCGTTGGATACCAATACATATAGGAGATAGTGAGGCTTAGTAGAGTATAATCAATGATTTTTTCAAATAGTGATGCTCATTTCACATCCGAGTTGTGGGAGGGATTGTAGGAGGTGTTTCGGGTACAGTGACACTTGAATACGACATTTTATCCCCATAAAGATGACAATATGGAGAGAAATATTTAGGTTTAGGAGGACATGTTGCGAGCTTTCATGTAAGAATTCGGTCATAGATGGGAGGAACACCAACCACTAGTGGAGTTTGTTTACAACAACAACTACCACTCAACAATTAGTGTGGAACAATTCAAGGCTCTGTATGGGTGATCATATCGGTCACCAATTTCATAGACCAACCCAAGGGAGTCAGCACTCAGGGGCCCAAAATTAGTTCCAAATTCTATCAAGAAGGTGCATTTCATTAATGAGAAGATGAAGGTTATATAGAACAATTTGAAGTCTTATACTGACAGGTGGAAGATACCTTTTAATTTTTAGGAAAGAGACCATGTCTTCTTTCAGGTCTCACCTCGGAGAGGGCTGTGGAGATTTTTTAGGGTGTTAAGTTATCTAGGAGGTTCAACAACCGTTTTTATATATTACATAGAGTTAGAGAGGTGGTGTCCTACCAAGATCTACTTCTATAGTATCACTGGTTACATAATGTCTTTGACATGTCAAAAATGAGGGGGGTCTATGCACGATCCATTACACATCATCGAATAGGGTGAGATAGACATTTAGGATGGAGAGAATTTTGCAGAGTACCCAGTGGAGATTGAGGATTAGAAGGATAGGATTAACTGGGGGTGAGTTATTCCCTTGGTTCATGTCCTATGGAAACACAAGAATATCTAGGAGAACAAATTGGAGTGGGAGGCTCAGATTCGTTTTCTATAGCCACATTTCTCAGTGTCGCCTTTTGTTTTGGATTTTCAGAGATGTAAATCCCTATGGCGGTGAGAATTCAATGTCATAGATTTTTTTTGAATTATTTTTAAATATTATAAGAAATTAATTTGAGATCATGTTTTGAGATGGTGTGTGATTCTGAGGTCTAGGGTGCGCAAAATAAATGTTTAAAATAAATTAATCTTTAAATAGAACATGTGACCAATTTTCTTGAAAAAGTGGAATAACTTTTAAAAGTGTTCTTGGATAAGACGTTGAAGGGAACCATTACGTTTAGAACAATGAATTCACCTTAGGTAATCCCTAACATGGGTCAGTATAGGAATATTGTGAAATATAGTATTTGGAAACTTATAGAAATAAAATAATTTTAATAATTATTTTATTTCTCCATTACATTAATGAAATCACCTATGATTTAAAATAATATTTTAAGTATAATTTCCATGGTTAGCTACATAACCCTAGAATTCATTAGAGAATTGTAGAAGAGAGACTTGGAGAAACCTCACGTTGATGAATAATGATGAATCAAGTGATCGTGAATTGCTGCACCAGTAGAGTGGGGGGATCTCATCGACGACGGTAGAGAAATATTTCTTCATAAATGATCAATAACAATTTAATCTAGGGAATTAAATTTCATTAATTCTTTCCCCTTATTTGATTTTATGATTAACACGTATCAACCCATAAATAGGATGACCCATGGTTTTTTCGTTTATGCAGGATGGGTGATTGTAGGTTTGATTCAGAGAGTTGATTCTATTTAGAATTAGTTTCTTGATCCTTAAAATGGGAGTGGATCAAGGATGTAACAAAAAAAGGCCAATGTTCGTTCATTAAGTTGTTTCTATTTGATTTCTTCCCCCATTATTTCTTTGTGTTCTTCGCTCTTCATGGACATATGAACGATGGATTTTTGCATATCCATTTCACAGAAAAATGATCTAAAATTTTAGAGAGGACATCATGATGACTTATAAGATGTGTGATGGAGATGGAAATAGGTGGATCAATTTATTCTAGGAGATATCATTATTTCTTCATTCTTTGTGAGGATGATCAGAATCAGTTTTTGGAGATGATCTAAGGCCCAAAATTACCAAATCAATGTTTCAAGGATAATAAGACCCTAGATATTAATTTTGGAGGAAAAATTATCATCAGATAGAACACTAAAAGATCACTTAATGTGATGGAGGAAGAACAATTGTCTTGAAATTTTTTTAAGAACATGGAATGTATCTTAAAATACACAGTACGTGGGACCAGTCCAACGATAACTAGGGTTTCATGTAATAGAGAAGTGGAACACAACATGTGAAAGCCATCACACAACATGTGGGGACTTAACCCAAAACTAGTGTGTATATAATAGGATACATAGGTATAGGGTGGAGTACATGGCATGTACTCCACCACACAGCCATACCCGACCAGATACTCAACATACCATGTGTACTAGTACACTGGTAGGAGAACACAAGTTGTAGTCGATTAATGGCACACAATGATCATACAGAGAGTGGTCCCTAGATAGTAGAACATGGCATGTAATCATTTATAAATTTCATGTATAAATTTTTTGACAAGGCAGGATTTTCTGACATGATCTATTGTACACATGATGTTCCCAGATTCAAGGGTCGTGATGTGTGACACTTCTACACACCATGTACTTATTTCTACTTGGGTTGATATGCTTGTCCACCATATCTCAGATAATTTTTTTGGGTTGGTTCCCCCTTTATCATTACCATTATGGTCAATGGGTATCATTTCCTATCCATAAGAGTATGACCCTCTTCAACAGGACTTTCTAGAGGGAGTCAGGAGTCCTCTCTGAGAGGCCCGGAGCAGGATTCACTATCAATTCTTCTGTTCTTGGTAGAGTCCGGTTATCGACATGAATAATCCTATCGGACATTGGTCCCCTACATAGTAGGTTAATTTGGATGAGTCAGGGTATATTCCATGGCCTTGGTAGTGATCCTCATCTGTGTATCGTGATCTTCCTCACCAATGGAGTCAGTTATCCCAGAATGAATGTATCATATTCCCTCTTTAGATCTAAAAACATATATATCTCATGGAGTTTCCTGAATAAGAGTACTTATCAGATTCACTTCATCAGGGATATCAGACTCTAGAGTGAGTTATCCTAGATTAGTGCTTCATGTAATCTTCAGACTGAATCCCTAACGTGGGAATGAGTTAATTGTGACTTACTTCCTAACTACGGGTTTGGGTTTAGAGTATATCTAGATATGTTCTTGTTAAACGTATTGTAGACATATACTGTGTCGTGTTGACTATACCTTTAATTTTTTTTTATTTGTGGTTTTAGGGGTGTCCTAATGGATATTTTTAAACTCACCCAACACATGATTTTCCCACATGTGTCATGTATTGTGTAGACAAGAGACCTTTAGATGGAGTCTAGAGCTAACCAGGACCAGATAACGATTTGTGATTTTTAAATAGGCCGAGGTGGTCCTATAATATCGAGTTTCAGTCCCAATCTTGATTTTGTTTTCATACAAATTGGAATTTGTAGTTGAAAGACTCTTTAATTTTGGTGGGCTTGTAGTCTGGCCCATTTTTCATTCTATTGTAATCTATTAGTTTGATTTAGTTGTATGTATGCATTTTTGATCCTTGGTAGTTTATAAATTTTAGTATTTATGAGCATGGTGATGTGTGTGAGTGTACATGTACTTATGAAATGCCTCCCATGATAGTGAAATTTTTATTCGGTGCTAGTCACCATGCCCTAGCCTATTTGAGGTGGGATTGGGGTGTCGCGGAGCGACTCCCACTGGGACAGGTCATGAAAGAGTGGTATCAGAGGTGGTCAGTTCAACCTTAGGATAAAGAGTCTATGAGATTGGGTTGGAGAATCAGTGTTAAGTGTTTCAAGTTCAGATGTCAGGTCAGGGACCCCAGTGTTAGTGTGGGTGTCCAATGTATCCATACACCAGGACTCCAATAACCTGTTTTTCGACTTTTTGCATGAGAACACTAGTTTTGGGGAAACAAAAAATGTGGTACATGAATCATATAAGAATGGGTTGTGATTTCCATATCCTTCTTGATTCATCTATGTAAATATACTAATTATCCATGTTATATCTTCTTTCCTTACAATATTCCTTTTCGAAACGTACCAACTAGGATTAAACAGCTCGATCATAAGGATGACCCCCTCAGTAATGAGGCTCTGATACATGGGCTAGTTCCCCAGCCATAACCTCTAGGTGGTAAACAATCTATAAATCCACCAGTGGAGCATCACATGGTACCTTCAGTTCCAGCAGACAAGAAGTGCAAGATGAGCGCATTTCATGAGTTTTATAGATAGATACCCCTCAGGTTCCATGGAGTGCCCGAACCTCATGCATCTGAGGAATGGATTAAGGCAGTGATAGATCCTTTCATTTATAAAAACCAACATTATATAAGATATCTAAATAAAGAAGGTTGATGGTATAATTTTATTAATTTCCTCAATAAAGCATAAGACATTTCAAAATATAAGGACTGAGAAGAAATTTTTTAAGGTGTTTTAATAAAATCACTTTTGGAAATAAAAACATCATTTATATTTTGAAATCATTTTAAGATAAATATTTTATAAAAATAGTGGAGAAAAAATTTCTTTTAAAAATTGATTTTTATTGGGGATGTTTCATATAAAAATATATAATGGTGGAAATATGTGTTCACACAAAAAACATAAAAAATATATTTTTTACAAATGGATGAAAATAACCCATTCGGAAAGAATTTAAAATTTATTTACAATATTTAATGAATTTTCCGGTTTTATAAAATGAACTTAAAAAGTTATTTAGTTATATATAAGTGAATTTATAAATTTATCCAATGAAAATATGTGTGAAAAAATGTACGTTTCTGACAAAAAATAAGAGGAAGTGTAGATCTCTTTACAATGGGTAAAAATAAGCCAAGGGGGACAATGAAATAATGAATGGAAATGTAAAATAAATATTAATTATATTTTTAAATTATGGGAGGTTTTAGAAAAAAAATATAACACTAATAACCCATATGGATGATATTTATGATTGATAAAGAAACAGTTATGGTAATGGTTTTGTAGGAATGAAAATAAAATAATAGGGATGACATGAAATTGATACTAAAATATCTTCAAATGTGAGATATTAATTATTATTGAAGGTTATTGGTTAATTAATACACAATATACAAGAAATTATGGTGTGAAATATCAAAAATTTCTCACAGATTAGAAAACGAGACAATAAAACCACTACCTTTATTCTCAACCACTATTAATGTACTTGAATATACTATATAATAATATCCTATTAACCTATTTCAGAACATTATTAATATCTATAACCATTTATAAACATAATTTATAATTAATCTCCACATGTAAATTAAGAAGTTATTATTTATCCCAAATATCATGCTAGGGAAACCTTGATTGTTTTGAACATGTTTCGTAATAGAGATGTTGTTATTCATTATTAAATTAATGCCCACGTTTACCAGATAATAAAATTTTATACAGTTGATGATTTATAATTATTTATAATGGTATTATTTAAATATATGACTATTTTTGTGATGATTCTTTTAAATGAAATCAATAATTAGCATGTTTTAGTGATTTGTAATGAATGGATGTTGACATCTTAATTAATGTATTAAATTTTAATGATACTATTCCAAAAAAAATTAATTAATTATTTTTATCATATATTATTATTAATTAAGTTATCATAATATCCCAATATATTATGTCATATCACTTTTCAAGTAGGTTGTTTTACCAACCCAATCATGAACATACGATAATTTATAGATGAGTATGTTTATGAATGTGGTATATTTTATAATAATATCATTATTATATTATAATAATTATGTTTAATAGATATTTAATTTTTTTGGAGTCAAATTTTATTTTATTTTAATAAATAATAAATAAACTAAATGAAAAAATATATTTTACTTTGAAGTGGAAGTTGTTGGAACATGCATGAATGGTGTTTTCATTTTTCTTAAGAGAAAATGAGAATAGAGTTCAATAGTTATTACCATAGAATAAAAAATTTTAATATAAAAATAAAATTCTTTCACTACATAAAATGATAAAATTATAATTGTTATGGTAAGAAAGTATAGAAAAGAAGTGAGGGAAAAAAGATTGTACTCATGACGAGGACATGGGAGAGTTTTTTAGCCATAGTGTGGAGAGTCATGGGGTGGGGGGTATTGTGATCTTTTCAATATTGGGTTTAGGTGTTGGGTAGTTATTATTTTTCTAAAATTGTATTAGGAAGTGATGATTTAGTTGGTATTGTTATGTCAGGGATGTGCTATAGTAATTTGTAATTATTTGGCCATGATTAACTAACTAAATAATTATTTCAATTGTAGAAATTGAATAATTTAGAATACAACAACATGTTTAAAACAATACCAAGATACAACATGTTATTTAATTTTGTGTTGTTTATTAATTTATGGGGTTATTTTATAAGATAATGAAATGATGTTGTCTTAATTAAATGAATTAAAAAAATAGTTCATCATAATGTATTCCTATGATCTTTTAGGTTTATAGTTTTATATAATTAATATCAAATATTAACTGTAAAAACCATTTATTTTTCATTATAACCAGGGGAAATGAATGAAAAATAATAAGCTGAGCACGAATTCTCAGTAATGATAAAAATAAGTGATTAAAATAACTTATAATTAGTGAGAATAAAATGGGAATATTTTTATAATAGTTATAAATAATAATGTTATACCCAACAAATCATAGATCATAAATCATGGAATAAGGATCATCATAATATAAAAAAATGGAATATCTTAGAAAAGATTGATAAACCTAGAATATAACAACATAATATTTTCATACATAATAATTACATATTTTTAGAAGAATATTCATTAAATTACACCAACACATGAAGTATGACCATAATAGTTTAGTACATTTAGAAAAATTATACACATTCTTGTAATTTCATGAAGGATCAAAAACATAACTCATAAATATATTCACCTTTATTATTCCTACTTAAAACCATTCTACATAACATGGGGAAATGAATCATAAGAAAGGGTGCGCTCAAAATATCAGTAAGTGTAAAAATGGGAGATAAGTAAGAATAAAATAGGGGTGTGAGAATATAAGAATAACATTTAGAGATCATAACGTGAATATAAAGTATGTTATACATGAGTCACGACATAGATATTTTCAGTTCAGATGATGTGAATCATATGGGAATCAAGGAAAATAATCCATGAGATCTTGACATTGATAAAAGACATAAAATTGTGGAATAAACATAAAATTTTACTTTTATGAACATGTATAAATAGAAACAGGTTCAATCATTATGTTTAGGATGTGAAATCATGACCTTTCTTAAACTTCTGAACATGAATATAGGTCCACTTGTAAAATTATGGACATGAAAACCAGATCAATTCAAAGAATTATGAACATTAAATCAAGTTCATGCATACCATATATAAATTCGGAGTTATATATACATACCAAATTCATTGGATGGAGATATATTCCCCACCCATCAACTAATGAAATTGAACATATATGTTCCAGAAGATCATAAATCATTCACCTCGTCACCTTTTGTAAACACTTAATCATATTATATATGATAAAAGAGAAATTATAATCGTAAGAATAATTTTATCAAAACATAAATCACTCTGGGGAAGAAAATTAATGGTATCCTTGTATCATATCCCTAGTAATTCATGAGTTTTCTTAGATGAAAAATAATTTTTAAAGATCTTTTGAAAACATTTCTAGAGGAAAACATCCTTTTCTTTCTAAAAATTATTTTTAAATCATAAAACCTCTATTATACATTTTTTTAAAATAAAAAAGAAAACTTATAAAATAATCTTTGAAAATGATTTTATACATATTTTAAATCCTTTTCCATGAAAATTATTAAAATATAATTTAATTTTTTTTTGATTTTTTAAAAAAACATGGTTTGTGAATAAGAAAAATTTTTGACCAAAGAGAGAATAAAAATACATGAAACTTATAATATCATGAAAATTATGAGATTAATTATACAAAATTAAACAGGGTAGTATATAATCCTCATAAAATAATATGTGTTCATAAAAAATCTTGTTTCCTAAAGAAGGAAAATTGAGACAGAATTATGTTACCAATTTGGTAACTTTTGAACTATAAACCCTAAGAAAGAGTTATCATAAAATGGATATGTAAATACCCATAAATGTAAGGATAATAATCATAGATATAATTAATGGGTAGTATATAATTCAAATAAAGGAAAAATTTGTGAATATAGAATAATTTACATAGAAATAAATGTGATACTAGAAGTCCCTTTACCTTAAGTCTTGATTTCCTTCATAAACGTTCGAACCACCTATTCTTTGAGTATCAGCTTTTCTTTTTCACTAAAGGAATTCATTGGCTTGATTTATGAACAAATTAATTCTTATAAGATTATGTGAAGTAATGTTGATGGTTATTTTAATGGTTTTTGCTGAGCCAAATAGGTTTTGAAATGTGAAGAAAAGAGAAGAGTATGTGAACTTTTATAAGATATGGAGGGGACATTTTGGAAATTATCAAAAGATAAATTTATAATAAATTAAATATAAATAAAAAAACCCAAATATTACATTTATTAGAATATAATATATGAAGATATTTTAATATAATCAACCAGTATATTTTATACCTTTTTTTTTATTTTAAACCTTATCATTTTGATTAACCCTTAGTCAACCCATTTAAATTTTAACTATGGTAAAAAATATTTACAATATTAAGAGGATTTGATTTTTACTTATAAAGTATTAATTAGACCATAAGTGTACAATTTATGATATTTTATACCATATCTTATCCCCTAATATTTATTTAATAGTTTTATGTTTTTTAAATATTTTATTAAAATATTATTTCTATAAAATATCATCAGTGTCAATTTTGGAACTATTCATTGCATTCAATTTAATAAAATTTATAAAGGAATATAAATTCAGAAAAATTATTTAATATACCTCGTATATGTCATATTAACGTAGAAAATTCTTAAAGAAACTTAATTAATTCAAATTTTATTTATTTTAAAATTTCTAATAACATTTAATTGAATTTGTCATTAATAGAATAATTACTACCTCATCATTGTGTAATTATTTATGATAATAATTTTTCCCTAATAATTTAAAATAAATTTATATTATGTTGATAAATCTTTTATTTTTTTAAATAATATTTATAGTTGATCATATCTTCTATTTATCACTTTTTAAAAAATATTATACTTATTAAAAGTAAGAGTGTGAAATTTTTTTCACTCTCTTTGATTTTAATAATATCAAAGTCATTTTCAAGGATATTCTTCCATTAAATAATTAAATATCAAAAAATTGTTTTTAAGGGTCAAAATAAATTTAAAAAATAAAATTTTGGCATGTTTTAGTGTTATTTTATTGTCTTTATCGCCTTATTGTCTCCCAAATTTACCCAATTTTCCCTTTATCGTGGGAACAAAATTACCAAGATTACTATTCAGGTTGTCTAAAAATAAATGAGTCCTATTTAATAAAATAATACCTTATGATTAAAAATTTGGTATCAATTTTTCAAAATTCAAAACACAAAATTTCTATAATTAATTTGAAATAAGTCCCATAGGTAGGGTGAGAAGGAGTTGTTTTAACGTGAAAATGTTCAAAAGTTTACTATGTTTTTATATCTACATTCAATTTCAAAATGAATACAATGACTAAAATTGGATTTATAGATGTATAATTGAACTATTTTTTACTTCAAATCCAATTTAAAACATAAGTTAACATTACAAACTATTTTGATGAAATGAACTTTTTGAATTAAAATTCAGTGTTTCCACTATTCATTAAAAGATGAAGTATTTTAAAAAAATCAAAGAACAACCCTCACATATTTTAGGTATTTATATTTTTTAAAAAAATTATTATTTCACATAAATTTTTTTAATTATGTGAAATTTTACTTTTAAAAAATCCTTCATTTAAAAGGAGAAAAAACTTGATTTTAGAAAAATACAACCTCTTTATGCTTAAAAATGGATTTTTTCTAATTTTATTCATTTAAAACATATTAGATGAATTTTAAAAAATATAATTGATTATATAATATATAAAAATATCATTAAAAAATATCTACTAATTTAATTTCATAGGATAATTTTTTTTGTTGGAATAAAAATATTTTTTCATAAAAACACATCCTTTATTTTCCACTTATTTTTATCTTCATTTATAATTAATTAGTAACCCACCGATTCATTTAATAATTAATTTAGTCATATTAATTCAGACCATTCCACTGGCTAAGTGATAATTATCATAATTAATAGTATATGGTTGTTCAGTAATACTCTATCTTGCGTGTAATAGAAGCCATCAAAAGAACTCATTGATATTTGTAACACAAGAAAATAGTCTTTCTTATACCAAAATTCAAACTCTATGTTGTGTGTAGTGCTAGATTTTGTGTTAATAATGCTTGGATTGGTTTATTGTGAAACGAAATCTATTAAATAATTTTAATTTATTTTAAAAAAACAAAAAATAATTATACTAATTCATAAAAGCTCAGGGTGTAACATAGAATATACAATAGCCTGAAAATAATAACTACAATAAAAGGTGGAACAATAAAAAAATAAAAAAACCTTTTGAGGAAATTCATTATATCAGTTTTTATGTGAATAAACTCATTATGTACACATCTTAAAATTTTGGAACAACACATTATGACCACACCTACACAAATAAACTCACTATTTCTATGTTTGACTATCTCATGAGATATAGAATTTATCAAATGAATTTAAACGAGATATAAGAACCCACCTGTCATCATTCATGCATATGTGTGATTCATAAAATCAATCATCATCATATAATAATGAACCTGTAATGTCCCGGATTTTTCAATGTATTTGTTTTAAATATTATATAGAATTAATTTGAGATCTGGATTTGAGAGAGTATGCGATTCTGAGGAAAAGGGTTACCAATGTTAAAATTTTAATTAAATTAAAAATTAAATATAAAGCATGATAAATTTTCCTGAAAAAGTGGAATAACATTTAAATTGGTGCGCAAATCAGAAATCTGAGGGCACTGTTGCATTCAGAGTAGTGAGTTTTCCCTACGCAAGGCTTAACATCGACCAATGTGAGTTGGTTGTGAAAGTTAGTTTTTAGACATTAAAGAAATAAAATAAATTTAATATTTATATTATTTTTCCATTGTGCTAACATAGAAACACAACATTTTAATTAAATTGTTATGTAGAATTTCTAGGGTTAGCCACATAATCTTGGAGTTTTCTAGAGCATTGGAGAGTATTCCCTTGGAGAAACATCTTGACGATGAATGAAAAAAATAAAGAGATCATGAATCTTTGTGCCAATGTAGTGGGAGGATCTCTTAGATGATGGTAGTGAAATATTTCTTCATCAACAATCGATCTAAAGTCGAGGTAGGGTGTTTGATTTCATTCTTTCTTTCTTGTTCATTAATTTAACGATGAACATAGATCAACACACGAACAGGTTGACCTATATTTTATTTTATCTTCTGGGGTTGGGGATTATAGGATTGATTTGGGGAGTTGATTCCATTTCTATTATGTTTTTTGATCATTCTAATGGGAGGAGATCAAAGCCGTAACTAACAATGGCCGAGGTTCGTTCCTTATGTTTTTTCTCAATGATTTCTTTCCCCTTTGTTCCTGCATGTTCTTTGTTCTTCTCAGAGTTATGAACAAAGGATCATTTCATATCTATTTAATGATGAATTGATTTGAAATTATAGATTCGACATCGTGACGAGCTAGTGGTGGTGCGACGACGATGACAAAATATGGATCTATGTATTACAAGATATATCGTTCTTTGAGGGTTCTTTGTGAGGATGACCAGAATCTATTTTCAGAGCTGATAAAAGGCCTAAAACTTATCAAATAATTGTTTTAAAGATGATATGTAAATGAATCTTCATTTTTAAGGATAACTAATCATCGGACCGAACACTGAAAGATCAACCAAAGTGCAAGAGAAAGAAAATTGATTCTGGAAAATCCCGGTGAAACATGAAGTGTATATCAGAATACATGGAATGTGGGGCCAGTCTAACGGTAGATATGGTTTCAGGAAATAGAGAGGTGGAACATGACATATGGGACCTTACCCTGACCACAGTGGGTATCTCTGAGGTTACATGGACATAGGGTGGAGTACATTCCATGTACTCCGCCACATGGCTAGATCCCTGCTGGATACTTAGGCTATCCCATGTATTGGTAAATAGGTAGGTGAACTCAGGTTGAAGCTGTGTACTAGCACATGTCCAAGATAAACAGAGAAAACCTTTGATATTTATACATAGTTTGTATGCCTCTATTCACGTTGTGTATAATTTATCTAATATAGAATGTTTTTCTTGTCATGGGACATTGTACATGGGAAACACTTCGGGTCAAGGGAGACAGTGTGTGCCACTTATAAATGATGTGTACTCTTTTATACATGGATTAATTTCCTTTTCTATCTTATCTTGGACATGTTTTGTTTGGGTTGGTTCCTCCTTTCTCATTCACATGAAGGGGATTGGGTATCATTTCCTATCCAGTGGAGTATGACCCCCTTCAGCAGGACTTTCTTGATTGAGTTAGGAGTCCCCACCTGAGAGGCTCGGAGCAAGATCCTCTATCCATTTTTGTACCCTATGTAGAGTCAGTTTATCGACGCGGCCCATCCTACCATATGTTGGTCATATACTTAGTAGGTGATTCTGGATGAGTCATTGTTTACGTTGTAGCCCTAGAAATGATCTCTATATGTGTACCGTGATCTATTTCACTCATGGAATTTGTTCTCCTGAAATAAGTGTATCTTATTATCTCTTTAGAAATATTAGTGTATCTATATCATGGAGGTTTCTGAAGAACAATACTTCTCAGATGGATATCATCAGGGCTATCCGACTGAGGAGCGAGTTCTCCTAGAATACTTCTTCATGGAATATTCAGACTGAATCCCAAGCGTGGGTATGTAGTCATTATGATTTACCTCTAGACTAAGGGTCTGGGTATGGATTATATCTATATATATTTTAGTTAAATATATAGTATACATATATTATGTAAATATGAATATACCATTACTTTGGGTATTTATTTTTGGTTTTGGGGTATTTTACAGAGTATTTTTATACTCACCCCTACATGAGCTTTTCCAGGACATGTCATGTCATTTGAAGATAAGAGACATTTTGATGGAGTCCAGGGTACACTAGGACTAGACAAGGCATTGTGAGTTTTAGATAGGGTGAGGTTCTCCTATGGTTTTGATAAGTAGGACCAGTATCCATCTTGTTTTCTTATAGGTTGTATTTTATATTTGGTAGACTCTTTCATTTTGGTGGACTTGTATTATGGTGTAGTTTACATTATTTTGTACTTTGTTGGTTGGGTTTAGTAGTATGTATGCATTTTCATTTCATGGTATTTTTTACATTTTTTTGGGTCTTGTAGATGTGTGTGTGTGTACAGGAACATAGAAAATGCCTCCCATGTTAGTGACATGCCTACTCAGTGCTAATCACCAACCCCTGGCCTATTATATGTGGTCCTAGGGTGCTGCAGTATGGGTCCCACAGTGACAGGTCTTGAAAGAGTTGTATCAGAGGTGTTCAGTTCTACCTTAAAATCGAGAGTCTAAGAGATTAGTTTGGGGAAACATTGATAAGTGTTTTGAGTTCATCTGTAAGGCCAAGGACTCCAGTGTTGGTGTGGGAAGCTAACATATCCATACACTAGGACTCTAATAACCTTTTTCTAATCGGAGCACAAGGACTCTAGTTTTGGGGAAACAAAAAATTGTTACATGCGTCATATAGAAATGGGTGGTGGTTTCCATGTCCTTATTGAGTCTTCTCTATATATATAGTAATTAACCATGGTATATTTTTTTCCTTACATGATGACTCTATGATTCATACCAGCTAAGATTAAGCAGCTCGATCAAAAGGATAACCCCTCAGGGATGAGGCTTCGATACGGGGGCCAGTTCCCAAGGAGTTACCTCCAGGTGGTGCACTGTCTATTCCACCACCAGTGGAGCAACATGTGGTCCCTACAATACTAGATTATAAAGAGTACAAGCTATGATCTCTCCAATAGTTTTAGAGATAGATACCCCTCTGGTTCCATGGAGAGCCTGAACCTCATGCGTCTGAGGAATTGATTGAGGCGGTAACAAGAGTTTTCTGTCTAGTGAGGACAACCTCAGACCATATAGTGGTCCTTTTAGTGTGACTTATTCAAGGTTCAGTAGGGAGATGGTGGATTTTGACCTCATAGACTTACGACAAGCTGACACGTTCATGGATTGATTTTAAATGTCTCTTTAGGGAGGATTTATCTTTAGTTATGCTGATAGATTTACATATGTAAGAGATTCTACAGCTCCAAAATGGCAGTATGATGGTGGCTCAAAATTCATCGAGGTTCACCAACCTCTCAAGGTAATATATGTATATGTTTAGGGATTAGTATATCAGGGATCAGATCTTCGAGTTAGGTCTACATTGGGATATCCAAGAAAACATCATTCCACTTTGAATTCTAACTTATGCTAGAGTTCTTGAGTGAGATTTTGTGGTCGATAGCTTCTTTGATTAATAGAGAAAACCATAGAAAGTTAGCAGCAAGAAGAAATGTGATGATACCTTAGTTATAGGGAGAGAACATGAAACACAAGGATTAGAATGTGAGGGACTTCACATGAGGCCCATGATAGGCGATCTACATTCTAGGGCTCTCAGGATGGGTCCGGTCAGCTGAGGGAGAGATAATTCTACACATGTGATGATAAAAGAAATCTCACTAAATATTGTCCAACCCATAGAGCTGTTGATAGGGAAGTGGTGGATGGACCACTGAGGAAGATAAAATGATTGGAGTAGGATGATCCACTAGGAAGCAGACATAGAATAAGAGTAGGGAGAGATACATGAGGTGGCATGCGTTTTTTACATACCACCACCACCCCCAGGAGGTGCATGAATGAATCAAGGACTGGTAGGATAGGGGCGGGGGAAGCTACATGTGGTCAATGAATATGAACCAAAAACTTCATGGATGATCCTAGGTATTATCTATGTCATTTCTAGCTTAGATATTGTAATTATAGACACATGTTCTAGTCCTTATTTCCTCTAAACATATCTTTTTTGAGACATTAAGAATCTGGTTGAACCGTTTACTCGACCCTTGTGCTTGTAAATTACTACTAGAGGATACTCGATGATCATACTACTTTTCTAAGAATGTAATATTACCCTTGGAGGAATGAGTTTTGTTGGAACATATTGATGGTATCATCGAGTCCTTACAATGTCATTCTCAGTATGTATTGGATATCTTCAGTCTATGCTATCAATAACGGTTTTAGGAGAATAGTGTGGTGTGTCCGTAGTGATGGGATTTATTTTTCCATTTTTTGGGTGAAATGGAAAACTATGCATCACATGTTGGCCTTATTCATAGGAGGGTGTATCTGATCACTCTTGAGTATGCGAGTATTACCCTTGGAGTAGTAGATTTTGTGAGGTTTTAGTTCCCAACTTTAGTTGCAGAGTATGAGGATGTATTTCTAGAAGATGTTTTAGGGTTAAATCCCCATTTGGAGATCTAATTATACATTGGTTTAAACCCCGAGATGTCACTGATATCATAAATATCATATTATATGGCTCCTATAGAGATTTTTGAGATGAGGGTGTAGTTGGAGGATTTGTAGAGGAAGGGCTCAGTGAGACCCTGTGCTTCACCTTGGGCAGCCCCAATTTTGTTTTAAAAATGTAATATAGGAGCTTGAGGATGTGCATGTATTACCAATACTTGAACCAAGTGACTGTAAAGAACATGTATCTGCCACCTGGGATTTATGACCTTTTCGATCAGTTGAGTTGGGCAAGATGGTTCATGAAGGTTGGACTTCAATTAAGCTATCACCGACTGTGAGTACGAGATGAGGATATAATGAAGATGGATTTTAGATTCCACTATGGTCATTATGAGTACTTGGTGATGCCCGTTGGTATGATGGACACCCAGTTGGGTTCATGGTACTCATGAACCTGATCATTCAATGTTTCTTATACAAGTTCATGGAAGTCTTCATTAACGAAATCCTTGGGTACTTGACATTTGAGAAGGATCACATGATACACCTGGAGATGGTTATGGACATACTATGAGAGCACGAAATTTATGGGAAACACTCTATGGGCCAATTCTAGATTCAGGAGGTCCACTTTCTGGGACATGTTATCTCAGCAGATGGATCAGTAGTGGCCCCGGACAAGGTGGAAGTAGTGTTAGCATGGGTGCGTCCTTAGAACGTGACTAAGGTGTGAAGCTTCCTTTGGTTGGATGCCTTTAATAAAGATTCAAACCCAATTTTTGCTGGATATCAGCACCGATGACATATTTTATTTGAAAGTAGAAGACTTTTCATGTGGACAGAGAAGTCCCAATGGACTTTTCAATAGTTGAGGCAGAGTTTAATGAGCACCCCGATCTTGAGATTTCTAGAGGAGGGAGTTGAGTACGTAGTGTTCTGTGATGCATCAGGGAATAGAAATGGTTGTGTCTTGATTTAAAGTAAATTAGTGATTTGTCATGGTTCTCACCAACTGAGTCCACATGTGGAGAACTACACGACTCATGATCTTGAGTTAGGAACATTAGTTTTATCATTGAATATGTGGTTACACTGCTTGATGGGAGAGTAGTTTGTTGTCTACTCCTATCATAAGAGTCTAAATTATATCTTCTCTAAGAAGGATATGGAAATTTTATAGAGGATATGGCTAGAGTTCCTCTGGAATAGGGACTTCTAGATCATCTATACTCTTGGGAAAGGGAAAGAGGTGGAAAATGATCCCAGTAGGAGATTTATTTCATAGCTTTTGAATGAGATGTCTGAGAAGTTTTCCTCATTATAGTCATCCATCAGGGATGGAGATGTTGTAGATTGCATCCATTCAATGTTTTTCACCCTTAGAATCTTAAATTTATTTAGGGAGGAACATCTTGGGGATGTCAATAGTGATACCTTACATGCTCATATGTCTATAGGGAATGCTCCTGATGGATATTCAAAAGGTGGGGATCACATCTTCCTTTTCATGGCATGTATAGTTGTACTAGACGTGTTGCAGAAGGAGGTTCTAAGGGAGTTTCATACATATCCATTGGTAGTATAACCTTGTGTGAAAAAATGTACTAGGTCATCGGACATCAATTTTGGTGGGAAAGTTCGAAGAAGTCAGTGGTAGAGTTCGTTCCTCGATTCCTTACATTACAGTAGGTGAAGTATGAGCACCAAGTTACAACGAGATTTCCTCACCCCCTAGAGGTGCTAGAATGGATGTGGGATAGAATATGGATAGACTTCGTGATGGTTTTACGATGTATGTCTAAGGGACATGATTCAATCTGGGTGACCGTCGAACTACTCACCTAGGCAGCCTCTTCCTAGCTATCTGAGAAAATAGTTTAGTATAGATCGTTGGATACCAATACATATAGGAGATAGGGAGGCTTAGTAGAGTATAATCAATGATTTTTTCAAATAGTGATGCTCATTTCACATCCGAGTTGTGGGAGGGATTGTAGGAGGTGTTTGGGGTACAGTGACACTTGAATACGACATTTTATCCCCATAAAGATGACAATATGTAGAGAAAAATTTAGGTTTAGGAGGACATGTTGGGATCTTTCATGTAAGAATTCGGTCGTAGATGGGAGGACCACCAACCACTAGTGGAGTTTGTGTAAAACAACAACTACCACTCAACAATTAGTGTGGAACAATTCAAGGCTCTGTATGGGTGATCATATCGGTCACCAATTTCATAGACCAACCCAAGGGAGTCAGCACTCAGGGGCCCAAAATTAGTTCCAACATCTATCAAGAAGGTGCATTTCATTAATGAGAAGATGAAGGTTATATAGAACAATTTGAAGTCTTATGCTAGTAGGTGGATGAGACCTTTTAATTTTGAGGAAAGAGACCATGTCTTCTTTTAGGTCTCACCTCGAAGAGGGTTGTGGAGATTTTTTAGGGTGCTAAGTTATCTAAGAGGTTCAACAACCGTTTTTATATATTACATAGAGTTAGCGAGGTGGTGTCCTGCCAAGATCTACTGCTGTAGTATCACTGGGTACATAATGTCTTTGACAAGTCAAAAATGAGGGGGGTCTATGCACGATCCATTACACATCATCGAATAGGGTGAGATAGACATTGAGGATGGAGAGAATTTTGCAGAGTACCCAGTGGAGATTGTGGATCAGAAGGAGAGGATTAACTGGGGGTGAGTGATTCCCTTGGTTCATGTCCTATGGAAACACAAGAATATCTAGGAGAGCACATTGGAGTGGGAGGCTCAGATTCATTTTCTATAGCCACATTACTCAGTGTTGCCTTTTGTTTTGGATTTTTAGATATGTAATTCCCTATGGCGGTGAGAATTCAATGTAATATATTTTGTTGAATTATTTTTAAATATTATAAGGAATTAATTTGAGATCTTGTTTTGATATGGTGTGCGACTCTGAGGTCTAGGGTGCACAGAATAAATGTTTAAAATAAATTAATCTTTAAATAGAACATGTGACCAGTTTTCTTGAAAAAGTTGAATAACTTTTAAAAGTGTTCTTGGATAAGAAGTTGAAGGGAACCATTACGTTTAGAACAATGAATTCACCTTAGGTGATCCCTAACATGGGTCAGTATAGGAATATTGTGAAATATAATATTTGGAAACTTATAAAAATAAAATAATTTTAATAATTATTTTATTTCTCCATTACATTAATGAAACCACCTATGATTTAAAATAATATTTTAAGTATAATTTCCATGGTTAGCTACATAACCCTAGAATTTATTAGAGAATTGTAGAAGAGAGACTTGGAGAAACCTCATGATGATGAATAATGATGAATCAAGTGATCGTGAATTGCTACACCAGAAGAGTGGGAGGATCTCATCGATGACGGTAGTGAAATATTTCTTCATAAATGATAAATAAAAATTTAATCTAGGGAATTAGATTTCATTAATTCTTTCCCCTTATTTTATTTTTTGATTAACACGTATCAACCCATAAATAGGATGACCCATGGTTTTTTCGTTTATGCAGGTTGGGTGATTGTAGGTTTGATTCAGAGAGTTGATTCTATTTAGAATTAGTTTCTTGATCCTTAAAATGGGAGTGGATCAAGGATGTAACAAAAAAAGTCCAATGTTCGTTCATTAAGTTGTTTCTATTTGATTTCTTTCCCAATTATTTCTTTGTGTTCTTCTCACTTCATGGACATATGAACGATGTATTTTTGCATATCCATTTCACAGAACAATGATCTAAAATTTTAGAGAGGACATCGTGATGACTTATAAGAGGTGTGATGGAGATGGAAATAGGTGGATCAATTTATTCTAGGAGATATCATTATTTCTTCATTCTTTGTGCGGATGATCAGAATCGGTTTTTGGAGATGATCTAAGGCCCAAAATTACCAAATCAATGTTTCAAGGATAATAAGACCCTAGATATTAATTTTGGAGGCAAAATTATCATCAGATAGAACACTAAAAGATCACTTAATGTAATGGAGGAAGAACAATTGTCTTGAAAGTTTTTTAAGAACATGGAATGTATCTTAAAATACACAGTACGTGGGACCAGTCCAACGATAACTAGGGTTTCAAGTAATAGAGAAGTGTAACACAACATGTGAAAGCCGTCACACAACATGTGGGGCCTTAACCAAAAACTAGTGTGTATATAATAGGATACATAGGCATAGGGTGGAGTACATGGCATGTACTCCACCACACATCCATACCCGACCAGATACTCAACATACCATGTGTACTAGTACATTGGTAGGCGAACACAAGTTGTAGTCGATTAATGGCACACAATGATCATACAGAGAGTGGTCCCTAGATAGTAGAACATGGCATGTAATCATTTATAAATTTCATGTATACCTTTTCCGACAAGGCATGATTTTCTGACATGATCCATTGTACACATGATGTTCCCAGATTCAAGGGTCGTGATGTGTGACACTTCTACACACCATGTACTCATTTCTACTTGGGTTGATATGCTTGTCCACCATATCTCAGATAATTTTTTTGGGTTGGTTCCCCCTTTATCATTACCATTATGGTCAATGGGTATCATTTCATATCCATAAGAGTATGAACCTCTTCAACAGGACTTTCTAGAGGGAGTCAGGAGTCCTCTCTGAGAGGCCCGGAGCAGGATCCGCTATCAATTATTCTGTTCTTGGTAGAGTCTGGTTATCGACATGAATAATCCTATCGGACATTGGTCCTCTATATAGTAGGTTAATTTGGATGAGTCAGGGTATATTCCATGTCCTTGGTAGTGATCCTCATCTGTGTATCGTGATCTTCCTCACCAATGGAGTCATTTATCCCAGAATGAATGTATCATATTCCCTCTTCAGATCTAAAAACATATATATCTCATGGAGTTTCCTGAATAAGAGTACTTATCAGATTCACGTCATCAGGGATATCAGAATCTGGAGTGAGTTATCCTAGATGAGTGCTTCATGTAATCTTCAGACTAAATCCCTAACCTGGGAATGAGTTAATTGTGACTTACTTCCTAACTACGGGTTTGGGTTTAGAGTATATCTAGATATGTTCTTGTTAAACGTATTGTAGACATATAATGTGTCGTGTTGACTATACCTTTATTTTTTTTATTTCTTTGTGGTTTTAGGGGTGTCCTAATGGATATTTTTAAACTCACCCAACACATGATTTTCCCACATGTTTCATGTATTGTGTAGACAAGAGACCTTTAGATGGATTCTAGAGCTAACTAGGACCATATAACGATTTGTGATTTTTAAATAGGCTGAGGTGCTCCTATAATATCGAGTTTCAGTCCCAATCTTGATTTTGTTTTCATACACATTGGAATTTGTAGTTGAAAGACTCTTTAATTTTGGTGGGCTTGTAGTCTGGCCCATTTTTCATTCTGTTGTAATCTATTAGTTTGATTTAGTTGTATGTATGAATTTTTGATCCTTGGTAGTTTATACATTTTAGTATTTATGAGCATGGTGATGTGTGTGAGTGTACATGTACTTAAGAAATTCCTCCCATGATAGTGAAATTTTTATTCGGTGCTAGTCACCATGCCCTAGCCTATTTGAGGTGGGATTGGGGTGTCGCGGAGTGACTCCCACTGGGACAGGTCATGAAAGAGTGGTATCAGAGGTGGTCAGTTCAACCTTAGGATGAAGAGTCTATGAGATTGGGTTGGAGAATCAGTGTTAAGTGTTTCAAGTTCAGATGTCAGGTCAGGGACCCCAGCGTTAGTGTGGGTGTCCAATGTATCCATACACCAGGACTCCAATAACCTGTTTTTCGACTTGTTTCATGAGAACACTAGTTTTGGGGAAACAAAAAATGTGGTACATGAATCATATAAGAATGGGTTGTGATTTCAATATCCTTCTTGATTCATCTATGTAAATATACTAATTATCCATGGTATATCTTCTTTCCTTACAATATTCCTTTGCGAAATGTACCAACTAGGATTAAACAGCTCGATCATAAGGATGACCCCCTCAGTGATGAGGCTCTGATACATGGGCTAGTTCCCCAGCCATTACCTCTAGGTGGTGAACCATCTATAACTCCACCAGTGGATCATCACATGGTACCTTCAGTTCCAGCAGACAATAAGTGCAAGCTGAGCGCATTACATGAGTTTTATAGATAGATACCCCTCAGGTTCCATGGAGTTCCCGAACCTCATGCATCTGAGGAATGGATTAAGGTTGTGATAGATCCTTTCATTTATAAAAACCAACATTATATAAGTTATCTAAATAAAGAAGGTTGATTGTATAATTTTATTAATTTCCTCAATAAAGCATAAGACATTTCAAAATATAAGGACTGAGAAGAAAGTTTTTAAGGTGTTTTAATAAAATCACTTTGGAAATAAAAACATCATTTATATTTTGAAATCATTTTAAGAGAAATATTTTATAAAAATAGTGGAAAAAAAATTTCTTTTAAAAATTGATTTTTATTGGGGTTGTTTCATATAAAAATATATAATGGTGGAAATATGTGTTCACACAAAAACATAAAAAAGATATTTTTTACACATGGATGAAAACAAGCCATTAAGAAAGAATTTAAAATTTATTTAAAATATTTAATGAATTTTACGGTTTTATAAAATGAACTTAAAAAGTTATTTAGTTATATATAAGTGAATTTATAAATTTATCCAATGAAAATATGTGTGAAAAAATGTACGTTTCTGACCAAAAAGAAGAGGTAGTGTAGATCTCTTTACAATGGGTAAAAATGAGCCAAGGGGGACAATGAAATAATGAATGGAAATGTAAAAAAAATATTAATTAAAATTTTAAATTATGGGAGGTTTTAGAAAAAAATATAACACTAATAACCCATATGGATGATATTTATGATTGATAAAGAAACACTTACAGTAATGGTTATGTAAGAATGAAAAGAAAATAATAGAGATGACATAAAATTGATACTAAAATATCTTCAAATGTGAGATATTAATTATAATTGAAGGTTATTGGTTAATTAATACACAATATACAAGAAATTATGGTGTGAAATATCAAAAATTTATCACAGATTAGAAAACAAGACAATAAAACTACTACCTTGATTCTCAACCACTATTAAAGTACATGAATATACTATATAATAATATCCTATTAACCTATTTCATAACATTATTAATATCTATAACCATTTATAAACATAATTTATAATTAATCTCCACATGTAAATTAAGAAGTTATTATTTATCCCAAATATCATGCTAGGGAAACCTTGATTGTTTTGAACATGTTTCGTAATAGAGATGTTGTTATTCATTATTAAATTAATGTCCACGTTTACCAGATAATAAAATTTTATACAGTTGATGATTTAAAATTATTTATAATGGTATTATTTAAATATATGACTATTTTTGTGATGATTCTTTTAAATAAAATCAATAATTAGCATGTTTCAGTGATTTGTAATGAATGAATGTTGACATCTTAATTAATGTATTAAATTTTAATGATACCATTCCAAAAAAAATTAATTAATTATTTTTATCATATATTAGTATTAATTAAGTTATCATAATATCCCAATATATTATGTTATATCACTTTTGAAGTAGGTTGTTTTACCAACCCAATCATGAACATACGATAATTTATCGATGAGTATGTTTATGAATGTGGTATATTTTATAATAATATCATTATTATATTATAATAAATAAGTTTAATAGATATTTAAAATTTTTTGGAATCAAATTTTATTTTATTTTAATAAATAATAAATAAACTAAATGAAAAAATATATTTTACTTTTAAGTGGAAGTAGTTCGAACATGCATGAATGGTGTTTTCATTTTTCTTAAGAGAAAATGATAATAGAGTTCAATAGTTAATACCATAGAATAAAAAATTTTAATATAAAAATAAAATTATTTCACTACATAGAATGATAAAATTATAATTGTTATGGTAAGAAAGTATAGAAAACAAGTGAGTGAAAAAAAAGTGTACTCATGACGAGGACTTGAGATTTCTTTTAGAGGAATCCATAGAAATGGTGGCTTTAGGATAAATTATCATGCAAAAAGCTAAAATAATAGAAATAGGATTATATAAGATGGAAATAAGGTAGTTTTTTAAGATGAAACTGAAATTCGAGAGTGGTCTTGAAGGGTTGGTGAGATTCCCCATTTATAAGTAGTGGGGATGACATATTTGTAAATATTTCACCTTAATATAATGAGAGAACTTGTTTCACTTGTTAAGGAGAATCAAAAATAGAGAATAATTAGGTTGTGATCTGTTCTCTTCATTATAAATCTCAACCACTCTATTAGAAACATTATTTTATCATGTTATACCTTTTATTCGTTTTGTTAACCCATTTTACCCTTTTACCCTTTACCATGGTAACTAGTTTTACCTATGTAATTAATTTTTATTCCTAAAAATAATATGTGAAATATTAAATAATTTTTATATCCTAGTTCAAAATATATTATCCAATTTAGTAGATAAAATATCTGTGACAAATAAAAATTAATTTCACCATAAGTGCATGTTCCATGTAAAATCCATTTATTTAGAAAAATATATTTTTAATCATAAACTTTATGTGTAGTATAAATTTATCAATTCAATTTTTATTCATGATATAAATCAGTTTATTACAAAAATTATCTGGATTTTAAATAATTCTAAAACCAAATATCACCATTATAATACCCCATATATCACGTATGATTTTATTTATTTATTTAATATTATTTATAGGTTCAATAATAATAATTAATTTTTATTGTAAAATAATGAGAATGAATAGTTGATGATAATGAAAAATAAAAATATAATACCAATGGAAAATAATAATAATGAAAATAATGTAATAATAAAAATAATAAAAAACATGTAGGGGTTTCTCAACACATATCAGATTTATCAGCCCATGTGAGATCCCACTTTTGGGCCTGAGACCCCCTTACGACCTCCTATCCCTTATTTATTTCATATAAATTTTATTGAGATTAATTTTCATCAACCTCAGTTGGGATTCCTCTCTATTCTATTATATCATTCCCCTTATTTTTCTTCTCCCTTGGTCGCACACGCTCTTTGGATAAACCCTATGGGTTTTAGTTTGATAAGGATCTTGTGATTACTTCATTATTAAGGTATGCAATGGGTTCTTCAGGTCATATTCTTCCATTCTTTGGTGTCTACCATTGAAGTCAATACATTTCATATTGATCAATGTTGATTTGAGTATGTTTTACCATGGCTTGATCTTTTATTTTAGAATGGTTTATTACTTTTTCTTATAAAATTATGTTTGGACTTCTAATTATAGATTAAAATATATTTATTTAATTTATAAATAAGAAATTACGAGTTTTTATATAAATTTTAATATAATATTTCTAATTTTTTGAAGAATGGTTTAGACTTAATTTATGATTTTAACACACCGAAAATATGATTAATTACCCGGTTGGACCTTTTAAAATTTAGTGGAAGTTGATAATGATATCTCTGGATTTACATTAATATTTTTACAAGATTAAATTTACTATAAAGGAGTGTTCTTATATTAGAACAAGATGTTTGATCTTCTCAAGGAACTATAATTTTTGAGACTCCCTTTTAAAAGTGGTTTTGAAAATGGTCACCTTTTTCCATATTTTATTTTAAAAGTGGCCATGTTGGAAAGTTAATCCCATAATCCCATATATATATATATGTATATATGTATTGATGTAATCATTTCATAGAATCTATGAATGTGTGAATAGTGTGACAGTCTTATATATACCAAAATGTATATATTCATATGTGCATAGTAATGGAGGTGGTTTTGATATAAAATTTTAATATCCCTTGAATGTACATTTATTGATTTTTATGGTTTTATTTTAAATGATTTTAATAATGTAAATGGTTTTAATAGTGGTAGAGAAGACTTGGCTTATCCATGATGGATTTTTAACAAGGAATGGTTTCCACTTTAATATATTTTTAACACCACCAGCATATGTTAAACCCTATAAATCCCTTTTCTTATTACTTTTCTCTTGATTTTCCATTTAAGAGACATGATTTTATGGAAATTATTGAATGATATATATGCGAGATAAGTTTTGGAAGGGTTAATTATTTTTTATGATTTGGTGAAGGTATAATGCTTAGTAAGGATTACCTACCAACTAGGGTGAGTTTTATGGATAAACTAGAAGAGCTGTTAGGATTTATCATTCCTACCATGAAGCATTGTTCTTGTGGGATGGTTTATTAGGGACTGATTTTCTCAATGGGGATACCACGAGAGGATATGTTCTATGTTCTTTCCTAAAAAATCAAATCCTTAGTTCAGAACATGATATAACAGGACCAATATTAGAGCACATGGGACCTCCTTCTCTATCAATGGTTTATATAGGGAACTCTCATATCATACTTTAATGTCATCTATCTAGAATGTATTAATTATGATATTTTTTTATATTTAATTATATTATATGACTTTTACTTATGGTTCATACGTGATAGAATGGCCTATTCCTTGTTATTGGTTTCACATATTTTGTTTAATTTGGCTTTTGAATAGGTTTTGGAAACTATTATAAGGTAAGGGTGTTTATCTTTTATTTTCAAAGTTATTTTAAAAGGGGTGACCTAAAAAATGAGATTCATTTATTTTAAATGGTTTTCAAAATTATTTTTAATAACTATGATGTGTTATTGTTTCTTTTAAATAATTTATTATAGAAATATTATTTGGTAAATGTATTTTTAAAATATATTTAAAAGAGATATTAAATTAATGGATGGTTATGTGGTAAGGTGAGTTGTATCCAAATAAGATCTTATGTACTCTCATATATATTAGAACACAGTTGTACGATCAACATCATCATATGACTGTTGTTTGAGTTTGGATTGATTTGGGATTTGAGGTTAGTTTTATTCTATCTCATTTGGAAAAGTGTACCTATTAAATGATTTTATGAATTTATCTTAATTTCATAGAATATCTATCTTGTGACCCATTAAATTATTTACTTTGTCCATGTTGGTCTTTTACCTATTGCTATGGTTGAAGGTGTACTAATATTGAGGTGGATATAGATATGAAACTGTTGGAGGTTTTTTCTATAGGGTATTGTATTTAATGTTGGAGAGGATATTTTATTTATACATTTTTTCATATATACTTCCAATTTATTTGTTTTTTTGTACATCTAATTTTCTAATGGAATTAAAAATTATGTGAATGCCATGCCATAGTTTGGGGAGAAAGTATATTTTTCTTAAAATCAGATATAAGGGTGAAATAGTTCCTAATGATATTTACTAATTCCCTAGTTATTTTCACCATCTACTTGGAATCAATAATTGACCTGAGCTAGGGGATGGTTCTTTTTTATGGAATCCTAAAATGGAGAATCTCATATTGTATCATTTGTTTTGTTATTTGGGAAATAATGATCATATATTATTATAACTCTCAGTACTCGAGTAGTAAACTTGTAAGGACAGTCTATCTATCTCTTTTAAAATATAATACTATAATTCTTAGGTATGTTGGTTTTTGTATTTAATTTTTGTTTTTTTATGTTAATTTATATTTTACATATGGTGACGTGGATTGGTTCTTATTCCCATGGAGTGTTGGTTTGGGTATTATTCTAAATTTTGGGATGGAAATTTTGACCACCCATATTTTCAATACACCTTAAATCATGATTTATTACATAAATATACACTAAATACAATCCCAATTTATCAAAAGTCCTAATGTCATTGGGTAATTTTATATATAACATAATTACTTGAAACCAGGATAAAACAATATTATTTAAAAATAAATAACATGTCTATAAAACTCTATATCTATTCTAAAACATTACTGGATAACCTATGGTTTTATATTGTAAAAGGGTGAGATATAAATAATATTAAGTAAATAATAAAATAATAATAAGATAAAATTTATAATTTTTAATCAAGGGGAATATCAAGGTGAAATAAAAGGGGTGATAGTCATAAATGTCAACATCAAAACAAGGTATAAAATGACAACATCATGAAAACATATTATAGTTGAAATAAAATAATACATGAAATCACAAGCCTAATTCAAGGCTAATTAAAAATACATAATAATATAGTGTTATTTTTAAAACCTTTCGTGCACTAATCTAGGCCAACTTGTCACATTCGTATCATGTACATATATTTGTGTACCACATAAATCATATAACATAATTATACATTTTATCTCATTTAATCATATTATTTAAGAGTGTGGGTTACATAAAGTGTATTCCCCACTTAATTAATTATATTTACATCTATGTGAATACCCTTAGGTTGAAATGGGAGTGGTTGTACATAACACAAATGTTTGATGTAGAAAATCACAGGATAGTTTCGGTATCATAAGAGGTGTACAAAACGGTTTACAGAAGGGTTTAATGAGAGTTAAAAATGGTCTCTCATTAATCCAGAATCACAAGGATAGTATATTGATGTGTAAAAACATATTCCAAAAACAAAACATTAAATAAAAAGGTACAAATCAATGAATGTTCTCAAATAAAGAGTTGTAGGAGAAAATCCCCTTACATCAACATAGTAACTACTAATGTAATGGTTATTATAGGAGGGGATAAATGATATCCTACTATTAGGAAATAAATTTGATAGTAAATTGATATTTATAAAGTCATGATAAAATAAAAATTTTATATTTAAAATGATAAATACAAATAATTTTCTTTAATGGAAATAAGAGTGAGAGATTCCTTACCTTGATAGGCAACTTCTGGAATTTTGGGAGGAGATACTTATGATCGCAGGAATAGCTTGAGAGGGATTTATATAAGGATATAAAGAGTAAATTTATGATAAATGAATTTTAGTGAAAGGTAATGGGATGTTTGGTGGGAATCTTTAGCAAAAGTGATGGTAATTATTTATTAATTTCTAAAACTATATTTTAGACTCTATATAAAAAAAGAATCAAAACGAAAACCTTCAAAATACTTTTTTCCCATAGTTTCTAGGAAACTGGAGTGGTTATAAATATTTCATAAGGAAAAATATAATAAATATTAAAATAATACCACTAGTTATGGGGAAGTGAGTTTGGTTCATAAAAAATTAATTTTAAAAACATAAAATATAATATATATTTTAGCAGATTTATCAATGGTTTATAAAATTTATCAAATAACTTCAAAATTTAATTATTTTAAAGGGGAAATATATATTTGGTTATGGATTAATTTTATATATTTTATTATAAAACTTTAAGTAAATTATGATGTTTTAATTCTTGAATTACATTTATACCATATTTAATTTTTACCTAAAAATTCACATGTCCTAAAAAATTACCAAACATTAACCATTGAATAATTTTGGCTTGATTATTTAATAAATATTATTTATATTATCTAAATAATTTATAAATATTTTAATTTTTCTTTAAAAGAGATCAATCATACATATATTCATACAATTTTTGTCATTGGAATAATTTTAATATTGAATTTAGATATAAAATCTTAATTATATTTTGATCAATTTTCACTTAAAAATCATATTTTTTACCACGTTTGTGGGATTTAAATTAAATTTAATTTTTCCAATTCAGTAAATAAAATAGAGAAAAATGGATATAACCAGTCGGGATAAGTATAATATTTTTATTATAACAATATCAACTTATTTGTTTACAAAAAAATATTGAAAGTTGTTAAAAATAACTATAGCGATCAAGGTAAAAACGAGCCTACAAAAAGATTAAATTGAGAATATAAGGTGTATAATTGACCCGAAATTTCTTCTAAAACCATTTTATGAACCAATTTAAACCCTCAAAAACTAGTTTTCTAATTTTATTAGTTAATGAGATTAATATTCAAGAAAGTGATCCATATGATAAGTTCATTATGAAAAATATAAAAAAACCATTGTGACATTTATCAATTATAAAGCGTTAAGATATAGAAAGGAATTATAATTTTGGTTATACATAACAATTTGAAATAAATCTGAGTTTTTTTCATAATTATTTATCATTTATTTTTAGAGATGAATTATTTACATAAAATGCTTATGAAATAGTAACACATTTATTTTTTAGTTTATAATTAAATGACTCTAAAAATAATAAATGTGATGAAAATAGAATGAATTGTCATTTTACATTATTTTTTAGATTAATATGTAATTTTAAATATCTTTGAAATTAATATATTTTAATTACATAATAGTCTTCATATTATTAAAATTAAATAATGTAAATAATTTTAAAATTGACATTAATGTTATTTTATAATAAATGATATTTTGTTAAAATAATTAAAATTAATAAAAAATCATATATTGAAAAAATTGAATTTTAATTTTTAATAAGTATAAAATATGTTCTATTAATGTATCAATTTATGTTTTATAATTAAAATATTGATCTATAAATATTGAAAACATTGTAAGATTGTGTTGGGTTAAAGAAGGATTTTTGCGGGTTAAATGTGATTTTGTTAAATTTAATTTCCAAAAAGTAAGGGATTTTATTTTTTAAATTATATTTAATATTTATAATTCCTTAGTTCTGAAATTTTTAATAATTAAATATTTAATTTAGTCTTAATTGATGAATTATATTTGTTCGAATGTTGGTTACTAAGATAAAAAACAAAAATGAAAAATATAAGGGCAATTAAAGACCAAGGAAAATAATAATTAAAATGTACTTATTTTTTGTGTGTTCGAGATTTTTATCAACAATAATTTCACTTTAATACAATTATTTTCCATTTTGGATGGACATGAGTTATGATACACCCATAATAGTGTTTACCTATCAGTATTAACAAGAATGCCACTGCCTGTCCACTATAAAAAGGCATTCATTCTCTCACACCTTCAAAACTATAAAGCCACTATCTCTCATGAAAAAACCTCCCCCAATAATATTCCAAAATCCATAAAATAAACATAAAATCCTCATTTTGGGTATAAATAAATCCCATAAGTCCTTTGGTGAAAACCAAAAGGAGTTAAATGAAAAAGAGGTAATATTCTTCATCAATCACTTTTGTTTTATATTTTTCAAATAAAATAAAATAATTATTTTTCTTAAATTATATAAAAATATAAGTATCCAAAATATAATGATATTTTTATGAAAATATTTATATATACAATTTTACACACATCCATCAAATGGGATACAGAAGCATCGTTTTTTTGTACGACAGACTATCGTCTCACAAACTATTGTCATTCGTTATTCCATTAGCATATCAAAATATTAGAATAACGATGAATTTATAGTTTAAATATTATATATATATGATAATTATTTTTTATGATTATTTAATTTTTTTTATAACACATACCTATATTCATTCCATTTATTGGGAATACGATAACATCATTTTTTGATGTGTGGACTACTCCCTCGTCAAAGAAATGTGATTGGTTCACACTTTACATTGAATGTATTAAGAATGGGTTTTTAAAAAATATATAAATATATTAAATAAATATGATACTATAATTATAATATATATATATCATTTAATTTCATTATTTTAAATAAGATAATGAAATGGAAGTAGCGTTCATTTATACGTACGACCTATCATCTCCATGAAAGGTGTATTTCATTTATTATTTCCCAATATTTTGGATTATTAGAAATAATTATATACTGTATTTATATGAAATTTATATAATTATTTACATTCTGGAGATGAAAAAATAATAATATAATTAATAATAACAACAAGTAAAAAATGGAAACATATGAGAAAAACTAGCCAATTAACACCCAAAACAGTGAAAGTAAAGAAATATTGTTAACAAAAGGGTATAATATATTATAGAAAGATAATATATGATATTATAAATATTATTATAGTTATGTTTTATGTTAATAACATACCTAAAACCATCATTTATGAGGTTAAAGGACTTTCACCAAAAAGAAATGCAAGGTAATTAATTTCATCTCAATTTACATTCCATTAAGACTTATTTTTTATAATGAACCAATTCACATTAATATGGTGAATATAACTCCAATTTTAATTTTAATATCATTATTCTCTCATATTTATGGTATATTAAAATTAATTTTGAATTATATCACCTACGGTGTTTAGCTGGAAAATTACAAAGTGGTAAAATTTTTCTTTGCGATATCACTTTATTTTGTGATTGTTAAATTTATCTTGATACAATCAATATATTGTAATAATTAATAATATAAATTTACTAAATTATAAACATTAATGGGTTATGTATATTATTATTTCATAAACTATTCACCATTTTTACACATGGTGTTTACTTTTACAGTTATTTGATTTTCTAGTGAAATACTTGATAAATCTGTATTCTTTATTCTGTACAGAGATTTGATAAGGAATATTTTTTTCTAATTAAATTGATTAATAGAAATGATGAATTATCTGAAAAGTTAGTAATGAGTGGAACCCAAACATTATATTTGTAACGCCCCGACCACAGTTACCCAGAGTTAGTGCATTATTACGTAACATTGGAATGATCACAAAAGATCAAGTCATGAAAGACCGATTAGTTTAGTAGCCTTGAAAACAATAGATACATTCATAAATGTTACATTATATCATAAAGTGAAAAATCATAATAACATAGTCTCCATAGTCCACACTCATATCCCTTTCAGACCATCCCCGCAGGTCAGTCACAAAATATTTCTTCACATCATGGGAAAATAAAACATATAAAGGGGAGAGCTCAGATTCTCAGTAAGATTAACAATATAGGAAAAACATTCATAAATATAAATAAACATTTAAGTCAATGTATAACTAAAACAAAAGAATTTTAAACTTAAACATCAACATAATATAAAAAAATAAAATTAAATAATTCCATTTGATTATTCACATGGATATTCTACTAGTCGAATAATCAAATGCAATATCAATAATCACTTTCATAATGATGTAATGCATAATGCCAGACTATCATAACCACATAGTCAATGCCTTGTGCCAAGACTACAAAAAATATTTTGTCAAGGCCTTGTGCCAAGACACTAGTTTGTCTCATGAGACCTACCGATGCATCGAGGAGCTATAGCGGGCTCCACCCATCACTTATTAAGTCAAATTCAATCCTTATATGAAAAGGTTTAAACATATCATAAACCATAACATAATCGTATCACATAAAACATGCAAAAAGAAAATATAAAATTTCCACATTTCAATCAAAATATATCAATACAAAACATTTATATAATAAAAACATTATAAAAAGCATTTTCAATACCAAAATTAAAGAAAAGTAAAACATTGTATTTATTTTTCATTTAAAAAAAAGGTATGGCTTGTAGAGTAAGCCGATACTCAAATAATGGTCACGGCGGCGGAGAAGTCGTTGTCTCCAAATACGTTGGACCAAAAAGCATTCCCTTTTTTCATTTAGTAATACACTTTGTATAAAAAAGATTCATTTTGAATAAATTTAAAAGTCAAACTGGTTTATACACTGTATAAAAGAAAGTCTTATATTAAAACAAAATATGCCTCAATGAAATGAGATTGAGACAACGTCCCTTACCTCGTGTCCGAATTGACTCGATCGTTCTTTAATCTCTTGAATAATAAACTATAGTTAATATTTAATTTATTAAGAACCTTTTTCAAGTTCATTATCCCTTTTATATCACTTATAACTATTTTATGAAAATTATGTAGTCATTTAAGGTAATAACGGTGGTTTTGTCGATCTTTGGTACTTGAGTCAACAATAAACTTCTTATAATTAAAAGTTGTTTATGTGGTAAAATATCCATTATATCCAGAATTATATTCATGATGTAGATATCATATATATCATATATATCTAGTTATACATACATTTATAATATTACATAACATTTAAGGGTAAGAAATGAAATGCACCGTTCATGGAGACGGTAAGCTGTACGTACGCATGAACGCTACTTTCATTTCTATTTCATATTTGATGGAATTAAATCATAATTATATAAAGGTATATTATAATTCCGGTATAATATCATATATAATATCTTTTACTCCATCCTTTATACGTCTCACATATGGAATTAACGATTCAAATCACTTTGAGGGGGCGGTAGTCCGCATTTCCTAAAATGAAATTATCGCGTTTACCCATAATGGAAATCATAAAGGTATTCCATAAATGAAAAATAAATAAGAATAAGGAAAAAATAAATATAATATATACCATATATAAATACAGTGACATCTTAATGGCCAGCATGAGAGGAGTTAAAAGAAGATTGAACAATCATCGTTTCGTGATGCAGTAATTCACCACCCATAGAAACTATATGTTCTTTAACCATTAGACGAAGGTGTGTGTAAGTATAAATAAATTATTTCTCATAACAACATCCTAGTATATTGAAGATACTAGTGTTGTTACAAAATAAAAGAATAAAAAGAGTTTAAGGGTTGGAGAATCAAAATAAAACAAAAGAACATAAGAGAAGACATTACCTTAAAATCAGGTAAGTCTTTTTGATTTGACCCAAAGGCTTCTTTGGGAAGACTTCTGCCCAATGTGAGGATTTTAGGAGTAATATAGGAAAGTTTATAGAGTATTAGGGAAAAGTTTTGCTGATCCAAAGGGCTTTGAATATGTGAATAAGGTGGTAGAGGTGGGGGCCTTTTATATGAGGAGAGGAGGGGCACTCTTGGAAAGTCAAGAAATGATACATTATTATATAATGAGTTTCAGATTTTAAAGTTCCCAATATTATTTATTTCAAGGAAAAGGTGATTAGGGTTCGAAATATTCTCATCCAATAGGTTTTTGATAAGTGTAAGTTTTATATTTGACATTATCTTTTCATTTTATTTAAATCGTTAATTAATGAGGTAATCGCTGCATCATCATGGTGTCATTAAAAATTTATTTTTTTAATGTCTAAAAATTATGAAAAAACAATCATGATGTAGGAAATTTCTTCATCTTTTTAATAACTATTTATAGTCTAAGATATCATTTACACAGACAAAACTAAAATTGTTTTACTTGGGTGATACATACTTTTGTTATACTTTCCCTTTTAAACAATAATATAATAAAATGTCACTATCAACCAAAAGTGATTCCATGGGGTCCCAAAGTTTGGAAAAAGTCATCCCATGGTTGGCCATGACACAACCAGTAGAATTAGGACACATATTGGGGTCATTTGTATTATTATGATATTATTTTGTTACCCTTAACTACCTGATTACTAATTAATCACGATAATTAAAGATAATTATCGTTGTTACTATTCATAATGGCAAAAAACAAAATTTTATTAATTAAAAAATTTGGACCTTCTGATTCCAAATATGGAATCCATTTTACCAAATTCCAAACATAGAAATTGTAGTAATTAATTTAAAAATTATTCTCGCTGTCAAAACAAATAGCGTGCTTTTAAGAAACAATATCTATCAAAATATTGACAATTTTTTATGTCAAATTTTAAAATGAAATTAATTATAATGACAACCATTTGATAAAATGGTAAAATTATATTCTATTTATACCTTAAAACCACTCAATAGTATAATTTATCACTATTAATTATTTTGATTAAAAATGTTGTTTTTAATTATTGTTCACTATTCATCGAAAATTGGATGTTCTCATAAAAATACCAAAAATTATATATAGGCTAATTTCGATATTCGGAATCCAAAAATGAAGTCCATTTTGAAATATAAAATTTATATAATTTCAAAAATTGGGTATTACTATTCAAAACGACTACTTTGATTGGTCACGGTGTGTTAAAACTCTAGGTTGCATACAACACACGCTGCTCTATTATTCAAAGAGAAGCGTACCATAGAGGCTTGGGGTGTTACATTATCCCCTAATTCAAATAATTTCATCCTAGAAATTTTTATAATATTACTGCATAAAAAGACTTGGGTGGTTCTTCATCATAAATTCCTCAGGTTCCCACGTTGCCTCTTCCATCTTATGGTTCTTCCATAGAACTTTTACCAGACGAGTCATTTGGTTTGTCAGCACTTGTTCTCCCATATCCAAAATCCGGACAGGATCTTCACAATAAGATAGATCAGGTTCCAGTTCTAATCTTCATAGGCGAGTAAATGAGTTGGGTCATGCATGTATTTTCTCAATAGTGATACGTGGAACACATCTTGAACTTTAGAGACAATTGGAGGCATTGCCAAACGGTAAGCTACAGCCCCAATTCGTTCTAGAATTTCGAATGGTCCAATGTACCTGGGAAATAATTTTCCATTCTTACCGAATCATATAACTCGCTTCCATGGAGATACCTTCAAGAAAACATGATCTCCTACCTGAAATTACAAATCCTTCCTTCAGTTATTAATATATCTCTTCTGCCTACTTTGATATGCTTTGATGTTGTTTTATATTACCTTCACCTTTTCCATCATTTTGTCAACATGTTCTGGGCGTATGAGTTTTCATTCACCAACATCTTCCCAACAAGTTGGTGTGCAACATATCTTTCCATATAACACTTCATATGGTGCCATTCGAATACTTGAATGGAAGCTATTGTTATAGGAAAATTCTTCCAAAGGTAAATATTGAACCTACATACCCTGAAAGTCAAGTGAGCATGATCTTAACATATCTTCTATGGTTTTAATAGTCTGTTCTGATTGTCTATCTGTTTGAGGGTGGTAAGCAGTGCTCAAACATTGTTCAGTGTCCAGGGATTTCTGAAGACTTTTCCAGAATCTTGATATAAAATAGGGATCACGATCTGAAACAATTGATAGGGGTACTCCATGAAGTCTTACAACTTCATTAATATACAGTCTTTCTAAACGTTAAAGTGGTAAAAATTCTCTTATAGAATGAAAATGTGCTGACTTGGTAAGATGATCAACAATGACCCATATTGCATCATTCCTTATATGAGTCTTTGGAAGTCCCATGACAAAGTCCATTGTAATATTATCCCATTTCCACTGAGGTATGGGAAGAGGTTGCATAACACCTCCAGGAAGTTGCCTCCCAGCTTTCACTTGTTGACAAACTATGCATCTTGACACAAAATCAGCAATCTCCCGCTTCATGTTGTCCCACCAAAAATGTTCCTTAAAAAATCTATACATTTTAGAGCTACCAGGGTGTATATAGAAATTGGAACTATGTGCATCATCTAATAATTATCTTTTTAGACTATCTATATCGGGAATAGAAAGTCTCTTCCCAAATTTCAAAATTACATCTTCATACACAAAGTCACTCAATCTCCCATCTTTCACAGCTTTAATCTCATTTTGAAACTCTTCATCATCGGTCTGAGAACTCTTAATCCTTTATAGTAAAGATGTTTTGTCAACCATTTGAAAAAGCATCGATGTTTCACCTTCCATAGTTATTCCCATGTCCATATTCAGTAGATCCATGAAAATAGGATCCCTTTCAATTCTCATATTGTTCACAACTCCATGATCTTTTCTGATCAATGCATCTGCCACCTTATTTGCCTTCCCCATGTGGTAGTGTATCGTGCAATCATAATCCTTGAGTAATTCAAACCATCTCCTTTCCCTCATGTTGAGTTCTTTTTTGAAAAAATATACTTCAAAATCTTGTGATCAGTATAAATCTCACATTTTTTCACCAAAGAGGTAGTGTCTTCATATCTTCAAAGCAAAGATCATAGCTGCTTACTCGAGATCATGAGTAGGATAGTTTTGCTCATAAATTTTCATTTGTTGTGATGCATTAGGACACAACCAGGTCCTTTCTTCGATGAATCACTATAAATAACAAACCCGTCATTCCCTGACTGTAGAGTGAATATAGGAGCATTGACTAATCATCTCTTTAGTACTTCAAAACATTCTTCACACTATTTTTTCCAAACAAATTTAACCCCTTTACGTGTCATCTTCGTTAATGGGTTAGCCGATCGGGAAAAATTATGGACAAAGTGTCGATAATAACCTGCTAAACCAATAAAACTACATACCTCAGTTACACTCGTCGGTGCTGGCCATTCTTGGATCGCTCTTGTCTTAGAAGGATCAACAGAGATTCCATCCTTAGAGACAATATGGCCAAGAAAAGAAATCTCATGAAGGCAAAATTCACACTTTCTAAACATCCCATATTATTCGTGTCTTCTAAAAGTCTTTAGAATAATGCGGAAGTGATTTTCATGATGATCATAGCTTTTGGAGTATACCAAGATATAATCAATAAATACCACTACAATTTCATCAAGATATTCCTTGAAAACCCTATTCATTAGATCCATGAAGACAGAGGGTGAATTGGTCAATCCAAAAGGCATTATTGTAAACTCGTAATGCCCGTACCTAGTTCGAAATGCTGTTTTCGGAATGTCTTCCTTCTTCACACACAACTGATGATATCTAGATCGAATGTCAATCTTTGAAAAGTATTTAGATCCATGCAGTTGGTTGAATAAATCATCAATGCGAGGTAGGGGATACTTGTTCTTTATTGTTATAGCATTAATTTCCCTAAAGTCAATTCACATCCTCATAGATCCATCTTTTTTCTTAACAAAAAGAACAGGAGCTCCACATAGAAAAAAACTAGGGAGAATAAATCCCTTATAACTCAATTACTCTAGTTGTTTCTTTAGTTCCACTAATTCCACAGTGGCCATTCTATATGGGGTCTTCGATATGGGACTTGAACCAGGCATTAGGTCAATAGAAAACTCAACTTCTCATTCTGGAGAATGCCCATGTAAATCTTCTGGAAACACATCAACACATTCTATCACAATAGATACATCCACTATTTGAAGATTCCCTTCCTCACCCATAATTATTTCATTATCTTCCTCCACAATAAGTGAATTTATTTGAGCTACTGGCGGTGGATCTAGATAAGAATTAGGTGGTGACGATTCTTCTCTAAAGATAAGGTGTTCCTTATTATCATCATAAAAAATCGTAACCTATTTCTTCTTATAATAAATATTTGCATCATGGTCCGAAACCCAATCCATACCGAGGATTATATCAAATTCAATCATGGGTATGATGATGTGATCTACAGATAATGAACATTTATGTGATCTAATGGGAACTGATTCACAAAACTTTGTTACAATGATATTTCCTTTATGAGTTTTGACTGACAACTCATTTGTTAAATCAAATTGGATATATCTAATTTTATTAGAAAACTGGGAAGATATGAAACAATGCGATGATCTATAATAAAATAATGAATTTTCTAAACTTGAGGAAACCATTAAATTACCTACCACCACATCTTTCTGAGCTTCTACATATTCAGTAGTGATATCATAAGATTGTCCTTGATCCCTTGGCCTTTTCTGAGGTACGTTCCTCTGACTCTTAGGACATTCATTTTCATAATGTCCCATCTCCCTGCAATTGTAGCATTGAACATTGGTAGCTTCTTTATTCCCCTTGCAATCACGATCTTGGTGTCCTTTTTCACCACACTTGTAACAGACTCTCATTCCTTCCAAGGGAGTACCGGGGTGTTTCTTCCCACATCTACTAAAGTATGGGTAATCAACATTTCCTTTCTTCCCCCTATTTCCATTTCCAGAGTGGTCATCAGATATATTCTTCTCTTGCTTTTCTTTAAAGTCGTAAGACTTGGAGAATTCTTTTTCCGTCTTAATTGCACATGAGACATTGTATTCGTATAACGAGAAGGATTGTGAGACCAATGATCAATGGAGAAATGGATTTAACCCATCAAATAAACGATCAATATTACTTCTTGGGTTATGTTTATGATCTATAGCATACCTCACTAACCTTGTAAAGTTATCCTCATACTTTGTAACATTCTCATCCTCCTTTTGTCTCAGACTCAGAAATTTCATTTCCATATCTGCTCGATGGTCATGAGGAAAGTAATTTTCTAAGAAAAGCTCTTTGAACTCCCTCCATTCCATATTTGATACTTTATCATCTTACTTTATGTTTTGAATCAATGAACACCATTGATCAGCATCTCTAGTGAGGCGGTAAACTTCCATGATAACCTTTTCTCTTTCACTACTCCCCAAGTCACAAAATATTTTATCTAAGGAATTTATCCATTGCTCAGCTACTAAGGGATTTGTACTCCCATTGAATGTTGGTGGTTGTTGCCTCATGAAGCGGTCTAACATTGATCCTCCATGTTGTGGATCAGGGTGCTCCATACTAGTAAGGTTATTATTCATAACTAGAGTGAGTTGTCCCAGTATGGTGATAAGCTGATCAGCACCAGTTGTATCACTAGCTCCCTTATAATTGTGTTGAGCAGGAGGGAAATACCTACACAGAGTGCATGCATTAATACAGTTTCCATTCCTTCCACTAGGCACCATTTCTAAACAATGGAAAAAACTATATTAGTTTATGAATCAAAATACATAATTCCATAATGATAAAACACTTAACATAAATTGAACAGTTTATGGATATAATCCATAATCATAAAAATGTTTTCTTTGAGGAAGTATATACACATAAACCCTTATTAATGGTTTGTAAAGAATATGATAATTATCCTAAGCATATCCCTCGTGAGTGTTGTAACTAAGAGTGCAGCAAGGCCCGTTTTCGTGCACCAGTTCCCGTTCAAGTCTAGCTCAAAGCGGTGTTTTTGGGTTTTACCCCTAGGTACATCAGTACCAGAGCCACCTATACCTGCTCGTATCCAGACATGGATGTATTCTCGGAAAACTCACAAAATCTCTATAATACCAAAATTCTAGGAAGTTATTCTATATTAATCCTCAAAGTCTATCTTAGGGCTACGTGCTCTAATCAGAGTTTTTCTAAATCTAGATTCCAAGGTTAGTACAAAACTGCCTCTGATTCCAACTATAACGCCCCGACCCTAGTTACCCAGAATCGGTGCATTATTAAGTAACATTGGTATGATCATAAAAGATCATTTCTCGAAATTCCGATTAGTTTTGTAGCCTTGGAAACACTAGATACATTCAAAAATGTTACATTACATCATAAAGTGAAAAATAAAAATAACATAGTCTCCATAGTCCACACTCATATCCCCTTCATACTATCCCTGCAGGTCAGTCATTAAATATTTCTTCATATCCTGGGAAAATAAAACATAGAAAGGGGTGAGCTCAGATTCTCAGTAAGGTTAACAATATAACAGAAACATTCATAAATAAACATAAACATTTAAGGCAATGTATAAGTAAAAAAAAATCCTTTTAAACTTGAACTTCAGCATAATATGGAAAAAATAAAATGAAATAATGCCATTTAATTATTCACATGGATATTCTACTAGTTGAATAATCACATGCAATATCAATAACCACTTTTATAATGATGGAATGCATAATTCCAGACTATCAAAACCACATAGTCAAGGCCTTTTGCCAAGACTACAAATAATATTTTGTCAAGGCCGTGTGCCAAGACACTAGTTTGTCTCATGAGACCTACCGATTCATCGAGGAGCTAGAGCAGGATCCACCCGTCACTTATTAAGTCCAATGCATTCCTTATATGAAAATGTTTAAACATATCATAAACCATAACATAATCATATCACATAAATCATGTATAAAAGAAACATAAAATTTACACATTTCAATCAGAAGATATAAATACAACACATTGATAAAATAAAAACATTATCAAAACCATTTTCAATATCTAAATAAATGAAAAGTAAAACGTGGTATTTATTTTTCATTTAAAAAAAATTTATGGCTTGTAGAGGAAGCTGAAACTCAAATAATGGTCACGACGGTGGAGAAGTCATTGTCACCGCATACATATGACAAAAAAAACATCCCCTTTTGTGATTTAGTAAAACAATTTGTATAAAAAAGATTCATTTTGAATAAATGTAAAATTCAAAGGGGTTTATACCCCGTATAAAAGAAAGGGTTGTATTAAAACAAAATATGCCTCAATGAAAGGAGATTGAGACGAAGTCCCTTACCTCATGTTCAACTTGACTAGATAATTATTTAATCTCTTGAATAATAAACTATAGTTAATCTATAATTGATTAAGAACCTTTTTGAAGTTCATTATCCCTTTTATATCACTTATTACCATGTTATGAGAATTATTTAGTCATTTAAGTTAATAACAGTCGTTTTGTCGATCTTTGGTACTTGAGTCAGCAATAAACTTTTTATAATTACATGTTGTTTATGTGGTAAAATATCCATTATATGTAGAATTATATTCATTATTTAGTTATAATATATATCATATATATCTATTATATACATTCATTTTTAATATTACATAACATTTAGGGGTAAGAAATGAAATGCACCGTTCATGGAGACGGTAAGCCGTACGTACGCATGAATGATACTTTCATTTATATTTCGTATTTAATGGAATTAAATAAAAATGATATAAAGGTATATTATAATTCCAGTATAATATCATATATAATATCATTTACTCCATCCTTTATACGTCCCACATATGGAATTAAGGATTCAAATCACTTTGAGGGGGCGGTAGTCCGCACTTCCTAAAATGAAATTATCGTGTTTACCCATAAAGGAAAAGTTAAAAGTATTCCATAAATGAAATATAAAGAAGAATAAGGCGAAAATAAATATAATATATATCATATATAAATATAGTCACATCTTAATGGCCACCATGAGAGGTGTTAAAAGAAGATTGCACAATCATCGTTTCGTGAGGAAGTAATTCGCCACCCACAGAAACATTATGTTCTTTAACCATTAGATGAATGTTTGTGTAAGTGTAAAACAAATAATTCTCATAACAACATCCTAGTATATTTAATATACTGTTTTTGTTACAAAATAAAGAAATAAAAAGAGTTTAAGGGGTTGTAGAAGCAAAATAAATCAAAAGAATATAAGAGAAGACATTACTTTAAAATCGGGTAACTCTTTTTGATTTGAGACAAAGGCTTCCATGGGAAGTCTTATGCCCAAAGTGAGTCTTGTAGGAGTAAAAGAGGGAAGTTAAGAGAGTATTTGGGCTGAGGTTTTTTGAGCCAAATGGCTTTTATTGTTTGAATAAGGTGGTAGAGGTGGGGGCCTTTTATATCAGGAGAGGAGGGGCACTCTTGAAATGTCAAGAAATGTTACTTTATTATATAATGAGTTTCAGATTTTAAAGGTCCGAAAATTATATATTTCGAGTATAAGGTGATAAGGGTTCTAAATATACTCATATAATAAGTTTTTGACATGTGTATGTCTTAGAGTTTACATTATCGTTTCATTTTATTTAAATCGTTAATTAATGAGGTAATCGCTGCATCATCATGGTGTCATAAAAAAATTAATTTATTTAATGTCTAAAAATTATAAAAAAAATATCATGATGTAGGAAATATATTTATATTTCCAATAAATATTTATAGTTTAAGAGATCATTTAAAAAGACAAAACTAAAATTGTTTTACTTGGGTGATACATACTTTGGTTATACTTTCCCTTTAAAAAAATAATATAATAAAATGTCTCTATCACCCAAAAGTGATTCCATGGGGTCCCAAAGTTTGGAAAAATCCATCCCATGGTCGTACATGACACAAATGGTAGAATTAGGACATATTTTGGGGTCATTTGTTATTTTTATGATATTATTTTATTACCCTTAACTACCTGATTACTAATTAATCACGATAATTAAAGATAATTACTGTCGTTACTATTCATAATGTCAAAAAACAAAAGTGTCTTAATTACATAATTTGAATCTTTTGATTCCAAATATGGAATCCATTTTATCAAATTCCAAATACATAAATTGTATTAATTAATTTAAAAATTATTCCTGCTGTCAAAACAAATACCATGTTTTTAAGAAACAATATCTATAAAAAGATTGAGAATTGTTTATGTCCAATTTTAAAGTGAAATTAATTATAATGGACACCATTGGATAAAATGGTAAAACTATATTATAATTATTCTTTAATACCACTCAATAGTATAATTTATCACTATAAATTATTTTGATGAAAAATTTTGTTTTTAAGTATTGTTCACTATTCATCAAAAATTGGATGTTCTCAGAAAAATACTAAAAATTAAACATAGGCTAAATTTGATATTCCGAATCCAAAAATGAAGTACATATTGAAATAGTAAATTTAAATAATTAAAAATGTGGGTACTAATTTTCATAATGGCTACTTTGATTGTTCGTGGTGTGTTAGAACTCGAGGTTGCGTACAACACATGCTGCTCTATTATTCAATGAGAAGTATACCATAGAAGCTTGGGGTGTTACAATATTTCCCCTTGTTTAATTGACAAGTTCTCATAAGAGAAACCAGTTGGAAAAATTAAATGGGTTTATACCAATAGTTTTAATCTATCATTGGAAAGGTCTTGAACGCATAGGTTTTCAAGTTCTTTAGACATGATTTATAAAAATTAAAAGTTTACATTATAGATATTTTAGTTATTATTATTATTATTAATATCCATTATATTTTCATATGTTAAAATCTATGGATTCATTTCAATCTGATATAATTGATTAAATGTCATGTGTTTTAGTTATTTACCTTTCATGGTTGATTTATTCTTATTGATTTAGTTTTTCTGCCACTTTACTTACAATTATCGAGCATTTGAGATCACCCCTTATTATGATTCCTTTCCCTAGGATATGAAGAGTAATCATTGGAATTAGTTTCAAGGATGCTGATATTTTACTTATTTTATTATTTATTTCATCTTCCTAATGTATTATAGCTATCATGTATGTAATATGGTTTAAAAAACTGATAAACTATTTGGTCATTTAGGATTTGATTCCTTTTAATCTTTCCAATGTAATAAATTAATTCACTAGGTCTAGGATTCTAGGTTCGGGGCATTATAGTGGGTATCACATGATATTTAGTATAAATGTTGGAAACTATATTTAAGAAAATATGGATTAGAGAACATAAGAATATGATAGACTTTGAGGATATGAATAGAACAAAATCACATCGAAACTAGTATTAGGAATATGAGATTATATACACATATAGTTTTCAATTTATTTTATTTATTTCACTATTTTTGAGATTATACATTATATTGCATAATTGTAATACCTAATCCAGTGTACATTTCCATTTTCAAATGGAACCTAGAAGAAGGAATGAGAACCTCACAAATGCATGTTATCCAAATAGTAAGATTGATAATATATTTTATGGTATAGATCATATATTTCAAAGGGAAATAATCTCCAAATAATTCTCAACATATGAGAACAAATTATAATGTGATAATAATGTAGTTATATAATTATCCTTGTCTGATGTCTTCTAAGGTAAGAAAGTGAAGAAGGGAACTTCAGATAAAAAGATGGATAACAAGAAGAAGGGAAATAAGTATTTACCCACATCTGATAACTGTGGAAATAAACAAATTTGTAATTTATTAAATAGAATGAAAATTTTCTACATCTGTAGAGAAAATACTACAGTGCTAGTAATTTCAAGGATAAGAAAAATGTTTCCTTTGTCTAATGATTTAGTTTAAGGAGATGAGAGACATTAAAATTCAATGTATCAAGGTTCAATGTAGTATAATCTTATTGAGGAAAATATATCATGGCCAAGATTTTAATACCACCATAGATAAAGAAGAATGATTAAAATTACTATGTTTAGATTAAAGAATTAAATCATTTGAGTATTATATCAGTAGGGTAATTCTCATGAGAACTATAAATTATATAAGGATTCAACTATAGTACTTTTTATCAATGATTTAAAAGTGTGTCTTGATTTGTACTAATGACCATGAAAAATGATTCGGTGACATGTTGAAATTCATAGAAAACATATGATGTAATGAAATACAATCCTTAATATATTCCTAAAGTTGAGATAATGAAATTTGGATAAATAGATGATTGGTATGGAAAAAGTCAATTAGATATTACTGACTACCTTTGAACTGATTAATGATTTTTTGGACAATGGGGTTAATTCCAGAATTTAAGGAGTTTTTATTATTTTGGGATTTATGGAATATATCCAATAATATAAAACATATTTAAGGAATAAATAATTGTGCATGTTTTCAATATTGTTTTATGGTAATTCAAGTGATACCGAAATTATTAGAGAAAACATGATAATTATATTCACATGTTTGGTATGTGATGATTAAGAGACAGTTCATGTTGTTTTTATTTTGGATATTCTGTGATGTCCTTTCTAATGTTTTGGATCATAATATTTTTGGAAAATATAACCATTTATTAAATGATATTAGTAGATCTTTGGGTAAGGTTTAATAGATTAATGTATTAATTCATCATATTATTCAACATGTTGTAAGAGATGAAGTAAAAATAGTTCATGAAAAAAGGGTAGTAATTTGTTTATTAAAAACAAACACATAAATTATATTTCTTTATTTTCCCAGAGGGTAAAATTATTTAGTAACTATAGGAAAAAGTCTATTGAAAAAAAATGATATCCTAATATCTAAATTTCATTGGAACTGATGGTAATTTAAGTCATCATAGATTTATAGATTTTAGGCCCATAACATTCGATTGATCATTTACTTCTTTTTGATCAGTGTCCTCAATCATTCTCTATACTTATTTATGCTTTTTTCGAAGTTCATATATTCACATGTTAGTAATGATATAATATATAGAAACCTAGTTATAGGTAGTTGTATTTTACCTTTTTAATCACAATTCTCCCTTATTAAGATTATATTTTATAAACAATTTTATGATGTGGGTTTTGTAAAAATAGTATTTTCATATATCAGACCCTCAATTACCGAGATCAACGTTGAATTGCGAGGAAGAAATTTAATTAAGGTGGGTAGAATGTAACACCTCATTAATATAAAATATTTTAATTTTAGAATAATTTTTTTCTTAGATTATTTGATACACAACACCATGTTAATGTTACACTACACGCATCACTGAGTTAACTTACGTTACACGCATGGACGATTTTTACCACCTTCTAATGGCGCACCTATTTTAAAAATAATATTCAATCCTTATATAAAATTTATTTTAAAAAATAAACATTATTTTTTAATTCATAATTTTAAAACTATCTATGGGTAATTATTTTTTATTTTTCCAAGAGGTCTCATTTTTTGATGAATAGTCAAAAATACTGCATTTTAGTTCAAATGTTCATTTTAGTTAAAATGATTGTTAAAATTAAATTATATTTTTGATTGGGTTTGAAGTCAAAATAGAAAAATTATACATCTGATTTTCTAATTTAGTTCATTAGAATATTTTTTATATCGAGCGTAGATATAAATTCTTAATGAACATTTAAACATTTTTCACTTTAAAAGCGTGTTTTCTCACCACCTCTGTGAGATTAGATTTAAATTTAATTTTTTTCCACATAGGTAATTTTAATTTGAAAAATTGATAAAAATGGTTGGGATCATTAAAATATTTATTTATAAAAATATAAACGCAGTTTTTGAAAAAAATATTAGTTAAAGGAGTTAAAAATAATTTGAATCATTAATGTAAATACGAGCATAATAAATGATTAAAATTCAAATATAAGGTGTATAAATTATCAAAAAATTATCCAACATCCATTTTATAGACATATTTATAACCATATTCCATTTTTATACTTTTATTAATTATTGTTACACATATTCATTAATGGGTCCCATATAATAATTTATGAAATGGAAAAAAGGAACCTTTCTTAACTATAACATTTACAAAGTTTTAATATATGAAAAAACAAAATATGTTTGGTTATACATACCCTTTTTAAAGATATATGAATTTTTTATCATAATTATTTGTTACTAATTTTTATAAATGAATTAGTTACTTAAAATACTTAAGAAACCCTAATGCAATTATTATTTAGCTAATAGTTATATAAAAAGAATGGTACTAAAAATAATAAAATTGAAGAAAATTGAATTCATTATTGTGTTCTGTTATTTTTTTAGATGAATATGTAATGTTACATAGCTATGAAATTAATATATTCTAATTCTATTAGTATATGGATTTTTTTAAAATTTAAAATAATTAAATAATGTCAAAATTGAAATTAATGTTATTTTATAACAAATGATATATTATTAAAAGAATTAAAATTAATAAAGAATCCTATATTATTCTAATTTATCTGTAAATGTTAAAAAATTTCAAATATGGTCTATTAATATATGAATTAAAATTTTATAATGAACATATTGACCCCTATATAGTAAAAACATAGTTATAATAGTTAAGTTTAAAGCTGTTTTTTGTGAATTATATGCACTTATTTTAAAATTTGTTTCCAATAATAAAGGGTTTCTTATTTTATACATTAGTTATCATATTTTTTATTAAGTGGGTTGAAATTGTCGAATAATTCTCACATGAAAAAATCATTCACTCTCCCTCTTCATCACACCTCTCAAGGAACATTGGGTCATCCAAATCCTACCCAAATAAGATCCTAGAATCCATCCCGTCAACCTAGAAGCCTTAATTTTTGAGGAAAGTAATATGAGGATGTCATTTGGTGAAAAGAAAAAATATTTACCTAAAAAAGATGTGATATTATTCTATGAAAACTTTTGTATTATTTCTTTCTCAAACAATTCACTTATTCTTATATCATGATTATATAATAACAACTGTATCCTAAATATACTGAGAGGACTTTATATTAATATTTATATCATTATATTTACACACAACCGTCAAATAAAATATGCAATCATCATTTGTGTGTATGAAGGACTACCACGTCGTGAACTGATGTCATTCATTTTTCAATTACCAGCATTCTAGGATGGAATTATAATTTATTTACAGTTTATATATATATGATATTTATGATATTTATGATGTATTTACACATCTTATTTTTTTATAATACACACGTTTGTGCTTTTAATTTTGTGTGAATATGATAACATGGTTTGTGGACGTGTGTACTACCACCTCCTCAATGAGATATGATTTATTCACACATTGCATGGAATATATTAAGAATGATTTTAATAAATATATGTGACATATATTACATAAATATGATACTATAATTATAATATATATATATATTTTACTCCTCTTTCTTTTAAATAAGATAATAAAATAGAATTTGCGTTCATGCATATATACGACCAACCATCTCCATGAATGATGCATTTCATTTATTTTCTCCAGATATTATGGTTAATTATATATATATAATTAATATATATGATATTTAAATAATTATTTACCTTTTTTAGATTATGGAATCAAGATACAATTAATAATAATATCATGTAAAAAGAAAAAACATACTTAAAAAACTAGGCAATTAGCACCCAAAATAGTGTAATAAAATATTTTTTACAAAAAGAAATAATATATTATTAGAAAATAATATATGATTTTATAAATATTATTATGGTTCTGTTATACATTAATAACAATCTTAAAACCACTATACGAGAGGTTAAAGGGAATTCACTAAAAAATAAAAGCAAGGTAAGAGATTTCATCTCAATTTACATTCCATTGAGAATTATATATTATTATGCACCAGTTCACTTTAATGTGGTGTTTATACAACCACTTTGTCTTTTAATATCATGATTCACTCATAATTCTTTGTACATTATGTTTCAATTTGAATAATCTCACACAAGGGGTTTAGCTTGAAAATTACCAAGTGGGAAATGTTATCTTTGGAATCTCACTTTCTTTTGTTATTTTTATCTCCCTCTTAAAAAAGTTAATTTATTTTAATAAATTTTTATTTATATTTTCATTAAATATATACATTATTTGGTGACAGATATTATTATTTCCTAAAACATAAACAATTTTTATATATGCAGTTTACATTGATAGTTATTTAATTTTCTGGGAAAATATTGATAAATCTGTATTATTTATTTAATAGATATATTTGATAGGGAATAAAATTTATTAATAAAATAAATTACTCAATATGAGTAATGATTTAGAAAGGTAGTGATAAGTGGGACAAAATTTTTTTTATATCCCCTCAATGCATCAACTGGTTCTCATGAGACAAATCAGTTGACCAAATTAAACTGGTTTCTACCAATAGTTTTAAACTGTCTTCTGAATAGTCTATCTGGTATAGGTTTTAATGTTCCATAGACTTGGTTTCCAATAATTAAGATTTTTCTTCATGGATATTTTATATATTATTGTAATTATCCAAGAGATTTTCATATAATAAAATATATGGGTGCATTTTATTCTCAGTTTATTGATTAAAAGCCATGTGTTTCTGTTTTTTTCCATTTTATATTAATGTATTCTTAGGTATTCATTAGTAATTAAACTTTGAGTACACTTACTAATCTTTTTAGATCCCCATTATTATGATTCCTTTAACCAGGTTTTGAAGAGTAATTCTTTGAATGAGGTTGAAGGATGCTGATCATTTACTTATTTTATGATTTATTTTATTTTCACTATGTATTATGGTTATTATGTAAGTAATATGATTTTCCAAAATAGCTAAACTGTTCGGTCCTTTAGGATTTGATTCTTTTTAATCAAGAAAATAAAAAAAGTAATGCACTATATCTAGGCTTCTGGGGTCGGGGTTTTATAGTTTTTAAGACTTAAATACCTTTCTTCCCCTTATAAAAATTATGTTAGACTTAAATAAATTTTAAAAAAATTAATATTTAAATAAATATTATTTCATAGAAATATTTTACTAAAAAAAATTTAATTAAAAATTTCTTGAAATTATTAAAATAGTGTCTTATTTAAGACTATATATTTCCTAAAAATATAGTTTGTATATATTCATATAAATATCTATATTTTTTATTAAACTAATTATATAATAATTTATAATGTAATAATATTGGGATAAATATAATCATTATTTTTAAAAAATAAAAAATAATTTTGTATTCATATTGTCTATATATGTAACCCGTTATTACACCAATATACACTTTAAGGGTAATGTGTGTGATGGTGGTTCTTTCTTGGAGTGGTTCATAGACTATGAATAAGAACATATGATGATTCTCTTATATAGAAATGAATATATATATTGATATGTGCATTGTAATGATGTTGGTTTCAAAAATAAATGTATCCTATATCTTGAATGAATTTTTAATGATTTAGATGGTTATTTTATAAAATATATTAATATATCAAATAGATTAAATGTGGTACTAAAGACTCAACATACCTATGTAGATTTTTAAGGAAGGATTAGTTGGCACATTAAATGTTTTCAATATCAATTTTGTGTGTTTCCATCTATAGACCATTAATTTTTACTTGATCTTGATTACACCTTTTTGATTCAAAATTTCTTTGTAATTATTGAATTATTTATTCAGGGTTTGTTTAGTGGGAGGATTAGTTATTTTTTATTCTTCAACAGATGTTATAGAATTAGAGTGGATTGTGTGGAAACTAGGGGAAGTGTCTTTAAAATATTATAAGAGTAATTAGTATGGATAATCTGGACAATGATGTTGTGTTCTTATGTGATTTTTATTTGGGTGTCACAAGCTCAATAGGGATACCAGGGTCAGATAGGTTCTTCGTACTAACCTATAACATAATGTTATTAGTTCATACCATCTTACATAAGCACTAGTATTAGATCCCCTAGCACATCCATCTTGATCGATCATTTATTTAGGTAATTTTTATCCTATGTTTGACTATTTTCCCATCTAATTGTATTAATTGGTAAAACTTTTATTGGATTATTTTATTATCTATATTTGACTTTCATTTCTTAATCTATAGAATACTAATATCCTTGGTATTGGTTATCATATTTTAGTGTGATTTTGAAAGAGGTTTTAGAAACTATATGAAGTAAAATATTCCATCATGTATTTTCAAAGTGGTTTCAAAAGCGTTGATTTCAAAATTGGACATTGATAGCTTTAAATTGTTTTTTAATGATTTATTTTCATTTAAAAAACATAAATAAAATGATGTTTAACAACATTGATGTGTTGTTTTTTCCTATATGTAAAGGATTATGAAACATTAATTTTGTAATGGTATTTTTAGAATATCTTGAATATTGATATTAAATGAATGGTTAGTACTGTTGAAATGTCAGTGGTGGCCTACTCAGTGCTTTTGTTCTGAATCCAATTTTACATCTCACTTAAATATTCAACATCTAATGCTTGTTGATCTTGGAGTGTTGAATTATTTGATATTTGGGGATATTTTTATTTTATAACATTCAACAAAGTATTAAAATTACATGATTTTTAGGACCTAACATTATTTTAGTATAATTATTATAGTGTGACCCTTTAAATGGTTTTCTTTGATCCGGATGAACTTTTACAAATTTTTATTACTAGAGGTGTATTTATAAAGTGGTGGACCAAGATAAATTTTTTTTGGAGGTCATTTTAGAAGGGGGAGGTGGTTGAAGTTTTAGTTGAGGGTTTATTTATATATTTGAATATATCAGCAACGTATTTTTTATTATATATATATATATATATATATTATTTTTTGTGGATATCTAAATTATAGACTGGTCATTCTGAATTTTCATGAAAATGCCCATTATTCTTAAACTCTAATTTAAAGATGAAATTATTCTATGTGGTTATTACCGATGACCCAGTGCTTAATTACATCCCATGAGGATCAGGAACCCCCTTAAACCATTGAAGGGACAGTTCAGGTACATAATTAGATTAGAACCTTTCTTATCTCACTTCAAAAATTAAAATGTTTCATTAAAACCAAATACATTTTTTTTAAAATTAGAATGAAATGTTACATTTATTCTAAAATGTTAAAAATTTGTTTTATAGGATTAAAATATTATTTTAAATACATAATATTTCTCCTTAAATTAATATTTTATTAATTAAAACATATATTAATTTTTAATACTCTCATATATAATATTAAATTCATAAAATTTATAATTTTGGTAAAAATATATTTTTCACTATTCACCAAAAAAACAATTATTTTATAAAATTTCAAAAATTTCACCCCAAGATAATTTTGTAATTTGGAATTAAGAAATGTAGTTCATTTTAAAATTTTCAAATTCTACATGTTATACATTTTGTTTTGATTAAAAATAAAATATATAGATAAAAACTATTTTTATTTAAAAATTAAAATTTTAAGCTTCAAGTGTTCTTAATAATATTTTATATATAATATATAGATTAATATTTTGTTATTTACAATAGGTTTTATTATAATTATAATATTATTTAATAATATTCCTATAGTATGTTATATATTATTTTAGTTCAATGTTGAGTGTATAGAAATATAGTATTTACTTATGGAAAATAAATAGTGAAATATCAAGTCATTATATTCTCCTCTTAAATAAATTTCATCCTTACAATTTTAATTGTTACTTACATTAAAATTTAAGAGTATTATTTTCTCAAGATTTATTTTCCAATGTATATTCTTCTTTACTATCTTTTGGTTTGACTAGTGAACCCATTTTTCCCACATAATAAAAATATCACTATTGATGAGTTTTTCGATAACCATTTATGATAATTACCCCAATATAATGTGAGTAATTTTTATGTGGAGTCTGTAGTCTGAATTGTATTAATAGGTGATCATGAGTTTATTTATATATTTGATTTTATGATCTTGGAAATTACTATAGACTCTATGTCAAGAGAGCCAATCAATGCCTAATATCACATAAATTTTTTCAAAGGTATAGATAATATGATTTTATAGGAATTAAATTACTTAAAACATCTATTAGAGTTGATTTATATACTTGGGATACAAAAACTGTATAATTATAGTATAATAATTAAACATATACTCACTAAGGTGGTGTTATTATGTTTTTATTTTACTTTCTATGTACAATAGAGAAAGTTAAAAAATATATGAATACAACACTCATAGTTGTCAAGTAAATGATTAGTGTTCCTCATTACACATCATTTTTAAAAACAATTTCCATATATGTGGTTTTATAGGCTTTCCCTTGTATAGGAATTTATGGTTGCATATCATCCTTTTTAGCCTTTTTATTATGGAAATAACATGAATATTGTCCAATTTACCCTCATATAAAACATTGAACTAATAGTGGTACACCAAAATGAATTATTTTTCATTTCAACTCGTAAACTAAGATATTCAATTTTCTTCAGAAATTATTTTCTTTATATTCTCCATTTTTACACATAAATCATCTCCCACTTCCTTTGAAACTATTTCCTTAGTGCACCTTCCCATATTATTGACATGTATGAAATTGAAAATTCTTTCCTTTATTATCTGTTTCAATCAAAATTATATGATATTATATCCCTCTATTCTTTTATTTTGATTGGAAACTCAACCATGTTCATATTGTTAATTATAATTTTTGACCACTAGTTAGGGATAATCACATGATTTATCACTGTATCTCTTATCCTCAATGGTTTCTCATTGGTAAAATCTCAGGATTTTTCATTTCTTCCATTTTAAACATGGTTTCTTTGATATTAATTCATTACTAAATCCAAATAGAGTTAATGTAAGTGATTAACATTATAAGAGTATTATTGTAAGATACTTACTTGAAAAATTCCCCCTCATAATATATTACTCTTATAAATCATTACATTACCTTTCAATTCAACATGAACCTCTCTGAGTTCAATCTTTTTTAATTTCGGTTGATTTCTATAAAATTCCTTAACCAAATTCCTTATCATAATCAATCCTTCATAATAGCTTATAAACAAAATAATATTAACAAAACCATATCACTTGTGAGTGTCTAGCTAAGTTTGCAGTCTTTGGCCCACTCATCATGCACCAGAGTAAAGATTGAGTTGATACAAAACCATCCTTTTCTGGGATGATAACCACTAGGTGAACCTATTTCATAGATGCATCAACTTTTCATTACCTTGAAAGAGATTTAATATATTATAAAAACATAAAATTTATACTTTACAATAACATTAGGGAGTTATTCTATACATATAATTTTTTTCTGAAACTTATCCCCCTCGTTTTCAATAATTTTTTCTTTACCTATTCTATAAATATTCAATATTAGCTCAACTAAAAAAGGTTTATCTATACATTCAAAATTTTAATCAACCATAACTTATAAACTATTTAATTATCTTTAACTAACATCCGAATCCCTTAAGTTATATATATCATACTACAATACCTACTATGAAGCCCCACAAATGTGACCATATCAATTAAATAACCAAATTAAAACGTTTAATCAGGATATATTACCAAAATGTTTTGTGTTTAGAATATTAGAGAATTTGAGTAAAATATTAACAACAAACCCATCTATTTTCCATCTAACATACATTTTTACCACTATTTATGAATCTTATTAATCCAGAACATGTCTTTACCATATCACAAATATTCCTCACAAAATATATTCTTCCAAAAATCTATACTGTATAACTTTTATCTATAACCTAGAGAAATAGGAACATAAGTAATGGGGGATATTAGATACACATTAATGGTAAACATTTTTTATAAAAATCAATGATCATATGTAGAAATAAGATAATAATTTGAGTATAATTATGATATAAAGGTATGATATACTCTAAAAATCATATATTATAAATCTGGGAATAAGTTAGAGAAAAACATAAAAGTGAACAATATCCTCAAAAAGTGGTATAAACATGAAATGTAAAATATAATGAAAGGAAAAGAAAATATGAATAGTGGATCCATCATAATCATACAAAAAACATTTGAGTAAACTCATTATTCCTACAACTATGGGAACAAACTCATTATGCACCTGTATGAAAATGTTAGCATACCAATTATACCAATTCTTATGTAAACAAACTCATTTTGTCCATTCCTAATTATCACATGAGAGTATTAAGCATGACCAATTCATTGGATGTTGATATATGAACCTACCTATCATTAAACATATATATGTAAAATACATAAAATAAATCATCATATTATTATAAATGTCCCATGATAATTAAATTGGTTTGTTATCCCTTTCAAATGGAATCATATAAGGAGAACACACATCGTACCATCAACAAGTTAGAGAAACCCATTGAATATAAATCGATATCTAATAAACTTATAAGGAGATACCATTCAATGATGCATATGGTATTTGAAACATATAGATAAAGGGTATATGATTTAGTTTATAATTTAACCAATCCATTAATGTAACACATCTAGGTGAAAACTATTTAATCAGTGAAATTGAAGACAAAGTATTCAAAAAGAAAAGGAAATAGAAGAAAATTTATGCATTCTCATAGTGTATGATTAGAAAATAAAAAAACACTAATGAATCATTTCATTAATAAGAAATATTATTACATAATATATCCAAATAATGTTAGAGGATGGTATCATTTAAATAATTCCCTCAATCAAGATTATGATTTTTAAAAAGACAATGTATTAGTTTGAAAACACTTTTTAGAAGTTTCAAAAAATTCAATTTGAAGAAAATGAATATCCTTTGATCTTTTAGCTTAATTTTAGAGGAGTATTTTATAAAATTAGAAGAAAAAATTTTCTTTTAGAAAACATGAACGTGTATAGAATAATTTTCATAGAAGAATAAAAAATGGAGGAAAATGTGTTCCGACAGAAAAAGTATATAATGGTATTCTTTGCAAACATTAGTGAAGAAGACCCATAAAAAATTATAAATGTCATTAAAAGTTACTAATTGAAGTCATGTTAATGTAAAATATCCTAACTAAATTATTTTTGCATTGATTAAGATATTCATTGACTAATATAATGAATAAAAACATGTATAAAAAGTGGTTCAAAGGTGAAAAGATAGGTTGGGTGATCTTCCATACATTGGATTGAAAATGAGCCCATGGTGAAAATGTAATGGTGAGAACAAATATAAAACCCCAAAAAGTCTTATGATGATTTAATTATGGGAATTTAGAAAAAAAAATATAATAAAAATTACCTATATGTGTTATCTTTATAAAAAAATCCTGATTTGAAATATAGATTGAAGAAGAAACCCTTAGAGTATTTATAACATAATAATCAAGTGAACCTATGAGGGTTAGCATGAAAGGGAAATTAAAATATCACTAAATAGAATATATTAGTTATAATTGAAAAAATATGGTAGTGAATACGTCATATTAAATAAATTAATATGTGAAATATTGAACACGTCTCATGGATTTGAAAATTAAACAATAAAACAGTATCCTTAATTCCTAAATTCTATTGGTGATACAAGATCTCCTATATAAAAAATCACTATATTAATCACGTATTTTATAACCTTATTAATATATTTATTCCTTCATAAAAATCATTTATATTTATTTTCTACTTGTATATATTTTAGTTAATATCTATTTTAAATATTAGATGTGAGTAAACTTAATATATTCGAACATGTTTTATTATATCAGTACTGTTCTCCATTCTTCAATCAATGTTAATAATTACTATATCTTAAAATACACCACAATTTATGATGTATAATAATATAAAATATGATAATTTCATTCTATTTTAGTTTTGGTTATGATCCTTAAAGATCAAATCAGTGATGAATTGGTTGTAATGATTTTTAATGAATGGACATTGGTATCTTAAATAATGGGTTTAATAATAATGGAACCATTCCAAAAAAATCATTATTTAATTATTTAAATCATTTATTATGATTAATTTTGTTATCATAGTCACCCATTACATTATTTTATATCATTATTCAAGTTAGTGGTTAGACTAACCTAATAATAAACATACCAAAATTAACAGATGAATATGGTTATTAAAGTGGAATTTTCAGAATATGATAATCATTAAAGTGGAATAATTATACACATTAAATATCTTAATGGTGATGGATAATATTTTAAGATATTTTAACAAATAAAAATAAAACTTGACAACAAAAGATATGTTACTTTATGGCGGCGGTAGTCCGCACATACCTGATTATTGTTTTCATTTTTCTTAATGGAAAAGGGAAAATATGGTTAATATTAATTACATTAGCATAATGAAATTATGTAAACCAAAAATACATAATTCATAATATATTAATGATATAATTAGATTTTGGAAGGTCAAAATGAAAGGAAAGGAAGTTAGGGAAAAATTGAGTACTCATGTTGAGGACTTGGGATTTCCCTAGGATGATAACTTGGAAATGTTGGGATTTAAATAAATTATTATGACCAAATGATAATATAAGTGAAATAGGATTCAAGGTGAAGGAAATATGGTAGATTTTGAAGCAGAAACCCATATTTTGGAGTGTTCTTTAATGGGTTTTGAGAGACCCCTTTTATAAGTGGGAATAATTATTATTTTTAAAATATTTCATCTCAATATAAAGCATGAACTTGTTTCTATATATAAATAACAAATAAAAAGGAACAATAATGGGATGGGGAAATGTTTTGGATTTAATTAAACCTTTTAACCTTTATACATTTTCTACTATAACTAGTTTTTCATAAGTCATTAATTTTTATGTCTAAGAAGATAATGGGTGTTATTAAATAAAATATATATAATTACTCAAAATATGTAATCCATTTTATTAAAAAAAAATTCTATGTAAAAAATATTATTTTTAAAACTGATGCCTCTATCACGTAAAAATTCATTTTTTTCATAATCATAATTTTACGATTTCAAATTTATGTATCAAATAAATTTAACAATATCATTGGCTTTACAGATATAAATTAGTTTATTATGAAAAAATTACTGTTCTGTGGCTTTAAAATGAATCCAAATCCAAATATCAATATTAAAATATTTAATTAAAATAGAAGACTAAAAAAAAATTTTAAATTTCAATTAAATGTTACTTATATTGTAATATACTTAACACATGTTTTATAAGGTTAATATATATTTTTTAAAATAAATAATTTTACTCAAATATTTATTTTACTAATTAAATTTTTTAATAAGTTTTATGGTTTTTGAATTATAATGATAACATTTAAAATTTTGGTAAAAACCATATTTTTCACAATTCACCAAAAAATCAATAATTATAGTTTTATCCCAAAAAATCAACATAATTTAATTTTGGAATTATAAATTCAATTTTTTTTCAAATGTTAAATTATATAAATGATATATTTATACTTTAATTTTTAAAAAAAATATAAAGAAAAAATTATTTTATTTAAAAGTGAAATGTGTAAGATTTAAGTGTTTTTTAATCATATGTTATATGAATTTTTAATTGATTCATATATTTTTAGTTACAATAGGTTTAATTATAATAATAATCATCATTTATAATGTTCATCTAATATATCACAAATCATTTTAGTTTGGTGTTGCATTTATAGAAAGCTAATTTTTATTTATGAAAAATACATATTGAAATCCTAAGTCCTCTCATTATTACTTTTTCTTCTACATTAAATTGATTGATTGATTTATTATTTATTTCTTGATTGTGTGCAACCATATGATACTATAGATATAGGCTGTAATGGATTTTTGGTTTGTGTGAACTTTTATAGGCTGTAATGGCTTAAGGCATAATGCATTCACACATTGACTATTATGTCTCATTGTTATATCATGTATAGTCTGTATGTGCTCAATTGAGTTATAGTTGTGATATAAATTTATATATATATATATGAAATATAATTTATTTAGGTCCATTGTATGTATACATACAATGGAATTATATAATTATTCTTTTTTTTTTCAACACGTGAACATATTATGATACTTTATGGGATTAAGGTTTTATATTAATCAAATTTCCCCGGGCTATGATGACTTGTGGTTTGGTCAGGTATTTAGAATATAATGGATCATGGTTTTTAAATGAGTCAATATATAGTGATGTGACTATGGTGATGATGTGATGAAAATGATGGTATGACTATTGTTGTTGTGATGTTGTGGATTTATGATGGTTATGTGGTTGTGATGATGCAATGGTGGTACTGATGTGATGACTGTGATAATATGGTGGTAGTAGTACAAATATTTTGATGATGTGGTTGAGAAACTGTGATGGTGATCTGATTTTAGAAATTATTTTTTGTTTCCATACAACACTGGAAATTTGGAATCACTATTTCTTACTTTATAAACTAAAATTTGTGATTTTATAAATTAGTTATGATGGACGAGCGGGGAAGATTTTATTATGGATGCTTATTTTCAATTATTCTAAATACATTTTATAGTATTTATTTAATTTATTATTGTGTATATATTGAATTAAAATTTTGATTATAGTTGATATAGTGAAAAGTGACACTCAGGTGATCACGTGAAAATATATTTACATTAGACATTTCTCACATTCTTAGTTGTAATATAATATTAACTATTACTCATCACTTAATGGTCTCAATCATGTCCCCCAACACATTTATTTGACACAGATATATAATTTCTTATAAATATGTTCCTATATAGTACTCCCATGTTATCGTACCTCTACTTTTAACTACATTTTCATTCAATAAAATTCTAATGAGATTAAAGATTTTACTGGTTGGGTAGCAGGAGTAGATTCCATGATGTTATCCTAATGTCTTCCTTGTTTATATTATATTAATTATCATATATAGATTTCTTATCTATGGGAATCGTCACCATTTCATTATATATATGGAATTTATTGATGGTTTTATTTTATATTCCTAGTAATTTATTGGAAAATTCCTCTAAATTGTGTGATATACTATTAGTGGTAGTATCCAATTTATAGCCTATAGGATGTAAGATTTTGGGGGTTACACATATGTAAAATACTGACCCAAAAGATATTTTAGCTGGCGTGGTTCGTGTAAATAAAAATGTGTTTATGAAAAACATATGTTTTTAAACACAAAATATATGTATGAGTTATCACTAGATTATGCTTCTTAGAAACATCTAAAAGTTTCAATAGAAAATAATGTTGATTGAAAATTAACTTGTTTATAAAAAAATTGTAATAATTTCAACAAACACTTTTTTTCATTGTTATCTATTAATGGGAAAAAAAAATTTGGTGAGGATCATATGCTGAGATATATTCTTTTTATGAAAAAAAAACATTGTATTCATATAAGAAAAGAGACCAAGAGTTAAATTTCATCAGTAACATATAAAATGTGTGGAATACCAAATATATGTTGGACCACCAGATATATAGTTTTCATAGAATATGTTAGGTGACATACACATAACATTTGATTCATGTACAAATATTTTATATGATAGAAGATGATTGTTTCCAAAAAGATAATTCAAGGTGTTAAATATCTCTAATTTCAAATATATCCATAATATGACATATGAGTTTCCATAAAACATTTTTAAACATTGAGTAAAAAAAAATTAAAAGGATTCACATAAAATTTTTTATATTTTAGAGACTTCTAAATAGGACAAAAATAACTCCATTAAGATAAGGACTCACATAATTGAAAGTAAGTAAAATAAAAAACAACACACAAGTTAAGAAAAAAAATAAAATTTACTGATATATAGGGGTGAAAAATATAGAGATATAGTATAATTCACTATCTATTGTGAAATTAATTTTATGTTACTAAAACATTAATTTTAAATGATTATGAATAAAAAATTAACCAAGGGAGGATTTGAACATTAGACCTTATCATAAATGAAGTATTTGTAAAGGAATGATGTGAATGTAACTATAATTCATGGTTAAATGAACTCATCATAATAGTTATATATAGTTATTCTCAGTTTAAATTATTGTTATCACACCCTCGAAGCCATGTTACTCCGAAGATTTAATAGTTATTTTATTTTAATGAATCATCATGGATTATCGATGCTATTATTTTGGTTTAAAAATATATTCAAATATATTAAAATCATCAACAGTCCACATGAAATTTAACCCCATTTAATTATTATAATTTAATTAATTTAATAATAGGACAATAATTAGATATAATATAATGACATTTGGAGAAGCGATATCTTTGGTGATGTAAATTGAAGCTAAGTAACTAAAAAAAATCATGTGAATAATATTATGATAGTATAACTATAGTGATATAGAGGGTGGAAGAGAAAATTGTGTGGAAAAAATTTAAGATATGAAAAGGCATTGAGTACATAATGTAGAGATAAATACTAAGAATGGGGTTATAACACTACTAGAGGTTCCTTATTACTCTCAATACAAAAATAGTGGATTTTCATAATGATGTTTATAATTTTTTTACTATTTTTTAATATTATTAATTAAAAGTTATTATTTTCATATAATCAGGTAGGATGCCTAATTTTTATGAAATTATTTATAAGAGAGGCATTGATGATATAATACCTCAAACACTTAAAATCATTTTATGATATTAGTGTAATATCTTTGAACAATATAATAGCTGATTTATATCATGGAATAAGTCACTGATTTTGGTGTACACCTTATAAATAATGATGAATCCTATTTGGTATTTGTTTTAAATTTTTTCATTTTATAACTAGAGTAAAAATTAAATTATTGAATTGATCCACTACAATGACATGTAATAGAGGATGATTTAATTTAATTAAAAGTAAATCTATATTATCATGGTCCATCCAACACATAAAATGATCAAACCAGTGGTGTCATCGGACCCCATTCAAGCCTCCCTTTATGTTATAGGCTATCTATTAGAAACAGGTGTTGGATTGTACCATGTGGGGAGACTATACACTTATGTATTATCACAAAAATTATAATCAATACTAGAAATATCAGCAACAGAGATCACATTAGAGTATATAATACTGAATTATATTATAAATTAGGCTTTAAAAATAACATAATCAATCAATAAAAAAATGTACATGGAGTTTATACAATAATAAAATAGATAAAAGTCCATCCTAGGGGATGATCACATACAATATAGGAAAATAAATTGAAATAGGAGAGATACCTAGAGTCCTCTTCACTACTTATGACCTATCTCCACACTCCCACTAATATTGATAAGCTCATACATATGTACTAGGAGCATCACTTGAACCTTTATGTAAACAAAAAGTACATGACATGGACTAATGTACTCATTTAGGGTTTGGGTATAAAACTCGGTTGGCCACCAAAAAATGAATCCCTAATAAGAACTAATTTATTTATTCATAGAAATAAATGATGAATAGAATCGATAAAAATTAGATGTTGTATAATTTTGATATTTATGGTACCAAAAAATCCACCACACAATCATCTCATAAGTTCCTCATCCATTTATTGTTTGTGGTTTTTTGTGGTATTGTAACTGTCATGGAATGTTAACAATCTGAATGTTTCAACTAAATAATTGATCGAAAATAAACCAAAAATTAAAACAATATCCACTTGAATTGGCAATTAAATCCCACTTGAAATACTGAATAATATTAGGAGGAATCAGTTATAACACGAATCACACATGTCTATGTCACAATCTTCTCAATAGTAATGACATCCATCCCTTATCATAATAATCCCGATAAGTGACATTTTCAACCTCCATCACATCCATCTTAGTTATATACATTTAAAGAGGCATAATCAACTGGTCTATTTATATTTATCCCAATCATAGTTATCTCAGGAGTCATCATGACTATCTTGCATCAAAATCACATTAGAAGGAATCATTCCCAACTGACACCATAGACATCTCTGGAGGCATGACAACTACCTTATACCACACATGTGTCAGTCATAGTCCCTATGTAAGGAATAAAATGTATCCAAATTCATAACATACCAATTATTAATATTACACGAAACCCATATCATAATAATATACAAGTTTGGGATTAGATACAATCCACATAAGTTGAAAAAAAGGTTGGATCTATGCCCAACCACATACCTGACATCACCCATGAATGTTCTAGTTTTTCATTAAAACTAATAATATAACAACAATTCTCGTAGTTAGTAATACACCCCAACCACATAATAAACAATCCCCTAGATTAGATTTACACCCAAGATAATAAAAAATAATTTTATATGATGGAATTAATCCTAACCACTCAGTAAAGAATTCACCATCTTTTCATTACCCCAATCACATAATAAACAGTTTTCCCATTTGTCAATATCAATATAGTAGAAAATTTCATACCAAATCATTAACGACATCATGATATAATAAAAAAAATACATTGTTATGTCATAAATAATAATTTGGTAAGAACATCCAACACTTGTGTAATTAAATATAAGGTTGAGTCTCTCACCAAAAACTCATTCCCCTACATCCCATATCCCGTCAACAAGAACATCCCAAATTATTTCCCAAGGTGGGTATCACATGTCATAACAAGTCCTCTATAATTCAAAAATTCCATATATAAAAATAGAGACTCTAATTAGGTTCAAATTCCTCTCTACGAAATTCTCTCATATAGTCAACATAGAAATCATGATAAATAATAATTACATGAATCCGAATAACTCACTTAGAGTGTAACCATATGACTATTCATACCTCATATTGTGTAACCCTATCATGGTTCTATTCAGGGTTACTTTTAACTGCTAATACATGTTAATAATCCAGAAAATATTTTCTCAACTATATAAAAAGGTAATACCAGGGACCATCGTCTTCAGGCATGATGTTATCCCCATAATAAATATCACACAATCCCCATCCACTTAATATTTAGACATTATTATTATTCAAAATTCATGAGTGACATTTCCTCACTATAAGTTTGGGAAACAGTTTGGGAACCACTCTTTTAAACCATCTATTCCTAACCCAAAAACACCAGAATATACATTTAAATTAATTAGGTAATTTCATCCATTTTTTTTAATTTCATGGAAAAATTATACCATAGCTTAAGTGAACTAAAACTACACTTGAACATGTGTGATAATCCTTATGATACCTCCTCTATAAAAGCTATGCCAAATCACACCTTTTTTTCAAATTGATTCCACCATTCCCTGATTAAATTGAATTTTTTTTCCAAAATCTAGGTTACTTAAATATGTAGGTAGGAATGTAAAGTGAAGTAGGTTGGGGAGAAAGATGATATAATCCCTATTAATGAATCTATCTTCCCAAATATTCCATGGATCAAACAATTGGAATGAAAGGAGAGGGTGTGAAAAGGGAGTGTATAATCCTCTCTTATAATGAACCGACCCTAGATAACATGAAATGTCACCAAAATCAATTCACCACTAGGCTAGAAGGAAATTCCTAATTATTAAGGGTTATAAAATGGTTATTTAGAATAAAGGGAAACACCTTGGGGAAAATTTCACCTTCAAATTAGAGTAAAAAAATTGTGGATTATTTACCAAAAATATGAGATAGGGTATTCATATGTTAGAAATACATGAAAAATAGGAATTAAAAAACCAAATAAAATGTTACCAATGAGTTATAACTAATGAATATGGCTCAAACCGTGAATCACCACACAAAAAAATATCCAGAATAAATAGATAAGGGGGATGAAAAAGGAAATTGTATATAGATAATAATATGGTTTTTTGACTAATATAATGACATAAAAATAACAAAACTAACCTAAACCAAAATTAAAAATCATATCCATGTGATTAATGGTAACTCAACACATCTTAAATCATGCATCAATAACCTAAGAGATCAATATTAAAATTGTAATAGAACCTGTAACACTTATAAAATATAACATCTGTATACATGAACATGAGTGTGTATGTAGGGTGTGACCTAATTATCATGGTAGGATATCACCATGGAGTCTATAGATTTTCTTTAAATATTCCAGTCATGAATTATAGTTTTAATTAATGTATAGAATATAATTTTATACTTTATTAATCAAGAATAAAACTAAAACATAATCCTTTAATCAATAATTTAGGAAGGAATTTATTCTATTATTAAACCACATGAAATCTATATATAATAAATGAAAAATCTTTTATAAATTCTAAAGTGAGTAACATTAAAATGATGAAAAACTAAATAAAATCCCCCTTTCATCATTTAAATCCATTTATGAAAACCCATTTAAACATTGATTTTTTTTATTTTATTTGAAAAATACTTTCAAAACCACTATTCAAAGGCATTTAAGAAACCAAAAACGCCATATGTATCTATACACCACTATACTAAGGCATGTTCAAAAAAATAACAATGGCGTATGTGGTTTTAAAAAAAGTAATCTCAATGGGAAACAAAAAATGATGGGATCCTTTATACAAGACACGAAATAAGGAATCTGTATCATGGGAACCCCATTTAATCTTAAATTGATTTGATACTAATAATATGATAATCATGGGACCAAATTCCTAAGAATGTTGAATCCTAAAAATGGGAAAGCCACCCGACAAACCCACAATTTTTTTATTTTGTCCTCCCCACTCTATCCCAAATCCATAAAGTGGTCATAAGGACCCTAGATCACGTGCTATAAGAAGTTGTGTAGATTATGTTATGATATTATACTTAGTTACCATAGTTTACAAGACCAATATAAAGTGGAAGTGAGAAAATAGTCAAACAATGATACAAAATTTCATCATAAGAGTAAAAAATAAATCTCACCTCAACTTTAATACCCTCTCATGAAACAACCCATTTCACATCATATAATCATCACATAAAAATAACTATCCAATAAGGAAGAAAATAAATAAAATTAATGATACAAGGGGAACAAATGAGGGTATTAAGAGAATCATTAAATTTATATTGATAAAGTTATTGAAAATACAGTGATGAAATTAAACTCTAAATTCTATGCTGTATCCATTTAATATAAGTCCCGCATTAAAATACAATCTTTTTAAACTATTTAGAAACACATCCACATCATGAAATCATCTTTTTAAAACATGGTCGCTTTTATTTAAAATAAAAAATTGGGCCAAGACATACAACTACGTTTTACGCAATTTTAAATAGAATCAAAGAAATTTCAACAAATAATTAGCATGTGAAAAAATTTAATTTAAATACGACACTTGTATTTCATAAAAAAAATATTTATTCCAAATTGAAAATTTATGAAACTAATCTATAAATCCATTATAAATGTCATAAATGGATTTTATATAATAATTAATAAAATATATAAACCTCAAACAATTCATTAATATTAAAATAGTGGAATAAAACAAATATACCTATGAGAATAATCAAGTTGTAATGTGTCACCTTCCCTGGATAACACTGTAACATGAAAGGAGGAACCCTCTATGTTCCCTAAAAAAACAAAACCCCGGGTTATATTCAACTTGAAACCCTACATCCATCATTAAATGGGATTAGGGTTATAAAAAGAAAAATAAACCTTGGATAAATGTAATAATTAAGTAAGGATAAAAGAAAACTGGATATAAGAAGATTACATACCTTTAAAACCACTTGAAATCAAATATAGAGAGTCCAAAATCAAAGGAGAGAGATGGATCTCTCCCAAGAGATCAATGCAGTCAGCGACATGAGTGTGTAGGGGTTGGGGATAGTTGGATATACACTTAAAATCAATGGAAAAAAAGTAAAATCAATTTCTATGTGATTTTGGATAAGATGTATAGTCCTCCAAATCACCCGACCACCCTATTGGATCCACCGAATAGAACAATACACTGTAATCTTTTGGGACACAAAGTTTCCTAAAAAACGTTACAATGATTTTGGTGACCCTCATATAAAAAATGATCCACATTTTCACCAAGAAAAATCCATATAGTTTAAGAACCTATAATCTATTAGTGGAAATCCCACATTTTATACAATTTCAATGCTTTCATGAATTCATATGTTATCCACATGGTTCTCCCTAACAGTTATATAACTAAGAAAAATTGAAAACCTATAAAAGATTCAGAATTATATCCTAAACCTACTGGAATTTAAATTAATACCATAATTAAAAAAATAATAAAACATCAAGAATGTAAGGGTTTTACATGTCATCCCACCATGTGACTTTCTTCCCAAATAATGTCCTAGGAAAAATTATTTGTAAGTTGAAACGAGAACCACCATAGCTTATATCATAAGGTGGGAATCAGAAGGAAACACTAGGGAGGGTCTGATGGAAAGATGAATCACTCAACCTGAAAAATCCCTCATAGAAGAAACTCCAAACCTCTAACACCACCAAAATCTCTAAGAAGAGACCAATCCACAACCAATGGATACCCCTTAGAGAAAAGAGACATAGAAAGGAATACCCACCATTTATAATTCATATAAAATTTTGAATTAAAGAGGAAAAATATAAAAAGAATTCCACTAATACAAATAGAAAATTCTTATAGAAAACACATGAGAATAGGGAAAATTAAACTAACCAGAAATGACAATCCTTAAAGGAACAGATCAAAACTAAATAGAGATGAAAAATAAAATAGAAATTAAATGTCCACAAAAAATATCTCAACAAAACCATTAAAGATTTTACAAATATTTACAAACCAATATAGATAAGGAACAAACCAAAAATAGTTACATCAAGAAATAAAATGGCCTCCCACTTGAAATCCTAACTCTTAAAAAGGATAAACTTGGATATCCTCCATGAAAGACTATGTCACAGTGAAACTAGAAAACAAATGAAACAATATATAGTACCTAAATATGGACTGATGCGCCACATTTTCTAGGTATCTAAGACTATACCAAAGGGTTCCCTATACCATTACACTAACAAACCATACTCATTAAAACCAAAATTATAAATTAAAACCTTGAGAAAAAATATTCTGTCAACCAAACACAAGAAAAACTAATAAATTAATTACATAACATAAGAAATAATTCATGGGATACCCAAATAAAACATCCAACAATAACTTGTTGAAAAATATTTTACAAATACCACTTTCATATAAAATAAAACCACAAAAATAGATAAGAATAAAATAGAAGAAAAACCAAATCCAAACTACACCTAAGACTTATTCCATAAACCCGACACACAATAATTATAAATAGGACCTAAGAAACCATAATAAATAAAATAACATGGATATTTATAATAATTAGTCTTAAATTTCCTTATATATCCAAAAAAATAACTTGATAAATATCTTCATCTATTAAGGGAAATTTATTCTCAGATAAGACTGACTCCCACCCACATGTACTTTCAATTCAGGATTATCCATCTTTAGCTTCAAACCTAATAGATTACCTATAGTCACAATACATATAAATGAGGTTTTATGTACTAATCTCAACCATAATAGCACCTAAATATTGGTTATTATATAGAATATCACTTTTCATACATATATAAGACATCTTAATAGATAAATATTCATCACATAATATAAAGACATAAGCCCCAATTGTTTAAGAATAATTTATTTGGAAACCTAGATACATAAAAAATTTGTTCAGAAGCTAAATAAATATTCACCCACTAAATTAACCAAAACTATAACTCTTCTTAGGACTATAATACATTATAAATTTCTTCATAACCTTGTGAATGAAAACATAAAAAGGGTGATCTAAGATTCTCATTAATGGTAAACAAAGAATATATCAAAATAACACGAGAAAAAGGGTTTGAAAACATTATAATAAGATTTATAAAACAACACCCAATATATCATATATAATAAAATCCCAAAATGGTATAAATATTGGTAGTTTATAAGACATGAATCATAAAGAAATGAGAGAACATAATACCTAGGAGCATAACATTAGCATATGACATAGGTTTTTTGTATACACATAAGAATTGAAAATAATTTTCTTAATAGTAAATTCCATTTTAGAAAAAATATCACAGTGGAATGGGATCACTCTTGAAACCATCATTGTAGTCATGGTTCAATCCCAAAACTATCATACAGTACATAATCCCCTATGGAACTAGGTTCACTACCCATTCAATTTATATTTATTTCATGAGATATAAATATTTACCCAATTAATTGAAGGTAGATATAGGTTCCACATATCACATAATAAAAATCATAAATATGTTTCTATAAGAGTATAACACATTCAACATATCATAACCCATGAAAATAAATGGGTTTCACAAAAATTTCATCATTTTATCATACCAAAACCTGTGGAAAAGTAATGGGATTCATAATTATCTTTTCATCATAAAAATAAACCATATAGAGAAATAATAACGTTTATATACTTTAATAAAATATCTAGTGAAGCTTAATTAATTCAAAATGATGCAATCCTAGATGAAAAATGATTTTTAATGATCAATTGGGTCATTTTTGGAAGAAAACAACAATTTCAATTTGAAAATAATTTTTTTATATTGAATGTTCAAATAAATGTTGAAAATAATTTTATTTTAAAATAATTATTGAATACTATAAGTAATATTATAAAAATTGAGTAGTCATTATGTCAGAAAATACCATTCTTGTCGTACATGTTAAATCAAATATTTCAATCACTTTTTTTGGTAAAAAGTAAAAAAGTAACTCTTTTGGTAAACCACAATAATAATCCTTTTAAAAAAATTTATATAATTTCAAACTTTGGTAAATATTAATTCCATAAATCATTGGATATTAGAAAAATATTTATTTAAATGATTTTTTGAAAAAATTAACTTGGAAGAAACATGAATTTTTACCGAAGAATGAAATAAAGTCAGTTCTATTTGAAAAAAATATTTTGGACTCTTGAGTACCTAAAGATATGAAATTGAGAGGAAAAAACCTATTTTCACAACAAAAACTGAGGATATGAAAAATCATTAGTTTCTCGAGAGATAGATCATAGGATATCATCCTCAGATGAATAATCATTACCAATCCCAATACACAATCAGATTGTAATATAAACCCTTTAACAATTTTGTATATTTTGAATCATAAGCCTTGTAAAATGATAAATATTAATGAAACATTAAATTTATTGATAATAAAATAATTTCTGATATAATAAGAAAAATGGTCTTTATATACCCATCATAAAAGATGATAGGTGTAAAACATAACATATGTCCCAAGGAAAACAATTTGATACGAAATTCCATTACTTTAAGTCTCTACTTCCATCGAGAAAATTCATAACTATTGTATAATAAGTATGTGATTATTATAAATATGTCCTAAAAACATAGTTATATATATTTATATTACCTTATTTGATTCATTTATGATTTTTTATTACCCAATTAAGAACAATTCCATGTTAAAATCACTTTTGGCTAGTAACTACATTTTCTCATGTATGTTTGATTTTAAAGTTTTAGTCCATTTAAATTGATAATCATTACATCATCTCAAAAAATTTAATAATTATATAAATATCATATATATTCATTATATATGTGTTTATATTAATCCATTGAAGCCAGTGATAGAAAATGAATTACACCGTTCTTGGAGATAATAAGCCATACATACGGATGAGCGTTGTTTCCAATTTGTAAAAGAATTAAATTAAATAAATGAAAATAATATATTAAATTTATAGATTTTTTATTTCATATCTAAAAAAATTTGTTTAAAAAATTTATCTTTATTACCTTTATTGTATATTGTATGTGAATAAAAAATTACAACGCTTCACAAGGAGGCAGCCTGCCGTAGAGAAGAGCGACATTATTGTATTCAAAATCAAAGGAGAGCAAAAAGGGGGGAATGATATTATAATCCTTAAGTATAGATATGTTATGGGTATTCTATAAATAATTTAATTACACCATTATACCCACCTATGTGAGGTTGTAATGGAAATTGAATTATATCATTTCGTGAGGTGGTAGTCGACTGTACACACGATCAATGGTCTCACTTCCAATTTTATAGAATATGAGATAGAATAAGTTATTACCTTAACATAATCACATATAAAGAAATTGGATATAATAATTTTATTATATCTTAATACTTTAATAAGCTTTTATGGAGGTGGAATAAGAAATAAAACAGAAACACATGTTTCAGAATTTCACATCTTCTTTAGAGAATATCTTTATGTTTGTACGTAAAACCTTCATAAAAAGGATTACTATTAAACATAATGACTATATTGAGTGTTTATGGAAGTTAGTAAGATATCCGGGTAGGTATTTTAAGATCCAAAGTGTTATTTAATTGGGAAGAAGAGAGGAGAGTAGGTTCCCTTTTATAAGTGGGGGAGATGACACACATGAGTTTTCTTAAAAGAAAAAGGTTTAACAATGTTTTAAACATGAAAAAGGTCTCTAAAATCAATAATCAACCAAATTTAAATGATATAAGGTCCAAATATTACTATAAAATAGGAATTCAACTAGTTATTTATGTTATTTTAACCAAGATATATTTATTCTGTCCCCTGATAAACCTGTTCTAAAATTAATCTAAGTTATTAAGTTTTATTATTTTTACAATTAATTATGAAAAAATTATGTTAACCTTATTATATAATATTATTTATTATTATTTCAAATATTAAATAGATTTTTCAAAATTCTATAGATAGAATTGGAAAATTTTGATTTAAATTTAAACCCACAAACTTGATGAAAAAGATGTTTTCCAAAGATAAAATTTCAATAAGTATAGAATTTTTAAAAAGGAGAAGTAAATATATATTTCATTAAAATGAAATAAATTGTTAATATATTAATATAATTAAACTAATTTTACTTTTAAAAAATGTTAGTAAATGTGTAACTCTGTAAATTATTTAAAATATATGACTTTTTTTTAAAAAAATATGTACTTTTTACTATTCATTAACAAATAAATCATTTTAGAAAAGTATAAAAAATTCACTCAAAGATAATTTTTAAATTTGGATTTAAAAAAATTATGTTATTATCAGCAAAATTTTATAAATGTATCAAAAATTATTTTTACTATCTATGTAAAAAAATATATACAAATTATTTTGGAGTAGTAAATTATTTTCAAATCATATAACGATTTTACTAAAAATTAAGTACTTATTATGAAGACCCGAACCCAAGAATCAATTTTTAGCACCTAGAAATGTGGTGTATGTTTATTAATAAAAAATGAACAATTAAAAAAAATAATACATTCCAAGAACATTTCTTGTCTAGGTTTGAGAGAATTTGTCAGACCATACATTTTTTAAAGGCTATAAAAAATAATATCAAAAATATAAAAAATATAGCATGCGCTAACATCAAAAGAATATAAAGCCTCTATAAAATAATTTAAAACATGTGGTGAGAATTATTTTTCCTAATAAAGTATTTTCTAAAAGAACATTGAAAAATACCTATGTAAAATAAAATATTATAATACATTAAATTTATTATACTGTGAAAATGGTTTAAAAATAACCTAGATATATTTTGAAAACATTAAGAAAGATTATAAAAATCACGGGGACACACAAATCATATAATGTTGTCTTGTCCTACCTATATTCTTGAGGGACAAGTTCACTCCCTATTCCCTATCATGTTTACCATGTTCAAATTCCAATTTTTGTAATTTTTTTGATCTTTCCTTACAAACACACACACACACATAATTTACACTAGTGTTTTTCTTTGAAAACGAATTCATGTATTAAATACATATATAATTATATTTATATATAAATATATAAATATTAACTTTAATTAGAAATCCCTTGCGAGTCTTGATACAATCAAAACTCATGTCAATTAACCTTTGCATGGATTTTAAATTAAAATAATTAACATACATGTATTCATTCTTCCATTCACAACATCATAAAATAAATTTTGATAAAATGTTAAATTTTAAAGGTTTATCCTCAAATAAAGATACCAAATACTTATTTACTTGATTCAAAACATAATGTTTACCATTATCATTTTTATTCATAAATTAATTGTGTGAATGCATAAACACTTCACCTAAAATAATAACAATTTTAAATTTCTTATCACATAGAATAATAGATATATAATCTTAAGCATGGAAATAAAACTATTAAATATAGATTTTAAATAAAAAATTTCATCCATGAATAAATTGAAAATATAATCTTGTACAAAATCATGACTTGAAATTTAACCCACATTAATTCATGATTTTCTTGCACATTGAATTCATGTAAATATGTGAATATATATGTACATGGTTAAATAAAATAATAATAAAAATCATAAATTACTAATTATATAAATATAAAACATGAAATTTTCAATACATATAAAAGTAGAAATTAATTCATTTTTATACAAATGTTTGATAAAAGGAAATCAAATCCTTCACTCTCCAAAGATTATATGTACGTGTTTCCTTCCCTATTTTTTGATATCATATATTCTTAATATTTTTTTAAAATAACCCTTGAATCATAATCATGATTTTAAATTAAAACCCAACATAATAAATTTATATCCCTTGCAGAAATTTAAAACAATAATATAATTTTCAAAATAAAATTTTTCTTAAAAAATAGTCTCCCTTTCTAAACGGTTTTATAAAATAAGACAACCTAGTTTTGAGAAGATATATTTTTAATAAAAATTAACCTATTACAAAAAAAATGAAAACAAAATTTAAGTATATCAAATAACATAAAATAGAATATTAAAAAAATAGTAAAAAAAATAAAACCCCATACTAATTTGAAAATAGAGAAACATGATTGAATATATATATATATATATATGGTATCAACCTCACTTGAATTCTCAAAAAAACCAAATATTCTTATTGCTTTTCACTCACTTCCATTCTCTCTAAACTATAAAATTGTTTTCAATTCTGTATTTTCACATTGATAAATTATTTTTTGGCCATCTCCTTAATTTTTTACACAACCATATATATATATATATGGCCACTTCAGACCAAAGTAGATTACAAAATATCACAGTCTAAATACATTTTCAAGACCGTTCTATAAGATGAGTGTCATTTTAGGGAGAAAAATATAATAAATAATTTATATATTTATAAGTTCTCTATAGAAGTTTCATTTGAAGAAAGGGAAAAAAGCATTGAAATATTAAATATAATATGATAAAAATGACTATAATAGATATCGATAACCTTCATCCACTCAAATTTCTACACAAAATAAAAGTAGGTGGAAAAAACATAGTCGAAAGACACCAATTGTGTTTGATAAAGTCAGAAAATAGATGAATTAGAAACTGTTATGTTAAAGAAAGTCCTTGTAATAGGATCAAAAAGATTCAGAAACTGTTAACAAAACAAAAGCATTCTTGCCTAAGTTGAAGTAGATCGATACATCATCCAAAAAAAACTCACTCAAAAACCACTGTAGTTTATCCACCTTCTACATATCTCAAATATTCTTCTTTGGTAGTCGGTATCTATCCTAGAAAAATCTATACAAGATACTTCACTTCTCTCCTCACTCAAATTAAACCTCCGTCGAATCATCTATAGTGGTTTGACTACATCTCCCCAACTTCGACTTGTTGACGCTATTACTCTTGAGCCCATGCCCTAAAAATCACCCCCTTCAAAATGAGATATCTTTTAATTTATTATTACTATTATTTTTTTATCAATTCAAATTTAAACTTTTATATAAAATAAAATATAAAATATTATTTAAATTTTTTTAAAAAAAATTAATTTATTGAAATTCCAATTTTAAATAGTCATTTTTGTAATTCAAAAAATCAAATTCAAATAATATGAAATAATATATTTCATTTAAAATTATTATACATTTTAAATATATATAAATGATTTTTTCTTACTCAAATCATTATTTTAACAAAAATAATAAAATAAATATCGTTATATTAAAAGAATCTTAAATAACAAGAAACTAAATTATAAAATCAGATATAAATCTAAATTGAAATTTTATTTCAGAAAAATAATAATTTATTATAAAATTTTAGAAAGTAATTTATATATATAAATATAATTGAAATATTTTAATTAATCATTTTTTTATAAAAAGGTATTTTTTTGAAAAATAAAACAAATCAAATAAAAAAATTGATTTTGATTAAGTAAAATAACATAGTATTATAAAATATATTTCATAAATTAATTTCCTTAAATTATAATTTATTTTTTAATCACTTAGATATTTTTGGGATGTTACATTCTTCCCCCTTTTAAAAAGAATTGAGGCCTCCACAATTCGTTCATTAAACTTGAGAAAGTTTTATATTACCTTCTTCAAAATTAAGAAAATCTAGGACTAATATAACCCTACAGTATTCCACTTAGACTACATCTAATCTCTAAAGTTGTCTAGAACATTTCTTTAATTTGAACTTCGAAGACGCAAATTCATGCTTATGAATTCAACACGTATAAATGTTATTCATTTTTTTAAAAAAAGAAAATGAACAAATACACAATATTTAATATATTCTAAAAACCATTTCTGGCCTGGTTTTGGTGAATTAAACAATCCAAACATTTTATTAGAGTTGTACAAATATAACATAAAATAAACAATAATGACTTCTCATGCATAATCATAAGTATATTGTTGCTACCGATTTTTTAAATATCAAAAATTTATAACAATATTTTTTTTAAAAATAACCCTTGTAGTAGAATCATGATTTCAAAATAAAACAATACCTATCAAATTTATATCTCTTTAATAAATTTATATCAATAATAAAATTTTCAAAGTAAAAATTTTCATCATAAAAATAAAGTCCCTTACTAAAGGGTTTTCAAAAATAGAACAATGCAATTCAGAAAAAATAAATTTTTATGGAAAATTGAATCCCCTAAAATAGAATATTGAAACATAATTTAAGTGAATAAAATATCTTACAGAAGAATATCATAACATAGGAAAATAAATACAACCCAAAAATAATTTTATAATCCTGAAACATAATTGGATATAAATAAATATGGTATCACCCTTACCTGAAATTTTAGTAAAACATAATATTCTTCTTGGTTCAGACTCTAATCCTTTCTCTCGGGATAGAAAATTTGTTTTCTAATTTTTATTTTCACATATTTATATGAATTTATAGAAATTTCAATCAATTTTTACACAATAAAAAGTATATATATAAAAATAAATAGAAATTTCAGACCAGAGGTGATTCACATATATCATCGTGCAAAGAAATTTTCAAGCTTGCTTCGCAAGATTAGTGTCATTGCCGAAAAAATAGATTATTTAATTTATATATTCACTCATTCACTATAGTAGTTTCATTAAATGAAATTAAATCAACACAAATAATTTAATTATTAAATAAAAAATCACCAAAAATTAATGTAATAGATACCGATAACCTTCATCCACTCAAATCAGTGCACAATATAAAAGCATGTGGGAAAAACATAGTCGAAAAACAATGATTAGGGTTGAGAAAGTTAGAAAATAGATGATTTGGACACTTTTATGGTGAATAAAATCCTTTTAATAGGATAATAATGATTCTATAACTATTAAAAAAACAAAAAACCTACTTTCCAATGTTAAAAGAGATCGACACATCAACCAGACATACATCGTTTGAAACCATAACTTTTGGTTGAACCCCGTTCAACATTGCTCAAATCTTCTTCGCTAGCAGCTTGTATACATCACAGACGATGCCCCATAGGCTACGACATTCTATACATTGCTCATCTTCACCCTTGGTTGAAAATACGATTATGGTAAAACTGCCTTTCCCCAACTTCGGCTACTCAAATTTCCTATAGTACCACCCCAATCCCTAAAAAACACCCCATTCAAAATGAATTATCTTTTTTATCATTTCAAATTTCATTTATTATATGAACTAAAACATATTAGTACTATAAAAATTTCTTTTTTAAAAAATTAATATATTAAAATTCAAATTTAAAATAGTTATATTTTATTTAAAAAATAAGAATAATATTTAAATAAAATGAAATAATATATTTTATATATAATAATTTTCCATTTAAAATATATATATAAATAGTTTTTTTACTCAAATCACTATTTTCAAAAAAATAATCAAAAAAATATTTTCATATTAGAATACTCTTAAATAAAACGTTACAACATTAACAAATTAGTTATTAATATAAATTGAAATCTTATTTTTTAAAAACAAATATTTACTATAAAATATTTGAAAACAATTTTTACATAAAAAGTAAATAAGAATGATTTAATTTATCATTATGTATAAAAAGGTAATATTTTTAAAAAATAAGTCAAATCAGATTAATTTTTTTATTTTGAATAAATAAAATCACTTAGTATTAGAACTGATATTTCATAACTTAATTTTTATAAATTATAATTCATGTTTTTATTCGGATAGAAATTTATGGGATGTTATAGTTATTTATAAATATTTTTTTCTAAAACATTTATACTTAATTATCAAAATTTTATTAAACCTATTACATCCTCTGAATTTAACTTCTAGGTAATAACAACCAAGTTTAAAGAATAATATTAACCATATATCATGGTTCGTTAAATATCATTGTTGTGGGTAGTGAAATATATCAACGAAATTAAATTATTTGAAAAAAATATTTCATAAATACAGAGGGTGTTATAATAACATTATTAAATATTCACTAGATACAAGTGATAACATTGCTAGGGATCATATTGTTTAGTAGTCTTAAAAAACCACATAGAAGTGTTAATCTGACACTTTACTAGAAATAATAATGTAAAAAAGAATTTTTATTGAGAATAATATTATTCCATCTAGAATATCCTTTCATAAAAGACATTGTAATGTTCTTATAATCCAAGGAAAAAAATGAAAATAAAATGCTGAGCTCATATGATTTGTAATTGAATACAAAAAATAGAAGCTATCACAAAATAAATAAGTGATGAATAATATGGAAAGAGTGAATGATGATAAAATATTTCCGTATAAATAATCACATGAGCTTGAAACTGATCCATGGATAACACTACGTTTTTAATAATCACATAAACATCAATAACTGATATCCTAACAATGGAATGCATAATTCCAAACAAGTTGAACTTATTGTCTAGTCCTCATGCTAATATATCTTATATAAATGGGTAATGCCTATGCTGAATACATTATTTTTTTCACATGATCAACCAATGCATCAAGGGTATATTTGATTTTTTTCACCACCCATCACTTAATAATTCTATTTCATTAATCATTTGAATAATAATTCAACTTACTTAATATTATTTAAAAATCAATAACTGTCTATATTGAAGAACTATCACACATAATGTCAACAAATTCCTCAGTAAAAATGATCATAGACCATCTAGATAAATATGGAGGATGGTATCATTAGATTATACCCTCATTAAGGTGATACATTCATTAATGGATTTTGACAGATATGAAAATAATTTTAAAATATCCTATGAATATTTATTGAGGGAAATAAACATTTCATTTTGTAATTAGTAATTTAAAATAAAAAATTTTACGAAATATTAGGGGAATGTTTTCATTGGAATTTACGATATCATATTTTCTGTAATATTTAAATTAAATAGTTTTTTTCATGGTGGGAAAATATGTTTGTGTGGTAAGAGTTAAAATGAATATTTCTTTCACTCCTTCAGTGAAATGTTCCATGTACAAAAAATGAGACAATGATTCAATTTTTTATAGAAAGTAAAAAAAGGATAAAAATGAATTTAATCATTCAATGTTGGATATCGATTTTTTTTAAAATATTTTAATGAAAACAAGGATACAAAAGGAAAATATTCTTGAACTAATCAAAAATAAATGTCAATTTTCATTTAATTTTTATTGTTATTTATGAATAGGAATATTTAAAAATATTACCAATACTTTGTAACTCCAAAAATAATCAAAGTATAGAATATTTATGGGTTTTAATATAGAAATAGGATATAATTACCCTAATTGAAACAATAAAATAAACAATCAGATAAAGGTTGATATTTTGAAATAATCCCTTACCTTTAGCCAAAAAGATTTGTAAGTACTTTTGAACTCATGTATAATAAATTTAATATTTAATATAATTATATATAAGAACCTAATATATACTTATTATGTCATATATTATCTATTCATAACATTTTAACAATATTTTATTAATAACTTCTTACTAGAATCATTGTTTCTGAGTGTTTACTATTTCATTTTCTTTATATCGTTTCATTCATTATTTTTTAGTGATTGAATATTTATAATGGTTCCATTAACAATATAAATTTAAAAAATTTATATGTATCATTTATATCTGTATATTCATTGTATACATATTTAGAAATATCCTGAAAAACCAGGCATGAAAAATAAAGCACATAGCTACATGGTGGTTGTAATAATCACAAGGACGAGCAATATTATCATTTAAAAAAAATATGTTGAATAATGTAAATTATATTTTAAGTTTCTAGAATAATAATTATGTCATAGTTATATACTTAAAACCATCCAAGTATGTTGGTGAGGAAAAATGTATGACACCACTATGTTGAGATGGTAAGACGCACGTACACATGAGTGATGTTTTGGTTTTCCATAAAATAGAAAAGAGATTATATGAGTTGTTCCACGAGAATAATAAATTTTAGATATATTTAATATCTTTATTTTATTAAATTATAATGGTTATATAATATTTTAATGAGTTAAATGAGGAATAAAATGAAGTCACTTGGTTAATATTTATACCGATTATTCAGAAAACCTCATTTTACATACACCTTAGACCGTCTAGGATAGTACCTTTATAAGATAATTTACTATAGTTTATGGGGATACATGTTGGGAAGCTTTTTGGCGTGGTATGTTTTGAGAAAAGTAGCTCATGATGTGCGAATATAAGAGGAAAGTGGTGCCCTATTAAAAGGTGGGACAATACAAACATGGAATTGGTCAAAATAATTTAATAATATAAATAAATTTTCATATTTAAGTGGATCTAAATAGTAAAATTACCTAATATTACAAGGTTGGGGTTGAAATAAAATTGACCAATGAGGTTTACCCAATTTTAAGTGGAATTTTAACTCATACCCCTTAGTTTAACCCATAGGTAAACCCGTTTTAACCATAAACATGGTAACAAATTGTTACTACTTTTAATATTAATTATGGACAATAGAAAAGTTGAAAAAATTTACTAATTTTAATTATTATAATTAAAAAATTTAAATCTATTTAAAAAGATTAAATTTGTATATGTGTTAAAAATTAATTTCAATTTAAGTGTACAAAACATAACAAATTTTTTTTTTTTGAAAAATGAATGTTTTAAGCATAAAAATTATTTTAATGAAATATAATGTATAAATTTTTAAATGAATGAATGAATTATATTATATTACATAAAATTGTACTTATTTTTCTTTAAAACAAAACCAAAACATAATGTAAACATGTTATTACTTTATAAATAAAAAGAAACAAAATGATTTTTATTTGGGAAAAACATTAAAATAATATGTAACTTGTTATCCAAATATTTAAAAACTAAAAAATATATTATTTTATTAATTATTTAAATTATTAAATATAAATATGTTATAAAAAAAAGTATAAGGATAATTGAATTTATATTTATACAATTATAATTAAACAAAATTGATAGTTTTTTAAAATTGGTATTTTTCACTATTTACCCAAAAATCAACTGTTTATGAAAAACAAATAAATTAGCTATTATATAATTATGACATTATAAAATTAAAAATGAGATTAATTTCATCAAATTTAATTTATAATTTTTTATAATTTATATTTTAATCACATTCTTTAATATAACTATATTTGTTGTGCTATTGTTTCTTTAGAAAAAATGCTTAATGTAATTAATGTTCAGGTGTTACATTCTTCCATACATTAAAATTTTCATCTTACAGATTCTTTGAATATTTTTTCAAGAATATATTTGGTTAGTTCTTCATCATAACTTCCATAAGTTCGAAATTCATCTCTTTTATCTTAGAATTTATCTATTGTACCTTTACTAACTAATTAATTTTATTCCTCAACACAAGTTCTCTGTTTTCATGAATCTTGATAAAATAATCATAGTAATGAAAATCAAGTTAAAATTATATTTCCTTAGAGGTGTGATTTTGAATTAGGTCTGGAATGTATATTCTCAGTAAAGATATATGAAACAAACATGAATTTAGAGAGGCTACATGGTTTTGAAAAATTATATTCTAGGACCCCAATTGATTCCACAATTTCCAAAGTCCCAATATATATGGGGAATAGTTTCAATTTCATTGAATATATTATCACAAACTTCCCAAGAGATATCTTCATGAAATCATGATCAACTACTTGAAATTTGAAATTCTTCATTTGGTTTTCCACAAAAATATTTTACCTATTTTGAGATTCCTTAATATAACTTTGAAATTTCTTCACATTCATAGTTTCCACATCCATGATATCGAGAATTATAAATTTACTTTCATTAATATTTCCTTAAAAAGATAGATTAAAAATAATCTTTCTCTACAATGCTTCATATGGTTCCATTTGAATTCTTGAATGGAAGCTATTTTTATATATGAATTATAGTAAAGAAAAATACCAATTTGACATATGTTGAATGTAAATTAATAATGATCTAAAAATATATTATAATGACTGAATAGTTATTTCATATTTCCCATATGTATGAAGATGATTGGTTATTCTCAAATATATCTTGGTGTTAAGATCATTCTAAATACACTTATATAATTTCTATGAAAACATTAGATCATGATCAGATATAATTAAAATAGGTGTACTATGAAGTCTCAAAATATAATTAATATACATCCATTCAAGGATTTCAAGATATAGATCTTCCCTTATAGTGAGAAAATGATTGAAATTGGTACGGTGATCAATAATAAACCATTTGGAAATGTCATTTCTAGGACCCTTTGGAAATATAGTGATAAGGTCCATTATAATATAATTTTCATAAAAGGAATAAGTGAATGATACATGACTTTGTTGGGGGTGTTGTATTTTAGAATTTATATAAGGCCCCAGCCTTAAACCTCACTTAATCTTGAGTTAATACAAGATTACACATTTAGGATCTTTTCAGGTTTAGAGTTTAAGAGAATTTGATCATAAAACTTGCATTACATTCCACATTTAAACAAAGTGGTTACATAAAAGACATGATTCATTCTTCCTATCAATAGAAACATATTTAAAATAAAAATTGGATTCTTTCTTGAAACATCCTTGACACTATCATCACATCACGTACCTTTCCCTTGACCTGTGAAAAACATTTTAAAAACTTTGGATGAGCATAAAAAAAGCTCATTAAGGGATATAAAAATATGGAAAGGAAACATGAGTTCATATATACATAAGAATGAAATCATACTTTACCCATAAAACTTAGGCACTTTGTCATACCTCATCAAACCATGAATAAATCATAGAAATCATAAGACATAAAGGTAACTTGAGGCATTCATAACATTCTTACGTAGGGAGTAACCCTCTTGGTTACGTTTGGAATAGCCATCACAATATATTCTATAAATCTCTTTGGAGAAACCTTAACGTTTCACTCCTCCGCGTTAACCAATGCATTGGAGAGCTATATCGGGCTCACCCGCCCTTAGTCTATCACAGAACCACCTGTCTTCATAATAATACCCAAGAATCTCAACATAATCATATCACATAAAACATGCATAAAGGAAACATAACATTTCCACCTTTCAATCACAAGATATCAATACAACACATTGATATAAAAACATTATGAAAACCATTTCCAATACCAAAATAAAAGAAAAGTAAAACATGGTATTTATTTTTCTTTTAAAAAAAGTATGGATTGGAGAGGAAGCTGAAACTCAAATAATGGTCACGGCGGCAGAGAAGTCGTTGTCTCCACATACGTACGACAAAAACATTCCCTTTTTTCGTTTAGTAAACGATTTGTATAAAAAAGATTCCTTTTGAATAAACATAGAAGTCAAAGTGGTTTATACACCGTATAAAATAAGGTTGTGTATAAAACAAAATACGCCTCAATGAAAGGATATTGAGACAAAGTCCCATACAAAGACGGTATCCTTGGTTCAAGGATAAATCAATTACATAATTATGTGTGAAAAACGAATACACCAAATATAAGTGGATATTAAGTGTAAAATAATCAAAGGTAATTCAAACGTATTCAGAGGATGACATATTCAATAACTATATGTTGAACCCAAAGAAATCGAAATTGGGTTAAGAAGTTCCTTTGACAGCCTAATGATGTCACATCAAAATGAGTTGATGAGAGATAAAAAAGGGTATCTCAATCACTTGGACATAAAATTTACATCAATAAGGATATATGAAATCATATTCCAACATAACAATATGTAAATTAAAAGACCCAACAAAAGAAGTCTTTTAAAAAGAGGAGGGTGAAAGGTTCCCTTACCGACATGGGTATCTTTCGAAACATTCACCTTGTGAAAGAAGGAAAATACAACATTGATGTAAATACTCATAAAAGAATGTATATTACACAATGAGTAAAATAATGGGTAGTACATACACCACTCAAAGGAAATTGTGGAAAATGTAGCATAAATCTCATGGGAATAAAAGTGAGATGAAAAATCCCTTACGAAAACTCGGCAGACTAGCGACGCCACATAAAACTTACAAAAATGGGTTGATGAGATCAAATAGGGTATATAATCATAGTAACATAAAGTTTATAGAAATATGAATATAAAATAACATCCCGCAACATAACAAAGAGGAGCTTAAAAGAAGTGACATAACAGAGAGTACTTAAAAAGAAAGAGAGAGGTTAGATCTCTTACGAAAATTCGACAGCCTAATGGCGCCACTTAAAAGTTCCAAAATGTATTGATGAGAGATAATAGGGTCTCTCATCACATGAACATAAAAATTATAGTAAGATTAATATAAAATAACATCCCAATAACAAGAAATATGAGCTTTAAAAGGAATGACATAAAAGAGTGTACTTAAAAAGAAAGAGTGGAGTAGGATCCCTTACCTCGGGTCCGACTTGACTCGATCATTCTTTAACATCCTGAATAATAAACTTGATTTAATTTACACTTCATTATAAACCTTTTTCTAGGTCATTATTCTTTTTAGATCACTTATTTCAATGTTATAAACATTATTTAATCATTTATGTTAATAATGTTTGTTTTGTCGATATTTGGTTCTTAAGTCGAAAGTGGACTTCTTACAATTACATGTTGTTCGTCTGGTCAAATTTTCATTATATAAAGAATTATATTCATTATTTGGACATCATATATATCATATATATCCAGAATATACATGTATTTATAATATTATATAATCATTTAGAGGTAATAAATGAAATGCACCGTTCATGGAGACGGTAAGCCGTACGTATGCATGAACGCTACTTTCATTTCTATTTCATATGTTTATGGAATGGAATAATAATGATATAGAGTTATGTTATAATTCTAGTATAACATCATATATAATAACTTTAAATCCATCCTTTATACGTCCCACGTATGGCATTAACGAATCACATCACTTTTAGGGGGTGGTAGTCCGCACTTGTTTAAATAAAGATATCGCGTTTACCCATAATGGAAACCATAAAGGTATGCCCAAAAAGAAAAATACAGAAGCATAAATAAACATAAAAATATTATATATCATATATAAATATAGTGACATCTTAATTTACACCTTTGAAGGTGTTAAAATAATGTTGAACAATCATCGTTTCGAGAGGCATAAATTCGCCATCCACGGAAACAGAATATTATTTAACCATTAGATGTAGGTGTGTGTTAGTGTAGCTCTAATCCTTCTTATAAAAACATCCTAGTATATTTAAGATACTGGATTTGTTACAAAAGAAATGAATAAAAATAGTTTAGGTGGTTGGAGAGGAAAAATAAAACAAAAGGACTTAAGTGAAGACATTACCTTAAAATCGGGTAACTCCCTTTGGTTTGAGATAAAAGGCTTACTTGGGAAGACTTATTCCCAAAGTGAGGCATCAAGGAGTTAGATAGGGAAATTGAAAGATAAAATGGGTAGGTGTTGGCCGAGCCAAAGGCTTTGTGAGTGTGGGTAAGGAGGTAGAGGTGGGGGCCTTTTATAAGAGGTGAGGAGGGGCACTCTTGGAAAGTAGGCAAATTTTACTTTATTTGAAAATGGTATTCTAATTCAAGAGGTCCCACATTGATGTGTTTCGAGGATAAGGTGATAAGGGTTCGAAATCCACTCATCCAATAGGATTTGGACATGTGTAGGTCTTAGATATTACATTATCTTTCCATTTTATTTAAATCGTTAAATAATGAGGTCATCGCTGCATCATCAGGATGTCATAAATAATTTAATTTATTTAATGTCTAAAAATTATAAATAAAATACTATGATGTAGGAAATCTTTTTAGATTTCCAATTAATATTTATAGTCAAAAATCTGATTTCTATAACCCCATGTAAAAATTGTTTTTGTAAAACATTTCATGTTTGTCACATTTTTACTTTAACTTTAAATAAAAAGATATTAATGTCATTTTCCAACCAAATTTGGCTTCATGTGGTCCCCAAGTTGACCCATGGGTTATCGTGGTCGGCCATGACACATAAAAGGAGGTTAGGACATGTTTCAAGTTCATTTCATATTATTAAAACATTATTTTTACCTTAAACCACACTAATTACCTCTAATCGCGATTAAAAACTTAATAAGTTACTATTCACCAAAAAATTATTTTTATCCCATTGAACCACATTTTACTTCTTAATGACAACCATGTATGTCAAATTTTTGAAATTCAAAACACAAAGATGGCAAAATTTCATTTAAACAGAAAAATCAGTTTTTATGAGTACCACTTAGTGGTTTCACTATTCATCAAAAATTGAAGTTTTTTCAGAAAAATCCCAAAAATTCACCCTAAGCTATATTTGATATTCCGAATTCAAAAATGAAGTCTATTTTACAAAATTCAAATCATATAAGTCACATTAATTTATTTAATAATTAATTCCCGCTGTCATAGCAAATAGCGTGTTTTTATGAAACTATAAGTATCAAAAGATTGACACTAGTTTAAGTCTGATTTCAAAGTGAAATTAATTCCAATGACCACTGTTGTATTTCATGGTAAAAATATATTATAATTTTACTTTAAAACCAACTCAAAAGATAATCTAATCATATAAATAAATTAGATTAAAAAGAGGTTTCGAATTAAAATACAACATTTTACACTATTCATTAAAAAATGAACTTTATCAGAAAGATACCAAAAATTTAAACAAAGTAAATTTTGATGTCCCAATTCTTAAGAAGAGTTTTATTTGGTCCAATAGGATGTATAAGAGTGAACAAAACTATATTTAATGACAATTCTCCATCAAAAGGCGAGAAGTGAACCTTTAGTGAAAACTAGGGCATATACGCCTAAAATTGAATTATTTCCGTATTTTAGGCCTTTATCATTTATTGGATAAATGTAAAAACATTTAAAAACATATATAATCATATTTTAGTTATTTATATCCATTCCCGCCAATAAAACGGCTACATGTTAACTACGATTTAAAATAATATTATTTTATTATTAGAGTGCAACGTAAGATTCCCAAGAAACTCGTTGTTGCGTGTTGGGTACGCCATCGAGCATAGCATCCCCTTTAAATTAATATTAATATTTTATTCACAAATATGGATAAATATGAAAATGTCATATTCTTTATTTACCAGGGGTGTTACATCCTTCCCCCCTTTTAAGAATTACATCCTCGCAATTTTTAAAATTGAGCTTGGAAACATCCTTGAAAGTCCCACATCGGAACAAGAGTCGGTAAAACAATCACATTAAAAGAATGGGAGAGAAGTACAAATGTCACCCGAGTTAACCCACACTAGGATTCCAAGTATGAAAATATGGATATGGAGGAGAAAAAAGGGTCATGTTCTGATAGAGAGTGATAGTAAACATGTCTAGGAGAAAGTTAACCATAAGAAAATAACATACTTGTGATTGGTTAAACGGTATTAGATTCCCCAGTAGGAAAAGTTAATAGACAACATTTTTGTTTTAAGTTACTTTTTATTGAGGAATTTATTCATAAGGAAACATAATCACTTATCATGTTGACTTTCAACTTTTACTAGATTCCTTAATCAAACTCATATTTTTTTCCAAAAGACGAGTATTTAGGGAGACTTGTCCGCATTCAGAGTACTATAATCATCTTCTAGAGAATCACCTAATCCATAATAGATAACTATATACATCCCATGTCTTTATACTCTAACCAAAAACAAAACCAAAAAGGTTAGTACATGATCAGATAATCCAGAAAAGGATAACCCTTTATAAAAAGAAAATCTATTCTTAATCTCTAAAATTGGTCCAACAAAACCCAAAGTTCAACGAAGAACATTCGATAAACAATTTTTCCATAAAATTCTTCAAAGTAAACCAAACTAAGATTGAAACCCAAATATTTTGAAGGATTTAGTTACGTAGTCTACCAAGTTAAATCGTATCATTTATCTCCAAACCACATCAGTTGCTCTTAATGTCTCGTATTGAAAAGTAATTAATCCTAATCACTTATCCTCCATGATAGGTTAATAAATTTCCATAGATAACCCAAAATCAACTTACTCTTAATTAATAAAATCATCTAACTAAAAAAAGAAATAGTCAAACTAACCAGGGACTTCACGTAGTCCATTGGTAGGCGATAAATATTAGTCGCACTTTGGTTGTGGGTTCGATTCCCAAAGCTTTGTCCGACGTGAGGGGTTGTCACACGGTCTGCGTGTTGTCCTTTTTCCAAAACTATATAATTCTCAATTCATTCCACAAAAAGGGATAAAATCATCAAAAATAACCATAACATAATTTAACCTCAATTCTATCTCATGCATTTCACTTCAATCATAACATATAGTAACCCATAATTACCTCAAAAGTAAGGATCATATAAACCCAAATGGTTGTTTATAACTATGTTCACAAAAGAAAAGATAACTATTCCTTGAATAAAATTTGCTTATATTAAACATCAGGGTTACACATAATATAAAAATTCTTCTAATGTAACCCCATCATCAAAAGAGACTTAATAATCTTAAGAATTTCACCATAACTCTTGAAGCCCTTATATGTTGACATCTTACTCATTCAACATTCTTCATGATCCATTAACCATTCCCTTCCAACTTATTCTGAAATACCTCTTTCCTACAAACAAAATCATGAATCATATCCTAAGATTCCAAAATAGGAAAACAATAGTCATGAAATAATACATAACTTTGATTGGTCATTGTCAGTTTCTTCATCCTCAATCGGAATGGCATTAGGTATTGGTAAACAATCATTTGTATGCTCTTAGGGACCCCATTCACGAAACTTCTTCATAGGACATGTGTTTGAATAATGACCTTGCACACCACATTTAAAACATTCAATTGATCCCTCAGAAAGAACTTCATTCCCTTTCCTCGAGTCAACTGGATGCTTCATTTTTCCATGGCTGGTTCTTGCTTTATGACCTTCACTTCCACATCTATAGCATATTTCTGTCCCTTTGAAACATTTTCCTAGGTGTTTCTTTCCACATCTTTGACACATAGATTTTTGAACACACTTACATTTATGATTATTACCTGTACTTCTGTAGGGATTTGTTTCTCGCATATATGATTCCTTAGAGAAATCACCAAGGTTTAGGTGGTCAATCATGACTCTAGATAGTTGGTTGAGGATAATCACAACATTTCTCATTTAATCTCCCATATCATTCAGTTGGTAGCTCAAAAAACTGTCACAGTTTCCTTCACATCCACTGTTACTTTGGTGCCTGCAAGATCCAGCCATTTACTAAAACCAAAAAGGTCAGTGTGAGTATATCAAAAAAAAAAACATCATGTACTAATGAGGAAGATAAACACTAAAATATACTTACTCATTCACTTTATCTAAAACTAGGGCTCTTTCTGAAATCCTAACCATTATGGTAATGCCACTTTTGCTTAAAGAATACCCTAACCTCTAAAGTTATCTAAACCGACCTCTGATACCAACTATAAGGCCCCACCCTTAAACCTTACTTAATCTTGAGTTAATACAAGATTACACATTGAGGATATTTTTAGGTTTAGAGTTTTAGAGAACTAGATCATAAAACATGCATTACATTCCACATTTAAACAAAGTGGTTACATAAAAGACAGGATTCATTCTTCCCATCAGCGGAAACATATTTAAAATAAAACTTGGATTCTTTATTGACACATCCTTGACACTATCATCACATCACGTACCTTTCCCTTGACCTGTGAAAAACATTTTAAAAACATGGGATGAGCATAAAAAAGCTCAGTAAGGGATATAAAAATATGGAAAGGAAACATGAGTTTATATATACATAAGAATGAAATCATACTTTACCCATAAAACTTAGGCACTTTAACATACCTCATCAGACCATGAATAAATCATAGAAATCATAAGACATAAAGGTAACTTGAGGCTTTCATAACATTCTTACGTAGGGAGTAACCCTCTTGGTTACGTTTGGAATACCCATCACAGTATATTACCTAAATCTCTTCGGAGAAACCTTAACGTTTCACTCCTTCGCGTTACCCAATGCATTGGAGAGCTATATCGGGCTCACCCTCCCTTAGTCTATCACGGAACCACCCGTCTTCATAATAATGCCCATGAATCTCAACATAATAATATCACAAAAAACATGCATTAAGGAAAAATAATATTTCAACCTTTCAATCACAAGATATCAATACAACACATTGATATAAAAACATTATGAAAACCATTTCCAATACCAAAATAAAAGAAAATTAAAACATGGTATTTATTTTTCTTTTAAAAAAAGTATGGCTTGTAGAGGAAGCTGAAACTCAAATAATGGTCATGGCGACAGAGAAGTCGTTGTCGCCGCATACGTAAAAAAAACATTCCCTTTTGTCGTTTAGTAAACTCTTTGTATAAAAAAGATTCCTTTTGAATAAACGTAAAAGTCAAAGTGTTTTATACACCGTATAAAAGAAGGTTGTGTATAAAACAAAATATGCCTCAATGAAAGGAGATTGAGGCGAAGTCCCATACAAAGACGATATCCTTGGTTCAAGGATAAATCAATTAAATAATTATGTGTGACAAACTAATAAACCAAATATAAGTGGATATTAAGTGTAAAATAATAAAAGGTCATTCACACATATTCAAAGGATGGAATATTCAATAACTACATGTTGAACCCAAAGAAATCGAAATTGGGTTAAGAAGTTCCCTTGACAGCCTAAAGACATCACATAAAAATGAGTTGATGAGAGATAAAAAAGGGTATCTCAATCACTTGGACATAAAATTTACATAAATAAGGATATATGAAAACATATTCCAACATAACAATATGTAAATTAAAATACCCAACAAAAGAAGTCTTTTAAAAAGAGGAGGGTGAAAGGTTCCCTTACCGACATGGGTATCTTTCGAAACATACACCTCGTGAAAGAAGGACAATACAACATTGATGTAAATACTCATAAAAGAAATTATATTACACAATGGGTAAAATAATGGCCAGTACATACACCACTCAAAGGAAATTGTGGCAAATGTAGCATAAATCTCACGGGAATAAAAGTGAGATGAAAAATCCCTTACGAAAACTCGGCAGCCTAACGGGGCCACATAAAACTTACAAAAATGGGTTGATGAGATCAAATAGGGTATATCATCATATTAACATAAAGTTTATAGAAAGAGGAATATAAAATAACATCCCCCAACATAACAAAGAGGAGCTTAAAATAAGTGCCATAAAGGAGAGTACTTAAAAAGAAAGAGAGAGGTTAGATCTCTTACGAATATTCGGCAGCCTAACGGCGCCAATTAAAACTTCCAAAATGGATTGATGAGAGATAATAGGGTATCTCATCACATGAACATAAAAATTAAAGTAAGATTAATATAAAATAACATCCCAATAACAAGAAAGATGAGCTTTAAATGGAATGACATAAAAGAGTGTACATAAAAAGAATGAGTGGAGTAGGATCCCTTACCTCGGGTCCGACTTGACTTGATCGTTCTTTAATGTTCTGAATAATAAACATGAGTTAATTTACACTTTTTTACGAAACTTTTTACAGTTCATTATTCCTTTAAGATCACTTATTGCAATGTTATAAACATTATTTAATCATTTAAGTTAATAATGATTGTTTTGTCGATATTTGGTTCTTAAGTCGAAAGTGGACTTCTTACAATTACATGTTGTTCGTGTGGTCAAATGTTCATTATATCCAGAATTATATTCATGATTTGGATATCATATATATCATATATATCCAGAATATACTTGTATTTATAATATTACATAATCATTTAGAGGTAAGAAATGAAATGCACCGTTCATGGAGACAGTAAGTCGTACGTACGCATGAACGCTACTTTCATTTCTATTTCATATTTTTATGGAATGGAATAATAATGATATATAGGTATGTTATAATTCTAGTATAAAATCATATATAATAACTTTAAATCCATCCTTTATACGTCCCACATATGGCATTAACGAATCACATCACTTTGAGGGGGTGGTAGTCCGCACTTCCTTAAATGAAGATATCACGTTTACCCATAATGGAAACCATAAAGGTATGCCCAAAAAGAAAAATACATAAGCTTAAGTAAAACATAAACATATTATATATCATATATAAATATAGTGACATCTTAATGGCCACCTTAGAAGGTGTTAAAAGAATGTTGAACAATCATCATTTCGGGAGGCATAAATTCACCATCCACGGAAATAGGATGTTCTTTAACCATTAGATGTAGGTGTGTGTAAGTGTAGCTCGAATACTTATTATAACAACATCCTAGTATATTTAATATACTGGAGTTGTTACAAAATAAATGAATAAAAATATTTTAGGGGGTTGTAGAGGCAAAATAAAACAAAAGGACTCAAGTGAATACATTACCTTAAAATTGGGTAACTCCCTTTGGTTTGAGCTAAAAGGCTTCCTTGGGAAGAATTATGCCAAAAGTGAGGCCTCAAGGAGTTAGAGAGGGAAATGGAGAGACAAAATGGGCAGGGGTTGGCCGAGCCAAAGGCTTTGGGAGTGTGGGTAAGGAGGTAGAGGTGGGGGCCTTTTATAAGAGGAGAGGATGGGCACTCTTGGAAAGTAAGAAACTTTTACTTTATTTGAAAATGGTATTCAGATTTAAGAGGTCCTACATTGATGTGTTTCGAGGAGAAGGTGATAAGGGTTCGAAATACACTCATCCTATAGGTTTTGGAAATGTGTAGGTCTTAGATATTACATTATCTTTCCATTTTATTTAAATCGTTAAATAATGAGGTCATCGCTGCATCATCATGATGTCATAAATAATTTAATTTATATAATGTCTAAAATTATAAAAAAATACTATGAAATAGGAAATCTTTTTATCTTTCCAGTAAATGTTTATAGTCAAAACTATTATTTGTATAACCCCATGTAAAAATTGTTTTAGTAAAACATTTCATGTTTGTCTCATTTTTAATTTAACTTTAAATAAAAAGATATTAATGTCATTTTCCAACCAAAGTGGCTTCATAGGGTCCCCAAGTTGACCCATGGGTTTTCTTGGTCGGACATGACACATCCAATGAGGTTAGGACATGTGTCAAGTTCATTTCATATTATTAAAACATAATTTTTACCTTAAACTACACTAATTACCTCTAATCGCGATTAAAAACTTAATAAGTTTCTAGTCACCAAAAAATTATTTTTATCCCATTGAACCACATTTTACATCTTAATGACAACCATGTATATCGTATTTTTGAAATTCAAAACACAAATATGGGGAATTTTCATTTAAACAGAAAAATAAGTTTTTATGAGTACCACATAGTGGTTTCACTATTCATCAAAAATTGAAGTTTTTCAGAAAAATCCCAAAAATTCACCCTAAGATATATTTTATATTCCAAATTCAAAAATGAAGTCTATTTTCCAAAATTCAAATAATATAAGTCAGATTAATTTATTTAATAATTAATTCCCACTGTCATAGAAAATAGCATGTTTTTATGAAACAAAAAGTATCAAAAGATTGACACTAGTTTAAATCTGATTTCAAAGTGAAATTAATTTCAACGACCACTATTGGATTTCATGGTAAAAATATATTATAATTTAAATTTAAAACCAATTCAAAAGATAATCTAATCATATAAATAAATTAGATTAAAAAGAGGTTTCGAATTAAAATACAACATTTTACACTATTCATTAAAAAAATGAACTTTATCAGAAAGATACCAAAAATTTACACAAAGTAAATTTTGATGTCCCAATTCTTAAGAAGAGTTTTATTTGGTCCAAAAGGATTTATAAGAGTGAACAAAACTATATTTAACGACAGTTCTCCATCAAAAGGCGATAAGTGAACCTTTAGTGAAAACTAGGGCATATACGCCTAAAATTGAATTATTTCCGTATTTTATGCCTTTATACTTTATTGGATAAATGTAAAAACATTTAAAAACATATATAATCATATTTTAGTTATTTCTATCCATTCCCTTGAATACAACAGCTACATGTTAACTACGATTTAAAATAATATTATTTTATTATTAGAGTGCAACGTAAGATTCCCAAGAAACTCATTATTGCGTGTTGGGTACGCCATCGAGCATAGCGTCCCCTTTAAAGTAATATTAATATTTTATTCACAAATATGGTTAAATATTAAAATGTCATATTCTTTATTTACCTCGGGTGTTACAATTTACCTACTATGAAAATTGGAATTCTGATACATAATCTATAATTTCATAATTTATATTATCCCAAAAAATTCCTTAAATTCATAATATATTTTAGTGTGTCTAGGTATCATAATGAAATTTGATCTATGAGATTCATCTAGTAATTCTATCATCAAGTAAGGTATGGATGAAACATATAACCTCTTTAAAATTTTTATTATAAAATCGTTATAATAAAAAACTATTAGTCTCTCATCAATAATACCATTAATTTTCTTTTGGAACTATAAACTTTTAGTTTATAATTTTTTATATTTTTCCATAAGGATGGTTTTGATATCATTTATAAATGAGGTGATGTTTCTCATACCCTAATAACTTCCATACCCAACTTTAATAAGTCTAAGAATAAAGAATTGTTGTAAATACTAAATTTTGTGACAATAATAATATATTTCCTCATAAATTCATCAAAAATATTATTATAATTCCCAAGGCAATATTGTATTAATAAATCATAATCCTTGAGTATATATATACATCTCCTTTGCCTCATGTTGATATTTTTCTATAAATAGACTTGTTTTAAACTTCTATGATCTATATAAATCTCACATTTTTTATCATATCAATAATTGATCCATTAAATTAACTAAAAAATTATAGCCTCCAAATCAAGATCACATATTGTATGGTTTTATTTATAGATCCTTAACTTCATTGATTTATAGACTATAACATTATCCTATATTATATGGACACATCCAATTCATTTATTTTATGAATCACTATACATAAAATATCTATCCCCACTCGAGGGTAATGCCAAAACCTCTATATTGATCAAAATCTTCTTTAATTATTCAAAAAATTCTTTACATTACTCAAACCATAATAACATAAACCCTTTAAATTCCAAATTTGTTAATGGGTTTCATTATTCGGAAAAGGTTTTTACAAACAAACAATTTTATCTTACCAACCCAAGGAAAATAAATACCTTAGTTATGTTATTTTGTAGTAGTACATTCTTTCACAACCTTTTTCCTTTAAGTATATAATTATATTCCATCCTTAGATATAATGTGGCCAAGAAAAAAATATATTGTAGTCATAGTTCAATGATTCTAAATTTCCCATATAACTATTTTTTCTAAGTGTATAATGAATGATTCTTAAATGGATCTTATAATCTTCATAATATTTAAAGTATAACTAGATATCATAATTAATTAAAAAAAGTTTAATTTTTTTTAATACTCTATTAATCATATTAAAAAAGAGGGTTCATTATTAAATCCAAATTTAATTACTATAAAAAAATAATTTCAATACCTCATACAAAATACTAACATTGGAATATCCTCATTACCAACATGTAATTGATGGTAAAACGATTTAATATAAATATTTTAATAATATTTATCTTCTTGATATTGAAAAATCAAGTCATTTGAAAGAAGAAGATGGTACCTATTGATAATGGTAATCGAAAAGATTTCGATGTAATTAAGGCACAACCTCTTAGTATGATCCTTCTATTTCACCCAAAGAACTATAGATTCTTATGGTGAAATAGTGGATAATATTAATCCATTAGACCAAAAATCATGTATAGGTTTATTTAATTATAATATCTCCACTGTGATAATTCTTTAGGGAGACTTAGTTATTAGTATTATTGTAAGGATGAGTTTAATAGAAAACTCATCATTAATCTTAGGTGTCTAGGTATCTCTTCTGGAAACACATCAATGTATTCTTTCCTAATAAGGCCATATTATATCATTGGTTATTATTTCCTATCCATAGGTTGTGACACTATATATGAAGGTTTAATGGTCATTACCCAAGATAGATGCTCCAATATAGTTATAAATTCATATATCTCCATCTCTAGCTTTACCTTCACATTCATTATCATTCATAGTAAGAAAATTTATATATATATTAAGTGTATTGATATAGTTTCCATTCCATATATTAGAAACCATTATTAAAAAATGGTATATACTAGAGTATATCTTAAATTATAAATCATAATGTAAAATTCTGAATATGACTAAACACCTATATTAAATTGAAAATTTATACATAAATAATATAAAAATTTTAATCATATTATCAATAAAAATATATTCAAATCATTAAAATAATTTCAAATAATTACAATTTTTTGGAAAAGATCATGTAAATCATCAAAATCATATTCCCTTAAGAGTGTCTAATTATCCATGTAGTCTCAGGCCCTCTCATCACGCATAAGTGATTATCATGTTAATACCCAGTTCTCCCTTTTCATAGTTATTACCCCTAGGTGAATTTGTACCAAAACCACATCCACATTAGAATGTAAATATAATTATGTATTTCATAAGAAATCCAAAAAAATATACCTTACCAAAGCTTTATTATATTAACCAATGCTTAGAATTATCCCAAAAATATATCACATGGTTACATTATGTAATCTATGTTTTCCTAAATATGGTTCCCAAGTTTTATAACAAACATTCTATAATATAAATAATAACAACCCTAACCATAGTAGCCTAGATCAAATGGATAATTTCTTATGTTATAACTAGATAAATGTTATTTCATTATGAGGGACCAAATAGTTCAATAGTGTTATAAAATTAGATTCCTTCATGAATCTCACATTATTTTTGAAAAAACAATGTAAAACATAGTATTTTCTTAAATAAAACTCTTATAACCTCTATATATCTAATAATTTCGATCATAGTACAATTCAGGGATGTCCAACGAAGGGGAAAAAGTAAAATAATAATATCAGATACTTAGTAATGTAATGTACAGAAAAAATAAATCATATAATAAATAGGGAATTAATAAGATAGTAATAATAATTAATGATCAAATAATTACTTATATATTAACATGATATTGAAAATTTTCAATGGGAAAAACAACTATTTTAATAATAACATGGACATCAATAATTGATTTTATAAATATGTAATGCATCAATCTAGACATATAAAACATTACATTGATACCTTTTCAATGAAATATTACATAAATTGGTATAGAATATGATAAATTCTCAAATAGTTTTTTCTCATGAGACCTTCAGATGCATCGACAGAATATGTAATTCTAGGCTCCACCCAATATAAATTTATTCTAAAAAATTCAAAATATGACAATAAAAATTTACTATAAGAATTATTTAATAATCAATAACACTCCATATTGGATGAAATAACATACAGAATTTCAAGACTTTCATTATTCAAAATAATCATATTTCATTCATTTAAGTAGAGTGGACGGTATAATTTGACTATTTCACTAGTAAAGCATAATTTTAATAAAAGGATACTTATATAAAAGAAAATACTTTTAAAATATCACTGAAATATTTATTGAGGGAAATAACTTTTCACTTTTGAAATCAAAATTTTAAAATCAAAAAAATTCTAAAATTCGAGGTCAAATAGATTCTTTGGATAAAAAATGGAATGTTGTAATAAAGGTTTCAAATAAAAAATTATTCATTGTTGATGTAAAATTCCATCATGTTGTTAGCATTAAAACAATGAATCCATTCACACATTCAGTAAAAATTTCCTTATTTGGAAAATGACAAGAATATTTATTTTAAAACTTTTTATTGAATTTAAAGAAAGAGTAAAAATGACTTTAATCAATGAATGGAAGATATAAAAACAAATCATTAATTTTTTAATATAAATATGGTCATGGAAAAAAATAATCCTATCTAGATTTAAAAAAAATTCCCTTTAAATCATTATTTTGGACTTTTTGTCTGCCAAAGGAGGTAAAAATAAAACTAATTCATGAAAACTCACTGAAAAACAAAATGAGAATAAAATTTATGGGGTTTATGATAAAAGTATGAAATAATACGTAAAATTAAAACATAGACATAAAAAATCTTTGATATGTATAATATTGTTAAATAAACCCTTACCTAATGTATGACATTCATTGTATGTTATTTTAGCTTCATTTATAGAAAATTTAAATTTATTATAATTTTATTCAAAAAACACATAAAAACTTATAATATCATATATGATTTAGTTATAACATTTCAAATGATAAGGACACCATACCCCAAATAGATTTACATAATCCTTCACTAACCACTCAACATGATGAAGGATTACAAACTTAAGAGCTCAAACACCTCACACCCTTGGGATAAACAACCGAATTAATATCATCTAAAAATTACCAATATATGTTTTGATGAAACTAATAAGAAAACATCACATTCCAATATACCCAGTTTAGTATATATAGAAAACTGACCTTAACTCTCACCCTTTAATCCATAAGTGTTTAGAGAGAATTGAGGATTACCTCAATTCTCTCTTGCGGCTCTACTGCTTTAGCTGACCCATGATCTTCACATAAAGCGGGAGGATACGAATTAGAAAAGTATGAGATGAGTTTTGAGGGTATAAAAAATTATGACTCCACTATAGTATTTGGAGTCTATAGGGTATTCATAATTGACATAATCTCCAGTAAGTAATAAGATAATTCACTGAGATAATACCCCATTAGGCGGGACTTCTAAATTTTTCCTTTCGCATTCATGGATGTATTTTCAAAATAACTCAGTGAATGAACAGAAAAAATTCATTGAATGTAATTTAATCCAAATAGACCCCTTATCAATTGATGGTTACACCGCAGAATATGGATAAAATGAAAACAATTTCATCAAAATATTTTCAATCTCTAAAATTTCCCACACCCAATAATATTTTTAAATATATTTTCACTATGTAATATACATAAAAAAGAAACCTTCCTTTAAAAAAACAACCGTAGTAAAATACTTCACCCCCATCAAACATAAATACAACCATATCTTAAATTTATTTAAATTTGAAACCATTTTTAAATTGAATAGACTCATTTGAAAATATTGACATCAAATCCCATTTTGATTTCAAATCATTTTCCTAAATACACAAATAAAATCGACCACTTTATCAAACTCTTAATAATAAATATGGGATTTCATATTCAAATAATCCAAAAATGGTTTTGGAATCCAACATTTTATGACATATCCACTTTCACCAAAAAACAATTTACATCAATAGTCATAAAAAACTAATATTATACTCTATAAAAAAAATTAAACAATAAAAAACAACTAAAAACCCTTCATGTAACATATCCAACAAGTGGAATAAAACTTTGAATCAATCCAGAATCAATCGTTTTTAAAATTAAAAATACTAGGAAGGATACTAGGCTATGTACAGTTTGGATATAATGTTTTGGGGGCCATGAAATAACCATGAAAATAATTCTCTAATGTCCTCAAAATAATCCGAATAAGATTTACACAGTTTATTTAGCTATGAAAGCTAACTGTGAGACAAAATTTCATTACCTATTTCTACAAAAAAACTTAATATATCACCCAAAATCAATTACATAACTCAGATCTCATTCAAGTATTATATTATAATATCAAAATATTAAAAACCCAACAATAAAGGAATCAAAAACTATGGATCACGTCTTAACTGACCATGGAAACATGAGGTTCTGGAAAAAAAGAGCTTACTAGAATCTCCCCACTCCTACTTCTCAAGTCTTGACATCCATATCTCCATACTAACAGAATAATGAAATAACATGAGATATTTTCAAGAACCTAGGATATCACTACCACCCTTCAACTAGTACTCTTATTTGGGAAAAATGAATTAATATAGTGATCCTCGAAGCCCACATATAATAGGTCAATGGTTGGAGACTAGAACAGAGGTTATAAAACAAAAAATGGGAGGTAATAACATCAATATATGAAGTTAAGGATAAGATATAATATGATTAACACCAATGAACACCACTTAATATATTATAAAACAAGATATATTGAAAAAAATACCAAAAAGAATCAAATAAAATACCAGAAACCTTAAAAAAACAAGGTATTAAAGAAATATAAGGTAGTAACACCAATAAAAACTCTCTAATCTAAGATATTTTGTCACATATCAGTCACATAATCCCTCTTGACCACTGAAAATAGTTTATATATATAGGGGTGGGCATAACATGTATGATCTGTAGGATCCTCCATTCTCCCTTTTGGGAAAACATGATAAGAGTATATTAATTATTTTGGGAATATTTTATAGAACCATAAAGAAAATATAAGGTTACAAGAAAATTACCAACCATATTAAGGCTTAATCACTCTGTTGATAAATCATCATAATATCATATTATCTTGATAATATAATTATATGAACCCCAAAACCAGTTCCCTACTAGTTTTCCACTATCACACATAAAATTTGGACGTCCTGATATTCCATCACTACCATTCCATCATCATATCATCATAATGGAAAATAAAAACATTCCACTAACACAAATAATTATAGTATCATCATAATCACAAAACATTCTCATCAATCATGTTATAAGTCCAGAGTAGTATATAATCCTAAAAAAATAACTTGAACCTCATTAATTCCTCTAACTATGACTAAACCCCCATAAAATAAAATTCCCAAGAACCATAATCCCAACACTGGGCTATCCCCCAAGAATCACTACCATCTACTCCATCACTATGAATTGTATAAAAAATGAGATTCAATTACAGTAAGTAAGTTTTTTTTCTAAAAAAATAATAGAATAATATACATAGTATTGTTAAAAAATGTTATTAAAACATAATTTATAAATTTTTATATGTTTAATTTTATGAAATGATTTTTTAAATTCATAATGAAAATTTTTTCATAGGGGTAATTGTTTTATATTTTTAGAAATAGTTTATTTTTGAATGAATAGTGAAAATAATGACTTTACAAAAAACTTACATCTTTTAAGAAATTTTAATGATATAATAATAACATTAAATATTATAAAACCTTCTTACTAGACCAAATATTTTTTTTTATTTAATAAAATTCATATAAAAATATAATATTGATCTTAGAAATATATTCTTAACATATCATAAATCTAAATAATTTATTGTCTTATAAATACTGTTTTTCGTCCTTTTATTTTAATAATGTATTTACAATATATATATATGAATTTAGGTTTGGTTTTAATTAAAAATATTATTTTATCTCACATAATCCCAAGAATTCCATTATAATCAAGAAGATACTAGATTTTTTTATCAGTTATTTTTTATGGCTAAAACAAACATTTTAAATGTGGTTTTCATTATGTTTTGTTAACTTTTAAGTAATGTAATTTCGGACTCTTATAATAGTTTAATCATATAAAATGAATTTAATATTTGGAGTTATCATAATTAAAATTAGTTAATAGGTCCAAATTAATTTTGGTTTATAATGAATAGTAACCTTGGTAAATATTTATCATGGTACTTGAGGGTAAAATGGGTTAAGAATAATGGGATGAGGCTTAATAATAACAAAATACCCATGATTAATCCTAATTTATTGGTTGAATATTGACCTTATCCTTATCATCTTCGAATTTTTAAAATTTTTGAGACACTTTCCCTAGTAAATGAAATTTTATTATTAAAATCTATTATGTAATTCCATATGTTCCCCTCCCATCACTTATAGAAGATATCCCATTGTTATCCATTATTCACAAAAATTTAGAAATATATCTCAAACAATACCTACCCAAATACTTTCTTAACATCACTTCCTATATCATATATTTCTTCATTTATCCTAATATCATCCTAAGAAACCTTATAGTGTAATCCAATGGTGGTATCTCAATAAATAGATTATCATCTTTACAAACTCTTTCAATATTTCATTCTTTTTCTAGATCATATATATTTAATGTCACTATCATAACCAAATTAATTTTTTATAAAAAAATATAAATATATGTAATTATGATTAAGGTACAACCATTTTATACATAAATTCTATCTTATAAAAAAAATTAAAACATCCCTCATGCGTATGTAAGACGCACCATCTCCACATAGTGGTGAAATTCATTTTTAATTACAACATTACATGTATGGATGTAGTGGTAAAACTAAATAATAAATTTAATATTTATGAAAATTTTGTTATTATTCAAATTTAATTTATTATTTTCATTCATACCCTTCTACCCATTAAAAATATTATAATGAATCTAATGTGTAAGTGTAGAATACCACCTCAATTAAGTGATGTGATTAATTTTTAGATTTTGGAACCATGAAACATTCGTGATTACTCCATCTTGTGAAATGAAACATACATGAAAACTGAAATAGATAAAACATGGAAAAAATGATTTTAGCAATGAATTATAAATAAAAGGGTATTTAAATGTTATTAGTTGATTATATAGGATATTATATGTATGTATATAGTCTTAGTATAGAGTTATAACAAATTTTAATTTATTATAATGTAGGTTAAAATAACTTATGAAGCATGTCGGTCCCAATGTAAGGGTTTATTAATAAATTCATCCCTATTCAAGTTTTCTGTTTTTTAGTATATGTTATAGGAATTATATAATATTTAAATCTTAAGCCCAATATAATTTATTATACACCAAATATTTTATGTTTTTAAATTATTTTTTGAATTTGTAAAGTATTTGGAACTCAAAATGAGTTAATGATTTTTATGTGGAAAACTAACGTTATATTCCAGTCCGATCGATATAGTTTTTCTTCAATGTAAATATTTTATTTTAATTATTTTCAAGAGTTTTTTTTAATATTACATAATAATATTATAATGTCAATCTAACCATTGTTTTATATTCTATAATATTTATTTTAATGTAATCGTATTGTCATTTTCCAAGAAAGGTATTTTTTTCAAAGTTGTAAAAAAAATCATTATTTTAACATTTAATGCATGAATTAAATTCCCACTTATGTTGAATATTCATTGCCTTTAAAAATCATTTACTACTTTCAAATATTATAATTAAATAAATTTTTTTCCTGACATTGTATATATTTTTTAAATTTAATATATGTGAGGTTAAAATGAAATGTGTAAGATGTTGAACATTTGGGGACATATGTACTTGTTAAAATTATAAATTAAATACTCTATTATGGTTAATGAAATGTTTACCTTGTGTATGAGATAGTTCAGTGGGTGTTTTAGATGATCAATACATGTTAAAAATGAAAAAATGTTTATCCGGTATATGTTGCATGGTTGGTGCGTGGTTAGGATTAACCGTTCACCCAAACCGTTCTAGCGAGGAGGGGTGAACGGTTAAGAAAAATATGAATGGGGGGTGGCCAAACCTACAATATTGGACAGATCCAATCTACATGGTTGGTGCACAGTTTTTTAAACTGTGCATTCTACCTAAGTAACCATGTGATCTATTTTCTCTTAGACAGAGGCTGGTGCGCAATTGGTGTATGGTTTGGAAAACTGTATAGCCTAACTGTGTCCATCCTTAAAAGTAGAAATGTTATATTTCCCCCTTTGGGATTTATGTGTTTTACCCAATTTTTCAATTTATTTATTCTCCAAAAACCATAATATTCAACCAAAATTCACATGTCTTCCCAAGGAATAATCTCCATAGTTTCTAGGCCATTTAGAGTGTTGTTGGGTGAATATTGATGATTTGGGTGGGTCTAAAACACCCCTTGCTTATGTTTTTTTTGATTAGGGATTGTGTAATTATCATATTATTCAATATCCCAAAAAATATTTTTTTCAGAGGATCTTAGGTTGGGGCAGCATAGTTAGTTCTAATCCAAGTCAAAGGCTAATATTAAGGGATTGTTCTTCTACATAATCGAGTTAGGTGGTCTATATGTTATATCCCATAGTCTTACTGTTTTATTTTTGTGTATGTGTTTGTGATTTGTTGTTTCCTCATTTTGAAATTGATTCCCTTAGTAAGATTTGGAAAATTGGTTGAGTAAATGTTTAATGGGACCCCTCATGATCCTAGTGGGATGTATTGAGGTTGATTTGACCAGATTAGGGACCACCCATGGGATGTGACTGTTATTAAAAATGTAAACTGAACTAACAGGTGTAAAATTAGATTATTATGTCATAAAGATCATAATAAGTTTGTTTACATGTCATCCTGAGTTCTGAATTAGAATCTAATGATGATTGTGTCAATTGTTAGTTTGGAATATTTGGTTGAGTGAAATACGGTGAACAAGTTAAATGAGATTGTGTAAATGGGTTAGACATAATAGTGTTTTATGAGTTAAATGCACCATGAATTGTGAATGTACATGTATTGTTTATTTATGTTTATTTGAAATGGTTTCTGTAATGAATGGTTTTTAATAAATGTGCACATGGCTTTGTTGACTGTGGGGTATTAGACTAAGACTCCCCCCACAGGCCGATTAAGATTAAGGATCTAAACCTCACCCATATAATGCATGGTTTAGGGAGTTAGAATGAGGCTCTAGGCCCCTAAATGATTCATTAAGTGAGACTACATAGAATAAAGATCCATGTTATGTGAGATGTAACTATTTTGTGAAATTATTTCCATAGTGAGATATGGAACATGACTTGTTTCTCATAATATATAGTAGTTTTTTATCTTGGGATGTTGTGTTATGAATGAATTTTTGAATAAATTACAATAATAATAAAATGGTTTAAGTTAATAATTTTAATTAATGGAACCTGGTTTATCTTTTGTTCATATTGTAAATTTTTTGTACATGAACACACTATCTATTTAGACCGGATATTTTGTCGACACTGTTAGTGGTGGCATACTGAGTTGTACTCAAACCCTTCTCGGGCCACCATTGTGTACCCTATTGGATTTCATGGTTATAGGTTAGTATAAGGGAAAGGCCTTCTGCAAGATGATTAATTTGGGCATGGGATGAGCATGGAGTAGTAGACCAAGATTAGTTTCGAAAAACAGTTTAAGAATTATTTAGTTTATTTTCGTTCTAGATTTTTCCTTGTAGTTGATACTATAATGACATTAGATAACAAGTTTACATTTTTTGGGGGCTTGTACCCAGTTTTCAGAATTTTGGTAATGCATGTTCACTGTTTTTTTTGGTTTCTTGTATTAAAACATGTTTAACAGTGGTGGATTTCAATAAAAAGTGGGTATAGTCTCCCCACACGATTTATTTGAGCCTTTCTACTAGTTTATAGCCTCTGGAATACAGGGAGGCATGCCTGAGGTCATGTGGTGACTTGAATTGGGGCATCAGTTTAGTGGACTCTGAGTTGGGGATGTTATAAAGGGGTATCACAAGGCTTCTCTTCAATTGCATTAATTTTGGGATGGTATATAAAAGATTATGATGTGTTGGGGTATTGGTAATGAACTTGTTCTTGGGAGTAACTAATCCATGTATCGGGGAAAACTCATGTTCCTAGAATGGGAATGTTGTTCGTGATGTGTGATTTCATAGTGGAATGATATTTCACCATTGAGAGATGTACTAATTATGTGATGTGATTTTTTTTTGAAATTTTTATAATTGATAGAGTGGTGTAAGGTTGTGCATTCATGCATCAATTTAGGCATGTAGGGATATTGGTGGCCTGTATTATGATAAGAACACACCGGAAATATTTTTGAGACACGAGGGATAAAATGAATTTCATTTTCTTATAAAATATTAACAAAGCAACGTCTAATAAATCTAATTAAAAATGATTAAATGGAAATAATGTGAAACTATGGCTAAAGAATAGTTCTTAATAAAACAATTTAAATGGGGAGAAATGTGGGGGTGGCAACTTTTGAAGAGGGTAATGTTTCTATGTGAGAAATATTTATATAGTGATGGTAATATGGTTCAAAAGGGCATCTCATAAGAGATTTGTGACTATTTTAGTGCATTTACCCATATAGACCATGACCTGTGGTAGGGATGCATAAAGGTAGTGAAAGATTTGTTAAGATAATATTTGGGATAATGTATTTGGAATTGGTTGTTATGGCTAGTTCAGAGCCTTATTTTGTGAAGCTGTGGATGTTTTGTTGTATGTGTTCTAGGATGTGTTCTTGGAATTGTTGGAAGATTATACAATGATGTCATTTGTTGATTGGGTGACAAGAGGATGTCACTAAGAATTATCTTCTAAAAGAGGAGCAAGAAATCCTTGTGGTCTAGGTTAATAGGGGATAAGTTTAGTTTCATTAAAACATCACTCATTTTATGAAAATAAAGTAACAAGATACATGGAAGTTTCTGCCAAGTATGTTTGAGTTTATTATGGAGTTTTAGCTGCAACAACATCATGATTTTTGTAAAAAGGGAATAACTGAGGCATCCACTCTCTAGATAGTTTCCATTTTGATAATTCTTGTTCACTTATATACTCCCCCTATGGAGAGAGTCATCTTGGTGGCTTATTTGTTTTAAGGACATGAAATGTGTTCTAGTATGTTTTCGTTTATACCCAGCAGGGTAATGATATGATATGAAATGAAATCTGGGAAATGTTTTTGGATCATTTTGATATGGGGACCTTGATGATGGAGAAGGATATGGAGTTTATGAGGTTGACCAAGGGGTCTATGTCAGTGATGGGTAATGTTGGCCGCTTCACCAACCTGCAACGATTTGATACAGCTTTCATAGGGGATGTGGAAACTATTGAAAGACATTTCCAAGATGGACATAGACATGAGGTTATGTCATAGTTGAAAATATTAATTTTAAAAAGGGTTTTTCACATTATCGATCATGCCAGTATTCCCCAAGAAAATTTCATGGATTCTAGTGTTGGGTATGAATTTTTAGTCTGGAGATCTATATATATTTTTTCTCATGGTTAGAAGAACTACATTGATAGTTTACACTAGGGCAGTGGGGGTGGGTTATTCAGAAAATGAAACTAGCCACTCTGGCTATTGACTACGTTTTCTAATTTATGTTTGGAAATTTGGAAAACATGCGCGGTCAGTGCCCCCAAACAATAATTTAGTGCTAAGCATGTGGAAAGTTATAACATATGCATGGTTTTTTTAGGAACCATCAAAAAATTATTATGGATAGGGAATCGAGGATGATGTAGAGTATAAGTAGGGGGTCGGTTACCCCAAATCAGGAAAGCAATTGGATCTCTACTATTCATGTCAGTTGGGGTAATATATTTGGTTCTATAGGAAGAGACTGTCCATATCAACAGGTTAGTTCTGCACATGGAGGTCAAACTAGAGGTTAGGGTAGAAGATAATGTTATCTTTATGCAGTTCATCCAGCACCTGGAGGTGCTGAGGCTGAGTCATTGATAGTTCGAGGTATGATTTTGTTTCTTCCAATCATATTAGTGAATTTTTTGATACAGGTTCTTATCATTATTTTATATCCACTCATTTCATAAATGTTTTTTTCTTAGAAGTGGAACCTATGAGTTGAGTTCTTTTACTAATATAACTTTGGGGGCTTGTGTGGAAAAAATTTTGTACCGTAAGGGGTGTACCCTTGAGGTTGGAGAGTGCAATTTTCTTTGGGACATGTTTGTGCAAGAGATATCAGGGTTTGATCTTATTTTGGGAATGGAATTTCTAGAGATTTACTAGGCCCATATTTACTATTTCCACCACAGGTTAATGTTTATATCCCCAAAGGAGAGTTCTTATGATAACCATGGGGAATGAGATATCCGAGAAGGCAGTGTCAGATCAGTCTATCAATTGTTGGGTAAACTCATATCCCAAGTGCCTTGTCTTGTCCTTGATGATGAGGGAGTAGATGAAATTGTTTTTCCACATGAAGTGGATTAATTTGAGGAGGTTATTTCTAAATAATTATCGAGGATACTACCCTAGAGGGAGGTTGACCTCACTATATAGTTGATACCCGGACCAGAATTAGTTTCGATTCAACCATATAGATTGAAACTAGAGAAATTCCTGGAGCATAAAATATATTTGGAGGAACTGGAGAACAAGGGGTAAATTCTTATGAGTACATCACCTTGGGGATCCCCTATATTTTTTAACAATAAGGCATTTGGATCCTTGAGGTTGTGTGTCAATTATAGGAATTTGAATCAGACGATCGTTAAGAATATATTTCATCTTCCATGAATCTATGATCATTTTGAATAGCTGAGGGGTCATTATCTATTATCTAAGATGTTGGTATCCTCATGTATTAATCATGTTTTAATGATCACAAGACTTATTACTATTAATTAATCTCATTATTCTGTCAAAATCTTATCCATGATCACAAATCTTACATATCTTATCAAACATTTGTATTTATGTTTCAAATTATCTTACCTTATAATGGTTAAGATTAATTCACATTATTCATATTAATGTTTGTGTTTGAATACAGTTATTTGTCTAAGTATTAGGACACCGTGTAGTTTGACATAGTAATACAGACTCTATACAAGACACAGACACTGTGAAGTCTAAGACCCAGACACCGTGAAGGACACACCATGACCCAGAGACCGTGAAGGAGACACCTTGACCCAGACACCGTGAAGGACACACCATGACCCAGACATCGTGAAGGACACACCGTGACCCAGACACTGTGAAGGACACACGGTGACCCAAACACTGTGAAGGACACACCGTGACCCAGACACCATGAATGACACACTATGAGTCAGACACCGGGAGCTAGACACCGTGACAAGGACACACCGTGAAGCACATACCGTGAAGGAGACACCGGTTCAAAGAGACACCGTTTGCACAACTAATATGACACCGTTTATTAACCTTTTTGTCAATATTATTTAAATATTACTAATGGTCATATTTGATGTTTTTAATACAATTAATGTTATTTAATGATAGTTGTTGCATGTCAGGAAACCGTACCTCGTACCTGTGGAAAGGAAATCATTCCTATTGACGGAGATCTTGGAATATAAATAAGATTGACCTGCAGTAGAGGATATACTCGCTCTTGACATGTCTAGACACACATACAACAATACACGCGAGCTCTGTACTGAACCAAAGAACAATCCTGAGCACAACTGTAAAGAACACATTGCACGATCCTCAATGAATTTCAATACATGCAATCCTACATTACTAAAGAACTCACGAAGTACTATGGATTCAAGAGAACATATTCTCTCCCAGAGAAACAAAAGCTGAACCACGACACTTTTTTTTCAATAAAAAAACTAGAGAAGGACTCAGAAGCATTTCCGCTGAATCCAACGAGTCCAGAGCTACACTGCCAATCACTAGAGCTTTCTAAACTCCATGCAGTATCTCTAAGTGATTTATTATTTACTTTAGAGTAGTTTGTGTATCCTTTTTATTTTACACACACACTATCTTTTATGCTAAACTGGAGGATATTTCAATCTTCACACCAAAACTCCTTACTCTTGTTTACCCATGACAACTGTGGAAGAGGTCTATGTGTGGCCTGGTCTTTATTTTTTTTTCCCACGAAGAACAGTGGTAGAGGTCTCTATGTGGCCTGGAAAGTCATTTAATGTTGTTAACCCCGATCCAGGGTGTGGATCAAATATATATATAAATTTGAGAGGACTAAGTCTCAGCTTTATATTGATCCTCTTGGTAATATCTGCTGTGCATTTTTAGCTTACGTTCAAAATATAAAGTATGTAATTTATATTTCACTTCTTATTAGTTTGAAATACAAATACGTTTTAAAGTTACTTTGATAGTTAATCTAGAAAATGTTTGTATCTATTTTAAATCAATAGTTTAGTTTCAAAAGCTAATTTAATGTTAGAATTAGATTATCGGAGAACTAATCAATCTTATGATAATCTAATTGAACCTTTACAGTCTTACAAATTCACTATAGTTTGAATTGTTTTATAAATTGAGGGATTTTCATAGAAAATATTTTAACAAAATTTTTGATTGGAACTCAATTCACCCCCCTCTTGAGTATCCACTCTGACCAACATTTGGTATCAGAGGTTTTTTTATACATGTTTTCAAAACATTATGTTTTTGAACTGTGATTTTAGTTGAATCTTTAAAGATATTAAATTTCTGTTAGTTCTAAATTTTATCTCTTTAAATTTATTTTCTAAAATCTAGATATGGATAATAGACTAGAAGGTGCTGCTACTAGCCGACCGCCTTTCTTTAATGGTACAAACTATGACTAGTGGAAACATAATATGAAAAATCATTTGGAAAGTATGGGTTTTGATATCTGGACTGCTATAGAGTCTCAATATAAAATTATAGATACTGAAAGAACAACATGGGATGAACCTAAAAAAACTGCTTACAATAATAATTGTAAAGCTATGAATGCCCTGTACTGTGCTTTAGGAGATGAAGAGTTTAACAGAATATCTTCATGCAAAACTGCCTATGAAAATTGGGATACATTGGGAGTTTCTCATGAAGGAAAAACGAATGTTAAAGATAGGAAATTAAATAATTATACTATTAAATATGAAAATTTTAAAATAAAGACTGATGAACCTATTTCTGATATGTATCTCAGGTTTAATGAGATTTTCAACACTATGAGTTCACTTGGTAAGGTTGTTCCAGCAAAAAAACAAATCATGAGAATCGTGAGATGTCTACCAGACTGATGGAGAGGCACTTCTATTTCAATCAGAGAATCATGTGACATTGGAGTTATCCTTTTCAAAGAACTTATTGGTAAGCTTATGATGTATGAGGAAGAAATCAAAGTGAATAAGGAGGAAGATGATGAATCGAAGAGAAAATCCATGGCATTTAACTCTACTGCTTCAAAGAGAAAGGACAAAGACAAATTTCAAATACAAACTGAATGTTATATAAGTGACGATTCAGAATCTCACAGTGATTCTAAAATGGAACAAATAGCCAGGAGGTTTAAGAAATTCTATAGGAAGAATAAATTCTTCAGAAAAACAAACTACAAAGGTAAATATGAAAACAAAGGTCACTGGGAAAAGGATTAGAAAAATCTAGATAAAGGTGATGAAATAGTCTGCTATGAGTGCAAAAAGAAAGGACATGTAAAGGATGATTGTCCAAAATTGAAGTTCAAAAAGAAATATGACTACAAGGATAATAAGTACAAGAAAGCCATGAAAGCTAATGGGAGTGCTTCAGAAGACAGCACAAGTGAATCAGAATCTACTGATTCTGAAAATAATTGTGCCAACATGTGTTTCATGACCAACACATCTGAGGTAACCTTAGATACTCTTCTTTTAAATTCCTATTATTCTGGAGTTGATGCTGAATCTGATTCTGATTCTGAAGATATGACTAAAGATGAATTTTCTGAATACTGTAACATGATGGAGGAAACATGCAATGAACTTAAGTTTAAATATAATTCCTTAAAGAAAAATCATGCTCTCACTGAAAATGTTAATTCCGCCCTTGATATAGAAAAAGAAAAGAATTCTCAACTGTTAAATGAAAATACATAACTGAAAATGTCTAATGAGAAACTTAGAAAGGACTTAGAAAATTTCACAAATGGAAAGGATACTCTATCTCAAATTCTAGGAATGAAAGCAGAACCAAAATAAAATACTAGAATAGGCTACCAACCTATAAAAAGACAGTTCACTAAAAATAGATTTATTCCTAAATCTGGAAAAAATTCTGCTAGTTCTAGTTCTAGAAATTCATATGCTTCAACTTGTTATTCACATAATCATAGATCAAATAGAGTTTATCTTTCAAAATCTGTTGAATCTATTGATTATATGAGACCCATAAGACAAATTTGGGTACCTAAATCTTTGCTTGCTAACATGTCTGGACCCAAGATAATCTGGGTACCAAAATCATTCTCTATTTAAAACTGTTTTGTAGGAAACCTGTTTAAAGAGTTCACATAATAAGACATGGTATTTGGACAGCGGATGTTCAAGACATATGTCTAGTAATATTTGTGCTTCAAGAGATTAATAAAGGTTGATGGAGGCTATGTCACTTTTGGTGATAATTCTAAAGGAAAAATTATCGACCTAGACCAAATTGGTAACACTAACTCAGTTTTAGTTTCTAAAAATTTATTTGATGATAGATTGAAATATAACTTGTTAAGTATATCTCAATTATGTGGTGATTGCTTTAATGTTAAATTTGAAAATGATTCTTATAATGTTTTTTCTAAGAATGTTTTAATATTTTTTTCTTTAAGAAATGAAAATGTTTATGCTGTTGATTAAAATTATTTATCTAAGAAAAATGTTACTTGTTTAAATGTTTTTCATAAAGAGTCTTGGCTTTGGAATAGGAGATTAGGACACTAAAACATCCATTCACTTAGAAAATTGACTGGGAATAACTTAGTTAGAGACTTACCCAAACTTGAGTTTCCAAATGAAAAAGTTTTTCATCCCTGTCAAAAGGGAAAACAACACAAAATCTCTTTCAAATCAAAGAAAGAAGTTTCAACTTCTCAACCTCTCGAGTTGGTTTACATGGACTTGTTGGGACCATCTAGAGTTTCTATCTTAAATGGTAAGCACTATGTCTATGTCTTAATAGATGACTTTTATAGATATACTTGGGTATATTTCTTAGCTCACAAAAGTGAAGCTTGTTCTCTTTTTATTAAATACTCCATGTCTATAGAAAACCTTAGTGGACTTAAGATTAAAACCCTGAGAAGTGATTATCATTGTGAGTTTGAAAATCAAGATTTTGAATCTTACTGCTCACAAAATGGCTATATTCATAACTTTTCTGCTCTTAGGACACCTCAACAGAATGGTGTATTATAAAGAAGGAATGGAACCCTGCAAGAAATTGCAAGAACCATGTTAAATGAGTATGACCTACCTATTTAATTTTGGGCTAAATCTGCACATAAAGCTTGTTATATGATCAATAGAGTCTTAATTAGACCTGTTATCAAAAATACCCCTTATGAGTTATGGAATAATAGGAAACATAAAGTTAATTACTTTAGAGTCTTTGGTTGCAAAGTATTTATTCTCAATACCAAGGGTAATCTTGATAAGTTTTCTTCTAAGAGTGATGAAGGAATATTTTTAAGGTATTCTATAACTAGAAAAGCCTATAGAGATTTCAATAAGAGAACCAAGTGTGTGGAAGAATCTGTTCAAATCAAATTTGATGAAACTGATCCACATGAACCTAAGTCATCTCTGGAAAATCTTGAAGAAGATTTATCTGTTCGAAACCTTAATGAAAAAATCAATGAACCTGCTGTAAAGACAACCAGTTCTAGAAATATTTCAGAATATTATCCTAATGAACCCAAACCTAGAGAAGAAACTGAAATTTCTAGTGCTATCTTTACTAGATCAACGAGGATTCTAAATAATCATCCATTAGATGTTGTTGTAGTAAATCTTGACAGAGGGACACAGACTAGATCTTCTCTTAGAAATCAGGTTGAACATCAAGCTTTCTTGAAACAGCTTGAACCTAAAAACATTGATAATGCTATTAATGATGAATGTTGGGTAATTTATATGCAAGAAGAAATTAATCAGTTTGAAATAAATAATGTTTGGAAACTAGTAGAAAGACCTAAGCACACTTTCACCATAGGCAAAAAATGGATGTTTAGAAATAAAGTAGATGAATCTGGAATCATAGTTAGAAACAAGGCTAGATTAGTTGCACAAGCTATAGTCAAGAATAAGGAATTCACTATGAGGAGACTTTTCTCCCATAGAAAGACTATAAGCCATTAGAATTCTACTTGCTTATGCTGCACATCTAAATTTCAAACTATATCAAATGGATGTCAAAAGTGCTTTCTTAAATGGATTTATTGCTGAGGATGTTTTTGTTGAACAACCACCTGGATTTACAAACCCTCATTTACCAAATCATATTTTTAAATTATCAAAAGATTTATATGGTTTAATGCAAGCTCCAAGATCTTGGTATGATAGATTAAGTACTTTTATAATTTCTAGAGGTTTTACAAAAGGTACATATGATCCTACTCCTTTTATAAAACTAATTTCTAAAGATGTTTTAGTTGTACAAATTTATGTAGATGATATTATTTTTGGTTCTTCCAAAAGTTCTTTATGTACTGATTTTTCTAAAATGATGCAAATTTAATTTGAGATGAGTTTAATGGGTGAACTTAAATTCCTTCTTGGATTTCAAATCTTTCAAAAAAATGATGGAATTATATTAACTCAAAGTAAATATACAAGATATCTTTTAAAATGTTTTGGATTGGATAGAACAAAGAGTAGTGACACTCCCATGAGTACCACCTATAAGTTGGATCTTGATGAAGATGTAAAATCTGTTGATCAAACCACTTATAGAGGAATGATTGGAAGTCTACTCTACTTGACTGCTAGTCATCCTGATATTAAGTTTAGCATGTTTATGTGTGCTCATTTTCAAGAAAACCCTAAAGAGTCACATTTAAATGCTGTAAAGAGTATTTTCAAATACCTCAAGCATACTCCCAATTTAGGACTGTTCTATCCAAAAGGATAATCATTTGAACTAGTTAGTTATTCTGATGCTGATTTTGCTGGATGTAAGTTAGATAGAAAAAGAACCTCTAGAACATGTCACCTTTTAGGAAAGTCACTAGTATCATGGTGTAGTAAGAAACAAAATTTTGTTTCATTTTCTACTACAGAAGCTGAATACATAACTGCTAGAAGTTGTTGTGCACAAATTTTGTGGATGAAACACACATTACTAGACTATGGATATCAATTCAGACATGTACTAATAAATTGTGACAACATAAGTGCTATTAAAATTTCAAAGAATCCTGTTTCACATTCTAGGACAAAACATTTTTATGTAAGACAACACTTTTTTAGAAATCATTTTCAAAATGGTGATATCACTTTGAATTCATTGGTACTGAATATCAACTTGCTGATATATTCACTAAACCATTTAATTCTGAGAGATTATATTACATCATACATGATCTTGGTATGATCAATCATAAAGAAACATCTTACAGATCTTACTGTTTATTATTTTTACTATATTTTACGTTACGGTTTCATGTACACTGTTTCTCAGTTACTCTTTAATGCTTACGGTCTCACAGTTAAAACCTTGTGTTCATGGTCTGTCCTTTAACTGTCTCACCGTGACAGAATAGTTCACTCACTGTCTCATCGTGACTGCATAGAATAGTCACTGTCTCACTGTGACGACCACGAACTGTCTCACCGTGACGACTGCTGTTCATTGCATCATAATGCCTACTCACGGTCTCACTGTGAAGACTATTTATACTTTTATTTTTACCCGTATCACAGTAATTTTTATTTCACTGCTATTTGATTTCTTGCCTTTTTATTTTTGTGACACTTGAAATTCCCAAATGATAAAACATAAAGTTTTCACTCGAATCCTCACCCGAACTCTCTCCTGAACCTTCTCAATCTTGCAAAACTTCTCTCCTTCTCTCTCGCCTGAACCTTCAGTGAATGCCCAGGATGAAGTGTCCATCTTCACCCTCATCTGAGAAGCGCCACATGAAGAAATAGAAAAGAGCACCGATGATTCACCCTAAGGACCTCTAAATCCTAACCTAGTAAGTCGTACTATAGTACATGAAAAAGAGATTTTCTCTGAGTGGCTCCAATGTAGTAATACTTTGGTTCTAAAAGTCATAAGATAATAAGGATGGATTGAATGGTTTTCTAGAAAATATAGACCTATATACCCGAGGTTGGTATCACAGTTTTACCAGTATGTAAAATTTTCCTTTGATGCTGGAGAAAGTTTTATGGTGACAAGCTGGATCAATGGAAAAAGTGTTCATTCTATTCATGGTTTAGGGGTTCATGCCTGAGAATTCCTCATGAAGGTATTTGTTATGATTACCAGAGATACCCTACTCCAACAACTGACATATTTGATTGGGAATATGCACTAGAGATCCTGACTGGAAATGGCACCAAGCGAAGGGCCATAACAGCTAAATTGGATAGGGAGACAAGACTGCTGTTCAAATTTGTTCAGAATTTGATTAGTCAAAGAAAAAGGAATTTTTCTGTGATAAATTATCAGGATGTGTTCCTGATTCACCTATTGAAAAATTTCCATAAGATCAATCATTGAAAATATGTCATTCACCATATATGTGAGCTGATTAAAGTCAGTTCCAAATCCACCTCCTTGTTTTACTCAAGGATGATTTCGGCCATGTCAGTTTCCAAGGGAGTAGTTGGACCGAATGAAGAAAAGCTAAAGGATTTTGATTTCTATTTATCCAAGCCTATCATTAGAAGAATGAAGATTATTTGGAACCCCTGTAAGAAGTAGTGGGTTGAGGATAATGATCAACTTTATAATAAGTATAATCCTGTTGATTATCAAAGAAGGCCAAAGAATATAACTGATCCTAGTTAGGAACTAGATTAAGTGGCTGAGAACCCATAAGAGGAAGAAGAAGAAGAATAAGAGGCTGAAATACCTCAAGAGGATGTAGCTATTGTTGAGAAAGAAAGGATTGTTGTCCCTGCTGATGTTCCTACTGTAATACCATCTAGAGAATAAGTTTCTGTTGTTTTTAGATAAGAAGATCCTACTTCTAGAGATGATGTTATTTAGGAAATTCAACCTTAGGTTGCAAGAGATTTGATTATCCCTGTTTTATAAAAGCAAGCCATGGAAGAGTCTGGTGGTGCAGAAGACCTCGTTTTCTTGGAAGAAGCCGATCTAGGAGAAATCCCTATTAGGGAAAATGTTAATCAAGAGGATCTCCCCGTTGAAAAGGAAGCACGACTAGAAGCACTACCTGAGGAACAATTTGTTCTTGAGTACATACCCTCTGCTTAAGAGAGGAAGGAAATTACCTTTTAGCTGGCAAGGCAATAATTTGATGAAGAGATTAGAGCTGATCCTGTGGATCTTAACCCAATTCCAGAGCCTCAAGAATATGAAATGGAAGCACATTTTGAGGGGGAGGAAACTCAAAACCTTGAGATTGATGAAGATGTATCTGCTGAAACCTCTCAACCAACTATCACATATTCTATGTACACTCATTATGAGTTTCCAAGTTTTCATGATGTGAGTGAGTCACATCAAGTGACTGCAACTAGAATTGACCTGTCTTCTCTATTTCATTTGAAGTCAGTCACTCATACTGTCCCAGAGCCTCAACCTGAACCTGCTTCTGTCCCAGAACCTCAAGCAGAATCTCAACCATAACCTGTACAACTACCTTCACCTACTCCCTTTCCTGAGCAACGGAATTCTGTAACTAAATATGACTTTAATGTCTTTGGAGATACTATATTAGGTGGAGTTGAGATGATTATATCCTCTCAACCTGATCTTGTGACTCAACTAAGTCAGGAAGATGCCTCGATTATTTTGGAAATCATAATTCTGCATATTCAACCAAAGATGATCCGTGAAATTCAAGAAGTCAGAGTTGAAAATAAGCTGCTAATTGATGATGTTGCAACTTCGAAAAGTATGGTAGCAGACATGTAGAAAGAACTGACTTCGAGATCTGAGCCTGCTCCTGTCTCTACTCTTGCACCTGTTGTTACTTCTGCTGAACCAAATGTTTCCAACATTTCTAGAGATATTGTATCTCAAGTTCATCCATATCTGCTATCATTTGATGAGAAGATTGGTGTAAGACACACCAAGATGATGCAACTCATGAGGGATCCTGTAGAAAATCTGAATAATGTCGCAGATGAGTACACTGGCTGTCTTCAAAAGGTTTTGAAACAGCTCAAAGTTCTCACCATAGCTGTAAAGGCTTCTCCTCCCTCTGGTCAGAATTCCGTTCCCTCTTTGGATGATTCTCTGCTGAGACCCATAATCAAGGAAGAAATTCAGAATGCCCTTAGTGGTTTAGATATGTCTCGTTTGTCAGAAATGGTTAAGAATAGTGATCGAGCTTTGGACCTGGTCAAAATTCATTCTAAGATTTCCAATGATGCTCAACAGGAGATCACTAGGAAGATAAATGCTTATCTAAACCGGATTTTCTCCAAATGTGATATGACCAATCACTTTAAGTTTCTTGTGGAGAATTTTAAAATCCCTCCAGGGACTCAATCTTTTAAAGATAATGTTCAGAAGCTTACAGAGTTCACCAGAGTTTTGGAAAAATTCATGGAGAATAAGGACAATTTTGAAAAGGAAATGAAATATGGTGGAGAAATAATTACTTATTTCATAAATATTTTTAAGCCGTATCTTCATGTGCACAGTACTGCTATCGTTTCTCTAGATGTTGCACCCCTTAGACCTAGTCTACCTGCCCTAGCCTCAACTGCTATGCCAGTCATCTAAGCCCTTTCTCATATCAGACCTGTCATTCTTGATCAACCATAGACTAGATCTTCTATTGCTCCTACTTTATCTCCCTCCATATTTGAAGGTCTACCTTTACCATCTTTGTATACTACCTCCATGTCTTCTTCTACATCAGCTCCAGCTCCTGCTGATAAAGGCAAAGAAAAATCCAATCCGTGATGCCAAACAATGTTTCTTAATTTTTGATGGGATGTCTTTTGTAGTTTACTGTTTGTATTTCTCATGTATGTTCTATTCTGAACCTTCTTAATGAAAAATTCAGTCTTTCACTCCATCCTCTCTACTTTTTGATAATCCCAAAAGGGGGAGAAACAGTGAGAAAAGTTATCTCTTAGTCTTTTATCTCTTCTTATTATATATGATATTTTCGTTAATGTTGCATTTCATTTATATTTTAACTATACATGATTTTTGATCATCAAAAAGGGGGAGATTGTTGGACTCCACATGTATTAATCATGTTTTAAATATCACAAATCTTATTACTATTAATTAATCTAATTAATCTATCAAAATCTTATGCATGATCACAAATCATACTTATCTTATCAAATCTCTATATTTATGTTTCAAGTTATCTTACCTTATAATGGTTAAGATTAATTCAAATTATGAATATTAATATTTTTGTTTGAATACAATTATTTGTCTAAGGATCAAGACACTGTGAAGTTTGACAGAGTAAGACAGACTATGTACAAGATAGAGACACCGTGAGGTCTAAGACCTAGACACCGTGAAGGACACACAGTGACCTAGAAACCACGAAGGACACACCGTGACCTAGACACCGTGAAGGACACACCGTGAAGGACACAACGTGACCCAGACACCGTGAATGACACACCATTAGTCAGACACTGTGGGCTAGACACCGTGACATGGACACACCATGAAGCACATACCATGAAGGAGACACCGGTTCAAAGAGACACTGTTTTCACAACTATTATGACAACGTTTCTTAACCTTTTTGTAAATATTATTTAAATTTTACTAATGGTCAGATTTGATGTTTTTAGTACAATTAATGTTATTTAATGATAGTTGTTGCATGTCAGGACACCGTACCTCGTACCTATGGAATGGAAATCATTACTATTTCTAGACCTCATCGAATATAAAAAATGATTGAGATACGGTAGAGGATACTCTCGCGCTTGACCAGCGTCGACAAACATACTTCAATACATGCGAGCTCTGTTCTGAACCAAAGAACAATCCTAAGAACAACTGTGAAGAACACATTGCACGATCCTCAAAGAAGTTCCATATATGAAATCCTACATTACTGAAGAACACACGAAGTACTCTGGACTCAAGAGAACATATTCTCTCCTAGAGAAACAAATGCTGAACCATGACACTCTATTTTTCAATAGAAAAACTACAGAAGGACTCAGAAGCATTTTTGTTGAATACAAAGAGTCCAGAGCTACACTTCCAATCACTAGAGCTTTCTAAACTTCCACATACTATCTCTAAGTGATTTATTATTTACTTTCGAGCAATGTGTGTATCCTATTTATGTTACACACACACTGTCTCCTGTGCTGAACTGGAGGATATTGCAATCCTCACACCAAAACTACTTACTCTTGTTTACCCACAACAACTGTGGAAGAGGTCATTGTGTGGCCTGGTCTATATTTTTGTTTCCCACAAAGAACAGTGGTAGAGGTCCCTACGTGGCCTGGAAAGTCTTGTACTGTTGTTAGCCCTGATCCAGGGTGTAGATCAATTATATTTATAAATTTTAGAGGACTAAGTCTCATCTTGAGACTGAACCTCTTGGTTATATCTACTGTGCATTTTTAGTTTATGTTCAAAATACACAGTATCTAATTTATATTCTACTACTTCTTACTTTGAAATAAAAATCTATTTTAAGGATACTTTGATTGTTAATCTAGCAAGTGTTTGTATCTATTGTAAATCAATAGGTTAGTTTCAAAAGATAATTTAATCTTATGATTAGATTAACTAAGAACTAATCAATATTTTGAGAATCTAATTAATCCTTTACAGTTTTACAAATTCACTACTGTTTAACTTGTTTTATAAATTTAGGAATTTTAATAGAAAATATATTAACAGAAATTTTTATTGGAACTCAATTCACCCCCCTTTTGAGTATCCACTTTGACCAACTTAATATTTACTTGAGATAAAGATATCATCATTTGAGGGCGATACCTTTCAAAATACTATGTACTTCCTTCAAGAGAAGGTATAGTATATAAGAGTCTATGGTGATGGAATTTGGGTTATCCAATGAAATGATAGTGTTTATGGCCCTAATAAACCAAATCTCTCACCCATACATGGATGTTTTTTTAGTTTTTTGTTGATGAAATCTTGGAATACTCTAATACTCATGACGATCAAGAAAATAATCTGGAATTTTTATTGATTACACTAAGAGAGAATATGATATTTTACAAGCTATCAAGGTGTCATTTCAAGATTGAAAAGGTTCATTTATTGTGTCACATCAGGTATAAGGAGGGTGTGTTAGTGGAATCAGATATAGTTGATGTCATTTTATCTTGTGAGAAACCAAAGAATTTTGACAATATCTAATGATTTATGGGTTTTTGGAGGGATATTATTAATGATTATGTAAGGAATTTCCCTATTTGGAAGCACCACATTTGGGATTGAATAAGAAGGTAATCATGTTTGAGTGTAATGGGGAATGTGTGGATTCTTTCCAAGAGTCAAAGAAACGACTGAATTATGCACCAATATAGATCCAATCCGAATAAGGTAAAGAGTATACCTTTTTTTATGATGCATCCAGTGTTGGGTATGGGGTAGTATTTATACACAATGACGGAAATGTTGTATATGGATCATGGTTGTTGAGGCTTCATGATCTAAGTTACCGTACACATGATCTAAAATTATCCATGGAGGTTTGTTCCATAAATTGTCGAAAAAAACTCGATGGAAGAAGATTATTTTGTATTATGTTAACAAGATCCTTAAGTAAATATTCTTCCATCATTATTTGAATATTTTATAGTGAATATGGGTTGAATATTTGCAGTATTTTTTTTTGAGTTGGTGCACACATCAGGAAAGGAAGACAGTATTCCAGATAGATTGATTTGAAGAACTCAATATTAGGTGGTTTAGGAGACCGGTTCAGAGTTCAGGAAGATGGAATTGTTTGTGGTGATGCATCTAGAGGTGCAAGATGCACAAGGGAAGATGATACTTTCATCCTTGGTAGTTGAGTCCATTCATCTAATCCATATCACAGATTATAAGAATGAATATTCAAAGTGTTTTTATTTGAAGGAAATACATGAAGTTTGGGAGACACATTCATGTTGTACTTTTGTTAATGATGTGATCTTCTATGTTCATTGACATTTTGTCATGAATAATTGTATACGGTAAGAGTTGATTCATTAATTACAGTCCTTGAAGTGGGCGGTACATCTTGGATTAATAAAAATATATCACGACCTTCATAGATAGTATTGGTGGCTTGGGATGGAGAAAGAGGTTTCACGTTTTTTGGTGTGTTGATACACCTATCAGTAGGTAAATTTTAAACATAAATGACTTGGAGATTTGTTACATTCTTTGACCATTCCATAATGAAAATGAGATGACATGTTGATTTATTTTATAGTGTTTTTATAAGTAAATCTCTAAAGAATTATGATATTTGGGTAGTGGTGCATCAGTTGAACAAGGTGGCACATTCCATACGAATTTGATAGGCATTCACCATTGATCATTTCAGAGGCTAGTATGTTCGAGACACTATACAGATGCATGTGGTTCCAATATATATTGTTTTATATCATGATCAATGGTATACTTTGGGTTTCAGGCTTGGAATACAGCAGGCACTTGGCACCTAAATTTTTTTTAGTACAACATCCCCCTGAAGACAAACAAGAAATCAGAGATTACTATTCAGGCTCTAGAGAACATTGTGAGGGCTTGTGTCCTAGTTTTTCACAAACATGGGAGAAGCACTTTGTCCTGTTCTATTTCTCATGCAATATAAGTTACTATGAGACAATTCAGATGGAATCATATAAGGTTCTCAAATAATCATTGTGCTAGATGGAGGCTGATGAGTCAGAGTTATTGGGGATGAGTCCCATAAAGGAAACATTAGAGTAGGTTTAGTTAATTTAGAAATGTATGGTTATATATTAGAGTAGGTAGAATAAATATGGGGATCAGTATCATAGACCAACTATATTTATGGTGGGTGGTCATGTATTTCTTTGTGTGTCACCGAGGCTAGGTCATAATCAGATTCCAAAGTAGGGAATGTTGGAAACCATGTATAACGGACCTTTTGAGATGGTGGAGATGATCAAACAAGTGGTGTACCAATTTAATCTTCTAATGTGGTATACCAGGGTAAAAAATGATTTTTATGTGTCATAGCTTTGACAATATCACCATAACCCTTCACATGTAATTGATATAGATGATGTTGAGCTTGATGTTGATTCATCCTTTGAGGAGCATCTAATTATTATTGTGGATCATTGTGAGAACATATTTTAGGGAAAGATTGTGCCTTTAGTCAGAGTTTTCTAGAATAATTGTTATTTTTAAAAAGAAATATGTGAGAGATAGATAGATATATAGGCCCAGTGGTCCAATATTTTTACCTCATAATGTCAATGATACTTGGAAAGAGTAGCTCGAGGATGACTCATTTTAAGGTTGGGAGTTTGTATGATCCCATAATTCAGGTGAGGTACATACTTGTTGAATGTTTTGATTAAATACCCTATTATGTTTAATTAAATGTTTACCTAGTGTTTGAGGATGTTTTAGGGATGTTTTAGGGGTTCAAAACATGTTATAAAGGAAGAAATAGCCATCTAGTGCATGTCGTACAGTCAACACATAGTCAAGAGTAACGATGTGCTCAGACCATTCTATCCAGGAGTAGGGGTGCATGAAAAAGTAAACCATTCAAGGGGAGGCCATTCTATGAGGGTTTGGATAGAGAAATTCCACATGGTTGGAGCATAGTTTTCAAACTGTTCAAGATATCCAGGTAACTATGTGACCAATCCTCTCTTGGATAGAGTTCGACGTATGGTTGGTACACATTTGGGAAAATCGTGTGGGAAAACCATGTGCCTAATTAAATGTGGGATTTCACACCTTTTCTACTTCACGGTTTATGTGATCTATCCAATTTTTATTTCCATTTATTCTACAGAAACCCTAGTGATGAACCAAAATTACAAAGTGTTCCCAAGGATCAATATCCTTCATTTCTAGACCATTTGATGTCATTTTTTGTGATAATTTAATATCTGGATGATTCTAACACTCCTCTCAATTCTATTATTCATATTAGGGAATGTATGGTCACTCATATTTTTCCAAGGCCCTAAAACTCTTTTTTTAATTGGATCTTAGGTTAGAAATTCAAATTGAGTTCAAATGTAAGACAAATTCTAAGGTTAAGAGAGAGTTTATCTTCAGAATAAAGGTAGGTGGTCTACAAGTTATATACCATAGTCTTGATGTTTTACTTATTTGTATGTGGTTGTGATTTGGTGTTTCCTATTTCTAAAATTAATTCCTTTAGTATTATTTGGTAAATTTGTTTGATAAATGTTTAATGGGACCACTAATGATCCCTATGAAATGCTTTGTGGTTTATTTGACAGGGTTAGGGGCCACCCATGGGGTGTGACACTTCTTGAAAATGGAAAATGAAATGATAAGTTTAGAATTGGATTGTTTTGAGAAAGATCCAATAATAAGTTGGTCGACATGTTCACATGAGTTATGAATTGGAAACTAATGATGGTTGTGTCAGTTATTATCTTGGATTATTTCTTTGTGTGGAATAAGGTGAATATGTTAAATGAGATTGTTTAAATGAGTAATACATAAATATGTTTCAAGCCTTGAATAAATTCTGAATTGTGAATGTTATGTGTATTGTTTGTTTATGATTATTTAAAGTGTTATATCTGATGAATGGGTTTTAGAGAATTTGAACATGGATTTGTGGTATGTTGGGAATTGAACTGAGTCTCCTCCCAGGGGTCAGGATGGTCTGAGGCTCTAAACCCCACCCCTAGAATGCATAGGTTAGGAGGTGAAACAGAGGCTCTAGGAACCTAACGATTTCATTTTTCCAAAATACATAGACAAAAGATCAAATTTAAGTGTTATGTAAGTGTTTTGTGAAATGATTTCCCTAGTGAGATAAGGAAATTGACTTATTCACCCTTTTCATAGTAGTTGGTTGGATTTAGTCGTTGTCTTATAAATGAATTTCCTAAACCATGTAAAACATAATGAAATGATTTATGTGATTTGTGTTAATTAATGGAACCCGACATATCATTTTTTCATCTTGTCATTCTTTTATTACATGAATACACTATTTTATTAGTCTTGATATTTTTCATACACCATCAGTGGTGGCCTATAGAGCCATACGCATACCCTCCTCTGGCCACCATTGGGTACCCGAGAAGATTTCAAGGTTTTAGGTTAGGAAAAGGGTAAATTCTATGTGTTATAGGATTTATACGGGCATGTGATGTACGTGGAGGATGAGACCAGACATTATTCCAGGACCCATTTTGGGGATTCTTCAGCTTACCTTTTTTGGGGGTTTCCTTGAACACGGTACTATAATGACACTACATAGCATGTTTTCATTTGGTTGTGGGATTTTACCCAACTTTGTGAATGATGGTAATTCATGTTCATTTTTATTAATTATTTCTTCCTTTATTTTATGTTTATATATTATGTATTACTATGACAAGTAGAGTATAGTATCCCATTTTATTTATCAAACCCTTTCTACTAGTCGATAGACTCTAGAATATTGGGAGGTGTGCCAATATTTATGTGGAGACTCAACTAGGTGAACCAGTTTAGTGGCCTCTCAGTTGGGGATGTTTCAAAAAGGTTATTTTCTTCAAGAATTCATCCAATGATCATTTAAAGTATTTTCATCATTGTAAACATCCTTTGAATAATATTATGATTTATTTAGGATATTCTATATTGATATCATCCACTATATTAATATGTATGGTTTAATATAATATTTTTCTACTAATTTATTGGGGAAAAGATTAGCATTTCATATGCTAGCTTTTTAACATGACTGTTTATGTTTGTTTTTTATCGAATTCATATCATATGATGAATGCATTGGAATTATTATTTGATAGGATGGGCCAAATATGTCTCCCCAATGAATTAGTAGGTTTTATGAGATAAAATAGTTTGGGAATTTGTAATATGGCAGACCAATTTATATGTAACGTCTTGGAATATGGCCTTGATGGAATGATTTCGATGTTCAATATTCTGTGTTCTATCATTATAAAACTAGTTCATGTTATCTATTTGATTATTTAGGTTTCCATATTATTAATGGATTTATTCCCATTCTATGATTTTAGTTATATGGACTATTTTATTATTGTTTATCTCTAACATAAAATCCATGATTAAATTATTCTATGATAGCTTCTACTACAGGATTTCCATTACTAGGCCTTTAAGGCCAACCCTTATTATATTTATCATTCCTAGGGTAACAAAAACGGATATTTGAATGATTTAAAGGATTTAATGGAAGAAATAATTAAGTTAACACTATAATTATTATGTTATATTAATTATTTTATGATTTAATATGCTATTCATATATTAATCTATTCCCCCAAGACTATTAAACTATTTGATCTTTCTGGGTGCGATACCAGGAATCTTGTTCCAATGTAGTAAAGTAACCACCTACTCTGGTTTACTGCTATCATGACCCATTCCCACCAAATACACCGTAATGGTGGGAGATAGATAATGTTCTCTGAGTCTCACCCCCAATTGGTCTCGAGTTGTCAACTAGCATTGAGGGTAAGAACAAATCTCATAAATGGGAGGGATTACCCTCTATAATAATATAAGATTTGGATATAGGATGAATCAATCATAACAAAATCCATGATAAAAAATCAAAATACCATACCCAATGAATGTATATATAAAATAAGAATAAATGAAGGTATCCAATGTTGATACCCAAAAATAAAATCTAAAACAAAGACACATCAACTATCCAATAGTAAGAGGTAGTAATGTCCTCTAATATAATCCCCCATGAAACATAAAATTTGGTGTATATATATATAAGGTGAATATAAAAATATACTCTGAAGGAAAATAAATGTCTATAATGCACAAGTGAAAGAAGTATACTAATGCACCCATGAGAAAACAGAAGAACCAAAAACATATGAATATGTCAATTAAACAAGACCCAACCTCACCATGGATAAATCCCCAAATAACGCATCCAAGTATAATAACAAATATGAAGAATATTGATTATAGGTTACCCCACACCACTTTTCCACTAATTAGAATCTCCCACATCCCAACAACGTATGTCTTGGCACTTTTACAACTTCCATATCACATCACATCACATCATATCACAACCTAACCGAAATTAATTGGGCTTTCACATCACATAATAAAAATAACAATTGGATACATTGAAAATGAAGTTCATTAACCTTGTTCCATCCACCTATAATTCACGACCCCCACCACAATACATATCTTCATCAAACTCGAATACACCTAGTTCGTCAAATCACACCTTTTCTGAGGACACCTGAGCCACCACATAACATTACATCTAAATAAAGAAAGTTTGACTTATGGACATTATAGATAGTTCATTTCATCTTGACCCTGAAGTGGGAGTGGGGAATAGAATGTGGGAAATGATCCATCCTCACCACCATGATAATGAAAAAAACAATCCAAAAAATGTTGGTTTTTGAAACTACGTTCACTACAAGGGTTGGGAACATATAAAAAATCACAAGTAAATACAATATATATATAGAATAATACAGAAGCCCAGTCTAAGGGTTCTCAATAAGAACATCATCCCAACACATAACATCACCACATCGTCTAACAACCACGTCCACATTATTTGACACCAAAAAATTCATAACACCACCCCACCTAACAAAAAAATATCATCATCAGCCTTAATTAAATCATTTTTTCATGATTTCACATGTACATATAGATTCCATTTAAACAACCCATTTATTCTTGTAGAAACATTAACCATTTCATTAGTACATGAAACTTCAATTCAAGTGTTGTTATTCATTTCAACCCATATTCCCAACTAACCCATACTATTTTTATATAAGGGATATTATTGGTAAAATTCCATTATTACTTGAGAAACTATCATAACATAGTATCTAAAAACAAATAATAGTCTATAATCATAATACCAATAGTCCCACACATCCATAATCATTGCTACAACCACCTCCTCATCACAAGTGACACTTCACCTTAAATATCTATCATAATCACCCAATATCATAATGAAAATACATAAAACAAATTCAAAAATAAAAAAACATTCCGTAGTAATCCACATATCATTTTTATGATTATTTCATGGGGAATTCATCATTTTTAACTTTAATTTTATAGGAATTCTTACTCAATAGAAATTTTCTATGGGAAAAATTTTAATTAAACAAATATATGTGATTAAAATTTTTATTCAGGGTGATATCAAACAATCATAAAAACAAGGGCCCCCTAACATCACCACTGCAACTCTAAAAAATTCTCCCAACATCCATGATTATTAGTGGTATACCAATAATAGCTAATATCAATATAACAATATAAAAAAGAGATAAGACTTGTCAATAATCCACTACCCTTTAATTTCAATTAAACTAGTCAATTAGTTTCATTATCCTGGGTAAAATCTATCATCCCAAGGATAAAAAATATACTAATTTATTATTATATAACTGAGATAGAGATTATGAATCCCTACATGTAAGAAATAATATTCACACAATGCGCTGTGCAAAAACATGGATTGCATGCACAAGGTATAACTAATATAGGATGAAAACAAACTAACACTGTAAATAGGGTTTCATGACTCTATGTGGAGGGATCCAAACTATACTGTCTTGAGAAAAATAAATATGGGGAGAACGATATAAATTTATTCATTTAATAATTAACAGATATGAAAACATCACGATTTTAGATTGAGATATTATTTTTATTGACCCTGAATGTGGACCATATTAAATTCCATATGGAAGATAATTTTAAATGATTCTATGTTTTAAAAAACTGAGGAAATAAATATATTCTTTTGAAATAGATCATAGTTTTGTAATTAAGTATTTAAAACCAATTCACATAAAAAATAATGTAAAATGGGAGAAACTATAAATTCAAGAAAAACTGGAACATGCTATTTCCTGGTGATACTCCCAACATTTATCATTATGGAATACCGTTAGTAGTTATTATCAGGAGCCTCTATCAGTAGCTAATATATGATTCTACGGTTACAAGCTACCATTAGAATCCACCACTAGAAGCAACCACCGAACTATTTCTACAATCATTAGACCATGTCTACTATTTTTAAACACTGTCAGATACTGTTAAAAGCTACCATCCTGAGCTACCATCTATGGTTACCATCAGAAGCTACCACCATAGTATTTATTCTACAATATGGGGATAATTTTATGAGATATTACTAAGAGATTCCATTAGGAGCTACCGTGAGAGGCTACCATCATGCTATGTTTTCTACCACCAGGATCTACTAGCAGCATCTACTGTTTGTATTCTCCACCATAAGATATCGGTAGAGAAAGGATGACATCATCAAGAGATATCTTTAGGATTTAAAAGTAAGAAATTATTCTATAATAAATATTTTATATTTAGGAGATACCATCAAGAGTTACCAAAAGCCTTTAAAGCATCCATATTTACTCTTAAAACATCCAAAATCATTGGGACTTATACCAGAAACCTCTATCACTAAAATTACCATGATGTAATGGGTTGGAAGGTCTAAGATATTACACTAGATACCTCTCAAACAATTATTTCCATCATGAATAAAAAACAACCTAGATAGAAATAGTGAAAATGTCCAAGAAACCATCCCCCAAGATACCTCTCACGGACCTCGTTACATCTCAAACACCACCATTAACCATAGAAATAAAATAAATGAAACCATACACAAAATATATAACAACCAAAAGCCTCCTTTGTTCCCCATAACCACTTATATAACACTTTAAACCTTGATTCACCCCTACCCAAAAACTTACATCACCAATAATGCAGTATATGGGTAAAAATGTTAATTATACATGATAAATAGGTATATTAATATACCATATTTAATATATATATAAACATTAAAATTAGTTGGGATTATATATGGTTTTTATTAATTATAAATTATTTAATTAAATACCATTAATAGTAAAATGGAAATAATATCAATTTGGATATTATTAATTTAATTTAAATTTTATGTGATCAAAATGATATTGGAATTCAAATATATTTAATTTAATGATATTTAAAGTGATATATTTATGTAGATAAAAAATCAAAGAAATTATTCAATCAATATACATCACTTTTAATATTTACAACATCTTTTATTTTAGAAAATTATTATCTGAATAATAAATAAGTTGGCTTTTCTTAAAAATTTTAAACAACTAAATAATCTATAAAAAGTAATGATAAATTATTATGATAACATGAAATCCATTTTTCTTTGAATAGGATATGTATAACCTAAAATATTATTATTTTCATATCTCAATGTTTTAGAATTTTTAAAGATAAAGAAAGTTCTATTTATTTGTGTTTTTCATCACTTAAAATTTTATATAGAGAACTTATATTTAATAATATACTAATAGAGAAAAATATTAGAACCAAGAGAATATGTGGTTGAAATATGCTTATACAATGGTTTTTGGACAATTTTATAGGTCATTTTAGCCCTTAATATTAAGGTTTAATCTGATGTTATGCTTAATTTTACCATAACCACCATAATAAATTTCAATCACATGCGCTAATAATTTTATTCAAAAATTAAGTTCATCTTATTAGAAAAAAAATAATATATTGATTTCAACAACATATTTATATTATTAAAAATTGAAAGCACTAGTGTGGGAAAATAAAGAGTAAATCAAATCTCATAGAAATGGTGATAAAGCATGTTTTTAAAGTAAAAATGTTAAAAATCTCAATAATGTTTTATGAAATATTTTAATATAAAAACTATTATAAGGACATAAATTCGGTTAATATATGTATGACTGATCTTATTTGACTCCAAAATCGATTTTAAATATAAATTTACATTAATAATTATATAAACAAGAAGATAGTTTTAAAATAAAATGCAGTAATTTTCACTATTCATAAAAAAAATAAAAACATCTTAGAAAAATAAGAAAAGTTCACGCTAATCTAATTTTCATATTCTGAATAAAAAAATATATTATTTGGAAAAATAATATTTATAAATGTTTCAAAATTTAGTTTAAAAAATGTGCTCCATTTAAAGGTAGTAAAACATTATCTTGCGAGCAAGTTAATACCGTGATTTGTATAGAATAAGATTAACACGGGGTTGCATATAATGTAAGATAGAAGAAATAATTTTTTATTCAAAAATGAAAACATTGTAATGTATTCAGATGTTACATTAAATAATTGAGAAGTAGTATGATTCCCAGTTCACTTAAGGGTATCTTTTTGATGAGGTCTCTTTGATTATATAACAATACATTCGGAGGTGAACTATTACAATGCAGGGAATGGTGCCAATCATTTATATCAGACATCCTATAAGTGATTTGTTGAAACCTTATAATTTTGCATGGTAATTTTTGACATGTATAGGGACATGATTTTAATTGACTAGAATAGTTCCTCAAGGATTAAAATTGATTTTACAAATATTTCTTTAAGTCCCTAAAATATGATTTTGAGACTCAGTATTATTTTAGTTTTGTAATGTGATCAAAAATTTATCATTGAAAAGCATGAAAATATATCTTGGTAACTGAATTTTCAATTTCATTAAGCTATTGAGCTTGAATAACTTTGAATAATTCTCTCAAATCGGTTGAACTTCTCAAATATTCCAAAGTTTCTATTACCGATTCAAACTCCTGTTGTAAACATGAGTTATACCTTTTAATTTTGTTAATCATGTTTACTAGATAACTTATAAAATTATTCAAGGAAGGATAATAATCTTATTCTTAGTATTATGGTTGTTGGGATTCTTCTAATACAGTTAATTACTTTCCTGTCTTCTTATCACTAGATATTAATGAAATATTATCAATAACTTCCAGCTTTTCTCCATTTACAAAATTTGTTTTTTCAATGAATGGTGCATTAGTAGAGACTGTTTAATTATCAACTATTTTAGTGGTTTCAGATACTTAATTTTGAATTTTTTTATTCCCTTAATAAGTTTCCTAAATTTGTCAATTTTTAGGTGAAACAAGCTCATCCTGAAGATGACTATCAGCTTCTTGTTCCTCATCAAAGATTTCTACTACTAAAAAAATTGATGGAGTTTCTTCTCCAATTACCAAAGTATCAAATTATAGGTTCTCATTTTTAGGTTATTCTCAGTTTTTAGGTAGAGTTTCAAGAACATGATTTTCTACTTTATCAGGATCTATATGTTCTTGACCAGAAGTATTATATCTGCATATCATTTTTGTTTATTGAACAACCTCTTCTATTTTGGATTCAACTACTTCCTCATTTCAAATATGAACTAATCCAGATGATTTAAAATTTTGTTGCTCCACTTGAGAAATAGAACCAGATTTTTGTTGCTCGTCAGCACCAATGGGAAATAACTTTTGGTGAATAGTAAGGTTTTACTTTTTTTTACTACGGTTAAAAGTAAATAGGGTAATTAATGGAATAAATGATATTATTATTAACCTAACACATGTATCAATTCTATTGGATATGTTTAATTCGACAAAAAACAACCATAGGAATAATATATTACCCTTTATGTCCACTTGGATATGATTAGGACATTTATTATTATTTTATTTAAAAAATAGTTAAAATATTTAAAATCAAAGATTAATAACTAAAACATTTTTAATATAGGGTTATACATAAGATAAATTAGAATATAAATATTAATTAGAAATATAAAAATATTTCGTACCTAATGGTATTTTATTTATAATTTTTAGACATAAAATTGTTTAACTTATTTATGACATAATGATGATGCAGTAATTACCTTATTAATGAAATATTAACATAATTGATGTTATAAATACCCAAATAAATGTAATTTTAAACTTTTTATGAATTACACTAATTATATAGGTTAATATGACATGTTAGTATTGATTTAATTAACTTTTTTATAACTAATAATGTTGTTATCAGTTTCACAAAAATGAATTACCAAATAGTGTCAAAATTTACATAAAATAGTTTTTAAAACAAATATTATATTATTAATTGTTATTATATTTCTAAAAATCTAAGGTTTTGACCAAATGACATAGATGAAGATATATATATTAATAATGAACCACTTGGGGTTCTTTTGGCTTGTTATAGTAAGTTTATTAACCATATAGTGTAAGAAAACAAGAAGACACGGTAAAAGTTAAATTATTTAAATTAGAGATAAATCTAAATGATAACGTTAAAATAGTAACATAAACATGTTAAAAACCTACTGGTTGAGAGTATTTAGACGCATCCCCACTTTAGCTTCAAAATAAATCAATTTAGAACTACTATTAACCGAATATGACTTTATTATAAAATAATATTTTATGTTTTTCCAAATGTTCCCCTCTCGTTCCTTATAAAAAGGGCACCCCTTTCCCTATTATATTAACACCCTTTTAAGCCTTGAAGCTCGGCCAACCCCTGAATATTTCTCTTCTCCACTTCCCTAGAAAAATTCTGTAGGTTCTGTTCTTCTCAAAAGACCAACTCTAGTTCCTTAAAAAATATTTTAAAGTAGGTGCGTTGAGGAACATGAAATCTCTTCTACTGACTCTTTCATGTTTGTTTCTTCTTCTACTTACTCTTATTTAGTTGTTTCATTATAAAGTAATAAAATAAGTATTAATAAAATAATGATATGTTATTATAAATATGAAACAACTCTATTTCACCTTCTATCCATCATATGGAAAACGAAATCACCATGCATGCGTACATACAGAATACCGTCTCCACACCGTGGTGTAATCAGTTTTTCCACCACCACCTTACTTGGGTGGGTATAATGGTGTAAATATTAAATATATATGATTATTATAAAATCATACTGATTCTAAGATAATATATCATCCACTCCAATTCCATTCAATAAATATGGGAATGATATCATCGCTCGTGCGTACGTACAGATTACCGTGTCCACGACGCGATGAGATTCATTTTCCATGTTGACAATTCATGAATGATTATAAAGAATATATAATAGGTAATCATGAAATATATGACATAATAATTCTAATAGATTAATGTATATATATATGTATGTCATCTACATACTTCAATTCAAGTCATTAAGGAAAGGAAAACAACGTTCATGCGTACGTACGACCTACTGTCTCCATGAACGGTGTATTTCATTTTATTTATATATCTATTATATATATCTATACTGAATATATATGATATATAAATCATTATTTAAATTCTGAAAGTAATTAAATCATTATATAAGTAATAATAATATCAAGAACAACAAGTCCAAACACGTACGATAAATAAGACGATTTTACCCAAAACACTTTTTTAACATGGAATTTACAAAACAACGGGTAATATAATGTCATAAGTGAACCATATATGATATAATAACAATGAATATGATTCTATAATAATTCAATGAAATTATTTAAATTATTATACAGGAGGTTCAGACACGTACGAAGAATATCAGACCTAAGGTAAGGGATAATTTTTCAATCTCATTTTTATTCGAGATTGTATATACGTAAGTATTTACTGGGGTTAAATTTTTCATCCATGTCCATAAAAATATGTTTCATAAAGTTTTTAAAATTATTCCATGTATTTTTAAAGTCATTTTTACCCCTCCTTGACTGTTACTATGTGTTATAGAAGGAATCTTTCTTTTGTTTACCAAACGAAGAACTTTTTGACACTTCCGGAAAAAGTACGAGAAGAATGTTTTTTTAACATATACGGCATGAACGGATTTTTATGATTTCATAACTCCTTATTTTTAAGAATCTTACTATACAATATTTCATGACTATTTTCAACAAAATACTTTTATTTTAAAATTTCATGGAATTTTGTAAAAATAAAATCATTTTGAAGGAGAAAGGATATTTTCCTCAAGAGTCCATTTCATGTGTTTTTATCAAAACCATTTTCCATCCAAGATGACATTATTTCATATGTTTATATTTCAAGTATAATGTATCTATGATTTAAATGGTTCCACTTTTCTTATGATTAAATGATATCCATTTGTTTTATAAGGATTATGTTATGATGGGATGATGTTTATGAAACCCATTTTTATTCTTTGGGTTATGATGAATGGTTTATGTTTATGTTGTGGCACAAGTAAGAATGATTTAATTATGAGATGGGTGGGACCTATATCTCCCTCCAATGAATTGGGTAAATATTTATATCTCATGAGATAGACATGGATGGAATGGTAAGTTAATCTGGTTCAGTGATAGAGGACTAGAACGAGGAGTGAACTCGATTCAGAAAGGGACTTTGTCCACTAAGATGGTCTTGGTAGCAATGCCTTGGCTACGATGGAAATCATACCATGTGATTAATGGTTTCCAAAATTACATGTTTTATTCCCATGATGTTTTATCATGATTAAAGTTTCTTTATTACCTATGCCTTACGTACTGTCAAAATTTATTTCACAACTCAAGATTTTGATGTGTAAACTTTATTTTCACGTTTTGAAGTTAAAATGTATATGGTTTGCTTTATTTGTTCCATTCTTACCCTTACTGAGAATTTGAGCTCACCCTATATATGTTTTATTTTTCTCAGGATATAAAGAAAGGTTTTAGGTATGAAAACAAAAGGGGAAGATCTTTATGGGAGATGTTGAAGATCTTTCACCACAATTAGAAGATTATGTTCCGAGTTTCCAAAGACACAAAACTATTACAATCCTTGTGTGTTTGTTTTTGTTATGTATTAAGTACTTAGAAAAATTAATGTAATGTCTATGTACATTAGGCTTAGGGTATCAACAGTTGGTATCAGAGGAAAGGTTTAGTTAAACTTTGGAAGCGAGGATGTGAAAACTTTAGTGAGATCCCCATAGATATTTCTAAGGAATGTCTAGGGATGTCCCTATGGTTAAGTATAAGTATAGGTTATAATCCTAGAATTACAGTAACGATATTATAATTAAACCAAAGATGTTATATATTGAAGTTACTCCCCCTTGATTATGATTTTGGACTCTCACACTATTCTTTTTGGGTTTTAAAAAATGGCTAGAAACATGAAGATTCATGATAATGGAGGATATGATGGACAATGAAATGATATTCTTCATGAGAAACTGAATGAAATTTGATCTGGAAGTCCACATATTGTTATTATGCCTAATCAACAATCTCATAATATGATCAATAATCTCAACTTTGGTAAGTTTCCCGACTCAGCTAATAAGAGAAATATGGAGTTTCAAAATGATCATAGAGGAAAGAATGTTCAATGTCCCTCAAGTAAATCATGTGGAAAGAGGCATCAGGGAGAATGTTTCAGAGGAACTGGAAGATGATTTGGGTGCAGAATAGAAGGACATAAATTCAGTAAGTGCAAAAGAAAAGGTTCAGTTAACACAATGGACAAGGATAATAATATTTCTAAGACATCAAAAACATTCAGGTGTTTGAAATGTGGAATTTACGGGCATTATGCAAACCAATTCCCTAAGGGAAAATCTCATAAAGAAATTCAGCATGGTCATATGGGTAGTATTTATGTGGATGATGATGAAGAGACTAAAAATGATATATGAGATGGAATAAATGTTGATGCTATGTCAGTGGTTTAAGAAGGTAGTGTAATGATTGTATGTTTATCAAGAATAATGTATGGTAGTATAGAATAAAGAAAAATCTAAGGATTGTTACATTGTTGCCTTTGCTTGAGTTTTTAAAGTATATGTTGAATGGTACTGGTAACCATGAAATTTTATTCAGATATTTTTAAAAAGCACCTAATATTCTCATAAAGAAGGGATACAGAGATAATGAAATGTTTGACAGTATTAATGAGCTCATGACTAATATGAGGAAAAAGTGATATCATGGTTTGAGTATATAGAATTTTTGGGATTTTGGTATATGGAAAGAGTTACCTTGTGACAATATTCATGCTTTCACTATGGTTCAAGACAATACATGATTAAGGTATTACATGTTTGGAATGTGACCAACAAGATACATCGTATGATATATGGGGTATAAATGATGGTCTTCAAATGCTCGGAAGATGAAATTTCTTGTAATTGTTTTCTTTATACTATGAGTTTTGACAGAAGTATTTTGGATAAGCCAAAAGATTTTTATGAATAAAGTTAGAAATAAGATAGTATTGTTTAAGGATAGAAATTTTTTCTATTTTATTTCAGGAATGTTATTATAATGTAGTTTTATACAAAGGGACAACCTGCAGGACGGGAAACAACCCATCACGTCGGACAAGGCTGTAGGAATCGAACCCACAACCGAAGTGTGACATGCCTTTATTTCATACCATTGGCTTACAGGAAGTCCTTGGTTAGTAGAATTTTTTTTATTAAGTAATATGATAGATGATGTATAATTCCATTTTTGGAATCATATACGATTAACCTCGCCATAGATGGACTTATGGATATTTGATAACATTTTCTAACCTTTCGTTTGAGACATATCGAATGAACCATCACTCTATCACATGATCTCCTAACACTTCACAAATGAAAAATTCAACTTTATCTCTTTAAGATATGAAGTGGAAATTGTTCAAGGCATGAAAAATGGTGAGATTATACCGAAATAAAGTTACAATATCTTCTTATTCAAATTATTCAACTTTTGGGAAATCATCTTGAAAACCAAAAATGTTGTCATAGTGCCCTTATATCTGATTAATCAGATGGTACCTTAGATCATCACAAATTTATGGATTTGTGATTGATGGATTTTTTTATACCCATGTTCTCTACAACTCTCCATCAGAACTTGATGGTTAGATTTTTCTTCCATATCCAAATTTTCACCTATGTTCTCCTATGTGGAAACAAAGTGATTAGTTAATTTGGGTAACCATTATGTTTCATACATTAGTTTTTAATGATAAGTTTTGTTATTCTTTTTTACGATGTGGGTTTCTATTCAAACTTTTGAGTAGTAAACCATTTATAACCCCGACGAATTTCGAGGGAAAAATTAATTTTAAGGGGTGTTGAATGTAACACCAGGAGATTTTAGGAGATATATTATTTTTAATTTCTTTGATATACACTACAACAATATTAAATCGTACTATACACAACACTGTATTAACTTGCAGTATACGCAACACTATTCTTGACTCGTGTTACACACAATTTCAAGCTCATTTTGTGGAAATTATTTAACACAACATTAAGTATAGATTTTGGTTAATGTATAAATGAAATAAGTTTTTATTATGTTATATGCAACAACAAAAATAGCTTTCACTACACGCAACCATGACTTGTCTTGCATTACACGCAATCAAGGCCTTCTTCGATAGCGTGTGTAGTACACAATACCAAGTTTCACTAAACGAGATATTATTATAATATTATTATGAACTTGCCATTATGAATAATAATACCCACTTTTTGAAATTTTATAAATTTTATCTTTCAAAATGGACATCATTTTTGTATTCGGAATATCAAAATTAGTCTAGGGTGAATTTTTGGTATTTTTCTGAAAACATACAATTTTTGATGAATAGTGAAAACACTAGGTTACTATTTAAAAACCAACTTTTTATTTAAATAATTATTTATTTTATTGAAATTTATTTTAGGTAAAAATTTATACATAAGACCTACATAAGTTCAATGTAATTCATTGGAGTCATTTTAAAATAATTTTAGATATATAAAAAGTTTATTGATCTTTTCACCGTCTTTTACCCACCTCCTAGGAGAATTTGAAAATTTACATAAAACTTAATTTTATCACTTCTGTGAATGGAATTTCGAAAATCCAAGAGACACGGATAATATCAAGGAGTAAAATGTGGTTCAATATGATAAAAATAATTTTTGGTGAATAGTAAGTTTTTACTTTTTTTTAACACAGTTAAAAGTAAATAGGGTAATTAAGGGTAAAAATGAAATTATTATTACCCTAAAACATGTATTAATTCTATTGGATAAGATTAATTCGACCAAAAACAACCATTGGAATAAAATATTACCATTTAGGTACACTTGGATTAGATTAGGACATTTATTATTATTTTATTTAAAAAAGAGTTAAAATACTTAAAATCAAATTTTAATAACTAATTTTTTTTTTCATATAGGGTAATGCAGAAGATAAATTCGACTATAAATATTCATTAGAAAGATAAAAATATTTCCTCTGTAATGGTATTTTATTTATCATTTTTAGAAATTAAATGATTTACTTTATTAATGACACAATGATGATGCAGTAATTACCTTATTAATGAAATATTAAAATAATTGATGTTATAAATACCCAAATAAAATTAATTTTAAACTTTTTATTAATTAAACTAATTTTATAGGATAACATGACATGTTAGTATTGATTTAATTAACATTTTTAGAAATAATCATGCTGTTATGATTTTCACAAAAATCAATTACCAAATAGTGTCAAAATTGACATAAAATAGTTTTTCAAACAAATATTATATTATTAATTGTTATTATATTCCTAAAAATCTAATGATAGGCCAAATAACATAGATAAGGATATATACATTAATAATGTACCAATTGGGGTTCTTTTGTGTTGTTATAGTAATTTTATTAACCATATAGTGTAATAAAACAAGAAGACACTGTAAAAGATAAATTATTCAACTTAGAGTTAAATCTAAATTGTAAGGTTAAAATAGTAAAATAAACTTGTCTAAAACCTATTGGTTGAGAGGAGTTAGACCCATACCATCTTTATCTTCGAAATAAATCAATTTAGAGCTACTATAAACCAAATATGACTTTATTATAATCTAATATTTTATGTTTTTTCAAAGGTTCCCCTCTCATTCCTTATAAAAAGGGCACCCCTTCCCTCTTCTCTTCACATCCTTTGGAGCCCTAAAGCTCGGCCAACCCCTGCCCATTTATCTTATCCACTTCTCTAGAAACATTTTTGAGGTTCTGGTCTTCTCAAAATACCAACTCTATTTCCCTAAAAGGATGTTTAAAGGAGGTGCGTCGAGGAAGAGGTAATCACTTCTACCAACTCTTTCAAGTTTCTTTCTTCTTCTACTTCCTCTTATTTAGTTGTTTCATTATAAAGTAATGAAATAAGTATTAATTCTATACTCATATGTTATTATAAATATGAAACACCCCTATTTCACCTTCTATCCATCCTATGGAAAATGAAATCACCATGCATGCGTACGTACGGAATACCGTCTCCACGACGTGGTGTAATCAATTTTTCCACCACCACCTTACTTGGATGGGTATAATGGTGTAAATAATAACTATATATGATATTTATAACATCATAATGATTATAAGATATTATAAAATCCACTACAATTCCATTCAATAAATATGAGAACGATATCATCGCCCGTGCATACGTACGAATTACCGTCTCCACGACGCGATAAGATTCATTTTCCATGTTGACAATTCAAGAATGATTATAAAGAATATATAATAGGTAATTGTGAAATATATTACATAATAATTCTACTATATTTATGTATATATATATGTATGTCTTCTACATACTTCAATTCATGTCACTAAGGAAAGGAAAACATCGTTCATGCGTACGTACGGCCTACCGTCTCCATGAACGTTGTATTTAATTTTATTTATATATCTATTATATATATATATATACTGAATATATATGATATATAAATCATTATTTGCATTATTAAAGTAATTAAATCAAGATATAAGCAATAATAATATCAAGAACAACTAGTCCAAACCCGTACGATAACTAAATCAATTTTATCCAAAATGCCGCTTTAACATGGAATTTACAAAACAATTGGTAATATAAAGTCATAAGTGAACCATATATGATATCATAATAGTAAATATGATTCTAGAATAATTCAATTACATTATTTAAATCATTATATAGGAGGTTCAGAAACGTACTAAGCATATCAGACCTAAGGTAAGGGATAATATTTCAATCTCATTTTTATCCGAGATTAAATATACGTAAGTATTTACTAGGGTGAAATTTTTCATCCATGTCCTTAAAAATATATTTCATAAAGTGTTTAATATTATTCCATGTATTTTTAAAGTCAATTTTACCCCTCTTTGACTTTTAATTTGTGTTATGGAAGGAATCTTTCTTTTGTTTACCAAATGAGTAACTTTTTGACACTTCCGGAAAAAGTACGAGAAGAATGTTTTTTTAACTTATACAGCATGAATGGATATTTACGATTTCATAATTCCTAATTTTCAATAAGCTTACTATACAATATTTCATGACTATTTTTAACAAAATACTTTTCTTTTCAAATTTCATGGAATTTTGTAAAAAGAAAATGATTTTGAAGAAGAAATGATATTTTCCTCAAGAATCCATTTCAAGTGTTTTATCAAAACCATTTTCCATCCAAGATGACATTATTTCATATGTGTATATTTCAAGTATAATGTATCTATGATTTAAATGGTTCCAATTTTCTTGTGATGAAATGATATCCATTTGTTTTATATGGATTATGTTATAATGGGATGATGTTTATGAAACCCATTTTTATTCTTTGGGTTATGATGAATGGTTTATGTTTTTGTTGTGGAACAAGTAAGAATGATATAATTATGAGATGGGTGGGACCTATATCTCCCTCTAATGAATTGGGTAAATATTTATATTTCATGAGATAGACATGGCTAGAATGGTAAGTTAATCCAGTACAGTGATATAGGACTGGAACGAGGAGTGAACTCGATTGAGAAAGGGACTTTGTCTACTAAGATGGTCTTGGCAACAATGCCTTGGCTACTATGGAAATCATATCATGTGATTAATGGTTTCCACAATTAAATGTTTTATTCCCATGATAATTTATTAGGATTAAAGTTTCTTTATGACCTATGCCTTACGTACTGTCAAGATTTATTTCACAACTCAAGATTTTGATGTGTAAACTTTATGTTCATGTTTTGAACTTCAAATGTATATGGTTTGTTTTATTTTCTCCATACTTACCCTTACTGATCATTTGAGCTCACCCTTTATTTGTTTTCTTTTCCCCAGGATATAAAGAAAGGTTTTAGGTATGAAAACAAAATGGAAAGATCTTTATGGGAGATGTTGAAGATCTTTCACCAAAAATACAAGGTTATGTTGCGAGTTTCCAAAGACACTAAACTATTACAGTCCTTGTGTGTTTGTTTTTGTTATGTATTAAGTATTTTGAAAAAGTAATGTAATGTCTATGTACATCAGGCTTCGGGTCTCAACAGTTGGTATCAGAGGAAAGGTTTAGTTAACCTTTACAAACTAGGATGTGAAAACATTAGTGAGATCCCTAGAGATATTTCTAAGGTATGTCTAGGGATTTCCCTAAGGTTAAGTATATATATAGGTTATAGTCCTAGAATTACGGTAACGATATTAGAATAAAACCTAAGATGTTATATATTGAAGTTACTCCCCCTTTATTATGATTTTGGTCTCTCACACTATTCTTTTTGGGTTTTACAAAATGGTTAGAAATATGAAGATTCACGATAATGGAGGATATGATGGAAAATGGAATAATATTATTAATGAGAAACTGAATGGAATTTGATCTGGAAGTCCACATATTGTTATTATACCTAATCAATAATCTCATAATACGATCAATAATCTCAACATTGGTAAGTTTCCCGACTCAGCTAATAAGAGAAAGATAGAGTTTCATGATGATCATAGAGGAAAGAACGTTCAATATCCCTCAAGTAAATCATGTGGGAATAGGCATTAGGGAGAATGTTTCAACGGAACTGGAAGATTATTTGGGTGTGGAAAAGAAGGACATAAATTCAGTAAGTGAAAAAGAAAAGGTTCAGTTAATATCATGGACAAGGATAATGGTATTTCTAAGACATCAACAACGGTTAAGTGTTTTAAATGTGGAATGTACGAGAATTATGCAAACCAATTCCCTAAGGGAAAATCTCATAAAGAAAATCAGCATGGTTATATGGGTAGTATTTATGTGGATGATGATGAAGAGACTACAAATGATATATGAGATGGAAAAAATGATGATGGTCAGTCAATGGTTTAAGAAGGTAGTGTAATGATTGTATGTTTATCAAGAATAATGTATGGTACTATAGAATAAAGAAAAATCTAACGATTGTTACATTGTTTCCTTTTCTTGAGTTTTGAAAGTATATGTTGAATGGTATCGGTAACCATGAATGGTTATTCAGATATTTTTAGAAAGCACCTAAAATGCGCATAAATAAGGGATACCAAGATAATGAAATGTTTGATAGTATTAATGAGCTCATGACTAATATAAGTAAAACGTGATATCATGGTTTGAGTATACAGAATTTTTGGGATTTTGGTATATGGAAAGAGTTACCTAGTGATAGCATTCATGTTTTTAATATGGTTCAAGAGAATACATGATTAAGGTATTTACATGTCTGGAATGTGACCAACAAGATACATCGTATGATATATGGGGGATAAATGATGGTACTCAAATGCTTGGCTAATGACATTTCGAGTAATTGTTTTCTTTATACTACGAGTTTCGACAGATGTATTTTGGATAAGCCAAAATATTGGAATGAATTAAGTTAGACATAAGACAGTTTTGTTTAAGGATAGAAATTTTTTCTATTTTATTGAAGGAACGTTATTATAATGTAGTTTTCGACAAAGGGACAACCTGTAGGATGGTCGACAACCCATCACGTCGGACAAGGATGTGGGAATTGAACCCACAACTGAAGTGTGACATGACTTTATTTCCTACCATTGGCCTACATGAAGTCCCTGGTTAGTAGAAAATAGTTTTATTAAGAAATATGATAGATGAAGTATAATTCCATTTTTGGAATCATATATGATTAACCCCACCATAGATGGACTTATGGATATTTGATAACTTTTTATAACCTTTTGTTTGAGACATATCGAATGAACCATCAGTATATCACATGATCTCCTAACACTTCATGAATGAAAAATTCAACTTCATCTCTTTAAGAGATGAAGTAGAAATTTTTCAAGGCATAACCAATGGTGAGATTATACCGAAATACAGTTACAATTTCTTCTAATTAAAATTCTTCAACTTTAGGGAAATCATCATGAAATCAAAAAATGTTGTCATAGTGCCCTTATATTTGATGAATCAGATGGTACCATAGATCATCACAAATTTATGGATTTGTGATTGTTGTCTTTTTCATAGCCATGTTCTCTACCACTCTCCATCTGAACTTGATGGTTTGATTTCTCTTCTATATCCATATTTTAATCTATGTTCTCCTATGAGGAAACCCAGTGATTAGTTAATTTGGGTAACCGTTATGTTTCATACATTAGTTTTTAATGATAAGTTTTGGTATTCCTTTTTACAATGTGGGTTTCAATTAAAAGTTTCGAGTAGTAAACCATTTATAACCCCAATGAATTTCGAGGAAGAAATTCATTTAAAGGGGGGTAGAATGTAACACCCGGAGATTTTAGGAGATATATTATTTTTAATTTCTTTGATATACACAATAAAAAGATTAACTCGTACTATACGCAGCACCGTATTAGCTTGCAGTATACACAACACTAATCTTGACTCGTGTTACACACAATTTCAAGCTCATTTTGTGGAAATTATTCAACACAACATTTAGTATAGATTTTGTTTAATGTATAAATGAATTAAGTTTTGATTATGTTATAAGCAACACCAAACAGAGCTTTCACTACACGCATCCCTGACATGGCTTTCCTTACACACAATCAAGACCTTATTTGATAGCGTGTGTAGTACGCAATACCAAGTTTCACTAAATGAGATATTATTATAATATTATTATGAACTAGCCATTATGAATAGTAATACCCAATTTTTGAAATTTTATAAATTTTATCTTTCAAAATGGACATTATTTTTGTATTCGGAATATCAAAATTAGACTAGGGTGAATTTTTGGTATTTTTCTGAAAACTTTCAATTTTTGATAAATAGTGAAAACACAGGTTTACTATTAAAAAACCAACTTTTTATTTAAATAAATTTTTATTTTATTGAAATTTATTTTAGGTAAAAATTGTTAAATAAGACCTATATAAGTTCAATTTAATTCATTGGAGTCATTTTATAATAATTATATATATATAAAAATTTTATTGAACTTTTCACCGTCTTTTATCCACCTCCTAGGAGAATTTGAAAATTTACATAAAACATAATTTTATCACTTCTGTGAATGGAATTTCGGAAATCCGAGAGACACGATTAATATCAAGGAGTAAAATTTGGTTCAATATGATAAAAATAATTTTTGGTGAATAGTAACTTTTTACTTTTTTTACCACGATTTAAAGTAAATAGGGTAATTAAGGGTAAAAATGATATTATTATTACCCTAACTCATCTTTTAATTCTATTTGATAAGTTTAATTCGACCAAAAACAACCATAGGAATAAAATATTACCCTTTAGGTCCACTTGGATTAGATTAGGACATTTATTATTATTTTATTTAAAAAAGAGTTAAAATATTTAAAATCAATGTTTAATAACTAAATTTTTTTAATATAGGGTTATACTTAAGATAAATTCGACTATAAATATTAATTAGAAACATAAAAAGATTTCATACCTAATGGTAATTTATTTATAATTTTTAGACATTAAATGATTTAATTTATTTATGACACAATGACGATGCAGTAATTACCTTATTAATGAAATATGAACATAATTGATGTTATAAATACCCAAATAAATGTAATTTTAAACTTTTTATTAATTAAATTAATTTTATAGGTTAATATGACATGTTATTATTTATTTAATTAACTTTTTTAGATCTAATCATGCTGTTATGAGTTTCACAAAAATAAATTACCAAATAGTGTCAAAATTGACATAAAATAGTTTTTAAAACAAATATTATATTAATTATTGTTATTATATTTCTAAAAATCAATGGTTCGGCCAAATTACTTATATAAGGATATATGCATTAATAATGTACCACTTGGGGTTCTTTTGGTATGTTATAGTAATTTTATTAACCATATAGTGTAAGAAAACAATAAGACACAGTAAAAGTTAAATTATTTTACTTAGAGTTAAATCTAAATTGAAAGGTTAAAATAGTAACATAAACTTTTATAAAACCTATTTGTTGGAGGAGTTCGACCAATCCCCACTTTAGCTTCGAAATAAATCAATTTAGAGCTTCTATAAACCGAATATAAATTTATTATAAAATAATATTTTATTTTTTTCCAAAGGTGCCCCTCTCCTTCCTTATAAAAAGGGCACCCCTTCCCTCTTATCTTCACATCCTTTTGAGCCTTGAAGCTCGGCCAACCCCTGCCCATTTCTCTTATCCACTTCCCTAGAAACATTCTGGAGGTTCTGGTCTTCTCAAAAGACCAACTCTAGTAACCTAAACAGAAGTTTAAAGGAGGTGCGTCGAGGAAGAGGTAATCTCTTCTACAGACTCTTTCATATTTCTTTATTCTTCTACTTCATCTTATTTAGTTGTTTTATTAAAAAGTAATAACATAAGTATTAATTATATAATGATATGTTATTATAAATATGAAACAACCCTATTTCACCTTCTATCCATCCTATGGAAAATGAAATCACCACGCATGCGTACGTACAGAATACCGTCTCCACGCCATGGTGTAATTAGTTTTTCCACCACCACCTTACTTGGATGGGTATAATAATTTAAATAATAAATATATATGATTATTATAACATAATAATGATTCTATGATATTATATCATCCACTCCAATTCCACTCAATAAATATGGGAATGATATCATCAATCGTACGTACGTACGGATTATCGTCTCCACGATGCGGTGAGATTCATTTTCATGTTAACAATTCAAGAATGATTATGAAGAATATATAATAGGTAATCATGAAATATATGACATAATAATTCTATTATATTTTCTTTTATATATATGTATGTCATCTACATACTTCAATTCAAGTTACTAAGGAAAGGAAAACATCGTTCATGCATACGTACGACCTACCGTCTCCATGAATAGTGTATTTATTTTATTCATCTATCTATTATATATATATATATAATGAATATATATGATATATAAATCATGATTTACATTATGGAAGTAATTAAATCATGATATAAGTAATAATAATATCAATAACAACAATTCCAGACACGTACGATAAATAAAACCATTTTACCCAAAACGCTGCTTTAACATGGAATTTACAAAATAACGGGTAATATAAAGTCATAAGTGAACCATATATGATATCATAACAATGAATATGATTATATAATAAGTCAATGACATTATTTAAATTATTATAAAGGAGGTTAGGATACACAAAAAGCATTTCATACCTAAGGTAAGGGATAATTTTTCAATCTCATTTTTTTCCGAGATTGCATAAGTAAGTATTTACTAGGGTAATATTTTTCATCCTTGTCGATAAAAATATTTTTCATAAAGTGTTTAATATTATTCCAGGTATTTATAAATTCATTTTTACCCCTCTTTTACTTTTACTTTGTGTTATGGAAGGAATCTTTCTTTTGTTTACCATACGAGGAACGTTTTGACACTTCCGACAAAAGTACAAGAAAAATGTTTTTTTAACTTATACGGCATGAATGGATTTTTACGGTTTCATAACTCCTTATTTTTAAGAAGCTTACTATACAATATTTCATGACTATTTTCAACAAAATAATTTTCTTTTAAAATTTCATGGCGTTTTGTAAAAAGAAAATGATTTTGAAGAAGAAAGGATATTTTCCTCAAGAATCCATTTCAAGTGTTTTATCAAAACCATTTTCCATCCAAGATGAAAATATTTCATATGTGTATGTTTCAAGTATAATGTCTCTATGATTTAAATGGACCCACTTTTCTTATGATGAAATTATATGCATTTGTTTTATATGGATAATGTTATGATGGGATGATGTTTATGAAACCCATTTTTATTCTTCTGGGTTATGATGAATGGTTTATGCTTATGTTGTGGCACAAGTAAGAATGATTTAATTATGAGATGGGTGGGACCTATATCTCCCTCCAATGCATTGGTTAAATATTTATATCTATTTAGATAGACATGGCTGGAATGGTAAGTTAATCTGGTTTAGTGATACAGGACTGAAATGAGGAGTGAACTCGATTCAGAAAGGGACTTCGTCCACTAAGATGATCTTGGAAGCAATGCCTTGGCTACTATGTAATTCATATCATGGGATTAATAGTTTACAAAATTACATGTTTTATTCCCATGATATTTTCTCATGATTAATGTTTCATTATGACCAGTGCCTTACGTACTGCCATGATTTATTTCACAACTCAATATTTTTATGTGTAAACTTTATATTCATGTTTTAAAGTTCAAATGTATATGGGTTGTTTTTTTTATCCATTCTTACCCTTACTGATCATTTGATCTCACCCTTTATATGTTTTCTTTTCCCAGGATATAAAGAAAGGTTTTAGGTATGAAAACAAAAGGGGAATATCTTTATGGGAGATGTTGAAGATCTTTCACCATGATTGAAAGATTATGTTCTGAGTTTCCAAAGACACTAAACTATTACAGTCCTTGTGTGTTTGTTTTTGTTATGTATTAAGTATTCTAAAAAATTAATGTAATGCCTATGTACATCAGGCTTTGGGTCTCAATAGTTGGAATCAAAGGAATGGTTTAGTTAACCTTTGGAAACTAGGACGCGAAAACTTTAGTGATATCCCTAGATATATTTCAAAGGTATGTCTAGGGATGTCCCTAAGGTTAAGTATATATATAGGTTATAGTCCTAGAATTATGGTAACGATATTATAATTAAACCTAAGATGTTAGATATTGATGTTACTCCCCCTTGATTATGATTTTGGCCTCTCACACTATTCTTTTTGGGTTTTACAAAATGACTAGAAACAGGAAGATTCACGATAATGGAGGATATGATGGACAATGGAATGATATTTTTCAAGATAAACTGAATGAAATTTGATTTGGAAGTCCACATATTGTTATTATACCTAATCATAAATCTAATAATATGAACAATAATCTCAACTCTGGTAAGTTTCCCAACTCAGCAAATAAGATAAAGATGGAGTTTCATGATGATCATAGAGGAAAGAACGTTCAATATCCCTCAAATAAATCATGTGGGAAGAGGCATCAGGGAGAATGTTTCAAAGGAACTGGGCGATGCTTTGGGTGTGTAAAAGAAGGAAATAAATTTAGTAACTACCAAATAAAAGGTTCAGTTAACACCATGGACAAGGATAATGGTATTGCTAAGACATCAACAACGGTTAAGTGTTTTAAATGTGGAATGTAGGAGCATTATGCAAACCAATGCCCTAAGGGAAAATCTTATAAAGAAAAACAGCATGGTCATATGGGTAGTGTTTATGTGGATGATGATGAAGATACTACAAATGATATATGAGATGGAAGAAATTATGATGTTCAGTTAGTGGTTTAAGAAGTTAGTGTAATGATTTTATGTTTATAAAGAATAATGTATCATACTATAGAATAAAGAAAAATCTAAGAATTGTTACATTGTTTCCTTTTCTTGAGTTTTGAATGTATATGTTGAATTCTACTGGTAACCATGAAAGGATATTCAGGTATTTTTAGAAAGAACCTAATATGCGCATAAATAAGGGATACAGAGATAATGAAATGTTTGATAATATTAATGAGCTCATGACTAATATAAGGAAAAAGTGATATCATGGTTTGAGTATATAGAATTTTTGGGATTTTGGTATATGGAAAGATTTATCTTGTGACACCATTCATGTTTTCACTATGGTTCAAGAGAATACATGATTAAGGTATTCACATGTTTGGAATGTGGCCAACAAGATACATCGTATGCTATATGGGGGATAAATGATGGTATTCAAATGCTTGGAAGATGAAATTTCTAGTAATTATTTTCTTTATACTATGAGCTTGGACAGAAGTATTTTGGATAAGCCAAAATATTGGAATGAATTAAGTTAGACATAAGATAGTATTGTATAAGGCTATAACTTTTTTCTATTTTATTACAGGAATGTTATTATAATGTAGTTTTAGAAAAATGGACAACCTGCAGGATGGGCGACAACCCATCGCGTCGGACAAGGCTGTGGGAATCAAACCCACAACCGAAGTGCGAAGTGCCTTTATTTCCTACCATTGGCCAAAAGGATGTCCCGGGTAAGTAGAAACTAGTTTTATTAAGCAATATTATAGATGAAGTATAAGTCCATTTTTGGAATCATATACTATTAATGTCACCATAGATGGACTTATGTATATTTGATAACTTTTTCTAACCTTTTGTTTGAGACATATGGAATGAACCATCATTCTATCACATGATATCCTAACACTTTAAAAATGAAAAATTCAACTTCATCTCTTTAAGAGATGAAGTGGAAATTGTTCAAGGCAAGAACAACAGTGATATTATACCGAAATAAAATTACAATTTCATCTAATTCAAATTATTCAACTTTAGGGAAATCATCTTGAAAACCAAAAATGTTGTCATAGTGCCCTTATATCTGATGAATCAGATGGTACCTTAGATCATCACAAGTTTATGGATTTGTGATTGTTGGCCTTTTCATATCCATGTTCTCTACCACTCTCCATCATAACTTCATGGTCAGATTTCCCTTCCATATCCATATTTTCACCTATGTTCTCCTATGTGGAAACCCAGTGATTAGTTAATTTGGGTAACCATTATGTTTCATTAATTAGTTTTTAAAGATATGTTTTGGTATTTCTTTTTAAAATGTGGGATTCCATTAAAACTTTTGAGAAGTAAACCATTTATAACCCCGACGAATTTCAAGGGAGAAATTCATTTTAAGGTGGGTAGAATGTAACACCCGGAGATTTTAGGAGATATATTATTTTTAATTTCTTTTATATACACTACAACAAGATTAACTCGTACTATACGCAACACCGTATTATCTTGTAGTATACGCAACACTATTCTTGACTCGTGTTACACACAATTTCAAGCTCGTTTTGTGGAATTTATTCTACACAACATTAAGTATAGATTTTGTTTAATGTATAACTGAAATAATTTTTTTTTATGTTATATGCAACACCAAAAAGAGATTTCACTACACGCAGCCCTGACTTGGCTTGGATTACACACAATCAAGACCTTCTTCAATAGCGTGTGTAGTACGCAATACCAAGTTTCACTAAACGAGATATTATTATAATATTATTATGAACTAGCCATTATGAATAGTAATACCCACTTTCTGAAATTTTATAAATTTTATCTTTCAAAATGGACATCATTTTTGGATTCAGAATATCGACATTAGCCTAGGGTGAATTTTTGGTATTTTTCTGAAAACATTCAATTTTTGATGAATAGTGAACACAATGGGTTACTATTTAAAAACCGACTTTTTATTTAAATAATTATTTATTTTATTGAAATTTATTTTAGGCCAAAATTTATACATAAGCCCTATATAAGTTCAATTTAATTCATTGGAGTCATTTTATAATAATTTTAGATAGATAAAACGTTTATTGAACTTTTCACTGTCTTTTACCCACCTCCTAGGAGAATTTGAAAATTTACAAAAAACATAATTTTATCACTTCTGTGAATAGAATTTCAAAAATTCGAGAGAAAAAATTAATATCAAGGAGTAAAATTTGGTTTAATATGATAAAATTAATTTTTGGTGAATAGTTATTTTTTACTTTTTTTACCACGGTTAAAAGTAAATACGGTAATTAAGGGTAAAAATGATATTATTATTACCCAAACACATGTCTTAACTCTATTGGATAAGTTTAATTGGACCAGAAAAAACCATAGGAATAAAATATTACCCTTTAGGTCCACTTGGATTAGATTTGGACATTTATTATTATTTTATTTAAAAAAGGGTTAAAATATTTAAAATCAAAGTTTAATAACTAAAACATTTTTAATATAGGGTTATACATAAGATAATTTCGACTATAAATATTCATTAGAAATATAAAAAGATTTCCTACCTAATGGTATTTTATTTATAATTTTTATACATTAAATGATTTGATTTATTTATGACACAATGATGATGCAGTAATTACATTATTAATGAAATATTAACATAATTGACGTTATAAATACCCAAATAAATGTAATTTTAAACATTTTATGAATTAAAATAATTTTATAGGTTAATATGAAATGTTAGTATTTATTTAATTAACTTTTTTAGAACTAATCATGATTTTCTTATTTTCACAAAAATCAATTACCAAATAGTGTCAAAATTGACATAAAATAGTTTTTAAAAAAAATATTATATTATTAATTGTTATTATATTCCTAAAAATATAAGGTTCTTCAAAATGACTTAGATAAGGATATATACATTAATAATGTACCACTTGGGGTTCTTTTGTCTTGTTATAGAAATTTTAATAACCATATAGTGTAAGAAAACAAGAAGACACGGTAAAAGTTAAATTATTTAACTTAGAGTTAAATCTAAACTGTAAGGTTAACCTATTAGTTGAGAGGGGTTCGACCCATCCCCACTTTAGAGTTGAAATAAATCAATTTAAGCTACTATAAACTGAATATGACTTTATTATAAAATAATATTTTATTTTTTTCCAAAGGTGCCCCTCTCCTTCCTTATAAAAAGGGCACCCCTTCCCTATTCTCTTAACATCCTTTTGAGCCTTAAAGCTCAGCCAACCCCTGAAAATTTCTTTTATCAACTTCCCTAGAAACATTCTGGAGGATCTGGTCTTCTCAAAAGACCAACTCTAGTTCCCTAAAATGAAGTTTAAAGGAGGTGCGTCGAGGAAAAGGTAATCTCTTCTACCAACTCTTTCATGTTTCTTTATTCTTCTACTTCATCTTATTTAGTTGTTTCATTAAAAAGTAATAACATAAGTATTAATTCTATACTGATATGTTATTATAAATATTAAAAAACCCTATTTCACCTTCTATCCATCCTATGTAAAACGAAATCACCACGCATGCGTACGTACGGAATACCGTCTCCACGCCGTGGTGTAATCAGTTTTCCCCCACCACCTTACTTGGATGGGTATAATGGTTTAAATAATAACTATATATGATCATTATAACATCATACTGATTCTAAGAGATTATATAATCTACTCCAATTCTATTCAATAAATATAGGAATGATAACATCACTCATGCGTACGTACAGATTACCGTCTCCACGAAGCGATGAGATTCATTTTCCATGTTAACAATTCAAGAATGGTTATAAAGAATATATAATGAGTAATCATGAAATATATGAAATAATAATTATGTTTTATTTATGTATATATATATGTATGTCATCTACATACTTCAATTCAAGTCACTAAGGAAAGGAAAACATCGTTCATGCGTACGTACGGCCTACCGTCTCCATGAACAGTGTATTTCATTTTATTCATCTATCTATTATATATATATATATACTGAATATATATGATATATAAATCATGATTTACATTTTTGATGTAATTAAATCATGATATAAGTAATAATAATATCAATAATAACAAGTCCAAACATGTACGATAAATAAAACGATTTTACCCAAAACGCTGATTTAAGATGGAATTTACAAAACAACGGGTAATATAAAGTCATAAGTGAACATATATGATATAATAATATTGAACACGATTATATAAAAAGTCAACGACATTATTTAAGTCATTATACAGGAGGTTTGGACACATACGAAGCATATCAGACATAAGGTAAGGGATAATTTTTCAATCTCATTTTTATCTGAGATTGCATAAGTAAGTATTTACTAGGGTTAAATTTTTCATCCATGTCCATAAAAATATTTTTCATAAAGTATTTAATATTATTACATGTATTTTTAAAGTCATTTTCACCCCTCTTTTACCTTTACTTTGTGTTATGGAAGGAATCTTTCTTTTGTTTACCATACGAGGAACTTTTTGACACTTTCTGCAAAAGTACGAGAAGAATGTTCTCTTAACTTATACGGAATGAATGGATTTTTACGGTTTCATTACTCCTTATTTTTAAGAAGCTTACTATACAATATATCACGAAAATTTTCAACAAAATACTTTTATTTTAAAATTTCATGGCGTTTTGTAAAATGAAATGATTTTGAAGAAGAAAGGATATTTTCCTCAAGAATCAATTTCAAGTGTTTTATCAAAACCATTTTCCATCCAGGATGAAATTATTTAATATGTGTATGTTTCAAGTATAATGTCTCTATGATTTAAATGGTTCCGCTTTTATTATGATGAAATGATATCCATTTGTTTTATATGGATAATTTTTTGATGGGATGATGTTTATAAAACCCATTTTTATTCTTTTGGGTTATGATGAATGGTTTATGATTATGTTGTGGAACAAGTAAGAATGATTTAATTATGATATGGGTGGGACCTATATCTCCCTCCAATTCATTGGTTAAAGATTTATATCTCATGAGACAGACATGGCTGGAATGGTAAGTTAATCTGGTTAAGTGATACAGGACTGGAACGAGGAGTGAACTCGATTTAGAAAGGGACTTTGTCCACTAAGATGGTCTTGGAAGCAATTCCTTGGCTACTATGGAAATTATATCATGTGATTAATGGTTTCCACAATTACATGTTTTATTCCCATGATATGTTATCAAGGTTAATTTTTCTTTATGACCTATGCCTTACGTACTGCCATTATTTATTTTAGAACTCAATATTTTGACGTGTAAACTTTATATTCATGTTTTGAAGTTCAAATGTATATGGTTTGTTTTATTTTTTCTCTAGGATTACCCTTACTAATCATTTCATATCACCCTTTATATGTTTTCTTTTCCTAGGATTTAAAGAAAGGTTTTAGGTACGAAAACAAAAGGGAAAGATCATTATGAGAGATGTTGAAGATCTTTCACCACGATTAGAAGATTATGTTCTATGTTTCCAAATACACTAAACTAATACAGTCCTTGTGTGTTTGTTTTTGTTATGTATTATGTATTTTGAAAAATTAATGTAATGTCTATGTACATCAGGATTCGCGTCTCAACAGTTGGTATCAGAGCAAAGGTTTAGTTAACCTTTGGAAACTATGATGCAAAAACGTTAGTGAGATCCCTAGATATATTTCTAAGGCATGTCTAGGGATGTCCCTAAGGTTAACTATAAGTATAGGTTATAGTCCTAGAATTACGGTAACGATATTATAATTGAACCTAAGATGTTATATAATGATGTTACTCTCCCTTAATTATGATTTTGTCCTCTCACACTATTCTTTTTGGGTTTTACAAAATGGCTAGAAACAGGAAGATTCACGATAATGGAGGATATGATGGACAATGGAATGATATTCTTCATGAGAAACTGAATGAAATTTGATCTAGAAGTCCACATATTGTTATTATGACTAATCATAAATATCATAATATGATCAATAATCTCAACTTTGGTAAGTTTCCCGACTGAGATAATAAGTGAAAGATGGAGTTTCATGATGATAATAGATGAAAGAACATTCAATATCCCTCAAGTAAATCATGTGGGAAGAGGAATCAGGGAGAATGTTTCAAAGGAACTGGAAGATGCTTTGGGTGCGGAAAATAAGGACATAAATTCAGTAAGTACAAAAGAAAAGGTTCAGTTAACACCACGGACAAGGATAATGATATTTCTAAGACATCAACAATGGTTAAGTGTTTTAAATGTGGAATGTACAAGCATTATGAAAACCAATGCCCTAAGGGAAAATCTCATAAAGAAAAACATCATGGTCATATGGGTAGTATTTATATGGATGATGACGAAGAGACTAGAAATAACATATGAGATGGAATAAATGATGATGCTCAGTTAGTGGTTTAAGAAGGTAGTGTAATGATTGTATGTTTATCAAGAATAATGTATGGTACTATAGAATAATGAAAAATATAAGGATTTTTACATTGTTTCCTTTTCTTGAGTTTTGAAAGTATATGTTGAATGCTACCGGTAACCAGGAAAGGTTATTCAAATATTTTTAGAATGCACCTAATATGCGCATAAAGAAGGGATACAGAGAAAATGAAATGTCTGATAGTCTTAATGAGATCATGACTAATATAAGGAAAAAGTGATATCATGGTTTGAGTACATATAATTTTTGGAATTTTGGTATATGGAAAGACTTACCTTATGACAACATTAATGTTTTCACTATAGTTCAAAAGAATACATGATTAAGGTATTCACATGTTTGGAATGTGACATCATATGATATATGGGGGGATAAATGATGGTATTAAAATGCTCGGAATATGAAGTTTCTAGTAATTATTTTCTTTATACTATGAGCTTGGACAGAAGTATTTTGGATAAGCCAAAATATTGGAATGAATTAAGTTAGACATAAGATAGTATTATACCAGGCTATAACATTTTTCTATTTTATTGCAGGAATGTTATTATAATGTAGTTTTATAAAAATAGACAACCTACAGGACGGGAAACAACCTGTGGCATCAGACAAGGCTGTGGGAATCGAACCCACAAACGATGTGCGACATGCCTTTATTTCCTACCATTGGCCTACAGGAAGCCCCTGGTAAGTAGAAACTAGTTTTATTAAGCAATATTATAGATGAAGTATAAGTCCATTTTTGGAATCATATACAACTAACCTCACCATATATGGAATTATGTATATTTGATAACTTTTTCTAACCTTTTTTTGAGACATATGGAATGAACCATCATTCTATCACATGATCTCCTAACACTTCACGAATCAAAAATTCAACTACATCTCTTTAAGAGAGGAAGTGGAAATTGTTCAAGGCATGAACAAAAATGATATTATACCGAAATAAAGTTACAATTTCATATAATTAAAATTATTCATCTTTAGGGAAATCATCTTGAAAAAAAAATGTTGTCATAGTGCCCTTATATCTGATTAATCAGATGGTACCTTAGAGAATCACAAATTAATGGATTTGTGATTGTTGGCCTTTTCATATCCATGTTCTCTACCACTCTCCATCATAACATGATGGTTATATTTCTCTTCCATATCCATATTTTCACCTATGTTCTCCTATGTGGATACCCAGTGATTAGTTAATTTGGGTAACCGTTATGTTTCATACATTAGTTTTTAATGATAAGTTATGGTATTCCTTTTTACGATGTGGGTTTCTATTAAAACTTTCGAGTAGTAAATCATTTATAACCCTGACGAATTTCGAGGGAGAAATTCAGTTTAAGGGGGGTAGAATATAACACACGGAGATTTTAGGAGATATATTATTTTTAATTTCTTTGATATACACTACAACAAGATTAACTCGTACTATATGCAACACCAAATTAGCTTGCAGTATACGCAACATTAATGTTGACTCGTGTAACACAAAATTTCAAGCTCGTTTTGTGGAAATTACTCAACACAACATTAAGTATAGATTTTGATTAATGTATAAATAAAATAAGTTTTGATTATTTTATACGCAACAACAAAAAAAGAATTCACTACATGCAGCCATGACTTCTCTTTCATTAAACGCAATCAAGACCTTCTTCGATAGCGTGTCTAGTACGCAATACCAAGTTTCACTAAACAAGATATTATTATAATATTATTATGAACTAGCCATTATGAATAGTAATACCCACTTTCTAAAATTTTATAAATTTTATCTTTCAAAATGGACATCATTTTTTGATTCGGAATATCAAAATTAGCGTAGGGTTAATTTTTGGTATTTTTCTGAAAACATTCGATTTTTGATGAATAGTGAAAACACTGGGTTACTATTTAAAAACCGACTTTTTATTTAAATAATTATTTATTTTATTGAAATTTATTTTAGGTCAAAATTGATAAAAAATACCTATATAAGTTCAATGTAATTCATTGGAGTCATTTTATTATAATATTAGATATATAAAAAGTTTACTGAACTTTTCACCGTCTTTTACCCACCTCCTAGGAGAATTTGAAAATTTACAGAAAACTTAATTTTATCACTTCTTTGAATGGAATTTCGAAACTCTAAGATACACAGTTAATATCAAGGAGTAAAATGTTGTTTAATATGATAAAAATAATTTTTGGTGAGTAGTAAATTTTTACTTTTTTTTACCACGGTTAAAAGTAAATAGGGTAATTAATGGTAAAAATGATATTATTATTACCCAAAACATGTATTAATTCTATTGGATAAGTTTAATTCGACCAAAATAAACCATAGGAATAAAATATTACCCTTTAGGTACAATTGGATTAGATTTGGACATTTATTATTATTTTATTTAAAAAAGAGTTAAAATATTTAAAATCAATGTTTAATAACTAAAACATTTTTAATATAGGGTTATACATAAGAAAAATTCTACTATAAAGTTTCATTAGAAATAAAAAAATATTTCCTAACTAATGGTATTTTATTTATAATTTTTATACATTAAATGAATTAATTTATTTATGACACAATGATGATGTAGTAATTACCTAATTAATGAAATATTAACATAATTGATTTTATAAATACCCAAATAAATGTAATTTTAAACTTTTTATGAATTACACTAATTTTATAGGTTAATATGACATGTTAGTATGGATTTAATTAACATTTTTAGAACTAATCATGTTTTTATGATTTTCACAAAAATTAATTATCAAATAGTGTCAAAATTGACATAAAATAATTTTTAAAACAAATATTATATTATTAATTGTTATTATATTTCTAAAAATATAAGGTTCGGAAAAATGACTTATATAAGGATATATAAATTAATAATGTTCCACTTGGGGTTCTTTTGTCTTGTTATATTAATTTAATTAACCATATAGTGTAAGAAAACATAAAGACACGATTAAAGTTAAATTGTTTAACTAAGAGTTAAATCTAAATTGTAATGTTAAAATAGAAACATAAACTTGTCTAAAACCTATTGGTTGAGAGGGGTTCGAACCATCCCCACTTTATCTTAGAAATAAATCAATTTAGAGCTACTATAAACCGAATATGACTTTATTATAAAATAATATTTTATGTTTTTCCAAAGGTGCCTCTCTCTTTCCTTATAAAAAGGGCACCCCTTACATCTTCTCTTCAAACCCTTTTGAGCCTGGAAGCTCGGACAAACCCTTATCATTTCTCTTATATATTCTTCATAATCATTCTTTAATTGTTAACATGGAAAATGAATCTCATCGCGTCGTGGAGACGGTAATCTGTACGTACGCATGAGCGATGATATCGTTCCAATATTTATTGAATGGAATTGGAGTGGATGATATAATATCTTTGAATCAGTATTATGTTATAATAATAATAATATATAGTTATTATTTACACTATTATACTCATCCAAGTAATGTGGTGGGGGAAAAACTGATTACACCAAGGCGTGTAGACAGTATTCCGTACGTACGTATGTGTGGTGATTTCGTTTTCCATAGGATGAAAAGACGGTGAAATAGTGTTGATTCATCTTTATAATAACATATCATTATATAATTAATACTTATGTTATTAATTTTTAATGAAACAACTAAATAAGAGGAAGTATAAGTAGAAAGAAACATGAAAGAGTTGGTAGAAGATATTACCTCTTCCTCGACGCACCTCCTTTAAACATCTGTTTACAGAACTAGAGTTGGTCTTTTGAGAAGACCATAACCTCTGGAATGTTAGTAGAAGATATTACCTCTTCCTCGACGCACCTCCTTTAAACTTCTGTTTATGAAAAATATTTTTATGGACATGGATGAAAAATATAACCCTAGTAAATACTTACTTATATGCAATCTCAGATAAAAATGAGATTGAAAAGTAATCCCTTACCTTAGGTCTGATATGCTTCGTATTATATGTTTTCTTTTCCCCAGGATATAAAGAAAGATTTTATGTATGAAAACAAAAGGGGAAGATGAATCAACACTATTTCACAGTCTATTCATCCTATAGAAAACGAAATCACCACGCATACGTATGTACGGATTACTGTCTCCACGCCGTGGTGTAATCAGTTTATCCCCCACCACCTTACTTGGATGGGTATAATGGTGTAAATAATAACTATATATGATTATTATAACATAATACTGATTCTAAGATATTACATCATCCACTCAAATTCCATTCAATAAATATGGGAACGATATCATCGCTCATGCGTACGTACGGATTACCATCTCCACGACGCGATGAGATTAATTTTCCATGTTTTCTTTTCCCCAGGATATAATGAAATATTTTAGGTATGAAAACAAAAGGGGAAGATGTTTATGGGATATGTTGAAGATCTTTCACCACGATTAGAAGATTATGTTCTGAGTTTCCAAAGACACTAAAATATTATAGTCTTTGTGTGTTTGTTTTTGTTATGTATTAAGTATTCTGTAAAAGTAATGTAATGTCTATGTACAACAGGATTCGGGTCTCAACAGTTGGTATCAGAGGAAAGGTTTAGTTAACCTTTGGAAACTAGGATGTGAAAAATTTAGTGTGATCCCTAGAGATATTTATAAGGTATGTCTAGGGATGTCACTAAGGTTAAGTATAAGTATAGGTTATAGTCATAGAATTACTATAACTCTATTAGAATTAAACTTAAGATATTAGATATTGAAGTTACTCCCCATTGATTATGATTTTGGCCTCTCACACTATTATTTTTGGGTTTTACAAACTGGATAGGGACATGAAGATTCACGAAAATGGAGGATATGATGGACAATGGAATGATATTCTTCATGAGAAACTGAATGAAATTTGATCTGTAAGTCCACATATTGTCATTATGCCTAATCAGTAATCTCAAAATATGATCAATAATCTCATCTTTGGTAAGTTCCTCGACTCAGCTAATAAGAGAAAGAAGGAGTTTCATTATGATAATAGAGGAAAGAACGTTCAATATACCTCAAGTAAATCATGTGGGAAGAGGCATTAGGGAGAATGTTTCAAAGGAATTGGATGATGATTTGGGTGCGGAAAAGAAGTACATAAATCCAATATGTGCAAAAGAAAAGGTTCAGTCAACACCATGGAAAATGATAATGGTATTGCTAAGACATAAACAACGGTTAAGTGTTTTAATGGTTTCCACAATTACATGTTTTATTCTAATGATATTTTATCATGATTAATGTTTCTTTATGACCTATTCCTTACATACTGCAATGATTTATTTCACAACTCAAGATTTTGATGTGTAGACTTTATGTTCATGTTTTGAAGTTCAAATGTATATAGTTTGTTTTATTTTCTCCATGCTTACCCTTACTGAGCATTTGAGATAACACTTTATATGTTTTCTTTTCCCCGGGATATAAAGAAAGGTTTTAGGTATGAAAACAAAAGGGGAAGATATTTATGAGAGATGTTCAAGATCTTTCACCATGATTAGAAGATTATGTTCTGAGTTTCCAAAGACACTGTACTATTATAGTCCTTGTGTGTTTGTTTTTGTTATGTATTAAGTATTCTGAAAAAGTAATGTAATGCCTATGTACATCAGGCTTTGGGTCTCAACAATTGGTATCAGAGGGAAGGTTTAGTTAATCTTTAGAAACTATGATGCTAAAACTTTAGTGAGATCCCTAGAGATATTTCTAAGGTATGTCTAGGGATGTCCCTAAGGTTAAGTATAAGTATAGGTTATAGTCCTAGAATTACGGTAACAATATTATAATTAAACCTAAGATGTTATATATTTAAGTTAATCCCCATTGATTATGATTTTGGCCTCTAACACTATTCTTTTTGGGTTTTAAAAAATGGCTAGAATCCGAAAGATTCACGATAAAGGAGGATATGATGGAAAATGGAATGATATTCTTCATGATAAAATGAATGAAATTTGATCTGGAAGTCCACATATTGTTATTATTCCAAATCAGAAATCTCATAATATGATAAATAATCTCAACTTTTGTAAGTTTCCCGACTCAGCTAATAAGAGAAAGATGGAGTTTCATGATGATCACAGAAGAAAGAACGTTCAATATCCCACAAGTAAATCATGTGGGAAGAGGCATTATGGAGAATGTTTTAGAGGAACTGGAAGATCCTTTGGGTGCTGAAAAGAAGGACATAAATTCAGTAAGTGCAATAGAAAAGGTTCAGTTAACACCATGGTCAAGGATAATGGTATTGCTAAGACATCAACAATGGTTAAGTGTTTTAAATGTGGAATGTATGGGCATTATGAAAAACAATGCCCTAAGGGAAAATCTCATAAAGAAAATCAGCATGGTCATATGGGTAGTATTTATGTGGATGATGATGAAGAGACTACAAATGATATATGAGATGGAAGAAATGATGATGCTCAGTCAGTGGTTTAAGAAGGTAGTGTAATGATTGTATGTTTATCAAGAATAATGTATGGTACTATGGAATAAAGAAAAATTTAAGGATTGTTACATTGTTCCCTTTTCATGAGTTTTGAATGTATATGTTGAATGGTACCGGTAATCATGATAGGTTATTTTGATTTTTTAGAAAGCACATAATATACGCATAAAGAAGGGATACAGAGATAATGAAATGTTTGATAGTATTAATGATATCATGACTAATATAAGGAAAAAGTGGTATCATGGTTTGATTATATAGAATTTTTGGGATTTTAGTATATGGAAAGAGTTACCTTGTGACAACATTCATGTTTTTACTCTGGTTCATGAGAATACATGATTGAGGTATTCAAATGTTTTGAATGTGACCGAAAAGATACATCATATGATATATGGGGGATAAATGATAATATTCAAATGCTCGGCAGATGACATTTCTGGTAATTGTTTTCTTTATACTATGAGCTTGGACCGAAGTAATTTGGATAAGCCAAAAGATTGGAATGAATTATGTTAGACATAAGATAGTATTGTTTAAGGCTAGAACTTTTTTCTATTTTATTGCAGGATTGTTATTATAATGTAGTTTTAGAAAAAGGTACAACCTGCAGGACGGGCGATAACCCGTCATGTCGGACAAGGCTGTGGGAATCGAACCCACAACCAAAGTGTGACAGGCCTTAATTTCCTACCATTGGCCTACATGAAGTCCCTGGTTTGTAGAAACTAGTTTTATTAAGCAATATGATAGATTAAGTATAAGTACATTTTTGGAATCATATTCGATTGACCTCACCATATATGGACTTATGTATATTTGATAACTTTTTATACCCTTTTGTTTGAGACATATGGAATGAACCATCATTCTATCACATGATCTCCTAACACTTCACGAATGAAAAATTCAACTTTTTCTCTTTAAGAGATGAAGTGGAAATTGTTCAAGGCACAAACAACGGTGAGATTATACCAAAATATAGTTACAATTTCTTCTAATTCAAATTCTTCAACTTTAGGGAAATCATCTTGAAAATCAAAAATGTTGTCATAGTGCCCTTATATCAGATGAATCAGATGGTACCTTAGATCATCACAAATTTATGAATTTGTGATTATTGGCTTTTTCATAGCCATGTTCTCTACCACTCTCCATCAGAACATGATGATTTGATTTCTCTTCCATATCCATATTTTCACCTATGTTCTCCTATGTGGAAACCCAGTGATTAGTTAATTTGGGTAACCGTTATGTTTCATAAATTAGTTTTTAAAGATATGTTTTGGTATTACTTTGTACGATGTGGGTTTCTATTAAAACTTTCGAGTAGTAAACCATTTATAACCCCGAAAAATTTTGAGGGAGAAATTCATTTTAAGGGGGGTAGAATGTAACACCTGGAGATTTTAGGAGATATATTATTTTTAATTTCTTTGATATACACTACAAAAAGATTAAATAGTACTATACGCAACACCGTATGAGCTTGCAGTATACGCAACACTTTTTTTGACTCGTGTTACACAAAATTTCAAGCTAGTTTTGTGGAAATTATTCTACACAACATTATGTATAGATTTTGTTTAATGTATAAGTGAAATATGTTTTGATTATGTTATATGAAACACCTAACAGATCTTTCACTACACGCAGCCCTGACTTGGCTTGCATTACACACAATCAAGACGTTCTTCGACAACGTGTGTAGTACGCAATACCAAGTTTCACTAAACGAGATATTATTATAATATTATTATGAACTAGCCATTATGAATAGTCATACCAACTTATTAAAATTTCATAAATTTTATCTTTCAAAATGGACATCATTTTTTGATTCGGAATATGTAAATTAGCCTAGGGTGAATTTTTGGTATTTTTCTGAAAACTTTCATTTTTTGATTAATAGTGAAAACACTTGGTTACTATTTAAAACCCGACTTTTTATTTAAATAATTATTTATTTTATTGAAATTTATTTTAGGTCAAAATTGATACATAAGACCTATATATGTTCAATGTAATTCATTGGAGTCATTTTATAATAATTTTAAATATATAAAAAGTTTATTGAATTTTTCACCGTCTTTTTCCCACCTCCTAGGAGAATTTGAAACATTACATAAAACATAATTTTATCACTTTTGTGAATGGAATTTCAAAAATCTGAGAGACACGGTTAATATCAAGGAGTAAAATTTGGTTCAATATGATAAAAATAATTTTTTCATGAATAGTAAGTTTTTACTTTTTTTTACCACTGTTAAAAGTAAATAGGGTAATTAAGGGTAAAAGTGATATTATTATTACCCTAACACATGTATTAATTATATTGGATAAGTTTAATTCAAAAAAAAAACCATAGGAATAAAATATTACCCTTTAGGTCCACTTGGATTAGATTAGGACATTTATTATTATTTTATTTAAAAAAGAGTTAAAATATTTAAAATCAAAGTATAATAACTAAAACATTTTTAATATAGGGTTATACATAAGATAAATTCGACTATAAATATTCATGAGGAATATAAAAATATTTCCTACCTAATGGTATTTTATTTTTAATTTTTAGACATTAAATTATTTAATTTATTTATGACACAATGATTATGCAGTAATTACTTTATTAATGAAATATTAACATAATTGATGTTATAAATACCCAAATAAATGTAATTTTAAACTTTTTATGAATTAAACAACTTTTATAGGTTAATATTACAAGTTAGTATGGATTTAATTAACTTTTTTAGAACTAATCCCGCTGTTATGAGTTTCACAAAAATCAATTACCAAATAGTTTCAAAATTGACATAAAATAGTTTTTAAAACAAATATTATATTATTAATTGTTATTATATTCCTAAAAATCTATGGTTCGGCCAAATAACTTAGATAAGGATATATACATTAATAATGTACAACTTGGGGTTCTTTTGTCTTGTTATAGTAATTTTATTAACCATATAGTGTAAGAAAACAAGAAGACACGATAAATGTTAAATTATTTAACTTAGAGTTAAATCTAAATTGTAAGGTTAAAATAGTAACATAAATTTGTCTAAAACCTATTGGTTCAGAGGAGTTCAACCCGTCCCCACTTTAGCTTCTAAATAAATCAATTTAGAGCTACTATAATCCGAATATGACTTTATTATAAAAAAATATTTAATGTTTTTCCAAAGGTGCCCCTCTTCTTCCTTATAAAAAGGGCACCCCTTCCCTCTTATCTTCACACCCTTTTGAGCCTTGAAGCTCGGCCAACCCCTGACCATTTCCTTTATACACTTCCCTAGAAACATTACAGAGGTTCTGGTCTTCTCAAAAGACCAACTCTAGTTCCCTAAATAGAAGATTAAAGGAGGTTCGTCGAGGAAGAGGTAATCTCTTCTACCGAATCATTCTTGTTTCTTTATTCTTCTACTTCCTCTTATTTAGCTGTTTCATTAAAACATAATAACATAAGTTTTAATTATATAATTATATGTTATTATAAATATGAAACAACACTATTTCACATTCTATCCATCCTATGGAAAACGAAATCACCACGCATGCGTACGTACGGAATACCTTCTCCACGTCGTGGTGTAATCAGTTTTTCCACCACCACCTTACTTGGATGTGAATAATGATGTAAATAATAAATATATATGATTATTATAACATAATACTGATTCTATGATATTATATCATCCACTCTAATTCCATTCAATAAATATGGGAACGATATCATCGCTCGTGCGTATGTACGGATTACCATCTCCACGACTTGATGAGATTCATTTTCCATGTTAACAATTCAAGAATGATTATAAAGAATATATAATAGGTAATAATGAAATATATTACATAATAATTATATTTTATTTACGTATATATATATGTATGTCATCTACATACTTCAATTCAGGTCACTAAGGAAAGGAAAACAGCGTTCATACGTACGTACGGCCTACCGTCTCCATGAACATTGTATTTAAATTTATTTATCTATATATTATATATATATATAATGAATATATCTGATATATAAATCATTATTTACATTCTGGAAGTAATTAAATCATGATATAAGTAATAATAATATCAAGAACAACAAATCCAAACACTTACGATAAATAAAACGATTTTACCCAAAACGCTCCTTTAACATGTAATTTACAAAACAATGGGAAATATAAAGTAATAAGTGAACCATATATGATATCATAACAATTAATATGATTATATAATAAGTCAATGACATTATTTAAATCATTATACAATAGGTTCAGACATGTAAGAAGCATATCGGACCTAAGGTAAGGGATAATTTTTCAATCTCATTTTTATCCGAGACTACATATAAGTAAGTATTTACTGGGGTAATATTTTTCATCCATGTCCATAAAAATATTTTTAATAAAGTGTTTAATATTATTCCAGGTATTTTTAAAGTCATTTTACCCCTATTTTACTTTTACTTTCTGCTATGGAAGGAATATTTCTTTTGTTTACCATACGAGGAACTTTTTGACACTTCCGGCAAAAGTAGGAGAAGAATGTTTATTTAACTTATACGACATGAACAGATTTTTATGGTTTCATAACTCCTTATTTTAAAGAAGATTACTATAATATATTTCATGAATATTTTCAACAAAATAAATTTCTTTTAAAATTTCATGGAGTTTTGTAAAAAGAAAATGATTTTGAAGAAAAAAGGATATTTCCCTCAAGAATCAATTTCAAGTATTTTATCAAAACCATTTTCCACCCAAGATGAAATTATTTCATATGTGTATGTTTCATGTATAATGTCTATATGATTTAAATGGTTCCACTTTTCTAATGATGAAATGATATACATTTGTTTTATATGGATAATGTTATGATGGGATGATGTTTATGAAACGCATTTTTATTCATTGGGTTATGATGAATGGTTTGTGTTTATGTTGTGGCACAAGTAAGAATGATTTAATTATGAGATGGGTGGGACCTATATCTCCCTCCAATGCATTTTTTAAAGATTTATATCTCATGAGATTGACATGGATGGAATGGTAAGTAAATCTGGTTCAGTGATATAGTACTGGAACGAGGAGTGAACTCGACTCATAAAGGGACTTTGTCCACAAAGATGGTCTTGGCAGAAATGCCTTGGTTACTATGGAAATCATATCATGTGATTAATGGTTTCCACAATTACATGTTTTATTCCCATGATATTTTATCATGATTAATGTTTCTTTATGACCTATTTCTTACGTACTACCATGATTTATTTCACAACTCAATATTTTGATGTGTAAACTTTATGTTCATGTTTTGAAGTTCAAATATATATGGTTTGTTTTATTTTCTCCATGCTTACCTTTAATGAGAATTTGAGCTCACCCTTTATATGTTTTCTTTTACCTAGGATATAAAGAAAGGTTTTAGGTATGAAAAAAAAGGGGATGATCTTTATGGGAGATGTTGAAGATCTTTCACCATGATTTGAAGATTATGTTCTGAGTTTCCAAAGACACTAAACTATTACAGTCCTTGTGTGTTTTTTTGTTATATATTAAGTATTCTGAAAAAGTAATGTAATGTCTATGTACATCAGGCTTCCGGTCTCCACAGTTGGTATCAGAGGAAAGGTTAAGTTAACCTTTGAAAACTAGGATGCGAAAACATTAGTGATATCCCTAGAGATATTTCTAAGGTATGTCTAGGGATGTCCCTATGGTTCAGTATAAGTATAGGTTATAGTCCTAGAATTAATGTAATGATATTAGAATTAAACCTAAGATGTTAGATATTGAATTTACTCCCCATTGATTATGATTTTGGCCTCTCACACTATTCTTTTTGGGTTTTACAAAATGGATAGAAACATGAAGATTCAAGATAATATAGGATATGATGGACAATGGAATGATATTATTAATGAGAAACTGAATGAAATTTGATCTGGAAGTCCACATATTGTTATTATTCCTAATCAGAAATCTCATAATATGATCAATAATCTAAACATTGGTAAGTTTCCCAACTCAGATAATCAGAGAAAGATGGAGTTTCATGATGATCATAGAGGAAACAACGTTCAATATCCCTCAAGTAAATCATGTGGGAAGAGGCATCAGGGAGAATGTTTCAAAGAAACTGGAAGATCATTTGGGTGCGGAAAAGAAGGACATAAATCCATTAAGTGCAAAAGAAAAGGTCCAGTTAACACCATGGACAAGGATAATGGTATTTATAAGACATCAATAACGATTAAGTGTTCTAAATGTTGAATGTATGGGCATTATGCAAAACAATTCCCTAAGGGAAAATCTCATAATGAAAATCAGCATGGTCATATGGGTAGTATTTATGTGGACGATGATGAAGAGACTACAAATGATATATGAGATGGAAGAAATGATGATTCTCAGTCAGTGGTTTAATAAGGTAGTGTAATGATTGTCTGTTTATCAAGAATAATGTATGGTACTATGGAATAAAGAAAAATATAAGGATTGTTACATTGTTTCCTTTGCTTGTGTTTTGAAAGTATATGGTGAATGATACCGGTAACAATGAAAGGGTACTCAGATATTTTTAGAAAGCACCTAATATACGCATAAAGAAGGGATACGACGATAATGAAATGTTTGATAGTATTAATGATCTCATGGATAATATAAGGAAAAAGTGATATCATGGTATGAGTATATAGAATATTTTGGGATTTGGGTATATAGAAAGAGTTACCTTGTAACAGCATTCATGTTTTCACTATGGTTCAAGGGAATACATGATTAGGGTATTCACATGTTTGGAATGTGACCGACAAGATACAACGTATGATATATGGCAAATAGATGATGGTATTCAAATGCTCGGCAGATGACATTTCTAGTAATTGTTTTCTTAATACTATGAGCTTGGAAAGAAGTATTTTGGGTAAGCCAAAAGATTGGAATGAATTAAGTTAAACATAAGATAGTATTGATTAAGGCTAGAACTTTTTAAAATTTTATTGCAGGAATGTTATTATAATGTTGTTTTAGAAAAAGGGACAACCGGAAGGATGGGGGACAACCCGCCGCATCAGAAAAGGCTGTGGGAATCAAAACCACAACCGAAGTGCGACATGCCTTTATTTCTTACCATTTTCCTATAGGAAGTCCCTGGTTAGTAGAAAATAATTTTATTGATCAATATTATTGATGAAGTATAAGTCCATTTTTGGAATTATATACGATTAAACTCACCATAGATGGACTTATGTATATTTGATAACATTTTCTAACCTTTTGTTTGAGAAAAATGGAATGAACCATCATTCTATCACATGATCTCCTAACACTTAAAGAATGAAAAATTCAACTTTATCTCTTTAACAGATGAAGTGGAAATTGTTCAACGCATGAACAACGGTGGCATTATACCAAAATAAAGTTACAATTTCTTATAATTCAAAATGTTCAACTTTAGGGAAATCATCTTGAAAACCAAAAATGTTGTCATAGTGCCCTTATATCTGATGAATCATATGGTACCTTAGATCATCACAAATGTATGGATTTGTGATTGTTGTATTTTTTCATAGCCATGTTCTCTACCACTCTCCATCAGAACTTGATGGTTAGATTTCTCTTCAATATCTATATTTTTACCTATGTTCTTCTATGTGGAAACCCAGAGATTAGTTAATTTGGGTAACCGTTATGTTTCATACATTAGTTTTTAAAGATATGTTTTGGTATTCCTTTTTACGGTGTGGGTTTCTATTAAAACCTTCGAGTAGTAAACAATTTATAACCCCGACGAATTTTGGTGGAGAAATTCATTTTAAGGGGGGTAGAATGTTACACCCGGAGATTTTAGGAGATATATTATTTTTAATTTCTTTGACATACACTACAACAAGATTAACTCGTACTATACGAAACACCGTATTAGCTTGTAGTATATGAAACATTATTCTTGACTCGTGTTACAACAATTTCGAGCTTGTTTTGTGGAAATTATTCTACACAACATTAAGTATATATTTTTTTTAATGTATAAATGAAATATGTTTTGATTATGTTATATGCAACACCAAACAGAGCTTTTACTATACGCAGCCCTGAATTGGCTTACATTACACATAGTCAAGACCTTCTTCGATAGCGTGTGTAGTACGCAATACCAAGTTTCACTAACCGAGATATTATTATAATATTATTATGAACTAGCCATTATGAATAGTAATACCCACTTTTTGAAATTTTATAAATTTTATCTTTCAAAATGGACAACATTTTTTATTCGGAATATCGAAATTAGCCTAGGTTAAATGTTTGGTATTTTTCTGAAAACTTTCAATTTTTGATGAATAGTGAAAATGCTGGGTTACTATTTAAAAACCGACTTTTTTATTTAAATAATTATTTATTTTATTTAAATTTATTTTATGTCAAAATTGATACATAAGACCTATATAAGTCCAATTTAACTCATTAGAGTCATTTTATAATAATTTTAGATATATAAAAAGTTTATTAGACTTTTCACCGTCTTTTACCCACCTCCTAGGAGAATTTGAAAATTTACATAAAACTTAATTTTATAACTTCTATGAATGGAATTTAGAAAATCCAAGAGACTCAATTAGTAACAATGAGTAAAATGTGGTTCAATATGATAAATATAATTTTTGGTGAATAGTAAGTTTTTACATTTTTTTACCACGGTTAAAAGTAAATAGGGTAATTAAGGGTAAAAATGATATTATTATAACCCTAACACATCTCTTAATTCTATTGGATACGTTTAATTCGACCAAAAGAAACCATAGGAATAAAATATTACTCTTTAGGTCAACTTAGATTATATTAGGACATTTATTATTATTTTATTTAAAAAACACTTAAAATATTTAAAATCAAAGTTTAATACCTAAAACATTTTTAATACATGGTTATACAGAAGATAAATTCGACTGTAAATATTCATTATAAAGCTGAAAAGATTTTTTACCTAATGGTATTTTATTTATAATTTTTAGACATTAAATAATTTAATTTATTTATGACACAATGATGATGCAATAATTACCTTATTAATGAAATATTAACATAATTGATGTTATAAATACCCAAATAAATGTAATTTTAAACTTTTTATGAATTAAACTAATTTTATAGGTTAATATGACATGTTAGTATTGATTTAATTATCTTTTTTATAACTAATGATTATGTTATAATTTTCACAAAAATCAATTACCAAATAGTGTCCAAATTGACCTAAAATAGTTTTTTAAAAAAATATTTTATTATTAATTGTTATTATATTCCTAAAAATATAAGGGTCGGCCAAATGACTTAGATAAGGATATTTACATTAATAATGTACCACTTGGGGTTCTTTTGGCTTGTTATAGTAATTTTATTAACCATATAGTGTATGAAAAAAAGAAGACACGGTAAAAGTTTATTTATTTAACTTAGAGTTAAATATAAAATGTAAGTTCAAAACAGTAACATAAACTTGTATAAAACCTATTGGTTTAGAGGAGTTAGACACATCCCCACTTTAGTTTCGAAATAAATTAATTTATAGATACTATAAACCGAATATGTCTTTATTATTAAATAATATTTTATGTTTTTTCAAAGGTGCCCCTCTCCTTCCTTATAAAAAGGGCACTCATTCCCTATTCTCTACACACCCTTTTGAGCCTTGAAGCTCGGCCAACCCCTTCCCATTTCTCTTATTTAATTCCCTATAAACATTCTGTAGGTTCTGGTCTTCTCAAAAGAACAACTCTAGTTCCCTAAAAAGAAGTTTAAAGGAGGTGCGTTGAGGAAGAGGTAATCTCTTCTACCAACTCTTTCACGTTTCTTTCTTCTTCTACTTCCTATCATTTAGTTGTATTTTTATAAAGTAATAACATAAGTATTACTTATATATTAATATACTATTATAAATATGAAAAAACCCTATTTCACCTTCTATCCATCCTATTGAAAACGAAATCACCACACAAGCGTACGTACGGAATACCGTCTCAACGCCGTGGTGTAATCGGTTTTTCCACCACCACATTACTTGGATGGGTATAATGGTGTAAATAATAACTATATATTATTTTTATAACATCATACTAATTATAAGATATTATATCATCCACTCCAATTATATTCTATAAATATGGGAATGATATCATCGCTCGTGCGTACGTACGGATTACCGTCTCCACGACGCGATCAGATTCATTTTCCATGTTAAAAATTTAAGAATGATTATAAATAATATATAATAAGTAATCATGAAATATATGACATTATAATACTATTGGATTTACATATATATATATATATATATGTATGTCATCTACATACTTCAATTCAAGTCACTAAGGAAAGGAAAACAGCGTTCATGCATACGTACAACCTACCGTCTCCACAAACAGTGCATTTCATTTTATTTATCTATCTATTATATATATATATATCCTGAATATATATGATATATAAATCATTATTTACATTCTGGAAGTAATTAAATCATGATATAAGTAATAATAATATCAAGAACAACAAGTCCAAACACGTACGATAAATAAAACGATTTTACCCAAAACGCTGCTTTATCATGGAATTTACAAAACAACGGGTAATATAAAGTCATAAGTGAACCATATATGATATAATAACAATTAATATGATTCTATAATAAGTAAATGATATTATTTATATCATTATATAGGAGGTTTGGACACGTACGAATCATATCAGAAATAAGGTAAGGGATAATTTTTCAATCTCATTTTTATCTGAGAATGCATATAAGTATTTACTGGGGTTATATTTTTCTTACATGTCCATAAAAATATTTTTCATAAAGTGTTTAATATTATTCCATGTATTTTTAAATTCATTTTTACCCCTCTTTTTCTTTTACTTTTTTTATAGAAGTAATTTTTCTTTTGTTTACCATATGAGGAACTTTTTGACACTTCCGGCAAAAGTACGAGAAGGATGTTTTTTAACTTATATGGAATGAATGGATTTTTACGGTTTCATAAATCCTTATTTTCAAGAATCTTACTATAAAATATTTCATGACTATTTTCAACAAAACACTTTTCTTTTAAAATTTCATGGCGTTTTGTAAAGATAAAATGATTTTGAAGAAGAAAGGATGTTTTCCTCAAGAATCCATTTCAAGTGTTTTATCAAAACCATTTTCCATACAAGATGAAATTATTTCATATGTGTATGTTTCAAGTATAATTTATCTCTTATTTAAATGGATCCACTTTTCTTATGATGAAATGATATCCATTTGTTTTATATAGATAATGTTATGATGGGATGATGTTTATGAAACCGAATTTTATTCTTTGGGTTATGATGAATGGTTTATGTTTATGTTGTGGCACAAGTAATAATGATTTAATTATGAGATGGGTGGGACCTATTTCTCCCTCCAATGCATTGGGTAAAGATTTATATCTCATGATATAGACATGGCTAGAATGGTATGTTAATCTGGTTCAGTGATACAGGACTGGAACAAAGAGTGAACTCGATTCAGAAAGAGACTTTGTCCACTAAGATGGTCTTGGAAGAAATGCCTTGGCTACTATAGAAATCATATCATGTGATTAAAGATTTCCATAATTAAATGTTTTATTCCCATGATATTTTATCATGCTTAATGTTTCTTTATGACCTATGCCTTACGTACTACCAAGATTTATTTCACAACTCAAGATTTAGATGTGTAAACATTATGTTCATGTTTTGAAGTTCAAATGTATATGGTTTGTTTTATTTTCCCCATGGTTACCCTTACTGAGCATTTGATCTCACCCTTTATATGTTTTCTTTTCCCCAGGATATAAATAAAGGTTTTAGGTATGAAAACAAAAGGGGAAGATCTTTATGGGAGATGTTGAAGATCTTTCACCACGATTAGAAGATTATGTTCTGAGTTTCCAAAGACACTAAACTATTACAGTCCTTGTGTGTCTGTTTTTTTATGTATTAAGTATTATGAAAATGTAATGTAATGTCTATGTACATCAGGCATCGGGTCTCTATAGTTGGTATTAGAGGAAATGTTTAGTTAACATTTGGAAACTAGGATGTGAAAACTTTATTGAGATCCCTAGAGATATTTCTAAGGTATGTCTAGGGATGTCCCTAAGGTTAAGTATATGTATAGTTTATAGTCCTAGAATTATGGTAACAATATTAGAATTAAACCTAAGATGTTAGATATTGAAGTTACTCTCCCTTGATTATGATTTTTTCCTCACAAACTATTCTTTTTGGGTTTTACAAAATGGCTAGAAACAGGAAGATTCACGATAATGGAGGATATGATGGACAATGGAATGATATTATTCATGAGAAACTGAACGAAATTTGATCTGGAAGTCCACATGTTGTTATTATTCCTAATAAAAAATCTCATAATATGATAAATAATCTTAACTTTGGTATGTTTCTCGACTCAGCTAATAAGAGAAAGATGGAGTTTGATGATGATCATAGAGGAAAGAACGTTCAATATCCCTCAAGTAGATCATGTTGGAAGAGGCATCAGGGAGAATGTTTCAAAAGAACTGGAAGATGCTTTGGGTGTGTAGAATAAGGACATAAATCTAGTAAGTGCAAAAGAAAAGGTTCAGTTAACACCATGGACAAGGATAATGGTATTTCTAAGACATAAACAACGGTTATGTGTTTTAAATGTGGAATGTACGACCATTATGCAAACCAATTCCCTAAGGGAAATCTCATAAAGAAAATCCGCATGGTCATATGGGTAGTATTTATGTGGATGATGATGAAGAGACAACAAATGATATATGAGATGGAAGAAATGATGGTGCTCAGTCAGTGGTTTAAGAAGGTAGTGTAATGATTGTATGTTTATCAAGAATAATGTACGGTACTATGGAATAAAGAAAAATCTAAGGATTGTTACATTGTTGCCTTTGCTTGAGTTTTGAAAGTATATGTTGAATGGTACCGGTAACCATGAATGGTTATTCAAATATTTTTAGAAAGCACCTAATATGCGCATAAAGAAGGGATACAAAGATAATGAAATGTTTGATAGTATTAATGAGCTCATGACGAATATAAGGAAAAAGTGATATCATGGTTTGAGTATATAAAAATTTTGGGATTTTGGTATATGGAAAGAGTTACGTTGTCACAACATTCATGTTTTCTCTACGGTTCAGGAGAATACGTGATTAAGCTATTCAAATGTTTAGAATGTGACCAACAAGATACATCGTATGATATATGGGGGATAAATGATGGTATTCAAATGCTCGGCAGATGACATTTCTAATAATATTTTTCTTTATACAATGATCTTGGACAGAAGTATTTTGGATAAGCCAAGTGATTAGAATTAATTAAGTTAGACAGAAGATAGTATTGCTTAAGGGTAGAACTTTTTTCAATTTTATTGTAGGAATGTTATTATAATGTAGCTTTAGAAAAAGGGACAACCTGCATGGCGAGCGACAACCCGTCGCGTCAGACAAGGATGTGGGAATCAAACCCACAAACGAAGTGAGATAGGCCTTTATTTCCTACCATTGGCCTACAGGAAGTCCCTGGTTAGTAGAAACTAGTTTTATTAAGCAATATGATAGATGAAGTATAATTCCATTTTTGGAATCATATACGATTAACCTCACCACAGATGGACTTATGTATATTTTTTTTTAACTTTTTATAACCTTTTGTTTGAGACATATGGAATGAACCATCATTCTATCACATGATCTCCTAACACTTCATGAATGAAAAATTGACCTTCATCTCTTTAAGAGATGAAGTGGAAATTGTTCAAGTCACGAACAATGGTGAGATTATACCAAAATAAAGTTACAATTTCTTGTAATTCAAATTCATCAACTTTAGGGAAATCATCTTGAAAACCAAAAATGTTGTTATAGTGCCCTTATATCTTATGAATCATATGGTACCTTAGATCATCACAAATTTATGTATTTGTGATTGTTGGATTTTTCATAGCCATGTTCTCTACCACTCTCCATCAGAACTTGATGGTTAGATTTCTCTTCCATATCCACATTTTCACCTATGTTCTCCTTTGTGGAAACCCAGTGATTATTTAATTTGGGTCACCGTTATGTTTCATACATTATTTTTTAAAGATAATTTTTGGTATTCCTTTTTACGATGTGGGATTCTATTAGAACATCCGAGTAGTAAACCATTTATAACCCCGATGAATTTCAAAGGAGAAATTCATTTTAAGTGGGGTAGAATGTAACACCCGGAGATTTTAGGAGATATATTATTTTTAATTTCATTGATATACACTACAACAAGATTAACACATACTATACGTAACACCGTATTAGATTGCGGTATACGCAACACTATTCTTGACTCATGTTACACACAATTTAAAGCTCGTTTTGTGGAAATTATTCTACACAACATTAAGTATAGATTTTGTTTAATGTAAAAATAAAAAAAGTTATGATTATATTATACGTAACACCAAACAGAGCATTCACTACACGCAACCCGGACTTTTATTGCATTACACGCAATCAAGACCTTCTTCGATAGCGTGTGTAGTACGCAATACCATGTTTCACTAAACGAGATATTATTATAATATTATTATGAACTAGCCATTATGAATAGTAATACACACTTTTTGAAATTTTATAAATTTTATTTTTCAAAATGGACATCATTTTTGGATTTGGAATATCGAAATTAGTCTAAGGTGAATTTTTGGTATTTTTCTGAAAACTTTCAATTTTTGATGAATAGTGAAAACACTGGGTTCATATTTAAAAACCAACTTTTTATTTTAATAATTATTTATTTGACTGAAATTTATTATAGGTCAAAATTGATACATATGACCTATATAAGTTAAATGTAATTCATTGGAGTCATTTTATAAAAATTTTAGATATATAAAAATTTTATTGAACTTTTCACCGTCTTTTACCCACTTCCTAAAAGAATTTGAAAATTTATATAAATCTTACTTTTATCATTTCTGTGAATGGAATTTCGAAAATTCGAGGGACACAGTTAATATCAAGGAGTAAAATGTGGTTCAATTTGATAAAATTAATTTTTGGTGAATAGTATGTTTTTACTTTTTTTTACCAGGGTTAAAAGTAAATAGGGCAATTCAGGGTAAAAATGGTATTATTATTACCCTAAAAATTATCTTAATTATGTTGGATAAGTCTAATTCGACAAAAAACAACCATAGGAATAAAATATTACCCTTTAGGTCCACTTGGATTAGATTAAGAAATTTATTATTATTTTATTTAAAAAGGAGTTAAAATATTTGAAATCAAAGTTTAATAACTAATTTTTCTTAATATAGGGTTATACATAAGATAAATTAGACTACAATTATTCATTTGAAATCTAAAAAGATTTCCTACCTAATGGTATTTTATATATAATTTTTAGACATTAAATGATTTATTTAATTTATGACACAATGATGATGCAGTAATTACCTTATTAATGAAATATTAACATAATCGATGTTATAAATACCCAAATAAATGTAATTTTAAACTTTTTATGAATTACACTAATTTTATATATTAATATGACATGTTATTATTGATTTAATTAACTTTGTTAGAACTAATCACGATGTTATTATTTTCACAAAAAACAATTACCCAATTAACTAATCACTGTAAAAACAAGATTAACTCGTACTATACGCAACACCGTATTATCTTGCAGTATACGCAACACTATTCTTGGCTCGTGTTACACACAATTTGAAACTCGTTTGGTGGAAATTATTCTACGCAACATTAAGTATATATTTTGTTTAATGTATAAATGAAATAATTTTTTATTATGTTATACGCAACACCAAACAGAGCTTTCACTACACGCAGCCCTGACTTGGCTTGCATTACACACAATCAAGACCTTCTTCGATAGCGTGTGTAGTACGCAATACCATGTTTCACTAAACGAGATATTATTATAATATTAATATGAACTAGCCATTATGAATAGTAATACCCACTTTTTAAAATTTTATAAATTTTATCCTTCAAAATGGACTTCATTTTTTGATTCGGAATATTCAAATTAGCCTAGGTTGAATTTTTGGTATTTTTCTGAAAACATTCAATTTTTGATGAATAGTGAAAACACTGGGTTCCTATTTAAAAACTGAATTTTTATTTAAATAATTATTTATTTTATTGAAATTTATTTTAGTCAAAATTGATACATAAGACCTATATTTGTTCAATGTAATTCATTGAAGCCATTTTATAATAATTTTAGATATATAAAAAGTTTATTCAACTTTTCATAGTCTTTTACCCACCTCCTAGGAGAATTTGAAAATTTACATAAAACTTAATTTTATCACTTCTGTGAATGGAATTTCTAAAATCCGAGAGACACAGTTAATATCAAGGAGTATAATGTGGTTCAATATGATAAAAATAATTTTTGGTGAATAGTATGTTTTTACTTTTTTTTACCACGGTTAAAAGTAAATAGGGTAATTAAGGGTAAAAATGATATTATTATTACCCTAACACATGTCTTAAATCTGTTGGATAAGTTTAATTCGACAAAGAACAACCATAGGAATAAAATATTACCCTTTAGGTCCACTTGGATTAGATTAGGACATTTATTATTATTTTATTTAAAAAAGAGTTAAAATATTTAAAATCAATGTTTAATAACTAAAGCATTTTTAATATAGGGTTATAAATAAGTGAAATTCAAATATAAATATTCATTAAAAAGCTAAAAGTATTTCCTACTTAAAGGTATTTTATTTATAATATTTAGACATTAAATGATTTAATTTATTTATGACACAATGATGATGCAGTAATTACCTTATTAATGAAATATTAACATAATTGATGTTATAAATACCTAAATAAATGTAATTTTAATCTTTTTAGGAATTACACTAATTTAATAGGTTAATATCACATGTTAGTATTGATTTAATTGAATTTGTAAGAACTAATCATGCTGTTATGATTTTCACAAAAACTAATTACCAAATAGTGTCAAAATTGACATAAAATAGTTTTTAAAACAAATATTATATTATTAATTGTTATTATATTCTTAAAAATCTAAGGTTCGGCCAAATGACTTATATAAGGATATATACATTAATAATGAACCACTTGGGGTTATTTTGGCTTTTTATAGTAACCTTATTAACCATATAGTGTAATAAAACAAGAAGACACGGTAAAAGTTAAATTATTTAACTTAGAGGTAAATCTAAATGATAAGGTTAAAATATGTAAGAACCCAAGTTTTTAGAAACGGGTCCAAACCTGGCCCTGTTTAAACTTTTGACTGGTTTTTGAGAAGTCTGAAAAACTTGGGCAGTTTCTAGAAATTTCCAGACTACACGCCATGTACTTTAAGTACACGGCGTGTATGAGTTACCCAAGTGACCGGCCGTGTGATCGCCGAGTACAAGCCATGTGAAGACCGTGTAGAACTTTCCCACTACACGGCGTGTATTTCTGAAAATGTCATGTATCCCTTACCCTTGCGAGGCCAGGTACATGTCATGTGGTTCCCAGGTGTAAATTTCCATCTACACGGTGTGTAGCCTTCCTTGACACACCGTGTACCCTTGCCCCGTGTAGCGGCCGAGACCTTGGCTGTGTGCTGACTGTGTACCCTGTCCAAGACGTGTGCTGGACTCCGCTTAAGTCGGAGTATGGAAACACGTCTACACTCCGTGTACTTTGGAAATACACACCGTGTACTTTTTTTTATTTTATTGATCGGAGCGTCGTCGCGTCTCATTCCCAGAATTATCTTCTTCTTCCCTTTCGGACAAACCCTTCGTCCGAAAAACCTCCAAGAACTCAAACCCTTCCAGAATCTTCGTACGTCCTCCGTTCTTCGATCCGTCAGTGGCAGTGGGACTCCATCAGAAAGGCTAACCCCTCACACCCTTCTTCGTCCTTGATTCCTCACCTGTTCCTCCGCAGGTTTCATCCAAACAGAATTTCCAGATTTGACGGAAACACAGATCTACCGCGATTCAGTCCGATTCAGAGGCTGAAATCAAAGGAGTGTCATCGTACGAGTATGAGGTAGGTGGTTCATAGATTCTTTCGTGTTTTTATAGAAAATTTGGGGTTGCGACCTTCGGGCGGGACGTCGGGTGTTGAGCGAGACCCTATTTATTTGTTTTTATTTAATTCTCTGCAATATGGAATGCCTCTGGTTATTCTCTAACCCTATTGCGATTGAGCGAGGTCGGGTTTATCGTTTGGGGAAATTCGGCCGGGGGTGCCGAAATGCATGTGTATTGGACCATTGTGTAAACTGCTGTGTTTTTACTTCTTATTGAATGTCTCGAGTTAACTATTTAGTTTAATTGTTAAATCGTGAATGAGTTAGGTGCCAGTATGGGATAGCACATGTTAGTGCAATTTGATTGTTTAGTAATTTCTTGTTTAAAGTTATGCTTCTATGTATGAATATGCAATGTGTGATATTTCCTGTGTTGAATTTCTTATTGTGTTGGGAGTGGCCCACATATATTGTTGACTGATGGGGATCAAAGGTTGGGGCTTTGGCTCGGGATACATTGGTTGGTTGCTACCACGGGATTGCATGTCATGGACGTCGGTTGAGGCAGTTGGACTGTCAGGTTGGGCTTTGGCCTGGGTTACTTGGATGGCAAGGCCATCTGACTTGAGCGACAAGTTCGCATGGACATGAGGTGTCAGAGGTGTTGTGGCTTGGGACATACTATGGTGATTACCACTCACTGGGTACTTTTGAGTAGTGTGGACACAGATAGACTCCGAGATGAGGTGGTACGACCACTCGCTGGGTAGAGGCCCCCAGTAGATGCGGTTAGTTATATTTGGTTTGGGGGTGCTTCCCATAGGAAGCCACATGGAAGGCGAGGAGCCTTCGAGAGACAGCTTTGAGGCGGTCAGGTTGGGGGCAGAGGCTCTCCGTGATTTGAGGGCAGACATCGCTGTCCCTCCGGTTATCTTTTGAGGACAGGTATCGTTGTTCCTATGGATGTTGTGCCATGGGAAGGATGAGATTTCGAGATGGGTTACGATGATTGGATGTGCCCTCGGGACGTTGGTACTTGAGAAACATGGTGTCAGGTGGCTCGAGGTGCCGGGCTGCAGATCAGATTTTCCGGCGTTGGCCGAAGCAGGTGACACATCCTGGTGGCTGTTGAGCACCAGTGAGGTCTTTGTTTACTTTTGGGCATTACACTGTTTACTATTTTCTTATATGGGAATGTCTGCCTAAACACTTATATTAGGTACGCACCTCTGGGTGGTATCCTACTGAGACTTGTCTCTCACCCTACATGAGCCCTTAAAAACGCATGTAAACATTATGAAATTGCGTGCAGGTAAAGGGTCAGCCTCCGGAGCTGGACTTTAGTGCTGATTGACTTGGAGACTGGCACAGACCCCGAGGTCATGCCGTACTGGAGTTACTTGTTTAGCATTCTTTTCTTGCATCAGCATGTTTAATTTATATTGTATCTACTACTGGTTAGCCATTGGTTCCATTATATATGTATTTATTTGTATGACTTGCTTGGATGCATGCTTGGTTATTTTAGCAGTTATTGTAGTTGATTGTTGGCATGACATTATATTTACTTTCCGCTGCTGTTGTTTTTATATTGCTTCCACTGTTTATTATTATTGAATGTGCTTCCGCTATACGGGTCTTGTTCGAGTCTGCTGAGTCATTTATTTCTGCTGTATATTTAGTATTCTACTCGGACCTATAGCATTTTATTCCTCCGGGAGGGTATAGCCTCCCCATTATACCTATCAGACCCTCTCTTCTAGTCAGTAACCTTTGGCGTTTAGGGGAGGTGCGCCTAAGGTAGTGACACCCGACCTATTCGGCACTGTTTGGGTGGCTGGCCGGGTCCAGGTCGTTACAAAGTGGAATCAGATGACGTGCATGACAAGGATTTAGTAGCGTTGCCTTGATGACTACTAATGAGTTTGAGACTTCTATTTTCATTTTCTTCTAGTTTTACTATTTGGGATATGGTAGACTGGAGGTAGGTTGTTGTTGGAACTGGATTTTTGAACTTGTTCTTGGGTACCTGCAGCCCCATGTACGAGGGATGGATTGAGTTGCCGGGGGTGAGAATTGCTGTTTGCTTTTTGCTCAGATTATAGTTGATATGATTTCCACCTAGGTGGCTCACTTGTTGAGTGATGTTATTGATTATGATATGTAAAACTTGGCCGGTATGGCAAGGGTTTCTTTCTTGGCTTTTGATAGGAAAATTTTAGGGTATTTCAATTTCATAACTGCACGTATGCTTTGTGAAGTGATAACACCATGTGAATAAAATAAATTCCCATGTTATGTATGCTCTGAAATGTGGATAGGTAAAACTCCTGATTGAATTGTTCGTTTATGGCAATGTATATGCCATGATTTCTATTTTTGTAGAATTGCATGTTGCAGGATATTTGGGTCTCGCTCTTATGAGAGCAGGCATGCACTATGGGTGAGGCAGTGTAACTGTCAGGATTGGGCGACACGGTCATCGGGATTGAGGCAACGTTTGTTGTCAGGACGGGCATGGCCCGAGGTACTAATGATACTTGTCTCTGTTGAGGGAAGGTAAGGAGGCCATGAGGTCGTGATGCCGTGGGGCATGGGTTGCGGTGAGGGGGAGTAAGGGTAGTTGTTATGCACTGCCTTTTACTGCTTTCCTTATATTTGTAGAATATATTGTTATATAGATTTATGTGGGATATGTAACCATTTATGATATTCAATGGGTTACTTCTTCACGAGACTATGGAGCGACAGACAGGAGAGGATATGGTACCGTAGGATGTAGGTTACTTGAGGTGCCATGCGCATCGGGGCATCATGGATGCGGGTTACTTGAGGTGCATAGAACCAGGTTTGAATTGAGCATCTATTAGATGCAGGACCTCAGGGAGGCGGACGCCGATGCGGCGAGAGTTACGTTGGGTGTCAGAAGCGACACGTGAGCACCGAGGAGGTTCAGGGGTGACGATGTGTCACGGGAGGGCCATGGGTCCGGGAAATAGGTCGTTGGGCCTTGTTTGTTTATTTGTTTTCTCTGAGCTTTGTTTGAGTTGAGACCGAGTAGGCGATTCCTAAGGTGGGGAGCCCTTTTTAGGAATTTAGCTAGAACCTTGAGACCGGGGTAGTCTAGGTCATTTAACCAGAATGGGCATGTTTGGTTCCATCTCCTGGTTTCGTTTGGTAGCTCGGGGATGAGCTACGTTAAGGTGGGGAGTTTGTAAGAACCTGAGTTTTTAGAAACGGGTCGAAACCCGGCCCTGTTTAAACTTTTGTCTGGTTTTTGAGAAGTTTGGAAAATATGGGCAGTTTTCGGAAATTTCCAGACTACACGTCGTGTACTTTAAGTACACGTTGTGTATGAGTTACCCGAGTGGCCGGTCGTGTGCTCGCCGAGTACATGCCATGTGAAGACTGTGTAGAACTTTTCCACTACACAGCTCGTATTTATGGACACGTCAGGTATCCCTTACCCGTGTGAGGCCATGTACATGTCGTGTGGTGCCCAGGTGTAAATTTCCATCTACACGGCGTGTAGCCTTTCTTGACACGCCATGTACCCTTGCCCTGTGTAGCGGCCGAGACCCTTTCCATGTGCTGACCGTGTACCCAGTCCAATCCATGTGCTGGACTCCGCTTAAGTCAGAGTATGGAAACACATCTACATGACGTGTAATTTAGAAATACACGCCCTGTACTTTTTTTATTTTATCGATCGGAGCATCGTCGTGTCTCATTCCCAGAATTCTCTTCCTCTTCCATTTTGGACAAACCCTTCATCCGAAAAACCTCCAAGAACTCAAACCCTTCCAGAATCTCCGTACGACCTCCGTTCTTTGATCCGTCAGTGGCTGCGAGGCCCCATAGGAAAGGATAACCTCGTGAACCCTTCTTCGTCCTTGATTCCTCACCTGTTCCTCCACAGATTCCATCCGAACGGAATTGACGGATTTGATAGAAATGCAGATCTACCGTGATTCAGTCTGATTCAAAGGCAGAAATCAAAGGAGTGTCATCGTACGAGTTTGAGGTAGGTGGTGCATACCTTATTTCATGTTTTTGTAGACAATTTGGGGTTGCGACCTTCGGGCACGACGTCGGGGGTTGATAGAGACCTTGTTTATTTGTTTTTATTTTATTATCTGCAATATGGAATGCCTTTGGGTATTCCCTAACCCTGTTGTGACTGAGCGAGACCAGGTTAGAGGTCGTTGCTCATTTGGGGAAATTCGGCCAGGGTTGCCGAAATGCGTGTGTATTGGAACATTTTGTAAACTGCTTTGTTTTTACTGCTTATTGAATTTCTCGAGTTAACTGTTTAGTTTAATTGTTAAATCGTGAATGAGTTAGGTTCCAGTATAGGGTTGAACAAGTTAGTGCAATTTGACTATTTATTAATTTTCTGTTTAAAGTGATGATTCCAAGTATGATTATGAAATGTGTGATATTTCTTGTGTTGAACTACTTGTTATGTTGGGAGTGGTCCAGATATATTGTTGAGTGATGGGGATCACAGGTTGGGGCATTGGCTCGGGATACTTTGGGTGGTTACTACCACGGGATTGGGCGTCATGGACGTCGGTTGAGGCAGTTGGACTGTCAGGTTGGGCTTTGGCCCGAGTTACATGGATGGAAAGGCCATCTGACGTGAGCGACAGGTTCGCAGGGACACGAGGTGGCATAGGTGTTGTGGCTTGGGACATACTGAGGTGATTACTGCTCACCGGGTACTTTTGAGTAGTGTGCACACAGATAGACTCCGAGATGAGGTGGTATGGCCACTCACAGGGTAGAGGCCCCCGATAGATGCAGTTAGGTATATTTGGTTTGGGGGTGCTTGCCATAGGAAGCCATGTGGAAGGCGAGGAGCCTTCGGGAGACAGCTTTGAGGCAGTCAGGCTGGGGGCAGAGGCTCGCCATGATTTGAGGGTAGACATCACTGTCCATCTGGTTATCTTTTGAGGACAGGTATCGCTGTTCCTCCGGATGTTGTTCCATGGGAAGGATGACCTTTCCAGCTGGGTTACGATGACTGGGCGTGCCTTCAGGACGTCGGTACTTGAGATACATGGTGTCAGGTGGCACGAGGTGCCGGGCATCCGATCAGATTTTCCGGCATTGGCCGAAGCATGAGACACTTCCTGGTGGCTGCTGAGCACTAGTGAGGTCTTTGTTTACTTTTGGGAATTGCACTGTTTACTGCTTTCTTATATGGGAATGTCTTCATAAACACTTATATTAGGTACGCACCTCTGTGTGGTATCCTACTGAGACTTGTCTCACACCCTACACGGGCCCTTCGGGACGCGTGTAGACTTTATGAAATTGTGTGCAGGTAAAGGGTCCGCCTCAGGAGCTGGACATTAGTGCTGATTGACTTGAATACTAGCACGGACCCTAAGGTCAATCCATATTGGAGTTACTTGTTTAGAATTATTTTCTTGCATCATCCTGTTTACTTTATATTGTAGCTACTACTGGTTATCCATTGGCGCCATTATATATGTATTGATTTGTATGAATTTCTTGGATGCATGCTTGGTAGCTTTAGCAGTTTCTGTAGTTGATTGTTGGCATGAATTTCCATTTACTTTACGATACTGTTATTTTTATATTGCTTCTGCTATTTATTGTTATTGAATGTGCTTCCGCTATGTGGGTCTGGTTCGAGTCTACTGAGTCATTTATTTCAGCTGTATATTTAGTATTTTACTCAGACCTGTACCATTTTATTCCTCCAGGAGGGTATAACCTCCCCACTATACCTATCAGACCCTCATTGCTAGTCGGCATCCTTTGGCGTTTAGAGGAGGTGCGCCTATGGTAGTGACACCTGACCCGTTCGGCACTGTTCGGGTGGCTGGCCAAGTCCGGGTCCTTACAAAACAGTAACATAAAATTGTTTAAAAGCTATTGGTTTAGATAAGTTCAACACATACCCACTTTAGATTCAAAATAAATCAATTTATAGCTACTATAACCCGAATATGACTTTATTATAAAATAAATTTTTATGTTTTTCCAAAGGTGCCCCTCTCCTTCCTTATAAAAAGGGCACCCCTTCCCTCTTCTCTTAACATGATTTTGTTCCTTGAAGCTTGGCCAACCCCTCCCCATTTCTCTTATCCACTTCCCTAGAAACATTCTTGAGGTTCTGGTATTCTCAAAATACCAACTCTATTTCCCTAAAAAGATGTTTAAAGGAGGTGCGTCAAGAAAGAACTAATCTCTTCTACCGACTCTTTCATGTTTCTTTCTTTTTCTACTTCCTCTTATTGTGTTGTTTCATTATACAGTAATAACAGAAGTATTACTTCTATACGGATATGTTATTATAAATATTAAACAACCCTATTTCTCCTTCTATCCATCCTATGGAAAACGAAATCACCACGCATGCATACGTACGGAATATCGTCTCCATGCCCTGGTGTAATCAGTTTTGCCACCACCACCATACTTGGAAGGGTATAATGGTGTAAATAATAACTATATATGATTATTATAACATCATACTGATTCTAAGATATTATATCATCCACTCAAATTCCATCCAATAAATATGATAACGATATCATCGCTCGTGCGTACGTACGGATTACCATCTCCACGACGCGATGACATTCATTTTCCATGTTAACAATTCAAGAATGATTATAAAGAATATATAATAGGTAATCATAAAATTTATGACATAATAATTCTATTGGATTTATGTATATATATATATGCCATCTTCATAATTCAATTCAAGTCACTATGGAAAGGAAAACAACGTTCATGCATACATACGGACTACCGTCTCCATGAACGGTGTATTTCATTTTATTTATCTACCTATTATATATATATACTGAATATATATGATATATAAATAATGATTTTCATTATGTAACTAATTAAATAATGATATATGTAATAATAATATCAATAACAACAAGTCCAAACACGTACGATAAATAAAACGATTTTACCCAAAACGCTGATTTAACATGGAATTTACAAAACAACGGGTAATATAAAGTCTTAAGTAAACTATATATGATATCATAACAATGAATATGATTCTATAATAAGTCAATGAAATTATTTAAATCATTATACAGGAGGTTCAGACACGTACGAAGCATATCATACCTAAGGTAAGGGATAATTTTTCAATCTCATTTTTTTCCGAGATTGCATATAAGTAAGTATTTAATGGGGTTATATTTTTCATCCATGTCCATAAAAATATTTTTCATAAAGTGTTTAATATTATTCCATGTATTTTTCAAGTCATTTTTACCCATCTTTTACTTTTACTTTTTGTAATGGAAGGAATATTTCTTTTGTTTACCATACGAGGAACTTTTTGACACTTCCAGCAAAAGTACGAGAAGAATGTTTTTTTAACTTATACGGCATGACCAGATTTTTACGGTTTCATAACTCCTTATTTTTAAGAAGCTTACTATACAATATTTCTTTACTATTTTCATCAAAATAATTTTCTTTTAAAATTTCATGGCTTTTTGTAAAAAGAAAATGACTTTGAAGAAGAAAGGATATTTTCCTCAAGAATCCATTTCAAGTGTTTTATCAAAACCATTTTCCATCTAAGATGAAATTATTTCATATGTGTATGTTTCAAGTATAATGTATCTATTATTTAAATGGATCCACTTTTCTTATGATGAAATGATATATATGTTTTTATATGGATAATATTATTATGGGATGATGTTTATGAAACCCATTTTTATTCTTTGGGTTATGATGAATGGTTTATGTTTATGTTGTGGCAGAAGTAAGAATTATTTAATTATGAGATGGGTGGGACCTATATCTCCCTTCAATGAATTGGGTAAAGATTGATATCTCATGAGATAAACATGGCCGGAATGTTATGTTAATCCGGTTCAGTGATACAAGACTGGAATGAGGAGTGAACTCGATTCAGAAATGGGATTTCTCCACAAAGATGGTCTTGGTAGCAATACCTTGGATTCTATGGAAATCATATCATGTGAGTCATGGTTGCCACAATTACAAGTTTTAATCCCATGATATTTTATCATGATTAATTTTTCTTTATGACCTATACCTTACGTACTACCAATATTTATTTCACAACTCAAGATTTTGATGTGTAAACTTTATGTTCATGTTTTGAAGTTCACATGTATATGGTTTGTTTTATTTTCTCCATGATTACCCTTACTGATCATTGGACCTCACCCTTTTTATGTTTTCTTTTCCCCAGGATATAATGAAATGTTTTAGGTACGGAAAAAAAGGGGAAGATCTTTATGGGAGATGTTAAAGATCTTTCACCACGATTAGAAGATTATGTTCTGAGTTTCCAAAGACACTAAACTATTATAGTCCTTGTGTCTTTGTTTTTGTTATGTATTAACTATTCTGAAAAAATAATATAATTTCTCTTTACTTCAGGCTTTGAGTCTCTACAGTTGGTATCAGAGTAAAGGTTTAGTTAACCTTTGTAAACTAGGATGTGAAAACATTAGTGAGATCCCTAGAGATATTTCTAAGGTATGTCTAGGGATGTCTCTAAGGTTAAGTATAAGTATAGGCTATAGTCCTAGAATTACGGTAACAATATTAGAATTAAACCTAAGATGTTAGATATTGATGTTACTCCCCCTTGATTATGATTTTGCCTCTCACACTATTCTTTTTTGGTTTTACAAAATGTCTAGAAACAGGAAGATTCACGATAATGGAGGATATGATGGACAATGGAATGATATTCTTCATGAGAAACCGAATGAAATTGGATCTGGATGTCCGCATATCGTTATTATGCCTAATCAACAATCTCATAATATGATCAATAATCTCAACCTTGGTACATTTCCCGACTCAGGTAATAAGAGAAAGATCGAGTTTCATGATGATCATAGGGGAAAGAAAGTTCAACATCGGTCAAGTAAATAATGTGGGAAGAGGCATCAGGGAGAATGTTTCAAAGGAACTGGAAGATGCTTTTGGTGAGGAAAAGAAGGACACAAATTCAGTAAGTGAAAAAGAAAAGGATCGATTAACACCATGTAAAAGGATAATTGTATTTCTAAGACATCAATAATGGGTAATTGTTTTAAATGTGGAATGTACGGGTATTATGAAATACAATTCCCTAAGGGAAAATCTTAGAAAGAAAATCACCATGGTCATATGGGTAGTATTTATGTGTATGATGATGAAGTGACTATAAATGATATATGAGATGGAAGAAATGATGAAGCTCAGTCAGTGGTTTAAGAAGGTAGTGTAATGATTGTATGTTTATCAATAATAATGTATGGTACTATGGAAAAAAGAAAAATCTAAGGATTGTTACATTGTTTCCTTTTCTTGAGATTTGAAAGTATGTGTTGAAGGGTACCAGTAACCATGAAATGTTTTTCAGATATTTTTAGAAAGAACATAATATGCACATAAAGAAGGAATACAGAGATAATGAAATGTTTGATAGTATTAATGAGATCATGACTAATATAAGGAAAAAGTGATATCATGGTTTGAGTATATAGAATTTTTGGAATTTTGGTATATGGAAAGAGTTACCTTGTGACAACATTCATGTTTTCACTATGGTTCAAGAGAATACATGATTAAGGTACTCACATGTTTGGAATGTGACAAAAAAGATACATCATATGATATATTGGGGATAAATGATGGTATTCAAATGCTCGGAAGAGGAAATTTCTAGTAATTGTTTTCTTTATACTATGAGCTTGGACAGAAGTATTTTGGATAAACCAAAAGATTGGAATGAATTAAATTAGACATAAGATAGTATTGTTTAAGGCTAGACCTTTTTTCTATTTTATTGTAGGAATGTTATTATAATGTAGTTTTTGAAAAAGGGACAACCTGCAGGACGGGTGACAACCTTTCTCGTCGGACAAGGATGTAGGAATCGAACCCACAAGCGATGTGTGACATGCCATTATTTCCTAACATTGGCCTACATGAAGTCTCTGATTAGTAGAAACTAGTTTTATTAAGCAATATTATAGATGAAGTATAAGTCCATTTTTGGAATCATATACGATTAACCTCAGCATAAATGGACTTTTTTATATTTGATAACTTTTTCTAACCTTTTGTTTGAGACATATGGAATGACCCATCATTCTATCACATGATCTCCAAACACTTCACTAATGAAAAATTCAACATCATTTCTTTAAGTGATAAAGTGGAAATTATTCAAGGCACAAACAACGGTGAGATTATAACGAAAAAAAGTTAGAATTTCTTCTAATACAAAGTCTTCAACTTTAGGGAAATCATCTTGAAAACCAAAAATGTTGTCATAGTGCCCTTATATCTGATGAATCCGATGGTACCGTAGATCATCACAAATTTATAGATTTGTGATTGTTTGCTTTTTCATAGCCATGTTCTATACCACTCTCAATCAAAACTTGATGGTTAGATTTATCTTCTATATCCATATTTTCACCTATGTTATCCTATGTCTAAACCCATTGATTAGTTAATTTGGGTAACCTTTATGTTTCATACTTTAGTTCTTAAAGATAAGAATTGGTATTCCTTTTTACGATGTGGGTTTCTATTCAAACATTCGAGTAGTAAACCATTTATAACCCCGACGAATTTCGAGGGTGAAATTCATTTTAAGGGGGGTAGAATGTAACACCCGGAGATTTTAAGAGATATATTATTTTTAATTTCTTTTATATACACTAAAAAAAGATTAACACATACTATACGCAACACCGTATTAGCTTGCAGTATACGCAACACTATTCTTGACTCGTGTTACACACAATTTCAAGCTTGTTTTGTGGAAATTATTCTACGCAACATTAAGTATAGATTTTGTTTAATGTATAAATGAAATAAGATTTGATTTTGTTATACGCAAATCCAAACAAAGATTTCACTACACGCAACCCTGACTTGGCTTTCATTACATGCAATCAAGACCTTCTTCGATAACATGTGTAGTACGCAATACCAAGTTTCACTAAACGAGATATTATGATAATATTATTATGAACTATCCATTATGAATAATAATACCCAATTTTTGAAATTTTATAAATTTTATCTTTCAAAATTGATATCATTTGTGGATTAAGAATATCAAAATTATCCTAGGGTGAATTTTTGGTGTTTTTTTGAAAACATTCAATTTTTGATGAATAGTGAAAACACTCGGTTGCTATTTAAAAACCGAATTTTTATTTAAATAATTATTTATTTTATTTAAATTTATTTTAGTTAAAAATTGATACATAATACCTATATATGTTAAATTTTATTCATTGGATTCATTTTATAATAATTTTAGATATATAAAAAGTTTATTGAACTTTTCAGCGTCTTTTACCCACCTCCTAGGAGAATTTGAAATTTTACATAAAACTTAATTTTATCACTTATGTGAATGGAATTTAGAAAATCCGAGAGACACGATTAATATCAAGAAGTAAAATGTGGTTCAATATTATAAAAGAAATTTTTGGTGAATATTATGTTTTTACATTTTTTACCACGGTTAAAAGTAAATAGGGTAATTAAGGGTAAAAATGATATTATTATTACCCTAACACATGTATTAATTCTGTTGGATAAGTTTAATTCGACCAAAAACAACCATAGAAATAAAATATTACCCTTTAGGTAAACATGGATTAGATTAGGACATTTATTATTATTTTACTTAAAAAAGAGTTAAAATATTTAAAATCAAAGTTTAATAACCAAAACGTTTTTAATATAGGGTTATACATAAGATAAATTAGAATATAAATATTCATTAGAAAGATAATAATATTTCATACCTAATGGTATTTTATTTATAATTTTCAGACATTAAATGATTTAATTTATTTATGACACAATGATGATGCAATAATTACATTATTAATAAAATATTTACATAATTGATTTTATAAATACCCAAATAAATGTAATTTTAAACTTTTTATGAATTACACTAATTTTATAGGTTAATAGAACATGTTAGAATTTATTTAATTAACTTTTTTTAACTAGTAATGCTGTTATGATTTTTGACAAAAATCAATTACCAAATAGTGTCAAAATTGGCATAAAATAGTTTTTAAAACAAATATTATATTATTAATTGTCATTATATTTATAAAAATCTATGGTTCGGCCAAATGACATAGATAAGGATATATACCGTAATAATGAACCACTTGGAGTTCTTTTGGCTTGTTATAGTAAGTTTATTAACCATATAGTGTAATAAAACAAGAAGACACGGTAAAAGTTAAATTATCTAACTTAGAGTTAAATCTAAATGATAATGTTAAAATAGTAACATATACAAGTCTAAAACCTATTGGTTGAGATTATTTCGACACATCCCCACTTTATCTTAGAAATAAATCAATTTAGAGCTACTATAAACCGAATATGACATTATTATAAAATAATATTCTATGTTTTTTCCAATGTGCCCCTCTCCTTCTTTATAAAAAGGGCACCCCTTTCTTATTCTCTTCATGCCCTTTTGAGCCTTGAAGCTCGGAAAAACCCGGACCATTTATCTTCTAAACTTCCCTAGAAACATTATAGAGGTTTTTTCTTCTCAAAAGACCAACTCTAGTTCCCTAAAAAAAGTTTAAAGGAGGTGCATCGAGGAAGAAGTAATCTCTTCTATCGACTCTTTCAAGTTTCTTTCTTCTTCTACTTCCTCTTATTTAGTAGCTTCATTATAAAGTAATAACATAAGTATTAATTCTATAATGATATGTTTTTATATATATGAAACAACCCTATTTCACCTTCTATCCATCCTATGGAAAAGGAAATCACCACACATGCGTATATACGGAATACCGTCTCCAGGCCATGGTGTAATCAGGTTTTCCACCACCACCTTAATTGGATGGGTATAATGGTGTAAATAATAACTATATATGATTATTATAACATCATACTAATTATAAGATATTATATCATCCACTCCAATTCCATTCAATAAATATGGGAATTATATCATCGCTCTTGCGTACGTACGGATTACCGTCTCCACGACGCGGTGAGATTCATTTTCCATGTTAACAATTCAAGAATGATTATAAAGAATATATAATAGGTAATCATGAAATATATGAAATAATAATTATACTGGATTTATGTATATATATATATGTATGTCATCTACATACTTTAATTCATGTCACTAAGGAAAGGAAAACAACGTTCATGCGTACGTACAACCTACTGTCTCCATGAACAGTGTATTTCATTTTATTTATCTATCTATTATATATATATATATACTGAATATATATGATATATTAATTATGATTTAAATTTTTTAAGTAATTAAATCATGATATAATTAATTAATAATATCAAGAACAACATTTCCAAACACATACGATAAATAAAACAATTTTACACAAAACGCTGCTTTAACATGGAATTTACAAAACAACGGGTAATATAAGGTCATAAGTGAACCATATATGATATCATAACTATTAATATGATTATATAATAAGTAAATAACATTATTTAAATCATTATACAGGATATTTAGACACGTACGAAGCATATCAGACCTAAGGTAAGGGATAATTTTTCAATCTCATTTTTATCCGAGATTGCATATACGTAAGTATTTAATGGGGTTATATTTTTCATCCATGTACATAAAAATGTTTTTAATAAAGTGTATAATATTATTACATGTATTTTTAAAGTAATTTATACCCCACTTTGAATTTTACTTTGTGTTATGGAAGGAATATTTCTTTTGTTTACCATACGCAGAACTTTTTGACATTTCCGGCAAAAGTACGAGAAGAATGTTTTTTTAACTTATATAGCATGAACGTATTTTTACAGTTTAATAACTCCTTATTTTAAAGTAGGTTACAATACAATATTTCATTAATATTTTCAACAAAATCCTTTTATTTTAAAATTTCATGGCATTTTTTAAAAAGAAAATGATTTTAAAGAAGAAAGGATATTTTCCTCAAGAATCCATTTCAAGTGTTTTATCAAAACCATTTTCCATCCAAGATTACATTATTTAATATGTGTATGTTTGAAGTATAATGTCTCTATAATTTAAATGTTTCAACTTTTCTTATAATGAAATGATATCCATTTGTTTTATACGGATTATGTTATGATGGGTTGATGCTTATGAAACCCATTTTTATACTTTGGGTTATGATGAATGGTTTATGTTTATGTTGTGGCACAAGAAAGAATGATTTCATTATGAGATGGGTGGGACCTATATCTCCCTCCAATGAATTGGGTATAGATTTATATCTCATGAGATTGACATGGCTGGAATGATAACTTAATCTGGTTCAGTGATACAGGACTGGAACGAGGAGTGAACTCGATTCCGAAAGGGACATTTTCCACTAAGATGGTCTTGGCAGCAATTCCATGGCTACTATAGAAATCATATCATGTGATTAATGGTTGCCAAAATTACATGTTTTATTCCCATTCTATTTATCATGATTAATGTTTCTTTATGACCTATGCCTTACGTACTGCCAAGATTTATTTCACAAATCAAGATTTTGATGAGTAATCATTATGTTCATGTTTTGAAGTTCAAATGTATATGGTTTGTTTTATTTTATCCATGCTTACCCTTTCTGAGAATTTTAGGTCACCCTTTATAAGTTTTCTTTTCACCGGGATATAAAGATTGGTTTTAGGTACGAAAAAAAAGGGGAAGATCTTTATGGGAGATGTTGAAGATCTTTCACCACAATTAGAAGATTATGTTCCAAGTTTCCAAAGACAATAAACTATTATGGTCCCTGTGTGTTTGTTTTTTATATGTATTTAGTATTCTGCAAAATTAATTTAATGTCTATGTACATCAGGCTTTGGGTCTCTACAATGAGAGTTTTCAAGACCTGATGGTTGTTTAATATAAACTTCCCCCATTATATATCAATTTTAAAAGGTATATTTTACATCAATCTAATATTATTTAAAACTCATATGAGATGCATAAACTATAAGGAATCTAATTACACGTAATATAGAAAAATGATCAAATGTTTCATCATAGAATATCCCTTATTCCTGATTGTATCAGGTCACTACTAATATCGATTTATTTATATTAATTATCCCATGATCATCCAATTTATTTCTAAAAACAATTTGGTTCCTATAACGGGATAATTGGTTGGTCTATTAACTAATTCCCCAACTACATATCTGTTGAATTTACTCATGTATTCTTGCATATCTAATTACCAATTTTCATCATTTAATGATTATTTTATAGTATTGGGTTCTAATTATGATATAATGGAATAAAATTCAGATAATTCTACGACATTTATTCTACTTCTTATTATAGTGTCTAAATTTCCTATAACGGTTTCTAAAGGATGATCTATTAAAGTTAAAGACTATCTTGGTAAGTTACATTTATCTTCATCTATTTCATTTTCTTCTAGATTTAAATGAGTTTCATTTATTTTATATTTCAAATTAGTATTAGGTTATTCAAACCTCATGTTGTCAAAAGTGTCAACGATTTCACCTGTTTGATCTTTCATTTTACTAAAAGGTATACATTAATCATACTTCACATGAACCAATTCTTCAAAAATCCTATAATTTTTTTTATACACTCTATAATAATTAAAAAGAGAATAAAATCATTGAAATATTCCTTCACCAACCTTTAGATCAAATTTATCATGGTTTTCTTAGTATTCAATTTATACACCTTCCATCCAAATACCATATTGTACCTTAAATTAGTTTTTTTATTCAAAATTTTTAGAGGGTTTATTTTTAATAAGGTGACTTCTTAAAAATTTATTCATGATATAGAAATATGTGATTATAGATTCGTCCAAAAAATAGGTAGGTAAGCTATATATTCATTAAATAATATCCTTTCCATCTCATGAATAGTTACAATTATTCTTTCAATAATTCAATTCTATTGAAGTGTTATTACTAAAGAGAAGGTGTGTTTAATACCAAATTTTGAGAAAAAATAATTAAATTCTTGATTTTCAAATTCTCCCCCATGATGACTTCTTAAAGTAATTATTTTAAAACATATTTCATTTTGAATTATTTTACACAATCTCTTAAAAACAATGAATACTAAACTTTTTAGTTTCATTAAATAAGCCCAAGTAAATGTCAAAAAGTCATTAAGTAATATGTAACAATAAAAGTTTCCAACCAAACATTCAAACCTTGATGGTACAAACAAATCTATATAGATATGTTGTAGTGGTTTAGATATAGAATCCTTGTTAATTGATTTGAAATATGGTTTTTGTTATTCAGAAATTTGACCATCATGAACAAATCCATCATTGTCAAATTAAAGACTATAAAAATTGGAAAATAAAAGTTTCTTAGATAATTTCTTTATTGTAAATATATTACAGTTTCCTGGTATTCTATGTCTGATCTATGAAACATTTGTCTTAGTAGTTAATAAATTCACTTATTTACACAAGGTATTTAGATCCAATGTATAAACATTTTCAGTTCTAGATGCTCTAAATTTTAACAATTTATCTATGAAAACCTAGATTTGTCTTATATAAGTAAAGATAATAACCATTACCATAGAGTTGAGAAATAATTATCTGGTTTTGTTTTATTCATCTTACCTTCAACACATTGTTGATTGATATTGACTTTGGAACTCCAACTAATCCAACTCCAACTATTTTTCATTTAGCTTTGTCTTCAAAGGTGACTTAACCTCCATCCAATTTTTCTGATGTATAGAAGTTATATTAGTCTCCACTGATGTGTATGGAGGAGCCATTGTCTATATAACTTAAAACATTTCTATTCCTATGGTCTTTATCATACACATGTTTTTTAAATGATAGATTTTTTTAGCACCCATATTTTCTTGGGTCCAGCTATATCAGCAAGAAAAGATCAAGGAATCTAGATTTGCCTCATTTTATTAAAATTTACCATAATTGTTTCAGAAATATTCATGGAAGTAAAATCCTTTTAAATTCCACTAATCAGAGGATTTCTTAACCAAAGGTTATTAGCATAATTTCCATTCATTTCACAATAGTAAAGGTATAATTTCTAGATCATGGGAATTATTTTTTTTGTAATTTTTTTTCTCCCACTTGCATACTATTCCATATTTTTTCTATTTGAATAATATTTTTCCAATAATATCATTTATATGTTTTTCTATTTTATTTAATATAACTGCAACACTTTTAACTTAATTAAATTCATTATGTAGATATTTTATCTTATCTTCATGATCATCACAGTTTGATGTAGTTTCATTAACTTTATTGTTCTTAAGGTTATTTTAGAATTAATTTTTTTTATTTAAAACAGAATTATAAATAATATTTAGTGAATTATTATTTTTCTAAATAATCATATGATCTTCAGTAATTGAGAAAAAACATCTAATTTTCTAATTTAAAGGGTATTGATGTCATAAGTAAAATAATAATAGAATGGTGCATCATTTAATTCCTTAGCCATAAAGAACATGTATGGTTTTAGTTTTCAGGGCTATGTTTATGAATCAAATTTAGAAGAGTTCCTAGAGTCTTCGGAAACACTCCACATAGCCTTCAGAACTCGTTCCCATTATTCCCATAATCAGTTTTCTTCTAGTTTCTCATTTCCATATTTCTTCTTTCTTATTTTATCTTGGGGAAATTAGGTATAATATGACCCATATTCTGAAAGTTATATAATATTTCTTCACTGGATCTTATATCGTATTTCATTAAGTATTTTTTGAAGCCTCTCTTTTTCCTTTTAAATTATCTAAATTTTCATGATAACTGATCCAGTTACATTTCAGAACATGACAAATATAAATCTTGTGATATTCTAATATATTATTTAGAATTAATTTAAATATTTGAGATTTATCTTTGAGGGTAGTATTTTCAATTTTGACTATCTTATGATCTTTAGCATTAGATTTCATTTCTGCTTCATACATAATCCGTGTTAAAATCAATTTTTTCTTCATCAAATATTTGATTGGTTTTGATTTAATTATAGCTGCATATGTCCGATTAAATTTTCAAGGTAGTACTCAAAGTAATTAAGTACCTGATCTGATTAAGAAATTGAAGATCCTATTGCCAAAAAATCATTGACCATTTCAGTAAACCACCCATGTATTTGGGTGATTCTATCACCTTCATACACTCTAATTGTTTCAAACAAAAGTTTAGAAGTAGTTTACCTTATTTTCCTGAAATTTTTAGTCTAATCATATGAAACAACTACGTTACTTCACTTTTCAAAAGTAGAAGCACATTTAGAGACTCAATTAAATTCATCAGGGTCAAGTCCAAATATGAACGAATTCATTAATTTTGAATAAATGTCATACTCATCTTCTTTTGTAGCATTGCATGTTTCTATTTTCTCATTAATTGCATAAGGATTGATAATCATCTTATAAAATATTAATCAAATAATTTTTATATAAATGATCATACATTATTTCCAACATTCATAGTTTTCAACATTGATTTATGGAGCCCGTATCATTGACATACATTCTTTAAGATCAATCATTTACAATTAAGGTTTTACAAACCTTATACTTTTAAGATTTCCAGAGGATTATCTTCATTATAAAAAAACACTCATTTGATACAAATTTTTAGGTAATAATAATAAAAAGATACACATGAGGGTGTGAATTGTGTCTTGTTTGATAATCTTGATAGATTATGTATTCTAGGATTCTTTATTATTTATGCATATTTGCAATGTTTTCTTCTATATGTAATTTGAGCCGCAAATAAATAGTAAATAAGAACAATTTTTTTAACTATGGGTTGTGGAAAAAATACACCTTAGTAAACTTAAATAATTTGATCTCAACGAGCTTATTGATTTTCACTAGTATGGTCCTCTTATCACAGGACCTTCACAATTGAGAGTAGGAAGTTATCTTCTTTTATAGTAAATCTAAACAAAGCCTTATGGTTCTTTTATAGGAAACAGATTTATCAAAAGATTAGTCAAAGAAGACGATAATATTCCATGAATGATTTCAAGAAATATGATACTCTAATAAATCAAAATATTTTATTTTTTTTGAATTGAAAATTTCCGGAACAATTTTTTAGCATAAACTAATAGAATACAAATCTTCTTCCTCAAAGGTGAAAGTCTTCAAGAGAAAATATCATTGAATATATCTAGGTTAAAAAAGATCTTTAATAATAATAGCAATGAAAAAACTAAACAAGATCATTTTTATATCCCCAAAATGTATCTTCCAAAGAAATAATAGAGTTGACCAATATTTTTTCTCTTTGAAACTATTTTTTATTCAATTAGATATTGTATAATATTCAATCATACAAAAATCTGAAATAATATTTATATTCTAGAGAAATATTGGCTTTTTTCAGTTAAGAAAATCCAAGAACATCACCAGGTAGACCACAATTAATCAAATTTAAATCATTCAATAGAGTCTTTACATTCCATATAAATAGGAAATATTAACTCCATTGAATTTGAGCCTTTGAATAAATAAAAAATAATTTTAAAATGATATTTTCTTTCATCTAGATAGTTTCAAAAATTATGAAGAATATATTTTATTAAAACACAATCACTGAATAGTATAACATTGGGTTCGTTCAGGCACTGAAAAAATTCCTTAAAACAAGGATTGACAACTTATGGTTAATTAGAAAATTAGGGTTGATGTACCATAGGTTTATTTTATTAAAACTATGGATCTTTAAAAAAATTTGGTTCTATATCCATACTTTCCTTTTTTTCAAACACATGATTCCATCTAAATGTATTATTGATAAACAATAATTTTTCAATATCTTTGGGTATATAATCCATATGTGTTATCTCAAACGTATGGTTTCAGAACCATACCCTACACTTATACTTTAAAACATAGGGTATGGACAGTGTTTCTAGAATACATTTAAAACATGATTAGAATAATTTATCAAATATTATAACCCCTAAAATAATATAATCATATCAAGAATTATATTCCTAAAAAATACATAAAGTAACAAAATTAGTAAAAAACATGGGTATTTGTGAGCATAAAAATCAATAAATATTTTCGAGTATTATTGAGACCTATATGTGCTACCCTCATATGATTGGAATAATAATTATATTAGTCTTGTGATTATTTCATCCTCCCATAAACAATATTAACCATCTCTATCATGTTTTTTACCACATCACATACAAGAAATGCTGAATCTTATACCACAACCAAACACAATGAAGAATGACATGGGAGCCAATAAAAATCTTCAAATAGGTCATTCTACTAGTTGAGTGGTAGCCATTGTTATAATAAAATTTTACCAAGGAAAGTTATTTTAGAAAGATCCGTCAATGTTCAAGATGCGTGGTCATGAAATATCCCCCAATTTTTTGATAGTTTTCTTCATCTTCCAATCCATATGAAGGTGGAAAACTATTCTACGACACAACTATATTACAAAAGAATACTGAAACAACCTCTTTAATCATGAGGTAAAACATCCATCCTGATACAATAAAATAGACCTTATAAATTCATTAATCCCCCAAACTCATACATATGCCTCCTCACCAAAACATCCATGGTGTCTAACTCCTTGATCTCTCAAAAGTGAGTTGATATCGTTAGCCTATCCACAATTACACAGATAGAATCAGAAACACCCAGTGGTCGGGGTGACCCTGTGAAAAATTCCATCAATTTTTCACCCCATTTACAATCATGAAAATATAAGGGATGTAACAAAATGTTGGGAACATGATGATCATCTTTTACTTGCTGGAAGTATAGACACTAAGTCACAAACTCCTCTACCACTCCTTTCATTCCATTCCACAAAAACATCATCCACAATCCACAATACATCTAGAAATATCCTACATGTAATAAAAATAGTAATTTAAGAAACTCCAAAAGTAATACATCATTAATAACTATCAAAAGAAACATATTCTCTTGAAAGAACATATGGTTATAACCATCCTCTGGCCATCCCTCTAGAGCATCTCAATGGCCCACACAATCACACATCATCTATAACTATAAGTCTACCCCCTAAGACTCCTCCAATAACCACTTTAATGAATACATAACTAACATTTAAAAGAGTAATCATCCACCGTCAACCAACCTCACATCTATGTGTAGGGATTAAAACTACGCAATCAATTTCTAGGAATATCTAGAATCTCAAACTAAATCCTTCTACAACTTCTTTCTCAATGTGTTGACCAAAAAAATCTACATTGTTGGGAGTGAATGAGACATAAATTTCATAATCTTATAGATAATACTTCAACCTGCACTTATGAATATTAATATCACATTGAGAATAGATATTACTAAAACTATTATGATCTCTAAACACGAAAACATTCTCTTTAATGAGGTAAAGTCACCACATATCAATGTAGAGACAACCACTGCTAACTATAGATCATCAATGGAATAGTTATGATCATGGTGGAGTAATTTCCCAAACCCATAAGAGAATATTCCCATATGATTCATCAAGATGCATCTTAACTAGAAGGTAAGCATCACAAAACAAATCAAATGTCACACCCTCATATGGATACTGATGCATTTGAGTACTTACCAACTTCCCCTACAGAGAGTCGAATTATTCCTGGCACTGACCAGTTGAGATAAATTATGTACATTCTTTGTAAATGATGTCAATAATACTGAAATATATGATAATTTTGATTTGAACCACCAATAATATCCCTAAAGACAAAGGAAGCCACAAACCATCCCCATATTCTTGTGTGATTCCCATTAAACAATAACTTAGAACTTCAAAGGTTCCACTATGACACCCTATTGGGAAAACACATTCCCATGGAAGTAAACTCTCATGTCAATAACATATAGTTGGACAACATTCCTTAGATATTTTGTCATTGAATAGCCTATAAGATATATTTGAGGTGAATGGCATGAATCTCCTCTATCGTTGAGAAGATCAATATGTTTTCGATGAAAACAACAATGAATTAGACTATAAATTCATAAAATATATAGATAATGAGCCCTATGAACAGAAATGGTATGTTCATGACACTGAATGACATGACCACAAACTCAAACAACCCATTCCCCCATATAATGGAATTATTTTGGAAATCACCATTGTTCAACCCCAACTATTGATATACTAACCATCGATGGATCTTGGAGAACCAACCATCTCCTATCAAGTGGTTAACAAGGAAATCCATCCTCCTAAAAGGATATAAATCCTTGAGAATCCCCAAGATCAAACTCTAGTTGTCTATGAACAACCATAGACTAACTTCCCTATTTTTGGAGAATAACACTTGATCACCCAACTATGACACACTGGGCAAGATGAAACTTTTCTCTATTGTATAATATACTTGAATACTCATATATTATAACTCATAAAGTTTCATATGATAAATACCCATAAAAACTAGAGAAGCACCATGATATAGGGCCATGGTTAACTTGATTTCATGTATATGGGGTATTGTCACAAGATCTTCAGGAAGATAATCTAGAACCCCTTAAGAACACCAAGATCATACTTCACTACAAAATTCACCGATTCTATAGAAAAAATCATAGATAAAATAAATAATGGCCTCTACACATCCACTACCCACTAGGAAACTCCCCTCACTAATGAAAACTATATGCTGGCCATACATATCTAAGAACATAACTCTCTGATGGAAGAAATAGATAATATATTAGACATAATGTAACCAGTTGATGCTAAATATGAAATCATACCACTACATCTAAAAAAGAATAGGTCCCCATGGGACTGATGTGTCTGCATCATCTATCTACACCCTTGTCCCTTATCAAATGGGATGAGATGGCCGACAACTAGTGTATTCAACACAAGGGGAATGAAAATATTTTCTATGAAAATTACTAGAGTATGGAATAGAGTTGGTTCAATAAATAAGTTTAAAAATTATGAATAAAAAAGTCAAAAAAAATATTACATGACAATCTATGTCTACTTGAAGGATCTATACACCCTATGGAAATACTGAATCCACTATTTGGAAGTAACCATGCCTATCTCCTCTTCCTCCCTACTGATGGCTATCTCCACAACCATGCTCAGGTCAAGGACACTTAACTCAAGGAACATCCTAAGGTTGTCTTGAACCTACTTTATGTTCTCTTGATGGAGTATAATCATACTTCTCCTACTACGAAAATTTCATTGCTAGAAATAGTTGTTGAGGCTGATGCTATTCTTGTCCACCTTTAACCAACTAAGATCGCGTATCCCCCATGACCTAATTTTGAAAATGTAAATTATCACAATAGATGAAACAAACTATCCCCAATACCCTATGAAAATTATAGAAACCACTGACCCTAGTATGTCAGAAGGGAAGATTCCATGATCAACTCAATACTGGTCGAAAACTCCACAAACTGAGAACATTGAACCTAATACTAAAATCCATTCTCCTTGAAGAAACCTTTTGGTTCCCCTCTCATGAAAAACCTTCACTTGAGTGCCTCCAAATGATCACCTTTTCTTTATTCTGAAACTCAGGTTACTTCAATAATGTAAATGGAGTAACTATACACTAGATCAAAGAATTAAGTGTATCCTCATGGTGCATCACATGATACCCATCATTCATTAATAGGTCCATCTAAAGGTGAAATAGATACTTGAACTTGATCCCTAGGTCCCATCAAACATACTCCCATATTGATGGGAATGATGGTCCTTCCTCGTCACTTCCATTATAGTCAACAAAAGAAACACATCCTGTAACTCTTTTAAAAATTTTATCCATGAAGCACCATCCTACTTCATCTCACCCAGATACAACATCCACCAAAATCGTGAAGCACATTTCATCTGAGTAACTTCCAATAGGACCCTGTACTATTCTAGGGCCTAGATAAAACTAAAGGTGTTCTCTATATCCCCCAAAAATGTACTTTTTTCTAAATAAGAACATTACCATCATAATTCCCCAATGTAGGGTGATAAAAAGTGAACAATTCACTCTTCCACTGATTATCCTCCTTAACTAGGTCAACCCTTTGGTGATCATTTTAATTATCCTTCTAAATCTATACTATATATCCCACAGGTGGAAAAAATCCAAGAGACATCATTGAAATGGGAAATATGAATCTCCAAAACATGTTAGTAAAAAATTGTTTCAAGGGTCATTTAATTCATTAATTCATTTTAATAATCCAAAGACTACATAAATTAAAATATAGACACATTTCCATGGGTTGGATCACTAGGGGCCCAAAAATCTTGTGTTTTAGCCAGTCTCCCAAGCCTATTTCTCACCCCATGGTCAGATGAAATTGTTTCCATACCAACCCATGTAATCCTTGTTGTTCCTAACTCCAAAATTCATCATATATCTCAAACATCATCCAATTATTACAATATTTCATGATCCCCTCCCATAAAGGATACCACAACTGAGGGAGATATATAATGACCCATGATTCCAACATTTAGTAGGCCCCTGATTTGAGAAAAGCATCTAAGGTAAAAGAATATCATAAATGGGAGATATTACTCTCTATAATAATATAAGATGAGTATATAGGATGAATAAACCAAAAAAATTGATAAAATAATAATAAAAATAAATCCAAAAACAATCCCACAATAGATAAATAAATAAAATAGTTTTATATTAAAATCCTAAGTAAATACCCAATAGTAAAAGTGAATGTAGTTACACATCAACTATCAAAACTTCTGACCTATTAATGCCCATCATAGTTTGAATGATCCTCCTGAAAACAAAAATATAAGTTTATATATTTAGGGTGATCATACAAGTATACTCATTTGGAAAACCAAAGTCTATCATGCACATGTGAATGAATAAATCTAATGCACCCATGAGCAAATAGAAGAACCAAAAACAAGTGAACAAGTAAACTAACCAAGCCCCAACAACCCCATGGATCACTAACCAAATAAATAATCGAAGTATAATAACATAATATGAATAATATTTATTATAGGGTACCAAAAAACTCTTTCCCCCTAATTATCCTCTCTCACCTCACAATGACATATGTCCTGGTAATTCAACCTATTTCTTATAACATCAAATCTGATCACATTAGATCATATCACACCTGTAGACACATAGTATATCCCATCACATCATAGAAATAACTAGAATAATAGGGTATCACGAATATGAATAAAATCATCCTCATTCCCTCCTCTTATAATGAATGAGCCCCTCTATAATCGAGCTCATCATCACACCTAATAACACTTGGGTCATCACATCACACCTTGTCCAAAGACATTAGGTCCACCACATCGAAATACATCTCAACAAGGAAATTTTGACTTCAAGCCACCATAGTCTCTAACTTTCATCATCTTCTAGAAGATTAAGTGGGGAATATATAGTTTTTATCCATCTATCCTAACCACCTTGTTTTTTTGAACCCCCATCCATCAAAAAAATTATAGGTTATTAGAACTAGGTGCATGATATGGGTAGTGAGTGTAGAAAAACTAACAAAGGTATAATATATATATATATATATAATATAAAAATACACAATTGAATACCATGGGTTTAGAATAAGAACAACATATTAACTCATATCATCACCACATTACCAAATAACCTAACCACCTACTCCACTTTCACTTCAAACACAAAATGCACAACATCGCCAAATAGAATACAAATCAAATTTAATCATCTTTATCAATTAAATCCTTTTTCTATATTCCACATTTCCAGTTAGTTTCCATTAAAATAGGCCATTTATTCTTGTATAAATATTATATATTTAAACTACATAAATAGAATTAATTTAACTATTATTATTCATGTCAACCAATATTCCAAACTATCTCATACCATTTTGATTACAATGCTATTATTTTTTTAAATTACATTACTACTTATGAAACTATTCTAACATAGTATATCATAATAATAGATAGTCCATCATCACACTAAAACAAGACAAACCAACAACTATCATTGCCACATTCACCTACTCATCATAACTGCAACATCACCATCAATTTACATCATATTTTACCAACAGCATGACCACCCAACATGACACACATCATACCACATTCCATAGAAAGAAACATACAATTTTAAAAAAATTTAATGGGGAATCAAACTTGTTCTACCTTACTTTTAAAGATATTCGAACACATGAATAATTTTATAGGTGAAACTATTTCATTTAAATTATATACATGATTAAAAAATTCTATTCAAGGTGACATCTGTCAATTATAAAAACAATAGACTCCTAACACCACATGTATAGTGAAAACAATGTCTCCCAAAAATCATGATTTCTAGCTGTACACCAACAATAAATAATCTCAACATAAAGACATCAAAAATATATAGAATACGAAAATCATTCCCTTCCCCTTCAATTAAAATTAAACAAGTTAATTATATTCATTAAAATAGATGAAAACATCTTCCTATGTATAAAGAAATACCCCTCCAACATCATTCAAGTTAGAGAAAGACAATGGTACCCCTACCTATCAAAATAAAAACATAGACAATATGATGCACTAAGAAAGGGATGTAGAAACAAGATAGAACTAATTGAGGAAGAACATGAAAAAATAATGAAAATAGGGTTTTAAAACTCTATGGGATAGTATTAATAATGTACTATATTGAGAGAAAGATATATGAAATGATTGAGATAGAGATCGTCATTTTAGAATCAATAGATATGGAATGATCTAGATTTTAGATCACTGATATGATTTTATTTGACAATGAATTTATATCTTATAAAATTCTACATAGAAGACCCTTTTAAAGCCATCAATCTTTTAATAAATGGAGGTTCCAAAAATCTACTTTTGAAATGTCTCTTAATTTCTGTAATTAAGGTAATAAAAAGATTTTACATAAAAAAATAATGTAAAACGGGAAGAAATAGAAAATATTAAAAAATGGAACATTCATTTACCCGGTGTTATTATTTTAATATACTATTAGAGGCTATAGTCAAGAGATACCATTAGTGTATACTGTCATATGCTTTCATCAAAAGATATTGTTAGAAGCTACTATCAGAAACTATTGTTATAAGCTACTATTAATATGAAACCACTAGAAGGTTCCATCAGACTAGGTATGTGACCCTCAACTAAGTATAATACCTTAAAGATATACCACCATAAGCTATCTCTAGACTATGTATGATAGTATTAGGATAAATTATCAAGATTTATTGTTATAATCTATTTCTAGACTAAGTATCCTACCATCATGATCTACTATAAGAAGCTACCACAAAAAAAGTCTACCACCATCAAGATCTAAATTAAGGAGATACAATCAGATGATACCTCCAGAATAAATCTACTATCTATAGGAGAAAATTTCAGGATCTACGACTAAACTATGTCTTGTATCTTCAAGAGTTACCAACAACCTCTTAAACAAAACATTTTTCCTTTATAACCCATCCAAAATCCTTGGGACCACCTCAAAGAACCTCTATCACTAAATTTCCCAAAATTTAATGGGAAGGATGGTTTTGGATATTAATTTTGTATTAGTGTTTTCAAAATTGATATCATATAATTTTTAGAAAACAATTGAGAAGTATATTTACAAAAACTGAGATTAGAGATCATAACCCAAAGAAAATATCGGAGAATATGTCTTTATATAGGATGATATTATAATGTTTTTAAATAGTATATTGTCTAGTTTCCCTAGAAATTATATTCTTGTCTTGATATTATAATTTAGATAAAGTTGTTTAATAGATTCACCTTTGGGTAAAAATAAAAAAAATGGTGGATTGGATATTAACTCAATCATCACCACAACATAATGAGTGATCCTAATACTGCACATCTATCTACAAAACATGGGTGATATTATTTGGGTGAATTATATTATCTTTCTAAACCATTATAAAAAATTTAACCACAATCTTATGATTTGAATTTACAACCACCGATACCAGGATGATGATTCTAAGATTATATATGAATAAATTTTAAATATATGTTATGTGTTATAATATATTTATAAGCATATAATGTGATTGAGAATTTAAAATATTTTGAACTAATTTAGAATATTTCATTATTTTGAAATGGAACGAAGTATAAAGAATGAAAACTGTATAAATTAATAGACTTTATAAATCCATTTCAATCCTAGTAAATATAATGATGTAATATTTAGAGCTAGAATTAGGGCAAAGATAGAAAAAATAATAACTATTCTATTATAGTTGAGTAAGGTTATAAATAATAACCATTATCATATAGATTATCCCATTGAACCCCCAATATGGTGTAATAATTATAGATTGATTCATGCAACATCAACCTCATTCATTCAATGGGATAAAGAATCCATTATTATATGAGTGGTTGATCAAGCCCATGGAAAATAAATATCTCACTTTCTAAAGTATCAAAAGATAGAATGTTATCATGGTAGTGTATCAACATAATGAGGCCCTGATCAATTTTGGAATTTGATCCAAAACACAAAAGAGTTAGACAAAATAAATAATATATTACATAATAATTTCAAGGGGAGATTTTTTGAAAAATATGTTCCTCATGAGATCTGAGCAGATATGGAGAGCTAATTCTACAATATAAGGGTAATGGAATGGGAAAATGTTGAGGAATATGAAGTTAAATTTATAGTGCTAAAAACTAATTCAATGAATTATACACATAATCAAAGGACTAATATTGATCATTTCATTGATTTTATAAAAATTATCCTTTGATGGGTGTCAGTCTCTTATAAATTATCTATATATGAGAATAAAATATAAAGATCCATGATGATTGAGAAATAATTCTCCAAGTCTTATAACTCCCAATGAAAAATGGTAAATACCTAGTCATCTTAGCATTGTAGAAAAAGAAATATCACTTAAGGGAGGAAGTGTTGGGTAGAATTTCCAACATATAATAATTGTGGATCAAAATAGTATGGAACATTCTTGATGGGAATGAGAGTTTTCATTAAGTGTGGAGAGAATGGTCATCAAATATTTCTCCAAAAAAGTTAGATATTTTTATGGTACATTGTGAAGGTAACTATTAATAAAGACTCATAGTGTAAATATTACAATAATAGGGATATATCAATTAGTTCCAATTATAATATCTATGCATACCCTATTTTCAACCCTTATCATTATCACTATGGTGATATTTGATATAATACTTGAAATTGATTGGATTTAAAATTATAATTTGAATATTTATTTCCCATATAAATTTTTTTCAATTTTTCATGGAGATACAGAGTCCCTCATCTTTATAGGGGAGAATACATAATCTGAATCATATCTAAATACACCTCTTGTAGACCACCTTTATGAAACTGTTAGAGAAGAAGAGATTAAACAACATATGAATGGAAAATATATCCTTATAATAGAAGAGGTACCTATTAATTATGTATAATTGTTTTCTTAAATAACTACAAGATCATCAAAATAAGAATGAAGTTGATTTTTCCATTGATCTCATACAAAATTAAAAAATATATTCATAAGACTCCCTATAAGATGTTCACAATAGCGGAACTAAATAGGAAAATATGTGAGTTGTGTAATAGGGGATTTATATTCCCTAATATTTTACCATGTAGTTCCCCTTCTCCTTTCATTAATAAAAAATTTGGGTTGATGTGATTCACTTTGGATAATATATATGTGTAATTTTGATATTGGTTTATTACTATTTCAAGTTATGTAAGATTCAGGGAGTCAGTGGTTGAATTTTTTTTGGGATATAGGCCATGTGAATATATTAGGAACACAACTATTAGTAACTTTATAGTAACTCTGTGATACTGATCGATTGGTTCTAGTGTCGATATACACAGTTTTGAACATTAAAACATTTCCAATGTATTAGTTTTGTTCTAGATTTTATCTTGTGGATTTAGCATAATATTTCTGAATATAAAGATATTCCTAGTAAATTGTATGATTTTATTTTCAAGGGTCAGGGTTTATCAAATGGTTAACACATATAATTTTATCCTTGTGGCATAACAATTGAACATGATCTTAGATTATTTAAATGGAATAATAACAAAATTATCTTGGTAATTTTTAACTATATCTTTCATCTAATTCAACATTAGCTCAAAATAGACCATCAATAACACTCTATAAGAATCTTTCCTTGATGCATTGGTTATCTGTGATTGTTTTGGGTGGATATATTCAAGGTACGCTCATATTTTCTATTTATTTCTCTTATTTTCCCAAGATGTATCATTATTATATCTTATACTTGATCTATATTAATGAAATTGGGATGTGATTTCATTATCTAAGGTTGTTAAAGGAGAATTGAAAATTTTCATTTTATATTTAGTCTCTTGAGGACCTGATCTCTTAATTCCCCTTACAAAAAATTGACGAAGTTGACATTTACCCCTTTGGTGGGGAAAGAGTCTCCATCAAATAGTTTATATCCCCTGGAAAACATGAATGTTATTTCAATTTTTTTTATTTAGTCATATAAAAATTATTGGTTTGATATTTATAAGGGATGGATTTAAATATATGTTTTTACTTGATCTATGGTTGGATCATGAAATGTTTTAAGTGGATTCCCTTAGAAAATAGTATTCATGAAATTTAAGTGCTCATTAAAATTCCTATAATAATATCATCAAATGTTGGGATTGAATTATTTTTATTGTAATAGTATACTTTTATACTTAGAGAATATCCTGGGATATATAAAATTTTAGAGACACGGGATTCACAATTATAGATAGAGACCATTGATGTATTGATATCATAATCTGTATCTTGTAACCTATTTTCATATTGATAATAAAAATTAAAATGAATGTTGAGCTTTAATTTCCCACTTATTTTAGTATGCATGAATTTTATGGATAACTATTTCCATTTATTTAATCAAACAGATATAAAATACATTATGGCTTCAGATATGGATTTTATTGAAAGGATAATCAAAGTGGTGTTTTATTAAAAGTTGTTTTTATACAAACTTATTTATAAAATCTATAGTTAGAAAAAACCATCTCATCGTGAAATACATTGTAAATATTCTTAGTTGTATCCTACTAGAAATTTCCTCACACCCTATATATTCTTTAGGGAAAATGTGCTCTTGGTTCAGTAGGACACAATTAAAGGGAAGGGAGTTAAATATATTTATTAATCCTCTAAGTAAACATCATATTTAGGTGGTAGGGACGGTAGTAATAGTCATATAGAGATAGGATTTTTTCTTGTCTTTTGTTACAATAATACAAAAAAGTCCTTTAACCGTGATTTCATTCATCAGCGTATAAAAAATTTACTGATAACGAAAACCCTTTAACTACGCTTTGTTTTTAGTGCTGATAAATGGTTACCTTTATTAGAACATTTTTAGTGCTAATAAAGGTATAGAATAAATGAAAAATTAAACCAAAAAAATAATATGATTAAATTAAGAAAAATATGAGACATTTTACTAATTAAATAATTATTGATAAAAATGAATTTATTTAATATATACACATATATATATTATAAATATTAATAAATAATATATATTAAATATAGAAATATAAAATGAATAATTATAGTATATATAAATGGTTAATTAAAAAATACTAATGTATTATTAATTTTAAATGTTGTTTCATTTTCAAATTCAACCTTTATCAAACATATTGTGTTGCATTTATTTCATGTATATATATGTGTGTGTGTGTGTTATAATGCATTTTTATAAATAAATACTCACAGAAATATATTTACACAATATATAGAAACACATACAATTAATATTTGTGTAATTTACTCATATTTTATTATATTTTAAAATTTCCTTATAACATGATACATTTAATATGTATTATATTATTAATCAGTCAATATTATTTTTTATTACAAAATTTATGGTATTAATTTTTAATATTTTTTTATTTTATTTTTGAATTTTATCATTACCTATTATTGATTTATATATATTATTTAGTATATTTTTGTATTTTCAATATGTATTTATCCACTTAAACATATATACATATATCTATATTTTTTAGTAACTTCTGTTTAATTTATAAAACTTAAACAGTTTTTCAATTTTTCTAAAATGCACTAATTTTGAGTTTTTCAATTTCACTTATTTTTAAAATTAATGAATTTATGATTATATATTAATTAATTACATTAAAAATATATTTTTTAAATAAATATTTATTAATAAATATATATATAAATGTATATTTACTATATTTATAAATTCATAAATTTAAAATTATGTTTAATTAATAATAATCATTTTTTAAATATGTATTTATATAATTATAAATAAATATTTATATACAATTAAATTACTATAAAAGAATAATAAATTAATTTAAATAATTATAATTATAAAACATTTATCATATCATTTTTAGCATTGATAATTTTTGATATTTATTAGTGCTCAAAAAACAATGATAAATATTCCTTTTATCAGCGCTTATAAATGTAGCACTAATAAAAGGGATCTTTATCAATGATTTTCTAATAGTGATCTTAATAGTGTCCTCAATTTCTTTTAAAAAACCTAACCATGACTCAGTTACTCATGATTATCAAGGTCTCATGGAACTCCTATTCTTCTTGTACGACTCCTCTATATTCCCTCAAATTAATCAAGATTTGAATCAAATCTATGATATTTTCTAATTTTCCTCTATCGTTGTTAGAAGTTTTGGGTTCCACATTTTGAATTTTTGTGCTATTATTGAACATGATAAACCCTAGATCTCTTAAACTCTCTACAAAAATGAAATGAATGATTATATTTCGTTTTTCCTATATATATATGGATTTTAAGAAAGAAAATTATTTTTCCACGTGGTAAGGATAGTCAATAGATGTGTGTTGGCACGTATGGATAAATAAAAAAGATTTTTCACCACACCATACTAGAAAAGTAATGCTGGATTTATAGAATGATAAAATTGAGTTTAGTTAAATATTTAAGAGGTTAAACCATTTCTCAAACATGTTATCTATATAAATTAACACTGACACAAGACTTTAGTGGTCATGAAGTGTGTTTATTGTGGTGTGCTGTCCTGAATTTAGAACTATTTGGGTATAATAGGTAAAAAATCTTGTAAAATGATGTTAGAGTGAAAATAAGGATATTGATATTGATTATATAAAAAAATAAAAAACTTTCTAAAAATAAGAAGTAATCCTTAAATATTTCTAGATTGCATAATTATGTTGGATACCTGAGTTAACTTATAAATCCTTAGTTTTTTTGGTTTAATTTTTCCTTGACCCATCTTCTCGAGTGTCATGACTCTTATTTTGGATTTGATTGGTTGGAATCAAAAAAAAATATGAATATTATTGTTTTTATGTTCTTTGTTTATTTTTTCAAGAATCAATTATAAATTTACATTAATAGAAACAAGAATAATAAATAAATAATGTATTCATATTTACTTATTAGTATTGATTATGTTTATATAAGAAATTAATTTATTGAGTCGATTTAGTAACCCCATTTATCAATAAAATTAGATATTTAATCATACGTGTATTTAAAATAATTATTATATCATTTTTAAAATATATATAAATTATTTAAAGAATTATTAAAAAGGAAATGAATTAGAGAGACATGAAGGAAGTTCACATTAAATAAAGATTATTTTGTTCCTATTTCTGAAAGATTATTTTTTCAGAAAGGATAAATTATGTGAAGACTTACATTAATATTGAATATGTTTCTACGATGATCCCTGTATCACCATAAGAAGGAGCTAATGCACATCCTCTACATTCTAGAATGTGTATTGATCCTCATGTTTTATAGGTAATTGTATATCTACATCAACATGTGTGGTATAATATTAAATAATGGGATGTATCTATTGTTCCTCTATGATTTTATGGTAATATATTATATTAATAAATTTAGGATTACATTTAATAGAATCATATAATTTATAAGACAAAAAATTTATCAATCAATACTTATCATAAGTTGAAAATGAATCTTTTAAAGGGATTTATGTTATTGGAGGAAACTTACGACGGATTAGAAAAATATCCAAAATTAGAATGTGTGGATTCCTGGAGTTGACCGAAGTGATGTAGAATGTTGGTGTTGTGAGATTCATTTCATCAAGACCATTAAATTGTAGATATTCCAAATTTTCTTCAATTAACAAGACTTTTTGGTTAATTCCATTGGTATAGGTTCATAAGACACATTAATCCATATACGACTGATTGTATTGCATCACTTTATGATGGATTGGACTCACTCTTTCCAACTAGCCTTCCTCCCATCATTGTGGTTAACAATTTAATTGATGACATACCTCCTGAACTGTAATGGGAGGAAAGATAGTCTGAATGAGTGAATGAGTATCCTCAAATCCATAATCAAGAGATGGACGAAAATCAATCATATGAGGAAGTATTAAATAATTTAAGTGAAGGTTAGTTGTACTATTGTGTTAAAGTATTATATCTCTATTCAAGATAATAACAATTTTCATAAAGATGTATGACATTGTTGAATTTTATTTATGAAGTGTATTTCATTGTTTTTATTCAAGAAAAATTAAATGTTTGACTACTCATATAGACAATGTCTTCTGAAAATGATGACCTTACCAATCCCAATTAAGAACATATTATTGATTATTAAACTACAAAAATCATTATGGGATCAAAAAATATTAATGATGAAACAAAAATGATGCAACATCATAGTTTTGAATTAAATTATCAATGCAAGAAACCAGGGTAAAAAATTTTAGGTTGTTTGGAATCAATATGGACAACATATTGGACCCAACAAGTCAGTGTTCATCAGTAATCATGGGGTCATAATTGGGATGCTTTCTCTAATTAATATTGATTCATAGTACCATGTCCAACTAGTAATGAAGGAAACCATTTGGAAATACATAATGATAATGTTATAATATATAGTATATACTTTACTGAAAAATTATATAATGAATCATTGATTTAGTTTTCATTATTCCTTGTAGGACTCATTTATTTTAGAACATTTCCATAAGAAATTTGTCTTATTGGACACTGTAAAATCCCATAGAGTCCACTGGAATCTTCTGATGAAGTTATATCTTATCGATGCTGAGGGATATATGAAGCCCCACCCACCACTTAGTTATGTAAAAATTATAAAGTAGGAAACCTGGAATGGTTTTAGAAATCATCATAATGAGAAACCATTTAAGTTGTATTGTGGTTGATAATTTATTATTTGAAATTATATAGTTTCTCCAACATGATTAGAAATAGTTAATGTATTAAACATAAAAAGTGTAATGAAAATAAATTATGTGAATCAAAACCAATGTACCCCTATCACTAAGGAAGGATGCGGTATGCTTAATTAGACAGAAAATTGGTATTTATTTTAAATCAATAATAAATGTTTAATTTTTTCATATGAAACAACATCTGTTCCATTGTTTATATGCAGATTGATGATTCCAAATCTGAAGCAACTTCCATCGCACATCATGTTCTATGGAGTGAGGGTTGTGTAAATAAGGAGGTTAAATTAGTTGATGAAAATGAAGAACATGTATGGTAATCATGTTTATGTATTACATAATTGTAATTATTTATGATTTATAACAATATTTCATAAAAATGAATATGCTTATATTTTTTTATATGGTTCCGACACCGGAATCGATAATGTTCATACTAGATGAAATGTGACTATCAGTAGCTTTGAAGTGACCTAAAAAATATTCTAGAATTAGAGTATTAGGTTTTGTAGGCCTTCATCAAACATATTATCAGATGTAAAAAAACACATGAAGAAACATATTTTATTATGAGATGATTGCAAGCACAAATAGACTCACTACAAGATATTATTGTGCGGTCTTTTTTGGCTAACCAATGTATAAGAAAGGATCAAAGAGAACTGATGGTAGAGAAAATAACTATATATAAAACAAATGATCCCACCAGATTTGTGGATATTCATACCCCCAACTACATAAATTACTCATGGTAATAAATTTTTTCATTAATATTTCACTTAAATGTGAATCAATAATAATTTGGAAACATTATAATACTAAAATATTGTAGGGTATAGTTGCATGTGATTTTTAACTGTCAACACCTATGTAACACTGTGTTGCGATGGGTATAGAGTATAATATCCCAGGATACTAGCTATATAATCAACCCCTCCCAGAAAATCGCCAGAGAGAGGGGATTGAGGTAGCTTATGAGAGAACTTCTATATTTTCTATTCAACTTGATGATCCAGATATTACAATGGGAAAATCTATTATTGGAGCTTTCAAATCATGGACGTCTAATCTTATAAAAATACATGAGGCAATTATTTAACAAATTTTTTCATATGAAAAACATAAAATAGTTAATGATAAAATGTATGAACTGAGGTATGATATTACAGTTGGATAAATTGGTGGAGAAAAGAGCATTAAAATTAAGAAATTATAGTGAATCGACTAAGAAAACAAAATGACCTTCTAAGAGTAACTTCTTCCCCCTAGTTCTAGAGAAACAATTATTATAATTACAAATTCACATATAGAGAACATTTAAATTTAAATCAATCTCATACATTTAATACAAAGAAAACATATATAGAGATTCCATCACATATCAAATTAGTCTTGAGACTCTAACTAATATTCTTAATCATGAATGGATAAGAATTTTAGTTGTGAATACATACATATGGTATATTTTCATAAAATTTCAATCCAAATATGGAGCTAAATATCTGTATTATTGTTAATAACTATTAATATTTTGTTGAGGCATTTATATTAAGACTATCGAATGGAACGATCCAGCGAAGCATGATTTGAATTCATTAATATTGGTATCATTTCTATAACAAAAATTAATTTGAAGGAGGAAGTAATTAAGAAGAAAAAAATACGATTTACTTAAAGAGTTTAGCAAAAATGTATGAGACGATAGTCTCCTATTGATCCCTACATTGAATGTGTAAAGTTCTATGATCTAATCAAATGAAATATATTTTTAATTTTTGTATTAAATAATTTTTAAGGTGAGATTGGATACTAATAACAATAAATATTGACAACCCAAATATTTACTTCATCGATTCAAAGCATGGATATGCACAAAATTGACCACACATGATGTGTATTGTAAATATGTAATATAGTTAGAACAACCTTTTGTAGATAGGCTTTAAATTTTATATTCATTCCATGTTTTAACCAGTATTTTATTATGATAGCGAGGTCGCTCAATACCGGATAGATCATGGAATAAAGTAGCTTTCTGAAAAGATAATCCCTACAGAATACTATGAATGGATAAAAAATCAAGGTATATATATATATGTATTTAACTATATAAACATTTAAAAACAATTTACTTATCTTTTTCAATGTTTCTTCATTGTCCAAAACAATATAATGAAATCGATTATAGATATTATGTTTTAAATTTTATGAGGTAAATAATAAAGCATGAAATGACTAGAATCCCCCAAAAGGTAATTTCCTATGGTAATTACAATTTAATTAGAAATATTTCATAATAATTTTATTTCTAAATTTATTATGTACCATTGAGGTTTCCAATAATAGAATATCTCAAGAGAAGAAATAAATTTGTTTAGAGATGCGTGGGAATCACACTTCTTCTCAAAATGTATGCTGAAAAACATTTAGGTGATTACCTATTATATTTGGGATCCAATATAAGTTATGACCATTGGAAGATATTTTGGGTGTGAAGCATTAATGTCAGAATTCCTATATATTACATTTTATCTCTTTCTCAAGGATAAGAATTATAAAGTAAATCAATTTTCATAGAAGAACTAAATAGAAAACAATTAAAATTTGGGGAAATCACGGAGGTGGAGGTGGAGGTGGAGGGAAAGGCAGAGGTAGTGGCAGAGGTAGAGTCAAAATCAGAGATGGACATGGAGGATAAGGAAAAGCCAGAGACTAAGGTGGAGGCCGAGGTAGAGGAGGATAAGAATCACTAAATTGAACACAATAATATGTTTGGACAAGGAATTAGAATAAGTATCATAACATGATAGTTTTCTATAACAATTTTTTAAAATTACACACAAAACCTTTCACTTAAGATAAGAGCCATTGTTCGTGTTTCATGTTTAAAATGGCATTTTAGTAAAAAACACATGTGGCGTACTCAAAACCAAGGAAAAATATTATGATTATTTTTATAATTTAGGAAAATGATCCATTGGTCATTTGGGATGTGTATAAATCATACTCACCTCAATGCAACAGAAAGTGTGATTGGTATGACTCCAAGTGTGTATTTTTATTCAAAATGGACATTTATTTTAGTGAAAAAAAACTCACAAACTCAATACATTGTTGTGACTTTCATAATTTTTTAGAACATTAGGAAAATGATCCATATGACATTTTTGAAAAATAAGGATTAGTTTAACCTCAATCCAATGCACTGTTTCATAGGTATGACTCCAAGTGTGTCATTTAATTCAAAATATACAATAATTTTAGTGAAAAAATTACTAACATACTCAAACATAGAAAGTGAATTATTATTTTTTTGGTAATCTAGGTAAATTATCCATACAACATGTTTGATGTATAGGGTCTTCTACACCTAAATCTGACACAAATTGTGACTGGTATGACTCCAAGTGTCCGTTACCAGTTTGAAATTGGCATTTATATATAAAAAGGGCCACTCATTGAAAACTGAGAAAACACACTCCTACTGTAATTATAATTTGAAAAAAATGATTCATAATTTATTTTTGATGTTTATGATTAAATCTCATGTTAAACCCACAAAGATTCCACCTTTATGGTTTAAAGTGTTTGATTTTAGTTTAAAAATGACATTTTAGTAAAAAACACATGTGGAAAACTCAAAACTAAGGAAACGAGTTTTGATTACATTAATACTATAAGAAAACAATTGATGAGTCATTTGGGATGTGTATAATTCATTATTTCCTCAATATAATGAATGATGTGATCGGTATGACTCCAATTTCATATTTTTATTCAAAATTGGCTTTAATTTTAGAGGAAAAAAAACAGTTGACAAACTAAAAAATAAGAAAATGCATTAGGATAATTTTGGTAATTTGAGAAAACGATACATTTATAATTTGTGATGTGTATTGATAAACCAAACATAAATCTAATGAATGATGTGAATGGTATGAATACAAGTGTTCAATATCAGTTTAAAATAGATATTTTAATCCAAAACAGTTTCACTCTTTAAAAACCAAGAAAACCTACTCATATTGTCTTGATAATTTGGGACAATGATTCTTTATTATTTTTTGACATGTATGAATTGTCCTCATGAAAAAAACACTCACGATGATTGTAACTTCCCGAACATAGAATCCTAGAGCTGGTACATTATTTTAATACAGTGGCATGATTACTAGGAATCATGTCCTGAAGGACCAATCAGATTAACAGTCTTGGAAAATAGATTACATACATGAACGTTACGTTACACTATCTAGCATAAAACACCGAATAAATAATACTTTGAGAATTCCATTATTCCCTTAGATTAACCCGACATATCAATCATAATACACTCATAGGAATCCTAGGAAAATAAAACATAAGAAATGTGTGAGCTCAGATATTCAGTTAGGGTAAATAATTTAGTGTAATTTATAATCTTTTAAGTCAAGATGTGTAATAAAAAAGAAAACCTCTTAACCATAAACATGAGCATAAAATGGTAAAAATAAGTCAAACATTACCATATATACATCAACATGGATATTCTACTAGTCGAATAACCACGTGTAATAAAAAATTTCCTAACGAGGGAATGCATAATGTCGGACATCATAACCACATAGTCAAGGCCTCATGCCAAGACTAAAAATAAAATTTTTTTCAAGGAATTTATCAAAAACACTATTCTGTCTCATGATACCTATCGATGCATCGAGGGGATATAGAAAGCCCCGCCCATCACTTACTATGTCCAATTCATTCCTCGTATGAAAAGGGTGAAACATAACATAAACATTCATATTAAAACTAGCATAAAAAATACCAATAATTTAACCATAAACTGTAAATGGTATGAAAATGGAGCATCTATAGTCAAACATATCATAACTAATTCTTCACAATATATAATATTTTATTATAATAAATAAACCTCAATCATGAATAATATCTAGAAAAGGATGTTGACAATGTTGAAAATGATCAGTAAAACTTTGGGGAAAAAATATACCTATTTCATGAAATCATATAAAATTTAGACAATTTAGTAAGGAATATATTTAAAATACATTTCTGAATCCAAGTGTCTTATACAACTTTGAAACTTTTGAAAGTAATTAAAAATGTCAATCATTCAAGTCAATATAAATAAATCCTTAAAACAATTTTGAAAAAATGGACATTAATGAGAATGATTTAGAAGAATAATTATTTAAAACATTTAAAATGATATTGTAGTTAAATATTCCCTTAAATATAACCCATTTGAAAATTTTTTATGAAACATGGACATGGATAATAAGTATGTCTAGGTAAAAACTTACACATAAACAATCTTCGATAATAATGAGATTGGGGAATTAACCCTTACCCTGTACGTTCCTTTGGTGGAGGGTACTTTTAACCTCCTATATAATTAACATATTATGTTATTAAATTATACCAGAACCATATTCATAGTTATTATATCATACTTTAATCATCTATGACTTTATACTACTTGTTTAATAATAATTTCCATGATAAAATATCATTTCAAGTAATAGTCACTTTCTCTATCATACGTGTTTTAACATGTTATTCATGATCGTATCACTAATTTCATGATTTAATTGAATCTAGAATATAAAACATTATTTATGTATCATATATATTTAGAATATAAATATATATAATAGATAGATATATGAAATAGAAAACACTGTTTATGGTGTCTTTAGGCCATACGTACACATAAAAGTTGATTCAGTTTCATATCGTATTGAACGGAAGTAACTGAATGAGATATATGTAAATATATATATATTTCTAGTAAATTTATTAATTCACTTATTAAATACATATTAATAATATATGTTTATAATCATTGTTGAATGGTGAATGTGGAATGGAATTTCATCGCGTCATGGAGACAGTAAGCTATGCGTACGCATGAGCAATGATATCATTATATTGATGGTGAATCATATGTAATTGGATGGAATATTATATATAATTAATTATTAACATGTTATATTTATTATTTAAATCTTTTATACACTTTATTATACCCATCCAAATAATGAAGTGTTGAATAACAAGCTACACCACAATATGGTGATAGTAAGTCGTACGTACGCACGTACGATGACGTTGTAATTCATAGGATGAATAAGTTAATGAATATAGTTTTACTATATTTATAATGACATCACATTATGTAGAAGGTACTAGAGTTATTATTTTGGTATGGAAACAACAAATAAAGGGTAAGTGGAAGAAGAAAAGAACATTGAAAGAGGTCATGAAATAATTACCTCTTCTTCGGGTTCTTCCTTTTGATTTGAACAAAAGGGATCCTTAGGATGGATTTATGATAAATGTAAGGCCACTAGGATAAATTTAAGGTATTTGGGAGGAGATTTGAATAGGGTTTAACTGAGACAAATGTGTTTGGAGGTGTGAATTCAAAAGAAGGGGAAGTACCCTTTTATAAGAGAGGTGAGGGGCACTTTAAGAAGTTCCTGAAATATTAATTCATAATAAAATCATTTTCAGTTTCTAATTGATCTAATTCAATTTACATCGCACCACAGGTATTTATGAGTAGAAATAATATCAACCAATAGGTTTTAGACATGTTTATGTCACCATATTAACCTTATTATTTAGATTTAACTCTTTGTTAAGTAGTTTAACTTTTACAGTGTCCTCTTGTATTTTTATATTACATGGTTAATAAAGATACTATAAAATGACAAGAAAACCTAAAATGGTTCATTAATGACATATATATTACTATCTAAGTCATTTTTCCAAACCTTAGATTTTTAGGTATATTATATCATTTAATAATATTGTATTTTTTTTTGAAAAACTCATTTATGTAAATTCTGACACTATTTAGTATTTGGTTTTTGTGGAAGTCATAAAAAGATGATTATTCAAAAAAAATAAATTAAATCAACCATATCATATCATATTCACCTATAAAATTAGTGGATGGAATCCAAGGTCTCAATTTACTTTTATTTTGATATTTATAATATCAATTATTTTAATATTTCATTAATAGTGTAATTACTACATCATCATTATGTCGTAAATAAATTTAATTATTTAATGTATAATGATTTTAAATAAAATACCATGATGTATGAAATATTTTTTATCATTCTATTTAAAACTTATGATATAATCTATCTTATGTGTAACCGTATTTTAAAAATGGTTTGGTTATTATACATTGAAATTAACACTTTTAACTCTTCATTAAATAATATATTAAAATGTCCTAATGTAACCAAAATAGATAAAAAAGATGTTATTTTTTTTCATAAGGATGATTTTGGTCGAAATAAATTTATCCAATATAATTAGGACATGTTTTTGAGTAAATTTAATTTAATTTTTACCTTTAATCACCTTATTTACATTTAACCATGGTAAATAAAATTTTAATGTTTCTATTCATCAAAAACATTTTTCATCCTATTGAACGAAATTTTACTTACCGATTTCAACTTTTCCTCTCATATTTTTAAAATTAAATTCATAGAAGTGGTAAAATTATGTTCCATCCAAATTTACACAGAATGTGGGTGAATGTGTCTAGAAGGTGAGTAAAAAGATATCAAAATGGTTCAATAAAATTTTATATATCTAATCTTGTTATAAAATGACTCCGATGACTTAAATTTTAATAATATTTGAATTATGTATCAAATTTAAGATACATTTTTAATTAAAAATATTTATTTAAATGATAAATTTGGTTTTTATATAATATGTTGTATTTTTCACTATTCATCAAAAAGTTTATGATTTCATAAAATACCAAAAATTCACCCTAATATAATTTTGATATTATAAATTAAAATATGATTTATAATTTACAAAATTTAGAACATATATGTTTCATTATTTAATTTAATATTAATTCCTGTTGCCAAAATAAAAAGTGGGTTTTTGAGAAGTAAAAACTATCAAAATATTTATATTTGTTTATGTCCAAATTAAATATTAAACTACTTACAATTACCAACATTGAATTAAATGATAAAATTCTAATATAATTATATTTCAAAATCATTAAATTGTATAATCTAACTATATAAATTATTTTTCTTTAAAAAGTAGTTTTAAATAAAAATTTAGTAAGCTTAACTATTCATTAAAATATGAAAGTTATCAGAAAACACCAAAAATTTATACAAACTATATTTTTATTTCCCAATTATAAATAATAATTTTATTTTATCAAATTGAATATATAAAAGTGTCAAATATTGTTTTTAAAAAGTGTTCTCCCTTAAAAGGCGATAAAATTGATTTTTTTTTGAAAAAAACTTCTTTTATCTGAAAAATTGGATTTGTCTAACATTAGGTCTCAAATACACATAATATGGATTCTAAAATTATATGGTGTATATAAAATTAAAAATGTTGTTAATAATATTTATAACTTCTTTTTAAATTGCTAGTTTTGAATGTCGTGGTGCGCTTGAACATGGGGTTGCGTATTGCGCAAGCTATTGAATTACATTAACATATTATGAAATTATGGGGTGTTACATTCTCACTACATTCAATAAATTGTGTACCCTCTATTTTAAATTGTTCCATGGAAATAAAAGGATGGAAATTGAAAATACCTTCACGGAAAACCCACATCGAAAATAGGGTTACAGAAATTTAGTCTTAATAAGATAAAAAGGGAAAGGAAAAAGTCACCCCCAAATTAGGATTTCGAATTGGATAACATTGGTGGAAATTTGAGACACATAACTGGAGGAAAAATTTAAATATTTATAGGGAGTGATTGAGGTCACCAATTATAAAAATGTGAAAAATAAATGTAACATTGAGGGCCTCAATACCATCAATCCATGATGATTTAAAAATATCATTGGTGCAACAAAACATAAGGAATTAGGATAACACATTTTTTATTCTCTTTTTTAAGGGGATGGATTAATTTACTATCTAAATAAGAACTCATGAAAAAATATTTGATTTCATTACCCACATTAATCATAATCTCATCATTTGGTTGTGCTTAAATATATTTTCACTTCATCCCTTACACTAGGAAATGAATATTCCAAATTGATTATTTATGCCTAATGAACATTTGATAAATAATAAGGTCCACAATTATTTACTTAATCCTCTATATGTTTACTAAAATCAAAATGGTTAGGTCAGAGTATCCAATAAATTATAATTTATCCTCATATAAAATATCAAGTGCTCAACTCACTCCATTCCAACCATTATACTTATCCAAAAATACATATGTCTAAACTCACATTCTAAAAATTAATAATGGAGGTAAACATAATGAAGATCCATTTTTTCACATAATAATATGTGAGTAACTTCATGATGTATTTTCTTAAAACATGGTAACACCCAAAAATACCATAAAACCTTATTGAATACATTCAAGCTCCCTTATTCCTTATAGAATACCAGATATAATCTTTAAATCCAAAAAATGTTTTAAAATTCAACAATGATGGAAAAAAAACAATTAATTAGTTCAATGGTTGTAAATAATATTCAATAAACTTTATCTATCTCAATTATATCTTATTCAAAAATCATTATCTTAGTTTCAGAAACCTATTTTAGGGTTATATTTCCCCCGACCATATATTTTCCAAAACATTTAACTTCAAAATGTGTCACATTACATGGTACCATAAAACCTCAAATACTTAATGAAAATGTACTATAGTACGATCCTTATATACATTATAATTCTTATAACTTGTACTCAAATGGAACAATTCTATAATAACAACTTCAGAACACTGATCATTTATCATCATATGCTGTAGTATTAGAACTTTATTATTATCCAATAGCATCATTTCAGGTATACTATGATGATTGGGACATTGATTAGAATAGTTTCCCATCTACTTGTAGATGAACTATTTTACATTTGAAACATTTTTATTAACCTTGCAATCACAAACTTGGTGTCCTTTTTCTGAATACTTATAACAACCTCCAATTCCTTTAAAGTACATATTAGGGTGATTCTTTCGTCAATTATCACATATGAGAAAAATAATTCTTTCCCTTATTCCATTTATCCATATTTTTCTCTACTGTCCTCTACTTGTCTGGCTTCCATTCCAAGATATATGACTCAGATATTTAATTACTTATATTATTAACAAATGATACGATTTTTTTATCTGATTAGAATATATGGGAGACTATTTCCTTCGAAATGTTGGATTAAGACCATGAAATATATTTTCATTATTACTCTTTGGATCATGTGTATTGTAGGAGTTCTCGTTCATTCTTATAGGAACCATTTCTAAATGACAAAATACACTAGGTTAGATCAGATCATATTGTATAATCCAAAAAATAGAAAAATTATCAACATTAATTGAATATTTTCACACATCTAGTCTCACAATCCTAAAAATGGTTTCTTTGCTGACATATTTACATAGAAATACTTCATTGTGGTTTTTAATGAAAATGTGAATTATCCAAAGCATATCCTCCAGGAGTGTTGTAACTAAGAGTGCAACAATGACCATTGAAGGGCACCGGTTCCTATTTGAGTCTAGCTCAAATCTATGTTTTTAGGATTTACCCCTAGATACATTTGTGCCAGAGCTGCCTCTACCTTCTTGTATCCAAACATGGGTGTATTACTTGGAAAATTTACAAAATCTCTACAGTACCAATATTCTAGTAATTTCTTTTATACGAATCCTCGAAGTCTATCTTAGGATAATGTTCTCTAATTAGAGTTTGTCTTAATCTAGTTTCAACGGTTTGTACTAAAATTCCTATGATACCAAATGTAACACCGTAAACCAAGAAGCTCCGAGTTGATGTATAATATTAATACCTTGGCATGATTATAAGTAATAATTTCCCGATGTACCGATTAGTGTAGTAGTCTTGGAAAATATATAACATACAAGAACATTAAATTACAATTTATATCATACAACACAACATAAATTATCCTTTTATAACACCATTATTACCTTAGATTAACCCAACATATCAATCAAAATAAACATCTTGGAATCTTTGTAAAAAAAAACTTAATAAAGGGATGAACTCAGATGTTCAATAAGGGTAAATAATTTAGAAGAAGATATAATCTTTTATGTAATGATTTTTAATAAAAACAACATCCGTTTAAACATAAACATGAACATAATATGGAAATAATAAAATAAACATTACCCTATAAACAAGAAAATGGAAATTTTACTAGTCGAATAACAATATTTAATAAATAATTTCATAAAGAGGGAATGCATAATGCTAGATATCATAACCGCATAGTCAATCCCTCGTGCCAAGAATACTAATAAAAATTTTGTCAAGGACTCTTTCCAAGACCCATGTTTGTCTCATGAGACCTATAGATGCATTGAGGGGCTATAGAGGGTCCCACCCATCACTTACTAAGTCTAATGCATTCGTTATATGAAAAGGGTGAAACATAACATAAACATTTGTATTAGAACTAGCATACGAAATGTCAATACTTTAATCATAAACCATAAATGGTATAAAAATAGCACATACATAGTCAAAAACATCATAAATCAGTCAATACAATATAGAATAATATATTATAAAAAATAAAACTCAATTATGAATAACATCCAGTAAAGGATGTTGGTGTTGTAGAAATTGATAAGTGAAACTATTTGAGAGAAATATCCATTTTTCATGAAATAATTTAAAAGTCACACAATCTAAAAAGGAAGAAATTTAAAAGTGTTTTTTTAATCCAAATGTCCATAGCAGTTTGAATCTTTTGAAAGGAATTAATAATTTAAAATATTCATGTTCATATAAATAAATCCTTAAAACCGTTTTGAAAACATGGACATTAATGAGAATGATTTAGAAGAATAATTATTTAAACCATTTAAAATGATGATTTAGTTAGATATTACCTATAAAAAAAATCCTTTTGATAACTATTTTATGAAACATGGACATGGATAATAAATATGTCCCAGTAAAAACTTACACATAAAAAATCTCAGATAATAATGAGATTGGGTAATTAACCCTTACCTTGTACTTTCCATTGGTCGACAATGTGTTTAACCTCATTTATAATGATGATAGTATGTTATTAAATTATACCAGAACCATATTCATATTTATGATATCATTCCTGATTTATTTATGACTTTATACTACCCATTTAATAATAATTTCCATGTTAAAATAATATTTAGTTAATAATCACTTTCTTTATCGTACATGTTTTAACATGTTATTTTTCATCGTATCACATATTTCATGATTTCAGGGCATCTAGAACATAAAAAATTATTTATTTATAATATATTTTCCGAATATAAATATTTATTATAGATAAAAATATGAAATGGAAAACACTGTTTATGGAGACGGATGGTCGTACGTACGCATAAACGCTATTTCCTTTTTCATATCGTGTTGAACGGAAGTAATTGAATTAGATATATGTAAAAAAACAGACATATATATATTTATATATATTTCTAGTATGATTATTATTTAATATTTTATATACTTATTAATAGTATATTTTTATAATCATCATTGAATGGTGAACGTGGAAATAAATCTCATCACGTCGTGGAGACGGTAAGCCGTACGTACACACGAGCGATGATATCATTCTATTGATGGTGAAATGGTATGTAATTGGATAGTTTATTATATATATTGAATCATTAACAAGTAATTTTTTATTATTTACAAAAATTATATTCATTATTATGCCCATCCAAAAAATGAAGTGTTGAATAATAAACTACACCACAATGTGGAGAGGATAAACCGTACAAACGGATATATGGTGGCTTTTTCATCCAAAGGATGGATAAGATAATGAATATGGATGTACCATATTTATAATATCATCATATTATGTGTAAGGTACTGGAGATATTATTTTGATATGGAAAAAACTACGAAAGAAGAAGTGGAAGAAGAAAAGATCACTGAAATAGGGGATGAAATAATTTCCTCTTTTTCAGGTTCTTCCTTTCGATTTAAACAAAAGGGCTCCATAGATTTGACTTTATGATAAAATTAATCCCTATAGAATGAATTGAGGGTATTTTAGAGGATATTTTTGTAGTATTTGTCCGAGACAGATGGATTTCGAGTTGTGAATTTAAAATAAAGGGAAGTACCATTTTTATAAGATATTCGAGGGGCACTTTATGAAGAGCTTGAAATATTAATTTATTCTAATATCATTTTCAGTTTCTAATATATAAAAATGTATTTATTTAAAGGCCCATGTGGGTATGGGTAGAAATAATATCATAAAATAGGTTTTATATAAGTTTGGGTCAACATATTAACATTATCTTTTAGATTTAACTATTAGTTAAATAGTTAACTTTTAACACGTCTTCTTGTATTTTTATATTACATGGTTAATAAACATACTATAAAATTCTAAGATAATCTATTGTGCTTAATTAATAACATATATATCATTATATAAGTCCTTTGGTTAAACCTTATATTTTTTATAATATTATATCATTTAAGAATATATTATTTTTTTAAAAACTCATTTATGTCAATTTTAACACAATTTAGCATTTAGTTATTATAAAAGTCATAAATTTTTTATTAATTTTAATAAAATAAATTAAATCAATAATAACATGTCATATTCCCCTAAGAAATTCTTTTATGGAATCAAAAGTCACATGTTACATTTATTATGATATTTATAATATCTTTTATTTTAATCGTTTATTAATAATATAATTACTACATCATCATTGTGTCATAAATAAATAAAATTATTTAATGTATATAAATTATAAATAAAATAACATGATGTATGAAATAATTTTTCTTTATAATTAATATTTATAGTTGAATTTATCTTATGTGTATCCCTATATTAAAAATGGTTTATTTATTAAACATTGAATTTAACACATTTAACTATTATTTAAATAATATATAAAAAATATCCTAATCTAATCCAAATGAATCAAAATGATCTTATTTTAGTAATATTTTTGATTTTGGTTGATAAAAATTATCAAATGGAATTAGGACATGTGTTGGGGTAATTTTAATATTATTTCTACCTTAAATTACCATATTTTCTTTTCACTATGGTAAATAAAGTTCAAAAGTTACTAAACCCCAAAAACTATTTTCATCATATTGAACCAAATATTACTTACTGATGCCAATAATGTCTCTAGGGTTTTTGAAATTCAATTAATAGAAGTGGTTAAATTAGGTTCTATGCAAATTTACAAATGTTCTTAGTAGGTGGGTAAACGTGCCTAGAAGGTGGGTAAAAAGACGTTAAAATGGTTAAATAAAATTTTATATATCTAGTGTTATTAAAAACTGACTCCAATGAATTAAATTATATTAATATATGTATTATTTATCTATTTTGAGAAATGTTTTTAATTAAAAAATACTTATTTAGGCGAAAAAGTCGGTTTTTATATATTATGCTGTATTTTTAACTATTCATCAATAATTGAAAGTTTTTAGAAAAATACCAAAAATTCACCGTAAGATAATTTTTATATTTAGAATTCAAAAATGATGTCTATTTTAATAAATTTAAATAATATAAGTTTCATTAAATAATTTAAAATTAATTCTCATCGTCAAAACCAGAAAATGGATTTTTGAGAAGTAAAACTATCAAAAGATTGATATGTGTTTATATCAATTTAAATGTAAAATTATTTCCATTGACCAAAATATGATTAAATGATAAAAATATAATATAATAATAATTAAAAACAATTCAAATATATAATTTAACAATATAAATTATTTTTATTTAAAAATTTGTTTTCAATTAAAATTTAGTATTTATAAAATTCATCAATATAATAAAGTTATTAGAAAAATACAAAAAATTGATCAAAAGTAAATTTCTATGTCCTGATTTTAAATAAGAAGTTTATTTTGACAAATTTAATATATAAAAGTGTCAAATATTAGATTTAATAGGGGTTTCCACTAAAAGGTGAGAAAATTTTATTTTTTTTAAAAACACATAGTTTTTCTGAATAATTGGATTTGTTCATAAATTTTGTCTAAAAAACATATAATATGGACTTTAAAATTTTATTTAGTATTTAAAATTTAAAATTCAGTTAATAAAATTCATAACTACCTTTTAAACGGCTGGTTTGGTATGTCATGGTGTACTCGAACTCAGTGTTGTGTGTGGCATAAGATATTGAATTAATTTTATGTATTATGAAATCCTGGGGTGTCACATTTCCACCTGTATGGATAAGAGTGCTTGTTTCTAGTTTAAGATGATATTTTAGTAAAGAATATGTGTATCATACTCAAATCCTAGTAAATGCATTCTAAATGTTTTGATACTTTAGGAAAAACGATCCATGAGTCATTTAAGATATGTAACATTTATCCGCACCTAATTTGGGTGCAAAACATGACTGGTATGACTCCATGTGTGTCTTTTTATTCAAAATTTACATTAATTTAAGTGAAAAAAACAACTGTCATATTCATAACTGAGAAAATATATTCAAATTATTTTGGTACTTTAGAAAATGATCTATATGTCATTTTTGACATGTAGGGCTCTGTCACATCTCAATCTGAAGCGCGATGTGACTAATATGACTCTATGTGTCCGTTATTAGTTTAAAATTGGCATTTTAATAAAAAAAAGTGTAACACATTAATAATAGAGAAACCATTCCTAGATTGTCTTGATAATCGGGGACACCAGTTCATAATTCATTTTTTATGTGTATTAATTAGTTTCATGTCAACCCAATATATGATTCCACCTATATGGATCAAATTTCATGTTTCTAGTTTAAAATGAAATTATCATAAAAAAATGTGGCATAATAAAAACTAAGGAAACACATTACTATTATTATGATACGTTAGGAAAATGATCCACAAGTCATTTGGGACGTGTAACAAATATTTTCTCCTCAATATGATGCATAGTGTGATCTGTATAACTCAACATATGTATTTTGATTCAAAACTGACTTTAATTTTAGTGAAAAAACCGCCATACTAAAATAATAATAAAATGAATTAATATTGTTTTGGTTCTTTTGAAAATGATCCATATATGAGTTTTATGGGAAGGGATTAGCCACACCTCCATCAGACTACAATGTGATAGGTAGGAATCTTAGTGTCCGTTATCTGTTTCAAATTGACATTTTGATACAAAAAAGAGTCATTCAATAAAAACTAATAAAACAACATGGTATTGTCTTGATGATTTGGAAAAATGATTCAAATTTCATTCGTGATTTATATGAATCCGTATCATGTCAAACCCAAACATGATTCCACTTATATGGATCAATGTGCATGTTTCCAGTTTGAAATGACATTTTAGTAAAAACACGCACAGAGTACTCAAAACTGAGGAAACACAATATGAATTTTTTTATAATTTAGGAAAATGATCCATGATCCTTTTGGGACATAAAGCAATCTTTTGTGCCTCAATCCGATGCACAATGTGACCAGTATGACTCCATGTGTGTCATTTTATTCAAAATTGACATTAAGTTTAGCAAAAAATAACTAACATACTCAAAATCAAGAAAAAACATTCTTATTGTTTTGGAACTTTATGAAAATGATCTATACACCATAATTTATGTGTAGGGATTATCCTACCACAATCTTACATACGGTGTGACCGATATGACTCCAAGTGTCTATTATCAGTATAAAATTAATATTTTAATACAAAACGTGTCACTATAGGAAAACCAATAAATCATGACTGTATTGTCTTGATAAATTGGGAAAATGATTCACAATTCATTTGTGACATATATGAATTAGTCTCATGTCAAAATCCCACACAATTCCACTTGTATAGCTCAAATTTCATGTTTTTAGTTTAGAGTAACATTTTAGAAAAAAATATACATGGCATACTAAAAACATAGAATTTTTTTTATTGTTTTGATATGTTACTAAAATGATCCATGAGTTCGATTGGTTTGACTCTAAGTGTGTCTTTTTATTCAAAACTAAAATTAATTTTAATAAAAAAATAACAAATATACTCAATACTGAGAAAACACTGACTGAAAATTAGTTTTTTGTTAAATAAAAACTTTTAAGGAAAAAGTGATAAACCAATAGACATGAATACAATGACTTAAGACATCAAACCATGCTCCAACTGTCCAAAATCTAAAAAACTAGATAAAAAATAGAAGAAGGCCCCATCCCAACATAAAAACGATAAGTCCAGTTTCCACCATTCCAATGCTGCAAGACAAGAATTCACGTACAATGACAGGGTGGTACTAATGAACAAGGCTATACCCTCTCCAACACCCAAAACAGAATCTTGTAAGACTGGTGAAAAAATTCATCTCTAATCCTGATAGGGTGTTGTCTATGAAGAAAATATGGGATCAAGAACACTTGACCAATAAGCCCTTGGTAAAGCATTCATTTGGAGGAGCATAAAAATCCAATCAATTCACGAATTCCCCCACAACTCCAACACATTAAACACTGCGAAACATCACAATACTCCTCAACATCCATTCACCTTAATGGAATCATGTCACATATGCATATCCACTAAATCATCACAACCATAAAAAATGGAATATCATCAAGAGCAGACCTGCTAGAAGCCAGACCCCATGATGTCTCAACCAAGAGTCCCTCCCCCCTCCATATCACTCTGGGTCCAATGCCGTGCCTCACCTATCGACCCACACTGTAATCAAGGACCTCCCCCCTCCGAGCCACTCCTTATCTGTCACCAACCCACACTGGAAGCATGCTAGAGATGTCTCCTGGAAGCACCAGACCAAACTGAGAGGCCGAATCCACCCCACACCACATCGTCATCATAAGGTCCGAGGCATGCTGATCTGACTTATGCACCAAGACGACGTCATCAAAAAAGATGAGCCATGCCAAACCGACCTGAGAAGTGGGTGCTCCGCCGAGTCACGTCGTCGCCGAGAAAGTAGCCAAAGACAATAATGAAACATATCATAATCCCACCATGTCATGCCATCACCAAGACATGTCTATTCCAAGATGATACAGAAGAATATGACATCAAAAACAAGTCCGACCATAGGGGGAAGGGAAAATGAGGCCAAAGGGAACCCATAGCCACCGTGATAGGGAGAGGAGAAGCCGCTCAGAGGCCCATTTTTCAAAATTGTTTCAAAACTGATAAAATTCATTCCAATTTTATTGTTACTTTAGTGAATTTTTTTTATGTCATTTGTGACATGTATGAATTAGTCACACATCAATTTGGCTCATGGTGTGACTAGTATGACTTCAAGTGTATCTTTTTATTCAAAATTTACATTAATTTTATTAAAAAACAACTAACATACTCCATAATAGTGTTTTATTTTTCTTGTAGTTGTGATAGAAATATTATTTCATTTAAATTTTGTATTTTCACCATATTTTGGAAACTTCTTTTACTTTTTCTGGTGATGCAATATGTTGTCTCAACACACTTCAGCTGTTTTTGGTGATGCATTGTGTTGTAGCATCATATTTTTGTTTTCACTATTATCATCACAAATAAATATTCTGATAAAAGAATGATTTATCATCACTTTTATAGGAAATTATAAATCTATCCTTTATCGGTTCTTTAAAATCACAAATAAATACATCTTTATAATCGCTTATATAGGCACATATAAAGTCTGTCTTTCACAGTGCATTTAAAATAACTGATAAATCATACTTTTATTAGCATAAATAAAAGTACTAAAAAATATCCAATTTATCTGCACATCTAAATTAACTAATAAAGGGTATATTTATAAATTTTAAATAAAAGCATTATTAAATGGTGTCTTTTATCAACACTTTTAAAAGTGCAGATAAAATTAGGATTTACCGGCGCTTTTATTTTCACATATAAAGTTACCCTTTATCATCAATTGTTGATTTCTGATAAATTCCATGGACTTTTAAGCATGTTATGGTAGTCAAGACCGATAAATGAAAATTCTAGTTTTATAAATAGATTGTTTTTTAGTAGTTTTATGTATAATAGACTATTGGTATTTTTCCTTATTATTTATCTTTTTTATTTTTAGACATCCTATATTTTACTATGTTTTCTGATTTATATTATAATTTATATCTCTATCCAGATATAGGACATCTGTTTTCATTGTTTATAATTAAATAATTCACATTATTCTTTGTATTTCTACCCATGTGCTTGTATCTTCTCTATGGTGATTTGGAATACACTATAGTCTTTATGTAGGCCAATTCATGTGATTTTTAATGTCATGTTGGGTTAGTTCATTATATAATGTATCAGATCTATTTCCAACTAAAAGTGTGATGAAACTACCTAGGTTTGGTTTGAGGGTTGTTGGTAGACTAGAGTAAGACCATTAGAATTTAGGTAGTAAGTAAAAAAGGGTATCTGGTCAGTTCACTTCTATATCTGATCTCGAGTTACCATTGGTTGTCTGAGATTTTCCTGAAACATTGTTATGGGATTCATGGTTTTATAAATAAAAACGTTTTGGGGGTTATTTAGATGAACATTTATTTTTATTCTATTGGTATGTAATTATTTCATCTATAAATTTTTTAATTCATAGTTGTCTTAAATTCATATTAGATAATATCTTTCATATATTTTATTGAATTTCATCTTTTGATTCCAAATTGTACTCCTAGACAAATTAGATGCCATATTTTTTATTAACAGACAATTAAAACAGTAAGGGATCACCATAATTCAAATGAGGAAGCCACATGACTTGTTCTATAGTAAAATATCCCATTATACCCTTCAATGGTGGTAGCATTCATTTGTATAGTCTATACACTAACCCTTACATGTGTTGGACTCTAGGAATAGATAACAGACCATGATTTATATTCTACTAGGAATATTCAACCAATAATCCATGGTGATAAAGATTCCATGAACACAAGGAGTGGTTTTAATAGAGAGAGAGTTAATTTTCAACTTCATGAAGACTCTATAGGAATCAAATTTGGGCTTCACCAGGAGTATTCTTGAAGGAAATAGATGGAAATGGTGGGAATATATCATGAAATCTATGTTGCATGATGAAATTAAAAAGAAAACGTTCAATATGGTGTAAAATTATTAGTTTTATTCTAAAAATTTTCAGGTAAGGAAGACTAATGAATTAATAACCATTGATAGATAAGAAAACTTAGTTAGAGAGTATCCTACTAATTTCATCAAGTTAGTGAACTTAACACATGATATTGTTTCTATTGACTATAATATGGATCAAAGGTTCAAATTGTGTTTAAGGGATGAAATTCAGCAAATGATGATTCTATTGTTCCTATCCACATTTGTCAATGTTTTTGATAAACCATCTATTGTAAAGGAATACATAACTTGGAATACTAGACTTAGTAGAGCTTTAGTAACTGTAGGAGGAATACTGGATGTGTCTTATTTCTAGTAGAGGATGTTTGGTGAGCCATGATTGGGTAATAGTGGTGCTATGAGGTAGAAATCAAGATAGGTAAGGGTGTTATACATCCATTCTAGAAATTATGGCCATGATAACCAGATTTTTGGGCATAGATTATTCCTCATATCTATACAAACTAGACATATCGAGTGGTTTTGTTAGAAAGTACCACATGGTTATTGGGATGCATCCATGATATCCTAAGGTTATTAGATTCAGTGTCATGCCACAAAAGGAGGTGGGTATAAATATTTTTTTCAAAAGGATACCCAAGTGGAAAATACAGTGTAATGTGGATTTGAGGTCGGTTGTCTTCATGAGGTGGTGTATACACTAAAAGAATATGAAGAGAGGCCAACCACTATAAGAGGTACACTGTTTTTTATTCTTTTGTAGTTTTTGAATTTTTTAATAAGAGTGACTCACATTTTTCATGCCTTTTATGTTTATTGTTACACTGGGATTATTTTCTTATCTTGTTCCCTTCATGATGGTTATTACCACTCCCTTGAGAAAAAAGAAGGAATAACCTTTTAAATGTCTCAAGTTCCAAGTGAAAATCTGCAACCTTGATGTCATGTGGGTATTCTTAGTTATTGATCATTATATCATCAAACCTTTTATACCATATATTGGATGATTGATTATGAAGACTAGATTGAATTTTACAATTATTGTGTTTAGTATCTTTATTCTGATGGTGCCCCTCATGTATTTCAGGGTGAGTGATATCCTTGATCAGTAAAGGCATATCTGATTAATTATTATTATGGAATGATATTGTGCCAATAATCCAATATGATTCATGATTATATTTTTCCATTGTTTGGGATTGTTACTTGTTACTATGGGAGTGAGTACATTGAGGCCATTCTTAATTTTTTTTGTTTTTCCCCACAAATGGAGGTTGAGTTCACTATTGATATACACTTTATGATGAGAAAGATTTCAATACCACCATATATTATAGAAGTCACCGTGTTGTTGGAGATTAAATATTTGCTTGAGGATCTATAGCCTATGGTATTAATTCATCCTAGTGTTTTACCATTTTATTCTCCCTTTCTCTTGAAAAATAAGGATGGTAGGAGTCTCCATATTTTTTATGACTGTTTAATGTTAACAAGGTGACTGTTTAGAAAAAATACAATTTTTTAGGATTTATGTTCAATTTTATCAACATTGAGGTTCCCAATGGTTACCTAATATTGAAAAATGATTTGACTTTCATCATTTGAGATTCCAAGAAGATGATATGTCTAAGAAAATGTTTTTGATATGATATGGTAATTTTGAGTTCCTAGTTATTCAATTTACTCTTAAAATAACTCTTATGATATTTATGGTGTTGATGGACCAGATAATTCATCAGCCCTTGGACTCTTCCATGGTTATCTTCTTAGATTATATTTTTTTGTACTCTAAATTAATGTATGAGTAACAGGACCATATAGATATCATCCTTAGATTATTGGAAGGACTTCATCTACATGGGAAACTACCTAAATGTTATATTTGTGTCTGAGAAGTAAAGTTCAATGGGAATGTACTATCTACGAGGGTTATCATAGAGGATCTTTAGAATATTTTGGAATTTTTTCCTTGGGAATAACCCATAAATGAGTTTTATACTTGTATTTTATTAGGTTAGTAGGATATTATAGATGTTTTGTTCAGGACTTCTTCAAGATTGAATCTTCTATGATATAGTATAACTATATGGGTGTTAAGTGTAAATGGAATGATAAATTTCAACTGTCATTTGTCTAACTGAAGGTGAGATTGTCTTAGGCTACAATTTTACGTCTTCCAGATCCAGTTTTGATCTATAATGTTTATTACTAAATGTCAGGTAGATGGATTGGGTTTGTCTTGATATAGAAAATATAGGTGGTATCCCATGCCTCTCTATAAATATGCCATCATGATAGGAACTATTGTACTCATGAACATTATTTAGACGATTTGACACATGATCTTAATGATAGGTTCAACTATCTATTCGATGAATGAATTACTATCTATTCAGATCATAAGTGACTAATATATACTTTTACCCATAGAGAGTTGAACTTATGATATAGTATCTTGGTACAATATCATCAAAATTTTAATTTTTATAATGAATATACTCGTATAAAAGTGAATGTTTTCAACAACACATTGATCGTGTAGTTATAAAAAAAGCCTAAATTGAATTAGTGGATGAGTGGTCTTTGATGATTATATTTTCTAAGATGAGTATGGTAGTGGTATTTGATGATATTCAAATTTTATTAGCGCATATAAATGTATATTCATCATTTTATGATCATATTCACCAAGTGAAATTAGTAGATATAGATTATCCACATTTTATTAAAATTATATATAGTAGGGCGACCTTAGGTGATTGGTCCTGGACACCTATTGGATGATTTTTTACTAAGGTAAGTTGGTCATTCTGATTTCTTCGAGGAATCATCTTATATATAATGGAAAATGATCAGTATTTTATATTCATCATGGATTACCAAGATGTATCATGACTTGATATATTGATATTAATGGACATGGATTGTGTAGTCGCTTGAAGAATTTGGGTCATGATTCCTTACATGCAACATGTTAAATGTGGAACACTAAGGGAATATTGATTTTTTGAAACCCTTACTATTCCTTTTTTGAAATTTGATGACATATCCATATATTGTGTGATTGGACTAAAATATAAAACTAGAGGAAATGATTTTATTAAGGAGGTCGTTGAATGGATCACTATTTCATCTCACATATTTCCAAATAAAGACTTAATGTTGGTAAAAGAGCTAAGGCGTTTGTATATCCGAGAGATCATAAATCTCTATAGAGTGCATTTTGTAGTTATTTATTAAAAAGATTATTTCCTTAAATCCTAGTTTAATAATGGTTTTTGAGGTTTTGGGTGGCCAATTGAAATTAATCATGTCACATAATCCATAGATGGATAGTTATATTGACCAAGCCACAAAGATACTAAAAGATATGATTTCAGGGTGTGTGGTTTAATTTAGTTCTTCATGGGAGATGCAGTGAACCCTAAAAAAAATTTCTGTGATAAAAATTACATGGATTCAATTATAAGGACACCCTTTACTGAATTGTTTTGGTGATTAATTAAATAGATTTCTATTGGAAGTATCTTGGTGAGAAATCACTCATGGAACTAAATCCTATCCATGATTTTAGGGAAAAAGTATAGTTTTTTGAAAAATGATCATCGACAACTCGGATTCAATAGAAATCATATGATTAATGACATCATTGATTATTAGAATATGTGATTAGTGGTCAGATATTTCTTAGAGTTTCTCCTAAAAAGGGAATTATCTCATTGAAAACTATTTTAAGTCAATTATATTGTATATTGGTTCTTTTGAGATTGTTTGATGACATGGAGAGGTCACATATTGTTTTCATATACTATCTCTTCTAACAATAATTCATGGTGTGTTCTTTATTTTCTTACTAAAGAAGTATATTTTTAATCGATACAAATTGATTGAATGTGTGGTTATTGAGACGTCACCTAACACCACAATAGTTGATTAACGAGTCTATATTATGGATTTAAATGGTATTCCATTGTGTGATAATGGAATCCATTTGGTTTTTATTTTAAGGTAATGCAAATCATCTAAACAGAAGATGTGGGAGCATGAATAATTTTTGAGGAAGAGTTGATATTATTTGTTCTTCTTATCCAAATCATGGGAACATTTCAAGGATATAAAGTTTCATGGTGGGGTGAATATTATTTCCCAATTGGTCACAAGTATGTTTAATTTTGAAATTTGTCTATATATTTTTAGTATCTATATTATTTTTGGAGATGAGGGTTGAAAATTATAAAGATGGATCACTAGAATGATCTTTCTTATTACATTGAAATATTATTTCAGTATTAATTAATTAGTTATCACAACTTGATTCTTAAAATTTATGATATTTTTTATTGATAGTGTCCATAGAATACAAGTTGTAGAAAAAGGTTATTGTACTTCTATGCTTTGATGAGAACATAGTGTTTCCATGAAAGTATTCTAGAAACTTATTCAATGGGTATTTGATATTATATGGAGAGACACATAAGATACAAAATATTTGAATTTGGAGGCTCATAACACATTGAGGTACAATTTAATGGTGTTTATCCTTGGTAATATACAACATAGGTGTTTATTAGAATATAATCATCAATAGAAAGTCCACATTTCCATATGTCCTTAGATTTTCCTGTATATGGACATGTTTTTTGATCCTTATACATTAATATTATCATTAATAGATATCATGACTCACATACTTTGGTCTATTATTGAAAACCATGGTTACATTTGTTCACATCAAGGAAGGATATGTTGGGTGTTTTATAAGTGATATTTCATTAATGGATAATGTGAGAAATGATTTTTCCCATTTTTAAACTGTTATGAGTGAAAAATCTCTAGGCCCAGATGATTTGACCAATTATTTATTTTAAAAATATTGGAATTTTATACACTTGGATTTTTGAATATTTGTTAAATAAGTTTTGTCCCAATATTTTAATCATAATAATGTCAATTCATAGTTTCTCACCCAAATTACAGAAATTAAAAATGATTATGTGATTTATCTCTTCAGAACCATTGCTCTTATCAACACTATATAAAAACATATTACCAAAATTCATTCCAATTGACTTACATTGACTGAAAATAAAATTACCTCTTTTAATCAGTTTAGATTTGTGAAAGGTAAAACCATCCAATGATGTATTTTAATGTCCTATAAATATTTCAATCTCATAAATAAATCTAAAGGATGGGTAATCATAGTGCTTAAGAATAAAATCAACAAAATATATTAACACTATTGAAACAAATTTCATTTACAATGTGATTAATAGTTTTCTATTTAATTAATAATTTTATAAATGAATTAAATATCTATCTGAATCTACTCAGGTTTTAGTGCTCAAAATGGTTCCTATAAGGGTTATTTTAAATTTTAAAAGAGAGTAGACAAGGATATCATCTATCTGCAATCCTATTCTCTATATTCGGATATTATTTGAGCAAGATTCTCACCCATAAGGTCGATCATGGGATGGTAAAACCCATTTTGGATTTACAAAATCATATGGTTCTCTTCTCTCCACTCTATGTGGATGACATCATTATTTTTTTTCAAATGGGAAAAGAAATATTAAAAACCATAAGATGGTTCCCTCTCACTATGAAGATGTTTCAGAGAAGGCTATTAATTTGTGTAAGTCTTTTTTCTATTTTGGGAATGAGATCCTTATTTCAAGAATATCTCATAATTTATTATACATGGAAGTTTAATATGCATCTTTTATAATTTATTACTATGGTTTTCCTCTATTTTTGGGAGTCCAAAGAAAATTGTTTTTGGGATTTGATCTAATTTAAAAGAATAATCATCTTGTAAAGGGATGTCTATTTCAATGTTGGGAAGGATTTTCCTTTTTAAATTTACAATTACATCTAAACTTGTTAATTCCATTTTTATCTTTAAGTGTCCTATGTTTCTTTTTATGAATATTAATGTCTACATGAATAATTTTTTTTGGGGTGGTAAAATTTTTTAAAGGAATATTTTCACCATCCTCAATACTAAATGATGCAATCTACTAGAGAATGGTGGTATGGGGATATAAAACATGAGGTTATTTAATGATACAATGAAATCTGAATTTATATGGAATATTCCAAAATATTACTAAATGGATCACATTTTTCATAGAGATTGATTTATTGAAAGAACTAAAATGGTGTATCCATCATTATTTAGATACTTCAATTTTTCCGTCAAATAAATACTACTTTTTTAACACTATGTCACACTCAAGATGGAATTATAGTAGAGTTCCATCACTTAAAATTAGGATGAAAAACTGGACAAGCACCCCTACTGTTTTGTTTTTGAAATATCCTCATTTTCTATTGATACAATGTAACTATTATTAATTTTATTGAATTCCCCACCAGGATATGCAATGAGATTTTCAAATCCTACTCAATAATTTGGATCTCTCCCATAATTGTGACTTAGTTTTTTGGGAAGCAACACCTAATGAAATTATTAACTTCACAATTTATGATGCTAATTTTTTTGTCTCAATTAAGTATTTTTACTAGACTAAAATATTCTATAAATATTGGATTAGGCCTTCATGAATGCCCCTAGTATAGAGGCTTCCTCAAAAAATAATTACTACTGATGATTTCTAATTATTTTTTGGTATCCCCCTTTGTTCTAGGTGTTATAATTGAAATAAAAAAAGGGTTACAATAAACATTTCATATAATTTTCCACTGATTTATATCATTGGAAGGATATCAAATACATATTTGAAGTCACATTTCTAGAGGAATTCTATCATACTGACTAGGTACATCACTGCATATCTGTAAAACAAGATTGACATTTTTTTAGCATTTTCATGACTGTTTTTATGAACTGATACATGTCATTTGGTACTATCATAATTAAATTTATCATAATTAATATTCCATCTCACTACAAGAATCACTGGAAAAAATTATCAACATGATCAAGGATCCTAACTCTATTTAGACCACACTAATCAAATTCAATCCATAATTTCATGTTTTTGATGAATCATGAAATTTATTGCACATTAAAATAGGTGAAGGTATTTTTTATGTGTTCTATAAATTAAATTTAATGGTATGGATTTATGTTAATGTTAATAGTTCATAATATGGTAATCTGGGTCTGACAGGCTGTGGTTGTACTTCTTGTGAATACACTAGATGGATTCTTGGATGTTCTTTTCGTATATGTGACATCACATCCTCTCTAGAGTTTTAAAGTAGCAGTGTTATTAATTTGGATCCCTTTTCAAGGAAACAATTATGGGACAACATCTATCTTCAATGAGACTCTACTACTATTGTTCAAGATTCCCTTAACGGGATGAACCATCATTCATTGAAACTCACATCTTGTTGGACAGAATAGTTGTTACTCCTTTTTGGCTATAACAACATCATCACACATGTCTTCTGGGAAGATAAAATGGGGGTGGATGTGCTTTCCAATAAAAGGGTTAATAACGATCTCATTTGGGTAGATGGATTAATGTTAGACAAACTATTCCTTTTTGAGAAATACTATAACAAAATGCCTTATTTCATACTTATGTAAACTTTTATTTTCTCAAAAAATGAGTCTTCACCACTTTTCCCAAGCCATCACCTTCAATAAAAATTTATCGCTTAAATAAATTTACATGATTTTACATCTATATCCATTTTATGGGAATTAATCTTTAAGGATAAACCCATTTCCATTGTGTTTAGTGGTAGGTTCATATTCATAAATTCAAATATGGAGACATCAAACATTGAGGTTGATTGAATTGGTATGAAACCTACTTGATTAGGGATATATCGATAAAGAGATTATATTACATGATAAATGTCAGCAATAGGTTGGATATCATTGTTACATTAACATCACTATCCATAAGTTCCTTGACTTGTTGCTAGACACTAAACTTGGACAACAGGACATTCAGCACATGGCCATTAGAAAAGAGGCCTAATAGGTCATACAAAAAGTGCATTCATAATGTCAGATAAATTCTACTATAGAGTTTAACAAGTTATAATAATTAATATTTATTCATATTTATTGATATATATGATTTAACCACATGTTATATGAAAAAATAATTGAGTTAAGTACTAATTAATATTTATTTCCAAGTATTAGTGAATTCAATATTTATTATATTTATTGATGAATAATGCAGTTATATTCATTTTTTAAATAAATAGTCATTAGTCAAGGTTCAATAAATGTCAAAAAAAGGAAAAAGGGACTGGTATTAGTGGCCTAATTGGAAAAGGTATAAATGATATTTATTTATATTCTTAATGGGTGTTGTGATGTACCAATCCAGGTAACACACAAAGGTGCCCCAAGTCGATGGGACACATGGATTTGAGCATGCCTTCCTTTATAACCGAGGCTTTCGAGTAGTAGTGAGGGCCAAGGGTGTGATAGTAGGGAGACTATACACAATGTTCAAATTGAAGTACAACATAAATAATAATAATAGATAAGTTATTGGAATCATAATAAGGAATAAAGAAAACTAGAAGTGGAAGATGAGCATAAACACCCACCAATAATAATAGACTAAAAAATAGAATTTTATCATATATAACATGATGATGATGTCTGTTATGTCCCTAAAAAACTGTAAACTAGGTATTCATGGAAGTAGGCAATGATTTCTATAAAATTTAACTAAACCAATCCAAAAACTATTCATGAAACTTGAACATTGGCCCAGTGATCTACTACTAAGCTCTATCCTAATGATGGAAATCAAGTCAGGTGTCTAAAGATGGTTTCTTCTCATTATCAACACCTATATATATAGTCTAGTTGGGAACCAATGATGACCAAAATAGTGTGGGATATAAATCTCCATAGGCCACCACCAATAGCATCAATAAAAATTCATCCTGTGAATATAAATTGTAATAGTGTGATGGAATATATAAATGTAAAGATAGCATAGTAAAGTAAACAAACCATATCTTCTTCAGCCAGAGTTGGTAATTCCTAGGAGCATAAGATAATTTAATTAATTCATTTATGTTAAATTTATATAGATAAATGATAAATGGTTTAAAATAATAATAAATAATAATAATAAAATAGGGTCCAATGTATGTCCAAGACATCCTTGAACTCATGGGTCAACAAACTCATTATTGTAACTCAAGCAGACTGGCTATATATGGGATTGAGTGTAGACCAAGGGGAAACACTCAATGCATTTCACTATAAAAGATAATAACGAACTCCTTGGATCTAGTCCAAGGTAGGCACTTGCTAAATAGGAATGGGCCCAATGGGGTGAATCCATGGCCCCACGTGTATGAAGACATCAAGTTGGATATAGGGAGTGTATTTGAGGAATCCTAAAATTGAAATGAATGTAAATAAATACCAAGATGTCTTGTCAGACATCCTCTCGTAGAAACGGACCGTTTTATAAAGTGGGTATCTCCCTTGGAAACTAAATCATTGAATAAAAATGAATGAATCTGATTTCTCAAGTCATTCCCTTGGGAATCTAAGGTGGGATTAAGTATAGACACTCCTATAATGATAAAAAGTTATATATGAAATAGGAACCTTATACATATATCACTAATCATTTAAGGAAATTAAATAATAATTCTTTTTAATAATTCATTACATTCATTCCATTGCCTTTAATAACACGACATGATATATTAAGTCCATGCAACCATTTAGTGTTATAATTAATTAATCATTTATTTTGTTCATTACATTAACATCCAAATGCATAAAACAGAGGGATAATTACCTAAAACCATTTAGAATACAATTAATTATTACAAGGCCAAGTGATATATATATATATTTATAAATTCAATTAAAAAAATTATGATTCATTGATTAAACTATAACACTTACCTTATAAGGGTCAATGTACAAATATAAAATAATTTCCATTTATTATTTTAAGGGTTTATTGATTAATTGAAAAGATATACCATATCAAGTTGAAGTATAGAGCACCCAATTGGTGCCATAGATTAACCCAACATTGGTTACTAAGGAATAAATAAGGAAACACCCTACTTGATGTGATTTTCAGTGATGTAATAAAGTCTTATGATGTGATGAACATGTTTGAATAGGTATATAGATTATGAGAACAATGATTAATTTTATGGTAAAAGAATTTTAGGGGAAATGTCTTGGTGAAACCTGCGTGATCACAACATCGATAACTTATAGAAAATGATACTATGAGGGATAAGTTATAGACCACCTACCATATTCCTATAGTACTCTCCTCTTCTAGTATCGATCCTTATTTTGGAATGGATCAGAATAAAATGGAAGAACATGTGAACACCCTAAAAATATGTTATACGAGACTTCATCAAAATAGTACAGCTAATAAGAAGAAGAATGATCAAAGTAGCTAAAGGAAAAAACAACATACCATCACACTTCTAACAAGGCATAAGGATCTGGAATTAGAGGTCTGATTGAGAATGGGTTCAAATCCTAGGCATAAGAATTAGGAGAGATCAAATCGATTTCTCTTTCTACGTGAGAGAAAACAAGGAGAGGGAATGAAAAATAAATGGGGTTATTCACCTATAAATTCGTTTCATGACATTTACATGGTTTGTAAATGTTTTAAATGTTGTGTAATGTTTGGGATTTACCTTATAGAGAATTTTCATGACACATCATGAATTGAACATTCCAGGATATTAAATATCATGTATTTAATATTCACTATGTATTCCAAATACACATCATATACATGGCATGAATTATCCTTCAACCCCTACAACCTTTCCTCCAAAAACAAAAAACCCATCTTAAGGCATTTTTTTTTGTTTTTGAAAAGATTAAGAGGATCCATACCAAAAGGAAAAAAACATTCTTATAGTTTCCCATGTAAAGGGATTAATAATAGTATTGTTAATATTATTGGTCATGGGTTTAACTAAGGATTTAATTTTACGAAAAGGGCCTATGTACAATTTTACAGCCCTAAACCTAACATAATCAATATCTTATCATATCAGTGTCTATAATCACCTTTTGAGTTCCCAATAGATTGTGAGAGACTACATCATGATAGATATAGGGATATAAAGAACTAGAGGACACACTCTCTTCCACCTCTCTGAATCCATGAGGGAAAAATAAATATTTATTTCTCATTTAAAAATAATTCATTTGTGATCAACCATGAATAATATAAGTTATTAGGATAGTCCATGATAGCACATGATGATTCTGTGATGATGTTCAGAGATTTTGGGGCATGTGTGGATCATAACTGGATGGATCTTATATTAGGATCCTATAGAAAAATTATGGTACCTTACGGTCTAGATAACATGACCATCAATGAAGAAAGAATTACATTAAAATTTAATTCAATATATAATCATAAATTATTCATAAATTATTATGTCAATATCCACCTAATTTTGTTCTATAAATTTTCTCTAGTCATGTAATATATGGTTTTCATTGGGCATGATGTTTTAATATTGTTCAAGAATGATTACAATAAAATTAATCCTAAAATATGAGTTGGTTATACTATCAAAGGAACATTCTCTATGCCTAGAACCAATAGATGGAATCAAGGTTGTCACATGTTTAATTTATAATTATTTGTTATTTATTAATTGTTTTCATGATCTTATGTTTTCTTTTAATTATATCTATTCATTTTAATATAAAAAACTATCTTATCATTCCCTATTTATTCTCACTAATATAACCTGTAAACAAGTATGATTTAAAAAAATGAATAAACATACAGTAAAATCATCTAAAGATGTTGAAGTTTCATCGTAATAAAAATATAAGCATAAATCATTTACTTCCTAAATACAAAAAGCTTATTAGATTTTTCATGTATGTATCTCATGATAAAATTAGATAGAATTGATGAAATCAGATCTAAAATAAAATAAAAGGGGATATAATTATACATCCAGATTGACTATGAGAGAAATTCAAGAACTTCATATCATCTATCCACTATACATGATGTGTAGTAACTGATTTTTCGTGGCTTAGAACATAGGGTATACAAAGATTTCATGCCTCAGATAAATGTCTTTGGGAATGACATTTTGTGAATCTATGAGGCCACCCTCTTTGTATGTTGGGTAAAAAATTATGTAACTTTTACTTATCTAGGGAAGGAGACACACCTAGTCCCAAGGAATGTGATGGATACTGGGGATGTATATAGTACATGATTTACATCATAGTACATGAAATATAGTCTGATTCAGATAGTGTTCCCAATTTCACATGGAGAAAAAATAAATTTATAATGAAAGAAACTCACATGTCTTCTATGTTTCAATTATTTAATAGTACACACCATGTACTAGTATTTATAATTATAAATTAGATCAATTTCCATGTTAAAATCATGTATAGGGACACACAATTACCTCTCAGTACACATGTGTACTTCATTAAATTTAAATGAAATTAATTTTGATTAAAATTATAGATGATACTCTGTTGAGGACTATTTGATGGAATTAAGATAAATATGATAAATAGGTTTAATTAATTATTCATTATCTTAATTAAAGAATGAATTAAATTAATTAAAAAAAATATTTCATATTCATTATCATTGCATGTTGTGTGGATGATCATAATATTATACTAACTCTATGTATGTGATTAGTTTCATTTTAATTTAATATTATAAAATTTAAATTAATGGACTATGTGTCTTCCCCTCCAAATTATTATGTAAGGTCCCATGTAATTAAAGATTATTTTATGTAAATATCCTCTATTTAATCCACTAGATATCTTCATCAACGTGTTTGTAAACTCTAATGTAAAGATGGAGCTCCTAGGTAAGAGGAGTTGGAATAAGTCCATGAGTTAAAGGAAACCCAATCCATATTATACATAAGAGACACTGTGGAATGCTGAACCATTAACCCTACATTGATTTATCATGTTTTACCATATGGTTAATGGTTATTTTATCATATTTTAGATAAAATTAAAATTCAGGAATCTCATGATTATGCCACATATATTTTACCCCTACCATTTCATGTATAATTATTTATATTTTTGGATGTTACAAGATTACTTAATAAATTATTTAAATAGTATACATGATATAATAAAATATAACTAGATGAGGGGTAAATATTATATCATATATGGTTTACCACTTAAGTAAGATCCATATTATATCAACAAGGCATATAATCCAATGGACATTATGCATAAATATGAAATGTTACTTATCTAAAAATATTAAGTTCTTATGGTCTTCCATTACTTAATTTAGAAACATACTCGTAATTTAATGTTCATTACCAGCCCTAGTTGGGGTGATATCAATTATCATGGAAGTTTTAGCTTGAGGTTTTGTTTTGACATAAATTTGATAACATCAATGGTTGAATTCATAGAGAAGACATAGTGGAAATAAGAGGCTAGGGTTAATGAAATATTTGACCATGATTTCAAGATTTGAGAGTCCACTAAATGGATCAAATTACTATGCGTTAATGAAATTGATAGGTTAAAACAATGTAAAACACATTAAATAATAGGCTGGAATATTTATAGGTTATGATAAGATGAATATGGATCATTTCCACTAACATATCTATGTGATAATATATTCAAAAAATTTATGGTGATGGATAATTTTTTTAGATAAAATATGGGGATATTAATGTAATTTAGTTTTTAAATTAATTCATATTTTCTTAATCAAACATGTACAACATATCTACACTTAACTTGTAGAACTGGAATATAAAAAACATTAACTATATTATAATGATCTATACTAGATAATTCCAACATTCTAACCAATGTGAATTTCTAGTAATGGAATATGTGCTTACACACTATATTTCACAATGAATAAAAATTATACATGGTGGAAACACCAATTCCTTAGTATTTTTTTAAAGATTCTAGTAATAAATATGTTACTATCCTTGTAAAAAATTTGGATATTGCAATGGATGACTAATGTTTTATGGTATCCTCCATGTAAAATGTGATTTTGAAGAAATATAAGGATATATATTCCTTTAACATCATTTCTAACCTTCAAGAACTTTTTCAAGAGAAGGTGTGATCAGACTAATATGAGATCTCACATGCATTATTCCCATGTAATCATTTATATTTCTATCCAACTGGGGCACATGTAGTAATGATGATTTTTTATATTGAGTTCCTAGAAATTTTGTTATTTAAGATCCCGGATGTTCTTTGTTCAGATCTTAATCATTCCACACAACCCAAAAACATATCGAGTTTTATTGAGGATAAAAATATGATATATACAAAGAAGGAACTTTTATAACTTTTTAATAATTTTATCCCTAATTATAAATACATTGGGAATGAATAAAATGGTGTATATGGTAAATAAGAGTTTGAGGAATAATGAGATGGTGCTAAAGAACCATTCCAAGTCTAAGGCTCTACACTGTTATTATAAGTAGAAAAATATCTAGAGGCATGAAAAGAAAAATGATGATATTTGTTTTTCATGTGGAATGGTGGGCCACTGGGATAGGAATCAAACCAACTAAATCGTAAAGGGAAATTATCAAGAGCATTCATTATCCAGTGTAATCATTCCATATCTAGAATTTTGGTAATTGATACTTCTTTTGGTGCTTAAATTTGTATCCAAATATAGTAACAATGTAGATTTTAGAAGGATTTCAGATATGAGGTGGACCTATGAGATACCAATGGATTTTGAAATTATTCTCCATCCAATGGAGTATTCCATATCTCATTTCATATAATATTAATCTTGGTTTTAAATAATTTTATTATGTTCTATATGTTACAAATAACATACTTGCAATTTCTTATTTAGACATGGATGGATTTATTTTTATCATTAGAAATATTATCAGAAATTTTATAAAGTAACCATATATTATGTTATGGAGAAGTAGAATTATGGTATTTATGTGTTAAATTAAAAAAAACCCAATTTTGTAAATTGGAAAAAATATTCATGATTCGATTAGTACCGAGTTATGAAATCACAATATTGTTCATGTAAATGTTATGTGTTTGAAAAAAATAAATCAAGATGGTTACTTATAATATTTTGTGATTAAACTACTTGAAATATGTCAAAATGTTTTACCATAAAATATCACAAAACCAAAAATTTGTGGTCATCGTGAAATAACCACAATGCTTATATAATTGGTACACAACAACATATGTGGTGCTTCTAAAGTAAAATATAGAGGTGGATTCTCATAATTTAATAATTTTACAAATAAATTGAGTTTGTGTCTTCAAATATACTACATGAGGTATAATTTTGAATCCATTTAATCTAAAAATATTAAATAATTTGTTTGAGAATATTATTTTTTTAAAGATAAGGAGACATCAATCATATTGAAGAAGTTAATATCCTAAACAAGACATTATCAAATTTCTACAGGAGTATTGGATTTTATCTCAAATCCATCAACCTTATAACCCATAGTTTAATGGTTTCTATGATAGAAGAAACTATACACAACATGACAAGGTAAGGTTGATGATGAATCAATGATACCTTTAATTTTCTTTTTGGGGGTAGACATTACACAAAACATTATAAATTCTAAATTGACTACTAGTTAATATGGAAAATAGTATTCCCTTAAATTTATAGCGTGGAAAGAAAAAAAAAATTTATTCACACATTAATATATTGGGATGTGAGGAATTTATAGTGGATACCACATGAAAAAAACTATCAACCCAATGTGTGAAGAGTATCATTATAGTGAATCCAACAACATTAGGTGAATAATATCAGTTACCCCATTTAGAAAAATAATGTATCCATCAAAAGAGAGGTCATTTTTCTTGATAGTGGCCACATCCTAAAAATTATAGTGAGATAATTATTTTATTGGATGAATTTGATTCCCATTATATAAAATAATTGGCACTTCAACATATTCTATGGAATCCCATGGAAGAAGTTGTTCTTAAAACACAAGTATAATATAAGAGATATAGATATATAAGAGAAAGAAAGAGATATGATTTTGTAGTGAAATATTATGGTTACTATTTATTGGTTTAATGTAATGATCTTATTTCCTATAAATATATAATATAGAGTTCATAGGAATCATGATGTCAAAATGCCATGAATTATGAGATGGATTCCATTTATTAAAACTAATTTTGTGTTTTGATTGATCTACATATTGAATTAAATTCCATTAGGTGTAAGTGGATATTAAAGAGATAATTGGACATGTAAGGTTAGGTAAATACCTATACTGAACATAGAGTGAAAATGGGTTTGGGAAATGTCAGGTCATTGACCATGGATAAACATTTCTCCCTTTTTCCCTATTTAATTAAATCAATTTTTTTTCTCCACATAAGCTTTCCCTAACAATGATATTTAGAAATGGTATGCAAAAAATACATTCCTTAATGGTAATTTTCATGAGGATGTGTATGTGGCCCAACCAAAAGGGGTTGAACTTCCAAAAAAATTCAAAAGGTCTGAAATTTACAGAGATCCATATATGGATTAAAGAAAGCATCAAGATGATGTGAAATTCAGTCCAATAATTCCATATAAGAATATTGTTTCATTGGGAATTAATATTATATATGAATTTACATGTTTTATAGTGGGAGAATTTTTTTCCATAGTAGTATATGTTCATGGAATATTTATTTTTTAAAATAGGATAAAAATCTTACGAGTGGTTTAAGTGTGATTGAGGAAGTGATTCTCTATTAAGGACATAAGTGAACCATTGTGCATACAGGTTATCAATATCATGAATGTTATACCCAAGAGTCTATGTGGAATATTTAAAATTATACATATTTAGAAACTAGTAAATAATTTTTGTATGGAAAAATCCAAGAGGGGATTGGTTCAAGTTTTCCTTGGTATACATCTTTTTAAAAAAATGTTTCCACAGACACAAGAGGAAAAAGAAATAACGAGTCAGATACCATATGATTCTACAATAGGATCTATCATGAATTCCCTATTATATATGATTCATGATGTTTCCTATTCATTGATCGTGTTATGTAGATATCTAAAAGATAATGTTCAGAAACATTAGACTTCTATTAAGAATATCCTTAAGTAGTTGATTATATATAAGGACATGTCACAAGTGCAGGGAGAGGATTAAGAGATTTTTATAATGGGTTATATAGATGAAAGGTTTTATTTATTTAAAAATGTTATAAAGTCAAATTATAGATATATATTTTGTGTCAACATATGATATGTGACCTGAAAGAGTTCAAAGAAGTAATATTTCACTAATTCTACAGTGGATACTGAGTATATTGTGGATTTCCATGCATCCATGGAAGAAATTTGTATTTATAATTGTGTCTAAGATAATTATGTGGTTTCTAGAATTAAAGACCTATAATAGTTTATTGTGATAATACAACAGTGGAGGAACACTCCAAAGGTCCAAGGCCACAATGAAGGAAAAAATAACATACATTGGATGTTTTATATCTTCATGATTTTTTCTCAATGAAGTGATGTTATTGGGAGTATATTATATATATATAAGAAAATTTTGTGGAGCCATTAACCAAGGATTAATCTCAGAGTAGTCTTGGATATCATCTAAGAGATAATTTACTGAAAGAGTTTATCTTATAGCTCAAACGCGAGTTGTTGTTTTTTGGGAAAAGTCCACTACAATTGACTTTCATAGGAAATGATTTCATGTTTTCAATATTAATTATGTATCTTATGTAATTATTATTTTTCCTTAACATGGAATTTATATGTGATTATTTCCTCATTATATATGTATCATCGAATGGTCATGATAGTTCCCCACTATAATGAGAGCTTGTTGGTTGCCTGATATTATTCTTGAATATTGTTTTATGGACCAATGATATTCTATAATGGGACATATATGATAATGGATAACATGTTTTGGAGGCTAATAAGATATTTAGACCCATTATCATGGGGGTATACCTTGAAAAAATACATGATAATGGGTTATGAAAACATACCCCTAAATAGGAAATCCATATTTCCCAGTGTCTTTGGAAGTTCCTATACAAAGTTGTGAGTATCGATCATTATAATTTGAAAATATCATTAATGTATACCAATAATTTTTGACATTAATTTATATGTGAAAACCATGATGAAAAATGTTTATGGAGAGGAATGACACATTGGGTGCATCATGAGTGATATTTAATTAAAGGATAATTATTGAAATAATTTGTCCACTTTGTACAATAAATAAATTTGATTTCTATAGCCATTGGATGGGAAAAAATGTTACTTTTTTAAATTAATATTAATTTTATTCTATGTGTGAGTTCATTTTCAGAATTTAAAACAAAGATACATCAATAATATAAGTTTTTGGCACCACAATTCAACCTACTTGACTTGTGATATCATGATAAATTTATTATATTACATGATAATAATTCATAATAGGTTGGATCTATTATATATATTAACATATTTATTTTGGATACCTAGTCATGTTTCTAGATGCTAACATTGGAATATTGTATGTTAAACCTAATACCACTGAGAAAGAGTCCCAAAGTGACACACACAAAGTGTATCGACAATCATAGTTATATTAATGTATTGAATTTCACAAGTTAGAATAAAATTATATAATTAGGTTTGGTTGATCAACATGAAATAATTACATGTTATATGAAACACCAAAAATGTTGAATAATAATAATTTTTTTTACTTGGTTTAGTGAATAATGTATTTATTATATTGGTAAAAAATAACGTAATGATATTTATTTATTAAAAATATAGTCATTATTCATGGATTGGTAAATGTAAACAAGGGGAAAATATACCATGCCTAATGGTCTAACATGAAATTCTATAAATGATATTAATTTAAATTATTAAATTGTTACACATTTCATGTGGTCAATAATAACAATATTAGTATTATTGTACATGGGGTTAGTTAATAATTATAAATTATTTAAAGGGTTTGTGTGAAAATTTACAACCCTAAATATTAAATAGTAAATTTATAATTATATCACTTTCCATAATCCATTTTATCGTGTTAAAAACTAATATATAGAGAGTATTTTAAAACATAGAGGGATATATATATATATATATAGATCACACTCCCTCTTCCTCCTCAATCAATCCATCAAGAGAACATCTAGAGTTATTTTTTCTTCATGAAGAATGTTTTTGTGATCACTCGTGAACAACATAAGTGATTCGAATCCTTCATGATTGATCCTAGAGAATCTATGATGACATTCATAAATTATTGCACACATTTGTATCACTACTATATGGATTATACACATGGATCATATAGTGAATGGATGGTTTCAATGGATCTATTTAACTGGATAATCAATGATGAAATAATTATATGATTATGTAATTAAATATTTTCTCATAAATAAATTATAAATAACATTTGACGATATAACTATTTATGTTTTGGTGTTTTCTCTATTAATATAATCAAGGGGTTTCATTGGATATGATATTTTTATAATTTGAACTAATTATTTCTCATAAATTAAGACTAAAAGCATTGTGGGACATCCCATCAAAGGTGCTTATGCTACACCTAAACGTTATGGAAAACATTGAGTTTTGGGTGAAACTGGTCTATGACATGTTTTAAAAATAGGGTTATTTGTAACTCTCTGTTGAAAAAGTGATAAGGTTCTATTCTTCCCAATTTATATTTGTATATTTTTGATCATGGGTTTTCTAAGAGTGTGAGTCTCCTAGAAAACCATGTGGACAAATGAGTTTTGTTCCCGAGGCAATCACATGAGTTGAGTAAGGTTTGTATTACCATGTAGTAATTCCTAGTAAACCACATTATTAAGATTTCATTGGATAATATCCATTTTATTGTTAGATCTTGTTTTTTATAACCATGTGTCCTATTGGGGCTACCAGATTCAAAAATTATAAAATGGAAAATTACTCTGGTGATCTGGGATTTTTTAAATCTAATCTATTCCTCATCCTAATCTATTCCTAGACATCATTTAGTTATAACCATACCCTATATTACTATCTTTACGACTCTCAACTTGATTTTTTATTGGTCCTCTATCAATTTGGGTGGATTTATTCAAGTTATGTCTTAATTTCCTCTACATTTATCTTCTTTCCATTAGATCTATCCTCACTCTCTACATCCAAGGACCCTCTAAAACCCATATATGGTATGATTATTGTATATGAATTTGTGTATGGATAAATGATGATGTTTTATACTATATCATACTATGTGGAAAATATAAATTGTTACCCATAATTAAATTTTAATTTTTAAAATTCTTATCTATTGGAAAGGTTGGATTATCTATCCAATGGATTTTCTCCCATAGAAAAATTGAATGTTATTATGAGGTAAATTGATTTTGTAATATGGAATGGATTGGTTTTATTTTAATAAGGTATAAATTGATATTCATTAGTTTTAATTAATCATTCATGGAAGTGGGAAATGTTTTATGAAGGGTTCTATTTAATTTTTTTCATTAATTAGAAGTGTTTGATAAAATTTGAAGAATAAAAATTAAAAATTTAGTATATGAACTATCTTTGACATAAGGTTTCAACTTGGAACATAGGGAATACCTTGGGTTATGTATCTTTATAAGGATCTATGATTCAATATACTTGGTAGATACCTTATATTTGAAGTTGTTATAGTCTCCATCTTGCATACCATTTGTGAAATGTTAGTTTACATTACATGGATAGTTTTTATTTACTTGTCCATTTTTTTGTTTTCATGGATTTATTTTTTAGTTATTAAACATTAATAAATAAAACTTGATTACTTACATGTTATTAAGTTAAATGATATGTTTTTTTAAATAGAAAATAATGGATATGTTTTATGGAACCCTGGTTTTGTAAAAACTTATTTATAAAATCCAGTTTTGTTTGAAATCCAAAACCAATTGGTTTAAAGAGAAAATTTTTCTATATAATCATTTTTGTATCCTAATAGGTGTTTATTCACTCACAACATAATCTTTTTGTTAATATCTATTCTTGTTTTTTAAAAACATTTGTAAAGAGAAGCGAGATATGTATCTTAGAGGCTCCTCCTCGATGTAGTTTTTGGGCGGTCTGGATAATGGTTACCAATAGTCACATTTGGATATACTTTTGTCTTGTAGTATGTTATAAATTCTTATATATTTGGATTTTTCCATGAAATTTATTATGTTTTATTTTAGGATTCCTCATTGTAAAGAATTTTTATATTTATATTTTTATATATTGGGACTTGACATGGGAATGTACATGGTATAATCAACATCATTTTTTACTATATTGATACAATATTTCTAATCACCATCCGATGGTGACTAGGAATTCATTTCTAGTCATGTGGAGTGTCAAACCCATTTTTTTCTTTTCATGTCATGGTTTTGATCCAGTTCATTGAAAATATCGATCCTTTTCTTGGGTTTTGGGTGAGATTAATTGTTATTTTTGAACTACCATATATGTATGATCACCCTAATTTATTTTCCCAATTGCTTCTTTAGGAGTATTTTGGTGAAATGGTGGTTACTTCAAGATTTCGGCCAACCATGAGCCCATTTCCAGTTTTAAAAACCAAATTTGATTCTTTTATAACTCCTTTGTTTTTAAACACTTTTCATCCATTCAAATTCATAAATATCATCCATATACATATTAAAACCACCTTTTCATTTTTGACCCCATATGGATTGATAATGATGGTGAATTTGGGTTACTTATTTAGGTAATGGGCCATCCCATGGACTCATTTCCAGTTTTAAAAAATAATTTGTTTATTTTATATCATTTCCATTTTTATATTTTTTGGTGATTTTACCTTCTACTCGAAGTCCAAATACATAGACTCACGAATATTATATAGTGTACCTCTTTGGATATCATTTTAATAGAATATTAGGGAGAAATATCTCAGGTTTCCTCAAAACGTCCAGAATTGACAAGGTACGTTTTTTCATCCAAAATCATCCAATTCATACTCATTTCCCAGAAACCTTCATTAAATGGTTTTTACAGACCTTAGTAGCCTCTCCAAGATGTTCTAATCCATTACCTTTTCTCTACGGGTGCAGATATAATGGAATATGAAGGGTTTTCTAGGTGGAAAGGTGAGATTCCTTCTCCTTTCTCTTCCCTCTTCCTTATAATTTCATTATTTCTAGGTTTTTTATTATTCCCTAGTCATGTTAGGACTATGGTTGTGTTATCCCATGATTATCGATTGGTTTTTTGTTCGTTTGGTGCTGGTTGTCATATGTTTAGTGTTTGTAAACCCTCAGATGGTGATATTGGGTGTGCATTTCCATTACGCCAAAGATTTTATGTAGGATATCCCTTGAACATATTTTATCATTTATGTTTCGTCATTTTATTTATTTTTTCATCTTATATATTTTATTATTATTATTATTCAGCCTTTGTATAGTTCTCTTAGTGTGAAAAATGGTTGTTTAAGCCTTGTTTTGTGAAATGTAGTTTTGCTTTGTCATAAAAGGGCACACCTAGTGTTTATTTGAATGTTCCACTATCTTTTGCAATAGTTTAGTGAGGTTTAGTACCTGGTTTATGGTATTTTGAATATGTTACAGTATCTTGTATAAAATATGGCATGTAATTGGTTTTTTATTCTTTGTAAAGTGCTAAAAATGAATTGTTTTGTTTAAAAGAGCATGTCATGTGTTCGGTAAATTACCTGGTTGGATGTTATGTGTTAAGATTGATTTAAAAATTATATGTTTGGATTTATAAATTCATTGGAAGAATGAAAAATGTTAATTTTTTTCCCTTTAGGGATTTCCAATTTGGATTTGGTTTTACAAACAAATGTGTTTTGGTTTATAATATGTTTTGGCCCGGGTTGCTGGAAAATGGCCCATTTCACATCCTTATGAAAATTGTAGTGTTTTAAATATGTAACCTGAGTGTTTTAAGGGATTTATGAATGTTTCTTTTTCTACATTAAATGATGTTTATACACCTCCTTAATAAAATTTAAATGCATAACATTGTCAAATGTTAGTTTTGAGAAAATGTTTAATGGCATGTTTGGCCTTTCCTAAAAACGATGATTGAGTGTTTTACATGTATATACCACGTTGTGTCAATTGAGACTATTTTATGGTCCATAAAATGATTTTGTTAAATGTTATAGGTATTCCAAATATAGTTGGGTATGGTTTTGTTGTGTTTTTATACTTAAAAGATTGTTTTTGAAAGAGTTTACATGAAAAGTCTCAATACACTCCTTGAAATTATTATACGAAAATTTTCAGTCATTTATTGATTTGTGAAAGAAATGTGAAGAAATTTTGTGGGATGATTGTGTATTTATGGTCTGGGAATGGAATTTTATTGTGAAATACGTATTTGATAATATGTGTAACTTGATTGGTCACTAAAGAGAAACCCAGGTATCTTGGTGGGCAGATGCGTACTAGTATTCTAGTGATCCCGTGCTGTTTGACCCCTGTTTCACATAGCAGGTTTGATGATGAAAACACTAACTAAAATATGAATATGATGATTTTGGGGGACCATAGGGTTATGGTTATTCTCCATACCAGTGGCTCGTGTTCACGAGAATAGATATTTATTATGGTTACTTTCACAGAGATACGAGGTACCTGAGGCTCACAACTAACTAGTACCTAAGGGTGTTCCTGTGACTTGTGCTCATTGGCTACTTATAACTCACCATCAGCATACAGCGTGTTTGGTTGGTGAATTCATTAGTGTGTGTTATTTATTTAAAAGTGTATATTCTTTAATGTATCCCTCTTCAAAACAATTTTCCTTTTGAAGTTGCACCTCTTTGAAAATTGTTACTATCATTCTTGTTTATAAAACATGCAAGTTATTGTCTGGTGAAATTTTTTATATAGCATGGGACCTCATTTGGAAAACATACCATTATATATTGTATTTAGAACATTAAATTTATGTTTTGTTATTTTAGAGGATGCACATTGAGAATAGAATATCAGGCTAACCTACTGAGTTTTAATATTCACGCCTATAGTCTTCTCCTATTTTTAGCCATTGTGTAGGCTTCAGCTTGAGTTCAATTTCCAAGAGAGACATGTGATCATTATTTTGGAGAGTGACCAGCAAGGTCACCTTGAGTTATTTGGTTATTTAGTTTGGTCAATTGAGTTTTTGGTTTAGTTGTACTTTCAGTTTCTTGTACAAATAATGTTCAGTTCAGTATTTATTTAAATGGATTTTGGCCTATCCATTTGTTTCTAATGTTTGTTTGATGTTTTATATGTGTGAGAAATCATTATGTTGTGTACTCTATTTATGCCCTTGGTGCTTGTCACAATCCCAAGAGGATTGGGAACACCACTTAGGACTTGTCGCAGGCTGGCCCTTGTGACCGGTTTAGGGTCGACTCGGGCTAGTTTGTAGAAAAATAGTTTCAATGGAGGTCGACTCTTAGTAGAACTTTTTTAGAGAGCCAATGTCATTAGGGGGATGTCAAGGTATATGGAGTAGGATTATTGAGACTTGAGGGGTAGCTGCATGAATAGCTCTTCAAACTCTTACTCGCTCTGATCCTCAAGTTTCCACTATATTTTTGGTTTTATTAGTTTCCTTTGTTCTTATTGATTGTTTGAAGCTGGGATATGAAAAGGGGAGTTTAACTAATGGCCTCTATGAGTTTGTAGGGCCATGAAATCCATGTGGTGCCAGTGCATGGTATTAAAAAGTCTCTCTGTGTTGGTGTTTTGGTTGACATATGGCCGCCAACCCTATGGTCAAGTCACCCACCGACACTAGTTTCCTTTTGTGGGTTTCGTGGACCATTCTTGAATTCTGAATTTTGGTTTTGAAAATACTTATCTGAGAATTATGGAAATGGGTATTAAAAGAAGGATTGGATTTTGAAAAGGGGAAAAGGTTTTTAAAAAATAAAATATAATAATTTTTTTTGAAGGTTGTGTTTTCTTAACAAATTTTTTGGGAGGAAGTGGGAATGATTTAAAAGTATTGGATTTTCACTAATCTAAACTTGTTGTTTGCGGAAATAAATGGTTTCCAAAGTGTGAATCATTTTAAAGTAATTATGGGAATTTGTTTTAAATGGGGTTTTTTTACAGTTTAAAAGTGTTTGAGTATGATGAATTGGTTTTGGAGATTTGATTTTGAGAGTATAGTGTTTTTATAGAATGGGGTTTTGGCCCTTGTGGTTGTCAGATTATGAAAATTGACCTTGCTGATTTTTTTAAAAATGGGAAAGGGCTATTTAAAATAGAATGGTTGTTTTTAGAAGTTCTATTAAATGAAATGGAATGTTTTTTTAAATCAGATGGTTCTTGATGAAGCGTGGATTGTCTTGTAAAAACATAAAATGGTATTTGATTTGGTGGTTAATGTGCCTTTGGAAGGTACACGATTATTTTAGTAATGATGATGTTTTGTTTTTTCATTCAGTGTTTTCATGTGTTATCACGTGAAAGGTTTTGTGGATATATGGTTGAATGGCCGATATGGCATGGTAATTGAGTGCTCGGGGTGGCCTGTAAATGTTCATGTGAGTGAGACATGATGAAACACCATTGGTGAATGTGAAAATCCCCCAAGTTAGTCTATTTGTTTTTCAAAAGTGTTTTGAGATGAAATATTGTGGTGTTTGTTATGAACCGACAGTGATGTGGAAGGTTTATCCAATGTCTTAAAAGTATTATCTATTCAGTATTCTTCATTATGATCTTGCTGTCATACTCGTGTTACATCATGAGATGGGATCTTGTTGGTGGCTTGGTTTTGGGGTAATGTTCATTGGGTTACTAGAGATGTGTTAGATTTTGTGATGTGGCCCCAAATGGTTCTCTATTGGCATTCCTTCCCATTGATCAACCTAAATATTTGTTTCAAATGTTATATACACCTCTTAGAATTAAACATCATCTTGTTTATTGAAAAATAGAACTGTTTGGGATTTATTTAAATTGTCTTCCATTTATGGTGATTATATTAGTTGTAGTAGTTGTGGTCAGTGATGTTTAGTGGCTGTTTTTGTGTTCCTTGTTCATTCTTCTCCTTGTTCGGAGTGATAGAAAATGCTGTTGTGTATCTCCATGTTCTTTTTTGGATAAAAATTTGTTGTTGAGGAAGATAGTTTCATGGTGTCTCTTGATATATTATTTCTTCCTCAGAGTGTTATGTGATACTCTGTTGAACTAAGGGATGGAGTAAAAGTTGGGGATTATCAAAGATAGACTACGAGTCAACAGATACTTCATCCATTAGAGCTCCAGCCATAGGTTTTGGAGTGAAGTTGGCATGTAGTCAGGAGTCCTAGGATTGTAGGAAGTATTGCTAAGATCATACCTCTACCATTTCATTGAGGAAGTTACATTGTTTCTTTTGTGGTTTTAATGGACCAATAATTGGATCCCCTTCTCTCCCCTCCCTAATTGGCAGTGGTTTGGATCCGTGTAGAGAGTGTTGGCCCGGTTCTTACAGCCTTTATTAGAGAGTGGGTGGCCTAAATGTTCATGTTGTGTTCATCTCAACATGGGTTGGTAGGTTGTTGTAGTAGAGTTCTTTTGGGCTTTTGTGAGTGAGTCACGATTCTAACTCATGTTGAATAATTTTTTGTTCTTTGCAAGTTGGATTCTAATTGTGTGGAGACCCACCACCAGCCATGTTGATTTTTCCTCCTACGAACTTATATAGTACTAGTTGCTTCTTAATGGCTGGGTCTCCATCCCATAATCCACTAGAATCTTTGATTATCGTGACTTCTATTTTTTTGGGTGATTTTTGGGTTCATTGGTAGAAGGCCCAACAACTGGGTTCTTGGTTTAGTTGTGGAGGTAGTGACTTGATCTTTAGGTTGATTCTCAAGAAGTTATTGAGATTTGCTGTTTTGGTTGACGTAAAAATATTAAGTTCCATTAATGGTTTATACTGTGTCATTGTATTATAAGGATGGAACATATTGATAAATAATCCTTAGGGGTTGATCAATTAGATGGAATGTGCTATGTCTTTCCTGGGGCGGAAAGATTTAATGGTGGAGAGAATTTTCACACCCATTTTTTCATGTTATGGTTTTGATTTGGTTCATTTAAAATACCAATCCCTTTCTTGGGTGTTGCGTGAGATTAATTTTGATTTTTGAACTACCATATATGTATAATAACCCTATTTTGGTTTCCCTATTCCTTGTTTACTAGTTTTTTTATAAAGGGTTGTTACTTCCTGATTTGGGCCAACCGTGATCCCACTTCATGTTTTAAAAACCAAATTTGATTCTTTTATAACTCCTTTATTTTTTAACATTTTTCACCAATTAAACTTGAAATTTTTTCCTTAGTATCATATTAAAAACACCATATCCATTTGTATCCCTTAAGAATTCATAATCATGGTAAATTGGGGTTACTTATTTAGGTAATGGCCCAGCCCATGGGCCCATTTCCAGTTTTACAAAAATAATTTGTTTATTTTATTTCATTTTCAATTTTTAATATTTTTCAGTGATTCCACCTCCCAATCGAAGCCCAAATAACTAGAATCCACCACATTATCGATTTTATTTCTTTGGAGATCATATTTAACAAATTTTAGGGCGAAATGTCTCAGGTTTCCTCAAAACATCTTGAATTGAGAAGGTAAATTGTTTAATCTACAAATCATTAATTTTGAACTATTTTTCCAACAAATCATCTTTAAAACGTTCTTACTGACATTAGGATCCACTCCATGATGTTCCAAGCCATTCCATGTTCTATATGGGTGCATATATAATGGAATACAAATGGTTTTCTATGTGGAAAGGTGGGATTCCTTCTACTTTCCCCTCCCTCTTCCAGCTACTTTCATTATTTTTGGTTTTCTAGTATACCCTAGTCCTTTTAGACCTACGATTATGTTATCCCATTACTTTTTATTGGGTTTTTTTGTTCTTTTGGGGATGGTCGTCATAGGTTTAGGGTTTGTAAACCCTCAGATGGTGATATTGGGTGAGCATTTCCATTACACCAAGGATTTGACAAAGGATATCCCTTGAACATGCCTTTATCATTTATGTTTCATCATTTTCATATTTTATAAATATTATATATATGTTTTTTTATCTTTCAGGATTTTAATAGTTCTTTTAGTGTGAAAGATGGTTGTTTAATCCTAGTTTTGTGAAAGGTAGTGTTGTTTTGTCATAATAGTGCACACCAGGTGCTTGTTTAAATGTTCCAATATATTTTGCAACACTTTTATGAGGTTTAGAACCTGTTTTATGGTATTTTGAATATGTTAAAGTATCTTGTATAAAATATGGCATGAAATTTGGGTTTCATTCCTTGTCAGGTTTATAAAATAAATTGTTTTCTTTAAAAGGGCTTGTCACGTGTTTGACAAATTTCCCTGTTGGATTTTATGTGTTAAACATGATTTAAAAATTATATTTTTGGATTTATAAATTCATTGGAAGAATAAAAAATTGTATTTTTGGTTCCCTTTATGTCTTTACAAATTTTATTTAGTTTTACAAACAAATTGGTTTTGTTTTACAGTATGTTTTTCCCTGTGTTGCTGGAAATTGGCATATTTTACATCCTTATGAAAATGGTGGCATTTTGAATAAGTATCCTGAGTGTTTTAAGGGATTTATGAATGTGGGTTTCTACTGTATATGGTTTTTATGCACCTCTTTAAGAAAATTTAAATTCATAACTTGAAAAAATTTTAGTTTTGAGAAAATGTTTTAAGGCCCGTTTGGCCTTTCCTAAAAATTATGATTGAGTGTTTTACATGTATATTCCATGTTGTGTCAATTGAGACTATTTTATTGTACTTGAAATGATTTTATTAAATTATTTTCAGGCTTCCAAATATGTTTGGGTATGTTTTTGTTGTGTGTTTATACTTAAATGAGTGTTTCTGAATGAGTTTTATGTGCAAAGCCTCAATACACTCCTTGAAATTGTATTACGAAAATTACAGTGGTTTATTGATTTGGGAATGAAATGTGAAGAATGTTTTTGGTTTGTTACTATGTTTGTGTTTTGGGAATGGAATTTTTATGTGAAATGTGAATTTGATCATATGTGTAACTTGATTGGGCACTAAAGGGAATCCCAACTATCTAGGTGGCAGACGCGTACTAGTTTGCCAGTGATCTCGTGGGGTTTGGCCATTGTTTCACGTAGAAAATTTGACGATGAAAATACTAACTAAACTATGATGATGATGATGTTGGGGGACAACTAGGTAATGGGTATTATTTATACTAGTGGATCGTGTGCACGAGAACAAATATTTATTAGGGTTACTTTCACCGAGATTCGAGGTACATGGGGCTCACAACTAACTAGTTCCTCTTGTTGTTCCTGTGACTTGTGATCATTCGTTATTTTGTACAAACTTTCAGTATACGGTGTGTTTGGATGGCAAATTCAGAAGTGTGTGTGATTTATTTAAAAGTGTACAGTCCTTAAATCATCCCTCTTCAAATCTATTTTCATTTTGAAGTTGCTCATATTTGAAAATTGTTACTAACATTCTTATTCTTAAAACATTCACGTTTTTGTCCGATATTTTTTTTAATATAGCATAGAAACTCATTTGGAAAACATACCTTTATATCTTGTATTTAAAACTATAAATTGATGTTTCATTTATTTCAAAGGATGTGCATTTGGAACAGAATATCGGGCTAACCTACTGAGTTTTAATACTCATGCCTATAGTCTTCTCTTTTTTATCCCTTGTGCAGGTTTCAACTTGAGTTCGATCACCTTGGGTGATGTGTGATCCTTATGTAGGAGAGTGACTAGAAGGGTCACATGGAGTTAGTTGGTTATCAGGTTTGGTCAATTGACTTGTTGGTTTAGTTGTAATTTCAGTTTCTTGTATAAATAATATTCAGCTCAATTTTTATATAAATGTATTTTGGGTTGTCCATTTCATTCCGCTGTTTGTTTTATTTTTTATATATGGGCGGAGTCGTTACCTTGTGTACTCTATTGATTCCCTTGGTGCTTGTCACCATCCCGGGAAAACTGGGAATGCCTCTTGGTACTTGTCACGGGCTGGCCCTTGGGACCAGTTCAGGGTCGACTCAGGCTGGTTTGTGACATGGGGAGATGATTTAAGTGATGTTCCATATTGAACTGGGTTGGTTATTTATATTTTATGATGTTTTTCATTATGTAAAGGGAAATCAACACCATTACTATAATGAAAAAGTCTTATATGACTCACATTGAAGACTTATTTGACCAACATTAAGGAGATCAATATTGTTCCAAACAATTACCCTTATTAAAGGTATCAATAACTTCAACTAAGGAATGATTATATTATATTGAATAAATATGATATGAGATATAAAAATTATATATTTTTAGTAATTAATTTTGGATTGACTAATACCCCATTTTTATAGATATGGTGGATAAAGTATTCGTTAATTATATCGATAATTTAATTGTGGTATTTATTGGTAACATCAAAATATATTGTACAATCAATGATGAGAATGAGATTTATTTGTGAATAATTTTTAAGATTCTTATAGAAAAGGATTCATAAGGATTTTATTCATATGTAAATTATGACTTCAGAAATTTTATATTCATGGACATATAGACACTAAATATGGAATATTTTTAAATCCTTAAAAGAAAAAGGTAGTGATGGAATGTCCAACACCAATGAATATAACTGATTCACATAGTTTCCTGGGATTACCAGATCACCATCAATAATTTATTCAATATTTTATTTCATTGGAAAACCTATTAATAATGTAGACACTTAAAAGGTATAGGTTCATATGGTAAGGATAATGTAAAGGAAATATTATGATGAATTTAAGAGGATATTGGTCAATGAACCAATATTGACTTTACAATTAAGAAGTGACGTATTTTTTATAAATAGTGATGCATCAAAATAAGGGACTTGGATATGTAATTATATAAAAAAATACAATTATTTCCTATAAATTTAGGTAGTTATAGAATCTAGTAAAAAATATCTAACCCATGAACATTATTTTGGATTCATTATCTTTACAATTAAGATATGGAGGAATTACCTTTATGGTGAAATATGTAAAATATATACATATAAAAATTGTTTGAAATACTTTTTCTCATAGAAATATCTAAACATGAGGTAAAGGAAATGGTTATAACTACTCAATTATTATGATTACTGAATAAAAAACCACCTTGAGAGACAAAATATGGTAGATAATGAGTTGGTTAGGAAAGAAAAATATTGTTTTGACTAAAATGTAGACTAAAAAATCCAATATTCATTGATTTAGTAAATTTTAATTAGATACTCTTTATGGAAACGGAAACATAACCTCTATTGTAAATTATTTCTAAACCATCCTTATTAGAGAAAATAAGAAAAATTCATCTTGATGATGATAATATCAAAAATTAAATCAAATCCATTAATGATTATAATTTGATATACATAATCTATATAAATTTTATTTTGAAATTAGGAAAGGGGTTTTTTGTTCTTTCAATGTATGATATTAAAATAGAATTATGAGTTGAATCTCATAGATTAAATTTTTATATATACCACGATAGAACGAAAATGTATCGCAGTGTGATGAAATATCATTTTGGGAATACTATTAAATGGAACATTAATTTTTTATTATAAAGATTCTTTTGTTTTCAATAGGCAATGGTTGAGAGACATTGTCATATAAGACAAATGAAATGTTTAAATATTCCTATATGGAAATAGAAACATATTTATACGGACTTTTTTAGTATACATCCAAATAATCTTAGAAATAATGATTCGATATGGGTTATTATCCATGGACATACCATGTATAGAAATTTCATCGCAATAAGGGATGATATACCTCTTGACCACCATGAAGGGATCTATGTTAAGGATGTTTTGAGACATAATGGTGGACCTCATTTGATTTTATTTTATAGTGATGCTCAGTTTACATATAAATTATATAATATAATTTATATGGATATCGACACAAAGCTATATTTGGGAAAAAATGTCATCATGAAATAGTTGGGTGGTTTGAATGGATTATCAAAATATTAAAAGATATTTCGAGGTTGTGCTCATGCGACTTTTAGGATATATGGGATTTTTTTACCATTAATGGAATTAACATATAATAATAAATTCTATTAAATAATTGAAAATGAAACAATATGAGGCATTGTATAGGGAGAAGTGTTATACTTGAAATTTTTGGAGTTATATTGGTTAAAGGAATCTTTTAGGGATAGATCTAAGGTAACAAAAAACTATGAAATTAAGGATTATTCAGAATAATATTTTTTAAGCTTAATGAAGGAAAAATAGATATAGAGATTACCAGAGGAAGGGTATATAATTTAAAGTTGGTGATCATGTTTTCATAAAATTACCTCCATGTAAAGATGTTATCTATTTTGGAATTAAAATAAATCTAAGTCTTACGTACATCGATAACTTTGAAATGAAGGAAATAATTAGAACTATAGATTATCAGTTGGAAATACCATCTGGCATCTCTAACATTAATGATGTGTTCCAAACACATATATAAATATATATTTATATATATTATGTATATTACAAAAATATCACATGTTATCACATATAGGTAAATTGAATTGGAACTAGACTCACCTTAATGTGAAGGGCCTATATATATATTTGACACTGTAAAACAAGAGTTAAAAAAATTAGAAGACTCAACTCGTAAATTTACATTGAAAAAATCATATGATATAATAGGTGACTAGGGAACCTGATGATAGTATGATGAATAACTACCCAAATATAACAATTAAGTGATATTATATTAAATTAAAAGATGAAATTTTTGGAAGGTGGAATAATGGAACACTTGAGATTCAATTATAGCAAACAAGATCATCTTACTAAAGAAATAATAAATTTATTCTAAAAAATTTATTATAGAAAGTGATTAGATCTTAAATTAAAATTTTTAATTAGTTAAATTTTGTGAAAAAATTTCATTCTTAATTCAACATATCTAATCTATTTTATTGTGAGCCTTTTGTTTTTTTTCAAAAAAACAATTTTGTTTCAGTTGTGAAAAATTGATTTCACAAAAAAACTATCACTTTTTATAAATTATAATGATATAAGAATAAATTTAAATATTATTAGTTTTTATGTAAATAATATATTTCTAATAACTTATAAATTCATATTAAAATGCAATATGTTTTGTGAACATATATTAATATTCATGTATAATTATTACAGAAGTATAACAATATAATATGTATTTAATATTTTTAATATTTATAATTATTATTATATAATTTGGTTTACTTATTTTTTATCTTAATTAATAGTAACTACGGTAAATATTTATCACCATAGTTGAGGGTAAAACTGGTTAAAAGTGTTAAAAATAAACAGATAAGGCTTCTTGATAATAAAAAACAGTTGATTAAAAAAAATTTGGGTGATATTTTCAATATACCATTATGATCTAAAATTATTTGACAATTAAGTTCCACTTTCACATGAAAATATCTATATATTACTAAAATATTTTAATGAATTCAATGTGTGTCCCCCTCTCACTTATAAAAGGGTTCTTATTATCTTAAAATAGTGACAAACATTTAGCACTATATATAGTCCAATACCTTAAAAAATCCTTTAATAACAATCTATTTTAATATAGGTATTGTTTTATCAGATACCATCATCTGAAGGCTTATGGTGTAAGAAAATGAAATCCTCTCAAAGAAGGGGCAACCGTCTTTACTGACTCTTTCAAAGTATCTTTGTTTCTATAATTCCTATAAATCAATTATAACCATCCTAAAAATAATTAATAATGTATAACCAATATATTTAGATGTTATTATTTTTAATCTATAACTGTTTCCACCTATGTTTCATCATATAGAAAATGAAAACATCGCTTGTGGGTCTATACAGTCTATTGTACCAATAAAATGGTGAATTGTTTTAATTAAAACTTTACATATATGGTTATAAAGATGATAATAATGAATATATATAATATTTATGACATAATTATGATTATTTTAAAACATTATATCATTTACCTTCTTACCCATATACCCATTAAAAATGATAACATCTCTCATGTGTACGTGTGCACTACCACCTCCAAAAAGTGATGTATTTCATTTTTCATGTATGAATTTAATTGATATGAATATAATGAAAATATATGATATTTATTTCATGATTAATATTATTTGAACATGAGAAATATGTGAGTACTAGAACTACTAAACCGAAACTTACAATGAAAATGAACCAATTAATATTTGAAATGATGATTTTATTTATAATTATTAAAAAAATGGGGATGAAAAAATATAATTAGTTCATATATGAAATAATATATATGTATGATGTTCTATTATAGAATTAAAATAAATTTAAATTTGTTATAAAATTGGTTAAATGTACATATGAAGCAAGTCAAACTTGAGGTACTAGTTTATCACACAATTTCATCCTTATTCGATATATTTTTTGTTTCTGTTTTCAATGGTGGTACTATATGATATTTCAATGATAAACCTAAGATAAATAATTCAACAATATTTTTAAAGGTATTTTGGTATTATTTTTGTTTTAGCTTCTTTGACACTCAAAAGACAACAAGAATGTGGTAACATAAAACCAATATAGTTTTTCCATTCAGTATAGACTCATTTTCTTCCATGACCATATTGTATTGAAAATAATTTCAACAATGATTTTTATATTATTCTATAATTTATTGAATCATTTTTAAATTTCTTTTGAATTTCTATAAAAATTATTAAATGAAATATTCTTTTCATTTCCATAACATTTAACTTTTTACCGATAGTGCGAAGAAAATAATTTTTAATGTTGACCGCGTGATCAATTTTTTCTGCTATCCCGAGTATTACATTCATGAATATTACTTCAATTTTTCCATTTTTATATTCAAATATAATTCTATTTCTAATATTATAAAAAAATTTAGAGTTTAATATAAATTATTTAAAAATAGGGTATTTTCTTCAAGATATCTTCAAGTAATATCTCTAAAATATTTTCATCTATGTCAAAATAATATAATGTATCTTATGATTTATTGATGATATAATCTATTTATATGATATTGTATATTACTTTGTATAGAATAATATAATATTTCTTTTATTAACTAGATAAAATATGATCATTTCGTATTCTAGTTTTTCAATAAGAAAATTTGTGGTTATTATTTATTGAATTATTTCAATTTGACAAATTCATATGACTTAGTATGTGATTTTTGGGTTCCATTATATGCCTTATATGCATCAATAGGTTTCATGAGACAAAATAGTTTGGGATTTATGAGTTTTCCTAAATTATTTATATAGGATATCTTGGGTTAGGGCATTGATTTTAAGATTATGGTGTCTGACATTATTCATTGCATTATTATGATTTTTTTTATCTATGTGATTATTTATGTTGTTATTTAATCTATGGATTTAGTTTCTTTTATGTAATTAATTATACGAAATATTTTTTTTTGTTTATATTTGGAATTTTATTCACTCTTATTTTATTCGATGTTATATTTTGTTTTAAGATTTTCTATACTGAAGATCTGAGGTCAACATTTATTATTATTTTCTTTTCCAATGATATGAATAATGTATATATAAATGATTTTATGGATTTAATATAAGAAATAAAAATGTTTTAACTATAATTTTTACGTGGAATGTCTTATTTTTAAGTTGTGTTTTTGTATCTATTCACCCAAGAATACTAAACTATTGGATCTGTGGGGATTCAATCCCTTGAACCTTATTTCAATATAGTATAATAACCATAATCTCTATGTAACTAGATTCTGGGTGTCACAAATCACCTATAATGTTATCATATACTATTTTTTAAGGGGGGGGGGGAGATATAGGGGTAGTCAACCATTCACCCCCACCAAATTATATGGAAGAGGAAAATACTAAGTACTCAAAAAATTTTGGGTTTCAATACGATCAACTAAATTATTTGGGGTGTGTAAAGAAATCACAGGAAATTACAAGGATTTATAGTCACAAAAAATCTCATCATATGGGTTTACACGAAGCTATACTACTGTATATAATAATAACCACCCTAAAACCACCAATTTTCACTAAACATTTCTACCACACCCCATCCATTGATTCCATTAACTAATACACAACCCATCCTCGCCCCTTCCTATAAAATTATGATGAAAACTATGCATATTTTACATTTATTTATTATTCAAATTCTGGTTTACCATTTACCAAACTATTTTCACCCCTTTTTCATCCGAGGATGTTTATGATAGGGTTTATTCATGGAATTAAAAACACCCAATGGTCACCATATATGTTGTTGTTAATGGAAATGATTTATAAATGTAGGTTTTTATTGAAGGATTTTACTAATGATACTTGGGAGGTTAGTTTTTTGGAGTATGAGAAGTCAGTCTCATCAAAAACTTTTTGGGGGTGTTGTTTCCTACTCTGGGAGTCTCTTATATGTTTAATTATTATTCCCAAATCCATTATAAACCTTAAAAAATAAAATTTAAACCATTTTCGTATGTAATAATTCAAAAATTCATGTTATATTACCATATATATGCATCAAGGGTTGTCTATCAATATAAATATCTATATATATCAGTGGGTCACCAATGAAATATATTGTTGTATGTATCATAGATTCTCTATCTAGTTTCTTTAACTAATTTCGAAATTTTTATTGAAAGGACCATGGTTTAAAGCCATATGATTCAGTGCTCGGGTGTCCATTTTCATCTAGGGAGGCATTTAGGGTTTTGATTGTAGGATTTATATCATAAGAAGGGATTCCTATGTATTTTTTTAACGGAATAACCACCCACATCATTCAGTGCAACATAATATGACACTTCATAACTTTTAGGTTCATGTGTCAAGGTGCATACCATGATGTTTAGTTCCACATGATATGGATATCTTAGTGAAAGATTATTAGAAAAATATAGTGTTGGATTTATGCAAGAGAATCCCATTATGGTTGATATGGCAGAGAATATGACCATGTAATGATAAGATCTTCATTGTGAATGTGGGTTGATGAGGATGAGGATAAAAAGGACCTAGAAGAAGTATATACTCCCAAGTAGAAAAATGATCTTACTAGAAATGTGAACCAATATAGGGAATTATGGATTTAGGTTTTTGGTTTTGAACCATGAAAATGATTCCTATGTATTCAATTAGTACATAATTCAAATCCTACACATTTTATAAGGTTAGGGCTTACATCTATGGAGGAGGCATATTGGGATACATCATCATGATTATTTCCATCTGAAGGTTTTTCTCAAGAGGAATATTTCTATTTGAGGTGTTGTTAATGTGGTTTCTGGGATTACTCCATGAAGGAGACCCATTTTTGGATATTTTATCTTCCTTGTAACCTGATCAATAACAAACTCTAAGCCCACAGAGATCATGCTCGGGGTGGGAAATTATTGGAATTTGAATATTTTTCAGTTCAAACAATTTCATTTGATCTCTAGTGGTTGAGTATGACTGTATGGGTGGTGAGAAATGTTCTATAATTAATACAAAAGGACTAATCTAAGAGGTGTTCCGTGATTTTGGTTTTAGAATAAAGTATAGACGAATTTTGCACTATCCATTTTCATGGAGAAATGAATGTGTTTACCATCACCATCCATATTTGTAAAGTCCCTAGAACACCTCCATGGATGGATACCACTTTACCACTAGAATTCATGATTGCATTTTGAGGGCCTCGTATAATCAGAGGTAAAATATAGTACTTCCTTTATCATGATAATTAATGATCAAGAGTGCATGTTGGTTTTTTCAATGTTCTAATCATGCAATTTTGGAGCCCTTGATGTAGGTTTTATTTTGGTATCCTTCATATGGGAGTCTCAGTAGAAGGGGTTCCTGATATTTTGGGATATGAGAGAGGGATTATAGTGTGCATTGTCTCGGTGAAACCTGGGCAAGGTGGAGAGTGAATCACCCAATGATGTCTTATCAAGTAGGGAGTTATCTCACCAAGGTTAATTTTGGGCGATCTTGGGTTAATTTAATGGGTGAATATCATCCTAAGAAAAAACACTTATGAGATACCATAACATTATCTCCAAGGGTTTCCTCGGGTGTTCTAGGAAAGATAGTGCTCTTGTTTTGAGTAAAGGAATAGACTATCCCCATAAAGCCTTTAGACTAAGGTGGGTGGTTCCTCGGGTAGGTTATTGATGTTCTAGGACTTTAAGGAACTATAATCCCTTAACCCATGAAAATTATCTTTTATTTTGTAATATTTTATTGGTACATAAGGGTTTTGAGGAAATTATTGAAGTAATTAGGGGAGTACATCATTGTTTTGACTCTTTGGTTTCCATTCATGTGAAATAATGAGACAAAGGGTTCTAAATAAAGGAAATATCTAGACCATGGGTAAATGAAGAAATTCATGGAATTCACTCATGCTAGTGGATCATGTAATTGGTTTTTTCATGTTGTTCTAGGTAGGTTCTACATGTAGGTAGGCTTATTCAGAGTAGTTATGTACGAAGTTTGGTTACATGGGAGGGGTCTACGTGAGGCGTTAGCCATGTAAGTGTTGGCTGGGCACACTATAGCAGGTGAATTACGTATCCCTTTGTCTTTATATTCCTTTTATGTTACTTTGTTATTCAATAAAAATGGAGTTCAAAAACATTCCATCCCTATGGATTATATCAAGTTGGAACAATGATGATTAAATCCTAATGTATTTAAAAGCATAATTTTTTATGGATTCATCACTTATTGGACTCCATGTGTTCAGGAAAATTAATATTTTTGTTTACTAAACATTGTTACCCACTTTCTGAAAATTTGTAAAATATATATAGATACATAATATTTTACATACATGTAGATCATGTAGGATTGTCCATGTATGTTGTATAAATAATTTTTTCTCACAGGGGATCTCACATCTATAAATTGTGATGCTATTTGGTGGTCTCTCTTCCATCATTTTATTTAACATTCTTGAGCTCATCTCTTGGTATTTTCATGAAAGTGTTTTTTGAAACTCTCCATGCTTATAATTTTTAAGAATTGACAATCATTATTTCATTCAACAAATTGAATTTTATGATATGCCCCAGCCAGGTCTCATGGACGGCTTACCCCTTCAAGGCCACTTTGGTGAGTGACCTGCAGAATGTAACATGATTGAGTGACCTACGCAAGGTCAATAGGGTTAGTGACCTCATCACATGAGTGAGAAACCTCTATGAGGTATCATTAATGAGTGAACTATGAATGAGATTTACTTTTAAGAAAAAGTCCTCCAATTTTCATTAATTTTTATCCCACCACTAATGATAAAATATGTATTTTCAATTTACAATGCTTGGTCCAATAGTTCATAATTTTTATTAACAAGCTGTTGCAAGAATAAAAATGACTCTAGCCATTGTTAGCCCAAATTACTGCCATGTTTCTGACTCAAACCTTCCAAATATTGTGATTTATATTAAGATGTACCATTATTTATATCTTGAGAGTGAATAGTATCTACTCTAGGAAAATGGGATCTTGAACAAGATTTTTATTCTGAAGCTGAAGAATTATATTCAACAATCTTGAATCTTGGTGTATAATAACTTTACCACTACCATATGTTAATCCAAGGGTGCATTCATCAAGGACAGAAAAAACCCTTTGTATGTTTCATGAACCATAATACATGTGATCCTAATCTGAAGTTGCATAATATTAAGTCAAAACCCCATAATAATTGTCATTCTTATGGTCTTTCATATAGGAACAATAAAAGGGTTATAAGGACGGATATTTAATATTTTCTTGAAGTGGGATTAAGCCTAAATAAATGCATGATTATTAGGTGGGAAAAAAACTAAGCTGAATTTTATGATGAGTTAAAGGTAGCTTGGATTTATGTGGCCATTTGGGTGGATTATAAATATGTATAAAGACATCTAGATATCAACACTGAGTTTCTAGGTTTGTGGCTCTCACAAGAAAATTCCATTCCATATGAAATTCTATGAATCTGACTTTTTTACGTGATTTATAAAAGGTATCCCATGTGGCCATTCTTGGAGTTATCTATGATGAGTTTATCCAATTGAAGAAAATATGGGATGATGTTAAATGAAATATTACTTTTGGTAATGAGTTGATACAAATATTTATGACGTTTAGAAAGGAAGACCATCACCAAAGGGGAAACTCTCAACCTATGGAATGGATGTAAATTTTATTGGAACCAATATAAAAGGTTCCAAGTTGACATTAGCCAATAAGATGCACATTGATGGAAAATAAGGCTATTCTTGGTAATTTTTTACTATATTATTGTTGGGATAATAAAATTTTGTAGTAATTAATGATTTTATGAAATACCAACCAAGACCCATATCATTATATTTTTAGGAATGTGGATGAGAAAAAATATCTCAAAGATCCAAAAATCCAATAGTAGAGTGAGGTCAGTGATATTTTTCATGGTAGCCATGTCGACCAAAGTTAAGGACATGGGGTTGGAAGACCATATTTTCAAAAATATACATCATTTATTCTTATATTAATACACATGGAATGAAACCCTAAATATTTCAGGTCTATTCCATATATTATGGCATGGATTGTAGTGTATTTTATCTCTTCTACTATGCTAAATGAGGTTAAGATTCTTTGATGTGAATTCCAACCATTTCTCCAACCCCTTTATGGTGTCCAACATTTTTCATTAAAGTAAAATGATTTTTTTTAGAATATGAACTTATTAGAAAAGCTTAAATTCTTCCCAAATGGGTATACAACAACCAAAAAATTTATTGAAAATGTAATTGGAAATGTAAATTTGATTCCATATATGATATCCTTTAGAGATTTTAATAAAGAAACTGTCACGACCCGCCCTCGAGGCCCGTGCCGTGACTACCCCAAGCCCGCCTTCCATAGGCCAGGGGCTGGCGACTAGCACCAAGGCGTAAATCCCAACAAAAAAAGGGAAGGCATTGCCTGTGAAAAATAAACAAGCACCACAGAGTAAGCAAGCGGAAAAGTAAACAGTAAGTAAAAAACTGTACAAACTGTGCTGAAAGTAAAAGGGGCCGGAAATACAAGCCCAACTGTAAAGTACAACTGAAAGGAAAAAAAAAGCCACTGAAAGGAAAAGTCACAGCGTCGAGCCGTCCTCTGGAAGTCCCACCTGAAGGGTGGGTACAGATAGCCTCCACTGCACCTCGGGTCCACCTGAACGCTCTGAGTACGTCCTGCCCAGTGGTCCACCTCCAGGTACCGTCCTGCTCCGCACGCCTCCACCACGATCAGCGCTGTCCGCCGTCTGCAATCAACACAACGTAGTGCGGGCTTAGCCCGTGCAGGGGTGAGTATAACGATACTCAGTAGGGACCCCGAGACCCTCAAGGTCTCACTAAAACCAACAAAGATAACCACAAGAAGATCTCAACAGATAACCTCTACTTAGATATATTCCCATACATATACCTAAGTTATCAAGTAACCCATCTCAATCATGAGGCAAACACAAGGTCAAAAGTCTCAGCCCAAACCAGGATTTTCATCATCGAAACAGTAACTGCTGAAGAGCTCCGTCTCTGGAGTGTACAGTGGTCATGTCACAACTCCGAGGTACTGCCCACTAACTTAAGACTGTTGTAGTACACCACCTATCGAGTAATGCGGGCCAGCCGCTACCACCAAGCGCTCCCATGTGCCGCTACAACCAAGAGCACCACTGTCGTGGGTCTGCCGCTACAACCAAACGCTCCCATGTGCCGCTACAACCAAGCGCACCTCTGTCGTGGGTCTGCCGCTACAACCAAGCGCTCCCATGTGCCGCTACAACCAAGCGCACCTCTGTCGTGGGTCTGCCGCTACAACCAAGCGCTCCCATGTGCCGCTACAACCAAGCGCACCTCTGTCTTGGGTCTTCCGCTACAACCAAGCGCTCCCATGTGCCGCTACAACCAAGCACACCTCTGTCGTGGGTCTGCCGCTACAACCAAGTGCTCCCATGTGCCGCTACAACCAAGCGCACCTCTGTCCTGGGTCTGCCGCTACAACCAAGCGCTCCCATGTGCCGCTACAACCAAACGCACCTCTGTCACACACCGAGTCATTCGATCAGCAGTCGTCGGGTCTCAGTCAGCTACACGGTCTCCGTGCTCCGCCCGCTCGTCTCCGGGAGGGTCCGCTCCATGAGCTACTAGTCGATACTCCATGTATCACAAAGTCCCGCAAGGAAGTATCTCGAAGGACCACCTCGTCATAGGGGTCTCAACGCAACAGACGGCGCGTCAATCGGACGCCCGGTCTGTGAGTTATTAGCCTTTTCGTCCCAGGGGCCCGGTTGGTTTCGTGAGCGAACCAATCCGGCCGTAACTCAACTATACCCCGAACACTCACAGGGTATACTCATTGGGACCGTTTTTCAATGTGATCACCAATTCCGCTGACGGTTCGTCAAACGGATGTATGGTCTGAAAGATATCAGCTTTTCTGTTCCAGTAGTCCGGTTGGATTTCAGTGCGATCCAACCCGGCCACTATCCATCTGCATCCAAAACTCGGGCGGAGGATGCCAAAAGTTCCGTCTCATCAAGAGGAACTCAACGCAACAGACGGCGCGTCAATCGGACGCCCGGTCTGAGAGTTATTGGCGTTTTCGTCCTAGGGGCCCGGTTGGTTTTTAAGGCAAAACCAACCCGACCGTACTCCCCTTGCGTCCAAACCTCGGGCAGAGTGAGCCAAAAGATCCGTCTCACTAAGAGGAAACTAACAAAGCTGACGGAACGTCAATCGGACGTCCGTAGCTCAAGATATGAGTGTTTCCGCTCCGAGGGCCCGGTTGGTTTCGTGTACGAACCAACCCGGCCGAACCCAAAGTATTTCGAAACTTTGAGTGTGATAAACCGAAACGACCGACTCGCTCCAAGTATTGCGTTGCCGCTGACAGCGAGTCGTTTGGAGGCCCGTAGCTCAAGATACGACCATTTGAACGAAGTCCGTCCGAAGACGGGGGGTCCGGGCCCGGGCCGACCCGGCCCGACCCCCCCTGGTTGGCCCGAACCGGGTCGGGTCCGACTCGGTTGGCCCGGCCCGGCCCGGCCAGGGCCGGTCCGGCTCGGCTCGGCCGAGCGGCCGAGCGGCCGACGCGGGGGAAAGCCACCGCCCCGCGGGACACCCCCGCGGCACCCGCGGGGTGTCGCGCTGGACACCCGCGGCACCCGCGGGGTGTTGCGCTGGATACCCGCGGGGTGCCGCCGCCTCCGGCCGCCGGCGCCGCCGCGCCGGCGACCCGCGCCGCCCCCGGCTTCCGCGGGCCGCCGGAGTCGCTCCGGTGGCCCGTTTTCCTTCCCGTCTGCGCCGTTGTACCTCCCAGGTTCCGTTCTTTACTGCGGGATCATCAAACACCCGTTGTGACACGTTCCGTCGTCGCCCGCCAAATCCGCAAAACACAAAGAACATCGGAGGGTTGTCGGGCCGTGTTCGTTTGACCCGCACCCTCCGCGTTAGATAAAAACAACGAGAGAAATTGTTCAACACATGAACCGACAATTTTAATAAAATAAAATTGTTCATTTGAAACCGGCTCTTAAGTTTTTAAAGAACGTTCACGGGAAAATAAAGAGGGGTATTCCAAAATTATAAAATCCCTACCTCGTTGATCGTCGCGCGTGGGCGTTCTTCGCAGAAAGGCTCGTCGCGGAAGAGGGGGATCGTCGTGTCGTCGCGGAAAGGCGTCGCGTCGTCGCGGAAGAGGATTCGTAGACGAAGACGGAGGTTGTCCGAGGTGGAACAGCGTCTCCCTTCCTTTGATGTGGAAAGAAGAACGAGGGATGGCGCGTCGTCGTTCTTCGGAAGAAGGACGTGACGACGTTCTTCATCGGAGACCGATTCGTTCTTCACGTTCTTCATCGTTGAAGAAGATGTTCTTCAAGCCTCCCAAATCCTCCCAACGTGACAAGACTCAAAAAAAATAAAATAAGCCCAAGTCTTATTTTATTAACACAAGATAAGAAATTGAATTTCAAAAGATAATAAATGATCAATTAATCTCAAAGAATTAATTGTACCAAATTAACAGCCCAATTAAATGGGGCGTTTCTTAACCAGAAAAACGCACGGTTGACTTCTTTTAATAGGGGGGGTGGTGCGGGTGCGTTACTTAAGAAGAAAAAGAAACGGTGGGGCTCATGCGGGCCCCACCTCACAAATATCCTACCAAGGGGGTAGGATATTCCTGGATAGCACCTTATCCAGTTCAACTCAGTTCAAGCCGCCTTTAAGTGGCTTCAAGTGGCTTCCAAGCGGCTTAAGTGAAATAAAATAAAGTTGTCGCAAAATTATTTTATTTCTTAACTTTAAGCCCGAAAATTAAAAACCACACCTGAGCAAACGCAACTCCGGAAGAGGCGTTTCTAAGCGAATACCGGCGCTGCGATTTCATCGGTGCCCTCAGAATTCGATTCCGGGCACCGGTTCAAATGTTAGAAAAACCCGCTCGTTCGTTCACTGAACGTACCCGAGCCAAACTTCGGAAAATGATTCCGGGCACACCGGGCCTCGGAATCAGGCGCCGTTGGAAACTGCATTCTTGTAAAATTCCAAAGAAAATTAAGAAAAAAATTTCCTTGAAATTTACCGGTCTTTACATTACTCCAACCAAAGGGCTTTACGTCCCCGTAAAGATTCAACACAAACTAGGGATACAAAGGCGGTACTAAGCACGCATCTGAGCCTTCCGATCCATGTGCTCACCTGGACCTTCTCTATCGTGGCCCGGACCACCTCTGGTCCCACTAGAGCTACTATGATTTCTTCCTTGCCGATAAGAGAAATCTGGTCTCATCCCCTGGATGAACCACGTTCTTCACCTAATACGGTCAATCCCGACATGGATGATACTAATCCATACCAAGGATGACGTCGTAAGGCCTCGACGCTACTACCAAGAGATCCAACCGTTACTCTCGCCTCCAAGGGTTGAGTCACACTGTCGGCATCAGTGTGTGGTAACTGGGTCTCCTCCAGTAGATGTCTCACAAGTGAGGGTCAAGTCAACAGTCAAAAATGGAACCTCTTAGTAACAACACAAGAGAGGACAGGGAAGTAAATGCCACAAGAAAAGGTGTCTTTTATTACTGCAGCTCAAGTACAAAGACACAAAGCATCTACAAACATACATCCACAAAACTAGAAGTAACATGAACAAAAGTCTCCAGGTCTGGAGCTAGTCCCGCTCCTGTCCATCTGCTCCCGGAGCCCCATGATCGTAGGCCTCAACTGCCTGAAGATGAGCTCTCCCATGTCCTCCTATCCCCTGCGGTCGGGGTGGACCGCCTGGTGGTGATGGCGGCAGAGCCTCAAAGCATCGCCCACCACCTGTTGCTCGGCCAGCTCCTCTGCCTCGTCTGCCTCCTCCCTGCGGACCGCCACGGTCGACCCTCTGCCTCTGCCTGGGTGGACCGTCCACCGTATGCTGCTCCTCGGTACGGCGGGTCGGGCAGTCACGAGCCATGTGGCCCTGCCCGCCGCACGAGTAGCACTGCCTGCCTCTCGGAAGGATGGCTTCGCGCTGTGTGCTCCGCACTGCTGAGCCAGTGTCCCGAGGTCGTCTGCCGGAACCCTGAGTCATCCGTCGGCTACCTGCAGCCGAAGACTCCACCACCTGCCGCCCTGCGGTAGGCCTCGCTGTAGACTCAGCCAGAAATCTCTCGATCAGAAGGGCTCGCTCTATCACTCCTGCCTAGGTCGGGATGTTGAGGGAGATCCGCGATTCCCTGATCTCGTGTCGAAAATCGCTACTCGATGGTCCGGACCCGGAAGAAGGGGTCCCGTACCATGTCTGTCGAGTAGCGAGAAAGGTCGGTGAACCTTGCCGCGCACTGGGCTACCTTCAAGCTGCCCTGCCGCAGCTGAAGAAGCTTTTGAATGCGCACCGCATAGAGGGTGGCCGGGACGAACTCTGAGCGGAAGAGGCTATCGAAGTCCGTCCAGATGAGGGAGGCCTCATCGTGCACCTGGAGCATCATGCTCCACCATCTGCCTGCTGCCGCATGCAGGAGACTCGCTGCGAGGATCACCATGTGGTCTGCTGGTGTCCTCACTAATCTGAAAACCCGAACAACTGCCTCCATCCAGTCCTCGGCGGCCTGAGGGTCCGTCTCCCCGCAGAACCTGGGCGGTCGCTGGCGCTGGAACTCATGCAGTGCACTAAGGCGACGTGCATCGTCAGCGGCTGGGGCTGGTAGCATCGGTGCCTCGGCGGGTATAGGTACCGCTGGTGCCTCAGCTGTCAAAGGGCCCTGTACCGAGTCCTCGACGCTCGGTGGGCTGTCATCACGCTCCACTCTCGGAATCCTAGCTGGCTGTCGTCGTGGGGCCATCCTGAAAGAAACAGGTGCGCCACTGTCAGGACAGTATACCTGGTGAGCTGACACAAGTAATCACAAGGAAAACATGAAACACACTTGCAATCAATGTTTTCATGAATTAAGTCGGAAATCAGAAGTCAGGGTCCTGGTGTATGGATACATCGGCCGCCGCACCAACACTGGACTCCCTGGACTGATAACCACACCCAATACGCTATACACTATTGCTTCACATAGAAGAAAGATCAGAGTCCCCGGTAGAACCGACCACCTTTGATACCAATTTGTCACGACCCGCCCTCGGGGCCCGTGTCGTGACTACCCCAAGCCCGCCTTCCATAGGCCAGGGGCTGGCGACTAGCACCAAGGCGTAAATCCCAACAACAAAAAAAGGGGAGGCATTGCCTTTGAAAAGTAAACAAGCACCACAGAGTAAGCAAGCAGAAAAGTAAACACTAAGTAAAAAACTATACAAGCTGCGCAGAAAGTAAAAGGGGCCGAAAATACAAGCCCAACTGTAAAGTACAACTGAAAGGAAAAAAAAGCCACTGAAAGGAAAATCCGCAGCGTCGAGCCGTCCTCTGGAAGTCCCACCTGAAGGGTGGGTACAGATAGCCTCCACTGCATCTCGGGTCCACCTGACCGCTCTGAGTACGTCCCGCCCAGTGGTCCACCTCCAGGTACCGTCCTGCTCCGCACGCCTCCACCACAATCAGCGCTGTCCGCCGTCTGCAACCACGACAACGTAGTGTGGGCATATCCCGTGCAGGGGTGAGTATAACGATACTCAGTAGGGACCCCGAGACCCTCAAGGTCTCACTAAAACCAACAAAGATAACCACAAGAAGATCTCAACAGATAACCTCTACTTAGATATATGCCCATACATATACCTAATTTATCAAGTAACCCATCTCAATCATGAGGCAAACACAAGGTCAAAAGTCTCATCTCAAACCAGGATTTTCATCATCGAAACCGTAACTGCTGAAGAGCTCCGTCTCTGGAGTGTATAGTGGTCATGTCACAACTCCGAGGTACTGCCCACTAACTTAAGATTGCTGTAGTACACCACCTATCGAGTAATGCGGGCCACCCGCTACCACCAAGCGCTCCCATGTGCCGCTACAACCAAGAGCACCACTGTCGTGGGTCTGCCGCTACAACCAAGCGCTCCCATGTGCCGCTACAACCAAGCGCACCTCTGTCGTGGGTCTGCCGCTACAACAAAGCGCTCCCATGTGCTGCTACAACCAAGCACACCTCTGTCTTGGGTCTGCCGCTACAACCAAGCGCTCCCATGTGCCGCTACAACCAAGCGCACCTCTGTCGTGGGTCTGCCGCTACAACCAAGCGCTCCCATGTGCCGCTACAACCAAGCGCACCTCTTTCCTGGGTCTGCCGCTACAACCAAGCGCTCCCATGTGCCGCTACAACCAAGCGCACCTCTGTCACACACCGAGTCGTTCGCTCAGCAGTCGTCGGGTCTCAGTCAGCTACACGGTCTCCGTGCTCCGCCCGCTCGTCTCCGGGAGGGTCCGCTCCACGAGCTACTGGTCGATACTCCATGTATCACAAAGTCCTGCAAGGAAGTATCTCGAAGTACCACCTCGTCAGAGGGGTCTCAACGCAACAGACGGCGCGTCAATCGGACGCCCAGTCTGTGAGTTATTAGCCTTTTCGTCCGAGGGGCCCGGTTGGTTTCGTGAGCGAACCAATCTGGCCGTAACTCAACTATACCCCGAACACTCACAGGGTATACTCATAGGGACCGTTTTTCAACGTGATCACCAATGCCGCTGACGGTTCGTCAAACAGATGTCTGGTCTGAAAGATATCAGCTTTTCCGTTCCAGGGGTCCGGTTGGATTTCAGTGCGATCCAACCCGGCCACTATCCATCTGCATCCAAAACTCGGGCGGAGGATGCCAAAAGTTCCGTCTCATCAAGAGGAACTCAACGCAACAGACGGCGCGTCAATCGGACGCCCGGTCTGAGAGTTATTGGCTTTTTCTTCCCAGGGGCCCGGTTGGTTTTTAAGGCAAAACCAACCCGACCGTACTCCACTTGCGTCCAAACCTCGGGCGGAGTGAGCCAAAAGATCCGTCTCATTAAGAGGAAACTAACAAAGCTTACGGCACGTCAATCAGACGTCCGTAGCTCAAGATATGAGCGTTTCCGCTCCGAGGATCCGGTTGGTTTCGTGTACGAACCAACCCGGCCGAACCCAAAGTATTCCGAAACTTTGAGTGCGATAAACCGAAACGACCGACTCGCTCAAAGGATTGCGTTGCCGCTGACAGCGAGTCGTTTGGAGTCCCGTAGCTCAAGATACGACCATTTGGACGAAGTCTGTCCGAAGACGGGGGGGGGGGGGGGGGGTCCAGGCCCGACCCCCCCTGGTTGGCCCGAACCGGGTCGGGTCCGACTCGGTTGGCCGGGCCCGGCCCGGCCAGGGCCTGTTCGGCTCGGCTCGGCCGAGCGGCCGAGCGGCCGACGCGGGGGAAAGCCGCCGCCCTGCGTGACACCCCCGCGGCACCCGCGGGGTGTCGCGCTGGACACCCGCGGGGTGCCGCCGCATCCGGCCGTCGGCGACCCGCGCCACCACCGGCTTCCGCGGGCCACCGGAGTCGCTCCAGTGTCCCGTTTTCCTTCCCGTCTGCACCGTTGTTCCTCCCGGGTTCCGTTCTTTACTGCGGGATCATCAAACACCCGTTGCGACACGTTCCGTTGTCGCCCGCCAAATCCGCAAAACACGAAGAACGACAGAGGGTTGCCGGGCCGTGTTCGTTTGACCTGCACCTTCCGCGTTAGATAAAAACAATGGGAGAAATTGTTCAACACATGAACCGACAATTTTAATAAAATAAAATTGTTCATTTGAAACCGGCTCTTAAGTTTTTAAAGAATGTTCACGGGAAAATAAAGAGGGGTATTCCAAAATTATAAAATCCCTACCTCGTTGATCGTCGCGCGCGAGTGTTCTTCGCGGAAAGGCTCGTCACGGAAAAGGGGGATCGTCGCGTCGTTGCGGAAAGGCATCGCGTCGTCGCAGAAGAGGATTCGTAGACGAAGACGGAGGTTGTCTGAGGTGGAACGACGTCTCCGTTCCTTTGATGTGGAAAGAAGAACAAGGGATGGCGCGTCGTCGTTCTTCGGAAGAAGGACGTGACGACGTTCTTCGTCGGAGACCGATTCGTTCTTCACGTTCTTCGTCGTTGAAGAAGATGTTCTTCAAGCCTCCCAAATCCTCCCAACATGACAAGACTCAAAAAAAATAAAATAATCCCAAGTCTTATTTTATTAACACAAGATATGAAATTGAATTTCAAAAGAAAAGAAACGATCAATTAATCTCAAAGAATTAATTGTAACAAATTAACAGCCCAATTAAATGGGGCGTTTCTTAACCAGAAAAACGCACGGTTGACTTCTTTTAATAGGGGGGTGCGGGTGCGTTGCTTAAGAAGAAAAAGAAACGGTGGGGCTCGTGTGGGCCCCACCTCACAAATATCCTACCAAGGGGGTAGGATATTCATGGATAGCACCTTATCCAGTTCAACTCAGTTCAAGCCGCCTTTAAGTGGATTCAAGTGTCTTCCAAGCGGCTTAAGTGAAATAAAATAAAGTTGTTGCAAAATTATTTTATTTCTTAACTTTAAGCCCGAAAATTAAAAACCACTGTAACATCCCAGGTAAATAATGAATAAATAATTTTCATATTTATTAATATTTACGAATTAAATATTAATTTTATTTTAATGGGGTTGCTATGTTCGATAGCGTACCCGATACGCAACGATGAGTTTCTTTGAAACTTACGTAGCACACTAGTAATAAAATAATATTATTTTAAATTTTAGTTAACAATTAGCCGTTGTACTGGCGGGAATGGATAGAAATAACTAAAATATGATTGGATATGTTTTTCAATGTTTATACATTTACCCAATAAAAGATAAAGGCTTAAAATACGGAAAGAGTTCAATTTTAGGGCATATATACTCTAATTTTCACTAAAGGTTCACTTATCACCTTTTAATGGTGAACCGTCATTAAATATAGTTTTGATCACTCTTATACTTTATTTTGGAACAAATATAACTCTTCTTTAGAATCGAGACATCAAAATTTACTTTGTGTAAATTTTTGGTACATTTCTGATAAAGTTCATTTTTTTTATGAATAGTGTAAAATGTTGTATTTTAATTCAAAACCTATTTTTAGTCTAAATGATTTATATGATTAGATTATTATTTTAATTGGTTTTAACGTGAAATTAGAAAATATTTTTACCAGTTAATCCAATGGTGGTCATTGGAATCAATTTCACTTTGAAATTGGTCTTAAACTGGTGTCAATCTTTTGATCCTTATTATTTCACAAAAACACGCTATTTGTCATGACATCGGGAATTAATTATTAAATTAATTAATTTGACTTATATGTTTTGAATTTTGTAAAATGGACTTCATTTTTGAATTCGGAATATCAAAAATAGCTTAGGGTGAAATTTTGGTAATTTTCTGAAAAACATCAATTTTTTATGAATAGTGAAACCACTAAGTGGTAATCAAGCAAACTGATCTTTCAGTTAAATGAAAGTTTACCGCTAATGTGTATTGAATTTTGAAAATCCTACATACATGGTTGTCATTAAGAAGTAAAATGTGGTTCAATGGGATTAAAATATTTTTTTGGTGAATAGTAACTTATTAGGTTTTTAATCGCGATTAGAGGTAATTATTGTAGTTTAAGGTAAAAATGGTATTATAAGAATATGAAAACACAATGAAACTTGTCCTACACCTATTGGGTGAGTCATGGCCGACCAAGACAAGCCATGGGCCAACTTGGGGACCCCATGGAGCCACTTTAGTTGGAAAATGACAGTAATATATTTTTATTTAATGTTAAAGTGAAAATGACACTAACATAAATTGTTTTACTAAAATAATTTTTTGGTGGGGTTATACAAGTCCAAATTTTGATTATAAATAGTCATTGGAAAGCTAAAAAGATTTCCTACATCATAGTATTTTGTTTTATAATTTTTAGACACTAAATAAATTAAATTATGTATGACATAATAATGATGCAGCGATGACATCATTATTTGACGATTTAAATAAAATGAAAAGATAATGAAAAATATAAAACCTACACATGTCCAAAACCAATTGGATGAGTGGATTTCGAAACCTTATCACCTTATCCACGAATTATATCAATGTGGGACCTTTTAAAACCGAATTTTGTTTTCAAATAAAGTAATATTTCTTTACTTTCCAAAAGTGCCCCTCCTCTCCTCTTATAAAAGGCCCCCACCTCTACCCCATTTCACACACTTCTCAAGCCTTTGGCTCGGCCAACCACTGCCCCATTACTCTCTCCACATTCCTCTCCTCATCCTAGAGGATTCCCTTTGGGAATAATCCTTTCAAAGGAAGCCTTTAGGCTCAAATCAAAAGGGAGTTACACTTTTAAAGGTAATTCATTCTCTCTTGTTCATTTGTTTTATTTTGCTTCTCCAACCCTCTAAACTCTTTTTATTTACTTCTTTTGTAACAACACCAGTATCTTCAATATACTAGGATGTTTTTATAATATTTATTTGAGCTACACTCTCACATAACTACATAAAATGGTTAAAGAACATACGGTTTCCATGGATGGCGAAATTCTGCCTCCCGAGACGATGATTGTTCAATACTCATTTAACACCTTCAAGGGTGGCCATTATGATGTCACTATTTTTATATATGATATATAATATGTTTATGTTTTCTTTAATCTTATGTATTTTTCATTTTTGGCATACCTTTATGGTTTCCATTATGGGTAAACACGATATCTTCATTTAAGGAAGTGCGGACTACCGCCCCCTAAAAGTGATGTGATTCGTTAATGTCATATGTGGGACGTGTAAAGGATGGATTTAAAGTTATTATATATGATGTTATACTGGAATTATAATATACCTCTATATCATTATTATTTCTTTCCATTAAAGTATGAGATTGAAATGAAAGTAGCGTTCATGCGTACGTACGGCTTACCGTCTCCATGAACGGTGCATTTCATTTCTTATACCCAAATGTAATGTACTATTAAAATTACATGTATATAATGTATATATATAATTAATGATATATCTAAATAATGAATATAATTATGTAATTAAAATATATATACCTCTCATTTAGTTTTAATTCCACTAATATGACAAAGAAATGAAAGTAGCGTTCATGCGTACGTACGGCTTACCGTCTCCATGAACGGTGCATTTCATTTCATACCTCTAAATGATTATGTAATATTATAAATACATGTATATGCTGGATATATATGATATATATGATATCCAAATCGAGAATTTCATTCTGGATATAAAGAACTTTTGACCACATGAACAACATGTAATTGTAAGAAGTCAACTTTCGACTTAAGAACCAAATATTGACAAAACAAACATTATTAACTTAAATGGTTACATAATGTTTATAACATGGAAATAAGTGATATAAAAGGAATAATGAAGTTTAAAAATGTTCTTAATCAAGTATAAATTAACTCAAGTTTATTATTCAGGGCGTTAAAGAACGATGGAGTCAAGTCGGACCCGAGGTAAGGGACATCGTCTCAATCTCCTTTCATTGAGGCATATATCGTTTTATAGACAACTTTCTTTTATACGGTGTATAAAATCCTTTGACTTTTACTTTTATACAAAAGGAATCTTTTTATACGAAGCGTTTTACTAAACGACAAAAAGGAATGTTTTTTTTATCGTACGCGGTGACAACGACTTTTTCCGCCGCCGCGAGTATTATTTGGTCTTTGGCTTCCTCAACAAGCCGTAATGTTTTTAGAATAAAATAAATACCATATACTCTTTTATGTATTTTGGTATTGAAAATGGTTTTGAAAAAGGATTCTATTATGTCAATATATTTATGATATATTGTGATTGAAATGCGTTAATGTTATCATTCCTTTATATTGGTTTTATGTTTTATGATTTTATATTGGTACTTGGACATTTTAACGGGTGGTTACGTTATAAACCATATGAAGGGTGGTGCCGTGAATACCAGGACGGGTGGTTACGTTATAACCTCCAATGCATTGGGTATGGAAGTCGGCCGTATGGCTATTCCATTAAGTATGTATGGAAATTGGCCATATGGCTATTCCATTAAGTGATATGTGTGGAAGTCGACCGTATGGTTACTCCACTTAAGTATGTTTATGTCCCAAGTTACCTTTATATATGTTATGTGTTCTTTATATGGGTTTTATGGTAATACTTTGGTTACAAAAAGGTAAGTAATGATACTTTATTCAGTGAATAGTTTTTACTACTTCATGAAGGTGAAGGTATTACTTTGATAGAGTATACATGGTTTACTTGATTTTGAAAAACTAACAGTTTTCATTCTTTGTGTATCCCTTACTGAGCTTTTTATGCTCACCCCAAGTTATTCGAAATGTTTTTCACAGGACTTAAAGTGGAATAAGGTCAAGGATGGGATCAAGGGAATTTCATGCTATCTAAAACATGGAATCTAGACATCTTTCTTTTTTAGAGTTTTTATTTTATGGAGACTTAGTAGAAGTGTCTACTTTGTAATATTTTAAGATATAATAGTTATGTTCTAATTCCCTAAAAATCTAAACCTGAAAAGATCCTCAATGTGAATTATTCATTTAAGTCAATATTAAGTAAGTTTTAAGGCTGGGGCCTTATAGTGGGTATTAGAGGACGGTTTAGACAACTTTAGGAGTTAGAAAAGTGTTAAATTATAATATGATTGAAATGATATAGCATTTATGGATTACCATGTTGCTTCGCCTAAGATATTTCTGTGTTCAGAATGGTTTTCCGCAGAGGAAACAAAGCCTCTATGTTAGGACGACATCAGGAGGAAGATAACCTTCCAAATCAGCAACCTGAGATGGTCAGAATCGGAACTGAACAGTTTGTTGCAGTGATGGCACAGTTGACTCAGGCTATAAATGGTGGTGGTATCCATGAACGAGATCAGCCAGATCAACCGTAGAGGAACATGTCAGTGGTGGAACATTTCATGAGGAAACATCCCCCATCATTCAGAGGATCATCTGACCCTGTGCAAGCTGAAGGGTGGATTAAAGCACTGGAGAAGATTTTTGATGTCATGGGGTGTTCAGAACATCAAACGGATAGTCTTGCTGTTTACCGTTTTGAAGGTGAAGCTGATCAGTGGTGGTCGATGGTGAAAAATATAAGGGATAGTGATGATATTGAGGATCTTCACTGGGACGAATTCAAAGGTATGTTTCTTGATAAATATTTTCCTAAGGTGGTTCGTCTTAGGATGGAAAAACAGTTCCTAGAATTGAGGCAGGAGGATGATTCAGTGGCTGCTTATGAAGAAGAGTTCACTCGATTGGCAAGGTATGCTCCAAACTTCATACGAGATCTTGATAGTAAAATAAACCGTTTTTACTCAGGGTTAAAGCCAATGTATCGAAGGGATTTAGCTTCTCATGAGTTCAAAAGTTATGAAAAACTTGTTTGATGTACGGAGAAGGTGGAAATCGAGTTTTCCAATGATCAGGTGTTCTATGACAAACAATAGAATAAGAGATCTAGTTGGCAGGAAAAGGGGAAGAATTCATCAAAGAAGCAAGGAGGTAAGAAAACCAAATATCCATCATGTGAGAAGTGTGGTAAAATGCATCCTGGAGAATTTTTATCCAAGTCTGGTAAGTGCTTTCAGTGTGGTAAGTCTGGTCATATTTCTCGTAACTGTAAGGAAGATGATCAAGCAGGAAATGAAAATCCAACGGTAATATGTTTTAAGTGTAATGAAATGGGTCATTATGAAGACGAGTGTCTGACAAGGAGCTTGAGTGATGGGAAGCAGTTAGACTACAAGTAGAAAAGGGTGGAGAAATCCTTTGCAACAACTTCAGCAGATGTTGGGCCATCGAAAGAAGTGGTATCAGCTCTAGGGAGCTCAGTATTTTTCGAAGATTGACTTGAGGTCAGGGTACCATCAGTTGAAAGTAAAATAAGCAGACGTTCCGAAGACTGCGTTCCGTACTAGATATGGCCATTATGAATTTGTAGTTATTCCTTTTGGGTTAACCAATGCACCTGCTGTATTCATGGACCTTGTGAATAAAGTTTTCCATGAGTTCTTGGATAAGTTTGTGTTTGTGTTTTGAGGTTTGGGAAGAGGTTATGTGTGCCTTGTGATTCACAGTTGAAGAATGAGTTGTTATGTGAGGCTCATAGTTCCCCGTTTTCAGTTCATCCGGGCAGTACTAAGATGTATAGAGATCTGCGGGAGTATTACTGGTGGGATGGAATGAAAAGAGACATTGCTGATTTTACTGTGAAGTGTTTGACATGTCAACAGGTTAAAGCAGAGCGGCTGTTACCAAAAGGGATGCTTCATCCTTTACCAGTGCCAGAGTAGAAATGGGAAAACATATCCGTGGAATTTGTTGTGGGATTACCGAGGACATCTCGAGGTAATAATGCAATCTGGGTTATTGTTGATCGCTTGATCAAATCTGCTCATTTCCTTTCTATACGAGATACTTTCTCTCTTGATCAACTTTCCCGTTTGTATCTTACAGAGATAGTCAGGTTACATGGAGTTCCTCTCTCCATTATATCTGATCGTGATCCCAGGTTCACATCTAACTTTTGGAAAGGCCTTCAGAAGTCTTTGGGTACTGAATTAAATTTTAGTACAACTTTTCATCCTCAATCAGATGGACAGTCAGAACGAACAATCCAGACATTGGAGGATATGCTACGAGCTTGTTCTATGGATTATCAGGGAAGTTGAGACCAACATCTTTCTTTGGTTGAGTTTTCTTATAATAACAACTTTCATTCCAGTATACAGATGGCACCATTTCAGGCATTATATGGGAAGCGGTGTCGAACTCCAGCATTTTGGAATGAAGTGGGTGAAAGGAAGATGATGGGACCAGAATTGGTAGAAGAGATGGCAGAAAAAGTTCAGTTGATTCAGAAAACACATGAGAACAGCTCAGAGCAGGCAGAAGAGTTATGCGGATAACCGGAGGAAGGATCTATCTTTCGAGGTAGGTGATCATGTTTTTCTCAAGGTTTCTCCTTGGAAAAGTGTGATGAGATTTGGTAAGAAAGGAAAGTTGAGTCCAAGGTTCATTGGACCATATGAAATTCTGGAGAAAGTTGGATCAGTTGCATACCGGGTGGCTTTACCTCCGAGTTTATCTCAGGTACACAATTTTTTTCACGTTTCGATGTTGAGAAAGTATATGCCAGATCCGTCTCATGTTTTGAGTCCAGAGGTAGTTTAGCTGGAAGAGAACCTATATTATGAGGAACAACCGGTCCAGATTCTTGACCATAGGGAGCAAGTGTTACGAAATAAGGTGATTCATCAGGTATAGGTTTTGTGGAAAAACCATGTGATTTAAGAGGCAACATGGGAATCTGAAAATGCTATGAGGGATAAATACCCCCACTTATTTTGATAAGTGAATAAAATTGCGAGGACGCAATTACCAAAAGGAGGGAAGGATGTAACATCCCAGGTAAATAAAGAATAAATAATTTTCATATTTATTAATATTTACGAATTAAATATTAATTTTATTTTAAAGGGGTTGCTATGTTCGATAGCGTACCCGATACGCAACGATGAGTTTCTTTGAAACTTACGTAGCACACTAGTAATAAAATAATATTATTTTAAATGTTAGTTAACAAGTAGCCGTTGTACTGGAGGGAATGGATAGAAATAACTAAAATATGATTGGATATGTTATTAAATGTTTATACATTTACCCAATAAAAGATAAAGGCTTAAAATACGGAAAGAGTTCAATTTTAGGGCATATATACTCTAATTTTCACTAAAGGTTCACTTATCACCTTTTAATGGTGAACCGTCATTAAATATAGTTTTGATCACTCTTATACTTTATTTTGGACCAAATATAACTCTTCTTTAGAATCGGGACATCAAAATTTACTTTGTGTAAATTTTTGGTACCTTTCTGATAAAGTTCATTTTTTTTATGAATAGTGTAAAATGTTATATTTTAATTCAAAACCTCTTTTTAATATAAATTATTTATATGATTAGATTATTATTTTAATTGGTTTTAAAGTGAAATTAGAAAATATTTTTACCAGTTAATCCAATGGTGGTCATTGGAATCAATTTCACTTTGAAATTGGACTTAAACTGGGGTCAATCTTTTGATACTTATTGTTTCACAAAAACACGCTATTTGTCATGACAGTGGAAATTAATTATTAAATTAATTAATTTGACTTATATGTTTTGAATTTTGTAAAATGTACTTCATTTTTGAATTCGGAATATCAAATATAGCTTAGGTTGAATTTTTGGTAATTTTCTGAAAAACTTCAATTTTTGATGAATAGTGAAACCACTAAGTGGTAATCAAACAAACTGATTTTTCAGTTAAATGAAAGTTTACCGCTAATGTGTATTGAATTTTGAAAATCTGACATACATGGTTGTCATTAAGAAGTAAAATGTGGTTCAATGTGATTAAAATATTTTTTTGGTGAATAGTAACTTATTAAGTTTTTAATCGCGATTAGAGGTAATTAGTGTAGTTTAAGGTAAAAATGGTATTATAAGAATATGAAAACACCATGAAACTTGTCCTACACCTATTGGGTGAGTCATGGCCGACCATGATAAGCCATGGTCAAACTTGGGGACCCCATGGAGCCACTTTAGTTGGAAAATGACATTAATATATTTTTATTTAATGTTAAAGTGAAAATGGCACTAACATAAATTGTTTTACTACAATAATTTTTTAGTGGGGTTATGCAAGTCTAAATTTTGATTATAAATAGTCATTGGAAAGATAAAGAGATTTCCTACATCATAGTATTTTTTTATAATTTTTAGACACTAAATAAATTAAATTATATATGACATAATAATGATGCAGCGATGACATCATTATTTGACGATTTAAATAAAATGGAATGATAATGAATAATATAAAACCTACACATGTCCAAAACGAATTGGATGAGTGGATTTAGAAACCTTATCACCTTATCCACGAATTATATCAATGTGGGACCTTTTAAAACCGAAACACATTTTTAAATAAAGTAATATTTCTTTACTTTCCAAAAGTGCCCCTCCTCTCCTCTTATAAAAGGCCCCCACCTCTACCCCATTTCACACACTTCTCAAGCCTTTGGCTCGGCCAACCCCTGCCCCATTACTCTCTCCACATCCCTCTCCTAATCCTAGAGGATTCCATTTGGGCAGAATCCTTTCAAAGGAAGACTTTAGGCTCAAATCAAAAGGGAGTTACACTTTTAAAGGTAATTCATTCTCTCTTGTTCATTTGTTTTATTTTGATTCTCCAACCCTCTAAACTCTTTTTATTTACTTCTTTTGTAACAACACCAGTATCTTCAATATACTAGGATGTTGTTATAATATTTATTTGAGCTACACTCTCACACAACTACATCAAATGGTTAAAGAACATACGGTTTCCATGGATGGCGAAATTCTGCCTCCCGAAACGATGATTGTTCAATACTCATTTAACACCTTCAAGGGTGGCCATTATGATGTCACTATTTTTATATATGATATATAATATGTTTATGTTTTCTTTAATATTATGTATTTTTCATTTTTGGAATACCTTTATGGTTTCCATTATAGGTAAACACGATATCTTCATTTAAGGAAGTGCGGACTACGCCCCCTAAAAGTGATGTGATTCGTTAATGCCATATGTGGGACGTGTAAAGGATGGATTTAAAGTTATTATATATGATGTTATACTGGTATTATAATATACCTCTATATTATTATTATTTCTTTCCATTAAAGTATGATATAGAAATGAAAGTAGCGTTCATGCGTACGTACAGCTTACCATCTCCATGAACGGTGCATTTCATTTCTTATCCCCAAATGTAATGTACTATTAAAATTACATGTATATAATGTATATATATAATTAATGATATATCTAAATGATGAATATAATTCTGGAATTAAAATATACATACCTCTCATTTAGTTTTAATTCCATTAATATGACAAAGAAATGAAAGTAGCGTTCATGCGTACGTACGGCTTACCGTCTCAATGAACGGTGCATTTCATTTCTTACCTCTAAATGATTATGTAATATTATAAATACATGTATATGCTGGATATATATGATATATATGATATCCAAATCGGGAATTTCATTCTGGATATAATGAACTTTTGACCACATGAACAACATGTAATTGTAAGAAGTCAACTTTCGACTTAAGAACCAAATATTGACAAATCAATCATTATTAACTTAAATGGTTACATAATGTTTATAACATGGAAATAAGTGATATAAAAGGAATAATGAAGTTTAAAAAGGTTCTTAATCAAGTATAAATTAACTCAAGTTTATTATTCAGGGCGTTAAAGAACGATCAAGTCAAGTCGGACCCAAGGTAAGGGACTTCGTCTCAATCTCCTTTCATTGAGGCATATTTCGTTTTATACGCAACTTTAATTTATAAGGTGTATAAACTCCTTTGGCTTTTACTTTTATTCAAAAGGAATCTTTTTATACGAAGCGTTTTACTAAACGAAAAAAAGGAATGTTTTTTTAACGTACGTGGTGACAACGACTTTTTCCGCCACCGCGAGTATTATTTGGTCTTTGGCTTCCTTAACAAGCCGTAATGTTTTTAGAATAAAATAAATACCATATACTCTTTTATGTATTTTGGTATTGAAAATGGTTTTGAAAAAGGATTCTATTATGTCAATATATTTATGATATATTGTGATTGAAATGCGTAAATGTTATGATTCCTTTATATTGGTTTTATGTTTTATGATTTTATATTGGTACTTGGACATTTTAATGGGTGGTTACTTTATAAACCATATGACGGGTGGTGCCGTGAATACCAGGACGGGTGGTTACGTTATAACCTCCAATGCATTGGGTATGGAAGTCGGCCGTATGGCTATTCCATTAAGTATGTATGGAAATTGGTCGTATGGCTATTCCATTAAGTGATATGTGTGGAAGTCGACCGTATGGTTACTCCACTTAAGTATGTTTATGTCCCATGTTACCTTTATATATGTTATGTGTTCTTTATATGGGTTTTATGGTAATACTTTGGTTACAAAAAGGTAAGTAATGATACTTTATTCAGTGAATAGTTTTTACTACTTCATGAAGGTGAAGGTATTACTTTGATAGAGTATACATGGTTTACTTGATTTTGAAAAACTAACAGTTTTCATTCTTTGTGTATCCCTTACTGAGCTTTTTATGCTCACCCCAAGTTTTTCGAAATGTTTTTCACAGGACTTAAAGTGGAATAAGGTCAAGGATGGGATCAAGGGAATTTCATGCTATCTAAAACATGGAATCTAGACATCTTTATTTTTATGAGTTTTTATTTTATGGAGACTTAGTAGAAGTGTCTACTTTGTAATCTTTTAAGATGTAATAGTTATGTTCTAATTCTCTAAAACTCTAAACCTGAAAATATCCTCAATGTGAATTATTCATTTAATTCAATATTAAGTAAGGTTTAAGGCTGGGGCCTTATAACCACACCCGAGCAAACGCAACTCCGGAAGATGCGTTTTTAAGCGAATACCGGCGTTGCAATTTCATCGGTGCCCTCAGAATTCGATTCCGGGCACCGGTTCAAAAGTTAGAAAAACCCGCTCGTCCGTTCACTGAACGTACCTGAGCCAAACTTCAGAAAATGATTCCGGGCACACCGGGCCTCGGAATCAGGCGCCGTCAGAAACAGCGTTCTTGTAAAATTCCAAAGAAAATTAAGAAAAAAATTTCTTTGAAATTTACGGGTCTTTACAGAAACATAGATCGACCGTGAAAATATTTCTGAGGCCTTTACCACATATAAATTTTCTGGTCAATTCAAGACCCTCTAGCAACCAAATATATGACCTCCATTTATTTTATGTGTGGAGATGAACCCAATGGATACTTGATAGTCTTTGGTCCTTTCGTATTTTAAGGTATCACAGGGGTAATCAAGATTCCTGCATTAGGTGCATCAATCGAGTTTAATTATTGGGAAAAAATTCACCAATTTATTTTTACCCTCAAGGGGTTTTAGTGAAGAGATTTCCCCAAGTTAAACACTTGATAAAATCTAGATGGGGATAGTAAATTAAGAACGATTAACCTGAGGAAGATGAAAAAGAAGATCCAAAATCTCTTAAATGATCTCAGATACGGGCCACACAACAAACTAAAATTTAAAAGACTCAACTTTTTGATCCAAGATGATGAAACTGTGATCATCAAAAGGAATCTAAAACTCTGGTTTCCCAAACCCTTATCAAGATAGAGAGGTCTAAAAATTAATTGAAGTCATGGTCTCTCAGGTCATATCCATAATTATACATGCATGTTTCATATTTTGTGTGGACTAATTTATTGTAATTTTTGAAATAAAATCCTACTGATGTCAAATATTTGTGGATATTTTTTCAAAATGGAAATAATATTCTACAATTTGAAGTTATTTTAGAATCCTATAATTTAAATTTCAATAAAAACCCTTCCAAGGTGTAGAAGTATATACTTGAGGTGTATATTGTCATATATGTCACTGATGACCAAATCCCCACCATAATGTGAGTAAATTATATGATTGAGTGGGGTACCACTGAAGGGGTAAATGATGAAGCTGTGGAATAATGGGATGATTTTATCAATATTAATGATGCAATCCATATTTTTATTCCCTTTTAATTCCTAAATTTTTCATCAAGGGTCTATTTATATGAAAATACATAACAATAATTCATAGTGGGAATAAGAAGAGGCCCGAGGGGTGGTGTTACCAAGATATTTTCTAATGGGAAAACCTATTTGAGTTGGGAGATATTCCTTAGATTTTAGGTAATTATCCCTAATATAGAGAAAATGGTAGGGGAAGATGGTGGGAGAATGTTTTATATTTCCTCATATGGAACTGGTATTTATAGAAGCTAGTGGCTGTCTTTCATGATCCAATGTGAAGGAAAGATGAAGGGTGAAGAAATTGATTATGTTTACCACAAGTTGTGATGATTTTTCACAACATCATTTGTTCCAATGTTTTTCAAAATATGCATATGTTCATGCTTTTGGATTCAGTAATCTAGACCTCTATCTTATCCCATGGGTATTAGATTTGACCCTATGATAAATGAGGCAGATACTCCAGATGAGGTGAAAAATAATTTTGGTGTGTCTATACTATTGATAGGATACATGCTAAGGGAATAAAAAAAATCCATTTTTTACTTTACAATGATAGGAGAATCATCATAATTTAGAATTTATATCGAAGTGAATTTGGTTTTAATAACTAACACATTCTCCCTAAAATATTTTATATCTACCACATATGCTGAAGGACCCTATTATAGCAACCACTAACTCAGACACAATCATAGAAGGATGATAGGGACCCTGGACTATCTGACGAAGGTTATGATTTTTATCTTGATTCTGTAGGTTCAGAATAGGTTGTTTCCTATTAAAATATTGGGTAAAGATTTGATGTAAGTGACAATTTGGGTCCTGAGAAAGAATATTACGTATCCCTACTAGTGGGGAGGTTTTGATATGTGAAGAATAATATATTAAATTAATGGAAATGGAAGATTGTTGTCAACATATTGAATATTTCATTTACTTATAAGAGTTTCGGGAATTTAGTTTAGAGTTGGGGAGATGTGAGATTCTTCTTTATTCACTCATGACCAACATTTATATTCCTGATATATTAATCAATAATTATAACTTATATATATTTATCAATATAAAACACTCCCATGGAGATCCTTGGAAAGGGTGCTGATGTACTCTATTATCATGTTGTGGAGGGATGAATAGGTACATAAAAATGAAAACAAGAGACATAATGAATCATATAATTATATATCAGCCCTTATGACATCTTAACATCCTTTGAGCCCTAAAATCTTATTAGGATAACCTAGGGATGACATGAAAAAAGGTATGAGCTAAAATCCTATTATGTTACGAAAAATATGGATAAAACATAGAACATGGGGTAGAAGGAATACAATAATGAATTAAAAATCCATAGAACATGATTAAACATAAAGAATAATAACATATAAAACATGGGATAATATAATCATGGAACAATATTATTGTTTTTGAACCATAAAAAATTACTTTATCATGATTCAAATCTCATCACACATATAAGAGAATGAGACAAGGCTCGTTGTATATAGAAGAGCATGAGTCAAGGCTAACTACCAAGACAATTTTCCATAATGTCTCATGTGACTAGAATTTACCCAATTCATTAGAGAGCTATTTGGGAACAACCATAATAACATGTTCATGAATATTTTCACCATATAAATTATTATACATAAGGAATCAAATATAAACATAATGTTTACCCATAGAAAGAAGCGGGTATCTTAATTATATCATAAAGCATAATAAATGGGTGTAACATAAAAGTGCCCATTGTAGAAAGGAAATAAAGCATACATGGACATTAATAAATGATAATAGGAACATATCCTGATATTTTATGTCAAACATAAGTGATAACTTGTAAAAATATTATTTATAAAACATTAGAATATAAAAATTTTAGTGCGGTTTAAGAAAAATATCAATGAAAATTTAAAACGGAAAAACAAATAATATTTTTTATAAAACCTGAAGTGAACCAAGTGTGTTTTCATAATAAAATAAGAATTATTGTAAAAATAATGGTATATTAAAATAGTACATGGAATTCTCTTGAATTTGGGTAAGAATTCAAGAAGTTCCCTTATAACGGCTTTCTTGTTGGGATGTATCGAGAAGGGATCCACATAAAAACATGTATATCCCTACATAAAAAGGATTAACCAATCCTTATACATGACTTAGGAATATGTACATAGAATTTATAATATTTACCTAAAAATAATATAGAATTTCATTTTTGTAAAAAGAGAGGAAGGGAGCCCTGTAGGACTAATGGAGGTTAAGGTATAATCCCATACCTAATCATCGAAACGGATTCACACATGATCTTAATTTAATGAATAAGAAAATTAAATTCATTAAAAAAATTCCAAACCCTTTATAATTGAAGATTCTTTGTTATAATTTTATTTAGTTTTTTATTCCTTTTTATGAGTTATAATGTTTAGATTTATCATTCACGAGAGCTTGTTTTCTTAATTTTCTTGATTAACTCGCTTATATAAGATTATAAACGTTCACGTAAAATTAAAATTAATGTCCAAAGTTTTTGTTTTAAGGTATTAATGATCATGAAAAATGTTAAATGATTATATACTGAATTTTTTATTTTTGGTGTGGACAAATCATTAGATAAATATTTTATGAGAAACTATTGGATTATTTTGAGTAGTTTGACTCATGACAAGCTTTTTTTGTTTTATTATTTTAAATATTTTGTGTATAATGATTATATAACATTAAATAAGGTTAAATACATATATCATGATTAAGTTTAAAGATATAAATGATTTCATCAGTAGACATGACATTGGAAATAGGAACTGGAAACCCGTCGTCCATGAATGTCATAAATTAATACATCTTGGATGGTGTTTTCATTTTTAGAATAAAAAGAGGGGGGGAAGATAGATGATGAAGAATTATTTCAATTTCCTAAAAAAATTAAAATGTATTTAGGGTACCAGAGTTATCAAAACATTTGGATGATGGGGGGGTGAGGAGAGAAAAGAAATGAATGAAACATTAAAAATAAATTGAAATAAAATATAAGGGGGTTAGGATATTGATTCCTTCCTCTTGAAAGACTTCATAGAGTAATGGTTTGTTTTCTTATTAAGAAAAAAATATCATGGATGTGATGAAAGGTAGGGAGTATATTTGAGTATAATTTGTACAAGGATCTAGGATTAAGAGGTGTGAGGAGAAGAGGTTGTGAGGGTGGTATTTAGGTTGGAGGACATGAGTGTTTTCTCATTATTTCACTCAATATTTTATTATTTTTCATTAGATATGAAATAATGATATTTCATGGGAGTATATAATGTTATTTGTGCATGCTATTTCAATCCAATTGTCTCTTAAATCATCAATTACTCAAGAATGACTCAAAAATTCTTTTATTTACATATACCATAAATTACCGTATTTTACTATTCACCAAATAATAAAGTACTTCAAAATAATCAAAAAAATTCATCCTAACTATTTATAGATATTTATAATTTAAAATGGAAATACATTTTTTGAATTTTTTTTCAAAATAAGGGAAATTTAATTTTTAAATAAAATCATAATTTACTAAAAAATATAGATTTAAAATTAAAACCTATTTTACATCAATTTTAAAAATTATCCAAGGTATCATAAAATCTCATTATAATTATGAGACATAAAAAATAATTTATTAATACATTTTATGAAAATAAACTTTCTCTTAAATTATAAAATAAATAAAAAAATTATAATTAAATATTTATGACATACAAAATTACAACACATAATATTTTTTTTAAATATTTATTTACATATAATATGATATAATTATTTTATATTATCCTTTATATGATGGATACATTTTATTTATACTACCATTATGAAGGATACTATTTAATTGGTCGGTTTAATATTCACAAGGGTCACATTTCTAATCTAAAGGACAAGTTAGTATTCCTTAGGAAAAATTTCCCTAACTTCTATAAATAAATTTTATTATATTCATCATTTATTTTGTTTGTTCTACATTATTAATGTGATATTATGTGATTATGCTATATGAAATATCAATAATAATGAAATTTCAATTTATAGAATTTATGGTTGTTACATTCTTCACCCTTATGAAATCTCAGGCTCGAAATTTGATTTTACATTATTAGTTGAAAACAGATGTAGGTATTTCTCTGTCATTGATTACTATGGTTCCCAAGTTCCCTCTTCTTACTTATGGTTCTGCCAATGTACTTTGACCAAGTGTGTATTATTGTTGTGTTGAACTTTATCTCTATGATACAAGATCTTCACTGGATGCTTATCGTAAGAGAGATCATTCTCCAACTATATAACCACTGAAATGAGTTCATGTAAAGGATCTAGTATGTACTTTCTTAAAATGGATACATGGAATAAATCTTTTACTTAGGACATGGTCGGTGGAAGTTATAGATTATAGGCCATGACACTGATATGATCAAGGATCTCGAAGGGGTCGATGCAACTTAGACCTAGCATCTATTTCTTTCCAAATCATATGATCCTATTCCATAGAGGTATTCAGAGGAAAAATATGTCTTCTAACATAAACTCTAGGTCCCATCAATGATTTTATAAATAATTCTTATGTCAACTTTGGACAACCTTAATGACCTGCTAAATGGGTTTCACATTCTCCACCATTTTTGACTATTTCATGTCTTCGATGCATACACCCAATTACTTCATCCTAGAAAGATGGTGTTTATACCCTTTTCCCATAAAGGGATTTTTATAGGGCCATTCAAGTACTCAACTGAATGATGTTTTTATAAGAGATCCCCAACAGAGGAATATGTTGGTAAAATCTATATTTGAAGTACATATAACACTCTCTCAACATGTCTTCCAGTGTATGAATAGTTTGATCATATTGGCCATTAGTTTGAGGATGAAAGGTTGTAATGATGTTTAGCTCTGTGGTAAGAGAATTTTGGAAACTTTTCAAGAGCTTCAAGGTGAATCTCAAATCTTGAATGGATACATTTGATTGTGGTGCTCCATGCATCTTATACACTTATATGATGTATATATATTGATGTTTATCCAATGTTACGTCCTCTCAAATTATGAAAAAGTGATCAATACTTATATAATGATCCACAATAACCCATATATATTTGTTTCCTATTGATATCTTTGGATTTATAGAGAAAAAGACCATGGTGATGTCTTCCCATTTCCAGGATGGTATGGATAATGGTTGCATCAAACCATTATAATTTTTTCTTTTAAGTCATCACTTGTTGAAATACTAGAAACATTGATGTATATTCAGAAAACTCCATCTTCATATTGTCCCACCAATAGTTTTCGTGGTGATCTGGATACACCAATATGATCTTTGGGTGAATAGAGAAGGATAATCTATATGCATCATCTAAAAGATCCTTCTTTATATCTGGATTTTATGGTACACACAATAGTGACCCAAATATTATGACTCTTTCCACATCCATTTATATCTCTTAGGAATTAACATTTTTTATAGCTTCCACCATCTCATGAATTTTCATACCATTTCATTGAACATCCTTTATTTTCTCTATGAGGGATGGTTGAGCAATCATTTGAGAATGTAATGATTATGTTACCTTCATAAGGGTTCCCATGTCCATTCATTGAAGTTATATGATGATTGGATCCTTCTCAATTTTCATCATTGAAAAATATGTTAGATCCTTTCTACTTATAGAATCATCAACCTTATTTACCTTACTAGGGTATTGGTTGATTGAGAAGTCATAATCATTGATGAGCTCCATCCATATTTTATGGTGCATATTAAGACCCTTCTATGTGAACAAATATTTGAGATGCTTGTGATCAATATATATATCCCACTTCTACCCATATAGATAACACTTCTATATTTTCAGTGGAAATATTATAGCTTCCAACTCCATATTAGGCATGTGATACTTTTTTTGAAGGATTTTCAACTGCTTTGAGACATAGGATATCAATTTATCATTTTTCATCATCACACAACCTAATAATTTCTTTGAACAATCACTGTACACAATAAAAAGTTCACCACATTCCTAGTGTGTGAGTACTGACATAGTAATAAGCCAGTTTTTAAGCTCCTTAAAGATTTCCTCACATTATTGAGTCCAGAAAAACATCACTCTATTGATTTTTTATCCTGGTTATTGGGTTTTAAAATTTTGATAATTTCTTCACAATTCATTATTAATACCTCTCTAGACCACGAAAACTATGGATCTCCATTACAGATCTAGTCATGGGCCACTCTTTGATTTCCTTTGACTTGGAAGTGTTCAAATATATCCCTTTTCTAGAGATAAGATGCCCAGATAATGATACTTCCATTATCTAGAAATCACATTTCATGTAATTTACAAAAAGTTTATCCATTCAAAAAGACTTTATATTAGTATTCAAATTCTCCCTGTGTTCCTCCTTTCTCTTTGATTGTATCAGAGTATCATTGATAAAGGTCCAACTTAGAAAAGTAACTAGCCCCACATACCTAATCAAACAAGTCATCTATCTGAGGTAGGTGATATTTGTTCTTTATGGTGATTTTATGAATATCATGATAATCGGTACTGAGGCGCATTGTTCCATCCTTCTTCTTGATGAAGAGGACCAACACACCCCATGTTGAAGAACTAGGGTTTATAAAACCCTTGTCCAGATTCACCTGTAACTACTTTTTTAGATCTTCTATCTCAATGGTGGCCATTATAAAAGGTGTATTTGATACAGAAAGAGATATATGATATTGTTTAATTGAGAACTAAACCTCTTGGTCAGGTGGAAGACCCAAAAAATCTTGAGGGATCAAATAAGTGTAATCCCTCATGATGGGCATGTCGTCGAGAATGATTCTCTCTTTGTCGCAATAATTTTATCTATATATTATTTATCATAAGGAATTAGTATCCACACTTGAGATAATGATTCTAAATGATATTTATTATCCTCCATACACTTGTATAGAATTTGATGATGGTTTGGGATGTGAAGACTGATCTACCTTTCTCGATAGTCGATGTAGTTTTATATAGAAAAATCCAATCTGAGCCTAATATATCCCCAAAATCCACAAAAGGGATTATAACAAGATTTACATGGAGATTTAGACCACAAACATTAAATGTGGAGGAGATATATACTTTGGATGAAATTATTTCCCTATTTTCAATTCTCATTTATTACTCAACATCCAAATTGTTTATTGGGGATTCATTATTTATGATAAACTTATATGATATGAAAGAATACATAGAACCAGATTAAAATATAATGTTCTCTATTCTTGAATGAATAACCAGAATACCTATCACCACATTGTTGTTTGGCTCCACATCCGTAATAGTGATAACATATGACCATGTTTCATTGGGGGTTGTTATTTATTACTTCCAATAACCATGGGTTTATGGAATTTATTTTCAAAATGCCTATGTTCCTTGTAGTTTGAACACTGTACTGTTGGTAGAGTTTTGATTAGAACCATCCTTTATTCCTTGAAATCACTCAAATTATTTATATCCCTTTGCGAGTTCACAACCATATGCCCAATAACACCATAGTTGAAGAATTTATTAGTTCTCTTTAAACAGTTCTGTGGATGCTTCTGCCCAAAATTTTAACATGTGGGAATGTTCAAAATTCTTTCCTTCATGGGAATTGTATTTTGTTCCCCCCATTTTAGACTCTATGTCCCACATTTTTCAATGGGACCACAATACCACTTAGAGTCTTCTATCCACATTTCTACCTTATGTGAACAACATAAAATCTCATCATAGTTGTTAAAGTCATGAATCACCAATGATTTTTGTAGACATTGCATTAGTTCTCTAATGAGGCTATCCACTTATCTTTCTGTGTTTATGACAAAGGCAGAGTAAAACCTTGAAATCCCTATAATGTTTTTATCATATGCCTCGATAGACTCATCTTCTTTTTGATTAAGTATGAGGAATTATATTTTAATCTGGAGATAGAGGGTTCAGGAACAATATTTCTTTAAAAATATTTTCTTTAAATATTCCCATTCAGTAAACTCAATTTCCTTCATTGACATTGTGTTCTTGACTAGTGTCCACCACTAACCAGATTCCCTATCAAAACGATAAACCACTACCACAACCATCACTTCTTTTAAGTAGTGTAGGATAGAGAATATCTTTTCAATTGATTTAATAAATGTTTCTCTAAGGATAGGATCAGAATAAGAACTAAACATTTGAGTCATTTTCCACATAAAGTTTTCAATGACAACAGTCTCTTTCATTGGAGATGGTGGGAGTCCCAAATTATTTATGTTATTATTCATCACTTGAGTCTGCTGAGAATGTAAAATCATAATGTTTTGATAATCCATTCCAATCATATCTAGAATATCATTATAGAAGTCATCACATTTTCTATAACATTGATTGTTTGAACGTGTTATTCTATTTCATGTCGTTAACTAATAATAAGGAAGTTCAATTAGGGGGTTTTAATACTTAGATAATATTCATATAAAAAGGAATAATTAAACACAAAGGATAAACTTGTAAAATAATAATATATCCTAAATTGTGATTTACCATGTTTAAATATAGGATATCTATGATCTATTTTCTAATATATATTCTATTGGGAATTTTTTATTCCCTTAATAATGGTTCATAAAAATCAAAAAGATTTACCAAAGCATATTCCCTAAAAGTGTCAAACCAGGTGCACAGTAAGGCCCGTTATTGTGTACCTAGTTACCCCGAGTCAAGCATAGAACTCCTTGTTAGAGTTGATACTCATTAGAACATATATTATAGAACAATGCTTACATTTAGTATCCATACATGATTTATTTTCATGATAAACCACTTACCCTACATTACCCAAAATTTGGGGATGTTTTCTTGGACTCCGTCTTATCCCTAAAGTTCTTACCCGAGTGATCTATGCATAATCTCTAAAATAACTAGGCCATACTATGATACCAACTATAGATACCCTAACATTTATAACTTAATATTATATGATTTTAAGCACAATTAAACACAAAGTTACAAGATAAATAACTTTATGTATAGTGTCTTTGATGACTAGGTACACAAAACTAAAAACATGGGACTTAATAAAATATTTCTTTATTTATCATCCCTTATGAGCTACTTACTTCCTTTGAGCCATCAAATATACATAGGATAACCTGGGGGTAAATTGAAAAATTGTTTGAGTTAAGATCTTTGTAATATAATAAACGTAAGGACAATACTTAACATAAAGTTTATAAGGTACAATTAATGATATAAAATGGCATGGCACATGATAAAACATTAAAAATCCTAACATATAGAACATGGTATTACATAATCATGTGATCATAGTAATGTCCCAACAACATCAAACATTACTTTAGCATGATTCAAAACCCGTTGCACATAGAGGTGAATGAGTCGAGGCTTGTTGTAAATAGAGGAGCACGAGCCATTTGAAACCACTAAGGCTATTTCAAATAACATCTCATGAGACTAAAAATTACCCAATGTATTAGAAAAATATCTTGGATCACCAATCATAACATGTTCTGGAATTTGTGTTCAACATAAATAATCATACATAAGGAATTAAACTTAAACATAACGTTTACACGTGTAAATAAGCGGGTATCTTAATCATGTCGCAAAGCATAATAAATGGGAATAACATAAATTTTTCCATTAATGAAATGAATTAAATAATACATAGTGCCAAAGAGCCTATAACCTAGTGTTACAGGCTCTTGATTGGAATCCCAAAGACCTAGGATCAAATCCGGGCAGGGGATAATTTCTAGGGTCTATGTAGCAGGGCACTCTAGTAGCATTGTAGCAGCGGTGGAACTGTAGCAGTGGCGGCACTATTGCGGTGGAGGGAATGTAGCTGGAACTGTAGTGGTGGCTGTACTGTAGCTGGTTTTATAGCAATACTGTTCATTGAGGGGTCCTTTGGGAAAAAAATGGGCTTTCCAGCCTTGTATTCTGGCAACTTGGCCTTGGGTATTTGGGCTTTGTAATGGGTCTTCCTCTACCTTGTCTAAAGAGGTATTTTCTTTAAATAATACATTTAGGATTCAGCCCAAACCTTTAAAAAAATAATTAAATAATAAGAGAAATTACTAATGTATAATAGGTATATATCATGATTGGTTATGTAAATCAGAATTTATAACAAGTAAAAAGAGTACTTATGAAACATAATAATTAAATCATTTTAGTGTGGCTTAATGAAAATATCAAGGATCTATTTAAAAAAAGGCATAATATATTTCCTAAAAACAGAAGATAATGATGATTTTTATCGTAATATAATGAGTGTTTTCATAAAAAAAATCATATCTTAATATAATATTTGGAGTTTTCTTGAAAATTGGTAAGAATTTTGGAAGTTTCCTTAAAATTTCTTGCTTATCGGGAAGTATTGAGAAGGGAGTCACTAAAAAACAAGTATATCCCTGAATAAGGATAATTAAAAGATCAGGATACATGATTCGGAAACATTTAAATAGTATTTATATTATTTAAATAAATATAAAAGGGAACTTAATTTGGGTATAAATAGAGGAAGAGAAACCTGAATGAATAATGAAGGTTCGGGTAGAATCCCATACTTTATCTTTGAAACGGTTCTACAGTTGATCTTAATGGCCTAAATAATAAAATTAGATTTATTAATAAATAAGAACATAAAATTTTATAAATCTAATTTACTGTCTATAATTTTATTTAGTTCATTTATTACCACCTGATGAGTTATAAAGTTCAATTTTATCGTTTGTGAGTTATTGTTTTCTTAATTTTCATGATCGGCTCACTTATATAAGAGTGGGATGTTCTTGTAAAATGGAAACTGAAGTCTAGAATTTAATTTATAATTTAACAATGATAGTATAAATGTTTAATTTATCATATGAATAATTTTTTATTTTGGCGAGGATGAATCATTTGATAAATAAGTAATGATAATCATATGGATTATTTTGAGCAGTTTCGCTCCCCACAAAATTTTTGTGTTTTATATTTTTTTATATAATGCATGTTTAATGATTTCATAACCTTCTATAATATATAATAGATATATTATAATTTATTTCAACAATAAAAATGGTTTCATGACCTATCGTGAATATTGTATTTGAAAGCGAAAACCTGTTTTCCTTGAATATGATAAATTAACACATCTTAGACTGTGTTTTCATTTTTAGTATAAAAGGATGTGGCAAGAGAAATGATGAAGTATTATAAAATTATTATAATAAAATTATAGTATATTTATGGAACTGAATTGATCATAGCCTTTTTATTATGGTAGGTGAGGAGAAAAAATAAAATAATTGAATTTGAAAAAGAAATTAAAAAGAAAAAAGAAGAAGGGTTTACCTCTAGATTCCATCCTTTTGTGAACCTTCTTAGTGAAATGGTTTCTATAAATTATTAAGAAAATATTATACTAGTCCATGGGAAATGGATAGGTTTGATATTTGATCATAATTTGGATAAGTCTCAAGGCTTGAGAGGTGTGAGGAGAACATGTCATGATCGGTGGTATTTATATTGGAAAAGATGGGTGTTTTCTCATTATTCTACTAAATTTATTATTATTTTTCTCAAGAGAAGAGTTTTTGCTTATTATTAAGACTAAATATAGTAATTCTTCCATGTGATTTTGATCCAATGGCACTTATTTCATCCATGAATCAAACATGACTCTAAAAATAATATAACTACTTATACCGTAAATTATCATATTTTACTTGTCACAAAATATTCATGTATTTCAGAAAAATCCAAAAACATCACCCTAAACATTTTTCAATATGTATAATTAAAAAATTAGTTCCATGATTTGAAAATAAGTTTTTAAATATGGGAAATTTAATTTAAAAATAAGATCATAACTCACTAAAAAATACAAATTCCAAAATTATAACCTATTTTATATCACATTGAAAAATTAATCAAGGACTCATTGAATTACCTTATAATTATAAAATATCAAGATAATAATTTATGAATAAATTTTATGAAAATAAATATTCCTTTAAATTATTAAATTAATCATAAAATTTCTATTAAATATTTAAGACATACAAAAATACCAACACTTAATAATTTTATTTAAATATTTATTTACTTATGATATGATATAATTATATCATATTATCACATATAGAGTGGATAATGTTTTTATACAACCTATTTTTGTGGTTGATATTCAATTGGGTAGTTTAGTATTCATAAGGGTCACATTACTATTCTAACGATCATGTTACTATTCATTCACTATATATTCCTTAACTTCTAGAAATAACTATTATTTCATTAATTAATCATTTATAAGGTTTTTATTGCGCTCTTAATATGATATTATGTGATTATAATACATGAAATAACTATAATAAATGAATTCACATTGATATAAATCTAGGTCATATAGTTCTACCACTTCGATCATATTTTCATTACCAACTCTTTATCTCATTATAGCATCCATAAATAATTTTATTTATCTTTTATTTTTATCAACTTCAACAGTCGAACCTAAAGGAGAAGCCCCTATCCTATCTTAGTTTATGGTTTAAGGAGAGGGAAGAGATCCTCTAGAAAGAACAATTTACCCTTCTATAATAATAAAATTAATTAATGACCCCCTCTCCTCTTGAGAAGAAATATTTGGATAAACAGGGTCTTCAGATGCTTTTTATATATGTTTCTAGTTCATTTTTTGAGTTATTTAGTTGCTAGTCTAAAAGACTTATATGGTAGGTCTACCTTAAAAACTTCATAATCCTTAAAGAGTGTTCATAATTTTGGGGTATGGTTGATTTTAATACCATAACGTCCACTATAATGTAAATGAAATCATTTTCTTGTGGGATAAATGGAATGAGTCTTAACAAAACCTTTTTAATGAAAAAATTCTTAAAAAACATATGATAGTTGGGTGGGATTATCCTAATAGGAGAATAATCCCGACAAGGTATTTATGGAGTGAAAGAGATGAGTTGATAAGAAATATTATCAAATACTATAACTCCAAAAAGTTGTGGAAACCATAGATATAGATCTCCTAAAACATCACCAATCACAAGAAGAGGTCTAGTTTTGGGGAATGACTAAAATTGCTAATGCGACGAAAGAGATTCATCTTGTTGAGGAGTATGAGGATATAGGGAAAGTCAAGATTCAATATATTGTTTTTGAGGGTCAAACGACCCTCCAATAGTTCAAACAGAATAATTATTGAGTATTTCAATCCGTGGATATAGTGAAGATATACTCTAGTTTGTATATTATCCTTTGATTTTTGATCCATAAATAAAAGGAATTCTGTTATTTAAATTTTTTTTATTCACATGCATTCTAATTGAAATTATCAAAAATATAAATTTTTATCACTATAATGAATTACCTTGTGCTAGAGTGTTTGAATTTCAATTATAGTAACAATAAGTTACCTTCTTCTTTTCAAAGTCCATGAGCCCCAAAAGGCAGAATTTGACTTTTTCTAGAGTCACATGAGGGAACCCAAGAATTTTATTTCTTTTGGGTCATTACTATAAATTTTATATATATATGATACAGTAAATAGGTAACAAGAATGACTTCTTTTTTTTTGTAATCCTTTTTTTTTGTGTTTTTACCTAATGAGTTTTTTTTACTTTTTAATTTTATTTACATTATTTTTCCAAGATTATATATGTTGTATGTTTGGGTAGTTGAGAATCAAATTCCTCATTGGGTACCCTTTGGGAATTCTCATCACAGAGAGTAATACATGTCTTTCTATTAGTATTTTAGAGTCTTGTAATATAGTCTGATGCAACTGATGTTTATATTCCAAAACATTTGAACAATGGTTGTGGGAATAATGACCTCAACAGGGTTCATAGGAAAAGAATTCTCCAAAAACATCAAGATATGAGAATTATAATTTAAATTTCAGAACATTGGGATTTTAGATTTGATGAAATGGCATGGAAATAGAATGTATTGAATGATTATGGATTATGTTCAAAAATAACTTTTTGGTATGATGTTGCCAGGGAATAAATATATAAGAGGATATTTTCTTATTTAAAAAGGTTTCTCTAGTTTATTGGCCACATTGTGGTGTTTTATACAGAGCCACATTTGAGTATATTTTAAAAATACAAAACATTTTTTTTCATTTGGAGTGGGATTTTTTTGTCCCTAATAGCTGTGGATGGTTTTTGAGGATCCTATCATTCGAATAAAATTAGGTATTATCTATGGAAAAGATGATGTATCCAATGGGTAAAATAGAGAGAATTTTAAAATTACACTTACCATAAATAGATGTAAAATTAAATACATCATAGATAAAAATTTTATATAAGAAGGTGTTAATTTAAATCATCCATTGAAAATGATCGGAAACTCTATGAATAGATATGATTTGTATGAAAGGAATGGGAAACATTCTCACATCACAGGGTCATAAATGAGTGATTCTATGTTAGTAAATTTGGTAAGGATTGGGTTCATGGGTAGGAGATGGGGGATTGTTTTATATTATAGATGTACATAGAATGCGAGATTCTGGAATCACTACATATCTCATTAGAAATAGAATCAAGGCACATAGATTTCGATTTTAGAACCTTATAAATATTTGAATCAAAATCACAGATGAACAAGTCATAGAGGGTAAGATACCCAAAAAAGTTTATGGTCAAATAATATAATGGAATGATTCATTGGATTTAGTTGTGAGATCATGTGATCAAAAGAATTATAATAGTCACAAAAAATACTATGTTCACATGAGTCATACTAAGTGTGAGAAACAATGGGATAAGCTTGGACTATTCGAGTTATGAGAAAATTATTGGTCAAGTATTTTTTTCATGATAGGGTTGAAAAACCATTCTTCAAATCACACACTTATAGCAGATGTTGTAGAAAAGTCCCAACATATTATATTCATGATGATGGATGATGGAGATATTGTAAACCATGACCATAGGGTTCCTAGATCTAGGGGTATGTATATGAGACATACATGTAATCAGTGACAAAAAATCATGTTTGAATGGTGATTCCTCTTATGATGCTATAAAATCATAAAAGGAAAAAGGGATTATCTTTTAAGGAAGAAGGTGCCTCCGGTTAGTAATCCCATTGGGGTGGTTCCAAATGTAGGAATTTTTTCTCTAGGCCTTTGGGGAATTGTAATCCTTAGAATCATAAAAATTCCACCTTATATTTGAATATTTAAAATACACCTGAGGGTTTATTGGAATTTAGAAAATGACTTGGGCGATCAAATATTCAGCCAATGTCTTCATCTTCTGGTCATGTCAAATGAGGAGATAAAGGGTCTTATTTATAAGAAATATGAAGACCCTAGGTAAAGGATTTAGCTTTAAAAATTCACTCATGTTACTGAATCAAGAAAGTGGTTAATTCAAGTTAGTCCACACATGTGGGATCACACAGACCAAATCTATGTGAAGTTGGCCATGTAGGTGTGGCCTACCTGAGGTTTTGGTCATACATGTGATGGATAGATTCACTCTCAGAGGATAATTGTATTCCCTTTTGTATTAAACATATTTTTATGGATATTTTGTTCCCCAATAAAATGGGAGTTACAAAAAATGAACTACAAGTTTATTATTTATAATATTTTCCATATTTAATGACAAAACACTCACACTAAAAAAACTATATTTATTCCCACCTTTTACCCATTCATTCAATGTTTTTTAATTTAAATTAAAACCTTTAACTGTATAACCCTAACCCATTAAACATTACTATATTTTATTAATACCTCACAATTTATTTATTCCATTAATTTTCTATTTTTTACATTAATTTAGTCCATTCTATCTCATATCCCCAATAATAATTAACCATGACCCATACCATCTAACCATCACTACACTATCAACCCCAAAACATAATCATATCCCCTAAACTATTTCACATATTCAAATAGTAAACTAAAATTCCATATCGTACATCTAAACCATTATCAAGGTGACAATAAGAATGCAAAACTAATCCATCATATTTCCAAGCATATACAATACTCATACTAGCATTAATTGTTTTTCAAATAAAGATTAATAAAAGAACCCATTAATTTTAAGATTTAAATATCATTCAATTATATAAGGATTTTTTATTGTTTAGATATAAAAATAAAGAATGGTTTCATATAAACGAATTCACAGTATCATGGGGACCAGATGAATACAAACACGAACTAATTATTCAATTCTAGTGGGATTCAGTTATCCTTGAATATTAAGGTCGACACCAAACAACTTTCTCATAAATTTTATATCCAATTTCTCATCAATTTCTTCTTTATTTATACACTAAAAACCTTACTAAATTAGAAAAATCAATAAAATCACATTAATTTATATGAAATATAGATAAACCACTCTTGTAACACTTTTATACCCATTTAACAATCTTATAAGTTATTTATCTTATTTATGTTAATTCATCATAATTAACCAAATAACTAAAAGTATGAAGATCCCCTGATTTTCATAAACAAAATAGATTGTCTTGAATCCAAAACCAAGATATGAAGTTTCAAAAGACCACAAATTTTGAGTATGAAAGATAAATAATTCACCACTGAATTTAAAGGGATAATATTTGGAACATAACAATAAAATTTGAACTTAAAGGCATGCTTGAAACTATGATGCCATATAAAAGAACCAAAAATCAATGATCTTACAATGAAAAGAGATCATTTTATGATAGGAGTGTAATTTATAATATCATTAACTAAGGGAATCAATTATGATGATATAAATAATGAGAATCCTTAAGAAGGGATATTGGATATAATGGAGAGGGTAAAAGTTTGGATATTGTTTGAGAGATGAGAAACGCAATAAAACTAAGGATGATCCATCACAAAAATAATATAATAATTCTAACCATAATCCACCACAACATAATAGCTCCCACTCTTCATATCATGAAACCTGATCAATGGAAATTTAAATTTAAACCATTTAATGTATCTTGATACTCCTTGGATCTCCAATGTATTTGTACCCATTTTAAATTGCAGAAACATCCACGATTATTTGTAAGATGTTTTGTAATAAGGATTGTATATTGCAAGTGGGATAAAATATCCTTCAACATGATGTAGAGAATGATACATAATTGTTTTTTACATTCTATATGAATGATTTTAGTGCGGATATCTCCAAAACATTATTTTCCCTAGCTCATCTCTCTACTCGACCTCACCTCAATCAATAACCACTACGCCCACCAATCATGGATGGTGGTATCTACATTTCTAATAGGGAGTTACACTGAGCTCCTTGAAACACCACAAAATAAGAATATGGGAATTTAATTTCATAATTTTTAACTAAGGGGGGGCATCTCATGAAAAAATATTGTGACCATACCAAACATAATGGTGTGGTGACCTGTATAATTCCTAAATAAAAAATGGAATTAAATAACCCATATGAATTATAAGTCCCTCGAACTAATTGTTTCAAGGTCCTCTATTCACTTATGAGGAGATCCCAATATATCATTCTTAGAAAAATGAATTCATATCTCAGTATGATATCCTAATACTATAGATAAATTTTGTTCAAGTAGCACCAAAAATTCATGTATGGTATTGTGTCCTAAATTGTATCCTATAGGTGAATTTGAAACGAAAAAACCACCCATTATAGTTGTTTTAAACCATATGGTGAACCATTTCTTCTATAATAGATAGTATCCTTTTGAAGCCTTCAAAATATAGACTACACTAACTAAAAAACTCTATATAAAATTCATGGAAACCAATATGCATACAATTATGATGTGGTATACACTTTAATGGATAAAACTCATCCATCACATCAAGAATTTTTGCACACAATAATATGTAAAAAAGAAAGAGATATAAGGGTATGATCTATTATATTAAATTACTCTATAACAATTTTCATCCTCCAAAATAAAAAAACTCATAATTGAAGGGAAACGCATACGGTTCAAATGACCACCCCATAAGATACCTCTTAGAAATCACACTATCCCCCAATCATGATGACTATCTAAGAATAATGGGTTAATAATAACATGTGATATAAATATACACTTTATAACCCTTAGAAGATACCTCTAAAATAGAGGTAACACCATCACAAAAATCTGAATTTGAATTAATTAATGGGAAACAAAATAAAGAAAACACTAAATGAATAATTTATTTCACCACTTGATCTCGGGAAAGAACATCCAAAATCATCACTCCTAAGGAATAAACCTTCCTATAGATACCAACACTAACTAGTGACTACTTTTCCAACTTTAGGAAGAACTAAAATACATAGGATCCACCTTATAATCCTAGGGATATTTACACTAAACGAAAAGAACCCACTACTGAATAATAACCCTAGACTTACTAATTCTATCCTGAAACCAAATATACATTAACTAGGAAAGCACTAAAAAACATTAACCTTATGTGATACAAATTAAACCTTACATATGTTCAATCACTTCCTCTTATAGAGGTTGTCAATCCATGAATATAGCGAAATTTCAATAAATCATACCCTATAAATCCCCATATTTTATAGGACACCCCTAAAATGAAACCTCACCACCATGGATAACTATAGAAATCAATAGTGGAAAAAATTGAAAGCTATATTATAAATCAGATCCTTCATCTAACCATCTGTTAACATGGATTCTGGTTTCCAAATCCTCCTTATAATTATGAAAAATATAATTTTTTTTCTCCATCAATGAAATGATTATATTTTTTGTTAACACAAGCACACAATTTATTAGTTTAAATTTAAAAAGATATGTTAATAGTATTAGATAAAATATATTTCAATAATTATAGTTTAATATTAGAATTTTATAGCCATAAATAATTTTCCTCATGAAATGATTAATGTTATAGGGTTATAAACACCCTTACTCCAAAAACCAAAATTTGTTCATCATAACTTACTAACATAATAAACTTGATTATCCTGTTAAAAAACGACCACCCATCTTAACTAGACACACAACCCCAATATTTTTAGCACACTCATTCTGATAATTTTCAACACTATTAAAATGGAAACATATTAGGTCACCTAACATGGGAAATAAAAAACTAATCCAAACCTGAGAAAACATCCACCATCAAGATCTATAATTTCTTCTCAATCTCTATCAATTACCTCCATATAACACAAAACAAGGTAATACATATTCATCATTCTAAAAATTATAGTTAAACCTACAATAGATCACCCTGATGTGATCTGTAACTTCCAGCCACGATATCATACTGAATATTTATTCCCTGCATAAAATATTTATCCTCAATGTAGACTGGAAAACTTTCACATTGATATATTTATACTTTATTATTTTAAGAAAAATGTAAAAAATGAATAATGTGAATTATAAGAGTACAAGAAATGGAATCCCATTTCTGGAATTCCATGATCGTAATAATGCGCTCATCTTTATTCATAAGGGAATCAAATTCCTCCCTAAAAAATCAATGAACTCTTCCCTAGAATCCTCTTCTAGGTGAATACTACTAAATTTACACCATATGCTAATCCTTGAATATATCACAATGCAAGGGAAAAAATAATTGATTCAGATTTCTTTTCAACTCAAGGGAAAACTCAATATCTTCATTCCACTGTATAACCTCATGGATGAAAACCTCTCTACAAAATTAAATCTCATTATAATAAAAAAATATGGATAATTTTTTATCCCATGAATCATTCTAACCCTCTATCACATCCCCTTGATTATTCAAAAATTATATGACTTCAATCTAATTATGAAAATTAAAAAAGGATGATTAAAAAAATAAAATGACATATCAAAAAAATGGAAAACACTATGACACCATAATAATCACATATACTCCGAAACACCAGATTAAAAATAAAAATTCATCATCCATAATAAAATACCACCTCCAACTAAAATATAGCACATCCAACCATCTTATAACATGTAAAACACATCACCCATATGAAACTATCCATAGATCGTTTTAGAAATCAAACACCCCATCCCCTTTCCCAGTAATCCTATTTAACAAAAAATGAGTGAAAAAATAGTATCTAGAGAAAATACCTCAATAATATGATTTACGGAAACAATAATTAACCTCAATAATTTTTAATGACGTCTTGAATGTTATAAAATAGCATAAAATATATCATTTTCTCAGAACATTCAAACCATTCGTTTAAACCCTCACATTTAAGATATTTTAATATAATAAAACCATTTTTAATGCTCATAAATCCTCACAAATGAAAATAATTTTTGAAAAAAATTGTGTTTACTAAAGGACCCTCAATATGTTTATAAAAACCATATTTTAAAATATAATAAATATATAGAGAAAAATTTGCCTTTTATTTTGGTAAACTAACATGAGATATGTTATCCTAAAATTACTATGATGAAATAAAAAAAATCATGAAGCATTTAATTTTAAATTAAGAAGACCCAATTACCTGCTAAAAAATATAATTTTTTTTTCAGGATTATTAATGTTTAAAAAGATATACTATGTCTACCTTAAAATTTTATCATAATTACTATTAATCTAGTGAAAAACACTTATAAACTTATGAAATACAAGTAATTATTATTAAATATCATTTTAATGAATTTTTACTTAACATGTGATATATTTCATTATGTAGAAAAATTGTACTCAATTCCCTCACATTTTTCATTTAGTTTAAACAGTCATAACATGATCATTATCTAATCCATATTAAAATGAAATCTATTATATTTGAAAACATTGAGTAAGAAAAAATATTTTTTTTAACATGAAACTGTAGAAAACCATTTTATCCATTTCAAGATCATATAAACAACAAACACACTTACTCTTACAAAAAATTCTCCAAAGTAAACAGAAATAAGTCAAAATGATATGATAAGATTTATATTTTCTCAGAGTTCAAAAAACTATTTTCCTACTGTAAAATCCATTATTCCGTATTTTTTAATAAATGTGACATGAGTTTTTCGCCCAACCCAAACCTCTTCAAAATTTTTAAAATAAAACAATAGTTACATGGTATAATCGAGGTGTAATAAGAATACACATGTAATAAATTTAGAATAATTACAGAGAATTTTAAAAAACACAAATAATTTATCAACCTCTATAGAGTCATGTATATAATCAATAATATAAATTTATAAAATAACCAATCCAAAAATATTGAGAAAAACTATATAGGAATCATCTATCAGTGGAAGAAGCAATAATAATGAGAAATACATCAATTCACTTTAAATATAAAAATAGTTCACTAGTATTAAAGAAATCTCAAAGCCTAATATCATTAAATTTCATCACGAATCATGTAATATGGTTCATTTCAATTCATTCCCTAGATTATTTTCTATTTAATCAAATATATAAAAAAAATATGATTTATTTACCTATCCCAGGATTTAACCCCACAAAATACATAAATTCACTTAGTATGATCTAAAAACTCAAGGTCTTTGTGTTAAATCATAGAGGGGCCTAAAATTTAATTTCCAATACTACCTCACATGCATATATCATTTTATATATTCAATTTATACCATTCCCATACCATCCCAAGAAGTTTTCAATAGTTCATATTCAAAATATTTTATTATATCTCTCTAATATCATCCTATATACCACTCTATCACAAACCCACTCAATTAGTACTATTCATTGTCCAATAACAAGGAGAGAGAGCGTTTCCTGAATCCCTCCTCTAATAGGCCAATGGTTGGTGACCGTTATCAAGGGGATACAACACACAATGGGATATATTGCCCTCAATATATGAATCTATGGTTCGTATATAAGATGATAACAACCAATGAAAGTCATATCACATAATATAAGACTTGATCCAATGAAAAAAAATACTAAAATGAATGAAATTAAAATTTCAAAGTTGAGAAACACTATGCAACAAAAGAAAAAAATGGTAGGTATCCTCTCTATGATATTATAACCCATTTAGGTTAGAAAATACCTCGTGATCACTGGAAAACACTATTTATATAAATTATTTATTATAACATGTATACTAAATAATATCCTTCTTTAGAACTCTAACTCAAATTTGAGAATAGAATACTGAAGCTCATATAAACTAGTAGTAGTACTAATGACAACCTACAAGGTAAACTACCACATTCTCTAACTCACCATGCCCACTCAAAAACTATAAATCCCAATTTTGAAAATAATAAAAAAATAATTTATGTATTGGATCATGGAAACCACATCCCCTTTAAATCCCCCGGAATTGGGAATATATATTTTTCTTTTAATTCACACAATTTTTGATATATTACTCCACATTAATTTATTAAAAAACGAGCCTCCCCATATTAGATGAATAATATTAAGAAAATTTAATAATAATATAAACTCTTGAAAAAGAAAAATATTTATTAGTTATAAATTTGTAAAAAATAAGATTAATATAACTTATTTTTTTAAAAGGTATTTTTTCTAACAAAATAAAATTTTCTTTATGAACTATATGAAAATTTTGAAGCTATCTTTATAAAATTATAAATATTAGTTTTAAAAAATATAGTCTATTTTTTAATTATTCATGTAAAAATTATGTTAGAGTATATTTTTGAAGTTTTAATGGAATAAATGATTTTTATATGAATGGTGAAAAATAAGTTTTTTACCATTATGATAAATTTTATAAAATTATCAATTTATGATAGTGACCTTGTAGTTTTAAAAAAAATTATTCGATTAAATATTTTTTATGAGTAAAAATATTTAGTTTAAAATATAATTATCAACTTACAAAACCTATGGTTAATTTTTAAAACTTAAATCATAGTTTATTCGAATTTATAAATATTTTTCCATATTTATATTTAATTAAAACATTTTAGGGTAAAATTTATTTTTATATTGATTTAAGAATTTATTATATACCTTAATTACACAATATTTTGGGGAATAAAATCATTATTCGTGCCTACGTGAGGGATACCACCTTCCGGAATGAAAAAATTAATTTTTCATCACCCCATTCAAGTTTGGTTTTAAAATTAATTTAATAATGGTAAGTTAAGTTTATTATGTTTTCTTTGATTCTTTAAAATTTCTATGAACATTATATAAAACATGACCTTAACCATTAAATAATTATAACATGCTTCTGTTTTGGCCAGTTTTACTAAAAATGAGGACAATGTTATAATAATTATCTTATAAACAATGATAGAATATAATATAATGATAATTTTATGTAATAATTGATTATTTATATTTTTTAATCTTATGGAATGTTTTTATAAACATTTAATATATATATTAATATACCATCTTTCAATCATTAAACATGACGAAACCTATTCTCAATAACTTCCTTTTTTAGAAACAATATATTAATCATTAAAGAAATGAACATGGGATGTGTTGAAAAGTTAAAACTCCATGATTTTAATAACTTTTATTATCCAGGACTGAATATCTTTGACCAATACATGGTAATTATCCTCATAACTTTGTTATTTGTACAAAACATAGAATTAGAATTTCTATAAATGAGATGATGGAAATAAATTATAACTGATTAATAAATATTTAATAGATTTTTTTAAAAGAATATTTAAAATTTTTATAGATGTGATAATGTTTATAATTTATGTTATTAATATATTCATATTTATTATACATGAATTAATATTGAGTTTGAGTAAGAAGGAATACAAGGTAAGGGTTTCTTTCTCTTAAATTTATTTTATTGAGACATATTTCTTTATTGTGCACCAAAATTTCTTTATATGGTGTGATTACTAGATAATTAATTTCTATTACCATATTAAAATAATTAATGGGGTTTTATTATCCATATCATGTTCATTGCTTAATTTGACTTTAATATACAGGATACCAACATTGTAAGTGTGTTTGTTAACTCAAATCCCTTCTTGGAGTTAGAATTTTTCTTTTGGAACTTATTTCTTCCATGTTTGGTTGCTCCCCCCAATATGATTTATTTAATTTTTATTCAAATTAAACATTATGGAAAATAATTTTTTTATTTGAAGATTTTATCTTAATAAATTTATCCTCAAACAAATATATAATTATAATGAGTAATTAACAACATTTTTAATGATAGTTTTCCATACTTATCAATAATTTCATTTCCTAATAATATTATAGTTTATAATTATAAAATTAATTATGTTTTATCTCATGGGACAATTATAATTCCACTATCTTATTTTACAATAGATCATGTGTTACTCTATATATGATGTCGATTTTTAACTATGGTTTCTGAAAATACCAATAAATGTTTTCCATCCTTTTCAAATATATTGTATTATATTTCAATAAAAATTTATTTTTTATAAACATTATTTATTTTCAATGATATATTATTGAATTTTATTTTTAAATGTATTTTTTTTCAAATATTTCTCTTCACTATTTGAATAATTTATGTCTTTACAACTCTCTATTTGTATATTTTGTTTTAAAGTAAATATATTCAAAATTATTTCACATCATGTTTCTAAAACAATTATGTATTTATCAAGGATTCATTTTTGATAATTATTATGAAAAGTATTATTTTTTAATTTCCCAAAAGTGACCCATCTAAAAATGTATTTTTTAGGTTACCAATAACATCATCACATTCACCATGAGTACAACCATTTTCTGAAAAAATATTTTATAATTTTACTACCATATTCATCTTTATCTATAGATGTTTTATATCATTTGATGTTATTTTTTATAATCTTGCATCTAAATTTTATTATGAGATACTCTTTTTATAGGATTTATATTTTTGTACGAATAATTTAAATTCTAGTAGATAACTTTGGCGATACGACCAAGAAATATTATGAATCCCAGTTTAGATTCAATGGGTTATTTTGGGAGTTATGAACGATTGAATTCATTGGGCACACTTGGGTATGAATAATCAATATGAGTAAATTTTAGTCTAAAAAATCCATGAATAGTTTTTGGTCTAATAAAACTGTGACATGTTTTATTCATATTAAAGAATCGAGATAGTTTGATCCCCAAAAATCCTTGATACCATTTGGGTCTGTTAAATCCCTACGATAGTTTTGGTTTCATAAATCCCTGATATAGTTGGGTCAAAATAATATCAACGATTTTGGGGTACATTATAACCCTGATATAGGTTGGTTTTGGTAAATTAAAAATGTAGATTGGGTACAATAAATCCCTATGAAGGGTTGGGTCTATTGAATCCTATTAATGCAATGGATATGTTTGATAACTGATGATTGAGTAATGCACGAAAACAATGAGTGTGTTCCCATAGGTGTTAGATAATTTTTTTTCTCAAAAGGTTTTCATATTATTTTGATTTTACAAAATTTCCATATTACTTCTCTTTATTAATTTGATAAAATACATGTATATAACTCATTTTAAAGATATTATGCACAGTTATATTATAATATTCTCTATTCCTTGAATTATGATACATTCTTTATTGGGAATAATTATTTTGTATCTTCATTATACATATAGAATTTTCTTATTCTCACTTGTGATATTTGATTATTATAAGTTATATTTTCCCTTACCGAGCATCCAATCTCACCCCATTCTAGGGATTCCATACCACATGTTATTAATATGATTGTAAATTATGAGAATCAAAGAAAGGATACTTGTGTGGTTCAATTGTCAAGAAATGTTCACATGTTTTTTAAAATAATTTTCCTATGAAACTAGTCCTCAAATACACTAATACTTTTGTTCTTGGGTATGAGTGATTATTTTTAAAGAGAGAAGGGGATGAAAGGGTTATACAATGATCCAAGATAATATACCCAAAGAAGCAGATAACTATAATCTACAAGAAGGGAGACTTGAGAGAAAGGAGAGGGGATATGGTAAATAAGGGTTCGAGAGATGAGTAATAATCTAACCAAGGATGAACCAACCCCTTATTTATAGTAGAATTTTGAATATAATCCACCATGGAATAATGAATCTCACTATTCCCCTTGTTTCCCTTGGTAATATAAATACAATATTTTATACATTTTATTTGTATCGAACACCTTGAATATCATGTGTTTATAAAAATGTTTTAAATATATCTAATAATCACTAATAATTTCTATAAAATATAGAGAAATAAAATTTTGATGCCTAGTCACCCTACATGGAATTCAACATTATATAGAGAATTAAATCTCATAATTTTTACCCAATATGCGAAAGAGTTTGGTGTGGTGGGAAAACTCTATAAGTTCCCCTAGCTCTTCACTCCACTCAATATAATCTTTTATATGAACCACAACACCCACTAACATCGAATGATGGTTTACAAATTTACCATAGGGTGACCCATAAAGCTCCTTACGATACTACAATCAACACCATCTGTTACTTTTCACTACTGGTTTTAGACATGGGGATCAACCCATGACAAACACTAGTGACCACTCCTAATACTATATATTGATGACATGAACACAACTAAAAAGGATAGAAATTAACATGCTTAAATTTTATAAACACCCTCAAATGATGAATTTTCGTCATCTATTTCACATAGGATGATATCTCTTTGAAATTCATAATAACATATATGAAAGATCAAGGAAATTACATAGGTCTTAAAGAATAAAAGGTTATGATACTATTTTTAACAAATAATCCATAAGTTACCTTACATGTCATCTAACACGATTTAGAACTTCTCTTAAAGGGAACTCAAAATCCCCATGGGATGGGAAATGGTGCATGGGTATATTGGGAGTAACTTTTTCCCCAAACTAGAGTAAATATACAATTTTTTATCTTCCTAAAATCAACATTTGGAATTTTTATGTTTGAAATCAATGAGAAATAGGAATAGGAAAATACAAATAAAATAAGAAAAATGTGTCACAATAAATAAATATGATTTAAACCAATAGTTTCAATACATATAGAATAAATAAATAAACAAATATTTGGGAATAATAGGAAGGAATTAGATATATATAATTTTTTTTAATTTAGTCCACTACAACATCAACCCCAAAAAATGAAAATCCAAAATAAGCAGAAATATTATCCGCTTATGACCCGTAGTCACTCACCAAATCTAAACTCACATATAGATAGTCAAGAAAATGACAGATGAAATGAAACACAATGGTGAACCTATATAAAACAAAATGTCTAGATACAAGAGCTTGATACTATATAAAGATAGTGAGGTAACTTGCCTAGTATGACCTGACATAGGTATATATATAGTTTATCTAAATAAGTTCATAAATTCAAAGTTTACTTACTTTAGAAAATACTATTTTAAATTTTAGAAAACCTAATGAAAACCAAATGACATTTCATTACTAATTATTAATGATACAATTGATTATTTTATAAAACCACATTAAACATATACTTAATTAATTAAAAAAATTTATATATTCTATAGGTTAAAAAAACAGTATAATAAAAACCAAATAAACCCCCTTTTTCCATTTCAAAACAATTCCAGAAATCCATTAAAAATTAAAAATTTTATATTTTATAAAACACCTCTCAATATCATTTTTTCAATTCAGTTATGAATACATCCCAAACAAAAAGAATAAATAAATACCCTAAACTAACAACACTATATCAATCTAAGATCATTAAAATAATAATCAATGGATTTTGCAGTGCCCCGAAAAAACAATAAAAAGGGGATACAAACAATGAGAGAATACCTTATATTATACACAAATCTAGAAATAATTTTTTTTGAAACACCCTAGATCATATGGTGAGATGGCCTAGAAAACACTATAAATATGAGACCAACATCCGGCCTACATTGCATAATAAATATACACAAGATAACCAATTATCCCTCACTGAACTAATTTGAGGAACCCCCTCTATCTCTAGTTCATAACAAAACTACAAGAACACAAGTCTATGTGTGATTTGAATCTATGGTAGCATTACTTTAGGTCTCTTACATATTTACCAATGTACCCATTACTAATCAAATGTACTGGTGGGAAAATAGTTAAATAATTATCAAAACATAATTTTTAACCATAAATATTTAATATCACTTCATGTCTAACATCCATTCATGAAGCTTTCCCTTTCACAACATATAATAATTACATAATAATTATAATCCCATAAGGTAAAAATCCTATATAAGACCTTACATAAAGGGTACCACTGAGGGTATTACAAGAGTCAATCCATTTTTTTAATATTCCAAATATGAAATTGATGAAAGATCACTGGGAATACCAAGTCCTATTTATATCATTTAAATCCCACTTTTTAATTTTTGTTGAAACCATTTGAAAATGCACCACATTTTCAAATACATCCTATAAAATAAGTCATTTTTTATAATCAAAATAATTAATAAAACCTAAAAATTACCATCCAAACCATTTTAATGATTCAAAAAAGATTTTCTACAAACACAATGTATGTGGAAACATAAATTTGAAAGTGTCACTATAATTTTATCATGAAATCCTCTAATTAAATACTTAAAATTCATGAAATAAATTTTTAAATCAACCATAAACATCATACATGGATATAATTTTTTAAAAAGTAATTTATAAACATAATGAACCACATTTATTATAAAATAATGGATTATCATAGATATAACTATATAAAAAATATAAATCAAGTCACAATGTTTCTAGTTTTGTGGAGAACACCCAAAAAATAAAGGAACCACCCTCTATGGGCCCTAAATAACAAATTTTTTTGGTTAGAAGAAAAATGAAACCCTAAACCATAATTTAATTTGATTATGGTTTTAGGAAAAAATTTGAACATAGATGAAATAAAATAATTAATGGATGAAAATAGAAAAGTGGGAAAAGTATGAAGAGATACCATGATAACCACATGAAATATGAAGAAGGGAAGAAGAAATTAATAGTTGAAGATTATTTTCTCTTTTGGGCTCCAATGAGCCGTCCACTTGTGGTAAAGAGGAGACACTCTTAAAATAAATGATTGAAAATATTTATGTAACAATTTTTTTGTGATTATTGTAAGATTATATTATTTTAAAAAACATTCAAAAACATTACAACATTCACTTACTACAACACAACACCCTATAGTGTCTGGGACACCAAATTTCTTTAACTATAAGTAAAAAATGAAGGTAAACCCACCCCAGAATGAGAAATAGTATGGACTCTAATAATCCACATAGTTTTAAAAACCTCTCACATACCATGGAAGAAAAAATGTAACTAAAAATAAAATATTTCCATGATTTCATATTAAATCAAAATTGTTTTCTATAACCACAGGGTAGTCGTATACTAGAAAAAACAATTGAAAATTCCAAAACTCCATTGAGAATCATTGAAAGTATAAATTAAGACTATAACTATATAATATTTAAATAATATTGTTTTATGTATGTATCATATCGTCTTAGATGATTGAACCCCCAAAACCTGGAGGGGTTCCCAATGTAACCCCCATCATAAAAAAAGTTGATATGGAACTATTGTGGCCTAAACCCCTCTATCATTGTGAAATCAACCTTTACAGGTCACCATGAAAACAATATAATAGTTCATTGTAGTGTGAAATTAAATTTCATTGATCAATTCCCTATCACAAGGAAAACTTTAAATACTCATAACAATAAACACCAAAGTCACCATGTTCTCAACAGTGTAACCCCCCCAAAAAGAGTGGCACAAAAAACCCAAGGATAATCATGAATCCATTACTAGGGTCTTTATTACTCAACCCCCACCACTATGATGTTCCCCTTCCCAAAACATCCTAATATAATCCTGTAAATAATTCAGTGATTTAGATCAGAACTCTTTATATTGCATTGGGACACTACCATGAACATGAAAACATATTCTTACATTGTAGATTCTTGGAACTAAAAATATTGATATGGTGTGATTGGACACCAAATCTAAATTAATTTCTTTTAAACATTCTTTAAAATTCTATAACACCTCGTGTTGTATCATGATCTTGGTTCTGTAAAAAACTTCACTCTACATGAACTCTAAATGTTAAAATATTAAATTCTATCACCTAAACACACTTTTAATAGTCAGAAACAAAAAATATATATGGATTGAAAAAAATTAAACAGTAATCTCCCTCATCATATGTTAGGTGTTCTATAAAAACTATTATTTCACCATCCTCTTAGTGGTTCATGGATTTCCCTAGGATTATTAGGCGGTTTCTAAGTACTAATTAAGTTGATATATATTTTAGTCTAGATTTTTCATTAATTATTTATATTCATTCATACTACTTCTTGTGTTTTGTATTATTTAATAAAATGTAAATATTATGTAAAAAATGTTATATAAAACTTTAGATTAAATATCCATAATGTTTTGAAGAATAAAATTCTCCCATATTTTTTATTTCCTGGGTTAAAATTGTTGGTTTATTTAAAATGTATATTATTCATCAGGAAAAAGGTGTCAATATACATTTATATGAAAGAAACCAATTTCATGAATGTTGAAAGTGATATAAATTTAATTATATAATTTATATTTGAAAAATAATTTATCATTGTCATAAAATAAAATGAATAAAATAAAGCATGAATAAAGTGGAAAATATGTCTTAAGATGAAAAGAAAGATAATGAATTTAAAGTGAAACTATAGAGAGAAACATGTTAAGATATATAAATACTAAATAAAGAATATATGGATTAATTATATATCAAAATCAAGGATATTTTGAAAACAATATGGGGAAATTGTTTCATGTTTACTAATTATAATATTCTTAGGAAAATGATGATAATCTTACTTGACATATTCAATCGAAATTTATTATCACTTGGTGATCAAAATATCATTATTTTACCTTTATAAATTATAAATAAAACATTTATTTCCTATTAGATATGGAGGGATATTATCATCAAAATTAACATCATATTTGATAAAGAAAATAATCCATAGGTGAGAGAACACCGCCATTGATTTGGGGGGAATCAATGATTACCAAAACAATGAATTTTAAAAATTTATTCTCTTTTCCTGTTAGTATATAAGATCATGAATGAAACAAATTGAAGGAAGTAAATTGTTATAGATTCTATTGGAACGATAAAATTCTTTTTACATGATTTAAAAACTTTTTATTGAGTGGCTAATACTTGAGTCTCATTGTTTGGATCCCAATATCAAAATAATTGCCTTATTATCACAAGGAATATGGAAAGATATTTGTAATAATATTAGGAGATTACGTATAATAATTTAGTAGAAAAGGGTTAACTAGTAAAATAATATTAATATTTTCATCTCAGGGTTATTTGAATATTATATTGAGAGTACACCTTAATTAATTTCATTAATCCTATCCAAAACAAATCTATAATTATATCTAGAATTTATGAATGACTATATAGTTGTTTCTTCAAACATTGATAAGTGGAACACATAATTAACTTATAAGTATGGATTAATTATAGTGTTATGATATTGACATTGATGTAATATTGATAATGTTATATAAATCCAAGACCCCTGACCAGTTAACATCCTTATATCTATATTTTGGAATGCCTTTTCATTGATATCGAATATATATTATATCAAACTACACAAAAATGGTAGTTTGGACATGCCTTTGTTCTCATCCATTTCACTACAAAATATTTAGTGTTATGGAAAATTTCCTTATGATAATAGTGTTTATAGATTTTTTTCTTGATATGGGAAACAAATCACCTTTTTGAGCATTAATCCCCATGTTTAGGCTTCCAAATATTCCATCAAATTTATAGTGCATCGACTAGACTTCACATTTTTGATTTCTACTATTAACCATAATATATTGAAACATCAAAATCACCATTTTATGTCTCTCCATGGGGTACTTTTTGGAATTCCTCATGCCCTCACATCTGAAATGTCCACTTCTAATTTTAATTAACACAAGCCTTATTGGATCATCCACTATACCTATTTAAATGGATCTCCAAGGCATAAATATTTATTCTATATAGTTTCATTACTAAATTTATTTCAGATCAGATCCGATTATAATATCACTCAAGAGTGTGCATGTTTTCAATTAGCAGAAAAAAAATCCATCATCAGTACTCTAGATTAAGTTATCTAAAAGGAAAATTCCTAGTTATATAGTAATATGGCTGTTATTTAATTACTATATTGTAGCTTCCCAGACCTAAATCCATTTATCAACACTTCAGATAGAGTTCAAAAAACCTGAATCCAACCTTAACTTATACAAATGTCCACTCGATATAGAAAATGGTTTGTAGTTGATATTGGGGGGAATATATTACATGATATAAAATCTATAAACCGTTGAACCTAAAAAATAATTTAATAATCATTCTTACATACATTAAATATTACAACAAAAAATATATATCATGTTATGATAAATGATCATCTATAATGTTACATAAGATATAAAATAGTACAACAAATCACTAATATATTGATCATACAAATAACTGGTAGATCATATATATAAAATCCCAAAAGAACAAAAACATCTCACGGAGGACATCAAAGATCCACCTAATCAATACACAAATCATTCACCTCTCCAACTATGCATCCCCTATACCATCTTCCACCTATATACATATTATATAAACCCTTACATTTCCCATGTAGGAACTATAAAATCTTCATGCATCCTATAGGTCCCATGAAGGGTGTCCGTCTGAACTATAATGTATTCATTATTGATCCTTGTAATTCTCTTCATATTTTATTTCAAAATTCCATTGTGATTGATCTTTTGAATGTATCTTTATTTAATTATATGCACCATGTTTTTTCTCTTAGGACGATTAATAATATTTCAAATTTTTTTCTTTTGTTCATTAAATATATCATTATTTTTTAACAATGGTTTTTTGAATGAAGAAAAGATACATAATTCCTCATAATTACATGTATAATATTATTTGTGTTATGAATTAAGAAGGTTAGTCTCTTATAAAACCATTCATTCTTATAAATGTTATTACACGTTTCATTGGTCGATTAAATCCTTCAGTTTCCACTCATGTGAAGCATGTTTTTGTGTGCGAATATTTAATGTAAAGGAAACAATTTGGGTTGAAAGTTGATTTCATCTTGCATTTTCTTGCTGTGGTCTGATAATGATATTGGAAGAAACTAGATTCATTACCGGAGATTATTAATCAATATATTTTACGATAAAATCATAAGAGTTAACATAGAAGGAAGAAACATATATTTTAGGGTTTGGCATAGTATAATTTCTAGAATATATAACCTATCCCAAATCCATTGATAGTGATGATGGTTGAGAATCATGCAAAACATATTCGATTTGGTCATGGTTAATTACTATAACATCATTCATTTTAATAAAATAGTTTCAATCCATGTATTCAAATAAAATCACCCCATTTCAATTAATATCATTAATTTTTTTGATTATTTATTATTATATTTAATTATCTAAGGATTTAATGGATGAATAAGAAAGGTTAATAGTAAGCTATAGTTTTTGTAGGAAAAATTATCCTTCAAATTTGAAATTTTCTATAATGTGTCAAAATCTTGATACTATTACTTGGATATCCATGATCCATTCCATGTATTATTGAAATATTTCTCTTCATGTTATATTATAATATATTATATATAATAATATAACATTTGAGTAAGATATGGAACCTCACAATTAAAGGATAAAAAGTTATTTCAATGGAGTAATATAAATATCTTTAGAAAAACACATATTTTTGGGATGGAAGTTGTTTATCACCACCACCATATGATGATGAAGGATGAGGATGTATTAATAAAACATCCAACACACCAACAATTTAAATTTTTTTCATCAATTTTTTGAAATAATATATTATTTTGATTCATTGTCAAATTCCAATTTTCATTTGACAAATATATAGAGCATAAAAAGATGTTGACATTCTCGAAAATTATTATAATAATAATACATATAATATATTACTTTTCAATGATTGTTAAATGGGGATTGAGAAGTGTTATTTACCTAGTATTATTTAATACTATATTATGTTAAATGGGTCATATTATTTTTCACATTTTTATTTTTGTCTTATTCAGGATATGAACACACATGTTGTGATAGAGAAACCATTCCTCATGGAAGATGATAACTTATTAATAATATTCTATTATATTCCTATAAAAACTGAAATAATATATAAATGTGAGATTTTTGTGATTCTTAGAATAAATTAAGAACGAGATACATTGAGGTTCCTACAACCCTAAGGGAAAGGTAAAATAATTTTGTTTTTTCTAAAAAATAATCAAATACTCAATATTGTTATGTATGACTAATATACATGTTATTTCTTTTCCTATGATATGCATAAATTTTATTCTTTATATGAAATTTAAAAATTGAGGATAATGAAAGTTTTTGGTATTTTTGAGGGAAATGTCATGTATTTAGGATTTTAGATTTCTATAAAACGATTTTTTTTCAATTATGGTTTATTTTTCATAGTTTTTATTTTTTTAGAGAAAAATATTTTTCCAAATGAATGATATAATGGAGGAGAAAGGGTAAAAATCTAGAAACCATGGAATTAATGTTCATGAAAAATTTATTTTTAATCTCATTGGCATGGATTCAAATATCAATATTATAGATTATATTGGACACACTGCTCTATTATAGTTATGTATGATTAACAAGACCACTAGGATTGATCATGCATCCCTAATGGAATATATTCTATAGAAAACATTAATGAATTAGTCAAATTGATTTAAAATACTTTTTTCTATAATTTCGGCATTCCATCCTTAGGTAGGGTCATTAGGAAGGGGCGTACAACCCACATCTCTTCCCAACAAGATTTCATAAAGGAATGAGTTATAATTTGAAAATAATCTCTTATTTATAGGGTTTTGACTCTAAATGAATAAAAGATTTAGAAGTTTGATAAAAATACTTAAATAATTTTAGAGATGTTTTGTTTTCATAAATGCAATATAACATCGATGTGGAGAAGTTATTACCATTTTTTCTTCCAATTCGATGAATTCAAATGTAGGTTATTGGGATTTGGGTCTGTCACATTGAAGCCTATATTCCAGATAATATATTAATGGAACTGGAATATTAACCATATAAATGTCAAGAAACACCGCTCCCAAATTTGGATTCAGATATGTATGCTCAATTGGTAGTGTTGACATATGTGAATCCAATAGGGCATGGATTATTATGTTGGTAATCTTACATATAACCCAAAGTTAATGTAAAATTACTACAAAATAATGTTGAAGAATTGATATTTGTTTGAACACAACCAGGATTACAATAAATCCCCTAAATTAAGTGAAAAAATAGTGGGGAATATAAACCAATGTTAAAGAATAACAAAGGTAATTGGAAAAAGTATAATGAAAAGATAGAGATACCACAAAAGAAATTCCCTTTCACTAGTGTATGAAATATTAAACAATGATGATTTTTATTGGAACTGTTAAGGGCTCGAGAATAATCCAATAGTCACAACCATTAGTCACTTTATTTTGACATAAAATTCTTTTATAATAGATATTTAAAAACAATATATATTTCTATATAACTAGTTTTACATTAATTTGGACTCCCATTAATAAACCGTTGTCTCCCATAATTCTCAAAATAGTTATTTGAATACCTATTTTTCCTTATACATGAAAATATTCATCTACTTTAAAACTGTAAAGGCCCATACAATGTATTAGTGTCTGTATCTATTCATGGATATTCTATAATTACCTAATTTATATATTCCAATAAATATTATATTAATATATGTGATCTATGGAGGGAGTGGGGAATGATGTTTGATGGCATGAATCATAAATGGAATATTATTTGGGATTTCAATACTATTCTTCATATCGATGAGATAATTGGATCCAACATGAGTACGATAACTTAAAATGAGTTTTCATTGTGAATTGAATAATGAATCATTTTCTAGGATCTCTTTGCTGGAGTTGACTTAACTTAGAGAAGATATATCTTGAATGGTACGAAAAGTAGTAAGGTGTCTAGATATCTTGTCCATGTTTATTATATATTTTCTTCCACTAGGGTTCCTATATTAAATATTCACATGTATCACTAGCTCACAATTCCATCATCATTTATATCTTCATGTATAATACATGGATATCCCCTCTTCCCTTAATATTTAGAAATGTTTGTATTGTTACACCCAAATATAGGGAAGTTATCATGGAGTATTTGAAGATAGGTTCCACTGGTATTCCACTTTTAGTGATAGATGAGAAACTAAAATGTATTAATGGAAAATTATTATATTTGAGTAAAAAATAAATTTAAAATCTTGATAAATACATATAATCTACCAAATAACACCTTTCACGATGTCAATATAGAAACTAAAATCAAGATACTCCTTCTATGGTGTGATTGAAATGACTTTCTAAGATGGGAGGATGTATATATATTAAAGAGTGGCTTATGAAAAATGTTCTAAATATATGATGGTTATAATAAGGTGAAAAAACTAAGAACTTTTATCACATTTAAAAAGAGAGAAGGTCCATGGGATGAGTTTATTCACCCATAATAAATGGATTACTTCTCAAATCTAAAAGTGATATATCTAATATAGTGATTGATTATTTTTAAGGATTTACACCAATGAATGAAAATATAGAGGACACAAGATGATTGATAACATTACACCTTATATTGGGGAGAACCCTAACTGAGCCCTCCTTGTTTATATTGGAAGAGGAAGTAAATATATCATATTATATCTCATATTTTAGAAGACTTGTAGTTCAGATGGGATCAATTATATTTTTATTATGTTATATTCATACATCTCACATTATGAGGATAAAAATTCAATGACCATGTTTCTCAATCATGCATCTATTCCCTATAAAATTACCTCCAACTTCATTTATCTTATACACATAAAGTAGAATATAAATGAAAATTGGTACTTTAGGCTTGTTATAGTTGGGAACAACATCATTAAAATCATTAGAAAAAAATGTTATATTAGTTATGGGTAGTTTTTTAGGGAAATTAATACACCAAACCATTTTGGTTTCTTCCACCAAAGGAAAATCCAAAACATTGTTTTTACGACTCCAAATATTGTTAAATTAATAAAGGGGAATGAAAAGGGCGGGAAATTCACTTTGAGAACTCAAATTACTAAATATTTTGAAACCCTAAAATGGAATTTCATTATTTTGTACTTTAACTATATAGATTCTACACCGATTTTTTAGACTGATCATTACCATTCATAATCCTACAAGGATATCTATCCTTATTAATGAAAACCTAGCGTTTTTTCCAATTATCTAGGGGAATAAAGCAAGAAGATCCTCTTTCAGGACTTCTATTTTATATTATTTAATACTATAATAGAAAATTCATTTATGAGTTGTTTTTATAGGATTATTAAAATGGATCAATTTAGAGACCCCAACCCCAGTAGCTTGGACCTGATTCCAACTTTAGTGAATTAGTATTAAATAAAAGTAATCACATCCATAAGGGATGAATAGTTTTGTAGAATTGGAAAACTATATATATATACATGATTCTTATATTATATTTGAATAAAAAATTACAATATATGTTTTTTTAAGAATTTAATTTTTACCACTGTCATATTCTTGTTTATAATTCATAGTATAGTTCATGGATTCCTGGGAACTATGAATAAAATAAGCGCGAGATCAAATTTTTAGTAAGTGTTATGTACATTGGAAACCATCATAACTCAATGAATATAAACAGCATGGAATGTTAAATCAATGAACACATATTCTATTTAAACAATTTCACTAGAATATTCAATATGTTAATGAAAATAACTAAGAACACATTCCATTTAGTCAATTACATGACAATCATAAATGGATAATGAATAATCAATATGAAAATGTAAATAATGAAGAACACATTTCATTTAATCAAAAAATGAGAATGAAATTATTCGAGAGATAATATCAATGATTACATCTCATAGATAATAATAACAAAATTATTAATGAATTAAATGCTTAATTATTGGACTCCATGTTTCCCAGGAACCTGATACCCTTAACATTAAGATCAATCCTCAAGAAAGTTTAAAAGTGACGAATGTAGACCCATTTTACCAAGGCTATCCAACTGATTCATCACATGAGACTATCACTACACTAAGGGTATTACTATAACCAAACCCCACCCTTTTGAGAGATTTCCTAATAATTATACTTATATATAAAAATCAATTTATTTCATAAAAAGGTTTCTTATCATCAAATATCTATATTGAGTAAACAATATTGATTTATAAATATTTCCTAGATTTAAAATTTATATTTACTATAGAACCCTATATGTGGAAATTATATACTCTTTAATAAATAAACCCATACTTGATAAATAATATCGTTATTTAGGGGAAATTTAATTTATAATGATCATTGGAATGTGAAATTTTCAAGGGATGATTATTATATAGAAAAATGAATCATGTAAATTGTAATAAAATAAATGGTAAAAATAATCACAAACCATCCACAAAAAGAATAATTATGGTATAAATACAAGATTTCCCCTATTTTTAATTTGTAAAATGAGTGGTTGTTTTAATTGATGAATAAAAATACCAAAAAATAACAATTAAACCATATTTGAGGGACATATTATTTTAATATTGAAAATAAAATTTTCATACATCATAAAAAATTCAGAAAATTCATTTCATAATAAAAAACCATGAGAAATAACAAAATAATCTTTAAAACATTAAATTGGTAGTGATGGAAAGTTTTTTTAATGATACACATGTTAAAAAAATATTCATTTAACTTTTTGTTAAAAAAAATTGCAATGTTTTGAGAATGACATTAATATTAAATCAATATTTTTTTAAAAAGTAAAAATTTATAATAATGTATTTAATAAATAATTTTAAAAATGGATGAAATTTTTATAAGAGAATATGTTTTTAGTAGAAAATTAATTTTTAACTAAAGGGAGAAATGACCTCAACTTTTCATAAAAAAATATATTAATTATTTAAAGACCCAAAAGTGGAAAATGGTTCTATCTGTTGAAAATTTCAGAAATAAAGAAGGGATAATAATATAAATTTTTTTATTACGTAATGTTCAAATAATTTCCTTCAACTGTAATTCATGAATAAAAACTTTCTATTTGATAGAGATTATGACATGAATCCTTAAAATGTTCCTAACATTTAAGTAAGAATTAATTGATAATTATATTAAATTAATAATAATTAAATACACTTAAAACAATTTTAAATAAAATATAATATTTTAACAGTTTATTATACACATTATCTCGAATATCAATGACAATGAATATTTAATATATCCCAATGAAAATAATTGAGTTATTAAATTCTTTAGCACTTAGTAACTCTTAATAAAAATACCCTTAGTTATAATAACTAAAATTAAAACTCAAAATACAATTAAATATTTTGTAATAATGATATTACATTTCAAATGGTAGTATATATACTATAAAAAAATAATTATATCTATAATATTAAAATATGCCTCAATAAATAAAAATTGAGATGAAGTCCCTTACTCATACATTGTTCTAAATGAAAATTCATTAATATCTTTCATCATGTTCTAAAAAATATTATTAACTCATAATATTACCATATTATTTTTAGTAATGTCATATAATGTTTTTTTGACATCCTATCAACCTTTCATTAATAACTGTTCATTATTTTCATTGTATCGGGTGCTAATTGGTTTATTTTCACATGTATGTTTCATAATCAAATATCATATTCTGGTGCATGTTATATAGTTATATCATTTTAAGAAAAAAATCAAGAAATAAAAATCATATTTTTAAATAAATTATAGTTTTTTACAAACTAGTCATGAAATATGGTTATGAAAAATAGAATATGTTACAATCATAGAGATGGTAGGCCTTACATACTCAAGAGTAACTTTTCCATTTTTCAATGATCATTATGGAAAGAAGGTATGTAGTATTTTATATTTATAGAATGATAATAATATCATATATACCAAATTATTTATGTAAATGTTCTTATATACATGATCAAAGTGGTTTGGTGCTGAAAAGAGAGTCACATCGCATCGTTACAGAGGTAGTCCACATGTACCTGAATGATGTTATAATCTAAGTAAGTGAAAAGGTAATAAACAACACTTAATTTATACTAATAAAGATAAATATTTCCTTAATAAAATAATTATTTCATTTTTATCAGATATATTTATTATATTTTACCATATACCATTCCATGTAAAGTGTCATTGAAAGAAGAATCATAACACATCGTGAGACGGTAATCCACTATACAAATGAGAGACGTTATCATATCCCATACATAAGGAAGGATATATATATATATATTATATAATTACTAACAATGTATAGTTATTTTATAAATATATTTTAAATTTTTTATATGTATCATCATACCCAACCATGAAATATGAAAATGTAAAATTGAATGATTTCGATTCATGGGGCGGAAGTCTGCACTACACAGGAATGATGATTATGTAACTCATTTGATAGAAGTGAAGCGAGTTATTGGTTATGAAATTATCATAAAAAACTATTTATATTTAATATAATTATTTAATTATATAAAAAATTTAAAAATTAATTAAAGTTGGTGGGGGAATAAATAAAATAAAAACATTCATTTAAAAATATGACCACTTCTTCATGTATCTACACTAGGTTTACACCAATGTCTTCCTAGGATAGAATTTTGACCAAAATAAGGTTTATAATATGAGATTATGGAATTTTTTAAGTTACTTTGTAATTTATTTTCCGATGAAAAATAGTCTTATGCTATTAAGATGATAGGAGCAGGGGTTTTGTTTTATTGGTGAGGAGAGTGGAACACCTATCATTTTTGAATTAAATTAATTCTACTCAAATTTTTATCGTGTCACAATTATCCAACAATGGTTAATTATTTATAATATAAGATATAAGGTATATATATATCCATAAAATATATTTTTATAATGTTTTTTTGTCATTTTTACCCTTATATTTTTAGATTAACCCCGAGTAAGTCCATTTTTACCTTAACCGTGGCAATAAATAATTACTATTTTCACTGGTCATTTGGGTTAACATATTATAGAAATTATAATTAATTAATATTCCAAAAAAGAAATCTATTTTTAAAAATTTAATTTGTATATGTGTAAAAGGGTAATTAAAAATTAACAATGAATAAGTGACGAGAAAAAAAGTTTCTAAAGAGAAAATATTCAACAGTTTAAATTTTTTTATCGAAAATTCATATGAAATTATTAAAATTACCTAAATTGTATTTATTGATATAAAATTTAAATTATTATACATTTAATCCAATTAAAAATTTAATTAATCATTGTAAATAATTTAAATAAAAATGTAGTTTTCAATTAAAATTCACTATTTGTTAGTACTCATAAAACATGATACATTTTAGAAAAATATCATAAATTCATCCTTATATAAATTTGATATTATGATTTAAAAAATTATTATCATTTAGATAAATGTTTCTAATAATTGTATATATTATTTTTAAATAATGTGTGAAAATCATTATAAAAACTTTTTTAGGATTATTTTTTCATAAAATATATCTTTTACATTTTAATGATGATTATTTTTGTTTATAATCAATATTCAACCATTGAACATGTGTAAAATATATATTTTTTAATAATTTATTTATTACTATTCATATTATCTAACTTAATGGCTACTTTATAATGGTCAGTTTATAAAATATTTTAACATGGTATCACATTTTTTTAAACATGGTGTTGTATGCATTATAAGATATCGATGAAAATAAATTAATTATAAAATAAATATATTGATTAGTATTGGGGTATTATTTTTACATCTAATATTATTGTTTATCCTCATACATTCTATAAAAAATGTTTTTATTTTAGAATTTAGGGGTGTTACATTCTCCTTACCTTAAATAAATTGCATCTCCTCAATTTTATCTTGATCACGATAATAAAGGGTTTGACATTTGGAAATACTTTTATTCTAAAAAACACATCATAATAGTGTTAATAAATCATCCTAATAATATGGTAGAAATATGGGTACAATGGTTACATTACCTCATTTTTATATAAGATAAAATTGGTGGCATGATAAGATATGGATAGGGAAGAAAACTGTAAATAATTAAATTGAATGATAGAAGTAATTGATAACAAGAATGTGAATGATCAGTGGATACTTAAGGGACTAAAATCTCTAAATCATGGATTAATTAAAAGACCATTTGGAATAACTTAAATAATATATGAGGATAATATTTGGTTCATTCACATTTTCCTACAATTCAGTAATTCATTTGTTATCTATGAATATAAAAAAATATAATAAATTAGTATGGTTTTTTTTTCATAAAAATATTCATTCCTTATTTATGGTTAGATAAATTTAAAATGAATTGATTAATCTAATAAATAAATATTTGAAAATTTTGTTTTTTTCTTGAAGCACTATAATTCACCTTTAACAAATAGTAAGATCCATAAAAGAGTGACACATCATTCAATATATCTCTAATAGTTTTTATAAATAAAATATTGTTTAAAAAGTACTCCAATATTATAAATTAATCTCTAAAACTCAATGGTATGACCACTGGTTAATCATTAATATTTACTCATTAAATAAATTAACTAATAACAATTCCAAATTTTCGAGACATTATGTAGGCCAGTGGTAAGCGCTAAAACATTATCATCCTTCAGTCAGGGGTTCAAGCCCCGAAAAAATTACGGATGCATCAAGTTGTCACCCAATATCCATTTTATTATTTTTATAAAACTATTCGAATATAATTCATACATTGTTCCCAAAAGATATTATTTACATCCTTGGAATTAAATTAATCACTAAATAAGATTTTTAATTATGGGTTTTGGTACAATTTATGGTTTTCCACAATGTATAGTAGTGTTATTTGAATATTATTACAATTTTATTAATGATCATATTAAACACAAAGGTTATCAATACCATTAAAACTATATATATTAAATATATGGTTGTAATTCCTTAAAACCCTTTTCCACCAAAACATATACATACCATAACTTTATCTAAAATGTCTTTAATCTTTGCAGACTCCCATCACATAAAACCTAAAATGATATTTATGAAATTAAACTAGTAATAAAATTTAAACTCATAAACCATGATGTTTTCTATAACCATTAATTTGTGAAATACATATATGGTTCTAAAATGTTACACAATCCATAGATTTTTCACGATTATTATAACCAAAGCATCATGGGTGAATATACATCTAAAATTTAATTATTTTGATTCCAAATAAATTAATATTCCATATGTTTTATTTCTACATAGTCCCATGCTAGTATAGGGTTTAGCTTTTAAAAGAGGTAAATTATTCACCTAATATCTTGGATCCCCACATTTAATAAAAGAATCTATAAATTTATCTTTAGGTTTGGATTTATTTCCTTCCATCATACTCTTAATTTTTACTCTAAAATAATTTTCATTTTTCTGTTATTATACACACATACAGAATTTTTTATTCCATAAACACAATTTTTTGGTTTTATATTTCACCATTTACATCTTGATGGAAATCACCCATTCTTTCCAATATGGTATCCACCACTAGAGTTCATAGATACTTCCATTTTTATATTCTTTAAAAAATTGATGGGTTTGTTAATGTATAGGTTATTAACCATATTTTAAGATAAATTGTTTTTAATAATCAAGAAATCTATCACACTTATCATCATCTAAATTGGTTTCTCATAGTAACCACATTTCCATCCATGATCAATTCTAACATGATTACATTTTATTATATCCATTAACTACAAGGCAGAAGCTATTGTGAGAAACAATAATAGTGTGGGAAAACCATACAGTCATTTTTAGGATATCTAAATTATGAAACATTATATTCAATAATATAAATAGTAGGTTTTAAATATTTTATTAATTATCATCGTAGATATTATATCCTTTAATAATGGTATATGAAGACAATGTGAATTATATTAAGAAAATACCCTAGGCGTGATAAAATAGATGTGTATTAAAGCCCATTATTATGCACTAGGTGATGAATAGGTCATCCCAATTCACCATTTTTAGAGTTATTACCACTTGCATGCTCTATTACATTACTATATTGTAAAACCATGTTAATTTAAAGTATATAATTATATATGAAAAAGTTTGTGACACTCATCATCGAGCAAAAAAAATTATGAAATATTATTATTTATTCTATCAGGGGCTTGCCTGAGTGGTAAAGGCTCCCCGTAATCCTTCATGATACTGAAGTTCAAATTTGGGTGGAATCAAATTTCCACAGGCAGATGATGATGTAGCAATGGCACAGGAAGGTGGTTACACTGACATGACACATGCCTAATGATGCATAAATTAGGATAAAGGAACTATTCTGCACTGGTCCTTGTGCCAGTTTCTGGGCCTTTTGGCAATGTAATGGGATTCATTCCCACATGGATTTTATGCCACGTAATGAATAAATAGTTTCTAATGGGTGAGATATCCCTTTGGGGGGTATTATATCTTTCCATTTCATCTTGTGTGTGTGGTGTGTGTGTGTTTAATGTAATTATACCCCCAAATATATTTATATATATATATATTAAAAGTGTCCATTATAAACTAGCTGTTAAATTGGGGAGAATGAATATTATTATATATACAATTAAATATATAATTTTGATAGTAAATTAAAATGTATTATTAAATTATTTGTAAACAAGAACATCATTTTTTAGTAGTCATTTTATTTATAAAAAATAAATTTTCTAAAAAAAGATTACTAATACATTTTAAGAGAATAATATACTTAGTTGTTTACATTTAAAAATTAATTTTATTTAATTAACAATATTATTGAAATCATCATATAAAAATTATCTTATCATGATTTTTTTTGGAATTTTCTAAAATGATTTTTTCTCCAGTGAATTGTGAAAATATTGACTTTTCCCTAAAACTATATTTTTATGTCAACCATTTGAGGAGTTAAATTTTATTTAAAATGATTTCCAAGAAAAATTAGTTATATTATATTATTAATAATCCGATAATGTTAATTGGAATAAATTTCATTTTTGAGTTTGTTAAAAACATTTTTGTACGAAAAAATGAATTATTCAACAAAACTGATTTTCCTTCAATTTTACTATAATGATTTAAAATTTTGTAACTTATATGTTTTTTATTTTTAAAAATAAAAAAAATTGTATTTATAACTTCAAAATTTATTAAATAAGACCGATTTATTTTTGTCACAGTGAATAATTACCATAGTAATTTTTATAGCCATGGTAAATGTTAAATCAAGTAATTATGTATAAAAAAATATGATCAGTATTGTAGAATGATCTTAATACTTAAAATAATTTTTTGGTTGAGTAATTTTCATCCATAATCAATCAATATTTAGTTATGTGACTATTTATGACCATATGGATTTGGGTAAGAGATTTATAAAATTTTATATAAAAAAAGTCAGAGATGCCAAATTCATGTTTTTACTAACTATAACATTTTTAATATAGGGTTATATAGAGAACATGTTCAAATAAAAATTCTATTTTGAAATATAAAATATTTATCTACAACATGGTAATTTATTTAATATTTTAGGAATGAAAAAATTTCCATAAATCCTTACACAATGATGACGTAGTAATTATTCTACTAATGGAAAAATAAATAAATGTAATCAAAAATATTAATAGTAATATAATATAAAATATTTAAGGGGGTATAATAATTTTTTATATTAATATGACATATTTGGTATATATTAAGAATTTATTTTGAAGTTATAATGTTTTATTAATATTATAAAATTAAAAATATGTAATAGTTTGAAAATAGATAATAATAATATTCTATGTATGTAATATTTTATTAATTGATTTTTGAATCAGAAAAATGTTAAAAAAACAAGAATGGAATAATATATGGTTGATAAATTAATCCCTTATGATTTTATGGAGAATTTAAAATCATTTACCTTTAGAATAGTCTTATTATATATTTATATTTAGTGAAATTCATGAATTTCCTCTCACTTCAATTAAAAAAGGGTACCCCTTTATCAACATTTTTACACCACATTGAACAATATTTTTCAACCAAAATATAATTATTTATCTTATAAAAATATTTATATAAGTTCTCTAGGTTCTCATACATCCAAATTTTGACCCATTGTTCCCTTATGATGATATCTAAAGGAAGTCCGCCATAGAAGAGGTAATCATATTTACCAAATATTTCATGTTTATTTCCTCTTATACATCCTATTCATTTGTTTTTTCATATTAAATTAACAAATAGATTATCGTATATATATATATATATATTTATTTATATGATATTATGATTATTATATAACCATATTACAGCTTTTATCCATCTTATGAAAAATTAAAACAACTTTTGTGTGTACGTAAGACTTATAGTCTCCGTTTAGTGATGTAATTAGTTTTTCATCACAACTTTCATTTAATGGATATAATAATGATAATAATAGATATATATGATACATACGACTTGAAATTTATTCTGTAAAACTAGTATATCCTCTGTTTCCATATCCAATCACCATTATGGGAATTACTCTACCGCTCATGCATACATATGTCATACCGCCTCCACGATGCAATGCGATTAATTTTTAATGATGAACATTCAGGAATGGATCTAAAAATTTATTGATCTTTTAAATATTATATTTATTACAAAAATATCATTCTAAAGATGATGGATTAATATAATTTGAAAAAAAACTTGTATATTTATGAAAAAACACTCATGAGAAAGTAAGGACATTGACACCTGCAACAAGGAAAAAAATAAAATATTATTAAGAAATGGGTTGTATAATATTATATAAGGATTATAAAAGTTAATATAAAAATTAATGTTTTCTTATAATAAATTAAAAACATTATTTTAACGATTATACTTGAGTTAAAATTATGCATAACTAAATGGAATCATGAGATAGGATATTTCCTAACTAAATTTCCATTTCTTTGGTTAAACTTATACATCATTGATTATGTCATGATAAGATTCTGTGTGAAATTATTTATGATTATATTTTTTATTAATTTATAATTATTTTATGTGGATTTATTGTTTGTTATAATAATAAATTCGATTGATTAATTCTCACTTAAATGATTCGATATTGGTAAGGGGAATCATCTAAAATTTCTATTGTTGAGTTATATTTTGATGTCATGAACCTAAATTATTTTATGAGGTGTATATAATGTTTTTTTTGACATGTTCTACCCTGAAAAACTTATTTCTCACGTTTTTAATTTTTTGTTAATTTTTATTCATTCAAGGGTCATATGTTTCAACTAATTACAATGTTGTAAGAGTTTCTCATCTCACTTTTACTTCTTGGAGACATAAATCACATTCATAACCAAATTTATTTTTTATGGATTATATACTATCCATTTGATTTATTTATGACAATAGTCCATTGAAAATTAAATTTCTATTAAATATATATATTCCTAGAATCATCTATATGATAGTTTCCAAAACAATATACTATTATTTACATAGGGTGATTTCCTTGAAAATTAACTAAATAACAAGGCAAATAATTTTAAATCCATATATTTTACTCAATATAGTTATTTATGATATTAAATATAGATTTATGATTTAAATAAATGATTCATAATTTTGGGGAATTCATTTTACATGCAAGACACTAGTAAGGCTCAAATATAGATAGCCACTCTATGCATTTGTAGGTCAAATTAGGAAAATATGATGGAAAAATTAAATGGTTTTTCCCATAATTATTAAACTATATTTTAAAAGGAATTAATTTTTTATATAACGTAACATTTGTGATAAATTCATTCAATTAAAAGAATTTCCATCATTTAGTATTCAATTATTATTATCCATTATATTTTCTATATGATATTATCTGTGGATAGAAATTGTGAACAATTTATTGAATAAATGGTACTTTTTTAAAATCATTTACATTACCATAATGATTATGACTTATTTTAACATTATTGAAAAGTTATTAAAAAATGAAATATATATTTAATTATTAAATTTTCCATATTTATAACGCGTTATTGGTTTTGGAAATCTTCTCCTATATGTAACCCATACTTAGGATTTGAGGTCCCCACTTTCATAGGTTTTATTTTTTCTATGATTTTAGGAAATCATTAATCATTGTTATAGTGGGATATGAATTAGTGAATAAAGATAAAATTAAAAGAAACTTAGGTTTGGATTTCATGATTTATAATTTATCATGAATTTCATGTATGTATCTAATATAACAAGACTAATAAACTAATTAGTCCTTCAGGATGAAATTCATTATTTCTTATGCTAAAATAATAAAGTTACCATAGACTTTGGGCTATTGGATTTTGGGTTATTAAAGTTGGTTTCAGAGTAAGTTTAGTAGAAATAATAGGAAATAAAATTAGAAAAACATATATTCAGAAGATTAACCTTATAATGACTTTGATGATTTTCCCAAAGAAAATAAGATTGTGATTTGTATGAGGATTGTTTACAATTTTTATATTATAATCATGGTTTAATGATTATATATTTAATCACATGTTCGATGCCTTATAAACCCCTTCTTTGGTTTATGTGATTGATATTAATTGGAATAATAATATTTTTGGAGATTTGATTTCAAATCATAATGGTATTATGTAAAACCTATTTTAATGTTATGTATTATAGTGTTTCTAAGTGAATTATCTAAAAATAGACCATTTTCATTACAATATTAATAATTTATTTCATGTTTTAACTATGTTCTTTTTTTAGATTTATGATCATTCATTTAGTTGAAAGGGAAATGAACATAGAGAAACTTCTTGTCCCTGTAATATGATTTAATCATCTCTATAAAAACCAATGTTTGTTTAAATTATTTTCTAAGAATTTTGAACAACCAAATTTCATATAAAAAAACTATTTTATATGTCCATTAAATTATCATTTTTTAAAAATTCAATAGATCATAGAGTTTCATTTATAATAATTCAAAATCACAAATTTTTATCTTATATAACAAGGGAAATATGACCAATGACATGCCTATTTATTTTCTCAGGACATGCAATTCATGATGGAAGTAAAAGAAGAGATCAAAAATTTAATCATAGATACTATTGTCTGGATTTAAGTTATTAATAATTTTATTTTGATATAATTTAGAATATTTTTGGATGGATGAATCGTATGGATATACATCATATCATTGATTTAATGAAATTAATGCATAAGGAATAAAACAAAAAGGTTTGTTTAATGTGTTATGATGTTTTTTAGCATAGGATGTAATTATAAACATTATTTTGATATATTCTAAATATCTTGAGAGTCATAAAAAAACTAATTTATATTGTATAGTGTGTTTATTTTTCAGAATATCAAAACATTAGTTAGATGTACTAAATATCTTTAAAAGGTGGTGTAGTGAATAAGAAATTATTTATGGGAGATATTTATAGAGTTTAAATAAATGATTAAGGTATATATAACCGTCATGATTATTAGGTAAAAAGGGTTATTTAATGAACAGTTACATTAGATTTTGTATAAATAATATTAAAATTAAGGATAACATTTAGTGTTTATAATATCTTTGAATTATGGTAATTATGGTTTGTTAAATTTTTTGGAATGTAAAATTAAATGCAGGAGATAAAATTTCAGGTTATATCATATAATTAATTTTGAATATATGATTTTCATTTTGGAGGATTTTTATCAAACTTTTTGGAGTATTTTAAGGATTATAAAAATATATTTTTAGAAAACGGAAAACCAGTTGGTCAGCCGAAAACCCATCGTATCCAGAAAGGACACAATTCTTGAACCCACAAATGAATAGAGAAAAGTATGAATCAACTAATATTGGCCTACCTGTTGTCCTGGAATGGATGAAATTGTTTTTCAATATTTAACTGTTATGATAGGTGAATTTTATGATCATTTTGGGAAATTTTATTTTATCGTAGAGATAACCGTGGCATTGGAAATTGATTTGGTGTTATGTGATTCAGGTTATTTCAAAATAAAATCACTATTTTGGGAACCAAGTATGATTAATTTAAATAGAATATTATGTAATTTAATTTGATGAATAAATTTTGAATTTTATTTTGGAAAAATATAAGATTTTATTATAAAATTATGTTGATTCAAGTTATTTATTATAATTTTTAGAGCACATTAGAGATTATATGTTTAGAGATTGAAATATTTTAGAGATAAATATTAAATTTATCTTTGAAGACTTTGTGATAAAATACTTCTAGTTTTTGGGTTTCAATATTAGGATGGAATATTTTTTAGGAACTTTATGAAAAATCATTTATGGAATAGTCTATTTCAAATATTTTGTATTACTGTTTATTTTTTGTATATTAAAGAATTTCACTTAACTTGGTGGATTTTTATTTTTTGGAATTATCTTATATTATAATAACAATATTTTTTGTTAATATATTATTTTTATATATTTTCTAGCTATATAATTTGGATCTTCATGAATGATAAAAAATCATACCCATCATTAGTTGTAAAAGATGAGTATGTGGTTGAAATTTATTAATGGATTAAACATTACATGTTTAGTAAGTAGATTTACTTATGTTGTTGATCTATGAATTAAAATAACTCTTCAACTCTAGGAAAATCCTTTTGGGAAAAATTCTGCCTATTTAATTTTCTTTTCTGGAATTCAGTGGGAATTCAATACATCATAAACTTTCAGTTTTGTAATGGTTAATAATCTAATTACCACATACTCTATCACTGTCCATATTTAATTGGGAGTTATTTTCCTATCCAAAATAAATGTTTTCAATTCATACTTATGTTCCCATATACAGAAGCCAAATATGTGTTATTACTGATGAAATTCATATGTCCCATTCTATCTTTTCAAGTGGATGTTTTATTGATCCTTTTTACGATATGAGATTTATAAAAATGAATTTTGAATAATCGTAACCTAGTTAAATAACTATATTTAAATTGGAAGGAAATAATTTACTTAGATAGTGGGGGGGGGGGAATTTAACACCGTAATATTTTAAAATAATAGCATTTTTTATGATAGAAAATGTGATACTGGACACTGAGCTTAAACATAAAACAAAACATGATTATTTAAAATTGTCCATTATAACCAAGAAATAAAATAGGTAGGAATGAAGAGTATCAATAGTAATTTTACATATAATATTTTCATGTTCATTTTTTATTTTTTATTAATTAATTGTAAATATGATCTTTGGTTTTTAGTAAAGTCATTTTTTTAATAAAAAATTTAGTTTTCTTAAACATGATTACCATTAATTCTTATAAGAAAAGAATATAAAATATTTTTAAATTTTTTTAAATTGTATTGGATAAAATGAAATTTATTTTTTAAATCATAATATAAAAATTATACTAGGGTGATTTATTTTGATTTTTATGAAAATTATTATTTTTCTAGTGAATTGTGATAAATACATCTTTTTTCTGGAAAACATTAGTTCTATTTGAACAATTTTCAAAGTTTCATTTTATTGTACATCTTTTACAAATTAAAATTATTTATATTATATATTTATTAAACTATTAAATAAAATTTAAATAAATTTCATGGGTTAATTTGGTCCCAACACAACTTTATACTTCAAGAATACATTTTTATCTAAACCTGCATTTTGTTGCATTTTTGCAGTGTAATTTTTAATTATTCTTATTGTATGTTTTGAATTATGAAAAATGGAATTAATATTTTTATTCTATAGGTCCAAATTTGTATAAATATATTCCATCTATTTTTGTCATAATGAATAGTAACATTAGTAGATTTTATTAACACGTAAATGGTAAATTGAGTAATTATGGGTAAAAATAATATGATATAGACTATAAAATTATCTTATAACAATCCCAAATTTCATTGGATGACTAATTTTAATCAATAAACATTAAATTTTTGATTTTATGACAATTTCTGTCTATTTTTATGATGTTATGGTGATTATAATATTTTAGTTAAATAATCGTCAACGATATCACATTCAATAATTTAATTAATATAGAATTTTAAAATGAATATATCCAGAGGATAATATAAAAAGTAAATATAATTTTGAAATTTAAAATATTTTAAAAAATATGGTAATTAAATTTAAAATTATAATGAAAAAATAATTAAAATAAATTATTACACAATACTAATATAGTACTTATTCCATGAATGAAAAAATCAAATATATTTTTTTTAAAATATTAAAGATATTAAAATTATAGATATTTTAGGTGATACAAGATCTTTATAGAAATATATGATATAATTAGAATGTATTAAGATTTTTGGGTTGATGTTATATTTTGGTATTAATATTATTAATGTCAAAGTAATGAGAAGTATCAGAATTGAGATTAATGATATTTTCAGTATTATAATATTTTATTAAATTATTTAAAGATCATTAAAATAGTAAATAATAAAAGAATAAAAAATATATGTTCATATAAAACATACCCTTTAAATTTATACAAAATTTTTAATCATTTAATGCTATAATAGTTTTATTATATTTTAATATTTAGAAAAATTACAAAATTATCTATTGCCTCCATTATAAAATGGTACCCCTTCATTCACCTATTTACACAAAATTTATCCATATAGCTCCACAAAACTCATCTTATTTATATTCCCAACATAATTATAAAATTTATATAGATTGAGATCCATCCAAAAGGTCAAATAGGTATACTGTAATAATATATTTGTTGTATGTCCATTGAAGAAGAGATAATCATCTTTAATGACTGTTTCGAGTTTATTTCAACTTCTACTTCCTCTTCACCTATTTTTTGATCCAAAATTAATCAATACAGTATTTTATATATACTATGATGTTTTTATTGTTATTATAAATTATTATTTTACGTTTTATCCATCTTATAAAAAATTATAACATCGTAGGAGCGTACGTACGACATATCGTCTTCACATAGCTGTTTAATTAATTTTTCTTAAACATTATACATAGATGGTAATGATTATGTAAATAAAAGATATATATGATAATTATTACATGATAATGATAATGAAAAAATAATTTATCAATTATTTTCCTACCCATTTACCATTAATGCAATCATACCATCGCTTGTGGGTATATACGACTTACCATCTCCATGACATGATAATTTTTTTCCATGTTTCACATTCAATAATGGATAGAAAAATATATTTAATGAAAAAATTTGATATTTATAACACTAATTAAGTTATTTATATGATATATTTATATCCTATGCAATATAATTGGGATATTCATGAGAAAATATTTATGAGAAAATAGGGAAATTGACTCATGAAATAATAAAAATAATGAAATTTTATTAAATAATGGAGATAAAATATTATAAAAGGATAAAATAAGATATTTTAAATGTTTATATGGTTATATAAAAAATTATTAACACTATTTTTAAAATAAAAAAGTTGTTAATTGATGAAAACATAAAAGTGATAATGAGGTAACGAATTTATTAACTCATCTTTTATTCATAGTGTTAAACATCAAGTACGTTGATTATGTAATCCTAGGAATATGGTTGAAATTTCTTGTGATTATATTATGTTGTATTTCCAATTTTTATAAGTAATTAAAATTAATCTCAAAATTGATTCATTTTATTAATTCTCACTTCAATGATTTGATCTTAGTAAGGTACTTGACCTTAATTTTCATTCTATGAGCCATATTTTAATGTTATGCATGTATATTATTTTATGAGGTGTATATAATTCCCCGTTAAAATGATATATCAAAAATATATTATTATCAATATATGTAATGTTTTTTTGAATTTTATTAATTAATGAAGAATATTTTTCAAGTGATTACAAAGTGGTAAGGTATTCTCGTCTCACATCATCTTATGTGAGACATATGTCATATTCGAGAACTAATTTATTTTGTGTTGGGTTTATACTTCCCATTTTATTTATTTTTCATAATAATTCAGATAAAATTAAATTTGTTATTGAATATACGTATAAAATGTTTAATGGATATTATTTTTTACTAAACCATATACTAGTTTTTATGTACGATGAATAATTGTAAGGATATTTGAATAACTAGGGTATTAATGTTAAATATGAATATTTTACACAATACAGATATTATTTGATAATTCTTATTGATTTATTAATTAACTCTATAATTTATATATTCCAGGAAGCTATGTAATTGTTTGAACTCGGTGAGGAGTGATTACAGACAAACTCTTGATTCTTCAATTGGTCTCATTAGAAAAATATGTTGTTTAAATTAAATGGGGTCTTACCCATAATGGTTAAAATACATTTTGAAAGATATTAAAAGTATAGATACCATGTTGTTTGATACCTATTCATTAAATATTATTATTTTACATAATTATGAATTAATTTATTATTATCGAAGATATTTTCACTATAATAATATCTATGGATACAGATTGTGCACATGTTTTTGATGAAATATTATTTTTTCAAATAAATTACAATGTCATAATAAATATTCCTTATTTTCTAATGATAGAAATGTTATTGATTAAATGGAATGTATATTTAGTTATTTACATGATCATATTGATTATGAGTTATTGATTAAATAAGTCTTCCACATTATATATTCCTCACTGAGAATTTGAGCCAAACCCATTCTAATATTTTATTTTTCACTAAGAGCATAGGAAATGATTAATTATTATTATAAAGGAACATTCAAGATTCAATAAATATTATTTGAAAATAAAATTCTTAGGGTATTTTATGTTTCAAAATGTAATCTGAATTTGAAGTATGTATCTTGATTACAAAAACTACTATATTATTTTTTAATCGATGAAGTGATTCCATGTATCTTATTCCAATTTAATAATGTATATACAATATCTATGATACTGGAATTTGGGTTGTAAAAAAAATTCACATGTAGTTTATAGAAATGGATGTATTTATAGAAAAACTCAAATAATATATACCTTATCAAAACATTATGATCTTATTATACAGTTATCCTCAAAGTCTATCATAGGGCCAGGCTTTGTAATCTATGTTTTCTTAAATATAGATCCCATTGATTCTACTAAAATTCTTCTCATACCAATTATATCAACCCAAAAACTAGAATACCTAAGTCATTATTTAATTTAATACATTTGAATATGATACAAGGAATAACATATCAAAGGACTAAATAGTTTAGCAGTCATTGTAAAAAATATAAATATATGATTCTGATATTACATTTTTATTAAAAATTACAACATATTTTTTTGACAATTTATTTATTCCCTAAAGCATATTATTTCATATATTTCATATTATGATCCCTTCAATAATAAAAAATAAGAAAAATATGTGTGATCTCAAATGGACACGATGGTTTATGTATAATAGAAGCTTTCCAGAATCAATGGGCATAATCAACATGGAATGTTAAATAAGTAAACACATATTCCATTTAATTAATTTGACTAGAATAATAAATATGAAATTGTAAGTAACTAAAAATACAATCTATTTAATAAATAAAGTGTCTACTTTAATAGGATAAGGAATAATCAATATAGGAATATAAATGATTGAAAAAATTCCATTTAATCAATAAAATAAGTAAGAAATACATCTATAGATAATATGATAGAGAAAATATCAATGATAATAATTATTGAATTATTAATGAATGATATTATTACTTATTGGATGTTATTTTTCCCATTCACATGATAGTTTACTATCAAGATCTATCCTCATGATAGTTTTAAACCGATGGGTATAAACCAATTTAACAATGTCCAGAAAACCAACTTGTCCCATGGAACTGTCGATGCTGCAAGGGGAAATCTATTAATGAGACCCCCCAGAGTCTTTAATTTCAAAATCATTCTTTATAAATATAATAATATTTTAAATTAATCAATAACATATCGTATCAGTAAATAACTGTATTGGGTAAATAATACTAATTTATCATAATTTCCCTGTTATAAAAAATTAAATGCAAAAAACTACATATAAATGATATACTGTTTAAGAAATAAACCTATGCATGATAAATGATATTATTATTTAAAATGATTTAATTTACAATGATCACATGAAATTAAAAATTTCAAGTTGAAGTGACTAACTACAAAAATGAATGAAATAATGGAATATCAACAAGGTTTTTAGAAAAAATAATCATAAACTATCAAATGGGATAATAAATACAAATGAGATTTTTTTTGAAAATGAAATGAAAATTAATGTCAATTTTTTTATAAAATTACAAAATTGGTAGAAATGTAATTAATAAATAATTTTGAAAATTGTTAAAACTATTTTTGATATTTTTATTCTATATTGTTTTGGTAAATAATTTATTTTTGACCAAAATAAAAAATGAAGTAAGATTTTCATAAAAACCCAATCTCTATTATTTTAAGTACCTAATAGTTGAAAATAGAAATATTACATTATAATATAATTAATAAATATAGGATATGAAAATGAAAATGGATTATTAGACAATGATATAATAATTTACTTCAACTAAAATTCAAGAACAAACAATTTCAATTTGAATGATATTGTTAAATAAACCCATACAATGATCATAATGTATATGTGAGAATTATTCAGTCAATTGAATATGTGTTTAAACTATAAATCAATATAAAAGTGTTATATATACACTATTTAAAATAAATTACGCGTATACCATTACAATATGACTAAATGAAGGATAATTGAGATGAATTTCATTACCTCAAGATTCATTTTTATTAAACATTCATTGAAATCATAAATAGTTGTTTTAGGATTGTTTTTAACTTATACATGAATAATATTTACATTTATAATATCATATTATATCCTTTTATAAAATATTATCAACCTTATTTTAATAATCATTTTTTTCATTTTTCTGAGTGTTAATTATGTTTTTTTCTCATGAATGTTTCATCATGAATGTCCTATTTTTGAATATATTATATAGTTATATTATATAAATAATTATAATCATGAAATAATTTTCATATTTTTAGCAGAATTATAGTTTTTTGAAACCACTCAAAAAATATAGTTAAAAAAAGGACTATGTTACAATCATGGAGATGATAGGTTGTATATAGGTGTGAGTAACATTTCCATTTTTCGATGATCATTATAGAAAACAAGTTAGTAAAATTTTATCTTTGAATAATGATTATAATATATTATCTGTTTTTTTATTTCTTCAAATATAATTATATATATCATACATTTGGCATGGTTATGAAAATAGAGTTTGATCGATTCATGAAGGCGATAGTACATACGTACAAGAACAATATTATCATATTCAATTGGGTCAAAAGGTAAGAAATAAAATGATTTATTATATTTTTAAAATATTAAATATTCCATTAATATCAATTTTATTTCGTTTATTTCACATATTTTTATTAACTTTATCCTTATTTCATTCCATGAAAAGGGTTAGTGAATGGAAAATCATATCGCTTTGTGAGGTTCTATTCAGTCGTACAAATGAGTGTCATAATCATATCACATATGGAAAGGATAGAAAAATGTTACATTTTAAATTAAGACTTTAGAGTAACTGTTATGTTATAAATATCACATATATATAGTTTAGATCCATTATCATACCCAATCGTGAGACATGGAAATGACAAAACGAACGACATTAGTTCATGGGGCGGTAGTGCATCATAAAAATGAATGATGATTACAAAACCCATTTTATTAAAGTGGAGGTGGGTTTGTTTTAGGAAAATGAAAAACACCATATTATTATATGTATGATAATTCGGTAATTATAATATAATTATTCCAAAATAATTTCACAATGAAAAACATTACCTATTTTTCAGCAATCTATTTTTGGATTGCACCAGACCCTTCCTAGGTTTATACTCAAAAAAATTCTTATAGAATGATAGGATGGTCTTCAAGAAGTTATTTGGGAATATATTATCCGAACTAATTTTTTAATGGTGTAAAAAATAGTGGAGAGGGGATTACGTTTTACCGGTGAGCTGAGTGGCCCACTAGTAATTGCTGATAAGAATAAATTCTACAAAAATTTGTTTCAATTAAAAAGGATATAATAAATTATAATTTTAGATATTATAAGTATTGAGGTAGAAATATATTCATAAAATATATTTTATACAAGTGTTTTTGTTATTTTAACCACTATCTTTTTAGTTTAACAAAAAATTAATTTATTTTACCTTAAATACTAATATTAATATTTTTCTCTTTTAAATATTAATTAATATTAATTTTTTTTCCTTTATTATAAATTAAAAATTATAATGATTCTAAATATTAAATATATTTTTAAATATTTTTTCACAAAATATCTAAAATTTAATTTAAAATTAATATTACCAACTCAATGATAAATAAAGTTTTCAAAGTGAAGATGTAAAAAATATTATAATGATTTAATATCCAAATTCAATATAAAATTATATAAATGAAAAAAAAAATTATCTATAATTTTTTTAATATTAATTTAAAATAATTCAATATATAATGTAACATTATTAATAATTTAAATGATATATAAAATTTCAATTAAACTATCTATTCTTAACTATTCATTGAAAATTATTCATTCTAAAAAAATACCAAAAATACACCCTAAGATAATTTTTATATCATAATTTCAAAACTGAATTTCCTTTTTTTCAATAGATTTTGAAAAATTGATAAAAATAATAATTTTAAATTATGTATGCATAGTATGATAAAAATGATTTCTAAAAAATTACATGTTTTTAGAAAATATATATTTTACTTTAAAATGATTCATATTATTATTTATAATCAATATATTACCCTCTATCATGTTTAAGATATTTTTTTCATAACATAGAATGAAAAATTCATAACCTCCAACTTAAATGAAAGTTTATAATGGTTAGGTTTATATAATATGTTAATAAAGTATCACATTTCGTATAAATTAGGTATTGCGTGCGTCATAGGAAATAAAAAAATAAATTTATTCTATTATAAATATATTTCAATTTATTGGGGTGCTAAATTTTCATATAATCTTTTTATTTCATGTCATACACACTATCAAATATCATGTTCTTCTTTTGGAATTTTTCAGTGTTATAATCATGGATGGTAGAGGGATGTTCACTACCTTTCTCCTCTTTTATACTGATGAAATTCACCTTTTTGGTTAGGTATCCAAAATAATCCAATAAAACATATAACCATATTTATCTACTATGATTAAGGGTATAGGAAATATATTAACTTGAACAAATATTTCATTTTTCTATGTTCAAGATTCTTTGACATGGAAAAATTGGATTTCTAATAATATTGGAGTTAAGAGGTAGGGGAAATATTATTTATTTTCCATTGTGTCCCCTTATTTTTGGGAAAATTAAAAAATATGTTAACTTGATAGTATCATATATGGAATTATTTTGCAGTTTTCTTAGAGTAAATGAATGTCTATGTCCCATACTAGGAGAGTTTTCTTTGTCAATATACAGATCACCTCCAAATTTTTCTTTGCAATATCTATAAATTTATAGACTTGATGTCTCATTATGAATAATAAAAATATGATATTTTTTATATTTAATGGATCAATCCATGAAATCAAACTTATTAAAACTTTAGGGATGTTTCAAATCAATCCCACCATCATGGGGGAGGGGGGGATTGGGATTATTTATATAAATGATTTCAGTGATTTATTTCCCATAATGTTTATTTGGAATCTCCTAACATCTAATGAATTTTCTATTCAGTTTATTTATATAAGGTTTATTATAGTATTTCTTAAAGGGTACCCCTACTACCATTCCTCATAAAATTGTTCTCACATAAAGAACATATTCAATAACATAATCAGATGTTCTAAATATATGGTTAGCATGTTGTATATCATAAATTACCATAAAACTCCTTAGAATGAAAAAAAGAATTAAGAATCTATTTTTTCATTCCCAATGGTAAAAAATGTGTATTAATGAGATTATCTAAAAAAATCTTAATTTATGTGATATTCCCTACTCACATATCTCTTGACATGTATTCATATGCCTTGATGAATATAGAAAATATCATATAGACTATATATGAAAACAATCACTTCATTTCTATTTATTAATATATATTTTATTCTATGAAGGAATGCCTAAAACCAGCTCATATTTTTTCTTATTGATGGAAAATTTTAACTATCTTATAATACTATATATCCCAGGGAATATTTTTAGAGTTTGACTACAAACTAAAGATCAACTTCAGGGGGTTGAATTCTCGATGGACTCAGGCTACCATCTAAGAAAATGGGATGTGGAAAACATATAAAAACAATTCATTAATTACATTTTTTCGTCAAAAATTTTGAAATATATGTTGGGGATGTTGGGAATCAATAAATTATTGTTATTATAATTTTAGACCAACCACCATCCATCACTACTTCCGTCGATAATGATTATTTCTATAATATACTTCTTGTGTCTTTTGCATCTACCATTAAGTAAACTTGGTGAGATAAGATCACATTAATATTTGATGAAAAAGTCACATCTCTTCATATAATAATTACTTTAATAAACATTTATTTCCTTGTTTTCCTTAATGTTTTAAAAGTTTTCATTGAAACTTTTATTCCATATCTTAATATATTATGGTTAGTCGGTTTGCATAGAATGGAAAGAATTACAATTATTCTAAAAATAATCCCTTTGATTCCTATGATTTATATGTTGATTAAGATGAATGTATTTTATGTGTATTATTGTATTCCATGACCTTCTACGAGGGTGGGTATCTTCTATACCCATATTGGGTTCATAAAAGTTTGATTCTCTCACTATGTTTTTACCTTCGGTGTTTAAATAGGTTGGATGGAAATTTTTTTTTGGAGATCAATACATTAGGTATTCTCAGTGTCCATGAAAGGAAAATAAGTTACCTAATATTAATACACAACCAATATATTCCATGGAACCCTATGCTGTTCATGGTTAATATTTATAGTGTGGATTATGGAATGCCTGGACCGTTTGGGTGTGTTGGTGCCTTCCTCACCCACCATGGTTTTACCAAATATTGCTTCTCTAATTGTATATGGATTGAAACAATATGAGGATAAACGTTGTGTAAAGATATAGTCTATAATTCATAATATCAAACATTAATATAAATATCATTGTATTTAATCAGACACAAAAGTGTTCATTTATTACTGAGTGCCAGAACCAAGGTTTTCTCATGCAAAGTGGGCCTATATTAGATGAAACGTCTTCAAGACACTAGTCACATCAACTTGATGGTATCACATTTATATAGAGAGGAGAAAAAATTTTCATATGTCCTATCAAATAGAGAGATCATGGATATGTTCTTGATATTTCCTTTTTGGATTTACAACTACTACACAATGTTGGTAGATGTGGATATTCATGTTTTGATCCACTCCTACATTTATAAAACCCACTATGATGCCTAAATGTGTTTTTTACAGTTTTCTAAAAAAAATTGTACTTGATTCATCCATATCATAAAAAATTCTAGTAAGATATCAAATAAATATTCATAACCATTTTTCATGATTTAATTTTTTAAAAATATTCATTGGTTTTTGAAAAATTGATTTATATTGGTGTTAATGTGAAATATTTTTCTAGATTTTTGATATTAAAAACATTATCAATATTTTAATTGATTTTTGAAACACATTCCCCATTAATTACTGTCCAATATTACTTTTCACCAACATGAGAGGTAATATAATATTATTTTTTATCTTTTTTTAGTACCCTCCATTATTGTGTGAACTCATTTTCTGTTTATCTTAAATAACATGTTCGTATCCCTTATCAATGTTTATGAGATATATGAAATTTGATATATTAATTTAATAACATTATTTTAAAGACACATTTCCTTTTGACTTTGAGACCTACCTTTATATCATCCACGATTAAACCCCTTAATATCCATGAAATCCCATATACTTTTGAAACATTATAATATTATTTTTCATACCTACACACACTATTGTCTTTATTTTCATGAATATATGTCAAAATTATTGTAGGGAATTTGGATACTTCATATGTTATCTTGGTTCTTGGTTAAATTTTATGTGTAGTTGGGGTGGAGTTATAATTTTAGTGAAGGACCAAAATTACTTAATTTCATTTTGAAATTATTTTTTACAATAAAAAAGAAAATAAATATAAAAAATGAAAAGTAAAGAGTGTAAATAGAATTATACATCATATTCATATTTATAACTCATTAAATTCATTGAAAAAAATATAATAAATCCCATTTCATTTATGGTATTATACTCACTCCACATGCTCCATACAAAAAAGGAACAAAAAAGAAAAAAATAAGAGAAACAATCATTCAATTCAATTAATTTTCTATGAACTATTATATTAGTTGAGAAAATATAATTATGTATGGTAAATCATTTTTGTGGTATATTGAGGGAGAAATATATTTTTAAATGTTTAATCATGCATTGTATTGAAAGGGAAATTGTTTTGTAGCCTTAATTCTTAAATTTTTACACCCCAACCCTATATCTCAATGATGAACCTTTAAAATCCCTATGATTGAAGCATTATTCATTATCTCTATAATGGGGAGTTTGGTATTTAATCAATTATATATTATTTATTTAAGTATTTTTAACTAATAATATATTTAAAAAATATTTAAATTTTGATACATGGGTGATATGAATTTTTATTGAGTTAGGTTGTGACATCTTTCCAGGAAGAAATAATGTCATTGAAAAACATTTCATGTTAGAAAGAAAATAGAAGAAAATTTATTTCATAAAAGATACATAATGGATATCATTTTGAAAAGAATAATAGTAATTTTCTCACTATTGATTTAGGTTCAGATTTTGATTTAGATATAGGTTTCCCAAGATTTAAAATTCTAATGTATGGGTGTGAGATCAAACTATAAATTATCATATATTTTAAGCTATAAAAATTGGTTATACGTTATTTTTAAGGTCATATATTCAATAATTTAACCAATTTTCATTTAAATAAAATTTTACATTAATTATTTAATCATAGATAAAAATAAATTTTTTTTATTTCATTAAATTTCATGGGGAAACATTAATTCAATATTCCTATCATAAAATTCACCAAATATAAACAAATTAGTAAATTATTATTTTAGTATTATTTCTTTATTGGTATTTTTATCAAAATAGTGTCGCTGGTGATGAATCCAACCATATGGGGTATAAATAAATCATGAAAATTATAAAAACATTGAGTTGAAAAAAACTATCTAAACATTAGTAAATGGTTCAATAGATAATATACCAGAATTCTAAAAGTATGATTCATGTTGTAAATAATATAAATCTCTTTGGTTCATATGTCCAAAAAATATCTAGGATATAATTGATCATTAAAGATATAGATTGATATATAAAAATCGTGAAAACTGAACAATCCCTTATTAATTTATTTTACTTTCTCAATTCAGGTATATCATTTTTATGTATTTTTAATAGAACTAAAATTAATTTGGATTATGGATATGATATATCCTAGAAACATCATATTTTTTCACCTAACTATAATATACATTAATTGTGGTCAATCATTCATTGAAAATAAATAAAAATTTAAATGGAAAATCCTCTAAAAATATTTATTATAAGTAGGTGCCTTTTTTTCCACTCAATGAGTTATAAGAATTCATAAAAAATCAGGTGGGAAACCACATACAATGGAATATATTTTCTAAATCACGATTGATTATTTTACAATCTTACACTTATTCCCATGAATTTTCTTTTAATCCTCAATTTTGATTGATCTAAGGAGACTATCTTGATGTAAAACCAAGATCCATGTCTTCCCTCATGTGTACAAAAATATAAGTTCTATGTTTGTGTTATTTTGTTCATATTTTGTTATTTATTTTCATTGTTTTTTTGGAATGTTTATATAAAATACAAATAAACATAAGTTCTCATTATTTCCTTCATAATGTGGATTGTGTAATAATTTGAGCTGGTTGGTCTCTTCAACACTATTATTTCATGTGATTATTATTTTGGATTTCATTAATTGATTATATACATAGGCTAAAAATAATGATATTTTCTGATTTAGTGTTAAAAAATTTAAAAAAATCATAAACACATAAAACATATCGATTTCATCGTGAATTTTCTAGAAGAATTTAGATTATTCCATTGAATGTAAGTTAATTGAATACTAAGAGTTATCAGTGAACAATATCAAGTTTCCAAATGAATCCCAAAAGGAAGCATTGAAGAAACTCACATATGATGTTGTGTTTTAAATGATATATGTTAACAAATATATGAAATATCTCACATCCATTGAGGGAGATTACAATTGAGCATAAAGGGGAAATTACCTAGGTTGGTAAGGATATGTCAACATAACAAATTCCATTTTCATAACATTTTTTCAATTACTGTATTCAAATCATCAACCATTCCCACTAATCATAATTATTATTCTAAAACATTATTATTTATCAATTTCATAATATAAGGCTTCATTGGGGGATGACCAAGGGTTAATAATTTACTAATATTGTTTCTATTTTAAATCAATCACATAATTTTACCACTATGTTTACATTTCCAACACATCAAATTAAATTATTAATTTTGAAACAAAAAATTATCATAAAGAGTTAACAGTAAATAATTTACCAATTAATATTTAGATCATAAAATATAAAATAAACATAAGTTCAGATGAAAAAAATGAGACTGAATAAAATATGTTAATTTGTTAATTAATGTTATGAATAGAAACTATGTTAAGAAAACGAATGATTTTATGCACAAAGATCACAATAATCCCAGGAATGTTTCTCTATTTTGATTATCCATTAACTCTCTTAATGTTTGTGGGGAAATTTATAGATTAGATGACTTATATAATGTATACCCAAAATGATATGTGATTTATTTTAAGACACCTCCTAGAAATATATAATAAATATGAATTTTTTGATTAAAATTTTGATTCATATACATTATAAATAAAAAAATGATTTTCTATTTTAAATTGTAAATAACTCAAATTTATTATATGTTTTTATTTATATTTTGGTAGGATACTAAAAAATAAAGATCTTGAGTAATAGTGAAGAATAAGACTTGAAGTGTTATCAGGAATTGTTTATTCACATTGTGAGATGTTTGAGATGTGATTCAGAGGCATGAAGAGGAAACTAGAGGAGAAAACAATTGAAATATAATTATGTAGAGAACTTTTATAGTATGAAAGGTCATTCACATCATGAAAGTTTAAGGATTTCATTCCTGCAAATACCCCATGAGATAGGACATGAGTTACCCAACCCATAGTGAATACATGAACAAACACGACATGACAAAAATTGTCATGTCATGATCCATGAGGAAGATTCCCTGAAGCTTTTGAATGAAAGGTAAAATGTTTAACATGATCGCGTCTAAATGTATTAAAACTAGCGTAGTTTAATGAGGTAGATTGAATGAAATATTTTATGACATGAGGGGTCCTTCACAATTATATATATAGGGATTGAGTGGTCTTCTAATTTATTTTACAATTAATATAGTTTTCCATAGATAATATTCTACATCAAGGAACCCTCTGGAATCTCTTTAATATTACATTCGATTACTCATTCTACTTTATAATTTCATGAATTGTAGGAGGATTAACTCCATCGTGTTCCATGTAATGTAAATAATGGGGGAGTTTTGAGTATGAGTTATTTTCATTTATTCTTTGATCATGTTTTTAATTTGGTATTTTTATTTTAATTCTTCTACTAATTATTTTTTTTATTTCAAGACTATTGAAAATGTGATTAATAAAGTAAAATCTAATTCCATAATTGATCGTTTTAAAAAAATTACAACTTATTTAATTTAAAACTAGTATGTTTTAAAATGGTATATAAGATATTAATTCATTAATAACCCTAAGTTATTTACTATATTAAAAGTGTAATTTTACATTGAAGAGGGTATATAATGAAAAAGAATCACCCCCCATCATGAATCCATAGTAAAAATTGAAAAAATAAATTACATTCTAAATATAACTAACACACAAAACAATAATTTGTAGAACATGATATGATTTTTCATTTAGATATAAATATATATATATTATACCATTATTCTTAATTAATCTCATTCTATTTAATCATTTAAATTTTCTAAAATATCTTTTTATAATCTAATGGCCTTCTCCTCACACACTCCAATTATCTATTTTTTAATTTACAACTTTTTTTGAGTTTTTATAAATTAATAGATTTTACTAAAATCAAATTTATTAATGTCTCCCTATTGGACAATAATTTTTTAACATTATCGCTATTGAAGATTAAAAAGTAGATTTTAATATTTTTAAAATTGTCATTTTTTTAAATTTTTACCATTTTATGATTTTTGTTCCAATGTTATAATTTCATATTTAAAAATAATTTATGCATAACCACACCACACTATCCAAGGGAAATGATATATTCCATTATAACCCTGAACATAAAATAAGGATTAGAAGGTATAATAAAGTGGTTATGACCATGTTTGGAAGAAGATCAAACCAATATTTTTCTAGGGATCCACTAAGAGATCAGGGGCTATGAATTCTCACCAATTATGGGTTGAAATACATCATAAATACTCAAATTGAGCATAATGTTTCCACTAGTCATATCCATCCACATTTATTTAAAATCACCTATCATCCAAATGTTCTCCTAAACTATAAAATTCATTTAATTTCATCATGAATATCCAAATTATCACTAATGAAACCCTAATGAACTCTATGTGATAATTCAATTTCAAAGAAATTTACGTGACACAGAAAAGAATAAAATTTTAAAATTTTTACTAAGATATCATGAATAAGAATGGATTCATATCTTTCGTGACCATTATAGGAAAACATAGGATGAGTTTGAAAAACTATTATTAACTCAATTCATCTATCTCTCAAAATTCAATGATATTTAGGTAAATAAATAAAATTTAATAAATTTGAATGTGAATCACTTTATCATTCCCCAGATCATTTTGAACACATGATTATAAAATTTCCTCATCACAAAATTGAGATGTGGTTATTAAATAAATTTTTTTAAAAATTTATTTTCTAGAGAAATATAGGGATTATAGATTCCTCAGTAGAAAGATACCAAATAATAAATCAACATGAATAATGGTATAATTTACTCAATGAAATTTAAATTCGATATCTTATAATGGAAATGTGAAAGAATATTATAAAGAGGAATCCACATAGTGAACAATAATGAATCGATAATGGGTCAAATGGATGAACTGATAAGTAAGATCGAAACCATGATGAGATAAAAACAAAAAAATGATGGTATGTACATTTATGTTGATAATTATTCCTCTTTAAGTTGGGGTAATAAATTGTACAGTTGGCGGAAACAAAAAATGGTCATGGATTGTAGTGAAGTAGATGTGGTTTTAAATAAGGATATATAAGAACATATATTCAAATCTAAATCTACATTTATTAGAAACCAAACCATTTTTTCATGTATGTTTCCTTCTTCTAGTCATTTTTGAGAGACAAGGGAATTTCTGGAAATTTTTGAAGTATACGCCTTGTACTAGGTTACTGTGGGTAGCCATGTGTTGGCAGTGTAGCGGCCATGTACATGGGCATGTAGGGATAACCTAGAGGCTGCCTAATTCGGGGTTCAAAAATTGTAAGTACATGCCGTGTACTTTAAATGTACATGTTGTGTACATTATTTTTTTCACTAAACGCATCGGGGTTGTGTCTGATGGAATGAACACCCTTCTTCTAGGTCTCGTTCGTCCGAGAGAACCTGTATGGCTGTGATCCTTCCCTGAGACCTCGAGCATCTGTTAGATCTTAGATTCGACCACCGTCAATTGCGTTGGTATCGCCTTGGTATGCTCTTTCTTCTTATTGAGCATGGTTTCATGATTCATCGTATTTATCAAGTTATCCTCTGTTGAATGTAATAGATGTTTTTGTCAATATTCGTTGTTATAAGGTGATTCAATACTCTAGGTTCACATATAGAGATCTCCTAATGTTAAGGTAGGTGGTTTGTGCCTTTCTTTTGAAAGTCATTGAGTTTTATGTGAAAATTTTCCAATACCCATGAATGGGGTATTGTACGTCTACTGTTTTAGCCCTATTGTTTGTCTGCTATGCTTGTACGCTTAGATGATTTTTGATTCTGAATTGGGTGAATTACTGGGATTTTTATGTGTTCCCCATGCATTTTTTTCTTGTTCTGACCATTGGGTCTAGTTTTCCTATTAAGTAACTATTTACTTTCACATTACTACTATTATAGTATGGTGTGACTATTGTTATGTTATGCTTCAGAATTATAGCCACGTAGTTCTAGAGGTTTACCTTTGCCGATATGCACCGTACCCTTACTGGACATGCACATTGATGTAATAACCTGATGTATATACCATAGGGGGAATGAACATTAAGGGATTCTTCAAAGTGTCTGTTTAACTTATGATTCAAGACCACAGGGGGAATTGACGCTGAGTGCTTCCTAAAAGAGTCTATAGTTCTTCAATGTGGGCCGTAGAGGGAATGTGACATAAGGGATTCCCTATAGCACCTTTAGTAGTGATACAAGACTATAGGGAGAATTGACGGTGAGGGCTTCTTGAGAGAATCTATGGTTAAGCTGAACCAGTGGGGTTAGACTGAGTGTACTACCTAGATGATTGATTGTACTTGTTATGTAAGACCATAGGGGATATGCTGTGGGTACTTCCGAAAGGGTTACCTTTGTGTTAGATACATGCTTTTTTTATTGGTAGGACCTGAGGGGATAGGTTGTAGATACTTCCCATAGGGTTACCTGTTTGTGTTTATATTCTTGTTTATTTGTTTCTTAATAATGAAACTATAGATCATTTACTGTTGATTACATTCCAATTTATTATTTCCTGTACTTTTACAAGCCATATATTCACTGACTGTTAGGTAGAGATCTCTTGGTGGTTTCCTACTAATATTTAGCTTCACATCCTATTTGGTCCATGCTTTAGGACCCAAACATATTATATTGTTGCAGGTATAGAAAAGGGAAAACACCCTTCTACTTCATGTACATGACATGTTCTGGAGCTGGAGAGCATGATACCATGATTAGGATTGCGATGATGTGGACCTAATTACTGTTATATTTTGTAGTTGTTTTGGTATGGTATTTCAGCATTGTGCTTTGTTTCGTTGCTTTCATAGACATTGTATCATGTATCATTTTATATATGTGCTCATGTTTATTCTATCAGTCTTTCATTGTTTATTTTTTTGTGGTATTATTACTATTTATACTATTTTATGGATTTTTTTTACTTTCACTGTGTACTCTTCCAATGAGAGAATAGTTTCTCCACTATCATACCCAAGTCCCTCGCTGCTAGTCAGCAGCCTCTGGCATTCGAGGAAATGCGCTTGAGGCCATGTGACCAACCGGGTATGGGGTGCCTCTGGGCGGCTTCCGGAACTGGGAAGTTACACCATATATGAGTGTTTGACGTCATTCATGGTGAAAATAATAGATACAATCAAATTACTGATGACGTATTGAAAATTTCATGGAGCATTGGTTAATGATCCAAAGAATTAATCAAGAGACAGAAATTTTACAAATCAAAACTTTGAATTTCATGTAGGAAAAATTGTGGAAAAAATATGATAGTGGCCAAAAAGTGTATGGATGGGAAACCTTGAAGAATACCATATATATATTTTAATGCCATCACCTTATGAAATAAGTTGTGATTATTGAATGTTTCCCAGATAAGTATGATTGAAAAGTAAATCCCACTCCTCATGTCTCGACATTCTTCCCACATTCACAAAACTAATATATAATAAAATATGTTTTCTTAAAAATCTATTATAAAAAATAATCACATATTTAAAACCATATTTTTTACTAATACCCTTTTATGTCACATTTATTAAAAATTATTTATTAAAATCACTCTTCTCGATGATATCTACTTCATTTTTCAGGTATGTTTTGGTTAGGTAGTTTTAAAATGTAAATACATATGGGATATATAATATCCATAATATTATAAATTTTTAAAATATACAATTATATCATTATTTACCAGTTAATATTAAAATATAAAATTTATTGATATGAAAATGAAATACACCTTTCCGGGATACAATACATCCTATTTACACATGAACATTGTTTATATTCCCTCGATGAATTAGAAGAAACAATAGTAAATGTTAAATCACATTACTATAATAATTTCTATAAAATATGTAATATATATTCATTAAATATAATATTATTACCATAAATTTCAAAATAAAAACAAAAACATAGGGCATCGCTGTCTTGAGGCTGTAGTCCACACGTACACACAAGTGATGTTATCTGTTTTCAATGGATTGGAAAGTAATATGATAAATGAGATATTATAAAAATATAAGTATAAATATTTAATAAATACCATATATAAAAATTAAATCTAACATTATATCCATATCTGAGTGGTTATTATATAAATGGACTTACATTGGTTCGCAAGGAGGTAGTCCACCATACACATGATCGAAAATTTCATTTCAAATTTGATGAATGAGGGGATTGATATTTGTTATGAAATTAAAAATATAAAATATTATTACGTTTATTATAATCATGATGTAATATAAATACATTTTCATAATATTTTATGTAGTTGGAAGATGGAATAAAACATACATTCTCTGTTAAGTATGATACTAATTTGTCAGAAAACCATCTTAGGTTTTCATGAGAACCATTCATTGTAGGGTTTAATAATAAAATAAATTCCTATTATAAGTGGGGAGGTAAATATATAATATATTTTAAGGTATTTTAAGAATAAAAATTATTTGAATTTTTTAAGAATTGAGGGTAGTGGGTGACCTTTTATAAGTATGGGAGAGGACACAAATGATATTTATCTGAAAGAAACTTATACCAACATTCCACACATGCCAAAGGGATCCAGAAATGATCATTATCAAACCATAAAATATATAATGTATAAATATATCCAAAAAATAATAATTTTACTAGATTATATGTTGTTTCAACCATTCTAGTTATATTTGAACCCCACGGTAAACCCGTTTTAAACATAAAAACAATAATTTGTTTTTTCTTTTAGACTATTCATTGATACAAAATACAAGGTTTAAATTATTATATAATATTAATTACTATTATTAAAAATATTTAATCTATTTTTCCAAATTAAATTCCCAAAATTTGAATAATTTAATAATAAATTAATCTCATAGACTTGATGATGCTACCATTTTCTAATGAAAAAGTTTCTAGAAGTTCAAAACGTTTCTATATAGAAATCTTACTAAAAATTAATACATTTTTTCAATATATTTTAAATGTGTAAAAAATTATATATAATTTTAAATATGATATTATATCTATTAATACCACCATGATTAATGGATTGGTTATAAATTTCATTCCTAAATTATTTTATTAATAATATATTTCAGTTTGTTAAAACATAAGGTTGTGTGTAACACAAGATATTGAAGAAATTATAATTATGTGAAATAATTAAGTCATAAAATATTTGGTTAAAATAATAAACCCCCTTAAAATGTATATCACTTTATAAATTACATCACAATGATGTATACAAATGAAGATAATTCTACCTTATTATATCTGTTGATTCCCTCATTGCGTCGAGTTGGTTGTTCCACTGAAAAACATGACCATTTGAGTAGTATTGTTAATTATAAATTTATATATATGATCCTAAATACCTATAGGTATATTATAATGACTTCTAGGTTCAGTACATGTGGTGGAAAATGTATATAGTTTCCCCTAATAGATATATAGAACCCAAAATATATTTGAGAGAAGATTAGTTGAAGTAACAAGTGATAAGAAACCACCCATAATCGATCAAGAATACCAAAATGAAAAATATACATAGGAATTAATTATCATTCCCATCCAAATATTTAAAAAAATATTTGATGGATAAATTCATAGAAGCACTTTCTAACAAAATTGAAATTCATGATCACACCAACGATTGGTAAGAAAACATTTATATCAACTCAATGTTTTCCTATGGTTATATTGAATGACAGTAACATTCCCTAAAATTTTCAAATTTATCTCAGGGACAGATATCTATCATTATACGATATCATACAATCATTTTGTATTTATAAAATTATTTCAATAGGCTGATTCAACAAGGTCCATATGAATGCTAGTGTGAGATCTATTATTGTATGAATACTCGATTAGTGGTAGGTGTTATCACAAATACTTGTAAAATGCATATAACTTTATATAAACATATCTAATTGGATTTTAATGTTTCTATTAGTATGAATATCTATATAAGGATGATACAAATTGATAAAAATCCACACCTTATCCCAAGCCATCTGAAAACTTTTATAGAACATTCAGGTAAACCTAGAATCCCAATCGTATTCAATAGAACATGTTACACCATGAGATCTTACAAAATTATTAATATAAATTTTATCAATAGTAAAAAAATATACATCTTCTCTAATAGTGATGAACTATTGTGACTTTTTAATATGATCAACTAAAACCCAATTAAAATATTCAGTTTTGATATTTTTGGGACTCTGATGACAGAATCAATAATGATGTTTTACCATTTCCATTATATTATGGGTAATGGTTATAAAATACACTTAAATATTTCTCTCTCCATATTGACATATTTTCGTACCATGATACATGATTCAACTCTAAAATATATTTATTCAAAAAATCCCAAAATAGATACTGTTTCAAATATCAACATATCTTTGGACTTCTAGGGTTAATTTAGAATAAAGAACTATGAGCTTCCTCTTACAGTTCCTTCTTTAAAGATGGTTTGAATAGAACACATATACTATTGATAAAACTTATAATTGTTTCACAATAAAGTCTAAAATATTTAACATTTCTCACATTATTCTATATCTCAACATATTACTTATGTTCCTCTTTAATATTAACTTAGAAAGATGGGTAAATAATAATTTAAGGAGGAAATATGTATCCCCTCCCTTTATAATTTTTGGATCCATATTTTGAAAATACATAAATATTGGTTTGTTTATTATCCTCAACATAAATAAGCTAGTATTATCCATTTGAATAAAATAATCGTCATCCTTTTTCAGTTTCCCATGGTCATAATGTGATGACCTATTATACTATTTGATCAATTCCAATCATATTCTATATAGCATATTCAACTATTTTTATATAATTATAAAATTTTATATTTTTTTATTAGTATATATATCACACATTTCATGGAAATGATAAATACACAATATAATAATGTAAAAATTATAATATATAACTAAAAATCATGAGTTGGGTAATTTTGTTTTGAACCATAAATTTTCATGTGGCATATGATACAACAATGACATTCCACTTGAGTATGTATAATCATAACATATTTTATGTATCACTATAGGTTACAAACCATTATACAATACTATTTAGTTTATAAAAAAGTAAACTAAATAATCTTACCTTGAAAACCATGAAAATTTCATCACATTAATAATTAAAAGAAACATGGGTCCCTTTGGAGTTAACATTGGGAGTGGATTATATAGTTGTAAGAAATTATCCACCAACCATTAATGATATCCATCAAAACTATGAACTATTCAGATTCAATCATAGTGGTTGGTCTAACCCATAAATAAATATATTCTATATTTAATAGATCCACATCTATACCCTCTATTGAGATTATATAACACAAAAATTAATCTTTTTATATAAAAAGGTCACACATTGAAATTTTTTCATATATTTTTTCCTTCTATAGATCCATCATTATAATTATCAGGTTTCTTCTTTATCATCCCTACTCCATCATAATAAAAAAGTTAATCTACTATAAATACTATCACAGACAGAACAAGTCAATCTCTATAGACTCAATCGTTTAAATCCATGATGATAATGAGAGAATAAAAAAAAATTGATTCCAAAAATATTCATATTGAAAATTCATTTTATGATATTATTTCGTTGGTATATCCTCTTTATTTAACCTGAATTGATAATATCTAGAATGATGGTCAATCATTGAAAAGAACTGATCTCCACACATTTAATATATCAAGTCATCAATACGATGTGTATGGTACTTGTTCTTGATTGTGAGCTTATTTAGTTCCTGAAAATAAATGAAAAGTCACAATGATGCAAATTTATTCTTAACAAAAAGAATATTTTCAACCCAAGGTGACACAAATGGCGATATAAATCCCACTTTCAGATTCAAAGGGAGTTTCTCCTTTAATTATAGAAAATCGATAATGAAAATTGAATAGAGATTCTTTGAAATTGGTGTATCACTAGGTGTGAGTTATATAGAAAAATCAACGATATGTTTTATTGGAAGACTAGGAAAATATTTAAGAAAGACATGAAAAAACTACAACACAATAGTAATATAATTGATGATGAATTTACACCAAACTTTCTAAGATAAACAACCATTTGATTTGGAATCAAGACCTATATAGTGGATGTGATTTCCATTAAAAATCATATTTATTATCACACTGATATATGATCAAAGACTATTTTGGAATATAAAAAATGATTTATATTCATTGATATTTGACTTGGGATTTATATATAGAAATAAAATTCATTCCAAAGATAACATCAAATTCATAGAAAAAGAGAATATAATGATTTACAGGAAGCACATTCCCACAAACCTCAACTAGAGTAGAATCATAGACTTGTGATACAACCGTCATTAATTTAGTGGTTTAAATTTCAAATTCAAAATATAATCCTTAGGGATATGATTTATCATTATTTGAAACTTTTCTTAAGATCATATTGGATACTTCAATATTTGAGAAGTCATATTAACACCCCATTTTTAAAATTATATATCCAATACCATACTAAAACAAAAATGGATAGTATGACTATCATTCATGTTTAATAAGTGTTATTATTTATGAAACATAATTCATAGGATGTTTATGTTAAGAAACCTTATTTTAAATGTAATTAACCTTAGGTTTAACCGAAAGAATTAGTGTTCGTCATATATTCAAATCTTTAATGATGGTATATTAAGTGTTTTTTAATATCTAAAGCATACCCCTCAAGAGTGTCAAAACAGGTGTTCAGAAAGGTCCATTATCATTCACCGTTTGAATATTGACTAAATTCCCATTGCACCCTTTCCATAGTTATTACCTCTCACTATTAATATGTTGGATCCACTTCCATTTATTGTATTTATAAAGCGATGTAATTTCATAGAAATTACTCAATCCATCCTTCAACAAGATTTTAGGAAATATTCTAAAACATTTACTTATCCATAGGGTTATAACTAAAATTTTCTAATCATATTTTCCAAATTCTAACTAAGACATCTTCAGATACCATTTATGGAGAATAACTTTTTTTATTCAATGATATGGCATCTTAATAGATTCATATTGATTTCATAAAAAGATTATCTATGCTCAAATCAAATAGTTATAGTTATATTGGAAATATGGATACATAAAAAAATTTCATAAGTGAACGAAATCATCTCTCGCTATGTTGTTAATAACTGTCACCCATATTAGACATATTATAATTAGTATCATTCTTTATTACTTGTGCAAAGGAAACATCATATAAGGGTGAGATCATATTCTCATTAAGGTTAAATAAGGGATACATCAATGATCACATATCCATAATTTCAGAATAACTTTATGATAATATCACCATTTTATTTGAAAACCATACCCTGTATATTAATGATCTTAATATTGAGTCATGGAATAAAGCCTAGATGTTCATAATACATTTATAATAAAAGAATCAACTAACATTATATGTCAAGGAATTAATTAATAATTCGACATAGAGTTTTGGAAAACAAATAATCACATAATGTTTTTCCTTAGTAGTCATGGATGATTTATAAAACTATCATTGATGAGTGAGATCACTCCACAAAAAATAATAGAAGAAATGTCTTACACACACAACTATCATAGTGGAAACAAAAACTTATTTAATTAGTTTTAATCCCTATTCATGTTTTATTAATATCATTATATATATATTATTATCTGATGCATTGGAGGGATATATATAAGGACCCATCCTTAAAACATTACTTAGTATTGAATTAAATGAATAATTCACATTGAGGATATTTTTAGGGATAGAGCTTTAGAGAATTAGGACATTACTATTACAACTCAAAGGTTACAAAGAAGACACATCTAATCAGCTTCCATTTTTTCACAAAAATAAAAACTCTTGAACAAAATAGTCATGTCTAGTTCCTTGTTTTAGACAACCTGACATTTCCTTGATCCCGTCCTTGACCCTATTCAACTTTTTGTCCTGTGAAAAACATTTCAAAAAAACTTGGAATGAGCATAAAAAGCTTAGTAAGGGTTATACCAATACGGAAAGAAAACATTAGTCCATGTATACATAAGAACCAATGAAATCATACTTTACTCATAAAGCATAAGCAATTTAACATACCTCATGAAATCATAAGATTTACAAATAACTCATAGAAATCATAATACATAAAGGTAACTTGAGGCATTCATAACATTATTATGTCGGGAGTAACCCTCATGGTTACGTTTGGAATACCCATCACAGTATATTCCCTAAATCTCTTCGGAGAAACCTTAGCGTTTAACACCTTCGCGTCACCCAATGCATTGGAGAGCTATATCGGGCTCACCCGACCTTAGTTTATCACGGAACCACCCGTATTCATAAACAATTCCCAAGATCCATAACATAATCGTAGAACATAACTTAAGCACAATGGAAATATAACATTCCCACATTTTAATAACAATATAACATTTTAAGATATTGAAATAATGAATCCATTATAAAAATCATTTTCAAAACCATTTAAAACATTTAATAAATATATTTTTGAATCAAAGTGTCCCATACCACTTTGAAGCTTTTAACAGTTTAAAACATTAATATCCATATAAATAAACTCTTAAAACCATTTTTAAAACCTGAATATTAATGAGAAATATTTATATGTATAAATCATTAAAAAATTTAAAATGATATTTTAGTTAAAGGGTTTTTAACAAAATGAGAGACAGTTGAATACAATAATTGACATATTACATTTAATCATAACATTATAATATCATGAGAATAAATGTATTCATGATATATATTCCAAAGGATAGTATATACACCATATAAGAGTGAATTAGTGCATAACAACAATGAAGTATCAATAGAATTGTAAAATGAGATGAAATCCCTTATAAAGAAGGTATCCTTAAATTAAGTATAAATCAATCTCATAATTATGTGTGAAAAATATAAATACACCCAATATAAGTGGATATAATTTTTAAAACAATAAAAGGACATTCACACATATTCAAAGGATGAAATATTTAATAACTACAAGTTGAACCCAAAGAAATCGAAATTGGGATAAGAAGTTCCCTTGGTAAAAATTTGACAGCCTAACGATATCACTTCCAACTTCAAAAAATGAGTTGATAAGAGATTAAAAGGGTATATCATCACTTGGAAATAAAATTTACATCAATAAGGATATCTAGGAACATATCCCAACATTACAATATGTAAATTAAAAGACCCAACAAAAGAAATCTTTTATGAAAAGGAGGGTGAAAGGTTCCCTTACCGACTAGGGTATCTTTCGAAACATACACCCCATGAAATAAGAACAATACAAAATTTATGTAAATACTCATAAAAGAATTTATATTACACAAAGAGTAAAATAATGGGAAATACATATACCACTAAAAGGAAATGGTGGAAAATGTAGCATAAATCTCATGGGAATAAAAATGAGATGAAAAATCCCTTACAAAAACTCGGCAGCCTAACGGCGACACATAAAACTTCCAAAAATGGATTGATGAGATCAAATAGGGTATCTCATCATATTTAAATAAAATTTACAGAAATAGGAATATAAAATAAAATCCACCAACATAACAAAGTGGAGCTTAAAATAAGTGACATAAAGGATAGTACTTAAAAAGAAAGAGAGAGGTTGGATCTCTTACGAAAATTCGGCAGCCTAACGGTGCCACTCAAAACTTCCAAAATGGATTGATGAGAGAAAATAGGGTGTATCATCATATGAACATAAAAAATTATAGTATGTTTAATATAAAATAACATACCAATGATTAGAAATAAGAGCTTAAAAGTAATGACATAAATGATTATACTTAAAAAGAAAGAGAGGGGTAGGATCCCTTACCTCAGGCCCGACTTGACTCGATCGTTCTTTAACCTCCTGAATAATAAACATGTGTTAATTTGTACTTTCTTACGAACCTTTTTCAAGTTCATTATTCCTTTTATATCACTTATTACCATGTTATGAACACTGTGTAATTATTTAAGTTAATAACGGTCGTTTTGTCGATCATTGCTACTTGAGTCAATAATAAACTTTTTATAATTACAAGTTTGTTCATGGGGTAAAATCTCCATTATATACAGAATTATATTCATTATGTAGATATCATATATATCATATATTTCCATTATATACATGTTTTTTTAATATTACCTAACATGTAGAGGTAAGAAATGAAATGCACCGTTCATGGAGACGGTAAGCCGTACGTACACATGAATGCTACTTCCATTTCTATTTCATATTTAATGGAATTAAAACATAATGATACATAATAGTATTATAATTCCAGTATGGTATCATATATAATATCATTAAATTTACCCTTTATATGTACCACATATGGTATTAATAAATCAAACAACTTTGAGGGGGAGGTAGTCCGCACTTCCTAAAATGAAGATATCACGTTTACCCATAATAGAAACCATAAATGTATGCCATAAATGAAAAATAAAGAAGCATAAGGAATACATAAACAAATTATATATCATATATAAATATAGTTACACCTTAATGGCTACCTTTGTGGTGTTAAAAGAATATTTAACAATCATCGTTTCGTGAGGCATAAATTCACCATCCATAGAAACAGTAAGTTCTTTAACCATTAGATATAGGTGTGTGTAAGTGTAGCTCGAATAATTCTCATAAAAAAAATCCTATTATATTGAATATAATGGATTTGTAACAAAATAAATGAATAAAAAGAGTTTAGGTGGTTGGAGAAGCAAAATAACACAAAAGAACACAAGTGAAGACATTACCTCAAAATCGGGTAACTTTTTTTTGATTTGAGCTCAAAGGCATACTTGGAAAGAATTCTGCCCAAAGTGAGGCTTCTAAGGGTAATATAGGGATGTGGAGAGACAAAATGGGAAGGGGTTTGCCGAGCCAATGGCTTGAGAGGTGTGGGTAAGGTGGTAGAGGTGGGGGCCATTTATAAGAGGAGAGGAGGGGCACTCTTGGAAATCTTGAAAAGTAACATTATTATAAAATGATTTTCGGATTTTAAAGAAACCAAAATTATATATTTATAGGATAAGGTGATAATAGTTATAACTACACACATACAAAATGTTTTTGACATGTTTAGGTCTTATATTTTACATTATCTTTTCATTTTATTTAAATCGTTAAATAATGAGGTAATAACTGCATCATCATGGTGTCATAAAATATTTAATTTATTTAATTTCTAAAAATTATAAAAAAAATACTAAGATGTAGGAAATATTTTTAGATTTCCAATGACTAATTATAGTAAAAAATCTGACTTGTATAACCCCGTGTAAAAATAGTTTTTGTAATACAATACATGTTTGTGTCATTTTTACATTTACTTTAAATAAAAGGAATTAATGTCATTATCTTACCCAAGTGGCTCCTTGGGGTCCCAAAAATCGACCCATGGGTTTTTTGGGTCAGAAATGACTCATCCTAAAGGGTTAGTAAAAGTTTCAAGGTCATTTCATAATATTAAAACATTATTTTTACCTTAAATTACACTAATTACCTCTAATCGCGATTAAAAACTTAAAAGTAACTATTCACCAAAAAATTATTTTAATCCCATTGAACCACATTTTACTTACTAAGGAAAACCATGTATTTCGGATTTTTTAAATTCAAAACACAGAGGTGGTAAAATTTCATTTAAACGAAAAATCAGTTTTTTTCAATACCACTTAGTGGTTTAACTATTCATAAGAAATTCACGTTTTTCAGAAAAAAACCAAAAATTCACCCTAAGATATATTTGATATTGCAAATTAAAAAATGAAGTCTATTTTAAAAAATTAAAAACATATAAGTTATATTAATTAATTTAATAATTAATTTCCGCTGTCAGACCAATTGCGTGTTTTTATGAAACAATATATATAAAAAGATTGACACTAGTTTAAGTCCAATTTTAAAGTGAAATTAATTCCAATGACCACTATTGGATTAAATGGTATAAATATGTTCTAATTTAACTTTAAAACCAATTAAAAAGAAAATCTAATCATATAAATAAATTAGATTAAAAATATTTTTTGAATTAAAATACAGCATTTTTCACTATTCATTAAAAAATGAACTTTATCGGAAAAATACCAAAAATTTACAAAAAATAAATTTGGATTTCCCGATTCTAAAGAATAATTTTATTTTGTCAAATATAACACATAAAAAAGTGGAATTAAAAGTGGTTCTCCATCAAAAGGCGGTTAATCGACCCTTTAAAAAATATTAGAATGTTTATGCTTAAAATTTGATTCATTCGCATTTTTAATCCTCTAACATTTATTATAAAAGGTAAAAATATTTGACAAACATATATAATCATTTTTTAGTTAGTTCTGTTCATTCCGATCATTACAATGGTTAGGTGTTAACTACCATTTAAAATAAAATTATTTTATTATTAGAGTGCAAAGTATGATTTTAAAGGAACTCGTTGTTACGTATTGGGTAAGCCATCGAGCATAGCATTCCCTTTAAATTAATATTAACATTTTATTCACAAATAGGGATAAATATAAAAATGTCATATTCTTTATTTACCTGGGGTGTTACATCCTTCCTCCCTTTTTGGAATTGCGTCCTCTCAATTTTAAAATTGGGCTCAAAAACATCATTGAAAGTCCCGCATCGGAACCAGAGTTGGTAAAACAATCACTTTAAAAGAAAGAAAGAGAAGTACAGAGGTCACCCAAGTTAACCCATACTAGGTTTCCATGTAGGAAAACATGGATATGGAAGAAAAATCAAAGGGTCATGTTCTAAGGGAGAGGGATAGAAAACATGTTTAGGTGAAAGTTAACCACAAGAAAATCACAAACTTGTGGTGGGTTAAACGGTATTCGATTCCCCGCTAGGAAAATTTAATAGACAACATTTTTGGTTTTAAGTTACTTTTCATTGAGGAATTTATTCTTAATCTTAATGAAAATACTTACTTGTCATGTTGACTTTCAACTTTTACTAGATTTCTTACACAAACTCATACTTTCCCCAAATGATGAGTATTTAGGAAGACTTGTTCACATTAAGAGTACTATAATCAACTTCATGAGAATCAAATAATCTACAAAAGAGAACTACATATTTCCTATTTATTCGAACCCTTACCAAAACCAAAATTGATAGAACAAGATCAGATAATCCAGAAAAGGATAACCCTTTAGAAAAAGAAAATCTATTCTTAATGTCCAAAATTTTTCCAACAAAACCCAAAGTTCAACGGGGACCATTCAATAAACAACTTGTCCATAAAATTCTTCAAAGTAAACCAAACTAAGATCGAAACCCAAATATTTGAAGGATTTAGTCACATAGTCTTCTAAGGTACAAATTAACACTTATCTCCAAATAACATCAGTTGCTCTAAAAGTCTCATATTGAAAATTAGTTAACCTAATCACATATTCTCCATGATTGGTTAATAATTTCCATAGATAACCCAAAATAAACTTACTCTTAATTAATAAAATCATATAACTAAAAAGAATAAGTCATACTAACCAGGGACTTCACGTAGTCTTGTGGTAGGAGATAAATACTAGTCGTACTTTGGTTGTGGGTTCGATTCCCGCAGTTTTGTCCGATGCGACGGGTTGTCACACGGTCTACGTGTTGTCCTTTTTATAAAACTCAAAAAATAACCCCAACATGTTTTAACCTCAAAAGCTTCCTTATACCTCTCATTTTCATCCAAATTTATTACGATCTCATCTTCGTAATTATTGAAGTCTTATTTCACCACCATAAATTAAAACGATTCACAAAATGAATAATAGAATACCTTTATCGTGGCATCCAATCGATTTCATCATCATCTTTTTCATGTAGGTAGAAGTCCCATGCATTAAAACAATGATTTAGAGATCCTTAAAAATCATTTTCTTCCTCCATCCAAATACACCTTGTACAACATGGGTCATATGGGTGTTCACAGAAAAACAGTTTTGAAAATAATCATGTATGACATATAATTCCAAAACATCTAATAAAACATGATTTCTATAAAATAGTTGGACAGAATTTGAGTTGAAACTTTCTATTATTGGTCCTTTTATAATATCATAAGAATGTGCTGAGAGACTATATTTTAAAATAAAATATAAATAGGTTGCGCAAGGGTCTCCTTCTTCAGCACCATTTTTAAAATCATAATATGCTTCAAATTCTTGTGATAAGGTAAAATATTTTAAAATACCTTGATAATATTTACCTTTCTTGAAAATATGAGAATATTGTGAAAATATTATTTGTCTAAATACAACCCACGATCCACGATGATAACGAGGTATATTGGAGGTGTTTGATATCTCAAACAACTACTTGCAAGTGAGTTGTATGCTAGAAAATGTTTCACAATCATTAGAACATGACTTTTCAACAATTATTGCAAGCATGTCATCAGGAAGAGATAGGAATGTCGTTTGAGATCCTCCTCCTTCCATTCGTAACTGACTTTACATGACCTGAAAAAAAGTTATAAAACAAGTATTTAACTAAAATAACAGATATAGGGAGTAACCATGTTTATAACAAAAACTCATAATACCTAAAGTTGTCTAAACCAACCTCTGATACCAACTATAAGGACCTGGGCTTAACCATTACTTTTTATTGAATTAAATTAATAATTCACATTGAGGATCTTTTCAGGTTTAGAGCTTTAGAGAATTAGGACATAAATATTACAACTCAAAGGTTAAAAAGTAGACACATCTACTCAGCTTCCATTTTTTTGCAAAAATAAACTCTTGAACAAAATAGTCATGTCTAGTTCCTTGTTTTAGACAGCCTGACATTTCCTGGATCACATCCTTGACCCTACTCAACATTATGTTTTGTGAAAAAAAATTCAAAAAAATTTGGGATGAGCATAAAAATCTCAGTAAGGGTTATTCTAATATGGAAAGAAAACATTATTCCATGTATACATAAAAACCAATGAAATCATACTTTACTCATAAATCATAAGCAATTTAACCTACCTCATGAAATCATAAGATTTACGAATAACTCATAGAAATCAAAAGACATAAAGGTAACTTGAGTCATTCATAACATTCTTACATATGGAGTAACCCTCATGGTTACGTTTGGAATACCCATCACAGTATATTCCCTAAATCTCTTTGAAAAAACCTTAGCGTTTGACCCCTTCACGTTACCCAATGCATTGGAGAGCTATATCGGGCTCACCCACCCTTAGTTTATCACGGAACCACCCGTATTCATAAACAATGCCCAAGAACCATAAAATAATCATAGAATATAACTTAAGCCCAATGTAGAGATAACATTTTTACATTGTAATAACAATATAAAATTTTACGATATTGAAATAATGAATCCATTCTAAAAACCATTTTCAAAACCATTTAAAACACTTAATAAAGAGATTTTTGAATCAAAGTGTCCCATACCACTTTGAAGATTTTAACATTTTAAACCATTAATATCCATATAAATAAATCCTTAAAACCATTTTTAAAACATGGATATTAATGAGAAATATTTATAAGTATAAATCATGAAAACATTTAAAACGATATTTTAGTTAAACGGTTTTTAACAAAATGAGAGACACTTGAATACAATAATTGAGGAATAACATTTAATCATAACTTTATAATATCATGAGAATATATGTATTCCTGATATAATATTTCAAAGGATAGTATATACACCATATAAGAGTGAATTGGTGCATAAAAACAATAAAGTCTCAATAGAAATGTAAAATGAGATGAAATCCCTTATTAAAAAGGTATCATTAAATTAAGGATAAATCAATCTCATAATTATGTGTGAAAAATATAAATACACCCAATATAAGTGGATATTAAGTTTAAAACTATCAAAGGCCATTCACACATATTAAAAGGATGACATATTCAATAACTACAAGTTGAACCCAAAGAAATCGAAATTGGGTTAAGAAGTTCCCTTGGTAAAAATTTGACAGCCTAACGACATCACTTCCAACTTCAAAAAATGAGTTGATAAGAGATTAAAAGGGTATCTCATCACTTGGAAATAAAATTTACATCAATAAGTATATCTAGGAACATATCCCAACATTACAATATGTAAATTAAAAGACCCAACAAAAGAAATCTTTTATGAAAAGGAGGGTGAAAGGTTCCCTTACCGACTAGGGTATCTTTCGAAACATACACCCCATGAAAGAATGAAAATACAACATTGATGTAAATACTCATAAAAGAAAGTATATTACACAAAGAGTAGAATAATGGGCAGTACATATACCACTAAAATGAAATGGTGGAAAATGCGGCATAAATCTCACGGGAATAAAAGTGAGATGAAAAATCCCTTACGAAAACTCTGGAGCCTAACAGCGCCACATAAAACATCCAAAAATGGATTGATGAGATAAAATAGGGTCTCTAATAATATTAACATAAAATTTAAAGCAAGAGGAATATAAAATAACATCCCCCAACATAACAAATAGAAGCTTAAAATAAGTGACATAAAGGAGAGTACTTAAAAAGAAAGAGAGAGGTTGGATCTTTTATGCAAATTCGGCAGCCTACCGGCGCCACTCAAAACTTCCAAAATCGATTGATGAGAGAAAATAGGGTGTGTAATCATGTGAAGATACCAATTACAGTAAGATTAATATAAAATATCAGCCCAGTCATTAGAAATATGAGCTTAAAAGGAATGACATAAAAGAGTATACTTAAAAAGAAAGAGAGGGGTAGGATCCCATACCTTGGGTCCGACTTGAATCGATCATTCTTTAATGTAACACCCCAAGATTTCATAGTGTGTTATTTTTTCAAAATAATTTAATAACTTGCACTACACGCAACACCGAGTTCAATTGCACCATGACTTACAAAAAAAAAGCCATTAAAAGAGGTCATGAATAGTATTAACTAAATTTTAAACTTTATATAATCCTTATAATTTTAGAATCCATATTATGAGTTTCTTAGTCATAATGCAAGAACAGATTCATTTTCAGTATTGCACTTTTATCAACTTTTGATAGTGAAACCTTTTTAAATACAATATTTTAAACTTTTTGACTAAATGGAGACATCAAAAAATTTAAAATGAAACATCCCAAGCTTCCACGGTACGCTTTCCTTTGAATAAAACAGTAGCGTGTGTTGTACGCAACTTCGAGTTCTAACACACCGTAACCAATCAAACTAGCTGTTATGAATAGTAATACCTACTTTTTGAAGTTATATATATTTTATATTTTAAAATGGACTTCATTTTTGGATTCGGAATATCAAATTTAGCCTAAGGTGAAATTTTTGTACTTTTCGGATAACTTTCATATTTTGATGAATAGTGAAAATTACTAAATTTTAATTAAAAACAACTTTTTTAATCAAAATAATTAATAGTGATAAATTATGAATTTGAGTGGTTTTAAAGTATATTTAGAATATATTTTTACTATTTAATATAATGTTGGTCATTGGACATAATTATACAATTAAACCGAACATAAACAAGTGTCAATCTTTTGATAGTTATTATCTCTTAAAAACACGCTTTTTATTTTGACAGCGGGAATTAATTTTAAATTAATTTCTGCCACTTCTGTGTTTTGAATTTAGAAAAATGGATTCCATATTTGGAATCAGGATGTCCAAATTATGTAAATAGGTAACTTTTATTTTTACACATTTTGAATAATTACTGCGGTAAATATTTTATTTACCATGGTTAAAGGGTAAATCCGGTAAATAAGGGTTAAAAAAATAATATTATAATAATACTAAATTACCCTAAAACGTGTCTTAACCCTATTGGTTGATACATGGTCGACCATGGGCATCTTTGGGTCTGTTTTGGGACCCCATGGATCCACTTGTAAGTGATAATGACACATTATATTAATAAAGTTAAAATAAAAATAAAAATGGCATAAGCTTACATCTTTTAGAAGAACAATTTTTACATAGGGTTATACATGTTGGATTTTCGATTATAAATATTCATTAGAAAGATAAAAAGATTTCCTACATGATGATATTTTATTTATAATTTTTAGACATCAAATAAGTTAAATTATTAATGACACAATAATGATGCAATGTTTACCTCATTAATAAATCATTGAAATAAATAATATTATAATGATTAAAATATTATCTAAAACCTGTCCAATTCTTATTGGTTGATGTTATTTAGAATATTAGTCATCTTATCTTCTACCTCAATGATTTTTGGACCATTATAAACCGAATATAATTATATTATAAAGTAATACTTTCACTCTTTCCTAAAGAGCCCCTCCTCTCCCTTATAAAAGGAGACCACTTCTACTCATTCCTCACACCTCTCAAGCCACTTGGCTCGTCCAAACACTGCCCACATAAGCTCCCCACATCCCTCTCCTCCTCCTTGAAGTTTCACCTTAGGCAGAAAGCATTTCAACAAGTCCTTTGGTTCCAACCAAAGTGAGTTACCTAAATTAAAGGTAACGATTTCTCTTAAATTATTTTCATTTATTTTGCTTCTTCAACCCCCAAACTCTTTTTATTTCCTTTCTTTTGTAACAACACCAGTATCCTAAATATACTAGGATGTTGTTATAAGAAGGATTCAAACTACACATACACACAACTCCATCTAATGGATGATGAACATAATGTTTCTGTGGATGGAAAACTAACGCCTCACGAAACGATGATTGTTCAAATACATCTTACCGCCTCTCATGGTGGCCATTATGATGGCACTGTAATTAAATATGATATTAATGATATATATTTTATATATAAGCTTCTGTAATTCAATTTTATTTCATACCATTATTCGTTTCATGTTGTATATACATACGATAATTTCATTTGAGGAAGTGCGGACTACCGCCCCCTTAAAATGATATGACTCGTTCATACCACACATGGAACGTATAAAGGATGGTGTTAATGAACTTAAGTAACATATATAAAATATTATATTATACTGGAATAGTAATATACCTATGTATCATTTGGATTCGATTCTTTTAAAATAAAAATTAAATGGAAATAGCGTTCGGGCGTACGTACGGACTACCGTCTCCACGAACGCGATGAGATTCATTCTCCATCATATCCATTCAAGTATAATTATCATTTAATGATTTAAAAATGATGTTTAAGGACTTGATATCATTCTGGATATGAATAAGATACAACAAACATGACTTATGTAACAAAACATATAAAGAAAATGAGTAAGTTAACACCCGAAACGACGATAATACTAAGATATTATTATCAAATCAATATTAAAAGATCATATATGATATCATATTAATGTATATGATTCTTGTATAATTTAGTAATAATTATTTCACTATTATACAGGAGGTTAACCTACCCCAACCAAGGAAAAGTACAAGGTAAGGGTTTACTTTACAACCTCTTCATTATCCAAGGTTGTTTATACGTAATAATCTACTGGGATATCTTTATCATCCACATCCATGTTTCTTAAAAATGTATTTCAAAACATTTTTACTATTTACAAGAATATGGGTTAAAGTCATTTATACCCTTGTTTGACTTTTTATAAGAGGTTTATAAAGGAATCTTTCCGTCTTTTTCAAAACAAGTTACTTTTTAACCTTTTCGACAGAATTGAGGTAAGAATGTTTTTTTTAACTTATACGGCGGGTGCGGTTATTTTACACCGTTATAAAATCTTCAAAGCTTTCCTTACAAGATTATAAGAATATTTTCAAAGAAAATGTTTTATTTTATATGGATCTTAAATTATTTCAAAATAAAAGGAGATATTTCTTTAAAAAGAATTTTGATTTCATCTATGTCAACATCCTTTGATGGATTTTAAGATTATTTGAAGTTGATTTATTATGATACAAAACTTCTATATTGTATTGAAGGTTTTGTGATATGTTTGACTGTGGATGTGCTATTTTTATACCATTCATAGTTTATGGTGAAAGTATTGACATTTCATATCCTAGTTTTAATATGAATGTTTATGTTATGTTTAAACCTTTTCATATGGGAATGCATTGGACTTAATATGTGACGGGTGGAGCCCGCTATAGCTCCTTGATGCATCGTTAGGTCTCATGAGACAAACTAGTGTCTTGGCACAAGGCCTTGACAAAATCTTATTTGTAGTCTTGGCACGAGGCCTTGACTATGTGGTTATGATAGTCTGGCATTATGCATTCCAACATTATGAAAGTGGTTATTGATTTTTGCATGTGATTATTCGATTAGTAGAATATCCATGTGAATAAGTGAATGGCATTATTTCATTTTTACTTTTGCCATACTATGTTGAAGTTCAAGTTTAAAAGGCTTTTGTTTTAGTAATGCATTGCCTTAAATGTTTATTCTTATTTATGAAAGTTTCCGCTATATTGTTATCCTTACTGGGCATTTGAGCTCACCCCTTTTCTATGTTTTATTTTTCCCAGGATGTGAAGAAGTATGTTATGAATGACCTGCAGGGATTTTATGAGGGGTTAATAGTGTGGATTGTGGATACATTATGTTGTTGTATTAGTTTTTCATTTTACAATGTAATGTAAAACTTATGAATATATCTAGTGTTTCCAAGGCTACTAAACCAATCGGTCTTTCGAGATTTGATCTTTCTTGTGATCATGCCAATGTTACGAAGTAATGCACCGACTCTGGGTAGCTGGGGTCGGGGCGTTACAGTTGGTATCAGAGGAAGTTTAGTACAAACCTTGGAAGCTAGATTTAGATAAACTCTGATTAGAGCACGTAGACCTAAGATGAACTTTGAGGATTAGTATAGAAGAACTTCCTAGAATTTTGGTATTGTAGAGATTTTGTGAGTTTTCCGAGCAATACATCCCTGTCTGGATACGAGCAGGTAGAGGCGGCTCTGGCACAGATGTACCTAGGGGTAAAACCCGAAAACACCGCTTTGAGCTAGACTCGAATGGGAACTGGTGCACGACAACGGGCCTTGCTGCACTCTTGGTTACGACACTCCCGGGGGATATGCTTAGGATAACTCTCATTTTCTTTACAAATCATTATGAAGGGTTTATGAGTATATACTTCCTCAAAGAAAATATTCTTATGATTATGGATTATATCCATAAATAGTTCAATTTATGTTAAGTGTTTTATAAGTATGGGATTATGTATTTTGATTAATAAACTGATCTAGTTTATGCCATTATTTAGAAATGGCGCCCAGTAGAAGGAATGAGAACTCCAGAAATGCACATGATACAAAGAGAAGGAAGGATCATATATTTCATGGTCTTAAGCTAGAATTTATAAGAGAAATAGTCTCCCATGTATTATCATCATATGAAGAAATAACATAATGTGTTGATAAGATAAGTAAAGAGTTTACTGAGTCCTATGGCTTTGAAGGGAAGCAAGAGAAGAAAAGGATGGAAGAGAGAAAGATGGATAAAGGGAAGAGGGAAAAGAAGAATTTTCCCATATGTGGTAACTATGGAAAGAAACACCCTGGAACTTGCCTGAAAGGAATGGGAGTTTGTTATAAGTGTGGAGGAAAAGGGCACAAAGTACGTGACTGCAAGGGTAAGAAAATGGTTTCTAATGTACAATGCTTCATTTGCAAGGAGTTTGGACACTACGCGAACCTATGTCCCAGTCATCAGACTATGCCGCAAATGATGTTATTAGATAATAATCAAGTTATGATACTACCACAGATGAAGAGGAATGATTAGATTTCTTATGTTGATTATGTCAATTGAGAGTTGTATCAACAATGTACTTGTTATAATAATTATAGAGTATATAAGGATTGTACTGCAGTACTATTTCATTAAGGACTTGAGATTGTGTGGAACAATGAAAAGTGACTCAATAGCAGGATAAATTTTTGAAAAATATATGGTTGAGAGAATGATAAATCATAATATAGTTCTGATACTGAGGTAGTGATTTTGGATAAATTATATTGGATATTCTTGACTACCTTGGAACTGATTAATGATTTGTATATTCCATCATTGTTGGGGTTTAAAACATTTTTGGATTAATGAAGTATATCCAGCATTCTATATGGAATAAGGGAGCATGAATGTAATCAACAAGGAATATGGTAATACATGATGACGGTATTCATATGATATTACGGGGTAAAAAGGATCAATATTATGTTTACCTTCCTTATAAATGTTATACTGTGAGTTTGGACATAAGTATTTTGGATAGTTCTAGTTTGGATTATTTTGGATTGCCATAAAAGGACAACCCGGAGGTCGGGCGGCAACCCGTCACGTCCGGCAAGGCTGCGAGACTTGAACCCGCAACCGAAGGGCGACAAGGGTGTATCACCTACCACTGGACCATGAGATGTCCTGGATTAAATAATGTAGTTTTTATTAAAAGATCATGTAGATGAATTATAAATTCGTTTATTTTAGAACCCTATACGAATAGTGTAAATAGAATTTTTTTTACATTCTATTATCTTTTAGAGTGAAAGATGAGTTTGTGGTAGAAATTTATTAATGGATAAAACTCTAATTATAAAGTAAGTTTATCTCCTTATGATCTTATCCAATCTCATAAATAAATTCCTCAATATTAAGAAAAGAAACTTTGAACAAAAATGTTTTCCTAGATGGTACCTTAAATCATCACTAATTTATGGCTTTGGGATTGTTGGCCTTTTTATAGCCATGTTCTCTACCACTCTCCATCAGATAATTGATGGTTAGATTTTTCTTCCATATCCATATTTTCCTACATGGAACCCTAGTATGTGTTATTTTCGGTAATCTTCAAACTTTCGACTCTTTATTTTAAATAGAGGCCTCATTAATTCATTTTTCGATGTGGGATTTCGACTAGGATACTTTGAAACGTCAAAAATGTGTTATCCTAATACCCTATGTTTTGTTGAACCGATGGTATTTCAATTCCTCATAGATTGATGAATTTAAGGACCTCAATTTTATACTTGTTTGTGATTGATGACCTCAATCACTACCTATAAATATTTACGTTTTTCCTCCGATTATATGTCTCCAATTTCCACCAATGTTCTCCTAATCGAGATCATAATTTGGTGGTGACCCTTTGATTTCTCTTTTCCTCATATTAAGACTAAATTTTAGTAACCCAATTTCCGATGTGGGTTTTCCCACAAATATATTTTCTACTTTCAACCTTTTATTTTCGAAGAACAATTTCAAATTGCGAGGACGCAATTTATTGAAGGAGGGGAGAATGTAACACCCCAAGATTTCATAGTGTGTTATTTTTTCAAAATAATTTAATAACTTGCACTACACGCAACACCGAGTTCAATTGCACCATGACTTACAAAAAAAAGCCATTAAAAGAGGTCATGAATAGTATTAACAAAATTTTAAACTTTATATAATCCTTATAATTTTAGAATCCATATTATGAGTTTCTTAGTCATAATGCAAGAACAGATTCATTTTCAGTATTGCACTTTTATCAACTTTTGATAGTGAAACCTTTTTAAATACAATATTTTAAACTTTTTGATTAAATAGAGACATCAAAAAATTTAAAATGAAACATCCCAAGCTTCCACGGTACGCTTTCCTTTGAATAAAACAGTAGCGTGTGTTGTACGCAACTTCGAGTTCTAACACACCGTAACCAATCAAACTAGCTGTTATGAATAGTAATACCTACTTTTTGAAGTTATATGTATTTTATATTTTAAAATGGACTTCATTTTTGGATTCGGAATATCAAATTTAGCCTAAGGTGAAATTTTTGTACTTTTCGGATAACTTTCATATTTTGATGAATAGTGAAAATTACTAAATTTTAATTAAAAACAACTTTTTTAATCAAAATAATTAATAGTGATAAATTATGAATTTGAGTGGTTTTAAAGTATATTTAGAATATATTTTTACTATTTAATATAATGTTGGTCATTGGACATAATTTTACAATTAAACCGAACATAAACAAGTGTCAATCTTTTGATAGTTATTATCTCTTAAAAACACGCTTTTTGTTTTGACAGCGGGAATTAATTTTAAATTAATTTCTGCCACTTCTGTGTTTTGAATTTAGAAAAATGGATACCATATTTGGAATCAGGATTTCCAAATTATGTAAATAGGTAACTTTTATTTTTACACATTTTGAATAATTACTGCGGTAAATATTTTATTTACCATGGTTAAAGGGTAAATCCGGTAAATAAGGGTTAAAAAAATAATATTATAATAATACTAAATTACCCTAAAACGTGTCTTAACCCTATTGGTTGATACATGGTCGACCATGGGAATCTTTGGGTCTGTTTTGGGACCCCATGGATCCACTTGTAAGTGATAATGACACATTATATTAATAAAGTTAAAATAAAAATAAAAATGGCATAAGCTTACATCTTTTAGAAGAACAATTTTTAAATAGGGTTATACATGTTGGATTTTCGATTATAAATATTCATTAGAAAGATAAAAAGATTTCCTACATGATTATATTTTATTTATAATTTTTAGACATCAAATAAGTTAAATTATTAATGACACAATAATGATGCAATGTTTACCTCATTAATAAATCATTGAAATAAATAATATTATAATGATTAAAATATTATCTAAAACCTGTCCAATTCTTATTGGTTGATGTTATTTAGAATATTAGTCATCTTATCTTCGACCTCAATGATTTTTGGACCATTATAAACCGAATATAATTATATTATAAAGTAATACTTTCACTCTTTCCTAAAGAGCCCCTCCTCTCCCTTATAAAAGGAGACCACTTCTACTCATTCCTCACACCTCTCAAGCCACTTGGCTCGTCCAAACTCTGCCCAACTAAGCTCCCCACATCCCTCTCCTCCTCCTTGAAGTTTCACCTTAGGCAGAAAGCATTTCAACAAGTCCTTTGGTTCCAACCAAAGTGAGTTACCTAAATTAAAGGTAACGATTTCTCTTAAATTATTTTCATTTATTTTGCTTCTTCAACCCCCAAACTCTTTTTATTTCCTTTCTTTTGTAACAACACCAGTATACTCAATATACTAGGATGTTGTTATAAGAAGGATTAAAACTACACATACACACAACTCCATCTAATGGATGATGAACATAATGTTTCTGTGGATGGAAAACTAACGCCTCACGAAACGATGATTGTTCAAATACATCTTACTGCCTCTCATGGTGGCCATTATGATGGCACTGTAATTAAATATTATATTAATGATATATATTTTATATATAAGCTTCTGTAATTCAATTGTATTTCATACCATTATTCGTTTCATGTTGTATATACATACGATAATTTCATTTGAGGAAGTGCGGACTACCGCCCCCTTAAAATGATATGACTCGTTCATACCACACATGGAACGTATAAAGGATAGTGTTAATGAACTTATGTAACATATATAAAATATTATATTATACTGGAATAGTAATATACCTATGTATCATTTGGATTCGATTCTTTTAAAATAAAAATTAAATGGAAATAGCGTTCGTGCGTACGTACGGACTACCGTCTCCACGAACGCGATGAGATTCATTCTCCATCATATCCATTCAATTATAATTATCATTTAATGATTTAAAAATGATGTTTAAGGACTTGATATCATTCTGGATATGAATAAGATACAACAAACATGACTTATGTAACAAAACATATAAAGAAAATGAGTAAGTTAACACCCGAAACGACGATAATACTAAGATATTATTATCAAATCAATATTAAAAGATCATATATGATATCATATTAATGTATATGATTCTTGTATAATTTAGTAATAATTATTTCACTATTATACAGGAGGTTAACCTACCCCAACCAAGGAAAAGTACAAGGTAAGGGTTTACTTTACAACCTCTTCATTATCCAAGGTTGTTTATACGTAATAATCTACTGGGATATCTTTATCATCCACATCCATGTTTCTTAAAAATGTATTTCAAAACATTTTTACTATTTACAAGAATATGGGTTAAAGTCATTTATACCCTTGTTTGACTTTTTATAAGAGGTTTATAAAGGAATCTTTCCGTCGTTTTCAAAACAAGGTCCTTTTTAACCTTTTCGACAGAATTGAGGTAAGAATGTTTTTTTTAACTTATACGGCGGGTGCGGTTATTTTACGCCGTTATAAAATCTTCAAAGCTTTCCTTACAAGATTATAAGAATATTTTCAAAGAAAATGTTTTATTTTATATGGATCTTAAATTATTTCAAAATAAAAGGATATATTTCTTTAAAAAGAATTTTGATTTCATCTATGTGAACATCCTTTGATGGATTTTAAGATTATTTGAAGTTGATTTATTATGATACAAAACTTCTATATTGTATTGAAGGTTTTGTGATATGTTTGACTGTGGATGTGCTATTTTTATACCATTCATAGTTTATGGTGAAAGTATTGACATTTCATATGCTAGTTTTAATATGAATGTTTATGTTATGTTTAAACCTTTTCATATGGGAATGCATTGGACTTAATATGTGACGGGTGGAGCCTGCTATAGCTCCTTGATGCATCGATAGGTCTCATGAGACAAACTAGTGTCTTGGCACAAGGCCTTGACAAAATCTTATTTGTAGTCTTGGCACGAGGCCTTGACTATGTGGTTATGATAGTCTGGCATTATGCATTCCAACATTATGAAAGTGGTTATTGATTTTTGCATCTGATTATTCGATTAGTAGAATATCCATGTGAATAAGTAAATGGCATTATTTCATTTTTACTTTTGCCATACTATGTTGAAGTTCAAGTTTAAAAGGCTTTTGTTTTAGTAATGCATTGCCTTAAATGTTTATTCTTATTTATGAAAGTTTCCGCTATATTGTTATCCTTACTGGGCATTTGAGCTCACCCCTTTTCTATGTTTTATTTTTCCCAGGATGTGAAGAAGTATGTTATGAATGACCTGCAGGGATTTTATGAGGGGTTAATAGTGTGGATTGTGGATACATTATGTTGTTGTATTAGTTTTTCATTTTACAATGTAATGTAAAACTTATGAATATATCTAGTGTTTCCAAGGCTACTAAACCAATCGGTCTTTCGAGATTTGATCTTTCTTGTGATCATGACAATGTTACGAAGTAATGCACCGACTCTGGGTAGCTGGGGTCGGGGCGTTACATTTAACCTCATGAATAATAAACTTGAATTAATTTATATTTTCCTAAGAACCATTTTCATGTTCATTATTACTTTTATATCACTTATACCATGTTATGAACACTATGTAATTATTTAAGTTAATAATGGGCGTTTTGTCAATCATTGCTACTTGCGTCAAAAATAAACTCTTTATAATTACAAGTTTGTTCATGGGAAAAAATATCCATTATACCAAGAATTATATTCATTATGTATATATCATATATATCTTAAATATCCATTATATACATGCCTTTATAATATTTCATAACATTTAGAGGTAAGAAATGAAATGCACCATTCATGGAGACGGTAAGCCGTACGTATGTATGAACGCTACTTCCATATATATTTCATATTTAATGGAATTAAAACATAATGATACATAATATTTTTATAATTTCTGTATGGTATCATATATAATATCATTAAATTTATCATTTATACATACCATATATGGTATTAACGATTCAAATCACTTTGAGGGGGCGGTAGTCCCCACATCCTAAAATGATGATATCACGTTTAACCATAATGGAAACCATAAATGTGTTCCATAAATGAAAAATAAAGAATCTTAAGGAAAAAATAAACATATTATATATCATATATAAATATAGTGACATCTTAATGTCCACCTTTGAAGGTGTTAAAAGAATATTGAACAATCATCATTTTGTGAGGCAGAAATTCACCATCCACAGAAACAGTATGTTCTTTAACCATTTGATATATGTGTGTGTAAGTGTATCTAGAATATTTATCATAACAACATCAGAGTGTATTTAAGATACTGGAATTGTTACAAAAGAAATGAATAAAAATAGTTTAGGGGTTGGAGAAGAAAAATAAAACAAAAGAACACAAGTGAAGACATTACCTTAAAATCAGGTAACTTTTTTTTATTTGAGCTCAATGGATTCTTTGGAAAGACTTATTCCCAAAGTGAGGCTTCTAGGAGTAATAGAGGTATGTGGAGAGGGAAAATGGGTAGGGGTTGGCTGAGCCAACGGCTTGAGAGGTGTGGGTAAGGTGGTAGAGGTGGGGGCCTTTTATAAGAGGTGAGGAGGGCCACTCTTGAAAAGTCATGAAAAGTAACATTATTATAAAATGATTTTCGGATTTTAAAGGGCCCACAATTATATATTTTTAGGGTAAGGTGATAATAGTTCGAAATCCACACATCCAAAAGGTTTTTGAAAAGTTTAGGTCTTAGATTTTACATTATATGTTCATTTAATTTAAATCGTTAAATAATGAGTTAATCCCTACGTCATCATGGTGTCATAAAAAATTTAATTTATTTTTTGTCTAAAAATTATAAAAAATAATATGATGTATGAAATAGTCTTAGATTTCCAATGACTATTTATAGTCAAAAATCTTACTTGTATAACCCCATGTAAAAGTTTTTTTGTAAAATAATACATGTTTGTGTCATTTTTACTTTTACTTTAAATAAAAGGCATTAATGTCATTATCTTACCCAAGTGGCTCCATGGGGTCCCAAAAATCGACCCATGGGTTTTATTGGTCGGCCATGACTCATCCAATTAGGCTTGGACAGGTGTCATCGTCATTTCATAGTATTAAAACATTATTTTTACCTTAAATAACACTAATTACCTCTAATCGCGATTAAAATCTTAAAAGTTACTATTCACAAGAAAATTATTTTAATCCCATTGAACCACATTTTACTTCTTAATGAAAAACATATATGTAGGATTTTTGGAATTCAAAACACAAAGGTGGTAAAATTTCATTTAAATGAAAAATCAGTTTTTTTAAGTACCACTTAGTGGTTTCACTATTCATCAAAAATTCAAGTTTTTCAGAAAAATACCAAAAATTGACCTAAGATATATTTGATATTCCTAATTAAAAAATGATTTCTATTCTACAAAATTCAAAACATATAATTTACATTAATTAATTTAATAATTAATTCCCGCTGTCAGAACAAATATCGTGTTTTTATGAAATAATATATATCAAAAGATTGAAACTAGTTTAAGTCCATTTTCAAAGTGAAGTTAATTACAATGACCAATATTGGATTAAATGGTAAAAATATATTCTAATTTCACTTTAAAAACTATTCAAAATATAATCTAATCATATAAATAAATTATATTAAAAAGAGGATTTGAATTAAAATACAACATTTTTCACTATTCATTAAAAAATGGACTTTATCGGAAAAATACCAAAAATTTACACAATGTAAATTTTGGTGTCCCAATTATAAAGAAGAATTTTATTTTGTCAAATATCACACATAAAAAAGTGGATTTAAAAGAGGTTCTCCATCAACAGGAGGTTAATCGACCCTTTAAAGAATATTAGAATGTTTACGCTTAAAATTGGATTCATTCGAATTTTTAATCCTATAAAATTTATTTTAAAATGTAAAAATATTTGACAAACATATATAATCATTTTTTAGTTAGTTCTGTTCATTCTGTCATTAAAATGGATAGGTGTTAACTACAATTTGAAATAAAATTATTTTATTAATAGATTGCAATGTAATATTTCAAAGGAACTCGTTGTTGCATATTGGGTAAGCCATCAAGCATAACATTCCATTTAAATTAATATTAACATTTTATTCACAAATAAGGATAAATATAAAAATGAAATATTCTTTATTTACCTGGGGTGTTACAATACATAAGTCCCAACCATCACATAATGAATAAAAAATACGTTTTCCAAAACACCATAAAATATCAATCAAATCATTACCTAGAAAGCGTTAAAGGTCTTATAAATATATATTAATAATAATAATGAAACATTAGGGAAATATTTATGTCTGAATGTTTAGATATTAACCATATAATAAATTAACCAAATTTAAAACATTCCATTATATATGAAAATGATATTTACAAGATAATTGTAAACATTTATAATGAAAAATATATTTTTTCTATTTGAAATTAATTATTTAAGATATTGAATTTCAAAAATATAAAGGAATGTAGTTTTTTTAAGTAACTGTAAAAAATTTCATGGGACACATTAAATAATTGAGTAATCATAGCGGTGGTAAATAATGTTCATTCTATAAACATTAAAATGAAGGTTTCTTTTAAATTTATCATAAAAAGTCAAAAGTCCCTTATTTAGAATATGATAGGAAGTTTAAGTTATATAATTAATTAAATAGTCTTAAATGTGTAAAATTATTTTAAAAATCATTGGATAGTAGAATAATTTTGAATTCATTTTTTCAAAACATGGGCATGGATGAGAAATATTTTTCAATCTAAGAGAGAAATTAAGTCATTTTTCCTTAAAAAAGCATTTAATATATTAAGTTATTAGAAAGTGGGAAATGAATGGGGAAAAGTATTATCTATAAATAACCATAAGAGAAATAAATATATTCATTTCTTGATATTTAGATCATAATATTTAATATTGGAATCATAATCATAAAAAACCCTGATAAACAATGATATTGATACATAAAACCCTTACCACTTTGGTAAATTTGGAATTTTAAGTCCAATGAAATAGATATCCTTAGATGAATATGTATATCCAATATTTATCTCGATAAATGTAATAAAATAAATTCATGGATACCTTACATAAAATCAGAAACTATTGAATAAGAATAGTGTTGTAGAGAAGTAAAAGTGAAATGAAAATCTATTACCTCATGTGTAGAATTTATTCACACAGGATAAAATATCCTACATAATAAACATAGGATTATTATAAATATATTAAATAACCATAATCATATAATTCATATTATATATGATTTACATGTACTATTTTATCACCATTTATTAACCACATCTTGTGAAAAAAACTTTTGATGTGATACTTGCTTCATTTTCCATGTATTCTTTTCTCTGTTAGTTTTAGTCCTTGAAATTTTATTATGGATCAGTTAAAAAATAGGGATAAATAATTAAATAAATTATAATAAATAAAATAATATAAAAATTTAGAGTCATTCATTAGAATTATAGACATGAAAATTCATTATACACTTCATGGAGAGACTATCGTGCAAACACATGAGCGCTGTTTCCATTTTATTGAAGTATGAAGAGATTGAAAGGTAAATATTAATTAATATTTTATAGAAGAAATTTATACCATATTTTTAATATAAATTTACTAAATAAACCCCTATAACCATCTGTGTTAAAAATAAAATAAAAAATTTATCACATAGCTTCTTGCAGGTGGTAGTTCACATATACACATGAGAGATGTATAATCTTTTAACAGATTGGAAAGTAATAATGTGGATGTGATAATATAATTAAATTAGTATATATATATCATAAATATAATATGTAAACACTAAATCTATTATTATCATCAGTCATGAGATGTAGAGATAGAATATTAATTACATTTGTTTATGAGGTGGAAAACTCTTGTAAACATGATAAATAGTTTCATTCCGATTTGATTGCGGAGGAGTTGGATATTAGTTATTTCATTAAAAAATTCACCTATAATTATATGGTATATAATTTTTATAGTATTATTTTTTAATAATATTTTATTGAGGTGTAATAATAAATAAGAAAATGCTCGGTTAAGAAGGATTTCTCTTCTTCAGATAACATTATTAGGTTTTCAAAAAAAATCCATCATAGAAGGGTATAATAATAAATATACAGCCTCTAGGAAGTGGGTATGGACTTTATTAAGGTATTAGGGAAGGTATTTATAAAAAACCCTTTTTATTTTTGAATAGTAGATGATAAGGTGTTCCCTTTTATAATTGGGGGAGAGGATACACATGATATTTTTGAAAAGAAAATTTTATTGCCTTCTTTTTCACATATGGGAAGGCTACTAAAAATGAATTAAAAAATTGTGAGATAATTTCAAAATATTGCTATAAATTAGGAATTTTATAAGGTTTTATATAATTTAAACCCTTATCATTATATTTTAACGCCCCAAAAATAAATATTAACATTAACCGCAACAGTTATTTTTTTTATTCATTATAACTAAAAATTAGGATGAGAATATAAAATAATACTAATAATAATTATTATAAATATTTAATATATGTTATCTAATTAAATACACCTAATTTGATGAATTTAATTTAAAATTAATCCAATAGGGGTGATGAAAATGTATTTTCCAACAATAACGTTTCCAAAGGTATAAACAGTTTTTCATAAAAAATAAACATAAACTTTATTATGATCACCTAAATGGAATTAATCATAAAATTAATAACATATTTTAAATTTAATACATTTTAAAAAATTATAAATTTGAATATTATTTAAATGAAATTTTAGTTTTCTATAAAAATTTGTATTTATCACCATTCATCAATTTTTTTTAAAAATAATATATAAAGAACAAATCAAAGATAATTTAGACATGTTTATTTAGAAAATAATGGTAATTTTTTCAAATATTTTATTTAAATTATAATAAATTATTAATTTTCACAAAATGAAATATTTTTTATAAAAAAGTAGTCTTTTAAAAGAAAGTAGTGACTTTAATAAAATTTAAGTAATATTTACAAATATATTTTATAATCGAAAAAAATTATTATAATATTTCAAAATGTATTTATTCCCTTTCATAGTTCCAAGATAAATGACCTGGTTAAAACAATCATGATTAAAAAATAATAGAAATAGTATAATGAAGTTTTTTAAAACATGGATTTTTATGAAACAAAATCTATTGAAGAAATAATATATAATTGAAAAACATGATTCTTATAATCTATGGTGTTACATAATGATAAAATAATAAATAAGTTGGTGAAGAATCATATTTTTTTAATAGGAAATCATTTTATGTTTTTGTTTGTAATTGGGAAAATCTTCCATAAAATTTCCAAGAGGAGTACAATGCTCATCAGCTGAGGGTTTCACCATGTATTGATTTTAAATCCATACGTAGTAATCCTAAACTCCATGGCATGATTTACATAATGAATAGTTATGATTTTACAATTCTTTTTATGAAAATTACCACAAATTATGATAGGATAATGTCCTTGTATTTAGGTAGCTTTCATAATATGAACATAATGGTTTATATGGATGATTATATTATTAACTAGAAAGAGGATGATGTTGATCACTATCGATGGGTAAGTTGTTCTGTATTTATCATGTTTCACCATGTATCCAACTCGTTAAAGCTCTACAGAATATAGATATGTATATATAGAGTGAGGAATAATGTTAATTTAAGGACATAAATAAATAAAATCATTATAAAATAATGTCATACCATATGTTAAAGGTATTATAAATGTTCCTGGATCATTGAATATGGTTATCATTTCTATTTATATAAATTAGGAGTCATTATTTCTAATTTTCACTCTCACACGCCCTTAAGAATCAACTAGTTTTTATAAATATCATTAAAACATATAGTATATAGAGGAATTTTTTAACTATATATAATGGAGGAATATTAACTTATACCATTTTATAAGTATCCATGATCTATGTGTGAATTTCATTATCAAATATTTTCATAGATTGAAAAATAATTTGTGGAAATTAATTATTAATGGGAGAAATAAGGGACTCCTCAATGATATTTTTTATAAGTTTTTTGTTTTATTTATCTTTATATTAATAATTTAGTGATTAAGAAATAATTTTTTCAAGAATAGAACATACTTGTTGTGTATAATCATTGGAATGATAATGTAATTTATTAATGTTATGTGAAATTTAACATATATTACCTCAATATTTAGGTTGTAAAATTTCTTGAGATCATTTTTTTCAAAACCTAACATATTTATCTCAGTGGTTGAGTTATTTAGTTTCCCAACATGATTACACTGGTCATGAATTCCAAATTGATATTTTTTTGGATGTATAGGTTCTAAGAGTACTTTTTTATATATAATCACTAATAGGTTCATAATTTAGAGGAATAAAAGGGAAATTTTGAGGTGTAAAATAATATGGATACATAAAATGGATATGTTGATAACATTTTTAGGATAATTTTTATTTCTGTATTATTGATATTATATTTTGGTTTCATATATATTAATAATTTTTTGAATATGATTGTTTCATGAAGAATGGTTCTTACTGAACTAGTCACATATGTAATAATTCAACACATTCCTTCGATTAATTATGTTTTAGAGTGAATTTATAAAATAATTGTACTTCATTAGAATAAATATGATAATGAAAAAATATCTATTGGATATTTATAATTTCATTAAGATTGATACATTTTTTAAAAAAATTATTCATTTAATCATTTTTATTACAGTAAATTTATTATATATTATAATGAATTACTACATAAATTCATTTAGTGGGTTATATCACATGTTAGATATGTTATTGGATATTTTAAGCCATAATTTATATCAATTTAGATGAAAAAATCAGATTGTATTCAACTCAAGAACCACTATTTGCAAAATCTATCATAACATGATACACGTGGATATGTCCCTTATAGAATTAATGAATTATCTAATGTTCACTAATTTAGTGGTGATATAAACAAGATAAAAGTATTTTAATTCTCTAATAGTATTCATAAATAGTCTTCCCACATGGTATCCCAATTCCATAAATATCTTGTCCAATGGATTTTGATTGGCTGGTAGATGAAACATTCTAGATAAAATGATGCTGAAGGATTTATTATGAATTTGTTGTGGTTGAAAGATATTGTAACCAGTATTTGGCTAGAACATCAAGGTGTGAAGTGAAAAAAAAAAATTTATTGTGTCTTTGAATCCAAATTGGGGCTTCATGGTGGAGAAAAGTATATGAAAATACATGTTATTTTTATATTGGAAATCAATATAATTATCATGGAATTTTGGAAGGATCTTGATGAGACATGATTTTTTCCCACAATTGTATACTTATTAATATTATTTTATATGTGTAGGTTGGTAAATTACATCCAAGGTGGTCATTTTTGATGATTATATCATTTCTATTCATGTATCAATGGATTTTATTAGGTTCCCATTTATCATAGTTTGTGATATTTTGATAATCCACCAATGTTTTCTTAATGTTACAAGATTATATTATTCATGAAAATACAATCTATGTTTATAGTTTTTTTTTCAATTTATATGTAAATTTAAATATTGTTTTTCTTTTTTATAGACCATGTTAGGACACATATGATATATTTTCAAACCATAATGACAGAGACAAGGAATGATAGAAAAAATGATATTGGATTATTTGTTAATATAACTAAAATTTTATTTTATTTCTAATAATGTCTAATAATTTTTTTAATTTTGAATAGAAAAAATGTATTAAAGCATTAACCTTAGGGTTTTCCGCAAAAAATTGTTAAAAAGTACAGTAAAAAAAGAATATAAATTCATAAGATTAAATGATATTGGATGAAATTTGATGTTTTTTTGTAATAATTTATTAAATATATGTTATGAAAATGAATTTTTTTAGATATGTTATGATTATAATGGGTAACTACCCCCAAATTTGTATCCTTCATCAGTCATAATGGTTGTGGAAAATGTTTTATCTTCCCAAAATTATAATGATATAAACCTATTAAGATATTTATTTTCCGTATTGGATACATCATATGATTGTATTGGAAATATGAAATTATTCACCCACAACCATCATGAATCAATTATTTTGTATCCAATGTCATAATCCAAACTTTTAAGGAAACACATGATAATATAGACGCATTTTCTATTTTTTTATTTATTTATAATTTTCCCACAATAAAACATGCACTCTTATTAGTTATAGCCAATGAATTTCTTAAATTTATGCAACCCATAAGAACATTCCCGATAGATAAATGTTCAGAGAATAAACCAACTGATCTAAATAATTAGAAAATCTATTTTAGGACTGTAGGCATACATGATTGTGTTCTTTTGATTAGAATTTCTAAATACCAGCATTAAAAATGAATCAAAAATATGTACCAAATAATACTAACAAGAAACTTTTATTAATATCCCTAAAAACATAAACATGGTTCTCTAGACTAAATTAAGTTTAACTCCCTATACTGATCCCAAGGGCTATGTGTGGATTTATAATTACATTGTGAAAAGGAATAAGAAAATTGAAAAATAATACTTAAAGAGCATAGACCTATCTCACCTTGTATGTTTCAAGACTTATCTTCTTCTTATGAATTTGTCTAGACCCATTAAATATAATTGGAGGTACCAATTTATAAAAATTATATTTTATATATTTTCCCTATAATTCTATCAATTGACATTGAATTTATTCATGACCACATAAAAATCCAATTATGGAAAAATGTTCATTAATGAAGTTGTTCTGATACATATTTTATGTTATCCTAGATTATTTTTTGTCTAATTTCCATTTTAAAGAAATTATGACCTTGATGAAATAATGAAATATTTTGAAGCATGTCAGAATTTGTTTATTCCATAAATTTAACACATCAACCTATAGTATCAATGACCAAATATTTCCCAAATATTTATAGTGATATGGATATCATGTATCTTTTATCAACAACTCGAAACATCTCTTTTAGAGACACTATTGCCAAGTTAAGACTTATATAATGATTGTTTGTTAATTCTCTTTGCCCAAATTTTTTTTTCTAATTTTCATGTTTCATTTGGGCCTTATAAATTTAAATTATGTATATTTTTATTGATTTAAATTAATCCCAACAACTATGGAATCAAATAAATAGTTTTATTTAATTTTACGCATGGGGATAATATAATTTAAATAATATCAAGAATCATTTTTCCATTGAAATATAAAATATCATGATATTTTTTCCCCTTAATGTATACTTATTAATATTATTTTATATGTGTAGGTTGGTAAATTACATCCAAGGTGGTCATTTTTGATGATTATATCATTTCTATTCATGTATCAATGGATTTTATTAGGTTCCCATTTATCATAGTTTGTGATATTTTGATAATCCACCAATTTTTTCTTAATGTTACAAGATTATATTATTCATGAAAATACAATCTATGTGTATAGTTTTTTTTCAATTTATATGTAAATTTAAATATTGTTTTTCTTTTTTATAGACCATGTTAGGACACATATGATATATTTTCAAACCATAATGACAGAGACAAGGAATGATAGAAAAAATGATATTGGATTATTTGTTAATATAACTAAAATTTTATTTTATTTCTAATAATGTCTAATAATTTTTTTAATTTTGAATAGAAAAAATGTATTAAAGCATTAACCTTAGGGTTTTCCGCAAAAAATTGTTAAAAAGTACAGTAAAAAAAGAATATAAATTCATAAGATTAAATGATATTGGATGAAATTTGATGTTGTTTTGTAATAATTTATTAAATATATGTTATGAAAATGATTTTTTTAGATATGTTATGATTATAATGGGTAACTACCCTCAAATTTGTATCCTTCATCAGTCATAATGGTTGTGGAAAATGTTTTATCTTCCCAAAATTATAATGATATAAACCTATTAAGATATTTATTTTCCGTATTGGATACATCATATGATTGTATTGGAAATATGAAATTATTCACCCATAACCATCATGAATCAATTATTTTGTATCCAATGTCATAATCCAAACTTTTAAGGAAACACATGATAATATAGACGCATTTTCTATTTTTTTATTTATTTATAATTTTCCCACAATAAAACATGCACTCTTATTAGTTATAGCTAATGAATTTCTTAAATTTATGCAACCCATAAGAACATTCCCGATAGATAAATGTTCAGAGAATAAACCAACTGATCTAAATAATTAGAAATTCTATTTTAGGACTGTAGGCATACATGATTGTGTTCTTTTGATTAGAATTTCTAAATACCAGCATTAAAAATGAATCAAAAATATGTACCAAATAATACTAACAAGAAACTTTTATTAATATCCATAAAAACATAAACATGGTTCTATAGACTAAATTAAGTTTAACTCTATATACTGATCCCAAGGGCTATGTGTGGCTTTATAATTACATTGTGAAAAGGAATAAGAAAATTGAAAAATAAAACTTAAAGAGAATAGACCTATCTCACCTTGTATGTTTCAAGACTTATCTTCTTCTTATGAATGTGTCTAGACCCTTAAATATAATTGGAGGTACCAATTTATAAAAATTATATTTTATATATTTTCCCTATTATTCTATCAATTGGTATTGAATTTATTCATGACCACATAAAAATCCAATTATGGAAAAATGTTCATTAAAGAAGTTGTTCTGATACATATTTTATGTTATCCTAGATTATTTTTTGTCTAATTTCCATTTTAAAGAAATTATGACCTTGATGAAATAATGAAATATTTTGAAGCATGTCAGAATTTGTTTATTCCATAAATTTAACACATCAACCTATAGTATCAATGACCAAATATTTCCCAAATATTTATAGTGATATAGATATCATGTATCTTTTATCAACAACTCGAAACATCTCTTTTAGAGACACTATTCCCAAGTTAAGACTTATATAATGATTGTTTGTTAATTCTCTATGCCCAATTTTTTTTTTCTAATTTTCATGTTTCATTTGGGCCTTATAAATTTAAATTATGTATATTTTTATTGATTTAAATTAATCCCAACAACCATGGAATCAAATAAATAGTTTTATTTAATTTTACGCATGGGGATAATATAATTTAAATAATATCAAGAATCATTTTTCCATTGAAATATAAAATATCATGATATTTTTCCCCTTAATGTATTATTATATAATCAATGAAAAACTAGGGTTGGGGGAAAATAATAAAATGACTAGAATATAAATAAAAATTATATAATATATTTTTATGGTTATATATATATATTATAAATATCGATGCGATCATGATAGAAATGAGTCTATCATTAAAAATGTATTTTTTTGGAATCAATTCTAAAACAATGAACAATAATATAAAAAAATCACAGAGCTTAAAACAAAACTCAATTTCCAATATATTTTGGGATAACTAATTATAATTATTTCTCCATTTACAATTATTACTCAACAGGGATTGATAATTTTCATTCATGATGTGTTCTAGAATAATATCTTATGTCAATTAGGTCATTTAATTTTTCACTTATTTTAACATCATATAAGATATGCATGTACATGATGAAAATGAATGATTATAACTCATGGAATAAACTATCATATGGATTTCACTATCTTTGGTAAAAATAAAAACTCCAAATTTTTTGAAATAAGATCTAGATGTTATTTCTTGAAGAATCAATTAAGGGGATGCCATGAAGAGGTGGCATCCAAAAAATTGATCTAAATATATTGATGCTTTCGTAAAAGTAAACCACACCCAACCTCAGATGGTAGATGATTAATAGACACATATTTTCCTTCCATTCAAAATCTATTAAATTTTCTTTCTTTAATTGTAATGTAACACTGAGGGTACGTTTAATTTTATGGAATGGGGTATAGAACCATAATAAAATTTGGATTTTTGTTTCTGATTAAAATAAAAACAATTATAATAATAAAATTATTCTCATATTAGTTTTTTTTTGTTTTTTGGGAGTAAATTTGAGTTTAATGGAAAACCAAAAATTCTTTTACATAGTTGTGTCAATTTTCATGGGAATTATTGTTTTTTTGAAAACATTCATTTACATTGTGTGTTGATATCAAATATTTTTCCATATTTTTTATTTTCGAATCATTATTAGGAGTTTGATGGAATTTTGAAACCCATATATCATTAGAAATTGTGAAATATCACTTTTCACTAACCCAGGAGAAACTCCAAACCCGTTCTAATTTATTATTCACAATACCCTCTATTCTTAAGTGAAATCATGTTATGTATTACATCATAAACATTATTTTAAATTCATAAAATCATTTTAATTCCATAACTTTTCTTGAATGGGTGATGTAATTATTGGGAATAAACCTATGATTTTTATTGTCCCATATTTAAAATGGATATTATTTATTAATGTATAAATGTAAATTCTGAATTAATCTATTTATTAATAATATTAACAAAAAAACCATATTTATTTTTATTAACATAATTTTTATGGTGTATTTATTATAAATATATTATTTTATTAAAAAAATATTTTATAAAATGAATGTAATCATGTAGGATGGTTGATCACCCGTAATATCCACCAAGGTCGTGAGTCTCAAAAACGCAGCCTAATGGAGATAAGGACATAATTCTCACCACTAGACCTTTGTTATCTAACTTCTAAATTCCTTCATTTTTTACACATACTATTATATTTTTTTGCTATATTAATTATGAATTTTATTATTTTATCAATATAATAATTATTTCAATATAATCTATTGATTATCATAATGTGATACATGTTTTTAAGGTCACACATTTATAATATATTAACAGTAATGTCACATATTATATTACTTTAATCATGTGATAAATGGTTAGATATCATTTTATACTAATATATAATTTATCATTATTTTTAATGAAATTATAGATCATTTAATATCAAAATGGTATAGGTCATATTTTATGTACATATTTTTTAATAAAAATTTACTTTTAAAAATGATAAGTAAAATGTTTTAAAAAATATATATTATGAAGTAATTGTTATTAGTAATTCATAACTTGATTTCTATTATGTATAAATTATTATTTTGAAATTTTTTACTATTGATTTTAAATGTAGTTTTTTTAAAATTTAAATGTTTATAATTTTAAAATTGTGACCATATCATATAAACATTGTCTTAAAAAAATATTTTTTTTCTTATGTACTTAAATTATTAATTAAAATTATTTATATTAATGATATCATAAAATTTATATTGTAACTATAAATAATTAATAATAAATCATATAGTAAATAAAAGGAAATGAGAAGTATAAATTTAATCACTCGTAATAAAAGAAATAGATTTTATTCTAAATTAACTATCATTCTATACATTTAATTAACTTAATTAAATAATAAATTTATAAATTGTTGAATTATAATTTTATGTAATGGAATTCATTTTTGATACAATCTTATCAAAATATGTTTTGGGTGGCATATTGGTATTTTTTTGAAATAATTTACTTTTCTTGAATAATTAATGATGTCAATTTTCGAAATACTATAACTATTATTACAAATTTATGACATAATAATTATATTAAAATTTATAATAATTTTTCAAAATAATTTTTTATTTAATTATTAAATTAAATAATGTATGAAAAATTAATTTGAATATGGAAACCTATTCATGACTTTTGGGAACCAAACTTATATTGAAATTTAATAAATTGTTTTGGTTCTATTCATTTAATTATGAATTTGGTAGGTTTCAGACATTTTTTCTTTTTATAAATTTCAATTAAAATTCATTTTTTAATATTAAAAAAATATAAATGTTAATAACTTCTGTAATATATTTTATTTTTAAAATATTTTTATGATTAAGAAACATTTTTTCTAAACACTATTATTTATTGTGTTTTATGAACTTATACCAAAATTTAAATTTCCCAATTATAGAAATTCAATAATATAAAATGGGTTCCATAGTTTTAAATGTAATATTCAAAATTAATTATAAAATATAGTTTATTTTTTCTCCTTAAAATAAGTTACCAAGGTAAAAATATAGTTACCATGATAAATTTAAAATATTGTATAATGGATTAATTTTAGTTAAAAGAATATTAATATACAAGAAAAACACATTTTTATTATGGAGTTTTTTTATTACTAAATCTTAAATAACATTTCCAACTTTAATTATCAATTTATATTCCTTATTGTATAATTATTAAATCTATTATTATGTTATTAAATAATATTTAAAGAGTGACACTCCTATAACTTATAAAATAATTCATTCACCCCTTACTTATCCACACACTATGAGTAAACTGGATAGAACATGATATGGGAAAATCCCTCCAAAAATTTTATACCCACATCATAGAGGTGTTTTTATCACTAAAATACCAATCCTCAAATACTTAAGTTGTAAGACAATGGTATATTTCAAAGGAAGATGTTTAAGTCCTAACCAAAATCATTCATGTTTATTTACCATTATAAATCCATCAAATATATTTTAAATTTTTTAAAAAATAATATATATATATATATATATTTAATATACTAATATTTATTTGTGATGATGGATAAACTATTTTCTAGCCCCTTTTCATCCTTCTGTAAATGAAATCTTCGCTCTTATGTATGTACGAAATATCACCTCCACAAACAGATGTGTTTCATTTTTCATCACCACCTCACAATGATGGTTTTTAAAATAAATTTAGTGAATATATATATTTCTTATGTTATTATTATTGTTATTTAAATTTAAAAAAATATATTTCCTTTTTCACTCATATCCATAAAAAATGAAAACATCGCTCATTAGTGCGTGTATACTACCATCTCCACAAAGTGATGTAAATTTATTTTAATTTCATCCGTAAACGGATGCTAAAAATATTGTGTTTCATAAATTAATATGAACTTTAATTTTTATTAAATATATATATCTAAACATCATATTACATATTTTCTATTCAATAAAAAGAAAAATGAAAACATCACCCAATCCTATGTGTATATCACTCTCTCCATGAACAATGTATTTTATTTTTAATTACCACCCATAGTGAATGGATTTATAATTATATTTTGTCTTTAAAATGGTAATTAAAATTTATTTCACTCTATTGATGATGGATCCATAAAAACTTTTACTATGGTGAAGGCAATAGTGTAATTTTGAGGACATTCACTAAATAACCCCAAAATCTCCAACATGAACTTAACCATTTTAGAAACTTAATTGAACATGAAAATAAAAGAAATAAATATAAATTGATAATAGAATAAACCTAAAATGTATGTATATAATGTGAATTAATAATTTTTTTTATTTGGTGATTAGAGAATGTACACAATAACTATTACTGAAGGTAAAAGATTTCACATATCAATTTTATTTTCCTTCAAACCGAAGAAACAATAAAAATATACTTCTATTTTTAATGTGAAAATAATTGAATATGGATATATTTAAAAAATAATTTACTCAAATCCTTTTGGATTAATAATCCTTTTCAATTTCTCTCCTTCAATGTTCATTTGATTTTGTTATTACTAAAATAGGAAGTGATTTTTCATTAAAATAAGGTTTCAGATTTTTTATACTATTTCTATTACACACCCATATTATTGTAAATGCTTAAATAAAGTTACAATATATTATTATTATTTTTTAAATATAATTTCATCATATTTTTAATTATTTATAAATTATTTCAAATGGGATATCATCAAAATTTTCTAAAATGGTTTTTTTGTTTAATTAAAATGTGTTGGACGAAATTGGTTTTTAACATATATTGAAATCATGTTTTTCACACTTCCATGTATTGAATTATTATAAATTGTATACAATTGGTTTTTGTGCGTTTTGAAAGATGATTTCATTCCCTTTATTCTGGGAATATTATTTACCTATTTTAAAAAGTAATGGTTATTTATTGACATTTAATGAGACCAAAAAAGTTGTTTTACTTATGGGTTTAAATTCCAAATTTATACTTTTTTATATAAGTGAATGACTCTTTTTATTTTTTTTCATTTTATGGTTATAGGAATTTATCAATGATGGTATGTGGGTTGGATATTTATATCCACATAATTGGGTAATGAATTATTATCTAGGATAAATGATTTTGGAATAAATTAGGTACATTATTCCACTATGAGTCTATGTTGTATGTAATGAGGTATGATAATCTATTATGAGTTTATTTTATAATTTATGGGTTAGTTTATTCCAGGATAATATTATTTCCAATATAAATGGTTATGTTATTGATTTTTATTTTTTTTTTGAAATATGGTCATTATTAGTAACCATCACAATTTAATCTTTTTTAAAATATTTTTTTTATGAAAATCATTGATAAAAAAATAATTTTAATATTTGAAAGTAAGTTTTATAGAAGATCAAATTTCATTTTTCTAAGGAATTCCAATATAATATTTTTTAGAAATATATCAATGGCCATATGAGTTTTTTTCATTTATATACATTGCCGAGAATTTTTTATCCATCCCACTTTTTAAAAAAAAATTGAATTGAGATTAAGGATTGGTAAGAACACTATAATTTTCTATTTTGACATGTATAGAATTTAAAAAAAGTATTATGAAATAAAGAAGAGTGTAAACATAAGAAACTTTTTTCTTTGGATAGTTGAAAACAACTTTTACTTCACCAGCATAGATAGTGGAAAGGGAACATACCATGACTGACATTTCAATGAATACAACCTGGGTTTCCCATTTCAAAAATAATAATTTTTTGATACAAAAAGAAATTTAAATAGTTAATTATAAGCATAAAAAGTGTACATGGAGTGATAGAAGCATCGAAGTGTATATATATTAACTCACCCTCATATATAGTTTTCATTGATGAAACAACCTTGAATAAAAAACTATCACACAATATGAAATAAAAATTATTCCCCAAGGGCCCCAATCCAAGAAAAACAATGGAAAATGGTGATCAAAATGAGTTCTAATACATACAACAATTTAGAAAACTCTTAAAAGTTCTAACTATACCTTCCAATTATATATTTGTAACCATGAGAGGAAACCCCTTATTCTCTTTTTGTACATATATACAATAATTAATACATATTTATATAATTAAATATTTCATTACAGATATAAATGTATTCTCATGTGAATTTATACAAATTTATTAATATATATGTGGACCTGCATTTTTGTGAAGAACCATCAAAGAGAGACGAATAAATATATATATATATATGAATATACAGTGAAATTATACAAATGTAATTTTTTTCAATTGTTTTTAGCATTATATTTAAACAAGTAATTTTATAAATCCCTTCAAATATAAACTTTTAAAGGATTATTTTAATGTAAATTTGAAGAATTATACATGAGAAACACTTAAAAAATTTAATTCAATTTTCATTTAAAACTTAAAAATGGCCATAAGGATTTTAAATTTAAATTCAACCCAAATGGAATTTAAATTATTTTAAATAATCTATTTAATTTCAAATAATTATATTCATAAAATTAAAATACATGGAATTTAATATTTCACATAAAATTCCATGTGAAAGAATTATTGTTAACGAAGAATAACATGAGACAATTACTAAATTAAATTTATCATTCATAAAGACTTAAATAGACAAAAAATATTGGAAGCATCATAAAATAAAGGAATCATAAATTTCAAGCCTAAATATGGGGAAGAATACCTTAAATCAATTGTAACAAATCCATGACATGTCAGAAAGGCTCTACCTTCAATGAAAGGAACCCAATAAGGGATAAATATAACAAATAACAAAATAAAATCACGATTAACATAAAAAATCATCCCACATAGATACCTTAGGGTTCACCTTAACTAAATCACAAGAGGGAAGGTGAAAGAACAACAATATGGGAGGATAGTAGAGGAACTCATACATTAGGAATTTTTCCAAGAAATATATATAAAAAGAGGAGAAAACATGGATGTATTGGCGGATGAGAGGGTATGATCATTTTATGAGGAGGAGGATTGATCATTTTAGGGTATGGTGTGATTCATAAATAAGAATGGAAGAGGGAATAGAATAGGAATAAAAATAAATGAATAAAAATAAGTTATTTTCTATAAAACAATTAAGTAATGCACATAATTTTTTACACCGTGTATGAATTGTTATAGAACTACTGGATTTCGAAAACACTGAAACAAAGTTACCACAAACATTACAAATTTTTAATTTAAATTCATGATAACTATTCCAAATAAAACTATCCCATAATAGAGCTAGTTATATGAGATTTTCAAGGTTCACAAACTATGTATCCTCACCATGGGACCCCATAAAACAATTAAATGTTTGAAAATTATATCCATAAAATCCATGAAGAATATAATGAATTAAAATAATATTATATCAAATAAAATAAATTAATTAATAAAACATGGGGTGTGAAATGATGAAACATAAAAAACAAAAACATTTTCCAGTTCCATGTAACCAAAGACAAACAAACACATGCGTGTTATGTCAAAAATTCTTTCCAAAAATTATGCTTTTACACACAATCTATATCCTCTATAAAGGCCACTACTCACCAAAAATAACAATTATAAATCAAATTTACACTATTTACATAAAATCCAACATCCATCATACTAGAAAATCATATAATAACCAAATCCTTGGAAACATGGGTGACCACTTAATATGAGTAAGCTAATAAATTACAAATGGTCTATTTCATAGTTCCATCTATCCAAAATTTCCCATCTACAATTCTAAATAACAATATAACAACACTCCTCATACCATTTTTGATAACACTATACTTTATAAAAAAATCATGATATTTATTTATAGAATCCTCGACCTTAACTGACTAAATAACACTTGTTTAAAATTTTAAAAATTCTAATGTACTTATACCATTATTCAGGAGGATGATGACCAATTATGGGGACCTATAGGTGATCATGGTGATATGATTCCCCTAAAAAACTAATATAAACTTTATAGTAAAAAAATTGCTAGAAAAAAAAAATTAAAATAATGATACCAAAAATATATCACATTACGTGAAAAAAAAGTATATCATGAATGGCATACAAAATTAAATAGAATCACATATAGGGATATCATACAAAAGGAAAGTGTAAGATATATATGTATATATATATTACTCTGTGGAAAAAAAGAACACAATCATGACACTGAGGCTAAACCATATCTATCCTCAAATAAAAGAACATCATGCCTATGAATTCACAACACATCCTGACATCCATGAAATGATAGCAAGGCCCCATCCCCATCCCATAACATGAATCGAAAATTCTGAAGTGTCTTATAGGGAAAATTTTTTGTGTGAGTATTAATGAATAATCTCACCACCAATAGTCCACTGCATAATATCCACACATGTATGACTGTATAAAAATTGAAGTGTATGAAAACCATTATAGTAATCTCTCATCACTCTGCATAAATATAGTCCTCGATAATTAACCACCATACCAGTTTCAACCAATACTGGAGTGGGGTGATACACTCATGATCCATACACACCCCAAGGGATAATGAAGCATCAACCTTCATCCAATAAATAATAAAATTTCACTAGAAAACCATGGACTAGTAATAAATTGGGGAATCATAGAATATTATCTTATAACTATCCTATGCACTTATAATCTCAATTTCCTTGACCAATTCCTCATAAGATTATATTTTTATCCCAAAATAAAGTTTATAGTCAGCAATCTATTCCCAAGGCCACCAATGATATCTCTTCCAAACCATTTGATGATCAGCATCATTATGAAAATCCTCTTATCTATAACGGATACCACCAATAATAAATTGGTAAAAATAAAATCATGCATATAAACTTTTTCAATTGTCCCTAATGGAATCAACCTCATAGTGAGTGAAATCAGTTATATATTGTGGAAAATAATTAGAAAATCTCCATCACCCAAATACATTTGAATAATTTATAACCATTTTGGCATTATGGTGACGAAAATTACCTGAAATCAATATGATTCACACAAATAAACCTCTAATGAAACTACTTTAAGAAATCCATCCCTTGATCCATCAAATTCTAATAGTAAAAATATTCCATGAATCTCATGGAGAAATAATCCTTGAATGATACAAAGATATAACCTCCTTTTATTACGCAAATGTGACTGCCCATATGGAGCTCTCATGAATAAAATAAATAAAAATTTGTTTTATTTGTGAACTGAAAAAAGAACCAACACATTCTTGAAAGTCAGACAATAGATAAAATAACCCAAATAAAATATCAGTATAACCTAGAAAAGTACTAGTAGGATCTTGGTCCTCTAATTCGATGGCCAGATTCAGCACGAGGATAACGAAATCGAGAATCTTGATAGAAATACCTAAACTGCTATTTTAGATGAAATAATCTAAAATAGTTACAAAACCATAATAATAAAAAGTTAAATGTTGATTTGTATCATAGTGAGTCCATATGATGTATTATAAGAATAATGAACAACTATTAAATTAGATTTATTTAAGAAGAAAATTAACTGAAGGGGGTAGGGGTTGTGTTTCAGGCTGGCCGAATGGAATTACCCATCTTCTCATATAAAATTAATGAATTAAGTAGTAAATAAATCCAAAAAGATACCACTATAACTTTGGTGTCACTAACATTGGTCTAGATTCCCCTCTACTGAGGTTCTCGTAGTAGGGATAGTGACCACTATCTCACCCACAAGAACTTTAATGTCCCTCAGTTGGGTTTTGATGGGAATCTTCTCACTTTATAAATTTTTCATCACAGTCCAATTTTACCAAAACTCGACTTTGAGTCTCTTCTAACCACTCCAAGACCCTAAAATGTCCTAAATATCCCCATTTTAGTATGTCATAGACCTTAATAAATTACTCATGAACATATGGATGGTTATGTGTACCAGTATAAAAATTATATTTTTGATAGTTTTTTAACTATCTTTGTAATTATTGATATTATTTTGATCCTATATGAATTAATATTAAAATATAAAACCAAATTTTAAATTCAATTCATGAGGGATATTAAAATATGAGACTTTGTAACAACCCCAATTAGTATAGGATACTCAATAACAACTTTTGTATTTGTTGGAAAAATCTGAGTACCTCAAGTCTTTACATGTATAGAAAAGTATTCTTCTATTCTCCCCATTGACCATTAGTAATTAAAAATAAATACGTTCTCTACCCTTTTTAAAAAAATATATCATTTTTATTCTCATCCATAATAAATATATAAAATGGAATAAAAGTGGGAAAATAAAACAATGAATTTATATATATTTTTAGAGAATATTTTCCCACACCAACTCTCTCATGTATTAGATACAATCCATTATTAATGATTTTCTAAAAAAATACAGGATTTGATACATTATTAAAAAATAATATAATGAAATATATTCAAAATCCATATTATTCTTATATAATTGATACATGATATTAATATTATTTATCCACAAATTTTGCTTTATTTTATTTTAAGAGGTTATTGCATTACGGATATTATACCCAATCACCATTGGTAATGAAAATTCTGACCTCATTTTGGAATTCTTTGAATTTATTCACATAATTTATATTATGTCTTATGATATTGAAATATATTAAGTAGTTTTTGTAATTAGAGTTAATTAATTTTTATTCCTTAAGATCATATCAACTAAGATTCTATTAACTAATACTTTTTTTCTAGACAATTACTTTTGATCATGAATATTAACTTTCCAATAGAAATCAAAATATCCATAAAGATACAATGATAAAATAGTTTCATTCCTAAATCCATAGTAATGAGTTCCTTTGATGTATAAGTGGATAAATTTTACTAAAAAAATGGTATTCCTTAGGATTTGATATTAATTATGCACAAATAGTATCAAAATACCTAATGTACTATTTCAATGGTGAAATGTAGGGTGGGTTAATAATAAGACTCTATAAATCAGATTTAAATATAATTTTTCCTTTTCCACCCAAGGATAACTTATGTTCATATTCTATAGGGGTAGATTCATATCATGATTCTTCCATTTCAATAATATTCAATAACTCGTGAGGATACTTCTCTGGTGAGGTGAATATAAATTTTAATGTTTTCATTGATTTTAAACACCATAATAATTTTATCTTACCAATCATTAAAATATAAAAGTTTATCTTTATTCTCAAAATGGACCCACATATTTTTTTTATTGTAAAATAATCTCATAAATATATACAAAAAAATGACTAAATTTATATTCAGTAAACTTACATATTGATTTCATTCTTCCTTTCACTTTTTAAAATGAGTGTTTTTTAAACTAATATTAAAATATAAATTCCATGATAGGGTTTCGAATTCAATCCTATAATGTTATTTAATTAACTTTTAAACTCATAAACAGACACTTCATGAATAAAACGTTATAAATATTATATATAGACATCTTTCTTAAGAGAAACATTCCATAAAACTGCCATTACATTATTTTTGAAGAAATTATAATTACTTTTAGAAAAGATACCATTTTTGAATATTTTAATCCTTAAAATAGAGACATAGTATCATTAAAAAAATCTCCCTAATTTGAGTAAATTAATTTCCAAAAAAGTTCTTTTTCTGAGAAACTTATCTCTTCTGATTGAGTTTATTTCACAAAACTATCTTCTCCCAATAACAATCTTTTCTTCGATACATGAAACTATATAAAAAGTTGCATTATTCTTATTATGATTAATGATTTATTATATTATATTATAAAATCACAATTATTCAATTTTTAATTAATTTTAATTAGTTTACTTTTTCAAATCAGGATTGTATGATTATATTACCCTTGAATTATCTGGGGTCAAAACCATTTCTACAATCAGATTATTTTTAGTCCAAACATTTTTTCTATTACTTGGGAAAATATATCCTCCTAGATTAGATCCTTTATCATTTCTATAAATTTCACAATAAAAAGGAAAATTTTTAAAGCATTATATTTCAAAAAAATATATCCCATGATAATTATAAATTCCTCCATGAGATTATTCAATTTCTCTATGAATACAAAATGGTTGTTAAAATGAATTTTGATTTCTAGAAATAATATAATCACATATATAAATCCTATTCTTCAGGGGTTTTTAAATCACTAATAAATCCTTCCATCAGGTGTATGTCTTGGGAATATACCATCAATAAAACTATTATTAAACATACCCTAATGTATTCCTATTTATATTGATATATCATGAGATAACAAATTATTTTATTATTTTCAGTATTGAATTCATCACAAAAAAATAGTTTTAGGTGTATACACAAAATATTTCAATTGTAAGAATTAAATGAGAATGTATATGGTCAGCATGGTAGTTTTTCTCCAAAGGAATATTGAATATCCATGGTCAAATAACATAGTATTTCCCATATAAAATAAATTCTAGTTCATTCATTCTAGTAATCAAATTTACGAGGTGTGTAGTGAGTACTGTATTCAGTAATTATTCCATGCTTCCCCATCTATATTGGAAACTCCTTATTCTAAAATTTAGAAATAGTGTCTGTTGAAAATAATTTAATATGACATCCAATTTTATTTTCATATCAACTTTTAAATTTAAAAAATCTCTCAAGAATTTTTTATTCAATTTACATACCATATATATAGTCATATAAGTAAAATCATCAACCAATGTGATGAAATACTTATCTCTATTGGTTCTTTTTATCTTATTGGACCAGACACATCATAGAATATCATATAGAGTGGTTTCATGGGATTGAACTATAACTCCTTAATCCACTCTTAAAATATCATAAATTTTTGAAACAAATCTCATGTATTATGTTTTTAAAATTAAATCCTTATTTATTTTTCATGAATGTAAATTGAACAATACCAACCATTTTCTTTGATCCAATATAGAAAAATGTTATATTCAAAATCTTATTTTTCATCTTCATTCTCATTAAATTACATTTTTAATCATTAGGAATTAGAAATAAGTATCCACTTATATGTTGTATATTAATATTCATTGAATTAATATTCATACTTATAATGACACATCCTGTTTTTAAAATATCACCTCATTCCCAATGTAATTTTTTAATACACTCAATATATTATTCCTCAATGCACAAAGTGAGAAAATATCACAAGATTAAAAATTATTCTACTAATTTTTTATTATTTAGAATCCATTCACAATGTGATATCCATTATTTTTTGAACAAATAAGTCCTTTAACATAATTTTTATATCTATTTTGAGTTTATTGCTTCTAGTATTGTGTCATGGGAAATATATTCCATCCATCAGTTGGTTTCTATATATCACTTATTTAATTATTTTTTCAATCAATATTGATTAATCTTAGTTAACATTAATATTAATTGATTTGGAGTTATATTTTTACATGACATGATCTGGTAGTATAATGAGAAACTTTTTAGAGGCATGTTTGGGTAGGCCACACCTTACACAATTCTTCTCATGGGAATTAAAAGCATTATTCAATTTTAAATTTTATTTTGGAGGTTATCTTAGCTCACCTATAAAGATTTATGCATAACTAAAAATAAATTTTGGAATTCATGTAGATTTATGGATTGAAAAATTATATTATAAAAAATAGTCATTGTATCTATAGGCATGATAACACAAACATCATCATTCAATGATGAATATTTTTACTTGGAATTTTTTTCATCAAAATTTAATCTTCCTTAATTTAAATTTTTAATGTACTCGTTTTTCGACATATTTATTCTTTTAAGGATTATAAAAAAAATTATTGTTCCTTATATTATATTCCTTAACTTATTTATTCTCACACACCCCATTTGTTTTTAATTTTCTACACCAAAACTAGTTTTATTAATATTTATTTCATTCTCTTGTGAAGTAATAAAAAAAATTCCTTTTTATTTATGGTTACACCATTTTGAAAAAAATCCTTGAGAATTTTATACAGTATAAATATGTAGTTTTATAATCTAACCTGATTTTTTATAATTAAATATATTTTAGCTAATTTAAAATTGTCATCACATTCTTTGATAAATTTTTTTAAATCTTTTTAACAAAAATATTTCAAAAAATTTTGAAAATAAAAAAAATTTCTTAATTGGTTTCATATACGCATAATAAAAAAAATCATGATTTGAATAATTTTATGTTAAATGTATTATCCTTCTTAAATTATTTCATTGATATCACTGATTATTCATGAAAACCCAATTTCTATCTGAATAATATCCATAACTTTTCATCCATAACGATACTTATTTAATGAAAAATTCTCACTCATCATTGATTTATTTTCTCTAAAATGTTTCTAGTTTTATTTAAAGAATATTGAGATATATATATTTTGATTAAAACTTTTTTGGGGTTTCTTTATTACTACTCCTCTCTTGAGTAAAACATTCATCTTCATTGGATGTCTCATAATACTTTTTAGATTTATCCATAATGGTTGTAAGTCCATAACTCTCTGAGTTACTTTTCAAACTCTTGAATTCCTCTACATAAGATATAAAATTATTTTTTGAGTGAATGTTATTCTTTGTTAGTGACTTTCCCTTATTTTTCAATTGAATTAAATTCCTTTATTACTATCACTTTGGAAAAGTTTTATCCAAGAATATATTTTATGGTGATCATCCTCTTCAACTTACTGATCATTATTAGGTATTCTAGATTAAATGTTTAATATATTTCAATAATTTTATGTATTTATATTATTCTTACCCTTGTAGATACCTTTGTATTGAAATAATAATAGGATACATTTGAATGATCTTTTAATCTCCCAAATATATCATAAATAACAGAATGATGGAGTTTTATAGAAGTTTGTAAAGAAAAGAGCCCCAATCAAATCCAGTATGGACCAATACAGAATAACACCCTTACAATAATTATTAAATTTAATAAATAGTCAATTAATCTTTTAAACTTTAAAAATAAATGAGAAATAAATACTTTTATCCATAATATTCTAGAAAATTCTTCTAATCTACTATGGGCCTCTAGGTGGAGTAAAATGTGCACGACATGATATAATGTATAATAAATTAGTATTATAGAAGAAAAAAGTTCATAAAATCATTGCCTAACCTCATGGTATGAATACACCACATGACTAAATCTATTCAAACATAAAATAGAAGTCATTCCACAGTCTTTGGAGAAGAATGAATGTGCCATACTTTTTGAGTCAATGAATATTCAACCCCAACCAATAATTTATGGGTTTCCATTATTAAAAACCATCTATATTTATACTGATATAACATCTAATGGTAGGTTTCAAATAACAAATAATATTTAAAATTTAAAATTTTTTAATTCCAAAAATTACCCTAAATGTTAAAAATATATAAATCAATGATTGAATTTCTTTCGAGCTCAATGATCATGCAAGATTACACACTGATTGAAGATAGAGAATCTCTAAAAATAGTTATTATATTCATAAAATTATTTTTAGGCATGTTATAATTCCTATTCAACCATATAAGATGATGGATTTTGACAATAGCTGTGCAAAGGAGGTTCTTCTGTTTGGAAGTTCTTTCAAATGTGTTTCGATGGATAAATAGGGTGATTTGGTCAACTTCACTGAATGGATCCACTTCAATGAGGTTAAAAACAATGTTACATATAGTTTATGAAAATTTATATTGATTATAATATGTTCTGATGAGTCAATACTAGTTCTACAAGTGCAATATATTATGTAGAGATTAACAAAAATGTTCAAGAAACTAGCATCTATGTGGATTCTATTATAGGATTCTCTTTAGACGATGGTATATAGAGTAGTATCTATACACTAATTAGTGAAATAATTTACCAAGGTTGACATATTTTTTGTCCCACCAATGTATAATTTATAAAAAATTGTACATGTGAGTGTCCCACGACATATGATCTCCAAGATCAGGGTGTCAATATTTTTCATTTAGAATTGATTGATAGTAGTCATATCTTATTCTACATCACAATAAGGTTGGAATTCATGATACAAATTGAAATATAGGAGAAACTATTGTTCATATATCTAGAATTATAACTTTTAAAAATAGTATGATTCCAAAAATAATTTAAATTTAATGTATTAGTGAGAATACCCAAAAAATTATTCAGTTGAGAGAATCACTGAAGAATCTATAATTTTTATTTGTAGGACAAATTCCTTATAAAATTCATAACATGAGATATAATTAACTATTATTATATTATTTTATATTTATTAATAATCCCATTATGTTTTGTAATCATTAATTCATAAATCTAATAAAATTACTAGGATATTTGAGGACATAAATTATAAGGAAGGATTGAGAAAATTAATTAATTTGAGCTGTTACATTCTTATTGAAAGGGAGATAGATTTCAAATTCCAGGAGATCAATTATTCTATAATGTTCTTGAAATTTCCCTAAAATGATAATTGTTTATCCTTCCATGGAAAAAATGTTTTCTAATATAAATAAAGGGGATATTTTCCACCACAATGTCCATTCTCCTATAATTGCCTAAAACTTTTGAAAATTTAAACATTAGTTAAGGATTATTTGGGATATTTTCCACTTGGTATGATGATTAGAAACACATTGATAATGATCTATGGAATTTGGGATTTACTAAAATGCTATCAATACTCATATAAGAAACATAATCACGTAATTATAACAAAATAAATTAGATGGTTCTATTATTCCTATCAATGATTGAATGGGTTTGATATTTTATTTTTTGTTCATATCATATATTTCTATTCACTAATAATTATGAAATATAATGATAAAAATACAAAAAATAATTTAGTGATAAAATAATTTAATTAATATATCTTATAAATTGTTACAAAATTCTAAGACTGAAATGTTTACTATATTGGATACCACTAACATAGACATCAATTTTTGAAGAACATGTTGACATTTCACTATATTCATGCTCCTCTAAAATCTCATCTACCAATATAGTTTGACATTATAATCTTCATAACCAGTGTAATGAAAATATAATATGGGAGTGTTCTCAAATAATAAATATAGAAAAATTAACATATAGTCCGAATTTTAAGATCATAATCATGTTGGAAAACTTGATAAATGCATATCATATAAAAATATCATTGGATAGATGTGTAAATACTGAAACTAATGATTAGAAAAATATTATTAATGAAATATAAATGTTATCGTGTGGTCCAAAATACATATCAAATAATCATAAAATGTGTGAAAATTATATAAATGGTCAAAATAATTTTATAAAATAATCATAATGATGATGAAATGGTTTTTTAAGGACATTAAATGAATCTTAAATATTTGTAGTAACTTTTTATGGAACCTAAAAATATATAAAACCAATAACATGTGAAATTCTAATGAATAAATAATTCGACATGTCGTTCATATAAAAATAAATGAATACATATTCGGGTATCTCATTCCCATAAATAAACTGTATAAAATTCATCATGTAAATCTATCACCAAACAAACATGTGAAGAAATATTCCTAATTCGCAATCATAGAGAAACTTGTGATGAAATCCTCCCATGTCTGATGCTTGAAACATTAAATGAACCCATATGATATGAATTATTAAAAAATTCATTGGAGGGTGATTTAGGTCCCTACTTATAATCATCCATACATATTATTCCCATAAGAAAATTAAACAATTATCATATCATAAATAACCCATGAAAAAGAGAATGGGTTTCCTAATCCCTTAAAAACAGAACATAACACGATACTGAAAAAATAAAAGAATATCAAAACAAAAATTTCCCAAAACGTTTTAACAAGATTATAAACTATAGTGGGGGATAAAAACACCACTACATGAAGGAAAAAACATTGAGGGAAAATATAAATGAAAATACACTGGTTTTAATATAACATTTTAAAAAAAATTATGTAAAAATATATTTCCAAGATACTATTTTATGATATTAAATAGGGTAATTTTAATATATTTTTATTAATAGGTATATATAATGAATCCTTAATAAAATAATGGTTTAAAAATGGTATATTCAAATTCATTATAAAAATTAAGATTAAAAAAATACCTAATAATAAAGACATGAAAAAGAGTTAATTTTTTCAAGAGGTGATGTGAACATACAATGAAATATATCTAATTAGAAAATAATATATAAAAATGTATGGTTGAAAAGTCAAGAAGTTTTCAAAATGAGGAAATAAAATTACATTGATATATTTTTTATTTTCAAAATAATCCTTAATAATGGAACCTTATAATAGGTATGATGGTTAGAAAATTAAAATATGGAGTTGTTGATAAAACCATTCATTTGGATAGGATTGAAAGACCTTTTAAAAATTTGTAAATAACCCTATTGAAAAGAAACACCATCTAAATGATAATTATTTTTAAAAAAATTATTATTATAAAATAAAAGTATTATCAGAGATTAAACAATTTAAACTTTTATAAGGTAAAATAAGACATTTTTTGTAAGTAATAACATGGTTATGGAAGTAAAATACAATTACAGTAATGAAAATAATTATTAACATAATGAATTTTAATGGAATAATAGAATCATCTTGGAAGAGTAACTTGAAATAAAACATGATTTCTTTGTAATATTGGATATATATAAAATATTAATTAATTATAGGATATGATAGACCAATGCTGAAAGGTAATAGATAATTAAGAGTGACTATGGGAAATGGAAAAATTTTAGTGATGAAAACCCCTTAAAAGTTTAGTGATTTTTGAATAAAAAATCATTAAAATATGAAATATATTATGGTTATGTAAATCCCATGAATTAAATTATCTTTCCCTCTAAAATTAATTCTTCAGTTCTATATACATCATATAAATAGGATATTGTTTCATAACATTAAAACATTTTTAAATGATGGGAAGTTGAGATAAAGATAGCATATGCACCCTGATCTAATAAAAATTAGGCGTACAATATAAAATAGAACATTGAATAACATAAATCATAATAGGGTATTGAAAAAATGGCAATATGAGAGTCTTTAAACCACTGAAAATTAAATATGGTGTATAACTAAAACATTTATCAATATATTTAATTCTGAGAGAAGGAAACTATTTTTAGCTAAGTACTAATTCCATAAAAAATATTATAAATCATATATCATGAATTTAAAATTCAAATAGAACTAATAAAACACAATTAATGATATATTATTTCAAATGTATAGTAAAAACACCATATAACTATGATTAGTTGGATAAATAAAAATATGGTCTCAATAAAGTGAAATTGAGGTGAAATACCTTACCTTGTAGTGTTGCATATTGGGATGAAATCTAATCTTTTATTTGAAAAAATTAATAATTTTTTTCTTATTTAATAATGTTTCTCAAAATATATTCCATTTATAATTTTAATCATGATAAAATGAGTTAGTTATATTGTACTATCATGATCGCATGTTCATAACATTAACTATTTTCCACATGTTTAATATGTTTTATATCATTCCCTATAATTTCATAAAAATTTTATTTTTTATATTTAATTTATTGTTATTTAATATATAGATAATATTGATTTAAAATGTTCTTATATTACTACATATGTGTTATTGTTAAATTATGTGAAAACTATATTGATAATTTCTTGTTTTGAAATTTTATTTGGTTGATGATGATTTATTAAAAATAAATTATTTACTTTTTATTAAATTTGTAAAACCATAAAATAATATTTATTTTCTTGTTAATGTAAATATTATAACACTAGTATCCCATAGATGGTTGTTACATTATTACATTGGAATAATATACAAGGAATTTCACCCTGAAAGACCAAACCATTTAATTGTTTTGGAAACCTAGATATATATATGAACCTGAAATTACAATTGAAAATATAAAATATAACAAAGTGAATTAATGGATGACATCATTATTCTCCTTGATTAACCTTGAAAATCAATAATAATAATTTTCTGGCCATCTTGGAAAAAAAATAAAACACAATAAAGGGGTGAGACCATATGCCCAATAAGGGTTAATTATAGTAGAAAATAACATAATTTAGATAAAAATTATTCCAAGATAAATAATTGAAACACAATTATTTTAATTAATAAAATGAGAATAATATGACCAGAGTAAAATATATATAATAATTCTATATAAAAATCACATGAGGTATAAAAATTAACCATGAATACTCTAATAATAGAATAATCACATTTAAATTAATAACTTATCTCATAATGACGGAATCCAATATAATATACATTATAATTATATCGTCAATTCTTCATCCAAAACAACATGCATTAATGGGTAAGACATATGTCAATTCCAAATGTAGTTTGTCTGATAAGATATTTTGATACATTGAGGGGTTATAGAGGCCCCACCCAGAACATACCAATTCTAATGAATTTCTCATATACATTTATTTTGGAATAATAAATATATTCATTTTTATTAGAACTAGTATACAAAAATGTAAAAAACAATCCTCAATCAGTAAACATGATCACAAACCATCCATATTAATTTGTTAAATGCAGTCAAAATAGTACATCGTTAGTCGAACTGATCATAAACAATTTAATAAATCATGGATGATGGGATAATAATAAATCATCCACAATTATTCTTAAGATTAATCAATGAATTTTGACCTATTATATAACACATTAACTAAGATCATTGAATTATGTTGAATAAAATACCCCTTTTTACATTGAAAATCATAGATGTTTAAAATGACACATAATTATAGAAGATATTATTTTATTTTAATATAACATTTTATATTTTTGAAAAAAACTTAATAAAATTAAGTTTTTTTGTTCATGGGAAAGGCCACTCATTCATTATATTTTAAAACATCATTTCGTCCATATTTTTTTCGGAAAGGTCCCAAAAAACATTGTTAAGAAATTAGAAAAATACACTATTGAAAATTTTTTTGTATAAATTAAGAAATTATTTATAAATATTTTAATGATTCATAATATATTAGTAAATGAAATTTCATATAATTATCAATAAAATATCCCTGGATGAAGAAGAGATTTTTATGGAAAATTTTAAAATATAATTTTTTTTAAAAATCTCTTAATAACATCATATCATTGAAGTGTGAGTTAATTAGATGAATAAATTTATTGTGTCTTCCTTAAATCCCAAATAAAATTAAAATATATAATATATTAACAAAACATCCTTCCACACAAAATCATAGAATGAAAGAAAACAATGAAGTAGTTTCTTAACCCAATGAATGGAAATTTAGTTGAGATATCCATTACCTATTATAATAAGTCTAAATTGTTTGCCACAAAAAGTAATAATTATCAAAATAATTATTTAATAACTTTTTTATAATGATATTTATGATATGACATTTTAATGGTATGTTTATAAACTATAAAAAAGAAATAATTAGTTAAGAAGGTAGGCATCACACATAAGTAAAAGTGAGATGATAAACCCTTACTTCTTGCATGTATTTTGTTTTTTGAAATTCAATATCCAATATAATAGATTAAATAATGTTATTAAGTTATAATATAAATATATTAATATTTATAATATCTTATATTGTACTTTGATAACATCTTACCACCTTTTCATTAACAATATATTAATATTTTCATTTTTATAGGTGCATTTGATTTATTATTTTCATGATCGGCACATTTGTATATAAATATTTATTATTATATAAAATGAAAACAAAACCCCAGAATTAAACTAAAATGGTATTTATTTAGTTCTTCATGTTTTAATTTTCCCATATATAATTTTCTAGGAAATCTGGATGATTATTTTGTTAAAATGTGGATGATCAATCTTTAGATTCTTTTGTTGGTTTTTCAGGCTATTTCATACTAGTTTTTTTATTTATTATTGTGTATAAATGTTAGTTACCAAACATTAAATATTTTATAATATATATTTTAAAATCATATATAACCATAATAATAATTTTTTGACTATCCTTGATGGCGGTAATGGAAAATCAAAAAACATTATTCGGAAAGGTGGGTAACCACCATAATTTGGGCAGTGGTTTTGTTTTATTGAATAAGATGAGGTAATAAAAGTTAAGGACATAATATATTCCATTATATCCATAAGATTAAAGTATATTACATATATTTTAGTTTTTATTTTTTGATATGTGAGTGAGGTTTTGAGAATTTTTAAAAAGAAAACAAATTATGGGAGGTTATTTGAGAAAGTTACCTCTTGAATATCACCTTCTTGGATGTCACATTAAAGAAATTTGAATTTTGTATGGTTGATTCCAATTGTTAATGTAAATGATGGGAGTCGGTAGGATAGTTTATCATTAAAATTTTAAGGGATTCATGTCTTGTTAATAGAAATGGGGTGGTGAGGAATGAAATTTATACTTGCGGAGGAGTGGTTTTAAGTAATTAAATATTTATTATTTTATATTTAAAGCCACCCCTATTATGGGATGATTAATTATCAAGGATTTAGATGATAAATAATGTGGTAAAATATCATTAGGTTTGGCAAAAAATTCATCTAACCATTTAATGTTATCGTTTTTGTGTATTTTAATATTTTACCTTTTGGATTCAATCTGCTATATTATTTTTCCCACACTATGGTAAATATTTTATTAGCCATGGTAAATCCATTACAACTAAATATATATAAAACATTATTTTATAATTTGGAACTCTTGATTACAAATAAATAATCTATTTTAATTTATTCAATTTATAAAAGTGGTAAAAATCAATTCCAATGTAATAAACTTATTACATGTAAAAACATTTTTTTGATATAAAAATTGTTTCAAAAATTTCTTAGAATGAGTTTCTAAATGTTATATAAAATGTATTATTTTATTAGTCAATTTTTTGTAATAAATAATATGGTTTAATTAGTTTTAGAATATCATATAATAATTATTTTATAATAATTATAGTATTTTATAAAAAACTATATTTTTACTTTTTAACCCAAAAGTCAACTTTGTAAGAAAATTCCCAAAAATTATACATAAATTTATTTTGAACTGATCAATTACAAAATTAAGTTTATTTTTGGAATATATTTTCAAAAATTGAAAAAAAATTATTATATCCAATTTTTTATAGAAACAAATAAAATTGTCTTTTCAAAGGAAAAATTTTCTTGAATAATAAAATTATTTTAACAAACATTATATGTTAATTTACTGAGAATGATTAATTTTTTAATGAACATGAACATCTTATTTAATTAATAATATAGTTAATACTATTCACACCCACCAATTTAATTAATTTTTTATAAGGTTCATGTAAAAATAATAATATTTTGGAGTTTTTTTAAGCACAATTTTCTATGTAATGTATGTTAATGAAAATAGCATTATTTTAAAAATATAGGGGTGTTTTGTATCCTCTCATTCAATAAATTACATCTACATAATTTAAAATTGAGATTTATAATCATGCTGTTGAAATTTTAAAATACCCTTGTGGAAATCCCACAACGTAAGAAGGGATAATAATACATCCGAAAAAAGGGAAAGAAAAATGAAAAGGTCACTGAAACATAGGTTTCTTAAAAGATGATCATTAGGGTGCAGTGAAAATATTGATAAGGAAAACAAAGATAACGGTAATGTTTTAAAAGATAATGATTGATAACATGGTCATTTTAAGGTTAATGACTAAAGAACAATTGAATAAATATGTCTGAAAAACATCATTGATACTATTGGAAATAACTGTAATAGGATATCATTTTTTTTCAAAATAATTTTAGAATATATACTTTATTAGTTTATTTTATTAAAAGAATATCACTCCTTCGATATCAATTTATCAATATCTATATCATTTCTTACTCCATGAAATGAAGTTGAAAATTTAAGGAATATAAAACCAATGGATCATAAGATCCATAATATGATGAAAATTTATTCCTTCTAACTCAATTTCTCATAAAAAATATAATAGAATAAATTATTCAATATTTATAATATTCATAAGATTTAGTAATACATTAATATCTAAAATATCATCTAATTTTAAAAGTAAATAATTAAATAAATGGTCACAATAATGAACCTTACATTCAATTTAATCCCAAAAAGTTTAATGAAGGTCCCTATATTTTCAAAATCATCTTATAATTAATCTCCCTACAGACATGAAATAAATATTAATCCTAACATACAAGACATGTGAATACCTTTATCATGTAATTTATTAAAACAAGGAAAAAATAAGAATTACCCATAAATCTTATTGAATGTGTAAATAAATCCATATTTGTTATGTAAAAAATAGATTATTTTTCATTTTACTTAAAACCAAAATTGATATCAACTCCATCAATGGAAACACTAACCACTTTTTCCATGACTCATTCATAATCTCTATGATATATCATATCTTCATCCAAACATTATTATTTCAACATCAACAACATATTAATTGTTTTATTTTCTTCAAATATGTGGTTAAATAACGATCAAAATTCTAATGTATCATATATCATGGTACCATTTGACTCATGCTTTCAAATAAATTATGAAATAGAACTATATTCCAATATATAAATGCTTTGAAAATATTAGAAATATAATACTTTTTCAAGATATTACTTGGATTAAAATTCATTATCAATGAAATCATTATAATTTGGATATATCAATAGAATAAGATTAACCTTTACCACTATTCTTCCTCTGGGGTATATTTCCATTAAACTTGGGAAATTCATTGAATTATTTCCCCATCTTTTTAAATTTGGAACACTTCACAAATTATTTTATTCTCTTGAAATAGCGATCTTGGTATCCTTTCTCTTAAAACCAGTAAAAAACTATCATTCAATTCAATCAATTACCCAAGTGTTTCTTTCCATAATTATAACATGTCTAAAAATCCTTATTTATTTTCTTCCCATTATACATTTTTTTCTCTTTCATTATTCTCTTCCCATACATTCCATCCTAACACTATGAATTCAAAAATTCCTTCTTTTTCATGATGGAATAAGATTTTATATCATCATAAAATGAGAATTTTTTTGTATCCAATACCTTTCAGAACATTTGATTAATCCCAAAAAAATCAATATTGCTCTTTGGAATATGTATGATGTCAATCGAATACCTATTAATTTGGCTTCCTTATAGGAACATAATCATGTTTATTTTTTCTTATGATCAAGAATTTTATCTCCATATCTGCTCACTATTCGCATGAAAATATTTTTCCATGAAAGATCATTAAAATCCTTCAATTCCATGTTTTTTATTTTATTATATCCATTTTTTAATTAATGACCACTATTGATTATAATCCCCTAAGAGATGATAAAATTACAAGATAGCCTTCTCACATTCATTTTTATACAATGAAATAAAAATATTTTCTATGGAATATATCCATTTAGTACCTACAAATGGACTCATAATTCCAAATAATTAAGGTTGTTATTTTCAAATTAAGTGGTGAAACATCATTATGTCACGTTTTGGATTATATAGATTCTATATATAGGGAATGTATTTATCATAACGTGAGTGAACCTTCCTAGTATAGTTATAATTTTTTCAGATCTAGTTCCTACTGCTGCTCCAACTACAACTTCATGATATTTGAATGGAGGTAAATCCCTACAAGGATTAAATGAATTTAAATAGTTCACATTCCATAATCTACATTCCATTTATAAATAATGGAATAAATTAGATTAGAACATGACATTATTAATTATAATGTATAATCTGTAAACTACTTAACATAAATTAATTATTTAGTTTTATCTAATTGTGAAATCATAAGTTCAGTTTCATTTGGAGTACTTCCAAATTTAGTCATATGGTTTCATTCCCAAATCTATGATGTCTTAAATCTCATTTATAAGGTATCTCATTAACTTTCTCTAATATCAACTGTAAAAAACTCAACACTATTTTCCATGAGTCATTGGAAGCATTATTAAATAAGAAAAAATATACATGGAATCACATCCCTATGGACTGAAGTGTTTAGTATTATTAGAAAACTATATATATACTTGAACTTTACATTACAATTTAATTTATAAAATAAAATATAGTGAATCTTTTGAGGACACCATTATTCTCCTCTATTATCCCTACATATCAATCAAAAAAATTTCTTGGAATCTTAAGGAAAAATAAAACATAGGAAATGGCCAAGATATGATTCTCAATTATCGAAAAATAATATAAAATATACCATAAATAATAATAAAATGGTTAGTCAAATAAATAAAACATTTTCCATTTAATCAATAACCAGAGCATAATCTTACCAGAATAAAATATGATCAAATAATTCTATATAAGTGAACAATTGAACTAGAAAACTTATCCATTGATATTATAGTAATCAAATAATCACATGTAAATTAATTTCTAATATCATAATTATGGAATTTATAAGATTAGACATCATAAATATACCGTATAGAATTTATCAAAGAAACCATACATAAATGGGTAAGACATAAGCCAATACCAAAACTTGTTTGTCACATTAGTCCTCTGATACATCAAGGGGTTATAACAGAAAAATCCCATAACTTATTAAGTCTAAGTAATTCCTTATATGAAGGGGTGAAACGTAAATAACTCATTCATTTTCATTTAAAAGTATATTGAAATTGTAACTAAGATTCCCCAATTAGTAGTCATTATCAAAAACCATAATGAATAATCTGATGAATGAAATCAATATATTATATCCCTAGACAAACTAATCATAAAAAAATTAATAAAATATGAATGTTAATATCATAATAGATTATTATCAATGAATCAAAATAATCAACAATGGATTTTGACATATATGCATATACATTAAATTAGATCATGGAAACATTCTTAATGAAAATACCCTTTTTCAATTTGAAAATCATTTATGATAAAAAATCCCGAAAATTATATCCTCAAACAATTTCCATGAATGTAAACTTTAAAAATAGTAAATTAATACTCAAAACAATAAGAAATCATGAATGTTGTAAAATTATATCATGAATTATAATTAAAAAGATCATTTCCTTTGTATTTTTGTCATAAAAGTATATAAGAACCATGTTCAGAAAAACAACATACCATTAAATCCAATTTTTATAAAGTCAAACATGAGTAAAAAAATTTAAAAAATAAATTTTTAATAAAAAAAATATAATCAATTATAAAATACACAGACAAGGAAGAAAAAGATATTTTTATGTAAAAAATTATGAAGATCATTTTTTTGAATAATCTCTCATAATATTATCATATCATATATGTGAGAGTTAATAAAAATAATTGATTATATGTATCTACAGTAAATACATAGAAAAGGAGTTAAAATAAAACATTAGGAAATTGAAATTCATTTCACAAATAATAATATCACGAGAAAATTAATGATGTAGATGTTTAAAATAATTAATGAAAACTGAGTTAAGAAATCCCTAACCACTTGTGACCAATAGAAGTCGTATGCCCCATAAAATAAATGATTTTAAAATGAAGCATTGAATACCATTTAGATAATTATATTCCTAATATGATATATCAAAGTGAAGTATATACACCACTGAAAATAAATTAGTGTTGAATAAGGAATACATATCATAATATTAAAAGCAATATGGAAGACCCTTAACACATGATTTGATATAGTTTTTCGTAATTAGAGATCTTAAATAATGATTAAAATAATTATATTAATTTAGTTTTAAATTGTTTCATGTGGATTCACTACATAGTTTTCATGGTCTGTTCATTTGCGTACAATTCTAGATTTTATTTTAAAATTGAAATAAAACACAAGAAGTGAAATTAAATGGTTTTCATTGAGTTTTGGAATATTAAATATCCTTATATATACTTTTTATTTCTCACAAGAGGAATTTTCATTTGAGAAAATATTAATGATAAATTTTTAGATTATTTTGTATATTTTTTCAACCATTACAGACTAGTTTCATTTTATTTAATAACACGTATATATATTTGTTATGTAAAATTAAATACGTTATAATATAGCTTTTATAATCTGATGGGACCATGATAATAATCTCGTGACCATACATAAAGGTTGTAATGGAAAACCAAAAATCATTATTCATATGTACTGTTAACCACTATAATATTGACAATGGTTTAATATAATTTTTAAGGGGGTTCATAAAAGGGAGGGACAAAAATATTCAAACAAAATAATAAAATTAAATTATATACATGAAATTGGACATGTTTCTTCTTAATGGATGAATGTTCTTATTATAAGGTGAAAAAAGATAAAAAAATTAAGATATGTTTTTTAAAAGATACCTCTTGAATATGAAATCCTTGAATGACCCCTTAAAGAGCACATAACGGGTTTTTAAATGATAATAGAAGAAATTAGACATGAGTAGAGTAGGGTAGGAGAGGAGTTTTAAGATATTTTAGGATCATAAATGCATGGGAGAAGAAATTTGGTAGTAAGGAGTAGTATTTATACTTGAGGAGGGGTGGTTTTAAGTGTTTACATAATAAATATTTTTTATTTAAATCCAACAACATTTGGTTGGAATTAGGTCACATGATTTTTTGTGTTAATTATTGTTTTAATGTTTGTTTAGGGAAGATAAAAAAATCATCAAACTGTTTAATTTTGTATTTTTTAAGAATTTTTAGATTTTACCTTTAAACTTTATCCCACAACCTTATCTTATCAATAATACGATAAATTTTGTTTTTCCACGGTAAAAAATTTATTCATAAAAATAAAAATGATCTTATTACCAACTATTTAAATCATAATTGCAAATATATAGTTCAATTACTTGATTCAATTTATATAATATCGTAACAATAAATTCTAATGTTTTACCTATATAATGGGTAAAAACTATTTTTTTATGTTAACATCAAGGTTTTCCAAATTTTTTGGAATGTGTTTCAATATATAGAAAGTAATATGTTATTAACTTATATAAATATTTTTTGATCAATAACACAGTTTAATAAATTCGAAATGACCATTAATAATTATTTTAGAATAATTATTCAATTTCGTAAATCAATTATTCTCACCTTTAAACCAAATAAAAAATTTTTATTAACAAAATTATGATAATTTTGATGTGATGTGTCCAAAAATAAAATTTATTTTTGAAAATACATTTTCTTAATGTTTTAAAAATAAATTATATTTATTTTCTAATAGAACGAAATAAAAATATTTTTTAGTAGAAAACATTTATTTAATAATTAAAATTACTTTAATAAAAATTATATGTTCATTTTATAAAAAAAATATAATTATTTTTATTATGAACACAATATTTATTTAATAAAATATTTAATCATATTCATATCCTCCAATTTAATGACTAGTTTATCATGGTCGATTTTAAAATATTGATATTTTTGCAGTTTGTTTATGCTCTGTGTTATATTTTATGCATTCTATCAAATATTATGTTATTCTAAATATATTCAGTTGATAAAATTAATCTATAGTAAAAAAATATTTTTTCTACAATTAATCCATGACAATATATTCAATCATCTTTAATGTAGGTGGATAATCCTACCCAAACATAAGAAAACATTAATTCGTTTGATGACTGTGGATAATGAGGTGTTTATATGGAGTTATATCATTATAAAATAATAATAATAATATTATTTTGGTTTTTTGTTATGGTGCACCATATGTTATTATGTTTTGATAAATAACAGAAAAAATAAGAAAAAATGAAAAAATATTGTTCGTGGAGGCGGTAGTCTGAACACAAGCATGATTAACGTTCATTTGTTTTTATAAGTTGATGTAAATTAGTAAATAATGGTTGTATCATTAATATACATCTAGTTATATTAATTATCTTTAATTGAAAAAAGTTATTATTGTGAAAATATATTTTTAAGAGTAATATTAAGAAGAAAAACATAACAAGTAGATAACACTTATGTTGGAGACTTTCTTTTTTTCCTTCGAAGCCCCCATAAATTAGATGGGGGGTAGGATAAAAATAATTTATTAGGGTCTTGTGTTTATGTGATAGGGTTATATAGATATGAAAATTGAAAATATTAAATAATTAACTCATGTGGAATACCACAACATGAAGGGGTATAAGTTTCAACTTTTATAAGTGAAGGGAAGAGTAGTTTTCGAAACATTCCTAATTATTTACTTATATATTTTCAATATTCAAGGTAAAAGATTAAGTATTTTGAAATTATGCATTTTGGAACAAGTTGGGGTGGAAACATCATCATGTAAACTCCTTTTTGAGGTATCCTTGAGTGATTTATTGATGATCCCATTTATATTTTTTACCCATGTTTTCTTTTCCCTATTTAAATATTCATTTTATACGTGAAAAATAATTAAAATGACAAAAATAAAATTTCACGTTATCTACTAATTTTATAAGTACAATACTAAATATGAAATTAATTTTGTTATGTAAAATTTATATGTTTCGAAAATATTAGTTTCAAATTAAATTCACCTAACACATAAATATATTTTTTTATGAATATTATGTTTTCATGTTTCAAATTTATTTGTGAGATAAAATTAAAAATGTTAATAACTTTAATGATATATATTTAATATAAAAAAAGAATATGGTTATTTGAATTTAAAATCTATGAATAGACTATTTTTTCTCAAATATTAATAAATTAAAAAAAGCATGAAATATTTTTTTTATTAAAGTAACATTTTACATTAGTTATACAAATATTGGCATAGGTTTTCTTTGTATAAGAAAAATTTATTTATTAATTTATTTATTATTTAATTTAATAATTTATTCATTTAATGGATTTGAAATCTTCTATTCTGTTCTTAAATAGTTATAATATCATGGAAATTATAATTTTCATAAATCCAACATTTTTCCAAAAAAACATTGTTAGAATATTCTATAAAAATCCTCAGAGGAAAATATAAATCTAATATATTATAAATTATGTTAATTTTTTCACATTCATATCATTAAATTTTTAAAATATATATTTAATTACAAAAATCAAATTATTTGAAAACTGATTTATAGAATTTTTTGGAATATTGAATATAGTTTTTTAAATTTTATTAATTAATAAACTATTAAGATATGTTCTTATTATTAAATCAATTAAAACATATTTTATTGAAATAAATTCATGTTTTGGAAAAAAAATCTTTTTACCCAAAATGTGAATTTAGGAAAAATGAGTTTTGAAAAAAATATAACTTGCAAAAATTTCTAAACATATAAACACATTATTATATTTTGATATTATCCTAATTTCTAATTTCACAAACCCATATGATCCCTGTATAAGACTTAAGAATCAAGTAAGATCTTGTTACTATTCTGGGTTATGGTATATATAATTTGGATATTATAGAAATCAATAGAAGGTTGAACTTTTTACATGTATGATTTTTATGTATCTTTAATACTCGAGTTCATATTCTTCTCGATTAAGAGAAAAACCTAGTTAATATAACTAACTTATGAGTTCAGATTAATGGGATTTATAAGGAATACATCTCATTTATGATTTAATTTCTTCTCACACTTTCTATAGGTTTGTTGATACTGTTACAATATTTTATATATAATAATTTAATTGCAATGTTCTATTTTTATTCTCTAATATTCATAAAATATTAATGTCTTTATTTTGGTTTTTCATGTGAATCATGCTATTAAAAAATATTAATTTTTGGATTTTGAATTATTCAATGTAAGGTCATCATATTACACCTTCCTTATATTAATTACATCCTCACAATTTTGGTTTATTATGAATGTAATAATCTACATTATCCATGAGAAAGTTAGGATACATCATCTACTAATACTGCCAAGTTATTATAATTGATAAGAATAAGAAACTATTTTTACCAAATATACGACATGGGCTTTCTTATAGATTGTACTCACAAAGATTCTTTTTCATAATGTTATTTCAAAAAAAATACGAATATAAAAAATTTTATAATAATATTGAAAATAATTAGATTACATGAACAAAAAATATCAATAATAATATGTATTCTTTAATGAAATCATTATTTCAACATTAGTTGCATTAATTTTCAAGATGTCAAAATTGGTTCATCCTATAACTGTATTGTTAAAACTAAGGTTATATTAAATTGGGTTATCTTAAATTTCTAAACATAACAACTAAATGTAACGATATGATAAATTTTTTATTGCGGGTTATAAATAATAATGAGTAACCAATTCCAATCCCCTAGTATCTGCAAACACGCTATATAATACTGCTTATTCTTTATCTAGTAGGTGTTGATTGAGTTGATACCCAATATGTCATCTTTGAGGGTTTTAGTCCATGGTAAAATTATAATAAATTATGAATCTAAATTTATTATTAAAAAATGTATTTATTATAATGGAAAAAGTTAATCTTGGTAATATAAAAATATTTTAAGATATCATCATATAGCTACACCTATCCCCTAGAATTATTCATCAGGCATTCACAAAATATCCCTAATCCTTAATAATAAAATAAATAACCCCCCCAGTGTAAATAAATACCCAAAATAAATATATATAAATAATAAGATGATAACATGATTTAGTTGATGAATCTCAAAAAAATTATCCAACTGAAGGACTGATAGGTTTGGTTTCTGGGACAATAGCTACATAAACAACGATTTTTGCAAAACCTATTGAAATTTTCCCATAAACATGCTCATATAGAATTTAATATAGATATCTCATATGAAATAATCATCTATACAAACCTTGTAATTGTAATATAATAAAGGGACAAGATTTAATTCTTAGTAAGGGAAAATTATTAACCAATTTTATCAGTTATATTATAAACATGGGGAAAATCATGAGTGACTAATATCAGATAAAAGGATAATGGATTCAGAAGTGGAAATAATGAAACCTAAAATAATAAAAAAATATCAATATATAAAGAAAAAGGTTATTTGTTATATCAAAATAATTATAAAATTGTCATATTACCTATGAGAAAGATATAAATTTGTTTAGTACTTTAAATAATATTGAATAATAATGAGAACCTAGAATTTCATGGACATGGAATTCACCTTGATATTTTTTTCATTACATTATCTAAAAAATTAAAATATTTCACAATCATAAAAAAAAAATTATTATGATAAAAGATTCACACATCACATAAAAAAAATTTAATAATGATTTATGCATATCATTAAAAAAATAAAACTTTGAACAACGACACCTATATATCACTCACAAAACAATCTTGTTATTAAATATCCTCACATAGAAATCACACAATAAATTAAAAAATATTCATATATATGATTCACACAACATTTCATCACCTCATATAATTTTAAACCTTGACAAATGAATCAAATGTTGATATATGACATCACCCCACAAAATTCATATAGATATGTTATACAATAAAATCAGACATTATTATTTTCATAGAAAACCCATTAGAAAAAATATTTCTCTAAGAACAATGAAAATATTACATAAAATTAGTGTAAGAAATCATTTATTATTATTGCAAAAAAATTTAAAAAATGATTCACAAAACAATAAAATAGTTAGGGTTATCAAAATATCCCAAGATGAAGTTAAAAATTTAAGTTTAAATAGATATAAAATCAAAAAAAATTTATAATACTTCCTAAAAAACTAATGTTAAAATTAAATTATTTTTTTGAGAAGGTAATGACATGACTTTTTGTTATCTTATTCTAAAGAGTTATAAATAAAATATTCTTGAATACTTATAAAGGTTTCAAAAGGTATAATTCTATATACTATGAGAAATTTTAATTTTAAAATAATCATTAGTAATGGAGAGATAAAAAAGTCTTCATGTTTTTAAAAATGGTAACTCAATATGATTTGAAAACATTTACTTCTAAAAGAATATTTAATAACAATAAAATTAAAAATATTAATGGTTTACCAAGACGTTATGTGAATATAAATAAAAAAATTTAAATTTTAAAACTATTACATAATAATTAAAATTTTATAGAGGTATAATAGTTTTAAAAATAAATTGTGGATTGGATTATAAAAACTATTATTGGTAAATGATTGAAAGAACATCTGATCATTTTTAAATAACCATATGAAAAATTGAAATCATTAAAAAGATAATGAAATCATTGATTAAAAATGTCCTAATGGTTAGAAAAATATAATTTGAGATATGACAATTTGAGATTGCACTTGGTAGTGGAGAACATTGGTGGGAAGTAAAAAAAATATATGGATGAAAAATCCAATAAAATTAATAATAATTATTCTAAACAAAATAAATATTAACTAAAACATAGAATAAAAATGATAAATACATTGGTGTGAAAATTTATTCACCCATATAAGATGGTAGAAATAAATCATAAATTCTTAATTGATTCCAATAGGTCAATATTGAAGAATAATAGAAAAAGAAGAGTTATTACATCCCACTGAATAAATTTGATTCATAGAAACCCCTTACAATACTAATAATTTATGAATCACATGTCATTGAATTCATAAAAATACTATGGTTAAGTAAATACCATTAATAAAATTATCTACCATGAAAAAAATTTCCGCGCACTAAATACGCCATAGAACTATGAAATTTGTACATAACATTAATACATGTCTCAATAAAGAGTGGTCAAGAAGAAAAACCATTGTGACCTTTTTAAATTTTTAATTAAAACACCATGAGAGGTATAATATTAACTATAAAACTGAATATAATTAAATATCATATAATCATGATAGAAAATAGAAATTGGAAAATATTAAACACATTGAAAAAGAAACATGGTGTATATGAGAATATTATCTCATGAGATTAAATTTTATGACAAATAACCCATAAAACATGCAAAAAAATTTAATAAATTTTTACATAAACTAGAGTGAATGAATAAAAAATTAAAATAAAATTAATAAATGAAAATTAATTTTATATTAAATCAAATATGTAGTAACCACACCACATAAGTAATATTTAGTGTATAAATATGAAGTACATCCCAATGATGGTCAATTGAGAACATGACCATTAAAATTTTTCCCTACATAGAATTATTTGATATTGGATCCTATATAACAAACAAAAATAAAAAATTATTATATTTTATAGCCTTAATAATAAATATTTTTCTTTTATAATTTTTTTAATAAGAACATTTATTATTTACAATGTATTTTGATCATAATGTGTTCATAACATTTATCATTTCTCACATGTTTAAATTTTTTGATATAATTTCCCATAACTTGATACCAATTTCATTATTTACATACTAGTTATGATAATTTAATTTACAGATTATATTGACTTAGAATGTTCTTAATTCTATCAATATTTTTTTGGTTATTTTAAGTGTATACTGAATTTTTAATTACTTATTTTAGTAATAGTTTTGGTCAAGGAAGATTTATTAATAATATGATACTCACCTTATATAAAATTTGAAAACCATAGATTAATATTTATTTTCATAATAACCTATACTAATACCATTATTTATTTTTTTATAGTCAGTCAAGATCAGATTTTATAGAATCATTCATGTAACAAGTTGAGCAATCCCAATCCTGAACCTGATTTAACACAATTGGTGAGTATGTTTTAGAATATATTTTTTTTAAATAATATGATCATAATAGATTAATAGTGAAAGTATTATTATATTTTTATTCTGTTAAACAAAATCTAATAATTTTTTTTACATTTAATGAAAAACTATAATAAAAATGAAACACGATTCTTTGGGAAGGTGGTTGACCACACACATTCATGGTTAATGTTCCTTTTGTTTGACTATGGGGATGGAAATGCGAAAATTTGAGTTATGAAATTAATATAAAAACAAGAAATTATATTAATTATCGTTAATTCATTATATTATTATGGTGACAAGATAATTTTATATCTAATATTAAGAACAAAAGCTTAATGAGGTAATAATACTTTGGTTAAAGACTTGATTTTTTCCTCGGATGTCCATTTGAATTTGATGGTATTAGGGGATAACCTGTACTTATTTACTTATATCATAACAGTAAATGTATATGAAAAAAATATTTTAAAATTATGAAGTGTAGGAAATTTTGATGTGGAAAATTAATCGCATACTCTTTTATTGGAGGTATCATAGAGTGATTTACAGATTTTTCTTTTTTTGTTTTTTTACTAATGTATACTTTTACCTAGATAACTTTTATTTTCCCATTGTAGTAAATTAAGATGACCAAAAATAGATTTTATGTTATCAATTAATTATATAATAATAATAGTAAATATTAAATAGAATTATCAAATCAATTTTTTATAGTTATTTAATGTCAGTTTCAAAATAATCTATTTTAATAAAAATAGTAGTTAAATAAAAGAAAATGTAAAAAGTAATTATTTTTTAAAGTAATTTATTTACCTTAATTATAAATAAATTCATAGGTTTTCTATTTAAAAAAATATTTCAAAAAATAATAATATTCTTACTTCATACCAAATTTTATGATTTTTATGGTTTTTAAATATTCTTGGTTATCCAAACATAGTGATAAAATACTAGAAATCATATTTTTTTTTTCAAATCCCCGATTTTCTACTAAAAAGAAAACTATTTAGAAAAATATAAGGTATTATTCTTAAGATAATACATACATGATAAATCCCAAAAAATGTTAATTTTTCAAAGAAACAACAAAGAAATAAAAAAACTAATTTATTATAGAAAACAATAAATATAATGGAAATTTTTTTTATTGAAAATTTGATTTCCTGTATATTGATTATATTATTTACACTTTATAATTAATATCCTTTTAATATATTTTTTTATTATTTAATCAATGTATACATATTTTCTGGAAATAAAATTCTAATTTCTAAAAATAAATTTCCATGCATAATGTTCCCTTAGAGAAAACGAATTTCAAAATGTAAATAAATTAAATACATATATTGATATATAAATTTTTATTAAATATTGATATAATATTAATTTTTACATAGACAAACCCCTATGATCTCTATGTAAGACATGAGAATCAGAAAAACTTCAGTTAATGTTTTTGGTAGTGGTTCAGGTCGAATGGATCTTGTAAAAATATCCATGATCATTATATTCTAACACGTATAGTTTTATTACAATCAAAATTTCATGATTTTTTCTAATTATTGGTTATGATAAAACCACATGACATCCAACTATATTTTGAGATTAAATAAATGGAATTCAAATGGAAGAAATATACTTTTAGAATCTATTTCTTCTTAAAATTTATATTGGGGTTTTGATACAATTACCTCAATTTATACCATCTATTTTAAATGAAATGATTTAATGGTCATATATAAGATTAAATATAAATTAATGAGCTCTATTTTTTCATGGGAACCAATCTATTAGATATATGTTATTTTAAGGATAATATATATAGAAATATTGGGTAGTTTTAAAAATAATAATAAATATTAATGATAATGAAAGATATAGTGTCTTCTTATCAAGTTCCACAGGAGTTGGTGGAGTATCCTTCTGGTGTACTATTAAACAGAGTAGAAATTATAACTGATAGAATGAAATATATTACCATTACATTTAAAAAATAATTAAAACCATATTGTCATGAATTTTGATCCTAAATCAATAGTTAATAGCGTCGAAATTCCTTGAATATAACTACTCAACCTAATGCTTCCATTTATAGAAGTATTCCATTTTAATTTAATACACTGATAGAAACAAATTACGCGGTCATATATCTTTCTTCATTTAATAAAACCATATTTTTTATGAGAGACAATATTTTTGATGATAATTGAAATCATAATTGATAATATCATTCTTAGTGTTTTGAAAATTGAGATAACAAAATTTACCAGCCTAATAGAGGAGGATGAATTAGAAAAATAATACATATGTAAAATAACTAGGAATTGGGAACTCATACACATTGGAATAATTCTATTCATTATTAAAATGTGATTAATATTATTGGGATTATCCTTGAAAATATACCAATACTCGTAAAATAATAAGTTTGTGCAACCATCATTTCCTCGAGTACTCTCTATATTGAGTGAACGGTTATAAATTTATCCTACACTCGATCTGCTGGGCTAGTAATCATAAAAATATTATGAAAACTTTATATGGCCTCGGCCATAAACCTTACTTAATATTGAATTAAATGAATAATTCACATTGAGGATCTTTTCAGGTTTAGAGTTTTAGAGAATTAGAACATAACTATTACATCTCAAATGATTACAAAGTAGACACTTCTACTAAGTTTCCATAGAATAAAAAACTCTAAAAAAGAAACATTTCTAGTTCCATGTTTTATATAGCATGACTTTCCCTTGATCCCATCCTTGACCCTATTACGCATTAATTACTGTGAAAAACATTTAAAAAAAACTTGGGGTGAGCATAAAAATCTCATTAAGGGATACACAATGAATGAAAACTGTTAGTTTTTCAAACATCAAGTAAACCATGTATACTTTATCAACGTAATAACTTCACCTTCATGAATTAGTAAAAACTCTTCACTGAATAAAATATCATTACTTACTCTTTTTTAACCAAAGGATTACCATAATACCCATATAAGGAACACATAACATAGAAAGGTAACTTGGGACATAAACATACTTAAGTGGAATAACCATACGGTCGACTTCCACACATATCACTTAATGGAATAGCCATACAGCCAACTTCCATACATACTTAATGGAATAGCCATACGGCCGACATCCATACCCAATGCATTGGAGGTTATAATGTAACCACTCGTCCTGGTATTCACGGCCCCACCCGTCATACGGTTTATCACGTAACCATCCGTCAAATATCCAAGTACCATTATAAAAATCATAAGACATAAAACAAATATAATGGAAATAAAACATTTACACACATTGATCACAATATATCACTTAAATATATTGACATAAAAATCCATTATAAAAACCATTTTCAATACCAACATACATAAAAGAGTATATGGTATTTATTTCATTTTAAAAAAAACATTACGGCTTGTTTAGGAAGCCAAAGAGCAAATAATACTCGCGGCAGTGGAAAAGGTCGTTGTCACCGCGTACGTTAAAAGAGACATTCATTTTTGTAGTTTTGTAAAATTCTTCGTAGAAAAAGATTCCTTTTGTATAAAATTAAAAGTCAAAGGGGTTTATACATCATATAAAAGAAAGATGTGTATAAAACGAAATATGCCTCAATGAAAGGAGATTGAGACGAAGTCCCTTACTTCGGGTCCGACTTGACTCGATCGTTCATTAACGTCCTGAATAATAAACTTGAGTAAATTTCTATTTTTCTTAAGAAACTTTTTCAATTTCATTATTCCTTTTATATCACTTATTTCCATGTTATAAACATTATGTAATCATTTAAGTTAATAATGTTTGTTTTGTGGATATTTGGTTCTTAAGTCGAAAGTGGACTTCTTACAATTATATGTTGTTTGTGTGGTCCAAGGTTATTTATATCCAGAATGAAATTCCTGATTTGGATATCATATATATCATATATATCTAGCATATACATGTATTTATAATATCACATAATCATTTAGAGGTAATAAATGAAATGCGCCGTTCATGGAGACGGTAAGCCGTACGTACGCATGAACGCTACTTTCATTTCTATGTCATATTAATGGAATTAAAACTAAATGAGAGGTATGTATATTTTAATTCCAGAATTATATTAATCATTTAGATGTAACATAAATCATATATAACCATGATATATATGTACTTATAATAGTACATTACATTTGGGGATAAGAAATGAAATGCACCGTTCATGGAGACGGTAAGCCGTACGTACGCATGAACGCTACTTTAATTTCTATCTCATACATCAATGGAAAGAAATAATAATGATATAGAGGTTTATTATAATTCCAGTATAACATCATATATAATAACTTTAAATCCATCCTTTATACGTCCCACATATGGCATTAATGAATCACATCACTTTGAGGGGGCGGTAGTCCGCACTTCCTAAAATGAAATTATCGTGTTTACCCACAATGGAAACCATAAAGGTATACCACAAATGAAAAATAAAGAAGCATAAAGAAAACATAAACATAATATGTATCATATATAAATATAGTGACATCTTAATGGCCACCATTAAAGGTGTTTAAAAGAAGATTGAACAATCATCGTTTCGTGAGGCAGAAATTCGCCAACCATAGAAACAGTATGTTCTTTAACCATTAGATGTAGATGTGTGTAAGTGTAGCTCAAAAGCTTATTAAAAAAACATCCTAGTATATTTAATATACTGTATTTGTTACAAAATAAATGAATAAAAAGAGGTTAGGGGGTTGGAAAAGAAAAATTAAACAAAAGAACACAAGTGACGATATCACATTAAAATCGGGTAACTCTTTTAGATTTGAGCTCAAAGGCATTCTTGGGAAGACTTCTGCCCAAAGTGAGGCTTCAAGGAGTAATATAGGTATGTGGAGAGACAAAATGGACAGGTTTTGGCCGAGCCAAAGGCTTTGGAAGTGTGGGTAAGGTGGTAGAGGTGGGGGCCTTTTATAAGAGGAGAGGAGGGGCACTCTTGGAGAGTAAGGAAATGTTACTTTATTTTAGAATGCTATTCTGATTTTAATGGTCCCAAATTGATGTGTTTCGTGGCTAAAGTGATAAGGGTTCTAAATCCACCCATAAAATAGGTTTTGGACATGTGTAGGTATTATATTTTACATTATCTTTCCATTTTATTTAAATCGTTAAATAATGAGGTAATCGCTGCAGCATCATGGTGTGATAAATAATTTTATTTATTTAATGTCTAAAAATTATAAAAAAAATACTATGATGTAGTAAATATTTTTCCCTTTCTAATTAATATTTATAATCAAAAATATTATTTGATTAACCCCATTTAAAAATTGTTTAAGTAAAATAACTCATGTTTGTGACATTTTTATTTTAACTTTAAATAAAAAGTCATTAATGTCATTTTCCATCAAAAGTGGCTTCATGGGGTCCCCATGTTGACCCATGGACTTTATTGGTCGGTCATGACACATACAATCAGGTTAGGACATGTTTCATGTTCATTTCATACTATCACAACATTATTTTTACCTTAAATTACAGTAATTACATCTAATCGCGATTAAAAACTTCATAAGTTACTATTCACCAAAAAATTATTTTAATCCCATTGAACCACATTTTAATTCTTAATGACAACCATGTATGTATGATTTTTGAAATTCAAAACACAGAGGTGGTAAAATTTCATTTAAACAAAAAATCAGTTTTTTAAGTACCACTTAGTGGTTTCACTATTCATAAAAAATTGACATTTTTCAGAAAAACACCAAAACATCACCCTAAGATATATTTGATATTCCGAATTAAAAAATGAATTCCATTTTACAAAATTCAAAACATATAAGTTTCATTAATTAATTGAATAATTAATTCTCACTGTCAGAGCAAATAGCATGTTTTTATGAAACAATAAGTATCAAAAGATTGACACTGGTCTAAGTCCGATTTCAAAGTAAAATTTATTCCAACAGCCACTATTGGATTTAATGGTAAAAATATATTCTAATTTATTTTTAAAACCAATTCAAAAGATAATCTAATCATATAAATAAATTAGATTAAAAAGAGGTTTTGAATTAAAATACAACATTTTACACTATTCATTAAAAAATGAACTTTATCGGAAAAATACCAAAAATTTACACAAAGTAAATTTTGATATCCCGATTCTAAAGAAGAGTTGTATTTGGTCCAATAGAATATATAAGAGTTAACAAAACTATATTTAATGACGGATCTCCATCAAAAGGCGATAAGTGAACCTTTAGTGAAAACTAGGGCATATACGCCTAAAATTGAATTCCTTCCGTATTTTAAGCATTTATCTTTTATTAGATAAAGTAAAAAAATTTAAAAAACATATATAATCATATTTTATTTATTTATATCTATTCCCGCCAATAAAACGGCTATGTGTTAACTACCATTTAAAATAATATTATTTTATTACTAGTGTGCAATGTAAGATTTCAAAGAAACTTTTTGTTGCGTATCATGTACGCTATCAAACATAGAAACCCCTTAAAAGTAAAATTAATATTTAATTCGTAAATATTAATAAATATGAAAAAGATTTATTCATTATTTAGCTAGGATGTTACAAAATTATTAACCATCTAAATTAAATTCCCAAAATAAACCTGATCCATATGTGAACCACATATAAACATATCATTGTAAAATTGAAATATGTTCTCCCTAATTTGTATCATTCTAGTGATAATCTGATATCCATTCATTAAGAATTTAATGGTTTTAATGATTTGTTTACCATCAAATATATATTTTTTAAATATGTGTTCCATTGAATTTCATTTAGGAATTAATTCATAAAATTTTATTTATGGTTCCCTCCATTAAGGTTATTTTATAGTTTATTATTATTGATATTTTTGGGTCCCTGTTAATTTGAGACATATCAAACTACTCATCATGTATATATAAAAACTCCATAGTTCCATCTCTATGATCTCATTTATGAGGTGAATACTTCATTTCTATGAGAGTATTTATTGTAATTTATATTAATTGGTTTCAAAATACTAGAAAATAGGACCGATGTTTAATCAGTATTATCTCATGACTCTTGGGTTATTCCCTTGAAATCTGGGTTCTCAATAAATTTTTTTAAAGTAATAATTTTATATATATATCCCATTAAATTTTATTGATATTTTTTCTTATGATAGGATGATGATCATATTTTTTTAAAGGGTCAAGAATTTCACTTCCTCCCTTTGGTATGGTGAAAAAATTAACAAGTGTTTAATTCAGATTTCTAGAAAATGTCATATTCACTTTATTCTGATGCCTAGTGTATCTATAATCAAGGATATTTTCATCCACAAATTCATTATGATAAATAAATATTATAAATTCTTGACTATAAATATCAATATCATTCTCCCATATTTCTCATGAGACCCCATAATAGAATTGATGTCCCCTTTGAGAACCCACAACACTTTAACATTCTAATTAGGATTCCATATTTATTCCTAGAGGGATCTACTACCTTGGGAGTTTAATTTAGAATAATTTAATAATAAAATCAAGGTAGTTAATGTAATAGAAATTGTGGTGTTAATAATAACATAAATTTTATTAATCACACTACAACTAGTGGATCTCTTGGAGACTAGAACCAAAATTGTTTCATTTAACATTTTATCAATTATAATTCTAATGATATTATAAACCAATGTGTTTACGTTAATCCAATTATATGAGATTAAATGAACCATAGGATTCACAATCCTTATCATTTAGTGATTCTGATTTATAATAATACTCTTACGAGTACCAAAATTTGAAATATTCACATCCCTTGATAGTTAGAATTCATGGTGATTGTTTTCCCTTTTTGTTTTCCCTATTTAATTTGTGGATTATTTAAGGGATACGACTCTGAAGTGACATATTATATACCTTTTCAGCTTTTTGAACTTATTATTTTACTATGGTACACTATTTTCTCATATTATAGATACTTGATCCAAAAGACTACAATTCTTAACCTTTCTTTTTTTTGAGGGAGCCTCATAGAATTATAGGATAGTGGAGACATGATCATTATCCATGTTAGAGGTCTCTATACCTTTAAATATATAATCATTATCCTTATATTACTTTTTATACTTAAAAATTTCCATTTTCATTGGTTTTTTCATGGGATGTGGCAAGTGAAATATTCTCAGGTTATTCTGAGGAGTTTGGGTCCTAAAGCCCATCCTCATCAACAAGAAGGCTCCTTTATTTTCCTGAAATTGTTTGATCCATTTAAAAGAAAATTATTTTTACTATTACATGTGGGGCATGAATTATCAACATGTAACCTAACATTATCCATCTATTATGGTTTCAAGTTAACTAATTCATAGTCATTCATTACAACCACTTTATGCTTAGAGGTTTTTGGAATGTTTTAAGGATTTTCAAAATCACCCTTACCAAATGGTACCTTCTTGAGTGTTCATACCCATGTACCAATTCTCATTGTATTTTTATGATGTTACAAATCTATATAGGATGCAACATCTGAGAAACTCTCCCCACATCCTTATTTTTTGTTTGATTGATGATCTAAAACCCAAGGATTAGAGTAGAGTTATGGATCTCATGACCCTAAACAAATTCATATATTTAAATAGTAGGTATAATTTCATATTAAACTCAATTTCCATTTTAGTATTATTAAAAATAATAAAATATTTTTATTTAATGGGATTTTGGAGATCTACATCCAATACAACCCTAAAATTTAGACCAATATTTCAATTTTAGATGATTGAATACACATATTTTTTCATAAATATGAACCCACATTTGACAATTAGTGTGTTTTTTTAAAAAAGTATTTTAAAACGATATCCCATTATAATGTCTAGAAAATAATCAAACTAATATAATACAAATTGGAGTCTTATGTAGTGGATCTTTTCAATTAAATGTTAAAAAATGAAAATAAACATTTCTAATTGGATAAATGTTCCAGATTTCTAACCTCCAAAATCAAATTCCGTTCAACTCCATTTTTTTGACATATAGATATTTATCTTCTTTATGAATAATAATACTTCAAATATGGGATATCTTATAATAGTCAATCCTTTTCATAATATACCATTGATAAAGGATAATAAATAATTTCTTACAAATGGATTTTGGAATACACCAATGGGATAGATCCTAGGTGTATGTTTCTCCCTTATGGTATGTCTCCCCACAAAATGTCATGATGAAATAACGAACCATCCTAAAGGTATATATATCAGTATATTATGTCTCAAAATTAAATAAATTTTAAGGATCTATAGTCTATTCTGATTTAAAAAATGGTATGGACTTGTTAATATTGAATTGAATTAAAATCATCATTTCCATGCACTATGGAATCTTCCATCCCCCTTTTCCTTATTATAATCTATTAGAAATGAAATAAATAATATAATGGAATAATCCTTAGTATTTTTTTTCTCCTCATGATAATTCATATATTTAATATATTTCAAACCACTAGATGATTTTAATGTATTATCTACACCAAATATTTCATTCCCACTTTACTCTATCCCTACCACATCTCATTTATTATAAACAAATTATAAAAGTTATAATTGGTATGCTAATTCATATCTGGACCCCAAGAAAAAAAATTTCCCTGTAAAATTTATTTGTAGAAATTATTATCAATTTATTACCCCCCATGAATTCCTTATGATTATCTCCAAGACATCGGATAAAGATTATAATTTTATTCACCAAAATGAATAACCCATCTACAAAATCATTTTCTCTAAATATGATATCACAAATTAGGAATCAAATATTTATAATCCTAAAAAATTTCAATTTATCTCAATCTCATTGATATAATTTATTTTTCATTAAATTTCACTTGTCATATTTATTTCCACACCTTATGGGGACACTTTTGATATGTTGGTTGAAATAAATATATTTCGATCTCTTATATTGAAAATAATTTTCTTCTTATCAATATATGTGTTTTTATTTCAAACTTATAGAATTTATATTTTTCCTAATGATGTATGTACAATTCATGATTAGAGGTAGGTGATATAAAATCATTATCTTGACTAGAATCCATAGAGTTTCTGATTATCCATGATAATTATTCAGATTAAATTTAAAATTCCTAAACTACCCTGAGAAAATAAGTCATATAAAAATGGATGTCTATGATTTACATTAGTGAAAAAAACAAGTAGAAAAAAACCTATTGGTAATGAAATTTTTGTCAGATTTATCATGATCAATATTTGGTTTTGGGTTTTCTAGGAACTAATTATCTAGTGATTTAATCAGTTGGATGGAAGGGATATATGATAATTTCTTTCTTTAGGAATAATAGAATCCTAAATCAATCATGGGATCCTCCTACGGCTTTGGCAGAAAATCTATGAAAAGGACACCAATTTTTATTGCTCCAACAAATTGTATCAACATAAGACAATAACTACCTCTTCTTCTAGAGATATTCAAAAAAAATATTAATGAAGCTTTTCTTTTTTACAGAATGAATCAAAGGTTATTGGTCATATCAAATTCGTTTCGAATTATGACTTGGTTCTTTAATTTTTCACCTCATATGGTTTGGGTAGTTACAAAAGAATGAAACTAAAAAATAGTTTTAAATCATAATTTTATACATAATGCATCCATGTTCTGATTTAAATATTAATTAGGATCAAATAAAATACCACTCTTGACCCCTAACCCTAAGAAGATTAGTCGTGCAAGACAATATTAAATACAATTCAGGAAAAAATGTAAACATTCCAAAAATGATAAACAAAAAACTTATATCAAATCAATACACAATTAAAGTCATGTAAAATAAATTAAAAACAAAAATTAAATAAAGTAATAATGATGAACACAAAAAAAAATTATATTGAAGTATGATTAGTATTAAAATATGAACATCAGAGCAACAAAAATAAATAAATTAATATTGAAATAGAAAAATGTTATAAATGATTTATGAAAGAAGTAAAAGAATGTAATGGAAAAAAATTATAAGGAATGAGGATAGGAATATATAAGCATAGAAGAAACAATGTTGGGCATCTGAACTACCTCTCTGCATTGGGTCACATGATATTTATAAAATTGAAATTTTATAAAACATGTAAATGAATCGTGTCATATAACTCTTTTAAGATTCTACTTCATAAATACATTAATTTTTTATAGTAATATTTCACACAATTTATTTCGAAACTGAAATAATCCCCATATATTTTGGATCTGGTGGATTTCATTGCTTGAATCTTATTGTGTAATTAGGTTTTAAACATTTCATGTCATGTAATGAAAAGGATGGTATCATTTATTAGGCATGTGGTTAGAAGATAAAAATCAATATATAAAAGGATGCTTACATATACAATATAGTTCATGGTAGTGTTTAATAGTGTAATTAAGTAATTATTATTTTAAGAAATGGGTCCATTCTCCAAATAGCTCAAAGTGGTTCCACGAATATGTCATGAAAATGTAAAGAATGTTTTCAATTCATTTCCACATTTTATTTTATCTATTATTATAAAATCATGTTTAGTCCATATCACACATGCATGACATAATAACATATAATCTATGATATGTTTCATCAATCTCGTAATGGTGATTTATAACCTTCTTAATATAGAAACCAATTCATTATATTTCCATATTATATCTTTATTCAATGGAATATAGAATGTGTATAAAATTCCAAAAATAATCATGAACCATGTCAGATAAAGATAATTTAAATTACACAATAGGTCTCATCATCAATGAAAATTATTCATCGTACCAAGAAAAGTGAAGGGAGGGATAATAATCTTGAAAAATATCCATCATAACAAGGTTATTCAAGGATACTATGAGATATGAAATTATATATGTATAGGTGGATCTCATGAAAACTAGATCAAGAATTATTTAGTCAATAATTATAATAGTTTATATATTAAATAATATCCTCAATAAGGTATCAATTCATGATCTGATATGATTAAATTTCCCATGTATCTTTCAAAAATTATTCTCAGAAAAGAATATGACAATATAGGAATATAATCCTCCTAGTAATGGGAATAAAAAATATGTAAATACCTCAAGGAATATAATCTAGTAATAATTAAATAAAATGATATTTAAAGAATGTCATATTGGACCTAAACTACTCAACTCAACAATAACTTTAAACATTGAATAAGAATAAAAATGGATTTCATCAATCTCCAAACTAACATTATCTATTATTTAAATGATTGAAATTTGATTTCATGTTAAATAACTTATTCAATGAAAAATGTATCCGAAAATAATGACGAAATATTATAATTCATGTGTATTGTAAATAGAGCTTGATAATTACTCCCCCACACGTAAAATAACATAGTGTTTTCTCTATTATTTAATGAATTTTGAGAGAGAATGATATAATATTAGAATGAAATGAAATATAAATTTTTTAATTTTCTATTAGGAAATTTAGAACTCCCTGTAATGAAATTTATTTCCTAGGGAAACTCATTATATAGTGATTGAAATTAATTCCACTAGAAGAATTTGTTAGGAAGAAAATTTTTACACTAGATAAATGAATATTACCCAATTGTAAATCAATATAGAATAATAATAATAATGGGTCGGTGCACACAGTCAATAGTAGGAGATATAAACATAGAGTAAATAAATAACTTATTATAAATAATATTTGGATGAAAAATTAATAGAATGATTCTTATAAGGGAAAACAGTTTCAAAATAACACAATAAAGATAGAGAATAAAATGGATTCCTTCCAGTAAAGTGAAATCAATGATGTTTTTATCCGGAGTGATGGGAAAAGGAATCATTCTTTGTGATCCATTGAATCATAATTACATTACCGTTTTCTAGATATTTTGTTAGTATCATCTAGATTGTGGTCATGATTGTCAGGATTATCCACTGAAGAAATGGGTCACCCAAAATTCTATTTTGGTAGTATTAAATTCCATGAAAATAATAGAGGGTCCTTATGAGTACTGATTTGGGGTTGTAGCTCCTCCATAATTCTCAATATCTTAGGCAAATACTAATATAGGTAAATAAAAAGGCGAAAGGGTGGCATGGAAGACTTATCTATGACCATAGATGGTGAATTAGAGGTTGACATGGCCAAATAAATATAGTTGTAAAATTAAAATAAGCAATACTTGTAGTGATGTAAAAATATTACCCTATGCATATAAATAGTAATTGAAACATCATTGAATATAAGATACAATGAGAATACCAAAACAAAAAACCAATAACATCATACATTAAGGGACGGGATCATTGTCATGAATAAATAGTATAAATAGTTACTCCACTATCTAAATACATAGTAACCTCCTGAGAAGTGGATTCCTGAAGCTCTCCCATGGAATCAATGTCAGTAATGGTGTTGTAGGAAAGAAAATTTAAAACTGTTGGAGGTTTTTGAGAGTTGTAAGTAGGATCATTCAAGTATGGAAGTTATGTGGAGGTGTTAATCCATAATGGGGCCATATATTTGTTATTGGGATCAATAAGAGGCACCCTAAATGTTTCTGTAATTTTGGGGCCCTTGCACTATCATTCTTTCTCTGTTATAGTCTTCATGTTGGGAGGCATAGTCTGTTTTTTTGGGCAGGATAACCTAGGTGGGAGATGTAGAGGGAACATGCATGGAGGTAGAAGAGGTGTATATAGGTGGTGGTGGTTTTAATATATAAAGTTCGGTGGTGGGTAAGGCATGGTAAAATTTGATGGCTCTTTTAATAGGATTCATATACTGTGTAAAATATATCAATTTTTAGTTAGAAGGAATTTTTGAATAAAACAAATAAAATAGGGCTTAGATATTGTAGGTGTCGTGGTGGTAGGGGTGTAGGAGTGGGGGTTATTGATTGATCAACAGAAGGGGAGGGGGATTTTGGTGTTGAAGTGGAATCAAGAACCAAAGATGGGTCAGTAGAAGCTCGGGGATCATGAGTGGGGGAAGGGGACGGAGCCTCAGTAGGGTCCTCCAAATACTCAAGGGCCCACTAATAGATCCCCATTTCCTTCTTTAAGAGACCCATCTTGTAAAAAATGATTAGTTCAATCTACTCTATATTTATAAGTGAAGTAAGAGTCAAATTGGACACGAATTCACTAAGGTTAAGGTTTATGTGAGAAATAATGTTGGATCCCATTAGAGTAGAATTATCAATTTGCACATGGGTCTTGCATTATACGAATATCATTATGGACATGTTAACAAAACAACCACCTAAGATAGAGGCATATATTAGGACCTTGATCTATGTGATTATATTTTTCATCTCTTGTAGGTAACCAGTAATGGGACAGATCCTTGTAAACAACCAAAAGAGCTACACCAAAAATCTAGGTAATCATTACCATGAGAGGTCACATATGCTCTATATGTCCTGGGTGATCAATGAACTTCTCTTGGCCACAATTTTCTAGTCCTGATCCATCTGTATCAAAGAGTAGGAAGGGGTGGAAATGAAATTCTTAGTGTAGATACCGAGTCCTTCAACAAAATCTCTCAAGGTTATCGTATATATCCAACCTACCTATTGAAAGAAGATATGTGACATTTTGATCTCTAGAGTGTAGAAGAACTCCAAGAAATTCTCTTCGTAGGTCTCCTTACAAGACTCTATGATGCTAAAGATCTGTATGAAACATAGAAGATCAATAACCTCCCTTTGAAGATGACTATATCAATGAATATCTAGGTCCAAATACTTATCAGATCACATCTACTAGTCCTGCAAGTGTACTAGGAAGAAATAGATCTCTAGGGCTGGAAAATAATGTAAATGGTGAAGGTTTAGCCATGTGGAATCATCATGGTATGTTCCAAAAGAGGTATTTGACACAATAGGGGATGAAGTACTGGCAGAAACATATGAAAATGGTGAGGGGGTTGGATCTTCTAATGGAGATGGGGGTGAAAGTACTGCCCCCTTTGGTGGTGGAGGATCATCATCCTATTGGGATTTATGATTCACAGTTTTTTTCTGAGAAATTTTTGGAATAGAGGAATTTAAATGATAGGAATATGAAGGTAGAGGATGAATGGGGGAGGAGAAGGGATTTTTAGTATTAGTGGAGATGAATCCTTGTTAGTGGTATATTGGTGGTCAAGAGTAAGAGAACATGTGACCACAAGAGGGAAACATGTGGAGTGGGTGTGTCAGCCTCGAACCCTAACTAATGACATATAATGTAGATATGATACTATCAAATCATGTCTTTAAAAAATGATGTGTAAATATCTTGTTTTTTAGGATATACAATATTACACCAAGAATTCTTTTTAGAAGTTGTAAAAGTATTTTTTTAATATATATTTTTTAGTTTTCTTTTATGTTTTAAAATTTAAAATTTAAATTTCAAAAGCATTGGAATGTACACATATAAACTATCTTTAAAACTACTGAAATTCAATAAAATATAATCAAAACTTCCTGGGATGCCTAATATTCTACACTTAATTTAGTATCAAGATTTAAAAATGCTTCCATAAAAATAATTTTAAATTTATAGACACACCCCTTGTGGAATGGTTCTTGAATGTACAGGGTATGAATGGTGGGATGAAATCACTTTGATTGAGGTGCAATGAAACCCGCATTATTATAAGAAATGTATCTATATTTATTAGGAGTAAGTATCTTTATCCCACCCTTACTGGTCATTTTAATCATGTTATTTTTAGTAAGTGAGATTTCTTATCAATATAATCAATCATTAAATTTCATAAGGACATTAACAAAATAGGAATCAACTTATTCTCCACCAAAAATGAATTTAATATTTTATTAATTTAAAACAATTAAATCCTTTCTTTTGGTGAGAAATGGTATCCCTCAAATAATGGGTATTTCTTCTTCATCTTCTATAATATAGAAAATTAAATTACTGGGAAAGATGATTTTAATGAATTTGAAACAAAATTCATTTAAAAGTCCTTAAGGGTGCCTGAGTTGGTGGTCACAATGTTTGAGAGACACTCAGATTGGTGTCAAATATTAGAGAACTAGATTTTTGAAAACAATCATAGTAATGAGATTGATACATGTGCCCAGATCTCACAAGGCCTTTAAAAAACATCACTTACCTACAATGAATGGATTTAAAAAAACTTTAAGGGACATTAAATTTTTTTAGTACCTCCCACTGAACAATTATGGATAATTCTTCATTTAGGGAGTTGAATCCATTGTCTTCTATTTTTTTTACAAGAATATAAATCTTTTATGAATCTTATATAAGTGGTCATTTTAAAAATTACAATAGAAATGATAATTTTGAGGAGAAGTTTTTTAAACATCTCAAGAAATAGTTGTAATGTCCCTCTGTTTTAGCTTATCTAATCATTTTTGGAATGTAGAAAGGGGTTTTATAAGGTTGTGGTTCCATATATTATTTTTCCATTATATAAGTATCTCGAATTGGTGCTATTGTAGATTTTATTGATTCTATATTTTTATCTTGATTATCTACATTTGTTCCATAATATCTATCCTAACTAATGACTGTCAAACATTTTTCACTTTCTTCAATATTATTTAATTAACTAAACATAAACTACAAAAATTCTATCATATTTACCCTCATAAGAACTAAATAATTGAAATATTCTCCTAGATGAGTCTCAGTATTCTTAAGAAATTTTCCCTGTAATCGATTTAATATGGTATTATAGATTTCACCCACTTAGTTATCAGGGTTGGGTAGGAAAGCCCTTTGATTTTGAACATTGTTTTCTGTATTTCTATCCAATGATATTGTTTTTTCATTAATCTAGCAATTATTTAATCAGGATAATAATGAATATTTTGGGCTCTTTGTTGTCGTATTAGTGATGCTGGATTGAATTTTTAATATTGAGTTGGTTGAAACCTATGATCTCTAAGAAAAGATTATTTTTTGAATTTTTGTTATGGTTGAAGAACCAGAACTTGATGTCGGTACTCATGTAGTCCCAAATTCGATGGTGGCCCTTTTACAATCCTCTATTGATAAAAAGTGTTTTTTACAATAACTACTGAGATGGCTATTACTGGTAGTTCAATTTAATGTGCTGATGGGGTTACTGGATCTACTAATTTTCTATATTTTAATAAACACAATTTAATATTTTTATTGAGGATCCATAATACCCTTCCTATAGTATTGGTATGGGTGAAAGCATTTACACATTTCACATTATTATATCTACATAATATGAGTTAGAGGTGGTGATGGTGATGGTGGAGTATATAGTTGAAATTACTGAAGCTTTATTAGTTAGTCCATCAAATTCATCTTCATGGTGGGTATTCCAATCCAAATAATTGAGTTGGTGTTAGGGAGGTACTCTTCCTCTTCTGTAGAATTGAATTAATGAAAATCTAACCTAAAATTACTTTGTATAATTTAGGTGAATTTTGAAAGATCCCAACATCAACAGAAGTGTATACATATATATGTGAATATAGTTGGAGTCCCTAGTATAATGTTTTAATTAGAATCCACACATCATGTTCGTGATGTGGGAACACATTAATCAGTTAGTTGAAATTATTAAAGGCTTAATAACTAATTATATTCCCACCAAGTGGAATTTTGAATTTCCTATATGTGTTTCTAGGTTTGGATTGTTTGGAAATATATATCTATTTTTTAAGTCACCTTATGTCATGATAGAATTCAGAGATCCATATTTATGAAAATTCTAGGCATTGTAAGGCAAGGAGAATTCAGAGACTAACATTATAATGTCTTCTGATGATACCCCTTGGTTATGAGAGGTGTTTCAGACATCAATTAAATTTTAAATGTTATCATAGGGTTCATAGCTTTGTATTTCACTAAAAAGCCTCAAATTTTGGATCAAATGAATTAGTCCAGTTTTTATAATGAATGAATGCACATAAATAGGAGGGTGAAAATCGTGGGTGAAACACCACTTATGGAAGAAAATATGTAATCTATGATGGTGCACTGCTCCATCTCTAGTCACCCTCTTTGATATTTTTTGTGTCACATGTCGAGCATTTAGAAAGTATGGTGGTGCAAGATCATTTCATTACAACATGAATAAATTGAGATGTGGGAATGATATAGTTTTATGTTGTGGTTGAAAGATATTAGTTCTTGAGAATATAGGATCCTTGAATGAGTCAATGGGACATACCAAAAAAATATCTTATAAAAGAATACATAGATTGTAGAACATGAAAAAAAATTTGTAAAAAGAATAGGGAAAGGAAAAATAATAGTGTGGGGGGTGTTGAGGTAATCCAAGGTTCGTGTTGATCATACCTATGTCTATAAAACTATCCCTGACAACGGTAAAAAATTTGATAGCCCTACATAAAATTGTTGATTACGCATTGGAATTTGTCATATTAACTTTATAAATCAAAATGTACACTCAACTAATAAGGCATTGTAATGTATAATTTTTGGGTCGAACCCATAAAGCCATCTTGTTGGAATGAAACGTAGTAGTGAGATAATTTTTGGTACGTTTTCTCATAAGAACTCTTTGGTTTGGGGTTTTCTAAGATATATGTTTTTTTATACTCAATCAGAAGAAATAAATTTATGAGGATCAATTTCATTTTATAGGTAAAAGATAATACTAAATATTTCATTGCATAAACCTATGGGTTTGACATAAAGGATGTGAAAAAGTCAAAAATTGCTCTTTGTCCAACCAATTGGACCTACATAAGCAAGAAAACACTCCATGTTCCATAGATAGTCGAATACCTATGTGAGGGAATCCAAGATTCTAGGTGGAATGAATCACAAACTCTGGCCTTATCCTTCTCAAGTCCAATTACATCATGGTCGTTATATTTTACCCTTCGATGGCCATGGCAGTTGAAAAATAATGATATAAACTCTTTTTTTATCTAATAACTAGGATTTGGGTTACTATTTTTTTATTTTGAAATTAATTATATTCAAATCCAACCGTACACTAGACCCCTGAACACAATCACATAATTTGTGCGTGACAGTATTAAATAGAATAATTGAAATAGATGGAAATATGATTTACATGAAAAATAAAAAATAGAAATCAATTAAATACACAATCTAAATCAAGTAAAATTAATTAAAAACTAGTGTGAATTATTAAATAATGAAAAAAACTCATCAATTGATATTTAATGGGAATATATATTTAAATAAAAATGTTAGAACAATAATGAATAATAAATGTGTGTAAAAACAAAAGTACATAGTAAATGGGTGATTAAAACAATAAAATAATGCAATTGAAACAATTTTGGAATGAAACAAGAAATTATTGAAGAAGGATAGAAGAAAATAAATTGGGTTTCAAAACACGCTCTACATTTTGGGTCACTGGATATTTATAGACTTTTAATATCACATGGAATGTAAATTAATCGCAACATACAACTCTTTTAGGTGGATTCTACATCGACACATTCAATGTATATATTTGGATTTCACACTATGTACATCATGACTGAAATAATATTTGATTATTTTCGATCTCTCAGTTTTCATGTCTTGAATGTAAAATGGTATTTAGGTTTCAATCACTACACTTAATGTAATGATTTCACACTATATATCAAATAAGGACTGTACTTTGAGACATTCAAGATGTGTAATTAGGATTCATGTCATGTAATTTTTTCATGAATTGTATTTTGGAATCACGATATGGGGTTCATCTCATAAAGGTGTTATTCTAGAGGATAAAACATCATTTACTTCTTATTCATGATGTGTAATTCATTTTATTTACTTTTTCAAGCACTCCTCCTTTGAGTCTAGAATTGAAAATTACAATAAAAACACATAAAAACTGAGTGTATTATCAAATTTATCAAAATTAAATAATAAAGAAATGTATATAATATAGGAATATAAATCTATCTTAAAACATATCCCTCTATATATAAAACCCATTCACATCGAACACGGGAACTACTTTTTTATTTAGTATTTTCAAAATTTACGTAGATATAATTTATTGAAATGATTTTAGAAAAATGAAACATCTTATATACATATGAATACATAGAACTAATTATATGGATATCTAAAAAATTGTATTATTAGATACTAAAATAAAAAACCAACTATGATATTAAAATATATTCTCTAATTGATAGAACAACACCACAATGAGAGGGTTTGATGTAGTAGTTATCTAAACCCTCTCTCTAAGTCAATTATTCACATCCCATTTTTGTGTTTATGATCACAAAAAAATGTGATGAATTGAAAATGATATATATATATACACCACAACACATTGATTATTACATGGTTCAAAATCTATTTTTATCAACAGTATACTCTTGTATTCTATATTTTGTTATCCCATTGTCATTGTTCTCATCTTTTAATCAAAAAAGATTATTGAAAATGAGTAGTTTTATGGACCTGAAATGTTTTATAATGCATGTAACATTATTATTCTCCATAATCCTAACTAGTTCCTCTTTAGATTTTACATTGAAAGAAATGCCATCTATCCCAATGATTTATCTCACATCTATATGTGGAACACATCATTTATGTATAAGGGAAAATAAATTATAGTGTGTTGATGTTGACTATAAAATAGTACTGTTAAAAACAGGTATATAAAAGAACACTAATTATATAACTCTATATATCATGGTTTTGGAAGTCCATTTCACTCCTCTCAAGAATATATTACAATAACCCCCAGGTACAAGGAATCTTTCCTTGTCGTACTTCTCTTCCTCTTCAAGAATGATCATCTTTGTTGGAATGTTCATCCTCCCATATGAGGATTCCCTATGTATATTATTAGAATTCATCTCCACGATATTTCTTCAATATCTACAATTTATTTTCTTATTCCATTGGCAGACTCAAATTGGGCATCTCAACATTCATAAATGACATTATAAAACTGCACCATGCTTGTTTTTGGCCTCACCATGGAGTATAACCAATAATACATCACACCACACATTCTAAAATAAATATATACCATCCAATCATATATAATCCATTTTTTCATATTTTACTCACTATTTTTAGTATATCACTCTTATATAAATTCAACTTTGAAAAAATTCTTTCATTCAATTGCTTCAATCTCATATCTATGTAGTCTCTCACTCTTCAATTATGCGATTTTAAATAAATAAATCACGAAATCACATTAAATTATCATGATTTAACTCTCTAATGATGTAATTCATTATATTCTTCACATGTAGAACATATTTGAGAATGACCTCATTAGATAAAATGTCATTTTGTATAGTTCTCTAACTCATGGTGTAAATATTAATACTTTGTTTACCTTATTTCAATTGATACTAACTTAAAACCCCATTTGAAAATTAATATAATTATAGAACATAAACTCTGATCCTTATAAACATTCTGAATCATTTTGGGATCATTAAGTGATGTTTCATTGTAAATAATGACGAGACTCGTGTTAAAAGAAATATTGAGAAATGATTTTATTTCATCTAAAAATTAATAATAAAATGATGATTATTGTTGGAAAAAATTCTTATGGATATGTCACACCCAGAAATGGGTGCACAATATCGGCGCCTCATGTTGGTGAGTAACATACCTCATGCGCACCTCCATATATGATAGAGGCAACTGACTAGTATTGAGGGTCTAAAGAAGCATGTGGTGTGACTACAACATCTTTTTTAGAGTAAGCCACATCATATAGAATATGAATGGAAGGAAATGGTATAAAAATTAAATAAAAATCACACATGCATTCCAAAAAATAATTGCATTACCACAACCCTTAGTAAATATTCCATCCCATGTCAGATAGTTATAAGTGAAAAGGGAAACAAAATAACAATGAACAATGGAAGAATAAAAAAAACATGGCCCAATTCCAAGTATGGTTCCCTCATTCTTGTATGTACCTCACGACCAAATAAAATCATTAACATTTGATCATTTCCCTTTTCCTGAACTAAAACCATTAAATATTCCTAATTACCAACTGGAAGCCTATGAAGAGTGTGAGTAGTACCCAGTAGATCACCACCACCACTGTCTAAGAAAATATAATCTAAATAGTGTACGATGAATTATGGTAAAAAATGTAAACGATGAATAAAATAGGTTCCATTTATTAATAGGTTTTATATTAAACACATTCATCCGTAGTTCCATGTGTTACACATTTCTATAAAACATGATTTGGTCCAAGATGGTAAACTAAAATCATACAAGTGGATTGATGTTCCCTAAATCACATGGGAATTTTTTTTACAATGATATAAATTTTATTCAACCTTCCATATAAGCATAGTATATTTATTCACATAATGTGTATTTGTAAGGTTCATAAGCATGTTTGCGAATCCCTAACTCATGAATGACCTCAATTGCCCAAGTGAATTAGTATATACCAAAACATGGGTGTAGGGACTCAATCTAACACCATTACCTATGTATTACCATAATGGTCCAAGAGTATCTATCTATCATGACCATTGTGTGTATAAACTCATTAATACACCCTATCCATAACATTGATTCATATAATAATTGTTTATTAATCATTATTCACATTTACCATTTATTAAATTCATTATATAACTCATTAAAAATTTAATGTTAAGAAAATATACTATTTATACGATTCAACACGATAAACAAAATATTCATTGATTCAAATCTAAAAACAATTCAATTCTTCATGTAGCATATTAACTCTACATTAATGTAATAGGAACACCCTAAGGGTGTCCATAGGTCCAATATAATGAGCCTCAATAGATCCCATGGGGATCATGAAGTGTCCAAATCCTCATTTATTTAACCAAATTAATAATACATACCAAGGAAACCCAATGGATAGAAAGAATATACCACAAAAATACCACATAAACATAAATTATGTCATCAATACATTGGGATATAACTTATCGAAACCCTATAAGAACAATAACTTAACCTTAGGCTTTAATTCAAACTGAATCAAACATAAAATCATCAACTGAGAATCTACTGTAAAAAGAGGTTTTTTGTCATCAAAAGTAGTGGAATAGTTACATAAGGTGTTTTCCCAAAATCTCATGAAATAGGAGTGTTAGAATCAAATGGATCCTCTATTGGAACCCAATGACACTCCACGTGGGTCGAAATCAAAAGAGAAACGTCCATTGGAATCATGGGAGGAAGAGGTTCATTACCAAGCTAATATAGGGAGAAATGGGGGGGGGGGTAAAAAATAGATTAGATCCGGTAACGATCGTTAGATTTAAATGGAAAATATTTTCATTTTAATGATTTATATGGTTTTTCCACACAATTGACCAAAACCTTCTCCAACTGTTTTCCACCATCTATCCAAAAGGGATCCTTATCACACAAGCTCCTTGAAGACAACACGATATGAAAATTCATGAAATGGCCATGTGGGATGGCTCCTTCCAAGGCAGTTCAACATCAAGATTACACCTTGAATGGTTTCTCAATTTTAATCCATCCTCCCAGTGCCCACATAGTTATACAATATGTTTACTACTAACAGTGTTCTAACCATGCATCTTGCACTAAATTACACATCTTTCCCCCATTTTGTACCGTGGACACCTTGGACAACATTCAGAACCCTCGTAAACCAAAAAACAATTTCATTAACACAATCAAATAGTTTTCAACCAAACCATAATCAATAACTAAATTTAGTATAAATTTATGATCTCACAACCTCCCCATTGTATATTGGACTATTCTTTAGCTAGGGTTCTATATAGTACTGGGTCTCAAAGATAAAATGATTGGGGCCAGTGTGCCTGTATATCTGACTCCATCTCCCTTGATTACTCCTGAATGATACCTTGTAGCTGCAAAACATTGACTATCCACACAACCTTAACTCTTAAGGAATTTTCCTCAGGATCCAAAATATAGACTAGATTCTCCCTAAAGGATGAATAAGCCTCAAGATCAACATCACCAACATAGTTAAAATGTGAATTTTTAGGGTGACATTGTTGATTCTATGACACAAGAAAAAAATCAGTCTTTCTAAAATACAACTTTGGAAGTTCCAATCAATATTCCATTAGTCCAATCATCTCTATAAAATCATATGGCCCCACATAAATTGATGGCAACATTACCTATTTCCACATAATATGGTGACTCAATGTTGTAGACACCCAAAAGAACAAATGATCACCCACTGAAATCTCAAGAGGTCGACAATGTCGATCAACAAACATGTTATTACTAATCTATTTTATGGGAATAAATTTACTAATTAATTAACCCTATGATATTGTAACATACATGAGACACCATCCCAATATCTATGATTCCCCATCCTCCATTCATCATAAAGGAGTTCCACACAACCTATATAGAGCACCTAATATGGTTCCATATGAATATTCTTTGGATAACAATTTTTTTTAAAATTACAGGAGCTCCGATTGTTTCTCCCGATACCCACCTATGTCCAAGATAGACATGCTAAATATTTCCTCTTGTACATATATGGTATGTTTCAACTTATCGTTAGTCTATGAGTGAAACTCCATACTCAAAATCATCATGATACCCAAATTCATCTCTAATCCTTTCCATAAGTGAAATGTGAATCATAGATCATGATTTGATACACAAATCATAGGAACCCTATGGAAACCTATTATCTCATGATCATATAAGTCACCAAATTGTTCTTTGATAAAAGTCTATCACATCAGTATGAAATGGGATACCTTTTTCTATTAATCCAAAATTACCCATATTTCATCATTATTAAGAGTAATCCTTAGGAGAACTACCACAAAATCCATGGGGAAATCATCCCAGTTCCATTTTGAAATAAGTAACATCTATAGAAAACCACTGGGTTTCTAATGATCTACCTTCACATGCAAACAGGTGTATCATCGTGTCACAAAAGCATCAATAAATTTCATCATTTGTGACAAAAAAATATCGCATATGAAGATCCTGATATATGTTTTAAGGTATGGTATACCAACCACTTTGATGAATCTAAATAATACATTAACTCTCCCCACATACATGTTGGAACAACAAAACATCCATGAATATAAATGTTCTCATCATCACTTATAATACAGTAATAAGGTGACTCCCCACATTTTAGCATTCAATCAAGGACAAACACTTTGGATCCACATATTTCTAATCCTTTCACTGGATTCGAAGTATAGACTCAACAGAAAAAGATATGAGGGTCATCAATCCCGGATCCTCTATAACCTCAATGTTCATCCCATCAAACAAATCCCGCATCTTCTACCTGTAATTAGACTCCCAATCTACCCAATAATTCTCCTTCCAACTCAGAACATCTAAATAATATTCCCTTTTCTTGGGGAGCAGGCCCACACAAAATCGAATGAATACATATACTCAACCCATAATTCATGTTAGAGTTTTAAAAAACATTGAGAAAAGATATAAATTATAATTTTAGAGTGTGTGTAAATAATAAAACATTCTACTAATAGTTAAGGCCTCTAACACATTAAAGCATAAATTACGATATACAATTTGAGATCATGTGATGGATATTTTTAATCATCTAGCCTAAGATGACATGACCTGTATTCCATATCTCATTCTCCAAAAATCATCAACTAAAAAATCTAAATACTATATCCATCCCAAAATGAGGTATAGTCTTTACCTGGATTGGGTATGATCAAGATTTTTCTACTAGTGAAATGCTTTTTAAACTCTGGAATGCACTCTCACAAGATAATGACCACTCAAACCAGTCATTTTTCTTGTTTAATCCCATATTTGGTGCTTTGTGGAAAATATAATTGACGATCCTTCATTAATATCATTTTAAAACCAAAATTATTTAATATAAAAGTGTAATGTATTCCAATATAAATTTAGTGAACGATAATATATATATACATATTTTTAAAATAAGGACTCCAGATAATAATTTTTTAAAATATTTTATTTTAGTTGGAAATTTTATTTTTACCAATGTGTATATTTGAATCTATTAAGGTTTAATACCATCAAATGTTTTTACCAACAACTTAATTTGATACTTTATCATATTAATACTGATAGATTGTAACCATGAAATCAATATGTTATTATTATTCAATGTTAACAAATTTTTTTATCAATGCATAAATTTGTAGCTACTATTTATTCAATACAAATAATATTTTAACAAAAAAGTGGTTTTACTATTATTAATTTAATTTCTAAAAAATATATTTCGACATAGGAATAAGAAAATTATTGTAATTCCAATTTATATGTTAATAAAACTAAATTATTCTATTTTTAAAAATAAAATATCAAAAATATCTGGAATATATTTAAAAATTATCCAATATATATTATTTTTTGAATGTAATTAAAATTATATTTTAACTTCATTTTATTTGTATTGAATTTTTAGAAAAACATAAGAATAATATAGTAGGAAAAAACAAACAATGATAAATATAGTTGTAAAATTAATAAATTAAAAACATATCCCCCACACCTCATGTCTCCCTCATGCCTCCATTCTCCCACTTCTTCATCTCATATTTCCTCAAAATTGAAAATATCTAGCTACACTAAAAAACCTATTTATCAGCAATATCTCTAGAAATGGATATTCCTCCAATTTATTTTCACTTATTTATTGCTTCCCTCTTCACCCATGTTCGGTGATGTGTTCTTATTCTTACTTGTGATGCTGTGCAGCGTTGGTATCGTATAGTGATTTTGGGGATGTTTAGGTTTCTTTTAGAGTTTTATTTATATGGCGTCTTCCCCATCAATTTGGATTGACACCCAGATAGATATGATATTCCATTCCTATGTTTCACTTGAGGGTATATCAATTTACACTTAAAATAGTTCTGATTTACCTGTCATTAAGGGTGGATTCAATTATTGACTCCAGTGGTCCCGTTGGGTCTTGAAGTTAGAACTCCAATTATAGGGTAATACTAGAATATCAATCTTTATCCAATGTAAACTAGAGGATTATATATGCTCATGGTCCATGGTAATGAAGTTATTGTTATCTTAGGTCAAAATTTTGCGTTTCTATTCATCAATTTCATGAAATTTATTTGGTGGGTGGGAGATGTGAAGGTGCTAGTGCTTACCGGAGGTTCTATTCATTGTTCTGAAATGGTTTTGAACAAGATGATTTGTATAGACATTATTATGGAGAAACATTTCAATACTTTCCTACTTTGGTCTTTATTGGTCATGAAATTAATGGGTTTTAGTTGTTATTTTGGGAAGAATTATTGACGTTGTATGTTTAGCCTTTTCATTTATCAGGCTCAAAATATTTTTACTCAAAAATATGATGGAATTAATTCTAGAATGTATTTTTCTTCTCTCGATGATCAGTGCTTGGTTAGGAACATGTGATCAACATGATATTTATGTAATAGAAGGAGGATCTCCTCTCACTGTCATTAAAAATGGGAATCTTAATTGTTATTCAGATATTTATGTTTCTTACTTTTTCTTTTATTCTATTATTTTTTTGGGTTAAAATGTTTTTATTCACGTTTAGTAATTGTTTTTTTTTTCTGTTAAGATTTATTATTCTTGTTAATTATGGTAGACTATGTTGTGACACTCGGGACAATGCCATCATGTTCTCTATAGATGATTTATGATTAGATGAGGATGGTCACACCATTTTTATTTAATTCAATTTTATTTGTTTTATTAATTTTTATGTTGGATATTTTTATCTCTTTTTTTTGTGTTCTTTTATGAATTAGCTGTTGTATGTACATTTCAACAGAAGTGGTAATTAAAGTGATGTAGATGCGGGAGGAGAGTTAGTTTATTGCCATTATGATGAATGGAATGAAAAAATTACACAAGATATACATTATTATGTTCTTCAGGGTGATTTTTGATGATTATATCTTAGAGTTATGGTTTCCCATAATAGGAAACATTAAGAATCCTATTCCCTACACTCACCTGGTAAGAACTACATTATTAAAATATGAGATGTGAATGTTACTTTCTATATGGATTTTAATATTTTATTTTCATGAAATCATCCAATATATTCTTCATCATTAGGTAATAAGAATCCCATATTTTGTGTTATTTCACGAAAGCAAAGACACCTGTAATCCCATCTTTTCATATCCATTCATTATCACATTCTGCATGCTTTACTTGTAGAAAATTCCTAGTCAAAATCAAATTAAAACCAATTTTTGTACTAGGGTTCTTGGTAACACTTGAAAATAAATAGAATTAAATTCATAAGGCCACTTATTAATTACTTAAATATATGAGAAAATCTACATCAAAGTGGATGAGATTGTAATATCAGTAGCAATACCATCAGGTATTAGTATTGAATTCTTCAGAATCATTCTCTATAGGGAACACAACTGTCAAAATTTCTATAAACATAGTAGAAAAATTCTATAATACCTTGGGAGAATGGTGTAATATTTTGGCATTGAAAACTATATGATAAAATATATAAACTAGTCACTGATCCTCTTGACATAAAAATTCCAGGATTTTGTTCCCACATAGGATTTTAGGAGTTCATTGTGTTTATTTTTAGAAACAATTCCACTTTTCTTCACTACCCTGTGGTATTATTTTCTCAATAATATGATATAAATGACTCTAGATTTTATGAAGGAATGGAATGATAAATCACTCAACCCAATCTCTGTTATATCCATATAAGGTTTGTAATTTTTTTTATCTTTGTGTAATTATTCCCAATAAAATTTTCATTTTGGATACTTCCCATTAATATCTATCACTAACTCTAGATTGTTTGGGATTGAAAAATTCTTTTTCACTAGTGGAAAATAAAAAATAATACTTTAGGTTTTCACAATTATTTTTACATTTTTCCAGGGGTAAAAAAATTAGTGTCAAGAATTACACATTTAATAACCATGGAATCCTCTAATTGGAATCCATAGATTATATTAACATTTATATACTTAATTTCAATCTCTTTCAATCTTTTTCCATGATCCACACCAACAAGTTTCATTACATCGAGTTCTAAATCTAAAATTTGATCACTCAATTGGCTAGTAAATAGTGTACCATAGAAACTCTTCACCAGAACAAGCATTACATCATTATCATTCAGATCGACCTTCATCATAATATTATCAAGAACTATAAAAACATCCTTAATTGATTTTATTAATGTCGTGAAAAATGGATATAGACCCTTGTTAGTAAAAATAAGGTTAGATATGACCATTTTTTATTGTATTTTATCAAGAGAGACCTTATTCCAGTATTCAATTGTCATAATGTCCTTATGACCATGTACTGGTTCTCTCATGAGTGAAAAAGTTTTGTTCAATCCTTAATGATGTTGAAACTAATTTTTTTGTGGTGTTTTCTTATTGTAGTGTTTCTATATCAGTTATTATCTTTTTTGAACCTCATTAAAAAATATATTATCCATGATATGAGTTTATTTTTTTTGGAAATATATGATCGGAATTTTGTAAAATGGGATACATATTCTCACTATGATATGGATTAATATAGTGTTTCACACAGTAGATAGTGGGGTTTATAGTGTTTATGTGGATAATTGGAGTCTTGGAGTCTTTTATTATAATAAATTTTAGGGTTCTCTTTTTGGTGGTGTAGGAACATTCAAAACTGGATAAAAGGTGTTGTGTCCACGAAATATATGAGATTGAAAAATAATGGTGTCTTTATTTGAGAATATTTCTTGGGTAAAAATTGGTATTATTGGGAATGAAATATAAATCATGTTAAAATATTTTAAGTTTCTTGGTGTTGGGGGTGTGAATCTCTAGATTATTAAATCACATTAAATGTTCTCCTATATCTAGAAGTCACTTCCATTTTTATGGATGGTATTAATCAAGGGAACCCTTCTTTATCGTACTTTTATAAAAGATCCATTGTTCCTTATACATTATTATAATTTTGTATCAGTTTATTTGTTTGGTTTGTGTTTCTTCATATAGATTCTCATGAAAGACTAAATGATCTTGTGGAACTTTCATATTTATGTTATTTAACTTCATTATTTTTCCCCATGATTCTAGTGACAAAAAATACAAGAGAGAAACAAGGAAATTCATCATCAATTATTATCGGTTTTTCAATAACTCTCGGTGTCCTTGAATAAGGAATGATTATTCCTTTTTTACCAAGTCCAACCATTTCTCGATCCTCATGTAAAGCTGGGATACCTATCATGGTTTCCATGATGATTGAGGAAAATACTACTAAGGATCTAGAATCTCCATCAACAGAATCATCTATCTCTGACCTGGTACATTCCGAAATAGTAGTTACTAAATCTGAGATCCACCCATGTTTTAAGTAATTGATAGAGTGTGATAAGTGGGAAATCATTATAAACATCAATGAATATTTCTTTGAATAGGGCCTTTAGGTCATTACTTTGAAAATAGAATTTGACAGTCTGATTGGATGGATTATTCCAGTTATTTATTCAAATAATCAAGGTGAATGGATCCAAAAACATCATGGAATAATTTCACATGGCTTGAAATTGAAGATGAATGATGCAGAAGAGTTCATTAAAAATTTGGAATAGATAACATAATACACTGAGAAATTTCTCAAAGATGGTCTGAATGAGAAGAATAAAGTACTTCAATGGATTCTTCTCAGAGGTGAGATCTATAATAGGCTTAAATTACAATTCATAGAATAAACTATTATGTATCAGGTTGGGTGAATATATTTTGTTTAATTGACTAGTTTCCCACATTCCTTAAAATTTTCTTTTCTTAATAAACATATATCATTACTGAAGGTTTGTTGTAATCTTGGATGCATCAATTCTAGAGAAAACCAACTCTTCCTACATCTATAATCACTAAATTGTCTTTCTTGAGATAATAAATTGTTGGTGATTTTAGTGAGTGATGTGTTACACATTTCAACATTTTTTAACGTAATGTTTTTAATTTTTTCATATTTTTTTATTGTTTTTATTATAATTTGTGTCAGTTCTTTATTTTCATTTCATTCAATCATTTAGGTAAAAACATAAATTACTACTTACGTAAGAAAAATATTATGCTGCAGCTTTGAGACATCAACAATTTTTGTATTTGTAAATGCAACACATCTATTTTGATTGGGTCATCATTGTGGTGATGGTTTGTGGGCATCATTGATCATTTATAAATATTGCATGCATGGGAAAAATATGTCACAAAAGAAACTCATAGTGGTGTTATTACAAAATGGAACATGCATGGGGAGAATGTCATGGTGAAGAGGAGGTTTACGACTGCTTGAAAGGACCTAATTTAGTGTGAACTTTGGAGTGGCACATGATGTGTTTTAGTTGGGAGTTTCATGTAAAATCTATTGGATTTTGAATAGATTAAAATATATTTGTGACATGTTTCATGGAGCTTCATGACATGTTTTAAATTTTCATATAAACTAAATTTATATTTATTATATAATATATAAAATTAATATATTATATATAATTATATTAATAAATATAATATAAAATTTTAGAAACAAATATTGGAATTTCCAAATTTAATAATTAACAGACAATATAATTATCAAAAATTTCTTAATCATTGGTATTGGTTATAAAAAATGGTATGTTAAATGATGATAATATTACCAAAATATGAAAAATTTAAATAAATATAGGGTTTAACATATTGACCAATATACATTATCTGTTGGTATTATTATAATTCCCTCTAAAATATTTTATCTATCATAATAGCATTTAGCAGCATAGTTTTTACCAAAAAATTAGTGATATGAATTTTTTTTGGTAAAATGTTTTAGCAATAGAAATTACTATTGTATGTACATATATACCCATGACGGAAAGAGATAATTATATTTTAGTGACTCATTTATCAATTTTTTTGGGTATGATCTTTATGAGTTTGGGAGTAAACCAAAATTCCATTGAAAAAAATCCCTAAAATGATCTAGATTGAAGGGGAAGATTCACTTAATTAAGGACATAAATAGAATAAGATCATTTTTCAACACACAAAAATTGAATAAAACTCATACAACCCATTCCATCCCCCAAGAGCTTTCCACAAATATATTAGAAATTCTTACCCCAGGCCAACGATACCTTGACATCAAATTAGTTTTAGAGAACACTGATTGACCCTTTTGGTTGTAAAAAAGATTATCAACACATAGAAGATGATATCAATTACTAATTGTCATCAAATTAAATTTTGGTAATATAAAGAAATCAAAAACAACCCGTCATCCTTCTTAAAAAAAGAACTGGAGATATCCAAGGTGATGTACATGGATAAAAACAATCCATTATTATCTAGTTCCTCCAACTAAATCTCATGTTCTTGATGTTATACCATGTCAATTCTCTTTGGGGGAATTTAAACAGGATAAGATCTAGGGATCATCTAAATCATGAACTAAATATCTATCTTAGGCCACAACCCTAATAAACACCCAGAAAAAACATCCTAAAACTAATCTACAGTTGGAGAAATGATTTTCTATTGTACTCCCCTACCATGTAAAAAAATTCATGCCACTCTGGATGTGATCTCACCACACTGTTGATGAACATGTCATGCATGACATTCCAAGAAGTCTCATTCCCCATAGTGAACATATATGTCACCCTTAAGGTATGTGTATTTTACCCTTTAGCATTAACATTATAAATTTTCTCAATACAACACCAAAACTTCCATACCCAAGACCAGTTTAGAACCTGAAATCTCGATAAAAAATCCCCAATGTAAACAACATAGAAGAACCTCAAGATCACAATCATTGCATCGCTGAAAATTTTTCCCTCATACCCATAATAGTGTTTCAACAGAAATATCCTCACAAATAAATTCTACAGGTAAACCCAACACATTAAAAAAATTATTAGATATAAAAGTGTGAAATAAACATTAATAAAATGATTCACTATTAACTGTGGTTTCAAAAAAAAATCATACTTCGATCCATCCTTGGTTAATCCTCTCCATTTCTGAGTGTAGGATCAGCTACATGAAGATGAACTTCCCCTCTACCATATGATCTAGTTTGAGTTCCTTACACTACATTTCCATGCAGATATGGATGTTATTTTCCTAGAGTACTACATCCACCGGTGGAACCTGTACTACTATTATATATCTAATTTCCTTTATATTATGGGGTAGTAGACACCCCTACTACAGATTTCATCAGCAATGACCCATCATTACTACCCACCTACCAAGGGTTCATAAAGAGACAATGTACATGAACCATACTGCTGCATGCTCAACACTCCATTTATGATCGAATACACTAGAAATTATTGTGTCTTGACTTGCAAAACAAATAATAGAACCCCATGTCACCCCGAAGAGATCAATCCAATTACATTGATACACTTTCTATCATTTCCATGGGTAAAACCATCAAAATGAAGATTTATACTATAAGGATCTATTCCACTAGACTACCCCCACAGAAACCACAGTTCTACATCCACAATCCTCTTTTATGTTTCCTTTTGAAATGAGAGCCTACTGCACCACCTTATCATTACTCTTTAAACAAAAAAGATTTACCAGCGACTTGATATCATAACTATGTCCATCCAAAACATGTCTTATAGTAGATTCTTTATCCCATATAAACATTGGAAAAAGAATTGATATTCTGGGATGTGGACAACATAATCGAACAGAGAAATAGACCCTTATGTCTTCCTCATAAGAATTGATGCTTTCTCCTATATGAATTTATCTTGATATAAGTTTTTTAAAATAAATTCCGAGAAATCCTTCCACTACATACCATTTTCCTAAACCATCTAAACCAGGATATCGCACAAACACTATTATGATCCTCACAATATAAAGCCTCCATGTCAACCAAATTCCCAAGATGGGGACCAAATTAAGTCATTTCCATATAGACCGAATCTATCTAAAACTCATCCCACCCATTTCCACACTCATCCAAAAACATCAGATTTTGTGGAAATAGAAAATCTCTTGACAATTCAATCATCCTCAAGGAATCATTCTATAGATATCGCTCAAAAAACCACATAAAATGATAAAACTTCTTAGGTAACTAATCTTCCCCATTGTTACCTAGAACCAATATGGTTCTGGTACTAATACTAGAGGATCATTCTTGGTGATGTCCTCATGTCACCCAACTAGTAAGCATCATAAAAATTACATCACTCTATAATTCCAAAAACACATCTAAAAAATTATAAAATAATGTTTCTATTGTTTTTATAAAATAAGGTTCACTACCATCCATGAAAATCCCACTCTCAATATACTATCATAATGGGAATGATAATATCTATATCACTACCCTCAATGATCCTACAATGGGTTAGGGTTATCATAGGTCTACCAAACATTAAAATTCAATTCTTGTAAACACCATACAAATATTTTCCAATCAATATACATAAATTATTTAAACACTGAGAAATATTCTCATTAGTCACTATTTTTAACCATTCAATAACATATTTCCAATGTTTATACAATTATAAATAACTATTTTAGGAACATATATTAAAAATAAAAAGGAATTAAAATACACATTCCAATTACCATACCTAACAGTTACATGTTTTCCCTATGTTCATTCCTAACAAGATGCATTTCACATTTACCCATATATTCTTAAATGACGTATTAATATACAATATTTATTCCATATTTTCCAATCAATAAAAATATCTTAATATATTAACATCACACATAAAGTTCATCATCCAAGGTAAAATATAATTCAACTATAACAATACACGCCAATTTAAAAAATCACTCCCTGGGTACATGGGTTCTCCCCTATAAAAGGGTTATTTACTCCCATAAATGAATTCATTACCAAGGTCTAATAACTTTTAATCTATTATCTACCATCTAGAAATAAAATAAATAGTATAAATGATCTTGTCTCTGATACCAATTTGTAACACCGTGACCCAAGTGATGCTAAACCGGTGCTCCGAGCCTTTTTGATATATGAGCTCAATCATGACTACCCATACACAACAAACTGCTGACTATTAGTGGGGGTATAATGAGACTTGTCGGGAGACTATACCCTCTGAATCAAATTGAGACACAATAAATATAATATAAAATATTTCTATCAATATAAATAATAGAAAATAATTATATATCCATATCTAAAAAATAATTACATTCCCATTAACAATATTATGTATTACATGCCATGTCATATTATTCCATGTGAAAGGGAAAAATTTAAAATAAAGACAAAGAGATGAATCAAAAAATGGTTCCTGATGTTAGGATTAGTTACCTCATCAATGAACCTTCCTTATCCCTAATAAACCCTCAAACATAAGGTATTTTACCTTATATTGTCCACCAACAATGAAATATTTCTTTGTAACTAAGGTAAGCATGAGCAAGGTGTGAGTACATCTACGTATGCCACCACCAACGATGACTAAATATTATCAAGTAAAAACAGTGTATGTAGAATTGTGGTAAATAAAAAGATAAAAAAAATATAAAATATGTTGCATTTATTAAATAAATTTCTATTATCGACTTCAATCATTTGTTTCATGTGTTAACCATATCTACCAAACTTGCATCTGTCTAATATTATCAACTAAACTACCTACAAGAGGAGTCAATTTCGCTACATATTATGGACATTTATTTCATAATGAAATAAATATTAATACAACATTCCTTGGAACCTTAGTCCAGGGATTCACATTATGTGTATTAGTTAAGGACATACACAACATTACCCATGAATGGCTTTATTTGGCCTAGACCATCATTCATGCCCAAACCATGGGTTTAGAGCCTTAGTCTAACACCATAACCAATGAATTTACATGGAGTTCATAGAGCATATCTTTAGCCTAAACAATGAGTGTAGGTAACCAGTATAACGACATTATCATACAATTAATTCATATAAGCATTCTTCTTTAATCATTATCATCATTTTTCATTTTCCAGATACATTTGACAACTGACTTAACACTTTCATGTTCAGCCAAATTTTCCTTATACCATTCAATAAGACAAACACAATTTCCATTGGTTCAATTCCATAAGCTCTTCAATTTTTCAGTCAGTAACTCAATTCTAAATTCATGGAAGAGAAACACCCCATTGGTTTCCTACAACTTAGTCTAATCATCCTTAATGGATCCCATGGGGATAATAAGGGGTTAAATTTATCATTAAATTTTCCCAATTACCATTTCCCAACAAGGAAACTGAATGGACTATAGGAATGTACCATGACACAATCGTATACACATACATTATTCAATTAAGATTGTGGGATATAACTTATATTCTAGCTACCTCATGTTTTTAGAAAAATATTATATACACCATATAATTTCATTTGAACTAAAACTAAAGTCAACGACCAAACCTATAATCTAGTAAAAAATATTGTTTTATGGATTCATAAGTAGAGAAACATTTATATATTTCCATTTCCAACATACATAAGAGAAAAGAGTGTTAGACTCATCATGATCTTCGATTCTCACCAAAACACACTCCATATGGATCAAAATCAAAGGAGAAACATACCTTATAATCATGGGAGGAATATGTTTATTACCTAGCTACTATAGGGTAAAATGGTGGGTGAAATGTAGGTTATATAACGTAACTCATTGGGGGGTAATTTCCCCTTTTATAGAGGTGAATAGTTTGGCCGCATGGTTGGACAAAAATTGTATAAACGATGCACCAACCACTATATGAGGGGTTCTAGGGTCTCATAGTCTCATGGATGCAGGTACAATTTTAAAAAATATTCCATGGATACACTGGATGGATTTTTCCATGCATGCACAATTTCATGAATTCACCTATTATGGTTCCTCAAATGTGCTCATGCCTCATAGGGCGCACAAGGTTATCGTGAATGGTTACTAAAAACAATAAAACATTCACTAGAACTCCATTATTTCCCCAACTTGTTGTGCCCTAAAACCCCCTTCCATCCTTGAGACCCATCCTACACCAATGAACCATTTCATTAACAAAAAAAATAAAGTTAAAAGAATACGAATGACATACCTCTGTTGTAATTCAGCATCTTACAATAGGTTTGAATGGGTTGTGTATGTGGAAAACATGAAGAATTAGGATATTGAAGAGTAGTTCAATCTCAATGGCAAATATTATTTATGAAATTAATCTACTCATAATAAAATGTGGTGAATTTTGGGCGACTACACCATGGTGGACATTCAATCATTCCCACACTATAGTGACAAGGGATATGCTTTAGGGAGAAGGCTAGTCCATACTATTTTTTAGAGGATGTAAAAACATGGCCAAGAACACTCATGGGAGAGCCCACATGTGGGTCACTGAATGGTTTCCCACCCAAGATTCAAGTATCACTTAGAGGTAGAGGGGGTAAATCAATATTATGTTTTTTTTATTTTATGATTCGTTATTTAATGAAAAAACCATCTTCTCCTGTTAATGATTTTATTCCCTAGTGAACAAAAATCTAACACACATCCCCAAGAACACAAGAGTTCAATAGGGTCACAACTCAAAAGAGTTTATATTTCCTTGGTATTGTTTGGAAAAAATCCCATAACACACAATCTAGTAGAAAAAAAAATCCTTTGTTGTGGAATAAATTGTGTAGGATGTTCCCTTACACTTATGTAGCACTATGTAAACAAATCTGTTACTATGTGTGATTCATCTTGCACAAAATTATGAAATAAAATTTTACATAGATTCTTGAACAAATTCATCAAATTTGATATTTCAAAAAAAAAATTATTTCCATTCCAAACCAGTTGCTGGTAATAATCTCATGGTGAAAAAAACTTGTGCGCCACTCCCTGCTTACAAGCCTTCCTGATTGTGCACTGACCTTCTTATTCACTACCCACTAATTTCATGCCACTCTACTTTCAGACCTCTATAATAGCACGATTACATTCATGAAAAGAACATTCTTCTTTCATTCCACTCTTGTATGCAACTCAGAATATGTGTGCCTCTTCTGATATACATGAAACATACTTCTTGTAAGCAACTCCTTGATTGTGCGCATCTAAAAACATTCATGCCATGCCTGACTACTTTCACAATTCGTATCTGAAATTTAATTTTAGGTTTTGAGCATTAAAAATGAAGAGTTTTGACACCTCTTTATAATAATTTAACCCTAGGTGCAACTTCTTCCTTCTGCATAATTTTTAACCTGTGTGCCACTTCCTAGTTGCATGCCACTACTTGTTCACCACTACTTTATATTGAACGCACTACATTTCGTTGACATATTTGGATGTGATGATCTTGACTTATGAATTGTGTGCATCTTTTGAAATATTTATCCTTTGATTGTTCTTGTCACAAAACCATTCTCTTGTAATATTTATCCTTTGATTGGTCACCTTTATCATTTTCATATTCTCAAAAAAATGTATTGTAACTTCTCTATCTTCTAGCAACATCTTTCATTCCAATTAAACATGAATTCGATTGAAAACACTCTTAAAAAAACATTTCTTACTTCCAAAAACCTTCTCCAGTCAACTTTGTCCCAACAATATTCTTCTTTATATTTTTTTCCATCCATGATTTATAAATCATTGAACAAGGTAACATCAATCTAGGAATAAATATCAATAATTGTAAGCCCATGCAAGCTAACACACTATAGGGAATTAGAATTATTTTCAATAAGACTATGGGTTCCAAAATCAAGGACTATGAAATGTATTCAACATTTATTTCTCAACCTCCTTCATAACATAAACATATTTATTCTGAAACCTTCTGGGTCAACATTATTCTTCAGATTTATCTAATTATTCAACATTTTTGGTAATAAAAATAATATTTTTCCCATAAAAATAGAAAAAAATAGTTAAAATAGTTCACACATATACTTCTCTGATAAATAGAATATCCATAACTAGCCCTTTATGCTTTCTTCCAAAAAGATTGATTTAAGAAACAATTCACCTTCAGGGTAACATTTTACAATGGTAATGTGAGAGAGGGGATAGAAACCCAAACATTGACATTAATGAGATAGAGGTTAGACAACCATATTCAACCTCTACATATAAAATGGTTCTGTTGGTAATGGTTTTGTAAAAATGTCAGCATCATGTTCCGATGTTGGAATATACTCCAACATAAATTCATTCTTCTCCATAAGCTCCTTGATGAAGTGGTACTTTATGTCAATATTTTTTCAATTATAATGTTGTACCATATTTCTTATATGATTGATTTCACTTTAATTATCACATACCAAGAGAAAGGATATCATTAATTCAACAAGAAAGTCTTCCAACTGAGTTTTTATCCACATTAGTTGAGTAGTAGTATGAGTGGACGAAACATATATAGCTTCATTCGTGCTATCAGTTACTGAATTCTATTTCATTGTAAGCCATTAAGAAAATATTTTTTCCATTAATAAAACTCCACAAAATGTGGATCTTCTGTAATCAATATATCTTACCTAATAAACATGTGAATACAAAAACAAGTCAATAATATCTGAGCTATCATACCTAATTCAAAAAATCATTGTGCCATTGATATATCTGAGATTTCATTTTCTAGCAATCAAATGTGATTCATTAAGAGAACTCTTAAATCTTTTAGATAAGGTAAGAGAATAAACAATGATAAGTCTTTATATAGTCAAATATAACAAACTTTTAATCAGTTTTCAAAAAACATTTTGACCAACTTTTTTTCCTTCAACATATTTATAAAAATCGTTTCCCATATATTTGGTGGGGAAAATGGCTTCAAATCATCCATGAAAAACCTGTTAAGAAGTTTCAAAAAATAATTTTCAAGAGAAATAAAAATTTGTTTCATTTTTTTTAATTTTTAACCAAAGAAAGTATCTCATTTCTCTCAGCTTGGACATCTCAAAAATATTTTTCATACCTTCAAAAAATCATTCAAAAGATCATTCATCATTTTCAGAAAGGATAATTTCATCAACATAAACAATTATAATGATAGAAAAATCCTGAAATTATTTTATGTAATGACTGTTATCAACTCATCCTTTAATAATATTAATTTTACTTAACCATATATAAAATTTGGAGTACCATGTCATCAGGGCTTGTTTCCACCCATACATGGAATTCTTAAACTTGCACACATGACATTCATCTCTCCTAATAACAAATCCCCATGGTTGTTAAATGAAAAATTATTCATCATGATTCCCAATAAAAATTTTAGACATCACAACCAGTTGATTTTTTTACCCTCATTGTGGAATAATAAAATAAAATATTCTAATTGTTTCTAACCATCCAACTAAACGAAAATTGTTATCAAAATCAACACCTTCAATTTGTTAGTAACATATGCATACTAATCCTTTTTTGTTCCTTATCACTTCACCTTCTCTATTCAGGTTTTTACTGAAAACCCATATTGTACCAATAACATTTTTTATCCAACAATGTTATTAGTTCCTAGGTACAATTCTTTCCTCTCTAATACAAATCTTCATCAATATTTTTAACCATTTCTAGATGCTGAAAAGATTAATTCACATCATTGGGATTGAATATTGAATGAAAAGAAGTGTGTGTAACAACTTTTGACATTATTCTTATTTGAACCTTCTGACGTTGATCACCAATAATGTTATGAGACTAAAGATCCTTCCACATCCTAGTATAAATTATTTTAATTTCATCCTCATCACATGAAATTGAGAAGTATGATTCTTCTTCATGAGTATGATTATCACTATCGGAAAAATTATCACAATTGATAGAAAATCATTCCTATTCCTGCTCAACATCTATATCAACAAAAGTTTTCTTTTCTTTTCAATCATTTTCAGGAACATTCACTTCATAAAAATCAACATTCCTTCCCATTTCATTATTGAAACTTATATATCCTCTTCCTTCTATATAATACCAAGTAAAAATCCATCATATATTATTTTCTCAAACATTGAATGGTTTCCACCTTTATTGTTGAAAAATAAAGGACCCAAAAAAATCATATGTGGTTCATACTTGGTTTTTTTCATAATTAAAATTTATATGGGGAAATATCTGAACATGGTCGATAGAAATATCAGTTTTGAATATACACAAAATAACTCATGGATTGCCTCAAATAATAATGAAGAAAGACCATGTCCATGTAATATAGTTCTCCCCAATTCATCAAGATTTCTATTTTTTGTTTCTGCAATCCCATTCTATTGAGGTGTGTATGGTTATCTGAACTGATTCCAAATTCCATGATTCTAAAAATAATTTTCTAATAATTCATTCTTACAGTCACAAACATTATTGTTCCTCAACTTATTCACTACATACTCACATTTCATGTATTATTTCCTCCTAAAACTCTTAAATATTATCAAAGAATCTAACTTATGTTTCATTTACACAACACACGTAATACAAGTAAAGTCATCAATGAATGTGATGATTTAATTATATCGATTTGTTGATTTTTATCTCATTGTAAAATAGATATCAGAATGAATATGCTCGAGGGACATTTTGAACAAATGACAACCTTATTATGCATATAATTTTTAATATTTCCTTTTTGGTGGATAGTGAAACACCAATCAATTTTTCATGGAATATCAAGAATATATCCAACACTATAATGGTTTCATAGCATTGTCATGTTTCGATGACACTTTGTCACAACCATAAATGAAAAAATTGATTTTATAAACCATACCGAATTAAAAAGTGTTAGGTATTTCATCAACATGAAACATGTTTTCTTTTGTATTTTGGCATATTGTAACTTTATTTCCATAATCCATACTTTTCACAACAATCCCATCTCATTGGAAGATAACATTTTTACCCTCATCACAATGTTTTGAAACACTTAGTCTGTTTTTCTTCAGACAATCAACATATAACATTTTCCCATATTTAAATTCTTCAATCCCAATGTTATCTGATCCAACTCCACTGATTCTAAAATATTCATAATTTCCAAATGTCACCATTCCTTCATTGAAGTATTTCACTTTATTCAACAACATTAATTATCCTATCATATGATAAGAGTAACAACTATCAAGAATCTTGGGTCATTATCCTTTCATTGTTTTTAAAGTGGATTCAACAACACGAAACATTTATTCATCCTTTTCTTTCTTCACCTCCATTTCTTGATGATAGTTGAGTTATTGTTTTTTGTTCTACTAATAGATCAAGAAACCCCTTAGAAATATTTCTAGTCTGTTCAAATCTTTCAAAAAATATATTCTAGTGGTCGGAAACTATTCCAATTTTTCACACCTCCCTTCTCATATGTCTTCCAAACATTTATCTCATGCTTCTTATTTAGAGAGGATTGAATCCCCCTAAAATCATGTCTTCCATAACCTATGGAATAATATTAATGTATTTTGGTTCAACCAAAAACAATTTTCTATGGGTCCAAATGCAACAAAACACCAACAGTAGCTATAGAAAGAATATTTTCCTCAAAAAAATCTGGATTGGCCAGTGATGTGAGTATGTTTCTAAGCAGACATCTTAATAGAACATTTTTTGACCATTAACCCAACTGTTTTCGACTGAAACTTTCTTCTTCAGGTCTTATTTATATCCAAAGTTTTTATTACAAGAAGTAAGAGATATTTTTATTGACTCTGGATATTTAGAAACTTATAATTTTTCAACATTTTCAATTTTCCCACATACATAACCTTATCAGATTTTTTCTATACATTTGAAGGTAATGTTTTTTAATCCATAATAGGTTCATCCTTAATATAACATTCACCAAATTCTAATATAGTGTTTTTGAATCTTATATCTATCAATTCATATTTATAATGTTTTTATTGGAAATGTTCTTACTATTATTATTTTGACTTAATCTTAACTTCCATATCTTCATTATGATTATTTTCATTATTAGAATAATTCTTCATGTCATCAATTTCTATGACCAACTTGAAATTATCATCAGAAAAAACATATTAATACTATGATGATGAATATTCATTTATCAAATTCATGTATTCCTTCTCAATCATTCTAATATTTTGTTGGAAATTTTTAACTCTTCTTTTAGATGAGATTCAAGTTGAATTTCTACTTCTTCAGAACTGATGCTCCAGAAATATTCAATATTACGTTTTGTAATAAAGGCATTCAATCCATAATTATCTGGAAAATATTTTTTGTATTCAACTTCACTATATTCCTATTCATCATCATAAAAAAATATTATTACTCTATATTTGAAGATCTTTTTATCCTTTCTTATAAAAAACATATCTTTGTCACCCTATTTTTTCCACAACCTTTTTGTCCTTCATTATTCATCATCAATATCATCATATTTCATTCTTTATTGTAAATTAGCCACAAATTTCCCAATGGATATACATTTAAATCACATCAAAGGAAGTTTCCCTTGGAATTTTACTATACTTTATCTCACATTTTAAGAAAATAAGGTTAAAATTTTATCAAAACCTTTATATAAAATGTTTTCATATTCAGATTATACCACATCATCTCTTCAATATCCTTTTAGAAGTTAATTTCATTGAAGGATTGAATAACATTACTCTATCGAATATTGTTTATCTCTTTGTATACTACCCAATTATCATTTAATAAGTGATGAGTGTGCTAGGAAAATCATCCATAGATAATATTTCAGGGTATTTTCCTTCCAATGATGAAACATTGGAATCAAATTTGTTGGGAAGAATTATTAAAATATTTTAAACCACCATGGAATCATAAAATATATCACCAAGGCATCTGATAGTGATGGAAATATAATTAAACTGGGGAAAGAAGTCCCCAATAATTTTGTACTCACCCATTTTCATATCTTAAAACGTCATCCACCTGATTTGTATTTGTTCCTTATTCATTTTTATTTCCTTCATAGATAATTTTAGCTTATCACAAATTCATTTATCTAGGTAAACAAATTTTAGACTTTGGAAATCAATTTCAGAAAGTGATAAGTGTAAATAATTTTTAACTCTTTCATTATTCTAAATATTCTTCTTATCTATAGGTGTAATAGGAACCTTGTTATCAATATGAAGAAATGCATTTGTGGTAGCTTCAAGAACTACATCCCCAAGAGACATAAGAGAAGGAATCATTATATCCTTCCATATATGATAATTATTTCCATCAAATATTGGAATCTCTATATTATTCACACAGTTCAGATTCTCTATCACAGATTCTCTTCAAAACATTAGCAATGAACATAATGGAGTGAACCCTCCCTTTAACACCAATTGATGTTTCCCTGCCATGATTCATATATCACTAATAGGGGGAGGGTGAATAAATTATATATTTTTATTTTATGTTTCATTATTAAATGAATTAAAATTTTCATCTTATTAAATATATATTTCCCAATCAAACAAAAATCGAACACACATCCATAGGAACACAGTAATTTAAAAGGTTCACTGCCCAACAAGAGTAGCTATATAATTGATATGGTTTGGAAAGAATAAAATACCTTAAAATCCACTAGAAAAATATATCTTGGAGTTGAATACAATTAGTAGGATATTCCCTGACACACTTGTATCACATATTAAAATATCATATTGTGTGGGTTCTTCTTCTAGCATAACATTATATATTATAATGTCAATGTTCTTCTAGATCCAATTCCTAAAATTTTATATTTAAAAAAAATTATTCTCTTTAATACTCAATATATGGTTATAATCTTATAGTTCAGACAAAATTCATGGAATTTCTTTCTTGTGGGCCTCCCTACTTCCGTTCCTCCCAGCGTTCACACCACTCATTTCTTGTATTCCACTCTGCTTGTGTTCCTTCCTGATTTTGTGCCTCCATATATATGCAACACACACAACTTGTAATCCACTCTTGTGAGAAACTCAAAACGTGCATGAAACTTCTAACTTACATTTGACACACTCCATTCCCACAACTCCCTAAATGTACAAAATTCAAAAAGTGATAATGATTACTACTAGAGCCTCACTCCCTACATCTGGCATGATCTGATTCTCAAATTTTGTCTTAAGTGTTGAGAATTCAAAATGAGGAGGGTATACACATATTTATAGTAATTTCACCCTACATGTTAATTTTGGTTTTTACAAAAATAACTACATGTGTGCCACATCTTACTTGCACTCCACTACATGTATGCCAATTCCTATTTGCATTCCACAACCTTAACTTGAGTGCACTTCATTACTTTTTCATATTTTGATTTGATGATCTAGAAATATGAATTTCTGACAACTTCCCAAAACTCCTTAACACTTATGTGTAACATCCTTTTATAAAAACACTTCTTTCAATTATCCAATTTTTGGAACCATATATTTGGTAAACACTAGAAAACAATACCCCTTAAAATCGGTTTTGGAAACACAAATCAAACTAATTTTTGTTCATATCACAAAAAACACGTATTTTGATATTTATCCTTTGATTGAACACCATTAACATCATCATTTTTTCAAAGGAATGTATTATAAATTATCTATCTTCCATCAAAAACATTATTTTCAATCAAGCATTAATACTATTGGAACTTCCTGTACTTCCCCATTCCATTATAAGGTTTTCATCACAAGTTCTCTAAAAACCATTTGATATTTTTGAAATACAAATCAGAAAATAGTATTCATATTCACCGATACATTTAAAAAGTTAATTGATTTATTCTATTTGGTAAAGAAAGAGAAAACTATAAGAAAACAGACATATCTTAATTCCAAAAACCTTATATAGCCAACGTAGTTCCAAAAGTATAGAGGATATTGAGGTCATACCCCATTACCCACAACTGGTGTGTCGATGAAATGAAGAGGATTGTATGTAACTAGATTCAATGAGGCAAGTCAAATGTGAGACCCATGATTTAATTTCAATGTCATATCAAGGTATTCCTTAGAACATTACAATGTTTGATAAATTACTGAGAAACTAATGATATTGAGGTAATGATACTATAGAGAAATGGTTAAACTAGAATAAATTTTTATGATAAGGTATCCACACCACAGCTACGTCTTATATCATGGAGGGTCTAAATTCTTTAGAGTATAGAATTCAAAATACAAAAACCTATAAGATATCACACTCCCCTAATGTTTCCACACCATATTTTATTTTTTGTGACCCAGGGTTAGAGGTGATAATGTTTTATATCATATGTGGATTGATAGATGAATTAATACATCACACGATATAGACATGTTAAATGGGAAGTCTCTATTCTCAGTGATACTTATTATGTCACGGGGATAATTGAGGTATTGGGGGCTTCACTACTATATATGAGGCCACATCACAACATATGAAAAATGGATAAAACTAAACCATATCATATATGACCACTCCACATCCATTTTATTCATTATACTGATAATTTCATCCGAAAATATTAAATAAAGGAATTATTGATTGAATATATCTAGGGCCAAATTTTAATATATGGTGTATGATGGCCCATGTAATTATATGGGACACATGTTATAATCCTAAAAAATCATATTCAATATTATTTATTAGACTATAATAAAAAGAGGGGTAGTCCCACTATAGAGTGAGAATAAAGACACATATTGAATTGTTGGAGAATAAATTTAGAGGGTTATTTCCGATCTCATCTTAAAGGATTAATTTCAAAGAAGGCATTACTCTTAGAGACTAATTTTCATTATAATTTTACATTATATATGATGAATAGAAACACCATAAAAGGTGTATGTTTTAATCAGCTTCTTGTAATAATGTAAAATTCCAAAAAAAGTGCATAAAGTTCTTTATTGATAGGGAGAAATGTGTTCATGAATTTTTATGGTACTGAACCTAGAGGTTCAGTGAGATTACCAATTTTTTAGATATAATACTTTTATATATTTGTGAATTTGGTGCATTGTCACATTTTTATGCATGCTTTTTATTGTAGAAATGTCTTGGTAAACCAATTAGGATACATTATATTGTTCATTGTTTTTATCACTCTTTGAGTGGAATGGTAGAGGAAATTTTATGATTTCCTCAAGGTGAGTAAATTAGATAATCACTCGTGGAAGAATTATTTTAAACATCACTTTCGAAATTCACCCTCTCTCAGGGATTTATTTTCTATAATGACCTAACAAGTTGTATTTGAGGGAGGTTTATTCATTTTAAATCATAAATGTATGAAGATTATTTTTTAATGTAATTTTATCCTCAAATTTAAATATAGTAATTTATAGTTCTTAAAAATATGGATTCGACATTATTTATGGTCCTTGGTCTTGGGATTTCATAGGAAGACCATTTTTAGAGTTAATATTAATATTGAAAAAATACCCTTGGTGAATATATATATCTTTAGAAATATGATATATATTTCAACATAATAAATTCTATGTTAAGTGTTCTTGAAAATTTAATTTTCACAAATGTAATTTCATACAAAATAGCTCATATTATTTGTTAATTTTTTCTAATATATTTTTTGGATATTATATAATATATGAGGAAAATATTTTAGTTATGCAGAATAAATATGAAGATTTTATAATGTATTTAAATCACAGTATTGGTTCCTCCTTCCGTCAATTTTATATATTGATGATATCTGAGGCCCCAATGAGGACCTAAATGATAAAAATATGGGGATGCGTAAAATGAGAAGACACCCTCATCATTTCAAAAAAGATATTTCAGTTCTAAAATACAATGATCTAAAAGTGATTTCACTTGATAGATATCAAAAAAATATTATAGATTATGAAATCAGAAAGAGATAATTAGTCAATGAAAATCGAATGCACTCAAGATTTGGTCTTAATTTGAATGAAAAATTCCTCAATCAGGCATATTCAAGAAGCTAATATAGTTGATGAGGTTGTGAAATATTTCTACTAATCTTAATAGGTGAAGAAAATTTTTCATGGTAATATTCCCCATACTTTTATCAAATGATGAATGGTTTAAAATTATGTAACTAAATTTACTAAAAAGTATTAATATGATGATGATAAATACAAAAAACAATAATATAAAAAAATAAGATTTAACAAATTCTCTATTGAGGTCCATCAAAAGTATAAATTTTATTTCTAAAAAAGAAGATAGTTTTAAAAAATTTGAGCTTGAAAAATTTGAAAATTTTAAGGAAGAACATGTGTAGATGTATATTAAAATTAATCAATGAAATGATACTAATGATGGCGATAATTATGGAGTTGGTGAAATTTTACCCAGAGATGGATAGAAATTTTTATTATATTCTTTTTATTGAGGTATTTAGAAGAATATGATGGATTATTCCTATCAATCACTTGACCGAGGGGAATAAGTGTATCACTCTATATCAGGATACAAATAAAATGATGTTTTTGGAGATGATTAAAAAATAAAAAATATATAATGGGGCCAAATTTAAAAATTATCATGTTTAAATGTTTCTGGTGGAGCATGGAATTCAACATTAGTTTACAGCTCTAAGAACACCCCAGAAAAATTATGTATTGGAAAGAAGAAATCACATAGATAATAATACATCATAAAAATACGGATTGAAAGGATTTTTCTAGCAATATACTAAAAACAAGACATTATTACAGGGATTTACATCTCCAATGGTTTTTTTATACATGAAAATAATAGGAGATCACCATATAAAATAATGTATGGAATGAAACCAATACTCATGTACTTCTATGTATTTTTATGTAAATGTTTTATTATTGATAGTGGAAAGAGTATCAAATTAAAATATTAGTGAAATGGATCCATATTTCCTATAAACTCATCAAATTGAAAAGTATACAGGTTTTAAAATATGTGAATTGAAAATTTGGTAGATAAAAATGAATCGGTGGTGGTTGAAATTTGGAAAATGAGAGTTGGATATGATATGATCTTTCATTTGATCAAACCAATTTTTATAGATGATTCTGATTGTGAAACATAGGTTTCATGGGGTGTTATAAATTACAAGGAAAACTCATATAAATAATCAGATTATGAAGAATGTATAAAAATTCAAGAAATATTAGAAATAAGAATGAGTACAATGGAAATAGATAAAAGAAACATAATTAGAGGGGATATATCCTTGATACAAACTAGAAAAATGATTGCTTGGGGTAGGTATAATTTTTGTAATTTGTATAGTGGAAATATTTTAAACAAGCTATAAATGATGAGAGTTGGGTCTGGGATATGAATAAAAAGAGTGACCAAATAAGGAAATAACAAGGGAATTTCATCTCAGGACAAGTGATAAGAATTCCTTAAGTTTAATGTGGCTGTTTTGAAATAATATTTATGAATAAATAAAATTTATTCAGAACAAGGAACACATCATGTGAAAAGTGTATTCCCAAATTTAAAGAATTGATGTTGATGAGACATTTGCCCAAATAGGAAGGACTAAAAATATTCATATATTTTTAATCACTGAAGTTATGATGGGATTCCAAATATATAAAGTGGATATAAAATTTACTTTCATGAATTATAATATCATAAGTATATATTAATTCACCATATAGGATGCTCATTTCTAAATAGAAAGGAACTTGTGTCACCTAATGAAGAGTTTTTATAGCCTTAAGAAAACACCAAAATATTGATATTCTACGTCACATTAATACATAAAGATGATTTTCTTTTATATAGGGGGAGTGTATCATGACATCTATATCAAAAGTACAATGATAAATCATTGATGTTTCTTATATATGTTGAGGACATAATTTATGGAGGATCTAATGGTATCCAATAAAATAAATTTGAAGAGATCATGTTGTTAGAATTAAAAATATATCTAATTTCTAAATTTAAAATTTCCTAAGATTGTTGGTAATAAAAAAATAAGATAAGATATTAATTGTAAAAAATAGTTATTCCAAGGAGGATTTAAGGAGGTTATAGATTGAGGATTCAAGGACCATGGGAACTTCATTGGGAGAATGGTGAAATTTTCAATAGATGAGTTGGTGAGCATGGTTACTAAGAAAAAATATTGAACAATAATTTTAATTAAACTATTTGACAACCACTCAATAGAATAATTTATTTTTTACTTGTTGAGATGATTATTTTAAATGTGATCATAGGGAAATCCAATAGAATTTTGTGAAAAGAATAGTTCGATAGATCCATAATATGATGGTCTATGGATTATTATATCATAATTATTTATAATAAAAATTCATGGGATTCACTATAATAGACTTGTATGGTTAGGTTGATGACTATAAATTATCATTAAGTAGTTATTTCAATCTTCGATTTGTTGTACCTCTCGAACCCCTCGTGGTTTTATTTTCATGATCACAATCACCCTCTTGTTTATCTAATATTCTTTTAAGTGTTTTTGGTTGATAGGTATGATTTCAGATTGCCAAGGAATTGGGCAAGAAGGCCAAGAAGGCAAAAAGCCATAAGTGGACTGATTTTCAGTCCACCGGCCAACCAATGGAAGAGCACCGGCCAGCCGATGGTGGCCTTGACAGAAGGAATCCCTCTGTCCAGACCACCGGCCAACCGGTGTCACACCAGCGGCCAGACGGTGGCACCCAGAGAGAAGGCTGAGCCACTGGTGTGACACCGGCCAACCGGTGGCTTCAGCACCGGCCAGCCGGTGGCACCAAGCCTGAATAGTGTTTGATACTGCCTCAGCACCAGCCAACCGGTGGCCTCCTCACCAGTCAGCCGGTGGAGTCTGGACAGAAGCTTCCTCCCATCTCCAAGGCACCGGCCAACCGGTGGATCTGTACCGGTCAGCCAGTGGAGCCAGTCAAACTAGCTGTTGGGCTTTTGACCAGCCTGTCCACTTGGCCTCCAACAGCTCCGAAGACCTCTCCAACGGCTCCGAAGACTCCCAAAGGCCATTTGAGGGTTCCCCCTCTATAAATAAAGGACCTTGATCCCCCGGAAGCCTAAGGAACATATCCGGAACAATTGTGAAGCCAACGGAAACATTTCCCATCATTTGGCGAACCTCCGGCGGATTCCTCCAAGGGAACCCCACTTGCTCCAACACACTTCCACATCCAAGGAGCACCTCCAAAGAAGCTTGGGAGCGCCCTTCATCAGCTCCATCAATTCATTGGCGCCCAAGGCTTCTCCCAATACGGTTTTTCATTGTTTATCATTTTGAGCTTCATTTTGGGTTTGTGCCTACAAACCCCATCTCTTTCTCTTCTCCCTTTCTTTGGGTTCTCACACCACCATCAAGGTGTGAAGAGGTTAGTCAAGTCTTTCCTTTCAAAAGGCTTGAATCAAAGGTGAGCTAGCCTTCACCCGTAAAAAGGCTAGTGGGTTCTTTCTCAACCATTGAAAGCAAGTGGGTTCTTGCTCAAACCATTAAAAAGCAAGCTGTCATAGGTGAGCAAGCCTTCACCTGTAAGAAGGCTAGTGGGTTCTTGCTCAACCATTGAAAGCAAGTGGGTTCTTGCATAACAATATAAAAGCAAGCTGTAATATGTTCTAGACTACCTGTAAAGTCTAGTGGGTTTCTTGATAAAACCATTGAAAAGCAAGCGGTAGAATCTCTCAACGGTTGAGTTGGGAGCGGAGACGTAGGCCGAGTTTTTGGCCGAACTCCATTATCAATTTTTGTGTCTTTCCTCATTTATTTCCGCTGCACTTTCAACTTTGATTTTAATTTGTTAATCATTTTTTAAGAGGCAATTCACCCCCCTCTTGCCATCACTCCTTTCTTTCTCCGCCCAACAATTGGTATCAGAGGAAAAATTTGAGTAATACCCTAACCAGTTTCAAATTTAAGATCCATTCTGATGGCATCAACCTCTTTCGCCCCCGAAGGCTATTCATTGGGTCGTGCTCCATTCTTTGATGGAACCGACTATAATTATTGGAAAACCCGCATGACTACTTTTCTTAGATGCATAGGATATCCCATTTATAAACTTTTCATGCAAGGTTACACTCTCTCTTCCCCCGATGAATCCAAATGGACCCAAGCCGATATTAAAAATTTCGAGCTTGATGGCAAAGCCATGAATGCTCTTCATTGCGGCCTTGATCGTAATGAGTTCAATCGAGTTTCCACTTGCACTTCCTCACACGAAATCTAGAAACTTTTGGAGGTTACCCATGAGGGGACCAACAAAGTCAAGGATACTCGATTGGATATGTATCGTCAAGATTTTGAGTCTTTTACCATGCACCCACATGAAAATATTACTGATATGTTTACACGTTTTACTGACGTTTGCAATGGGAGAAATTCCCTTGGTGATGATGTTTCTGCAGAAACGATGGTGAAAAAGATCCTTTGGATCCTACCGAGCACATGGGCACCGAAAGTCACGGAAATTCAAGAAGCAAAGGACATAAAGAATATGCCGGTAGAAGAGCTCATCAGCTCCCTAATGACCTATGAGATCACCATGAGGAGGCAAGCTGAAAAGGAAGGCAAACCAATCAAAACTCCAAAGAACATCGCCTTCAAGGTACAAAACGAAGAAAGCTCCTCCTCCTCATCTTCTTCCTCTTCAAGCGGCGATTCCGAAATGGAGAACCTTGCCCGCAAGATGCACAAGTTCATGAAGAAGCACAAGAAGAAGAAATCTCACAAGGCCCGCAAGGCTCAACCCAACGAAAAATCCGAGCCCAAGGTAAAATGTTACGGGTGTGGCGAGAAAGGCCATTACAAGCCCGATTGCCCACTCAACAAGAAAAAGGCCAAACAAAAGGAGAAGAAGAAGGCTTTCAAGGCCACATGGAGTGATAGCTCCACATCATCCTCCTCCTCCTCCTCGAGCGACAATGGTAAAAAATGCCTAATGGCATTCCATGAGGTAACATCTTCCGACTCCTCATCCTCTTATTCTTCAAATTCAAATTCTTTCAATCACATGTCTTATGAGGATCTCCAACATGCGAGAGATCAATTGGAGGAAGGTTTTCAAGAACTTTCTTCCAAATTTGTTTCATTAAAAAAGAATTTCAAAAAACTCTCTTCCGAAAAAGAACAACTTCTCAAAGAGAAGGAAGAGATGTCCCTCAAAATCCAAAACTTTCCCGATGTTGATTCCATGGAATCAACCATCAAAGATTTAAGGGAATCCCTAGCTAAGTTCACCCAAGGGGAACAAAATCTGACCAAACTCTTAGGTTCCCAACGTGTATCCCGAACCACCCAAGGGCTTGGCTATTCCAAGCAAGCTTCCTCTTCCCATGCACCTACTATTTTTGTAAGGGGGAGCTCCCAATTTAAATTTTGCAATTATTGTAAAAAACCCGGGCACTTAATTTATGAGTGCAATTGTAAAAATTCCCGGTATGGCCGCCCCAAAAGTATTTTATTTAGCGATGAATTTTTTAGGAGAAGACCCGCCACTAGACAAGTATGGATTGAAAAATCCCTCTTAGTGAGTCTCTCCGGGCCAAAATTTGTCTCGGTTTGATAATCCTCTCCCCGGTGATTTGTTGTTTTTATTTAGGGGGAGTTAGGATCGTTTAAACCCTTTTAATTTCAATTTCAAAATTTTCGATTCAAACTTTCAATTTCAACACTTGGTTTCAAATTTTTTAATTTCAAACTGTTATTCAATTTTCTTTTCAAAACTTTCAATTCAAATTGTTATTCAATTTTTCGATTCAAAACTTTCAATTCAAACTGTTATTGAATTATTGATTCAAAACTTTCAATTAAAATTTCAAAAAATTTCATTTGGTTTAAAATCTCCATCTTGTTTTTCAACTTTTTCACTCAATCAAGTTTTATGCCCCGTGCTATTTTGATAATCACAAAGGGGGAGAAATTCTTGGTTGATTGGGGAAGAAATCTTTTAAAGCATGCTTTTCATTTCATTTTCTACATTGTTTGTTTTGGTGATTGTGATCATCAAAATAGGGGGAGATTGTTGTAACTCTCGAACCCCTCGTGGTTTTATTTTCATGATCACAATCACCATATTGTTTATCTAATATTCTTTTAAGTGTTTTTGATTGATAGGTATGATTTCAGATTGCCAAGGAATTGGGCCAAGAAGGCCAAGAAGGCAAAAAGCCATAAGTGGACTGATTTTCAGTCCACCGGCCAACCGATGGAAGAGCACCGGCCAGCCGATGGTGGCCTGGACAGAAGGAATCCCACTGTCCAGACCACCGGCCAACCGGTGTCACACCAGCGGCCAGCCGGTGGCACCCAGACAGAAGGCTGAGCCACTGGTGTGACACCGGCCAACCGGTGGCTTCAGCACCGGCCAGCCGGTGGCACCAAGCTTGAATAGTGTTTGCTACTGCCTCAGCACCGGCCAACCGGTGGCCTCCTCACTGGTCAGCCGGTGGAGTCTGGACAGAAGCTTACTCCCATCTCCAAGGCATCGGCCAACCGGTGGATCTGTACCGGTCAGCCGGTGGAGCCAGTCAAACTAGCCGTTGGGCTTTTGACCAGCCTGTCCACTTGGCCTCCAACGGCTCCGAAGACCTCTCCAACGGCTCCGAAGACTCCCTAAGGCCATTTGAGGGTTCCCCCTCTATAAATAAAGTACCTTGATCCCCCGGAATCCTAAGGAACATAGCCGGAACAATTGTGAAGCCAACGGACACATTTCCCATCATTTGGCGAACCTCCGGCGGATTCCTCCAAGGGAACCCCACTTGCTCCAACACACTTCCACATCCAAGGAGCACCTCCAAAGAAGCTTGGGAGCGCCCTTCATCAGCTCCATCAATTCATTGGCGCCCAAGGCTTCTCCCAATACAGTTTTTCATTGTTTATCATTTTGAGCTTCATTTTGGGTTTGTGCCTACAAACCCCATCTCTTTATCATCTCCCTTTCTTTGGGTTCTCACACCACCTTCAAGGTGTGAAGAGGTTAGTCAAGTCTTTCCTTTCAAAAGGCTTGAATCAAAGGTGAGCTAGCCTTCACCCGTAAAAAGGCTAGTGGGTTCTTGCTCAACCATTGAAAGCAAGTGGGTTCTTGCTCAAACCATTAAAAAGCAAGCTGTCATAGGTGAGCTAGCCTTCACCTGTAAGAAGGCTAGTGGGTTCTTGCTCAACCATTGAAAGCACGTGGGTTCTTGCATAACCATATAAAAGCAAGCTGTAATAGGTTCTAGGATACCTGTAAATTTTAGTGGGTTTCTTGCTAAAACCATTGAAAAGCAAGCGGTGGAATCTCTCAACGGTTGAGTTGGGAGCGGAGACGTAGGCCGGGTTTTTGGCCGAACTCCGTTATCAATTTTTGTGTCTTGCCTCATTTATTTCCGCTACACTTTCAACTTTGATTTTAATTTGTTAATCATTTTTTAAAAGGCAATTCACCCCCCCCCCCCCCTCTTTCCATCACTCCTTTCTTTCTCCGCCCAACACGATTCTCATGAATATCATTGAAAAATATAAATCTATATTATATATCACTGAGCACTATAGAGAATGTGCAAATCAGTTCCAGTTAAGAATGCACCAAATTTATATTTATGGAATAAAAATATAGTGAAATGTTTAGTGAATTGATTTCTGTTATTCCAATATTGTGTTACACTTCATGTGATGCCAATATTAAAAAATACAATTCATTATTCTTAGGAAAATTACATTGATATTAAATATCATTTCATAACGGAGAAGGTGTGGGAAGTAACTGTAGTGTTATAGAAGGTTTCATAACAAGATCAATTAGGTTATATCCAGATATATTCACTCCTAAAATAGTATTTTAAAAACATTTGATGTCTCTAGGATTCATACTACATCTTCCCACAAAATTATTTCTACAATGGGATCCCCACTCCCCATATTTTATTAATGTAGCTTGGTATACATTCTTACCTAATTCTGATTAATTTCAAACACCATCTTATGATATTTTCAAATAAGTGTCCTCTTTTGGTGTTCTTACAAAGGGGGGAAATATCTATGTATCTTCAAACATGGGTGAAATGCAGTGTAATTAGGGACAATATTTCAATTACACGCCATGGGGATAAGTGGATATTTAATGGATTCAAATGTTTTTATGATAAAATATTCACTACATTATTATTTATCACCCTAAAAATAGATCATGTGGGATTATAATTGATGATTATTATATCCATCATACATATCATGAATGTGGTGTCTCCAAAGCATGTGACTTGTGGAGAGTTTGATGAATTTTCAAGAAATTCAAAGGAAGATATTGTTGGCTGAAATCCCTATGGATGGCTTTATTAGTTGTGTTTTTGGAAATTATGATGAAATAAACTAATGATGTAGAATATTTTCTCATCGTCAGATCGTACACCAAAATTATGCTCTTGGCCATAGAATGTTGTGAATTTGTGAGGATATTCTATAGAAGGATATGAGAACATGTTCATTTTATAGTCTTCGTGAAATTTCCTTAATGAGGAGGATACACCAAAATTTTATTTATGAGGATGAAAAAACATTTCAATGACCACATAAGTGTGAGTGTGCACATAATATGGAGAATGGGATTATGGAACTATGCTATAGACTGCAGGCATGACGGTGTCTATGAGAAGAACCCATTAATCATAATAGGTGGTTTGACGGAACCAAGTGAACTATATAGAACTAGTTTTGTAAGGTTATATTTGATGTGGGAAACAATAGTATTTTTTCATGTCATGGTCATGTACACTAGGATGTTGGACCTTATTTTTCAATTTTTATTGATACTAGATATTTTTATGTTTCCACACCATAGAGAAAATGATATTCCAAAATACCATTAGTGGAGAAGGTGTCCACACATCTTCTTTGCATTTCATCTTGGGGGTTTCAAATTCAATAGGGGTAAAGAATTTAGAACCCTAAACCCTATAGTATCTCATGATGTAGTGATGTGTAAACTCCATATTTAGTTTTTTATGATAACGAAGAAGATGAGATCATTCTTGAGATGAAGCATGGTTTGATGGAGATGTTTCTACCCCACAAGAAGTGAATTTTTTTAACTAAATGGTTAAATAAATATATTATATTAACCATTCTATAGGTATAATAGTGGATTTTTTGTCTACACCAAAGTGATGGTGGATATTCCACAATATATATACAATCCGTAACACTGCACCATAGCATATTTGTTTATGCTACACCCAGGTATTTTCAATGTTATGAATATTTCATCTAGAAAGATAATAAAATTTATTTCAAGATTTAATTTTCCAATGGTATATTCGAATTAAATGGTTCATGATGAATATAGTAAATATACAGGAAAAATGGCATAATCCCACAAAAAGGGAGTTAATCCAAACCATTAAATAGAAAAGAATGGAAGAGTCCTTTTGTAAACCAAGAAGAGAGTCAAACGAATATTTTTTAGAAAATAATTATAGTTTGTTAGTCTATATCTTATTTAGAAAGTAAAATGTTTAATAATGTTTTATTATAGGTTTCTAATTATCACTAGAAGTTAACATTGCATTTGATGAAGAGAAATACTAAAATGTTTTTTATTTGCAACATCCTCCTATGAAGATGGAAACATTAAACAAAACGATTAGTGAGTTTTTATTAGCGTTGAGTGGTTTGTTCTTCAATTGTCCATGGTAGTGATCTGTGATGGTTTGTGAGACCATTCCTATTTTACTGAATCATCAATATCCCGATTCCCCACATATCTAGGTTTTTTCCACTATAGGTATATAAAAATTATGATAATAAAATGACTTAAATTTATAGAAATTAAGAATAAAATCATTAATATATAAGTATAAATTTACAATGAAATTACCTATCTATTTAGATATTATAAATGTTACCATTTAATTTTTAAGAAATTTTTTTTAATGAAACTGAAAAATTATAGGATGATAACTCTATTCATATAACCTACTATCATAAATAAATATATTAACCATAATAAGACTAGTTATCCCTGATGAATCAAGTATTCCAATTAGTGTGGAGGTCCTCTTATGTTCCTATGTGGAAAAAGATTCCTTTTTATCAATTTAGTTATAGTAGGGGATGTAATAATGTTAATATAAAAAACATGATAAACATCAAAGAGAAAACATGAAAAGTGAAAAAAATGACTATAGTATCATGATTCCATAATAAATTGTATGAAACACATGTAATTATCCACCATGGTTCAATTATATATAGGGAATTAGTAACCTAAAAATAATGGTAAAGTAAGAAATCCCCTAAAACATGTCCTAATTCTAGCTACGTCCCATTATCCAATGCCACACAAGAATATAAATCCAACTTTCATAAACATCAGTCCTTTCCCTATACCCATTACATATGACAAAAAAGTAACTTATAATCAGGTACAAAATTTTGATAGAGCCTATGATGTGTGTATAAAACTAAAAAAACCACCACTAACAGAATACATAAAATAAACAGTTACATATAAATGTTCATGCAAAATTGTTTAAGTTAAATAGTTCAACAATTATAAAATAATTTATATAAAATTATAAAATAACCATATATTCCCTTAGTTAATGATGACAACAAAGTCTATAAATTCCATTATCAATCTTTAGATATGTGACCATGATCGATCATACCTATTTTTTCAGGCCTGGGTGTATTTGATAACGTAATAATACCATACCAGCCATAACTAATTTTAATGGTATTCCCTTAGACATTGGTAGAGTTTTACTTATACCTTGGTGGATGTTCCATAAACTAATGTGAACGGTATTCCCTTAGAAATTTTTACAGTTTTACTTATACCTTGGTGGATGTTACATGCACTAGTTTTCATGAGATTCCCTTTGAACATAGTAGAGTTGTAACTATACCAATATGGATGTGCCATGAATGTGTATTCCTAATATTCCACTTCAAATTTACGGAGACTCCCTTAGACACTGGTGATTGTGAAGTTCCTTATATGTAAGTGTTTCCTTTGTGGCTATGGGTGGATGTGATGTGCATCACATGTGTGTATTATCCGTGTGACCATGGTTATTGGAATATTCATGGTGTGTATTTTTTTCATCCATGAAAGAAATTATATGACATAGATTTCCTGGTATGTTTGTGTATCCCATGATACCCATTTATGATGCTTGATTCCATGAGTACACCATTTTAGATTTATTGACCATGTTTTAGGTTCATTAAATATGTGTATGTTATTGCATAATTTCATGATGACATGTTATGTTATTCCGATATATGATCTTCAATGTTATGTGTGATTATGTTTCCATTCGTGACATCAGTGTTGATTTTATGAAAAAATCGTCATTCGTGAAATGGTTATCACTTATAGTGTGTGTGTGTGTACAATATACGATGATGATGATGGACCAAAGTAAAGGGTAGGGCCTGAGAGATTGATTCCAGACCCATAGTAGTGATATTAGGGGTACAAGAAGGTTATTAACATAACCCATGCATATAAAGGCTACAAAATACATAAGTCATGACTTATTACTAGTGAAGAGGTTTGATGGTCTAGAGAGTTGACCTGTGATGGATCCAACCTATAATGAAATTCAATCTCTATCCAACAAGATGATTTCTAACTACTCATTAACCTGTTCAATAATATTGTGGCATAATTTGATGCCCTATTACAGGGGATGATAGCCATGTAGATTTAACATGAACCTTATGAACTTGAGGATAATTCTATGATTTTGGTGACTATTTTCACTTCATAAATTACTACCAGAACAGTGTTGATGAAGGTAAAATCAATGTTCATAGAGACCTAGTTAGCACTAGATAACTAATGTGGCTGTGTTTTCACACTTTTTGACACGTCCTTTTGTATTTTTATTGACTTTTTTATTTCAAAATTATTGTTTTTAGTAAGTATTTGATTATTGTTGTGTTTTTGTACTTGATGTGTAGAATAACTAGTTTTTATTTTAAAACATCTATTTTAATGTGCATTATTGTCTTTTTAAATAATTCCAAAATTAAATAAATTCTTTTTAATTTGACTTTTATTTTTTATTCATTTATTTTTACAAATTTTTCACTCCTTTTAGTGTATTAATTCATTAGATAAATTAATTAATTCTTTATTATTTAAATTGTAAATAAATAACTCATTTTGGTTTTTAGTCTTTTAATAATTAAGTTAATGATTAAAATTTATGTTTATTAAATTAATTTTTATTATTATTTAACTTACTTTATTAATTCTTTAATTAATTGGTGGATTAATGTATGAAAGTGACTTTATTTATTTTTGTTTGTTTTAAATTAAGTTTGCGTATAATTTTTAATACAAATAAATTCATTCCTTTTAATAAAACCCAATCAATTTTAATATTTAATTTTTTTTTTATTTATTTAGTTTTTAATTGTATTCAATTTAATTTGTTAATCGATTTTTAGTTTTATTAAACTTTTAATTTATTTAATTTTTTATTTTGTTTATTTTGCAGGTGTTTCTGTGTGTGGTGGTTCCCTCACGGTCATGGTGGCATGTCTCACTGTTTCCTACAATCACCGCTTCCGCACACTCAGCGCATACCCTCCCACTACTTCACTCATGGTCGCACCGTGAGCTTCCCTCACGGTGACACCATGAGCTTCCCTCACGGTGCTTGTGCTACCATTTCAGAAACAGTGCCACAGTTTATTCTATTACTTCATGGTGACGTAGTATCCGAATCATTTTCACAAGGCCTTCATATCTCTACCACCATATCCCCTCCAGATTCATCCCTACATCCTTCCACAGTAAACCTGACACACCGTCACCACAACAGAATCACCATAAATCAGAAAAATCACCACAAAAAATCAATGCAATCGATACGCTGAAAAGAAACAACACATCACACAACAACAAACCTTTTCAGTGGCATTTCAGATTACACGTAGCAAGAGAAAAAAATAGCAAACTAAAGAAATCAAAATATCAAAGAAGAATAAGAGAATTTTTTTTGATTCCTGCCGCCATAGACACGAGGACCCAACCATGGCCTTCCCTGATCAGACCCCCATGTCTAAACTGTTTCCCAAATCCTACTACCCCTGCCACTGAAATCCACACTTAATGCCCGCACGACCATCTCCACCCATCATCCATGCCACCCATGACCCCGCCGCAAGACCTTGCCTCCTTGCGCACCATCCCCCACGAACCACAACACTTGCACAGTGAAGTCGGCGCCATCTACCATGAGCCCCGCACCCCCTTCCAGAACCCTCACTGAGATCCCTATCTCAATCCCACTCCCCACATATTGCCTCGCCTACTCACACCATCCTCATACCGTTGCACCCCTCTAGTCCAGCCGTATAGCCTGAAGTTTCCACACCAGAGCCTCAACCCCCACATCATGCACCTAATCCTGCAACCCCCCTTCACTTTTCCAAACAGAACCATACCCCCCTTTTTCTTCTTTAATTTTAATTTATTTTATTTTATTATCTTTATATTATATTATAACTTATAATAACACACACATATATATATAATAGATAATAATATACATACTACCATATATAAAAATATAATTAGTATACCATTAATACTATATAATTATATACATTATTTTATATATTATGTGTCATATATAATATACAATATAATGATAATAATAAAAGGTATATAAGCTTATATATACATAATAACTTATAATATATGTTATTATTATATTAATTATTATTTTTATTAACTTTAAGAAGTGATATTAAAATATACTGTATAAATTTATTTAGTTATACATTGTAGTCTTGTTATTGGGTTGACGTGCATTTGTTGTTGTTTCATTGAAGGGGTAGTTTTCACTTACATAGAGTTCAATAAAAAGATCATGATTTTCATAAAGAAGTGTGCCACGTGGATCTACTATTTCAAGGGATGAAATTAGCTCACTGCACGCACATATTTTTTATTCGGTTAAGTGAAACTGCTCCTATGACTAGTGAGGGAGGAACATCATAGTGAAAGCTACACGTGAAGGCCAGGGAACTCCTCGAGGGAGATTCTAGAGACTTCTACTGGGTGATGAACGCCCATAAGGTGGGAGAGAAATTGATCTATCTAGCGGAGTCGGAGCATTAAAAAAATCATTCAGGATAGAGGGAACTTTAGACAAGAAACGAGACTTTGATCCAAACTGGGGGAGCATAGCAGGAGGAACAAACAACATCTTCCTTCGTGAGTAGATTGGAGTATCGAGTAAGAGAATTTCACACCTTGATTCCTACAGCGGGACATTGAGCGCATTCCAGCATCGCATCCACCATTGATCGACCATAATTTAGAACTTCAGGAGATCAAGCAGGTAGACCAATGATTTTCTTTTCCTTGTGATCCGTTTTTCTACACCTAAATTTAATATTAACACCATTATTTCTTACTCAATTGTTGCATGAAAACCAACAACAATGCCTATCTAAATTTCTTCAGGGGGAATAAGCTGGTTGATTTGATTTGTTTAGTCTTCTTCATGCGCTATATCGTTTCATCTGGATTGTCTCTATCATTGTTAATAGATAGGGTTACTTTCAAAAACACATGATCGAGTGAAAACCGATCTTGTTTACACTATAATGAAAACTATTTCAATTTGAGGAACTCACTGACAAGTGAGTTATGCTCGAATGAGAAAGACACACTGAACTCGACTAAAAAATTTGATCCCAGTGATATCTGACCTTCATCGTGATTGGATGGAATGACTTTTATAGTCTAAGGACTGTAAGAGTTTTTTCATCAAAAACTGACCAACTGACATATCTGGACAGTTAATTTTAGTCAAATCTATATTTTTAAAACTTCAGTGCAGGAATAGGGCTATGAAATATCAAATCGGCCAGTGGAAGTTCCCCCTACTCATCTATTGGTTGTTTACACCATAATTTATCTTGCTGCTCTATCTACTCCCTTTGCACTCTCTATCTATCCCACACGTCTTCACACACTAAATCTCATTCTCTCCACTTCACCACCACCATTTGTTTTTTCTTGTTTCTACATGTGTGTTTTTTTTTAGTTTATTTTTTTAGATCCCCAAACACAACATGAGGCCTCCCTGTTGTTCAACCCCGTCTTGCTAAAAACCTAAGTAGTAAGTAGGTTATAAATTTTATTTTGGCTCTCGTGTTCAATGACGTGCAAGTGTGAAAATTTTGGGGATGTTCTCAAGGAGGCTAGGTTAGATAAAAAAACCAAAAAAAATTCACTTATAAAAAATATTATTAAAAAAATAACTAAAAAAATCTCCACAAAAAATTGAAATTAAAATAAAATTTGGGAACCTACTACATGAAAACCAGGTCTATGTGTGATCTATTAGTACCTGGTAACCCTGAAATTGATAAACAACTCAAGGAAGTGAAAAATAACAATGACAAGGTCAAAATGGAAGATAACAGAAAGGAAAAATCGAACAACCCACTTCCTGAGAATTTGAAGCAACATGGAATGATGAACCCACCTAGGAATGATATAGCTGAGATGAAAAATTTGAGAGAGGTCTTTCAACATTCAATTTCTAGAAACCCTTCATGAATTAGACTTTTTCCTAGGTCTAGGAATTACGATATCAAGAAATCCGTTCTTAGTCAGCTTCCTACCTCCAAAATAATGCCTAGTGAAACTCTGTTGACTTCATTAGAGCCCTCTAATGTAGTGTCCACCAGCTACCACTTAGGGGACTTACTGAGGAAGAGCTTAAAATGAGATTTTTCCCCTTCGGCCTCATGGGAAATGCATAGACTTTTTTCTACCATCTAGAAGAATAAATCATTGTCACATGGGATCAAGATTACAATTCCTTCACAATGAAATTCTATCCAAGGAGGTTTACATCTGATATTAGGAACAAAATAACTAGATTCATTCAGGATTAAAGAGAGTTGTTTCATGAAGCCTAGGATAGGTTTAGAGGATTACTTAGGAAGTGTCCAAACCATCAATGTACACCTCAATTCATCATGGACACCATCTACAATAGTATCACCCCTTACCACCAAACCTTGGTGGATCAGTCTTCTAGAGGAGACTTTAGTGATAGGACTGTTATGGAGTTCAAATAGATATTTAACACATTATATCAAAATTCTTAGCACAAATACTCTTGAGGAGAACCATTGTTAGAAGAGAAACTACCCCTGCTCCCCAATATGAATCCCAAGTTGCTGGTATCTTTAATGAAAACTCACATCAAATCCCTAAGGAGCAGTGCTACCACTGTGGCATGTATGGCCATTCTCAAAAATATGGTCCAAAAATTGATTTGCATGTAAAGCCTCATGATAGTGACAGATTTGCTGTCTATGGACCTCAGATGCAGCCTAGGGAAGATCCCTTTTCCAACACCTACAATCTGGGGTATAAGAACCATCCAAACCTATCATGGAGGGAGCAAGGAGTCCTTCAACCTATTTCCCCTCCTGGATTCCAGCAGCCTCCTAGGCAGCAATTCTAACCCCAACCCCAACCTAGGGCTAATTCATCCAACTCAAAAGATGAAGTGAGATACATGTTCCATCAATTTATAGGGAGTTTTGATGAAAAAAATACCAAAAATTATTTTGATAAAGATAAAATAAATTCTCGAATGAAGAACATGGAAATTCAAATGGGGTAGTTGGCCAGGGATGCTAGTAGTAAAGAAAATGGTAGGCTTCCTGGTACCACTTAAGTCAATCCAAGGGAGAATTCCATGGTTGCGCCCACCAGAAGTGGTCTCCAAACTCACCTAGAGCGTAGGAAAGAACCCAAAAATGATGAAAATGAGAAAACAGATTGACCTGGAAACTCAAATCTGAATGAACCTGAATCTGGAAAACTGGACACCACCATTGGAATCCCTCTAGCCCCTATTATTCCAACTAAAAAACCAAAAGAAAATGGCTTGAAAAATAGAGACCATAATGGGAAGAAATTTTTTGAAGAAGAAGCTATATAGATGACCCAAATTGTGAGGATTTTTCTCCTGCAATCCCCTTCCCAAAAATTATTAAGAAACCAATTCATGATTCTGAACTGTTGAATTTTTTGAAATTGGTTAAAAATATGAACATTGATATCCCATTCTTCAAAGAATTGATTCGATGCCCATCATATTTGAAATCAGTTAAGAAAATCTATTCAAAAAAAGACATTGAAAGAATTTTCCACCTATAGAATAACATCAGAGTGTAGTGCAGTCCTACAGAATTAGATACCTCCTAAGCTTCAACACCTAGGAAGCATTGTCATCCCTTGCACATTTGGGGATAGAGGTGGTAAGTTCAACTGTTTGTGTGATCTGGGTGCTAGTATTATCTGATTCCACAGTCACTTTTTCAGCACCTGAGATTAGGATTTCCCCCACCCACCACTATTGTGTTACAGCTTGCTGATAGGTCCATTGCTCATCCAGTGGGTCGGGTTGATGATCTGTTAGTGGGAGTAGGATGTTTTTTTTCTACTGACTTTCTTATCCTTGATATGGAGTGTGACCCGGAGGTTCCTATCATTGTTTGTAGGTCCTTCTTGTCCAAAGGGGGAGTTGTGATAGATGTGTCTAAGGGGAAATTGATTTTCAATTTGGGAGAAAAGAATGAAGAATTCATTGTGTTTAAGAAAATACAAGAACCCACCATCCCACTCTTCCACAAATATGAGATGTTAGTTGCTAAGAGTAGTGTTGATAAGGAGGAGGAAGAGTTTCTGAGAATGATAGCTGAAATCAACAGTGAACCTGAAATCCCTACTTCCGTTTGCATAGGGATTATCTCACATAAGGAGAGAGAATTTGTGGATGAGTATGAGGGAGCATTCTTCAAGAATCAAGATGAGTTTGTTTTGGAGCACAGTCATACCCTAAGAGACGAGTCTGAGTTGGAGGAGATATATTTTGGAATCTCTTGCACTGGGGAAAAATCCTTGTCTACTGCCTTCTTCAAGAGGAATCATGAAGACCGTGGGCCACCCATGCTGATGTTTCTTCCCTCCAGCCAGTCACCACCCACACTTGAACTAAATCCCCTCCCTGACCACCTCAAATATTCTTTTTTAGGAGACAATTACACCCTTCCTGTGATCATTTCATCCAACCTGGAGGTGGGTTAGGAGAATAATCTGCATACTATTTTGAAGAAATACAAGTTAGTCATTGGCTGGTCAATTGCGGATATCAAAGGGAAAATTATAGCCTTTTGTATAAATAAAATTCCAATGGAACCGGAGTGTAATCACATAATAGAAGCACAGATAAGACTCAACCCAAACATGAAATAATTTGTTAGAGAAGAAGTGATTAGGTTGCTTGATGCTGGAATAATTTTTCCTACTTTTTATAGCCCCTAGGTAAGTCATGTCCAGGTGGTAACCAAAAAAATCGAGTGATAGTGGTCACTAATGAAAAGAATGAGAAAATATAGACAAGAGTAGTGGATAAATGGAGAGTCTGTATAGACTACATAAATTTGAATAATGCCACAAGAAATGAGCACTTTTACATTCCATTTTTGGATCAAATGTAAGAGAGATTGGAAGACAATGAATCTTCTACCTTTTTTACGGTTATTTTTGTTACAAATAGATTTCCATTGCACCTAAAGACCAAGAGGAAACCACCTTCACCTGTCCATTTGGGGCATTTTCTTATTGGCGGATTTCTTTTGGCTTGTGTGGTGATCCTGCAACTTTTCAGAGGTACATGATTGCAATTTTTTCAGACATGATTGAAAGGATAATTAAATTGTTCATGGATAATTTTTCTATTCTGGGAGATAAATTTGAGAACTGTCTGAAAAACATGGAACTAGTGTTAGAAAGGTTCCAAGAGACAAAGATAGTCTTAAACTGTGAAAAATGTTATTTAATGGCCACTAAAGGCATAGTTTAGGGACACCAAGTTTCTAATAAGGGGTTGGAGGTCGATAATGGTAAAATTGTGGTTATACAAAAGTTTCCCCCACCTAAAAATGTCAAAGGAATTATAAGTTATTTGGGTCATGATGGGTTCAAAAGGTGGGTCATTAAGGACTTTTTTAAGATTACTAGGCCTTTGTGGTCCCTGCTAGTAAATGACACACCATTAGTCTTTTATGAGACATGTCTAGAGGCCTTTAATCTAATCAAGGAGAAGATGACTACTTAACCTGTAATCACTACTCCTGACTGAAAGCTTCCTTCTTAGGTTATGTGTGATTCTATTGACTTTGCAGTAGGATATGTGTTAGGGAAGAGGAAGGATAGGAAATTACATGTTATTTAATAAGAAAGAAAGCTTCTAGATGATGCCCAGAAGAATTATTCTACCACTGAAAAGGAGTTGGATGTTGTGATCTTTGCATTAGAAATGTTCAGAAAATATTTTATAGAATTAAGTATCATAGTTTTCACAGATTATTCAGCCTTGAAGTATTTACTGGTTAAAAAAGTCTCAAAACCCAGACTCATGAGGTTGACCTTGCATCTATAGAAGTTTGATTTAGTAATTAAGTGTAAGAAAGGGGATGAGAATGTATTTGCAGATCACGTGTCCCTATTTCCCAATTCCCCAAGTAAGGAACCAAAAGAGATAAAAACTTCTTTCCCTGATGAAAAATTGTTTACTGCTTTTTTGTAGCAGTCTGCTTGGTTTGCAGACTATGCCAAATTTCTAGCATTTGGAGTCATGCCCAAGGATCACTCACACAACCAGAGGAAGAGGATTATATCTGAATTGAAGTATTATTTTTGGGATGACCCTCTTCTCTTTAGGAGGTGTGCTGATGGGATTTTGAAAATATGTGTGGTTAATGATGAAATTTTTCCCAAACTTGTGATCTTCCATTCATCACCTTGGGGTGGCCACCATAGATGACAAAGGACTACTCAAAAGGTCATTCATGCTGTTTTTCTACTAGCCAACAATGTTTAACGATGCTAGGAGTCTTGTTATTGTCTGTGAGAAAAGTCAAATGTTGGGAAATGATTTAAAAAGGCAGGAACTACCCGAAAAAGTTATTTTGAAGGTTGAAATCATTGATGTGTGGGGCTTGGACTTCATGGGACCATTACCATCCATTTAAAGGAATGGGTAACTTTTTGTTTTTGTGGACTACATGTCCTATTGTGTTGAGGAAGTAGCTCTACTTGATAATTCAGTTGCTAGTGTTGTAAAATTCATCAAGAAAAACATCTTTTCCAGATTTGGTGTGCCTAGATAATTCATCAATTATAATGGAACTCACTTAAAAAATTATATGTTCAAAGGTTTTATTGAGAAGTATGGGTTCTCAAATAGGAAATTCACTACATAAAAGCCACAGTCCAGTGGGGAAACAGAAGTTTCAGTCAGAGAGATCAAAAATATTTTAGAGAAAACATTGTGTAGCTATAGGAAGGACTGGTCAAGGAAGTTGGATGGGCCCCTTTGGGCCTACATAACTTCTTATAAGACTCATATAAGGATGTCACCATATAGTATACTCTTTGGGAAAACATGTCATCTACCTATTGAATTACAGTAGTGATCTTATTGGGCAGTGATGACACTTAACTTTGATTTTAAGTATACTAGAGAGAGGAGACTACTAGAGCTGAGTGAGGTGGAGGAGATTTGAAGAGAGTCCTATGTGAATAATGAAATTTACAAATAATGAAAAAATTATTTTCATTATTCAATCATTCAAAATAGTAATTTCATGGTTGGTGAAAGGGTCCTACTTTTAAATTCTAGAATGAAGCTGCTTACAGGAAATTTAAAGTCCAAATGGTCAGGACCCTTAACCATTGTCCGAGTTTTGGTTAATGGAGCTGTTGAGATGGTTGGAGAATTGAATCGACCATTCATAGTCAATGGTCAAAGAATAAAAAACTTATTTGAAGGGAATCCAAAGGGATTGGCTGTCATATCTCTGTTGGAAGAATGAGCTGATTCATGTCTAAATGAGGACTATAAACTCAGTGTTGTGTGGAAACTAACCCATGGTTGCTTAGTTGTTTCAATTTTATTTTATGTTTTTCAAAAAAATTAATCCCCACTTCTTGTTCTCTAGTTCATGTTATTAACTATTGATGGTTCCTCATGATCTATTATTGTTTTGATGATATTTTTTGCTGCTAGAAACTTTTCTAAGAAATCCCAAGGGAGAAATCCACTGCATTTTATGGATAACATTTATTTATACTCACCCTCTTGGGTTACTCTTCTTGAACAACAAACTATACAATCTTATTTTATTTATTTAACCTTGTAGGTTAATTAAGAAGAGTAATAACCCAATGATGTTGAAGAGGATATGTTTATGAAAGCCACTGCTAAAGGTCCAATAATTCAGGAAAGTGTTGTTCTTCATTTTTCACTTTAAATTACTTTCTTAATATTCACTGTGAACAAAGTGTGGGGGACATCACCGTAATCTGTGAAAAAATGATTGTGTTTTCTTGAATGGGTTTTTAACTTCTATTATCTAGAGAGTTGAAAATTATTCTGAGTCGATTTGTGAAACAAGCTTGCACTCATTGCTTTCAATTTCATTATGCTGTTGTAGCACATCAATGCAAATCATTCTACTATTTGAAGTAAATTGATAAAATCCTTTTCCTGCTCACAAATTCATAGCATGAATATTTCAAAATTAAATTTAATTGGTTGTTGGTGGTGGTTGGTGGGGTTGGGCTCTTATATTTTTGTTTGTTTGTGTTTTTATTTTCTTTTATATATTGTGTGGAAAAGATAATTTGTGAACCTCAGTGCTACCCCTGCATACCATTTTCAATTCAAATGTCCATCAGTTTTGAACATAAACTATCTTCCACCTTAGAATTCATCATTAGGGACAATGTTAGAATTTGTGTGTCGACGAGAGGGGTCATTATATTGTCATGTCAAATTCCCCCTTATAGAAACTGAAATTGTTTTAAAAAATGGTAATTTTTTTCACAAATTCATCAATATATTACAAAAATTTCAAATTATTTCATCACTTGATGGTCATTGGAAGTTCATTGGTACTTCATTTCTATCCTGTTTTGTGGATAACTACTTGCTGGATATTGAGAGTGGCACTTAGTCAGAAACTGTTAAGTTTGAATGATTGTTGAGTGCAATTGTTCACTATCTCTATGAGCCTTTCTTTTTAGGAATTGAGGATGGGAGTATGTGATGATAGGTTTTGTGGGAAGATGATCCTGACTTAGGGTAACATGATGTTCTCACTAGAACCCATGGTACTCACATTTTTATAAAATTATATTTAATCACTTTAGGAAGTCAATTTGAATGGTGATTAATTAACTACCTTGTAACTAGAGTAAAAGGAGAAAATGGGAACCCACAGTGAATTTCTAATAAAAGTTTCACCAGTTGCATTTCTGTGAATAAATAAAGCAAATTTCAATCTTAATAAGTGCTATGAACAGTGCTCTTCACATGGAATATGGATGGGAAAAAGTAAAATAAAGTGACCCGGACAAAGATGAACTCATTAAGGTGAGGGGAATTTTGATCCCAGATGAAGAAGGGAGCAATTTACATGGTTAATTTTCATTTGAGTTGAGTCAATAATGTGATGAAATTAATGGAAATTAATTTCTAGAACCTAGAGGAAGGTGAGAATGGAAGGTTCCTTTGGTTATGTTTTAAATTCCACTTCATCTAACCTATCAACACTCATTGAATTAGAACTTGAATTGAAAGGTGAAGTAGGACAGTTAAGGAGTACACATAGAAGGAATGACATTTGTGACAATGTTGGAATTTTTTATCCTCTAGACTTCTAGTGGGTTTTTTGGAAGCTAGTAAGGGCATTATTTTTTAACACCTTTGAAAAGCCTGACCTATTGTTTGGTCCTACTCCTCAGGATATTAATGTTTAATCATAAATTTTCTTTGAGATGAAACTTTCTAAACATATTTTGGATTTAAAGTCAAATACATGAATTTTTTTAGGAAAAACAAGGTTTTATGTGTGGGGGAGTTTGATGTGGTAGTTTTTTCACAGTTTTTTCCCCACCCTTTTTGAATTTTTATTGACTTTTTTATACCAAAATAATTGTTTTTAGTAAGTATTTGATAATTTTTGTGTTTTTTGTACCTATTGTGTAGAATAATCAGTTTTTAGTTTAAAACATGCGTTTTAATGTGAATTATTGTCTTTTTAAATAATTCTTAAATAAATAAATTCTTTTGAATTTGACTTTTATTTTTTATTCTGTTATTTTTACATATTTTTCATTCATGTTAGTGTATTTGTTCATTAATTAAATTAATTAATTAATTATTATTTAAAATATATAAAATTACGCATTTTTCTTTTTAGTATATTAATAATTAAGTTAATTATGACAATTTAATTTAATTCAATTAATATTTCTTATTATTTAACATATTTTATTAATTCATTAATTAATTGGTTGATTAATTTAAGCAAGAAACGTTATTTATTTTAGATTGTTTTAAATTATGTTTGTGTATAATTTTTTTTTAAAAAATAAATTCATTATTTTAAATAAAACACAATAAATTTTATTATTTAAATTTGTTTTATTTATTTATTTTTTGATTTTATTCAATTTAATTTGTTAATCGATTTTTAGTTTTATTAAAATTTTAATTTATTTAAATCTTTGTTGTGTTTATTTTGCAGGTGTTGCTGTGTGTTGTAGTTCCCTCACGGTCACAGTGGCACGTCTCACCATTTCCCACACTCACTTCTTCCACACACTCACCACATACCCTCCCACTACATCACTCACAATCGCACCGTGTGCTTCTCCCACGGTCGCACTGTGAGCTTCTCCCACGGTGTCTGTGCTACAGTTTCAGAAATGGAGCCATAGTTTCTTCTATTACTTCACGGTGACAATGTATCCCCATCAATTTCATTGTTCCTTCATCTCCCTACCACCGTCACCACTCCAGCTTCGCCCATTCCTCCATCCATATCAAACCTAACACACCGTCACCACAACATAATCACTGTAAATGGGAGAAATCCCCACAACAAATCAACGCAATCGATACACAACAAGGAAACAAAAAATCACACAACAACAAAACTGTTCAGCGACACTTCATATTACACGCAGCTAGAGAAAAAAAATCACAAACTGAAGAAATAAAAATATCAAAGAATAAGAAGAGAAAATTTGTTGATTCGTGGCGCCACAACCACTGGGACCTAGCCACGACCTACCCTGATTGGACCCCCATGTCCGAACTGTTTCCCAAATCCTGTTACCCCAGCCACTGAAATCCACACCCGAATCCCACAAGACTTTCTCCACCCATCCCCCATGCCACCACTAACCCCACTGTAAGCCCCTTCCTCCTTGCGCACCATCCACCACAGACCAGAGCACTTGCATAGAGATGCCGGTGCCATCTGACATGATCCGCACACCCCCTTCCTGAACCCTCACTCAGAACCCTATCTCTATCCTTCTCCCCACATCTCACCTCTCCCACTCACTCCAACCTCATGTCGTTCCACCCCTAAAGTCCCACCGCATTTCCTGAAGCCTCCAAAACATATCCTCGAACCCCCACATCCTGCGCCTAAGCCCGCAACCGCACTTCACTTGGCCAAACAGAACCATGCCCCCCTTTTTCTTCTTTAATTTTTCTTTTTTTCTTTTTATAATCTATATATTATATTATTACTTGTAATTACATATATATATATGTATGTATAATAAATAATAATATAGATAGTAGCATATATAACTAATATAATTAGTATACAATTAATAATATACAATTGTGTACAATATTTTGTATATTATGTGTTATATATCATATAAAATATAATGATAATAATAATTGGTATATATTCTTATATATATATATAATTTCTTATAATATATTTTATTATTATATTAATTAGTATTATTATTTACTTTAAGTAGAGATATTAATATATAGTGTATAAATTTATTTAGTTATATATAGTAGAATTTTTTGGGCACACGTGCAATTGATGTTGTTTCGTTGCAGGGGTTGTTTTCACTTACATAGAGTCCACTAAAAAGACCATGATGTTCCCATAGAAGAGTTCAACGCGGATATGCAGTTTCCAGGGAAGAAACTAGCTCGCCGCATGCGCATCATTTTCATTCGGTTAAGAGAAACAGCTCCGGTGACTAGCGAAGGTGGATCAGCACAGTGAAAGCTACACATTGAGGCCAATGAGCTCCTCAGGGGAGATTCCAAAGACTTCGACTGGGTGATGAATGCACAAGAGGCGGGAGAGGCATTGATATATCGAGTGGAGCAGGAGCATGGAAAAAAATCATTCGGGATAGAGGGAACATGAGACAAGTAGCGAGGCTTTGATCCAGAATGGGGGAGTAGAGAAGGACGAACATATATCATCTTCCTCCGTGAGCCGATTGGAGTACCGAGTCAGAGAATTTCACAGCTTGATTCCCAGAGCGGGACGTTGAGCGCATTCTAGCATCACATCCACTATTGCGCGAAAAGAATTTATAACTTCAGGAGATAAAGTAGGGAGACAAACAATTTTCTTTTCCTTGTGCTCTGTTTTTATACAACTCAATTTAATATGAACTTAATTATTTCTTACTCTATTGTTGCATCAAAATAGACCACAATGTCCAGCTAAATCCTTTTTGGAAAATAAGCTGTTTGATTTGATTTGTTTTGTCTTATTCATGTGCCGCATCATTTCTTTTGGATTGTCTCTCTCATTTTTTATAGACGAGTTTATTTCCAAAAAAACAAGATCGAGTAAAAATATATCTTGTTTGAACTATAATGAAAACTATTTCAATTTGAGGAACTCAATGACACATGAGTGATGCTTTAATGATAGAGACAGATTGAACTCAATTGAAATGTTGAGCCCAGTGATATCTGACCTTCATCACCATTTGATGGAATGACTTTTACAGTCGAAGGACTAAAGAGTTGTTTCATCGCAAACTGACTAGATGTCAAATATGGCCAGTTAATTTTAGTCAAATCCATATTTTTAAAACATCAGTGCATGAACAAGGCTAATAAATATCAAATCTTCCAGTGGACTTTCCCCCTACTCATCTATTGGTTGTTTACACCATAATTTCTCTTACTGCTCTGTCTACTCCATTTTCACTCACTAGCTTACCCTCACTTTTTCACACACTAAATCTCATTCACTCCACTTCACCACCACCAATTGTTTTTGCATATTTTTTCATGTGTGTTTTTGTTTATTTTTTTTATTTCCAAATACAACATGAGGCCTCTCTATAGGATGACCCTCTCTTGAGACTGTCATAAGTAGTATGTAGTTTATAAATTTTAGTTTGCCGCCCATGTTCAAAGATGCGCGAGAGTATAATAACTAAATATATTACTATTTTTTAGGGAATTTATCTTAAATAAATATAAATTGATAATATTCTTTATGAGGGTTACTTGGTGAGATCCTATAGAGTTTATATTATCATATCATGAATGGTAACCACCTTTTAGGTGTCGACCATAAATCCATTTTTTAGGATTAATATTAATATATGTAGTGGTTTGAGCTAAGGTAGGTCTATTTTTATGCGAACATCATGTCTATTTTTATCTGATGATATCATTAAGTAATCCTCTTGTACTCAAAGTTACCATTGAGTCCACTATATTTTATAACATCAGTTATATCTGTATATATATATGACCAGCGACTTGTTAAATTCCCAGTTTTTCTGATTTGACACAAAAATTTGTTATTGAATTATGTCTATTAATATTTTATATATCATATAGTCCATTAATATGTTAAATGATATTTTTTTAATGTTATTCACATTGATTTGGGGAATATTTTCCAACTGACTAATCATAGACCCTTGATGATCTTCAGAAAACTCTCGTATGTGAGGGGGTGTACTTAATGTTATATGGAAAGAAGCATAGACATGGTAATTTGGGCAACTGTGTTACAACATAAAAAACCATTTCATCACCATGTATATACACTATGTGGTTATGTTCAAAAAATATTGAATCCCATGTGAAACTATTAGTCAAACCCCATATGCCAACACATCACAAGATCACTAGTCTCTAACCATTAACAAACTATTAAAACATGTGATCGTGATACCTTTTCCTATGAAGGTATCTTATGGTCATCAAAATAATTCATCAAGGTCTAACTCCATCCTTCTTGTAAAATTCCCTTCCACAAACACTAAAAAATGGTACTAGTTACCATGCTCCCACCCAAAAACCAACCTACCACCACACCGCAACATGCTTGGATTTTAGCTTCCCATACCTGATTAAAAAAATCCACATGAAAATTTATTTCTATCACATTGGAACAAAATTTTCATTCTCAATGTAATATTTGATTCATTGGATGTATGTGCACACTGTCATCTAGTTTCAATATAATAATATGAGGAAATGGTCACCCCTCTACAACCCTTCAAACACATGGGTCATACACCCAGGATTGACATGATGAACCCCACCATTAGGGTGTCTTATTAATCATTCCATTTGGTTAAATGACCAACTTCAAGCCCAAGACAAAACCGTTATCAAATAAGATGTTGGGAGGTGGCCAAAAATACACATATAAAATTTTAATCAAAACATAAAAGTTAATAATTTCTTCACAATACAATATTTCCTAAGTACTTGTTGAAATCCACAAGATGCAAGGGTAACACCCATTGATATTTTATGGTGGTTTTCTCACAATATTACATTCCTCTAAATTATCCATAGGTGATGACCCAAATTTTAAAGGCATTGTACCTTCCAACATTCTCTACCCTAATCCATCGAATCAAGATTAGTCTACTCTCCTTCCTCATCCGTTCAAATGGATTAACTCAAGCACCCAAGATTCACATCATTTTCAGACAAATATCTCATGCATAATAAATTATCCACGATTATGAATAAGACACCATTACAAAACTAGTAGAAACCTCAGTACTCCTCATTATAGTGAAACTTCACTTGTTACAATGTCCAACACATTACCTCCACTAACAGATGGCATTTAAAAAATGAAAGCATCTAACTCTGCTCGAACAATGTTACCTGAAGAATACTCCAAACTCCATAGGGATAGGAACATAACTGATCATTCACTGTGTCACCATCCTGATACGATGAATCAATACCCCATTCTCTCTCACATTTAATGATATGGGATCATTTCACCTAATACGAAAACATAGCAGCACCTCACGTTCACCTACCCATGCACCATGAAATAACTCAATTCCATAAAAATGACATGTGATCACCTAATAACCATCCAATTAAATGATATATAAGACTCTCAAGTTCAATTTTACCAGTTTATTGATCTTGAACCATTATCACTTGAGTTAAGTGCCATCTGTATTTGGGTAACACACTTAACCCAGCAGCAGAACATGGTATTCACATGTCACCTATACTATCCATATGAAAACTAAATTCTAGCATATATCCATATTGCAAACTCGCGCACATCATGACCATGAACTATGAATACCCATCATCAAAACAAAATTCCATGAATCAAAATAATATACACATGCCACCACTACAAACCAAAAAATAAACCCTATATATGGTTTGGAATCCAAATGATTAATAATATCTTACCAAAAAATATATGTGACAATAATTCTAGGGGTTCACAATAGGTACAAAATCATCTCATGTTCGAAAAAATAATTCACAGATCACATAAAGAAAAACCACAAGAAGCATATCCTATGACCGGGTTAACACCGTGCACACATCACCCTTGAATGTCACATGTAATCAAATAACTAAACCTATGTTTATCTCATTGGAAACTAGATCCTTCCACCTAGACCCAATTCTAAGAGTCATAAATGTTTCCTCTAAAAATATTGCACTCACCATATCATAAAGTTAACACAAACACTTATAAAAAACATAATTGATGTTTCTAAAAAACTAGGATATTTCCCTATCCCGAAATACCCTCATGAAGGTCAGCACGAACACATATGGTATCCAATATACTTTATTAAATAATAATTCTGACCAATAAAAAGTTATATTAAATTTTTCATTAGCATATAAAGTTAATATTTTTTCAGATTTAGATTCTTTTTTTACATGAATTAAATTTCCCCTTTTTTTAATAATATACATTAAATAATTCTAATTATATTCAAAATTACCAGGATTTTATGGATTGATTAAATATTTTCTTATTCAAATAATAAGAGGAAAAACATTAATTTTTGTTTCTAGAGCATTATTTATTCGTGAACATAATAAATCTATTCATATTATCATTTTTGTGAAGAGATTCATGGGAGTTCATATAGTAAGATTCCACTATAACCATTAATTGAATTAACTATATATAAAACTGTTGAAACATTAAATTACATTAAATACCATAGAAAAATATAAATAAAACGTCTAAAATCACGATAATTTAATCAAAAAGTGATACCAACTGTAATAAACATATCAAATAAATCTAAATCCATATCCATATCCTAATGCATGTCATATGAACCCCTAAAATGATGATATATTTCTTCTGTGAGGAAAACCCTTATTTCTATATTAGTATAAGTGAAAAAATATGATAAATAGGTAATATCACATGAAAATAATGTCACTTGAAGTGAAAATAGAATACGACCATGATATCAAAAATCCAGCAAGAAGAAGACCTATGAGTGGAATCTTGGGTATCCTCCTTGTGTGTGATGATCGTTCCTAGGAATGATCTCATTAAGAAAACCCAAACATTCCTTGTCTACTATATACTAATCCAAAATAATACGATAAGATAAAATTATTTTCTAATTCCAGTTTATAACATCATAGAATGAATAAAACTATAATCTATAACCATACCAGTTATCCACATGTACTCAAGATTTCCTCCCAATATTCTAGAATCCGGAGACTATTGCAATGGGTTGTGAGGTTACATTGAGTAGAATATTTCCACTTTTCAGTGTACATAAAATAACATGTGTAATGGATGTCATAAAAAGGAATCCAAAAAACCATCATAGCTAAATCAGGAGAATTTATAACAATAACTATATTATAATTAATCTATAATAATTGAAATGAAATAAATGTTAAGAATCCCATTCCAGATTATTATATAAAAGAAAATTGAATCCAAAATAAAAAAACTATGATATCCTGCCAAACTAGACATGAGTCCGGCTCATTCCTATCTTCCTTGACCAAAATCACATATCAAACCAAATTTCCCTAACAAGATCCCTTATCCTATATAAATAACTTTTGAACAAATATGTATGTATTCTCAGGTTTTGATGTTCCATGGTGACTCGATCGTGTTTTAAAAAAAAAACTAAATAGGCAACCACTAAAATATACATATCATAACTAGTCTAATATGAATGTAAAGGAAGAAGATCTCATGGTAAGTAGTTTAACAACTAAAAACAATTTATATAAAAAAATAAATAACCACTAAGGCCCTTGGTTTGGGATGACACCCAATTTTTTCCATACCATTATGATTTCCTATGTATGCAACCATGCTAAACCATACCTAATTTGGTAAACATCATGGTGTCTATGATATCATCTTGTTTCTGTTATAAACATAACATCCAAACCACCCATAAAGTGCATTATTCCATAAGTTTTCATATAACTCTTACCATGTGATTTTATTTAGTTATCAGTACTATCCACTCTAGAATTATAATTTAGTTTTCATAGGCCTCTAATAAGAAAGTATTCAATAATTATCATGGACCTCCACATATAAAGTATTCAAAAGACATGACAAACATCCTCCATAAGAGTAATTAATATTTATCATATACCTCTATAATAAGTATTAAATATTTATCATGGATCTCTACCAAGGGGGTTTTAAACAATCATTATAAAAATCCACCCATGGATTATTTAAAGTGACATAGAACTAAAATACAAGGATATCACATCTTTTTGTTATTAATATTCATTACATTGCAGAAAAATATGCCTATGTACCATAATAGTTTACCGTATTTGTAACCTTGTAACACCAACTTATTGTCCCATGAAATTCCATCAATGTTTCCTATAATGTTTATTACCTTTATTACTACAACTTAAAATTAATCTTCATAACCTGGGAAATGAAACATAAGAAAGGGTGAGCTCAGATTGTTAGTAATAATAAATAAAAAAGATTCAAAAAAATAATAATAACATAATGATATGAGAACATGAAATTAAAATTTTATGATCCCAACCTCTACATCAAGGATTATAATCATGATTCATGATTTTTTTAAATCATAAGACATGAATCATAAGGTAATCAAGACACATTTCATGAAATAATAACATATGAATAATATATAGAGTAGGGAAAACACAAAAAAAAATATGAAATGATTTCCATAGTTGTTGAGGCTCACTACCAAGGCCATATTACTAGAATAGCTTCACTCTCAAGCCATATTTAGGAGTTAAGGATAACTCACATGACCATCTTAGTAGTTATGGTTCACTCCCCAGACCATATTAGTTGTACAGGATTACTCAAAGAACAATATTAGTGGAAAATGTACCATAATAAACTGGTTTCACTACCCATATCATCCATTTTTATATCATCTAATTTAAATCCATGCACCATTAACTGGAGTGATATATAGGTCCTTCCCTTAAAATAATGAAATGACAAATACATGGGCACATGATTATGAAAAATTCATCAAATCATGACATAGAAAAAGTGATTATATTATTAAATATTATATCCCAACCCAAGAAATAAAATTAGTATTAATAAAATTTCATCATATCATGACCTATGGAAAATAGAGAGGCTTCAAAATCATTTCATCATATAATAACCTATGAAATAATGTAGGATTCCTATACGTATTATCATGGTATAATGCTTGGAAGTGAAAAGGGATTAATAGAAAATGATTCATGTTTAACATTAACCATTCAAATAATTAATAAGAATGTTTTCCATAGATCATATCCAAAATAAATTTTAAAATTTATTAATGGATGTAATTATATATGGAATTGTATTTTGAAAGATCAGATAGAATAATTAATAAGGAAAATAATATTTCTTTAATTTGTTTGAAGAAACAATTTTTTTAAAAAAAAATTATTTAAAAAATACTTTTAAAACATATTAATTCATATTAAAAAAAATATTGAGGAAAATATATTTCCACATTGAAAATAATTTTTAAATTATAAAATATTTTGAAAACCTTTTTCGATGAAAGTAAAATTGGAAACTTTTAAAGGATACTTTGATAACAATTTTTAAATTATTAAAAACATATAACAATTTTTAAAATAATTATTGAATTTTTTTTAAAATATCATTTTAAAACACATTATAATCATTTTTAGAAAACATGGATTCATAATAAAACCGATTTCTTATTGATGAGAGAAATATGGTCATTTTTCTTGAAAACACTTTCTTAATTATCATAAGTAGAAAAGTTTGGAAAATGGTACCAATATTTTAATATATAATCAATAAAAAGATTATAAGAAAATTCATTATTATTATCAAGATATAGATCATAATTTTTCATCAGTTGATGTATAAGCATAAACAATCCCTATAAATAATGAGATTATAGCAATAAACTCTTACCACTTTAGTAACATTGAATTAAAATACACAGGAAATTATATCATTAATAGACTCTTAAACTATCATCAAAATAATGATATTCAAAATATAATGTGTAAATGGTTAGTAAATACTCATTGTAAAAGAACATAGGTGCATAATATAAATTATGTCTCTAAGAAGACAAATTGTGATGAAATTATTTTACCTATCTGTTAAATTAGAAACCATAACCCCATGAAAGTGATATCCTCAAATTTATGGGTAAATATAAAAGATATTTGTACAAGAATCAGAAATTACATTAATGGGATATATATATATATAAATCACATATAATAATAAGGTGGTGAATATACCATGTGTCTCACCAAGATAAAATTGAGAAATAATTATTCAACCTTAAGTCTTGATTGTCATTATACTTATTCAAACATACGTTATAATACATATAAGTTTATTATAGATCAATAATATATCCATAATCATATATATAATTCAAAAATAATTTAATTATTGATTTATATTACCTTTTTGAACAACTCTATGTTAATGATAGGTTTTGGTGAATAACAACTTTGTATTTCATACATGTTTTAAATTGTTATCTTGGTTGTATTACATAAATCATGATTTAATTTTATAAATAATTATAAAAAAGATATTAATATCTTATATAATATGTATATATGTATATATATATTAATCATTGAAATTTAGATATAGTAAATTTAATACACCATTCATGGATATGGAAGACCATACATAATCAGGAATGTTTTTTTGATGTTTTTTTACTGAATGAATGAAACATATATTCTATAAAATTATCATAATAATATAAAAACATATATTTCAAATAAATAAAAATATTTTATTAATCCCATCCACAATTCCTTTAATTTACAATGTTATTGAATCACATCTTCTCGTAAGGCAGTAGTCTACAGTACACATGAAGGATTATATCATGTTCCCACAAAATTGAATGCATGCATCTATGTGTTATATAAAAATGAAAAAAACCTATAGGAATAAAAAATATCACTAATATAATTCATATACAGTATTTATATCATTATTAACAACCATGAAAGACACTGATGGAAAAAATTGATGATATTAGTTCGTGAGGCGGTAATAAGCCTTACACAAGAACGATGAACCTTTAACTAATATGATGAAAGACTGTAATGTTTTAGATAAAAACCATAACATAAAAATAGTATTATATTTAATATAATTATATTATTATATAATAAAAATGTTAAAATAATTTAATGGTTATATGAATGAAATAAAAAAAATGTTTGTTGATTAACGTTGCCTTTTCATGGGAAACTCCACGCGGTTTTCAAAAAAAACTTCCTTGACTAGAATTATTCCCATAAGAAGGATTATAAGATAGGATTTAGTAATATTAAATTATATTTGGGTAGTTTTTGGTAGACACATATGGATTGAGATGTGTGATGTGTGGGGGAGTGTGAGTGTTCTTTTATAGTTGAGGATGAGTGGAATTCTTGTAAATTCACAAATGTATTTACTATTGGGAGGTCCAAGTTACATCACGTTTCTCCAAAAAATGCTGATTAAAATATTAAATGGGTTATTTGGTATATCCACAATCCCATATCACATATATACACATGTTTTAATCCATTTTCTCCTTAAATCACACACTTACTTATTTTAGCATTTTTTGGTTTTCCTATTGTCAACTAGTTTTGTAAAATAAGTAATTTATACATTAAGAATATATTAGTGTGACCCTTTTTAGATAAAATTGTATCAATTATTATAAATTTTAAAAATAGTTAATAATTTATAACCCCTACTGTTTTTGGAAATTTACTTTAATAGAAGCGCATGTAACAGGTAAAACCTTACTATAACCATACCTGTGCTAATAATATTTTTAATATTTAAGTGTGAATTCGTCTATTATAAAATTTAAATTGGTCTATGAATATTTAGTACTATTAAAAATAACTTTTAATAACATAATTTTTTTTGTTTTAAATCATTTAATAAAATAATATATGTTATTAAATAACAATAATTTCAATTTTGACCTTATTTATTTAATTTATATTTTTAAATATAATTACATTGATAGAATTTGAATATATTAAGTTCACACCAAGGTATTATATATATTCAAATAAAAAATTGATGGAATAAAATAATTCACTCAGTTTTATTCACTTTTAATATATTTAGTATCATTTATTTTAGTGATTTATTAAGAAAATAATTAATGCATTAAATTTTTCAGAATTTAATGAAATCATATTACCGAAAAAAACAATATCAAGATAAAAAATCCATTTCTCTTAAAAATTAATTTTTATAACTAATCATATTATGTTTTTCCCATATTCTAATGATTTATAAAATTTAAAGAACGGAATATACTTTTCTGTCTTTTTCACCATATAAATTATTATATGGGTCAATTTCGTGGAAAAGTGTAACAAATAAGACATAAAATACAACCTATAGTAACAAGGGTTGAAATATGTACATAAAATAGGTTTTTAAAACGTTTTGGGCCATTCTTACACCTGATACTCTATGTCAAACTACTAAATAATCCCATTTTACCTTAATCAATATAAATAATTTTAAAATTTTCACCAAATACTATGGTTAAAAATTATGATTTACTTATGATAAGAAATAAAGTATTTTGATTCAAAATATTGAAACCATATTTTTTTATTCAACTCATAGAAATTGATTAATTTAACTTAAAATTAATCCCTCAGATGTGACAAGAAATAATGTTTTTAAAGTGAAAAATTTCAAAAGATTATAATGTTTTTATTTCTTATTTTCAAATGAAACCCATTTCAATGACCTAAATTTTAATAATTGTGATACAATTTAACTAATTATACTTTATATCCTATTTAAAATATAATTTATCTATATGAATAATTTAGAAAAAAAGTTATTTTTCAATTAAATATCCATATTTTAAGTATGTATCCAAAAATGAAACTTATCATGAAAATTACCAACATAATCCCTGAGAAAATTTTGAAATATTGACATAAAAATAAATTTATTTTTTCTTATAAATTTTTCTATAGTGGTAAAATTAAATTTCAAAATATGTGGGATAAGAATGAGTAATAATTCATTTAGAAATGATATTATTTGTTAGAATATTTTTTTTAAAAGATTTTTATTAAATTTAAATTCATCATATAACTAATTAGTTTGTTAAAAATAAATATTTTATATGTGAGTTAATACTATTCATTACCATTGTTCAAATGGTTAAGTGATAAGTATAATATTATTATTATATGATAGATCAGTAAAACGTGGACTTGCATGTAACACAAGCTATTTAAGGAACTTAGTATTGTGAGTTAGACAATCCAAACATAATGTTATGTTTACCAAATTCTATGTTTGGGGTTTCTTATGGAATATGATTAACATGGTGTTTCATATATATATATATATATATCAATATTATGTTTTTATATCATGAAACCCAAAAAAATCAAATAATTTTAATTTATTGGACAAAAATAAGTCATAAAAGCATCTGGTGTTACCTTCTACCTCGTTAAAATGAATTTTCGCCTTGAAATTTGTCTTTCATTAATGGTATAATATTTGAATGTTCCTTTCATAGAAACACACATCATAAAAATGAACAATGAAAATTCCTTTGGAGATAAATTAATGGATTTGCAATAGCTACCAAAAGTAACTCATAACATGGTTTCTATATAAGATAACATAAGTTGGAAGTGAAATCATGTAAAAAATTAGAAAATTAACACCCAAATAGTAATTAAAAATTGATAGGAAACTTGGTCAGCAGAAATTTGATGATCAGAAATCCATACAAAAAAGATGTTCGAAAAAGTATATTGATATCATAAAAAACATGATAACATATAATAAATTAATTTTAATACACTTTTTTTATTGTTTAATAATTTTCACAACAATACATACATACTTGAATTCATTACATTGAAAAAAAAACAATCTTATCCATTAGTTGTTCATTTCTCTATTTACACTTCATCTACCACTCTAGAAAATAATGATATTTCTTTTGGGACTGAAGCACTAAAATATCATAAGAATCATAAATTAAATTAAAATACATTCTATATTTATTTTGTTATCAACATAAAAATTGATATCACATGATATCCAATATGCATAAATCTTCAAATTGCGAATCATTAATTTCTAAAACTGCATTCATTATTCAACTCAATACTTTTCATATATTGTTATCCTTTCGACCCTTCTAAATGATCAAAATCCAAAACATTGAAATAAATGTCACCAAATTTATCAAAATATATATAACATCGGTCCCTTGTATATAATTAATAATATATTTTTTATTACATACCAAATATAGGAAAATGTTCATTATTTATTCTCAGGAAATATGGTAATAACCTGAGTTACCATAACACACTTTTGAAATAATATATTTTTCTCTATTTCATACATAGAAAACCTATTTTTTAATTTATTCTTTAAATAAAAAAATAATTTAAACACCATACATGATAGAATAAACCGCTTTTATAACACATTATTACTGAGTTCCATGGTAATCTACACTATCCTATTTTCATAAACCAAAACAATCATCTATTTATCCCAACTAAAATCCACTTTTATAGCATCCAATATATTTTATGGTTTACCTTCCTAGAATAAAAATAGAAACATCTGTTAAATTAATTTTCCATTCAATAAAAATCACGTGCTATATATTTTAATATCCTAAAAAACTATCTTATACTAGAAAATCATTATATATATAACAATTAATAAATATTGAATCAATATATAAATAATAATTCAATCCTTACACATAATTGATTTACATAAAATATGAACTTCCATCCACTAGAAATTCATTATTTTGTCATGTAATTCAGTTCAGTAATGAATATGTTTTATATATGTAAGGCATTTAACTCTTTGAAAATTTGACAATCTATGACCCCTTTTCCACATTGATAACATTATCCTCTCAATTTGAGATATACAATTTTGTTTTTATTCCCACATTCTTGATATGTAGGAATCTGATAATCCTTTCCCCATTTTTAATTCCTAAATTATGTTTCCTAAAAATAATTATTAGTATTATTAGATGTGTGAGGAAGATCACTGATGTTATAGTTACTAATTACATATCTCAACAGTTGATTAGGAATAATGAAAATAATTTTTTCTCTATTCATTATCCAAAATAGTTTTTTTCATATTTCCTAAATTTTCATTTATAATAAAAGTGAGAAATATTTCTTATGGTTCTGCCTATTTACTAAATAAAAATATTTTGATAAACAGAAATCAATGTGTGAAAGACACATAATCATAAAAACAACGTATATGATGTCTCAATCAAAACAAAAAAATTTTAATTCACAAAACCTTATATGCATCATAGATTATTCATAGTCAATATCAATTTATATTATTCATGATGGTTCATATAAAATTTTTGAATTTCCATATAATATACATAGAAGTGACAAAACAGGTGTACAGTAAGGCCTGGGTTCATGCACCAGTTCCCGATATAGTCAAGCTAAATTTGGTTTTTTGGAATTTTACCTATAGGTACATATATTCTAGAGCCACATCCACTTATATGAACTGGAAATGGATTTAATTTCCTAGTAAAAATGGCCTATATCCTTTACCAAAGTTCAAGGTAATTTTCATAAACATTAACTCATCCATAGGCTTATTCTTAGTGTCATCCTCAAACATATCCTTAAAAATATCATTAGAGATATCACTATATATTTCTAATCTATGCTTCCAAATTATAACTAATCCCTTTCTTTAATACAAACTATAGAGACATTGGATTACCATACCTGTATATTGCATCTTTTTAGATTAATATTCATTACATTATACAAATTCATTCCTTTAAGAATACAATAGTTTAGTGTATATAGAGACATGGATCACAATTTGTTAGTCTGTTAAAAGATCATTAATGTTTCCTAAAAACATATTCCTCTTTATTACTCCAAATTAAAAACATTCTTCATAACCTAGGGAAATGAAACATAAGAAAAAATGACATAATATACACAGTCAGAATAAATAAGGGAGATACGTAGGCATACTATTAACATAAGGGTATGAGAACAAAGAATTACTTTTAAATATCATACCATGCATATCGAAGATAATACACACAAGTCATGGAATGAAAATTATATGATCATAAGGTATGAGTAATAAAAGAATCATGATCATAATATATGATAGAATAAACAAGGAATAAGACATGATTTTTTTGAAATATATATATATATATATATATTGTTTTACATATTATTCATGGATCACTATAAAGGTTATCTTCATGTAATAGGTTCACTCTATAAACGATATTAATATTCAATTTTCACACCCAGTTCTATCTTAGTAGTCAAGATTCACGCCCAATACTATATTAGTAGTCATGGTTCACTCCCAAGACCATCTTAGTAGACATAGTCGCTTAATAAACCATGTTCACTCCTCATTCCATCTACATCTATCTCATGAGAAATAAATCCTTACCCAATTCATTGTAATGAGATATTTTTCCCACTTATCATATAATAAAATCACAAATATTTGTGACACAATATAATAAAATTTTAATATATAATGACCCATAAAAAGTATTGGGTATCATAAAAATAATATCATAATACATGAAATGAAATGAGTATCATAATAATTTCCAATTATAATAACATAGGTAAATGGGTTAGGTTTTATAATAATTTCATCATAGAATAACCTATGAAAAGAATCATATTTCATAAAGGTTATTTCATGGTATTACCTTGGGAAGAGTAGCAGGTTTCATAAAAAACTATCCATATAAACATAAATCATTCAATGAAATAATAAGAATGGTGTCTGTGGAGCCTATCCTTAAAAATTAATAAACTATAAAAATTGATGTCCTCATATATGGATATATATTTTAAAGATCACATGGTGCATTTCTTATGAAAAAATAATGTTTATTTGGAAATAATTTTTAAGAATTATTTTTTCAAAATTATTATATTTCAAAAAAACTTTGAAAATTTATTTATTAAGAATTCAAAATAATTAAAAATATTTATTTTAAAAAATATTCTTCCCACTTTGAAAAAATCATTTTAAATTGAAAAACATTTCCAAAAACTTTTAATTTAATCAAAAATTTGAAAACATACTAAAGAAACATTAAAACCCATTTTAAATAATGTTTAAAACCTAAAAAGTTATCAAAATAATTTTACTTGAGAATTGGATTAAAATGTCATGCAAAATTATTTTTTAAAACCTTATTGGTAGGAATGGTTTTTGAATAAACATATTTTCAACCGAGGAGAGATATAATGTTGGATTTTCTTAACAACTAATTATTAATTTTATAAAATAATAAAGAGTGAAAATTGGTCCCATTACATAAATATATCATGAATAAATATTTGATAATAAAATTAATTAAATTTATTTTTATAAGGATCATAAAATATCATCAATGTATCATAATTTTAAACAATCCCGATAAACGATGTGCTTGTAGCAATACACAGAGGCCACTTTGGTAACATTGAATCAAAAAACCCAGGATTGAATATAAATTAAATTTAAAATAATATATCCTAAAAAATATATTAACTATATAAGTTTTGAAATAGGTATTATATACACATTTTAAAATAATATAGTTTCATAACATATCTTTTCTCTCAAAAAATGAAAATTGAAACACAGTTTTCATAAAACATCGGTTGCCCAGAAACTGTAACCCCATTAATGAGGTATCCTTAGATGGATTTTTAAGTAATAAAAATTTTCAGTTATATGAATTTAAAATAAAAAATATTGGTAGTATATAAAACACATAGAATAAATAGGTGTTGAGTATATCTTGTCTCCCACAAAAGTAAAAAGTGAGATATAATCCCTTACATTATGTCTTAAATCTAATTATAATTATTTGATCATACTTTTTAACACTTATATTTTATTATAAATCTACCATAGAACAATATTAATGTATATAATATAATATATTATTTATGGATGAATTAATATTACTCATTTATTGGTTATTCCGTCTTAATGGTATGTTATTGTTAATAATTGCTTCGTTTTTCATATTTGCTTTAAATTGTTATTCATGATCCTCATATGCATAAAATTATTTATAATCTCCAAAATAATAACAAGGATATAAATATCATATAAATTCCTTATATATAAATTTATAATAATATATAGAAGATAGATATTGGAAATGGAAGCCATCATTCATGGAGATGGTGGGTTTTACGTACACTTGAATATTGTTTCCATTTTCTTATACTTCTGAATGAAATAAATTTTATGAAATATTATCAATAAATAATCATATTTATGTCACATATATCATAAATATCTATTAAACCCATCCTAAATTCATTCCATGTATATAGTGAAAGAATCACTTCTATTCATGAGAAGGTAGTTTGTCGTAAACACAAGAAATATTAACGTATTACCATGAAAATAGAAAGAATGAAGGTATGAGTTACATAATAATTAAATATTCACAAATAAATTATAAATATAATATATCTCTTTTATTGTAAGTATCTACATCAATATACCCTCTCTTTAGTGGTGGTAGTGGAAAAAAACGAAGGACATAGATTTGTGAGGACGTAGTCCACTATAAACCTGAACAATGATTTCATAACCCCTTTTATGGAAGTCTGTGAAGTTATAGGGCATACCATTAACATAAAAACATATCAGTAAAGTAAATATAATTTAGTTATTATATAATAAATATATAATAATTAGTTATGGTTTTTTAGGAAGAAATAAAATAAAACGTTTATTGATAAACATTACTTCTTCTATGGGTATCTGCTTTTAGTTTCCAACAAAAGACATCCATAGTTAAATTTTTTCCAAATGATAGGCTTCTAATATGAAAGGATGTTCTAGGAGAAGTTTTTTAAAAATTTCATGGAATAAATAAAAGTATTTATAGGATTTAATATTTTGGGAGAGTGAGTTCCCTATTATAGTTGAGAAGTAGTTCAATTCATATAAATAATTAAATGTATTTACAATTGGGAAGTCAAGATCATCTCATGTTTATCCAAAAAAATTAATTAACGATTTAGAGATATTATATGTTTTATCAAACTCACCAAATTAAATTTATATAAATATTTTATTAATTTTGTTCCTTATCACTGATGATTCGTTTTTCTATTTTCATTTTTTTTTGTTTAATAATTTTCTATCATAAGTAATTTATTCTTTAATAATAAGTAAGAATGACCTATATTTATAATTATAACTTACTAATTATAAAACTTTATTTAATCTATACATTATAAATCCTATGTTTTTATGGATTGAATTTTATAAAATCCTCATGTAATACACAAAACACCGCTTTAACTGTAATCGTGATTGTAATGTTTTTAATATTTATCGGATAATTCTATAATTATAACAGATCAATTGATCCAAAAATTAATATTATATCATATTTTCACATTTAAATATCACATGAATGAATATATAATTCTTTTAGTTTTAAATCATTTAATAAAATATAATATATTATAAAACAACATTACTATAAGTTTTGATGGTTTTTATTTAAGTTGAATAGAAAATATCAATATAATTATGTAATTTGTATCAATAAATTATCCCCCTAGGTAACATTATATATTTATAATAAAATTTATTCAATTCACCCATTCATTCAATTTACTTCATGTTTAATATTTTTGGTTTCATTTTGGTTAGTTAATTATTATCTAAATGTTTCAGGCATTGATATTTCATAACAATTTTATGTAATTATATTATCACAAAAAATTAAAATAAATAAAAATGATAAAAAAACTTATTTATATTCTAAAATTATATTTATAACGAATCATATTTTGTTTTTTCCAATTCCAACTATATATTGAAATGAAATGGAATTATGGAAAATTATTGTCTTTTTCTTTAAATAACTTGTTATACATTTCAATTATAAGAATTCAGTTTTAAAAAAATAAATAAAAATAAAAACTAAGGTTATAAGGGTAGTAATATTTCTAGAGAAGGAGTTTTGTACTACTATTGGGTCACTATTACGCATTATTTTTTTCAACCATTAAGTGAACACATTTTTATCATTATCACTAAAATTAATTTTAACTATTTTCACTAAGATAATAGGTATAAAAGTTTATTTTTCTTATTAGAAACTATAAAACATTCTAATTACAAATATATAATAATTACACTACTCCTCAATTACCACTGGGATGTAACATTCCAAACCTATGAATACCCTCATTGTATATTTCAAAGAAACATGGTAGCAACCTTAATTACCATAAATCCTTTTGGAATGTTTTCATGATTCTATATTCCAATGATTGTATGATATATATTTTAAATCATTGATGTTGTAAACATTATCTATGATTACATTGAATAATTTCTCAATAATATGTTCCATGGTAATATGTATCATCCATTCTACTTATTCATATCCCTCGTATCTTTATCCAAACATCATTATCTCATAGTGTATTCATTTTATGCCCGGAACCAGTTCATGATTTTGTTTTGGTGAAAACATGACTTTGTTTAATATGTTCATGATTTGTAAATTTAAAGTTGGTATCACTCCAAAAATTCTCTGAAAAAATACCAAACCACTTCTAAAGATCACCAAACTATGAAAGACCCTTATATTCCCTTAATAATATTATACCTGACCTCCATTAGTGTAAATAATCAAATATCCTTGACAGTTATATTATTGTCCCAGGAAAATGATCACTATCCTCAAACAGAACTCAACCACGAAGGATTAATTAATATGAAAATCGAAAAATAAAGAGTTCTAATGAAAAAAATAATTATTTATATAGAAAATTATGGGGTCTTATATACTTCCCATTATATAATAACTCATCCACAAGATTCTCTATGAATCACTAAATGGTCTCGTCAAGATATTATATCCATTTTTATTTGATATAAAACTCCCTCGCCTTGGTATCCTCTTACATGTGACCATTATTTCAATGAACTTGAACTAGAAATATAGTATTTCCCTGGAGATACTTCTTATTATGGTTCTCAATCCATTTCAGATGATACTTAAACAAATCAACTACAGTTAGATAAACATCATCACTTTCTATGAAATGATGAGTTCTAGGATGATATTTATTAAGCTTCATCATGTGAAACATGTTATGAATCACATTACAGTGAAGTAGAAGGGATAGTTGGAACACCAATGGATTTCACCATTCCACTATCTTGAATACCATAAAAACCCGCAATATTTACTTCTGTATATCATAATATGGAGTTACCAAAATCTATTAGACACCAAAAGGAAACCATGGTAACCTAAATCATGATTTATTTGTCATCTCTACTAATTAATATATGATTTCTTCTAGATTTGAATGGTTACAAAACACCACTAGATAAGATGAACCACTTTAGAAAATTATTTACAATAAAGTAGGTCAATTAGTGATTCATCAACTACCTCCATCCAAAAATTAACTGAATAACATGTCCAACCAAATGAATCCTAAAAATTATTCTATATGTATTGATTTCATGAAGCTAATGTTTAAGCTAAATTGATGAATTATAAATTATTCTCCAATGAACCACTGAAATCCAAAACAATTTCTCTTAACATATCAACTAGAATTAAATTAGTCCATTCATATTGATTGTATGTCTATGGATGATATGATATACTAAGAAAAGACTAAAATACTAGATCCCTATAAGGTCCCTACCATGTCCAAGATGTTTATTGAGTATCTCTATGATAAATGATAAAACATTGAAAATCAAGAAACCAAATTATCTCTTTCCAATAAAAAAAACATGTTATCAATATTTAAGGTATCATTGATAGGAAATAAGTGATATACCTTAATTAGTCAATATATTATCACCCATAAGTCATCATTATTGTGGGGGTACCTAGGTAATCCTACTACAAAATGCATTGAAACAATAACCCACTTCAATTAAAGAATGGATAAACTCTACAATAGCCTTTCTAGACTTTAATTCTCATATTTTACCTATAGATAGGTGAAACCTCTTGCAATGTGGTCGTATAAATGATTTTCTATTCCTAGTCACAAATACTATATATAGATATCACGATACATTATTTTCATACATAGATGTACCACCAATCAAGAAGCATGAAACTCTACCATCATCTCCCCACAAAAGCCCATATGAACCTCATCTAATCCATTTAAAAAGAAAAAAAATTGTTTCCAAGATTCCATAATGATCGTGTCTATCCACCATATAAGATCTCATAGACCAATTCACTCCAGATGAGTTAATTTATCTTTCTTGATCTAGTCAATAATCATGGGTATAACTGATGATGAAGTCAGAGCTACATCCCATTGGGACTCTTAAACATCTTGATGCATGTCTATAAAGAGAACAATAATCATTTTCTCATTGTTAGACTCACATAATAACTATTCATGTTTCATAATAATCATAATATAGGAAAAGTTTTTTCCCTTTACTAATATATAAGGATACTTAATGTCAAAAGACTAGAGGTTCTCAACCCACCTCCTCTGCTAATGATTTAGGCCCCACAAGGAAAATAACATCCCTGAGTTTTGCATGGTTCGTCTATAAGAATAACTTATTCCCAAAAGATAGTTCCTCTGGAATAATAGGGAAGATACCACCATTGCAAACACAAGATAGTGAATTAGATCATTCATTTCATAGTGCCTCACATTTCTAAATCCATAAGAAACCACTCAGTCATCCAACATCAGAAATTCATTGAGTCAAATATCAGATGCATCACAGTAAAAAATATATACCTTACCTAATACGTGTACGGTGAGGATTACTGAGGAGTTTTGTATTCCCTTTATCTCTTAAAAAGCTCTCTTATAGGCATCTGACCAAAGAAATGTCACCCTATTCTTCGTTAACTCAGATATAAATAACACCATATGGGTAAAGTCAATGATAAAAGGTAGATAACACCCCTCTAGACCAAGAAGGATCTAAAACTCAATAAAATTATTTTGTCTCTCCAAATATAACATGAATTAAACCTTCTCTCGGTCTACTGTCACTCCCTACAATGATATTACATGGACCATTAAGTGAACCTTTTTAATACATAAACTTGAATTGGTATCATGGAATAAAGATAATTCCCTCTCAAATTAAATAATATGATTTTCATATGTTGGGAATAATTGTCCATAAAATGGGAGCACAATAATATGTCATTGAAAAGGAAACACAAATAACAAGTCTATTAAAGGATTAAAGATCAAATTAATCAATGATAGAAATATCTCTTATGTGTTCATCAAAACATCCAACATCCATAAATACACATATAAGCCACACCTAATCATAATTGAAGTCTCTGGTATATATGATGGCCTCACTATAAACTGATTACACTGTACTCTAAAGAAAATAATGGAGAATATATGGAGGAGCCACATCTGATTGAATATAATTTAAATTCATGGTTAGGGATACCTATTCATGACCATCATTTGGTTCAATCTATGATAATACACACATATGTTTAATTTCCTATCATCATTCTAATCCTGTAGAACTAGAGAAACCCAATGAGACATATTAGGCCACATAAACCCATTCACTTTCACATCATCCATATTAACATTAAATTATATAATCTCTTCTAGAGAAATCCAATGAAGTTGAATATAGACTTTCTATGTCAGGACACAGTTGGTAAGGATAATAATAATATTTTGGTATTTTCATAAGTGGTCAAGAAGCATTAAGAAGGAAAAATCATACCACATTTTTTTACTGAGAATCAAACATAGAATCATATTAAGAAAATTACACTCATAATTCTTAATAAATTCCACAATATTGAAAAAAAAGTTCTAGAAGAAAAGGTTCATCATACTCGAATAATGTCTAGAATGATAGAATATCGTAATGTAATGGAATATTGGACTCTTCAGGGATTCAATATTAAATATGGAAATTATTTTCTCTTTTTTATTACTCACAAATAACATGTAAGTTGTTAAATGTGTAATGAAACATTGATGAAAGAGGTGTGATAATTCCCACCGTATTCCTGCCAATTGTATTTAGGCTGAGTAGAAAAGGATTATTTTTCTGTAAGAACATGAATATATAATACTTTCCATTATAACTCAGGTGATGCTAAAGATAATCTTCAAGATAATAAAATTAATGAAGGAGGTCATTATACTTGGTGAGAATTTGAAGAAGAATAATTTTTGGTAAATTGATGATTTATGGTCTCAGAATCATCATAATGAATTTAACTAAAATAGTTTTTTTTAATTATTGGGTTGATTTTCTTGACCATAATGAAAGATAATTTTTGTGCTGTTTTATTGTTAGCCGAAGAGATAAAATATTGAAATAATAATAGAATGATTTAAATGATATTAGTAATCAGAAAATTAATATAAAGTTAATTATTGAAATATTATTAGTTTAATTTTCAAAAAAGATATGACTTGATGAGGTTGAAGATATTGATATTTATCCATTGGATTCAATATACAATATTAATCAGTATACTAAGAACATTTTTCATCAGGAGAGTTTGGGAATGATAATAAAGAAACGAAGTTAATGTTTTTAGAGAAGATTCAAAAAGAAAAATCAGTGATTGTAAAAACATTAAGTCAACCATTTCCCATCATGATGATTTGTAGATTGAGTAATTTGAGAAATGTCGTTAATTTTTTTCCATGAGGTTCAAATAAAAAAAAGAGTTAGAATATATTGTTTTAAATATTTCTTAATCGTAATGTGACAGATCTTAATGAAAATCAGAACTCAAATGGGATTATGTTTTTCTTGAATTGGGAGAATGATATATAATTTTTCTTTCAAGTGGGTTCTTAAATATAGAATAATATTCATTAATTTTTTTCATCATTTGGTACAAAGAATCATAATGAAGAAATCAATTTGGGAAAAATAGAAATGGAAATTGCACTCGGAGTGGATATTGTAAACAGATTCAGAATTGAGAGGAAGTGATTAGAAGATTCAAGAATATTCTTAAATAATTGAAAAGTTCGTAGAATGTAATCAATTTTTCTTTAATTCAAGGGAAATATATATTTGTATAATTTGGCTGATATGAAAAATTTTATGAATCCAAACCAAACCACTTTTTGGAACACTACTAAAGTAGAAGTTCATTGTAATTTCCTAAATACATGTATTATAGATACAAATTCATTGAATTTCTATGGAGGAGAAGTTTACATATTTATTCTTCCATAATAAGTGTTCTAGGTAGAAGAAAATAATGAAGAATAGACAATATAATATTTAGTTGGTCAACATATTAAGCTAAATCAGCATACTTAAAATTCATATTGGGATTTCTAGACTGAATAAGTAGTCTAAAATTGTTTCTGTGCTATTATAACAGAGCTATATATTTTATGTACTGAGAAATAATATTAGGAATATAAGACTAGGAAATTGGACTATATTTTATTATGATGTCTAGAACTTTATTACTAGATTTTGGGCATGAATGTGATGAAATATTTTGAAACATCACATTATTGAATATTTATCCAGAATAACCATAAAAAGTTTTTTTAAAAAAGTGTATTATATTATTTATTTCTACATAAAGCAGAGTGAAAATTGTATTGATCATGGTCATACAAAAGGGTAATGGAATATCCTACTCATTGAATTATATAAAAAGGATATTTTTCTTGTAGATATCATATATTTTTAATTTTTCAAATCAATACCAAGGATGTAACTTATATTATTGGGTAGAGAAGTGTTCACGTTTTTTTGTTCCTATGGATGTGTGTTTGATCTGTTTTTAGTAGGGAAATAACATTTTAATACAAGGATACATTTTTTTAATATTTTTTAAATATAAAAGAAAAATATAACTCAAATTTAACTCTCCACTCTCAATGATACAACTATATAAACTAGGAAATTAAAATTTATATTAGAGCCATAAGTTCCCTTTGTTTATTCTACACTGATGTTTCGAAGAGGAGTTGATGTAGAATCTAAATAGTTTTAATAGGAAAGGTTTTTGGTCTTCTGTGGTAATAATTATAATGTTTTGAATTATATAATGTTTCCTTATCTTATGTTTCTTGGATTTGATGTCTTTTATGTTACAAAATATCTGTTTTCTCTTATTGATGTTAATGATCCTCTTAAATATGTAGAGAAGAAGAATCTAGATAATTGTGGATGATATTCGAATGATTTAATCTCATCACTATATAAAAGTAAAATTTAAGGGTAAAATGTTTTTCTACAACCAAATGAATATGCTAAAAGATGAAAAATACATACGTAGGAAATACTGAAGTAAAAAAAGGAAAAATTAAAAATATATATACTGAAGTATGAGGAACACTAAATGGGTGAATATGAATATGTTAGGGATTTCTTTACCTGTGTAAATGACATTTTTAGTAAAATCATATGTATTGGTCAAAAGCTATAAGGTGCATTAATTGTTATAAAGATCATGATAATCCATCCTAACATGTCTCATTTTAAAATATTTTCCTTTTATGTAGATTCTATGACACATTATCTCTGGATTATTTTCATTACAATCACATCACATATGAATTAAGAATGGATAAATATACGAACATACAATGAAAATTTGACAGAGAAACATATTTCAAAGATACCAAGAAAGAGATGTCCAATAATATTTACATCGTAAAAAAATGGTTCCCCTGATTCCAAAGTTAATGTTTATAAGAATGATGATGAAATTTAATCCATGTTTCTAAAAATGTTAAATGAGGTACATGTATATACAATGGGAAAAATTCCTTTAAATCCTTTTAATGTGGATCTATTATGCACATTGTAACTATTTTTTCTCAAATAATTAAATAATTGGATGATGAAGAATATGATAGATGGAAGTGAAGATCGAGGAATAACTAGGCTGATAAGGCTATATATTTTTCAAAAGGGAATGACAAATTACTCTTAAAATCCATAATAAAAAGTTTATTATCAAATTATTATGAAGAAGGTGATAGTGAAGTTGAACATAAATATTCTACTAAGAAGGTTGAGAATAATTTTATTACAATACTGGATAATGAAGAGTTGTGAAATCATGGTTCTTTAAAAGAATAAACAAATTATAATATCATCTGAAAGAATAATTAAAATAGTTTCTAAGAATTATGGAATGGAAAATGGATGAAATAATTGAGTTGAAAATGAATGTTATTCAAAAAGTGGTAAATAATGTTTTCTTGAGTAAATAGTTAATAGTGTGAAATAAAATGATGATTTGACGAAATAAATTTTGTAAAAAAGTATTTGTAATGAACATATAGATGTAATGTTGAGGGAAAAAGTATAATAACCAGAACATTTACAAAAAAATATTTTTAAGCTAAAAAGAGGAATAAATGTTTCAAAAACTCTATCTGAGTTGTTATTGAATGTTATTGTAATGATGATCTTGGTAAGGATAAAAAAAGATACCTTCAATGGTGGAGATGAATCACTGAAGTATTTATAATAAAAGAACATTTAGATATTTGTGTTTGTGAGAAAAACAAATAAAGTTGTAAAATTTGAAGTTACTAAAAAATATGATCCCATAATGAATTATGTTACCTATGTATTGGATAAGGATGAAAAGAAAACAGAGATGAAAAGGAGTATTAGATATAAAACAGAAATTTTGGTTGTAAATAATGTTTTAATGATAAAGATGAGAAGGTTGCTGAGAAACATGTTCAGTACAGTAGCCAATATAGAGGTTTTGGAGGAAAATTATAATTTTATGTGAATTTATGTTATTGTGATGCATTCTAACCCATAAAAAATGATCGTTCTTTTAAAAAACACTATTATAATTATTCAACAAGTTATATATAGAAATTTTTTATGGGGAGTCAATGAGATCAATGAAAAAAGTAGTTTGTTTTAATAAATGCTAAGTATGTTGGAGGGAAAGTTTAAAATAGATTCAAAAATTGAAAAAAAATTATGATATATGAGAAAATTCCAAACACCTTAAAAATAGATGACTTTTTTTACCATCGTAACAGTTGTTTCGAAAAAAATTCCCAATAGAAGGTGGTGATGAAATAAACAAGAAGTGGTAATACTACTGTTCTTCAAACTACTTTGAATGCTATAAAATGATAACGTCCATGGATCTTTGATTGTGGGGGTTCTTCACATATTATAGGATACATAATTATTTTGAATAATGTAAAATAATTAAAATATGGAATAATGACATTTCAAAATGATTAATCACAAGGAATTAACTGTGGTTTATCATCCAACATTGGTAATGAAAAATTTAAAAACAGTAAAACATTATATGTTGATGGGGTGAAGCCCAACCTACTAAGTGCTGGAAAATTTTTTATCGGGTTAAGAATGTTATAATCAAAACATATCGGTTTCTTGTTTAATGTTAGGAGGATACACGGATAGTTTCAAGATTCCAATATAAAAAAGGAAACATGTTCCATATTGGTGAAATAAAAAACTATTGATACATTGGTATGGGGGAAGAGAATCTATTTTTGAATTAAAATATCTAACAAATGTTTTAGATAAATAGGAGAAAATTATCAAATTGATATAATTTCTAAGATATTATTAATATGTCAAGAAGAATATATTGGTGTTGCACAATTTTTCAGAAAGGAAAGATTAATATTTTTTGAATAAGAATATTGAATTTTTTTTAATAACACCATTGGAACTAATTCATTCAAATATCTATGGGCCAATGAGAAAAAAATAATCAAGTAGAGGTAGGTACATCTTCACTATCATTTATGACATTACATTAATTACTTGTTTTATATATATGAAGAAAAATTTATATTCTCAAAAAATTATTAAAACTATGAGGAGGAAAGATGAAAAGGAATGTGATTATTCCATGAAGAATATAATAATTTATAAAAATGGTGAGTATAATAATTAATATTTTTCAATTTATATTTATTAGAACAGAATTAATCTTTAGTTCATTTCACTATATACTAAACAAAAAAAGGATATCTTAACGGAAAAAATAATCATTTGGTGGAAATGGAGATAACTATGTTACATGAACATGGTATTTATCATTACTTTCTACGGAAATAAACGAGTATTGCTATGTATATCAATAAATGATTATTATATAGAACATGTTTAGACATGAATCCATGTGAAATTTTTTATGAAAAAACTATAACTTTTATCACTTAAGAGTTTCTGTGAGTCAATGCATCATAAGGAAGTAAGGTGGGAACCTTAGAATTATTAAAAAGAGAGAAAAAGATTAAATTTTCATGGATATAAATTTGATGGAATAGGATTATGATTAGTCAAAAAATTAAATATTATGTATAATTGATTTTATTAATGTGAGAGATTTGTAATATTTCGAAGAAGATAAATAGGCTTATATAGATAAAGAAGTTGAACAGGACGATGAAATTTTTGTTAAAAATTTAGATAAGGATACTGATGGTGGTAATAATATTCAAGAAGAAGAATAAGACTTATCTATTTCATGTAATGATGAATAAACACAAATATCTCATCTCAAGATGAGGAATAAAAATGAGGCTCAAGACATTACTGTTGATCAACATCTATTGTTTCAAAAAAGAAGTAACATTTCATATAATAATCAGTATTTAAAAGTTGAGACAAAGATATAAGGGAATCATTTGAGAATTTGGGATAGATTTAATCTAGGAACATGGTGCTTGATCATATAGAAAATAATTAAACAAGGGAACATGTACCCAAGACTGGTAAAAAATTGTTGTTGGTACAATATGTGTTTTCCAAAAAAAAAGATGAATTAAGAAGTTGATGTGATAAAATACAAAGCATCATTAGAGTGAAATTTTTACTATGAAATTGAAGGTGTTTATTTTGATGATACATTTTATCCAATATAAATGATAAAAACAATCATAAAATCGTGATATTTCTGTTGAATTATTTTATTTTATTTTCAAATGGATTTGATGTTTGTATTTTTGAATGTGGATTTTGATGTGGATGTACACATTAAATAAAGATTTGAATTTGTTATTGGGAAAGATGTATGTTATGATTATTGAATGATGTGAGACTTTTATATTTTTAAATAAGTTATAGGGGGATGGTATTCCAAATAGGAAACATTAATAAAGAAGATGATTTTTATGAAAGGAAGAGTCGAAAACAATATTTATTTCAAGGAAGGATATGTGTTTTCCATTATCATTATTATATATGTTGATGAAATTATATACGCTGTGAATAATGAATGATCTTGTGATATATTTTTGTAAGAAATAAAAGTTTTTTGTGAGATGTCTATGATGAGATAAATGAAATAATTTCTTTTGTTAAGAATTTTACCAGATAAGAAACAAATGTTTCTTCCTCAATAAAAGTACATTACGGGAAATCATAAGATCTTAAACATGGAAAATTATAAACCAATTTCCACAAAAATTTCATTAGGAACCACTTTTTCAAAATATTGTGAAGGAAATGACAGTGATCAGAAATAGTTTTGAATATTGATAGGATGTTTGTTGTGTTTGACTTCCTAAAAAAACATTTTTAGGTTTTAATGATAGGATCAAAATTTCATTGTGCTCTAAGGGTATAAAATTTATGTTCAGCTAAAATGATTCCAATATATATCAAATGGACAAAGAAATTTGATCTCAAGTTTGATATCTCAGAAAGTGTTGACAATGTTCAGTATTTAGACGCTGATGTTAATGAAATGTGGATGATAGAAGATCCACATATGGTGGAATTTTCATTTTGGAGAAAATTTGTGTAATATGTCATAAATTGAAATATTCTTTAGTAACTCTAAGTATAGATATTCTAGAGTATGATTTGTTAGTCAATATTTTACCCAACTCATATGGTTAAAGACTAAAATTAATGATTTACTTGTAGATGTATAGATATCTTTGATTATAGGTAGTGATAATCAAAGTCAAATTAACATCTCTAGGAATCCAAAATTATAATTCAAAATATATTACAACCAAATATCATATCATCAAATAGAATTTTGATAATGATGAGTTGAATTTGGAGTATGATCCAGAATAAAAAAAAGTTATTGAAATTTTTAAAAAACCTTATAAAAGGCATATTTTTCAAAATTGAGGCAAAACATAGGCATTCAATAACATTTCCATGATGGATGATGTATTTATTTGTTTTACCTCTATAACATTATAATTTTATAGTTTCTAAGGGGGGTAGGGTTCATAAATTTATATATTTTTATGTGCTAAAACATTTAAAAAATAACGTAAATATGGGGAGTTGTGGGTAGACTATGAATTCAACAATGTATCCTTTTATAAAATATTGTAATGAAGAGGAGTTGTGGATAAGATATAAATTAATCAATATAAAATTTTGAACTAATATATCAATTTCATAGAGGGCTTGTAGTAAACTAATATTCTTATTTTATGAAAATTGATGTATTTGAGACAAGTTGAGGAAGAAAATATGAGGAATATTTCCATAGTCACTACTTTTATATAGAATTTATTTTCAATCAATAATTCATGTTTCTTACAATGAGTTATATCATATAATATTATAATTTTCAATATGTAATCCATATATTGAGGATACAATGTTTGGTGATTTATGAATCATTAGGTGACAACGAAATCCATAGGGGGAGATTGTTAGTACCAAGATGATAAAAATGATAGTAATATTCAGGTATATTATTTTGTTTTCAATGAATATTAAGAAGTAAAAATCACCTCACACTGATTTTGTTTAAAATCTTACTGACTTTACTATTATGAAAAATTGAGCTCATAATTCTTAGGAAAGTACATCATATTGTAAATATGTTTTTTGAAAGAAAAGATTCATTAGAATCCCACCTCGTCTAGAATAAGAGATGGTCACATTGTGAAAGAAAATCAATTATACATGGATAAAATATTATATATTATATTTCATTGTTGTTTTTTATTTCTCTAAAATCACAATTATTTTGTAAAACTTGTGATGAAATATTGATAAAAAATGGGCAAAAATGGTGCTCCTAATAACATTCAGGATAATCGTGTTTAGGCTGAGTAGGAAAGGAAGAATTTTTTTGTAAGAAATGGATGATACAATACATTCCATTATTAGTCAAATGATGAATAATATTATCTTTAATGTATTCAAGTCCATGAAGGAAGTCATGATACCTGATGATAGTTTGTAGAAGTATGATTTTTGTGAATATGAAGATTTTTGGTATCACGATTATCATAATGAGTTTGTTGGAAATTTATTTGTTTGAATGTTTAGAAGGTGTTTCTTGTCATAATGAGAGAAAACAAATGTGTTAGTTTTAAATTAGGAAAAAATACTAAATATTTAAATCATTGGAGAAAGAATTTGATGAGTTTTATAATCAAAAAGGGAAAGATGTTAAGCACTGAATGTTCATTAGAACCATTTTAAGAAAAAAAATGAGTTTCTGAAGGTGAAGTTACTAATACAAATATATTAGATTCAATATAAAATTATAATCAATAGGTGTAGAGTTATTTTCATGATGATATTTTGGGTCTGAGTGTAACGAAAATAAGTTAATGTTTTTGGACCAATTATAAAATAAAAATCCAGGAATGTTCGACAATGAAGACAACAATTTATCATCAATATCATTTTCTGATTATTTTATGTAAACAAATTATTTTCATTTTTGTTGTAATTATTTCAAGTTAAAATAATAAAAGAATATATTATTTTATAGTTTTCCTCCTTGTAAAGAGATAGATTATAATGAAAATCCAAATTGGAATCCGAATGTTGTTTTTAATGAATATGATGAAGAATATAACAAAATTATTGTCAAGGGGGAGCTTAATGTTTGAGAAATATTCTTGATGTTGTTTTAATAATTTGGCATGGAGAATTGTAATGAAGAAATCATATAGGTAAAATTGGTATGGAAAATCAAAATTTGACTGTGGATTATTAAATAAGTCCAAAATAGGCTGATGTTATTAAAAGATTTGAGAAGATTCATGCAAAATTTAGAAGCATTGATGAATTATTAAATTCATACGAAATTCATGGGAAACAATGAATTTGGATGTCTTGTTTAGTAGGAATTATTTTCAAAATCCCTCCCAAATAATATTTTGGTCTACCATAAAAGGAGTAGTTCCTTTTAGTTTCATGAAAAGAAGTTTAATAGAGAGTGAATCTCCAATTTTCATTGGAGAAGATGTTTCCATAATGAGTTTTCTTAAATATTTTTTCCAATTATAAGAAAACTAAATAGAAGAGACATGATCATGTTCAAATATTCATCATTTTGATATGAAACATAGGAATGAGAAAATCATATTGGAATTTATAGACTGAATAATAATTAGTCCAAAAAAGTTACAGAGTGTATACATATAGATCCATACATTTTTTATATTAAGAAATTAGACTGGGAAAATTCGATTGGGAAATCTAACTCAGTTTTATTATAAAATCTAGGATGTTCTTACCAGCTATTGCGTAAAAGTGAAGAATTGTTTTAAAATATCATATTTTTGAATGTTCATCAGGAAGCACCATAACATGTTTGATGTAAAAAATATATTCTATCATTCATTCTTCTTGATGAACATGAAATTTTTTGATGATCATATGTCAACATGAGGGTAATGGAATATCCTACCTTTTTAATTCCACACAAAGGTATTTTTTCTAGCATATTGTGTAGTATTGGATTGATTCCAAACCATACCAAGGATTTCTATACTCATAATGAAAAGTGAATATTATAAATTATTATGTTCATGTGGACGTGTTTTTTTTATTTTCAAAAGGGAAATAAATCCTTAATAAAAGGTGAAGGATGTTTCTTAAGTGATGAAACATAAAAGAAAAAGATAACACTAATTCACCACTCATCATCTTAGTGATACAACTATCATCGGTAGGAAATTAGAGCCTATGTCCCTGACACCAACTCCATCGTGAGATCGATCTCTTTATTGGGTGTTAATCCTTAAAAATAATCAGGAAACCCATATAAAAAAATATACAATTATAGAAAAATTATATTTATGGAATACTCTCTCATCTAGAACACATATTACTATCTAATCCATGTTGCAATTAAATCTTAATTGAGTTGGTCCTATATGTCCATCTTAAAGATCCCAATCACGATAGTGAAAATAGATACCTCCTTGATTATATAGAATATAATCTCTCATATACTAATAGTCTATATTATCCTGGTACAAAACTAGCCAATCAATACCAATAATCAAATCGAAACCTCTCAATTCTAGAAAAAAAAAGGTTCCCAAATGAATCGACAAACACTAATTTCTAGAGAACACAATTTACACTATTTAATATTCACTGAACTCACTCCCAATGGTGTGTCAATGGTCACAACACAATCTATAATTTCTACAACTAATACTAAACCAATTTAAAAAGGACTAGATATAGTGGAATGTGATGGACCTATATAAAAAACAAAAAAAATGGAGGATGATACACGAATCATACATCTGACAATAGACGGTCTTGCATCCATAATAGCTCTTATTGACCACATATCATGTAGTTGAATAGCCCCTGTGTCCTAGGATCTAGTTTTACTCCCATATTATATTCCATTTGTCTGTTACTAAATCTCCAACATAGTTGTATTTCTTCTCCTTCCTCGACCTGAACCTCCAAAGGATGTCTAGATTCTAGTCAAATAAGGGTTAGTTGATTCCATCATAGACTCTATAACCTATCCTGATCACCGACCACTATTCTTCTATGTTATTCCCATTGAAAAAGTAGATAGGTTACCGAAATTATTTATCACATCATGATTAACTATTTTATCTCACCGATACACCACTATATTAAAAAATTATTTATTGAAAATTCTAAATACAATAAAAAATATAAATAATATCTAACTCAATTTGTATTTGTTTATCACATTTAAAAATGTTTTTTTAATTGTTTTATGTATTCATTTTATGTGGAAGTTATTTAGAGATCCCATGATGGATGTCAAGAAAAACATTCAAAACTATAGAGGTTCCAAAGAACACATGTGGATTGAAACCCACATGGGAACAAATATGTGATTTTAATGGTTATGATCCAAAATACAATGGGAAAATACTCTTCAGAAGATACCCATCCCTAATTAATTTATGAAGGGGGAAAACAAACCAATATGTCAATGAAATTAAACCTACTTGATGTAAAACTATTTATACTACATTTCATCCATAAATTTAGATTTTGTTTTTCAAAATGATGGAAAACATTTAGTGGAGATAGTCAAGATGTGTGGAAACACCTTTTAAAAAAAATGATATAATACATTCTATCCATGAAAAATCATGGGAAAAATGGTTTTTCAAAATATTGGTGCTCAAAACCACCTTCCACTATTACAAGTAATTGACACATTGGGAACCCCATTTGTATGTTCAAACATGAGAAACCATTTTCATGTACTAATGGATTCCTGTAAACCATTTTGATGTTTTTTCGGCTCCCTGTCCACATACATCCAACTCCAATGATGTCAAAGTTCTAGAAGAGCTTATTCCCCATCGCAATGGTGGTAGGGATGGTGGGTGATCTTTGCAAGGAAGACAATAACAAGAATAATAATATTTATCACATGATTGTTTTTATAAATCATTTTATATTATGGTCATTAATTTTAATTTATATTTAACATAATTATTTTAATCCATATAATTGATTCAATTTTTCTTTCATTACCCATCGATATTTTATTTTATGTTCGTCACATATATTTCTATAATCAGACATAATAATAATCCTATTCATTATTAAAAACATGTGATTTTATTATTCCTCAAAAAATCTAAATGAATAATAATGGTCTGGAACTTGGAAAAATGATTTTTAACTCATGTATTAGTATAATTTTTATATATTTAGAGTCTTATGGGTACCAACGATCTTGGTTTACCCTCATCCCATGGATTGCACCAATATATTATAATCGACTAAGAACAATTGAATTTTTTAGTCTTGTTGTAACTTATAAATTATCACAACATTATGATATATAATTCACAATAAACTGTTTTTTGAACTATTAAACTCTTTGAGTTAGGTTATTTTATGTTTAATCATTATTTTAAATACCACATTTTTTTTAAAAAACATGTTGGATATTAACTCCCTATGATCACTAATACACCTTGAGAGATGACCTATGGTCCACCATATGCTATAAAATACCATTTAAAACACAATAAATTTGACATATTAGGATAAAATATTCATATTTTGGATGTTTTTCATGGATCACGGTTGGTTTTAGTGTGTGTTTATGAAAATATAATTATAAATTGTGTGAATATTTTTTTCTTTATTCCATACTATTACATTTAATTTTTTCTGAGTTATTTCCTGTGTAGTTTCTATTCATGTCACATTATACTTAGGGACATTTACCTCCTATTTAACTATTACATGAGTGGATCATATGTTAGAGACACCAAGACACACATGACAACCCTTTATAAGAGGATACCCCACTCCTTATGAAATTTATAAAACTATATTATTTGAGTACCAATCTATAAAATGGACATAAGGTGTACAACATGGATAAAAGTAATAAAACTCTAAATGAAATAATGTCTCATGATATTGATATCCAATATGCATATATTCATTTACAATGTGAAGCAAAAAACAGCCAACTAAAATCTGGTTTAATTCACTTATTACCAAAATTCGATGGAATCATTGGAGAATACCCACATAAGAGACTGAAAGAATTTCACAATGTGAGTTAAAAATCCAAACATATAAATACATATGAAGAAATAGTAAATCTTTCCTAATTCACATACTCATTATCATACACTTTAAAATATTTTATATACTTTGTCAACTACCCAATAAGAGGTTGGGAAGACATTAGATGCCTTCTACATAAAAAAACATCCCATCCTCTTGAACTGTAACTGTGATTAATGAAATCTATAGTTCATGGAATTCACTAGGGGAGAGACTATATAAATATTGGTAATGATTCAAATATTCTTGTACAATATGTCCAAACAACCAAATAAATGGTCAAATTTTAATAAAATACTTTTGTAAATTTTTAATTCCAATTGTTCAAAACATGATTAATACATCTGTAGGTTGTCAACCAATTGACAGTGCCTCATTCGATACATAAATCCTCATTGGAAACATGGTTCAAAACACTAAAAATTTTCGTTCAAGGTGTAGTGTACCCATTCATGTTTTCCCTAAGTTGAAATTTTCTATATCTAATAATAAAGTGGAGAAGATGATCAAAGTGGTAATTACCATACTTTGACAGCTTTCTCTTTCACAATGGAAATTGTAATCTTCTCCTCCCATCCATTGTGGTTCAATTATTCTAAGAGGCTTTATTCAAACCAAATCACAAATTTGAGATAAAATAATAAGAGTATTAAGATAATATTTTGAGGACACCCCTATAACCAATCAATTATGAAATAAAATACTACCCATCCAAGCCAGTATGGATTGAAACCCAGGTCTATAGTAAAGTGGAGTATTCAAAGATACCTCTGAAAACATAGAAACAACTATGGTAGATTAGTCATCAACCACCACCTAGAAATCCTCTAACTACACAAAGGCCTTTCAATAAGACCCTGTAAAAATGAACCTTGCATAAAATAAATGATGAAAAGAATAGCTAGAAAAAATAAAATTATAACAAACCACCCAAGATTCCCTAAAACACCAAATAAACTATTATGGAAAACTCTCGAAATTGGTGGGGGGAAATCCAATGTTATTGGTTTGGAAAAATACCCTCTAGACCAGTATTTAAGCTTATGGATAATTTTACTTAATGTGGAATTACCTTTCAGAGTAAAAAAACTTTAAAGGAAAACATACCCTCTATTAGAGTCACCCTTCTAAATGAAACCAATATCCCAAATACTGAAAATGGTCCAAATGAGGAAAAGTACTGTCATGAGAGTTTCTCTTCCCAAGGAAAGGGAGTTTCATTTATGGAACCATGATGAAAACCATTCCCATTATATTTCACCAATGGGATACCAACCAAGAATAGAAAATTTAAATATTCTTGAAAATGTAATCTTTAAAAAATTATGTTATATGCAAGATAACATTCACTTTATAGACACCTTTATGAGAATTCCACAATACGTAAAGTTTATAGTGGATATATATATACATTAAATAAGAAATTGAGTCAATTTTACTGTGATCTTGGGGTGGAACGAATTAGTTCTGATAGAGGCATCACATCACACAATATTCAATGATCTTGGAAAATTTTATATTACAAGAACCATTAGGGAGTATTTCCATTCCAATGTTATGTTTGATTTGCATGATCATATAAATGTGTTTTCTCCTCAATTTTTTTCATAATTTAATGTAATGGAATTAAATCACAGATGTTTTTTCTTCAACTAGTAAACTGAATTACCTCGTACTCCACTAGTGTGTTAATGAATCTTCTTATTAGGGTGAAAATTTAAATTTCCTTATGAATTTTTATGTTATTAAAAAGTTTGATTAGAAGATGAATAGAGAGCCTCCTATAATATTGGGGACAAAATTATTTAAAAAATTTAAATATATATATGATTTCCATAATGGTTCATTTTCTTGGGAGTTTTGTGGTAACAATTTCCAATTCAACATCCTTGATTCCATGAAGAACCAATTAGAAGAACATTACACAATCATTGTTAATTATATTTATTTACTTCATTACCATTAAAAACATATATTATTTCCCTTGATCCCCTTTTTGAGTTTTTTATCACTAATAGACATTCTAGGTAATGAATCATGCATTGAATTTTGTACGAGTTTAGAAAAATAAATTTCATGTTCTTTAAATGATGAATTCTTTAGCAATGATGATCCCATAGACATCTATGATAATGATATGCTTGTATAAAACTATCAATAATTTGAGCATTTTACCATAGAGTAGTTATATGAGATAATTCAACTCCACCATTCACATTCACTCAATTCAATCAAAAATACCTTTGATTTGTAATGTAAAAAACTTCCTCAAAATTTGATATGTTCAATCTTGAGAATGTAATCAAGATGTTTATAAACATTGATAGTTTACTCCCTCCAGAGCATGTATAATGACTTATTGACAATCTGATGGAGTATAATGAAGCATTGGGTTAGATAATTTTTGATATTCCTAGTATTATCCCAATAATTTTCATGAATAATATATTTGATAAATGATGATTATAAACTAGTGAGGCAAGAAAAATGATGATTGATCCCCAAAATCCTTGATGTTGTTAAAGATGAGGTAACCAAATTAATGGCTGATGGAATAATTTACCCCATATCTGAGAGACAATGGGTTATTCTAGTATAGGTTGTTCCAAGAATGAAATGTATTATGAAAAATAAAAATTATAAAAACAAATGGGTTGAAACCCATGTGCATAATAGTTAGCATGTTAGTATAGATCACCATTGAATAAACATACAAACTATTATGTAATACTTCCCATTTCCATTCATTGAACTAATGTTATAGTGTGTACTAGTGAGGTCCAACTTATAATTTCTTTTTTGGTATTATGGATACTTTTAGATATATATTTTCACTAATAATTAGGAAAATTCAACATTTTATTTCCACATTGAAAAATTTTATTACTGTAGGATCCCATTATTTCCATACAATTATCATAGTACATTCCAGTGATGCATTGTCCTTATTATTTTTAGATTACCTAGTGAATTGAATGGATGTATTCATGGCTGATTTCACTATATTCATACCCTCTATTGATCATTATTTTACTAGTCATAGCTATTCCCTAAATTTAGTTATTGAAAATGGTCTCACATTAAATTATGAAAAAGTCCATTTCATTGTGTGACATGGTATTGTACATAAAAATTTCATTTATGGGTATTGTATTGGAGAAGTTAAATGAAATTAAAAAATTATTTCTTACCTAAAAATTCCCCAAAAAAGAATGGTATGTTTTAAATTTCATAATTTATGTTGGATTTTTTTATCTTCTCATTTGTTACATTAGTATGATTGCAATTCCCCTCTCCCTATCACTCAAAAAAGAAAAAGAGTTTTTTTAAAATATTTATTGAATATTTTTAAAAATTTAAATGTATTCACAAATAACCCCCTATAATCCAACCACATCAATGGTATTTGAAATTCTGGCCCTTGTGTTACACCTCTAACTTCGTAGTTGGGAAGTATTATGAGAATAGGTTCATTGAGATACACATGGCATAGACCATGGCTCGCGCACATTGGACCCTGCCCAACAAAACTACTCCACAACTTAAAATAAATTCATTTCCATTGCATTTCCATTGGATATATTAAGATCATAACATTTTGGGACCAATTTAATTGTGTTATCAGACCATGAACCCCTCTGATATCTCTTTAAGAATCCCGAATTCAGACCACATATCATTCACTAGATACTCCTCTATAGGGTATTTAGTCATGAAAATAAAGAAAAAATGAGTATGGAATGTTGAGGATTGACATATTAGTAGGATCCTCCAATACTAATAAATTGACTCATCCCATTGTATTCCCACAAATTGACCTCCTTCCTAATGAGAAAATGTATAGAATGAATGATAAAATTCGTTGGGATTATGAAATTGTAAATTAACTGTTAGTGTCTTGAAATCTGACTGATTTCAACAAAATCCAAACATAATTTCTGAAACTGGAGTCTCGTTGGTATATTGGGGTTATACCCTAGCATTGTAGAACATTTCATGAACAATTCATCTTGTTTTTTGATCTATATTATGATGTTCATTTTATCCTTAGCTTCTTCTACAGTCTTTATTGTGGGGGAATCATTGGTCCCTAAAATAAATCTCTCAAGGACCTCTATTCTAGACTCATTTAGAAATCACTATTTTTGGACTCCCAATTTTTTTTTCAAAGTTCATCCTCATTATTAAAAGAATGGGGAAGGTCACTAGATAAAATAACATTCCAAAAAAACAATTTTTCATTCGTTAAATTTTAAATTTTTGGGGAATGAACATTATGAGACCATTATCTAATTTATTTGCAACCATTTACATCCTTATATAATATGATTGATTATAAAAATGGATAGAGGCATGATCCACAAGGAATGATGATTCAATGAGATTTGTGTAATTTTTGATATCAAAAAATATCTATTGGTTTGGATTACCTAGGCTTATCATCATTAGAGATGGTTCTCATTTCTACAACTGAATAGAGCAGTCACTTTTTTCCAGTATGGGGTCGAAAATCATGTGTACGCTATATACCACCATTAAAATAATGGTCAATATGTGGTGTGATATAGGGAGGTAAAAAAATCTTCATAAAATTATTCAAAACAATATATAAAAATATAGAATAAGACCCTATTATTCATTTTGGGGTTTACTGAACTTCTCTCAAAACACCCAGTAGAACGTAAACCTATTGGATAGTTTTTGAAAATATTTGTCACCTAATTATTGAGATAGAGAAATGGGCTTACAGGGACATTAAATAATGAAATTATAATCCTTATGGTGTAGGTTCTCAAAGGATATTATCAATTCATCCATTGGTGGAAATTAGAAGAGATTCAAATGAGAACTCCAATATTTATATGGAGTGAACCATGGTTTCCCACAACCACCTCATCCTTCAACATCAATTCCACATCGGGAATAAGGTCCACCTATTAAATGGAATATATATGCCTTAATCTAAGTTCCATTACCTCTATTTTGGCCAATACATTGTAATTAAATATTAACCATTTGTTGATGTTCATGTTAAAAATGAGGAAACAAAATAATCCTTGGCTATAAATTGGAAGTGGTAATGAACATTCATGAATCCATTACAGATTCCTAGATAGTGAAACTTCGTGTTATAAAAGATACCTACTAATGAATCCCACCATGATTTATCCTTCTTTCCAAAATTATCTCTGATTATAGTGAGTAAACTACATACTCTTGGTGTATGTGGGGGGGGGGGGGGGTACATTCATTGGTTAGTTAGTAATTGTAATCATCTTTCATAAATTAATCTTTTCTTCTTGTTGAATAGTATTTTTACCTTCCACCCTTGTCCCTCTCACTTTTGGATCAGAATATTCATTTTTTACAACATAAGAAAAGGGATTATTAAAAATTCAGAAGTAATTTTCTTATTTTATATTGTTTAACATTTATTTTTATTGATGATGAAGGTGTGTTTTACCATGAATTTAACTTTATGGTGTGACTTTTGTATGCACATTCATCAATTTTAGATGATATGAATGGTTTTATATATTTGAATCCTTTTAAAAGACTCATATCCTTTATGTGAGTAATTTATGTGAAAATTGATTTATATTATATATCCACTCATCCTTTGGCCTAACTATAATGTGAGAATATTTATATATTATTATGATGTTAATATTAATGAGCATAATGTATATCTACATAAAAAAATTATTTTCCAAAATTTTCATTCTTTATCTTATATATTTCATTATTGTACCAGATTGACCTATTCTTGTGTACCTATTATCTGACTATTGTATGCATTCAAAAAAACAATAAAAACATAAAAAATTATATATTGAGCAGAGTGATGAAATGTAAAAATTACGAGGATATTTAGTTCATAAGAATAATGTTTTAGTTATAGGAATGATTATATGAGAGGGTCAAGCAATTTGATTACAAAAGATACATGACATGTTTAGTGGAAAGAATAGTGTAAGTAGAAATTTCTAAAAAAAATATATTTAGTTGATAAAAAGTGGAAATAATAGCATGAAATGGTTGTCACACATATTTTTAATATTTAGTTACATAGTTTACTTTTGAATTATTTTCACAAATTGGTTTTATGTACCGCTTAAAATTTTATTTTGAAGTAATTTATGAAGAATTATTTTCCTTGACCACTGAGAATAACTCCATTTTGTGGATTTTTCATTGATCACATTTTTATCAAGAAATATTTCATCAATGAATATTAAATATTCATGATGTTGGGAATATCCCCATGCATCATTTTTTGAAATAATTATTTTCCTAGGACTACAAATGATAATTTGCGGGGTGTGATTGATCCTTGTTTAAATATTTTATTTCACACTTACACCACTAGATTAAACTTAATTTATATTGTAAATTCCAAATATAATAACAAAATTTTCATAATTGTATATTGAAATTTTGAATTTTTATCACTATTAAAAATAGATATTCTACTTGTTTTGAGGTTTACATTATTGGTGGATGTGATTTAGTGCGACCATGATGGAATTCAAGAATAATTTTCCATATAGTGTACAAGACCAAGAACACATGTGGACTCAAACACACACAAAAACTAATACTTAAATTCAATTAGTATGATAATTTTTTGTCTCATCCATGATACATTGATCTAGAACACTTATAAAGACACTCAATCACAATTCATTCATCCAGGGCCCCAACAAAATTGATTTATCAAAAAATTGAATATAATAGAAGTGAGATGTTAGGTTATGTATTTCATATATATCATAGTCTCTTGACATAAAAATGATTTCTATTTTTTGGTGGAGATATCCAATAAGTTGGTAAAATAATTTATGTTATTTGAAATGTTATTTAATATTGTAAGGACACCCAAAATCTATGGGCCAATTAGTTTTCTAAAATATGTTTTATTAAAACCACCTTCCACGTTGAATATAAACTAGATCCTAAGGAACAAAATTTGTATGTTCATCCTAGAGGAAAAATTATTCTAATTTGGTGTCCAAAGGAGTCATCTAATCCATTTGGATGTTCTAGACCATCTTATTCTCATAGGGAGAGCTGATATGAAGTCTCAATTCCACACGATCTTCTTCACCCTCTCTTGGGTTGGATAAATAAGGGTTGATTATTGCGAGGGAGATGAGAAAATTTCGGAACATAATTCAACATTGGTTTAGTATATAATGTTGGTTTATATTATTCTATTATATTTATATTAAATTATTTTGATTAATTGAATTTGAACGCTTATTTCATAATTTATTAGTGTTTAACATTTTGTGTGTTATTTTTGTAGTTCCAATTGTACAACATATATATAATCATTATTCCCATGAACATTATATTTCATTATTCCTGACAATCCTTAAATCATGATAACGGAATGGAACCAAAATAGTAGATTTTTATGTCAAATTTTAGTGTGATACCCACCAATTTAGAGTCTTGTGGGTACCCAAGATTTTGGTTTTTTGTCAACCAAAGGATTACACAAGAAATACTATTCAATTATGAATAGGGAACATTTCAAGTCATGTTATAATATATAAATGATCACTTAATTTCCATATTTTATTTAAAATCCTATTTTTTCTACTACTAAAATCCATAAATGGTTTTAATTTTTAATCATCATTTAAAACCCCCATGTTCTTTTTTTTTGTTTTTGGAGAACCTATTTAAAATTTCTACTCTAAAATCACCAACACTCCATTAGAGATAAACTAGGGTCTTCCCTATGCTATATATCCCCTTTAAAAATTTAATAAATTTTACATGGCATAAAAACATTGTCACATACAAAAAGAACCACACTAAATTGAAGAATAGACAATGAGGCTGCATATGACCATAATTTCCAGACTAAAAGCACTTCATTATATCATGGTCCTAAAATGGATTCCCACTATCATTAATGATCAATTTTTTATTTTCATGGTGATAATTTTCATTGGGGTTCTTCTTGACATAGGAGTAAGAGATCTGAGTTCACCCTATTGAAAAAACCTAACTGATTCTTGGGAACACTTTCAAAAAAACATCCTATAGGAGATCCTAAACAAACAAGTCTAAAAAGATACACTAGAAATAAATTCACCTATGACCTGATATATTATTGAATCCCATCATATATAATCAATTCCTTGTAATGATCACCAGCTGTTAATGATGGAGCAATGTACTATTGGTCGATGAAGTGTAAAATATATTCCATCGTTGACATTAAATCCAATTTAAGGGGAATGAACTCATGCACCTTCTCATACGAAAATATTTCATCATATATGTTACTCAAAAACATCAACTAAAATTCATTCTGGGATAACTAATATTATTTTTCATATTTCCTTGTAGTGTCCGGCCATTGAATGGAATTTCCATAAATAAAGTACTTTAAAAATTTAAACTTGTTATTAAAAAGTGCCTCTAGGTTCTTGAATATCACCATGAAAAAATCAAACCCGAACATGGAAACATGGGGTACTCCGTCCCATGTGTATGTAGGCATATGATGCAGCTAAAAATCTCACATTATAACAATCATCAATGGTAATATGTGAATAATATTTATTTCCATGGATCGCCTGACCCTTTGGAATCTATAACAATGTTGAACATCTATCTCATCAATACGAGTTACAAGATGCTCCTTTTTAGCTTTGTTATGGGTCTGTTTATTTATACTCTCTTGATCATCAAATTTAAGGAAATTTGGATGCATTTTATCTAAGGGGAAACTCACCCGTTAGTAAACTGGATAAAAATGAGGTCAACATAGCAGGTGACAACAACCAAGAACCAGTGGCTCCTAGTCACCCTAAACAAGGATTAGCAGGTGAATTGAAATTAACTTAAATTTATTTCATATTCATTTATCTGAAATAATATTTATCTCATTTCATAGTTCATATAGGAAAATATATCCCTTGCCGTAAATATGTCCATATTATGAACAATGTATTTCTTGATATATCCATATGTTCATATCATGTTTTATACATACTAATCACATGTAATACCTAGACATGAATATAAATCTCATGAAATAATACCATCACACAATGTTAATCAGCCATGTTTAAATAACATGAACCATAACAAAAATAATGAACAATAATCCCATCCCTAGTCACTTAGATTGTCCCCCATACATTGGTTAGCTACTACCATACAAAAGATAATTAGAATGTCTTGACATATCCTACTATGCTTTATAACATTCCAAAATAGTAATGGATTATAAAAAGAATAATCTAAAGCCTATGATTCCACGTTATAATATCCCTTGATCTGATAGTCTCTTAGGTGAAAAAATGTGGTTGGTTATAGAACCATAACTATGACACCAAATAAATTGTAGGCTAGAAACTAGTAGTGGGGGTCGGAGAAAATATTGTAGGGAGCTTATACCTTATGGTATAGATTTATAATAAATTGTATATAAAAATATATCCTAGTCATATAAATTGAGGAAACAATACATCATACAACAATAAGGTAATGGAAGAACGAAGTGAATAAAACAATAAACCAGATAATGTTAGTCTAGAATGTATCTACAATTTAAAAAAATTAATAAAGACTGAAGAATATATAAAAGAAAATATAATCATATGTCACATGTCCAAAACCCTAGGTTAATCCCATATCTATCATATGGATCATCAAATATGAAACAATCGATAAAAAGTTTAATTTACATTGTCAAATCCTGCATCCATGTAATTCTCTTTGGTACCATACAATGACCGGAATATGGTGTTTTTTCAAATACCTAGGTTGACACCATCCTTTTTAATAACCAGCCTAATAATAATATTACACAACAAATCAATATATAGGATTATTAATTCAATAATTATTATTATACAATAATCTACCTGCTTTATCACCCATCCATAATATCGCTGATTATGTAGAACAACCAAGGAAATCATGAACTCAATTCCATGGTATAATCACATAACACAGAAGATCCCTATAATCATAAAAAATAATAAGTAAATGCCCTTTACATAAAAATTTCATCATAATTTGGAAAAAAACTTCATATCAGAAATTATGTATCTAGCTTATTCCCTCTATATAATCATTATAGAATCTGGGTAAAGCTATTTAAATAATTATTTCACCATTTGGGAAAATCCATTCATATAATCATTTTTGAATCAATAAAAATAGAATTCATAGGGGCATGAATATCATTACATCACATTACATCATAATTCACAATGTTTAATTCTTCCAATTAGCATTTTTCTTTCAATTACCTATTCAATCACTAATGTTTTTATTAAGACAATTACATGCCATATTTCACTCCCATTTATATCAAATAAATGCCATTTATTTCAATAAATAATTAATTAATTTTATAAGTTGAATCTATCAAAATAAATAAACTGATGTCTCTTGTAATCATAAAAAAAATTTAATACATTAACTAGTTCATTGTTAATCAATGGTAGACTCATCCTATCTGTAGAACAAATATGGGTATCAACACCATTGTTTCTAATGTTCTCCAAGGAGTTTTCTGAATACATTATTACAATTACTGATTATTTTTTTAGTTAACATGTATTTGTTTTGGAAAACTAACATATAATTTCAAAAACATGGACAAATTGAAATAGAAAAAATGGGTTTGTTCTAGACCACCAACATTTATATGAATATTTTAGAAACATATTGAACTAGGATTTGATATTATGAATGATAATTATGGAGAACACAAGGGAAAACCTATATAACAAAAAATAAATCCCAAAACCAAATAAAACTATGGTTAAGAGATTTGACCTCTATAATGGATAATTAGGGGAAGAGAAAGGTAAACCAATGAAAAAATTGAATAGAGTATAAGATTATTGATCTTGACATCCTGAAGGGATAAAAGGACTATAATGTACATGATTCCACCTAGGGGTTGAGGAAGAGTTTAACATTGAATGAAATAAAATCATATGAAACACATGGATTAAAATAAATGTGTCCTAAAAATTCATAATGTGAAAGAATTTATTGATGAGAATTTATCAATATAAGACAGAGAACAAAAAATGTGTCACCTTAGGTTGAACAAACCCGAATAGAATATTATATATCATTAACCAGTTTCCTGGAGTTTATTCATTTCCAAACATGAACTATATCAAAAAATATATCTTCCAATAATTTCACATCAGGTTACATATTCTCACTATGTGATTTTCATGAAGATAGATGTGTGTCCAATTTATACAAAAAAACATGAACAACCTCACATTCCTTAAAAAATATGTATATTCCTTGTTAGAACAAAACATGTAATTCCTAGACTTCATTAATCCCAAAAAACACACGTTACAAAATAGTAGTTTATATTCCTTAAAAATGATCACCATCCTCAAAATGAGCACCATCAACAATGATTAATTTTGATTGAAAACGTAAATGAAATAGGATGAATGAAAAAATACAAGTGAGATTTAACATAAAAAATATTGGTTCTTACATAGATGTATATAAAGGTATTAGTGACACCCCAATGTTTCCATAAATCTAATAGTGATTTTTATCGTCAATTGTTTGAATTTGATGTTGGTAATTTGGTTTTTGTTAATGTTTATCCTCATATAGAGGATCATCCCTTTGTAAAGCATGATATTATGGATATATAGTATATTTTTCATTATAATATGATTTTATGTCATGGTAATATAGAATATAGGTCAGATATACCATCATCCATGACTTTAATTCTAGATGAGTTTCATATTTCTTATCATTAAGAGTGTCATTCATATTTTTCCCATGATATTCAATGGAAGGATATTGATATAGAACATGATAAAAACATGATTTAGCAACCAAACTATACTATGGATCGTGAATATAAGGTTTTATGAGGTTAAATGATTTCATTCATCTATATTTTATGGAAAAACAGATAGGATATACATGAGACGTGGGAGAGGGAAGTGTTTATGGGTAATTAGTGGCATTAAATATTTATGAATGAAGAATCATAAGTTTCTTTTTACAAAGAAAAATTCATAGTGGTGGTAGTTGTGGTTCCCTTTAGGTCATATTCATGACTTCTTCAAGAGTATTTTCGTATACCATGTTTGGTTCAAGGATTGATTAAGGGTTTGGGGTTAATATTTGACCATTGGTGGAAATAATCTAGTTGCACAGTGTAGGTTCATCATTAGTATTAACTGATCAATAACATTGTGGTATGGATATATGGGCTTGAGAGGTTCTTTTAGTAATTTTTACCATGGCCTTTGATCTCAATTGTAATCGAATTATTTGATTAATGCTGGTTTTCATTTCTTATTTGAATAGTTTCATTCCATTCTCAAATGTTCAAGACACTTTCAAAATACAGATCCAGGTGAGGGATATAAGGACACATAATTTTATAGCTGATGATTGTATTTTCCTTTAACATCAATATGATGGTACATATACTTTTATATCACAATACATCAATGTTTTTTTACCTAGTTTATTTTTTATAATAATAGTGCTTTATACATTGTGAATTCCCCACAAGGCACTTTTCAAATCTTAGTTCTTCTTTTCAAGAGAATTTTAGTTAGAAAGATTTATTTTAGTGTTAAAATGAATTATATATCATTTCTTGAAAGATTCTATACAATAAAATTTATGATATTGATGTTCTTCACTGATACCCACTATTTTATTCATATTTTAGACCAAAATAACAAACATCTACTATACATTCACAACTCGACCATTTTCATTCATCCTTGAAAATATATTTCCAAAACCCTCGTATATATAGATATCACTATAAATTGAAACTCCTAGGTGAATTTATTATTTTATTTAGGTTGAATTAATGTCACTTTGAAATTATTTTTTGTGAACATTGGTTTATTGGATGAAAATATGTTTTGATTCTAGGTTTTTTAGATAGTTTTTGAGGAATTTTTGGTGGTTCATGGTTGGAGAACTGTTTTCATAAAACATTATAAATATATAAGGAATAATATTTATAGTTTTAGATGATCATGGGGTGGAGCACAATTAGAAAGAATAATTTTGATAACCATGTAACCATTCTTATATAACTATAAAACAAGTTATAGTGGTGAATTCAAGGTTGGAACATTGTTCAAATAAATGTACGTCCAATCCATTTGAGTTCCCTATAAAGACCGAGGACAACTAATGGTTGGAATATTTTTTTCAACCCATTTTACAAAATAGTTTTTGGATTTTCAAATTATTTGAATATTCATTAATTATCCATTATCCATCATATTTCAGTGTCTCTTCTCCCTTTTCTCCAACCCTCTCAAAACATTGGGTTCTAAAGGATTCATCCAGTGAATCATACTCATATGATATCTAATTTTGATAGATATAGGGATATCACTTGTCAAAAACCTATTTTCTATTATTTTTTACATTATATTTTTATGTTCTATATTGATTCTCTCTTCTTCCATAGAAAATATCCTCACATCCAGGCTGTGATGGTAAGACATAGTGTCTCAAGATTGATTTGATGTGTTTTTTCTTGGGAATGTGGTGAATATGATTTAAATATAGACTGTTCAATGTTATTCTAGTGGATTTTTTCCATATTAATATTTGGGGAAGGATATTGGTGGTAAACATTGGAATTATAGGTCTTAGTCAAGGATTTATGTAACTTAGATGTTGTTTTAATATGCTAGGAAAAGGATTTAAAAGGATTTATGATGGTGGTTTCCTTTATTGAGGCAGCTATCCCTCCGATAATATGTCCCACATGTATATATGGATGGAATGTTTTTTAGGCTGATATAATGATTATATGTTTTCATGTTTCTTATATTACTCTGTATTTTATAACTCTTCAATGATTATTTCCTTTTTTTGGGTATTACATTGAAATAATGAGAAACCCGTTGATTTAGAAAGGAGGGGTCATGAGGCTCTAAACTCGGACAAGTGAAGTTTTTTAGATAGGGAATTCTGGTAACATTTTAAAAATAGATTTTCATGGGTCCAAGATTATTGTTTTCATAAAGAGAGATCATATATGGTGTTCATGTGAGTAATGATATTTATATAATCTTGGTGATGTTGCTTAAGAAAATTGGATCCTTTGAAACGTAGTGCCCAAAATAATGAGTAGTGACCCCTTGGATCATTGATCAATCTTCCTCAAGAGTCATTCAAGGTGACCAATTATGGGATTTGGGATAAAATATTGTCTAGTTAATTGAATGAGTTTTATGCTATCTTTAGTATTTTGAAGCTAATCATTGGTCAGTATTTATTTTGAGATATGGAATGAGAAATTAGAATATGACCTGAGAGTTTCATTAAAAATATAATTGGGAACCATATAGTTCTTGGTTTTCAGTAAATTGTTCCTATTGGGGGCCCAAAGTTTATATGAGCCTAACGGTTATATTATCATCAAGTGGTGATGTTATGTGTTAGTAATGGTGAGGGAGGATTGAGTTTAATTTGTAATCCTTGGTTATTTTTCACTAGTTCATATGTATGAATCTTTGGAATAGGTCTTTATTTGGGAGATATATTGAAATTTTTTAGTGGGTGAGTAGTGTCTTCATTTCAAAGTATTTTTTGTGATGTCATTCTAGTGACCAGGGTGTTTTGAATTTGTAGTGGGATGACCTTTTTATTTTCCTTGGTGAATGTACAATTCAATAGTTTTCATGAGATTCCCATTGACAATGGTAGTGTTTTCCTTAGACGTGAGTAGATTTACCCTGAACTATTGTGTATGGGATTCCTATAGATTTGGGAAGAGATATCATTAGACCTTGATTGATTTTCAAAACATTAGTATAAATGAGATTCCAAAAGACCTTTATGAATATTCACATAGACCATTGTGGTTATAATGATATTTTATGTATGTGTTTCACTTGTGACCTTTGGTGGATGTGACCTGAATCACCATGTCATTATTGATCACGTGACCTTGGATTTTTTTATATGCATGTATTTTATGTGTGTCAATCTATGAAATAGATTATATGGCATGGTATTGCTAGTGTGCATGTGTCGTCCATGAGAACCATGTTATTTTCTTGATTTAATGTTTATTAATTTTTAGCTTTTCAAATAATGATTGAAATTGATTAGATTTGTATATGTGGTGATATTAATTATCACGATGAAATGAAAAATTCTCGATATATATGAACCACCCTATTATTTTTCATTATCAACCCTTTGAATTGATTCTGCTAGTTTTCAAAATATGTGATCCATCATGAAAGAGTTGTAAATTATAGGGGATTTTCCATGACATATGTTGATGATGATAATGATTGGCCTGAAAACATAGAGTTGGCATGCCGCCATGTGTCCAAACCCATTCCATCAACATGAAGGGTATGACAGACATGTGCCCTATCCCATTTCATATAAATGATACGATTCCATTAAGGCCTGGCCTATCACTATTGATGGGGTGTTGCAATCTTGTTTCTCAACCTATTATGGAGAAAGGATATAATGACAATGTGGCCCATAATGACTCGATGAATTGTGATTACAGAGATATGTGTTCATGTTCCATGTGTCTTGACATGAAACCAAGTAATTTCAAAAAATAGTGTTATTGATTCACATTGATCCTAACGGCCTTTACCACAAATCTCATATTTTTAACAACTAACATAACTTCAAAATTTGCTACTAAATGAATTTTTTAGTAGGTATAATCATGTCTTGTTGGGGATTGGTAAGCACACAATAACCAGATATATGATTTTTTTTGTTTTTTTGGAATTTTTCTTTTTCTCATACACAAATATACGACTAAATTTATTAGGATTTCTTATTGAGACCCTACAATGTTTTTATGCTCACACTTTTCAAAAGAGCCTCGATCTACATGTAGAACTTATATATTCTTTTCTAGTTGGCCACATAGACATGCAGGTTTTTGAGAGTAGATATATTGGCATGTATAATGAGATAAAATCTAATTTGATTAGGATTTATAAATAAGGCATATATGTTATTAACTTTCATTTACATCTAGCATATATATATATATATATAAATTCCATGGAGGATTTGTGTTTTTTCCAGTTGGACAACAACATTTGTTATATCATTGTGTTTAATTATATTTTAAATACTAAATCGGTCATTCATATGTAAAATGATATGGTTATTTCTACATTTATGTACTTTGATTGGAGGGTACCATTTTTTCAATACTTCTTAGAGATCCTTGATGCTTATTGTAAGTATTTAGTGCATGGGGAGGTGGACTTGAGGTTTTGTGGAACTATTGTAGGGACCTAATTATTAATGTTGGGAACTTAATACAAATTATAAAAGTATTTTTTATTCATTATTTTAGATATGGAATAAATGTAGTATTTGAACGTGTGAGTTCTTGAAATGTATATTAAACTAGTGAGCCGTGAGCAATTTTTTGGTGGAATTTCATGGCTACTAGGTTCATGGATTACTACTAAAGATATGTGTTGTTGATACTGATATATTTACTAAAATGATGTGTTACATATGTTTAGATATTTTTTGGTGTTTGGATTTTTCATTGGTGTATTATGGTCATTAATCATACTAGAAAAATTTGACTCACATGATATGCACTTTTGTGTGTGTATTACCTATGAAATTTTTCTGATGGATGGTCATGTGGATTTTATTGTTGTAGATCACTCCATAAGATCAAATGATCCATTCATTAAATTATATGAATGATAACTCTATATGATTAGTTATTGAAGTCAATGACATTAGAAATACTTTATTAGGTTTGAAATTCTTGAGTGGTTATATGGAGATGATCATAGATTGCCTTGGAGTTGAGGAAAACCTAAAGGGTTGAGAAGAAAGTTGAGAATTATTTCCATATCAGTGTTGATGTGTGCATTTTATGATTGGTAATCAATGATTATTGAGTAATAATACCAGAATTTTTTATGATCATTTTGGTTTTTTCTACTTGGATTCATTGGATTTTTCTTTATAATGAATCTTGTTGACAAGAGAGGCATCGTTAGTGCTCATCTCAGATAAGACCAACACAAATGTGGACCGAAGTCTATGTGTTTAAAATGTAATCCGTAAATTGGCGATGTTTGTATTTTAGAATACTGATTTGTTTTGGTTAATTAGTATGATGTTATTTCTCATGTGAGACCACGAGGTTTGGCGAAATAAGATCTATGAAATTGTTTCTAGGGAACACATCTTCATAAGTGAAATAGTGGTGTTGCAATATCTTGATGGGAATTAAATGAGGTATCAAATCATGAATGTCATAGTTGTACACATTTTTTATCCTGAAAAAATAGAAATATAGTGGTGAATAAACTATTTGAGGAGGTTATTGTGTATTAGATGAATCTGTATTCTTCTATGGCTGTTGAGAACTGTAGTTTTTGGGTTTGGGATAATCTTATGGGTGAGTAATTAGCATGTTCTGTGAAATTATAAGATGTTTGAGCTTTTTATTTAATATAAATATTTTTTTTTGGTTTATATAATCATTGTGTGGTTGAAGTTGGTTTAAAACATGATAGATATATCAGAAGATGGTGTGGAATAAGATCATAGATCAATAGTGAAATCCACACACAGTTTTGAACTAGTAGGGGTATGACCATTTGGAGAATTTTTAGGAAAACACATTACTTTTTTTGAATAACATAGGATGGGGTAGGATCTAATATACATTTCATATAAATTATGAGATTATTGATTGTTTCTATTAGTGTAGACTATGAGAGATGGTGCTTAATGTTAGGTTGGTTATTAGATATGATTGGATTGTAAAACAAGGTCAGTTCTTATGATAGACTATTTGTTCATCTAATTAATGATAAGAAGGGTAATAATTTCTTTAAGATAATTACATCGTATGCGGGTGAGTGACCTTTGTTTGGATGATTTTTGGAGGTTCCTAAATCAAAAAATGAATGATCATAGTTACTCATAAATATATTTCATTGGTGGATCTAGTTCCACAATGTGAATTGGATTATATTTCTATGGAACTAGATGATGGTTGGATAAAAACATCAAACATGGGTTATGGTAATTGAAATCTTATGGTGGGATGAATTACAATCATAAGTTCTTAGAATGAAATAATGCCTTTTGGAATTGGTGGTTGGAAACCCAAAACAGGAAATATGAAACATGGGTTGGGACTAGGATTCCATGTTGTTGGTTGGATGATGTGAAAATACCCTTGAGACTGATATCATCATTGCCAAGTTGTTCTGTTGAATCATAGAGTGGATGTTGATTTCTATCATAAAGGCTTGGGTGACCAATATTGAAGTTTTAGTTTACTAGTGGAGAAATGTTGAGAATTAATTTATAGAAGAGGGCCTTTGAATATTATGGATGATCTAAGGTATTTAGATCAGAGAATGAAACAACTTCTAGATTATTATAATCATTATAGTGTGATGAATGTAAATGATGGATTTGTTACATGTGGAAATTACAAGGTAAATTAGATAGTTTCATTAATTTGAGTTAATTTTATCAATAATATCTTAGTTTGGAGACTCATTTTAAAGGGATGGAGTTTTATATTCAACAAATTTATTGAATATAGTAACTAAGGCCTTCTATAGGATTCATGGATGGATTACATTTTTTAAAAGATGTGTAGATTCTCAAGGCAGTTGTGTGGCTAGTTGAAAAGGTCCATGTGGGTGTATCATAGTTAGAGTAAATTGTTTTTATAACCATGTTAACCATACTAGAATATAGTAAAAATTAGTTCAGATAAAATAATTTGGAAACATTGCATTCAAAAAAATATGAACAAACAGTGTGACTTCTCCTTGATGATCAAGGACCACACTTGGTTTTTGTACCATTTGTATAACCATGTGACCAAACCCCATGTATGTGTTTTTAATGACCTAAAACAACTTTAATTGGAAATTAAAACTCCAATCTAAAAGGTTCTTCATTATTTATTGTAATCATCTCAAACCTAGGGACTCCAAAGAGATATCGTAGGGAATTCCATCCAATCCTAGTGTATTTTGAGGGATATAAAATATAAAATATTTTAAAATCCATGTTTTTATTCCTTTACATCTATTTTTTTATTTGATAAACTCTTTTTAATTTCAAAATATCATTAGATAGAGGATGTGATGGTCAGATCGAGAGTATTTGGCTTGATGTGATGAGTTTTTCCTCATCTTGGTGATATACCAGCTCCAAATATATCATGTGGGAGGTTTTTTCCATTATTAATTTTCCAAATATAATAGGGATAGAAGATCAGAAATGAAAAAAATGTATGAGTGGATCTATAGAAGGATATTCATGGAATATATGATTCCCAAAAATTCATGAAGAATTCCTGTATGAGCTCAGTGATCATGGTTTTATTATTTTAGGAATGTGGTGTATATGGACTTGATTTGTTGAATACTTATATGATAATTTTACATTATATTGTTTCTTGTGAGCATATATATTTCTTGTGATTTTAGTAATGATATCATGAGTTTAGGTTGTATATGGATAGTCAAAGAGATACTTCGATTATGTAACGAGGTGACCATGATGCTCTAGGCCATAATGAGCGCACCTATTCATATAAGGTGTACTAGTAATCTTTGTGAACTAGATCACAATGAATCTATGATTAAAATTTTCATGGGGATAGAACTTGTTGTATAATTTTGTGAGTAATGAGTATTAAACTCTCTATAGGGTTCTCCATAATAAAAAAGGATCCTTTTGGAGTTAGTTCATTAGAAAAAATTGGGGGAACCCTTATATCATTGATCAGTATTCCACTAGAGATGTCTGAGGTAACTAATCATGGGTTGTGGGTAATAGTATTAGATATGTAATAAATAGATATATTTGGCTATATTGAGTGTGCAAGATTTGAATATTTAATAGTCTCCATTGAAGATGTGGGATGAGACCTTGGGATAGGTCATGAGAATTTCATTTAAAAAATACCTTGGGAACCACATAGTTCTCAGTTTATAGTTGAATCTTCCTATTAGTTCCAAGGGTATGCATGTGTCTATGGGTTGCAACATCAATATATGGTGATGTTTTTTGTTATTACTAGTGATGGTGGATCAAGTATTATTATAAATCCCTATTATTTTTACATCAAGTGATATGTATAATTACATGAATGGATTCATTAACTGAGGTACACATTAAAATATATTAGCGGGAGGAGTTTATGTTCATTCATGAACATGTTGTGTGTTGACATGATAGTAATTGGTCTGTTTTTACTCTATGTTAGGTGGTCATTTCCTTATAACTTGTTTAATGTGCCATGAACCAGTAATCATGAGATGACCGGAGATAATGGAATATTTTTAGACCTTTGAGGATGATCCATTTAGTAGTATGCATTATATTACATTAGTACTTTGTATATTTTTCCTTAGACCATTGTGGAATTTTTCTTAACTAGTACACATGAGATACCCCTAGAACATGGTATAAATTCCAATTGTAAATAATGTTTGTGATGTTTTATATATGCAAGTAATTCCCTTGATAGTGTGGGAGGATATGACATAAATGAGTAAACATGTGTTAGCATTGTGACCATGATTTGTTTGATATTAGTGGGGTTATATATGTGTATCAAAATGAGTTCATTTATATGATATGGAATTCAAGATATGCACGGGTAGCTAGTGATACCCATTAGAGTTATTTGTTTCATGGGTATGAATTTGTATCTTTTTAGACCGTGATGTATCATTATCACATATGTATGCATATTGATACTAATAGTCTTACTGACATGTTATATTCTCTCTATATATTCTATAACAAATATTTTCTTACTATCATGAATTGGAAAAAAATTCCACTAGTTTTTTAACATATAATACTGTTATGACTTGGTTATCCCATATAGGGGGAGTGTACACAATATGTGATAATGATGATGAAAAAAATGAGCACAATGTTTAGGGTTGATGTCCTTATGTCCAGTACAAAGGAAAAACATCTATGACAACCGACATTTTTAATACATCTTATTTCATGAATTATAATAGAAACATACACTTGATAAAATACAATGTTACTATTATTCATCGTTTCTTTAGGAAATTATATGCATTTTAAAGTATTAATAAATATGGTTAAAATATCATTATTAAAAAACTCCATGACAATCCTTTATATTCTATTGATATTCCATTACTGTACTAGTAACCTGAGGACATACATATGAAATGGTAGAGTTATAAATCCCAGTAATATAATAATGAAAGCATAATATGATGAATTTAATACATGGGATTCAAGATACACATTAAAGTTACACAAAAGGGATGGAAATCAAAAACCTGGTCATCGACCCATTATATCAGATGATGACATGAATACAACAGAGGAATGTGGAAAATACATAAAAATGACATCAAAAGAATAATTCTTGTATTAACACTGTGATATCATAATATATTATTTATAGGATAACATCAAATGAACTATAATAGTTATATCATGAGATATAAATATTGACCAATTCAATGAAGGGCTATATTATTCTTGGCCCACTAATCGCATTCATATTATGTACATGTATTTGTGTGCCACATAGATTACCCAAAATAATGATGTAGTTCATCAATTTATAATCAAATTATTAAGGAGTATAGGTTATATAAATTAGAGTACCCAATATATTAAGGATACATACATATCAAGGAATACCTATGAGAGGATATTTTCATGGTTATAAACAACTAAAATGTTTTTCATGGAAAATATTGTGATAATTTCAGAATCATAAAAGGTGTAAATACAGGTTTCTATAAGGGTTTAATTTTAGGGAGAAGTATTATATAGTTATATTGGGATCATATTGAAAATATATATATATGAAAAAATGTATTAAAAATAATTTATTTGAAATGAAAAGTAATAACTCAATTAATGGTCCTGAATAATGTGGAAGAAATAATCCCCTTACCGTGAGAGAAGAATTATAAAATCATGAGAGGAGATTATTAAGAGATTGGGGAAATCATGGGATGAATTTATAGAGGATTACAGAGATTAAAATAATTATTAATGGGGTTTTTGAGATGTTATGTTGGTAGTCAGTGGGAATTTATAAAAAAATAGTATGGAATTCAAAATTGAAAACTAATCCCATGTATTGGACTCTATATGGTAAAATTTAAAAATACCATGTTTTTCCATGGATTATTCAAAAAATGAATTTTCTTCCAAATGTTATAATTAATATAACTAAAGCTTTTAAAATAATATATTTGGTGATGTGAATGTGAGAGATGTTAATTAATTATTAATTTTAAAACCCCAAAATTAAAATTAGGATATGGAGGATCATGTATAAGATTATAAAATTTATGAAATAACATCAAAAACACATTATTTTAATGATGAAATATATAGTTTTCATGGATTATTTTTAATTATTTTATTAATTATATTTTTATAGAATATAATGTAATAACGACAACTATATATTTATATCGTATTTAATTTGTATCCAAAAATTGTTGTATAGTAGAAAATTATGAAATATTTATCATATGTCGATTTCAACATGAAAATTTAAAAAATAATAATTTCTTATCAAAATAACTATCTCATAATTATAATTTACACATTTTTATAAAATAAATTATTTATTAGGAAATTAAAATTTTACGATAATACCAATTTTATGACTCTTATAAATATTAAATTATGCATCATTAAATTATATTATTACTTGTATATAAATTACTATTATTTAAAAATAAGATTATTTTAATGTAAGATTTCATTAAGAATAATTTTATTTTTTAAAAGGATGCAAATAGAAAGAATTTATTTAAAATTAAATTTTGGCCTCATTGTTTCAAAATCTAATTTTGACCATCTAATATGTAATTTTATATATAATATAGTTATGAAAGGTTATTATAATAATATTTATTATAATAAAAAAATAGAAAATTAAAATTAAATCTACTAGTGAAACATCCAGAGACTTTCATGAAATAAATAATATATTCATTTGATATCAAGTGTTACATGCATCGTGAAGATTAGTTGAGGGTAATAAAATTATTAAAATATTATCAGTCCATTATCACAATGAAGGTGGATCGACAGGTATGAATGTTAATATCTAAATGATGGAAAAAAATAGCCTAGAAATTTAAAAAATGATTTTATTATTTATAAAATGTTTAGAATTATAAAAATATTTGAATATAAGAGATGTTTTTTATGAAAACTTTTTTTGTGTACAAAGCATTTTTATTAATAAATAAAATTAATAACTATTTTTGGATGAATTTGATGGAATTTTCATATCTTTTATATGATCTATTTTTAAAAAAAATCCAAAAATATATTTTTTCTTGGAAAATTATATTAATGAATCTTGCTATATTCTCGATTTTTTTTTTCTAAAAATGAGTTTTTATTTCCTTTTTCACACATATATTCAAATTAATTTGTTACAATTATAAATATTAAATGTAATAAAATTCATTATATATTTAAAATATTTATTTTCTAAATTTTTATTCATGCCCCTTTTATTTTTAACTATTTGAATATAAACTACTGTAAAATGAATCGCGTCGATAAAGGGTAAATTTGGTAAATCTGGATTAAAAAAGCAATAAATCAATAATTATATAATAATAATTATAACAAGATGAATTTAATTTTACCAATAAAATAATAGGTTTAATTATTTTTGTTTAATGAAAACTTGTCGATGAAAATGACTTACATAAAATTTAATTCAATGAAAGTCACCAAATGCCACTCCCTTTGTTTTTCATAATCATTATTTGTAAACATAGGGATCAAAGCTTGTTTTGATTTAATATAAGATATTATTTTGAGTTTAGTGAAATTATTACCGCGATAGAAATTATATTTTGAATCATAATAAATATATAATGGCCTTTATTTCATATGTAACACAGATGTTATATTTTTCCATTTAATATATATATATAATTAAGGATTTTATAAATATTAATAAAAGTTTTATAATTTTATTTATTTAATTTTAACCTTGAATAATATATATCTATAAGATATATTTGGGAGATTTTAATGTATTATATTCTAAACACCCCTTTTTATTGAAGTATTTAACGTTTAATTTAATGAGTAATATTAAAATTAATAATAATGATATATTATCAAAATAATATATTATTATGTTTTGTAAAAATCATAAAAATATTTACCTAAATAAATTTGGATATTATGTTATCTAAAAAATAAATTTTAATTTTATAGAACAATTTTTACTTTATATGTAAATTGTACAATACATTAATGATGTAAAAGTTGTTACTTTAGTTAAAATTAAAACTGATTTACTAAGAGTTAATCAAAATGATATTTTTTGGAATGGTTTTTTATAATTTATATTTTTTTGAGGAATTATATCCCCATAATACCTTATTACTTAAACTGTATCAATTTAGTGTCATTTTACTTGACAAACAGTTTATTATAATTTAATATTTTGGATTATCTAAAATTTTCCATCTCCTCAATCATACAAGGGAACCTCCTTGGTAATTAATTTACAATTATTTGATCCTTATATCATGTAATATGTCAAGAAATTAATCTTATAATATTCAACATATAGATCCTAGAGATTTTTTTCCAAAAGGTCGACCCTCAGAGCCATTAAGAGGAGATGTAATGGGTTGATTTTAAAATGATGTAATCTGCATAATCATTCAATTTATTATAAAATATTATTTGCCTCTTAAAATTAAATGGTAATTAACACAAAATGATTACTTAATTATAATTATTTTTATTAAAAGTTATTATTATTATTATGAAAAACCAATTATAAAGTGTCTTTTGTGTCAACTGACATGTGGATGTATCACTTGTTCATATAAACAACATAATCTATCTATATAGTCTTACAATTAATTTTTCATGAATATATTTTATGGACTGTTATTAATATGATTCAATTATTTATATATTATATTTTTGAAATTTTTTTGCTTTAATGATTATATCATGTATACCTTCTTACCATAAAATCATCTCGGATACAATAACATCTCTTGTGCATAGATGTGGACTACCACCTCTACGAGGAGATGTGATTCATTTTTAATTTATATTTCAATTATATTGAAATGAGGATGAGTTTTTAAATATATATGATAGTTATGATATAATAATGTTCCAAGAAAATTAATTTATAATTGAACGTTCTTTTATTCTATCCATCAAAAAAAGAATAAAATATTCTTGCGTACGTACATCCTACCATGTATATAAATAATTTTATTCATATTCGATCTCTAACTTTAAATAATTAAAATTAATATATATACGATAAATTTATATGATATTTACATCATTCTTAATATTCTTTAGATTTTATTAATAATGAATAGTGCTAAAGGGTCAAAAATTCAAAAAAGAAATTCTTGGAAGAATATGTTATTTCATAAAACATAATTTTAGAAAAGATTTTTAAATATATGGGTAATAAAATGCTATAAGAAAATCAATTATGAAATGATATATTTAAATATTTTTCTATAATATTTGTATTATAAATATATATTTAATGTATAGGAGGATCATATAGGTATCAAGTAACTTAGGAAAGAGGTATGAGTATTATTTCCCAATCTTTCCATGATTCAAGATTGTTTATGTTTATGGTTCTACAGGGGAATATTTTTCATTCATATCCATGTTATATAAAAATGTTTTTAATAAGTTTTATTTCATTCTCCTAATATTTTTAAATGTAATTTGTACACATGATTTGGTTTGGAAATAAACGGTAAAGTAATTCTCATATCATTCCTCAAACTAGGTACATTGTATATTTTGTGATAATAAATGGAAGAAATTTTTTACATATATGGAAGGGACAGATTTTCCCAATGATAATTTTTTTTCATTGACTATTCATTTACATGTTCCAATGGTTATTTTAAATGAACATTTTTAACTTTATAATTTCACTTCTTTTTAAATTAGAAGCGATTTCAATATAGAATGGTTATTTTTCGTAGAAATTATTCCATGTTATCTATAAAAAAAATTTATATAAGAGATGAAATTATTTTATGTTACCTAGGAATTACTAGGTGTATGTTCAATGGATTCCAAAATTATTATTTATTTAGATGGTTTATATTTATGATAAAAAGTTGTTTGTGAAATCTATTTCTTTTTTTTGGGTTATGATATGATGAAATATTAATTAAAACCATTTATTTTCATTTCTTTTTATATAAGGAATGATTTTTTATCTTGTGGTACAAGTATTTTTTTTATTAAATAAATCATAAGAACTATATGTCCCACCATTTTATAGGGTAAATATTTATTTCTAATGAGATAAATAGTTTTTGAATTTGGAGTGCACCCAATTCAGTTTGGAACTATGTCTACTATCATAGTTTTTTGAGTGAAGAATTACTACGATAATTGATTGGGAGTGAACCCATTCCACTATGGAATCCTTTTAAATTACCATTTTATGAAAAGGAAATTATTTTTGTTGCTTTTGTTTATGAAAAAATCAATGTGTTATACCTTTTCTAATCTTTCATGGTTCATTTTCATTTTTATGTAGTGATTCATGTCTTATTCAATAATAAGATTTGGTCAAAGACCCTATATTATAACCATTGATAAATATTGTATGTTTTCAAAATGGAAGGATCATGTTCTTATACTATTATTCTCAATTTTTTCTTATATGATCATTGATATATCCCTTTTTTACATTTATTGAGCAGCTAAGCTCAATGAATTCTATTGTTTCCTTACCCTATCTTATTAATAAATGTATTAAAATTTATATGTATAATACAGGTGGTATTTATAGAGAAATAAATGGGAGATGATATAGATATTTTATTGACATGATTGTTATGTATCAATGCATCAAAAATATACTAGTCCTAAATGAGAATATCCTAGATCCTTATGTAATTTAATGAATATTCATCCATATAAATTTGATATATATGTATGAAAATTATGGGTAACTAAAGTTGAAATCCAATATTTTTTAGTCAACCTTTGGAAACTAGTATTATAAAACCTTAGTAAGAATCATAAGGATATGTATAAGTATAATATAAAATCCAAATGTTTGGTAAGGATCATAAATGACATAGGTTAAATATAACGATTCATAGAATAAGTTATCAAGATTCATAATTATGATAAATTAATTTTATATATTAAGAGGTTTTCTATTTTGATTATTATTCCCCACATAATTCTTTTTGATTTTATTTAACAGATGGAACCTGAAGGAATCATGTTATTTTTGAATGAGATTGACAATTAATAGATTTACCTTAAACGAAACATAATATTATGGGATTTAGATTGGAAATTATTTTTTCTATGTGAACACAAAATTATTAATAAATGAATAAAAATTATCATTAAAATGATAACATGAGGTGAAAATGTTCTAGTGAGTTTTTCATGAAGAAACATACACATTCTATTAATTATTTTGTTGATCCACTAGTAACTAAGGAATGGATTTATACTGGTGAAGATATATTTTCCGTTGTTCAATTATTGAAACATGAGAATATTTTTCATTGTTTTTTATTATTAATGAGAATAATATTAGTGGTGGGAACTTATAAATAATATGCAGGAACATGAAGAAATAAAATCCATGGAGTGGGAAGACAATAAAAGTTTATTTTTGATCTAATACATTCTTGATGATCTTTATATGAAAATCAATATGTAATTACTTTAGTTGTATAGGAATAATGATGAATTCATTGGTACTTATGAAGAAAATATTAGAAGAATTGAGAGGTATGCATCTAGTATTATCATCCAAATTGATATTATATTTGATTGATTAATCAGTGACATAACAAAATTTTATTAAGTGTTTTATGAATTATGCAAAACAATATATATGAATAAATTGATATATATGGACTCATGTGGGACATAATTGCTATAGTTATTCAAAAATATATATGTTTTGGTAAGACAATAGAAATTAAATTCAAAAAAAATTATAAATACCATAGAGGTTTGAGTATGATATTTATGTTATGATTCAAGTGTAGGAGGAAACATGGGGAATTCTCACAAGGGATCAGGTGAACGATTCTTATATATAATTGGTAATTGTAATGACCCAATGTTTTATAAATTGAATTAAATTATTATAATTATGTCACATAATCATATGAAATCACAACATAATGACCTATTATGTACGTTTTGACCTTTATACATAATATTGTCACTTTAGTGATTTGTATTTTGAAAAAATGACATAGACAATTGCGATCATTAGGAGGTTTGAAGTCTAAGGGGAAAAAATAATTTTGTTTGAATAGTAATCTACCCATTATGAATAGTAACCTACTCTTATGGATAGCAATATGACCCTAATGAATAGTAAATCATCCTAAAGAATAATAATCTCACCCATGAATGTATAAATAAATTCCAGTCATTGTATAAGTGATAATATGGCAATAGTAAAAGTATTGGTATTTTTATATGTCATAAATAACAAAATATAATTAATAAATTTAAAATAAAATTTATTCTCCTAAAAGATATTCATAAATTAACAATTTTATGTCTTTTGGTTTTAAGATTATATTTTAAGACATTATGTAATATTGGAAATCATTATAAAATTAGTTATAATTTTAAAAAATATATTTTTAAAGTAAATTATGATTTTAATTAAAAAATGAATTATTTATATTTAGAAAATTATTTTTAAAAAATAGAGTTCATTTTTCAATTATATGCTTCGAAAAATGATTAAGTTGAAGATTTGGTATTTTTTTAAAATACTTGTTTTTTTTAAATTGTAAAATATTATAATATGGTAATTAAGCTGAATATGTGATTTAGATAGTCATGGATGATGTTTGGATGATGTAAGCCCAATTGGTTCGAACTCACATGCACTTATTACACTTCTTGGTCATAGAATCATCACTATTTCTCTTTTTATAAAAAAATATACTAATGATTAATATATTTATAAAACCCTCCTCCCACCACTATAAAATCCACCCATAATCCACTCTTCTCTTCACCCCTCTCAGCCCTTGTTCATTACTTAAATTCATCATAAATCTATACCCAAGAACCTCCCCCACATACAACATCCGTTATTCTACTTAAAATAATAATTCTTCACCCTTTAGGAGGGTCTCAAAGAAGATTCATTCAAGAGGTAAATTCCTCAATTAAGTTATTTAACACTATTTTCATGTTCATTTCTTTAGTTTTCTATCCTTACATATATTCATCGAAAGTTTAGGATAGATCCAATACCATACATGTACTGTAATGTCGTTATGAGAATGTAATAATTTATTGTCATATGTCCTTTACCTTTATTTAATTTTAGTAGTAATGACAACATCTAGGATGTGTTAAATAACCACATTCATGGACGATGGGTCTTCAATATTCATTACCCTCTTCAATTCTTGTTATAAAACCATTTTTATGGATGATCCAAGAAAAAAATATATGTATTTTGTCTCATATATAGTTATATATATCCTATTTAAACATGAGATTAAATTATTAAACAAAACATGTTCAATGTCGCCAAAAACCACATATTATCCCAAAAGGTTATCACTGATGTTGTACTAAATGATTAATCATCACTCCCAATAAGAAATGAATTTTACAATCTTGTAACTATATATATGTTCAATTATAAAATATAACTTCTATTTTGGATAAACACCGTCATCGTACATGTTTATCTAAACATGAATATAAGTGAACTGATCATTAAAACTGAGGTAGCAAACACTCCCAAACAATAAAATTTAACATCTTAACCCATCAAAAAGGTTGTTAATGAACATAAAAAGATTATAATAAATATGTTAAATATAGAAGTGGTTATGGAATTATTTATTAATTAACCTAATTTTATTATTCATGTAATTAATATCACTTCTAGAACACCATCATACTTAAGGTAAGGTATCCTCTCTATTCCACTTTCTTTCAAGAATGTTCTCTATGTTATTCCCTTTTATGTGTAATCCCAAATGATGGGGTATTATTTATCACCTCCCCCGAACATAAAAAACTATCTATAAGGTATTTGAAACCCCAATCTATCTCACTATGATCTAATATGTACACCTGATACCATTTTAATAATTCATAAGGGATTCCACCCAAACCACCTTTATTCCTTCAGGCAGCATTGTCGTTATTTTACCAAAATGATGTTATATTATATTTTTATGTGAATCTTATAAATTAATTTTAAATGTACCAAATTCATTTATCAAGGCCATTTCATCATTCTAATTCAGGGATATACATGTTTTTATGTGATTCCCTACACAATACATCACATTAAGTGAACCCGGTTTGACAGAACAAATCGAATTATTACCCGATTTATAGTGAACTCTATCTTCTATTTTAATCAAAAATTATACCTATAAAGTAAGTTTTTTATTAATAAAAACATCTCTGTTCACTTCTGGTTTTATATAAATGAATTTTTCCTTTTAAATTTTAAATCCTCTTTGGAATTTTCCATAATACCGTAGAAAAATGTTCTAATTCTAGAATTTCTTAAATATAGTTCATACTAGTTTTTACTTCTACATGAAATTACATACCATGTTACAAGCCTAATTTCCCTTTTTATATTCCATGTATAATTTTTCCCTTTATTTCAATGTCACTTTTATGGTACCCTTATTTTTTATGCTTTAGGCCATGATTAGGGAACACAATTCATTCCATGGGTAACCCTTATGTTTAGGTAAGATTGAGTATTTATGATTATTCATATGGAAAAAAAAATTCCTAAAAAGTTAACATGGGTTCACACAAATATCACTCCAATGCATTGTGTAATGATTAGTAATGTGAGACGTTATGTGCAACGGTCCTAGCGGTTAGCATTGTGTTGTGCTACCATGTACAACAATCTAAGTGGTTAGCCTTGAATCATGCTAACATCATGTTTTATTTTGTTTCCACAATATTATGATTCTATTTTTATATTATTACAAGTTTATATTTTTGGATTCCATATGGTACATGCCGTTTTATATCATAATTTCATGCCTTCATATCCCATGTGCTAATGATTTTTTCTTATGTTTATTCCCATATTGGGATTTTAACTCATCATGTCGTCCATGTTATCAATAGGTTATCCATTTTAGATCTATGATCACAATTTAATATTGAAGCTCATTATGGAGAATAAAAAAAATGTTTGGTTTTAATAATGTTTGATTACGTACCTAGTCTTACCAGACACTATACTTTATGATCCTTGGCTTGTACTCTGATATATAATTATTGTTAAAATCATGTAATTTTATATGTAAAAATAATTGGATTGTTATTGTGGGAATCAGAGTATGGTCTTGTTATTTTTTGAGATTATGAATTTAGCACTTTAGTTAAAACCTTAATTATGAGACTAAGTACAATAAAATACTCATAAATTTTGGTAAGTATAGAGTAAGTGGTTTATCAAGAAAATACATTTTTATCTGTATACAAACAAGTTGAGGTAGATTTGGAATAGATATATCTATCGGTAAAACTTGAGAACACTTCCTTGAGGTAGAATCAAATGGGAACTGGTGCACGAAAACATGCCTTAGTCCATTCTTGGTGTTACAATACCAGGGGATATGATTCGGTAAATTCATGATCATAGTATAAACCATTATTAATGGAATAAAAAACAAGCCCATAAGAATATAATGAAATTAATATATAAAGAATAACCTAGAAGTAAACCAAAGGAATAACAATTTTTCACATACTTCTCATTTATTGGTTTTTTGTTTTATGTTTAATGTTTCTTTTAATGGACAATATATATGTATTGATTCCCTATAATTTTACACTTTTTTCTTAGTTAATGGAGTGAAAAAGAAGAACACATCCCAACAATCAATGTGATAGGGAATGTAAAGATAGCCTTAATGATATGACTAATATGATGTAGATGGGTGGTCAAAACATTAAGAGAGTAAATTATTAGGTAACTAAAGTTATAAATAATACCTTGAATCATGTGGAACACCCTCCTCCTCTAAGGAAAGAGTTGGTTGTCGTTGAATCCTCCATGAGGAAAAGGCCTCCCATGTTTAGTTCATCATCTGATCCCCTACTCGTGGAACAGTGGATTAACTCCATTGAAAAGATATTCTTTGTCATATAGTTCTTAGAAGAAGTTATATTCGTACTAGCTATCTATCATTTGGATAGGGAAGGTGATTAGTGGTGGACACTAACCAATAATATGAATCCCCAAAATGAAAAGATTCCATGGTTTGAGAGTAATTCAAGAGAATATTTTTCAACAAATATTTTCATTGAACCCTCTATCTCAAGATGGAAAAATAGATCATTGGAATCATGTAAAAGGGAGACAATTCCATCTGGAAATATCAAGAAAACATTACAAGTCTTCTAAGGTACCCCTCTAGAATTGTCGTAAACACTGAAATAAAGGTGGACCACTTCTTTAGTGAACTATTGAAGTGTCAATGAAAAGAGTTGGAGATATGATACTTTGATAGTTATGAGGATATTTTCTATTTTTCCCTTTATATCAAAATGGATATATTAAATTATCAATTCTATCATGGGTGTAATGAAAAAAGTGGAAAATGGAATCTAATTTTTGAAGTTCAACAAATAAATTCTATGATGGGAAGAAGCATAATCATACCATGTGTAAAAATTGTTGGAAGAATCATCCTTGGAACTATCTGAATGGAACTGTAAATTTCATTAAATGAGGAAAATTGGGACATCTGGATAAAAACTACTGAGGGGATATGAAGAATCCCACCAATGTGGAAGAATAAAGGATGTTTTAGATCAATGCTCATCCTTTAGTGCAATGTAACAACAACAAGGAGTATGGGTGTCATGTTAATAATTTTTCCAATTCCATGTATGTCAGAGGTAGTCAACAAAAATATCCATAGAAACAGAGAAGATATTATGATATCAGTACTTCTGAGGTAGAGTTGGAAAATTAAGTGGTGATTGGTACACAAGTAATTCATTCATGAATAGAGAACACATTTTTTTATTTGGGTTCTATGAATTGTTTCATATCTTGCATGTTTAGTAGAACTATTCAAACACCACCAAAAAATTTGGGGGATATGGTATCTATGAGAATAGTGAATATAGAAATTAGTACATCAATGGTTTATAATACCTCCCTATTAAATGGTTTTGGAATGAACCTCCCAAAAAATCATGTCATACATCCATTAGTGGAGATTGATGTTATCGTGGGCTTGGATTGGATATTTTTGTATAAAGAAAGCATCAGCTATTGAGAAAGGGAGATCACTCCTCAAATCCCAATGCATCCTTAAATTTTATACATGTTTTAGGAGGAAGATGAACCTCCTTTAAAATTAGACCCTCATGCATGGATATTATTTTATTATGAACTATCATATATTGGTCAAATGATTGATACAATGACATGATCTTTCTTGATGACATGACCATCATGAGGTATTACACTAATGTATTCCGTAATGAGTATTCTGGTCTTCCTCATGATTGAGAGGTTGAGTTCAAATTTTAACTTGTTCTTGGATCTCTAACTATATTGATGACAACATATAAAATGGCCACTATAGAGCTTGAAGATCTAGAGAAGAACTTGTAGGAGAATCTATAGAAGGGTTTCTTATGCTTGAGTGCTTCACCATGGGGTGTCCAGACCTCTACTTCACATAAAAGGATTATTTAATTCCACACTACATTGATTATCATGAGCTCAAAAAAATCTTGGTAAAGAACAAGTATCCCCTTCCACAAATAGATGACTTGTTCGATCCACTTCATGGGTCCAATTATATCTCTAAGGTGGAACTTCGGTCGGGATATGACCAGTTAATGGTATAGAAGGAAGATATTCCCAAAACATCATATCAAATGAGGTATAGACAATACGAGTTCATAGTGATTACTTTTGGACACATTAATTGTCAAAAATTTATAATTGTTTTAATGAATTGAGTCTTTAGAAATTTCCTTGACATATTTGAGGTAGTCTTTATCGATGATATTCTAGTATACACTAAGAGCAAGGAGGACAAGGGGAGAATTTGAATACAGTGTTAATGACTTTTTGAAGGGATAATATATTTGAAACTTATAGTAAATTTGAGTTATATATAGAGGAATTATCATTCTTGGTGAATGTTATCACCTATAAATGGATATATGTAGACCATACCAAGATAAAGGTGATTGAAGAGTGGCCCATGCACCATTTTTAATGAATATCCGAAGATTTCGAGGTCTAGACAGTTATTATTATAGACTTGTGTAGAAATTTTAACCATTGTAAAACCCAATTACCAAGAAGACATAGAAGGAAGAAAAGTTTGTTTAGACTCAGGAATGTGGACACTGCTTTATGGTGTTTAAAAAAGAGACTTAACACTCTGCCAATACACACACTCTTGTCATGTGAAGATCTCTTTGTCATGTACATTTATGATTAAAATAATGGAATAATATGTTTGATGATGAAAAATGATAATGTTATAGCCTACCCATCATAGTATCTGAAAAATCAGAAGAAAAGCTATCCTACTCAAGATTCGGAGTTTGGAGATATGATCTTTGTGGTGAAAATATACCATCATTATATCTATGTGGAGAAGCGTGAGATATATATTGATGAGAAGAGTCTTAAATAAATATTCCAACAAAAAGACAATTTTATGCACCATAGATAATAGATAGATCTCCTAAAGGATTATCACTTCTCAATCCACTACCATCCTAGTAAGGCTAACAAGGTGGTGGATTCATTATGTATATAGGATCACGGATCTATATCAATAATGATAATTGAAAATGATTTATAATCTTTGATTAGCTAAGGATTAACATGTAAATCATTAAGGGAGTGACATTTTAAATCATTTCTCAAATTATTTCTCAACCATCTTTCATGGAGAAAATAAAGGATTCAATGAAAAGACGTAGAATTCATAAAAAGAGTGGAAGATTTTAAAAATGGAAATTCCACTATGATCAAGATTTATAGGGACAAAGTTTTGTGATTTCAATCACGATTATCTGTACCATCTGATCAAGAGATAAAGAAGGTACTTTTGAATGACACACATAGCTCAAACTTCTCTATTCACACAAGGAGCACAAATATGTATCGAGATATCTAAGAGAACTTTTTGTGGGACAATACGAAGAAGTAGACTTCTTAACACACATTAATGTTCCTAGAATGTCTATAAATGATGGTTGTAAGATAAAAGTATACGGGGATTGTGTAACCACTACCCATACCAACATTGAAGGGGAATAATATAACCATGTAATTTGTCACTATACTTCCAATTACATACATAAGAAATAATGATATATGGGTTATTGTGGATAGTCTTAAAAATACATCTCACTTTATCATGATTCAAGAGGAAAACTCATTGGTAAAATTTCCTAGATATATATTAAAGAAGTGGTAATTCTTCTTGTAGTAAATCTATTTACTTTATTCGATCGAGATGTGAGATTCACCAAGATATTCTAGAAATGTCTCCAACATGCTCTAATCATAGAAATGAACATCAGTATGACCTATCATCCTCAAACTGATGGCCAATTTGAGAAGACTATTCAGAAACTAGAATATATGTTGAGATAATGTTCTATGAAATTCCAAGGAGGATGGGACCAATATCATTGACTATTTGATGTCGATGAAATTGTGGAGAAGGCCAAAACCATTACAAATCACATCAAGGCAACCCAAATTTGATAGAAGAGTTATGTTGATAATCATCTATGAGACCTTGAGTTAAAAGATGGAGACATGATATTTCTACAAAATATTATCATGAAAGAATGTTGGGAGGATTGGAAAGAAAGGAAGGCTACATCCTAGGTACATCCACCCCACAATGCTCCTTGATCGAGTTGAAGCTATGTCTTATAGACTTGAACTTCCACCTAATATGCCCAAAGTACATGATGTAATTCATGAATCCCTCTTATGGAAGTACATACCAAATTCTTCATATGTACACTTTTCATAGATGGTACAGTTAGAAGATTATATTTCTTATGAGTTGCAACAAGTGAAGATCTTGGATCATAGAAGTAATTCTCTACGTAACAAGACTTATTTCCATGTCGAAGTATAGTGGTGGAAACATATCTACCAAGAGGAATCATGGGATCTAGAGAAGGAAATGAAGGAAAGTTACCCGCACCTGTTTATATCATAGAATGTAATAAAATTTTTGAGGGATAAATTTCATAAGGGGGGGATAATGTAATGAACCAATGTTTTATAATTTGGTTTTTCATCTTATAATTAAGGCATATAATTATATGAAATCACAAAAAAATGAACTAAAAATTACTAAATTATCTTTAAACATAATATTGTCACTTCTGTGATTTGAATTTCAAAAATCTAACATACACGATTTCCATCAGTATATGTTTGGAGTCTAATGGAACCAACATAATTCTTGGTGAATAGTAACATGCTCTTATGAAAGTTAACCTAACTTTATGAATAGTATTATGACCCCTATGAATAGTAAATCATTCAAAATAATTCAACCTCAACCATGAATGTATAAATAAAATTTAGATATATTATAAATGATAATATGACCATAGTAATAGTAATAGTATTTTTATAGGTTATAAATAATTAATTAATACTAAAATATTTATAAGAAAATGTTTTTTTTCCAAAAAGGTGTTCATAAATTAACAATTTTTAGTATTTTGGTTTTATGATAATTTTATTTGTCCTTATGTAATTTTAGAATGGATTATAAAATAAGTTATAGATTTAAAATCTGTATTTTTGAAGTAAATTATGATTTTAATTAAAAATAGAATTAATTCCATTTAAAATTTTTCTTAAAATGTAGTTCATTATTTTAATTCTACACATAGAAATATGGTCTGGGTGAATTTTTTGGATTTTTCTAAAATACATAATTTCTAATCAATAGTAAAATACAATAATTTTAACATTAAGCTATATAAATGATTTATGAAGTCATTAATGATTTTATGATTGGGAAATAATAATTAGTTTGAGGTCACATTCCCTTATTACTATTCATGTTCATGGAATCATCACTATTTCTTGTCAGATGGGAAAATAATAAACAAAACATTAAAATATTATGAAAACCCTCCTCACCTCCACTATAAAATCAACCAACACTCCCATATTCTCTTCACTCCTCTCAAGTGTTGTGAGTTACTTAAATTCTTCCCAAATATCAACTCAAGCTCCTCTACCATGAAGAAAATACCATAGTCTCTTTAAAATACAAAATCCTCTCCCCTGATGAGGCTCTTAGGAAGATTGATTCAGGAGGTAAATTCCTCTTTTCAAATATTTTACATTCTTTTCAAGTTCATTTGTTTGGTTTTATATCCATAACTATCTTCATCCAAATAAAATGAAATCACAAGTACCTTAAATGTATTAAAATATTTTTATGATAATGTAATAATTTATTATAATATCCCCTTTACACTTCTTTTATTTTAGTAGTAAAAACAGCATCCGAGATGTGTTAGTTCACCAAATTCAAGGACGACGGGTTTTCAATTTCTATTACTATCATCAATTCGGGTCATGAAACCATTTTCATGGTTTCAAAATACCATATCATATGTTTTATTTCTAATATATTTTTCTAGATTGATTTTTTACATATGGTTTTGATTTAGAAAACCAAACATGTTCATTGTAGACAAAACCTCCAATTAACCCAATAGGTTATCAATAATGTATTACACAATGATTAATCTTCAATACACATTAAAAAATGAAATTTATAATACATTAAACAACTGGATGAAAAAAAATAAAATATAGCTTCAATTCTGTTAAACCACATTCATCATAAATGTTTATCTAAACATAAATATTAGTGAACCGTTTATTAAAAAAATGAAGAAAACGCTCCCAAACAATAATATTGAACCTATTAACCCTTAGACAAGGTTAAGAATGAACATAAAAATGATATAATAACTATTATAAATATGTAATAAATTTTTTGAATTATTAATTAATGAACCCAATTTTATTATTGATGTCATTAATATGAAGTATATAACACCATCAAACTTAAGGTAAGGGATCCTTTCTATTCCACTTTGATTAAAGAATTTACACTATGTTATGCCTTTTTATGTGTCATCTTTAATGATGGGGAATGGCCTATAACCAACCCCACACATCCTTTATAATGTAAAATTTATGGTAAACCCATTTATCTCTCATTAATATCCCAAATGTACACCTTATATCATGTAGATAATCTGTATGGGATGCCACCCGAACCTCCATTGTTACATCAGGTATCCTTGTCATTCGTTTAAAAAAATGTGGTTATCTTATCTTATAATGTGAATATTCTAACAGATGTGTAAATTTACTAAATTCATTTAGCAATACCCTTTCATCATTCAAATTGAAGGATATATTTGATTTTAAGTGATTCACAAATCAATACTTCCCTAAAAGCAAACATGTTTTGAGGTAACATCCCAAATTCTTACTCAATTCATAGTGAAATATATCTTCTATTTTTAGCCACCATTTTCATTATAAAATTAGTCAATTTATTATGAAAAAAATTCTTAGTTCACTTCTGGTTTTATATAGATTATGTTTCCCATTTCAATTTTAAAGGCTCTATGGAATTTTCCTTAAAACCGCAAAAAATGATTTCATGGTAAAATTTCATAAATACTTTTCTTATGTTTTTTAACTTATACCTGAAATAACATACCATGATACATACCTATTTTCCATTATTAATGTCCTGGTATATTTTAGTTCCTTTATTTCATGGAAACTATTAAGATATGCACATTTTTTTAGGCTTTATGTCAAGATTTTGGTACCCAATTATTTCCATGGGTAACCCTTATATTTATGTATGATTGGGTTTGTATGATTATTTATCTGAAAAAAATATTAATGAAATGGTATGATGGTTTTACCCAGATAGTGATCCAATGAATTCAGTTATTTTTAGTCTCATGAGAAATTTTGTGCGATGGTCTTAGCGGTTATCCTTGGCTTGTGCTACCATGTGCAATTGTCTTTGAGGTTATCCTTGATTCATGATAATGTATTTGTTTTGTTTTTTAATCGTTATAATGAATCCATGTTTTTAGGATTCCTTTTTTATATTTTATTAATCCATAGGTCAAATTCATTTTTATATCCTCATGTCACGCCTTCTATCCCATGTGCTAATGCTTTTTTCTTATGGTTATTCTCGTACTAGGCTTTTAGCTCATACTTCTGTTCATGTTATCTCCAGGTTATCATATGTACATATATGAGAACAATAGAAGAGAGAAGTTCAATATAATGATTAAATAATTTTTTTATAATGCTTTATTATGTACCTAGTCTTCCAAGACACTAGACTTTACGATTGTTGGCATGTACTCTAATGTATAAGTATGCATAAAATCATGTAAAGTTATATGAAAAAGGATAAGTTATCTATAATTATAATTAGAAAATTTAATTTCAATGTGATGGTAACAAATTAGAAAATGATTTGAATAGATAGAAAGGTCCACATAATAAATAACCCACAATCTAGTGCTTGAAATGCATGGGCTATGATAATTATTTCATTTAGTGAACAAATATGAAGGATAATAACTATGTTTTACATAAAAAACATCTTAATCGAAGATAAAATGGAAAATATCATATATTCCCCATTTTTTATTTGGGGTATGATAATGAAGTGGTGAAAGGAACACTTATCATCAAATATAGAACTATTAATGTCTTATTTGATTATAGATCAACCCAAGTGTTTTCATCAAAAGACACATACAAGGGTATCATACATCCACCTCATAAATTTGATCTTTAGATATAAATAAATATATAAAATGGTATGATGATCACATCCCATATCTATGATCCATCTCCAGATAATGATTTGGTGAACCTATATCCTTAAAATATTGTCATTATGAGTCTACTTGAATTAAATGTAATTTTGGGACTGTAATAGATATAAGTATATAAATACCACATTAATTACAGAGGAAGGGATGTTATGATTGATTTTCCACACCATAATATGATCAACTCTCAGTGTGTTCAAAAAAATAAACTTATGATGAAGTTTTTCTCTAACTGGGTCATGAATCCATTTCTATAGTGGTGTTTTTTCCATATAGTTAGGGTGAAAGTCCATATCAATGATATTCCAATTACATGGGTGTTTATTTATGTGTTAATGGAATGATAACTTGGTTTTATAAAAAACCATGATGTTTATTTATCAAGGAAACTTAGACCTAGTGCAATACCTTTTTACAAGAATCTATTTATAATGAAGGTGATTGAGTTTCATGAATTGATTAGGAAAATGTATGAGAATCCTGAGAAAAGATTTATTTTTCCATGTGGTTCACCATGGTGTGCACTTTTTCTAAATGATAGAAATAGAATGGATCAATGAAACTATGCTAGGATTATCTATAACATAAAAAGATTGATATTACGGAAAAGTAACCACTGCCCCATATTTTCGACTTGTTTGATCCAGTACACGATGATAAATATTTTCAATGATTAATCTTCATTCGGGATATTATCAGTTGAGGATCATGGAGGATATACACAAGATAACATTCCATTAAAGATATAGTCACTATGAATTTTTAATAATCCCATTTGGTCTCCGTAAACAATATTTATAGATTTAATGAATAGTGTCTCTTAGGTATACCATGATCTGTTTGGGGTAGTCTTTATAGATGTAATTATTAATAATTCAATGTGGAAGGAATAATGTTAAGATAAAATGAGTATTTTTCTGTTAACCCTAAGGAATGAGAAGATATATATGATATTTACCAAGTGAATTTTTTAGATTTATAAAGTTTCATTATTGGTTCATATAAAATCAAAAAAGGGTATTTTATTAGACCCTCCAAAGATGGATGTTATTAAATATTTTCCTAGACCTACCACTATGAATGAAATATATATCATTCATAGTTTAGTGGTATATTATTTTGGACTTATGGATAATATTTCATTGTTAAATAATCCACTCACTATGTTAACTCAGAAGGGATCCATGTTCCTTTGGATGGATGAATGCGAGGAATTTTTGAAGGAAATACAAAGAATGATAGTCTATGCACATGATTTTAAACTACCCTATAGTGTTGAATGGTTTTTAATCTATAGCGATGAACCATATAATTTAAATGGATAATTCCTCATGAAGATTCATATGGTTGTAGATTATACCTCATGAAAATTGATGTTCCATGAGAAAAATTACCAAACTCATCACTTAGAGTTAACTATTGTAAACTTTCCAATAAACATTTAGATTCAATAACTATATTGTAAAAGGTGTCACATATATATTGATCACAAAATATTAAAGTACATTATCACTCAATAATAGTTGATCATTCTCCAAATAATATGTTTGGAGAAGATTAGTTATTTTTAATTCTCTATACGTTCTAACCATAAAAAAACAAAAAGGAGGAAGATGGTCTATGTCTAAAGATTAATTATAGATTTTCTAGTATGAGGATAACAAAAGATTTGATATTTATGTTCTTGTATATTATGGATCTTGAAATTTTAATGCACGTAGAGAAATATAATCTTCCTTAATTGAGATATTAACCATATATCCTAGTAAAAAATAAAGGGAGATATAAGGAAGATGGGGAGGGGCAATTAAATGTGACATATATTCCTTCATTCAACCTTTATTATGATGTAATAGTATGTTTTAAGAATCATAAATGAGTCCCTTTAGTTCCATATTTGATGAACTAGCCGATGGATGAAGCTCTGATTTCTTAATTTTCTATATATCATATATGTAAAATATTAATTTATATTTGAAAGAGTATTTTGGTGGGAAGACATAAAGAGAGATAATATATAGTATGAATATTGGTTTTTGGTATGTAAGCAAGTTAAGGACAAGAGATAGAAGTCAAATGGGATTTTAGGAACATTACCCACTCTAGAATTGAATTGCGAAACAATCACTATAGATTTTCCTTTTGGACTCCCAAAATAAATATAAAGGGATTTATCCAATTTTATTTATAGAGGATACCCTCAAAAATATTCTACATATAATTTCCATTATATTTGATTTATCTCTAGATAAAATAACTAACTTATAAATTAATTTAGTTGTAATATTTTATGGTGTACCACTATTAGTTGTATCTGATCATGATTCGAGCAATACCTAAATGTTTTGGAGATGAATTTTGTAGTCTACAGATACAGAGTAAATTTTTAGATATTCATATCATATTTAGATAGAATTAGTCTAAGAGTAATATTCATACTCCAGATTACATGATGAGATATTTATTTATTTATTTAAAAGGTGGTTGGGATTGACAAATCCCATTGGAAGAAAATTATTTTAAATAATCAATTTCAGTCCATAAATTTGATGGCTCTTAATGAAACCCTCCAGGATAAGAAATGTATAACTATAACCTGTTATAATGATGATGTGTAAATTAATCTATTAGGAAATTTTATTTTTCTAAAACTGAAAGATAATGTTAGATCCATTCAATAATATATAAGAGAATCAATGATTAAATAAAAAAAGGATTCTTATAATTGTTGTAATTATCTTGAGTTTGAAGTTAGTGACATGATATTTATATTAATATCTCCCTTGAAAAGGGTAATAAGATTTAGAAATAAGGGAATTCTAAACACCAGGTATATTAATAATTTCAAAATTATTGGTAATATTAGGGTGATATGATATCAATGGTCAGTTCCACCAAATCTATCTCAATTTCATGTTGTGTTCCATGTTTCTCATTTTCGGAAGTACCTAATAGATCATGTTTTCATTCATATCATATATTGGATTGTGTAACTAAACTGATGTTGAATTTGTGATCTAGAATAACAATTGATTATATAAGAGTCCTTATGGAAAAAACTCAATAATTTCATATTAACATAAAGACAACTTCTTAAAGTAAGAATAATATCAATTAGAAGAAAATAAAAATTCCTCAAAACATATTGAATTTATTTCTGTGGAACGTGGTGTAGAGTTAATGATCCATGAGCGAGAAGAGATCACATATAAAAAATATCATGCACATTTATTATAGAATGAGATAATTTTCTAAGAGAGAGACCATTGAAAATATAACATCATCACAAAGGTTGGAATTTTTTTAAAATATAAACCCTTGTTTTTAAAAGAAAATTTAATTTAATTTGAAATTACAATTAATTTGATGCTCCATCCATTTTTTACTAACTCATAGTGGTCTTAAACTTGATTCAAGTAAATTTCTAAAAGATTCTCTATTCGTCTGAATGGAAAATAGTCATCCCAAGTGATTTCATGTGATATCTTATGATAGTCATTTTGGATGTATAAGTTGTCCTTTTTCACTAAAAATCTCCCATGTTTAAATAAATTCTATATTGAATATTTTTAAAATGCAATTATACTATGGAATAAAAAACCATTTATTAGATATTTTAAATAACTTATCTCTTTAGATGACTGGATCATGAAATATTCGATTGAAATGTACGATCAAAACAACCAAACTACCTTTAATGTAAAACATAAATAGGTAGTAATATTATTGAACACATCATGTGCCTAAAAATCATGTTCCACAAATTCTATAATAAAAACTTAATATCTCAATACATGAATTCAACAATCTTCTATTAATCTTATATACCCCAATTTCCACATAATCATTTTTCGACCCGTATTTGAAAATATAGAATCAATAATATATAATATTTTCCCATCAAATATAAATTTTATGTAAAAATATATCGATCCATCTTACTTTAATTAAGATAGGTTGGGAATATTACTCACCTCATTAAATCATCCGTTTATTCATTGTTACCATGGAATGTTAAGACATTAATTGTAGATGAAAATGAGATATTTTCAAACATGAATGTCATTTTTTGAATATATTATATCATTGATTACTCATGAACTATCTTCCAATAAGAAATTAATTATGAAACATAAAAAATAATTTTTTATTTAATGTATTACAACCAATTTGATAAAAGAGGCTTCGTAATCTAGGAAATACCAACCCACTATATCCAAGACAACACAATGATGTTGAGATCATAGAAATTGATTTGGATTTCATTAAATATTTTTTTTTCAAGTCCCACATAGATTATCCATATATTCAATAATATAAATCATGAAATCATAAAGTCATAAAATATTGAATGTTATCTATATTATTTATACTTCTCTCTGTTAGAATCATAGTTTACTATATAAGGTTGAAATAATGATACATCAATATTAATTATTGTTTGTAATATGTCGACAACCACATCATTTTTAATGACCTATATAGTGACTATATATACATAAGATCTTTATTATACATAATATAGACAATCGAGATAAAAAAATACATTTTCATATCACCAAATACATTCTATCTCTATGATGCCATTTTTTATCTTTACTACAATTTTAAATAACATTAATGAATCATGAGATATAGTAAATCATTCATAAAAGATTTTTTCTTATTTCATACATGAGGTTTTCTATTATAAAGAGATATATAATATTAAAACTATCCAAATCATTCATCCATATACATGATCCATTATTAGAAATTATTCATATATATTGATTTTAATCAACACAATTTGTATGAACCATAAGTGTGCATGTATTAGAGAAAACAATAACACTCAATATAGTATTCCAAAGTAGTGATCCATCTGAATATACATCTACTTCATATGTGCGTCAATATAAACACATAGTTATGTCTGATAATTGAATGTGATTTCATATATCTATTTTTTATTATAACTTGTTCGATTAATAATTCTTTTTCAACATCAATATATTGGGTGATATTTTTTTGGGGTGAGTGTGTGTGAGGGGTTTGGTAAATCATGGATGGTGTTATTAAAAATCTTGGTAGTTTCTTCGTACATGCATTGATAATTAATGATATACTAATGGTTTTAAAAATAATTGGTATATGCCTATAAAAAATAAGGTCTTATAATAATATATTAATAAAACCAATTTTATAAGTAAAATATATTATTATTCCTATCTTGATGGTTTTAATAATCCATTTTTCTATGGTAAAATAATGTCTATAGAAAAAAGCATTAGTATTTGTTAAATCTTGGTGCCCTCTACCAACAGTTTTATGGAATCCATTAGTATATAGCTATTCTCACAACATATAAACCAACTATTTAGGATTTCATTGTTATAGAATTTTCCAACAGTTATAGGGGATATACAAATGGTTTAAAAATATTGATATTGGTTTATTTAGTAGTCATGTTAATCCCTGAAAATGAATTTTTTAAAAATATTGGATTATTATAATTTGGAGGAATAATATAAATTTAAATTTTACCACTTTTGTGTATTTTATTCAAAAAAATTGATTCCATATTTTAAATTATCATTATTAAAATTATTTAATAGAGAAAACCACAATTTCTAGTTTTAATGATTAGTAAAGTGAGTAAAATTTATTTACCGCAATAAAGGTTAAAATGAGGTTTTGCACATGAATTTGTTAAATTTTTTTTGAAAAACACGTAGTATTTTTATTTGATAAATTAAATTTAATATTTAAAATAATTTTGGAAACAATTTCTAATAAATTTATTTTAAATTTTTTCTTAAATAAAAAATTCTCTAGATAAATAAAATACTAGTTATCATGCCGAAAATTAAAATGTTAAAAGTATGTACAGTTAAAGAATAATAAAATAACATATTTAAAACATATAAATATTTTTATTGATATTTGAATCCATCTGAACATCTATATATATCATTATTTATCAATTTATTTGGCACTAGGGGTGATATTGAATTACAATTTTTTAATAGTTTTTGGTATTTATAGAAATACCACTACACATCATTTGTTAAAATGGCCCCGATTACATCAAATTTTAACACATATAAAATAATTTATCATAGGAATAACATAAAAAATGATCACCATAAAATAATAATAAAAATTCTAGAACATATATTTTTCAAATCATATAAGCCATATGGTCCTTAATATGATATCCAAGAGTAGTTCTTGTAAGAAAAGGTCCTTGGGTCCACTAAGATCTTTCTTCCTTTTTACTACTTATTTTACTGGAATCAATTAGATCATAAACCATAAAATTATACAATAATAGAATCAAATATATCATTACACTTTATTATGTTTATGAAATAATATTTATCCACATCCTTCTCCATCAAATGGGAAATAAAATAATCACTCATGTGTACGGTGGACTACCACCTCGGGAAATGATGTAATTTGATTTCCATCATCACTCACATAGACAGTAATAATGATGAAAATAATATGTATATATAAATATTTTATAAATAGGAAAGGATATGAAATTTTTAAATTAATATATCGTACATATCCTTGCCCTTTGACAAATTTACAGAATGATATCGTCGCTCATTCGAATATTGGACTATCATCTCCATGAAACTATGAGATTCATTATCCTTTTCAATAATTCAAGAATTTTTATAAAAAGGAATATAATTAATAAATATTAAAAATTTAACATCAACATAAATTTATTTAAGATGCTTCTATCACTTACATACAAGAATATGAAATTTTGTTTTAAATAATGCATTAGAAAACTATGTAGGTAACAAACAAATCAAAGTTAAAAATGAAATATTTTTTACAAACATGTGATAATATATTATTAAAAGACTATATATGATAATATAAATAATATTTTGGTTCCTATATAATTTAATATTTTTTAAAACCATTTTATATAACGTTAAATCATGATGAATTAAAGGGAAATGTGATGTAATAGATTCCATCTAAATTTCCTTCTATTGAGGAATATTTTATTTTAATGATCCAATTTTCATTATATTTTGTTTACGGTACCCATTTGAAATTTTATATCATGAATGATTCATAATTAATGTTATTTTAAATTCCATTTTTATTTATTTTATCTAATGGTATTTTATTATAATGATACAATGTGGTAAATAATTTCACCACTCAATTTCTTTTCATTGGGTTATATTACATATTTAATATCTTTTATATTCCACGATTATGTGTTGAATTAATTTTTATTATGTTATGTTATATATTAAATTAAATTTTCTATTTTGATATTTGTTTCAAATATTTATGTTATTGAATAATATTCACCTCAATGGTATGATCTTTGAAATACAGTTCATATAAATTTCCACTCTATTAAGACATATTTGTAATTATGAAACAAATTATTTATATAGGTGGTTTATACAAATGATTGAATATGTTTAATCATGAATTTCATAATATTCGTGGTATTTAATGTTTCATAAGATATTTTTTCTTTCATGGGACTATGATTCAAAACTGATCAATGTGGTAAGGGCTTATGATTCAATCCCAATTTAATTGATATTATTTATGCATAAATATACTTTGATTGAAAATAATTATAAATTTTTAATAACACATATTAATTTACATATTTTCTATTTAATCCTAAAATTCTCATTTAATAATACCATTTTCATCTCTTTTTTTCAAAAAGTGGATTGTGAATGTTTATATTTAAGAAAAATAAACTATTTTTCTATATTCAATCGAAAACACTTCATATTATATATAAAATTTTTCCATAAAATGTTTTAAATTGTATTTTTAAAATTATTCAACGATTTATTATGAAACTATTACCCATGTTGTATTTTTTAAAAATTATTTAAAGGAATCCTATAGTCAATTTTTAAACCATACAGTTTGTACTTTTTAATGAAAAATATGAATAAAATCCTTGTTTTAACATATTCATCTGGAATAGAATATTCCATATATATTGGTTTATAATTACATTGATGATTCCATTACATGTTTAAATGGTCATTTTAATAGATGTTTTTCCAAATATAGTGAAAATATTATTTTTAAAAAGGTATTTTAATTGTGAAAAAGGGGTTATTTCTAAATAATGTTGTAATAATAAATTTTATGGTATTTATATTCATAAATGAAATGAAAAATTTATTTAAAATTGTAATAAAATTGAAATATGTTGCAATTATACTATCCTTATTCTTTCTCGAGATGATTTATGATCATTTTTCCTAGGAAAATAATTGGAATTCACTTTCTTGAGTAATTTTGTAGTCATTATGTTCATTATAAAACATTAAAAATATACATATAATTAAGTATTATAATTATTATTAGTATTAAAAATTAATTATAATGGATATTATTATTATTTTAACATTATATCATTTCTATATACATTTATTTTCTCAGAATGTTATGTGAATGTGATTGGATATTTTTGATAAATCTATATTCTTTAGTTGATACATAAATTTTTAAATGGGAATACTATTCATTAATTAAATAAATAATTCCATATATGATAAAATTATTGGAAATTATGTTATAGTTGGTTCCCATAAATATTTATCACCTAGATTAATGGACATTTTTTATGAGAAAATTTAGTAAGAAATAATTAATCGAGATTTTGATATATACATACACATCTATTAAACTATCTTGCCCCATGGACTTGAATATATAGAAACCATGATTTATATATTCATTAAATATAAAATAAATATTTTTCCTAGATGATAAATTAGTTATTGATTTTGAAATGATTATTTGATTATTTATGATATATTTGTATTAACTTCAAACTCATGTGATTATTTATATATAATTATGTTATCATCATTTATTCATACATTATTATTCTTTGAGGACTAGTTATGGATTAAATATTATTTTTAATGTTAATTACCTTACTATATTGATTAGGAATTATGGATTCAGGATTTCTTCGCTAGTAGATAACCTTTACTGATAATTTTATATAATAATTATGTTGATTCCTTTCCCCATGATATAATGATTGAATCTCTAAATGAGCTAACAGATGTAGAATATTTAAAATAACATTTTTTAATGTTCTTTTTTCAAATGGAATGAGAGAAAAAATTATGTATATAGTTTACCAATACTACTAAAATATTCTTCTCATTATGATGAAATTACTTGTATATTATAACAATGTAATAAAGAGACTACCAACTCTAGGTTAATTGGGTAAGAGTCTCAACATTTGGTATAAAATTAATTTTATTATAAACATACAGAGCATGATTTAGTGAAAAAAAGATTATGAGATATAGCACTAAAACTGAAATTGAGGATAATTCTACGTATAAAATAATATCATAATGTTTTGGTACAGTTGAAAATATGTGGTTTTCATAGAAATGAATCTTTTCTGAAACACTATAAGTGGATGTCGCTCTAGGAGTGTTGTGTATAAGGTTAATAACATAAAAGGATAATGTTGGATTTTAATTGATCATCACATGGTTCATGACATCAAACCATGATGCACACCTAGTTTGACACTCATGGGGGATATGATTTAGTATATTATCAATTCCATTACAAACCATCTAGATGGATTTGAAAATATTGTGATAATGAATGTCCGAGGTTAATAATAATAATTCATAGATTAAAGAATTGTGTCCTGATATATATTTCCTATAAAAGATTATATGGTTTATCAAATATGATAATTGTTGATCACACTACACTTTTTTGTTTCAATCATCTAATAGAACCCAAATTAATTATGATAACGTTAAATATTGTGAAAAATAAAGGGATTATAAGAAAAAAAAAGAGAATAACTTGAGTGAAATATTAAATTATTAATTATAATCACTTATCATGATATATGATTAATAACCAATACTATAAAAAACAGTCAAATACAGCAATGAAGAGAATGACAGTGTCCCTTAAAGGAATGATTGGAGGTAAATAAGGGATAAAGATATATCAATTTACTCAATTCCATTAATGTGTTAATGTAAAACTAATAGAATATACTAATGGATCATTGAAAATTTTAATGAGCGGAAAGGAAGTGAATAGTGAAATTACATTCCATGTTAATGTGAGGAGTTCAATAGAGATATATAAATTGCATCCTAGAAATATATTATCCTTTTTTCTTCATGAATTTACAGAACCATGGAATTATTCTAGTCTCTGAAATATTTTAAAGGATAAATATTAGATGAAGGATAAACCTATTTATAAGAAATTGGGTTGATGTATATATGTTTTGGGATTTTAGAATTATATTTTATAATTATTTCCATTAATCGTTTTCAAGTTATAGAAATCCTGAAACATCTAAGGATTGTTTTAATATTTTTGGAAGAAAATATTTCTCAATCAATTATTATCGCAAGAATTACGGAGGGAATCAGGGGTTTAAGAATTTAAATATGGGGATATGTTCAAAGTATTAGACACCCATTTTGAGGTTTTATGTTATTATATTTTCATGTGATTAATGAAATTTTGGGATACATTTTATTATGTTGAGTGATATGTAATATTCATGAAGAAAAATAATTATTATTTCATGAATTATGATATATTTATATGTTTAAAGCTATTTATAACCATTTTTAAAAATTATTATTGATGTTAAGGAAATAATAGATTTTTTAATAATATTTTATTTCATAAAAAATAGGTCTTATAGAAAACGGTTATGGCTAAAAAAAGATTTTATGAATGAGAATGTTTTTGAGTAAGATCATCATATTTTTTGAACATTATAGGAATTACACTAATATAGTTTAAAAAATGTATAACCTACATGTCGGGTGATAAATTTTTTCTTCTGGTGAGGTTGTATTCCTTGAACCCTCAACTGAAGGGTGAAAAGGGTGAATCACCAATCCCTATCCTAAATGAAGATCTAGTAACCATAACAAGAATATTACTATGGTTACTTTATAAAAATTTATGGTGTGAATTAGGAGATATTGTTGTGGTTTATATATGAATGTAATATATTATATAACATCTGAAATCCATTTATATTTTTTAAAATATATAATGACATATGTAATGATTTTTAAAAATGTTATGGACCTTATGATCCATGAAAATATAAATTTAGTATGTGGGTAATAAAAAAGTAATATTGGATATTTATTCTTTATAGTTTGAGGGGAATGAGAAATTAATCTAAGTAAAATCAAAAGATTGAATTGTGATTATGAAATATAAATACATTATGTAATTATATTACACTATTTTCATTGTCCATATGTTAAAGGAATATATCAACTCCGAGAAATAGATAACAAAATAAAATTTTACATTATTTCCTCAATATCTGATGAATCAAAGGACTCATATCCCATTATAGATATATATTCTTCTTGTTATTAACATTATACTGACAATGTTTATATCACTCTAAATATTTCATTGGGAATTATGATCCTCATCTATTTTCATAATTTCATCATACAATAATGTTTTCCCAATTGGAATCCATGTTATGTGTTATTCGAGATATCCATCATACGATACTTTCTATATTATCTTGAGTGAGTTTTATTAACCCTTTTACAATGTAAAATTTCATCAACAATATTAAAATAACCAACCCTTATTTTATATGTTCAATTGAATATTTCAAGGAAGGAATTTATTGATGGTGGAGAGAATGTAACACCCCATGATTTTACTATATGTTTTCTCTAAATAAATTTAATCTCATAGATAGCTTTTTGTACATCATTCCCATATTCAGAATGAACCTAAAGATAGTATACAATTCTTACCATAAGATTAAATCATATAGTTCAAATAAGAAAAAATAAATAATGAAATATAAAAGGTTTACATATGATAAAACTGTATTCAATAGTTATACATTTATTATAAATAAAAATAAAAATCAATTGAAATTGGATGTAAATAGTTTCCCAAAAATTCATTTTAGACATAAAGTGTGTTTTTATATTAATAAATTAATGTAGTCACATTTTTTTAAGGATATTTATATATTTTTTTCAATAATTTTATTATTGTTCATATTATATTTTTAGATATGTCATAAGAATATATAATGTTTTATGCTTAAAAACTATATTTTTCTAAAAATGGTTTTATCAAGTATTAATGGTTAAATATTCAATTAAAGTCCCTCAATTATTTTCATTTAATTTCACAAATTCTATTCCAAATTAGAAATTGTAATAAATAATATTATATAATAATCTAAGATTTTCTTTTTCATAATGATAACTAAAGAGAGCAAAATCTGTTTACATTAATTACAGATAAAGTACGTTTTTGTGAGAGATTATGCTAAAATTAATAATCCACACACATATGAATTTTATTTGAAATATGTTGTTTAATATTTATAATAAGTCTATTGAAATTATTAAATAATGATCATTTATTTTTAATCTTAAAATATACATTACATATGTAAATAAATAACTAATTATAGTGGTGAATAAAAAATGTAAAAATAAATTAAACATATAGGATATGAGAATAAACTAATTAAAACATGTTAATTTTATATGTTATGGAGGTTTATATTGACCATAACTTCTATCTTATTCATTATTTATTTAATTTTTGAGACCCATTTGGTGTGATTTACTTCCCACTTTTGAATTGTTTTTCTCTTCTTCAATTATCAATGGGGACCCCATCCCCACACTTATTCACAAATATAATGAAATTTAGCTCAAAAAGGGACTATAAAAATCTCTCCAAAAAAATTATATCAACATTGGAAGGATTTTTTTCCTAAAATACTAACACTAGCATCCTTAATAAGATATCAAAAGGAGTTTCTTCCAATCAAAGTTAATTATCTTCACTAAGCTCTTTATTTTTTTACATCAAATTCTAGAACCATCAATTTTTTCATAGAAATTATAGTATAAAAACCCAATATCATAAATAAAATATTATTTTACTTTATTCACTTCATATTATTTTTCCATTTACATCAATATCAAGTGGGAAAAAAAACTATTTTTCATGTGTATGTTAGACTATTACCTCACAAACCAATATAATTTTTGGGCATTATATATTCAAATAGATTTTGATTCTGTTGGTAATATTGAATTTATATGATACATTTGATGTTATGTTAAATATTTAAAATTAATATATCATTCAACCATCACAATTTCACCAATTAAAGGAATTATATCGTTAATTTATCTTATGTAGACCCACCATCTCCACAAGTGATGTGATTAATTATCTAGGTAAAAAGTTCTTGGATAGATATAAAAGGGAGGACAATGAATAAAGGTGATATTAATATCATTAATATCACTGTATAGATGATGTAACATTATCATGCTCACAAGAACCATAAAATCTATGAATAACCTTTCATGATAAAATGAAGCAATTAATACCCAAAACTAAGTAAATAGTGAAATATTATAAATAAAAGGGTGATAAAATATTATAAGAATAAAACTTGTGAATTTATAAATTTGAATATGGTTCTTATATAACTTAATAAAATATTTATAAACATTATATATGAGGTTAAGTCTTTTTTAACTAAGGATAAATCATGGGATAAAGGATTTCATCTCAATTTTCCTACATTAAAATATATTATAATGTTATGAAAAATATATATATCGCATATAAACTACCCATTTTTATATTTTATACCATGAGTACTTCATACATCATGGCATTTTAAGACTAAATTTTAATTATTTTAGCCAAGGGGATTTTAAATAAACATTAACAACCTGTAAAAAATTTCATAACTCAATTATTTTTCATTGATATATATTACATCATCAATGTATTTGATATTCTATGTTTATTTTTTTAATTTATATATTTTATTTTATTTTTCAATTAGACTTTATTATATGGTGTTGAATTAGATGAAAATAATAAATTAATTGATTAATCATCACATCAACAGTATAAACATTTTTAGATATTTCCTCTCAATTTCTACTCTATTGAGACATATTCGATAATTTGGTAATATTTATTTTTATGAGGTGTACCTAGTAACAAATTAATAGGCTTTATCATGAATATATTTAAAATAAAGGTATTTAATGTTCTATATGATGTTTTATGTTTCCTGGGGTTATGATTGAAAATTTACCTATGTGGTAAGGGTTTTTTATTCAATCTCATTTCAATTAGGATTATTTATGCTTGAATATAAATTGTGGGAAATTTCATGGTCATTTTCCAATAAACCTATTAAATTTATTCTAATCTACTTATTAAAGAAATTTAAAAGTAATAATACCATTTTCCTATCTCTAGTACTAAAAATGTTCGAGAATGTTTTATAAGATAATGCATCATTATTTCTCTTTTAGGTCGAAGATAAATTTTATTACATATCAATATTTTACATAAAATTATTTTTTTATTATTTTTATTATTTTATAATAATTTATTAAATTTATTTTTACCTATATTTTTATTTTTACAGTATGGTTAAATAAAATATACGTATAATTTTCCAAATAATATATTCTTGATATTTTACTAAAAATATAAATAAAAAGATATTTTTAATGTATTCATCAAGAATGAAATATTACCATAATCAAAAATCATCATTTTAAAATTATTTGTTTATAATTCTATAGTTTTCTCTTCAAATTTTTTTTTCCTCATAATATTTGGAATTTTTGTTGTTAAAAGTGATTCTCAAAGTTAATGTAGTACCCTCGGTTTATGGTATGTAAACCTTAAATGATGATTTTCTTGGTTTTAATGTTAATGGTGTCGAATGGGAGAATCGGTAGAACTTGGAAATATGTTTTGATGAAAAAGGAGAAGTCGCACAGGAGGATCATGGTTTGTATAGACCGTGTTGCCAAACCGTGCGCAGTGGGTCATGGAGGCAGTGGCTTCCGCACAGTCGGTGCACGGTTTGTCAAACCCGGTGGCCAAACCATGTGAGAAGTGTGCCCGAGGTAGTAGCTAATGCACGTTTAGCACACGATTCATCAAATCGTGTAAACTAACTGTGCGACCACATAAATGGAGATCCTATAAAAGTGGATCTCACACGTGTTTTCCTCTAAGTGGGTCATTTAAGCTCCTAAGCAGCCCTAACTTGAGATCTTGGTTCTCCTAAGGTCAAACAGGGTTCTACCATCGTTATAGAGGTGATATGAAGGCTTCTCTTGGCGAATCAAAGTTGGATTCTTGAGGTATGTGATCGTTCTTGATTTATTTCCCATATCTACTTAGATCTACTTCTCCACTTTTCTTGGTTTCATAGATCTACACATGTTATGAGTATATCTAAGTTTTTGGATTCCAAACATGATGAGTTTTGGTCTTGGTTATGTTACGAGAAGAGATCTAAGGAGGATCCTTGGTAAATCGGCTGGGTTTTTTGGTGTGTTCTCCTTTTGTAAGGGTTTTGTCAAAAACATTGAGGTAAGTTGATTCACTCTCGATTCCTCTTTCTTAGAACATGAAGGCTTAGTTACAAATTGTTTTCCTTGACTGAAATGTTTTTTTTGTCTATTGTGAAAGAATGGTTGAAACCCCTTTTTAGTAACGGGTGATGGAAATTGTGTTGTTTTGGAGAGTGGTCGTTGAAGTAAATTTAAAATGGTTATTTTAAATTGGCTATGGTTTTTCTGCTTCATGGAAATGACTTTCAATAAAAGGGTGATGCTTTATTGAATGGTTTTGAACACATTTGGTTTTTGGCATAGAATTTCATGGGTTGTGGTGTGTGTTCATATGCATTAAGATGGATAAGGGCGAGATGTCCCCCCCATCAAAAAGGTTGGGATGGATAAGGGCGAAATGTACCCCCATCAAAAGGGACCGATATGGTCATGAAGTACCCCCATCAAGGTAGTTCACTAAGTGACGACTTAGTGGAAGGATAACTCACCACTCGCGAGTATAAGGAGGAACATGTTGCATGCATGGTTGGTTGTGTGGATTGGTGAAATGGAATGAGTATGCCAAAATTGAGATGGGAATTTGATTGGAAACTTCACTTGGTTGCTTTTCTTGAGAAAGATGGTTTTTGTTGGAAAATGTTTTTGACATGGAAATTTTTATATTGTGAAATGTTTTGGACTTTTTTCTATAAATTGTTTGATATAAATGTGACAACATGTTTTATCCTAGAGGCATGGGTTGGGAAGTCATCAGGGAAAACCTACTGAGTTTCATTATTCACCCCCTTCTTTGGTACGTTGGTGCTTCTATAGATGTCATATACTAGGATGTTGTCAAAGGTAAATCATCACATGTTTATAGCACTACTTCTTGATTCTTGGGATGGTTTGTGATGTTGGAGCATGGAGCCTGTGGAGCATGGAGTTAGGTTGTCATCTTGAGGTCTTTTAGTTTGTCTTTCTACTATTTACTCTGATTTAGTGTTGGTTTCCACTCTGGTACTTTTGGTTGGTTTTTGATAAAATAAATGGTTGAGTTGTCTTAGCTTTTATCATGCATCATTTAGTTAATTTGTTTGGTTATGGTTGTTGGACATGTGTTATGGTCAAAAAGGGTAAATCATCCCTCACTTGTTTTGAAACCCTTCGGCATTTTTTGCTAGCCTTTGGTGCCTTGGGGATGTTTCTTAAGGGATAGTAATTACTCGTTGAGTTCTCAATCCAATGAGAATTGGCAGGTCATTACAAATGGTATTATCTTGTTTGGTCCTTGCCTAACAAGTGGCCATCGATGATCTTGTTTTTGGAGTTGAAATTCCTTTTCTTCTATTCCTTGGGTCGGAATATTAGACAGGAGTATGATTGTCGGAACTTAAAATGTATAGCATAAAATGACATATCTAACCCATTTATGCTGAACTTCAAGTTACCAGGGTGTTGGGTACATACGTGTTTTGGATACACTTCTAGAATCTTGGAAATCTCATTGTAATGGTTTAGCCAATGAGATGAGCATGACATGCATTAGAGGAATGACTTCCCACTAGGATTTCATATCTCATTGTGAAGAATGATTTATGATTTCGGGAAAGGTGATTTTTTTTAAAAAAATGCAGAAATTGATTTTCAAATGAAAGATTATGAAAAGTGGTTATTTGGTGTATATTGAACACTGGTGGATTTTCAAAAAGCATGTGAGATGTTTTCAAAAATGGTTGAACATGTGGAAAAGTGTGATGGTTGGAAATAAATGTGGTGATAGTTGATGTGACAAAATTTGAAATGCTAAGCATTCAGTTGCTAGGAAATGAGATTAACAACGTGCGTTGTTTGTATAGAAAATGGCACCCAGTAATCATCGTAGCAACCAAACAGAAGAAGTTGCGGAGAATGTGGTTTCACCTGAACCATGTGGGAACAAAGAGCTGGTTCAGAGTATCGTTCAAGCGGTCTAGGCTATGGACACGAGGAATCAGAGGGATGAGTCAAGGCATATAGACCATTCCATCCAATTTCAGACGTAGAATCCACCCATCCTTCGGGGTGATTCTGAACCAGAATGAGCGGAGGTGTGGCTGAGTAGGATGAATTGTATCTTCAATTTCATCGGCACATCACCATAACTGAAAGTAATATTGGCGACGTATATGCTGGAGGATCTTGCATGACAGTGGTTGGAGCTAGTGGTACAGGCTAAGGTGGATCAAGGCTTGAGATAGGAGGAATTTGAGGAGTTTTTAAATAAACAATTCTATCCTCACACATTCAAGATCCAGAGGATGATATAATTTTTCAACCTGAAGCAGGAGAATCTCTCTATCATGGAGTATGCAGATAAATTCATGAATTTAGTGTGCTTTGAACTGGAAGATGCTGCCAGTGTATCGCTGAAGGCATGCATCTTTGAATCTGGGTTATGACCGAAGATTTGATCGAAGATAGTTCTTCTCTATATAATAGATTATACGGAAATGGTAAACAAAGAAACAGTAGCTAAAAGATACATCTCTTGAGTTATGGGGGGAGGAAGTATGATGATACTCATAGGAACGGGTGGGAACTCTAATGTTGGGAACAAGCAGAAGAGGAACACCTACTTCCAAGGTGGGAGTGAAAATCAGAATCAGATGGCTGGATTAGTGAATCTTCCTCCATGACCCATGATGAATGTCGGGTGTTCTCAATGTGGCACGACTAATCACATAAAGCGAGAGTGTATGGTGCAACATAGACAATGTCACAATTGCAAGAAGATGGGGCATCTACAGTGCTATTGTAGAAAAAATTCAAGGTCGGGTGCACATGACACTTCCCAAGTGTCGCAAGCATCGTATGTTTTGACAGGATGTGACCAACAGAGTCAGTCTCATCATCATAACAAAGCTATCCATGGTGATTCTCGAAATACCATGACTCCTCAACCAGGAAAATATCAGCAAGGAAACAAGGAGAACCAATGCAGCGACGAAGCAATTGTATGGAGATGAGAAGATTATTTTTGACGTTCAGACTGGACCATCAACAATAAATGGTACAATTATTTTGAATTCTACCTTTGTACAAGTGTTGTTTGATACTGGTGAATCACATTCCTTCATTTATTCTCGTGCTGTTGACATGCTTTGTTTAAAACTGGAAATGATGCCTTCTTTGTTGAAACTGAAATCTCTTCTTGGTGAAAGAGAATGTCAATCCTTAGTGTGTCAAGCATGTACTATAACAGTTGATGGAGCTGAGATGCAATGGGACGTCTCTATATTGGATATGTATGTCTATGATTTAATCTTTGGTATTCATTGGTTGACATGTTTTAAGGCCTACATCGACTTTTATAGGAGAACAGTTAGTTCCACGACTGAGGACGACATCGACCGTCTCTTTAGAGGAGAAATGATTATAAAGAAGGGTGCAAAGAGATTGTTGGAACCAATGGTGGGAATTATATCTCATCAATTAGTAGCATTGACTTTGGCATCAATGGAAGATATTGAGGAAAATATTTTTCCAGCTATGGTGGATCAATTTCTAGATGTCATTCCCAAGAACCTCTCAGGGTTACCGCCTCTAAGGGAAGTGGAGTTTACGATTGATATCCTACAAGGGACCATTCCAATTTCCCTTCCGTATTATAGGATGGCACCAACAGAGTTTTGGGAATTGAATGTGAATTTAGAGGAGCTGGAAAGAAAGGGTTTCATTCGACCAAGTGTGTCTCCCTGGGCAGCTCCATTTTTTGTAAAGAAAGAAGATGGAACTTTGAGGCTATGTCTGGATTATCGTAAACATAACCATGTTACGATAAATAATAGATATCCACTTCCACACATTGATGACCTATTTGATCAATTGAGGGGATCTCAGGGGTTCTCTAAAATTGTCTTGCGGGCAGGATATCACCAGTTGCGATTTCGAAAGGAGGATATTCCGAAGACAGCCTTCAGAAGAAGATATGGCTAATACGAATATGTAGTCAGGCCTTTTTGTCTAACGAATGCACCAGTAGTATTTATGGCATTCATTAATCTGATATTTCATCGATATTTAGATTATATTTTTGTGGTGTTTGTGGACGACATATTGGTGTATTCAAGAACAAGGGATGAGCATGATCAATACTTAATGATAGTCTTGGAAATATTGATAGACCATCAGTTTTATGCCAAATTATCAAAGTGAAATTTTTGGATACAAGAGGTACGCTTTCTGGGACATGTTGTTTCTATAAATGGTGTTTTAGTGGATCCTGAAAAGATAGAAGCTGTTCTATCTGGGAAACTGCCGAAGAATGTCTTTGAAATATGATGTTTTCTTGGTCTATCTAGTTATTACAGAGGCTTTGTCCGTTACTTCTCAGACCTAGCTTCACCTATGAAAACATTGACAAATAAGAAAAGTGCATTTCAATGGAATGAATAATTTCAGATATCTTTTCAAGAGTTGAAATTTCACATTACATCAACACCCATCTTGATTTTGATGGAATCAGGACAGGGGTATGTGGTTTATTGTTATGATTTGGGAATAGGGTTGGGTTGTGTTGTCATGCAAGGAGACCATGTTGTTGCTTATGGCTCGAGAAAATTGAAAATTAATTAAAAGAAATACCCAAAACATGATTTGGATTTGGCTGCGGTCGTACATGCTTTGAAAACATGGATACATTATCTCTATGTTGAGAAATTTACTCTGTTTACAGATCAAAAAAGCTTGAAACACATTTTCTCATAGTGAGATTTGAATCTGAGGTAGAGGAGATGGATGGAATATCATCAAATGTTTGAATTAGACATGATTTATACACCATGTTAGGGAAATTCAGTGGCCGATGCATTAAGCAGAAATTTGTATGCTCAATTGGAAAAGAAAATTCAGATGAGTGGCATTTGATGTTGGTCCTAGCTGACATGCATGTGGAATGTGAAGACCGTGATGATGATGCAGTTTTCTTTCTAGTTGCACTTTTTCATATTTTGGTGGAGGTAGTAAAGGAGGTACAAACATCTTATGTTGACTGTGTTGAAATGAGTTCAAAACTCAATGGTGCGGAGGCCATTGAGGGATGTAAATTGGATGGGAGTCCAGCTTTGTGTTTTTGAGATCAGATGGTGGTACCTTTAGCTTCTCAGGAACAACTCCTTTATGCATGCACCATTCAAGATGGGTTGTACATCCGGGTGCACAGATGATGTATAAGGCATTGAAGGGGCAGTTTTGGTGGAGCGGCAAGAAACAGATGATAGCTGAATTTGTTTCAAGGTGTATACTTTATCAGCAAGTTAAAGCAGAACACAAGCGACCAACTGGTATGTTACAATATTTACCTATCCCAGTGTGGAAATGGGATCACATAGCAATGGATTTTGTTACAAGTCTTCTATGAATGGTCCGGAAACACGATTCCATTTGGGTGATAGTGGATCGTCTAACCAAATCTGCCAATTTTATCCCTATTTGGGAAACTCATATGGTGGAAGATCATTTAAAAATCTATATCCGAGAAGTGGTAAAGAGAAATGGAATACCAGTTTCAATCGTGTTAGATGGAGATTCAAGTTTCACATCTCTTTTCTGGTGATCATTACAGAAAGCCCTGGGAACTTAGTTGAATATGAGTACGACGGATCATTCGTAGACAGATGGACAATCCGAAGGGACGATACAGATGTTGGAAGACATGTTGCGGGCTTGTGTAATGGATTTTTGTGGCTCGTAGGAAGAGCAAGTTCTTTTATTGGAGTTCTCATATAACAACAGTTATCAGGCCTCGATACACATGGCTCCCATTGAAACATTGTATGTGCTTCATTGTTGTTCTCCACATTGTTGGGTGGAAACAAGTGAGAATTCACTAGTTGGGCCGAGCCTTGTCCAAGAAACTATGGAGAAGATTCACTTGATAAAAAATAGGATGGAGACAATACATAGCCATCAGAAATCTTATGCAGATGATCGCTGAAGACCATTGTCATTTGCGGTGAGTGATCATGTGTTTTTGAAAATATCTCCATGTATTGGATATCGTCGTTTTGGGAAGAATGGAAAATTATATCCTTGATATATAGGCCCTTTTGAGATACATGAATGGGTTGGTGAGGTGGCGTATCGGTTGGAATTACGACCATAGTTTAGTTCAGTGCATAATGTGTTCCATGTATCTTAGTTGAAGATGTATCTGCCCGATCCTGACCATGTGATCAGATGGGATCACATTGACCTATAACTATATGCTTCATTGGAACATATTCTGGTTCGGATTTTCAAGAGGAAGGAAATAGTCTTGCATGGAAAAATCATTGGTCTAGTGTGGGTTTTATGGAAACATGGTCAGATTCAAGAAGAGACTTGGGAACACGAGAATGAAATGAAAGAGTAGTGGCTGGAACTCTTTCAGGCACGCAATGATTTCCTATATTTCGGGGATGGAAAGGCCAATTTTGGGGAGAATATAGTACCCACATTTTAGGGTATATAAACCTTACTTGATGCTTTTCATGGTTTTAAAATTAAGGGTGTTGAATGGGAGAGTCGGGAGAACTTGGAATTATATTTTGAGGTAAAAGGGGAAGTCGCATGGGAGGCACATGGTTTCTATAAACCGTGCGGCCAAACCGTACAAAGTGGTTCTGGGAGGCAGTGGCTTCTGCAGGGTCATCTGAAGGTTTGTCTAACCATGCGGCCAAACCGTGTGAGAAGGGTGGCCGAGGCAGTAGCTAACACATGGTTAGCACATGATTTGTCAAACCGTGTGAACTAACCATGCTACCACTTAAATGAGATCCTATAAAAGTGGATCTCATACGTTTTTTCTTCTAAGAGACTCGTTTAAGCTCCTATGTGGCCCTAACTCTAGATTTTGGTTCTCCTAAGGTCAAAGAGCATTCTACCATCATTCTGAAGGCGATCCGAAGGTTTCTCTTGGCAAATCGAAGCCAGATTTTTAAGGTATGTGATCGTTCTTGTTCGATTTCTCATATCTACTTAGATCAACTTCTCTTCTTCTGTCGGTTTCTTAGATCTATGCCTGTTATGGGTAGATCTATGTTTGTGGATGCCAAAAATGATGAGTTTTGGTCTTGGTTGTGTTAGGAGAAGAGATCTAAGGAGGATCCTTGGTAAATTGGTCGGTTTTTCTTGTGAGTTCTCCATTTGCTAGGGTTTTCATCAAAACCATTGAGGTAGGTGGAATCACTCTCTATTCCACTTTCTTAGAAGTTGAACGCTTAGTTTCGAATTGTTTTCCTTGATTGAAATGGTTTGTTTACCTATTGTAAAAGAATATTTGAAACCCCTTTTTAGTAATGGGTGATGAAAATTGTGTGGTTTTGGAGAGTGGTCATTGATGTAAATTTAAAATGGTGAATTTAAATTGGCAATGGTTTTGCTGCTTTAAGTAAATTTTCAATAAAAGTGTGATGCATTATTTAATGTTTTTAACACACTTGGTTTTGGGCATGGACTTTCATGGGTTGTGGTGTGTGTTCATATGCATTGGGATGGATAAGACAGATAATTTCCCCTTCAAAAAGGTTGGGATGGATAAGGGCGAGAAGTACCCCCATCAAAAGGGAAGGATAAGGTCGTGAAGTACCCCCGTCAAGGTAGTTCATTAAGTGATGACTTAGTGGAAGGATAACTCACCACTCCCGAGTATTGGGAGGTCCAGGTTGCATGCATGGTTGGTTGTGTGGATATTTGGAATGGAATGAATATGCCAAAATGGAAATGGGAATTTTATTGGAAACTTCGATTGGTTTCTTTCCTTGAGAATGATGGTTTCTATTGGAGAATGGTTTTGACATGGAACTTGTTATATTGTGAACTGTTTTGGAATTGTTTTATATAATTTTTTTATATAAATTATTTTATATAAATGTGCTAACATGTATTATCCTATAGGCATGGATTGGGATGTCATTGGGGGAAAACCTACCGAGTTTTATATCTCACCCCCTTTTTTGGAATGTTGGTTCTTTTGCACATGTCATATATTGTGATGTTGGAAAAGGTAAAGCATCACATGTATATAGCACAACATCATGTTGCTTGTGGAGGTTCATGATGTTGGATCATAGAGCTTGTGAAGCAAGGAGTTTGGTTGTCGTCTTGTGGTCTTTTAGTTTTTAATTCCACTGTTTACACTGAATTAGTTTTGGTTTCCACTGTGGTACTTTTGGTTGGATTTTAATAAAATAAATGGTTGAGTTTTATTTGCTTTTATCATTCATAATTTAGTTAATTTGTTTGGTTATGGTTGTTGGAACTATGGTATGTTCAAAAATGGTAAATAGTCCCCCACCTGTTTTTAACCCCTTTAGAATTTATTGCCAGCCTATTGTGCCTTGGATATATCGCTTACGGCAAAGTAATGACTTTTTGAGCTCTCAAGCCAATGAGAATTGGCGGGTCATTAAGGTGAATGTGGTATTTTCTTCAAGAAAGTTTTTAATTGTCTTTTTACGATATTTATATTCATAAATGAAAAAAAACATTATTTTACCTATAATAAGATGGGGATATGATTCAACTATATCAATATTATTTGTTCTGTGGATGATTTATGAATATTTGGGAAATAGAGAGTATTATCATTCAAATTCATGACTAATTTTTTTATCTTTCTCTTTAAACATTCCCCTTCATATGATCATTGAACATTAAATTTTCCTTAAATAACCATTTTTGTTATCATTTATATGTTTATTTATTAAATTGTATATCGTTTATACATATGGTGATATACATTTAATGATATTAGATTGATTGAGAATTTTTTGATAAATCCATAATCATTACTCAATATATACATTCATTGATAAGGATTTTTTTTTCATAAATTAAATCGATCATTCTATATTTGATAAATTTAATGGACATGAAGTGATTTGTGGGTCCCAAATTTATATAGACTCTAGATTCATCTATAGGTCTCATAAGATAATCAGTATGCTATCATCAATTTGGTTTATGATTAATACATAAAAATAATTGAAATTATATTTGATCAAGGATTTTTTGTAATATATATCATGCTGTATGAGATCACGATGTTTATTATTATGCATTTACATAATTAAATATTTAGATATTGATGCCCATTTTATTAATTTATTAGTAATTATATCCTAGTATTATCTTCAAGATCAGGTGATTGTTTATATGGGATTATTTGATCAACATTTATTAATGACATATTATTTTTTGTGCGTATGTTATTTTTTAAATGGATGGTATTTTTAGTTATTTAGTTGTGTACTAACTATTCCTTATTGATCCATTATTATTTTTATTTTATGTCACCATTACTGAGGATTTGATGTCCCCCATATTTTTTTCCATGCCATGGTATTTGAATAAGGGATCATTAAATGAGTTCATGGATGAATAATTTTTAAGTTTCACATTATTGTAGTTCATTGTTTTCAAATGTAATACAATACACAAGTATATATCATGTTTATAAAGTAAACTAAACTATTTAGTCCATTTGGATGCAATTTCTTGTATCATATTACACTGTAATAAAGTAACTAGAAATTATGAGTTATTGGGGTTGGGGTATTTAGAATATTCCCTATGTCGGTACACATACATTTCACACTAGAATTATTTCCTTATTCGCTTTATGAAATTTCCATGATGCATATTCCAACACATTTTAGAAGTGGGAAGATGGAATTATTTCCATCATGATATTTCTACTCTTTTCCTCTGAAATTTATCTATATTATCCACTTACTATCTCTTGATTCATGAGGCCATCATGATTTGATGATATATATTTCAACTATGAGGTCACAATAGAGAATTTCCCTCTTTCAGTCCATGAATTTAATCATAAATTATTTTCATATAAGAAGATTTATCCCACAAATGTATCAGCCAAATTTATATTCATGGTAAATGAAAAGGTTGGTAGCGAATAATTATAATATTCAAATTTTATCCTTGTAATCCCTAATAAATTTTTTATTCATTTGATTAAGGCAAGGAAAATCTCTATATATTTTAATTAAATGTGTGTGAGTAAAAAATTAATTTAAAAACATTTTCATGAATTATTTCCACTCAATTACAGTGATCTACTACCCATGATTGATATTATTGATAAGCATATACAATTAATTCCATTATCTTAATATATGATAAAAAATCAGCATGAAATTATCTTTCTCAGAGAAGTAATGATGTAGAATATAATTTCAATATAGTTGATCCATTATTTCACGATTATAGTATCAGAAGTCCAATAGAATTTTGGAGGCCTCTACAACATAAAGGTATAGATTGAATATTTTTCATTATTAGAGGATTGTGGGATTCCCCCTAGATTCATGTTTCTATTAAAAAATTAATTGATTGAGAATGTATTTTGATAATGGTTTTGAATCATACACCCATCAGGTTGAGTATCCCATTTGGGTAGCCTTTACATTCCCCATCAAAATAATTGTTGACTCTGTACTTTTTATTTCCATATTCTGAATAAAATAAATGTAGATTCAAGATGATTCATTTATAACTATTAATAATATAAAAGGTAAAATATTATCATTTAAGGGATTTCAAATAATAAATTCATCCCTTAACCTATAAATTTATAGGTTTGATTGATTTGATTCTAGGTTAATTTCAAAACATTAAATTTTATTGGAATTTGGGATCACTATATGATTTCTCATAATGAACTTGTGAATTTACTAAATAATATCCCTTGAGATTTCCAAACTTGGCGTAAAATAATTATTTTTTTCATTCACCAAGTGTTGAGTGAATTAATACACAATTATTACTTTTTGGGATTATCTCACCTATGTACAACAGTGTCATAGAGACATCCACATATAGAATATAAAAATGGATTTTTTCTGTAGTGAAACCACATATTATATAAATTATTATTATAATGTTATTTTTCATCCATGTGAAGTCTTATTTTTAATACATTCACTGATGTTTTCTATTACTATTCACTAAAAATTACTAGGCATTCATTTTATACCAACATTGAAAACCTAAATACATAATATATGTTAATTCATGTTTTATTACATATATATATTCTTAGCCCGTTCCCAAAAGATTATGAGGTTCATTTTATTTGGGTAAATAGATACATAGAATAATAACTGGAAACATGGGTACAATATTTTAAAAAAAACACACAAAAACCAGCCCTCAAATTCCACTAATCTTAAAATACTGCTCACGATATCTTTGGGAAATACATAAAAAATGGGTCAGATATAAATCATAATAATGTAATAATCACATAATAACACAATGAAATTAATAAATGTGATTAAATAATTATATCAAGATTACATTAGGAGGGAATCATTAAAATGAATTTTAATGAATGATATTATCTGATACAATCAAGGAAACATATGAATGTGGTAACAATATAAAAAATGATATCATAAGAATTACTAAATGTTAAATATAATGAAATCATAAAAATGGTTTTTAGGATAACCGATTGTTAACCGTACATGGTATCTCATTAGATAATGCCATTAACTATTGAATTGGAAGGATATATAATTTGGGTTCCCCTGTAGCTTCCAGATCAGGTAGATTCACTTGTATTCCATTTATATCATACAACATGAAGATGCATTTAATCACATTTAATAAAATGATTAAAAAGTGTGGGTTACATACATGGTATTCCACAATCATTTTTGGATAGGTACATCACGGTTAATACCTATGGGTGGATATTGGAATGAGTATTCCCAAATAAATGTTTGGTATATAAATTCATTATATAATTTTAGATGCATAATGGGTGTACATAAATATTTATGGAGTGTTTTAATTAGAGTCAATTGTTTCCCCTCAGTACATTACAATAATGTGTATAGTAAATATTGTTTCAAATAAAATCAAAACAATAATAATTCTAAATCAAATGGAATAAAGGAAGGACATTGCATGAATAAAGAGGAGGAAATAATATCATTGCCTTAAGAGTGAACTTCAAAAATGATGGGAGGATCTTTTTATGATTTGGGGAGCAACATGGAATTTATTTAAATAGGGCAATAGAAACTTAATTTATAATAAGTGTATTTTTAGTGAATATGATTCTTATGTTTGGTTGTTAATTATATAAATAGCGAGGGGATTTATTTATTCATTAATAAATATATTTTTTTGAAACTATATGATAAAATAATTCAAAAAATTTCATTCCTAATATTTTCCAAAAAAAAATTAAAAAGAGGAGTGGTTTAATAAATTTTACTAGGCCAAAATAAAAACATATTAAAATAATGACAATGGTGACATAAAAGTAATTAATGTTTTTAGGGAATTGATTTCAAAACCATAAAATATAATCTCGACATCATCATATTCATTAAATTTTAATATTAATAAAATAATATCTTAAAAAATGTATTTAGGGGATAGAAATCTGGTTTTTTATTTCTTTAATATCATTTATTACACCAACTATAGTATATTATGATATATTAACACATACCTTATATTTATTTCATTTTTGAAATTTGCCAAAAAATTCAACTGACCCAAAAAATTTAAAAAAAAATTACAATTGGATAATATTTTAAATAATATTTAAAAATAATCACTATTTTTTAAAAAAATATATATAAAAATGGAAATTTCAACTATTAAAAATAATTTAATTATAAAATATCCATTTTACGATAATAACAAATGTTCGTCCCTAAAAATGATAACATTTATTTTATAAAAATATATTATAATATTTTTATAATCAATTTTATTAAATTGTAAAATTAAATGAAAGTAATTTGTATTTAAGAATTGTTGGATATATAAAAAAGAGTGTTAAAACAATATAATTTTAAAAAAAATCTATTTTTTCGTATGAACATATTATTTTCATATACTATTTTATAATTTTATATATAACATATTAACAAAAAGTGAAAAAAATTAATTATTTTTTTACAAATAAAATATAATATTCATATTAATTGGGTATACATACATAAAATTTTATTACACCAGTGTATTTGATAATGGTATATTGTGTGATGGTTTTAGTTTCCTAGGGTGGTTCTACGGACTTGGTTTCTTCCATGGAATATTTATCACTTGAACCAAAGAGTCACATCATAATATGATTAAATATCATAACTTAGGAACCAAAGAGTCAAATCATACATATACTAAGATTCCATGACAAATAAAACATTTTTTATCACTTAAAGGTCACCCCCACCCATCCAAGAACACCCTTTGTAATCACATTAAGAGAAATACCATATTGGTAGAAGAAAACTCAAATGTTATTAGGGCTAGAGACTCATATAATGTCACAAACCTTCTTCATCAAGATGATGCATGCTATGGAAAAGTGTCATGACCTTCATTCTTCATGATTATAAAGGGATATTGACCCCTGAGTCCTGCTTCCAGTGGGACTTGAGGTGACCACCATCAACAACTGTATACAAATCTCACAAAATTGGAGGCATTAACCATTTATATTAACAATGACTAGGAGATAATATCTATCAGCCTAAAAACATCAATATATAAATAATAAACAAAAAACCCATCACATATTCATGTTTAAAGTAAAACTAATTGAAATACGAGGAAAAATCCAATGTAAATACGAAAAAAACAATTCTAAGAAGAGACACAACAAAAATCCTGATGCCCGAGCTAGTATGGTCCAGCATGGTCCATGTAATCTCCATAGAACAAGAAAAAAAGTTTACATACGTAGGGTGATAACACAAGTATACTCAGTAGGAAAATCTGAAGTCACTCATGCACAAGTGAGACAAGAATACTAAATCCCATGTGAGAAAAACAATTGATACTCAATAGAATATAACTAGTTATACTATCCACCCCAACCTTAGTAAGACACGATCCCCAAATTACACAATTAATGTAGTGTAAATTAGTAAGCACATCAAGGATTGGGTACCCTTCACCACTTCCCACTAGTTACCTGCTCATCCCTAATGGTGAATGTCCTGACTCTACCACACTCTTTCACAAGCCCCACCACAACAACTAGCCTCCAAAATCTTAGGCCACATACCACATACCACCTAAAAACACATGGTCCACAACCACGTCACATCCTTCCCACATTCACTAGGTCAAAAAAACCACAACCTCATATTGAAGACACCAGGGAAAGCACGCAAAAATATCATCTCCAAGACAACTTTGAAAACAGTCTTTTAGCGCAGACACCTAGGCCTTAAAACCACACCACATTCTTCATGAGGATTCTGAGACATACATTACATAGAATATGGATCATAGAAGATGCAATAACCAGCCATTCATCCTCCCAGATAGATGTTGGGAAAGTAAACCATCACCATAACAATGGGGGTGTTCGGAACGTAGTGCTTAATACAGGTGGGGTGCGTATTGAAAACACAAGGCACTTCATGTGTATATATAGGTACCAAATACCCATAAAAAATAATGGGTTTTTAAAACAAACAACCTCCACACCAAAAGCATCCATTGTTTCCCCCTATAATGAAAAAACACATTGCTAGCCATAGACATAATTCATAAGCCAAACAAATTCATTCAACCAACTATCACTCTCCAATAAAACATTAAGTCATTTTTATTCCATACCAATCACGGAAACATGGAAAAATAGTGTACAACAAGTAACATCATAATAGACACACACTTCAAAAACATATTTGGAACTTCTGGTTGAAATGGCCATGGATGGTAACACTATCCATCATCAAACTTATCCCTCCTAGACCATCCTCTATATCCCCATTACACAAAAACCTCCAAATGAATAAAAACAAATAAACTCAACCATTTTTTATCTGAATACATAACAAATTCTTCCATTACACAATCAATAACCTATCAACATGATATTCCATTACTCCTCCTGTACCACCCCTTACACGAAACCCACAATAACCATCACACGAAACCGTACCCCACAGCACAAACATACCCACAAATCCAACACCCATTTCTTCCCGAGCACCCACAACAATGAATCCAGCCGCATCACCATATAACCACTATAAGGAACTATAACTGAAAAGAACCTTACACAACACAGACCCACACTAATCTAACAGTTTGTATTTAGCTTTGATGAACACTATTCTGTAATTTCACTTTCATAATTTATGGGTGATCATATCACAAGATTAATCATTCTCTATATATTTATTTCATCAAGTGTACATGATTAAATATATTCTAATATGTACAAAAATTAAATAGAATATTAATAATAGGAATTCATGTGTCTGGAGTGCAAATAATGATCACCAAAATCACTGATTTTCTTATGTCAAACAACCAACACAATTCAAATCACGGATAAAAGATAATAGATTAAACAAACAATCATCACCAACATTACACCATTATTTAAATATCATTATTAATTTGGTTAAAACTATACAATAATTTGGAAATAATTACACCCATTCCACATGATACACAATAAAAATAGAGATGTAGGAATCATTACCAATAAAAATAGATGATCAAAAACTCTTTCATTCACCAAAATAGAGGGTCGTGCAAGTAGTAGGAGACTCCAAGGGAAACTGAATCTGAAGTCTGCAACACCACATACAACTCTACAGGTAATAAGAGATCTAGGTGCACTAATAGAAAATGGAAACATATAGGGTAGATAATAAATTGGATTAGAAGATCAATATCCTACATTAAATGAAGGATATTGTTTCAAGTGCCATAAAAGTCATATCACGATCAAGATTACACGGGTTGAGTATTTCACTGTTTGGGGAGATCTATGATATTAAATATATAATTAATATCCTTTAAAACATCATTAAAAATGATAAATTTAGGTTTTACACTTGATTTATGTCAAATTAAAAGTAAGAGTGGAGAAACTGGAATGACTAGGAAAAGGATGGAAATGACACAACGATGGCTGATTCATAGACGCATGTCCCCAAAATCCACTCACTGACAGCGAGTCACCGATGCACCCCAATAACTGTGAGTCATTGACATGACCCACTATTTCCTGACCGACAGACATGGGACCTACTAACACCTAACCTAACGACACCTGACATACCCGCACTTAACCTACCAATGCATGACCTATCGATTCCTGACCTACCAACACCTTGACCTACCAACACATGACCTACTTATTCCCGTCCTACCAACATGAGAAGAAAATGTTGTTCCAATGATGCTAAGCTAAAAATGTGAGCTAGAGATAGAACCTACTGACGTGACTTACCGGTACAATGTCACCGATGGTCAAACTGGAATTTTAGATTACTATTGAAACGAGCTACCATTTCCTCCAAGAGCATTCCAAACACTATATTTTGATAAAATAATTTACCTGGGAGGTCTGGGACATTAAATTGGTTACCTCTAAAACTATTTTAAACACTGATAACTCAAAACCATAACAAGATGAAAACGAGGTCTGAACAACCACCCGATAAGATACCTCTCAAAGATAAACCACCCTATATATTTTGGATGTTGGAGTGAAACCACAACATCTAAGATAACCAACTCTAACATTTGTTAAACCAAAAATACACAGGATATCCCACACAAGAACCAACCAAACAGACACATGAATTAAGAAATTCCTTCATTCATGTCATGATACTATCAGCTTTGGGTGACACAAACTCACCTGCATGGGTTTAATTGCATCTCAATTAAAGTATCATGGTTAGGAAACTAGTCTCTCCCTTTTCACATGTTAGGAATTTGTCATACATTAAATAATTATAAAATAAATCATCTCATAAACAAGTCTCAATCATAACATCATAATCCATGAACATAATCTACACTCAAACCAACTCCAGGTACTTGTCACACATCTACACTTCTCACTCAAATGCACTCTCCTGTAGTCCACCATTCCACTACAGCATGAAAACCAAAGGAATGATCCGTCCAAATCGAACCTTCTACTGATGTTCTTGGATCTCCAATGGTCTCCCCATTAATTTTAGATCATCCTTGATATCCTACTCTCCATATTCAATTATGTGGGGGTCATCATGTAGGTACATGCGAAGCATGGAGACATGAAATAAATCAAGGATCCTTTCAAAATGTGGTGGAAATGCCCACTAGTATGACACCTTCCCAACTTGAACCAACACCTCGAAGGGTCGGACGAACATTGGAGAAAGATTCCTCCCTCTTCCAAACCTCCACTACCCATGGTGAGGGGAAACCGTCAAGAACACATGGTCTCCAACCAAGAACTCCAACGGGCTCCTCCTATTATTGGAATACAACTTCAACCGGTCATGTACTGTCTTCATCCTCTCATGGAAAATCATCCCCTTCTCGATTGTACTATTCCCCACATCTAGACCATGAACATCGATCTCCCCAATATTTATCCATCAAAAGGGTGAATGACACAGTCTTCATAACTTGGATTCAAATGGGATCATTCCAATGGAAGGGTGATAGATATTATTTTAATAAAACACTAGTAAGGGTGTGTTTCGTACCCAAGACAAACCAAAATCCAAGACGCAAGACCGCAACATTTCCTCCCAAATCTAGATTATCTTTTCTACCATCCCATCTATCCAAGGGTGCACAATAGTGTTGAGATGTAATTGAGTGTCAAATGAAATATAAAATCCCCCCAACCATGCAATGTAAGACATGTATCCCTATTTTAGTTGATGGTTATGAGAACCCCATTTAACCATGACACTTCATCCATATACCTATGTGATAATACATCCACTGTTCCCAACTCAATAATTGCTAATAAGTGATCATGTTTTGTCAGCATATCCACTAATGCCTAGATTTCATCACAAATTCCCTAACCCCTAGGTAATCTTGTGATGAAATCCATTAATAAGTCATACAACTTCCTCTTGGGGAAATCAAGGGGTACGACAAACCACCCAGAATATAGTTCGCATCCTTTGATTTCTCCCACACTGTTTACTTCTCCACAAACTGCACCACACCCCGCTTCATCCTGGGACACCAAAAATTCTCTCCCATGTCATGGTACATTGTGGAAAGTATAAATTGTACCTCTAAGGGTGGGATATTATTCTCTGGGAGAAATCCCTCATGCATCACCACTGTGAAAATAGATTTTATAGGGAATGACATATAATTATATCCATTATCTGACCACCCCTCTATATCATCAAACTGATCTACGTGATCTTGAATCACCTATTCCTTTGAGTCTCCTTAGTCAAGATTCCCCACATACTACTTCATATAAGACTACACCAATATCTAATATAGATATCATCTGCCACCAACCATTCCTACATCTATATACAAGGAAGAAAACTCCTCTATCAGCCTCTAAGCATTAGAAGATTCTAAATCATCCTCCTTCTATAACATCTTATTAAAGTAATCGACCAAAACAATCCCCTTTTTGGAGGTTCACGATATCTCAAAATAATATTCCTTAATAAAATCCTCACACCACCACTTTCTTATGTTTAAATCTCACTAGTTAAAGATATAACTTAAGAAATTGTGATTTGTGAACACCAAAAATAATTCTCTAATGAGTTAATGACGCCACAAATTTAGCATAAAAATGAATGATGCTATCTCTAGATCATGGATGGAATAGTTATGTTCATGGGGATGTAACTTAATAGAGCCATAAAAGACCACTTTCTATTACTTCATCACCACACACCCCAAGCCTAGATATGAAGAATCCCAAAAAACCCTGAACTTTACCCAATACTATAGAATCCGGAGCACAGGAGCACTGACCTACATCCCCATCAGATAGACATATGCTTCCATTAACTACTCTCTCTATACCAAATCTTGGAATTTTTTGGTCAGATCCATCAATGGAGATAAAACATTGGATAAATCAGGTAAAAATATCCAAATATAGATCTATAAACTATGAAACGTGTGATCTTCCACCATATTCTTGGGTGCTACAAAAAAAACCACCTCAAACATTGTAAATTCCACTACTCCACCCAGATAAGAAACCACATGTCTACAGAATTTCAACTCTCTTGTGAAAAACATACCCTTGGACAAAATCCTATATAGATGGTGGCATTGAAGAACCTCCAATATTGTTGTGACGAACATTGTTTTCTTATCCTCTCAGTTCGAGTAGATCAGGTTTCCAATGATGAACATGATAAAATACTAGTCCATGAACTCATGGAAGACAGATTTCATAATCCCAATGAACACAACTAGTGAATTTGTAAACCCAAAAGACATAATGAACAACTCGAAATGCCGATAAATGCACCTAAAATAAGTATTTAGAATATCATCCTTTTTAAAACTCAATTGGTGGTATCAAAACTACATATAAATCTCATAGAACCAATATCCACCCCTTAGTAGGTAGAAATGATCGTCTCTCCTTTGGAGAGGGTAACAGTTTCAGACTGTTTCCTGATTTATCCTTTGGTAGTCTATACGTAGCCTCAGAACACTATCTTACTTCTTTACAAACAATAATCTGGTTTCAAATGATAACAAAATGGTCCAGATAGAGAAATTATTTATCAGATCAACAATCTGAATTCTTAGATCTTGCAGCTCAGAAGGATCCATCCAAAAAGAATCTATAGAAATCAAAAAGTACTAGGCTGCAAGCCAATCCCAAACTATTGAACACATCGAGGGGGTAGATACATAGACTCCTCTGGGAAAAAACATGAAATAATCAACAAATATATGTACCCCAACCATCTAATAATCTGATTATTCCACTTAAATATCATCCAACAAGAATATAAGATCCTCCCCAAGCCGAATTTCCATCAGGCAACTCTGGTCACCAATGAAAGATACACGTTGTCAACCCACTTTTGAAAACATAACTCTTCTCCAGAATCCATTGATGATATATTAAATTGAGAAGAAAAATTTAATTCCATGGATAAGAAAGTATTGTTTCATCTATTGTAAGAAGAGAACCCCACTAGACTGATACGACACCAAAAATAGTCTACATCACTGGAAAATATCAATCAAGCTCGACTAACCTCTAACTAGTTTACTCAACACTGAGGGAACATAATTCCTCTCTATGTATAGTCCTTGATAATTTTCTAGAGCAGGTTCAGTGAAGAAGTGTGATGCATCCGAATCAAACAAATCACAAGAAAGAGTACTGAAAACACAAATATTTCACCTAATGATCTCTCGACTTGCTGGAACTACTGTCTCTGAGGCGTACAACTTATCACATCCAGATCCTCTTCCCCTCTTTTTCGGACTTCTTCCGATAAAATATTTGGATCTATGTCCTTGTGGGGAACCTAGAGGTTAGAATCCACATCCTCATTCATATCTCGGTTGAGATAGTGCTTACATTAACTACTATTGAAATTTCATGGACGAAAACTAATGCTGAGGTGGGTGCTGATTCTTCCCACCTCCACCATATTGATATTGAACATGGAACTATCTCTGATGGTACCCATAGAGTCCACAATCAAAACACCTCGGTCTCAATCCTATGGGAAAATAATAAGAACTGGAAGGTAAAAACTGAAATATCTAAGGAAATTTCCCAACTGAGGTAAGCCTCAAAGGCCCTAGAATCTAAGAACTGTTGCTAGAATCCATTCCCATCCTAGAACCCTACTTTCTCCCCTATTTCAGTATACGTCCTCAAGAGTGCATTATATTAACTTCCTACCCATTCTTTTGGACCTCTAGGTATGTCGGAAATGTCAAAGAGTAACTATTTATTGGAGAGAGAGATGATGTGAATCCACTATGCATGTCACCTAAGACCCCTCATCTAGAAAGAGAACCAGAGAAGTGTTAAGGAGATTCTTGAACTGGATCCCGAGTTCACAAAACCACATACTCCCTTAACATAGGTATAGTAACTCTTTCCTCTTTTAGGACATCATAGATGATGAAATGAATTCTACCTGAAACTCCTCTCGAATTAGACACATAGAACATATTTATCCTTCCAGTCCCCTTGGTGGATTTTCCACCACCGATTCTATACACCCCACATCGGGCTCAATACCAGATGAACCACATACTCAGTGGGAACCCATATGAATTTGAATGTGGTAACCAGTTTATCAGCTAAATATCCATCTCTATATCTAGAAGGCTGCCCTCATGGTATCCGTGAGTCTATTTCTCTAAATCATGAAGTAACTTTCTCCAAAAATTATCCTCCCCCTCTTTTTCAACCCTCCATCTGTCATTTGGATCGGCCTACTGAGCCTCCACTGCCTATGCCATAAGAAGATGATGAACATGTTCCATATTTGAACGTTAAACAAGGAAATCCTAAGCTAGATTATTATGGAATTGTGTTTTAGTTTTATTTTAGCTTTATTTTTTTTAATTTCCCTTAAACTCTCAACTAAAAAAAGAATTGAAGTCATCATGACGCATGCACCTTTTTTAGGGTCTCTACCATGTAAATAGTGTATGCTTACATGGTAGTTTGATAGAATTATATTTATTGCATCAGATTGAGGGGGGACCTAAAATCACATGTCCTGGCCAGTCTTCCCTAGACTATTTCATTCTCTAAGATCATTTAACATTATAGCCCTATAATCCCATGAAATCCTTACTATTCCTAACCCTAAACTCCATCCTATCTCATAATTTCCACCTTTGATACAATTTTTTCATGGTCCTCCTTCATCAATATGAAGGAAGAGAGGGGAATGTTCCATTAGATTCCTTATACAAGATGAAAAAGAGATATTGACCCTCGTGTCCCACCTCCAGTAGGCCATGGGGTGTTAAACAACACCAAGGGTGTAAAAATCTCAAAAAATGTGAAGCATTACCCTTTTTATTTTAATTAATACCAGAAGATAAGATGCATCAAACTCAAAAAAACTCTATTACATATATGTAAAACAATATAAAATCAATCCAACATGAATGTTTAAAATAAAATTACTAGAAATACAATGAAAAAACACAAAGTAAATTCCAAAAGGGAAAACCTATGAAGAGACAAAACAACTATCCCAAATCCCAAGGTAGTAGCGTCCAACACGGTCTACATAATCTCCCTAGAAACCTGAAAATAGTTTTATATAGGCATGGTGAGAATAAAATTATACATAGTAGGGAAATCTGAAGCCACTCATCCTTAAGTGGGGGACATATACTAATTCCTTTGTGAGAAAATAAATAGAAACGCAAATGAATATAAAATGGTGTACTATCTAGCCCAAACACACCAAGGAATGCTCCCGAATAACACAAGTTGAGTAAAGTAGTATAGTAATAAAATTAATGATAGGGTACCTCATACCACTTCCCACTAGTTAAATATTCATCTTAAATGATAAACATTCTAACATTACTATTCTATTATACAAGGCCCACTACTATAACCATCCCACACACACATCGTCCACATACCATGTCCTACCCATAAACAACTTTTCCACAACCACATCACATTCTTCATGCAGACTCCTAGGCCAAAAAACCACAACCTCATCTTGAATGAACCTTGTAAATCATAACACATCTCATCCTAAGGACACCAGAAAAACTAACCATTTCAAAAAACAATTAGGAGGCCTCAACACTACACCACAATCTCTCCATGGAGTCTGGGGATACCAATGCCTGGAAGATGGAGTAGTGAAGAGCCAATAACTAGCCATCCATCCTTCCAATGGGATGTTGATAATGGAAACCATCCCCCATAACAATGGCGGTGTTAGGAAAGTAGTTTTCAACATGAGTGTGGTGCGCATTGAAAACGCATGGAACTAAATGTGTATATATAGGTACTAAACAGTTATACCAACATATCGTTTTTCAAAAAAACATAACCATCCCAAAACAAACTAACCTTACTTCCACTTCTAATGCATAAACACAATCCACTCACATAATTAACTCAACACCCCAAACATTTCCCTCAAAAATTATCCTACTACATTGAAAAATTTGTTTAATTATTTATTCCAACTTACTTAAGAAACTATCAAACATAGTACACCAAAAATAAAATTATGAATCACACACACATCAAAAAACACTATGGAAACTCCAGGAGAAATTCTCATGCAAGTTAACACCATCCTTTTTCAAAATCATCTATCCAAAAACCATCAATAGTAGAACCAATGCATGGAAAACCCCACATAAATCAAAAAAATAAATAAAAATCAACAAAATTACAGTCTGAATTCATAAAAATTCCATCCATTCCATAATCAACAAACTATCAACATGAGAATCCATTATACCTCCCATACCTCCCCATACACAAAACCTGGAGAAACCATCACCAATATCCCATCTCTACTGCACAAAAATACCACACCATACCCATATAGACAACCCCTTGTCTTCCTCTACACCTAAATCTATGCTTCTAACTGTAGAACAATAAATCCAACACAAGGCACTTAAACTGAACAGAACCATGCAAATCAAACATCCACACCTATCAAAATATTGTATTCAGATATTACCATCACAATTCTTTAATTACACATTCATAATTTAGGGGTGATCATAGAACAAGTTTAATCATGGGGAATCAATTTATTTCACCAGGTGTACGAGAGTAACAAGATTCTCATATTTATATTCAATGAATAGAAGATTAAGAACATGTCTTCCTGAATCTGGTGTGCAAAAGAAGTCACTAATGGCTATCTTATTCATAAAGCATACACCCAACAGAGTTAATATCATAGGTCAAAGATAATAGATAAAAAAAATAATCATCATCAACATCACCACATCCCTAACTTATCTTGGTAAAATTAGTTCCAACCGTATTCACAAGAAGAATTAAGAACTCCCACCCAGCAAAATAAAAATTTAAAAGAGATACATTGGAATCCCTACATAAAAATAGAATATTGTCAACTCCTCCTTGTGAGAAAAATAGAGGTTCGCACAAGTAGGAGAAGACTCCATGGGATACTGAATATGATGTTTACAACACAACACACGACTCCACAGGGAAGAAAAGGATCTGGGAACACTAAGATAAAAATGGAAACACATTGGGATGATATAATATTTTTTTATAAGAGTGAGATATTATATCAATTGATGGAAACAATTTCAAGGGACATTAAAGTTGGTTCACGATCAAGATTAAGTGGTTTGATTATTTCAACTTATTGGGAGAATTAGGATATTAAATATATAATTAATGTCCATTAAAATTCCTTTATAAATTCATAAAAGGGGATTTAAACTTGATTTTGGTTCAAATAAAATTTAAGAGGCATGGAACTTGAAAGACTGGAAAAAGGCTGGAAATGACTCACCAATGGATGAGTCACCCAAGCGAGTCACCCACAATGACTGAACTAGATTGAGTCACTAACGCGACCCACCGACATCGAGTCACCGATGTGAACCATCGATGCTTGACCTACTGATGTCCGACCTACTGACTCCCAACCTACCAATACATAACCTACTGATGCCAGACCTACCGATACCCGACCTACTAACACCCGACCTACTGACACCTGACATACAAGTGCCTTGACCAACTGATGACTGACCTACAGTTTCCTGAACTACCAACGTGTTCTAATTATGATGATCCACAAATGCTTATATACCAGTGCGAGTAACTGATACGCCACACCAACATGAACTACCGATGATGAGTCACTAATGGAAAACACATGAATTTTGTTAAACTATTGAAATGAGCTACCGCTGCCTCCCAGAGTAACCCAAAAAATAAATTATGAAATTGTAATGGATCATGGAGGACTAGGAAATAACAAAAATTTATTCACTATATCCATATCTTGATATCGAGAACCAAAAATCCAAGAAATCTTACATTGAAAACAAACCAAGGAATCAATACATTAAAGCTTCACACCTAGTCACAATTCATATAAACTGATCCAAGATCCAATAATAACGATGATTTTATATAAATGACAGTTTTCAACCTAAAACCATATAAAACCATCAAAATCAAATGGTTTCTGATACACTATGACATGTTTCAAAAATTCCAACCATCATTCCATGTGTTGAGCACCACTGACTAAAGGTTCACGTTCCTAACTAAGATAATAGAAAATTATATTGGATTTTTATCCTCACCTACTATTGTAATCATAGATTATCTCTTTAAATTTTCATGGAACCAGTCACATATCACAACCAAGATCAAAAACACCCCCCATATCCGCATCGCTCCATGCATCCAAGTAATTTATATAGAACACCAATGTGTACAAAAAATGCAACAGCGGGTTACTATTAGAAATATGAAAGATACTACCCCTAAAAACATCCTAGATATGAGTATCATTAACTATCAGTGATCAATAGAAACTAACTCATTATTTGTAAACACTGAAATTGCATTGATTATAGAAACATAGACATCTATCATCCCTACAGTACTAGAGGCATTGGAAAATACCATGATAACACCTCTCACATGGAACCCTCAAAGGTAAAAGGCATCAAATCATTGATAATGAGTTACTATGAAGGGACATGAGGTTATTACCTACCAAAAAATCCAAAAAATGTGACCTCTCATGTTATGATAGGGATCCTAACCTCATGATGACATGATCATTCACATAAAACATGAATCTCTCGGTTCTAATAAACTGTACATTTCTCTACCACCACATACCTCCACCTAGGTAATGAAAACAACATAAGGCATATATAAAACCACATTCAACATTAATTAATATCATTAACAATTAATTTTCTATTACTCTTAATGAAGTACTGTTAATATCTTATATATATATTCACATGCTATTAATTTTTTTTCTAGTATTTAAATTCATTATCAAACGGATTGAATTTATTCATTCTGCGAATTAACGAAATTCACATGATTCGAAGGATTGATAAAAAAATTTATTTTTCACAAGATGTGAAGAAAAATAAATATAAGATTATTATTGGAAAATTATTTAATCATGATATTAATCAATGTATTTTTCTCTGACGATGTATCAAGAGACAACCCTGAAAATTACTCCAGTAAGATACCACAAAAGATTTTTATTGAATTCACTATATAAAAAATTATTAACACATTAAATAAAAAACCCATTACTGCCATTAAAAACAATCGGAAGGCATAAATCCCCCTTTTAAAATCAGATAATATATTCACAATCTCATACAAACCGTAAGTAACATGCCAAAGAAATCCAAACCCATGTACCTAGAATTATTTATTTAATGTGTATCCCTATTTAAAAATAATTATGAATGAATGTGACCATTACCTTATTCCATAATGGTATAAGATAAAAATATAATAAAACATTTACATTATAATACATGTGTTTCACTTGATTTAAAAATAAATACATGAATAATTGTAGAAATACAATAACAATAAGTTTTATCCCAGGAATCTTGGGTTTCTCCAATGTGTGGGTTGATCACTCATTTTCCTGAGTTGATTCACAATCACAAACACATTCATAGTGTCCTAGGAACCATTCAAAAATTGTAATTCAAGATAAAAACATGATCTGATAATAATTTTCAATTTTCCAACCCAAATCACTCTATGAACTGTAACTAGACCAGTTCACCTTGTTACCTCAAGAGTGCCTCCCCATACGGAAGAGGCTATAAACTAATAGTTAGGTAATGTGAGGTTACCATGGGGAGAATATTCCATCATGTAAAAGAAAATATAATAGCATATGTAGTGAAAATATGACAAAAAGTATAGATAACTAGTGTAGATAAAAAATGAATGCTCCAAAAATAACTATAGTATTAGGATTTCATAATAATGGGTATGATATAAATTTAATGGTTACCCAATGGGAGTATCATATACAATAATATAAAACCCAAAATAAATATATAATAAAAAATCCTCACAAACTATATTTGATTAATTCCTGGTACTATAATTCATTCCCACACAATAATATTCAACCAACTATCACCATCATCATGACATTCCCTATATAGGTAATATGTGATCAAATTGTAAAATCTGGGTAGGTTCCTTATTTCCTTGGTGTCCCAAGATATGTGTGAGTAGGAATTAGTAGGCCACACCCAATAATACCCCTAAAATAAAAAGAATTATTTTAATGTGCATGAAGAAGTGATCAAGATATGTATTTATCTATTATGAAAAATGTTATATGAATGTAATAAATAAACACCAATTCCTTAGGAGCAGGTTGAGACCAGAGGTTATCTATACCATTTTCAATCCATAGGTCCTTGACCAGATTTGACCAAATTTGCTTCTTTAATTAATGAGGTGAATCTAAGAACACTAATTTACATATCCTACCATAACACCCAAACCACCCTCGGGTTTGTTATTCCATAAGATTTCAAATACATCCACTTTTGGATTAGTCCTTATTTATCAGAAAATACCACTTAGTGAGGGTTAATTGGTTATCATAAAACTAAAATTAGAGAGTATAAATTTTTTTGGGAACCACCTTGGGAGTATTTAATTGTCATAATAGACATCCATTTATGGAGAATTCAATAGTTATCGTGGAACTACATAAGAATATTTCAATAGTCATTAAATTACTTCACCAATGGAGTATTAAATAGTCATCATAGGCCTCCACCCTGAGAGTATTCAATAATAATCATAGACCTCAATATGTAATATTCAATATTCCTAATATACATGAACCTCTTATATATTCATTTGTTATCACTGACCTCTATAAGGATTATTCACTAGTCATCATGAACTTCCTCAGAATGAATTTACTTTTAATGTTGCCATAGAACTCCCCAATATTGGTGTTTTATGTCCCTATATAACATAAAATTAAATAAACCTAAGGCCCATTTTATGATTTACCCTAATCAAAATAAAACCTAGGTAGTTTCTAATCAATCATATTGACAAACACTGAGGGAATCACCATTTCTATACAAATATTCAATTTACAAAAATAAATATTTCCACAATAATTTTATTTTTCATTTCATTCTTCTTTAAAAATAAAAAATTAGCTATACACCCATATTTGATCAATTTAAAACAACATGTATGGATTCATCCTCATAGATCATTTATTTCAATTAAAATTAAAGATTCGTTCCATATTTATTTAGTTAATATAACAACCATATAATCTAATAAAGGACTTTTTTCTTATTTTAATTTTCCTGAGAATTTATTAGAGAAGGACCATTTAATTTATCAATAAAAAATAATTTCAAATTTAGATTTTTTTCATTTATAGAAATTTATTAATCATTGAAATTTGATCAGAATATTATTGCTGATTTTGAAGTCAAATTTCTAATTGATGTATATATAATTTCCATACCAATTAATAAAATCCAATCTACTAACTTTACAAATTAAAATGTGGTTTTCAAAAATAAATTTCCCATTTCAAGAAAATAACTATGTTACAACAATCAAATTTATGGCCAATTCTATTGTGAATCACTCATTGAGAATCAAAAACATGATTAAGAATTAATCGGTAAAATAATTTCCATAAATTTTTTGTTATATACTTGTAAAACATTTTATTGAACATCGGACAACGTGGGAGGATTTCAGAATCTCCCACATCACATGCAGTTGTAAAAAATATGAGCCTATGGGTTATGTTAAAATGAAGTGGTTGAAATTTTTTTAGGATTTTCTACACATCATGTACTAGACACCAATTTGGGTCAAATTAGATGAAAATTAGAATGCAGAAAAACAAAATGAAAATATGAAATATTAGGTAAAACCATTGAAAAAAAACTTGAATGTGAAAGAAAATAATGAGAGGTGGGAGAAGATTCATAGACTCATTTTATGATATCTAATGCATACAATGTCGCATGACCTAGTAATTTAATGAGGTGTATTAATCTATTAATAAAAAATAGAATGTTTTGATTAATAAAAATTAGAGATTAAAATTAGACAAAACATTTAAGGTGATGGAGGGTCAATTTCATATGTTTCCAATTTCAAAATAGGTATGTGTTTTTTCATCATGGTTTCCAAAACAATATAAATCACATTGTCTATTGAAAACCATATCAAAATGATTTTAACATGGTTTATATAACTATGTACAAACTATGTGTCATGAAACATAAATTTATTTTAGACATTTCCCTTTTTTCTAGATTCCCTCATATAGTTTTATCAAAGTATGTGCATGTACAATCATTCCATATAGTTGGGTTATATGTATAACATGAAATATATGGTAATTGTGTGCCTCAGGTTTTTTCCTCTGAAACTAGAAATTGAAACCCTGCATTTCATGAGAGTTATCTATGTAATAGAGGAACCCATATGGCCTCAAAGTACATCTGAAACATATCCCTTTGAATTTTAAAATTATCCATTCCTGATCAGATCCTCAATTTTATAAGCATCTCACCCCAAACTCCAATCTCAAAATTCTCACCAAGACCCATAGATCTATCCACACACCCGGGCCATAAAATTAAAATGGAAAAATTATTCCGAAATTAAAAAATCAATTAAAAACATTAATATTATCCATGAATACATAAAACATTGTTTATATAAAATTAATTATATAATTGAGAAATAAAATGAGGGTACCATGAATAACATCATTCAAAATATGATGTTGAACTAATTAAAAAGATAAAAAAATTATTGTTGATGTTAAAGAGGATTAAATATTTTGAGTAACTCAGGTTTTTGGGTGCTAGTGCATTATGGGAAGGAAAAAAATCATAGATTCTAATATTGATGATAATTTTTATATGTGGAAATATATTTAGAGGAAGAAATTTTTTAAAATTATTCTGGATAAATGGATTGATTAGAAATCTATAACCTCATGTAAAATTTTGTTGGGAGAAATACAACTAAGGTGAAGTTAGGAATCCTCCTAATCCTCTATGGTAGCCCAATGATTTGTAGGACTATGAAATGTTATTTAACAACTACTAATATAATTCACACCCTAATAGTAGGCTTGAATGATCCCTAAAATTTCATTTTGAATTTGGTGAGAGCTAGTAGACTTCCAGTAGTTCCCATCACAATATGTAATTATGGAATGGAAAATGGGTATCCATAATTTTTATTTTAATAATCATACTCGATGGTCCATTCTTATATAGTTTCCTAAAAAGGGTATACCATTTATACCTTTATTAAAATCCCTATATTCATCACTAATGAAACTAGATTTTTTAGGGATGGATAGTTTATGTCGATCTGAGGTTGACAACACTCATTAGATTCCATTTTCTATTTCATTTTCAAAATTAAATTTAATGGTAGGGGATTAATAATTTGAGATGTTATTCCCCTACCACATAGAGAAGTCATATTGATAGAACAATGCTTTCTTGTGTAGTGCACTTGGTAGTCTCAATAAGGGTCATTTATCATTTTAATAGAAATATTCTAATAATATTTTCTAATATATTAATTAATTTAAAGAAGATAGTGAATTGTGTTTAATATTTGGTGAAATTGATCAACTAATAAGTTTAATTAATTGGGTCATATTATTTTTATGCAATTAGGTGTACATTATGTGTTTTATAAACATTATTAGTCATATATTTAAAAAAATTACCCCACATGGGTAGTATTAAATAATTTAATATTATTATTTAATTTATAATTTAATGGCTAAATTTTTTATATATTTCTGATTCTCAATGATATAGTAGGAATTATTTTACAGTATTACAAGTACGATGCTTTATTATTTAATGATTTTTTGTTGAGGTAGGTACTCTTTATTTATTGACTATCTAACTAAAATAACATTCAATAGTGTCTATAATGGTTTTTTAATGATCAAGTGGATATTAATATAATTTTGATAATGATAATTGGATATTTTATGAAATCAGTGCATAAATTTGAGAGGATCTCATTAGTTTCATAGACTCTATAAGACATTAAAAATTATTGAACATTTCATTTTTGGGAACCTTGGTTGAATGAGAATTGGTGATTTATATTATGAATTCATGGTTCTAGGTATTTTTAATTTAGTGGGTTTAATAAATTAAAGGTTTTATAAAATTAAAATTTAATTTGAAAATGATATACTTATAAAATTTTATTTTTAATGATATTGGGGGATTAAAATTAATCAATTTTGAAATGAGTTTTCGAAGGGATCATTGGGTGTATTATATATCTGTTTTAAAAATAATTTTTTGAAGCACTTGTGTGTTCATGAATAAACAAGATTAATTTTTATGTGATTTATAATAGTGGTATCCAAATTATGTTTTATGTAAATTAATGTTATCTAATTTATGACATGTTTTTTGGTTGACCTTGTGCATGATATTTCTTATAATTAAATCAAGAGTGTATTAGTTTGAACAAGATTATTGTATTGGTTACATATTATGTTATCACCACACTAAAATAATTTTTTTCATAAATTTATTTTATTAGTGGAATTTGTTTTGAAACATCTACTATATGAATATTTATTTATTTTAAGATATTGTTTTTTAAAAACCATGAGGAAATATTTTAAAAAAATAAAAATAATTATAAAATGTATTCCCTAGGACCCTTCCCCTAATATATCTTTTCCCCCTTTTCCATTACCTTATCCCATGGTTATTTTCTCCATGGAGACTTTCAAAATATATAGGGATTTTCTTGAAATCTAATGATGTGTGATCCCTCAAAAAACATGTCACTATACAAATATTGATTGGAAATCCCAAATAATGATGTTGCTTTATAGTTTGAATTTATATTTAGTTTATATATATATATATGGTTTTAAATATTTTCTTTTTTAATTATAAAATTTAGGAAAGGTACATAGATATTATATTGAATTTTTTGTTCAAAATTAAGTGTTTTTACAACTAATAAATACAATTATATATTTTTTAATTTATTGTGTGTTATTCCTTATAATATCACTATATAGACATATATTGGAATGAGATTAGATAAATAAAAACGTTTATTGTATTAATAATTAGATTGGATTGATCAATAAATAATTCAAACCATGGATTTTTCCAATAGATGTAAATAAAATAAATGAGTTTGATTGAGGAAGATATAGTCCATTGATAATGGAATATACAATGGAATTTTACATATTTGTTTATATATTTATTACAGTTTTATTGAAAATTATATCGTAAATATCATGACACTTTGGTGCTAAAATCCTTATAATATAAACATTGAATACTTCTTATCCACACTTATTATGATGTCATAGATATAAGGGAGTAAATTTATACTAATCGTAACAGTGTGAGAAACTAATAAGACACCATTGTATTGATTCTATGGTTGAAGGATCTAGTATGAAACTTTATTAATATAGAAAAATTATAATTATGGAAGGCTTTGATAAAATTATGTCCTTTAAAAAAAATTTAACGGTGATGTGTGATCTCCCAAAATTTCATGTTCAAAATATCCTTTAATGGTTATATATTTGAGATTTAATTAAATTTATGTGATATAGAAGTAATATATCATTCTCTAATTGTTTTGATAGCTGACTTATTGTGATGTATGTTTCCTCTTACATTATTTAAAATTTACTTTGTTATTTTAATTAGATTGTAAACTATTATTTTTTGTTAAAGAATTACACAGGGGTAAGAGTTTTATTTTAGTTTTATATTATTTCAATGTTATATTTTATTTTTTTGAATTTAGGAAGATATTTGTATATGAATAGAATTGGGCATTAATTACTTATAAACAAACCATCTAATTATAAACGATTTATGGGGGTTTAAATTATTCATTAGATAATCTACTCACAGTTGAGTGAATGAAATTTCCAAATACTCAATGAAAATTCTATTTTTTTATTAATAGAAATTTTGATTATTAACACTTAATATTGACTAAACTCTATCAACAATGTGTTAGTTGGAATTTTCATTGTAAATTGAACATTTAAAAATGTGTAAAAAGTGGTTTCTATCTTTATAATTGAAACAAAACTTCCCATAAAGTGAAGTTTGAAATTAAGATAATGATAAGATTTATTTGGAAATTATTGTGAAATGTAATTGGTATCATGAAATATTATTAAAACTAGTTGCAGATGTTGTAGATATTAAATTATAAAATGATATTTTCTTAAAAATTAGATGACCAATTCATGATTGTAAATTATTGATGGATCATAATCCATATTCCATAGAGTCTAATGAAAGTTAAAAATTTTATTAGTACAAATTGAATTTAATGAATTTTTTGAAAATGGAAATAACAATCTATGTAAAGGATTTACCAAATATTTAAAATTTCCATTTTTATGGAGGTTGAAATATATCATGTGACTTGGAAGAATTATAAAAAACATAACTTCTATGATATTTAAATTATTCTATAATGCATTACATGAAGCTAATATCCTAGATTTATTATGAGGTGAATAAAAATGTTAAAAATCTAGGAAAAAATAATAAAAAAATTATTCTTCAATCAAATATTTTAATCCATACTAGGGAGAGGAATCACATAGAAAAGAGTGAAAAAGAAATTTATGTTCTAGACTGTATTGAATGATAAATGTTGAATGTATGAATCAATAAACCATATTAATGATGTAGAAAAATAACAATAATATATATTTAATGGTTTAATTTATTTTAAATCCCTGATTATGATGATCATTCATGTCATGTAAAACTGTTTAGTACATGATGTGGCATGATATTAAAAAATTATGGGTTAATATGAAATACTGGAGAATCAAAAACATTAAAATATTTGACTCATTAATTCTATATTTTTCATTTGGTATTTGGAATGTGTGATAAGGATTGGATATTTTGAATTCAACCAATTGATGAATTTGAGTACAATATATAGAATTTTAATTTTTATTTGATCACTTATAGATTATCTCCATATATGTTTATATAGAAAAAAAACTTTTTTTATTCCAATGATTATTACATGAAAATAGATGTCTATAAATGATATTAATATATTAGCTTTTAATATAACTAAATAATTTAATGTATTATGACATAGTGGTGTTAAAAAATGGGATTCCTACATCGATAAGGTTCAAAATACATGGTACTCTAATTTGGACCATCTAAGACATCCAAAAACATAAAATGATAGTTGGAACAATTACACCGATTTTTATTGTATCATTTATAATATAGATTTGTGCAAAAGGACTACCTTAAAAGAAAAAATAAATCATATATTATCATCCTAGACTTCCTGATGCATCTCAAATATTTTTATTGAAAATGTTAAAATTCAACATAATCATTTATCATAGGCCACCATGAAAAATCAACATAGGTTCAGAAATATTGGGACAACTAGTAAATAGTGAAATATAATTTTGCAATGTCCTTGTTTTTAATGGTGGTGGGAATAATGTATGAAGAACAACATCATATAAACATGGAACACACTAAGGATAATGTAAAATACATTTATCAAACATCCATATTATGAATATATTTTGAAAAATAATAATCACGAGTCCAATCATATGTAGAATAATTTTTTTGAAAACATGATACTGACATTTCTCAATGATAATGGTAATTACAAAAAAACTTTTATCACAAAAATGATTTACAATATATTGATATTAAGAACTATCTAATGATAAAAAATTATGGAATGAATTATATAAATGTTTTTTCAATGAGAAATAAGTAGAAATATATATTAATTAAAATTTTAATGCATGTGAAATTTCCAAATGCCTATTCATGTAACAATTGTATATGTCAAGACATAAAATGTATTTGGTTACTTTAACTGAAATTTCGTGATTCAGATAATATTACAGAGAACATAATATATTTTAAATTATATGCATTCATATACGAAAGGTTATATTATGTTTGATGGTGTTTTTTACATTAGTGAATAATTATTGTACAAATACACTACAATAAATTATTACATAGAATATAAATCAAATAATTTTATAGACACCTTTTCAGATAGAGATGATATTTATCCATCCTTTTTTCCCATGATGCATTTGACTATGTATTTAGTTAAGGAAATAAAATTATTGTGTCATGAATTATCAATATATATATATCAAACTGAAAGGTACCTTAATTTTAATTTTTTCATAAGAAATTTATTTTATATTTAATTAAATATTTAGTTTATTATATTTCAATAATTTTTTAGATTATAGAATAATTTCATATCACATATAATAAAGAATACCCAAAAGAAGGATATTATTCCAAAATGTCACTTGATAGAAGAGTGTTATATTATTTATATTGTTAAAAAGATAATATTGAGAAAAATACAATCAGTTTTTTTTTATTTTATTGATTTGAAAACTCAATCATAAAATAATATATCATCCAATATATTTTTATACTATTGGATGAAGAATTGTGGGGGAAATCAGGTATTGTACCAAAATATCTAGAATGATTACATACAATCAAATAATTTATATGAAATATTGAAATAAAATATCCATTCATTGAATTACCAATGATATAAATTTGGAGTAATATTAATAGTCCAACATGAAATTTGATGGGTATAAAAAATTTATTAATAAATAACTAGTTGAATGGTTTTTCACATCATGGAATTTAATATATACTAGAAATTATTTATAATTGCTAAAAATATACACTATATGAATTATATAATTTATAATAATTATTATTGATCATAAATATTGATAATAATGTAAAATTTTCATATAATATTTTTTTTGATTTTCTCTAATGTAGATTTTGAATTTGGATTCATATAATGTGAATGTAATGAAATTGCATTTAGTTAATCATGAATAAGGTTTAGATTAATTGAATTGTATCATATTTACCACACTTGAATTATGTTATTGTTTAATATCAGTAGATATTGTGAAACTAAACTACATTGACCATTTTCTAGTTTTTTCATTCAAATTCATATAGGACAATATTTCATAGTGTAATAAATGTTATACTTAATAATTTATTTTTTAAAACATATATCTCCTAATAGAATTTTGTAACCATTACTGAAATTTTTTAATTGTATTATCATCATTATAAAATATTTATTTTATGTATAAGATGTATTGACTAGTGTTTTGAGTGTAGTTGTGTACATAAAATAATGTGAATTGTCTGATATGGGGGATGTAGTGGATGAATTGATAGATGATGTTGAATCCCAAAAACAAAAATACATTAACATGAATTTATATGATGATATTGAGAAAATAGATCACTCAAGGGATGATGACGTAGACGAAGTCATTAAAGAGCATTATAAAAATATGAAAATTGATTTAGAAAATGGTGATATGTTTAATCATCCATTATTTATCAAATAAAAAATAAAATATATTACTTATTTACTATATTTTTCATCCATTATGATATAATTTTATTCAATGGTTTCATTAATTGTTTAAAATTATATAATTAAATAGTATAATTTTCTCAAAATAGTTGTCTTGAATTTTTTTTGATTTATTTAAATGATATAAAGTTTTAGGAATATATGTTTTTATGAAAACATTTGATTGATGAAAAATAGTTTTCTTACCTTCTAAACATAATATTCTATGGAAATGGATGCCTCACAATATATTTTTTACAGTCCATATTGATCATACTCATTGAAATATGTAATGACCTCCATGTCCCTATTGGTAGTATTTATCTCACTTTATACAGATGCTTATACCATATCACAGTGTGATGGATGGACATCAGGTTTCCAATGTGACGTTCATACAAAGAGGGGGAATGTGGTCACACTTATTACCTCATGAGGATATTGTAGGATCATGATTATAGGTAAAAATTTTAATGTAATTTTTTTAAATTTGATATAGAAATAAAATATTTTTTCAATAATTATTTTGGGAATTTGTATTGATATAAAATTTTAATAGTTCATGTGTTTGGAATGAATAATTTTTTTATTATTGTTATTATAATTACCTGTTGTGGGGTTATAAAACGGATACTATATAAATTATAATGTAAATCTTATGCCACATGGATTTAGTTCCATTAAAAGTTGGAATCATTTATTATTATTAGTGACCTAATCATTTTTCTTATAATAATATTTTATTTGATTCAGTGGTTAATAAAATTTTAGTACATTAATCATTTGAATAAAATTAATGCCATTATAAAATATAACAATTAAAATTTTGTTAATATGTTTGTTAGGGGATTTCATCCATTTTACCATTCTTGCTACCATCATATGTCCATGTATAATAAAATATTTGTGAAATAAATGGATGGATTTTAAATGTAGATTGTTCTATAATTTCAATAATACATAATTGATTGTTCAAAAGATGTATGGTAAGGTACACATATGTCTAGTTTAGGGTAAGATGGGTGTTTAAATTGATAATCATCACCCTGAGAAGGATATTGTATTTAGTAATCTAGTACTACATAAATATAATTTTATAAATAAGTATCCAATTTTTATTAAATTAACAGAATCATACTATAATAATTTTCTAGAAAATACCCCCCAAATTGAGAGAGAAAAATCATCCATCCCACATCCATTTCAATGTTTATTAAAAATAATATTTAATGTAGTATTATTTTAATGAATTTTAAAGGAACCATCTTGGCATCCAAAAGTCCCATGATCAAATTCCGACAGGGATGAATTTTGGGGTATGGTAGAAGTACGGTAGTAGGTACTACAGAAGTACTATAGGTGCAATGACACTCTATTAGCCGTAGAACTATAGCAGCTCGGTTACTGTAGCAGTAAAATTCTCCAAAGGGCCCTTTGGGCCAAAAAATGTGCCTCCAAGCATTGTATTTAGACCACATGGTCTTGGGCCTTCGGGCTATGTAACGTGTCTCCCTCTACCCAGTTTGAAATAATTCATTGCTTTAATTAATAAATGAGGCTACAGCCCCAACCTTTTAACATATATATATATATACATACAAATTATCTAGGGAAATAGTTTTCTCCTTTGGATGTTTTGTTAAATTTCCACTCCAAATCCAATGTTAATTATGTAAATTATCCTTATAATGATTTTGGGGGTGAAGGTACAAACTATTTTCCTTGTAATATTTTTTTCAATTTTAGTTTATAATAAATTTAAAATATATTTTATTATAATTTATAAATAAAATAAATTTGGTAATCCAACCACACACACCAATACTCATTTTCTTAGAACAATATTGTTGGCTAGGTAATTGTGAAGGAGTAACTTTATCATGTATGTGGAATTGTGTTGGCAACATCCCCATCATAGATTGTTGGTACGTCATTATCATCATTTTTAATGCCTATATATTTTCCATTTTTTTGTTATCCTATCTCTTCAAAAGATAATATGGTATTAGTTGTTTTTAAATGAATAAGTCAATAGCATCGAAACAAACTTAAAGATTTATGGATTCATATATAAATATAGTATATTATGTTTGTTTCGGTAAAAAATGAATTGATTCAATTCTATTCGAAGAGAATAGGAAACATAATATATGAGATTCCTTGATGGTTTATTGGAGTGAGCTAAAAAATTTCACGATTTTATAATCTTTTACAGCAATATTTTTTATTGATTTATACATATATATATATATATATATATATTAATTCTTCCTTATTTTATGAAGATGAAATTTCATTTTGTGATTTGAGATAATGTTTATTTTTTCTTAATAGGAGGTAGTAATGATGAGGTTAGATTTTGAACTCCATGTGGGTGAATTTGTTGTATAGCTAAACTATGTAATTGTAAGTTATTAATGGTGTTAGGAAAAAAATATTTTTTTCAATTTAGTTATGTTTTAATGTCATTTTGATTAACCAAATTCATTTTTTCCTTATAGTAATGATACGATCCAACTTATAGGTGTATTCTTGGAAGGAATATTTTTCAATGGGATTCATCATTTTTAAATTTGGGTTTAAAATTTATCATTGTTATATATTTCATTTATTTTATTTAAACGTTAATTATATGGGTGAAATATTGTCAGTTTTGGAATTTTGCCTAATGTATTTTTACAAGAAATATTGTGGTATATATAAAATAATATTTATTCAATATTAAGGAGAATTATAAAATTAGTTTTTCTTGAAATCAAGCTGTGAATTCCCACATATGTGAATATTGTTTTTTTTTGTGATTGGTGTAATTATAATTTATCTTTTATGAATGATTTTATAGATGGGATATATTAATTATGATGTATGATAATATGTTTAACAAGAATTATTGAGTTATTATAACCTTTTTATTTTGATTTAAATTTTACAACATATTTCATGATTGTGTATACATTATTGATTCATTTTAAAAGTTCATATTGAGTTTTTTTTTGGAATAATATGTTTTTATGATATAAATAAAATTTACTTCACTTTTTTTGGGTGAAGAAATGATTTAAAATATAATGGACCTAGAAACTTCAATACCTAAATGATCCCTTGCATGTATTATATTGTTTTAAATAATTGTATGGATTTTTTGTGTTGATCAAATACATTAACATTATTTTTTTATGATAAAGAATACAGTTTCCAAAATAAAATGTATTTTTTGAGAAATTTATATTTTGTTAACTATAATTAAATTTAATGCATTTCTTAATATCTTGAAATTGGAACATGTATTTTTCGTGATAGATATTATTATTTTACACCATTATTGGTTTTATTTTAGTAGTATAAATTTAATATGGAAAGACAAGAAGAGTTATTTATTAAACTATAATTTTATTTTTCATTTCATTAATTTTAAAAAATATATATTTATTTAAATTGGTTATGTAAAATGTTTCATAAAGGGGATTACTTGAATTGTGTATGCCCATTTTTTGTTTTCATTTATTACATTGATTCTTCTAAATTGGTCTGATTTAAGTATATATTGTTTCAAATACATTTCCACAAGATGAATCCTTCTCTATGATCAATTTTTTTAGTGGGTATCTTCGATTTAATTTATAATATTAGAAAATAATTTGTTTAATTCATTGAAAATGAATTTTTTGAATTCACACTCATGAATGAATTAATTAGGCTATACAAATGAATTTTTAATTTGAAATTTGAACAGTTCTAACCATTTGAATTTTAATAATCTATTTGGATGATGTATTATTTTTAAAAACAATTTATTTTTATTTATTTTCATGTTCATTTATGAGAATTGATTTATTTTTATATACATTTTGGATTTATACAGATCAAGTGTTTTAAATTATTTTTTTCTATGTTTTGAATTTTTACATGTATGGATCATTTAAAGATTCTATTCTTTGTACATCTAATATCATAGTATATATCATGGTTTATGTTTTTGGTTGAAAATATGAAATGATTTTTCCATTATAAATGTTCAATTTCATTTAGAACAAAGGTAATTAATAGTTTCAATTTTGTTGTGGTTTAAACATCAATGTGATGTAATGAAAAAATGGTAATACAAAACATTTATAATATTTTGAAAAACCATCATAGAATATTTGTTCTGTGACACATTCATGATATATCCAAACAATTCTGAAATCCACCCTAAGATATCTCTTGATAAAATATTGTCATGATATTTATATTAACCACAATGATATAATTTTATTATTATTTAAAATTGAAACAAATGTAAAAAATGAAAGTATTTACTCTTTTCTTTTTTATGTGTGTTTCATAATTGTAAATGAAATTATATACCTTATTTGTTAATCCTTATATTGGGGGATGTATTGGTTTCATTTTATAGAGATATAAACTGTGTACTAATTGTTGGATGTCTATGTGAACCATGGGATAATGATTAAAGTAGGTTAGAGCCTCAGACTCTTAATTACATGATCACTAGGAGTAGTGTCTTGGAATCTTCGGGAGATATTTTTTAGGATTAAACTCAATTGGTGAGAAAATAATGTAATTACAAATGGGTTTTGATGAGATAACATTCATTGATATGGTGATGTTTGTGGCCATTACCATTTATCTTTGTGTAGTTATAGACGTTCTATATTTGTTTTTGTAATGTTTATTTCCTTGTAAGAGTTCCCTATTGATTGAGAATAGTAGTTTTGGTGGGAGATATTCATAGATATGGGATAAATACATTGTATGGTTTTGGATTATGGAAAATTATGTTAGTTAATTCCAACTTTATATTTTTTTTAATTGATAAGTTTGGGTTCCATACTTAGATTTTTTGGATTGAATGAAATTAATTTCCTTTCTTTGTGATATTAGATTTAAGATATTGTGAGATGGATAAAAAATTCACATATAATTTGAGGACGTGGTGTGTGATAGATCTCAAAACAGGGATATGAGCGCATGAGAGGTGGGGTATAGGTTGACTAGACAGAATATATTGAGGTCATGAATAATTAATAATATTTTATCTCAGTATCATGTATTATAATGTACCCTAATAATTTATATTTATAAAATAATAATCATTTACTCCTCATTGTTGTTTCAGAAAAATCATACCAATTTATAATGATTTTGTGGATGATGTGGATTATAGTTGGTATTAGAATTCTATTACATGTGATAGAGATGAATAGTTATTCTATATTATTAATTACTATAATAACATGTTTATAGAACACGATTATGATGATGATATTGATAGATTACCTTTGATACCAGCCTGTTCCATTTGTGTTATATGATTTTCTAGAGGGATCCAAACTACGTTATGTAGTGTGATATATGGGTAGTAGAAATAGTTTTTCATTCGTGTTTTCAATAATATTTTGTTACAGATTATTGAGTTGAGATAGAAACAACTGATATACGTTATTTTGTTTCTTGTTATGGTTGAATAATTCTTTTTTAACCACTTATTTTATGATGAGGTCATATTTATCAAATTATTTAATTGGTTTTTCTTCTTCTGATTCATTTCATGTTAAAATTTTCATTTATTTATATTTTATTATGGTTGTACCCCTTTTTCTTTCATTATTTTTTGTTTTATATACAATCATATTTTCCCAGGAAATTTTTTGTTTTTGTTATTGGGTGGTAGTGACATAATAAATAGGTTAGTTGTGACTCTAAAAAGTGATTCTATATACATACCATCATAGATTTTTTGGTGATAGCATCCAATTAGACAAGATTTACAGTGTGGTATACCTTATTTTGAAAAGAGGGTGTATGATCTGTTTGTTCGATGAAGCTTAGACCTAACTGACATTGGAAATTACCAACATGTTACCTTAGGGGAATGTTTAACTATTTAACCAGGATGGAATTCATGTTCCATTACATTGAATATTCATACATTAGGTATGTTTCTTCATTATTTAGGTGGACTCATTAAATGATTTCATATATATCCACTTGATCAATTGAATTCAGTGAGTTTATCTGGGTAGGGAAATTTCACTGTGTAATTTCTCTCACCTCTATATAATTTCATGAATATGATGTCAATGTATTTTGTAAGGAAATTTTTTTTTATGTTTTTATAAATGATAAATTTTCTAAAAATACAGGTATCCGTTATTGATTAAAAAACCTTTCTAAAAAGTTGAAAAGATGATTTTTTAGGTTAATCATTATCCCAAAAATAAAAAATATCATCAGTAATGTTATTGCACCATTCTAGATTAGTAGTGGTGACTCTTTTATAATAAATACAATATGAAAAATAAATTTCTTCATGGTATGTATGAGTGATGATACAACTCATCTAATAGATCACATTCATTATTTTCTTCATCTTATGGTCAACTTCTATGATAAATGAATGCTACTATCCCTAATAGCCTAAAAAATAGTGGTGAGGTCACATTTCAACCACATTTCTGAATAACCCCCTTGATATAAAATTTTCATCAAATTGATAATATTGGGTATTTTTTTATTATGGGAGTTTGAAATACAACAAGGCCCCTAAAGACAACCCTCTATGTGAGAAGATTTATTTTGTGAAATTACACTATTACCAGAAGGACCATGATTTCATTTTGATGAACCATGTGTGTTGTATTAAATATTACCACGAATTGGATAAATCCCCATGAATTCAAATGTTCTATAATGAGGATGATAATTACATGTAATTCCAAAACATTTATGTATAGAAAATTCATGAGTTGATGTATCACAAAAACCTTTTTGATTATCATTTTTCCTAATTCATAGTAGAAAATATGAGGAAGAGAGATGTTGAATCATTGAATGTAGAACCATCATGAATAATATTATTATAACTATTAAATATGGAATGAACAACTTATAAGATGGTGAAAATAATAATATTGTGCATCTGTTGTGAAAGAGATTGATAGATGCATGCAAGAAACTGTTCACAAATGATGAGATCATAGGGAATTTTAACTTCAAAATTGTCTTGCATTGTAGTATATAGTGCATAGTCAGTTTAAAAATATTTGAAAATATGATAAATTAATTTTGTATATTGTTTACATTTTATACATCCAGAAAAAAAATTAATAATAACACCCTACAAAAAAAATAATTAGGGAGTTTATAGTGAATAATTCTACTGAACAAAATATAGAAGTCATAATGAAATTTTTTCTGAAACCTTTATCCCAAAAGCTAAATATCCATTAATTATCTCATTGTAAAATTATTTTGTATAAATTTTCTAATTGGAGACGGTTTTCTAAATACTAAAATCCCTAGCACCCATTAAATAAAAATTTAAAATAAATTCTTGTCTTCAAGAGGAAGAAATTCAAGAGGGATTTTCAATTATTCATTAATAGATATACTTGTATATATTAACCTCTCATGGGAAGTTATATAGTTGAGAATAGGTATAATCTTAAAATTATTATCCATCATTTCAATTAATATTTGATCCGTTCTATCTAGATAGAGGTAATAGTGATAATGGAGGTGGAATTATTGATGGAAGTCCAAACAGAATAATATAAATAATTAAAACATAAAATTTTATGTCACTTAAAAAAAATTATATTTCAATAAGGTGAATGATTATAACAGTTAATTAGAAATTCTACCCATTAAATTATCTTTACAATATTCCTTGAATTTTCATAGATTCTTCGTCCCAAGCCCACCCTGATTAATAGCCTTCCAAATTGGATTCAAAGAAACTTTATCAAGTTTTCTTTGGAGAATTCTTCTTATCTGAATAAATTTTTTGATTGAAATATTATTTACTGTAATATGAGATATTTTCTATTTGTAGCCTATAAAATAGTAAACAAAATATTAGGTAATCATAGATTTGACCAGCATATCTCTTCCATTCATCAAAAGAGTTATACATTTCTAAGAAGGTAAATAACTTCTAACTATGATAACCATTTGAGAGAAATGAAAGATATACGGTTTCAACTAAAATATAGGGAAAATAAGATATTTTAAATGAAATAATCATTATATAATACCTAATTCAATAATAATATCAATTTTCTTTGGAGATGTGATATTTTTTACAAAATATAAAATTGAATTGGCCAAAATAATTTCCTTCACAGAAACATTCTCAAAATTTAGGAGGGAGGATTTAATGTTCATAATATTTTAGTACCTACCTTGAGTGAAAAAAATAATATCATCCCCATAGAATACCTTTTTTTGCAGCTATAATGTTTTTGTATTCTCTGATGAGATTGATTTATTTTTCAAACCATTATAAGAAAAATTATGCTTAAATAATATTCAGAAATAGAAAAAATGTTGTCTGAAATAGGATAACATTATCTTAAACCTTATGTAAATGTAAATTGTCCCTTTAAGTGATACATTAATATGTACTGAGAGATGAGTTGAGACAAAAATTGTGTGAACACAATTGATGAAGGTGTTAAATTTTATTATATTTATATGTATCAACTTAGGGATAAGAAATATACATAGGCTAATGATTTTAATATAATTGTTAATGAATTAGTATAGTGGATTTTATAATTAATATCTCTACCACATTAATTGTGTTTCCATTAGGGGTGAATCATATTTTTTTTTTCAATCCATTATTTGTATATTGTTGGATTTATTTCTTATGTATATTTTTCATATTTCTTATTTTTTAATTTTTTATACTATTCAATGGGAAAAAACTTATTGATATCTATTTTATTAATAATAAATTTCTGTATTTATGTTACACGTACATCTTAAGAATATTCTCAAGAATTTATTTTGTGAGATAAATGTGAGGTAATAATTTTCTCAAAAATGGTTCTAGAACCTCATACTAATCGACAGCCCTGTGTATGTAGGCTGGCACACCCGAGGCCAATTGTTGAATATGTTTGGTTACTATTCTAGTATATTGATCTTGAGATGTTATAATATTATATCAAATATTTTTCTGGTAGGTAAATTTTCAAATAGGGATATTTAGACTTGGGAGGTTTCCCATAACCATTCTTGGCTAACATAACTTCAGTTGAAACCATTTTTTCAAGGGGTTTATTGTGTTAGGAGTAGAACAAAATTCTATGAGTACTTTTTTGTGATAATAATCCCAGTACATGATAGATGTGGATCAAATAAGTTGTTTATATGTGAAAATATCTACATTGAAGAATTTCACTCATGCCAATGTGAAGTGTTTATTAACATACATCATCAATAGGGTTAATTATAAATTAAATGAAAGTAAAACTTTATTTTATATTTTTTGAAATATATTATTTCTTGTCAATTAATTAATATATATCAGAGGTATTTTATTATTGATGTTATTTCATGATTAGGATTTTTTTGGAGAATATAGTGAAATGGATTTTGGTGATCCATTTTTTATAGAAATACCCATTTTTTAAAATTAAAACATGTTTGGGGGAACAATGTGTTCATAAAAATATTTTACCAGTCAGTTTCTCTTGAAATGGATCATGGAACTATTATTTTTTAAATAAAACCATATTGTATTGAAATGATAAAAAAATGTAAAAGTATTTATTTTAATTCATTACCTGGCATGATAGGATTATTAGGTGATTTATCAGGAAATTGTTGGGAGGGCCATCATTTATTTTATTTTATGGTTCTGAAATATCAATGAAAGTGATGTTAATTTTCTTTCTGAATACATATGAAAACATAAATGGTTTTCCTAGAAGTGATAAATTAGGATAGATAATATGATATTAATGTTTTTAACAAAAAACATTGATAAATATGGTCATTTCAACACTCAGTTGAGCTTTCCATTAGTATAGTGTCTTGAAAGTGTTTTATATAAGACATTTGTTATTTTTTTACTTACTTACATGTATTTTTATAATTTAACAATTGGTAACCTATGTGTTTAAATTTTTTTTATGAGGGATTGTAAAACATAGTATCTATATGAGTAATGGTTTTGATCTGTTTCTTTCCAATCATTATGTATTTTGATGAATTATGACCTCTATATGTGTTAGATGAGGCATGTGGTCATGTTTTGGGAGAACATGTTGTGTGGATTGGAAAATGTCAACTGAATTATGTCATTCTCTATGATTTAAAATATTACCTAGCTCTCCAAGGATTTATAAATGTATTCAGTATCTCATGGTTGTACACCTATTGGTCGGTTACCCTAGATTCATTAACTAGTGCACATAGGGTATCCCTTGTTCAGTTGTTTGGTATCTCTTGAGTTTCTATTTTTAATTTACATTAATTGAATAATTAATTGTTAAAAATTTATAATGATTTATTGATTTTTTTATTATTATAAATAGTCATGAAGCCCTCTATTTACATATTTTCTTCATTATTCTCTTCCAAAAAATAAATAATTCAATTAATTATCAATATTTAATACCATCGATTGTAGGAGAAAATCATTAATAAGGTTAATACTTATCTTCATTCCATTCTTCTATTTCCAGAATTTTAAACATGTAAAGTTATTTTATTCATTATTTTATGTCTTTTTAGATATTTCAGTATTTCCCTCAATTAAGACATAATAATTTATTGTTTCTAATATCCAACACAAGACTATACCTATGTAAGTGGTTCTTGCATTTTCTAATATTAATTACATTTCTATAATGCATCGTATAGAATTCAAGAAATTAAATATTTTTTATGCATTAAATTAAAACAAATTATATTCCTTGAATTCTAATGCTTTGAGTGGAAAATGGGGAGAATTTGAATAGTATCGCTACTATAAGATAGGTATTTATCTTTGGTAGAAGTTTAATTTATCCGTGATTGATAAGTTTTGACTACCAGAGAGAGATTAAAATCCCCTGTCTTTTTTTAGTTTTGAAAAAGCACAGATAAAGGGGTCCTTTATCATTTCTAAAGAAGAAATGATAAAGGAACACTTTATCATTGATTTTAAAAGCTCTGATAACTGAAAATAACTATCAATTATTTTATTTATCGCTGATTATTAGGACCTTTATCAACAATTATAGAAGCACTGAAAAAGGAACATACTATAGTGTGCTGAAATATCACAAGGCAAAACCCATGTAAGGAGATGTAACTACACACTGATGTATCAAAAACACACCAGATATAAGAAAACCAATATCCAATACAAAATATAAATGAATAACAATTTACAATAGAAATAAATAAAAAACACTATATTATAGGCATTTCAACCCTTTGTTTATACAATTACACAAGTAAAAATTATTACATTAAAACATAATTTCTCCATTGTCTTTTGATCCTGAAATTAACACATAGTTTTTTGGAAAAAGCCTCCACTGATCGATAAAAATAATTAATATGTATGATAGAAAATTCTTATGTTAGAAATAATACAAATAAAAAAATTAAGAGAAAGTGGTAATTTTAAGAATATTTATGTAAATATTAAATAGAAAGACACACATGGTGTCATACCGGTAACACCAACTATCATATCAGGGACTATTAAATTATAATATGTCTTAAATGTATTGTAGATCATTTTCCTAATGTTTCAAAATAATCCTAATTTGTTTTATTTATTTTGATCATGTCACATTTTTTATCTAAAATTACATTTTAACCTATAAACACAAGCATTGAATCATAATGGTCACATCTTGTCTTGGAATGATGTGTGAGTGATTAGTACATATCACTAAGGACTAATTAAATGACTTAATAAATTATAAATAAAATCCACGTGTGTTTTCACAATTTTCAACGACTGGCACTTTTTAAACTAAAATGTGGATTTTAAACTAATAACGGACACATTGAGTCATACCGAGCACATCATGTACCATATGGAGGTGAGGTGATACCTAAACATCAGAAATAACATATAGATTATTATCCTTATTTATCAAAATAATCTAAATTAATATTCATAGTTTCTAGTAGGTTAGTTGTCATTTTTTTCAAATATTGATGTCAATTTGGATCAATGAAAGTCATTTGGATTCATACTAGACACATCATGCTTAATATCACGGTTTGGATAAACTAAAAAAATTTAAAATTTTATATAGATCTTTTTCCTCAATTATCAAATGAATAGGAACATTTTTTCATGGTTTTCAATATGTTAGTTTTCATTTTCAACTAAAATGTAATTTTAACCCTAAAACATGAATTTTGAATCATACCAATCACTTCTTGTATTAGTCTGATGTGAGTCATATTTATACCTCTTAAAATGACTTATGAATCCTTTTTCATAAATTGTGAAGAAAATACGAGCATGTTTGCTCTATTATAATGTGTGAAACTTTTTGAACTAAAATTTTTATTTTAAGTAGATAACATACACATTGGGTCTTACTAGGAAGATCATGTATCAGATTAAGGTGGGGATAATTCATACACATCTCAAATTTCTAATGAATATTTATAAAAATGTATCAAAATAATCTTAATGTGATTCATTTATTTGGAGTATTTTAGTTGTCGTTTTTAGTAAAATTGATGGAAATTATATGTAAAGACAAACATAGAGTTTTACTGGTCACACCATTCACCATAATGAGGTGAGGATGACTCATACACATCCAAAATGACTTATGGATACTTTCTCTAATCTTTCAAAACAATGTAAATGTTCTTTCTTGGTTTTGAGTATGTCACTTTTATTTCTTACAAAAAATGTTATTTTTAACATAAAACATGCACTTGGAATCAAACATATCCAATCACGTATCAATTTTACCTGAGACTGATTCATACAGGTAAAAAATGATTTAGTAATTGTTTTAATATATAATCATGAAAATACAAAGGACGGTTCTTTATTTTTAGTATGTGACAATATTTTAAACTAAAATGTCGATTTTAAACTAATAAAGAACACATTGAGTAATATCTAACCCATATTTTATCAAATTGAGGTTCGAAAGATTCATACATGTGAAAAATGACATATATAGAATTTGAGTATTATGTATAAGAATTTTCAATTAGTTTTCTATGATTTGTGAAGGTTAGTTTTCCATTTTACTAAAATTGGTGTCTATTTTTAATAAAATGAGACACATACAGTCATATAGTTCACACCATGATCATATTGAGGTGAAGATGATTTCTATACTTCTAAAATGGCATATGGATAATTTTCATAAATTTTCAAAAGAATAAAATTAAGTTTAACTGGTTTTGAGTAGGTCAATTGTCCTTTTTAATGAAATATATGTCAATATTAAATAAATAAACACTTGGAGTCATATCAGTCACACCATGTAACATATAATGGTTCAAGTGATATCTATATTATCTAAATTAAATAAAGATCATTTTACTAAAAAATAAATTTAATATTAATGTGTTTTATTATTTTTGCGTACATAACTTTTCTATTACACTAAAATGTCAATTTAAACTTTAAAAAAACACATTAACACATACCAATCACATCTTGTATCAGTTTAACTAGAAATTGATTCATACACATCGAAAATGATTTATGAATATATTTTTAAATTATCATTTATATACAAGAATATTTGTTTGGTTTTCATTAAGTCACTCTTTTTGAAGTGTAATTTCTATTTTAAATTGATCACATACATTTTGAGTCATATGGGGACATCATGTATCAGAATGAGGAACAAATAATTTTTATACATCAAAAATTAATTATGGATTAGTATCTTAATTTATCAAAACTATATGAATTTTTATTCAGGTTTTGAGTTTGACATTTTTTTGACTAAAATACATGTCAATTTTTAATGGAATGATGTACTTGTAGTCATTGCAGTAAAACAATTTGACATATTGAGTTTCAAATGATTCTTACACATCCCAATGTCTCAAAACAACCTTAACTGTCAATGTTACCTAGATTCCCATTAACAATCATTATAAAACATCCAACATTTCAAATTTATTTTATGCTCTTACTGAAAAACAAATTTTCATTATGTAAATACAGAATATTTAAATATGTTTTAGTTCCCATTATATCATGATAATTCACTTCAATGGGTACATGAAAATATTATACTCTTCTATATTTCAATGAGAAAGGTTGTTCAGCTAAGAACATAGATTCAATAGGTAGTGTTCACAAGCTGACAAATAAGGACAATGTAAGTCATTGTATCATTGTATGAAAGGAACATTTTATCTCATTTACTGATTATTTTTTATATTTTAGTGGAAAATATGAATTCCCAAAAGATTATTTAAAAAAAATAAATTATAATTTGATAATAATGATATTGTAATTAACATTCAAATAATAGAAAAAATTATGATAAAATAAATTTAACAAGTAATACAAATAATCATGATAGTAGTATGAATTCATGACCCACTTCATTTTTGTTATTATCTCAGTTATAGGCTCTAATTGATTTATCTCTTGAGCATGAGTATCTCTGAAGAAACCACATAAACTAAAAAAAATTATCCAACTGTACAGGAATAAAATTTTTATATGAGAGACACTAAAAAAATAAAAACAATGTGAAATAATATATTTATTCTATGAATAATGATTTCACTTTGAACAAATCAAGATTAACTATATGATTGAAATGTGGAGGGAGGTTGAAGTAATATGATAAATTCCAAAAATTATATGAGTGAAAGGGTTTTGTGGGAGAAGAATATTATGAATTTGTTGGTGTAGAAAGGAATGAAACATGAACAGACTCCAACAACTCAGATAAAATAATTCACATGTATAAGAAAAAAATTCATCTATGAGTAATAATAAATAGAAATAAATTAAAAATAAACATAAAACAAAACATTAATTTTATATACAATTATTTTATAGAGAAAACAACTAAAAGGGGAATTGTATTTCAACTTCCTGCAATAGATATTGTAGGAACATGATGGAAATGGATAAAAGAAAACACTAAAAGGGTGGAATGTTTCTATGGTAGAATATGTGTATGGATGTTTTGGGGTAGAAAATAAATAAATATAGGAAAATATATTCTAAAATAAATGAAATCAATAAGGAATAATGAAAATTAAATCAACATTTCATTATATGTTTCTATGTTAAAGTAGCAAAACTATATCAAAAAATTACATTTAGATCTTCCCAAAGGGTTTCCTTCATTATTGTTTGTTGTTCTAATGGATTGGTAACATCATCACGTACATATGACATTGTATGCATGCATATTCAAACATGTAAATAGTCATATTGGGCTTGAATGCAATAGATGGAAACATGAATCAAATTTTGCATCAAAATAAGATAGTATTATGATTTTAGTCCTAGTAAATTAAAATTATATGATGACACATAATTGTTGATATTTAATGAATACCCTTGATAAAATTTATAATATTAAAGACAAGACTAAATTTCAATTTTTTGTTTGGATATAGTGGAATCTACTAGAGGGAAAAAATTCATCCCTTTACCATTCACCAGTACCAACTCTCCCTTCATCCCATTATCAACAATGTGCATCCTCGACTTGTTTTCATATGTTGTTTATATAGGAACATTTATTAAATTTACAATGACACTATCAAATAATTTTTTTCTATATGATTGACATCATGAATATCTCAAACATAAAAAAATAAAATATGGTAAATGTTATCCTCTGAATTCATTCAAATATGAAAGTTATAAAAAACATTTATCCTCATGAACTCATCTCCCATACATTTATCATTTCATTTTTGACACATATCATCTGTATCTTGTGGATATGCACCTATAATGCATTAAATATTACAATAAGCAGTCAATCATGGTATGACCAATGCTTAGAGTTGTACAAGAAACATAAAATTGTCTTTGGATAAGTTTGAAAAAACAAATTACAATAACAACTATCTGGGATATGATGTATATGAAGATGAATGTTTTACTAAATGAAATACAATCATAGATGAAAACAATTAATGAATTATTATTAGTGATTGAACAATTTCATGTTAGGGAGTGTGACTCTACAAAAAACATAAGTTATTCTCAAGTAGAGCCCAAATCAGTTGGTAAAGCTGAGTATGATGATCATTGCATGAAATATTTTAATGAGGAGCTTTATCCAAACAAGTACAATGTGACATGGGAAATTATTCCATGGATGGAAGATATGAATGTTAATATAACCATATGGGTGTTATGTGATAAACTCATTGACTATGGTAATGTGTCTTAATATAAAGAATTGATAGTGTGCAAGGGGAATTCCTAGATGAATGGAATTTATATATATGATAAATATACTCCAATATCCTGGTGAGAATCTATTGGGATTTTCATGATTTTTTTTGTGAAATGGGAGTTAAATGTATAACAATGGATGTAAAATATATGTTCCTCAATGGATTTTTAAGGGGTATATACATTGTCAAAATGGATGGATTTATTATGGATTAAAATTAGAAAACAGTGTGTCAGTTAATGTATTATTTTTATAAGATAACGAAATAACATAGGAACTGATATTTAAAGTTTGATAAATTCCTAATAGATCAATTTTTTATAATGGAAATGATGATCACAACTTATACACCAATAATGAGAATGATCAAAGGATGTTTGTACTCATATATGTCAATACATACATTTTGATGATTGGAAAAAGAAAAAAACATTTTTTGTGAGGATTATAAATGGTACGATATCACAAAGTCTATCATTACTGACTTAAAAATTTTCATTTGATTAATGGTGAATATAGGATATCAGATCACATTAATTTATCAGTGAATATATGAAAAATATATCCCTATGGTATTTCTCAACCGAATTGTAATTTCCCAGATCCGAATTCCACTTTAAGGTGCCTTGTACCCTGTTGGCCACATGGCCTCAAGCTCATTTACCCAAACACTTGATGTTGATGACTAGAAGCAAGGGCCTTGGTGTGATAGTGGGGAAAATATTACCGCATTAGAAGAGTGTAACATAGCAGAAGCAATAAAACTCCAATACAGAAATAATAAAATCATATAATACAAGTAAGCAGGAGAAGACTAATTATATAGATTTTCAGATGTCATAACATACAAAAGATGATGCTTCCTATTACATGGTATAAGAATGTAGTAAAAACATGATACACTATAGTCAGATACAATATACAAAACCAAGGTATATAAATTACAAAGAAAAATTGGAATCATTGAAATCCTCGGCATGGTCCCATGCTATCGTGCACCTAAAAAAATCATGTACTTATAGAAGTTCAATTACCCTTATCGACAATTGGAATAATATAATCTATTTGGGCCTAAAATCCTAAACCAAAAAGGGTGTGAGAAATAAATCCCTCTAGGAAACCACCAATGATCTGTACCTATCCGTCGATGGATATATATAATAGGAATTGTCCAATAGTGAAAGCATTTAAAAAAATGGCACACAAAACTAGGCACACCATATGTCATAAAAAATGTAATGATGAACAATTGAATACCAAATCCAAGCATGTGATTTGGTTCGAAAGAGGCATAATTAGGCATTATATCTCATTATTCAATTATATTTGATTATATAAAAGTCTAGAAATCCGGCGTAGGCCCTTCGACCCCCCATGTAAAAGTAACCATCAAATTTTGACATAATAGTAATTTAATATTTTAATAATTTTCCAATAGATTCCAACTTGTGTATCCCTAAATAAATCATAGGATTACTCATTATATTAAATATGACTTAATGAGCCCGAACACCCTATATTTGGATCACTCATGGAATTTACATAAGTAACCTCTTGATCACATCCATTAACTTTTAATAGAGATAATGGTTTACCGAATGAATATAAGGTATTGTTAGTCACATGTTCCTGCCCTTACCTTTAAACTGAGACTAGGGATCTGTCGTTACTAATTAACCCTTCTTAATCATTTCATAAAATAAGACACATGTAAATTAAACTAGTACATCACTTTAACATATTAAATCACATGGAAAAAATTCACATAACAATCATATTATGTAATCTAAACCAGTATAAGGCTATAACATAACCAAATCCAGGTGCGAAGGTTCATAGTTGGAGGAAAAAATTTCATATACGTTTAACAGGCACATTCATAACATGGGAATATTGGGAAATTAAAATTCCAAACCCTTAGTCAATTCACCCAAAAATTTTCACAATTTCAATAACATTATAAAATTATTTGATACTTGACTTGAGAATAAGGTAAACAAGGCATTCCTCATAGGCAACATTTTCTAAATGACCATAAACTATTATTCCAAGGGAAACACACCAATGGGGTGGCCCTTATTCAATGTAAACAACCAAATTAATACATTAAAAAACTTATTCAGTAATATAAACACCAATAGTAAATAATAAGAATAAATTATAAATCAAGAGACACCCAAAAAAAATTGGTGTGCAACACTCCGGCCTATATAAACATCCTAAAAATTTGCAAACGGCACAAGACCACCACCCTCATCGTAGTATGACTCTCATCGTCTAGAGTCAATATCCAATTCATGTTAGAAACACGGTGATCGAAAAAGCGATGAAAAAATATCAACCCTAAATAACTTCATAATGTGAGAAAATTTAGAATAATGGATCAAGACTAATTGAGGGCTAACTGATTAGGTTCAAATGAAACTGACTGTGGAGATATGGGGTGTTTAAATGATTAAACAGGATGGGACTGAAATTATTGTCCTACATGTTCGTCATCTGAAGAGATCCTCTATCCAAATTTATATAAAGAAAGTAAAATTATCATTTTAACACGTTTTTAAGAAATAAATGGTGTGTATGTGGGTCTACAAGTCATTTTTGTTCATTAAAAGTTCACATTTCTGCCAACATACTTTACACTCCATGCACTGACCTACCGACATGATTTCATGATGTATAGAAAAAAAATACACAGTGTCTAAAGACTAATTTTTAATTTGTAGTGTTTTCATCTATAATGTGACCCACTTGATACTTATTACTCAATTAAAAACAAAAAATAAATATTTATTCCTCAATGGATGAACTGAGTTCTTACAAAATCCCCCAATAATGAAATTCATCCCCAAATTTCCCTTCCAAGGGTGGTGAAGAAATATCTCAGAATATATATGGCCAATGAGTATTAAAATCATCCTCATGCTCCAAGGTCTTCCCCTTCACTCATCTATGCTGCCATGGAACCCATACTGGATGACCTGACTGGCATCATAGAACCTTCTGGCTATGTTCCACATTACAAATTGGGTGATCATAAAAGGATACATCAAACTAAAGCTCGACCTCCCCAAGCTGAAAATTTTGAGAAGGTTTTGAGTGATTTCATTGTAGTTGTGATAAAAGGAGGACGTCATTCATGGATTGGTATCATTGAGGTAACTAAAACCGAATGGAAAGTAGTTGAAATCTTTATAGCATATCAAACGGCCAAACACATCATAATGAAATATTACCATATCTCCTGATCTAATGGTGTCCAAACCTCATTTAATCACTCTAGAAAACGTGATCCTTTATCTAGAACTCTATAGGTCATCTATAGTGATTGAAATAATATTTTTGATGGGACTGCGTAGTAGACATCTACTTCTGAATCAAGTGGACCAACTAAGAAGTCTTCTACCCGAGAGGTGGTTCCAGTAATGCTGCTTCACTCACCTCTAGCCAGCATAGGGGTGATCATCCAGTCCTACTATACAAAACCTCATAAGGTTCAATATATATAGTCTCTTGGAAACTGCTACTATATGAAAAATTTAACCACGGGAATATGCTTCTCCCAAGAGCCCCCAATATCTGTGATGCATGCTAAAAACATGTCCTCTAGAACCTGTATCATTCCCTATAACCATACATCAGTCTGAGGGTGGTATGATGTGCTCAGAAACACCTATATACCCAACCCTCACTAAAAACACTTCTAGAAATGAGATATAAAGCATGTTTCCCTCCCTAAAATATTAGTATAGGGGACCCCACGATGTCGTACCACCTCACAAATACACATATTCCAAATCTCACCAACACTGAAGATCTCTTTGATCAGAAATAAATGAGTGTCTTCATAAGTCCTTCTACCACTACCTACACAAAATTGTTACCTCTAGGTGGCCTCAGTATCCCAGTCAAGTAATCCTTCATGAAATTATCCCATTTCCACCTTGATATTAGTAACTTCTATAAAGTCCTAGCTGGCTGCTGATGTTTCACCTTCACCATCTGATAGGTAGAACACCAAGTACTAAAACTAGCCAGTTCCCTCTTCATATCTAGCCATGAGTACTTACAGTGCATGTAACAGTACATATCAGTAACTATAGGATACATTTCCCATGATGAATCATGAAACTGTCACATCAACTACTCACATATGTCCACTGACCCCCATACATATCCATCGATACGTAAGCTCTCACATCACCTACCATCCAACCAGGAGGTGGATCATTACCTACTACACTCTCCCACAAGAATAGGACCTTATAATCTGATAGTTTCCCCATCCTCACACTATCCTATATTGTATAATTCATAGATAAAGAAGAAATTAAATTTTTTCCTTATCAATCATGCAACTCCAAATGCATCTCATAGAAAAAGTACATAAGTATCCACTCCCAATTGGCCTCATTGATTGCCGTTATTTGAGTACTCATACTCAATTCATTAGAAAACTCATTTCCCTTACCAGGATTGTAAGCAAGATTAGAATTGAAAAACTGATGGTATTCCGCCAACCTTTTCTATCTCATGTTCAGGTCACAAGAAGTAATGATTTATTTGAATCATTTTTGGTCTGTGTACACCACAAATGGCTCTCCATGTAAATAGTGTATCCAACAGTGTAACACCTGTACGTTAATAGCTAAATCCAAATCGTGCATAGGGTTATTATTCTATTTAGGCCTCAACTAATGAGACTCGTACACCGTGACTTTATCTCCCTGCATCAGTACTGCCACCAACCCAATACCTGAAGCATTATAGTAGACTGTATAACTCTTTCCCTACTCTAGTAGTATCAGGACTGGTGCTGATTTCAATTTTCCTTTCATCTCCTGAAAGGTTGTCTTACTACTATCTGACCACAAAAATATCAAACCATTCTTTGTCAAGCCTGTAAATGGTGCTTCTGAGAATAATAAGTCATGTATAAAATTCCAATAGTACCCAAATATGTCTATGAATATTGGTGTTTTAAACACATTATTGGGATATCCCCAATAAACTACTTCCCTCTCCTTATAAAAGTCAACTAACACTCTTTTCTTTGAGATAATGTGACCCAGGAAGAGAATCTTTCCATTAAAAAGTCTCACTTTGTGATCATAGAATATAAATGAGTCTCTCACAGTATATTAAAAATGATCTCAATATGGTTGGAATGGTCATGTTGATTATGTGAATACACAAAGATATCATCCAGGAAAACCACCACAAAACAATCTAAGATAGGACATAACACTCAATTAATAAATTCCATGAAAATTGTTTGTGTGCTAAATAGACCAAATGGAATAACCAGATAATCATATAGACCACATCTGATATAAATTGTTGTACCAGGTATGTCTGCAAGTGAAACACGTACCTGGTAATTACTGAATCTCAAATTGATCATATTGAATACCTGAGATCCTCCAATATGATTGAAGATATCATTTATTTGGGGAACAGGATACCAATTCTTAACCATAAACTGGTTCAATTTCTGATAATTCACACATAGAATAAGGGTATTGTCCGCCTTTTTAGAAAAAACAACCTAAGAACCACACTAAGAACTACTAGTTTAGATAAAACTGATTACATTCAAATCCTACAGATGACTCTTGAGATATTGTAATGATGTCGTAGACATCCTATAAGGAGGAATGGATACCAGTGTCACTCTAGTACAATCACTATAGAGAAATAATTCTCTATCACCATAAGTAGGCCTGAAAAGTCATCAGGGAAGACATCCCTAAAACAATCAACCACTGTATGGAAATCAGTATAACATGGACCCATGTCATCCATATATAGGCTTGAAATATGGTATGTCAGTCCACCATTCTAATGAAATTGGGGCCTAGCTCTGCCTACCTAGACATTCCATGTTTTTTGTGTAGAAAAGATCTATCCTATGGTGATGTGAAACTCACCCTATGGTGATAGCAATTTTCAAAGTCTAAAAAGGAACAAAGTAGTCCATTATATAAATTACATTTAACATTATCATCTCAAATACATATATATCCTATAATAAATGACACCCACCAAACTCAAGGGGTTATTCAATACACTAACACACACTTTTCGTTATTATACTTAACAGAGTGTATAGCATCATAACATTAATAGAAGGGAAAACACATATCCCAAGGATTTATATAATGGGAAAAAATAAAAAACTATGCGAAGACCCAATATCACTGATTGAAGAAGATAAAATGGATGCATCCAGAATTGAACCACTGGCAGTAGAAGGTCTCAGATCCTGCTCCCACAAGGTCTGTTGCACTGCATATGGCTAGCCCACAAAGTGGCCCTCAGACACTGCCTTGATAACTTGAGATGAACTACCCTGTCATCACTGAGATCCTAGGGTCTAGCTATAATGGCCATGACATCCACCTCAGTATAATTGGATTGACATATTCCAATTCCTTAACTTGTGACAAGTTGGTGGCCCTTCTCCTGAATGTGGAGTTGGTGTAGTACCCCAAAAATTTCATGTTATGTTTCTCTATTCATCACTGAGTTACAATCTATTCATCACATTGTTCCTTTGAAACAACACTAGTTTATTTAGGAAATAGTTAAAACCTATTCATTACGCATAAATTTATCACTTCTATGTTTTGAATTTCGAAAAATGATCATCTAGAGTTGTGTTCAGTATGTCATTTGGAGTCTGATAGAACAAACATGATATTTGGTGAATAGTAACATACCCATATGAATATTAATATAAATAGTAATATGAATAGTAACATACCATTATGAATAGTAAATAATATTATTATTATATTTTTCTTAAGGCAATAATATAATGAGATCTTAATTAGTTTTTCTATGAGAAATAAAACTAATTGCACTTTAAGATTGTGATTTTTGAATTAAGTATCACCTTATTTTAAATTTAATTTAATAATATTTAGAAAATTAATTTTGAAAAATTGATTTCAATTTTGAAATATAAACGTCGATAAATGGTTAGTGTGAATTTTGGGAATTTTTCTGAAACATTTGATTTTTCAGTAAATAGTAAAAAATACAGTTTTTTGTTTCGGTGTGTTAATGACATCATTAATGATGTAATAATGATGTCATAAATCTTGTCAACCTGTGTATAGTTAAATAAGATTTTTGGTGTCCCAAGTGGATTTAACCATGGGAAAATACAATGGGAAAGCCCATGGTTTTGCAAATACCACCAATGAGGCGTTCCTTGGAAATTATTAATATATTCCCTCACTTTTCCTATAAATACCAACTCTTCCCTTCATTGAATTCATTCCCAATTCTCACTCAACTATGTTATGGCCTCCTTACCTCCATATTAGTTCTTCCAATGTTTCTTGAAGCCCCTAAGGTCCCAATAATCATGTTTTATGGTTTATTCTACAAGGTAAGAAAATTCTCAATTTCATTCTTTTTTATTTCAAGTTATATTTGATGTGGAATATCATTCAAGTATCCATACCATGTTCTTATTTTTATTCCAATTAATGATCTAATATATATTATGATTTTTTTGGATAGGTGACCCTTTTCCCCACTCTTTTTAATATTTTATAAAACCATGTTGCGTAGCCGTTAGACTGCCGAATATTTGTAGGAGATTTCAAAATTATTCTTTTATTATGAGTTCATTATTTATTCTTTATTCATCTCATCTTACCCAAGAAGAATGAAATATCAAAAATATTGTATATTCTTTATTTTCTCATGTTCAGGAGATATTCATCATCAATATTTTTCTTTTCCCCCACATGTTTAAGGAATTTAAAACATTGTCCGTGATGTATCGAATTACCGACATCATAGATGATGTAATCTCAATTTCCATTAATTCATTCAAGTATGGTCATGAAGCCATTTATTTGTTTTAAAAAGGTTATAATAAATGTTTTATGACTCACCCATGGTCATGGAATTCATTTTTACTCATGGTTCTAATTTATAAGAAAAAATGGGGTTTTTATTATCAAAGAACCATTAAAACAATCTAAACAAACAAAATTAATGTTTTAACTAACGAATAATCATAATGGTATATTACACAAAATAATTATAAGATAATTTATATATCCAAAATATTATTAATAATATGTTTTAACAATTCTGGATGATTAACCATGTTTCAAATGAACTTCCATTCATGGAAACAAGTAAATGAACCAAGAAAACCAAGGAAAAATGCTTCCAAAACTTGAAAATTGAACCAATTGAACCCATAGAAAGGGCCATGAATGAACCTAACAAGGTTATAATAAATAAATTACATGTATAATAGGTTCTGGAAAAAATAATTAATGAATATAAATTTGATTATTCAGGTAATTAAAACAAACAAAGAACACACTCGAGCATAAGGTAAGGGGTTTCCCATCTCACTTTTATTTCTGTGAGATTTTCATTGTTCACCACTTACTTATTTTTTGTAGTATATGTGTTCTTCCATTTGATATATAATAACATTATTCTATTTATATTCATGTTATTCAATGATTTAATTGATGTTCATTATGTTCTGGTCATATGATATGATTGATTACATTGTGGTAAGGGACTTTGTCTCAACTTCCATTTTCATTGTGACTATCTTTGTATTGTGCACCTAATAATCCGTATGTGGTGTACCTACTACCCATTCGAGATCACATTTAATTTGAATTTTATTTATATTAAATATACATAGTCTCATGTCGTGGATATTTTTGTTGTCTAAAGTGTATACCATTTAACATACAGTGTTAATTTGGAAAGTTATTCTAATTATGGAATTATTGATGAATTTATATACTCTAATCTATATGAATATTGAAAGGGAATATTTCTCATGTATTTAATAAATATATAAATAATTCTTTGGACATGTAGTGGTGGGTGGGGACCGCTATAGCCCCTCGATGGATCGGTAGGTCTCATTAGACAAAATAGTTGGCGACAAACCGTTCGTGTTTGTTTCCAAAAATCAGACGGGTTTCTGCCGAAAAAAATAAACCGTTTTATTAGTATTATGGTTTCATGTTCTAGATACATGACATCCAATTAATAAGAATTATCTTTATTCATTATCAAAAATTATTATTATCTATACAATTTTCACTATGACAAAATCTATGGATGCAGCTTCATTTTTAGTTATTAATGGCATTAGTTATTCATTTATTCACTATGCCATTTTGATTATGTCAGATTGTTTGACATCCACTTATTATTGTTCTCATGAATTTACTATTTTTTACCCTTATTGAGTGTTTGAGCTCACCTCTTTCATTGTCTACCTTCGATAGGTGATTAAGAGAAGGTCTTCTTTTGTGTTACTGGATGCAGTTTTTAGTTTTTGTTGTGTATTGTATTTTTAACCATTTATCCAATGTAATTTGAGTTACATCTATGTATCTAATTTCTTCAAGACTACTAAACTGATCGTTCCTTCGAGATTTTCATTCCTTCTAGCCATGCCAATATCACAAGTAATGCACTGGCTCTAACCTAGAGGGGTTGTGGTGTTATAGTTGGTATCAAATAAAGTTTAGTAGAAAACTTGGAAACTAGAGTAGAAAATGGATAGTAGGGAACAAAGCCCTAAGGTGGTATCTAAGGATTAACATAAAAGAATTTCTTGGTATTCTGGTAAAGAATAGATTATGGCGATATTTTAAGCAATACATCATTGTATGGATACGAGAAGGTAGAGGCGGCTCTTGCACAGATGTATCTAGGGGTAAAACCAGAAAACACCTCTTTGAGCTACACTCGAACGGGAACTGGTGCATGACAACGGGCCTTGCTGCACTCTTGGTTACGACACACACAGGGGATATGCTTAGGTTAATTCATATTTTTATTACAATCCATTATGAAGGAGTATAATGTAAATTTTTCCTCAGAGGAACCATTTTATAAGATTAGTTGTGCATAGAATTTCAATCTATGTTGAGTTCTTTTTATTTGATATTCATGAACTAATCTTGTGTATCACATTATTTAGAAATGGAGTCTAATGGAAGAAGGGGAATCAATATTCACGTGCAAGGTAGGGATCTCCATACTGAGAAAGTCAAAGCATTCAACGTTGGAGTAGATCAGATCATGAACATATTGGGAGAACTTACTTAGGCTGTAACGAATAAACATTCCACACCTGTGTTGGATCGTTTCATGCGGAATAAGCCCCCATATTTCAGTGGGACTACTAATCCAGTTGTTGCTGAGTAATGTATCAAGTCACATGAAAAGATATTCAGTGCGTTAAGATGCAATAAAAATGAAATGGTAGTACTGGTGGTATATTTTTTCTCAAGGGAGACGCTGATCAGTGGTGGTCCCTGATTCAAAATACCATAGAGGAAGAATAAATAGAAGATATGTAATGGATGAATTTTAAGGAAATATTCTATGAAAAATATTTCCCTCGTGAGCAAGTAACTTAAATGAAGAGGAAATTCTATGGTTTGAAACAAAATGAAGAAGACAGTGTTGCAGAGTATGAAGCTACCTTCACAAGGCTATCCAGGTATGCCGTGGATTGCATTTATGACTCAGCGGACAAGATTGATCATTTATTTGAAGGTCTGAAGCTAATTCATCTAAGGGAACTGGATTCTCAATCATTTTCATCATATGATGAAATTGTATCAAGAGCCATTAAAATAGAGAAATAATTTGTTAGATCAATTTTTTTCAATGGAAACCAAGATAATAAGTAGTATTCTGATAACAAATGAAAAGTAGAATCACCAAATAAGAGAAAGGGAACGAATATTTTCCCATTATGTGAGAACTATGGAAAGAATCATCCCTGGAAATGCTTGAAAGTCCTAGGAGTCTGCTATAACTGTGGAGAAAATGGTCATCGATCTGATGAATGCAAGGGGATGAAACAATTCAATGATGTTCAATGCTAAAATTTCATTGAAATGAGACACTATGAAATTGAGTGTCCTAAGCGCCACGGAAACATGCCTCAGAAAAAGAAAAGAGAGCATGGGAGAGCCTATGCGATTACAACCGCTGAGGATGATGTTCCTAGTGACATAGTGATCATTACTTTAATTGTTTCCTCAAACTTATCCGAAACTTCTTTTGATTCTAGATCATCACATTCATTTATATCCTCTCAGTTTTACAAGAAAATTAGATATGTCCAATTTGATTTAAGAAAGGAGATTTCAGTCAAAACTCCCATGGGATGTATCATTGCAATAAAGGCAAGTCGACCAGTCCCCCTCCAAACACCAAAACGTGCTTTAGTTTCTAGCCTTATCACCATACCCATGATTGAAGTCAATATAATTCTTGGTATGGATTTTCTATCAAATTATTATGCAAGGATTTATTAAAAGAAAAAAGAAGTTACAATTTTTGAAAATGGTGTAGAATCTCTTATCTTTAGAGCAGAGACTTTGCCATCTGATTCTTATCTAGACCCACCCCCAGTAGCTCTATTGAATGCAATTCTTGGAGAGGAAGGGAAGGAAATATCTATGGGTGAGGAAATAAATATTAAAATTGAAGATGTGCATAGAGTGAAAGAATACATTTATGTGTTTCCAGAGGATTTACTTGGACATCCTCCTAAGCGGGAAATTGAGTTTTCCATTGACATAATTTTTGGTGAAAGACCTATATCAAAGACCCCATATAGAATGGCCACTGTGGAGTTGTTGGAGCTGAAGAAACAACTATAAGACTTTATTGAAAAATGATTTATTCGACCTAGTGTTTCTCCATGGGGAGCCCCGGTCTTGTTTGTAAAGAAGAATGATGGATCCATGATGCTATACATTGATTACAGAGAAATCAATGCTATTACAATAAAGAACAAGTATCCTCTACCCCAGATTGATAATTTATTTGACCATATTAATGAAGATCAATACTTTTCAATGATCGACCATCGATCCGGATGTCATAAACTGTTTGTGACGAAGGAAGATATTCCAAAGTCAACATTTCAAACTAGGTATGGTAATTACGAGTTTACAGTGATTCATTTTGGACTGACAAATGCACCATCTGTTTTCATGGATTTAATGAATAGAGTTTTCAAGGAATATCTTGATAACTTTTTTTGTGTTATTCATCGATGATATACTCATATACTCAAAAAACTATTAAGACCATGAGAGTCACTTGCGAGTTATTCTAGAAAATCTTAGAAGAAATGAATTATATTGGATGTTTATCATGTCCGAATTCTGGCTTCAATCAGTTTCTTTTTTTGGCTATATTGTCTCTAAATATGGAATCCTAGTTGATCCTGCGATGACAAAGGCAATCCAAGATTGGCCCACGTCAAAAATATAACTGACGTACGCAGTTTTATTGTCTTAGTAGGTTATTATCGACGTTTCGTTCATAATTTTTCCCACCTGGATAATCCGCTAACGAAGCTCACACATAAAGGGGTTAAACTTGTTTAGACAAAATATTGTGAAGAATGTTTCGAATAACTGAAGAGAAGATTAGTCAATAATCCTATCTTGACTCTACCATCAGGGAATGAAGGGTTGGTTATTTTTAGTAATGCTTCAAAGAAAGTACTTGGTTGTGTCCTTATGCAAAATAATAAGGTTATTTCTTATGCATCATGACAGCTAAAATTTCATGAGAAAAACTATCCTACTCATGATCTTGAGTTAGCTGTTGTAATCTGTGCATTAAAGATATGGATACATTATCTCTATGGTGAAAAATGAGAGATTTATACTGATCAAAAGAGTTTGACGTATATTTTCTCACAGAAAGAAGTCAACATGAGACAAAGGATATGGCTTGAACTACTCAAGGATTATGATTTCATGATACACTACCACCCAGGGAAGGAAAATAAGGTGGACGATTCTTTTAGAAGAAAGCATCCTGGAGTTTTGAACAAGATGAGAGTTGAAAGGCATCTGATTTTCATGGATCTAGTAAAGATGGATATGGGAATAATGATGGAATGTGAAACATCAATGATTTTTCAAATGGTTTCCAAACCATCTTTTCTAGAAAGGATAAAATGTTCTCATGGTGACGATGAGGAGTTTCAAAAGAGGATTAAATCATTGAATGATGGGATATTGAGTGACTTTATATATGAAGATGGAATTTTGAGATTTGGGAAGATACTTTGTGTTCCCAATATACCAGATCTAAAAAGGGAATTTTTGGATGATTCATATAGTTCCAATTTCTCTATACACCCCAGTAACACTAAGAAGTATATATATTAGATGGATCATTTTTGGTGGGAAAACATGAAGAGGGGGATTGCTGATTTTTTGTCAGATGTATTGTTTGATAACATGTGAAAGCTGGAAGGGAACAATCTGGAAGAGTATTGCAACCTCTTATCATACCTGATTGGAAATGGGATAATATCATGATATAATAAGTCATGGGACTACCGAATACTCCTATAAGAAATGATTCAATATGGGTCATTTTTTATCTTCTTACTAAGTCATCACATTTTCTTTCTATAAGACAAGATCTACCACTTGAACCTCTAGTCAGTCTATATATTAATGAAGTGGTGAGGCTTCATGGAGTACCCCTATCGATTTTGTATGATCGTGATCCACGTTTTACATCAAGGTTCTGGAAAAGTATTTAGAAGGTCCTAGATACTGATCTTCGATTGAGCACTGCCTACCACCCACAGACTAATGGAAAATCAGAACGGACTATTCAAACATTGGAAGACATGTTGAGGTCTTGTTCACTTGATTTTTAAGGAATGTGGGATCAGTATTTTCCACTCGTGGAATTTTCCTACAACAATAGCTTCCATTAAAGTATTCAGATGGCACCATATGAAGCATTATACAATAGGAGATGCCATACACCAACTTGTTGGGATGATGTTGGTGAAACAAAACTCGTGGTTCCATAACTTGTTGAAGAAGCAATGGAAAAGGTGAAGATTATCCAGAACCATATCAAAATAGCTCAAAATAGGCAAATGAGCTATCCTAATAACCAAAAGAAGGATTTGGAGTTTCAAGAAGGTGACCATGTTTTCATAAAGGTATCTCCATGGAAGGGTATTATACGGTTCTGTAAGAAGGGAAAGTTATGTCCCATGTATATCAGATATTTTGAAATTTTGGACCAAATTGTAGCCGTAGATTACCATTTGGCAATGCCTCCAAATCTCTCCAAGGATCAAAATGTGTTCAATGTGTCAATGTTTCGAAAGAACATTCCAGACCCAACACATGTACTCACTTATAATGAAGTAGAACTTGAGCCAAATCCATCTTATTGTGAATATCCAATCAAGATTCTTGATACTAGAGAACAATTACTGAGAAATCAGACAACTCGCCTGGTAAAGGTTCTATAGAGTAACCATAATATTGAGGAATCGACATGGGAGCCTGAGGAGCATATGTTAAAGAAACACCCAAATCTTTTTCGGTAATATTTTGTAAATTTTGAGGATGAAATTTTACAAAGGAGGGAATAATGTAGTACCACAAACATTTTATGTTATGTTTCTCTATTCATCACTGAGTTACATTCAATTAATCACTATCTTCCTCTGAAACAATACTAGGTTAGTTAGGAGAGAGTTAAAACCTATCCATTAAACATAAATTTTTCACTTCTATGTTTCGAATTTTGAAAAATGGTCATCTAGAGTTGTGTTCAGTAAGTCATTTGGAGTCTGATAGAATAAACATGAATTTTTTGTGAATAGTAACATACCCATATATATAGTATTATGAATAGTAATTTGAATAGTAACATACCATTATGAATAGTAAATAATATTATTATTTTATTTTTTTAAGGAAATAAGATAATAAGATATTAATTAGTTTTTCAATGAGAAATAAAACTAAATGCACATTATGATTGTTATTTTTTGAATTAATTATGACCTTATTTAAAAATTAAAATAATAACATTTAGAAAATTATTTTTGAAATATGGATTTCACTTTTGAAATCTACACTTTGATAAATGGTTTGGGTGAATTTTGGGAATTTTTCTGAAACAGTTGATTTTTCAGTGAATAGTAAAAAAATACAGTTTTTAGTTTCGGTGTGTTAATGACATCATTAATGATGTAATAATGATTTCATAAATCTGGTTGAATTATTTATAGTTAAATAATATGTGAGGTGTCCCAAGTGGCTTTATCCATGGGAAAATACCATGGGCAAGCCCATGGTTTTGTAAATACCACCCATGAGGTGTCCCTTGGAAATTATTAAAATATTCCCTCACATTTTCTATAAATACCAAATCTTCCTTTCATTGAATTCATTCCCAATTCTCACTCAACGATGTTATGGCCTAATTACTTTTATATTAGTCCTCCCAAGGTTTACATATGCCCCAATGGTCCCAACCATCATGTTCTAAGGGTTATTCAACAAAGTAAGAAAATTCTCAATTTCATTCTTCTTCCTTTCAAGTTCTCTTTTATGTAAAATATCATTCAATTTTCCATACCATGTTCTTATTTTTCTTCTTATTATTGATCTAATATATATTATGATTCATTTTGGGATAGGTGACACATGTCCCCTCTCTTTTTAATATTTTATAAAACCATGTTGCATAGTCATTAGGCTGCCGAATTTTTGTAAGAGATTTCAAAATTATTCTTTTATTATGAGTTCTTTGTTTATTCATTCTTCATCTCTTCTTACCCAAGAGGAATGAAATCTCCAAAATCTTGTATATTCTGTATGTTATCATGTTCATGAGAAATTCATCATCAATATTTTTCTTTTCCCCCACATGTTCAAGGAATTAAAAACATTGTCCGTGATGTATCGAGTTACCGACATCATAGATGATGTAATCTAAATTTTGATTAATTCTTTCAAGTATGGTCATGAAGCCATTTATACAGTAAACCCAGGTTATAATATATGTTTTATGACTCACCCATGGTCCTGGAATTCTTTTGTACTCGTGAATCTAATTTATAAGACAAAATGAGGATGTTATTGTAAAAGAACCATTAAAACGATCTAAACAAACATCATTAATGTTTTAACTAACGAATAATAATCTTTGTATAAAAACCAAAATCATTATAAGATCATTTATATATCCATTATAACATTAATAAGATCTATTAACAATTCTGTACATTTAACCATGTTTTAAATGAACTTCCATTCATGGAAACAAGTAAAGGAACCATGAAAATCAAGGAAGAAAAATCTTCCAAAACATGAAAATTGAACCAATTAAACCCATAGAAAAAGCCATGAATGAACCTACTACGGTTATAATAAATCAATTACATGTATATGAGGTTCTGTAAAAATTAATTAATGATGATAAATTTGATTATTCAGGTCATTAAAACAAATTAAGAAAACACTGGAGCATAAGGTAAGGGGTTTCTCATCTCACTTTCATTTCTCTAAGATTTTCATTGTTCACCACTTAATTCTCGTATGTGGTATATCTGTTCTTCCATTTGATATATAGTAAAATGATTCTATTTATACTCATTTTATTCAATGATTAACTTTATTTTCATTAAGTTCTTGTCACATGATTCGACTAATTACATTGTGGTAAGGGACTTTGTCTCAACTGCCGTTTTCATTTTGACTATCTTTGTATTGTACACCTAATAATCCTTATGTGGTGTACCTACTACCCATTTGAGATCCCATTTCATTTGAAATTATATTTATATTAAATATCCATAATCTTGTGTCATGGATATGTTTGTTTTCTAAACTATATACCATTTTACATACGATATTTATTTGGAAAGTTATTTTAATTATGGAAATATTGATGAATCTGTATACTCTAATCTATATGGATATTTAAAGGGTATTTTTCTCTTGTATTGAATCAATTTATAATTAATTCTCTAGACATTGAGTGTTGGGTGGCATCCGCTATAGCCCCTCGATGCATCAGTAGTTCTCATGAGAATAAACAGTTGGCGACACACCCCTGGTGTTTGTTTCCAAAAATCAGATGGGTTTATACCCACAGAACTAAACAATTTTAAGGGTATTTTGGTTTCATGTTCCAAATAAATGACTTCCAATTAATAGTAATTATCTTTATTCATTATTAGTTATTATTAAAATCCATGAGATTTTCACTATGACAAAACCTATGGATGCAGTTTCATTTTTAGTTATTAATGGCATTAGTTATTCATTTATTCATTATGCCATTTTGAATATGTTAGATTGTTTGAGATTCATTTATTATTGTACTCATGCTTCCACTATTTTTAACCCTTACTGAGCATTTGAGATCACCCCTTTCATTGTCTACCTTTGACATGTGATGAAGAGAATGTCTTCTTTTGAGTTCCTGGATGCAGTTTTTATTTTTTGTTGTGTATTGTATTTTGAAACCATTTATCCAATGTAATTTCAGTTACATCTATGTATATAGTTTCTTCAAGACTACTAAACTGATCATTACTTTAGGATTTTCATTCCTTTTAACTAAGCCAATATCATAAGTAATTCACCAGCTCAAGCCTAGAGGGGTCTGGGTGTTATAGTTGGTGAAGAACCTATATCAATAGATGTTGGTGGAAAAATCCTGCAGAAATGAGGTAAATATCCAATCTTGTCTCATGATCAACAATAAAAATGGGCCATCATTAATTGAGGGTATTTTATGCCCAATTATTTCATACTGGAATCACTTCACCTTTTTACTAGAAGATACGTTCTGAGTACTAGATTCTACCCTTGTATACCCCAGTTGATGCTTCCTTAAACTAGTAGAAATAGTACCAGATCATGGTGCTGAACACCCTATCACGTACATCAATATTCCATCTGATTCCACTTGGTTATCAGTGGTTTTTTACTATAGAAGATACAATATTCATCAGGAAAATATTCACCTATGGGTGAAGTCATACCAGATACAATCCTCAATCTCATAGCACTTCACAAATCGTCGCCCATCAGAAGAGGTGTAAAGCTCTAGAGCCGAGTAAAAATGGAAGATTAATCCATAATTGATAGACCCCCTGGTATAAATATATAAACTCATAGGATTTTTAAGCCATAACCTTCTTGGGATTGTTCAATTTATATAATACCGTTTAAAAATCATCCCATGCCATTAACCAATGAAGCTCTATCTGAATGGTAACATCCTACCACCTCATGGCCTAACCATGACGGATATAATTTGTTATATTGAACCTATACTCAGAAGGAATATCTATATTATCTAAGATAGAAAGAAGTTCTTACAACCATTACTCAATATATGGTGGTCCACCATTACCTAAAAATGTATGAAGATGGTGGTTATGGAATACTCACGTTAGTTTTACCATAGATGTGGAATGTTGAGGTACTCCCATGAGGGTTTGTATAAACCTCATAAATCCTTCAAAAAAATATTCATTCGTAACTATTTTTGGTATAAAATCTCATGCCTCAACTAGCACATTAAGAGGATCCTCTGGTAGCCCATGACCGACCACCCCCCGGGTGTGATCTTCGCCACCATCCAAGCGTAATGTTTTAGGTCGTCATGGTAAAATGACTATTTATGGTAAATATAACATCTCAATTAGAGATCATTGTCATTGTTTTCTATTCAAGGTTGCCAAACAAATCTGAAAAGACCTTCAGAGTTTCTCAAAAAGGGACTACATAGTGTTTAAAAACCACAAATAACCTGTACTTAAAAGTCATTAATTGTTTGTGTACTCTCACTAGAATGGACATGAATCAACCCAAGGTACACAGTGTTAGAAACGTACATGTCCTGTACAAAAGTATCCTCTCATAGACATGTTCTCTCACATATCTAGATTCAAATGGGTTCTACATGACTAAGCCCACATGTATTGTACTAAAAATACACCAGTGTGTACTAGAGAAACCCAACATCTTGTGTTCCTTCTTACACAAATAGTCACATAAAAACCTTCCACATAGATTTTACTATGAGTCCACAGCATGTAACCATTAAAATAAATCATTATTTTAAGAACAAGAAGAACACATGAAATTTTTAGATATAAAAATTTCAGGTGATCTAGGTTTTTTAGGAATGAATCATTAAATTCTCCAGAATACCCAAGATCTACAAAAAAATCCAAAATAGTGGTATGCCAAATTCTTATCCATGAGGACCCATACTCCATGCCAATAAATTTTTTACACCAAATCATAACATATCACAATCCTTCCAATGGCGCGAAGACCTTCAATTTTTTTTATTATAATAAATCCTCCTTTTAAGGGAAGAAGGGGGAACCCAAACAGACTTCATGACATTAAGACAAATCACGACTCGAAGGTTAAAGAGAGTAAAACCAAACAGAAAACATGGAGCAACCCCTCCCCATCATTTGATTAGATGAAGATCTCTACCGTTGAAAGGTTGTTCGGTATGCAAGTTTCATGTGTCAAAGAACATGCCAGATCCGATGAATGGAGTCTTACCCTCTCAAAATGCCAAATCTGCAAAGCCTACAAAGATGAACCTCCAGCTCTAGATCCTCCTCTGGGGAAGTTCCATGTGGTCTGGCCTGAATGAACTATCTTCCTCCCTCCACTATCTTTAATTCCAAAAACCAGAGCCACAGTCACAATCAATCCATACAAACAAACATCATCCACCATACTGTAGAACCTTCACACCAGGCATCCTAAACATATTGAACACAATCCAAATAGAACAACACCTCAATTGAAAATCCCCCACTCCACAGAACAAGAGCTGGGGGCACCTTCTGGGACACCATGGCCGAATAAACGCACTTCCCAGAGCATGCTAGCAACCAACACATCTGAACGACTGGGAGAGAGGTGAAGGGAGTATGAAACCAGAGTCGCAAAGATTCGAACAGGGATTCAACGGAGAGGCAACCACCTGAACTAGCCCAAAAAAACCTCATAAATACTAGACAAACAACGCCTACATTGGATCATCCTCACATCCCAAATCCCCATGAAAACCACCACTCATATCCTCCTCGGAGGGAGTGGAGGAGTCTTGGGGTAAGAGCAAAGGAACAACCTTCTGGAAGACACAAGTGAAGTTGAGTCTGAATCCCAAACATGCCACCTTCGAAGCTAAAACATTCAAAAAAACAATAACAATAATCCAAAACAATGAAACTACCATTTTAGAACACATGATGGATTCCGAAACAAACAAGCTGCAAGAGGCCAAATGAACCCACGATGAATCAGGGATTCTCTGGAAACAACCCATGGACAAGAGAAACGACTGCAAATCTCAAAAAGAATAGATCAGAAGAAACCAAAACTCCCCCTCTGATTCACGCATAGCTGGAGCCGAGTAAAACTAGAACTCACATGAAGTCAGAGGCCAGCTGAAACTAGATCTAGAGACCATAAGTCATCGCTGGCCACAACGACACACGATTAAACCAGGCCAATCATTGTGATGATGCCAAACCAAGATCTAGTCACCGGAAGCCGACGCCAAGATCCAGACCGCCAGAGCCCACCGATTCGAAATCCAAACCACTCTGTTGACCAGAAGCAACACACTGACGTCGAGCCGGGTTCCAGATCTCCGATGCTAGGATGAATCAATGTACTGGAGGAGGGATGGAGAAAACGCACGATTGAAACCCTAGGCGCTTGGGAGGGAAGGGGGGAGACGCTCCTCAGAGGTCGTCCATAACATATCACAATAAAATTCTATACAAAAGGATGAAACACAATCCAACAAATTCAGATCCAAGAGGGACTATACTCCTCATGGACCAAAGTTTGCTGTCAATCCAATTAAACAATAAAATGTACCAATAAACCTATCAAAATAGCTGGAATATCAATCAAGGTAACTATAACAATATCAAGTATATATAGAACAACAACAATCACAACAGCATGAAATCAGTAATCCTCTATAAATGGAATGGAAACAATGCATGGAATGTAATTTCTAACAAGTTCATAAATGATTCATGAGATTTTATACCCTAGTATATTCGAGTTTCAACAATATTGATCCAAGATGATATCAACAATAATCGCTAAATACATGTCTGTCACCCAATACTGAAATTGAAACATTTGTAATATCTCAAAATCTAAAAATCTAAATTCAATGCAAGGTAATTTGGATTTTACCTATACGTAGGGTAGGTACCCCTGAGATGCTCTTAAAACCAAATCACATTTCATTTATGTCTCCTTCTATTTTGTCTAAAAAAATATTGAAAACTAGAAATGAAATCATTTTATAGAACATTGTAGAATCTCAAATCTGGATGCCACATTATATTTCCCCGTACACAGTTGTTCAAAGGGACCCAGGAAAACTTCACTAAACGCCAAAGGTTTCCGACTAGAATATAGAGACTAGGTGTAATAGTGGGAAACTATTCCCTCATTAGAAGAGTGTAACATGGAAAAACAGTAAAAATTAAATATTTTAAATTATAATATATTTCAATACAAGTAAATAGAGGAAGAATGATAATAAAGATAACCAGAAATCATAACATAAAAAACATGATTCTTCCTTTCACATTCTCTAAGAAAGAATCCCATACATGATAAAATTAAGTAAAATAAAAAATTAAAAACCAAGGTATATAAATAAAAAATAAAACATTGTAACATCGCAATCCTTATCATGGTCCAATGTTCTCATCTTCCTAAAAAGTAAATCGAGTAATTGTAGATGAGTGCATCCCCTTATCAAAACCAATAATAATATAATATGTTTTGGCCCAATAGCATGACACAAACTAGGTGTGGTAAATAATTCCCAATATAAAACCACCCAATAAATGTTCTTATCTATTTGTAAATATGTATAATAGGATCTATAAAATTGGGATATTATTAAACAAGAAGGAAATCAAATGTCTTCACATAGATTTCTCAGAAGACAATGTTACCGAGTACAAGTGAAAACTGAATCCAAGCTTGTTCATTGTCTTGGAAGACATTTCAGATGTATTTAAATCCTATTATTAAATTCCATTGTATTATAAAAATGTCACGAGGTCTGGCCTAGGACCCACGACCCCCCGTAAAAAAGTAATCATCAACTCAGGACACCAAAATCTTTTCATCATTTAACTATTTTCTAATAGAGCCCAACATGGGTATCCCTCAATGGATCCTAGGTTCTCTCAACATTTTAAATTAGACTCAATGTGCCAGACCATCCTATATGTGGCTTTCTCACGACCATTACATAATTAACCTCTTGATCCCATCTTTTATCTTTTAACTGATAAAATTGTTCAACCGTGGTATATAAGGGGAAATTAGTCATATGATCCAGAACTAGCCTTTTAACTAAGATTATGACTCACCCATTATTAATTACTCTTTTAATAATTTCATACATGCATTTACATGAATATTAAACTGTTACATGTCTTCAACATATTAACTCTCATGGGACTAATTTACATAACAATATTATTAATTAATCTAAACCATTAAAAGGCCCTAGTATAAGCTAACTCAAGTGTGTTGGTTCACACTTGGGAGAAAACTTTGCTAAAATTCCTAAACATGTATAGGCATAAAATAGGGCAATGTGAAAATAACTAATCCCAACCCTTATTCAATTCAATAAAAATTTATGAAAATTGAAATTCCATTAAAAATGAAATTTTTACTTGGAAACGCAATACTTGAAACAAGGCATGCATTATAGGAAACGTCAACAAAATGGTCATTAATGGACATCCAACGGGAAACACATCCATGGAGTGGAACTTAATCAAGGTAAAAAAACTAATTTATAAATTAAAAAACTTATTTGATTATCTAAACACTTATAACAACAATCATGGTAAATTATAAATCAAATGGCACGCCAAAAATGGGCATGTGACACTTAAAAATATATAAACATCATGAAAATCTACAAATGACACAAAACCACCTACCTCATCATAGTATGACTCTCCTCATCCAGCTCCAACCTCCATTAAAGAAATAACGATGTAAATATACAAAACGATGATAAACTATAAAACATAAATAATTTTTCTGATATAAAAAATCACTAATAACAATAAAAGATGAATTGATATTATAGTAATTTCGTTCAAATGCTACCGAAACTATGAATTAGGGGATCAGATGAACAATTAGGAAGGGATTAAAGGTTTGACGCATCTTGTTCGTAATCTCAGGAGAGCCTTCGTCCAAAATGAAAAAAAAACAATGCTACTGGTAATTTTAACACATTCATATGAAATAAACGACATGTATGTTAGACTGCATGAAAAATATGTTCTTTATCTATTGAAACTTACACTGACTTACATTACACTCCTTTCAGAGACCTGCCAACATAATTAGCTTTTGTGTAAAAACAATACATGGCATGTAACAAATAATTCCATAATTGTAATGTTTTAAGATATGATTTGACCCATTGGATACTTATTACTAAGTATATTTATAGGTAAGGGTTGGATTTCAAAAGATGAGTCAGGTTCTTTTAGAAATGTTCCATACTGGTAACAATATCAAACACTATTTGGATGAATTTTTCAAATGTTGGTGATTTAAAAGAGGTATAGGAGATGGAATATAGGTAATGAGAACCTATTATAACTCATAGAAATTAGTAGTTGGGATTCATATATTGGGCCTAAGAAGGTTTAGTGGATAACCAAGAGAAAGTAGAGGTATCAAAAATACTCGATTTTGTTCATGATTAGGTTTTGGATGACCCATGAATTGTATGGGAATTAGATTCAATCATTTAAACAATTGGTGTCTTAATTATCTCATAGATTCAGGATTGGATTAGACAATGGGGAGCATGGGAAGCTGGTGGCTTCTAGGGCTAGCTTCAGATATCACGAACTAGTTCGCGATGGATGGGGTTCTTAACCAATATGAAGACACTTTTATCAGCACTTCCAAAAAAGCATTGATAATGATTCCTTTTATCAATTTAAATTTAATAAGTGCTGATAAAATGAATCATTATCATCAGTTATTTAGCTTTATTAAATTTACATCATTATCATTTCTAAATAAGAGCTGATAAAATTAATCTTCATAAGTTATAATGTTTTAATAATGATACATCTCTATCATTATTAATGCTAAAAAAAGAATTGATAAAGAATCATTTTATCAGCACTTATTCTTTATGCACTGATAAATTGTATATAATTATAATTATAAATATTTTTTTGTAAATATATTTATATAATTAGGTCTAGATTTAATAAATATAGATAGTAAATATATTCATTAGTTACATATATTTATTATAATTTCATAATTATTTAAATAAATAAATAATTATTTATTATTATATAAATACTTTAAAAAACAATATTTTTATAATTATATATACTTATATCATTGTAAATTTATATATAATTATTTACATATTTTATAAATATATATTAATATAATATTACTAAATATTTTTTTTATTTAAATAAATTTATTATAATTTTATAACTATTCACATCTAAATTATTATTTATTTGTAATTATATAAATACTTTTTAAAAAATATTTATTTATTAATAATTATAAATATATAAATATAGTGAATATGCATTTTTAAATATATATTAATTTCTAAATATTTTTTTAAAAATTTATTTCGTCACCTAGGAATTAATATTTAATATTAAGTGTATGCATGTTTAAAATGAGTGATGTTAAATAACTAAAAAAGAGTACCCTTTTACACATATTGAAAAAATTGATATGTTTCATTAACTTAATCTAAATCATCAAAATAATATGCATATATATTGAAATATAGAATATTAAATATTGGAAATATTAATACATAATAAATAAATAATCTAAATTGATGGAATTCCTAAAAAATTGATTAATAATAAATAATAAATAAAACATATTTCATATGAATAAATAGTACCAAGAAGTAATAATATTAACAATAAATTAATAATATTTACATATTGAAACAATAAAATAATAAATTTATAATGTTATATTGAAATTCAAAAATGTATACTAAAATTCTAATAAATGACATAAATATTATATGTATGTGTTTCTATATAATACTTTATCAATTGTGTAAATATTTCTTTCTGTTTTTTTCATATAAAAATGAATGAATTATACATATATACATATATATATATATATATATATATATATGAAAAATCAATATAAGACATGTTTTATTTATGTTAAATTGAAAAATAAATTGAAATTCAATTATGTCCTATACTCGACGTAATTATACAGTATTTTTAATTCAAATTAATTTTTCACTACATATAATTATTCACTAAATACATTAACTATTTAATTTAAAGAAGACATATTATTTTATAAATAAATCATATTTATATACATTAAAATATATATATATATAATAGAAATTATTTATTAACATAGTCAATAATTATTAAATTGATAAAATGATTAATATTTTCCTATATTTTTGTTATTTTTATTACTCATTGGTTTAATTTTAATTTTACATATATTCATGTACATAATATATAATTTTTTTTTGGTTTTATAATTTATTTATAGTATAATCAGTTTATTCATTTTTATCAATAATTATTTAATTAATAAAATTTTGATTATTTTAAAACAATATCATTTTTCTTTTTTTTATTTTTTTCATTATTTCATTTTCCCAGAACGTTATCTACATTGAAAAAGCGCTAATAAATGATCTTTTTATGGGAACTAAAAATATAATATTGTTATATTTACCCCTTTATCCATGCTAAAAATAAAACACTAATGAATTTTATTGATTATGAGTTCTAAAAAAGCAATAATAAAAGGTTCCCCTTATCAGCTCTTGTTTTTGTGGTTATAAAGGCTATCATTATCATCACTTCTTTAAAGAAAAGATAATAAACAATTCTATTGATGGCATTTTTTTTACTAGTTTCAACATGAGGTTTTTGTTTCCATCAATTTTGTTTAATGCCAATTTTTCATGTGAATTAAAATTTGAAACAATATCTTTAGAATAAGTAAGATTTCTTATGGATGAAACTTGTCTTTAATTTCTTTTTGTAGTTGCCAATATTATACACTAGTTTGGGGTTTCTTGATATTGTTCATAGATCGTGGTGTGTGGGACAAGGAATGGAATTTATGTAGGATAACAACTTGAGAGAGTGGCCATTAGTTTATTATTCTATACGAATTCTTGCTATTGGATTACAATGAAAGTTGTTCACTTTTGATGAATTTCGTATATGTTGGCGCCTCATACTTTTATGGATGATTAGTAGTGGAACCTCATCCACCAATGTTATGTGGTTCATCCTTAACAACCCAATTAAAATTTATGATTTATCATTAATTGTATGTCTAATAAAATGGTGTAATATAATATATATGTGATATTGAGTTGGTGGAAGACCAAAAAACTGAGGAACCCTATGGTGGTTCATTATCTACCTAAGGTAGTGGTCTTATGGGGTTCCTAATCCACATGGATAATTTAAGTATTATTTTATCATCATCTTGTGGAATGATTTTGGTGCTAGACCAAAAATCTCAGAGGGATAGTAGTGGTAATTCATCCCCCTTGATGTGATGAATTGGTGGTGTACTACCCACATAGAGATATGATTTGATATAATATCATATACCACTGAAGACTATTTTGGTGGTGCATCATCAACACATTTGGGGTTTATTGATGGTGTGTCATAAATTTGGGAATAAATTTTTGGAATATCATCAATCAAAGTTGGGAAATTGAAATATATAAATTACATAGGGTTGATGATACCTCATTCTACAAGAGACAAATCATCTATCATTGATAATGGTTAGGTGATTGAACATTCTCAGGGATTTGTTCTGATGGTGACACATCATTCTCCTAGAATATTGTAGAGTAGAAAATATTTTATGATGATTATTATATGATTGTGATAAATAATTCATCCTCAATGTGTGTTAATACCATCGAAACGTTTACACATTCTTACATTGGACAATGCATTCACATTCTCATGTTGTTTTTTATATGAGAAATCCAAGATGTGAAAATTTATTTATTATTAAATTATATAAATAATGATTATTTCTACAAAGGAATATTTTGGGACATCGGTTGTGGATCCCTACTAAAATGAACTCACACCCAACTCAGGTGCCCTGGTGGATGAGAAAACATTATGTTTTGTTAACCATTATATGGAAAGTTACCTGTATCTTTAAATGACTAAATTGGTATAGGATAGAATGATGTAAAATACTAATACATATGGGTACTAACGAATATATTTTTTTAGTTTCTCACACATTTTTTATTTGGTAAAATTTTTGCAAACATCACATTTGATATCTTGTATGTTTTTCATAGCCTCTATGACATGTCATGTAGCATATTTTGATATTGTGCGATGTTATTCTATTTATTGGATACAATTTAGTTTTTTTATTTTATATTTCTGTTTTTTATATTTAGATGAATTCTTCTTAATATATATTTTTTATAATTTAATTGAAATATATATATGAGAGTATAGTCTCCCCACATTTTTTCTATTGAGCCTCACTACTATGGTAAACATAGAGGAATTTTTGACGTATGTAAAAACTATATTTTTTCAAAGTAGAGATGTTTTAGATTGGGGAAGTAAAAAATTCATATTAAACTATAATTTTTATTTTATTATTTTAATAGTTTTTTATTTTGTAATGAGAAGAAAGCCTATTTTCAGATATGGGTATAGATCTTGTTCTAATTATTAGCTAGCTTAAATATTATGGACATACTAGTTACATATATTGGGACTATTATTCATATATTTTTCTATCATATTTGGTTTACTTCTTCCAAATATGAAGAAATTTAAGATTGATTTATCATTTAGGTCATTTTATAGTTGGTCATATTTGGATTTATAACATTCTTTCATATATAATTTTTTATAATGAATATACTATAACATTATTATTCATAACTGTGATTGATATTTATGTTAAATTTTATAGATAAAATACAGATTATGGTTTTTTAAAATTATATACATAAACATATTTTGAGTGTTTTTATAAAACAAATTAGTAGAACTATACTTCATCGATCAAGGATTTCTGATTACTACTATTGATATACAATTACTAAAATATAATCCTGTGTAAGATTCGTCAAGACCTGAGTATGGTAAAGTTAGTTTAGAAATTTTCTTATATTTGTGTTCCATATTATCAAAGTGTGTACATATTTGGTATAGCGGCACGTGCCTAATATTTCATACCCTAGTATATGATATTTTACATGAAATTGATGTAACTCCTTGAACCTAAAAGCCTGGAACCAGTTACATACTTTATTACGTTTTCATGACTATAATGAATCTAATCCTAAAGGACCATTATGTTTAGTAGTTTGGAAAAACTAAATTACTAACATGATACCTATTTTACAATGGTGTTATAAATAGTAATATAATACCTAGAAAAAGAAAATAAACAAAATCCTTGAAACATATTCCATGAATTATCTTCATATCATTGGGAATGTAATAAAAATATGGGTTTTGTCAAATTATCTTAAAGGGTTACAAATAATGGATGAATTAATGAATCAATGAGCATAATAAACATGGAATGGTAAATAACTGAGCACTCATTCCCTTAAATAATTACATAAGTTATTATAAATATTGATAGAATAAACTATTATTGGAAAATTATTTATAAAAAATAACATGATATTGAAACATGAACACGGATAATTTAATTATTCAAATAATCATATGGAATAACAATAATGAAAAAAACAAAATTTTACCAATATATTATATCAAGAGGTATTGTATACACCACATAAAAGTTAATTTGTGAATAAATTCAATTAATCATTAATTGAATGTAAATGTATATGAAATCCCTTAGCTTTCACTACCATATTGTTGATCACCATTTAACATCATGTAGAATAATTTTAAAAAAGCTATTAAATTTTAATAGTACTATATTCTATTTATATTATCATATATTAAACTTTTATCACTTTATCTGATAATAATAAATCATTATTCCTTAATTTTTACGTGTTAATTACCTTATTTATCGAGTAAATTTTGAATTATTATTTTTTTCCTATTAGTTATATTATGATTTAATAATCTATCAAATGTTAATCATAATGGAAATATCAACTATATTTATTATATAGGTATTTATATTAATCAAAAAAAATTGGAGATTGGAAATTAAATACACCATTCATCGAAATGGTAGGCATTACGTATATATGAACATTGTTTACAATTTATTCTTATTCAAAAAGTTTTAATAGGAAATGAATTATATGTATTTAATAATTCGTGTATCATCTTTATTTCATATTAATCACATATTTTTATATAATCCATCATTAATATATTAAATTTAATGTTTGAAAAAATCACATCACTTTGAGGATGTAGTAGTCCAAACATCCACAAATGACATTATAGTACTCCAACAAAATAGAAATCATGAATGTATGTGATAAGTAATAATTTAGGGAGAGTTAATAAATCATTAATAATATATATATATATCATATATTATAAATAAATCCATCATTATTCCCAACCATGAAAAGTGGTAATGCAAGAATAATAGATTTTATTATGCTATGCGGCGGTCCACAACACATACGAAAGATGGTTGTGTATACCATTTTAAGGGGGTGTGGTGGGTGTAGGTTGTACCAATGAAATAAAAAAATCTCTAAAATTTTAATATAGGGGGTTTATTATATAATAATTATATATTAATAATTGATGTGGTGGGGAAATAAATAAAATAAAACTACTTGTTGATGAATATTATGCCTTTTTGGGGTCACTCCATTTTGTTTGCACCAAATATATTACATGGATTTATTTCGTCCAAAATTTAGGATTATAAGATTAGTAAATGGTTTTGGGGGTGTAATAAGTAAGGTATTTTTAGATCCAATGTTCATTAGTGTTGCAAATAAGTGGGAAGGTCAGTGGATTTTTATAGTTGATGAGGAGTGTAATTATTTTAAATACAAAATGGTAATAACTTTTTTGTGGTCTCCCACAAATCATGGGCCTAAAAATTGATAAAAAATGTGGGTTAGGTGAATTATTGTCCTTAAAAACATCAACTACACAAAAATAAGTGAATATTTATAATATTGTTCTTTAGCCTTTATGTTTCTCTACTTTTAACATTTGGGTTTTTATTAAGGTAAACAATTTTATAACCCACCTATTTTATCCATTAATAATAAAAGTAAATGATAATTGATATATAATATTTACCCACTAATTCTTAATAAGACAAATAATTTATGAAATAAAAATCCTATGTGTTTTGGAAATTAATTTTAACCTATGTGGAAGTAACGTGAAAAAAAATGTTAAACCGTAATCATGATAACATAGTATTTTAATATTTAATTACGATAATTTTCAATATAATTTAATTATTATTCCATTAATGGACTATATTTTATATATATTAACATTAAAAATTATATTTATAAAAGATATTTTTGGAAATGTGAAATCAATTAATAAAATTATATTTATTATTATATAAAATTATGATGTGGGGGTAAAATTACAATCAAACATACAGAAACCCCACACAATCTTTCTAGAAAGTAATTTCATATCTCAGATATGGATAACCTACAAAAACACATGATTTATTATATTTATGATTCTTAAACCAAACGATGTTGGACTTGAATCCCATTACATGGCCCATATGTCCATCATTGGATGGCCAAAACACCCCACATGCATCACGCCTATATCACTACCTTCCCATAATCTATGAATCACTGTACCTTTTGATAAGATGTTATCCCATGTGGCCAGCAGGTCCAAACTGGTGGCCCAAACCCCAAAATGGATGAATAGTTTTTTGTGCTACAATACAGTTATTGTTCCTGTTATAGTAATGTAACAACACTACTATAGAAACTAGGAAAAATTCCACCTCTTGGATTTGATCGTTGCTTTCATGTAGGCTTTTCCTTTATTTTATCAACCTGTATACTTCCCAATAGAAAAAATATCATCTATTATAAAATTTAAATAATATCAATTTTAACATTATTAATTTAATTTGAATAAAGAAATATGAATACAATGATGTAATTAAAAAATGTTAAGATTATATATATGAAATGATATATTAATCTATAAAATTATTAGACAAAAATAATTATTTTACTTTTCATCACATTTATTATTTTCTTGTATCATTTTCCTTAGTTAATTATTAATTAAATGTTTATTATATTTGAATTTATAAATAATTAAAAAAAATTTAACATCAATAAAAAGAGAAGATAAATTATTTTGATAATAAAAATTAATTTTTCATACAAAAGGATATGAAATACTGAAAATATGATGGTTTCTCATATATAAAGGATTTATAAATGATTATTATAAGGAAGGTTCCTTTTTAATAATTTTCCTCACATATCTTAATATATTAGTCCCATTCCGAGAATAATGTTATAATGACAAAAAAATTAGTTTTAAAAGGGTATATGGTAAAAATGTGGCCATCTAATGGGTTTTGGACAATTTTCTAGGTCAATTGGATAACTATGTATAATGTTTAACCAGCAAGTAATCACATATTCCCCTCAATCACTAAAATAAATTTAAATTGCCTTCACTAATATTTTTGGTAAAAAAATGTTTAACATAATATGAATTTTAATTTATTTTGATCCCAAATGAATAATTACAATTTTTTTAAATTCAAAATAAATAAGTGGAAAAAATTAATTTAATGTTAATCATGAAAACCGGATAGGAATGTAGGTTTTATAGTGAAAATGTACAAAAGTTTTCAATGTATTATAAATAAAATCAATATGAAAATGATTTCAATGACCAAAATTCAATTAAAAGATATAAAATTTATAAAATTATTCTTTCAAATAATTTACAAATATAATTTTCAACTATAAATTATTTAGATAAAAGACATTTCTAAAATAAAATTTAGTATTTTTAACTATTCATCAAAATACAAATGTTCTCATAGTAATACAAAAAAACCCCCAAGTAAATTTTTATAATATGATTTCAAAAAAATAAATTTATTTTTTCAACTAAAATTCTTAATTTTTTTAACATTTAGTTTTTGATAACGTTTTCCATAGAAAGGTGGAAAAATATATTTTAAAAAATGCATCATTTTATGCGTAAAATTGGATTTATTCAGATCTTATACAAATATAATATTTTGGATGAATGTATATAAAATTTAATTGAATATATAATTTATAAATTTAATGATATACATAAACTAATATTAATTAATTTAATTTATTATTAGTTCATTTTTCACATAAAAATAGTTTTTATAAAAACACTTCCATTACATTCAATTGTTTTCTATAAAAATTTCTAATTAATTGGTCAAAAAATAATTATATAAGTATATTTTAATTTTCTTTTAAAATTTTTAATTATTTAATATGTTTTATTGCAACATTTATTTAATAATTATCATATTAAATAATAATGTTATCAGTATATTGCAGTTTTCTAATAAATGGTCTTGCATGTAGCACATGTTATCGAAGGAAATCCGAATTGCGTGTAACACAAGAAAACATAGTGTTTCATTTAATTAAATATATAAAAAACATAAATTTATTATAAAATTAAATTATTTTAATATATTGGTTTTTTATAAAAGATATTAATTTTGAGTCTTGTTATTTGAATTTCTAGGGATATACAACTTTGTTGACATCCTACTGAGCTTCTAAGGGTTAAGACGAGCATTGCCCATTATAGTTGGAGTTAATGCCACATTTCATCCATTTATATATTATTTACTAGAAATTCAGAGTGTGTATGAATCAAGCCATATATTATACTGTACAAGGGGCATTATGGGCTAGTCCAACCATGTCGAACTGACTCGGGACTTTTAGTTGTACCATCTACCTCTTTTTGTTCGAGAGGCTATGTCATGGGCAAATATGTCCTAAATACAGTGTATATAGACCATATTTTATAACATTGAGACAACAAAAGAAGTTGTTACTGGGGATTTAAATTTCTATTTATTTAAAAAAAAATGAACAATTCATTCAATTTTATAGTTCTATAATACAAGTATTTAGGTCTATCCAAGAAATAATTTTAGTATCTCTTTTTTTAATTTTACTCCAAAGATAATTTAATGGATTATATATCATGGGACATTATGAATATTTTACAGATAAATATTTTATTGATGTATTTCCATAGAAACATTAATGTTATAATTTTATACTTAGTTGTGCTAGTGGGAGATGTGACTCCCAAGGTTGGGAAACATGTGAATGAATTACAATATTACATACTGTCAAAAGTAGTTTTTTTGATTCAATTATTTACATTTGCATATTATTAAATTTATTATTACATATTGGAAATAAATTCGATCCAGATAATCTAGTAATTATATTTCCCCTTATACAGGTAAGAGTGGCATGTTGGGTAGTATAAATCAGGGGTTTGAGGAGTTTCACTAGGAATGGTGTATTGAAAATAATTAATTGTGTAATTTTCACATCTAAAAATTTTATGTGCTTAGTTGATAGCTATATTTATGGTAAATATGTCCATATTCGTCCTGATAATGTTAATTATATGATGGAGTGATTTACCTATGGGTAGTTGGGGTATATATAAGGGTGGTGTGGTATCAAAGCTATCAAATGTTGGGGGATTAACTCATCAGAAATATTTTTTAGGATTGGTCCACGAGACAAAAAACAAACATAATGTTAGTGATAATAATTCAATTGGTTTATTTATTCCCATTTCAAGGGAAAACAATTATATTAGGGTAACATATTTTAGATGATTTCAGTAACAAGAGCACAAGGATGGTGTTGTTGAAATTTTCAATTCATTGAGTATACTCCAACAATTTTGGAATGGGATCTAGATATATATTTAGCTATAATTATTTAATAATTGATAAGGGAATTTTTTTGAGACATGTTTGTGACACCAAATCATAAATTCTAAGCTACTTAGAGATTTTGGGATTACTTTAGATAATATATGTGGGGTTTTATCCATTAATATTCACTTTTTAGGGTGATTATATTATATTTTGAGATGATAAAGGATTTTTATATTGTTATAAATATTGGAGATTATTTGGAATATGTTTTGGTTAGATATATGGTGTTTGGGTGTGATCATTTGGATAAATTTTTCATATTTGTATCAGGTATAAAACAAATACAACAACTGATGAATATCGTTATTTTTTTGGAGGGTGAAAAATACATATATGTATCTATGTAGAATATAAAGGCAGTATTCTATAGTCATAATTATAGATAGATGGGGGAGATCATGGAATAGTTGTCTCAAATTTCATTTAGAGATGATAAGATATATCTTACTGTCTTATCAATGATTACATAAAGGATGTGTATCAGGAGGATTTCTTTGGACTTCCACCCCATTATGAGAATGATTTATTGATTAATATTATTTATTATTTAGGGATTATATCCATTATTAATTTTTGGAAGGATCCAGAATAAATTTTTGAGATTCAGGCTCAGCCTGAGGATTTAGAGGTGAATGGTTTTATTGGACCATGTGTGTCCTCATCGGGTGCTCCTACGTTATTTAAAATGATATTGACTAGATAATTATTGTTATTTGTTGAATAAAAGAGTCTATATTTGGTGATGGTTATGAAATGTAATTTTCTTTATCATATTTATGAACTAATTAATTGGATAATAGGTTATAATTGGATCTCTAAGATTTAATTTAGTCCAGCAAATCATCAAATTGGGTAGAGGCCTTATGTCATGTACTATAACATAAAAAATTCATGAATTACATTTGTTTCTTGTGAGTCCAATTAGTTTTATGGATGCATTAATAGTATATATGGGCTTGATGAATTTTTTAGTTCATCTTTATTTATAATTATGCAAATTCTTATTCATCGATGATATCTCGGTGTACTACTAATCTAGGGAGGTTTATGCTTTCCATCTGAATATTGTTTTTGAAACACTACTGGAGCATAAAATACAAGGAATTAATTTAATGTTTTAGTTATGGATACATTCAGTTTGTTCTTGGCGAACATGATAACTATGTAAGTTAAATTAGTGGAAAAAAATAAAGGATAGGTTATGGTTTCATTAGATATGCCTAGGAATATTATTGAGAAAAATTGTTTTCTAGGAATGAAAAATTACTAAATGAGGTTTATACAAAACTTAATCACTTTTAATTTGATGATGTTAGACGAAACCATGATGGAGAGGGAGTTGAAGTTGTTAAAATTTTGCGAGATTTAATTTTAGGAGCTAAATAAGAGGTTTACTTCTTCGTTGACTATGACCTAAATAGAGATGGATAAGGGTTTAAATTATATTTATCATGTATGGAGTATGTCATGGGGACATTTTTATGTAGGTATTGTGGGTGGTCTCTTCAGGGAACATGATGTAGAAATGAATTAGGAGAAAAATCTAATTCTTGATCGTGATCGGGATTTAGTGATGAATGTGATGGGATGCTTGCATCATTACCTTTTGTGTTAGCGATTCATAGTTTTTACCAACCTTAAGAACCTATGGTTATATTTCTCATAGGGACCTAAAATTTTATAACATTATATGGGTCATGTGGTTATATTAAAATGTATTTTATAAGTAATATTCCCTATGGAGTGGAATATCATGAATAAATCCACTATATGGGATGAATTACATATATGATGTTTAAGTGTCTAATCGCTACTTGATGATAATGGGGCTCTTCCACTAAGTTTTTCCATTAAATTCTTGTGTACCAGTGTATAGAAACATTAACATCATTAAGTACATCATACTCAATTTTTGATAAGGTGAAAAATAGTAAGTAAAATATTTCTGATTTTAATGTAATGAGGGAATATATATATATAGTAGGGATCATCAATGTGATTGGTCCATTGATGGAAATGAAATTCCATATGATTTATAATCATTTATGGTTTTATATTGAATGCATAGTGAGATAATTTTGGATTCCCATTATATAAGATCATCTATTCATATATGGATAACAAATATTTATCATCACATTTAGTGATTTTGGTGTTTTTTTTCGATGAAGATGGACACATATAGTTTGGTTTCACAAGGATTAACTTGTTAGTTGTTCAAGGATAAGAATACTCTACCCACAATATTATTCATTCATTATATATTACTATGTGTAAGGGGAGTTACGTGATATTTTATCTTAGGACAGGATCATCGAGGTCATCTTTGGGAAGTGAAGTGACATGTGTCATTTTGAAACTATTGATTAAGGAAGAATATTTTATATTGATTTGAGAGGACACTTCAATAAATGAGTTAGGTTGACTATATTTCGGGGAGATAATACAGAAACCCAAGACGCCCAGGAGAATTTACCCTAATTTTAATGGCTATTTTAGAAAGTTATTTTCAATATGGATTCATAAGTCTCTTGATATAGAAGTAAAATTTTGTACTTATTTGTATCCTCTATCCAATTGTTAGTTTTTGTATAAAATTTGTGTGTTCGATGATATGAAATCCAGATGAGCCAATAAATATATTAGGGTATGAGATAACCATATTATACTAATGAATAATTATTATTAAAAAAATTATCATATATTGATACAAAATCCACCTATTCATGATTTATATGATAAACCATACCAATCATCTCAGTGCTTGTTAAGGGAGAGGGTGTTCAATGTATTTAGGATTACCCTTATATAGAAGACAATGGTGAATATTTTGTTGATAAGAAAATTTGTGAAAAATACTCTAAGAAATATTATATAAAAAATCAATTCTTGTCTCCCCCTACTAAATTTTAACATAGGTGACATCACTATCTATTGGCTATTGCATATGTTGGGGGAGAAGTATATTTTAATGAAGGGTAAATTTTGGAAAATAATCTTTTACTCAATCTTTTTTTCATGAGGTTTAATATTGAGTAGTATTAGTTAATTTTTTATCAATGATATAGCGATATACATGAAGTATACCTTGTCTATAAAATTTAGAGATACCATCCAGAATATTCCAATGTTATCTTTATTAATTATTTTGATCTGGTGATGGATACCTAATTTAAGGATTGATTGATTTAGAGAGTAGATCAATGTGATAAGAATATTTGTTGGATGATAGATTGGTTTTAGATTAATGCTTTCACAGGTGCACCCAATAAGATACACGAGACATGGGATTGATATTTGGGTGTTTTGGTTGTGGCCTTTAACGAACGAGGCCGGATGATGCCTAATGTTTAAATCTAGGGATGTGATTATATATGGATATGGGGATTGATTATTTCATTATAACCCTTGAGCTATGAAAATATTTACCTAATGAGGTTGTTGACATTCCTTCAAGAATCCTACCAATATTTTAGAGGTTTTCGACCAGCATCGTTGGTCCATAGTTATATAGTGTGGAGAATATAACCTCAGAATCGGAGTCAAACAATTGTGTAAAAAATGATTGTACAAAAAATAGAATCAAAATAAATGATAACTAGAATAGTGAATGTAAATCATCCAGATGATATATAATGTGGCCATCAGAAGAAATATCTAGTGTATAATGTAATGAATCTACATTGAAAAGAAACAATATATCCTTCTAACAGGAACACAAACATATAAGTATATCAAAAAATACAAAAAGTCTAAAAGAATATCTCATTATAGAATCATGAGCCATATCTATGCCCTATGATTCCACTATTCCATTCTATTATAAAGGAAGCTTCGATAACTGGGTTCGTACGGCTATCCATACCTGCATCAATATAATCTACCTTGAAACCATCGACTGACCAGATAGTGTGTGAGATAAAATAATTGGCCTCCACAAATGGTGTCTATAAAAAATTATAATTTTCAAAATATACTATATCCATGTACAATTATAAAAGGTAATCATTGTGTAAGATAAATATAACGATTGCAAGGAACAATATATAATAGAAAAAAATTAAAATAGAATTGCATTAATATATATAAAATATCAATAGTCGGTACTATTCATCTCATCATATACCCCATGTAAAAGAGTAACATACCTACATGGGATAGGTCCCATTGATTATAGCTAAAGAAACCTCTATATAAATATGTAAATGTATATGGAAGTAATAGGTGTGATAAAAGAAACATTCTAATTGGTTACTTTCATTACAAGACGATATATACTAGTTGTAGGTTTCATACCATAAACTTTTATTCAGACCGAAACCATAAGTAAAAATATATCTGGGTCCCAAGTACTATACCTCTATCACATAGTTGGTTCCATAACATAAGAAATAGTTTTTATACCATTATAACAGGTTACTTCCATATCGAGATGTACAAAATCAAGAATATGCTAAAGTGTCATGGGATATATTTGTGTCTATACCAAATTCCAGTTATTCTTATAAGAGGCTAGATGTAAGTGAACATCCCTATTATTTCACATTTCCATTTATATCTCTTTGACTAATTATTTTCATTTAATAACATGAAAGTGGTGGAATGATACTCTTTGAAAAACTAATTTAATTTATAGAGTTCCCCACAATATGTTAGGCGATCTGAGACACCCAAATGGGTGGTGTAACACATGGAGTTTAAATGTACACACCACATGGGTTCCAGGGTAGAGGTTGAAAATATCTAACATTGATTATGGCATATAATGGTGACCCAAACTATGTTCAATAATTAATTTTAGCCTTTACGTTTAATTGAGATGAAATTACGAGAATGTATGAGGTCAGGAACTATGGAAAAGGAAAAATGGAAAACAAAACCTTACATGAAATGTATAGAAAATCTACCTTATTCCTATGTTAGAATACAAATATAGTATCTACCTTTTGTTTTGTTTATATTAGAAGAAAAATGTAAAAAAATATGAACATCATGAAAATGGTCCAAAATATTTCACATCAAAATAACATCATCAATATGAATTTAAATAATTAATGGAAATAATTTTGTGGAGATATTAAGGGTGGTGATTCAACTTGATAGGTGAATCACAAAATTGATTTCAAATAGAGAGGAAATAAAAAATCATATATTTTGGATAGACCTGAAGATATATGGGGGAGAGGTATTGTGTGAGATAAGTAAAGGGATTATTCAAAAAACAATAGGCCCAAACTCTTTAAAAATGAATAATAGGCATTTAAATGACCGTTAAAATTTACACAGCGTCTTATGCATGTGTAATTCCCATCCAGGGAAAATAGAATACCTATTGTAAAAAGTGTCTAGAGAGTCCAATACAAATCATTTATTTAATACATGTGGTGTTTTTATATACATAACTTAAATTTTTATACTATATTCATTCCATCACTATAATGAAATCCTTCCAAAAACAAAAGGAAATTCTCCAAGGTAGATCATTGGGGATTAAAAAAAAGACAACCATAGAAATGGTTTAACCAAAATTTAATGGATTCATGTTTGTTATAATCAACATGTATCATACAATATTCTCCCATAAAGAAACACAACCACCTATTTTCTATAAAATTTGGAAATAATTATCTAATAATTTATTTTTCCACTGATCATGTACATCACCATATCATTCCTATACATTCTCCTACACACAACCATACTGTCATATCTTTTGTACCAATGGGACTTATCTACCTTGGAGATTCATTGATCTGTAGTCCACAATACAGATAGAATTCTCCTCAAATGACACATATACCACAAAATCATTATCACCGGTCTAGAAGATTTGAGATGAAATGAATATTACTAGAGATGATGTGGAAAATGGAAGATTTTTTTCATGAACTGATACCACTATGAATAATACAACTGATAAGATATAGACCATACACTCTAAGAAACCTCAAAAGGTCCAAAAGAATAAGGTGAATGATTCCCCTTCAATATAAATTATCTACGTTACAATCTAACTGAATAACAAAAAAACACCATATCCCAAACCTAGAGCTATAGTGGTCGATGAAGATGATCAAGGTATTATTTTTTTCAAGACTAATCTGTATCCATTCCTTTATAGATAAAAAATGTTCAATGAATACTCAAGTGTAAGATCATTTCCAAGAAAGGCACATCAATATTTCTCTAAACATCATAATGGTGAAGAAAAGGGATTACATATTAAGCCTCATATGTATATTTATATATAATTTCCTAAAGGATGTTATTGTAGTAAAATTTGACAATATGTATGTATTTAATCAAAGAAAATTTAAAATAAAGGATGCATTCTTAGAGCATGTCATATACAAATTTTTTCATTACTTCTACCTGACCATTGGTCTAGGTACGGATTTCTATGTAATAAAGAATCTTTGTACAAAAATAATTCCATAACCACTTTGAAATAGATGATGTAAAATAGGTTTACATATAAGAAATGATCATACATGGGACCCCATACAGGTTAATAATCACACATACATATAGTCTCCCCAGATTATCTTATGAGAAAGTATCTATTAGAGTTCAAAAGTTAGAAACCGTAGATTGTTTATTTATTGTCACCCATAATAAATTACTTCCATAAATAGATCTATGTATGTTTTAAAAAATCCATAGTGACATCCTCCCATTTCCCCTCAATATTAGAAAATTGATTTGAAATACATGATGGAAACTGATGTTCTTACTTCACCTACTGAATGTTAGAACACCTAGTAACAGAATATTCTATTTTTCTTTTGATATAAGGACACCGATATTGTCGATGTAGGTCACGATACATCATCATAAAAAATGATTTCCTACCCAAGTAGAAGTATGTGATTCTCAAATAGATTCCACTTGTAGGACTATAAGAACCAAGATGTGTCCAAAGATGAAAAACATTTCATCCTCATAAACGATCTAGATTGGTGGAAGATCATAACCCAAAACACCTTACTATAGGACCAATACCTCAGGATTAGATAACTTCCACTTCATGAGTCTCTTCAAAAGTGAGAGGATCCCCAATTAATTTGAATGTAAAAACAATCCATGATATTCTAAAATAATGATAAGTATCTCAATAAAATTGTCCCTATGATTCAACTCAAAACTGGCCTCTTGAACTGCCAAGGACTGAGTCATCAAGCTTAGATGATCCAGAACAAAATTTCCATTACCTAGAATATAAGTGGGATCCAAATAAAAATAAACTGCATGAATTAAACCAAGGATAATTTCTTAAAATAAATTCATGGTTTGTAATGATGTACCATTGGATTTTACGTTCTATAAACATAAAAAAAATCTCCCCCAAAAGGTAATTCCACCATCAACACAAGAAATGAACCACTTATTCTTACTCAATATCATGTGTGAAGTAAGTTTCATCATATGGTCTCACTTTAAGAGACCCGTACATGATGAATCAATCATAAATCATCAGAGCTTCTCATATCAAAATTTATTATGAATTAAAATAAAATATATAGCATATTCAAGACTCTATCATAATTAGTATGTGTATTGAATTCACTCTCTATTTCAGCTCTACAAGGGCTATCTCATAGGATTCTGACCAAATGAACAACTCACCCTTCTTATTCATGCATGAAGGAGGTTCTTCTTGTGATGAAAAGTAATGAATAAATAAACTGTAATATATGGTATTCCCCAAGAAAAAATGTTTATAAAATATTTTCTTGGACTTCTCAAAAGTGACTATACCTCCCACATTTTCGAGGAAAATTAGTACTCCTTCCAAGATAATGTGACATATTATGTGGACTTCATCGATCCAAAGTTCTATTTAGTGTGTTTATCATTTAGGTGGTATTCTGTAATTGTATTGATAATGATATCAAGATGTAATTTTTTCTCTCATTGAGTTCAGGAATAAAACAAAATGTCATCTATGAAGTCTAAAATGAATGAAAACAATACCATGTGGAGAAACCAAATCATTAAAGTAATGGAAATTTACTGTGTTTTTATTAGACTAAACTCCATAACCTGATAATTATAAATACCATAACTCCTATGGATCAATGCATGATGTATTTTTGTAGGTCTAGAATATACCATGTGATATCCTTACCTGAAATTGATCTTCAATAATACTATCACTCCTGAGAGATGATCTGAGAGGCCATCTATACGAGGCAAGAGATATCAATTTCTTAGTGTAAACTGCTTCAAATTTTGATAACCCATTGAATGTATGAGGTTTATGTCCACCTTATTTGAAAATATGACCAGTGAACCCCAATGAAATTTAATGGAATGTACTAAACCCTAATCTTTTATGTCTTGTAACTATTTATATAGCCCCTAAAACGTTATAGTGGCCATCCAATAAAGAGGAATGGACGCTGGTCCTACTCCTAGAACCAGATCAATAGTTAAATGCACCTCTAATTCATAAGGTATACTAGATAATTTTTCTAAGAATTCTTTCCTAAGATGGTCTACATAAGGTAGAAATTATTCTTATGTAATCCTTGAGCATCCATATAAAGGCTTGAAATTTGGACTGTCATGCAACTCATCCCATGATTCTCTATTCCAACTCTACCTTCATAGACATCCCACTCACCCTTGAAATTATATGTTTCAACCTATGTTGATGTAAAATATGCTCTCTAATGATATAAATCCACATAGGCAAGAAAAGGAACTAACCATTCCATCACAAGTATAATGGTGAATTGAGACATCTCAATGAAAATGAAGTTCTATATGAAATTATAGCTACCTATCTAAGGGGTTAACTCTCTATAATTGCATACAATCATTGAACATATACACAATGAGTTTTAACGGGTCATCACCTCATATATGTACAAAAAATCAAAGGATAGTCTTTCCCTTATTTCCTTGAAGATAAAATAATTCAAATCGCATATATTGGACAAAAAATGAAGGTACATTCTAATATAATAATACTTTGAACTATAGAAGGTATTGGACATAAATAAACTATTAGGTCCACTAGTGTAGATATACAGGGGTGAATCAGGGTATAAAAAATTAAAACAACTACACTTTTTTATCTTGTTTTGTTGTTAGACAAAACCATCTTCTCTCTCTCCTTCCCATTGCAGAGTATAAATGAATCATATATCATGCAAAAGACACAAATGTTTTTTAATTTGTTCACCCTTAATGGGATATGTCCAAGGATAATACACCGAAGATGTACCAATGTACCAAATCCACTATAACTGCACAACTATTTAAAAGTTTAGAGTGGACTCACTGTCCCTCCTGGTTTACAACCAATCTCAACATAAAAGGTCACTACTCTCTAAACTGATGTGTTATGACAACTTCTTCAGAAGATATAATCAAATAATATAGACCTTTAGGTCTCTTAATTACCTCTAATGAAACTTGTATCTTCAAATTTTGGTTGATTCGATGTTTTCGTACCACATTCATCCACTAATGAATGAAACATTACAACAATATTACCTAGAAACCACAGATATTTCGTGAAACCCTTATTGTGTCGTGGACACAACATTATTGTCATGCTTGAAAGATTACACTTTTTACGTGAAACAACCCTTTCACACAACATCAAACTTGCATGAAACTCAAATCTTACACGCAACATTCTTAGCTTGCACGCAACTCAAAATCTTTCATGAAACTACATTCTCACAAAATTATTACACGATATGGTTCTCTTTTTTTCTCTATGTGTTGAGCTCTACTGAATGAGTGGGGTTACCTATTATTTATAAGCATTACTGAACTTGCATGGAAGATTCAAATTTTTTCACGCAAGTTCCTCTTCGAGCATGGAAAACCCTGTTTAACATCACATTGGCCACGCATGTTTCTATCGTGCAACTTCATCCTTAACACCCATTTCCAAATCTTTCTCGCACATCATGTTTCTGCTATTTTTCGACGTTCTTCTCTAGAAACATGCCATGCAATCATGTTTTCTTGGCACAGCTCCATATTTCACACACATCTTCATATATTTTACACATAACATGTCTTTTCGATTTTTTAATGTTGTAACCTTGAAAAATTCCATACGCTCAAGTTTCCAGACCACCTTAGACCTATTCTTTTTGTACCAACTTCAGATCGTCCATTCCATTATCATCATTCATTGTCAACATAGGTTGTCAAAAATATCTCTGGAACTAGGAATCTCACCATGGAAATCCCCTTTGTCAAAAAAATTATTTCATGGTCTTATTTTTCAATAAACACAACATTGAGGTTCAATTTTTCAAAAAATCCCAATCTCCTAAAAATTATTCAACGATACCTTTAAGGATTTTTTCCATACATTAACTATCACATTTTGTGTTGAATAAACCTTGGACAATCCATATCCCTATGATAACACATTATTTCACTGAGTAGGCCAACTCTGCAGATGCGGGATAACTGGTGTCTCACTCCCCTAGACAAGACCACCTCCACATCCTAATCAAATAGCAGCATTTCCTCTCAATGCTTGATGTGTAGTTGTTCATCTCACTGTATGTCCCAGAGTCGATTTTGATCCTCTCAAACTAGCAACTTGATCGAATATTATTACAAACCACTATAAATATCCCATAAATGTGCTGGTTCAACATTAAAATAGATCCCTATCACATTGTGGATCTATGTGACCCTACTTTCAGAAATACTAAAAGGATACCAAACCACATGTTTGTTCACTCCCTCTTGTAATTCCATTACTAGAGATCTCAAAAAGGCAGTTCTTTATACTTTATATTTCACTACTACATTGTGTATATGGTCCATTCAGATCTGAACATAATAATACCACATCTATTGTTCATTAATCAAATAATTGTTTTCTATATCAATAAAATTAGTCAACAAGTACATATTCACATTATAGTGAAATAAATTTGTATGTAAATTCTTGAAATATATCTCTTTTCCTGCTTCATCAGTATTATTGATAGGAAAAATTAGTGAAGCTCTATAAAACAAGTTGAGTAATCTGGAACATAAAGCGAGCCTTGCTAAAGGATCATAGAATCCTTTGAAAGATCAGTAGTCTTTGTCCGAAGAAAAAAATTAGTCATAGAAAACAATTTGAAATCAATCCTATGCAATAGACTAATGTTGATCATCCTTTGTGATAACATTCCACCATCTCGTATAATAACATTGATGCTTATATTTATTGATATTTACTCTCTTATCGGGAGGTGTCAAAAGGTGTTTGATAATAGATATCATAGCCTCTAGCAATGACACTGTATCCCAAGAACCACCATCACTTGAATAATTGGAGGGATGTTGCTTATATAAGTCTCACACCTACACATCCATAGATTATTCAAGTCATGTAGCTCATTATTTACTCCTTATGAGTAGAATAAATACCTCTTCAAACCATGGATCATCACCCTCGTAGGGAATAACATGAGGTTTCCAAAGGTTTCACTAATAGTGGCAACACAAGTGCATCAATGCCACCCACCTTTAGAGCACGGTCATTACCACCATATTAGAGAATGAATTGGGGATTCCATTTTGGCATTACTCTATAATTACAATAACATTCCTTAGATATAAGTTTAATAATGGTACTGCAACAAAAATGATAATAGGATAGGCATAAACCTCCCAATACTAGAACCACACCCCTATTCATACTATTAATTCTAGGTTTTGGTGATATAAATGATCTTAATGAAATCATGATACACTACATACAGATGACAACTACGGTTGGGATTAGGTGAAACTCTATATTTCATTGAGTGGTTCATAGTATATACACTATCTATTTAATATTTTAGTTGAAAACACCATTTTATATATCAATTGTAATCTCCATTTAATATTGACTAAATATATTTTATGATTTATAATTTCATGAATTTATGTAATAGAAAAGTTAGCCTAATGTATCCTTTCTAATTAATACATGTACTCACATAACATTAAATTATGAATGATATTAATGTATTTCAAAAAAATTAATGTTTTCATATATATAAAATTTATTACATAATTAAAACATGTGGTAAGTGTATTAGTTATGTTTCCATAATTACATTATACTATGAAATCATGTTTAGGTTGATGAAGAAACATTAATGACCCATTATCTAATGTCAATTTTCCTACCCAAAATTTCCATGCATAATAGATATATCATTCATATAATATAAAACAAGTATCATATATTTAGGAAATACAAAGTGCATAACATGGCATAATTTAGGACATATTAGTACTATAACTTTCCTAAAATGATTCATATTCCTTTATTCCTTTATGTATCGAGAAAATGATAAAATTTAGGCAATCATCTGAAAAAGTCATATTTAATGTCGATCACCCAATAGTGGAGTGAAAAAACTATAATAGGAATAAACGAAATCATGATTTCCCATACATGGTAATTTGCATTTTCATCATATGTGGGAATGTTATTTATTACAATATGATCATTAAAATATTTCAACACATCGTAGTCTCAATTCTATTTACCCAAACAGTTAGGAAAATAAAATAAACCACTAATACCTATTTAAAATCTCTTGAACTAAAAGATACCCAAAATTTTCCTCAAGCATGTGGGTCACATGGCCTCAATAATGCCTCCTTATATACCAGAAGCAACCAACTAGAAGAAAAGGTCTGTAGTGGTATAATGGTAAAACTATACCCTCATAATTAGAGTAACACAATAGTGTAATAAAAAAATATATTACCAATTGGAGAATACTATATGATTACTAGGAAAATATATGTACAATATCCAAATACTAACAATATTAATAAAACAATCAAAAGAAATATATTGTATAATATACATAATGATGTAATAATTTGTCTCTAAACCAAAGAGAAACAACCAGTCATGGTCCCATTCTCAGATATATACATTCTTAACAAAATAAAAAAAAGGATGAGATACTGTATATAGATAGCACTAGGATCCTTCACTCTTCTCGTTTCTTCCCCTCAACCATTTTATAATCAATCAAACATAAACAATTGGAAAATTTCCCTTGTCCCTACATCCATCCATATAATCTGGCTAGTAACCATCAGTAGTCAGGCTATGGCGTGTGAAAAGAAAAGTAGGCCATCACTAAAAATTATTATAAAAAAATATTGTCTTTTTAAATTAACTATAACCATGTATAGGTATAATAGGAAAGAAGAAATGTAATAAAAATATGACTAGTCTATTGAACGAGATGTAATATAATCAGGATAAAATAGAGGAATATAAAAATATATTATGTTTTAGTAGTAGGTAGTAAGGAACACAACATAGACTATATGTGAAAGAGTAATAGACAAGAATGGGACATGTCCCATTATATAAAACTTGGGTGACTTATATCCATAAATGTAAATGTAAACATACGTCTTAGGCTCCATACCTCAAATATCATCATTGTTCTTATAGTATATGATATCATATAAAAGGGCCATATGAGCCATACCACAATCAATTAATTGGTGTCTTACTATATGTAATCAAACATAGTGGTCATAGATTCCATACCTTCATCCTCTAGTATGTTCCATATTTTAATTAATTGTTTCAACACCTTTATAAGAAGTCTGTTACATATTGTTATATAAAATATAAAGAAAGTAATAATGTGTCATCTGATATGTTAGTGTGGACATTCAATTCCAATTATTATTAAAAGAGTTATGAGCCAGGTGAATATCTATTTTATTGCATATATATGTTTAAATCCATTTGATTCTTCAGTAACATTTAATTACATAGAAAATGAGGCATGATCCCTTCTTACTAACCCATTTAATATTTTGGGGATCCCACTAAAGGGGTGGAAATATCTCAGTCCCAAAAGGTTGGTGTAAAATATATATCGCAAAGGAACACACCAAATGGGGTCTCCCGGTTTGAGGTTGAAAACATCCAACAATTATTAGTTTCATTAGAGGAGACTAAAAATAGGTGAAAAAATTAATTTAAAGGTCATAAATTAATTAATAATAAATGAATGGAAGATCCACTGTGTGACCCAATAGAAAAATTTAACCAAAAAATAAACCTTAGGGAAATGATTAAAGACCCCAGATGATATTTTTTTGGTAGAACAATTTTATAGTATTAGAGTTTGGTTTGGTACAGGTCGGAAAAAAAATATAGAAATAGACAAATGACATTAAATTAGTGAATAAGATGTTGATAAATAACAACAGTATTTATAGGAACAAAGACTCGGAACAAAGCTAATGGAGTGGAGATCTTACTGATAGTGATTGAACATTACAGACATATCTAGAAATACAGTCTGAATATATAATGAATCACCAAGCCTTAATTTTAGATTAAAAGTGAGATTCAGGGGGATATTAATTGAGGGAGATAAATAATATACTATTATAAAATATAATATGAACAACATACTCTTAAAAAATAGATCTAGGTATATACATGGTATGTAACCATTACATTGCAAGTAATTGTTGTCATTTCCACTCCAGGGGAAAATCAATACAGATCTTGAAAAGGGTATAACTAGACCAAATACAAAAAGTGTATTGAATACAAGAAAATTATTTAAATAAATTAATAGTATTTTCCACATATACCGGTTCCATCCCCTTGCAATCTTCCTTCAAAAAACAATTGGAGCCACTATATGTTGCGATTTTCTTGTTGAAGACCAAAGAGAACCTCAGTAAGGGTTTAACCAAAATTTAATGGATATATACATGATTTGAAAAATTTAGATATTTTAGTTATAACAACCACAATCCATATGAGGTAAATTTTCTATATAATTTTCACAAAAACTAATGTATTATTATGATACTGAGTGTTGGAGGTGCTAATAAGGGATTAAGGGTTCATCTTGGGACAACATGTCATGTTCTATTACATCTTCTTGTATATATATATATGTGATATATGTCATCGATTACTTGGTTTAGTGGTAACTAATAAGTGGTGGAGGTGTAAGGGGAGGTTGTAGCTCTATGGTTGGTTGGTAGATACATGGATGGTTAATCATTGATTTTTTATAATTTCTCAATTAATTAAGAATTTTTAAAATTTATTAAAATGATAAATTATTCTCATTGGATACCATAGAATCTAATATTTCTCAATTATTTCTTTATTATTCTTCTCTTTTATAGAAGGATTCATTCTACTCTTCATCAATGATTAATCTCATTTGTTGCAGGTTGTCCTTTCTGGTTTGGCTATGACTAGTATTCCATATTTTATTATTTTATGATTTTATTTTACCCAATGTAATTTATTTTTACTAAGTATGTGGTGATTTATTGATTTCATGATTTATCCCATTTGAGGTAGAATTTTTCAGTGGTTTCCAACAATTAGGTCCAAATAAAACCAAGTTAGATATTCTATTACTTTCCTAAAGACATTTACATTTGAGGAATTTACTATATAATTTTTTGAAGTTCTAAACTGTTGTATACTCCATGAACCAGATATAAATTGTTTTAAGTTACTCTTTATTGAATTATTAGAGATCATAATATTGAAGATGGTTTTGAAAGAGATATGTGATTTCCCTAACAATTGTCGATGAAAATTTCCTATTGAATATTAATTGTGAAAATAAATATTTTGACTCAATATGTGATCTATGGACTAAAAATAAACTGTATGATTTTACTTTGGGTACCTTGTATACACTATAGTAGGTATTTTTTTATGAATGTCATAGGATTGGGGTAGGTGACCATAGGCATGGGGCATTATGGGGGTTATTTGATTAATATTATAACCCTTTATCTATAAATTATTTATGAATTATTTTTATTAATACAAATTATATATCATTATTTATTGATTATTATTGGAATGTGGAAGTGCCTCAAAAATATTGGATTTTTACGATGGTTCCACATCAACCATTTCTTGATTTTTCTGTGTCATCTACACAAACTACACATTTAACTAAATTTTTACACTAAGAATAATGAAATGTTAGATTCACTTCCAGTATAGTTTCTATGTTTGTTTTATAAATTCCACCAACATAATTATATAGTGGCGATTCAACCACCTAGGGGATTGTTCTCAATTATGACACTTCTATATGGTTAATAGTTAGGGTATTGTGTTATCCAAATGGGGAGTGATATTATTGGTAAAAAAACTAGTTAGGAAGTGATATTTGACTTATGTCATTCTCCAAGAGGAGTAGTCATTGAGGTGAAACATCCCCTAAATGATGGAATTCAGGGAAATATCATCCAACCATGTGTATGATTAATGTGGTGCATCAACCACCTATGGTGTTTTTTATTAGTTTCTTATCATCAACCTTGGATACAAATTAGTTGTATATCATCCAATTATTATATAAAAAAAATTTCAAAATCTAAATTGCACTGGTGACACCTCATGAACATTGATATAACTCATTCACCTTTAATATTAGTTAGTTAATGGATCATTAACACTGATGTGTTATGATGATAAAACATGGTTGACCAATATGGTTAAAGAGTATATAATTTATACAAGGGGTGGTGGGAATTATTATTCAAAAAATTAAACTAATGGATAACCCAAACCTCTTTATTACAATTTATCATACATAGATATCATATATTGATCAGCGTTACTATAGAAGATTCATATTAAATCCTTAAAATTAGTGTTTTAAAATGTATTGAAATAAAATTCAAATTAAATTCACTATGATAATATTAAACATTTAGAAATATGTAAAAAAAATATTAAACAAATTGTTTGAATGACTTAGAAAAATATTGTTAATATATCTTTACTCTTTAACTTTGAGAGTTGAGGAATTAAAAAACATGGAATTTGAGTATCCAATATTTTTATCATAACAATATGTTTTATATTTATACAACAATAAATCCCTCTATCAAAGAGATCAGAATCTTATATGTATTTCTATAAATGGAATCCTTATATCTTCTTGATTATAATCGACCATGTTCCCTTCCCCAAAAATTATCTATCCAATCATAGACCAGACACAACAAATTCAAAATTAAAACATTATAAGGAATTTAAAGTTCATAATCAGATTCTTGATGAAAAAACCCCCCACAATATTTACAATTTCGGATTACAAACATGTTTTGGTAGTGAAAACTTTTAATAGATTGAGTTAAAAGGAATTGTCTCCTAGTTCCTCGAAACCACCTCTATATAGAGGCATACCACCAATAGTCATATTCGATTATTCTAAGAGTTGGTGGAAATAGCCTCCAATGAGCTCATTCTAGATAGATAAGAGTGATGTTTACAAATATATATTATTTCATTTGGATAACATCATCATAGTGATGTTAAATGAAATCATTATAAAAAAATTGATTCTAAATATCTGATTATAAAAATTATTATTTTGAAGAAATAAATTTTATTTAGTCATGTGAATATCATATTTGATAGTATAATGGACTAAAATCAATTACAATGATATAATAAACTCAGTAACAATGATATAAAAGTATCATTCACAATGATTGACTAAACAATGTCACACTTATAAACTAAAAATAATCACACTGAGTGAGTAAACTCAGTCACGCCTATAAACTAAAACCAGTCACACTGATAGACCAAAATTCTTCTTTCTGATGGAATGAAAATTTTTATTCTTAGGAATTAAACATTATTTTGTACAATTCATCAAATTTGGTCATTCTGATGTATTGGAACTTAGTTTGAATGGAAGAATAGACATTGATGCGGAATGATTGTATAAATATGTTTAGAAATATTTATTTACCAGGAAGAATAGTTTTTTTCTACAGAATAATTATAAAAATCATAGGAAATTATAATTCTAGTAAAAAATAGTTTAAATATAGAGTGTTAGTAATTTAAAAACTAGTGATACAATTTGTAGAAATTATATCATATGAATAAACAGTCTCCCTATTTTGAAAAGATGAAAAATATACAATGGTAAAAACCAATAACTTTTAAAAACATACAACCCCTTTATACATTTAAGAACACCATCAATTTTTTTATTCTTAAAAACACTGCTCATCATTTCTTCCATATCTATACCTATCTTTTTTACTCCATATGTTAATAAAATTTATCCACAAATATTGATATATAACTGATAAGATAAGAACTTAGAAAACCTCTCCCGAAGCTTCTCTTTTAATAAGTTATCACCAAAAAAGACTTATTCAATAAAATCCCCAACAATGATATTTTAAAAAATAATATTGGATGTATAAATTATATATAATATTATATAAAAACAATAATAACTTGTTAATTTTAAAAAATTATTCATCCGTGAATATAAAATGAACATCTAATTACATATGATTGGAAAATAATTCAAAAAAATATATGGAGAATAAATAATTCAAAAAAAAATTCCTTTAAAAATATTGGAATTTTATATCATTAAGAGTTCATAAAAAATAAATAATCCCATTAAAATTTTATAAAAATAAATTCATCTTTCTGAAGTCATTTTAATTATTATATGCCTCTAATAATGATGATTACCATCTGGATAATTTATATTTTAAAACTTGAAACTCTTGAACTTACTACTTTTAATTGAATATGATTCCTCAATTATTTTTTGTTTTCTATAGTTTAATTCATCTTGGAAACATCTTACTCAAGAAAAAAATTATAATGCACTAAAACTAATTTATCATTAACTTGAGATTCTAAAAATTCATTAGTCAAATAAAAATAATTATGCATCCTTGGAAAATCATATGGTAACAATATAAATGATTTAACAATATATATAAAGAATTATTAACATCCTCAACTAGATAATTATGAAATTTTAAATCTCTTTCTATACCTTTCATCCCTATTAAATTATTCTTTAAACTTCTCATTTCATATATGAAAAAAAATGTAATTAAAATCACCTTTTGTTTTTACAATTGTTTCTGATAACAAATTAAATCAATTAGAATTTGTAACAAATTTGGAATATAGGAATATTATTTCAAAAAATATTAAATTATAATAAAAAATTGATTTTGATCAATGAATTTTTTTAAATATTAATTAGTTTAATTAAATCATACTTATACTCTTTTATTTTTATGACTAGAATGATAATTAGTTGAATTTAATGAATCGTCAAAAACATGTGTCTTAGAACATCCTACAAATTTTTTAATTTAATTATATATTTTTATTCCAATAATCTGATACCACCATAACAATAACAATGTTATCAAATTTATCCTTTTCAGATTAAGTCATCTGAGATATCTAATTTCTATCTCTTTCACTATACTATGCTCTTTGTCAGTAAATTATTTCTCATCAACTTTAATGGAATGAGTGGAAAAAGATTATTTCTCATAAGAAAATTCCTCATCTAGATATTCTTCTTATTCTTCATCAAAATCATTACATATATATCTTTCTAACACCACATTTGTTCTAAAATTTTAATTTTCCGATTTCTTTATATTTTCTTGGACTTCAATATCATCTTGTTTTGAAATATATTTTTTAAACATCAATAACATCCACTTTAACTTTATCAATAGAGAATGTAACTTTGGGCATTGCACCTTATTATTCATCTAGTACATTATTTTTAGAATAAATAGACAGAGTTCTTTTGGATGAATAATTAACAATAGAGATATCAAACAATATCATTTCCCACCAACAGTTTGAAAATATCTATGATATTTTTATACCACTTTCACAAATACTTATTTTATTTTGTCATCATCAAAACATTTCATTATATAAAAATTATGTTCATATACTTTAAAACATCATTAGTTTTATCTTCATGGGTGACGCCTCTTCCTTGTCATCGTTAAACTCTCGATCACCAGGTGTCTTCTAAGCTTTGTGTTTCATTAACTCTCTACACACGTTATCAATTTTTTCATCCAATTCCTTTTTAATCCTTTTATGTGAGGAAGAAACTATCTTTTTTTTATTGAAATATATTTTTAATTGATGGAAAAAAACTAAAAACACTACTTAATATACTTTTTTATAATCCTTTTTATCATTGTTATAATTAATGACTTCATTCTCAAAATGGTTTCCCCACTCATCAATAAGAATCTCACTCTTACAAAAAATGATTAATTATTAATCTTTATCATCATCAAGAAATTTACCAACATCTTGGAAATAAAAAAAGGAAAAAATAGAATTATGATAATCATTTAAAACTTCTTAAGAGATTTGATTGACATACATTAAAAACTTATGATTCCTTATTTTCATCATGAAATTCAAAACAAATATATCCAACAACTTTAATGTGTCTCTACCCCCTTTTCCTAAAATTGGATTCTCTCAAATCCATAATTCTATACCGATTGAAATTATTTTTATATGATACACTTTTATTTTCGTGTCATATGTATGACACAAGGAATTATCAACTTTATATTTTTTAAAAGACCAAATATTATTTATAATGTTGTAAAAAACTAATTATTCCTACCCTCATATAAAATACATCTTTAAAATCTTCTATTTATTGAAAATGTATATCACAGTTATAAAAAATAATTATTTGGATTACCTTCAAATCACATTAAACATTTAAAAAAATTTAATAATATTACTCATTCACTATTATAGGATCGCAATGATAAAAATATTATTTCTCTACACATTCATTTTTACATCATTGAAATAAGATAAATTCATTTAGAAAGGAATTAGTCATTCTAATATACATTATTTCAATCAACAAAACTTTGTTGAATTACATATTTTCAATTTCCTCAATGGAATTTATTTTCTAAAATCTTATCAGAGTAATGATTAGATTAGTAATAATTGATTGGATGGATGATAAATTGTCTTTTTTGCCAATGTTTTGAGGGTCTTGTGTTGAGAGAAATATGAGTGTTTTATAAGGGATGTGGTGACCCACACTTATATTTATGGGCTCAGGGGATACCTTTAGACTTCTAGTAATATGATGATTTATAATTAATCCAAAATATTACTCGACATTTCTTTTTTATCCACAAAATTTTTAATTATATATTATAAACACTTATCACGTTTTTAGTAAAACTATTATCCAATTAAATAATTTTTGGGAATTATATTCATAACTATTTTTTAAAAAATACATTTTAAAAAAAAACAAAAATAGAAATAATTTATATATAGTAAACACTAATAATTAGAAATTAAATTTGGGTAAAAAATGTACCCTTCCATGAGAAATATAGTTTGGAAATAGTTCTTATTATTCTTATAATGTTGCAACCCCAGAAGCCCAGATCCAGGGAATTTTTTTAATACATTGGTATGATAACAAAGAATCATATCCCGAAGGACTGGTCAGTTTAGTCATCTTGGAAAATAGATTATTACAAGAACATTACATTACACATTCAAACATAAAATAGAAAATAAATTATCCTTTAATAATTCCATTATTCCTATAGCATAACCTTGAATATAAATCAAAATACACTTCGTGGAGTACTGGGAAAACTAGACATAAAAAAGGGGTGAGCTCAGATGCTCAGTAAAGGTAAATAATTTAGCGAAAGATATAATCATTTAAGGAAATATTTGTAATAAAAAACATCATTTTAAACATAAAAATGAACATAATATAGAGAAAATATATCAAACATTACCATATAAACATTCACATGTATATTCTACTGGTCGAATAATCATATGTAATAATTAATTTCATAATGAGTGAATGCCTAACACTAGACATCAATACCACATATTCAATGCCTCATGCCAAGAATAAAAATATAATTTTTATCAAGGCCTCACGCCAAGACACTATCTTGTCTAATGAAACTTACCAATTAATCAAGGGGCTATAGTGGTTCCCACCCGTAACTTACTAAGTCCACTACATTTATCATTTGAAAATGTTGAAACATAACATAAACATTCATATTAACACAAGAATACGAAATGTCAATATTTCAATCATAAACCACAAATAATATAAAAATAGAACATTCACATTCAAACATATCGTAATTCATTCAATAAAATATTTAATATTTTATTTATAATAAATCAACCTCAGTAAAGAATAAAATCCAAAAAGTATGTTGACTTAGTTGATAATAATCAGTAAAAACCATTGAGAGAAATATCATTTTTTATGAAATCATTTAAAAGTTTCACAATTAATAAAGGAAGCCGTTTATAAGATATTTTTGAATGAAAGTGTCCAATCCCACTTTGAAACGTTTAAATGGAATTATAATTTTAAAAAATTCATTTCAATGTAAATAAATCCATAAAACCATTTTGAAAACATGGACATTAATGAGAATGATTTAGAAGAATAAATATTTAAAACAATTAAATTGATTTTTTAGTTAATGAGTACCTTAATAGAATAATTTTGAAATGTATTTTATGATATATGGACATGGATTATAAATATGTCCCAGAATATACTTACACATTAACCATCTCAGATAATAATGAGACTGATAAATTAACACATACCTTGAACATTCTTTTGGTCGAGGGTATGTTTAACCTCATTTATAATGACCATAGTATGTTATTAAATTATACCAGAACCATATTTATAATTATTATATCACACATGATTCATTTAATAATTTATACTACTTATTTAATAATTATTTCCATGTTAAATTAACATTTAAGGTAGTAATCGTTTTCTTTATTGTACATGTTTTAGAATTTTATTCTTGATTGTATCATTTAGATCATGATTTAAATACTTCCAGAATATAAAACATGATTTATATATAATATTTATCTAGAATATAAATATATATAATTGATAGATATAATAAATAGGAAACACCATTTATTGAGATGGTAGGTCTTACATCTGCATAATAGATGATTACGTTTTCATATCGTATTGAACAGAAATAAGTTAAAAAGATATATGTATGTTCACACAAAAATATATATATATATATATATATATATATCTACAGTATAATTTTTATATCATATATTACATACTTATTAATAATATATATTTTTATAATCTTCTCTGAATGGTGAACCGAGAAATAAATCTTATCGTCCTGTGGAGACGGTAAGCCGTACGTACACATGAGCGACGATATAATTTAATTAATAATTAAAAGGTATGGAATTGGATGGTATATTAATTTTAATGATATATTATCATTTTATTTTCATTATTTATATACATATTACTCATCATTAAATCCATCCAAATAACATAGGTTTAATAAAAAATTTACCACAGCGTGGATACGGTAAGTCGTACGTATGCACACATGGTGACATTATCATTCATAGGATGGATTGAATAATGTGTATGGTTGTTCCATATTTATAATACCATGAAAGTATATAGAATATATTAAATTTATTATTTTGTTATGTAAATAAAAAATAAAGAGAAAGTGGAAAATGATATGAAAATTCAAAGATGTGATAAAATAATTACCACTTCTTTGGTTGTTTTTTTATTTCATCAAAAAGGGACTCTTAAGATTTTATATACTCATAGAAAACCCTCTAATATAAAGATAGGGATGTTGGGAGTTGACTTGGGCCAGTGTTTTCCATGCCAAATGGCTTTAGAGGTGGGATTTTGAGTGAAGGTGAAGTACCCTTTTATAAGAGAGGTGAGGGCCCCTTTAGGAATTGTTTGAAATATTATTTTATTATAAAATCATTTTCGGTTTCTAATTACTCAATATTGATTTATTTCTAATATAATGAGGGTATGGGTATAAATCCTTTCAAAAAATATGTTTTAGACATGTTTAGGTCACCATATTAACCCTATATGTTTTTTATTTAACTATTTGTCACATAGTTTAACTTTTACAATGTCCTCTTTTATTATGGATATAAATGGTTAATAAACATACAATAAAATTTGAAGTGAAACCCAAGTGGTTTATTAATGACATATTTATCATTATATATTTCTAATGGCCGAACAATTGATTTTTAAGAATATTATATCATTTAAAAATATTGTATTGGTTTTAAAAACTCATTTATGACAATTTTGATACTATTTATTATTTGGTTTTTGTGAAAGTCCTAAAAACAATATTACATCGAAAAAAATTCATTTAATAAACCCTAACATGTCATATTAATCTATTAAATTCTTATATGACATCAAAATCTTAAATTTACATTTTTTTTATATTTACAATATCAAATATTTTAATCATTCATTGATAAAGTAATTACTACATCATTATTGTGTCATTAATAAAATTAATTAGTTAATCTATAGGAATTATAAACCAAATACCATTATGTATGAAGTATTTTTAGATTTCTATTGAATATTTATAGTCAAATTTATCTTATGTATAACCCAATATTAACAATGAGTAAGTTATTAAACATTGAATTTAACACTTTTATCTCTTATTTAAATAAAATAATAATAACTGTTTTAATATAATTAAATTAGATCCAAATGATCATATTTTATTCCTATCGTTTTATTTTCACTAAATACACTTTTCCAATATAATTAGGAAATATTTTGGGGTAATTATAATATCATTTATATATTTTATTACACTATTAAATTTCTACTACAGTAAATATGTCAAAAGTAAATATTCACAAATAATTATTTTCATCATATTGAACCAATTTTTTCTTACTAATGTCAACCATGTCTCTGAGATTTTTTAAATTCAATTCATTGAAGTGGTAAAATTACATTTTCTGAAAATTAGCAAATGTGCCTAGAAGGTGGGTAAAAGATGTTAAAATTTTCAATAAAATTTTAAATGTCTAGTTTTTTATAAAATTAATCCAATGAATTAAATTAAACATATTATGGTATTATATATCTATTTTGATTTAAAACAAATTTGAATAAAATAAATTATAATTTAAATAAAAATTCGGTTTTAAACAATAATGGAGTGTTTTCACTATTCATAAAAAATTGAATGCTTTCAGAAAAATACAAAAAAAAATAACCCTAAGATAATTTTGATATTTTAAATTAAAAAATGAATTCTATTTTAACAAATTAAAAACATTTAATTTTCATTAATTAATTTAAAATTAAAACATGTTGTCAAAACCAAAAGTAGGTTTTTAAAAAGTAAATAACATCAAAAGATTATCATGTGCTTATGTCAAATTTAATTGTGAAATTACATATAATAACCTACATTGTATTAGAATGTAAAAATATAATACAATTATACTTTTAAAACATTTAAATGAATAATTTAAAACTATAAATTATTTCTATTAAAAAAGATGTTTTCAATTAAAATTTAGTATTTCTCACTATTCATAAAAAATATTAATTTTATCAGAAAAGTACCAAATATTTATCCAAAGTAAATTTTTATGTCCAGATTGTAAATAAAAATATAATTTCATTAAATTGAATATATAAAAATTTCAAATATTGGTTTTAAAAAAGGTTTCTCTATTAAAAGGCGTTAAAATTGAATTTTTTTAAAAATAATTATTTTATCTGAAATAATGAATTTGTAATTATATTATATCTAAGAAACACTTAATATGGATTTTAAAATTATATAGAGTATATAAAATTCAATATTCAGTTAGTACTATTTATAACGGCTTTTGAACAGCTCGTTTGATATGTCGTGGTGCGCTGGAACTCTACGTCGTGTGTAGTGAAAGTTATTGAATTACATTGAAGAGATGATGTACTATGAAATATTGGAGTGTTACATTATCTCCTCATTCAATTAATTGTGTCATCACAATTATAAATTTTTTATGGAAATAAAAGGTTAAAAATAAAAAATACCTTTGTAGAAAACCCACATCGGAAGTTGGGTTAATAAAATTTATTCTTTATAAGAGAGAAAGGGAAATAAAAAAGTCACCACCAAATTATGATCTTAATTAAGATAACATTTGTTGAAATTGGAGACATGTAATTTTAGTAAAAACAAATATATTTATATGGATTTATTGAGGTCATCAATCACAAAAAAGTGTAATATTGAGGGCCTTAAAGCCACCAATCTACGATGATTTAAAATATCATTGGTTCAACAAAACAAAAGGTATTAGGATAACCTATTTTTTATTTTAATATCACTTCCCTGGTGTTTATGAATTAATTTATATATCAAATAATAGGATAAAAAACATGCATTACATGTAGATATTCATCCTTCAACTAATTGTTACAATAAACTTATCTTTCACTCAAAATTATAATAGAATTCAAAAATATTCTATTTATACTATCCATATATGGTTCAAAAAACAATGAATTTATTCTTTATTTGTCAAAATATTTAAAAAAATTACATTATAAAAACCAGGACATCCCGTAGGCCAGTGTTAGGTGAGGCAACCTTTTGACCCTTTGTTTGAAGGTTCATGTCTTGCGACCTTTCCGAATGTGACGGGTTATCGCCCGACTTCTAGGTTTCCATTTTTATAACAATACATAAATAATAATTATAAATTATTTAACTATAAAAATAGTATCCAATGTCAAAATTCATCCATTGTAACCATTATACTTATACCAAATACTCCATTCTAAACTCACAGTCCAAAATTTATAAGGAAGTTAATAACAATAGAGATCATTTTTTCCACATAATAACATTGAATACCTTCATCATGTATTAATTTAAAAAATGGTAACACCCTGAATTAACCTAAACCTTTATTGATTACATTCATGCTATTTTATTCCTCAGAGAATACTGGATATACTTCTTATATCCAAAAAATGATGTAAACTCCAACAATACTAGAATAAACCAACAATTAATTAGTTTCAAAGTAGTCAGGAATATTGAATACAATTTGTCAAAATCAATCATATCTTATTCCCTACTCACTAACCCAGTGTTAGAACCATATTAAGGTTTATCATTCCTTAACCCATGTATTTTTCAAAATTATTTACTTACAATTGAGTCACCTTTCATAAAACCATATAATTTCAAATCCTCAATGAAATAGTACAACAGTACTATCCTTATTTATTTTCATATTTCTTATAACCATTACGTAGTCGATACAACACTGAAATGAAATAAATCTATTACAACTACATAATAACACGAGTCATTCTTATTCATCTTTGGATGTATCATAACATGATTACTATCCAATATCATCATTTGGGGTATGCTTTGATGAAATGGATATTGATTCACGTAATGTCTCAACTCCTTGGAGATGAAGCGTTGTTCATTTAAAACTGTTTTTATTACCCTTGAAATCATGAACATGGTGTAATTTTCCTCCAAAAATATTAAAAACTCCAATTCCCATCAAGCATTTACAATGGTGATTATTTCCACATTTATCAGATTTTGGAAAATCAATCTTTCCCCTCTTCCCTTTATCTATCATTCTGTCTACCATCATTTTATTCTTTTTATTCCTTATGAAGCCATATGACTCAAAGAATTATTTACTTCTCTTATTATCACAAGATATTATTTCTTCATATGACAAGAATATATGGGAGTCAATTTACCTTAATAATGTTGGATGAATACCATGAAAGTCATTTCCCTTCTTACTCTATGGATCATGTGTATTGCTGGAGTTCGCATTCCTTCTACTGGGTGCCATTTCAAAATGATGAAATACACTAGGTTATTTTAAGGATCGCTATGCATAATTTCAAATTTGTAAAATACCTAACGTAAATTGAAAATATCATGTGTATAATCTATAATCATAAAAAAAATTTATGAGGTATTTACTCCTCAATCCATCATAATGTATTTTAAAGAAAATGTGAATTATCCTATGAATATCCTCTGGGAGTGTCATAACCAAGAGTGGAGCAAGGCATGTTCTTCTGTATCAGGATACCCTAGGTCATGCTCGAAACTCCTTGTCATATTTTTCAATCCTAGGTACATCTGTGCAAGAGCCACCTTTACCCTCTTGTTTCCAGACAGAGATGTATTTTCTGGAAAATACACAAAATATATACATTACCAAAATTCTAGTAAGTTCTTCTATAATAATCCTCAAACTATATCTTATGGTAATGTTATCTAATTAGAGTTTTTCTAAATCTAGTTTCCCTGATTGGTACTAAACTTCCTCTAATACCTATTGTAATGCCTGTACCCCAGAAGCCCGGAGTTGGTGAATTATTTTAATACATTGTAATTATTTCAAGGAATCTAGTCCTGAAGGACTAAACAATTTTGTAGTCTTGGAAAATAGATTACATACATGAAGGGTACAATACACATTCAAACATATAACATGACATAAATAATCCATTGAGAATACCATTATTCCCTTAGCATAACCCTTCATGTCAATCAGAATACACTTGGAATATTTGGAAACAAAACATAAGAAAAGGGTGAGCTCAAATGATCAAAAAGGGTAAATAATTTCGTAGAAGCTATAAAAATTTAAGGAAAGATGTGCAATAAAAACAACATGATTTTAAACATAAACATGAATTTAATATGGAGAAAATAAATCAAACATTACCATATAAACCATCACATGGATATTCTACTATTCCAATAATTACATGTAAGAAGTAATTTTATAAAGAGGGATTGTATAATGTTAGACATAATTATCACATAATCCTAACCTCATTCCAAGACTACCAATAAATGTTTTACCAATTAATTGTACCAAGACACTAGTTTGTCTCATGAGACCAACCGATGAATCAAGGGGCTATATCGGGCCCCACCCATCACTTACTATGTCCCCTGCATTCATCATATGAATATTCTAAAACATAACATAAACATTTTTATTAAAACTAGCATATGAATGTCAATAATTCAATTATAATCCATTATTGGTATACAATAGAACAGTGACATTAAAAATTATCATAAATCATCCAATACAATATTTATGATTTTATTAATAAAAAATCCACCTCAATCAATAATAATACCCAAAAAGTATGTTGACATTGTTGAAAAAAACCAGTAAACCCCTTTGAGAGAAATAACTTTTTTTCCATGAAATCATTTAAAAGTCTCAAAATTTATAATGTAAGATGTTTAAAAGTAATTTTTTAATCAAAGTGTCCCATAAAAATTTGAATCTTTTTAAAATAATTAATATTTTATAACATTCATGTTAATATAAAAAAATCAATAAAACCATTTTGAATGCATGGACATTAATGAGGAAGATTTAGAATAAAAAATATTAAAACATTTAGAATGTTGTTTTAGTTAAAGTGTAACTTAAAAGAATCATTTTGAAAATAATTTTATGATATAAGGACATGGATAATAATTATTTCCCAAAAAATACTTATGCATTAACAATCTCAGATAATAATGAGACTGAGGAATGAACCCTTACCATGCACTTTCCTCTAGTCGAGGGTACTCTAATCCTCTTGTATAATGACCATAGTTTTTTTTATTAAATTATTTAAGAAACATATTAATATTTATTATATCTCACATGATTCATTTACGAATTTATACAACCCATTTAATAATGATTTCAATGTTAAATTAACATTTCATGTAGTGATGACTTTCATTATCGTATGTGTTATAACTTGTTATTCTTGATCATATTATATAGCCAATTATTTAAATACATCCAGAATATAAAACATGATCTATATATAATATATATTTAAAATATTAATATGTATAATATATTGATATATGAAATGGAAAACACATTTTATGGAGACGGTAGGCCGCACATATGCATAAATGTTGTTTCCGTTTTCATATCATATTGAATGGAAATAGGTAAATAGGATATATGAAAGTAGATAAATACATACATATATCTCTATTATAATTATTTTGTCATATATATTACATAATTATTAATAATATATATTTTTTAATCAACGTTGAAAGGTGAACATGGAAATTAATCTCATCACGTCCTAGAGACAGTAAGTCATATATACACAGGAGCGACGATATCATTTCCATAATGGTTAAAGGTAAGAGATTGGATGGTATATTAATTTTATAGAGAAATAAGAAAGTTATTTTAATTATTTATATAAATATTACTTATCATTATATCCATCCAAATAACAATGTGTTGAATAACAAATTACACCACGATGTGGAGATGGTAAGAAGTACGTATGCACGCATGGTGACATTATCATTCATAGGGTGGATAGAATAATAAGTATGGTTGTGCCATATTTATAATAAATCACATTATATATAAGGTAATAGAGTTATAAATTTGGTATGAAAATAACAATGAAAGAGAAAGTGTAAGAAAAAAAGAACATTGAATGTGGTGATAAAATAATCACCTCTTCTTCCGGTGTTTCCTTTTTATATGGTCAAAAGGCATCCATTGGTTGGTTTTTTGATCAAGGAAACGCCTCTTGGTTGAAGTGAGGGAAGTTTATGGGAGATTTGGGTCTGGGTTGGCTGATATAATAGGATATGGATGTGTGTTTTTGAGAGAAGGGGATGTACCATTTTATATGTGAGGTGAGGGTCACTTTTGGAAATGTTTAAAATATTAGTTTACTATAAAATCATATTCATTTTTAATGGATCCAAATTTATTTATTTGGAATCTAAGGTAGGGATGAGTCTAAATCCTCTCAAACAATAGGATTTAGAAAATTTAGGTCACCATATTAACGCTATATTTTAGATTTAACTCATAGTTATGTATTTTAACTTTTACTATGTCCTCTTATATTATTAAAATAAATGTTTAATAAACATACTATAAAAAGACAATTTAACTCCAAGTGGTTTATTAATGACATATTTATTATTATTTATGTCCATTGGCTGAACCTTAAATTCTTAGGAATATTATATCATTTAATAATAAATTATTTGTTTTAGAAAATCATTTTTATAAATTTTTACACTATTTAGTATTTGGTTTTTGTGAACGTTATAAAAACATTATTTCTTTGAAAAAAAATCATTGAATCAACCCTAACATGTTATATTAATCTATAAAATTCTTGGATGGAATCAAAATCTACAATTTACATTTATTTTTATATTTATAATATCAATTATTTTAATCTTTCATTAATATAGTAATTACTACATCATCATTGTGTCATAAATAAAATTAATTATTTAATATATAAAAATTATAAATGAAATATGATTTTGTAGGAAATTATTTTAAATTTTGAATGAATATTTATAGAATTTATCTTATGTAAAACCCTATAATATATTTATGTTAGTTATAAAACTCTGAATTTAACACTTTTATCTCTTCTTTAAATAAAATAATAATAAATGTCCTAATCTAATTCAAGTAGACCAAAAGGATCATATTTTATTTCTACTTTTGGTTTTGGTAAAAATAAACTTATCCAATAGAATTAGGACATGTGTTTGGGTAATTATAATATCAATTTATCTTTAATTACACTATTTACTTTTTACCATGGTAAATAAAAGTCAAGAGTTACTATTCACCAAAAAATATTTCCATCTTATTGAACCACATTTTAATTACTGATGTAAACCAATTCTTTCATATTTTTTAAATTTAATTCCCAGAAGTGGTAAAATTACATTTTATGCAAATTTATAAATATGCCTTGAAGGTCGGTAAAAGCTGTTAAAATTTTAAATAATATTATATACATCTAATTTTTTTATAAAATGACTCTAATGAACTAAATTTAACTTATATATTTAGTATATATATATATATTTACTTAAAATAAATTTCAGTTCAATAATAAAATATATAAATAAAAATTCAGTTTTAATCAATAACGAAGTGTTTTTTACTATTCATCCTTAATTGAATGTATTCATAAAAATGCTGAAAATTCACTCAATGATAATTTTGATATTGAAAATTCAAAAATGAATTCAATTTTACCAAATTTATAACATATAAGATAAATTAATTAATTTAAAATTAATTCTCATTGTCAAAACCAAAAAGCAGGTTTTTAAAAAGTAAAAACTATCAAAAGATTGACATGTTATTATGAAAATTTTAAATGTGAAATTATAGATAATGACCAAAATATTATTATATGGTAAAAATATAATCTAATTAAACATCAAACCCATTAATATTCACAATTTAATAGTATCAAATACTTTGAAAAAAAACTAATTTTCAAATAAAATTTAATATTTTTCCATATTCATCAAAATATTAAAGTTTTTTGAAATGTATCAAAAATTTGTCAAAACAAAAATTTTTATTTCCAGCTTCTATAATGAAATTTTATTTACTTAAATTGAATTTTAAAAGTGTCAAATATGAGTTTAAAAAAAGGGTTCTCCATTAAAAGGAAGTAAATTTTCATTTTTATAAAACAAATCATTAATCTGAAAAAATTAATTTGTTATTGAATTGTGTCTAAGAAACACATAAAATGGATTCAAAAATTATATGGAGTATATAAAATTAAAAATTCAGTTAATATATTCATAACTGCTTTTGAACAGCTGGTTTGATAAGTTGTGGTGCGCTCGAAGATGGTGTTTTGAATTAATTTGATGAGATAACAAACAATGATATCATGGGGTGTTAAAATTCTTCTCAAAAATATATTTCTAGTTATAATCAATATACTTGAAAATGACATGTTTTTATAATAATTAGAAAAATTTAGAAAAATAAAATTTCTTTTTTGAAAAAAAAAGTATTTTAAAAATTTCTTTTAGGAAAAATTTTTTTAAAAACCTAATGTTTTTATAAAATAAATATTTTATAAAATAAATAGATCCTTGAATATTAAATATTTAGAAAAAAAAATTTTTTTTTTCAAAAAAAAAAAAATTTTATAAAAAGAAAAGTTTGTAGAAAAATGAAAGTTCTAAAAAAATTAATGTTTCTAGTAAAACCACAATATATGTATCTCCCTTTGGAAATGGATTTTATTAATTTATATTTTATTATAAACTATATATATATATGAATGAATTTTTTTATTGAAAATTCTTACCTTTCTATTTAACATATTAAAATCTATCAGAATTTAGGGGATCAGTGAATTTATTAGCATTTTGGCCTAACTTTCTAATGAATTATAAAATAATATATCCTATTAATTAATAACATTGATGGAAACTATATATTATATCAATATTTTTTAGCATGAGTGTTGTTTTGGGTTTTAATTAATGAAATGACATTTAATCACAAAAAATTAGAATATTACTACAACATAACCCATGTTAGTGAGTGTGTATTGCATCCACAACCCTTGATCCCAACAATGTCCAAGTAAAATTTTATCATCTTCAACATTAACAACTTATATCTATTATATTTTAATATTGGAACATGAATCTATATATTTTCATAAAGAATGAAATGTTCTATATTATTAATTTCTATCCATTTTACTTCAACATAATTCAACATCATAAAATATTTGATGTTCAAAATAATTTCCATAGGTGTGAAATGTTCATAGATCCATATCTACTATAAGATAAAAACCTTTTTTACATCCTTATGATGGGACTCTTCTACATTATTCTAATATCTTTCACATAAGGATACAGAAAACATTAAATATGGGTGACTAGATGTTTATTGTTGTAAACTACCAATAATTCCACTGAAAAAAATTTTATCAAATGGTTTCCCAGAGTCATCAACATCTAATTTATTTGAGGATCTAAAAAAATTAATATTACTTTTAGTAATTTCCTATAAAAATTTCATAGTATTCTTTTTTTTATATTCAAATATAAAATTTTTTTATAAATTTTATGACTCTATAAAACCAATAAAATACTAAAGGTAACCCATAATGGTTATTTAAAAAACTAATTTCATAATATCCATGAAGGATATAATTTCACTAATATAAATTTAAAAAATGATGATGGTTTTATAAATATTTATAATAAAAAGTGATGGATCTATATATCCCTTTTTTAAACAAAAAATTATTTATTATTTCATACCAATCTCTACGGGTTTTTTTATTTCCATAAAGTTCTTTATTATTTCTGAATAAATAGTTTGAAAGTTATGTATTTTAACTGAAAGGGTTTTTATATATAAAAATCATACTATACATATCCATAATTAAAATAAGAGTTCACATCCATTTAATATTTATTAAATAATAAAATCTACATTTTCTCCAAGAATAAATATAAATTCACATCTTTCTACTAGCATATAAGATTATTCATAGTATATTACCTCTTATTGATTATAAGAATTTGAATGTGATGTAGATTTATTTATTACTATAATTCAATTTTAATCACACTTATCATGAAAACCCCATTTTTTCACCAAACACAAAAATATCATTTGAGAATTTTTCAAAAGTATAAACATAATTTCTTTCAAATTCGATGAGTTTATCTTTCCTAGAGATTATCAAATCATAATAACAAAAATATTGATTAGATGATTTATTTTAAAATAGTGATATGAATATAAAATGTTCAACATTATTTCCTAAAGATCATCTATTTCTAATGGTTTCATATACATAACCTAGGATATTATCCACATAATAAGGTTAAACATATTGATTGGTTCGACCAATTCGGAGTCTATGTGATGTTTCTATTATTTTATGGGGATATTAATTTCATTATATTTCATTATTAAAAAATTGTACTCCATCTAATGCAATCACAATGACATCATAAGTGATGTATCCTTAAAAATTTGAGAAAAATTATATTATTATGATTTGGGGTTGGGATGAACTAGAATAATTAATGAATAATTATATGAATATTCTCAAATAAAATATTTTTTTGTTTATACAAATAAGTTAGGTGATATTAGATATATAAATCTACTAACCAAAATATTTTTTTATCACACATGTTTTTTAGAAGTAATACATTGGTCGAGGATTCATTATAATTACAATTAATCATATGGAAGATCAATACTAATAAATAGTGATATTTCATTATATTGAATATGGGAGATTAGTATAAATATTTGTTTATGTATAATTAACTCAACATATATTGGAATATTTTTTTTCATGTATAATTTTTTTTTGGAAATCGAGGGATATGGATTTTTTATAGAAAGATATGTCTAATTATAATTTATAAGAGAAGAACCTAAAAAATACATAGAGGTAATTTAATGACCAGATATAATGAAATGGATAAAATCCTTATAGAATGAGATTTATTTTGTTTACACCACTATGATTGGAACATATTGGATAAACCTGAATGGGTGATACCTGTATGAATCATGCATGTTATAAATATGAAACGTTTCATGTTTGTTTCTTTGTCTACATATATTAAAATCCTAGTGGAAAAGGGTAACATTAATATTAATTTTATTCCCAATAAAAATTAATTTTCACATATTTTGATGATAATATCTACTCATATTATATTTTCAGAAAAAAGTTTTTGATTATGAGATTTATCACATATATATATAAAACACTTTCCATTAAGGGAATATAGTCAATGTCATGTATACGATACATGATAGGGGTTTTGATGTTTGAATTTAGTCTTCTATGTTGTGTTAGTTGTAATTGCATATTTACGTATTGAATTAGGATTATCCTAGTTAGAATATGCTGTTTAATGATTAAATGATAGATTTTGAGTTGATAAAAAATTGGTGATTTCTTTTATATATAAGAAAATTACTGGCAGAATAGTGGTGTTTTTAATATTGTTAAACAATGAAATGATACATATTATAAATGATATCCTAGAACATCACAATGTTAAGTAAGGGAATGGTAAATTCTTCTGGATGAAATACATTATTAATTTAGCTCAAATTCATGTTATAATTATGAACTGAGATAAATATAAAAGGATTTTTTCAATATTTTAGTATAGATATATTGGTTATTTGATAAAAAAGTTTTACATGTACATCTCCAAGAAAGGTTATTTATTAGTATGAAATGGGATAAATAATTGGATTATTCTTCACCGTTATAATGATACTTATGTATCCACCATAAAATATATCTTATATTTTAAATGTTTACACTACTAGATAAATGCTAGTCTCTATATATAAAAACTATATATTAATATAATCATTTCGGGATTTATTAGATTAATGTGATGAAAATATTAAATCACTAGAGAAAACAATGTGTATTTTTTTCATTGGAGTATAGGATGGGCATTTTGTAAAGAGTTATAATGATTCTAGAATAAAACATAACAATGTTAAAATAAAATATCAACATAGATTATTTTAATTCCTAAAATTTAAATCATTAACTATTAAAAATACTTAACAACTGAAATAAATTACATAACAGTGTAGGTAACGTAAAATTATGTATTAGATGCTACAAATGAATATGTTGGATTAGAAATAGAGTATAAAAAATAATGTTGGTCCCAATAAATATAAAAGGAAATGAGAGATACTATGATTGAAATGGAGATACCTATTAAGATAATGAACCAAAACTTTTCTAAATGACCAAACATATCCTTTACAAATGATATCAAATAAGTTATGTTTTTTATATGTGTGGTATAATAATTTTTGGGTGGATTATAAAGATAGTGTATTAGATATATTCATAAATCCACTACTATGGAAGCAAGATGAGGGTTATGCTAGGTCCCTATTTATTTTATATTTTAGATATTTTTATAATGAATCTATAATGTAATGTAGTTTTATAATTATGGAAACATCATGTTTTCAATGATTAATATGTATTGAAATTTAATTTATCTAAATTGATGAATGATAATATCCCTTCATAGTTTTACTTTGAGTTTTCCATAATCGATGACCATTATAGAATATTACGTGTTTTGATGATATGTAATGACTTGATTTAATAGTTTTTATAGTCATTTTAAATGTGTCTTATATTATATGATATAAATAGTTTCATGAGGAAAATAGAAGAGACTTATTACATTTAATGACTCAAAAAAGAGTATCACATGCAAATTCATGTAGTCATTAAAATTTATATATAATTATACATGTTATCAATCCTTTTATACTTAAGGTTAGAAAGAAATAAAAAATGATAAAAATCATAATTTGATATCACAACTAGGCACTTCAAAATATGAAAATATCTAATTAATGTATGATTTGGTATGTTGATAATCAGATCATCGGTTGTAGTGGAAACAATATGTGATTCAAACACATGTATAAAATGGATCAAAACAAACAAATTGATTAAATTATAATGTGTAAATTTTTGGGAATGATTATTTAGTCAGATGTGATGTGGTTAGATCTAGAGATGAGTGACATGTGATTCACTCATCTATTTTATGAATGAAATGCGATGAATTGTTCATGTTGGTTAGTCTCTTAAATAGAACAATGAATTGTTAAGAAATGTATACTATATTGAAATGTTCTATTTCAGGTGGTCACTCTATATCATAGAAAAAATATGAATTAATACTATATATGATGTATATAATATATATTATGCTTTATATGTAAATTTATGAAAATGTGTTTTTTAAAATATATCACACAAGATAAATAAGTTTCTTAAAAATCATTTATTCTTTTATAGAGGCATTCACTTACATAAATTTATTAAATAGATATTTCATATTTTTTTCATTGAATTTAAGACTATACTATCACACAGTTAATCTCATGTATGAGGATATATTTAGGAATTTTTTTTGTTAAATTTAAATTGAGTTGGATGAAGTAGCTTCCAAAGGTTTTTTATGGGTTCACAAAGGTGTTTTAAGTTTGGAATAATGTCCAAATGTATTTTCATTCAAGTGTGAGACTTTAGGATGTTTAGTAAAATATACATTCAAGTGATGGGTAAAATAAATATAATGGATGTGATCATTTATATATATATATATGTCGAGTATACATATAACATGAATATGAAGAATGTATTTTTGGATGGGTTGTTATAGAGGAGGGGGGTAAATTTCAAATAAAAATCAAATGAATTTAATAAATATAAAAATAATAATAATAAAATGATTAACAATTATTGAATTTACAATATTATAAAATAGTTAAAATTAATAAATATTAATTAATTTAAAAAATAGATATCATGATGTGATCTTGTAATCACAATGGAAAAAAAATTTGACTATCAAAATTTGATTAATTATGTGTATCAAATATAAAAAGACACCAAACAAATAATTTATTAACAATGAATATATAAGAGTGATTCTAAAATAATTTTATTGCAATTTAATTTGGTTGATGATTTATGAATATATAAATCAATTTATAAAGTGACATTATATTTTGAGACATGGTAATAGAATTATTATATATATCTGTTCCATCTCTGATATATCCTCCCTTTAGGTTGGAAGGATTTTGTATTTATCCAATAATATTAATTAATTTAAAGAAGAAAATTACTTCCATTAATTTTTTTATTTGTTGAATAAAAAACTCTTAATTATTATATTTAGAGTAATCACAAGTTGATGGAGATCCCTCATTTTATCTCTATTTAGAACCATTGTAAATGTTCTGGTCAAAATAGAGAGTGACTTTCTTGGTGCATATCAATTAAAATTATCTTTCAATATGGATTTTAAATTTTGTGAGGAGATATATAGAGTTAAATATGAGATATTTCCTAAAATATTGAGAAATGAAGTTGGATCTAGAAATAAGGATTAGAGATTTATTTAAATAATCACATTAATTCATCATTGAAATGGTCCAATTAATTATTAAATCTACCATTGTTATAATAGAAAACATAGTACTATAATTTTTACCTTACAAATGGATAGAATTTTTTTTTGAATTGATGTAGTCATTGATGTCAAAAAGAACAAAATAAAAGAAATTTTGACTATAAAAAATGTCTTCTTGATAGCCTATCATAACACTCCCCGGATGAAGCTAAATACCACTGGTTAGTTAATGAGATTCCTATAATTGGGAAATTTTAAAAAACATTATTTATAGATATATTAATATCCAATAGCATGATGGTGACCTATGGGCACAAATAAAAGTTCATGATTTATCTACCATTCATATAAATCCAATATTTTATATGGGAGGTATTCTTTTTGGAATGATAGAGACTCTATCCTTTAAAATAAAATAGACTATTCTATGATAACTGATATGATTCTTACTAATTGTTTGGGATAATATAAAATTTAACATCACTTATTTTGATTCTATTACCTTTTATGGATGTATTATCTCAATGATATCATGTCAACTGTTAAAGGTATAATGGTGAATGTTAATGATATGTCAATATACTTTAGTAAATTAACATTATCCAATAAATTTAAGATGATTTCACTTTCTATTTCATCATGTTAATATCATGGTATCTCATCATTGGAATAATAAACAATTAAAATAAAATAATTAGATACACAATTGAGTGGAGGTCATCATAAAAAATGTGATGATATATAGGTATAACAATATACACATTTTGATGATCACAAATGCATAGTATAAAAAGATATTTCTTATTTAAATAAACATTGAAACATATAAATATGTTCTCATGCAATTTCCAATATTACATAAAATATTCTCTTGACATAAACATTACAAAACTATAATATAAATATACTTCCTCATTGAAAAATGAAATATTTTCTCACAAATAAGAAAAAAGACAATATTCTCTCAATTTATAAATTATATTCAATAAATTATACACCTTTGAATGTTTATAATGGTAGACAACTTTTTCTCATGATAAATAAAATAAGGGAAGTCAAAAATATTGGCATGAAAATAAAAGTGACCTAAAAGTAGTATATAACATAAAAATATTTAATAAATTATAAAATAAAATTATACATAATATTAATATTTTTTTTGAATGGAAGAAATGAAAAGTTTATTTCATGATATTCAATATACTAGAAAATATAATTAAAAATATTCTATAAATAAAATAATATTTTTATTTAAGATATAATAGAATCCAAAAAACTTGTTTGGAATAAATAATTTACAAATATTTCAATATTTAATTCAACTTATTTTTAAAAAAATGTAAACTTGGAAATAAAAATATTTAAAATAAAAAAAGTAGATAACCCATGCAATCTCTATTAATGAATAATGGGAAAGGGTTATAGAGAGAAACTTTAGATACTATAAAATTCAATGAAAGAGTTTATAAAGAAAAATATAACCATTTCAAAACTCACACAAAAGAAATAAATTTGGATTCTCTAAAATTACTATTTTATATAATAGAAGAAAACATTACTATGATGGTGAGAGTGAGTGGAAATCCTTGTTCTAAAATAGAATGACTGATATAATGACCCATATATCCTCAATGAAACAACCCTATATGCATGAGGATTTAACTATATGTGAGGGTATAAGTCCATAAATGGTTATAATGATTAAAAATAACATTATAATGATATGTGTATCATGTGAAAACAAAATAATAAGGTAATAAATGTTATACTATTTATAAAAGATCTCTAAATGTGAAATGATCAATCAATATAAAAATATAATCAAATAAAAATATAAATGAAATAGATTGGTCCTATAGATTATGTCATGGTTAGCTTCCAACTCTATGATCCTCTTATCAACCATCGGTCGTAAGCCCCATTCCCTTAATCTAGTCCCTATATATGATGTCTACATGTGTATTAAAATGAAAGTATAATGTGTCATCAATAAATGAAATAGGAAACCACCCCTGATTCCTTAATAAGTGTGATTCGGTAAGAATGGTTTATTCCATGATAATAAAACTTCACAACAGGTATAACAATCATACCACATGAACCGAGGGGTGAATCCTAAAACTAGATTCCTGATACCCTCGACCTACAGACGTCATCACCCCTCTGATAGGAAAATCAATGGGTGTTGTATGTGATCATGAACAATCCACTAGGACTGGGACATGCCTCTATTTAGTCTCAAATAATCTAGTTAGATCAATCCCTCTCAATATTATATCCCATATCTATCATGGTACATGCCTCCAAATCATTATATCACATATATTGCTTGGGTAATCCCTATAGAAACCACCACTTTAACTCATTTCATTAATTTAGGAACACATGCCAGGATAACCCTAACCTATAATTAGATTCATCTTCATCTTCATCATAGGTCATACAGACTCCCCCTCTATGGGATACACGGCACATAAAATTACACTAATATCATGTAGTAATAATAACCACCAACATGTGGTATCAAAAATAGTAGGGTATAACATATAATTAAATAACATCATATAATCATGGGAATATTAAAGAAACTACTAAAAAAAATTGATCATAATAAATCAAGACAATTTCTACTACATAAATACTCATTAAATAAAATATAATATTGAGTCTCAGGATAACAGAATAGTTGCATGAATTCACAGTCAATAACTACAAAAAATATAATGGAAACAAAATAATTTAAAAAATGTAACATGTGTAAATGATTTTTCAATAAAGGTATGGAAATTTTTTCCTCAAATTCATCGATTAAAATCACATGGTTTATCAAGTAATAATCACACAACCCAAACCCATTCATTTTTTATCTTAAACATCTCAAAACAGATTCCTATATCCAATTATATGACATTATTTCTAATGGATCTAAAACAAAAAATACAATAATTGTTTCACTTTCCTAGATAATTTCAAAATTATTGATTAAATCTAATGAATGTTCTTACCATTTCATCTTTAGAGATATTAATATTCCAAAACAATTATAGATTTTTATCTTCAAAATAATCTAAGAGAGATAAGAATAATTCTTATTATTTTTCACTAATTAGGGGTGATTATCATTTTAAGAAAACATAACCATTTCTAAAAACATTCCAAAAAATTTGAATTGATAATATAACTATAAGTAATTTTTTTTAAATCATACTTGGATTTTTCCTTTTGAAAGAACAATACATGATAATAGTGAAGAAAGAGTTATTTTCATCCATTCAAAAAATATTTATGAGGAATTCATATTATTCTGAGAGGGTTTCACTAAAAAAGGAAAATGGAATCCCATATCAATAGGAAAAAAAGATAATAACCAAAAAATAATTGTAGTATGATCATCAATTTTTATGAATGTAAACAACAGAATGGTCCACTAAATCAGGAACAACAAATTAAATTATCTTTCTAGACATTATTTATCAAAATTATTGAATATATAGTGTTTAAAATCAATAATAATTGAATTATAACTTATAAAGAAGTCATAAGAATTAACTGAAATGATTTAAGTAATTTAAAATAATCAATATCATTTTATGTTTGTTGTTGGAAAGGAAAATCATAAAAATAGGATTAAAAACACCATTTCCAACTAAATGGTTATTTTTATGGCTATCTGGATTTTACCTATATACATGTTTTAATTTTTAATTGGGCTATTGGGTTACCCTTATTAGACCCTTGGAAATAATGCTTTAACATTAAAAATATCATCACTATCCTTACAATCCTTTTAAAAACATGTAATTTCCCTAAAAGGACTCTAAGGATACCTTTAGATAGTGTATATGAATTTTCTATTACACATACGTTGTGTAATGTAACCCTTATACAAATATTGGAATCATTTAAATAACCAAACATAGCCTATAGGTTACCCAAACATAATAGTATTATATAACATTTTACCCTTACATAGAGGCATACATACGCTTTTGAGAATTTTAGATTACCGTTACATATTTAATCGAATAAACCATACCATTTATAGATGATTAGTATACCATTACAAAATTTATATAATTTAGGGGATACACTTATAAAAAATAGCCATCATAAGGGTTGAAATTTTTTTACCTTCTCGTAGGCTAATTCCACATATATGGGTAAAAATATACTTGAAAATTGAAAATATACAAAGAAGAAAAACAATTTAAAAGAAAAAGGGAAATTTTTTAACACATTTATATACTGAGAATGTTTTATTTCTAAACATAAATAAGAATATCATCACTAAGAAGTATCATTAGTTGTATTTTATACCACTATGTGTGAAAATTATACCCCCACATCCAAGTCTCATGCTAGATCGATACATGCTACCACATGATCATAATCATTATTACAATCTTTACTTGAAGGATATTAACTCTATTTAATTACCCAGATTAGGTTTTTCTGATAAGATTCATATAGAACAAACTAAATTTATTCATAGTCAACAACTAGGGTATAACTATTCATAGACCACCAATGATTAGAATCATGGAAGACATCATGCATGTTGTGATAATATGGAGGATGGTTCTGATTGTACACCATTGTCTCATCCCATTCAATGATCATGGAGGGTATATCAAATCATAGTGTTAGTTTCCCATTCTTTTTTAAATAGTGATTCCCATCCAAGGTAACACTTGTGATAAAAATTAATTTCATATAATAAAAATAAAGGGTAATATCCATGGACCCATATATTATAACTTCCTTATCATTTTGGTTAGTAACCACTTATTTAAAAACAAAAACCCCTTGAAGGTCTCCGATAATATACTCAGACCAACAGCTGCTACCTCACCGACCGTATTCTGATATAGTGTTGTGTGACATGACCATCCAAAGAGAGAATCAAATATGTTATCCTTAATAGAAACCTATAAACTATTTTTTTAATAAAACTCCAAAAAGCATAGTCTTTCACTGAACATCTCTCTACATTCAATAAAACATGCACAGATAAAATCATCTTGAATGAAAATCATTCAGTCTCATTCTCATTCTATCTCAGAATGTTATGTTGTGATCAATCATAACAATGTGACTTGGTCTTTTTTAACTCTGTGTAAAAAGTGTGACATGAATCATGAATTCATAATTGGGAAAATTCATTGGGTTACACTATGTAATTATACTATCTTATATAAGTAGAGAATTACTAGTTCATCAACTATTTCAATCTATTGAGTAATTATGAAGTGAGAAACCCCCCTCAACCTATTGATGATAACCCAGATAATATCATAACTCATCAAGGTCGTAGTTCACTCCATAAATAATTCAATCATGATTTCTTCCCACCATCATTTAGATACAATAGGTGGATGGTGAATTGAAATAAGATTATGGTTCTTGAGCATTAATCTTTTGGTTGTTTTGGAATTAACAAATAAAACTAATGATTTCCATCTTTATCGAAAGTCAATATAACATTTGTCTGAACACATAGTATATTGTTTTCATAGTAGTATGTAATGTTTCTCTTGAGGTATAAAAATACCTCATTACAAACTGTATAATGGAGTAAGATAAACCTATTATCCCACACACTTTGATCAAATCATCTTATCTAAAACAACACCCTAGTATTAGGTCACCTATAAAACACATTTCTTTTAACACAAAAAATTCAATGTCTTCCCACAGTCTTACCTTTACCCAATGTAATATAGATAACATGATCACCATTGGGGAAAAATTTAACTACCCCAATCCATAGATATATCACAAATTAATTTATTCAGAATTTTCTTCAAGTGCCACTCCTCATTGAAGGGATGATCAGTAATCCCAAATGTTTCCCATGAATTATTGGTATGGTCATCTATTATGATCATATCATTCACATGTTAGTAAAAAATATCAATATAAAAAACATGTACATACTCAATACACTACCTATACAAAATTTATAGGTCCCACCATGTTATGATTTTATTAAGGATCTAATAGCTAGTATTGAACATAAATCTCTATTCCAATAGGTTGTGTGGCCAACACTTGAGAGAAAAAACAAAAACTGTTAGAATGATGTTGAGAGTTGGATAATAGTATTGGTAAGATCATAGTTTTCTTGAGACATAACATATTACAAAATCTCTCTACATCAGTACCACTCCCAAACTTATAATTTATTAATAAATGTGTAATACCTATTTGATTCTATTCTTAAAAAGTATTAGTACTAGTTCTATAGAAAATATCCACATCTACTAATGAACCAACCCTTATGATTGATTAGAATAATAGAACACCACACCCTTCATTTTTAGTGCATTCATAAGTATTGAAATTATAGGGAAGTTCAGAATTAAACCTTAACCATATCCTACTAAGATCCATGATATACTAACAATTAACATATTCCAGCGATGTTTGTAGGACATTACATCCTTCTAATTCTCAATGTACATGAATATATGTATCTCAGACACCGCAGGACTCATGAAAATTACCTCCAAAAAAACATTCACACAACCTCGTATAAATAAAATTTTCTTGAAGGATACATGGGGATATCACATGTTGTTTAGTATTCTACTCTATTGTCGGTGGTTAAAGGGCAATTTCATCACTGAACGTGATGAGGAAAAAGTCTTCATAAGTGTGGAAAATCATATTGATGGTTGACATGGTCACTTTTAGAGCATTTATAGGTATAAATGACATCACCATGTACTTGTAAAACCCATGACATATCTAAATTGAAACCATCAAGATATAATCCTATATAATATATAGTTGTAGATAGCAAGATCAATGATCCACCATGGGGAATGAAATAGTTAAATTTAACTAATCTAAAATTATTTTTATATATATAGAAGGATATATTTACTTCCTTGTCAACAATATTAGATTACCATAGTCAAATAATATTAAAATAATATCATACTTCATCTTAGTGAACATAATAGTTAAACCCAGTAGTCAATTACTCAGCTTGATGATGTTCTTCTTCTAAAACAAACTATTCTACAACATGAGCTACTTCAACATTGATTTTGTGATATGAATATGCATTATTGAAATGAGAAGCACACCAGACATGAGATCCATTTTAAATTAATCTCCTCTTTTAGTTGGAAGTCTTATAAAGTCATCTATAGAGATGTAATAATACATATCCATGAAAGGAATACATGCCATGGGGGTGTCACGAATCCTATTGAAAGATGGTTGTCGTCCATCTATGTCAGGATTATCTCAACATGACTCAAATCTAGACTAACTCTACCTTCTCTGAGTTCCCAATCTCTCTTCATCATAAATATCTCACCCTATATATTTGATGGAATAAAAAGAACCAGTGTTGAATAGGGTAGTAGATATTTTAGAGGGATCATAATTATACAAAATACTATAGATGATCCCATGTCACCATCTACTAGAGTATGGTCCACTATATATACATGACCTTCCTCAACTTCGGGATCCTTTCATAGAGATAAATAACTAGTATGAGACATCATTTGAGTCTGTTGTAGAGTACCCTCGAGAAATATCATGTTAACTAACCACATCTACCTTCCACCAATATGCAATACTAATCTAAATTTTAATTTTAAAAACTACTAAATATGTCCCATCATTCTACATTTCTAATAATTTTAGATAGATTCTATGTATTACTTATGAAAAGTTTTCTTCACAACGAAATTAATGAAATATGGGTCACCACTTAAATGAACAATTGAAGATGAACTATACCCCAGATACACACCATATATCTCATGATTTTTCCATGAATTCATCTTCATACAACCAAAAAAGTTATTCAATATAGTAGATGTAGGTGCAACTTCCTATGTTATAAATTGTAGAACAAGACCAATAGTTCAACGCTCATCAATGATTTTCATGTTGGTCAAGGAGTTCTATATAACCACTGGGCATTATTTTATTTTAATACTCTAAAAAAGATCTATAATGTCTTAAATCAATCTAATCTCAAACATTAAGGCCTTTCTATCCCCATTCATTACTAGAGGGGGTGCAATGAAAAAAAATATAAATCATAAATAGTGGTCTATAGAAACTATCACGAGACCCTATTTTTTCTTTATAAACTCTATTTCTTTATTATCCATTTGTATATGATTAATTAAAACATGAATAATAATACATAAATTCTACCCAAGAGAGTACCTCATGTAATAAAATATTCTCCTAGGGCTCCACCATAATTCATAGGAGGTCTCAAATGTATAAACAATGTTAGATTTACCTTATTGTGCACCAGTGTCTTAATGAGGAATTTGATATGCTAAAAGATATGCACCAAGTCTATAGTTTACTATAGTCCAACAGTTCCATAAATGTCTATATAATGATTATTTCATATTTTTATTACGTTGTTGACAATATAACATAGTGTAACGACTCACAACTAGAGTAAGACAACATCCTTAAACACTAGAGTATGTTTGAGAGTATTCTTTAAAACACCCTCATAAATAAGATATGGTAGGATAAGTGTGTCAAAATAAACCAATCTTGCATAATCTTGTGATCTCGTCAATATCCTATGAGGTGATTTTTTTAGCATAAATTTTAGAATTAACATGTAATTAGTAATATCCTTACGAGTCTAATGGATCTTAATTTTTTTCTAATGGGGTATACCCATATCTATATAAATAATCCTCCTAAAACTACCCAAAGTAAAATCCTAACACATTAGTTAGATTCATAACTTATATACTAAAACATAAAATCTTGTATAGTTCAAATAGTTAATTCCAATAGAGTTATATCACAACAGTTTGGAAAAATACATAACTGAAAATAGAGAATACAAGTCTATCTTGAAGATTTAGCACAATTCCAAAAATTAATATAATGAAACAATATTTTGAACATTATCTAGTATATATATATGGTTTGATATCCTATATTCCTAGTCACATTTAATGAACCCACCTAATAATCTATTATAAGTATAATAGAATTCAATTAAATAGAAACTCATAGGATCGTTACACATGAGTTGGCTATGTTCATGGATAATTGGAAACCATAGTACTACACAACAGTATCCATTCTATCATTTGCTATGTTATATTAAATAATAAATTTTATACTTTGCTATTATAACATTTTGTAATTCACCTATATGAAGTGCCAATTCGGAAATTAAGAGCCACATGACCTAATGTGTTATTTCTCAATAGAAAGGGTCTACTGACTAGTATTGACAGTATAAGTCCACTACTACGGTAAAAAAACTATTAGTATTATTAAATTAAACAATTAATATTAATGATATAAAATAAAATAATGAATTTTTTACAACACATAAACTAAATAATTAAGGAATACATGTAATACATTTTATTAAATGGATACCCAATTGGAAATCCAAATATGAATAATAAAATAAGATGATAAATAAATATATTAAATCATGGATCCCTTTGGAGAAAATCACAATCCAATAGAAGGTCCATAATCACCTACTCTCCCATATTCTATTGGTATCATTCCTCTAATCGATACCCTATACATGATGTCTATATACACAGTGAAATGATCGTACAAGGGGTGTGTAAGAATCCCAAGAGGACACCAGAAATGAATCATTCACAAGTGTTATATTGAATAAAAATAGAATTCAATGAGAATAATAAATTCATAATAATAATTGAATTCATTCCTCATTTACCATGTCGGTTTTCACTAACCTGGTTACCATAGAACCCTAAACATACCTAATTAAACTCAATGATGGTATAATAAACATATTGTTTCATAAGTGAGAGACAAAAAAACTATGCAGGTAACATGTCATCTAGAAATATCTAGGTATTGAGTTGGATCAGACCCCCAGTCTGTCACATATGTATTCTATCATAAGGCATGTCTCTAGATCATCATACCCCATCAATGCCTTGGTTGAGGCCCTAATACCATTGTTACCCTGATATACTAAATCATGCCTTTAACCGATTCCATCATTCCCTTCCCTATCCCTAATTTCATCACATAATCATCATAAGTCATGCATACATTCCCCTTATGGTGTTAGTAGTCCTCCAATCTAAAGTGCTATAACCAGCCTCCAAGGCATCGTAACCCACATAACATAGTAGAGTATACAAGGGAGGAATAACTCATTATCATTATTTAATAGTAGCTAGACATGACAACATGTGATCATCATAAAAAAATGGTTATAAGATACTCTAGAAATACTCATGGAATAATATATCATAATGGGTCTCCTAGGCTCTAGACACACACACATGCAATATCAATCATGAATGTTAAAAAAAATTAGGTAAAAAATATAAAAAGATAAATTAATAAATCAATGAACCAATAGTTATGTATATTAAAACATTAAAATTTTCAATATCAAATTCATGGATTAACAAGGAAACCTCACTAGAACCACTTCAACATATTGGTTGGATAAAACCTATTTACAGGGATTCTTAGAACCAATTATGTTATTGTATTAACAAATTAAATAAAATAAAACATGTCTTTATAGTTTCACTCTTAATGAAAATTTATAAATAATATATTTAATACAGATAATGTGTTAACCATTTCATCCTAAGATAAAATTATAACTCCTCTTATGATAATAATTTTCTACCATCACAATAACCTGAGATATAGAGAATAATTATTATTTTTTATTTTCATTATTATGGTTTATTATATTTATAAGGAATCATAATAATTCTTCTTATAGGCTTCACAAATTAAATTCACAAGATAGCTATTAATGTAATACATGGAAATAATATTGGGGTTTAATATTTTGAAAATGAAACTCTCAAGATTTTGGGAGACATGGTGAGATTATTCCATATCTATAATATGGATGATGTACTCCTATTATTAATATAAGGTTACCCCAATCATAAATAATGGTACTTGAAGTATATCAACTCTAAAGAGAATAAACATTAATTTAAAGTAGTAAGGTTTATATATTTTCCGGAAGGTATATTGTGTTAATGTCCATAACATTGAGATCTAATAATTAGATTCACAATTTAATTTTTCTTTAAAGCAGATCATCAATATAAGGTGACTAAAATTATTCATATATTTATTACAAGAACAATATGGTTCGAAATAATAAATTCCATTTATTTATAAAATTTAAAATCATCATCCACATTTTATATATTTACTTGTAATGGAAAATTGGAAAAATTACTAAAAGAACATTATTTCAAAAGTCAACTATACAATGGTATCATGATTTTACCATTAAAAATATCTTAGGTGTTATATGAGGGTACTGATTTACCCTTATGAAACCCATAGAGAGAAAAATATCCACTGATATAGCCCATCTATACCCTTATGAACCCTTCTGAAACTAGTATATTCCCATTTTATACTCTAGAGTTACCCTTATGAAATGTATATGATTCCTCTTTACCCATATCTATTAGCTGATCACCCAAAAAAATTCTCTTTAAAAAAATCATTCTTATGATTTTGTAGAATATAGTATACTCTTCCACAAGGAATGTACAATGGGGATTACCCATATGTGAAGCCCATATTACCCTTTTATGAAGCTAGGAATTCCCTAACCATTTTCCTATAATTCCACTTATCATTATGAAGTTTCATATTTACCATTATAAAAGTCATGTAATTAGGAATATACCCATATGACACTACTATAAATTAGGTGTGTAAGGGTAGAAGAAATTTTTCTTGTATTTGAAACATATTTTCCCGAATAAGGTAAAGATAAAAATGAAAATCAATAAATATAATCAAATAAATATATTTTTTAAAACCAAAAGGGTGATTTTAAACATAAAAATGGATAACGATGTACAATGGGTTAAATAAGTAGATAATTAATTATAGTAACAAAATATTTGATAATCCCAATATTAAAAACGAATATATCAACAACATCATGTGGTGTGATTACAAGTATAATAATATTGTAAAAAAAGTTATTTTAAACAATATTATACATGAATTTAAATATGTTCGAAAGAGGTAATAATAAATATGTTATTTCGTGAGATAAAATAAGAATCATATAATGCAGATTTAAACGTTATGAAAAATAATATAAAATACTATTTTTATAATAGATTATAATTTTAAAAAATGAAATATCAAAAATAACTATTCAATACTACAATTAGAACTACTACTACAAATATATGAAGGATAATAAAATATATAATAACATCCATTAGAAGAGAACACAACTATAATTAACTATATATTGTAAAGGAAAATAAATTTGGAAATGAATCTATCTTGAAATATAAGGATATTGATGCATCATCTTTATTCATTGAAAATAAAACATAGGATATGTCTATATGGTACACTGGGATATACTAAAAAAATACCAAATTTGAATTCCATTTGGTGGCCAAATTATTATTTGGAAAATATCATCTAAAATAGACATATTCACCCAAACAAGGTTAGTAAAATACATTATATTTGAAATATGTGAAAAATTATGAATATGTTTATCAATTCAATATCTCTAGTTTTTAAATCATATTTTTAAAAAATGAAGCCAAAAATTTCATTAATAGTTAAATAATATATTTTGGGGAAATTCCATTAAAAAAAATTTCTTATGAAAAAATATTTAAATTTGAATGAAATATTTTTTTAATTACTTCTAACCAAACATTGAGAGACCAAAATAATATATCTATATTTATCACCATGGTTGAATTATGTGATATAATTTTTATGCCCCATAAATTGAGATACTAAATTATCAATGTTTAGTTATTCTTGTAATTTTTTAATAAACTATTTTACTTTCTAAATGTGGTCATTTTTATTAAGAAGTTATTTATATTTTTTTATTTCAAGATAAATTTTTAAAATTATTCAAAAATATTCTAAAAGTTTACCTTTATAATAATTTTTCTACACATAATTTTTTTTATTTCATAAATGACTGCAAGAATTTGGTGAAGAATATTCATGATAGTTAATTTCATTTTATAACTCAAGATATGAAATAATTCATTTGAAACAAGTGTCACTTAGTGAGATGTATGAGTTTGAGTCAAGTGATTCATCACTATCACTATAGTTTGAAACCATAAAATAATTCTTATATTATTTCAATTTTTAATTATTAATTTTGTAGATAAGATAATATTTCTTGATATGTCCACTGCTGGTGCATTCATATCATGTTACTTCAGGACCAATTTTCTTCGAATGAAGGGTTAATATATTATTTTTCATTTTTTATTATATTAATTTATCAAATTTAAATATTAGCTTCAATTTTAAATTAAACATTGACATAATATTTTTGAAATAAATATTCTGTTTTGATTGTTCAGCTACGATAAATAAATTTGAAAATTTATTAATTCATCACTTTAAAGTAATTTAATATTTTAGATGAGATCTAAAAGGCTTCTCAACCTTTATTTTTATAACATATTTTTCATCATGGATTACAATAATCTTATCATCCCAATTTATATCCATTAACCAAATATATTATTTCACAATATATTCTATAGAAAAAAATCACCAAAAGTATTTTAACCATTGAAAATTTTTATAAAATGTGTTAACATATCTTTAATTGAATAATTTTAATGCACGGTAAACCAATCTAAATTTTTACTAAACATATCCAGCGTAGAATATTTATTTGGATTAATGAATTTTCTTCAACATCTTTGTGTTTCAAATTTAGGTAAGTGTAGAATAGCGACTGGGTGGGGGTTTCCTTATTATTTTAAAATAATATAATAATGAAATTACCCCGATTGAAATTAATAACTATAGAAAAAATATAATATCAATTAGTATAACAGTATAGATTCATTAAATTGGTTGATATGTTAACTTTATCATGTAATCCAAACAAAATGGACTCATGAGGATAGAAATGTTATTAATTAGTAGTATCAAATATAAAAATGAATTAATCAAATTAATCTTTAACATTCATTGAATAAAATAGACTATGTAATAAAGGAATATTGATGTAATTTTATTAATGTATAAAAAATATATAGATTTATGTAGATATAATGAAAATATATTTGGAGAATGATAATATAGTCTGGGAATACCCTGGTTTAATTCTCTATATCTATTTACAATGATTCTTGATTTATGTTTATATTTTCATTTATATTAATAAGGTTAATGAAATAATTACACACTTTTTCTTTTGAGTTTTTTCACAAGAAAACCGTATACCATAACTTATTGTATGTAGAAACTTAATGTTGAAGATGCCACAATTTTTTAATGGTGAGAACCATTATAATAGATGAGCTGATAAATGATTGATTTTCCTTGTGAAAATCTATAAAAAAGATGCCTCATTATCTATCATGGTAGTAATTACAATTTGAGAATAAATAAATGAAGATAAATCTAGAAGAGAGCTTAAGATATTGAGAAAATATTTTCTATTGAATGATGTATTTTAGATTGATAGATATGATCACATTGATTATAAATAGAATGTATCTTGTTTTTTGCAATCCACATTTTTTTAAGACTCTATTGTCAACCATTTATATCCTATATAATTTATAAGAATATTAAAGAATTTAGTTAGGTTCAATGATATTCATGATGGCCAAATGTAATCATTTTACCCATAATATATTCTCTTCCAAATATTTTATCTTGATACCACATGGTACCTATATAGAATACTGAGAATTAGGGACTATAGAAGTGATCCACAATCTAGTCACTAATAGCTAGTAGCTGGCCTTCAAACATCGTATAGTACTGAATATTCTAGAATGGTTTATTGGTTTGCTAGTTCCAATTCACAAGCTGGATAGTGGGGTATTTTTCATGCTAGAGAATTTTTCATTTATCACAATGTACCGGGAGATTCTTTCTATTTTGTTATTATTAAAAATACAACCACGATATGATTGATATTGTTCTCTTAGTATGGTTAATTCACTATTGGACATCAAAATATCCATTAGAAATTCAATAGAGAAAGTTAAATATACTTTGACTTCCTTCAATACATTTACAATACTAGACAAGTTTTAGATTATTCAATTATTTTTCTCACCATGTTCAACATAATGAATCTCATCATAGAAGCTAAAAATCTCAAATAAAGTGTTTATTTATATAGTTTAGGGTTTTTGATCCTAAAAACACATTGAGGTAGTAGAATGAACAAAAATACTTTTCTAGTTGATTATATGAAATAAAATCTACTATTTCCCACATGGTTACACAATACTCACCTTGTATATTCTAATTATAATAATCAATTGGGGATGGATTAAAATATTTTTATTTGAATCCTTTAACACATTTGTAACTTAGCCATAAATCATCACTAATAGAATAATGGTTCTAAATTTCCTCAATTCGACCTTGGTTTCTTATAATCCGACATAAAATATGTTTGTGGGGAATTTTTGTCGTCCATTTTATGGAAAAAACTCCAAAAAGATTCAAAAACATATTTTTGGCATTAGTGTTTAAAAAACCGATGTAAATATTTAGAATTTTCAATATATTTTATGTTATTTATTATTCTTTGATTTGACTGGTTGTGGATCCAAAACGGAGTTACATATTACATGTTATGGATATCAGATGTGGATATTTCATAAGAGAAGTCTTAAAGAAATTAAAATATCGAAGACCATAACTTTTAATCTGTAACTCTGTTTTTCCTACACAGCCACTCAAATCAATGCCTAATGAATTCTTGACAACCATAAATTATTTTTTATATGGAATTAATTTTCATAAAAAACGATTAAAAAAATATATTTTTTAGTTTTTCAAGTCAGTCCTATTGAAATCCAACAGCAAAAATAATTCGCTTGTTTTTCATGTTGGTTTTTAATAAAAGTGATGTGAAATGTATTTTATATTTTTAGCATCGGTTTATTTAAAATTATACACCTAAAATATATATTTTACCATTATGAATTGATTTTCAAAAAAAAACTGATTCCAAAAGACCAATTTAATCTTTTTTTGTCAATTTCAAACAAAACCGACACCAATTATTTTTCACCAAATATACGGGATCAAAATTTCAATTTTTTCCAAATCCACGTTAAAATTTTTAAAATCCTGCCTAAATTTTCATAAAACTCTATCGAAAATATTTTCACTTTAATTATATAAATCCATTATCTCTTTTTTTAGTCATATCCAACCTCATTGATTCAATCATGTTTTCAATGTGGTTTCAATATTTAATTTGAACATGATTCCTATTATATTCAGTTAATTTATTTATTATTAATATTCTTAATTTCTAAAAAACACAATTATCATGCTTATAATGATGATTTATTCTTATTATCAAGTTACAAATATAAAATATTTGGATGATTTTTACCAACCGAGGTGTAAATTTCATTATCAATCACCATTTCCATTATCGTATTAGTTCTACCCAAAATATAAGAGATATGATGATAAAAAATGTATCATTTTGATGGAATATCCTAAAAAAAATTTAATATGTTTGATATGTTATGTTTATGTTATTAGATTTTGTGTATGTGCTTTTAATTCACATTTTTCTTGTTTTCATGGAAAATAGTTAATCAATCAAAACAATGAAATGTTCAACATCCGATGAAAATAAATTTAGAGCTTTTACACCATTGTAGCTCCATGACCTGTAAAATTAACGCATATAAAATGATTTAAATAATAGAAGAAAAAAATATACATTTTTTCAATGGTTGTGTATAAATTGATGGAAATTTTGTTAAAAAAAATCAGTGTTGGGTTATTTCAAGAACCGACGCCGAAACTATTTTTTTATAATTATTCACGTTAAGTTTTATGGAAACCAATGAAAAAAATGATACAGTTGGTTTTTTTAGCATAATTATTTTACAAAACCAATTCTAATAACCAAAAATAATTTGTATGGGTATCAGTTTATGGAAACTGACATAAAAAGTCATATTTTTTATGTCGGCGGCTTCAACTTTGGTTAAAAATCGATGTAAAAAATAAAAAAACTGACATTAAATATCATTTTTCTACTAGTGCATGCAAATTATATTGTAATATCCATTATATTTTTGTGTCATATTCATGTATCAAATATCTACAATTAAATGAAAATATTTTATATTCATTTTTTGATAGATTGAGTAAATTATTAAGATGGTGATTTTTCATCTAATTCACGTAATGTTCCATGAGATGTCTTTCTTCCCATATCTTTTTTATCATCCGTAGGGAAAAAAATTCTCTTTATAATGTTTATTATAATAACCTAATTGATATAAAGATCTTATAGCCTATTTACTAACCATAGAGGTTGTTGGATTCTATAGACTACATCCCATGGTTATACACGGAAATTATACAAGAATAAATCAATATATAGGCTATTATACAGTAAATATTAGTATGTAATGTTTTTATAGTTTATCTACATGTTGAATTCATATAGAGTTGTTATCCTCTGTTTTGGTTTTTTTTACTCCATATGACCATTATATGGTCAAAAAATAACCATAATAATGTGACCATTGAAGTGGGGACATTTCATGATACACTTCTTTCCCATGATATAACACTATAAGAGCTGTTTTATTTGATGAAATCGTATATTTTGTTTAGCATAAAGAATATTATTTATATTTTCATACTTGAAAAAATGCATTAAAATATTTTTAATGGTTTGAGTTTCCATTTATATAGATTAGAACTCATAGTCAATTTCTCATACATGACCTCTATGCTTACATTTATCAAGGGGACGTTATTCAAAATATTTTGGAGGATTAACTTGAAATATTTGATGTACCAAACTAACATTCTATGGTTAAACATACATAAGACCATAAAAATTTCAAACACATTTACAGAAAATTATTATTATTATTAATCATGATATTGCATTATTGTAATAATAATATGCAGTTATATAATTTGAGATAACAAATATTCTTCAGTGAGAATCATTAGAGATTATAGATAACACTATAAGGAAGTTTGGATGATATTATTGTGAGGAATGAGAATACAAAATGTGGAATGGTGGGAGAGATAGTATAATTATTTAACAATGTTAGAGACTACTACTTTTTTGGTTTTTTTATTGTAATTGTGTTATGTTTATCTCCCAATATAATTTTTTGGGACCACATTGTCTTCCATTATAGTTTTCAGGGAAATTTCAAAATATTATTAATAGTAAAACAATTTAATATCTAGTTCTTCATTTCTATCTACCAAATTGTTTCCCATGAAAAGAATTCTTTTATTTATTTAAGGATAAAAATATTATTCAGGGGCCTAATATGAATATAATTAATTATTAATTATTTATACTAGGTGACACATCTTGGTTAATGTGTCTGTTGAGATGAGATTAATGTATGTTCTCTAAAATATATATGTATATGATGAATTAACATTGATATCATATGTCTATACACACATATATATGCCTATCAATGTGTGTGTATGTGTGTGCGTGTAGGTGATCCAAATATGTTGTATAAAATATATGATAATATATATAATTCATATAAAATCATGAAAATGATGAATGTAATATATAATCTCATGATATGTGTACTTTTCGTACATATTGAATATGATGTAAAAAGGTTTATTCCCATGTAATAAAAATAAAATCCTTCCATGATTTACATTTTAATTAATCTATAATGAAGCGATTAAATATTTATTAAAAGTTATTTAATGAGATCAATTCAGTCACCAATAAATGTTCATACCATGGATATCATATTATAACACACGAATTTGAAAAACACATTATTTATTAATGAATAAGAAAATTATGTCACAAATAAAATTGATAAATGTACATCCTCATGATTATGAATTTTGGTTGTTCTCATTTGAAATTTTTATTGATAATCAGTTTCATGAAAAAAATTAAATTGGTTCCTCCAATCCCAATCATTGTTTATCACACCTATGATAGTGATAAAACTTCTACGAGAGCCCAGTGATCCTACAATCCATAATAGTATTAAGAGGTCACTATACGATCATTATAAGTATTAGGATTAGATCAATTTCTCTCTATGTTCTTCGTACATTAGTCTCATGTTAGAGATGATGAAGAAAACCCATGGAAACCTATACTTGGTACCCTCAATTTTTTTTATATATCAGGAATAATTCTTCTAGTAGATGACATAATCTCCCTATTATGGTATTCTTACACAAAAAAAGAGTCATACATAGAACACAGAATTACATATAGTGTTATAAAAGGGAGTTTCATCAAAATATAAACATATATTTTTGTTTTTAATAGAAAAAATTTCTATTTTATTAGTTCAAAATTCATATATATTTTATTTTCTACAATAAATTTGTAATAAATGATTTAATTTCTCAAAATGATTTGGTAAAACTTCTATCTTGATCTCAAAGAATGGTTTCTTCTAGATTATATTATGTTTAAATCGCATGATTTTGAAAAACAAAATCGATTTTAAATATTATATACCTATAAACAATATTTTCATTAACATAATGGTGAAATTAATTTTCTCATATGTAGAATATTGTATATAAAGGTAAATATGGATTACCATTATAATTACTATTAAATTTAGAGGTATTTATGGTTTATCATTACATAGTTTTGAGCTGTATATGGGTACCAGGAACCTACCCTTAAGCATAGTGTCTGAAAAAGGGTTAGGGATTACCAGCATTGGAAAAACTATTTACATTATGGAAATAAAAGACTATAATTATATGAAATTGGAGTTTTTTAAATGGACAGATGCATGGTTTGAAAAAATTAATAAATTGAAATAATGATTTCCAATTTATTTAAAATTTATAATTCCCAAAAAATAGTTTTCTTTGGAATATTATAATATATAAATTTTTTTATATTTATTATTTATGATTTTTTATAAACATTATATATATTTTTGAATGACTTATTTCTCAATATTAATAAATAAATATTTAGAATACATTTTTCTAAATTATATAGTATGTCATTTGAAATGAAATAAAGTTTTTTATTTAGAAATCATATGGACTAATTTATGAAGGGATATAATTATAAATTATGGAAAAAATATAATAATTTTTTTATTTAAAATTATAAAGTGTCTATGAATAATTAATTTGAAGTAGTTGATGTAAAAAATGATGTTATTTTGAGAAATAATGAATATTTGTTTTGAAAAGTAAATAAACTATTTATTCATTATGAACACTAAATTAATAATTGAATTATATTATTTATAAATTGCCTATGTATCATGAAAAGAATAATTTATTATTTAATTAATTTAATAAAGGATTAATATAAACAGGTTAGCTATCAAATGGTAATGGTTAATGTAACTACTATGTTTGAGCCATATATATGAAATATTTTTGTTAATATTTAAGAGTTCAAAATAATGATATCATTTTCACATTTATATGGTTTGTGAAAGTTAAAAATAAAATAAATTGGATTAAAATGTTTATCTTATGTTTATATGGAAACTCAATAATATTTTAGTAACGTTTTTAATGACTTTAAACATCCTTTATAAAAATTTTATAAAATATAAAAACTGAGGAAAAATATAAATGTAATTATATTTATTATTATTATTTTTTTATAAATAATTTCTTTTGTGTATATCGTATTTAAGAGTTTCATATTTAGAAATTTTATTTTAACATCACTAAAAGTGGGTTTTATGATAAATGTGATTTATTGTTTAAATTAAAATAATTAGAATTCTACTTAATAATTAATATTAATAAGTTAATATTAGATTGATTTTAAAAAACTTTATAATAAAAATTATGGAATTTATATAATAATATAAATAAAATTAAATTATTTTATAGAGATATATATTAATGAATTGTTCAAAAATATTTATTTCATATTTAAATAATTGAATTTTTTATATATTAAAATAATTTTTCAACCATTATTAATCATTTTAAATTATTTATATTTTCAATACGTATGATATTATTAAAACTATTAAAAATTTTCTAGGATAATGATCCTTGAATTTCAGGCTAGGTGCCACTCTACGAATTATAGATTAAATCTACCACAATCATGGATTTCAATTGATACAATTAACTGGACTTCAGTTGTTTTGAATATTTTTTTAAAATTAGATGTTAAATATGCTTTGAATTAAATTATATCTTGAGTAAAGTGTCTATGGTGAGTGTGACATTGGGTCAGACCCCTTATCAGATGTGAGGATTATTCCATGTTCTAGAATGATGATTGGAATTTTCTATCTATTACTTTTGATATACACATTTTTTCGAATACATATCTATATTTATGCCATTATGTGAAGAGTTTTTATACTTTATTCATACATTGAATTGAAGTATATAGGTATATTTTTTTGGCTATTTTTTTGGGTGTAACACTTATTTTGTCTAGTATAAAGAGGATATACATTAATGTGGTGAGAAAATATTAATTGAGTGGTTCCAATGAGGATTCCGTAATTTAATTATTATTGGTATTAATGAAAAAAAAGGAATAAAACAGGAGAAAATAATGTGTAAAAATAAAAATATAATAATTATTTTATTATGAATATAATTTTTATTAAATTAGTCACACTTTACAAAGAAATGTGAACAAATAATATGATTTAGATTCCATCTAAATAGATAATTTTTTCGATCCTTGATCATAAATTTTGAGAGGTCATTCTAAGGATGGGTTCCAATGTTTTATATTTTATTGGGGTACAATGTGATAATCAATTAAGGATGAGTTTTATGAGTATGCCATTATTAATATTCTTCCCCTTAATTAACCATTTTTTGTTATTCCTATAATTTTCTTTGGTTTACATTATCTAGGACATGAAAACATGATAATATTACCGTTGGAACATATTTATGTATATCATTCTATAGAATTAAGATAATGGGTTATCCTCTCAACTATCCAAAAGTAATAACTTTTTTGATTGGGATGATTCACAACCTAAATAAAAAATAAAAGGTCGAAATACTATTTAATCTATGTTCATAATGTAATATATATCTTGGATAAATAAAATAATATGTTGTATGCGGTAAAATTTTTTTGGGGGATATCTATCAATAAAAATCTTTAACAAAAATATATATGAAAATATATTCATATAATAAATGAAATTAAATAGTATATAATAACCTCAACACTATCAAAATTTTGTAATCATTCATTGATTAATGAAGAGATTATCATAATAAAATCATATGTGACAAAAATAATAATAGTTTATAATAGAGTAATATTATATGTGTTCAATAAACACCATTTAAAGCTACCAAGTGTTAAATTATTAAAATAAGTGAATATAAATGTATTTAAAGAATATAATAATTTAGATTTTATTTCAGTTGCATTGATTAAAAAATTTACTATGTATTTTATTCTACCATCACTTACCCATTATGAATGAGTATAGAAATTATGTTGTGAGACTAGGGAAATAATTATGGATTTTTAGGTAGATGAATTCATAATATTTTTATTAATTAAAAATATCCATCAATGTTAATTAAATCAATAAATTTTACATGAGGTGTTCAAATTTATGAGAATAAATTTTCTAGAAATATGATGTTGATGTTCTATTACTATAAATAGTGAACAAGGATGTAAAATATCACATCCAATGATGGATAGTTGCAAAGACCAAAGTGGATTTTTCCAAAAGGTAGTTGATTTTATTTAATACATATGGGTATTGTCAATGAGGAATAGTTTGATATATTAGAATTATATATAATACCTTATGGTGAAATGTAATGTCTATAGGATTTCCATGTTAGGTATGAGTGATATAGAAATAGAATCCTAAATTATGAAGAGTGTGGGATAAAATATGTATAATTTATAAGGGATTAAAAATTAATTGGGTTTATAATAAGGGGAAATTTTGATCGTGCTTATTAATTTATGTAATGCGATGATTCAAAAAATTGATACAAGAAGTATACTAATATAAATTAATTCATCATGCATAAATGAATCTATAAAAAATATTTTCTAGATAATTTCACATCTCATATATAATTAGATGAGCTATTTGTAACAAATAATTTTTTATGTAAAACAAGATATGGTTAATTCTACACATTGAGACTATTTTTTATTCGATTAAATAAAATATCTATAGACTAAATGTTAATAAATATATTTTATCCTTGATATTGGGTTTGTCAAACTACATTATAAACATGGATGGTTTTTTATCTCCTTGTAGTGGTACTGTTTTTTAATAAATTAAATATTATTCAACAAAAAAATAATCTATAATCATAAAATTGAATATGATAAATGGTATTAATGACTTATTTTTTAAATATTCCTACTAATAAAAAATGATTTATTTCCCAAAAAATAGTTATTGTTTTTTATTTAAAAATTATTTCAAAAACCATATAGTCTCTAAGAGGCTAGAGTGAGTTTTCTTTATCTTATATGAGTTACAATTTAATAAATAAATGATTTTGGTAGTTTAATAATAAGTAATTCTTCGTAAAATATCAAAGAGAGTTATGATATGTGATATTAATGGAAAATGGAAGTAGTTAAATTTAGTAACTATGATAACGTAAATAACAAAAATATGCTTGTCCATTTAGAAAGATAAATTAACTAGATATCGTAAATGATTTGAAGGTAAATTGATAATAAAAAATGTAAATGGGCATTTGTGTTCACCATAATAATTTGAATTTCACTTTATCCTTATTTTTATTTTGGATATGTCGGATAATAAAAATTAAGATACATTAATTTAATTTATAGAGGAAATTTGGTGTCATAGTTTCCAAATGATGATTATATTGAACGTACAAATAGTTATATTTTGAAAATTGATATAGTCACTGTAACACCTGGTGTTGTGAATTAAAGGAGTGTGAAGTTGTTTTAAATGAGTTGATCATCTAGAATGTCATTCCTATGTCTGAACATTATTCAAACTATCTTATATTATACAAAATACTCACTAAAAGAGTAAAATGGGAGAGTTATTTCAAGTGTTCACATATTTAAGTCAAATAAATTACATATAGATATAATGAGACAAGAAAACAATTAATACAACAAAAATATTAGAGTCATGTAGAATCCATAGACAAAAAAACACAGGAGATTTGTTTTAATAGTTCTAAATAAATTTCATGTTTTGATTATAATGTAAATATCTATTTATAATTCCTTTATTCATTCTAAAATTCTTATTTAGATGACTAATTTAATGTTATCATATCCAAAATTTATGAAATATAGTTCTATTTAATCAATGACCATTAAAGCGTATTATCAGAATTTATGATATGTTATGATTTTTTTAATTTATTATAGTACAAATTACAACATATTGTATATGAAATTAACTGAATATATTCATGTGATAATATATAGATATTAATTTTTTTATTATCCAGATTTTGTACATATCGTGGAATGTATAACATTAATCTATATACATAAGAGTGAAAAATTATTATCAATAATTAGAATAATATGTATGAGTGAAACTGAGCAGGAAAACAGTTATACATTGATTCCCTAGTTATGGAATTAAAATTGGAAATAAATAATCAGAGGGTGGTTGTGTATGTTACTTATTATATCATTGTTTGTAGTGAAACCCATATGGATATTTTTTTCTTTCATAGTAATGAGTTTGGACCATGATTGAAATAGGCTAAGAAATACATTTCCATGATTTATTAAGTCACGTATGATGTTCTCTACTATTATTGTGAGGGTAATGTGACAGTATTATGAAAATGATAAATTATATAAGATATGTTCATCAAAATGGTTAATAGTTTTTTAATAATTAAGAAAAGAAGAGATTAATATACTAGATTGACATGTTCCATGTCCAGTAGTCCATCGATGTTATAGAAAAATGAATGTGTGTAGATAAAAATATATATAATATCATAAGCTAAATATTATTATTTAAAGACATGTTTTATATTTTTAAATAAAGAACAATATTGGTCATTAATACAGTTATATAAAATTTAATCACTAATCAATGCTTTTGTGCATTCTACCTCTTACATGGATTTGTGTGTGATGTTTTTCATTATTATATTAGATGGATTATATTAAGAATTGGGATAAAGGATAAATATTTTTATTTACATATGAGTAAATATTTTACAAAAATAAATAACCAATTATTGATATAGATGATAAAAATTGAATATAAAAATTTCTATCATGAGCATAAAAACAAATTTGAGAAAAAATTTCAGATCCTCAATCTATTAGTTTTTTTATAATTTCTCCAAATTCTGGTATATAACTGTAATTAACACAAATTGTGATCATTATTCTTATATAAAAGTGATACTACAAAAAATCCACCATATAATCATCTATTAATATTTCCATGTTCATATTTAGGTTAGTTTGACCACCAACATAAACAATGTTTTTAGTTTATATCGTTCATGACATTTGGAAATTAATTATTAATATATTATTATATAAATATTTAAAGAATTATTTTTTGTTTTTTTGGAAGAGTAACATTTTGTAAAACTCATTATCTTTGAAATTACATTTTTTCCATCAATAATCTCTAAAATATACATATTATCAATTTTACCTATACAAGTAGAGAATAAAATAGTCATTAATGGATTCTAATATAGAGAAAAATATTATAAAAATTGTTTTATAGAGTCATTAGTAACCACTTAAACATTATCATTGGGTTTATAATGAATAACAACATTTATATATTGAATTTTTTTTCAAATTGACTCAGGTAAATTAAGACCAATATTTAAAATAGATAATACATTATTAACATATATGATGAGATTAATAATAAATTACTATTATAAAAGGCTATGTATATAGAAACTATTAAAAAAGATTTTATCTATATGCTTATTTTTTTATATGAGCTTAGAGTGGATTCTAATAAGTTAAGAAACCTTGTAAGAGTATCTTTAAATGATTTTCAAATCCATGGGAAATATTGAATATTTTTCACAATTGTTTCCTTTATATACTGTATTAACGATCCAATTTATTTATTATTTGAAAATATGTTAAATTTTCTGATATTTTAATTTTAATTTTTTGTTCATCCTCTCAGTAAACATTCATATATATGTTACAAATTTTATAATAGTTTCATTAATTTAATATCAAATTAAGTGGGTTTTAGTGTTTTTATTATAATATACCATTACTGAATTTAATAATTAAACTATTCCATTATAATAATTGGTATTTCCATTTTTTATATAGGTAAATTTCATATCCTGATTAATTTAATCATCATTGAATATATGTTATCAAAAATAGAAGGGTATTGATGTTAAGAATCACTACCAGTGTCACCAATGAATCATTTCTCACATTTCAATAATTTTTATATATCCTCTGTTATTTCAGATTTTTAGGAAATATAACATGGAATTAATTCTATAACAATCATAATTATATTTATCCATTTTAAAAAGGAATACTGAATAATAATTTTATAATTTTTTCCATCAAATATAGGTATTTTCCTTTTTAAAGTCTTATAAACATAAAAATTTAAATTTTTATCTTATAATTCTCTCTTTTTGATATATTTTTTGTCTTTTCATGGATCTATTATTGGAGTTTCTTTTTAAATGGTCATTTTTTTATCATCCTCACTTTTCCTTTTGGTAATTATATTAGAAAGTAAATTATAACACTATTTTTTATGAAAATATAAAAAATTATTTATAATGAATAAATTTAAGATTATTTTCCATGTGATTTTGTACAGAATATGTAAATTTGAATTAGATATTAACTATACAGTTTTGTGTTTTTATAAGAAATTACATTCCCCGTAGTTTTAGAAAATATTTTTCTTAAAATTATTTTAAATGAACACAATTTTTTTAAACATTTGTTTTTCTAAAAAGCTTAAAATGTTTTTCCCATCCATGGAATTGTTATTTTATATAATTATATTTGATTAATGAATATTATTGAATTATTATCATCAACCAACATTCTTTTAAGTATTATTAAATCTTGTATTTTTTAAATGATATGATTTATCATTACCTTTGCCTTACCTTACCATCCATCATCAATTAGAATAAAATTTCTAATAATTCATTTTCATTATGAACACTCTCTGTTTCATTCCTCTTATTGAAGGGTGTTAACCAATATTCCATTCAATTATTAATTAGAGAATATATTTTCATAACCATATCCCCATAATCAATATAGTGTAAAGATAATATGTTTTATTTTCTTTATTTAAAAGTATTTCATATGAAATTTTAAAAAAATATTTAGATACCCATTTAATCTCCATGGGTTTATTATAATGATGGGTTACACATATGAATTATTTTTAAAATGATATAAAACCCATTTTATTCCCATTAGTTCCTTATTATATGACAATTGATTGATCTTTAACTAGCACTCATAATTATTGATGATGATCAGTGGGGTCCTATATCACCCACCAATACAATGGTTATGTGTTTATATCATATTATATTATTATTCATCAATTATTATTAGTTTCTCATTTGAATGGGTACTGATGGTGTGGATCATGAATGTCATACAACCTACACTAATGTATGTCACACATTTGAAAGATGTTTCAATGTTTTATTCCTATATAGGACAAATTTTCAATCTCTCATGGCTTATATTTATTGAATCACACTTCTTAATCATGTGTTATTTTATATTGATATTTACACTATTATTTATGATGTATTTATTATTATTAATTCCTTATATATATTGATTATTCTTAGATAATCCTCATATTTTCACTTATAATCTTCAATTTTATTTTCTTAATTTTACATATACTAAGGATATGATATAAAAATTTCTTTTATATCATTTTAACAATGTTACATAGATACAAAAAGTATAAATTCTTAGAAGAGTTATTATAATGACATGATCTTTTATAAATTAATTTCCCCTTGGTTGTTTAATTAAATGTTTGATTAAGTAATATGGTTATAGGAAACACAAGACCATACATGGTTATATAATATGATTTATATGACCGTGAATAATATTAAATTTGTTGATATAGCCTTTAAAAAGTGATCCATTGATTAATATAAATATAGGGCTTTAACAAATCCAATCAACATAGAAAAAGGATTTGATGACCTCGTCCATTAGAATTGTCACCTAGGAAGCCAATTTAGTAGATCTTTTGAGAGATATAACATCATTGGACGTTTCCTTTGACAAATCCCAATATAAGACCCCACAAAAAAAATCATTATTGAAATTGTTTACAAGAAAGTTTAAGCTCATCGAGACCATTACCAAAACATTTTTTTATAAATGACCCCATGAATGCATAAGTGTCACAAACCATACTATTAGGGAATACATATTTGTCATAATGAAATATGTATCAATAACCTAATAATATGAAAATGAATATTGTATAGTATAATGAATTTAATTTCAATTTTATTGTTACATTAAAAATGATTTTAAATTTGATTCAATTAAAGTGAAATTGTATTGTGTGGTAGTACTACAATTCAATTAAAAGATTTTTTTGATGAATTTATTTTTTAAATAAATAAGATTTTTTCTTTAAAAAATTTATTATTATATATGTTTTAGTAATTATAAATAGTCATATAATTTTTGTGAAGTGAAATGTTCTTTTTATAAGGGTTAAAATCTATAGTTGTTAAAACCCCAAAATTTTTCAATAAATGTCGACAATTATTTTTTAAGAGATTATTCACATATATTAAAATCTACTTAGATAAAATGAATATTATTTTTTTAATCATTAATTTGAAACTGTCCAATGATGATTTTTTCATAATTTCTATAGAAAGTCAAATTTTAGGGTAAAAATTAAATACCATATAAATATATTGTAGGTTTAATAAAATCATAAAGACCAAAAAATGACGTGATAAATAATTTAATGGGTATCCTTAGACAAATATATGGGTTCCCATTTAAATTATGTGATTTTATGTTACTTGATTAAATTTATGAAGCCTTTATGAATCCTAGAAAACCTATAGTATATTTTATTGTTTTATAGTCTTTACATAAAAGTATTACTCACCTCCACATTAGAAAGGGATTTATTTTAATATTATCTCCCATTTTCATAATAAGATCATAAAATCCTACCAAATTGGGCAAGAACCATAGGATAATTTGGGGTTTTGAATATTTTATTATATAGAGTCCAAAACTTGTGTTTGTGAAATATTAAAGAATTTTCATCTCATGACCTATATAAATCTTTGAAATATCCCACTTATCCACCCTAAAAATATGTGCCCAATATCCATACTCTGATCTATTCTCTCTAAAATCCTCAGAACGATCCCTAATCTCTGATTAATTAACTTTTCAAGATTTTGGAGCCACACATTCAAGTGAGGGTTATTTATTTTCACAAAATTATACAAGTTTCATTAACTTGTTATTCCCTTTTATTTTCAATTAATAATTATGTGTTATGTTTGTTTACCTCAAAAATATATCCCTTACTATTATTAAATAATGATATACCCCTTTCACTTTCATTAGTCATGCCATATACACCTGTAATCTTGCTGAAATTTCCTAAGCACATTTCCTTCCACTTTTTATTCATGGTTATTTATTATCACATGCCTTCTTTTTTCTAATTCTAAAAGTGTGGAAATATCTTCACATGTACCCATTAATGACTAATTCATTTAAATATTATGAGTGATGGGTTTCTCTCTCATCATTGAATTTTTTAAATTTTTATGTGATCTCATTATACTATCGAATTTTGACCACAATTTTCTATAAAAAATCATTCATGTAGTGAATGTCAAAACCATTTCCCATAAAGAGTGTTCACATTAATGCACATATTAAATTTTATTGGGGACTTACATGTATATAATCCACAATCTTTAATCAGGGAAAAAATTTAATAATTAATTAGTAATTGTTTACGATCTAAGTGGAAAACACAACCATGAGAATGAAATGAATGTGATGGCTATTCCTGGAAATATATAAAACTATAATTAATTAGGAAATTTTTTGTATCATGATATTTCATGTTTGTACAATGGTGTATGAGATTCATTTCTGGTGACTTTCTTACATTATGACTTAGTGGTTTATCATTGATCTATGATGCGATGTTTTATGTTGATACCACAATTCCCATGTTATGATTATATTTCTATATCATGCCGTATTATTTGTGTACCTATAGTCCTTATTTATATGACTTTTCTATCTTGTTTTATTATCTTAATGTTATTCCATGTTTATTCCAATATTGGGCTATATGGATCACCTATTTCATATGAATTCCCCTTTATTATCCAATGAATATTTATGATTATGCATGTTTATACTATTTTCAATAAATATGTTTTCATTCATGTTTAAAGATGTAATGAAATGTTACTAATTCCGAAAGAAATTATAATTATTGACCTTTTAGGTTTTATTATTTTAAATTTTATGTAATTAAATCATGTTTTAATGTGTAATAAATATAAGGGTTGTTATAGTTAATTATATGGACAATTAGTGAGATATGTTGAGGTTTTATTATGGGATAATAAGTTTCTTATATATTGGGGAAAAATGTTCAATGGTTGAAAAAAGAATTAGTTTTTTTAGTTAATTATTTTTCATAATTCAGTGAAACTCTATACATAAATGGATTATTGAATGGTTTATAATATAATATTTTCTAAAGTACAATTAATTTAAATAATGATGACTGGAGGAAACTATACATTATATAAGAACAACACCTAGAAAACATTTAATATTATGATGATCTATTCTGAAGATAAATTTTTTTCTGAAATTGTCATAAATGATTGATAAGTAATGGTTGACAAAAATTTCCAAGGTATTGATAACATTTTATGAAATTTGAGGAAATTTTTTGGCGATTACGATAAGATAGAACTGGTCAACACCCTAATGACATGATTAAGTGAAAATTATTTATTTAGAAAAATGTACTAAAATTTGTATAAAAATTATATTATGTGGTTTTTATAGTAATAAATCCCTATATGGATCCTATGTGTTTTGACGGGGTCTGGAACAGATTTTCACAGTGGTAATAACAAGGAAAATTTCATATTAGTTATTAAGTCAATCATCACATGGTATATAACTGATATTCTTATCTAGAAACCTAGTGTGACACCCCCGCTTGAAGTGCATTGGCCAATAAAATTATTCTTATACACCATTATAATTTTTTTAATTTACATTATGGGATTAGTCTATGAAGTTTGACCAAACTAAGAGAGTAACTGGATGAACCAAGTGCGACGTTGATAAAATAAAAGTATCATATGATGAAATAAATGTTTCATTGGATATTACATATTGATAATGTGATTTCCAATTCATATGATAATTTATGATAATTGTATTGGATATTATTATAATAATTTATTATTTATTATTTTTATTGAAACATGATTAGGGAAATGAATCCCAGAAATCAATAAATCTTAAAATAGTTATGTCTTATAACCCAATAAATGAGAATACTTAAATGGTTAAAATTCTAGGTATATTGTTTTTTTGTAAATATGGTTGTGTTCTGGTTGAAGTCCAGAACACTAAATTTTATTCCTAAAAGAAAATAGTATAATGGGAAATTACATGAGATGAAAATTAGTTATTTTTTTGGTTTCACTAATATAGTACGAATGAAAAATCTGAAGGAAGGTCATTCCTCCAAACAACTTCGTGAGGAAATAACATATTGGAAAGACCATTGGAAAACCTGTTTGCTTCACAGTAGGTGTGGCTGACAATGAAATTGAGATTCCAGAGCGAGTTAAGACAATCAATCCATCGAGAGGTGTGAGTCCAGGCAAGATAGGCAACACCATTCCAAATGGATTGCACAATAGTTGTGGAGTCATTCTCAATACAATTGTTTTTATAGTTTTACCTTTTTTTCAAAGTAAATGGTATGAATAAAACCTAGAATTTCAGCCTCCAAAGCACAAGAGAGATCACAACTTCCCCAGATACAACCTAGGATCTGATCAAGATGGTATCTAAAGATGAAACCATAGCCCGAGGGCCTGGGGTTCCCCATTGAAGCACTATCCACATTAACTTTGATCCATCGAGTAGGAGGAGCTAGCTAGATGTATTCTATAGTGTGTTTTTGTTTCATATAGTTTACACAAACTCCGATGTGACGAAGGATCACAAATTCCTTAACGGAGTTGTCACATTTGTCTTTTTGAACTGAGTCAGGCTCTCAAATAGCAATAAAAATACTCATTTTACCAAAATTTAATCTAAATGTGTTTTTATTATACATAATTCCATTTATACTATACCAAAGGATGTGAAGGAGCTCCTCAACAGTTGTAATAAAGAGGTTTCAAGTTTTTAGGGACCCCGGAAAATCAACCGTCATTATTAGCTGAGAAAAAATAAAGTTATTCAAAAGCCATATGAACTCAAAAGATCAAAAATGTTATTCCAATGAGAAGAAGTAGTGTCACAAGGTAGGAAGAGATGACTAATTTCCTCAAAATTCTCGTTTCACATTCTATATTTAGAATACAGATTAATACAATAATATTGCAGACATATATTAGTTGGAATTTTTTTATGTAGAATCTGCCAAATAAGAGTAAGGCCAGATTGCTTTATACATGCTTTTCTGATGTTTTTAACGCAGTTAAGATTATTTTCAATGTTAGAAAAGCAGTGGATTTAAAAAAAATTAATCATGCATGCCATTTTGAGCAGGATGCCAAATAAAAAGATCATCATGAGTTGTGAAAGATTAGTTCTCGACAATCTCTTTAACATTATCTGGAAAATATAATATTTGCGAATTAAGAACATCCCTAAGGGAGCTATTAGTGGGGACATGGGTAGAAGCGTTGGAACCATAGAAATGATGGGGGAGCCAGTCCAGTTGTCAAACAAAAAATTAAGAGTTGAATCCTTACTGACAATCCATCTATAATTATCCATGATGAAGGAAAAAAGAAGATTTGATGGAGGGCCAATTAAAAGAATTCGTATAGTGAATATTTCATGTCTTAATCTTATAAAAGAAACGAGCTTTACGAAAAATCGTGGAGTGAGAGTTTTTATTTATAAGAGACCACATGAGTTTTTCTTGGAGATAATTCTTGAATGTTTAAAGTTTTTTTTATTCCAATTCATACTTTCTCTATGGGTTTACATGAGGTAGACCAAGGGATCGTTATAGGTTTTCTCTTGAGATTACTTCTGCTCTAGATAACGTTTTTTAGAGCAATATTAAGACATTTTAAAAGACTCTCTAGCCATTTATATATCATCATGGAGTAAACCAATTTAGAGACCATGGTGGATTTGACAACGCAAACTCTCCCCGCCATTGAAAGTGTTTTACCTTTCCAAGAGGAAAGTTGTCAATGAATTTGATCAACAATGTGTTGAAAATAGATTGATTTGGTTTGGCCTATGAAAATGGGGAAACCAAGGTAGGTGAATGTAAGGGACCCCTACTGGACCCCTAGAGCATCAATAGTTTGAGCTTTTCTATTGGGGGGAATCTTTTACCAATGTAGATGATAGATTTGTTCCAGTTGACACATTTTCCAGACACTTCATCATAGTGAAAAATGGTGTATTTGAGTTTATTAATATTTCTTTTGTCACCTTAGAGGAATAAATTCATATCATCAGAAAATAATAGATGGGATGGGGCATTTAGGATTCTAAAGGCAAGAATCGGTTAGATCCTGCCTTGATCTATAGCTTGAGTGATTAATCTACTCAGGCAATCATCCGTAATAGAGAAAGGAATGGAAAAAAGAGGATAAACTTGTATGACCTCTATAGAATATTTAAAGAAGCCTCCCGGAGAGCAGTTGACAAGAACCGATACATGGACTTAGTTGAAAATACTTTTGATTCTATTGATAAAATTTTCATTGAATCCAAAATTATCTAATAATTTAAAAATAATCCTCCAATCAATAATATCAAAATCTTTAGTGATATCTAATTTTATGGTAACATTCTCACCTCTAGAGTTTCTATTTATGAGATTGGTGGAGTCAGAGGCGAGAAATATACATTCTTGCATAGATCAACCTCCATTGAAGCCAAATTGATTCCATGAGAGAATTCAATTACTAATGGAGAAGATTTTGTTGGCAATGATCTTGGTGATAATATTAAATAGTGAATTTTAATGGGCAATGGGTATAAAAAGATGGATTTCATCAGCATTTTCCAATTTTGTAATAAGAGTAAGGAATTGGGAGTTTAAACCAAGAGGAATAATTCCTTTGTCAAGGAATGTTCTGACCATGATACCGACATCATTCTTAATGTCATCCCTAAGTTTTTAAAACAAACCGTTGTTGAAACCATTAGGAAAAGGGGAACTATCAGGGTTAAGGCTGAAAACAGGGTCCCTTATTTCATTATCGAGGGGGTGCAATTAAGGAAATTATTATCTTTTATTGTTACCATATTTGGGATTACAGTAGGAAATATGACTTTGTTGATATTAGGGACATTGGAGATGTCGCAAAAATAAGAAACAATATGATTAGATTTCCCTTCATCTGAGTCAATGAGGTTATTTTCATCCCTTAAACAGAAGAGGGGCTTACTGGATTTTCTAACCCTTTTAGGGGAGTTATAAAATTTAGAATTTCTATCTCCATCAGTTAGCGATTTAGCTTTGAATATTTTATTTTTTATGTTATCCTTGTAGTTGAGCATATAATGAAATTTAAAAGGGATGTGAATTTCATTTTGAGGTTCATAGAAAAATCTTGAAGTATAGTTATTGTTTTGAATTGGAATAAATATTTTTCTAAGAAATGAATTTCCTTTTCATTAAGATCAGATTTGAATTTGTACCACTTTTTGAGGATATGTTTGAAATTTTTTAATTTAGTGGTCCAAGAAAAAAAAGCATCAGTGCTACACATGTTGTTCCATGTATTATTAATTATGGTAACAAATTAAAGGTCTGAGGGCTCGACAATATTAAACAAAAAAGGAAGACATGTCTTTTGAAAACTCTGACCAAAACTGACTAGGATAGGATGGTGGTTCGAAGCTAGCTTAGGAAGAGTAATTCTCGAGATATGATCTCATTTATTGAGGGCAGAGTCATTAGTGAAATCTTTTTCCAGTTCTCTCCCCACCACCCTATTTTAATGATGCCTATACCAGGTTAATTATGAACCTGTGTGATTCACTTCAGTAAGGTTATCAGCCTCTATGCAGGATTTAAAATCATTTAAAGAGATATTGAAGGATGAAAGACCATGTTTTTCTATTGGATAAAGAATATCTCCAAAGTCACCAACCAAAATACAGGGGTGTTGTATTTTTCTGTTATGGTGGGAGAGTTCATTCCAAAGTGGTCTTATATCCTGATATTTGTTTTCAGCATAAACTAGATTGTTGAAGATATGTGAGTGATCAAGGTAGTACTCACATGTCAAATATTGATCCATGATACTAAAATTTTTCACATTTTTAAGGGATGAATAGAGGAATTTACAGAGAGTTTCAACTGAATTCCAGTTGCTACACACTCCTAATAAAGAAAATCCATGATTACAAATATGAAGAAATCTAGTAGTGAAATTATTTTTTGGTTCAGCAATGACAAGAATTTTAGGATGATGAATGAAAATGATCCTTTTTAAAACATTTAGGGTGTATGGGTTTGCAATACCGTTACAATTCCAAAATAAAAGATGAATTAAAACTTGCTTTTGGTGTGTGCACCCCCTTTCTTTTTTACTTGTAGAGTTTTCCCCTCTGGTTTTTCTGGGAGAAAACACTCTTTTAGGTGGGAAATGTTTCTCGTATTTACTTAAATTAGTAGCAGGATTTTTCTCAGAGGCACCTGCCTTGACATTGATTTAAACAGATGGAATAGGAGGTAGTGAGTTGTTGGAAGGATCAGAGGCTCGACTGGACTATTTCACAGCTTCATAACTTCTTACAGTATTAGTAGGGTCAAGACCGAATCATCCTGGGAGATGATTATTTCTCCTTCATTAGGTATGCTTTCATATTGTGTAATGGATGAAGAAAGGGTGTTAGAAGTTCTTGGTTTCTCAATCCCCTTTAACAAACAATATAAATTTTTGTTAAATGATTATATAGAAAAATATAACATTGCTTTATTAATTCTATATTTATTATGTTTATATAAATATAATATTTTAACAATGATTATATACACAAATTCATTTTATGATTAAAATATTTTCCTATTATATATTTTTATTTTATTTAAATTATAAAATATATAATTATATAAATTTATGTTAATTATATAAAAATAATTTATATACCTAATTCTAATATTGGTTTATTATAATTTTTTTGGAATTTTATAAATTGAATGATTTATTAGTGTATAGTGAAAAATATTTGTTTGGGAAATTAGTTGACATTTATATAATTTTTTTGTGTACATGTATGAATTATAAATTAATGAATGCTTTTTAAAAGCTAAAATATTTTTTATATAATAGTATTTAGAAATTCTAAAATGATTTTTAATTTACAAAGACATATTTTATATTTTTGGACGTCAATTATATTTTATTATTATTTTACAACATTATAAATTTATAATTTTAAAATAAAATATTATCACTTATGAATGATAAATAAAATAATATATATTTACATTTTTTTAATTTATAGTATTAAATTACATATTATTATAAATTTTATTTCTAGGTATATAGGATAAATTACAATGGTAAAAAAGAGGTAATGATATGAAATCCAAAATACTAAAAATGAGTAACCTAAGAGGTAAAAGAAGTAAAATGCTTAAGAATGTGTTTATATGTAGTATAAGGTATTTATTTAGATTATCACTTCACCTATAAATTATATTTCAATTTTTTAGGAATATTCTTTGAGTGTGAAATTTCGTTTTACTAATTTATTGGGTAATTACCAAAATACTACTTATTTTTTTAACTTATAAAATTGGTACACCACTACTCACATCCCCTTATGAAAAAACCAACTAATTTCAACCCAAAACCTTCATAACAATCTAATAAAAAATCCTAGAAATCTAAAACAATTTTTGGTCTTCCTAAAAGTTCGTACCTCAAAATCCAAACCTAGTTGAAATGAATATAATCCATGATGTGAGGTATAAATTTGTAACTTCTTTTGTCCCTGTTTTTTAATTAATGATCACATTTTCTTCTTCAATTTCAATCACCCCATATTAAAATGATATATAATGAAACATTATTAAACTGATCTTTTATTATAATTAACGCACAATCATTATCTAATAACCCCTTTCACATTTATATAAATGGAAACTTGTTTCATGAGTGTGTTTAGACTAACTAGTCAACTATTAATCATGTTTAATTTTCTATCCCAATCAATCATGGATGGAATAAATGTGAAATTTATCAAATAAATACGATATATATTATATTTTTTTAATCATATAGAAATTAATATTATTAATTTCTCTCAGTATATAAATAACATTTCCTCACCCATGTGTATATGAGGACTATCAACTCCCTAGATTGGTGTATTAAATTATTCATTTATACCATTCCTGGATGGTTATAAGAGTTTTTATAAATCAATATTTTATGATATTAAAAAAATTCATAATAGAAAATCAGTATTTTATTAAATATATGTCTAATTAATATATGCTATAAAATTAACGGTCTTGTAAATTTTAACTAACAAGGAAACAAAAAATTATTCATATTATGGAATATTCTCATATATATTAAATTTGATTCTAATTCCATAAAATCATTATATATAAAATTAACTAAAACTAAATATTATATTTATTCTATCCATATAATGATATTTCAACTAGTCTGCCACAACATTATCTATTAATCATGATAACTTCATGTTTAGGTTGGTTAGTCCACATACTTGAACAATGTTGTGATTTTTTATCATGTATGTTTATGGGAACATAATTATTGATATAATATATCATAAATATATAGTTTATGATTTTTTTGGTTCTAGAATGGTAATGATATTAATAAATTCATTAATTAATAAAAAACATTTTCCATCAAGAATCACTAAAAATGATTTTTTTAAATTTCATCTTCAATTAAAAACACAAAAACACTCATTAAATGAGTTGAATTTTTTTAATAATAATCCCAAATATTATATTAATATCCTTGTAATGATGAAATCAATAATAATGATTAATAATAACACCACTATAAGGGAACTAGTTCAAAACCAAAATGGTTACCCACAATTGATTTTGAAAAAAGATAACAAAATAATTAATACACATAAAGATAATTAGTATAAATTATATTTATAATAGGATACATAATTTATGATTATTTTAAAACTAGTGCTAATGATATTTATTTTTTAATATAAGAGATTATAGTGCATTAATGTAAGAAGGAAAACAAGGTATGGTCTTATTTTCCGAGATTACTACTCAACGTGACATGTTTTATATACCTCACGAATTGTTTTATGGTGTATTCACTAAAAATGGCTTCAAATATGAAAATATCAACCATTGAGTTGAATTTTAAAATCTATTATATGATATTCATCTAAATATTTATTAATTCTAACATTAAAATTTTTAAGAGTTCCGTAGACTAAATTTATTATTCAAGGGGTCATTGTCATTCTTGCATGAATTTAACTTTGAACTATTTCATGAACTAGAAAATCCCTTACCTTTATGGTACTACTTCCCTTTATGTTAAAATTACATCACATTATAATTAACAACATCTTTGATAAATATGTTTCAAAAAAATTATATAACATTGGTAAGAATCAAGCCTATTATTAGCAATTAACATTTTCAGTAATCTAGATAATTTATATTCCTCCATTTTCCCCCTATATCATTAGAAATAATTATATTTATTATTTTATATTATTCTCTTTATTGAATTTAAAAAAAATTTAAATGAAGATTTTATAATATTTTATTCATATGGGTTTTCAAAAAAGGAATAACAAATTATTATTTAAATGTTTTCCATAAATTAAAAATAAAATTATTTCTCACCTAATTTTTTTGTGGATAACATTTTTTCTTTTAAAATTTATATTATTTGAGTATATTTTTAATGAATAATTTTTTGATAGTCTCAATTCACATTTCAGAAAACAACTATTCATAGAAAAGAAGAGCTATTAATTCTCCTTATGGTATTATTAAAAATGATTTCCATATATTATTTTATGATTTTATTCTATGTGAACAAATATCTTCATTAACTATTTGGTTATATATTATACATTACCTAACTGTATCCATTTCATCAAAATAAATATTTTTTATTTAAATTTTAAAATATATTAAAAATAAAATATTTTCAAATTATTAATTGCATTTTTTATTTTCCATATTGTTTTAATAAAACAGCTAATAATTTTATTCATTGGTGTAATTTTCCATTCCAAATATTTATATATTATTCATGGATATTCATTGAATTTCACCATTAATCATATTTATCTAGTTGGTTTTCTAATGTAAATTTCTCTCAATTATATGACCCGTCACTACATTTTTATTTTCCAATTATTCCATGTGAAAACAAATGACATTTCCTCCAATTTATCTTCTATTTTGAATTTCGATATTTCTTAATTTTTATATATGTGTGTTCACCTAGACTGCCTTCTTGGATTGATTGGGGAAATTATTATATTATTCATTAATCCTTTAACTATATGGTATAAATAATATATGTTTCATTACAATGATTAAATGCTATTTACCTATAAAATTTCCAACAAAATTTGGATACCCATTTATAAATCATTAGTTTATCATGTTGATGATTTCCATATTTGAATCAATTTAAACTAGTTAGGAAAACCATTTTATTTTCATGGTTTATTTATGTTGTGAAATGTTAATTATTTTTTGATGGAACTCATATTTATGGATGATGATGGGTGTTGACCTATATCTCACATTAATATAGTTTCTATGTGTTAATGTCTCATGATGTAGTTATTTATGATTACAATATAGTTACAAGAAATGATGGGAATAGATGGTATGGAACATTAATTTAATTTCAATAGAATAATGTATGCGACTTAATAGAAATATATTTCATAGTTTTATTCTATACCTCATGGCTATGTTATCCTATTTTGGATCAGGTTTATCAACTTAATTCTTGATCTATGTATTATTTTATATCATTATTTATGAAAATAGTTATTACCGTATATTTATTTTTTATCATTATATTCTTAATCTCAGTTATAAAAAATATTCTCATATTATAATCACTTATGATCTTTTAATTTTTTTATTTTCCCTTACTGAGAATCAAATTTCACTCCTTTCTTAATAATCGATTTACCTATGTTATAGTGAAAATATAAGTATAAATATTATATAAGTGTAAAATATGTAGTGAATAAGTTAGATATATTGAAGATTATTTAGGGGTTATTTAGTTTAATATATTATGAAAAAGTGTATACTAGTATCCAAATGCCTTAATTTTTTAGTTAAAGGTTTTTTATTATCTAACACTCATCACATAAAATGTTCTGAGATTGTATTGTAATGAAATACTTTATTTATGTCATTTACTTTATGTGGTCATGCATTTGGGAATCTATAGATTTTAATATCATGAAAAGTCTATAATAGAACCAGGTAGAATGTGTTAAATTAATGAAATACAAATTTTTTATAAAATAATATGTAAAAGTGAAAAATATAGAAAAATAATAAAAAAATACTATGGGAATATGTCTTCAATGTGATTTTTTATGAATAATCATGTAAAATAATGAGAAATACAAGGGATTTCATAGATTTTATTTTTTAGGAGACAAAAATCTGTAATTAAAACACCATATTTACCAATGTAAGTCTACTGGATCTTTTACAACACTGAATATAAGAAACATATCAATGGATTAACTGAAAGGGAAAACATACATTTTTTTAAATGGAGGGAACTAAACTAGAAGAGAGTAATAAAAAAAAATTTATAGAGATGTAGTCTATAAATATGTGCAGGTACATAATTTATGTCTACTATGAATTCAATACAACAAAAATAATTATAATACATGTTTCAAAAGTTAACTATATATAAATAATTAATATTGATTCAATTTCCATACAATATCCAAATCTATTTTTACTTTCTTGAAATGTTTCATGAGAAGTATTGTAATAGAGTTTTATGTGGAATTTTACTACTATAAGTGATTATAAATGAAAAAATTGATATATAAAATATTTTTTGGTATTATAATGATATAATTGATATTAAATATATGGTGAATAATTTATATGTTGAAAATAACAAAAAAATGGATTTTTTTTCAAAAGAATTTTTTTAATGTTAAAATGATGTATATTTTTAAAATTTGTATAATGATTTATAATTAATTTTCCTTGTATTATTGATGACTATTCCATTCAAAGAAAACCAATAGAGTAATTTATGACTAAATAAATTTCTAAATCAAAAATCAATTAATGTTGATTTAGAGGAACCAATTCAAACCATATGAAGGCTCAATAGAAATAGTCATACTCCCCCTCCCACAATGATGATACTAGTATCATTTTGTGAGGCTATTTAAAATATAATTTTATAATGTTTCATTGATAATACATATAAAATTATGATGAAATAGACATAGGATGTTTTTTATAATGAAATGGTAAAATATCATTGGGACCATGTGTATATTTAGATATAACCAGATTGAAACATGTTATGTATCGTGAAAATTTTTTTAAGATTGTATGAATGTTTCACTTTGAAAATGAGGAAATTTAATTTGTGCATATATTTTTAAATATAAAATATAATGATGAAAAAATAATTTTTTATCTTTTACAGCTCAAATAAACAACATATTATATAAAACAGATCTCTTATTACAATCATTATTAAATAATATAAATAAGATATATTTTTTAATGAATTATATTTAATTTTATATTATAAATATTGTTATCACTTCCCCCTCCCATGGATCCTCTTTTAGACTATAAATGAAACGTATGAGGGGCCCTCGAACCCTCCCTCTAATAAGCCTCCGTTTTGAAACAAGAACTAAAGATATATAAAATATATGACGGTAGGTATTACCATCATATTATAGGTGAGTATATATGAAAATGATGAAATACATTGATGAATCAACATTTCAGAGAGGATAAGTTTTCACAATCACATAGTCCATGAAAAGAAATACAAATGAATGTCTCTAAAAAAATTCCAAAATAAAATTCCATGTAGTGATATAAAATTAGTTCTAAACCCAATTATTAAAACACAAATATATCATCAATATACTATGGGAAACATTATTTTATTATACATTTTTTGTGATAGAAAACAAGTATATTCAATAGGATCTTCCAATTTTTCTTCTCAAAAACATGAAAAGAATATACCAATTCCCAAATTAATCAACAATTGAACTAAGATACCCCGAAATAGATCAAATAGTCATGATATCATCTCTTGTGAATAAATAACATAAAAAATTTATTAATGAATTTTCCAGGACAATAAAATTTAAGGCACTAGACAACCAATTCCAAATGACAATTCACTTCCCCACCACAAAGTCAAAGGTATTACTCTCCCTTTCTATCCATGTATTCCAATCATCAATATCATCAATCATACTCCTAAAATAAAGATATTAAGACATTATCACTATTAATAAATCACCCCATAACATGTATGTTGGAAAAATCATCTCCAATGAAGACCATGCAACATATCCAGTTCAGCGGGTTATGGAACTACCAGAGACCTATTCTCTCAAGACTATTTCTAAAAATGCATTATTTAAACACGTATATTAAATAAAAGTGTTTTTTTATTTCTTATTTAACATTATTATTATTTGATAAAAATTAAATCTCAATTAAATCATGAATTCCCATGAAAGGATTTTTTATTATCATTTAATAATATCTATATATACAACTTATTTTATAACACCATTGAAAATTTAACCAAATATTGTGCCACACAAAACTCTATTAGAAAATTTAATAAGTTATAACAATCCTTATATATTGGGTAATGTAAAACTATGATAGAAAAGTACTCAAATTATCAAAAAGGTAATATCACAAGATTACATAATGTGTTTGATCACATGTTTAATAACCTGAAACACCAATAGAGGGGAGGGGTTAATTGGGGTATCAGTGTTTTCATTGAATGTAGAAATTTTTTCCCCAACATTATTAAAAAATAGTAAAAGTTTTTGGAAGGAATTTTATATTTATCAAACACCCATATGCAGATATTTAAACACAACACAATTGTTATAATTAGATCACCAATAAGGGAAAGACTATGGAGAATATGATGACAATGTGTCTATCATCCCTCTATTCACTATAAATTACTTGATATTTTGTATTATAAATGATTATAAACTATCACTCCATTCCTAGAACAATACATTTCTATGAACTTTAGGGGAAAACAATACTTATTTCATATTACGTCAATAGAATCCACATTTCTCACTACATAAGTCACATAAGTCTCATAAGTGTTTTTGTGATGTCTTTATCAGTTATAGGCATGAAGGTCATATTAATACATAAGTCACAAATGTATTTTATCTAATCAAAATGTATCTATATTGAAATGTATTCCTGAATTTATTCACTTGAATTCATTGTTCTCTCTACGTAGATATACAAAACAATATCTTTGTGAAAATATTTTACATTTATGATACATTTGTTCGGTTTTCGAAACACCTTATTTTTTACACAACTCCTTACATTTATTTTGAAAATTTGGTTTGAGAGAAAAACATAAACTATCAAAAAATACAATGTTTCATGTAGATCACATGGTATTTATAAACACAATCCACATTGATTGTACAACTTAGCTTCGTGAAACTCATTCTCGAAGAAGATGTTACATGTCTTCGTTAAGAGAGTTAATAATTGGAATGGTGGTACCTAATTATTTATAGTCATAGTTAACCAATCACTCAAAAATATTAGTAACCATCGAATTCAACCATAATATCACACTAAAGGAAAATTTATTGTTCGGGGCAGTTATTTTTGGGTTTTTTGGGTTTTTAAACCGCCACTATATGCATATGTGTCGGTTTTCAAAAACTGTCACCACATTGTGTGTTGGGACACTATTTTCGGAAGTTAAAGCTGTTTAGTGGCAGTTTATAAGAACCTTCGTAGTTTGCAGAATTCGCAGTGGTAATGATGTTTTATAGTGGCTGTTTTCACGGGGCATGGGTCAATTTTTTTAGCGGCGGTTATAACCGCCCCTAAAAACCACATAACCACTACAAACTACACGCAGAAGATGGTCATTTGTAGCGACAATTAAAACCTCCCCAAAATTTAATATCGTAGTGGTAGTTATAACCTCCTCTAATAGTAAAATAATGACAATTAGTAGTGGTAAAATCCACCGCTATGTATTCCTATTAAATTTAGTGGCAGTTAAAGCCACCGCTAATAGAAAAATAATGACATTTAGTGACTGTTTTAATTTCCATTATTTATTCCAGTTACGGTTACAGGTTGTTAAAACAGCCACTAAAAACATATTTACAGAAAAAAACAGCAGTTCTTGCAGCTTTTGTACCAATTCCCTGAAGAAAAAAAACATTTCAAGAATACCAAAAGACCAAAATACTACATAATATATCAATATGAAAAGATATTCTTAAATAATAACATCAAAGTGTGTTTTGATTCATACGTAATAAAAACTAGAAAAGTGGTGTGAGCAATATCTTTTTATAAAATGTCAAACTTCTATTGTGGCCTATGAATCTCTTCAACATTATCCCCATGATAAATATTACCCCTATAATGAGTATGAGCATTTTTCAAATATGCATATGCTTATATATATGAGACATAATCTTTAGGGTAGATTATCATGATAATTTTTTATCATAATAGTATAAGCAATATAATTTCATAGAAGTACATGAATCTCATATTGAGGTGCTGGGTAGAATACCTTTAGATATTCAATTTTTAAATTTCATAGACCCTTGTGAATAGAGTAATTACACCACTAATGCACTTATTATCAATGTTCCACCACATGAAATTTTAGAATCCATGAAATAGTGGAACCTGATGGGACTATTCACTCAATTTCATAAGGATGCACAAGATGACGATTCTGGAGAATCATTCCCCACATGAATTCCTTGAGATAAAAAAGTCCTATAGTGAGGAGAATTGTAACATCCTTGTTACTATTTTTATATTTTTTTAATGTTTGAGAGTTGTTACTTCAGTTTCAGGGAAATTTTGAGGCAATAACTATGTTTTTCTTGGGATTGAACTTCATAGAAGATCATTTTCACCAAAGAGAGTGCCACTAAGGTGTTGATATGTTGGTTGTGGTGTGTGGGGGGTGCATAGAGTGTATTTTCGCGATACATCCATTTTTGTCATGTCTGCATTGTGGAGAAGGGACACAACGTGGGCCTTGGAGTTCTATGGTGTGGATTGGAAAGATACGAAATTAGGGCTCTTTGGAGTGTTTTGGTTATTCTTCCATTTTTCTCATGGCTTAGGATTGTCACCATGGTTGTGTTATAGTGTCATAGGGTGAGTATTTTGGGGGGGTGGGGTGGGGTTGGGGGTTTTTATCAAATTTGGGGTTGTGGAATCATGGATTTGGATTGTGTAAGAAGACCCCCTTCCTAGTTGTGCTCTTCTAAATAGATCTCTAGAATATATCATAGCCCCTTATATTATTTTATTAGATATCCATCACAAATATAACTTTATTTCTCATATGATGCCTTGACAAGGCTCATTATGGGAAGGACCTTTAGATTATTCCATAGAACCCTCAATTTTCAGTAATTTTTTGGAGTTTTGAATGGGGTTGAAACAATGTTCTCAGTTTTCTAGTCCACCTATATATTCTATAAATACCCATAATCCCCCAACAATCTTCAATATTTTCGATTAGTTCATAGATGACCCAAGTATATCCCTAAGTGTAATTCTGGACCCTTTTCATTAGATTTTAACCTCGGTCTTAGGAGACACACCCTTAACAATTTTAGGTGAGTTTACATATTCCCATATCCTATATATTTCAATATTCTTCATTATGGTAATGTTGTTGGAAAGAGAATATTTGACTCTATTAATTCATTAGTAGGGGACTGATATAGGTTGTTGTGTCCTAAATATGATATGGGCTTCATGATTCCTCACACAATCACTTCATCATCAATTTTTTTCATTGAGTATTCAGATAGTTTTGTTATTGAAATTTGGTTACAATTCCCTTCATTATATATAAAAATATTACTAATCTCCCTAGAATCTAGGAATCTTTTTTATGTATCAACATTATTGGGCCGACATCCCCATAACTAGTCTATAATGCTTTGAAGTGGGATGTTCACCCAGGGCCAGATCACCAAATAAATTTATGAAAAATTAATCATAAAAAATGAATCATCACAATATTGAATCGACATATATGATGCATACCGCACTCATGAAATCAATACATAAAAGGAAACAACATAAATCAATAAAATACATAAAAAGAAACATGAAAAATCCAGAAATTGTTAGGCCGTGAAACTTTTTGGTGGAAACTATGTGCCACACATGATACATATACAAACCGATGATGAAAACATATCCTCACCCGCTCTACCTCCAACATATCAATAATACATCTAATCATTGTTCGATGATGAACACATATCGTCACCCTCTCCACCTCCATCCCAACTACCTACTACCACCTGTAAGAAAATTATATTGAAATTTTAAAAATGATTCATATTTATATCTAAACATAATTTTTTTTTTGAAAACTAAATGATTTTGAATTCTTGTGATTTACCAGCTCACCACCAGTCAATACACTACCACTGGGGGCATATCAGCTCATCTGCTAACGTATATCAGTCAATGCTTTCTACAAAGAGGATATCTGATACCTCTGCTCGTGAACTGTGTTTTGTAGAGAAACAACCTCTAGATGAGAATCCCTAGGTTTGGAATGACTAAAACCAGGAGTATATGCAACTACAATCCCCGGTGGCCTGCCAAAATCCTCTAATTGTAAGGGTCCCAAACCGATCCTGCACACTCTACCAGGATGATCCTTCCCAAGGACTTTAGACACCGGGTCATCCAGGGAGACTGAGTAGGGCTGGCCCGGATTGGCATCCCATAGTTATTTAATTTATACCTATAAATCAAATATCAATATATATTCAAATAGTTAAAACTAATAATAAGTTATTATAATGAAAAAATGAGATCGTAACCCAACTTCTTTCACAGGCTCATTAAGAAAAATTCCATCATATTTTTTGTGAACATCCAACCACACTTCAGTTCGAGATTATTCGTGCCCTAAACTCTATGACTACATTAAACAAAGATAAATCATCAATTTAATATATTAAACAAATAATATTGTCTTATAAATATTTATACTAATGAAAAGATTACCAGATTCTATCGGCTTCTAGAAAAGATGTTTGACCCCGTAGTGTGAGGGATGACTGGCATAACCCGGCTTGATGCATTCTTTCTTGAGAGATAATGAAATATATAAAATGAAATTTAATTGTAATTTAATCAATGTCATATCCTCTTCATATACATGTATAAATGTAAAATTAGGTTAATATAATTATATATATTTAAATATCATCTTCTTCTCATCATAATGTCTGTCAACAATGACCTTCCACAGTTCTTTTTGTACACCATTGGGTAGCTTCTCATTCATTTATTGGAATGTAAAATAAGTATCATTGACATAGCCCCACAATATTCATTTGAAGTCTTTCCATTTCATACAAAGATTTTTCAATGTCCACTTTCGTGCTATCTCATCACTTACTGTAAAGTGGGAAAACATCTGTATACAGATATTAATTTTGAACATATTAATCACCTGACATTCAATTAATCCATAATATATTAAAATTAATTTTATTTGGGAATCAAAAACATCATTTTTCGATCGTGGAGGCAAATGACTCCAATTATCATGAGAAATAGGAAGGGAAAAGCGCTCTGCTACCAGCTAGGCTAGAATTTGGCCAAGTAATTCTACGGCATCATCTGTAGGGACCCCATATGAATAAAATAGGACAACTATATTCTATCCATTCATATTACACAAATATTGTTTTTTTATTTTTATCCACATTTGCATTTTTTCATCTTTAATAAACGAACACTTAGTATAAAAAATGTGCAATAAATTTACTTATATTAAATTTTGATACTCTAACATTGACCCTCTAGTATGTCTGTGATGTACTAGAAGTGGTATGCCGCCACCCGACTGATGAGGCTGCTGAAGGGGGATTCGATGACTCAACTTCTAAATGGATGCTCACAGAGGGTGTGAGATATGGTTTAGGGGGAGATGGTGCAAAGGGTGGGCTACTGGTAGATCAGATGTCATAGCGAGGGAGACATATGGATCACTATCTGTTACAGTAGTGGATGAAATAGTGTATCGTTTCCTTCTTTTCATTCCTATCATTTAATTAAATAAAATTATTTTAGAACATATATTTCAAAAAAATTATGCAGAAAAAAATTTAAAAATGATAATAGATGCTCATTAATAACACCATGATATACATAACAATGATAATGAATGACGACACAAATGAAATAAGTGGTTGCTGAATGAATAAATAATTGTACATACAATAATTTTCCCTTTCAATCATGTATGTTTCCTAATCCATTACATCATCCTCTTCATTCATCCTTGCTAGACTAATATTTTTAATATCATGATGGTCAAATAATTCTACTTCTTGTTGTTGATGAGATTCAATGTTAGAGGTAAAATCTTCCACTTTATCAACCATATCATACAAATCTATTTGTATTATGTGAACAACTACACTCCACCCTTCATCCACAAAATCATTCACATAATATACCATTTTTTCTTGCGATGATAATTTATATAGATCATGCAGTTCACAATCACCATCATCCATCAAGCTATAGAAGTTCACAGATGTAAATTGCAAGGAATCTCTTTTAACACCTCTGATAATATCAACCCAAATGAATTGGAATAAAATAACTGAAAAATGACTGTGGTAGTTTAATTCAATAATATCAGTCATATTTATATAGTATTATACATCATCAAATGTAAATATACTACTATTATGTGTTTTCAAACCCTCTTTTAAATCGATTGTACGAAATCTAAACCCATTCATGTTTTAAGCATCGAACATTATATCTTTTTTAGAGGACCTTGAGCCCGAAACTTCAAATATTATAACACCTCTGCTAATGTATCGGTATTCCTGATCTAAAAAAAGAAAAATACATTATTATATTTACAAAATATATGTGTCAAACTAATATTTTATTTATTGGAAAATTAATGAACTTACACATCATGAAAACCATTATAAAATATCTTTATTAATATATTTCATTATATATCTCTCATTTTTTTTATCCTCTCATTAGCCTCTTGGTTTATATCCTAAACTCTTCAATAAATGGATCTATAATTTCACTATTTAGCAGCACATATCTAAGTGCCTATAATAATTCCAATTCTGTGAGTGTCACATTTGTTATCCTCCCAACTGATTGGCTAATAGCAGTAAATATTTTTTGATAAATGATTTATTTGAGATTGTGTCATTGTGTCTTCAACCTCTCCAAATTTATTAAATATTACTCAATATCATCAATGTATCTATAACTAATGGTAAGACAATCCTTAGCCTAATAGAATTCACCAATAGAGCCTCATGGTTAAGCTTTATTTCCCGCGTATGATTTCTAATTCCCAAGATATGTGTGAAAGAAAATAAACATAATTATTAATTTAATTAAGTGCCAAAAATTGATTACATAACTAGAGAAAATATATATAAAGTACCTCTCAATTAGATACATCCATTGATAATGAATGGGGAATCCTAATATATCGTACTCAACCTAATTCAATATTATATAAATTATTAGAGTAAAAAACGACATAGGAAATATCATCTCCATTCGTAAAGGGTCAATACAAACCACTCATGGAGGTTGTCAATCCGAAATGGATGTAGAGATTTCTCACATAGTTGTCTGAAAAATGTGCAGAATTGGAGTACAAGAGCAGTAATTTTTTCAGGTAATAATATATGTAATTCCAATTGTAGTAACTATTGTAGCAAAATATGTGAATCACAAATTTTCAATCCATGAAACTTACGATTCATCAAGTCAACACACCTATAGATATTTAGTGAATACCCATCAGATACCTTACCATTCTTTAGGATTCATTGGAATGTATCATTATCCGTATTTTTCATTGAAATTTTTTTTGGAGGATACTTTTCATTCTCATCTAGCCATAGATCATGTTTTATATTCATTTCATGTAATTCTGTGCGATCATTGAGATGATCCTTAGACTTTCCATATACATTCATTTCAATATGAATCACATCTAGATTATGCCGCAACAAATTACATTTTCAATACGGAAGATGGAAGAATATACTTTTTTTCTTCAATTGTTGCATTCTAATTTCGCTTGATGTTTCACATCGATCATGTTTCCTACTATAATTCAAATAAAGAATCTTCCCAAATTCTGTTTCAACATTTCCATGTTGTGTTAAAATTTCAGAACCATTTAACAACTTTGGAGGTGGTTTATGATCCATGAAACTGTTAAATTTTGTTCTGTTCATCTGAAATCTATGAGATGCATCGAGAAATATTCGATGGCATATGAAGAATCATGTTCTACTGTGCGGTAGTCATTTGGGATCAAAATCAATGTTACAAATAGTACAAGCCAAATCCTTTTTAGTTTTCAACCAAATAAATTCCCAAGCCTAGGGATGTCAGTAATTGTCCACATTAAAGCATCATGCATTTTGAACATAGTCTTACAAAAAGCATCAAATGTCTCAACACCATTGCTCCACAAATCCTATTATTCTTCTATTAATGGCTGCAAGTATACATCAATATCATTTCTAGGAATTTGTTTTCCAGGAATAATCATCAAGATGATAAAATAATTTTGTTGCATACACATCCACAGATACTAACTGTAAGGGATCAAAACATCTGGCCAAATGCTATAATTGGCACACAAAGTCCCAAATGGGTTGAATCCATCGGTATTCAATCCCAATCGAACATTCCTATAATTATCTAAGAAATCTAGATGTAATGAATCAAATTTCTTCCATGACGGTGAATCTCATGGATGTCTTATTAACCCATAAATTTTTTATCTACAGAATTCCACTTCATTTGTTCGACAGTTTTCAATGACAAGAATAATCTTTCCAATCGAGGCTTTAAAGGAAAGTAATGAAAAACCTTTATAGGTGTGTTCCTTTTCTTCTTCTTCCTGATAGAATATTGATTCATACTGCCAACATCACCCATTTAATTGCATCTAAAAGAAGAACATTTTTTAAAATATTATCTTCATGAATCCTCTTGCCAATAATTCATACAATCATTGGGACACACATGTATTTTTTTATAATTCACACCAAGACTATTAACAACTTTTACATATCATAAAAAGACTCAGGGATGTTTGCTTCAGGAAATGAATCACTGAACGATTCCAATATCATGGAAATTTCCATATTTGTAATTCCACAGATACATTTGATATGGTACAACTTCTTCATAAAATAATGTTTTGAATATTTCAAACATCCACTATAAAACTCTGGATTTTCATCATCAACTAAATCATGAAACATATTTTCCTCAATGATGTTTTCTCTTAAATGAGTCTCCACAAAATCAAGATGAAGATCAACTGATATGTTACAATCTTGATATAGCTATCCTATAGTCTCAAAAACATCACATGTCTCACTACTATTTGTAGAACCCTCATTTGGTTTTTCTGATATGTTTTGATGTTGATGGTGGTATCTTGCAGTGCATAAAGCATCATTTATAAGGATGTGAATTTCATTTTCCATTATTGATGAAGTTTGGAGGTCATTCTGTGGATTGACATCAGTTCTCAACCTTTCAGTAACATTCTGTTATCCATGACAAATCCAACACAAATATAGATGAGGGAATTGCTTCAATATTTAATTTTCATAAACATCATCTCTCTTCAACAATCTTCTAAATATACACATAGAACCTAGACATTGTATTCTCTTTATAACAGATCGATTGGAAATTGAAAAATCTAAAAACCCATTCAAACTCTTAATATGCTGAGGTGTGTTCCTAGGTAATGTGATCCAACTATTATCCATGTATATCGCAATGTGACTATACAATATTAAATAAAATTAAAACACATAGCTATTACTAAATAGGGAAAGATATTCGTATATACTTGTTGAAAAAATATATAAATATGTTACATAAGCTTTTCCTACATAAATAAATATGGTAAATCACCCACTAGAAAACCAAATTACATATGTGCATGCATGTGTATGCTTTTACCCATGTGATTACAAAATAAGTTGAAGATACAAGAAGATAGTTAGTATTTTCTTAGTCAATATACATTTTAACAAGGTTTTTAAATGATCGGTGATGGTACAACATGTTAAATCTTATTTAATAAATAATTTAATTATCATACTCAATTTGGGTCTTGTTATTTTGAATCCCCATAATACATGATGTTAAATTGGGACCCCATATATTGAATATGTATGGCCTAAATATTCATAACTCCTACACAGGAAATGTACCCCTGTGGGAATATGGAAATAATTGATGGTTTCTATATATTAATGACAGTTTAATGTAAACAAAATTTTTTATCTCCATATCATTGATGATGTAGTTAGATGGAATTTGAGTACCAGTTATAACATTGTAGTATGAAACATAATAAACAAGTAATAAAAATATGAATCTAAACCCTACGAAAAATAAAATTTAAACTAAAGGAGCATTAAATTGGGAGGATGAAGAAAATGTGGTAATTTATCTCACCTATAAAATAAAGAATCATTAATTTATTGGATTCACCCTATATTGAAATGGAAAAAGTGTTCTTGATGGGATTTAAGGAATGATTTTAAGAAAAATGATTAACTAGTATCATTTACAATACTACAAAGTATGAGAATTAGTCTTGTGGAATTAGCCTTGAATAGAAAAATAAGCATAACAAAGAGTTTATGGATAGTGAATAGTTCATAAAAGGAGGAAATATAAAAAATTAGTATTACTCCCACAACTGGGATGAAGCCCAATGACTAGAAAGTAAAATATTTTAAATTTAACATTGGTGAAGAAATTTTAACAAGTGGTGTCATCTAAAGTTGTACCACCACAAAGGATTAGAATTAAATTGTGATATTAGGGTGAGTGAACAAATTCCAACCACATTACTCATCTAAACAAAGTTTTAGGTTCACTCTCCCATTAAATTAAATAACAATAACCATTGTTTGAAGTGGCCTAATATTAAGGGGAAGATATTATCCATGGGGTGGATGTGATAATAATGTACATGTTATTCAGCTAAAGGAATATCTAATTAAATCCAAAAAAAGTAATGACATAAGTGATGTAATAATTATTTCATGTCAAAGTTGATATAAAATATTATCAAAATGTTTCAGGGATATTCCTAACTCAGTAAGTGGGGTTAAGAACACCCTATATTTTCTTCAAAACAAGATCTAGATGTTTCATGCTGAAGTAATGTCACTTATTGAATCTAGAATTACATAAAAATGGATTATTATATAGTAAAAAGAGTTTTCCAAGGCTTAAATAATAGAATCAATGATTTAATATTGAATCTGGATTATAACAAGGGATATCAAGCACTGAATTTGGTATAATTAGACCGCTAATAAAAAGAAAATTTTAGAGGAAGAAGTAGTTACATAGATGAATTTTATATTTATTTATTTACATGTAAAACTAAGTGGTATTATCTTTTTATGTTTATAGAATAATTAAAATATACCAATCAGAAGTAATTACTCTCAAATATTTATATCCCTGAAATAGATTACATTAAAAAATAATATTTAGAGTAAATTGGTGATTTCCATGAAGTAACTCGAGTTGATCCAACCCACCACCCGACTAAGCTGACAAATAGTATTGAAGGGAATTCATAATCCCCATAGGATATAAACTTCTTCTAATGAATCACAATTAAACTAATGGGAATGGTTATTACATCAGAATATAAATAACCACCTCAAAGACTCCACCAAAAAACCCGGTATGACCGATCTGTATATCAGACATCCATGCAAAAAAATAAACAGTTTTCTTAACAGTGAAAGAACAAAGAAGTGTATAACCCAATAAAATTAATAATAAAAAAACTCATAAACCAAAACATAACATAATTCAGACATAAAATGAAAAACAATATCCCATATACAAGATAAATCAATAATAATATCCTAGATGAAAAGGCTAATATAAAAACATCCAAAGAATAAAAAACATGAAAAACCATACCTACCACTTTGAAAATCACCAATGGAAGGGGAGGATAGATGACCTAGGGTAGGAACTATATAGGTTCTAGGGGAGAATGTGACATCACGGGTGTTCGGGAGAGAACGGGGGGCAGCGGTGACGGGCAGTGAGGTCACTGGCGGCACGAGAGTGGAGCATACCTATGGTTGGGGCTCGACGCGGTTGGGGGGAGAAGGCTCGTTGGGGGGGGGAGAAGGGTGTCGGATTGGATGGGGCGGGGAGATTATGCAATATAAAAAATAAATGGGTTTCGTGGTGGTTTTTAAAACCTCTGCTAAATGCAATTTATGTTATAGTGTCGTAGTTCCCCATATATAAATTTTCTAACATCTTATATCATATGTTACTCTATCTATATCATATGGGCATGAAAAATATTGATATTCAAAAAATATTTTTATTTACTTTCTATGTAACATTACTTGTTTAATGAGAATCATCACTTTGATGTTCCCTTTAGTGTTAAAATCCACATGTATTTCATATGTTCACATAACATTGATTTTTTCGTTACATCAAGACGGTCCTGAAACTCATTTTTTTATTGTATTTTGATGAAGCGGTCCTAAAAACTATTTTTCATTAAACAAAAAACAATACCCCATTAAATTTTATATATGAATAAAAATTATTCTAATAATAATAATATGGGAAAACATAAACATAGGGGAAATAAATTATTAATATGTAGTGAGGAGATAGTGTTTTCCCATAAGACATTATATAAGTACTTTTAATCTCAATTGAGCTAAAAATTTCGATAACATATTTGTGTGAGATTACAAGCTAGTACAATGGACCATAACCATTGGATTTTGGCATTGAAACATGGAATATCACTGAATCATAACAGAATATGGAATTATAACACAAACATGAGTATATAAAAACATTATATAGAGAATAAATTAATCTTTTTCTACCCTTTATAGTGTGATAAAATCCATGGATTTCCACCAAATATAATTTTAAAAATCCATGAATTTACATGATTTAAATTGTATACAAATTTAACCAAGTTAATATATTATATTGTGAAAAATCCAATAATTATTACCATTTATGTTATAAAAAATCTAAGAATATATGCAATTTATGTTATGAAAATTATAAAATAATTTCCTCACATAATTTTCTAAAAAATTCCACAAATATGATTTCTTTATTTTGTCATTATATCCATGCATTTATATTCCTTGTTATCTCATGAGATATAGAACGATAAGCAATTAATTAGGGAGATATATATGGCTAAAGTAGTCATCATTTGTACAAATGTGTTCTAGAGGACACAAATAAATAAATAAATAATGAAATAATATGTGGAAGATGAGGGTCATTAATTGCATAACAATGATCCCACAGAAATAAATATGAGCATAACAATATTTCCAAGAGGTGTAACAAAAATTGGCCTCAGGAATGTAAATGATTGATACTAAAAATTTAACAACCCCAAAGGTGAATCCAATAAATCATATAGATGAAGATTCATTAAAATATACATTAATCTAAATAAATAATTTATAGATATTGAGTCAAATCAGTAGTGATAGCCTCTTTATTAAAATGGTTAACAAGACCATAAATTTTGTTTTGATTAAGTGTGATTCTTTGAGATTATAAAAGTGTTCACTAAAAGTGAAATAAATATTTCCTTAAGAAAACATTACATGATAATGATTAATTTTTATGATTCTCAAATAATACATTATCCAAATAAAAAATTCATTATTATACACACAATACACTAAGATCCCATTTTAAAATCAAGAATTACTTTTTAAAATTAAACATTAATATTTTATAAATATAATAATAAATACATTCATCACATAAAACAATAAGATTTAATAGAATTTCAAGAACTATATTTAATCATTGAAGTGAATATTTAATAAAAATAATTCATACCGAGTGACAGAAATAATAAAATAATTTTTTGAAAACATTTTATTGTTTTACCAAATGTAGAAGTTATAGTTAAAATTGAATAAAAATAATTTTTTTTATAAAGCCAGCTTCGGAGTGTCTGGTTCCCAACCAACCAAATCCAGCAAACCATTACAAAAAGCACAACTAAAGATCACAAAATTAAAAGTCATAGTACCTGAACTCTTCACCACAACCCTAGCTCTATTTCTCTTCCCCAGTTGCTGATTCCCACTCCGGGATTCTCCAAAAACTCGCACTATGAATGCGGTTTCATAGATTCTCCAGATCAGCCAAGTCTGGCGAAGACTTCTTAATCATGCTGCCTTTCATGACTGCAATAGTCACCTGCTTCTCCCTTTTTGAAGCGGACCTGGTCCGCATTGGGCGCAGTAGGTATGAATAATCCTTCCTTGATCTCCTAGTTGTAGTTGCAGCCAACCTTTCCCCTGCAACTTCTTCCTGGGTCCCCTGTTGAACAATCTCGTTGATGGACCGACCAGCTGGAGCACTCAGGGTCTCATTACCATTACAATTTTCCTTCCCCACTCTGGGCTATTCAAAGAAGTAGTCCCTCCTTTGATCTGGATTACTATTCTCTCTCAAAGGCAAACACACTTCCTCTAACGGAGCATTCACCTCGTCCATGGTGTGTGACTCCATCCCAAAGCCACCAGCCTACGAGTTTCCCAACCTCTGGACTGCTCTAACCACCAGTGAGCCGCTCCTGGCCAAACTGGGCGTGTCTTGGATAGCAAGACTTTGTCCCAAGACCTCCCCTGATTGAGCCACCTCCATCTCCTTACGCTGGCTAGCCTGTACAGCAACCAATACATCAGACTGTTGTTTGTCCAGAACTTCCAACTCATCCTCCTTCCCTGCATTCTCCTCCTCCACCATTTCTTTAGACAAGAACTCCTCGGGCAGTCCATCAAACATGTTACTTAATGAAATAAAGGGGGTAGCCAAAGGGTCTATCCTGGTACAATTCCTATCCCTTGGCATGACACCCACTTCTTCAGAAATTGCATCTCTTTCAACCCCAACCTGCTCTGTACAAGGCTCTCCCATAACGCAAGGAGAATTTCTAACATCTTGCACTACCTCCCTGCTAGGACCAATATCATTACTCTCTCTATCCAACCCAGGCTCACACAAAACCTTCTCTTTTACACTAGGACCTACTAAATTCTCCTCCATGTCCTTCTCCAGACCAGCCCCCATAGGTTTTCTTCTAGCAATGACATCTGATGTCCCAGGAGCTCCTTTCCTACGAAGTTACACCCCCAATCGTGTTATATAAACACCTCGGCATCGGTCAACCGAGTTTCCCATCCTCCTACAAGAGCCACAGAAATAAATCCAATCCTCGTAGATAACCCATTTCCATAATGTTAAATCCATGAACACATGTGGAGAGAGAACCACAATGACTAAACATTCTATTATCCCATAACCACTCCATTATGAATTCACCCTAGAGAGATGATGAATTTAATCAAAATTATATATGTTTTATGAAACAACCACTATATGAAATACGTCCAATGAATTAATGGCAGCTCTGATGTTAGATCATGAAGGTCTTTCCCGATTAAAAATTTCTACCAAAGAGTACTGATGCTAATATGAAGACACTTTGAGTTCCTATAGTAGAGGATCCACCATTGGGAACCATATACCCCAATAAAATAACCACAGATTTAGAGGTATGCCAATAATATAAGGAATTCAAGATGGGGGAACCAAAGGAAAGGGACTTGAGAGTTTATCATTGATAGTTCGACCCTCACCACCTTAGAGCGCTGATATAAGAAAGAAGATGAAATACAATAATTAGTGAATCCCATGGTGTCAAAGGTCATGAGGTCACCATTTTCACCTAATGTGGGATCACCACATCCACAAAACCCACTCAACATCTATTTTATATGACAATAAATAGTACTTTTCAAAAACTTGGGAGGAATTTGAGGCACGTTCTCCATGATTGTAACACCCCGAGATTTTATGCAAAATATTCTTTTTAATTTCATTAATGTCTTGTGTTTTACGCTACACCAAAAGGAGCTTGCACAACACGCATCCTTGACTTGCCTTTCATTAGACGCAATCGTGACCTTCCTTGATAGCGTGTGTAGTACGCAATACCGAGTTTCACTAAACAATGATATGTTATTAAAATATTATTATAACTGGCCATTATGAATATTAATAACCAATTTTTGAAATTTTGTAAATTTTATTTTTCAAAATGGACTTCATTTTTGGATTCAGAATATCGAAATTAGCTTACGGTGAAATTTTGGATAACTTTCATATTTTGATGAATAGTAAAAATTACTAAATTTTAATTAAAAACAACTTTTTCAATCGAAATAATTAATAGTGATAAATTATTAATTTGAGTGGTTTTAAAGTATATTCAGAATATATTTTTACAATTTAATACAATGTTGGTCATTGGATGTAATTTTACATTTAAACCAGACATAAACAAGTGTCAATCTTTTGATAGTTATTATCTCTTAAAAACACGCTATTTGTTTTGACGACGGGAACTAATTTTTAAATTAATAAATGCAACTGATATGTTCTGAATTTGGTAAAATAGACATCATTTTTGAATTCTTAATATCAAATATTGTTTAGGCCTAATTTTTGGTATTTTTCTGGAAACTTTCATTTTTTTATGAATAGTGAAACCACTAAGTGGTAGTTAAAAAACTGAATTTTTCATAAAACATAATTTTACCGCTTCTGTGTGTGGAATTTCAAAAATCAGAGAGACACGGTTAATATCAAGGACTAAAATGTGGTTCAATGAGATGAAAATAATTTTTGGTGAATAATAACTTTTTACTTTTTTTTACCACGGTTAAAAGTAAATAGGGTATTTAAGGGTAAAAATGATATTATTATTACCCTAAAACATGTCCTAATTCTATTGGATAAGTGTAATTCGACCAAAAACAACCTTTGGAGTAAAATATGACCATTTAGGCCCTCTTGAATTAGATTAGGACATTTATTATTATTTAACTCAAAGAAGAGTTAAAAGAGTTAAAATCAAAGTTTATTTAATAAAAAAAATTTAATATAGGGTTATACATAAGATAAATACGATTGTAAATATTCATTAGAAAGATAAAAAGATTTAATACATAATGGTATTTTATTTGTAATTTTTAGACATCAAATAATTTAATTTATTTATGACACAAAGATGATGCAGTAATTATCTTATTAATGAAATATTGACATAATTGATGTTATAAATACCAAAATAAATGTAATTTAAGACTTCTTATGAATTCCACTAATTTTATAGGTTAATATGAAATGTTATTACTGATTTAATTAACTTTTTTTCGAACTTATCATTCTGTTATGATTTTCACAAAAAATCAATTACTAAATAGTGTCAAAATTGACATAAAATAGTTCTTAAAACAAATATTATATAATTAATTGTTATTTTATTCCTAAAAATATATGGTTTGTCCAAATGACTTACATAAGTTTATAAATATTAATAATAAACAATTTGGGGTTATTTCGGCTTCTTATTGTAAGTTTATTAACATTATAGTGTAAGAAAACAAGAAGACACAATAAAAGTAAAATTATTTAACTTAATGTTCAATCTAAATGATAAGGTTAAAAAAGGAAACTAAACTTGTCTAAATTCTATTGGATGAGATAATTTCGACCCATCCCCACCTTATCCTCGAAATAAATCAATTTGGAGCTATTTAAAACCGAACTTGACTTTATAATAAAATAATATTTTTAGTAATCCCAAAGGTGCCCCTCTCCTTCCTTATAAAAGGGCACCTCATCCCTCTCTTCCTCACACAACATTGAGCCTTCATGCTAGGACAAACCCTGCCAAATTCTCTTATCCACTTCCCTATCAACATCCTAGAGGTTCTGGTCTACCTAAAAGACCAATTTTAGTTCCCTAAGATGAGGTCTCAAAGAGGCGCTTCAAAGAGGAGGAGGTTCGGACACTTACGAAGGAAATCTGACCTAAGGTAAGGGAAATATCACAATCTCATTATTATCCGAGATTGTTTATTAGTATGTATTTACTAGGATGTATTTTATCATCCACATCAATGTTTCATCAATATGTAATATTATTTCCATCCACCTACAATTTTTTAAATCCATTTTTACACTTCGGTGAGTTTTTAGTAAAGGATATGAAAGGAATCATTTGTCGTTTTTCTTATGAGGTACTTTTTGAGTTTTTCGACACAAGAATGGGAAGAATGTTTTTTAACATATAAGACATGAATGGATTTTTAAAACATTATTTCCAAGAATATTCCTTTAAAAGTTTTCAAGTTTATTTTTAATCAATGTCTTTTAGTTTATAATTGTACGACATGTTAAGAAAGGAAAAGTGTTTTTGAAGTAGAAAGGATATTTTTCTCAAGAATGGAGTTCAAGTGTTTTATCAAAATTATTTTCCATATAAGATAATAAAGGGTTATGTTTCTATCCCTATTATTACATTTATTTGATTATGTTGTGATGAAATTATTTTTATGAATTCATTTATCTTATATGAATTGTTTTACGATGTCATGTTGTTTAAAAATCCCATTTTTTTTACATGGGTTATGCAATGATATATGGTTTATGATTTTGAGGAACACATAAGAATGGTATCATTATGAGATGGGTGGGTCCTATATCTCCCTATAATGCATTGGGTAAAGATTTTATATCTCCTGAGATAGACATGGGTGGAAAGGTAGGTTATACTGGTTCAGTGAAACAGGACTGAAACGAGGGTGACTCAGTTCAGAAAGGGAATTTGTCCACTAAGATAGTCTTGGAAATTATTCTTGACTAACAATAAATGATTATCTATGATTATGTGTGTATGCCACAAAGTTTCATGTTTTATGTTATGATTATTGTGATTACATTTCACTACCATGATTTATCCCATGTTTTGAAATTATGATCTCTTTTGCAGGTTAAGATTTCCAAAAGATATGTTCTTATGAATATTATGTGATTGATATTTCTTTTGTTTACCCTTGATGAGAATTTGAGCTCACCATTTTATGTTTTCTTTTCCCCAAGATTTAAATAAAGGTTTTAGGTAAGAAAAAAAAAAGAAGATCTTTATGGGAGATGTTGAAGATCTTTCACCATGATTAGAAGATTACGTTCCGAGTTTCCAAAGACACTAAACTATTACGGCCCGTGTGTGTGTGTTTTTGTTATGTATTAAGTATTTCGAAAAAGTAATGTAATGTCCATGTACGTTAAGTTTCAGGTCATTATAGTTGGTATCAGAGGAATGGTTTAGTCAACCTTTGGAAACTAGGATGTGAAAGCGTTAGTGAGATCCCTAGAGATATTTCTATGGTATGTCTAGGGATGTCCCTAAGGATAAGTATATGTATAGTATATAGTCCTAGAACTATGGTAACGATATTAGATTAAACCAAAGATGTTAGATATTGAAGTTACTCCCCCTTAATTACGATTTTTTCCTGTCACACTATTCTTTTTGGGTTTTAGAAAATGGGTGGAAACAAGATGATTCACGATAATGGAGGATAGGATGGACAATGGAATGATATTCTTCATGAGAAACCAAATGAAATGGGATTTTGAGGTCCAAAAATCATTATTATGCCGAATCAGAAATCTCATAATATGATCAATAAAGTAAAATTTGGTAAGTTTCCTGACTCGGCTAATAAGGGAAAGATGGAGTTTCATGACGATCATAGAGGAAAGAAAGTTCAATTTCCCCTATGTAAATCATGTGGGAAGAGGCATCAACGAGAATGTTTCAAAGGAACTGGAAGATGCTTTGGGTGTGGAAAAGAAAGACACAAAGCCAGTAAGTGCAAATGAAAAGGTTCAATTAACACCATGGATGAGGATAATGGTATTTCTACGACATCGACAATGGTTAAATGCCTTAAATGTGGAATGTACAAGCATTATGCAAACCAATGCCCTAGGGGAAAGTATCATGAAGAGAATCAGTACGGCCGTATGGGTAGTATTTATGTTGATGATGATGAAGAGACTACAAGTGATCTGTGAGATGAATGAATTGTTGAAGCTCGATCAATGGTTTAAGAATGTAGTGGAATGATTACATGTTTATCATGTGTAATGTTGTATAAGTAATCTCATGGTACTATGGAATAAAGAGACATCTAAGGATTGTTACACTGTTGTCTTTCCTTGAGTTTTGAAAGTGTATGATTAATGGTACCAGTATCCATGAATGGTTATTCAGATATTTTTGGAATGAAGATGATATGCGCATAATGAAGGGATAAGGAGAAAATTAAATGTTTGATAGTATTCATGAGCTACTGACTGATATAAGGAGAAGGTTATATCATGGCTTGAGTATATTGAATTTTGAGGATTTTGGTATGTGGAAAGAGTTATCTTTTGACAACACTCATGTTTTCACTAAGATTCAATGGGTATTCATTTTTCAAGAGATTACATGATTATGGTATTCACGTGACTGGAATGTGACGAACAAGATATACGAGGGATAAATGATGGAATTCACGTGATCATTTTCTCTATACTATGAGCTTGGACCAAAGTATTTTAGATAATCCTAATGATTGGAATGGATTATGTTGGACATAAGTTAGTAATGTTTAAGGATAGACCATTTGATATTATTTATGTGATGTTATAGTAATGTAGTTTTAGAAAAAGAACATCCTGGAGGACGGGAAACATCCCATCGCGTCGGACAAGGCCGTGGGAATTGAATCCACAACCGAAGTGCGACTAGCCTTTATCACCTGCCACTGGCCTACATGAAGTACCTGGTTAGCAGAAACTAGTTTTATTATATTAAGCAGTATGATATATGAAGTATAAGTCCATTTTAGAAACCATATATGATTAATCTCACTATAGATCGACTTATGTATATAACTTTTGCTAACCTTTAGTTTGAGACAGATGGAATGACCCGTAATTCTGTCACATGATCATCTAACACTTCACTAATAACAAATTCAACTTCATTTATTTAAGAGATGAAGTGTAAATTGTCAAGTCACGAACAACAGTGAGACTGTACCAAAATAAAGTAAGTATTTATTCTAATTCAAATTCTTCAACCTTAGGGAAGTGATCTTGAAAACCAAAAATGTTGTCCTAGTAATCTTATATCTGATGAATCAGATGGTACCCTAGATCATCACAAAATTATGGCTTTGCAATTGTTGGATTTTTCATAGCCATGTTCTCTACCACTCTCCATCAGAACATGATGGTTACATTTCTCTTCCATATCCATATTTTCACCTATGTGGAAACCCAATGATTAGTTTATTTGGGTAACTGTTAAGTTTAATACTTATGTTTTTAAAGATTATCTTTGGTATTCTTTTATACGATGTGGGTTTCTATCAAAGAAATTTTCGAATAGTAAACAATTTATAACCCCGACGAATTTCGAGGGAGAAATTCATTTTAAGGGGGGTAGAATGTAACACCCCGAGATTTTATGAAAATATGCTTTTTAATTTCATTAATGTCTTTTGTTGTACGCTACACCAAAAGGTTCTTGCACAACACACATCCTTGACTTGCCTTTAATTACATGCAATCGTGACCTTCCTTGATAGCGTGTGTAGTACGCAATACCGAGTTTCACTAAACAATAATATGTTATTAAAATATTATTAAAACTAGCTGTTATGAATAGTAATAACCACTTTTTGAAATTTTGTAAATTTAATTTTTCAAAATAGACTTCATTTTTGGATTTGTAATATCGAAATTATCTTAGGGTAAAATTTTGGTGATTTTTGGATAACATTCATATTTTGATGAATAGTGAAAATTACTAAATTTTAATTAAAAACAACTTTTTCAATCGAAATAATTAATAGTGATAAATTATTAATTTGAGTGGTTTTAAAGTATATTTAGAATATATTTTTACAATTTAATACAATTTTGGTCATTGGATGTAATTTTACATTTAAACCAGACATAAACAAGTGTTAATCTTTTAATAGTTATTATCTCTTAAAAACACGCTATTTGTTTTGACGACGGGAACTAATTTTTAAATTAATTAATGCAACTGATATGTTATGAATTTGGTAAAATAGACATCATTTTTGAATTCTTAATATCAAATATAGCTTAGCCTAATTTTTGGTATTTTTCTGGAAACTTTCATTTTTTGATGAATAGTGAAACCACTAAGTGGTAGTTAAAAAACTAAATTTTTCATAAAACATAATTTTACCGCTTCTGTGTATGGAATTTCGAAAATCCGAGAGACACGGTTAATATCAAGGACTAAAATGTGGTTCAATGAGATGAAAATAATTTTTGGTGAATAGTAACTTTTTACTTTTTTTTACCACGGTTAAAAGTAAATAGGGTAATTATGGGTAAAAATGATATTATTATTACCCTAACACATCTCCTAATTCTATTGGATAATTTTAATTCGACCAAAAACAACCTTAGGAATAAAATATGACTATTTAGGCCCACATGAATTAGATTAGGACATTTATTATTATTTAATTCAAAGAAGAGTTAAAAGAGTTAAAATCAAAGTTTATTTAATAAAAAAAATTTAATATAGGGTTATAAATATGATAAATTTGATTGTAAATATTCATTATAAAGATAAAATGATTTCCTACATAATGGTATTTTATTTGTAATTTTTAGACATCAAATAATTTAATTTATTTATGACACAAAGATGATGCAGTAATTATCTTATTAATGAAATATTGACATAATTGATGTTATAAATACCAAAATAAATGTAATTTAAGACATTATATGAATTACACTAATTTTATAGGTTAATATGACATGTTATTATTGATTTAAATAACTTTTTTCGAACTTATCATTCTGTTATGATTTTCACAAAAATCAATTACTAAATAGTGTCAAAATTGACATAAAATAGTTTTTAAAACAAATATTATATTATTAATTGTTATTTTATTCCTAAAAATCTAAGGTTCGGCCAAATGACTTAGATAAGGTTATCCATATTAATAATAAACAATTTGGGGTTCTTTTGGCTTCTTATAGTATGTTTATTGACCTTATAGTGTAAGAACACAAGAAGACACGGTAAAAGTAAAATTATTTAACTTAATGTTAAATCTAAATGATAAGGTTAAAATAGGAATCTAAACTTGTCTAAATTCAATTGGATGAGAGGATTTCGACCCATCCCCACCTTATCCTAGAAATAAATCAATTTGGAACTATTTAAAACCGAACTTGACTTTATAATAAAATAATATTTTTAGTAATTCCAAAGGTGCCCCTCTCCTCCCTTATAAAAGGGCACCTCCTCCCTATCTTCCTCACACAACATTGAGCCTTCATGCTCGGCCAAACCCTGCCAAATTCTCTTCTCCACTTCCCTATCAACATCCTAGAGGTTCTGGTATTCCTCAAAGACCAATTTTAGTGCCCTAAGAGGAAGTCTCAAATAGGCGCTTCAAAGAAAAGGAGGTTCGGACACTTACGAAGCAAATCGGACCTAAGGTAAGGGAACTATCACAATCTCATTTTTATCCGAGATTGTTTATTCGTAAGTATTTACTGGGATGTATTTTATCATACACATCCATGTTTCATCAATATGTAATATTATTTCCATCCACCTACAATTGTTTAAATCCATTTTTACCCTTCGGTGAGTTTTTAGTAAAGGATATGAAAGGAATCTTTTGTCGTTTTTTTTACGAGGTACTTTTTGACTTTTCTGACAAAAGTATGAGAAGAATGTTTTTTGTAACATATACAAAATGAATGTATTTTTAAAACATTATTTCCAAGAAGCTTCTTTTACAAGTTTTCAAGTTTATTTTTAGTCAACTTCTTTTAGTTTATAATTGTACGACATGTTAAGAAAGGAAAAGTGTTTTAGAAGTAGAAAAGATATTTTCCTCAAGAATGGAGTTCAAGTGTTTAAAATTATTTTCCATCTAAGATAATAAAGGGTTTTGTTTCTATCGCTATTATTACATTGATTTGATTATGTTGTTATGGAATTGTTTTTATGAATTCATTTATCTTATATGAATTGTTTTACGATGTCATGTTGTTTAAGAATCCCATTTTTTTTACATGGGTTATGCAATGATGTATGGTTTATGATTTTGTGGAACACATAATAATGGTATCATTATGAGATTGGTGGGACCTATATCTCCCCCCAATGCATTGGGTAAAGATTTTATATCTCATGAGATAGACATGGCTGGAACGGTAGGTTATACCGGTTCAGTGAAACAGGACTGAAACGAGGGTGACTCGGTTCAGAAAGGTAATTTGTCCACTAAGATAGTCTTGGTAATGAGTCTTGATTAACAAGAAATGATTATCTATGATTATGTGTGTATGCCACAAAGTTTCATGTTTTATTTTATGATTATTGTGATTACATTTCACTGCCATGATTTATCTCATGTTATGAAATTATGATCTCTTTTGCAGGTTACGATTTCCAAAAGATATGCTCTTATGAATATGATGTGATTGATATTTCTTTTGATTACACATACTGAGCATTTGATCTCACCATTTTATGTTTTCTTTTCCCCAGGATATAAAGAAAGGTTTTAGGTAAGAAAAAAAGAAGAAGATCTTTATGGGAGATGTTGAAGATCTTTCACCATGATTAGAAGATTACGTTCCGAGTTTCCAAAGACACTAAACTATTACGGTCCTTGTGTCTGTATTTTTTTTATGTATTAAGTATTCCTAAAAAGTAATGTAATTTCCATGTACGTTAAGTTTCGGGTCATTATAATGATTATTTTTTATAACATGAAGAAATATAATTTAATTTAATATCATTAAATAAATATAAATATTTTTAATTTATATGTTTTGAAAAATTCTATTAATGTACTCAATTTAGGTTTTAAAGAAATAAAATCATTTCAACTAATTATTATTTGATGAAATCAATGAACATTCATCCTTTATATTGTAAGTAAATTTTTCTTATCCACTATTCATTATATTCTCTGATATAGAACCATAAAAATATCATTAATGGGAAATGACATACCCCAACAATTATTATCATTAAATATGTGTGTTATATTATATAAATCATCAAATATATCCTGATGACAAATTCTATTAAAATGGGTTTCATTAATCACATCATAAAAAATCCATTGAATGAAAAATGGGGTTCATGGAATTTCAAAAGTTTATAAAAAAATTAGCCTGAATAATGATGTAAATTAATAATATATATATAAACATAAAAACATTCGGAATATCATTTATATGGTGATACATGATTAATAACACCTCTTTATATCATTCATTTAGAGATAACTATGATGAATGGTGGAAAACGCCTTTTTAAATTTATTGGAAAATTTTTAAAATTGTTTTTGTTAAAATGAATTACATTAATCATAATGAAAATCATAATCAAAAAAATTATAAATCAATATTTCTTTTAGAAATATTATTTTATAAAATTTATTTGATAGGACAATGAATCACTACAAAATTCATTAATAAAAATATTTCTATTAATGTATTTTTTATAATAAAAAAATATTTGTTAAATTGAAATTTATCATTTTGGAATATATATGAATATTTTATTTTCTATTTTGCATAAAAAGGAACTATAATTTTTTTAGAGAAATTTTTATACATATAAAAAAAATTAATGAAAAATATATCTCATGCAATGATAAAAATCATAAAAGTGTTTTCAGAAGAAAAAAATTACTCCTTTCATAAATATTAAGTATCATATCCAATTAAGATGACATTTTTGAAAAATAAATAAGATAATTAATGATTTTATTTTCAATAAACAAATATAAACCAATATACATTTTAAATGAAATGATTTTAATGAAAAATAAATGTGATGTGGGGGGAAAACAATTTTTTAATGGATGTTAAAAAAATTATTTAATATTTTGAAATACCACTGTTGAAATTTAATATCAATACATGAGCTAAAATTCTTCGTTTTGAAATCGGAATGGTAATATAATGGTAAAATTAGATAAAATAAAATTATACATCCATTTATAAAGGAAAAAATTATTTGAAAAATATAATATTGACTAACTGGGGAAACTCTCATTTTATAGCATGGGAATTGGTCTCAAAAGTTATAAAAGTCTTAAGAAATAAATTCATCAATTTAAAATATTTCAATTCAAATTCAAGCCTCCCTTAGGATAAGGATAACTTATAGTGAAATAATTCTTTAGTGAGGAGAAAAAAATATTTGAAATTGGATGATAAAAAGAGAGTATAACTCAATGATGATTTTTGAGTAAACAAATACCCTTACAACCTTGATATCAATTGAATCACAATAGAATTAAATAATGAAAATAATAGGTCTCTTAAGAGCCCATGAATTATACAAATATGGAAAATGATAATCAATGGGAAAATGTTTTACTCGACTTGAATTTCCACCCAAATAGTGCTGAAGGCTGAGTGCTAGTTGGCCTGAAGCACACCTCCTCATACACAAAAGGATATAGAATGGAAGAGAGAGTGTCGAAAGTTATATTTTGTAGACTATACCCTCTATTATTGATATAATAATGGGTTATATAAATAAAAATCAATAAAAACAATGAAAATCAAATAGGACCAGTAACCCACCCCTGGAAGAAGAAAAAGTAATAGAATACAAAAATATAAACATAATTATCTAAATTAGTAGAATAAATAAATAAAACAAATATAATTTTTGTATATAATAATACATATAAAAATAATTCATTAATATCAATAAGTGGAAGATTTATCGGTGGATGACCTTAGTGTATACAAATATACCCTAATGCTGAAAGTGACTGAAAACAAAAAAGAACCCCTGGTGGGGGAAAATGAATAGTCCCTTTCCAAAAGTCCCATTCTATATTATTTATTATAATCAATAATGATATTATAAACCATTAACTGAGAAAACTATTATGAAATCTGTATGCATCCCAAAGGCCCCTTGTAGGATTCGTGAAAGAATATCAATAGGCCACCATCAACGTGTGCCTTTCAAACATATTTGATTTGCAAGGGTGTGTAAAAAACAAAAAAAAATTAACACATCCGACGTGAATAAAAATACCCCCACTTGGGTGTGCTCAAGAACCACAAGTAATCAATCACATGCTTCAACCAATGATGGAATATTGATAGAGGATATTATATTTATCCAAATCCCATGGAATCCCCTGATACAACTCATCCATGGATAACTCTCAGGTTACACCTCCAAAATACTCTCATAAACTCATGTAATCAATCACATAAATGATGTCGTGATGGAACACCCAATTATATGATACTGGCCCCTCAGAAATCATCTAAAAATAAACCCCTTCTGACCTTTGCCTAATGTATAAGGAACAATGATATCTATCCCCCAATAATATATATGTATGTTGAACGACAAAATTAAAGATGAATAGTGATGTCCATACTCCCAATTATGTCTTGGGACAATGGCATCAAGAACAGTGATCCTCATCCCCCAATCGATAGTCTTAACACATATATCTTATAGATCTTCACCATCCCTATGTAATTCTATATCCAAGACCTCCAACCATTTTTCTAAGATGCTACTACCATAGGCCTCTACCGACATGAGTATTAAATAACTCCTCATCATCTATGTCCTACCATGTGAACATGAATCCAAACCATGCATTGTCCAAAAATAGTGAGTGGAAATCACCAAATAAAATCATATTATACAACATCTTACATCTTGTTCCCAAACAAACTTATCGCTAAATCCAATGTACATGAAATCCAATATCACACAGAATATTCCCATAACAAGACAACCTCGATGTTTTATTCTGATGACCGAGTAACCCAAACTATGATCAACATCACCAGAAATACTTATATATAGGTCCATACATAACATGATGGTCATATTGCCTCAATAATATTGACAACGTTAACTCATTCCTCAATCTGAGCCCATCATGATCCCATGGAACTAATCCAATGAAATTTATAAACATATAAGAATTAAATATAATTAAATTGAAATATTAAATTCAAAAGAAACTAAACCATGACTAATTATTCTAATGGTCTAAATCCCCTCACATGGCTCAAACCAGTTGAAGAGTTGGGTGGGCATTCCCAAAGGAATCCAAAATAAACAATTTAAATGAAAAAATATAACCATAAAATTTTGTGGGTTTCTCTTAAAATTCCTATGGATATGCTTAAATATTCATCCCAAAACACTATCTATAACAAAAGGAACTATAAGAACCATCTATCTTATTTTGGATGTCATCTATAAATATGATCATAGCCCATAATCCTAATCTATTTGAAAGATATCAAAATTTTACTCAAATTCCTTGAATTAAGGTTAAATATATTAAAATTCATTCTGAGCACCTTATAGTTGTATTTAATAAGAAAGGGGGTATCATTACTAAATTACTAACTGATTATGTCCCCACACCCTTGACGATGGTCAAAACTGAGTTCAGATAAAGATATTGGATCCCACCCTAGAGAAAAAGGTTAAAAATGATCTCCTTATTATTATGTGTGAAAAAAGTGGATAAAATAAAGAGTAAATATCAAATATGGGGGGTAGGGGATTTTCATAATATATAAATTTTAGTGGGTCAAATTATTTTCTCATATGGTTTTCCCAACCGTGATAGAACCATGCACAACACACTACCCAAAGGTTTAGTTTTGAATGGTTGGCCCAAATGGTTTGACAAATCAATAAGAAACCATGTGGAACACCTTTGATAATAATTGTTTAATTTTTTCGTGGATTTGTACCTACTATTTAATATTTTGGGAAATATTTCACATTATACCTATAATGATACATACTTTCTACTAGGAGGCCACACAGTTGGTCCAATAAATGCGCCTTTGTTTATGATCCCTGAAAAGTAGTTTTTTCAGCCTCTAATGGACCTAAATACCTATTATTACACTAAGAAACTTATTAAATATCAATAATCAAATGAAAAATCTACCAGGTGAGGTAAAATCTAAAAAATATGTTCTATTTACCAAATAATGAGTTGGAAAAACCACCACTTAAAGGAAATTGAAAATGGGATTGGAATTCAACCCAATCAAATAACCTGAGATGTTATAATCGCCCCACATTAACATAGATTCTCCCCAATCTATAAAAAATAAATTTGAAATTGTGACAACCATACCCATAAAAAAATTAAACCCATACTCCCCATTCAAAGGGAATAAGTCAACGACATCAGGGGTCTTCCAACCATAGTAGTTACCGACCATAGACAGATCCCGATGAAAACTCATGTAATACCGATTGTCCACCGACTATTCCTAGTATAAAATTACTATTAGAATTCTTCATCACTCCCTAACCCCTTCATATTCTCATGTGGAATCCATGATAAAAATTATGTCCCACATCTCATTAGATGTATGTCTCTAGTCCATGCCACATATAACCCCAATGAGGTCCCATATCTCATCGGATTCCCAAAATCAGTCTCAGTTCCTCTCACCTCAATCAAGTTATTCATAACACTAATTTCTATATTCTTATTCACCTTATTTAATCATACTCCATATCGATTCCAAGATTCCAATGCACCTCATAAGCCTAAAACCCAATGGTGCTCATATGAAATCCCACTTCCTCACAACTCATAAATGAAAATATATGTAGCACATATGAACCAATTATGTTAGGACCAAGTTGGATGATGAATATTTTGGATGCATGAATTATTATATTTTTATTTCAAGGAATCTTGTGATGAAAGGATATCAATTCACATTGAATAAGTTGGTGATGAAAGATAGGAATGCTACAATACTTTCGACGGTAAATATGATGATTCTTTTCTGGTCTATATTTCACAAAGATCACAAGTTGGATGTAGAACATGAGATGTAATAATTATGAAGTAAATGTGTGGGAATAAAGATTTCAATATGAATGGATGGTCATGGAGGATTTATGAATAGTGTTTCACTGAGGAACAAATAATGTTGATGGTGTTCTCTATGACTACGAAGAGATTTGAAAATGGAAGAGGTGAGGATTATTGTGAGTAAATAATTATGGAAAATAAAAGGAAGAAAGGGCATCACAGTTGTGAAACGAATTTGACAGAACGCATCATGATTATGATATGAATTGAGAATCTAGAAAATTGTTATTGTTATTCATGTAATATAGTGAATTTCATCAAATATTTCAGAGATCTGCAATTTAGAGATAACATGAAGTTGATGTGGATGGAAGGTTCTAGAGTAAGTGGGAAGTTCCTATAAATAGGTTTCCACCCCTATAAAAAAGTAGAGATACTTAAACGATAATTTTGGAGCTCTCGAATTGCGATGAATGTTTTTGGAGAAAGTGACCTCAATGAAGGTAGTGCGATGTACGACAGAAAGGATCTTCACAACGAGCTGTTGAGCATTGAGAATTAATTGAAAATTGAAAATACCAATATGTTCTTCGTGAAATAGTGAATTTTTTATCTAGTGATATATGTGAACTAAAGAGCTCTGCGGACTTGAGTGGTTTGCGAAGCAGGGCGATTCTCAAAGGAGAAATGTGAAGGAGCTCTAAGAGCTAATGATTTTAGTACCCATTTTTTGTGAGAAGTAATTTCTTTTGGATCAAGATATGATTAGGGTGTAGGAATAAGTATTTATACGATGTCTATATAGATCCTATCATATTCTGGATAGGAAAAAGAAGAATTTTTTAAAAGATCATATTTGTGAAAGTTTGTCAAGAATCACAGAGATATTTTATTACCATACTTTTACTAAGATGGGGAATCCACAGATGAAGATTATCTCCAATATACTAAAAATGTGAAAGGGAATAATTTTATTATTATATTAAATATCATAGTATTTTCAATTTACCGGACTTTGTGGTACATGATTCTCTCCGTACCATATCATGGACTGAATACTCTCATTGAGCAGTGATCCTTTGAAATTATTGTGTTTCATTGGATGCGTGCTTGGACTGTGATCATCATGGAAGTATATCCTTAACCGGATATGATGGTTTTTTCATTTGAAATGAAACATATAAAAAAATATAACACTGATTCAACCATCCATCTGTTAGTCATACTTCAATCTAAACTGGGTAACTTCAAATTTTATCCAACCAACCATTTTATGTTCTTTCCAAAAATTCAAATCATTAAGCTCATTCACAAAACACATACATGAATCTATAATACCCATTCAAAAATAAAATTGAAAAGGTACCATAGTTACTCCCCAAATGTACATATACCCATTTTCATATCATAATCCCACTCAACACTTGGTAGCTACACAGAAAGCACCTAACCAAATGTCTGACTTCCCAAATCATGGACCACATGTGGCATATCAATAGCCATCAGCCACTAACCCCATGATTGATTCCCACTGTCTCTTCCATTACAACTTTATTCAACTTAAACTTGACTACCATCACTTGTTACTGCTCCAAGTTTGATCTCAGAACCTTGATTCTACCATGATCCCTATATTTGGGATATCTATAAAGGCTTCATAAAAAACCTATCTAGATTCCCAAGCAGTCATCATTTCCAGCACTATTTTGGAGGCTTCATTCACTATGTTCAGACACGTCATCGGTTCCCACATAGCAATCACACCACTGAAAACAAACTAAGAGGCGGGTTTCCTGAGTTCATAGACTAAATTCCTTGATAAAAATCCTCTTGACCAATTTTCCTTCTCTCTGAAAAATCCCATGTGATGTAACCTGATTCCATCACTAGTGTTGAATATGACTGGTGTGTCAAATTTCCCTATAATATGAGTACCTGATTCAATACCTTTTAGAATGAGGCAACCTGAAGATGTTTACCTACACTCGAATAATGTTCCACAAACTATACATAGAACACCTCACCATAGATATTTTATAAATCATTATATTTGGTGTTAGGTGGGTCATTTATATGAATGTCACTTCATAGTTCATTACATAAATGTGAACTGGTTTTAGTCTCATGAACTCTTGTTTTATCTCTACCTAGAGCATCTCCATGAATAATTACTCAAAGAACCTAGCCTCGAAGTCATTCAAGGAATGTTTCTTGAGTCTTCCCATATAAACATGCATGTCCCACAATCACTTTTTCAGTCCTATGACCATGTTGGTTTCCATATTCACCATCCACCCTATGGGTGTCTGATGCTACTTAAAGATTAACTTCATCGACTCAACCATGTTCATAGCCACTTATGATACAACTTTACCCTGAAATAGTAGTGGGTGATTCAACTGGAACTCCTAATTACGACATGTCTAAAGTACCCCTCTCTATGTTCCCTTATCAAAACCCATGATGAAACATACCATACATTCTCTATTTTTATCATCATTTCACTATGAAATGTATATGAAATTCAATAGTTACCCCATCATCACTAGATATTTTACCTAATATTTTACATATTTTAATACATGTGTTTTGTGATCTTTATAAAACACAAGGGCCCCAACATAACCCCCAGTGATCATAACATGTGAATTCTCCTAAAAAAAAGATCACTTCTCACCTGACTCTCCATTAAAATCTTCTAGAAGGGAACATACCGGATACTAATACATAGATATACATCACATATAACATATATGAATATATCATTGATAAGGAACGTAGTAATAAGAAGTGTCATCTCACTACCCTTCCCCCCCCCCTCACAACCATGTCTCTTGACATTCGTCCACTTAGCTACTTACCCCCATATCATATACAATTATCATGCTTTCCTCAATACATGATCATCCAAACAAACCACGTCACCTCAATCTATGGACCACATTACCCAACATAGAGATCAACATCACACAATATCATCATTCCTACCTTCTCTTATAAGATCAAATAAAATTACATACTTCACATTTTAATATCATTCTTGTTCACATCGGAAAACATATACATATATAAAACTTCCCACGTGCCTATCAAAATAATTACAAAGATTGTAAACCTTTTCATACTTGAGAAAGGGTCCAAATATCCTTCTGTTCCATACTAGGTCATGGATTGATACCCAATTGTACCACACCAGGCGGGAAAAATAAAATATAAAATGAGAAAAACAAAAGAATAATTCACAACCCTAGGAACATGGTCTACCCCCATTTCATGGGGCCACATGCACTAAAAAATTGGTTCTAAATCCACTATTTACAATTTTCCAATCTACAATATACTATATGCAAAATTCAAAGGACAATGAAGAAGTTAAAGAAACTATCGTTATACCATTTGTAGCACCCCAACATGTTGTGAAATTTTGGAGGCAATTTAATTTGGGATGAAACAACTTTATCCACATCTTATCAATGGTATTCCGTTGCACAACCAAAAATATGTATCATGTTAGTAAATTGGAGAAAAAGAACCGCTTACCAAAATTATTGAATTACATCATAATTATAGAATAAGACATAAAATGAATATGTATATATTTACCCTAATTTAAATGCATTAATAAAATATATTACCTTTTATATAAATCAAATATAACTATTTATTTCAAATGTTTTACTTAGTTAAATTTAATTTCCATCATTGAATGTTTTGATTATTTTTTTCATAATAGTTTCATTGTGATGTGGCCCACTATAATTTTTTTGTTCAAAGATAATCATATCTATGATATGAAATATAAAATAATATTTTTTAATTATTTCTTATTTCTAAATTCATTAGTGGAAAGTGTAGGATAGTGTTTTTGAAAAAGGAAATTATAATGAACTAGTTTTTCTGTGTTTAGTTATCAAAAGGTGGAATAATAAAAAAATTATGAAAATATTAATAATGACAATATAGAATCATTAATTTATATTAAATACTTTATATAAAATAAAATTAGCATTATATATCATTTTTAGTCATTTATGATATAAATGTCATAAAATCATTTATGTATGTTGTAAAACTGATCCAATCAAGATTGCGTTATAATGACATAATGAGTGAAGATATATTTTTCTATAATGATAATATAAATATTATATAATAATAAAATTATAATAAATATATTTTTACATTATTTAATTATATTTAATGACAACTATATAGTATGTATATAAAATTTGAAATTCATCATCTAAGGAGGTAGTAGTCAGCATGTATGTGTAATTAATGATTCTATTTCATAACCAATGTGAAGGAATGATTTTTATGATAAAATATCATTTTATAATTATTATTAAAAAATATTAAACAAATTAATTCATATAGTCTATTCTTTTTATAATCCATGAAAAGAAGTTATGAAAAATAAGCGACTTCACATCATAGAGGTTCTAGACTGCACATATGTTTGATTGATTTTGTTTTTTCTTAGTGTTATGGAATAATTTTTAATTAATTATTATGATAAAATTATAGTATATAAAAAATATATATTTCATTCGAAATTTGTTGATAGAAATATTTTACGAGAGAGAGGTTGTGAATGAATGTTTATGGAGTAATAAATACTCATGTTGGTAACGTTATATTTTACTTGGAATAAAACAGAGTATTTATGACTAAAATATTGAGACCTGATTCTCATTAACTAGATAAAAAATTATAGAAGGAGAAAAATGGTAATATTTGAAGAAGAAATTTGAAGGAGAAGTGTATTATGAGTTGGTCAATTAGAAAATTATGATCACAACATGGTGCTTTCTTTATCATCCTTCGAATCCCTAAATAGGTATAATATATAATGATGTATCATATTTTTATATTTCTTACCTACATTAGTTATTTGGATATTTTTTCAATATTTGGTATCATTTTGGGGGGATATAGCCTATTTCCATAATCCCTATAAAATAAGAAATTATAGATAACATATAAATCATGCCCAATATTGAACACATGAATAATATGAAATGTATAATAAATAATTAATATATCACATGATATTCCAATGATATATATTCCACACAATACCAATATCCTGAATGCGGTATAATATACATGTCGGAATAAAAAATCTAAAAATAAATGGAAACTACGTACTCTTACAAAAATGCTCTCAATTCTATCTTAGTCGCATCGTCTATACTAATTTTATTCAGGGATAGTAAATCATCATGAAATGACCCCAATCTCTAACAAACAACATGAAAATTGAAATTATTTCTTAATGGTACCCATGATCCTTGGAATAATATATCGGGTGTGATTTTAACTCAATAGGCTCTTAATAACATCGAATTTAATGATATTTTTCCCTTTATATAAATTTGATTTCTTTGATAGCTTGTAATGCATTAATCCGTTGTTTAAATGAATTCTAATATAATTTAACATTATATGAAATAAATTAATTTGGTGGATCAAATATAAATAATCATATTTTGAAAAAAATTATTTATATTTTATTTATATGAATAAATTATATTGGTAAAGAAGTAACAAATTCAATGTAATGTCGTTTTATGAATATGAAATAAATTTGCCTCTCCAAAATCAATGTTATTACTTTTTTTAGAAAATAAAATAAATAATTTCTGACACTATTAAAAAATTTAATTATTGAATGTAGAATTATTTTTGAAATCATAAAGTCAAACTCATTTTAGAGTGAATTGGTTATGACTGTTAAAAGTGATTATTTTTTGATTTAGCAAAATAATGATTTTTTAAAAAAAGTTTATTTTTTTAAATAATTTTATTAATTACAATTTTTTAAATCGATTAAATTAAAAATTATTTTACTTATACTATGAATAATATACCTTATTTCATTTTAAATAAATTTACATTTAATTTTTTTATAAATACTTTTTATACTTGGAAAACTATATTTATGGGATTATTCTCTTCCCCTAGTTTTATAGGATTAATTTTAAATTAAATTATTAAAATTATTTGATTTTAATTTAAGAAAATGGATTATAAATTTTTAATTATTATTTTAAAATTTAGTAAATATTCCACCTTCTATTTGGGTAATAATTAATCATTTAAAATTTTAAAAAAATGTCTCCCAATTAAGGGTAAAGAAGATAAAACATGGTAAACATTTTTTGGATAAAGCATTGTAATTTCTATAATGTGTCACTTTATTATATCATATTTGTAGATATTGGAAAAATCATTTAACTTTTGAAAATATGGCATCCTAGTGAAATATTTCAATAATTTATAACTTGAGATTACTATAAAAAAATAATAAATTTAAAATGTCAAACCCTTGACTGTAATGTCTCAAATACATTTTTATAATGTTAAATAGATTTTATATCTAGTGAAAGATGTTTTTTGTAGGTAAATTATTTTCTTGATTTCAATTTATTTTAATTTTTAATTTATTGGATAATTAATATAAATTCATATGAAATGCATACCATGTATTTATCTAATTGACATAAAAATCAAAAAAATTATATTAAAAATAATTAAAGTACAAAAATTTTGTTTATCAATAATGTTCATTGAATTTATTTGATTAATATAACATATTGGTGATGTTTTAAAGGTTATATTTTAATTGTAATTTTTAATTTAAATGTAGGTGATTAGATTCCAAAATTATATTTATTAAATTAAAAAATAAAAATTAAATTTTTATATTGTTTGGAATTCAATAAAATTACATATCTTAAAAGTGTATCTGATATGGATGGAAATTTTGACCATGATTAAATAATGTGTTACTTTTATTTTTATGGAAAAATTACTAATACATATTAATATAAAACCATATATTTTGTAGAAATTTTAAAAAGGGTTAACATGTTCTAAAAATAAATAGATAATACCCAAAAGATCACCTAAAATCAACCAAATTTTATTATATGATAGGATTTAGTATTATCCCCATTAAATATATTAATTAGTTCAATTTCGTGTCCCATGTCTAATAACATTAAATTTTATCAATTTAATGCTTTAAAAAATAATATTATTTCCCCTCCTATAACTTATAAAAAGGAACATATTTTACACTCATTCTCAAACCTATTGATATTATATATCTTAATGGAGACATATAACTCTTAATTGAGCATTTTCAATTTTATTCCTTCAATAACCACTTCAAAACCAAAAAAAAAATCTATTCAAAAAATAATAATTAAATTTATTATTTATTATTTATTATTATAATAAATATTTTAATTCCATTATCCACCTTTTAATATCATACAAAAATAGATAAAAATATTTCACATATGTATGATTTATTGTCTCCATGTAGCGGTGCGATTCAGTTTTATCACCACAATACATTTCCTGTTATAATAATTAATTTAATATATATATATATATATATTATTTTTGATATTATTATTATTTGTAATGGTGAATTATTATTTACTAATCTTTCATCCCATAAAATGAAAAATGGGAACAACATTCATGGGAATGTACGACATACTGTCTCCAGGAATAGTTTAATTCATTTTTATATTTTTACACTTTATTTATATATATATAATAAATATATATTTCATATTTATATTATGTTTAACATTATTGATGTTATAGAACCATGATTACTATTCAAGTATGAGAACACCAAAACCTAAACATCCTCAAAAAATGAACGTCTCAACTCCTTAGTATGTGGATATTAATAAATATATATTTACAAATTGATGTTTATATGTTATAAGTGTATAATATATGATATTACAATTTTGTACATGATTGTAGTATATACTTATAATGGAGGATTTATTTTATTCCAATTAATTGTAACTTATGGGGAGGGATTTCTGTGCAATCTCATTGAATATTATGTTTTTTAAGATTATATTTATGACAATAAAAGTTTATAGCATATATATAAATTATCCCACGTTGATTCGTATACTATAATTATATCAGATAATATAATTTTTCCTTACATTTTTTTCTCTTTATAACCTCAATAGAATAGATGAATATTTTGAAGGAAAATTGACTTCATTTCTCTTTTCAACCGGGAATCTTTTTTCTTTCCAATCCATATTTTTTAAAAAAAAATCATGAATTTTTAATGTAATCATATAAACTTTTAATTTCATTTTTATCCCTGATTTAATTATTAATATATGGTTTAAAATTTATCTTATTGTTTATATTCAAGTGAGATACTAATGAAATTTTTTATAAAATGTGAGAGGGTTCTCTATTTTAATGTATGCAACATGAATAAAATTCATTATCATCAGGATTACTAAATTATATGAGGGTAAATTTACAATATTTAATTATTATTTTCAATGGTAATGTATTCATTAATATTTTTTAAATTATAGATTTTTAAATAATTTATTCAAATTCAAAATGGTATTATTCTTTTAGTATCATTCAATGTAAATTTTTAAGGTAATATTTTATCTATGATGACATGTTACCCATGATTTATTGGGGAAATGATATAATATTAAGTAAAAATAATTTTAATGTATTTATACTGATTATTATGAGATTAGTTGATGATACACATTTATTTTTCATGGTTTGTGCTATGAATATTTATTAAAAGGTCTATAAAATCCATTTCTTTTCTTTGGCTTATCATATTATAATTCTTTTATGATTTATTAAAACAAATATATTTTATTTAAACAATGTGATGAGAGATGCTAGAATTATATATCCTTAAAATAAATTATGTAATGATGGAAATATAATGAGATAATATGGAAGATAATGGTGAGTGAACCCAGTTTAGAAAGGGACTCTATCAATAATGATATACATGGGAGTAAAACTATGACTATGGATAAGAACGAATGAGGAGTGAACCAAATACATTGTTGTTTTTTTCAAACACAAATTGATAATGAAAATTACTTCATTACATTGTGTTTATTACAATAACTTACATCATATTCCAATTTTTTACTCTCACAGGTCATGTTCTTTGATCCCTTCATGATTCACATCTTATGAGGTTCAATGAATTATGAAATGTTTTATCATTAACATATATGGGATTATTATAAATGTTTTAAATGGTTATGATTATGTAATCACAACCTTATTTTCATGTTATTATTATGTGATCCTTATCATTTCCCTTTTTTACCATTATTGAGTTTTTGATCTCATTATTTCTTATGAAACCATTCCAAATGATATGATGAATTTTTTTGTATAATAAGCCTATATTTAGGGATAATTATTGTGAAACAATTACGTGATTAATTTGATCTATTATAATAAGGTTTTATTAAGTATACATGATTTCGAAGACACTATAAATATATTATTTTGACATGGATTGTAATGTTATGTATTGAATAGTAATATTATATAATGTAATAATTATTTATTAAAATCTATGTGTGTGAATAGTTATAATATGTGTCCTCTTCCAAAATGATTATTTTTCCTCACATAATGAATTTTGGTATTAATCAATATATTGGACCCAAAGAAAAACTATTAATTTTTCATTTGAAGACAAATGAAATGATTGACCTCTTATGAGAGTATATGATATGGGAGATGGGAAGAAAAATCTATTCACAATGATAATAAAAAAAATACAATTATTGAATTTGACAAAGTGTAAAAATGGGGAAATTATGTTTCAATTTATTTTGATTCATTCATAATGAAAAATAGACATTATTTTAGTGGGGCGACTAATCAAAAATATTATGAAAAATTCAATGATTCTACTAAAAATATATTTTTTGTTCACTTGTGTTCAACATATGATAGGTTTTTTTAATATATATATATATATATATCCTTTAGAATTTGATGATGATTAATGGTATTATAATATCATTAATACAAGGTGATTGGATGAAATAGAATCCATAGAGTGGGATGAGTTTAAGTTCTTAATTTTCATTAAGAAATATTATGATCTTATTTCTACAAAAATTGAAATAGAATTCCTTGAGCTAATGTAGAAGGATGTTGAATCTATTTATACATTAGAGGAATATTTCTCAATTTATGGAAGAAATCCTCTATAACAATCAGTTAAACTGAATATAAAACTAATCGATTATTCAATCATTTAAAACCAATTAATAAATTGGTGTTATACGTAAATGGAATTTAGTATCCATGATGAAATATTTTTCCATGATATGAATCAATAAAGGTAGAATTGATTTAACATCCAAGGTTGTGGATTTTATATGAAACGAAATATGTAATTAAATTGGAATTATAATAGTAATAATGATGGAGAAAAAGAAGAACAACTTATACTTAGGATTGATGTATGGAAACAAATATGGATGAAATTATCTAAATGGGTCTCATAAATGTTTTAATTCTGTACAATTTTTTCATCGAGCTGAAGAATATCGAAGTGTTTTGAAGAGACTAATCAATAAATTGAACAATGAAAATACACAATAGAATGAACCACCAACATTATAATATTTCCAATACAAGGATTATGATATTTATTATAACTAGTTCTACAAATTGAAGGCTCAGTATGATAATCAACATTAAAAACCTCTCTATCCTAGAGAGAAATTGAAATTTCAGGCGATCAGAATTTCTGATATGTAGAATTATAATGAGGGGGTTAAAATTACAGAAATGACACTTTAATTTTCTAGGTATAATAGAATGGTTTTATATTAGAACCCATTGTATGATATTCTATTAATTAGATGATTGATATAAAATTAATATTGAAATTACATCCATTTTGTTTGTCATTAATCCGACAAGAAATGGGTGTTTAACCCATATAGTTAGTAGAGAAACAAAAATTAGAATATATGGGTATTTAATGACAGTTTATTTTTGTTTTCTCAGATGATTTATATTGTCTTCCTCAAAATCTATAAGTTTTGTTTTCAATAGAACTCATAACATGTGCTAAAATAATTTCAATGAAATTATTCTGAATAGACCGATTTGGGTATCTAAAATTGAAAAAAATACTTCAAGATAATATTCAAATTGTATTCATTAATTTAAGTTTGTCACCTTGCATCTCACTAATTTTAAATAACGAAAAAATATTAATCAATGAGACTATTTATTTTTTACTGGGATATCAACAGGATCACGATCAATAATATGTATCTTCTATAAATTATTAATGATTAATTCAATCAATTACGGGGGTGTTAATTTTTTTTATGAATGATCATTAATATAGAAACAATCAATTTAATGTAAGAAAGTGAGTAAATATGATGGAATACATTCAATTTGATGTATTGAAACTATGATTTTAAAGTTATGTAACGTTTATTTTTATTTCCGCCACTGTATTCTTGTATGTAATGAATAGTTTTTTTAGAGAATACCTTGATCAGTTTTTGGTTGTCATTATAGCTTATAATCATGTTTGTTAAAATAAATGTTGATCTTAAAGATCACCTGAGGATTTTATTGATGATGCATTGGAAACAGAATATATATGTGGAAATTAAATATGTGTGAATTTTTTCTAATATACATTTTTTGGATAAATAATCTCATGCATGGTTATATCAATTCATCCATAAAAATGTATTTTATTAAACAATGTCCATGAAAAAACTATGGATGAGATATATACTTTTCTAGGATTAGATGGATATTATCAGCACATTATGAGGAATGTTTCATAACCATGAAATCCAATCACCACGGAAACTTAAAATGATATAATGTTCATTTTGAAATACATCTATGATGGAAAACATAGGGAACAAAATGGATATTTACTTAACATATATTTTCTTACACTAACCAATAGTGGTGTAGAGGTTGTGATCTATAGTGACGAATTGAATAATTAAGTTTTATTTTTTCACATATAGAATGACATGTTTATTGATTATGAAATATTTAAATTGTCTTTTTTATGAAAAAATTACCCAAATCAAGATTTTTATTTTGGTATAGTGATTTTTTATTAATGATATAAATATATTATCATTATCAATAATTGTTTGATATATATACTCAACCTATAAGTTAATAGTATATGTTATCTACTAAGTAGATGAATATGAACTATAGAATGTAGTTTTAGTAGATTAATGAATTTTATTTATCAAAAAAATTAACACCACGAGGAACTGAAAATGGTAGAATATTACCTATTCCAAAATAATTATTCAAAATTTTTAATGATTTATATAAAAATGATCTAATATTTATATATTTTTAAAATAATGAACCTAATGTCATGAATTATTGGGAGAATTGTTGTCTTTCTCAAATGAGATTCCATAAAGATATCCATGTCATGATTATAGGGGAATGTAAGGAACATATACTGAATCAAAAGATGCTGAGAAATGTTCCCAATTTCAACCAAAATTATGATAGAAGGATAATTTTTCAGATCTATGTATACTTTTCATCAATACCAGAACTTAAAAAGGTGTTTTTAGATAAAGATCATAGTTCATAATTTTTTATTCATCCTGGCAGTTCATTAATTTACATGTATAATAAATATCAGATCTCATGGAAAAACATGAAAAAGGATATTAAAGAGTATATATCCCATTTCAAGGCATGTAAATAATCTATGGTTGAGAGAGATAAGTCTAAAGGATTTTTATAACTATTAAACATATCAGAATTGAAATGGGAAAGTATACACATCGATTTTTTCATTAGACTCCCAAAAAACATCTAAAGTCCATAATGATATTTGGTTTTTATTAAATGACCATATCATGTTAATACATTTTGTTTTTATCTATTATTATTTAACTTTTGATAATCTTTCCAAAATATGCATTAAAGAAGCTGTAAGGAAGAATATAGTATAACATTATATTTTATCTTACTATGAAACGTGGACAACCTCAATTTTCTTGTTTGGTATTTGAAAAGCTCTAGGTTTAAGTTTGTGTTTTAATACATAATTTAATCCTCAATATGATGTTACATATAAGATAACCATTAAAACCATTCATGACATACAAAGGCCCTATTTATTGGACTGCAATGTTATTTGGGATATAAACTCACCTTTAGATGAATTTTTACTAAAAAATATCTCTCTATCTATAATTTAGATAGATTTATATAATTTCTACAATGGTAGAACGTAAAAAACCCCTATATAATAGGACGATGTTGGAAAAATAAATCTATAGGGTCACTATCTAACTATATAAATAGAATACAAGGTTAGATCTATTTATCTACACATAATAGTATCTCAGAGTCATAAAAGTTTTTATTATGATAGTCATTACAGAGATATGAATTTCCATTTTAGTCAAAATGTAATCCTATTAAAATATCCGTGTAATAATGTTAAGAAAATTGGATGTAATCCAAAGTAGTGTCCTAGATATATCAATACCTTTCAGATTATTGATCACATCAGGATGGTAGGTAATCATTTTCAACTTATTATAAATCTTTCTTAGCATCATTATGTGTTTGATGTAGCTCTTGTGTAGATGTACATAGTTAATCATTATTGTGTATTGATATTAGATGATATAAAAATGGAAAAATATAATTCTTATAAATAAAAAATGATATATTTAACGTATGATAGAGATAAAATGATACAAATTAGGATAACTCTCCATATAAAAATTGTCCAGAGGAATCTGAAAATTAATAATGCTAATTGGGAAATAGAGGATGTGACGAGATAAAGAAAACAACATTTAATTTAATTCATGTGATATAATTTCTATATAGTATTTTGTTTTATGGGGGGTGGGGTCGGGAGAATTTAACACCCCTTGATATTATGATATATTTATCTTTAAACAAATTTGATTTCGTCTGTAGCATGTGATAAAGAAAACCTTGAGTCAAAATATACCGAAATATTGTATACCATCGAAATACTACTTTTAAATTGTTATATTTAATTGAAATAACATATTTATTAAAAAAATAAGTATAATGGGCTTTATAAAACAAACATATTTATAAATGTTGAATATTTTTAATTAAATACATTATATGATTTATAAATAAATTATATCCTCAAAAATAATTTTAATTTTTTTTGAGTAAAAAAATTAATTAATTTATTCCACCATTATAAAAAAAATTGAAATTTTTTAAATCATTTTGAAAATAATAATATGATATTTATCTCATTGTTAATTATTTATAATTTTATAAAAAGATTAATTTTTTGATGAATAGATAAAATAATGTTATTTATATAGAACTTCAACTTTTAATGAACATAAAAAGTTCATTTTTATATTAAATTTTCCTTAAAAGTAATTTTTTGTAAAATTATTAATAATCACACAATGGTAATTAGTAATAATTTTATTAATAAAACATTTTCTCTAGAAAACTACGTTCACTAATCATTATGAAGTAACAAATCATTTTATATATAATAAAACATTATCTCTAGAAAACTGCTTTGCGACACTATTTTAGGATTGAATTTCATATTAATTTTTTCCAAATTTATGAATTTAATTTGATTAAATGAATTATTTATTTTAAATAAAAAGTAATAAATTCTTCAAAGAGTCTAATTTATTCATAATGATTAGTGAGAGAAGTAAAGTCTTTTCCTACCTTAGTAAGTTTAACACATGTAAAATAGGATTAAACATTTTCATAAGAATTTAAAATTTCCCTAAAAATACCTTTTTCTTTTTCAATGAGGGGTTTTTATCTATAATTATCCATGTATCTTCGATATGGAAACATGTTTCCACTTTTATTTTATCTGGTACATTATATTTTTTTATGATCATAATAAATACAAAATGACATAGTCTTAAACTAAATATCTCAAATACATTATCATTATAAAAAAATTATATATAAATAGTTATAAATTATTATTTTAATGGAAATTTTTTTGTTTATAATATTAATTTATTTTTAATTTTTAATTAATAAATAAATAATATAAATTCTAATGCAACATTAACATAGTGTTAATTCAACTAATAGGCAAATAAATTGAATGTTTTTAAAAAAATTAATTTTATAAATATAAGGATGATTTATAATTTTACATGAATTTGGAACAAAAATATAATATATTATGGATAAATTAAAGGTTTATACTAACATTCCATTACTATCTTTCTTACATTATAGAAAATGTAAATTGTTATTTAAAATATGACATTGATCTCATTTGATTATAACCAATATCTTATTAATTTTTATAAAATTTACAAAAACCCTATGATCATCCATGCGATTAATATATGGATTTAAATTTTTTACAAATAGAAAATTGAGGTGTTAATTTACTTTTATGTTAAAATTATTGTCCATTAAAATGTCAAAAAATATTGATATTATAGTAATTGTCAAAAGGGCTAACTAGAGTTTAAAATAAAGATATATGGGTGAAAAAACTCTAATTTTTTTTAAATTTAGATTTTATGACATAATTTTAAGCGATATTAATTCTATATACTAGATAATTATTTTTGTAGGCATAATAATAAAATAATTCATTTATATTAATTTAATTCTACACGTTATTCCAAGAGTTACCCTCCCCTCAGTTATGAATGGAAACTTCAACTAATCTCTTACTCACACCCTTTTATATTTATATATATAAAAATAATAACCATAATATATTTATAGATTCCTTAAATAATTCCCCGGTCTTCTTTTCTAACCTGAATTAAATCCTTTCTTGGATTTTGGTGTATTCCAATGGTCGACTTTCAATGATGAGGTATAACGCTTAACAAATCATTTTCAATTTTATATATTCTTAAACATCCTCCAAATAATTGGAATTCATTATGAAAAAAATTATCTTCATAAATGTATATATTATATATTATAATTATGTAAAATAATTATACTTTTTTCCTTCCATCCAATGTAATGTGAAATCATCCCTTGTGAATATGTACGACCTACAATCTTCACGTAGCGGTGTAATTCAATTTTCATCACCACCGTACATTGAATACTCTAATTATTAATTTAATGTATATAAATTTAATATATTATATCAATATGATTCTTTATAAGAGAATTGTTATTTACGTATATCTTTCTCCATCCATCACAAAATGGAAACAACATTCCTGCATACATACGACGTACCAGCTCAATGAATAGTGATATTAAATTTATCTCTACCTTTAATGAATGACAATAAATAAATTTATAATGAATATATATATATAATATTTATATAACAGATACATTTATTTAGTTTGTTGAACCATGGTCCATCTAAAAGGATACAAACTTCCGAACCTGAACTTCCTTGAGAAATGAAAAATTAAACACCTGAAAAAAATTATGTTAATGAAGAATTGTTTATATATTGGAATTGAAATATGATAAATTGTTAATATATTATATTATTAGTATGTACATGAATATTTAATAGAATTAAAAAAAAGTAAATTTATTATAAAATTTTTTAGAGAAATTTCTATGAATGTGGATGTTGAGGATATATATTTATTTTTCAATATCATTTTTTCATGATTATTTGGGATGATGTTTGGGCTTATGAAATTATTGTGATCTATATCTAATTAATATGTTTAATTTTATTCTAGTAATGTTATATCAATATATTATTTCTTTTATTCATTTTCAACACTTTATGTATTCATGATACAAAAATAATATTTTATGGAAATCACATTTATTTATCTCTCCATTATATAATCATTTATCATCCCTACCCATAATTTATATTTTTTATGAATTGTTTTAATATTATATGGTTATTAATTACATTCCTTTTAACCATAATAGATATATTTTTTAATTATTTAAAATGTAGTTTTTTACATTTTCAGAATGATTCAATAAGACTTTCATTTTTAGAAAGCATCAATGGAATATTTATTTTACATACAAAGAATGAAAAAAAGTATCATTCCATAATGTACACTCAATTTATTGATGATTCTATCATGTGATTGATTTTTTTAAAGGAAATTAATTCTTTAATATTTGGTAATTTTTTATATTTTGAATAATGGATTTTAATGTGAAAATGCTATCTTCCCCAAGAAACATTTGTAGTGATATTTTAAAGGAATTATTCATTTATGATGATTAATTTTGATGTTAGTTAGTAATTATTGGGTTTATAATCCAATTATTCAATGCATATCATTTATTTTGATAGTTTATGACTTTGATTTAATGATGTTTATGGAAACATTTTACTTTCCATTAGTTATGGAATAATTAAATATATATAAAACCCAATTATTTGAGGAAAGTTATAATTATTTGAAGGTTTTATGTTTCATAGAACACATATGTAATAATTTCATTATATAATGGGTCATATCATAATTACATATCTCTATAAATAATTGGGAAAATAAAAATATATCATGAGAAACATAGGGATGGAAGAGAGAGTGAGCCCAGTTTAGTAGGAGACTCTATTATCTTTTATTGTTTTTGGAGTGAACTATGGATAATGATACAATGGAATGTGGTGTGAACCCAATCCACTATTATAGTATTACAAATATTCCATTCCAAAGAAATAATTTAATATGGTTTGGTTTATGCCGCAAAATTCCATATAATAGAAATTTTGTTCTATCATGGAACATGGTTTTTTTGTTTACTATTTATTTCTTATAAACTTCAATGATTTATTAAATTATTTAAGATTACGATCTATGATATACTATGTGTATTTTAATATTTCAATCTCAGGTAATGAAAAAATTATACACATGTTTATATTATGTAATTATTGATATCTACCGTGTTTAATATAAATGAGCATCAAAGGAATCTATTTCATATATTTCACTTCCCTCAGATGAGAAAAATGATTTAATGTATGATATTTCTAGGACGGGTGAGAGTTAAAATGATTTTTGTGGGTTATTATGTATTTCTCATATAAAAATATTATTGTAGGGAAATGTTTCCAAAGATACATAACTAATACGAATCAGTCATGTATTCAAATTTAATGTATTGAATATTTATCAATTAATATGTAATATTTATGTATGAGATGTATCAGTTTCATTAAAACAATCACCAAAAAGAGGAATAAAACCAAAATACCTTATAAAATGTTCATGCATATGTGTTATAGATAATATATTATCTCATAACACAATAAATAACAAAAAACATTGCCTTCATTAATAAACACTATGATGAAACCTAATATTGGACCAACCAACATTAGAAAAATCTATATATCTCAAAACATAAGAATATGTCTCATAATCCCATGACTTTTCCAATTTTCATAACCCAAAAGTAATTTCCATGAAAAAAACCTAATTCAAATGGAATCCATCAAAATTTCCCTTCATATATTGTAATATATAATCCATGGAAATGATCCACGAAACTCTTATATGTTCCATAAGATATATTACATGGAATCCCCTAGTGGGATTAATTAATTATAATTCAATGAACTATGAGACCAATGTCCAAGAGTTATAGGCCTGTATAGTGTCTAGGTCCTCACCCATATCATTCCATCTCATATAATCAACATAAATCTTGGGAGATTATCTCCAAACATTCAGAAGATCATGTTGAGGGAATCAAAATAATTAATTATTGGAATTTAATACATATAGAATCACCTAATTTAAACTATATTGAAATCTTAGGGGTTCAGAGTGATGAATCATTAGAAATATAACGTAGCTTATCATATTCCACACCTTTGGAGATCCATTATTATAAGGAATCTCCTCCATGGAATTCCTGAGAGTCACATAATATAATACATGGCCACTCAAGAATTCTCCCTCGTTTCCTATCCAAGACAAAATCCATGTGATAAAACCGATGGTATTATACCCGTTCGTATATTTTATGAAAGAAACATTATTTACAAAAAGTTAATTTCCATGAAATTAATTTCAATGGATCAACAATTTTATTAAAATGTATCTATATTTCCACATTTTTTTGAATTATTAAATCATATTACATAAAAAATATGTAATGTAATTTTTTTTCATTTTTCTCTCTGGAACTCAATTAATCTGAAAATATCAATTGAATATTGATATTAAATCACATCTACTAATTAATTAGTGTTGACCTCACCTGTTTTGATAATCTCAATCATGTATTAATATGTGTTGAAAATCCCAATTATGTTTTCATTCTCTATGATATTTTTTATGTATCATTGATCTATACTTTAATTCTTTCAAATCTGTGATCAAACCAAAAATAATTTTTAAAATAGTCTTTGGAATATGTTAATCCTCATTTATCCATGTTCATACAAGTTATAAATTAATTCTAACACAATCGGATGTGTTCTGGATAAAACAGATAAGTAATCTGCCTATAGCTACTGATAAAGAGCTACCGGTACCCAGTCTACTGATAGAATTAGTCTACCGACAAACAGAGTGACCGATATACTTAACACAGAACTACCGATGTTCTTATAAATGTAAGCTACTGACAGACTCACAGCTACCGATACCGACGCATGAAGCTACCGATGGATGGAGCTACCGATGCATGGAGCTACCGACGCATGAAGCTGCTGACGCATGGAGCTGCCGATAAACAAAGTCACCGATACAAGCATATACCAACCGACGCATAGAGCCACCAATAGAGTCAAAGCAACTAATGACATTGAGCTACCGATGTCCAAGCTACCGATGCTGATTACCTACCGATCACTCGACTCACTGTTTGAATATCTTTATTTCCTATATTTAATCTATCTAACCGTCATATCATGTACATTTTAATGATTTGTCAAATATCTGATAATGGTTTTCAGATGTCAGGAACCCGTACCTTGTACCTGCAGAAAGGAAATCTTTTCTGTCCCCTGTTGCCCGTGATATAAATACGAGAAGACTACGCTGCCCAACTAACAACAAGAGAAGAGTGTGGTGGATGAAATATACCAGAAACACAAGAACAAGAAGAATCAAGAGAAAAACCAGTTCCATCAAGAACACAGAGAAGCTCATAGACAATCAAGCATACTCGAGAAGTGTTCTGTGCATACAAGAAGAACACTGAAGAACTTCAACCACTACATTTTCACTGTCTGTGAACCTGGAGCATACGACACTCTGTTTCTCAAACAGAAACGAGAAAAGGACTCAGACTCACTTCTGATCGAATCCAAAGGAGTCCAGAGCTACACTGAAATCACCAGAACCATCTCTAAACTCTACATCTCTTGTTCTGTGATTTATCATTATTCTTTTCGAGCAGTGTGTGTTATCTGCTGTATCTAACACATACACTGTCTCTTGTACTTAAACTGGAGGATTTGTAAATACTTACCAAATTCTTTCATTCTATTCTTTCCCATGAATAACAGTGGTAGAGGTCGTGTGTGACCTGGACAGCTGGTTGCTGTTGTACTGATTCCCACGAATAACAGTGGTAGAGGTCTTGGACCTGGACAGTTAAACTGTTGAACCCCGATCCAGGGTGTGGATCATTTTTATATAAACTTTTGAGAGGACTAAGTCTCGGCTTGAGACTGAACCTCTTGGTTACATTTGTTGTGCCATCTCTTTCAAAGTTTTATTCTGCTGCTAATCACTTTAAAACCAATACTGTTTTTAAAGTTAATTTGATAATTAAATTAGCAAGTGTTTATGTTATGTGTATATTAGTAAGTTAGTTTCAAAAGATAATCATACACTCCTGTATTGATTAACTGGGAATTAATCAATCCCTTGAGAATCTAACAGAACCTCTACTTTAATATAAATTCACTACAGTTTAATTTATTATTTTATTTGGGGGTCTTTAAGACAGTGTTTTTAAATACAGAAATTTTAATTGGTACTCATTTGACCCCCCTCTTGAGTAAACCACTCCGACCAACACTTGGTATCAGAGGATTGAAAATACTCTCTAAAAGTACTCTGCTTTTGAACTGTGATTTTAGTTGTATTTTAAATGTCTTAAAATTTCTGTTATATCTAAATTTTTATCTCTTTAAAATTTTCTCATCATGGACAATAGACTTGAGGGTGCTGCTACTAACCGGCCACCTTTCTTCAATGGAACTAATTATGCTCAGTGGAAACTGAAAATGAAAATTCATCTAGAAAGCATAGGTTTTGTTATTTGGACTGCTATTGAATCAGAATACAAAATTCCCACTACTGCTAGATCTACTTTGGATGAACCTATAAATAATGCTTACAATAACAACTGTAAAGCTATGAATGCCTTGTACTGTGCTCTAGGAGATGAAGAGTTTAATAGAATTTCTTCTTGTAAAACTGCATATGAAATTTGGGATACCTTAGCTGTTTCTCATGAAGGAACAACGAATGTTAAAGAAATGAGATTGAACACTTATACTATCAAGTATGATAATTTTAAAATGAGGCCTGATGAACCCATTTCTGACATGTATCTCAGGTTCAATGAAATTTTCAATACAATGATCTCGCTGGGAAAGGATGTCTCATCGAAGGAACAAATTATGAGAATTTTGAGATGTCTACCTGATAGATGGAGAGGCACATCTGTCTCAATCAGAGAATCATGTGACATTACTGCTCTACCTGTCAAGGAACTAATTGGCAAGCTGATGATATATGAAGAAGAGCATAAAGTGAATAAAGAGGAAGAAAATGAACCTCCAAGAAAGTCTGTCGCTTTCAAATCTTCAACTTCAAAGAATAAGGACAAAGAAAAGCTTCAAGCTATAGTTGAAAGTTCAAGCTGTGAAGACAGTGAAAGTGATTCTGACAGTGATGCTGAGATGGCTCACATTGCTAGAAGATTTAAAAAAATTTATAGGAAAAAAAAGTTCTTCAGAAAAACCAATTATAAGGGTAAGTATGATCACCAAGGTAAATGGAAAAAGGATTGGAAGAAGAATGACAAATCAGATGATTTTGTCTGTTATGAGTGCAAGAGAAAAGGACACATTAAAGCCGACTGTCCAAAGCTGAAGTATAAAAAGAAATATGAATATAAGGACAATAAGTATAAGAAAGCCATGAAGGCTACTTGGAGTGCTTCTGAGGATAGCTCTACCAAATCTGAAAGCTCTGAAACTGAACACAAAAATAAGGAAAATATGTGCTTTATGACAAACACTTCTCAGGTAACTGCTGAAACTCCTGCTTTAAATTATTACTCTGGAGATAATGCAGAATCTGATTCTGATTCTGGAAAAATGTCTAAAAATGAATTGTTTGAGTACTATAATATGCTGGAAGAGACATGTAATGAACTTAAGGATAAATACAAGTCATTAAAGAAACAACATGCTCTCACCACTACAGTTAAAACCGAACTCACTATTGAAAAAGAGAAAAATGCTCAACTGTTAAAAGAAAACACTGAACTGAAACTATCTAATGAGCAACTCAAGAAAGACTTAGAGAAGTTAACCAATGGCAAAAATACACTAAAACAGATGCTAGGAAAGAAAATATAACCTAAATATACTACTGGTATAGGATACCAACCTGGACAAAGGAAAATTGCCAAAACTAGATTCATTTCTAAATCTGGACAGAATGAAGGTAATTCTGGAACTTCATATGCTTCAACCAGTTATATACATAGCTATGGATCTAATAAAATTTATCTTTCAAATCATGTCAATTCTAAAAATTATATGAGACCCATTAGACAAATATGGGTACCTAAAGTGTTATTGGCTAACCTGTCTGGACCCAAGAAAATCTGGGTACCAAAATCATCTCCCATCTGAATCTTTTTTGTAGGGAACTTGCTTAAAGAGCTCCTGTAAAGAGACCTGGTATTTGGACAGTGGATGTTCAAGACATATGTCAGGAGACTTCTCTTGTTTTAAGAGTTTAATAAATGTTGATGGAGGCTTTGTCACCTTTGGTGATAATTCAAGAGGAAAAATCAGCGGCCTATGCCAGATTGGTAACACTGATTCAATTTTGATTTCTAAAGTTTTATTTGTTGATAGCCTTAAATACAATTTATTAAGTATTTCTCAGTTATGTGATGATGGTTTTCATGTTAAATTTGAAAATGATTCCTGCAATGTTTTTAATTCTAAGAATGTTTTGGTATTTTCTGCCTTAAGAAATGAAAATGTTTATGCTGTTAATCTGAATTCCTTAGCTAAGAAGAATATTACTTGTTTGAATTCTTTTCATAAAGAATCTTGGTTATGGCATAGAAGATTGGGACATTGCAACATTCACTCACTTAGAAAACTCTCTAGAAAAAACCTAGTTAGAGACCTACCTAAATTAGAATTCCCAAATGATAGAGTGTGTAACCCATGTCAAAAGGGAAAACAACACAAAGTTTCTTTTAAATCAAAGAAAGAAGTTTAGACTTCTCAACCACTTGAATTGGATCACATGGATTTGTTTGTACCATCAATAGTTTCTAGTTTAAATGGGAAGCACTATGATTATGTTCTTGTAGATGATTTTTCTAGATATACTTGGGTATATTTTCTAGCTCACAAAAGTGAAGCTTGTTCTTCTTTTGTTAAATACTCTAAATCTGTAGAGAACCTTAGTGAACTTAAGATTAAAACTTTGAGAAGTGATCATGGTCGTGAGTTTGAAAATCAAGATTTTGAATCTTATTGCACACACAATGGCTATACTCATAACTTTTCTTCCCCTAGAACACCCCAACAGAATGGTGTAGTAGAAAGAAGAAACTGAACCCTTCAAGAAATTGCTAGAACCATGATCAATGAATATGACCTGCCTATTTATTTTTGGGCTGAAGCTGTAAATACAGCTTGTTATGTCATTAATAGAGTCTTAATTAGACCTGTTCTTAAGAAAACCCCTTATGAATTGTGGAACAATAGAGAGCCTAAGGTTAATTACTTTAAAGTTTTTGGTCGCAAAGTATTTATTCTGAATACTAAAGATAATCTGGATAAGTTTGCTTCCAAAAGTGATGAAGGATTTTTTCTGGGTTACTTTATTTCAAATAAAGCCTATAGAGTATTCAATAAGAAAACTAAATGTGTGGAAGAATCTGTTCACATCAAGTTTGATGAAACTGATCCACATGAGTCTAAAACCTCTCTTGAAAATATTGAAGAAGACTTATCTATTCTGGACATTAATGATAAATCTAAAGAACCTGTTATCAAAACATCCAGTTCTGGACTATTTCCAGAATCTGCTTCTATTGAACCCGAACCTATAGATGAACCTGAAATTTCTAGTCCAACCTTTACCAGATCAATGAGGATTCTAAAGAATCATCCTTTAGAAGATGTTGTTGGTAATCTTGATAGAGGAACACAAACTAGAGCTTCTCTAAGAAACCAGGTTGAACATCAAGCTTTTCTTTCACAGCTAGAACCCAAAAATATTAATGATGCTATCAATGATGAATTCTGGGTAATGGCTATGCAGGAAGAATTAAATCAGTTTGAAAGAAAAAATGTCTGGGAATTAGTTGACAGACCTAAGGACACTTTGACAATAGGCACAAAATGGGTTTTTAGAAATAAAGTAGATGAATCTGGAAATATAGTTAGAAACAAAGCTAGACTAGTTGCACAAGGATATAGTCAAGAAGAAGGTATATACTCTGAGGAAACTTTTGCACCCGTAGCTAGACTAGAAGCCATTAGGATCTTACTTGCATATGTTTCACATCTGGATTTCAAGTTATATCAAATGGATGTGAAAAGTGCATTTCTAAATGGTTTTATAATTGAAGTTGTTTTTGTAGAACAACCACCTGGATTTACTAACCCCCATTTTCCAAATCAAGTTTTTAAACTTTCTAAAGATTTGTATGTTTAAAACAAGCTCCAAGAGCTTGGTATGATAGACTTAACAATTTCCTTATTTCAAAAGGTTTTACTAAAGGGATTGATGATCCAACTCTTTTCTTTAAAAGAATTTCTAAAGATGTTTTAGTTGTACAAATATATGTTGATGATATTATTTTTGGATCTTCTTAAACACTCTTTATGTACTGATTTTTCAAAAAGTATGCAAAATGAATTTGAAATGAGATTAATGGGAGAGCTTAAGTACTTTCTTGGATTTCAAGTATTTCAAAATGAAAATGGTATTATATTGAATCAATGTAAATATAAAAAGGATCTTTTAAAACGTTTTGGTCTGGATAGTATCAAGGAAAGTGAAACTCCTATGAGTACTAACTGTAAATTGGATGCAGATGAAACTGGGAAACCAGTTGATCAAACAAATTACAGAGGTATGATTGGTAGTTTACTTTATCTTACTGCTAGTCGACCTGATATTATGTTTAGTGTGTGTATGTGTGCTAGATTTCAAGCTAATCCAAAAGAATCTCATTTGCTTGCTGTTAAAAGAATTTTTAAATATCTCAAACACACGGTTAACTTATGTTTGTTTTACCCAAAAGGACAATCTTTTGAGTTAATGAGTTATTCAGATGATGAATTTACTGGTTGTAAGTTAGATAGAAAAAGAACATTAGGAACATGTCATTTGCTTGGAAAATCCTTAGTTTCTTGGTGTAGTAAGAAACAGAACTCAGTTGCATTATCTACTGCCGAAGTAGAATATATAGCTGCTGGTAGTTGCTGTGCACAAATTCTGTGGATGAAGCACACTCTTTTGGACTATGGATATGTTTTTAAACATGTTTCAATCAACTGTGATAACACCATTGCAATAAACATCTCTAAGAATCCTGTATCTCACTCTAGAACCAAACACATAGTTGTAAGACACCATTTCCTAAGAGATCACTATCAAAAAGGTGATATTTCTCTTGAATTTATTGGCACTGAACATCAATTAGATGATATTTTCACTAAACCTTTAAGTTACGATAGGCTAAGTTACATAAGACACGAATTGGGAATGTTTAATCACAACCGATGTGATATCCTCACCGATGTGAAATTCTCACCGATGTAAAATTCTCACCGATGTGAAATTCTCACTGATGTGAAATTCTCACCGATGTGAAATTCTCACTGATGTGAAATTCTCACCGATGTGAAATTCTCACTGATGTGAAATTCTCACCGATGTGAAATCCTCACTGATGTGAAATTCTCACCGATGTGAAAATCATCACCGATGTACAATTCTCACCGTTTTTTTCTCTCACCGATGATTAACTCACACCGATGCAATTTTTTACATCTGTCTGCCGCCAAGAATATGAATCGTTTTATTTTATTTTATCTTACTCTATTTTAGTCATTTATTTGGAATTCCTTAATGATAAAACTAAGTCTATGCCACTTCATACCACACCGAGCTCAAAATCTCTCACCTTCGAACCTTAGCTCCAAAATCGGCCAAGAACCCTAAACCCGCGATGGCAAAAACTAAGCTTCCTACCGTCAGAGATGAAAGTGTAGAACCAAAAGCTAAGAAGAAGAAGACACAGCATAAATCCAGTGTTAGTGAAGTCAGAACTAGATCGGGAAGGCGACCAGTGAATCCTCACTTGCAGAATAGAGACATAGTAATCGAGAACGAACAGTGTGTGGAATGGCTACTGCCTAGCAAATCGTTAGTACTCGAGATTCTGGAGGACCAAAAATGGGTGGATTGTTTCTCGAATAACAATGGCCCATACTACCCGAAGTTGGTAAAATAGTTCTACGAGTTTGTAACCTTCGAGAAGTCTAAAAATGAGAATCGGGTAAGCTCTTTTTTAAATGGAAAAGAGATGTCTTTTTCTTCAATAGAGTGGGATGAGTGTTTAAAAGTACCACATGAAGGTGTATCTGGGTATGTATCAAGAGCAATGCCACCTAGCAGTGACATCTTTGATTATGAAACTGCCTTAAAAGAACTGACCGGTAATGGGAATCAAAGGCAAGTGGTTGCTACTGAAATGGATAGAGAGAATCGACTGCTCTTCAAGTTTGTTTAGCATGTGTTGATACCGAGGCGAGGAGATTTTGCAAATCTGGGATATCAAGATATCTATCTTCTTCATATGCTAAGACATAGTGTGAAAATCAATCTGTGCAGATTGTTAATGCTTCAAATGGAAGACATGATTAGACCAAAGTCAAAGACTAATGCTTTATTCTTTGCCGAGACGATTTCAGTAATGATAAAAGTGAAAGGAATAGATGAGTCTCAGGATGAGACAGTTGTAGTCAGGAATAATTTCTGCATCACCTCGACTGTTTGTAAGTACATGAAAATTAACTGGAACCCATGGAAGGGAGAATGGGTCAGTGATGATCAGAAGATATATGATAAGTTTAATCTTGTGGATCATCCCTCAAGACCAAAGGATATGAGAGATCCGAGTCTGAGACCTGATGAAGAGGAACCTGTTTATAGTAATGAAACAGAAGAAGAAACAGAAGAAGAAGAAGAAACTCCCATGGATGTTGGAGGAGATCCTGACTTGCCCCCAAGTCCTCCTGCAGAATTGGTTTATTCTAGGAAAGGAAAGGTAGAGGAAATTTTGTCTACTAATGAGGAAGACTAGTCTGTACCTCACCAAGAAGAAGAGGAAAAGGAGAATGTATCTGAATTGTCTGCTTCTGGTAGTTTAAGTATGAGTCCTTTGATTGGAAACTCAGCTAGGCCGACTACTGAAGTAGAAAGAGATACAGAAGAAGCTGTACATGTATCAGAAGATCTTCTAGATGCTGCACTGATGGAACTTGTAGTAGAAGAATCTGATGAAGAGAATCCAGCACTGAATGCTGTTGTGATACATGAGAATGCACCCATTGAGGGGGAGCATCAATCTGTTCTTGGAAATGTTACAGTAGCTGTTGAGTTTGGAGAATGGGTAGAAGACCCAGGGTTTATAGTTTTTGGATTGGATTATCCGGATTCAGATAATGAGATGTCTGTGAATAGACCGAAGACCAATTATGATTTTGCTTCTGAGTTGTTGCCAGATAATGTGGTCAGATTTCATGATCTGAATAAGCTGAAAGAGGACCTCAAAACCAGTTTTGTTGAAGAAGTGAAGTTAATGGAAACCTCCCTTGCATCCTCAATTCAATCAATAATGACTGATTCTGTAGTTAGTTTGGCCTCAGCAAGGGGATCTGCTGCAGTTGTCCCAAATGATTTTCTCTCTAAATATGATCTTGAATCCATGAAGAATGAGCTGAAAGAATCATTCAGTGTATCAGTTGCTGAGATGAAGCAAAGCATTAATGAAGAAATGAAAATGTTAGAGAGATCCTTCGAGCTATCTCTGGCTTGTAATTTATCTTCTTTTGTGTCTGAGCTTATGGAAGAAGTGAAAGAGTTCCAGACTCAGTTTTCTAGAATCGAAGCAGATCATGAAGCTCTCAAGACATCAGTTGATGCTTTGGATTCTTATATGAGTTCCAAGTCTCAAGCTGACAAGGACCTAGCTTATGTGAAGAGTGTAGTAAGCCAGTTTTTCTCAGTGTTTGAAAGTTTCAAAACCTCAGTGAAGGATCACGTTCAATTACAGGACTCTCAACTTCAAAGCCTAATCAGTGGTTTGTCTAAGAGTTTCAAAGAAACTGTTTCCTTCTCTCTTGTGCCTCTCACATCCAAACTATTAGTTGACCTGAATCTAGTTCAAGCAATGTTGAAGGAGGAGATTAGTTCTATTTCAACTAGTGGCTCTGGGGACTCATCAGAGTTGAGCCGAGTGGTTCTTTCTACAAGAGATTCTTCTAGAGAAATAATGACGATTGTTCAAGATTATATGAGAGAAGCCTCTGCCTCTCAGGAATCCATAAAGAGAAAAGTGGACTACTACTTCACCAGAATTTTCACCAAGCATCAACTCGAACACCACTTCAATCTGATGTTGGAAAACATGAAGCTACCTCCAGTCACTCAGGATTTTAGTGAACAAGTGAGCAAACTAAGACAATTGACTCCTGCCTTGGAGAAATTCATGGAGAACAAAGATGATTTCATCTCTGCTATGGAAAGAGGAGGAGGAATTATTATGGAGTTTAGAAATTTGTTTCTGCCCTTCTTGCATGTTGATGCCAGACCAGTCATCGTACCTTCTACTTTGCCTGCTTCTGCCTCAGTGGCTTCCATAGTCCAGCTGACTCCTGCTCAAGCTATTCGAATCCTCACACCAATGATCACCCAAAGATATTCAACCTACAGGCCTGACTCTGTGTCAGTAGCTCAGCCTCCTTTGATCATTTCTGGCATTCCAAAACCTTCACCTGCATCCTCACCACCCGAACCTTCTTCTGATCCCAAAGGAAAATCTCTTGTGGAAGATGTGGATTGATCCAGTGGCCAGGATTTTTGATAGGAATTCATTTGTATTCTGTTTCTGTACTTTCTGACTGCTCTAATACAGAGGAAGTCTTTTTACTTCTCATTTTTTATTTGTCTCCTATATATGCTTTCCCACTTTTTGATTATCACAAAGGGGGAGAACAAAATGAGAGAATGAGAAATATTTTCAATGGAGAAAAATAACCTTCTTTTGTATTTTATCTATGATATTATTATGTTTCTATTCACCTTCAGTACCTTATGATTGTTACATCTGATAACTTATGTCTATATCATACTATTTCTATTATCTCTGATGCTGTTTTCTCTGAGAAAATTGAATTCAATATTATACTCTTTACTATTATATTTTCACTATGTTAAATGCCCATATCATAAATTGTGATTATCAAAAAGGGGGAGATTGTTGACCTCACCTGTTTTGATAATCTCAATCATGTATTCATATGTGTTGAAAATCCCAATTATGTTTTCATTCTCTATGATATTTTTTAAGTATCATTGATCTATACTTTAATTCTTTCAAATCTGTGATCAAACCAATAATAATTTTTAAAATAGTCCTTGGAATATGTTAATCCTCATTTATCCATGTTCATACAAGTTATAAATTAATTCTAACACAATAGGATGTGTTCTACATAAAACAGATAAGTAATCTGCCTATAGCTACTGATAAAGAGCTACCGGTACCCAGTCTACCGATAGACTTAGTCTACTGACAGACAGATTCACCGATATACTTAACACAGAGCTACCGATGTGCTTATAAATGTAAGCTACTGACAGACTCACAACTACCGATACCGATGCATGAAGCTACCGATGGATGGAGCTACCGACGCATGAAGCTACCGACGCATGGAGCTACTGATAAACAAAGTCACCGATACAAGCATATACCAACCGACACATAGAGCCACTGATAGAGTCAAAGCAACTAATGACATTGAGCTACCGATGTCCAAGCTACCGGTGCTGATTACCTACCGATCACTCGACTCACTGTTTGAATTTCTTTATTTCCTATATTTAATCTATCTAACGGGCATATCATGTACATTTTAATGATTTTTCAAATATCTGATAAAGGTTGTCGGATGTCAGGAACCCGTACCTCGTACCTGCAGAAAGGAAATCTTTTCTGTCCCCTGTTGCCCATGAGATAAATACGAGAAGACTACGCTACCCAACTAACAACAAGAGAAGAGTGTGGTGGATGAAATATACCAGAAACACAAGAACAAGTAGAATCAAGAGCAAAACCAGTTCCATCAAGAACACAGAGAAGCTCATAGACAATCAAGCATACTCGAGAAGTGTTCTGTGCACACAAGAAGAACACTGAAGAACTTCAACCACTACATTTTCACTGTCTGTGAACCTGGAGCATACGACACTCTGTTTCTCAAACAGAAACGAGAAGAGGACTCAGACTCACTTCTGATCGAATCTAAAGGAGTCCAGAGCTACACTGAATTCACCAGAACCATCTCTAAACTCTACATCTCTTATTCTGTGATTTATCATTATTTTTTTCGAGCAGTGTGTGTTATCTGCTGTATCTAACACATACACTGTCTCCTGTACTTAAACTGGAGGATTTTTAAATCCTTACCAAATTCTTGCATTCTATTCTTTCCCACGAATAACAGTGGAAGAGGTCTTGTGTGACCTGGAGAGCTGGTTGCTGTTGTACTGTTTCCCACGAATAACAGTGGTAGAGGTCTTGGACCTGGACAGTTAAACTGTTGAACCCCGATCCAGGGTGTGGATCATTTTTATATAAACTTTTGAGAGGACTAAGTCTCGGCTTGAGACTGAACCTCTTGGTTACATTTGTTGTGCCATCTCTTTCAAAGTTTTATTCCGCTGCTAATCACTTTAAAACTAATACTGTTTTTAAAGTTACTTTGATAATTATATTAGCAAGTGTTTATGTTAAGTGTAGATTAGTAAGTTAGTTTCAAAAGATAATCATACACTCCTGTATTGATTAACTGGGAATTAATCAATCCCTTGAGAATCTAACAGAACCTCTACTTTAATATAAATTCACTACAGTTTAATTTATTATTTTATTTGGGGGTCTATAAGACAGTGTTTTTAAATACAGAAATTTTAATTGGTACCCAATTCACCCCCCTCTTGAGTAAACCACTCCGAACAACAATTAGTTTTATTCCTTTAGTGAATTTCAATTTACCATTCCATATTGAGACCCAATTTTCTAAATAAATTGTCTAAAAAGAAAATAGTTATCGATGGTTGTGACATTCTTTCACAACTAGATATTAGGATCATGAATTATTATTTATCCTATTAATGTAGATACCCATACCTAATTCAAATATCATTAATGTTAAAAACTAAAATAAGTTTATCCTTTATGTAACCCCCATTTATCTATGGATTAATAAATATTTTATGAGAAAATAAAGAAAAATCAAATTTAGGGATATATAATTTCAAGGATTAGACCAAGACATCGAATGAATCACAAGACCTCACAACTACAACACATTTTAGAAAATAAAAATTCCATGGGATTGTATTTTTGATGTCCATAAATAGTCTTAGAAAATAAAAATAATTATGTATCGATCACTATTTCATCCTAACATGATAGAAAATGAGAAACACGAAGACACAATTAATTTAGTGAATTTTTATAAAAAATAGAAGACGTATTTTCACAGAGTGAAATAAATTATGAAGGGAATTAATCAAAGTTTCATAACTCACATGTTCTATCAAACACCATAGATGGATGAAGACTCTACTAAAGTATTAGGCGGATCTCCCCATGGAAGAGAGGTAGGATGATTGGGTCATTCAAAGGGGGTTCTGGGTGAATGAGAGGAGAAATAATGATAATAATATAAAATGACAAAGGGGATGTTTTCAATTTGATGAACATTAATGAGTGTAATGATTTAGATGATGTTTTTATAATATGGGAATAAATCATGTTTATACCACTATCAGTATACCTCCATTTTGGATGCATAGGCCACTCAATTTAAGAAACCTCTAAAAATCATGTAAAATGTTCTTTGGAATTTAATGTAGTGTTTTTAATGGTTTATTGGACCCATAAAAAGGTTTAGATTATCAATAATCAAATAAATTCTTGTCCAAATGGCATTGTATCATAGTAATCATTCACCATGATCTAACTATTTAAATTAGGTTCTAACTCCATAAATATAAAATTTCCATCCCCAGACCTCCTTGGGTGCTTCTAAAACATTTTATACGAAAAACATGATTAAATGAAATCAAATGTTGTTATTAATGTTCTAAAATATTCAATATCTTGGTATAAGGTTTGGTCATACAATGTCTCATCTATGTAAAAGCTCATCCCTAAGCTTCACTGCCGAGTATTACAAACACCTTATTTTCAAACTACCCACACATATTTGATTGGTATTGGTATTTCCATTACAACACAAACGATAATAATTTTTTAAAAGCACCGTCATATGATAATAAAAAAATTAATTTAACAATTCAACTTTAATACATTTCTCACTTTATATGGTTATTTAAACATGCAATAGGATGAATTATATAACATTGGTGAATTCCATTAGTCCTCACCAGAAGGTATTCTAATATAAGATGATTATATGAATACCTAATATCATTACTTCTAATATTCATCATATGAGTCCTTATTTATATATTAATGATCACATGACAGTCCAGAGTTCCAATATATCACAAGGATGTTCATTCTGCTAGCCTTCTTCCCTATGATTATAACTGGTAATTAAAATTTACTATGAAACCAGGTTAAACAACGATTATATACAAAAAAATTAACTGCACACAATAATCAACCATCAATACTAAAACAATGATATTTTACATAATTTCCTACCTTATAGACTAGACTCTAAGTTGTTCTACAAGAGGTTAATCTGCCCTATATAGGTTCATCACAATGTGAAATTTTAAATTTAGTGAACCACTTAATGTGTGTTTTGTGTATGAAACTCATCTATAGTGTGATCCCACCATTGTATTTTCAAATAAAATTATATACACATATGATAATATTAGTTAGTGTAATGACACATATCCTTATTCCATGATTTAAATTTGAATAAAAACCCATCACACTCCCATATATATCTCTTATGTGGTTCCAAACCCATCTCAAAAAACCAAGCCATAATTACACCATTTTTTTCAAGATGAAAGGACCGTTTTATTGAAAAACATCATTAAACAATTAATCCTTGGATATTATACTATTAATCAAGATGAAAGTTCATTTACATGGTTTTTATGAAAATTTTTCACTGAAAACCATACAATGAAGAGACCAACAAAACAATTACCATTCTAGCATGACTGTTACACACTCATGATTATAATAAAGAATACCTATATAGAGTTTCATGTGAAAATTAATATATAACAAAAACACTAATCATACAATCAAAATATAATATATTATTTAACACAATAATAAGTCATTTCCAACTCAATTACAAATGGGTGTTAGTCGTGAGGTTGAACATTTCCCAATACTGACACACAGAACCCAATCTATGATACTCACAAAAAAAATCCAAAATGATTTCCATAACCACTAATGACTAATGTTTGGATACAAACTATATATATATGCTTACACTTATCCTTAGTCATTGAACTCAAAGGTTCATGTTTTTACCATACATGTGTCTCCACCATTGAGACTCTAACCCGTATATAAATTAATTCCACTCCTCTCATCATATGATTCCTTTATCAACCAATTCTATTTTCTATTTCCAAAATACCAATAATATATTTTCATAACACATACTCAAGGTCATTGTATTATTTCATGTACATGGCCACTGGATAGTCAAACATTATGTGGACATCATTCATACTTTTATAGAATAACATAATAATATGAACCAATACAAAATGTTATTATTCACCATATGATCATGGAACACAACTCACTATACCATGTTTTTTATCAATTAAAAATTATTCTCTCATAACTAAACTATTGACCATGCTGATACGCCGCCAAACCTAACATATTCTAGAGTACCCTTTTTACTTCACATAATAAATTAAGTCATTTAATTATTCAGATATATAACACATAAAATCCCACCCACTAATGTCATTCCATAACTACAAGAAATTATTCCTACCATCACCAAGATGATGAATGTGTATCCAAGATCCCCATGTGCATTAAATTTAAAAAATTTGTTCCCATCACAATTCATATACCTCTTAAATTGTTTATACTATTGTTAAACAATCCAAGAACAAAGAATTCCACCTTAGTTACATATAATGACTTGATTTTTTCTCAAATACCACCGAATCTCAATGAAACTGGATGGTTTCATTGCTCACTACAACCATATTATTGAACCAAAATCGTTATTAATGAATCTATAATTAATAGTATCTAGGCTCTCAATCAGGTTTAGAAAAGATTAATTTCTATAAGAATGTCATTTTACCTCACACGAGGCATCCCAGATGCCTCTATATAATATAACTGATAGATTTCTCATATCATTGACAAGAACCTGACCACTATTTACCCTAAAAATTGTTGAATGAACTAAAACAATGTCATTATGTTTCCACCGTGTACCAAAAACATGTCTAAAATTTCTTGGTCCTTCCATCCAAATGATTCACCCTTATAAAACCATCTAAGACATAAGGTGCTAGATATCTATGTACATAACAAGAATCTCATCATAAATGGACAAAAAACAAATGAACCAATCATATAAGATGTTGTGTGTACACACACATCATACATGTTTATGAAAATTATATATCAAATGATAACTAAACCTGAGTCCCTCTCAAGATGTACTAGGATCATCCACCCATATGTATCTAATTAATAAAAAAATCCTTGGTTCACATTAATCAAACATGTTATATCACAAAGAATAACACAAGAATCTATAAATATAGCAGCTCAAGATATCATCAACAACCCATACATAGTTCAATACACAGATATATAATGGTAAAAAGTCACCATTTTCTATAATACATATAATGATTTTAGGCAATTTCCATTATTATTTAATAATTATAGATTTTGTTTTGAATATGATTCATGATATTTCAGCTATATGATTTATACGTAATCATTCCAAGGATTATAAATAGTTTAAATTGTTCCCAATAATTTATTAAATAAGGTTCCATTAATAAGGTATAATGTTAATATCTATTTTGGTTTTCACAAGAACCTTAATTAGTGAAAAATTATTTAAAATATTACATATATATATACTCATAAATAATGGAATCATTAAAAGAATTTTTCAAGTACAGTGACAATATAATATTAGATGAGAAAGCTATATATTACACTACAAAAAAATATCCACTTTTATCAGCTACACATCATTTCCAGAAGAAAATATTAATCAAATTGTTAAAGTCATCAGTTTATAGTAATATTAGGAAGAAGAAAAATCCATCACTGGGAATATAATGATGATATAAAAATAATATAATCCTTGATTATTCTGGAACACACAAAATTTATATTATTGTAATGAGATAATAAAAATAATCCCCTAAATTGTGAAATTGAAAATCATGATTCACAATCATAGTTCAAATGAAGCCATATTTATTAAATAAAAATGATTAGTAACAACTAAAATATATATAATCTCTTGTTTTACCTATATATTGGGCCATAACTCCCATAATGTTCTCATTATCATGTTGTTACACATTCCATGTACCATTTCTACTATACCCAAATAGGATGACAAATAAATCACCCCTTGATAAAACATTTAACATACTGACTATGTGGTGGACTCCGCTAGGGAACCAAGTCAGTGTAATTAGGGTCATGGATTTTAAAATTGATAATTTCCCCTTTAATGTAATCAACTATTCTCTCATAAATATGATATATTATACAAATAACTAAAACATATAATCTCAAATATTTCATAAGGAAAAAACCATTGAATTTTTTTCTTTCATGTTTAAATAGATTCCAGAAAACCTTTTCCCCTTATCATTAATGCACAAAATACATATCTAATAAGGTTATTTTTGGTAAATAATATATTAAAAATTTTATAAGTTTTACTTTTATATATTGGAAGGCATTAATGAAATATAAATCCATTTTTACATAGAATAAATCATAAAAGGTTTTTAGGATTTTTATTAATTTTTATTGAGTTTTTATAAGAAAGGTTATAAATATTACTATAGTTTTTATTTATAGTAAATATGTTTTTTGAAATTGTCATCATATGTTTTCCGACAATGTAAATTATTGGTGAGTTAAAACTATCTATAGATTAATTATTCCAAAAAAATATCTTAGTTTCACATAGAGATTTATTTGGAACATAATATTAGTTTCTATTCTTCAAATATAATTATATAAATTTCATATTATATTAGTTTTATTATTATTAAAAATAAGTTTGTCCATATATTCACTAAGTCAGAATATAAGATTGTTTATATATTGGATTGATGAAGAAACCACCCACATTGGGTTTTATTTTGGAGATGATATTGAGGAGAGATGATACAGATATTGTTTCGGAAATAAATAATTATATCATGTTGAAACTCACTTAAAACAGAAGGGCGAAGTCTAATTTTTTTTGGATGTATTGAGATACGTGGATGAAGGATAGAGTTTAGATGTTGATGTTTAGAAGAGTTTTTAATTAAAGAAGACTAAATCACTCCATATCATCTATAACTAAACTATTATGATGCATATACATTACTAATTAAGATGGGAAGGAATTATAATTTACCTCAAATGAATAAATTATGGTGATATGTATCATTCAAATCTAGAGGTTGAGTTTGATCATTTTGGTTGTGATTTAATCATGGTTCGGTGGGAGATATATAAGAATGATTCAATCATAAATAAATCCATGAATTAATAAAGCTATCTTGAGGTTACCAAATAATTTTATAAACTATTACTCACCTTTGTATTTATAGGGTGATATCAAATAATTATATTAAAATGATTCATTGATAAATTAAGAAAGATGATCCACTGCTGAAATAAAATACACGTTATAATGATCTAAAAAACATCCACTGGTCAAATTAAAAAAGACATCCACTGCTTAAACAGAGTACATCCTCCAATTTTCAAATGCATGTATCACAAGTAAAATCCCATTTATATTCACTATATTGAAAAGAACTCCCTTAATAAACGTTATAATGATCATGAAAATGGAAGGAGAAATTTTTATATGAAGAGCCAAGCATCATGAACTAGGAGAAGGTTTTCTATGAGGTAGCGGTGGAGAAGGTATTGTCGGAGATATTGATGATGATTTGTAATCCAATAGTTAAATGATAGATTGTGAGAATATTCCGGGACCTGATCATGGTGTGGGAGAAGTCACATGACCATGCTTATCTACATGTTCCATCTATTATATATAGGATTAAAGTAAAGTTGCATGACACCACTACATAAAGATGGTAATTCCCTTCCCATGGAATATACATTGGTGTCAACATTTCAGCAGCCCTTGTATCATCAATGAGGGTACCCTTCAATTAACAGTATCATAACAACTGCAGAAAAGAATGAATACCTTCCTTTAACCCAAAATAGACTAGAGGATCTATTGGTCATGTTGACCTATAGAGAATATCATAACAACATCGAGGATGAACCGATGATGAGAAAGGAGGATAAGTACAGGAACGTGATGCCTTATCTTCAACATACAATACATGACCAGAACAATGAATGATTATGTCCATATGGAGTGATATAATCGGGGGTTCTATATTCTTCTTTAGTTATAAAATAAATTGGGGATAATTTCATTAAAAAAACATGAAATTTTAATGCAGGTATGAGTAAATGAAATAACATAAATTAAATTGTTTTGATGTTGTGAATACCTGGACAATAAGAAATTTAATCTTGTATGAATGAATTAACTTGTTAGAGTAGATGAGGTTTCGGTGCATTGCTATACTCTGTAATGGTGGAGGCTTCTTTCGACCGCCCACTACAAACCATCTGGACATCATGACCCCTCATTCATCTTCATATGCAATATCTCAAAAACAAAACCCATTAAATAATTGGTAAAATCACTCAACATGAAATATAATTCTAGATAGATGTTAATGAAAAAATTGATTATAAATGAAAATTGAAAAAAGAATTTATCAATAAGTTTTCTCATATAGAACCATAATTAACCAACCAGTAAAGAAGCTATATTTCAATTTAGTAATAGTATCGAGTAATCTAATCATGTGACAAAAAATGGTTTAAAAGTAGAATGCAGAAGAAAAAGGTATAAACCAAGAGAATGTAATACGTTTTCACATATATTAATCAAGTAACATGTAATAAAATGGAAAATTAATTTATATAAAAAAAGAGGGATGATACTTTATTTGGTAAAATAAACAAGATGAATAGTATAAATTATTTTAGAGCTATAGAATAACAAATTGATATCATTCAAGTATTACATACCATAATAGAACTTGTGTGAATAATTATTCCCCCTACCACTCCTTTCCCCATGTCTAGGAATGCCCAATGTGCCCCCATAATTGGAACACCCACGTAATCCTGAACAATGTATAAAATAATATTGAACTTTTTCACATCATTTTAGACCCACATATGAAGAAAAACTAATGTTTGGCACCTAAGTGTGCCATAAATTAGTTTGTTATCATTTAAACCATAACAATACACCATTAATAGAAATTATAAGGTTGTGCGAGTAAGTTATGTCTTATTGAATTCTAATTTCCCAGAAACATAAAGAAAATATAAAATTTTCATTTTATCATTTTTTTTTCTAAAATGGTTTTTCCAATTATATAATCTATTGCAATTTTTAATATATTTTCGGAAAATGAAAACATAAAGAAAATTTTATAATAACAAAAAACCTAAATTTTTAGGCCCAAAAAAACATTGTATTAAATAAATTTAGATAGCTTACAGATAAAAATACAATCTAGAAAATCGAAAATAATAATTCATGTGGTAGAATTATATGAATCTACTATAAGTAAAAAAAACATTTACATAAGATATCATCTTCCTCTAACATCACATCCCACTAATTTCACGCTTGTCGGCTCAGAAGTAAAGATGTAATTAAAAAATAATTTGTGTATAATTGTATTGCAATTGTTCCAGTTAATATATTAATAAAACCTAGATATGATGGAGACATAAAGAACACAATGAATGTATTAAAAGAAGACTATTCCATTATAATTGTATGTCAGGTACTCTATATGGATATCATTGTATTGTTATTAACAATTTTGAGAAATATGAGTGTATAAACTGAGTAATGTTATTAATAAATCATGGGGATACAAAGAATAAATTTTCTAAGATTCTTTAAAGAATCTATTTTCCACAATGCATGCTATTACCAGTGATAATTGACATTCTTAGAGAGAAGAAGTGATATAGAATTTCATTTTGAGACCATTTCAGGTTTAGTTCAAAATTGTACATAAAAATAATGTAATCCAAAAAAATCTAAAAAAAATTAAATGGAAGAATATTGATAATAAAGACATATTATAAAATAGAAAAAATAAAAAGAACTATAGATCGGAAATTCATTTTTTCCAACCCTCAAGAAATGTTACTAAAAATAAAGACAATTACTTAATGAAATTTTGAATTAGAATGTGAAATGACCTCAATCATTAATCTTAATCTTGAAAAATGTTTTAAAGAGTTTTCAATTTAATGCAGAATTGATAATATTTTATAGCTACGCAGAAGAACATCACACGAAAAAAGATTTATCCTTGGATTAAGCATACACCTCGTAGCTGGAAATGGAAATACAAGTTAAAAGGACACAAGACACGTAGATTGAAGTAATAGTCAAATCATATAAAGGAAAATGATAGGAACATGGATTAGGGAATAAAATGAAACACATGTTTTATAATCTTCCCATGGATCATATTTAAGGGAAAAAGTGAAGTTCTAAGAAAAATCATAAAACCATTTTTAAACTTACTGAAAACCATCATTATTAGGAAAAGAATCATATTATATAATAAATTCACATATCTTCTAGATACATACACAATCTATAAAACAAAAAATAATTAATAAGGTGGTCAAATTAAATGATTCCATGACATGTAAAAAAAATTTGTTATAAGGGTGCATTACTTCAAAAAGAATGTCTGTTCCGGGATTTATTGATTAATGAAAGCCTTAGGCTTTTCAAATTCTACAATAGTTCATAAAAATCAAAAAATATCAAGCACTGGGAGGCTTACCACTTGAATCTGAAAATGTTCATGACTCCCAAGGGATGACAAGCTGTAGTTGGGTGGCATACCGCATTCATCATCCTTCTCCTTCATCCTTAAAAATATTGAATATTGCTATCACATGTTCTTTGAATGAAACCAAGCCATGATGATCTGGAATTATGATGGATGTCCAAATAGAATACACATTGATGTTACTATGTATGAGAAATTCAATGTATGACTTTATTATCACAAAAAATATGGGTTCGAGTGTTGTTCTTGGGATCTCCATGAAACCCATTTAAATGGATGCCTCCCATATCAAAATTAACATTATTGGTGCTTCATCATGGTCTATTGTTCCTATATGTTTTTCAGTATTAAAAATAATGATTCATGATGTTATACATTTTTTATAAATGAATATATTGAAAATATGGGGAAATTATAAACATTAGTTAACAAAAAAACCCAACATTCATGGAATAATATTAGATATATTGTGGTGTGAAATTAATGGTTAAAATAAATATATATTATGAAATTAACATTAAATATCCAATTCCAAAATCTAATAATGGCAGTTTCCAGCTACTCGAAATTTTATTCTAGATAATTTATATGTTTTCTACGTCTATTTTATGTAATTTAATGAATTTCACTACTATATCAATAGTAAATAAAAGGTTAACTCAATATTATAATATGCTTGGAAACATATTGACAACATTTCATCCTTTTTTATAAAGATAACTTTCCCTTAATAGTGTCTCGGATCTCAAAAACAAATTAGAAATCACCTAGAAAGCACAAAATTTAACTTAAAATCAATGATTACCAAATTCTAGTATTATATCTATTGATGTATTTTAAACATATAGTGATAATAAAAATGAAAAAGTTGGACATTACAAATTTGAGTACCATAGAGCATAGATAGTGTGTGTATTAAGTGAGAAATAGTAAAAAAATATATCTTGTATTTCTTCAGGGGGTAAGAAGGCTCAACAAATTTGGAATCAAAAGGACCACATAAGGGAAAATTATTATATAATAAATAATAGGAATGTATATATGTAATATGATATTACACACAAGTAGAAACATATATAAAAGAGTTCATATATAACAAAATTTCTAGCCAAGGCTTATTGGCCTACTACCATCCAAATAAGAAAAATGAATGAACTACATAATCACAAACCACAGTGAAATAGTAAAAATGCATTATCGCATATCAAAGATTTTTTTCAAGATAGTGATATAAACATATTAATGAGGAATTTCAATATGAAAATACCCATGAATGAATAAGGAGAAAAGACACATCTCAGCATATATGATATAGTACGGTAAAAATATATAAATGAATATAATAATATGTTACCATTGTAAAATGGAGCCATACAAGTACTTTCAGTGCATAATTCTTTTTCACCCTAAGCATATATTTTCTCATCAAGCAATAAATCAAAAAAAATGTTCAAAAAATCAGATGCAATTTTGTAAATCATAGATAATAGATAAAATATATACGTGGATATATGTGAATGAAAACACACATGTATCCAACAAAAATAATACATGCAAGAACCATAAATCAAATCATACTTGGGGGAACAATGTTTTGTTTTGAAAAGCTAAAATACTAGAAATTAGTGCATAAATAATTTCATCACCTGTTGCACCCTAGTTTCATCAAACTAGAAAATGTTTATTGATGAAAGAAGGTTATACAATGATATCTTGAATAACATTTTAAGAGTAATATATAAATCTACTCATAACCAAATATTATAATTGCATCCATGAAAATATGATTAAATTATTATTTTATGTTGGGAAAAGTACCTCTAATAAATTTAATATGTTAATGTCTCTCTTATCAAAACCAAAAACTAATAACTTATGTGTACACAGATTCTCAATACTAAGAATGGATGTTCCACCTTTCTTGTGGGTTGCACGCCAATGCGCCTACATTAGATCTAACACCAACCACATCATCCTATGGTAGAAATAATAAATTCTTTTCCATTGATTTTAGAAATCAACACCCTAAGTTGGTTAATGGCTAAAAATATCTCCAACCCTATATATTTTTTAATAATTATTATAAAAAGTGAATATTGATTTAAAAAGTAAATGTCACATTTAAAAAAATACAGCAATCAACACAGTAATTAAATCAATTCAATTTCACTTAACAAAGATAATAAATTTCACAATATATAATAAATATGATAAATTAGATATTTTCATCAATTTATAATTATTAATCATTTTTTATCTATTTCCAATCAGAACATACAACTATTATATAGAAAACAAAAAAATTAAAGACATTGAATGGATAAAATTGGCAAGCTATAAAAAAATCTTGAAAATATCAATTTTCCATGCATTGCAATACAATGCATATGAAATATATTTATAGATGAAACATAAATTTTAGAACAGATTTTAAATTCCATGTAGCATATATTAAAAAATAGAGAATATATATTTTTAAATAGAATAGATATTTCATAAAAAATAAATTCATGATAAAAATGTAACAAACTAAAATTCAAAATTTAGAGGAACAAAATACTATGATTGAATGAGTAGAAAATTTGGTGAGTAGAACTTCTCATGGAATCTATTTTACCTAGAATATATGGGGACTTGTGCACAGGGTGAATGAAATGTTTGATGATTTGTATAACCAAAATTTATGAGAAGTATATTAAAAATATAATAATCAATTGTTACATGAAAAATAAAAACATAGGTAAATGAAATAATCATTGTGATAATAAATCAATAATTCAAATGACAGATGATAGAAATAAAAATTTAAACATAAAGATATGAACTAAAGAAATAATACACGAAGACATAAATCAAAGGGAGACTGACTAAAGTGATTTATTGTAGTTCAAACGGTGGAATGGAAAACTGATTAGTAATGAAGGCATAAAGATGAGGTGGCCACTTGAAAGCAGTTGAAATCACAAGATTATAACAATAACTATTCACATAAAACTAATTTTAGCATATAAAATCTTTGGTTTGATATTGCATGACAAAAAATATACCAATAATCATAAAACCATAATGATAATTATATTATAGGTGATGTAAACATTCAAATGGATTTATTTTCAATATTGAGAAAAAAATATAGAATGGGAGTTAACAAACACAAGACATGGATAAATAAAAGAAAACATGTGATTATTTATCCTCTATTGGATGGCCTATTACCCAAAATTTTATTAGTTACACCTCATTATAGACTATCACGTTTCAACATATTATTAAAAAAACCTGGGCAATGAAAAAACATCAAATCAGTGAAAATCTTTTATCATGGTGATCTTGTTGTCTATTATACTACGGCCATGAAATATATATTTTCCATGAAAACAGTGTAGGTAGAATATATGGAAATGATAAGATGGAAACTATAGAGGGGCGAGTAGCATGACGGTGGGAAGTCGATTGTGGAGGAAGAGCAGACGAGTGGGGATGCTGAAGTATCACAATGCTGAATAAAATATTGAATGGGTTGTGCAATGTGGAGGATAGATCACTAAAAATGAAGTTGGTAACCATTAATAGCTGTGATTAGTTGCAATGAAGAGGGGGTTTGAATTGTTAGATGAACTGTAGAGGAAAAAGAACACAATATTGAGGAAGAAAGATTCAGTATTTTGTTGGTATTGACGGTGGGAGGGGATATGTGAGCCAAAACGCTTACAGAATATATACAGGGCTAAGGGAAGTGGGAACCATATGAGAAGAACCATAGGTAAATGGGATTAGGAAACATAGGAATAATTGATGAGGTGAAATGATAGTGGGAACTGTGGGAGCGGGAATCATAGGAGAACATGTAAAGGTGAAATCGGAGTAGGAACCGTAGGAGTAGTATAAAATCTCAAAGCGAGAACATGAAGTTGGAGGGAGGTAGCGGGTGCTAGAGGATGAGAACCTTATCAATGATGAACTAAAAATTATAAGAGGAGAAACAATATGGAGGGTGAGATTGGTAGCAGAGGTGGGGAGGTGGAGAGTGAACATATATGAACCGTAGGCCATAGAGGAAGGAAGATCGACTTCCACGAGTGGGGGAAGAGGTAAGTTGTGTGTGGAGATAAAGGCGAAGGTGGTTTCAATGAATCATGTATGGGGAAGCATCATATACGTAGAAATGAAACCCTAGGATCAATAGAATGATTTTTTTTGGGATGGAGGCGCGTGTTGGATGGAGAAAATTTTGGAAAAGATATGTATTTTAGAGAAGTGGAAATGTGTGGAAGTGAAACATCTACTAGTGTAAACCGAAAATTAGTATATATAATAGATTTTAATTATAGAATATTTAAATAATATTTAATATATTTCATAAAAAAATATTCCCCTTAACTATAATGGTTTTGAGTCTTTATAAATTTGATACATAATCATATTATTTCATTAAAAATCATCCTCAAATGAAACAATTATCTTCTCCCGGAATACAGTTTTTATAAATAGTCTACCAAACAACTATTTTCCATAACCCAGTGAAATAAAATATAAGAAATGGTGTTCATATATTCTAAATATGGGTTATCATAAGGGATATTAGTCAATTATTTTATGTGGGAACAATGTAAAAACTTGAGTATGTGAACATGATAATAACATAAAATAATCAAACACAATTAGCCAAGGATAATTAATCATAAATCATTTAATAATATTTATTATAATACAAAAATAAGTTTTTTTTGTAGAATAATAAAATATCAATAATGATCCATGAGAACATATTTTAATTATAAGACATAAGATTGGTCTCACACACAGAATCATATAAAAGGATTTTCATAGTAACGGTTCACTACCAAGTCTATCATAGTTTATTGGGATCTATTCTCATTTATCTTCTCCTTATTCATGGATCTCTCACATGACTATCATAATGGACATAATACCATAGAAATATAACTTCAATCTACAATGAAAATATTATTATATCTTGATATATCTATAATTATCTAATGAATTGGAGGGATATGTAATTATAGACCACAAGTTACATATCTAAAACCATACATATCTGTTCCAAAAGATCATTAAACATCCATCATATCATCAAAAAATTACACATGGAAATGAATAATGTTCAAAAAATCATAATTTCATCATTGTATTACCCTTGGAAAATTAATACCTTTCAAACAGGTTTAACCATATCATAATTAACCAATTGAAAATATGTGGGACTTATTGAATAATCGATAAGAAATAATCATAATTCCTCCAATGAAATAAGGTGTATAATTTCACCATATAATATACTTAGTGATGGATAAAAATCCCCAATAGATGTTGACATAGATCACATGTACCATAAAAATATCCTTAAAACCATTTACTGATAATAAGGACAAAATATTTTTTGTTTATAATAAAATTTAATAAAATATCCAGAATATTTTGAATAAAATTTCAATTAAAATAAAATTTTCAACTTATACATTAATATTCAATGAAAATATATATCATTATAGTGGGATAATACATTAAAACCATATATTTTATGAGAAAAAGATTTACATTCACACTACTATAAAATTTTAAAATAACTACTTATTTTGAAATATTTTAAGATGATTAATTTTTAATACCATTGAGAATATAGTAAAAGGTAGTGAAAATAATCTTCATAAAACATTTTTACTATTGGTAGTGATATTTATTCAATAATTTTAAAGATTAAGGATATAGAAGATAATTTTAATTTAATAAAAAGTATACAATTCCATCTATTGTAGATAAAAAAATTTCAATTATTTTATGTAAAAAATAGTTTAAATGTTAATAATACATAAAATCATAATAAATTACCAGAAAATAAATAATATTTTAACACAAAGCCTTATATCAAGTTCATAATTTCTTTCAATAAATTCAAATAACATGTATAATAATTAAAATTTATTATAATTATTATCTTTAAATTTATTCATATATTACATGTCATATTTTATTGTTTTATAACATTAAATTTCCTTTAGTAAATAATTACTTCATTAAAATTAATATTTAGTGGGAGAAGTGTTTCATTTTCAATGAATGTTTTAGTTTGATGGTTTTCATACATAAACCTAGTCATGGTCTTCTCAGATACATAATATTAATAATTAAATATGTATGGTATTCAATAATTATATTAAATTTTATAATTATCCATATTAAGAATTGATGTAAAAGAAATCACAATGTAGAGTTGATTTGGTAGTCCACACGCACACATGAGCGATCTTGTCATTTTTCAATGAATGGAAATAAAAAATTAGAAAATTTCATATAATTAAATTAAAATAATTAATATAAAAATGTGATATTTAGATTATTATATCCATCATCAATAGAAACCATGATTGATGGTGCATAAAAATGAATCATATAGATATGTAGAAGCGATGGTTGATAAGTATGCACAAAAGATAATTCCATTTACCATAAAGTAGATATGTGGTGGGAAATAGTTAACCCAAATTCATAATTAAAAGTAATGTTATTGGATATTATGCTTTAATTATTTAATAATTGATAAAATTTATTTATATAAGGTTGAATATGAAATAAAATCGAATTTAATCAATTTAGAGTTATATATCTTCACTGAGAACCCACCTTTGGAATACACGATATGAATTTAAGGGATTGTATTTTGATCAAACATGGTATAATAGCAAGTGAGGAGACATTTTTTTGGTAGGGATGAGTGTATATCTTAAACATGATATAGGGGTCATGGTGATTGAGTATGAAAGTTTACTTGGTATCCTTCAATAATCGTTGGAGTGGCACTTAGAATATATGAAATGATTAAAATATAACAATTCTTCCATAAGTCTAATGGATCTAAATTTGGATAGAATAAAAGATTTTAATTATAAGGCTATAAATGATTAAACCAATCAAATTAAATAAATTTTATGTGATATTTATAACCTTATATATATATTTATCACCATGGTAATATCATTTTAATCAGAACAATGGAAACACATTTTTTTACTATTTTTATAATTATTTATTAGAGAAGTGAGATTTATGATAGCCCTACAAGCACCATTAATTCTTGCCAGTTTACTAAAATTAGATATTTAAAAGCATGAAAAAAATAATGCACTAAACTACAAGGTAGAAAAGTAGTAGATTGTTTGATGTCGAACCCACAAAGATAGCGTTGGAGAAAATATTAATTAAATGAAAAAGATCAAACATAATTTATAATTCATGAACATAAATCTATGATATCATTCATTGGATTTGTGATGATATTTGCATAAGAAAATACAAAAATGGTGTCATTCTACAATGAATCTAGGTTCATACATTGATAATCTATAATATAATTAATTAAGTATAATGAAAACTTACAAAGTGGGTTTTAGTGAGTATAATGGTAATAGAAAATTATCAACATTTATCTCATCATTTTTTTATGGTTTGGTACTTCCAATTAAAAGAATGGGTAAATAGAAATATTATTTAAATATAGAGAATATATAAACCCAATTTTCATAGAGGAAATATAAACCTTATAATTCACATTAAACATTGGAATTCAATCATATGAGGTTATGGTCTTTCTAAATGAATGAATGAAATTAAACCTAATCCCTAACACCACTAGAAATTATAAATCAAGAGGAAATCAAAAAAGAGATTGAAAAGAAGAACATATTAAAAATCCAAACATAAATTGAAATCAAATATAATATACCTTATAAAATCAATCGTTGTTTATCCCACACATAATGACAAAAAAGAAATCACCCACTCAGGTTAACCATGAGATGGAGTAGAAAAATAATAAAGAAGACGCCTAAAAATAGAGATGTGGAAGAGATTTATAGTTGTTCGCATATCTATAACTTCCAGTCTTGGGTTCCACACACTGATTCCCCAAGTCGGTACTCTGCTTCACCTCAAGCATGTCTCCCTATATGCTAGAGGATACATACTAGAAGTGAGGGTTTGGTATGTAATTCATGGGGAGACTATATCGTCTATTTTTATTTTATTTGGCTATTAAACTTATACAATTAAATATAAATCACAATAATCCTTTATATTAAAATAGAAAGAACCAATGAAACAAGAAAAATATAATGGAAAATATAAAATTAAAACAAAATAATAGATATGTTATGCTATGTATGTGACATGTGTTAAATGAAAAAACTAACAAAAAGACACTGAAAACTACCAATAGGGTCCTAACAACTTTCACCTAGCACATACATGATCCATCCCATATCATACATCTAATATCGGTACTTTTCTATTAAACTATCCAAAAAAATAGATTCTATTCAGGTACCGATAAAGCAGCCTGAGTAAAGTGTCATCATTACTCAGTAGGCCACATCCAACAATGTTTAATACAATTCCAGTTAGCAATAGTGTTTTAAACTATAATAATAATATACATAATGTAGAAATATATTTTTTATAACATTACTAAATACTCTCTATTTATGTACCTAAAACAATGGTTTCTCATAGACACCCAAACCTAAATACTTGATTTATCCAATGCTTGAATTATAATTTTCCCCAATTGATACCACATGTAAGAATTTTCATGTTACAATTCTTATTTTTCAAATGAATGAAAATGTTAATATTCATTAGATCACCCAATTTAATGACCATGTTACTATTCTTTATTTCAATCAAATGAATGACCATGTTCCCATTCATTATGTCACACAATTGAATGGTCATGTTATAATTATTAATTCCACACAAATGAATTACCATGTTACCATTAATTAAATAAAACAATTGAATGACCATGATACCATTGGAAAGCACATAATTAAATAAAAAATTAATTAAACACACCAATAAAATTACTAATTGAGCAAATAGTTAAACCACCAATTCAATTAGTATACTCAACAATTGAATAATCAAAATAATAACATTAATCATTTAAAAAATTAATTAATCACATAAATATCTATAGTTAATTCAACAATTAAATAATTATATCAACTACTTTGGTTAATTAAATAATTAACCAATCACACTAATAACTCTAATTAATACATCAACTAACAAATCACATGAATCACTCTATTTAATTCAAGAATTAACTAATCTCAACAGTAAAACTAATTATTTAGACAATTAACTAATAATATCAGATAAATTATATATTTCAACAATTAATTAACCACTTCAATCATACTAGTCAATTCAAAAATTAACTAAAGAGAAAAATTATTATAGTTAATTTAATAATTTACAAACCACATCAGTCACTCTATTTAATTCAGTAATTAAATAATCACAAAAATAATTATAGTTAATTAAGCATTTATATAAAAAAATAACTTTAGTTAATTCCCCAATTATCTATACACATCAAAAACATTAATTTATTAAAACATTAATTAATCTCATAAATCCCTTAAATTAACTGACTAGATAATATTTCCAGTCAATTCCATTATTTAATTATAAAATTAATTAATCAATAACATCAATACCATTATTTAATTAAACCATTAAATATTTACATTACTTACATTGAATAATTCATCAATTAATTAATCCCATGAATCTTATTTTTAATCCAATAATTAGTTTATCAAAGGATTACACATAATTAATTCCCTGATGAATTCAGCATGTAAATTCCATTAATTAATTCATCAATTATTTATTCAGTATCCACATAACATTGTCATAATTAATACAATAATTAATTATTAAAATAAACAAACTAATAATCTCATAAATAATTCTACAATTTATAATCTCAATTCATATTCCATGATATTTCATAATAAATTCATCAATTAATTAGCAAAACCATTATATCTAAACATATAGTAATTAATATATTTTTAATAATATATAATTATTTATCTAGATATCCAATATTTGACAAACCATTAATTATATCAACTCATTTATCATGATATCACAAAATTAAATCATGAATTGATTATCTTAAACCAATAATCTCCAAATCCCACAACTGATCCCCTGATTATTATCTAAACCACATATCCATAAATCACGTAACAAAAACTCCGATTAATTATCATAATGGGAAGAAAATAAACCTCATAATTAATTCCCCAATTAACTATTTAAATTTTCATCCCTGTAGTTTAATAATCTACTCTCTAATAAGTCATATAATTCAATAATAATCAAATTAAATCATTTAGATGTTATATAAATCAAAATTCTATAAATAACCTAACAAAAATTTCCATTAATTATGTAATTGCTCATCCCATAAATCATGTAATAAAATTCCCAATTAATTATCTAAATTTTATTCAAATTATCCTCAAGATAACTCACAAATTAATCTACAATTTCTACAATAATCCAATTAAATCAATTGCACATTATTTAAGTCACAGTTCCCAAGTCTCAAAATTAATTCATCTATTAATTATCTAATTGGACATACCTAAAATCTCATAATTAATTCCCAAATATATTATCACAATGAGATTCCCCTTAGACACAAAATTAACTCCCCAATTTTTCATAAATTTCAATAATTTATTCAATTAATCAATGGGTCATTATCTAAATCCCAAAATCCTAAATCTCACTTTTTATTCCACCATTAATTATATAATCATGAATCCCATAAATATAATAATAAATTCCCAAATTACTTATCATAGGGGGTCATGCCTTAGTATCATGATTAAAATCCCAATTAATCATCAATTTTAAAAATAAACTAATTAATCAATTGGCACCATCAATTAAACTAATTTAAGAATTCAAATTTCTTAGTAATGTGAGAAATTATATAATTTCATACACTTAATCAAAATAAATATGATGGGATATTAAAATAAGACCACCAACTTAAATTTTTTATAATACTAATCACCCAATGGTGATCCCCTAAAAAAGAGAGGCACAATGATGTAGATTTATATCATAATCTCAATAAATTATAATCAATATTCGAACAATTAATGATCTTGAAATATTATAGCTATATCTATAATCATATAATAATATATAACCAAATAATAATAGATTTATATAATACAATACATTTCATCATTAATATAATGTGAAATGGATGGAGGAAAAAGGAGGGAATAATGACAGAAGAAAATACTTACCGGGAGACAAGTAGTCTTCGACATGGGCATCGATTCATGAAGAATGAAGGTGTGGACGACCTAAAATTCCCCAATTGAAACTCCATATATTAAATTAAGTATTATGGATTAATTAGCTTCTATTTGGGTAAAAATAAGTGTTCTATAAATTTTATAATTAATTTTCATAAATAATGAATTCTAGTGTATAGTTTTCTGCACAGTGGTGCACTGTCTGCCCCATCTCCAACCATTTTCTCCATCTTCTCCCAAAACACCCCAAACTAAAACACTATTTAATAGTTCAAAATTAAAGGAATATTTTACCTCTATATGAGTTCTTTATATCTCTATTAATTTTCATGTTATTACAATCTCCCCACTTTATAATAGCTCATCCTTGAGCTGCACTCCCAAGCATCCCAAAGATTTCGATTCAAAAAGATCTGACCACTGATCTCCCACATACATTTATCTCTCATAATATTATTCTTACCCACATCATTGTTTCCAAAATACATAGACTAACAACACAATATTTCCTCACAACACCTTCTTTTTTTGATGCAAAACAGTCATCAAGGATGTATTTGTCTCAAGATCATCATAATCCTCAACATGCCTAACACATTTTCCAATTTAATGTTACCAATAAATGAAATTCCCAATCCAATTGGAAATATGTCATGAAAAAAAAATCCTATAAAGACCATATATCCACTCCCTCTAAGTCTCTCAAAACCATTCAGTGAGAAATTTAAAAAATGAACAATACATGTTCCGCATTGGTAATCTGATGTCTCCACTTCTTACCCATAGTATTGCTCCACACACCTACTTCTAACACATATCTCTCCACATTTGGAGATTTTTTAACATATAGTTTTAATTTAACTATTCCACCATGGACCATAGTCCATATTATTTATCATTCTTCAGCACCTCATATGAACCATATTCTCAATATATCAATGGCATAAGTCACACAATCCATATCCACACATATACAGGTTTATAAACACTACCTCCAAGTGGCCCCAAATCAAAAAAAAATCAATGATATAGCTAGGTGAAAATATTGAGCATTCTTAGTGAACTCTATATGATTTCATGGTAGGGTACTTTTTTCACATATTAAATGTACACTAATAATTGGTTGATGGATACCACCACCAATCCACCACTACCATGGTTACATCCCATTTTAGAAACATTATAACACGTATAATTTAATGCGCTTCCCTACCTTCCAAAATCTCAAAACACTATAAAAATTTAGATGGTCCCTCACACATCTCCTATATGAGTTCAAAAACTATGCAATTTTTACTAATCAATCCACCCACATCCTTGGACAGTTAAAAACAATATAGTATTATCATTTTACCACATTATATCAATTATTTAGAGGGATTTTCACAAAATTATATCAAGTCCTTCCCCCTTTTTCCCCCACATGATCAAAACTAGGGCACTACCCGAACCCCTAACAACCACAATAGATACCCAAGCTCAAGTACATGGAAATTACATTTCTATTGAATAATACTTAATACCTAACCCAAACAAATTCCAAAATACCATATAAGTTTAGTGTCTTCGGAAACACTGAATATAATCTTCTAATCATGGTGAAAGATCTTCAACATCTCCCATAAAGATATTCCCATTTTATAATCCTACCTAAATCTTTTCATTATATCTTAGGGAAATGACAACATAGAAAGGGTGACCTAAAATACTCATTAAGGGTAAACATGGAGAACATAAAACAAACCATAAACATTTGATCGTAAAAACATGAACATAAAATTAAAACATCAAAATATTGAGCAATGACATAAATCATGGAAGTATGAAAGGAATAGATCATAATGTAACAATAACCATGATAGAATATAATTGTCATAAAACATGTATTTGTGGAACAATAATAAGCACATATTATGATTTCCATAGTAGCTAAGGATTTTATACCAAGACCATATTTATTAATGATGTCCCTTAATGAACCATGTTTACATGGATTTCCAGCCATGTCTATATTATGGGATATAAATCTTTACACAATGCATTGGAGGGAGATATAGGTCCCACCCATCTTATAATGGAATCATTCTTATGTTTTCCACAAAATAATAAATCAGACATCATAGCATAACCCATGTAATAAAATGGGATTCTTAAACATCAAGTCATCATAACATAATACATATAAGATAAAGGACTTCATAAAAATAATTATATCACAAAATAATAAAATAAATATAATAAAAGGGAATGAAAAATAACCCTATATCATTTTATATGGAAAATAATTTTGATAAAACACATGAACATTGTTCTTGAAGAAAATCTAATTTCTTCATCAAAAACGATTTATTCTCATAATATGTCATGAAATTGTAAAATAAAAATATTTAATTGAAAATAAACATGAAATATTATAGAAGAAGCCTCATGGATATAATTTAATATGAAGGAATAAAAATCCATTCATTTCGTATAAGTAAAAATTAATTCTCCTCATAATTTTACGAGAAGAGTAAAAAAAATACCTCGTATGATAAACAAAAGAATGAGTCTTCCACACAATGTTTTAAAAGTTAAAATAAAGGAGTAAAAATGAAATTAAACATACATAAAATAATGATAAATATTTTATAAAAACTTTTATATAAAATATGGACATGGATGCTGTATATATCCCCAGAAAATATATATGTATAAACAATCTCAGATAAAAATGAGATTGGAAAATTAACCTTAACCTTAGGTCTCATTTCTTCTATATGTGCCTGAAACACTAATAGAGTGGTTTTAAACATATTATCCAATTTTAAATGATCCATAATATTTTTTATGTTATCGTATATGATGAACTTATGACTTTATATTACCTGTTCATTTGTCAATTCCATGTTAAAGCAACGTTTTCGGTAATAATCATATCATTTATCGTATGTTTTTGGACATGTTGTTCTTGATATTATTACGTAGATCATGACTTAATTCCATCCATAATGTAAAATATTATTTATATATCATATATTTTCAGTATAAATATATATACATTATAGATAAATGAAATGTAATACACCGTTCTTGCAGACGGTAGGTCGTATGTACACATGAACAATATTTTCGTTTCCTTTGTAAATTGAATGGATTTAAGTAAATTAAATATATGTATATATATATCTAATAGAATTATTATGTCATATATTTAATTATTATTTATTATATATAATTTATAATCATTCATGAATGGTTAACATGGAGAATGAATCTCATCGCGTTCTGGAGAGGGTAAGCCGTATGTACACACGAGCAACGATATCATTACCACATTTTTTGAAAAGTATTGAAGATGATGGTTTATAATATCTCATAAACAATATAATTTTATTATAATTATATATATAGTTATTATTTCTGCCATTATACCCATCCACATATGGCGGTGGTGAAAAACAGATTACACCACGACGTGAAGACGTTAATCTGTACGTACGCACATGTGATGATTTTTTTTCTATAGGATGAATAGATATTGAAATATGTTTGTTTAATATTTATAATATAATATAAATAAATTATTTATTATGTTGTTATTACATTGTAATGAAAGAACTATATAAGATGAAGTAGAAGAAGAAATAAATATGAATGAATCAGTTGAATAGATTGCCTCTTCCGTGATGTTCCGCCTTTAAATTTCCCCATAGAGCACTAGAGTCGGTCATTTTGGAAGACCATAACCTCTATAATGTAACTAGAGAAGTTTATTTGTGATATTGGAAGGGTTTATCCAATATTTAAGGCACAAAAGGGAGTAAATATGAGAGAGAGGAGGTGCTCTTTTATAAGTGAGGAGACGGGCACTTTGGGAAAGTTCTAAAATATTGATTTATTATAAATTTAATTTCGATTTAAAATTGTCCAAAATTTATTTAGATCTAGTATAAAATGATTTTGGTTTAAATACTGATCATCTAAAAAACTTTGACAACTTTTGAATACTTTTTTATCATTATTTTTTTGGTTTTTCCCATATTTTACCCTTTTTGATCTTATAATGATTACATGTTATTTTCACATTGTCGGTCAATTTAATTACCATATAATGAAAAAATAACTCCTAAAATTTTATTTATGACATATATGGACTTATATTAACAATTTTGTTGAAATCTTATATTTTTTAGAATTTAATATAATTTAATAAACTATTTTTTCTATTAATTTATGAATTATGTCAATTTGAGATACTATTCATACTTGACTTTAAAAAATTAACAAAAAACATAGTTCTTAGAAAAAAAAGGAAATAAATAATCCCAAATATTTCAATGTGATTTAGAAAATTCTAGGATGGAATAAAAATTTTCAAATTAATATTATTTTAATATTTATAAATTCATTTATTTGAATTTTTCATTAATGTGGTAATCAGTAAATCATTATTTTTTGATAAATAAATAAATTTATCTAATATCTAAAATTTATAAATATAATATAATGATGTAGGATATATTTTTATCTTAAAAATTATCATTTTCAAAAATAGATATCTACTATATAACCCCATATTAAAATCGATTTAGTAAAAGATAGAGGTTTGGGTTATAATTATCCTTACATTATGTTAATTTTTATTACATGTCACATTCGCATATAAGTGAATCAATGGGGACCCAAAATCCACCCAAATATTTCCATGGACATAAATTTCTCATCCAATGGGATTAGGTAATGTGTTAGGGTAGTTTAATATTATTATAATAATAATTTTTACCCTTATTTACCACATTTACCATTTGACCATGGTAAATAAAATAATTACTGAAGTTACTATTCATAATTTCAAAAAATAAAAAGTAACTATATACACAATTTAATGCTCAGGATTCTAAATATATAATCCATTTTATCATATTTGAAATAGAGAATTTGCAGTAATTATTTTAAAATTAATCATATTATTGAAAAAACAGGTTTTTGTATAAAACATTACAAAATATTGAAATGTTTTTACTAATTAATTCAATGTAAAATTATTTAAAATGAATTAAATTATCTTAAAATATAAAAAATATATTCAATTAATACATTAAAAAAATTAAATAATATATTTTTACCAAAAAAATTATTTTAAAGGAAAAACATTTTTTCGATTAAAAGTTACTGTATTTTAACTATTCATTAAAATATTATTGTTATTAGAAAAATATAAAAAATTAATTGAAATTAAACTTTTATGTATCGTTTCTAAATAATAAGTTTACCTTGTAGAATATAACTTCAAAAAGTGTTAAATACTATATTTAAAATGGGTGAGCAATCAAAATGTTGTAAAACGTCAATTTTTTGAAAAATACGTACTTATCTAGAAATTTGATTTTATTCTTATATCATGTGTAATATGAATGAAAATTTTATATAAAATTGAAAATGTGGTTAATAATATTCATAATGGCCTGTTTATATCCAATTTAAATAAAAATATATTGTGGTTTATTTAAACTTAGTATTTCATATAACACAAGCTATCGAGGATGGTTGCTCTTGCGTGTAACACAATTCAGGTTAGTGTCTCATTTAGTGAAATATTCCATTTGTGTTTTTTATAGAACTATTAAAACATAGGTCAATTATACATTGAAAAATATTTATAACCAATGTTTTGTGAAATTAATTCAATCAAAATAACGTCAAATTGTGTGAAACATATCCCAAGAATAGTGTTTCTTAAACTGCACGCTAATAAAGTGTTGGGTACAGCACAAGCTAATCATAGTGGTGCATAAAAAACATGAAATAAAATAAAATAAAAATAATATACTTCATATTATCTCGGGGTGTAACATTCTACCCCCAATAAAATTAATTTCACCCTCAAAATCCATTGGGGTTATAAATGGGTTTATACTTGAATGATTATTTCATACAAACCCACATCATAAAAAATAATACTAAGAAACAATTTTAGAAATGACTATTTGAAATGTAATAGGTACCCAAAGTAACTCATCACTAGGTTTATACATAGGATAACATATGTGGGATGTGAAAACACAGATATAGAAGACAAATATAACATTCATGTTCTGATGGATAGAGATAGACAATAACAATAGGAGAAATTTAACTATAGGAGATCCATAAATCAGTCATGATTTAAGAGACCGTCTGATTCATTGAATAAAAGGGTTATAGGATTCCTTTTTTATGTTTTCAAGATCATTTCCCAGAATATGATGAATGGAAATAAATACTTACTTTATTTCAATATAATCTCATCATTTTTAGTGCCTTCAACAATTTCAACTTCATCGATTATTTTAAGAAATGAAGTCAAATTTATCATTCTTTATGTGTTAGCAGATCATGCAATAGAGTGACTGTTCATTCCATCTGTCACTATCACAAAAAGGTTATCCCAAGTAACTAAATATCCATAAGTCCATCTATTGTGAAATTAATCGTATGTTGTTACAAAAATGAACTTATACTTCATCTATCATACCGTTTAATAATATAAAAATAATTTTTACTAACCAAGGACATCATGTAGGAATGTGGTATAAGATAAAGGCATGTTGCACTTCAGTTGTGGGTTTGATTCCTGTATCCTTGTCCAACGTGATGGGTTGTTACCCGTCCAGTGGGTTATCCTTTTTCTAAAACTATACTATTATAACATTCGAGAAATAAATAAATCAAGCCATAAATAATACAATCTGATGTCTGACTTAATAAATTCCAACATTTAGGCTTATCCAATAAACTTTTGTCCAATCTCACTAGACAAAGAAGACAATTACTAGAAAGGTATTATAATAAGCATGTGAATACCATCATTTATCCTTCATATATCACAAGATATATCTTGTGGGTCACATTCCAATCATTTAAAGGACTTCATCTTAAATTATATTGAAATATGATAACGACATAAATTACCATAGAACCATAGTGACAACATGAATTCTATCAACTTTATCTCTTTATATACACCAAATATACCAAAAAAGTTATTTACTCAAACCATGATATATCTTTTTTCGTTTTATCAGTAATGAGATCATTAATACTATCAAACATATTATTTTATCTCTATCCCTCCAGTATGGGAATATCAACTAATTTCGAAAAGATTTTCAATCACGTTTTATGTTTACTGGTACCATTCAACATATACATTCAAATACCTAAGAAAAAACCATAGTGTAACCATCATTAGATGTTTCTTTATTACATAGTACCATACATTATTCTTGATAATCATACAATCATTCCACTATCTTCTTGAACCATTGAATGAGATTCATCTTTGTATTACTCAGCATATATTTCATCTCATATATCATTTATAGTCTCTTCATTGTCATCAATATAAAAACTACCCATATGACCATGATCATTTTCATTGTGAGGTGTTCCCTTAGGTCATAGATTTACATAATGCCCATGCATTCCACATTTAATACATTTAACCATTGTTGATGTCTTATAAATACAATTACCATTGTACATTATGTTAACAGAACCATTTCCATTGCAATTACTGGATTTTTCCCTTCTTTTCCACATCTAAAGAATCTTCTAGGTTATTTGAAACATTCTTCTTGATGCCTCTTCCAACATGATTTACATGTAGAAAATTTAACTTTTTCCCCCTATGATCACCACAAAACTACATATTTCTCTTATTTGTTTCTTTAGGAAACTCACTGAAGTTGGGATTATTGATCATATTATGAGATTTTTGATTAGGCATAATAATTTTTTTTCACCTTCGAACAAACAATTCAATTGGATGCTCATGGTGAATATCATTACATTGTCCATCTTATTCTCCATTAACATGAATCCCTGTGTTTCTAGAAATTTTCTAAAACCCAAAAAGAATAGTGTGGACAAAAAAATAACACTTGGAAAACAACATAATCAAGGGGGATTTTTTCAAAATATAATATATTATGATTAATTATATGATATACATGTTTGTTACAATAATTTTAGCATTGTATCCTATACTTATATTTATCCTTTTTTACATTCCTAAACATACCTTATAAATATCTCTATGTATCTTTCTATAATTTTCACATCCTAGTTTCTATTGGTTGACTATATCGGGCACTAATACTAACTACAGTAACCCATGCTTGACGTACATGAAAATTAAATTTATTTTTTGGAATACATAATACACGACACAATCAAATTCCCAAAGATTTTATTAGTTTAGTGTCTCTGCAAACTCAGAATATAATATTCTAATCATAGTGATAGATCTTCAACATCTCCCATAATGATCTTTATCTTTTTTATTCCTACCTAAAACCATCCTTTATATCTGGGGAAAAAGGGTTGATCACAAATGCTCAGTAAGGGTAAACATGAAGAACATAAAACAAACTATAAAAAACTGAACGTAAAAACTTGAACATAAAATTCAAACATCAAACTCTTGAGGAATGACATAAATCGTGGCAGTATGTAATTCATGGATCATAATGGAACATTAAAACGATAGAATATAATTTGAATAAAACATTTCATTGTGGAAAAATAACAAGAACATATTATGATTTCTATAGTATCCAAGGAATTGTTTCCTAGACCATCATAGTGGACAAAGTCCATTACTGAACGAAGTTGACTTGTTGTTACAACCCGGTCTATTCATGAGATATAAATCATTACACAATGCATTAAAGAGAGATATAGGTCCAACCCAACTCATAATGAAACTATTATTATGTGTTCTACAAAATCATAAGTCATACATCATAGCATATCCCATGTAGTAAAAAGAGATTCTTAAACATCATTCTATCATAAAATAATCCATATAAAAAAGGGATTAGTAAGAATAATTCCTTCATAACGTAATAAAATTAATGTAATAATATGGATATAAAAATAACCCTATATCATATTAGATGGAAAATAATTTTTTATAAAACACTAGAACTTAGTTCTTGAGGAAAATAACCTTTCTTCTTCAATTTTTTGTCTTTTCTCAATATTTCATGAAATTCTAAATGAAATGAAGATAATTTAAAATAAAAAATAAATATTGTAAAATAATATTCATGGAAATAATTCATAAAGAATATGTAAAAATCTATTCATGTATTATATATAATGAAAAATTCTCCTCATACTTTTACCTGAAAAGTCAAAAAATACCTCATATGATAAATAAAAGAAACATTCTTCCACACAATATATTAAAATAAAAAAAATGATTAAAAATGAAATTAAACATAAGTATAAGAATTATAAACATATTATGAAAACTTTTTTATAATCAATGGACATGTATGATATCCCTAGAAAATACTTATGTATAAACAATCTCGGATAAAAATGAGATTCTAAAATTAACCGTTACATTTTGTATGATTTTTATATATGTGTCCAAAACTCTTATATAGTGGTTTTAATCATATTATAAACTTGTAAAAAAACAATAATAATATTTATGATATCATATATGATTATCTTACGACTTTATATTACAAATTAATTTGTCAATTCGATGTTAATGCAATGTTTTCGATAATAATAGCTTCATTTATCGTATGTGTTTGGACTTTTTGTTCTTGATATTATTACATAGATCATGATTTATATTATTCCATAATGTAAAACATGATTTATATATCATATATATTCAGTATATATATATATATATATTATATTGAAAAATGAAATGAAATACACTGTTCATGGAGACAGTAGGTTGTACGTATGCATGAACACTGTTTTCGTTTCCTTTGTAAATTTAATGTCTATATGTAAATGATATATATATTTATATATATATAAATCTAGTAACATTGTTATGTTATATATTTCATTATTATTTATCATATATACTTTATAATCATCTTTGATGGTTAACATGGACAATGAATCACATCGCGTTGTGGAGACAGTTCGTATGTACGCATTAGCGATGATATAATTCCAATATATTTTGAATGGTATTGATGTGGATGGTGTATAATATCATAGAATTATTTTAATGTTATTATAATTATATATATTGTTATTATTTCCACAATTATTATATTGACCCGTCCTTAAACATTACATAATCTTGAATTAAATAAATAATTCACATTGAGCATCTTTTCATGTTTAAACGTTTAGAGAATTAATCCATAACTGTTACATTACATATAAAAAATTACATGGTAGATACTTCTAATCACATTCCATTTTTTATTAAATAAAACATCTTGAAAAAAGTGCCATGTCTAGTCCCATGTTTTAGATACCATGACTTTTCCTTAATCCCATATGTTACCCTATTCATCATTAAGTCATGTGAAAGACAATTCAAAACATGGGATGAGCATAAAAAGGTCATTAAGGGTTACAAAACAAGGAAAAAAACAATAGCTCATAAATACTTACATTAAATATTCTCTTTAACATACCTAATGAAATCATAAGACGTACATTGTAAACACCAATCATAATGGTAACTTGTGGTATCAATAACATACTTACATTTTATCATTTACAGCTACATATGGAGTTACATTTGGAATACCCATCATAGTATATTCAAAAAATATCTTAGATGAGACATTCACATTTACCTCTATTACTTTACCTAATACATTGGAGAGATATCCCAGGATCACCCACCCTATTTTTATCACAGAACCACCCATACACATAAACAATAATAAATAACCATAACACAATCATAACAAATAACATAAGCCTAAACGTAAGATAACATTCCCATATTGAAATCACATTATATCTTTTCAAGATATTGATCATAATATTGAAATAATAAATCCATTATCAGAACCATATTCAACACCATAATACATATAAGAGTATATTGTATTTATTTTCCATTCATAAGCATTACAGCTTGTTAAGGAAGCCAAATATCAAATAATACTCGCGGCGACGGAAATGACGTTTTTCACCGCGTACGTTTAAAAGAATCATTCCTTTTTTTCATTTAGTAAAATTCATTATAGAGAAAATATTACTTTTGAATAAAACTAAAATTCAAAGGTTTTTATATATCTTATAAAATAAATTCATGTATGAAACAAAATATGCCTCAATGAAAGTAGATTGAGAAGAGTCCCCTACCTCGTGCCCGACTTGACCCGTTCGTTATTTAATCTCCTGAATAATAAACTAAATAAATTTCTAATTTCATAAGATCCTTTTTCATGTTTATTATTCCTTTTAAATAACTATTTACCATGTTATAAAAATTATGTAATCAATTCTGTTCATAATTTTTGTTTTGTCGATATTTGGTAATTCAGTCAAAAATGATCTACTTATAATTACCAGTTGTTCACGTAGTAAAATATAAATTATCTCAAGAATGGTATTAATGATGTAGATATCATATATATCATATATATAATGTATATATATTAAATTATAATAGTACATAACATTTTGAGTTAATAAATGAAATTCCCCATTCATGGAGACGACAAGTCGTATGTACGCAGGAACACTACTTTCATTCCTATTACTTATTTTAATGGAATTAAAAAACTATGATAAATAGATATATTACAATTTCATTATAATATAATATATTATATCATTAAATACATCATTTATACATCCCATATATGGAATTAACAAGTCATATTACTTTGAGGGGGCGATAGTCCACACTTCCTCAAATGAAATTATCCCGTTTACCCAAAATATAAATTATAAAGTTATGTATAAATGAAAAATGCATAATAATAAATAAAAAATAAACAAAATATGTATCATATATAAATAAATTGACATCTTAATTGCCTCCATTAGAGGTGGTAAGAGATCATTAAACAATCATAATTACGTGAGGCGTTAGTTTTCCATCCACCGAAACAGTATGTTCTTTACACATTAAAAAGAGGTGTATGTATGTTTAGTCCGAATACTTCTCATAAAAACAACCTAGTATATTGAGGATACTTGTGTTATTATAAAATAAAAGAATAAAAAAATTAATTTGGTTGGAGAAGTAAAATATGACAAAATAACTGAAGAGAATACATTACCTTTAAATCGGGTAACTCCCTTGGTTTTGAACCAAATAGGTTTCTTAAAATGCATTCTACTTAAGGTAAGGCTTTTAAAATGAAGATAGGGATCTCGATGGATTATTTGTGAAAAGGATGGAAGATTCAAGGGGCTTGAGAGGTGTGAGTAATGGGATAGATGTGAGGGCTTCGTATAAGGGGGAGGATGGGCTCTTTAAGAAACTCTGAAAATATTATTTTATTATATAATTATTTTCGGTTTTTAAAGGTCAAAAACTAATTAAAGTATATGAAAAGATGAATAATGGTAGAAATAAAATAATCCAATAAAAATTGGATAGGGTTTGGATATTGTTTGAATCATTATAGTATTATTTATTTAAATCATTTATTAATGAGGTAAACACTGCATCATTATTGTGTCATAAATAATTTTATTAAATTGATGTCTAAAAATAATAGAAAAATAAAAAAATTTGGGAAAATTTTTTATCTTTACAAATAATATTTATAGTCGAAATGATAAATTATATAACTTTATATAAAAAATAATTTACTAAAAGATTTTTGTTTGTGTCATTTTTTCCTTTACTTTACGTTAGTAAAAATAAAGTGTCATTATCACTCCTAAATGGCTCCATGGGGTACAAACATATACCCTAGGATTTACATGGTTGTAAATTAATCATTAAATATTGTTATGAAAAATTTTAGAATAATTTCTTATTATTATGATATTCTTTTTACCTTGAATCACCCTATTTACCTTTAATCGTGGTAAATAAAAGGAAAATGTAACTATTCACCAAAAAATTATTTTCATCTTATTGAACGAAATTTTACTTACTAATAACAACAATGTATGTTGGATTTTTGAAATTCAATTAATAGAATTGAAAATGTTTTATTTAAATGAAAAAGTCATATTTTTAACTACTACTTAGTGGTTTCACTATTCAACAAAAATATACGTTTTTCAGAAAAAAAAATTCGACCTAAGATATATTTTATATTACTAATTCAAAAATTATGTATATTTAACCAAATTAAATACATATAATTTGGATTAATTATTTTAAAATTAATTCCCATTATCAAAACAAAATGCACGTCTGTTAAAAAAATATTAACTATCAAAAGATTGAGACTTGTTTCTGTCCAATTTCAAAGTGAAATTAATTCCAATGACCAAAATTTTATTAAATGGTAAAAATATAATCTAATTAAACTTTAAAATGAGTTAATAAGATAATCTAACCATATAAATAAATTAGATTAAAAAAAACTTTTGAATTAAAATACAGTATTTTCTACTATTCATAAAAAATTGAATTTTTTCAGAAAAATACCATAATTTTAGCCAAAGTAAATCTTGATGTCTCAATTGTAAATAATAATTTTATATGGTCAAATAGATAATATAAATGTGACCAAAACTATATTTAAAAAGGGTTATCCATCAAAAGGCGGTAAATCATAATTTAATTGTAAATTATGTTTAAAATTAGATTCATTCACATTTTAATCCTCTAACGTTTATTGGATAAATGTGAAAACATTTAACAAACATGTATAATCATATTTTAATTAGTATTCTTCATTATTTCCAATACAATGGCTAGGCATTAACTACAATTAAAAAAATTATTATTATATTATTATTGTGCAACGTAAGATTTCATAGAAACCAGTTGTTGCGTATAGGGTATGCTATCGAACATAGCATCCACTTCAAATTAAAATTTTAAATTTAATTCACAAAATATTAATAAATATTGAAATTTATTATTCTTTATTTACTTAGGATGTTACAATTATACCCATCCATGTAAGGTGGTGGTGAAAAACATATTACACCATGGTGTGAAAATGCTAATTCATACGTACACACGTGAGGTTATTTTGTTTTTCATAGGATAGATAGATAGTGAAATTTGGTTTTTTAATATTTATAACAATATATAATTACATTATTTATAATAAGGATTTTATTTTATAATGAAAAAAAAATAGATGAAGTGGAAGAATAAATAAATTTGAACGAATCAGTTGAAGATATTACCTATTTCTTGACGTGCCTCCTTTAAATTTAAACATAGGGCACCAGAGATAGTATTTTGAGAAGAAAAAAATATCAATAATGTAACTATAGAATTTGAGAGGAGAAATGGTAGGGTTTGGCTGAGATTTACGGTTAAAATGGAGTGAAGAGGAGAGAGAGGAGGTGCCATTTTATAAGGGAGGAGAACGACTCTTTTAATATGTTGGAAAATATTAATTTATTATAAATTGAATTTCGATTTACAATCATAAAAAATATATTTAATTATAATATAAGATGATTTTTTTGAATACACATCATCCATTAATTTTTTGACAATTTATGAATATCATTTTTATCCTTATCTCTTTGGTTGTACCCATATTTTACCTTTTTAATCTTAGAATGATATCAGGTTATTTACACATTGTTGGTTAATTTAATTACTATATCATGTCAAAAGTCCCCCAAAAAAGGTATTTATGAAATATTTTGACTTATATTAACCATTTTATATATCTTATATTTTTATGAATTTAATATCATTTAATAAACTATTTTATGTTTTAATTTATAATTATATCTATTTTGGAAACTATTCATACATGACATTTTAAAAAAAATGACAGAAACCATATTACATTGAAAAAAAGTAAATAAATTATCCCTAATATGGCAATTTAATTCATAAATTTCGTGGATGGCATCCAAATATTCAAATTAAACTTATTTTAATATTTATAAATTCATTTATTTGTATCTCTCATTAATGTGGTAATCACTACATCTTTATTGTGTCATAAATAAATATATTTATCTAATATATAAAAATTATAAATAATATATTACGATGTAGGAAATATTTTTATCGATACAATTAATATTTATAATCATATATATCTGTTATATAACCCCATATTACAACCGATTTAGTAAAAGATATAGGTTTAGGTAATAATTATCCTTACATTAAATTAATTCTTATTAATTTTCACATTATTATCCATGTGAATCCATGGTATACCGAAATCGACCAAAGATGTCAATGGTCAGAAACATCTCAACCAATAGGATTAGGTCATGTTATAGTTTGTTTTAATATTATTGTAATATTAATTTTTACCCTTATTTACCACATTTACCCATTAACCATGGTAAATAAAATTATTACTGAAGTTACTATTCAAAATTTCCCAAAATTAAAAGCACCAATTTACACAATTACATACTCCAAATTCTAAATACGAATCAAATTTTCCAAATTCAAATGATATAATTTTTAGTAATTAATTTAAAAATAATCTTGTTGTAAAAAAACACGTTTTTGTTTAAAACATTACAAAATATTGAAATGTTTTTATATATGAATTGTCACGAACTGAATCTGGACGCCGCCAAAACCGGCACCAAACCCAGACCGTGACAAGTCCCAAAGGGAATTCCCGATCTCCACGGGCTGGCACAAGTGCCCGGGTATCATAAAATGATAATTGGGAATGATTTACCCGAGTTTATAAACATTAAACGACAAAAGAATCCAATGAAACGAATCTAGATTTTTCAAACCAAATAATATTTTTCAAAAAATCAGAACTGAATTACACAATTTTAAACAATTTTGAAAGACCATTACAAAGTTACAAACCCAAAAAAAGACATCCCAAGAACCTCCACATGGAAAGAGGCGCCGCCCTCAAGCCATCTCCATGACACTGCATCACGATGGACCGCTAAAAACCCGAACCAAAGGCATAAAACCTGCACCCAAACCTGTGACATAAAATAAGCAAGTCTACTTACACCCAAAGGTGTAAGTAGGGTGTGAGAGAAATCCCAGTAGGATACCACCTCTATGAGATTCCATGTGATAAACATTTCATGACAAAAAGAATTTCAAGTTTTGTAAATAAGAAATGCTAGATACAATTTTCTAAGGGATGAAATAATAAATGAAAACAATTTTCATGTGAGATAATTTTAAAGAAACAAAAATTTTAAAATAAATAACAAAGCTACTGAATTTTCCAGCCAACAATACCGTATACCGACGGTATGTGCAAAGGATCTAATGAGCACAAGTGATAGGAAATTACCCCTAGGCACTAGCTAGCTGTGGGTCCCAGGTACCTCGTATCTTGGTGAGAGTAACCACAAAACAATATCCATTATCGTGCACGAGCCACTAGTAGGGATCACACCAATAACCTAGTGGTCCCAAATCATCATCATCATAGTTTAGTTAGAGTTGTATGTGTTAATCTTTCTAAGTGAAACTGAGGCCAAACCCCACAGATTCACTAGCATACTATTACACATCCACCCACCTAGATACCCGGGTTTTCCCTTTGTGCTCAAACAAGTTCAACAATCCAAGAAGTACAGTTTTCACATGCAAATATCAATTCCACATCACAAATTAACCAACCAGCCCCATGTAAATCACACAAGTCAAAAATTCCACTTTTCATTCAAATGCATTTTGAAATCAAACTCACACCAAAATTGCCTACAACACTTTTCACATTTCTTTAACACTTACACAAATCCTTTAAACGATTTTATAAAACCATTATAAGATATTCAACTCACTTAATAGCCCACACACATGTCACATAATACCCTTCTCACCTTCACAATTCATTTTAACAATAAACTCACACGAAACATCCCACCCCCGTGTTTCGCACACAAAACACAATTTAGTAAACCATTTCGGAAATTTATAAAACATTCTAAAAATGTTTGAAATCTCAAATCACCACTTTACCATTAAAAAACTCACATTAGGTGAACACACTCACCCAAACAGTACATATACACCCTTTCCCAACTTTGTTTAACCAAATAAAACATTTGCAATTTTTATAAAACAAACCCAAGAGGTATAACCATTGTTTGCACACTAAACCCATTTCAAACCTCTCATTCAAAACCAAAATCATACCAATAACAATCCAAAACATAATTTTTCATCCCTAAAACATTTATTAAACCACACCCAAATGTTATAAAAATACATCAAATAATACCACAAAGATACCAATGAAAAACACACGTTTTCATAAATCACCTTCAAAAAGTACAACACGGTTTTACACCTTAAACTCATTCAAAAAACCTCTTTTCAAGGCCCACATGACAATATGGAATTAACAAAACATAATTTTCAGCCCCTTTCAAAACTAATAAATCACTTTCATATGTTATGAACTAAACCCAAACATTACCCCAAGAGTCACACATGAAAAGTACCCAATTTCAAGCTAAAATACAACTAAAAATTAAATGTTTAACCAAATTCATCAAAAACAGTTTTCAAACCACAAAAAACAAATTATAAACATATTAAATTAATAAACCAAGAAAGCTAACTCATCATAAAATGTTTAAACATGGAATATCCTACCTTTTGAGTCGAAACCCTCAAAACATGGTGCAAAACCTTAAGCGCACCACCGCCGCACCACAAGGAATATAAATCCAGACCTAGACCACCAAAAATTGACCGAAAAGATACCAAATCAGACCTTAGGATCGAAACCTAACTTCTGGACATTAGGAACTTCATGAAATAAGAAATAAAACAAAAAGAGGATGGAAGGAACCAAGAAGGAATTCCCTTACTTGAAATATCTTGAATAAATCGACCCCAATACACTTAACTATGAATCTCCAAGTACCCAAAACTGATATGGAGGTTCTAAGGAGTAATATTAGGTCATGTGGGGACTGAAATGGGGGGGAAAAGGAAGAAAATTGAAGGAGTTATGAAAGATTCATTTTACCTCATCAAATCTGGTCGATTTGAGAGATATTGAGAAAGATTGTCCAACTCCGCCGGGTATATGAGCTCCAAAGAGGAAACATCGATACAGGGGATGAGGGTGAGGTTTTTGGCATCGAGGGGGAGGTTGAATCACCGAAAAACAGTAAAACAAGAATGAGATATTGAAATTTTTAAAAAATAATTTAAAACAGGAAATGGGCATATGGGCAGGCCCAATACCTTAATTAAAAACCCAAATCCATTATGATTTGAGATTTCTATGTGGTTCAAAGGGATATGGTTATTTTAATATATTAGGGTATTCCAATTGGGAAGTGGAATGGGTTTAAAATAGTAAAAATTAAAGGAGTTATAGAAGAATAAAAATTTGTTTTTAAATCTGGATTTGGGCTCATGGTTTGGCCCAAATTTTCAAAACCCACCATTTTCACCAAAATGAGTGGTAAAACCCCAAAACAAATCGGGAATGGAAATTAAATGAGTAAGGAATTTAAAAAAAGTCATGGGTGTGAACTTTCTCCCCACCATAAAACTTTCCACCCTCGGAAAGCCACATCACGGACTAAACAAAAACCAAACCAAACCGAAAGGCATAAATGGACTCTTTTGATACGCTTCGCCCCCAAAGTTCAAAACACCTCTAGTGATCAATTAAGTAAGGAATACTTCACAACCAAAACATACACCTTATTACTGAAATTATCAATCACATTCAAGATTTATCCTAAAATAAAACTCCTCAAACACTATATGAACAAGGCTCAAGAAATTTACCCAAACAAACAAGAACATCGAACAAGGTTACACTTACCTTGATATAACTAAACCATTGGGAAATCTCCAATCCCAATGTTTAATAAAGGAAGATGTATGTGGTTATATAGCTTTGAAAGAGACTACCCACATGAAATCCAAGACCAAGTAAAAAAGTGAGATACTGGTACAAGGATACACAAATGGGCTCCCCAACCATAAGAGACAACTTAATTTTTTTTCGGAGAAAGAATCAAGACACTAACAGGGGAGCCCCGAAAAAAATCCCCAGTACAAGGGGTAGAATCACTATAGGCATTTTCAAAATAATTTACGTGAGACTCATAGTGGTTCTCCCCACCATAAGAACCATCCATCTTAACTGACCAATATGGGCCGGCCTAGAAAAACCCCAAAACATAAAGAGTTGGGACAACCCAAAAAATAACAGGGTTACCGATGGCATGACTAAATTTTAGTTGGCGCGAGCCTCTTTTGAGAAAACCCAAAAATGGCATAACCATATAAAATAATAATTAAATAATGGTATGTTATTTTTCAAATGCTTATAAATCACAAATGGTAACATGGATTGAATATCTGAGACCACCGTTGAACTCGTGAGGGAATGATTTATTTAAGAAAATACAAACATTGGTCGGCATAGACCAACAACGAAAGTTAGTTTTTGGCCGTAAATAAAATAATTAAGTTACAATTCTTTTATTATAAAATCCATAACTTTTATACGGTAACTCGTATTAGAAATCTGAGAGTACCTTTGTGTTTTTTTGGGTGTGTTTCATTTGGGAAGAGCCTAACCTCGACCGGAATGGGTCGATGGTGACTGTTAATAAATTTATGAACATTTTTTCAGGTACGTTCAATAAACGGGCAGGCGGCGTTTTGTATCTTTTGAACCTGTGCTTTGAATTGAAATATGAGGACACCATTGAACTCACAATGCCTATATTCTATTAAGGATACATTCACTTTGACTGCAGTAGGTCAAGATAAATAGTTAGTTTTTGAAACTTTCTAATAGAATAAATGAAATATCATTATTATTTTATTTTTATTCTATCCCTCAAACGAATGAGCAGTAAGGTGGGACTAGTGTTGTGTCAAGCCAATAAATGGCTTGACCCTCCAATCAAAGTCACAAGAACTTTGGGGAAAATTAGGAAACTTTCTAATTAATGTTCCCATTAACTCCCCGCGTCATTACTTAGCATTCCCATCTCCTGTAAATATGGAGCTAGGGAAAGGGTTTTTGAGAGCTCCAACAAGTATGGAATTTCTGAAATAATTCCACAACACGAGGCCCTTATAAGATGATTTCAACCTAGTAGGAGGTCACAGATGACATCGAACCACCAATGGGAGGCGTGCGAGTGGAATATTTGGGAGTCGGTCACAAGAACAAAGAACACGGTCCACCGAAAAGCACAAAATATACTCCGATGTTGCAAGGTAGGGGTTTTCATCGTTTGTGTATTTTGGTCTCCACTTCCCCATTTATGAAATTATACTAAAAACGTAGGTCAACTTACTAATGAGTTGACCCATGATTCATTCCTCTTTATGGGATGGTGTTGTTAGGGAATCTTGTGGGGGTTTATCTTACTGTTTAATTCAATTGTTATTAAAACCTTAACCTCCCTCGTGTTACAAGATAACGCGGAGGACGCAGGCCTAACAAACCCAACCGAAACCCTCTAAAATATTTTCTATATCCTTGTTCCTCCATGGGATACATACAGTGCAACGACACCAACCAACTACGTGGTGGATAGTACGTCGATGCACACCACAAAAGGAGGTCACTGCACAAAGCCACAACGATCATCAGAGCAGTCGGCACCGGCTGGTCATGGTGGGGGCGCAGTGGGTCACCCTGCAATGCTGATTAACAAAGAGGGTCACATCTCGTCAACCGCAACGACCAGAGAAGTGGTCGGACGACAGTGACGGAGCCAGAGGAACAGAGGTGGGGCGTGCCCCTGGTGGGGCGCCCATGCGACAGCAAGACCGTGACCAATGATGGATGCAGCATGAGCCTGGGGCCTCCATTCTGATTAGCGGCCAGTGGACAGGGCGCGCGCCAGCGGCGCTGCCGTCAGAGGACCCACATCTCGTCGGTCGTGGTGCGAAGGACATGCGACCCCATGTGGCGCCGCGTTGGTTCAACCCATAAGTGTTGACCCGCTGACGTGGCCTCAGACCACGTCAAAAGTATACAGACAAAACATGTCTAGGTGTCCCTGGCGGCATGCGCCGCTAGGTGGGTGGCACCGCTGGGTTGATCCAGCAGACGGACCCGCCGCCCAGTGGGCGGGGCCGCACCCCACCGTGGGATGGGCAGCGCCCCATCGCTGGTTGGGCCACAACACACCATGGGTCGGGACAACCCCTTTCTAACCTCTCCCTATACGACATGGGCCACCCTTTCAAGATGCCCCTTTTTTGTTGTCCAGGTCGGGTCGGGTCAGTCCGACCGAGTCGGACCAGACCCAAGCCCGAAAACACTTAAAGGGTCTTATCTTGAGAACCGGAATTCTGTTTGATGAACCATCTGTGGCATTGGGATCCTTGGATTGAGACGTTCCTTTTACCTACTCCATGAGTTTTTTTGGAGAAACATGGTGTATGGCCAGGTTGGATCGCACCCAAATCCAACCAGGCCCTCGACACTTAAATGCCAATAATTCACAGACCAAGAGTCTGATTGATGTGACGTCTATTTCATTGGAACCCTTATGACATGGTGGATCATCAAGTTACTTCTTTGTGAGACTTTGTAATACTTTTAATTTGTATGATGTCTTGAGAGGCCGTTCTACCAAGCACGCTACATACGGAACCCTACAACTGTCTAAGAACTGAAGACTACTTGACGATGACCAAGGTGGGAAGAAACTCTCTGTGACCCAGCACGCCGACGGTGGGAAGAGGCTTTGTGTGACTTGGAATACCCACATTAACCATCAGATATGAGTACCACATCAATTCAAGGTTAGTGGAAAGCAGCTCAGTGCTACCCGGAAAACCCACAATACTCGATAAAGGAGGAGTTCTCTAGCAGGTGAGGTGTTCGAGGATTCTAACTAACTATTCTATGGTTATTACCCTATAATATACATTCTGGTGACTTCCATGCATATCAAGATGCATCAAGTGGCTTGAGGAGTGGTTCTCCCAAGAAGAATATGTATGGAACCCAATGGTTGGCTTAGACATGAAGACTTCTTGGTAATTAGCCCACCAGGAAGTGGCTTTGTGTGACCCTGCAGACCCACTGTGGGGAGCAGCTCAGTGTGACCTGGCATACCCATGATGCACAACAGGAGGAGTAACTCTATTTAACCAAGTTGGGAAGTGACTCTGTGTGACCCGGCATGCCCAAGGTGGGAAGTGTCTCTGTGTGACCCAGCATGCCCATGGTATCGATCAGGGATGGGTACCACATTAGTTCATGGTTATTGGTAAGTGGCTTTGTGTGTCCTGGTAGGCCCACTAAACTTGATTGAGGAGGAGTTCCCCTGCAACGAAGGAGATCAATGATGTGATAACCCTTCTACCCCTAGAATAAATCCTAGTGTGAGTTGTCTTTTCTTGGTGCTTGTGATGAGGTAATGCTATGAGCTACTTTACCTGTGTGGTACTTTACCTTCCTGGTGTAACCCTGTGGTTTTTCTTGGTGGAACTCTAGGAGACCTTCGGGGTATCAGGGACCCTATTGAGTATCGTTATACTCACCCCTAAACGGGCTTCGCTCGCACCGTGTGGTGTCTAGTGTAGACAATGAGCAGCAAGGTTGGGGTTTGACGCAGCCAAGACCTGGTGCTATGCGAAGGAGATGGACGGACGCGTACTACTAAGAAGGCAATTTGTACCATCCCTTCAGGTAGGATATTCATTGGAACATTTGGTGTGATGCCACATAGGGACTAATGATCATGATTTGTACCAACCCTTCAGGTACGATCCATGGTTGATGATCTAGGACCTTCCTTTCAACTATTAGATATTTTGTACTTTTTAGTTGTACTTGTACTTTTTTTATTGGGCTTGTATTCTGGGACCTTTTCTTTTAGCACTCTTTTACTATAGCAGTTAATTCACAGTTGATTCTTGTTGTGTTCTTAGACCATGTATTTGTACAAGTTTAAAGGCAATGCCTTCCCGTTTTAGGGAATACGCCTTTCAGTGCTTGTCACCAGCTCCTGGCCTATGGATGGTGGGTATTGGGTAATAATGACATGGGCCCCGGGATATGGGTCACGACAACGTGGTATCAGAGGAGTTAGGTTATACCGAAGAACTATGACTCTGATCATTTTTTTGAAGCAATGGTGTTATGTTTTATGAGTGTGGGTTTTAGTTCAGGGAGTCTAGTGTTGGTGCGGCAGCCGACATATCCAAACACGAAGACCCTAAATTCTAATTTCTGACACAGCACATGAAAACAATGATTGAGTATGTTTTTGAAAAGTTTTTATATGATTTTTTAAGAGAAATGTCCCCATGTATAACATAGTTACCATGAAACACCAATTACTTATCAAGATGCCTCCAAAAAGACTGCCACCCATGATTCCCGAGAGAGAACACGATGATGGCCCACCGAGCGATGAGGATCTCGTGCATCGCCCTCTTATTGTGTTGGCACCTTCAGGTGGTGTACCAGCAGCACCACTACCCATTTTATAGTCATTTCCACTATCCCCCCCCCCCAAACTAGGGGTGCAAGATGATTGAGCACATTGCATGTGTTCCAGCGGCAATGGCCTCCGAGGTACCGATGTGAGACAGAACCGAAGGCGGCTGAGGACTAGCTGGAGGTAGTGGCCATAGTTTTTCGCCTAATAGAGACACCAGTATAGTAGATGGTGATCTTAGCTTCATGTATTTTCTAGTGAGTGACTATGTGGATGGTCCTCATAGTGATGAAGCTTCAGTATATGGAACATTGCATGAGATTGTACCTTTTGGAAATGTATCAGATATATATTTACTTGTTGGATAGTAGTTACAACCGATTGTACTGGTAGGGGACATGTATAGGATTAATTCGTTACCTGTGTTGCAGCATCAGATACCCCTCAGGTTCCAAGGCATGCCCAACAAACATGCGGCTAAGGACTGGCTTGAGGAGGTATCTGAGTTTCCATCTAGCCAAGGTACCATCTAATCAAATGGCGGTCCTGGTAGAGAGCCTTCTATGTAACTCAGAAGTACGATGACATGGTTTAGGTTACCTTGATCTTACGAGGAAGTGAATTTTTATGTGGATAATATTGAGAACATTCATTAGAGAAGGGGGTATCTTCACATAATGATCCAAGGGATGAAAGTTCCCTAGACCTTCTACAGCTTCAGTAGGACGACATGTCTATAGCTGCGTATTCATTAAGGAATACTGAATATCCCAGATATTCAATAAATATAGTACGGTCAGTGATTCAGGGCTCAGACCTCTAAGCGGGTGTGTTTAAGGACATCTGTTCCAATACTCTTCCTCTATGAATTCCTACTTATGTTAGGGTGCTAGAGATAACCTTTGTGGTTGAATGTTCTTGGGTTGAGCGAATACAGCTAGTGAATGTTGGTAATATGAAAGCAGGAAATAGATTCCAGCCTCAGATACTTGGGAATGTAAAAAATGTTTTGGGAAGAGGAAGTGATAGGGACATGTGAATCTGTAGGGAACATACGTGGAAGTGGATCTAGGAGAGTATCAGGATGTGGTATACATTTTGACATCTTACAATGACCACCTCAATGTGGTCCCCACCAAGCTCAGGGAGATGGCGCACATGGGAAGGGAGTAGCTGCACGCAGTCAAGGAGTGTGACCCAGGGTCTCTAGGAATGATTTGAGGTACGGTCGGTGTCACCTACTAGTTTTCGTATAAATAGAAATAGTTACCAATCAATCTTTTATTCCATGAATCTTTTCCAAGACCTAGAGTTTCTAGTTAAACCGTTGACATGACCCTCATGTTTGGAGATACCTTTGGGAAGAGACTCGATAATCACACATACGACAATGGTGTGATCTGTCCTTTGAGGCAAGATTCTCAGTAAGAACCTCATGGTGGCAGTGTCGAGGCCTTATGACGTTAGTTTGGGAATGGAACGGGCATTCACAGATCTTACTCAGATTTACTATATTAGGAAAAACGGTATTGGTTTATCTACAACATGGGAATGGGGATTTCCTTGGTCAGCAAAAAAGGAAACCCAGGTAGCATAGGATACACTCATGCATTGGAGGGTGTAGTTGATCTCTCTTTAGTATGACATACATACCCTTAGGGAAGTATTAGTTTTGAGTTTTCAGTTCCAAACATGTGTGGAAGAGCGTGGGGACATCTTTTCAAACGATGTTTCCAGGATTCCCTCCCCGAAGGGAGAGGGATGTCAAATTTGGCTTGGTACTACCTGATATTTTTACCTGACTTCTCTAGGGTAGTGGAACCCTTTTATTCATTGAATAAAGTGGGAGTCATTCCTATGAATGGAGAAGTGTCAGAAGAGATTTCAGGAGCTGAGACGAAGACTGACACGTAGAAAAATGCTACCCATGACCTGCAGTTAGCAGTAGTGGTCTTTTCACAGAATATGGGGTGGAACTACATGATGGGTGAACGGTTTACTATTTACTCTGATCACAAGAGTATCAAGTGTATCATCTCACAGAAGAGCCTGAACCTGCAACATCGACAAGGGCGAGAGTTCAACCAGGACTATGACTTTGATAAAGTCTATACTCCTGGGAATGGGGAACGTGGTACCATATGCTCCTCGTAGGAGGTTTGTTCTACAACTGTTGAGTGAGGCATCAGAGCTGCTAGTCGCGTTGATGATATCATTTGTGGATAAATATAGATTATCCTCCTTTATTTTATAACTGTCACTTCCCCAATTTTTCAGAAACTTTTGGGGGAACATCTTGAGATGTTGACTTCGAGGCCTGACATGGTCAGATATCCTTAGGATGGTCTCTAGAAGAATTTTTTGATGGGGGGGAGCATGTCATTATCTTTAGAGGATGCACCACGGCACCGGTGATGCTTTAGAAAGAGCTGTGGAGAGATATCCATATATACCCTTTAACGGTACATCATAGTGTGGAGAGGATGTATGATGCCCTCCAGCATTAGTACTGATTGTCCTAGATGATGGAAGTAGTGGAAAAGATTGTAGCATGATGTCTCATTTGTCAGTAAGTGATGAATGCATAGAGTGGGAAGAAGTCTTATGCCGATAGGATACCTAGAACTTTGTAATTCCAGGAGAGTGACCATGTTTTCTTGTGAGTCTCTCTCGATGGGGACAACAGAGGTTTGGCCGAGGCGGCAAGTTATCATCGAGGTTTATCGGACCATTTCTGATACTTCGTATGATTGGCGAGGTGGCATACCTCTTGTCACTACCACCATAGTTATATTGGGTTCATGATGTCTTCCATGTATCCAAGATGAGGAGATACGTGTATGACCCTTCTCAATTCATCGACCATGGAAAGCTGAACATGGAGGATGGGGGACATTTACGAAGGTTCTAGTAGAGATTGATGATTTATAGGAGTGGGTCCTTCTTGGGTGGTCGATACCTTGGGTGTGTATTCACTGGGAGCATGGGAACCTCCAGGAGAGCACATAGGAGCAGGAGGCTAAGATCTGTGCTCAGTATCCCCATTTGTTTTTTTAGACTATGTTACGGATTTTAGGGATGTAATGACCTATGGTGGGGAGAATCTAATGTCCCAAAAATTTTTATAATGTTTTTTATTTATATAGAATTATTTTGAGACCTTCAAATTTTATTGCATTCTATTTCGAGGCCCAGAGTGCCCGGAAAGACCCATAGAAGTATTGTTAAGGTTTAATTAGCCCGCATAAGCATTTTTCCTAAAAAAGTGGAATAACTCATAAATGATTACATATATCAGAAATCCAAGGGAACCATTGGGCTTAGTATTGAGGGTTTACGCTAGGTGAAGCTTAATTTTCGTCGGCACGACTATCCTCTAATAATACAACAAAATGGTATAACTATAAATAAAATAATTAAATAAAGTTATTTTATTTTTCAAATGCATATAACTCACAAATGGTAACTCCGATAGAATATTTTAGACCACTTCTGAACACTTGAGGGCATGCTTTATTTAAGAAAATATGAACTTTGGCCATCTCAGGGCACAGGTGAATGTTAGTTTATGTTCGTAAATAAAATAATTAAGTGACAATTATTTTATTGTAAAATCCATAACATTTAAATAGTAACTCGGATTGGAAATAAGAGAGTACCGTTGGGTTTGTTGTCACATTTTTTCACTTGTTAAAAGCCTAATCTCAACTACAACGGGTCGAGGGTGACTATTAATAATTTTACGAACTTCTTTTTAAGCACATTCAGTAAATGCGCAAGAGGCATTTTGTAACTTTTGAACAGGTTCTCAGAATTGAAATATTAGGACACCGTTGAACTCACATCGATGATATTCGCTTAAGTTGAACTTCCCTTCGACCGTAGAAGGTCCCAAGAAAAATTTAGTATTTGGAACTTTTTAGGAGAATAAATAAAATTACATTATTAATTTATTTTTATTCTATCCCTCCAACGGATGAGCGGTAAGGTGGGACCGGTGACGTGTCAAGATAATAATGGTCTTTGCCCTCCAATATGAGTAACAACTACATTAGGGGAAATTAGGAAGCATCCTAATTAATGATTCAATTAACTCCCCATGTGGTAACTTACCCTCCCCCTCCCCTATAAATATGGATCTAAGGTAGGGGTATCAGAGAGTTTTACCAAGCAGTGAATTGTTAGAGGAATGATGTGATGCCAGACCCTTAAAAGGCAAAACTGCCTCAGCGGGATATGACAGACATCACTGAACCACCAATGGCCGACGTGCGAGTGGCATCTTTTGGAGCCGGTCATGGAACTAATAACATGGTCCTCCGACAATAAGTGATGATTATCTGGTGTTTCATGGTAGGTTTTTTTTCATTTGTGCATTTTTGTTTCCCTCTTCACCGTTCTCGAAATAATACGAAGAACGTGGGTCAACTGACTAATGAGGTGACTCGTGATTAATTCGTATTTGCGAGAGGGTGTTTTTGGGGAATCATGTGGGGGTTTATATTGTTTTTTAATTCAATTTTTATTAAACACTTTACCTCCCTTGTGTTACAAGATAACATGGAGGGCGCAGACCTAACAAACCCGGACCAAACCCTCAACTATATTTGTTACATCATTATTTCACCATGGAAAACTGATATTGTGATGATACCAACCGACTATGTAGTGGATAGCGTGTCAACGTACATTTAAAGAGGAGGTCGTGGTACACAGCCATAGTGTTCATCAGAGCGTTCGGCACTGGATGGTCATTGTGGGGGTGTGACCCCTCACCACACACCGCTGATGAACAAGGAGGGTTGGGACTCCTTTTTCGCGGCCACCGAAGGAGATTTCGCCGGCCGAGACAAATCTGTCAGAGCGGGGTGGGTCATGCCCCTGGTGGCCCACCCACCTGGCAGAAAGGTCACGGCCTGCGATGGTTGCGGCAGTAGGAGGGGGCCGCTGGTCGGACAGGCGGCCGTCAGATATGGCGTGCACTAGCGGTGCGCCTGACGGAGGAGCAGCGACCTGTCAGCCATGGCGTGGAGGACCCGCGTAGACATGTGGCTCCACTTTGGGTCAAACTCCAAGGTTTGACCCACTGACATGGCCCCGCACCACGTCATCCCTAATCGGACGCATCATGTCCAGGTGTCCCTGGCACCCTGTGCCGCCGGGCGGGTGGCACCACTGGGTTGATCCAGCGGACCGAACTACCGGCCAGTAGGTCGGGCCGCACCCCACCACGGGCTAGGTCGCGCCCTTTGCGGGTCCCACCATATACAATTTGGTCGGCCCTTGCAAGATTGCCTATTTTGCGGGCCGGGTCGGGCCTTGTGGGAATGACCGGGTCCGACCGGACCCTGGCCCAAAAACACTTAATGGGCCTCATCTTGAAAACTTGATGTTTTTTAACAAACTATCTATGGCATTGGGATCCTTTGAGTGAGACAGTAATTTGTCCTAATACATTAGAGTTTTAGAGAAATTTGGTGTACGATTGGGTTGGATCACACCCGAAACCAACCGGGCCCTCAGCACGAAAATGAAAATAATGCACAAACTGAGCGTCTGATGGATGCTCCGTCTATTGCGTTGGAACCCTTATGACATCGTGGATAATAGGGTTGATTCTTTTGTGAGACTTTTTAACAGTTGTAATATGATTAATGGCTAGAGGAGCAGTTCTCCCAAGAATGCTACATATGGAACCCTGTAGCTAGCTGAGACTAGAAGACTGCTTGACGATGACCAAGGTGGGAAGCATCTCTATGTGACCCAACAATACATGGTGGGAAGCCGCTCCGTGTGACCCGACATGCCCATGGTACCCATCAGGGATGAGTACTCCAAGAGTTCAAGTCTAGTGGGAAGTGATTCTGTGTGACCCAGCAGGCCCATTGTACTCGATAGAGGAGGATTTCTCCAACAGCTAAGGAGTTCAAGGATTGTGACTGAAGATACTACAGTTTCTACCCTAGAATATACATTTTGGTGACTTACATGGATATCAAGATGCAGCGAGTGGTTTAAGGAGCGGTTCAACAAAGAAGACTATGTATGGAATCCAACGGTTGGGTGAGACATGAAGACTGCTCGATGATTGGCCCAATGGGAAGCGGCTCTCTGTGACCCAGTAGGCCCATCCTGGGGAGCAGCTCTGTGTGACCCAGAAGACCCACGGTGCTCGAAAGGGGGAGTACCTCAGTTCTACCAAGGTGTTAAACAGATCTGTGTGACCTGACATGCCCATGCTGAGAAGAGACTTAGTGTGACCTAGCATGCCCATAGTACCCATTAGGGATGGGTTCCACAATAGTTCAAGTATAGTGGGAAGTAACTCTGTGTGACTTGGATTGCCCACTGTACTCGATAGAGGAAGAGTACTCTAGAATCTGTGGAGTTCGATGAAGTGAGAACCCTTCTACCCCTAGAATAAATCATAGTGTGATATTTCTTTACATTGTTCTTGTGATTGAGGTTATTCTATGTTGTACTTTACCTATGTGTTAATTTACCTTCGTGGTGATACCTTGTGGTTTTTATTTGTTGAATTCTATGAGGCCTTCAGGGCCTCGGGTTCCCTACTGAGTATCGTAATACTCACCCATTCACGGGATTCACCTGCACCTTGTCGTGTCTTGTGCAGAAGACGAGCAATTGGGTTGAGGTTTGAGAGAGCCAGGACCTGGTGGTACGCAGAGGAGATGGATAGATGTGGAGTGCTGAGGAGGCGATCTGTACCTACCCTTTTGGTAGGATCCGGGGTGGACCGTTTGGTGTGACACAATATAGGGACTACTGATTGTGAGTTGTACATACCCTTTAGGTAGGATCCGTGGTGGATGATCTAGGAGCTTCTTTTCACCTTTTAGTTTTTTTTTTACTTTTCAGTTGTACTTGTACTTTTCCAATAGGACTTGTATTCCAACCCCATTGCTTTCAGTACTCCTTTACTACACCAGTTACTTCACAGTTGCTTCTTGTTGTGTTCTAAGACCATGGGTTTGTATAATATTAAAGACAATTCCTTCCCATTTTATGGAATACACCATTCAGTGCTAATCACCATGCCATGGCCTATGGAAGTCATTCTTAGGGTAGTCACGACACCGGCCCCGAGGGACGGTTCATGACATGAAACTAGAAATATGTATCAATTAAAAATTCAAATAAATAAACTAAAAAACTTTAAAATATATGCATGGAAATAAACTTTTCAGTTTACATTATTAAATTATTTAAATTTCAATACTTTAATATGTTTAGTCCATTTTATGAAAATTTATTTCTATAATTTTTTGGAATTTTTTTAAAAATAAGTTTAGAAAATTTCACAAAACAATTTTTATAAAAATCCATTAGGAAGCATAAAACTATGTTTACCTTCTATCAATTCAATTTAAATACTATTATATGAATGTAAAAATATTTTATTTAATATTTCATGAAAAAGTTCATTTAAATCATTCATAAATATTGATTAAATTAAACTTTTATTATAAAAATATATTTTACATATGAAAACTATGTGTAAAAAATACACTAATTTCTACATTTTAAAAAATTTATTTTAATTTCATAAATATTAAAATATAATGAAATAGTTTTAAAAATAGTGATAAAGTATTCTCTCATAATTTTTTTTCTATTAACACTCTCAGATAAATTAGCTAGGTGAGAATTGTCACATTAATTAATAATATATGTGTCATAGTTTATTTATGCTTCATGTTGTTTATAATGAGAGGTACAAAATAAATAAATATTATTTAAATAAAAATATGTCATAAAATATAAGTGTGAAAAAGATTACATCTTATAATAATTCTTCTGGTGAATATCCATCTTTCCCATAAAATCATTTAGGACTACTTCTGACTCATCACTTCTTTAGTTTCCCAAATAGATTCCTCAAATTTATGGTTTTTTCAATTGTAATTGACAATTTGAGTTATATAATTTCATAGACCAATATATAATTGATTTGAAATATCTACTAGAAATTATCAAAATAATATTACATTCTCTTGTGGTATGACCACTGATTTTTTAACATGTGAAATGTCATTTATTTTTTTCCTCTTGAGATACACATGGTAAACATCCTGAACATGTTCATTTGAAGAACAAAGAGATATGATACCATAAAAATATGATTTATAATTTTGGAGGGACATGTATATATAGGGATCAAATTTTCTTTATTCACAAATATTATAACAATTTTCCATGCATGTTGTATTTCAAAATATCATTCCATAATGATCTTTATATAGAAAAATAATTATGCTAAAGTGAAAATTATTATAGCATAGAAATCTTAATAAAAAATTTGGTTATCCCAACCACCTTTAAAATTCAATGTATACGATCTCAATATGTCTTATGGAGTTATAATGTTCTATTATTACTTACCATGTCTTTTGGGAAGATATTCAGTACAAATAATCTACAATGATTTCATATAATGATGAATAAATCATCAAAACGTCTTAGTAAAACATTAATATGAATTAGATATAGCTAAATTTGAAACATCATGAATCATTACCACATCATAAATGTGATTCCTATTTAGAATATTAATAAAGAATCATTAATTTATGGTCATGTAATTATTTAAATATGTATGATGATCGAATACAACCCAAATAATATTTTTTTCTTTTAGATGTTTTGGGGATTTCGAAAACAAAATAGATTGTTATGTTTTCCCATTTCCATTAGAGTATGTGTTATTTTTATAATAGAACTATGGATTTATTCTATCATCCATAAATATATGACATACCAAGAATAAAGATATATACATTGTATTGTACCTTTTTATGATCCCATCTAAAATTCTCATTCAAAACATTATTTGTAATTTTACTTCCTGTAATAATATACACTGATGAACAATGAGCTATATCCAATAATTCCATTTTCACGAATGACATTTTATGGGGAAAATAATTTTTTATAAAACATATCATTCCAAAAAAATTATAGTTTATCTAAAACAATTTATCAAATTCTTCTATATACCCACATCCTAATTCTGTGGTTCATTAAAACATATATGGGTTTACAATTGAACATTCATGTGATAAAATATGAAACACCTAATTTCCTCATGATTCCAAAATATTCCATATAATAATTAATATATATTTGATCTCTTTTAGTCCCCCTTAAGGAAAAACTATCACTATATATCCAATATAGAGTATCATCCACCTAGTCATCTTTCCTATGGTGGTAGTTTTCTAACTTTAATTAATAATTAATTAACTATAACTGTATCCTTTTGAGGATATTTTACTATTTATATGTGAATATATAATTAATTATTTAATTATAGGTACATATATCATACCATTCAGCATAGAGATAATTCTACATTAATTTTTGAGCATAAATTACTCATTACAACTCAAAAACATGTATACTGTATTTTTATTAATTTTTTTAAAATTTGATAGACACGAGTTGACACCATATAATTATGACAAAGGATGCATCCTAGTCCCTACATCAGTGAATTAATAAATATTAAAAAACATTCTATACTAAAGATTATAGTATTCATGGGTTCAATAACACACTATCTTTCATTATCAATGAAATTATCCCCACATTTTTCTATCCAATAGAGCTCATCCCCACTATTTTTCAATATGGTTATTATATTTGATATTAATGGTAAATAGTTATCAAAAAATCAATAGAATCATTTCAAAATAAGAAATCCATAGATACCAATTACTATAGTTGTCCTAGAAAATTGTTCAAAAAATATATCTTTGAACAATCCACTGGTGTACCCATTCTAGAGATTATATTTCCAAAGAATGAAACATGATATATCCAATATCCACAAAAAGTAATCTAGTCATATTGGTTATCCTTCATTATGGTCGTATGTACAGTCCAAAAATTATATTCATGATCTTCCACTGTCATTGAATATATAATATTATCATCCATAAATACTACAATAGAAATATGAAGTAGATATCTAAAGACTATATTAATTAGATTTATAAATTTTATAGGGGAATTAGTATGTCCATTTTGTGTCAAAATAAATTCACAATGACTATACATTCTAAAGAATGGTATTTTTTCTACATCCACCTTTGTACCCAAAAAAATATATAAAAAATTTAATTAATGGTATAGTATTAATATCCATGGTTTGGACAATAATTTCATCTATATGGGTTATAGGATACTTGTTCTTCATATAAATATTTTTATTTTCACAAAATTCAATAAAACCCTATTGGCCTATAATTAATCTTATTTAAAAGAACATGTGAACATCAAGGTGATTTACTAGGTGATGTGAATACATTATCATTATTCTCTTAGATTTTAAATTCTAAATTCTTCGAACTTAGTTGTTTATATTCTATATGGATTGATTGAAAATGACGTAACACCAAATATTATACCAATTGAAAACTCGACATCAATATTTTGGGGAACACTAAACATGTAATCAATAAATACATCTATTTAGTCCATAAAAATGAATGTATATGACATTGTTTTACATCATTACAACATTAGATAAATATCTATCTTGAATAGGTAGAATTTACCATATAGCAGAATTAAATTCCATTGAATGCTGATATTGATCCTCTCACTAATATAAAATAATTATTTTATTTAATATAAAAAACATGAATTCCATTGCTTTATAGTTGATATGGGATATATATCATGAGAGCCATCAAATGATGAAAATAACATATAATTTTTTAAGAGGTATAATCACAAGATTTTAAATAAATATATTCCAATAAACGTAAACTGAGGGGGATGTATAGACCAAATTTATAATAATCGCACCATTATAATTTTTTACTAAAAACTAAAAATATAATCATTGAGGTGGTAAGGGGATACCATTAACTAATTATTTTGATAAACAGTAATGTTTGGAACTAGAATCAAATAATCAACTTCAAATTATTGAGTGGTATGTATATGTATATTTAAACACAACGTTCTCATAAACCACTAGAGAAGTTGTGAGGGAATAAGATTTCACTTTGTGTATGGTATTGGGAGGTTTCTAATGTTGTATTTCATCATTAATGATTATATTTCTTTACTTATTGGTTTAATATCAACAATCCTTACAATTATATCGTTGGAGTGTAGGCTCATCATTCATCCGATCTTATCCACTTTTCACATCTTTGACTTTAATTTTCATATTACATCAACATTATTTTTATTGATGGATTTCATTTCGAATTTAAATTATTTAACAGACCTGAAAAATTAATTTCCTTGACACTACCATCCAAAACTCTGATATGAAAAAATATTGAATTTATTTCCACCATTGGATTTATTATTAGAATTTCCTAAAAATACAATCTTTCCAACGTTTTACCAGATCCATGAGAATTCCAAGAGTCACTAATTTCCCTTTAATGATTGGGACCATATAAAATGAATTATTCATAGTGATTAATGGCTCATGTGTCCATTAAATTTTAAATTCATTGTCTAAATGTAGAATATAATTTTTCAACATCTTTATCATTATTTTTGAAAAAAAGGAAGCATGCATTTAATTAATGGTGAAAATTTTCACCTCAGTACTACTGGATTATTCATCCATTGGATTTTAATTTTGAAATAACCTTTCCATATGCATGTGAAGAGTTTCTAAAAAATTATTGTTGAAAAATATCTAATTAAACACTTCTATTTTCATGAAGTTAATTTCTGTATGATTACTTGTATTATTTATTACATTCAACCATTTACACTCATAAAATTTTAATTGATAAAAATATAAGACATCATTTTAAGGTTCCAAATAACATATAATGGATGATATGTTCTCATTAACACTTATTTTGTTTAAAAAAATATTAGATCATTGGAAAAATTATTAAATGTTGTATGTTTACTAAAAAATTAGTTAATAGTTAGTTTTTTAATTCCATGTGGTATTTAGAAATCCTTTTAATTCATGTTAACATTTATATATTGAGAGGGTTGGAGAGAATAGACAAAATATTTCTCATTCTTCACTGATAGGACCATATTGGGATTTAACCAACACTGAGAATGAGGGTGAATCAGTGTTGGGGAATTTTGACCCCAATTAAAACTTTCTATCCCTATACCTCCTGTCCTATTAGGATCTTGATTCTATTATTATCTTTTACATATCACATGCAATAATATAAAGCAGTTAAAATATGAAAAAAATATTTTTACTAGGATCACCACTAAATAAGAGGAGTTATTTCCTTTCCATGCGTGGGGATGACCAGTGCATGGATTATCCACTATAATCTGATATGCTCTTATAGTGTGTTGACTAGGAAAAAAATCCTCTAGTTAGTGTCGCTCCCTACACTTGGAGGGAGGAAGGGAAATAATCCTCTTACAACATGCTATGAGTAGAATATTCCCTTACACTCGCCGCTTCATTATAATGCCAGTGTAGACATTCTCTTACAGCCTTTAGTGGGTTCGTTATACTTCCACTAAAGAGAGACATATCTCTGTTAAAAGAGTTTGTAACACGAATAGAATATTCCACCTTTGGAGACATGTTGGATCCTATAGTTATACTTTGTTCTTCCAAAACAATTTTCATCTTCTTATTACTTTCTTAGCAGCATTAAAGTAACCAACCTCTTCTTTGTCTGTAGAAAACATGTCTGTTTCACACTCTGGTTCATTTAATCCTTCAATGCAAAACTAGCTTCATAGAAACCTTCTCTTCTTCACCCTTTCTCTTTTAGTGAAAAATCAACTACACTGAACTCTTCTTATTCTTCTTGCTAGAATCCCGATTTCTCTATGTTATTGTTAAATCAATGATGTCCATCTCAACATAGAATCATTATAGTGTTTATGGCCTAAATAACTGAATATATATTTGCCACTATCTTCTATCTCTACTATTAGTTCTGATTGACACTTCGTGCGAGTAGAGTGCTCAATGGGTCATGTTCTTCACGCAGATAAGGCGTGATTCTTCTTCACAGAACTAGGGTTGATTCGTGGATCTATCTTTATGAAGCTATAAAAGGGTGAGTATTCACCAGTGCGTACTCACGTGATCTACTTCACGAAACACAACAATGGTTTGAGAAAACCAGTTGCTTGTATGTGGGTTCATCATAGCATAGTGGGTTCATTTCTCCTTCGTTGAAAGACACTTCAATAGTGCATAACACTTGATAAAGGCCTGCAGGACCCTCAAATTTTTTCCACACCCTTCTAGGTGGCTTGCACGTAAAATTCAAACCTTGTGTGAATTGTAAAACACCTTTTGGTGAAATTATTTTTTCACGAATCACTTCTTTTTCTTGTTGCACTTCCTTTTTACGGAACACGTCACTTTTTTGCACATGACTCCTTTTTCACGCAACACTTATCTTTTTCATGCAACACTTTATTTTTTGATAATCACTTCAATTTTTCATGCAACACTTAATATATCTATTTTTTTCCATGCGTCAGAGCTCAGGATTTTTCTAAGTGTCTAGGATTATCAAATAAGAGGGTTTCACCTTATATTTATTGTCATTTTTGACCCTGCATATAAAATCCCCTCCTATGCCTAAAATATTCTCTCTCTTCTTTATATTACGCACACCTTCCTTAATTTTTTGTGTACCTCACAACTTCGCGATTTCTCATCATTCTATAAATGTACCCACTCTTGTGCATAAAACATCAAACCCAATGTTTCTGCACAACCAATCATTATGCCCACAAGTCTAATGTTCACGGGCATTGCGTGAACTTCACCAATTTTTATTATGCCACATGCCTTTTCATTTTTCGACCTTCTAATCACAATACAACAATTACATGAAATATTCCACATCATGTTATACATTGCATGAAAAACCAATCATTCGTGCAACCACTTTTTCGAGTAGTTTTCCCAATTTTTCATGCAGTCCATTCCATTTCTATATTTTCTTGTGTAGGACATGGAACTCCCCTTGCACCCAAAATTATAAACAGTGTTCCATATTGCTCACAAAACCACCTTTCACATAACCTCATTTTTCACGCAGTTTGCCCAATTTTTTGTGAACTCGCTTACATTGCCAAAATTTAATGTTTTGATCATGAACCAACACCTACATGAAAAATTATAAATCACATTCCATTTTGCGCGCAAAACCAATCTTGCACATAGTCTCATTTTTCGTGCACTCTACAAAAATTTCCATGCACTCTGTGACTTATTAATTTTTAAATGTTAAAATCATGAATCATGCCTTGCACGAAAAATTTAATGTCATCTTCAAACATACACGAAACATCATTTTCCAAATGCACATTTCTCCATCTCCGTATTTTTAGCCCAAAAATTATGGAAAACACTGGTAAATGGCACCACCATAAAATTTGCATCAGAAAAAACACCAATGCATCTTCACTAGTATATATCATATTAAACAAAAAAAGCATTTATCATGAACCATATCGATGGTGATATATAGTCATTGATCAAACACCTTTAGAAAATTTATATTTTACATGGGAAGTGCTTTAATGTTCCATGTCATCTACGAGGTTATTTCCTTTTAATCAAAACTAAATATTACTGGAAGCATCGTTTCTCCCCCTTTATTTCATAAGGCCTGCATCAGAAGTTCTCCTAACTTATGATATATGTGAAATACAAATCAAAAAATCATTTTTTAATTTATCACCATCATTCATTGTTGTAGAAAATGTATCAGCTTTGATATATGCACTTTGAACAAAGGATCAGCTGAAAAATCATTTGAATTATCACCATCCTTCATCATTATACACAATGAATCTCCTTTGATACATGTGCACTGGACATAGGAACAACTCAACAATTGTCTGAATTAGCTTCATATAGAATTTCCCAAGGATGAAAATAAATTCTATGATTGCATAAAAATTCTACAAGCATCCTCACTTGGGATGGTCTCCATTTACTTTGGAGTCCTTCTTCATATCCTTCCTCATTTTTACCATCATTGACAACTATGGACAACAAGAACAATCTCCAAACTGAAAGTGGTCCCAAAAATTATACATTTAATTATTTTTATGTAGACGAAGGTTATTGAAATTCTAACCACATTAATCATTAACATGATTCAACCTAGGACCATCACTTTAATAAGGAAAAATAATATATTAATAAATATTAATTACAATGAGTATCAATGAAATCATAAAAAACCATTCATTGGAAATATAAATCAATACACCATATAATTAATTTAAAGAACCTATTATTTTCCTAGGCCCTATGCAGTCATCATCAATTCAAATCATTCATCGTGGTTCATAATGAAAATATTAATTAACAAAGTGATATCCATCATGAGTGTCAAAATAGGTGAACGGTAAGGTCTCTATCACCATACATTAAAATGATCACAATGATATACAAGAAATAAAATTTTTGGTGTTAATACCCAAATGTGAATCTATTCCAAAACCATGTACACTTTTAGTAATGAGGAAAAGATGAATTTATTTCAAAACTAGAAAATAAATATCATAAAAAATATAAGGATGTAATCCAATAATTTGGATGTATCAATTGTTTTAGAAAATATCTCTAATGATAATATCCAAATGTTATTAAACATTTCTATGATACAGATGATGTGACCCATGAATTTGAATAAATTTAACAACATAATTTTATATGATTATTCAATATATATAATTAAAAATATTTCCTTATAACCATAATGGATTAAAGGCATTGGAGAACAATTATATAGTACTATTATTTCATGAAATATATTGAACATCTCCTATAAATAACGTATTACATAGTATAACTCATAGACATTACCTACATAATACCTTTTTTCATAAAATGGAGAAAGGAATAATAAAAAGGATGTTATTATATTCATATAAAGGGTAATCATAAGAGATATCAATCATTGATCATAACTGGGCATAATACAATACAGGCATATGAAAACATGTTGACAACTTATAATAACAATATGAATCTAATAAAAGGTCACTAATAATAAATCCTGAAATAAATATTTTTGTAATACAACACATAATTTATATCATTCTATAATCATCCATAATAAAAATTAATCCACGAGTAATCATATTAAGAATATGTTATATGTTTGTGAAATACACAGAAACATCGAAAAAAAATTCCATAGAAACAGATCAGTACCTTTTTTGTCACATAGGATAGGTTTAACTCCCCACTAAATCATTTCAGTAGAAATGGTTCACTCCCATGACCATAATTTTGGAATGATTACATTGATTATCTTGGATAATGTGAAATTATGACCATGATTCCACATGTTATTTCCCTAACCTGGTTCGTTATGTGACCTCCTGGATGCCTCTCTATATGTCAGATGCTTAATTCAAGAAGTTACAGTATAATATATAACACAGGGAGACTATACCCTCTATATTAAGGATTAAATAAATTATGAATAAATGTATAATAGAAAAATGATGATACCATAATCAATAATCATCCAACATCACATGAATGAATCAAAAACAATAGAGAAGTATATAAACCAAATAAGTGGATATGACATTCCATATTAGTGTTATGTGTCAAATGAAAGCTCAAAAGATGGACACACTAAAAAATCCCCATAGGGTCTTGATATCATTTTATATTACACCATCTATGATCTATAACAAATCCCAAATAATCCAAGAAGCATAGGGATCATTCCCTTATATTGTTCTATAAAGAGGAAGTCTATTCATGTACCGATTCGGCATCCTAAGTAGGTCATGTGTATAACTCATTTTTTCCATCACCAATTGAATCAAAATAAATAAAAATACTATAATATTGAATTTAGTTTTATAAATAATAATGAACTAATGAATATTTTAAATAAATAATAAAATTAATATTCAGTAATCAACCACATAGGCCCCCCCAAGTTCATGGAGAATGCAGAACCAATAAATTATTCTTTTTCCCATGTATTCGTCTGAAAAATACACCATAGGGATACAATAATTCATTATTTTATTGAATTTAATTATTCATTTTCATCCAATCTAATATAAGGTACCTTTTAGAATTAGGTCGAGCACTAATTTATCGAGTTCATTGAGCATCAGTCCAGCACCCCATAGGTAAATGGAGAATCAGTATCTGAACTACACCACATTGTTGACATGATTTCATTTGGGTGGTATTGAAAATTAGTCAATATCACCAAGGGTATTGGGGGAATCCTTCCCTTAACCAAAAGTCACATATAAATCAATCAAACATATCACATATAAATCATGGTTCAATATCATTAACCTTATTTTAAATAATTTATATCATGGTTCAAAATTTAATTTATTAAAAACCCATGGATAATTTCCTTAATCACAATTAATAACATGAAAAATTACACAATTAATCCATTTATCTACATTCGATTACATAATTCATTAACCATTCATGGTTAAGTAATCTAAAACTTTAGTTCTTGTTATAAAAATGAAATAGGTTTTTATGTAATTTCAAAAAACCATTATTACCCTTTTCAGATAACACAAATCATTTCTTAATTCTATATTAGAACACACAATGGGATCAGTATCAGTTTCATTTATGTGTTTTTTGGGATCCATGTGGGGCTTAATAATTTTATAAAATTTAATCTACCTTTTAATTTAAAATAAATTTCAATATCTGGAAAAACAACATAATTAGATATGCATGATTATAATAAAGACTATGAGAATTAAAAATTAGACCATATACTTTATTATATTTGATTAATGATCACAGAAAAAATACTAATTTGAGGTAGAATAGAGGAATCCACATCCATAAAGAAGATGGATGAAAAAAATACTAGTACCAGGATCCTGTGAAAAGATGTCACGACCTGTTCTCGAGACCCGTGTCGTGATTACCCCGAGCCCGCCTTCCATAGGCCAGGGGCTGGCGACTAGCACCAAAGTCGTAAATCCCTATAACTGGGAAGGCATTGCCTTTATGAATTGTAAACACACACACAACCGGAGTACAAGCAGAAGCAATCACTAAGTAAAGAAATATAACAAGTGTGCTGAAAGTACAAAGGAGGCCGGAAATACAAGCCCAACAGTAAAGTACAAAAAAATAAAAAATAGCAGGAAGGTGTCAAGCTGCTCTTGGGTCATCTTTCGGAGTCACTACAAGAAGGGTAGGTAAAGATGGCCACCTCAGCTCTCTACATCTGTCTGTCAGCTCCGGGTACCGTCTCGTTGTGGAGTCCACCTACGGGTACCCTCTTGTCATCACGTCCACCTCCGGGTACCGTCTCGTCATGAAGTCCACCTCCTGGTACCGTCTCATCGTCACGTCCACCTCCGGGTACTGTGTAGATCTACAAGCCTCAACCTCGATCAGTGATGTCCACTGTCTGCATCAAACACAACGTAGTGTAGGCGGAGCCCATGCATGGGTGAGTATACGATACTTAGTATGGATCCCGAGACCCCCAAAGGTCACCCTCAATCCACATAAGATACAACACAAAGAAAAATATACAATCATGAAGTAACAACCAACACTACTTAGGTATATTCCCATATATATACCTAAGTCATCAAATCCAGTTAATCTCCAACTCATGAGCTCAAGTACAATCCAGACCACACAGGATAGTACAACCCAATCCACAAAGGAAAGCAAAACTCAATCCACATTGGAAAGCACAAATAAATCTACATAGGAAAGTGCAACGAAATCCACAAAGGAAAGAACAACCAATCCATGTAGGAAACAATTCAATCATATCGAAGATAATTATTGGAAGTCAATACTCAGCTCACACAGGTATACATCATTTGTAAATCAAAAGGGGATGATTAGATGTAGTTACTGATTCATCTAGACGGGACCCACGAAAGATACTAGACTAGCTAAGTTGTCGGACCCACGTGGGATACTACAACATAGGTCAATACTATCGGACCCACATAGGATACAAATACAGTAGTATTCACCGCCGAACCCATAGAGGATTCTAGTATGGTTTTCGTCGTCGTTGAACCAACATAGGATTTCAGTATGAAGGTCTTCATCGTCGAAGCCACGGAGGATTCCAGTATGGTTGTCATCGTCGTCGAACCGATGGAGGATTCCAGTACGAAAGTATTCACCATCGAACCCACTGAGGATTTCAGTACGGTTGTCATCATCGTCTAACCCATAGAGGATTCCAGTATCAAAGTCTTCACCGTCGAACCCACGGAGGATTTCAGTACGGTTTTCATCGTCGTCGAACCCACAGAGGATTCCTGTACAAAAGTCTTCACCGTCGAACCCATGGAGGATTTTAGTACAGTTTTCATCATCGTCGAACCCATGCAGGATTCCAGAAAAAAAGTTGTCATCGCTTCCAAACCCACAGTGTATTTCGGTGGAGTCGTCATCGTCGTTGCAGTCGCAGCCAGCTCGAGGGTCCACGCACACAGCATGCTCGTTTCCGAGAGGGTCCGCTCCACAATCCAATGGGTCGATAGATAAATTAACACGTAGTCCGGAGTTGATGTATCCCAATGTTCTGTTTTGTTGATAGGAACTCAACGTGACAGACGGTGCGTCAATCGGACGCCCGGTCTGAGAGTTATTAGGTTTTTCGTTCCAGGGGCCCGTTGGTTTTTAAGTCAAAACCAACCCAACCATACTCCAACTGCATCCAAACCTCAAGCGGAGTAACCTAAAAGGTCTGTCTCACTAAGAGGAATCCAACATAGTCTAAGGTACGTCAATCGGACGTCCGGAACTGATGTTATATGTGTTTCCGCTCCGAGGGCCCAGATGGTTTCATGTTCGAATCAACCAGGCCATACCCAAAGTTCTCCAAAACCTTGAGTGTAATATACCCAATAGACCATATCGATCCAAGGATCCAAACTCAACTTATGGTGCATCGATCGGAGGTCTGAAGCCCATGAGATGGGTAAATGACTAAAAATAGTCCGAAAATGGGGGGTCTGGGCACGGCCCGGCCCGACCCAACCCCCCTGGGTCGGCCCGAACCGGGTCGACCCGACTCGGGTCCGGGTCTGGCCCAGTTGGGCACGGCCTTGCCCGGCGGGGTGTGGCCAGGCCCGGCTGGGCGTGGCCCGGCGCGGTCTGCGCGACTCGCCCCGACCAGGCCGGGGGGTGCGCAGGCTCGGCCAGCGGCCGAGCAGGGGGGGAGGACGCGGTCCCCCCCTTTCCCAGCAGATGTGGCGCTACGCGCCGCCTCTCCCCTGGATCCCGTGCAGCTACGGGATCTGGCCATTCCGCCACCGTCGCGACTTCATCCACGGCGGCTCCAACCGGCGGCGTGTCGGGGTGCCGGCGCCACCGCGCCGGCAGCGCCTTCCGCGGACCACCGGACGCGCTCTGGTGGTCCGTTTTGCCCGCCGTCTGTTCCTAAAGCTCTCCCGAGACCTATAGATTACTGCAAAGGGTTAAAAATTCCTTTACATCCCACTTTGTCATCACCCTTCGATCCGCACACCAATAAACAAAATGCGGAGGGTTGTGAGGTCGTGTTTGTTCAGCCAGCACCCACCGTGTTAGGTGTTTTTCAATTGAAAATCATTAAAAGACATGCTTTAGACGATGGTATAATTTATTCAAGGTAAATTATTCCAACACCCTGAAATTATAATACGCAAGCACGAAGGGATAATTCACATATAAACATTATACGAAAACCCCCTACCTGGAAGAAGTCGTCGAACGAGGATTGTTGCAGAGAAATGGCGTTGCGGAAGAGGGCATCACGGAAAGAGGCTCTGTACGTCGTCTGTGCACGCTCATTGAAGGATTCAGCATCTCACTTTCTTTGACGCGGGAAGAATATGAAAAGATGATACGACATTCTTCGTCGAAGCTTCGGCGTTCTTCGCATTCTTCAAGAAGGAAGAAGAAAATCTTCAAGAGTTCTCATCTCCACACAACGAATCACTCCCCATAAAATAATACATTGTCTAATTTTATTTACACACACAAAATCCATAATTAATTTGAAAACTCAAATTTAATTCACAATTTAATTCACGTGCGTTGACCCATTAATGAGGCGTTTTATTGTCCTGTAAAAAGTAATGTGGAAGAGTTACAAAATAATTGCTAGAGGGGAAATAAATGGGGTGTTGGGGAAAATTGGAGGAGGTGGGGGCTCATGTGGGCCCCACCCCAACTTCCTTGCATCTTCCTTTTACACACACTTAACCCACCGATAAAGAAATAAAAATAAATTGTAAAATAATATTATTTTTATTCCTCACATTTTTTTAACATCTCCTCCCCACAAACGCAACTCCAGAAAAGTTCTTCCTAAGCATTTACCGGCGCTGCGGTTTCATCGGTGCCCTCAGATTTCAATTCCGAGCAACGAATAAAAAGATAAAAAAACCCACTCGTTTGTTCACTGAACGTACCCGGGCTAAACTTCGGAGAATTTTTCTGGGCACACCGGGCCTCGGAATCAGGCGATGTCAGAAACTGCGTACTCTTAAAATTTCAACGAATTTAAGAAAAAAAATTCCCTTGAAATTTACAGGTCTTTACATTACTCCCACTTCATGTCTTTACGCCCCCGTAAAGCTACCACACAAACTAGGGAAACTAAAGGAGGTACCGAGCTCGCATCTGAGCCTCCCACTCCTAAGTTCTCTCCTGGAGGTTCCTATGCTGCCAGCGAATACGCACCATGAGAATCGATCATCCACGCTGGACCCGCTCCTATCGATCCTCAATCTCCACTGGATCCTTCGTGAAAGTCACCCCATCATCAATGATATGTGTCGGGTCGTGCACGTATCTCTTCAGCTGAGATACGTGGAAGACGTCGTGCACCTGGTGCAACTGAGGTGGTAGAGCCAGGTGATAATCCACCTCAGCTATCCTTCCGATATCCTGGAATGGTCCGATGAAGCGCGAAGATAACTTGCCGCCCTGGATAAATATTTGTAATCCACATCGAGGTTAGACCCACAAGAAGACGTGGTCACCATCCTCAAACTCTAGTGGTCTCTGCCTCCTGTCTGCATAAGACTTCCGTCGGCTCTGGGATGTCCTTATCCGCTCCTGGATGACCTGGACCTTCTCTGGTCCTACAAGAGCTCCTAATATTTCTTCTTTGCCGATAAGAGTAATCTGGTCTCATCCCCTGGATGAACCATGTTATTTTCCTAATACAGTCAATCCTGACATGGATGATACTAATCTATACCAAGGATGATGTCGTAAGGACTTGATTCTACTACCAAGAGATCTAACTGTTACTCTCACCTCTAAGGGTTGAGTCACACTGTCGGCATCAGTGTGTGGTCACTTGGTCTCCTCTAGTAGGTATCTCAAAAGTGAGGGTCATGTCAACAGTTTTAAACCGGAACCTCTTAGTATCAACTACATAAGAAGGACATGGGTCAAAACATCATAAGAACATGTGTCTTTTATTACTGCATCTCTTGGTACAAAGAAACATAACATCAACAAAGCTATAAGAAAAAAGATCAAAAGACCCCAAGTCTTGGGCTAGTCCCGCTCTATTCTATCAGCTCCCAAGGCTCCATGGTCGTAAGACTCAGTTTCCAGAAGATGAGCTCTCCCTTGTCCACCTATTCCCTGCGGTCGGGGTGGTCTTTGTGGTGGTGATGGTCGTGGGGCCTCAAAGCATAGCCCACCACCCGCTGCTCGGCCAGCTACTCTACCTCATCCGCCTGCTTCTTGCAGACCGCCATGGACGAACCTCTGCCTGGGAGGTCCCTCTATTGCCTACTGTTCATCTGCAGGACGAGTCGGGTAGTCTCAAGCCATGTGACCTTACCCGCCGCATGCGTACCACAACCTGCTCCTCGTGTAGCTGGCTCTCCTTCGTGTGCCCCGCACAACCGAATCTGCATCCTGAGATTTCCCATATGTTGGTCTGGCCTACATGGACCTCTGCATCACCTGTCTACTGCCAGCTGTAGAAGACTCCGCTACGGGTCGTTCTGCGGAGGGTCCCGCCACTGATGACTGCTCGACGAGAATACTCTCCACTAGAAGGGCTCTCTCCAACACCCCTTCCTATGCCAGAATGTTGATGGAGATCATCGAAGACCTAATCTCATGCCCCAGTCCCTGCTCGATGGTCCGGGCCCTGAATAATGGGTCCCTTACCATATCTGTGGAGTAGCGTGATAGATCAGTAAACCTCATCGAGTACTGGGCCACGGTCATGCTGCCCCGTCGCAGCTGTAGTAACTCCTGAATGCGCACCGCACAGAGGGTGGCTGGGATGAACTCCGAGAGGAAGAGGATCTCAAAATCCATCCAAATGAGTGATGCCTCATCGTGCACCTGCAGTGTCAAGATCCACCATCTACTTGCTTTCACCTGCCGGAGACTCGCTGCAAGGATCACCATGAGGTCAGTTGGTTTCCCTACTAACCTGAAAACTCATACTACAGCCTCCAGCCAAACCTCAGCTGCATGAGGGTCCGTCTCCCAGTGGAACCTGGGTGTTCTCTGACACTGAATCCCGTGCAGTGCACTAAGGCGACATGCACTCTGAGAGGCTGGGGCTGATGGAATCAGTGGCTTGGTGGGTAGACGTACTGCCGGTGCCCCCTCTGTAATAGGGCCCCGAACTGGGGCCTCGTTACTCGGTGGGCTGTCGTCTCGTACAATGCTCGGAACCCTAGCTGGCCGCCATCGTGGGGCCATCCTGAAAAGAAACAGGTGTGTCACTGTCAATATAGTATACTTGGTTAGACGAAAAAAATTAATTACAATGAAAACTTTTGAAACACACATGCAATCAATGTTTTAATACACTGAGTCGGAAATCAGAAGTCAGGGTCCTGGTGTATGGATACATCGGCCGTCACACCAACACTGGACACTCTGACCTGATAACCACACTCAATACCCTTAACATTATTGCTTCAAATAGAAGAAGGATCAGAGTCCTGAGTTCTGCGGTAGAACCGAACACCTTTGATATCAATTTTTCACAACCCTTTTCTCGGGACCCGTGCCGTGACTACCCTATCCCGACTCCCATAGGACAGGGGCTGGCGACTAGCACCAAAGGCGTAAATCCCTATAACTGGGAAGGCATTGCCTTTATAAAACATAAACACACACACAACTAGAGTACAAGCAGATTCAAACAGTAAGTAACGCAATATAACAAGTGTTCTCAAAGTACAAAGGGGGCCAGAAATACAAGCCCAACAGTAAAGTACAAGAAAACGAAAAAACAACAGGAAGGTGTCAAGATGCTCTTGGATTGTCCTCCGGAGTCCCTACCTGAAGGGTAGGTACAGATGGGCACCTCAGCTCTCTATATCCATCTGTCAGCTCCGGGTACCGTCTCGTTATGGAGTCCACCTCCGGGTACCCTCTCATCATCACGTCCACCTTCGGGTACAGTCTCGTCGTGAAGTCCACCTCCGGGTACCGTCTCGTCATCACGTCCACCTCTAGGTACAGTCTCGTCATGAAGTCCACCTCCGGGTACCGTCTCATCATCACGTCCACCTTCGGGTACCGTCCAGCTCTACAAGCCTCAAACCTGATTAGTGACGTCCGCCGTCTGCATCCAACACAACGTAGTGCGGGCGAAGCCCGTGCAAGGGTGAGTATACGATACTCAGTAGGGTCCCCGAGACCCCCGAAGGTCTCCCTTAATCCACAAAGTATACATCAAAAAGAAAAATATATAATCATGAAGTAACAACCAACACTACTTAGGTATATGCCGACACATGTACCTAAGTCATCAAATTCAGTTCAGCTCCAACTCACGAGCTCAAGTACAATCCAGACCACACAGGATAGTACAACCCAATCCACAAAGGAAAGCACAAATAAATTCACATAGGAAAGCATAACTCAATTCGCATAGGAAAGCGCAACACAATCCACAAAGGAATGGACAACCAATCCACGTAGGAAACAAGTCAATCATATTGAAGATAATGATTGGAAGTCAAGACTTAGCTCACAGGTATACATAATTTGTAAAGCAAAAGGGGATGATCAGATGTAGGTATTGATTCATCTAGCTGGGACCCACATAGGAATCTAGACCAACTAAGCTGTCGGACCCATATAGGATACTACAACAGAGGTCAATACTATCAGACCCATGTAGGATACAAATACAGTAGTCGTCACCTCCGAACCCACGAAGGATTCTACTACAATTGTCATCGTCGTCGAACCCACATAGGATTCCAGTACGAAGGTCTTCACCATCGAACCCATGAAGGATTCCAGTACAGTTTTCATCGTCGTCGAACCCACGAAGGATTCCAGTAGGAAAGTATTCACCATCGAACCCACAAAGGTTTTCAATACGGTTGTCATCATCGTCGAACCCACGAAGGATTCCAGTATGAAAGTTTTCTCCGTCGAACCCACGAAGGATTCCAGTATGAAAGTCTTCACCGTCGAACCCACGGAGGATTTCAGTATAGTTGTCATCTTTGTCGAACCCATAGAGGATTCCAGTATGAAAGTCTTCAATGCTGCCGAACCCATAGAGGATTTCAGTGCAATCGTCATCGTCGTTGCAGTCACAACTAGCTCTAGGGTCCCCACACACATCATGATCGTTTCCGGGAGGGTCTTCTCCACAATCCAAGGGTTCGATACATCAACTAACATGTATTCCAGAGTTTATGTATCCCAAAGTTCAACCTCGTCGATAAGAACTCAACGTGACAGACGTCGCGTCAATCGAACGCCCGGTCTGAGAGTTATTGGCCTTTTCGTTCCAGGGGCCCGGTTGGTTTTTTATGTCAAAACCAACCCGACCGTACTCCAACTACGTCCAAACCTCAAGCGCAGTAATCCAAAAGGTTTGTCTCACTAAGAGGAATCCAACATAGTCGATGGTACGTCAATCGGATGTCCGGAGCTCATGTTATATGTGTTTGCGCTCCGAGGGCCCAGATGGTTTCGTGTTCGAATCAACCCGGCCATACAGAAAGTTCTTTGAAATCTTGAGTGTAATATACCAAAACAACCATCTCGATCCAAGGATCCAAACGCAACTGACGGTTCATTGATCGGAGGTCGTAAGCCCATGATATGGGCAAATGACTTAAAACAGTTTGAAAATGGGGGGTTTGGCCCCGGCCCGGCCCTGCCCAACCCCCCTGGGTCTGCCCGAACTGAGTCGACCCGACCCGTGTCCGGGTCCGGTCCGGTTGGGCACATCCCGGCCCAACGGGGCGTAGCCCGGCCGAGCGCGTCCCTGCCCTATCTGCGCGACCCGCCCCGCCCCGGTCGGGGGGGTGCGCTGGCTCGACCAGCGGCCGAGCAGGGGGGAGGACGCGGTCCCCCCCTTTGCCAGCGAACACGGCGCTGGGCGCCGTGTCTCCCCCAGATGTCACGCGGTCGCGTCTTCTGCCGCTGCAGCTCCTGCCAGCAGCTTGTCGGGGCGCCGGCGTCACCGCGCCGGCAACGCCTTCCTCTGACCACCAGACGCGTTCCGGTGGTCCGTTTTGCCCACTGTCTGCGCCTGCGGCTCTCCCGGGACCCGTAGATTACTGCGAAGGGTTCAAAATGCCTTTATGGCCTACTTTGTCATCTTCCGTCGATCTGCACACCAATAAAAAAACTGTGGAGGGTTGTCGGGCCTTTTTTGTTCGGCCCGCACCAACCACATTAGGTGTTTTTCAATTGGCAATCTTTAAAAGACATGCTTCAGATGAGGGTATAATTTATTCAAGGTAAATTATTCCAACACCCTAAAATTAAAATACGCAAGCACGAGGGGATAATTCACATATAAACTTTATACGAAAACCCCCCACCCGGAAGAAGTCAACGAATGAGGATCGTCGCGGAGAAACAGCGTCGCGGAAGACGGTGTCACGGAAAGAGGCTCCGTACATCGTCGGTGCACACCCGATGAAAGATGTGGCATCTCACTTTCTTCAACGTGGGAAGAAGATGCAAAGATGAGACATCATTCTTCATCGAAACATCGGCGTTCTTCACGTTCTTCAAGAAAGAAGAATAAAACAATCAAGATTTTTTTTATCCACACAGCGAATCACCCCCCATAAAATAAGACATTGTCTTATTTTATTTACACACACACAATCCATCATTAATTTTAAAACTCAAATTGAATTCACGAATTAATTCACGCGCGTTGACCCATTAATGAGGCGTTCTATTGGCCTGTAAAAATTAATGTGGAAGCGTTACAAAATAATTGCTAGATGGGAAATAAATGGCGTGTTAAGGAAAATTGAAGGAGGTGGGGGCTCGTGCAGGCCCCACCCAAACTTCCTTGCATCTTCATTTTCCACACACTTAACCCACCGATAAAGAAATAAAAATAAATTGTAAAACAATTTTATTTTTATTCCTCGCATTTTTTTAACGTCTCCTCTCGAGCAAACGCAACTCCAAGAAAGGTCTTCCTAAGAATTTACCGGCATTGCGGTTTCATCGGTTCCCTCGAATTTCAATTCCGACCAACAGATAAAAAGTTAAAACACCCCGCTCGTTTGTTCACTGAATGTACCCAGGCTAAACTTTGGAAAATTATTCCGGGCACACCGGGCCTCGGAATCAGGCGCCGTCAAAAACTGCGTACTCGTAAAAATTCGAAGAATTTATGAAAAAAAAAATCCCTTGAAATTTACAGGTTTATACAAAGGATATTCATTAAAAGATAGATCTAAACTATATAAAATTAAAGAATAACATACATCTCTAAAGGGTAAGATGGATTGTAGAATGAAGTGCTTAAACAAAAAGATATTGCATACCATAGATATTACATTCTCTTCAACATGATTTTTTATTTACACTAGTAGAGGTTAAAGGAGTTATCAAATCCTAAATAGATCACAAAAATTTTTAATAAACCATAATATCTTGAAAATGTATGATTAAGGATATAATTTGGCAGTTCAATAAATTTCAAATAAAATCTATGTGTTTTCAAATCCGATAGACACAGTTTATTAGGCGCGGATATAGTTTTCTAATCCACAAAACTTAAACATACATTCTACTATATGGGATTGATGGTTACACCATGCTGGGAACTGAGTTTTAAAAACCATGTTCCACTCATGTAAAACGCTCTATCTCAATGTGGATCATTTTATAGTGGCTAGTTCAAGGTTTTGTTAAACCATGCACCAACCATTCACTTCACCTAAAATAATCCAAAGACCTAAAAAACCCACAAAAAACACCTTAAAAAAGCTTATTCCATGAAAATACCCAAATGGGGTAAAATGATACAAGAATTGATGATACTAAATATTAACAATGTTGTGGACCTTAAAATATCTCCACTTAAAGAGCTCATCATAGTTCTCTACTCCCATGAAACTCAATGATTTGATGATGAAAAGGACATTCCATTGGTCCCATATATCCACTTTCCTACCACATGTTTCCTCCTAAATATGATTATGCTTCCATAATACTCATATCAAGGACAGATTCCCCCCATCACAACACATTCTCACTATGATATAAATCACATATTAGAGTCTCCACAAATAACATATCATCTCCAAGATCATCATCAACCACATCAATCACATGTGAAGGGTTAAGGTGATACTTCCAAAGTTGTAACTAATGAAAAACATCATACATAGAACTATACATCCATGGATGATCCAACTGGGGATTGACTAACCAAGTTCTCTCAATAATTTGAAATGGTCCATCAAAACTTGGTATCAACATTTCCTGCCTCTAAATCCTATGGTGAACCAATACCATTGAAATTACAAGGATAAGAGGAACTACCACTGTAATGTGAAGATTTTGATCACGTCGATCACCATAATACATCAGTTGAATATATTCTATATCCATACATTTTTATATCATCATAATCTTCTCTAATTCCATAGGCATGAGACTCGGTACCAACATCTCATTATCGACCGCCTTTATCTAACATCAAGACGGTCTGTATGGATTATCATAAAGATGCTCATATAGTGGCTTCTGAACATTCACCTAATAAATATTGTTATAGGTGAACCCAACTAGCACAAAGTTCTTTTCCCATTATCAAAAAAAATCATTGATGTATGATCTCATCATGTCCTCTAGACGTTTCATAGTATGCTCTAAATTCCCATAGGTCTATATGTGAAATTTCATATCTAGTAACATATACATACCTAGTGAAGTATACACGAATTTCAATAATCATGATGTAAAAAACAAATCACAATCTAAAGCTATAATTCCATGAAAACTTTGAAAAAAAATTATTTGTTGAATAGGTAAATTCCATAACTGATCAATCATTGAAATCATTTGGATATGAATGAAATAGGGTATATTATTCAATAAATCTAAAATCACCGTTTTAAAATCATTCTTTTGTGGATCCCTTGCATGTACCCCAAAAATCCCATTGTAATATTTTCCTACATCCATTTAATAACCGGAAAAGGATGTAATATAACACTATGTCATTGATGCTCTTCCTTCACCTATTGACATGTGTAGTGTCTTGTAATGAAACTTCTTATCTCTTATTTTAACTCCCAAAGTACCAAAACTATCACCATAGCTCACATGTATTTCACTGGTAATGGTATTAACGTTACAACACCAAAAAATAATCATTATTAAAAAACTCCTTAATATGATTTTAAAAAAATAATTTAGTAATTCAACTTCAATAAGTTTCTCGATTTAGATGGTTCTTTAAACATTCAATACGATGTATTATAAATTATCAGTGAATTCAATCTGTCCTCACCATCAGGTCTTCTAACATATGATGATTATATGACTACCTAGTATCATTACTTATGATATTAACCACAAGAGTCCTTATCTCAATATTCTTGTTTTCATGCCACTCAAGAGTACCAATATTCCACAACGATGTTTATTCTACAATAATTAATCCCAATGATAACAATTTGTTTTTAAAAATTACCATGAAAACATATCAAAAATTGATTATCTATATAAAATATTAATTCCATAATATAATCATCCATTAATACAAATACAATTGTAACATCCCAGGTAAATGAAGAATAATACATATTTCATATTTATTAATATTAGTGAATTAAATATTAATTTTACATTAAAGGGGTTTCTATGTTCGATAGCATACTCGATACGCAACAATGGGTTTCTTTGGAATCTTACGTTGCACACTAATAATATAATATTATTATTTTAAATGGTAGTTAACTTCTAGCCATTGTATTGGTGGGAATGAACAAAACCAACAAAAATATGATTATACGTAATTCTTAAATGTATTTACATTATCCAAATAAAATTTATAGGCTTAAAATATGAATGAATCAAATTTTAAGAATAATTTACATTAAAAGACTGATTTATCATCTTTTAATGGACATCCGTCATTAAATATAGTTTTTGTCACATTAATACATTCTAATTGACCAAATAAAATCTTTATTTAGAATAGGGACATCAAATTTTACTATGGGTTATTTTTTGGTATTTTCCTGATAAAGTTTATTTTATAATGAATAGTGAAAAATATTGTATTTTAATTCAAAAGTTCCATTTAATATAATTTATTTATATGGTAAGATTATATTTTTAGTTGGTTTTAATGTAAAATTAAAATATACTTTTACCATTTAATCCAATGTTGGTCATTGAAATTAATTTCACTTTGAAATTGGACAAAAACAAGTTTCAATCTTTGGATAGTTATTGTTTCTTAAAAACATGCAATTTGTTTTGCTAATGGGAATTAATTTTAATATTAATTAATTCCACTTATATGTTTTTAATTTTACCAAATAGACATCATTTTTGAATTCGGAATAACAAATATACATTAGGATGAATTTTTTATATTTTTCTGAAAAACTTCAATTTTTGATGAATAGTGAAACCACTTAGTGGTCGTTAAAAAAACTGAATATTTCATTTAAATGATATTTTACCACTTCTATGAATTGAAATAAAAAAATATGACATACATGGATTTTATCAAGAAATAAAATGTGGATAAATAAGATGAAAATAATTTTTGGTGAATAGTAACTTTTGACTTTTATTTACCGCAATTAAAGATAAATTGGGTAATTAATGTTAAAAGAATATTATAATAATTTAAAATTACCTTATCACTTGTCCAATCATTATTGGTTGAGTCCTCTACGACCATTTTCATTTTCAGGTTGATTTTGGGACCCCATTGAGCCACTTGGTAGGGATAATGACAATTTAGAATAATTAATTTAATGTGAAGACAAAATTGACATTAACAAAAATCTTTAATTAATTAATTTTTATATGGTGTTATTTAAGTCCAATTTTCAAATATAAATATTGATTGGTAAGATAAAAATATTTCCTACATGATAGTGTTTTTTTAATAATATTTAGAGATCGAATAAATTAAATTATTTATGAGACAATAATGATGCAGTATTTACCTCATTAATAAATGATTTAACTAAATAAGATTATAATGATTAAAATATTTTCCAAAACATTTCCAATTCTGAATGGATGATTTTTTTTCGACCATTAATCATCTTATATTAAACAATAATGATTTTTGGACCATTAGAAACCGAATATCATTATATTATAAAATAATACTTTCACACATTCCTAAAGAGCCCCTCCTCTCCCTTATAAAAGGAGACCACTTCTAACCAATTCCACACACCACTCATGACATTTGGATCGTACAAAATATAACCAATTAATCTCCATACATTCCTATCCTCCTTCTAGAATATTTACCTTAGGCAGAAGAAACATCAAGAAATCCTTTGGTTAAAACCAAAGGGAGTTACCCAAATTAAAGGTAACTATTTCTCTTAAATTGTTTTCTTTTATTTTATTTCTCAATCCCCTAATAACTTTTTATTAATTTATTTTGTAACAAAACCAGTATCCTAAATATACTAGTATGTTTTTATGGAATGGATTCTAACTACACATACACACACCTCCATCTAATGGATGAAGAACATAATGTTTCTGGGGATGGCAAACTAAGGCCTCACGAAATGAGGATTGGTCAATTACATATTACCGCCTCTCATGGTGGCCATTATGATGTAAATGTATTTATATATGATATATATTATGTCTATGATTTTCTTATTCTTCTTTACTTCCCATTTATATCATGCCATTATGGTTTCCATAGTGGGTAAAAACGATAATCTCATTTGAGGAAGTGTGCACTACTGCCCCCACAAAGTGATTTGATTCGTTAATGCCTTATGTGGGATGTATAAAGGATGGAGTTAACTATATAATATAAGATATTATACTGGAATTATAATATTCCTATGTATCATTATGTTTTATTTCCATTAAAATAAGAAATAAAAATGAAAGTAGCGTTCATGCGTACGTACGGCTTACCGTCTCCATGAACGGTGCATTTCATTTCTTACCTCTGAATGTTATGTACAATTATAAAAATACATGTATATACTCGATATATATGATATATATGATATACAATTCATGAATATCATTCTGGATATAATGAACCTTTAACCACATGGACAACTTGTAAATATAAGTTGTTCATTTTTTACTCAAGTACCAAATATCAACAAAATGAACTTTATTAAATTAAATGATTGAATAATTATTATAACATGGTAATAAGTGATATAAAAAGAATAATAAACTTGAAAAAGGTTATTAAGAATGTATAAATTAACTTTAGTTTATTATTCAGGATAATAAAGAACGATCGAGTCTAGTCGGACATGAGGTAAGGGACTTCGTATCAATCTCCTTTCATTGAGGCATTTTAGTTATAGATAAGACTTTACTTTATATGGTGTATAAACCCCTTTTAATTTTCATTTTATTAAAATATAATCTTTCTATATGAATTTTTTTACTAAATGACAAAAAATAATGTTCTTTTTTAACGTAAGTGGTGACAACGACCTTTCCGTCGCCGCGAGTATTATTTGATATTTGGATTCCTTAACAAGACGAAATGTTTTTAAAAGGAAATACAAATACCATATACTCTTTTTACGTATTTTGGTATTGAAAATGATTTTTAGAATGGATTTATTATTTTTATATCTTGAAATGATATTTTATTACTGCAATGTGGAAATTTTATCTTTCCTTTATGTTTATGTTATGTATTATGATCATGTTATGGGTCTTGGGAATTATTTATGTATATGGGTGGTTCCATGAAAAACCTAGGATGGGTGAGCCCGAGATAGCTCTCTAATGCATTGGGTAACGTGACGGAGGTAAACGTGAATGTTTCTCCTATTATATTTAGGTAATATACTGTGATGGGTATTCCAAAGTGACTCTCTATGTAGTTGTGATAGCTACAATGTATGTATGATATAGATGCCATAAGTTACCTTTATGATTTATGATTTCTATGTGTCATTCCTATATCATATGATATCACGAGGTAAGAAAAAGATTTAATGTTTTGTATGTATTTATGAACTAATGTTTTCATTATTTGTTTTATAAAACTTACTGAGATTTTTATGCTCATCCCATGTTTTGAAATGTTTTCACATGACATAAAGGCGAATAGGGTCAAGGATGGGATCAAGGAAATGTCATGTTGTCTAAAACATGGAACTATACATGAATCTTTTTTTCAAGAGTTTCTATTTTATGAAAAAATGGAATCATTTTAGATATTTTTACATTTTAATCTTTTGAGATGTAATAGTTATGTCCATGTTCTCTAAAACTCTAATCCTGAAAATATCCTAAATGTGAATTATTCATTTAATTCAATATTAAGTAATTTTTAAGGTCGGGTCCTTATAGTTGTTATCAGATGTCGGTTTAGACAAATTTGGGAGTTAGGGTACTATTAAAGTAATATCCATAAAGTAATTTATGTTTATATTGACATCATATAACATTTCCAAATTACAATGTTTGTTTGCCTAAGATATTTTTGTGTTTAGAATGGTTTTCTGCAAAGGAAACAAGGCAGCTGTGTTGGGATGAAATTGGGGGGAAGACAACATTCTAAATCAGCAACCTGAGATGGTCAGAATTGGAACTGAATAGTTTGTTCCCGTGATGGAACAATTGACTCAGGCAATAAATGGTGGTTGTATTCATGTATGAGATCCTCCAGATCAACCATAGAGGAACATGTTAGTATTGGAGCATTTCATGAGGAAACATCCCCCATCATTTAGAGGATCATCTGACACTATGCTAGAAGAAGTGTGGATTAAAGCACTGGAGAAGATTTGTGAAGTCATGGGTTGTTCATAACATCAAATGGTTAGTCTTACTATTTACCATTTTGAAGGTGAAGTTGATCAGTGGTGGTCAATGGTGAAAAATATCAGGGTTCGTGAGGATATTGATGCTCTCTATTGGGATGAATTTAAAGATATTTAAATTGAGAAATATTTTCCTAAGGTGGTTCACCTTAGGATGGAAAAAAAATTACTATAATTGAGGTAGGAGGATGAATCAGTGGCTGCTTATGAAGAGAAATTCACTCAACTGGCAAGGTATGCACCGAATTTCATACAAGAACTTGATAGTAAAATCAACAGTTATTACTCAGGATTAAAGCCAATGTATCGAAGGGATTTAGCTTCTCGTGAGTTAAAAAGTTATGAAAAAATTGTTCGTTGTTTGGAGAAGGTGGAAATGGAATTTGCGGATGATCAGGTATTCTTTGACAAACAACAAATAAAAGGTCGATGTGGCTGGCGAAAGGGAAGAACTCTTCAAAAAAGTCTGATGGTAAGAAACATAATTTTACAGTTTTTGAAAATTGTGGTAAAAAGCATGCTGGGGAATGTATTTTGAATTCTGGTATGTGCTATCGATGTGGTTAAATGGGACATAAGGCTCGTAATTTCACTAAAAAAGTTCAGGGTAATTGTAAGACAAAATCTAATTTACAGTCAGTAAAATGTTTTAAGTGCAATAAAAAGGGTCATTATGCGAATGAGTGTCCAACAAAGAACTCAACCGATAGAAAGAAGCCAGACTACAAGAAGAAATGGGTGGTGAAAGCTTTTGCAACTACTTCAGCAGATGTTGGGTAATCAAATGAAGTTATATCAGGTACACTGTTTGTTTGTTCAGATTATGCCAATGTGTTGTTTGATTCATGGTCTACACTTAATTTCATTTATGAGAATCTTCCAACTAAATTGGGAATTCCATATCATGATATGAATACTGAACTTATGGTAAAAACACCTGTAGAAAATGTTGAGACAAAATGAAAACATAAGAACATTCATGTCCTTGTGTGTGGAAAGAATCAACCTGCAAACCTTATTGTTTTGCCTCAAGTAGAGTTTGATGTTATATTGGGCATGGATTGGATTTATGTTTATCATTACAAGATTGACTACTGAGCTAAAGAAGTTTCTTTTAAGAAATATTTTCAGTTTTTGTACAAGAATGAACCCTTGATTTTGATAAAATATCCAGAAGTCGAAAAACTGGTAAAAGATGGAAATGAATTTTACCTTGTGCATATTGTTGAAAATAAAGGAACTGTTCAGATTAATGATGTGCCAGTGGTAAATGAGGATCTTGATGTTTTTCCTGATGAGTTGTCTAGTATTATACCAGATCGGGAAGTTGAATTTAATAATGAAATAGTTCCTGATGCTATGCAAATTTCAAAACCCCCTTATCGAAGGGCTCAAATTGAACTTTTAGTGTTAAAGAAGCAATTGCAGGTGTTATTAGTTAAAGGATTCATTCAAACTAGAACATCACCATGAGGCGATCTTGTCTTGTTTGTTAAAAAGAAAGATGGTTCAATGAGACTTTTCATTGATTATAGAGCATTAAAGAACATCAATGTTATGAATAAGTATCCTTTGCCTCATATCAATGATTTTTTTGATCAGCTCTAGGGAGCTGAGTATTTTCGAAGATTGACTTGAGGTCGGTGTACCATCAGTTGAATGTAAAAGAAGTAGACATTTCGAAGACTGTGTTTCTTACTAGATATTGCAATTATGATGTTGTAGTTATGCCTTTTGGGTTAACCAATGTACCTTCTGTATTCATGGATCATATGAATAGAATTTTCCGTGAGTTATTGGATAAGTTTGTGGTTGTGTTCATTGATGATATTTTGGTTTATTCCAAAGGTAATTAGGAACATCAAAGTCATTTACCGGTTGTCTTGAAAACCATAAAATAATAGAAACTATTTAGGAAATTCAGCAATTGTGATTTTTGGTTACAACAAATTTCATTCCTTGGTCACAATGTTTCAAAAAATGGAATAACTGTTGATCCTACTAAATAAATAGTTGTTGAAGAATGGCCAAGAGCCTAAAATATATCTGAGATGTGTAGTTTTTTTGGTTGGGCAGGTTATTACCAGAGGTTTGTTGACAATTTTGCATGGTTATCTAGTCCAATGACTAAGTTAAATCGAAAGGGTGTTATGTTCATCTGGATAAAAGAATGTAATGATTGTTTTTAGAAATTGAAAAGAAGATTGGTGAATGATCCAGTATTGGAACTACCTTCCATAAATGGTGCGTTTGTTATCTACAGTGATGCTTCGTTAAAAGGAATTGGTTGTTCTTTAATGAAAAATGATCAGGTAATTGCTTATGCTTCACGTCAGTTAAAACCTCATGAGTAAAATAACCCTACACATGATTTGGAATTAGCTGCTGTTGTTTTTTCTTTAAAAATATGGAGGCATCATTTGTATGGAGTGAAATGTGAAATATATACTAACCACAAAAGTTTAAAGTATATATTCACTCAAAATGAATTGAACATGAGACGTAGGAGATGGTTGGAAGTAATCAAGGATTATGATAGCACGATTCATTACCATATGAGAAAAGCAAATAAAGTGGTCGATGAATTGATTCGAAAATGTAATGTCTTATTATCCATGATACGTTTGGAATGAGATCCTTTGGTTTTTGATTTGATGAAATTTTTCATAGAATTTGTTATTGCATGAAATTATTCTGTTTTGTTTCAGGTGTTTGTGAAATCATCTCTATCAGACAGAATTTAGAAAGCACAGAAAGAAGACAGTGAGTTGTAGAAAATAGTAGAGTTGGTTTAGAAGGATAAGTTGTCTGAATTTATCCATGATAATGATTATTTTTTGAGATTTAGAAAGAGATTATGTGTGCCTTGTAATTCATAGTTGAAGAATGAGTTGTTATGTGAAACTCATAGTTCTCCGTTTTTAGTTCATCCTGGCAGTACTAAGATGTACATAGATCTTCGGGAGTATTACAGGTGGGATGGAATGAAAAGAGATATTGAGGATTTTACTGTGAAGTGTTTGACTTATCAGCAGGTTAAAGTAGAGCGACAGTTACCAAATGGAATGATTCAGCCTCTACCGGTCCCAGAGTGGAAATGGGAAAATATATCCATGGAATTTCTTGTGGTATTACCAATGACATCTCGAGGTACTAATGTAATCTAGGTTATAGTTGACCGATTGACCGTCTGCTCATTTCCATCATATTAGAGATACTTTGTCTCTAGATTATCTTGCTCGGTTTTATGTTAAAGAGATAGTCAGGTTGCATGGAGTTCCCCTCTCCATTGTATTTGATCATGATCCCAGGTTCACTTAAAACTTTTTGAAAGGACTTTAGATGTCATTGGGTAATAAATTAAATTTTTGAACAGCTTCTCATCCTCAATTTATTGGGCAGTCAGAATGAACAGTTCAGAACTTGGAGGATATGTTACGTGCTTGCTCTATGGATTACCATGGAAGTTGGGACCAACAACTTTCTTTGGTTGAATTTTCTTATAATAACAGTTTTCATTCAAGTATATAGATGGATCCATTTGAGGAATTATATGTAAATCATTGTCGAACTATAGAATTCTGGGATGAAGTAGGTGAAAGGAAGCTGATGGGACCATAATTGGTAGAATAGATCACAGAAAATGTTCAGTTGATTCAGAAACACATGAGAATAGCTCAGAGCAGACAGAAAAGATATACAGATAACAGGAGGAAGGATCTTTCCTTTGAGGTAGGTGATCATGTATTTCTCAAAGTTTCTCTATGGAAAAGTGTGATGCATTTTGGTAAGAAGTGAATGTTGAGTCCGAGGTTCATTGGACTTTATGAAATCCTAGAGAAAGTTGGATCAGTTGCATATAGATTGGATTTACCTCCATGATTATCCAAGGTACACAATTGTTTTCATGTTTCGATGTTGAGAATGTATATTCCAGATCCAACTCATGTTTTGAGCCCAGAGGCAGTTCAGTTGTAAGGGAATCTCTCTTATGAAGAAAAATCCATTCAGATTCTTGACCATAGAGAGTAAGTGTTGCGGAATAAGTTGATTCACCAGGTAAATGATTTGTAGAAAAACCATATGGTATAAGGGGCAACCTGGGAACCTTAAAATTCTATGAGGGATAAATACCCCCACTTATTTTGATAAGTGAATAAAAATTGAGAGGACACAATTCCCAAAAGGGGGGAAGGATGTAACATCCTAGGTAAATGAAGAATAAAAAATATTTCTTATTTATTAAAATTTGTAAATTAAATATTAATTTTACATTAAAGGGGTTTCTATGTTCGATAGCGTGCCTGATAGGCAACAACGAGTTTCTTTAGAATCTTACATTCCACACTAATAATATAATATTATTATTCTAAATGGTAGTTAACTCCAAGCCATTGTATTGGTGGGAATGAACCAAAATAACTATAATAGGATTATACATGATTGTTTAATGTATTTACATTATCCAATAAAAAGTTAAGTGGTTAAATTATTAATGAATCTAATTTTAACCATAATTTACATTAAAAGGCTGATTTATTGCCTTTTAATGGAGAAACCTATTTAAATATAGATTTGGTCACTTAAATACATTGTAATTCACCAAATAAAATCCTTCTTTAGAATGGGGACATCAAAACTTACTTTGGGTAATTTTTTGGTATTTTTCTGATAAAGTTCATTTTTTAATGAATACTGAAAAATATTGTATTTTAATTCATAAGTGACTTTTAATCTAATTAATTTATATGGTTATATTATCTTATTAGTTGGTTTTAAATTGAAATTAAAATATATTTTTACCATTTAATCCAATGTTGGTCATTAAAATTAATTTCACTTTGTAATTGGACATAAACGAGTATCAATCTTTGGGTAATTATTATTTCTTAAACACACGCAATTTGTTTTGCTAACATGAATTATTTTAAAATTAGTTAATGCCACTTTTATGTTTTTAATTTGACAAAATATACATCATTTTTGAATTCGGTATATCAAGTATATATTAGGCTTAATTTTTTCTATATTTCTGAAAAACTTCAATTTTTGATGAATACAGAAACCACTTAGTGGTAGTTAAAAAAATTGACTTTTTCATTTAAATGAAATTTTACCACATCTATAAATTTAATTTCAAAAATCCGACATACATGGTTGTTATCAATAAGTAAAATGTGTTTCAATAAGATGAAAATAATTTTTGGTGAAAAGTAACTTTTGACTTTTATTTACCACGGTTAAAGGTAAATAAGGTAATTCAAGGTTAAAAGAATATTATAATAATTTTAAATTACCTTAACACTTTTCCAAACATTATTGGTTGAGTCATTTACGACCTTGGGCATATTTGGGTCGATTTTGGGACCCCATTTAGTAACTTGGGATTGATAATGACAATTTAGATTATTTAATTTAAAGCAAAGACCAAATTGACATTAACCAAAATATTTTAGTAATTATTTTTTATATGGTGTTATATAATTTATATTTTCGAAAAAAAATATTAATTATAAATATAAAATTATTTCCTACAAGATAGTATTTATTTGATAATTTTTGGACATCGAATAAATTAAATTATTTATGACACAATAATGATGCAGTATTCATCTCATTAATAAATGATTTAAATAAATAAGATTATAATGATTACAATATTGTCCAAAACATGTCCAATTATGATTGAATAATTTTATTTCTACCATGAATCATCTTATATTCTACTATAATGATTTTTTTACCACTAGAAACCGAATACCATTATATTATAAAATAATACATTCACACTTTCCTAAAGAGCCCCTCCTCTCCATTATAAAAGGAGACCACTTATAACCAATTCCACACACCTCTCAAGTCATTTGACTCGTCCAAAACCTACCCAATTATTCTCCATACATCCCTCTAAAACTCCTAGAATCAATACCTTAGGCATAAGGCACTTCAAGAAGTCTTTTGGTTCGAACCAAAGGGAGTTACCCAAATTAAAGGTAACAGTTTCTCTTAAATTGTTTTCTTTTATTTTACTTATCCAACCCCTAAAATATTCTTATTCTTTTATTTTGTAACAAAACCAGTATCCTAAATATAATATTATGTTGTTATGGGAATTATTCTAACTACACTTACAAACACCTCCATCTAATGGATGAAGAACATAATGTTTCTGTGGATGGAAAACTAAGGCCTCATGAAATGATGATTGTTCAATTACATCTTACCACCTCTCATGGTGGCCATTATTATGGAAATGTACTTATATATGATATATATTATGTTTATTATTTCCTTATTCTTCTTTAATTACCATTTATATCAAGCCTTTATGGTTTCCATAGTGGGTAAATACGATATTCTCATTTGAGGAAGTGCGGACTACCGCCCCCTCAAAGTTATTTGATTCGTTAATGCCTTATATGGGATGTATAAAGGATGTATCTAACTATATTATATATGATATTAGAATGGAATTATAATATACCTATGTATCATTATGTTTTATTTTGATTAAAATAAGAAATAGAAATGAAAGTAGCGTTCATTCGTACGTACGGCTTACCGTCTCCATGAACGGTGCAATTCATTTCTTACCTCTAAATGTTATGTACTATTATAAAAAAATGTATATACTGGATATATATGATATATATGATATCCAAATCATGAATATAATTCTAGATATAATGAACCTTTGACCACATGGACAACATGTAAATATAAGTTGTTCATTTTTTACTCTAGTTCCAAATATCGACAAAATGAACGTTATTAACTTACATGATTGCATAATGTTTATAACATGGTAATAAGTGATATAAAAATAATAATAAACTTGAAAAAGGTTCCTAAGCAAGTAGAAATTAATTTTTGTATATTATTCAGGGTAATAAAGAACGATCGAGTCATTTCGGACCTGATGTAAGAGACATCGTCTCAATCTCCTTTCATTGAGGCATTTTAGTTTTATATACGACTTTATTTTATACGGTGTATAAACCCCTTTGCATTTTCATTTTATTCAAAGGGAATATTTTTATACGAAGAGTTTTACTAAATGAAAAAAAAAGAATGTTCTTTTTTAATGTAAGTGGTGAAAACGAACTTTCCGCCGCCATGAGTATTATTTAATCTTTGGCTTCCCTAAGAAGCCGGATGGTTTCTAAAAGGAAAAATAAATACCATATACTCTTTTTACATATTTTTCCATTGAAAATGATTTTGATAATGGATTTATTCTTCCAATATCTTGAAATGATATTTTATTATTTCAATGTGGAAATGCTATCTTTTCTTTATGCTTATGTTATATGTTATGATCATGTTATGGTTCTTGGGCATTATTTACGTTTACGGGTGGTTCCGTGATAAACATAGGGCGGGTGAGCCCGAGATAGATCTCCAATGCATTGGGTAACATGATGGAGCTAGAAGTGAATGTTTCTTATAAGATATTTAGGGAATATACTATGAGGGGTATTCCAAAGTGACTTCATATGTTGTTGTGATAGCTACAATGTAAGTATGATATGGATGCCACAAGTTACCTTTATGATTTATGACTTCAATATGTCCTTCATAAATCTTATGATTTCACATGGTAAGTAAAAGATTCCATGTTTTTTAAGTATTTATGAAGAAATGTTTTCATTATTTGTTTTATAACCCTTACTGAGATTTTTATTCTCATCCCATGTTTTGAAATGTTTTCACAGGACATAAAGATGAATAGGGTCAAGGATGGGATCAAAGAAAAGTCATGTTGTATAAAACATGGAACTAGACATGACTCGTTTTTTCAAGAGTTTTTATTTTATGAAAAAATGGAAACTGTGTAGATATGTCTTCCTTTTAATATTTTGAGATGTAATAGTTATGTCATAATTTTCTAAAACTCTAAACCTGAAAAGATTATCAATGTGAATTATTCATTTAATTCAATATTAAGTAATGTTTAAGGATGAGTCCTTATAACAATGATACTTTACATCATTTCCTACCTTATCAACTTGAATCTTGGTGGTACCTAAAGATGTTAATTAGCCCAATATGGGTTCATCAAAAAGTGAAAATTTATATTTACTGAATCACTTAATATGGGTATTTTGGGCACAACACATCTACAGTGTGATCCCACCATAGTTTTTCCTAATCATATTTTATACACACTACACGATTTTATTTAATTTGATGAAAAAAATCATTATTACCTATTTTTAATTGACTAATACCCTTCAAAAACCCATATATTTTCCCAATGTGGTTCCAAACCAACCCTAAAAAATCAAGAAATAATCCCACCATTTATTTCATAATGAAAGGAACTCTTTGGGGAAAACATCTTTAAGAAACCAATCATTTCACATTCTAATATAAATCTAGATGAATGTTAATTTAAATGGTTTCTTATGAAAAGGTCCCAAAAAAACATTCATTGTCCAGCCCAACACATAAATAACCATTATATAATTATTGTTACACACCCATGACTATAATGAAAAATAACACTATTTATTTCCATGTTCAATATTAAATATGTTAAAACCCGATATCATACAATAAAAATATCATCTTTTATTGAACCCAATAATAAGATATTTCCAACTCACATGCACCTGGGTGTCACTCCAGGGGTTGAACATTTCCCATTACCTACTCACATAACCCCATCTATGATACAAAAAATAATCCAAAAGAAAGTTCATAACATCTAATGGATAATTGTGGGATCTATTTTATATATCTATTCATAAAATTATCCTTATTCAATAAACCAAAAGTGTCCTTTTTTAGCATTCATGTGTCTCCAGCATTGAGAATCACCCCTATATATAAACAATTGCCACTCCTCTCATCATATGATTCCCATATAAATCAATTTTATTTTTCAATATCAAAAAAAATCCAATAATATATTCCAAAAAAAATACTCAAGGTTATTGGCCTTCTTCATGTACACGACCACTGGACATTCAACAATTTAGTAGACATTGTTCATACTGGTACAAAATACCATATTCAACTAAATCAATACAAAAAGTTATTCTTCACCATCAGATCATGAAAAAAAAGTCACTATAACATGTTTTGTATAAAATATAATTTATTCTCTCATAACAAAAAATATGACCATACTGATACACTAACAAAGAAAAAATATCAATGTGTACCATCTATACTCCTGAAAAATAAGTTCCGTCACTTATTCAAATATATAACTCATGAAACTCCACCAACTAGTGTCATTCTATTACTATAAGAAATTATCCATTCTATCACTTAGATGACGAGAGTGTATCCAAGATATCCATGTGCTTTAACATTTAAAAATGTTGTTTCCTTCATTATTATTTAACATATCACATTGTTTATACTTTTTTTTGACAATCCAAGAACCAAGAATACCACCTTAGTTAAATCTAATGAATTTTATTTTTCTCACATACCACATGATCTTATTGAAACTCAATGGTTGATGTCCTACTAAAACCATATTATAGAACCTAAAACATCACCAATAAATCTATAATAAAAAAATTATAGTCTCTTTATAATATTCAGGATACATAACATGCTATCAAAATGTCAATATACATTACACAAGGAATCCAAGAAGCCTCTATATAATAGAACTGACATATTTTACACATCACGGTCATGAAAATAACAACTATTTACACTAAAAATTGTTCAATTGAAGAAAACAACATCACTATGTTTCCACCATGTACCAAAAAATTTTTAAAAAAAATTTAGTTCACACCATACAAATGATTCATCCCTACGAAACCATCCTAGACATAAGGTGCTAGGTGTCCATGTACAAACCATAATCTCATCATAAATAGATTAAAAATACATGAACCAATCATATAAAATGAAGTGTGTACACCCACATCGTACATGTTGATGAATTATTAAATAAGAGAAAACCATTAAACTGGGTTACACATGTGAATTATATTTCATAGAACAACTAAACACGGTTCCCTCTCAAGATGTACTTGGATCATACACCAATATGGATCTAATGAATATAACAATCTATGGTTCACACCAACCAAACTTGTTCTATCACAAGGAATAACTCAAGAATCTATAATCATAGTTGCTCACGACATCCTCAAAAACCCATACATAGGTCAATAGATAGATATATAAGTTTTAAAAGCCTCATTTTTCTATAGTAAATTCAATAATTTGAACAGATTTCCATTATTATTAAATCTGTATAGATCTTATTTTCAAGATGATTCATGATATTTTGGGTAAATGATTTATGGTTAATAATTACATTGATTATAAATAATTTCCATTGTTCCCAATGATTCATTAATTAGGGTTTCATTCATAATGTTTTATGTTACTTCCTATTTAGGTTTTCACGAGATCCTTATTTAGTGAAAAACAATTAAAATACTATGTATATATACTCATAAATAATGGAATCATTTTAGGAATTTGTCAAGTATAGTTCCAATATAGTATTTGATGAGAATGATATATAATAAAAAATAGAAAAAAAACAAAATATATACTGTTATTATCTAGAAAACATTACCAAATGAAAATTTTAATAAAATTATCAAAATCAGTTGATAATAGTAATCTGGAGAAGTAGAAAAATACATCACTTGGAATATACATATGATATAAAAATCCTTTATTCTATGATGATTCTAGAACACACACCTTCTATCTTACGGTAATGAACTACGATAAATATTCCAATAAATTATTACATTGCAAATACTTTGTCTCACTCATAGTGAAAATGAATCCTTTTTATTAATAAAAAATGAAGAGTAACAACAAAAATCCATAGAAACTTATATTTTACTTATATATGGGAACATCAATCCCAAAATTATCTCATTAATATGTTATAAAAATTTCCATGTATGAGGCCTACAAAACCATAATAGGATGATAATGAAATCACCCATTGATAAAAAAAAAATAACACACCAACTATGTGGTGCACTAGCCTAGGGCACCGATTTAGAATAATAAAAGTCATGGATTTTCAAATTGATAATTTCCCCTTTAATGTAATCAATTATTTGTTCATAAATCTGAAATATTATACAAATAAATAAATCATATATTATACAAAATTTCATAGGGAAATTCCTATTGAGTTTTTATCTTCCTCAATTAAATAGATTTCAGAATCCCTTTTCCCCTTGTCATTCATGCTAAAAAATACCCATCAAATATGTTTGTTTTTGTTAAATAATATATTTATAATTTTATACATTCAACATTGATATATAGGAAGGTGTTAATGAAATATGAATCTATTTTTCAATATATTCAATCATAGAGGTTTTTATTATTTTTTATTAATTTATATTTAGTTTTATAAAACAAATTATGAATATTAATTTTGTTTTAATTTTAAGTAAATATTTTCACTTAAATTATCAAGATATATTTTTACACAATTTGAATTATTAGTGAGTTAAAACTGTCTATAGATATATTATTCCAAAAAAAAATCACTTAAATTCATATGGACATTTATTTGAAACTTATTATTGGTTATTATCCTTCAATTATAAATATATAAATTTCATATTATAAAACATTTATTATTATAAAAAATTATTTTTTCCATATAACCCTTATGTTATAATAGAAGATTGTTGATATATTGGATTGAAGAAGAAACCCCCCACATTGGGGTCTATTTCGGAGAAGATATTGGGGAGAGATAATATGGATATTGTTTTTTTAATAAAAAATTATATCAAGTTTAAACTCATTTAAAATAGTAGTACCTTGTATGAAAATTATTTTTGGTTGTATTGAGATACATGGAAGAATGATTATCTTTAGATGATGATGTTTAGAATTTTTTTTAATGAAGAATACTAAATAACTCTATAACATCTATAACTAAACTATTGTGATGTCTATATGTTATTCATTATGTTTGGAATGAATTATTGTTAACTTCAAATGAATGAATTCGGATGTTATGTATTATTCATATATAAATGGTGAGTTTGGTCATTTTGCGAATGCATTAATCATGGATCAGTGGTAGATATATAAGAATGACTCAATATGAAATGAATCCATTAATTTGTAAAGGTATATTTTTTTTAACAAATAATTTCATAAATTTATATTAAATCATTTTAAATTAATATTTAGTATATTTCATAAAAAAATATTCCCTAAAACATTAAATGTTTTAGTCCTTATAAATTTGATATATAATTATATTATTTCTTGAGAAATCATCATCAAATGCAACAAATATCCTCTCCTAGAAAAGACTTTTTAGGAACAGCCTATATAATAGCCATTTTTCATAACCTTGGGAAAGAAAACATATGAAATAGTGTTCATAGATTCTAAATATTGGTAATCATATGTGATATTAGTATGTTATTATATGTGGGAATAAAGTAAAAAACTTGGGTATGAGAAAATTAGAATAATACACAATAATCAAACCCATTGAGTCATGGATAATTAATCAAAAATAATTTAATAAGGATTTATTATAATATAGAAACAAGTCAAAATTTATAGGAATAATCAACTATCAATAATGATCCACGAGAACATATTTCATGTATATGACATAAGTTTTATCTCACACACATAAGCATATAAAATGATTTTCATAGTAAAGGTTCACTACCAAGGCAATCATAGTTGATTGGGATCACTCCATATTACTTCATTTATTTATTCATGGATCCCTGACATGACATTTGTAATGGACATAATACCTTACTAATATATGTTCAATCCCCAATACAGTTCTTATTATCTCATTAGGTATCTATTATTAACTAATTAATTTGAGGGGTATATAATTTTAGGATCACCAATTACATAATCAAAATCATACACTTGTGTTCCACAAGATCATAAATCATCCAACATATAATCATAAAATAACACATGGAAAGGAAATATTTTTAAAAAATTTCATAATTTATCATATGATATCCCATGGAATGAAATACCTTTCAAAACGGTTTCACCATATCATAACTAAACCATGTAAAATATGTGGTCCTTATTGAATAATCAACAAACAATAATCATAATCCATCCCATGAAATAATTTGTATGGTTTCATCTTATAATATACCCAGTGAAGGATAAAAATCCTCAAATGATGTTGGAATAGATGAAAAGCAGCATTAAAATATCATTAATCCCATTTAATGATAATAAGAAAAAAATATTTTTTTCTCTATAATAAAATGTAATAAAATATCCAAAATATTGAGTACAAAATTTGAATTAAAAAAATTAGAAACGTATAAATGAATATTAAATGAAAAGATTTAATATTTTTGTGGGAAAATACATTCAAACCATATTTATTAAGAGACAAAAATTTACATCCACAATTTTGTGAAAATTTAAAAAACAACATGTTTGGAAATATTTTAAAATGATTCATTTTTATTACCATTTTGAATATAGTAAAAGTTTGTGAAAATAATCCTCTTATAATATTTCAACTATTACTAGAGATATTTATAAATTTTTTTGAATATTATGGATATATAATAGAATTTCCATTAAATAAAAAGAATATAATTCCATCTATTCTAGATAAAATATTGTTAATAATTTTATGTAAAAAAAGTTCAAAATGGTACTAATACATAATATCATTAGAAATTACAAAAAAATAAATAATATTTTATCACAAATAATAACATCAAGTTAAATAATTTGTTCTATGCATTAAAATATCATGTATAATAAATAATTATTTATTATCATTATATTCATTAACTGTATTCATACATTAATTATAATATTTCATTATTCAATATTTTAATTTTTTTAAATAATTACATCATTAAAATTAATATTTGTAGGGAAAAGTAATACATTTTAATTGTAGGTTTCAGTTTGATTGTTTTGATACATAAAACCTGGTCATTCATTTTTCACATATAGAATTTTGAAAATTATATATGTATCATAATCAATCATTATAGAAAATTTTATAATTTTCATATTAAGTAGTTATGAAAAGTAAATCACAATGTTGAGTAGATGTGGTAGTCCACACGCACAATAGAGTGATGTTTATCATTTTCTAATGAATGGAAAAGTAATAAAATAAATAATTTCATATAATTACCAAAAATTAATTCATATAAAAATATGATATTCATATTATATAAACCATCAACAATATTAACCATGATTTATGGTGAAAAAAATGAATCATATAGATATCTGGAAGAGGTTGTCCAGACGTATGCCCGAATTGTACATCCATTTACCATTCGGTAGATAGGTGGTGGAAAAAATTTGATCCATATTCGTTATTAAATGTAAATTTATTTTAGATTATGATTTAATTATTTAATTATGGATATAATATATTTATGTGAGGTAGAATATGAAATAAAATCGAATGTAATCAATTTATAGTAATATATCTTCATTGAAAATCTCCTTTGGCATACAAATTATCCCTTGAAGGGATTTTATTTTGATCAAACATAGTACCATATCTTGTGGGGAGATATTTTCAGAAGGGAATAGGGTATGTCTTGTATATGATACAAGGATCATGATGTCTATGAATGAGTGGATACTTGGTATCCTTTAAAAATGGATGGAGAGGAACATGGAATATATTAAAAGATTAAAGTATAACAATTTGAAACATATGTCTGGTGGATCTAAATTTGGATAGAATAAATCTTTCTAATTACATGGTTGAAATAGATTCAACCAATCAAATTAAATAAATATAATTAGATATTTATAACTTTATATATATATATTTAATACCTTGGTAAAACTCGTTTTAATCACAACCATGGTAACCCATTTTTTAAATAATATTACAATTATTTGTTAGAGAAATGATGTTTATGATAGCCCTATAGGAAAAATTAATTCCCACTAGTTTACTAAAATTAGTTATTTAAAATCATTAAAATAAAAAAATCACTAAACTTCAATGTAAAATAGGAATAGAATATCTGAGGATAAACCCACAAATATAGGTTTGGAGAAAATATTAATTAAATGAAAAAGAAGAAACATTATTTTTAATTAATGATATTAAATGTATGATATAATTATTTTTATTGGTGAATATATTTGGATATGAAAATACAAAATGAGTGTCAGACTGTAATGAATATAGGTTCATGCATTGAAAATAAATAATATAATTATTTAAATTTTATGTAAAGCGGGTTCTATAGAGTAAAATGGTAATGGAATATTCTCTACATCATATATTATCCTTTTATCATGGCCAGGTACATTAGATTAAAATGAATGAGTAAACAATAATCTTATTTAAACACTTCGAAGAGATAAACCCAATGGTAATGGAGGAAATATAAACCATATACATCACATTAAAAATTGGAATTACATTATCGTAGGTAATTATCTTTATCAATGAATGAATGATATTGAAAGTAATCCCTAACGCCATAATAAATTATAATGTAATAAGAAATGAAAAAATATACTGAACATAAGAAATGGTAAAAAATCCCAAAATACATTTAAATCAAATATAATATACCATATACAATCAATATCTATTCATCCCACACACCATGAAAAAAAAGGAAATCACCTGCTTATACTATCCATGAGATGGTGTAGAAAAATAATAAAGAAAAATCATAAAAAATGGATACGAGAGAGGGATTTGTTGTTGATCACATACTTATAACTTCCAAGAATGGGTTCAACACACTGATTCCTCGAGTTGGCTTTCTACATGACCTCAAGCACATCTTCATGTATGCTAGAGTATACCAACTAGAAGTGAGGGTATGGTAAGTCATTCATGGGGACACAATACCCTATATATTAATTTTATTTGGCTAATAAACCTAACGATATAAATAAAAAACATAGTTATCATTTATATTACCTTAGAAAAAACCAATGACACAAGATAACAAAAATGGAAACTACATAATCAAAATTGAATATTAGATATGCTATGCTATGTATCTTCCAAGTGTTAAATGAAAACACAAACATAAAGACACTAACATCTACCAAGTGGGTGAGAAACACTTTCGGATCCCTCACACATGAACCATACCATATCATACATTTAATATAGGGACTTTTTTATTAAATTTTATTGAAAACAAAATGTCTATTCAGGTACTGATAAGGAAACCTGAGTAGGGTGTCATCACAACTCAGTAGGCCACCTCCAACAATGTATAAAAAATTTATATACCACAATAATGATTTAAACTACAATAATAATATAAATAATCAATAAATATACTTCATATATCATTAATAAATACTCTCTATTTAAGGACGTAAAATCATGGGTTCTCATAGACACCCAAACCACAATGCTTGATTTATCCCATGCAAGTTTTTTAATTATCCCCAATGGATACAACATGAATGAATTTCCATGTTACAATTATTATTTCAAAAATAAATGACCATGTTACTATTCATTATATCACATAATTGAATGACCATGTCACTATTCTTTATTTCAATCTAATTAATAACCACGTTCCCATTCATTAATTCACACAATTGAATTGTCATGTTACAATTCATTATTTCACACAAATGAATGACGATATTACCATTCATTAAATAATAATATTGAATGACCTTGTTACCATTCTATAACACATAACTAATTCAACAATTAATGACACACACTAATGACATTTCCCATTGAACAATTAGTTAATAAAATCAATTCTATTAGAATACACAACAATTAACTAATCACAACAACAACATTATTCAATAAAAAAACTTATTTTATCACATAAATTTATATAGTTAATTTAATAAACTAACTAATTACATCAACTAATATAGTTAATTAAATAATTAACCGATCACATTACCAACTATGGTTAATTCATATAATAAAAAATCACATCAATAAATCTATTTAATTCAAAAATTAAATAAGCTCATTAATAAAACTAATTATTTAGACAATTAAATAATCACATCAAATAAGTTAAATATTTCAACAATTAATTAATCACTTCAATCATATTAGTCCATTCAACAATTAATTATATATTACCATTGCTGAAGTTAATTAAACAAATAAACTAACCATGATAATAACTCTAGTTAATTCATCAATTAACTAATAAAATCAATAACTCTAGTTACTTCAAAAAATAACTAATAATAACAAAAAATCTAATTAATTAATCGATTCACTAAAAAAATAACATTAATTAATTAAAAAATTAGTTAATCATACCAATCCCTTCAATTAATTCAATAATTAGTGGTTTATTCCAATACCATTAATTAATTCCACGAGTAATTAATCACTCCAATCAATCCCATTATTTAATTGAACTATTAAATAATGAAATTTATTCCCTTAATTAATTTATAAATTAATTAATCCCATGACTCTCATCATCAAATTCAATAATTATTTTATCATATTATCAACATTAATAAATCACCGATTCATTACGAATGTCAATTCCATTAATTATTAATCAATTAATTATTCAGTATCCATGAGTAATGATCCATAATTAATTAGACAATGAATTATTCAAATAAACTATCTAGATATTTAATAATTAATTATACAATTAATAATTTATATTAATATTCCATGATTTTTCATAATTAATTCATCAATTAATTATCTTGACTCATATATCTAATCATCTAACAATTAATCTATCATTAATTATATCATCTAATTTATCTTGATGTCTCATAATTAACCTAAAACTAACTATATGAACTCATATATCAATACATCAAAAAAGATATTCATGAATTAATTTTCATAAACCAATTATCCTAATATCTCTCAATTAATCTGCAGATTAATTATCTAAAACACATATCTATTAATATCATAGAATTCTTCCCATTAATTTTATGAATTAGAATCACCTAAACCTCAAAATTAAACACAAAATTAAATATCTAAATGGGAATCACCATATTATAAAAATCCACTATCCAATTATTCATATAGTTTATTAATAATCCAATTAAATCATTTTGTCGTTATCAAAATCAGAAATCCATAATCTCATAATTATTCCTTCCATTAATTATCTAATTGTGAATACAGTAATTATAATAATGTATTAATAAATTAATTAATATAAAAGTATAGAACCATAATACCTTGAGTAACTCCCCAATTAATCATCCATTTTAACAATAATCTAATTAAATCAATTTTATATCATCTAAATCACAAATCCAAATCATAAAATTAATTCAAAAATTAATATTCTAATTAGAAATAACCAAAATATCATAATTAAATCCCTAATTAATTATCAAAATGATTATCCCAATAGTATCTTAATAAATACTGCCATTAGTCATATATTTCTATAATTTAACCAATTATTCAATTGGTCATTATCTAAATACGAAAATTTTTAAATCATAAAATTAATTCCCCAATTTATTATATAATTTAACATTCCTAAATATCTTTAATAATTAACAAATTAATAACAAAATGAGTATTTCCATGGTCCAATGATTAAATCTCCATTTAATCATAAATTTTATCAATAAACCAATTAATCAATTAGAAACATTAATTAACACAAAATAGGAATTCAAATTGCAATAGAATTATAAAAATTTTATAGTTTCATACACTTATTTAAAATAATAACTATTGGAAATGAATATTAGACAACCTACATCAATTTTTCATATACTAATCACCCAATGGAAATCCCTAGAAGTTGAGAAGAAAAATGTAAATGATTTAGATATGTATCTCAAATCCATATAATCAAGATTCATAAATGTCAATATCATGAAAGATTATATCTAGATATAGAATCGTAGATCAAAATCTCAAAATAAAATAGACATGGATTTATATAATACATAATATTATATCATTAATTGGAAGTGGAATAAATATAGGAATTACAATGGATTAAGAGGAGATGAAATTACACTCTCGGGGGGAAGTGGTCTTCAATTCATGATGAACGAAGGTCGAGATTGCCTAAAATTCTCCCAGAGTGCACCCAAAACGTGATTGATGTCCTAAGGGATAATCTTGGTTGATATGGAATTACTTATGGGGTTCTAGAAATTTTATAATTGTTTTTTGAACATAATTAATTCCTAGTAATAGTTTCCAACACATGGGAGCACTACCTACCCCATTTCCTCCAATTTTGTTCAACGTTATTGAAAAAAATCCCCAAAATAATACCCATTTTAAAATTACTAAATTCAAGTAAAAATAATACCTATAATAAAATTATAAATGTCTCCATAAATGTTCGGGTTTTTACAATCATTCAAACTAATGAAATCTCATCTGGAAGTTACACTCCCATGATTTCCAGCGATTCTAATTGGGATAGACCTGACAACAGATAACTTGAATCCATTTTTTATCCCAATATTATTCCAAAACATGTCCCAGTTTTCACAATACATGGACTAACAATACAATTTTTATACAAAACCACTTTTCATTTCCATCCAATACATGTATATGATGATCATCAAGGACATATCAGTCTCAATATCATCACCATCAACATTCTCGACACATTTACCAATTTAATGTGCCCAATAACAAAAAAATCACCATCCAATTGGCACTCAGTCTTGACATTTAAGACTACCAAGAATTAAAATACATCTGTGACTCCAGGTCTCTCATAGTCTTTCTCTGAGATATTTAAAACCCGCACCATAGAGTTTCTTTAAAGGAATTTTGATACCCTCAATTCCAGTCCATGGCCTTTCTCCACACACCTACTTCTAACACTTCACTCCCCATTATTGGAGAGTTTTTAAAATTAAATTATCATGTTACTCAACCAATATAGCCTATGGTCCATAGTATTCATTGATATATGATCCCTCAAATGATCCGCATCTATAATTTTCTGACAGAATAACATGAAACATCCTTATCCAAATACATACTGGTTCATAAGTACAACCTCCAAGGGGCCCCATATAAAAAACAGTGCTATAGCTTTGTGTACATCCAAAGCATTCTCAGTGTACCATAGATTTTTTCAAAGAGGGGGCATTATCACCACTTATTATAATTTCATTATGAAGTGGTCAACGAATACCAACACTAATCATAATTCAAAAATCATTACTATCTTTTTAAAAACACATTAACTAGTATAATGTTTGGGATTCCCTACCTACTAAAATTTGACCACAGTGGTAATAATTAGATGGCCCCTCACACAACTCCCAACCAAGTACTCAATCTAGGACATTTTCATTTCTCAAACCTCCCACTTCAAGGGATAATTAAAAAAATTATACTCATTTTTACACATTAACTTAGTTATCAAGTTGGATTTTCACCAAACATTATCACGTCTTTACCCTTTTTTCATCCATAAGGTCAAAAGTGAGGCACTACCACAACAATTAACCATTATACACCTTTTTCCTAGTAAACAACGGTAAAAACAAGATCATTTTCTAAGTTTCTAATTTAGACACCCATTTATGATTAAAGTTCCTTATTTTACAATCTATCTCAATTTTAGGTTATGAACTTTTTTCAGTTTAATTTCACAGGCAAAGAAAAAAGATCAAATACAATAACTTACTCATAAACTATTTTCTAATGCATTCTTATACTGATCCATGTTCAAAAAATAATATTTAGGGTCTAAAATGAGTTATAGATACTCAATAGTCATTCCATTTAGGGCCCTAATTCTATATCAATATATATCATAATGAAAAAAAACTTCAGAAATTTGTTATTCACCCACAACGCAATAATATTCAATTGTAACAAAAAATAGTAATAATAAAAATCCAACCCATAGTACCTAGGTCCTACCCCATACATGGAGTAGCTACTCCCATGCACGAGCTCATTACAAAGCCTCAAAACAACATAGTAACCTTTCTACCTTTCCCATACAGTAAGAAAAATAAGAATAAAAAACACATAAGATACCACTTTGTAAAGTCTCAGCCTGGGGGCACACACTAGTTCCCTAAGCTGGTTGGATACTTGACCTCAAAAGAACCTCCATGTATTGTAGATTATTACGACTAGCACTGAGGGTCTATTAAGTTGATCTTTGAGATAATATACCCACATTTACTCTTTTATCAGAGTAATAAACTATTTGAAATAAATAAACAATATTGGAAGCATATATATTACCATAGGCAACACTAATGACACAATATAACCAAAAATATAAAATACATAATCAAAATATAATCATATATATATCATGATTTTTATTTTCCAGGTGTCAAATAAAAACAATTTAATGAAATTAAAAACTCCCAAGTGGGTCTGAATCTCAACCAGATCCTTCATCCATCATCCATCCCAACTCATATATCTAATATATGGTGTTTACCATTAACGTGTACAGAAAACACTATGTTTATTTGGGTATTTATAATTTTACCCGAGTAGGGTGTGAGTAATACTCAATTGGATAGGACCAATTGTGTATAAAATATGTAAAGGCCAAAATACTTTTTGTAATTATAATAAAAATTTGCATAATTTATAAATATAAAATTTATAATATTATTAAATATTCTCTATCTAAGGATATAAAACCCCAGGTTCACCTAAAATCCTAATCATTAATACATACATCAGACCATGACAGAATTTAAACTATACCTGAGGGATACCACAAGTGTGAGTTTCTAATTTACCATTTTTATATGAAAAATAAATGGCCATGCTACCATTCATGAAATCAAAAATTTTAATGACCCTGTTAACATTCATTAAATCAAAAAATTGAATGACCATGTTACCATTCATTACATTACAAAAATGAATGACCATTTTCAAATTCATTAAATCACATAATTGATTAACCACAATACAATTATTTATTACTTATAAATGAACAATTTATCATTCATTAGATAGCCAAATTGAATTTCCATGTTACCATTAAATAACACATTATTAATTCAGCATGTAATTATCCTCACCAAGGGAATTAATAATTATTTAATTAGATAATCACATCAATTCGATTAGTTATCTCAAAAATTACTAATAAAAAAATGAAATTGATTGATTCAAATAATAATTAATCTTGTAAATTTACCTAGTTAATTCATTAACAAACTAACCATATAAAATACACTAGTTAGTTAAACAATTGAATAATTATATCAACAACATTAGTTATCTTATTAATTAACTAATCACATCAATAACTCTAGTTATTTAAACAATTATAAATTTCATCGATAATAATAATTAATTCAATTATTAATTAATCACATAAAATACATTATATTATTCAATAATTAATTAATCACATAAATATAATTAGTCAATTTAACAATTAACTAAACACAACATCTACACTAGTTAATCATTTAATTAACTAACCACAACAATTACCCTTGATAATTAATCAATTAACTAATCACATTAATAGATATAGTTAATTAAATAATTATATTAAAAAATAACTATAGTAAATTCATCAATTAATTAAATTCATCAAAAAAAAAATTAATACAAAATCTAATTAATCACAAAAATACATTCAATTAATTCAATAATTAATTATTCACATCATTCCCATTAATTAATACCAAAAATAATTAATCACTCCCATAAATTCAATTATTTAATTCAACCAATAAATAATAACATTACACCCCATAATTATTTCATATATTAATTATTCTAATTAGTATCATTATTTAATTCAATAATTAGTTTATCCCAAAATTACCCATAATCAATTCATCTTTTAATTGAGCATATCAATTCCATTAATTAATTTAACATTTAATTTTTAAATATCAACATCTCATTTTCTTTAATAAATTTAACAATTATTTTTTCAAATAAAAAATCTAATATCTCATAATTAATTATACAATTAATAATCTCAATTCATATACCATGATATATCATAATTAATTAGTAAATTAATTATATCAACTAATATATATACACATCTCATAATTAATCTATAATTATTAATCTCAACTCATACATCTTGATATCTCAAAATTAATTTACCCTTAATTATATGAACTCATATATCTATAAATCAAATAATGAATTCAACAATTGATTATCTTAAACCAATTATCTCAATATCTCACAATTAATCCCCAAATTAATTCTCTAAACCGCATATCCTATAACCTAAATACTAATCCATTCACTAATTATCTAAATAGGAAGAACCAAAAAATCATAATTATTCCCCAAATTAACTATCGAAATGTTAATCCCCAAAGTCTCATAATCAACTATCTAATTATTCATATATTTTAGTAATAATTCAATTTCATCATTTAGCCGTTATCTAATTCTAAAATCATTAAATCTCATAATTATTCAATCCATGAATCATCTTATTGAGAAGGACATAATTATCATATTAAAATTACAAATTAATTATGTAAATGGGAAGTACATTATTCCAATGATTAACTCCCCATGTAATTATCAATTTAAATTATAATCCAACTAAAACAGTATGAAATTATATAAATCAAAATTACCTAATATCACAATTAATTTATAAATTTATTATCTTATTAGACATCTAATAAATATATAATTAATTTCCAAATTAATTACCCAAATCATAATCCCCTTAATCTCATAATTATCTCCCAATTAGTCATAAATTTCAATCAATTATACAATTAATCAATATGTCATTATATAAATAAAAAATACCTAAATATCTCAATTATTTAATCAATTAAATATCTAATTGAAAAGCCGCTAAATATAATAATTCGTTCCTAAATTAATTATTAAAATGTTAATTAAATTATTTTCTAGGTTAAATTCTCAATTAATCATATATTTTAATAATAAATCAATTAATCAATTGTCCACATTAATTAACTAAATTTAAAATTTTTATTTTTTAAGAAAGCTAGAAATTGTTCAATTGGCTACACATAATCACAAAAATGACTATGCTAAAATATTATTGTACCACCTAACTCAATTTTTAGAATAATAATTTATTACTGGAAATCCCTAAAAGTTGATAGGCACAAATACCTTGATTTAGATCCAAATATCAAAACCCTAAAATCAAGACTCAAGAAATTCAAGATTCTAAAATATTATCTATATATATATATATAATCATAGATCAATATCACACCAAATAAGCATAGATATATTTATTACAATGAATAAAATTTTAAAATAATGTGTTTGTATGGAGGAAGAATGTGGTGACAATGGGAGAAGATATTACAAACTAGGAGAGAAGCTATCTTTGATTCGGGCTTCAATTCATAACGAATAGAGGTCAGGAGGCCCTAAAATTCGTCTGGAGAGATCCCAAAACATGAATGATTTCATACGGAATAATTTCATTTGATTTAAGTTTAATTATGGGGTTTTAAAATATTTGTAAATAATTTTTGGACTTAATTAATTCCTATGCACAGTTTCCAGTATATGTGTGCTCTGTCTTCCCCATATTCTCCCATATTTTTCAAAATTCTAACAAAAAACCCACAAACTAAAACCTAATTTTAATATACTCATTTCGTGGTAAAATATTTCCCCTAAATAATTTCAATATGTATCTAATTTGTTTTCGTTCATACAGTATCTAATAGGAATCTGTTGGTGGTCATCCGTCTAGATTATCTTCCAATGGTTCAGAGAAGGGTGACTTTATTGTCGTTTTGTTCAAAATTGTGGCCACCTAGAGATATCTATGTATCTTATTTATTTTTTTCCCAAAAAACATTATGTGAAATTTGGTTTCATTTTTGGTATTCAATATATGTAGTGGGTATTTCAAATCATTCCATAATGAACTTGTACGATGTGTATTTCTATTAAATGATGTGTATATTCATTTAATAGAATGTTATAGCTTCACAACTTGCTATTGGAGTAGATTTTCTCTCATAAATATCATCATTATTAATGTGATTATACGATGTGTAAATTTCTTTTCATCCAGTTTTCCATCTTTCATCATCATCAAAGATCTAGTGTCACACATCTTTACTTGGCTCATGCCACGAAGTGTCTTTTAACTCCAAAATACATCCCTTTTTGTTACTTCATTATAAATCTATTAATCCTTCCATAAAATATATAAAAAAATAAATCATTCAAAATCCCGAAGTATTTATCAATTAAATACTCAAATAATTAATATGATGCACCTTAAAAAATGCATGAAATAAAATTTTCATTTATATTATTAAATTATATTATTTTCAATGATTCTATATGTGTATTAGCTTTATCAAAATTTATTCCCATTATTTTTTGGAATTTATTTTAAAATATGTTTTGAAAATACAAGATAGCCATTTTTATAAAAGTTCATTTGGAAGCATAAAACTATGTTTACCTTTAATCAATTCAATTTAAATACTATTATATGAATATTAAAATATTTTATTTAATATTTCATCAAAAAATTTCATTTAAATCAGTCATAAATATTGATTAGATTAACTTTTTATTATAAAAACACATTTTACGTATGAAAAATGCGTTTAAAAAATAAACCGCTTCCTATATTCAAATTATTTTATTTTAATTTCATAACTTTTAAAATATAATGAAATAGTTTTAAAAATAGATAAAAATTAATTTTTCAGAATTAATTTTTTACAATTAACACTCTCATTTATAATGTATAGTTGATAATTGTCACATTAATTCATTATATATCTCTCACAGTTCAGTTAATATTCGTGTTTTGTTTAATAAAGGATATAAAATAAATAAATATTATTTAAAGAAAAATATGTCATAAAATACATGTGTGAAACAGTTTCCCCCTATAAGAATTCTTCCCATGAATATCCATCTTTCCAATGCAATCATGTGGGGATACATTTGACTCATCACATCATTAGTTTCCCACATATATCCATCAAATTTATGGTTTTGTCCATAATTATTGAAAAATTGCGTTGTATTATTCAATAAAACAATACAATATAGATTTCAACTCTCTACTGAAAATTCAAAAAATTAGACAACATTATCTAGTGGTATGACCACAGATTTTTGTACATGCGACATGTCTATTTTTTATATACTCTAGAGATAACCAAGGGGAAAATCCTGAACATTGGAGAGATTCATTTGAAAAAAAAGAAATAATAGACCCTCCCAATATGATTTATAATTTTGGAGGGACATGCGTATATAAGGATAATTTTCCCTTATTCAAAAATATCGTAAATTTTCTTTTGTGAACATTGTTTTTCAAAATATCTATCCCTAATAGTCATTACAAAGAGAAATATTTTTACTCAAGTGACAGTTATTATTGTAAAGAAATCATACTAAACAAAGGTGTTGATCTCAACCACATTTGAACTTCAATGTATTGAATCTCAATATGACTTATAGAGTTATAATGGCTTATTTTTACTAGACATGTCTATGGGGTGATATTGTGTACTAATAATCAAATAGGTTTGCATAGTCTGATGAATGCAACTTCCAAACATCATAGTAAAATATAAATCTAAATTAGATAGAATTAAATGTGGTACTTCATGTAACATTACCACATGAGAATTATGATTCCTATTTTTAATATTGAATCGTTTTTATTGATATATAATTCATTAAATAAGTAAGGTGACAGACTACAACCAATATCATATTTTTTCATATTAGATATTTTAGGGAGTCCAACAAAAAAATCCCTGGTAATGTTTTCCCATTTCAATTATATTATGTTTAATTTTTTTAATATAACATTATTATTTTTTCTCACATCCATAAATTTATGACATGCCATGCATAGAGATATATACGTTGTATTATCCCATTTATTTTTATCCCACCTAAAATACTATTTCAAAACCTTATATGTATTTTTCCTTCCTGGAAGAATATAAAATGATGAATAATGCTCTATATCCAACAAATAATTTCTCATGAATTTAATTATTGGGACAAAATCATAGTTTATAAAACATATCATTCTATAAAAATTATATTTTAACTAAAAAAATTATCAAATTCGTCTATATACCCAAATCCTTATTCTATGGATCATAAATACAAACATGGGTTTATGATTGAACATTCATATGATAAAATATGAAATATTAAATTTCATCATGATTTAAAGGTATTCCATATTAAAATTTAAATATATTCTATATCTTTTAATACCCACCATTGAAAAACAATCACTATCAATCCAATATAGAGTACATTCCATATTATTCTCTTTCTCAAGGTGGTTGTTACCTTGTATTATTCATTAATCAATTATAACTATCTCCATTTGAGGATATTATACTTTTTATATGTGAATATATACTTCATTATTTATTTATAGGTTTATATATCACACCATTAACCATATAGATAATTCCATATTAATTATAGTTGATAAATTAATCATTAAAACTCAAAAACAATTATTGTGTATTTTTTATAATTTATTTAAAATTTTGATAGACACTTTTTCACACCATATCATCATGACAAACGATGCATCCCAATAAATATTACAAAACCTTATATACTAATGACTATAGTATTCATGTGTTCAATAACCAACTATCATTCATCCACCATGAAATAATCCCCAATTTTCACTATCAAAAGAAGCTCATTCACCTTATGTGTCTACATCGTTATTATATTAGATATTCATGGTACACTAGGAACATAACATCAATAGATTAATTTCAAATTAAAATATCTATAAGTATAAATTACCATGGTTTTCCTATTCAATTTTTCGATAAAAAATATCTTTGAAATATCTACTAGTGTACCCTTAATAGAGATTATATTACTATAGAATTAAACATTATACATCTAATATACAAACATAGAAATTTACTCATATAGTTTATCCTTTATTATGGTCATATGTACAATACAAAACTGATTTTGATGATCTTCCACTGTCAATGAATATGTAAAAATATTATCTGTAGATACTATCATAGACAGATGATAAAGATATTTTAATACTATATTCATTATATAAAGTAATTTTGTAGGGGAATTAGTAAGTCCATTTTGTGTCATAATAAATTCATATTTACTATATGTTCAAAAAAATGTTATTTTTTCTACATCCACCTTTTTACCAACAATATATAGAATGAATTTAATTCAATGTAAAATATTGAGCTCCATTATTTTTCCAATCACGACATCAATATGGGTTACAAGATACTTATTCCTGATAGAAATATTTTTATATTCTCAATAATCAATAAAAACCATGTTGACCCAAATTTAATCTTATTTAAAAGAAAACAAGAACCTAATGGTGATTTACTAGGGGATATGAATACATTATCAATATTATCATTTATTTTATTCCAATATTCTAATAACTTAGTTTTTTATATTATATAAGTATTAATTTAAAATGATGTCACACCACAAATTAATCCAATTGAAAACTGGACTTCAAAATTTCTGGGAATACTATCCATGTTTTCAATAAATGCATCAATTTAGTACATAAAAATGAATATATATGATAATTATTTTCTTCATAAAAATATCAGGTAAATATCTATCTTGAATTTGTATAATTTATCATATAATATATTTAAATTCTTGTGAAATATCATATTGATCCTCTCAATGAAATATAATGATTAATTGATTCAAAATAAAAAAAATTACTTCCATTGCTTTGTATTTGATATGGGACCTATTTGAAGATAACCATTAAAAGATGAAAATCACATATAATTTATAAATAGGGAGAATATCAAGATTTTAAATAGATACATTCAATAAACGTCAATCAAGGGGGACCTATAGATCTGATTTATATTCATCGCACCATTATAAGTTTATAATAATCAATAAAAATATAATTATTGAGGTGGTGACGAGATACCATTAACTAATAATTTTGATATAAATTAATGTTTAGATCTTGAATAAAATTAGAAACATCTAATTATTGAGTGGATTGAAAGTGAATATTTAAATACATAATTCTCATGAACCTATAATGAAGTTTAGAGGGAATAAGATTTAACTTTGTCTACGGGATAGAGATGTTTTTGACGTTGTCTTTCATAATTAATGATCATATTCCTGCACTAATTGGTTGATTATCTATAATCGTTATTATTATATCATTGGAGTGTGGGTTCATCATTCATTTGAGTTTTTTTGTTGTTTCCTTATTGGACTGTAATTTTCATATTATATCAGCATTATTCTTATTGATGGATTTCTTTTCAAATTTAAATTAATTATCAGACCTTAAAATTTAATTCCATCAACACTACCTTCCACAGCTCTAACATGAATGAATATTGAACTTATTTCCACTATTTTATTTATTATTATTATTTCCTCAAAATAAAATCTTTTCATTTTTTTCCTGATCCATGAGAACAACATGTGTTACTAATTTCCCATTAACGATTGGGACCATATATAATGAATTATTCATAGTTATTACTGGCTCATATATCTATTAAATATTAAATTATGGGTCTAAATGTGGGAAATAATTGGTTGAATTCTCTATCATGATTAATGACCAAAATAGAAGCATGCCTTTAATTTATGGTGATAATCTTCACAACATTACTAATTTATTGTTCATACATTGGATTTTCTTTATGATATATCCTTTCCAAATTCATGTGATGATTTTTTAGGAAATTCTGGTAGAAAAACAACTTTATAAACATTTCCCATTTAATGAAGTCAATTTCTTCATGATTACATTTATTATTGGTTATATTCAACAATTATAATACATAAATTTTTAATAGATATACTTATAAGACAATATTTTCTTGTTCCAAATAACATATAATTGAAATTATTTCCTCATTAGTACTGATCTAGTTTTATAATATTATTATATCATAGATACAATGATTAAAAGGTGGATGTTTTCTAAAATTTGAGTTAATAATTATTTCTTCCTTCTATGGTATATTTAAAAGATCATTGTAATTCATGTCAACCTTTGTATATTTAGAGGGTTAGAGATCATAGAAAAAAATTTCTCTTATAAGTACACATTTAATTATTTTTATATATAGGATGGTCATTTAAATTCCCATCACATTCAACATTAAAAACATTCATCCTAGGTATATAAATTTTTTAAGGAAAAAATAATATGTTAATAAAAAATAATTACAGTGATTAACCATGAAATCATAAAATCCCATTCTATGGATATCTAAATCAATACACCTTCTAATAAATCTAAAGAACATTTGGTTTATCCAAGGTCCTCTGTGGTCATCATCAATTATAATCATTCATCATCGTTCTTAACAAAAATAATAATTAACAAAATAACATCTATCAAGACTATCAAACTAGGTGAATGGTAAATTACCTTTCACCTTATAATAAAATGATCACTATGATTAACATGAAATACACTTTTCGGTTATAATACCCCAAGTTGAATCTATTCCAAAACCATGTACACTTTTTGTAAATAAGAAATGTTGTATTTATTAAGAACAAGAAAATATATATTATGAAAAATATTAGGATTAAATCCAACAATTAGGATGTTTTAAAGGTTTTTAAAAAATATCTGCTATGATAATCACCAAAAATTACTAAACAGTTATATGATACAACTGATGTGACCCAAGAAATTGAGTAAATTAAATAAAACATTTTTTGATTAATATTCAATACATATCATAAATAATAATTCCCCATAACCATAATTTTCTAATGACATTGGAGAACAATTGTATAATACTGTTATTTAATGAAATAAATTTATCATCTCCCATAAATAACGCCTCACATAGTATAATTCAAAGACGTACCCAACATTAATAAATTTTCCATAACATGTATAAAGAAATAATAAAAAAATATTTTATTATATTCTCAGAAAGTGTAATCATAAGTGGTATCAATCACTAATTATAAATGATCATAAGATAAAACACGCATATGAAAACATGTTAATAACTTATAATAATAATAATATGAATCCAATAAAATGCCACTAATCATAAATCTTGAAATAAATATTTAAAAAACATAATTTTTATCATTATTGAAAAATAGATAATAAATATTGATCCATGAGAACATATCATAATAATATGATATAATTATTTTGAATACTGAGAAGTATCGAATACAATTTCTGTAGTAATGGATCAAAACCATGTTTGTCACATAGGATTGTTTAAATCCCCATTAAATAATTTCATTAGAAATGGTTCACTCGCATGACCATAATGGTGTAATGAGTAAATTGATTAACTAGTATCATGTAACATCCTGATTATGATGCCTTATGTTAGTTCCCTAAGCTGGTTCGTTACTTGACATCATGGATACCTCTATATATATCATATTCTTTAGACTAGAAGCAAGGGTCAAATATATAACACTGTGAGACTATACCCTATATATTCACGAATCAATACATTTGGAAGAAATATATAATATCAAAATCATGGTACAATCATCAATAATAATCCAACATCACATGAATGAATAAAAAAATTAGAGAAGAATATAAACCAAATCAGTGGATATAACATACCATATTAGTGTTATGTGTCAAATGAAAACCCAAAATAAGTACACAATAACAATTTTTAAGGGTGTCTTGATATTATTAAATATTCAAACATCTATTATCCAGACCAAATAAAAAATCATCCATGAAACATAGGGATCCTTCCCTTTTATGGCCCTATAAACATAGACTATATTCAGGTACCTACTAGGAATCCCATGTAGGGTGGAATTATAACTCATTTCTTCATCACCAATTTCATAAAATGAAATAAATATCAAATAATAGTGTATGTATTTTTATAAATAATAATGAAGAATGAGAATTTTAAATAAACAATACAATTAATATTCAGTAATCAACAACAATGTCCCCCTGGTTCACGGTGACAGTAGAACCAATTATAGATTCATAGTCCCATGTAGTAGAAAAAAACATACACCATAAGAATACCATAATTCAATATTTCATTGATTTTTTTTTTAATTTTTCTTCCAATCTCATATAAGGTACCTTTTATAATTATTACAAGAACCAATATCTTATAGTCATGGAGCATCAGTCCACTGCCCCATGGGTAAATAGAGAATATGTCCCTGAACTACACCTCATTGTTCACATGCATGCAGTGGGGGTATAGAACATTATTCAAAAACCCCATTTTTATTTGTATAATCATTCCATGAACGACAAATCATATATCAATCAAAAAAAATATCATATATAAATCATGGTTCAACATCTTTAACATTATTATCACTATTTCATTTATTAAAAACCCTTGGATCAATTCCTTAGTCAGAAGTAATAACATGAATAATTTTCCAATTAATCCATTTATCAACATTCAATTACAAAATTAATTAACCATTCAAGGATATGTAATCCAACCATTTAATTATTATTATAAAAATGCAATTTTTTTTAATTAATTTTAGAAAACAATTATTAACCGTTTCCCTTTCAAAAAATCATTTATAAATTATATATTATAACACATAATAGGCTTAGCTGCAATGTCATTTATGTGTGTTGTGGGATCCATGGGGGTTTCCTAATTACATAAAATTTAATTTATCTTTTAATTTAAATTCAATTTTAAATTCTAGATAAAAAAATAATTAGATATTAATGATAATAATAAAGATTATGAGAATGGAAAATTAGACCACCTACTTTAATATTGTAGATGAATGATTGAAAAAACCTATATAATTTGAGGTAGAATGGTCAAATTTACAATGATAAAGAAGATCAATAACAAAATCCTATATCAAGGATCCATTGAAATGATATCCATTAAATTATAGATCTATACTGTCTATAATGGAGAAAAAAGCTTCCCTATATAAAGGAAAATATATCTGGTATATTGGGAATATTAATCAAAAAGATCTCACATACCATAGTCTGTTCGTTCTCATCCACTTCATTTTTTATTTACCCTAAATGTGGTTCAAAGAGACTTTTAATCCTATATAGATCTTATGAAAATTTAATAAATCATAATATCCTGAACTCATGTAATTAAGAATATAAATTGGGTGTTTAGTAATCTTCCAATAAAATTTTGGTGTTTAGATATCACATGGACTTGGTTTTCATTGGCGTGGCGTACAGTTTTCCAAACAACACAACATAACCTTACACCATACTATATGGGATTCACAGTTACACCATGTTGGGATCATAGTTTGAATAACCATTTTCTGTTCATGTAATCCCCCTTTATCTCAGGGTGTACTACTTTTTAGGGTTTGAAGCAAGGTTTGGTCAAACCATGCACCAAACAAGTGCTTCCCAAAAAACATCCAAAGACCTACAAAACCCAAAAAACAACTTATAAAAGCCTCTACAATCAAAATACCAAAAGGGGGAAAAAGATATATGAATTGATAATAATAAACATCGGTAATATTGTGGACCTTACAATCTCTAAACTATATAATAACTCAAATTCAACCCCTGCTCAATTGAAACTCAACGATTCCAGTTTGAAATGGTCATTCCATTGGTCCCACATATCTGTTTCCCTCTCACATGATTCCTCATAAATTTGATTATGCTTACATAATAATCATATCTAGTACAATTCCCCCCATCCCAACACATTCTCACTATGATCCAAAACACATATTAGATTCTCTATAAATAATGTATCATTACCATGCACAAATTCATTCATGTCGATCACATGTTAAGGGTTAAGTTGATACATCCATTATTATGACTCATGAAAAACATCATAAATATAACTATACCTCCATGGAGGATCTAACTAGTGATCCATCGACCAGATTCTCTCCACAATTTGAAATGGTCCATCAAGCCTTGCGATCAACCTTTCCTACCTCTGAATGCTATGTTGAATAAATATCATTTACATTATAAGAAATACATACTCTAACATTGTAATGTGAAGAGTGTAATCACGTCGATCATCATAAGACTTCTATTGAATATATTCTATATTAAATCATTTTAATATCAACATCATCTTCTATGATTCTGTATGTATGAGACTTCATCCCAACATCTCAAAATCCCCCACCTCCATCTAATACAATGATGATCTACATGTATTACAAAAAAATTTATCATATGGTGGAATCTGAATATTCACATAATAAATGTTGTTATAGGTGAACCAAAATAGAACTAAGTTCTTATCCTATGACCAATAAAAATCTTGGATGAATGATTTTATCATGTCCTCTAGCTATATCATTGTATGCTCTGAATTTTTGTCTGTCTATATGTTATAATTCATACCCTGTAACACCTGCATACCTATTAACTTGTACAATAATTTCAACAAGGATGAAGTAAAAAAAAATTACAATCTGAAACTATTATTCCTAGAACACTTCGAAAAAAAATTATCTATTGAACAAATAAATTATGAAACTGATCAGTCGTGGAAATATTCTAGATAGGAATGAAATGGGTTACATTATTCAATCAATAAAAAATCACCCATACGACATCATTATTCTATTGATATCTTGTAAGGTCACCACAAATACCTTGGTAATATTTTCCTACATCCATTCAAGAATGGTAACTTGATGTAATATTCCACTAAGTCATTGATGCTCACCCTTCACATATTGATAGGTGTAGTGTCATGTTATTTAAGAGCTTATCTCCATTTTTTACATCCCATGTACCAACACTATCACCATTGATCACAGTGTGTATTCATCAAAACAACATTCACTTCCCACATTAATGAATTAAATAGATTTATTGGCACCAATCATATATGAATTGACACAATAACAGGTTTATGTATAAATAATATATCATAAACATATATATTCTAAATAGAAGGAGACTCTCCATGTTTAGGGAATTAACTCATGTAAAAACACTCGGGATCCTTATACTTACTCTCCATTATGGGAATCAGATTTGTGGATCTACGGATGAAGATATGAGGTTTATCTTATTCTATTTACACTTATCCTAAATATCCATCTCTTCTAGAAAGATAATCATCCTCTACTCTAAAATGGACTTCTAAACTGGTGGTGTATGTCTCTTCTATCTCAAAGAGGCATCAATTCTATTTCCTTTCCAGAGAATATAAACAAACTCAATGATGAATGAATACATATACTCAACTAATATTCACTATTTTTGGTTCATATCTATCTATTAGTAGATATAAATTAATCTTTTTTTCTCATTATACATTGTAAAATTTTTACCCAATAGGTAAGTCTCCAACCAAATTAATGCATAAGCCTACATGGCTAGCTCAATATCTCTTGTATGGTCAATCCATCTTTTAGTGACATCGTCCAGGGAGGGAGGGAGATGTTGTCTAGGAATCAGAAGGATATGACTGATTCCCCACGACGAGGAGTAAGGAAGGATTACACCTATCTTCCCAAGCCAATTCCCACAAGATCTAAAGGTATGTAAATTAATAATGAACCTTAAAAGGAAATATTCCAAAGTCTTAATGCAGTATTAATGTTCTCAATGGGAGACGATTACTACAGATGATGCTTTTTATCATGGTGATAGTGATGGGTCGGATTTAAGAGGTATTTAGTTCTTCTGTTTGGTCTGTGTCACTTGTTTTTTGAACATTAATTTTATTAATAAATGGTCAGAGGTATTTTTTCTGGAGACTTTCTGGGTATTTTTATTATCATGGAATCAAAATTCATGATCAATATGTCATGACTTGATAGCTATATATTAACACTACTCAAAATATGATCACTAATAAATTACAAATCATGGTATACTACTCAATCGTCCATGGTAGATTTAAAATTAGAATATTAGTTAAACTATTCTATAACTGTTGGAAAGCATTCTCACATTCTACATAGCATTCAATCATCACCTCTTCATAGTAAATCATGAATGAGGAGTAGCCAAATGGAAATACTCTATGACTAATCTCATATTGGAACCAAGAAAATCCATAAAACATTATATGTCAATGACATTATTAGGATACTCATAAGAAGAAAAATCTTGAACATTATATGGTACCCCAAACAAACAATCCATCGAGATTATGTGTCCCATGAAATATATGATTCTTATCCATAATTTACAATTTTATATCTTGGTATATAGCATGTGCTCTATTTTTTTACTCTAGATTCTGTCACGATGCTGGGTATCAAACTCAATAGTGTTTATGATAACCATGATTTCATCCCCTTAAACTAACACAAACTAATTTAGTTAAGGATGAAAGATATTTTTTCATTTAGTCTATGAACACACCAGGATATTTTTTCAGATTGAATGGAATCACAACGAACTAGTACAAGGAATACCTTCTTTTGAAAGCATTCTACGGTATATCATAATTTCTAACTCACAACCGATGATACACTAATCTCAAGATAACATTGGAGAAAACATATTATTTAATCAAGTTATTTAATATTTCATCTATGTGTGGTAACAGATATTAATTCTTCATTTTCAACAAATTTAAATTTTAATAATTAAAATACAATCACAATTCCCTATAAGAGTTCTTAAAAAATCGTGAGAACCCCATGGTGATGTACATAGATAGATAAATCCATAATCTATAAAATATATTAGTTGAGTAGTAATCTCTTGAATATTTGTTGGTTCCATTCAGTATGGTGTAATAGAATCTGTTCGACTCTATGAATTATCTAATTTTTAAAATGAATATATCTCTTTCATATGTACCTTAATAATTCATCTGAAGCCACAATATAAAACAATATACTATTTTCTGAAATAAAAAATTATTAACAACGTAGTAACCCAAAATAAAACATTTAACTTGGGTGGTGATCTCCCCAAGTTTCTAATGAACGATCCCACATGGCCTTCCTATATAATCCATTCTCCATGATGAAAATAATTTTTACCCTTAGAAAAAGTAATGGTGAATCTCTAATGGTAACCATCAATGTGGGATCAATATGATACTAGTATGTTCATAACCAAAATCTAGTACAATCCAAAAAATTCATTTATGTAAATATCCCAATGTAAATGATACTCACTAACCTTAATGGAACTTCCCTTTGAAAAATAGACATCCCATGTATGTACACCTAGTGGTGTGTTGATCATCATAACCCAAATCAGAAAAACAAACATCAAAGATAAACAACATGAGATATAAGTATATATAAAAAAAATGTGAGTATCATTTTTCAAATAATGTTATAGAATGTGTAGAAGAAACATGAATAGTACCATTAGCTATCGATTTCCAAGCCTCACTATCCAAACTATAAGCTGAAATGTATGAAAATTTCTTGCTCCTCTGCCATGTTCTCTAGTCTGATTACCCTGAGTCACAATACTATGCAGATATAGCCACTCATATACTAAATTATTTTTTCTTCCACCACAACCTACATTGCTAGGAATACTATATCGTCAAGATGGGTATAGTTTGGAAGACACCATTTTCGTAATCTGGTTCATTCATGCACCCCCATCACTATGTATATTTTTTAGGATTCTATAGAACAACTGTAGATATCCCATCATTCATGAATCATGCCAATTTTCCAGTGGTTTGGGACACTATTTACAATAGTGACCTAACCTACCACAATGATGGAATGGAACTCGTTTATTTCCCTCTTTCATTGTACCATACCCCTATTCACACTACATTCTATTACATATTGTGACATTCTTACAGCGATGCTTCATACCCTTAACAGTCATACTTCTTGGCTGTTATGAAAATCCACCAGTCCTCCTCTTGAACACCCCTTCATGCACCTATATGATTTTAGTTCCTTTTTAAGAACATTATAAAAATTATTCAGATGAATGATATTTAATTTGGAATTAATCTCAAACATGTTTCTATACTAAACAAACCACACCGCATTTTTTTTGTTCCCTGCAATTTTGGTGATGAAGAAATCATTGTTTGTGAATTGACTAGCAGTGAACATCACTAACATGATTTTCTCAATTTTCTGTATAAACTCTGCTTCTACCTCCTCCATCAGATTCTCTAGATAATTTCTTTTAATGAACCTAACCTAGATTTCCTTTTACACTATTACCTCTATCATATCATCCTGATCCCAAATATCCCACCAGTTCTTTGATAATAATAAAAAAATATAAGAACTAAAATTCACTCTACAGAGTAAAGGAGTCTATAAATGGTCAATATTTGTCTGTATGGACTCAATATTTAAATTATTTTCATCATGCCCTCCTTCTATGATGAATATTAGTGGGTTCTTCAACTGGAACCCCCATGTCATATCAAACATGTTCTGTATAGCCCACCCTCAGTATCTATCAAGAAATATTTAAGATGAAAAATATTTTCATTTAACTTCTCTTCCAATCCTTTACACAAAACAATTGGTTGATCTTACACTACTATAAGAAGAGAATTTTTAACCATGTCCTCTTGTCTCCATATCAAAAAATGTTATCATGGAGGCATGTCACTAAAATACCAAATGTCATCTACAAAACCTAATACATACTTAACATTTTAAAAAAATTATTCATATAAATCCATTAAAAGTACATCCCCCCAAAAATTCCTATGTGTAAAAAAAGAACTATCACTACCCTCAACCATCCCTAATCGGGGACATGGATAACACAGGGTAAACCACTTTTTCAAAATTCTGCAAAATATTAGAAGGAAATAATTTATTTGAAAACAAACCTGAAATATTTTACATAAAGAATCATGGAAATAAGGTGTTATGAATGTGTAAAACTATATTCATTCCATATAACCGAACATAAAAAATTCTTCTCGTAATTTTTCGGAAATTTCAAAAAGTACCTCGTATCGAAGAAAAAAAATGATTCATTTCATTAAGTTTCATAAAAAACTCCCCACGGTGTTAAATTTATTTTATAAATAGTATAATAAAATTAACAGTATTTTATAATACATATTTATAAAACATATACATGGATGATAAATATATCTTATAAAATACTTTTTTTAAAGGATGGGGTTGAAGCCTCAATTTATTATTTGAAAGCAAAGACCTCTTTAGACTGGGTAGAAGGAGACCCATTACATAGCCTGAAGGCCCAAGGCCAAGTGGCCTGAATACAAGGCTTTAAAGCCCATTTTTTGGCCCAAAGGACCCCTTGGTGAACAGTACTGCTACAGTACCCGCACTGCTACAGTACCTGCTATAGTGCCGCCACCGCTACAGTATCTAGGTATGATATCCATTGAATGTATTCGAAAATCCTATAAATGATTTAACTGATTTAATTTACTTATTATATAATAATATTAATTTTTATGATATCATATATGATCTTATTATAATCATTTTGGTTATAATATTTCATTATTAGACGTTATTTCAGTATTAACTACTTTATTTTATTATGCATGTTCTGTTGAATAAATTTTTATTATCCTAATGTTATATTTAAATTATTAAAAAATAATTAACAATATATATATCCAATTTATTCATTCAATACGTTTATATAAATTTTTAATGTATATTATATAAAATAAATCAAATCACATCCTAGAGATAGTATGTCGTACAAACGCACAAGAAATTATATCATTCTATTCATTATAAAATGGTATGGAAATGGAGTGTGTATATGTTTTTACAGAATAAATATAATATTTTAAAAATAATATGTAGTTATTATTTACATAATTATATCCATCTCTCTAAGATTGTAGTGAAAATCATATTACACTATAACATGGAGACGGCAAGTCGTGTGTACAAACATATGGTGATTTCTGTTTTATATAATGGATAGAAGTGGGAATAAGGTTGTTTCATAACCATAATAACATCTCTGTATATAGTTGATAATAGAGTTATCTCTTTGTATTACAAACAAAAAATGGAGAGTATGTATAAGAATAAATGATCTTGATATAGTCGGTAAAGGAGATTACCTCTTCTTAGGCGAGCACCCTCTTGATCTCTTCATATAGGAACTACTGTTGGTCTGTTAAGAGGAACAGAGCCTCTATAATGTGATAAGGGAAGTTGAAATAGGAAATTTTTAAGGGATAGATGAACTTTAAAGAATAATGATCCATCAATAAATTATGTAGGGGGTTTCATTTTATTGTTGAGGTTGTGGGACCTTTGAAAATTCAAAAACAATTAATTTATAATAAATTCCACCCACATCAAAAAAACCACCAAAATGACATATTCTATACGTGGATATGATATAATGATGTAATATAATCACTCAATAAATTTTAGACATGTATTTCTATCAATATAAACCTTCTCATTTTAACGAACACTTAGTTATTGAGTTTTATTGTTAACTTGGGAAACAAATATTTAAAAATTAAAATGGTGAAATATTTATATATTTGATGTCAATTAGATAGTAATTAAATAAATTATAAAATTTTAGACCATATCATAATTATTATGTATTTATAAAATTTGTTTTTTATTTTCCAATTATTTAACAAAACACAATTTTGATAAACAATCAATAGTGTCAATTTTAATACTATATTATTAATTGAATTTTAAAAACATTAAGATAGAAAAGTAACCTTGAAACAAAAATTCTATTATTTTTATAAGAGGAAAATATAATATAAAATATTATAGGACATATTAATTTTACGATATTATATTTATTTTAATTTTTTAATATCAATTTTTTATCTCCGGGAATAAAATAATTACAACATTAGTTTTGTGTTGTTATTTGATACCAATATTTTTTGAATTAAAATTAAATATAAAATAATATGATGAATATAAATATAATATAATTCAAAATATTACTTTTATTCTTATATATCATTGGGAAAATTCATCATTAAAATTATTATACTTATTCTATCATGAATGTAAAAAGTTTAACATCACTTTAAATAAAATAATATAAGTGTCATAATCACTTATCTTAGGATACAATCTACCAATAACTATAAACATGGTTGATTATTGTTGAGATATATTATACCAATATTATTTTTCCATGTGTGTTTATCTTTTAAGGGTTATTTTAGTTTTTATAGGAATACGTTTATTGATTTTTCATCAATTAAATAATTTCACCATCACTAATATATAAACCATTAAGGTATATGTTTATTTCCAAAAACTAAAAATAAATTAACATGATAAATAAAAAAAATTTCTTTAAATTGAGTATTTATAATAAAATTTATCATCTATATAACCTCAAATTGAAAATGATTTATTTTTAATGATTCAAGTGAGGCATATTTAACATTTCATAAAATAATTTAAATTAAATGACATAATCTCATCCATGTAGATTCTAAAGGATACAATTACAACCCAAATATGATTTATATCAAATCATACCGATCCAATGATATTAATACATCTGTTAGGGTAATTTTATAATATTATTCATACCCTTATTAACCCGATTTACCCTTTTACCTCCCAAAAATAAAAGAATGTTATTAAAACATTTTAGACATAATGATGAAAAATATGGAATCAATAATAAAAATTTTAATGCACATAATTTTCATTAGTTAATTTAAAATTAAGTCTATTGTCGGAACGAAAAATGGGTTTTAAAGGATAGAACATTGCATATTATTGAAATGTTTTAACATTTAAATTCATGGTAAAATTAATTGAAATGGAAAAAATTATAATAAATAATAAAAATATATTCTATTTTTACTTTAAAACATTTAAATTATATTATTTATCCACATAAACTATTTTGATCAAAGAGTAGTTTTCAATTAGAATGTTGAATTTTTTTATTATTAATCAAAACTCGAAGATTTTCTAAAAAACATAAAAATTTTATCCGAAGTAAATACTTTTATCCCACTTCCAAGGAATATGTTTATTTTGATAAATATAAAATATAAAATTATGCACACCTTGATTTAATATCTGGGTGCCATTCAAAAGTGGGAAAAATACATTTTCTGAAAACACTTCTTTTATTCAAAATATTTAATTGTTTATCATATCATGTTTACTAAACATAATATATGAATTTTAAAAATTATATTGTATAAATTACATATCAATTACATTAATAAAATCCATCCATAATGATTTTACTATTCTACAGACTCACTTAATTTCATTTTAATAGTTTTTTAGAAGAAAGATAATATTGTTCATACACGCCATTATAATGACTAGGTTATAAGGTTACACAAGGATATTTATTTTTCACTAAAACTTTATCATGTGTGAAATGAATTCCATAAAATTAACATTACATTTTGTACAACACAAGATAAGTATAGCATTGTGTATTCGAAAAGCTATGTCATTGTTGCGTATATCACAATCATATCTAGGTTTAGAGTAAAAAATAAGTAATCAATGAAATTAAAAAAATCCAAAAAATCTCGAGTTGTTACAAACTACAACATTAAAATGAATCCCTCCATGAAACTCATTATGTTTATAAAAGGTTTAAAAGTTGAATTGATTTTTTAAATAAACCCACAATGGAATAAACAAATTATAAAACAAAATTTTAAAATGGAATGTGAGAAACATAATAGTCTCCCAATGTTATTCATAATTGAGATTCCATATAAGAAACATAGGTGTAATGTGATAGTATTGATATGAAAGAAAAATCTAACCATCATGATATGAAGGAGAGTGATAGAGAGAAATATTTGTATAATGTTTCAAATAATAAATCAATAAATATGTGATGACATAATAGATCATTTGATTTATCAGAAATGAATGTATTTGGAATTTTTTTTGGTTTTATGATCCTATGCATAGTTTAGAAGAATTATTGAAGAGATGAAATGCATACATCATTATGTATAATCTCATTAACTTCTTAATTATCTCTTATTCCAATGAATAAAGATGAACTTTTCATCCTTGAAGCCTTAACTGATCCTGCGATCCTTAAGTAGGATTACATGTCATTCCATATATATAACAAAAAGATGAAAGAAGTTATAATTTATGGATAAGTCCATATATTGTGAGATAAGACTCAATTATAACAAACAACATATTATGCCTAAGTTTAAATTTCATTAAATTTATAATAATAGAATCTTTCTAAAAGATGAAAGTCAAAAATATGAGAAAGAGGTTTACTAAATTTATTTATCTATTATCCCTATATATCATAATTTATTCCATGTTAGTCACATTCTAATAATGTTAATGCCTTAATCATTTATTTTATTTAATCATTGTAATAACATGAATTACTGTAGAACACAAGTGAAAACATGCATTCTTTCAAAAATTATTTCTTCCCACATACAAAAAATCCCAAAAATTTTATATATTAACTCCATGATATAATAAATAACTTTTTACATATATTTATTCTCAGGACATTAATACTATAAAACATCTTATTATCTCCATATCCCAATATTGTGAACATATCACATGTTTTAAAAAAAATCAGTCACATTTCTTCATTACTATACAATATACATAAAAAACTCAATGGACCAATAAATAGATATTTCAATATTCTATAATAATATAAAATATATTCTACAACATTATTCGTGGATATTATTATGTAAAAAAACAATCATTCCACCAATTCAGTGTCATACTCAACATTTCCAATAGTGGTCACATGCAATTTTCTTTTGTCTTTTTCCTTATGATGTTGTTGATGTAGATAATGATCAATAACCCTTGGATTAAGAAATTGGTTTATATAATGTAATATTTTATTGCACCTATAGCAATGAAGTGTGGATGGATCTTTCCCTGTAGCCTTTTCCCTACCCACATTATCAGTTATCATTTACCGATTAATTCTTCACTCATCTGCCCCAAGGAACTTCTTTTCAACACTTAAAAATTCACTATTAAAATTATTAAAATATCACCCACGATTCTGTACACCCATAGTGCTTTATGAAACACTATATTCATTTCAATATGGTTATGGTATTTTCACTTATACTCCATATTTTGTATCTTGTCAAAATCATGTGACTGGTATTTAACACCAACTTCCATTTAATCCTTTATAGATTAATTCACAATCTCATGAAAGCTAATTCATACTCTTATAGTAAATTCCCTTTAATGAATTTGTTTTAAGACAAAAAAATAATCAAAAAAACATTACAGTTACATGATAAATCCAGAAGCACACCTTGCATCACTTTTAATATCTGACTTGTATATACCACAGATTCATCATCCTTTTTCTTAATCTCAAGGAAAATAATTTCTATATTTGATTGAAGAATATGAGTAATGTTATTTTTGAAAAAAAAAATCATTAATTCATCCCATTCCATGGATACAATTTCATATTTCCACCTCATATTGTTTATTAGAGTCCAACACTAGTCATCCTCAACCTCAAAATAAAAAAAGAAACCAAAATTACATTTTCATGTTCTGAAAAATGAGGGATTGAAAATATATTTGCAATCATACTAGCCCATTTTTAAGAAAAAAGGGGATTATAAGACCCAATGAACGAAGGATGATGTTTACTCAGGATGGAATCAACAGAATATTGTTCTCCTCTTAGCTCATTTGGAAGTCCAGAATGATTCATAGATTTTGTAAGTATAGTGGTAAAATGATTCATTACACCTATCATAACATTTGGTAGTTCTGGAGGACAATCATTACATTTTCAAATACATTTACCATTAATGTGGTTCTTTCAGGTTCTGTCCTTTTTCTAAAATCCATTAAAAAAAATGTGAAAGGAAAAATTCATAATGGAAAAATCATAATCAAGGGGATGTACTTTAAATATATAATGTCTATAGTTTAATACTAGGATAATAATGATCAATATGAAAAGTAATGGATTAAAACATATAGTTAGACTTATCCTTCAGGATATCCCTAACAAAACATTAGAAATATCTTAAGGGATCTCGCTAATGTTTTCTCACTATAGTTTGCAAAATGTTAGCTAAACATTTTCTCAGATACCAACTTTAATGACCCAATAATTAAATTCATGGACATTATAAATCTTTTGAAAAATACTTAATAAACTAAACAGACATATTACCAATGACTGTATTAGTATTTTTCATTTGGAAACATATAAGAATTTTTTTTTGAATGATATTCAACATATCCCATAAAGATATTCCTCATTATTTTCCCAACCTAAAACAAGACTTTATATCATGGGGAAATGAAAATGTATGAAAAGGAATAGATCCATTAATATGTTTGGGTAGACAAATAAAATATAAAATAAAACATAAACATAATAATGTAGAAAGATTAAAATAACTTTTAAAAATCATTCTAGATATAATAAATATCAAAATCGTGTGTCCTGAAATAAATATTATTGTTTTTATTAGGAAAAAATATTTAAGGAACATAAAACATGATAAAATATCATTGGAAAATAACATGGAATTATTGAAAACACATAGGCATAGAAAATAATTTCTAAATTTTCCCAGGCTGTTTTCCAAGATCATCATTGCAGACAAGGTCCTTTAATCGACCTAGTTCAATCCTCCTTCCAACCATGTGTTACTAAACATATATCATTTATCATTACATACGTGTGAATATCATAAGAAATAAATTATTAACCAATTCATTGGTAGGAGATATATTTCCCACCCATCTCGTGATGAAATCATTTTTATATGTTCCAGAAAATAGAAACCATTCTCCATAGCACTACAATAGGAATAAAAAGACGTTTTTTGTACATCATTACATCATAACATTCATCATATGAATCAAATTGAATTCATAAATAACATTAAATTATAAAAAAATAAAACCAATGGAATAATATGGAAATATTACATTAAACATAACCCTATTAAAAAAATTTCATCTTTGTTGGAATATAATTTTGATTATACACTTGAGGTTAATTCATAAATAAAATATTCTTTCCTCTTCAAAATAATTTTATTTTCTCAAATTCCCATGAAATTTTAAATAAAAATAATTAAATTGAAAATAAACCTCAAATCATATATAGGATGATTCCTGAAAAAAAGGTGTTATGAGGTGTAAGATTATCTATATTATATATAACAGAAAAGAATATATTATTCTCGTACTTTTGTCGAAATGTAAAAAAGTACCTGGTATCGAAAACAGATAAACGATTCCTTTTGTACTATTTCATAAAAAAATCACCAATGAGTAAAATTGGCCGTAAAAATTATTATATGAATATAATAAATATTTAATAATATATATGTATGAAACATGAACATGAATGATAAATATACTCCAGTAAATAAATACGTATAAATTATCTCTAATAAAAAAGTTATAGCGGAATTACCCCTTACCTTCGGTCTAATATCAATTCTGTGTATCATAACCTCATGTAAAATAAAAAAACTGATATTATTGACTTATGTCAAGAATCGTAGTCATTTTTATGATTTCATATATGATTATATCACCATTTGTTGGTAAATAACATTTTATTATCACTCGTTATTAAGGTATTAAATACTTTATTTTATTATTCATGTTTTGGAGAATAATATTTTGTTGTACTTATTAGGTAATATTTATATCATTAAAAGATAATACCAAAAATATATATATTATACTTATTACTTATATAAATCTATATAATCATGTTTCAATGGATATCTAGAAGAATGAATAAAATCACATCATGAAGATGGTAGACTGGATGCATGCATGAGTGATGACATACTTCCTTTAATTATGAAAGGATAAAAAGGTAAATGGTTTATAGGTTATTCCATAATCTATATCATGATTAAATAATCATATATAGTTATTATTTAGGTCATTATAATCAAATTTATCTTCTGTATAACCTTATATAAAAATTGATTTAGTTATTAAAATTTGAGTCAGACCAATTTAACTTTTCATTAAATAAAATAAATTAAAATCCTAATGTCATCCATATGGAATCTAATGATACAGTTACGACACAAGTATAATTTAGGTCAAAAAATACTCCTCAAATTAGATTAAATCAATTGTTAGGGTAGTTTTATAATATTATATACACCCTTAATTACCATATTTTCTATTTTACTATATTAATGAGAATTACCCAAGTTACTTTTGATTATGAAAAAAACAAATTCTATCAAACTACATTTGAGATAATGAGTAAAAATATAGAATACATTTTTATAAAATAAAAACATAGATGTTTAAGAAATAAAATTAAAATTAATCTCTTTTTGGGAATGAAAACATGTTTTAAAACTAAAAACATTGCAAAATATTGAAATTTTTTTAAAATAAATTCACATTAAAATTAATTCCAATGAAAAAATTATATTAACTAAAAAACTATTCTATACATTCATTATGAACATTCAATTATAAAATTTTCCCACATAAATAATTTCATTGAATGATTTTATTTTCAATTAAAATTAAGTTTTTTTACTATCTATCATAACTCATAACATATGAGAAAAATTCATACATTCACCAAAAGAAAATTATTTATATCACTTTTTGATGAAGTATTTCATGTTCTTAAATATATGATCATTGAAATTCAAAAAATATGTATTTAAAATGGGTGTTCCATCAAAAGGTGGAAAAAATTATTTTATTTAAAAAATCATTCCTTTAGCCAAAAAAAGTTTTTTTTTATATCATGACTAGAATATATATACAATGAATTTTAAAAATTATTTAAAATATATTATATATCTATTAAATTGATAAAATTCCCAGTGAGTGATTTTATTATTTTATAGACTCATATGAATTTTATTAATTTTTCAGATTAAAGATAATATTGTTCATAACCACCATTGTAATCACTATGTTATAATTTGAAAAAATAATTTTTTGTTGTTCACATAAAATTAGTAATGAATTAAATGAATTATTTCATAATAACAATACATTTTGTGTAACACAAGCCATGAATAGTGTTTCAAATACCACAAGATAAGCCACTATTGAATATAACACATGCTTATCTTGGAGGAGCGTACAATTTATGAAATAAATGAAATAGAAAAAATATTTCATAAAAATTTTAGGGTGTTACATCAACGAAATATAGAATGATTTTGGAACATCATGGGTACATGAAAAATCAGTAGCTAAATCACACCTCATTATTAACATGCATGCATCGGGGGCCATGAGCATTAGTCTAGCACCCCATGTGAATTATGAGAATCATCCCTTGATCAACACTTCATTAATCAATGATTCATAAATATTATGTATATCACAAATATATAATGGTTCAACATCATTTTAATTCTAATCAATAAATTTTTTCAAGATAGATTATTTCATTTACCAATAAAAACCTTTGTTTTTAACTTATTAGTACAAAATAACATGAATATTTTTCTATTAATCTATATAAATTCACATTTTAAATTCAAATGAAATTGTATGTCATAAAATAAAATGAAATAATTACACATAAATGAAAATATAAATTAGTATTAGAATAATAAATTATACCACCAACATTAAGACTATTTTGACCATTCTCAAAATAGTTATAGTCAATTATTTGTAGAACAACTGAATTCATAATGGATGGGATGATCTAGGATAAAAATATATAATTATGATCCAAAAAAATGTGATAAATTAAGACCTAGATCTAAACCATTTAAAATAATGGAAAACAGAACTCTCTAAAAGAGAAATAAATAGTTGAGAGAGAAGAAATAAAAAATGATATCACATATTATAGTGGCCTTAATCTCATCCACTATATCTTTAATTTAAATCATATGTTTTTTTAGGATCTTTGAAATCCTCTCATGAGCCTAAAAATATTATTATAATCATATTTTGTCTAAATATTGTGATTAGTGATCTAAAATGGTTTTTTCGGAATCAATAAATTTAATATCTATGGATTATAATCCTATAAGAACCATATCCTATGTGGGGCACACTATTTTATAAATTATATACCATAACTACAAAACCAAAAATTAAGGGGTTCTAAATTAATCCATTGTGGCCACTTGTCTTTAAAACCAAGTTCCATCCTTAAATGATCTTTCTTTATAGGGGTAAATGTTTTTTTGGGGATTGGAAAAAGGTTTGGGACAACCATGCACTAAAACTATAATACTAACACCCCCCATAAAAAACTCCAAAACTCCCACGAACACACCCATGAAATTCCTCAACCGATGTAAAATAAATGGTGAAATAATACCTAAAATGAGTATGTTACTTCTCTAAAACGCTATGGATCTTACAACTCACTAAACATTAGAGTACTTATTATATATTATGATATCCATCATAAACATATTCATTTTTGGGTAACATATTTGATTCCACATCAATCAGATAATTAAAATATGACAATTTTTTTCTTCATTATCACAAAAAAATTACCATATAATCAATTCAAAAACCATTGAAAGTAAATAGGAATCATAAAAATTTCATCATATTAGCATGGAATAACATTTTGATGGGAAATTAATCTCATAATTAATTCATTAAAACATAATTAAAATATTTAAAATAAATAGATTTTATAGAATCACCCATAAATCATCATATTCATAAGAAAATACATAGAATTAATCTAGACGGAATCCAAATATCATATCCCTATAAAGTAATAATCATCCTTAATGTTTTTTGAAATAGATGAAATATAACATAAAAATATCATTCAATCCATCCATTGGAAACATAAAAAAATAATTATTCAATATGTTTCCATTATAACTACAGATTCTATGAATATTGAAGATAAATTTACCATTGAAAATCACCTTGGAATATTTTAAATTGACCCTAATTTTAATGAATCATCATGATAGTGTGAAAATAAATACATGTCGTACATGTTAAAATAAAATATTTGTTTCTCACCATTGAATAAAATTAAGAAATTAATTGTTATAAAATGTTTATAAGGAATATTTTTAAATAATTTAAAAGAATGTAAAAGTCAGGGAATATTATGTTATAAAACATTCATATAATAGGAAATAATTTTTAACTTTCTTGGTATATAGACAAATCATAAAAATATTATCTAAAATATTTGAAATAATATCATTAATTTTTTATGAAAAAATTCCTGAAAAACTATAATATATTGAAATATATGGGTTTTAATTTTTTGTATCCACATAATTACTCTTAATCGATATTTAACATACACAGTACCTAAATGAAATGAGATAATAACATAAAACCATACAACATGTTCTATGTTGCTTCAATGATGTGAAAAATATTCTATTCCACATATATATATAAATATATTATTCATATAATCCTATATAATATATGAACACAAAACATACTATGTAACGCGAATTTATAATTTTTTATTATCCTTTTATTAATGATTTCATCATTAAAATAATTATTTGGGTGAAAATTGGTTAATTTTCAATTCATGATCTATTTCAATAGGTGGAATATATTTCACTTATTCGTGGATTCATAATTTATAGAATCATAGTCAAGATATATGAATCATATTTATTCATCGTATAAACTTAAATATTTGAGCATATAAATAGATGATAATAATAAATCACATCATTTCTAGGAAGTTGCAGTACACACATATGCATGTTCGATGGTGTCCTTTTCCAATGAATTATAATGTAATATAATGAATAATATATTATAATTATAGACGAAAAATTATGTCCTGATTATAATTTATTGAAAATAAATCTACCATAATAAACATCAATTAATGAAAATGATGGAAGATGAATCATATCAATATGTTGAAGTTGATGTCCACACATATGCACCGGTGACAATTGCATTACCCAATAGAAGAAAATGAAGTGGAAATTGGTTTATCTATCATAGTTAAAAAAATTAATTACCTATAATATATTCAATTCATTATTTTATAATGGATACTATATATTCGGAGTAGTTATAAGAATAAATTAAATTTCCAATACTCGTTTTAGAGTTATACAACTTCAACGAGAAACCACATATGGAAATCACTTTTACCATTTAAATGATGATATTGGGATAAAAACATATATGTTTCGTAGGATTCTAAGAATAGATAATATTAGGGATCAACATTGATATAATTCTAATGAATTGTTAGGATGAGAGGCATGTTGATTTCATTTTACACGAATGAGAGGGGACCCAATTTCAATTTTGCAAAATACTAAAATATTATAATTTCTTAATCAAGAAAATATGCTCAAAAATTTAACATAATTGTATATTAAAATGATAAAATCCAAATATAATCCTTCAATCAAATTAATCCCATTATTTATGTTATTAACAATCGATATATCTTATGATAACCCCATTGGATAATCCAATTAAGTACCAATAACGGCAACACATTTTCAATTTTATTTATTCACAATGAAAAAATTGTATAGTCAAATTATTACATTATATTAATTATTATGATTAAAAATATTGATTACATTTAGAAGTATAATTTTCCATTAGTGTCAAAAATTAATTAGAAACTATGTACTCAAAACACAACTAATCCGTTTTTAGAAACTGAAATTTTACTCATAAAAACACATTTACAAGAATTTTATTCCACATATAAAATAAATAATAATGTGAAAATATTATATTTAACATATAATCATAAAAATATTAAAATTATTTTATAATAATAATCATTTAAATTTTTTGATAAAAATTAATATGTCCATGAAAATAATTTTTCTAAAAACATCACATTTTCCCATTCAAAAGATTTAATATTAAATCCTATCAAATTAAAAGAAAATTATTTCATTTTAAACATATATAAAAATCAATTTTCTATAATTTAGTTAGTCTTATACATCCTTACAAATTCAATGGATAATTGATAACTATAAAATTAAATAATTAAATTTGTATAATGTTTTTTTTAAACTCATTGTTGTATGTAATGAATGTTATCAATGAAATACGATTTATTTACATTGTTTCAAATCCAAAAATCATTGGGTGTTACAATTATAATTTACCATTAATGAATCTCATAGTCATAATATTATTTATATAACTCATAATGTAAATGTGATGATGATGAAGTAATTTTTTCGATGATTAATCATTATAAAAGAGTATATGATAAAAACATATGTTATAAAATATGGATTTCATTAGAAAAATTATGTTCATTTTAATGTTCATTCTATGTAAAATTAAAATATTACAAATAGATCATATAATTGATAGATAATCGCATTTGTTTGAGAAGTCCTAGTCACTAGAGGGTGTTATTGCATGATGAGTTGTCATAAGAGTCATGACATGTTCTTCTTTTAGATGGAGGGACATATCAATGATTAATTTATTTTCTCATGATAAAATATTCAAAAAATAGAGAAATTATGAGATCCTTTTTCTTAATAAACCATTTGGTCTAACAATAAATGTAAAATTTTTTGGGAAGTAGTTGGAGAAAAAATGGATGATCATTTACTATTGGATAATTCCATGCCATGATTTATGTGATATTACAAAATCCATGATTTTGACAATGTGTATAATTTTATACATTATGATATTTTATAATAAAACCATTAATTTTTTATAACAATATTAATTTTTGGGTATAATAAATATATGTGTGTGTGTGTGAAGGATGAGGAAGAAGTGGGTGTAGTTGATGGATGCCACCTCTCCTAACAAGAATTTGAAAAAAAAATCATTAGATACCGATATGGGAATTTATTTCTATGAAAAAATGTGTAAACATAGGACTTAAATGAATTAAATTTAATATAAGAGAGGAATGATGGAAAAATAATGGAATAAAAAAGGGTACAATATCATTTAATAAATGATTATCACAAATATTTTTTAGACTGAATAAAAAGGAGGTTCAAACTATAAACAGATCAGAAATAGGTATGGAAAACTACATTTTATCACGAAATAAACAATTCATAGGAATAATATATTCACTATCAAGTTTGTTGAAAATATTGATATAGTAGGAATCCTTAATTAGTTTTTTAGACAAATTTATTTATGTCTTATAATATGTGTTCTTGGTTACTCGAATCCCATTTTATATACCTTTTTTAGTTATAGTAGATGACATGATCATGAGTATATGTAATCAACCCAAGAACATATCTACAAATTTTTACTAGTTACACATGTACAACTGCGGTTCACTTTTTTTACATTCCTTGGCACATTATGTATTCGATAGTGAAAGCATCTAATTTTCATATAATAGAGTTTTATTTTTTATTAAATCATAAAAAGATGTTAGAATTTTCACAAATTTATCCATATCTGAGTAATATTTAAACATATGGTTGGTCATAATGCAACTGAAATCATATATAATTTTATATATCATCAAATTTTATTATATTTATATCAATAATATCTCATGATCATTATGACTCATATTCAATAAAAGAAATTATAATTAATTGTTAACAATAATTTTTTTATTTATTGTTGTGTATTCTCAGATGAAATAGATGAATTTTATTTATTCATTTAATGGATTAATCATATTATCATATTAATAAATTAATGTAATCATCTAATAAATTCAACAATTTTTTAATGTAATTGAATTTTCTTATTGATCTCTTAAATTTTATTTATTATAAAAGATAATTTGAGATATTTTTTAATACAATTATATTTTCCAAAAATTTATACTATTTTTCAATTGTCTTAGTTTAATTTTTGTTCTCCTTTTTATAAAGATATTTAGTAAACATAAATATTCATGAGAAAAATTTTTCATGATTTCTACAATTTTGGAATAAAAATAACTATATGATTCATGGACACATACTCATTATAGTATATAGTTGATTGATCTTTTGGGAAATAGTAGATAAAATATTAAGTCAATTATAATCATTAATTAAATTAATTTAGTGGTAATAATAATTATAATTTCTACATGGTTAAAATTTATTCATCTTGATTGGTTATATGTGATGGAATAACTATTATTTATATTTTATTTCTAAAATATTCTATAAAAAAATTCAAATATGTTTCTTATTTATTATCAATGGGACCACATAAAAAATTATATTTTAAATCATAGGTCGAACCTATTTGAAAACAAGTTATCATATCCATTGAACATTTCAATGATTTATTAAGAGGTTGGATGAGAAAGTGGATTTTCTTCACCAAATTATATTAATTAGTATCATATCACCAATTATATTGAATAGAAATAAATTTTTTAAAATTGATCACGTTACTCCTAAAAAAATGAAATAATACAATAATGAATAATAATACTAGATATTTTTACTATATTCACTTGTAGAATGGTTGACTATATTCATAATTTTATCATTGAAATCCTTTTCATAGATGAATAACTAATATAAAATATTTAATATATTATTACTAATTTGTTATTTATATAGGAAAAAAATAAAATCAGAGTCACTAGGGTAGAAAATTGTAATGATAAAGTTAAAAAATTTAACACTATTTTGTTATGAAAACATGTTCTTATGTTTTATATTGTGATGTTCTAATATTTCAAACTATTAATGCATCTATATCAAGTATAAATAAGTTCAATAAATTGAATTATATAATGAAAAATGTTTTTATTTAGATATCCTATATTGGGCCATATATTTGAAGTATAAACATGGTGAAGTGTAAGTGTATTCATAATATTCTATAAAAACAATCATTATTAAAAAATGAATCTATATAAGCTTGATCCTGACCAATGGTCATACACTTAATTATAGTTTTTATATAACCATACAAACTAATGATCACTCTTTATCTTCTTCCATGTATCCACTATAATTGTGGTACATATATTTGATATTGTCATAGAAGACTCTTGGAAATAACATTTTATGATAATATAGATTTCACCAAAAATTTAGAATATATTTTTTTTCACTTCATCCACTTGTTGTATCCTTTATTCCAATGTAAAATATAGAAAATACATTATAATTTGGTTAATTTTATTCAAGCCTCACAACCATCATTTTATTATTTACATGCAATAAAAATGATCTAGATTAAACAACATCATTATTAAAAAAAATTCATATGTTAGGTGATGTAATGTTTGTTATCATATACTATACTGGGTAAGTCAATGATTTTATGTATACAACACTCCCTAGATGAAGTAGATCAATTAATATTATTCAATTTTCTCTAACCTTCATAAAACCATGATCACAGTACATATAAAAAAATATTTTATCATTATAAAAATGGATCCTTAATTAATTTCTATAAAAATATGCTTACCAAAATTCTTCCATGAATATACCCTAATATTTTATAATAACCATAAATATATAAAAATAATCCCTCACAAGTAAATGTATAATTTAATTCTAATTAATATTCTTAAATTTTTTATTTTCATAAAAAATCCTAGTTAACATTATACTCCTAGAATGTGAATATAATATCATTTCATTATTTTTATTGACATTTCAATGTTATTCCATTGTAAAATTTCATAAATTATTACCCTAAAATAACCCTTCCTTTTATCAAGGATAAATAACCACTAGTACAATAAATGGTATCTCAATTACTTTAAAAATATTCATTTTAATTCAACTATAATAATATAAAGATGTATTTATATGTTAACTTATAAATAAATTTATAAATCATGGAAATATATTATAAATATTGTCATGGGAGATGAGACCCCAATAATGTTTTTAATAGATTATTCATAAAGACCATAGTCAATTTTATTAAAAATTTTTGAAAAAATGTCCATTTCAATATTATTAATTCTATAACCAAAGCACTACGTGAGAATTTTTTATTCATTATACACTGTGGTTTAATTATAATCTCTCTTGTAGACATAATTCTAATTCTTAAAAAATAGTCCTTACTCAATTATTTGTAAAACATTCCAAATTCTCACTTTTTATCAAATAGCCATAATAAAATGAAAGTAATTTCTCTGTTTACCATTTCGGAAAAGTATAAGGTAAAATAATTAATCAACCTTGTAGTTCATTATATATTGGTTTTAATAGGTTTTTCTTATTCTGAATCCTTCTTAAGAAGTATAATCTCAACTATGACCTGGTTTTTCAATGGGAACTCAAATAAAAATTTACATTATATTATTATATTCTATAACTATAGTATTATTAAATTATTCAAGTTTTCCAAGACCATATAATACTATTTTATATAGTTTATAAAACCTCAGGTGTGTATGAAATATATAAATCCAACTTCTATAAATTCCCTAAGAACCATTATGTTGGGTTCTAAATCATAATTTATTTAATGTAATTTGATGATTTTTCCTCTTCAAATATTGTACCTTCTCCATACATATACCAAAAAAATTCTTCCAATACATGATATGCAAAATTCCACAGGCTATGGAATGGTGTTCCCACATCAGAAAATAAATTTCTATACTCATCTAAAAATGAAAAATCATTTTAATAATGTACCTAATTAATAATTAGACTATACCAGAAAACATAATTCATTAAAATAACCCATACATGAAAATTTTAAAATCTATATACATTTAGTTTTATTCATCCTCTCTATGGCTTCCAAATAAATTATATTTTAGGCCATCAATGAAACATCCCCATTTCATATGCATAGGCTCTATAGTGGATTAGATTCAATGCTCTATTTCGTATAGAAATTAATGATATATCAACATCCAATCATAGGTATTTCATTCTAGGGTGTTACATGTTCATAATGTATTCATACCTCAAATTATTCTACATTTTTTATCATGACATGATAACATATGTTAAAATATAATAGAAAATAAAATCCAATTAAAACCAACCCATTGGTTGAAGTATTATACACAAATATATTTTATTTTCTATACTATGAAAAAAATATCCTTTAGGAAAGAACCATATACGTTGAATTAAAATTTATTATAATTAATTCTATAAATTAATAGAATATATTTATTATCCAATATTATTTTTAAAAAATAATCCATATAACTAGTAATATCAATTATCCATTATCCTGTATTAGTTAATTCTTTACTATATTCATGTGATCATGGAACAACCTCTTCTCCCACTTTTCCAAAATGAGTCACTTATATTTTTTTCTATTGATATATCCACATTTCCAAAATTTTTAAAAATCCCCTAAATCATGGTCCATTACACAAGATAGGATTTTTACTTGTGGGAATCGTGAAACTAGTGAAAAATGTTCTTTTAACTGAAACATGCTTGAATGGGACCTCATGGTACCCACAATTCAGTTCAAATTTCTAAATTACCAAACTAGCCTCAAATGGCCCTTCTAGAAAAGGGAATCATGTTACTATAGTCAACATGCCATCTGGTAGCCTCATTTGGATGTTATGACTATTATATCCTTTTGCTCGAATATTTTTCTAGGAATGTCAATGACTTACTATAGACTGAACGTTGAGATCTATCCCCTATATCCATGATCAACCATATATATAATGACAATTATTTGATTGAATTCCTTTATCTATGTACTCTCCTTTTTGACTCGTAGTTGCGGTTGACCACCCATAGACTGGTCCTGCGGTCGGTTTACCAATGATAGCTAAAGATTTCATAGCTCCATGGCCGAACACAACTGGGGTATTCCCTAGCACAGAAGTTTCGACCAAGTTTCAACTAGGGTCCGTCTCAGACTAGCACTGCTGGCATGCCTCAACACGCCCTTCCAAGCCTACCTCAGCCCTCTTAGTCCCATCTAGAATGTCTGGCCCACACCACCTCGGTTAATAAACTTGCCACTAATTGTGGATCATGCAACCACCTTCTATGGATCATCAACCTTCCTCAATGTTCTATGGTCAACTACTATTTCCCACCACCATACCTCATTTGATGCCCAAAACATGAATCAAACACAAAATTGGGATCATTGGACCCTCATCTATATAGATATATTCCCCAGTTGATGATATGTTGATATTTAACTTTTCAAAAACGATAACAACGACATTGGAAAGAACGTTGGAAGAACCAGTGAAAAAGGGATCCAACTATAGATTGGTTGATGACCGTGTTAGTCGGTCAACTAACACTGATGTTAAAGGATGATGAAATTGAACAAAAATACATTTATTATTTAATAATTTAAATAATGGATATATGTTCCAATGTAAAGAATCCAACCTTGACTTTGATTAGTTCACAATTGAAGAAGACACTTTCCCATTCTTTGTCAAAGATTCATTTTTGATCTAAAAAACGAATAAGGGACAAGCATCACTATCATTGGTGGGATGATTATGAGGAAATCGTAATCATGAAACCATAACCACATATTTAAAAAAAGTAATCATGAAAAGGGTATCTTCTTAACTGCACCCTCTAATGGTCACAGAATATGAAAAAATCACACAATTTATACTATATTAAAAACTCAACAGAATAATTCTATTTCAAATATGAGTCCCCAGATATGATTTATTCATATTTTCATTCAACGTAAAATAAAATTATTTTATTATTTTATTTATAGTTACGTCCTAAGTGACTTTTTCTACAGAATAACAACACCGAAAAATGTTATGTATCACCAAGGTTAAATGATACATTATAGAACAAACACCACATTCAAATTTCTCATCCACTGTAACATTTATTAGTTATATCATTTTTATTATGTTCGTAGTATAAAATATAATTAATATATTTATAACATTATTTATGGGCACACCAAGTCACGGAATTTCACACGGTCTCTGTGTATTACTCTAGAAATATATATATAAATATTTAATAGTGTAATAAATAAAAAATATTCCCTATATCATTTCATCGTTTAATATTTTTTTTACTAAATGAAAAAATTGGAAAAAAAACTTAGGATACTAATCCACAATTTGGCTTTCCTATTCTATGGAATCTCTTAAACATTATTGTGTGACCATAGTATGCAAACCGATGGGTTGGCTATTTCAATGTAATGTCAAATCCTATTGATCCTAAATTACCACAAGTCTTATTCAATGGTGTATCCATATTATAATTCAAGATAATCCTAATCAATAACATGTATAGGTTCTTTCACGTATCTCATATGTTGTGGAAGGTGGAAGACATCATAAACCCTCTATAGTTGTGGGTGTAGAGAACAATTATAGGCATTCTCACCAAACCTCTACATGATCTCAAATTGTTTGATGAATCATAGAGATTGATTTCGTCCCTATTTTAACCTCTTTATTCTTCATCACGGGGAGACTCTCAAGAAAACGTGGATTCCATACTCAATCTACAAGTGGCTAAAACGACAATCATCATAAGTTTTCAGTCTACACTAGGATATCTTTATCTATTCATGGATGAATTCAAAATTTTATTTCATTCTATGCACCAACTTCAGGACCACCAGGGATGATTCCCTAACCTCGAACCAACATAATAGTGACCTAAATGGTGTCTGTTAGAGGGTCTTACATGGTTCCATACCAACAATATAGTGGTAGCTATTGTTGTATGAAAAATCTACCAAAGGCATGTGATCCTTCCAACATCGGCCAAAACCCAACATAACATCCATTAGAATATCCTTCAGTACAAATATAGTACACTCTATTTTAGCATCATTCTAGGGGTGAATGGTTGTACTCATCTGTAGATTGGTTCCAAATGTGCCATGTTGGCCTCTACAAAATCATGAAATAAATTGTGCATCATGATCGGAGAAAATTTTCGTGTGTACCCCATGAAGGCATTAAATCATTCATAAATTCAACTGATGCACTATTTCCACCAAACTCGGTTCCCTGTTAGAAAGGAGGTGTGCCTAATTCATAAGTTAGTCCAATGTCTCTTAGACAGAGTCATGGACCTTTTTATATTTGGAATCTGTATGATGAATTCCACTAATATTCCATCCCTTATGTGTTTCCTTATACCACCTATAATTCATGAATCATGAACTAAATGCACATATGGGATCATTTGACCATGATCTACACAGATCTATACCCTTCTAAAAGATCCATTATTTATTGGTCATACCAAAATGATAAATAGGATTTCATGAAGAACTGATGAATAATATGACAAAAAGGGATCCAAATATAGATTGGATAATGGATGTGCTAGTATCACCATCAATTTTGGTGTTTAATAATTAAGAAATAAACAATGAAAAAATATTTCAATCATTAATTGAAATCATGGATTTATAATCCAATGAAAATAATCCTACCTCAATTTGTATTTGTTCGTCATTAAAGAACATTCCTTCCCAGGATTCATCGAATATTCTTTGTTGATATGTCAAAGGGGGAAGGGAGAGGTATTTTATATCAATGGTGGGAGGATTATGAGGCATCCCTAATAAAGAAACCATGATCACCAGTTTATAACATGTAATTAGGTTATGGTTATCCTATGAATAAAACCCACTAATGGTCGCTGGATACGAACATCCATCTTTCTCTCAATTTTTGTTGTGCTTATGGAAAACAATGCTTTATGAACTCAACAGTATTATGAGATTTAACATCCAAATCCATGATCCAGATTTATTAATATTAATAAACAAAATAAAACAAAATAATTTATTTATATTATATACAATTATATCCATGGTGACTTTTTTCTAAATCTTTTTTCTAAATAATACCCATGTCATGAAATGATATGTCTCTCTTATTGTAAACCCCACCTAAAAATAGATTAAACACTTATATTTCTGATCTATGACAACATTTAAGAGTTATCACATTTCTATCATATTCATAGTATAAACTATATTTAGTTTATTTAATATTAATTCTTGGCACACTAAGCCTCAGAGTCACACAACGTATCAGATCCTAGCTATGAAAAAAAATATATAAATATTTCAATTTATTACGAGGGAAAAACGGGTATCTAAAGTCATTCAATTTTCATATTTGATGTGTATTATGAAGTTGTAGGGATACTAACTTCTTTTTCTCTCAAAGGATCTTCTTTATAAGGTTTGCTATATTTATTCAATGTCTCTATAACATGGTACAATTTAGGTGTAAAAATGTAATATATGATTTTAATTAATCTATTTTTTAATTATCACTTTTAAGTTCAAATTAATTCATCACCCCTTCATTGGATTAAATGTATCTAATGAATTCAATTTGATATTACATCATATTTTGGGGTGTTTTTGAAGATAGATAGTGTGATAAGGAAATAAATGTACGTGAAATATCACTAATTATTCTTGACGTGTACATTGCCTTCTCATATATTTAAAAGGTAGTTATTGATACTCATGATGATAAATTTAATGAACACATTGATTAGAAATGATTTAATTTTTCCCTGATGTATCATTAAATTAATAATTTTATGAATAATTTTTATATGAGTATCATTTCATTATGTCAAAAATATGGAGAAGAATACAATGTTTTTTATAAGAGGTTAAAGTTTATAAAATAGACAGTGAAACACGAAGAAATTTTTCCAGATAGTTTTACAAGTTTCATAATGTAATAATTCTTCCAAATATATATGAAAATTATTATTCATATCATTTTAATTATATGATATTTTTGGAGAAACCAAAATATTCATAATAGAAGCAGTGCATCATGCTATATAGAGAGGATCAAGGAAATGGTGGTAATAAATTTGACATGAAACTATAATGTACTAGTATAAATACCAGTATCCCCAGATGATTTTGAATACTATTATTTCTAATGGGAATCATGAAAGTACTTATAAAAATGTTATTATAAATGGGCTATCATATGAAGAAATGTAGTTTGGGTAAATAGGAATGGAACAAGGGGAAGATAATTCATCTATTCCTTTAATTTCACATTGGATTTACAAGTAAATGTGGAATATGGCTAAATTATAATGAATGAATCATAGGAACGTGATAAAATTGGGAATTCATCTCTTAAATAAATATTTCAGGACCCTTTATATTCAAAAATATTGGATTATATCAATAATAATATGTAATATAACTTAATGGAGGGAATGTTTTATGATATAGAGGATGGATCTTCACATCCAAAAAATATATTCTTTATATAAATACCTAAATTAAGGAATAACGATCTAGTTGTTTAGTAGTGCATATAAAAAATTTTTCTTTGAAACTATTAGATGAGGAATGATAATTTTAAGTTGAATAGAACTATGTATATATGATCTCAACATCATACATGGACAGTTAAATATCAAATTAAGTCCTCGATTTTCCAATAGAATTATATTATTACAATTCATAATGTTTCTTTGAAAATTTTCATGCTCTTTTATCATTTGTACGATGGAATTTATTCTTTTTCTACCCATTACTATCCTTATACCATTTATTTTCACTTAAAAATATGGATATGTTGATTTGAATAATATTATTAACAATTGAAAACAAATAATGAATTAGTAATAAAATATCATCTCAATAAAGATGAATCATGCATATCATTAAAAGTTAAAAATAAAATAAAAATAAAATAAATTTAGATTATATTTTAGATAAATCATCTATTAATGTTGAATAATGATATAAAAACAAAAGTAAAATGAAGGGTTGAATACCCCCTTAGGATAATGGTTTCATTTGACAAATTCGTACAAAAATGGGGGAATGAATTAATGAACATGAAAATATACAAAAAAATAAAAATTAATATGGAGAATTTTATATATCATCATTTACTATAAATTAATATGTTACATCAGGATGAAGACTAGTAAAACAAAGAGATGATATTGAGATAATATTCTCATCGGGAGATATTTATAGAATGACCTAAGCACAAGTGATTGAGAACCTAAAAATTGACTACATAAATACTATGACACTATTAATAGAAATAGAATATTAAATTTAGTGTATAAAATATATACAAACCATTTGAAATTGGTGTAGGGAAAGGGATATAATCCAAATGGTAATAGTTGTGATAAAATCATCTTGTGATATCTGTATATCTTCACATAAAGTTAAATTATTTAATTTTTAATGGATATATATATATATATGTAAACTCATGAAATGGTTAATATAAAAATAGTAAAATAATTATTATATAAAATAATTTTTATAATATTATTATATAAGAAAGAATAATCATAAAGTTGAGGGTTGAGAGAGAGTTCTCATAAAAAATATTATAACTTAATAACAATGGATTAATCTGTGGGAAAAAATTCGACATATGTTTAAATGTTAATAATTTATTTTTTAAATATATACTAAGATATAAAAAATTTATAATAAAATCACCGTATGAGATTTTATATCAAGAAGTATATACATAACAAAAAGAAATTAAAATGAAAAATGGAACCTTATGAATATTATAAGGTATCACAAAATTATAAATATATGATATGAAAATGAATGGAAACATAAATTCATGGAAATTTATATAAATTTAATGAACATGTATTTTGTGAATTAAATACATATAATAACATTTAAATGATGGATACTGAAATAGAAATCAACCAAAAAAGGAAAGGTGGAGAGAAAACCAAATCCTTCGGTCCTCTATGATTTTTTTATCATATCTTCACCTACATTGTAAAAAAATGTTGATAAAATCATTAATAATGAAGAATATTTCATCCATTTATTTTATTATTGATCAATAATAGTCATTTAAATTTATTTATAAATATATAATAGAAATAAATTTTCCCCCTAATATATTTTTTGGAAAATCATCTTTTATTTTCCAAGAAGTGGTTTTGATTATTATAATATTTTTTAATTTGTAAAATATAATAAATAAAATTAATAATATGAAATATTATATATATAATTATTATTTATAACTGATGTTAACTATCCATAAATTATGTGAAATATAATGATTTAATAGCATCAACTTATGCAGCTATATAGAAAATTACATGACTTTGAAAAATAGGGAATAAAATAACATATACATACATTGTAAATAAAATATTTTGAAAATATTGTATCATAATAACATTTATAATCTTTCTTAGTAGATTATTGAGATAAAACGTTTGTATGTACTTTTATTACCAAAATATTATTGAAATGATATATACAAAAAAATTCGTACAAATATATTATCATAGTTTTTCAAAGTTATTAATAATTGATAATGGTAACAGATTACATGTCATATAAAACAATTATAATATTCACTTCTATAATGCAATTCAAAAGATACCATGTAGCTATGATTAAATATAAATCTTATATTCTATATGAATCTAGCTGAAATGAAATAAGTGATGTTTTACTATGTGGTTCAACGGGAAAATTAATATTTATATGTCCTACCATGATGTTCACAGATAGTGATATTGAGCTTATAGGATCTCGGGAACTGATTGGATTATAGATAAAACAAATTTTTAAATTTTAATTGGTTTTTTTATTTTCATGATCACTTTTATTGTTCTCCTGACTTGAGATCTCTATCAATGTGTTCCATTTTATCACATACCAAGATGCATGATGAAAATAATGAAATTTATGTTGTTTCATGCATTATTTCTATAGGTGTGTCACTGGTGGTATCAAAATGGTTAAATGATCAAGATAATATTTTTTTCATCCAATAAGATGATGATACATCTTAGAAAATGTTTTCATGGATGGTAGTACCATCAACAAAACAATTTCCATTACAGAAAAATGTATAACCATTATTATAATGAATAAAAATAAAAAAATTGTTTTTAATGATGGAGATACAAGTTTTTCTTATAGAATTATGGTATATTATGTGAAATAGTGTTACATTACAAGATGTTTTTTCAAAATAGTGGTTTTCATTACTATGATTTTAACATATCTCATTGGGGTTCATGATGTGTTAATTGATTCATCTCTTAGTATGTGTTTAGTACTCTCTACTATCGAGATAATGGCCTAGAGGGTTTTGGACTAAGAATAATTGAGTGTTAGAACTATTCTAGAGAATAAGAGTCTAGGTAATTGGGGCACCCCCATGGGGTTTATTTTCAGTTCAGTTTTTGAATGACCACCATAAAATTATTATATTTATATTTTTTTATTTTGATTTATTGGATTTTTTTTTAATATTTATGAAAATTATTTTCTTGAATGTGAGGGAATTTGTTTTATGAATTATTATTTTTATTCCAATTTGGAATAGGATTCATTAGAGGAACAATTTCTCTAAAAGGCTCACAATTTTTCATATAATAAATTTAATACGGTGAGAGTATGTTATAAAAATAAAAATTACCTATTATGAAATTTTTTGGTCAAATGGCATCATTTACAATTCGCATAATAAGTCATATATATCTATGATTCACATCAACTGACTGAATATCACATTCATGGATCAAATAAATGTCATAACGGTGACCATTGTGAGGATTATTGGTTCATTGTTAATCTACACTAATAACTCTAATTCAAGGATTGATGACTCTAAAATGTCTTAATGTGTGTGTGATGAAGATATTGTAGTATCTGACAATAGTTTCATTTATTAGTGATCATCCCCAAAAAGAGGAATATTATAAGGACCCAACCTTATGACATTACATAATCTTTAATTTTGGGCAATAACTCACCTCTATTCACATTGAGGATATTTTTGATTATATAGTTTCAAAGAATTAATATATAATACATGCATAACATTATAAATTTATATAGAGAGGATACCACAAATACAATATCTATTTCATCAATAATATAAACCATTTCAAATAAAACATATTTTCTTTGAAAAATCATCATAACAATTAACATGGCTCCCTATTTTTCTTACATATCCTTATAACATGTAAAAATAATTTAAAAAATTGGGATTACCACAAAAAGATTCGTATGGTATATTGAAATATGTAAAGAAAAAATTATTCAATGAATAATTGTAAATTTATGAAATCATTATCAAAAAGACATATTTGTCACCCTTATATACTGACTTTTTGAAACATCAGATTTCCATGAGATATCGACAAAGAATATGGAACATAAATTGAACCATAAAGGTATCTTGGGGAATTACATAAAAAATATTGTCACCCTATAGGATACCATAGGATTTTTAATGCTCTTGGCTACCTTACAATATATCCCTCAAGGCTACCGTATTCTGTAACCATCGCTGTTGCACTTAGAGTAACCATATGGCCAACCAAAAACATACACATACCCGATTAATTATAGGGAGATATCGGTCCCACATTTCTATATATAAAATTCCCTAGAAAAATAACATTATCATTCAATATTTATAATTTCATAAAATCATTACTTTTTAATTTTTTAAAAGAAAATTTTAAAATAAAATCCCCTTATAAATATCCTATAATTGATGTGAGACGTAATAGATTGGTTGTAAAATGTATATAAACATGAAATGAAGATAGTTATAAATAATATACAAAAAATTATCAATCAAAAATTGGTAATTCCATATAAATAATGAAGTAGAAGTCTAACCTAAGGAAAGGAAATTGGGTTAAGAATTCCTTTATCTTGGGATCATCTTACTTCAAACAAGTTTAAAAATACTATATAATTGTTATAAAAGATTATTAGTATCATAAAAAACATATTAATATTTATAACACTTTATATGATAATTTCATAAAATTTTCTTCCCTTTAATGATTAGTATATTGTTCTTTAAAATGTTTCGAGGGTGTTCTTAAGATGATTTACATGGCTAGTTTGAATTTTATTTTCTGGTCGTATAGAAAATAAATTCCCTAATTGGAATGAAATAGTATTCATATATTCTAGAATAATAAATTATTCCATAAATTATTTTTTATATGGTATGAGGATTGATCATTAGACAAATTAGTAGTGATATTCATTTAGATCATTTGGGTTGTTCTTTTATTATCAAAATCTACTTTTATTATATAACTTAATATTAGCTGTATATATACACTTTTGAACATGAAAGAGTATGTATATCACAATTTAAAATAATTTTACAACATTAAAATGGTTTTATAACATGTTATTATTGATGTATGGAAATTTAAAACACATCATCCATGATTTTGGTAAATAGACACATTATAGACCATGTTTTTATTTTTAGAATAAGAGGAGGACACCAGGGAAAATGATGATAAAATTTCACACAAACATGATAAAAATAAAATATATATAATAATGGATATATCATTAATCATGGATAATGGAATAACAAGATAGTATATGAAACAAAATAATTGAGAAGAAACACAGGAAAATGAATGTTGATCTTTACCTCTTGATCTCTATATCTTTGTGATCCTCATTAAGTCCCTTGGTTTTGGACTTTTGGGGAGATCATCAAGTCCTAGACTTGGGGTAGGGGATTTGGAAGTTATTTTTTAATAAAATATACAAGTCTCAAGTCTTGATTGGTGTAAGAGGAAGAGGTTGTTGAGGGTGTTATTTAAAGCGAGGAGAGAAGGGGTTTACTTTATTTTAATCATTAGTTTAATATAGTTGCTAAACACAGTCAATATTCATGATTCGTAATAACCAAAATAGTAATAAGTGAATGTTAGTTCTATGAAATAATCATTTCCATCATCCATGACACAATAATGATATGTAAATTCATTTATTCAGGAAATTTTGTTAATTACCATATATCAATATTCACAAAAAATTTATAATATTTCAGAAAAATCCCAAAAGTTCAACCTAGACATTTTTTGACATATATAATTCAAAAATAAACCCCAATTTTTAATTATAATTTTATGGATATGAGTTATTAAATATTTAAATAAAATCATAATTTATTTGAGAAATAACAATTTTAAAACTATAACTGATTTTATATCAACATATATAATTAATTAATGTCTCCATTTGTTAGAACCATAAGACAACATAATTTTAATATGATTATCTATTCATAAGGTTCATATTACAATTCATATTAATATTTAAACGGGTATGTTACTATTTAGAAAAAACATATTGGTTCTATCAGACTCCAAGTAACATATTGATCACCACTGTAGGTGTCTGTGTTTTAAAAATCCAATCATAGAAGCAGAAAAATTATGTTTAATGGCATGTTTAATACTATATCCATAAAAAGTTCCATTAATAAAAGAATCGGTGTTTCATGCATTTCATTAAATTGATTTTTAAATCCTTGTTGTGCAACAATCTCACCACATTATAGAAATTGTGTACTCACAATTTTTTTTATTTACATGTTAAACAATTGAGGGTACATATACCTCATATAAATTTCATATTACCATTTTTCTTCATCAACCATGTGGTTTCTAAAAAAACCCACTACCTATTGGATTACTATATTCCACAATACATTCAATCTATGATCAAGAATATGAACAAGTGTCTCTTCATAAGAAAGGTTCTGTTCCAACTGAACTGCTTCTAGCCTCAAGGCATGAGATAAGTGTGGCACATAGTTTCTCAACATTGAATCATTAAAAACATTGTGTACATGTGAAAAACTAGAAGGAAAATATAATCAATAGGTGACTGGTCCAACATTCTATTGGATTTATTAACGTTCAATCAATTTTGGACTCCACTTTTCTTCCTTACCAAAATGCATAACCCTTTTACATGGTGAGATTAAAAGTAAAACATGATCACCCAAATGTAAAGAAATGTAATTATTCTTGTTGACATTCTACCTTTCTTGTGAACACCTTGTTTCGTTAATGTGTTTCCATTTCATCAATAATATATGTTCAATTTAATATACTAAACATAGTCCCATCAACATCCTTTTCCTAATTTCATCCCTAAAAGATGGAGTTTGAAACCAATTCTAATACAATGCCACAAACGGTTCCACATGTATACTAGAATGAAAACTTTTATTATAATAAAACGAAACTAAAAATTATAATGATCCCAACATCCCTTATATTCCTTTGTACAAACTTGAAGAATTTAAGCTAATTTATGAATCGTTTGTTCTGGAGGCCCATTTGATTGACGATTTAAAGCTTTACTGAAAATTAATTTTTTCCCAATGATTTTTGAATGCCCTTTAAAAAATTATAATTGAACCAAGGATTCCAGTAATATACAATTTAAAATATAATTCTATTTAACAAAAATAACTCTTTAATGTATAATCGAGAAAGATGATCTAAATACATTGCATCTTGAATAAGAAGGAAATGTGAAGATTTAGTCATTCAGTTAGAAATCAAAAAAATCGCATTGGTACCTCTTTATTTATTTGGTTATCTCACCACGATGTCCAGGGATAATTTTTTTTCATTTAAACTCTACCACTATAAAGGGCTAATGAATCGACTTGGTTAACTACCATTATGCATTCACCTGTAGACATTCCAGTCATTTCCCAATAAAATATGAAATATCTCTTTTCATTCAATTCCACTAGTTATTCCCCTGAAGGTATCTATACATAATAGTACTACAATGATGAACTAAATATGGAGAACTGTTGGATTTAAAAAATAAATCATTCCTCAAATGGGAATGTCATGGCACACTCAATCATTTTTCAAATCTTAAAAAATATCATTATAAAGGTAAAATTCTTGAAACTACCCATTTTAACCAATTCTTCCTTTTTCGGTAGCTCGCATTCTTCCTTATGTTCTTCCATAATATTATCTAATAACGTTGACTTCACTGAAACCTAAAACAAAATAGAGTTATTTCCTTCACCAATAACTTCTAATCCAAAATTCTTCCACTCATTAATCAATATTTTATGTTCCAAATGTAACATGGTTAATGATGCATGTAGTTTTTGACTCATGTCATCTCCCACTTTGTTTTTCAAGGATGGTAATTGATTGTGAAATAATAATACATTATTAGATCAAATCATCTACTCTGCCTCATTATTATTCCTTATTTGTGAATATATTGTTTAGAATTTAATGTTCATTATATATTTTACATTTTTTTCTGTATAAATGATGCTTCCAAAAATTCAAATCAAAAACCACAAATGCTAATTAGAAATCATGTTTGAGATAATTTAACTCATGATGTTTTATGTTTATTCATGAACAATCCATTAGTTAATCATTTCTCATCAAAACACCACCATGTACCTTCAATTAAGTATCATTGTAGATGACAAAATCACTATTTCGGGAATGCAGAGACAAAACAAGAGCATTCACCAATCTCTTCATCAGTTATAGAAAACAAACATCACATTCTATTGCCTAAATAAATTTATCCACTTTTCATGTTAACTTAGTTATATGGCTAGACAACTATTAAATTTTTTTAAGAAAACATTAGTAATAACAAACTAATATAAGAAAACAACAAATTTATCTATAATTTTTAGGCCTTTTCCAATCCTCAAACACTTTTATTTTTGTATGATCAAATTTTATTCCATACATATTTATAATTTCCTCATGAAAATAAATCTATTGTATTAAAAATCACATTTGAAGAATATTTCATATAGTTAGGTTACCTTTATGGTTTTCAAAACAACCCTTATATGTTTTTCATAATTCTTTTTACTATTAGAAAATACCATAATGTCTAAAATAATCCCAATGTAGAATATATCTTGTAACTCATGAAATATTATCTCCCTGAAATATGTTAATAAATAAGTTGAGTTAGTTAACCTAATTGACATAACAATAAATTCATAATTCCCATATCTAGTACGGAATATAGTCTTCGAGATTTATGATTCCTTAACCTTCAACTGATGGTACCCCGACCTCAGGTCAACCTTTGAATAATATTGTGCTCCCTGAACAAAATCAAACAAGTCATTGATATGTAGAAACAGAAATATGTTTTTAAAATTTATGTTATTAAATTCTATATAATATATGAGACGTCTAATGGAATCATATTTCTTTTTAAAAAACAAAATATCATCAACAAATACTTATGTTCTAGGATAAATGAAGACTTTATCAAGATACTACTTATACTAATTTATCAATCCAATAGGTTCTATTTGAGATATTTGATAACGAGGTTTTTAATTTGGATGAGCCTCAGGAACTAATACAATTGTGAAATAAACATCTTGATTCACTATAACACTAGGTAACTCCTCAGGATGAACATGAAGATATTCTTTTACCACTAGCACATCAATAAATTGTATTGTTCCCTTATTTTAAAAAATATGAGCAATATTACTTTAATATCAATCTTTCAATAGATTCTAAGCCTCCGGATATGTTATCATCTATATAGGATCATTATTGTATACAAACTGAATCTCTTTCGGAAAAAAAATCAATCACTCTATAAGCAATCATAGCATGATAAACAAAAAGACAATTCATTCCCAAAATGACACAAAACTTTATTAAGGGTGAAATAACAAGGCTTATAGGTATTGTATTTCCACAAAACATAATAAAATAATTATTATAATTCCAATTTTTTGTAATATATCCCTTGTGATTTTACAATACGTTCTTGTCTAATTTATTGAGGCAATATTTCCAATTTAACCGAAAATTTCTCGGAAATAATGGAATGTGTAGACTCATTTCAAAAAAAACAATAAAAACATTTCAGTAAAAAAACAAGGTATGTAATATAATATCATAGGACAGAACAAATCCTACTTACATAGTCTCAATGAACCTCTCTACAATATTCTTCTTATCATTTTCCATCTATTCGTAATTCTGGTCTCTCTTCAGGCATGAATTTTCATAATGACCCATCTCACCACATTAGAAAATCATTATATTTCTTATTATGATTTTTCATAGGATCATTTTAATTAATATATTATTATATATTCCCAAAATTACAACATCCAGAACACATCCTGGTTTTGATATGGAATTCCCTAGTGTGCTTTTTGACACACATTCCCCAAACTGGATCTTACCCCCATATTTCTTGACTAATTATTACCTATTTTTTCCAATGGGAAAAATTTTTATACTTTTTTTTCAAAGTTCTCATGATCATTGACAATATCCATTTCTACCATCTTAACACATCATACAAGTTTCTCAAAAATTTTGAACTCACATGAATTCAATTACCTTTGATATCGCATCTTCAATCATTTGTAAAAATGGTTTTTTTTTAAATCATGATCTAGAATAATATTTGATTCATTCCACACCAGTCAGGTGAATTTTGATTCGAACATGGACATTGAATATTTCCCCTTATACTTCAATTAAATTAATTTCTTCTCCATCCTATGACAATCTACCATTGGGAAATATTTTACAAGGAAATTACATTAATGTTATCCCACAACAAGGCAAAAATATCCTTATATCCCTAATATTCTTTAACTTTGAACACCACCAATCAGACTCACCTTAAAATTGATAAATGGAATTTCTTGTCTTTTAAGCATCTAATCTTCTCATAACAATGAATATTTTTTCAAAGATTCAATCCATCCTTCACACAATACATGTTCAGAAGATCCATTGAATATATGAGGGTGTTTACTCATAAAATCATCCGCTATCACCATATTTGTTTGCTGTAGATATGGTTTTTATATTGAATTGATTCCACCACCATTTTATTAAAATGTTATCTGATCCATTAATATAAAAAACTTCTCGGTTCTAATCTCCAACATTCAAACATGTATATTCGAAAAGATACCATTTTTTCGGTGTCTTCCAAAATCAGTTTCTAGGTTTCTTCTACAGAAAACCATTCTGAAGATACAAATCTTAGTCGAATCAACATGGTAATCATTAAATGATATAACATTAGAAATTAACCATAGAGTAAACTTAATTTTTGGAATTAATTTAAACTCATCATAACCCATAATATTATCTAAACCATCCTCTATTACCAAATATGAATACCCAGACTTATTACATTACATAATATTGAATTACAGTCAAGAACTCACATCCTTTCACTTTCAAGGTCATTTAATGTACAATGTATTAGATAATTTAGAAATAATACTTACATAACAGTCAACATTTATTCAAAGACGATACAACAAAATAGTATCAATTTCTTCCAAAATATAATGATTTCTTAATGAAACCTGTTTTTTGTAACAAATCCTGATAACATATATCATGTCTACATTCATTGTCTTAGACATCCTTATAACATGTGAAATTCATTAAAAAAATGGTATGAGGAAAAAAACTCTCATTAAGAGGTATAAATATAAGGAAATACAACATTAGTCCATAAATACTTTTATACTAAGGAAATCATTTTCTAAAAAACATAATTGTCCCCCATATACACTTACATTGTGAAACATGGGATTTCAACAATATTTAAAAATAAAAATAAAAAAATAGATATACCATAATGGTATATTGGTGAATTAACTACATAATCTTGTAAACCTATCAGCTTCCATATTATTGGAAACTGTCATGACTACTTTCCAATGTAACCCTCCTGATTTCCTTATTGTGTAACTATCACAGTTACACTTGGGGTAACAATATTGCTGACAACCAACATACACAAACCCAATGAATTGGAGATATATATTGGTCAAAAACCTCATCATAAGAAATTACTAAGAACAAGAACATAATCATAAACCATTAATAATTACCAAAAAACAATTCATATGATTTTTGTAAAATAGAATTTAATAAGAGGGTTTTAAAATAATATCCCCTTACAGATATGATATAATTGAATTGAGACTTAATAGAGTTGATGGACTGTTTATATTCACTGTAAATACAAATAACTCAACATAATATAAAAAAAATTTATCATATTAATAATTTTAATACCACATAAATAATGAAGTAGTAGGACAACCCATGGAATGGAAATTAGAATAATAATTTTCATACCTTCAATTTGTCTTACTTAAAATATTTTTAAATGTATGGTATACATGATATAATAGTGTCATTAATATATTAATCAATCATATTCATGTTTATAAATCGATATATTATCATTTAATGACATCATTCCTGCATTTAATTATTAATATTTTGTTCTTTCAATTGTATCGAGTGCATTATTTTCATGATTACCATGGCCATTTTGTATTTGATTTTATTGTCGTTTGGAAAAGAAATTCCAAAAGTGGAATGAAATTGTATTTATATGTTCTATGAATATTAAATGATTCCATAAATAATGTTTTTTATATTGTATGAGGATAAATCATTAGATAAATCTTTAGTGATATCCTTTTAGATCATTTTGGCTGCTATAAAGGGTTTAATGGAAATTGAAATCACATCTTACATGATTTGGGTAAATTGACAGATCATGAATGATGTTTTTATTTTTTGAATAATACTATGAGGAGAAGAATAATGATGAAGAATTTTTCCATTAACATAATAAAAGTACATATTATATTTTATTTAGAAGAATTCGTGCATCTTGGATTAGTGGGGGGACAAGAGAGTATAATAATATACTGAATCGAAAAGAAAACACCATAAAATGAAACAAGAAATTTACCTCTTGATATATTCTCTGTGAGATCCTCCTACAGGACCTTGGTTTTGGACATTTTAGGAGACCAAAAGGTCTTGTACATGGGGCAGGGTATTAGGAAGTTTATTTTTTAAAACATAGAAATGTCACAAGACTTGAGTGGTGTGAGAGGTTGAAGGGGTGATGGTGGTATTTATAGTAGAGGAGAAGAGGGGTTTTGCATTATTTTAGTCACTAGTTATTAATGTCTACTAAATACTATGAGATGCCATTATTGATGTTACCAAATATAATAATATGTTAATTTGAGATCGAACTAATGGCCATTTACCAAAGCTATGACCTAGGAATGATGCATAAATTCATTTATTTATCATATTTTGTTTACGATGTATTTCAATATTCCTAAAAAAATCATTTTTTAGAAAAATCCCCAAAATAATAGTAACCATTTTTTAACATGAATAATTTAAAAATGAACACCATTTTTTGAAAACAATTTTATAAATAAAATCAATTTAATTTTTCAATAAAATAATAATTTATTCCGAAAATTTTAATTTTAAAACAATAACAGATTTTATATCACCTTGAAATATTATTCAAAATATTTTTATCTTATCACCATAAGAAAAATTAGTAATATTATTTATTATTCCTTAGGGTCAAATTACTATTCATAAGGGTATGTTCCAATTCACCAAAAAAGTTGGTTCTATGAGACTCTGAATAATCGACAGATCACAACCATATATGTTCAGTTTTTGAAATTTAAATCATAAAAACAGAAAAAATAATTCTTAATTGAATGTTTATAACTATTTCATTAAAAAAAGATCAATTATGAAGAGAATCAATGTTTCATGCATTTTATAAAATTAATTTTCAAAATCATGGTGTGTTAAAAACACTCGTTAAAATTATAATTGAATAGGGTAATATTTTGATTTAATTTTAGGTCCAAAACCATCCCAGAAATATGATCATGTTTTTTTTATCAAAATACATATCATTTCTGCCAAAATTATGACATAAAAATTATTGTAAAACAATTTTACATTCATTTTTTACTTAAATTGTGCGCCCAATACCAAAATGTTGTATAAAAAATTCAATGTGATTGTTTAGTAACGATTTAAAATAAATGTTATTGAAATATTATAGAAGGAATCATAATATCCCCAATTCCAGGAACGAAGCATTCGTCTAAACATAGAGATCCATATTACAACCATCAAAAGATTACAATATGGAGAAAAATTTGATTGTTGGGTGAAAATTTAATGAACTAATATACATCTATATGTATATGTATTCATTAAATTTATTTTATTTAAACATGATTTTATTCATACAGAAACTTTTAGATGGCCATGTATATAATTTTTTTCAGTTATAATGGTGGGTTTCATAATTCCAAACAAGTATGCTGGCTGAAAAAATACCTCATATTACGTTGTGTGATTTTATAAATATTGTGGAAATTATTTTTTTATAAAAGCTAAACTGTATCCTTTATTATAGAAATGTAAAAAAAATATTTTAAAAAGGGTAATCAGTGGTTGTTATTACACATATTAAATTTTTTTCACCTAACATTTTGGGTTCCATAATTTTAAACCCACATAACTTTAATGAAAGACACTAAATGTATTATTTAATGTTGTTGTGGCATATTATTTTTTCCTAGATAAATTTCTCATGAATTATCATATACTAACACACATTATTCTTGACCTAATGGTGGAGATATATCAGGTTAGTACCCTCTGAACCCACCCATTCCCATCTAGCTATAACAAATTCCTAGAACCACAACACACCTAATCTAAGCCAAGAACCCCAAGGGGGTGGGGGGGTATGACATCTATGGGGAAAACAGTTTTAGAAAAAACATTTAAAAAAGTGAATGAATGTTTTTCGTAATGAATTGAAATTTTTTCACAAACCATGAATCATTTAATATTTTATTTAAGATAGATTAATTATTTTCAATTTATAATAAATTCCCTCGAGTGGATTTTATTGTTGAAATATTTTTTTCAAAATTTTATTTCCATGTCACTGATTCATAAGAACTATTACACCAATGTATATTTGGGTTTTCATTTTTATATTTATTTATTATTGAAAGGAATTTTTTATATAGATTATGTCATAAATGATGGGTTGTGAATCACCTATCTACCAATTTATATTTATAAGGGGGGAAAGGTTTTTTGAGTGATAATCAAGATATATAATTATCATTAATGATTTTTTATATAAATAATGTATAAAAAAGAAGAGGTCGACTATGATTCGACATAGAAATGCACCACAGAATATGCAGACAGATTGGTTAGTGGTGGGAACTATATCTCATGTTGTTTTCATCCCAGGTTGTTACCCATAAGGTCTCTTTTGTTCCACTATACACTGATCGGATCAACTAGTAGATGATATCCATTTTCATCCATTTCACTTATTTATTTTGATTTCATTTTATTGAATAATTTATGTTTATTTGATCATACCGAATACAAAATGATAATTTATTTCTAAAATTAGATAATACATAATGGATGTTTATATATATTATAATGTTAATATGTTTTTTAAATAACATTAAATATGAATTTTAAATTGATGATGATTACATTTACTAAGAATAATTGAAATCCATTAATGATATGCTAAGTCATAAAAATATTTTTCACCTCAGTTCCAACAACATTGTCTATTAAAAGTTCTCTTATTCCACAGTTAATGGTTAATTATACTACTTGGGAATTAATATTATAATTATATATTAAAATAAATAATTTTTTAAAAATAATTATCAATATCTATCTTTTGGTAATATTGGATGCAAATATGAGTATAAATCAAGGTTAAGATAAGTAATTTTTTAATACTATTATATCAACCACATGTTTATATAATACCTTTCTTGTAGAATGACATTAAATTAGTGTGAATCTAACAAAATATGTTATACCATATCATAAAATAACTAATTTTTTTCTATTTTCTCATTTAAACAAGAATGACATAACATTAGTGTGATGCTAACAAAATATGTGATTCTATTTCTTATTTTGATGTAAATGTTTTATCTATTATGATGGTAATGTATAATATGGTATACCATAACTTAATAATTTATTATATATATACATATTGAGATCATAATGTTGTATATTGATGAAAAATAAATAGAAATGACTCATATATAAAGAACCTTTAGAACATCATTCTTGGTTATGTTAATGATAATCAATTATAAATTTTATATCATGATGGGTGTTTATAATTTATTGGATTAAATCCTTGGGATTTTATTAATTCTAGTTTATATGATAAAATAGAAAAAAACCTTTCATTGGGGATAAAAGAAGATAAACAAAACTAGTACAATTTAATCATACTATTGTATTTTTCCAATATCCAGTAGAAGAACTGTAATGATTTTCATTATTCATTACCATTAATGATATCTTCAAGTGGAATTGGTACATCTATACAATGTATTAAATTACCTATTCCGTTTAGAAGCATAAGAAATAATATATTTGAGATTTAAATACACATGGTAATAATATAAGAAAACTCTTCTCATTCCATGGTTCAGAATATCTGTACCATACTATCTCAATCAACTAAAGAAACTATTTGATTTTATACCAAATCAATCCCCCTTACACACCATAGTGAAATTTTTAAGTGAATTCATATATAATAGAATTGATTCCATAGTAAGATTAATACAGATTCATAAAAATGTATTATTATTATATTGGGTTTATTCACTTCGGGTAAAGTCTTACAAACTAATCTAAGTGCCAATTAAGGTAGTCAGTGTAATTCTCTATGAATAATGGATTCAAAAGAAACCCAATTTTTCTAGAATAATTGTATGAATATGGGATGAATTTTTAATAATATATAAAGTGTAAAAATAGTCCCCTAAATCCTAAAGAGTATATATATATGATATACCAAGGAAAATAATGGTTATTAATTGTATTAACCTTAAAATAGAAAATTTATTATGGAATGACATTCTATATTTCCTAAAGGGTATCAATTTTCCATTGAAAATATTAGGATCTAGATATAATTTTATGAATTTTATGCTATAGATTCAAAAGAGTTGTTATAGAAACAATGATTACAATATTCAATTGGATATATACATGTTCACAAGTTTGTAGTACTATAGATGTCAATAAGGGCTGTTAGATAAGCAGAGGGGCATGGGTTTTGTGTCACTATTCTAGGTGAACCATTACTCTTTAAGGATAATGAACATCTTAAAAATAGTGTGGTTTTAAATTCTAAGGAAACTATAAAATGGAAATAATCTTTGATTTATAGTATGGAATATATATAACAAAATAAAGTTTGTATTATTCTAGAGCCTTTTGATTGTGTTAAAAACTATGTTGTTAATGGGTATTTTAGAAAATCCTAAACATGGATTGTGAATTTATTACCAATAAAGAAATAATGGTTTTGAATAGTTTAACACATCATCAAAATTTAATATAAGAAAAATAATCTCTTCAATAACAATGATAAAATTCATTAAAATAGTATATAAAATAGGAGAATTCAATGATTATATGTGTTGGATAATTAATTTCGATACATATATTTTAAATTTGATGTTGGTTAGTGATTTCTATATAACTGAACATAAAGGTATTATTATGAAATTGGGTATTAATAAAGTTATAAATAAAAAAATTCAACTTATGGTTTAATGAAAGAATCAAAACCATGAAATCTTTATTTTAATGAGGTTATAATTTATTTTTATTTCCTTATGAATGATTGTGAGAAATGTTCCTACTAAAAGGATAGTGTAAATGAATCCCCTTTTATAGTATTATATGTAGATTATATATTAATTATGCGAATAAAAGTTCATTTATTATAGTATTTTATGATTTTGTCAAATGAATGCCTCTCCATGAAAATAGTATGTAAACAAGAGTATATTCTGTAGATAACTTATTTTTGATATAACTCAAATGATTATTTGACAAAGTTGAACTATAATAATTGATAAATTTAAAAAATGATAAAAAATTGGACCAATATATATAAGGGTTTTTAAAAGGTCACATTTTATCAATCACCCCAAAAGAATGTGTCCAATGTTATAGGAACACATTAAAATGATGTGAAAAAATATTTATGATATGATTCTGCGATCTATAATAAATTTGATGCTATGTACTAGAGACATATGAATTATATGTTCTAGTTATTTTAGGGGACAAAAAATTGGTCTTTGTTATTTGAAATAAATAAAACTATATTGAAGTACATGAGACAAAAAAATAATATATTCTAGTTATAAGGAGGGGAAATGAGTTAATAGGGAGGGTATAAATTAATGTTTGGTTCTATAAATATCATGTTGATTTGAAATCAAATTTTGGTTATTTGATTGTCCAAAAATAGTTGTCTAATGAGTTGGTGGTGTTAAAGATAGTCTATAGTCACTTGTTATATAGTATTATATATGTATATAGTGAATTTTGATGCTACTAAGGAAGAGGATTGGATACAACGATTTTTCCATGATTATGATGCCTTAGGATTATGTGTGGACCTTTTTACTATTTATAATGATAGAATATAGTAGTGTAAGCTACCAAGGATTACAAATACAATTTTGTGAAAATAATCATACTTATGATGTTTTGTTAACTGTGGGATTTTAATTTGAGAGGTGTAGTCACATTATGAAGTGTTTTAATAGATGATTACATGGAGGACGCCATGAAAAATCTGTATCTCTATTTCAGAATTATTATCATGTTAGAGATATTGGGTTGACAATTTTTAGCGGTCATTTCTTATAAAATATGTATTATTATGAGTTATATCATTGAAACCAATTCATGTATAAATGTTTTACTATAACAATGATATCATTTTATATATACATTTTTCTCTTAGTATTATTGTTTCTTGAATTGTGTTCTCATTATATATTTTCCAATTTCATTATATTACATTTCATATTAAAATATAATATATTATCTACAATTAGGAGAAATGAATATATTTAATGGAATATTCAGCATATTTTTTATGGTCTTCATAGAACATGCTAACTGGGAAAAAATTATTTCCAGCTATTATGAGATGGTGGGGTCATTAGAATCAAGACATACTCTATTGATGTTCATAATTAGTGAGCCTATGTATATGATATCATGATGAATAACCTTCTAAGAGGATAAACAGATTTTTATGTCATTTATTTTACATGTTTTCCTGTAGGTGTACTATCCTCTTGTCATTAAATCATTAATAATGTTTTCCATTTTCTGAAAAAAATAATTTGGGGAAAAACATAAAATTAATGTTTTTTTGTTATATTTTTTAACTATGTTAGTGGTGGTATTAAAATGATTTAATGATCAAGAAATTTTTTTATATTATATTTATGGGAAAATTATAATTGGCCTGGTTGGAAAGGATGGTAGTATGTGTCACCAAATCCATGGACATGGTAGAAGAATATATGTCTATCGAAAAAGGTGATATAAATTATACATAAAGTAGGAATGGATGGAAACAGAAGTACTGTGACCCAATTTATGACATATATTATGATATTCATATTAAAATACATAATATGTCTTCATAAAAGATGGGGTTTTTCAATAACTATACCATATCTCCACCTGGGACTTTATAGGTTGTTGAACACCTTTCTTAGTTAGTGAGTAATAATCAATAATATTGAGATTGGGTCCTATAAGACGTCATAAATAGAATATTCAAAATTATAAAATAATATAGTGGAAAAAATTACGATTATGGTTGGTCCCACAAAAGGTTCAGGGTGCTGTATGGTTTTCGAGATAGATTTATTAACTAAACAAATTTATATTATCAAATTCATGAATAATTGGTTATAAATATATTTACTAATATTATTCACATTTTATTTAGTGAATATGAGGGAAAATATTTTTTTAAAGAGTATTTTTTTGTAGAAATATTTTGTATATTTGGGAGGAATGTTTTAAGTAGAAGGATCATAGTTTGTCATGTATCATTTTTATTATGTTATGAGTACCTTAATAATAAAAATGATAATTATTATATATTCAATTGGTTATAATAAGTCATTTCTGTTTTATTGAGTGGTTTATTTATGTTCATAAGAAATTGTTCAATCTCATAGAGATATAAACTTTACTATTTTAGCTATAAAAAGTTAAAAATTGGATGACTATTTGTCCTATGAATTTGAATTCTCCTCTCTCATTACACCTGTTTGTACGTGTTGGAGAAAACCTTTTACAAGTAGGCAATACATTTTATTATCAACAAAACGATGTCATTATTAAAAAATCAGAGGAATGAATTAGTTTTTATTATTTTTTTTCTTAATGGTTCATGATTAGTCTATTTTCAAACTATTATCAATAATGTATCTTATAATCCAAAAATGTAATCATTTAAAATAAATGGTTTCTCAAATCCTTCCAGATAAGAACTTATGGGTGTTTAACGGCATTTGTATTTTCATTGTTGACATTATAATGTTGAGCCAACAATAAAATTTATTTTTTTCTAAATCCAAGGGACACCAAGTAGAAATTATATATTGATATATAATCGATCATTTCTAGTAGTAATGGTAATTTTAAATAAATAAAAATAAATTCTCCCACTGATAGGTAAACCAAAAATTTATGACTCATTGTAAAAATGTGGATATTGGTTATATATATATTACAATGGATTTAAATGATTTTAAAATAGTAAAATGACATTTCAATATTTTTATATAGTATTTAATTGAGCTTAGAAATATTACTTTATATAGGAATGAATAAATTAAATTATAAAATATTAATATTAATAGGAAAAAACTATGGGTTCTTGCATTATTATTGATGTATCTTATTTATTATAACTTTCAATATCTTGGAGGCTTTAGGTTGGGTGATAATATGATATATATATATATATATATATCCTGGAATACGTAAGAAAAAATATATTAGTTTTCTTAATGAAAATATTTGTAATTTTGAATTTTCTTTAAAAAAGATTATGATTGTCTATTTGTACATAAAGTGGGAGTTGTTTTGGTTGAAATTGTTTATAAAATGTAGTTACAAAATAAATAGAAAATAATGGATTCCATTATAATTAAAAATTATATTTCATTATATTATATTCCATAATTAATTTTAATCAGTTTAATAAAAAAATTACTTGATTATATCATAGAAAATAAGGAAAAACGATATTTTTAATTGTTTAGATTATATTTTTGGACATTATAATTTACTTCATATATTTGAAAATCAATTTTACTGTTTTTATGAAAACATTTTTTCATTTATAAAATATTTTGGACTACAAAAATCTTTTCAGAATTTGTAGAACCTTATTACATTAATATTTGGGATAAAATATTCAAAATTTGACAAACTATATTTTTTCTATTCAGTTAAAAATTAATATTTTTAAAAAAATATAAAAATAAATTTCAGATAAATTGTGCGGGATTATGTTAAAAATAAAATTCATTTTATAAAAATATGGCTCTACTTTATGATGTTTTTATATTTAATTATTAACACAAAAAATTCTATTTCTAAAAAAGATGATAATATTCACAATTGTAAATATAAATTTTTATTTAATTTACTTACCTAATTTGAATATTTTTTATAAGAAATTTAAATTTTAGTTCTGTTAGTGGTAAATATAAATTAAAATTCATTTTAAAAATATTTAATTCAATTTAGTGTTCTGTCATTTGGGTGTCAATTTTTTTGATCTTGTTAATATTGAGAGAGTGCAGATTATTATTCAAATTTTAATAATATAATATATACTTCATGTAAAATTATATTTTTTACATAGTTTTTAATTAATATAGTTTTATTTTATTTTATTTTTCTTATTTACATTAAAAATTTATAATTATATTTCTAATGTTTTCAATTCTATTAATGGTTTTAAATATAGTGATGTATCTCTAAGTGATCATGACCTGATGGATTTCTAAATACTAGTGGTGTTGTTTATTAAATTCCATTATCTAATTTTAATGTTTTTAATTTAATTATATTTATTTATTCTCTATATATAATTCATCATATTAATTGAATAATGTAATCTTGTTATTTCTAACACAATTCAAGTGTTGTATTTATAATATATACTTATAATGTTCTTTATTGATGAAAAAATAAATTTAAAATATAATTTAAAATAATTACGTGTAAATACATGTATTTATAAATTAATTATAACTTTTTAGTGTAAAAATATTAATTTTTTTACAAACATATTATATTAGAGAGAAACCCTAAAAAAATATACATTCGAACTATATGAAGTTCTATAATTTTCTTGAGCACCCTAATGTGGAGAAATGTGGGTGGCCTTGATTAAATAACCCTTTTCTTCCAACTAATCAAATAAAGTTTTTTAGTTATCCATGGAGTGAAATAAATATTTCAAAAAACAATTAGGATATTGGAATTTTCATAATCCATCTTCATTAACATGATATTCAATTATAAGGTGACATTTATCCTCGGATATGAATTTCCTCCTTTCACGCATCATCATTATATCATTCTCCAGTTTTCCTCCTTAAATAAATTCTCATTTAATTTAAATTATTCAATTTTGATATTTTTGAATGTTTGAATCATCTAGTCTTTGTTTTCTAATTCCCCTTTTATAAATTCATTAAAAATTTCTTATATTTCTTTAACTTATTAATTCATTATTCGAACACTTTACTCCACAATTCTATGATGATAAACTTTCACCATTATCTTGAATATACAATTTTTTTACAAGATGGATGATGTTAATACCTAATTTATTTTCTTGGAATATAGTTTTTTATATCGACCATTTATATCCATAAATGAATAATAATTTTCTTAATATAGTAGATTTTATATACATTGGTACTCAGATTAAATATTATATTGGAATAGTTTACTTCATAATGTAACCATCATCACCTTATTTTTTACAATATATTTGCAAATTCCATATAGAAACACAAATGAAACATAATTAAGAAAATATAGAACCACATATTATCCTTTATTTGATGATAAATTGTATCATATTTCCTTTAAATTTATCCATAACCTCTTTCCACATAGCCGTCGTGCTTCATATCTTTCTATAAAATTAGTAATTTTTTACACATTACACTTAGTATTTATGTCATTTAATTTAACAAGAATCCTTCTTCACATCAATTATTAAATATTTATATTCATGTATATTCAAAAAGATAATGACATCTATTACATATTTTATAAAATTTTATTTCCCTTTAAATAATTACTCTCCCTTTCAATCTCATAGATATTAAAAAAAATTTCCACTATTAGGGTAATTGTTATATTCAATATTGCGATTTTTTGTGATTAGATATTATTCTTAACTACAGACATATCATGATTGAAAAACATAATATTTTAATTACATATACTTGGAAATTCTCTTTTCCATTTTGATTTTTTTTACTTAGTTCATAGATTTTATTCTTCATATTTTTCTCAATAATTCAACAAATAATTTCAAAGGTAAATCCTCATTATTGATCCTATTATTCCAAAAATAATGTTCTTTTATTAATATAAAATATACTTAATTTAGAATTTATTTGTGATCCACATTATCTTTTATAGATTGGATCCATGTTTTTGGTTGGAATATCATCCAGTAGGTTCAATATGTCATATATATATACCATCATACAAGAAATAACTATTTATTTCCATCACTATAGGAGAATATGAAATTAAAATTTTTAAATTCTTATTCTGACACACTATTAGTTTTTGATATATCACAAATAAAAACTTTATTCACATTAACGAGATTATATAACCTCTACAAATTAATATTTTTTTATACTATTATATTGAACCATTTAATATAAATAATTATTTTATGTTTTATCCATAACTGTCCCATCATACCTATATTGGATTTAAATTCGTACTGAGGCTATCACATCACAATATATCATGAAAGGTTCTCCAAAAAATTGTTTTATTATATCTGATACGTTAATATATGTATCAAAATTGTGGGTTATCTGATATAAGGCATCTACTAATTATAAATAAATAAATGAATTTCCCTCATGAATTATTTTACTTTGAATTATAAATTTAGTATCATTATTTCTATTATTTAAAACATAATATCCACAATCAAGTAGATAGAAAATAATATATTTTATCACAAATTCCAATTTTGTAACTATCAAAAATAGTTTTATTTAGTTTTTTATGAAAATGATTCTTTAATATCATTATATACTTTTAATTAATGAAATCTAGGTCCGATACATTTTGGAATGATACCAAAATTTTAGACCACTAGGTATTGTAGTGAAGCCTATGTCACTCTTAAGGGTCAGGGTGGAGAAAGATAAATTATAAACATATTAAACATTTCTTTTTTGGACTACCAAATGTTTTATATTTCTCATATATTATTAGGAATAATATTTTAATGTATAAAAATATCATATATTTCTCAATATATATTAATAAGATAAATAATTTAATGAACACAATGATACTACTATTTAGTGGGATTACTCGCCATTATTTATATCCAAGGATCATACAAATTGTGATGTATATGTGTAAAGAAAAAATTTATAAGAAACTCTCCTTTTTCAATAACTGGTTGAGTCAAGATAATGTATCATAAAGGGTCACTCACATCTACCTACCTTTTGGGTGGCATGATAACTCTTATGGGGATCCCCATTTCTTCTTCTATCTAAATAGTTAATAAAAGAGTAATAAACATGATATGAAGAAAATGAATCATGAAAAATATATATATATATATAACAGATATAACTGTCAAATTACAAAAACAAGTTATTTATCTATTTTCTTCTATATGATTCATCATTCCATTATATAAAAAATTTATACCATTTCATTATTTTATAGTTATTTTTATGTATTCCCTAAAGTTTTTGAACAATCACCATCTTCCTCTATAATGGAATGTAATTAGATCAGTTCTTTATAAAAATAGTTTTATATTTTATAATCTTTATTTAGAGATTTCTTACAAGTTGTAAAACTTGTAAATATTATTCAATATAAGTTCCCAACTAAATGAATTGGACACATCATTATTGTTTATTTTAATATACTCTTCATTCTATAATGACTAATTTTCATATAATTATTGTCTTCAATTATATGACACAACACTAAGGGAAATGATACTTCCAAGACTACATAAGATGCTTCATTTCAATATTATTATTGAAATTAATTTATTATAACCTCTTTTGAGGATAAAAATTTTATGTTCAAATATTTATAAAAACATCAATCGATGGATAATTATTTTATCCAAAAATATATAATTCATCATTTTATCATAAGTATATCACAATTATTCCTTCCAATTCATATGTATGAAAAAATTAATTATAAGTCAATTAATATAAATAACTTTTATTTATTGACATAATATATCATTTCCAAAAGTATATCAATTAATTGATTATATATTATTTTTTTCTCAAAAAAATTTTAAATTATATTTCCTAAAATTTCAAATACTATATATTTTTCCATTAAATTAATTTTTAATTTTATCAAATTATAATGACCATCAATCACATGTAAATGAGTCATAAAATTTAATCAAATTATTCTAATTAACCTTTCCATAAAACGAAAAAAATAATATTTTCTGAAACTATTTTCACATTTAAAATAACAAAAATTTCATACATTGAAAAATATGGCACCCCAATAAATTTATCGGTTTTTTGGTCGAATGTTTGTGACAAAAAACCGTAGAGAATATCTCTTATTTATCAAAATTATTCATCAATTTTCAAATAATGATTTCATAAGGTCTACCATAACACATTTTGGGTTTCTTCATATCTATTTTTTGTTTTTATACAAGCTACCTATATGAATTCTTATGCTATCCTACATTAAATAACCTGATGTATTTTTAAAACCTTGTGTACACTTCATTTTTTTTATCAAAATGATCTACTACCACATATATATCTTCTTCACCCACTACGCAATATATACTTCTTAAAAAATTAATTTCTATATACCATGTAATGTTTTCGTGTCCCATAACCCTCACTAATATTTCATAAGATCCATGATTTATAATTTTGTGGTTTATAAATGGATACTCAAATAAAAATAATGAATTAAATATTAATTAGACTACCTGAAACCATGATAAATATATTCATATTTACCCATATCATAACTATCACAATGAAATTTTTCAATTAAAATATAATGTTCAATGATTCTGTATAGTCAAAAAGTTTTAAAATATTTTGTACCATGATAGTTGTTTTCTTTCCATGGGTTTTGTTGTACAATAATTACATAGGTTCTCCTTGTAAAATTGAATATATCTATATAACTTATATCAATGTTATTTCTTTAACAATGTATAATAAAAAATCACAGAATATGGAATGGATTGTTATTCTTCATTTAAATATATTATATACTCTTCTAAATATTTAAAATCATGATCAAAGTGAACTCAATTTATAAATCTACTATAATGAATAATATCATCTTCTTGAATAATCATACGAATACAGATATTAAATTTTCCAATAATTATTATTGATTAATATTTTTTGAATTACTAATCCTCGTAATGAAAATAAAATTAATTTATTATGACAATATTTTTCCATAGAATTCATAGTCAATGGGTTTTTATAGAACCATGTCATATTTTAATGTTTTGTTTCATTAGGTATTCCTCTTATCCTTTATCGTCCCAATGACACATTTCAGCTCCATGTATGTTATAAAATATATATTCTATGTTTATCTACTCATGATGTGTTACCATTGAATCAATTATACTTTAAAATAGGTCTGGTGTAATTTTTTTATAATAAATTTCAATTTTAGGGTTTCATCCTTAGCATAAGAACTATTTCTCGAGTGTTTGAATCCTATGTATTCGTTATACTAACAAATCATATGTTACCCCTATTCATAATATTTGTTTTGGAAGGTTTTTTACTCGGACCAATGGTTTAATAAATTATATGACAATGAAAATGTTTCTTCATCAAAATATCACTACATCATTTAATATATATTTTTATCATGGATGAGGATAGCTCATGAAATCCATCTAAGTGAAAAAATATTCCTCAAATAAAATTTGTGTTTACTAAAATCTTCTTATAAGACATTATTTGGTTAATATTACCATATTATTTTATATATCACAACATTAATTCTCTAATTAATATAACATTTCATCAAATTTCTCCAATATTAACCCATTTTATGTAATTAAATGTAATTAGATATATTGTACATTCAACACTTTTAAACTCAACATATTGTTCTCTTATCTTTTGAGCAATTAGTTTTTATGAATCAATAACTGATATCTTGTTCATTCACATTTTTATTCAGATCAATTTTCATTATTTTTTAATGATTTATAATATTCACTTGGATGATTCAATTGTATTAATTTCCTGAAATATAAAAAAATGTAAAATATATTATTTATTAAATTGTATCATTTAATACAGATAAATATTGATTATGAATCTATACTATATTTCAAAATTTTGATATATTGATTATATAAAAACACATCATTTAAATTTATAAAAATATCATTTAAATATTTTTAGGCCCACTAGGTTAGATACCCTGTGGAGTGAATCTGGGTATGATAGATTAAAACAATTACCCCTATTTATCTTCTATCGTTGTTAGACAAAACTCTCTTCATTCTCTTTCTCGTTGTAGAGTATGAAAAAATCTTAATGAAATCATAGTACACAACAATTTTACATAGTTTACCCTCACTTGGATACTTCCAAGGGGAATACATTGGTGAAAAGAAAATGTACTAAATCCACTAAAGTGAACTGTTGTTTACAATGATCGGAGCGAAGTCACTGTTCCTGCAAGTTTACAACCACTCCAAATATGAAAGCTCACCACTCAATCAACTGAAGTGTGTTCACTTCTTTGTAAAATGATCCAATAAGAGTTTAAAAACATGTAGGCCCCTTTATTATAAAAAATGAATTCATATTTCTTGGTATGTTAATTCACTTTTGACATCCAACATTCACATGTATATGAATATTACATTGCACTAGAGTTACGAGGAAATAATCTAACTTCCAAGCATCCATAATGTTACTAGCGTGCTTCTCTATGTCTAGAATAGTTCACTATGCTTTCAAACCCTTATCCAATGCATGGCACACAAGTTTAACCTAACCACTTGAACGCCAATCCCTTCTCCAACTCAGAACATGGGTGACTCACACCATTTTATGTCCAAACCAATATTGGCATATAACTATCAATATGCGCACAAATTCTAAATAACATTACTATTGAGTTCACAAACCACCACTTGGACGACCAAACCTACTTGGAAGAATAGAGATCAAATTCTATCTAAGTCATAAGATCACTCTAAAATGAGGATAGTTGGACTCATATTTATAATAATTTTGACCACCCTGAGCACCGAACACAAGTCTTCTCCCTGCACTCTAGTCCAGCTACCATAGTCTCTATCTACTAAGTCACCTTACACGACCAAACCAAAACGTGGGTTCCCCACTTTACTTTTCCATATTTTTATGTTCTAATCATGAAAAACATATGGAACTCATCTTTCCAAGCCTCCATAAAATCAACCCCACCTTTTATCCGCTTTTTTGTACAGCTTCTAGACCGTCCATTAGTTTATCAAGGATGTATTGTTAGATATGGATTAACAATCAACATATCCTAACCACAAGTTCTCACCTTGTATACACCCTTTGTAAAAAATTGAACATCGTGGTCGTCTTTGTCATGAAACGCAACATAGAGGCCTACTTTTTCAAAAAATACAGTCACCTAAAAAATGCTTCAATGACACCGTAAGGGATCTTTTCCCAAAAAATATCGATTTTTATATCTATAATGATATAGAAATTTTGTTTGAAATAAGGTTACACTCCAAAACTATAAAGACCCAGAAATTCCATGTAATTTATTTTAATTATTTGTGAATTTTAAGAGTCCATGAAAATTGACGGTGCGTGATTCTGAGGCCTGATGTGCTCAGAATGAATTTCTGATTTTTTTAGGTACATTCAGTAAAAGTGTAAGCATATTTTTTTAACATTTGAACTGGTGCGCAGAATTGAAATCGGATGGCCCCGTTGAACTCGCATAACTGATATTCACTTAAGGAGACCTTAACCTCAACCGCAGTTGGTCGAGGGTGAAATTTAATTTTCATAGAAAATAAAAAATAAAATAAAGAATAAATTTTATTTTATTTTTAACCTCTCATTTGAATTCTCAGTTGTAGTGACCACCTGAGCTGGACCCCCCCATTTGAAATTAATGGTGGGGACCACCCATCCCTTGAACACCCTCTTTAATGAGGTCGGTGACTCTTGGTTCTCTCCAAATTAATTGTGAAACCTTAAATTAATTTATTAGTCAAAAATCAACTTAATTAATGTACAACTTTAATTAAATTAATATAACTTAATTTAATAAGTTTGATATTTCATTTTGGTGGAATTGGGTGGATGTGTTAGTAAAGGGGAGAACTTTGTAGAAACACCAGAATCCAATGAAGAACGCTTTCTCCAATGAAGAATGCCTTCTCCAAGGAAGAACTCCATCAAAAGATCACCAACGTAGAATGTCTTCAACGATAACGAAACAAAAATATTATTTCATATCTTATCACTGAAGTCAACAAACCACCGAGGTAGGGTTTTTTATTTGAATATATTTTTCCCCATTCATGACGTTCTTCATGATTCAAGAATAAACAAGTCGCTTGCTACCATTCTAACATAGAGGGTTCGACCAAATGAACATGGCTGACCTCTCCACATCCTTTGTGAATTCGAATGGTCTTGAAATGATAGAGATGTAATGAGACAAGTGTAGACGTCTTTGGAAAGAATAAAATGCCACCGGGGCACCCCTATTGTATCGAGGAACGTCACGTGCAACCCTGTCGGCGTCCAGCACTGGAGGGACTCGAGAATGATGGTCGACACTCTATCTAGATATGACAAAGGTGGTGGCGCGACTGCATCGCCGGAGAAAGGCCATGATGGAGCAAGGTCGGTGGCCTGTGGTGGCTGGCTACACGATGGGGCAGCGGCGCACGTCCGCGCCATCCATCGTGCAAGAGCCATTGCACGAGGTTGGAGTGGTGAAGGAGGGTGGCTGTCTCGCTTCCAGTCATCAGTGATGGCGCGACGCGTGACTGCGCCGCGCAGAGGAGGTAGGCCATCCGGATGGCCGAGAAGCTGAGCGAGCTACCCATCCCGAGCCTCCTCGCAGGCCGCAAATCACGGTCTACACCACTAGCCAGACAGCATGTCGGGCTAGACCCAGTGGGCCGGGTCGGACACAGTGCCAGACCCAGGTGGGGTTGGGTCGACCCAAACCAAGCCGAGTCAGTCTGACATGTTCGGACCGGACCCGAACCAACATTGAACCCTTTTCGCTCTTTCGTCCATATCTTGAGCAATAGGAGTCCATTTCATGAACCAACTGCGGTGCCGGAAACCATGGATCATGAAAGAATTTTTGGTATACCCCACCTGAGGTTTTGAATAAAGGTGGGGTATGGCTGGGTTGGATCGAACACAAATCCAACTAGGCCCTCAGGACTAAAATGCCAATAACATATAGATCGGGCACTCGACTGACGCAACGTCTATTGCATTGAGACCCCTATCACTTGGTGGTATGTTGGATACTTCTCTATGGGACATTATGGAAGTATGTGGGTCTGTTCATTGATATCCTATCTTGGTCTGTTTTTTGATATCCTCTGTGGGTCTGTGTTTTGGTATCCTATGTGGGTCTATTCTTTGGTATCCTATGGGGTCTATGTTAAAGAGTCCCACTTATATCCACTCAATGAAATCCATGTGGGACTAATCTAGGATTTTATGTGGGTTTTCTGTACTTGGATCCTACGTGGGTCTGATGATTTAGGATCCTACGTGGGTCTACCACTTTATAGAGTAAGATGACTCAGTAGTAACATATAATCATCTTTAGTACTATACCTAAGTTATACTGGGTGTGAGCTGAGTATTTACCCTTCTGGTAATCATTTGGGTGGCGTACCTTTGTGGTATTTACCTTCGTGGTGATACCTTTGTGGTATTCTTCTGTGTGGTGTTACCTATGTGGCGCTTACCTTTGTGGTGTTACCTTTGTGCTACTTACATTCTTGGTGGTATCATTTTGGTATTCCACTATGTGGTGTTACCTTTGTGGTACATATCCTTGTGGTGTTACCTTCATGGAATTTTTGTACTTTGGATAATGATTTGGGCCTTGAGTTTCCTCATGAATGAGATGGGTAAACTTGATAACTTAGTTTTATGTATGAACGCATACCTAAGTAGGGTCGTCAATTGTTTTCATGATTTGTGGTTTATAATTTGTGGATTGTTTTGAGAAATTTTTGGGTCTCGAGGTCCCAACTGAGTATCGTTATACTCACCACTACACGGGCTATGCCCGCACCTTGTTGGGTTTGGTGCAGACGACAGACAACACTGACTGAGGACGAGGGTACCAGGCCTGGAGGTATCTCGGAGGTGGACATTAGGTGAGGTGTACCATAGAGAATACTATTCAGGATCTCTTCCTACCCTTCAGGTAGATTCCTTGGCGAGTGTTCATAGGAGTTGTTTCAGCTTACTTGTAATTTCTAGTTTTCTTGTACTTTCGAGTTGGGCATGTATTCTGGCCACTTTTTACCAATTGTACACACTCTTTTTACTGTATATTTTACTTTTGTTTATATCTTGTTTTTTTCTAGGTTGTCTGTGTTACTAGATATAAAGGAAATGCCTTAATTTTTATTGGGAATACACCTTTCTGTGCGAGTTTCTAGCCCCCGACCTATGGAAGGCGGGCTTTGGGTAGTCACACCATGGGCCCCGGGGGACTGGTCGTGAAAAATTGGTATCAAAGGATACAGTTATACCATAGAAAATTGGATTATGATATTTTTAATAGCAGTTATGTTATGTATAGTGAGTGTGGTTATCAGTTTACAGAATGTAGTGTTGTTGCGGTGGTCGACGAATCCATACACCAAGACCCTAACCTCTACTTTCTGACTCAGTGCACGAAAACACTGATTGCGTGTCTGTTTTGAAAAGTATTCTTTATGAACTCTTTGATTCAGCTAACCATGTATAATTTATTGACCATGAAGCACCTGTTTCTTTTCCGGAAGCCTCCACGCAGATAACCAACAAGCATTTGGGGTATAGTACGCGACGATAGCCCACCGAGCGATGAGGCCTCGGTGCAGGGCCCATTATCAGTAGGGGAACCAGTGGAGGAACCATAAGTACTATTACCCATTGTGCCACCGATGCCACCCGCCACAGCAGTGGAGAGTTCATGCCACATGAGCACATTTCATGAGTTTTAGCAGCAGAGGCCACCCAGGTTCAGGGGTGAGATAGACCCACTCACAGATGAGGATTGGTTGGTGGTTGTGGTGAGAGTCTTCCGACTAGAAGGGACACCATCTGATCTCATGGTGACCCTTGATTCCAGACTGCAATAGGCAGCAATAGATAGATGGTTCAGTTGATCCTATAGGCTCACTACGATGTGACATTTCTCTGGTAAGACTTTGAGAGACAATTTAAGGAAGTTTGTCCCACCGACCCTTCACGCAGTGCGCATATATGAGCTTCTTCATCTACATCAGGAAATCTTGATTTTGGCTCCGTACTCAGTGAGGATCACCGACCACTCATGTTACTCTAATGATATGGTGCATGACCCATTCATTAGGGTCCAGACCTTCGAGCAGGGACTCAGGTGGGATATCATGGCCTTGATGATTTCTCTCAGCATCCAGCTGTAGGCAAGGGTGTAAGAGAGAGCCCTCTTAGTGGAAATTTTTATTGCTGATAAGTCACCAGCTACGAGATCCCCAACCGAGCGTCACTTAGTGGATTCTTCTATAGCTGGTAGACAAATGATGTCTCAAAAGTCCAAGAGGACCAGACCTACTGGTGGATGACCACAGGATTTAGGGTCATTTGTGCGGGGAAATGAAGATAGATCTAGTCATGCGAGGAGCAGTCAGTGTTACACATGTGGAGGGAAGGGTCACATAGCCCATGACTATCAAACATGTTGTACGTAGGATCAACATATGGTTGAAGGACCACCCAAGAATAGATAGAGGTTCGTCCGTGGAGGTCCTCAGGGAGCAGACAGACGTGGCAGAAGAGCTGGACATGCATCTGGTGGTGGGAGGCGATTTGAGGTGTTTCCGCAACCACCACTAGGTGATCCACCCTAACTATAGGGAGCAGGTGGATAGGGTCGAAATCAACTCCAGGAAGCTGAGGTCTATGACCATGGGGAACCATAGATGATACGAGGTACAATCTGTGTCTACTCCACCATAGCTTCAGTACTTATAGACACAAGTTCCAGTCATTATTTTATTGCCACTACCCTCGTTCGGAGCTCGATGATTTAGGTGGAGGTGTTGGCTCGATCCTTACAGCTAGATACTCCTATAGGAGAGGATTCGATGATTACATAATGGTTCCGCAGTGTGAGCTTACTCTAGGAGGCGAGAGCTTCGGATGAGATCTCCTTGTAATAGCATTGAGGCCTTATAATTTCATCCTGGGTATGGACTGGTTATCTACAGTTCATGCTCATATTTACGGTATTAGGAACAAAGTGTGGTGTGTCCACAAGGAGGGGACTAGGTTTACCTTCACCCAAAAGAAGAGAGCCTTTTCATCATAGGATGGACTTACCCGGAGGAGAGTGAAACAGATCACTTATCAGTTGGCTTAGCATACCATTGAAACGGTTGATGTGGAGAGTCTGAGCTATCTTGTAGTGCTGGTTTAGTATGTGGATGTCTTCATTGAAGATGATTTGGGTCTACCTCCTCACAGAGAAGTAATTTTACATTGATTTGTACCGTGGGATGACACCAATATCTACACCAATGTACCAGATGGCTCCCACCGGGCTTCTTGAGCTATGGGTACAACTAGAGGACTTATAGCTGAAGGGGTTTATCAAACACAGTGTTTCTCTATAGGAATCCCAGATTTTGTTCGCCAAGAAGGTGGATGGGAGATTGAGACATTTTGTTGACTATCGGTGCCTGAACCCGGTGATCATGAAGAACAAGTACCCACTCCTGAGGATTGATGACCTCTTTGGTCAAATGAATGGAGCATGATGGTTCTCGAAGATAGACCTCTAATCAAGCTATCACCAGCTCAGAGTACGATATGAAAATGTGTAGAAGATGGATTTCAGATGTAGGTATGACCACTATGAGTTCTTGGTTATTCAATTCAGCATGACAAACACTCCAGCAGTGTTCATGGGACTCATGAATCATATCTTTCATCCATACCATGATTTCTTTGTAGTAGTCTTCATCAACGACATTCTGAACTACTCAGCTACCGAGGTGGAGCATGCCTATCATTTGCAGATTGTTATAGACACACTCTGAGGGAAACAACTTTATGGTATGCTTTCGAATTTCCAGTTCTGGATCCAAGAGGTACACTTCTTTGGACATGTCATCTCGGAGGATGGAGTTGTGGTGGATCCAGTAATGATTGTGGTGGTACTTTCTTGGGATCCCCCCAAGAGTGTGACAGAGGTACCGAGTTTACTGGGTTTGATCAGATACTACCATAGGTTTGTTCTAGATTTCTCCAGAGTTGCAGCACCTTTATTAGCATTTAAGAAGAAGGGGAAACCCTTAATGTTGTTGGAGATATTCCATCGGAGTTTTCAGGAGTTGAGGCAGAGGCCGAATAGTGCCCCCATATTGAGGCTACTGGAAGAAGGCGTTGGGTATGTAGTCTGCCTTGACACATTAGGGACCGGGCTCAAATGGGCCCTAATGCTGGAGCGAGAAGTTATTTCATTTGGTTCTTGATTGCAGAGATCACATGGGAAAAATTATCCTACCCATGACATGGAGTTAGTAGCAGTGGTCTTCGGCTTGATGATGTGGCGGCATTACTTGATGGGATAATGTTTTGTAGTCAACTCTGATCACAAGAGCCTCAGGTATATCTTCTCTCAGAAGGACCTAAACATGAAAAAATGATGTTGGCTTGAGTTCCTTTAGTACTATGTCTTCGAGATAGTCTATAATCTTGGGAAGGGGAACTTTTTAGCAGATTCACTCAATATGAGATCTGGTATAAAGCTTCTAAGTGAGGCGACGGAGCAGCTGGCCGCATTGCAGATATCCTTTATGGAATGATATTGATCATCTTTTCTTTAATCTATTATAGTCACACCCCTATTTCCTCAGCTATTCTGGGAGGCGCAGAATGAGGACATGGACCGCGAGGCTCAACGAGCTCATATATCCACAGGACAAACACTTGATGGATTTTGTGTAGGTGGGGATCACATCATCTATTTCAGAGGACGTACAATGGTACCAGTGTCGATTTGGGAGGATTTGATGAGGGAGTTCCACACATCCCCTCAAGTGGTACATCCAAGAGTGGTGAAGATGTACCAGGATCTCCAACGATAGCACTGGTGGTCTGGAATGAAGAAATCAGTAGAAGAGTTTTTCTATTATTGCCTCAATTATTAGTATATGATGGTGGTGCATCATGCACTAGAAGGATTAGTTCAGCCTTTAGAGGTCCTAGAGTGGAAGTGGGATGGGATATCCATGGATTACAAGACATCCACATTCATCCATGGGTCATGATTCTATCTGCGTGATCGTCGACTGACTCACCAAGTTGTCCCACTTCTACCGACCAAAGAGATGGGTTTTGTAGAGAGATTGGGATACCTTTATGTGCAGGATATTGTTCCGCTATATGGAGTAAGCTCAATGATTTTCTCTGATCATGATGCATGTTTCACTTCTCAGATATAGAAGGGGTTGTTGGAGGTTTTCAGGATGCAACTTCATTTGAGCAACGCCTTCCATCCATAGAAGGATGGCCATACTGAGAGAACCATTCAGACCCTCGAGGACATGATGCATGCTTGTGTCCTTGACTTCGGTTGTAGCTGGGAGGATCACTAGAGCTTGGTGGAGTTTGCATACAACAATAGCTGCCACTCCACCATTGGGATGGCAATTTTAGAGGTGTTGTACTATCGACCGTACAGATCACCTTTCTACTGGACTGACCTAGGGGAGTCAATACTCATGGGACCATATATGGTACGGGCTACCACAAAGAAGGTGAAGATCATTCATGAGTGGATGAAGACTACACAGAGCAGGAAAAAGTCTTTTACTGATAGGAGAATGAGACATCTGGATTTCAAGGATAGTGACCATGTCTTTCTATGGGTCTCATGTTGACGATGATTGTGGATATTTGGACAGGGCGGTTAGTTATCTTCGAGGTTCGTAGCACCATTGTAGATCCTCAGTAGAGTTGGTGAAGTGGCTTACCACTTAGCTCTTCCCCCTCAGCTTCACCGGGTGTACGACATCTTCCACGTACCCCAGCTGAGGAGATACATGCATGAAATTTCACACATCATTGACTAGAGAGAGATGGATATCGACAATGGGCCAACATTTATGGAGGTTCCATTGGAGATTGGGAATTGAAATGAGAGAGTCCTTTTTGGGAGATATATACCTTTCGTGCATATGTGTTGGTATGAGGAGAACCTCCAAGAGAGCACATGGGAGCTGGAGGCTCAGATTTGTTCTCAGTTCCCCCACTTCTTTTTCTAGTTTTTTTGATGTGCCTTTCATGGACGCAAATCCCTATGGGGAGGGGGTGAATGTAAAGACCCATAAATTCCATGTAATTATTTTTAAGGTTATTTTAGGATTCTGCGATAATTTACAGTGCATGATTCTATGGTCTGATGTTCCTGAAATTAATATCAAACCTTTTTTTAAGTAAGTTCAGTATACATACGAGTGGGAATTTGTTACTTTTTAGCTGGTGCTCGGAATTAAAATTTGAGGGCACCGTTGAACATGCAGTGCCAATATTCTTTTAAGGAGAGATTCACCACGACCGTAGTTAGTTGAGGGTGAATGATAATTTTCGTATTTTCATTGAAATAAAAAAAATAATAACTTTTATTTTATTTTTAACCTCCCATTTTAATTTTCGGTGTTTGTTACCACCCAAGCTATAACCACCCCCCCAATTTGAAATAAATTGTGGGGACCACCCGACCCTTGAAATCCCTATTTAATGAGGGAGGTGACTCTTGGTTCTCTCCTAATTATTTGTCCCACCTTCCATTAATTTATTATGCCAACATTAGCTTAATTAATTGCCAACTCCAATTTAATTAATAAAACATAATTTAATAAGTTGTCTTTTTAATTTTGGGGGAATTTGGGTTTAATGTTAGAAAGGAGAGAAATTTTTGAGAAACACCTTTCTCCAATGAAGAACGCTTTCTCCAACGAAGAACTCCTTCTCAAATGAAGAATTACGTCAAAGGATCACCAATGTGAAAGTCTTCAATGATGCTGAACCGGAATCTGTATTTCCCCTCTCCTCACCAACATCAATGAACCATCATTGTAGGGTTTTTTATTTATATACCACTTGCCTTGTTCATGACATTCTTCATGATTCACAAATAAAAAAGCCTCTTGCTACCATTCTCAAGCGAAGAGTAAGATCCAAACCAACACTGCAGACCTCTCTACATCCTTTTTGAATTTGGATGGTCTTGAAATAATGGAAATGTCCCGAGATAAGTGCGAAAGTATTCGTAATGAAGAATGGTCCACTGGGGTGCACCCGGTGACTCAAGGAACTGCGTCGACGACCTGTGATGGTGACCCGCATCGGAGGGACTCAGGAAAGGCTCTCGGCAATCCGAACGGCTATGACGAAGGTAGCGGTGCAACCACAAGGGTGGAGAAGGGTCGTGGTCCATCGGTCGTGGCGGAGTAAGGGCAGCGGTCAGCCATTTGATGGGGTAGCAGTGCGCGTCCGCACGGCCCGGTGTGCAAGAGCCATGACATGAGGCCGTGACGGCGAAGGTGGGCGGTCTGCTCGCTACCAGCCACCAGGGAGGGCGCGCCACACGACCGCGCTGTGCAGAGGAGGCTGGCCATCTAGCCAGCTGGGGAGCCGAGAGGTCCACCCATTGTGTGCCGAGTAGGACCCAGTGGTCCGGGTCAGACACAGGTCCAAATTCGGGTCGGGTCAGGTCGGTCTGACCCTGGTCGGACAGGACCCAGACCAACTTTGACCCCTTTTCGCTCTATCATCCATATCATGAGCTACATGTGTCCTTTTGACGAACCATATGGGGCACTGAAAACCTTGGATCAAGACATCCCTTTTGGTATACCGTAATTGAGTTTTTAGATAATGCTGGGGTATGGATGGGGTGGATCGAACACGAATCCAACTGGGCCCTCAGGACAAAAATGCCAATAACGTACAGACTGAGTGTTTGATTGACCCACTGTCTATTGCATTGATACCCTTATCACATGTCGGTCCATCGGGATACTTTTTTGTGTGACTTCGTGGCTGTTGGAGTATCATCCTATGTCTTGAAAGTAGATTCTACCAGAATCAAGGGAGCTTAGTGAGAGAACCATGTAGCTGGCTGTAACATGCGCAAGGGATCCTATGTGGGTCTGTGCTTTGGGATCCTATGTGGGTATTGGATTTGGGATCTTACGTGGCTCTATCTTCAAGAGTCCCACTTGGATCTACTCTAGAAAATCCATGTGGTACTACTCATGGATCCTACGTGGATCTGTTGCACAAGGAAACTACAAGGGTCTGATGATATAGGATCCTACATGGGTCTGCCTCTTAATAGAGTAAGATTATTCAGTAGTTACATCTAATCATCATTACTACTATACATATTTTATACTTGGTGTGAGGTGAGTCTTTACCTTTTTGGTAATCATTGATGTGGCGTACCTTTTTGGTACTTAACTTCATGGTGATACCTTTTTGGTATTCTTCTGTGTGGATTTACCTTTGTAGTACTTACCTTTGTGGTGTTGCCTTCATGGTACCTACCATCATGGTGATAAATTTGTGGTATTCCTCTATGTGGTGTTACCTTTTTGGTACTTACCATTGTGGTGTCACCTTCATTGTATTCTTTCCTTCATGGAATAGTTTTACTTTGGATAAGGATTTGGGCATTGAGTTTTTTCCTGAATGAGATGGGTGTACTTGATAACATAGGTATATGTATGAGCATATAACAAAGTAGGGTTGCCAGTTCTTTTCATGATTAATGGTTTATCCTTAGTGGATTTTGTGAGACCTTTGAGGGTGTCTGGGTATCTACTGAGTATTCATATACTCACCCCTACATGGGATATGCCTGCACCATGTTGGGTTTGGTGTAGACGACAGACAACACTGACTGAGGACAAGGGAACCAAGACTGGAGTTAGCTCGGAGGAGGACCTTAGAAGAGGCGTACTGCATATACGACCATTCTAGAGTTGTACCTACCCTTCAGGTAGGGTACTTGGAGGGTGTTCATAAGAGTTGTTTCAGTTTATAGGTACTTTCCATTTTTCTTGTACATTCCAGTTGGGCTTGTATTCTAGCCCCATTTTACCAACTGTACACACTATTTTTATAATATAGTTCACTTATTTTGGTATCCTGCTATGTGCATGGTTGTGTGTGTTGCATGATATAAAGGCAATGACTTCTTGGTTTTAGGGAATACTTCTTTAGGTGCTAGTCGTCAGCCCCATGCCAATGGAAGGCGGGCTTGGGGTAGTCACGAAACGGTCCCCAAGGGACAAGTCATGAAAAAAATATTCAGAATGTACTATAATTTTTAAATGATAATGCATAAATATTATGACGACCTAAAATAAGTATTCTACCATATTTATAAACAAGATTAAATTATTAATCATTTTCTGGGTATAAATTATAACACCATTATATGAATCTATTCATTAAAAAAATATCCAGATAATACTTATTTGAAATTAAATTCATTCTGTTGCATCTAAATGAAACAAAAGAACCTTAATTAAATTTATAATATTATGATTTTTGAAAATATTAAATCGGAATTAAAATTTTAATTTCATTGTTTAACTGAGATGGATTTTATATTTCTAAATTAGAAAAAACATTATCCTTCTCTATATTCCGATATATTTAAAATAAAACAAAAATAATTATTCAAAAAAATCAACAATGAGAAATGTATTATATTAAGAAATATGAATTTCTCTATTATAAATCTATTTTCTACAAAAATTCAATATCCTTACATATATATCATCTATGTGAAACATCTATAAAATATAAAAGATATATTGAATTAAACATTAGGATTTTATCTCATAATATTAAGAATCAATATTAAAATCCTAGAATAATAGTCAAGCCATTACATGATCATATTACATATTATTTTTTATTTTTCATCACCTCTAGTTGAATATACTTTTTATAACATCCTATTAACATTTTTAGGTAATCATAAACCCCTATTCTGACCAATGCTCAGTTAGGTTTCATTTAAGGATGTTCCAAGTGAATTTTTGAAACATTTTAAAAAATTATGGGCTATTCACGGTTGGATAATTTATTTCCAAAACATTACACCCTAAAAGTGGAAACCATTAAAACACAATTAGTGCTGGTTTTCAAAACTAACACACGTTTTAAAATATCATGTTCCAACCAAAGTGAAACCATGAAATCCCATTGATTGGGCTCATAGTTAGGGTATATGGTTTATCTAACCGTACTACCATACCCAGTAAATCGTTCATACATGATTTCTATTATCCAAAATTGAATTCTAAAACATTGAAACCTGTAGTTTAATTTCTTGACAGGATCAATCGACCCTAATAAAATTTATTCTTCATTTGATTTTCCCACAAGATGATTCTTTCCCTTAAACACCCCTCCAGAATAGAATTGAATCAAGGTGTATGAAATATGATCCCATCAAAATATGTTTACTCTTTTTTTTCTCTTTCTCTAGTTTTCTTCTATTCCCTTCATAGGTTTCTTAGTTATCCCATCCAAATATGTTTACTCTGTTCATTCTCTTTATCTAGTTTTCACCTGATATTTTATTGATTGACAATACGAGGACACATTGTTTTGATATGGAACTTAAAATTGATTTGGACTCTCATAATTTTTTTAGAAGAGTCCTTCCAATTGTGATGTTTTTGAAAAATTATTGATAGTTGAAATGGGAATGGTTAGAATGTCTAGGATTATGGGAGATTCTTTTTCACTTAGTGGTTGTTCATTTAATTCCTCAAAAGCAATGAGTAATCATGATGAATATCATGTTTGGTCACAACTACTAGGTTTTTATAAACAACTTGCAGTTCTTGGAAGAGACTTGTAAATTTCATAACATTTTGGTATGCCTAAGAATTCTAAGTGTTTTTTCATCAATTAACCTATGATATGTGGCTCATTTGGAATCTCAGGACACTTACAGAAGTTCATCCAAGAATTTTATAATCCATGTAGTGAAATAGGATTGTAAATATCATGAACCTACTTTTCTAGAGTTGGGTAATTACCTAATTATATTAGAAAAATGAAAAATTAATTTCACCCCATAAGAAATAATAGTATAATATATTTTGAAATCCATATTAAAAAATTATTTTTATTTTATAAATATGAAAGGAAAAAACATAGAAACTGTATAAGAAATACCCATAAGCACCCAGATAATATCTGAAAAAATTCATAATATACAGCTTCACAACCTATAGAAAAATAAAACATAATAAAAGGGTGATCTAAGATACTCTGTAAAGGTATAAAATGCAGAAGAATCTATCATAAACATGAATAATATAGAAAAGTGGAAAAATAAAAAGAACATGATAAAATGGATATGTCTTGAGCATAATATAAAAGAAATAAAAGTACATTAACTAATTAGTATAATTAATCATATGATAATGAAACGTGTCTATAGTGATTATGCTAAATTAATAATCACATGGATGATAAGTTACTAATATCATAATGATAGAATTAAAAAATTTGTACTTCTAAAAAAATAGTTAATGTCATGATTAGGGTATGTGGAACTATTTTTTTAGGGCGTCATCAAAATCAATATATGAACAAAAATGGGCAAGACCTTAGCAATGTCCATATCTAAAAATAAATGGGAAATGCCTTGTCTAAGTACATATTACGTTTCAATCATTAGACCTACCAATGAATTGTGGGGATATAGCGGGACCCGCACATCACATACTATGTCTAATTCGTTCTTCATATGAATTGGGTGAAACATAATCATCATATACATACAGAAATTAAATTACATTCCACAACCAATAAACATAACCACTAACCACACTAAGTAATATTGTATATTATATCAAGATACCCCATTCTCAATTAAACAGATCAAAAAAATTTTCATAAAATATAGTAAATGATATTATAAAAGAAAAATCCTGATTATGAATAATATACAAAATATTTATTTTATATTGATTAAAATAATATAATAAATTAACTGTGGATTTCTTTTGATAAAATATAAATTTTTTACTTTGTAAAGAACAGTTCTTTAGGAAAAATAATTTTCATTTATCATAAAACCTGATTCTAAATATTTTTATCCACGAAATAAAAATGAATTTATAATGATATTATATTAGAGGCATAAATTATATCCAATTAGAGATAAATGATGTAAACAGAGTTTTTAGGATTCTTTTAAAATGGGACACTTCAGGTGGGTGTATATGAAAATATACGAGTATTTAATAAAAAATAATAATTTTTATAAAAATATATAATATATATAATATTTTATCCTGATAAAAGGATGGTTTTAGAAAAAAATATTTCTATATTAAATTAGATTATGTACTATACATAAAAATGGGGAAAAATTTGGAAGTACAGTTTAATCGGGCTTACTTATCATGTTGAATTGAAAAGGAACATTATCAAAAATGTGTTTCCCATAAAAACTAATAATTGAGAAAGGGATATTTTTTAGAACATAAATTGAGTTAATAATGTGTAAAAGAGAATAATTAATAATTACATTGGGTTAAAGAGGGAGAAATAGTAACCTAACAGGAAAACGATTATTCCGGAAGAATCCTTTAGCTTATGTATGAAAGTGTTATACACTAGTACTCAATTTCTTGTATAATGAAATTATTATCATTAATAATTTAATTTATAATATCTTAATCATGTATTTTGTTCATTATAATTTTATTAATTTCATTTATATCCTTTCTGAAGGCTTATATGGTTAAATTTCGTCATTCATGAGTTTTTGTTTCAATGGTTTTAATGATTTGTTTTCTTGTATACCTGTTCAAAAGATCATGCAAAATTGAAATAGTTATCTATAATTAAAATTATATGTTATGAAAATGAATATTTTTATATTTTATTTTCCTTCCATATATGAAGAAGATTCATTAGAGAAATAATTAATGAAAACTATTTTGATTATTCTGTAATTTTTTTGATTATGCAAAAAAATTTGTATTATGAATTAAATATATATATATATATATATTTTCTATATAACATTAAATAATTTTTATTACATATAATATAGTCTATTTTACCCAAAAAAAATTATTTAATGAACAACCATAATGTAGAAATTGAAAATGAAGATTTGTCATCTATGAAGAGGGTATATCTGAACCATTGAGGATATTTTTATTTTTGAATAAGAGGGGGTGGGGATGAAAATTGATACATAATGTACCAATTTCATAATGAAATAATATAATATAAACCATAAAGGACTAATCATGTCCCTTAATACAAGGTATTTTATGGAAGGATAAGAAAATAATATAAAATGAATGAGAGAAAGAATGTATTACATCTTTAGTGTCACCTCCTTCAAAACATTTTCATGGATCAAGACTATGAATAGTTTAATTTAATGTGGCTGAATATAATAAATTGTAAATATGAATTATAACCAATTTTTAATTTCAACATTCAAACATCATCCATGACTCAATAATTTATTTATTTACTTATAAATTTAGAAACTGTAAATTTCCATATTTCACAATTCACCAAAACTTCAACTATTTTATAAAAACCCCAATAAATAACACTTTATATAAAAATAAATTTAGAATTAAATAATAGAGTCCTTTTTATAAAAATAATTATATATATATGATAACATTAATTTTAAATTAAAATCGACATTAATTCAAAAAATTCAATATTTAAAATTATAACTAATTTTATAATTGTTTGTAAAATTAATTAAGGTCTTGTATTATTATTTTATAGTAAACATAAAAATTATTAATTCTTGAATCTATTTTATAGAAATAAATATTTATTTATTGAATATATTAATTATAAAATTGTACATAGGTATTGTTTTTCAAAAATACCAACACATAATTTATCAATTTTAGGAAATATATTTACTTATTCCAAGATTTTAGTATATCATATTTTCATTTAAAAGAAACACAAATTTTATTTTTACATTCACTGGTGAGGCTAGAATTATATTTCCCAAATTAATTTTCTTGAAGGTCACATTACTATTCCAATGGTAATATTTAACAGTATATTATTGTTTTAAACTCGGTGATTCGTGAAGCATAAAATATTTAAGATGTTAAATTTTAAAAGAGAAATAAAATAAATGGTTGGGGTGTCATATTATTCCCTCCAAAAAATAATTTCCCTTTATATTTTATGAATTTCCTCACATAAAACAATATTTGGGTAGTTATTCATCTTAATTTCTTATTATTCCCACATGACACTACAATTTTCTTGTTTCCAATGTACCATTACAAAACAAGAAGTCCGATTACTCAAAAAATGATCATTATTGTCTATAATATGTAAATTATTTTCAAAGTAAGATAAATAACGATCCAATTGTATTCCATTATAAGTAACTTCCTGAATTGGGTCTAGGTTGTGCTCCATTAAAAAATAGAATTGAATTTTTTTTTAATTTAGACAGGGTAGTTAGTATCACCAAATGATAAGACACAACTACAATTCTCTTCTGGATATTTAAATGTCTAATATAGTCAGGGCTCAGTTCCCCTTTCATACTAAACCATATGAATACCTTAGATAGATATTATTTCAGAAAAACATGATCTCCGACATGAAACCCCAAATACATTCTTTGTATATTAGAACAAATTTATTTTATACATTCGGATGCTTTGGTTTGAGTTTTATTAACCAGTATGTTTGTTATTTATTCCAAAAACATTATTATTCCTATGAGATTTCATTCAACCATTTCATCTAATGAATTTGGTTTATGACATAACTTTCCCTACAATGATTCATAAGGTTCAATGTGAATACATCAATGGAAAAAATTATTTATGAAAACAATACCAAATGTAAATTTTGATCCCACATATATTAAAATTCATGTGATCGTTATCTTAACTTGTATTCTAATGTTTGAATGGTCCTTTTATATTTCTTGTCTATTTGAATGTGATAACTAGTGCTCAAATGAAGCATAGTATTCAAATATTTCAATATATTTTTAAATAATTTCAATATAATTAAAAGATCAATATGAGACAATAGAATGTACTAATATATTAGGATTTACAACTTCAATTATATAGAGTCATGTAAGGAAATGAAGTGTAAAATTCTACATTATGACAAAGAAATGTGTAGATTTGGTAAGACAATCAATAATTAACCATATTGTATAATTATTTATTGGATTCTTTTGTAATATAGTGAAAAAATATATAGTAATTTTACCCCTTTACATGTATGAATATTCATTGGATTCAAGACTCTTCAAGTATGTTGTCCACCAGCCTTAATCTATTGACAGAATAAATATCTTGATACATAATCAACAATTTCCCTCCTCATATTATCACATATGAATTTTTCCTTCAAATATTAGTATTATATTTTTTCTTTAATGTTTTATATATAAATTTTATCTTTGAGAATTGTGAAATAATTTATTCTTTATCATGGGTATATAGGAAACACAAATCCTCATCCAAAATATAAAATTTCCATCTTCAAATAAAAATTATCCCAACTTCCGATCAATCAAATCATTAATTTAATTTTTAAAATTCTCATCCTTAGACTGAGAACATTTATCCCTTTCAAATAATGATGGTTTGAAAATCATCTGAAAAAGAAACGGTTTTCACCTCCATTGATAATTCTGATATACATCTATTTTAGATCCATGTACATGGGATACTTATGAATCCTCATTTTTTCAGAACATCATGATCCTTCCTTCTAAAATAATCTTTTACATTTTATCCCTTCATTAGGTGGTAGTGTGTTGAAAAATCATAATCCTTGTGTAGCTCTATCCATCTCCTTTTCCTCATGTTGAGGTATTTTTTTGTGGAGATATAATTTAAAATGTTTAGATCTGTATATACCTCACATAATTCATGATTGGGAAAAAGTCTCCATATCTCCAGATAAAATATTACAATTGGTTACTCAAGATCATGAGTGGGATATTTTGGTTACTGAGTTTGTAACTACATTGATTAATAGGAAATAAATCTATCATTCTGTATAAAAAATATTATTTGTACATTCATTGATTCATAACTATAAAACACAAATCTACCATTTCATGATGGTAGATTCATGATAAAATGATTCTCTAATATCATCAAAAATTCATAAACTCGATATTAACATTCCTTTGTCCAATGAATCTTAACCCCTTTAGGAGTATGTTTTATTAACAGGTTAGCTAATTCGAATATTTTTTAATGAAACTCCAATGGTAACATAATAGATCAATTAAACTACACACCCTAGTTAGGTCTGACGGTGTAGGATATTACCATAATGCATTGGTTTGTTCAGGATCAACTTATATTTCATCCTCAGAGACAATATGGGTTTGAGAAGAAACTTTTGGAAGACGAAATTCATCCAGAATTTTTTTCCCATATAATCAATTTCATCTATGATTCATCAGAAAAATCCGAAAGAGGTTCTCATGGTTACATATCAATTTTAATATTTTAGGATATCATCAAATAATTTCCAAAAATATAATTAAGATATTCCTTGAACACTCTATTAATTAGTATCCTTAAAATAGAGGGTTCATTATTTAGTCAAAATGGAATTATTGTAAACCATAATGACCATAATTGGTAAAAAATTTGTTCATTGGAATATAATCATTCTTCAAATGAAATTGATGATATCCAAATCAAAGATGAATCTTTGAAAAATATTGTGAACCACAATCTCAATCAAATAAATCAGCAATAATAGGTAGAGTTTACTTGATCATTATTGCAACAGTATTGATTACTCCATTGTCAATAAAATGCCTAATGGATCCATTTTATTCTCCAAAAATAGATCAAGGGATCCCCATGGACAAAAATCAGGGTGAATAAAACCATTATTACTCAACAACTATATTTTTTTCATCAAATCCACTAATTTAAAAATTTATATTCTATATGGAGACTTTGATATAGTACAAGCATTCGGTATTAAATTGATAAAAAATTAAACTTATTGATCTAGAAGATTTCTAGGTAAATCATTTGGATGTTAATCAATTTATTCTTATAAAATAGTTATGTTCTTAATTAAAAATATTATTTACTATCTCATAGATGATGTCCCTCCCCCCACTTCAGATTTCATTCAGTACAGGTTACTGGGGGTGGATATTCATATAAATCATATGATGAGGTCTCCCCTCTAATGACATAAAATTCCATATAATAATCGGACTTTATAATGTTCCTCTCTTCAAAATATATGTTTCCTTATTATTCCAAAGTAAGTATATATATATATGATTGTTTGAAAAATAAACCATAAATATGATGATAAAATTATCAGTTGGAAATACTTTATTTTTTCAAATAGGAAAACATTGAGACATATTTGTAGCAACAACATTTCCACTATAATTATTTACTAAAAATTCCCTTATTAAGGTTAATTAATGATATTGAATTTTTTATGGGAAATATGGTTGATATAAAGTAATGATATGATCCCAAATCAAATAAATATTTATCTAAATTTTATGATATGATTAATGTACCTCCCGACAAATTATTTGGATCTACATCCTTAGTTGTTACGATCACAAAAGATTTTAAATTATCCTTTGTCTTTTCTAAGGAATGATTTCATGACGATTTGATAACCATTTTCATAGTGTCCCATCACCCCAAAATTGTATCATTTAACATTGTTATCTTCTTTTATTTCCTTGCATTTGTGACCATGGTTTCCATTATCACCACACATTAAGGATACTCCTTTTACATTTAAGCAAGCACCAGTGTGTTTTCTTCCAAAAGAATTATATGTTTCATAAAAAACTTATTATTATCACCTTAATGTCATAATACATAGCTAATTCATTCATTATCTTTATATAACATGATACAATATCATTGCATAGTGAAAAAATTTGGGAGAACAATTCCCTATAGAGGAATGGTATTAACCCATCAAATTAGTGAAAATTCTTTGCCTTTGGATTACATATATAATCAATATTATGCTTTCATATCCTTGTAATTTTAGCTTCAAACCTGAAAAAAAAAATGTTCACCCTATTTTGCTTATCTAAATAATGAATTTTCTATCCATATCTTCTCACTGATCCTGAGGAATTTTTTTCCCAAGGAAATTTCGGCAAAACACTTTCATTCCAAATTTACAAATTTTTTCTCCACCTTGAGGATTTGAATCAATTTCCACCATTCATCAGAACATCCCAAGAGAAGATAAACATAAATGATAACCTTCTCCATATTCATTATGTTCTAAATGGTGGTATATATTTTCTATGGAACATATCCATTTATCATCTATAAATGGATTTGTAGTTCCATTGAATAATGGTGGTTGTTTTTTCATCATGTGGTATGATATTGTTTTACAGTATTATGGATTAGGATGATCCATTAGAGTAACATTATTACTTATAACCTGAGTTATTTTTTCAAGTATACATATATGTTTCCCATCTCTAGCAACATCTCATACTTCATCATCTTTATCATTCAATGGAGGGAAATATCAAAATGGATCACATAAATTATTATTGATTGTATTAATTAAACTAAGAAAAATTTCAAATTCATGGAATATAATAAATTAGGTTATGAAAAATAATTTATAATTTTGAACTAGAATAAAAAATAAAATAAATTGGAAATTTTTGGATAACTAATCTTTGAATCATAAAAATTATTTATTTGGGGAAATTTTTATAAGTAAACACTTTATAATGGTTTACAAATAAATTTTGAATTATCTTAATAATTTTACTAGGGTTTGTGAAAAGAGGTGTACAATAAGGCTATATTTCATGTACCAAGTTACGACATGTCAGGCCTTACCCAGCTTTTCGATGTTGTTACCCCTAGGTACATCTCTTCTAGAACCAAATCCACTTTTACTATCCATACGGGGTAGTACTTCATGGAAATCCAATGAATTATATACATTAAAAAATTATAATATTTTCTTTCATACTTATCCTAAAATTATTTATTAGGGTTATGTTCACTAATCAATATCTTCTTAAGCTAGATTCCAATGATTTTAATGAAAAAATATGATAACAATTGTAAATACTCAAAACCCAATATCTTAGATCTTGTTCCAGTCATTATTATAAGGTCACTATGAATAAGATATTTCATCCCCAATTTATAAATAGTTTAGTAGAATAAGAAATCTAGATAAATAAATAATTAATATATTACAAATTCTAAAAGAAAACCAAACGTTAGAATTCCATTAAAAATTGACATAATCTCCTAGATTTTCGATGAAATATATTCACAATTTACATATTCACATCCAAAGGAAATTTAAAACATAAGAGAGATGTGATCTCATATGATAATTAAGGTTAGATAATACAACGAAAGAAATAATAAACCTAAAAAATTAAGAAAAGGGAACAAATAGAAAACATTCCACTAAATCAAAATCATGAACATAATATGGAAGGAATAAAATCTGATTAAATAAAGTCATATAAATGAACATTTGAGAATGAATCCTGACCACATATATTATACTAGTAAAATAATAACATTGATTATCAATTAATAATATCAATATTATGGAATTCTAAATGTTAGACATCTAAAACATACCATCAGTGCCTTGGCTATAAATCTAAAAAAAATGTTAAGGTCTTGTTCTTGTCCATATCTAAAAAAATGGGCAAGGCCATGGATTTTTTTATCATCACATACTAGATTGTTCTAATGAATAATTATTTTTTATATAAACTATTCAAATACCATTAAATATGTTTTATTATATATATACATATATTAAATTATTATTTAACTATAAAAATGGTATTACTAGCAGTATTGAATGCATAATTGAAAAGTAAAAACTTGTCATCCACGAAGGCCGAAAATCGGCACTTCGAGGAAAATTTTTTCATTTTTAAAATGAATGGGGGAAGAAAAGATAATTTATTGTAGATATAAAATTATAATAAAAAAATTAAAATATATGGATTATAATAGAGTTACCATATAACTTTCCATAGGTTTTTCGTGTGAAGGATACGAAAAGAAAATAAAATAAAAGACATATAAGGTTTTACCACATCAGTGTCGCCTCAATGAGAACCTCCTTAAGGGAATTTAAAATAGTAATTTGGTTAGAATATATATAAATTAACATGGGGGGAGATGTTTGGGAGTGGAAATTCGTAGAATATAAGAAACAATCATGTTATTTTACATATTAGGGGTGGTGAAGGGTGGAACTTATATTTGAGGAGTGGGGTGTTTTTTGATCATTTAATTCATTTATTTATCATTTTAGCTAAAAATTAGGAATACATATTCTTATTGTGACATAAAACAGTAACTACTTCATGGGTGTTTTTGAAAATTGGGGCATACAATATCTATAAATCATTTTTGAGTCAATAAAACATTTCATTACATATGACAATAAATACCAGGAATTTCCATAATATACTATTAACCAAATATTAAACTATTTCAGAAAAAATACAAAAAATTAAACCTAACCATTTTTCAATATGGATAACTACAAAATTGGAACCATTTTATTAAAATTGTTTTGTAAATATCATTAACATTATTTTTAATTAAAATCATCATTTTTTCTAAAAATAATGATTTTAATATTATCCCTGAGTTTACAACACATTGAATGTTTGTTTATGTTCACATAAAATTATATTATAATCATAAGAAAAATATATATTAATTGAAGAATCTATTTTATCAAAATAAATGTTATTTAAAATACTTATATTAACTATAAAATGGTGAATAAACAATTTTTTTCCCAAAATTTTGGCACATAATATATTATTTTTGAACATTTATTGTCCTTTTATAGGATATAAATATATCATATTTTCATTTATAAGAAACTAAAATTATATATATTTTTTCATTTTTCACATAACTACTCTTTAGGAATAATTATTTTCATAAGAGTCACAATATTATTCCAAATGACATATTTAATAGCATATTATGGGTTAAAACTCAGTGTTGCTTGAAATATTTACTATAAAAGACGTTAAATTTTATAATAGTCAATCCAAAAAATCATGGGGTGTTAGAGTGATCATCAATAGAATCTAAAAACTAGGTTTTATTATTTGTTTCACATAAAATAGGTATTCCATCTACATTAATTCGGAACGAAGTTTCTTCACATAGTTGAAGAGTATCCAGAGGAAACAGATACACGTCCAACACCTGTGAGAGGTACCATCACTATAGATTCATCATTAGTGACTATTTTATTCCATAGTAGTTCATACTAATAAATTATTTCAACATGTATTGTTAATCTTATAAATATTCCTATGGATCCTCTATCTCTTGTACGGATATTAGTAAAACCTATAGAACTAAAAAACAATAGGGTATTTATAGTTCTTATTGTGCATTATCATTATTAGATGTTTATTTTAGTTGAGATTTTATATTTTTCAACATTAAATGGAATGAAATTATATTCGAGGTGGATTGGATCATTTGCAATAAATCCCAAATTAATTGTATTCTTTGATGGGTCTTCATCACTAAAACAGATAGGGATTTCAGAATCATTCAAGGAGAATGGTACTTAAGGTCATGTAAACTAGAACACTCCTATATGGAGATCGAGAATGTGATATAATTATTTGATTTTGATTTGGATAGAGAATCATTAATTGGTTATCTCCCTCTAGTTGTATTCTTGTATCCTAACTTATTACCTTATGAATTCTCCTAGGTTTCACTTGTAAGGTGGGTAGTGTTTTATATTTATTTTTTTCATATCACTCAACTAGTGTGTACTACTTCATTCCATACAGAAGTTGATGAAACTAAAAATATGAATACTATGTGAAATGATATTCGAGAGAATGGATTTAAATGCTTGAATGTGTCCCTTTGGGAAGTGTCGATTCTCTTCCATATGAAAGTTAATGGTTCACATCACCTTTGTGTAGATTACCGAAAACACAATTAATTAATGTTAAGGAAAAATAATCATGTTCCACACATTTATAATATGTTTTACCAGTTAAAAGGGGAAGTGGTTCTCCAATATGGATCTTTAATGGGGTTACCATCAGTTGATAATATGATAATCTTACATTTATAAAACATCCTTCCAAATTTAACACAACCAATATGAGTTTCTTTTCATATCGTTTTTTAGAATCATGATCAAGAGTTCCTTCACCAAAATCCACCAGAATTAAAGGAAACAAAAGATGCTCAAAATTATAAGGAATGGTTTATTGGGATTAATCATTTCATAGTGATCATGGGTACACCTGATGGAAAAAATGATGATTGTGCCCCTACATGTTGGAGGTACAATAACACCCCAGGATTTTATGAGACGTATTGTTCTTAATTTATTTGATGTCTTGTTTTGTAAGCTACACCAAGATTATCTTTCACTATACGCAACACCGTATTAGCTGGCAGTATACGCAACACTATTCTTGGATCGTGTTACACACAATTTCATGTATGTTTGATAGAAGTTATTCTACGCAACATTGAATGTATATATATATATATATTCAACGTATAAATTAAAAATGGTTGGATTCTATTATATGCAACAACAATTGAATCTTTCACTACACGCAACCCTGACTAGGCTGGCATTACACGCAATGACGACCATTCCCGATAGTGTGTTTTGTACGCAATACTGAGTTTAACTAAAATATGATACGTTAATAAAATATTATATACACTAGCCATTATGAATAGTAATACCCACTTTTTGAAATTTTATAAATTTTATCATTCAAAATGGACTTCGTTTTTGGATTCGGAATATCGAAATTAGCCTAGGGTGAAATTTAGGTATTTTTTCGAAAACTTTCTATTTTTGATGAATAGTGAAAACAATAAGTTATTGGTTAAAAATGAATTTTTATTTAAATCTAATTTAGGTCAAAATAGAAACATAATATTTATATAATTTCAATTTATTTCATTGGGGTCATTTTATAATAATTATAGATATATAAAAAATGTATTGAACTTTTTTCCGTCTTTTACCCACCAACTAGGAGCATTTGTAATTTTAAATAAAATATAATTTTACAGCTTCTATGAGTTGAATTTCAAAAATCCAAGATACACGGTTCATACCAAGGATTAAAATATTGTTCAATAAGATAAATATAATTTTTGGTGAATAGTAACATTTTACTTTTATTTACCACGGATAAAAGAAAATAGGGTAATTAAGGGTAAAAATGATATTATTATTACCCTAACACATGTCCTAATTCAATTATATAAGTGTAATTCGACCAAAAAACCTTATGAATAAAATATTACCCTTTAGGTCCACTTGGATCAGATTAAAACACTTATTATTATTTTATTTAAAGAAGAGTTAAAAGAGTTAAAAATAATGTTTAATAAATAAAACCTTTTTAATATAGGTTTATACATTTGATAAATTCAACTAATAATATTCATTAAAAAGTTAAAAAAATTTACTACATAATGGTATTTTATTTATAATTTTTAGCCATTAAATAATTTAATTTATTTATGACACAATGATGATGCAATAATTACCTTATTAATATAATATTAACATAATTGATGTTATAAATACCCAAATAAATGTAATTTTAGACTATTTATGAATTACACTAATTTTATAGGTTAATATGGTATGTTAGTATTGATTTAATTAACTTTATTAGAAATAATAATGCTGTTATTATTTTCACAAAAATCAACTACCAAATAGGTTCAAAATTGATATAATTTTTTTTAAAATATTATATTATTAATTGTTATTATATTCCTAAAAATATTTTTTTTTGGAAAAATTAGTTAGATAAGGTTATCTATTTTAATAATGAACCATTTGGGGTTCTTTGGGCTTGTTATTGTAAGTTTATTAACCATATAGTGTAAGAAAACAAGAAGACACTGTAAAAGTTAAATTTATTTAACTAAGAGTTAAATTTAATGATAAGGTTAAAATAGTAACCTAAACTTTTCTAAAACATATTGGTTGAGAATAGTTCGACCCATACCTACCCTATACTCTATATAAGTCCCTTTGGAGCCATTATAAACCGAATATGAATTTATTATAAAATAATATTTTATGTTTTTCCTATGGTGCCCGACACCTCCCTTATAAAAGGGAACCTCCTCCCTCTTCTCTTTACACAATTTTGAGCTTTAAAACTCAGATAACCCATGCCCATTCCCATTATAAGCTTCCCTAGAAACATTATAGAGGTTCTAGTATCCTCAAAAGACCAACTCTACTGCATTAAGAGGAATCTTAAAAAAGCTGCGTCGAAGAAGAGGTAATCTCTTCTACCGATTCTTTCAGGTTTCCTTTCTTCTTCAACTTAATCTTTTCTAGTTGTTTAATTATAAAGTAATAACATCAGTATCACTAATATACAGATATGTTATTATAAATATGAAAAAACTCATTTCACTTTCTATCCATCCTACGGAAAACGAAATCACCACGCGTGCCGATGTACGGAATACCGTCTCCATGCCCTGGTGTAATCTATTTTTCCAGAACCACCTTACATGGATTGGTATAATGGTGAAAATAAAAACTATATATAGTTTTTATAACATCATACATATTCTGATAATTTATAGCATCCACTCAAATTCAATTCAATAATTATGGGAATGATATCATCGCTCGTGAGTACGTATGTATTACCTTCTCCACAACGCAATGAGATTCATTTTCCAAGTTAACCATTAAAGAATTATTATAAATTATATATAATTAATAATAATGAAATATATGACATGATAATGTTACTGGATTTATGTATATATATATATCATCTACTTACATCCATTCAAGTAAATAAGGAAATGAAAACAACGTTCATGTGTACGAAATAACGGGTAATATAAATTCATAAGTAAACCATATATGATATCATAACAATGAATATGATTCTTTAATAAGTAAATTACATTATTTAAATCATTATATAGGAGGTTCGGATACATACGAAGCATATCAGACCTAAGGTAACAGAAAACTTTTCCAATCTCATTTTTATCCGAGATTGTTTGTTCGTAAGTATTTATTGGGGTTATAGTTTTCATCCATGTACCTAAAAAAATGTTTTTCATAAAGTGTTTAATATTCTTCCATGTATTTTTAAAGTCAATTTTACCCCTCATTGACTTTTACTTTGTGTTATTGAAGAAATCTTTCTTTTGTTTACCATATGTGGTACTTTTTGACTTTTCCGTTAAAAGTATGAGGATAATGTTTTTTTAACTTATACATCATGAACGGATTTTTATGGTTTCATAAAGCCTTATTTTCATTAAGTTTACTCTTTAATATTTCATTTATGTTTTCAATAAAATCTTTTTATTTTAAAATCTCATGGAATTTTGTGAATATAAAATGATTTTTAAGAAGAAAGTATATTTTCCTCAAGAATTATTTTCATGTGTTTTATCATAACAATTTTCCATCTAATATGACATTATTTCATATGTGTATGTTTCAAGTATAATATGTCAATTATTTACATGGTTTCACTTTTCTTATGATGAAATGATATCCATTTATTTTATATGGATTATGTTATAATGGAATTATGTTTATGAAACCCATTTTTATTCTTTGGGTTATGATTAATGATTTATGTTATGTTGTGGAACAGGTCTGAATGATTCATTATGAGATAGGTGGGACCTATATCTCCCTCCAATGCATTGGATAATGATTTATATCTCATGAGATAGACATGGCTAGAATAGTATGTTAATCTAATTCAGTGATACATGACTCGAACAAGGAGTGAACTCTATTCATTAAAGGACTTTGTCCACTAAGATGGTCTTGGTGGAAATACCTTTCCTACTATGGAAATCATATCACGTGCTTAATGGTATTCCATAATTAAATGTTTTATTCCCATTTTATTTTATCATGATTGATGTTCCTTTATGACCTATGCCTTGCGTACTGCCATGGTTTATTTCAAAACTCATGATTTTAATGTGTAAACATTATGTTAATGTGATGAAGTTTAAATGTTTATGGTTTGTTTTATTTTCACAATTATTGCCCTTACTGAGCTTTTGATCTCACCCTTTATATTTTTTCCTTTCCCCAGGATATAAAGAAATGTTTTAGGTAACAAAAAATTTATGATCTTTAAGGGAGATGTTGAAGATATTTCACCAAGATTAGAAGATTATATTCCGAGTTTTCAAAGACACTAAACTATTACGGTCCTTTGGTGTATGATTTTTTTACATATTAGGTATTCCACAAAAGTAATGTAATATCCATGTATGTCAAGATTGAGTCTGTACAGTTGTCATCAGAGGTGAAGGTTTTTTCAACCTTTGGAAACTAGGATGTGAGAACTTTCCCGAGATCCCTTGAGATTTTTCTACGGTATGTCTAGGGATGTCCGTAAGGTTAATTATAAATTATAGTTTATAATCTGAGAATTATGATAATGATCATGAATAACCTAGGATTAAACCTAATATTTTAGTTATTGAAAGTACATTCCCTTGATTATTTTGTTTTTCTAGTATGATTTTCACCTCTCATAGTATCCTTTTTGGGTTTTAAGAAATGGTAGGAAATTGGAGGATTCATGCTAATGGAGAATATGATGGACAATGAAATTATATTCTTCATGATAATACAAATGAAACCATATTTGGAAGTCCAAACATCATTATTATGCCTAATCATCAATCTCATAATATGATCAATAATCTCAACTTTGGTAAGTTACCTGACATAGCTAATAAGAGAAAGATATAGTTTCATGATGATCATAGTGGAAAGAAAGTTCAATTTCCCTCATGTAAATAATGTGGGAAGAGGCATCATGGAGAATGTTTCAAAGGAACTGGAATATGATTTGTGTGTGGAAAAGAAGGACAAAAATCCATTAAGTTCAAAGGAGAAGGTTCAGTTAACACCATGGACAAGGATAATGGTATTGCTAAGACATCAACAACATCTAAATGTTCTAAATGTTGAATGTACGGGAATTATTCAAACCAATTCCCTAAGAGAATGTCTCATGAGGAGAATCAGCATGGTCATATGGGCAGTATTTATGTTGATGATGATGAGGATACTACAAATGATATATGATATGAAAGATGTGTTTGGGAATAAAATGATGAAGCTCGGTCGATTGTTTAAGATGGTAGTAGAATGATATTAAGTATATCAAGACTAATGTTGTATAGGTAATTTAATGGTAATATGGAATAAAGAAACATCTAAGGATTGTTACGCTATTGTTTTTATTTGAGTATATAAAAGTATATGTTTAATGGCACTGGTAGCCATGAAAGGTTATTGATATATGTTTTTAAAGTAGATGATATGCAGATAATGAAGGGATAAGGAGACAATGACATGTTTGATAGTATTATTGAGCTCATGACTAATTTAAGGACAATGTGATATCACGGTTTTAGTATATAGAATTTTTGGGATTTGGTATTTGGAAAGAGTTAACTATTGATAGCATTCATGTTTTTAATAAGGTTCTATGGTAATTTATGTTTAAAGAAAATACATGATTAAGGTATTCATATGTTTGGAATGCAATCAACAAGATATATCTTATGATATACGAGGGATAAATGATGGTATTCACATGCTTATTATGTGACCTTTCAAGTAATCATTTTCCTTATACAATGAGATTGGACATATGTATTTGGGATAAGCCTAAATATTTGAAATGGATTATGTTGGACATCAAATAGTATTGTTTAAGGATAAATTTTTTTTCAATATTATGTCTGGAATGTTACAATAGTGTAGTTTTAGAAAAAGGAAAACCTACAGGACTAGAAAAAACACATCATGTCGGACAAGGTTGCATGAATCAAACCCACAACCGAAGTGAGATAGGCCTTTATCGCCTACATCTGGCCTACAGGAAGTCCCTGGTTAGTAGAAACAAGTTTTATTTTTTTAAGTGGTATGATATATGAAATGTAAGTCCATTTTTGGAACCATATACGATTAATCTCACCATAGATGGACATATGTATATAACTTTTTTTAACCATATGTTTGAGACAGATGGAATGACCTATAATTCTATCGCATGATCTGATAACGCTTTGAAAAAGACAAATTCAACCTCATTTTTTTAATAGGTGAAGTGGAAATTATTTAAGGCATGAGCAACAATAAGATTGTACCAAAATCAAGTAAGTCTTTCATTTAATTCAAAAATTCTTCACCATTTGGGAAATGATCTTGAAAACTAAAAATGTTTTCCTAGTTCCCTCATATCTGATGAATCAGATGGTACCTTAGATCATCAAAAATTTATGGATTTGTGATTGTTGGCATTTTATATCCATGTCCTCTACCACTCTTCAACAGAATTTGATGGTTATATTTCTCTTCTATATCCATATTTTCACCTATGTTCTCCTATGTGGAATCCCAGTGATGAGTTGAGTTGGCTAACCATTACATTTCATACATTATTTTTTAAAATTATGTTTTAGTATTCCTTTTTACGATGTGGGTTTCTATAAAAGAAACATTCATGTAGTAAATGATTTATAACCCCGATGAATTTCGAGCGCGAAATTAATTTTAAGGGTAGTAGAATGTAACACCCTGAGATTTTATGAGATGTATTCTTTTTAATTTATTTTATGTCTTGTGTTGTATGATACACCAATATTATCTTACACTATACGCAACACCGTATTAGCTTGCAGTATACACAACACTATTCTTCCATCGTGTTACACACAATTTCTAGTTCATTTGATAAATGTTATTCTAGGAAACATTGAGTGTATATATATATATATATTCAATGTATAAATGAAATATGGTTGGACTCTGTTATACGCAAAAAAAGGAATCTTGTAATACACGCAACCATGAATTAGCTTTCATTACACACAATCACGACCTTCCACGATAGCTTGTGTTGTACACAATACCGAGTTTCGCTAAACAATGATATGTTATTAAAATATTATATAAACTAGCCATTATGAATAGTAATAACCACTTTTTAAAATATTATAAATTTTATCTTTCAAAATTGATTTTATTTTTGGATTCGTAATATCGAAATTATCCAATGGTGAAATTGTGGTATTTTTCTTGAATCATTCAATTTTTGATGAATAGTGAAAACACAGAGTTATTGGTTAAAATCAACTTTTTATTTAAATAATAATTTATTTTATTTAAATTTATTTTAGTTCAAAATATACACATAATACTTATATATTTTCAATGTAATTCATTGGAGTCATTTTATAATAATTATAGATATATAAAAAAATTTATTGAACTTTTCACCGTCTTTTACCCACCTCATTGGAGCATTTGAAATTGTACATAAAACATAATTTTACCACTTATGTGAGTTGAATTTCAAAACTCCAAGAGACACAGTTAATATCAATGAGTAAAATGTGGTTAAATAAGACAAAAATAATTTTTGGTGAATTATAACATTTTACTTTTATTTATGACGGTTAAAAGTAAATAGGGTAATTAAGGGTAAAAATGATATTATTATTACTCTAAAAAATGTAATAATTCTATTGGATAAGTTTAATTTGACCAAAAAAACCTTAGGAATAAAATATTACCCTTTAGGTCCACTTGGATTATATTAGTACACTTATTATTATTTTATTAAAAGAAGAGTTAAAAGAGTTAAAATCAACGTTTAATAACTAAGGAATATTTAATATAGGGATATACAAAAGATAAATTCAACTATAAATAATAAATATAAAGATAAATATATTTCATACATAATGTTATTTTATTTATAATGTTTATACATTAAATAATTTAATTTATTTATGACACAATGAAGACGCAGTAATTACCTTATTAATGAAATATTTACATAATTGATGTTATAAATACCCAAATAAATGTAATTTGAGTCTTTTTATGAATTAACCTAATTTTATAGGTTAATATGTAATTTTAGTATTTATTTAACTAACCTTTTTATAACTAATCATGTTTTTATGATTTTCACAAACATCAATTACCAAATAGTGCAAAATTGACATAAAATAGTTTTTAAAACAAATATTATATTATTATTTGATATTATATTCCTAAAAAAATAAGGATCGTCAAAATGACTTATATAAGGTTATATATAATAATAATAAAACACATGGGGTTCGTTTTTATTTTTATAGTATGTTTATTAACCATATAGTGTAAGAAAACAAGAAGACACGGTAAAAGTTAAAATTGTTTAACATATAGTTAAATCTAAATGATAAGGTTAAAATATTAACCTAAAATTTTCTAAAACTTATTTTATGAGAGTATTTGGACCCATACCCACCCTATACTCTAAATATGTCACTTTTGAGGCATTATAAACCAAATATGAATTTAATATAAAATAATATTTTAAGTTTATCCTAAGGTGCCCCTCTCCTACCTTATAAAAGGGCACCACTTCCCGTCTCTCTTTACATAATTTTGCCCATTAAAGCTCGTCCAAACCCTAATCTTTTCCCTTTTAAACTTCCCTAGAAAGATTATAGAGTTTCCGGTCTCCTCATAAGAACATCTCTAGTTCGTTAAGAGGAAGCTTAAAAGGGCTGCGTCGAATAAGAGGTAATCTCTTCTACCGATTCTTTCAAGTTTTATTTCTTCTTCAACATCATCTTATTTAGTTGTTTCATTATAAAGTAATAAAATATGTATCAATAATATACTTCTATGTTATTATAAATATTAAACAACCTCATTTCACCTTCTATCCACCCTACGGAAAATAAAATCACCGCTCATGCGTACATACGGAATATCGTCTCCACGCCGTGGTGTAATATGTTTTTCCACCACCACCCAACTTGGATGAGTATAATGGTGTAAAAAATAACTATATATAGTCATTATAACATTATAATGATTCTGAGATATTATATCATCCACTGCAATTCAATTCAATAATTATGGGAACGATATCATCACTCGTGCGTACGTACGGATTACCGTCTCCACAACGCGATGAGATTCATTCTCCATGTTAACCATTCAAGATTGATTATAAAGTATATATAATGAATAATAATGAAACATATGAAATTATAAAGCTACTGGATTTATGTATATATATATGTCATCAACATACTTCCATTCAAGTCAATATGGAAAGGAAAACAGTGTTCATGCGTACGTACGGCCTACCATCTCCATGATCGGCGTATTTCATTTCATTTATCTATATTATATATATATATATATATACACTGAATATATAAGATATATAAATCATTATTTAAATTATATAAGTAATTTAATCATTATATAAGTAATAATAATATCACGAACAACAAGTCCAAACCCATAAAATAAATAAAACGATTTTACCCAAAACACTGCTTTAACATGGAATTTTCTAAAGAACGGGTAATATAAAGTCATATGTAAACCATATATGATATCATAACAGTGAATATGTTTTTGTAATAAGTCAATGAGATTATTTAAATCAATATAAAGGATTTTCAGATACGTACGAAGCATATCAGACCTAAGGTAAGGGATAACTTTTCCAATCATGTTTTTATCCGAGATTGTTTGTTCGTAAGTATTTACTGGGGTTATATTTTTCATCCTTGTCCATAAAAAAAATGTTTTTCATAAACTATTTAATATTATTCCATGTATTTTTATATTCATTTTACCCCTCTTTGAATTTTAATTTTTGTTATGTAAGGAATCATTCTTTTGTTTACCATATGTGGTACTTTTTGACTTTTCCGTTAAAAGTATGAGGAGAATGTTTTTTTAACGTATACAGCATGAACAAGTTTTTACGCATTTGTAACGCATTTTTTCATGAATTTTACTCTACAATATTTCATGTTTTTTTAATAAAATGATTTTCTTTTAAAAGTGTGTGGCATTTTATGAAATGAAAATGATTTTTAAGAAGAAAAAATATTTTCCTCAAGAATTATTTTCAAGTGTTTTATAAAAACTATTTTCCATCTAAGATGAAATTATTTCATATGTGTATATTTCAAGTATAATATGTCAATGATTTATATGGTTTCACTTTTCTTATGATGAAATGATATCGATTTAGTTTGTATCGATTATGTTATGATGGGATGATGTTTATAAAACCCATTTTTATTCTTTGGGTTATGATTAATGATTTATATTTATATTGTGGAACACGTAATAATGATTTCATTATGAGATGGTTGGGACCTATATATCCCTCCAATTAATTTTTAAAGATTTATATCTCATGATATAGATAGGGCTAGAATGGTATGTTAATCCAGTTCAGTGATACAGGACTGGAATGAGGAGTGAGATCTGTTCATAAAGGGACTTTGTCCAGTAAGATGGTTTTAGAAGCAATGCCTTGGCTCCTATGGAAATCATATCATGTGCATAACAGTTATCCACAATTAAATGTTTCATTACAATGCTATTTCATCATGATTGATGTTCCATTATGACCTATGCCTTACGTACTACCATGATTTATTTCACAACTCAATATTTTTATTTGTAAACTTTATGTTCATGTTTTGAAGTTTAAATGTATATGGTTTATTTTATTTTCTCCATGCTTACCCTTACTAAGAATTTTAGCACACCGTTTTTATGTTTTCTTTTACCCTGGATATAAATAAAGGTTTTAGGTAAGAAAAAAGGGAATATATTTATGGGAGATATTGAAGATATTTCACCTAGATTTGAAGATTATATTCCGAGTTTTCAAAGTCACTAAACTATTACGATCATCTGGTTTCTGTTTTTGTTATGTATTAGGTATTCTGAAAAAGTAATGTAATGTCTATGTATGTCAATATTGGGTCTCTACAGGTTCTGTATAAGAGATCGTGGGAAATAATGGTGAGGGAAAAGAAGCATGAGGTATTATAGTGGAATGAAATCAACGATGTTCTCCATGAATAATTAAATCTAGTTTTCATGTTTCTAGCCATGGCTATTGAGTTTATCAAACTCAAGTATACTGACCAGATAATTAGTGTGTTTGAAAATCTCTTAGTTGAGATTGTGAAGTTTTCACCTGATATTTTATTGATTGAGAATATGAGGACACATTGTTTTGATATGGAACTTATACTTGATATTGACTCTCATAATTTTTTGTAGAAGAGACCTTATTATAGTGATGTTTTTTATAGAGTATTGATAGTTGAAATGGGAATGGTTGGAATGTCTGGTATGATGGGATTTTTCTTTTCTCCTAGTGGTTGTTCATTTAATTCCTAGAAAGCAACGAGTAATCATGATGAATATCGTATTGGTTCACAACTACTAGGTTTTTCTAAACAACTTGTAGTTCTTGGAAGATTCTTGTTAACTTCCTAACATTTTGGCATGCCTAGGAATTCTATGTTTTTTTTTCATCAAGTAACCTAAGATATGTGGCTCATTTGGAATCTCAGGCCACTTACAGATGTTATTCCAAGAATTTTATACTCCATGTAGCGAAATAGGATTGTAAATACCATGAAACTAGTTGTCTATAGCTGGTACCTTACTTAATTATATTGGTACAATGAAAAAATTATTTCACCCCATAGGAAATAATAGTATAATATATTTTTAAATTCATATAAAATAATTATTTTTATTTTATAAATATGAAAGGAAAAAACCTAGAAACTGTTTTAGATATACCCATAAACACCCATATAATATCTAAACAAATTCAAAATATACACCTTCACAACCTAGAGAAAAATAAAACATAATAAAAGGGTGATGAAAGATACTCAGTAAAGGTATAAAACACAGAAGAATCTATCATAAAAATGATTAATATTGAAAAGTGGAAAAATAAAAATAACATGATAAAATGGATATGTCATGAGCATAATATACAAGAAATAAAAGTATATTAACTAATTTAGTATAATTAATCATATGATAATGAAACATGTCTATAGTGATTATGCTAAATTAATAATCACATGGATGATAAATTACTAATATCACAAGGAAAGTAAAAAAACATATGTTCTTCTAAAACATATCGTTAATGATATGAATAGGGTATGTGGAAATAAATTGTTAGGCATCATCAAAATCTATATATGAAAAAAAATGGGAAAGACCTCAGCCATGTCCATACCTAAAAGTAAATGGGAAAAGTCCTTGGTTAAGTACATATTACGTTTCAATCATTAGAACTACCAATGCATTGCGGGGATATAGAGGGCCCTACGCATCACATACTATGTCTAATTCATTCATCATATGAATTGGGTGAAACATAAAAATCATATACATACAGAAAGTAAATTACATTCCACAACCAATAAACATAATCACTAACCATACTAAGTAATATAGTATATTATATCAAGATACCCTATTCTCAATTAAATAGATCAAAAACCATTTCATAAAATAGGGTACATGATATTATAATAGAAAAATCAGGATTACGAATAATATTCAAAATATTTATTTTATATTGATTAATATAATACAATAAAATCACTGTGGATTTATTTTGATAAAATATAAATTTTTTAATTTGTAAAGAACAGTTCTTTTGGAAAAATAATTTTCATTAATCATAAAACCAGATTGTAAATATTTTTATCCATGAAATTAAAATGAATGTATAATGATATTATATCAGAGGCATAAATTATGTCCAATTAAAGATAAATGATGTAAACAGAGTGTAAGAACTCTGATCTTCGTTTTAGGTACTCCTTTAATTTTTCTAGAGATTTTGAGAAAAAATAATGTTTCTGGAAATTTTTTAAGTACATGTCGTGTACATTCTGAGTACATGCCGTGTACTCTTTTCCTGCCCAAATCCGTGTACTGGACGTGTCTAGGCCATACACATGGTATGTAGGGGTGACGTGGAGGCCGATTTTGGGGGAGTACGGAAAAACCTAATACACATCGTGTACTCTAAAAATAAACTCCGTGTACTTTTCTTTTTTTTCATTAAACAAACCGGGGTCGCGCCTAACGCACAAAAAAATCTTCTTCTAGGCCCCGTTTGTCCGAGAACGCCATGGATCCATGAATCTTCGACAATCCCCCACCTCTCCATCCATTCTCTGATCTCAGATATGTCGATTGCGTTGGAATCACAGCGGTGAGTTCTTCCTTCTGCTTGAGTCTTGTTTTCCAATTCCTCCTCTTTCTCATTTTATTGTGGCCTGAACATTTTGGGTATTTTCTCAGATATATGATGTTCTAAGGGGAATCTGTCATCGTTGTTCAAGTATATCGATCTCCTAGGATCCAGGTAGGTGGTTTGTGCCTTTCTGTAGAATATCGATGAGTATTTTGTGAAAAGTTCGCCAATACCCTTGAACGGGGTATTGTGTGTTCCTGTTTTTCCCTTGTTTTATTACTTGCTTTGCTTGATTGCTAGAGTAGATGTTTTTCTATGATTATGGTAGTTTTTACTGCACTCTCGATTTTTTCTATGCTTGTTCTACCAGTTTGGCATTTTTCTAGTTTCCATGCCTAGTTGTAGGATAGTGGAACTGTTGCTTTGTTATACTGTTGAGACTTAGATTGATAGCCAAGTAGTTCTTGAGGTTTACCTGAACGATTCACGCACACATAGCATGTTTGTATCCACAAAGGACTTTGAGAACCTAGTGTAGTAGACCATAGAGAGAATGGATGTAAGGGATTCTCCAGAGTGTCTTTTAAATACGATGCGAGACCACAGGGGGAATTGACGAGGAGTCCTTCCTCAGAGAGTCTGTAGTTCCTCGACGTGGGCCATAGCTGGAATGAGACATTGAGTGCTTCCCCACAGAGCCTTTATCACAATACGAGACTATAGGGGGAATTGACGGTGAGTGCTTCCTCGGAAAGTCTATTCATAGCTGAACTAGATGGGTGAGACTGTGTGTGCCTCCTATAGGGTTTCTAGTACTAGTAGGTTGATCCATAGGGGTTAGGCTGTGAGATCTACTCAGAGGGTTACCTGTTTTCTACTTGTTGGTGGTTGTTAAATGTGTACATTATATGTTAGAACTGTGAATTGTAGCAGCTGTGTATTTCCTATTTACTGTTCATGTACTTAACTTTCCATGTATTCATTGACTGTTAGGCACAGATCTTTGGGTGGTTGCCTACTATAAATTTGTCTCAAACCCTATTTGGGACATGTTTTTGGGCCCAATCAGACTATGTTGTTGCGTTTATAGGTAAGGGCAAGAACCCTTTTACTTCAGGTACGTGACTTAATGTGGAGCTGGAGAGAAGGGGACTAAGCAATTCTTGCGACGATGAGGAGTTTACTTTTTTTTTCTTTTGCACATTGTTTTACAGTTTTACTTAAGCATGTTGGTTTGTTTGCTATTTTCCATAGACATATGTACCATGTTGCATAATTATTATTTTATACATTGCTTACGCAATTCAGTTTAGTTGTTGTATGATGTTTATTGTTTCCGCTATTGTGTCTGGTTGTTCTTCCACTATATACTTTACCGAATGAGGGTATAATTTACCCACTGACTCACCAGGGCCCTCACTACTAGTCGGCAGCTTCTGGCGTTTGGGGAAACATTCTTGAGGTCATGTGGCGAACTAGGTACGTGGCACTAGTGGAGGGGCTCTGGATTCGGGGCATTATAAAGTGGTATCAGAGGCGCTCTTTTCTCTTTCTTTACTATTTGGAGACATTAGCCAGGGATAGGACGGATTCGGTACATGGTATTAAGCTGTGATCAGGAGTAGCTAACCCGTGTACAGCGAAAAGCAATACTACCTCATTAATTACAGTTTACTAGTTTTGAGATTTCACGGTTGATATGATTTCACCTATAGTGATTCACATGCTTTGTGTTGTTAGTTTCTTAACGATTGCGGTTCTATTTCTGTCGCAACCCGATGAGATAAGGGTATTCCATCTCAGGCATCATATAGGAACATGTAGAAATCTCATGCCATGCATTCTTTCCATGCCATCTAGGGTGCATTAGTGATTTCATGCTATTTTGATAGACTTTGTGTAGATTATGCTTGCTATTGTGATAGATGTTTGATAGAATCTCTACTACCTTTTTAGAGGATTGTTTGTATTCTAAATTGCTTAAATTAAAGCCATGTTTTTATTCACGGGGAGTCTAGGCCCTCACGAATAGGAATTTGGAACTTCTTTGACTTTTTTTTTTGTGTTTTCTGGGCTTCTGTACAGTTTCTGAGCTACCACCCAGAAAAAACCAGAATACTCGGCCTGTACTTTTTGACTACACGCTGTGTAGTTTTTAGACAGTGTAACTTACCATGTGAACAAGGACATGTAGTTGTAGAAATAACTTCAAGAACACACCGTGTATGGTAGGTACATTCCGTGTAGTTCGGAGCCGTGTACCCAGTCGTGTCACTAACAACATGGGTTGGGAAAGCTCAGGTAGAACACACCGTGTTGTAAGGGAACACATCGTGTAGTCCTGTCCAGGTACCCAGTCATGTCACGAACAACACGGGTCGATGTTACCATCTCTTAAACACGCCGTGTTGTTTTCGGAACACGCCGTGTAGTCTTTTCCAGGTACCTGGCCATGTCACGAACAACACGGGTCGACCTTACCTTCACTGTAACACGCCGTGTTGTTTTTGTAACATGTCGTGTAGTCTTGTTCAGGTACCCGTCCGTGTCACGAACAACACAGGATGGTGTCACCTTCACTTATACATGTCGTTCTTGTTTGGAACACGCTGGTTAAGGTTTAGCCATGTAGACAACCATATGTTGGACAAGACGGGCAACCGAAGCCTTGTCTAGTACACACCGTGTTTGTTTAGAACACGACGTTTAGTCTCGGGTGAAGTCGGACCATGTGGGTTAGCTATGTAAAGAGACTCGGGTAGGGGAATAGTTTTCCAGTACATTCAGTGTGTTGGGTCAACACGCCTATAGTTTGAGGTGTTACATGACCTGTAGGGTAGGGGTACAGGCCCATGTCAGTGGCTTAAGAAGAAAAGCCGTGTAGTATTTATACACGCCGTGTAGTTTTTATACATGTCGTGTAGTCATGTTTTGTAAACTTGTGTGTTTTTTCTTCCCATGTTCCCTTTTTGTACTCTTGTGTTCTTTGTCCTTGATTTTATGATCTAAGGTGTTCTTTTGATCTTTCATAACAATGCCTCTAAGACGTCCTCCAGTTGTATGCATGTCGTCAGGTAGTGATCAGAAGCCAGATATGGCTAATCAAGGACTTCCTGCCGATCCTCCAACTGGGCTAGCATTGGCACCGACTATCATAACAGTTGCAGGCACTGATTTGTAGTTCAGGGATGGTTTTATGAGTATGATGCATACCTTTCATGGATCATTGCCTCCTGCCTCGACTATGGAAGACTTGACGCTGGGTTTTCAGCAGCAGCATCCTCTCACGTTCTTGGGGGAGGGAGGACCTCAGGCTGCAGAGTCATGGCTAGAATCCATGCTAACTATCTTTGAGCATCTGGAGACTCCTCGAGAGAGGCGGGTCATGCTCGCTACCTACATGCTCCAAGACTCCTCCAAGAGGTGGTGGGACATGATCTCATAGGCGGTTCATCAGCAGGTTATGAATTGGGAGGAGTTTCAATGCATCTTTTAGGACTACTTCTACCCGAAGACCCTGAGGGCCGACCGATCCCGAGATTACATGATATTAGAGCAGGGTACTCTTTCTGTCATGGAGTATTCCTCTCATTTCACCAAGCTGTAGAGTTTCACACCCCTCCAGGATGGGAGTGGGGTGTTCTTAGAAAGAAAGTTGGAGGATGGTCTCAGGCGGGAGATCTGCTCGCTAGTGAACCTCTTCCAGTTGACTTCCATCACTTCCATTGTCAACCATACACTGATTGTGAAGCACAATATGAGAGACTCCGGAGTTGTGATCCAGGGCGGTTCTGCTTACAAAGTTAGTTTTCCTCCAGATGACAGTAAGAAACGTTGTAGGGAGTCTACGCGTGGTGATATGAGGAAGCGATATTCATCATCAGGCAGCCAGGTGATATGCTACCAGTGTGGTCGGTCCGGACACACGAGGCTGTAGTGCCAGAGGGACCCTGTGAAGTACCGATCTTGCAGTAAGATGGGTCACCTTCAGCATTTCTTCCAGGTTTTCTCACTAGCAGTTGGTGACTGGGGTTCTTCCATGACTCCTCGTTCATGAGTAGCACCACCAGTTTCTCACCAGTAAGGGAACTGGAGTTCATCCGGCCATTCAAGACAAGGTGGAGGTTGAGGCTGTAGCGATCAGCGACCAGTCCCTCATCACCAGCTGGGAGGTTCCACTCAGAGTGGACAGCCAGGGGTGTAGGGAAGCAGTGCAGGACAGTCTTTAGCTGTGGAGAAGACATATCAGGAGAAGGATCCTAGACCTTCTACAGTTCGAGGTACGGTTTTAGTTTCCTCAGTTTTATCTTCATATCTTTTCGATACTGGTGCTACACATAGCTTTATCTTTGTTGTTGTTGTAGAGAGCCTTGTGCTCTGCATCTTTTCTTCTAATGACTCATTGACACTAGACACACCTTTGGGAACGATGACATCTAGTGTACGTCAGTGTAGAGAGTGCCGTCTTGAGGTTGTATGGTATCGTTTCTTATGGGATCTCTATATTCTAGATATGACAGGCTATGATGTCATTATCGGGATGGACTGATTAGTTTCTTTCTAGGAATTTTTCGATTTTTTTCACCACAGAGTGAGTTTTGTTTCACCAGAGGGTGAGTCTTTTCTTCATAGAAGAAATAGGATGTTCAGGCGAGTCGGGCAGAACTCGAGCATCATGGGATAGGAAAGGTAACGGCCTAGATTGCAAGTCTTTATCTAGATGACCAGGGGACGTCACAGTTGGACTATCCTCCAGTGGTGGATCGTTTCAGGGACGTCTTTCTAGGAGACTTTTCAGGTTTGCCTTCGGAGTGTGAGGTAGACTTCTCGCTTGAGCTCGTGCCAAGAGCGACACCAGTGTCCATTCCTCCTTATAGGATGAATACACCTGAGTTGTAGGAGATCAATAATCTGTTGGAGGAGTTACAGGTAAATGTTTTCATCCAACCCAGCACTTCTCCTTGGGTTTCTCTCTTCCTGTTTGTGATGAAGGCAGACGATACCCTTTGGCTTTGTGTGGATTATCAGAAGCTGAACCAACTGATGGTCAAGAACCAGTATCCCTTGGCAAGGATCGATGAACTCTTTGATCAGCATTGAGGAGCCCGGGTTTTCTCGAAGATCGACTTGAGGTCTTGTTATCATCAGTTGCGCATTAGACCATCAGATATACCTATAACAGCCTTCAGGAGCTGGTATGGTCTATACGAGTATACATTCATGCCGTTCGGTCTCACTAATGCGCCTGCAGTTTTCATGGCACTGATGAACCGAGTGTTCCATCCTTACATGGATTCCTTCGTCATAGTCTTCGTGAACGATATCTTGGTGTACTCTCAAACTCGACACGACCATGCCACACATCTTGAGATTGCTCTGAGTACACTAAGAGAGCATCGAATTTATGCTAAACTCTGGAAGTGACACTTTTGGATGGATCAAATTCACTTTTTAGGTCACATCATCTCAGAGGCAGGAGTATCTGTGGACCCAGAGAAAGTGAGAGCTGTAGTTTCTTGGGAGAAGCTGATGAACATTTTTGAGGTACTAAGTTTTCTAGGGCTGGCTGGATACTACAGACACATCATTCATGACTTTTCACGCCTAGCATCACCTTTGACGGGTCTGACTAAGAAGGGGGTAAAATTTTTATGGTTAGATTCTTGTGAGTCTTACTTTCAGGAGATGAAAGGGAGGTTGACTTCGGCACAGATACTAGTCTTTCCAGAGCCAGGAAAGAGCTATACAGTCTATTGTGATGCTTCAGGTATTAGGCTAGGAGTTGTGCTTATGTAGGGAGATGGAGTCGTTGCGTACAGGTCTCAGCAGTTGAGGCCACATGAGAGGAACTACCCTACGCACGATCTTGAGTTAGCAGTTTTTGTTCATGCCTTATGTTGTTGGAGACATTACCTTCTGGGAGAGCACTTTGTGGTTTTCACCGACCACAAGAGTCTCAAGTACATCTTCACTCAGCGTGATCTGAATCTAAGGTAGCGCAGGTGGGCCATGTATCTTCCATCTTTTGATTTCGAGCTTGCCTATAAGTCGGGAAAGGGAAACGCAGTGGAAGATGTTTTGAGTAGGATAACTCAGATTCAGGCAGTTCAGGAGGCTAGCAGTGAGTGGCAGCTTATGCCTCTATTTTCTAAGATGCATCTTGAGGTACATGACAGACAGGTATAGACATTCCTTTCTTCAGCAGTTGTTACCTCTACGCTTCTTGATCGGGTACGGATGAGGCAACTATCAGACTCAGAAGTCTTAGTCCTACAGGAGAGTGTGTCAGGAGAGGACCCTTCTCCTGGATGGATAGTTGGAGAATATTAGATCTTCCGTTTCTAAGGATGTGTATGGGTGCCAGCTGACATACACGAGGAGATGATGCATGATTTTTATTCCTCGGTTTGGGCAGTTCATCATGGCGTCACCCAGATGTATCAGGATCTCCATCACCAGTATTGGTGGACAGGTATGAGGAGAGATGTTTTTGGTTTTTAATGAGATGTTCTACTTGACAGTAGGTTAAAGCAGATAATCAGCGACCAGCAGGGCTTTTGCAGCAGTTACCCATTCCCGTGTGGAAGTGGAATGATGTCGCGATGGACTTCATGATTGGGTTACTAAGGTCACCTCGGGGGAGTGATGCTGTTTGGGATGTCATCGACAGGCTCATGAGGTTTCTCACTTCTTTCCGATCAAGGAGACCATCAGTGTCAATGATCAGGGACGATTGTACATCAGAGATATCATTCATCTACATGGAGTTCCACACTCCATTGTTTCAGACATGGATGCATGCTTTACTTCTCAATTTTGGTAGAGAATTCAGAAGGCTTTGAGTACTTAGGTACTTCTGAGTACGACATAGCATCCCCAGACTGATGGCCAGTCTGAGCGCACGATCCAAGTGCTTGAGGATATGCTCCGAGCTTGCATCCTATACATTGGCAGTTCTTAGTAGAAGCATATTACACTGGTGGAGTTCGCCTACAACAATAGTTTCCAGGAGACTATTCAGATGGAACCATATTAGGCTTTGTATGGTAAGCCATGTCGATCACCCTTATGCTGGCTGGAGGTAGGAGAGGCAGCTTTTCTAGGACCTCATCCTGTTCAGGAGACTTCAGACCAGATATAGTTGATTCAGAAGAGGATGGATACAACACAATCTCAGCATAAGTATTATGCTGACCAGTGAAGAAGACCTCTGGAGTTTGAGGTCGAGGATTAGGTTTTCCTGCGTGTCGCACCATGGTTGGGACATAAGAGGATTCAGAGACAGGGTAATATTTCAACACAGTACATCAGGCTGTTTGAGGTTTTGGAGAGAGTTGGGTCGGTCGTATATCAGTTGCAGCTACCCCAGAGGTATCAAGCCATGCATGACGTCTTCCGCGTATCTCTTCTCCGATGTTACTTTTTGAACCTGTCTCATGTCTTTCAGCCCGTGGAGGTTGAGCTTGAAGCGGATTCATCATTTGAAGAGCATCATGTCTGGATTGTCAATCGTAGTACGAAGGTTCTCCATGGGTGGTATGTCCCTCTTGTAAGGGTGCTATGGCAGCATGGGCGAGTGCAAGATGAGATCTGGTAGAGGGAGGCCGATTTACGATCATAGTGGCCGGAGCGGTTCATGGTTTCTTCTTCTACGCCTAGTTAGGGAAATTTGGGGACGAATTTCTTTAAGGGGGAAGTTTTTAAGAACCCGGATCTTCGTTTCAGGTACGCCGTTCCGTTTTAGGGAGTTTTTGAGAAAAAACAACGTTTCTGGAATTTTTTTAAGTACACGCCGTGTACATTCTGAGTACACGCCGTCTACTCTTTTCGTTCCAGAATCCGTGTACTGGCCATGTCCGTGCCACACACACAGTGTGTAGGGGTGACATAGAGGCCAATTGTGGCGAAGTATGGAAAACCCTAGTACACGACGTGTACTCTAAAAATACACAACGTTTACTTTTATTTTATTCATTGAACGAACCGGGGTCGTGCCTGACACACAGAAACATCTTATTCTACGTCTCGTTCATCCGAGAGCACCGAGGATCCACGAATCTTCGACGAGCCCCGACCTCTCTGTCCGTTCTCCGATCTGAGCCCTGTCGATTGCACTGGAATCACAGCTGTGAGTTCTTCTTTATTTTTGATCCTTGATTTACAATTCCTCCTCTTTCTCATGTTATCATGGGTTGAACGTTTTGGGTGTTTTCTCAGATCTACGATGTTTGAAGAAGAATATGTCATCGTGGTTCAAGTATATCGATCTCCTAGGATCGAGGTAGGTGTTTTGTTCATTTCTATAGAATTTATATGAGTATTTTGTGTAAATTCAACTAATACCCTTGAACGGGATATTGCGTGTTCCTATTTTTCTCTTGTTGTATTGTTGCTTTGCTTGATTTCTAGATTAGATGTTTTGCCTATGATTATGGTAGGTTTTACTATACTCTGGATGTTTTCTATGCTTGTTATACCTGTTTGATGTTTTACCAGTTACCATGCCTATATCTAGGATAGTGGAACTGTTGCTTTGTTATGTTGTTGAGCCTTAGATTTATAGCCAAGTAGTTCTTGAGGTTTAATTGGACGATGAACGTGAGTTGTGCATTTTTGTTTCCACACAGGACTGTGAGAACATAGTGTAGTAGACCATAGAGGGAATGGACGTAAGGGATTATCCAGAGTGTCTTTTAAATACGATGTGATACCACTTGGGGAATTAATGATGAGTGCTTCCTTAGAGAGACTGTAGTTCCTCGACATGGGCCACATGGGGAATGAGACGTTGAGTGCTTCCCTAGAGAGCCTTTAGCATGATACGAGCCTATATGGGGAATTGACGGTGAGTGCTTCCTCAAAGAGTCTATTCATAGCTGAACCAGAGGGATGAGACTGTGTGTGCCTCCTATAGGGTTGCTAGTACTACTAGGTTGAACCATAGGGGTTAGGATATGAGAGATACCCATAGGGTTACCTGTTTTCTACTTTTTTTTGTTGTTACTTGTATACTTTATATGTTAGAACTGTGAATTGTAGATGTTGTTTATTTTTTGTTTACTGTTCCTGTAATTTATTTGCCATGTATTCATTGACTGTTAGGCATAGATCACTGGGTTGTTTCATACTGGGAATTTGTCTCACACCCTGTTTGGGCCATGTTTTTGGGCCCAAGAAGTCTATTTTGCTGTAGGTATAGATAAGGGCAAGTGCCCTTCTACTTCAGGTACCTGACTTGTTGTGGAGTTGGAGAGTATGATACCAAGAAATGGATTAGAATGCGGGGGAGTTTAATTTGTTTTTATTTTGCACTTTGTCTTTCAGTTTAACTTCGGCACGTTGCTTTGTTTTCTGATTTCCCTAGACATATGTACCATGTTGCAACATTATTATTTTATTCATTGCTTATACTATTCAGTTCAGTTATTGTATGCTGTTTATTGTTTCCACTATTGTGTCTAGTTGTTCTTCTACTGTATACTTTACCGAATGAGGGCATAGTTTCCCCACTGACTCACTAAGGCCCTCGCTGCTAGTCGGCAGCCTCTGGCTTTTGGTGAAATGCGCTTGAGGTCATGTGGTGAACCGGGTATGGGGCACCAGTGGAGGGGCTCTGGATTCGGGACGTTACACAGAGTTTTTAGGAATCTTTTTAAATGAGACACTTTAGGTGGGTGTATATGAAAATATACGAGTATTTAAAGAAAAATAGTAATTCTCATAAAAATATAAAAAAATATATAATATTTTATCATGATAAAAGGATTTCTTTAGAAACAAGTATTTGTGTATTAAATTATATTATGTACTATACATGAAAATGGGGAAAATTTTCGAAGTACCCTTTAATGGGGCTTGCTTATCATGTTGAATTGAAAAGGAACATTGTTAAAAATGGGTTTCCCATAAAAAATATTAATTCATAATGTTATATTTATTACAACATAAATTGAGTTAATAATGTGTAAAAGAGAATAATTAATAATTACATTGGGTTAAAGAGAGAGAAATAGTAACCTAAAGGGAAAACGATTATTCAGGAAGAATCCTTTATCTTATGTCTGAAAGTGTGATACACTAGTACTCAATTTATTGTATAATGAAATGATAATCATTAATAATTTAATTTATAATATCTTAATAAAGTATTTTGTTCATTATAATTTTATGAATTTTATTTAATGCTTTTTTGAAGGGTTATATGATTAAATTTCGTCGTTCGTGACTATTTGTTTCCACAGTTTTAATGATTTCTTTTCTTGTATACCTGTACGAAAGATCATGTAAAATTAAAATAGTTATCTAGAATTAAGATTATATGTTATGAACATGAATATTCTTATATTTAAATTTCCATCAAGATATGACGACAATTCATTAGATAAATAATTAATGATAACTATTTCGATTATTCTGTAATTTTTTTGATCATGGGAAAAAAATTAGTATTATGAATTAATAATATATATATAAATATTCTCTATAGCATTAAATAATTTTTATTACATATAATATAGTCTTTTTCAACCAAAAAATTTATTTAATGACCAACCATAATGTAGAAATTGAAAATGAAAATGTGTCATCTATGAAGGGGGTATATCTGAACCATATAGGATATTTTCATTTTTGAATAAGAGGGGGAGGGGATGAAAATTGATATATAATGTACCAATAACATAATAAAATAATTTAATATAAAACATAAAGGAGTAATCAGGACACTATGTACTAGGTATTTTTTTGGAAGGAAAAGAAAATCATACAAAATGAATGATAGAAAGAATGTTTTACATATTCAGTGTCACCTCCTTCTAAACCTTGTTAATGGACATGAAAATGGACTTTTGGTAAGACCAGAATATGGAAGAGATGTTTTGAATGGTAAATGTTAAAATTATATTCAAGATTCCATTATATGGAGGTGTTATTAGAAGTGGTGGTGAGGGTTGGAATTTCTGGTGGTGCAGATAGTTGTGTTTTGATTATTTCATTCATTATTTTATTATTATGGATCAAGACTATGAATAGTTTCATTTAATGTAGATGAATATAATAAATAGTAAATATGAATTATGACCAATGTTTAATTGCATCATTCACACATCATCCATGAATCAATAATTTATTTATTTACTTACAACTTTATAAATTGTAAATTACCATATTTCACAATTCACCAAAATTTGAACTATTTTAGAAAAACCCCAAAAAATAACCCTTTATAGTAACATAAATTTAGAATTAAAAAATAAATACCATTTTATAAAAATTATTTTATATGTGTGATAAAATTAATTTTAAATTAAAATTAACATCAATTTGAAAAATTCAACATTTAAAATTATATCTAATTTTATAAAAGTCCGTAAAATTAATTAAGGTCTCGTAATATTATTTTATAATAAACATAAAAAATATTAATTCATGAATCTATTTAATGGAAATAAATTTTGATTTATTAAATATATTAATTATAAAATTGTACATAGGTATTTTTTTCTCAAAAATACCAACACTTAATTTATCTTTTTTATGAAATATATCTACTTATTCCAAGATGTTAGAATATAATATTTTCATTTAAATGAAACCAAAATTTTATTTGTACATTCATAGGTAAGGCTATAATTATATTGTCCACATTAATATTCTTGATGGTCACATTTCTATTCCAATGGTAATATTTAACATTATATTATGGTTTTAAACTCAGTGATTCGTGAAGCATAAAATATTGAAGATATTGAATTTTAAAAGAGAAATAAAATAAATGGTTGGGGATTCATATTATCCCCTCCAAAAAAACATTTCCCTCTTAATTTATTGAATGTCCTCAAATAAAAAAATATTTGGGTAGTTATTCATCTTAATTTATTCTTATTCTTACATGACACTTCAATTTTCTAGTTTCCAATGTAACTTTACAAAACAAGTAGTCTAATTCCTCAACACATGATCATTACTATCTATAATATGTATATTATTTTCTAAGTAAGATAAATAGGGATCTAATTTCATTCCATTATAAGTATCTTCCTGAATTGGGTCTAGATTGTTCTCTATTAAAAAATAGATGTGTACAGAAAATTTAGTTTAGACAGGCCAGTTAGTTTCCCCAAATGATAAGACAAAACTACAATTCTCTTCGGGATATTAAAATGTCCAATGTAATCAGGGCTCAGTTCTCCTTTACTACTGAACCATATGACAACCTTAGATCGATATTATTTCCAAAAAACACGATCTCCCACATGAAACTACAAATACGTTCTTTTTATATTAGAAGAAATTTATTTTCTACATTCGTATGCTTTGGTAATAGTTTTAATAACCAGTATGTATGTTGTTTATTCATACAAATTTTCTATTACTATGAGATTCCATTTAACCCTTTCATCTAAATAATTTGGTTTATAACATGTATTTCCCTACAATGCTTCATAAGGTTCAATGTGAATACATAAATGGAAAAAATTATTTATGAAAACTATACAAAAGGTAAATACTAATCCCACATATATTAAAATTCATGTGATCGTTATCTGAACTTGTATTCTAATGTTTGAATGGACCTTTTATATTTCTCATCAGTTTGAATTTGATAACTAGTGCTCAAATGAAACATAATATCCAAATATTTCAATATATTTTTCCATAATTTCAATATAATTCAAATATCAATACGAGTCAATAGATTGTACTGATCTATTAGGATTTACAACTTCACTTATATAGAGTCATGTAAGGATATAAAGTTGAAAATCCTACATTATGACAAAGAAATGTGTATATTTGGTAAGTCGGTCAACAATTAACCATATTGAATAATTATTTATTGGAGTCTTGTGTAATATAGTTAAAATATACATAGTAATTTCACCCCTTTACATGTATGAATATGCATTAGTTTCAAGACTCTTCAAGTATGATGTCCTTCAGCCTTGGTCTATTGACAGACTAAATATCTTGATACATAATCAACAATTTCCCTCCTCATATTATCACATATGAATTTTTTCTTCAAATATTAGTATAATATTTGTGTTATAATGTTATATATACATATATCAATATTATCTATGAGAATTGTGAAATAATTTATTTTTTATCATGGGTATATAGGGAACACAAATCCTCGTCCAAAATATCAAATTTTCATCTTAAAATAAAAAATCCTCCCACATCCCATCATTAAAATCATTAATTTTATTTTTAAAACTCTCATCCTCAGTTTGGGAACATTTAACCCTTTCAAATAATGATGGTTTATAAATTATTTGAAAAAGAAACAGTTTTCACCTCCATTGATAATTATGATATACATCTATTCTAGATCCATGTATATGGGATACTTATGAATCCTCATTTTTTTCAGAATATCATGATCCTTCCTTCTAAAAGAATATTTAACATTGTATCCCTTAATTGTGTGGTAGTGTATTGACAAATCATAATCCTTGTGTAGCTCGATCCGTCTCATTTTCCTCATGTTGAAGTATTTTTTTAGAAGATATAATTTAAAATCTTTTGATCTGTATATATCTCAAATTATTCACGATAGGGATATAGCCTCCATATATCTAGAGAAAAAATTACAATTGGTAACTCAAGATCATGAGTTGGATATTTTTTTGATGAGTTTTTAACTACGTTGAAAATAGGAAATAAATCTATCATTCTGTATAAGGAATAATATATGCCCATTCATTAGTTCATAACTACAAATCACAAATCCACAATTTTATGATAGTATATTCATGATAGAATAATTCTCTAATATCATAAAAAATTCATAAACTCGATATTAACATTCCTTTGTCCAATGAATCTTAACCCCTTTATGTGTATGTTTGATTAAAGGGTTAGCTAATTCGGAATTTTGTTTAATGAAACTCTAATTGTAACATGATAGAACAATGAAACTACACTCCCTAGTTAGATTAGATGGTGTATGACATTACCATAATGCATTGGTTTTTTCAGGATCAACTTCTATTTCATCCTCAGAGACAATATGGGTTTGAGAAGAAACATTTGGAAGCCGAAACTCACACTGAATTTTTTTTCATATAATCAATTTCAACTATGATTCATAAGAAAAATCTGAAAAAGGTTCTCATGGATCTATTCCAATATTTTAGGATATCATCAAATAATTTCAAAAAATATCATCAAGATATTCCTTGAACACTCTATTAATTAGTTCCCTTAAAATAGAGGGTTCATTATTTAGTAAAAATGGAATTATTTTAAACACATAATGACCATAATTGGAACAAAATTTTTTCATTGGAATATCATCTTTCTTCAAATGAAATTGATTATATCCATATCGAAGATGAATCATTGAAAAAAATTGAGATCCACAATCTTGATCAAATAAATCAGCAATATTAGGAAGAGGTTACTTGTTCATTATTGTAATAGTATTGATTACTCCATTATCAATGAAATGCCTAATGTATTCATCTTTCTTCTCCAAAAATAGATCAAGGGATCCCCATGGGGAAAAAACAGAGTTAATAAAACCATTAGTACTCAAAAACACTATTTTTTCATCAAATCCACTAATTTAAAAATGGATATTCTATATTGAGACTTTGATATAGTCCTAGAATTCGGTATTAAATTGATAAAAAACTCAACTTATGGATATAGAAGATTTCCATGTAAATCCGTTGGATGTAAATCAATTTATTCTTATTAAATAGTTATGTCGTCAATTATAAATATTATTTACTATCTCATATATGATGTCCCCCCCCCCCACTGCAAATTTCATTCAGTACTGTTACTGGGGTGGGATATTTATATGAATCATATGATGAAGTCTCCCCTATAATGACATAAAATTTCATATAATAATAAGAAGTCATAATGTTCCTCTCTTTAAAATATATGTTTCCTTATATTTCCAAAGTATATATATATATGATTATTTAAAAAATAAAATATAAATATGATGATAAAATTACCAATTGGAAATAATTTATTTTTTCTAATAGGAAATCATTGACACATATTTGTAGCAACAAAATTTCCCCTATAATTAATTACTAAAAATTCCCTTATTGAGGTTAATTAATGATATCAAATTTTTAATATAAAATATGGATGATTTAAAGGAATGATATGATCACAAATCAAATAAATATTTATCTAAATTTTAGGAGATGATTAATGTTCCTCCCGACACATTATTTGGATCAACATCCTTAGTTGTTATGATCAAAAAAGCTTTTAAATTCTCCTTTTTCCTTTTCTATGTAATGATTTATTGACGATTATATAACCATTTTCATATTTTCCCATAACACCAAAATTGTATCATTTAATATTGACAGCTTCTTTTATTTCCTTGCATTTGTTACCATGGTGGCCTTTATCACCACACATGAAGGAAACTCCATTTACATTTAAGAAAGCACTAGGGTGTTCCCTTCCAAAAGCATTATATGTCAGTTAATAAACTTATTTATTCTCACCTTAATGTCATAATACATAGCTAATTCATTCATTATCTTTATAGAACACGATTCAATATCATTGCATAGTGAAAATGTTTGGGAGAACAATTCCCTATAGAGGAATGGTCTTAACCCATATAATTAGTGAAAAATCGTGGTCTTTGGATTACATAAATAGTCAATATCATGCCTTCATATCCTTGTAATTTTGGCTTCAAACCTGAATAACATTTTTACCCTATTTGTTTCTCTAAATAATGAATTTTCTCTCCATATCTTCTCACTATTCATGAGGAAATTTTTTTCCCTAGAAAATTTCGTTAAAACCCTTCCATTCAAATTTTATAATTTTTTTTCCACCTTGAGGATTTGAGTCAATGTCCACCATTGATATAAATATCCCAAGAAAAGAAAAACATCAATGATAACCTTATCCCTATTCATTATGTTCTAAAAGGTTGTATATATTTTTTAAGGAACATATCCATTTATCATCTATAAATGGATTTGTAGTTCCATTGAATAATGGTGGTTGTTTTTTCATCATGTGGTATCAAATTTTTATAGAGTATTATGTATTTGGATGATCCATTAGAGTAACATTATTACTCATAACCTTAGTCATTTTCTCACGTATACATATATGTTTCTCATCTCTACCAACATCTCCTACTTCAACATCATTATCATTCATTGGAGGGAAATATCTAAATGGAACACATTCATTAATATATATAGTATTAATTCAACAATGAACCATTTCAAAATCATGGAATATAATAAATTTGGTTATGAAAAATAATTTATAATTTTGAACTAGAGTAAAAAATAAAATAAAATGGAAATGTTGGGATAACTAATCTCCAAATCATAAAAATGGTTTATTTGGGGAAATTTTTATAAGTAAACTCTACATAATAGTTTATAAAGAAATTTTGAATTATCTTAAGAATTTCCCTAGGGTGTGTAAAAATAGTTGCATAAAAAGGCTTTATTTCATGTACCATGTTATGACATGTCAGGAATTACTCACCTTTTCGATGTTGTTACCCCTAGGTACATCTCTTCTAGAACCAAATCCACTTTTACTATCCAGAGAGGGTTTTACTTCATGGAAATCCCACAAAATTTATAAATTAAAAAAATTATAATATTTTTTTTGTACTTATCCTAAAAGTATTTATTAGGGTTCTGTTCACTAATCAATATCTTCTAAAGCTAGATTCCAAGGATTTTATTAAAAATCTCTAATAACAATTGTAAATACACAAAACGTAGTATCCTAGAGCTAGTGCCAATCATAATTAAAATGTCACTATGAATAATTTATTTCATCCCCAATTTATAAATATTTTAGTTGAATAGAAAATCAAGATAAATAAATAATTGATACATTACAAATTTTAAAAGAAAACCCAACATTATAATTCCCTTAAAAACAGCCATAAACTCCTAGATTATCTATGAAATATATTCACTATTTACATATTCACATCCTAGGGAAATTTAAAACATAAGATAGAGGTGATCTCAAATTATCAGTATGGTTAGATAATACATCAAAATATATAATATACAAAAATAATTAGGAAAAGGGAACAACTAGAAAACATTCCACTAAATCAAAATCATTAACATAATACGGAAGGAATAAAATATGATTAAATAATGTCATATAAATGTACATTTGAGAATGAATCCTGACCAAATATATTATACTAGTAGAATAAACACATTGATTATCAATTAATAATATCATTATTATGGAATTATAAATGATGGATATCTAAAACCTACCATTAGTGCCTTGGATATAAATTTGAAAATAAATGTTAAGGTGTTGTCCAAGTCCATATCTAAAAATAAATGGGCAAGGCCTTGGATTTTTGTATCATCACATACTATATTGTTCTAATGAATTATTATTTTGTATATAAAATATTAAAATACAATTAAATATGTTTTAATATATATATATATATATTAAATTATTGTTTAACTATAAAAATGGTATTACTAGCAGTATTGAATGAAAAACTGAAAAATGAAAACTTGTCATCCACGAAGGTAGAAAATCGACACTTCGAGGATAATGTTTTCATTTTTAAAATGAATGGGGGAAGAGAAGATAATTTATTTTAGATATAAAATTAAAATAACAAAATTACAATATATGGATTATAATATAGTTATCATATCACTTTTCACAGAGTTTACGAGGAAAGGATAAAAAAAGAAAATAAAATGCAAGAGAGATAAGGTTTTACCACATCAGTGTCGCCTCTATGAGAACCACCATAAGGGAATTTGAAATATTAATTTCGTAATAATATAAATAAATTAACATGGGGGGAGACATTTGGGAGTGGAAATTGGTCGATTATAAGAATCAATCACGTTAGTTTACATATTTGGGGTGGTGAAGGGTGGAACTTATATTTGAGGAGTGGGGTGTTTTTTGATCATTAAATTCATTTCTTTATCATTTTAGCTAAAAATTATGAATACACATTCTTCTTGTGACATAAAACAGTAACTATTTCATGGGTGTTTTGGAAAATGGGGGTATACGATATCTATAAATCATTTATGACTCAATAATAAATTTAATCACATATGACATTAAATACCATGAATTTCCATAATATACTATTCACCAAACATTCAACTATTTCAGAAAAAATACAAAAAATTCAACCTAACCATTTGTCAATATGGATAACTACAAAATTGGAACCATTTTAATAATTTTTTTTGTAAATATGATTAACATTATTTTTAATTAAAATCATCATTTTTTCTAAAAATATTGATTTTAATATTATCCCTGAGTTTACAACACATTTAATGTTTGTTTATGTTCACATAAAATTATATTTTAATCATAAGAAAAAAATATATGAATTGAATAATCTATTTTATCTAAAAAAATGTTATTTAAAATCCTTATATTAACTATAAAATGGTGAGTAAACAATTTTTCTCACAAAATTTTCGCACATAATATATTCTTTTTAAATATTTATTGGCCTTTTACAAGATATAAATATATCATATTTTCAATTATAAAAAACTGTAATTATATATATTTAGTCATATGTCACATAAACACACTTTCGGAATAATTACTATTCATAAGTATCACATTACTATTCCAAATGACATATTTAATAGCATATTATGGGTTAAAACTCAATGTTGCTTGAAATATTTACTATCAATGACCTTTAATTTTAAAATAGTCATACCAAAAAATAATGGGGTGTTACAGTGATGATCAACAGAATATAAAAAATAGGTTTAATTTTTTGTTTCACATAAAATAGTTGTTCCATCTACAATCATTCGGAATGAAGATTATTCACATAGTTGAAGAGTATCCAGAGGAAGAATGTTCATTTCCAACACCCGAGAGATGTACCATCACTATAGATTCATCATTAATGACTATTTTATTCTATAATAGTTCATATTAATAAATTTTTTCAACATGTATTTTTAATATTCTAAATATTGTTATGGATCCTTTATCTCTTGTACGGATATTAGTAAACCACATAGAACAAAAAGAGAATATGGTGTTCATAGTTTTGATTGTGCTTTATCATTATTAGATGTTAATTATAGCTGAGATTTTCTATTTTTCAACATGAAATGGAATGAAATTATATTCGAGGTGGATTTGATCATTTCCAATAAATCCCAAATTAATTGTTTTCTTTGATGGGTCTCCATCACTACAACAGATGGGAATTTCAGAATCATTCAAGGAGAATGGGACATTCGGTCATGTAAACTAGAACACTCCTATATGGTGATCGAGAATGTGATATAATTATTTGAATTTGATTTGGATTGAGAATCATTAATTGGTTATCTCCCTCTAGTTGTATTCATGTATCTTGACTTATTACATTATGAATTCTCATGGTTTTCATTTGTATGGTGGGTAGAGTTTTCTATTTATTTTTTTTCATTTCACTCAACTAGTGTGTACTACTTCATACCATATGGAACTAGATGAAACTAAAAAGATGAATACTCTGTTAAATGATATTCCATAGAATGGATTTAAATGCCTGAATGTGTCCCTTTGGGTAGTGATGATTCTCTTTCCTATGAAAGCTAATGTTTCACATCACCTTTGTGTAGATTACCAAAACACTATTCATTAATTCTAAGGAAAAATAATCTTTTCCCACACATTGATAATATTTTTTAAAATTTAAAAGGGGAAGTGGTTCTCAAATATCAATCTTTCATCGGGTTACATCAGTTGATAATATTATAATCTTAAATTTATAAAACTTCCTTCCAAATTAAAAACAACCAATATGAGTTTATTTTTATATTTTTTGGTATTACCAACAATAATAAATCCACTACTTCTATAATCATAAGTATTATCCATTAGTATGTAGATATAATTGTGGTTGTATTATTGGATGATATCCTCATGTAATCTAAATCCACAGAGAAATATATGAATCATCTCAGGAAGGTTCCAGAATTTTTGAGAAATCACAAACATTTTTCCAGGTTGTAAAATTGTGATTTATGGATTCTGGAAGTGATGTTCTTGGGATTCATATTGATTGAACATTGTATTTTATTTTATCCTAAAAAAGTTAAATCCATTATTACATAGTCGTAAAAAAAAATGTTTGTTAGATTTATAGTTTCTTGGGTTTAATTAGATATTAGTTTTGGAGTATAAAAAAATTAAATAATGTTTGATCCTTTGATGAACATTGTAACTCATAATGGGGAAAAGTATTATTGGGATACAAAAATTCAAAATTCTTTTGTGAAGATGAACCAAATTTTGATTATTTCACTAGTGATGACCCTCCGAGAAGATAAGAAGGGGTATGTTATCATCTATGATGCATTAGGATCAGGTTTGGGATGCATTCATATTTAGGGTGATGATTTAATTACCTATGGATATAATCATTATAGCCCATATGAGAATAACTACCCCTCTAATGAACATGAACATTCCATTGTGATACATATCCTTTAGAGATGGAAGCATTAACATTTTGGAAAAAGGTTTACAATTTATTCTAACCACAAAAATAGGAGATACATATTCTCTAAACAATAATTGAATCACCACCAGAAGTGTTGGTTGGAATATGGAAAATATTTTTACTGTCACATCACCTATATCCCAGGTAATGGGAATGTCATCACAAATTATTTGAGTTGAAAAATTACAAATGAAGCCCTGAAATAATCATTAGAAGTGTGAAACATTATGGAATTCTCTACATAGTTATATATTAGAGTACATGAATTATAGGATAAGGTTCCTTTTTCTTAGTTTTAGTTGAACTCATATATTCTAATTATTATTTTTCAGAAAAATAGATTGAGAATGAGTTCTATTTCATTAAATACTATATTTATGGTGGGGAGTCCATAACTAATTGGTCATTCTCCACTAGCGGAATTCTATAATATCAGAATTGTTTTATGGTACCATTAGTAGTTAGGATATTTGTAATGGGTATTTCTATAACTCATAAGGGGTAGTGCACCCATGAAACATGATGATAAACTAGGACATGTATTAAAGATTATCATGGCTAGGTATGGGATGGAGAATTTCGGAATTTTTATCTTGTCATTGCACATTATTGAAGGTTATTTCTATGAACTAAAAACCATGGGGTTTGCTTCAACCACTTACACATCAAAAGTGGATGTGGGATGAGATATTTATAGACATTATGGTTGTGTTTCCACGTTCTTAATGAATAAATAATATGATTTGGATTTTCATTGGAAAACTTAATAAATTAGATCAATTTATATACATTCGTGAGGAAAAAAATGTTGAGGTGTTTTGAAATATCTATATAAAAGAGAAAATTTGGTTTTATTAAGTTACATGTTTTATAGTATTTGATAAATATCCTCATTTCACTTCTAAAATTTTTAGATTCCTTAAGGCATTACTATGATCTATGTTCTGTCTGAGAATGGAATACTATAAGTAGTTGAATGGATTGAGAGAATAAGATAAACATATTCTTATTGAAATTTTCCATGCCTTAATTCTTAACTTTGGATGATAAGGGGATGACCATATCAGGTTGGTTGAGTTTTATAATAACAAAAGCTATCAGTCCATGATCATAATGGCTCTATTTGAGGCCATGTATGATCATCCTTTCAAATCATTGTTGTGTTTGTTGGAGATTGGTTAAAGTTCATTGGATGGAATGAGCTTGTTTCAAGGGATGATAGATAAGATTCAATTTATTCATCATTGAATATTGATGGTATAATGTTGTTATAATGCATATTCTAATCTCATATTTACACTATTATAATTTGATGTTAGTTACTTGGTCATCATAAAAGCTTCACCTTTGTTGGGTCATTGACAACATGGGAGAAAAGAAGAATGTCCTACACATTTTGGGGGATATTTTGATGTGGTTGAGCAGGTGGGGATGTGTATTACTATATATAAATTCCACCTTAGTTGATATAGATACAAAACATGTTCCATGTATTGTAGCATTGAAGTATCTTTCTGATCCATGTCATCTTCTATGATGTAGTGATCTTGTGGTTTAACTGTATTCATATGTAATAGAGAATACAATTCGTGATATCGATTCTAAAAACCAGGTGGATCTTAGGATTGTAATACATTTTATTTGTGTGCTATGTAAGCATGATATTTATACTCTTGAGACATGGTAGGGGGAGGCACTGATTAGAGAGAAGTGGCCTCAGCTTTTTGATATAGAATCTTCTTAACATGTTTTTTTGAGAAGGAATGTCTCTATAGTGGGGAGTTTATAACATTATATTTTAGTTTTTAGATATTCTTAACCAACTATTTTGATCATTTTTTATTTGGATTTATCCAGGGATATTTTGGGTAAAATTTTAAAATATTGAATGTTTCTGTTCTATTCATGATTTCCCCAAACTCGGTTCCCTATCAAAGGAAGTCATGAAAACCCAGATGTTGGGGTTTTGATAGATAGAAAAATGTTTCAAAAACCATGTTCCCTCCATGTAGAAACTATGTTACCCCATTAAAAGTTGATTACTATTTGGGTGTCTGGTGTGTGTAACCATGTGTCCCCACATATAAAACCATAAATTTGATATTTCTTTGTCTTAAAATGTATATTTAGAACCACTAGTCCATTAGATTAATTTATTGAAGAACTCATTCAGAACTAATACAATTTATAATTATTTATAGCCTCCCAAAGTAAATATTTTCCCATATATATCCCTCCAGTAGCCAAACATTGCTGGGAAAATTGTGTTCGATCTATTCCCAGAATGTTTCCTCCTCTTGTTCACTTTCTCTTATTATATCATATTTCATCTGTATGGATTTTATATCCTTACATATAAGAATGATATAATCATATATATTTAGGATATTGAATTTTTTTTGATTTTTGTATTTTCTCGCTGATGATCTTCTTTGGAGTTTCCAAATTACGGATGTTTGTTTCAAGATCCCATCATCCTGAGGTATGCGGTTCTATTAATGATGGAAAATTTGATTAACCTTAAATTTATTATTTTAAATTCAATTTTATGGTTAAAATATAATTTTTTAGTTTCAAATATATGTCTTTCAATTTGTTTATTAAAATTCCAATTTTAGTAAAATGGGGATTTGGATTTAATTTAGCATGCAATTAAGAAAACACCCCAATTCCATTGAATTGCGATGTGTTTGTCAAATTGATTGAAAACATTGAAATTTAAATTGATAAATGGGTTTTATGAAATTGATTTATAATACATACTAGGGAAAATATTTCATAAAATGGTTCGGATAGGATACAAGTGGTTTTATATTGGATTAAGGCATATTTTGATTAAAAACAGGTTTTTGTTTTAAATGGAAAATAAATTATTTGAAAGGGAAATATGGTTTTAATTTTAGTTTAAATAGTTTTAATATAAATTATCCTTCAATTATTTTTATTTTATTAAATTAAAGCATATATTTTTCTAATCTATTCAAGACAACCTTATATTGGTATCTTAAAACACTAATAATACATAAGTAGTAGGTCACAACAATGATTGGATGGTGATGGGTCCTCCTTGACCAGTGTTTGAGGGACATGTGTACACATATTTCCTTCACAACTATTTGAGTGTTAAGGTGTCCTGTAACCTGGTACTATTGTTACTTTTTGAAATATCCCTATTTTTCTCATTTTTTGAATTTTAATTATTCTACATCATTATAAAATTTTATAAAAATTCCATATATATTTATATATAAATTTTTTTATAAAATGTTTATTAACATTTATTTTTAATATATTTTAATAAATAGAGATGTAAATAATGAATTGATTGAAATATTCATTATAAATTTCATTCTTGTTTAGTTAAAAATTCATAATTTATTTGGTTAATTTAATTTGTAATATTATTATGGAATCGTTGGAGACACCCTAAAAGGCTTTTATATAACACCCCACCTATGACTCCGGGTGTTTTTAGATTATCTTCTTCCAGGTTAAGGAAAGGTAGAAGAACCATTAGTAGGTTCTTATAGTTATTGATCCTTGGGCTTGGTGTCTTGTGTACACTATGAATTGGGTGGTTATTATTTTTTATGGTACTATTTGGTGGTACATTGGATTGTTTATTCAAGCTTTAGTGGTTGTATAGTTATCACTTTGTATTTTATCTATTTTGAAAACTAACTGTTTAATATTTATTCAAGTGTTTTCGTTGACAATTAATTTTGATTTTCATATTGTATGATTCTAGGTGATAGTTACCAACCCATGGTAATTGGGAATCCCCTTTAGGATATTTTATGACTAGATCCCTTAATAGGTTTCTATGGTATTTTTGGCTGGTTTCAGACAAATATTTTGAAACATGATTTTTTTTCTTTTATATATTTATAATATTCACTTGACATTCATTGTATATGTGAAAAAACATCAAATTATATAATTATGTGAATTTTATTATAATTTATATTGATATAATATCATTTCTAACATTTTCCATTATTAATTAAAATAAAAAATTATTTAAAATTCCACTATTACATCGTATATTAAGTTATAACATCATTAAGTTGAATCAGAAACTCCTCAAATCATGGAGTCACTGTACTTTTCTTAATTCTTAAACTCTTCATAATAATTAATTTTATATATAAGAACATTTAAATTTATCATGGTGTAATCTCATAGAATTATCATTTAGATCTATTATATTCACTATCATCAATCCAAAAAAACCAAATGTATGAAAAAATATTACCTATTTATAATAGATAATGAATGTAGAATTAGATGAATTACAATTGACATTTTTATTCATCAATATTTAAAATATATATCTTCAAAAATGATAATTTAATTTATATAAATTCATTGTTTTATACAAGAATAATTATATGATTCAATTTTCAATAAATACAATATATCTAGATGTGAAGCCAAATTGTAAATTGTATTGAAAAATCCTCATAATATGATTATATTCATTATCACATGAAATATAAAAACACCATCTACTATAATGGGTAATATCTATTTAATAAAATATTCAACATCATAATATTTCATTCCAATTGGTATAAATTTTTTTAATGAAAGTATTTTTACATTTAAAAAATATACATATTGAATGATAATTACATATAAACAGACATTTGATATTATCTAATACTTTATGGGTGATATCTAATAAGAAAAATGAAATTATTTTAAAATAACATAATATCAGGTATCTACATCCATATATATCATCAAAGAATGTAATCTTGATATTTGATTTTTTAATCCTTATTTTTTCCTTTTGTAGGATTTAATGTTGAAATACTACTGTTAATACTGATTACTTCAATATTCAAGATATAAATATTTTATTTTACATTTAAGAAATATCTTATATTGAAGGTAAAATCATATGAATCACTCCATTAATACATCTCTATAATTACCATGTAGATGGTTCATTCAAACTGTAAAATAAATTTTATTTACCTTTATGAAATATTAAATAAATAACAATGTTTATTGAGAACAACCATATTCATAATATCAATTAAAATATTTATTCACATTCAATATATGGTAATAAATTTTAATAAAACCAAATAAACTAATAATAAACCATTCATCTAATATAATAGTTTTGGATATGATGATCAAAACCAATGTAATAGGTGGTATTAATGAATAATAAATAAAAATACATATTTGATGTAGTTAATTTTGATATATTATGTTAAAATATTAGAAAATATATTATTAATATCTAATGAAGATAATATCATTTTCTACACCTCAATAGTGTTTTATTTTTTAATGGATGTATAAATTTATGTTTCAACCAATAAATTTATTGATATATATAGTCTAATATGAGATGTTAAAGAAGGATATATTCAGCCACACTATATGTCATATAAAGAGAAAAATTATATTTTATTAATGTATAATTGATTTTATTATCATGTTTGAGATAAATAAACTTAGTATATATATATTCTGTTTTTGAAAATAATTTTAATTACATAAATTACCTTAGGTAAAACAATCTATTGGTTTCTAAAATCATTTGGATAATAAAATAATTTTATTGAAACAATTTATTAATGTTTGAGATAATTTCAAATAGGTGAAAAAATATTTTTTTAGAGAAAATTCTAAATTTGTAATATATTTTTGGTGGGAAATTCATTTATATTTAAAAATACTATTAATATTGGGAAATTTCTATTACTGGGAAATTAAATTATGTGAAATTTTTTTCAATTAAATATTTATATTGAATTATATTCATTGATTATGTTGAGATTGAGAAATAGATACTGAATTTTTTTTATAGTAAAACTTATCAAATATTCTTATTAATGATTTTTATTTTAAAAAATCAGAATTTTTTTCAAAAACCATGTATAACCATTTTATTTAATCTACTTTATTTCATAACATTTTATTTCATGTTTGAAATTTATATAATAAATTTTTTTTATTATGATTTGAGCATTAAATGTTGAAATTATATTATGATCAATGTAGTAAATGAATTAAAAATAATGGATTCAAAATTACACAGGTTTTAATCCATATATGATTGAGATGAAATAATATATCAATATTTATATTCTCCCTGAGTGAATTGTTTTTTGTGTAAATACATATTAATCTAGTTATAGAGGGAGTAAATAATCACTTAGTTGATGAATGTGAATTCATGAGAAAATAAATAATATAATAAAATTTAGCAAATAATTATATTTTGGATTGAGGTGTCCAAAAATATATCAAAAATTAAGTAATGGAAAAATATATTAACATAGATAATGTGTTGGGAATAAATTATGAAATTATATATTATTGAATGTATTCCTAGATAATCTATATAATGGAGTAAGATTTAGAAAATTCATTCATTATGTCATGTATAAACAAAATAAAATATTAATGATTTTTGGAATATCATTTGTATTGATATACATATATCAAATCCACTAACTTGTCTAGTCATATTGTGTGATGTTGACTTTCAAATGGAATAAATCATACCATAATTTTCATTATTGCAACATAGTATTGATTAGAATCTAAGTGATATATTTTATTATTCATGTATCCTCATTAAATTTGTTATAAATATTATCTAAAATTTAATTTGATAAAACAAACACAATAATAAAAACTAGTAAGTTTAAGATGTGTTTGGGTTGTATTTATTGTCAATCATCCAATATGATGATGAAAGAAAGCATGACGAGATGGTGAATATGAACTCATACTGAAAGGGATTGAATAATGTTTTCAATTGTATTAATAAATACAAATGAAATTATGAGTCACTTTGTTTTTAGAAAAATATTATTGCTTCCAAAATAATAGTACTGACCATTTTTTTCAAAAGAACCAAATTAACATTTTCAAATGAATTGGAATCTTGTTATAGGAACAATATTATTCACCCTATATATTGTAATAAGGAATTGATCATTATTGGGAAGGGAAAATTGGTCGCACAGAGAATGCATCTTGGTAGAAGTAAATAGTCACTAGATTCATTTTGAATTAGGTGTGAATTATATGGGTGTTCTGATAAAGTATTAAAGTCTATGGACTGTGGTAAATTTAATTTTGGAAATGCATTGTTGACTTGTATTTCATATAAATAAAATTTTTATTGGAGAACATATGATTAAATCTTTATGGATGAAAGGTGGAGTAAAAGGTGGTGCAGATTGAACAAGGTGGTTCCAATTTAAAATGTGGTGCTGATGGAAAATGTGGTGCCGATATAAAAGGGAGTTCCAATTGGAAAGGTGGTGCTGATTGAAAATAGGGTTCCAATTGTAAAATTTGTTTCAATTTAAAAGGTGGTATTGATTTAAATGATGGTGCTTATTGAAGAGTAAAATATAAATCAACTTGTTTTTTTATAATGGTCATATGTGGGTAGAGGAAGATATGAACATACCCAGAATGATCATACCCAGTATAATTGTATTCAGAATGATCATACCCAAAAAATATTGTATTCTAGAAAATCATATCCAGAATGATCATACCCAGGATGATCATTTCCAGTCCAATCATATTCATAATATATCATCTTTAGTTTGAGATGAAAATGAAGAATTTGGAATGAATGTAATGTCATAGTACATTCCAATCCAAGTCTAAAAATGTTTAAAATTATTTTAAATGAATTTAACATCATGATGGATGTCATGGTTAAAGCACCTGATTTTTAATGAAGGGTTTTTATGTGGGTCAGGAGAACAGAAGGATAGAGTGATATAAAATATAGTCATCCATTTCAAAATGGTTGAATTAATTTTAAGGATTCTTTATTTGTAAAGAGAAGAGAATAAGATGATTTTTTGATTCTATACGGGGTCAATAGATATATATAAGTATATCTATGAATGAATTTCCAAGTAAGAGATTTATAATCAAATAAATTATTTTGATTCAAATCAAATATGATAATCAAATTCATCAAATTATAATGTTATCCATTTTTTAAAAACAATTGTTTTCAATTGATACTGTGATCTTTTTTAAAGAAATCAAATAAAAAAAATTGGGATCATGTATCATAATCATACTATTAATTCAAAATAAAGCCTAATGATGGAGATGATGTTTAAGGAAAATGAATATATTTTGAGAAGAGTTGAAAATGTCCAAATGAACAATGCGATTTCGGGGGAAATTAAAATTTTTGTGAAATATTTTGAGTAGGATAGAATTTTGGGATTCCTACATAAGTTTACAAGTGTCACACATACGTGGTGAAATGTAGATTTTAATTTTTAAAGGGGTAAGCACTATTAATTTCTATAGAGAGAAAATATACGAGTTTTAGAGATAATTAGATGTTTTCTATTTTGATATTGTATAAAAGAGGTTTTTATGTAGAAGTGAATGTTTTATTTAGATGATAATCATATCATGCTGAAATAATTAGCTGCATAATTTCCGTAGTGGGTTTCTCTGAATGAGGAAGACTATTAAAAAGTTTTAACATAATCAAAAATTGAATTGGTAAATGTTCATTGATATCATATTCTATCATAAAATTGGACTAAATAATTAAATTAGGGAGTTTTTTACTCATAGGAATCAGACTCAAATATATTTGAATCAGATTTAGTGATAGTGTCTAGTAGGTTCATTACATTATTATAGCTAATAAACTGATGAATTTTATTTAAATTTAATACGTTTTATTAATTTAAAATAATCACATGTAACATGAGGGGTTACTCATGTTTTCCCTATTTTTTCATAGAGGGGGAACACACACAATGGGGAATGTTTTCATAGTGCAACAAAAGTTAATGTTTACATCATACTCATTGAAATCCAATGATTTTTTTCTACTGGATTTTTTGGTTTTGGGTCATTTTCAAACCATAAAAAGGAAGTATCTATAAATATTTAATAGTGGTCCTAGTATTTATTTTTCTTCTCGTGGATATATGTTTGAATTGATTTTAGATGTTAATTCAATATTATACATTATGGAAATGTTGTTTCAATTGTAACATACAAGAAATAGATATCATAGATTCACCCATCCCACTCACAATGATACAATTAAATTGAACGAGAACTTACATTTGGTATTAGAGTTGAAGGTTTCATTCTCTTATTCTTGGATAATTTATTTGATGAAGATGGTGTTATGGAGAATCTGAGATATGTGAATTTTAAGGGGATTCCAATCGTAAATAATATGAATCATCATATCTTGGAAGGAATAATATGGTAATTTCATATGTATCTTGGGTATTATGATTCATAATATGTTAGAAATGGTTTCCCTCATCACATTAATAATTATCCTCTAACAAATGATTATAAGGATAAACATGATAATGATGGAAGAGAAAACAATACATTACTTACATCAGTTTCTCAAAGTTTGAATTTTGATTCCATGTTTTATAGAAATGATTTTGAGATTCTTCATTTGAATTTTGGTTCCATGTTTTATTCATTGGATGATAGAGATCTAGAAACATGGTCTTCAGATGATTTCCATAATACTCCCATTATTTATTAAATGAGAAGAGAGAATTACATGAAAGTAAAAAAATGTTTATAAAGAAATTTAATTCAAGGCTATCAATAAATAATAATTGAAAAAGATTCTCTAAGAAGAAGAAATTAAATATTCTGATATAAATAATGATAAATTTAAAAATCTTAATGAAATATTATCAGTTTTTACAAAAATTGGTAAAATATATACAGATAAATACAATGGGAAACATTACATTAAATGGTTTTAATGTATATTTGTTAGCAATTTGGTTTCCAATAGTCTTCTAGAAGTTAATGCAGATGAATTTGATTAATAAGGAAGTGAATTAAAAGAATAAATACAAAGAAGATAATTGAAGATAATGGTGACAATGAAAAAATATACTCTTAGAGGGAAGGTAAGAAGATATCTATATCCAAAAGGAGAATATTATTGTCTATGAAGGACTATAGTGAGGAGGTTACAAAAGAATCTAAATAATTAATGTTTATTGTCATATTCAATGAGTAAAATATTTTTCTAGGAACGTAGGGATTCGTAAATAGGAGAAAGTGAAGATGAATATGAAATATCAGTTGAAACTCCTAGGGAAAATTTATACATTGTAATAATGAATGTTGAAGAATTTGTATGCAATATTTCTATTGATTAAGAATGTCAACTCAAAATCATTTTAATGAAGAGTTGAAAATTTTATTGATAAACCTCAGAAAACATGAAAATCAAAAAAATTATTACTGATAAATATTCCACAATAGGAAATCAATAATGATTTTATGATGAAAAAGAAATTCAAATATATCACGTTGATGATTTAAATAAATATCTTGAAGAAGAATAGAATTTTGACAATCATCTAGAAGTGATGATTAAGTAAAAAGATGAATAAATGGAAATTTTCTAATGAAAAAAATCTAATACTAAATTGGAAAATACAAGTTTCCAAACAACTATCACTGATATTGGACAATATTATAAAAATGAGAAACTAGAGAAGGTTTATTAAAATTTACCTTCAATGATTGAGAAGAAAGATAATGTTGTTTATGAAATTATGAATGGAGGGAAAGTCATGTATGTTGCCAAAACCTAAAAAAGTTGAAAATTCAAAAGCCTCAAGGATGCTTTAATCTGATAATGTTCTAAAAATTAATGAATCTAGATGTGTTTCCAATAATTTGTGATTCAATAAATCTTAAATTAAAATATATACTCAAATTGATAATATGAATGATGTTGTATTAAGAATGAAAGACAACAAAGTTGATAATCAAGATAATTAGAAGTCCAATCACTATGGAAGTTTCACATTCAAATACTCTTTTATTGTATATTTCGATTACTTTGGTAGATTTTATAAGGACTCGGTCCTAAACATTAAATAATCATGAATTAAATGAATAATTCACATTGAGGATCTTTTCATGTTTAGAGTTTTATAGAATTTAGCCATAACAATTACATTATATCTCAAAAATTACAAGGTAGACACTTCTACTTAGTTTCCATTTTTTTCATTAAATAGAAACTCTTGAAAAAAATTCATTTTTATTTCCATGTTTTAGATATCATGAATTTTCCTTGATCCCATCCTTGACCCTATTTATCTTTAAGTCATGTAAAAAACTTTTCAAAACATGGGATGACCATTAAAAGGTATGTAGAGATTTTAAATAAATGATTGAAAACATTATCTCATCAATACATTCATAATATAAGCTCTATAGCATACCTCATGAAATCATAATATTTATATAGTAAACACAAATAATAAAGGTAACTTGTGTTGTCCATCACATACTTTTGTTATAGCATTCACAACTACACATGCAGTTACATTTGGAATAATTATCATAGTATATCCCCTAAATATCTTAGGGGATACATTCACGTTTACCTCTATCACATTACGCTATGCATTGGAGAGCAATCGCGGGCTGTCCGAACCTAGGTTTATCATGGAACCACCTGTATATGTAAAAATGCCCATAAACCAGAACACATAAATAGGCATAATAGAAAGATAACATTTACACATTTCAGTCACAATATATCATTTCAAGATATTGAAATAATCAATACATTCTCAAAACCATTTTTAATACCAAATTATGTACACTGTATATGGTATTTATTTTCCTTTTAAAAACATTACAACTTGTTATGGAAGCCAAAAGATCAAATAATACTCCCATCGGGGGAAAGGATGTTGTCACCTCTTACATTATAAAGAAACATTTTTTTGGTCATTTAGTAAATCATTTTGTAGAAAAAGATTCACATTAAATGAAATGAATGGTCAAAGGTGTTTATAAATCGTTTAAAATATGGTCCTGTAATAAAACAAATTTTGCCACAATTAAAGGAGATTGAGATGAAGTCTCTGACCTTGTGCCCGGCTTGACTCGTTTGTTCTTTAATCTCATGAATAATAAACTAAAGATAATTTCTACTTTCATAATAACCATTTCATGTTTATTATTACTTTTATATCACTTATTTCCATGTGCTAAACATTATTTAATCATTTATGTTAATAACGGTCATTTTGTTGATATTTGGTACTTGAGTCAAAAAATTGGACTTATATTTACATGATTTCTATGTGGTAAAAATTAAATTATCTCCATAATGATCTTATTGATTTAGATATCATATATATCATATATATTCAGTATATATATGTTTTTATCATAGTACATTACGTTTGGAGGTATGAAATGAAATGCAACATTCTTGGAGACGGTAAGTCGTACGTACACATGAATGCTACATTCATTCCTATTTCGCATTTTTTATAGAATGAGAACAAAATTATAAATATGTATATTATAAATCCAGTATAATATCATTTATAATTTCATTAACTATTTCATTTATTTGTTCCACATATGGAAAGAACAAGTCATATCACTTTGATTGGGTGTTAGTCCGCACTTCTTCAAATAAAATTATCACGTTTACCCAGTATGGAAAGCATAAAGGTGTTATATAAATGAAAAATACAGAAGAATAGAGTCAATATAAATATAATATACATCACATATAATTACAATTACATCACAATGGTCACTATAAGTGGTGGTATGAGGAGATTAAAAAAATCATCGTTTTGTGATTCAGTAGTTCACCGTCCACAAAAATAGTATGTTCATTACCGATTAGATAGAGTTGTGTGTAAGTGTAGTTCGAATCCTTCACCTAAAACAACATATTATATTGAGGATAATATTTTTGGTTATAAAATATAGTAATAAATTGAGTTTAGTGGGTTGGAGAAATTAAATAATATAAAAGAGCTTTAGAGAAAACATTACCTTTAAATCGGTTAACTCACTTTGTTTTGAACCAAAAGGATTTCTTGAAGTGCCTTATGAAAATGTTAAGGATTCTTAGACTAAGAGAGGGATATTGAGAAAATATTTGGCCAGATTTTCGATGAGCCATGGTGCTTGAGCGGTGTAAGTAATGGGTTAGAGGTGAGGTCTTTTTATAAGGGGGAGTTAGGGCTCTTTAGGAATGTTTGAAAGTATTATTTTATTATACAATTATTTTTGTGTTCTAAAGGTACAGAACATATTAAAGTAAAACATTAGATGACACTTATTTGAAATAAAATCTTCCAATATTAATTGGTCTGGTTTTGGATACAACTTTTAATTTTTGTATTCTTATTTATTTAAATTATTCATTAAGGAGGTAAACAATGCATCGTTATTGTGTCATAAATAATTTTATTTATTTTATGTTTAAAAATTATAAATAAAATAATATGATGTATTAAATAATTTTATATTTCTAATTAATATTCATAGTCAAATATATCAATTATATAACACCACATTAAAATAGTTTTAGCAAAACAATATAAATTTATGATATTTTTATTTTTACATTAAATAAAAATTTATTAATATCATTATCTTACCCAAGTGGCTTTTGAAGGCCAAAATTATCACCCAAGGATTTTATTGATCGGCCATTACATATAAAATAAGTTTAGGACATTTTTTAAGGTAATTTTATATTATTATAATTTTTTTTACTTTGAATTACCATATTTTCCTTTAACTTTTATTAACAAATGTCAAAAGTTACTATTCTCCAAAAACTATATTCATCTTATTGAACCACATATTACTTACTAATAACAACCCTGTATGTTGGATTTTTGAAATTCAATTTACATAACGGGTAAAATTTCAGTTAAATAATGAAGTCAGTTTTTAACTACTACGTAGTGTTTTCAGTATTCATAAAAATCGACATTTTTCAGAGAAATACAAAAAACTAAGCCTAAGATTTATTTGATATTCCTAACTCAAAAAATTATTTATATTTTACCAAATTTGAAACATAGAAATTTTAATATTTAATTTAAAATTAATTCCCATTGTCAAAAGAAAAAAGCGTGTTTTAAATAAATTATAACTATAAAAAGATTGATAATTATTTATGTCCAATTTAAAAGTAAAATTACTTCCAATGAAAGTTATTAGAATAAATGGTAAAAATATAATCTAATTAAACATTAAAATAAATTAATAAGATAATATAACCACATAAATAAATTAGATTAAAATGTAGTTTGGAAATAAAATACAGTATTTTTCACTATTCATTAAAAATTAATTTTATCAGAAAAATACAAAAAAATTACCCAAAGTAATTTTTTTAGTCCCAATTCTAATGAAATATTTTATTTTTTCAAATAGAACATATAAAAATTACCAAACATATATTTAAAGAGGGTTCACCATCAAATGGGGGAAAATCTTCTTTTTAAATAATATTAGAGTATTTGTGCTTAAAAATAGATTTATTCACATTTTATGCCTCTAACTTTTATTGGAAAAATGTAAAAACATTTAACAAACTTGTATAATATTTTTGTAGTTAGACCTGTTCATTCTCTCTAATACAATGATGATTCATTTTCTACCATTAAAAATAATATTATATTATTATTTTTAGTATTACTTAGCATTGTGGGTAACATTAGACTTCAATGAAACCCATTATTGTGTATCAGGTATGAAACCGAACATTGAATCCCCTTTAAAGTTAAATTAATATTAAATTCACAAATATGAAAATGTATTATTAATTATTTAATTTGGATGTTACATCCTTCCCCCTTTTATAAATTGCATCCTCACAATTTGTTATTAACTTATCATATAAGTGGGGGTATATATCACTCATATCATTTTCATATTCCCACGTCGTCTCTTCAACAATATGGTTTTTCACAAGACATTTACTTGGTGAATTACCATATTTAGAATCACTTGCTCGCTTTGGTCAAAAATCCGAACTAGCGGTTCTTCATAAGAGATATACTCATTTAAATGAACTATTTATGGGATCAAAAAATGAGATGGATCTGGAATTTACATTCCCAACATGGAAACATCAGAAACATTGGGCACCTGAGATAAACCTGGAGGTAAATCCACTTTATAGGCAACCGATCCAACTTTCTCCAGGATTTAATAAGGTCAAATGAACCTCATACTCAACTTTACCTTTTTACCAAAACACTTCATACTTTTCCATGGAGAAACATTGATAAAGACATTATCACCTACCTCGAATGAAACATCCTTCCTCAGGTTATACACATAACATTTCTACCTACTCTGAGCTGTTCTAATGTGCTTCTGAAAAAACATAACCTTTTCTACCATCTCTTCTACCAATTCTATTACCGTCAATATTATTTATCCTACTTTATCCAAAAAAGATGGAGTTCAACACAGCTTCCCATATAATGCCTAAAATAGAGAAATCTGTATACTTGAATGAAAACTGTTTTTAAAAGAAAATTCAACCAATGAAATATGTTGGTCCCAAATTTTTTGGTAATCAAGTGAACAAGCACGTTGCATATTTTCTGAGGTCTGAATTGTTTGTTCCAACTACCCATATAATTGAGAATGAAAATTTGTACTAAAATTTAATAATGTACCCAACGACTTCTGATGAACTTTCCAAAATATAGATGTAAATGTAGGATTAAGATCAGATACAATAAAGAGGGGAACACCATGCATCCAAACAATCCATTTAGCATATAACTGAGATGTTGATCTAGAGACAATGTATCTCGAATAGGAATGAAATGAGAAGATTTAGACAATCGATAGTCAATAACCTATATTGTATTATTAACTCGAGATGTCTTTTGTAATCCCACAATGAAGTGCATTGATATGTTTGCCCACTTCCACTATGGCACTTGTAAAGAATGATGAGTCCCTTTTGGTAACTTCCGCTTTTCTTTAACCAGTTGAAAAGTAAAACAATTCATAGTAAATTCAAAAATATCTCATTTCATTCCATCCCACTAGTAATATTATCAAAGATCTTTGTACATCATAGTGATTCCAGGATGAACTGAAAACAAATAACTATGAGCTTCACATAAAAACTCATTCTTCAACTCTCAATCACATGGCACACAGACTCTCATTCCAAATCTCAAAACAAAATTATTATCAATGTTAAAATCAGGAAACAATCCTTTCTGAACCAACTATACATTTTTCAGCAACTGACGGTCTTCCTTCTGCGCATTCTTATTTATGATTAACAGATATGATTTCACTGACAAATGAAACCAAATAGAAGAATTTCCCGCACCAACAACATCTATTCCATATTTCATCAAATCAAAAACCAAAGTATCTCATTCCAAATGTATCATATTTAACGAAGCATTACATTTTTGACTTAAAGCATCATCAACATTATTTGATTTTTATGGATGGTAATGCATCTTGAAATCTTAATCCTTAAATAATTCTATCCATATCCTCTGTCTCATGTTAAATTCTTTTTGATTAAATATATTCATTAAACATTAGTGGTCAGTATATATTTCACATTTTAGTCTATAAAAATGATGCCTCCAAATTTTAAAAGAAAAAACAACAGCAGCTATTTCCAAATCTTTTGTAGGGAAATATAACTCATGAGGTTTCACCTACCGTGAAGCATAAGAAATTAATTTATCATTCATCATAAGGAAAAATCCATTTCCATTTAACGAAGAATCATTTTATATAATAAACTCACAATTTCTGGATGGTAATTCCAAAACAAGAGAATTCACCAATATTCTATTCAATTATTTAAAAAAATCATCAAATTCTATTGTCCAATTGAACTTAACACCTTTTCGAGTTAACATAGTAAGTGGGATAGATAACCGTGAAAAATTTGGAACAAACCTCTCGTAATATCCTGGTAAACCATGAAAATTATGAATCTCTGTGATATTGGTAGGTCATGGCCATTCTTCAAAAAAATTTGTTTTAGTAAGATCAACAGTTTGGAATTATATTTAACAATGTGACCATGAAAAAAAAAATTCAACCAAAACTCATAATTTCTAAATTTCCCATAAAGTTTATTTTCTTTGAAGGTTTGCAAGAAAACCACTAAATGACTTTCATGTTACTCTTTACTCATGGAATAAACCAAAATATCATCAATGAACACAACCACAAACATATCCATGAAGTCATGTAAAATTATATTCTTATGATCCATGAATACAACATGTGCATTGGTTAATACAAAAGGCATAACCAAAAATTCATTATTGCCATATCTAGTACAAAACTCGGTCTTTGGAATGTCTGATTCCTTTACATTCAACTGATGGTACCCCAACCTCAAATCAATCATTGGAAAATACTGATCTACCTAGAGTCGGTACAACATCATTCGATGGACCAACATCTTCTGAGGTAGTTGCAACGAATTTCACTACCCCTTTCTACTTGTATTCTGGTTGTTTTCCCTCAGGTTAGTTCCTCGTTGGACACTTATTTCCATAATTACCCATTTCATTTCACATATAAAATTTCACTAATTATAAATAAGATTTTGTCTTCCCATTACCCTAATATTTTCTAGTGAAATTACGGGCCTTATGTCCCATTTTACCACAATGGTATCATTTACCAGAAATCGAAAGACATTCCCAACATGACTTTTTCCACATTTGTCACAAACTGTAAACTTCAGTTTCTTACTATCAATTTTTTTAAGTGTTCTTACCTTTCATCAGAAACCTCGACCTCTTATTCTATTGTTTTTCAAGGAACACTTAATCATAGAAAAACATATTTCAAAATTATTTACACATCGAACAATATTATCATAACTTTTGAACTCAGGAGAAACTAAATCCCTTCGATACATTGTCTTTAATCCTGAGTAAAAATTGTTGTTTTTACTATCAAGATCTCATATGGAATCTGGAGATTACTTTTCCAGATGAGTGATTTTTTCTTCATAAGAAACAACTAATTCATCTTCATTCCCCAATTCCAAGAACTATTTTTTTATCCTAAGACGAAACACCTTAGGAAAATATTTCTCAAGAAACATACATTTGAATTCATCCAAATAAATAGCTTTAATATCCTCACTATCCCTGATATTTTTCAGCATTGAACTCCACTGATCGGCTTCACCATCAAAATTGTAAACATAAAGAGTAACCTTTTGATGTTCTGAACACCCCATGACATCAAAAATCCTTTCCTATGATTTAATCCACCCTTCTTCTAGAACTGGGTCATATGATCCTTAAAATTATGGGGGATGCTGCCTCATGAAATGCTACACTACTTACATGTTCTTATGTGGTTGATCTGGCTGATCTCATGCACGAATACCAACATCATTTATAGCCTATGTCAATTGTACCTTCACTGCAAAAAACTGTTCAATTCCTATTCTGACCATCTTAGGTCGTTATTTGGAAGATTTACATCATCTTAATGTTGTCCCAACATAGCATCCCTATTTCCTCTTTGAAAAACAGTTTAAACACATAGATATTATACGAGACACAACATATAAATCTATAAATGTTATCATTTCAATATCCACGCAAATTAATTTATGCATATTAATTTAACAATACCCTAACTCCCAAAATTGTCTTAACCTACATCCGATACCAACTATAAAAGCCCGACCTTAAACATTACATAATCATGAATTAAATGAATAATTCACATTGATGATCATTTCATGTTTATAATTTTAGTGAATTAGGCCAAAAATAATACATTACATCTCAAAAATTAGAAGGTAGAAACTTCTAATCAGTTTCTATTTTTTCTTAAACTAATAACTCTTGAAAAAAGGGTCAAGTCTAGTCCCATGTTTTAGACAATCGATCTTTTTCTTTGATACCATCTTTGACCCTATTCATCATTAAGCCTTGTGAAAAGATTTTCAAAACATCATATGAGAATAAAAAGTTCAATAAGGGTTATAAAAAAATAAATAAAAAAATATTTCATCAATACATAGATAATATAAACTCTTAATCATACCTCATGAAATCATAAGATTTACATAGTAAACACAAATCAAAAATATTACATGTGTGCATCCATAAAAAACTTACATTGTAGCTTTCAGAGCTATATAAGGTGTTAAATTTTGAATAACTATCAAAGAATATTCACTAAATCTCTTAGGAGAAACATTCACGTTTACCAATATCATGTTACCCAATGCATTAGAGAGCTATCTCGGGCTCACCTACCCATGGTTTATCATAGAGCCACACGTATCCATAACAATGCCAAAGAACCCTAACACATAAACATGCATAATGGAAAAATAACATTTCCACAGTTCAATCAAAATATATTATTCAATATATTGAAATAATCAATTTTTTTTATCAAAAACATTTTTAATACCAAAATATTTAATATAGTTTATGGTATTTATTTTCCTTTTAATAACATTACTTCTTGTTAAGGTTTCCAAAAGATAAAATAATACTCGTTGTGACAGAAAAGTCATTGTCACTGATTACATTATAAAGAATCATTTTTTGTCATTTAGTAAAGCACTTCATAGAAATATATTCCCTTTGAATGAAATGAATTTTCAATGGTGTTTAAACAGAGTATAAAAGAATGTTGTGTATTAAAACAAAATATGCCACAATGAAATGAGATTGAGACGAATTCCCTTACATCGTGTCTGAGTTGACATGTTATTTCTTTAATTTTATGAATAATAAACTAATGTTAATTACTACTTGAGTAAGAACCTTTTAGATTTTATTATTACATTTATATTACTTATTTCCATGTTATAAATAATATGTAATCATTTATGTTAATAATAGTAGTTTTTTCGATATTTGGTACATCAGTGAAAATAATGAACTTATATTTAAAAGTTCTCCATGTGGCCAAAAGTGCATTATCTATAGAATGATATTAATGATTTAGATATCATATATATCAGATATATATAGTATATAAATGTATTTATAATAGTACATAACATTTGAAGGTAAGATATGAAATGCTCCATTTATGGAGACGGTAAGTCGTACGTACGCATGAACTCTACATTCATTACTATTTAGTATTTTTAATGGAATGAGAAAATAATTATAAATAGGTATATTATAATTCCTATATAATTTCATATATAATTTAATTAACTCAATCCTTTATATGTTCCATGTATGGCATAAACGAGTCATATCACTTTGAAGGGTCGGTAGTCCACACTTCCTCAAATGAAATTATCATGTTTACCCATTATGGAAACAATAAATTAATGATATAAATGAAAAATACAGAATAATAGAAACAATATAAATATAATATATATCACAAATAAATATAGTTCCATCAAAATGGCCGCCATAAGGGGTGGTAGGATAATATTGAACATTCATCGTTTTGTGAGGCAGTAGTTCACCGTCCAAAGAAACAATATGTTCTCTACCGATTAGATAGAGGTGTGTGTAAGTGTAGTTATAATACATATAATAACTAAAACCTTGTATATTAAATATTTTTTTGAATTTATAAAATAATGAAATAAAATGTTTTTAGGGGGTTGGAGAAGTAAAATAAATGAAAATGACTTAAGAGAAAACGTTATCTTTAAATTGGGTAATCCTGTTTGGTTTGAACAAAAAAGATTTATTGATGTGACTTTTGTCTAAGGTAGGTATTCTAGGGGGAATATAGCGATCATTAGAGCTCATTTGGGTAGAGTTTGGATGAGCCAAGGGGCTTGAGAGGTGTGAGTAATGGGTAATAGTTGAGGGATTTTTATAAGTGGGGGAGAGTCTCTTTAAGAATGTTTGAAAATATTATTTTATTATATAATGATTTTCAGTTTATGAAGTTCCAAAACATATTAAAGTCGAAGATAAGAAGAATCTTGTTCGAAATAAAATCATCAATTAAGAATTGGACATGTTTTAGATGATATTTGTTATTTTTATATTCTTATTTATTTAAAACATTCATTAATGAGGTCAACACTGCATCATTATTGTGTCATAAATAATTTTATTTAATCGATTTCTAAAAATTATAAATAAAATTCAATGATTTAGATTTTCGTATCTTTCTAATTTATATTTATAGTAAAATATATCAATTATATAACCTCACATTATATTTGTTTTAGAAAAACAATACAAGTTTATGATATTTTTATTTTTTACATTAAATAAAAAGTTCTTTGTATCATTATCCTACCCAAGTGGCTTTAACAGGACAAAAGTCTCATACATGGATTTTAATGGGAGAATATTACTTATCCAATAAGGTTAGGACATGTGTTAAGGTAATTTTATATTATTATAATATTCTTTTTACCTGGAATTAACCTATTTAACTGTAACTGCTGTAAATAAAAGTCAAAAGGTATTATTCACAAAAAATTATTTTCATCCCATTGAGCAAAATTTTACTTACTAATAACAACCATGTATGTCATATTTTCAAAATTCATTTCACAGAAGTGGTAAAATATCATTTAAATAAAAAAGGCATATTTTTAACTAATACTTAGTGTTTTCACTATTCACCAAAAATTGAAGTTTTCAGAAAAAATCCAAAAATTCAGCCGAAACAATATATTATATTCCAAACTCAAAAATGATATTTATTTTACCAAATTTAATACATAATTTTTGGATTAATTAATTTAATATTAATTCTCATAGTCAAATACAAAAGGCATGTCTTTATGATATAATAACAATAAAAAGATTGACACATGTTTATATCCAATTTCAAAGTGAAATCACATACAATGGCCAAAATTGGACTAAATGGTAAAAATATAATCTAATTATACTTTAAAATAAATAAAAAATAATAATATAACTATATAAATAAATTATATTAAAAGTCATTTATGAGTTAAAATACAGAATTTTTCACTATTCGTTAAAAAATTAATTTTATCAGACAAATACCAAAAATTTACACAAATTAAATTTTGATGTCCAAATTCTAAAGCTGAATTTTATTTTTTCAAATAAAACATATAAAATTATCCAAAATAATTTTTAAAGAGAGTTTGACATCAAAAGGTGGGAAAAGGACCTTTTAAAAAATATTAGAGTATTTATTTTTAAAAATAGATTCATTCACATTTTAATCCACTAACATTTATTGGATAAATGAAAAAAAATTAACAAAAATTTATAATCATATTGTAGTTAGTTTTATTCATTTTTCCAATACAATGGATAGGTGTTATCTACCATTTAAAATAATATAATATTATTATTTTTCAGTATGACTCTCCATTGTGTATAACATTAGACATCAAAGAAACACATCATTGCAAATTAGGTACGCCATCGAACATAACATCCCCTTTAAAGTTAAATTAATATTTAATTCATAAATACGAAAATGTATCATTCTTTATTTACTTGGGATGTTACAGATTTGGACACACAGAAAATATGTATTTGTTCAATCAAAATATAACTATTACCTCATAGGTTATGGAAGACATACGTTTAGGGGGAGTTAATCTCCTCAAAGAAAGAGTTTTGAGAAGGAGGTTTGGAAGAAACATATAAATGTTGAAATGAATATTTAATATTGGTTCTAATATGTGGAAACTATTTGTAAATGATGTGAACAACCTGGACAGCTTGAAAAATGATGTCTTGTTTTATGACAAGAACAATACAATATTCTAAAAACCTAAAAGCTAGTTGTTTTAGATGTTAAGTATGATAGATATATAAGATGGAAAATAAGGTTTTTTTAGAAATCTAGACAGAACACATTGAAATTGCTAGGAAATTCTTTTAATCACAAGATAATGTGAAATAATATAAGAAGAAGAAATAATAAAATTCTAGAAAAATTTATTGGAAGATTGTGGATATATGCAAGAGAAGCATGATATCAAAAATTGTTCAACTATGTTGCTATAAATAAGGCATCGAAAAATGTAACAAATAGATTGAAACAAATATGTTTATAAATATGAATAAATTTTAATATGATTATAAAAATATTCTATATATAATAATGTAATTTTTAAAAAAATATTAGAAGGATGAGAATATGTAAGTATGAACATATAATAAAAAATCTACAATGAAGAAGAAAATTGATATTCTATGAGAGGAATCTTAGTCCGACTTTGGTTTCTATGAAATAATATTGGTTCTTCCATATTCCCTAAAATCACTGAATACTTCTGATAATGTGTTGAAAATTTTAGGAGTGGACATAATGAACCTTTAATTTATGAGACTACTATAATTATTGGAATATAAATTAATTATCTTATGAGGAATATGAGTTTTTTTTAAAAGTAGTGTTTTTATAAACCTTAACTATTTGATATGTTTGTTGAGTAGGGTATAGGTAACTTTTATCTTAATAAAACTATTTCATGGATTTCCCCATTCATGATAATGTTTGAAGAAACATGAAAATGGTATTACATGAATAATGTTTTATGGACAACATTGATCATGTTAGTTATCCACTCATGATTTCTACATCAGGTATTCCAACATATAAATAATGTTATTTAGTTATAGGTCATTTGTTATGAAAATTACGTGATACATAGGCTGAAGAAAAGTTCCCTGATTTACAATTGAAAAAATAAAACCCATATAAGTGAGATCATTTGGGAGAAACTTTTCTTAATGGGCCATTTGATTTTTTTTAATAAGGGAGGGTGATAAGATAAAGGGGAGATATGAATGAAAAATGGGTATCCTAAAAGGAACTGAGAGAATAAAAAGACAAAAATGAAAAACAATACCACTAATTGTTTTCATGTGGATGATGTGTTTGAAGTGGTATTGACCGAAAAGGGGGATATTTTTTGGCCCTTATTATAATTTGGTTTTATTTATTTTCAATTGATCAATATAAAGAATTAATAAATCATGAAGAGAATGATGATGTATGGTAAATCTGATTGAATTGTATTGAAAAATGTTTTCAATTAGATTAACAAAAAAAAAAGAAATCCTAAATTCCTTTGTTTTTGAAAAAATAGTATTGGTTTCAATAGAATTTTACTGACCGTTGATTTCCAAACAATTAGATACATGATTTCAAAATAATTATACCCATTTTTTCATATAAATAATATTCAATATATCCTTCATAATAAGGAATACATCATTATTTTCTAATAGAGAATTTGTCTCAAAGAAAATGAATCTTTTAGGAAGTAAATAGTAACCAGAATTACTATGAATTATATTGAATGAATCGGTTTTTTGAAAAAAGTATTAGAGTTTTCTGAATACAATTAATTTAATTGGGAGAATTATTTTCTAATTTTTATTTCATATAAATCATGTGTTTCATGTGGAACTTGTTATGCAAGCATTAAGGAATAAATGGGGAGTAAATTCCGGTGCTGAATTAAAAAGGTGGTTTCAATTTAAAAGGTGGTGTCGATTGAAAATGTGGTGATGATTGAAAAGTTTTTCAAAGTGGAATAGTGTTGCTGATTGAATAGATTATTCCAACTGAAAAGGTGGTGTTAATTGAAAATGTGTTGCCGATTGAAAAGATGGTTCTGATTTATGAGTCTGAGATGGTGCTGATTGTTTTTCAAAATGATTTTATATGGGATGAGTATGAAATTAATGTACCCAGATTTATCGTACCCAGTATTATTGTATTTAGAATGATTATATCGAGAAAACATCATATTCTTGAAAATCATATCCAGGATGATCGCACCCAGGATGACTGTATCCAGACCAATCGTATTCATAATAGGACATACTTGGGCTATGAAAAAAAAATTATCTAAAATAAATAGACCATTATGATATGTCACAATACAGGTCTCACAATTCTAAATATTTTCTCAAATGAATTTAATTCCATGAATCATGTCATGATAGACGAATATGATTATTAATAATGGATTTTTATGTGCTTCAAGAGAATGGAAGGAGTGAATGATATCAACAATGTAGTCAACCATTTTAAAAGGGTTAAATGACTGTATAGGTTTAAAACTTGGTCAATATAATTTCATAATATGATGTTTTGAATCTAAAATGGGTCAATATAAATTAAATGATATTGTGAAATAAGTTTTCAAGCTGGACTGGTAAATTAAAATGAAATATTTTGATTCTAATTGGTTATGAGAATTGCATTCAGCAAATCATAATGATATAAATTTCTTTGTATATTTTTTTTTCAATCGATATATAGCTTTGGTTTGATGAAATTATATTGAGAAAAATTAGACTCATTTATCTAAATTATATAGACGATTCAAAATAATTTCTAATGAAGGTGATGAATTTTCTAAATGAATAGAGAAGCTTGTAGAAGAATTGAAAATGTTATAATGAATCCCGAGTTTTAGAAGAAAATGAAATTTGTATTAATCTGTGTGAGTGGGAATCATTTTTTCGATTCCCACCAACGGTCTCAATCATCACATATAAAAGAAGGTAAAAAATATATAATTTTAAAGGTAAATATATTGTTCATCAAAGTAGAGAGAGATGTTATGTGTTTTACATACAAGAAGAAGTACTTTTTATATATTATATTTTAGATCATTTGATGAAGATGCGAAAATTGTAATTGGATGATCATATTTTCATGTTAATTTAATCATATTTTTGTTATCAATTTTGGTTTTCTCATACAATGGAAGAATATTAATATGTTTTATCAACGTCATGAATTTATGTGGTGGTGATTCACTGCTATTTTATTTTATGAGATACCCAAACTGAAAGAATTATATCAAGGAGAATTGTAATCAAAGGAATCAGAATCAGAAAATTTGATTGAGTATTCATAAAAAATCACAAGAGGTTAATAGCTTTCTTCTTGGTATAAAATTTAATAGTTATATTTCACTGAAATACATTTTTTGAATTTAATATAAGTATAGGTAACATGAGTTGTTACCCAATTTTTCCCCATATTTTTTTTAATATAGAACAAACACACTATTGGGATTTTTTTCATCATGCTATATGAGTGAATGGGTACATCCTATTCATTTTAATCGAAGGATAGTTTTCATGTGGATTGTTTGGTATTGGATAATTTCCAAAAAAATACCAAGGGCATATATATTATTATGGAATGGTGAACCTTATAAATACATGTCTTCCTAAGGATGTGTGTTAGAATTGATTTAATGGGGGAATTTAATATTTAATAAGAGGCAATGATTTTCCAATCGAAACATAAAAGAAAATGAAATAATTGTTTTATCCTCTACCCATCACAGTGATACAATTACACTAACTGGGAACTTACACTAACAAATTATTGGGATGGAAAGCCGTGAATAGCTTATTCATTACTGATAATGTTTTTTAATATATGACTTAATAATTGAGTTTGGTTGATGCTATAGAAGGTTGGTTGACTCTATGAAACAATGTTCCTAGAATATATGGAATATCACATTCTCCTTATTTCATTATTATCCCATTTCCATGAGGTGAACTAGAATTCTATTATTTTATGGAGGGACCCATCCATATAAAGGGTGATTCAGTTTCAACTCACGGATACACCATCAAAGAGGGAGTATTATTTTTCCCTCTATGGGATATTTACTAACAACAATAGGTTATAAGGAAACAAGATTATCCATTAATGAATTTCGGACATACATCATTTGTTTTTTATATTGAATTATTTCAGTTTCTAGTATGGTTATTTTTTTTGAATTCTAATTATAATTCCATTCATAGAAAAAAATAATTTTTAATCAATCCTTAAAAGCAGAATCTGGTTATCCAAACACTATAAAATTATTCTACTCAAAAAATAAAATATGAGTTTAATAATACTGAATATTATAATGCTATTATTTTTTCAATCATAAAATATGGTACATATTTTTGTATCTGTTTTGTTTTTTTTGACATTAATTGTCATAAAATGTTATTGAGTAACCCCATGAAATATATTATAATATAGTTGTTGATTCAGTTCAATTATAAAAATTATTAATATAATATAACATGTGAAATGATTTATCATGTGGTGTGATAGAACCAATAGATGGTGGGAAGAATGTGCATCATATCATTTTGAAAATAGTAATACATGTCTCTAAATGGGATTTACCATAATTGGATTGTAAAATATACAAATATAATATATGTCAAGATAAGAGGGTTCAACATAATTTACTCTTATGCATGATTTCTTTGCTAATAATAGTCACATATTATCTAACATAAACTATGAATGATAAGAGTCTCATCCATATATTACAATATTAATTTATACATTATTTCAATATCTGTAGACAACGTTCAGTTTCCAAATTTCCAATTATAATTGGATTTATATAGTTTACAAAAATAATATAAAATATAAAAAAAACAATATTTTTTGTAAAAAAAGTATTTTATATATTTTTTATAAATGATTTAATTATAAATATTGTATACATTATTATTTAGTGATTTTAATGAATTTAATGAATATATATAGATATTATTTTTTTTGAATAAAAATTTGAAAATATATTAAATTTCTAATAATTAAAAAACTAAAAGGTCCACATGGTATTTATAAATGTAATTTTTAAAATTATTATAAATTACAGGACAAGGTACAATATAAAATACGTTTATATATAGTGTATATTTTTTCATAATTATTACATTGATTTTCTAAAATTAAAAACCTTAGTTATGATATTATTTGAAACATATCAAATATAATTTGATAATTTTATTGGAATGATGTAATTAGTAATAAATATGTCATATTTATATTTATTACACAATAGTACATTTAATATAAAATATTTATATTCATTTTATGAAAATATATTTATATAAATTCAGATATAAAGGATAGTATGAAGGTGTTCATCTATAAATTAAATAAAAATTAAATATTTCTTAAAATTTAGAATGTTCACCATGCATTGTAAATCTATGACATATTTATTAATTATTTATCAATAATATTTTCATAGATATTTTTCTCATGATTAAACATGGGGATTGGTCAATTATTTCTACTATTAATTATTATATTAATTAATATAATTGTTATATAATAGATAGAAGCATTCTTTGGTTATTAGGGTTAAACTACTTCAGTAAATTATTATATATTCATCTATTATGTACATACCCAGTATGAAAATGGATTTTAATTTTTGTACCTTGAATTTTTCTTGTATTGTGTCATGAGCATGAATTTAGAAGATGAATAATGTTTATTCATATTTGGTGTTAAAATTAGGATCAGATTTATATTCATTTTGATTAATGTATCCTTGGGTGGAGGTACATTGGTTCAGACATCTCATTGGACTAAATGATTATTTCTCATCTAGTAATGTAGTGTTTTCTATCAATCTCTTCCCTATTAATATTATGGGTATTGAAGATTTCATATGATTCAATACCATTAAATGGAAGGGTTTCCTTTTCATTTTTCATGTGTTTCATTTTTATGTGAATAAATATATATGGATATTAGTTTTCATTGGTAATAAAATCTATGTGATGTGAAATAAATTTGAAACATATATATGGTTTTAATATACTAATTTGGTGGAAGGGATATGATTTGTAATGCCCTGACCCCAGTTACTCAGAGTTGGTGCATTATTACATAACATTGGCATTATCACAAGGAAATAATGTCCCGAAAAACTGATCAATTTAGTATTATTGGAATAAAGATTCACACATAAGTTCAACATTACAAATTGAAAAGAAATAGATCACAAATTTATTAAATTCGAAACATCCAATCTTCCTTGATTATGCCTACAAGTAACTCATAAAAAACATCATCTTATACTGGGAAAATGAATCATAATAAAGGGTTATGCTCAAACCCTTAGTATGGTTAAGCTATACAATAGAAGTTAACATAAATATTAAGCATGGTGAATAATTGAAAACACATGCATTTACCAATAATAAACATAAACACTTTTTGGGTAGAAATATGAGCTGAGTAAATAATGTCCTAGAAAAACATAATCATGGGTATTATACTAGTCGAATGACCACATGAACCATCAATATTATTTTCATAATGAGGGAATGTATAATTCCAGTCATTCGGAAACATTTTGTCAAGGCCTCAGCCAAGATGTCTAAAAATTATGAAGGCCTCGGGCAAACCCATATATCAAATTGGAAAAGGCCTCAGCCAATTACACATCTAATTGTCTCATGAGACCTACAAATGCATCAATGATCTATACTGGGCCACCCCCATCACTTACTAAGTCCAATACTTTCTTCATATGGAAAGGTTTATATATAACATAAACATTTGTATTAAAACTAGAATTTGAAATTTCGTCATTTTAATCAAAAACCATCAATGGTATAAAAATAAAAAATCCAACGTTAAACACATCAAAAACCCATAAATACAATATAGAAGATTTGTATCATAATGAATCGACATCAAACAAGTATAAAATACATCAATGGATGTTGACATAAATGAAATCAAACAATTTGATAAAATATCTATTTTTTATATCATATAAAGTTAAATAATTAAAAAAGAAAACAATTATTTTTAAAATATTCATATAAGATTTTAAAGTATGCTTTGATGATGTTATTACAGTGGATAATAACCACACCCACCGTGTAAGTTAAAAAAGACATTCTTACCTTAATTTTTTCGAAAAGGTCGTAATGTACCTTGTATGGAAAATGACTGAAAAATTCCTTTCAAAACATTTAAGTTCAAATAATGGGATAAATGATATTAACCCATTGTCTAATAAATAGTAAAAATGTTTTGGTATACATTTTTAAGAAACATGGATGTGTATGATAAAGTGGTCCTAGTAGATACTAACATAAAACAACCTTAGATAATAAAGAGATAATATAATTAACACTTACCATGTACTTTTACATGGTAGAGGGTGGGTTAAACTCATATATAATGTTGAATTTTTTTTATTAAACTATAAAAATAATTATATAAATTATTATTATATCATATATGATCTTCTAATATTGCTTTGTTAATAATATTTTAGTGTTATCGTCGTTTCAGGTGTTAACTGATTCGTTTTCCTTCATATGCTTTGTTACCAAAGTAATGATTGTTAAAGATAAGATGTATCTTATTCATATTCAGAATGATATTAAGTATTTAATCATTATTTTTAATCATCAAATGAATATTTGTCTTTAATGGATATGATGGGGAATTAATCTGATCACGTTCGTGGAGACGGTAATCTGTATGTACGTACAAGCGATAATATAATTCTTTTGATATTAATATCATATATAATTGGATGGAATATCATATATAAAGAATCATTAACAAGATATATTTATTAATTTCATCATTTATAATCATTATTATTCCCATCTAAATGATGAAGTGTTTGAATAACAAACTACACCACGACATGGAGACGGTAATTTGTACGTACAAACGTATGGTGACTTTGACATTTATAGGTTGGATAGAATAATAAAAATGGTTGTAAATTTTTTATAATAACATCATAGTATATATAAGATACTAACGTTATTATTTTTAAAGAGAAACAAAAAAAATAGGAAGTGTATGAAGGTATGAACTAGAATGGGATGATGAAATATTTACCTCTTCTTTGGGTTGTTCTTTTTGATTTGATCATAAGGGCTCCTTAGGATGGAATTCTGACAAAAGGAAGGCCTCTAGGATGAATGGTAGACAATTCGAAGGATATTATGGCAGGGGTTGGCCCAAATTTTTTTTTCTTTCTTCTAATTATACTTATAAAATTTAATTATGACATGTGTTAGGGTAATATTATTATTATTTTTACCCTTAATTACTATATTTACTTTTACCTATGGTAAATAAAAATATAGAGTAACTATTCAACAATAATTATTTTGACCATATTAAACAATATTTATTTACTGATATCAACCATGTCTATTGGATTTATGAAATTCAACTCACAAAAGCGGTAAAATTAAGTTTGAAACAAATTTGGAAATGCTCCTAAGAAGTGGGTAAAAGATAGTAAAAAGTTCGATAAAATTTTAAATATCTAAACTCATTATAAAATGACTCCAAAGAATTAAATTGAGCATATATAGATATTATATATCAATTATGACCTAAAATAAATTTAAATAAAATAATAATTATTAAATAAAAAGTCGGTTTAAAGAAGAACTCAGTGTTTTTCACTATTCATCAAAAATTGAAATTTTTCAGAAATATACAAAAAATTCACCCTAAGCTAATTTTGATATTCCATATCCCAAAATGAAGTCCATTTTGAATTATAAAATTTCAAAAATTCCAAAAAGTGGGTATTACTATTCATAGTGGCTAGTTTGATTGGTCATTGTATGTTAGAATCTCAACATTGCGTACAATACAAGTTATTGCATTATTCAAAGGGAAACGTATCATAGACGATTGGGGTGTTAAATTCTCCACTCATTCAAATAATATCATCCTAAAATTTCTAGAATATTTATACATATTCAGAATCAGGTGGTTCATCATCATAAGTTCCTTGGGTTCCCACATTGCCCCTTCCATTTTATTATTTCCCCATAGAACTTTTACAAGACGATTCTTCTGATTTCTCAACACTTGTTCTCTTTTATCAATAATCTTGAGAGGGTATTCATAATAAGATATATCTATTTCCTTTTCTAATTATACATAGTTAAGTACATGCGTTGTGTTAGGCATTCATTTTCTAAATAGGGATATGTGCAACACATCATGATCATTAGAGAGACTTGGCTACATTTCCAAATGGTAAGCTACAACCCCAACTTGTTCTAGAATTATGAAATTTTTGATGTAACTGGGACTCAATTTACCCTTCTTACCAAATCATATAATTCTCTTCTATGGAGATACCTTCAAGAAAACCGGATCTCTCACCTGAAATTCCAAATCCTTCCTTTGGTTATCAGCATAGCTCTTCTTTTTTTCTTTGAGCTAATTTGATGTGGGTTTGTATTACCTTCACGTTTATCATAGTTTACTCAACAAGTTCTCAGCATAGAAGTTTTCTTTAACCAACATCAGCCCAATAGGCTGGTGTGCGACATGTCTTTCCATATAACTCTTCATATGGTTCCATCTGAATACTTGAATGGAAACTACTATTATAGGAAAATTCTACCAGAGTTAAATATAGATCCAATGTACCTTGAAAGTCTTGCGAGCATGATATCAACATGTCTTATAAGGTTTGAATAGTCTGTTATTATTTTCCATCAGTTTGAGGGTGGTAGGCAGTGCTCAAACAAAGTTCGGTGTCCAAGGCTTTCTGAAGACATTTCTATAATCATGATGTAAAACGGGGATCACGATTATGAACAATCGATAGGGGTACTCCATGAAGTCTTACAACATCATTAGTATACACTATTGCTAAATGATCTAGTGGTAAATATTCTCTTATAGCAAGAAAATGTGTTGACTTGGTAAGATGATCAACAATGACCCATATAGCATTATTCCTTCTAGGAGTCTTTTATAGTTCCATGACCAAGTCCATTGTAATGTTATCCCATTTCCACTCAGGTATAGGAATCGGTTAAATGACTCATCCAGGATGATGCCGTCCAGATTTCACTTGTTGAAAATCCATACATCTTGACACGAAATTAGATATCTCCCACTTCATGTTGTCGAACCAAAAATGTTCTATCAAATCTCTATACATCTTGGTTCTCCCAGGCTGTATAGATAAATTGGATCTATGAGCATCATATAACAATTCCCTTTTTAGATCAGGTATATCGGGAACACAGAGTCTCTTTCGAAATTTCAATATCCCAAAATCATATATGAATTCGATCAATCTCCCCTCATTCACAGATGCAATCTTCTTTCGAAATTCGTCATCATCATCCTGAGAACATTTTAACCTTTCGAGTAAAGATAGTTTGGAAATCATTTGAAAAAGCATTGATTTTTCACCTTCCATGGTTATTACTATATCCATATTTACTAGATCAATGAAAATAAGATCCATTTCAACTCTCATCTAGTTCAATAATCCATGATCCATTATCATCAAAGCATCTTTTACCTTATGTTTCCTTCCCCGAGTGGTAGTGAATCGCGCAATCATAATCCTTGAGTAGTTCAAGCCATCTATTTTGCCTCATGTTGAGTTCTTTCTAAGAGAAAATTTACTTAAAACTCTTGTGGTAATTATAAATCTCATATTTTTTACCATTGAGATAGTGTCTTCAAATATACTAATAAATTATTATAGATGCTAACTACACATCATTAATAGGATAGTTTTGTTCATGAATTCTCAGTTTTCATGATGCATAATAAATAACTCTATCATTCTACATAAGGAAACAACCAAGTCATTTCATTGAGGAATCACTATAAATAACAAACCCATCATTCCCTGATAGTAGATTCACGATATGATCATTGAATAATATTCTCTTAAGTTCTTCGAAACATTCTTCACGCTCTTTTGTCCAAACAAATTTAACCCCTTTTAGTGTGAGCTTCATTAATGGGTTATCCATTAGGGAAACATTATGGACGAAATGTCGATAATAACCTTCCAAACCAATATATCTGTGTACCTCAATTATACTTTTTGGTGCTGGACATTCTTGGATTACTGTTATCTTAGAAGGGTCAATATAGATTCCATCGATAGAGACAATATGTCCAAGAAAAGAAATCTTCTGAAGCCAAAATTCACACTTGTTAAACATCCCGTATAATTCATTTCTTCCAAGGGTTTTTAGAATAATGAGAAAGTTATTTCCATGATCTTCATAGCTTTTGGAGTATAATTGTATATCATAAATGAATACCACTACTATGTCATCAATATTTTCCTTGAAATTTATATTCATTAGATCCATGAAAATAGAGGGTGCATTAGTCAGCACAAAAGTTATTACCGTAAACTCATAATGCCCATACCTGGTTCAAAATTCTGTTTTCGGAATGTCTTCCTTCTTCACACACAACTGATGATATCCAGATCAAAGGTCAATGTTTGATAAATATTGTGCTTTATGAAGTTGGTCAAATAAATCATCAATACAAGGTATGTGATACGTATTCTTTATTATTATACCATTGATCTCCCTGTAGTCAATGAACAACCTCATAGATCCATATTTCTTCTTATGAAAAAGAACAGGGGATCCCCAAGGAGAAACACTAGGTAGAATAAAATCCTTATTACTCAACTCCTCTAGTTTATTCATTAGTTCCCCTAATTTAATAGTCTCTATTCTAAAAGGTTTCTTTGATATGGGCCTTGAACCAGGAATTAAATCTATGGAAAACTCAATTTTTCATTCTAGCTGATTTTCATGTAAAACCTCTATAAGCACATCAACATATTCTTGAAAAATCGGTATGTCATCTATTTGAACATTCCTTTCCCCACCCATAGTTATTCCATTCTCTTTCTCCCCAATAATGGAATTTAGTGGAGCCACTTGGGGTGGATCTAGATAAGAATGGGGTACTGATATTTTTTCTCTAAAGATAAGGTACACCTTATCATCATCAAAAATTGTAACCTCCTTCTTCTTATGATAAATTTTCGCATAATGATCTAAAACCCAATCCATTCCGAGGATTATATCAAATTCAATCATGGGTATGATAATGATATCAGTAGATAAAGAACATTTATATGCAATAATGGGAACTTATTCACAAAACATTGTTGCAATGATACTTCACTTAAGAGTTTTTATAGAAAACTCCGTTGTTAAATAAAATTAGAAATATCTAATTTTCTTAGCAAATTGGGAAGATATGAATCAATGTGATAATCCCAAATCAAATAAAGCATTGGCTAAACATGAGGAACCCGTTAAATTTCCAGCCACCACATCTTTCAGAGGTTCAACTACAACAGTATAGATCACATAAGCTTGAACTTGAACCCTTGGCCTTTTCTAAGGTATGTTTCTCTGATTATTAGGAAAATCATTTGAATACTGTCCCATCTTCCTACAATTGTAGCATCAAACATTGGTAGCGTCTTTCTTTCCCTTACAATCGCCAGCAAGATGGCCTTTCTGTCAACATTTTTAGCATACTCCTTTTCTTTTTAGATAGGAACCAGGGTACTTCCTTCCAAAATTGTTACAGGGTCGAAATTCAATTCTTCCCTTCATCCCAGTTTCCTTATTTCATTTCCTAGAGTGTTAGTAGATCTCTTCTTCTCATGTTTTGCTTTAAAGTCGTAAAACTTTGAGAATTCCTTTTCTTTCTTAATAGTACACGAGACAATATCTTCGTATGATGAAAAGGTTCGGGATATTAATTCTCTACAGAGAAATTATTTTAACCCATCAAAGAAATGTTCAATATTACTTCATGGGTTACATATATAACTTGCAGATTTCCTTGCTAACCTTGTAAGGTCAGCTTTATACATTGCGACATTTTAATTCACTTTTTACCTCAGAATCATGAATTGTCTTTCCATATCCGCTCGATGGTCAGGAGGAATATATTTTTCTAAGAAAAGTTCTTTAGATTCCCACAATTACATACTGGACACTTCTTCATCTTCTATTGTGTTTTGAATCAATGACAACCAATGATCAGCATCTCCAGTGAGGTGATAAACTGCCATGACAACTTTTTCCCTTTAGCTACTCCCCAAAGAGTGAAAAATTTTATCTATGGAATTTATCCATTGCTCAGCCACTAATGGATTTTTACTCCCATTGAATGTTGGTTGTTTTTGCCTCATGAATCAGTCTAACATTGATCCCCTGCATTATGGATCAGGGTGCTCTATACGAGTGAGGTTATTTTTCATAACATGTGTGAGTTGTCCCAGTATAGTGATAAGATGATGAGAACTAGTTGTATCACCAGATCCAGTATAATGATTTTGAGTAGGAGGGTGATCCCAAAATGGATTATGTTCATTAATAAAGTTTACATTCCTTTTACTATGCATCATTTCTAAACAATGGAATAAACTAGATTATTTTATGAATCAAAATACATAATTCAATACTTTTAAAACACTTAAAATAAATTTAAAAGTTTATGCATATAATCCATAATCATAAATAAAAATTACTGAGGAAGTATATACTCATAAACCATTCATAATTGTTTGTAATGAAAATGAGAATTATCATAAGCATATCCCTTAGGAGTGTTGTATTCAAGAGTAAAGAAAGGCATGTTCTCGTGCACTCATTCCCATTCAAGTTTATTTCAATGTGGTGTTTTCGGGTTTTACCCCATGGTACATCAGTTCTAGAGCCGCATCTACCTGCTCGTATTTAGACTGTGATGTATTTCTTGGAAAACTCCCAAAATCTCTACTGTACCAAATTTCTAGGTTGTTCTTATATACTAATCATCAAAGTCTATATTATGGTTATGTTCTTTAATCAGATTTTATCTAAATCTAGTTTACAAGGTTTGTACTAATCTTCCTCTGATACCAACTGTAACGCCCCAACCCTAGTTACCCACAATCATTGCATTATTACATAACATTGGCATGATAATAAGAAAATCATGTCCCGAAGGACCGATCATTTAAGAATTATTGGAAACAAGATTCATACATAAGTTCAACATTACAACTTAAAATGAAATAAAACACTAAATTTTCCCATTAGAAACATCCAAGAATCCAATATTGTGCCTGCATGTCACTCATAACTAACTTATTCATATCCTGGGAAAACGAAACAAAAGAAAGGGGTGAGCTCAAACGCTCTGTAAGGGTAAGCAATACAGTGGAAGATAAGATAAATATTAAGCATGGTGAATAATTGAAAACACATGTCTTTACCAATAACAAACATGAACACATTTATGGTAGGAATATGAGCTAATTAAAGAATGACATAATACAACATAATCATGAGTATTATACTAGTCGAATGACCACATAAAACATAAATATTATTTTCAAAATGGGGGCATGTATAATTCCAAAAATTCTTAATCATTTTGTCAAGGCCTCATCAAAGATGTATAAATATGATTAAGGCTACGGCCAAAACCATATATCAAATTGGGAAAGGCCTTAAAAAATTCCACGTCTACTTGTCTCATGAGATTTACCGATTCATCGAGAATCTATAGCGGGCTCCACCCATCATTTACTAAGTCTAATACATTCCTCATATGAAAAGGTTTAAATATAACATAAACATTCGTATTAAAAAAAATAAGAAATGTAAATAATTTAACCATAAACAATGAATGGTATAAAAATAAAACATCCACAGTCAAACATATCACAAAACCTTCAATAAAATATGCACGATTTAAACCATAATTAATTTACTTCAAACAAGTATAAAATCCATCAAAGGGTGTTGACATAGATAAAATCAAAACTTTTTGAGAGATATATCTCTTTCTTTTTTTGAAATCATTTTATGTTACATAATTATAAAAGAAAAAATTTATTTTGAAAATATTCGTATATGCTTGTAAGAGAAATTTTGACTATTTTATAATGTCGGAGAATAACCAAACTCACCGTATAAGTTAAAAAAAGTCCTTCTTAAATTAATTTTGTCAAAAATGTCATAAAGTACCTTGTTTGGAAAACAACTAAAAGATACATTTAAAAACATAAAAGTTCAATTAAGGGTTTAAATGACTTGGACCCATTTTCTAGTAAAATTAAAAAATGTTTTGAAATACATTTTTAGGAAACATGAATGTGGATGATAAGGAGGACCCAATAGATACGTAAAAACCACCTCAGATAATAAATAGATTGTAGAATTAACCATTACATTATACTTTTCTATGGTCGAGGGTAGGTTAACCTCCTATATTATGGTGAAATAATTGTTAATAAATTATACAATAACTATATACATTAATATGATACCATATATGATCTTCTAATATTGTTTTGTTAATAATATTTTAGTATTATCGTTGTTTCGGGTGTTAACTGATTCATTTTACTTTATATGATTTGTTACGTAAGTAATTTTTTTCTATATAGGATGTATCTTATTAATATTAAGAATGATATTAAGTCTTTAGACATTTTTATTAATTATCAAATTAAAATTAGTCTTGAATGGATACGATGGGAAATGAATCTTATCGCGTTTGTGGATACGGTAATTTGTACGTACGCACGGGCGACAATATCATTCTTTTGATATTAAAATTGTATATAATTGGATGGAATATCATATATATAGAATCATTATCATGTTAGATTTATTATTTTCATAATTGATACTCATTATTATACACATCCAAATTATGATGTGTTGGAATAATAGACTACACCACGACGTGGAGACGGTAATCTGTACGTACGCACAAATTGTAACTTTTTCATTTATAGGATGGATAGAATAATGAATATGGTTGTACCATTTTTATAATAACATAACATTATATATATGATACTAGAGTTAATATTTTAGAATGTAAACAACAAAGAAATAGGAAGTGGAAGAATTAATGATCTTGAAAGAGATGATGAAATATTTACCTGTTTTCAAGTTCGTCATTTTGATTTCATCAGAAGGGATCTTTATGTTGGAATTCTGACTAAAGGATCACCTATAGGATGAATTTAGGATAGTTGGGAGGATATTTTTTAGGGTTTGGCTGTGACAAATGTCTTTTAATGTTTGAATTTGAGATAAAGGTAAGTACCCTTTTATAAGAGGGGTGAGGGGCACCTTTGGAAAAGATTGAAATATTATTTTATAGTAAAATAATTTTCGGTATATAAAGGCTCCAAAATGATTAATTTTGAGATTATGGTGGTTATGGGTCGAAAACAATTCAACCAATAGGTTTTAGACGGGTTTGGGTCAATATAATAACTTTATCATTAAGATTTAACTCTTAGTTAAATAGTTTGACATTTACCATGTCTCTTTGTATTTATATATTATATGGATGATAAACTTACTATAAACTTACAAGATAACCTCAAGTGGTTTATTATTAATATATAAGACTTTATATAATTCATTTGTCCGAACCTTATATTTTTATGTATATTATATCAATTCATAATATAACATTTGTTTTAAAAATTCTTTTATGTCAATTTTGATAGTATTTAGTATTTTGTTTTTCCTAAATTCATAACATCATTATAACTTAGAAAAAAACGCATTTAGTCAACCCTAACATGTCATATTATCCAAGGAAATCAGTATAATATATAAAAAGTCTCAAATTACATTTATCTGGGCATTTATAATATCAATTATTTTAATATTTCATTAATAAGGTAATTAATGCATCATCATTTTGTCATAAATAAATTTAATTATTTAATATCTAAAAATTATAAATAAAATAAAATTATGTAGAACTATTAATATCATTCTAATGAATATTTTTAGTCTAATTTATCTTTTTTATAAACTTATATTAAAAATTGTTTAGTTATTAAGCATTGATTTTAAATCTATTAACTCTTCTTTAAATAAAATAATAATATATGTACTAATCTAACCCAAGTAGACCAAAGAAGTTAATATTTTATTCCTAAGGTTTCATTTGTTCTAATTATACTTATCCAATAGACTTAGGATAGGTGTTAGTGTAATAATAATATCATTTTTACCTTTAATTACCTTATTTACTTTTAACCGTGGTAAATAAATGTAAAAATTTACAATTCACCAAAAATTATTTTCATATTATTGAACCACATTTTGCTTACTAATATAAATTGCGTCTCTTTTATTTTTCAAATCCAACTCACAGAAGCGGTAAAAATATGTTTTATACAAATTTGAAAATGCTCCTAGGAGGTGGGTAAAAGACGGTAAAAAGATCGATAAAATTTTATATATCTAAAATCATTATAAAATGACTCTAATTAATTGTATTGATCTTATATAGGTATTATGTATCTATTTTGACCTTAGATAAATTTAAATAAAATAAATAAATATATAAATTAAAAGTTTGTTTTAAACAATAACTTAGTGTTTTTCAATATTCATCAAAATATGAATATTTTCAGAAAAATACCAAAAATTCACCCTAAGCTAATTTCGATATTATGAATCCAAAAAATGAAGTTCATTTTAAAAGATAAAATTTATAAAATTTTAAAAAGTGGGTATTACTATTCATAATGGCTAGTTCGATTGGTCGTGGTGTGTTAGAATCTCGATGTAGCGCACAATACATGCTATTGAATTATTCAAAGGGAAACGTACTATAGATGCTTGGGGTGTTACATGATTAAACTAAAAAAATATAGGATTTAATAAATTTTTTGGAAATAAAATATGATATAATTGTGATATCAAATTTATCATTATCATGTACCACCTAAACAAGTACAACTATTTAAAAATTAGGTAATAATTGGTTCCTTCAATATCACCCGCCCTTAGTAAGACCATAGTTGGTGATAAAACCCATGAGATAAAAAAACTCACATGTGATGAATTACCTAAAACATATAAATGTATTGATAAACAGATAAAAAACCCCACTAAAGTTTTTCACATATTATGAAATAATCCATGTCATCCCACACAATTATGTCATTAAATTAAAATAATGTATACAATGTAAATATCAAATGGAAACTACATTAGAGACTCCACAACAACATTGATATCTAAGCTACTAATTCCTAGATCTATCCTCAAATAAAACAAGTATGTATGAAACACTATTTATATATACATAGGGTGATCAAAACTTGTTTACTCAGTAGGATAATACCCATGTTCTCCCATGTTGTTTTGAAAATATAATACTAATTCTAGAATTAGAAAACATGAAAACCTACCAGCACCTTGAATGGTTATATATCCATCCAAGAATCCTAATTTCACACTCATTGAATAACATAATCAAATAATAAAATAATATTATTAAAATATTTGTAAATTTTCCCCACATCAACTTACATCATTGTTTCTTCTCCCCTACCCCAATTACAAACATATTGTACTTATATCAATTCAATTTCATTTTAGCACATCATATTAATCCACCATTACTATTGGATAGGTAAAAAACATACATTAACCTACATAAGATAGGGCCTAACACATCAATATTTCATTAATATCATCATACACAAATATCAAGCAACTGTCACAATATCCCAAATCCATCCAAAAAAACACAACTACTGTAAAAATGTATCGTGATTGTGGAGGAAAATAATATCATGACATTATCCTACAATTAATTCCACATACTATAAACATAATATCGTGTAAGAATGAATCACAAACACCTATATCATCAATAAGAGTTTCGATCTGACACTAACTATCACATTTCATTATACAATTTCTAAAGTATGTGTTGGGAAAGAGAGGGGGAAATCAACCCTCTTTTCCAAAATATTTGTTTGTTGGGGACAAAACCCATCATGAAAACAGGTTTTCATTACATAGATATCCATGTGGGTGGATGTTATCATAAGGTATCATAAAATATACAATTATATATATCCGTATATGTGACAACAAAAATTCCTAACATAAATGTTTTTTATTGATACATAACCATCTTCAAATTAACATAAATACCATACAAACATCACCACATATTGAAACCAACTTGAGGCAACCCATAGAAATAACAACCACACACAACCAATAGTTCTATTTTATTCACATCTTTGTTGAAAATCATTTATATATTATTATGTTAACAATAATGGAGTAGAATACACACACAGATATATATATATATATCAATTTATATATTGGATATTAACAAATATTCACTTTGTTAAAAAAGTTATTCCACATAAAATTAATGTCCACTTTATTTAGAAACAATCACACACCATTTTTGATTTTTTTTATTTTCAACCTCATATTACATCGCTACAATTCCACTACAACAAGGAATCACAAAGAAACCATCATATATACCACCATAGTTTCATCTCCTATAACATAACTCACATACAATGATCTTACCCCTATGTCTATAAAAAACTAGAAAGGAAACCCAACCAAATGGCCAATGTCATACATAATAACATCAGACATCCAGAAATTATATAAACCACAAATTTTAACATGAATTATTTATAGGATTATTCAACATTAAATAAGTTTATTACACATAGTTATTTTCACACAGTTCAAGTTTTACATCATCAACCCATTATTAGTTGAAAATAATAATTATGTGTTTTATGAGTACTATGTTTAATAAAAAAATAAATAATGTTCAATTACCAATATTTTGTGTTAATAAATTTCACAAATCTGCATCCTAATCATTGAAAAATATTATATTCTTCAATATAAATAATTTATAAATAACAAGTAAATAGATAAAGACATGAGATTATTCCCATGTAACCTCAATTTGTTTTAATCTAATTCATTATAGAAATTATTTAATATATACCTCAAACACACTAAAAACAAAATCATGATAATTTCTTAAAGAGTATATAACAATGATCCCTTACCTGACAATGAAATTCAAAATTGGGCTATAACAAAAACAGTGGAAAGAAGAAAGATGTATATTTTTGGATATCATGAGTGTAAGGGAATGATCGATTATTCATAAAATTAAATAAAGTTATAACCATTTATTAGAAAAATGATCAAATAATAAATTTATCACACTGCTATAGAAAATAATGGGGAATCAATATGATGAACATTACATGAATGAAGAGAAAGATGTCTTGTTGTGATATGAGAAAACTCAAAATGTTCGTTAATATGTTTCTAGTTCAACTAAAATTATTGGAAATTGGTAGATAATAAAATTTATGAAATAAACACATGTTAATATACAAGATATATATCATATAAAAAATCCAAAGGATAACATGGTCAACATTTCTTTTTAGCTATAATTTATTTCAATTCCATTTAAAACATATTTGAAGACCCACTTAATATTATTATATTTAATTAATTACTTTAATTAATATTATTGAAATAAAAATGATTGAAAAAAATTCCTTTCATTAAATTATATTTTCAATATTAAAAATCATTTTTATTATAATCTCCAAAAATAATGCTATTTAAAAAAATGAAAAAATTTATAACCAACTAGATTCTACTAGTAATTGATCAATAATTAAAATGTTTGGATCGTGTTAAGGGATTAACCATTAAAAAACCAATTTAATGTGTAATGTAATGAATTGATAATGATAATAACTTATCAACCACATAAAAAATCTATTTAATGTGCAGAGGAACCAATCATGTACGAGTGAAAATTGATAGATTGTGAAATTTAACAAATAAAAATTGTTAGAAATATAAAATAGAATTTTAAAAAATGTATATTCAATGATGTAACATATCCACCATGGTGGAAAAATAATCTTCTATTAGAATAAAATTTAATATTATAATGATATGGTATTTTATGATAGAAAAATATTCGATTGTGAGAAAAAACTATCCCACATTTAAATGAAAGGGTTGAACATGAGATAAAAATGACTAAATGTCAATAAATATTAAAAAATCCCCAAAATTATTCAACTATGAGATAAAATTGATTGATTATTCGGAAATTATTTTAATCATATGAAGGAAAGAGTCGATTTCTTGAAAAAAATGGGCAGTTATTAAAAAAATTGGCATCCTTATGAATGAATTGGGTGACTAAGATAAAAAATAGTTAGAGTAAAAAAAACTATCAAACTTGTGATGGAATATATTGTCTCTTTGAACACACCATTGACTGTCTGATAAAATGGATTGACCCCAATAAAAAAGGAAGGAAATTTGAGGTACAAGTATTCCGAAACAACCATATTAACACCTTGTGTAATTGAGAAAATACAAAATAATTGTTTTATGAATCATAGAAATTATAAAATTTAACTATAAAGATTAGAATCCTATAAATTAAAATTAATAACAAGTAATAAAATTGAAGAATGTACCAAATAATAACTCATGACATTCTTCTCTAAGATCTAACTATTACAGGAGAACAACAACACATAGGTTGAATAAAAATAATTATTATGCAACATTATTAACCATGGGTGACTGTAAATTTCAAAGAATGAATATGTTTGAGAAAATTATATAAAAAATGTCAACAAGTGTGCCATCAAAAAACCTGCTGTATTGAGGAGACCTTAGTGAATCGAGATCCTATGTACTCTCGTCTACTAAATTTTTCATACAAAATAGACGAATCATGATGATAACTCTACCATGAAGAAAATTTTCTAAATTATCATGGATCATAATTGAATAATCAATAAAACATTCATCATACTCTACTTACATCTCACCCAAAACTATGACCTAAGAGTCATTGTTATGTTATTGATAATGATTGGACATGTGGAAGTCATTGGGAACACAAACCATCCATGATGTGATTTCTAATAAGTAATCCACATTGTGAATTCCATCCCACACCTCAAAAGACCAAATAAACATTGAGGAAATATGAACCCATCAACCAAACCCAACCCTCTCAAGATTAGTATAATCCTTCATGAATAGATGGTCATCAAAATCAAATTCTATGGCCCACTATCTATGATCTGCATAGGCCTCATACGAGTCCTATAATTCTTTATACCACATTCAGACCACCAGAATAATCTATTTTGTACTCTAAAGACAATGAAAAATAAGGACTACTAACTCCCCACCCTCAAACCAATATAATATATAATGAAAATGAAATCCAGTTGATTCCATAAAATTAGTTTTACTAATGAACAGGTTATAAATGTTGATGTAGGAATAATTATCCTATAGTAGAGGATTAACCCACAAAAAATTATTGTAAACGACAGAATATTTCTATATATACTCATGATTTTAGATGGTATGATCCATCTATTTTTTATTGAACACGATTTTAAGGCATATATGTGAGTGAAAACATGATATAAATTTCTCTATACTCATGATGTCAAAAGAGAAACCCTGCCAGATACAGTAGATTTATGTACCTTGTAGAGTTTTAGAACTTTAACCTCATACCACTAGGCTAGAAAATCCACACCGCATGTCACATTGATCTCACAAATTGTACTAAATTCATTAGCCAATACATTATTACCATGAAAAAAACCTACCTTGCCTTGGGTAACCATGTGATGAAATCCAAGGATATTTCCTCACTTTTACACTCATGGATATATTTGGGTTGTAATAAACCCCTTGTAACAACCTTCTCTTTATTCACATGTTGAAAAACATGATTTAGTTCCCTAGAATATTCTTTTGAGAAATTCATCATAATTCATAGAAGATGTATTATCAAACCAAAACACTTCATTGATACAACCATATAACCCACTATTGATTACCTATTAAACACATACATTAATTAATCACATATAACTAATAAAAAAATTATTAGAAAAATATCTGATTCTAAAAATCATTTCCCAACCACTTTTGAGACTCACAATGACTAAAATGGTCTCATATCACATCCACCTCCAAATATCCTTATGGAGTCAATTTTACCAGACTTATAAGAGGTTATTCGACCACAATGTGATTAAAGTAATATATACCTCTATATACCTCTAAATTGTGATGTTATGATGTATTCTCTTGTACCCCTTAACAGGAATCCTCATACTCTTGAATTACATTTTCCAATGAATTCCACCTTCTTGCATCAATGATAATCCTCCCTTACAGGTGTGCATGATATTTTAAATCAGAATACTAGACAAATTTCATCCACATCCACTAATGTTGGTTCAAATATCATTGATATAACCTGTAATTAATATATTTTTAATAGTAAAGACCAAAATGCACTCCCTAGTGATGAAAAGTAACTATAGGTTTTGGGGAATATTAATGAATATAAATATATTTCATTAATGGAATAGTACAGAACCTTAGGTTGTAACTAAATGGACAAATAATATATCATTTTTATTTTTTATATAAGGATTCATCGCAAGAGTAGAGTGGAATCACAAAAATATCCTTTAAATTCATCATTTCCTCTAGAAATTAAAGCCTAATGACACCAATCATGATTCCATATATGGGGTCAAAATTTTCCACACACCAAATATTCTAGATTAATACATAGTATTTCTTAGTAAATGAATGTAATGAAGTTATAATCAACGATAATTGTAAATGGAATCATCATACATTCAACATAAGAAAAGAAACCTTGAATTTCTATAGAATCATTGATTACATTCCAAGAAACATATCCATAAATGTTTTATAGTTCCACTATGACACATGTTTTATACACACCATTTCAAAATAATCTCACCTCTTTGATACAAGGATTTATCTCTATCAACATTACATATAGTTAATGGTGTCTATGTACGTGTAGGAATTGAATGAGATTGTTGACATGATCATACTCTAACCTTAGGGTATTTTTTATGTTACCATTGACCACTACCATAAACTAGTCTGGGATCACATAGATACAGTGCATAGGATTCCATGAATATAGATAGTGTATTTGGGACCCTAAACGACATGACTATTAACCCAAAGTGTCAATATATACACTGGAAGGCACTTTTCGTGATATAATATTACTTGACCATTTATAGGATTTTTATAGTCCATTGATTGGTTTTTGAAAACTAACTAGTACAATTCATTTGGTTGAATATATCTTCCATTTTTTGTTAATGGTAACAGTTTGTGGCCGTAAATTTATTAAAATTTTAATAATCCACTCAAACATCTACTACCATATCCATTTTTGGAAAACAACATTAGTGCACCCCAAAGAGATACATTGGGATGAATGAACTATTTAGTTTAGAAATAATTGATAAATAGTATTAATTCACATAGATTAATGGGTTCCATATTATTAGGGGATATTAAAATTTTAGGGGCACCCCTATGAAAATCAATCCAAAAGTAATTTCATCAAGGGGATAGTGATATAAGCACATCGATGAAAAATTAATGAAAAGAGTCAATATATATTAAGATATGCACCACATGGGAATCAATTGTCACAATTTCCTACATCGAAAGATCAGTCTCTCCACTCCTTCCAATAATTTTATAGTTATTATCACCTACAATAATGGATCTTGTAGCTCAATGATTGCAAATAAGACATTCATATCGAAATATTCAACAACCATTCATAGGGAATACATCATGTCCATGATAATAATGAAATAATAGAGTTTCATATACTACAAGATATAATCAAACATAGGATGATGTTTCCCCACCATTAGTCATTATTACATGAACACGTGAAATACTAATGTATGAACTCCAACTGGTATGGATAATTCCATTGGAATAATAAATCTATTTTTTCAAGAACAAATATTTTGAAAAGAGTTACTGTAAAAAGAAATCAAAACACTAAATTAAATGAAGTTGAAACAATGGTAGATAATATAATGATCAAACCTCATAAAAACACAATAAATTCATGTTCTAGAACCTTCATAACACTATAAACCCCATATCCTTCTCTTATTCCCCATTATTGATAAAAACCATGTATACACCCTAGCCTTGGTCCCTGCGGATGAGGAACACCCTTGGGATGACACCAACCAGATCCATCTCCTCTCATTTATAAAACATTCAGAAATGGACTTCAATTTAATTGTGGTTTGAGAGGAGCCTATCCATCCAAACAAAAATGACATCCCAAAGTATTTGAGAGCTGATCCTTAAGGTGACAATGAACTTCATATGAATTACATGTGACTGAAAGGTCCTATTAGAAAATATTCAACCATCATCATATGAAAAGTGATGATTGTACAACTATGATTTAATCTATAATAATTATATAATCTATATACATGGAATTTTTAATCATACAACTATATATATACACATCAAGAAGCTTTACTGACATCCCTATTTAGGCACATCTGATATGGCTGCTTGTGTTTGTTGACATCCCCCGTCGTAAGCATCACCAAATTTCTAGTAAGTGTAAATGGGGTGAATTCATAAATGATCACACGATGTAGCATCTCCTGAAGAAATCGTGACATAGACATCTCATTTATAATGATTCAAGAAAAAAATGTGATATCCTTAAACCAAATATCAGGATTTCAAATGCTTAGACACCCCTACTAATGAAATATAATCTTCGTACACTTTTCTTAATTCACAATTATTGATAATAACTATAGAAAAGAGTCCTTCGGTAAGCCTTGTAAATAATATTAATCCTCCATCCTCTACCAATGATAAATAAAAAATACTTCAGAACCCCAACCTACACTAGAAAAACTAAAAACAGAAATTGATTCTAAACATAGGAACAAAATAGACTTATGGAAATCACCATGTCTTATAGAGGATGATATATATTTATATATGACAAACTCCACTCAAATTTTTGGTACTAAAACATTTTAATGAATGAAATACCCATTCCAAATATCATTCTCCTCTAATAGAATGATTATTTAATGCTCAAATAAGATTAAATTTCAATCCTCAATCAATAGAAATAGATTATCACTTGGAGTAGTATTTGAAAAAACATGATGGAAGGAATCCTAACCTTAGTAGAATGAAATTTATTTTGATTAATTAATTATTTCCATTTTATTTTTCATTACATAGAACTCAATAAAAATCACAAAAAAGGATGATTCATATACCTCACCATGGTCTCTTCACCACAATCAATATTATATTGGATAAGAGGGTCAATACACTAAAGTATCTTAAATCAAATTACATGGGACTTATACACATATAATCCCGATAATCTCATTTTCTACAGCACCTAATATTTTTTTACTATTTTTGTTTCCATACCATTCCCATAGAAATTATACCTATTCCTAACTCAAAACTCTATGAAACCCATCAATCAATAATTTTGGAAATGAAAACAACATGAACCCCCTAAAATGGGAAGGATGTTAGGAATATTGTGTAATGTTGGGGTTGCTTATGAATGCCACATGTAATAGGCTCTAGGTTGGTGACTATCACCATGGGTGAAAGGCACTGAAATGGGAGGCACTAACTTTAATATGTGATATGATTAAAAGAGATGATAAATATCTACCAAGAGACATTCTAAGATAATATAAAATAAATTATACTTTTCCATAGGTTCAGTTAATGATATTCTAATAAATCTCCATATGACTACTAAAATAAATCATCGGTATCCATTTTTGTGATACTCCAATATACAATATATGTACTCTAAAAATAAATCCACATAGCCATACTAGATACATAAATATAGATTATAGGTAAACTAAAAAATTATAAATGGTAATACCAATTGGATTATAACCATTACATCTAGTGATAATTTGTAAAGAGAATACTAATTCTCAAAAAAAAACATTAATAACTAACATGCTCTTATATGGTTCATTTATCTCTCCCTACATCACCATAAATAACTCCTAAAGAAATTCATGAAAATAATAATATATTATTAAAAAAAACGTCTATAAAGGAACCATGCATCTTATTTCCACTTATTATCTATTCAGACACCATAATGTGAAACATCCCATGCTACCATCCCTTCCATTTCATCTCATTATAATATACAAATCCACATTGATCCGGTTTGGTTCATAATCCTACCTACCCTATCCTCCCACAATGACTAATATGAATGAAATGCCACCATACACGTTCTTCATTAAATATCCCCATAAGAACAAGTCCATCCCCATCAACACAACCATAGAAGTAAGATGTCATGCATGTGGATTAGAGAAACATCATGACCTAATCCCACCATGCATGAATCCACTACATAACATATCATTTCACCAACACGAACCATTTCATACTTTTTCCCCATCAATGGATATTCTCACCAAAAACATTTCCATGAAATAATGATACTATAAATGAAGTTGTGGAGATGAGTTCATTATCATTTATATGTTCCTCCCTATATTGATGTTGGTGAAATCACCCCCTTATCTTCATCGTGTTAGGAGATGGTTCTAAACCCATGTGGGGTGCATATAAGTGTAACATGAACTTAAATGAACATAGACACATGCACACTAATATATATCTACAAACCACACATCATAAAACCCTGACCTAAATGATTCACATGAATATTTCATGGCCTTTTCCATAACATCAATTCCATACTAACAACACACACACACACTACAACCAACTAGATATAACCATTCCAAAGAGAAACCTCCCACAACCAAGAGTGTCATTTAATTTAATTAATATTTAATCCAATATTATATGTTATTATAATAATGAAAACTAATCAAAATAATTACATTTAAATTTACACTTATGTTTATCCTATTTGTAACTATTCTCTTTTTAAAAATAATTATGAACATTAATATTACATTCAATTATTATTAAAAACAACACATACTATATCCTTTTTTATTCTTACTATTTTAAAATTATATATAGTATTCTTTGATTTCAATAATGCATCTCACATTTACTAATCAAATCCACCAACACACTTACACTTCCCACAATATATATCACATCTAAACCAGTAACCCCTATTATGATAAAAATTTACAAGAATGATAAACATCCAAAAGTTAAAAAAATATACTAGAATAAATATCTAAATGTTTTGTAGACCATATATTTTACCCAAATTTTCTTATAGGGGTCTTCCATATTAAATTATTTTATAATACAAGGGTATGTTCACACAATCCCTAACTTTCCCAATAATCCAAGTAATTGATTAATATAATTATTAACCATTATATGATCATTTGTTTTTGAAAATAAACCATGAAATGATAAACAATAAATAACATTGGATAATAAATTCACAATGGATACAACATTATCCAAAAAACTCATTATATGTTTCATGGGAATACACGGCCTTGGTAACAAGTAAATAGATTGAAAAATGCGCCCAATCCCCATCCTCGACAAAATAATTTAATTCAACCTGTTATCTTAATTAGCCATTCCATACCAGGAACCCCCAAGAAATAAAATCATTGCAAGATGAATATATGCATAATGAATTAAAAACAAGGATACTGTAAATGGGAAAATATTCTCAAAAAATTAGGAAATTAGGGGGAAATGTGGTTGGTTTTTCATCTATGAAGAAAAATTATAAGGATTGATCAACATAACATAATTATTGGTGAATAGAAGAATTTGAAATATAAAAAGATACTATCTCAAATATGAAATAATTTTAGAGAAAATAAATGAGAAACTGAGATGCTTAAAACATATAGAATCATGAATAGGAAGTCTCCATGTTAATGAAGAAAACATTCATTGTTTAGAAATATGGGTCTAGATTATCTGAACATAATGGGAAGATGAAAACATAGGAATGAAAAAATATATATACTATAATATGATGATTGTAGATCCTAGGATAATTGTGTTGATTAATTCAGTCAACCATATTTTTTATTTTGAATTTTATTCATTTCCATTTTTATCAAACATAATGAACCTTTTAAGTCCATCCAATATAATGATTTCAATTAAATGTTTTAATCCCACAGAAAAAAATTTCAAAAAATTATCTATGAATTAAATTCAATATTTTTTGGATAAAAATATGAATTTATATCAATAAGGAGAAATCATAGAATTGAAAATTTTGAAATTTATTCAGCTCAGTTGATTGTGATTTAAGGAATCGATAATGGAAAATGATTTACAGTGATAAGGGGTCAAATTTGAGAAAAACTAATGATTTTTAATGGTATAAATTTACCATGTGAATAAATAAATGGACCTTATATAAAACTATTGCGTGTGTGATGGATCCAAATAATCATTAGAGAAAAAAATTGACCATATGAACAATCTATTGACTATTTAATGGAATTGATATGATGTGAGAGAGAACATATTTTCTATATGAAAAAACAATCAACTATATAAAAAACTATCCAGGTTATCAAACTGATCATCCATGTGAACAAAGAAAAGACTATTTAAAGGAATAGGTTTACTCTGAGGTGGAAATGATTAAAAAAATAATCTAATAATAGACCATGTGAAGGAAAATATTTATTGTGAGGGTAATCTAATACACCATGAGAATAATGTGTCTACCATGAAATATAATGGGTCGACTGTTTTTGAAAAATGATTAACTAGGTGAAAAAACTATCGACCATGTGGGGGATAACATTTATATTGGGAGAATAATGATTAATGGTTTGAACTAACTATTAACCATGAAATATAATGGGTTTACTAATATATAAAAAACTAAACAATGAAAAAAATTGACCATATTAAGGAATATGTTATCTATGAAATTAATCTAACAAGCATAATAATAAACAAGGAAAATTGTTGGTAAAATAAACTGAAACACCCCCATTAAAAATCCAAGCACATGGAAGCTACAAACAAAATGTTCTTGGAACCAAATTCATTACAGTCCTTTAAACACTATGTGTTAAATTTATTATAATAAAAAAATACCATGACTTTGATCATCAAAAAAACTAGTTTCATGATCAATATGGGTGCCTTGGGATTATATCGTGTGTGGGATAGTGGATATAGAAAACACTATAATTTATAAAACCAAAAACCTAATTTGAAAATTATGTAATATTAGGAAGATCTTCCTAAAAATATGATACATGAAGAACAACGTTGTATTAATCTATAAAATGTATTGGGGTTAAGGTTTTACACTCAAAAAATCCATGAGTTATATATGATTTAATTTTCCTGATGGCATAATAAAATATATAATTGTAAATATTAACACTAAATTTAAATCATTACATTGTGAATTTTTTTATCTTACATTGGGATATGGTGAAATCTATATAGGGTCACCATTTTTGTTGGAATAAATTTACTAAATTTTTTATTAAATGAATAAAAAACATGATACCCATTTGGTAAATATTTATATTTTAGAAGTATGAAATCAATATTATCTAACATGTCAGGGAGATCAAATATTTTAATGAATAATATTAATTAAATAATAATATTATAATGGTTAAATATATATATATATATAGTATTTCATGAAGATAAGTAATTATACGAGATAGAGAAACACCTTTTTGAGGAACCCAATGTATAGTATGTGGAATAAATAAATCTATACGATTATGTGAATCAAACAAAGATAAAATTCAAGAATCAACGATATTAGACATATGATAAATGAGGAAATGTTTTTCTACAGTCATATACATAATAGGATTGGGTATAATAATGACATGGTGAGACCAAATGATTCAATTAATCATGATCCACCTCTGGAGTTAACTATGTTTTCATAATAAGAGATATATTGGCAGTGTGAATATATAGAATAAATGATTCCATACTTTCTCATTGTATTGTGGATTGATGATCATGGAAATAAATTTCCATGTTTTAATGTTATATAGAATCTGTATGTTGATAAAACCTCAGTATAGGATGAGAAATGTAAGTGGGAATATCAAAAATTGATTCATCAAATTGATCATCAAGATCATTGAATCCAAAAATTGGTTTAATGTGGGATGATGAATTGTTATATTAGATAGAATTTCCAGGAAAATATGAATGAGTTTTAAGATAAAATGATATTCTTAATTTGTATATGTTATATAAAAATAAATTAATCAAATGGAAGGGTATAATATATAATATATATATAGTACAAAAGAACAATATCTGTAGAAGTTCAAAAATTGAATAAATTTATATTGATTTTAATAAAATGATTTGAAAAAATATTTTTTAAACATAGATTTTAATTTTAATAAATATACAATCCTCGGATGAATCTATATTATAGATATTGATATTGAGTAATATACCAATTGATTGGCCCGATGGCTCCTCATTCCCCAGGTTCGCTGGTCGCTAGGGTTTCAGCCGCGTTCCTCAGGCGGCGGCGGCGACGACCCCTTACTCTCCGGACTTGAGGATTCTCTGCTGCCTCTCTCTTCATCCATTATTGTATCTTTCCCGTGATGATTTTCTTTTCAATGTTTGGATTCGGTTTCTCTGCTCGAGGATTCAGGGCTTCGGCCCCATTTTTCTTTCACTGCATTCATTCACGCTGCTTCGTGCTTCATTTATGTTTTCCCCTGCTTCATCATTCCCACTCTTCCCCTTTTACAGCCTTTCCCCCTGTTGAAGCCTTCGTTTGTTCTTCCCCTGCTCTGTCCTCCCGGTAGCCGCGTTTCCGACCCCACTTTGGTCTGTTGCACCGGTTTTCACGGTGAGATTTGGGATGTGTTTGTTGAGTTGCGTGGGTTTCTCAGGGTTGAATTTCGCATGGTGATGGATCCGAAAGTCTGGGTTGGCGGCTCAGTCAAGGTCGAACATCTCTGGTGATGCCCTAGCCCGATTCTATCGCTGCTCTGGCTTCTGGTTCCTTCGTTGCTCTCCAAGTCGGTCTTCCACGGTGGTTTTATGGAGGTTTTGGGAAGTGCGGGTCAATCGGTCGACGGTGTTCCAGGAGGCGCTTCCAGGGCTGGCTTCAACCCAAGCTGTGGTGGTCATCTTTTGTGAAATGATTCGCGGATTCAATATTTCTTCTGGTATATGTCGAGGCAAGAGGCCTTCGACATCGGCCATGGTTTGTTTCAGATCTTTTTTGTTTTGTGTGAAAATTATTGTTTCGTTGGGTGTTGATCTCGTTTGGTGTTGGATATTTGCAACATCGTTGGTTCCGCTCTGGTAGGTTTGGGCGACGACAAAGAAATCGGCGGTTCTCATATGGATGATGGTCGTCGCTGTGGGTGAGTCTCGAGGCAGACGTGTGACGAGATGGGTGGTGAATTTTGAAATTTTAATGTGGTGGATTTTTGGAAGGCGGCAATGGTGGTTCTGGATCAGGTTTTGTCTGTAGTGTTGTATGATTTGAATTTTGAATTTTTATGCTGTAATTTTCTTGATGAGTTTTTTTTGTTAGGATCACACTTACCCTATAAAAGTGTCAATAGAAAATACAAAAAATATAAATTATGGTAATATACCAATTGTTCCCATAATAAATATTATTAAGAGGGTGAAATAGGTTTTATTGAAATTTAATGTAGTTTAGATTAATCAAATTGTGCTAATTTATTGGAAAGGACAAGTTGAATCAATCTGACATGTTTAATCAAACAGATAAATAAAAACATTCCTCAACACATTGTTTTTTCATTGTTTACCCATAAAGGGATACATCTATGGAGAACATATAAATAATGTGTTACTATTATAGTTATCCAAAACATCAGTAGTATTTGATTATAAACAATATGAATAAAGTATTATTCATCCAAAGTCCATGACCTCTTCCGCTCTTCTATACATCTCATTTATGTGGGGAAATGTGTAACAGTAGAAAACCAAGTCAATATCATAATATATCCGTAAAAATAATTTAAACAAAAACAAAATAGTATTATCCTTATTTCACCCTTATAGATATCTAGATATATCATTGATACAAAACATAGATTATACTACCATGAATAAATTGTAATGTATCATAGATTAATCAATCATCAGTAAGAAAAATAATATATTTAATATACATAAATATTATTACCATCATTGCTCATCTTCATGCATACACATTATGTAATTTTTTGTAATAATCTATATGATAATTCACACTCTACAACATATATTATCTATATCAGTAGAATATTTTAACTTAAAATTTTAAATTATAAATAGAATCAAAATATGATAACATCATTTTTAAATTCAACCACAGTATATATATAAGATTATATCTGAAAAATATATATGAATATATATTTCAATTAACCAAATAAATATAAAGACATCTTGTTTCTTCTTTATCTTTAGTTTTAATCCAATATGACTAAACAATCATGGTGGAACCAAATCCTTCACTAAATGAGGAAATGGATTATCTTTAAACATATTCATACAATAGATAGTTCATGGAATGCAATAATCATTCATCCCATGAACTTTAATACTATGAAACCCATCATTATATTTTGAAAATCATTAAATAGTTTAATATTCAAGGATTTGATATGGAAATCTCATCCTCATTACAAAATAATATAGAATTTGTAGAATGATTTACTATTTGAAATAATTCATTAAATATTATCGAAATATTCCCATAATGAAGCCTTCTTCTTTTGATATTGTGTTTTATAACTATTGAAAAATTAAAATTCTCCCATGAATAGTTTATGGAGTTATTTATGTATCATTGCATGTAACTCCAAAACAGGAAATTTGAATAAGGATATCATGAATCACACAATAACATTCTCTATGAATCTACCAATATCCCCATGGGGTGAATGATACATACAATGTAAAAATGAACCTTATGAAAAAAACCTCATAAATTGGTTAATTATTTTATTTTGGATCTTACCTTTTACTATAGTAAATCGAATTAACTACAAAAATAGAATGAATTTTCAAAAAAATTAGAACAACATATTATTAAATAAATATCCAATATTTAAATATATGGTTTTGAAAATAACCAATTTGGGTTTTTTACCATTCTTTGGGCATTAATATCTTCCATAAATTATGTTTCAAATATGTCATATATTCTGTATCATCAATATATCCATAATTATACTCTTATTTCTTAACATGTCTCCCATTTTTGTCACTCTTTACCATTGAAAATAATATCTAAAGGGTTATGATCAAAATATTTTACATTTTATTACATTAACTAATCAATTCTAAGAGAAGTGAAATTGGGAAGTTATCTAAGACAATGTGATTCATGGGTCATTATAGTAAAAAGGAAAAATTTTTAATTACTAATATGTTTTTAGATAATAAATCGACTTATAAATACATTCAACATCATCCATGTCCCCATGAAAAATGACCCCTTCCAAAGTCTCTCATCAAATAATGAATAAAATACTAAAAAATAGTACCTAAATATAGAAAAATATACATTGCCGAGAGGGGTATTAGGAACCAATTTTTTAGTAGTTTTTAAACTACATGGTTCAGTCTTTTATTTTAAAAAACACGTGAAACCAATGGGTTTGTGATGATATATTCCACATAATTTTGTATCCCAAAAAATTACATATTTACAATATTAATCACGATATTCAATTTTATAATATGATACTGAATATTTATTTTCCATGCATAGGGGTGTTGATTAAAAATATTAGCTAATTTTATTGTACCTTTATTATTTCGTTGAATTAAAAATGATAGGGGATCTATTTCCCTAAAATCATTTAAATAACGTTTCAACTCTATAAGTTGATTATATTAATTTGTAACAAAATTATTAATCCCTTCTAATTTTATCAAATAAACAAAACCCTATTTTGAAATTATCATTCCAACATCCATCCTTCAAATAAATAATTCTCATCCATTTCATAATTTTCATCGCATATTGAGATCATCCCAATAATTATTTTTAGAGGTGAAAATTTTTAATTATATTCTAGATAATAATAGTGATCAATAAATATTCTTCCCTGAAGGTTTATTATTAATATTTCCATACTATGTTGTGTTATTTAAAAAGATAACTAAATAATTTCACTATTAAGAAAGGAACATAAAACGATTCATCCCACAAAGATATAAGATAAGTTAATATCCCATGAATCTTGTATACAATGAAAATTATACTCATTATATTTCATCATGCAATTATAATTTTGTTCAAAATATGATGGGATTAAAATATGACTTCCAAAATATCATTCATAATAATATTAACGCATCCATTTATTATTTAAAAGGTGAAAAAATGAAACCATTTTGATTTTTGGTATTTTAAGCATTAAAAATTATTTCCTCAAACCAATAACATAAAAATAATTATCTATAGATAATAGAAATAAATAATTGATAACTTAATTCTAAATTTTACCTCGACAGATAATATAATCTACGAAAAAAAACATTCTTTTGTTTTGATATTTTAACTTATGCTTTTTGATCAACCCCACATCTCTAGAACTATAGATTTCTCAATAATGTATCTATATAGGATTAAAAAGAATGTGGCTATTTTATTATGATTGATAAATCATTTTTCTATTTTCATCTTTTTTCATCAATGACTTTAAAAATAAATCCAACCGACTACAAAATATAAAATTATTCCTTTTGATCTCTATTAAATTGTTTTTACACATATAAAATTTATATATTGGAAATTTTTTTGAAGAAAAATTATTATAAAAGTCTTGTAGTATTTATTTATATGAATAGGGATTATTATTCTTCAAAATAAGATTCTTCTATATTAGCATAACCCCTATAAACTAGTATTAATTTATTTTGATCAACTATTTTTTCACCATGATTATTCATCAAGACCCCCCATCATTCCATTTACATTATGAAAATTTGGATTTTCAATAGACTCCCACGTAATTTTTTATTAAATTAGTGTAATTATTCATTCATTTAATTTCTCCATGACTATTAATTTACTACTTATTAAAATGAGGATAATTAAATATCACATAATTGTGTAGTGTTCACCGTTTTCCCCAACCTTTGAGTTTCCATTGGAGAAGATTTATATCTAATATTTTGCCTTTGAATCAATATAACCCCTTTTTCATGTTGACCAACATAAATTTTGAGACTCGTTTCATACCATTTGGTATACATATTTTATATTATATTCGTCACCAATTTGATCATTTTGTTATTTACACGAGTCTAAATATAATTAAATATATTCTTCAAGTAAATATTCATATAAATTATTCACAATTTTTATATTAAATTATCCTCACCTTCCATCCCTCCAATATTCTCATAATATTTAGTTATCTGTTAAAAAAATTATGTCTAAAGCATAACAAGTATCCTTGGAATATTAATTCCCCAACTTCATCACCTCACATTATCAAATTTCTTCATCATTTTAAATAAAAAAAATTTTCTTCCAAATAACCAATGATCCATAAGTGAGAGATAATATGTCTTAAAAGTATCCTATAGTGTCATTTATACGAAAATAGATTGTAGTTCTATACCCAGAGTGCACAAAACCACTTGAAAATATAATTTCTATTAGTGTTGTTAGATGAAAATTGATAACATCATTTTTCTTCCATAATATTTGGCATATAAATTAAAATTTTCACAATCACATATTGTTGGGGAGCTATAAAGTATAATAGATTAACATTAATACCATGATTTTAATTTAATTTTTAAACACCTTATGATATTTAATCCATTTCATTAATTAGAAAAAAATTATGTTTTATTTAAATTTATTTTATATTCTACATGAATATAATTTTTTAATTCAAATTTTTTTTATGATCATAAAAAACAATTTAGATATAGTAATATTATCATGAAAAAATAATATGAAGCAAATATCACTACATGTTATAGGTTATAAAATTAGACCATAATTATTTATGTGGATAAAATACAAAAACTCAAAACAATTTTTTTATTTTGATGATAATAAATTATTACCGTCATTCCTGTAAAGAATGAATCTAAAATTTTATCTTGGTTACTCTACAATAGTGGGTTGTCACTAATAAATATTAAGATTGTTAGTTTATTCGTTCTCTTATAATGAATATTTCTAAACATTTTGTATTTAAATATTTTTCATTATTCATTATTTGAATAAATGAATTGTATTTTATATACACATAATTTTGATTTTTTAATTCTATCATTATTAGCATAATTTTCATTATTTATTTTGATATTAAAAAATTTACAATTGAACATAAATTCCAAACAAAGTGAAATGAGATGATTGTAAATCAATAAGTTATTTAATGACTATCAATATATTATACACCCATATTTCTCAATTCATCATCATCCAATTGATACTCGACCTTTCCTTTTTTCTTTAATTCTTCATCATTTATTAAATATTCAATTTCCCAAAATTTCCATTTTATATTGTCTAATATATTTTTATTATCAGTCATATGGGATGAACAATCATTAGATAGAATCCATATTATACTATTCATTGACCCTTTAATCGAAATTTAATCAAAATTTTCATTACCCATTTCCTTTCATTCCTTCTAATTTATTCCCAAAAATATTTTGAATTTTATTATTAATAAAAAATTCTTCGAACCAAAATATGTCAGATTAAATTTTTATTATCATGTAGACAAAATAATAATTTTAATGGTATTAAAAAATATTTTCAGGCATCCATTTTCTTCTGACACCTACAATAATATATCCATTAATTATTTTTTAAATATATATCATTATTACCAATGTTTGACGAATTAAAATAGAAACAATAAAAATAATATATTCATTGAATACAAAAACTACATTCTAATTCTTACTTGATGACATCCATTAACTTTAACTATTATTTAACATTTATATTCACTACAATAGGACAAAACATGTCTTATAAAATGAAAAAAAATACATTTCAGCAATGAAAATATCATATGACTAATATTCATCTATATGTAGTTTACATTCACATAATTCACGTTTATTTATAAAGTTATTGATGGTTGAGAAAACTATTCCTTCTTCTTTATTCTTGGGATATTAAATCATATTGAGATTCTGTTTTATGTTTTATTTCCAATAATAAGTCCAATTTTTCCCAAAAAAATGTTATTGTTATTGAATTCTATTTAACTTTTTTCATAGATCCATCATTTCCTTGAAAATATTCTCTATGAATTCTCTAAATTGATAATTCTTCTATGTTCTATCTTTTTTTTATTCACCATTTAGTATTCTTTCTCAATATTTTTATTTTTATATTAATTGTTTTAGTTTCTGTATGTTACCCAATGAATGATATGTTATGATTAGTAATGATCTTGATCCACTCATCGATGTTCAATCATTAAATTATAGCTAATTTATATATCAATGATTCATATCATAATTTTCTACTCATTTTTTAACAAGATCTAATTCTAATTAGTTTTCATCAACTTAACTCTAATTTTATTATAAAAAACATACAATTTTTATATTTCACTTTATCAATAAATCAATATCCCTATGATCCCCATATTTTTGTACATTGAGGTATAAATCTCCCAAAAGTTAATAATTATATTTTTAAATTGAATCATTATATTATTTTTCTATAGATTCACCTATAACATATTACCCATCCTTGATATTGTTATTACATATTTTTATCATTGATAATAATTCAAATTTATCATATGGGTTCACTCAGGATGAAAACTAAAAAATATGAGTGATCATGTATACTCAATAAGGGATACTATATAAAAAAATCAATCCTAGAAAAATTAACACTTTAATAATATTGTTGAGAAAACAAAATTCAAATATTTCATATAACTAATATCATGAAAGGGGACAATATCAATTGATGACATAGAGAAATAAACAATCACATAGATGACAATATATTTTTTCATAATGATATAATAATAATACTAGAAAATATAGTCCTATTTTTACATATTCTTTAAGACGTCAAACATATATGGGTAAGGACTACACCAAATACCCATCTAAGTTTGTCTCATGATACATATTCATCAATCATGAACATTTTTAATATTATCCCCAAACCATCACATACTTAGTGAAATTAATTCTATATATAAATGACTATATATGAAATACAATATATAATCAAAAATCCTTATAAAGAATTATGTGTTTGAAAAATAGTATTCGTAATGTGGATGTTTTTACCTGTCAATGAAAATAACATCTTGCAATAAAGATATCAAAATAAGTAAATTGGATCCTATAATTATATAATATCCACAATCAAGAATAAAAATCATTAATGGTTTTCATTAAAAATTAAAAACAACTATATAAATACATTAAAATGTCACTTTTTAAATAATAATAAATATTCTTTTCATTTCAAAGAACATATGAGAAAAATTAAAATAATAATTGGAATATATTTTTTGAGAAAATAAAATAATGATATTTATAATTAATAGGTGTTATAATGATGTAAAAACCTATTCTAGGTTTAAATGATAAAAAATATTTCATCCCTCATTTTTAAAAAGGATAAAAATTTTGGAAAAATCCTAAAATATTCTTTTTAAAAAGATTAATAAAAATTAAATGTTAAGTAAAAATAAAATAAAAAAATTATTTTATTATATAAAATTATATAATGAATAAAAAGAATGAATTGTCATATTGAAGAGAGATATTTTTGATTTAAAAAGGAATAATAAATCCATTTCTACATTGGACATCCATTCAATGGTATTGAGTACCAAATACTGTTATAATAGAAAGAATATTTAAAAAACCATGAAATTAAAAATTTATAAGAAAATATATAGGGTTTATAATAGAAATTACCTACAATTTCCCATGAATAAAAATTTAAAAATAAACAACAATGATAAAATGAAATTTCAAAATAAACACCTTCCATGGATTCTTATTGGTCTAACATGTTACAGCCTCTTATATAAAATATTTATTTTTATGTTTTTATTTCTAACATATCTTTTTAGATCGATCTTTCTTGTCATGGAGTATTGATAATATATTTTAATTTAGTTACAATAAATTATTTTTCATAATCAATTATTTTTGTGTTAGTTGTTTTGTGTTTCAACCAGGTTTGTATTTTTCTATTGTTGTTATTGAACCATGGTCATGGTTTTATTAGATATATAACTTTATATATTTAATATATATCATAAATATACATAAAATACAATTTTTCAATCATTCATTATTGGTGGGTAGAGTATTTTATTTTCATCATCTTGTATATGTGGTAGTCCTGCCGTAAATTGAGTGATGTTTCTATTTTCGATAGATAAGATGGATTGAAAATATAAAATATTTTAACGTTAAAAAATCCTAATTACATTATTAATGTAATATATAGTCATTAATTCTTTCCATATCTCTATTCATGAGAAGTGGTGATGAAACATGAAATTTGTTTCCTCAATATGGTGGTAGATAACACGTATTGTTGAAAAAAAATTTCCTTTTACAAAAGATTGAAAGAAATTAAAAATTATTTTTAACATCAACATATAAAAATTTAAATTTAATAAAAATTATCATTTTGAAAACTGATATTTTTATAATATTAATAGGAGGTATAAGAATAATGATACTAAATTAGGCATGGTAAAAACATATATCACATTTCTGGATAATATTCATTCAAAATTATTTTATTTCTTCTTGAATGGGAATTTCAGAAGTTATGTACCAGTATATCATTAATAAAGGTGTTCAGAAAATATTTTATTATATCATGGTCTAGATTTGGTGTTGATTTTGTTTGATGAAGATAATTGAGTAGGATAAATTTCATAGTTGATAGGAGTAAGAATCTTGTAAATATTCAGAAATTTAAAATATAATGAATGTATTTCCCATGGTTTGGGTATACATGTTAGTCCCATTTAAAATATAAAATCATTTTACTAAAAAAAATACTAAAAATATATAATATATACACTTTTTTTGTATTTTTAATTCATTACCTCTTAGTTTAACCACATATCAACCTTTTAACCATTTTCATGGTGATAATTTTTTTTTGAAATTATTTATTATGAAAAAAATATTTTTACCATATTAAATAATATTTTGTAATATAGTTCTCAATTTTGTAAAAATTGATAAACGAAATTCTATAGATGATAACAATTATTTTAATAATATTAAGAAAAACATAATGAAAAACTATTATTATTAATAAATGAATTTTAATTATTAAAATTATTTTACACAAATTTATTATATAAAAAAGTATTAGGAAACTAATTTATTTTATTTATATATTATTTATATTTATGTTAATTAAAAACCAATCCAAAATCAAATAAATATACACAACTGGTTTATTAATGACAAGGATAGAAACTACTTCTATTATTATATTTTATTTCTTATGATTGAAAATTTCATACATAGGTTTCTAAATCCAATATTGTATAATTAATTTATTTATATAGCTTCTAAATTATGTTTTTATAAACTATATATTTATTATTATACCATAATGTTGTCAAAAAAGTGATCGAATTTCACAATGCTGAATTTTTACCTATTCTCTCAAAATCATCATATTAAGAAACAAATTCACCCTAAGATAAATTGAACAATTTTAATTAATAAATATTCAAAATATATCATTTTTAACCTTTTTTATTTCAATAAAAACATGAAAAAATTATTATATAATAATAAAATAACAGGATCAGTATTTTTCATCAAATTTGGGATGTTGCATTTACGGGTTAGAGTATGATATGAGGTATTACATTAATATCCTCCCTTAAATAAATTGTTACTCGATATTTGTATATATGTAATCAATTAAATTATTTTTTCAATCCATCGTTATATAATATTTTGGATCCCATTTATTAACCTTTATTGCGTGATTTCTCGAAGAAACTTTACCAACAGCATTGTTCGATTCCACACCACAAGATCTATAGTGTCAAGAAACTATATTAGTATTTTTTATATGATTATTATAGTTCAACCTCTATTATCTAAATGAATCATAAATGTTTTTTATCCAATATATAATTCCAAATTTTTGAAATACAAAAGGATTCATGTACACTAAAATGGTTTGGTGGTATATCTAATCTGTATTTTATATCAAAAATTGTATTTACAATTTCAAAAGGCCCAATGTATGGGCTAGAATTCCTATATTTTCAAAATATTATAGTGAAATTACATTGAAGAACCATTTAAAATAAATTCTACCTACCCCAAATTCAAATTTCTTCATTCAATTATCAACATATAATTTTTTGTACATTGAAAAATTATTATGAATACATTATACTTTCACAGTTTTTTTCATAATAAGTTCTTTTTTTCTAGAAAATTTTCACTTATTCGACAAAAAATGTTAGATAAAAACATATATTTCTAAAAAATTGTTTATATAATTAATGTTATAATATTAAATGAAAGATATTATCTTATATAAATTACACTACTGGGATATAAAAATCTGATATTTCTTGAAACTCAAGAGATCATGATCTTAAAAGTGTTTTTATTGTTTAAATATTCCTTTCAATGTACATATCATAACTCTCGTATAATGTTTCTAATATGTTTATATTTTTATCATTGGATATTTTGTTTAAGATTTGTGTTGATTTCCTAGTTTGAATATTATATTTTTGATGTTTTTAGTGATGTTTTGGCTTGCAGGTGGTTTTTATGTGCAATTTTAGGGTTAAATATGTGGCCTATTAAGACAGAGGGTGATTTCGATTAAAATTCATATTTCATTGTTTTAATTGCATGATTTTACTATGTTCCTTCCAGAGAAATAAAAGACAGAGTTGGAAATACACAACATGAGGGATGTTGTTTAGGGAATGGCACATATCCTACACACAATTAGAGGAATATGTTCAGAAAATGTTTGGTGGGTTCTGCAATTTTGATAGTGGTATTTTTCACAGTCTATTCCTAAATTAGGAAACCATTCATCCAAGTAATGTTTGTTCCCTTTATCTCTATTTAAGGTGTTCTGGGTTGTGGAATTGATTTTAAAACCGCATGGCCAAACCATACGCCTTTCCCATATCATTAAAAGTTTAAAATTCATCTATTTTCCATCTTCATTATTAGCCCTATTTTAGGATTTTCCTCCCATTATTGACCTTAGTGGACTAAGGTGCAATACGAAACCCTCCTTATTTGGTTCCTTTCCTTATTTTAAGACCCTTGAAGGTTGTAGGTATGTTTCTTTGAGTTTTTGGTTGAATTACCCTTCTCAACTACCTTCTCGTATGGTTTTGTTATTTTTTTATACTAGATTGTCAATTTCGTAATCCTAAGGAATATGATGGATATTTGGTTCGATTTATTTCATTTGATTGTGTGCAGATTTTATCTTGGTTTGTATTATTATTTCTCTTGATATTTCATTTATCTCACCCATCATTGAGGTTAGGGTGTCCATCCATTTTCATTTCAGCTCTTTCAGTTGGTGATTATGTTTCATTTTAATTAATTAAACATGTTATAATCATGAATGAATTTTTTGTATAAATTGTTTTTTTGTTTTTATAATGATAAATGTCTACGAAATTTTTAATAAGGGGTTTTGGTAATTATTCATTTTTTTAAATCCATTCAAGGTGTTTGATAAAATGTCAACTGTTCTTTTAAAGTAAAATTGTGTGGCTTGGGTGGTAGTTACCCTTGTATATTATTTGTTATTTTTGTTGGGATGTTAAATGATTTTTTGTATGTGGTAATTGGGGGATCTTTTTATATCATGCTTATATGTGGCATCATGAGTTTGGAAGTAAAGAAAATTATGTTTTTAATGGTTTTGAGATATTTCATGGATATTTGATGTTTGTAATTGGATGTTTGCACGTCTATATGTCTATTTGGATAACACTAGGACTTGAAAATAAATGTAAATGGCCTCTAAGAATAGTGTTTTCCTTGAAACAAGATTTATTAAAGGCTTGTCCACCCTTCTAAGATTCTATTACTATAATCATTCCTTGATTTATTAGTGGTGAATGTGTGCTTCATGTGACTTGAAATGAGACTTCAAATGTGTTATATAGAACATGGAATATTTGGAATTTTTATAATTTTTTGGAAAATAATCGAAATAAGGATCCATTGGAATCATTAAGAAACAATAGGTAGTGAATTGTTGTAACGGATAATTTGGCACTTTTCATGTTATTTCATGTTTCACTTATTCTTGGATATGATATTGGATTTTAAATCTAATGTCATGTTTTATATTATTATGGTGTAATTGAAATTTCTTATTGTCCATCAAAATGGATTTGTAAAGGTATTTGGATTTTTAATGATAAAGGAATGGTCAATAATATTTATTTTCATAGTAATGTTTATTTATGTGTGATGTGATGCGACGTTACTATTTTTGTTCCATAATGGATAGAAAATTGATTTGAATGTTTATGTGATATAAAGTCCATATTGAAATTTGGTCATGTTTTGAAATAAAAATTTAATGCATATATGGAATGAAGTTCTGATTGTTTTTTATAGTATTTGAAAAGTGGATTTGAAAAGTATAAATCAAGGGTAGTCCTGGTTGGAACATGTGTGTGGCGTAACAGGTTAGATATGAACCACTTTGGCAGATCCTCTAAGGAGAGAGAGGGTCATATAGGTAGTGTTGGTGTTTAGGTAGGTATGAATGGTGGTATTGGGAATTTTGTGAACGATGCTTCTGAGGACATTCTCATTCAATGTGTATTATTTTCATGGGATTCTTGGGAATAATCAAGAGGGTTGATTAATGGTTTCATTTCTACCCCGAAAATATGGTTTTAACATATATATTTTTTAAGATGATAGGAGGGTGATTCCACTAGATTGTCTAGTTAAGTTATAACAGTTGGTTATTGAATGTGGAATTGCACCATACACCAGTAGGCAAGTTCAAACTAATTATATCCATGTATTTCCCTTAAATATCTTTAATAAATAAACATAATTTATTATATATGTGTTCTATTTATTTCTTCAACATGTGGATATTATCCCATCTTTTTTATTTCGTCTTGTTTTGTTTTTTTATCTTCATATATATCTTCTTTTTGGTCATCTCCTATTGTTTTTTATATGGGTTTTTCTTCTTTTTTTGTTTTTTGGAGTGTGAAATAATTTTTAAAAATAAATGATATGTTCCTTCTAAAATTGAATTAATCAAAATAAGTGTTTGGTTTTGTAATATAATTAAAACCATATTTCCTTATTTTATTTCATAATAGTTATTGTGTAAAATTTTGGGAATGTAAATGCATGGAATCTGTGGGGATTACCTACTATGAAATTGATTACTCAGACAATAATGTTTAATATGGTATTGATAAACCCATGTTGTTTTTCATGTTTAGGTATTTACATCAGTTGAATTTGGAGAATATTGGTCTTATGGTTGGTGGGGACTATGTGGGAATGTAGATAACATGTTATAATGTTTCATATTTATATTATTATTTAGAATTTCATTTAAATAGATGATTTTTTATTGGAATTTCATTGAAAATTAATTTATTCTCAGTGTTTGGGTTTTACCATATGTTATGTTTTTTATTTTAACCATGGTCGTTTATTGGGATAAATCAACACCATAATATTATTTTTATTCTCAACACAAGTTTTGAGCTAATGTGGATTAAGAATACCCTTCAAATCATGTCTTGAATGAGGTTGAGTGTCAGGTTGGTTGGCATCCGGTCTAGGATCATGACAATACATTTCAATATTGTGGTGATAGGAAGTGAGAAATATTTTGTAAGTGTTATCAGTCCTCTAATCAATTATCTATAATCTTTATGTGAATAAAGTGTCATGATCAGATTAAATTTAAAATGGTTCATTGTGATGTATCATAATTTAATTATTATAATACATAAAAATGTGATTAAGGGTTAAATATTACATAACGAGTAAAAAATTATTAGAAATGATAAGGATGTAATGAATGGACCCTATAATATAATTTCATAACTCATATTCACAATTCTAATCCCAAATTCCATTTTATCATTTTTAACTACATTATAGTTATTGGTATCATTTTTGTGACCCCCTTAAGTTAGTTCATTTTATCCTTTATGTAAAAACCCCAACTATAGAGTCATATAGATGGTGTCTACCTTATTAATTTGGCTTTAATAAAATGGTTGTAATACAAAAGGACTCATCATTTTTTAGTAATTGATAAAAATAAACATAAATTATATCCATTTATCATTGGGAATAAAATATTAAACATAACCAAAGAAAATTAAAAACATCCTTCAAACTAATTATAATATTTATCTTCATATCATTTGTAATGGAAAAAAATATTTTGAAAAATATCCTGCATGGGATGAGAATAGTGGAAGATATTTTTAGTAAATAATGAATAATTAATATGGAAATTTAAATAATTGGAAAAACCTTCAATTTAATCAATAACCTTAGCATGAAATGAAACAAAAAATAATATAAAATGGAATAATATCATGTATATTGATAATAGATCCACATAATTCAACGAATATTATTGGATGTCATGATCTCATACATAGTGAGATATCAACCATCAAATCCTCATTCATCGAATGTTTTAAGTATTATAGACATACACTAAGAACCCATTTATTTTGGCATATTGGTTTGTATTAGGAGACATATCAATGAATCAAGGGGATATATATTTACAACACCCACCCATCACTAAATTTGCAATGCATTCCTCCTATATTTCAGGATAAAAATTCATAAAAAATATTTCATATCAATATTTTTCCATGTCGAATAATGTATAAAAAATATCAAATTCTTCTTATCTAGTAAAAATATAATCAAATTAATACACCATATGTAGAAATTTTAAACAGTTTACGAAATTATCGTATCCATGATACAAATAATATTGATATGTAAGATAAATTCATTTATGAATGAATATAAGATTGTGAAAGTTTTAAGATAATTTTAATGTAAAAAATAAATCAGTTGATTAGTGATAACCATTAAAAAAGTAAATTTTTTAGAAATATTAATTATTATAAAAATAAGTAGAGAATAATAATGAATCATTTAAAAATACCTTTCATAAAGAGTTGAATATTAAAATTTAATGGAATGGTATAAAATTATATAGATAAAATTAAATTGTTATGGTTGAAGAAATGTCCATTGACATTGTATATGCTAATAAATCATTAATTTTGGGTTTTAATAAAGAATAATAAAAATGATGATTTTTCAAAATTTTATAAAATATTACTTTCTAATGAGTGAAAAAAACAATGAAAAGGTAAAATTCCCTACAAAATTATTTCAATAATAAAAATAAATTTCAAACAATATGGAATGGAAGAAAACTATACCCGATGTGAAAGAAAATTATGAATATAATTTTATTTATACATCATCTTGAATGAGTAAATTTAATAGATTCATTAATAATTTTGAATAAATAGATTTTATGTTTAGATAAATAATGTTTTTATTATAAACACCACCTTATGTTAAATTGGTTCATAAATAATATGTATTAATATAGTGGAAATTATAAAAAACTACCTTACCTCCCACTTCCCTAGAGTTGAACTGTCATCAACATATATTATTATGGCTTGAAACATGTTATTATTTAATAACAAATTTTTATTATAAAAAATATATGATCCTATAATAACATATTATAACCCATTCTTCAATTATTATTAGTTTTCATCCTTATTTTGTGTGTTGACTACTTTATTTTATTGAAACTATTATTCAAGGAAGATTTTGTCCTTGAACAAAAATTATGGTTAAATAACCTCAAAAATGATAATTATAATATAATATAATCTGTTTTTATTAAATATATACTTCTTTACTTTTATGTAAATAAAAAATAAAAAATATAGCACACCTCTTCATGAAGGTGGTATTCCATTAACCAGTATGAGAGACCATATTGTTTTCCAATATATTTGATGTTAAATCGGTATTTATGATATTATAATTATATGAGAATATTTATTTCATAATTTTCATATATATTCTTTACATTATTATTTATAACCCTACAAATAATTGATGAAAAATAAATTAGACCAATATGTGGATATGGCATGTCCTACATGGGATGATGTAATGTTTTTTTCCATTTCATAGGATGGAAAAAGTGAGGTAATTATTGTATCATAACTATAATAAACAATAGTAACTTTGATGAAACATGAGTTATATTTTTAATACATTTAGAATAAATTTATAAGATGTAGATGCATAAAGAAATTTGAAATACTCAATAAATATGATTAATTTTTTCCCAATGTTCTCCTTTAGATATTATCTTATGAGACCAAGTGTTTTTCATTTAGGAAGAATAATACATCCTAATCATGGATAATGATTTTGAGAAGTAGTTTTTCTAGGATTTGATTGATATAAGTGGGACCAGGTGCAGGGTAACACCAAATGATTTTATGAAATATTATTTATTAAAATAATTTTATTTTTTTCGAATAGCCTGCAATACACAGAACACCAATATTTACTGAACCAAGATATACTATTTATATTATTATTTAATTATTACAATTACAAACTAGATGATAATTTTTTTATAAATAGGAATAACTATGGGTTTTAATTTAATTATATAATTTCGATATAAGAAAATATATTCCTAAATAGGAACAAAATTTTATAAAATCATTATATGAAATGAAAATAATTTTTTCCTAAAAAATTGATAGTAATTAAGTTTTATGAAGATACAATAAAACAAATTAATAAATAATTTATAATTTTTTTTAAAAATAATATTACTATCTAAAATAATAATTTCAATATTATCATTAACTATTTTTTTTGGAATTGATAAATTTTAGGGGAATATTGAAAAGTACTAATATTTTACTTAAAATTGGGATTTCCAATTATATAATTTATTATCACATAATGAAATTTGGTAAAATATTTTTAAAAATATATATATATATATTCATTTCAACATTGTGAATTACACTAAAAAAGATTTCATCTTTTTTTACACACATCATTGTGTTTAACATATGTTACAAACAATAACATTCCTTTATTATATTACACAGTACCCTATGTTTACCTTGTGCAACACCAAGTATAAATTAAATATGTCATATCATGAAATTATTATTATATGATAGTCATTAATTAGTTGATTGAAAGGTGGATATGAATATTATTAACTAAATTAGGAAAAAATATTGTTTACAATTTTATATAATATGAACTCTATATTTATTAAATAATTTAATATGAAAAGTAAAACATTATAGAAATAAAGGAAATATTTTTTTTGAAAAATAATGTTTTGAAAAAAAAAATTAACTTCAAGAAATTTAAAAAAATAAATTATTGTGATTTAATTTAATGATATTAATATCATATATATTAAATAAATAAATTAACATTTAAATAATGTTTTTTCTATGAAATAGATAATATTATATTGAATTGTTCAATAAAAGAAATTATTTTTCTAAAAAAATATTATTGTATCATTTTTGTTCACTTATTTTGAAACAATTTTTTTTATATTATAGAACATTTATTTTATCAAATAATTTTTTGACTTTTAATCAGTGGTTAAAAATTAGTTTATAATGAATATTTTTGTTTATTTGAATATTTCAATTTCTCGATGAATATTGATAAATATAGGATTTTAATTGAAAAGTACCTTTTTATTTAAATTATATTAAAGGTAAAATTACCTTTTAAATTAATTTTAGTTAAATAATATATATATTATTTTAATTTATGTAAATATAATAATATTTATATTTAATTTTTATATATAAACCTTTTAAATAATTGAAAATTTTCTATTTGAAATTCATGTATTCTCATCGTGTCTACATAATTAGTTTTAAATTATTTTTTCTACAATTCAATTAATGAAATTTGGAAAAATTTATTCAATATTTTAATTAATACTAATTTACAATGACCTAAAAACATGTCTAAAATCTTTTTTATTTACATATGAAGATTTTATAATATATAAATATTTAAAATACTCCATTATCATTAATTATGGCCTATGAAACTCTTATGTACACCATTTTCTTTAAAAAAATGCATTCGCGCCACTCATCGTACTTATTATAGTCCATTGACTATTATTTATTCTAGACACCTTCAAAATAGTTTAAATAAAAAATTAATCAACACAAAAAACATAAAGAATTCCTTGATCTCATCTTAGACTCTATTTTGGAATAATTTCATCATAAGATGCATTTTTGGGAAAACATATAGAGTTTACCCGATGAAGAGGTATCGTTCATCAATGGGATTTTTATTTTATTTTTCCTCAGCCACATTAAATAATTATAGATTTATAATGATATAAAAAATTATTTTATGATATATTCTAATATATTTTCCTTTTATGGAAATGACCTTAATCTAACTCCACATCTATCATATGGGTCACAAAATCATCATTCGTGTATACAACGTAAAATCGCCTCACGGATTGATGTCATTCATTTTGGTATTACCACCTCCCATAGTTGGGTTCGATGATTTATTATAATGTATATATATATATATAAAATGTTTATGATATTATTTTAATGGTGGATTAATTATATAATATATATCTTATTAATTTTCATTTCTTAGGGTATAAGATAATGTTGCTCATGTCTATGACGAAACACCTCACCAAGAAGCGATGTGATTAATTTTTCAATAGAACATATAATAGATGATAATAAGGAAAAGTAAAATGAATACATGTCATATAACATACATCATGATTACATTAATTAAATTTATAACATTTTTAAAAACAATATATAATTTTCATCTTTATCTTTTTTCACTGAAATATGATTACATCGTTCATGTATGTCTAGACTACCACCTTTAGGAAGCAATGTAACATTTAATTTTCATAAAAAAATGGATTATATGTGTAACTATATAATAATAAATTATATGATGTTTTTATAATTATATAAATATAAATTATTAATTTACATCTTTCCAATTTTCTCATTGAAAAAGGAAACATTTCTCAACCATACATATGGCCTACCTTCTCAATTATCATAACATTATTCCTTTTCTAAAAACCATCTTTCTCGATTTGTTTTAAATGATTAATTGATGTATAAATATCTAATGTATTTCATGATTATATTTCTTGATATTATAGATCCATGATCAATTTTATAGGACCAAAAAATTAAAATCATGACATTTACTAAAAGCCAAGCGATTATGACCCAAAATGTGATTTTAACAAGGAATTTCAAATAAATGGTTAATAAAATGATATAATTGTATAGTATATGTCTGATATATATACAGAGGGTCTAATAATATATTTAAATTAAACAAATAATAATTAAATATTAGGTTCAACAGTATTTGAATAAACTCAATATTTATGGAAAGGGATGTCTTGTATCTCATTTATTTCTGAGGGACATATGAAAATTAAATACTTCATTCAATTGTGTGGAAGGTATAAATCCCCTATGAGATGTTATATTATGAATAATCTCCTTTTATTTAAATTTATTCTTCTATTTGATACTAATATTTACTAGGGATATGATTCAAAATGTTACTGAATCATCAAGGTATTTCTATCTCACGTAACTTTTGTGGGACACATGTTATATTCGCCAACCATTTCCTTTATGCAATTAATATACATACCTTGAATGTGTTTTTTTTATTTTTTTTAAAAACAATTATTGGGACATAAATATCCATTTTTGGATAATACATTGATGGTGTTCAGAGTTCAATGGTTACTAAAACAAAAACTTATTTTTGTATCAATTTTCTTTCATTGTGATATACATTATGTTGAACACCTATATTCATTTACAAAGCGTATTTAAATCCAAATTGAAATTACATATGAAGTAATTATTTTTTATCATTAAATTTTATCATTATTTAAATATTATTATATGAATTGGCTTCTAATATAATTTCAAAAAGTGGTAATATTTTTATGTTGAAATATATTCATTTTTCGTGATCTTTAATTATTATGCTTCATGTGATATACTTTTATGATCTATCTATTAGTAATATCCAAACGTTTCATCACCACCGGTTATCTCATGAGAATAAATGTTTTCCATTGATTTTCATCTATAAATATTCTTATGATATGAGAAAAAAATATTTCTAAGAAGAATTATATTTATTGATCTCTTCGGTCAAAAACCAATTTTTTATCAAAAAACATGTTATGAAAAAAATTAACAAAAACTATTTTTAATTTGTTTAATTTTTTTTTTAAAATTAATTCTTTTTAAATATTATTTTTTAAATTAATATTTCTTTTATGTTTGAACGATATAAAAAACAATTTCAACCATCGTGGCCATAATTTTTATTTAGGATTACTTAATAATATTTTATCTTAATTTTTAAAGAAAAATGTTGTTAAAAATACCCACTATTTTTAGAGTTATTTTTCTAACATGAACACAATTTTTCATTAAGAAATGTTATAGTCATCTTTTATAGATTCCATTATAATTTTAAATGTATATTTTTAATGAAAATGATTTCAAAAATGTTTCATGATATTTTATTTTTAAAAAACTAATTTCAATGAAATTTTACATTCATCAAAAAAATCCATGTGTCTTCCAACATTCATATTCCTAATAAGATGACATCCATTAATGTTTAATTTTAATTAGTATTGGTATAGTCTTAGGATACCATTCTAATTTTTTTAATGGATAATGTTTATGATAAATAAAAGTTTATGAAACATGTCCTTATTATACGGGTTATACAATGATTAAATGAATATGATACCTACAAATTTTCATGGATTATTAAATGATAAAAATGATAAAAGGATTATGAATCCTATATCTTTCTAATTTGTCAAGATATAATGAAATTTTTATAATACCCATTTCATCGGTAATGATATGCTGAATATTTTATTCTTTTTTGGAAAATATATGTATAATTTTTATTATGAAATGAATTGGACTTATATATATCTTCAATTAATTTGTAAAAGACTTATATATCATACTATTTATAGGATTTGAATGTGTATTGAACCAAGATCAGTAATGTAAAGTGAACACTATCATGGTTTATGGAGCTGACCCATTCAAAATTGATTTCCATAGTAGTGAGACTTAAATACTATGGAAATGACTATCTATGCTTATATGTATTAAATTATTTTTGTCTTATTAAATTGTTATTCTCTAATGGATCTTGTTCATTGATTCCCTAAATATTCATGATGTGTGGACTAATGATAGTTTTTCCAGAATTCAATATTAATATTTTGGATATGTATAGTATGGTTTAAAAATTTTATTCTAATGTTATCATCTTATTATATTAATTTTATGATAATATATATCCATTTTTACCATTAATGTTAATTCGAGCTCATCATTTATTAGGAATATTTTCCACAATTTTGGATGAATGGTTTTAACTAGGGTATTTTTGTGAAGAATAATATAGAAGAATAAATTTATGTTATATGTTGATGTTATTTCACAAAATCAAAGGATTTTGTACCTATTACTAAAGGAAAATATTATGTTATGAACCTAGAGAGTGTTTTATATAAAATAATTAAAAATTATCTAAAATGATGTAATATCTCTATATGAAAAGATGAGGTCACCATAATTAGTATTAAAGGAATAATTTAACCAAAATTTTGAAATAACGATGAGAAAATTGTAGAGTGATATATATTAATATTTTTAATGAAACTTATTTGGAAATATCTATGGATTTGTTTATGGATGGGTTGAATTATAAGAATTTTTCCATGAATTTGGAATAGGATGGTGTATTTGGATTCCATAAAATTTAATCATTGTCTTGATACTACAAGTGGATGCATATCTATCATAGAGGTTAATAGGGGTAATAACACTAAAAAGGGAACATTGATATTCTCTCGATCATCTCCTAGTGCAAAAAATGGTTCTTGCAGCACACCTAGTTATGCACTTCTAGAGGATATGATTTGAAAATACACAATCTCTATGTGTACATTCATGAAAATGTAAATTGATGATGGTTATGCATGACCAAGGATAAGATTATAGTGTCATAGATTTAAATGAATATTTCAATATTTAAATATCCAATAAGTTATTTTTCCTTATTATGTGTTATAACAATGTGATTAAATATTCTCATACAATTGTTGTAGTTTTATTCCATGGTATAAACCTGAATGAATAATGTTTTATGTTGAGTATGATGGATAATGAACTATTTGATTTCCCAACCATAAAAATTATATGGGATTCGGAATGAATAATATCATTACTAGTATCACTGAAATTTCTCATGATCTGATCATAATGGAATTATAAATGGAAAAAATTCTAAACAAAATTCTATTTAGTAATTTATGAAAAATTATCCAAATTAATTTAGTTATAATGATGATCCAGAAGTTGTTGGGAAGTAGAGAAGAATAATTGAACATATATTTTTCATTCTCCAATTTTCCGAGAATGCATATGTCATTCGGGATATCTATAATTTTGAAGATTATGAGATTGAATTTTGGATTACTATCAAATATAAGAGGCTAAGTGATAAAATTGAATCTATGGATTTTTAGTGGTATAAGAACTTATATTTCAATAAATAAAATAAATTTATTCATCATAAATAAATATGGAATGAGTTGATTGAGATAAATCAAAAGGATGATTAATCTTATAGTACCTATGATGGAAATATTACAAGACATGTGAGACAGTCTTATATAATTATCATCAATCATAAAGCTAATTTTGGTCGATTCATCAGTGGATTAAAGAAAAGTGTCCAAAGGGTGTTGTGCATATGCGTGTTTAGTAGCTAGTAATGGATAGATAGATATTATATGAAGGTATTTATGAATGATTCTATAACAAATCAATCGAATGATTTTGATAATATGAAAAAATATAATTTAATAGATATTATATAAACCATAAAGATAGATTATGATCTCTCTTTTATACTCAAAATGTACGAAGACACATGGAGAAATATTCATATGTAATCTAGTAAATTTTTTATGTGTGAAAGGGATGTTCATCAGGAAATCAAATGATTAAGATATGCGATGATGTTAAATGTTTATGAAAATTGATAGAATGTATCATATAATTCACCACTCCCACTTTTGGGTTTCAAATTCAGCTAGAATGTGAATAATGAAAATAAATTCCACAATACATTCTAAAAGGGGGATGATAATCAACAATAACCCATATAGTTAAAGGATAAAATGTTAGGAATATGAAAACAAAATGGTTGCAGTAAATCATGTTAATTATAGAACAATTATCCCTTATTACCTAGTTGGAAATTTAATGTTTCTTTTAGTATGAACAAGCACAATAAAAATATTAATATTAAACATTTTGTTATATATATTGGGATTTTTAGAATTAATTATTTACCCCTATATGTATGATTGAATAACTAAATCACAGTTGACGTTATATCTAGGCATGGTTAATCCCACGAATGCAATTTAAATGTTTTTTATAAGATATTATCATATTTCTGGAATAATGGGTGAAATAAATTTTGGAATAATATATGTTTACAAAAATTATTAACATATGACTTATCGATTAAATTTTTGTTTCATGTGTTTGGTTATTCATATGGTAAAATTCATGAAAAATACTTTTAAGGTTTTATGTAATGGGAGTTTATCAAGATTAATGTTATTTTAAGAGTCATTTTTGGAAATATATCCATATCCTTTTGTATATGTTTTACTAAAAAAAATTATTTATTTGTGCATGAATTTATAATTTTTTAGAAATATGACTAAATTTAGTTTTTACATTTATTGTTTATATTATAGTATTTGTTGATGTAATTATGGGTTATTGTCGATTTCCATAAAAAATAAGAATAATTAAATGCTGTAAAAGATGACTTATCTCATGAATAGATTTCTATAATATACATTAGAGAAGATATAGTGATACATGTAGTACAACATTAAATTGTATCTAATCGAGTTATAATTTCAAAAACATTGTTCTTAAAATGTCTTTAGAAATATCATGATTTAGAATTGTGTTTTAGAACAGCATATCATCCTCAAACAAATGGTCATTCATATTGAATAATTAATACCCTAACGGATATGATAAAAAAAATTATAAATATTTTAAATTATGTTGGTTTCAAAAAATTCCCCACAATTTTCTTTCTTGAAAATATATATTTCACTCTATTAATTAGATGGATATTTATAAATCCCTTTGTTGAAAGATGTTTACAACTGTAACATACATGAATGATGAATCTAAAACAAATTATACGGGACATAATCATGATAATTAAATTTAAGGGATGTTTAAATCCATTTTGAAACATGTAGAGAAAATTCTGAAAATAAATTAATTCAAGTAAACATTGATGAGATCATCAATATGAAGTTAGTGAGATGTTTTTTCTATGAATTTCCCTATGAACGAAATATGGGAAAACTATATACTATTTATATTGTTCCCTTTGAAAATAATGATCATATCGAGATAATAGATTATACCTTTTCTTCATCCGAAAAAATAGTATTTAGATCACAATGTGTTCCATGTATATCATCTATGTAAGTACATACCTAATCAATCACATGCACTGGACTCAGAGTTCATAATACTACAGAATGATATTTCTTATGTAGAAAAACTAATAGATATTCTTGATTGAATATAGAAATTTATAAAAAATGAAAACTCATCTTTTCAATGTTTTAGGGAGAAGAAACATGAGTGTGGAATAAATGTTGGATCACAATGATGTATTGAGGTGAATGTATCCTCAATTTTTGGTACAAAAGATAAAGATTTCAATGATGATATTCATTTTATGGTCTTTATAAAGCAACACCTCAATACTATATGATTATTTGTCAAATAAATATAAATGTTTTGATATTTTTCCATAAAAACAACAGAAAAGTTATCTTTTGTTTTATATAACACTATGATTATTTTGTGTTAAATGAAACAATGAGTTTGAGTTTAATTATAGATAACACAAAATTAAGCATATGCATCATCATGGTTAATCATAATATGTCTTTTTATTTAAATATTATTATATTATATTCATCATCGAGATGGTCGACTGGAGAGTATTAATATTTTTAAGAAAGTTATGAAAATATATAGGTTATACATGTATATAAATTTAATTCCTTGGTGACATATTAATTTTTTTCTTAGTCAACTGTTTTAAATTAAAGAACTCATTTAAAAAAACATTTTAATGAAAAAAAACACGTTTTACATCAGTAAATAAATAAAAAAAAATTCGATTGATTTTTATAATATTAATATATAATATATTAAATATAATCTTTACCAGTCACTTCATGCATTTTTTAGAAAAGTGATGTGAATAAGTTGTGTTTTATCTATAAAAACAGTATTTAACAAAATTTCACTTATTTTTGCATTTATATTAGATTTTTTTGAACACTTTTAGAAAAATGTATTTGAAAAGAATGTATAATGTGTTAATAATCAGAAAAAATTAGCTATAGGGGTATTTTTATTAATTTTTTGAAAAGAAAAATCTTTTTATGAATAGTGAAAAATATTAAAGTTTATTTCCAAACTGCATTTTAATTTAAATTATTTATAGTGGTAATTAATATATAAAATTAAATACATAATATAATATATTCAATTTTACATCCATAAATCCGATATAAATAATTTTATTCATTTTTATTTTGAATTTTGAAATAAAAACATGATAAATGTTTTAACATTTTCCTTTTCGAAAAACTGCTTTCAACAAATGTTTATAGGATTAATTTTATATTAAAATTTCCCAATTATATAATTGAAATACAGAAAAAAATATTCCATATTGATAATAATATTAATTTATATTATCTAATTAGTATAAAATAATTATTTACTACAATGAATAGATAAAACAGTAAAAATAATTTCTCATGGTTATGGTAAAAATGGGATTAATAGGGGTTAAAAATGAAATGGGTTAAAATGTAAAAAAACATGTCTAAAATATGACCACCAGATTTATATAGACCCCATAATGTATAATTATCATTAATAATTATTTTTTTACAATTTTTTTGTTGTAAAACCGTTTATAAATTAATTCCTATTCAAATATAACAAGTGTTCCACTCACCTCCCTTATAAAATCCCACCACTCTTTTAATATTTTGACACCGTTAACCCCATATTTAAATACATTAGAAAATAAATTTTCATCTTAGATAATATAATATATGAAGCCTTATTTTGTGTATAAATCCAACCAAGGAAGGATATTTGTGAAAACATAATGTAAATACTATAAGGATTAATGTTCTTAAATGAGAATCATTATTTTATTTATTCCTCTATCGCCTTAAATTAGTTTTAAACACTTGTGAAATAAAAAACTAAGTATTTTACATATATATAGATTTCATTTATTTTATTTTCATAACCTTCAACCATCGCCACACTATAAAATGGGTTAATAAATTATCATTCATCTGTACGACAAAATACCGCCTCATGAAAAAATGTTATTCAGTTTTCAATTACCACCACTTATAATAGGGTATGATGATGTGTAATAATTATATATATTAACTATATACATAATTATACCATTGATTTTGTGATATATTATATACCATTTTTTCTTTCTATCACATATAGTTTATGATAATGTCACTTCTGTGTATGGTGGACTCCCACATCATGAATAGATGTGAATCTTTTTTCAGTAATGCATTATATAGAAGATAATAAGGATAATGTTAATGAATAGATTTGATATAAATTAAATAATTGTTATATTCATGTTGTATAAAACATTATTAATAGATTACATATCATTATATTTATTACATTTCAACAATCTAAAAAATGATAACATTGTTCGTCTATCGGTGAACTACTACATTAAAAAATCAGTGTGACTCTTTATATTCATCACCACACAAAAATGATGATATTTATAATTATGATTAATTAAATTAATTACATTATATTAATTTTTGAAATAAAAAATATGAATTACCTTATTTTCAAACTAATAATTGTAAAATGGATGTGTTAATAATGAGTACATAAGACCTATCAACACCCTGATTGTAATGCATTTCAAGTATAAAATATAATTTTTTGAATAGTAATAAAATATTTTTTTATTATTAAATATTATAATTATTTAATTATGATTACTTTTGAGCTGATGTAACTATGATCAATGTTTGACAACTAAATATGAAAAATCAAAAAATATACAAATAATAACGTTGTTATTACCAAGAATGTTATTTGAAAAAGGAATTAGTAATACACTGTTAATAAATATTCATAAGTAAATATTTTATGTATGAAATATATAAGTAAATTTATTAAAATATATATAGTATAATAATATTTATTATAAATTTGGTTTCAACTTGTAGAAAGTGAGTAAATATTTATTGTAGGGCATTACTAGAATTTCCTTTATTTCATAGTGAGATATGTAAATTAAATAGTACTTTATATTGATTAATTTATATGATTCCCATTTTACATGTTAGTTCATTAATATCTTGAATATAATAATATTTAATTTTCCATTTTATTTTATTATTTACATGGGCTTACAATTAATAAGATTATAAAAGTTATAAGGTATTTTCTTCTCAAATTTTATTTCTATAAGACACAAGTAACATTCCACAAATATTTCATTTATTGTGTGTATATAATAACCATGATTTTTTATGATTATTCATTTAAAAAAATTATTGGAATTTTCATATCCATTTCATGTTTTGTCTTTCATGGGGTAAAAAGATCAATGGTTTCCTAAATGATAAGGGATTTTATTTATAATTTTATTTTTATTAATACATGTTGTCTTACGAACCCATATTCCTTTATAATTTATTTATAAAGAATGGTTAAAATGTGATATAATGAATTTAATTTCTCGTATGATATTTTATGTTTAAAATAAGGTTTTTATTTCATGTGACTTATGATCAAAATTTTTAAATTTTTAATGATACAATCTTACAATTTATATGGATTGTTTATTATTATTCTTCAAATGATGAAATCATAGGATCTATCATTCTATAAAAATAAATAATTTTATTATCGTATATATATTTATTAAGAATTTATTTTTTCTATCCATTTTCATTACATGATTTAATAATTATTCCAAAATACATTTTATTAGAAAAATCATATTTATTTATCTTCTTAGTAGAAAAATCCGTTGTTATCCAAATTTTTTTTTTGTAAAGTTGTTTCAAAAAATAATTATATTATTTATAAATGCATTATTTAAATAATTTCAACCCATTTGGGTTTTTTTTATAGGGAATTATTTTTTTACATTCTCAGCAAGAAAAAAAATTTCACCCTTTAATAACCATTTTTTAAATAGAATATTATTTTATATGTATTAAAGGATATTTTTAAATAATACATTTTTCAAAATATTTTATGTTTTCCAATTTAATTTAAATGAAGAATTTATATTTTTCAAAAGAAAATAATATAATTAATTTTAATGGTTCCTCTATATGTTTCCAAATTATTTTTTATAAAAAAATGATTTTCAAAATGTAACATGATTTTTTAGTTTTAAAAATGGATTTTTAAATAATGGTTATTTCCTCATGAAACGTTCCTTGTGACTTTTCAAATTAATTTTCAATATCTAATGGCATCATTTGATATTAAATTTTATTTACAACAGAAATGATCCAAAAGTATGAGTCTTATTGTTTCTATGAATTTTTTATGATTATGATGATTAGATTTTTTGGAAAATAGTTTCTCTTCCATGGGTTATACTATGATAAAATACATATGCGACACAATAATTTCATGGGTTATGTTGTGACAAAATAATGATATTGTTATGAAAACATTGACATGTCTAATGGTTATGATATGATGAAATTTTTATGAATCCCATTTCATAGGATATGATATGATGAATGTTTTATGATATCATAGAAAACATATTTATCATTATAAATATTTCATTGGTGAGACAAATATCTACCACCAATTCCTTGAGGAAATATTTATATCTCCTAAGAAATATTTTAAAATAATCGGTAGTGAGCCTTGTTCATTATAGTATTTATCTGTTATAATGGTCATGTGAGAGAACCCTTACTACAATGATGGTTTGGGTAGTGAACCCATTATACAAGTAATTTCATGGTAGTAATACTTAAATATTATATAAATGATTTTATGTGCTTATGTGTAAGACAGAATTTTATTTCTTATGCCAATGTTATTCTCTCAGGTATCAGGTTAATTAATTCAATAAGGATTAATGATATATTCATTACCATTATTTATTCTATGACTCAATATTAGTATTTTTGGAATGTTGGGCTTGGTTTTCAAATGTTATGCTCATGTTTTAATACACATATGTTCATTTTATTCTTCTTTAAATCCCTTTTTTACCAATACATTGTATATGAGATCTTCATTTATTATGTTTTCATTCAGGGGGTTATAAAGAACAATTTTATATAAGGAATTCTATGGAATAGTTCCAAATTAGATCATGTTTATGGGTAATTTATAAGATGTTTCACGAAATAAGTTGATTTTTTACCTAGTATCCAATCATTCTAAACTATTATGGTCCATAAGTATATGTTCATTTAATGTATTTAATATTAATATAAAAAAATCTGATATTTAGGTTTTAAAATCATGGAGGTATGTATTTACAAAGTTTAATATTGATTAAATATCATTTCAATGAAAAATTATTTTCTTTATATTAAATTTTAACCAATATAACTCTTTGGAATCAAATTTTACTAAACATTGAAATTAAATATAATTAATTCAATGAAAATTTTCTCTTTGGAAAACTATTTTTTCCACTTTTAAATGATTAATTTTTAAATATAATATTCCTCTCCTATGAATTAAATTTATTAAATATTGATTTTATATTTTCATTCATCAAAATAAATATTAAATAATAATATATATATAATTATCATCAAAATTAATAGTAAAAATTATTAAAATAAATTATAGTGTTTATGGTTATATTGTGTTTACCATGGATTAAACTAAATAGTTATGGACTAAAATGACCTAAAAATTATCAATTTCTTGTTTTATGGACATATATCTCTCTATAATATTATAATGATAAATAATGATCCAATTAATAACCATTTTTCTTTATTTAATTGAGGGTAAGTCATTTTCATTTCAAAAACATCAATCATGTCCCCTTCTGTGCTTATAAAAGAGTTCCCCATGTCTAATCATATTCATAAATATTAAATCATTTTATTCAACCAATCAATGCACAAACCTCAAACAATATTACATCCCTACATACTATAGGCCTTAGTTTTATTAGTAAAACATCCATAAAGTAGTTGGGTATAATCCTTAATAAGTTCTTCAAATAAAATATAAAATCCGAAAACATGTATTTCTATTTTATTTCTTCTACCACAACCTTAAAATATTTTTCAACTATATTTATATCATAAAAATGATATATTTGATATATTTTTTATTAATATATAAATTTTATAACATATATTCATATCATCATCCATCATATTTTAAATTAAAGTTTCAATTTTATATACCATGGACTACCACCTCAAGAACAAATGTAATTAGTTTTCCATAATCACCTCTAATGTGTCGATGTAATGATGTATTAAAATTAAATATAAGATATTAATTAAGAAACTATAATAATGTAATTATAATTTCATAAATATCTATTTACATTTTATTCTATGTGAATTGGATATTGCAACTAATTCGTATGACTGATTACCTCCTTATGGAGAGACATGATTCATTTTACACAAAACATTTTCACAAAAGTTCATAATGATAACTTTAATCAAAAAATATTATATATATGGAATAAAAATACATTTTAATTTAAATATATTATGGACCATTCATTCCTTTAATTCATCATGAATATTGAAGCAACATTCATGTGTACATATGGCATACCGTTATCTTGAATGGTGTATTTCATTCTCTATCCCTAACTTCTATTTATTAATATAAATATAAATGCATAATATATATTTTGTGTGTGTGTGTGCCTGTGTAGAATAAATATAATGGTTAAAATTACTGGTATAAAGAAACCATTATCAATGTAAATGGATAAAAATATCAAATCATATTACATAATTAAAAGCAAAGTAGTTATTTCCTGAAAAGGGATATTCATGAGGAATTGTTAATAAAATGGTAATAAAAGGTCATATGTAAATATGATATGTACGATATATATAATTATGGTTCTTTAATAGATTTATAATTAACTTATATTGGTTATAAATTACATCCAAACATGTTTGAAGGAATTCAGGAAAAAATGTAAGGTAATTGTATCTCAAATTATATTATTTAAGAAAAATTTTATGTTATAAACCAATATTGATTCATAAGGTTTATATAAAAATCTATTGAAATTTAATATAATGAATTTATATATTATCATGTTATAATATGTTTCATTTAGTTTTAATCATTAATAGATCTTTTTATTTAAAGGATTCTAAATTGATTGTTGTTTTATGTTACAGCCAACTCTTTCATTGGTATTGTTTATTATTATGATTTTGATCAATAAAATGTAATTATCAATATCAAATGAAAATAAAAAATATTCATATACTATTATTATTTCATGAAACTAAATTTCCCCTTTCATTTTCCCTATTTTATGTAATCATGATTCCAAGAGATTGTTTTTAAATAAAATCATATTTATTTATCTCCTCAGTTAAAATTCATTTTTTGTAGTATTCCGTGATTTCTAACAATGTTTTAAATAATTTATTTACTATAATATAATGATATTGTTAAATATATTTTTAAACATGTTTTAATTTTTACTAAAAAAACTAAAATTTGTCTCCATGTCTTCTTTTTTGAATGTGATACTTTTTTCACTTTTTAACAAGAAAGTTTAGGGAATTGTCTATTTAACATGATTAACATTAAAAATAATTTAAACAATCATAACCAATAAATATTTTAAGGATTAAATTATATGATTAAATTATTATTTACAAAAAAATGATATTCACAGTATTTTTTGATCATTGTGATTAAAAAAACTAATTTCCAATGTGTAATTGTAATTTCCCCAGATAAAAGTTCTTTGCGATCAATCAAAATCCTATTACATAGAAGATGATATCCTTTGATGTTTCATAAGAATCACTAGGCATATAATCCAATGACTTTATCCTTATTGGTTCTCTAGATTTTTTATGTTTGTGATGACATGATTTTTATGAAACTCCTTCCTTTTCCATGGGGTTTTCTATGACTAAATGATGAACTTTTCATGAAACCAATTTATATTCATGGGTTATAATAAGTTGAATGTTTTAGGATATTTTATCACACATATTTATTATTTCAATTAAGTGATGGGTATGACCAATATCTCCCTCTAATTTATTTAATATATATTGATATCACTTGATAATAATATGAATTGAATCAATAGAGAACCAATTTCCGTTTTGGAATCTACCAACTATAATAGTCATGGGAGTGAAAAATTAATACTATAATAGTTTTGGTAGTGAACCAATTACACTATGATTTTATATAAAATTTTCATTGACTACTATGGAAATAATTTTTTATACTTCTATGTATTATACACATGTACGAATTATTACAATCTTATGATTTGATGGTTCATGTTATATTTATTTACATTAGGATTTATATCTTCTAAAATTCCATGACTTATTCAATTTCTCATAGTTATGATCAATGTTATATAAGGTATGGTTTTTCAAAAATTTTCCTAATGTTCTCATAACATTATTATCATTTTATGTTGATATCTCCCATTTTTACAATTACTAGGACTCTATGAACAACCTTTATTTGGTTTCCATTTCATAGGTTATGAAGTGTGATATTATGTATGATATGTCTATGAAGGGTAATAGTTATGAATAACATTGTGGGATATAATTTAGTTCAATTATGGTATATTTGTTTATGTATCCATGTTTATAATGGATTTTGACCTAAATGATTCATTTGTGGGTCATTATTTTTTTAATGAATATTCATCTATTATAATGTAATATATAAATATGAAATGTCTTGGTCACTATATTTTGTATCAGATAAACATTAATATAATAAATATAAACATTTCTTAGGAAAATTTAGATAGAACTATATTTATAATTCTATGTATCTAGAAACACCATAGAATTTTTTTTAAAGGTTAGTGTGACTGGTTTCAAAGATGTTTTATCCCTATCATGATAAAATATGATGATGTGGCTATAGAAATATTTTAATAATGGGTAAAAACACATAATATGAAACATTTAGCTAAACTATATTATCACTTGGTTCCATATAATGTGTCGAGTAAGACACAAGGTTCAACACTCTAAGGGTATTTTCATTGAAAATAAAAAAAACAATATAATCCATCATGAATGATTTTAATAATGAACATTAATGAAATAGTTTATGACTATGGTATCATTGATTGAATTTTTTTTATTTAGACATCATTTGTGTGATTTTTTAGAACAACTTGTTCCCCAATATGATTATAATTTCTCACACTCTACTTTTTTGTTTTAGTCAATGGATGGAACATGAATAAACTATCTTGATGTTGAGTGTGACAGAACATGAAATGAATTTTCTCTTCAAAACTTATTTTTTAGCTATAATACAAAATATCATTACATTGATCACAAAACATTCTCAGGATAAATGTATTTCCAAAAATCCAAATGGGAAAAAGAAGTAAAAAATTCTTTTGAGTCTTTAATGAGGATACATATATCTACATTTAGTAGTTACATTCATCTAATAATAAATGTACAATGCATTGGAAACCATTAAGAGTTATTTTCCCTTATACTGTGTTAAGAAGAAGAAATATTCATTTTAGTTGTGTGACATTTTGAAGGAAAATATGATTGATAGTGGTCTCTAATAAAAAATGAAAGTTGGAAAGTTAAAATAGATTCCATGATGTTGTATGGGTTTAAAAAACTATTTTATAATATGTACATTCCTCATATTATTCACACAATAAATATAGAAGGAATTCCATGATCTTAAGAAATATTACACTGAATTCATTATTACCAATGAAAAATATTTCAGAAGGTCTATGAGTTATTCTTTTGGTATTATAATCCAACCAAAATATAAGGTTGTTCAATTAATTCGTGGCTTAAAAACTAGACTTTGAAGGGTGTTACCCATAACAGTCTTCATTATCATTGAATAAATCATTCCATATTGTCTCAATGTTGAAATATATTTTATAGTTAACTCTATATCTTGGGGTTTGAACATGATAAGAAATAAGGAATTAAAAAGAAATTATAAAAAACATGAAGGGATGAAGATGCTCTTTACTTCATTCTCAATTTGTGGTTGGAAACATGGATGAAATGTTTTTTATAACACTGATAAAAGTATTACATCTGGAAGGGAAGGTCATTGGGAAATCAAATTTCGATGTTATTGGAATATGTCAACTAATGATATGAAAATTGAGAATGATACACAGAATGTACCACCTACTCACTAGTTCCTCATGTGCATGGAGTAAGTTATTGATGGAAACCACTTATCAAATATGATTTTTTGCAATGATGATTGAATTTTAACTACATAATATACTGATGGAAAACGTAGAATTTAATGAGTTCACTATTAATTATGTGGGGTATAAAAACAATGTTGTAAAAATTAAACATACCATCCACTATATAACAATGATTATGTTATTTTATTTTATATCTACCCACTCATTAATATATTTGAAATTAACTACGGGATTAAAAAACCTCCCCATAAGTTTGATGCTGAATTTCATTGAAATTGAAAAATGAAATGAGCATTGAATCCCTTTTATATAATTATTTTCTTATTAAATTTTATGGGAATGGGCTTTTTTCAAACCATGTTATTCTTCTAGTATCTAAATTTGATGTTATCCTTGGCATGGAATGAAAATCTCTACAAAAATACCACACTAATTTCATTGGGAATAAATTCAAATTCCAAATTATAAATCCACAAATGATTTTAAATTTTCATTATTATAAATATAAAAAAATTACAGAGATTCATAACATTGTGTGGGTATTGGTTTCCATTCAGAAAGGGTTTTTCCTCAAATGGTTGTTGATAAACTCAACAAATGATGATATACCAATTGAAAATTAGTTTTCTACTTTCTTCTTGGAAGAGTTATATACTATTCAATTGAATCATAAAGATGATTTTTAATATAACTCTTCTCTAGTGACAGAACAATTTTAAAGGATTCCTATTGAAAGGACATGAATGATTTATGGGAATTTAAGATAAAAATCCATGAAAATCGTGTATACCATTACATTTTAACCCATTCAAAATCAAGATAAACATTCCCCTCACCCATATTTATGAATTTTATGATCAACGTTATGTATACCATTACATTTGTGTAACGAACCGTCCTCGGGGCCCTTATCGTGACCACCCCAATCCCGCCTTCCATATGCCAGGGGCTGGCGACTAGCACCAAAGGCGTAAATCCCTATGCTAGGAAGGAATTGCCTTTATAGAAGTAACACACACACAAATAGAGTAAGCTGGAAGAAAAGAACTATGTGAATACTGTATATAAAAAGTTATTCTGAAAATAAAGGGACCGGAAATACAAGATCATCAGTAAATTACAGGTATACTGGAAAGCAAGTACAACTGAAAAAGGGAAAACAGCTAAAAAGGGCAGCTCATGGAACGTCTGCCGAGTATCCTACTTGAAGGGTAGGTAGAGATGTCCACCTCAGCACTCCACATCTATCAGTCCACTCCGTGTATTGTCCGCCATGTTTCCCACCTACGGGTACCATCTGATCCTGGCTCTCTCTCGGCCTCCATCAACGCTATCTGTCATCTGCATCCAACACAATGAGGTGCAGGCATAGCTAGTGTAGGGGTGAGTATAACGATACTCAGTAGGGACACCGAGACCCCCGAAGGTCTCCCATAATCCATGAAGGATAAACCACAAAAGAATGATACAACCAATAAGTATCAACCAACCTTACTTAGGTATATGCCTATACATATACCTATGTTATCAATCTCAGTTGGGCTCGAACTCTCAAGCCCAAGAACAACCCAGTCCACATAGGAAGTAAAGTCAATCACATCGATGATATGATTGAAAGAAATGAATCAACTCACATAGGTATACATCATTTGTATAGTGATAGATATGATCAGTTGTAGTCACTAATTCATCTAATATGTCGAACCCATGTAGGATCCTAGTACAAAACTCATCACTATCGAACCCACGTAGGATCCAAGTACAGTAGTCGTCACTGCCGAACCCACGTAGGATCCATGTATAGTATTCGTCGATGTAGAACACTCATAGGATCCATGTATAGTAGTCGTCTCTACCGAACCCATGTAGTATTAAAGTATAGTAGTCGTCGCTATGTAACCCACATATGATCCAAGTAAAGTTGTCGTCAAAGTCGCAACCACCTCTAGGGTACCTGCACACAGCACACTCATTTCCGGGAGGGTATTCTCCTTGAGCAAAGGGTTTGATACATCAACTATCAAGAAATCTAGAGTAGATGTATCCTGATGTTCCATATCATCAAAAGTATCCCATCATAATAGACAGTGCGTCAATCAGACGCCCGGTCTGCGAGTTATTGGCTTTTCCATTCTAGGGGCTCGGTTGGATTTATGCTCATTCCAAACCCGGCCATTTTCCAAAGTTGTCCAAAACTCATTTAAAGTATTTCAAAAGGAACGTATCGTTACTAGGATCCCAATGCCACAGACGGTGTGTCGATCGGACCCGCGGTCCAGAAGTTATTCACATTTAAGTGAAACCGGCCCAGCCCGTGCGAGGGAGGCCCAACTTGCGTGACAGGCAGCCCGGCCCGCACGTCAGGCCGCGGCTCGGCCAGATTGCCTAGCAGAGCGGGGGGGTGGGGGTTCCTATAATAGTGGCGTTGAGAGGCACTACCTCTCCTTCCCTGCTGGCCGAAGCCAACCGGTTTTCTCCAGTGCGAGTGGCCTGAAAAGTGAGTTGTTGTCCTTTGCAGTGTAGCGCCATGAGGCGCTGCGGTCTTCCCAGCCTGGCCTACAGGCGGCTGGATGGTTCATCTGCTGATGTAGCCCACCCATCGCGGGCCACATTTCCACTGCAGTGTGGTGCCAATAGTCGTCACAGTTTTCTGTCCGGCCGGTTCACCCTATAAAGCGGGCCGCATAGCGGGTCGCAGTCATCCCATAACACGACCCCAAGGAGGTGTCACAGTCATCCGGCATAGCCTGCTACGGTCAGCCAGTTTTCTTCGCCTGAGCAGCCCATGCCATAGGATGCAGTTTCCTCCAGGATACCGATCTGTGGCCTCCACCTCCGGATGCCACCCCATACGGTTTCCACTGCTTTTGCTAGCCTCTACCTCCAGTCATCGCTGCTGAAAAATATTCATGAACCAACGGAGGGTCATCCGGTCGAGTTATTTCATCCCAATCCATCCACGTTAGGCGATAACAGAACTCCAAAGACAATCTAAGGAATTCAACGAAGAATTAGGTACAGTTTTATTCACATAAAATTATACAAAACCCCCTACCTCGTAATCGGCATTGAGCATAGACAAGGAAATCGGTGTGGCGTATGAAGTTGGCGAGGGAGACGGTGTTGTTCCTTCAACGTTAGAGGAAGAGTCCTTGTCATTGGAGATGTTCCTCTGGGGTGGTGTCTTCTCCATTTTCACAGAGGAAGAGGAAGTTAGGTAACGTTCTTTGTGGCGTTGCCTCACTTTCTAGCCCCAGTTGAAGAAGTGGAGGAGACTATAGAGTTCATCGTGTTCTTCGTTGGAGAGGGTGAATTCTCCCAAAGCCTTTCCACAGAATATTTTCCATAGAACATGATGTAATAGGCACCCCCAATAATAAAATACTTCCATGAATTTCAAAAAGATTCAAATACTTTCACTTTATTTAATGAATATATTAATTTATATGTGTTGCCACAATTAAGAGAAAAGAGAGGAGAAGAGTTTACCAAAATTAAATAAAGGGTGGTGGCCTCATTAATTCAAAGGGGAGTCCAGGAGTTTAATGGGGGTTTAAAGAGTTAAAGGGGGGAGTTGATGGGTTAGGGGCTCATGTGGGCCCCACCACCCATTATCCTCTCATGGGTGGTTATGTGGGGGTGGGCCCCACCGTTAACCTCCCTTTGGAAAAAATAACCACCAACTAAATAAATTGTGTAACACAACAATTTATTTAATTTATTATGAATCCCCAAAATATTACCTATACTCCCGACCAAATGCAAGTGCAGAAAAGGTCCCCTTAGGCGAATACCGGCGCTACGAGTTCGTCGGTGTCCTCAGATTTCAATTCCGAGCACCGGTTCAAATGATTGAAAAACCCACATGTACATTTACTGAACTTACCCGAACAAAACTTTAGAAATTGATTTCGGGCACATTTGGCCTTAGAATACGGCGCTGTCAGAAACTGTGGACCTATAAAATTCCAAAGAATTTAAGAAAAAACATTCCTTTAAATTTCCTAGCCTTTACATTACCACCACCTCAGGGCTTTATATCTCCGTTAATCTACAACTCTCACTAGGGAAACAAAAAGGGGTACTGAGCAAGCATCTGATCCTCCCCAACCCAAGTTCTCTCCTGGAGGTTCCCGTGCGGCTAGCGAATGTGCACCAGAGGAATCGACCTTCCACGTAGCACAAGATCCTGTCGATCCTCGATCCCCCTCAGGAACTCCATGAATGTCGCCCCATCATCGATGTCCATCTCCACGTGGTTGATGATGTGGGGAAGGTTGTGCACGTATCTCCTCAACTGCGATACATGGAAGACGTCGGGTACCCGATGCAAATGAGGTGGAAGGGATAGGTGGTAAGCCACCTCGCCTATTCTTCTGAGGACATGGAAAGGTCTGATGAATCGCGGAGATAAATTTATACATAAGCCAAATCATCGTAGACCCCATCGAGGTGAGACCTATAAGAAGACGTGGTCGCCATCCTCAAACTCTAGTGGTCTCCATCTCCAATCAAAATTGGACTTCTTTCTACTCTGTGCAGTCTTCATTAACTCCTGGATGATATGCACCTTCTCTGTCATATCCTACACCATCTCTGGTTCTGTAAGTGCAGACTCCCCTAGGGCAGTCCAGCATAGAGGTGATCTTCCAGTTTGGTCGTATAGTGCCTCATATGGTGCCATCACGATGGTGGAGTTGTAGCTATTTTTGTACAGAAACTCCACCAAGGGTAAGTGATCCACCCAACTATGAGAAAAGTCGAGGAAACATGCATGGATCATGTCCTCACGAGTCTGAATAGTCCTCTCAGTCTGACCATCCGTCATAGGATGGAAGGTGGTGCTCAAATGAAGCTGCATCCCAAAAGTCTCATGTTACCCCTTTTATAGTCGGAAAGTGAAATGAGCATCTCGATCGGAGATGATATTCGATGGGACTCCATGAATCCATACGATCTTCTAAACATAGAGGTGTCCCAGGCTCTCTACTGAGCCCTTCTCTTTAATCGGTAGGAAGTGGGCCGACATGGTGAGTCGGTCTACGATCACCCAGATAGAGTTGTTTCCTCTGGATGTACGTGGAATACCCTTCAAGAAATCCATGGATATCCCATCCCACTTCCACTCTAGATCATATAAGAGTTGTACCAAGCCTGCTGGTACCTAAAGATATGCCTTCACTTGCTGACAAGTGAGGCATCGAGAGATATACTATACTACTGCTTTCATCATACCCAGCCACCAATGTTGTCATCTGATGTCCTGATATGTCTTCACCACTCATGGATGTACCTCTATTGGGGAAGTGTGGAACTCTCTCGACACCTCCTCCTGTAGTGAAACTGGTACCATTTTATGTCTTCTAAAGAGGATGACGTGCTCCCCACCTTCAGAAAATGCATCAGGTGCCTGTACAGAGGATATCTAAGCACGTTTCATCTCACAGTCAACATCCCTACACTGTACCTCTCTTACTCACTGAAGGAGTGGAGGAGTGACAATGAGATACTGTAGAAAGTCTGCTCCATCTCTATCCAAAAAGGATATCTTCAACACGACTAGCTACTATGTCGCCTCTCCTAGTAGCTGATTGGCCGATATTTTGCTGAGAGCATCTTCTACAACGTTCCGATTCGTAAGGGTATAGACTATCTCGAAGTCATAGTCCTGGAGGAACTCGATCCATCATCACTGTCTTAGGATCAGGTCCTTCTATGAAAAGATATACCTAAGACTATAGTGGTCAGAGTAGACTGTAAAGTGCTCGTCTATCAGATAGTGCTTCCACATCTTCAAGGCGAAGACCACTGCTACTAACTCCATGTCATGGGTAGCGTAGTTCTACTCGTGTTGTCTCAGATGACATGAACCATATGTGATCACTTCTCTATCCTGCATCTGGACATACCCGAGTCTGGTCCATGATGCGTCACAGTGAACTATGTCCCCTACGCCCTTCTCCAGTAGCCTCAAGATGGGAACACTGGTCAATCTCTACCTCAGCTCCTGAAAGCTGTGTTGGAATCTCTCTGACCACACAAAGGGGTTCCCCTTCTTCTTCAATGCTAAAAGTGGTGTTGCTACTCTAGAGAAGTCTGGTACAAATCTCCGATAATACACAGCCAGACCTAGAAAACTCTGAACCTTCGTCAGACTCTAGGGTAGCTCACTAGCAAGTACTTCCTCGATCTTCACTAGATCCACTGCTACTACAGCCTCCGAGATGACGTGTCCCAAGAAGTGAAACTCTCTAATCTAGAAATGGAACATCAAAATATTACCATAAAACTGGTGATCTCTGAGTGTATCTAGTACCACCCTCAAATTTTAGTCATGATCCTTCTCAGTAGTCATGTAAATAAATATGTTTTTGATGAAGACAATGACAAAACGATTGAGGTAAGGCTGGAATATCCAGTTCATGAAACTCATGAACACTGCTGGTGCATTGGTTACACCGAAATGCACAACCAAGAACTCATAGTGGCCATACCGATACACGAATGTCGTCTTCTGCACATTCGTGTCTCGAACTCTGATTTGATGGTATCCTGATCTGAGGTCTATCTTTGAAAACCAATGTGCACCCTTGAGCTATTCAAAGAGGTCGTCAATACTCGAGATTTGGTACTTGTTCTTCACGGTCACCTGATTCAGGCCACGATAGTCGACACACAGTCGCATGCTCTCATACACCTTCTTGGTGAAAAATCGGTGATGACCATGGTGAAACACAGGGTCGGATAAATCCATTTCACTGCATGTCCCCCAGCTGTACCCGCAGCTCACGAAGCTCAGTGCGAGTCATCTGATATGGTAGAGTAGATATCAGTGTTGTCCTGGGGTATAGATCAATGTAGAATTCTACCTCTCTGTGAGAAGGTAATCCTGGAACATTGTTAGGAAAAAATCCGCATACTGATCCACCACAACAGGAAAACTCAAACTCCGCACATCAATCGTTCCGAGGATGAGACTTTCCAACTAATGTTTGATCGGCTTCCCCCTCCTCTGCATAAGTCCATCTTGCACTGCAAAGGCTCCCTTCTCACCAGTGAAGGTGAACCTGATCCCATTCGTGAAGACACACCACACTTTTCCCCTAATAACAGTCAATATGAGCATGAAATGTGGATAACCAGTCCATACCCAAGATGATGTCGTAAGGATATGGCGCCCCTACAAGAAGATCCAATCCAAAGCTCTCACCTCCTAGAGTAATCTCACACTACTGGCACCAGTGTGTAATCACTGATTCTACACCCATAGGATTTTCTAGCCTTATGTATCGAGCCAATGGCTCCGTCAGAATATCCGAGCTCCGAGCAAGGGCAGCGACAATAAATGAATGAATCGCACATGTGTTTATAAGTAATGCAATAAGTGTGGAGTAGACAAAAATAGGACCTCAAATCATCTCAGGTGTTCCATGGTCGTAGGCCTCGACTGCCTGGAGCTAAGCCTACCTCTGTCTGCCAGCTCCATGTGGTCGGGGTGGACCTCCAGGGGGTGGTGGGTGTAGTGCCTCGAAAATTCATCCACCACCCGCTGCTCTGCCAGCTCCTCTGCCACGTCCGCCTGTTCCCAATGGACCACAACAATCAAACCTCTGCCTCTACCTGGGAGGTCCCTCTATTGTCTGCTGCTCATAGAAATGTAGGGGTGGGCAGTATTGAGCCGTGTGACTCTGCCCGCCGCATGCATAGCACTGCCTGCCCTCGTATGGATGACTCTGTTTTTTGTTCCACACACAACCGAACCTGTATCCTGAGGTCACCCACATGATGGCCTGGTCTGCTTGGACATCTACGTCAACTATCTACTGTCGGCTACAGAAGACTCTAACACATGTCCTCCTACGGTGGGTCTCACCACTGGTGAATGCTTAGTAAGAAAACTCTCAACTAGAAGGGCTCACTCCAGCACCCCTTCCTGCGTTGGGATGATAAGTGGAATCGTCGAAGTCCTGATCTCATGCCTGAGTCCCTGATCGAAGGACCGGGCCCTGAAGAATGGGTCTCGTACCATATTCGTGGAGTAGAGTGAGATGTCGGTGAACCTCGCTGAGTACTGAGTTACTATCATGCTGCCTTGCTGCAGATGAAGTAACTTCTGAATCCACACCGCACAAAGGGTGGATAGAACAAACTCCGAGCGGAAGAGACTCTCTTTGTCTGTCCAGAGTAAGGATGCCTCGTCATGCACCTAGAGCATCAGGATCAACCATCTACCTACTACTGCGTGCATGAGACTCACGACAAGGATCACCATAAGGTCGGCGGGTGTCCCTACCAATCTGATGACTCTCACGACCGCCACCAGCCAATACTCAGCTGCATGTTGGTCCATCTATCTGCGATACTTGGGCGGCCTATGTCGCTTGAACTCGTGAAATGCACTCAGGAAGTGTGCTCTCTCTGCTGCTGGTGCTGGTGGTATCGGTGGCCCAGCGTGTAGTGGTACTGCTGGTGACTCGGCTGTAACGGGGCCCTACAATGAGGCCTTGTCGCTCGGTGGGCTACCATCTCGTACGAAACTCGGAACCCTAGCAGGATGCCTTTTTTGGGCCATCTTGAAAAAAATAGGTGTCCCATGGTTAAAACAGTATACCTAGTGAGCTGAAACAAAGTAATCCCAAAAAACATTTTCAAAGGAAACACAAACATAATCAGTGTTTTTGTGCACTGAGTAGGAGATCAGATGTCAGAGTCCTAGTGTATGGATATATTGGACGTCGAACGAACACCAGTTTCCCTAAACTGATAACCACACCCAAAACACTTAACACTATTTCTTCAATGAAAATAATGATAATATTCCTGAGTTCTGCGGTAGAACTGACTACTCTAATACCAATTTTTCCAGACCCGTCTTCTAGGCCCTTTCTGTGACCACCCCGAGCTCGCATTCCATAGGCCAGGGGCTGGAGACTAGCACCAGAGGCGTAAATACCTATGCCGGGAAGCCATTTATTTTATAGAAGTAACACACACACAATCATTGTATGCTGGAAGAAAATCACTAAGTGAATACTATATACAAAAATTAGTGATGAAAATAAAGGGGATGTAAATACAAGCCCAATAGTAATGGACAGGTACACCAGAAAGCAAGTACAAACGAAAAAGGGACAATAGCTAAAAAGTGAAGCTGTTGGAACGTCTGTTGAGTGTCCTACCTAAAGGGTTGGTACAGATGTTCACCTCAACACTCCACGTCTATCGGTTAGCTCTGTATATAGTCTCGCCATGTGGCCCACCTCTAGGTACCATCCAGTCCTGGTTCTCTCTCGACCTTCGTCAATGCTATTTGTCGTCTGTATCTTACACAACAAGGTGTGAGCATAGCCCGTGCAGGGGTGAGTATAAAGATACTCAGTAGGGATGCCGAGTCCCCCAAAGGTCTACCAGAATCCATGAAGGATAAACCATAGAAAAAAGATTCAACCAGGAAGTATCAACCAACCTTACTTATGTATATGCCCATACATATTCCTAAGTTATCAATATCAGTTTGGCTCCAAATCTCGAGCCCAAGCACAACACAGTCCAGACAGGATGTAAACTCAATCACATTGATCATATGATTGAATGTCAAGACTCAACTCACATAGGTATACATCTTTCCAGTAGTGATAGAGATGATCAATTGTAGTCACTAATTCATCTATGAAGTCAAACCCACGTAGGATTCTATTGTAGAAGTCGTCACTGTCAAACCCACGTAGGATCTAAGTACAATAGTCGTCGCTGCCGAACCCACGTAGGATCCATGTACAACAGTCATTACTGCCGAACCCATATTGGATCCATGTACATAGTCCTCTCTGCCGAACCCATGTAGGATGCAAATACATATTTCATCACTGTCGAACCCACGTAGGATCCATGTACAGTAGTCATCGAAGTTGCAGCCATCTCTAGGGTTACCGCACACATCACACTCGTTTCCAGGAGGCCCCGCTCTTCGAGAAAAGAGGATGATACATCAACTATAATTATTTCTAGAGTTTATGTACCCTGAAGTTCTGTCTTATCAAAAGGAACCCAATGTGACAGACGGCGCGTCAATCGAATTCCCAGACTGAGAGTTATTGGCTTTTCAGTTCCAGGAGACCGGTTGAAATTATGCCCCTTCCAAACCTGGCCATTTTCCAAATTTGTCCAAAACTCACGTAGAGTATCGAAAAAGGACTGTCTCATCATGGGGATCCCAGATCCATAGATGGCATGTCGATCAGATGCACGGTCTAGAAGTTATTAACGTTTAACTGGGCTTGGCGGGTCTGGCCCGACCTGGTTTGGTGGGTCCGACCCAACTGGGGGTCGGCGCGACCTGGTGGGGCACCGACCAGCCTGGTGGCTGAGGCCCAGCCCGCGCGAGGGCGCTCGGCCCGTGTGGTAGGCTGTGGATCTTCCAGCTGGCTGAGCAGAGAGGGGGGGGGGGGGGTGTGGCCCCCCAGTTTCCTGTAACGACGGCGCCGAGCGGCACCGCCAATCCTGCCAGGCCGTCCAGTTTTATCCAGTGTGAGCAGCCCGCACAGTGGGCAGATGTCCTTTGCAGCATGACACCATGTGGCGCCGTGTTCTTACCAGCCCATCTGGAAGGTGGCCGGCTGGTTCGTCCAACGAAGCAGCATGCCCAGTGTGGGCCGCAGTTCCTCTGCAGCACGACGCCAAGAGGCATCGCGGTCTTCTGGCCAACGGGCAAGCGGTCGGCTGGTTCTCCCTGCAAAGCGGCCCACAATGCGGTGCCAAGGAGGCACTGTGATCCTCTATCCCGGCTAGCTATGGTCGGTCAGTTTTCTTTGCCCGAGCATCCCACACCACGGGCCGCGGTTTCCTCGACGCGGCCTCCGCCTCGGGTCGCCACCGCTTTCTGTTGCCGCCGCCAAAAAATATACAAGAACCAACGAAGTGTTGTCGGGATGTGTTCATTCTACCCTCGACCTCTGAGTTAGGCGATAACATAAGGCCTATGACAATCCAAGGAATTCAACAAAGAACGAGGTACAATTTTATTCACTTACAATTATACAAAACCCCTACCTCGTAATCGACATTGAGCGTAGACATGGAAATCGTCATTGCGAATGACGGTGTCGCGGGAGATGGTGTCGTTCCGTCAACATCAGAGGAAGAGTCGTAGTCATTGGTGACATTCCTCATGGGTGGTGTCTTCTCCCTTAACGCAGAGTAATAGGAAGGTAGGTAGAGTTCTTTGTGGTGTTGCCTCACATATTTTCCCCAGTTAAAGAAGAGGAGGAGACGATCGAGTTCCTCGTGTTCTTCGTTGGAGAGGGTAAATTCACCCAATGACTTTCCATGGAATCTTTTCCAAGGAAAATAAAGTAATAGGCTCCCCCAATAATAAAATATTGCCTTTCAATTCAAAAGGATTCCAATCCTTTCAATTTAATTAATAAAGATACTAATTTATATTTAGTGGCACAATTAAGAGAAAAGGGAGGTGGATAGTTCACCCAAATTAAATGAAGGGTGGTGGCCTCATTAATTCAAAGGGGAGTCCATGAGTTTAACAAGGGTTAAAAGAATTAAATGGGGGAGTTGAAGGGTTAGGGGATCGTGTGGGACCCACCACACATTAGCCTCTCATGGGTGGTTATGTGGGGGTGGGACCCACCATTAACCACCATTTGGAGAAAACAACCACCAACTAAATAAATTGTGCAACACAAAAATTTATTTATTTTATTAATAATCCCCAATATATAACTTCTACTCTTGACCAAACACAACTGCGGTAAATGACCCCTTAGGCGAATACCGGTGTTGTGAGTTCATAGATGTCCTCATATTTTAATTCTGAGCACCATTTCAAATGATAGAAAAACCCGCACGTATGTTTATTGAACGTACCTTGAACAAAAATTCAGAAATCAATTCCATGCACACCGAGCCTCAGAATTAGGCACCGCAAAAAACTGCGGACTTGTAAAATTCCAATGAATTTCAGAAAAAAATATTCTTTGAAATTTCCCAGTATTTACAATTTCAATGACTTATATTCAATCTAGATATCAACAATTGTGGATAAAAAAAAAGAGAATATTGTTACACCCTGAGTTTAAAATTAATGTATTATTTATTTTATTAGTCACTTTACTAATTCATTGTTAGTAATTATAATAAATTTATATTTCTAAATAATATTGTAAAAACTGTAATGTTTTCAATTTAATATTTGATTAAATTTCTTCAAAAAAATTGGATTACTTTTTTGAATGAATATTTTAGTATTTATTTATTTGATAAAATAATTTTAATTACAATATTTTTGAAAAAATTTATAAAAATTTTATTATTTAAAAAAGATATATAATTCATATCAATAAGGAATTTTATAATTATTTGATAATAAATTATTCCAATTATATATTTGTGTACTAAATTGAAAAATCATATTTTAATGAATTATTCTAGTGAGTAAGATAGTAATTACGAAATTGTTATTAATATTTAAAAAAATATATTATTTAAAATTAAGAATTATAATATAATATATAAATGTTATTTTGAATTATAAATACTTAAATTCTATGTACATTACTATCCTATTATATATACATAACTATGTCAAAGAATCATATTTTTTTTTAATTTTCAATCATTACAATTATGAATATATATTATTTATGTTAATACAAATAAAATTAAATGGTTTTCAATGAAAATTATAATATAATTTGATTGTAGATATATATATAATGTTGCAAAAATTAAAAAATTGATAAAAGAATAAAAAAGAGGGAAATGTTTCATTTCCATGTAAGGGTTTCGAGAAGAACCTCATGTCCCCGAGGGAGTCCAATTGAGTCAAGAGGCTCCATCCTCGCTAGTAGAGGTCGAGCGAGTGGTGACGAGTCCTACCGATCTCAGTTGTTTCTAGGTTTCAAGCATTGTTCTTCTTCAGGAGTTGAGGTTGACATGATTCATAGAATGACATTGGGGTCATTGACGATAGACGATGAGTCGTGACCTAGATTTGTGTTTTTTAATGTGTGTGGATTTAAGAGAAATTCCCGACCACTAGTGATATTCTCTACATTCAAATCTTAGTGTGTTGAGTGTTTTAAGAGAGATATGAAGGAGATCAACCTTCAGATTGGGAGATATTACTCAGATCATCCAAATAGGTATGGCTCATTTAATTTTGGTGTCCTGAATGGATCAGATTTAAGTATTGATTTCATTTTTGTATAATTCTACCCCTTGCATATACTTTTGATTTGTTATTCATCCAATTGGATTTATTTTTATTCATTATGATTACATTCTTTGTTAATTTTTAGAGTTACAATTTATGGACGAATTTGAATTCATTGATTAAGGTTTGATCCCTTGTTTTTGATGCAATCGTTATCTCTTGTCCTTGTCTGATCAACCCCATGTCTTTATGTAATACTTAAAATTACTTAGTACATAAAATTAGGATTCTATGATTGAATTTACTTTATTCAATAGTATTATTTGCAGCTACTCAAACATTTGTTGAACATTCATCTGCTGATGACTAATACATGACCTTTCTCAGAAACATAAAATATAAACCACGCATTTTTTTCATTATTTGTGTTTATAAAATTATTTTTATAGCTGAATATTGGCTGTATAAAGCCTCGTATTTTCTTTATTTTTGGGCACACACATGTAAGAAAGAATAAAGGATGGAGAGAGAAATTATTTTTAGAAAGCTGAGGGTAAAGACCTATTTTGTTTTTTCTACTAGTAAGAGGTTTGTGTTTGGTGTTCTGTCTAAGTAGAGGTAATTTTAATAGATAAAAAAGGTAATAGATTTCATATATATGTGTTGTCAAAATATTTTTACCTGATTATAATTTTGAAATTAATTATTTATTTATTATATGTTTTCATTACATAAAAAGATGATTTGAATAGAGTATTTCTCTATTTTACATCTATGTTCTTCCAATTTTATTTAATTTTATATAAGGGATTTTTGTTATTTATTTCAAGACTATAATAACTATTTTATTTATGGAGTAGGGGATAGTTTTATTGTATTTTAAAATTTATTAATTTGAACATTATTATTAACTACTAGTTTATTTATTTTAAATTTATGATTTTAATTATCTTGTTTTTAATAATGAATATATTTCTATTACTTTTTTCAGAATTATGTTCCTTAGTTCCTGAATTAGGGAGATTATTTATTTATCTATTTACAAGAAAAATTTAATTCCAGGGAAAATTATTTATGCAAATTTTTTTATGATTATTTTGGATTTTGTTAACAACTTTTATTTTTTGAATCATTTTAGTTACATGAGAAGGATATGTATATATATGTGTCTGTGTATCAAATTTTATTTTTTAATTTGATTTCATGTTATTTTATCTAGTGTATATTTTTCTATTACGGTGTTATTAAATTTTATTATCATATATGATTCATAAATTTTTTATTTCTATTTTATTTTATTAGTCTTTTTTGATTATAAAAGATATAAAAATTAATGTGAATAATTACAATGGAACAAATGATGTAAAGGATGTATATTTAATTTGTCAAAATTTAATGTAGTTTTTTAATTTAATTCTGAATATAAAACCATTGTTTCACCAGTGTATATGTATTTAATAACGTTTATGTTTTAATCTATTTTGATATCAATCATATCAGGTGATACATATATTTATTGAAGTTTGTATTTATAATTATAGATATAATATCATATATAAATATAATAGATGTTAATAGAAATTTCTATAAATTTTATTTTCATTTCACAAAGATAAAAAATAATGTTTTTATGTTGTATAAAGGATGTCACAATTACATTATCTATTCCCATGTGTTATGCATAATATCGATATTCCTTTCTTTCTTATTTCAAACATTTTCTTTTCTATTTAATTTTATGTTTTACTATCTAAGATAATTATAAAAATGTATATGGTCATTCATTGAAAAGTTTTTTTAACATTATGTGGATGATATTAACAATTTTTATGATAAATTATCTATATGAATAATAATTTATTCCCTAAATGAAACATTAGAATACATTCCATTCAACGTCTTATGGCATAAGATTTGGATGTAACCAAGATCACATGGATGTTTATATATTTATAGATACATGATTATATATATTAATATATATGATTATATATATTAATATATGAAATTGTATATTAATGGATTGACAAGTTTTCAAGAATAAAAAAAAACCCTATTGAACATATATATAATTAAAGCAAACCTAAAATGTTATCTTGTAATCCGCGAACCTAAACGTTGTAAATACTGAAGGTTAATGGGGAGTGAACTCATAATTTTCTATGTGGGTAGGCCTATATATCCTTCAATGTTTAAGTATCCCAATGATTTTTTTTCAAAGGCTTCATTATTATTTAAAGAATAATCACTAGTTTATTTTAATGAACTATCAAGTGTATGTGTTTTCAATATTGTGACTACATTCACATGCTTTGTAGCATTACCAAAAAAAATTTATCTTCAAAATGGTTTAATTATATGTTTCAATGATGTATGTATTTATCAAAGTTATTTTCGAATATATTTAACAAAAAATATTCCAACTGTATTTCCAAAAACCATTCGTTCCAAAATAAAAAAGTATTTTTTGAAACAATTTTTCAATAACCCATTACTTGGAAATTTAATTCTAACCCCTTTTGTTTTTAAATGTTTTCATACGAATCATTGAATATATAAATTGGAAACTTTTGTTTTTGTTATTAGTGTGTGTGGAATCATAGTAGGTAATTGTATTATTTTTTGTTTAACTCCGATAAATGTATGGTTTTGTCTAATCCACTATAAAATAGACAGGTAAAAGGTCCATTTTTTGTTAATGTGATGGTAATTGTTTATTATTTTTTATAAAAACACATTACACAACATTTTTCAAACAATGAGTCCGGAAGAGTGGGCTTAGGGAATTATAGATATACCCATGGATTTTTTATAGTGTACATAATATATGATTATACACTAATACTATTTTGTATTAAAAATATTCCCGCAATCTCTATTGATTAATTGAATAATGTCATTAGATATTACATTGATCAATTTATGGTAGTCTTTTTAGTTGATATTTTTATATATTAAAGAGAATAGAAAATAATTAATATCATTAAATTATTGGAATGAAGATCATAAGTAATGAGAAGCTATATTTATATTTGTTTATGTGTACATTTTAGCAATAAAATCATCATTTTGTGGTCACATAATATATTGCGAGGGTATATTTCTGGTTTTTTAAAAGACAAAAGTTATAGAATGATGGCCTAGACCCAATACTATGACTGAGATCTAATGTCTTAATATTTTTGGTGTATATTATAAATATATTTCTTATACCTTATTATAATAATATAATTTAGTCACCATGTTAAATAAGAATGGGTATTGGATCCATAGTATAGATTCTAATGAGAAGAATGTTAAAGAACTCAAGATCACATTAGTCAGGATCATATTCCTACATTACAATATATTAGAGAAGTAATTGAAATCTATAATGATTCATAAAATAAGTAATTTGGATGCGATCTATTATAGAATTATATATAATATATTATTCCTCAGTATTATGGTAGGTTCAAAAAAAAATACCTAACACAATATTTGGAGTTAGCTGTTGTGACTTTTTCATTTATGAAATAAAAACATTATATTTATAGAGAAATGTTGGACATATACACCGATAAAAAAACATTAATCTATATATTGAGATATAAGGACTATAATATGTGTAATAGAAGATATATAGATCTTATTATTTATTATTGATGCAAAATACCTTACATCTATATGAATGTAAACAAGTTTTCCAATACATTGAGTGGGATCGATCATGCCATCTTCTTGAGGATAAGGGTCAAAAGAAGAAATATATATATATTTTAAAGGTATATATCGTGTAATAATAATGTATGGGGAGAGATATTATCTTTATCATATATGTTTTCAACTATATATCCATGTGTAGATTATAAGATCATATAAGGTAGATGTTGTGTTATATAAGAAGGTGAGAAATATCCCAGATTGGAACCAAGACTTTGATGGAACAATAATGTTCATGAACCAAGTATGAGTCTCATCCATACAGAATTTGACCAATGACACCTATAACATGACTATATTTCTTTATTTTCTAATAATACAATAAGTTAAAATTTGTATATATATTTCAAAAAAATTATCTGGTGGGATTATATAATGATATATATTGTAGAATAAGTACCTTAGTTACCCATTTGATAGTACACATAATGTGAGATAAAAATGTATACTAGGATTTTAAAACCATAAACAGTACCCAAAATTAAGTGGTAAAATATCACCATGGATTTTTGTAGTCAGAATCTTCGAAACATCTAAATGGAACAATGCAATATGGTTTTTTTAGATTGATCTATAATGATTCAACACATCTTCTCCATATAAGAAGATCCAATCAAGATCACCACTATATAATACACATTATGAATGTAGGTAGGTTTAATGGAGTACCAAATTCCATTGTATTTGACCATGATTCGAGGTGTATCTTGAAAATTTAGAAGATGTATTTGAAATGATTTGGATATAGAGTAATGTTTCATCATTTCATAAAATCCCTTAGAAAGATTGTCAGTATGACATTACTATTACAAACTAATTGGATATGATTAGATCTTCACCAAATAATTTTTGAGGTTAGGATCAACACCTTACACTACATGAGTATTGCTAAAAAAATTATTTCTATCAAGAATTCAGATATATTATTAAGAATCCCTCTATAGAATGACATGTAAAAATACAATGATTTGGGATGCAGTCGCGAAATGACACTAATGAGACATAATAAAATTGTGTAAATAGTGTAGATTGTTAGATTCATTTCTCTAAAAAACACAAAGCGCATAGTTTAATGAAATATAATGATCACAATCGCTGATGTGATCTAGAATTCGAAGTTTGTGACAAATAATTTGATAGAAATTATCCATAAATGGAGATAGTATGATTTGAAGTTAATGAAAAACTAACCCCTTGATATATTGGTCCCTTTGAAAATCATGATCATATATGAATGCTAGCTTAATTATTTGTTGTTCCACCAAACCCCTATCAAGTCTATGAAATGTTCTTTGTAGCTCACATGAGGAATTATACACATTATACAGAAACTGTACTGAACTCAAAGAACATAAAAATATATCTTGATCATTATTATGAGGAAAAAACAATGGTTATTCCAGATCATATGGTGATTGTTCTATAAAATAATACCACTCATGGATAATGATTTGTAATAAAAAATCGAGTATGATGAATCCATATGGAAACCATGGAATATGATGAGGTAGAAGAATCATCATTTTGTTATTTTATAGTAAAAAATTTTAAGGGTGAATTTTTTTAAGGCTATTCAGTATAACAAAAATATATTTTATGAAATATATATTTTTGAATATTTTTATTTCTTTAGTATCATTCATTATATAAAATGTTGAGTTTAAACCAACCATGATATAATGTTTATATTATTATTTAAAGTTGGTGATTATAAGTAGACAATTAAATTTAGATGTAGGAATATTAAAAAAACATTTTTAAAATTATATTTAATTTCTATAGATAAATAAAATATATTTATAAATAAATAATTATTTATTTTATAGGTATTTATAGGATTCGAAAATACTATTTTGGTCAAATAAATTTCAATATATTTTTTACCAAATAAAAAATTTAATTTCTTAAACATATGAAAAAATAAATTTAATGGAAATGTTTTATTAAAATATATATGAATAAATATTCTCTCAATGTATTCTTAATAAATTTATAAATTGATAAATTTTTCAATCATTCGTGAAAAATAGTAAATTTTATTATAAAATATCATTTTACTTTAAATAAGATTAAAGGATCTATTGTGTTATGAATTTTTTTAACGTAATATTACATCAATTATTTCATTACTAGACAAATTATGATAACTAGAATGAAATTAATATTATATTATTATATTAAAACTCATAATAATAATGAATATATTCTAATTAGAAAACAAATTTTTCATCTCATCATTAGGTTTAAATTAATATTAAATTATTGCAATTATGGGAATGTAATTTCTAAAATTTGTTTGAATATAACAAATAATGCTAAAATTTATTATATGACAATTTAAAATATAAATTATTTCAAAATTAATATTAAAAAATATATAAATTAATTACTGAAGTGGTGGCTAAAACAAGTTTACCAGGGGATAAACTAAAAATATAATGTTTAGAATGACCTAAAAATTGGTTAACATTTTATTTTATTGTCATATTTTCATTATATCCGATATAAAGATTCATAATCATCCTTTTTGGATACATTATCCATGTGTCAAATTTGGATACACCTTTTTCGTTTCAAAATATCCATGTATCCCCCCTATTAGAAAAGGGAATCTAATATCTTCCATGTATTAGTAATACAAAACCATTTAGTTCTACCATTACGCCGTTAAATATTCCATAATATGAGAAATGAAGCTATCAATCATGTGAGTGGTGGTCTATTGTTTCATTAATCATTGCAATTAATTTCCTATCATTGTCCCTTAAAGGTGGATATAATGATATACTTAATATATATATATATATATATATTATTTATAATATAATTATAGTTATGAAATTATTATACAATATATACAATTATTAATTTTATTTCTTGGGAATTCAATAACATAAATCTTGTATATAACAAAATACATCCATGCGATAGAATCTGATTAATATCTCAAGTACAGTTTATATTGAATGTAATAAATAAATATTTAATGAAAATGTGAAATATATATGGCAAAAATAGTAATTTTTTAATCATTATATAATAATTTATTTTCTTTAATTTCATCTATTTTGATATTTGAAATACATTTTATCCATACATAGGACATACTATCTACATGAAAGGTGTTTTTAATTTTATATAAATAAAAATAATTAATTAATATAAATACATATTTAATTAATATACATTAAACTTATTTAATGGTTATAATTATAGAGATGATTTAACCATGATAATTTTTAGTGGATCAAAAACTATAAATCAATACCTAAATAGAATGAATGTGGTTATTACCCGAAACCTGATTTTAATAAGGTATTCTTTATAAACATGTAATTAAAGGTCATAAGTTACTCATATATGGTATGTTATATATAATTATTCTTAATTTATAGATTTATAATAACATATAATAATTATACAAGAGTTTCTAATGTCTATAATTGGTGTTGATATATAAGGTAATGAAATTTTGTCTCAAAATGACTTCTTTGGGATATATGGTATGTTATGAACCTATATTATGTTATGTGTAGTATATAAATCCTATATTACATGTTTTATAAATAATATATTTATTCTATTGAAATTTATTATTTCATTTATTATTACTCTAGCAGGGGGAATGTTATTCAAATAATAATGATGTGGTAATGGTTTTGGGTAAAAAATAATTTTTTTGGATTATTTATGATTATGATTGAGATGAATAAATAATATGACATATCAATTAAGAAAAATATGAATTATACTATCTTATTATTATTTCATGAGGATACATGTTTTCATGATATTTTACTCTCTTTAAATACCCAATATTCAGAATAATTTTTTTTTAAAAAAATCGACTTCATTTGTCTATAAGGTCAATTATCAATTTTCAAACATGTCCCTGATTTCTAAAAAGCGTTTTTTAAAATATTCATTGATTCATTAAATAAATATACACCCAATTATATTATGTTAAAAAAATATCAAAATGAATCTACATTTTTTTTCAAATCTATGTGCTTTTATCATTTTTTTAATAATGTTATAGGAATACTTATTTTAACCTCAACTAAATAAATCTTATTTTCCACCATAAACAAAACTCATTATTTAATATCATTATTTAAAATATTAAAAAAATTATTTTCAAAGAAATGGATATTAATTATATTAACTTATTGTTTTTTTAAAAGGTGATTTTAAAAGTAAAATGTTTATTTTCCTCAAGAAATTTTCCACGTTATCAATCAAAAGAATTTTCCATATAATATGACATCCATTGATTTAAATAAATAATCACTAGGGATTTGATCCAATGTTTCCACCCTTACTTTTTTTATAGATTTGTATGTTTATGATGAAATTTTATTCATAAAATATATTACTTTTTAATGACTTATTCTATGGATAAATGTTGAAATGTTAATGAAAAAAATTTATATTCATGGAATCTGATAAGGTGAATTATTTATTAACTCACAAAAAACATACGTATTATTTCCATTATTTGATGAATGTGACCTTTATATACCTCCAATATAGTGAATAATGATTGATATCTCATGATATTAATAATTCAATAATGTGGAGTGTACCCAATTTAATTAGGGACTTTTTCCAGTATGATGGTCTTGGGATTGAACCATAGTTTATACCTTTCATTTGTGAGAGAACCAATTATACTATGATAGGTTTTTCAATAGAACATGAATTTTATGGAACTGATTTTATATAAATATTTTTATGCCACTAATCTATATACTATAACAATGTTATTATCTCATTCTATATGATATTTCTTTACTCTAAGATTAATTTCTTATGAACAACAAGGATTTATTGAATGACTCAAATTTATGATCTATAATATAAATGTTGTGTTTTGAAAATATAATTCCAATGTTTCAATACCTATATACTAATATTATATTGAAATATCCCTAATTTATCCTTACTGATAATTTAAGATAACCCTTTATAACATTCCCATTTCCCATGTTATAAAGAATGTTATTTTGTATGATATGTATGAGAAATATTATAGTTATGAAAAACATAGTGGCTGATGTTGTAGATCACTTATGGGCATGTTTTTTATATTTCCAGGTTTTCAAACGCAGAAGAATAAATGGTTATTTAGTGTATCATAATGATATTCCATGATTATTTATATATGATGATAAAAAATACATGTATAAAAATATTGGGTCACTACATATTGTATATAACATAGGAGAGTTGATACATTTTTATATTGAATGAAAGAAAAAAATGTAATTAAAAAATTATTGAAATATAATATATTCTCTCCAATGTGAAAGAGGCACAATGTGAACATTATTTCAAATCAAGGATGTTATATGATTTAAATCTCTTCATGAAATATAATTTTAGTTGGTTTATGTTGTATCTTATAACATATATTTTGGATAAAATTCATGAATATGAAATTTTAACCATAACTATATTAATGATTCATTCAATCATAAAGGGTAATAATTTTACTTATATATGAATAATTTACTCAATATTTGAAATAGAATACCATTTTAGACTAATTATTATCATACTTGTCATCTTGTAATAATTTTTATTTTTTTAATAATTCCATAAAATATTATATTTCATAAAAACATTAGTAATATCATTTATCACACTATTAATTTAATTTGACTATAACTCCATCTAGAAATTATTTAATTTAATTCTTAATTTAAAACAGTTTATAATTTATCATATATATCTATAAATTCATGCTTCACTATAACTCATAAAAATGATATGTTTAGTATTTTAATAAAAATTTATTTTATTTTTCCATTAATTTAAAAACTAATGAATCAACATTTCATAAGAATTAAATCTAATAATCCTATAAATGAAAACTAAAAATAAATTATCCTGAAAAAAAATATTTTTTATTTTCAAAATTAAATTTTGAATTTATTCATAAATTTTTCCCCAAATATTAAAATATAAAATCGAGAAAAATTAATAATTATTTTTTAAATTTTATCTTAAAATAATAACATAAATGTAATAAAAAATGTAAAATTGATCAAAAAATTTCCTATATTTAAATTTGGAAGGATATAAATAAATTCCATCAATCTAGGGAAACAATTTCTGGTGTTATGTTAATTTTAGACACCATAACACATTATTTTTAACCATAATGACCCGATATAGGATTTACTAATTTAATAAATTTTATCATAGATTCGATTCATAATTCATTCAAATAAAAACTAACTATTTATAAAATCTAAAAATAATTAGTACAAATATAGTATCCATTTGTTTATTCATTTTTTACAATTTGAATAAATTGAAATTATAATTAATTCACAAATATAATAAATAATTATATAGAAAAATTGTGTTTTAAGAACAATAGTTATTGTATATCAAAATTATTAAATTTTTATAAGTAAAATTAGATTACACTAAAAAAGGACATAATATTTCAATTTATGATAATATCCAATATATAATGGTATGTTTATATAATTTAATTTAATTAAATGAAATCAGAGTATTTGTAATATTTTTATTTTCACTATTTACTAAAAAATCAATTACTTCATAAAAAACCCATACTTTCACCCTATGTTATTCAATATATTATAATTTTTAAAAAGAAAATAAATTAAAAATAATACATATATTATAATTTTTAATTTTTTATCTTCACATTATCTTAGAAAAAAAATTATTTTTCTATTATTTATTAAAAAAGAAAATCATACTATAATTAATGATTTGGTGTAACATAGTTCCATCTTAAAAAAATTAATCAACAATTTTTTTTTGAATTTATACTCATTAATATATTTGGGTTGTTTTTTATTATCATACAATCTTCTTCCCACATCACATATTTAATCTTATGATTTCTCCAATGTACCATTAACGGATGAATTTTCTAGTTTATCAATATTTATTCCCTACTGTCCAAAATCTAGAAAGGAATTTTAGAGTAAGATAAATCTAGCTACAATTATATTTCCGCAAATATGAAAAAATTAATTTGATTTATCACATACATCCATAATAAGTATGGATGAAACACATCCAATTTGATAGAGATTCTAGTATTCATTTCAAATGATATTCCAAAACTAACATTATTTCTCAAATTTTAATAGGTATAATGTTATAGGGTATTTGTTTTCCATTCGTACCGAACAATAAAATACACTACCACAGAATATAAATTAATTAAAACTTCATATCCCACTTGAAATACCATATTATTCCTAATGTTGTTATCATACTCATTTTTCTTACTTTGTTATGACAAAAATTTAAAATGAATAGTGTTTATGTTTCTTGTCATCTCTTAGACATGTTCTATTCCCATAAGATATTTTTCACTTACATCGCCCAAAAAATTAAGAGTATCAAAATCCTTTCAATATAATGCTTTGTAAAACACCATTTGAATATATGTAATAATATATTATAATATTGAGAATCCCCTCTAGGTAAATACTAATTCGACAGACCATACAATCCATGTGAGAAAAAACACACCATGAATTCAATGATTTTAATTTTCCATTTATGTTTTCCATTAATTATAGTGTGATAGATAGTGATAAAATGAATCCTTGTATCCAGATCCATTTTCATATATTTCTAGAATTTTGATGCAAACCAATGATCATGGTATGATTAAATCTATAGATATTTACCATGATGTATTATAACATCATTTATATAGAGCCGTGTAAGGTTATCCATATGTAAATGTTTACTTATATAGTGGAAATTGTTTAGATTTGGTATGGTGATTAGAAATCACCAATATTACATTAGTTTTTCAATGATTCACTTGTAGTACAGTACATAAATACATAGTAATATCTTCCCATTTCAACAATGTTTTTGGTAGTGTTTTAATGGATCTTTTAGGATGATATCTCTAAGCCATCATATGTGGAAAACCCAAAAATCATGTCAAATAATCAGAAATTTTACATTTAAACTATTCCCACAAAAATTGAACCATCAAATATCTATTCATTTTACTGATAATAGGGTCTATAGTGAAATTTCAGTTATAAACAATTTAAAATATTTCCATTTTTATATATGTTTTAGATGAAACACATAACCACTCTAAATTATATAATGACATATTTAAATATGATGTTGTCCAATTTCCCATCATCTATACATTCAATTTTATTTTTAAAATAATCTTCAACAAGAAGATAATATTTTTTTATTCCAATAATTTGTGTTTCTAAATAATTTGGAAAATGTTATTTTTTACCATAAGTTAATAATTTATATATCCACCTTTACTAAATCAATTTATATAAGATCCATTATGATCTACATTGTGGTTAGGAATTGATAAATCATCATGTTCAAATAATCAGCTACATTATTTTCCTTTCAAAAAATGTAGTGTGTCAATAAATCATAATCCTATGGTAGCTTGAGCAATGAAATGTTCACCATATAAATATTTCTCTATTAAATGATTAATTTTATGAACTTATGGTATGTTTATTTCTCAAATAATTCACCATAGATATAATTTCATAGTATCCTTTATTTAAAAACCACAACCACCAAATCAAGATCATGATTAGTATAGTCTTGTTCATGGGTTTCTAAATACCTTGATGCAAAAGAAATAACAATATTCTCATTCATTTGGAAACACCATTTCTGTTTATTTTAAGAATTAATATATATCAAAATCCATAATTTCATTATGGTAGTGTACAAATCAATGCATTTCCAATCTATTAGTTAATTCTTGAAATCATTTTCACATTCATTTTCCTATATAAACATAACTCTTTTACATGTTTGTTTAGTTAATGGTGCATATAATTATTCAAATTATAGAAAAAAAATCACTAATAGTATCATTCCATTTCAACGAAATGACATTCCATATATATGTTTACTAGGGTAGGATATTTTTTGACTACCTTTATCTTCACAGGATCTATTAATATTTTTCTTCTAAATTCTCTTTTAATTAAATGAATACAAATAGAGTGTGGGTTTTTCTATCCAAATGTAATTACATCAAAATCATAATTTTCATTCCGTATAGGAAATTTTTTTCTTTAAAATATATTCATTATTTACTCAAAACTAGATGTACTATTTAAAATAATCAATATTTGGAAGATATTAAGCTCCATAATACCATTGAACAAGTCATTATAGTGAGTATGTGGATAGTTTTTATTTACTGTAATAAGATCTATTTTTAAATAGTCGCAAAACATCCTAATAGATCTGGAATTGTTATTAATAAGTCAAATGGGTCTCCCTAAGGTGATTCCATAGAGAGTATCAATTCCTTTTCTCATAACTCCTCGTATAATTTATAAAATACCATAACTCCAAACTATCAATTATTCAAGGATTTTTTGATATTGGTTTCAAATCATAAATAAATCAATGTAAACTTCAACATCACTTTTTTGGTAAATTTCTAGGATATTAATCAATAAATACCTTAATAGATTCCTGTAAAATAGGATCCCCCTAAATTTAAAGAGTACTCTCACTATCATTACAATATTCCTTAACTATATCCCCAATAATAACATTTACAAGGGCTATAATTCGTAGATTTTTATTTGTCATAAATACCATACATACCCATTAAATATAATGAATTATATATAATCATCATTTATTTTAATTTTATTATTAGGTTAATAAATTATTTTATTGTATTTATAAAGAAAAAATCAATGTATAATATAAAAATTGACTATAGTTTTAATAATCATGGATATAAATAGGGAATATTTATCTATGGTAATGGGGGATGAATGAAACTTCCTTTAAGAGATGATATTACCAATGGGAGTTTGGAATGAAATCCCCCTTCATAAGGTTATTGGGAAATATCTAATATTAGTAGAAAATTTTTATGACATTAAATAGTTTAAATATGAGTAATTGACTAAATATTTATCTAAAATTGATTTTATTATTAATTTACATGACACCACATCACTATGATCCTTGTAAACAGTTCTAGTGATTTTATAATCTTATACTTTTCCACTAGACCTCTTATATAGACTGTTTCATTGATTCATGGGATATTTGACTGAGTAATGCCCCATTTCTCAAAATCCAATTAACTAGAAATCATTTTTTTCTTTTTCCCATTAAATTCATTATCCACGTGACACTTATATCGCCACTTGTAATAAACTATAATTCCCTTCAAAAAATTTCAAGGACATCACATAAAACAATTTTCACTGGATTGCTATAACTTTGTTTTATTTTTTTCATTGACATTTAATTATTTTTTTGGTTTTCATCAGACCTATTATTCCCTTGAATTTAAATAAATATATTGGATCTTTATTTTTTATACTATTATTGTATAGAACATAATGATATAGCATAACATCATTAATGATTATGAGAAACCAGTTCCCTTTAGTGTATTGTATTAAGGGCATAAATAAAATGTTTGATCATAATATATGGATTATTTGGGTAATATATTATATACATATCATATCTTATAAAGGTAAAATCATTCACTGGGACACTTCCTTCATTATTATTCATTATTATGGGGAAAAGCATCCTCATTTTAGTTTTTTCTCAAGAGAGAATTATTTTTAAAATATTTTTTTTTAAATATCTCAATTCCTATTATTCTATTTGTTCTTCCTATATATAATAATTTATTAATATCCAATAAATTTTTTAAATTAAATATAATAAAAAATTAAACCAACATAACTATTTCACATTCATTACATCCCAAGGTATGTAATATCATTTTAGGAGACTAAATACATTTGTCAATAAGCACTGGATTAACTGTTCCACTTATATATGGAGTCTTCCTATCCATGTGATGATCCCATATAAGAGAATATATATATATTACATCATGATAATATATATTTGAATACTTATTTTACATTACATATGTAATACTTATTAATAGTTTGATGATATTATAAACTATAAAACTATTTGTATTTTCTTTCTCATTAGGGAATTATTGAAATTGATCATGGGTGTTGATTCACATTCTTCCACTAGGTGACATTACTATATATTAGAACACACTAGTTTCTCTCATAATCATCATGAATATTGACCCAAAAAAATATCTCCAATAGTAAATTTTTTCAAATATTTTAATGGATTACCATAATTCCAATAATAATTACAATCATTTAAATTTTAGTTCCCAATGTTTCTACATCTTTTTTTTCAGATACCTACTGTAAAAACCCGTTTATTATGTAGAAATATATATGAGGGATATATTCATGATGGATATATATGTTTAATGGATTTGGAGAACCATATGCATACGTGATAATTGTTTTAAATAAGGAATAATATATTAATGATAAGACAATCTAATGAATCACAGCCCTAACCCGGTTTAAATTATTTATTATTCATATATTGGGTAATGGAAAAAGAATAACCATGATATAAACTTTTCATTTATGATTGAGTAAAATTAAATATATTATCATTAAATACGGGAATTTTTTTTGAAATGGTATAAAATATAAAAGACATTATCATTAATCAATAATAACATAATGTGTAATAATAAATAAATTCTAAATAATTATAATGCATTTTATTTGATTTCATGATATCATAAATATTGATATATATATATATAGTAAAATACTTGTATAATGATATTTTATTATTTGTATAAGAATACTCTAAAACCAAATTAATTTTTCCAAATGATATTTTCTCATTAGAACTATTGATTCACCAAGGGAACATTCAATTTGATTCCCCATATGTTAATGTATATAAAATTTATTCCATGTATATTAAATGATAACTTTTATTCATATAAAAAACTCATTATCGATAATTTATTATAGTGAATAAATAAAATGTAATTCCAATATTTCCTCAATTAATCAAATAACATTCATGAAAAAACATAGTATGTATAAATGTTACATTATTTATGGAATTAAACTATCAATGATCCAAATAATATGTATATTTAAGAAAAATAAAATTACCAATAACAATAAGAAAATGACTTTTTTCTGTTGAATGTTAGTGTCCACAAAATTTATGAATTGATTGATGACATCCATCAGAAAAAAATATTTTACTGTAAAATCAAATCTATTATAAAATATTAGTAAATTGAAATAAAATATTTACAAAATATTTTTATAAAGTTTTACCGTTTCCAAATAATTTAATTCATATATATTTAGATAAATGGTTTAAAATGGTTTTGGTAGAGGGAGTGTCTATTATCGTCATATACATTAAAAAGAAAAAAAACTTTTTTACTTTTAATAAATAATATTCAATATAAACCATATATAAAAAATATAAATATTCATATAAATCATCAAAAAATTGAATAAAAATTTATAATTTCTTTTATAAATAATTTAGTTAATTGAAAATACCATTTACATGTGAGTTAAAAAACTATGGACATAAAAGATTGATATTCCCAATCAAAAAAGAAATAAGAGAATATTTTGTATTTAATTATCCTCATGAAAGGGTAAATTGAATTGAATCATTTATCATCACTAATAAAAATATATTCATGTAAAAACATCAATAAAGATGTTTATATAAGAATTTATGATAATTATTGTAATTACCCTTTAACTAAAAAATTAAAAATAAATAATATTGATCAACATAAATAATATATTTTCAAAAAATTTGTTTAATTAATTCATAAAATATTATTACGCAGATGTGAAGGATATAAGAAATGGAATACAAGAGAGGGGTATTTTTGAATTTTCGTTAATGAAAATAATATAAATTTAATTTGTAAAGTAAAATGGATGATTAATTTTATAAATTCCAAACTAGCAAAGATATGGCCTGATATTTTACTTAAATTTAATTAAATTATAGTGTTTGATGATTTATAATTCTTTTTCACATTATTTTTTTCTTAATTACCATATTTACCTTTTAATGTTTTGAAATATTTTATGAATGTAATCGGTCGTAATTCCCGAAAATAAAATACACTTATTTAAAAATTTCATACTTTGGAATCAAAAAAGATACTATAAATTTTTTTATTATTAAATTTATAATTTTTTCGTTAATTTTTTTTAATATATATTACTAAAAGGAAATTAATAACTACATTTAGAAAAAATCATTTTATACATAAAAAATTCTTATAGCAAAATAATGAAAAATAAGATTAGAAAAAGATTATTATAAATATAAACTTTTTATTTAAATTTATGACTTAATGAATTATACATTTTTACAGTTACGTTACATGATTTAATGGAAATAATATATTTTATTTTAAAACTCAAGATTTTTCACTTTTTGGTGAAATACCCATTATTTTAGAAAAAAAAGTATAATTTCACTATAAGATAATTTTGGTGAAATAATTTGAAAATTAAATTTTAATTATTGAAATTAAATATATATATATATATATATATATATATTAGTCCTTTTATTGAATTAATATATATTTATTGTTTAATTGATTATTTAAATATAAAATCTTATTATAATTAAATCCTAAGTCTTATAAATTACTTGTTGGAAAACTATACATCAATACACACTATCCATAGTTTCATTCATCATTTCATATCACTACAAATTATCTCTCAAATACCTATATGTCATTTTCTATAATATAATATAAAGAATGTTTAGAAATGGTCCAGATCTAATAGGTCCCTCTTCTTCTATCATATATATGGAATATAAATCCTCTACCTATACATTACCAATACGTCTGTATTGATGATGTATTTATATTTTACATCATTATAAAATTTATTATTATTTATTAAATCATTTTAATATATCTATGAATTCACTATCAATTCTTGTAATAATGGTTTGATAATTTCATGGAAATTAAATGATATTTTTGAATTCCGATTAATTACCATTTCAAGCATTACTAAATCAGTATATATAGATTTGTTTTAAAAAATTTCATATTTAAAACAACATAGTATCTAATACAAAATATATTTGAAATCTTATTTTTCCATCATAGGGAGGTAGTCTACATTGAAATTACAATAATTGTGTGCTCAGAAAATGTTCTTTATCTCATGATATGATATTTTTAGTGGATATTTATATAATACTGTTACTATACTTATATATTGTGTATCATTTTCTAGAAATATTATGATTCAATATATTCATGTAAAATATTATATATTACAACTCCACATCATTATTTGGATACTTTTATTCATGGATTTCCAATTATAATGATATATTATATTCTACTCTATCATTTTATCCAAGAATAAAACATAATTATTTCTTTGATGGAAAAGTATATATTAAAAATCATTACTTTATTGATAAAAAAATATATAATAGTTCATTATACATTATATAATTTACCTTAAAAAATTTTTCTCACGTACCCATGGATGTGTAAATTTAAACCCAATTAATCTCATCCTGATTAATTAGTTTTATAGTTGGGAATTTCTTTTTAATAAATCAAATAATTTATTCTCTACAACCAATTAAAATATTGATGTCATTTTTTCATTGTTGTGTGTCATTATATGAATAACATTTCCATTGACGGATCAATATATATTTTATTCTATGAGAAAATATATCTCTAAATATCATCTTCTACAAGATATAATTGACACTTACTGAATTTATTATATAATAGTTTTTATATAAGAGACTCAATAATTATTCAAAAATGATTCTATTATTGATCAATAACTTTAGTTTGTATGATGATATAATCAATAAATACTACAAAAATTTTATCAAGATCATCCTTGAATAATATTTTAAGCAATGGAGTAAAATTAGGAGGTTCATTAATCAATCGGAAGGGAATTAAAATAATCACATAATTCCAATTCGTTGAATAAAAATTTTCCTAGTTTATAAAATATTTCAACATACATAAGATATGATAAAAACAAAAAATCCAAGGGATACACAAATATTTATATCCTTGAAGTTCATCAAATTCTTAATTAATTTATAGAATGTGATACTTATAAATGATAATAATGGAATTTTTCAACCAATAATTGATGAAAAGATTTGTAGACCAATCATTAATTTTAAAAACATGAAAATTTATGACAAAGGGGAAAAACTTTTTTGTATAAATCCCATAAATAATCCCACAGTTCTTTCTTTAAATCTAACAATAAAAATGGTTCTATTCTCTAAGAAGTGCTGCATATTTTTTTAAATTGTTCAAAATTTAAATGAATAACTAATCATCACTCATAGGTATATGTTATAGTAATTCATCGGGATATCCATCAATGTTTTCATGAATAATATATAAATTCTCTATCCATAGTATATATTTCCCTACTATATATATATCATTATATATTCCTCAACTTCGAAAAGATAATTAAAGAGATCCATGTGAGGTTGAAAATATATGATTCAGATAACAAATTCTCAAACTAAAAACATGGAATTCTCTTCCAAATTTATTAAAAGTATATCCTTCTCCGAGAATTACAATATTGAATTATTTTAGGAATGAAAATACATAATGAGGATTATTTATAACATAATCATGTATTTGAAATTCATTTTTAAATTCTAGAATATTTATTCATATAAATCGAGTTTGGATGGTATACCATTAATGTAATTTGATTTGAATTAGTAATCATGATTTTAAAATATTTCTTTCGAGTGTTAGTTGTGATTTAATGTTTATATAAAACATCATAGATATAAATAAATTAATATATATGGAATTAAATATATCAATAACTAATTTATTTTGATCAATATTATTGTAATCATGTCATTTAGAACTTCATCATAATATATATTAATTTAATAAGATATTCATTTCCATATGGACATTTTATATTTATAATTTCAATTGACTCATTTGGAATTTGTTTTAATAGTTCCAAATATCATCATTGTTCAAGCCTTTGAAATTGGTTGGTTTATTCTTATCCATGCATCAAAAATCATAATTTCTTATATATATCCATACATGAAATAATCTATAATTTCAATAAATCATGTTCAATTGAGTTTCAATCCTTAAATATTAAATTTGTGGAATTTTCTGGACCCCTTATTAACTTTCATCGTACTTCTTCTTTTGGGGTGATAATCCACCCCCCTCATTTTTTTTAATTTATGAGAAAAAATATAAATAAGATCATTTATTCCTTTCGGTATTATAATTTTATTATATTTCATCATAAAATTATTTCTCTTAGTGACTATTTCTCTTATAATTATCAGATATAGAAAATCATTAATGTTACAACTCATAATTATAGGATTTTTTTGCCAATTTATATCATTTGTTTCATTCTTCTGAATTGTATATGGAAATTCAAAAATGTATTATTTTTTATTTATTTTTATATTTAAGAATTTACATTTCATATCATATAATTTGGATAAATAATTCATTTTTAAGACATTAACCTTAAAAATAATTCATTCCAAACTCATCATCACACCCAACTCATTAGTGTTATGTATCAATGGCCACTATTGATCAATATATACATTTAGATAATAGATTTCAATGAGTACTTTTTTTCTTTTAATAAACATAGTGCGAGAGATTGATTCTATAGGTATATTATCCACATCAGATATACATATGGAATAGTATTATAATTTAATGATTGTATTTGAGGTTTTATGATAGAGTGTAAAATTGATGTTTCATGTTTTGAATTTATTGGTAACTCAATCATGGAAGAGTTTCTAGTCATAACATACATCAAGAGAGGTAGAGTAGTTATAATATAATAATCATCCTCACCATACTCATTGAATTAATTAAAGAAATAATTATTTAAATCTATAAATAATAAACCAATATTGATATATTTTCCATTCATTAACTTGTATTAATGAGTAAAAAATGAAATATAGTAGATTAACTCATAATTTATGGAACATTTAATAATAAAATATAATTATAATGTGTGTAAAATTATTCTAAAATAGAATATTAATTATCATAAGTCTTGTAATAAAGATGTCAAATTGTTCTAGTAAGTTCATAGAGATCAATTTTTCAATGTTTATTCTCGGTTATCTCTAATTCAAATGGTAATAGTAATTACTCTAGTATCTGAGATCCAATGTTTATGTATCACACTAGAAAAAGATATAAAATAATACATTCCTCATGACTGAATAGTTTGTTAGTCTTAATATCCTCAATATACACATGATTACTATGTTAAATTTTAAAATATGAAATAAAACATATGTATCATGGTGAATATTAATATTTCATCCAATATAATTGAAATAATGGAAAATTCAGTTTTTATTAGCTTGGTAATATGAAAAAAATAGTGAGCTCAGATTCTCATTATGGGAAAGTGTACAAAAAAATATACAATAGAAGCTATTAGACATTCATTTTATGAAAGAGATAAAAGATTATAAAATATGAGAAAAAATAAAATATCATTAAAGGATAATATATACATGAATTTATTATAAAAATAGAAAATAACATGGATAATAATAAAGGTTATCATAATAACATAATTTATAATTTCATACACCATAATCCTACTATTAAATCGTCATGAAAATATATATTTCATGTATTGGTATGTCAGATAAAAAATAATTTAGCTTGATTGTCTCATGTGTCATGACCCATCCCCCAGGGACAATGTCATGAATACCCCAAGCCCACCTTCCCTAGGCTAGGGGATGATGACTAGCACCTATTGGAATATTCCATAAAAAGAGAAGGAATTACCTTTAAACCTATAAAACACACAGTCCGAGAACACAACAAAAGAAACTATGAAGTAAACAACTGTAAAAAAATAAGTGCTGAAAGTAAAAGGGGTCGGAATACAAGCCCAACTGAAAGTATGAGTACAACTAAAAAGTGAAAATAAAATAGAAAGGAACAATACAACTAAAAAAGGGAAAATAGATTCTGATTCATCCTCTAAGGATCCTACCTAAAGGGTAGGTACAGATCACCTCCTCAACACTCCACGCCTGCCGGTCTCCTACGTGTTCCGCTTAGTCCTTGCTCCCACAAATCACAGCACAACTTCTTGTCATCTGCACAAGACACAATAAGGTTTAGGTATAGCCCATGCAAGGGTGAGAATAATGATACTCAGTAGGGACCCCGACACCCCCTAAGGTCTCTCAACATTTCACAAGGAAATCCACAAAGCCTGATATCAATCACAAAGAACAATGAAATAAACACATCTTAATTAGAATCTCAGCTCAAACCAGGTATACAAATCAGAGAAACAGAATTATGATCCTGACCCACATAGGATACCCATGGATGCTGATTTCCAAACAGATATTCTCTAATCCTTGGAACAAGTAACATTCCACGCCAAAACGTCGAACACCTTGGCTACTGGGGAACAACTCCAATAACGAGTATAGTGGGCATCCCATGTCACACAAAGGTGTTCCCCACTGTGGGTCTGTTGTGTCACACAGGTGCTAACTCTCATGGAATGCTGAGGTACTGCTCTTGTTGAGTAACAGGGGTCTACCGCATCACACAGAGAAACTCCCCACCGTAGTTCTACTGCATCACATAAAGGCGCTCCACTACTGGGCCGTTGAGTCACTATGAGTCTAAAGGTCAACAATTGTCATGTCTAAGACAGTTGCATGTTTCTGTATGTAGTGCACCTGTAAAAATAGATCACTGAGAAACATGTCATATATCAACTAGTGTGATGTCTTACTAAGAAGTGACCTGATGACCCACCATATCCCATGGGTTCTAACGCAACAGATGGCATGCCAATTGGACGTTCGGTCTGTGCGTTATTGGCTTCTCAGTTTCGATGGACAGATTGGATTCGAGTGTGATCCATCCCGGTCATACTCCATAATTCTCCCAAACTATAATGGAGTAAGTCAAAATGACAATATCGTTCCATGGATTACAACATCGTAGACAGTTCGTCAAATGGACGTCCGGTTTATAAGTTATGGCCCTTTTGTGAAACTGTTCGGTACTTGGTCCGGGTTCGGTCTACCTCGGTCAGACCACCTCAAGCCAGTTCGGCGTGGGCCAACCCGGATCGACCAGGGATGACACAACCCGACTGGGGTTCATCACGACCTGGGTCAACCTGGAACACTGGGCCCAGCCTGACCATGCTGGGCTGCAGGTCGGGCTGCTGGGCATTGGGTCGTGCGGCTAGGCCGCGGGTCGGGCTATGGGTCGTGCTGCCAGGCCACATGTCACACCTTTGGGCCACGATTCGGGCTACCAGACCCCGGGTTGGGCCGATGGGTAGTAGGTCGGGCCGCTAGGCCACGGGTTGGGCTGCTGGACCGCGGGACCGACACGGCGGTGCCACCCACCCGGGGACCCAGGCCGCAAGGAATACCCAGACATTATTCGTCTGGGTAGGGATGACGAGGCGCGGAGCCACGTTAGTTGGTCAACAAATGGGGGTTGAACCAACATGGTCCCACATGGCACTGCGGGTCCTCCCTACCGCAGCCAACATGCCGCGACTTTTCCACTTGGTGAGAAAATGGTGCACACCCTATCCACCGGTCATCGATCGATCTAGCGGCTCCTGCTCCATCCACAACCAACACAGGCCGTGGCCCTACTGCAATACGGGCACACTGACGAAGGCATGCCCAACCCCTACCAGTTTTGTCGCGACCGTCTGGTGTGCTGGACAACCTCTCCAGCGGTAAGCGTCAGTGCGCCGCACCATCCCTCGTGGTTGACCAGTGTGTTGTTTGCCTTCCTTCAGTTGTCATGACTGACAAGTCTCGAACTCCTTTGTTCATCAGTAGCATGTGACGGGGAGTCACACCTCCTCCACATCCAGCCTATGCCGGCCCCTCCGATGACTGCCACGACTTTTTTCCATGACCTCCTCTTATGAAGTGCATCGACACGCTATCCCCAATGTACCCAGTCAGTATCATCACACTATCAGTGTTCTATGGAGGTGAAAAATTAGCAAAGTAGCGGGGGGTTTGGGTTGGGTTTATTAGGTCTGCGCCCTCAGTTTTTTCTACCAATCATGTGGGGGTTAAGGGTTTAATAATAAATTTAATTAAACAATAATAAAAAACCCCACAAATATACCTCGCAAGAACCTCCCACAAGAACGAATGAATCATGGATCAAACTGTTACTCGGTTGGTCCAGGTTCATTGTATTATTCAATAACGGGGAAGAGGATATCATTCCAAAAAAATATAAATGAATAACCCCTATATTGTAACCCATTTAAGAACATCTACAGATTGAATGTGAGTTGGTAGTCTTCATTCACACAACCGATTCCCAATGACGCCACTCATAAATTGTACTTCGGTTTGGGGTTTGGTGTCGTCTATCACCTCCCACTGGGTTCAGCACAATTTTCTAAGGGTCTGACATCACGGTTCTCATTCAACACTAAACTATGTGTGAAGCTATTCTGATACCCCTCCCCAAGCTCCATATATATTGGAAAGGTGGTAGGTTAAGTGATGATGTTGGAATTTATTGGTCCTCATCAATTAAGAATCCTCCTAATTCCCAAATGGCGTCGTTACTTAGGGATGGAAGGTCAATCCATTTATTGTCTTGAGAGATAGCTAGAAACACCCCTTTTCATATCCGTTTGTGGATATGAAATAAAATAAAAAATTTATTATATTTCATTTTTTTCAAAAAGTCGAAAGACATAACTTTTTCTCCAGAACTACTATGGTCAATGTAAATCATCCCATAAGAATATCTCGGCACTACAGATTCAACGATGCCCTCATATTTTCCAACTGAGCAATGATTCAAAAGTTAAAAATTGTCTCTCATTCATTTACTGAACATAGTATAAAAAAGTTTAGAAATTCAATTCAGGAACACCGGTCCTCGAAATCACGTGCCGTCAATTTTCACATACAATTAATAATTTCTTATAATTAAAAAAAATTACAACTAAAATCTATGTATTTAGATTCTCCCCATATTAGGGCTTTTCATTCACCAATGACAAAATATAGAATTAGAAAACAAATGGGGGTACTGAACACAAATCCAAGCCTCCCGCTTCCATGAGCACTCTGGGAGGTTCTCGTGCTACCAGCAAACATGCACTAGTGGTATTGACCGCCAACGAATGACCCACTCCTATCTATCCTCAATCTCTACTAGAACCTCCGTAAACGTCTCCCCATAATCTGAGAACATATCTCCATGGTCTATGACATGAGATGGTTCGTGCATATATATCCACATTCGGGATATGTGGAAGACGTCACGCACCATCCCCAACTATGGTGTATGTGCCGAGTGGTATTATACCTCGCATATCCTTAAATGAATCAGAAATGGTCCGATAAGCCTCGATGACATCTTGTCACCTAGTCCAAATTGTCATAGTTCCCATCGAGGAGTCCCCTGTAAGAAAACATGGTCCCACTCCAGGAACACCAGAGGTCTCTATATCCTATCGGCATATGACTTCTGTCTGCTTAGTGTAATATTCACTGGTTCATGGATGGTCTGCACCTTCTCAATGGTTTCTCGTACTAACACTACCAATAAGTGATGACTCCCCTTGGTATGTCCAGCATAGTGGTAATCTGCAAGGTTAACCGTATAGGGCCTCATATGGGGCCATACCAATGGTGGATTGATAACTATTATTTCATGCGAAATCCACCAAGGTCAAGTGATCCTCCAAAATATGGCCAAAATCTAAGACGCATGCACAAAAAATGTCATCTATATTTTTAATGGTCCTCTCCGTCTAACCATCCTTCTAAGGATGAAAGTCGGTGCTCAAACGTAGCTAAGTCTCAAACACCTCGAGTACTACCATCCATCACCTGGATGTAAAACGTGTGTCACGGTCAGATACAGTCATCGATGGCACCCCATGGAGTCACACAATCACTTGAAAGTAGAGGTGTCCCAAGACCTCTACTGATTTGTACGCTCTGATAGGTAGGATGTGGGCCGACTTGGTGAGTCTGTCAATAATCACCCAAATAGAGTCGTGACCCCTAGCTGTACGTGGAATCCATGTCTCTATTTCTATGTAGATTACATCTACCATAAACTATGGAACCTCTAGTGAATGAGCTAAGACTATTGGATCCGGATTTTAGGCCTTCACATGCTAACAAGTGAGGCATCATAAAAACAAACTCTGTCATTTCCTTATTCATCCCTAGACACCCGTGCTAACACAAGAGGTCCCGTTTCATCTTCACCACACCAGGATTTACCACTAGAGGGGGCGTTTGGAAGTCCATAAACACTTCATACAAAGCACCACTGGTACCATGGTACGCCCTATGAAGAATATGACATGCTCCCCGCCATCAAAAAATACATCAGGTTCCTGTCTTGAGGATATATGATGACGTCAAGACTCGCAGTCTGTGTCCCCAAGTTGCACCTCCCTTACTCACTGAAGGAGTGGTGGAGTGAGTGTCATAGAATAGAGGTATGATGCTCTATCTCTATCCACGAAGGATATCTACAACTCATCTAGCTTCTCTGTCGCCTCACTCAACAACTACAGACCAGACCACTTATTGAGCGCATCTTATACCATGTTCACCTTCACAAGATTATAAACTATCTCAAATTCATAGTCATGGAGGAACTCCAGCAATCAACGTTATCTCAGGTTCAATTCCCTTTGAGAGAAGATATACCTGATACTCTTTTGATCAAAGTAGACTATAAAAGGTTCTCCCATTGAGTAATGTCGCCACATTTTCATGGTGAAGACCACTGTGGAAAACTCCAGGTCATGGGTATCATAGTTCTGCTCATGATGTCTTAGTTTTCTCAATCCATATATGGTCACCTCTCACTCTTGCATCATTACACACTCAAGTCTGGTCCATGATGTGTCACAGTAGACTGCACACCCAACTTCCTCATCTGGTAGCATCAAGATGGGGGCACTCTTCAGTCTCTTCCTCTTCTCCTAGAAACTCTAATGGCATCAGTCTGTCCATACGAAGGGCTGCCACTTCTTCATCAACACTGAAAAGAGTGAAAAAACTCTAGAAATGTTAGGCACGAATCTCCGGTAGTATCCATCTCAAACCAAGAAACATCGAACCTCAATGACAATCCTAGGTAGCCCCCATGCAAGAACAACCTCTATCATTGATGGATCCACTGCAACACCAGCCTCTGAGATAACGTGTCCAAGAAAGTGGACCTCTCGTATCCAGAACTAGCACATTGAGTGCTTACTATAAAGCTAGTGCTCTCGGACTGTATCCAAAACTACTGGAAAAAGATAGGCATGCTCCTCCTCCATTGCCAAGTACACCAAGATGTCATTGTTGAACACCACCATGAAGCGATCGAGGTATGGATGAAATATACTATTCATGAGTCCCATGAACAATGCTAGGGCGTTGGTCACTTTGTAAGCCATAAACAATAACTCCTGATGGCAATACCGACATCTATAGGTCTTCTTATGCACATACTCATCACGTATCATGAGCTAATGATAGCCTGATCTGAGGTATATCATTGAGAAACAACAAGATCCCTCCAGCTGATAGAAAAAATCATCAATCCTCAGAAGTAGATACTAGTTCTTAACGGTCAACTGGTTCAGGCACCGTTAGTCCACACAATGTGTCAAAATCCCATCCGCCTTCATTGCGAACAAAAATTGGGGTTTCCATGGAAGAAAAAATTGGTATTATGAACCGATTTTCCTACAAGACCTCCAACATTACCTGTAACATAAGAAGCACTGTGGAGCCATTTGATTTTCATGTGTAGATATCGGTTTCTTGCAGGGGTATGAGACAATGTAAAATCCTACCTCTCTATGTGGAGTTAGTCATGGAATATCATTAGGAAAGACATCGGCATAATGGTACACCACTATAGGATATATCAGAATCTCAACATCAGCTTCTCCAAGGGTATAGATAGCCAACTGATTAGTAATTGGTTGCACCCTCCTATGGGTTAGTACATCATGTGCTGCAAAAGGTTCCCTTCTTGATGGTGAGGTAAAATCCGGTCCCTTCCGTGCTGACACACCGCACATGGCATCTAATACAATCAATATGACCATGGACAATAGATAACCAGTCCATACGCTACATGACGCCTTTAGGCCTCGACGCCGCTACTTGGATATCCCAGATAAATCTATCCCCTCCTAGAGTAATCTCACACTTCCAGAAATAGTGTGTAATCATCGAATCCTCTCCCGTAAGAGTTTCATGCCATAATGATGGAGCCAAAGGCTCCACCCGAATCTCGGAGCTCCAAACGAGGGACATGGAAATAAAAGAGTGAATGAAACCAGTGTCTATAAATACTGATACTAAGGTGGAGTAGACATATATTGTACCTCTAAAAATCTATGGTGTCCCATGGTTTTAGGCCTCAGCTGCCTGGAGCTGATATCATCCCTTTACTGTTTCTCCACGTGGTCGGGGTGGACCACCTGGGGGTGGTGGCTGTAGAACCTCGAAACACCACCCACCACCTACTGCACAGCTAGCTCCTCTACCATGTCTGCATGCTGAATGTGGATCTTCTCCCTAGAACCCATTCCTCTGCCTCAGCGGTCCCTCGACCATCTGATGGTCATTTGTATCGCGGGTTGGGCAATCATGATCCATGTGACCCGGCCCGCTGCACTTATAGAAATACTTGTCCCTCCCCTGACCTACACTACCTCGTGAACTCAACACCTCCGACCATGAATCCCAGGGACATCCACTAGGAGATCTGGTCCACTTGGACCTTTATTTCATCTTCATACTACAATCCATATATGAATCTGCCATGTGTCGCCCAATGGTGGTTCTCGCGGTCGGTGCCAGCTCAGCTTGGATGCTCTCTACGAAAAGAGCCCGCTCTAGCCGCCCAACCTTAGTCGGTAGGTCGAATGATAACATTGAAGCTCTGATCTCCCATCAGAGACCCTGATCAATGGTCTGGGTCCTGAAGAATGGGTCATGTACCATTTTGGTGGAGTAGAAGGAGAAATTCGTGAACCTTGCCGAGTACTGAGCCACAATCATGCTGTCATACTATAAGAGCAGCTTCTATTGTATACACACAGAGAGTATGGTCTCTATGATGAAATATTCCTTGAAAAGTCCCTCAAAGTCCACCTAGATGAGGTTTTCCTCTTCGTGTATATAGATAATTAGGATCCACCATCTTTCTGATGCTGCCTGAAAAGGCTGGCTTCTAGGATCACCATAAAATTATGGTGTCCCATGTAAGCAAAAAACTCTAGCCAAAGCCTCCAGCAAGTCCTCATCCACATGAGGATCCATCTCTCCTTGGAACATCAGGGGTCTCTTCCACTAGAACTCATGCAACACACTCAGTCGGTGTGCACCCTCTACTGGCGAGGCTAGTGGCAACAGCTTCCCAATGGGTAGTGGTGTTGCTTGTACACCACCTAAAGGTGATAACGGTGTAAGAGGGACCTACACTGAGGCCTCACCTCTCGGTGGGACAACATCGCATACTCTCCCAGGAGTCCATGATGGCAATCTTCGTGACATCATTCTGAAAAAATACATGTGTTCCACAATCAATAAGTTATCCCTGGTGAGATGATTCAAGAGATCAACAAGAAATATTTTCAAAACACACAAAATCGGTGTTTTCGTGCGATGAGTCGGAAATCAGAATTCAGGGACCTAATGTATGGATACGTCTTCCGCCACACCAACACTGGATTCCACAAATGGAAAACTGAACTCATAATACAAAAAAATATTTCCCCCAAGAAAATATCAAAGTCCTTATTCTTTGGTAGAACTGAACTACTTTGATACCACATTTTCACGACCCATACCCTAGGGCCTGGGCCGTGGCTACCTCAATCCCGCCATCCATAGGACAGGGGATATTAACCTACACCAAAAGTAATATTCCCTAAAATGGGAAGGAATTTCTTTTAAAACTATACAACACATGGTCCATGTACACAAAAATAAGCTACTGTGAAGTAAACTGCTGTAGAAAAAGGAGTGGTGAATGTAAAAGGTGTTGGAATACAAGCCCAACTGAAAGTACGAGTACAACTAAAAAGTAAAAATACAACTAAATGGAGAATTGAATTGAAAAAGGGGGAAAATACCAAGTTGTCCTCTGGGGATCCTACCTAAAGGGTAGGTATAGATCACCACCTCAGTACTAAATGCCCGTATGAATCCACCGCGTACCACTGAGTCCAGGCTCCATCAGACCTCAGCCCAGATGATCATTGTCTACAAAAGACACAACCAGGTGTAGGTGTAGCCCATGTAGGGGTGTGTATAACGTTACTCAGTTGGGACCCCGAGACCCCCGAAGGTCTCTCAGAATTCCTCATGAAAACCCACAAAGCATGGTCTAAATCAAAAATAACAAAGAAATAAACACAACTCAATTTAATATTCAGCTTAAACAAGGTATACAACTCAGAGAAATAGGTTTATGATGATGACCCACATAGGATCACTATGAATATTGATAGCCAGCCACTGATTCTCTAGGCCTAAGAACAAGTAACATTCACATTTACAATGTCGAATTCCATAGATGTTGGATAACTCCACCTCATACAAGTACAGTGGGCCTGCTGCGTCACTTAGAAGCACTTACCACTAACTTTAGAAAGATGAGGTACTCCTCCTGTCAAGCACCATGGGACTTCTGCGTCACACAACGACGCTCTCAACTGTGGGTCTGACGCATCACATGGAGGCACTCCCCCTCATGGCCTGATTAAGTATTTATCATGTCGAGTACCGTTGGACTACCATGTCACACAAGAGTCCTCTCCACAGTGCGTCTGCCAGGTCATATAGAGGCGCTTTCCATTGGGACGTCGAGTCACTCTGAGTCGAAAGGTCAACAATAATCAAGTGTCAGCCAGTCGCAGGTTTCCGTACATAGTGCGATTTGGAGAACCGCTCCCTAATCCATCAGTCATGTTTCAACACACACAAAGACTCAAACTGAAGTAACTTGATGATATGTCATGTCATAGGGGTTGAAACACAACAGATAACACATAAAATGGACACCTGGTCTATTAGTTATTGGTAATTCAGTCCTGAGGTCCCAGTTGGATTTAGGTGTGATCCATCCTAGCCAAACTCTATAATTCTCCAAAATTATCATGGAGTATTCCAAAAGGATAGTATCAATACAAGGATCTCAATTCTAGAGAAGGTTCATCAAACATACATCTAGTTTATATGTTAGGTCTCGTTTTATGTAACTGGTCAGTATGGGGTTTGGGTTTGGTCCGCCACAGTCAGACTGGCCCGACCCGGTTCGGCCTGGGCTGACCCGGATCGACTTGGGTCGACCCCGCCCAACTCAAGTCTGACCCAACCCTGGTCAACCTAGCACACTAGGCATGGCCAAACCCGACTGGCATGTGGTTCATGTCACTGGGCTGTGGGTCACCGCCCCGGAAGTTCCACACTCTTTGTTGCATGGGCTGCATGGTATACAAAGAATCAACATGTCTGGATAGGGATGATGTGGTGTGGAGCCTTGTCAGCATCTCAACCTATGGGTGTTGACCCAATGCAGAACCACATGGAGCCACGAGTCCACCATGCCACTGCTGACAGTCTATGGCTTTGCAACCAGGTGCTATGCCGGCACGCACCGCATCCACCGGCTGCCGATCGGTCTGGCGACCCCTACTCCCACTATGGCCAATGAAGGTCTCAACACTGCTACCACGTGTGCGCGCCACCGGGGGCACACCCCAACCCTGCCAGTTCCATCGCGGCTAGACAGTGTGTCTTCGTCCTCTCTATTGACGAGTGTCAGTGCACCGCACCATCACCCACAGCCGACTGGTGTGTCAGCCACCTTCCTTCAGTCACTGCGGTTAATGAGCTACAACCTCCTTTGTTTATCGGTACACCATGCCTCCTCCATGGTCGGTTAGTTTCAACCACTTTTATTACGATGACAGCCTCCTCTTTTGGTTTTCATAGACGCGTTATTCCCAACGAAGCCATACGGTATCTTTGCGCCGTTTCTTTTCCATGAAGGTGAAAAATTTGGAAATTAGCAGAGGGATCAGGCCTAGTTTATTAGGCTCAGGCCCTCCGAATTAGTTTGAAAACATGAGGGGGGTTAATGTGTTTAATAATAAATTGGATTAAAAAATAATAAAAAACCCTACAAAGATACGCTGCAACAAACTCCTGTAAGAACGAATGAATTTCTGATTAACCCTTCAGTCGGTTGGTCCACATTCTTTGTATTATTCAAGAATGAATATGAGGAAATCATTCGAAAAAACATAAATGAATAACCCCTACCTCATAACCCATTGAAGAGTGTCTGCGGCTTGAAGGTGGGTTGGTGTTCTTCGTTCCTACAACTGGTTCCCAGAAATTCCACTCATATGACGTCCTTTGATTCGTGGTTTGGTGTTGTTTGTCAGCTCCCGCTAGGTTTGTCTCCATCCTTTAAGGGTTTATCATCGTAGTGCACTTTTAGAACATAGTTTCATGGAAAAGCTGGGTCGATACCCCTCTACATGATCCATATATATAGGAGATTCATAGGGTAAGTGATGACGTTGGAATTTAATGGGCCCCATCAATTAAGAAGCATCCTAATTCACCAACGACGTCGTTACATAGGTATGGCAGGTCAAGCCATTTATTTCCCTGACACATCATAGGACCCACCCCATTGCTTGTATGTTGGTGGATATGAAATAAAATAAAAAAATTATTTCATTTATTTTCTTTTATAAATTCACAATACTTAACTTTTTCTACGAACCAACTGCGGTCAAAGTAATGAATCCTTTAACCGAATTTCGGTGCTGTGGATTCAACGGTTCGCACAGATTTTAAATCAGAGTAATATTTAAAAACATAAATATTTATTTTCATGTTTTTACTAAAAATGTCCAAAAAAAATCAGAAATTCATTTCAGCACTCCGGGCCTCGAAATCACCTGCCGTCAATTTACGCAAACTCATTATAATTCCATATAATTAAAAAATTTACATGGAAAATTCGGTGATTTATATTGTGAGACCCATTCATGAATCATTGTGTTATATAATATTAATTCCATATCTTCTGATAAAAATTTTAATTTATTAATCATATTAAATGAATGAATAATAAATAAATTACATAATTATCATTCCATATAAATAAACATCAATAATGGATTAACTAGTATAAAAATGAAATATTTTAACATGTAAATAATGAAATAAGCAAGATAATAAGACATTAAGAGAATTAAAGTGGATGATATCATTATTGAATATCCATAGTGATTTATAATAATCATAAAATATGATTATATTCATTAAAAACACATTAATACTGTCAATGTAATTTATACAAAAAAATAAAATAATTAATTATCCTTTGAATAAATAATAATTAAAAATTGTGTAAACAATTGTAATTTAATTTTTATTTATAAACCTTGAAACATTTAAAAGGAATATAGATAAAAAATAACATATATAATTGTGTAAAAGGAATACATATTTTTAATGATAAACCATTATTCATTTCCCACTTTCTTAAAATGTAAATAATGTATAATGTGGAAATATAAAAAAAATTCCCATAAATATTTAACATGGAATAAATAATTGAATAAAATTTATATATAAATTAATTGTGTCATAAAAAAACATGAGGAAAAATAATCAATATGGGTATCAAGGAGAAATATTCCATATTAAAATTTGAGAAATAATGTTTTTCTTTGTTCTAAAAATTATTCTGTTGTTTTGACATCCAAACAGAGGGAAAATGGATGGACTAAATGAGAAACCCAAAAAATATGCATATAATTATAAAATATATGGGGTTTATGTGAATAATAATATAAAAAATATACTTAATGAATGTTGAAACATAAAAAATCTCGATAAAAGAGTGATAAATTAACAAAAACTGTTTAATTGGATCCCTACTTGGTCAACAACAATCCATCATCATGTATAATATTTTTTTATTTACTAAACATATAAATAAACTACATTTATATATATATATATCCTTAAATATATCATTTATTGACTAATATTTTTTAACAATTTTATCATAGTTCATTATTAAGATCATTTATTAAGTTGTTAAATGTTGTGTTTCAGACGTACATTTTGATTCAGAAATTATTGTCCTTACAGGTCGAAAAAATTACAATCACCTAAAAATGTTATTGATATTATATATATATATATATATATAACATTTATATATCAAATATAATTTAAACACATTTATATATGGATTTTATGTAAAATTAATTTCATCACAATGTACTGGCGGTAGTCCGCACAAACACGTGATTGATCGTTCCATTTTTCAACAGATGGGGGAATGGAAATAAAAAATATCTTAAAAACATAGAATCAAAATTATGTTAGTAATATAATATATATTAATAAAAATTATATATATTCTCATTCATGAGATTTGATTATAAAAAATTACATACATCTTATTAATGAAGGTGGGGGTCTATATGTATGAATGACTTACATAATCATATTTTATAATAAGTATATGAAATATAAAATGGTTTTAAAATATATTAATAACATTTTATTATATTTAATATAATTATTAAAAATATTTATATGATTATAAAGTAGATTTATTATGGTAATGTAGAAATAAATACAAAAGGGTCGGGTAAGAACTCATAACTCTTTCCTGAATAATCTCAATTAAAAGACACCTTAAGAAAATTTTAATGGTAATTTTGGTAACAGAAAACATATAGGTAATGTAAACAGCAATTGGAGAGATGTTTTGATGGCCAAATTAATGTTATTATTCTAATTTAGGTTGATGAAATATGGATAAGAGTTTCACATTTATATGTAATTAGAGTGGAATTATTGTAAATATTGAGAACATTTAAATGTAATAAATTTATTTTTTTGTGAATTTGATTCCAATTTAATTAAATTTAAAATATATTATATGTATTTTCTTATTTAATACAACAATTTTAGATAGAATTTTGTGATATTTAAAGCCTGATCTCTTTGTATGAACCCATGTTAACACTTAGTATAGTGAATAAATACTTCCACGGTAACAATTAATTATGAACAATCATTAAGATGAACATATATTATAGTATTTAGTGTTAACATTACTATAATGTAATCAATTTTAAAAAATTAAATTCAGATTGAGTGCAAAAAATAATTTTAATATTAATATGTAAAATGTAATGGGAAATTTACTTTCTCAAAGTTGTCTCATCTTTAACAATTAATTTTGAACGAAAAAATATAATAATTGATTGTTATTATTACTATTTATTTATGAATAAATGATTCATATTTATGTCAATTTATAGCCTATAAAAAACAGATTTTATCATTAAAATAACATAATTAATAAAAATTATAAAATAGATATACTATTATAAAAATATCAATTTTTTTAACAATTTCAATCATAAGGTTATAAAACCCATGTAATAATTTCAATATTTTTATATTAAATATTAAATATATTTTTTATATAAAAAACTGTTTAGAAAATTTTAAAGTCATTATTATACCATATTGATGATATTAAATGACATTATTTGAAACAGATTCATTTTTTCTTTATTCTCCAAAAATCTATTATTTCAAAAAACAGATTAATTAACCAAAATAAAAACATTCATTTTGAACTAAAAATATTCATCTTATTTGAAATATAAATGTTTATTTTGCATTATATGAGATACAATTTCTATTACAATGATAAAAAATAAGAACATTTTATGGTCAATAGTAAATGGTTATATTTATAACCTACTATAGTAGGATCATGGGTATGACAATGCGAATGATATTGATAAAAATATAAATGGATAATAGAACACATCAAACAATAAAAACCTTGTTATATTTTATGATTCAATGTAATGGAGTTTGAATATGTTTTTTTAATGAGTTTAATATTAAAATATTAAATATACATCTATGAAATATTTAAATTTCATCACATTATATATGTTACACACTAAAGATGGTTTGTGGGAGGGTTTTAGAAAATTTATATATATAGTGTTGTAGAAATTACACATATATATAAGGATATTAACAAAACCCCAAATATTTACCCAATATAAGGTAGATATGGAATATGTTTACATACCGATATTACAAAAATTTCTTACATATGTTATTATATTTAAAAAATATTTAACGTATACCATAAATATGGCCAATATAATGGAATTTCATATGTGGTTTGATTATAAATGCAAATATTTATGGTTTTTGTAATATAATTGAAGTAATATATGAATATAGAATATATTATGTTAATTAAAAATAAAATCTATAATTTAATCATTGGTTAACTATATTACATAAATTAATATATCAATGTATAAAACTGAGTTATCCATAATCAATTCACTTCATGTTTATTATAGTATAGGGTAACGATTCCTATTTGAATCTCCAAAAACAATTAGGTTTGATATATGCCATGAATGTAAGGAATCATAATTTTATACATTTATGGTGAAATCCTTAATTGATTTACAATTATTTTCGGGTTGCGTATGTTGTCGATCTTTCTCAGAAGGGAGTACAACTGAGATTATATTTTCTCTTCTCGTATAATTTGTGTGACATATAGTTCTTCGATTGATAGAAAATGGGGATGTATGTTATTGTAACTAGATATTAAAAGTGAATTTTATATCAATCATATGATTGTAATTTTATGTGAATATTTGTAAGGGTGAATGGCATGTAATATATTCATATACATAATTAGTTTATATAGAAAGAATCGATAATTTATAAGTATTCTACTTGGGATTGACATATTAATTATCCCAAGGATACTTTATGTTACAAATACATAAAATATATGAAAATTAACTCTTTAATATGAATATTATGGTGAACATTGATGAAGATAAAAATTTGTTAGATGGATTTGATAATACCCAAGTTTATAGTTTGAGTGGAATTTATTCTTTTCTATAGGATTCTCTTTGAGTACTTTTATGAATTAATTATTTATTTCATTAAATGATAAAAAGTAAAATTCTGTCACACATTGTGGTTTACTAAAAAATTTGTTTACTTATACTCAAATGTCTCTTTTTATAGTGTTTCAGAGTTTATCTAAATATGTTTTGGAAAAATATTCACATGGTATTTATTATGAAATTTATTAAGTGGTATATAATGATAAAATTAGGAATCTTTTTGGGAAGGTATTCTTAAGGTTTGTCTTTGTGGTCTAATATTTTTTTTGTAAATTATGAGTTAATTCATGAAGACTAGTTTTGTAATAACACACTTCTATTCATGTCTTTAATGTCTAAAATGAGTCTGTTAAATAATAATATAAAATATCAATTTACCTTAATTACATGTGAATTATAGTTTTAGATTATGTAAAAATTGATTATATAGTGTATTTTTAGGTGATATCTTAGGTGAATGATGAATTTCTTTATTTTCATGGTTTTAAGAGATTAAAAGTGGTAGTATTTTGATACATATATACATCATGTGCATAGATATTTTTTACATTATATTTCATCACCATATATGTTTGGGGTACCCTTTTATTAGGACCACATGGTTTCCAGTTCTTTTCATCAGGTATATAGTGGTGCATAAGGTGGCTTATTTTGGGTGGTTGGGTACCAAGTTCACCTATAAACACATTCATATTATAAAATAGTGGGGGATATTTTATAATATATGGAATTCTACATTACCATCCATTTTGGGTTTGGATACCTCATTTTGGGAAATGTAGAAGAAGATATCCATATTTAGATAATTATTTCTCATCCATTCATTCACTATAGTTTGTGGAATTCTGGAGCATGTTCTATTGATATAGTGGTATATTTTCATTCTTCTGAAATTCCCCCGAACATTATTTCTCTCTTCACTAATGTAACCGATTTTATATAAGAATTTTATATTAGTTAATTTATTAAATAATGTAATTTAACTCATATATTTAGTATTTTTATATTTATGGTTCTCCAAGAGTATTTAAAAAACCGGACCACATAGAGTCAATTATTTTATTACAAATATATGAATTAATTAGATATTTTCATTAATTATGAACAAATTTATTAATGAATTGAAATGATGTTATATGGAATTTATATGATATAGTATTTAGGGAAGTCAAAGTTTGAATCAAACCCGTTTCTCAAGGTTTGAGTCCCTGTAGATCAAACAATGATTTTATTTTGGAATTTTCCATGAGAATTCATTATGGGAAATATTATTGGTGTTATTATGTTAATTGATTATAATTTATTTATTATTAATTAATGTGGTTATTAATTTGATATTGGGTATCATGATGATAGATTATGGTCAATTGTTTTTGTTCCATTATAGTGCATAGGATGTTATAGGAAAGATAAGACCATTTGAGCTTTGTGGCCTAAGAACATATTCTTAGGATTTCTACACATATTATGATACAATTTATATGGAGTATATAATTCAGATGTAGTTTACCCTAAAATAAAATTAATTTTTACCATTTTTTCATTTGTATTGAATGGATGTTTTCGAAACAATGTTGGATACATACATAATAGTAAATGTATGGCTCATATAATAATCCAAAGGGTATTAAACTAATTATTTATAAATGTGACATAGAGACCCAAGATTTCACGAACCAACCCTGGTCGACCCTGAACCGGTCACCCGAGCCGGTCTGTGACATGGCCCGAGAGGCGTTCCCGATCCTCCCGTGCGGGCGACAAGCGCCAGGGCATCAACAGAGGCTATGGGAACGATTTCGCCCAATATAAATAAATAAGACAGCCAAAATAATACAGAGCAGCGCAGAAAAGATAAAACAAATAATGTGACTAAACAGGAACAAACAGGAGTCAAACTAACCAAACACGACGTCCAAACAAACTCCATGCGACCTCGCGGGTCGCTCTCCGACTCAACGATCAAGCGTCGCCCTAGATGAGCGTACCCAATCTATAGCCTTTACAAACACTAAAAACAGAAAAGAACTATAGGTGTGAGTATTAAAACTCAGTAGGCTAGCCCGATATCTATTCCCAATGCACTACCTTTAAAATAAAAGAAACATCATTTCAAGTTTTAAGTACAATTTATAAAATTATGTTTTTCTAAGCATTTTACTTAAAAACAAATTATGAACCATTGCCCTTAGACATTTATAAATTTGGGTTCATTTCATTAGTGTCAATGACATTTCATAAAAGGGGAAAGTGATGTTTAAATTTTCAGATTTGTACAAAGGGGACTAAACACTTTTATTTGAAAACAATTTTTAGAAACCTAATCAAAATCAATTTACCATTTTCCAAGGAAAACAATACACCAGAATGCACAAAGTAAAACACAAAACAAGGAAAATGTAGGTATACATGTGAGAATCATAATCATTACTGCAAGCTACAAAAGCTGAATAGACATGGGTGAACCTAGGAGATCGAGAATAAACCAGAAGACACCAATACATGAGAAATCATCCTTATCGACATGTCACGATGAAATCAAAACTCACAATACGCTTGACCATCCACTCACGGGCAGGTCAAGGGCAAATCCCATAGTAATAAACCCAATATATCCACCTACTATGGGCCACTGGTCAGTACCATAACCTACCAGTGCAACAATCATTCTTAGAATATTTTCTCAATATGCCAGATTCCCATGTCTCAAGTGTTTGAAAAAGGGGTTAGCCAACTGATGCCAATCGAGCATCCAATCATATACATATATATACAAAGCACAACAAGCATCACCCCGTGCCACTCCGTGGAACAACCTCATGCCTTTACACTACTCACGTACCTGGGGGCCACTAATCGCGGCCTCCCAAATATTCAACTGGGACCAAGGCATGAGAGTCGTCCTAAAAGGGTTTTTATCAAAACATTTTCATCTCTTTCCATAAAGTTTCAAATGGGCATTTAATACATTTCACAATCACTAATCAAAAAAAAGTACAACGTCTTTATAGGAACAAACCCAGTTTAAAACAATTTAAAGAACCCACAAAACACTACTTCACAGGCTGCCAATATTTTTATAAACCAAACCAAACCATTTTCTTTTTCCAAATAATATTTAAGAGCCAACCGGGCAATTTCTCAAACGAACCAATGTATTTGTTCATGCTCCAAAAGAAATCATTTCTCATTAAACCACAACTCTATTTTATATTCCATGAATTATGTTTAAAAGCCAAATGGAAATTCTTTCATTATTGGGTGTCCGCTCGTCAACAGGATGTTTCATGTGTCGTGTATAAAATAAACGGCTCCTTTTGACATTAAACAACCATTTAAAAATTAACCCTCTTATATTAAAAATTAATTATCGTATATTATCTCATATTTATTACAATTAATAAAATGTTGATTTTGAAAAATTATGGTGCGCAAACAGCATGAAATAATTTAACTTAAATTTTAAAAGAAGTGCAAAGGGAACCTACCTCAAGATCAAAGCGTGACGACAAAACGACCTTGGATCCATGGCGCGATGACACAACGTGTGTCCGAAACCACATGATAAAGTCCATCACTCTGTATAAACAATATCGAGGACTCAGATACATACATAAACTCAGTAGAGAATTCGAAACCAAGCGGCGGGATTAAACGCTCACCTTGAAACTAAAGCACGGCGACGACGGAACCTCGGAAACAAGGCGCGGCGGTGGCGCTCACCCAGAAACGCCCTGCGCGGGTCCTAAAAGTCCTAAGCCAACAAATAAAAACCCACCATCAACAAGAGTACAATGATGAAGATAATAATGATAATAATAATAATAATAACGTGAAAATATATATTAATAATAATAATGATAATAACATAATAATAAAAATAATAACATAATATTATTGTCATAATAATAATAATAATAATAATAACATTGATATAGTAATAAAAATAACATAAGAATAATGTAATAATAGTATCAATAATAATAGAATAATAAAATTGTTATTGACATAATAATAATAACATAATAATGATTATAGTAATGATATAATAATAATATTAACATATAAATAATAACATTGCCATAATAATAATAATGATCACATAAATCATAATTTTATAATAAAATGTTAATAACATATTAAATAAAATTAAATAGAAGAATAAATTAAAATAAATAAAAAAAACTGACCTACGCGGCGGAGCGGAGGAAGGATAAAGAAAAAGAAGAAGAAGAAGAGAAGAAGAAGAGAAAGAAGAAGGGAAGAAGAAGAAGGGAAGAAGAAGAAGAGAAGAAGAAGAGGAAGAAAGAGAGAAGAAGAAGAAGGGAAGAACAAGAAGATAAGAAGAAGATGAAGAAGGAGAGAAGAAGAAGGGGGAGGGTCTGGTGTGGGTGCAGTAGGGGAGCAGCGGCGTGCAGGAGCAGCGCCGGGGTGAGGGGGTGCGCGCCGAAAGAAAGGGAGCCGGGGCGCTGGTGGCTTGGTGCGGCCGGGCAGTTCGACGATGGGTGCGACAGAGGCGCGGCAGGGGGGGGGGGGTGCGCTGGCTGGGAGGTCCGACGTGGGACAGCGGGAGAGGGGAGGCACGAATGAGCGGGTGAGGGAGAGGTCAGCGGGATGGCTGGGGGCCGCTACGGACAGAGGTCGGGGTAGAGGGGGGTTACGGCTGGCTGGGAGAAGAGGAGGTCGGTGTTGTCTGATGGGGGGAGGTGTTTCTTGGCGGAAGTAGGGGCTGGGAGCTACTGTGTGATAGCAGACAGAGGAGGAGGAGGCACCGTGCTGGGTGCGTGCGACCGAAGGAGGCAGGGGGCGCGGGAGTCCCGCGTAGGGGAGGAGCGCCGAGTAGGGGGGTCCGCTGGAGGCGAGTCGCCGGGTAGTAGGGGCGGACATAGAGGATGCAACGGGGGAGAAGAAGAAGGGGGAGGGCAGCTCCTACGGGGGAGAGAAAAAAAAGGATAAAAAGGGTGGGCTGCTAGGGTTAGAGGGAAAAAGATTAAAAGAAAGAAAGAAAGAAAAAAAAACATAAATGAGAATAAAAGAAGAATAATAATAATAATGAATAGATAAATAAATAAATCATTAATATATAATTATACTTCCATAAATATCTCAATAAATTCTAATTGTAATAATAAAAATTTAGTAATATTATTAATAACAATCATCATTATTATAAAACTCATTAAAAATAATAATACTAATAAAACTTAAGTAATAAAAATTTGTGTCAAACATTAATAATAATAATAATAATAAAAATAAAAATAGTAACCACTAATAATAAAATAAAAATAATAAATGAATTTATATCATCTTTAATAATATTAAATTTAACAAAAGGCCAAGTAATTGCATGGGAGGAGCTGCGCGGCGTCGCGCTCCGCCCGCGCGTCCAATGTTGTCGAACCCAAAATGCGCACTTTTTATCCTAAGCTCAAAAAAAGAACAAAATTTTTCGCGACTCAAACCGAACCAAAAAGAAATTAAGGCCAGACGAATAATAAAATAAAATAAAATATTAACCCTTGTCGGGGTGCGATAATTCTCCCTACAATAACACTTTCCGCCCACAGAAAGCCACCACACTATCCAGTCGATCGATCAACACCTAAGGATTTCACAGAACATGATCCAACATCTTATCTCAAGGATGTCACAACGATTACCAGCGGGACTGAACCTCATTTCCCAAAGTAAATCACCAATAGAGGGAAGGCCTGAACGGCTCCCCACAACGAGGCTTGGGGTCTACAACGAGGGCGTTGTGCTTTAAAGGGGTGGATGTTGTAACACCCCTAAAAAAGTGAGACATAAAAGGCTAAATGTTACTACCCATGTCAACAAGGTGAACCTTCCTTTTCAGAAGCATGTCTGATTAGAACTCCACAGTTAAGCGTGCTTGTCCTGGAGTAGTGATCAGGATGGGTGTTCTTCTGGGAAGTTTCCAGGATGGGTGTGAGTGAGGACAAAACACACTGGAAAGGACATGTGTTGGATTGTGAGGACAGTCATTAGTCTGATAAGCTACCCTAGTGAGTAATAGCCTCTGGTGTTCTAAGAAGGAAACCAAGGTATTACAAGAGACCCATGGGGTCAGACGATAAGGTTCATGGCTCGGGAGGCGGGTCATGACAAAATGGTATCAGAGTAGGTTTTCTCTTAGCATACCTCACTTTTCAGAGCGCCCTTTGTTATTTGGGATGTCAAGGTAGATGGAATCGGATTGTCGGGACTTGAGGGGTAGGTGAGAGAAGAGTGTCGCAAACTCTTGCCCGTACAGATCCTCAGGTTTCCAGGGGAAGTCCAGTTTAATTTGTTTGTTTGGGTTTTTATGGAAATGTTTTGCGATTGGGATACGACAAAAGGAGTTTGGACCACTAGTCCTCCTAACCCGCACGGTCTGGCAAGCCATGCAGAGCTAGGGGCATGGTCCAAGAAGGCTCTCTGTGACAGTGACGTGTTTGACATATGGCCGCCAACCATATGGTCAAGTCACCCACTGACACTAGTCCCCTGTTTCAGTTGTTTTGGGTTCCCTTTATTTTTGAAAGTGGTTTGAATCAGAAAAGTTGGTTTAAAAAAAACATAATTGAGAATAAAAGAAAAATAATAATAATAATGAATAGATAAATAAATAAATCATTAATCTATAATTATACTTCCATAAATACCTCAATAAATTCTAATTGTAATAATAAAAATTTATTAATATTATTAATAACAATCATCATTATTATAAAACTCATTAAAAACAATAATACTAATAAAACATATGTAATATAAATTTGTGTCAAACATTAATAATAATAATAATAATAATAATAATAGTAACCACTAATAATAAAATAAAAATAATAATTTAATTTATATCATCTATAATAATATTAAAATTAACGAAAGGCCAAGTAATTGCATGGGAGAAGCTGCGCGGCATCGCGCTCTGCCCGCGTGTCCAACGTTGTCGAACCCAAAACACACATTTTTTATCCTAAGCTCAAAAAAAGAACAAAATCGTTCGCGACTCAAACCGAACCAAAAAGAATTTAAGGCCAAACGAATAATAAAATAAAATAAAATAAACACCCTTGTCGGGGTGCGACACAAGAGGTGTCGATCCCTATAGAAATGTAATATATGTTATAGTTAGAAGGTGTTCGTAATAATAAAAATATTGTGTATGTGGGTAGTTAATATATATTGGGATTAGTCATGGAATGGTTAGAACCTCCCTATCATATTATAGATATTAGAAAGTTAATTGGTATATGGGGTGAGCATTCCCCCTTCAAAATATAAATTTTCTAGGATGATAAGATATTATATGCGATATTTGTATTGGTTGGTGTGGGAGGATCCCCCACCCTTATTGATCATTGAGAGTATGATATACATTATTCCACCATTACGTGTTTCACATAGATTTGATAGATAAATCCTTTTATTAAATAACGATATGGTTTTTTTAGCCTTGAGGTATGTTATGTTCAATGTGTGATATACCTATGTTGATTTGTTAGGATATTAAAATGAGAGACAATTAGAGTTATCATGGCTATGCTATTCCCTGGTAGATAATGGTTTGATCCTATAAAAATTTTCCCTTGAGGGGCATATATTGTATAGATACCAAGGATATCACCTTCGAAATTTAGGATATGAAGGACAATTTTTTCCTCATGGAAAAACATTTTTTGTTTTGTATTAATTAACAAGGGTTGTTACCAACCCATGAAACTATTGATATATATATATATATATTCATATATGATTAAAATTTTGAAATGGTTTATATTATGATCACCCGTCTTTATGATATATTAAATTTTTATGAATTTTGAAAGGATTTTTGTGATCATTGTAATCATAATGGTGTGTAACAATATAGAGTTAATTATCATATATGTTATATTTCACGGAAACTGAGTGTAGATTGTTATATGGGTTGGGTGTTCATGATAACCCCTTTTGTTCATTATGGGATAAAAAAGAATGTGATGATATGGTTGGTTCAACTATTCCATAAATAGATGTGAGTGATTATTGATTTGATGTTATGTTATGGGTTGGGTGATTTTGAAAACCAAGAAAATGTTTTTTAGATTAGTTTCTAGTATTTTTAAATTTTTAGGTTGGAGTGTTCATTTTAATAATCAATGTGTTAGACCAGGATGAAAAAATGGAATATGTTCAATTTCATATCAACTAAATATGATTTTTTATTTGGGTGAATTGTAATGTTGTTGCTGGTTAGACATGTTTCATCCCAAGGTGGTTGTGAGGTTGTTGGTTAGATGTGATTGTATCCTTGCTAGATGTTAGTCTGTAAGGTTGTACATGATTATTTATAAGGATATTATTATATGGTTTTATAATAATTCTTGTATGTTTTGTAGTTACTTGTGTTTAAATGATGTGTTATGTAATATGACAGGAGACTTAACACCTCGAAAATATTGTTGTGACATGTTAAAATACGCTCTAACACTTTGAAAAGTAGGAATAACATCTCCCATGTGTCATGAGGAAAATATGCTAATCATTAATATTATTTTGTTTATAGTATTATATTTAATAATTTTGATCATATATCATTGTTTGTGCACTATATATAGTTAATATAGTAGGATAAACATTGGATGTTCGTAGCTGAGTTGTACTAAAGCACATAATATGTACCATTTACACATTTTAAAATATGAATCCTCATGAATTATAGAATAGTTATGATAGATAAGAAAGGAAAGATGTTGGGATATATTGAATTACCAAAGTGTGAGTGTGTGAATATGTTGGAGGTGTAGACCATGTTGTGGTTATACTTAGTTCCATTTATTTTTGTATTTATTGAATATGAACATCACATGTTATTACCCATTAGATTCTTCAATACTCATGTGACATTTATCTATCTTTTTTAATTATAAAATCTTATAAAATAATTATAATAGATTTGGAACATAACAATATTAGTATATTTCATCCTTTTTTTCATAATGGATCGTAATATGAAACTTCATCTTTATTTTATAACAATCTATACTTGTGGGTGTAGGGTAACCATAATATCACCGATGAATCTTTATAATAGTGAATAAGCTCCTATATATAGGTATGTGTACATTATGTCATATGGATATTTTTTTATCATCGTTTAGGTAGGCTAATACGTGACGGTAAAAAGTTATATCATCATATTATTCACAAAGATATATTTTTTATTCAATATATATTTGATATAAATTTTCTAAAAAGTGGATGGAAATTATTCTTGTGTTTTGATAGCTCATGTACATGTTGATGTACTACTTATGAAGGAATTAGGAAATATGTTCATGGTTTCTGATGTTAATTTTTTGTTAATTTTTTCCAAAATGTGATAATTTGTTTTGGGATAAGGATTCGTTCAACATAAATATAGGGGGAATGTGTGTGGTAATTGATTCATCATATAATTCACATAGAGTAAAAAATTTTTTATTCTCATTTATGATTTTTAAACATTCTTTTATAACTAAATTTTGTTTTCTTATTTATTTTATGTATAGAAACATTTTTGAATTTTTCAAAAAATAACATTTTAGTGGAATCCTATATAATTAATCCAATATACTATGATTTCCTTCATATTATTTGTCAAATGGTGATTTCACCAATACACACATTGAATTCATATTTTCCCTATAATGGTAGTATAGAACCTAGATTTTTCATGAGGATTAGTTCCCAAGGGTGGGTTGATTATTGAATATGCAATTTCTTATGTGTATGTAAAGAGACCTTTAGTTGCATTATTTACAAATGACTTTTCTTCTGATATATGAGACAAGGGTGTGGAAATTTGTCAACGACCAATGAATTATTCGGGATATAACCTTTTTAATAGGTTAGATAGAATCTTTTTGTTGATATGTGGAATTGAATATTGATGGGTTGAGTTATATAATTGATTACTGCTTAAATTTCTGGTTTATTTTAGTATGAACTTCACTTTTTGAGGGTATTTTGATAGATAGGATAATATTGGATTGCCAGTTCCTTCAACGATGTTAGTGATTCTTTTTTCATTATATAATGAAATTAAGTATCAGTATTTGATCACATATCCATTTAATCCAAAAGTATACCTCAGTATTATAAATAGGTATCCATGGTTGGTGCCATTATTCTAGTAGGTTATCTTGCTTCAGAATCTTGGGCATATGACTATGTAGTAGAGTGACCATTGAAATTATGATATTTAACTCATAGTGGAATAAGTTAAGGTATGTGTTAGGGAATAATTTTTGTAGAAAATGTCATAAATATTAGATGGTTTGGTAGTGGAAGTATTGATTATCAATTGTGAGTGGATTTTCAGACAATATCATGTATTGAGTCAGGGGATTGATTTGTTTCGTAACCAATTTGCTGTGTTGATTTAGGTGATGGGGAGACAAACATTGTATGGTAATATTTGAGAAAATTTAGGAATGAAAAAACATTGATGACATGTGGTGAATTCTAATTGATGTATTTCAATTGATGTTTATGATATAAATATTGATATGTAAAGAGAATTTAATTTAAAAGATTGAGGTGAAGATGGTGGGATGTGATTCATGATGGTTTCATTTGAAAAATTGTTAGTATGTGGGTGAGGTCATTTAGGTATTTTTATGTTTTTACCATTAGACCTGCATTAGGGTTGGACACTAAGATGTACCTTTGTGATAAGGTAGATTATGACTCTTAGAACCCTCATAGTATTAATAATGGTGATGGGGTGTTGGTGGAATTTGGTGAATAATAAAGTTGTTGTTATAATATTTTATGATATGATTATATAATGGTATGAAGAACAATTTTTCTTATATGAAATGGAAAATTAGGGTTCCCACCCTTTTATAACTCGAGTTGATCAAATATGGAGTTACTCTCGGGGATTCAAAGTTATAGTTTATCAAATAGGGATGGTTCTTTAGGGTGTTATTGGAATCTATTAATAGATATTTTATATGAAATGATTGAATTAGCGATGGTCACAATTTCATTGATTAGGAAATATGAGAACATCATTTTATAAATGAATTATAATATTTTCAGAAATATATATTTTATATGATTAAAATAGAGATAAGTGTGACACAATGGGGGAAACATGATCTATGTGATGATTATTGAACCATGATATTGCCTCTATAATAGTGAGATAGAAACAATATATATTTTAGTATCTAGATGGTATAAGTGCAGACTATAGCTATTTGGGACAACAATATTGCGTACAATTCAGAATGAGCATCCACATTGAGTATTATATTTTGGGACCTTGATTTTTGATGATCGAATATGGGCCATTCAATGAAATATGAATGGTTCTCAGGAATATTTGAAATTGTCTCGTGATGAGTATTTGGTAGGTTCATTCCCATCAATTTATAACGAGGGAAAGACTATAGGGATATTTTTATTTCTGCTACAAATGAGTATAAACCATGTTAACAGATTATTTTGGGGAATATTTTCAATGGTTAAATATTTTTATACAAAAATAGTATTTCATTTTTGTTATTTTGTATTGTTTAGTGGATCGATTATAGTGTATTAAGGGTAAATGTAGAGTACATCAATATGTGTGAAAATATACTATGGATGTTCAGATAGTGCATTCAATACCTAATGACTATAAATGTGTATTTAAGGATTGAGGGAATGAATTGGTTTGTGTTCTAGAAAATGGACTGGATGGCTGACCAAGATGGTGGGATTTTGGTACTCATGAGAGACTGTGAAAATTGGGTTTCTTATATGGGATTTGTGTTGTGGGTATATTCTCAAGAATGATACTATATCTTTTTGACCGAATTATTGGTTGATGATCTTGTGTGATATTGAGTGACTAATTTCCTAATAATTTACAAAATATTAAACTAATATTTTACAATGTTTATGTATTATCAATTCATGAATGTTGATTAGAGTGTAGAATAATTATGGTGTTAGTGGAATCAACTGGTGATGTGATAAATGGGTTGATTGGATTTTTAAGATCAGTGGGTTCCTCTGTGTACCGATCAATGTATTTACCCTAATTTTGATGAAGATAGTTTATATCAGTAACAAAGAAAAAAATTTTAATAATGAATTTTTTTTGATGATCCAATGTGTTTGGTAATGATGTATTTTGGATAGATTACTGTTTCCATTTATATTTTGAAATAACCCAACTGGATGGTGTTTGAAAAACAATTCCATGCTTATGGGTTTTTGAAGAAACTTTCTTTTTTTGGGTCGTTTTTAAATATACTTATCAAGGAATATATGAGCTATTATGTATTAGTTTTAACAAAAAAATTGTGTTATGTTACTGGAGAAATAGATGAACATGTCTCCAAATAGATGAGGACTAAAAAATGTGTGAATTTATGATTTTGGATAATGAATTTATATTTTTGAATCATTTGAAAGTATATAAAAATATTTTTTTATGTTTTTTTTATTTTTTAGAGATGATATTAGTTATGTTTTTTGGTTTTTCAAATTCAAAATTGATGTATGGTGTATATAGTAGGAAACCAAGTATCCACATTGGGCGTACATAGTACCTGATTAGAATCCAGATGAGGGGTTCCCTCTAGATGTGGAAACTGGTTGTTTAGTTCTCAACCACTGATTTTAGGGGGAATCAACGAATAATATTTTCGTAAAATAATTTAGTCATGATTTTGGAAATTATGTTATTTTCTTTTAAAACCCATTATTTGTATCATGAACACATTTTTTCTGGAGGTTGGTGGAGAGATCACACATTCATCCATGTTATTCCAACCCTACATGACATTGGTCCAAAATATTTACGATCATGATCATTAAAAATTGAGGCCATATTTTATTCACATATACCAACCTCACTATATTAATACTTATTATACATGTTAAACTAATCTATTCAATGGATTTGATTCTGATTCAACTGTAGAATCATGCGATTATGTATGAATGTTGAGGATATTTTATCCTTTAATAATGGGAGATCTAGTTGAAAGAAAACATATCTATAACATCGTTTTTATAATAATATTGGTCATCCTTAAATAATGATAGATTTTAATTTTTTTTAATGATAATAGTGGATTTGTTGAAATTATAATTTGTGGATTTTTTGTGCTAGAGGTTTTAGTGGGTGATATGTGTATTGGACTCCCAATATCATAATGCTTAGGATGAGAGAGATCACCAGAATAGTTGTTACCATATTAGTCACAAATAAATATTTATAGAATAAAACATTAGATAAGTTTTATGAATATATTATAATTGTTTTATAATATATTGATGTGCGTATTAATTAGTGATGTGGCCTCTCATTGATTGATAATGGACATTTTTCTTATGTTGAGGTTGAAATCTATAAATTTATGAGGGAGATACTTTAAAATTTGGTGGTTATATCTTAAACATCTCGTAAGGGTTTATTCCATTTTATATGATATGTAATATAAATTCATAAAACTCATTGTGGTTATATATATGCTAAAATGTATTTCCCCGCCAACACTTATGAATAATATAGATGTGTGTGGGTCATAATGACCCATCATATAATTTTTATGGGAAGTATAAGTCATTAATTTACATTCCATTGACCAAAAGTGAGATACCTGTGATATGTAATACAAGAAGGGGTATGATCATTTTGATTTTTAATATAAGGGTACATGTGTAGTTTCTCTATGTCTTCTATATGTTGATGATGTGAGTGGTTGAGATGGATTTACTTAAGTACAAGGCTATGTAGAAAATATGAATTAGCATACACATTTTTCTAGTTGGCTGGTATGTGGGGTTAGTGTTCTTCATTCACTAATATGAATTTATCAAGTAAGACCGTATTGGTTATGATTACAAGTATATGATGGTCATGAGAGGACCATCCTCGAAAAAAATTGGTAGAAAGGAGGATATTATTACAGAACATAAGTGGTTTCCAAATATTATATGGGTTTAATGATACATTGAACCTTAATATGTTGGTATTAATGTTTGTGTGATGAAATTTACATTCTGTGGGTGATCATTCAAGAGTTTTTGAGTAATCATTGAGGCCTCATGTGTGCTTTATTGTTTTATATAACGTAGTGAGACATAGTCCATTCATAGTCTTGTTTTATCTATTGAGAGGATAATAATACAAGGATGAAATTTAAATATCCAAGGATAAATGGGATATATAAGTATATAATGTCTCTTTGTTTCCAAATAAATTGTAACTATATTCAGATAACATATATGTTCCCAACTATTGATAATATTAACATTCTGTTTTCTTTTAATTATAATTTTTTGATTATATTTATATTATGTAAACTCTTATACATTATATAGTAAATGTATGTGAATAAGGATATGAAATGAGCATATAAACCAGGTATGTTAATGATGATACAGAATAAGTTATTTTATGTGTGGGGTAAAATTCCAATATTAGGAGGATTTTATTATTGGTTGGGTGGTCATGATGATCATTTTCATGTGTGATTGGATTTAAAAAGTTTTTTATTATTTTTTTAGACATTCCTTCTAACGCTATATGTTTGAATTTTAGGAAATTAATATCATGTTATGTGATGTGAAATATTTTCATACACGGTGATACTTGAGGAACATGATAGATTTCTTAACATCTATCAACTGATGGATTGTTTGAGTCTATAACTCGTTCCAATAATGTAAAATTTGTTTTCATGGATTGATGTGTGTTTTTTTATGGAAATTAATGCGAATAATGTATTTAAAAATCTTTTTTTAAAAAAGAACTCATCATGAATATCATTCATTAAATATACGCCTAAATAATTATAGTTATTGAGTTCATTAAAATCCAGAGGAATATAGTAAATGTAAAGCTTAGTGGTTGAATGATAAAAAAACTTAATGTCCTATAAAATAATGTTTTTAATGTTCATATTTAAAATAATTTTTATTATTTATCATTTATTAAAAAAAATAAAAAACATGTGAGGAGTATCATCTCAAGATAATTTATTTAATTTAATTATTTAAATGATAGATTATTAGATTTTTAATGTTTTGTGGTTTATAATGATATCCTATAAATAAGACCCTTTAATGAAATTATATCATTATATTATTATAGGTTTCAGATTATATTTACATTATAAATGAAAATATTTTATAATTGGTTCCAAACCCATGGTAAGAATGTTATTATATAAAATATAATTAGTACACATCCAACTTAATTTTAATTCAGATCATGGTAGATTGATCAATAGTAATCAGAGAAGATATAGATTATGGTGTGTCTAAGGTAACATCATGAAAAAATAGTTTTCAATTATTATTACGCATCTTAAACATTTTATTTTTGTTATAATTTAATTTTTTTATAATTATATATATAGAGGGTTTTCGAGATAAAAAATTAATTCGTAAATGTTCACTTTTAGTACCTCATGAATAAAAAATAAGAATCATGGATAGGACCCAAACTATCCATTAGTAGGATGGTTTCATAACTTCAATAAATTTAAACCTTGGCTGAAGGTTATGCCGTATATCATTTAGTTAAATAATAAAAAATTCTTATGGTTGTTCTTAATGATAGAGAGAACCATTTAGATGATTATAAATGGTGTTTTAGTTAATGGTAGATCATAATATAAATGCTTTTTTTAATATTTATCTTCATGATAATTATTTACTGATTAAAATGAGCATAATAAATGAATTTAAATTAGAAGATACTTTTTAGGATTATATTTATCTACAAATTTAGCAGTCGAAAATATTTGTTTGTTAGGGATAATCATGATGTATTATTAACATTAAATAATGGATAATGTTATCTAAATAAATTATAATTGATTACAAATGTTTAATAATTTTTTGGTTGCTAAGTATGATTATTGAGAGTTATGGTAGTGAAATGTTTTTCATCATGATATAGGAATACTATTTGAGGTGGATGAGGTTGTAACAGGTCAACATTGGTTAATTGAGATTATTTGGTCAAATTGTAAAGTTCAATCTGGATTCCATTTTGGGGTGCCCTGAGCCAGTTATTGACATAAACCAATATGAATAACCCAAAACTATAGAGTTTGGGGACAAGAAGCATTGTCTATGGGTGTGTATATGTATAGAATACGCCATACATTTAGAGTGTAACACTTCAAAATATCATGTCTTTCAAATAGGTAAATAAATAAAAAATAGTAATGGAAAATATCACAACATATATTAAACACAATAAGAAATGAATATGAGTTAAAAAATTAAAATAAAGATATGTATTAGTGATTCCAAAGGTAATACCATATACAAAATGATGTGTTATTTCAGTTCTATACATAGTATCCAAAAAAGGTATATGTATCAGTATTATAAATTAATAAATATTCAAAAAATATAAAAACATAATATATCCCAACTACAATCACAAGCCTCATTTTAGTAATGTTCTCCCCTTATCCTAAGAATATAAAAAATTAATCATCGTTCTATGGGTATTTTACTTGGTCCATACACACATCCACATAGTCTATTTCAGTACACAAGGTGGCCTGAAATTTGTGTGCGATAAATCTTACTAGGATTCCAATTGTGGTGTATAAATATGCTATTCTGTGTAATTTATTTAGCCACAATGTGAAATATATTACTGGAAAAAAGTATTGAAAAAAAGTGAAAAAAAATTTGGGGATATTTTTAATCCAACTATGTCATAATCAAAACTAATTATATGCCACAATAATAAGGGAAGTGGAAATATAGAAATAAAAAATGAACAACCCAGTAATACTACGGATAGTTGATTCCTTTACTAGTGTTATCTGTAAATTTATTAAAAATCATACAAAATGGAATTGGTGTGTAAACATAAGTAATTATCCATAACACCCCACCGTATAATTCATATTATCATATTTTACCACATCTAAACAGTTTTACTTGAGTGATATGCATCATTTCCTCACTAGATAATCAATGTGTCAGACCAAGAAGGGCCAAATTAGAGATATAAAAGACCAATGCATCCTCAATTAATCCTTGGAGCATCTCGATGGAATCAAGGTTAGGACATGGTTGACGTTTAAAGAGCATGCCAACTCACCATGTCCACTGTAGTCCCATGAAAGTTGAATCCATGGGGTAAGAAATCCCAAAGAATCCAACCAAATCAATTCCTAAGGAGAAAATAGGTATAATGAATCTAATAATGCAACAATGATTAGTTAATTAAATGATCATTTCATCTTATGGAATTAGGATCCAATGTATTTTGAAAAAGGAAACCACTATTATTGAAATTCTTCATTCCATTTTATTTCATTCATCATTTACGAATCCACGAGTTTACCCACTCATATAAAAATTTCTATAAACTCCAAAAAACAATTAAACTATCCAATAAATAATTAACCACATATTAAAGTAGGTATAACCATTTCTTAATAAATATAATTAAATTTATTTAATTTAACAGGGGAATCCACTAACTATATAAACTCACAAACACCTCATGTGTGGCATAACAATATACTAAAAAATAAATACACACACAATGTGGGGCCTAGGATAGTGAAAATACTTCAACATAGTGAAAGAAACAAATGGGAAACCCTTATTGGTTGTAGTAAATTCAATTATACCATTCTATTAATTATAGTGTCACTATTAGATACTATATTGTGTTGAATTATACAGATATAGCTTATCATACACCTACTTATATGGGAAATGTAATATACCACTTACCATAGGTCGGTAGTAGAATCAAAACATCAAAATTGACCTTTTATATTGATATAATATGAATTTATCAGTGCTAAAAAAGCACTAATAATTTGAGTGTGGATAAAAGCCCAAAACATTTACCAATGATAAAAAAGTTCTATTAAAATGGTTATTTAGAAACACATTTTTTACATCTATTAATGGTCCATATTAACAACTCTTTTTTAACACTATTAAAGGGGGCCTTTAATATTGATTTTAGCACAGATAAAGGCAACCGTATTAAAGGGGTAAATTGGTATTTTTCTTCCTAAACTTATGCGCCTGAATCCCTTTATCAGCACTTCCGTGACATCTTTAATAACCCCCCCCCCATTATTAGTGATTTTCACTCCACCATATATTATTAGCTCATTGTGAATTATCATTCAAATGTGCACATACCTAGATTCAAAGATTGCACCTCTCCTTCGATGATGGTATTCCTTTACCACTACACCATATTTTTTTCACTCTATTTGACGATATTTCTATTTAATTATATATATACTAACATAAAAATATATATTTATTTTAAAATACATTTATAAACAATATGTTTGTGTGTGTGAAATATATATATATATATATATATAATATATAATATATATATTCATTTGTATATACTTGAATATAATATAAATATATATCTACTTATTAATACACAAACATAAATATTTATATATACTATAAATGATTTTTATATATTTTTATATAAATATGTATATAATATGTATTCATTTACATATAATATAATATTAATTTTTATATAAATATGTTTATATATATATATTTAAGTGATTTATTATAAGTAAATATATGAAAAAATTCATATATTTCATTATAAATAAAATTTCATTGTGAAAAATGATGTCATTTTAAAACTAATATATCAATATGAATGTATGAATTGTGAATAAATTTATTCCCTAATGAAAATGAAAAAATGACCCACCTAAATGGGGCTATAAATCCATTGAATGATACAAAATTAGTGTACCATAAAAAAACTCAGTTATAGTGGCCTTTGGAGCCTCTGTTGGCCTCCATTGATGTAACAAATGTATAACTAGGCCACTAAAGGCATATATCTCATCTAAAGATTTGATTTTATAGGTGTTATAGCTCAAAGGAACACTCAGATGAAAATTTATGATCATTTGATTTTTGAGTTACATTTTAATGTTAATTTAGATATTTAATTATATTTTTTAATTATTTATATATTTTAAATTATATTAGACGAATATTATATGGTAATAATAAAATAATTATTAACTAAAAACATTTTTTTAATTATTTGTTTATCCATTTTCACATTATATGATATATATGAAGAATAAATGAATATCCACCTTTTCTAAAAAATATTTTAATATTTATATATTATATTATATCAATATAAATATATTTATTATTAATATATTATTTTTAATCAAACTGAATTTTTTTAAGTATACAATTACCAATGCTACTAAAAATGAACTAAAAAATGGGTACTTAATTAGGGATACTAAAAGACTCATATATAATATAAATTTTTTAGAAGCTCACTTTAAAGACCCCATTTATCAGACCTTATATAATTGAACATATAACATTCTACCATTAATAACTCTTTTTTATCATTGTAAAATACCCCCTTTAGAAGTTTTTTTCCCTAGAATATGGGAGTCTTAAATATATTTTTTAGCTAGAGCTGTTAAATCCCTAATGATTAAAAAACACAATTTTGTATTATTCAATTCATGTCCCATATCAAGACCTGTTTTTAAACTAATCATATGTAAAATTTAGAAAATAAAAAAGTATTAAAATATTACATATTAGATCAAATTATAATATCACTATAGATTCTTTAAAAAATAATGAACATAACCAGATGATTTAAGAACATAACAGAGAAAATTCATGAGATCAACAACATTCAAATAGGAGTTTAGAAAGATAATTGGTGGATATGATGATATTTAGGATTCAAAATGGGAACTTCCATATAGAAGGTTTTCTCTACAAGGAGAAGAAAAAAAATGGTTTCTGTTGTAATTATTTTTTCGGGAGAAATGGAAATTTTTGAGGAATTTCTAGGTCTCAATGTTTTTTCACACATTTTCCAATCTATTCAACAACCATGTGGCCTACACTGCATCATGGGTAACCTCACATGTTTAGTATACATTTTTTCCTTAACATGCACAAACCATGTGATTTGGATTTTCCTAAAATATCATATACCACACATGGGAATGCACATTTATCGACTCTCTATCATCAAAACTTGAAGGTTCATTCTTATCTCTAACCAAGACTCAAATGGTTAGGCTAACCATACAGCCTGTCCAACATGGGTTCTATTAACAATTCATCATGGTATGTTTCTCCAAAAGATTGATTTCCTGGCTCTAAAAAATCTTATACATCTCTGATACACTAATGATCACATTGGGTACATACATTAGTCCATAAAATTTCATTTAACCAAAAATGGAACTTAACTTTTTGAAAATCCAAAGATCATAAAATATTCCCCCTTATAGAAAACCATCCATGATTTTCCATTCCATGTGTGGTCAAATTTCACCTTATAATGACTCTTTGAATGGAGAAAATGTGTCAGCCTCCCTATTTCCTGTCTTTTATTATAAATAGACAATCAGCCATAGCACCCATACTAGAAGAAATAATATTCCTCATAGAACCATCATGCTCCTATCAAATATATGAATTTGATTCTCTTCAAACGAAGAAACTACCTATAATAGAACCTCAATAGGATGAAAATCATGAGATGGGTCTGAATGATAATTGAATAATAGAGATATATAGAAGAATTATTGAATGGAATGGTGACTATATGATAACATCAACTAAAACCCTACCATAGAAACTCTATATAGAATATCGAATTTCCAAAAATATCATCGTGAAGGAATACTCTAAATCACATTAAATTGGATCATTGAAAAAAAATCCATATGTAGCCACTCATTAATGGCCTCCTAGACTACATGTATATGAGTGTTCCTTCATTGTGCATTGACCACTTCATTTCCCATTCAAGGAATATCATAAAGGGTTATCTAAAATGACTAGAGGCATTCCACCAACCATTTATACCTTTTATTCCAACAATGCTATGTAAAAATTCACTTGAGTCTTTTGTGTTCAATGTACACAACAAAATGCTCTCCAAATAAAAAGTGTCTTTAAAAGAAAAAATCATGAACATCTAATGCTAACACGAGATCATGTTTTAAATAATTCATATCATATGGCCTCAAATGATGATACCCATTTTACCATACACATTCTCCACATATCAAAATTACATATAGCCTAATTCCATATGCATTTCATTAAAAAGTGTAGTTCTTTCCCAGATCTGGATGTATCATGGTCAATTCTAAAATCAACCTCCATTTTAACTCATGATAGGTTGTCTCTATGATATCTAACCACAATATCATTTCACCCATCATAGTAAATACCACAAGGTGTGATTATAGGAATTTTAATTCTTTTATGAAACACCAATAATATCTAGATATCCCTAAAAATATTTATAAGTCAAAGAAGTTATTGGAATGATCCAAAATAACTAAGACTCTCACATTTTCTAGGTCAAATTATACTCATTTATCTTAGATAATATTAAATTCTTAGTGAATATTATCCAAATAGAAGTAGTTCTTTTTGATATTATCTGAAAATTACTCCTCTATTACTGTACTCAAAATGATACAAAGAGGTTTGGAGTGGTCGTGCCAACTAAGATAACACATCAAGATTTTATCCATAAAAACCACCACAAAAAAATCTAGATAATGATGGATAACTCAGTCAATAAAATATTTGAAAACAAAAAACAAATTAGTGATACCATGTGGAATAACTAAACACTCATATAGAACATACATTATCTAAAAAGATGTATGAGGTATGCCTATAGATATAACAAATACATGATGATAACAAAGTCTCAAATCAATTTTTGGGAACACCCAATCTCCTCAAATATAATAAAAAATTTCATGTATTCAAGGAAATGGATATTGGTTTTTAACAGTAAACTAGTTCAATATCTTATAGTCCACATATATCCTAAGGGTACCATCCAACTAAGTTTGGAAAAATGATTAGAGAACCACAAAGACAAGTTATAATTTGTATAAACACCTTTTCATAAATTTATTCTAGATAAATTTAGATTTAGTGAAACACCATATTATCCATATTAAATGGAGGAATATATATCAATTTAGCTCCCTATACTAGCTTTATGTATAACTCAATATATCTCCCAAGAGTCAAACAAGAGAATTTATTTGAGAAAACTCCACCAAAAAAATCAATCACATGAAAGATATATTCTAAAAAATTTCCCTAATAATCAAGATACAAACTAGAAATTTGGGATATAATATTTCATAGATGATGGTGGTCATGTCCATAATAGCTCACATGGACATCTCATTCTTCAATGTGAATATAATCTGTGTCCAATGGTGATGTGAAGGTCACCATCTATTGAAAAAATAAAATAAGCTCAAATAAAAACTATCAAGACCATCCTGAGTATGGTTTAAAACATGATAATCTTGAGGGGAAAAAATATCTAACAAGAATTTAAAACAACCAATATTAAGGTGGAACTCCCTAAACTAACATTCACCCTCCATTATAATCCCCAATAAAATATCTAAAGGTTATAATTCCATCTAAAAAAACAAGACCAAGGATTTACACCATAATATAAGACACAAATCTTTGTAATTAACCTATTAAAAAATATATAATAAATGAGTATAGGATAATACGATAATAACTCTCATTATAGATAAAGAATAACTTTTCTAATTAGGTGTAGGATTGTAATAATATATTTCTGTTGGGTTATGTCCCCCTAACACAACCTCACTACCCAGATTATGTCTATATTGTTGTCTTGTTACAACATGTGCCTTGCAACCTCTTCAGTGACCACAAACCTTTCAAGATAGAATGGTACTAATCCATCTCTCAGCCTTACATGGAGTTATAATGCCTACTCCTGAACCTAGTGTTGCAGTAGACCCCCTTCCATTATCTTTTGGAGAAAAGGAGATAAAAACAGTACATAGACCATCCTATCGAATGCTAAACGATTGACTATGTTTTGATCACACTTATTATTTATGTGTCCCCAACACCCACACTGATGATAGAATCCTACACTATTAGTAATAATGGCCTAGCTGGTACTACACACATAGAAAGCCTCAAAACTTAACATCCTTCCACTTGACGTCGTTCCACTAGATTGAGATATGACATTTCTTTTCTATACATCACCCAAGATATATTAGTTTTCATTCAGTAATTAGAACAAAAATCAAAATTGTTAAACTACCATCAACCAAAAAACATTGAAATATTATTAAATGGATATTCTATGATATTCCTATAAGTTTTTCCCTCGATACCTCATCACCAAGGTATATCAGAAGAAAGCACAACAAATCATTAAATCATGCCTTGAATTCCTTATCACTCATCATGACCTACTCTATATGCATGGAATCATTCTCCCACTAAACACATAATGTCTTAGGGAATAATTAATCATAAAACCTAGATTGTATATCCCTCTATCCCATATCACGATGCACATGAACATGGTTCAAGACAACCCAACAGTGTATCACTACTCCTCGTAGCATATAAATCATGAGAATCACAATTCACTATAGAGGGGTCTCTATATGATAAAATATCAATAATATTTTCTCAATAAATTGACCAAAAGTATGTTGAAATCCATCCATTAAAAATTATAGATGAAAAATATAATATAAAACCTATCTAATCTCATCCATAGATGAGTTTGGCTGCATTTCCCCCCTTTAAAGACTAATATCACATAAAATCCCCTCATCAAACTTTTCATTATAACCTATGTCTAGTATAACCAATGGGGACTCGTGTGAAACTACATAAGTATTTAACCATATCACATGGACATCCACCTCTAAAACATGTCCGTCACCGCACTCTGGGAATACGAATCGATGTTATCATGGTGACATGTCCCTAAAATGCGAAACACACACCTCCAAAATGTCTGATAGTAATATATGGAGAAAAATTCATAAGAAAGGACAATAACATCATAAAAAATGTTGTTACCCCTCTGCCTAAACTAAAATCTAGGGCTTTAAAAAATTAAATAGTCATATATGGTCACTAGATTCAACTCCTTCTACACACTCTAAAGTAGTGACTTGGTCATGTTCTATGTTTTATCTACATTACATTAACATTTCAATATCATATTCATACTAAATTTATCATAAAAAATTTCGAACAAAATTCTCACCACATCAAATCACAAGGGCCCATATGATACATTCCCCAAAATATGGTTCCCCCCTAATACATACCATAACAAATTCTGGTCTATGAAACCAATGGTCCATGACTCAACATTCCAAAGTTGACTGCATAGGTTGTCTCCAATTTCATAATTCAGAAACCACTACTTATTTTATGACAAGAAATATATATACCAACCATGTATCTAAATTTTATTCAAAAAATTCTATCAAAACAGTAGATATATCACCCTGGGAACATATAACAACATCATCCAATCACATGGTGAACACTATATTGCATGGTATAATGCATGTAATGTTATCATGTCATGTTCCTAAAAATATTTTTGAGATATAATACCCTCACCTCATCAGGTTTAAATAATATATAACCTGCATTTATATAAATAATGACATCAATATTTGATTACAACACACAATCATGGAATCAAAAGAATTGTAATAGTCAACATATTGAAAAAAATAATTACCAATCAATGAATTTTTTATTTTCTATATAAATGGGTTAGTAACTCCAATGAAAAAATATTCACCCAATGAAAATTAGTTTATAATCAATATTCAATTGTCACAATATAGTAAATCAAAAAATAAATCTCTTATAATTCCACATTTTAGCATCTTGACGTAGATGCCAGTAATTAGTACCCTTAGTTGGTGGGTCACATGGAATCAGAAGAATATCCCCTTACGAGAGAGAATTTTGAAAAGAAAGAATGAAATGGGTTTGGTATATGGGGATATTATTCCCCAATGTATGGGTGAAACATAGTTGAATAACATATCAATAAAATAGATGAAGCAGTAAATAACCAGACATGAACAGCAACCCGTCATAGCAGAAGCAAACTAATAAATGAATCAGAGATAAACCACAAAAAAGGAATATATATATATATATGATGTCAAATGTAATATCATATAAATAATGAATTTTCATGTCACATATCTACAACTAATCCAAAATAGATATACATTAATCAGTATAATACATGCATCAAAATAACATATAGACACATAAAGAACTACCCCGGCTAGAATAATGAGCCTCATCTCGGTCATGCTCTGCATTATAACTATAAATTCAAAAAATCGGGAATCATACTTTGGGGTATTACCCCATTCCCATACTACATCGATATGTTCTGTAAAGTACCGATATCAACCCATGTAGTGTGAAATATAACACATAACAGGATAAAAGAAAAGGTGTTTTACAACAAATCATTTATGTGCAACATTTATAGAAATAATGCTCAATATATTGCAGGTAAATAGTACTAAGAATTATGTAATAAAATTCATGTAGTACTGTCTAGCCTACCAATCCTCACAAATATATTTCAATCATCCATAATAGGGTTTTAAAAAAATAATATATAAATGTATTTTAAAGTCTTACAAATGAAAACAGATATCTGTAATAGGGATATCTATTAAAATAAATGAAAAAACCCAAAATATTATTACGATAAAAACATATGTAAATATCCAGCATGACCATGCCACATAATCCAAAGTATCACATTTACCATGGAAACACAATATAAAAATATTCATATTCATTACGACCACACTGTATAATCCTATTTTCAGACCAAAAATCATCGATCCCAAGATATATAGTGTAAAGGCATCCCCATTGAGACCTACGAGAATATCAAATGAATATAAATAAATTTATTTGTGGAGGGGGTACAAGTAGCTTTAAAATAAATTGTGTTCACTATGCACCTATGAAATAAATATCCAAGGGGTTTCAAGTCCCAAGGTGTCTAATAGAATGAAGACCACAAGATGAACAAAGTACAATGAATTGAAATTCATAATCAAGATCTATAGGAGAAAAGTTTATGACATCTAATAAAATATAGATCCATGTTATCAAAAAAAATTATACACCACAATTTGAATTAATCAATTCAACTCATTACATTTATCAATTTTCAATTAATGGGTTTGACCAATCATATAACACATAATATAAAATCCTATAAACATTTAATCTAATTAATTAATATGTCATCAAATATAAAATTATTAAAAATCTTTTGGAAATAATTTATAACAATCCAATTATTTTTCCAATGGAATTATCTAATTAAGAAATATCATAGGTACCCAATGGGTGGTAGAACAATAGGAAAAACACAAAGGTATACCCCATGGGTGTACTAGTTTAGGGAAACAACCTCTATTGTACTCAAAAAAAATAGTGGACATCCCTAACGGGTTCTAATACATTTAATTCAACAATATAATTAATTATAGATTCACCTTCAGAATGTCCAAAAGGTGTCCCAATGCCAATAAGGATTATAAGACACCATAGTAACAGGAAAATCCATAGGCCACCTACTGTATGTCTGTAGTAGAGTTCCTATCAAGCATGATGCTCTGATTCAATAAAGATCCAAATAAAAAAATAAACATAATAATCATGAATATAGGTAATATTATCTCACATCTAAATAATGAATCTAAATCTAATTAATGTGAAGAATGATTCAATATTGTTTATGATCTTACTACTTGAAATCAAATGAGACTAATGGTGTTATAATCTGAATACATATAAGTGATTGGTGGCCAATACATACATCTAGATTCAAAAGATATCTCCCACATATATTTTACATTCTAAATATAAAATATGATATGGGTTTAGGTTATAAAAATTTTAGTGGAAAATTTTTAACTTACCCAATATTGAATGGTTCTCATGGGTTGTTATCATGGTAGGGAAAAGTGTGCACCAACTGTTCACCATTAAATATATCAAAAAGAAAATTACTTGGCTATTGTTTATTGTGTTCCTTTCCACAAAAAAAAACCATGTGATTTGGATCTAATCAAAAAATTTGGTACCTTTCTTGAGTAATGAAACAGTATCTTCATTATTTGCATAAACTGTGCGGGTTCCTTCATCACACTTCCCAGGCTGCTCGTGATTAGATTAACCATTTGGCCTACCTATTTGTACAAAAAATAATGGATTAATTACCCTAAAAATAACTAAACACCAACGGTACACCCCTTATCACATTGGAAACTCATTTTAGGACATTCAAAGCATTTAAACTGAAAAAAAGATATAAAACTAATAAAAACATGACATCCTTCACATATAAATAGGAATAACTGAATGAATGTTTCTTGGTGTGTGGTGTAGAGATGAGTGAATTGTAGATAATTATCAAACCTTAAATTATATGGGTTTGAGACATTCATTATCAAGCCTTTTTTGTGTAGTGATAACCCAACCCAAAATGTCAAGTAGAATTTTTCCCTTCTCATTTTATTATATATCTTTAATCATCAAATGTATAATTCCAATTAATCGTAATGTTTAATATTTTATTTAATATATCAATAGTTCTATGTGTATTTTAATAATATATATATATATATATATATGTGTGTGTGTGAAAATTATATTATAAAACTTATATAAACCAGAATAATGTTATATGCACTCGAATTAGGTAAGCATTAAGACTGAATTACATAAATTTCACAGATGATATTTTTATGTCTGAAAATTTAGAAATGTTTAATTATATTTGTTAATTAAATTATTTACAAAATAAATATTATATTTATCACATTCATCATTATATGTCATTATTGGTAACATTTTTGTGTCTAAAAAATATTATTTGTTGTATTTTTTGTAATTTTAAATTATTGAGCACAAATATTATAGAGGATTTCGTCTATGTAAAAGTTTATGGAATAAATATATAATTTCTTTCAATAGATTGAATTATTATATTACATTGGGTAATTTAGTGATAAAATGATAAATAATTTTCCAAACTAATATTTTTTTCCATTGACATGTGAGATAATGTCTGGAGATAATTATAGTATCATTAAAATATGTTCATTTTGTATGAAAAGTGATATTTAATAATACTATAATAACTCATATCAATATGTAATGAACCATTACATGAGTATTTAACAAAGCTATTCATTTATAAATAGTATTATCGAACCCACATTGAGTATTATAAAATTAACAAAAATTATAAAGAATTAGTGATGGAAGATGTGTATAGACACTGCCATCAGCTTGACAATATGTATGACCCTCAAATATAGAAAATGGGTTATTATTATATGTTGAATTGTGAGATGGAATCTAACCACAGATGAATTTATATAATATAATAGTATTTATTTTATACTCATAAATATCATTTAATTTATTAAATGATGATAAAATACATAGAGTTTTGATCAATGATATGTTGAGTATTAACTAATTATCCAATACATAATTAGCGAATAATGATCAAATTAAAGAATGATAATATATTTATGTTCTTAATTACCATTTTTAAACTATAATTAATGTTCCTATAGATCTATATCTTCTAAAATATTTTTTGTGAATATAGATGTCCAATTAACCTAGCCATATTGTGGGTCTTAAGACACATTTAGATTGTGGCTGGAAGGGGGAGGTGGGGAATCAAGGTTCTTAAAAATTATATTAGTTTTTTCTATACCTTATACTTCATTAGATAATTTTCCATGTTATAAAGTACAGTTTTATTCTATGTCTATCGATATACCCACACGAAATATATAATGTATATGAAAACATGTAAATCACATGATAATACATGTATTATACTTATTTCACAACCACTGAGGTACATCCATGTATTATAAACATGAGGATTTTATATTATAATTCAGTCCTATAATAATAACCATGAATTGGTGAAGATCCATTTCAACATATTAGGGGTCCCTCATTCATCAATAAAAAATCACATCTTCTCAAGAGGACACTTTCCATGAATTACTAAAATGAATATTCATATAGAGATTCGTGACATCATAAAATTACCATAATGTACTAATATGATTTATATCATTAATCTATATATTTTATGATACAATGATGTCTACCTTGTTTCTACTTTCCATAATATACGTACATGATCAAAAAATTCTTAAAAATGGTAAATACTACCATTTGATCAATGTTTACTATAGGGAATAATTCTTATAAAGAGGATCTAGAGTTGAAAAATTATAGAAATTGAATTATTTATTTTATAATTTATATTATTTAATCAACTATGAGTATCAATTAATATTAAAATTAAAAGAAGTTTCATATCTTATGAAAAAATTTTATCTATTAAGTTCTTAACTGTAAACATTGATTCAGAATTAGATATTTCATATATTATTGATGACCAAATTAAATATATATTTCATTTAATCTCTAATATCTCAATAAATTGTATGAATAAGTTAATTTTATCCACATCTACCACATTCTTACCATGAGTCATAAGAATTTATGTATGATCATAATCATTTAATCCAACTAATTGATGAATCTAAATTACATTTCATTTAGTTTCATATTTAAAAATATTCCTAATTATGGAAATCCTATAGTGTCATGGTAATTCATGATTTAATACGAAGGAAAACATGTTTTTGAATAATCTTACTCCAAAAACCATGATCATCATATATATATTCTCTATATAATCCTTAAATTTTATACATTGGAATTTCATACCTTTTTTAAATCATTATTTGGCATTCTGCTAATAAAAATGATTTTTATCTCTATTACCGATGAATTACCATGAAACTCTCTTCATATAAAGCTCTTCTAGTAATGATTTAATTATGAACTATTAGATGATTTTTTTCAAATAGTTTTTCAAGAAATTGATCAATATCAGAACATGTTTGAAACTATAGAACCTGAAGGAAAAATGTAAATAAAAATGTATGAACTATAACATTGACGTTCTTCAATATTTGCATTCATTTAAAACTGTAGTGGCCACTATGATATGGTTTCATTATAATGAAGGTTTTATGATTTTTTCTAAATGTAATTTTTGAAAACATGAGATTACATTTGTGTTATTTCTAAGACTATGTGTTGATTGATATTTTTATGATAAACATTCCCCAAATTTTCATCTACTATTTCACATTTTCTATCAAACATTAATCTATCATTTTTTTCACCCAATAAATAACCTCTTACCATTGTGGTAATTTTATTTCAATAAAAATGTTTATTATATAATAATTTAGTTTTTCCTTATCTATTAATATAGATCTTTTTATTTCATTTAAACCTTTATATGATGTTATATATTATCCAGATAAAATATAATAAATATTATTATCAATATAATTTTTCCACCATATCCAGATATTGGATTAAAAATATTTGTAATATATGTAATAAAATTTTTATTTAAATATGAGAAAAAAAATTTATATCCATCAATGTTGTAGGGTTTTTAGAAATTTTTATTATCCAAAAACAATGCTGATAATATGGAAATACTTCAAAAAATATAATATTTACATTTATAGAAGTAGTTCATCCGTACTAGAATATGATGTGGTTTTAAGTATAACATTATTTTGTTACAATTATGATATTACAAGATTCAATTATATCTGAAAAATAAATATACTATGTATTCATCTATGACATAATTTACAAATTTTTTAATTATACTAATGAAAAGAGATCAAAAATATCTTTTCAGTGTTGTAAGCCCAAAAAATTAAAAAAATATATATTATGAAATTACCTCTAGGAAAACCATAATAAATATAATAAAATTCTAAACCAAAATTAAAACAATGATGTGATTTTATTCAATTGTGGTGTCCTACACCTTTAGAAGACATACTACTAAAAATTTTTTAACAACATTATGGTGGTATCAACTAATATAATGGGGAATTTAAAATTTTATTCTGTATTAACCGAATTTTGTTATAATATATCTGAAATTCTATCTAACATTACTATCTAATGATATTTATTTGTTAAATACCACTTTAAATGGTCACTGTTTGATAACAATTACATGGTTTAAGAAATTTATTTTTCTGTTTTTCATTTGACTTATGATTGATTATTCTTCAATCCATTTTATCTCTCTATAATATTCATTATTTTCCATTACATTATTGAATAATTTATATTATCTATTTAATACATATATCAAAACTAGATTGTACACCACCACACTATGATATATATTTATGGTCATATATACATTTCTTATTTATTCTAAGACATTTTTTATAATTCAATGTTATATAAATTCAACCATTCCTTTTCAATATACCTATATTTTATATTTAAAGAAAATATTATCTTCATTTTATTAATATATTCATCCCACATGTCAATTACATCTATTTTTTATTCATGTTTGTTCATTCACTTTCTCTTTATACATTTCCATGTGACATCTGTGAATTATATAATTTAAATTTTGGCATGTGGCATTAAATATAAATTAATCCGGTGTAATGTGATATCTATATTAATTTTTTAAAATTTCTTCATAGGTATTACATTCATGACATTTCATATTATACAAAAATTATAAAATTAATTAATCAACAAAAATTCAAACAATTTATTTAAAACAATTCCTACATTTAATTTTTGATAATAAATCCCTCCATTTGAATTTCTTATAGATTCACTAAAATACACCCATATATAATTAATATTTACCTTTTAAAAGTTTTAATATTCTTTATTAAAAAATATATTTAAATGATTTAATAAATAATATTTTTATGATTAAATATATTCTATAACATTGATAATAAAATTAAAAATGTATATTCACTTGATATATATCATTTTTGAGCATCTAAATTGGACAAATTAAACCTCCCATTGAACAAATAATTAAAAAAACTAATAATCCCTATGTAATTTGACTCAATTATAATAGTAATGTCATTTAATATTTCTATTCTACACCTTTTATAAATAATAATTTCATATCCATACATTATTTATATAAAAAAATTTATTTGAATGATTTTATAGATAAAATTATCAATTTCATAATCATCAATCATTTTACTACTTTTAAACACTTTTCGCAATATTTGTTATTATTGATATTAAAATAATTAATTTAAAAATAGATCATTATTAAATTACATTATCCTCCAAAACAAATTGTTTAAATAAATAAACTTTTATTATATAGATTATTAAAATCATATTGAAAGATAATTCATATATATTTCCCTTATGTCATGTAATCAAATGTTAATATGTTATAAAAAATTATCCAGATAACAGAGGAAGGAGATCTCAATTAGAAAACCCTACCCTTTTAGGTGTAAATTCATTTTAATTTGTTCAAAACTCATATATTTTAGTTATTTAATGTGGTTAGAGGGGTTAGGATAGGCCCAATTGTTTATAAAAAAATCATTCATATGTACACCTAAATCAGATTTTATAACATAACGTAATACCATCAAGTCGGTGGGAATAATATTTCAACCCCATGAAATTAAAAACCAAGGAGTGGAACTTCGTTACACACTATAAAACCATATTGTAGTAATATTTGATGACTTATTTTTTGTAATTTATTTAGGGTAATTAATAATTGGATGGGGATGTTCCTCTACGGTTGTATTCAGGATGTAAATTAAATACTAATTTGGTTACATGCACCCTTCCATGATTATCTAAAAGTTTCCTCTTTGGATCCATCCCCCATTAGTTAGGATGGTAAGATAATGGAATGATTGGACTTTTCACTCATCTTTATCATGGTTTATTCGATTATCAATATTTCTCAATATTTTTATGTAATTCATTAATTATTTCTATAGTTTTAATATTCAATTCCTACTTATATTGGATTATATTGAATAAAATTATTTTACTCTATTAGTGGAAATTGAAAAGCATATGCGAGGTGGTTGATATGTTTTTTTATCAAGACCTAAAATATTTGCATTGTGCATTTATTGTGTGGTCACGCTATCATATCACACATTCAACTAAATATTATAAATAAATTCAAGTGGATATAAATTATGATGTAAAACCATCCAAAATGACATATATATCTTATTATAGAGATATCATCAAGAACTTGGAGACCCATGAGCTGAACTAAACCTAGGAATATTTGATGGTGAAGTAAATAGGTAGCCCTCGGGGTGACATATATTTGAAGAGTGACCACATCTGTAACTAAAACCATATCCACCACATAGGTTGTGGTTGAAATGGTAAAAATAGATTGGTAATTAATGTTTTAATATTTGGGATTCCATGACTAATGCATTAATAATTTTGGTGGCTTTAGATTCATAGGGCATGCTCTTGTACCCGAGGTACATTTTAATTATGTGAAAATTGTTGGCAATAAATTTAATGATTTATTATTTATATTGTGTATTTAAATTTCTATTATGATATATGGTCTGGGAAATCCTAGGGGAATCATAAATAATATCATAATATCAAATATTTTATATGATACCATCAGTAAATCCGCCACATTTTTTGTGAGTGTAAAAATGTTTGGGATTTTAATGGGAAACTTCCCTAAAATTTCAGATTATGTAACATGGTTATGGAAAATATAGGTTAATCCCCCACATATATGGAATATAATAAATGAATTTGAATTTCATGGGTTAATCCCCCAAGGGTGTGTATTATATAACACAGTTTGGAATACCATTGGAACCCCCACATGTCTGGATTATGAAACATAGTTTGGGACTATGAGGGGAATACCTCCTTGGACTCATTATTATTATGGTTTTGTAGTGTCTTGGGGAAACCCAATTACAATTTTTTGATCCTCTATAGTAAATTAAGAAAAATGATATCTACCTTATTCTAGATAAGATTTTGTTTATCTTGGGTTTCATTATCGAATGAATGATAGATACTATTTTATCTACTAATATTAATACATTATTTATTTTAATATTGAACATCAACCATTTTCCTTAGATTTTATATTCTTAAATAATAAAATAGTGGCATAATACTTGGTCTCACACTTATCATTATTTGTGAAAATTTAGTTCATGTATATAAATATTATTTTCTTGATCTTACAAGATAATATTCCCTATTGTTGATTCATTATTTGTTCAGATAGGATAAAGAATGGGATTTACTGATCGATCTCATAAATATGACTAATTATGTAGGATATTACTCATTTATCATATTCTATGGGTTTTCAAAAATATATAATTAATATTGATGTATTATAACACAATTTTATTATCTCATTTTTATATATCATGGGTTATGTTTGTTTATTTATTTACATTTTAATGGATATCTATTAAAAAGTAGTTTGGATATTTTTGATTACCTATATTTCCACTATTTTAATTACTATGAAATATGAAAATAGTATCAAAATAATACAAATGTTTTCCACTTATTCTATTCGACAACCTCTAGTGTATGGGGATGTGTTACTAAGGCCAATCAACACAATCTACTAACATAATGATTTGTGGTATCTGTTAAAAAGATGATACATTTTGAATAAGTTAAAATTTAATAGGTTAATAAAATTATTATTTAACTTTTTAATTTATGTTATATGACTATATAATAAGAGAAATTACATGTATAAAAAATAAAATTATGATATCAATTCTTCATTCACAGGAATATTACCGTGTAAAAAAAATTGAACTAGGTTTGTAAGTTATATTATTTTTTAAAATGTGATTCCTCATATTCATAGAGTTTAACTTTTATTCCAAATGATTATGGTACCATTAAAATTTTTAAATAACACTATCCATGTGTTTTTTCTCCTCATGGAATAAATTTATGAATTAAAATCATCATTAATGTATCACATCTTCAATATGTTGAAGTATCTTGGATGAATAACGTAGTATTGCTTCCTATTAATTAAAAACTATTTAGATAAAAATTATTCCTTGTATATTATTTCATCAAAATAATGATCATGATATTATATTCTGTTATTACAGTTTAATATAAAAATTATATTGTTTTTCATTTCATAATAGTTGTTATACGGAATAATCCCATACTAGAAGAGTAAAGTCCTCCATAAAAGAAATTTTTTTTTTCATGATTGTTTTATTTTATTTAAGAGGCTTAAATTCAACTAATTAAAATAATTCAATAATATTTGGAAGTGATTTTAATAAAATGTTTTAAATTTTTAATATAAAAAATCTCAAGTTGAGTGTGAATCTTTCTGATCATCATTCCTTGCAATGAGATAACCGAAATTAGTATATATTTCATATAAACATTATCCACTTTTAAAAATGTAGTTGTATTTTTAATCATGAATAGAAGAGTTAAGAATGATAATTCATTTGTGGAAGAATATCGTTGATCATAGTAAAAACCCCATTATATAACATCCTTATATGATTTATTTGTGGTTAATTATACGAAAACACCACTACAAACAACTATTATCAAATATTTATATATAAATCATCTTAAATCATTGCCATGTAATTAACCTATAAGGATAGATTAATATATATTTTAAATGTTTCCTCCTTTAATTTTCAACCACTAGTTTATTCATTATTATTTTTAGTATTTATAAGATATCTTATAATTGTATTTTATACATTGTAGAAATTTTGTTGAATTCATTTAATCATATTCTTTAACTCTAATCATTGAAGTCATGTATGGTTACCAAAAAATCAGAATATCATTGGTATTCAAATTTCATCAAAAATAACATTTTTCTTTATAATGATATGCAAAAAATCAATACACAAAAAAATTACGAATTATAAATTGTTTTATATGATGATATGGTACAAAAGTTTTCTTCCATTATTGATCTCATTATATTATAAAAAAATATCATTATTTTTTCCCACAAATCAAAAAATGTATCAATTATCATTCAACTCATCTTTAGAGAATTTTCCCTCTTTTGTTTACATGAAATTTATATTTTTTTTAAATACATATTATTATAGTTTTTAACACATCATGTTGAGGTTTTCATATGATGGATATGAAATTGACATTTAATGTTTCTTTACTCTGGATTATTTTCATTATTCCATATTTATAAATCCTTAAAACAAATTTATGTATTAATTTCCATCATTTAAAAAAATCAGCATTGTTAGATTTTATCAAATATTTTATAAATGTATTAAGATTTATAATAATAGATTTGTGTTAATTAATATTTTATAATTTTTTCAACTTTTTTATAAATAATTAAATTTAAATTACATTACCTTGTTATATTTTTACTAATACCCAAAATATTATTATTTAGTATGATATAATTTTCTTTATCCTTTTTCATCTCTCATTATAATAATTTTACAAATCATAAATTCACATTGATTCTAAATTTCCATAGTTAAATTCATTTAGTGAATGTGTCTCCTCTAAATTTCTATAATAAGAGTCTTAATATGATTTTCTTGATGAAGAATCATCTTCACTAATAGAGATTTCAACATTCTTCATCACAATCGGTTAATATCAATTTATTGAATTATAATTTACATTGACACTAGTATTATAATAATATATATTAGTGAAACCCATTTCACTGAATATAATTGTAGTATCCATGATCTCAAATTTCTTCTTTGCCTAAATATATTGTTCATTCATTTTGATTTAAGACAATTTTATATAACACATTCCTCAAATTAATCATAATCACTATATTTTCATTAAATACAACTTGGATATGAAAATATATATAATTTTTTATAATTTCTATGAATAATCATTTAATTCACTTATAGAAAAAAACTATTAGAATATTATAGTGTATTATTAATAGAATTTTATGTCAAAACATGGAAAATAATTTTCATGTCCATTTTATCTTGAACACCTTACTCATTTATTCTCAAATTATCATCATATTATATTACATTCAAAAAAAATTCTAGGCAATAGATTAAAAAATAACATCATTATGAAATATAATGAAAATCCATAAATTTATTCAAAATTTTCATGAAACCATGACCGACCAGTTTTTTCCATTTTATAATTCTGGGTCATTTAAAAAAATTATCTAAACGTCCATCAATATTCACAACACTACACATGATGAGTTATTAATGGTAAAATATGTACTTATGTGGATTTTAATTATACTTTATCAGCAAACACAACATAAAATAATATATAAATATTTTATCAAAATATCATAATATTGAAAATATATTTTATTTTCATTTAAAACAAAATATTATAATAGATAAGAGTAGATAGATTACAATAAATTAAATAATAGGATTACAATAATGATATGTTTTTTTGGGATGTAGGTCATGATAATGATATAGTTAATATAATTATGGTGACTACATTAATGGTCAAAGATAATTATGAAGTAAAAATTAATAAGATGATGATGATGATTCAAATATATTTGTAATTAATTATGTTATTTACTTATAATTTGTTATAGAAAATAGAAGTGTCAATATTTTTTATATATAAAAGATATAAAAATTATGAGAGTACAATTTTATTTGAAGAAACACATGAGGGATATTTATGAAATTGTTTTCTATCACCAATTTACTTGTAGAAAGAATTTATTTCTAGAATATTATTTTCTCACATATGGAGAAAGATTTAATGAATGGATTCTGGAATGGTTGACATTTTAATATATCAGTATGTTGTTTGTAGGATGTATGAAATTATAGATGTCCATAATATCTGGTATGATTTTCATTATGTTTTATGTTGTTATTTTTTATGTCATGTGACATACAATAAAAACTATCATGTATTTCCCCAACCAAGAACCATTCATAGGCCTATGGTGAATATGAGAGTCAATATTGACAAAAAACTTTAAAACATAGATACCATATTTTAATATATGAATATTAAAAATATAATAAAATGATACAAACCATAATTTTATTGGTCTATATTCTATAGAAACCAAGATGCACAAAAAAATAGTTTATAAAATTGGAATATAATAGTCTTCTATGTTCATCATAATTGGAACCCTTCTTTGACATATAGTATATAATAGATTTTTTCAAAATATGGGGAATGAATTATTTATAACCAGTGATCTCAAATATTCCATAAGGGTAATAAAGAAATATATAAACATATAATGAGTAAATGAGTTTTTGAATATTAGCATAACATTTGAAAAACTGTGATGTGTATATCATATATCGTAAACATGAGTGATGCTATATTTCATGGTGTCTTATAAGACATAAATCACAGGGGAATCCAATACCATAAGAAATATAGTATAAAATTTCTATAAGTAATATATTTTTAGAATTCAAAAATCAATAGAAAATAAAATCATTGAAATTCAAGGATCACATCCAATACTATAGTAGTTTAATTTATAGAGTCACTCCCAATAATATCATAGTGGATTGAGTCAAAAAAACAACTCAGTTCACTCTTCATTCCATCGATGATTATCTAATGTGATGAAATATTAACCTAATATATAATATTGATATATAGGTCCCAGACATAACATATTAAAAATCATAAAAAGTTGTTACATTGGATCATAACACATTCATCAAACAAAAAACTGTCAAAATAAATGGGTTTCATAAACATTTCATCATAACGTAAACTGTGGGAAAAAACTGGTTTGAAAAATATTTTATCAATTCATCATAGCATAATCTTTTGAAAATGGAATTATTTTCAAAAAAAATATTTTTATTATAGTCAGGAAAAATCTTTATAAATAATAAAAATGGTATACATTTTTAGTATATGTAGTAAATCTTAATTAACATAAATGTATTTCATCTTAGAATAATTTTTTTTGAATGAATTCTTGGGAAATGTATTGAGGAAAATCACCTTTTTACATTGAAAATGACCATGTTATAAATATTAAAGGAGTATTTTTGAAATTTTTTAATTGAAATTATTATTTAATAATTATGAAGTGATCTCCGTCACATTTACTGTTGATGATAGAGTATAATACCCATCAGTTGTACACATTAGAGCAATGATTTCATTAGTTTTTTTTATAAAAATGAAAAATGAATCTCATTTTGAAAATGAAAATGGCATAAATTTTAAATTGGATAGTAAAAATTATAATATGGTTAAAACATTCCATATTAAAACATTGATGATTATTTAAAATTTTATTAATCCATTTTTATAACACATTTATGTGGATGAAAAAGTATTTTTGATAGATGGGAGAAATAACATCATGTTTTTTAAAACACCCATTAGATCTGTTGAGTCTATAAGGAGACGAAAATGAAATTGAAACATACATTTTCATGAAATATATGATTATGATTAAATCCACATTTTTATTGGTTTTTTGATCATAATATAACTTAATACAATGAATAATCATAATTAAATATGATAAATAAAGAGACTGTTTCATAATTTCTGTTCCACATTGGTTTCTTTTGAATTACAAGAGAAATGAAATAAATATAACTATATGGATATTAAAATCCTTTAAATTTAATGATTTTAATCAAAAAATACCTTTATGTAGTGTATACACAGAAAACATAAGAAACAAGTTTCCAATATGGTGTGTGTCATATATAAATACAAGAGAGATAAAAATCCTTTAACTAAAGTTTAAACTTCTTTTATACACGTTATTAAAATCACTATAATAAAATATAAATTAAAAAAATATATTAAAAAACTATATTAATATATATAATACCTTTTATTATTTACTTATTACCTGTCATTAAAAATCTATCAACAATACCTTTTTAAAATCATATTCCCCGTAATAACTATTTTATATTTAATTAAAATTTTGATTTTTGATTTTTTTTATATTTAAATAGATCATTTTTCAATTATTTTCATAATTTAAAAATTATATTATTATCAAATATACTAATAATATATTTATTTATATTATTCCAATAAATCAAGATACATAAAATTAATTACACTATTCACGGAGACTGTAGGTCGTATAGAGACATAAAAGTATATCCATTTTATCAAAAGTAAGAAAAGAAGGATTATATATAATATATAACATATAAAGATTCATTATTTATTTATATCACATATTTCCCATAAAATTACCCTTCTTTTTTATTATGTGAATATAATGACAAACTTTTCTCATCGCTTCGCGAGTCAGTTGTCCTCCATACACACAAGTGATGTTATCATATTCTCAAGGAATGGAATGTATGTGGGAATATATGATATTATAATTCTAGAATAATAGTTATTTTATTAATATATTATATATAATTTAAATGAAATATTATATCCACTTCTGTGAGGTGGTATTAGAAAATGTTTCACCACAGTTATTGACGTGGTAGTCCACATTAAACATGACTGACAATTTTATTTACCATTTTATCAGAGAGTATATTGAAGTAGTTTACTAAATTAAAATATTGATATTTTAGTATATGATATATAATTATTTTTTATACCATTGTTGTTGAATATTATTTAATGGATATATATGAATAAATCAAAAAAATTATGATTATACATCTTAGTTGGAGAACCCATTTTCACTGAAACATAAAACCTTAATTGGAGATTTTTTAATCAATATATGCATGATAGTATCTGTTTATGGATGTAAACAATATATTTTTTCATTTATTGGCTGAAAAAAATGTTTTTTAAAGTGTGAGAAGGAGAGGAGAAGGGGTTCTCATAAATAAGACGAGGAGAGGGTACACTTGGTATTTTTTAGAACAAAAAGGTGTATCCATGTATTAAATAATATAAAAGACACCAAAATGGTTCATTGTCAAAAAAATATATTCCATAAGTTCAAAATATTTCCAGTAAATTTGATTTTTTTATGTTTTTAGGTTATTTAAACCCTCATCTTTTTAGTTTAACCCCCATATAGCCCCTTTTATGCATTATAATATGTAATTAAATTTTAATATTTTTTATCTTTATATTAACAAAAAAGGTTTTTTAATTATTATATAATATTAATTAATTTTGTTCCAAATATAGAATCCATTTTTCAAATTTCCATGCATATAAGTGGAAAAAATTTATTTTGAAAATAAATATGTGGATGCGAAGAAAAAACTGTCTTAAAAATATAAACCTTTTATAAGTATAGAATGTCTTAATATCAATATTATATATGAATATGATCCTAATTAACTGAAATTTTTTAAAATTAATTTTTTATATAAATTTAAATTCTTGAATATTATAAATAATATGGTATAAATAAAATTAATTATATGAAAAATAAAATTAAAAAATAGATATTTTTCAATATATATTATTTATATAAAATACTAAAAAGTTAATACTATTATAATTTTCTTATTTTTATTATAAAAAAATAATTTTACAATTTAAAATAAATTCTCAAAATGTTTTACAAAATAATTTCATTATATTTTAACCAAAAACAATGAAACCCATTTTGTGATAAAATATTATTTTGGAAACATATAATTACATTATAAAAAATAATAAAATAATTTATAAATATATTTTCATTATTAATAACCATTATACATTATTTTAAAATGTATTTTTTCTTATTCAAATAGCTATGTTTAAAATCTATGTTAGAATGTAATTGTATAAATAATAATTTTAATATTGTATTTATACATGATTAAACCTAGTGTTATGTGTAACATAAGATATTGAATAAATGAAATATATTCTAACAAAATATTACATAAAATATTAGGTTGTTACATTCCCTAAAAATAAAAAAATGAACATTTTCCACATAATTCCATTATTTTTTTAAATATACTTAGGAATAAGTTTTAGTCATTAAATCATCATGTTCCCCAATATCTTCACTAATATGGAGGTTATTAAATAAAATAATTACCTAGTGAGTGGTATTTTTCATTGAACAATCTATTTATGTAACAAAATATTTTCTAGTTTATCCTCATAAGTTATATCATGCTTTATAGTTATGATCTCTATGTAATGTAAATGTTATGGATTTGGGATATAATTCATCGGAGAGATATATAGAACAAATCATGAACATGGGAGGGGTTTTGTTTTATTTTTAATTGATATGAATCCATCCTATAGTAATCATCAATATAATAGGTATTGATATATCTATGTCTTAGATTCTAATTTTTTCCAAATGTCCCCACCATGCTTTATAAATGAATTATTGGAAACACATTATCACAAACAAAAAATTTATGTTCATTCATGTGATTGAAAAGAACCCATTTATGTCAACATTAAAATAAATTTATGTGTTTCTTAATGGATGTAAACATATTTTCTATTTCATCTACAATATTGGGTCTTAATAGTTTTCTTTACCTTTCTTAATCAAACTACATGAATGTTATAAATTTATTTCCATATAAGTATTAAAAAAGAGATGCCTAGATGATCAAGCGAAAGATTTTTCAAAACAAAAACCATTCTAGTGGAAGGTGAAAATAAAAAAATACTTTAAATTCCATAGAACATGATCCCAACATATAATATAGGGTTTATTGCATTCTCTCAATTGAACATATGTCTGAGGATAATAAAAATTGATAAAACTCAACACTATATACATAAAATATTAAGGAACCCACCATTATATAAAGGTAAACCTTATGTTTTGATCAGAAACAACAAAATGATGTACCCCATGGAATAAGATCACTTCTTTAATTTATATCCATGAAAGATAAAAAATATGGATTTATTCTATAAAATAGATTTATTATGAAATAGTTTTAATTTTATCAATTATAACCCATATAGAATTGTTCTGTCTACATGTTTTTCAATTCCAATGATAAAATTTGTGGTGATGTTTATATTTTTCCAATATAGAATGAGAAGTGGTTGTAAAATCCACTTATAATTTTTTCTATCTACATTAACATGATGAGGTATCATAGTCCATGATAAAAAACATTGAATTTTAATTTTTTAGGACAACCCTCTAGAAATAACTCAACAAAACTATATTATTCATTGAGATTTTTGGATGAATTGTGAATATCGAACAATTATCCTCCTCTAAAATATCACTCTTTATATATGGTATAGAGGGAACATATACTTGGATTTTAAATATTAAACATCGATCCTAATCATGGTAAAACATTAGAATATTTCTAATTTTCTTCTACTTATCTACATATTAATTTTGTGCCACTTTACTCTTTACATGGATAGATGGTTAAATAATATTTTTATAATATAATATATCACCTCTTATTTCATGATTTAATGTTACAAATATTGAAAATAAATGAAAATTTGATTTTTTTTATACACATCATGTATAATCATTCTCGATGTTTCTCACTCTAAACATTGACCACCTTGTTCTCGATCATATGGTGGTTGTGTATGGCGACGTCATAATCCATAATCATCTTTAAACATCCAAAATTTAGCATATTCAACTAATTATATGTGGATATATACTTTAAAATTTTATGATATATATATATATCATATTTTTCTCTTTAACAATAATACTACCATAATTTTAATAGGTAATTTACCATATTTGTCATAAAATATAGAGTTTGTTAATTTTTTTCATGACCCTACATTTTTCGTGCGGTATAGTCGATCAACTAATCAATGTACATTATAAAAAATCCCAATCCATTCATTAATGCATTAAAATATATTACAATCCATTATGCATTGTTTGTTAATTTATGAACATGTTAATTGACAAATCATCTATCCAGTTCTTTATATTTTCTATACATTCATCTGTCCAAATGAAATTGTCTCATCTACATATTAACATTGTGATTTAATTGTATATAAATGAGAAATTATACACAATAAATAAATTATATGATGAAATACCATGATAACAACAGATCTTAACGAGGAAGGTTTTTCAAGGATAATGGTAAATGCACTCCTTCATTTATAAATCAGTTGATATAATATATCATAAGAATAAATGAACTAAATTTTTTTAGCCAATTTCCACAATTCATAAATAACTCATGTAGTTTATCCTACATCATTATCTTTAATACAATCCTTTGGTGATATTCCTAATCTACTATGCTTTTTGAATTGTAACTATATGTGTTTTTCTAAAATATATTTGAATAAATTCTATTTCATTGATATATTACATTGAAACCTATACCAATTTATACATTAATAATATTTTATAACACATTAATCAATATTTACATGAAAAATCAACTAAACTTGCATTACATGATATAATAAATTTATACAAAAATACAATTATTTATTATTTTCTTTTTAAATAATATTTTTATTTCGTAGTTTTCAAAAATAATAAAATAAATAATAATAAATACTTTTAAAATATTATTTATAATGGTTTACAATAAATATAAAATATTGATAATTAAATATATAATTTTCAGTAAAGACTATATGTTTTAGAAACTGATATTTTTTCAAAAGAATAATATTTTATATCATTCTATGAACATTAAATAAAATTATATTTGATAATTTTTGAAATTTAATTTTTTTAAATATATTTTTTTTAATATTCCTAATGATAAAATTATGATAGGGTGACTATTTGTTATTTTTCTAAAAAAAATTTATTAATAGTCAAAAATACAGAATTTTAATTTAAAATTTAAAATTAATTTAATTGTTGTTATATTGATAGATTATATTTTATTTATATTTTAAATAATAATTAGATAAATAATAAATAAATTTATCCAATCTGGGTCATTGGTTTCACTTTTTTTATTCTATATAAAATCATTTCAAGCTTTTGGGATTTTTCACATTTTCACACATTGTGCCATCCAATCTGTAGGATTAATATTAAATTTATTCTTCTGAATTAGCTTATTGTAATATTGAAAAATGGATTCCGTATTTATGATAATTATAATTTATAATAACTAATACGGTAAATTTAATTTGTTTACCAATGTAATTAATGAATTTAATTAGAATTAAAATAATCTATTATGTGAAAAACAAGATTACTTTATGATTAAACACATGATATAAGGTGAAAAATTGACCCTACACTTTTCCAAAAATCACTGGCTATAAATATTATGACCATTTCTAACCATTGATAATAATATACCATTATTATAGGAACATTATTTATGGGATACTTATCAATATTTTTTTATCTTTTTATATTTACAAGTATTCTACTCCACATTTATAAAAAGGGTACTCACACATATATTATTCATATATTTCAAGAGCTTTATATCAAATACATGGTAAAAATATCCTTAAAAATCTGTAGATTCATCCTAAATATATTAAATTCTTTATAAATCCATCCATGAAATCCCTTTGGTGAAAACCAAAAGGAGTTACCCAAAGAAGATGTAACATCCTTTAATGAGAACTTTAGTTTAATTTTTTTCACTACCCCCTAATTTTTTTGTTTCTTTATTATATAATCACACATTTTCATTAATATGGTAATATGATTCCATGTTATGGTTACAAATGAACTCCCACATAGTTAAATCAAAAATGATATGATGTAGTTTTTCAAGTGAACAATAGACTATCAGCTTGAGAACTAATATAGTTTATTCATCAATTACCTCCTTTCACAGTTGGGAATAATGATTAAAATAATGTTTTTATATCATATATATGATATTTATGATATATCTATTCCTTGATAATTATTATATATCACATAAATTCATGATTTCCATTATCAAAAAATGATAACAACGTTTTTGGAAATGTGGACTACTACCTCTTCAATGTGATGAGATTTGTTTACAATTTACACGAAATATATTAAAGATGTGATTAATATAATGAAATATTTATTCTATTATATTGATATTATATATATTAATCTCATTTTTTTCCTTCTTCTATTCCATACAAAATGAAACTGGATAAAATTTTCATGCGTACATACAACATATCGTCTTAATGAATAGTGAATTTCATTTCCTATTTCAATATATTATAGATTATTTTAAATACATGTACAATGAATATATATATATATAATATATATATATATATATATCATTATATATATTTTTAAAACATTGTATATGTGTGAGGGAAACAAATACATAAAATTAAAACACATTAAAAAAACAAAGCAGTTATTAAGTGAAATATAACATTAACAAATAATTGTAATATATAGGTAATAAAAGGTCATAGAAAATTATATATGGTATTATTTAATAAAATATTATTCCTTAATAGATTTATAATAATAACTATTTATTATATATTATGATTTAATTAGTATGATTAGAGTCAAAATAAAAGGTAAGGGTTTTTTCACCTCAATTTTATTTCGGTTATATATATATATTATATTCACCAATTAATTTGGTCGTTTGGTGTGTATACTAAAATCTGAAATTTTATATCTTGAATTAAATTTATTTAATTATATTAAAATATTAAATTGTATAATTATATCGTATATCACCCAATTCAAAATTTATTCAACTGTATGGGAATTATTAGTCTCACATTTATTTATGTAGGAAATATCACTTATTCACAAAAAAATTATTTTGTTTAATGTATACACTAAAAATTATTGTAATATATAATCCTTATAATTAAATCTTTTTGTATTTAAATATCTATTTATGATCAATATTTTATGGAGATTTACTTTTCAAAAATACCAAATTTTGAATTTAATTTCATCTCAATTAACCTTATTTGAGATACAGATATTGTTATGATGCTATATTATTTTACAGGGTGTATAGATGGCCATTTGGATTGACATATCATCAAAAAAAATTATTTTATTTACATTTTTGGATTCAATTCATGTAATTATTTCATGGGTTGTTGATTGAAATTAAACAATGTGTTGAGTGTTTATTCATACGAGCTCATAATTTATTGGGAATTATTACGATTATGCTTCCATTAATTGAATCATATTTGCCATCTCTCCATAATTCTTAAGATTTTTCTTCTCCATTAGGGTTTCATTATTTTTTCTTGTGTTAGTAATATTCATAAACTATTTTTTACTTATTTTGATTAATAAATTATTTATATAAAAAGCAAAACATATATCTATTTTTTGTCCAATATATGTTTTATTCAAAAACCATTTTCAATTATTTTTTCAAAATTGTTTTTCAATGATCATGAAATATAATTTTAATGTAAAATGGATTTTAAAAATGGCTTATTATTTAGAAAACTATCTAAAATTATTTTTAGGGCTTTCATTATTATATTACATTGTTTTTTGCAATGATTTTTTTTCATTGAATATTATTATCATAGAAAAGTATTTTAAAAAAATATGTATATCATGACAAAAATTAAACAAGAAAGGATATCATCCTCATGAAATTATTTTAAAATAAATGTGCATAATTATTTTCCATCTAATATGACATCCATTGATGTTATATATATTTTAAATGTGTTATTGTCAAAGGATTCAATTATTATTAAATCTTTGAATGGTAATGATTTTGAAGACATGTTGCTTTCAACCTATTAATCTGTAATGGGTTATACCATGATTTTTTAAAGAAAACTAGAATCTTTTTTGGGTTGTGTTATGATGAATTGATTATAAAACCAGTCTGTTTTCCATAAGTTATGGTGTAGTTTCATGTTTATAATACCCATTTAATTTAATTTGTTTTGATATGATGTTTGTTTATGACTGTTTGGAACACATATGTATTAATTCATTACGAGAAAATTGAGAAATATATCTCCATCCAATGAATTTATAACATATTTATATCTCAGGAAATAGACATAGTTGTAAGGGGTTGTGGATATGGTTCTTTAAAAGATGTGGTCTAATATGATGGTTTTGGGGGAGATTCTTTACTACAAAGATGTTTCTGTGAGTGAGACCATTCCACTCATATGGAATTTTAATTAAGACATGACTACAATGGAAATAATTATATATTCTTTCATGTCTTCAATAATTACTTTTCAAAAATTAAATTAAATTTTTCATATCGATTATATTGAACTTCAAAAAATTAAAAAAAATTAGAAGAAATATTTTTTGTGGAAAACATATTTTTTGAATATTAATGTGATTGTACAGAAAATTATGTGATAATTTTATAATAATATAAAAAAAACATTCATATTGAGTTGGAAAATTGTATTTATTTCATAAGTTAGTTATATAATTTATTCCCCCTAAATTAATGGTTGGGTTATAAATGTATTCTTATAGTAATAGTGTCTTGTAGTTTTTTATACTCATGGATGTGTGCAACATAAGATATTAAATAATTACAAATATTTAAATTTAAATATATATTAATATATCATGGTGTTACATTCCACCACACATAGATGAATTTACCCCTCAATATTCATCCCTTTTGAAAAAATATATGATTGTTCTACTACCTTATCTCATCCATAGGTACTAAAAGAGATTCATAAAATTGGTGGTTACACCATAAAACATTACCCATGTGAGTGGTCTTGATTTGAAGAACATTATATCTATGATCTAGATTATCTATAGGTTTTTCTTCATCCGAATTATCTTTCTCTAGCAGTATGAATTTAGAATTATGTACATGTGATGGATTGGGTCTGTACATTCTCCAGAAATATAAATAGCACACATCATGAATTTTATAGAGATTTAGTGGAATCACCAATGGATTATCTACCATCCCAAAACAATCAATAAAATTAAAAGGACGAATATAACTATGGCTAAACATTACCTTATTAAAAAATATCATCACCCTTTTCTAGGGAGTTATTTGTAGAAATAGATATCATTGAATTCAAAATATTAGTATTTTCATAGATTTTTTGCATAACTTCTTGTCAACTCTAATATGTTATTATGTGTTGTTGAAAAGATTAAACCCTCTCTACCATCTCCCCAACTAGATCAGGTCCCAATTGTTTTATTCCCAAAATAATTTAAGCATGTTTGATTTATAAACTTCTTACTACATAGAGATTCATAAGGAGACATCTTAATACTAGACTGAAAGATATTATTGTATGAAAATTCATCCAGTGGAAGGTTTTGATCCCAACCACCATTGAAATCAATATGAAATTAATTCCAAATGTATCATATACCTTGAATTTTCTTCTTCGATAATCCATATATTTTCGGATGATATAAAGTGCTAAAAATTATCACTCTAATGAGAACCCAATGAAGACATCTATGTATCTTTATCGTAAACCTAATATCTCAATTAGATATCATGGAATGTAGTAATCCATAAAATCAGACAACTTTTTTAAAATATATCCATCTAAAATGATCAAGATAGAATTATTCACTAATATAAATGGTGTGTGTCAACTTCATACAAAAACAAACCATAAAAAATTTATCACTATGGAAATTTGAGGTTTTGGTAATTCCAAGGATATTGTATATGGTGACATTTTCCCATTTCAACTCTGGTAGGGCTAATTACTATAACATCCTCATTGAATTTTATCTCTCACCCTTAACATAATAAAAAAAGAAAAACTGAGAAATATACTCTATGATATATCTCTTCATTCAATCCCCTAAAAATAATATTTTATGCCACTATACATCTTTGTTCTTCCAATACTAATAAGGAATGATGTACTATGTGCCTCATCCAATAGATATTTCTTTAATTCCAGTATGGGATGATATAAACACAGTTCATAAACATAATTATTCTGTCATAATAATAAATTCTTAACTCGTGAGAATTTTTCAGCTTTTTTAGTATCTCTACATGTTCCCTATGAAGCTTTTTAATAGATAATTATCTTGTTGGTAGAACATTCATTTGAATAAGATATGATTCCTACCCTTCTGTTAAAATTACAAGATCAATATATTTGAAATCAAAATATATTTGTATATTTTTTAATCCTCACTATAGATAGGATAGCATAGTCCTTTCCACTCAAGGCGTACCCCACCATGTTTAATTACAGTGGGTGGTAATGCATTTAGAAGTAATAATCCTTAAAATAATCCAACCATCTTCAATGAAACAAATTCAGCTCTTTCTATGTAAAAATATACAATTAACTTTTATGATTATTATAAATATCATACCTTTCACCATAAAAATAACACCTGTATATCATTAATTTAAATATTACCACAACAATATCCAAATCAATATTTGGGTAATATGTCTAATGTATTTTCAATTATCGTGAGGCATAAGATAATATCATATGATTTTTCATTCAAAAACTTCCTATCCCATTTTTTGATTCATTAATATTGATCAAAAATATTTCCCCACTATTGGGTAGTGTCAGCAAAGAAGCACTAACTAATCATGTTTTTAACTCCTTGAAATTTTATTTAAATTATTCTATCCAAATGGTCATAACTCATTTCCGAGTTATCATAGTGAGTTGACTTGATAATCATGATAAATATTTCTAAAAACATTGAAAATATCCATCTATTAAATGAAAACTCTACATCCCAGTTACCATTATTATTATATTCCTATATTCTGTAAAAATGTTTCTTTATATGGTCCAATTTTTTCCCTCTCATGTGTTCATGTGAGAAAAAAATTAATCATTCAAATGAAAAAAATTCACACTTGGTAAAATTTTCATAAATCTTCCCAATTATTATGGATTGATTTCAATCCTCATATGATCATAAAATATTTCCATGGTACACAAATATATAGAAATATTATCTTTAAATAATACCACTAATTGTTGAAAAAATTAAATTAATAATATATTCATTAAATCCTCGATGATAACATGAAAATTAGTATAAAAAAGGCATTACTATAAACTCATACTATCCATACCATGTTTAGAATGTTGTATCGTTATATCCTCAATCCTGACTCTTAAATGATGATATCCAGAATTATGAACAATCTAGTAAAATTATTGAGCTCTATGTAGTTGTTAAATTAAATCATCAATATGATGTAGAAGATATTTTTTTCTTGATAGTGATATTGTTATGTTCTATATAATCAATATATATTCCAATTAATCCATCATTCTTCTTAACCCCCAAAATAGGATCACCCAATAGTGATTTAAAAGGGTGTATGAATCCATTTTCATTATTATCTTATAGCTTATTCTTTAATTCCATAAACACAATTAAGGTCATTATATAAGGAGTATTTTAAATAGTCATATCACACAGTTTGAGTTCTATTTAAAAAACCAACATCACGATTTGGTGGAAGAACATGAAATTATTTCACAAAGGCATCAATAAAATCACAAAAAAATATTTGTAACATTAATTATATGTTTCCTTCCATCCATATAATATAAAAAACATTCCATCATAGGAACTAATACCCACAAGATAACCTTAAATTTTAGTGATATTTTATATTCATCCTTACATCGATATATGATCATAAATTCATTCATAATATGAAATGGGACATTCCATCATCAACATTTGATATTACCTACATATATAGAAAGAAAATATATTCCATGTATCAAATTTTATTAAACTAAAAGAAGGATCACATGATTTATAGGGTTCACATTCCCAAAAGCATCAACTGGAGAAGAGTTATAAATATTTGAAGTAACTAATTTTCCAATAAATGTTTTGATAGACAACACAAAATATAATTTTTGTGGTAATATAGAAATACACATAGAAAATTATATATAAATAATAGAATGGGTGGATATAGAATCAACTAAAACGTTATTTACAATAGGTTTTATGGTAATTGAACTCTTCACCACATCATTATTGTACTCCACATTAACAATAGTGATCGCATGTGAATTTCCATTTTCAATGGAATTTAGTGATTTGTTCCATCAATAATCATTCATAACCCATGGATTAGGTAATTGGTTAGTGAAATGAACAATTCAATTTCACATTGTCCATTTATGTGTGAGAGGTGAATTATGTGTATCCTTTTCTATTTTTTCACCATTATCTATCTTAGTCCCATCAATTCTGTAATAAATTTCCCAATGAAATTATTTCCCACATATAAAACATTTTCTAATCCCCTTAACAAATATTCCTTCATGTTTTATTAAAAACATTGATAATTAATGTTATATCATATTCTCTTCACTTTTTTTTTATATTCTCCCATGATTTTGATTTTTTCATCTTATCAAACCTATAAGATTGATGGGTGACTTCAATATCTATCTCAAACATGAGATCCCATTGAATGAATTCACCCAATATACTCTTGTATTTTAATGGGTAGTTACCATAAGGTAGTTGGTTTTATGCCACTAAAGTATTGATCAACCTTAATCTTAGGATGAATGAAAATTGAAGAACTGCACCGAGAAAGCATTCTAAACATTTCTTCATAGGTACCAAGTCAATCATCATTCTTTTTCTGAATATCAAAAAACTCCATATAATTATTCATTCAAATAATATGTGGAATGTTATTATTTAAAAATAAGTTATTGGAATCATCCCACTATATAGCACTAATTTAATCTTGTTACCTCATATTATTTATGAGATTCTACTATTGATCTGTTTCACCTTAAAAATGATGAAGATTCAAAATGAAATTATCATGTTATAAAAATTCGATAAATTGAAATATATTATCATTAGTGTAGATCCATTGTTTATCTACTATTCAATCAATTTCCCACTTAATGGACATCGAGGCTACCTCATAGAAGATTAAATTTATTTTATTACCTTTATTTCTTGTTTGGAATACCATTAGGATTTATATCTTGAGAATGTTGGGTGAGGATGAAAACATGATTTTCCACTCATTCAATCATAACAGTCATTTGGGGAGGTGGTAAATCATTGTGGTTCCCATCAGATTAAGTATTTAAACTATTATTTAGGTTTCTAACTATTGAATAAAACCAAAAAGTATATTGTAGGGAACTCTAATCATAATCTAAAACAACATAATCAATGGAAATGGAATATAAAATTTCAATTTATAACACCATTGGTTTATTTAATAAGTAATTTATAGTTGTTTCTAAACTCTTGGATTTAATCCTATTTGTATATGTATCATTATGGTTCATACTAATGTTTTCTCATCCTTATTTCTAAATGTAAAATAATACTTTCTTAGATACCATCAGTATTAGACCATACATTAAATACATCGATATTAAATCTAAAATTAAAGAACATAAATTACATAATATAAAAAACCATTCTAAACAATATGTGTTTCGTGAATTTAGTAATTGGGAATCATAAACAACTATTTCATAAAACATAAACATGGTATCCTACATATTGCTTGATATCTTGGTCACCTTTTTATAAATCTTACATTATACATTCTTCATATCATAGAAAAAATTAACATAATAAAGGGTGATATTGTATTCTCATTAAGGGTAATAAATGGGGGAAAGAATCAAATCATAGTTATAATACATAATAACATAAGAAAATATCATTAAAATTATATCCTACATATCAAATATCATGATATTATTTCATGGGATAAATCATAAAATTTAATATTGAATAAAAAAAATTTAAGAGATCATAAAATAAGACTTGAAATTCTAAAATAGACATTAGAATAGAACATAATTTTCATCTTAGTAAAGGCTCACTTATAAGACCATAATAACACAAATAGAACATTACTGAACTATATATAATTCTATTGCAACCATTTTTAAGTCAAATGTGTTTACACTCATTCCAATCAGGTATTACTTAATGAATTTCACTTCCCGTTAATGTAATATATATCTCATGAGATATTAATCGTTAACTAATTTTTTGGAGGGAGATATAGGTTCCTAACATTAAATAAAAAATACCGAACATATTTTCCCATCCAGAACATAAATCATTTATCATATTAGAATCCATAAAAATTTCTGGCTTTCATTAACATCATTAAATCATAACATAAACCATTGAAAAAATAGTTTTCATAAATATCATTCCATAATGAACAAAAAAACCATAGGAATAATAAAAATAGAATGCATGAAAAATATCCCCCATTATAAACATATGTGACATCAATAAATGTTATTGTAAAAAATAATCTTTGGATATAAATTGAAAATAATTTTTGAGGAAAATTTATTTCAACGTTGATAATAAATTATTTTATAAAAAATTTAGTATATTTTAAAATAAAAAAAAATCAATCAAAATTTTTTTACAAGACTAGAGGATAATATTTAGGTAATTAATTATTATTGAGAGTAGAAAATTGATTTCATGCAATTATTGGAAAAAATCATATAGTACATTATCCAAAAAAATAAAAAACTACCTAGTTAGAACAATGACAAAAATATTCCTTTCAAACCATTTAGTAAAAATTAACACATGTGAAAAAAACAAATTAACAATTCTATAATAATATATAAAATATTTTACAATTTTTTTAATAAAAGATTTAACAGGATGATAAATCCTCCCCAGCTGTTACTTATATACAAATAATCTTGAATAATAATGAGATTATAAAATTAACCCTTACTTTTGGAATGATTTCATTAATATGAATCAAAAAATCCTTTATAATGGAATAAAAAGTTTCATTGTCTAATTTTTGAACCTATATTCATTTTTATATTTTCTTATATGATCATATTATCTCTCAATTTATAATAGTATTTAAATATTAATATTTTTTTAGATATTATATTCTTTATTTTATAGTGCATGTTTTATCATGTGAGACACAATTCTTATTCATAGAATATTTTTCCATGGTTACAGAATGATATTAAGATAATATAAATCATATTTACTTATTAAATAAATTTACATAATCATTAATTAATGGTGAATTATATAAAATCAACCTCAGAGCATAGTTGAGACAGCAGGCTATATGTATGCACGAACAATGGTATAATTCCAATAATAGTAAAAGAATAATAAAATTTATGGTATATGTTTATTTTTGGATTCAATTAATTATAATAATTATTATAGATATATATATATATATTATTCCCATTATTATACCCATCTAAATAATGTGGTGATGAATAATAAATTACGCAATCATATGGATATAGTAAGTCGTACATATTCAGGCATGTTTCTTTTTTTTCATCTAATGAATAAAAGGTGAAATATGGTTGTCCCATAACAATAATAACATCTAAGAATTTATATGATACTATTTTTATTAATTTATAATATAAGAAACACATTAAGATTAAATTTAATAATAAATAATGTTGAATGAGTTGTTAAAGATGATTACCTATTCATATAATAACTCCCTTTATATCTCTACTTATGGGACCTTATGGTTATTAGTTTTGGAAGACCAAAACCTCCTGAAAGTGTTTAGGAATTTTTATATATTAAATATCCATGGGATTTTGATCATGAAGGCTCAATGTGATGTGATGTCGTGCGTTTGGAGGCTCCCATTTATAATTTTGGTGAGGGGGACTTTTGGAATTTTCTCAAACTATCAATTTATAACAAACCCAATCTTAGAAGAAATAAAGAAATCCATGAATTATAATATAATATGATATTAGGTTGTAATTTCACAATTAAAGTGATCGTAAAAAAAATTTGGTATTATTTTAAACCTTATCATTTTGATTAACCCTTAGTCTAAATATTTTAATTATATTTAATGTAACAATATTATTAATATTAAAATATTGTAAATTATAATTATGTGATTGTAATTAAATCAAAAATTTATATTTAAAAATATTCTGTCCCATATAATAATATATTTTTTATTTTAAAGTTTTCATATTATTTTTATATAATTTATGAAAACAATAATTTGACAAAATGTGAGTTGTGTCCATGTTGACACTATTCTTTACTTGGAATTTTTGAATGTATCAAGAAAAAAAATAAAATATAAAAACATATTAAATTATATCTTGAAGAGTTGATGATCAAATATAAAATTCATTTATCACATTAATTAAATAAAATTGTATTTAATTTAATACATTTAGTAAAATTTATTTGATATTCCTATAAATATGATAATCAATAAATAAGTGATGTGAAACACTTTAATATAATGTTATTTTATGAAAAATTTTAAATAAGTTAAAATTATGAGGAAAAATCCTCCATCATTCATAAAAATATTTTACATCGTATATATATTTTTTAACCTTGTATATAAAATGATAGAGTACATCAAACATGAATGTGGCATCTTTAACTATTTATTAGATAAATTATTATTAGTATTATAATTTAAAATAAGTGACCAAAAAAGTAAAAAATAGTTATACATATCATGAAAATTTGTTTATTAAGTTAAACAATTACTAATATATTCACTAATAAAATATCATTTTCCAAATGTGGATACATTAGTGATATTAAAGACAATGAAAGTGACACATATTACGTTCGTTGAAATTATTGTTATGTAATAAATTTTCAAGGAAAAGTTTCCATTATAAAACATAAATTAGATCACTATGTGTTAAGGGTATAAATTTATTCATCTATTTTTTTCATTTTTTAATGTAATTTGATAGTCATTATAATTTCATATTTTACCATATATTCTTAAATATCTCTTTATTATGGTAATAAAAATTAATATGTTTACTAATATTTTTCTCCAGTAAAAAAGTTGACCTATTTAGTAAATTTTACCTAATGAATCCAAATTATTATTTAATTATAAAAATTATAAAACATATGTTTTTAGAATTTTACTTAATATAGAACTTGTAAAATCACATGATTTTTTTTCTTCAAAAAACTGCCATTTTAAAATTAATTTTTTTTTAAAAAAAATTATTGTATAAAATCATCTTGCAAAAAATAATAATATTATTTTAAATTTTATGTAACAAATTAAAATTTAAAAATAATCTAATAAATAATTTTACATTGTAAATACTATAATAGAAAATACATATTTCAATAAAAATCATTATTTTCAATATTACTTAAAAAATGTTTAAATAAATAATATATTTAAGATAATATTGACATAATAAATTTGAAAATTAAATTAGTTTTTTCAAATTAATTCTCTAAAATAGATTAATATTATAAAATCATAAATAAATAAATTTTTAGGAAAATTATTAATTGAATAGTAATGTGATTTTACTAAAAGTTGTGATAAATTTATAAGAACATACCAATACATTCATATTGACGATGAACTTTTTATTAATTTCATAAATGAGTTATTGAATTTATTAAAAAAATATTGTGAGGTTATAATAGTAAATTTAGACTAATAGTGTGTCATGATTCGTTTTAACTGATAGAAGGATGCAAAACACATTATTAAGGAATTAATTATTATAAAGAGAAACATTTACTAAAAAATCATAGTCATATAGTCTTGGATAAATGAATCCATTATAGAGATTTACTGTGAATTTATTTTTTAACTCATGCATATTCATCATATACATTCCATAGGTAGTCTATAAAATGAGTTTATTACATGGAATGAAATCTATTACGTACAGAACATAATTATTTTATAGAATACATTAAAATTATATATTATAGACGGTGAATAACTATGTTAAAATTGTTACATATTCTTTGTTGAGTTTTCCCTCAACCAACTGAGACAAAAACACCATTTGAATGGGTATAGTAACTATACAATAGACTTTGTGTGAGTCACATGTTCATAGATTTCATCCCATGTATAAGAGATTATAGGATGGTTTGGAATATCAAACGTAACATCACTCACATAGAAATTGATATAGGAAGTATGCAGGGAAATCCAATCCATGCATAGGATAACATATAATTCATTAAAATGGGGAATAAAGAGATTCTAAAGAAGTAAATTCCTACAAAATTCAATTTTGTAAGACTCATAGAATTTATAAGAGATCATTATGCTATTTGGGGATATCAATACTATTTTGAAATATATTCTTTCAAGACAGACATTAAAATCAATAAATATTTTTCACAATATAAGTGAATTAATATATCGAATATCAAATAACATACCTTAATATTTGAGAATACATATCAACACCCCATATTTATTATTTTAGCATCAATCCATTAGTTAAAAAATTGCAAGCATGACCATTAGGAATATTGCACCATTGTGAAAATTCATTAATTGGATGTGTAAATCATGAAACATTATTATCCATATATGATACATTATACATAGGATAGGTAATTAGATGTTATATTCTATTAATATTCAAAATGATGGTGTGTAATTATTATTTATTCCATGAATACATCTCCTGAGAGTATCAAAATTTGAGTATAAAGTCTCATTTTTATGCACCATGGGATGATTGATTCTATCCCAGTGAACCATTTTAAGAGTTATTACTCATCGTTAGGACTATTATATAGCCACAAACACTTATAGTATCATGATAGGGATGTACATTCCTTGAATAAACTCACACTATTCATTACCATAATTCTAGGAGATTTTCATATAGATTATCAACTTATTAGAAATATTCCCTTGAATATATCTGGGTATAAATGTAAAAATAATGATTATTTTCTAATCCTAGTTTCTAATGGTAAAGTAAATATTTCTTTATTACCAAGTAAAATAAATTACTCATTTCATATATAGATATAACATCATAATATATGAATATTCATTACCAAAGAAATGAACAATACTGTAATTGAATAGTTCTACCTTCATTGAAAGCTTGGATAAAATTAACAACTTATTCATAAGTGATCTACATCACCTCCAAATATTTTCATCATAATTATAGACATTCTTTGGAATATCATACACAATAAAACTATATATAATCTCACCAATATAAACTGAATAATGGGCGATCATAAAAGAGAAATATGGTTTAAAAGGGAATATATGAACATAACATGAGTATAAGGTAGGGAAATATGAGAATAAAAATTAAAAACCCATACCCTACATGTCATTGATCATAATATTTATCCATGCAATAAATAATTTCTATTCATAGTAGTATAAAACGTACATATTGCATCAACCTTATCTAGATGGTTATATCTTACTGACATGAAAAAGGCATTCATCTAGAATTATCATATCAATAGTATACAAATATAAATAATAACATTGTTTACATTATTTATCATGTTAGAAATTATTTTACCAATGTAAAAAAGTTGTCTATGTTTCATTATCAATTTGGTTTTACAAAAATTTATTTGATAACGAAAATTTATATTCTTTATCACATCAGTTCTCATTTAAAAAACATGAAAATTAAATTTTAATTGTATTTTGATATCATTTATTTGATAAACAACATGATATAGCTTTTTAAATTTTATGAATTTCTCATTATAGTAATTTCATTTAGTTTTATCTCTTGAAATCTAACACATTTCTCTAGTGTAGAGGCTTAACCTTATTTCCTCAATCCAGTGGGATTAAATCTATATTTTTTATCTTTTCAGATCCTCATTTTCCCACATTTTTACAAATTCAATATACTTCACTCTCAGCTATGATGCACACATTCTCAAACTCTTTCAATCGTTCAATGACGTTGAAGCACTGACTTCTTATTTTCATTATATGTACACAAATATAGTATTTACATCTTCATAAACACTTATATTTCACCAGTGTTATCATTTCACATTTGAATATAGATTTTCTCATCTCAAATATCATATTATCATATTATTATACCTTATTTATCAATTTATTTATGTTAGAAATGTAGTGGATTAAGTTTTATGTTAATATTATTGTATTTATATTAAATATAAAGGAATTATCACTTAATTATTTCATAGGTGTTTATATTATCTTCCATTTTTAATTTCTACACTGAATCACAATATTTTTCTTATTTGTATGATGTCTTTTATTAATTAATTTTTTATAAATACACTTCCATGTATATAAAGAAATTTCAATTAGAGTTATAAATTTATTAGTGACTAAATAATCATAAAACATTATATATAAATACATTTGAATTTATAAAATGTTCAATATTAAATTTAAAATAACTTATTTATATTAATATAAAAAGTTTTGTTTTATTGAGAGAAAATTCATACCTTTAAAAACAATATACTAAATATAAAGTCTATATATTATGAGATACTATTTATACAATGTCGACATTGTTGGTGAATAAAAAATATAAACTATTAGTTGGTTCCTCTACACATCTTTTAATATTCTTATAGATATATTTTCAAGGATAATGATACTCTTTAAAATGGAAATGCGCACTTTATTTCAATTTTTTTCAATAATATTCAGTTTCATGTTTCATCTAATTTAATTCTGAAGAAAATGAAAAATGAGAGAATAAATGAACTATATTTTTCATGAATTAAAATTAATATTTATAAAAATACCTAATTATTATATTGAATTTTTAAATATATATTTCAAATACAGATATATTGTTTTTATATTTATAATTTTTGTTACCTAAAAATTATTGAATCGTTGATATATATTTAAATTTGGTTTAACATGAAAAGATATAAATTTTTTATATTTTTAATATATAATAATTACTCAATTCTAGATTATGGAACATCAAATAAGTTATGAATATAAGGAAGTTTTTTATGATTTTTTGAAATTTTCTTTGTGAAATGTTTCAATAAATTACATGTGTTTTGGTTATTTCTTAAAATGATTAAACATGAATAATTTTGAAATAAAAGAGATTGAGGGTCATTTAAGTTATCATATATTTAATCAAACTTAGAGACGTTAGATTAGGAATGGTGAAAGTGGGAATATATTAATATCTCTTGATGATGTTACATTTCAAGTTGTCCATTCAGAGAAAATTGAAGACCTGATTTATGACATTGAAGTAGAGGAAATTGAGAAGGAATTAAAAAATTGGTTTTTATAGGGTGATGCTGAAAACACATTTTATATGGGTTGTAAATTATTTTTTTAACAGTAGTTTTATGACATAATAACTTGATGCTAAAATACAAATTAAGTGAAAATCGTTTCATAGAGGTACTACAATTATTGACAGGTATTCTTCAAAAATAAAATAATCATACAGATTCACATTATAATGTGATTAATATCCCATTCTCGATGGGATTAAGGTAAAAAATGTCTTCTAAATTGAATGTGTAATAAATAATATAGAATAAAAAATTCCTTCATAGTTTTTTAATGTTGGATGTTAAGGTATAAGATGAAAGAAAAATTAGAAGCTGATTTAGTAGTTATAGATACCAATGTTAATGAATTGTTTTATCATCCTATAATTCCTCATTTGAAAAAATTATTTAGAAATAAAAATCAATAAAAACTGTTAATAGGGAATATATATGAGTTTATATTTGATGTAAAATTATAGAATCCTGCTAATTATCCAATTTTTAAGAATATTTATCACTATTTTTCTACATTTAGAAATAAATATTGAAATATCAGACTTGGATTTTGAACAGATAGAATGAATCAATATCTAATACAAAATATAACACATAGTTCATGTCATGTTTTATTATAAATATAAAAATAATATCCAAAATTTTATATTAAGATGAAATATTTCATGTTGAGTTTAATGATCACTGGGCTAAAATAACCAAGAAATTATATTAACATTTTCTTATCTGCAATAATTGCTGATTTGAAACTATTAAGGGTGGACGATGTAAGGGTATATGATTCCAATAAAATAGAATATTTTAACTTATATATAATTATAATTTTATCTATAAATGAAATCCCATAATATGTAAATATTTATAGATATATTTTTATGGAGAATAATTCTTGTACAATTTATAAACAACAGATATCATATTATTAACTATATAATTGATGAAAAATAGTATACGCGGTACATAATATTTTTGAATATATAAATATTATAGATTATTAAAATTGGATTTAATTGGATTAAATGAATTTGATATTGCTATCAAAACAATTTCTACAAATCATTATTTTTAGTGGATGAAAAATAGTGATGTGACATTCAGAATAATGCATAAATTTGTTAATGATAGAAATATTTTTTTGTTACGGAAAGTATTTTTTGAGTTAAAAAATTGGAGAAATCATGTAGTAAAATATTTCACTAATGTCATGAATGTAGGGTATATAATCAGTTTCTGATTTATTTGATCAATTTTAGATATTAATGGAAATACTAAACATGAATTAACATCTATATTGGAATAAATTTTTGTGTGAATATGTTTAGACGAGGCTCCAACTTTTTATGGATGGTGAAAATTTCAACACCTAGATTTCTATACATTATCCAATAGGGAGAAAACTATAATTTGTTAATATCTCCATTATATCATAGTTATATATGGTTATTCTTAAAATATATATAATAATTATACTTTAATGGATTTGATGTTAACATGTGTGAAATCCCATGATTGTAAGGGCATGATGGAATAGATCCTAATAGTTTCATTACATAGAATATTTCCCATCCATGTCAAAATTACTATCAAGAACATGTGTTATTTTCTCAATTCTATTTCTAATAAGGACATTTATTCAAATTCATTAAAAACTATGGAGAATTAAGCTTTTTATAAACATGTTTAATAAGAAATTAACATTCCTCCATATATTTTTTATATCATGGTTCATCCAATGGTACACATGTTATGATAAATAAATTTGTCTAGTTTCAATATATCTAAATTTTTTGTATCCTTTTGAAAGTTATATGAATATATTTAGGTGGTTTGTTAATAATCCATGTCAACCCAAAACATTAATTGTTGATAAGTTTCTTTCTGAGGAGGTTGAAAAACACTTTCGATGCTATTTTTCTATAAGGGATCACATAGGATTCCCTAGATCACACAATGAATGATTTAATTATGGGTGAAAGAGGATATGTGGCATGAAAGAAAAATAATTAATAGATGAAAGATGATGTTCCTCATTTAATGTAGCTGAACTATAGAAATGAGTTTTGTTGGGTGATGATGGACTGGAAATTTCCACTGACACTGTCGACCAGAGGAATGATGTGTAGTGTGTTTTCCTTGGGGAGGAATTCATGTTAATAGTTTATGGGAAAGGTAATCATCATATTTATTCTGAGAAGAAGATGAATTCTTGGGCTGCAGTGTTTTCCATGGAGTCGAATTCTCATAATGCTGATACTTCTATAAGTGACAAATGTGTTGTATCAAAACAACCTCAATCTTGATCCATTATTGCCGAACAAGTGTCTCTAGAGGAAGTGAATATTTCATAATAAAGGGTTTCTAATTCAAGAGACTGAAAGGGTAAGAAAGCATTCAAATCTGAATATACATTAATTTCTAACACTTTTCATGCTCCCTCAAATTATATTGTGGATAATGATGGATTACATCTTATCTCTTAAAAGAAGAAAATGTCTTCGATTGTCACTCCAGTGGGGGTAGAGTAATCAATTTCATATAAAAATAATTATTTATATAATAAAATAATTTATTTTTCTACATTGGATTAGGCTGAAGCAATGGAGGTTTAGGGGATGTTGATTCCAGTGGAATGAGATGCCTCCACTGAAACATGCAATGAATGATATGAAAATATCTGGGATTCTAAAATCGCTAAAAGTGAGATAGTTTAAGATATTCTTCAATATCTTCCTTCAAGTAGGGGGAGATCGAGAGGTTGAAGTCACTATTGTGGAAGGGATTCCTGGGATGAAATTCAAGAAGAATAAATGACGCTAAATGAACGATTATTGAATAATAATAACAAGTAGTTTTTTCTTTTGGGTTTTTCCTTATATTGTCATTCTCTTTTCCGCTACTTTCATTTACTTTCATACAATAGAAGTGTCACAACCTCTGTCATTCTAAAAAAAATTGAAAGATGAAAAAATAATGAAGGAAATTTTATTCATATTAAATAACATAAATGATGCTCATCCATATATGTCCTTTCATATTAATGAGTTGAAACGATATTATCTAAAGTGGAAAGGTATGTTTATTTTAAATGGACTTATCATATTTTTTTATTTTTTTAATGATACTATTCTTTGTAGATTTGATGCATCAGAAACATTGAGAAAATTATTCAGAGTCCCATGTTTATATTTGATAACATGGTCCATGTATGACTTATTGGACATACTTTTCATTAGAATGATCGGGATAATATATGGTGGGTTAATAAAATTACATTATTGGTGTCCATAGAAGCAATAAATTTTTCATTCTCCAGAGACAAAAGATAAATTTCTACAGTAAATACATATTATGGATTTATTAAAGAAATATAGAAAGTTTATTACATTAAATTTATGGTTACAATCATTAAATTAAAATGGTTTATCAAAAACAATAGTGTCAAACATGAAGAATTTGCATTGGAACTTGTTAATATGAATGAATTGGAATACAGAGAAAATACTTTTATCATGGAAAAAAAAATTGACTATGTTCATAATAAATCAGATTTGCAGTGGTTAATTCTATAAAAGGAAAATAAAATACATCGGTAATGATAATCATGGCGAAGATGGTGATTTATATGAGATCATTACTTCGATGTAAAATATTAATAAACAATATGGATGAAAAGGTCATATTTCTATATGAAATATTCATGATGAAGGAATTTTATAAAAATAATTCAACATATTTATAAAATTATAGGTAACATTGGTTTATTTCTACCATAATATTTTTAAATTTAATAAATTTTTCTTTATTTTATTTTGTTTTTTTAAACTGCTTATTACCAGAAATATGTTTTATATTTTGTTTGTATTAGTTTTATATTGTTTAGTTTAACATGTTTACCCTTACTTAATATATTTATTATATGATTTTATTGAAAACGAATTATTTTAAATTAAATATACTAAATTTAAAAATATATATAATACTATAATATAAATTTTTTTATTTTCAGGGTAAAATTGATTTATCAAGTTATATAATATATTAATATTCACAATCCATTTTGTGAATTGTATACATTCAAATATTTTATTCCACATCTGATAAATATAGTTATAATTTCAATTAACTTTATAAAATATGAAAAAAATTAGATTTCAGTTTACATTACATTTTGTTTGATTATTGTTAATTTTTTATTTACTTTTTTATTTAATATTTGGTGTTTTATATTTTTTTACTAATATTTTTTCTTTGATCTATAGGATAATTAAATATCAATCATATGATGAACCACATACTTTTAGATATGATTTTACTAATTCCCATTTTGAGGAGAATAAAAATTATCCTATTGATGAGCCTCATCATTCAACATTACATGATACATCTACTTTCATGGGAGGAAATTTACTTTCTGGGTTAGAAAACATGACACCACACCATTATAATGATTAAAAATTTCCCATAGCTAGAACCAATGGATATAAAAATACTTTTATGATAATGATATTCATAGAGGTCCATATTCAATAAAAATTCATGTCATTTGTAGGAGTCCATGATAAAACCAAAGTTAGTATCTCTCTAAATTGTTAATGAAGTGTTATCAAAGTGATAATGTCACACTTGTTCGAGATCAATTTTATTAGATGACATGTGATAAACCATAGAGTTAAGGTGTTAGGAGGAAATGATTATCATTGGATTCTTGGACATGGAGGGATTTTAAATCCTTCAACACATTAAAGATAATTTTTGGGGAAAGAAACCATTATAATCCATGAGATATATATCAATTTGTAATTTAATAGATATGAACTTCTTTAGAATTAAGATGGTAAAAAATGATTTGGAAAAGTAAAATATTACATTTCATAGGTTTTTTATAGTAATGAAATTTTTTAAGAATACGTTATTCTTAATTATTAACATATAGAAATTTAAGATAAGTCACATGGAGATCCAATAAAAAATTTATTCAATCACACATTTCTTAGAGAGGTTATACACTGTTAGAAAAAAAATTATAGAAAAAAACTTCAAAAAATGAGTTTTTAGTTATCAGGTTATGTAGTAGATTCTCCTCCACCTAGATAGTCCAAATAAATGGAAGAGGGATCAAATTAGAATAAAATGGAAATATCATAAATAGGATTTTAGGGTTGTAAAAAATAGTACTACAAGACTTTTAATTTCATTGTTTATTTTAGTTAAATCATATCTTTATATATTGTTATTTATTATATATTCTTCAAATATTCCGTATAAGATTCTCTACAAAAGAAGAGCATAGAGGGGTTATTTATATCCTATGTTAGAATGGATATTTAAACAACCAAATTGGGACAAGAAAAAAATGGGTTGGGTACGAGGTCACACATTTAGTATATCGATGAAAAACATCATTCGATATTCGAAAGCTTCTTCTATGAATGATGTTTATAATGAAATAGAAACATTGGACAATGGTGATCTGAATCCTCCACCATTTCGGGTATATCTCACTCTTCAAACTTATCCTACTCATACCTGTCTACCCATAGAGCCAACTCCTTCTTATTCTACCCTTACACCCCCTCCTAAATAGCATCCCAATTACTATCTGTTGTATGACAATGATCCCCTATATATTGTTTCATATGGAATAATATTTTATATTTTTGATACCATTCATAATAAAATGATATATATATAAAGAATAATAAGGCCACTGTATATGATGTTATTAATAGATCATAAAAAATATCATGTCCTACTAATGAGGATTTCATCGTTCGAAATTTTGTCAGCAAATTTTTTAATTTTTCCATATATAATTATACAAAATATTACAATAGTGGTTGGTATATATTTTATCTTTTATTTCATTTTTTATATTAAATTTTATTTATCATTTTAATTTTTTTATTATTATATATTTTTTATAGGAACACTATAATGGTAAATAATTTTTTTATAGAAAATAAAAATAACCATGTTTTATGAAATCTGATACAAAATCTACTTGTCTTGATAGATTGGTAACACAATTAAATTTTTTATTGATTTTATTTGAGATTCAAATTAAAGATACTAGTATTTGGAATGAAATTATTTTGGGTATTTTGAAAGCATATATAATGTATATTGTAGTAGGGGATCATTTTGGCAGAAACCCGATTCAAATTTTGAACATATTAGTCGATTTTTCCAAAATTTTTCCCTTCATTTTATTTATGAAAATATATAATTACAAATTTTTTGTATAAGTTATATTTATAATATTTTTATAAGTCATGAAAAGAATTATGAATATGTATTTATGGTATAACATTTTATTTCACCAATTACTGGAGAAATACATGATGTTGAAAGAACAATTTTAATAATTGAAATATTTAAGAAGAATGCAATTTATCAGTGGTTGGTGATTCCAAATCCTCATGATAATAAACAATATTTCTCAAAAAGTGTTATATATAAATATATAAAATTAATAAAATATTATTATTAAGTTTTATTTTAAATGAATGGAAAATGTATATTGGGTGGTTTTTTCTAAGAGGGAAGGCATTGTACTAGCTATGCTCTATCCAAGGTGAAGTAATAGAATATGCAGTTAATTTATTGAACACATAAGTTTGGATATTTTAAGAATATTTTATATTATAATGAATAAAAATTATTTTATTGATATTATTTTTATATAGTTAATAGAGTTCCTTTTGATATAAAATATGGAAGACGATGTCCAATGTCAATATTATACAAGGTGAGGTGAAATATCATTTACAGTTACTAAATTTTATATATATAACATAAATTAATTATTTTGAATTTAAATTTATATAGTATATTATTTTACTCAAAAAAATTAAAATAATGTGGATATTGTGTTTTAGTATTTTTGTTTGAATGTATTTAATCAGGTTCACTAATAATGTGTTAAATGTTTTGATTTCACTATAATGTTTTCCATAGTATTTCATTTTTTGTATTGAAAATAAATGTATAATCCTTTAATATTTATTTTAATCTTCTTGATGACCCATAAAAAAATAGTGAATACTATTTGAGATATTTTAGAATTTATTTGTTGAATCATTTAATAGTTTTATTGATTTTTAGTTTATTATGAATATATATATCCTAAATTTGAAAGTTCTATTGTATGTGTCCTTTGTTGGATATATTTATTGTTTTTAATCAAATTTATATTGGTGTTTTTATTTTGGATACTACACTCATAATAATTGAATCATAAAGGAATCAATGATCATAATCTATTAGAGAAAAAAATTTACATAAGACATGTTTTTTTGGAAAATACATAATCATAGAAAATTATTTTTTAGTATTTAAATAATATTAACATGAAAATCATTTTGGAGTGGATTTACTCCCAAACCATCAAAATATTCATGGTTAATCCAATGATATCCTATTTTATATAGTTTCTTTTATAACTGGGTTTATTCCCAATTCTAACACTTTTTGCCTATTAAGATATCAATCATTTCCAAATGTTTTAGAGGGAGATATAGGTCTAACCCATAACAAAATGAATATAATATCAATTTTTGAGAAAATATCATAAAAATTTAATAATATCAAAGCCCATGAAAATAATTGAGATTAAAAACATATACTTACAACCGAACCATTGAAAAAGAAACTGGTTAGATAATATTCTATTATTTATCATAACATAACCCATGTAAAAGGAAAAGTGTTTATAAAACGTTATAATAAAAAAAATTAATTATAAAGATAAATAATTAGGATATTAGAATTAGAAAATATCACATATAAAATATTAATTTATATAAGAACATGTCATTTCAGATAAAATATGTTTTTGATAGAGAATATGTGACATTTCATATAAAAAATAATATTTTCACATTAAAAGTCACATTTTTATAAAATATAACAATTTTTTTAAATATAATTTTTTGAATATAATTTTTACATAAAATAAAGAAAATTTTAAAACAATATCTGGTCATGATTTTTTAAAACAATGTACATTTTTTACATGTTAAAATAATGATTCCATTAATAAAGTTCGTATAAAAAGGTAAAAGTACATTATTTAGAAAATGATATGAATATTCCATTTTTGTTAACAATTCAAACATGGGTGAAGAATTATTTAATAAATTTTTATATACTAGTATAAACATTATGTAAATTTTTTTCATAAAATATGTGTATTGGAGAAAATGAATTTTCAACAAGGTATAGAAATAATGTAAATTTTATGTAAAAACTAATTCGCACACCTGTGTTCATAAATCTAATAAAATGAAAGGGAAAATATATTTTATTATATTAATCATCAATGAACAAACAGAATGTGTTTTTTTAGATATATATTATAAAATATCATCATTTGAAGGATAATTATACGTAATCCATATAAACAAAGAGTTTATAAGATAAACACATTTACAATTATATATCATTTGAATCATATACCGTATGAAATAAATATAGTTATATGGATATTTAAATCCCAAATTTATCTTGATATTAATCATAAAATATATTATGGGTAAGTATATATATTACAAAAAAGAAATGAGGGGTGTATAATGCATCTGTCCCACTGAAATATAAGTGAGACGAAAATACATTTTCAATATTTTCAAATCTCTTTGTATGCATTTAATCACTATATATAATACATATATGTTTAATATAAATATAATAATGAACCTAAATATATATATTTTACAATATATATGATTTACTATTATTAATTTATTACACATTTATTAACAAATCATCATTAATATAATGTTTTAAGTAATAACTATTTTTTTCAAATATGATTAGATTTAGTAATTTTATTCCATTTACATTGTTCACGATTACATGATCACACAAATTTTTAAACTGAAATACATATCATATAATTTCATTATATATCTATTAATACTAATCCCTAAATTATAGAGATTAAAAATGAATTACATAGTTCATTGAGACAATGGTCTATATGCAAGAAAGAATAATATTTACATTTAGATTAAAGTAGAAATAAAAGGAATTTCAATAATAAATCACCTTCAAAAACTCATTTGTATCACAAATATATTGTATATTTTCATTAAATTTATCGTTATTTACATCAATGTAACGAGAAAGTTGAAAAAATCAGAACGCTCTGTGATTTTGTTTTTCTACATACACATGGGTAATGTTATAAAATCCTCAATGAATTGAAATTGACATGTTATATATAAGAGTTATTAATTGAAAATGGATACATAATTTCATGATGTTTCAGTCCTCCATACACATTATCGACAGATTCATTTCCCATTTAATAAGGGGATGATATAAGTAGGTTATTTCCTTTAAAATTAACATATAATTTTATAGAAGATTCTAATGTGACTATATCATCATAGATTAACTATTTTAGAATAACATATATGAATAAATAAAATTAAAATAAATAGTTATGGAATATAACACTTCCTTGGAAAACATCATTAGCTTTACACCTAAGGTCTTCATAGGATGGGTTTAATTATCAAAATATTTCCACTCAGATGTGGGAGTGAATAAGTTAATATATATGGGATGTTCATATATGAATAATAATTTTATTGAATTGTGAAAAAAATGGAGAGGTGGTTATCTATTATATGTGTGGGGGGAAAATTATAAATTTTAAAAAGAAAAATGTGTACCCACATTTTAGTCATACCCAATAGATTCAAAATGGTAAATTATAGGAAATTATATGAGAAAACATAAAAATTTATCTATAAAATACAAATTGTTAGTGTTTTTAGGTCATATTAACCCTTATCTATTTAAATAAACCCTATATAAATCTATTTTAACTACAATATCTCTGATTAATTTTTAGTGTTTTCCTATTCATGTTTACCCAAAAATAATTTTATCATATTTTAGACTAATAATTATTTTTATTTCAAATATGTATTAAATTTTTATAAATTACATAAACCTAATTGGATAATTTCAAATTAAAACTCAATCAGTAGAAATGATGAAAATGCGTTTTTCTAATGAAAAATTGAAATAATTATAGAATGTTATAATATTGAAATACACATTGATTTTGTTTCAAAATAACATATATATAAAATATTTTAACTAATATTATTTTTATTGAATTTTTATTCTATATGAAACTATTTATAATCATTAAAATAAAATGTAGTTTTAATAATAATATATATTTCTCACTATTCAGTGGAAAATAAATATTAGCACAAAATAATAATGAAATTATCCAAAGTCAAATTTAGAACATGAGTCAAAAAATAGCGTTTAGTTTATGATAAAAAAAATTTAAATGTTACAAATTTATTATTTTTGTAAAATCCCATGTATTTAATTAATTATATATTTTATTATATTTTTCAATTTATGAATTAGATAGTGTTTTAGAGGCGTAAAATGAGAATAAATCCAACCTTAAGCATAGAATTATCTAATATTTTTAAAGGATTGTTTTACCGCCTTTTTTTGGAAAACCATTTTGAAATCAAAATTTTGACAATTTTATAATCTTTATTTATCAAAATAAACTTATTCATTAGAATTGGTACATTGAAATTTAATTTGGATAAAGTTTTGGTATTTTTTTGACAATGTTCATTTTTTTAATGAATAGTGAATTATACTGCCTTTTACTTCAAAACTCCTTTTTCATCTAATTTAATTATATAGATATATTATCTTTTTAATTAGTTTTAAAGTGTTTATAGAATATATTTTTACCGTTTAATACAATTGTGGTCATTGGGATTGATTTCACTTTGGAATTGGTCATAAACAAGCGCCAAACTTTTCATAGATATTGTCTCAAAAAAACCCCTGTTTGTTTTGAAAATGGGAATCATTTTTAAATTAATTAACGTAATTTTTGTGTTAGGAATTTGGTAAAAAGGATTCCGTATTTGGAATCATAAGTTACAAATTATTTAATTAATAGTCTTTTGTTTTTGGACATTAGGAATAGTAACGACGATAATTATCATTAATTATCGTGATTAATTAGTAATCGGGTAGTTAAGGGTAATAAAATAATATCATAATAATCAAAAATGACCCCAAAATGTGTCCTAATGCTATTGGTTGTGTCATTTCCGACCATGGTATGCCTTTTTCTAAACTTTGAGACCCCATAGAATCACTTTTGGGTGATACTGACACTTTATCATTTTATGTTTTTTAAAAGGAAAGTATAACCAAACTATGTATCACCCAAGTAATTTTTTTTAATATTTTCTACATAAATTATATATTAGTTATAAATAGTAATTGGTAAGATAAAAAGTGTTCCTACATCATAGTATTTTTTTTAATTTTTAGACGTTAAATAAATTAAATTTTTTATGACACCATGATGATGCAGGGATTACCTCATTAATGAATGATTTAAATAAAATGAAATGATAATGTAAAATTTAAGACCTACACTTTTCAAAGACCAATTGGATGAATATATTTAGAACCCTTATCACCTTATCCTAGAAATATATCAATTTGGGTCCTTTAAAATATGAAACTCATTTTAATATAAAGTAACATTTCTTGACTTTCCAAGAGTTCCCCTCCTCCACCTCTTATAAAAGGCCCCCACCTCTACCTCCTTAAAAAAACTCTCAAGCCATTGTCTCGGCCAAAATATTCTCATTTTATCTCTACACATCCCTCTCTTCATCCTAGAGGCCTTACCTTTGGAATAATGCTTTTCAAGAAATCATTTTGGTTCAAACTAAGAGGAGTTAACCGATTTAAAGGTAATGTCTTCACTTGGGTTATTTGGTTTTATTTTTCTTCTCCAACCCCTAAGCTCTTTTTATTCCTTTGTTTTGTAACAAAAACAGTATCTTAAATATACTAGTATATTTTTATGATAAGTATTCGATCTACAATTACACATACCTCTGTCTAATTGTTAAATAACATACTGTTTCTGTGGATGGAGAATTTCTGACTCACGAAATGATGATTGTTCAATCTTCTTTAAACACCTTTAATGGTAGCCATTAAGATGTAAATATAATTATATATGATATATATTATGTTTATGTTTTCAATATGCTTTTTTATTTTTCATTTATTTCATTCCTTTATAGTTTCAATTATGGGTAAACGTGATATCTTCATTTTAGGAAGTGCGGACTACCGCCCCCTCAAAGTGATTTGATTCGTTAATGCCATATGTGGGATGTATAAAGGATAGATTTAATGATATAATATATTATATTATATTGTAATTGCAATATAAATTTATATCATTATGATTTCATTCCATTAAAAATGAAATAGAAATGAAATTAGCGTTCATGTGTACGTACAACTTACCGTCTCCATGAATGGTGCATTTCATTTATTACCTCTAAATGTTATGAAATATTATAAATGAATGTATATAATGGATATATATGATATATATAATATCTACATCATGAATATAATTCTGGATATAATGGATATTTTACCACATGAACAACTTGTAATTACAAGAAGTTAATTTTTGACTCAAGTGCCACGGGTCGACAAAACAACCATTATTAACTTAAATAATTAAATAATGTTCATAACATGGTAATAAGTGATATAAAAGGAATAATTAACTTGAAAATGGTTCTTAAAAAAGTATAAATTAACTCTAGTTTTTTATTCAGGAGATTAAATAACGATCTAGTCAAGTCGGACACGAGGTGGTTCTTAAAAAAGTAGAAATTAACTCTAGTTTATTATTCAGGAGATTAAAGAACGATCGAGTCAAGTCAGACACGAGGTATGTGACTTCGTCTCAATCTTCATTAATTGAGGCATATTTTGTTTTATACACAACATTCTTTTATAAGGTGTATAAACCCCTTTGAATTTTAATTCTATTCAAAAGAAATCTTATTTATACGAATCGTTTTACTAAACGACCAAAGGGAATGTTTTTCCCGTACGTTTGTGGCGACAACGACTTCTCCACCGCCATGACCATTATTTGAGTTTCGACTTCCTATAAAAGCAATAATTTATTTTAAAATAAATATAAATATCATGTTTTACTTTTCATTTATTTTGGTATTGAAAATGGTTTTGATAATACTTTTATTATATCAATGTGTTATTGATATCTTGTGATTCAAATATGGAAATGTTATGTTTCCTTTATGCATGTTTTATGTGATACAATTATGTTATGGTTCTTGGGAATTTTTTATAAAGACGGATGGTTCTGTGATAAAATAAGGGGGGGTGAGCCTGATATAGCTCTCCAATGCATTGGGTAACGCGAAGTAGTTAAACACTAATTTTTTTCTGAAGATGTTTAGTGAATATACTGTGATGGATATTTCAAACTTAACCATGAGGGTTACTCCCTACGTAAGAATGTTTTGAATGCCTCAAGTTACCTTTATGTATTATGTTTTGGATGAGTTATTCATAAATCTTATGATTTCATGAGGTATGATAAAGTGCTTCTATTTTATGAGTAAAGTATGATTTCATCAATTCTTATGTATACATGGACTAATGTTTTCATTTCATAATTTTATATCCCTTACTGAGATTTTTATGATCATCCCATGTTTTGGAAATGTTTTTCATAGGTCAAGGGAAAATTACATGATGTGATTATATTTTCGATGAAGTGTCAAGAAAGAATCCATGGTTTATTTCAAGTATGTCTCCTTTGATAAGAAAAATGAATATTGTCTTTTACGTAACCACATAGTTGAAATGGGGAATGAAATGCATGATTTATGATCTAATTTTCTAAAACTCTAATCCTGAAAAGATTCTCTATGTGAAATCTTGTAATAACTCAAGATTAATTAATGCTTAAGGTTGGGGCCTTATAGTTAGTATCAGAGGTCAGTTTAGATAACTTTAAGAGTTAGAATTATAATAAATGATTATCCAAAAATATTTTTTCATGGTCAAATTGAAATGATATAGAATTTGAAGATTACCATGTTGCTTCATCTAATACATGTTTGTCCATAATGGTTTTCCGCAGAGGAAACAAGGAAGCAGTGCTATGAAGGCATACATAAGGAAATGACCTTCCGAATCAGCATCCTAAGATGGTCGGAATTGGAACTGAACAGTTTTTTGCAGTAATGGTGTAGTTGACTCAAGCAATAAATATTGGTGGTATCCATGCACGACATCAGCCAGATCAACCACAGAGGAACATGTCAGTGGAGGAAAATTTCATGAGTCAACATCCCCCATCATTTAGAGTATTATCAGACCATGTGCTAGATGAAGGGTGGATTAAAGAACTGGGGAAGATTTTAGATGTCATGGGGTGTTCAGACAATCAAAAGGTTAGTCTTGCTATTTACCATTTGAAGGGTGAAGCAGATTATTGGTGGTCGGTGGTTTAAAATATCAGGGAAACTGATGAGATTGATGCTCTCGACTCGGATGAATTCAAAGGTATGTTTCTTGAGAATTATTTTCCTTTGTCTGTTTGACTTAGGATGGAAAAAAATTTCTTGGAATTGAGGCAAGAGGACAACTCAGTCGCTACTTATGAAGAAAGTTTCACTCGATTAGCAAGATATTATGCAAATTTTATCCGAGAACTTGATAGTAAAATCAAGCGTTTTTACTCAGGAATAAAGACAAAATATCAAAGGTCGTTAGCTTATTGCGAGTTCAAGAGTTATTAAAAGCTTGTTCAATGTGCTAAGAATATGGAAATAGGGTTTTTCGATAATCAAGTGTTCTATAACAACCAACAGAAGAAGAGACCAAGGTGGCAGGAGAAAGGGAAGAATCCTTCAAATAAGTCTGATGGTAAGAAAACTAAGTTTTCAGTTTGTGATAAATGTGGTAAAAGGTATGATGGGGAATGTCTTCTGAATTCTGGAAAGTGCTACTGATGTGTTAAGATGGGACATAAGGCTCGTGATTGCACTGAAAAATATCAGGGTGATGGTAAGGCCAAATTTGATTTACCGTTAGTGAAATGTTTTAAGTTCAATGAGATGGGTCACTATGCAAATGAGTGTTCGATAAAGATAACAAATGATGGGAAGCAGTCAGACTACAAGAAAAAAGAATTGGTGAAATCCTTTGCAACTAATTCAAAAGATGTTGGGCCAATAAATAAAGTGGTATCGGGTACATTGTTTGTTTTCTCAGATAATGGTAATGTATTTTTTGATTTGGGCTCTACACATTCATTCATCTCTGAATTATTTTCTAGTAAATTGGGAATACCATCTCAATTAATGACTCCTGAACTTGTGGTAAAAACACCTGGGGGAAATTTTGAGTAAAAAAGAATTTATAAGAGTCTTCTTATCCTTATCCGTGGAAAGAACCTACTTAAAACCTTATTGTTTTACATCTAGTAGAGTTTGATGTTATCCTGGGTATGGATTGGCTCTCTATTTACCATGCTAATATTGATTGTAGAGCTAAAGAAGTTTATTTTCAGAAAGACTTTTAGTTTTTGTACAAGAATATACCCTTACTGTTGATAACATGTCAAGAGTCTAAGAAACTTGTAAAAGATGGAAATGAATGTTACCTGACACATATTGTTGAAAACAAAGGATTCATTCAAATTAATGATATTCTAGTGGTAAATGAGTATCCTGATGTTTTTCCTAATAAGATTCTTGGAATAATACCAGATTGAGAAGTTGGATTTACTATTGACTTAGTTCATGATGCTATTCCAATTTCAAAACCCCCTTATTGAATGGATCAAATTTAACTTTTAATGTTGAAGGAGAAATTGCAAGATTTATTAGAGAAAGGTTTCATTCGACCGAGCACATCACCATGGGGTGCTCTTGTCTTATTTGTTAAAAAGAAATATGGTTCAATGAGACTTTTCAATGATTATAGAGCCTTGAATAAAATCACTATTAAGAAAAAATATCCTCTTCCTCATATCGAGGATTTGTTTGATCAGCTCCAGGGAGCTCAGTATTTTTAAAATATTGACCTGAGATCGGGGTACCGTATGTTGATTGTAAAGGAATCAGATGTTCCCAAGACCGCGTTTCATACAAGATATGGCAATTATGAAATTGTAGTTATGAATTTTGGTCTAACCAATGAACCTACTGTATTCATGGACCTTATGAATATAATTTTCCATGACTTCTTAGATAAATTTGTGGTTGTTTTCATTGATGATATTTTGGTGTTTTCTAAAAGTAATGAGAAGCACAGAAGACATTTTAGGGTTATTTTGAAAACCATAAAAGAAAATAAATTTTATGGGAAATTCAGAAAGTGTGATTTTTGGTTGCAAAAAATTTCTTTCCTTGGTCACATTGTTTCTAAAGATGGAATAACTGTTGATCCTACAAAAACAAAGGTTGTTGATGAATGGCCAAGACCCAAAAATGTAAATATGATTCATAGTTTTCTTGATTTGACAGGCTATTATCGAAGGTTTGTAAGAAAGTTTTCCCGTTTATCTAGTCCAATGACAAAGCTATCTCGGAAGGGTGTTATGTTTATCTGGACAAAAGAATGTGATGATTGTTTTCTGGAATTGAAAAGATGATTGGTGAATGATCCAGTTTTGGCACTACCTTCAAGGAATGGTGAGTCTGTTATCTACAGTGATTCTTAATTGAAAGAACATGGTTATGTCCTAATGCATAATGATCATGTGATTGATTATGCTTCACGATAGTTGAAAACTCATGAGGTAAATTACCCTACACATGATTTTGAATTAGCTGCTATTGATTTCACTTTAAAAATTTGGAGGCATCATTTGTATGGTGTAAAGTGTGAAATATATGCTGATCATAAAAGTTTAAAGTATATATTCACTCAGAAAGAATTGAACATGAGAAAGAGTAGATGGCTAGAATTAATCAAGGATTATTATTGTACAATTCATTACCATCTGTGAAAATAAAATAAAGTGGTTAATGCTTTGAGTCGAATAAGTAATGATTCATTAACAATATTGTGTTTGGAACATGATCCTTTGGTTAAGGATTTAATAAAAAATTTCATAGAAGTTGTTGGTACATGATGTTCTTATGTTTTGTTTTAGGTATCAGTGAAATATTCTCTATTAGACAGAATTAAGCAAGCACAGAAGAAAGACAGTGAGTTGCAGAAAAAGGTAGATATGGTTCAGAAGGTTAAGTTGCCTAAATTCAACATTGATAATGATTGTGTTTTGAGATTTGGGAAGAGATTTTGTGTGCCATGTGATTCACAGTTGAAGAGAGGGTTGTTATGTGAAGCTCATAGTTATCTATTTTTAGTTCATCCATACATTACTAAGATGTATAGAGATCTTCAAAAGTACTACTGGTGGGATGGAATGAAACAAGATATTGCTGATTTTTCTATGAAGTGTTTGAGTTGACAACAGGTTAAAGAAGAGCGGTAGTTACTGAAAGAGATGCTTCAACCTTTACTAGTACCAGAGTGCAAATGGGAGAATATATCCATGGACTTCGTTGTGGGATTGCCGAAGACACCTCGATGTAATAATGCAATATGGGTTATTATTGATCGCTTGACTAAATATGCTTATTTTCTTGCTATAGGAGATACTTTTTCTCTTGATTAACTTTCTCATCTATATCATAAAGAGATATTTAGGTTACATGGAGTTCCCATCTCCATTTTATTTAATCATGATCCCAGGTTTACTTCTAACTTTTGGAAAGGTCTTCAGAAGTCATTGGGTACTGAATTAAATTTTAGTACAACCATTCATCCCCAATCAGATGGGCAGTCAGAAAGAACAATTTTGACTTTGGAGGATATACTACGTTCTTTTTTGATGAATTATCAGGGAAGTTGGGACCAAAATCTTTCTTTGGTTGAGTTTTCTTTTAATAACAGTTGTAATTTTATTATACAAATGGATCCATTTGAGGCATTATATGGGAAGCGATGTCGAACTCCAGCTTTTTGGGATGAAGGGGTTGAAGGTAAGTTGATGGGACCATACATGGTAAAAGGGTTGGTAGAAAAAGTTCATCTGATACAGAAACACATGAGAACAGCTCAGAGTAGTCATAAAAGTTATGCAGACAACAGGAGGAAGGATATCTCTTTTGAGGTAGGTGATCATGTCTTCCTCAAAGTTTCACCAAGGAAAAGTGTGATGTTATTTGTTAAGAAAGGAAAGCTGAATCCAAGGTTTATCGGACCATATGAAATTCTAGAGAGAGTTGGATTAGTTGCATACCGAGTGGGTTTACCTCTGAGTTTATCTCAGGTACCCAATGTTTTTCATTTTTCAATGTTAAGTAACTACATGCCAGATCCATCTCATGTTTTGAATCCAGAGGTAGTTCAGTTGGAAGAGAATCTATCTTATGAGGAACAACCAGTCCAGATTATTGACCACAGGGAGAAAGTGCTATGGACTAAGGTGATTCATCAAGTAAAGGTTTTGTAGAAAACCCACATGATTGAAGAGGCAACATGGGAATCTGAAAATGCAATGAGGGATAAATTCCCCCACTTATTCGATAAGTAAATAAATTGCAGGGAAAAAATATTCTAAATGGGGAAGGATGTAACATCCCAATTATGTAATGAATAATATATTTTCTTATCTATGTTTATTTATGAATTAGTTAGTGTTTTAGATGCTTAAAATTAGAATAAATCCAATATTAAGCATAGAATTCTCTAATATTTTTAATGGATTTTTTTACCGCCTTTTGATGGAAAACCATTTTTAAATCAAAATTTTAAAAATTTTATAAGTTGTATTCATCAAAATAAAAATATTCATTATAATTGGGACATTTAAATTTACATTGGATAAATGTTTGGTATTTTTCTAAAAATGTTCATTTTTTTACTGAATACTGAAAAATACTGCATTTTACTTCAAAACTTATTTTTCATATAATTAAATTATATAGATAGATTATTTATTCAATTAGTTCTAAAGTTTAAATAGAATATATTTTTACCATTTAATATAATGGTGGTCATTGGGATTGATTTCACTTTGGAATTGGGCATAAACAAGTGCTAACCTTTTCATATATATTGTTTCATAAAAACCCTCTATTTGATTTGACAATGGGAATCATTTTTAAATTAATTACTGTAATTTTTGTGTTTGGAATTTGGTAAAAAGGATTAAATATTTGGAATCATAAGGTCAAAATTATATAATTAGGACTCGTTTGTTTTTCGACATTAGGAATAGTAACGACAGTAATTATCTTTAATTATCGTGATTAATTTGTAATCGGGTAGTTATGGGAAATAAAATAATATCATAATAATAAAAAATGAGCCCAAAATGTGTCCTAATGCTACTGGTTGTGTCATGGCCAACCATGGTATTCCTTGTGAAAATCTTTGGGACCCCATGGAATCACTTTTGGGTGATAGTGACACTTTATCATTTTATGTTTTTTACAAGGAAAGTACAACCAAAGTATGTATCACCCAAGTAAAAAAAAATTAATTTTGTCTAAATAAATGATATTTTAGTCAATAAATAGTAATTGAAAAGATAAAAAGCTTTCCTACATCATAGTAATTTTTTTTATAATTTTTATACATTAAATAAATTTAATTTTTTATGACACCATGATGATGCAATGATTACCTCATTAATGAACGATTTAAATAAAATGAAATGATAATGTAAACTCTAAGACCTACACTTGACAAAGACCTATTGGATGAGTAAATTTAGAACACTTATCACCTCAGCCTCGAAATATATCAATGTGGGACCTTTAAAATCCGAAACTCATTTTAATATAAAGTAACATTTCTTGACATTCCAAGAGTGCCCCTCCTCCCTCTTATAAAAGGCCCCCACCTCTACCTCCATACACAAACCTCTCAATCCATTTTCTCGGCCAAAATCTGCTCATTTTATCTATCCACATCTCTCTCTTAATCCTATAGGCCTTACCTTAGGCAAAAATCTTTTAAAGAAATCATTTTGGTTCAAACCAAAAGGAGTTACCCGATTTAAAGGTAATGTCTTCAGTTGTGTTCTTTTGTTTTATTTTGCTTCTCCAACCCCCTAAAATATTTTTATTAATGTCATTTGTAAAAACACCAGTATCCTAAATATACTAGGATATTTTTATGCTAAGTATTCGAGCTACACTTACACAAACCTCTGTCTAATGGTTAAAGAACATATTGTTTCTCTGGATGGCGAATTTCTGCCTCACGAAATGATGATTGTTCAATATTATTTTGACAACTTTCATGGTGTCCATTAAGATGTCACTATATTTATATATAATATATATTATGTTTATGTTTTCCTTATTCTTCTGTATTTTTCATTTATGTAATTCCTTTATAGTTTCCATTATGGGTAAACGTGATATCTTTATTTTAGGAAATACGGACTACCACCCCCTCAATGTGATTTGATTCATTAATGTCATATTTGGGACATATAAAGAATGGATTTAATGATATTATATAAAATATTATACTGTAATTATAATATACATTTATATCATTATGATTTCATTCCATTAAAAACGAAATATAAATGAAAGTAACGTTCATGCGTACGTACGGCTTACCGTCTCTATGAACGGTGCATTTCATTTCTTACCTTTTAATGTTATATAATATTATAAATTCAGGTATATACTGGATATATATGTCATATATTATATCTACATCATGAATATAATTCTGGATATAATGGATATTTTACCACATGAACAACTTGTAATTACAAGAAGTTAATTTTTGACTCAAGTGCTAATGGTTGACAAAATGACCATTATTAACTTAAATAATTACATAATGTTCATAACACGGTAATAAGTGATATAAAATAAATAATTAACTTGAAAATGTTCTTAATCAAGTAGAAATTAACTCTAGTTTATTATTCAGGAGATTAAAGAATGATCGAGTCAAGTCATACACGAGGTATGGGACTTCGTCTCAATCTCATTTCATTGAGGAATATTTTGTTTTATACACAACATTAATTTATACGGTGTATAAACCCCTTTGAAATTTACTTATATTCAAAAGGAATCTTTTTTATATGAATCAATTTACTAAATGACAAAAGGGAATGTTTTTTCTGTATATATGCGGCGACAACGACTTCTCCACCGCCGTGACCATTATTTGAGTTTCGGCTTCCTCTACTAGCCATAACATTTTTTAAAATAAAAATAGATATCATGTTTTAATTTTCCTTTATTTTGGTATTAAAAATAGTTTTGATAATGTTTTTATTATATCAATGTGTTATTGATATCTTGTGATTGAAATGTGAAAATGTTATGTTTCCTCTATGCATGTTTTATGTGATACGATTATGTTATGGTTCATGGCCATTGTTTCTGAAGACGAGTGGTTCCGTGATAAACTAAGGGCGAGCGATCCCAATATAGCTCTACAATGCATTGGGTAATGTTAAGGAGTTAAATGCTATGGTTTCTCAGAAGAGATTTAGGGAATATACTATGATGGGTATTCCAAATGTAACCATGATGGTCACTCCCTACATAAGAATGTTATGAATGCATCAAGGTACCTTTATGTCTTATGTTTTCTATGAGTTATTCCTAAATATTAGGATTTCATGAGGTATGATAAATTTCTTATGTTTTATGAGTAAAGTATGATTTCATCAATTCTTATGTATACATAGACTAATGTTTTCATTTCGTACTTTTATATCCCTTACTGAGATTTTTATGCTCATCTCATGTTTTTGAAATGTTTTTCACAGGTGAAGGGAAAATTACATGATGTGATTATAGTGTCGAGGAAGTGTCAAGAAAGAATCCATGTTTTATTTTAAATATGTCGCCCTTGATGATAAAAATGAATACTGTCTTTTATGTAACCACCTAGTTGTAATGTGGAATGAAATGCATGATTTATGATCTAATTCTCTAAAAATCTAAACCTAAAAAGATCCTCAATGTGTAATATTGTAATAACTCAACAATAAGTAATGTTTAAGGCTGGGGACTTATACTTTATGTCAAAAATTAATAGATATTTATTTAAAAAAATAGAATTTTCATAACATATAATGACTTTTCTAAAAATTATGTATTTATTTATAAATATATTATCTTTATCTAAATACATTATAATTCATTACAAAAAATATTATATTCATATTTACACAACAAAATATTGATGCTAGGTTATTATTTTAAACGTTATATAATAATATTAATAGTATATTATGATTTTTTGAAACTTAGTGTTACGTGTAACAAAAACTATCAAAGAAAATAAATTTATTCGAAAAAATATATTTTATAAAAAATTGAGGTGTACAGAGTCACCTTCATGACCAACATATAATAAGGCCCATGTTTAAAACATGAACCATGGATATGAGCCACAAAAATAGTACAAATTAAAATATTATAATCAATGAACTATGAAATAATCAACCAATAAAAACAAATATATTAATTGACCATGTTCAACAAAAATCACATAATGAATGAAAACATAAGATTAGAATCATTAATATAATATATATATATATATAAACTCATGTGAATTGAATTTATAATGAAACCTATGTATTATGCTTTTACTTTATAGATCATTCACCAAACCCACATCTAAAACCTAAATAATAGTTGTTATATACATGGTTTGGAATAATATGTACATATGGTAGGATATTACCAAATATCACTTCTGAAAATTTGAGAGGAATATAATAATGTATCCATGACTCAAAAATATAATTAAAATAACATATAAGGTCAGTTATCACCCAAAATAATGAATGTACAATCACTAAATATTCAATCCAAGCATTGTAAATTTGATTCAAAAAATATAATTATAATGTACTAAAATCCCACTTACACACGAGGTTATCACTCTCACACCCTATCATTAATTTTTTCTGTTTCTGATCCCATCCATTGGTATACCACATCATGCCATATCATATACAATAATATGCTCCTTAGGCCACAACTATCTCACCCTCATCTCATATCCACTACAGCATATTTTATCTCATCAACACATCTATTATAAAGTAATGTCAGGTATCTTATTCATGATCGAAATGAACCCAACTCAATCATACTATCAATAATGACATTAATAAGATATAATCACATTAAAATATCTAAATCATAACCTATAAATACCCCATAGTCTATTTTATTTCATGTAACCCATATCCCTATCTCAATGCTCCACATGTTCAGCGATTTTTACCTTCTTTTTAGTACATTTGAGTGTCTTCATGTATATAATCATCCAATTATAAAATAGAAACACCTAAAGGTATAAAATTATTCCCAATACTATAGTACTATGGTTTTACTAACTATCATCTATCACATTAATTTATATTGATAGAATATATCCCAAGGAAGTAGGATTAGTCCAAATTACATTCCTTCATCCACTATGATTCAGGGGAAATACTCAGATCCAAAAGAAATATTTTAGTCAGTATGGGTATATAAATTTAGTGAGATGCATATATAAATAACAAGGAGAATACAACATATATATATCACATAATATCCCAATTCTAGTGGGTTAATTCAATACAACCTTCCCATATCACATTAAATCACCACCTTATAACCTTGCCACCCAACCATCGTTGTAAAATATAGCACCTCAACCATAGTCACTTCCCATTAAAACAACCATAAAAAAAATTTACTCTCCAATATAAACCATAATGTTATTATTTTTTAAAATTTACCATTTAACAAACATTTTACAATATTTATAATATGTGGTTCCATATTCAATTTCAAATCACTTCAAGAAAATTCCCACATTAATTCCATCCATTATATATTCCAATCTCAATTTTAAATATGAAATTATTCATTTCCATCATAAACCATTTTATTTTTATTATTATCAACTATATTCCATTCTATTATGAATCTAATGAAATTCCCAATGTATACCAACATATCTATATCACCTAAAAACATCAACATTCCATCTTTACAACCATTACATGGAAACCAAGAAATTGTTTCCCAATCAACAATGCCAATCATGTAACATTATTCTTCATGGAATCAAAAAACGTCACCCACATTAGAAAAAACATTAATAACACCAAAAAACAACATTCAAACAGAACCACCACAACAAGATTTACCATAATACAAATTAATAATTTTTTCAACGTTAGTACAACATAATTACATTTTACAAAATTAATTTTCGTCCAATTTATTTCATCAATTAATTGAATTCAATTTAATCATCATTATTTTTTAATTTTATGAATTTTGAATGAAAATAATAATTATATTAGGTAGGAAATTTTTCTAACAACAATAACATTTTTCAGTAGTAGTAGTAACAGAGAACCATTTGAAATGGAATTATTTTAGAAGGAATTATTTTGTATCAATTAATTTTATCTACATATATAATAAAATCCAAAATTAATAATTTATCCTTTTATTCATGTGTAATCTATAATGTAGTGACATTAGTACCAAAAAATAAAAATAAAAATATAGATTTTTATTAATTATAACAAATAATAACCATGTGAATGGGAAATATTGTTAGGGATTCTAAATGAATGAAAATTACACCCAAAAATTATTTTTTATTATATTTCACTATATTTTATATTTCAACCCATATATTAACCCCCAATAAAAAATAAAAATTGTAACCAACAAAGTTACACAAATTAATGATGAGATATTGAGTCTATAACCTCAACTAATTCATTTAGAAATAATTCATGATAACAAGGTATGAAAGCGATGATCCCATGATTGAGATAATAATTTTTTGAATTTCCTAAATTAGGGTAAAAAATACTTCATCCAATACATGTTTCATACACACATATTCCAAACACATCCCCAAATCTTAACAATATCATAGTTATGGATAGAGAAAAACCCTATATGAAAGGGGGATATACACAAATTAGATCATTTAGTATTGATATGAAAAATACAAGGATGAAATCCATAGAAGGGGGACTCAATGGTTTTCCAATATCCCATATATTTTTCTAAAGTATTGATGGATAAAAAAGAAAATTATTGGAATATATGGTATACCTCAATTTTAGAAACAGAATATAAAAACATATTCTCATATTTTAGATCAAATTACACATTCAATAATCTATTTTTTTACATATATCCATACTGAAACTTTATATACCACAGTGAAAATTAATCATTCTATGTCCCACTCAAAAATGTTACCATATATATCCCATATATATTATAGAATTATAATAATTCCCTAGATTAAGTGGTATATTAATGATATGAAATCCATAATTCAATATCTATTTTGGATAAACTAGTGGTTAAAGGAACAATGAATCCCAAATCAATAGAACCACCAAAATAGACCCCTTCGAGCTGTACACTACAACCATAAATACAATGAGAAAACATAAAACCTTATCTTAACTATGATAAACTCCCAAACTAATATTTTAGTTAATTTCATGGTTCTCACCTCAAGGATCTTAAAAAATCATGTCCCATAAATCCTACCACAATTTCCCTACACCCGGCTACCCACACAACATTGAACCAAGCATTCCAACTATATTTTCAAGGTTAAACACACAACTACATAGGCTAATTATTTATTCTAGAGAAAATTTCCCATTAAGCACCATAAAAATACTCAGACCACCTCCAAAAATATTTATACTAAAATACATAAATCTTAACAGTCCTTGATTTTCTAGACTACTACAATAAACTACTTCAAAATTATTCTCTTTTATTATAATAAAAACAAAATCCAGACAAAAAAACACTAACACGGCAAACATTGAACTAAATTAATTATTCATATCAACCAAGTGGACTAAATTAAGAAACTAATTGCAATAGTAGAATCAAATAATGAAAATAACTATCAAAAAAATATATCTATGAATTCCAAGAAAAATCATGAAGCTCATCAATAATGAAACTAAGATAAAATGTTTTAATTTTTCAATCATTTGAATTTGATTATTATATATAAGTGAGGTTTTCTATATAATGATGTTGAAACCAATATGATTTTTGTGAATATTTATAAGGAATTATAATTTATTTATAATGGGATAAGGTGATTTTGAGTTAAAATTGTGACCCATATAATGGTTACACTAGTTTTTTGCATGCTATATAAGTGTAATTATATAATTAATACATTTTATCTTCTATTTCACTATGCTATATAAATTATAAATTTTCAATATGTTGGTTATTTGAGGATTGTTACTATTATATTTTATCTTCATAATGGTAATTTGAGAATTGTATTACCTATTTAATGTTTATCCCCAAATTATGTATGGGTATCATTGAAGTGTAGAAGATATATAATGGTATTGTTAAAAATTCTATGAGTAACCATTATAAAATTAAAATATTAAGACAATAAATTTAATTTATTATAGTTTATATGAGATATTTTGTATTTATTTTAACATATTTATGTATAAAACTAATAAAAAAATCTATTTACTATGATTTTTTTTTGAGTTTATAGATTTTATTTTCTATGAAAAAGAGAGATAAATGTTGAATTTATTATGGACTACGAATCATGGAATAAATATCGTATCAAATCTAAATAATTTTTATGACCAAAAATAATGATGAAGAAACATTTAATTTTGATTATAAAATTTGTGAAGTGGACCATAACACAGTTCACATAGAGGAATAAGACACGAATGCGTTGAAATGTAATGAATAGTGTTTTAGTGATTACAATAATGATTTTGGTATATACGAAATAATGAAATGATCACACTCTCTTAAATTTTAAGTTGGAATTTTTCTCCAATTAACGAGACATGAATTATGTTTTATAGAAATGATGTAAAAAATATGGGATAGAATATTGATCTAACTGTTCCATAAATTATTATTTATAAGTGGTTTAGTTGTGACCAATTATGAATTTTTATAGAATGAATGTGATCATTTTTAGGCAACACATGTACCAATGAGAAAGGGTTTGTGATGAAATATTATAGTTCAAAGATTATGATAATTTATTGATTGAGTTTCTATATGTATTTTTTTCACTCTTCCATAATTATATATGATCTTAAATAGTTATAGAATGTTTAAAAATTGATTATTAGTATTTAATTCAATATAATAATTGGATATTTTTTGTTTTTTTCCATATAAGTGTAACATAATAATAATAAATATTTAATATACTACATAATATTATATTAGTATACCTTAATAGTTATGATATGTTTGACGGTGGTAGAAGATAAAATAAATATGATAGATCTCAGTTATGTGTTATACTAATTCTTTGGAAATAAACTCTTATCTATCATCTTAAGCATTATAGGTTTGTAATGTATGAATAATAATACATATAAGTCTTTGGTAGAATTGATATATGGTTATTTTATTTTATATTGGTCATTATATTGTGTTGAATTGGTGTGAATACGTGATAAGTGTGTATCCCCTTCCATGAGTGGACAGAGTAAAAAAGTTTTAAATATTGAAACCTTTTCAATATTATATGCATCATAATCCAGATAATATGATCATAAAACAACATTATTTCAAATAAAAGTTGATTATTTTTTAAGCCACACCATCCAAAATTTATTATTATGATATTTGATGACCTTTTCTGAATTTTTACCCTTAATTTACTCGTTTTAAAATTTTTTAATGTTGAATTTTTTTGGAAGAGAAATATTGATATTGAACCCAAATGAAATTGATGTCATTAATATATTTTTACATAAAAATTCCAAACATAAATTAAATTTTTAAATATTAAATTTATATATATTTTTTAAATTTATTTTTATTACATGTGAAAAAAAATGAGAACCGTTTTAAAAAAATGTCAATTTATGAAAACAAATGATCGTATAAAAGAATAAAATAAAACACTAATTGAAAAAAATGGAAAAGATGATATTTAATAAAAATATATCAAATGTATCATAAAAAAATTAACTGGATATATAATTTACTTGATATAATAAAATGGATTGATATTTTTGAAATGACATAGCTTTTTATAATATTCAAACAAAAATAAATTTAATTTGAAAAAATTTATATAATTACTATAAGATATTTATAAAATTTTTATATCAAAAATTATAAATTTTTTAAATAATAATTTTTTTATTATGGTAGAAATTAATTATAATAACCATGAAAAATGTAATATAATATATTTTTGGAAGAAAATTATTTTAAATCCATAAATATATTTCTTTTCAATATATTGTTCAGAAATATATCTAAAGAAATGTTAATTAATTATTGTCCATAAAATCTACTAAATACATTATAATAATTTCTCTACAGTGTGAATTTTCATATTTAAGATAAAAATAAATTATTCACGAAAAAAAATCCTAAAAAAGTATTTCGTCCTCTATTACATTATTTAATCTTAATTTGCAACAAATTTACAAAAATATATAATTCATTACACCATTTTAATGAGGAAAAATATTCTACATATATTTAAATTCTATAATTTGGTTCACATATTCGCCAAGATTCATATAAATAATTATATCTAAAACCATTAATTTATCAAGGAGAAATATATATTCTAAAATCTCATGATGTTCCATTCTACCCCCTTATATGACTTCATAATCAATTTTTTTTAATTCCATTTTATATAGTAATTGATTATTAATTTCTATAAATTCATGGGTTCCCTTATAGCTACTTCAAAATTTTAGTTCCTAAATAAAACATTGAGTATGATTGTGGATTTATTTAACAAAACATTATCTTGTAGTAGAACCTCTAAGATTGGAACATGTTATGTACCAGGTGTGTACATCCTCAATAGATGAATGTGGAACATATCAATAACTTGATTATGGTTTTGTTAAACCCCAAAATGATACATTTCCACTATAATACATAAAGGATCTATGTGGGACGAATATATATACGCCATAGCATAAAAATCATCCAATATCTCATAAAAATCAACAAATGATATATTTTATTGAATAAAATAGAATATACTTTGAAATCTATATATCATCAATAATGGTCAACATAAATCTAAAATTTATAATGAGATTATCGTATTTGTTTCTAAGTGTATATAATAATATATTCATTTTCATTTGAAAAATCATGTCTCAATAGCTTTCCATCTCCAAATATATCCCAAAACATTTAAGGTATTCCCATATTTAAATATATTCATTTATAGTTATCCATGTTATTCTTAATTTGAAATATCATTTTAACAAAATTATACTCGATGAAGGTATTGATGCTAGACACCAATGAAATATAGAGGGAATTATCTCAGCATATTTTATATTGTTAATGGTTCCAATGAAATTGAACATCAATTAATGATGACATCCAATGATGAAGTTTAATTTTTTTTCAAATATTATAGAATAAATCTCCAGAATAATAAGGTAATAATTTGTATATCGATTAGAAAAACTGAATTTTGGACTTCATGAAACATTAAAATATTATTAATCTAAAAAATGTGATATTTATCCAGAGATAAACATTCTCAATCTGAAATATAATGAGTTAAAAAAGACAAAAAAACATAAACAAAATAGGCATGTGGCTTTTAGATGTTTTTTGGATTCCATTGATAAAATCCATGGCCATGTTTTCCCTTTACCAGTTTGTATGGGTATTTGATGTAATATAACCATATACTTATTTCAAGGAGTGTAAACTTTTCCACACACAAGGTTTCATGGTACATACTCTACAAAATCCAATTTTTCCCACATGATATACATTTCTAGATCTTTATTAATGTGTGTGCATCCATGATGAAAATAGAATTATGATATATGTGATTCATCCAAAAAAAATGCATACATTTTGGAATTAATGAAAAACATAATTTGTTAAAGAACTATATAATTCAATCACAATAATATTATATCTATAGAGAATTTTTTACATTCTCTTAAACATTTCCACCTCCAAATTTTACCTCTTTAATAATTAGATATATAAATGGTTGATTAATCATCTAAAAATATATGATATGTCTCATATTCTCATTATTTCACAATCAATATTAAATAAAACTATTAAATCCCAATGAAACTTACTATAATGGGATGGTTTAAGATGATAATGTAATTTGGTGATATTATATGGACACAACAGAATGGAAATAAATTCCAAGGGTTTACAAAAATAAATATAAAGGTGAAATGTTTACTAAAAACACATTAATAAACCATACAGTCAAATAATTACAAGGATTAAAAAATACAATAGTCAAATATATAATTATGAATGAGATAACATTCAATAACCCAAAAGAATCATCTAGATATTATCTTAGTAAAATTGAAAATAAGTTAAATAAAATAAAAATGTCTAAAATAGAGAAACATATTTATTAACCATGGTGGATACATATAAATCCCAGGACAGATCCATGAATCTGAGATAAATATCTAAACAACCATAGTATCCACTATATAGGTTCTTCTCTAAAACTTTATGAATCCCACACTTTTGTTGTATCATGGATTATTATTTCTATATAGGACATGGAGATCATATATGTATTTTTATATTTTATAACGTTATAGTGAACAAAAAAAATCATTTCAAACATGAGACTAAGATTATAATCATATTAGATCGTAGTCTATCAAAACTACGATATGAGTATAAAATCATTTTAAAACAGCATATAAATTTTAGCTGGTTAAATTAAGTTCACTAAAATATTTATTAAATAACAAACAAAAAATTAAAATTGTTTTTTAGAAAATATATTTTCCTTTAAAAACAACATAAATTTTTTAACAAAAATTAATTTTATAATTCCAGACTCACACTCATGAATGCCCTAATCCTCAAAAAATACTCATATTACCATGTTAAATTCTTTACATGGCCCATTACCTAATACAATACATGATAAAACTCCTAAGAAAACACATGATCAATCATAAACTGAAACTCGCAAAATATTATTATGATCATGGTAATAAAAATCCATGATATAACTTAATAATTCACTATAACGTATAAAAAACCCATGACATGAACAACTTCAAAATCCTACTTTATTTTATTAAAACAATCCATGTTTAAAACCCCGCATTTAAACTATTTGTGGTTTACTCCCAATCTAATAAATAGAGAATGAAAAAAATTAAACAAATAAAGTATAGATTCATTATATATTATGAAATAAATTTTATTGAAATGAAATTGTACCAATGATAGCCATTAATGACTTAATATTCAACTAAAATGTTAAAGGGGGTGAGAATAAATATACCTTGAATTAATTAAACACAATGTTTCTTATAATATCCCATTGATCTCAACCCCTTACTTCCATTTTTATCTCAAATTTAATGATAATCCTGTCAAAATAATTATGGTCCATAATATATAGGTATAGATATTATGATATCTGGTTATGTTCATGGGAAACTATGGATAAAAATTATTAGATTGTGGAAGATGATACTAAACAAATTCTTCCTCTATCAAACAATAATATAATCATTATAATTATAGTTTTAATGATGAATATCTTAGAAATTTTTATGGGATACGATGTAAATGATAGAAAATGATATCACGATAAGAATGTGTATTTTTAAGATGTTTTTATTTTTGAAAAAAAATTTACCTACAATTTATTTTCCATCACATTTTTAGGCCGCATGGTTTGAAAAGTCATTAGAATAATATTTATCCCAAAATATTCCAAGTAAATTAGTAAGATGTCGGGTTTTTGAAAATTTTGTTCCCAACCACTAACCCCCATACCAATTGAAGGGTTTCATTTTGTCTCAATAATTATTTCTATGGAGAACTATAAATTTTAAAACAATAATAAATTCCCCAAAAAATCCAAACCCATTAAAAATATCTAATGTCCTTATCAATCACTACTAATAATTAAATTTTTTATATATTACAGTAATACCAGAAAATGGGGTTTTAAAATTTCCAAACCGTTTGGATTTTAATCCTTGTAAATCTAGGAATTTTTTGTTCATTTTACATTCATTAACCTAGATTTTTGAAAAGTATAACATTCATATTTTTTATATTTCCATAATATTGTTACCAAGGTAATTGATCTCCCTATAGAACTATTATGATATATATAAAGATTTAATATATTTTTTATATATAGATATGGAGTCTCGAAAATATTTTTCATGATCCGAGTTGATCACAAAACATGGATATAAATAAAAATTATTTTATTGAAAAAAATTAAAACAATTACGAACAATAAAGAATTTCAGTGGAATAGTTTATTAATATGATTCATTATTAATAAATTCTATATTCAATAAAATACAAACATATTATATATAGTGACCATGTATCGATCAAAATTTAAAAATTACGCGTTCACTAACATTGTAAGAAAATGATTGAAAATGGTGATTGCTATATTATTGTTTTTATCTGTGAGTTGTAACCACCAACATAAAGATCTGATAGATATTTTATTCAGTATCATTGATGATGATAGGTTCATTTTTTGATAACTCTATTTTTTCTACCCACTACTATATAGAACAATAAATAAGGATATAAAATTCAATATATGAGTTCATATGTATAATTACCAAATATTTTTTTTATAATAAATCCATTAATAACATATGACCCCCAAATGATCCACTAAATTCGATGAAACATTCCTGAAGAATATATATTGACATCTTAATTGAGTGTTATAATTTCCAATCTATCTAGAAATGATATAATATCCCCAAGCTCAATTGATCTTATAGTTATTGTTACAAGGATCTCTAATATCATTAAGTGGGTCATATATCCCTATAAATGAAAATAAAAATAATTACTCCATATAAATTCTACAGTTATGAAATATATAACATTAGGATTTTTCAACAGTATTATTCTATATGATTTATATAAATTGTACAATAAAAGTAATTCAATCATCCATCACCTATATTTCATCATGTTTATGATGTGCATATTGTAAACCGATAACATTTCCCACGTCAATATTCTCAAATTTCAAAAATGTTAAATCCAATGATTGTAACAAACCAGTCAGATATTGATGCTCAAACCTGAAGTCAAAAAATTTAAGAAATTCATAATATCATCCTAAATCATTTATTTCAAACTTCACCTCCAGAAATGTGAACAAATATTATTTAAGAGTTTCTAAATGGTTAAGATAATATCCCATTTTATGTGGTGATGTAGTAGATGAATTTATTTACAGAAAGAATGTAGAACTATGATTTGGTTACAAAAAAACCATAAGTTGTTCCTAAAAATCATTCCAAACATCCATAGTATCCCCAAAATATATGATTAATAGAATAGTTATGCAATTAGGATATGGTCATTGATCCTCCAAAACCATTTAGATTAAATCCGGATGAAAAAGTAGTAGAATGAGACCAACACACTCATCAGGTTTTATAATCTCTGTATATATATCATCAATTAAACTCAAATAATATTATTAGTCACAATACTATTTATCAATTGAAATATTTGACTTATCACTCATATAATATAGAACAAAATTTTATTTTAATGGTATTCCACATTAATTCACTATCAAACACCTGGATATAATCCACCTATATATTTTAGGTTCACAGGTGACATAGAAAGTATATGATTCGTTCTATTATAAGCATTGAATATTTTTAACTTATCATTAAAAAGATAGTGCCACAGATTCTTCAAGTCATGGATCACTAATTATAATTTCAATTAATGGTTTTATAATTATTTTCAAGTCTTTTCAAACTGCTGAAGTGATAAATCAATAAAATTAACCCCCTCAATGACAACGTAACCCAAAATTAACTGAGACACATCATAATATTTTAAATACCCATAAAATGGTTATAAAAAATTGATTATGGGTATCATAGTGGTATTATATTTTAGATCCTTCATGTATTTATAATAGTTATCATCCCTTTTGAGTGTAACTACCTTACATGTCAATACATTCATAGGAGGAGATTTCCTTGGAATATTTAAATTAAGAGACAATAATAACATTCCAATACCATAAAATATAAAATATTAATCAAAATTTTAGGAGGATGTAATGATATGGATTCTATTATCATCAGAAGATTAACAAATATTTATTAATTACAAATGTGGTGCTTGAGGATATGGCCTTCTTGAATCCAAAAGAATCATTTAAAAAGATTTCCTAGAATTTTTATAATCAAGAATCATGATAAACATAATACATGAGTGATCCACTTGGTCATTCATGTTACTAGATTTATGAAAAATATGTTCAACAACTAAAACACAAACACAATTGTAGTAATTTTTTAAGATATAGTTTATCAGGGATCATAAAACCATATGTGAATTCATCTACCAAAAACACATAAATATTTATTCATAATGATCATATCTAATTTGTGATCTTTTATTTTTTAATAACTACATTCTTAACTCAGAGTTGAAAATTTATTTATCATAGAATAATCATAGATTACAATAAATATCACATCAATTGATCAAATAGATCATTAATGCGAGGAAGATAGTGTCCTTTATTCATTGTAAATTGGAAAACACTGTATTAATTAATAAATTATCAATATGAAAAATATTATATCATTAGGAATGGAATAGAAGTATATCATAGAATTGTTCTAGGTTTAATTAATCGAATTATTTCTAATTATTCAACTAGTAAATTTAATTCACATATTTTAATTGGATCCATTCTGTTAGATATACGTCAAAGAGGAATAATTCCCATTATTAGATTGATTATAAATTAAATCTCCCTTATTGGAGTTTTCCCCAATAATTCATTTATAAACCCATATGGGTTTTTTCATACAATAATAGTTTGATTCATATTCACTATTTTGTAAGTAGTTACAATGTTTAGTTCTACAAATTGGCTAGAGATAGATTTTGTTACAATGATTAATTTCCCTGATCTACCTATGAAAATATCGCTATCCCCCCAGATGACAATATATGCACCCTCAAGCGATGTACAAGTCACTTGTAGATTAAAAAAATCAATGTCTTATTTAAATTACACTAGTTAATCCATCCCAAGATTAGATAAAAAATATCCACATCTAGGGCTATAAACTGGTACAGAATTTTCACCTCATCTATGGTAGTGGAAAATTATTGTAAACAAGAAAACATTAAACACAAGTTTCTCTATAATATTTTTAATACAGATGATTTGAAGAATTATCATTTTTTGAAATCCAATTCTATAAAATACATGTGAAAAAATAAAAAAATGTGACACCCTTGTATGAATGAAATGATTCATAAGAGTGATTTTTAAATGATGATACCTCACAACATAGAGTGACTATTATTATCTATCACAATACTATACACAACATCATATTGCTTTTGTTCAACTTCCATACAATAGTTCTTTTTCATCAACATTTGTGTCTACAATAAGATTGATTTATTCCTATAGGTATCCTTCTCACACAATTCTATGTAGGAGAACTATTATGATGAGGTTGTTCAATATGAGAATATGATGCATGAGGATGAGTTATAAAATCTCCCCCAATTATTATTTACTGTATATTTTAATTATAATGACCCAGAAATTTCATGTAATTTTTTTAAATTATATGGGAATTTTATGAGTCCACAAAAATTGGCGGCATGTGATTCCGAGGCCCAGTGTGCCTGGAATGAATTTTTGAATTTTTCTATGTTCCTTCAGTAAACGTGAGAGTGGGTTTTTGTTACTTTTGAACCAGTGCTCAGAATTTAAATCTGAGGGTATAATTGAACTCTCATCACCGATATTCATTTAAGAATATTGTCACCTCTTCCGCAGTTGTTCTAGGATGAAAGATAATATTCATGTTTTTCGTGGAAAAAAAAACAGAAATAATAACTTTTATTTTATTTTTAACATCCCATTAGAATGCTCGGTGGTCGGGACCAATCAAACTGGAACCCCCCCCCCCCAATTTTAAATTAATGGTGGGGAGAACATGACCCTTGAACTCTCTCTTTAATGAGAGAGGTGACTCTTGGTTCTCTCCTAATTAATTGTCCCACCTACCATTAATTTATTATGCCACCATAAAATTAAGTAATGGACAACTCTATTTTAATTAATAAAACTTAATTTAAAAGGTTTTCAATTTCATTTTGGTAGAATTGGGGGGGACTTTTGGAAAAGGGGAGAATATTGGAAAACACCTTTATTCAATGAAGAACGCCTTCTCCAATGATGAACTCCGTCGAATGATCACCTATGTGGAACGTCTTCAATGATTATGAAAAAATGTTCTTCTTTCATCTCTCCTTGCCGACGTCAATGAACTATTGAGTTAGGGTTTTTTATTTGTATACCCCTTTCCCCAATCTTGACGTTCTTCATCATTCAAGAATAAACAAGCTGCTTGCTACTATTCTAACGCAGAGGGTTCGGGCCAAACGAACATGTCCGAAATCTCCGCAAACATTGTGAATTAGGATGTTCATGAAAAAAGGGCGACGTCCCGAGATAGGTGGGTAAGTCTTCAGAATGATGATCAGGACACCGGGGCACACCTGGTTCCCCGAGGGATGTCACCGGTGTCCAATACTGGCGACTGGAAATGGAGGGACTCAGGAATGGTGGTTGGCACTCCGGTCGGCCGTGATGAAGGTGGCGGTGAGACCGCACCACCAGAGAATGGTCGCGGCCCGTCAACCTTGCAGAGCAAGGGCGGGGGACGGTGACAGGCAGCCGCGTGAAGAGGAGGTGGTGTGTGTCCACACTACCTAACATGCAAGAGCCGTGACACGAGGCTGCAATGGCGAAAGAGGGTAGCAGAATTGCTGGAGGCCACAAGGGACGGCGCGGCGCTCGACCGCACCACGTGGAGGAGGCTGGCCATACGGCCAGCCAGGGAGCCGATCAGGCTGCCCTTCGGGCCGGTCCGGACCTTGCTGGCTGGGTAGGACACAGGTCCGGACCCGGGTCTGGCATGGTTGACCTGAACCGAGTCGTGTCGAACCTACCGGGTCGGACTAGACCCGAACCAACTTCGACCCTTATTTATCTCTTTCGGACATATCTTGAGCTACAGACCTCCATTTGAATAATTGTCTACGGTTCTGGAATCCTTGGATTGAGACAGTCATTTTGGTATACCAACTTGAGTTTTTGGATAAATTTGGGGTAGGGTAGGGTTGGATCGAACATAAATCCAACCATTCCCTCGGGACTAAAAGGCCAATAACTTACAGACTGGGCGTCTGATTGACGCACTGTCTATTGCGTTGAGACCCCTATCACCTATCGGTCCTTTGGGATACTTATTCTAGGGACTTCTTGGAAGTTGGAGCATTGACATGTGGCTTGAGGATATTATTCTCCTAGAATGATGTGTGCTTAGTGTGGTAACCTTGTAGCTGCATGTAACAGGAGAAAGGGATCATATGTGGGTCTATTCTTTGGGATCCTATGTGGGTCCATGCTTTGGGATCCTATGTGGTTCTGGATTTGGGATCCTATGTGGGTCTAAGTTCGAGAGTACCACTTGGATCTGCTCTAGGAAATCCACGTGGGGCTACTCTAGGATCCCATGTTGGTCTGTTGTACTAAGATCCTACATGGGTCTGATGATTTAAGATCTTATATGGGTTTGCCTCTTAACAAATTAAGATGAATCAGAAGTTACATCTAATCATTTTTACTACTGTACCTAAATTATACATGGTGTGATCTGAGTCTTTACCTTTGTGGTAATATTCTTTTTGGCTTACCTTTGTGGTGCTTACCTTCATGTGATACCATTATGGTATTCTTATCTATGGTGTTACCTATGTGGTACATACCTTTTTGGTGTTTACTTCATGGTACAAACCTTCGTGGTGATACTTTTGTGTTATTCCTTTTTTTGTTAACTATGTGGTACTTACCCTTGTGGGGTTACCGTCATTGTATTCTTTCATTCATTGAATAGTTGTACTTTGGCTAAGGATTTGGGCCTTGAGATTCTTCATGGATGAGATGGGTATACATGATAACTTATGTATATGTATGGTCATATAATTAAGTTGGTTTTTAAGGTGTTTATATGCTTTGTGGTTTATCCTTTTTGGATTTTGTGAGACCTTTGAGGGTATTGGGGTCCCTACTGAGTATCGTTATACTCACCCATGCACGGGCTATGCCCACACCTTGTAGTATTTGGTGAAGATGATGGACAATTCTTACTAAGGACAAGGGTACTATGACTGGAGGTATCATAGAGGTGGACCTTAGTCAAGGCATATTGTAGATATGGCTGTTCAAGAGTTTTACCTACCCTTTAGATAGGGTCTTTGGTGGGTGTTTACTGAAGTTGTTTATGTTTTCTTGTACATTCCAATTTTATTTTACTTTTTAGTTAGACTTGTATTCTGGCCCCTTTTTACCTACATTACACACCCTTTTTACTAAATAGTTTACTTGTGATAGTATCTTGTTGGGTGATTGGTTTTTTCTATTTCATGATGTAAATTTAATGCCTTCCCGGTTTTAGGTAATACGCCTTTTGGTGCTAGTCTCCAGCCCCAGGCCTATGGAAGGCAGGCTTGGGGTAGTAACGGCACGGGCCCCGGGGGACAGGTCGTGACAAATTACTATCATTAGAGTCAGTTCTACCATAGAAAATTAGACTCTGATCTTTTTAATGGCAATAGTGTAATGTGTAGTGATTGTGGATATCAGTTTAGGGGATCCAGTGTTGGTGCGGGAGCAGATGTATCCATACACCAGGATCGGGACCTCTAATTTTGGACTCAGTGCACGAAAACACTAATTGCGTGTGTGTTTTGAAAACATTTATTTCTGAACTCTTTGAGTTATCTCACTGGGTATAACATATTGATTGTGTCTCACCTATTTCATTTTAGGATGCCACCACGCAGATAGCTAGCTTGGGTTCTGGGTATAGAATGTGATGATAGTCCAGCGAGCGAAGAAACCTCGGTGCAAGGCCCTTTATCAGTAGGGGCTCCAGTGGAGGTACCAGTGGTACCATTACTCGTAGGGCCACTGATTCCACAGGCCCAATAGTGAAGAGTTCATGCTTTATGAGCGTCTTGCATTAGTTCTAGTGCTAGAGGCCACCCAGGTTCAGGGGTGACACGGAACCAAAGGGGGCTGTGGATTGGCTGGAGGCCGTGGTGAGTGTCCTTCTACTATTTTGGATAGCAGCTGATCTCTTGGTTATCCTTTTTTCCAGTCTTCTATAGGAAGTAGTAGGAAGATGATAGAGAATGATTATCCATGCTCACAAAGAGGTGACACTTCTCTGGGCAGACCATGAGAGCCTGGTTCGAGCAGATTTTTCCTCAGCAGTCCTTCACACAGTGTGCATACATGAGCTTCTTCATCTGCCACATGTAGCATGAATATGGATCAGTACTTAGTGAGGGTCACGACCTCTCACGCTACTCTACTAATTTGGGGTGGGACCCCTTCTTCAGTGCCCGGACCTTCGAGCAGGGACTTAGGCGAGAGATCAGGGGTTCAATGATTTTTCTCCGCATCCCGATGCAGGAGGGGGTGTTAGAGAGAGCCCACATGGTGGAGGGTATTCTTGTTGAGAAGACACTACCAACGAGACCCACCAACGGGGTTCACATAGAAGAGTCTTCTATAGCTGGGAGCAGAGAGGTGTCATAGAGATCTAAGAGGACCAGACCTACAGGTGGACAACTCCAGGATTCAGGGTCGGTTGTGAAGGGCACCAGAGACAGAGCTAGTCATGCAAGGAGTAGGGAGTGTATCACATGCGGTGGGTAGATTAACTTGTATTGTGGATGTCTGAACCGTAGTACGAAGGATCAAAAGATGATCGAAGGATTTTCCAGGAAGAGACAGAGGTTTGACCGAGGAGGTCCGCAGGGAGCAGGCAGACGTGGTAGAAAATCTGGTCGTGCATCTGTTGGTGGGTGACGATTCGATGTGTTACCGCCACCATAATCAGGTGGTCCACCACAACCATAAGTAGAAGGTGGAAAAGGGTGTCCTCGTCTCTAGGAATATGAGGCCTACGACAATGGAATTCCGGATATGATATGATGTATGATCTATTTCTACTCCACCATAGTTGTAGTAGTTATAGACACAGGTTCCAGTCATTATTTAATTAGCACTTCCCTCGTTCGGAGGTTGGAGATTTCCATGGATCCTTTGGCACGATCCTTATTACTAGAGACTTCTTATGGAAGTGGATTCGACGATTACAAACTGGTGCCGTCATTGTGAGCTTAATCTAGGAGGCATGATCTTTGGTGGCGGGGATTTCCTAGTTGCATCATTGAGGCCTTACAATGTTATCTTGGGTGTGGACTTTTTATCTATATTCTATGCTCAGATTGTCTATATTATGAGAAAATTGTGGTGTGTCCACACATATGGGACTAGGATTACATTCTGAGGCATGAAGGGAGACATTGCATCATAGGATGGACTTACCCGGAGAAGATTGCAGCCGATCATTTATCAGTTGGCTAGCCTTACCCTCAAAGTGGTTGATGTAGAGAGTATAATATATCCTATAGTGGTGGACCAGTATACAGATGTCTTCCTTTATGATGTTCTGGGTCTACCTCCTCGTAGATCGGTGGACTTTTACATTGATTTGTACCTCAGGATGGCACCGATATCTTCACTAGCATACTGGATGGATCACACAGAGCTTCGTGAGCTGCGAGTACAGCTAGAGGACTAACAATAGAAGGGGTTCATCTATCCCAGTGTTTCTCCTTGGGAAGCCCTGATTTTGATCACCAAGAAGGTGGATGGGAGCTTTAGACTTCCTGATGACTATCAGCGCCTGAACCAGGTGACCGTGAAAAACATGTACCCATTAACAAGGATTAACGACCTCTTTGATCAGTTTAAGGGATCATGCTAGTTCTCAAATATATAACTCAGATCAGGCTGTCACCAACTCAGAGTGTGATATGATGATTTGTAGAAGTCAGCTTTTAGATGTCTGTACAACCACTACGAGTTCTTGGTTATTCCCTTCGATGTGACCAATGCTCCTACAGTGTTCATGGGAATCATGAATAGGAAAATTCAGCCATACCATGATTGCTTTGTAGTGGTATTCTTCAATGACATTCTTATCTACTTGACTACCAAGGTGTAGCATGTCTATCATTTTCTTATAGTTATGGACACACTCTGAGAGCACCAGCATTATGGTAAGCTCTCTATGTGCCAGTTCTGGATCTGAGAGGTTCATTTCCTAGGACATGTCATCTCAGAGGCAGGAGTTGTGGTGAATCCAGAAAATATCGATGCGATACTTGATTAGGGTCCACCCAGGAGTGAGACAGAGGTACGGTGTTTCCTGGGTTTGGCCGGATACTACCGATGGTTGGTGCCATATTTCTCTAGAGTTTCAGCACCTTTATCAGCATTAACGATGAAGGGGCAACCGTTTGTGTGGTTGGAGAGATTCTGGCGGAGTGTTCAAGAGCTGAGGTAAAGGATGACTAGTTCCCACATCTTGAGGATACCAGAGGAAGGCGTTGGGTATGTAGTCTACTGCAATGCATCAGGGACCGAACTCAGATTGTCCTGAGATAGCAAGAGTAAAACTATGATACTCATGACCCGGAGTAAGCATTAGTGGTCTTCTCCTTGAAGATGTGGAGACATTACTCGATGGTTAAATGTTTTATAGTCTATGCTGATCACAAGAGTCTCAATTATTTATTCTCTAAGAAGGAACTGAACCTGATACAACGATATTGGCTTTAGTTCTTCCAAGACTATAACTTCGATATAGTCTGTACTTTTGGGAGGGGAATGTTGTAGAAGATGCACTCAGCAGGAGATCTAGTTTACAAATGATATGTGAGGTGAAAGATTAGCTGGCTGCTTTACCAATATCCTTTTTGGAAGATGATGGAGAATCTTTTATTCAGTCTCTTATAGTCACACCCCCACTTATTCACTCAGTCAGGGAGTTTCAATGTTGGGACACTAACTGCGAGGCTCGACGTGCTCAGATATTCACAGGAAAGGAACCTGAAATATTTTCTGATGGCGGGGAGCACATCATCCTTTTCAGAGGAAATACCATGGTACCATTATCGCTTTAGGAGGAATTGTTGAAGGAGTTCCACACATCCCCTCTAGAAATACATCAAGGAGTGTAGATGATATACCAAGTTCTCCGATGATAGCACTAGTGGGCGGGGAATGAAGAAAGTAGTAGTAGTGTTTGTCTCTCAGGGACTCACTTATTATAATGTGAAGGTGGAGCATCAGGTAAAAATAGGCATAGTTAATCCTTTAGAGGTCCCAGAGTGAAAGTGGGATGAGATATCCATGGACATCGTGATAGGACTTCCTCATACATCCAGGGGTCATGATTCTATCTATGTGATCATCGACCGACTCACCAAGTTGGCCCACTTACTACCAATTATTTTGAAGTGTTCTATAGAGAGCTGGGGATTCCTCTATGTGCATGATTTTGTTTGGCTACATGGATTACCCACAATTATTGTCTGCAATCATGATGCATATTTCACTTCCCGGCTATAGAATGGGTTGCAGGAGGCTTTCGAGACGCAACTTCATTTGAGCACCGCCTTACATCCTCTGATGGATGGCCATATTGAGTGGACCATTCAGACCCTCAAGGTCATGCTACGTGTTTGCATCCTCGACTTCATTCACAGTTTGGAAGATCGCATTCCCCTTGTGGAGTTTTCAAAACAACAACAACTATCACTCCACCATTGGGATGACACCTTTTGTGGCATTGTATGGTCAACCTTGTAGATCTCCATTGTGTTGGACTGACCTAGGGGAGTCAGCACTCATGGGACCAGATATGTTATGGGATACCATAGAAAAGGTGCAGATCATCCAGGAGTAGATGAAAACTACACAGACCATGAAGAAGTCTTATGCTAACAAGATATAGAGACCTCTAGAGTTCGAGGATGGTGACCATGTATTTCTATGGGTCTCAACTCGATGTGTTTTGTAGTGATTTGGTTGGGGAATCATGTTATCTTGGTGGTTCATCAAACCATTTAAGGACCTCAGTAGTGTTGGGGAAGTGTATTACAAATTAGCTCTTCCACCTCAGCTGCACCGGGTGTATGACATCTTCCACATATCTCAGATGAAGAGATTCATTCACGACCCTTCACACATCATTGACAGGGTTAAGCTGGACATCGACTATGGGGAAAAGTTTACGGAGGTTCTAGTGGAGATTTAGGATCGATAGGAGAGATTCCATTGTGGGAAATCGATAACTTTGGTTCATGTGCATTGGTCGCACGAGAACCTCCAGGAGAGCACATGGGAGCGGAAGCCTCAGATTCATTCTTAGTACACCAACTTTGTTTTCTAGTATTTGTGATGTGGCTTTTGGGGACACAATTACCTGAAGTGGGGAGAATGTAAATTCCCAAAAATTCCATTTAATTTTTTTTAATTAGATTGAAAATTTACGAGTCCGCGAAAATTGACAGCATCAGATTCTGAGGCCTAGTGTGGCCAGAATGATTTTCTGAACTTTTTTTAGGTACGTTTAGTAAATGTACTAGAAGGTTTTTGTAATTTCTGATCCGATGCTCGAAATTAAAATTTGAGGGCACCGTTTAACTCGAAGCACTAATATTCCCTTAAAGATACCATAACCTCGACCTTAGTTGGTCGAGGGTGAAAGTTAATTTTTTTGTTTTTTGTGGAAATAAACAAATATTATAATGAATAAATTTTATTTTATTTTTAACCTCCCGTTTGAATGGTTGGTGGTGGGGACCACCCAAGCTAGAAACCCCCCATTGAAAATTAATGGTGTGGACCACCTGACCCTCAAAATCTGTCTTTAATGAGGGAGGTGACTCTTGGTTCTCTCCAAATTAATTGTGCCACCTTCCATTAATTTATTATCCCAACATCAACATAATTAATGGACTAAATTAATTAAATTAATAATTCAAAATTTAATTAGATGGATATTTAATTTTGGTGGATTTGGGGGGAAGTGTTGGAAAAGGGGAGAAGTTTGGAGAAACACCTTTCTCCAACAAAGAACGCCTTCTCCAACGAAGAACTATATCCAAGGATATCCAACATGGAACGTCTTCAACAATGACGAATCGATGTCCGTCTTTCCTCTCTCATCCCCAACGTTAACGAACCTTCAAGGTAGAGTTTATTATTTGTATACCCGTGACCCTGTTCTTGACATTCATCATTATTCAAGAATAAACAATCCACTTGCTACCATTCTAACGTAGATGGTTGGGGCTAAACAAACACGAGCGACCTATCCATAACCTTTTTGAATTTGGATATTCTTGAAATAATGGAGATGTCCCAATAAAAGTGTGTAAGTCTTCATAATGATGAACAGGGCACCAGGGCGCACCTGGTGCCCAAGAACCGTCGTCGGTGACCTGTGCTGGTGACAGACACAATAGGGACTCGGGAATGGAGGCTGGAACTCCGTCCGGCCGCGACAAAGGAGGCATTGTGGCTGCGCTGCCGGGGAAGGGCCACATCCCATCGGCCACAGCAGAGCAAGGGCGGCGACCGGCCACGCGAAGGGGTAGCGGTGCGTGTCCAGGCCGCCAGGCGTGAAACAACCACAACACGAGGCCACAACAGCGTATGATGGCGGATGGCTCGCCGCCGACCGCCAGGGATGGCGCGGTGCACACCCACGTCACGCGAAGGCAGTTGGCTATCCTTACAGCCGGGGAGTCGATAGGGCAACCCTGAAGGCCGCACCATGGGTCGGGCTATACCCAGGACGTGTCAGATCATCCCGAATCAAGTCGGGTCTGGCCGGGTCAATCATACTAGGTCATACCTGATCTAGACCATCTTCTACCCCTTTTCACTCTATTGGCCATATCTTGAGCTAGAGGCTTCCGTTGGACAAACCGTCTATAGAAATAGAAAACGTGGATCGAGATTGTCCTTTGGGAATACCCCACATGAGTTTTGAATAATATTGGTGTACAGCTGGGTTTTATTGATCCCGAATCCAACAGGGCCCTTGGGACTAAAAGGCCAATAACTTACAGATCGTGCATCTGATTGACGCACTTTCTATATAATTGAGATCCCTATAATCTGGCAGTCCTTTTGGAAATTTCTTCGTGCGACTTCATGGAATTTGGAGTATCGACCTATGGCTTGAGGAGCAGATTCTCCCAGAATCAAGCGATCTTTGTGCGGGAACCCTGTAGCTGGATGTAACATGAGAAATGGATCTAATGTGGGTCTGTGCATTGGGATCCAATGTGGGTATGTTCTTTGGGATCCTATGTGGGTCTGTTATTTGGGATCCTATGTGGGTCTAAATTCATTATTACCACTTGGATCTACACTATGAAATCCATACGGGACTACTCTAGGATCCTATGTGGGTCTGATGTACTAGGATCCTATGTGGGTCAGATGATTTAGGATCTTACATGGGTCTTCCTCTTAACAGAGTAAGATGATTCATTAGTAAATCTAATCATATTTACTACCATACCTATGTTATTCCTGGTGTTAGATGAGTCTTTAACTTGTTTGTAATCTTCTGTGTGGTGTACATTTGTTGTACTTACCTTTGTGGTTATGGCTTTGTGGTATTCCTTTTTGTGGAATTACCTATGTGGTACATACCTTGGTGTTTTTACCTTCGTGGTACTTATCATCAGGGTGAAACCTTTCTGGTTTTCCTCTGTATGGCATTAACGTCTTGGTACTTACCCTTGTGGTGTTACCTTCATGGTATTCTTTCTTTTGTGGAACAATGGTACTTTTGATAAGGATTTGGGTCTTGAGTTTCCCCATGAATGAGATGGAAATACTTGATAACATAGGTATATGTGTGGGAATATACCTAAGCAGGGTTGTCAATTGTTTTCATTCTTTTTGGATTATCCTTTGTGGATTTTATGATACCTGTAAGGGTCTCAGGGACCCTACTAAGTATCATTATACTCACCCCTACACGGGCTATGCCCGTACCTTGTTGGGTTTGGTGCAGACAACGGACAACGCAGTCTGAGGACGAGGGTACTATGACTTGAGGTAGCTTAGAGGTGGACCTTAGATGAAGTGTACTATAGAGATGATCGTTCTAGAGCTTTACCTACCCTTAAGGGAGGGTCCTTGGCATGTGTTCATAGGATTTGTTTTAGTTTACATGTAATTTCCAATTTTCTTTCACTTTCCAGTTGAGATTGTATTCTAGCCCTTATTTACCTACTATACACACTATTTTTACTATACAGTTTACTTGTGATCGTTTCGTGTTGTGTGCTTGGTTGTGTGTGTTATAGGATATAAATGAAATGCCTTCCCGATTTCAGGGAATACGCCTTTTGGTGCAAGTCGGCAGCCCCAGGCCAATAGAAGGTGAGCTTGGTGTAGTCACGATATAGGCCCTGGGGGACGGGTCGTGACACAAATACATTATAAGATCCCCTCTATATCATTATTTGTATAACCTCTATAGATGTGTACTACTATCGTATTTCATGTGGGGAAGAGAGATCCCCTAAAAGTATCTAGGTTTGTTACTATGATATATTGAATTAGGGTTATATCCATTGTACAATTTCTATAGTACACTAAAAAAATGGGAGTATACCTCCTTATTATATATGTTTCACTAACTATATTTCTCAAATATAATTATATGGATAGTACTGTCAACTCCACTTATATTTCCTTCTAGATCTAAACATCAATCAATTAAACTTTTATAAAGTCAGCGTAATACCATAAAAAATAACTACTTAGAAGAATACCTTTTCCTAGTATATATAGGAAATATGTGTTTCACTACCTTTTACCTTTATAAGGAAGTTTACAATATTAGTAAATTGAGATAAATATTCAGTCAACGGAAAATTTCAAAATTTATAATAGGTTGAAACTTATTGCAATAGTATAAGTTAAATTGGGTAATAAATTTTTTTCTTAAAAATAAATTAAAACCCTAAGAAACTAAGCATCTACTTAATTTTTTTTAATCCATTAAATACCACTAGTATAGTTTCTTTCCTTTAATCATGTACATTGGAAACCTAAAATTTATTTTATATTGGGTTTAGGGATTTGAAAAATTCATCCTTTCATACTCAAAAAGAATTTTAATTATACATGTCTCGAACAACCATAGAATTTATGAGGAATATGTTAGTAGAACGATGATGAGTGATTAACCAGATAAGTTTCTTGTTCTCGATGTAACGTGTAAATATATAGTAATTCATACACAATAATTTGAGAAAACTATGGGTTCACTGGTTTTCTCTTTGGAACCATACTCATTATTTCATCATTTTTCTGGTTTCTCTTTCTACATTGTGTTGTATTTATAATAAAACCATATCAACATTCTTTAATATTTGTTTTTTCAGTAATTTATCACATGTATTATAATAGATATAATTGAATGATAATAGTAATATCCTGATATAATATTCTAACAACCATGATACAATGTGTACCTATTGGGAAATCTCTTTTCTAGTGAATTAAAAACAAAATTCATTATGTCAACTCAGATCTTTGAGTTTATAACAATACTTAAAGTGTTTTAGAATTATCTATGTATATAGACAACCAATTTCAAATTAATTCTATAATAAATAGGGTAGATACATACTATTATGATATAAATTTCATGTTTGAATGTATCATATCTCATTACTACTAGTCAAACTAAAGGACCAAATAATGTGACATATATTGTGGCATCCTCCTAAAAACCATGGGATAAGACAAATGTTCTACTGAAATTATGTGACCTTCACTGAACTCTAATGGTCGAAAATAAAGGATATGATATTATAAAAATATTATAATGTGGGATCATTTTACCTATAAATTAACACACAGATAAATGAATAGTACCCATGAAAAGGAAAAATAAAAAAAATGTATTTGACAAAAATAATATGATCATTGAGATTATATCAAACAATACAAACAAAGGAACTAGAAAATTACATAATAGAAGTGGATATAAATTAAATAAACAAAATAAGACTCTAATGTATTGATATAATAAATCTCTATGGTGGAACTAGTCTAATCAAATGATATGAAGAAGAATCAATGATGCATCTCTGAACAACAAAGAAAACTATTATCAAGGATATAACTTAGTTAAATATGAAAACAATACCATTCATTTAACATGTAGTAAGATGACTCTATATTCCCTAGGGTGTATATATAGAGTGGATCACAACAACGTGGTTTCAATCCTCATTATACATTCTAGCCATGATACTAAGACCATAATCATGATTTATTGTTGTTTTATAAAACTTATGAGGAGTATAACAAAAACTATATAATATTTTAAAAAATATACATTGTTGTTCCTAATTTAAAAAATTGAAATAAACATAAAATATAATAATTAAGAGCATATAAAAAATAAATGTTTCATTAAAAAAACAACATATTCAATTTAAACAATATTAACAACATAATACCACACCCACACCTATATATCCCCAGACCTCCCAATATGATTTTTTGTTATATTTACTTACATCTCTAATCTAATATTATAGAGTTCATCAGAACCATCTAAAACACACAAATAAACTCTTTTGATAATACATACCACCCAATTGACCATGAGATCATATTAACTTCCAGTGACAACACCATTCCCTTATGCAGAGTAAAATATGTAGCCCAATCCATCTAATTAACATTAATGAGATTTTCCAATTCATTGTTTAAAATTATCCTTTTTTTAACCGTCAATTTCAAAACCGTTGTGTAACCAGAATCCCTAAAAATATATGATATCTAGAAAAAATCAATCATATATTCAAATGTTTTTTTAAAATAAATTTTATTCAAAACAAAAAAATCAATCAGAGAAATGAAATCCTTAACATTCCACAGAAAATTTGAAGCAAGGAAAATATACACACTTCATATTCATTCATAACAATAAATATTAAATTATACCATAGTAATAATACATACATTGTTTTTATCTATTAAACCCAAACAAATTCTAAAGTCTCATTGATATGGGGATTAAAACTCCTAAATCTAGTTCATTTAAAAAACTGAGGTCATCTAATTTGGTATTGAAGAATGAGGTCCTAAAAATCATTTTCACTATCCAAATATCTAAAAATTGTTATTATTTATTTCTCGAATACAATGAAATCTAAAAAAAATTCTTTTGGGACCCTACAAAATATGATAACAGGTTTGAAGATGATTAATATTTATTTTCTGGTAAATTCCAGGGTTTAAATCATACTTTCAAACCATTTATTTCCAATAAATGGATAGATCATGTTTTTTAGAGAACCATGTTCCAATAATCTGACTCAAGACCACACAAAAGTTTTCTATTTTACATGGGGATCCCCATAGATTTAATAATACATTCACTGATCGTGAGCTTCTCTAGTGGCCAACAAACCCCTTATGCAGTCACCTATAAACATGAGAATAGATCCCACTATCCATTCTCAAAATTTTACCCTCTAATAAATACTTCAAGGAACATCTACATAAATCATTAAACATTCTGAGTCCTAAATAAAATATACCAAAAATTTATATAAGTAAAATAAGGAAATACCTCAAACAGGTGATGTTAATAATTTGTTATTTTTTTATCATCTTTCAATCCTCGTCATAGAAAATTTAGCATGGTTCTTTTTGACATAGCCTATCAACAACATTGTTCAGATTCACAAAGAGGAAATGTTACATTTATACCCTAAACATTTTATTGTTATGAAATGATATTCCAATAATCTTAGGTAATATCCCTATTATTAAAATTATAGGAAATAAATTCTAAGGGACACAAAATAACTGTTCGGTGGTTTTATCATTAATAGTTCACGTCCTATCAAAATAATAATAATAATAACCAAACAAAAACAATCTAATTCATAAAATTTAAGAAATACATATCAAAATAAAATATCTTTACTAAATAAAATCTTTAGAAAATCTTTGGAGAAGATAGTAATCCAAAAAGTATTGAATATTATGGTATATCAACGAAAATGTGACATCACTCAAAAAATCCACATCACTATCTAAAATATCTAACCATGATCAAAAGATATAATTATAATAATAAAATATTATTAAATTAAAATACAATTAATCCACCAATTACATGATAAAAAATATCTCAAAATTCACCAAGGTTCATGTATAGGTGGCGAGTATACAACTTAGTGAGAAATCTATAAAAGAATTCTCATCATAAGACAATAAGATAATAAAACATTAAATATTTTTTTAAAATATAATTTTGTGAAATCAAATGTTTTTACCAATTTATTTTAATTAATAATAATATTTAGAATCATTTTAACCATTTATTAGACATAACATGTTGATTTCATATTTGGATACATACAAATACATTTCATGGATACCAATAACGTTGTGTTGTAACTAAACAATCTAGAAAGGTAGTCTTTGGTGACCATCCTATGTATACCCCAAGTTGTACTCTGTAATATTTATAAATAAAAAAATACCCAACCAATGTAAATAAACACACAAATTCTCATATATTCTATGTTCTTATTCCAAAAATATGAATGAAGGAAATTTTTTTTACCATTTTAACAAACACATAGTGATCGTAAAAGAATTTTTTTTAATCATAAAATGAAATGGGTTTCATCAACAATTTTTTCACTATATTGTTAATTAAAAAACATAAAAAATTATTTTTCAAAGTCAAAATTTCGACATTATAGAAAAAAATATCATAAGACCGTATCCACCTTAAAATAGATTTCATAAAACACAATGAAATATTTCAAAATCAAGATTATCCGGATTCAATTTACTATTACTTTTAAAAATTAATAAAATATTGTTCTAATATTTAACAATACAATATATCCAGGAATTGAATGAAATATATAAGGTTTATTTTAAGTTAAAAGGATTTGATGTAAAGATTAAATATTAATGGGAATATGATGAGGCTCTTAATATAAATATTCATATAACAAACCAATTCAATCCATTATACTCAGTCACTGAAGAAATGTTATGTGTAAAAAATTTATAATGGAGTAATGGGAGTCAGTATCATCGTGAAATACTAAGGGAAAGTGTGTACTGGTGATATCATCATTGTTAAAATACCATTTTATAATTTAATTAATGATTTCACATGGGTGAGAAAAAAATAAACCAAATTATTTATGAAGTGTGTGGTTCCATGGTTTCAAAATCCCCAAGTCACACAATTTCCTCATAAGGATGGGAAAAAATCCAACATATCAAAATCCTATTTCAAATATCACACATTTACTAGTAAATCCACTTGTATTATCCTTATTGTGATCCAACCATGATCCTTCTCCTCAAATACACATATATTCCTTACAGTTACCATGGTAATCTTTTTGATATCCCCTAAGTATTAAAAAACATTACCCCAATATAAATCAATAATAGATATTTATAAACCAAAAAGCACTTTAAGACTAATCCTTATCAATCCATTTCAAAAAAATAGATAAAAAATAATTTCCCCAAATTATGGGTCTTATATTCTCCCCACGATTAGGAATTCCATACTTATAAAGTCTATTATAGGTAGTTATTTGGATTATTTATTGAAATTATAGTATAATTTATTTATCATATTTTATTGTCTTATTTATATGTCACCATGTTTCCAAAATACTATATCAAAATTAATAAGCGCTCACACAAAACACTATTGTATTGGTCCGTGATATGAATCACTTCATTGAAAATTTTCCCTATAGTTCAATATCAACATGATCCCATTAACTCACATAGATATGATTGGCATGGTATTTTCTTATTTGGTATACATTAAATACATTATGAGACAAACAAAAGAACAGTGGTAAATACAACATATATTAAACATCACTAATTTAATGATATATATAAAAATATCTAAAATTAAAATGTGATGATTTTCATTTCCAACCAATTTGAAAATTCCCTCTTTGTGGATAGATTTTTTTCAATCATAGTCCCATATAATATACCATATTAATTTACAAGGATTATATACCTATTATTTATGGTGATTTAATGTCACTTACATTCTTATAGTGGTCATATGAATCATCTTTGTTTTCTGTTGAACAAAAATATGTCTTAATAGTTATGATTATATTGTATATACATAGAAAATAATATAGAGATAAAGATAATAAGAAAATAATTTAAATATATCCAAAAAATATAATCTAACAAATTTTGTTTAATGATTACCCCCCCAATCCAAAATAATCCACCCCTGAGCCACCAATATCTCTTAATGAATCTTTTTGTAGGTCTTCATATGTCTAAATCATTCGTTCTGACTACTTATCCATTTTAAGATGACTCATTGTGACCATGGTCTACTAGTTACCCAAATCATGCTAAAGAGATCCCCCAAAAAAATGTAAAATAATTATCATGGGATGAGGTGATCAAAATTTCTATTATAGTTAATTTTACAACTTCCAAAGTAAATTTTCATCCATTTTTTCAACTATTTTTATTTCATAATTTAGAATATGGTGGGATGAATTTTCCAATCAATCCAAACTCACCATGTTAAAATCATACTTTTGAATATTTTTTTGTAATCCAATGAAGAAATACATATTAATTAATAATCATCTCTATAAAAATATAAATAAATATTTCATTATATTAATATGTCATTTATGAATATCCAAAACCAATTTATAGGTAATTAATTTCATAAAATAACAAACCCCATTTCATTTCATTTATTATCATTAAAAATTTGTCTTCAAATCCATACACATTTTTGTGATTATTAAGTGAATCTCCTACTTATAATGTAGATAAATAGATGGTTTTGGATCCTAATATAGTAACATAAAAAGAAAAATTTTATCAAAAATGAAATACCAAATTTCCATCATGTTTCAATGTATAAATGGTCTCCTAACCTATGAGTTATGATTAAATGGTACTGAAATCATGATATGATCTTTGAGTATACTTGACTTGATCATACAATGATGGAATAAGGGTTTTAAAAATGAAAAATGGATATTAGTTTTTTATAGTGAAATCCAAATAAATTTCACCAGTCATAATAGATAATATCCACTAATCAAGATTTTCCATGGATTATTATTGGGAAATACCAACCTATGTTCAACACACTATTTCCCCTAGACTATTGGTCAGATGAATTCTGCTGTGCCTTTTTAATTTTTAGAGGGTTTCAAATAGTACTGATTGTCTACTATATATATATTGGAGAATATGCCCACATTATCCGATAAGGACCACAATGTAAATAATTAAAGAATATAAAAATATATTAACTATCCACTAGAATAATACCTTACCAAATATGGACCAGTATAAAATGATATCCCAAATAAGAAAATAATATTAAAACCAATGTAATAGATATTTCATGGAATATATATGCTAAATGTCAAATGACAACCCAAAACAAGACACACAGACAACTCCCATTTGGGTCTCAAATTCGTGCTGGGTTCCCTTATCCATTCTCCTTCCAAAACTCATCAATCTAACATATATCTCATTCCATTATCATTTCATGCAATCAATATTCTAATCGAGTACCAATCATGTTGCCTGAGATGGGTGTGATTACAACTCAGTAGAACACCCCAAATTATATACAAAATAATATAAAGACAATAATAGTGAATTCCATTTTAAAATGAATAAATTACTATAAACCATGTAAATAGAGATCAAAATTTAATATTTATTAATTATACACATAATTACCTGGGTTCACAATGACACCCAAACCATCTACACCATCTTCGGATCATTCTACTGTCTTAAACATATATCATAGATAACAAAAAACAGATCTTTCATCTTTTACATTAGGCATTTAATTTTCAAATTCGTATGAGGGACACATGGAAGAACTGTTCAATTCCAAAATCCACCGGCCTAAATGTCATGATTTCAATCCCATGGGTATATAGAGAATCAATCACAATCCCATACAATAATATTCATATGAGTGCATTAGGGGTCCTAGAGTGTCATTCCATCACCCTGTTGGGATTTGGAGCATCAATCCCAATCCCACACCTCATTTACCCATACATCACATATAGGATATTTATATAACATATATCAGATTTATCGGGGTTAATAATCATTTTTCCTATTTTCAGTTACTAACATCATGGTGAACCATTTCAATTTATCATAATAAACATGATACATCACTTTAATCACACAGAATATAATGATAATTTCACCATTAGTCCATTTATCCAAATTGAATCATAAAACAAATTAAATGATCATGTTTTGGGAATCCATCCATTTTATACCCATTTTCACCCATTTACATATCCTAATAATTACCAAATTTCATAAACAAAATTTTTTACCAACATCCATAATCACACAAATTAATTAAAAATTTCATTAATTAAATTAAATTTAAATTTTAAAATAAAGACAAATTAAGTAACATAATTACATACACATAATAATAATTCCAATATATGGAAATATATACTTATATTTCCTATCACAAGTTCATTGATATATGTTCACCAAAATAGGAATCCCCAAATTGAGTAAGAATAATAAACATAATGATAAAACAAAAGATCGAGAAAAAAACATAAGATCAATATCAAATAGATTAAGACGTATCAGAACAATGATCAAAACAATTTCAAGTATAATGGAAACCACAACACTTCATTAAAAATGAGATGAAAGGGAGATAAAACAAACCCTATAAGAAATCAATTTCAAATAGAAAGTAATTTCTTCAAACAAATCTTCTCAATGGCTTCCAAAATCATAGAATATTGGGTTAGGAACCGTGGTTTCTTATAGAGGTTAATATCACGATAGGATGGGGGTCATGAATTTTTATTAAATTTTCTTAGAAATTATACTTGTCTGCACAGTTTCCTATGTTTCGGTGTAATGTTCTCCAAATCGTGCATCTCTCTATAGTGGTATCATAGTTCTAATATGTGGAAAATGGATTGAAAACCCATTACCCAATATTTCAACCCGCCCCCAATTTTTTTGTTTCATGTTTTGGGTATGGTGGTGACATGTTTTATCCAAATTGTGTGCCAACTGTGTGTCCTCTACTGTCTCTTTAATATTGTGCGCCTAGATTCCTCATCCAAACCACAATATTTTCTGAAAATGTGAACCAATTGTACACAACCCATTTGGAATCCATAATAATTAAATTTTTTCAGGGACAACCCCTATAAAACCCACCAAATGTATAATTAAAAAAAGTTTAATGTGTACATGATAATGTGAAAAGGGTGTATCTGGAAAATTCTACATAATCTCATTTTATAGATGAATTAACATATTCAATGTCAAACTTCTAGAGATGATACATAATTATAAATTTTTATAGTATAAAATATCATTATGAAAAAATAATATTGATGATATTATGGATTTCCAACGCAATGAACTTCTCACCAAACAGACAATGATGGCATTTTTTAATGTGTAAACTACCACATACTATTCCAGTTCATGTCTCAGATAATTAATTTCATAACTTATCAATTCTCATGATTCATATGATATGAAATGACCTCCATGAATTAAAAAATAGTCATGTATGAACCAAGACATGAATAATAGATCATATAAAATTTTACTATTTCTAGAAGAATAAGAAGTGGTGTCAAAGTGAGCCTAAACATAATATCAAAAATATATTACATTAAATCATCACTCAAATGGAATGGAATATTTATTCTCATTAATTCTAACATATGATATATGTGATATGACAAGTAATGAATAAACCATTTTAGTTAAATGATAAGAAATCAATAATGTGTTTCTAATGGTAGTAATTATGTAGTTTCCATGAGATGAAAATATCCATGTTTTCAAAATTTACTAATATTATTTTCATTGAAATTGAATTCCCATGAAGTCGAAGTAGTTTTGTTTATAAATAATATAATATAATTATTTATAAAATTTTTCTCTCACAATGTTCTCATCACAAACTATAAAAATTATTCTTGGTATTTCAAATTTAGATAATACACTAGAATTTCATCTACATAGACCTTAATGATGTAGTATTGGTACCATTTCATTACATGATTAATCAATTACATAAAATATTATATTGTAGTTTTATTGGGAAATATAAAGAATATATTTTAATATTGTATACAGCAACATTATAATGTAGTATTTCAAATATCCCATGTACTTAATTAGAGTTGGTGACACATGGACAATAAAAAATATATAAAAACCCATATCCTTCTTTCAATTGATGAATGTTATCATCAATTCATTGAGGATGATATCTATTAATTGAAAATAATTTATTTATTTTATGATAATCAATATAGAGTGAAATTAAAAAATTTATATTATTGAAAAAAGAATAGGAGCAACCCAAGTCAATGTACTAATCATATTAATCTCTCATATTCAAATAACACTAGATAGTCCATCAATTACCTCACTTTAATTATATACATTTTTTACATGTTAATGAAATATTATTTATATTTTTAATGGGATTAAAAAAATTCCACTTATATTTTGTGTGGAAAAATTTGGAATTTTTATGTAAATATATTATGATATTGAACTACAATAGAATATAAATATTTATTGTCCTTTATTTCATACTTTTACAGTTTAACTAATACTAATTGATTATATATACTTCCATCAATCAGTAATAAATTTTATTATATTCTAGATTTCACAACCAATTATCCCTAAATAGTTATACAATTCGACCATGCTATATAATATTAACTCAAAACAAATAGAAGTTAATATGAGGCTTGAATGTAATTGACCAATAAACTCATGGAATAGAATCCATGTATCTATTTCCAAACATGATAATTATAAAAGATACATGAGTCTATTTATGGTTATTTAGTAAGGTGAATAGATAAATCCCTTACCCTCTTTGTTCCCAATAGGTTTCTTAATAAACATCTCATGAGTAAGAATATTGATATTCCATGACATTTTACTAATGAAACCAAATGAAATAAAATGTTTGGATTCACCATATCAAAAATAACATGAATATTAGATGATTGAATAAAAATGTTACCCTGCACATATGATGTAATTGAATTATCCACTATGATCAGAATCTACAAATACTAAAATTACATACTTTTTATTACTTAGTATTCTTTCACTACTGTCGTTACCCTTTTTGAGGAGTATAGGATTTCCTATATTCACATTGGCTATCTCAGTTATTTATATGGGAGTTATTCTGATTTTATTTCGTAGCTAGATCATAATATTCATGAGAAAAATGAGCAATATTCCTAAAAATACAATTAGATAAATAGAAAAATAACATTGAAGATATCCAATATTATTATAGTTCAAAAAATCTCTAGGGAAATCATAAAATCTGTCAATTTATTGTATAACGAGCCACATTGGATGCATCTCATATTGTAAGTTGAGTGTAATTAAAATTTATCCAATATATTTAATTTAATCTATATTATAAATGTGTTTTTAATAATTAATACAGAGAAAAAATTACATAAAATTAGTTTTTTAGTATAAGATATAATTTATATGGTTCCATTGAATTTTTAATGGGTTCATCTATAGAAAATTGATATATTTTCATAAGAATTACTGAATAATTCATCATTGATAGATTTTTAGGCTAATGAAAAAGTATATATATAATTTATTTTATTTTTTGAAATGTGAGGGTATAATTGATTTTTTGTAAATTTCATTGAATCCCTCTAATGCATGATCTTGGAAAAATTTTACATTGGATAACTAAATTGGACCATTCATATGCGTGATATTCTAAAATTCATACATCATTCTTCACTACTACATTAGTAAGGGTTACATGAGAATCTATGATCCAATTCATTATAATATTCCATGCTTTTAAATTTTTTGGTCTCAATTCCCATTGTAGGATTTGTGGAATCAATTTTTAATATTAAAATGAATAAATCACAATTAATTATTCTTCTTTATTTCTCTTAATAAGAAAATTAAAATGATTTTATAATTCTTTGAACTATTAAATGTGTGCTCTATGGTTAAATTTAAATAATATTCATTGGGACTTTTTTATGCAGGATTCATGGTCTTATAAAAGGTAAAATTATCCTCTAATAAGAAAAGTTCAATTTAGTAACTATTTAATTAGAAAATTGAAATCATATGATATTAAAAATTATCAATGGTCATTTTTTATTAGTACTGTCCCTAAATCATGAATCATAATACTGATAATAATTTTTTAGTGGGAAGTCTCATTTCTGAATCATGGTATGGTACACCGATTAGACAAAACAACAAATATTGGGCCAAAAAACACCTATATTTTTATAAGAAATATTTTTTATTCATAAACCCATGGAAATAAAAATATTATCATATTTTTATGCTATACATTTCATTTTAGGATATGTCTTATCTCCTTGGATAAATCTCAATATAATGGACCAATAAAAATGAAAACATTTATTAAATAACCCACCATAACCATAATATTACCAAAATATGATGATACACTAACATTTTGTCAAATCCCTTAGACAACAATAGTTACAATTAAATTAAATGGGACTAATAAATCATAGTGAGATAATTTTACATTATGAAAAAACTATCATGAGATTAAAATGATCACAAAAAACATTATGATGCATGATATTTTAACAATTGCACACAAAATAATAAAACTAAAAAAATATGAAAGTATTTGAAAAGTGGAACTCAAAACTCAACAAAAAACTAAATGATATGAAATTTTAAACAGATTATGCATCACTCCAACTAGTCCTTAATAATTTATCTATGAGCCAACTACCTACCCATTAATGTGGAAAAAATATTCTCAATTATATATACAAGAGACATTTATTTTTCATATTTCATGAAATAAATTTCCTTATACACAATATTGTTCACAAGAATCATGTTAGTATAAAACCATGTATGAAATCAATACATGTCATCCACTATCATTCCACTATTATATGTATAATATATATCCCAGTTCCTAATATAAGAAAAATCAATGAGTTTAAAATATAGAGAATTTTTCTAATTTAATTCAACTAAACTTATCTACAAAAAACAACTTATCAATTTATTAAACTTTGAATACCCATTCATTATTCACACACACACATGATTTCAAATATATTTCCAATTCAAATGAGTGAAAACTAATCCATTAACCATGAGTGTCATTGGTTTTAATCAACTATGTGACCAAAGTTAAATTGGGTACCATGTCTGAATCAACATGGCCTTGTGTAATGAAAATGAATACACACCATTCCCTATATACAAAGAACAAATTTGATCAACCCTTAAAATTAAATATTTAAATTTAAAAATTATATAAAAAACATAGTGAGATTTAATTAAACCCATTTTTAAAAAAATTATCAAATGATGGGGGGTTCAATAACAAATTTTTTTCTATATTTTCAATTAAAAATATTCTAAATTTATTTTGGATATGAAAATCCAAAATGTTTAATAAAAAATTCATAGAGCAATAATTCACCTATATCAAAAGGTATGTCATCATACATATTGAAATTTTCTATATTTAATATTATCAGAAATATACTTCCCTTCATTTAACAAATCCAAAAATGAATTTTTCATCACATGAACAATCCCACTGATCAAAATAGAGAACCCTTGGTTAAAGGTTATTATTGATTGAAAATGATTTTATTTAGAAATCAATGGATAATAAAAGATAAACATGTTCTTAATTTCTATCTTCAATATATAAAACAACTAAATAAATAGAAATTAATATATTAAGGGAATGTGTTCACCAAAAAAATAATAACAGAATGGTGTTAGTGGATATCCAAGACTAATTAGGAATTAATGATAGATATTTGGAGATTAACATGTATTAAAATATTATTTTATGATATAAACAAAGAAATGACATTATTTATTATCCAGGAAACAACCATATGAGAACTATTATCTTAAATCCCCCATTTCACATGGATTTGGAGATAAATTTGACAAATAGATATAAAATTTGTGAAACTACTGATTCATATATCACACATTTCTTTGTAAATATGTATGGTTTACCCAAAGAATGTTCTGAATTATATACTCCTTTAGAACTCTTTATAAAAAACACATAGTTTTTAAAGGAAACTACATGGTTTTTCCTTTGTATTCTCAAACCATAAAACCAAAAAAATACCTTGAAAATATATTAATATAAACTAGAATTTTCGTATTACATAGATTAATAATTCAATAATAAATAAATAAATAAATAAATAAATGCCTCTTGTAAAGAGTACAATTTGGAATGTATTATTTTATATTATATTTAGTCAACAACATTACTATCCTTTAGACCACATTAATCTATTTTTGATTAAATAAAACATTATGAATTTATTATCAGTATACATATCATGTATTTAAAAAAAATTAATCTAAATATTAATTTTTTGTTCACCACCCAACCATTTGACATATAAAAATCTCACACATATATTATAAAACCCATATAATTAATGGAATTTTCTTTGTAATTTATGGTTTATCGTCACACGAATAGATGATCATAGGTTAATTGAGAATAATAATTTTGAATTACCTTCCATGGGTGTTGATATGTTCTCAATATAATGTATTCCAATAAAGAAACAATATCACATTAAAATATTTTATAGGTAGGATATTTTGAATAGCCGGAATTACCTTCCATTTATATTCTATATAAGAGGATCTATAAACATTATATAGAATCATCAGAATGTGAGTATTTTTGTATATATAATTCCACATCTAGGGATCATGTTTATTTTTGAAACAAAATAATTGGTAAAATAGAGTTAGTTGAATGATATTAAATACAACACTCCAAATTACTGTGTATATGATTAGTTTGTCTTATGACCACATCATTTGTGGGAGAATCATCAATCATATTGATATTATTTTTTATTTTTTTTCCTTGTTTCATGATTTTTATGATAAATATAATCCTTAATATCAATTATATTATGAAATTGGATTTGATAGTTACCATGTATCATACATTTATAAACTTTTATTATTAATGTTACCTTAGGATGAACTATAATTTTATTAATTGTATCACCTAGGCTATTCCTTTTTCATCAGTAATGTTTTAATTTATTCCTTACTCATTCACAAAAAACTAATTAAATAATTTACATTGAGACAGTTCACTGCATACTTCATCCAATACTTTTAAAATGTATGAAATTATATATTAATTATTCAATAAACATTGTCAACAACAAATCCTCAAAAATAATTTTTATCATAAATTCAATTTTATCTATGTTCATTTAGTTAGTAATAAATCAATATAGTTAATTAGGTACATGAATATGTTTTTTCATAATATATCCCATTCTATTTGATATATTTTTGGTAAAATAATTAATTGGTTATCACGTGCATTGTTCACCTGATTTATCCTGGTTCTAGACATTTACAAAAAACTACAAATTCAGCGTGAGTATGTCTCAAAATTAATAAGTGAGATCAATCTTATAATATTACAACTCATACTAATGGAATCATAAATTGTGAAACCTTCATATTAACCAATTATACATATGTTTTATCAAGTATAAAGTTCAATATGTCATAGGTTTTCATAGACTCCATCATATTAATCAATATTAGTGTATATAAAATTATGGTATCTTAAAGCAAGTATGTTTATTAGGAGATCCAAACTAGGTGTTCCATTAGACCTCTTTTTCATGCACACTATGATTACTGACCTAATAAAAAGAAATATTTTTTGGATATTACCCCATGGTTTTCTATGTTGGAGACAAAATCCAAAACTGTGTATATAAATATTGATATAATTTCTTTGACACAAAAAAACCTATATCTTACCAATACTACAAGATTATGTAGTATACTATGATTTATCCCTATTCATTTCCTATGATTATTTTTAATAATAATCTTTATGATTGGATAAACTATAATATTTTAAAAACTGTGAAAATTGAACAATTAAATATATAAAATTACACAAATTTAAATGAATATTTAACATATCTAAAAATAATACATTTCATAGAATGAGAATGGTTTATCATATTTGGAGATCTGATACACCATAATATTATTTGATGAAATATCATAAACATATTCAATAAATCTCATCTCATATATTACTATTATTATACATACTATATTTATTACCATTATTCCTTACGTATTAATATATATACATAAAATTGGTGACCTTAAATTATCACGAATTATAAAAGAAGTTATATCAATCACTGTTCATTAGTGAACGTAATATAAGAATAAGTAAATAATAGCATGATTATAACTTATGAAATTCATACCCATTCAGTTAATGATATTTAATTGGGAGTAATGGAAAAATTATTCTTTATAAAAAAGCTATAATAAATAATATTGAGAAATAAACAATACTAATTGATAATCTATGAGAACATATCCTTAGTAGAATACATATGCGTTTTGGCAGACACATGAATATATAAAATAATATACTTAGTAAATTATCAAAACATAAATATCAAATATGATAGAGTAACATATTTTAGTAACTAAACTCCCCGTTCCCATTATTTGAAAATCATGGATCAGTATTAAGACTATCATATTTCATACAATTTTATATTTGATTGTTTTCTCACCCCATTTCAATCATTTCCATAGTCAATCATCTATTTAAAGACAACCTGTAGAGACCCAAAGGCTGACTTACATAGGCATTATATTACTTTTTCAGAATAATTAATACACAACAAAACCCAACACACCAGGACCATAATAGTTTAGTGTCTTTGGAAACTCAGAACATAATCTTCTAATCGTGGTGAAAGATCTTCAACATCGCCCATAAAGATCATCCCCTTTTTTTCATACATAAAACATTTATTTATATCATGGGTAAAAGAAAACATATAATGGGTGAGCTCCAATGCTCAGTATGGGAAAGAATGGAGAAAATAAAACAAACCCTATACATTTGAACTTCAAAACATGAACATAAATTTTACACATCAAAATCTTGAGTTGTGAAATAAATCTTGGCAGTACGTAAGACATAGGTCATAAAGAAACATTAATCATGATAAAATAGCATGAGAATAAAAAATGTAATTATGGAAACCGTTATGTACATGATATTATTTTCATAGTATCCAAGGCATTACTTCAATGACCATCTTAGTGGACAAATTCCCTTTCTGAATCGAGATCACTCCTCATTCCAGTCCTGTATCACTGAACCATATTTATGTACCATTCCAGCCATTTATATCTCATGAGATATAAATATTTACCCAATGCATTGGAGGGAGATATATCTACCATCCATCTCATAATTAAATCATTCTTACTTGTGCCACAACATAAATATAAACCATTCATCATAACCCAAAGAATAAAAATGTGTTTCATAAATATCATCCCATCATAACATAATCCATATAAAACAAATGGATATAATTTCATCATAAGAAAAGTGGAACCATTTAAATCATAGAGACATTATACTAGAAACATTCACATATGAAATAATGTCATCTTGTATGGAAAATGGTTTTGATGAAAAACTTTAAATGGATTCTTGAAGAAAATATCATGTCTTCTTCAAAATCGTTTTCTTTAAAAAAAAGCCATGAAATTTTAAAAGAAAAGAATTTTGTTGAAAATAGTCATTAAATATTGTATATTAAGCTTCTTGAAAATAAGGAGTTATGAAACTGAAAAAATAATTTCATGTCGTAAAAGTTAAAAAACATTCTTCTCATACTTTTGGCGGAAATGTCAAAAAGTTCCTCGTCTGGTAAAAAAAAGAATGATTCCTTCAATAACACAAAGTAAAAGTCAAAGAGGGGTAAAAATGAATTTAAAAGTACATGGAATAATATTAAACATTTTATGAAACACCGTTTTATGAACATGGATGAAAAAATATAACCCCAGTAAATACTTACGTATATGCAATCTCGGATAAAAATGAAATTGAAAAATTATCCCTTACCATAGGTCGGATATACTTTGTACCTATCCGAAAATCTTGTATAATTATATAAATAATGTCATTTACTTATTAAAGAATCATATTCATTCTTATTATAACATATATGGTTCACTTATTACTTTATATTACCCGTTGTTTTGTAAATTCCATGTTAAAGCAGCGTTTTGGCTAAAATCGTTCTATTTATCGTACTTGTTTGGACTTGTTGTTCATGATATTATTTTTACTTATATAATGATTTAATTACATCCAGAATTTAAATCATGATTTATATATCATATATATTCAGTATATATATATATATAATAGATAGATAAATGAAATGAAATACACCGTTCATGGAGACGGTAGGCCGTACGTACGCATGAACGCTGTTTTCCTTTCCATGGTGACTTGAATTGAAGTATGTAGATAAAATTAATATATATATATATACATAAATACATTAGAATTATTATGTAATATATTTCATGATTACCAATTATATATTATTTATTATCATTCTTGAATTGTTAGCATGGAAAATGAATCCCCTCGCATCGTGGAGACGGTAATCCGTACGTACGCACGAGCGATGATTTCGTTCCCATATTTATTGAATGGAATTGGAGTGGATGATATAATATCTTAGAATTGGTATGATGTTATAATAATCATATATAGTTATTATTTACACCATTATACCCATCCATGTAAGGTGGTGGTGGAAAAATTGATTACACCACGGCGTGGAGACGGTATTTCGTACGTACGCACACGCGGTGATTTTGTTTTCCGTAGGATGGATAGAAGGTGAAATACGGTTGTTTAATATTTATAATAACATATCATTATATAAGTAATACTTATGTTATTTATTTATAATGAAACAACTAAATAAAAGTAAGTAGAAGAAGAAAGAAACTTGAAAGAGTCGGTAGAAGAGATTACCTCTTCCTCGACGCAACTCTTTTAAACTTATTTTTAGGGAACATTTGTTGGTCTTTTGAGAAGACCAGAACCTCAAGAATATTTATAGGGAAGTGTAGAAGAGAAATTGGCAGGTCTTGGCCGAGCTTCAAGGCTCAGAAGGGTGTGAAGAGAAGAGGGAAGGGGTGCCCATTTTATAATGAAGGAGAGGGGCACCTTTGATAAAACATTAAATAATATTTTATAATAAAGTCATATTCGGTTTATAATAGATCAAAATTGATTTATTTCGAATCCAAAGTGGGGATGGGTCTAAATACCCTCATCCAATAGGTTTTAGGCAAGTTTAGGATACTATTTTAACCTTATCATTTAGATTTAACTCTAAGTTAAATAATTTATCCTTTACCGTGTCTTCTTGTTTTCTTACACTATATGGATAATAAACTTACTATAATAATCCAAACGAACCCCAAGTGGTTAATTATTAATGAATATATCCTTATGTAAGTTATTTTGGAGAACCTTATATTTTTATGAATATTTTAACAATTAATAATATAATATTTTTAAAAAAAACTATTTCTGTCAATTTTGACAGTATTTGGTAATTGATTTTTGTGAAAATCATAACAGCATAATTAGTTCTAAAAAATTTAATTAAATCAATACTAACATGTCATATTAAACTATAAAATTATATTAATTCATAAAAAGTTTAATATTACATTTATTTGGGTATTTATAACATCAATTATGATAATATTTCATTAATAAGGTAATTACTGCATCACCATTGTGTCATAAATAAATTAAATCATTTAATGTATAAAAATTATAAATAAAATACCATTAGTTAACACATATTTTTATTTCTAATGAAAATTTATAGTCAAATTTATCTTATGTATAACCCTATATTAAAAATGTTTTAGTTATTAAACTTTGATTTTAACTATTTTAACTAATTTTAAAATAAAATAATAATAAATGTCGTCATATAATCCAAGTGGACCTAAAGGGTGATATATTCTTACTAAGGTTGTTTTTGGTCGAATTATACTTATCCAATAGAATTAGGACACGTGTTAGGGTAACAATAATATCATTTTTACCCTTAATTACCCTATTTACTTTTAACCGTGTTAAAAAAAGTAAAAACATACTATTCACCAAAAATTATTTTTATCTTATTGAACCACATTTTATTCCGTGATATTAACTATGTCTCTCGTATTTTTGAAATTCTACTCATAGAAGCCGTATAATTATGTTTTAAGTAAATTTTGAAATTCTCTTAGAAGGTGGGTAAAAGACTGTGAAAAGTTCAATAAATTTTGTATATATCTAAAATTATTATAAAATTACTCCAATGAATTAAATTGAATTTATATAGGTATTATTTATCAATTTTTACCTAAAATAAATTTAAATAAAACAAATAATTATTAAAATAAAAAGGTGGTTTTTAAATAGTAACCGAGTGTTTTCACTATTCATCAAAAATTGAAAGTTTTCAGAAAAATAGAAAAAACTCACCATAGGCTAATTTCGATATTCAGAATCAAAAAATGAAGTCCATTTTAAAAGATAAAATTTATAGAATTTTAAAAAGTGGGTATTACTATTCATAATGGATAGTTCATTATAATATTATAATAATATCTTGTTTAGTAAAACATGGTCTTGCGTACTACACACGCTATCGAAGAATGTCTTGATTGAGTGTAATGCAATAAAAGTTAGGGATGGATGTAGTAAAAGCTCTGTTTGGTGTTATGTATAACATAATCAAAACATTTTTCATTTATACATTAATCAAAATCTATACTTAATGTTGCGTAGAATAATTTCCACAAAACGAGTTTCAAATTGTGTGTAGCACAAGTCAAGAATAGTGTTGCGTATACTGCAAGCTAATACAGTGCTACGTTTAGTACGAGTTAATCTTGTTGTAGTGTATATAAAAATAATTAAAAATAATATATCTCCTAAAATCTCTGGGTGTTACATTCTACCCCCTTAAAATGAATTTCGCCCTCAAAATTCGTCGGGGTTATAAATGGATTACTACTCGAAGGTTTTAATAGAAACCCACATCTTAAAAAGGAATACCAAAACATATCTTTAAAAAATAATGTATAAAACATAACGGTTACCCAAATTAACTAATCACTGAGTTTCCACATAGGAGATCATAGGTGTAAATATGGATATGGAAGAGAAATCTAACCATCACGTTCAGATGGAGAGTTGTAGAGAACATGGCTATGAAAAAGCCAAAAATCACACATCCATAAATTTGTGATGATATAAGGAACCATATGATTCATCAGATATAATGGAATTAGGACAACATTTTTGGTTTTCAAGATTATTTCCATAAAGGTGAAGAATTTGAATTCGAAGAAATACTTACTTTATTTCGGTATAATTTCACTGTTGTTCATGCCTTGAACAATTTCAACTTCATCTCTTAATGAAATGAAGTTGAATTTTACATTCATCAAGTTTTAGGAGATCATGTGATAGAATGATGGGTCATTCCATAGGTCTCAAACAAATGGTTAGAAAAAGTTATAAAATATACATAAGTCCATCTATGGTGAGGTTAATCGTATATGATTCCAAATATGGACTTATACTTCATCTATCATATTGCTTAATAAAACTAGTTTCTACTAACTAAGGACTTCCTATAGGCCTGTGGTAGGAAATAAAGGCATGTTGCACTTCGGTTGTGGGTTCGATTTCCATATCCTTGCCCGACGCGATGGGTTGTCTCCCATCCTGTAGGTTGTCCCTTTTTCTAAAACTACATTATAATAACATTCCTACAATAAAATAGAAAAAAATTCTTGCCTTAAACAATATTATCTTATGTCTAACATAATTCATTCCAATATTTTGGCTTATCTAAAATACATTTGTCTAAGCTCATAGTATAAAGAAAACAATTACTAGAAATGTCATCTACCGAGCAATTGAATACCATCATTTATCCCACATATATCATACGATGTATCTTGTTGGTCACATTCGAAACATGTGAATACCTTAATCATGTATTCTCTTGAAACATAGTGAAAACATGAATGTTGTCACAAGGTAACTCTTTCCATATACCAAAATCCCATAAATTCTATATACTCAAACCATGATATCACTTTTTCCATATATTAGTATTGAGCACATTAATACTATCAAACATTTCATTATCTCCTTATCCCTTATTTATGTGCATATTAGGTGCTTTCAAAAAATATCTGAATAACCTTTCATGGTTACCGGTACCATTCAATATATACTTTCAAAACTCAACCAAAGGAAAAAATGTAACAATCCTTATATTTTTCATTATTCTATAGTACCATACATTATTCTTGATAAACATACAATCATTACACTACCTTCTTAAACCACTGACTAAGCTTCATTATTTCTTCCAACTCACATATCATTTGCAGTCTCTTCATCATCATCCACATAAATACTACCCATATAACCATGCTGATTTTCTTTATGAGATTTTCCCATAGGGTAATGGTTTTCATAATGCCCATAAATTCCACATTTAAAACACTTAACCGTTGTTGATGTCTTAGAAATACCATTATCCTTGTCCACGGTGTTAACTGAACCATTTCCTTTGCACTTACTGAATTTTTTTCCTTCTTTTCCAGACCCAAAGCATCTTCATGTTCGTTTGAAACATTCTCCCTGATTCTTCTTCCCACATGATTTACATGAGGGATATTGAACATTCTATCCTCTATGGTCATCATGAAACTCCATCTTTCTATTATTAGCTGAGTCGGTAAACTTACCAAAGTTGATATTATTGAGCATATTATGAGATTTTTGATTAGGCATAATAACAATATGTGGACTTCTAGATCCAATTTCATTCGGTTTCTCATGAAAAATATCATTCCATTGTCCATCATATCCTCCATTATCGTGAATCTTCCTGTTTCCAGCCATTTTCTAAAACCCAAAATGAATATTTTGAGATGCCAAAATCATAATCAAGGGGGAGTAACATCAATATCTAAAATCATAGATTTAATTTTAATATCGTTACCATAATTCTAGGACTATAAAAATTACATATACTTAACCTTATGTACATCCCTAGACATACCTTAGAAATATCTATAGGGATCTCACTAAAGATTTCACATCCAATTTTATAAAGGTTAACTAAACTGTTCCTTTGATACCAACTGTAGAGACCCAAATCCTAACATACATAGACATTACATTACTTTTGCGGAATACTTAATTCATATGAAAAAACACAGAAGGTCTATAATAGTTTAGTGTCTTTGAAACTCGGAACATAATCTTCTAATCGTGGTGAAAGATCTTCAACATCTCCCATAAAGATCTTCCCATTTTTTTTCATACCAAAAAACTTTCCTTATATCCTGGGGAAATTAAAACATATAAAGGGTGAGATCAAATGATCAGTAAGGGTAATCATGGATAAAATAAAATAAACCATATACATTTGATCTTCAAAACATGAACATAATGTTTACACATCAAAATATTGAGTTGTGAAATAAATCTTGGCAGTATGTAAGGAATAGGTCATAAAGAAAAATTAATCATGATAAATTAGCATGGGAATAAAACATTTAATTGTGGTAACCATTAAGCACATGATATGATTTCCATAGTAGCCAAGGCATTTCTTCCAAGACCATCTTAGTAGACAAAGTCCATTTCTAAATCGAGTTCACTCCTAGTTCCAGTCCTTTATCACTGAACCAGATTAACTTACTGTTCCATCCATGTCTATATCATGAGATATAAATCATTACCCAATGCATTTGAGGGAAATATAGGTCCGACCCATCTCATAATAAAATCATTCTTACTTTTTCCACAACATAAACATAAACCATTCATCATAACCCAAAGAATAAAAATGTGTTTCATAAACATCATCCCATCATAATATAATCCTTATAAAACAAATGGATATCATTTCATCATAAGAAAAGTGGAACCATTTAAATCCTAGAGAAATTATACTTGAAACATACACATATGAAATAATGTCATCTTGTATGGAAAATGGTTTTGATAATACACATGAAATGGATTCTTGATGAAAATATCATTTCTTCTTCAAAATCATTTCCTTTTACAAAATTCCATGAAATTTTAAAAGAAAATGATTTTTTTTTAAATATTCATGAAATATTGTATAGTAATATTCTTGAAAATAAGGAGTTATGAAATCGTAAAAATTATTTCATGCCATATACGTTAAAAAAACATTCATCTTGTACTTTTTCCAGAAATGTCAAAAAGTTCCTCGTATGGTAAACAAAAGAAAGATTGTTTCCATAACACAAAGTAAAAGTCAAAGAGGGGTAAAAATGACTTTAAAAATACATTTAATAATATTAAACACCTTATGAAAAATATATTTATGTACATGTATGAAAAAATATAACCCCAATAAATACTTACATATATGCAATCTCGGATAAAAATGAGATTGAAAAACTATCCCATACCTTAGGTCTGATTTAAATCGTACCTGTCCTAACCTCCTATATAATGATTTAAATAATGTAATTGACTTATTAAAGAACCATATTAATTGTTATGATATCATATATGGTTCACTTATGACTTTATATTACCCGTTCTTTTGTAAATTCCATGTTAAAGCCGCGTTTTAGCTAAAATCGTTTTATTTATCATACGTGTTTGGACATGTTGTTATTGATATTATTATTATTACTTATATCATGATTTAATTACTTACATATTGTAAATCATGATTTATATATCATATATATTCAGTATATATATATATTAGATAGATAAATGAAATGAAATGCACTGTTCATGGAGACGTTAGGTCGTACGTACGCATGAACGCTGGTTTCCTTTCCTTAGTGACTTGAAATGAAGTATGTAGATGACATACATATATATATATACATAAATACATTAGAATTATTAGGTAATATATATAATGCACCATCCTTAAACCTTACTTAATCTTGAGCTATTACAAGATTACACATTGAGGATCTTTTCAGGTTTAGAGTTTTAGAGAATTAGAACATAAAACTTGCATTACATTCCACATTTAAACACAGTGGTTACATAAAAGATAGTATTAATTTTTCCCATCAAAGGAAACATATTTAAAATAAAACATGGATTCTTTCTTGACACTTCCTTGACACTATAATCATATTATATACCTTTCCCTTGACCTGTGAAAAACATTTCAAAAAAACTTGGGATGAGCATAAAAAGCTCAGTATGGGTTATAAAAATATGGAAAGGAAGCATGAGTTCATATATACATAATAATAAAATCATACTTTACCAATAAAACATAAGAACTTTAACATAACTCATCTAATCATGAATTAATCATAGAAATCATAAGACATAAAGGTAACTTGAGGCATTCATAACATTCTTACGTAGGGAGTAACCCTCCTGGTTACGTTTGGAATACCCATCACAGTATATTCCCTAAATCTATTTGGAGAAACCTTAACGTTTCACTCCTTCGCGTTACCAAATTCATTGGAGAGCTATATCGGGCTCACTCGCCCTTAGTTTGTCACAGAACCACCCGTCTTCATAATAATCCCCAAGAACCACAACATAATCGTATCACATAAAACATGAATAAAGGAAACATAACATTTCTACCTTTCAATCACAAGATATCAATACAACACATTGATATAAAAACATTATGAAACCCATTTTCAATACCAAAATAAGATAAAAGTAAAACATGGTATTTATTTTTCTTTTAAAAAAATGTATGGCTTGTAGAGGTAGCTGAAACTCAAATAATGGTCACGGCAGCGGAGAAGTCATTGTCGCCGCATACGTATGAAAAAAACATTCCCTTTTGTATTTTAGTAAAAGCTTCATATAAAAAAGAATCCTTTTGAATAAACTTACACATCAAAGGGGTTTATATATCGTATAAAAGAAGGTTGTGTATAATACATAATATGCCTCAATGAAAGGAGATTGAGACGAAGTCCCATACCTCGAGTCCGACTTGACTCGGTCGTTATTTAATCTCCTGAATAATAAACATGAGTAAATTTATTCTTGTTTAAGAACCTTTTTCATGTTCATTATTCCTTTTATATCACTTATTTCCATGTCATGAACACTATGTAATTATTTAAGTTAATAACGGTCGTTTTAACGATCATTTGTACTTGAGTAAAAAATAACCCCTTTATAATTACAATTTTTTCATGTATCCATTATATCCAGAATTGTATTCATGATATAGATATCATATATATCATATATATCAAGTACATGCATGCATTTATAATATTACATAACATTTAGAGGTAAGAAATGAAATGCACCGTTCATGGAGACGGTAAGCCGTACTTACGTATGAACGCTACTTTCATTTATATTTCATATTTTATGAAATGGAATCATAATTATATAAAGGTATATTATAATTCCAGTATAATATCATATATAATATCATAACTCCATCCTTTATACATCCCACATATGGTATTAACTAATCAAATCACTTTGAGGGTGCGGTAGTCCGCACTTCCTTAAATGAAGATATCGAATTTACCCATAATGGAAACCATAAAGGTATTCCCAAAATGAAAAATACAGAAGTTTAAGGAAAACATAAACATATTATATATCATATATAAATATAGTGTCATCTTAATGGCCACCTTTGAAGGTGTTAAAATAATGTTGAACAATCATCGTTTCAGGAGGCATAAATTCGCCATCCACGGAAACAACATGTTCTTTAACCATTAGATGTAGGTGTGTGTAAGTGTAGCTCGAATATTTCATATAAAAAATCCTAGTATATTTAATATACTGTATTTGTTACAAAATAAATGAATAAAAGAGTTTAGGGGGTTGTAGATGCAAAATAAAACAAAAGGACTCAAATGAAGACATTACCTTAAAATCGGGTAACTCCCTTTGGTTTGAGCTCAAAGGCTTCCTTGGGAAGACTTATGCCAAAATTGAGGCTTCAAGGAGTAAGATATGGAAGTGGAGAGACAAAATGGGCAGGGGTTGGCCGAGCCAAAGGCTTTGTATGTGTGGGTAATGAGGTAGGGTTGGGGGCCGTTTATAAGAGTAGAGGAGGGGCACTCTTGGAAAGTAAAATAATGTTACTTTATTTTTAAATGTGTTTCAGATTCAAAAGGTCCCACATTGATATAATTTGAGTCTAAGGTGATACGGTTTTGAAATATACCCATAAAATATTTTTTGGACATGTGTAGGTCATATATTTTACATTATCTTTTCATTTTATTTAAATCCTTTATTAATGAGGTAATCGCTGCATCATCATGATGTCATAAATAATTTAATTTATTTAAAGTCTAAAAATTATAAAAAAAATACTATGATGCATGATGTCTTTTTATCTTTCCAATTACTATTTATAATAAAAAATATGACTTGTATAGCACCATGTAAAAATTGTTTCTGTAAAACATCTCATGTTTGTGTCATTTTTACTTTTACATTAAATAAAAAGTTATTTATGCCATTTCACAACCAAAATGGTTCCATGGGGTCCCCAAGTTGACCCATGGATTTCATTGGTCGTTCATGACACATACAATGAGGGTAAGACTTGTGTCAAACTCATCTCATATTATGAAAAAATTATTTTTACCTTAAATAACACTAATTACCTCTAATTGCGATTAAAAACTTAATAAGTTACTATTCACCAAAAAAGTATTTTAATCTCATTGAACCAAATTTTAATTATTAATGACAACCATGTATGTCGGATTTTTGAAAATCAAATCACAGAAGTGGAAAAGTTTCATATAAATGAAAAATCAGTTTCTTTAACTACCACTTAGTGGTTTCACTATTCATAAAAAATTAAAGTTTTTCAGAAAAATACCAAAACATCACCCTAAGATATATTTGATATTCTGAATTCAAAAATTATGTCTATTTTAAAAAATTAAAATAATATAAGTTACATTAATTAATTTAATAAATAATTCCCACTGTCATGACAAATAGCGTGTTTTTATGAAACAATAAGTATCAAAAGATTCACACCAGTTTAAGTCCAATTTCAAAGTGAAATTGATTCCAATGACCCCCATTGGATTAAATGGTAAAAATATATTCTAATTTCACTTTAAAAACAATTCAAAAGATAATATAATCATATAAATAAATTAGATTAAAAATCAATGTTGATGTAAAATGCAGTATTTTTCACTATTCATTAAAAAATGAACATTGTCAGAAAAATACCAAAAATTCACACAAAGTAAATTTTGATATCCCAATCATAAATAATAAGTTTATTTTGACAAACATAGCTTATAAAATTGACAAAAAATAGATTTAAAAATGGTTTTCTGTCAAAAGTGTGTAAAACAATCTTTTAAAAATATTAGTGTATTCCATGCTTAAGATTGGATTTATTTTCATTTTAAGCCTCTAAAACACTATTTAATTCATTAATAGACATAGATAAAAATATATAGTATTTGTTAATTACTTGGGATGTTACATCCTTCCCCCTTTAGAAAATTGCGTCCCCGCAATTTAGTTACTTATCGAATAAATGGGGGTACTTATCCCTCATTGCATTTTCAGATTCCCATGTTGCCTCTTCCATCATGTGGTTTTTCCACAAAACCTTTACCTGATTAATCACCTTATTCCGTAACACTTGCTCCCTGTGGTCAAGAATCTGTACCGGTTGTTCCTCATAAGATAGGTTCTCTTCCAGCTGAACTACCTCTGGACTCAAAACATGAGATGGATCTGGAATATACTTTCTCAACATCGAAACGTGAAAAACACTGTGTACCTAAGATAAAATCGGAGGTAAAGCCACCCGATGTGCAACTGATCCAACTCTCTCCAGAATTTCATATGGTCCAGTGAACCTTGGACTCAGATTTCCTTTCTTACCAAATCGCATCACACTTTTCCATGGTGATACTTTGAGAAAAACATGATCACCTACCTCAAAAGATAGATCCTTACCCCTGTTGTCCGCATAACTCTTTTTCCTGCTCTGAGCTGTTCTCATGTGTTTCTGTATCAGCTGAACTTTTTTTGCCAACTCTTCTACCAATTCCGGTCCCATCAACTTCATTTCACCCACTTCATCCTAGAAAGCTGGAGTTCGACACCGCTTCCCATATAATGTCTGAAATGGTGCCATCTGTATACTGGAATGAAAACTGTTATTATATGAAAACTCAACCAAAGAAAGATGTTGTTCCAAACATCCCTGATAATCCATCGAACAAGCTCGTAGCATATCCTCCAAGGTCTGAATTGTTTGTTCCGACTTCCCATCTGATTGAGGATGAAATGCTATACTAAAATTTAATTCAGTACCCAACGACTTCTGAAGGCCCTTCCAAAAGTTAGATGTAAACATGGGATCATGATCGGATAAAATGGAGAAAGGAACTCCATATAACCTGACTGTCTCTTTAAGATACAAACAGGAAAGTTGATCTAGAGAGAATGTATCTCGTATAGCAAGGAAATGATCAGATTTAGTCAAGAAATCAACAATAACCCAGATTGCATTATTACCTCGAGGGGTCTTCCGCAATCCCACAACGAAGTCCATGGATATATTCTCCCATTTCCACTCTGTCACTGGTAAAGGTTGAAGCATCCCTTTCGGTAACTTCCGCTCTGCTTTAACCTATTGACATGTCAAACACTTCATAGTAAAATCAACAATATCTCTTTTCATTCCATCCCACCAGTAATACTCCCGCAGATCTCTGTACATCTTAGTACTGCCAGGATGAACTGAAAACAGAGAACTATGAGCTTCACATAAAAACACTCTCTTCAACTTTGAATCACAAGGCACACACAATCTCTTCCCAAATATCAAAACACAATCACTATCAATGTTGAATTCAGTCAACTTACCTTTCTGAACCATCTCTACCTTTTTCTGCAACTCACTGTCTTGCTTCTGTGCTTGCGTGATTCTGTCTGATAGAGAATATTTCACTGATACCTGAAAGAAAACAGAAGAACATCATGCACCAACAAATTCTATGCCAAAGTTCATCAAATCCTTAACCAAAGGATCACGTTCCAAACGCAACATTGCTAATGAATCATTACTTTTTCATCTCAAAGCATCAGCCACTTTATTTTCTTTTCCTGGATGGTAATTAATTGTAAAATCATAATCCTTGATTAATTCCAGCCATCTCCTCTATCTCATGTTTAACTATTTCTGAGTGAATATATACTTTAAATTTTTTTGATCGGTATATATTTCACACTTTACTCCATACAAATGATGCCTCCAAATTTTTAAAGCGAAAACAACAGCAGCTAATTCCAAATAATGTGTAGGGTAATTTACCTCATGAGTTTTCAACTGTCATGAAGCATAAGCAATTAACTGATCATTCTGCATTAGGACACAACCAAGTCCTTTCAATGAAGCATCACTGTAGATAACAAGCTCACCATTCCTGGAAAGAGGTTCCAAAACTGGAGCATTCACCAATCTTCTTTTCAACTCCTGAAAACAATCATCACATTCTTTTGTCCAAATAAACATAACACCCTTCAGAGTTAGCTTAGTCATTGGAATAGATAATCATGAAAATTTTCTAACAAATCTTCGGTAATAGCCTGCCAAAACAAGGAAGCTAGGAATCTAAGTTACATTTGTGGGTCTTGTCCATTCTTCAACAACCATTGTTTTTGCAGGATTAACAGTTATCCCATCTTTAGAAACAATGTGACCAAGGAATGAAATTTGTTGCAACCAAAACTCACACTTGCTGAATTTCCCATAAAATTTATTTTCTTTTATGGTTTTTAAAATAACCCTTAAATGTATTTCATGCTCCTCTTTACTTTTAGAAAACACCAAAATACCATCAATGAAAACCACCACAAACATATCCAAGAACTCATGGAAAATTATATTCAATAAGTCCATGAATACAGCAGGTGAATTGGTTAGCCAAAAAGGCATTACTACAAATTCATAATGGCCATATCTTGTACGAAACGCAGTCTTCGGAACATCTGCCTCCTTTACCTTCAGCTGATGGTACCCCGATCTCCTGTCATTCTTTGAAAAAAACTGAGCTCCCTGGAGCTGATCAAACAAATCATCGATATGAGGAAAAGGATATATGTTCTTAATAGTGATGTTATTCAAGGATCTATAATCAATGGAAAGTCTCATAGAACCATCTTTCTTTTTAACAAATAAAACAGGATCACCCCATGGTGACGTTCTCGGTCGAATGAAACCTTTCTCTAATAAATATTCAATTGCTCCTTCAACTCTAAAAGTTCAATTTGAGCCATTCGATAAAGGGGTTTTGAAATTGGCTTAGCATCAGGTACTAAGTCAACAGTAAACTCAACTTCCCGATCTGGTATTATTCCAAGAAACTCATCAAGAAAAACATCAGGATACTCTTTTACCACTGGCACATCATTTTTCTGAATAGTTACTTTATTTTCAACAATGTGTACAAGGTAACATTCAATTCCATATTTTACAAGTTTCTCGGCCTCTTGATATGTTATCAACAGTAAGGGTTCATTATTGTACAAAAACTGAAAGTTGTTTTGAAAAGAAACTTCTTTAGCTCTACAGTCAATCTTAGCATGGTAAATAGAGAGCCAATCCATACCCAAGATAACATCAAACTCTACTAGAGGTAGAACAATAAGGTTTTCAAGTAGGTTCTTTCCAAATATGAAGACAAGAAGATTCTTATAAATTCTTTTTGCCTCAACATTTCCCCCAGGTGTTTTTACCAAAAGTTCAGGAGTCATTTCATGAGATGTTATTCCCATTTTACTAGAAAAGTTTTCAGAGATGAAAGAATGTGTAGACCCCGAATCAAAAAACACACAGGAATAATCTGAAAAACCAAACAAAGTACCTGATACAACTTCATTTGATGGCCCGACATCTGGTGAAGTTGTTGCAAAGGATTTCACCACCCATTTCTACTTTTAGTCTAACTACTTCCCATCACTCGAGCTCTTTGTCGGACACTCGTTTTCATAGTGACCCATCTCATTGCACTTAAAACATTTCACTAACTGTAAATCAAATTTGGACTTACCATCACCTTGATCTTTTTTAGTGCAATCACGAGCCTTATGTCCCATCTTACCACATCAGTATCACCTTACATAATTCAAAAGTCATTCCCCAGCATGCCTTTTACCACATTTATCACAAACTGAAAACTTAGTTTTCTTACCATCATACTTTTGTGAATAATTCTTTCCTTTCTCTTGCCACCTAGGTCACTTCTTCTGTTGGTTGTTATAGAACACTTGATCATTGGAAAATTCCATTTCGACCTTCTCAGCACATCGAAGAAGCTTTTCATAACTTTTAAACTCACGAGAAGCTAAAGCCCTTCGATATATTGGCTTTAATCCTGAGTAAAAACGATTGATTTTACTATCAAGGTCTTGGATAAAATTTGGAGCATACCTTGCCAATCGAGTGAACCTTTCTTCATAGGCAGCCACTGAGTCTTCCTCTTTCCTCAATTAAAAGAATTTCATTTCCATCCTAATTCGAACAACCTTAGGAAAATACTTCTCATGAAACATACCTTTGAATTCATCCCTGTCAAGAGCATCAATCTCATCAGCGTCCCTTATATATTTAACCATCGACCACCACTGATCTGCCTCACCCTCCAAACGGTAAATAGCAAGACTAACCTTTTGATTGTCTGAACACCCCATGACAACGAAAATCTTATCCAGTGCTTTAATCCACCCTTCAGCTAACACAGGGTCAGATGATCCTCTGAATGATAGGAGATGTTGCCTCATGAAATGTTCCACCACTGACATGTTCCTCTACGGTTGATCTGGATGATCTCGTGCATGGATACCACCACTATTTATCGCTTGAGTCAACTACGCCATTACCGCAACAAACTGTTCAGTTCCAATTCCGACCATCTCAGGATGCTAATTCGGAAGGTTATTTCCTTCTGTATGCCTTCCTAGAACTGCTTCCCTGTTTCCTCTGCGGAATACCATTCTGAACAAACATGTCTCAGATGAAGCAACATGGTAATATTCAAATTCTATATCATTTCAAAAAAAAATATTTTTTGAATAATCATTTAATAGAATTCTAACTACTAAAGTTATCTAAACCGACATTTGATACCAACTATAAGGCCCCAGCCTTAAACCTTACTTAATCTTGAGTTATTACAAGATTACACATTGAGGATCTTTTCTGGTTTAGAGTTATAGATAATTAGAACATAAAACATGAATTACATTCCACATTTAAAAAAATTGGTTACATAAAAGACAGTATTCATTTTTCACATCAAAGGAAACATATTTAAAATAAAACATGGATTCTTTCTTGACACTTCTTTGACACTATCATCATATCATGTACCATTCCCTTGACCTGTGAAAAACATTTCAAAAAAACTTGGGATGAGCATAAAAGGCTCAGTATGGGTTATAAAAATATGGAAAGGAAACATTAGTTCATATATACATAAGAATGAAATCATACTTTACCCATAAAACATAATAACTTTAACATACCTCATCAAATCATGAATAAATCACAGAGATCATAAGACATAAAGGTAATTTGAGGCATTAATAACATTCTTACGTAGGGAGTAACCCTCTTGGTTACGTTTGGAATACCCATCACAATATATTCCCTAAATCTCTTTGGAGAAACCTTAACGTTTCACTCCTTCGCGTTACCCAATGCACTGGAGAGCTATATCGAGATCACCCGCCCTTAGTTTATCACGGAACCACCCATATTCATAATAATTCACAAGAACCTCCACATAATCGTATCACATAAAACATGCATAAAGGAAACATAACATTTCCACCTTTCAATCACAAGATATCAATACAACACATTGATATAAAAACATTATGAAAACAATTTTCAATACCAAAATAAAAGAAAAGTAAAACATGGTATTTATTTTTCTTTTTAAAAAAGGTATGGCTTGTAGAGGAAGCCGAAACTCAAATAATGGTCACGGCGGTGGATAAGTCGTTGTCGCCGCATACGTACGACAAAAACATTCACTTTTTTCATTTAGTAAATGCTTCGTATAAAAAATATTCCTTTTGAATAAAAGTAAAAGTCAAAGGGGTTTATACACCGTATAAAAGAATGTTGTGTATAAAACAAAATATTCCTCAATGAAAGGAGATTGAGACGAAGTCCCATACCTCGGGTCCGACATGACTCAGTGGTTCTTTAATCTCATGAATAATAAACTTGAGTTAATTTCTACTTGTTTAAGAACATTTTTCAAGTTAATTATTCCTTTTATATCACTTATTGCCATGTCATGAACCCTATGTAATTATTTAAGTTAATAACGGTCGTTTTAATGGTCATTGGTACTTGAGTAAAAAATAAACACTTTATAATTACAAGTTGTTCATGTATCCATTATATCCGGAATTGTATTCATGATATAGATATCATATATATCATATATATCCAGTACATTGATGCGTTTATAATATTACATAACATTTAGAGGTATGAAATGATATGCACCGTTCATGGAGACGGTAAGCCGTACGTACGCATGAACGCTTCTTTCATTTATATTTCGTATTTTATGAAATGGAATCATAATTATATAAAGGTATATTATAATTCCAGTATAATATCATATATAATATCATAACTCCATCCTTTATACGTCCCACATATTGTATTAACGAATCAATTCACTTTGAGGGGGTGATAGTCCGCATTTCTTAAATGAAGATATCGCATTTACCCATAATGGAAACCATAAAGGTATGACCAAAATGAAAAATACAGAAGCTTAAGGAAAACATAAACATATTATATATCATATATAAATATAGTTTCATCTTAATGTCCACCTTTGAAGGTGTTAAAATAATGTTGAACAATCATCGTTTCGGGATGCATAAATTCGCCATCCACAGAAACAGTATGTTATTTAACCATTAGATGTAGGTGTGTGTAAGTTTTGCTCGAATATTTCTTATAAAAACATCCTAGTATATTTAAGATACTGTATTTCTTACAATAGAAATGAATGAAAAGAGTTTAGGGGGTTGGAGAAGCAAAATAAAACAAAATGACTCAAATGAAGACATTACCTTAAAATCGGGTAACACCCTTTGGTTTGAGCTCAAAGGCTTCCCTGGGAAGACTTCTGCCAAAATTGAGGATTAAAGGAGTAATAGAGGGAAGTGGAGAGAAAAAATGGGTAGGGGTTGGCCGAGCCAAAGGCTTTGGAAGTGTGGGTAAGGAGGTAGAGGTGGGGGCCTTTTATAAGAGGAGAGGAGGGGCACTCTTGGAAAGTAAAAGAATGATACATTATTTTAAAATGAGTTTCAGATTCAAAAGGTCCCACATTGATATAATTAGAGGATAAGGTTATAAGTGTTAGAAATATACCCATCCAATATGTTTTGGACATGTGTAGGTCATAGATTTTACATTATCTTTCCATTTTATTTAAATCCTTTATTAATGAGGTAATCACTACATCATCATGATGTCATAAATAATTTAATTTATTTAACGTCTAAAAATTATAAAAAAAACTATGATGTAGGAAATCGTTTTATCTTTCTAATTACTATTTATAATCAAAAATCTGACTTGTATAACCCCATGTAAAATGTTTTTAGTAAAACATCTCATGTTTGTGTCATTTTTACTTTTACATTAAATAAAATGTTATTTATGTCATTTCCCAACCAAAGTGGCTCCATGGGGTCCCCAAGTTGACCCATGGATTTTCAATGTCGGCCATGACACATACAATGAGGGTAGGACATGTGTGAAGCTCATCTCATATTATTAAAACATTATTTTTACCTTAAACTACACTAATTACCTCTAATCGCGATTAAAAACATAATAAGTAACTATTCACCAAAAAATAATTTTAATCTCATTGAACCACATTTTACTTATTAATGAAAACCATTTATGTCAGATTTTTTAAAATCAAATCACAAAAGTGGCAAAGTTTCATTTAAACGAAAAATCAGTTTCTTTAACTACCACTTAGAGGTTTCCCTATTCATCAAAAATTGAAGTTTTTCAGAAAAATACCAAAACTTCACCCTAAGCTATATTTGATATTAGGAATTCAAAAATGATTTCTATTTTACCAAATTCAAATCATATAAGTTACATTAATTAATTTAATAATTAATTCCCGCTGTCATGACAAATAGCGTGTTTTTATGAAACAATAAGTATCAAAAGATTGACACCAGTTTAAGTCCAATTTCAAAGTGAAATTGATTCCAATGACCACCATTGGATTAAATGGTAAAAATATATTCTAATTTCACTTTAAAACAAATTCAAAATATAATCTAATCATATAAATAAATTATATTAAAAAGCAGTTTTGATGTAAAATGCAGTATTTTTCACTATTCATTAAAAAATGAAGATTGTCAGAAAAATACCATAAATTCACACAAAGTAAATTTTGATGTCCCAATCATAAAGAATAAGTTTATATTGAAAAAAATATCTTATAAAATTTTCAAAATATAGATTTATAAATGGTTTTCCATCAAAAGGCAGTAAAACAATTTTTTAAAAATATCAGTGTATTCCATGCTTAAGATTGGATTTATTTTCATTTTAAGCCTCTAAAACACTATCTAATTCATTAATAGAAATAGATGAAAATATCTATTATTCATTACTTACTTGGTATGTTACAATATATTTCATGATTACCTATTATATATTCTTTATAATCATTCTTGAATTGGTTACATGGAAAATGAATCTCATCGCGTCGTGGAGACGGTAATCCGTACGTACCCATGAGCAATGATATCGTTCTCACATTTATTGAATGGAATTGGAGTGGATGATATAATATCTTAGAATCATTATGATTTTATAATAATCATATATTTTTATTATTTACACCATTATACCCATCCAAGTAAGGTGGTGGTGGAAAAACTGATTACACCACGACGTGGAGACGGTATTCCATACGTACGCACGCGCGGTGATTTCGTTTTTCGTAGGATAGATAGAAGGATAAATAGGGTGGTTTCATATTTGTAATAACATATCAGTATATAATTAATACTTATGTTATTACTTAATAATGAAACAACTAAATAAAAGGATGTAGAAGAAGAAAGAAACTTGAAAGAGTCGGTAGAAGGGATTACCTCTTCCTCGACGCACCTCCTTTAAACTTCTTTTTAGGGAAATATAGTTGGTCTTTTGAGAATAATAGAACCTCCAGAATGTTGCTAGGAATGTGGAGAGGTGAAATGGGCAGGGTTTTTCCAAGCTTAAAGGCTCAAAATACTGTGAAGAGAAGAGGGAGGAGGTACCCTTTTTATAAGGAAGGAGAGGGGCACCTTTGGAAAAACATAAAATATTATTTTATAATAAAGTCATATTCTGTTTATAATAGCTCCAAATTGATTTATTTCGAAACTAAAGTGGGGATGGATCAAAATCCTCTCAAACAATAGGTTTTAGACAAGTTTAGGTTACTATTTTAACCTTATCATTTATATTTAACTCTAAGTTAAATGATTTAACTTTTTCCGTGTCTTCTTGTTTTCTTACACTATATGGTTAATAAACATGATATAATGAGACAAACGAACCCCAAGTGGCTCATTATTAATGTATATATACTGATCTAAGCCATTTGGCGGAACCATAGATTTTTAGGAATATAATATTTGTTTTAAAAATTATTTTATGACAATTTTGACACTATTTGGTATTGATTTTTTTTGAAAATCATAACAGCATGATTAGTTCGAAAAAAGTTAATAAATCAATACTAACATGTCATATTAACCTATAAAATTATTGTAATCCATTAAAAGTTTAAAATTACATTTATTTTCTTATTTATTACATCAATTATGTTAATATTTCATTAGTAAGGTAATTACAACATCACCATTGTGTCATAAATAAATTAAATCATTTAATGTCTAAAAATTATAAATAAAACACCATTTGGTAGGAAATATTTTTTTCTTTCTAATTTATATTTATATTATAATTTATCTTATTTATAACCCTATATTGAAAATGTTTTAGTTAATAAACTTTGATTTTAACTATTTTAACTCTTTTTTTAATAAATTAATAACAAAATTTTCTAATCTAATCTATGTGGACCTAAAGGGTAAATATTATTCCTATGGTTGTTTTTCGTCGAATTAAACTTATCCAATAGAATTATGACATGTTTTAGGGTAATAATAATAACATTTTTACCCTTAATTACCCTATTTACTTTTAACCGTGGTAGAAAAAGTAAACACTTACTATTCACCAAAAAATATTTTTATCCTATTTAACCACATTTTACTCCTTGATATTAACCGTGTCTCTTAGATTTTCTAAATTCCACTCACAGAAGCGGTAAAATTATGTTTTATGTAAATTTTCAAATTCTCTTAGGAGGTGGGTAAAAGACGGTGAAAAGTACAATAAACTTTTTATATATCTAAAATTATTATAAAATTACTCCAATTCATTACATTGAACTTATATAGGTATAATGTATTAATTTTGACCTAAAATAAATTTAAATAAAATAAATAATTATTTAAATAAATAGTCGGTTTTTAAATAGTAACCTAGTGTTTTCACTATTCATAAAAAACTGAACGTTTTCAGAAAAATACCAAAAATTCACCCTAGGAAAATTTTGATATTCTGAATCCAAAAATGATGTCCATTTTGAAAGATAAAATTGACAAAATTTTAAAAATTAGGTATTACTATTCATAATGTCTAGTTCATAATAATATTATAATAATATCTCATTTAGTGAAACTTGGTATTGCGTACTACACACACTATCAAAGAAGGTCTTGATTGCGTGTAATGCAAGCCAAGTCAGGGCTGCATGTAGTGAAATCTGTGTTTGGTGTTTTGTATAACATAATCAAAACTTATTTCGTTTATTCATTAAACAAAATCTATACTAAATGTTGCGTAGAATAATTTCCACAAAACGAGCTTTAAATTGTCTATAACACAAGTCAAGAATAGTGTTGTGTATACTGCAAGCTAATACGGCGTTGCGTATAGTACGTGTTAATCTTATTGTAGTGTATATCAATGTAATTAAAAATAATATATCTCCTAAAATCTCTGGGTGTTACAATACCGTACTAGAAATAATCACATAATTGTTTTGGTTCACTCCACAGAACCATATATATCATTTTCATGGATCACTTCCTTAAATACTATACTGAAAAAATTCCAATAGTGGATTGGGTCTACTTCCAAAAATACTTTTTTCCAATGTTTACCACATAGATTATCATAGTTCATAGATATTTTTTACCAAATTAGGTTCACTCCAAATATTATTCCATGTTATCACTTGAGATATTAATATTTACACATTATAATATGACATCTTAAGATATTATGTTGTGGTAATCATAAAAAAATTCTTTATGTCATCATAAACTAATTTACCCATGAAAACAAATTTCCATTAAAGAAACAACATTAAAATGTCATAATAATGAGTGTTATATAAAAATAACATGGATGGGTTAGTTATTACATATATCTATTGGATCATAAAAGTAATCAATGATATTGTAAGAAATGAATAAACAATTAAAATCGTATTTTAGGATTTATTTAAAAAATGTTGAAAATATATATATATATTATCCATATGATAGAAAATAAAAAATTCAAATAAAATTTGAAAAATTATTTTCATTTATTATAAATATCCAAAAAAAGTAATTTAAAATTATAATAATCATGATGTCATTATTATGAAAACCAATTTTATTTTAAAACATCATTTACTGAGTTTTTTTATTAATATACTCTTATCATTATCAAAAATGATCTTGAGGCCTCATGTCATTCGGTAGTCATACATATATAAGAATAAAATGAAACAAGTATAGTATTAAATTATTTTAAATAACATAACATGATGTTAAATTTAATTGGTTTTCTAATAATTAATGAGAAGACATGGGGAAGTACATAGGAAAGGGGAGAGTGGTAAAACATAGAAAGTTAATAATACATTCATATGATAATTTAAATTAGTAAAATAGACTAAATTGTCATATCATGATGAAAATTCATGGTAAGAATCCTAATCAAGAACATCAATGATGGTATAACACGACAATATCAATGCATTATAGTAACGTGAAAATGACATAAAACAAGAATTCATAAGAATAAGTCCATTGCAACCATCAACAATTCATAACATATTTTTCATATGCTAATTTCACATGCACCATATATGGTATCTTCCGATATAAAATCATTACATAATAAAGTTGAGGGATATATAATTAATGGCACATAAGTGATATTAATATAATGTAAATGTATTTTCCTTACATTATATATCATACAATAATATAGTATATTTCATCCAATTTATTCTCATGATCAGTGATAATGGGTTACATAAATAAATATACCCAATGCATTAAGGATAGATACATCATATTGAATAGCCTTGTGTGTCAATGGTGATGGTTATTCACAAAAAAATTGTTTGGAATGGAAAATCATGTTTTAATGTTAGTAGCCTAGCTGGTGTAAATAAAGGTCCATATAATGGTATAATGAAAATAAATTTCTTCTATTATTCATTAAGAATCATAACAATTTCAATGGGGAATTTAAAAATTTCAAATCATTAATAAATTTACATTAAAATGTACTCTATATGGAGAGTACTTGTATAAAAATAGATCTAGAGATAATGAATTACCTTTTTAGAGTTCTTCTAAAAGATTGGGAGGAGATTCTTAACATCCTAGGAACACAATATAAAGGATTTTAAAAGGATAAAGAGGAGAAATATTTGAAAAGTGGGTTTTGAGAGATGAATAATTAGTGAATTTTTTGTGTTTTTAGAATATAATGGATGGGATTTTTTTATTAATTTCAAAACATTGGTTCTGGATTGTATGTTATAGAAAATAACCCATAGTTTTTAATATATTCATTTACAATGTTTATTGGTTTCCAAAATTTTATAGGCTTTGAACCAAACATAAAAAAATAATTTGATTCATGATATCCGATCAGGTAATGTTCAGAATGAACTTTTTTCAGATTATTATAAAATAATAAAGGTTTTGGATGATTCGATATAACTGTTTATAATTAATAAAATAACTAAAAATAATTAAATTTAAATGAAAAATCAATTTTTGGTTTTGGAATTATTTTATTTCATTATTACAATTATTTTTTCCTATAATTATATCATAATGAATATGGTGTATTTATAAAGTATTTACCATTTAACCAAAATTATCCTATCTTATGATATTATTAAGAATTCATCATTGATGAATTTAGAATTGATTATTTTTAATAATTACTTTTTTTCAAAATAATTATTAAAATATAGAAATATCAACTTCTTATTGAAGATAGTAATTATTAACAATTACCGTCATTTTTGTGAAAAATAACCTTTTATCCATTATGTCTATATTATAAGTGGTTATGATTATTAACGTTATTCTATTAATGACATAGAAATAAGGATCTATTGTATAATTCTCCAAAAAATGTAATATATCTTATGTGATTTAATATATAATATTTAATTTATTTATTTAGATGGAAATTTAATTTGTAATAGTTTGGGTTGTAACATTACTTTACCCTTCAGAAATTTCACCCTTTAAATTAAATATTTGAAATTAAAATAGATGAGGGTACATTCTTTCATATTGATTTTATTCTAGATGTTTCTTCCTAAGACTCAGGGTTTCAACATAATAGTATTACCTGGTGAGTTTTCTTGTTTTTTAGAACATTTTATATATGATCTAATAACATCACTGGATTCCCATCATATGAAAGGTAATTCTCTAAAGGAATAATCTCTAGATTCAGTACATGTGTTTGTGCTGGTATGTAGTTCCATTAGTGGGATACATGGAACACATTATTAACTTGAGATATGCTAGGTGGGATTGGTTTCCAATAGCCAAGGAATCCAATGAAATCAAATATATAATTGATTTAAATGTACATAATACTAAGATATATATTTTCCTTAATATTATAACACTCTTTTAGGGTGATAATAAATGGAAACCCTTATCTCTAATCACAAACACTAGGTATCATCAATATTTGTATGTATGTCTTTTCTGTTGATTTTTTTTATTTTATATAAAATTGAGTTCCCTAATAATTATCTTCCCTCTCATCGATATGATCAGGACCAATAATTTTCTACACTACAACATTATTCTTGTATGTTTGTGTCAATAGACTCATCAAATATGGAGCATGTTTATTTACAATTTCAATGTTATAATAAAAAATATTTTTAAATGAAAAATCAAAATGTGGACGGTGATCATCAGAACATCCATGTAAATAAAATAAATTTGATCTAAAAATATAATATAGAGTTTAGAAACATCTCTCGTACTAAACATATATTTGAGGATAATAACAAATATTGAATCTGAATCCTATATTCAATATATTCTAGATGATTTATAGAATGTCTAGGTAAGCCATGGATCTTAATAAGATACAATGGTGAGTCATAATCCATTTTGTCTTACCACGTGTGTTATGTATATATTTTTGAGTTATTCATGAGTGAAATCATTATTGATTTCATATAAATTTGATGATTTTATAATGTGGATGACTACCATCCAAAAAGATTTATTTCCATTAGATACCTTGGGAGTCCTTTTAAAAAAATCCATGGTTATTTTTTACAAATTCAAGAAATGTATATTTAATGGTTTATTCATTCAATTAGACTTCTATCATCTAGAAATGATATATTGGCATACAAATCATTAATATAAAAATTATGTAATCTCAAAATTCAAGATTTCCTGAATGAAAATTTTCATTATATATTTGTACATCATATCTCTTCATGGATTAGTGTAGAAGAATAAACTTTTCACATAATCCTGAATATCTCTATTTAGATATTTTATGGGGCACATATCTGTGTTCCACAACATATGAATCCATATTTTTAAAAGATAATAACCAGAATAGTTTATACCATTTTCTATAGCACCATATTTTTAGGCCCCCTTAATCCACTTATGAATGGATGGATGAGTATATATTTCATAATTATATGATAACCATCATTTTAAAATTCCCATCCACATATTTTTTTATGAAATAATATATATAATTATATCTTTCTCATGAAAATTGTTTTGGGTTCCTTTAAAATAATAGTTTCATTCCCTTTCATTCTCCTTACTATGATGGAAATAGAAAGGAAAATCATTATCTATGATTAGCTATACCAAATTCATTAGTTATTGTTATGTTCATTTTTTGTTAATATACACCATTATGTTATATAATAAATATATATGTCGGACATCATCTTGTAATGGAAATTTCTCTAAATGTTAAATGTAATGATCACTTCATCCAACACCACATAATGTGTTGGTAATTTATAGTCATGGGTATTTAATTCCCATTGTTAATATTATTTTAATTTATTATTTTCCATGCATACGAAACCCAATAATATTATATACGCATCACTATTTATTAAAAACACATCCCCAATGGTTGGTAATTTGATAACTAGTGAAATGAGTTTCCTCTAATTCAACTCTTTTAAATATAATATGAAATTCATCAGTCCATAAAAACATAAATAAATTATTTGTTATTTGGGTCAGTTTTTTGGATGTTAGTGAAGTGTTTCTCCAAAATTTTAGATTGTACCAAGTAGCCTATGGAAAGATTATTTCAAACTAAATTATTTTTTCATATTACACCCTTCAACATCCTCCTCATTTAAATGTTATATATATATATATATCCCTTTTTTGGTGATGATATTCCTTGAGAATTTTAATTTAACCACAAAAAATACAATTTACTATAAAACACATATCGAATTTCCATTCACATGGTATTAAGTGAACCATTAAAATTATCTTCATTTATTTTAGAATAATTTTTCAAATCAGAAATAAATAATACAAATTTCTTTTTGAGGAATACATAGATACTATATTCATTAATTCTAATATGAGAGATAGATAATTAGAGGGTAAAAATGGAATCACTACGATATAATTGTTCACGTACCTTGTATGAAATGGAGAATTGTTAATTTCCAAATTATTCTACCATACTAAATAATATCCCGAATAAAGTTCTAGAATAGAGATGTATTGGGAACCACATAGTTGACATAAATGTTAGAAACACATGAAATATGCTACTTTTTTAGTATCATGATATTTTTGATCTCATGATAATCATTGAAGATGATCATTGACCAAATATATTCATAAATAAATATATAAGTTCTCTCCATAGTGATGCACATGGTTATATATATCCTTTATCCGTATTCTATTTTAGATTCTTCCACAACTCATCATGTTCAATAATGGAAATTCAATATGGTGTCATAGATATTGGAAAGGCTACATATAAAAGTTTGATAGATTTCTCACCCTATTATTCAGGTGGAAGCCTAAAAAACTTCCTAGAGGAAAATAAATTTATATTTTATTATAATGATAATGTTAACAAGTATGGTCTTTCCAAAATCGTTTATTATTAGTGCTTCATATTCTTTATCATAAGAAAATTATTTACATGTATGATATGATGTCACGAACCAGGACCAATTTCCATCAAAACCGACACCCGACCCAGTCCATGAATGTCATGAAGTGCATTCCGAATCTTCATGGGATTGAATAGTTTCCTGGGTATCATAAACAAAATCCAAAAGACTAACATAAGGGAAGATAACCAAAAGGAAAATCCCAAGAACCATTAGATGGGAAGGGGTCATCGCCCACAAGACATCTCCGGGATAGTGCATCAAGAATGACCGCTAGAACCTGAACCAATGGTTCTGAAATCATTAAACAAATGTACAGAAAATAATACCACGCATACTTACATCAAAATATTTTATAGGGATTCCACTGAAATGAGATTCAATGTGGTATATATTTTGAGAAAAAAATATTGAAAAATTTATAAAAATAATGTTAGAATCAATTTGTAAACATGAAAGTTTAAATAAAAATAATTTTTATGATGGATAATTAAAATAATGAATACATAAAATGAAAATTCACTTTATACTAAATTTTCCATCCAAATGCACTGTATTCCAATTGAATTTATGAATTATCTAATGAGAACTAGTCAAGGGAAATATCCCAAGGCACTATCTATCTGTGGGCCCTAGGTACCTTGTTAATCGGTGATAAGTCATCAGAACTATTATGAATTCTCATTAATGAGAAACTAGAAGTGAACGTAATCATGACCTGTTGGTCCTCAACATAATAATAATAGTTTAGTTAGTATTTTCATCATAAAACATGCTATGTGAAATAGGGATAAAACCACTCTGGATCACTAGTATACTAGTACACTTCCTCCCATCGAGATACCTATGATTCCCTATTTGTTCTCAAACAAGTTCCATATGATATAAAATATCATTTACAAAAAAACCCTAACTTTTGTAAAACAAAATAAGAAAGTAGCTAAAAATTCATTTCACCATTCGTATCATGTAAAAATCACTTAGAACTTAAATAAAACAACTTCACAAGGTATTAATAAACATCACACATAAAATCCTTTTAAAAATATTATTTTAATGACAACCCCATACCAATATTACACTAAATTAGAATTATAATGACTAATTGTTTTTAATAAAACCATTCAATGAGTTATATAATAACACGAATTAGTAAAACAAGGAATTCACATGAAAAACACCCATTTTCATAAAAAATGGAACACCACAATCAATTGCATGAGAAATGCTACCAAAATAGTATTATCACCAAATTAAATGGAAGAGGAACATGCTAAAAACATAAATAAACAAAATATAACTCATAAATGAATTCTTACCCATGTAATCACCTATTTTTTTGGATAAACCAAAAAAATTATTGTGTGAACCATCTACCACACCACCACCACACAACAAGGGAGTTAAAATAAAACAAAACGCACCAGAATGAGCCATGAAACAAAAAATAAACCCTTTGTATGAAACCTTAATTTATTGAACAATAGATATTCTAGAATGTGGTAAGAAACTCTATTTAAAAGGATTAAAACATAGATGTAATAAATTACGTTAAAGAACCTTAATGTTATCCCACAAAACCCCATAAAAATAGGTTCCATGTGATCTTGAGGGAGCTTAGAGGCATCCCATATCTTTTACTGTAAATTTATGGATGAATGGTTTAGACTATTTTTATTTATATATTGGAAAAATTTTAATTTTAAATGATTTTTAATGAGCTGTACACCCTGCATGTTTTGGTCGCATGGTTTTTTAAATCATGCAACCTGTTCTGTCCAAAAAAACATTCCATTGTACTTCAATTTAAATATGGAACCAAGGGGAAATTAAATGGGAACGTAGTGGGGACTAAATGGTATCCTTAGGGTGAAATGATATTACATGGAAAAAAGGAATTTATTCCCCATGATTTCATACATTTAAAAACCAAAATGAGAAAAAAATGACTATGAACCAGAACAATGTGAAAACTAATAATCTTGAAATGAAAATTCTCTCAACTATACAAACTTATATCGCCAGAAAAACATAGAATGGCCAAATGATAAAAAAATCCCACTACTACCTCATCGTATAAAGGTATCACTAGGGAATAAAAAATGAAAAGACAATAGGGACACCACTAAGAGTGAAAGAGGATCTCATGTTACTCAAGAGACCAAGACAGATATCCCTAATAAGGGTCACCCCCACTAAAAATCAATGACACTTCATGTTGGTAAAACAAAGGGAAATATAATCTTAGCAACCAAATGAAACCCCACATTCAAAAAATGGTTTAACATAATAGAACTATATCTTAATAGAAATCACCTTAAAACAACTGGAAGATTATTTAGCAATTTACTAGAAATGAAAAATAAATTCAAACAAGGTCACCACTTCCTTACATAAAAAAACATTGCACAGAATCCAATCCCAATGTCTAACAATGAATGATTTTGGTGTTTAGATAGATCTGAACAAGACTACCTATCATGAAGCCAATGACAAAAATAGCCATTTTAATGTGCTGGATGATCCGCAATGTTCATCCACGCAGTTTGGAAAACAGTGAAGTAACCCTATAGACAAATCTATATGAAGAAGAACACATGTATTGTTACCTAGGGTGGGAGCATGGTCGAACGGAGGTGGTGCCGTTGGTTTGGTATCCTACCACATAGTTTCTTGGTCGTGAACACGGTAACCACTAACCACGAGAAAACAATGGGAACATAACTTTCTTCCTAAAAAAATTCATTTTCTCTACAAAACACCAAAGTTACTCAAGGGGAAATGTTATACGAACACATGAGGCTAAACCAGAACAACAACATGGAGAGGTACAGATTGACTCCACACCATAAGAGACAACATAATCTCCCATTATAGAATTAGGAGAAGAATAGGGGTAGGCCTGAACGTACTCCCCACTATAATAACCAACTGTCTTAACCAGCAAGCATGGTAAAACACAAAAAATACATAATTCCCAATGCAAGGGAGGGTCAATCATTGATACCCAAACCAATTGGGACATTATTTAGTTCAACACTCCGACGAAAATCACCATCCTTGAATGAGATCATCTAAGGAAGAGATCAAAAAGATCCTACCAGGTTATTCGTACATAAACAACCATACTGAGAGTTTCACCCACAATGATTCAGTTAGAGGGGGGTAGAGAAAACAAAACCACCCCTTCTCTTTATAACCAAGAAGAAACTTCCTCAGTAACCCTGATTATAGACCTGAGGGATATGATAATCATGTCTTTATCCATCACACGGGACCACTTCGAACAAAACCCCCCACATTGAAACCTCTAATTGTCTTCACATACAACACAAGATATAGAAGTTAAACCATGATCGTGTACACCTAGGGTCTCATACCTACACGCCAACAACACTCCGGGACCTATGTCTGGAGATGAGAGGACTTAGGCCTCTCCATCCTCAATGTGAGGTACTAAAACCCCCAAACAGAACTTATTCATCTATTGAATCAAGCTACTACACTACGATCCAACCGCATAAACATAACACAACCCAACAAGATTCCACCAAACATGACCCATGCAATTGAAAAAAAACATTACCAGGATTGAAACCATGAATAATGTTTTTAGTGACATGACATTAGAAAAATCAACCATAATATCCTTGAACAATCATATTTTCCACACACGTGTCCTATCGGGATCTCTTTTTTGAAGAGACTCACTAAAGACATAAACGACCTATTAGATAGCATCTTACACTGGAAACCCTATACACCATTCCCCTTCTTCACTAGAATCCACCTTCACCACCTCCAAATAAAATATATAGGTCCAACGGTGTCATACTCTACCCTTGAGATTTAAGAAACTCAAGAAACATAAGAATCTAAGATATATTTAAACCTCCAACAACCACTATCCCTCTACAATGGTATCTACATAACTAAAAAAGAAGAGGGGTAAAATAAATCTCAAAAGATCAACAATAATTTCATTAGGTTGGGAAACTGAGTATCTACCAATGGAAAATCCCATATGGCTGCACTTCAAATGTTCATTTAATTTTTATGGGGGATTACACTAGCCAGCAAGAAATCCCAATGTCCCAATGAAGATGGTCCTTTGAGATAAACAAAATAGAAACCAAAAATGATAAAATGAGAGGAAAAAATTAATGGTATTCCTGAAAATCTTCTAAATAGATACCACAAACCATCACATCAACCCAATATATCAATGAATCACTAACCCAATACATCATTTGGAAGGTGGGTTTTTCGGACTAAAAACAACCCACAATAACAATCCCATCATCACATTAAACATAACACCAAAACACTTGTTTTCAAAACTTAAAATTTTCTTCAATATCATTTCTTTAAATGTAAACGAGGTTGGTGGTTAGATCATGCACCTTTGGTACCCCATGGGCCTCAAACATCCATTTTTGTGCCACACTAGTCATACAACTCATATCCATCCTGGAACTCATCTATTCATTCCATTAACCATCCATATTCACATTTATACCCTTGAATATGTTCACTGTTATGAACACCAATGACCAAAACCAAACCATTCCTCTTTTCAAAAATCAAAAAATTCTACCCACACATTATCTTTCTCAAAATTGCTTCCCTAAAAAACAAAACAAAAATTTACATCATTCAAACCATTTAATGAAAATAACAAAAAATTAAAATGAATAATAAAATCCAAGTCATTAAAATTACTTAAAAATCATCTCAACCCATTTCATAAAACATCTAGTGTTAGGGAAAAAAATTCATTTCTTCCACAACAATTTAATTAAAACTCATCTCTTCTTATTTAAAAAATGCTTCCAATAATTCACAGTTCCGTTCAAAAGTATATTAATTACGAAATCAAAATCTATCTTCAAACACCACTCATAAATTCTAAGTCACTTAATGCCCTTAAAAACACTTTAAAACAGCTTAGAGAATTATAAATCAAAATAGTTTTCAAACCACACATTATCATAATTCACATATTCAAAAAAGGTATCAGCACACCATTTACCATTTCAAAACAATTCTGAAAACTCATTTCCACCCTTTGATTTGTAAACCATTTCTTATTTACTGTAAAATAATTTCACTTAATTAAAATTTCTTAAATGGAGGTAATTTTTACTTCCATACCCACTTTCCAATATTCCAATACAAGGATACACAAGACAATGGAAGATGAAATCAGTGACAACATATGAATAAGACATATGGTTGGTGGCCATATTTTAATCACTTCCCCATCATAGAGACTATTTTAGCTATATATACCTAGCTCCACATGGAATACCAGGCCCTAATAGCTCATGAGACCACTGACCGAATAGTCTTTTCAATTCCCAATCATCGACAAACCATGAGAACAAAAGAACTTAGATAAAATCCAATATCCCCTAGAGACATGAATCTCTTCACGTGGTGTGCTAGTTAGGAACCCTACTCATAATCAGAATGTCATGTACCTATAGTTTTAGATCATTTCTATCTAGGATATTTCCCAAAGGACGTGAATAAAAAATAGAGAGCCTCCTTTTATAACATTTTTTCATGAACCAGATATGTTGGCAATCAAATTCAACACCCGACCAAACCGTAGAAAGGCCCGAAGTTCATTCCCAATCCCCAATGGCAATCACAACATCCCAAGTATAATAAAAATATATGGGAATGATATTACCAAAAATATAAACATAATACTACCTTGAAAAACTAGAAAAATAAGTGTATATTTTTCAAACCAAACTATTCATTTAAAAAAAGTCAGAACTAATTACATACAGTAACAAAATCTCAAAGAAAAACACAAGGGATGATAACCATATGTAATAGACCAAAACCCATCCTATGGTATGGGAGTGTATCCCTCAATCCATATCCGTAAAATTATATCAATAAGGATAGATTGAACCCAAAACACTGGTTATGAAATCATTATCCAAAACTACAACAAAAATTACAATGTCTACTCTCACACAAAAATGTATTTAGGGTGTGATCCTAATCCCATTAGGATGCCACAAAAAAGAGAATCCATGTGAATATCATTTTATGAAAAAAATCATTCTCGTTCAATAAACAATTTTTAAACATGAAACATTAAATTAAAATAGTTTTACAGATAGATACTTTAAATAATGAATATGTTAAAAGAAAATTCACTTGATATTGAATTTTACCTTCAAGCACACTGTATTTTGATGGTATGTAAATAATATCCAATGAACAATGGTTAAGTTAAATAACCAACTACATTTTCTATTTCTCATCCCCATGTATGTCTTGTCTCGGTCAAAAGTAACCAAAAAAATTATCATTTCCCTTGAACTGTTCCCTATTAGGGAACATATGCAAAAAATTGTAGACCCCAACATGATCCTAATATTTTATTTTTGTTTTCATAATCAATATTTCTATGTGAAACTGGGATAAAACCACTCTGGATCACATACATATTTGTTCACATCTTCCCACATAGAAACCCAGGTTTACCACTTTGTGCCCAAGAAACATCAAAATTCTATCAAATTCCATTTTAACATAAAAAAATCCATTTATTTCATACACACAGAAAAAGGTAGCTAAAAAACCTTTTAAACATTTTTTAACTCAATAAAGAACATATAACTTCCACAAAACAACTTCACAACGAATAAAATACATGGCACATAAAATCCTTTTAAAATCCTCTTTTAAAAAAATTCATACCAATATTACACCAAACAAGAATTACCAGCATGAAAACATTTTAATAAAACCATTACATTAATTATAAAAACACCTCATTTGGAGAATCATGGTATACATATGAAAAACATCCATTTTCACACTAAAATAAAACATAAAAATCAATTTCCTCAAAAATGAAACCAAAAAAAATTTTCGACCCAAATACAATGAAAGCGGAACATGATTTAAACATAAATCATGAAGAGATAACGAATCAATGAATGATTACACCCAAAATCACATTCCATTTGAATAAAAACCCAAAAGTTGTGTACATAACATCAACCACACCATCTTCGCACCACAAGGGTGAGAAAATGAACCTAAACCCACAAGATTAAGCTGAAAAACTAAAAAATAAACTCTACATACAATACCTTAGTAACTGGATAATTATATATTCAATATATATTCATGATACTCTTTAAAAAAGTAGAAAAAATATTATGAATCACTTACCCTGAAGAACCTTGACATTTCCAACCAAAAACCTCATAAAATGGGTTCTATATGAGCTTGAGGGAGCTTGGAGGTGTTCCATGGATGTTATGATTGAATGAGAGAAGAATGGGGTGAATTAGGTTTCTATTCAGAATAGAATAATTGGAATAAATATATGATTTTTAATGAGCTAGACAGCCTACACAGTTTGGATGTATGGTTTTGTAAACACTATGACAAAACTATGCGACCTATTCTATCAACCCAAAAACATACCATTTTGCTCCAAATTCAAAGGGGATCCAAAGAGAAATTCAAGGGAAATATAGGGGGATGGAAGGTGAGATTGTGGATGGATATATGGGCCCCGAAAAATACGAAATGATGCCCCATGACATTAAAAATGTGACACCTAATATGTGTGGAAAATAACAATGAACTACAATGAAGAGAAATCTAATAATCGGAGTGTGACATATGAAAATTCCAATGAATATATAACCCCAGATGAATTTTTTATAGTATTTGAGGGGAATTAATGATATATATAGTTATTTAATTTACATAAAATTTTGTTTCAAATATATACATTGAAATAAATTCAACACCTAGAAGTCCATTGAATCCCACTAATTGGAGAACCACATTATATGCAAAGAAAATTATTTGTTAAATATTTAAATGGGAAAATTTATATACTTATGATTAAAAAATTTACTGATATCTCATTTTTACTGATTTCTCTACTTCTATTTGATGGGGTATTGTTTTCCTAGTTCTACTAAGCATGAATGTAATGGAATAATGCATATATATAAAATCAAATATTCTGTTTTCTATCCTAGAATGAATTACTAAATACCATAACCAATTTTTTTGATTCACCTAAATATTTTTAATGAAATATTATCATGTTTTCCCACATATCCTAGGGGTTTTTCTCTACATATTATCTCTTACTAAACCTGTATTTTATCATCAGTGTTCATTGTATTTATGATCCTTTTAGTTGAAACATTCAAAATTAAGTTATGGGATGAATATATACATTTTTTCTCCAATCACATTAGTGAGTTTCTCCAGTTTGGATTCTTTAACTAGGTTCCCTTATATATTGCACGAAGTAATTTCTTTACCCGCTTTATGAAATTTCCTTTATAAATCATGACATTCTTTCAACAAATGGGATAGTGTATGTTTTTACGCCTTGATATTTGTATATTCATTCTAATTAATTGTTATCCAATCTCTACATCATATATATAGACCAATGACACCCTTTTGACTCATGGATCTTTATTTCTACATTGAGGGAACATCATAAAATTTACTCATTGATTCAAAATTGTTTAATTTCAATGAATTTTCATATATTTAGTTTTATATGTAACACTCAATGATTTTTAGATTTTTTTATTTTTTTCATTCTCTAAATTAATTAATGTTTATTTATATATTTGATTTCTCTATGTCAAAAAATATATTCACATGAAACTAACATGTCTTCATATATATACAACACCAACATGCATTGTGTTATACAAAACACTGAGTTTCTATGAAACATCATTTTATTATTATCATTATTTAAATTAGATGATTATAACGTAGATAATAAACATAGTAAAATAAATATTAATAACTAATTTTCGTATATTATTATAATTTTTTCACATAAATAAAAAATATTTATAATGAAATATATTATTGTGGGTAAAGTCATTATATGTTTTAAAACATTATTTTCTTAAAGAAACAACTTTTTATATCCTTCTATGAGAAATATTCAAATTAATTTTTGCCATTAAAAGAAATTTAATTTGATAAAATTGATATATTTTTTGATTTCATAATTTTATATTTATTGTAGGGTATATTGTTTGGATTTTTCTAAGAAGTTTCATTTTTTTGTGAATATTAAAATGTACTGCAATTTAGTAAAAAAAAACCTTTTGGTTTAAATAATTATGTCTGTTAAATTATATTATATATGGGTTTTTAAAGTCAAAATAGATGTATTAGGAATATTTTAAGCTTATTTCGTTCATTAGAGTCATTTTTTATATTGAAATTATATATAAAAAATAATTAATAATTTAAATGTTTTTAATTTAAAAACCCGTTTTCTCACCACATATGTGGGATTAGAATAAAAATTATTTTGTCCCACATCTATCACTAAAATTTCATAAAAACTCCATGAACCCCTTGAATTAGTATAATATTTTTTTCTAATAATATAAAATAAAAACTTTTCCATGATGACTACATAATATGATGAAAATTTATCATCATGATTAAGGTATAATTAACCTTTATTATGGACTAGACGTTAATCCTAAGGACCAAAATGACATGGAAACATTTCCAAAATCGAATTGATTTCCATAATTAGACCATATCACATATATTTTATATTTTTATGTGTTATTGGGATATTATTAAATTTATGTTCCCTATATTAATGATTGTGTAAGGAAAAAAGACAAAAGTGTTTTTTCATTCCCTTTAACATTTATAAAACATCAAGATATATAAAAAATATATTTCCAGTTATATATATCACATTGAAATATAAATTGGTTATTGTCATCATTATAAATTATAAATAAATTTTAGATATTATTGAGTTACATAAAATCCTTACGATTCACAAATGTAGTTTTTTTATTCAATAATTAAGTAAAATAAATGATATGATAACTTTTAAAAGTGAAGTGAATTTATTGAAAAATTGTCATTAATTATTTATTAAGATTATTATATCATTTAAAACATCTGTAAACTTAATTTATTTCAAGTAGAATATTATTGTGATATTTTTAAAATATAATTAATCTAATAACATCAAAATTGACATTATTGTTCGCTTTCAATAAATGATATTTTATTAAATGATTTAAAATTAAAAAAATATATATTCATCCAAGGGGTTCGTAAGGGTTAAAAAATAATAAATATGTTATATTAATGTACAAATTTATCTTTTATTATTAACATATTCACCCATATTTTTAGAAACAATTGTTTACACTATCCTTGTTAATGTTGTGTTTTGCGCGTCACATGCGCTTGTTTTAAAAATTATTTTCTCCAAGACATGATATTTTTTTTTAAATTAGGTATCATATGTATAATTATGTTGATTTATATTATATAATAAATATCACTTTATTTTAGTCTAAATGCTAAAATTACTTTGTATGAAAAACTAGATTCTTTAATAATAACCAAAATAATAAAATTGTGGAATCATAGATGTTAATGAAGTAAATAAATTAAATAGTAATATTTTGTGTGTTGTATATTTTTTTGGTCTTAAATTATCATTACACCATTATTTTAACATTTTCAGGTTCATTTGGTACATTATACCTAACATTATTGAATACCTTTTGGTATTTCCCAGAGTGCCACTCCACCTCCACTATAAAAAGAAAGGAACTCTCCCTCGCCATCAAACCCATCAAGCCTCATAATATTGGAAAATAAATTCCCCATAAACTTCATGAAATCCATAAATTCATCATTAAAGAATCCTTTTGAGACTAAATCAATCCAATTATGTATTTTGGCACTAACCAAAAGGAGTTGATTGACTGAAAGGTAACTACACTCTAAATATTCTTTATAATATTTTCATTATCCACAACTCCCCTAGTTTTTCCCCTTGATTCATAAAAACACTATTATATTTTATAACAACCCATGTTTATAAAAATAAATTTATTGAAATGCCTGAATCATTGTGTCTTTTCATATTGTAGAATGGTCTTAAGGAGAATGTTATAAACTTACTGTTAAATTTTTTTTTCTGTATATATGATTTGAATTTCAAAATTAGGACATATATTGTTGTGATCAATGTGATATATAGAGTCTCATAGAACCAAAATGTTTTTTATATTAACATACCATTATGATTATAAATATGACCCTTATGAATAGTAAATATTTTTATTTTTTTTTCTTATGGTTATAATATAAGGATATATATATTAATTTTTCAAGGTAATATAAAATCAATTATAGTTATAAAATATTTATTTTTCAAATAAATTATGTATTTATTTATGAATTAAATTATTCATATTTAGATAATTTATTTAATAAAATGGAGTTCAATTTTTAATTCTAAACATTGAAAAATTATTATGGTGAATTTTGAGTATTTTTCTGAAATACTTCAGTTTTTTGTGATTGGTGAAATACTGTAATTAAAAAGGTATACTAAGGAAATGAATTTTTTTATCATGTTTGAGTCTTAGATATGTTATATGGACATTGGTTCGAACATAAATTCACTTATTACTATTTTTGGTAACATGCATCAAGTCTATTCATAGTCTTCAGAAATAATTATTAGAAAAATGATAAAATAATGTAAAACACCACCTCTCCACTACTATAAATATCACCCTCAACCCCTTTTCCTATTACAAAACCCAAGCTCTGATCCTTTACTATGTTCAATCAAATTACCTTCCCTATTACCTCAGCCATGTCCTAGACCATTTGGTCTCACCAAAAGGAAAAAACTATTGGCCTTAATGAGGATTTCAAGGAGAAGAGATCAAGCGGTAAAGATCCTCTTTAATTTTCTTGCATTTTATTTCCACTTCTTTTATTTTCTTATACTCTCTTCTCCACCCAATATCCTAGATGAATGAATGATCTATATTATATAATTGATATATTTTTATCCTATTTATGTAAAAATTCGACATCATTCTTCATATTGTCTTCCTCGTATTCTAAAAATAAAAACATCGTCCGTGATGGGTTGATTTACCAAAATCATGGACGATGTGTCTTCAATTTCAATTACATTCTATTTTTTAATAAAACCATTATAATGGTTGAAAAAAATTGTACATTATTTTATATATACTCTTTCATGCTCTGTTGTTAAAAAATATAACTAATATTATGTTATATAATGAAACTTGATCTTTATTATCAAAGAACTACCAAAATGATCTAAAAAGATATCAATAACGATTTATCTAATGATTCATCTTCATAACCTATAATGATAATGTTTTTTAGAAAAATATAACATTATGTAAAAATATTAATACCACTTCATTTAACTTCAATAATTTCATTTTTATATGACAATAATAAAAAATACAAATCAGAAATGGAAATCATTTAAAAACGCACCTAAAATAATGGAAGGAACCAAATACTGACATTAAATGGGTGAAACGATGTTATGAAAAAATCATATAAGGTTTTATAAACATTAATATATTTATTTAATATATTAATAATATTATTTTAACCATTATATAGGAGGATTAAAAAAGGTTTAAGTAATAAAAACATGAGTTAATAGAATTCATAGCCAAATCTCCATTCAGTGGGTGAACATTGTACATCATTATTTATGTAGACTTATAAGTGATTATGTAACAAATTTAGTTTATATTATGTTTAATTATTTTTATTTACATTTTATATACATATTTCATCCACTCTGTGAAGTCTCACATCAATTATAAGATATTTGTATGGGCCTTTTTAAAAAAACAAATCTTTTAAAAATTTGTTTTACAAAATTCAAAAAAAAAATATTTTAATGACATTATTCATGTTATATGATTATGTTCTGGTTTATGGTAATTATTTATGATTTATTGTGGGACCTATATATCATACCAATGAATTGGTTTTGTTTATGTTGGAGTTCGACTGTATAGTTACTACATGATTAACTCTGATGGTTATACAATAAGGTAGTTGTGAGGGTTACATTGTATGGTGGATGTGAGGGTTACAAATCATAACATTTCAGAGTGGATAATGAGATTATTTTTTTCAATGGATCAATATACATTTATTTTTCTATTTATGTTCTTTTGGTTTTGTGTAAAACGCATTGAAATATCATTTTTCACAAACTAAGTATATATTGGTGACATGTATGTATTTTTGGAAATGATTTCATATGTTTACCAATAGTTTGGGAATAATGTTTTATTTAATTATTTTTATAACCCTTACTATGATTTTTGTTCCCATCCCTTGTTTATAAATTATATTCATAGTTTATAAGGATCATTAATGCAAATAATGACACCAAGATAAATATGATGAATTTTTTTTCAAAAAAACATGTTTTATTTGAAATGTATTTTATTTTGAATTAAATGGATATTTTTTTATCAAATCTATATAAATTTTAAATGTAATATATTTATTAAATCCCTATTATCTAAAATTATAATCATTAAATGATCCTTAATGTTAAAGTAAAGGAGTTCTGGATTGAATTTAATGTTTATGTAATGTAATAAGGCTAGTCCCTTACAGTTCGTATCAAAAGAATTATTTTCATTAACATTGGGTGTTAGAATGATGCTAAAAGAATAACATAAATGATTTTTAATTTATGGTTCATTTGAAATATATTTTCATTTAAATATTATCATGTCTCTTAAATAATTTGAGATTGTTCAGAATGGTTTTTTGTAGAAGAAGTAGGGAAGATAATGTGAAAAGACCCCGACATAACGATATCTCTCGAATCTATATTCTATAATTGTATGGATTGTAACAAAGTAGTTTTTAATAGCAATAGATCAGTTGGAATATGAAATAAATGGTGGTGGAATCTTTTCCATGGAATAACTAGAGATACCACAGATGAACATGTTGATAGTGAAACATTTTATGAGGCACCACCCTCCTTCTTTCAGTGGATCTTCTAAAAAATTAATGGTTAATTGATGCACTATCCATTGAAACAATATTCAACTTTATGGGATGATCATAAAATAAAATGGTAGGCTTTATATTAATAATTTTGGAGGTGAAACTGATCAGTGGTGGTCAATGGTATAGAATATCGTGGATAGATAAGAGATTAGAGCCATAGTGTGGGATGTATTTCAAATCCTTTTCTTTGAAAAATATTTTCATAAGGTGGTTTGACTTATAATTGAGAATAGATTAATTGAATTGAGGAAAAAAGGAATATTTAGTGGTCATGTATGAAAACAAAATCATCCGAATAGAAATCTAATCTCTAAATAGTTTTTAGGATGTTGATAAAAAATCAATCACTTGTACTCTGGAATGAAGCCAAGATATTAAAGATCATTGGCCTTCTGATATTTAAAAAGATATGAGAAACTTGTACGATGTGATGAGATGGTAGAAATAGAGTTTCTCGAGGATCGCATCAATGTCAATAACAAATAGAAGAATATGTCCGAATAGAAAGTGAAGGGAAATAATCAATAAAATAAATCTTATCATAAGAAATTCCAGTTTCCAGTATTAGAAAAGTGTGTAAGAAAACCCTAGGGAATGCTTTACCAAAACTGGGAAGTGTTTTCAATGGGGTAATATTGGACATATGTCCAGAGATTATAAAAAACATTATTGTAAGACTACTTCGGATAAGCCAAATGTAAAGTGTCTTAAATGTCGTGAGACATACCATTAGGGCAATGTCCTCCCAATGAATGATCAAAATGATGAGATTAATCAGGATTATAAGATGAATGGTGTAGTTAGATCCATTATAACTACATATGTTGACATCATACTCCTTCCAATAATGTTGTATCATGCACGTTATTTTATTACTTAGATTTTCTATATGTTTTTTAATATGATGTATACACATTCCGTTATTTCTATGAAATTTTATAGTAAATTAATATTATCACCTCAACAAATGAGACAAGAATTTATGGTTAATATACTAGGTGAAAATATTACAACAAATATTAATTATATGAATATTTATATTGTTTTATGTGGAATGAAATTACCTGAAAACAATGTTGCCTTTTACTTTTTATAGTTTGATGACATTATAGCCATGGATTGACTTTTTGTTTATAATGATATTGTTTGTTTTAGAGATAAAGATGTTTTTTAGAATGATATTTAGTTGGTATACACGAATGGACACATAAAATAAATAATACATTAGGAAGATGATAAACTATTGAAAGAAAAAAATTTGTGTTATCTGGATCATATTGTTGAAAACAAGGGAACTATTCATATTAATTACTATTAAATATTAATTGAATAGCATATTGGGTTTTCCAATGACTTACCCGGTGTTATAAAAAATTGAAATGTTGAATTTACAATTGACTTAGTTCATGATGCTACGCCAATTTTAAAACACCCCTATCAAATTTCTCAAATTTAACTTATTGAATTGAAAAATTCATTGTTGAGTTTCTTGATAAATGATCCATTCATCCTAGAACTTCACTATGGGGTGAAAATGTTTTTATTTATTAAAAAATGATGGTTCAATGAAACATTTCATTTATTATAGAGATATGAATAAAATAAGAGTTATAAAAAGTATCATTGGCCCCTTATCAGTGACTTGTTTGATTATATCTAGGGGGATTTGTATTTTTCAATGGATGACATCAGGTCAAGGTACCATTAGTTGAATGTAAAGGAAGCAGACTTCCCGAAGACTGCGTTGCGTACTATATATGGTCATATTGAAATTATTTATGATGTTTGGGTTAAAAAATTAACCTACTAAATTCATGGATCTTATCAGTAGAATATTTCATGAGTTCTTGGATATGTTTATAGTTGTTCTTATTGATGATATTCTGGTATTTTATATAAATAATTTGAAGCATGAAAAAAATACCAGGGTTGTTTTTCAAAGCAAAAAAGAAAAGAATTTGTATGGAAAATTCACCACGTTTGATTTTTGGTTGCAAAAGATTTCCTTCATTGGGGAAATTGGAAATAAGGTTGGAATACCAATTGACACTACTAATACAAAATTTGTTTATGATATACCCATACATACAAATGATACAAAATTTTTATGTTTTATCATATTAGATGGTTATTACATATGGTATGTTCAATACATTGAATAGTTATATTGTCATATAACCAAGATAACATGAAAATGAGTCAAATTGAATTGGACTTATGTATGTGATGTTTTTTAGGAACTGAAGACGATATTGGTTAATGCTCTAATTTTGGCTCTACCATCTAGAAATAGTTATTCTATTATCTATAGTGATTATTTGTTAAGGGGAATTGGGGTTTTATGATGCCGAATGATCTTAAAATTTATCATTATTAAAGGAAACTAAAATCTCGTGATTTAAATTTTCCAAAACCTGATTTGGAATTTGATGTTATGGTTTTTTCATTGAAATATTTCATTCATCATTTATCCAGAAGAAAATGTCAAATATATTAGAACTATAAAATTATGAAGTATATATTCACCCAGATTAAATTAAACATGAGGAATAGAATATTTCATGAACTGATAAAAGATTTTTATTGCATGATAAATTACCATGAATGAAAATAAAATAATGTGGTATATTCATTAAGTCGAAAAATTCTTGCATCATTAACTTTGTTATATTTGGACATGATACCTTGATTAATGATTTGATGAATTTTGTATAAGAAGTTGATGGTGCATGGCATACCTAGAGTTTTTTATATTTTAGTGCACTCATCGTTATTAGACCGAATTAAAAATGCATAGAAGGAAGATGATGACCATTATAAAAAGATAGTTATTGGTAAAATGGGTAACATTCTAGAATTTATCCTGGATAAAGATTCTGTTTTATGATTTAGAAAAAGACTGTGTGAGCCTTTTGATTCCTATTTGAAGAATGATTTATTTTTGGAATCACATATTTATCCATTTTATGGTCATCCTGGTAGTACTATGATGTATAAAGAACTTCGAGAGTATTACTGATGGAATTGATTGAAAATATATATCTTATATTATTCCATGAAATGTTTAACATGTCTACTGGTTAAAGTAGAGTTGCAGTTACAAAAGGGGATTCTTTAACCCTTCCTAGTGCCGTAGTGGAAATGGAAAAAAGTATCAATGGAATTCATGTTAAGACTACCAAAGACTTTAGACGAGACAATGTGATTTAGGTATTTGTTGAACGATTGCCTAAATCATTACATTTCTTTCCAATTTGAGAGAAAATTTATTTGGATAATATTTCTCGACTATACCTCAATGATATTGGTAGGTTACCTGTAGTGCCTCTTTTCATTATATGTGATGGGGACCCTTGGTTCACTTCTAATTCTGGCATCGGTCCTCACAAGTGATTGGGCACATAATTAAATTTTAGTAATGTATTTCATCTACAATCATATGGGTAGTAAGAACGAATGATTAGGAATTTGGAGTATATGATTTGAGATTTTCAATGTACATCTAGGGATGTAGGGATAAATATGTTTCTTTAGTTGAGTATTCTAGTTTTAATAAACTTCATTCTAGTATACTAATGGAAATTTTTGACGCATTGAATGAGAAACAGAGTCTAACTCTAACTTGTTTGGATGATTTCATGGAATATATGTTGATTGGACCATAATTAGTTTAAAAAGTGTCTAATAAAGTCAATTTGATCCATAAACACAAGAGGATAGCTCATAGTAGGTATAAAAGTATGAAGACAAATGGAGTAATATATTTTGTTTTGAGGAAGGTGATCATGTATTTATTATAACTTCACCATGGAAAAGTGTTATGTGTTTTTTTATGAAAGTAATGCAAAGTCCACTGCTCATTGTACCTTATTAAATCTCATAGAAACATGGACTATTCGCCTATTAGGTAACATTTACTTGGATTTTTTCTCATGTACTAAAATTTATTTCATCTTTTGATGTTGAGAAAGTATGTTCCAGATTCATCTCATGTCATTATCCCATAAGTAGTTCTGATGGATGACAACCATTCTTAGGAGGATAATTATTTTTTGATTCTTGATCATAAATACAACGTATTGGAGAATAAGGTATTCCACACGGAAATGGTTTTCTGGATAAACCACCTGTTTGATAAGGAAACATAAGAATTTTAAAATTCTATGATGGAAAGGTACCATCACTTATTTAATATGTAAATAAAAAATTGTTTGTATGTAATTTTTATAAGGAGGGCTGAATGTAACACCCCAAGGATTTATGGATAAATTTAATGATATTTTTGATACAATGAGTCTCTTCATAATGTAATTTTTTTAAATATATTTTTATATAATAGTCAATAAATATAACTTTTCCACTTATTTTATTTGATTTTGATAAAACAAAATCTATGGTAGTTATCAGTATCTTGTTTAGAGTCTGATAGAACCAACATGTTTTTTTGGTTTATAGTAACATACCCCTATGAATTTATATGAATAGTAAAATGACTGTTTTTAATATTAAATATTATTATAATTATTTTTTCTTATGGTTATATGTTATGGAGGTCTTGATTAATTTGTCATGGTGAATAAAATCAGTTAAAGATGAAAAATTCTTATTTTTTGAAGAAATGATGAAATTATTTAAGAATTAAATAATCAATATTTAAAAAAATTATTTCTATATAATTAATTTTATTTTTTAACTATACATATCAAGTAATGGTTCAGTAAATTTTTAGGATTTTTCTAAAATACCAGAATGTTTGGTGAATAGTGAAATCCGGTAATTTATAAAATATGCTAGATAAATGAATTTTTGTATCATTCATGAGACATGTATGATATCAATTCCCTATGGTTCAAACTCACATTAAATTATTACTATTTTATGTCACATGAATCTTGAATATTCATAGTTTTTAGAAAAAATATTAAACTAATGATTAAATCAATATAAAACTACACATCTCATCCACTATAAATACCACCATCGACCCACTTCCTATCACACCACTCGAGACGTGAGACTGGTATATGTTCTTCCAAATACATTTCCCAATCCACTCAACCATGTTCATGACCTTCTGGTATCACCAAATGGACAAAACCAAGGGCCTTAAGTATGATCTCAAAGAGAAGAGATCATGATGTAAAGCTCCTTTTTCATTTTATCACATTTTATTTTCAATTAGTTTCTTTTCTTATACACAATTATACTTCACTTATCCAAGAGGAATTAAATATCCCATATTATATATATTCTATATTTTAATCATGTTTATTGAAAAATTCATCATCAGTCTTCCTCTTATCTTCCTCTTATTCTAAAAATGAATACATCGTCTGTGATGTGTCAATTTACCAAAAGCATGGATGAGGTCTTTTCAATTTCCTTTACATACTTAAATTTATTTATAAATACATCTAAATGGTTGAAAATGATTTAAATGTTTATGATATATACTATTTCATGTTCGGCAGTTAACATATATCAATAAATTATTTTATACAACCAAACTAGTTCGTGATTATACATGAACTGCCAATATGATCTAAATGGATATCACTAAATATTTTTCTAATGATGCAGCCTTCTAATAAATAACCAAAAAATTTTATGGAATAATTTAATATCCTAGAAACATATTAATACCATTTCATTCCCCTTTATTAATTTCATTTCCGTATTTCATGAATATGAGATACAAACTGGCCATTGAAATCATGTAGAGCAAGCACCTGAAACAACAGAATGAAAAAATTACATATTTTAAGGTGTTAAAGAATGTTTTTAATTGATCATATGAGGTGTTATAACCATGAATATTTTTTATTAAATTATTTATAATACTATTTTTACCATTATAAAGTATGTTTAATCAAATTTTATGTTTTTTGAACATGAGGTATGTAAATTATTATCCCATTTTCAATTTTTTGTGGTAAACATATACTTCATTATTTATGTGGTAATAATATTTTTTTCTGATGTTTTTTTAAATATGTTTAATTATGTGTATTTATATTGTATATTAATATTCTATCAACTCTATAAATACTTAATTTAATTATTTGATATTTTTAAGTGGATATTGTATTAAAAGCCTCTTCTGAAAATTTGTTTTACCAAATTCAATTCCAGTGTTTTTAGGAAGTTATTCAGGTCATACAATTATTATATGGTTATTGGAAAATTTTATGGTGAACTGTGGTACATATATCACCCTCTAAATAATTGGTTATGTGTATGATGGATGCTGGCCATATTGCTACTCTAATTGTAACTGTGACAATTACACTATAAATTAGTTTGGGGGTAACCTTGTATTGTAGTTCTGAGGGTTACAAATCATAAGCTCTTTGAGAGGGTTACAATATTATGTATTTAATTCCCCTATATTCTTTTATGGTTCTATTTTTATTCTTAATTTTTTGTGGCAGTCTCGATGAAATATCATGTTTTAAAAAGTACATATATATGGATGAAAAGTATGTCTTATTGAAAAAGATTTCATACGTTTACATGAATTCATTGAGAAATGTTTTCCTTCCTTAATTTAATATACCTTAATGAGATTTTTGGCCTCATCCTTTGTCATAAAATTATTTTTCATAGGTTATAAGTATGTGTATGAAAATAAGTATGCCATGATAAATGTTGAAAGGATTGGTCAAAGAAAACCCTTTTTTGGATGTTTTGTATATTGGAGAAAAAAGATACTATTTTTGTTGTGTCTACTCTATTTAAATGTGGAATGTTAGGAATTTATAATATCCTAATTATCTATAACTCGTAACGTGAAAAGATCCTCAATGTAAAAGGAAGTGAATTCTTGACTAAAAACCAGATTTCTCAATGTAATAAGTTCGGTTCCTTATATATTTGATATACTTGAATGATTTTCTACTAATATTTATACTGAAACATACCAACAACTCCATAAAATGGGTAATGAACATACTATATATTTGTATGGAAAACTACAGCCTTAAAAAAATATAGTTCCTTTTTATTTACCACCTCTTATAGTAAAAATTGTTAACTAAAATATATTTATATATTATATATATTATATTAATTATGAATTAAGGCTTATTTGACTATTTTATAAAAAATTATTTGGGTACATTTCACTGGGTATAAATATGATAATTTCATTTGAGGATGTGTGTACTACCACCCCTTCAAAACAACGTAATTTTTTTTACACACTACATGGATTGTACTAAATATGTGATTATTAAAAGTAAATGATATATATGAAATAATTATTGAACATAAAATATAAAATATATAAATATATTTCATATTATTTGATTCTTTTAATATGAAAATAAAAAAAACAAAACAATGTTCATGTGTACGTACGACTTATTGTCTCTATGAAATGTGTATTCCCTATCAAACATACATATTCTATAGATTATTAAAATTTACATATAATGAAGATAAATTATACTTATATAAATTTAAAAATTATATATATCAATATATAAATATAAGTACCGATGATATAATAATTTTAGACAATATAGAAGAATAAAGTGAATATTACCCGGAGTGAAACATTAATATTGGATTGTTAAAAATCATTTAATATAATGTCATAATCAAATAGTAAATGGTATTGGAAATAAATATATGGTTTTTTAAAATATGTATAATAAATTTATATTTTTTATAAAGGTGGTTTATTTGTTTACTAGGTGATTCGAGAAATAGGGTAAGGGTATTTCCTCTGAATTTTTATTTTCCAGAGATATATGCCTTATTTGGAACCCATTATTTTTGTGTATTGTGTATACTAACCATGGATGTATTAAATTATTATTATACATATATTTCTGGGTATTTACATATACATTATTTGATTTTATTTCGTGAGGTTAATGTAACAAAATATAACTTATCGATAAGATAGTCTGGTCTCAATGTGACTTCTTTGAGACACATGTTTTATTATCCACCTACATTTTTTTGAGGGGTGATAATTCTATTTGAAATGTTATAGAATTATTATTGTTTTATTTATAATATTTTGATCTTCATTTAATTTACATCTCATATATGTATAGTATGATTACATATGACTAAGAGATAATATTTTATTTAAATAATGTCACCATTTTTAGAGATTGATTATAGTTATTCTTTCTTTGAGGAAATATTATGAACCATGATTTAATAAATCTAATGAATTGTCAATTCCTCTGTATATTCATTATATAATAATATATTGGTAACATTCTTTGAATTAATTTTATATAATATATTTAAGAAATTCTTTTTATGAGTTTTCATATTTACCTCTCTCTTGGTCCATAAATCTGTTTTATTTAAAAACTGGGTTTTTATAACTATTTTAAAGAAAATGTTTTCAAATGATATTTGAAGAACATTTTCTATGAAAATGGAATGTAATTATTTTTTCAATTATTACTTTACATTTTTTCACATTATTTTCATTAGAAATTATTTTAATTCGTTATCATGTATATTTTATATGTTTTCAAGGAAAACGGGGTTCTAAAACATTTTCATTATTTTCTATAAACATTAAATTTATTTCCATGGAAATGGTTTTCAAATTGTTCTCAATATTTGGTGATATGTTTAAAAATTTATTCCCAAAAAAAAATATATAATTTATTTCAAAATAATTTTATAAATTTTAAGGGAAAATTATATTGAAAATGTTTTCAAGAATATTATTAATGTTTTCAGATAAAATTGTTTTCAAAATATTTTCTAGTACCTTTTGTGAGTTATAATGATTATATTTTAATTATATTGTTTACATAATGTTTCATGTTGTAAAAATATATTTTCAATGATGAAAGAATATTTTTTCCAAGAAACATTTTTAAAAGATATTTTAAAATTGTTTCCCATCTAAGACGACATCTTTTTATGTTACTCAATCCTTTATATAGAAAGGAATCAATGTTTCCCATAATATTGTTTCACTGAATTGATTTTAGTTTGTTGTTATGATGTTTAGGAAACCATATTCTCTATTATGTTTTATATTCATTCAAAACCCACTTATTTTGAATTGTTATACATTTGAAGATATTATTATAAAACCTACTTCTTTTTCCATATGTTAAGTTATGATTATTTGTTTATGATACCCCATTCATTTAATGCGTTATGATATGATTAATTATTATAATCTTTTGGAACATGTATATAGTATTTCATTATAATAGGGATAATATTTATATATCCATCCAATTAATTGGTTAATGTTTTATATCTCATTGGATATTTTAAGATGGTATTCATAATGAAACATAACTTCTATGATTATCATGGGAGTGAACCATGACTAGAAATATGGTATGAACAATTGAATCAGGTTACTATGATTTCCCTTTTAGTGAACCACAACTACCATGTTGGTAAAGGGGGGGAACCAATCCTACCAAGACAGTCTTGGCAGCGATTCCAGGGCTACTATGGAATTAATAGTATATACATATGTTTCTCACACTTTAAAATGTCTTATTTATATATCATTATAACTCCCTGACCCCAGAAGCCCATAACATGTGCATTATTTTAATATATTTTCATGATTACATGGAATCAAGCCCCAAAACCATTCTGTTTAGTAGCCTTGGAAAATACATTACATACACGAATGTTACATTACACATTCAACCATAAAACACAACATATATAATATGTTGAGAATTCCATTATTCAACTAGCATAACCCTTCATATAAAAAATAATTCACTTTTTGGAATCTTGGGAAAAAAACAAAAGTAAGGGTTGAGAATAGATTCTCGGTAAGGGTAAATAATTTAGTGAAAGCTATAAAATATTAAGGCAAGATGTGTAATAAAAACAACACCCTTTTAAAAATAAACGTGAAAATAATATTTAGAAAATAAATCAAACATTACAATATAAACATGCATTTTGATATTCTACTAGCTGAATAATCCCATGTAATAATTAATTTAATAATTCATGAATTCCTAACATCGAACATCATTACAACATAGTCAAGGCCTCATTCCAAGACTAAGAATAATTTTTTTTCAAGGCCTGGTGCCAAGACACTATATTATCTCATGAGACCTACCAATACATCGAGGGGTTATTTGATTCCCCACGCGTAAATTACTAAGTCATTCCATCCCTCGAATGAAAATGTTGAATCATAACATAATCATTCATATTAAAACAAGAATAAAAAATGTCAATACTTCAACCATAAACCATAAAGGGTATAAAATCAGGTCATCCATAGTCAAATATATCATAACTCATTCGATAGAATATTAAATATTGTATTATAATAAATCAACCTTAATCAAGAAAATTATCTATTAAATAAGGATGACATAGGTGAAATTGATCAATAAAATATTTTGAGAGAAATATAACATTGACTGAAATCATTTAAACCTCACACATTTATAAAGAAAGTCATTTAAAATATACTTTTCATTCAAAGTTTAACATAACATATTGAAACTTTTGAATGAGATTAAAATTTTAATGCAATCATATCCATATCAATAAATGATCAAAACCATTTTAAAACATTTATAGTAATGTGAAATATTTAGAAGAATAAATATTTAAAACATTTAAAATGATGTTTTAGTTAAGAGTACCTTAAAAGAATCATTTTTTATTTTATTTTATGAAACATGTACATGGATAGTAAATATGTCCATGAAAATACTTACACATAAACAATCTTAGATAATTATGACATTGAAGAATTAACTATTACTTAGCACTTTCATTTGGTTAAGGTGTATGTTTTTCCTCATTTATAATGACCGTAGTATATTATTAAATTATAACAGAACCATATTCATTTTTATTACATCATACACGATTCATTTATAAATTTATACTACACATTTAATAATTATTTACATGTTAATTAAACATTTCGGTTAATAATCACATTCTATATCATATGTGTTTTAACGTGTTATTATTGATCTTATCACATAGATCATTATTTAAATACATACAGAATATGAAACATGATTTATATATGATATACATTCATAATATAAATATGTATAAAAGATAGATGAATGAAATCGAAACACCGTTCATGGAGATGGTAGTTCATACGTACGCATGAACGTCGTTTTCGTTTAGTTATCATATAATATGGAAGTAAGTAAACAACATATATTTATCTAGATAAATATATATTATACCAGTATAAATATTATTTCTTATAGTTCATAATTAATAAATATATAAATTTTTATAAAAATTATTGAAGGGTGATCATTGAAGATGAATCTCATAGGGTCGTTGGGGCGGTTGGTTGTACATACACTTGAGCGATAATTTCATTCTATTGATTGTAAAATGGTGTTTAATTGGATGCTATATTACATATAAAGAATAATTAAAATGTTATATTCACTATTTTTATTAATTATTTTCATTATTATACCCATCCTAAAATTTTTGAGTTGAATAACAATCTACACCATGACGTGGAGATGATATGTCGTACGTACGAACGTAAGGTGACTTTGTTATTCATAAGATGGATTGAATATTAAATATGGTCATTCCATATTTATAATAACATAAATGTATGCATAAGGTATTATATTTATTATTTTGGTATGTAAAAAATAATAAAATATGAAGTCTTAGAAGAAAAGAACATTTAAAGTGGTGATTAAATAATTATCTCTTCTTCGGGTGATTCCTTTTGATTTTATAAAAAAGGCTTTATAAGAAGGATTTATGATCAATGTAATGTTTGTAAGATGATGTGAGGGTAGTGGGGAGGATATTTGAGTAGGTTTTGGCCAAGTCAAATGGATTTGGAGTTGTGAAATTATTATAATGGGAAGAACCTTTTTATAAGAGAGGTGAAGGTCACTTTAGGAAAAGTTTCAAATATTATATTATTATACCATTATATTCAATTAATAATATCTATAAAAGAATTTATGTCTAGGATAAGGTGGGTATGGGTCAAAAAAATCTCAACCAATACGTTTTGGATAGGTTTATGTCACCATATTAACCATATCTTTTATATTTAAATCTTAGTTAAATTGTTTACATTGTTCCATGTATTCTTGTATTATTATAATAATTTTTTAATAAACAAAAAATAAAAAGAAAATTGAACCCAAAGTGGTTAATTATTGATATATATAACCTTTTCTCTATCCTTTGGCCAAACATTAGATATTTTTGAAAATTATATCAATTAACAATATAATATTTCTTTTAAAATCTCATTGAAGTCTATTTTCCAACTATTTAGTATTTGGTTATTTTATTATAGAATAATATTCAATTTATAATTTATTAAAAATGATTTATTTAGAGACTAAGGTGGGTCTGGGTAAAAATATTCTCAACCAATAGATTTTATACCGGTTTAGGTCACCATGCTATCATTATCTTTTAGATTTAACTTTTAGTCAAATTTTTTATCTTTTACCATGTATTCTTGTATTATTATAATAAATGGTTTATAAAATTTTAAAAAAATACAAGAGAATCCCATGTGGTTAATTTTTGATATATCTAAACTTATCTAATTCCATTAGCTAAACCTTAGATTTTTATTAATAATATATCATTTAATAATATAGTATTTGTTTTAAAAAATCATTTATTTAAATTTTGAAACAATATAGTATTTTGTTTTTTTGAAATTCAGAAAAAAATTATCACTTATAATTTTTTTAATCAACACTAACATGTCATATTAACCTATAAAATTCATGGAATACAGAAAAATCCTAATTTACAATTATATTAATATTTATATTTCAATTATTTTAATCTGTCAATAATAAGGTAATTATTGTATAATAATTGTGCATAAATAAATATAATTATATAATGTCTAAAAATTATAAATAAAATAGCATCAAGTATTAAATCTTTTTATCTTTCTATGTAATATTTATAGTATAATTTATCTAATGTATAACCCAATATTAAAAATGGGTTTGTTATTAAACTTTGAATTAAACACTTTTAACTCATTTTTAAATAAAATAAAAATAAATGACCAAATCTAATTAAACTAGACCAAAAGAATCATATTTTATTCCTAAGGTTTTTTTTTGTTAAAATACACTCATCCAATAGAATTAAGACATGTTTTATAATATCATTTTTACCTTTAATTTCCCTAATAACTTTAACCTTGGTAAACAAAAGTCAAATGTTATTATTCACAAAAAAATTATTATCTTCTAATTGAACCAAATTTTACTTACTGAATTCATCCATGTCTCTTGGATTTTTTGACTTCAATTCACAGAAGTGGGAAAATTACATTTTATGCAAATTTGTAAACGTGCCTAGAAGGTGGGTAAAAACGTTAAAAAGTTCAATACAATTTAATACATATAATTTTATTATAAAATTACTCCATTGAATTAAATAAAACATATATAGATATTATATATCTATTTTAACTTAAAATAACTTTAAATAAAATATTTAAATATTTAAATAAGAAGTTGGTTTTAAACAATAACCTAGTGTTTTTCACTATTCATCAAAAAATGAACCATTTCCAAAAAAATAACAAAAATTCACCCTATTCTAACTTTTATATTTATAACTCAAAAATTAAGTCTTTTATAAAATCTACAATACATAGAAGTTGAATTAATTAATTTAAAATTAATACCTATTGTCAAAACCAAAAAGCTGCATTTTAAAAAGTAAAAACTATCAAAAGATTGACATGTGATTATGTAAAACGTAAATGTGAAATTAATTATAATGACCTAAATTTTAATAAATGTTAAAAATATAATCTAATTATACTTCCACAAAACTCAAATGAATAATTTAAAACTATATATTATTTTTATTAAAAAGCTTGTTTCGAAACAACATTTATTATATTTCACTATTCATCAAAATATGAAAGTTATCAAAAAAGATCCAAATATTTATCCAAACTAAATTTGTATGTCCCACTTTTAAAGTAGATTTTAATTTCATTATATTGAATATATAAAAGTGACAAATATTTTTTTAAAGAGGTTCTCCATAAAAAGGCAGTAAAATTTCATTTTTATTAAAAAAGTAATTCTTTTTTCTAAAAAAAGAATTTTTTCATTTATTATTTTTAATAAACACATAATATGTATTCTAAAATTATATGGAGAATATAAAATTAATAATTTAGGTAAGACTATTCATAAATGCTTTTGAACGGCTAGTTTTGTACGTTGTGGTGCGCACAAACTTGGTGTCTCGTGTAACACAAGTTGTTTAATTACTTTGAAGTGGTAAAATAATATGAAATATCAGGGTGTTATAATTATGATTTCATATATTATTTACATTATTTATTTATTATTCATATGTTATGAAATAACATAATTTATTTCACTATTAATGTTTAGGATCTTTTATATTATGTGTATGATCTTATATTTTCTTGATCAGGTTCTCATACCCTTATGCTCATGATATGCTTAAGTATCTTAATTTGTTATCCTTAATGAAAATTTAATCTCATAAAATTTTATGGTTCATTCTTCCAAGTTATGATGATATGTATTTCAATTGATTTTGTTAAGAAATTTGATAGTCATGAAGAACCTAGTGGTAGATGAATTATCTCATTTTTGTAACTATTCTTATGTTTACCTATTTTCATGGGTAATATACTAGTATGGTCTTTGGAATACATATATTATACTATTTTAGGTATTCCAAAAATGAAATTTAACATATATTTATGAAAACTAAGGGTCTCTATAGATGGTATCATATAAAATATTTAGTTTTACTTTCTAAATTATGATAAGAAAACATTAGTGACATCCCTATGAATATTTCTAAGGATGTGTCTAGAGATAGATCTATGTAAAATTATAAGGATGATTTAACATTTTGGAAAATGTCCTAGAATTTCGTTAAATGATAGAGTGATTTGTGTCCGAGAAATACATTCCTTTCTGGATACTATATATAGACATGTCTATGGAAATGGTTTATATATGGGTAAAATTAATATCAAGATGGACCTATCATGTCACATACGTCTTTTTAAATTAATTTTAATTTTATTAATTCATGGCTTTGGGTTCTTGTGCCATGGTCCAGGCTGGGTCCTAGATTTAAAATTTATGTAGTTTAATATTTTTAGTGGGTTTCAGTCCCATGCGCGGTCACCACACAGTGAGCGGTGGCCGCACAGTTGCCCCAGGTGATTGTGCAGATGCCCAGGTGGTCTGGGTTAAAGCATGTAACTTGCACCTGGTTTATTATGTCGTGCAATGAGTACGCAAGTACCTGAATTTCAGAACAAGATAAAGACACATTTTAAATTTTAAAGGAAAAGAATATTCGATAATAATAATAATATTATGTTGTTGTTATTTTTATATTTTATTATTATGAATATTAAATTATTTAATGATATTATTATTCTTTATATATTAATATTTTTTTCATTATTATTATTCTCATTATTTATATATAATTATTATTTTTATTGTTAATAGATTTTATTAATATTATATATATGTAAATTTTATTTTTATTGTATTAGTTTTATTATTATTATTATCATTCTAGTAATATTGTTATTATTAATATTACTAATATTATTACTGTTAATATAATAGAATGAAGAAAAACAAAAACCCTAAGCTACCCACCAACTCTTTCCCCATCCCAGTTCGTGCGCACTAGGCCCCCCCTACACGGTCCTCTCTTTCGTGCCGCCTCCCACGCCCGGATGCCTCCCTCTTACGGCCGCCTCCTCCACCCGAAGGTGCCCCATACGACCTCCCTCCCTACTTGCATTGCACGAGGCTACCTATGGCTTGGTGCCTCCTGCCAGGTACCTTATAACACTCCGTGCTCCCACACACCAGCCAGGATACCTCCGGCGGACCCCCCTACTCCGCTTCTCTGCGCCGCACGCGCCTCTGGACGACCTCTCTCACGACCCGACATTCGATACACAACCTCTTTCTCCCCCCTGGTGTATTTTTCTCCCATTTTGATGTGGTTGTACTCATTTTATTTAAAACATAATGCATTGAAGGTGTGTTTCTCCCATTTATCTCACTGTCTAGGATGGGCGCTTGGTCCGCGGGGGGCACTGTTCAACTTTCCATTGAGGTTCCGTCACGCCCGCTCTTGTTTTGAGGTAGGTAATTCCATGGTTTTCCCTTGCATAGTCTAATTGATGCTTTGGTGTTTTGATAATTTTTCTTCATGTGATTCACATATTTTTTATAACAATAATTTTTTCTTCTATAGTGTTTTTAAATTTTGAGAAATAGTCAAAAGCATGTTTTGAGTTAATTCCTAGTTCGAATCTGCAGTTTTTTTGATTATATGCCAAATCCGATTTTGATATTGTTTATGGATATTTTTTTGGGGTATTTCTTTTTATATTAATATATTTTGATTAATAAATAATAATTTGAAGGTAAATATTTTTTTATTATAATGTTTATGTGCACATGGGTCATTTGATAAAACACTTTAGTGTTCAAAGTGTAATTTAGGGTTTTTATGAAATTTGTTTCCTTGATTATGTTGTTTTCCGACATTGGTTCTTTTTAAAAATGGTTTTTTTTATAATTTTGGTATTCGTAAAACATGATTATAGTGTTAAGGTGTTAAAATAAAAAGGGGTATCTTTGGTTTTTAATGTGGCATTATGAGTTATTTTCAAATAAAGTGAGAGGTTGGTTTTAGATTCAAAGTGGTAGTTTTGTGGGAATAGTGCTGGTTACTTTCCTAAAACACAACTGTGACATTGGATGATGGAAGATCCATGGGTGCACTCAGTGAACCCATGGATGTTCCTTCAAGTGATAATGAAACATTTAAACAGGTGTTTCCTTAAAATATTGGTTTTTTAATTGGTTTTTTTCATTAGGTAAGATTCGGTCCTTTTTGTGGATTTTGTGAAAGGTTTGATGTGTGATCTCAAGGGTGTGCCAGTTTGGATATGAAAATATATATATTGTATTTGTGTAATGTTTTGAGAATTTTTTTTAATTTGACAACTTAGAGGCCCGTTTGGCTCTTCCAATTCATGGGTGGGGTTGTGTTAACATTTAGAATGGTTTGTGCTTGGAAATTGTGTGTTCCTGGTTGGAATATGAAATGATTTTAGAATAAGGATTTTGACATGGGTATTCCATGATGGTACGTTTGGTACTTTCAATTTTGATTTAATGTTTGCATTGACTCTTTAAAATGACAATGTTTTGATTACTGTATGCCCATATAACAACATTAGTATTTTGAAAAATGTATCAAATGGATTTAATGATTTCATAACATAAATGCCCGATTCGCAACTTTGATGATACGTTACATATATATATATATATATGTGTGTATATATATACCAGGGAACATCTATAGGAAGGATATCCCTTATGGGTTATCGTATGGAGTGTCTATGTTTGGGGTAGGCAAGTACGGTGAGATGAGGCACACATTCGAGGGCCTGCTACTAACATAGTATTATTGTAATCACCATGGGTTCCTGGACGTATTTTAGAGATCGAGTGATGGTTGCTGACCTACACCGATCAGATGGGTTGGTACCCCTGGATTTATTGTTTGGATAGGCGGGCATTTCCATTGGATAGTTCAGCTAGGGATGCCAGTTGGTTATAGACTTAGGAGCTTCACCATACACTGACATGTGGTTCTAAAACCGAGTATGTCTATGGATCTTCGTGGAATGTTTAGGATCACCCTTTTTTAATTGATTATTTTCATTTCTTGTTTACATTTTGTCTACTAATTTATTTTTAGTCTTCACTCTTACATGTATATCTCTATGACAACATTGGTATATTATGTTTTGGATTTTGATTATAATATGACTAATGATTTTGGAAAATGCTATGCAGCGTGTGTTGGGTTTTTAAATGGAAAAAACCTGATGTTTTTTTTCAAATGTAAAAACCCTAATTTTATAATTTTATTTAAAACTTGTTTTGGTTGATTGCTTTGGGAAAGAAGACATTGGATTCTGTGGTTTATTTCGGCATCCCTAGCGAGAATTTTTAAGGCTCTCACTTATTTTATCATTTTAGTTGTAGGTTTTCATGCCCATGTTTTCATGGATGAGTTGCTCGTTATTGGAGAAAAGTCGGCCTTTGGTCAGAAGGTGACCAAAAAGGGTATGTGTAGGTATGTTCGGTTTTATTCACTTTTTTCAATAAGAGTTATGTTTATCGGTTGTTTATATATATATTTTTTCCTTGTTTATTTGTTTTTCTTTCATTGTCCAAATCATTTCCAATGATTAAAATTTTGATGCTCGGCACTGGTTGTCAGTCAGTGGGGTTCGAGAATGCTCTTCGGGTCATGTCGTGGACGGGTTCGGGTGACCGGTTCAAGGTCGACTCAGGTTGGTTCGTGAAAAAATGGTATCAGATGGGAACTTGTTATTTGGGGTGTCTAGTAGATGGATATTAGGATTGTCGGGACTCGAGAGGTGAGTATGGGAAGGACGCCCTGAACCCTCTCCCATTCTGAACTTCGTGTCACCAGGGGGAGTCCAGGAATTGAGTTCTTGTCTTGTTATTATTTGTTTTGGATTGGGGGATGACAATAGTGGAAAACTGATATTACATTTTTTTTACATGGAGTAGAGACCCATGTGGATTCAGTATACAGGGTGTAAGTTCCTCCTATTTTTTGATGCTTTATTGGGGCTCGGCCATCTACCAGGTCGCTAGGTAAAGAATGACTACTATTCACTCCCTTTAGTGACTTGATGCAAGTTAAATGTGTTCATGGTTTTGGTTGTCTTAAGTGAATTAGTGGAAATGAAAATTGGGTTTTGAAATGAGAATGGTATCTTTTAAATGGATTTAAATTTGTGAAATGGATTTTTGAAACTTAAATCTCTTAGTCTAAAAATCTGCTGTATTCTTGGAACTGGTATAGATGTGGTTTGGGTGAAACCTCAAGTACTCTTTATGAACATTTTCACATGTGAGAGAATTAGTGGGAAGTGTGTGTTAGTGCGTGTGGATGGAAGCAGGTGAAGACATGTGCAATGTTTCAGTGGATTACTGGGGTGTGCACTTTGAATTAAAGGCTATAGGTAGTTTTTTTATAAAGTGATTTTAAAAAGGGAAAATGAATTTTGGTAATTGAATTTGGAATGAATGTTGGGTTTCATATTTTGAAAGTGGCATTGAAAAAAGAGGTTTTGAAATCTAAAATAAAATAGGGAATTTTGGTTGTGTTTATATTTGCTGGTTTATTTTGAGATGGTTGTTTTGGATGAAGCCGCTTTCTTTGATGTTGCTTCGGCTTGATATTTGTTTTGGTTTTGTGTTTTATATGTTGTTCATAAAATTCCACCCAGAATGTTCCCCAAGGTTTTTGATAATTCATGCTATATTTTTAGTCCTTCTCAGACATTGCCTATCATTCTTGGTGATCGGGGTCTGTTAGAAGAAGTTGAATGGATTGACAGGATCAAACGCGTCTTTAGGGTTATGTGAACTCCCAAAACTGTTAGAGTGCATTCTGTTTTGGGTCTGTCTGAAGGTATGACTCTGGAAGAATGGGAGTTGGATTACCCACCGTTAATGCGATTTGGGATGACATGAGATGTCATTAAAATTTGTATTTGTCAGATTGTTTATACCAGAAGAGGTAAAGAAAAAGAAACGGGAAGAGCTCATGAGTATTAAACAGGGCTAGTGGATGGTGATGGAATATGTTGACCATTTTAAGGATCTTGTGTCCTTCTCTTGTGAGGTAGTTTTACATGATTTGATGTAGGAATATCTTTTAATTGGGGATATTCTCATAGAGTTCAAAGAGTAGGTCCTCTTTTCTAATGACCATCATTTCTAGAAGTTTTTGGATGATGTGTTATTTGATGATCTGGTCTCCAGAGTGCAGGTGTTTGGAAATCTAGCATATCCAGTTACTCTTGAAGGTTCCCCATCTGGCGTGCAGGTTGTTCTATAGGAACTTGTTTCCAAAGAGTCCTCGGTAGTGATTTTGGCTTCTAGTTCATCGGACCTTTCAGTGGTGTTCCCCAAGTGTGTCCTGTTCGGGCATGGGAAGTCGTCATGTTGCATCCCTCCAAAGATGTGTCATCACTATGGGTTCCTGGGTCATCTAGAAAAGTTCTGCAGGAAGTATTTCTTAAAGAAGACATTGTGACTAGAGTAATTTCAGTGCCAGACTGTGGTCCGGGAGATGCTTCAACCATCATATCCATAGCCACAGACCTTGGGGTGAAGCTCGTGCTCAGTCATGAGTTTCTAGGGGTTTGAATCCTTGGTCTGGGTCTGGTGTTTTGTATTGGCTGTAGAACATATAAAGTCATTTCAATTTCATTTCTCTATTTTTAATGTTTTGAAGTTTTTGTATGTTTATTGTTTCATCATGGATTTATAGTAGACATGTTATGTTGTAATTGAACAAATTATTTATGATTATGGTTTTCTGAATCGCAGGACTTTCTTAAAAGTTATTCGGTCCTTGTCTATCCTGGTTTAGTGGTGTTTCTTTGGAGATGTAAGTTCCAACGAAAGATTTAACGCTTGTAGTTATACTTGGGTTCACTGGTGGGATGATGTTCTTCTTAGAAGTTTTTTCTTTAGTGTTCGGGGTTTTTATTATGGGTTAGAGTTCCATGTTTTAGTGGAGGTGTTGTTTTGCTCGTGCTATTGACGATATTTTGGAACTGTTTGGAGTTCCCGCATCAGCCCCCCCTCTCGAGGTGGTATATTTATGGGTTAAATTTCCAATATAGTTGAATTCTTGTGGTGAGGAGAAACCTCTCATGTTATCATGTTCTCTTGGGTTGTGGTTCCATACAATTTTAGTTGGGAATGTATTCTTGCTTTGTCCATTATTCTGCTGGGAGACTTTCTGGGGGACGAATGTGACTGTGGTGGGGAGAATTGTCACATATGTCTTTTAAAATTAATATTAATTTTATTAATTCAATTTTTTCGGGTTCTCGTTCCATGGTCCGAGCTGGGTCCCCGATTAAAATTTTTTGTCGTTTAATATTTTTAGTGGGTTTCGGACCCATGCGCGGTCACCGCACGGTGAGCGGTAACCGTGCGATTTCCCCAGGTGTTTGTGCAGATGCCCAAGTGGTCTGGGTTGAGGCACACAACTTGTGTGTGGTTTATTATGTCGTGTAATGAACATGCAATGACCTTGTTTTCAGAACCAGATAAATAAATGGATTAAATTTGAATAGAAATGAATGTTCGATAATAATAATATGTTGTTATTTTTAGTATTATTAAGATTATTATTATGAAAATTAAAATTATTAATGATATTATTATTCTTTACATATTATTATTATTTTCATTATTATTATTCTCATTATTATTATTTTTATAATTTTTATTTTTATTGTTAATAAATTTTATTAATATTACCTTTATATTAATTTTATTATTAATGTTTTGGTTTTATTATAATAATTATTCTAATTATGTTATTATTATTATTATTAATATTAAAAATATTATAATTGTTAATAAAATTGAATGAAAAAAACACATACACTAATCTACTCGTCGGCCCCCTCCTTCACCTTCCCTGTCCGCATGCACCAGGCCCCCCTACCCGGTCCTCTCCTCCACACCGCCTCCCCTATACGGGCACCTCACCGGCTCGGGCGCCTCCTCCTCCCGGCGGCGCCCTATCTGGCCTCCCTCCCTACTCATGCTACCCCAGGCCACCTCCAGCCAGGCGCCTCTGGTCAGGCACCTCCTGCCACTCTGGGCTCACGCGCGCCGGCCAGGACACCTCCGGCCGACCCCCTTGCTCCGCCACTCCGCGCCGCACGTGCCTCAAGCCAACCTCCCACGCGACCCAGATTCCAATGTGCTGCTTTTTCTCCCACCATGAATTTTCATTAACTTTTTGGGGTTTTTATCATTTTACATATTCCATAATGAATTGAAGGTGTGTTTCACACGTTTTTCTCATTGTCTAGGATGTGCGCTTGGTCTGCGGGGTGCTGTTCAACCATCCATTGTGGTTTTGTCACGCCCGCTCTTGGTTTGAGGAAGGTAATTCCATGGTTTTATTTTCTGCTGTCTAATTGATTCTTGGGTGTTTTATAATTTTATTTTATGTGATTCACATATTTTTTAATCCCATAATTTTTTTTTCTATAGTGTTTTTAAATTTTTAGAATCAGTCAAAAACGTGTCAAAGTCAATTCTTGGTTCGAGTCTGCAGTTATTTGATTCTGTTCCAAGTAATGTTTTGATATTTTTTAAGGCTATTTTTTTGGGGCATTTCATTTTATGTTAATACAGTTTGATAAAAAAATATATTGACTATAAATATGTGGTTTTTATAATGATTATTGGAACTTGGTGCATTTGATAAAATACTATAGTTTTCAAAGTAGAATTATGGTTTTTTATGAAATTTTTATCCATGATTATGTTGTGTGTAGGCATTGGTTATTTGTAAACATGGTTTGGTTTATAATTTTGGTATTATTATAATGTGCCAATAGTGTTAAGGTGTTAAAATAAAAATGTGGATCTTTGGTTTTTAATGTGGCGGTGTGAGTTCTCTTCATATAAATTGAGAGGTTGGTTTTAGTTTCAATGTGGTTGTTTTGTGGGAATAGTGTTGGTAGTTTTCTTGAAATTAAGATGTGCCATTGGATGTTGGAACATCCATGGGTGCACTTGGTGTACCCATGGACATTCCTTCAAGGGACAATGCACCTTTAAAATAGTGATTCCTTAAAACCTTGTTTTTCTAAATGATTTGTGTTTCTTATGTAATATTTGGTCCATTGTGGGGATTTTATGAAAGGTTCGAAGTGTGTTCTCAATGGTGTGCCCTTTTGGTTTTGAAAATATAAAAGTAGTATTTATGTAATTTTTTGGGTAAATATTTTGTACATGAAAACATAAAGGCCCGTTTGGATCTTCCAATTCATGGGTGGAGTTGTGTTAACTTTTATAATGGTTTGTGTTTGGAAATTGTGATTTCCTTGTTGGAACAATAAATGTATTTAGAATAATGGTTTCGACGTGCTTTTTTCATGACGGAATGTTTGGAACTTTCAGATTTAATGTAACATTTACGTTTAATATTTGAAATGATGACATTTTGATTAATGTTTGCCCATATAACATTTTTAGTATTTTGAAAAATGTATTAAATGGTTTTAATGATTTCATTGCATGAAGGCCTGTTGGAACCTTTGATTCTATGTATATTTATACATATGTATATATATACTGGTGAACCTCTATAGGGGGGATATCCCTTATGGGTTATCAAATGGAGTGTCAGTGTCTGGGGTAGGCAAGTGAGATGAGATGAGTCACACATGTGAAGGCTTCTAACTTACACAGTATTATTGTAACCACCATGGGTTCCAAGAATGTTTTAGAGATTGAGTGACGGTTGCTGACAAACCCTGATTAGAGAAGTTTCTACCCCTATATTTTTTGTTAGGCAAGGTGGTCATTTCCACTGGATTGGTCATTTAGGGCGGCTAGTTGGTTATAGACTTAGGAGATTCACCATATTATAGAAGGTGGTTTTGAAACCGAGTATATCTAGGGGTATTATATGGATGTTTAGGATAACCCATGGTTACTGGATTATCGTCATTTCTTGTTTACATTACGTGTACCAATTTATTTTCAGTTATAACTCTTACATGTTTTACTATGAAAAAACATTGGTATATTCGGTTTTGGATTTTTTTTATAAAATGAAAAATAATTTTAAAAATGGTATGCAATGTGTGTTGGGTTTATAAATGGGAAAAACATGTTGCTTATTTTCAAATGTGAAAACCATTCTTTTATAATTGTATTTCAAACTTGTGTTGGTGGATTATTTTGGTAAAGGGGAAGTTGGATGCTCTGGTTTATTTTAGAATACCTACTGATAATTTTTAATGCTCACTCCTATTTTAAAATTTCAGTTGTAGGTTTCCATGATCAGGTTTTATTGGATAAGTTTCTCGTTATTGGAGCAAAGTCTACCTTTGGTCGGGAGGTAACCAAAATGGTCACGTGGAGGTATGTTCTATATTATTCAATTTACGCTTCTTGCATTAGGTTAATTAGCTATTTATATTTATCTGTTTTCTTCTTTATTTCTCTTTGTTCATAGGCCAAATCGTTCCCAATGATTAAAAGTTTAATGCACGACACTGGTGGTCAGCCCGTGGGGATCAAGAATTCCCTTTGAGCCATGTAGCGGATAGGCTCGGGGGACCGGTTTAGGGTTGACCAGGGTTGGATCGTTAAATTACTTGACTATATGTAATGTGGTACAAGATAATGGTATTTTAGCATAATTGGTAAGGCATACGAAGGGAATATTCATTCGGAATTCAAAAACACATTATGAACCATCACGATGGAACTAAATAGGGCATTGCTTTGAATAACCTAGGAAAACCTATAGCTTAATTGAATGAAGAAGTATGAAACCTGAATAAAAACTATGTAAGGGAATATTCATGATATTATTTTATCCTAATTTGATATATTTTTATTGTACTATTCTATCTGGTTTTAGTCAACAAAGAGAACTAAATTGAACATTGATAACATTAAATGTTTCGGATGTTGGATGTATGTGAATGATGGAAATCAATTTCCCCAATGGAGATATCATTAAGAAAATAAAAAAGGGGTATGATTATGGGTTATACATCATAAGATAAAGATATTTCAAATGACATGTTAAAGGTATATGATTCTCAACCATTATTTTTCCATATAACAAAAGAATCGATAATAGATTAAGTTTAATGAAAAATATGACATGATTCATATTTTATATTCAAGGAAATCGGTATAATGAATGTTGTTGATGAAACATGTGAAATGGTTTATGAATAATTTTAGATTAATTATGAATTTATGTTTTTAAATATAGATATTTTTTATATGAATCATGAAATAAATAAGTATCCTCACAATAATTTCTCTTTAAGGATTGAAATGGACATAATATATGGTGATGATGACCCATAACATTGATTTCATTTAAAGGTGATATTTCTATTTTGAGAAGGTAACCCTTAATCAATTTCTCATATTGATAAAATGATCTTTAGGTAATGATATTCTATATATGAATAATTAAAATCATTGGTATAGATTACCCTATATCATATTATTGAAAAGGTTCTCTATATAATCGATGACTAAGTTAAAAAATTATTTGATTTAAATCATATATTCATTTATCATTTGGATAAGGAAGCATGAATTTTTCCCCAAATAACTTATGGAAATCATTGGAAAACACGACGAGGTTATTCCAAAATATTAATATGTTCTCTCTCAATATGATGATTTGTTCATATTAGATAACTATTCAATATTTTTTATGTATATAATAACTAATGGAATGAAATATCATTATACTCATGATCTGGTAGTACATTGTGAATGAAAAATTCCCCTTAATATTTAGAAAAAATTGGTGTTGATAAGGGAACAAAAAAGGGTGACGTTGTCCTGAAATCATGATATTAAATGTTTTCAAGATAATTATTAAACATTATAAAAAATGATATTGCAGATAAAAACATTGTCTTACTACTTTTATTTATTATGAATATGAATTTACCTTATGCCATCATAGATTTATGGATCAGGGATTTTGACTTTCTCAAAACCTTTTTCTCAATTTCCCTCCAACAGAACATTACATTATGATTTCTTTTCCATGTCCATGTTTTCACATCCCACATATGTTCTCATATATATGGATCTATTTATGAGTAACATTGTGTATCCTTTATGGTTCCAAATTTAAAATTTTAAGATATTTATTAGTAATCATTTTTATGATGTTGGTATTTATAAATGATGCATTAAAATAATAAGCTATTGATAACCTAGACGAATTCTGGTGGATATATTTTTTTATGGTGGGTAGAATGTAACATCTTATTATTTTTTAATTTTTTTTAAATTTTTCCCTTCTTCAAAATAATTAATTCATATTTCTGTTTTTCATTTCACTATGTCATATATTTCTTCCACATCTGACCTACGTGGATTATTATACACACAACACTACTTATTGTGAGTTATACACAACATTCAGTTCTTATAAAACATCATTTTATAGTAACAATAATTTAAATAAGATAATTATATCCTAGAAAATAAACACATAAATATGAAAATTAATAACTAATTTACATATATTATTAATAATGGTTTCACAAAAATAAAAAATATTTATAATGAAATTTATAAATTCTGTTATATTCTTTATATATATTAAAATAATATTTTCTTAAAGAAACTATATTTTTATTTACTTTTGTGATCAATAGTAAAATTAATTTTAGAATGAAAAAGATATTTAGTTTGATAAAACAAATTATTTCATAATTTTTAAATTTTATTAGTTTGAATTTTGGGGATATTATTGAGAAACATGAATTTTTTTAATAGAAAAAATTACTGCAGTTGAGTTAAAAATAACATTTTCAAATAAAAATTGAATACTGAAAAATTATAATTCAAATCAGTTTTTATATTCAGGAAATATCAATTATGAATACATTATTCAAATTTTTTTCATGGTAGTCATTTTTTATATTGAAAATATATTTAAAATCATATTTATCTTTTTAATGTTTTTACATTAAAAACTAGTTTTCTCGCCATATCTACAAGATTGGCATTAAACATAATTTTCCCACATATGTGATATGAATATTTAAATGATGTAATTCATGGATTTAGTAATTATGATATTGGTTTACTAATAATATAATCTTTAATTGTGACCACATTGATTTTTGAAAGTCATTGAAATTACCCACAACGATTAATGTAAGAATAAGAATAATTTTGTACTAAAACATAATCATAAAGACCAGAAAGAACTAGAAACATGTTAAAAATCCATTGGATGAAAATAAATAGACCATATACTCTATTAGATATAATATTTTGGGTTATTGGGATATTATAAAATCTATTATTCTTACATAAAAGGTTTAGTAATTAAAATATAAAAAATGGAACTTTCCATACAATTAAATTCTATAAAATGACATGTTATGTAAAAAAATAGTATTTTTGTTTGTATATATATTTTTGAATGAGAAATGTTTTATTTTTATCATAATAAAATGTCAATATTTTTTTTTGATGATTTAGTTACTTAAAATTCTTACAAAACAACAAATTATTGATTATTTAGTTAATATTTTACTATATTAAATGATTTTATATCTTTTAAATCTAATTTGAATTTATTTAATTAAGGACTTTAATTATTTATGAAGATTAATATATAATATTATACATAATTAAAATTATTTTATTTCAATTCCCAAATCATATTTATATATTAACATTATGTTTACATAAATAATGTCAAAATTGAATTTATTGTTATTTTGAAATAAATATAAATTTATTAAATGATTTAAAATTAATAAAAATAATATATTCTGCCAATATATTTGTATAGGTTAAAAAGTTTTATTATGATATATTAATTTATGAATATTTATTTTATAATTAAAAAATTTACCCATATATTTTAAAAACATTGTTTTCATGATCTGGGTATAATAAATGTTCTGCATGTCAGAGGCCCTTGATTTAAAAATTAATTGCATCAAAACTGGAGTTTTTTGTTTGAAATATGAGTATCATATTTACATTTAATATTTTAAATATTTTATAACCATACTCACATTTATTTTTTAATTATTCTAAAATTATATAGGTTAGATACATTGATGCTTTCTTAAAAACTAAAACAATATGATTAGGGAATCATAAAATTTTAGGAACAAAATTATTAACATGTACATATTTTTTTGAATATTTTATATGACCATACATTAAAATTTATACATTATTTTTCAATTTTTGAATAACATTAGATAAATTATACATCCAATTATTTAATACCTTTTGGTATTTACAAGATTGAAACTCTCCCTCTACTATATAAAGTGAGGAACTCTCCCTCATACTCACACACCATAAACTACATAGTTTTAGTAAATCTATAACCTATTCACATTCCAAAATCCATTACTTAATCATTGAATTTACCCTTCAAATAGAAAACATATGAGGAATCCTTTTGGTATGACCCAATAAGAGTTACATAATTAAGAGGTAAGGACTTCTCTCTTGCTTCTTTATTTCATATTGTTCCTCCACCGATCAACTATCATTATTTTATGAGTTCATAAAATAAATTGTATAATAAATAAACTAAGATTTTATTATTCTAATTTTTATACTTGAAATAACAAATGCCTATATCTAATAGGTAACGAACACATTATTTATGTGTGTAAAGACCTGCCACCTCCAAAAATGATGATTGTTAATTTTTCCTTAGAACCTCTCATGTTAGAAATTATGATTTATGTTCTATTTATATAGTTTATATTTTATATTAATTATTTCATTATTATTATGTAATAACATTAAAACAAATGTAATTTGACATTAATATTTTTTTAAATATGATAATTTACTTTGGAGAAGTGTAGACTTCCTCCCATTTAAAACGCTATGACTCATTCACACACTACATTGAATTTATTAAAGATGAATTTAGTGAAAGTATATGGTATATATTAAAAATAATCCCACTTTAATTATTATTTATATTTTCATCTTTCATTTTTTTTCTTTCTTTTAATACTATAACAAAAATAGAATCCACACCACGGCCTACATACAAATTAATGTCTCCATGAATAGAGTTTTTCATTTCATACATTTATATTCTCTTAATTATGATAGTAAAAATATAATGAATATAAAGGATATTTATATTGTGGAATAAATTTTTTAAATAATTATATAATTATTAGAAAAAATGATACAACAAATTAATACACATGTGAATACTAAAGATAATATAACCAAAAGTGATACCATAACATAGGATTGTTAACAAGAGGGTAATATAAGTTCATAATAAAAAATATGGTATTATAAATAATTATATGGTAATATAAAATACTTATAAAATACTTATATTTATTAAACATGTGGTTTTTATGAGTATGATGAGTTTCAATATAGAGGGTTTGGAGATTTCATCTCTATTTCTATTTCTGTGAGATAAATGATTTATTATCTACAAAATCCTTTTGTGTAGTGTGTGCACTGCCATTGAATGTATTCAATGATTCATATAATCAGATTTAGGGGAATTTAAATATTTATTAGATGATATTTATATCATATTATTACTATTTCAAAAGCTATCAAATTGGTAAGACAATTTTTTTTTATTTTCTTCCTTTAAGACAAATTTTTTATTATGCACCTACATTCTTCATCGTGTTTTACATACTCCGTTTTACAAGTTTTATCAATAATAAAATTCATTTAATTATATTTAAATCTCCATGTAATTCTATTTTCTTACATTTATATTATAATCCCATGTTACCAAGTGATGTGAGTTTATTGAGACATTATCACTACCTTTCGAGATTATGTATGTTGATCATTCCTTTGATTAAATAATATGATCCATATATTAGTAACTGCCATGAATTTTATTATAATCTAGTTATTAATGATACTATAATATATTGGTACCATTTTGAATACAAAATTTTCGTTGTATAGTTATGAATTGGTTTCTAGAAGTGTGTGTCTTTGCCAATCTCTTTGGCCAGAAATCTGAATATTTTCAAAAAACAAAATTTCAAAATTCATTTTGATAAAAATTTATAATTTTATTTGATGATCCTTTTCAAAGAAAAACTATTTTAAATTTTTTTAATGTTTTTTAAATAATCCTTCATATGTTTTCAATTTATTTTCAAGGAAGACTTTTATCAATGGGTTTTCAAGTTTATTTTAAATGTTTTCAAGGAAATTTTTTTTCTAAAACATTTTCATGAATTCATTATATGTTTTCAAATTATTTTCATATAAATGGTTTTCATAAATATTTTATGATTTCATTATATTTTTTCAATGTTATTCCTATATAACTATTTTTTTAAACGAATTTCAAGATTTATTTAAAATTGATAAAGGAAAATAGTTTTCCAAATGAATTCAAACATCTTATATTATTTTTTACTTTTATCATTTATGTAAAATGTTTCCAGAATTTTCAACATTTTAAAAATAAATTTTAAAATATGAAATGTTATTTTTTTCAAGACATGATTCTAAAGGTTCTTTCAAAATAATTTTTTTTCTAAGTAGATATCTATTTGTGTTACTCATTCCATTATAGATATATGATTCAATATTTTCATTCATCTAATTTACTTGAATGTATTATGTTTTCATTGATAGATATTTGTGAAACCTCTTTCTCTTTGACACGTTAAATGCATTTGAAACCTACTTCTTCCATGGGTTATGATTTCAATGATTTATTAAGAAATATTTATCTATTTCCACAGGTTATGAAATGATTACATTGACCAGATTCCCATTTAATTTAACGATTTATGTTATGTCTTATGTATATGATCTTGTAGAACATTAATGTTTGATTTAATTATGGGATGTTTGAGACCTATATCTCCCTCCAATTCATTGCGTAATGTATTATATCTAATAAGATAGACTAATATGGTATTGGGTATGAACATTGACTATTATTATTATCATGGGAGTGAACCCTTCATACCATGATTGTGTGAGTAGTGGAATAATCATACTAATATGTCTGTGTGAGTGAACCATGACTTCCATGATGGTATGCGAAGTAAACCCAAACTACCACACTAGTCTAAATATTGGTTCCTTTGCTACTATTGAAATAATATTATATGTTTATGTGTCTACCAAAATTCCAAATTTTATTCCTATGTTATTATATAATAGAATTTGATCTTTATTTTCATATGATTCATATCATCAGAGTTGTCATTTTTATGAAATGATTCATTTTTAGGATCATTGATATTCATGGTATTAAGTTATATTTTATTTATCATGTTCTTATACACTTATGATACTAATTATTCTTATATATCTTTCTTGTTTACATTTTATGATCATCTGAAATCATTCCTTTTTATGTTTACGTCCCACAAGTTATATATATGTTTGTTATATTTGAATTGTATAAGGGATCTAGTATTGAAAAACATACTGTGAGATGATGCAGATCATTTTTATTCTAGTGTTTATGTTTCAATGTCTACAAATTCAATAGACTAATACAATATTTTGAATATATTTGTTTAATTTTCATTAGTATTATTAATAATAAATGTAATTTCAATATATGGAATGCTATGGTCACTATATTATCTCACTAAATTATTAGTATAAATTAATTTTATGTCCAATGAAAATGATAGAGGTGTATCACACAATTATTCTATTTTTTTGGCCTCATATTCCTTATTAGATTTATCCTCCTATTACATCATAGAATTTAAATCCATCTACAGTTTATTTTAGGGAGTTTAGGAAAGTATTTTTTGAATCAATTTTAATTACTTCATTCAAAACCATTACATCAATTTTTTTCATATGATTAATATTACTGATAAACATCTATTAATGAACCTACTATCCCTCCATGTGACATTACCACTACAGGAAATGTAACCTTTATCAACGGTTTCAAATTTTTTGTAAAGGCCAGACAAAAGTTGGAATAAACAATACCAACGATTTCCCAAACCGTTGGCTATTAAGTCATGGGGATAGACATACCCCAACAGTTCTATGGTAACTGTTTGGATATGGGTTCATAATGAATTATATACAAACAATTACAAGATATAATTGGTAAAAATGTTTACAAATTCTTTAAAATAGTAGGAAATATCAAAATCCATGTATATACTAATGGGTGTCCAAACCATGGGAATAGACTTTTACCAATGGTTCCTCACAAACTGTTGAGAAAAGTTAGGTATAGAATTTTTACCAACAGTTTGTAAACTATAGGTATATACATATTCCAATAGTTTCATGGAATGTGTTGGTATATGTTTTCTTTTCAAACATATTTCAAATGTTGTAAAACATTGGTGTATTATTTATGCACCTACAACAGTAGTATGCTAACCCCCCCTGTGCACCTACAATAATGCACATCCACCAGTTCTCAACACACACATACCTACAGTTCTATATATAATTACCTGGTAAAACCATATAGAATTAACACATAATTATAAAGTAATTGATGTAAGTATACATATAAAAAATGTATACCAAAATTACATTAACACATATTTTATATGTTAATTAAATACATAATTAATTAAATTCAAAATTCAAAGCATTTACCGTATGTAATAATGAATACTGAATATAATAAATAATATATTTTATTATCTATAAAAAATATAGAATTTTATTTTGAATTTATAATGTAATAACTCTAATATAATAAAATCATGTTTTTGGTCTTGAATAATCCAATGTTGTTCATATACATGGATGAATTTAGATGAGATTCGAATTTTGTATATTGTTGGGTGACATGATGTAGTAATGGGTAATGTGATATGGGGTAGAGGATCTAATGATTAATGTCTATCCCAAAGGGTGGGGGTGTCTATTGGGTGGGGGTGTCTAGGCGGTGCGGGAGTCTAGTGGGTGGGGGTTGTCCAGAGGGGTGGGGGATTTCTAGGGGGTTGGAGTGTCCAGGGGGTGAGGGTCTCTAGTTGGTGGGGGTGTCCATGGGTGGGTGCTCTCCAGTTGGTTATATGACATCTAAGGGGGTAGGGGTGTCAATGGGCTGGGGGAGGGGCCTCTCTAGAGGGATTGGGGGTTGTCCAAGGGGGTAGGGGTGTCCAGGATTGGGTGTGTCTAGGGAGAAGGGGGGTGTCGGAGGGTGGGGGTTTTAGGGGGTGGGGGCTATCCCAGAGGTTGGGGGTATTCCAATGGGGTAGGGGTGTCCAGGGGGTGGGGGTGTCCAGTGGGGGGGGATGTCTAGGGCTGGGGGATATCCATGTGGGTGGGGGTGTCTAGGGGTGGTGGTGTCCAGGTGGGGTGTTGGTGTCCAGTGGGTGGGGGTTTCTAAGGGGATGGGGGGGTGGAAAGATGGGTAAGGGTGTATTGGGGGGTGGGGTGAGAAAGTCTCTGGGGGTGGGAAGTGGGCTATCCGAGAGGGGTTGTCCATGGGGGTGGGGTGTTTAGGGGTGGGGGTGTCCAGGTGATGGGGTGGCATCAAAGGGGTTTGGAGCTATCCATGGTGGTGGGGTGTCTAGGTGGGTTGGGGTGGGGTTGTCCAGGTTGTGGGGTGGTGTCCAGGGGTGTGGAGTGTGGGGGGGGGGGTTACAAGGGATGGAGGCCATTCCATGGGGTTGGGGGTGCCTTGAGGGTGGGGTGGGGGGATTCCATGGGGGTCGAGGGTGTTTGGGGATGGTGGTGTCCATGAGGGTGGGTGTTGCCCAAGGTTGGGGGTTGTCCATGGGGGTGGGGTGCCTAGGGGTTGGGGTGCCTAGGGATAGGGGCATTCTAAGGGTTTTGGGGGTGTCCAGGGGTGGGGGTGTCCAGGTGGTGGGGTGTCATCTTTGTGGGTGGGGGTGTCTAGGGGGAGGTGGGAGTGTCCAGGTGGTGGGGTGGTGTCCAGGGGGTGGGGGTTGTCCAGAATTTTGGGGGGGAGGGAGGATATACTAGGGGGTAAGGGTGTCCAAGGGGGTGTCTAGGGGGTTGTCAATAGGGGTTGGGGGATATCCATATAGGTGGGGTTCCCAGGGGAGTGGGGTTGTTTAGGGGGTTGGGGTTGTCCAAAGGGGTAAGAGGTCAAAGGTATGGGGGTGTCTAGGGGGAATGGGGGGGGGGGGAATCCAGGGGGCATATCCATGTGGTGGGTTGTCCAAGGGGGTGGGCATCCCGGGATGGGTGGTTTCCAGGGGGGTTTTTTATAGGGGTTGGGGTGTCTAGGGGGTGGGGGTGTCCAGGTGGTGGGGTGGTGTCCATGGGTTGGCGATTGTCCATGGGTTTGGTGTTGTCCAGGGGTGATGGGGGCTATCCATGGGTGTGTGGGTGTCTTGGGGGTGGGGTGTCTAGGTTGTGGGTGTATACAGGTGGGGTGGGGGCTATCTAGGGGTTGGGGGTTGTCCAAGGGGTAGTTTTTTCATGGTGGTGGGGTGGTGTCTAGGGGGATGGGGGTTGTCCAGGGGGTGGGGGCTGTCAATGGGGGTAGGCGGTGTTTATGCAGGTGGGTGGTGTCCAGGGGGTGTGGGGGATGTTCATGGGGTGGGTTGTGTCCATGGGAGGGTATAATTAGTCATAGTACATCATCAAGTCATGTTTTATTATTTATAGATAAATAAAAATAGATAAATTGACCTACCTAATCACACATACATTCAGGCACACAAAATCGGTAAACATTAAATGTCAGTAATATCAGTAAAAAATGTAATAGATCAATCTATCCCACATCACAATTATTAGCATCACTATCATCATCATCATCACCCTCATCATCATCATCATCGTCATCCCCATCATTTCCCACCCCTCCTCAAAACCAACCTCCTCACCCTCGTACTCATCCTAAACCGACTTTTTCCTTCGTCCTCCACCTTGCCCTACTTTTCTACCTCAACCTCCTACTCCTCCACCTTGGCCTCCTCCTAGACATCATATCACCCACCAATATATATTCCACCTAGTTTACCATATATAGAATTCATCAACGACATATATTCATCAAATGTTGTGCTGGCCTCTGGTGGAAGTATTGGACGTAAAACTTCCATTAGTTTCATAAATGCAGTTTTTAACATAACATATAGTTATGTCATCTCTGTGGCCATTTTTTCAGTATTTTCTTCCAATTCATTAACATATTGGAAAATATTGGCACTAATACTAATAAATGATGAGGGACAATACCTCTTTGGGAAAATACTCTTCCCAGGTCGGTAGTGTACTCCGTCGGAGTGCTCATCTCTTAACAACTGATGAAAGTTATCTTTTGAATGAAAATTGTCATGTTAATGGGAATCAAGGGCCTCTAAAGATTCTTGTTTCAAATATAAATAGATTATTAAGTTATCAAATAGATATTAATATCATAAATTAACAAATGGAAACATAAAATCTGCAGCAATGTTGGTTCATTAACTTTCGTTTCATCTTTCTTCGTTCGACTTGAGTAAAATATTTTTTCTCGTGGCATCCATACATAAATATTCAACTTTTCCCACTACAATGACAATGAATTAGGGAAACCATTATTAAAAATAGGTTACAAATAACTAATTTCATAACTAAAATTATATAACAACTTTAGAAATCAAATAAATTATGGAGGAAACAATAGAAAATGAATGTTGTAAAAAAAAATTATAAACATCTATCATACCTGCTTCCTCTGATGATCTGGAATCATAGTACATAACAATGTTTGGAGGATTTTTTTAGCATCAATTTTATTGTATTTCATCCCTATTATTCCAAAATAAAATTCAATAATACCAAATATAATATTAATTAAAAACATGAATTTTTTTTATTTAAATACCTCAAATGTGATTAATACCATAAAATGGGTAGTCATCCAATGAGTAATCATCTATAGATACTATTATATTTTAAATAAATCAATGATATGGTCTTCCTCTAACTCTGCGCCTTGTCTAGAATTCCATCCAATATTAAACTCATGATTATAGGCTCTTCAAATCTTACTTAAATCCTTTAAATGTGATGGTCGTGCACCCTCACCATCGGGGGAATTAAAATGATGTTGACACGAAAATATTAATTTATATAACTACCAAAAATAATATACTACATTAAATAAAACATATTTTTATGCATATCGCTTCCCATGCATTTTAGTTGACTTTATTTAGAAACTGTCTCTTTGATATTGGGCTCACAAGAATAATGTATGGGTATTTTGAATGGGTGGCCAAAAAACTCTGATATTGCAACCATGTTTTTTCATTAATTTGAGTATCTTCATTACTGTACGCCATCAATTTCATGTAGTGGTTCCACAATTCACACTTGTGTGTACACCCCCGCCCCTCCCTTCTATATGTAGATGTATCTGTTATGAAATAAAAATGAAAAAAATTCAATATTATTTATAATGAAAATAAAAAATGGTATAAAAAATTATTAGGGTTTTAGAAATATAAAAATAATAGTTTGATCAATTTTCACCATTGGATTATTAGAAACTGAATGAAGACCCTATGCAGGTGGAGTGGGTCGTAAATAATGTTGTGTAAGGATAGACTATGGTGGAGTATGAGTCAAAGAAGAAGTAATTTAAAAACTCGGAGAGAAGGAAGTATAAATAAAATAAGATGGCACAAATGACTGGCTTAATGTTGTAAGGGGAGTGGGAATCATCACTGGATATGGTAAAGATGGGTGAGGAGACTCAGATGTAAAGGGTGGTGAAAAAATGGGAGGCCTAAATATCTTTGGTGACCCTAAAAACACACTGGGATTAAAATGTGGGATAAATTGTATGTTAGGTGGAGGGGCATGGACTAATCGGGTACGCCGTCCAGATTGGCTAGATCTCATACAACCCCACCCTTGTATGAACACCATGAGTACTAGGACCACTACTCGGTTTCTCATCAAATAATTGTCACCTAAGAGGTGGATACTTCAAAAAGGTTTAAAACCAAATTAATCACATGAAATTATATTTTATTTAAATATATATTTGAAATAAAATACTCACCACTTGTACTAGTTGTGGAATTCCCATCTCATCCATCCAACGATTTTCTGTCCATCATCTTTTTCTATCACCTCTATTCAATTGGTTTGATTTCCTATATTTGAAAAAAATAGAAGTAATTAGAAAAGTTTATCTAATGTGTAAACCAAAAAACAAACTAAATGAGAGGGAATAGGGGGATTCATGGATAATATAACTTTACATTATTTTAGGTGAACCTGAATAGATATATAATGAAGTCAATAAAATGTACAAGATGTAATAAATAAATTTAATTTTTAATAGAATTTTTATTTACTATGAAGAAACCCCATCATGTTAATAAGGGGTAAAGAACTTGTCAAAATTAAAGGAAAAATTAATTTCTTTATCCTAGGTAGATGATGCATGTATTATACATAATTTGAAGAAGTAGACAAACTATTATGTTGTTTCTATGGAGAAATGTTAATGGGAGGTATTACAGTTATAATAATTTTAATCATGTTCAATAAATCATTTAAACGTTCACTAAGCTAAAAATATATGTTTCATAGGATAAAATACCAATAAATTCCAAATTATAAAATGAAATTCAAATAAAATTTCACCCAATAAATATTTAAAATTCACATAATGGTTATGTTAGATACAACATATTTTTAATCAATAATAATTAAATTTGAATATATCCAATGTTAACAACCCATGTAGTAGTAATCTAAAATAATTGAGAACATGCATAGAAGATTTTATATATTTCCCACCACAACTTCAGGTTCCCAGTCAACTTTGAAAATTGAGATATTGGAGAAATCAAATTTTATAAATGGATCGTTTCCTATGGTAGTAGGGATGGTGTCAATTTCATCATCATCATCATCGAAAATATGTCTTGTAATTATTTCAATAATAAATCCAAATTCAAGTCAATGGCGGTCTTTGACCTCAAAAACTTGTTTCACCATTGGTGCCAATACATACGGTTCATCAGTAGCAAGAGTGAGTATTATATCAATTACTCGAAATCGACAATCATCAATAAATGTTCCCTGACATTTCATCGAATAAATTCACAAGAATTTCATCATTGTGACTTGTCCATGAGAATAATAATCCAATGTTATTATTTTTTCAATGAATCCCTAATAATCTACATTTTCGAATCACATACTAATATTTTATGCACATTCATATAAATCTGTCATGACAGTAACCATAACACTATCTTGTTGTGATCTCATGTTCTTTTCTAGTTCAGTGATTATAAATTAGTACCCATTGATGACAATTGATTTATAGTATCGAACCACGATATTAGAACCAAAAAGTTAAATATCTTATTACATCAGAGACATAGTCAGCATGAAAACTCAATACCTAAAATATAAATGAATAATGAACTTAATTAAATTTGATTTAATTATTTAAAAAAGTAATATTTTTACCTTTAATTTTAACCAATCAGGAAACTCTTCCCTATGAATAGTCACCCACATTCTAAAATATTAATAATGATGGTTTCTATTTAACATTAATTTAAGTTTCCTATAGATAAAAATTTAAATTTTTTAATAGTTATATATGTATGATTTACATATCTTCAATTTTAATACATGATGTATTAATCAAATAAATCATAGTTGAACAAAACTCTGCAATAATCCATTTCCTCTCTTCTAGGATTAATGTCATCAATGTATTTTATCTAGGAATTCCTCCTATTTGAAGAATTGATGGAAAAATGGGTCCTGTTTTCTAATTCTATTCTTCTTTGTCTCTCAATGGTCTATTAATTCATGTAGTATGATTATACAAATAATAGAGCAGAAATCCATACAATCTTTAGCCATGTAACCGTTCACGATAAAACCTTGAGGAAGATTAATATTTCAGACATTAGACTTTAATGTGTACAAATTTCATTTAGTTGGATACATCAAATGAAAATAAATATGTCCATTAAGAAGTATTTTAGTTAGAATATGGACAATAGGATGTAGCATGCATGTGAAAAATGATGGAGGAAATATTTTCTCTAACTCACACTAAGTAAATGTTGCATCTAGAAACATTTTTGTCAAAAAAATCATGGAAAACTTATTGTCACAATTATCTCTAAAAAATGGAACAACCGAATAACATCCTCCCATACATTATTGGGAAAAAGTTGATGGATTTATATTGGACTCAACTCTGGAAAAATGAGGTGATAATCATATGTCAACAAAGATTCTAGCCTCAATACTCTTTTGGTGACCCATTTAGATATGTTTCATGAAGAGACATCATAAAAACTAATAGTCTCTAGTATATCTAGAAATTGATTTTTTCCTATAGCTGTCATCACATAAGAAGCACATAGATCTTTCCATTTATATTCAATGATACAGACATGATGCAATTTTGATCTAATGCCCCTTTCCACCAAGTCACATCGAGACTGTAAATCATCTTTTTTATTTCCATTAACATTTTGATGAATATAATGCCACATTTAACATTTTTTTCAATGTTCATTAAGTCTACGAAATTACGTAACAATTTGGTTGACTAAAAATGGAAATCGTAGAAAATAATTCTCTTCTTCCAATTGTAATAGGATTCAGTGGAAGAATTCATTCTCTTTCTAGATTTAATTTGAACCTTCCCAAATAAAAAATTGAAATCTTTTAATTAATTAAGCACATCAGGTCTTTATATACTCTTATGTAGATATTCGGTCTCCGTGGTATTGTCAAATATATGTTGATTATATCTATATAGATGGACTATTTGTAAGAATCGTCGATGTCCCATAAAATTGAAACTATAACGATGTTTCTATCTTTTGATCATGTATTCTTTATACAAATATGACATGCTAGTTTTCCCTTCATTCTCTATCCAGACATCATTGAATTAGAAGTAATGTCATTGATCATCTACATAAGCGCACCACACATCTAAAATATGAATTTCGAACATGAATCGTATGTGTGCACATGCACATCCCAACAAAGTTTAAACTCTTTTACTAAAGGTTTAATGTATACAAATATATAATTGCTAGGATCATAAAGAACAAAAATGAGTGTACTCATGAAATTGGAAGGTTTTTTCATACACACCAATGGGGGAAGGATATAAATGTGTATAAATACTGGCCATGTGCTTCGAGAAGTTAGCATCTTCCCAAAAAGATTAAAACCATCAAATGAAATACCAAGCCTCACATTACACACATCTGTTGAAAATTCGGTATATAAAGCATCAAATCTCTTGCAAGAAAATCCATATGTACGGTGAACCAACTCCTCAATAGTCTTCATTTTCTCGGTATCACCCCATATCATTTCTATTGATATCTTATCAGGAAAAAATATATTTTGGAGTCTGGGGATCAATGGAAAGGGACACATTACTTTATTTGGAATATGAGATGGTGTTCCAACAACTTTTGGAATCTAGTGGGATGTGAAACATTTTATATAATCATTTCGTTCAACAGTATCATCCCAAAATAAACTGCAATTTTTTAGGAAAGCATGAATTTCTTTTCTTGATAATTCATGTTCCTCAACTAAATTCCATGTCATATTGTGGTTTGATGGAATATATGAATCATCATTAAGTATGTGCTTCAAAAATGTAAGAATTTAATCCATAAAAGTATTATAAATCCCATACATAGTTTTCTCATAAAACAATTGGATTTAAAATTCTAGAATTTCTATTTTACCAAATTTTCTATATACTGGAGTCATGGTAGAATCATTCAATTTTTTCAACCTAAAAACATCATCATTTTCATTAGAGGATCATGTGTTCTCATATTTAATTCTTATCAATTCACAATCCTTTCATTTTCATGATAAATTGTAAATGAAAACTGATCATATAACAAATTCTCAAATTCATTCCTCTCATTGGGATCACCATCAATTTGAGATTTCATTTTCTCCCAATTGTGATACCACACATAGTAGTTTTCCTGAAAAACATATTTGGTTATGTTGTATATGACCTTTTCACTTCTCAACCAATTTCTCCCAACGTAGTATGTAACATGTGCATTGTATGTGGCCACTATCTGAAGAATTATGAAATAAAAAATTTAAAATCTCTCTAAATTGTTTTGAAAATATCTTGAGATCCGATCGGTTTCATACATCCATATTCTATCCATTCTGTTTAAAAATTGTTATAAGTCATTTAGTGAAAAGAAATTCAATAAGATTGAAGTTTCATCAAAAATATATTTATGTAAAGCATAATTGTTCACGTTATATGAAACAATAACTTACACACTAATCTATATGAGATTCTAAATATAAAAGAAATTAAAATGCTCTATTTATAACAAAAATATCGTTTAAGAACTAAACATGAGTGTACAAGATCATGATAACTTATGAAGGATAATAATTTAATATATGAGTAAATTTTAATTCAAAGAAATTTTATATATTTGTAGATTATTAGAGTGATCACATTCACTCCCCAAGGGGTGGGGATGTCTACGAGTGGGGTTGTCCAGGGGTTGGGGGAGTTTCCTGAGGGGTGGGGGTTGTCTAGGGGTGGGAGGTGTCTAGGAGTGGGGGTGTCCAAGGGTGGGTAGGTGTCTAGGAGTGTGTTCTAGGGGTTTTGGGGTGTTCAAGGGATATAGGCTATCCAGGGGGTGGGGGATTCCCAAGAGGGTGGGGTTTCCAGGGGTGAGGGTTGTCTAAGGGGTGGGGGTGTCCAGGGGGAGGGGTGGTGTCCATGGGGGGGTTGTCTCTGGGAATGGGGGGTGTCTAGTTGGGGTGGTGGTGTCTATGGGGTGGGGGTGGGGTTCCAGGGGTAGGGCTATCCAGGGGATTGGGGTGTCCATGGGGTCTGTATGTGTCCAAGGGTGGCTTTCCATGGGATGTCCAGCGGGGGTGGTGGTGTCCAGGTGGTGGGGGTTTCCAGGGGGTCGGTTGTTGTCCATGAGGGTATACGAGGTGGTGGGGATGTGAAGGGGGTGGCAGTGGAAGGCGAGATGGGGGGGGGGGGGGTTCGAATGGGGTGGGGGTCTCCACCCCCAAACAAGGGTCTGAGAATCCAATATCTGTCCAATTATAGCATGACTTAATGCCTATTATAGATGACCCATGAGTCTTTTGGTGTAAACTATAAATATTATAATTATAAATTAGAATACACCTAATTGTAAATATACTTCCAAATATCATACGTGGATCAGATTTTATCTTCAAATCAAAATATCATACATTAATTCTCAAAAATCTCACCTAATTGTAAACATAACTCTATATTTTGAGCTCGGTATGTGTGTTTATGATGCCTTGCGAGGCTTGTTGAGATTTAATTATAGATTGTGATACAAGGTGTAAATATAGTATTTTCTATGTTTACATAGTTTTCTGTCTATGTCAAATATGATCTTATGTATGTTGTTTAGGAAGATGTTCCACATTTCCATGGGACACCTCTCATGGGATTGTGGTCTGTTTTATGTCATAAGGTGATATAGAGTTGTACGAATGTAAAATTTGTATGAGATCAATATGGATAGAGGATAAGAACCTGAGTGATATTTCTTTACAAAGATCTCTTCTTATAAGAAGGGTAAGAGTGAGTGTTGGTATGTAACTTCAAGAAAATTCATAACATGTGAAATCAACTCTACATTGGTTATATGTATTTTTAATTTTTTTTAGAGTATCAGAGAGGACAACCAACCCCCCAAATCCCTCCCTGAACAGTCCCCATCCCACCCCTATAGCTCCCTCCCACACCACCTAGACAGCCCACCCCCACTTGTATAGCCCCCTAAAACATCGGTAAAGCCCACCCCTAGCCCCCTAGATATCCCCCCTCCTCCCTGGACAACCCAGACCCCTCCCCCATATGGACAACCCCCCTTGGATAGCCCACCCCTAGGAAAACCCACACCCCCTCCCCCACATAGAGAACCCACCCCACCCCCATCCCTGGATAGCCCCCTCCCCCACACCATTGTAGCACCTACCACTGGACATCCCACCCACCCCACCTAGATAGACCCCCCTCCCACCTGCAAAGCCTACCGCCACTGCCACCTGGACACCCCCTCCCCACATCACCTAGACAGACCCCCACCACCTGGACACCCCCACCCCACCCCCACCCCACTTGGACAACCTACCCCCCCCCCCCAACCTGGGCAGCACACCCCCCCCCCCTCCATGGACAGCCCACACCACCTCCCCTACCTTGACAACCCACCCCACCCCCTGGAAAGCCCACACCACTCCCCCACCTAGACATCCAAACCCACACCGTAGGAAAACCAACCCCCTTGAAATCCCACACCCCCTCTCCCACCTACACATCCTACCCTGACCCACATGACCGCACAAACCCCTCCTTTGACACCCCAACTCCCCTACATCACCACTACCCCACTACATCCCCCCAACACTCTGGACAACCCACCGACACACTAGGAAAACACTCCTACCCCCTGCATCCCCTCATAGGGTAATTTCATTTAAAATCATTTTATTAATTAAGAAAGAAATACCTTCATGCATTTTCAATTTCATTCAAAACAACCCCTTAAATATATCAAAACATGTCACATTCAATTTATAAGGATGTATGTTCCACTTAGGAAATGTCATCGTTGAAAGGGGAAATCACCGACATGGTTAATTCCAATTTAAAGACTATTCCAAGAACATAGGAGTTGGGGTGGTGTCCAAGAGGTTGGGTATTATATAGGGGGATGTCCAAGGGGTTGGGGGATCTCCACGGTGGTGGAGGGTTTCCAGGGGTGGGAGGTTTCCGGGGGTGTCTAGGTGGATGGGTGTCTAGGGGTTGGGGGTTTTTAAGTGGGTAGTGCTGTCCAGGGGGTTGGGGGTTGTCCAGGGGGTGAGGGGTTTCTAGGGCGTGGGGATGTCCAGGGGGTTGTTCAAGGGGGTGGGGTGTCCATGGGGGGTGGGGGATATCCAAGGGGGTGCGGTGTCCAGGGAATGGGGGTTGTCCAGCAGGATTTGGTGGGGGGGTTGTCTAAGGGGTTGGAGTGTCCAGGGGGTGGTGAATCTCCAAGGGGGTGGGGGTGTGCAGTTGGGGGGGTGTCCTGGTGGGTGGGGTGGGACGGTATTTCAGGGGAGGATATTACCATTTAATACATTGAAATTTACATATACCCAATCCAACCAATATAACAATTCCAATCCATCTCCCAACCAACAACTAATTCATCCTCAATATCACATCCCTTCCAATTATTCATTGAAGAAAAACAATATATACAAATTTCAAATCTAATTTTCAACTAAACTAAAATCCATAAAATATACCATATCACCCCACTAAAAAATGGAAAACCTTTTACACCACTACCACAACCATACCCAATCCATTCACACGGAACATCCTTATATCCACAACCCTTTACCATCTTTGAGTGGGGATACATCTCATCAGCACCCATTAGTTAATATGGTTCATGAAATCTACACAGTCCAAGTGGGTATGAAGACTTCAAATAAATGTGATTCACACAATCATGACACGATAAGTGTAGAAAAAAATAGAAATAAAAATAATGTTCATTATATCATGACACAGACAACATTGAACTCTTTTTTAAGTCAAATTAAAATAGAAAAAAAACTAAATAGTTGTAGGATATTAAAACTGTGGTATCACATACTAATTTGATGCGTAGAAATAAAAAATAGATTGATTAAAGATGTATTTATCAGGTGGAATAAGTTTATCACCCTATGGTAAAAAGATATATTCCAGAGAGGTTCAAATTAGGGACTGCAATCACATAGATGAAGAAGCTAGGCTACTATCTAATTGGGGGAAACTTTTCCCAATGGTTTTTAAAATCCTTTGGGAAATCTCTTCTTTACGAAAGGGTTTTAAAATAAATTTGTATTGATTATATAATTTCATTATTTCCCAACAGATAAGGTAATCTGTTGGGAAATGTTACTTTTAAAATGCAATGCTAATTGTTTGAAGAAATCGTTTGGAATAGTTGCTGTTTTTTATAGTATACCAATGGTTTGGTGAAACTGTTGGTAAAAAAGAGTTTGAAAACCCTCAATTTACACCATTGTACACTATCCTAAAATTATATTTCACATAGAATTAGATCATATAGATGATATTTTAAATAGTTTTGATGCATTATTAAATATTAATATATCATAACATCAACTGAATTCCATAGGACATTGTGAAATACCTATATCCATAATGACTGAGTATTTCATTAAGGGGTGTCGGTGTTTCTCCTGATTAATTATTATTTTCAAAACACTATTTAATAAGTCATTTATTATCATAAGGTCCATTACTATACTTCCATCAATTTGTCCATATCATTTGGGTAGTAAAAAATTTTTCCATCAAATTGGTTATTATCATGTTTCTCAATTTTCTATACACTAACTAGAATAATGTAAATTATATAAGTATTAATTTTAAAAAAAATTAGTCAAATAATAGATAGCGTATAAATATTAAAGGGAATAACTATAATAGAAAATTATCTTATATCCTATCAAGTATTCATATTGAATAAATTTTATTAATGGTTCATATAGTTTTTGTTACTAAAAATAAATATACCCATAGAGTATAAAACCATGTTTACAAAAAATCGTATTCATTGTTATCTTGGTACATCATATTTTAATACTAAACAATAAATGCTGGTTTTATTAACATTTTTTACATCTATTATAGAGACACTTACACCTATAACTTCTAGAAATATATTTTCCTCTTTAAACCACTCACTCTAAATTTTACCAAAATTTTATGCAGTTATCATATTTCCTGAATTATCCCAATCCCTTTCACTAAGTATATCAAAAAAAAATGAATCACTAGGTCAGACATAGATCTACTTGTGATATCTATAATTCATCATCAAACACCATAAGATTTCAATTATTAGATATGGGCTAATAAAATTTGTTAGTATACTATGCCCTCCATCATAGTGAATAACAAAAGATAAATAAAAAAGACATAAAAATTAAAATCCAAATATCATTAACCAAATGAAAAATCATTGGAAGAAACATAATGTTGAAAAAAATACTCAACAGACATAATATATTATAGAACCCCAATTTCCCACAATGAATTTCCCATAAACAAGATAGAAAAAAATTACAGTGAGTCTTTACACTTTGCTCAGTGGCTGACCTACTCCAGGTAACCGGTCACATGGTGAGATATCCTTATCAACTATGAATATGGGCCAAAATCCAACATGTACCTATAATAAGAACTATTTAATCATTTTCACACTTTCCATGGCTTTGTGAGCCATGTTTGGAAAATGATTTGTAGGTCCCCACTAACATTGTTCATCACCAAATTGGAAAATTGATGTTCTTGATAATATTATAATTTCAATAAAAAGTAATAATTAAAAACATAATTTTGACACACATAACATGTAATAACCAATTAAAATGAATGAAACAAATTTCAAATGATTAGAATTTGTGATATCACTAATATCCAACAAACTCGAAACATGCCTTCTTCCGCTTCATTAGATCATGAAAGTTAATAGTCCCTGTCTGGAAGGTCTCAATTGACTGGATATTCAAAAAATATATCTCCAATATAAATGAAGGGATATAACTTGTAAAAACAGCGAAAACGATTAATCATACCCTTTGGTTGATAGTTTATTTTTGTCATCCTAAGTCCATAATTCTAAAACATAGAGGAAAAGTAAATGAAAATCATATAAACAATATAAAACTTCCAACATCATGAAATCCCCGGAAATAATAATTATCATAAAAAACCCACATGTCATAAAAAATAAATAATAGGTCCAATGGGTATACAGTAGATCATATATTTGTTAATTGAATAAAACTTGGTCTCATTGGCTATATGAATGCACACATGTGATCATATAAACAAACATGGCCTCACACGTTAGACACACAATTATGTAGGTGTGAACCATGGTCTCAGGGATACTCAAACACACACATGTTTGTGTTATCATGGGTTAAAATTACACTCATGTAATCAATTTAATAAAGACATTCTCCCAAGATATACTAGAACACATTTTATTATCGAATTAAACCATGTATCATTGGCTACATACATATATAAATGTTTTTAATGAATCTATCATGGTTATATGGGATACATATACATATGTGATTATATCAAAAAAAGTGTATAAATATATTCAAAATCACACATATGTCATTAGTCCTTTCCCGTCAGTGACTGTAATCAAGCCTATACATAAGGTTGGATCTTGATATGTTTTTCAGATATATTACACACAATGCCACTAATTAATGATTACATGGAGACCATTAACAAATTATGAATTAGATTTTATATAAAATAATATATAAACTAATGGTAATTAAAAATTTTTTGTGAAACACAAATAACATGTAAACAAACTATGAATAATATCGTACAATAGAGTACAAGTTACCAATATATTCTTAGATATCCAAAACCCATACAATTAACATATTTACTGATTTTTACAAGACATACATTTTAATTATTCCTTCATTAATCACCACTAAAAAAATCATTCTCACTAATAAATAATTAATAATTTATAACTAAATTATAACTGATTAATTACAAAAATCATAATTATTACCAAACATTGAAAGGCATACTTACCAAAAGGCAAGTAGAATATCACCTTCTAAGTGGAACCACAAAAAACCCCGGATGGAATGATTTTATAATTAATTTTACATAATTACATTAAAAAGAACAATAGCAGAAAAATAATACATTGGTAAATTCAATGTAATTAAATTGTAACCATTAGAATAACTTAAAAAAGTGGCATGCCATAGTTGTGACATCATCAAATGATGTTCAACAAAATTCGATGTATTATTCATTCTAATAGATTCAAAATCCATAAATCTATAAAATATTCCAATCACTAATTCAACTAAATTTCAAATAAAAAATGAATAGACCACCATGGAACATACCATGAAAAAATCTGATCATTAACACATGTCAATAAACATGTGATGTCTTCTATGAATTCTAATTTAAACCACCCCTAAACCATAGAAAATTCTATCCTTGCCTAATCAAATATAAAATTAATTATATAGTTAATATCACATCCTGATTATATAGTTGATAGAGGTAAAGAAATAGAGGATTATTAAAGGATAAATGAGAATCGAAATTGCCAAATGGGTAAGAGATTCCAAGAGAACCATCCATAATGAATGAGGAAATGGTTTGTGGCTATATAAGGAAGAGACTGTTAATGATTGGTGATGAAAAGAGTGTCGCAAAAAGATTGACCATCATTTTTCATATAGATATACTCTAAATAACATTGATTTCATGGATAATGTAGGATTAATGGAAACCACAGAAATGAAAAAAAATGAATAATTATCATACCCTTAGTTCTTATATCAATTCCATGACAATCTAGAATAACACTAGGCCCTGTGAAGGGTTATCTTAGGTGACACTCTATATTGAAATGGTTTCATTTTTTATATACTAAAATTATATAATATATAAAATTGGGGAGGTAGATATCAATAATTTCAATTTTATTTAGAATATTTTTTTAAAGAGTTCACCTCAAACAACCTCATACAAGGATCAAGAGTTATTAAACATTTATGGTTAAAATTATAATGATATAATGTCCCAATCACATCCATGGTGATTCTATAGTATTAATATATCATTAAAAATGTTATCGACTACATAATATTTCATTTAATTAATATTTATCATTTTATCAATCTTAAAATCATTTCTTGACTGAAAATACCCAATAAACTTTCATTAATACTCACTGTCATGAATAACATCATTAATACCTCATGTTGTGTAGGATAAAAAATCAGCATGTGTATTAATAATGATAATCAAGATTAGTGTCATGAGTTGATGTTTCTCATGAATTGTGATCATCATGTTAACCATAGTACTACAAATGAGAACATTTTTATCTTAATATTTTTATATTATTTTCATCAACTTTAGATCATTAAATCACTCAATAGAGTGACTAATTCTTATATACACATGGAAATTTGTAATATTGATAATTTCATGAAACATACTAATTTCTTAATAAATAATTTATAATGATATATTATGATGAAAAAACACATTCCAATGTATCTCTTTTGGACTAAAACGAAGTGTCAAATACATTGAAAAATTTGTGAGAACAACTATATACTGTTTGAAATGAGAGAACTTGGTAAAAAATACATTTTTCAATTAGACTAATAATAATTATATATCTATATATATATGTGTGTGTGAAACAATATAAAATAATAATAATAATGAAAAATACTCAATATTAATATTAATATTTTTATAGTAACATTATTCAGTAATAATTTATTAAAATAATATCTCGAGCAACATTCATTATTTTATTATACATATACACCTATATATTTATGTGTACATTTATTTTTGATAAAAATTATTTTTATGATAAATAATAATAAATAATTAATATCTAAAATATTTATAATAAATGAAATTGTGATTTTATTCCTTCTTCAAACAAAGACATAATTCCTTTCCTTCCCACATATATTGGGTTCGCAATTATGGTATTTAGATTTTGAGAGGAGTGAATATTTTTAAATAATACCGTGAACATACCCTTAATAAAATATTCTAATATTATAATTTTTGTTGCCCTATCAATAAAAATGGATTTCTGGGTGATTCCTATATGAGTAAAATAATAAAATATGGCATGATTGATGGTTCTTCCTCTAACATGACACTATATATTGGGCCACCGACATATGTATCCCAAGAATACCACACACCAAATTCCATAGAAAACATCACCATTATGACTTCAAGATTCTTTACTATACCCACTCTCTATAATGTATCCCAACCATTTGTAATATCCACGAATAACCAATAGTGAAAAAAATATCACTACTTCCTCAAATGGTTGTTATTATCTAAGAATTGAAAAACCAAATATTCCTTAATCCTATAATCATTATTAAAAAATTTATCTAGTACTAAAAAACACAAAAATACTTTTTAATAATATTTCTTATCTATATTCCACAATGTACAATGTCGATATTCTAAAACTACTCTATTTGGCCATAATATCTAATTCGTACTACTACTCATTCCCTACATTTACAATATATACTACATATGTGTTTCATTAAATTGATTAGATTTAGGTGATAATTAAGGTGATTCTTATAAAATCTTCATGGAGTCTCTAGAATCTTCACTACTATAAAAATGTATAATATTTTTTCAATATTTCATCATAATTTTATGTAAATAACAGAATAAATTATATTCATATCATAAATTGTTTTATATAACATAATTTTGTATAACTATTTAATAAAATTTAATAAGAAAAAATAAAATTAACAAATAAAATTGATATGTGTGTCCATAGATTTATTGGGGGATACAAATAAATTCTATAATCCTTTAAAATTCAATCTGTCATTTCATTCATTAAAAACTATGTTAATATTAGTGGAATAATACATTTATTGAAACCCTATCCTTGGAAAATATTGACATGTGCTTTATTAAATCATATACAAGAACATAAATTATAATTTAGTAAAAAACCTATTACTAATATTCCTTCAAGGATTAATACATTCCTTTAACCTTTATTGGATTTTTGATGGTTGATTCATGTAAGTGTCTTCACATAAAATAAGGTTTTATTATTAATATATATTATATCATTTCAATAATTAAAAAAAGGTCTATATTGCATATAATAATTTAGGAAATATTTTTGTTACTTTTTTTATGATAATGTTTTTGAAATATTTTTATTTCTTAGGTATATTATTTCAAATGACTAAAAACTAGTATTCCTAATTTAAATTAATTTGAAAATATGGTTTATTTTTTTATTCCTTCCAAAAAAGGAAAAAAATGAATATTTTTAAGTGTATTGATCCACCAAGTGGTAATCCATAAATATTTTTTTTATTTTTAATAATTTCTATAATATGGTAGAAATTTTCTATAAATTATTATCACCTAATATTATAACATAAATTTTATTATAAAAAGATTTATCCTGGATAGATTTTTTTATTAGATGATGGTTTGTGATGAATGATTCTCTATTGGGTCCTAAAAACCAAAATAACCCGAGGTGCCAATTTTGTTGATTTTTAGGGGAAATGTTTTTGACTTTACAATATTATTTCTATTTTTAAATAAATATTTATTATTATAATATATTTTTATGTAATAAATGTCTATAAAATGATTTGGAGTGGTTATATATGATAAATTTTATCATTGATTTATTGAAAACTTATGGGGCAGTAATATTTTTTGGCATATTCATCATCAGGACCAACATAGATGTGGATCGAGACAACAATTATGGAATCTTTTATGTGGATTTTAAAGGTAAATACAACTAATATATTGCTAATGTTCAATATTATCATTAAAATAATTATCTAGAAAAGTATTATAAATTTAGGTATTAGACCATGGATTATTTTAATTTACAAAATTTTAGTTGAATTTTGATATTATTTTAAGTTTTCACTATAGGAAATAATGAATGTGGACTATATGATTAATTTTTTTAGATAAAATTATGACCTTCATCCAATAAAGTATCATTATTAGAACGTTATAATCTTATAAAAATTTGTTTAGAATGGTAGTCCTGAATTAGAAAAAGATATTAGCTATTCATATTGTTATTATCTTCTATCCTCAAAATGATAGATAATTTTAATCATTTATGTAATAATAAATGAAATAAATAGGAATTATAAAAGGATTTCATGGATACATATTTGAGATAATAACATGGTAAGATTCCACTGAAATGTTTTTATTATGTTATTTTTAAAAATTTGATTTATTAATGTCATAATATATGTTGACATTACTTAATATGTTGAAAGGAAAATATTATATAAATATTCTTATTGATATATCATTTGGGGATGGGTAGGGTTCCACTAATTTAGAAATGAGATCATGGATTCTTATAGTTAAAATGATCAAATAGTTAATGTACATAGCTTCATATAAGAATATACATGTTGGATGATATTATACCATATAATAAAATATATTGTTTTGTTTTTTAGATCATTAGTTATTTATGTTGTTTGATACTAATGTAGGGACTTATAAAATATGAGGTACTATTATAAATTCCTATACGATTTTAATTTCATTGATTGGTAATTTAAAATATGGTTTCATTATTATTTAATTTTTTTTGATTATAATGGATTCTAATCTATGTCTGTTCTTTACTATAGAATGATTGACAACTAATTTTTGGGAGAATATATGGGAGTCAACTATTTCTAATGAATATAATTTTTTTAGAGTATAGAATGAAAATTTTATTTCATAGTCCCTAATATTGAATCATATGACCTGTTATTGTTGTAGATTTTATTGTTACATTCCATGATAAAATCAACTATTATTTTAAGTCTATTTTCTATTTTCTATATTTATTATCCATTTATTTGAATGGTAATGGGAAATTAACAAAATTGTTTGAAGATTGATCATTTTAGAAATATAATGTACCATTTTTATTATAGATTTATATTTATATTTCATTAATTATAATCCATAGAACATTATCTCCTCACAATGGTTTAGGTTTTCTCAAAATAGGGGTGAATTTAGTTATTAAATTTCACTTTTATTTATATATTCACTCAGTGTAAATTATTCAATAAAACCAATTTTTAATCAATTAAGGAGTGATAAGTAAATAAAATTATATAGGTCAACATTTTATAGTGGAATCATGCTATATAAACCACCCATAGTCCACACCCCAGAGCCTTGATGTGTGTTTAGTGATTTTATTAATATTCATTTTATTGGGATCAAACAGCTTTGTGGATTAAGATGAAAATTTATTTACTTATTTTAGGAAAATATATTAGGGACTCCCTAAAAATTCATATAAATTTTTTTACTTCCAAATTTAGTACAATACATTTTTTCCTAAAGAAAAAAATAAAAATGAAAAAGAAATAATGGTAAAACAAAAAATACACATTAACAAATTCTAGGAACATATAAGTGATGAATTTCCTCTAGATAATGTATATTTTAATAAAGTGTATCTCAAGAAATAAATTATTATCTATATTATTTATCACCATGTTAGAAAAATATAATTTATATTCTAATGATTATTTTTTTTGTTATATAGTACATGAAAAACATTTCTTGCAGAAAGAAAAAATAACAACATATAAGTGATTAAATTATTTAACCACTTTTATAAATTTTGTTATTATGAATATAATTTTCTAGATATATTTTATCCATTTGGGGGGAAATATGTAATATATAATGAACAAATCGATTAAATGTACTATATAATATACACTATGAAAATAAATATCCACATTTCAATTTAGAAGGATCAATTTTTATTCTTCTTTAAAATAAAAATTTAAAATAACTTGTTAATACATGAAAAAATGATATTTTTGTCTAATAATAATAATTGATTAATTTATTATCTAATTTATCAATAATGGTCATTTTATTCATGATATTATCTCAAATCTGAATTTTAATCATTATATGTAATATTAACATAAACAAATAGCTATCTTCAGACACTATAATAGTCAATTCATTTGTTTTGTTTCATCCCTTTCATATGATTCATTTAATCAGTTACATTATATTCATTTCATTCATTATATATGATTAAAAAATCAATTAATGATGCTAGTATTATTTCTCCTATATGAAAATTCAAAATAACCTTTAATTTTGATGGGTCATCTTTATGGTCCCATAAGACTCATGTTGACATTGTAAGACCTAACTAGGTTTTCAAATAATAATTCCTTATTTAAATTATTTTTTTTCAATTTTAAATTTTTTATAATTATTTATTTGTTTATAATATGGATTTTCTAAGGGATATCATGACTTTAATGTAGTTCATATCTATTTTTTTAGGGTAGACACCAAAATCCTCTGTAAAAATATAAACATTACACGTTTTCAAATTAAAATTACATAAATGTAACCCCATATAATTTTCTGACTTTTAATCTATAAAAATATTCAATAATTATTTTTTAAGTAAAAATTTTAAATTCAAAGAAAAATTATTAAACAAAAATTCAAGAATTTTAAATTTTTATAGATTAATAAATATGTAGAGAAACTCATATAATTCTACATGAAATATATAAAATACTTATTATTAAAATAAATATAACTTTTTTGAGAACAAAAATATATAATAGAATATTATATGCTGAAAAAATATAACATTATATAACAATATAGAACTATTTTTGACAAAAAATTAATTTTCATAATGTCTTCGAAATGAAATAATAAGGATTGATAAAAAAGTAATAAATTCATTAATTGGATCATGGACTATAAAAAAAGAAAAGAAAAATTATTATCTACCTATCCAATGGAATAGAATATGTCCATTAATTCAAGACACCATGTAAACATATTTTATTGGAATCATAAATATAAAGAGTGAATTATGATTTTCAAAAGGATGGAAGTTGTTAACGATGTAATAATGTACACAATTAGTCCTACCATATAACTAAATGATTAGAAACAATCTCCAAAAATGTAATGATTAAAAAATAATATATTATAACCAAACAATTTATTGAATAAATAACTAAATTAAGAAGGAGTATAACTATGTAATAATTTATCAGTTCCCATGAGTAATATATGTTATTTTTAATCACATTCTCCCCATTTTCTGACATCAATTACATTTCATATTGTGTGAAGTTCATCAAAAAAGAAAAATGAAATGAGAAACCATGATAATGTAACTAAATATACATCATGTATTTTGAAAAAGATTATATTAATTAATAATATAACATTACAATATAACGAAACATTTAAATAATCAATAAAACATAAAACAAGAAAACATTGATTTTTTAGGAAATGTACTTTGTTTTCATAGCGGAATATTTTATCATGTTGTTACATCTTCAGGATATACTAAACATTATTTTGGTCTATTCATTGGATGGGTTTATCTAGGCTTTTTAGGGAAATTTTTTGAAAATATTGGAAATTTTTGGGCTATGCGTAGTAAACAAAAAGTTTTCCAAAAATATGTTCCCACCCATGGGAAATAGAGAAAATAAATAGTGGTGGTTTTCACATATGTATCATTGTTTGGTACCCAAGGTTTTTACATCATATAAATTCTACCCTTGTTAATTGGGTTGGACATTTTGGGTGTATGATTTTACAAAACATGAAGCCCTGCCCAGAAAATCATTTGATCAATGAGTTTTTTTTTCAAAAAAATACTAAAAAAATACGAACACCATTTCTATCATCCAATCAACCAAAAAAAGGGATTGTATGAAATATTATTTCTTGTGTGCTCTTAATGATCCATTTTAGATCCCCCAAACCATTTACAATGGGGATTTATTCTTGGATAACTTCAATTTATTCCACTTTGGTAAGAGATCTTTCATCTTTCCTTCTCTTCTGATATATTATTATATCCTCCATTGTTTTTGTTAGCTCATATTTTTGTTGATAGATATAAAATCTATTGTTTTAGATCATAAATCTGGTTTTGATTCTTGGATCTATGTGGTTGATTTTATTCGTTGAAGATTCACGTTGTGGGTGTTCTGATACATAGTCTCCCTAATATGGTAGGCAGTTCTTAATACGTTTTAAAAATTTATTTAATAAATAATTTAATGATTTAGATTAATTTTAATTCAATTGAATTTTGATAACATAATTTTTGGGTGTATATATTTTAAGTTTATTTGGCATAAAAATTGGGTAAATAATCTAATTCTGAAGGAATTAAAAATTTATGCCACGTTTTAAAATTTATTAAATTTTTTAAAATTGATTCTTAAGAAAAATTGAATAAATTGTTTAGATATGAATTATATGATGGAATTAAGTTAAAAAGGGATGAATTTATTAAAAACACATATTTTTATTTTTAAATGTAAAATGAGATATCTGAATTGTAATTAGGAAAATTTTATTTTGATCATTATTAAAATTATTATACTATTATTGATTGTTTGTTAGAGAACATACATGCCTGAGTAGTTAGTGAAATAATTTGAGACAAACAAACAAGGATGAGAATTCTCTAGTAATGAATTTAATATTTAACACTCTAACAAATATATACATTATTATATATTATTCATTGTGGGATACTAATGAGACCTCTCATGCCATTGTCTAAGGGATGTGTTTTTAAATTTTTATTATAACTATATGAGTTTGTGATGATCCCATAACAGAAAAATATTAAACCTACTAGCAGAAGACAAATTTTCTCATCATTATTCTTTTGATATATATATTATGTTGAATACAATACTTTTTTAGACTTCCACAAGATTTAACATAATTATTTTTATATAAAATCCTTATTAATCCATTGTTTATATATGTTTAGATAAATACAAATGATAATCATGAATTCATTTCAATATTCCCATTACCTCAAAATTATAATTTATTTAAAATTTTATGAATTATATGGTTATGTATTATCACATATTATTATGGAACACATGGTAGTACCCTATTAGGATATTATCTCACACCCTAGATGTGCCTTTGGGTGTTTGTATATTTCCTTATATATGGTTAGTGTAAGGGTAATTCACTAATGGAAGTTTTTCATTTTTTATAATTTCGGATTTGAGTGATTATTATATTGGTAGTTGGGATCTATATGTTATTTTTCTGTAACTATAATTATTTAAATAGGTTTGTTTATACCCTATTGGTTTTTTGAATATTCTCAATTTAGAGGACCCTATTGAAAATACTGACTTATTTCTTTATATTATGATATTTATTTGAAAAATATATTCCCATGATGATCATGAATGATACCATTATCTAATTTCAAAACATTGGGGATTAGGAATTCCCTTCAGGATTGGTCAGGATCATCTTGGGAAAAATGGTACTAGTGTATTCAGGAATATTGATGAATATGTGGTATCAATGGGGCAGGTTATGTATCATTACTTGATCTCATTATGCAGTTGGGTAGTCTTGTCAGGATATAGGTTGTATATGAAAGTGAATTCTAGACAACTATCATCATAACAACAATTACGTCACCAAGGTTCGTTTGCGAATGAAATATTTGGATTATTTATAGTCATTTATTTGATTTGGATTTTAATTGGTTGAAATTCAAATACTGATTAACTATCTGATGGGATTAATTTTATTGTCATTCTTTTTTGAGTGATGTTCAAACTAGTATTCTAATTACTTCAATATTGTGTTATAATGTTGTGTTACATCATTCCTTTGGGATGTAATGAGAATATGATCCAGAATAAATTCACAAATGTTCTGAATCGAGAAACTGTTCTACTATAAGATAAGTGTATCGAGGATCGTATATGTTGTGTTTATTCTCTAGGATACGCAATAACACTAATTCCCACATAGGTTCTATTATTGGAATTGTTGAGGGATGAAAATATTATTTTTGATTAAGAATTGATTCTCTAGAATCCAATAACATTCCAAATATCAAAACATCCTCAAGACAATGACAACTATTTGAGAAGATTTGATATTACAATTGTGGTCTAGGAAAATCCATATTTTATTAAGGGTAAATGTCCCACCTTATATATAAAAAACTCATAAATTATTATTCTTAATATATTGGATCATTTATAATAATCCCCCAGGTGATTTTTAAAATCCACGGATCTCCTTTACTTCACCCAATTGAGTGAATTCTATCATCCAAGGAGAATGAGACCTGAGGTTTAGTATAGCTCGACCTTCTGAACCAGAGTTGCAGATAATGATAACTATATACGCTTTTTCTCTAGATTATGAATCATTTTTTTATAACCACCAACCAGTTTTTCCCATGATTCCCATTTTTTTGAATTATTTGGGTTTCCACTATTATTCAAGGTGGAGTTTTCAATTGAATTTGTACCTGGTATTCTACCAGTATATATTCTTTCTTACTAAATGGGACTATATGAAATTAAATATTTTATGTCTTAATTTTATGGTCTTCTATAGAAATTATTTATATGCTAGAGTGTGTCACCATGGGTGTCACCTTTTCTTATTTCTAAGAAATATGATTTTTCACTTACCTATTGATATAATTACAGAAAACACTATTGAGTTACAGTAATGAAAAATTATATTTTTTTTTCATGGATTTAGGAGTTTTATGACTATATTAATGGGGAGAAATGTTATTTGATAATTTAGCATTGATCTAGTAATCCATAGTTATTAATAACAGAATATAATATTCATAAAAAAACATTACGGAGTAGTTATTTCCATTATATGTTAATTTTCGTGGAATTTTTTATAATAAATGATCATGAATTCATTATACCATTAATGAATAGTATCTTATATGGCTGTATTGAAATATACTTGGTTGTCATTATGGATTACATCATAGTTTCATCAATGACTGAGGTGGATAATGTTCATCTTCTAAGAGATCTTCTGAATTCATTGATTATATATTGGCTTTATGAAAAACATTTGAAATGTAATTTATTGATTCTTGATACTATTTTCATAGGGAACATGTAATTAAAACATTACATTTTTTTGATAATGAATAAGTGAAAGATGTTATTCCATGGGAGAAACAGAAAAATGTTTTCTAAATTATAGCTTCATAAGATTAGATATATTTTACCTCCAGTTGACCAAGGATTTTTTGATGTAGATTTATTTGAATACCCCTATAATGTAAAACGGATAAAAATTTTATTGAGATGATAAGTTTTAGATTTATTTTTTTATAATTAATATTTTTTGATGGTTTTCTGTGATTATTTAGTTTTTGGTTGGGATAATATTAATATGCAGTATGATCATTCCATTACATATTTCCCTTATATTTTTATCCCAAATGATAATAATTACTATACATGTGACCTTTAGAATGAATTTTTGATGAATGTACTTCAGATTTATCATCATTAAATTTTCATAGAATGTTTTACCATGTATTCGGATGAAAAGATCATAAGTTATTACTTCATAAATAGATATTAATATCTTCAAATAGTATTGAGAAGGATACATAAAGTATTTATAATTTAAAATTTACTATACATGGTGATTTGTAATTTCATGAGGTATTCTTTTTTAATGAAACATTATACCTATTCCATGAAAGATTCATAGGAATAGTGAAACTTGGTATCCCTTTTTTATAATTTTATATAGGGTTTTGGGAATCAGGAATTTACGATTCCTTTTGTAGTGTTCAAGTGTCCACGTCTCTTTTCAAAATGGTTCATCAAGAACACTAGATTTATGAGGAATTCATTTCTATTAGGAACTCTCTATTTGGTCAGAACATCATTACTAGGAGGTAATTCTATATCAAGGGAATACTATTTTTTCAAAAAATATATTATGTGCCAGTTACTATAAGTAATTATATTAAGGGGTTTTCATAATTCCCATAGGGCTATACACCCATGAAGCATGAATATGTTATATGATATGTTGTGTATATTTTTGGTGGTCTGGTATGAGATTTAAAAATTATAAATTTTCATCTCATTGTAATACATTCCAGGAGGTCAAGGCTGAGCAGTAGATACATTCAGGATTTCACCAGCTATTTCAAATGCCATATTTAAATTAGGATAAAATATCTACGAAAATTGTTGTTGGGTTTCCACATACCAAATAAAGAAAAATGTCACATGGTTTTGTTATCTATAGATAGAAAAAATGTATTTCTTTATACCCATTAAATATAGAACAAGAAAAAATCATGGAAATATCTATTTGGGAGAGATTACTAATTTCATTGTTATTTCATCTACTATATTTTCTGATAGAGATCCCTGGTATGCATCTCACAATTTGAGCGGTCTTCCGATGTCACTGGGATCTCATGTTCATTTGAATATAGAAAACGGTTTATAGGTGAATTTTCTAATGTAGAGAGATAATAAAATTATTGATGATATTATTCAATCATGAGTCCTTGATTTTAGTGGGTCTTGGGATTATCTTTTTTGAATTGTTTATTTTTCTTATAAAATTACTTTCAATTCCGTGATTAGAACAGATCATTTTGTGGAATTGTGTGGATATCCTTATAAAACATCTTTGTGTTAGTTGAAGAGTAGTGAAATATCCTTGGTTGGGCATGGATTTGATTAAAAGACTAAAAAATTTTCAAATCATTTGTCATAGGATTTTAATAGCCCAATGAATTTATCAATCTTATGTTGATATTTTCCATTGACTACTAGAATTTTTATTTGGATATAAAGTGTTCTCGAATGTTTCACCTCATTAGGGTCATCGTCATTTTTTTGGAAGGGGAATAATTTTCCACATTCTATAGTTATTTTTTTGGATTATGAGTAGGTGATAGAGTGTCTTATGAATTATAAAAACCTCCATAGTAGATTCAATTACATAATGTGTTCAATGTATCAATGTTTTGAAAGTATCTTGAAGATATATCTCATGTTATGTTCTTTATTGATCATGATACTAAGACAAATTTAACATTGACATAAAATATAATTTGGATTATTGATTTTGAAACTAATATACGTGGTATAAGGATTATACAATTGAATTAATTTCTATTTTTTTAGGATTTTTATACTCATAATATGTGGTTGAGAGTGGCACTAAGGAATGACCAATGGCCTCTTTATTTTGACATAGAGACATCCTGATATCCATTGTAAGGAATAAAATTCTTCTAGGATGGAAAATATGTAAAATACCGTAGTTGATTTTATATAAACCTCTACTCTATTCTTGTTTATTCCTTCTATGTGTTTCATCTCTTATTTTTTGGGATAAAAATCTGAAATTATGGAAATTCCTCGGCTCTGCATAGTTTATGCACTGTTTTCCCAAACCGTGCACCCACCTAGGGGAAGCTATGAAAACCCAAAGAGTGGTGGATTTCATGCATATCAAAAAACTTCAACGACCATGTTCCCACATTTTTTAATATATTCACCCAATTATAGTGGAACCTGGTTAGGGGGCACAATTTGACAAACTATGCATCTCAGCACATCTAACCATAAAAGCTATAATTATTAATTTTGGAAAATTATTTAAAATATCCCAAATCATTTTTAATAACCTTCATGGTCCAGAAAAAGGATTTTATGAAATCCTTGGTTTTAGAACCTCTCAATGACACATTTTTTCTCAGTGTAGAGCATTCTATGTCTGATTGATCATTGAAAAATTCCAATCAATTGTTATATAGTAGGAGTTATATATCAATTCATTATTTCCCCCTATATTATTTTATCCTCCTTATGGTTTGATAGTTATTAATTTTGTTGATATATGTAATCTACATTTTTAGATAATGATACTTGGTTTGATTATTGGAAAACACTTGGTGGTGTTATTTTTCAGCGATTTCAATTCAAGGCATTATGATAAGTGATTTCTTTATTATGGTAGATGGTTTTGAATATGTTTTGGTAATTGATCTGACCATAAATTGGTTGATTTAAATATAATTTATTTCCATTAAGTTGGGAAAACACCAATTAGGTTTGAATTGGGATTTGAAATTCATTTGGAATGAAGTTTATTCAAAATCCTCAATTACAAATAATTAGAAATTTGGGGTGTGATTGGAAATTGATGAAAATCGGGAAATTTATTTTTTAAATTGATTCCTATAAAATATAGATTAAATAGTTTGGAAAATAAAATTAGGTTGGTATTATCCTTAAATTGAATGAATTGGAAGAAAACCAATTTCATTTTGTAATAGAAATTTTTATTCTGGAATTGTATATGGGGAAATTTTATATTGATCATATTTGAAATAATTTTTGAAGTAATGATTATTTTTTAGAGAGAATGAAAGCCTTATTAGTTAGTGATGTTATTTAGGACAAACAAAATAGGATATGAGTACCATATAAATAGATTTATTCCTTATAACTATAACAAATATATACCTTAGTAGATCATATCTCTAGTAGGATATTGATTATTCATCTTTGGACAGTGCCACAGGGATATGTGTTCACATTGCAAATATAACTACACATGTTTATAATGATACCATGAACAAGAACTATCATAAACATTCATATATTACCATATTTATCCGTTTAATTTCTTTGATATATATATGTATATATATTAGATTAATTGTAAAAATTCTACAATCAAGCCTTTTGAATTTAATACAATTTCATATATAAAGTGTTTATTAATCAATTATTTTGAAATTTTTCAATCAATTAAAATGAAAATAATGATTTTTCCATATTCTCTAATAATTTAATGTTTATTTAATTTAAAAATGAATATATAATATTCTTAATTATTGTGGAATATTGTTTTTGAAGACTTTTTGACGTTGTTCTGTGATTTTATCCAACACTCACCTTGAACCTTTTTGTGTTTTAATGTTTAATTATTCTAGGTTAGAGAAATGTGAATGAACCAATAGCAGGTGGTTGATTATAAAATTTTTGTCTTGGAGTACTATGTCTGTTGAAACTAGGGTTGTTTTTATTATTTCTCTTGTAATCTAGTTACAAACATGGGTTTTTTAGAAGTTGTAACATATGTATTTTTAGAAATAAGAGCTGTATTTTTCTATTTGGATTGCAATGATGTTAATGAAATACATCATAGAAATTTGAAATTATATAAATTTGGAGTTAAAAAAGTAACATTTATCCATGGGTTCATTGTAAAAAATATATTTAGAGGCATAATTCATTGTTTTTTGATGTATTTGATTTTACAATAATCTGAATTTAACTTGTTCAATAAAAAACCATCCAATCAATAATTATAAATAAAGTATTATCATTCAATAAGGGAATGAAAATATATATTTTTAATTATTTTAATATCATGAATTCTTATATATTCAACATGAATCTTCTTAAATATCTCTGATTAGTGACATGTTTTTCAGTAGTGTAAACATATTTATTTTGTGACCATTTGTAGACAAATATTTCCACACATTCATTGGAATATAAATAAATTGATTCATTAATAGTAAAAAATTAAATATTTTATTTTATATTACATTAATATATAAAATCATAAGGACTCTATAACATATATTATTTTTCGACCCCAAAAAATAAAAATGTTATTTTAAAGGTGGTTCAAAAATTTATATAATATTTATTATTGTATGTGATTTGTTAGGAATTTTAACTATAGTTCCAATAAATATATTTATTTTTTCTCAAAAAATAAAAAAAATCGACTAAGGATTTATCATCATCCTTATAAACATTCATTTTTTTTAAATTCTAACATGTTTTAACCCACAAATTGTCTCTTATTTAAACTAAAGAATGTATGAAATATGACTAACTAATACTATAATGAAAAAAATACATTAATTAACTATATTTAAATCCAATGAAAAAACATTTTAAAAAGATCAATATTAAATAATTACTTAAATATATATATATATATATATATATATATATATATAATTAAATGTGTCACATCCCCTACCATTGATATATTCCTCCAATAATTGAAATAAATGAAAGGAGATAATTATCCCTGATTCCAAACTCCAGTAGGCCCCTAGTTGTGTGAAAATAATCGAGTGTTTCAAAATATCATATGTAGAATAAATTACACCCTATAAATTAATGGATTAGGAAATATGAAAAAAATATACCTAAATATTAAAACAGATTTAAAATAGTACAATAAATACTATCACATAGTTTATTATCAATTACAATAGTTATTATTTTGTATATATAGTCAAATAAAAAATACAAGTCCTATAAAAGTGAATGAATAATATCTCATACTTCAAATAATAATTTTATGATTGGTCCCCAAATCCCTTTTGGATACCTGAGAAAGTATTTATATATAATTGGTGAGAATACAAGTATACTAAATAGGGTATTACCCAAATTCTCAGGTGACAATGTTATTTTTTTTACTAATGTTGAAGTGAACAAAAAGAAGGACCAACAAGAACCTAAATAGGTGAACTAACCATCATAGACTCACTATGGATTTCACACCAAAACCAAAAAAAATACAGTAACATAATAATGATGAATAAAAAATGGTTCCTACTACTTCTTCCCCACTTATTTTCCCATCTCATACCCTAAGATAGAACATCTATTTACTATATCTCCTCCATACATATGACATATCAAAAACACATCTTTGATGTCAATCACAACTCATCCCCCCTATCCCACCTCTCAAGATCTTGAATTAGGTTATAACTTTATGAATCATAACATCACATCACTTGTCACCTAAAAACACTTGGTAAACCAAACCATGTCTCAGTCAGAGATAGTTGGTACATTATAACCCAACACAGCACCTAACCAAAGAAGTTTGGTATTGTAGACCTAATGTATATCATCCTCATTCCCTTGTCCCACCCGAAAAAATCCCTAAAATATTTCACATATCATCATGGACTCGTGACATCCAATTTGTTCGATACACCATGAAAATCACTGTAAGTATTGATTGAAGACACTCAGGTCATTGAAGGTAATGGAAGATCATGGAAGAGGGTGTTCAAATCCATCAATAATACACTAATCTTGGATATTAGAGAAATCATCTAGAACCAAAAACATATGGTTGTTTCCATGTTAATCAAACATAGATGGGTAGAAAATTGAAAATTCATTATAATTATAATGTTTGGAAGGCTACTAATTCCCATCCCATGGGTTCACAACCTATTCACTAATGCATGCCTTAAAAAACACCTCTACACTATACATCATCCATCATATATATTATGATAACTAGGAGAATGAAACTATTACAACTCCACTCAATCCACATGGATATAAATTCAACTACTATAGCCACACTTTTTATTTTTAACTACATTCCCTAATATTTTATTTATTAATCCATTCATCTCACATTTACAAAATGAATTCATATTCATTTACCAACCCATTCATTTATTCATTTTTATTTGCATCATAGGTTTTTCCATTCCAATCGGTGAAACTTACACAAACTCACATAAAAGGAAGAAAACCCCATTACAAATAAACCGTTACCTCAATAACTTGTAAACCAAACCATATATACACAGCAACCACATGCCTCCACCGGCACATATCATTACCACCACACAAACAAAACCATCAAACACCACAAACACCAAACATCCCACAAATCATTCATTCTATCAATCCCTTACACAACATGGAACCCACAAGTAGACCATATTATCCCCACTATCATCTCCTGATAGTCCACTACACACAAGGTATTAAAACAACGCATCCACACCTATCTTCAATCAAATCCGACATTAAAAAAATTTTAAATGTCTTTCATCACTTAATTTCGTTATTATGTATAGGTAGTATTACACAATATCGATTTCCATGGGATCCCCATTTATTGTCTGTATATAAATTATTAAGTCTTCTATTTAGGATGTTATCAAATAGAAACATAGAAAGGTACCACAATATATAAACATTAGAGAGATCATGATATCTATCACTTTTTTTATAAGATATAATCATGGAAAAAATTCATCAATAGTAGAATCACAAGAACTAAAACATGCATTTAATACCCATTCCCATTAATATTAGTTATTAAAAATTATTATTGTTATTTAATTTACTATTAATATCTATAAAAATTAATTAAAATGTAAGAAATACCCACTCATATAATGTATCAATATGAGAACAAGGATTTCATACCTCAAAAATGAATTCTCATCATGCTGCATAATACAGGGGAAAAAGAAACAACCAAAAACCATAACCACACATGGAATCCTCATTTTATACTATGTCACAAAATGTATCATAAAAAAATTCATCCCACATATACCCAAAACTAATGAAATATTTCCAAATACGTCTCTAAGTGAAGAATAAAATAAAAACACCAAGTTAGGAGGTTAACATACCTTTGATTTCCAAAACAGGACCATTGGAACCCAATGACAATCAAATGGGAGGAATCTATAGAAGATCACCTAATTATGCATTGAGGGTTTTCCAAAAATATCAGGTAATGATTGATATATAAAAATAACCACAACAAATGGAATCATATATACATGCTGTAAAAAAGCATATTTATGGGGTAAATTTTATAATTACATTATAAATTCAACATGGTCAATGGATTGAAATCCATTATCACGAAACACGAGAAATAAGTAATATATTCAAAAAAAATAGTTCCTCATACAAAAAAAATGACACCATAAATACCATTATCATGGTCCATAATCATTTCATGCATTGTCCCTCACCTCATATAATCCATAAAGAACACTGAAATCAATAAATAGAACATACATTCAATATGTGAATCCCTATTTTATGAAGAAAATCTCAATAATCCTATAAAATTTCATATTAAATTCCATATGATTCTCTATGACCAGCCCATTTTTCATTGAAATTAATAAACATGGAATTTAATGGGCAGAAATTGAATAGTCAATTTTATTAGATACTTCTAAAATAATATTCATCCTCCAAAATGAGATCCAAAATAATAGAAAAGAAAGAGGCATGGGTAACCAACCATGAAATACCTCTTAGGGTTCTCATTAGTTAACATATTCATCCACTATCCAATCACTCAAGACGTACACACCAAAAACACATCATGCACAACCCCATTTCTACCTCTCATCAGGTTCAACATTATATCATCCCACAGTGGCCACCAACCACCTACATAACACAAATATTTCTAACCAAATATTTCATCGTTTTCATATAGACACAAAAAAACACCTAATCCCACATATAACACATCAATGAGATCACAAATAATATAATTCAATTTTCAATGTAACGATTTATGTACATTAGGTCATAATTACTCACCCAAACAATTTTAATCAAACAAATTATATTTCATAATGATTAGGAATCATGCCTTTTATTTTTCATATATTGAATTGAACATCACAAATCACATCACAAAGAAGAAAAAAATTATATAAAGTAGAAATATAACAACATAACACCATCTATAAATACCAATCAATTAAAAGAACATTAATAACAACATTTTTTATTGGGGATGCATATATATCTAATCTCTCATAAGTATGCTCGTCATAGAAATGAGCACTCCACAATACACAAACTATGGGAATATTTAATCTAAATTGAACCTTCCATAAATTATTGATGTTCACAAATGTTCTCTCAAAGAACATCATTTTTTCCTTAATATATAACTCTTTCTAGTTAATAAAATGGGAATTATCATATTGAAACATTCAATATTAAAAAACACGAATGAAACTATGGATCCTACATTGTTGTTGTTAAATATCCAACCAATATGACACAATACCATCTCATCATAAAATTAGAAAGGGCCTAACAAATCATATATAAATATAGTTCCACTATTGATCCTCAACATCTCTCATCAATTGGTGACCCCCATGAAAACATGGTATAAAAAAACTCCATGTGCCTCCTCCTATGATCAATATAGTCTCTTTTACATTACTTTTCCTCCCTCATAGACTCCCGGTTTGACATGATATTATCATTCAACATCTAAACTACATTATGATAATGAAATATTGACTCTCTAACCTCTTTCTAGTACAAATTAAAATGGAACAGAGAATTATACGGTTCCAAAAATTGATCTTTTCTAATTTAATAGTGATAAAAAAATTATATAAAATACCAAAGGAATGTTATATTCCCATGATAAATTAAAATCTAGAATCCTAGATTTCATTATAACATATAGATATTCGATTATTTTTTCTATCTTCACATTCATATGAGGGATTAATGAAATTGTAAGGCATAACTATGAGGAAAAATGTTATCTTGACCCTCATTATGAATGAGGTAAAATGATCTTGTAGATAATAAATTATTCACTATATTTACACATGAGGATAAACTGCATTATCCATATGTTTTCTCTAAAAAACCATGACTCAACTCACAAATCCCAAAAAATAATCTAACATATAAGGACCCAACCATAAACATTTAGATAATCATGAAATAAAGGAATAATTTACATTTATGGACTTTATCGGTTTAGAGTTTTAGAGAATTAGGAAATAACTATTAAATTTAATTTCAAAAATTACCAAGTAGACACTTCTACTCAGTTTCCATTTTTTTCAAAATATAAAAAATCATGTAAAAAAGGGTCATGTCTAGTTCCATGTTTTAGACAACATGAATTTTCATTAATCCCATCCTTGACCCTATTTATCATCATGTCCGGTGAAAAAACCATTCAAAACATGGGACGAGCATTAAAATCTCATTAAGGGTAATAAAATAGATAAAGAAAAAATTATTCCATAAAAAAATATTATTATTAACATACCTCATTAAATAATAAGATTTATAAATAAAACATATAAAATATAAATCAGAAAACCTAACTTCTAGAATCCTTAAAATACATAAGTTTTAGATTTCACATCAACATAGAGAGTTACATTTAGAATATTCATCACAATATATTCTGTAAATATTTTAGGTGAAACATTATCGTATACCACTGTCAAATTAGCCAATGCATTGGATAGATATATTGGGCTCACCCACCCTAGGTTTATCATGGAACCACCCGTATATGTAAAAAATGTCCATGAACCATAACGTATTCATAACATATAAATCAATCATAAAAAGAAATATTACATTTCCAAATTTCAATAACAATATATCATTTAAATATATTGACCTAACAAGTCCATTATAAAAAAAATTCAATAACAAAATATGTAAAATAATATATGGAATTTGATTTCATTTTAAAAATATTACAGCTTGATAGACAATCCATATATCAAGTAATATTTTTGGCGGTAGAAAAGTTAGTTGTCACCACTTACGTTTAAAAGAAAAATTAATATTTTGTTTTTTTGTAAAAATATTCATAGAAAAACATTCCCTTTGAATGAAATAAAAATTCAATGGTGTTTATACAACGTATAAACTAATGTCGTGTATAATATAAATTATGCCTAAATTAAAGGAGATTGGGATTATGTCCCTTACCTCGTGTCTGACTTGACACGTTCATTATTTAATGTAATAAATAATAAACTAAATCTAATTTCTAATTTCTTATGAACATTTTTAAAGTTTATTATTCCTTTTATATCACTTCTTACCATGTTATAAACATTATGTAATCATTTATGTTAATAATGGACATTTTTTCGATATTTGGTACTTGAGTCAAAAATGATGTTCTTATAATTTAAAGTACATCATGTTGTCAAAATTAAATTATATTCATAATTATATTCATGATATAGATATCATATATATCATATATATCCAGTATATATATGTATTTATAATCTTACATTACATATGGAGGTAAATAATGAGATGCACCTTTCATGTAGATGGGAAGCCATACGTACGCATGAACGCTATATTCATTTCTATTTCATATTTAATGGAATGAAAACAAAATGAAACATAGGTATATTATAATTCAAGTATATTATTATATATAATTTCAATTACTTCATCATTTATACATTCCATGTATGGAATGAAAGCATCAAATCACTTTGAGAGGGATGTAGTCTGCACTTCCTCAAATGAAATTATCGTATTTACCCATTATGGAAACCATAATAGTATGATATAAATGAAAAATATAGAAGTATAAAATCAATATAAATATAATATATATCACATATAAAAACAGTTCCATCTTAATGGACACCATAATAGGTGGTAATAGATAGTTGAACAATCATTGTTTTGTGAGGCAGTAGTTCAACATCCACAGAAACAGTATGTTCATTACCGTTTAGATTGAGGTATGTGTATGTTTAGTTACAATAAATATCATAATAACAAAATAGTATATTTTGTGTACTAGTTTTGTTATAAAATAAATTAATAAAAAGTATTTATGGGGTCGGAAAAGTAAAATAAATTAAAAGAACATGAGAGAAGACGTTACCATCAAATCGGGTAACTCCCTTTGGTTTGAACCAAAAAGGCTATCTTGAAGTAATTTATGTCCATGTTAAGGCTTCTTTGGTGGAATATATGGATCTTGAGAGCTTATTTGTGTAGATGTTGGATGATCCAATGGGCTTTAGAGGTGTGAGTAATGGTTTAGAGGTGATGGATTTTTATAAGGGGGGAGGGGCTCTTTAGGAATGTTTGAAATTATTATTTTATTATATAATGATTTTCATTTTCTAAAGGTCCAAATCATATAAATGTCTAATATAAGATTATTATATTTAGAAATAAAATTATCCAATAATAATTTGAGAGGTTTTGGATTTTGTTTTAATATTTATAATCTAATTTATTAAAATCATTCGTTAATGAGGTAAACACTACATCACTTTTGTGTCATAAATAAGATTATTTATTATATGTCTAAAAATTATAAAAAATTACCAGGATGTAGGAAATAATTTTATATTTATAATAATTCTTTATAGTCAATGTGACAACTTATATAACTCCATGTAAAAAAACTATTTACTAAAAGATATATGTTTAATTCATTTTTGTTATTACTTTAAATTAATTAATATAAAGTGTCATTTTCACTCTTAAGTGTCTCTATGGGGTTCAAAAAAATACCCAAGGATGTCCATGGTTAAAAATGTATCAACCAATATAAATAGGACACATGTTAGTGAAATTTTATATTATTATAATATTATTTTTACCTCGAATTACACGATTTACCTTTAATCACGGTAGATAAAAGTAAAAATTTACTATTCACCCAAAATTATTTTCATATTATTGATCCACATTTTATATACTAATAAAAACCATTTATGTCATATTTTTATTAATCAATTCATAGAACTGGTAAAATTTCATATAAATGAAGATGTTTGTTTTTTAATTACTACTCAGGGTTTTAACTATTCGTCCAAATATGATGTTTTTCAGAAAAAATTACAAAAATTCTACCCAAGATATATTAGATATTATGAATTAAAAAATGATGTCTATTTTACAAAATTGAAAACATATATGTTGCATTAAATAAATGAAAATTAATATTCATTGTCAAAAAATCGATTTTTTATGAAATAATAACTATCAAAAGATTGATAGTTGTTTTTGTCGAATTTTAGATTGAAATTACTTCCAATGACCAAAATAGGATTAAATGGTAATAATATAATATAATTAAACATTAAAATCAATTAAAAAGATAATCTATCCATATAAATAAATTAGAATAAAAGACAACATTGAATTAAGATACTGTATTTTTCAATATTATTAAAAATTTATTTTTATCAGACAAAGTACAAAAATTTACCCAAAAGGTGGTAAATCATCCTTTTAAAGAATATTATATTATTTATCCATAAAATTTGAATCATTATTATTTTAATCCTCAAAATTTTATAGGATAAATGTAAAAATATTTAACCAACATTTATTTTTAATATTTCAATGAAACCTGTTGTTGCGTATGAGGTACTCCATCAAACACAACATTCCCTTTAAGGTAATATTTATATTTAATATTAAAATATTAATAAATATGAAAATGTAATATTCTTCATTTACCTGGGATGTTACATCCTTCCCCCCCTTTTGAAATTATTTCCTCATATTTTTTATTCACTTATCAAATAAGTCGGGTATTTATCCCTCATAGAATTTTTAGATTCACACGATGTGTTTTCAACCATATGGTTTTCCCACAAAACATTTACCCGATGAATTACCTCATTCTAAAACACTTTCTCTCTTCAGTCATGAATCTGGACTGGCTGTTCCTCATAAGAAAGATTCCCTTACAATTTAACTACCTTTGTGCTGAAAACATGAAATATATATAACATATACTTTCTGAACATTGAATCATGAAAAACTATTTGTACCTATTATAAACATGGAGGTAAAATCCCTCTGTATATAATTGACCCATCTTTCTACATGATTTAATATGTCCAATGAACCCCAAACTCAACATTCCTTTCATACCAAATCACATCATACATTTCCATGGATAAACTTTGTTAGAGACATGATCACCTGCCTCAAACAATAGAAACTTCCTCTGATTATTTTGATGACATTTCTACTTTATCTAAGCTGTTCCCATGTTCTTCTAAATGAAATGATATTTTTCTTCCATCTCTTCTACCAATATTGGTCCCACAAATATCCTTCCCACCACTTCATCAATAAAATTTGGTGTTCAACATTGTTTCCCATATAATGCCTCAAATGGAGCTATCTTTATAATGGAATGAAAATGTTTTTATAATATGATTTAACCAATAAATTATGTTGGTCCCAAATTCCTTGGAAATACAATGAACAAGCATGTATTATATCCTCCAAGTATTTAATTGTTCATTCTGATAGCCCATATGATTATGGATTAAATGTTTTATTAAAATTTCATACAGTACCCATCGACTTCTGATGGACGTTCCAAAAATTAGATGTAAACCTAGGATCATGATCAAATACAATGAAGAGGGGAACTCAATGCAACCTGACTATCTATTTAATATGAAAACGATAGTGATGATCTAAATACAAAGTATTTCAAATAGGACGTAAATGAGCATATTTTTTCAATCAATCAATAATAACCCATATTGCTTTGTTATCTCGAAATGCCTTTGGTAATCCCATAACGAAGTCAATGGATATATTTTCCCATTTACACTCTAGAATTAGTAAAGGCTGAAGCATCCCTTTGGGTAACTACCACTCTAATTTAACCTGAATAGAAATTAAACACTTCACAGTAAGGTCTGACATATCTCTTTTTATTTCATCCCACTAGTAATACTCATGAAGATCTCAGTGGTTCTTAATACTATCATAACGAACTAAAAATAGAGAACTATGAGCTACACATAAAAACTCATTCCTCCTCAGTAAATCCCAAGGCATGCATAATATCTTTCAAAATATCAAAATACAATCATTATCAATGTTTAAATCAGGAAATATACCCTTCAGAACCTACTATACATATTTCTGCAACTCACTGTCTTACTTATGTGCTTGATTAATTCTTTCTGATAAAGATAATTTCACAGACACCTGAAACAAAAAAGAGGAATTTCATGAACAAAGAACTTATATTACAATGTTCATAAACTCTTTAATCAAAGGATCTTGTTCTAAACATAACAAGGTTAAAGTATCATTAAATTTCTGACCCATAGCATTTTCCACTATATTTACCTTTCCTGGATGGTAATGAATTATGCCATCATAATCATTGATTAATTCCAGCCATCTATTCTTTCTCATGTTCAATTATTTATGAGTGAATATATACATCCAAATTTTTTGATCAGTATAAATTTCACACATTACTCTATACAAATGATGCCACAAATTTTTTAAGAATAAAAAACAGTATCTAATTCAAAATCATGGGAAGGTAATGTAACACATGAGGTTTAAACTGACATGAAGTATAAGAAATTACTTTATAATTCTAAAATAGGACACAACCAATCCCTTTTAACGAATAATAACTATAGATAACAAACTCACCATTCCTAAAAGTTAATGCCAAATCAAGTGCAATCACCAATCTCATTTTCAATTCTAGAAAAAAATCATCACGTACTATTGTCCAAATTAACGTAACACTTTTTGAGTGAACATGGTAATTGGAATAGAAAACCATGAAGCATTATCAAAAAACCTCTAGAAATAACCTACTAAACTAAGAAAACAACAGATCTCAGTTATATTTGTGGGTCTTGGCCCTTCTTAAACAAATTTTTCTTCAGTAGGATCTACAGTTATACAATTCTTTGAAACAATGTGACCAAGGAAAGAAATTTTTTGTAACAAAAACTCACAATTTCTGAATTTCCCATTGTGTTTTTTTCATTTAAGGTTTTAAATACAACCCCTATATTATTTTCATGGTCCTTTTTGATTTTAAAATAAACCAAAATATCATCAATTAACACATCCAAAAATGTATACAACCGCTCATGGAAAATTATATTCATAAGATCCTTGAATACAGACGGTGAAATGGTTAACCCAAAATGAATAATTACATATTTATAATTTTTATATATTGTATGAAATGTGGTCTTCAGAATGTCTGCATCCTTTACATTAATCTAATGGTACCCTGACCTCAAACCAATCTTCAAAAAATACTGAGCTCCCTAGAGCTGATCAAACAAATCATCGATATGGGGAAAAGTATACTCGATCATAATAGTGATGTTATTCAATGCTCTATAATCAATGAAAAGTCTCATTGAACAATAATTATTTTTAACAAACAAGGTAGGATCACGGCTTGGTGATGTACTAGGACAAATGAAACAATTATCTAATAATGCATGAAATTGCTTCTTTATATCTAAAAGTTCAATTTGAGCTATTCGATAAGGGGGTTTTGAAATTGGATTAGCATTAGGAACTAAGTCCACAGTCAATTCAACATCCCATTCAAATATTATACCAGGAAACTTGTCAGAAAAACATCAAGATACATATTTTCCACTGGCACATCATTAATCAGTATAGTTCCTTTGTTTTCAACAAAATGTTCATGGTAACATTCATTTCCATCTTTTACTAGTTTCTTAGCTTCTTAATATGATATCAAAAGTAAGGGTCCATTCTTGTAAACAAACATAAATTTTTTTTTGAAAAGAAACCTCATTAGTTATGATTTCAATCTTAGCATGATAAATAGAATGCCAATCCAAACCCAAAATAATATCAAACTCTAATAGATGAAAAACAATAAGATTTTCCGGTAGATTCTTTCCACACATAAAGACCAGAAGGTTATTATAATTTCATTTTACCTCAACATTTACCCCTTGTGTTTTTACCATAAGTTCAGAATTCATATCTTGAGATATAAATCTCAATTTATTAGAAAACTTACCAAAAATAAAATAATGTGTATACCCTAAATCAAACAACACAATTGCATAATCTGAACAAACAAACTGTTTACCTGATACTACTTAATTTTTTAGCCCAACATCTTCCAAATTAGTTTCAAAGGATTTCACCACCAATTTCTACTTAGTAAGATGGATATTTTCCCATATTTAAGTTCTTCGTTGGACACACATTTGTACAATGATCCATTTAATTACACTGAAAACATTTTATAGATTGTAAATCATATTTTTTCTTACCCTTAACTGGATCTATTTCAGTGCAATTATGTGCCTTATGTCCCATTTTTTCACATCTGTAGAATTTACCAGATTTTCAAAGACACTCCCCAGTATTATTTTTACAACAATTTTCACAAACAGTAAACTTAATTTTCTTACTATCCAACTTTTTTGAACAGTTATTCCCTTTTATTTTCCACCTCAAACTCTTATTATATTGTTTTTCAATGAATACTTGATCATTAGAAAAGTCAATTTCAAGCTTCTCTGCACATCAAACATGTTTTTCATAACATTTTAACTAATGAGATGCTAATGAACTTCAATACAATAGCTATAATCCCAAGAAAAAATGTTTCATTTTACTATCAAGATATCATATCAAATATGGAGCATACCATCCCAGTAGAGTTAATGTATCTTCAAAAAAAGCCAATGAGTCATCCTCCTACCTTAATTCATGGAATTTTTTTCCATCTTAAAATAACACACCGTAGGAAAATATTTCCCAAGAAACATACTGTTTAATTCATCCTAATAAATAGAATTAATCTCCTAACTATCCCTCATATTTTTGACCATCTACCACCACTGATCATCTTCACCTTCAAAATGGTAAACAAAAATAATATGATTTTGATGTTATGAACACCCCATGACATCAAAAATATTTTATAGTTCGTTAATCAACCCTTCTTCTAGAACTTGTCCAGATGACCTTTTAAATTTTGTGGGATGTTGCCTCATAAAATACTCCACAACTGACATGTTCCACTGTGGTTGATCTGTATGCGCTCTTGCATGGATACCACCCCCATTTATATCCTGAATCAACTATTCCAACACTGTAACAAACAATTCAGTTCAGATTTCATCCATCATTGGTTGCTGATTTGGAAGGTATTCTTCCTCCTGATGTCATCTCATCACAGCTGCCCTATTTACTATACAGAAAACCAATCTGAACACAAGAATATCTTTGGAAAAGAAAAAAGGTAATCTTTAAATGCTATATCATTTCAATTTTAATATAAATTAATTTATGGATATTAATTTAACTATATCCTAACTCTTAAAGTTATGTAATCCGGCATCAGATACCATCTATAAGGACTTGTCTTAAAAGATTTACATAATCTTGAACTAAATGAATAATTCACAACGATGATCTCTTCCTATTTATATTTTTTGAGAATTAGTCCTTAAATATTACATTACATTTCAAAAAATTAAAAATTAGAAATTCTACTATGTCTACATTTTTTTATTAAATAAAAAATCATGAAAAAAAATTCATTTCTAGTTCTACATTTTGGATAGAATGACTTTTCTATGATCCCATCCTTGAACCTATTCATCATTATGTCTTGTGAAAAACATTTCAAAACTTGGGATGAGCATAAAAATATCATTAAGGGTTATAAATTAAATAATGAAAACATTAGTGTATTATAACAAAAGATTATTAGAATACCTCATGAAACATTGGATTTATGAATAACATATAAAAAACATAAATCATAAAGGTTACTTGTGGCATCTATAATGTACTCAAGTTGTAGCATTCATGACTACGTGGGGAGATTAATTTGGAATACCCATCATTGTATATTCCCTAAATCTTTTATGAGAAACGTTATTGTTTTCCTCTGTCACATTATATAATGAATTGGAGAGCTATCTCAGTCTCACCCACCCTAGGATTATCATGAAACCAAACATATAGGTAAACAATTTCCATCAAACATAACATATTCATAAGACATAAAACAATCATAATGGAAATATAACATTTCCACATTTCAAACACAAGATATCTTTTAAATATATTGACATAAAAAATCCATTATCAAAACCATTTTCAATAAGAAAATATGTAAAACAGTACATGGTATTTATTTTCCTTTTCAAAACATTACGACTTGTTATAGAAGCCATAAATCAAAAAATACTCGGGGCGACAGAAAAGGTCGTTGTCAATGCTTATATTAAAAAGAAATATTCAATTTTTGTTGTTTAGCAAAACATTTCATTGAAACAAATTCCCTTTGAATGAAATGAAAAGTCAATTATTTTTATACTTTGTATAAAATAATTTCATGTATAAAAGAAAATATACATCAATGAACGGAGTTTGACACGAATTCCCTTACATCTTGTCCAACTTGACACATTTGTTCTTTAATCCCCTTAATAATAAGCTGAAGTTAGTTTCTATTTTCTTATGAAATTTTTTCATGTTTATTATTACTTTTAAATCACTTGTTACCAAGTTATAAATATTATGTAATCATTTATGTTAATAATGGTCGTTTTTTTCGATTTTTGATACTTAAGTCAAAAAATGACCTTTTTATAATTACAGTTTGATCTTGTGGTAAAAAGTACATTATCTACAAAATGATATTCATGATTTAGATATCAAATATATAACCTATATATTTTGTATATATCTGTATTTATAATAGTACATAACATTTGGAGGTATGAAATGAAATGAACCGTTCATATAAACGGAAATCTGTACGTATGCATAAATGCTATTTTCATTTTATTGCATATTTAATAGAATGAAAATATAATGATGCGTTGGTATATTATAATTCCAATATAATATTATATATAATTTCAGAAACTCTATCTTTTATACGTTCCACGTATGGAATGAGTGATTCATATAACTTTGAGGTGGTGGTAGTATGGACTTCCTCAAATGAAATTATCTTATTTACCCATTATACAACCATAATGGTATTCTATAAATGAAATATACAGACATATAGAGGCAATATAAATACAATATACATCACATATAAATACTTTTACAATTTAATGTCCACCATAAGAGGTTGTAGGAGACAATTGAACAATCATCGTTTCGTGAGGCAGTAGTTTGCCATCCATAGAAACAATATGTTCTTTACCCATAAGATATTGGTGTGTGTAAATGTAGTTCGAATCCTTCTCATTAAAACAACCTAGTATATTTTATACAATTTTTTTATTAAATAAAGTAATAAAATGTGTTTAGGGGGTTGGGGAAGTAAAATAAAATAAAATAGCTTGAGAGAATATTGTACATTTTAATCGGATATCTTCATTTGGTTTGAACCAAAATGTTTTCTTGAATTGATTTATGCCAAAGGAAAGACTTCAAGGTACAAAATAAGGATCATTAGATCTTATTTTTCTAGATTATGTATGATACAAGGTACTTGATAGGTGTGATTAATGGGTTATAGTTTAGAGATTTTTATAAGCGGGAGGAGGGTCTCTTTAAGAATGTTTGAAAATATTATTTTATTATATAATGCATTTTGGTTTATAATGGTCCAAAACATATTAAAGTCGAAGATAAGTTGACATTGGATCGAAATAAAATCATAAAATAATAATTTGACAGGTTTAGGATATTTTTTTTAATATTTAAAATCTAACATATTTAAATCATTAACTAATGAGCTAACCACCGCATCATTATTGTGTCATAAGTAATATTATTTATTTGATTTATAAATATTATAAAAAATATATCTTGATGTAAGAAATATGTTTATCATTATAATGAATATTTATATAGATGAGATAACTTATATAACCCATTTAAAAATTTATTTACTAAATGATATATGTTTAATTCATTTTTTTCATTGATTTTAATTAATTAATATAAAGTGTCATTGTCACTCTTAAGTGGCTCCTTGGGTCCCAAATTCGACCCAAGGATGTCCATGGAACAAACTTTATCATCCAAGAGTATTATGACACATGTTAGGGTAATTTAATATTATTATAATATTATTTCTTTTCCTTTAATTACCCTATTTACATTTAACTGTGGTAAATAGAATTTAAAAGATACTATTCACCAACAATTGTTTTCATTTTATTGAACCACATTTTTTATTACTAATAACAAAAATTTATTTATTATTTCTTAAATTTGATTCACATAAGTTGTAAAATTTCATTTAAATGAAGAAGTTGGGTTTTTAACTACTACTTAATTGTTTCACTATTTATCAAAAATTGAAGGTTTTCAGAAAAATACCAAAAATTCAGCCTAAGATATATTTGATATTCCTAATTAAAAAATGATGTATATTTAAAAAAAATCAAATAATAGTAGTTTCATTAAATAATTTAAAATTATTTCTAATTTTCAAAACAAAACAACGTGTTTTTAAGAAATAAAACTATTGAAAGATTGACACTTGTTCATGTTCAAATTCAAAGTGAAATTACTTCAAATGACCAACATTAGGTTAAATGATAAAAATATAATCTATTTTATCTTTAAAACAAATTATTAAAATAATTTAATGATATAAATAATTTATATTAAAAGTTATTTTTGATATAATATAGAATATTATTCACTATTCAATAAAAAATGATTTTTTTCAGAAAAATACCAATAATTTACCCAATGTAAATTTGGTGTCACGATTATAAAGATAAATTTTATTTTGACAAATAGGACATATAAAAGTGAACTAAACTATATTTAATGAGGTTTTTCAATCAAAAGGAGGTAAATCGCCCTTTTAAAGAATATTGGAGTATTTAGGCTTAAATTTGCATTCCTTCATATTTTAAGCCTCTAAAAATTAATTTGATAAATTTAAATACATTTAAAACATGTATATTAATATTTTATTAACTTCTATTCATTCTGGCTAATACAACTTCTAGTCATTAACTACCATTTTAAAAATATTATATTATTACTTTTCAATATGACTTAGCATTATGTGAAAAAATAAGATTTCAAAGTAACCCGTTGTTTCATATCTGGTATGCCATAGAACATGGAACCCCTTAAATTAAATTTGATATTAAATTCAAAAATATTAACAATTTTGAAAATGTGTTATTCTTTATTAACTTGGGTAGATACATAGAATCACTAGTATGTCCACAATAACCAAAATCAAATCATAAAATTTTTGTGCTCGGGGTAACCCTATGATGAAATCATGATATATTTCTGTCTCGACTTTGGAACTTCCAAAGATAACAACATACCATAGTGAACACAGTTTTCATCTTTCACCTTCTAAAATACCAAACACTTAACCACTTACTTTTCCACTTTCTAATTCCCCCGTTATCACATATTTTTCTCATTGAATAATGATAAATCATTTTCACACCAGGATTCAATAAAAATGGTTATCTTATAAAATCATGGAGAAAAACCCAAAAAAACTAAACAAAAAATTTACCATAAAACAATATCTAGTACTATTGGTTCTCAAACAATTCCTATAGAACATCACCATGACTAAGACAATCACAGATATCCTACACCTCTGAGTATCCCCACTAAGACTCCTCTGCCAACTGCATTATGGATGACTCATGAGATATATAATAAAGTCTACTAGGACCAAATGAATTCCAAATGTCATGATACATCATTGGATTAACTTATACCCCTTTAAAAACATCCAGAGACTTTTGATCAAATTATCCTTAGCAATTATGACTAAAGTCATCAGAAACAACATTCATGTCACCATGGAATAAGAGATATTAAAATACTAATACTAATGTATCCTTATCCACCACTGAAATAATTTATTTAGATATCATAGAGAGAATACTCATTTCAACATCATTCTTACATGGTAATGTTATTAATAAATCTATTCATAAAAAATCCTCCAAATCATGATCATGAATGGTATATTCATGCTCAATGGAATGTATATGGATATGACCGTAATAGATCACTTTACAATGGTACATCAACATGAATCCTATGCCTAGATTTGAATCATAAAAAAATATCAAACTCTGCACCCCTTAAGGGAAACAGGAGGAATGAATCCCTAACCAACATCTCATTCATATAATATAACGCTTTTTAATACATATAAATTGATGAAAAATTCGTTTACATCACAGTAAAATACATCAACTTGGCTCAAACCATGTATAATTCACACAAAAAATTATAATAATATTAAATACCATGAAAAAAACTAATTTATATCCATTCATGGGTTCTTCCTGTGAAAAAACTCTTTATACATTATGTGGGTTAAAGTACATAGAATTATGTTAGGTCACAATTTCATCGAAACATACCTCTCTTTTCCATTATATTAATTTGAATTCTTTCGAAAGATCTTTTGTCATAGATGTACCTATACGACAACCTTGAGATACTAGACATGATACTCCTTTGAATTAATATAACCCAAGATATCTTCAAATGAAAGGAAGAAAAACCAGTCTTATAGCTCCTAAAATATTGTGTTAATTATTTCCATTAATAAGGTTGGTGTGGTCATGAAAGCAACAAAATAACGAAAGAATAAAATTTCGTGTACATGAAATGAATGTATTAATTTAGGATATCCCCACCAATAACCTCATCGAGTGATATCTGATCTAAAATTAAAAATTTTAAATCAAACTGGACTCTCTCAACTTATTAAAAAGTTAATCAATTCCTAGAAGATAGTAATGGTTCATGACTATTACTTGATTTTACTTTCGGTAGTATATAGACAAACATGTACATTATAATTCTTCCTGAAAAATTATTAGAACTACCTATGGATACACACAATGTCAAATTAAACCCCTCTACTCATATCATCTTCATTCTTCATCATCTTGTGAAATTCTATCGGTGTCATTAAGTAGGTGTCCTTCAAAAAAATAGACTCACCTTGTTGAATGAATTTCACAAAATAAACTTGTCTTCAAGTGGGAGTGTTCATAATTAATATTTGGAAATTTTTCATTAACTCCAATACCATAGGAATATCCACTTCCATATATTTCCCTAATAAATCCTTCAAATAATACAAAAGAGTAGCAGTTTACGAACACCACATATGATAACCCCACTTTCCAAAAAATGCCATTCATTTGACCTCTAAATCAGAAAGTGAAACATTCCCATGAAAAAATGAAAATTAATTCACACCTTGAATAAATCAAATCAATGAAAATGTTAATATCGTATGGTAATATATATTTAATGAAGAAATATTTCACGTACTATTGATTTCCCATCCTCAGCCTACATCCACAACAAATGTCAGATAATGAATCTCAAATCCTGCCAGAATGTATAACTAAATTATAAATCAAGTCATATCCACATATTATCATAAATAAAATACCGAGGATAAATAAATAATAGTATTTGAATTTCCTATATCAATGAAAAATTGTCTATAAACTAATCATACTTCTAACAACCTTGTCCTTTCTATCATAAATGCCTCCAACACATGCACATAACACACCCAACTCCTATACAACTCTATATCCATACTATATTAACATAGTCAATCCATGAACTTGGTGGATGTAGAGCATTACATGTCTTCCCTTCCCAACACAATATTCTCCCAAGTATTGAAAATGTTTTTTTTTTCATACTACTAATCATCCTTAAAATAAAATAATGAAGCTACCAAAAATATTCTTTATGACCATAATTTTTCATGATTCTATGAGATTGTTGACATTTTTTCTTAGGGTTCATGAGTATTTTGTATATATAGCACAAAAAATAGCATCGGGTAAGTGGTTAAGTACCCCTACCCAGGAATAATGTAATGAGGTATTCCTTGGTATATTCCACACTGGCCAAAAAATAGACTACCTGAAGACCTATAACCCACTTCCAAAATAAACTCTCTTTATGATTCCTTTTTGGAAACAATTTCAAGTTTCAATAACCAATGATATAATACACTCTATTACTACTAAATTTTTCAATACAACCATATAAAAATGTTTTTCATGATACATAAATACATACCATATCGTTGGAAAAAGAACATCATCTAGATATAAGAATCTAGAATACAAAATTGGAAAATCATTTATAGTAGAAAGCATGAGGTCCTTGTACCAGATCCTAATATCAGGAACACTCAAGGTCCCCTAATGAATGGAGTGAAGATATTGGTTATTTATTCCATAATAATTTTTTATGGAAGTTCTGAACATATGTCCTTATTGTTTTAGTTACATAAAACATCCACCAAATTACAGTCTCTATAATGAACTATCTAGAATTGATTCATGGACCCCTTTGATTTTCTAACATAGAACCACACACATAAATAATCCAATTATTGGATAAAATTGAAATTTATTTTCTATTCTCCAACAAGATCAATGTCAAAGGTTATGATACAATTCCATCAGAATATACAAATATAGGCCACTAAAATAAAAACAATGATTTCCATTATACTTTATACACATTTTTCAATTTACTCTCATGATGATAAATTTGATCAAAAATTTGAACCTCAAATTATTGGTCCACTAAAGGAAAATGATCCGGAGCCCTACAAAAAAGGAAAGAATAACACCCTAATACTGATAAAAAATATATTTATCAATGTTTTTTAAATTTAATATTTTTAATTTTTTAATATTACACTATTAAAATATTTACACAAACAATAATTAATAATATATATATTCAAGGTCTATACTATTAAAAGTGTCCCACATCACATGGTTGTTCGATAATATCATATTTCTTGATCTAATTCATAGGGTGGGGGGGGGGGGGGGGGTAAATCCAATGTCATATAGAATGTCCATGGAATATGTCACTCGCCAATATCATCTATCACCACTTACCTTCCAACCCATGAAAAACCCATTATTACTCACCCAAAAAACCAATCATTCATTCCATAAAAACCACTAATACCCTCAATAATAACCATCTACCTTCAAATATACCCTTAATTGGCTGGAAATTATGGGTGAATGGTAATTATAACCCACTGAGTCCCACAACTAGTATACCAAGAGTTGGGGATAGACATGAACGATATAAAAGGATTTACCCTATATAATAATTATGATCAAGATATGGGATATAAAACTACCAATAATTAACAAATAATAATACCAAAATATAATCAAAACCATTTAACATATCATTATAATAGTTTATATATAAAAATAAAATTATAAATGTAAAATAAAAAAAGATATGTCATATTGCATCATATCCACAAAAGATCCAACCCAATATAAGAAAGTATACATAGATCCTGAATGTCCTCTATGAAAATAAAGAACAATTAATATTAATAGTTGTAAAATAAAATTATTTTCAGTAGTATAATACCCATTTTATCAAGTGAACATGTGGGAAGAGAATACTAATACGCCTCAAAAAAATTAAAAGAAAAATTAAGAACTCAAATATTTCAATATACCATCACATTATCAACATAAATCAATATCAAAATCACACATCAAATATATTAACAAAAATATATTTTATAAAATTTATATTTATAGAAATACTTATCTACTGATTTGTTTCCCTCACAACACGATGAGGAATTTCCAATACAATATACTATTTAATACATTTTAAATCTCTGAACACATAAATGATGTCGGTCAAGACATATCCCTACATAGTCCTACTTCTCTAGGACTATCATCTAATGACAACATCTAGAATCATCACATCACATCAAATCTATCACAAATATAGCTTGGAAACTACACCCCATCTCCCTCAATGTCTCCTGATCCATTAAGACACTAGTCATCACATAACCAATGTATTAGTGTATCATGAACATGAAATAAATAAACCTTGATACCTATACCTACCACACATGAACCCCAACCACAAATCATATCTCCTCCTAACCACATCACATCACTTCATTCCAGAAATGACCAGATTCATCAAGGAACATATCTAATCAAGATAGAGGGTAAAACCTTGACTGAGAAAAATAGTACCTTTCACAATTTATAAAACCATTCATATTAATTTAAAACATATTAATGTATTCATTTCTTTAGTAGTCAAATTTTATTCTACTAGAAAACAGAAAACATCACAATATTACATGTCACGACAACAACCCTTCTCACATCAACGATTAGTGAAGAACCACATACACCATGAAATATTTACCCAATAATAACGCGTCCCATCTGAAGGTCCTCATTTCTATCATACAACCTCAACCATCACACACCACAACCACAAAACTTCCCACATATCATTGTTACCAACCACTAATATATCCAAATAACTTCCTTGGTATAGTCGATACTACCTCCACTATCACAACACAATATAACACAATACATAAAGAAAGAAAATATAAATTACCACAAGAAAAAAACACATCCATGGTACACAAATTTAATAATTGTTTTTCAAAAAATTATTTCATTATAGAGCATTTTTATAATCACCCAAAACATATTTAAATGGGGAAAATTTTATTTTCCATATATAAATTATTTATCCTTTAAATTATGGTGTAATAAAACAAAAAAAAACACAAGCCCCATGACGTATCAACTAATATTCCAACATAGATTCCAATAAATGTTATTTTCATTATGAAATATTAATGGAATAAACTCATCAATAGTAGTTTCAAAAGATGTAAAATATGATTATACTTCCCGTACCCATATATTTCTGATGGGAAAAATTATGATCATTGTTACATTGATCCTTAATATAAACTAAAAGGAAATGATAAGAGTGAAAATCCCACACATAAGTTGTAAACAAGTGAAAAATAATATCCCTTACCACAATGAATCATTATAATACTTCATTACACGATAAGAAGATAGAGAAACACCTTTAAACCATATCCACACACACACACACACATATATATATATAAATATATCACAAGTCAGCCTTGATCACAATAATGGATCATCCCAAATTCCACCCACACATACCCCGAACTAAATAAACATCACCAGATTATATTTCCAAGAGAATAATTACGGAAAACCCACAATGATAGGATTCTATGACACATTGTATCACCAATAATTGGCTTCTGAAACCATAGTACATACTAATTTTTATAACACAACTATTCAAGGATCAATTGTAGTAGGCTCTGGTTGCATATATGTTGGTCTATATAATATAGTATTAAATAAATCTACTAAATTCATAATATCAACCCTTATAAACAGGTAATTAACATATACTAAAGAAATATCTTATATATATTATTATTCATTTTTATTCATAAAATAATTTATTTAGAAATTAATTACCATGAATCATTTAATAGAACAATAATTTCAAAAAATTATTTTTGATAAACTATTACAAATTCCTTCTCAGTATGCTCCACACCTTTATTCTAAAATAATTAGGTCAATGTGTCTTAATAAAATTAACATCTAATGGTCATAATTATATAAATAATATTTTACATATATTATTCAATATATTTTGGAAAATATACATTCCTCTCATTCAGTTGTAATTAGAAAAAAAATTTGTTACTAAAAAATGATTTCAAATTTTATTTCCCATGGATCTATTATTGTATGAATAAATATGATTATAATCATCGACTCACATTTATATTCTACGAAATATGTGTTCCCAATAATTAAAATGTAATATTATCTAGACTTTTGGGATATTTTCCTACTAATTTCTAAAAATAGAACATCCATCACATAGAAAATGAAATTTTAGTATAATATATACATTTCAATAATTGGTTTCCATTTAATTTTAATGGGATATAAAAATTGACATTATGTGAAAACACGAATTTTTCATTTCTGTTTAACACATATAATTACTTATAAAATGAAACTCTTATACTATTATCCTTCAATAGACATTCTAATATAAAAATACTCAATGCCTTATTCTATACATATATTTTATCATTGTACCTGAAAAATTATAGGAACTTACCACACATGATTCATCACACTAAATTGACTTTATATGCATTCTTTGAATTCACATCATAACAATCACCTAACAACATATTAATTCCCATTATCTATATAATTGTTATGGATTTTTGAATCATAATTCAACATTAATAAGAAATAACTCTAATTTTTTTAAATCCAACTGGTGTGGATATAAATAGATATATAAATCAGGAATAATTCATAAAATATTATTAAGAAATGTAAATGTAAAATTATTCATGAACCTCAAATAAAATAAAAAACCCCAATATTTATTAATTAAAACTGTTACACACCTAAATGATAACTCATATTAATTTATTTATTAAAATTCATCTTATTTAATATATAGGTAAACTCATAAGAGAAAAACAAGGAAGAATAAAAAAATAAAATAATAAATAATAAATATCACTTAATTGAAAATTCCAATTCAATATTAATAAATTAAAATTGAACACATAAAAAATTCATTAAAAGTACCGTCTAACAAATTTTCACTATTAATAAATATAATATATGTAAATTCAAGATAAATAAAAAACATTTGTAATTTATATCTCAACAATTTATTTAGACGGTCAATTCTCATAGGGAAATAATGTTGTATTAGATAGGTTTCCTTTTTTACATTTATTTTCATATTATAATTTGGGAATAATTTAATAATTAAAAACAAAATATTTTATGAGGTATTTCATGCATACAAATATCTTGAAAATATAACATATGCAATTTATTTATCTTTAGTAGTGGATAATGAAATATAATATTACTATGTAATAGACCAAAAAATTGGATTTTAAAAAAAATTGTTCTTGAGTTACTCTTCATATATAATATATATCCTAGAGAACTATTATGTGAATATTAAATTAAATTTAATGAAGTTGATTTTTCAAAATAGAAATAAAATGATAAAGAATCTATCAATAATCAGAAAAGTCCATTGGCATCAATAAAATTAGATTTCAATGGAATAACATGGAATATAAAACATGATAATATGTAAAACATAATCTCTAGTATACATGATGTTATATACAAGAATGTGAATTATAAATATTTATATTTCATCATTTTTATGGTTCCCTATCTCCATTATGGTAGTGTTTAATTCTAGATACCAAGGAAGATTTATATGTGTCACTCATTTCATTTTAAATCCATTTATTAAGTCATGAATGCATTTTTTTTTTTGAAATGCATATAAATTTTCTGAATGATATGAAAACAAAGGTCAGAATTGGACCCACACATTAAAATAATTATAAAAAACTATTTTACTAGGTTTAAAAAATCATTAAATAATTTTTTTTCTGTTAAAAAAATTAACATGATAAAAAATATATTTTTAGTAGTAAATATACGAGGATGATTATTTATTAAAATGTGTTGCATCAAAATTAATCGTTGAAAATAAATTTGAAAAAATAAAATAAATATATTTTTCATACCAAATTCGACGTTCATATTTTTCCAGATAATTATTTAGTACATTTGAAATAATAATTTAAATAAGATTGATTTCTAAAATATTGAAGTTGTTTAATATAAACATCATTCAAAATATAAACATAGGGAAAAATAAATTTTAAATCCATATACAAAAATGAAATGATCATATGTGATGTATAGTTTAAGAGATGTCTCAGGGTCTTTAATCAAGATAAATGTGAAATGATTTACTCATAACATTGGGATTTGATGTGATTAAATCCTAAAGGACATGAATATTTTTAAATTAGATACTTTTCAAAGTTATCGTTGTTGAGATGTAATCCATAACATGATTTATGTATCTATTTACATGTCTAAATCTCCATGTTTGAAAATTTAATTTTCAAAAATATCATTTATGAAACATTACCCACACTCTCTTTCTAATTTTCTACTCTTTAATTTACATTTATGATACAATCAGACTGATTTTTTTCTTATATAGAGGTGTTCAATGACCACACCCATTGAGAATTTACTAGTCCCCCCAAAATCTCTCCAATTAATTTTATAATTACATAACACTAATTCCTCTAATTAAACCTAAAAAGGCTACATGTAATGAACCCAAATAATTTATTATTGATCTAGTGGTTACATTATTACATTGGAATCATAGTCAATTGATGACATACCTACCGATTGAATAGAATATTTTTCTGATAAACTTGATATATGCTTGAATATCATATTAATTTTTAAAAAATAAATATAAAAAAATTATTTTATTTGAGATAGTAATTATTCTCTCTAGAATATCCTTTCCTAACAATCATAGTAATTATCTTGGGATTTCAAGGATAACGAAACATGAGTAATAGTGATCTAAGTGTCTTATTAATGGAATGAAAATATTAGGTGATTTTAATAAAAATAAAAAAAATCAATATGGAATGTAAAATAACTTAAAAATAGATACAATTTACATTAACTTCAACCAACCAGGCCATCGAGTCATATATAGTTCACCTCTAATCTCTTTTGAAAATAGGTCCTCCATTCCATTATAAAAAATGGGTCATTTCCCCAAACATTAATAAAATCATATAAATACACACATTTATTTAATAATGATGTAATTCTTAATTCTTAACATCATAAGCATACCATTGAGGCCTGATTACTAGAAATTATAAGCATACATTCATGGCCTCATGTTAAGGAATAATTACTAAATGGGAATGACCTTGTACAAATACTCTGTCCATTTTGTTAAAAAAGAACTATCAATGCATCGAGTGGATATATATAAATTCTACCCACCCAATATGAATATACAATCTTTTTCTCATATATTAAAGGATTCATTTAATTCATAAATAATATTAATTATCAATTAGTTATTTATGGAGTAAATGATCATAAATATCAATATTTTCAATATCAATCAAATAACATTTAATGTAAAACACCATATGTATAAATAGAGTGTAGTTTTGGAAATAAAAATATACATGATACAAAATATTAATATTGAATAGAAATTTAATTTCAAATGATCACATGATAGATAATGTTTTGTGATTATTTTAGTTTTCTCAAAATTAATCAGATATTAAAGATAACAATTAATTTATGAAAAATAATTATTGTGTAATAAATCATCTATTTTGATAATTATTGAATTTGGAAGTGAAATATAGAAATAAAATTGAATTTATTATTTTCAATGTAAAAAAAATTAAAAATATTCACGATTAGATAAATTTCATAAAATGTATGTTTGTATATAAGAAACCATTTATGCCGTATACATTAAAAAGAATCAATAATTTTTTTATTTTTGAGAAAAAAATTAAATGAAACATTCAAAAAATATTATAAATATTACTTTTAATAGTTGAAAAATATTGAAGATAATAAAACTTTTCCTTAAAATATACATTGAGTAAATATAACATACTTTTCAAGAACAATTTTGATAAATATAAATATGGAATAAAAATATACCATATTATATAAAAAAATAATATCAATGATTTATTTTTAAAATTAAATTCATGATTAAATTTACAAAGAGAGGAATTTTTGGAATATAACATAGAAGTTATATAAATATGAATATTATAATGAAATAAATGTTTTTTATAAAGGATCTATTATATGATTTCTTAGATGAAAATAAGAACAACCCCTAAATAATGAGAGTCTGAAAAGAATTTTTACCTATTTGGAATCATAAAAATTATAATACCTTGAATGAATAAATTTGAATTGAAACTCCAATAATGTTGGACAATTTTTTATTCTATTAAAATAAATTAATGGGGAATTATATAAAGTAGAAAAATTAATAGCAACACAAAACCACATATAAACCAATAGAGTGGAAATTGAAACCAAATACCTTACAAAGATCATATCCTTGAAATATAAAACAGTAAATTAAGTGAATGTTTTTAACTATTGTAATTCCACATTAAACAAGTGGAAATATTGATTTATGAAGTCATATTTCAATTCACACATAATCATGACACAATTTCATCAATTGATATTTATATAACCATATGATATAAATTTGTTTAATAAATGCTTTTATACTTTAGTATCATTTGAATCATCTTCCTCATGAATAAAATAACTTTAAATAAAAAATTTAAAAAAATTAATAAAATACTATTAATAATGTAACATGAATTATAAAAATATAAGATCCACCCGAATGAATCAAGGGGTGATTCTTGAATTTGTATCCTAGAAACAAATGTGTGATAATAAAGCATTTTCTCTAGATCTGACAAACATTGTTAGTTATTTTAACATTATTTTTATTAAATATAAATTTATTATAATTAAATAAAATATCAATATAAATAATAAAATATCATTTTTATCCATATATAAAATTTCATCAATAATTTATTTTTTATTATATATTAAATTTATAGTTTCTGAGTCTTATTTTTTTCGTTTATCATGTATTCTTTTATTCTGTAATTTGTATCGATGAAATTTGATCATTGTTACATAATTATATTAATGTTAATCATGATATAAATACAATATTTATTACTTATAAATATATATATATATATATATATATATATTCAAAATTTAATTATAGATATTAAAAATAAATAAAACCATTCATGGAGATGGTAAATCTTTATGCCCTCAACAAACATCAATTTATATTTTTAATGAACATAAAAAAGGTTACTAATAATTAAGTATTAAATAATAATTAATATATCATATATATCATATATATTATATAAAATTATCTTTAATTTTAACCTTTTAAATTAAAAAATAAATGTACATTACATTTATTTTTTCAGGTGGTAGTACACAAGTACATACATGGAAAATTATAATTTCCCTGCATATAGAAGGGTAAGTAATTAAATAATATGTTAGATTTATATATGAATAATTATGTCATAAATAAAATTTAAAATCACTGTTTACATATTTATATCCATATTTGAAAAACGTTCATAAATAATGAATTACACTTCTATGTGGAGAGGGTAAGGGGTGTGTATGGAAGAGAGATGTATATTAAATGTCTTTCTTAGATATTTTCATGTAGGGGGCGTAGGCCGAGGACATGTGGAGGAAGGGCTTATTAAGAACTATTGTTCAGGTTTATGTTTGTATTACCATCACCTTAACTAAGTGGTTGTGGAGACAAAGTACCGACTACCAAAGGTTCGATGAGAAGATGAATCTGTTAAAGGGTAGCCTTTGCTCTGGGTGGAAATGTTCTTGTAGGATTTCTAGTAGTTGAGAAATCATCGATGGCTGGAGTTCCTAAAAGTGTATAACCTATAGATAGTTTATAGTCTTGGGAAGGAGGATATGGTGTCAAACACACTCAGTAGGATGTATGTCGAACAACTGTTGTGTGAGGTGGCGGAACAGCTAGTCGTGATGTCAATATCCTTCAAGGATGATGATGGAGCAGCTTACCTACGCTCTATGACTCACTCCCCCATACCACCATCATTTTAGAGAGGCACTACATGGGTATGTTGACTGCGAGTCCAGACATGCTCTAATATCTTTATGACAAGATCCAGATGAATTTTCAAATGGTGGTGAGTATATCATCCTTTTCATAGGATGGAAAATGGTACCAGTAACATTATAAGAGGAGGTATTGAGGTAATTCCATACATCCCCTTTGGTGGTACATCATTGTGTGGTGATGATGTACCAACACCTCTGACAACAATACTGTTTTCTATGGAGGAAGAATATGGTGGTAGAGTTCATTTCATGATGCCTCACTTTCCAGCAAGTTATATTTGAGTATCAAGTTCAACACGCTTGAGCACTACTTTTACTTCAAGGAAGATGGTCAGATGAAGGAGACTATACATCCCATGGAGGAAATTCACCATGCTTATATACTAGATTTTGGTCACAGTTATTAGGACCACCTACCACTTGTGAATCTGTATACAACAGTAGTTGTCACTCCACCATTGGCATGTCACCATTTGAGGCTTTGTACGTGTGAAAATGCATATCACCTATATTATAGATATATCCAAGGGAGTTAGCTCTCATGAGTCCATATTTGGTGTAGGATACCACTGAAAAGGTGTTGATCATCCATGATACGAAGTGGATGGAAAAGATTTGACATATGTCTTATGCCAACAAGAGATGGATAACCTTGGAGTCTGAGGAGGGTGACCATGTTTTTATTTTCGGTTTCACCCTGATAGGGATTTTAGAGTTTTGGAAACAAAAAAAAAATTATTTATACAGTTTATTATAGCATTTTAGCTTCTGAGTGGAGTTTTTGAGGTGGCGTACTGCCTAGATCTTCACCCATAAGTGCACCAGCTGCACAAAACATTTCACATGTCGCATTTGAGGAGGTACGTGCATGATTTATCACATGTTATCATCTTGGGCGGGCTAGAAATTGATGATGTGTTGATGTTTGCAGAGTTCCCACTAGAGATAGGGGATCGACATGAGTGAGTCCTTCATGGAAAATACATTACTCTTGTGTGTGTTTAGTGAAACACAATAACCACTATGAGAGAACAAGGGAGAAGGGGTCTCATATTCATTCTCAGTAACCCCACTTGTTGGATTAGATTTTTTTTGGATTTCGGGGACACAAATACCTAAGGTGGGTAGAATGTAATGTACTAAAATATCTGTATAATTTTACTAATTATATTGAATTATTTGGAGACTAGGCGTAGATACAGAATGCAGTTTCGAGGTCCGGAGTGTCTGTAATGATTCATCCAAAAATGATAAGCTTTAAATAGCGCGTGTGAGAGGTTTTCTTGAAAATCATAATAACACATAAATGGATTCCTGGATCAAAAATACAAAGGCACCATTGAATTAAAGATGACAATTTTAACCTAGGCGCGACTTATTATTAGTTTGTGTAGACCTCGAGTGAGAAAACCAAAAAAATGGTAAAATAATAAATAAAATAAAATAATAAAATAAATTTATTTTTCAAAATCTTATAAATACTGAATGGTGAATCTGATAAAATATTTGAGACCGCCTCTAAACTCGTGAGAGTTTTATTTTCTTGTACAAATCCTAAAATATTTTGGCGCTTTCCAACAATGGAAATTAGTTTTTGTCCATAAATAAAATAACTAAATAAAAATTATATTAATGTAACATCCATATAACTCCTAAACAGTAACTCAGAATGAAAATATAAGAATATGGTTGAGCTTGTGGGGACATGTTCCCCTTAGGAGAAGCCTATCCTCAACTATCACAAGTCGATATTGAATGTTAATATTTGATCTTTTTTTAAGATATGTTCGGTAAACATGCGAGCATGTTTTTATATATTTTGAACTAGTGCTCAGATTGAAAATCTGAGGGCACCATTGAATTCACAACGTCAGTATTCTATTAAGAAAAACATAACATTGACTAGTAAGGGTCAAATAGGGAAGTTAAATTTTGGACTTTTTGGAAATATAATAACATAAATCATTGAGGTATCTACTATATCTACTAATCCTGGCATTTCCCACTAACACGTGTCACTCTATTATTCTTCCACATCACTTTTCTTATTTGTGTCACTCCATCAGCGATCCATGTCGCTCGTGTGAGAGGTATCCATTTTTCTTCTCATCCCTCTCGCTCCCGCTTAGGTACTCACGGGGCGTGACCTGCCCAACCCTCAAAGCCCCTACTCCGTTGCGCTTTCATTACCGGGAAAGCACTAGTTGCTCGAGCTCCATCTCCGATGTATTTCTCTTCTCGTTTGTTACTTTATTCTCTACAGTTCTTCTTTTCCCGGTTCCAACTAGAATCCCCACATTGTTTCCTATACTGCTCGCGATTGGGCTTTAGAAATTCACGTTTAGGGTTCCCATAATTTTCCGACGCCGTCATAATCTTCCACCCAGTCTCCTTACTTTCCGTCGGGCATGTAGTATGTCATTGTCCTTATCCTTATTAGGTACTCACGGGGCGCGACCTACTGAACCCTCAAAGCCCCTCCTCTATTGTGCTTTAATTACTGGGAATGCCGTAGTTTCTCAAGCTCCATTTCCGATGTATTTCTTCTCCGGTTTGTTACATTATTCTCCGCAGTTTTCCTTTTCCCGGTTCCAACTAGAATATCTACACTGTTGCTTCTACTGCTCGTTATTGGGCTTTAAAAACTCACGTTCTAGGGTTCCTGTAATTTTCCGATGTCGGCGTCATCTTCCACCCATTCTCTTTACATTCCGTCGGGCTTGTAGTACGTCATCATCCTTCTCCCGGTTTCACTTTACCTCATCTTTGTGTTCAATATCCCACTTGAAAATTCGTCCACATCTATTCCATCCCCCCATTCCCTTCGGAATCGACCCCACTACGTTTGGCTATTCTTTTCAATGATTTTGGTAAAAAACAATACAACTACATTGCACCCCCTCAGAGATTCTATCCATTCCTCTTACATTACCCACAAAATAACCCTGGAGACAAGCTCCCATAAAATGTTTAGGTATTTCTTCATGGTCAACATGTACACTGTCATTTTCATTAGCCAAATCTTCTTCTCATCTGTATATAGTAATTTTTTTATGTTTTCTGTTTAAAATTTCATATATTGTCGTAGTGCTTAAACTGGTGGGTTTGATTTGGTCATTTTAAAAAACAAATCAATTTTAAATTATGAAAATCAATATTTCACTGATTTTGAGTTGTGAATTGAGTTCCAGCTAAATCTCAAGCTGGAGTACTTTAATGTATCACCCTACAAAACAGAAATACATCCTTGGTCTATAGTATGCGTTGTTTTGGTTTTTTTCCAAAGGAAAATATGTTGAATTACTAATATTTTTTTTCTATATTCAGGGTCTGAAAACAATTTCTTCCATATAAATAGAGTTATGAATGGAGAAGTTTCATGAAATATTGGTGTTAGAGGTTTTAAAACCCTTCTAAATGTTATATTTTCTTGATTTCAGTTTATAACTATTTCTTTTATGTTAATATTCATAATTTTTATTCTGAAAATTTAGTACGGTATTCTAATTTTTTAACTATTTTTTTCTATGAAGAGATGTCCATTCAATGTTTTCGATGGTGAAAATATTTCTATGTGACATCCTATAACATCACGTTCTTTTCATGATTTAGTATTTCCATTTTTATTTGATTCTTTGACATTTGTTTTCTCTATACATGTGAATACAAAAACATGAATTGAAAAGGGGTTTCACTTGAATTATGTTTGATTATGTTATTATTTTTCTGTTGTTGTATTGAATCATTTCTTTATCTAGTTATGAGTTTCCATTTGGTTTAGTGGAATATTTCTGTTTTACTAATGGTGGATATTTTGGGAATTTTGGGGATGCCAGCTAAATTCTCCAAGGAATTCAGATTCTTCTACTAGAAAAACTATGGTTGGGGATTTTTTTGGGGAACCATTTGTCTCAGATACGTCTTCATCCCTATTGACATTTATAGATGGTTCCACTTACCATGTCTACAAAAGATATAACCAGTTATGTAGATTGATGAATCAGGTTACAGTCTAATTATTAAATTTTAGTATGTGGTAGCATATTTGTGAATGTTTTGGATACATTAAAAAATATCATTTGGGTTTAAATTTGTCATTTGTGAATGTTTTGAATGCTCTAAATTTTTTGTACATATTTATTATTTGATGCTCTTAATATTTCTACAAAATTATGGTTATAAATCAGTTATTTCTCTGTTATTTCTGGTGGAATCCTCCTATACATGCCTTCTAATCAATAATCATTCCCATGTTCACCAATGTTGTCCAGGTGTTGACCTCCTCCACATCACCGCTCAGCTGTTGAGATATTGTTAGTTTTTGAATTCATTGACTAACCATCAGTAAATATTCTTATTCTTAATAACTATTTATTTTATTCATGTATTATCATCTTAAATTTCCTTATAAAATCTCTTAAAATACTAAATAATCCCATACATATATTATTTTATATTGTTTTTCTATCACCAAATATACATTCATTCATCGTACATGCAATGAGAATACTATGGTTTGTTTTTTATTCATATTCTACAGTTAATTTTTTTTTAACTTAACTATTTTGTGAATATTTTTTACTGTTGACAATATTAGATATTCCAACCACTGCTACTATTAATGATATTGTTAACAGTTCTTTCATTCTCTTCTTCGATTCATGCGACTCAAGTGGATGTTATTCTATAAATTAACTATTCATAGTTTTCATGAATTCATTTTCCAGCGCTTTCATTTTTCATGTTGGGTTTTCACCTTTATATCATCTACGCACTTGGTTCGAACAAAAAATTAATTTTCATGTCATCAATAATGAAGATCACCCATCAAACCAAATATGTGATGATTGTATTCATATAGTAAGGAAATTTTTTAATTTATGAAAATGCATGCACTTATGTTTGTTTGCATATTCAACATGTACTTATTATTTATATGGCTTCGATGTCGGATTGAATGGTGATATTTATTCTCACACTACAACAAGATTGAATTTGTCTTCAAATATATTTTTTTATTCAATTACATTTTTTCAGGTCTTCCAAAGCGGTTGAGAGCTCTATGGTGAAGGTTCTTCACATCGATGAATGTTTTCAATCAATGACTTTACATGTCTTCTGTGATTCAGGTAAATTTATCAATATCTCATGCTTTTCAATGTAATGGTATCAAATATTGAAGGTAATTATTTCTCTGTATTATTTCTATTTCCATATTCATAATGTCTCATTTCATATTTTTTTTGTTTGACATCAATATTTGTTTGATATATTATTTTGCTGCATCTTCTAGGAAATTTGTGTTTCATGTACTTTTTGTTATATATATATATATTTGTTTCAAATGTAGGTTTTCCTTGCATGCAGTACTATTTCAAAGGGATATATGATTTTCTCAGATATTTGATGATGGTGAAGCAAGCATGCCTATACGTTCATCTCAAAATCAGGCCTTTTGTCTGTGGTGAGTGTAATTTCAAGTAATTTTGAAGGATTTAATTATGTAAAAGATGTTACTGTGTTTTAATTCCAGAAATTTGAATGTTTTTTATTTCATTAAAAAGTACATTTGTTCCCCTGTTTGGCTAAAATATGTTCTAGGGATGAGTTTTAGTACCGATAATGGTTCTATCATGATTAGTTTCAGAACCTATAATGGTCTATTCAAGAAAATTTTGTACGATGTTATTTTGGTTTTCAATCCTAAACACTCTGATTAATGGTTCTCCATCTGTTCCGCCTCTCAATCCTCTGCCTCCTCCGATAATACAACAGTGACCCTGAATCAAGGTGCCTTACTGGATGTGGGATATCCATTCACGTCGCACTCTGTTTAACCACCGTGACCCTCGCTGGCTTGAAAGAGGATGACTCAGTGTAGTTTGAGATGTCGGTGTATAGCAGTATGAAGGTGATTAGAATTTCTAAACGATCATCATCTGATGACATACTATGTGCTAAGAACTCAATCTTGGCTGCCTACAATCATGACCAAGATACCGTTGCTCAGGTGACCCTTATTTACTAGGGAATCTATTTCATTCTGTTATTTGGTATTTATTCCCCAATTCTTTATTTGATACATGTTCTTCCAAATGCAATATTATTCCTAATCTCTACTTTAATACTACATTGACAGATTATTAAAAATATGTCCAATGACTTTACATTTCTTCTTTGATTCGGGTATCTTTATCAACATATCCTACTTTTAAATGTAATGGTGTCAAGAATTGAAGGTAATTGTTTCTCCCTATTATTTAAATTTCTAATTTCATAATTTTTTATTTATTATATTGCTGTTTGACATCAATTTTTTTTTGATATATTATTTTGCTACATCTTCTAGGAAATAAGTGTTTCATGTACTTTTTGATATTTGTATTCATTTCAACTATTTTTTTTCCTTGAATGCAGTACTATTTTTAAGGGAGATAGGATTTTCTCAGATTCGTCAATCTCGTGAACAAGAAGGCTTATACCTTTATCTCAGAAGCAGAGCTTATGTGAGTGGTGAGTGGAAATTTAGGTAATTTTGAAGGTTTTTAATATTTACAATATTTTACTGTGTTTGAATTCATGAAATTTGATTGTTTTTTATTTCAATAAAAAGTACAGGTGTTTCCCTATTTGGCTAAAATATATTCCAAGGATCAATTATAGTACGGATAATGGTCCTTTCAAAGTTTGTTTCATATCCTATAATGGTCCATTCAAGAATCCATATTACTACAATACAATTCCATACAATACAATAAACTATATCCATATGAGTATAATCCATTTTTGAATACAACGCATTTTTATTCCTGAAATAAATTACTATATTACTATTGATCATTAAACACATTATCCATTGTTTCAGATCACATTTTATTTCAATGTACAATACCCATTATCTTTATTACTTCTTTTACATTATTATTTGATACACTATATGAGAACATGTTTTTGTTTATGTAAGAATATCTAATTTTAATTAGTTATGAGTGTATACAGAAATATTTTGGTTTTAGGACTTATACTAGACGAATATTTTACACATTTCATTGAACTTCCTGTGCATCTAGAAATCCCTCTGCAGAAGCTGATGAGGTAAGAACAGTGCATCCCGAGGCACTTGGACTGGCCTGATACACAGTCTTCATGGCTGCAAAGGGAGCCCTATTTGCACTCCGATTTCCTATCCTGGAAGATGCTGGAGACTGAAAGTTGTATGTGGGAGTTCTATCTATCCCATTTCCCTTCATAAACATTATGGGGGCTCCAGGTGATGCCACATATGGCACAATTTTTTGGGTCGATCCATACATCAGAGAACCAAGAGCATAAGGGTAGGTCATGAAAAAATAGATAGACTGATCCCTAGTAATAGTGGAGTTGTGTTGGACGGTGGGATCAAGGGGGTTGGTAGATTTGGAAGGTGAAGTGGTAGAGGATGACATGGTAAAGTGGACATGTTTTTTCTATAATCTGCCCCTACTTGCTGGAAAGCATCTTCCGGCCCAAGATTCTCTTTGATCCTATGGTCAATAAAATTATGTTTATTTCTCTTCAAACTATTTACAATAATACCTAAAATTTTCCTTGTGTTTCTATCCAGTATTTTGTTGTTTTCTAACTGAAGGATAAATATTTTTCAAGTTTTGTTGTATTCACAATAATACCACAACAATTTAAAGATGCAATGAAGACGTCGGGCACCAAATGCTGCTTATAGATCCTGGAAGCCAATGGTAGTCGGGGGGCGGTGACACTGCTATGGAGAAGCGTGGTGGATGGTGGGGGTCGGAGGTGGATAAAACCGCACGAAGTGCAAGCTGCTTCTGGGTTTACTATTACAAGGTTTTGGAGAAATACAATATCATGGAAATGATCAGCACTGAGGAATTGCACAAGTAATTTATACTTTTATTTTTACTCATTTGTTAGTTTATTTTAAATCTATTATATTTCACTTGTGAAACATGTTTTTGAAAACTGGATCCTTGGAAAATGTATTTTATTTCGAGATACATGATGAATAGTTTCACTACATTTTCTCCTCACCCGAACATTTCATTCAATTTATTATTATTTCAATTATTTTACATCTCTCATTTTTTTTATTACAACAAGTGTTTTATCAATTATTTAGCTTTCACTATTTATTATAGTGCCAAAATTATTGTTATTGTGATCAACATTGAAAATGAATTGAAATATTCTTACTCAAAATTTAAAAATTAATATACATTTAATATGGTGTTTTATTTTCAACTATTTGAAAGGTGCCTTCATAGTATATGCATTTCTATTCAATTATCATAAACCATTACTTTCAAATTAAAATTTATTCAACATGACTATTTCTTCAACTTTTATAAATACAAATCTCTTATTAAATGAAAAACCAATAATCTAATACGTCGTGCAATAGCATGGGCGAGTACTAGTTTTATTATTATTTTTCAACCATTGAGTGACAGTCGGTGAAACAACAGCCTAATGATGACAATTAAAGGTATGTTAATTCAGGTTTATTAATGAACCAATTTAGTAAACACAATGTCAATATTAATTTATTTTTATATAAATACATTGGTGAGTTGAAGAGGGGACATAGGAGAAAACTATGATGAAAAATGTCAGTGAAATCCCTCTCCAACAATGAATGGATAACGAACATCGATTGTTGGAGGATCTGATGTAGAGATCGACTAGTGGCGACAAACTCCAATGAATGTAGAACATCAAGGAATGTGGGATTACTCTCTCATCCTAAAAGGATTCAATAGAATCAACTTGAGATATTTATTGTTTTAATTGTTTAATGATTCATCGTAATCCATTTTGTGAAAATACAATGAAGAAGAATCAACTAACTAAAATATGTTCCATGACTCATTCATTCAGACATGAGATGTTGAGGGGTCTTGATTTTGTGTTTTTCTTAATCTATAAGATGATTGTTACCCCCCATGATTAAACGATAAAGAGGATTGTGTGGGCTGATCCGAATGAGGTCCAGACCCTCCACCGATCCTAGAATATGAGCATGATTCATGGAATACTGAGCAACATGAAGGCAAGGCATTTTTGTTGATTCGTAGTGAAGGTGGTGACGCAAGAGGCCTGTAACTGCATACATGATTGAAAATGGAGCCCCAAAAATTCTCTGGTGGCCTGCGAAAGGTGTCATGGGCACAACACTATCAACTACTGGTGGTGAATGCAGACCGATGCCGGCGGAATGAAGGAGGTGTCACCCAGAAGCGCCACTACAAAATGAGGTGGCTGACCCATGCCCACTACATTAGAGAGAAGGGGCCAGCTCGGGTAGCTCACCAGCTGTGAAAAACAGGTTTCTTGTGTCGGCCCTTATGGGGTGATGGGGTGGCACCTAGTGGAGGAATTAGATGCCCTACATCTGGTATAGTGCAACCACCCTGCACCATGTGGTTCATGTTCTTCAGGTGGGTTGCACCCCATCCCCTCTAGGTGGGATTGGCCCCCTGCGGGTCGGACTAGCGCCCTCCAGGCCTGACCCACACAATCTGGGTCGAACCCACCACTAGGTCGTACTTGGGGACCCAATGGGCCAAATGGGATGAAACCTTACCAGACGCACTTCGGATCCTCAGGTCAGGCCTTTTCAGCCCATCCAGGTCAGACTGGACCCAGATCTGACCGACCTTGTTTCACTCAAACAGATATAACTCGCAGACTAGGCATTCTATTGACACGCTATCTTCGGCGTGATGAACCACGATATGGGGATGCCCTTTTGTGATACTTCACATGAGTGTTCTTCAGATGTTGTAGTACGTCTGGGTTGGATCGGAATCAAATCCAACTGGTCCCTATATATATTTTTCCTATAACATACAGATCTAATGTCCGAATGACACGTCTTCTATCACGTTGGAAACCAGACAACAATATGGTATTTTGGGTAACATCTATGTGGGAATTCATTGTAGTTTTAATATGAATTATGTCTTGAGGACATCTTCCTCTGAAATCAAGTGTGCTATGTGAGTGAATCTAGTGGCTGGTTGTGACATGAATATGGAATAGTGATCCTCGACATGGGTCATCAACTAGAAATCCTCTGTTGGTTAGAACCTTAAGATCCTCTGAGTGGGTCAAACCCTGGAGATCCTCCCTGTCTTAGCACCCAACCATACCTATGAGTGGGTCATCACCTAGCAATCTTCTTAGTGGGTCATCACCTAGAGATCCTCTAGTGGGTCACCACCTAGAAATCCAATGCGGGTCAGCACCTAGAAATCCGCTGTGGGTCCACACTTAGTGATTCTCTATGGGTCAACACCCAACATTCCTCAGTGGGTCAGCCACATTCAATCGTTTGTGGCATAGCACCTAGAGAGCCTCTAGGGGTCCGCACCGAGTGACCATGAGCAGATCATATGTATAGGCTCTTGACATAATAAGAACATCTAGTATTATGACTAATCATCTTTATTTCTATATTTATTATATACCTCATGTGAGCTATGATTTTGTACTTTGTGCTATGTGGTTGAGGTCTTTCTTGGTGTTTTTAACTCAGGGGTATTTTGATTTGTGTTATTTTTATTTTTTATATTACTGAGTGTCCTTTGGGGGTCTTGGGGTCCGTACTATATATTGCTATACTCACCCCTCCTGGGGCTTCTCCCGGAAAAGTTGTGTCTGCTGAAGACAATCTAATTTTCAATAGAGTATCTCAGGGGGGAAATATTGATGGAATCCATGACAATGTACTAGGTTTCCTAGGAATTGGTGGGGCCTAGTTGAACTGGGTGAGCAGTACATACTACTTCGACTTCCTGTATCTTCACTACTCTTACGATTCTGTGGGGTTTTTTGTGGATTTCAATCAGAGTTTTCTTTTGTACCTTACTATTTTCATTTCCTTTTAGTTTTTGAATTCTGTCCCACATAATTTCACATATACTGAAGATCATATTTGATTCATTGGTATAGTTTTTCCCCTTTTTGTTTGTTGGGATGTCATTTAATGTGTTTGTATAATGGTTTAAAGAAAATTCCTTCCCATTTTGGATATGCCTTTCCGATGCTAGTCACCAACCTCTAGTCTATGGAAGATGAGATTGTGGTAGTCATGAAATGGGCCCCATGGGATGGGTCGTGGCATAAATGAGGGTATAAGATTAATTTTTTTTATTATTATCCCTTTCATATATTATATTTTATATTTTCTACTATTTTCTTAATCCCTAAAATAGTATAAATGGATAAATAATTAGGATTATCTCAATTAAAATAATTAGTATTACAAAAATGATTATAATTATGGATTTGTTTTAAATATCAACTGAATCCATTTGATATATTATAACTAGATTCATACTAATATTCGTGTTTTATAATTATTCCATTTGAATTTGAATGGATTATTCATTATCTATGTAAAACAAAAATGTTTTCATATATCTTGAATCATAAAAAGGGTAAGTTGATGATAAAATTAAATTCTATCACATTAAATTAATTTCACATCCCCTGTAATAAATGGATATGCTACACCTTCTTTCCGATGAATTTTCATGGAAAATATTTATAAACACTCTTGGAATCCATTTTCATTATTCCTTATCAACTTATAGTTTATTCTCTAAAAATAATTTTCATTATTATTTCCCTTGAACTCAAATATATTAATTTTTTTAATAATATGTGTGTATAGTAGTGAAAATGTTTAATAACTGATATGAAGTGGGTCTTGTGATAATATAAGGAGTTCTATCATTATTTTATCACATGACCCCCTTCATATCATATAGTTAACATTACCACAAATATACCAAAATATAATTAAATATTTTTATATATATTTTAATATATACATATGTATTTAAATATAAATTTATTTAAATATAATTTTTCACTTTAAAAAAATTAATAATTTATATAATTATATCACCACAATTTTATAGACCATGGTGGAAGGTGATACCATGAACACCTATTTCCATGATTCAACATGATTATGCCCAAACTTTTTCATATTCATTGGGATTTATTTAATGTTGGATATTGATAGAATTATCAATATTTTAAAAAAACATTTCTATAGAATGATTTTTTTTCAGTATTTTTTTTTCAAAAAGTTGAAATAAGTGCGGGATCAAAATTTTCACTTAAAAAATATGGTTCTCATCATTTCCCAGTATCATCATACATCTGTGGTTTTTTTATAAATATTTATTTTATTTTACATAAAAACATAATTTACTAAAAACATGGAGGTATAAAATCCAAAAGAGGCTTAAATCGGTGGTTTATCTATAACCTTGACAATAAACCCCCCATAGAAATGGATTAAAAAATTGTGGCTAAATCTCAAAGGATTTAGGACCATTCCATATTTGTGATCACATTTCACTATAGCAAAACCATTATATAAATTTTTGGTGTTTATTACAATTTTATTTTAGGATCCATTATAAAAAAATGGAACAACCTGATTAATATTATATTAATCATTAATATTGATATACAATTTTAAGAACACATCCTGGTAAAAGATCACTATTATAATAATTGATTACCATAGTCATCACATTATATTTTTTCATTTTAAATCTATTTACAATCATTTAAAATAATATTTATCTGATAGAAACCCTAATGAACCCATACCTATTAGCCTTGATTTGATAGGTACATTATTACACTAGCATTTTCGACATGTTATCATGTATCGATAGATGAAATAGATTATTTGACATTAAATACAAAATACATGGATGAATATTAAATAAAATTTTAAAAGATTAAATAAATCATAATATTTACTTGAAAAAACATGGTTATATTTAGAATATCGTTACATATATTTTATATTAAACATCCTAGGATCAATAGAGTAAAATAATAATAAAGGGCTATCTCACATACTCCATAATGGAATGTGAAAAAAATACTATTAGGAAAAAGGAATAATAAATAAAGAAAGCTAAATAACAAAATAAATCATTTATTAATAATGTGATTATTAAGAATAATATGGTAGGATTAAATAAACATTACAAAATTCTAGATTATTAATCACTTTTTCTGGGGAATTACGAATGAATATCATAACTATTAAAATAATAACTTGTAAACCAATAAATTTTTTTATAATGAAGGAAAAAAATAATGTTATACATATTAAGAATACTATCGAAGAAATATCTTATGAAATCATAAGAATAACATCAATGTTATATTCTAAGAAATATTATATAAATGGGAAATTCTATAGTGAAATAATCACCCTGTTTTATATCATGATACCTATTGATGCATTGATAGGCCATCTATTATTGGGCCCCACCTATTATTGGTTGTCCACTATATTCTTCATATTTTGGTTTCTGAAATGGAAATGGAATCAAATTTACATATATTCTATGTTAGTAATAATATTTTTTAAATTTATCTCATAATATGAAATAAATGAAATACAAGGATAAATCATTAATTCATTGTAACATTATTTTTTATATTGAAATACCAATTATAAAAATTACATAGCTGATTAATTTAAATATGATTACTATTCATATTGCTGAAATATAAAAGAATCATAATTCACCTTAAATCAATAATAGCATGATATTGTTAAATTACAAAAATTAAATATAAGGAAATAATGTTTTAAAAAATTTATATTATACACTCTTCAGTGAGAAATAACTATGAATAAAATTGAAAAAAATTCTATATAAGATAACACCTACATTATGGCTTAATTTCTTTCAAAAAAATATCATAACAATATTTCAACAAGTATTGAGATATTAGGGATATTATATAAATTAGATTTATTTAATGTAAAATACATCATAAAATATCATGATGTTACATTCTACCCCATTATATGAATTTTACCCTCAAAGTTTCATTTTTCAAATATAGAATACTGTGGATACTTCTTCCTCATCCCATACTCAGGCATCCATGCAGCATCCAAAAATTATTCTTTGGATGGAAAACATTGACTAGGTGAGTGGTCTTGTTTCACATAATATTCTATATATAATCCTCAATTTCCACTAGTTTTACCTCATAATTATGATCTTTCAACATTGAAACGACCTTTAAGAATAGTTTCTATTATGTTCCATTTATTTTTTCCTCAACAAGGATACATGGTACACATTGTGATGTTGATAGATATTTAGTGTATGAATCAAGAAATAATCCACCATCATGATATTATAAATAATTTTGATGGGCCCAATATATATCAGTATTAGCTTTATGTTATATCAAATTCTCATCACCATTTGATACAAATATATTAATTTTAATACATTTTCATAATCATCCAACTATAGAAAACCCAAATGATTTTTTCCTTAACATTTTTGTGCAATATGAGATATGAATCTATGTTTTGAAATAGGTTTAACCTTATATGTAATTTCTGTAACAACATAAGTTCCATGTAGTTATCTTTCTGAAACTCCATCCCAATATGTTAGAATGATGGGATTCATTATATAGGGGGATCAATAAGGAGCATTAAAAATGTTTAATTGAATTCTATTTTTGTATGAAAATTATACCAATGGTTGGTGTTGATTGTAATCACCTTTAAAATCCATATATCTCAATCTCAACATTCCTTCAATAGTATGAAATTTTTTCCTATATAGATAACATTTTCGAGGATGATAATAAATAATAAAAAAACTATATATCTATATCATGTTGAATACTTCTCCATAACATTTTGAAGCCTTATATCCTGGCCATAAAAAGTTGATAATGATACTCCATACGATTTAAAAAATTATTTATGTTATTAATCAATAAAATAATCAAGAGTGAAATATTCTACAATTTTGATATACTTTTATGATTTTTGGAATCAATTGACTATAACACAATTAGTATTAAACCATTTTCTAATTTTTTGGAGTACGATTAAAATATCCATAGTAATTTCTTCTCATCTCCATTCATCTATGTGAATTTGTTTTGAAAATTCTCTTAGGCATATATATCTCATCCATTACATACTAATATTCCACTCATAAAAATACATACTCGACAATATCCCTTTAATATTATCAAAATTTAGATAATATTTATGATCTACATACATATTTGTACATAAAAAATGATTTTAGAATGATGAAATAAAAATTTCATACAATATACCCTTCTTAAAATATAATATTAATAGTAAATATACATGGTTACTAAACCATTTCATTCTTTCATTATCACTGGTGAACAGGATTACACTCCCGACTATTAATATTAACTCTATGTCTTCTTTATGTTTCTTTATAGTCATGTCAAGGATGGATCATTTAAAATTCATATGAGAAATTGAATATTTTTCAATTTCATTATTATTTCATGATCCAAATTTAGAAAGTAAATAAATATTTGATCTGCATCAATCATCATCATGAAAAAAGTCACAAGGTCTTTCCATCATAGATATTTAATTACCACCCATTCCTTCATTGTATTTTAATGTATTTGGATGTATTAACCATTGATCAACTAGATCTATATTTTCTAGTCAATATTTCATTTAATTCATTGTAAATATACACATCATTATTATATTAAAAGTATATATGTCACAACATTCTCCATATAGATAATTACACAACAGTTTCATTGAATAATTTAACAAATCTTATAGAGAACTGGTTTTTACATATATTACTTTGGAATATTTCTAGATATATTTATAGAGCTAGGAGCTGAGACGACCTTTGATTCTGAGGCCTGGTGTGCCCGGAATAAATTTTATAAAAATATTAAGTGTTTTTATACTATGAACGTGTTGGGGTTTTGTTTCCTCCTAAATGGTTTCCCGGAAAGGAAATCCGAGGGCACAGTTGTGTCCAGAGCGTGCTGATTACCATAAATGGGGTAAAAAATTTGCGGTTGTGGGCCTTCTGTGAGAGATGTCACCCAGGGGAAAAATCGTCATTTTCAAATAATGACTTAGTGATTTATTTTACACTGACATTCTTTTCCAATATCATTCTAACAATGTCTCTGAATGGAAATCTGAGACTTCTGTTCAGTTTGAGATGGGGCATTTTTCCTAGGCGCGATATAAAATAAGAAGGCGTGGTGGTTTTGGAATCCACGACCGTGGGTGGCGTTTCAATGAGTTTTTATTAAATAGCATAAGACAGGGGGAGAACCCATTCTTCTTCTTCTTCTTCTTCTTATTCTTCTCTCTCTCTCTCTCTTCCTCTCTCTCTCTCTCTCTTGTTCTTTATGTGTTCTTCGCCATTCTTCACCGAATTGAGGAGTGACCTCCACCTGAACCTTGGAGGATCAAAGCAGGGGCGTCGTGGACATGCCGCCAATGATGCAAGACCGATTTGAGGTAGGATTCTTGTTGGGTCTCCACCCCTTCGTCATTTTTTTGGAGTTTTTATCATTTTTTGTCATTTTAGTTATATAATTTTGGAATTGAGACAATGGTCGAACAAACACAACCATCGTCTGAGCCCTGTTCTAAATCCCGTTCTTGGGCGTTCTTCGTCCGTGTTTTCAAATGCGAAAATATTTTCGGATCGACAATCGGTGGCAGGCGCTGCGAAGGCCTCGTCCCGAGGATCCTGAACATGTGTTCGGTTTTATAATTGGGCTACAGGAGCTATGGCGGCAGCCGTTGGAAGCCCCGGCTCCGGCATTGGCGGTGGCCGAATGTCAGGGTGGCGCATCAGGGTTCAGGCATCAGGCAACAGGTGTAGTAGGGAGCGCATTGCTCAGGTGAGGTTCTGACGGGTGTTCAGACGAGGTGGAGGTGTCGCGTGTCTCCGGTGTGGGCGATGGGTGTTAGCCGACGACTTTGGCCGTAAGAAGAAGGTCAGGGCGTGGTCGAGCAGTGGAGCGTCGATGACTTTGGTTGGTGCAGCGGGGAGCACCGAGGTGGGTTCGTGTGGGTGGTGAAGCACAGGACGGCGGAGCGCGGAGAACCAGGCGATGCGGGCGGCGTAGAGCGGGCGGTGCAAGGCCAAAGTAGTGGCGCGGTGTGTAGTCGGGGCACTATAGCGGTGCGCCACGGTAGGCAGAGTCATCGGCATCCGATGGTGGCCGGTCGCGCTCGGTAGGGGTGCCACCCGAGGCGTTGACCGCAGGTCTGCGCAGAAGACAATGACCCGCATTTTGCGGGTCCTGCTGGGTGACGGAGACCGGCCAAAGGGCCAGTCTGCTTGAAGAACCAGACCCGAGGGGGTCCTGTGTTGCTGTAGCGGGCTGCATTCAGTGAGCCACGGTGATTCGGGACGGACCCGCGGCTGGGCTACGGGCCAGCGGTTCAGACCGGGACGACTGTGGTGAACCGGCGCAATTGGGCCCCCTTGCGTTTGGGGAGCCGTAACTTCTAAACAGCACGTCTGTTTGACACGTCATCTATGGCTACGGGTTCGTGTCGGTGAGGCAGACTTTTCGATTTGAGTTTTCTGATTTTTGGGTTTTGTTCCCAAGGGCGAGTGACCCGAAATGCGTTAATTTAATAATATTAAATTATTATTAAAGCTTCTGACGGACGTGTTTTGCGTGTCAGACGTCCATTTGATGTACCATCAAAGGCGTTGTGGCCCTGGAGTTAAGATAGTCCTTCCAATGTTAGTTTGGAACCCCTGCAGTTTGGTTTCGTTGCTCAGTGGCACGAAGCGCTTAATGAAAATAATTAATTAATTACATATTCTTGCATCAGATCTAACTCCTTCTTGGGATGTCCGATTGACGCGTTGTCAATTGCAGCATGCCCCCAATCCTCGTGCGCACTCTTTGAGACACTTTCCAAAGTGTTCAGGTGGAAGACATGGTGCGTGCCATATAGGGCCTAGTTCTCATGTTTTATAGTGAAACATAAATTTTCCACCCGACATCCATTTGGGGTGTTTAAGTACTCGTTTGTGAGTGTTCTTCCGAGGGGATTGCAATGGAGCAGTCTGCCCGCCTAAATTCAGGCCCGAGGCATGGGCCCCACGAGGCAACTTTCAGATGTATGCTATGTTTTTACAACTTATGCTTCATAAGTCCATTTAAGTAAAATGAATAGCCTACGCATTGTGGTTATCTACATGGAACATAATGGTACGATCTACGTGGCATGTTTCGGGGTTGAGGTGTGGGCCCCACAGGGCCCATTTTCATAATGTGGGGAGTTCCAGCTACTGCATCCAGAGTCTATTTTAGGCACCCTCATCGGCGTTGGGAACCTGGCATCAAGACAAAGTAGACCATTGAGGTTTTAGGCATTGATGCCAGAGTTGACGCGTGGGCCCCACGGGCCGTCTTTTAAGCTGTGTGCAGCGTACTGTGACTTTTACATCAGACGTCTATTTAGCATGTATGAATTGTCAATTCGGAATTTTTTTTTGAGATCATCACGACTGTGTAGTTCTCCAGACCTTTTTCAAGGCCGAGGTGTGGTCCCCACGAGACGTCGTATTGGAAAAATCGGTGTTGAATAACTTTTTCATCGGGAGTCTATTTCTAGCTAGTAAATAGCCTGTCTCCCCTATTTTTCCACAAGGATTACAACAGTTTAATCTTTTTAATAATGATGAGCCTCTTTCAAGATCTCATGGAATATGGAAACATGAAAGGGCGTTGGTCAGAGTTTCCTTTGATGCACTCTGAATCTACCCATGGTAGCGGTGTTAGTGACACCCAGTGATGACACGAGAAGTGAGGGGTTATCGGACCAGTTCCAGGTTTACCCTCCAGCGGGGCTGGGTAGTGGGTTACTCATTGACCTTAGGATTTACCCTCTAGTGGGGCTAGGTAGTGGGTTACCTGTTGACATTTGGGTTTACCCTCCAGTGGGGCTGGACAGTGGGTTACACATTGATATTAGGGTTTACCCTCCAGTGGGGTTGGGCTTTGTATTACTTGTTGAATTTATGGGTTACCATCCAGTGGGGTTGGGAAGTGGGTTACCCGGTGACCTCTTGGGGTTTACCCTCTAGTTGGGCTGGGTTGTGGGTTACCCGACGCTTTCTTTCAAACTCAGCCCTCCTTATGAGGCTAGTCACCGACTTTTCTCTATTGTTACCAGAGTGGGACCCTTGGTTGTATGTTTTAGCAATGAGACATCTTTGGTGTTCAGGACTTTTGAGCATCAATGGTGGATATCCATAGAACTGTTGGTGACTTTTCCTAGGCTAATCTTGGAGACGGAGATCCCCTTACACAGTCGTTCGGGTTTCTTGTTGAGAATATGGATATATATACTCCATACTTTTGTTCCCACTCTTTTGGTCAGTTACTCTACTTCTAGGAGTGGCTAATACATGAAGATTATGCCATGTGATTTTCAGGTCTAGCTCCTCTTATTTGGACGAGTCTTCTACCTTTCTCTTGTCGGGTTGACCTGTACTCTCTCTTTTGTACCCTCACACTGTTCTTGTTCTGTCTACTGCTAACAGTTTTAGTATCTCATTTTTTGCTCCATCGAGATTTCGAGGCATCCTATAGAGTATCTTTATACTCTCCCCTACATGGGATTTCATGCACTTGGTGTGCCCTTGCAGACGACAGAGAGTTCGATCGATACTACGGAGGAGCGTAGAGGACACAAGATCTTGGGCTGCATTCAGTGGTCATAAGAGGATTTCTAGGTGTGTGACTCACCTGTTGTTTACTTTCATCTACCTGTTGTCTAGTTGTGGTACCTTTCTTTTTAGGTGCTTGTTCTACCCTTTACTGTTCAGTTTACTTTTCAGAACTATACCTGTACAATTTAGAATTTGATGCATGCATGTGGAAGGGTTATAGTGTTTTGTACATTGGTTTCATTTTTTACTTTGCACTTCTGCATTGAGTGGGCTATGTGTGTGTGTACAGGTACATAGTCAACGGTCTCTCTGAGATTGTTACGCCTTTGGTGCTTGTCACCATCCCCTGGCCTATGGAGATGGGATTGGGTTAGTTTCGGTTCGAGACCGGTTGGGTTGGGTCGTGAGAAAGTGGAATCAGAGGTGGTTCATTCATTGGGGAATTGTTTGGAAGTCCCTAAAAAATTATTGGTTGAGTTTTGGGGAAATAGTGTCAACATGCCTTGAGAGAGGCTCTCAGGCCAGGGAGTCTAGTGATGGTGCGGCGGACGACGTATCCATTCACCAGGACCCTGATAACCCGCTTGTCAGCTCGCCACACTGAGACACTTGTTGTAGGGAATTTTGTTTGTGCATCATATAGGATTGAGTATTTGACTGTCCTTCTTGAGTCTTCTCTCCATTATTGTTGATATATATATTCTCATTTGACTGAGGTACTCCTTGATCGGATTCAGGATGTCTCTGCGATGATAGCCAGCCAGGATTCTAGCTCTGGTTCATGATGAATACTCCATTAGTAAAGAGGCCTTAGTTCAAGATCCATCATACAATTACCCTTTCTCCAGGAGGACATGCATTAGAACCTTCATCTATGGAGTAGAAGATATTACCGGTAGAGGAGGATTATGAAGGGTGCAAGCTGGATGCTCAATATGAGATCCAGCGTCATAGACCGCTGAGGTTCCACATTGAGCCATACCCTCAAACAGTGAAGGGTTGGCTAGAGTTGGTGGGTTTCCTCATTAGGCTAGTTCTGACACTGACATGTTGATGGTGGATTTGACAGTTAATCATTTTTCCACCAAGAAGTTTGGTGATAGTAGATCCAGGGTTACTCAGATGCACAATGAGTCGGTACTCTTGTGGGATGACTTGTAGCATCTGTTTCGTGATGAGTACTACCCCCTCTTACTTACGCTTTATACGGTTTCAGGAGCTACTAGAGCTTCAGTGGGGAGTGATGGATGTGGCTGATTACATAAATAGGTTCGTAGACCTTACTCTGTACCCTTTGGATGTGGTCTGTGATGGTAACTTTCAAGCACAGAAGTTTGAGCGAGGTCTCTGTAGAGTAGATTCGTGCCAACATTGTTCCCTTGTTCATCCTCACGCATCTCAGGGTACTGGAGCTGGCACTAGTGACAAAGAAATTTCTGTTAGAGGGATATTAATTTGAAGGGCCTCAACACCAGAGGTCTTCCCTTGATGAAACTCAAGCACATGGTCGGGGATAGCGTAGAGCACTGAGATGGCCCCGGGATGACTAGTGCAATGGTTTTGATGTGCGGGGTCACGTGGTGTGAGACTATCCACCCAAATGTGTTGATTCTTCCAAATAATTGGTAGATGCACTGCCATGAAAGAGGTAGTGTCATGATCATAGAACTCCCAGGTGAGGACATGGTGGTCCCCAGGGAGGTGGTGTTGGCAGAAAAGAAGGAAGAACTGTGATTGGTGGACGACGTTTCGAGGTCCTTCTTCCATAACAATGTGGCCCATGTCAGGCTCAGGGAGCAGACAGACAGGGTCATGGGTGGCTATGTGCTATGGATGTATAAAATCTTTCAGCGCATCAGACTATAAAATGTATTCTCTGTGTCTTTTTCTACATTTCTTAGTATAATTGGTTAGATGATACGTGAGGTACTCTTTTTTTCTAACTTCTTGTTCAATGGGTTACCGATGGTGACGCAGGGTGTCAGTGTAACCCTATGTTAGTGTTGTCCAACGTAGCCTTGAATGCACCAAAAAGAGGGGTTCTTCCCCCCACTAAGATTCATTTTTTTGATATGATCAAAATAGTGAGGGAGAGTCAGTACCACCCAATGAAGATAGTAGTGAGGTGTGGTGGATGAGTCCCTCGGAGATGTACATTCATGGCGGGGTCGTGTGGTAGAGTGTCAGAGCAGGTTCTAGATTTTCCACTGGGGATTTTCTGCTTGACCTCTCTTAGCTTGAGGTGCCACTAGTGTGTTTTGAAGAGTGCCTTTTTTAGGTATTACTTTCCTTACAAGAGGAGAAAAGACAAGTTGGGTATTCCACATGCTTTCTGTGTCTATCCCTTAGCGGTTGGATGAGTTTTCTAGCCTGCCCTGTTCGTTGGTACATTGTGTGATCAACGTCCATCTTGTTATTGTTATCAAGTACATATCGAGGTTATGGAATCCCCATAAACAGAACTACACGCTTCACTATGTGGTGCTGGTAGTAGTAGTCTTTTCCCTGAGAAAGTGAAGATGCTATCTTAAAGGACATCACATTGTGGTTTGCTCAGACCACTAGTATCTTAGGTACCTCCTCACCCAGGGAGACTTGAACCAGATATGATGGTGTTGGATGAATTTTCTATAGGACTATGATGTAGAGGTAGTCTATGTTTTGGTAAAATGGAAATGTTGTAGCAGGTTCCCTTAGTAGGGAACCTCTGTTGTGATGCACTGGCTGTGAAATCTTATGTGACCGGATATCCTTGTATGTTTCACCAGATGGGTATTTTGAAGGAGGGAATCATGAGACCATGTTCTAGGAACAAATCATTATTACGGTCATGACATGGAATGTATGGGTTTGACTGGAGAAGTCCCCCGAGTTTCTTTGGGCTGTTGGGGTATCGTGAAAGCAATTGAGAGGTTTCTTACTGTCTTTCCCTACCCTCACAATAGTAGGAGTGGGTGCACGACTTCTTCCACGTGTCACAACTAATGAGTTGTATGCATTTTCTTATTCATTTCATCTAATTTAGCAAACCTTATGAGTACGAACCATACTTGTGGTTTATGTGTTGTGTCAGCATGGTTTTTTGCAAGATTTCTTGGTAGTTTAGGAGCTTGGTGTGAGCTATGTATCCCGAGTTATTTTTGCTAGTTTTTCTTTTCGGGTACTAATATATTGAAGTAGGTAATGATTTAGAGACCTTGTTTTGTTCCTTTAAAACTTTGTAATATTTCTACATATATTTCAAGATCTAGGAGGTGAGACGGTGTGGGATTCTGAGGCCCGATGTGCCCAGAATAAATTATATAAAAATATTAATTATTTTATTACTATGCACATGGTGGGGTTGTGTTTACTCCTAAACAGTAGCTTGGATTGAAAATATGAGGGCACGATTGTGTCCGGAGCATGCCGTTTTCCATAGGTGGTGTGTAAAAGATGCAGGCGCGGGCCTGCTGTGAGAGATGTCACCCAGGGGAAAAAATCCTCATTTTGAAATGAAGAATTAGTGATTTCTTTAAACTGACGTTCTTTTCAAATAAAATTCAATAAAATTCTCAGAATGGAATTTTGAGACTTCTGTTGAGTTTGAGATGGGGAGTTTTTCCTAGATGTAGTATAAAATAAGCGAGCACGATGGTTTTAGATTCCGCGACTCTGGGTGGCGTTTTAGTGATTCTTTTTATAAATTCTCTTTAGATATGGGGAGAACTCATCCTTCTTCTTCGTATTCTTCTCTCTTTATCTATATCTCTTCCTCTCTCTCTATCTATATCTTGTTATTTGGAGTTCTTCACCGTTCTTCATCGAATTGAGGAGTGACCACCGCCAAAACCTTGGCGGATCGAAGTAGCAGCGTCTTGGACATGCCGCCAACGATGCACAATTGATTCGAGGTAGGATTTTTGTTGGTTTTCCACCCCATCATCAATTTCTGGAATTTTTCTCAGTTTTTGTAGATTCAATTATATAATTTTGGAATTGGGATGATGGCCGAATGAACATGACCATCATCCAAGGCCCGTTCTAAATACCATTCTTGGGCATTCTTCGTCCAAATTTTCAGACGTGAAAATATTCTCGGATTGACTATCGGGGGAAGGTGTTGCCAAGGCCTCGTCCTGAGGATCCCAGACCCGCATTCGGTTTTGAAATCGGGCCATCAGAGCGGTGGTAGCGGCCTCCGTAAGCCCAGGATCCGACAAGGGTAGTGGCTGGAGGTCGGGGTGCAACAACTGGATTTGGCCATCAGGCAACGGGAGTGGCTGGGAGCGTAGTGCTCAGGTGAGGTTCTGCCAAGGAATTGGGCGAGGTGGCAGTGACGGGTGTCGCTGATGCTTATAGTGGGTGTCAGACGGCGACTTCGGCTGGATGTGGCAGGCCGGGGTGTAGTCGAGTGGTGGAGTGCCAAAAACTTTGGTCGGTGCAGCAGGGAGAACCGAGGCAAGTTCGTGTGGGTGGTGAAGCCCAGGATGACGGAGCACGGAGGACCAGGCGGCGCGGGTGCCGTTGAGCGGGAGGTGTGCGGCCGGATGAGCGGCGTAGTTTGTGGCCAGAGTTGTGCATTGGTGGGATTTGGGAGGATAATGCACTGACGTCCGGCGGTGGCCGAGCGCCCTCGGCATTGGGGCACCCGAGGGGCTGACCTCGGGTGTACGGAGAAGACATGGACCTACTCTTTGCGGGTCCTGCTGGGCGACGAAGACCGGCCAAAGGGCCAGTCGACATGAAGAACCAGACCCGAGGGGGTCTGTTTTTGCTGGAGCGGGCAGAGACTGGGAGGCCACGGTGAGTCGGGCAGATCCCATGGCTAGGCAATGGGCCAGCGGTTCGGACTGGGGCGGCTGGGGTGAACCAGCCCGGTTGGGCCCCCTTGCGTTCGTGGGGGCCGTAACTTCTAAAATGAGCGTCCGTTTGACACGCCGTCTACATCTGTGGGTTTTTATCAGCGAGGAAGACTTTATGATTTGAGTTTTATTATTATTGGGTTCTATGCCTAAGGGAGGGTTACCCGAAACGCTTTAATTTAATAATATTAAATTATTATCAAAGCTTGCGACGGATGTGCTTTGCGAGATGAATGTCTGTTTGACGTGCCATCAGAGGTGCTGTGGACCTGGAGTTGAGATGGTCCTTCTAATGTTAGTTCATAACTATAGCGCATTGGTTTCGTTGCTCAGTGGAACGAAGAGCTTACTGCGAATAATTAATTAATTAATTATTCTTATGTCGGACCAAACTCCTCCTTGGGATGTCTGATTGAAGCGCCGTCAGCTTCAGTGTGACCCCAGTCCTCGTGCGGACTCTTTGAGACTCTTTCTGAAGCGTTCGGGATAAAGACAAGGTGCGGGGCCCATAGGGCTTGGTTCACATGGTTTACGGTGAAACACCACTTTTTCACCCGTCATTATTTTGGGGTTTTTGAGTACTCATTTCTGAGTGTTCTTCAAAGGGCATTGCGACAGCGCAATCCGGCCGCCTAAATCTGGGCCTGCGGTGTGGGCCCCATGAGGTATCTTTCAGACGTTTATTGTATTTTTACAAATTATGCTTCATAAGTCCATTCAGGGAAAATTAATAGCCTACGCCTCATGGTTATATTAATGGAATACAGTGGTATGATTTGCATGGCGGGATTCGGGGTCGAGGTATGGGCCCCACATGGCCTCGTTTCCATAACACAAGGAGTTGCAACTTCTGCATCCGGAGTCCGTTTTAGGCTCTGTTAGTGGTGTTGTGACCCTGGAATTGAGACGAAGTTGACCAGGGTGGTTTCAGGAGTTGAATCTAGAGTTGAGGAGTGGGGCCCACATGCCGTCTTTTAAGCTGTGTGAAACGTACTGTGACTTTTTCATCAGACATGCATTTGGGGCATATGAATAGTCGATTCGGCGTGTTTTTTTGAGAGAATCGTGATGGAGTAGTTTGCCCGACCTCTTTCAGGACCTAGGTGTGGGCCCCACAAGACACTGTATGGTCATAAAGTGGTGTTGAATTACTTTTTCATCAGGAGTCCATTTCCAGCGAGTAAGTAGCCTATCTCGCGTGTTTTTCTGCGAGGATTACAAATTTGTAAATTTTTTGGGCATGCAGAGCCTCATTCGAGATCTCTTTGAATGTGGAAACATGAATGGGAATTGGTCGGAGATTCTTTTGATTCACTCAGAACATACAAACAATAGTAGTGTTAGGGACACCTAGTGATGGCACTGGCAGTGCGTAGTAATCTGACCAGTTCCGGGTTTACCCTCCAGCGGGGCTGGGTAGTGGGCTAACTGTTGGCCTTAGGGTTTACCCTCTAGTGGGGCTGGGTAGTGGGTTACCCATTGACCTTTGGGTTTACCCTCCAGTGGGGCTGGGCAATGGTTTACCCATTGAATTTAGTGCTTACCCTGCAGCGGGGCTAGGCAATGGGTTACACGTTGACATTAGGGTTTACCCTCCAGTGGGGCTGGGCAGTGGGTTACCAGATGACCTATTGGGGTTTACCCTCCAGCTGGGCTGGGCAATGGGTTACCTAACAACATCATTCAGACTCAACCCTCTTTATGAGGCTAGTTAGTGACTTTTCACTGTGGTTACCAGAGCGGGGCCCATGATATTATGGTTTAGCGAGGAGATAGCTTTAGTGTGTGGGACTTTTGGGCATCAATGGTGTATATACATAGAACATTTGGTGACTTTTCCTGGGCTGAGCGAGGATATTGAGATCCCCTTACACACTCATTCGGGATTCTTGTTGAGCACAGACACACACACAAACACACACACCCTAAAATTTTCACAATCCTTGGGTTTAGATACTCTCCTTCTATGAGGGGTGAAGACGCATGGGGTATGCCATGTGCTTTCCATGTCGGGATCCTCTTGGATGGAAGAGTCTTCTTCCTTTCTCTTGCCGGGTTGAGCTGCACTCTCTCTTTTGTTCCCTCACACTGTTCTTGTTTTGTCTTCTGTTAACCATTTTAGTATCTCTTTTTTTGCCCCCTCGAGCTTTCAGGGCATCCTACTAAGTATCTTTATACTCACCCCTGCTTGGGATTTTCCCAAACATAGTGTTCCCTTGCAGAAAACGGACAGGTCGATCTAGACTACAGAGGAGCATAAATGACACACGACCTTGGGATACATTCACTGGTCATAGTAGGATTTCCAGGTGTGTGAATCACTAGCTATTTACTTTTTTTTACCTGTTGCTGGGTTTTGGCACCTTTTGACTTGGGTGTGTGTTTTTCCATTTACTGTTCTGTGGACTTTTCATCACTATACTTATTCTATTTAGGATTTGATGCATGATTGTGGATGGGTTATAGTGGTTTGTAATTTGGTTTCCTTTTAACTCTGCATTTCTTCATTGAGTGGGCTGTGTGTGAGTGTGTGTATAGGTACTTAGGCAAAGGCCTCCCTGAGATTGTTATGCCTTCAGTGCTTGTCGCCAACCCCTGGAATATGGAGGCGGGCTTGGGGTAGTTGTGGCTTGAGACCAGTAGGGTTTGGTCATGAAACATCCAGTTCTAAATAATGATTTATATATATTTTCCCTTTAATTTTAATTTTTTAGGGGAATAACATATCACCATATCAATAAAATTGAGGTACAATCCCATTCCATTCATTTTCATGTCACTATATATAACAATTCATTCTCTATTGTAGGGTAGTGTAAGAAACGCCATTCTGAAAACCCTTCTCTTAAGTTCTATGGATTTATTCTCCATTTCATCTATCCACATGAACAAACCCCCATATAGGTAATCCTAATAAAAATAATGATATAAGAAACCATTTTTATTCTAATTAATTTCATGATAACATCTATCTTATATGGATCCACTAGTTCACCCCAAAATAAAATTTTATGACCTATGAATGAGACTCTTTTTAGAAAAAAATCATCCATTGTAAATTTTTCATATAGTTTCTTATTCTTTAGAGTCATCATCACATTCCTAAAATTCCATTCATGATCATCCGTTATATTTAAATGTATAATAATATAATCTATAATGACTTCCAAAAAACCCAGTATTGTAAAATTTAATAGAATAATTAAGTAAATCCATAAATTTAATAATAGAATTAGTAAGTCTAAATTGGATTACAATAAATAAAGAATTACTATAGCTTATAAAAACACTATAATTGGTATATAACCCTTCACAAACTTTAGCTAATAATATATTGATTGGGTAGAAATATTATAAAAATATCAATGTAATCATAATTTATCACATAAATCATCATTATGGGGATGGTTTAATTGATATTAATTGTAAACTTATAATGTTATTTAAAATGGTGGAAATTATTTATTGTACCATCATTCCTCATAAAAAATAACATGTTCACGTTATGGCGAAGAACAATGAAATGTTAATGATTTATATTGATTATCCTAGAGATTATTAATAATTTTGTTGAACACAATCATTAACATTATATATGTATTATTTGATATTTTGTAGCACCCCGAATGAGTTATATTGAATAATAAAATTCATGATTTGTGGGGGGGGGGGGGGTGGGTGAAAAACAAATCTGGAAATACATCAATAAACAACCATAAAATAGGAAAATTTTCAACGTTATGTTTCTCCCAAAAAATTATTGACTAATATCCATCATTACTAATATGAAAACCCAATATGGTTTTAGTAATTTACATTGAGAGATCAAGATAATCCTCCCACAGATAGACTATGGTAGGTCTATTATGAAAATGGAATATAACTAACCAAAAAAATAACATCAATATAAGGGACCTATTCCATTTAATAGAAACCAAGGTATTAATATTCACAACATAACATTGATGGATATTTTACATGAAGTGAACTTGGAATGTTCTATCGGACAGTGGAAAAACATGTTGCACTATACATGAAAGGTAATTATTCATATCAAGAGTTAATTACAATAATACGTCCATGATATTCTCAATTCTAAGAAATAATATATTTTACTTGGGGGGGATCCCCAAGATATCTATTGGTATATATATTATATTACCCAATATGTACAATTGAAAAATAATGGAACACATTTATTTATCTCAATATCATCATGAACATTGAGAAATAATATAAAAATACCTTCTGATTGTAATAGTTTTCAAATACTATAAATTGTCATCGTAAATCCCATGATAACTAAGTCTATTTTAAATATATTTCAGAATGTTTATAATAATCATACAATGATTACATCTCTTAAAAATCAAATTCGTATTACCCAAAAACTATTTTCTACTTTATAACTTTTTCCTAATATTTAAGAGATCACATCACTAAGGATATATAAATTTAGTATTCTTAAATAACCATATAGATTGATGAATATCATATTAAATTGTAAATATAAAATCTATAACATAAAAATAATTCTCACTTCCTTGATATTATTCATAATATCATCCTTCATAACAACAAGAATAAAAAAAATTAATGGGTGAGATCATATACTATGTACGATTTATTTTCAATTGAAGATATCATGAGTTAATATGGAATAATCAGCCTTTAATGGAATAAAACCGCAAACACATGTAATTTAATGCATTCAAAGAAAATAATAATTTATTAATATCATATTTAAATATAGTGTAATTTTTAATGTAGACAACTCTTAGTTTAAATGTCATGATCTCAGAAATCATGATATTATTTCCATAATGACCTTATTTTAAGACATGTTAACATATATATGTTGGTATACTCAAAAAATCCATTTTATTGCCATAGATAGAAAGTTTTTCTCATGACCCCTATTGATGAATTGATAGGGTATTTATAAATAGGAACTAAACCTCACTAGATGTGTAATGAATTTACAATATATTTAACGACCTATTTAATTCATAAAGAAAATGTCTTTTGGGAAAATTTCTATTTTGAGAAAATATACAGAACATCTATTTTTACTCAGAAAATCAGATATCTATTAATGTAAAACATAGTATATATAAATGGTATATTGTTTATGAAATACTCATATAAATGATAAAAAAATATGAATATTTATGAAATGGAAATTATAATGAATAATAATAATAATAATGTGAGTGTTTTATTATAATTTTTATTACCAAAAAATTGATACGAGAAAAAATATTTCCATCAATTCATAAAAATATAAGTTTGGTAATAAATGTACTCATTTTAGAGAATAATATAAAATATAACAATATACTTAAAATATTAAATCATTATATATTTTTATTTTTAATCCCATTTAAAACAATAGAGTATGTTATATATGATAAAATTATTATTGCAAAAATAAAATAAATTAATTCAATGTTTGTAAAAATAGAGCATTACTTCTGTATTTTTTTAATTAAAAATAAAATATATAAATTTCAAAAACCATTAGACTAATTTATTTTAAACAACTTAATAAGTCAAGGAAATAATAATATTTCTTTGATAAACAATTTTTTTAAATAAATATTAATTTCGTAACAAAAATTGATAAATATTCTTATGGATTAAAAATATACACTATAAATAATATGATTGACCTATATTTTAAATTTTATATATCTTAAATAAAGATTCAATGTGTAGAGAATAATTTTTAAAAAAATGAAAAGTATTAAACCAAAAATGGATAAGAATATATATAGTTTTTATGATTGATATAACATAATATCTTTTCAATGAAAATATTGGAAATACACAAAAAGAATATTGTAAAATAAATTATTACTTCCATGGTCAATTTCAAATTTTTACTCCATAAAAGAATAAATAAAATTTCACATTTTTTTCACCATGAATAAATTTATATTCTTGTTAAATAAATTATATTGGTATTATATAAACCACTTGAAAAATTAGGTATATAATAATCAATATTCTTATATGTAGTGGAAATTGAGACAAAATCCTTTACTATAAGTTTTATTTTCTATATAAGAGATTTAAACCTCATAGATTATAAATTTATATTTATAATAATTAAAAAACATGTCCATAAAATATATTTAATATAATATAGTATCCATTTATTGAATCTTAACACACTTTTTTTATTAATCTTTAATTAATATCATTGTTTCAGGTGTTATTAACATTGTTATTCATGAAATGTTTTGTTAAGTAGATATCAACTTTTACATTAATTATGGTTCAATAATATCTATAATATTGAGCATAAAACAAATATAATATATATTAAAAATATATATTTATTTATTTATTCATAAATTAATTGAATAAATAGAGAAGTTAATTACTCTGTTTATGGAGATGGTAGGTCATATATACTCGTTAATATTATTTACAATTTTTGGAATATGGAACTAAGGAATGGTATATAAAAACAAAATTACATATAATTGTTATCTTATGAAATATATCATATATATTTATTTAATTTGTCCTTATTAACACTAATTAATGTGAAAATTAAAATCAGATCACAACCCTTCGTAGAGGTGGTGGTTTTCATGTATGATTGAGAATCATTTTTATTTTCCAATGAACTTTAATATATGAATGTAGAAATGATAACATAATCTATGAAGATTAATTATTTAAATGATAAAAACTATATTTATTCTTTAAATTTTTATAATAATCCAAATTATGTGTATATAAAACATGAATTCTAACACCATGTGATTACTCTATGACATATGTATACATGAGTGTAGTTTAATAATTTCATTGGATGGAAAGTAGATGAAAATATTTTATACTATAATCATGATAAAACATCATGATATCTATTATAATGTATCTATTATTTTCGAATGGGGTATATATGTTTTGATGATGCAGAAGAAGAGAAATTGTTTAATGATTTAGTATTGACGATGACTTATTCAATAGAATTTTATATTGTCCCTTCTTATGGACCATTGGAACAAACTTATGAGATGACTAATAACTCATAATCATCGATAATGATCTTCATATGGTAATTAGGGATTATGTTTTTATGAAATACATCCCATGGTGGTGTAAATAAAAGAAGATATCAACATCCTTGAGTATGTGTGTGGATGCACACACTAGTATTTTTTTTAAAAATAATAATACATTCTACTATCACATTCTTGGACATGTGGTTATAAATGTAATGGAAATGAAGAAAACGAGGATAAATAATAAACATAGTCATCAATTAAAATTTATATTGGATTATATAACACTTCAAACAATTCCTATTTGATTAAACCCTATGTTATCCCGTTTTCATCTTAATTGGAGAAAACAATAATTCATCATGAAAGAGTTATAATATTATATTGGAAGAAAGAATATAATAAAATTTCTAAATTGGTGATATTTGAGACTATATATTCTCCTACATAAATAAATTAATATTTATATGTTTTTAAAATATTTTAATAAAATTTTATATTTAGATAATTTTATATTAAATTTTTTAACAAACATGATTAAATTAGACATTAATGACATCATGAAAAATATTAAATTATAATATAAAACAAAAAAAATCGATAATATTTCTTATTTATCAATATTTTTCATGGTAAAAAATAAATAAATTAAAAATTTAATTTTATAGTTTCTAATATAATTTAAATTTGTTTCGTACTTCATTAGAAAGCATAATGTCCTCATTCTATAAAAACAATTATGTGGTCGGATAAATTTATTTTGACCCATTTCATGTTTACAGAGATCATAGTGCTTGTATAAGGCCCAGAGTAAGGCTAGAGGTATTCAATTCCAAAAATTATGATTTAATGGGAATTCACACCATATAAATATTACATGATGTGAAAGGAGAGTTCCTACATTGGGCCAAGATAGTTCATGAAATGAATTGTTTTGATATTAAATCCATTGAGGTGTTTTATTTTGGTAGAATTCAAAAAATATACAATTAAAAAACATTTAATATTTAAACACCATGTAAATTACCTTGGAAGAGAAACTAAATAAGGATGAAATGCTCATATTTTCCTCAATATCTATGGACAGTGGAGCTCCGTCTGGATTTCTATGAAACAAATGGACCTCCTTTGAGATGTTTTGAGATTTCATAAAGGTCAATTTATCCTTGGATTCAATTATTTGATCCACGATGCAATAAGTTATGTTCTACCACATCTCTTATGGTTCATCAATCGTGTTACCCATGTTTTTTCATTCATTGTGATCATAGTCCATATACATGTTTCAAATAGAGTTTCGTTGGTTTTCTATTGGTGTGGTATGTCCCAACATCCATAGTATAATTTAGATTGATCGGGATTCACAATGTTGGTCAATTCTAATGAATATAACATTTATGACATTAATGTAGTGGATTGTTTTCTTCAATTATTTTATTTATGTGTAATTGTAAATTGAGCTTGGATTATACCTTTGGATGGAAATGGAATAAAATTTTTAATTATTGAATCATATTGACAACCAATTGGTTATATTATTCACATGTTTATGATCATTATACCATTATTTCATTTTTACCTATTGATTGTGTATAAAGTATGATATCTATTCTATGTATTTTTATCAGGTTCATATTCTTTGAAAAGAATGTTTATATTAGTAGACTATAAATCTAGATTTAAAGATAATTAAATAACATAGAAATAATTAAATAAGGGGAATGTATACAATTCAATGTATTCAATTATTTATAAATGTTAAAATTGATCCACATCACAAGTTAATTTAATGTTATCATCCATGTTTTAATGAAATTTATAATTAATCTAAGAAATGAAAATTAAGGTTTATGTAAATAATAAATGACATCGTATTTGAGTGTGTTTCTTCTCATTATTTTATGAAACTATTTTAAATTTAATAGAGTGTAGTAAGATATTGATATATTTTGACAGCACGATTCCATAGGATGTTTTTTTTGTTGGAACCTATGAATATTGAATTAGTTAATTCAAGATGGAATAGTATTTATTTGTGTGGTAAAAATAATTTCTTGGAAATGAATTATTTATTTTTCATTATAAGGTCGAGTTTCTTTGGTATAGAGTCTTGCAAGAATTTTTATGTGTGATGTAAGATTCCATATTATAGGACCTCGATTTCCCCATTTGTTATTTATTTCTCTCAAGCATGGATGTTCTCTAGATATGGGCTTTATTAAGTGATGTGATATGGGGAAGGGAGGCCCAAATGTGATATTATCCTATGAGGGATGATGTTTGGTGATCCAGGAATGGCCATTCCATTGACGTATAATGTGATGTTTGTGGGGAGGCTTAATGATGTGGCATAAATTCATGTATTTGACAGACAGATGAATCAAAATATGCATGTGGGTGTAGGGGGTGACATATGATGTGATGTGATATGTTGGTTTTGGGCTTACCCATTCATGTGATGATGAGATATTTGATTCTCTCTTATAAATTAGTTTAATGGATGTGGGCCAATTTTCATGTTTTACAACAATCCATTCCCCAATGATTGAGGAAACTATGTGAGATTTCATTCATGTTTCCTCTTGCTGGTAGCATTATATGTTTTTACAAGAGTACCTTGATTATGGAATCATGATAATAAATAATTAAAATATTCCTAAAATAAGGGGGTAATGTTGATGGAATGAAAATGATGAAAATTTGTTACACTTGAGAAACCATAGACTCAATATGGATTATGTCTAATGGTCAAGGTCATTTCTCTTAGGATTAATTTATTTTAATGTGGAATAATATGTATGCGTAATTTATGGAGAATTTATTATTTATTTCATGAAAATGATAAAAAATAAATAAGTAATTAATGTTTCCCTTAATTATATTCGTATAATATATATGATATCTTGTCTTATAAGTTTCATTATGGAGTCTGAGTGACCTTAGATCATGTTGTGTATAAGACTAGGGTATTCCCATAGCATGGTTTTGAGATATATTATATCTTTGATTTTTATTTGGTTCATTATCTACCCTTCAAATCTGGGTGTGGGGTACTTAATCCCAATGGACTATATGAGAGTGTTTTCCACAACATCTAGGTTGGCGGATGGATTTCTGACTACCCCCTACGGTCCCACTATCTTCTGTTGGTAGTATGTATTTTTAGAATTCATGGATATTAGATACCCCATATATGAATTTAAAGATGTTTAATGGCTTGTGGTTATTACACATGAATATATTAAAAGATATTGTATCCAACTCTTTATTAAAGGTATGAAATTTATAGGTTGTGATGGAATGAGATAATTACTTAGTGGATGACATGATATGGATTGAATGATAATACCTGATAATTTATACACATAATATGATCTATAATGGATCCTAAAAAAATAGATGGATACTATATATAGATATGTGTTAGGGATGATGTGATGGTGTGATGCACAAGCTTCATGATGTGATTCCAAGCCCATTCATCATAGAGGTGTCTTATTTTGGAGAGATATTGGTCATGGTGTTTTTTGATAGGTAAAAGTGGAAAACAAGTGGGGAAGAGGGGGATGTTACCCTTAGTGTTTCATCACTATATTATATACTATCTTGTATGTGATACTTTCAGATTTTCTCTCTTATGAGGCTATGAACATAATATATTGATTTTTTTGATGATTTAGCATTAATTTTGTTAACTATTATTTAACATAATTTCATTATCTTTTTCATGACAGACTCTTGGGAGAATCCTACTGAGAATACTATTAATATTGCTATTGACACACACACACAAATTATATCTCTCTCTATATATATATCTCTCTCTCTATCTCACACACTCACAGATATAATATATATATATTATTTTTTTCATCTAGAGAATGGTGGAGTTCAGGATTGATATTACTAGCTCATGGTTAAGCATACACATTTTGAGATTCGTGGTGGCTGCCATATTTATGTTTTGGTAATTGAAGATTTCATATCAGTTGTCATTGAAGTATATGAAAATTATTTTTTTTCATCATGGTTTTTCATTATATATATAGGATTGAAAAGCTGACAGAAATTGTATCATTCTTATCTCTCCCTTCCACGTGTATTCTTAGTGGGAAATAACTCCCATATTCATGTTTTTTATAACCTCGATGCTAGTATAAATAATGAAAAATACTAGTCGAGGAACATATTCATTAATTATCTCCAATTTTATCATTGAGGGGATCATGAAAGATGCATATCAGTGGGTCATTTTTAGAGATATGATAGTGTTTTGAGTTAGTAACATATGAGGTTTCATGGGTAGTGAATAAAATATTGTCAGGTATGTTTTGAAAAAAATGTAAACTCATGATAGAAGATGATATACTTTTACTTAGTAAACCATGTTATCTACAACATAAATATTTATGTTTACCAAGACTTATAAATTAATTGGTACTCGATTTATTATATATAACTATTGATAGACCTTGTATCAATAACAATTGAAATGATGAATGAAATGGGTATACATTGGGATATGATAAATAAAATAAAAAATAAAAAATGACAAATTAATTATTGTAAATTATTATATTTTGATGCGGATGAGCTCTAACTATTTGTTTATTTTTTGAGTAATGGATCTAGGTCAACATCATCATCATGTTTGCACCAATTATTTTTAGTCGTATGTTCTAGCATATTTCCATTGATTGGGGGTTCAAGACAATAACACTAGGCGTAGGGAACTCTGAGTTTTTCTATAATAGAGCATATAAAAGTATGGGTGACCTATTACAAATTACATCAAATAATACTAGTTATAGTATATTGAGTTTACACTCATTTTCATTCTTGCTCTATATGATCACAATATTTCATTTGTTGTGATGATGTTGAGTGGAGTTGTTGGGATGTGGAGGATTGTTTTACTTATAGACCATGAGGAGTTGGAAGTATCATGGGAGAAGTTATGAGAGTAGTTATTGGAAGAATTTCATTATTTTTCCCTGAAGGTATCTAGTTACTAGATATAATTACTCTTCAATAAGTGTGTTCTAGGGTATTAGTGTTAGGGTTTTGATTCAGGACACTTCTGTGACATGATTCAAGACAATTTATAGATTAGGGGGCTTCAGATTGTTATTTTATGGGGGATTTTCATTATAATATCTAGTAGATGAACATAAAATTTATTTAAATAATATATATTTAGTAGGTGGAAAGGGGTTAGGATATTCTGAGGATAATAAAAATAAAATAAATTCAAATGAAGGTAATTTTTAAGATACATATTTAAGTAGATACATGGTCTATGGTTAAATCATTCATTGATAAAAGAGCATTATGTCATCTGGGGGTGGGTACCGACCATCATCATCTATTTTCCATGGGGACATATACTATCAGCCCTACTCCATGGGATCAAAAACTAAATTTCTTTTGGATACTATTTTCAATATTTGTGAGAGTTCATAACCTTTCAGATTTTTATATGTGAAATAGGTGTTTCACTTAATGGTATGCCATTGTGGGAATTTTAGTCGAGGCATCAGTATAATGATGTTATAATTTGGGACAAATAGGGTGGAGATGGGTAAGTAGATTATATAATTGATATTCTCCACATCCTCAGAGAGTAGATTGAAACTGTGATGGTGGACATAAGTAGTTGTAGAGTGGAATCAATGTATTTTATGGTCGTGTTTATTCTTTAGAGTTTATAGTACCTAGTGATCTAGACATCATTCATGCTACCCATTTCTTGTATTCTACATGTGTTGATTATTTATTTGACAATATAAAAACTGACTACTATAAATATCACACCATCATCCATTCTTTAGGAATTAAGGATGAGAGGCTTCTAGTGCCTTCTACATTTACTATCCCAGTTAGAGCTCAAGATAAATTTTATCAACTGTGTTGATATTATGGGGATATTTCATATGTCCATGACTAAAAATACATGAAACAATACTTGGAATGGATTTTTTCATTTATGGTAGGAAATCATGGATTTATTCCAGTGTAAGGATGCATTTTATGATGTTGATGGAGATAAAATTTTATTTTTTAGTGTGAGAAACCCACAAATGGGTGATTGGAATATTCCTCCCTTATGTTATTTGATGTATGTAATTATTCTAATATCATTATAGGATCAAACATCTATGGTTCCTATAGTTTTATAATATTAATATGATGAATTTAGAGAGGAGGGTGTAGCGTTACCTGGTAGATCGGACATCAATCATGGGATCAAGATATAGCCAGGCATATCTAATATCTCGATGTCATTGTCGATGATGAAGTAATTTGAGTAGTGAGAGTTTTGAGAACATCTTTATGATATATTTATTGAGGTTTTTTGGATGTGTATGTGACCTTGGGGTGCACCACCTTAATTCATGAATATGTAAAATGGTTGTCTGCATCTTTGTATAAATTATTGTCACATTAACTATGTGATGGTGAAAAAGCTCTATCCTCTTATGAGGATTGATGATTTATTAAATCATTTGAATGATGTTTTTTTGGTTATCAAAGATTGAAATGATATCAGGATATAATCAGATGTGTGAGGAAGATGAGGATATTAAAAATACTACTTTATATTTTCATCATGGGCATTATAATCGTCATTTTTCCCTTAAATTTGATGAATTCTCTATCCATGTTGACAGGGATGATGAAATCATTGCTCAAAAAAATCCTAGATAAGTTCATAGTGGTTTTGATTGACTAAATCCTTATTTACTCTATGAATGTGGAGGAGAATATATAGAATATTCATGACTTTATTAGTGATCTTCATCATGAGAAGTTTTTTTGGAAGTCGATGAAGTTTGTTTTCTAGTATTGTGAAGTATGTTTCATCAATAATTATATGTCCCATCAGAGAGTATCTATGGATTCATTAAATATACTGGTATTTTTGTGTAGGTATCCCCCCATGATAATGGTATATGTTCAATGTGTCCTTGGTCTTGCATGATATTATAAGAGTTTCATGTAATATTTATCTCTGTTTTTTAATAAATTGAAGAATTTAATGAATAATCATTAGGATTTCTTATTGGTTGATAGCTGTAAGAAAGTCATTGAGTAAATTATAAAGATGATGGTCAACACCATAGACCATTTTTTCATGTAGGAATTCTATTTTATGTTATCTGTGATTCCTCACGTTATGTATTGAGTTTCACTCTGATGTAGAAGAGATCAGTTCTTTCTTATGGGTCTTAGAATTTATGTCTGAATGAGTGTACCTTTGGAAACCCTAATCATCAGTCAGTGAAAGATGTATTTTTATGTATTTTTGGACATAATAATTCATCTGTGAGTGTATTTTCTTTTTTATCGATAATAAGAGACTAAGGTATGTATTCTCCCACTGTGAATTAAAATTTCATCAGTGTCATTCGATGGAATTATTTTAATATTATTTAATCATGATTTTATATAAGATAAGAAAGTCAAATATTGAAATCATTTCACTGAGAAGGAATTATAATAGTGGTTCAATGCATGGATCTAAATATTATAGTAGAGTGAAGGAATTACTCTCAGTGAGACATCTGAATTTGGGAGTGGGTGGAAGAAGAATTTATTTTTCAAAGAGATAATTCAATTAACATTTGTGCATTCGATGGAGTCTTCCCGGTTGGTGGATTCTACGGTCATGTTTTTAAGGGTATGTATTATTTTTTGTGATTCCCGTAATGGTTAAATTAAGGATAAATAACATTGTGTATTATTACATTGAAGGATTATCATTCCATAAGAAATGTAAGATATGAGTATCCCTAAGGTACGTAGATATCATTTAGTATTACATCCCATATTAAATAATATTTATGGTTATTTAAGAATATATTGTTTGTAGGCTAGGTTGAACCACTAATTTGTAGAGTTTTTTTCTTGTTGTTTGGTCTGTTAGAAGGTGATAGTAGAGAATCATGTTCTTAGTAAATTTATCTTGACATTAGATGATCCCTTTATAAATTATGTTGATGTATCGATAAATTTGTTTCTAACATACCATGATATAATACAAGATAAGATTATATATGGGAGATAGTGGTTCACTAGATGAAATTATCCCAGTTTATAGGATTAGAACATAGTATATTTTATATTAAGGATAAATCATAATGAGGTGGTTTAACTACACATAATCCTAAATAAGATAATCTATTGAAAAGATCCTTGATCTACCTCAAGGATGTGGATATGACTCTAACATTATTTGGTTCATATTTATTCATAAACATTAATTTTCATGAATAAACAACCGATCAGACAATGAGGAGCATCCGCACACTTGAAGAAACGTTTCATTCATGTGTCCTTGATTTTTGAGTTTCATATATAAGGATCATACATTTGGTCATGTTTTCTTATAGTTCTAGTTTCTTATCCACCATTGGTATGGAACATGGTGAATAATTATTTGACCAACATTTCCGTTCACCATTATGATGGAAAATGGTCTAAGGGGCAGTAATTATTTGGTGGAAACAAATAAAAAATATGATTGATATTGTATTTAATATTCCAGAGAAGATAGAGGCATCAAATGATCATAATAAACCTAATGATAATCATTTTTTGATACCTATGTACTTCAACTATAATGATAATTTTTTATTTTAAGTAAATCATCATCATTAGATGAAATAGTTTAGTCATTGGAGTAAGCACTCTTCCAATTTTGGTGGAAAATTCAGGTTGTTCCTTTTTATTTGATCCATGACATATTAGAGAGGATATCAATTTTATATGTTCATGATACATTATGTTTTTAATAGTTCATAGATGTATCATAATTTTCATAATGTATATCATTACATTTATTCTAGTTGGATTAATGTTGATGATAATGCATCCTTTATGGACCAATATTGGAGATCTTTGACAACCAATAGAAGGTACTTCATGGGAATTCTATTCCCTAATATAATTTTCTGTGGTCTCATCATTCCAAGGATTATTGTACATCGGATTGGAAGTGGTATATTTCTAATCAGAAGCCTGATATTTTTTATTTGTATCTCTTATCTTTCAGCTCTTCATTCTTGTGGATGTTGAGCTTTCAGTTTTATGATATGGTTTCTCCTAATTTATTTTTGTAACTATTCTATTTTATTTTTGATGTATCTCCATTAGGATAATTAATTGGAACTAATTTTTATATATTCAATGAGTTAAATTTGTTTTCTCTGATGTGGTGTTTGAGACCATGATATGGATATATATTTTAGAGGTTTGTAGAATGTTTTTTTCATAACAACCCATTGATTCCTCTCCAAATTGGTTTTGGATTCTCAGAGAATTTAAATTTTGGAGAGGAATAAAATTTAAGGGTCTAAATATATAGAGTCCTTCACATTGAATGTTTTTGAGTAACTTGGATCTTTTAGATGGTCTATAATGTTATCAGATGTTATTTCTTAAAAAATGTGGATATAGGGGTAACTTCCACAGTTCAAATATTACATTATGTGGAAGGAGGGTTCATGACTTGTATGAGGCCAGTTGAAAACGTGTAAATTTTTTCGATCAAATCATTCGTGGGGAAAAATAATCTAGAAAATATTAAAACTTGATATTTACATGTTGTGTAAGATTAACAAGTAATTTTAATGCTCTATCTAGTGCACAAATAAATGATCAAGTGATCATGTTTTCTTCAATCCCTACCCCTAGAAGTTCTCTTTATCTATTTTTAGATGACCAGTAGAAATCCATTCATGTTTTTTAGATTCATATGATAGGTATTGATCATTACTGTATAATATTCTATCTATTTATATCCATGTTTTGTTCAACCTCTTCTATAATGGTTCTTTGATCTAGTTTTAAAAATTTTATATTACCATTCGATGAAGGACCATCTCTGAGATTGTAATTGTGTTTTATTTTTCTATTGGTGTGTTTGTTTCATGGGGTCCTTATAGGGATAAAACTTATGAAAAGTGTTTGTAATAAGATCTTCAATTTTGTCCCATTATCCTAAAAAAATATTGAATCGTTTTAGATTGGTTTTTTATATTTTATCTAATTTAATTTATGTGAAATCTTATATTCGTATTGCATTGTACAAATGGACGTAAATAGAATTAATATAATAATTATTTGACAACATTAAAAATAATTGGTTGTATCAATCACATCTTGTTGTTCTATATATTAGGACAAAAATCTCCTCTTTACATTCAAGATAGTCTGTTATATATGATATGATTTTTTAGAATGTTATTATTCATGGAGTAGAATGGTGATATATATAAACAACATAAAGATGAAATTAACTGTTAATTAATTATCTCAAAAGTATATAATGGAGATACATGTTTACAATTAATTTTTTTTATATTATTTAAATTATAATGTTGATTATATTTACATCATAAATAAATTTTTTTTCCATGTGATAATAGAATTTATAAAAAATGAAAATCATGATATTAAATTAATAGGATTATAATAAAAATCGGGTTAATATGTATTTCTAATTATCACTTTTGATTAAAGTGGTTTAATTTCAATATTTAATTATTTTATTTTTGTATGTTTCGACAGCTTAATTCCTTATGTTGTACATAATTTGATACTATGAATAAATATTTTGTTAATTCATGAAGTAATAAGAATAAGTATTTTAATAAAAATATATTTTTGGGCTTCATTTTCCTTTCTTCTTGGGATGGTATAATGCCGTTAGTGTGGATTCATGAGATATCATTTATGTGTATTGTATGGTACCTTGGTTTAGTTTGTGGGTTTTGTTGTTCAATGTGTATTTTGATTACTTTTGTTGTTCTTTTATTGTGGCCTTTACTATGACATGTGATGTGACACTAGGATGGATAAGTATTTGATTGATGATGTAACGTTGTCCTAGGATTGATGATCCTATGTTGTATGATGTGATGTGTGTGGGGAGTCAAAGATGATGTAGTAGTAGTTTATGGTTGTGATAGTGAGATGAATAGGGATATACATGTTGGTGTCAAGGATGATACTAAGATGATGGAACTGGTAGAAGCACGACTTACCGATTAATGTGAGTTTAAGAGATGTGATTCTCTCTTATAATTTTTTGGATTTAATGTATGTGTTACTTATTTTATCTATATTACAGTTCACACACCATGAGGTAGATGGGTGTTCTCAGTTTAATGATTCCTCAAGGTGGTAAATGTGGAAATTTATCCATGAGTACCTATATTATGGGATGATATTAACAATGAATAAAAAATTCTTATCCAATGGCGTTGATGTTAATGAAATGAAAATGATGAAAATATGTTACTCTAGGGAAGCAATGGAATCAGTTTGGAATCTTCTTCAAGGGAATGACGTTTTCTCTTATGAATAATGTAATATAACATATAATAATGTTATTTAAAAATAAATGGATTATAAATTAACTAATTAAATAAAATGATAAAAATAAAATAATTAATGAATATATTTCTATATTAAATACTTTTATAGATATAGGATATCTTTTCATAAAAATGGAAGCTTGGAGTCTAAGTGACCTCCCTAATAGTTGAGTATATGACAAGGTGATTACCATAGGGTGGTTGGGAGCTATATTATATCATTTATATTATATGGCTTCTTATGATAAGAAATCCATATTTTTTATGAGACTAACAACAAGTGGACTCGAAGTAGGTGTTTTCACCAACATCTACGTTGGGGTATGTATGGATGGCTACCACATTTAGCCCTACACTTCTCTCTTGGTAGTTACATATACTGGTATGCACATAAGGTAGATTGACCATCTATTTGATTTGAGGTATATAGTTTTTTATGTTATTTCAATCACATATATTAATAGATATAATATACAAATTAATATTATAGTTTTGACGTGTTTAGGCTGTGATGGATTAATTTACATATTCAGTTTATCTATTGTAAGGGCTTGAGATATAATTCCTGATGTTTGATATGTTTCATACGAGACTTGGTGTCTCAAGAAAACCACATGGTCACAATATATATATATATATATGTTGATGGGATTATTTGAGGATGTTATTTTTGAGTTTCATGTTTTTATTTATATACTAGTTGAATTTAGGCTAAACTCTTTTTTAAATAGATGGATCAAGACATGCCACATTTGTTAAAAGAGGATAAACCATGTGAAAGAGGTAGTGGGTTACCATTGATGTTTCATTCTATTATTATATTCACTATTTTATGCGATAATTTGTGACAGTTTTCCATGGTTAGAATTGGAATATAGCATATCAATTTGGGTAATGATTCAGCTTTACTATTGTTCACTATACCATAAAATCCATTTATTAATAGTTTCTCATGAGTCTCTAGAGAGGATCACAGTGAGTATATTGTTTTTCTTGCCCAATATATATAAATTATATTTCACGCCATCTTCATGTAGTTTGTTATATTTATTGATATTACTATCACATATTTTTGTAGAATTTTTTTTGGATTAATGTTCCATATCATTATTATATTTAGGTACTTGTATATTTCCTTTATATTGATATAGAACTATTGGAAATAGAACGTTATAACATGGGATTTATTTTTATATGAATTTGATTAGTATATTGTTCATGTATATTTAATTTCTCTATGTTCCATATGTTATATTATTTGTTAATGCCTTATATATGCATAAATATTATACAATTAGGGAAAGTTTCTTCATTAGAGGCTTCTAGATACGTGGATAGGCATTTATTCATCTCCATTCACTCATTAAAGACCCGTGAGGGGTACACAATGGGAGGATGGTGTTTGAAAAACGTGATGCAATCTTTTAACTACTAATGATTAAAATTTATTATAAAGATAAAAAATTCTTACATATTTCAAATAATAAATAAGAATAACTCATATCCATTTCTACCCTTCTGTAAGAACATTCGAGATATTAATGTCAAGAGAGTGAACAAATTGAAATTTTATTAATTAAAAAATAAATGTTTGATTATAAAATTAAAATGGAAATAATAAAATATAGTAATAGTGATGATGGATATGGTCTCATTAGAATAATTGAATGGAATGTATGCATGAATTTGATAAATTTTCAATTCATTATTGGATTATTTCTTCCATTAATTACTCAATTTACCTGCTACCAAGGTATAATTTTATCTATCATTAAAATAAATTTTAGATAATATAATGGGAAAAAATAACCTAATATTAAAATAATTATTCCAAATTTTGAATCAATAATATTAAATTAAATTCCTATATCATGTATTAATTAATAAATAAATAAACTAAAAAAATTTGGTGAAAACTATTTTCCGGAAAATTATGTTTTAAGACTAAATATTGAATTATAAAAATCATGTGAAATAATGATCTAAATAGTATTAATTATGAAACTTTAAATATAATTTATCTCATATATTTTATTTTTCAAAAATATAGTTTACTTTTTAAATTAATTGATTTAATGAAATTAAATGATCATTTTAGAATAATTAGTATTTTACACTATTCATTGAAAATTAAATATTTTTAGAAAAATTAAAATACATTACACTAAATACAATATTAAATTATAATTTAAAAATTACAAAAACAATCATAAAATAATAATAATTAAATATACCAATGTTATGGAATTCTATATTTTGTAGTGGATACCATTGTTATTTATGGAGTTTCAATGTTATCTTCTTACATTTTTTTGGAGTAAGTTTGTTTGAACTGTTTTGAACATTTAAGATGAATTACATATAACCTAAGGTGTTTTATTTTTTTAATTAATGATTATTTCATTAAATTTTATGTACATAAATATCATTAAAATATCTAATGATCATGGAACTGGTTTTGAACTATAAATTCATGTGTTACAGTTGAAAATTTGATTACAAGAATGTAGAAGATGAGATGATTGTGGTTTAGAGGATGAATTGATTTTATAATGTATCATTAAAAAATATAAGAAGATTAAAATGTAATACCATCATTTTTTTCAATAATGTTTTCCGAGAATTTATATGTTTCATTTATTTGTATAATGACAATTTAGAATATACGTATTCTTTATTTTAATAAAAAAATTAAAAATAAATAAAATCTAAATAGGATATCCCATGAAACACATAAGAAAATATAGATCAACCACATGGGTAGTATGTCCTATGAAATAATGAAAGATATATAGGTGTATAACACTATGAATTATGTGAAAATGATGTGGGAATGATAATGTATAAGGTCCCCTAAGTGCACACCCAATGGTGCTCCAAGGTCGGGATAATATCCTACCGAGCGGATGCCTGAATGAGTGTGTGATTTTTACAGGTGGTGATCCCACATGACCATATCGATAAAAATACAATATGGGAATGTTAATAAACAATTTATACTCAATGATAAATATCAAGGTGTGATGTATACTTAAGTTCATTGTTCATCAATATTAAAATAATATTCACATAATGCATCCTTTTTATCTAAAGGATCCAGTGATTGATGATCCACTATAGTATCATCATCAGTATATATTGATCTTATTCACTTGAGTGACCTCTAATGACACTAGTTCCTCTCTCTAAGCTTCATCTTAGGCTAAAACATATGTTATGATCATTATGTTTATAATTAGGGTATCAAAATAGAGTTGAAGAAATGATTAGTTGGTATACATTCATATAAGAATTTACTCGTATGAAAACGTTTTTTGGAGGATGGTCTACATTGGATTGAATATTAAAACATACCAATTAATCAAGGTAGAATGGTTGTTTTTCCACAAAGTATGAAGTCATGAAATAAAAGGATAAGACACCATTTTTCTAGGTGATATGAGGTTTAAAAATAATTGATGTCCATATGATATTACTAATATTTTCAGACAATGGAATGAGTCTTCAACATTGAGTAAAAAATGGATCAAAGATGGATTATAATATGAAATATATTTGGTATGAGGTAGTAATAAATTCATATAAATTACAAGGTATAGATATCGAGAGGTACTTATGATCGTCAATGAAGAGCTCTACTTTTCTATCTGAAAATAGAGTAGTGTGTATGCATATTTTGTGAAGAAGGAAATCTGTGAGACTCTTTAGTAGCGATGAATAAGATCCACTGTCCATCAATGTGCGGGTTGCACTAGATGTTATAATTCGAGTGAAATTTTTTTGAATCCCATTGAGATTACGTTAGGGTATTAAATAAATACAAATTCCCATGTTAAGAACTTTTTGTCTTCATGAGGCTGTCAAAAAAATAAATAGACTCTTACGAAAATCTATATATATATTCTGAATACTAATGCAAAAATTAAAATCATGATATATAGATCTTGGGTGGTTATTACCTTTGGGAATATAAATAAATTCATAGTGTATATGATCATGGATAGGTATATGTGTATTCTATTATGAATATGATTATTGGTAAAAACACATTGATAGATAAATTATATTTTGTGTATTGAATTACATAAATGTGGGTGAGAACTCAATGAGATAAAAAAATATATTATGATTAACAAAATCATATAAAAAATAGATTAATAATTTTTTAATGTGATAGGTTTTACAAAAACACTATATAGAAGAATGTTATTGTCTTCTAGCGGATAAATATTTTAAGAATAAAGAGAAAATCACTTATAAAGTAATGTTCGACGAAATAGTGGGTGCAAAATGACATATATATAATTTCTATTCATGAAGATTCTATAGTTGTTATGAAAATTATTTTTACAGTATTATTTTTTTCTATAAGAACATGAAATATAAATTTATTATATTTCACCAAAACTATAAAAAAAATTTATACATGTTGTATAAAAAAATAAAATATTCAATCTGATATGTTTTTTTTAAATCATTTCCAACCCATTAAAAGAAATACATACTCTTGTTGAGAATGGAACCATGTAAATAACTATGTTCTTAAGTATATGTTTGCCTGGTTGTATTTCATCAATGTTTTATCACTTTATCATTATGTGAACCTTATATCATAGGGAATAAATTTTGTAGGGATAAATAACTCACCACCCCCACTCAGTGATAACACAAATCCATTTTGTGTCATTCAAGTTTTATTAGAGAAATGTACATGACATTAAATATTTTCTCATGTTTATTGATATATATATAGATCATATTGATGTTCAGAACTCATTATAGAATTAGTGGTTCATGTATTTGATGGTTATAACTATCATATCCTGAATCATGTGATGTTTCCTTACCTTATTTCAACAGGTAATGATGTTCTTGATGTTTTTATCGATTGAATTCTTCAATATACTAAAAATGATCTATTGGACATTGTAGATAAGTAAAATTTGGATAATAATGGTCAAGACAGGGATATTATTCATTCCCCTCTCTCTATCTACCTCTCACTGTATAAAAGTGAGATTCATATATTAATAGAAATTCTAGTGGCCAAAAGATGATTGGATGAAATGTTGAATATTAATAATGGAAAAAAATTGAAAAATCCTAACAAAAAATATGGATAATAAATAAGGAATATCATATTATTATTGATAATGAAACATTGGGAGAATTATTTATAATGGTGAATAAAAGTCTTATCACCATAATATGTCTTGGTGAGAGGGTATAATAATCATCAATTGATTAAAATATGTTATAAATTTTCATTGATAAAATAGATGAAAAGGTTTCATCTATATAAGAGAGAGATACTAAGACACTATATAGGGATGATTTTATAGAAGCAATCACGATTTATGAGATTAGAAAATAAAAGGTGGAGAAGAAGAAATAATGGATTAATGGGGAATTTCATTTCAAAGATAACATGGAATGAAAGTTTATATATGTTCTCAGGGAAGATGCTGTTGACTGTGACACTAAAGATGAGGTTAGTAATCATTTTGATGATATTATTAATTTATATTATAGAAATGTATAAATAGGTATTAGAAGTTATAAAATAAAGATACAAATGATTTTTTTGGGTTTCAGTGTAGTTGGAAATTATAATGAAAATTGTCCGATATGAATGTAAAATTAATAAATTGATGGTAATGATATAAAATAAATAATATCCTTTAACAAGAAGATAGAAATAAAAATCCTATTGTAATGGAAATTATATTATTTTTTCTCAATAAACATATATAAAATATCTTTCTATTTGTGATGAAGATTATTATAATGAAGAATAAGAAGATAAGAAATGTAATAATGATACTAAAAACATATATTGGAAAAATTGAGAGATGAAAAATTTATTAGTGATGAAATAAATTTCTCTGAATAAGAAAAATATTATTTTTAGTGTATAATAATGAGAATGTTTAAATAATGTCACAATTTTTTTTTGACATTAATAATAGAACAAATTTGATAAAATTTGTGGATGAAATGTAAAACAAGAATATCAATATTGAGTAATTTAAAAATGTTATGGAGGAAGGGTTATACATAACTCAACTTAATAATTTTAAAAATAAAAGAGTAATTATAAACATCCAAAACACAATTAATAAATTCAGATAAAATTTATGGAAATGAATTTAAAATAATGAAATTGGTTTTTATAATAAAAATCCATATTTGAAGATCATATATGTAGGAAAAACTACAAGATTTGTAAAGGGAAAATATTCAATGGTTTCAATGAATGAATCAATGTTTACAGTACTTTTGATTGAAGATAGAAGAAATATAAAATTAAAAAAAATAAGGTTGTTAAAATTTCTTTGGTATGGAACAATGTTACAATGTTATAGGTGTGAAAATTTATAAAACCTAGGTATACAACTCTAGAAAACCTGAAATATATAGATTGAAATATTTATTTTTTTGGATAATTTTGGAATTATGAAGGGAATTATATATCAGTTGGTTACTATTGTAATTATGTATTATTTTTTAATAGAGAATAAATGTTTTACGTTAATCATTAAGATTACATAGAATCTTGGAGAGGGTGGAGAAAATGTTTGAGGGGGAGTCTACCCACTCATAGGAGACCACATAAGAATGTTAGTATAATGATTGTAAGTAGATTCAACCAATTAGAAAAAACTTATATATTTGATCACCCTTCCCTTATTTCCAAAGGATTTATTTTTATTACAGTAGCTAAAAAATGGCTACACAATGAATCTATAAGAACCTCATGTTACCAAAGACAAAATAAAAGAAAAATTACTTAATTTTTGAAACTACACTCAATGAACAAAGAGAGAAATCCAATTATATTAGATAGATGTTTTTCATTGCACATGATAGGTGAAATTAAGTAGTCAAATAATGTGAACAAGTATAAGGAACTCAGTGTGACTATTTCCAATTATGAGCTACTCAATATCAATGGTGATTGAAATTCCATCACTAGGGAAGAATATTTAAAATCCAAATTATCATTGTTTTTTAATGGGATAAAAAATATTTTTGGGGTGTTTCTCTACATTATGATGAAGGTAAAAAGGTTTATATTACTTGTGATTATTTTATGTTAATTTATAAAAGGAATTTTTTTAATACATGTAAAAAACCAATTGAAATTTTTTACAGGTATGTGATGTAGAATGTTTATTCCATCTGACTATGATTGAATAAAATATGTTTTGGCATCAATGGTTGGGGCATATGTGTGAGATAATTATGAGAAAATTTATTAGGATATACCATATTCATTAAGTTCTTGACTTGAAAAAAATATACTATTGTTTCTCCATATTCCAAAAAAAAATGATTAAAAAATCTATTCATAAAAATTATGGGACACAATTGACTCAACACATGTAGCTGAATAAAAATATCATTTGTGTACCAATTTTAAAGATGTCTTGAACAAAATAAGTGATTTTTTAATTAATTTATTAATTTAATAAAATTACAAGTATTATTTTCCAAAATGTAAAATAATATGCACTTATATTTTTTATGAGTTTTAGGTGATGTGAAGGAAAATAATATGGATACTCAATAAATAATATTCAAACTTATTGTTGTGGTGAATGTACAAGTGGTGGATTTAGAGATTATCTAAAAAATAATTCCATTCCTCATGAGTTCAATTCACCATACACAATACTGAATAACAATGCTTTTGAAATAATAAAAAGAGTATTGTATGAGATGGAACAAACAATGTGGATTGAAAATTATATATATTGATATTTTTGGATGCAAACGTTCAAAGTGAATTTTTTTTCATAATCGATGTTTTTATAGACTGATATCTTATATGTCTCATAAATAGATGAATTACTAAAACAACACAATTTTAAAACACCTATGGTAATTTGGTTCCCCATTCCTTATAAATGTTATTGGATAACATCATGGTAAGTTTCATCTTAGTGGTTTGGATGGAATCATTCATAAGTACTCTCCTAATATATGTAGAATCAAGTGTTATAATAAAAAAATTGATTGAATTTTAATTATCAATTTTTGAATGTGTATAAAATTTAGATAAGAAAATTTCAAAAATAGACCCAAATGTTTTGCAATATAAATATGAGTTGGTTGCAGTAGTGCAAGGTGAAAATCCTTTTATCTATATAAATTATGTTGAAGTTGTTCCAAATGAGGACTCTGAATTTGATGAATGATGAGATGAGGAATAATTTCATTCCTACAATATTTGGATTTGTAAACTAGTTGTTGGTAAAAATATAATTAGTGATGAATGACAATAGGATCAAACCAGATGAAATTCAATGTATATTTAACATACTTATTTATATTCAAATGTTGAGCGAAAAATGTGTATGAAGATTTTAATAATTAATTATGGGATAATGATATGAATTAAAAGATATATCATATTAGAAATAATGAAATATGGGAACATGTATCGAAAACATTGAATTAGGATGTTATTTTTACAAAGTGAGTGTTTTGAAAAAATATTAACAACGAAGTTTATGAGATAAGAAACATGGCATTAAATGTTTGCAAAGGTTCCACAAAAATTCAAGGAAATGACTTTTATAATACCTTTTACCACATATTAATATTTGAATGTTTCAAAATATTTCATACTATATCATATAAATTTATTGATAAAATTAACCAAATGGATTTCAAATCAATATTTTCTTAGGAATGATATTGATAAAGATGTTTATATTGATTAACCATGTTGCATAATCATTGAAAAAGAAGAAATTTATGTGTTAATACTTATGAAATATTTTTATGGTTTGATTAAATATCTATGATATTGGTATTCGAAATTGGATACATTAATAATGATTTAGAAAATGGGTAAGGGATTAAATTAATCTATACATAAAAATATAAATATATCCCTCTCAATATGATTTTTTAGGATGGTGACATCATATCTTCATGAAATGATGATGAAAATTATGAGAAGTTTAAAACAAGATCGTGAATATTATATATATATATATATATGGATAAATGAAATAAATTTTAGATTAAAAAGTAGAAAATAGCTCCACCGATCACCATCACTAATCTATGGGGTCAAGAATCATGATCATACCCCACCTCCCAATGGAAATTTTTATTTCCCCAAACATGGAATACAAAAGTATAAAATTACCCATGGAAAATGTAGTGTCTGTTATATGAAACATACTAATGTACCATCATGTGTTCCATTATATATCACATAATAATAAACTAATCATACATTCAATACAAATAAAATAGGCCATATAAAAACATCGAAATATCATATTGAAACAAGAAATGATTTCGTGTCAGAAGATGGAATAAATGTCAAACAGGTTTTTGATACCTAATTTTTATGAATGAAATTATATAAATAAATGGATATTGATAAATTAGTTCTATAGTAAATTAAATATTCAATCAACACATAAACAACTAGCACTATGTTCATTTTTCTATAAGTAGAAGATTTTCTTGCTATATGAACCTCATACTTCTCAAATTAGTGATCACCGCTAATCCTATGTTTAAACATCCCTTGGGCTCTATCTGAGTATGACACATGAATATCACATCGAGGATAAACATATATAACAATTATTTTGTATGAGTTTTTATTTCAATCCCTATATTATGGATCAATATCCATCTATTAATATCAAAAACAACCCACTAACATATAGAATCATAAATTCTCAATCAATCAATAAAAAGGGAAAATATTTCCATTTCAAATCCATAATAATTTATAATTTAATTTCCCAATTTCATGTTTTAATATTACAATGACATATTATATCCAAAAAATGTGTTTTTTCACTAATTAATTTTTTTAAATATAAAAGAAATCATGGGTTTTAATGATTTAATTTTAATCTATTTTTTAAAATAAATCTCAGATAATTTAATCCATTCCAATTTTATCAAATATTCATCCCAAAATTTCAATTTATATGGAAATGTTTTTTTCTCAAAATCCTTTTCATTTAAAATTACACATTCAAATGATATAAAATTGGTGTTTATAAATCAATTAATATATATTTTAAAAAATTAATGAATTAAATGTTTTAATGAAATGAAAATTACATATAGAACAACCCACCTTTAAAAAGGGATCCAACAATAAAAACATGTAACACCATTAAATATGGAAGGTTGAGAAGATAAAATGACACAATATAGATTTAATATCAAATTAAATGATACTTAGATCAATCAAATACATGATGATCAATAGTATTCCAACAAGGAGAGAATGGGAGGTATGAATATAACACACAAGAGGGTATCCAATTAACTATAAAGATAAATGAAACTACAATGATGATTAATAACAAAATGAATGATCCATATGGAGTACAGATCAGCAAAATCACCCTAATAAGGAACATGGTCAAGAGGGGGAGATATTAAAATGAATAACTTATGAGAAACACACATAATACAACCTTCCTAGATAAGTACATGTCATGTAACTATAGCTCACATTTTGTAATCCTGTAATGACACATAGACTAAAAAGTTGTATCCTTTTTATTAGAATTTAATTTTCCCATAAATATCATGAATTCCATTTAAATGGCGTGTCACCATTCATTCCATGAATATTCCTCATCAAAACATCCCTATGATTATTACATGGTTTGGAATCCCAAAAAATGGTGTTTAAATATTTAGTGGGAAGTTATTTTCCTAGTTCTCCACAAAAAACTCCAATCCAAGTGAGAAGATCAACAAATGAACAATCTAGTACCAGAATATAATAACAGTATATTACAACCTCCACCCCATGAAAACTATATCTCCCTAGAGTGCCTATTATGAAATAAGATATAAAAGATACATATACAATATTTTTTCATCAATTGCACACACTGTCATATGTCACGATAATCTGAACCATTATTCCATAACAAAAAGACCAATGGTATGTCATCCCATGAAGTACATTTCTCTTAGAGTCAAAATTCTTTACTGGATGCTCAATCATGTAAAAATTAAGATCAATATCAAGATAATCCTAACTCAATACCCGTGATTGGAATGGAAGAATCTTCTGAACATGTGATACATGGATCACATTATTTATCGATGTTATCTATGTTCATGGTTCTAAACAGTAATCAAATTTATCTACATTGTCAATAACCTCAAAAAATTCCAAAAACGGAGGTACAATATTCCCATGTATTCCAATCTATCAATGAATAAGATGAGGTGAAACCCTCATGATCATAATACCACCAAATGTAAAAACCAATGATATACTACGATGGTAAGCATAATATTATTAATTTATATATTTCCTCAATATTATTTGATAAATCAGCTGAATATTTTTCATCATCTCTTGGACCATAATTGGTTCTACAAGAATGTATCACCAATATCCAACCAAAAAAATTGATAATTTCAAGGACCAACCTAAATAGCCTTAAATTGTCTGTATGAATTTATTATTGTTAATTTTTCTTATAAGAAAACACAACTAGTCCCATTTGGTTATCCCGATTTGAACAATAATTATGGACCCATGAATGGATAATATCATCCAAAATATTTATATCCCATCACATATGTACATCCTTATATGGATGTTATTTTAAGATGATGCTCACGTATGATCCCATATTATCATGGAGGTGACTCAAACCACATGAAGTGAACCACATACATCTATTAGATAATTCCACTAGAACACCATGAAAAGTGATAACCTTGTGTAAAGTAATTCATCCCATTTCCTCATCTATTATTGTATCACATATGGATATAATTTGATCAATGGTTTCCAACTAATTAATCAAAACATATAAATAAATATTTTTTAAAGTGATATATGTTAAAAACACCAATAAATCCATAGAAATATCTTCTCATATCCAAGTCAACTGTAGAAGGAGATCATGAAAAATCGAAGGATTATGGAGCGTAACATTGAATAGTGGGTAACTGTAACAATGTAATGAAATTTAGGTGTTATCACATCCCATAATGAGTCACCAGATTCATCGGCCCATACCATATATTTTCTTTTTGGAACCTTGGTTCCCTTCCAATTGAGAACTATAATAGTTTCTAATACCATTATTTCTATTCGAAAAAGGAACTATGAACCATTTTCAGAAACATAAAGTTACATACATGGATAAATATCACATAACAATAGTCTACACAATCTAAAGAGAGTCTCTAACATCATATAACTAACCATCATGCTAATGATCTCAAAACTTAATCACAATAATAGATGACGAAAACTAAAAACTAGTCAAAACACCCTTAGAATCATTCTCCAGGAATCATAAAAAAGATGATTCAATGCATGCTATCAAATTACACACAATTGATAAATTTTTCATGTTCATTTTAGGTAGTTTACAACTCAATGAATCAGTGATAACATTCCAATTTCTTGAGGAATAAGTAATTCAATAGTATAATTACTAATGGTACTTCATTCAATTAAATTCACAAATAATTAATCTTTTTAGTGAAGATATAACTGAAGATCATGAGGTTAGAAAACATATGAAAATTTTCCCCCAAATGATAATTTACCCAAATTTTAAGATTGTGAATCACTATTAAATTTAAAGATCACGATTCGTCTAGTTCTTCTTATCTTCCATATAATCTATAGATGAAAACATGACCTCATGAAAATCCTATCTAAGAATAGATCCCAATCATGATCCTGATGCATCACAAAAGAAAATATTTCCATCATAGGCATCTGGATGAGTAAACACAGACGAAAATATAAAAAAAATATTTATATGAACTAAATAAATATGAAATTTTATATCCCATTAAATTTTATCTACCTTACTCTTAAGTGAAGTCATTTTAAAATCCATATTCTAGAAATCCTTCCTAATACTAAAATATTACCCATCTACCCCAATAATTTTTTAACCTATAAATATTTTCACGACTGGCCCCACTCCAGAAAAACATATAACTTTTTAGGATCAAATGATATACCATGTTCTGAGATCATGTGTACAATTACCAGCACATACTGAATCCCAAAACAACTCATGGATATTTAGGCATAATTTCAGAGATTTTTTAAAATTTCATGCCCAAACTTCAGATGATGCACATGATCCTCCATAATTTTTGAGTAATCAAGATGTCATATATAAAGAATATGAAAATCATGTCTTGTTTTTCATGGAAAATCCTATTCATCAAAACTCTAGTGATTTAATGTTTGTTGTCTTGAAAAAATGGTATTAAAATATAACCGTAATATCTGTATCTATTCCATAATTTGGTTTTATAGATGCCCAATTATTTTATACTCAATTGGTTATAACATGACTGAAGATTAGTATCCATGAAAAACATCATCCTATTCAACTGCAAAAATAGATCATCAATATATGCTATGAGATACCATTTCATTTTCATAACTCGGTTGTGATTCTTATAAACGACACACATATGAAGTGTCCAAACTCGTTTCTCTACAAATTGAACATGTGTCTCCATAGGAGACAAACTCTTGTGTTTTAATACATTGAATAACATACCATTTAACTATCTCTTGATATATCTTTGTTCATTTAGTTCCATATTGTATGACTTAATCTATACTAGTTATGTACAAAAAGTATATCAATAAAAAAACATTTCCTATCATACTTGTAGAAAAACATTTTAATGAGACGGTTAACTATTAGTAAAATTGAAAATTACTATAGGAAGATCATGTATTAAATATTCATTATCCATGACAATAGAAAACAGTGATATTACCCTACAAAACATTAGAAAATAAAGTCTATCTCTACTCAATTTTAGATCCCATTAATCATGAAAGACATAAAACCCACATTAGCTGAAGTAATACAAGCTTATTGAATGTAACAACCAATATATTAATGATGAGTGATCATAAAATCCATCATGATAATTAATTCATGAGATTTTATATCAAGGACTAGGAACCTATATAAAATCTCAATCTTTGATAATGTGAATACACGTATAAGACACCAAATACCCTTCACTCCATTTATTATGATGTTCGTATTAATTCCATGAGAAATTATAAAATCACCATATCATGGGTTATCAAACCAATTACATGGGTTTATATGAACAGTTGAGATATAGTGAAAGAAAATAAACTAGTGAAAAGGGATGAATCTATAGTGATTATACCTCTTTCCATCGTCATACACATAAAAACATATTATAGAGACTATTAAATTTTTTTAAGAAGACTCATTCTCAATGACTATGGATGGAACCACTTTTTCATGAATAATATTGTTAAAAATATATAAATTTAGGTTTTTATGTTCCCATTACACTACATATGGATAAAAAGGTAAAGAATAATGTTACTATATAACCCGAGTGTTTGTAGAAAGTACAAATCATGCATTCTTCTGTAAAAACCATTTTAAAATTATAAACCTTGACACAATAGAATCATTTTGATGTTATTATACGAGGAACTAAATGATGATTAGAAGGACCTTGATGTTGAGATCCATAATGAGACTCATCACCCATTTTCTTTATTTTAAATCAACTAATATAAAACTAATTGGTAGAAAAACAAATCCAATTAATGATGACTTATTGAAGATTTACAATCAAGTAATTAATACTATATCGAGTACAAGAACAAATCATGTAAATGATATATTGAAGAATGGCATAACATATAAGGTCAATTTCCACTCTGAAATAATCTTCACATCATCTTATCATTAGTCACAATCCACAATAGCTAAATAAATCATTTTTATAATTGAGTAATAACATTTTCAAATAGATTGAGATTAATAAACTATACATACATTCCCAGAACCATAGATTCACTATAGAACTTCTCTAAAAAAGGACCATGAATTCTTTACACTCCTAAAATTAATGATTATTCATTATCACCATAAAATACCACCACCACATTCTTTGCCCCTCACAATTAATGTTAGGAGGCATCACAATAATTGAGTTAGGAATTTACATGAACTCAAATAGATTATCAATTTCTTTAAACCGATCATCATCCCCTTAAGGATCATTAGTTCACTAGAATGTTCGTGGGTTTTGTTGAATAAATTCTTGATCAAAATTTCTATTTTCTTTCTTCTATGGTACCATAATAGGGTCTTGATTTTGAATTGGTAAGGATTAATATCACAGTGCATGGACAACATGAACTACTATAAAAATGATATTATGGTCAACTATAGGTAAAACCTTATATACATCATTAGAAGGTTCTTCATAGTTCATATTCACATGTCTTCTTAGAGGAATGATTATACACAATATCAGAAAATATTATTCAGGACATCATAAAATATATGAATATCAAAAAATTAAAAAATATAAATTTTAATATAACATCCATCAAATAAGGTATCATTATTTCAGTTTAAATACCCATATCAAAATAATTTAACATAAAAAATAAAATAAAAAATATAAACTAATTTCACTTTTCCCAAACACCCATTGTGACATAAAAATCAATTTATTATATATATTAAGGAGAATTTTGGAAACATCCTCATCAGTTTCATCTTGTAATATCAAACTGCAATATGAATTAAAGGATTAATTCTTAACTATAACCACTAATAATAAATTTTACTAAACCTTCCTAGATAACGTAGTACCCTGATACATCAGGTCGAATCGACATGGCCCTATGGGCATTCTTGATTCCTATTAGTTGTATACTAAAACACATCATCATATAATAATAAATAAGGAATATATATTTCACAAATATTGGATAATAACAAGATATAAGTTAGTATGCTAAAGAATCCAATGGGAAAATGAACTAGAAACAAAATTTATAAATAAAAACATATAATAAATCATTATGTACTCAATATAAATATAAAAATCACAAAGTAAACAGTAACCTCAACCTGAAAATTGTCTCAAATTCCCTGTATAACAAGATGGAAAAATCTCTATAATTCGTCATCACCACTCCACAATCCAAATATTCAATAACATCCACCACCTCCTTGTGAAAAATCTTATATTCTCAAAACTATAATAATAATTTCTAAAAATTTCGATATGAAATTGTATGTTGTGATCTTTAAATAAACGTAGGTTCACACCAGGTGATCCATAATTGATTCTATATCTATAAACGAATCATTCATTTAATTTAAATTAAACACAGAATGGTTTAACATATCATTTGAATATTTTAAACAAAACCTAATTTCTTTTCAATAGATATTGAAAATTTCAAATGTTTCATAAATAATAATGTTAAATTAATTCATTAATATCAATCATTTATAAATGTTAAAAAGTTACAATATCAATTGAATATATAATCAAATCATACCGAATAAGAAAAGAATACATTTTCCCTATTTTTCATTACATATTGGTTATTCTACCGTCACAATTCTAAAATTAGTGATCACTATTAAATATGTTTCCACCCATACCTCAGGTTTAGGATGAGTATGTCTAATTACTGTTCCATCAAGGATTGTCATGTGGAATAAATCTGTTTTTTGAGAATTCATTCTTAATCCTTTTTGGCAGGATCTAGTTCCTCGAATGCATGTCCCAAATATATAATTTACTAACAATGATCTCATCTACCCAATCAATCAGAAAAATATTGGAAAATCATCTCATTACAAATCATTCATCATTTAGTGTTCAATTTCCCAATTTTATGTTTCAATATGCCAGTTCAATTTAAAATAAAACATGATTTTTCATGATTTAGAACATTATCAATAAAAATCCTATAATTAAGAATTCATCATTTAAATGTAAGTCGTTTTCTATAAAAAGAACAAATCATTTCATCAAATTATTATTTCTAAAAAAATTTCCCCATACTTCCAATTCTGTTTGCAATTTGATATTTTTTTTCCAAAATCCATTCCTTTTTAAATTCCAATTTTCGATCAAGAAAAATTGGTATTCATAAATAAATTAAACAAATAATGAAATAATTGGTTTCAATAACATGGAAAATATAAAATGGAACCACCCACCCTTAGAAAAAATGAACAAACGCCTAAATATGAGACACACCAATGATAAATGATGATGTGGAAGAGATATGACCATAAACTAGAGTAAAGATCCCATATAAATTATTTAAGATACATCAATTTTTTAATTCTATATCAAACTCCATATAGTATAGAATGATATATTAGTATATTAAAAATAAGAGGTGATACACTAACCTTGAAAGAAGAACTACTCCAAAAATGATGATGAGTACCCAAATGATTGACATGTAATGATCAAGGATCTCTATAATTTCATATGGAAGGATATAGGTTGATCGAGGATAGTTCTTAAAAATAATGAAATGATAAAATTAAATAAAACACCCTTAAAACCAAATTCCATGATATATACCAGTCATGTAACATCAGTTATCATCATGTAATCCATGAAGGAAAAATACACAAAAAAAGAATGAATTTTTTTTAATGTCAAAATTTTAAATTAAAACTAAAGAATTACAAGTACATGGTGTTTCAATAGTAATTATCTAATCCTTATTGATGAAATAATCAATATTAATGTTATATTAAATTTTTTCCAACACCATGGTATTTAAATATCTGACAAGAAGTTCATTTCCATGTTATTTATAGAAAAATAAAATCTAAGAATGAAATTAAAAACATGAATAAGGGTGTACCTGAAAAGCATAAATTAATGTAAAATTAATTAATGTATTGTTATAAAATCTATTTATATTACATGGGTTATGGTGAATTTATTATATTTTTATGAAATCAAATTTTTTGGAATGTGTTATGACATGATTATGTGATGATTATTTTTTGATTTGGTGGCAGACATAAGTATATTTTTCATTATTTATTTGTTTGTACAATGTTTTTATACCCCTATAATTAGTTGGGAAAATTATTTATATCTCATTTGATAATTATTAGAAAATAGTCAATTTTCATGCTCCAGAATAGAAAAAAAGAAATTCTCTTGATCCAATTTGAGAAACCTATGAGGATTCGTAATTTGTTATGATATTGGAAGAATTTTTTTATTCCATATCCAATATTATTTAATAGTATCAGTGCCTTACCATGATATATGAATTTTTATACATACATTTGATGGTTGAACAATTTTATCACAGGATTATTATCTGATAATAATGTTCATGAATAATTTATGATGTTTTGTCATAGTTACAGTACATATATTTTGAAATGATAATGTTATATATATTTAATTAAAATTATAACCCATTATGATTTGGTGATGTTAATTTAATTTAATTATCATTGTATCATATCATTATGAAAATATTATACTTCATTATGTTCATAGAATGATTATTCCCATGTTTAACTATACTAATCGTCAAAAAACACAATTTTGTTTTGATTCCTCACCCATGATATGACCATGAATCTATTAGAATATTGGTAGTTGTTATATTCTAAAATTGAAAATAGACACATGTGATCATGTCCAAAACTGATGAATATTTTAGTGGACCTAGAAAATTAGAAACATACAAGAATATTATATTATATATCAAATTAAAAAAATATATAATAAGAAAGATCTATTAATCCTTCATACCATTCATCATATAATACTTTATTTCCATTTAAGAGAATTAAATAATGTATAAGAATTGATAAATAGTATGGGTTATATAAAATAAAATATATTAGCAGTATATAAATAATAATTTATATGGAAGATTGTATGATAAAAAACATGTCTTATAATAAAAAAACCATGTTTATTGAGAATCTGTGGCTTATATTATCATCTATAAAATTTGGAAAAAAACCTAAATTCTTATTAAATGAAATACTTCATTATAAAAATTCATTATCATAATATCTATATAGAGAAATTATTAATAAAACCATCAAGGCCTCTCAAACAATACATTACCATTCAAAAATGGACTCTAAAACATGAAATTGTATTTGTATTAGAAGATATACATCAAATAATCATTTGTTATAACATGATAATATAGACACATTATATATATGATTTCAATATGTTTTTTCTCATGTGTCTTATCTATGCATTATTGAGTGTTTTATAGAAATTACCCCACCCATCTATACATCGAATACATGCCTCATATTTTTAATTATCCATACAATTTATTCTTAAAATATATTATCTGTAAATAATTGTTTATATTAAAATTTATAATATTGAATATCAATAATAAATTCAAAAAAACTATACATTTAACTAATAAATGTGGTTTCATTGGATCATATTCCTTTAAATATTAATGGTTTTCGTCAAGTTCAAAAATGCCTCTAAATGATCAGTGGAGGATTTATAGAGGAAAATAAACATTCACAATATAATAGCATATGATAGAAAAAAATATAAAAAAAGTAAACATATTCTTTAAAAATATCTATGTATATAAATAATGGAATCATTAAATAATTTAGTTGTTATCATGGAATGGAATTCTCATCAAATATTTTACATTAATAGAATGATTCCTTATGATTTATTTGGAAAAGTTTCAATAGTAAATTGTTTTAAAAATTCATGTTGTTTTATTTTAATATTTTTAAAAGTAAATCAATAAAAAAATGACATTAAATTATCCTAATATAATATTATGAAAATTACATATTTTTTATAAAACATGGACATTGAATAATATGATTCCCGACTAATTAGGAAACAATGCATATTTTTCAAAAGAACATTTTTCTAATTTTTTTATTTAAAAATGAATGGAAAATTAAACTATTAAATGATAATTTCACGAATATTTGAAGGTAAATGAAATGATATTTTATTGATTCAATTTTTATATAACTCAATTATTTTATTTTTGAAACATAAATAATCAAAAAATATAATGAGATTGAAAATAAAATCCATTTCTCCTATGGTATCTTCTAAACATATTACCCATTAATAATATTACAAAAATTGAAACAAAAAATAAACTGAATATAATGTTATATATGAATTAAAAAATCATATAGATATTATATTAACAACTTGAAATAAACAAGTGATGAAATTTCAAAAATCGCTCCTGGAAACCAAATATACATGGGAAAACAATTATCTAAACCTCGATGCGATTTGTATTCCTTTTAACATCATATATTATAATTTAATTTTTTATAATTATATTATAATACCATATAAATAATTAATATATTTTATAATATTGACTTATTACATTACAAAACTCATTTATTAATTATTCTTTATTTAAACCGATGATTCCAAGTGGTAATATTTTTAATAAATCTTTCAGTTTGGTAGTTTTTATCCATAAACCATTAAAATAAACTCATTATTGTAATAATTTTTATATTTATATAATATAAATTAATTAAATAATTAAAATTTAAAATTATCTTCAAAATGTAGATGTTAACAAGTGAATTTCACTGTTAATTTTTATGTTATGATAGATTTATACTAGATCATTGTTTTCTCTCTTTGATAAATGCAATATAAAATTGATGTATAACAATTTACCATTATCAATTGGTAATTATGAAAGGTACATCATATAAATTTATTATATTTATCCTTTTTATCCATTTAAATGAAAAATTTAAAATTAGTTACATTAATTTTTAAAATTTGTAATCAAAATATATGCCCGAGTGACCTTATTACTTTTTCTAAGATAGAAATATAATATCATATGTGAAATATTAATTTTTAAAATATTTAACTATTTTATATATTTAATATATAATAACATTTTCCATTTTAAGAACCAAATATCTACTATGGTGATGAAAAATGAATTAAACTACTTCATGGAGATTCTATGTTTTACGTACTCACATGAAATATTTTTTCATTCTATATGATCAAAAGATGATGCATAATAGTTGTTCCATGATCGTAATAAATATTAATTATATTTAATATATTGAGTATATTATTTTATAATGTACACCAATGATTAAGAGGGAGTATAATGGGAATAAAAATAGAATATTCTCAGAACAATGTTATGCCTCTTTGTTGAGACACCAAATCTAGATTATACCATAAGCCTAATTTAGATGGGATTTTTGAATGAAAAAAAGCACTATTATATTATAGATGGACCTAGTAATTCATTGTAATATGTATTCTTAAATATATGTTAGAACCCTTGGGTTCTTGATTAACCCTTGGATATGACGACTGCTATGTTGCCCCCCCCAGTGATTAGAATTCCATCATTTGGGCCCAATAAGAACTTCATTATTATATTATAAAATGTATATTTTCTCCCAAATATACATGATATCAAGCTTATCACAAATGTTTTTGGGTTTTTATGGATTTTTATAAATCAAAATGTTGATAATGGAGTACACTAATTCATCAACACACCTCAACCTAACCATAGTGGCTTCATAAAGTTCACATATTCTCCCTATCAAAAAAATAAGAAGATTTATTTTTTGATTAATGTGGATTAAATTAGATTGAATACACGGTACTAAATGAAAATCATCACATCATTGTTCATTTATCATCTCAGGGTTTTCTTTATTTTTAAGTATTTATCTCCTCATATCTATAATTGATCCCATTTATACCATTATAGATGTTCTTATACCATTCATATAAAACGAGACACATAAAAAATGGATTTTTGTGTATGATTTTCTAAACACCAATTTTTTTCCAGAATCCTTTGATTATCAAAATTTTACGGAATTTGGGCGGGGATTTTTTTCTAGAAATTGAACAAATAATGTTTTCTAAACGATCACCCTATGATTATGTGTTGATGTTGATTCTTCAAAACCAATAATAGATTAGTAGTGAATATCGGTTGGAAAAGAGATCATATAAAATATATAATAGGTCTTTGAGTCATTGAATAACTTATGCTAATCTTGAATATTCACTGATCACATGTTCTAATTCATTTAGTGCGGTAGAAGGGAACAACATGGGTGAGTTTTTATCCCTCATATGATGGGGATTATCTTGAAAAATAACCTCCCTATGGATACTATAAATATCATATAATCATACATTGATGATCATATAGAGAATTAATCGGGTCCTATTTACTATGATCATATGTTTTTCAATATATTCTCCTTCTTGAGAAAATATTTTGGTGATTCTAATTTGACAGTGAATGCACCGAGAATGGTTTATTTTATTAATATATTTGAACATATATAATTTTTTAATACAGTGAAAGATATAGTTGTTTTAAATGGTAATGAACATAGTCAATTAATTTTTGTCCCGATTAATTGAAATGTTACCCTATCAAATTTAGGGGCATCCTATTTATTATATAAATTTCTTGGTTTGAAGGCAACATATTCTCTGAGGAGGATTCTCCTCATATGTGGTGACCTCCATGTTCCATTTAGATTCCAAACATTCTACATTGGTGAAATTAGATGTGAATGATAATATTGATCCTTATATATGTAGATAATATATTACTTTATATAAAATTATGTAGTAATGATCAAGTTCCCTCAATTACATTGATATGACTTAAAATGAAACAAATGCACAATTTATGAATGATTACGAACATGGTCTCAAATAGAATGTGGGTGTAGGGTTGGGATCATGTAATGGAAAACAATGAATCCTATAATTTATGAATATTCATTTTAACAATGGTAAAAATAAGTGCCCTAGAAGCAATACAGTAAAAACCCATGGTTACCAGCTCCTTAGGAAAAGAAATAATAAATCTGGTAGAGACATGAATAGTTGAATAAAAATTATTAGAAGTTATCATTAAGAAGTATGGTATGTCAGACATGCAAGCTACATCTTCTTGATTAAAAGTTAAGGTCGACTAAGGAGGATTATGAATGAAATTATAAGAATTAATGGAAACCTGGGGAGACATTGAAATCCAATTATATCCCAAGATGGAATCCATATCTAGAGTTCCATTGGGTGATGACAAGGAAGAATCTCATAGAGAAAATTTCCCTTATAATCTCCTACATTATAAGGAATATATGTTTTATGAATCAATAATAATTAATGTTATAATGGATAATTCACTTATAATATTTTAATATCCACATCATGTTTATTTTAATGAGGAACTTTCTTCTAATATTGACATGAAAAAACCGATTTTGATACGTGGATTTTTTGTGATGAAAATTGCTTTTAGGATCTCATATAGATAATTCATAAAAATGATATCGAATTTAAATATCTCAAAATAGAAAATATATAAATGAGTGTATCCAATATCAAATGGAATTTATATTAGGTAAATCCCTAAGATACTATTAATTTTTTCTCTCGAATTAACAGATTATTTCTTATTAAGAATGATTTTTCTTTTGGTTTTATTAATATTTCATGGTTTCCAACATTTCTATAAAACTGATTTTGTGAAATATAACTAAAAAATTTTAGTGAGTTGTATAAATATCATCTTAAGAAATAAAATTAAATGTGTGGTTAATTTTTAATTACTTATCACATTATTTTAAACATTAATTGTGTTATTTATACTTTATAAAGGTCATATAATATTAACAAAATTACTATAAATAATTCCTAAAACTAAAAATCAACTACTTACTAAATATAAGAATTGTTTTTATAAATTTTATATCAGTTTTATCAGATTGGAATATGTTATGTTTTAATAACTATATTAAAAATAAACTGAAAAATTGTGGGGAAGAATTTTTTTCTAGAAAATTGTGTTTTTATGCCAAAACAATTATTTTTAAGAAAATAAAGTAATATCACAATCCTAATGAATTTAATTAATTTATTTTAAAAAAATGATTATAAATTACTGTAATACCAAAATAGAATTGTACATTTTACTTTTCTGAATTAATTAATTAAAATATAAGTGTTTTGAAAATAAAAATTAATCATTATCCATTGAAAAATAAATCTTTTCTGGAAAATATGAAAAATAATTCTATGTAATCTAATACTACTATGAATTTTTCAATAATGAATAAAAAATATTATAATAAAATTCAAATATGTTTTTATGGTTCATTTAAACTTGTTGTTTTGTATCAATGATGATATCAATGATTTTTAAATTTAAGTAGTTATATATAAAATACAGTTGGTGTTATACATTTGAATACAACTTAATATATTTTAAATAGTGAAATTATATCATGCTGATAAAAATAAATAAGGACAAATTGGACACATCACATCCTTTGGTACCTATATAGTTTCTTCAAATTTAGGGATTGGCTGAACATATTTACCATCTGAGTGGAATTTTTTTATATCACTTTATCTATGTTATCCAGAATGTAAACTATTTGATACATATAAAAAAAATATTTCTCCAATGGTATTTCCATCAATTTTAGTTTATGTGATGGATCATGTATTTAATTTTTTATGATATGTTCAAAAAAACACATCTTTATCCTGAGAGAGATTCGACAAATGAAATAACCATAGATATATCATTCCAGAACACATTAAACATAAATATTAGATCATTTATGTTCATTATTCGATACATAGTAGCAAGATCCACACTAGAGTAAAATATTTCCATCATATCAACAATCGTTCATATATGAACAACATATTCAAAATAGATCTAAATCATATCCCACATATTTTTCAAAACAAAAACAATTCTCAGATATATCATAATTATAATATTTTTTTGGAAAATAAGGAATATACATGATGATTTGGATTATGGAAAGGGAAAAAACAGTATGAAATCCCAATTTTAATCAGAACCATTATTCTATAACATAAAGAAATGCGGTTTTTCATCTTACACAGTACCTTTTTCTCCAAATCAATTATCATTACTGAATGCTCAATCATGTATCAATTACACTCAGTTTCAAGATCCACCATGATTAATATATGAGACATGTAAGGAAGAAAATTTTGAAGTAATGACACAAGAAACCCATTATGTATTAATGTCATCTTTAGTGGATGTGAGAAACAGTAATCCAATTTCCCCACATTGTCGACAACCTCAAAAGATCCCAGACAATTGAGGTTTATGATTCCTTATTTTTCCAATCGGTCGATTACACAAATGAGGTCAAAGAAACTAAAACATAAGATCACCAAATGATAACGCCAAAGTTATATTATAATGGTATGTATTATATTTTTAATGGATATATTGAGTCTATATTTTTTTACGAGTCAACTAAATCATTATCATCATTTATTGGAAATTTATTGGTCATAGAAGAGAAGTATCACTAATCTCCGACCAACCCAACTAAAAATTGGAAGGCCCACCAAAGATAGCCTCAAATGGGTCTATTTGAATTATGGAATGGTAAATATTATTATATTAAAACTCAACTAATACCATGTGGTTACCCTAAGATCTAATGAAATTCCGGACCCAATAATGGTGAATATGATATAAAATACTTATATCCCATTAAATATGGGCATAATAATGTGGATGATATTTCAACATAAAGCTTTCATATGATCCCATTACATAATGGATGTGTCTCAAAAAACAATAAGTGAACTAATGACCTCTATCTGAGACAATCGTTAATGGAACACCATGAAACATGGTAACCATCTCTAAATAAATTATTTTCATGTCAACAACTATGATTTTATAACATATTGGTATAATGTGGGAAAAATTTTCCAACTGATTAATCACTACTGATTTTAAATTATTTATCAATGTTTTATTTGGTATTCCCAATAAGAAATACAGAAAAACTATATCTCAAATCTATATTTGTAGTAGTGGTCGTTCGTCCAAACATGAAGGTTCCTATATCTCAACTTTGATTAGTGGGGAATTATAACAATGTAATGAAATGTAAGTGCTATCCCATCCCATACAGGGAAACTAGAATCATTAATTCGTATCATTGACCATCTTAATGTTACGAGGGTTAACTTCCCACTGAGAACTATGATTGTCTCTAATCACTAAAATCCTCACAGAAAAAGGAACAACAAACTAGTTTCAGTAACATCAAATTATATCCATGGAGAAATATCATTTACCAATAGTTTACACACTATAAATAGAGTCTCTAAAATAATTGGACTCATCCCCATGATTATAATTTCAAATAACCATTCCAATAATATAGGAGGACAACAAACATGTCAAAACATCATTAGAATCTTTCTCCTCAAATCCAAAATTCATATTTTCAAAGATAGATATCAAATTACATACATTTGAAGATACATTAAAATCTTGATTCGATAGAATCATACTCAAATAATCAGTGAGACAGTCCCATTTCATGAGGTATAATAAATGAAAAAATCAAATGAAAATATTTCCTATACTTAATACCTTTTATGGATATTCAATTATTTAGGGATGATATAACTCAAGATCATGTGGTTAGAAAACATGGAAAAATATTCTGAAAAAAGGTAATTTATCAAAATCATAAGATTATGAATCACTACTACAATTTCAATATCATAGTTTAGGTAATTATTTTAATGTTCTATAATATATCTAGTGCTAGAGTTGACCACATGATCACCCCACATAAGAACACATACCATAATGGAAGCTGGAGCATCACAAAAGAGAAAATTTCCTTCATAGAATTATATAATTGTATACACTGGCACATATAATAAAATAATTTTCATCTCAAAAAAATAAATATCATATTTCTCATCCCATTCAATTTTCAATCTATTCCACTTAGGATAAGTCATTAAAGATGAAATCTTCAAGAAATACTTTATAATCCTACTATATTACCCTTCATAACAAATAATATTTGAACCATAAGATCATTTCACTATTGTCCCCATGTCTGAAAAACATTCATCATCTAAAAATCAACTTAGAAAACATATTCTATGAGCATGTGTCATAGGAATAAAAATTAATGAATCAAAAAACAATACTTCCAAATCATGGTGTAAAGAGGTTGATTTTTCAAAATATCAAGACAAACCCTCAGACGAGAGACATGATCCTCCAATATTTTTTAAGAAATAGGATTTCTAATATAATTTATATGAAATCATGTCTGGGTAGTAATAGATAATATTATTCATCAAAACCGTAATGTCTTAAAGGGAATTGTTTTCAAAAATTATCCTGAAAATATAATCATAATGTCCATAACTACTCATAAAAGTTGTTTTTAAATACAGGATTATTTAATACTGAAATGGTGATAACCATACTTAAGGTCAATATTCAAGAATATCAACACCCAATTCAACATCTCAAATAGATCATCAATCTATAGGAATAGATACCAATTATTTTACATAACTTGATCGATCATCCTATAACCAACACATAAATGATGTGTCCCATTTTTTTATAAAAAATTGAACATATGTCCCCCAAGGTGACACAGATTAGATTATTAATACATTTTATAACTAATTGTCCAACTATGTCTTGAAATATTTTAGTTCAAGTAGTTTTATTCAGTATGGATGAATTTTTTCTGGTTAAATACAAAGAATTAAATCAATGATAAACTATGACTTACTTATTGGTGTAAAACATGTGAAATGAAAAGGAAAAATATCAAGATACTAGAAAATAAGTAGAGTTATACCATCACTCAAATATTTATTCTCGATGTCAATAGAGACAATGATATTACCCTATGTAACAATGTAAAATAATGTCAATCTATACTCGATCTATGATCCCCTTCTCAATTAATGACATGGCACCTCCAATGGGTGATGTAATGTAGGATATTTAAAGATAACAACCAATCCATTAATGATGAGTTATTAGATAATCCATCATGAGGATTAATTCTTGAGATTTCATATAAATGACAAGAAACCTATATGAAATATCAATATCTGATATTGTGAATACCCACATGGGAAACTGAATAACCTTTACACTCTTTATTAAAAAGTTTGTATTATTATCCAAGAAAAACCGAAATGGCCAATGATGGGATTATCAAATTAGTTAGATGGGATTATATGAATGAGTTAGATTCAGTCATATCAAATAAAGTAGTGAAATGGATAAAGCTATAGTGATGAAACCTCTACCATTCTCCATATCCCCAAACAACATCTTCTTGAGACTATTCCACTATGTGAAGATTCCTCATTCTATATACCAAGGGCTAAAACCCTTTTATCATGAATTATATTATCACACCACTAAAAATTATGTTGTTTATGACTTTTTTACACTCATGGGTAGTAAAATATATAGCTTAATAATGGTATTTAACCTGGGTTTCCATAGAAACTATAAATCTTACATTCTTAAAAATAAAACCATTTTAATTAATAATCCTTTCCCCTTAGAATCATGTGAAAGGGACTACACTATGTAATAAAATTATTCTAGGACCCTAATTTAGAGATCCAACATGATACTCATTACCCTTCCTCTTTACATTAATGAATTTGATAGAATATCCACATAGATAAAAGAACTCCCATCAACAATGACTTACCGTCCATTTGAATCTCATCAATAAATTGTCTATCTAGTACATCATCAAATGAAATCCACATTATAATAAAAAACCGGAATCAAATATATTCTCAATTCCCACTATAAATTTTTTTTTCTTTTATCTTATAGTTAATCACAATCTGCAATTACTCAATAAATATTTTTTCAAAATGAGTAATGAAATTTTCACATTGATTGATATTAATAAACACTATTGAAATTCCCAAAACAATCATTTTCACGACTCGACCTCCGGGGCCTGTGTCGTTACATCCCTAAGCCTGCCTTCCACAGGCTTGGGATGAGCGACTAGAACCGTAAAGGTATATCCCTACAATTGGGAAAAAATTTCCTTTAAACCTGTAAACTCAAAGACACTATGCAAACAATAATATTAAAGCACAAAGTATGCTATAAAATAAACAGGGTGTGTACAGTATGTAAAGGGGCCATAATACCAGCCCAACTGAAAAGTACAAGTAAAACTGAAAAATAAACGCTATAGTGAACACCTACCAAGGACCCTACCTGAAGGGTAGTTACAAATCTCGAACGGTCATCCCTACAGATTGCCTCATCTAATGTCCACCTCTTATAATCCTCTAGTCTGGTACCATCAACCTCGATCAGAACTGTTCCTCGTTTGAACATGACACAACAAGGTGCAAGGATAGCCTGTGCAGGGGTGAGTAAAACGATACTCAGTAGGGATCCTCAGACCCTTGTAGGTCTCCTAGAGTTCCACAACAGAAAAACAGCAAAACACGAAGCAATATAAATCACCTCTACTTAGGTATATTCCCATACATATACCTATGTTATGAAGTTATACTCATCTCACACAAGAGGAAATAATTCCATAATGGTAATGTCATGAAGGTAGAAGTACCACACAGGTAACACCACAAAGGTAGAAGTACCACACAGGTAACACCACAATGGTATAAGTACAGCATAGGTAACACCATGGAGGTGTAAGTACCTCACAATTAACACCATGAAGGTAAAACTACCACACAGGTTACACCACGAAGGAAGAAGTACCTCACAGTTAACTCCATGAAGGTAAAAGTACCACATAGGTAATGCTAAGAAGGTATAAGAACCTCATAGGTAACACCATGAAGGTAGAAGACTCATCTCACACAAGGTATAACTTAAGTAAAAAAGTACATATGATTATTCATAAGGCTAGATCATCTTATTCTATTAGGTAACACTAATTCTGACCCATACAAGATCGATATGTAACTAACCCCCACTGACCCACACAAAATTGATAGGTAACTAACACCCGTGGACCCAGAGTAGATCAATAAGTAACTAGCCCCTGATGACTCACACAAGATCTGACCTACACAGGATCAGTATGCGCTGACCCACATAGGATCGTTGAGAACCAACCCACATAGGATTTGTCCCACACAGGTTCAGTATGAGCTAAACCACAAAGGATTGCTGAGAGCTGATCCACATAGGATCTGACCCACACGGGATCGGTATGCACTGACACACACAAGATCACTATGATATGACCCAGACATGATCGATTTTCTTCCCTCACATTACATCCAGCCACGTGGTTTCAACACTATGAATGCTTTATTTGAGGATGTTCCAATCCCCATTGAATCATTCGATACTTAAATTACCACGAATCCCCACAAAGAAGCATCCCAATGTCCCATTACATCATAAGGTACCAAATCCAATAGACGACACATCAATCGGACACCCGTTTAGTAAGTTATTAGAGTTTATACTCTGAGGGACTGGCTAGATTCAGTTTTGATCCAACTCGGATGTACTCCAACATTAACAAAACATCATCTGGAGTATTACAAAAAGGCTGTCTCAATTTATGGATCCCAATGCCACATATAGTTCATCAAACAGATGTATGGTTCTCATGATATGACAAAAAATGTGTATCTGGGTCTGGATGGCCTCTAGTCCGGTCCGACCTAGTCGAACCGACCCGGACCATCCCGACCTGGGTCGAGCCAAATCGATCTGTGTCTTTCCCATTTGGCCTGGTCCATAGCAGGCCTGACCCATTAATGGGGAAGCTCAACCCAACCCACTGGGCATAGCCCGCATCCAGGTGGCCCACGGTGGTGGGGTTATCCAAAGCCGACACCCGGTGGGAGGCACCCCCCGGTATGCCTAACGGTCTGCTAGACCATTCGGCTCGACCAACCTGACAATGCCATGTGGCACCACCTGATATATTCCTGGACATGCTGAAGCGGGTCCTTCTAGGTGAAACGTGGCCTGCCGAAACGGTCGGTCACCCCTCTACTGGCACGGACGCATGCCTCTTTTCCCGCATCCAGCCAATTGTTGACCACATTGGTGGGCCGCTGTGGCTGACGGGCCATGGCCTTCTACTCTACCAACAAGGTAGACGTTCACTACCCCACCTTTATAGATGTGCGATTCCCAAGTTCTACAAGGTCGGCTGGCATGTTGGCCCCCACCTTCCTCTGTCGTGGCCTCTTTCGGCGGCGTGGTTGCGCCTCCTCCGACATCACATTCATCCAGTGTGGCGGCCGCTGCCCGCAAATAACATGTAAATCAAGAAGGATTATAATGGGATTAGGCCGTGTATTTTTGGCCGACAAACTCCACATTATTCGATAATAATCGGTTTAATATAAATGAATCTACGTAAAAACACGAAGAACGACTTGAAAAATTCACTACCACGTTCGTTGCACACGACGTGAGGAAGGAGATAAAGACACCAACGTTTGTTGCTCCCACAACACATTTCTTATCTGAGATCAGGCATCATCCTTATTCTTGATCTGGAGAACGTTATTTTCTAGAGGTTGTTCTTCATTGGAGGGTACCCCCTCAAGGGCCTCCTTTCCCTTTCACCAATGTAAAACAACACTCAATTCCCTCAATACGATTTAAAAAAATAACTCTTAATGAACATGTTTTTTCATTAATTTATATTTAATGAACACTAATAATTACAGATAGTTTTGGTTAGATATTATGTGTAACTGGGAATTTAATTCCCATCATTAAATGCTTGAACACACTACTGTGGTCGCCACATTTTTGATTCAAATGGGTGGTTTTAACCATACAATAAAAGTTAAATATTTTATTTTATTATTTGTCTAACACTTATAGGAAAATAAGAAAAACTAACTTCTACCCTTGATCTACTATGGTCACGGTGATGGTATCCTTAAGATAATACTAGTTCTTCAAGTTCAATGGAGTCCTTAAATTTTAATTTTGTGCACTGGTTCAATAGTTATAAAATGCAGCTTTCACATTTAGAGAACGTACCTAAAACAATGTTCAGAAATTCATTCTGGGCACACTGGGCCTCGGAATCATGAACCTTCAATTTTCACAGACTCGTAACATATCCATATAATAAAAAAAATTACATGGAAAATTCCATGTTTTTACATTCTCCCCACCTCTGGGCTTTGCATCCCCAAAAGCCACAACACATACTAGGGAAACAAGTGGGGGTACAGAGCATGAATCTATGCCTCTCATTGCCATGTCCAATCTTGGAGGTTCCTATGCTACCAACATACTCTAACCGGAGGTATTGATCGCCCATGAAGGACTCTCTCCTATCGATACTCAATATCTATTGGAACCTCCTAAAACATTGTCACATCGTCGTGGTCCTGCTCGCCCCAGTCAATGATGCGTGAAAGATCATGTACGCATCCTCTCAGTGGGGATACCTAGAAAACTTCATGCACCTGGTGCAATTGAGGTTGAAGATATAAGTGGTAAGCCACCTTGTCAACTCTGCTGAGGACCTGAAAGGGTCTAACGAACCTTGGAGATAACTTGCTTCCCCGACCAAATATCTGCAAACATCGTCGAGGTGAGAACCATAAAAATAAATGGTCACCATCCCCAAACACCATAGTTCTCCATCTTCTATCAGCATAATTTTTTTCAGATATAGTTATCTTTATCTGGTCCTGGATGATCTGCACCTTCTCTGTGGTATCTCGTACCATCTATGGTCCCACGAGTGGTGACTCCCCCGGGCCAGTACATCATATAGTTGATCTACAAGGTCGACCGTACAATGCCTCTAATGGTTCCATATTGATTGTGTGGTGATAACTATTTTTTTATGTTAACTCAACCAAAGGAAAGTGATCATCCCTGCTACGACAAAAATCTAGGACGCAAGCACGCAACATGTCCTCAACGATCTGAATGGTCTGCTCTGTTTGACCATCCATCTGGAGGTGTATGGCGGTGCTCAACAAAGGAAATGTCTCGAACATCTTTTTTCAACCCCTTCCAAAGTTGGGAAGTGAAATTTTAATCATGATCAGAGACAATTGTATATGGGACTCCATGAATCGATAAAATCTTCTACATGTAGAGGTGTCCGAAGATTTCTACTATTCCCTGCTCTCTAATAGGCTGGAAGTGGGCCGACTCGGTGATTCGGTAACTGATCACCCAAATGGAATCATGTCCCTTGGACATGCATTGAAGTCATAACATGAATTCCATGAAAAATATATTCATCTTCTACTCTGGAACCTCTGGTGGCGAAACTATGCCTGCTGGAACATGATGATGTGCCTTCACATGCTGATAATTGAGGCACCGTGAGACAAAATCTTTCACAACTTTCTTCATTCCTGGCCACTAGTTCTAATGCAAAATGTCATGGTACATCATTTTCATCCCTAGATTTACTGAATGAGGGGACGTATGGAACTCCCTCAACAATTCCTTTTGTTCCACCAGTGGTACATCAGTATGACATCTAAAGAGGATGACATGCTCCCCACCATTAGAAAATTCATCAGGTGCCTGTCATGTGGATATCTGAGCACGTCGAGCCACACAATCAGTGTTTCCAGGATAAGCCTCCCGGGCTGTTTGAAGGAGTGGGGGAGTGACTATCAATGACTATAGATATGCAGCCTCATCTTGATCCATGTAGGATATCCACAAAGTGGATAGCTACTTTGTTGCCTCACTCGGAAACATTATTCCAGATCTCTAATTGAGTGCATCTGCTACTAGGTCTCCACTTTCTAGGAGTATTGACTATTTCAAAGTCATTATCAAGGAAGAACTCATTCCAAACCCGATTTATCAGGTTCAGTTCCTTCTGAGATAATATATACCTGATATTCTTGTGATCAGGGTAGAATGTAAAATGTTTTCCCATCAAATAATGTCACCATATAATCAAGGTGAAGACCACTACTTCTAACTCCAGTTCATGGGTAGCGTAGTTCTTCTCAAGATGTCTCAGCTGTCAAGAACCTTACGTAATCCCCACTCACTACTACAAAAGGACACATCCATACTCGATCCTTGATGTGTTGTAGTAGACTATGTACCCCATGCCCACCTCAGAAAACCTCCAAATGAGGGAACTCGTCAGTCTCTACCTCAGCTCTTGGAAACTCCACTGGCATCTCTCCGACCACACGGAGGGTTGAACCTTCTTCGTCAATCCTGACAAGGGTTCCACAACTGTAGGAAAGTTAGGAACAAACCTCCAGTAGTATCCGGCCAATCCCAGGGAACTCTGCACATTCATCACACTTCTGTGTGGCTCCCATGAAAGTACAAACTCAATCATCAATGGATCCACCAAAAATCCATCATCAATGATGAAGTGTCCCAAGAAGTGAAACTCTAGAATCCAAAACTGGAACTTTGATCGCTTTCCATAAATCTGGCGATCTTTTAGTAGGTCCAGATCTATCTATAGATGATAGGCTTGCTCCTCCTCCGTCTCTGAGTATATTAGGATGTCGTTGATGAAGACTACCACAAAGTGACCGAGTTATGCAAAGAAGATACTATTCATGAGTCCCATGAACACTAGTGTGGTGTTGGTCTCACCGAATGAAATAAAAAATAACTCATAATGGCCACACAGACATTTGAATAACATCTTCTGCACATATTCATCTCGTACCTTGAGCTAGAGATAGCTTGATATGAGGACTATCATAAAAAACCACCGTGCTACCTTCAGATGGTCAAAGAGATCTTCAAACCTAGAGAGTGGGAACTATTTCTTCATGTTCACCTAGTTGAGGAACCGATCTTCTACGCAGAGTCTCAATCTCCCATCCCCCTTATTGGCGAATAAACTCAGGCTACCCAAGGAGAAACACTTAGAGAAATAAACCCTTTTCTATACTGGTCCTCCATCTTTACTCACATCTCTCGTAGCTCTACGAGAGCCATTCGATATGCTGTTTTAGATATCGGTGATGTCCTGGGGTACATGTCAATGTAGAAGTCCACCTATCGGTGAGGAAGAAAACCCGGTACATCATCAGTAAAAACATCTATGTACTAGTCCCCCACTACAGGATAACTCAGACTCTCAACATAAACCACATTGAGGGTAAGGCGAGCCAACTAATGTGTGATTGACCGTACCCTCCTCTGGGTAAGTCCATCTTGTGCTGCAAAGGTTCCTTTCTCACTAGTGGTGGAAAACATGGTTCCATCTGTGCGGACACACCACAGTTTGCACCTAATTAATCGATCTGAGAAGGGACTGTGGATAACCCATCCATACCCAAGATAACATCGTAAGGCCTTGACGCAACTACTAGAAGATCCCAGCCAAAGCTCTCACCTCCTCGAGTAACCTCATAGTAGACACCAGTGTTTTATCATCAAATCCACTCCTATGGGAGTCACTAGTCGTAAGGATCGAGCCAATGGATCCATCAGATTATTCGTACTCCAAACAAGGTCCATACCAATAAATGAATGACTATTACCTATGTTTATAAGTTCAACTACTCGGCTGGAGTAGACATAGATCGTACCTCGTATCATCTCTGGAGCGGCATGGTCATAGGACTTAGCTTCCTGGAGCTGAGCTCATCCCTGTCTACCGGGTTCCTATGGTGGGGGTGAACCATATAGTGGTGGTGGTAGTAGATTCTCGAATCTCTACCCACCACCTGGTGCACGACCAGCTCCTCATCCACATCGGCCTCCTAACTATGGACCTTCCTAATCGAATCATCGCCTCTACACAATAGGTCCTTTTATCTTCTTCTAGTCTTCTCTATGGTGAGTTGGGCAGTCGTGATCCATTCAATGCTTCCCACCGCATGAGTAACACTTCTTGATCCTTTCATGTCTCGTTTTGCCTCGAGAGACCTACACCACTGCCCTTTTATATTACAGTCGTCCACATGTAGGTATGACCCTCTTGGACCTCTGCATCATCTGTATTCTTCCAGCTGAAGAAGACTCTGTTACGTGTCTTCCATTGGTGGGTATCACTGTCGGTGACTACTTCGTAAGGAAGCTCTCCACTAAGAGTTCCCTCTCTTACACCTTGTCCTGCGTGAGATATCTGAGAGAAATCATTGAAGCCCTAATATACCATCTGAGACCCTACTCGAAGGTTCAGGCCCTGAAAAAATGGTCCCATACCATGTCAGTGGAGTATCACGAGAGGTCGGGGAACCTCACTGAATACTAAGCCACATTCATGCTACCCTGATACAAGTGGAGAATCTCATGTATATGTACTGAGTGTAAATTAGATGGGATGAACTCTACCCTACAAAATCTCTTGATGTATGCCCATATGAGAGTCACCCAGTCGTGAACCTGGAGCATCAAGCTCCACCATCTTCCCTCTACAACATAAGTAAGACTGGCAGCAATGATCAACATGAGATCAGCTAGTGTCCCAACCAGTCAAAAAACACAAACCATGGCCTCCAGCCAGTCCTCAGCTGCCTGTGGTTCTATCTCGACCCAGATCCTAGGTGGCCTTTGGCACTAGAACACTGCAACATAATCAACTGGCGTGCACCCTCTGCTGCTGGGGATAGTGGAATCGGCTGCCCAAAAGGTAGTGGTACTTCTAGTACCCCACTTAATGGTAAAACTACCATATGTGGGGCCCTATAGAAAATCCTCATCGCTAGGTTGGTTTTCATCATGTACTCTACCAGGAATCCTAGATGACTATTTGCATGGAGGCATCCTGAATGAAGCAGGTGAACCACGGTAAATAAGTTATACCTAGTAAGGTTAATCAAAGAGATCACAAATAAAACTTTTAAAACACACACACACAATCATTATTTTCAAGCACTGAGTCGAAAATCAGAAGTCAGGGTCTTGGTGTATGGATACATCATCCGTCAAACCATCACTAGATTCCCCAAACTGAAAACCACACTCATCACACATAACACTATTTCCAAATAGAAAATATTAGAGTCGTGTTTCTTCTGTAGAACCGAACACCTCTGATACCAATTTGTCCAGACTCGACCTCTGGGGCACATGTTGTGACTACCCCATGCCTGCCTTCCATAGGCCAGGGGCTGGTGACATGCAGTCGAAAGACATATCACTAAAACCGAGAAGGCATTTCCGTTAAACATATAAACACAAACAAACTAATAACACAAAAAGATACAAGAACAATGTGAACTATAAAGTAAATGGGGTCTGTAATAATGTGACGGGGCTAGAATACCAGCCCAACTAGAAAGTACATGTAAAAATGAAAAAGAATAGCTCTTGTGAACACCCACAAAGGACCCTACCTGAAGGGTAGGTTCAACTCTCGAATAGCCATCTATGCGGATCATCTCGTCTAATGTCCACCTCCAATCAGCCTCTAGTATGGTACCCTCAACCCTGATCAATGTTTTCTATCGTCTGCATAAGACACAGTAAGGTGCGAGAATAGCCCATGTTGGGGTGAGAATAGCGATACTCAGTAAGGACCCCAAGACCCTCATTGGTCTCCTATAGTTCAATAAAGGGAAAACCACAAATCATGAAGCAATAAACATCAACTCTACTTAGGTATATTCCCATACATATACCTAAGTTATCAAGCTATACTCCTCTCACAACAGAGGGAAGAATACCACAATGGTAACACCATGATGGTTGATGTAACACACAGGTAACACCACGAAGGAAGAAGTTACACAAAGGTAACACCACAAATGATGAAGAACCACACAAGTAACACAATGAACGTAGATGTACCTCACAGGTAACTCCACAAAGGTAGAATTACCACACACGTAACACCAAAAAGGTAGAAGTATATACTAGGTAACACCACAAAGGTAGAAGACTCAGATCACACCATGTATAACTTATGTATAGAAGTAAATTTGATTAGTCATATGAATAGATCATCATAGTCTATTAGGTAGCACTGATTCTGACCCACATAGGATCGATAGGTAACTAACCACCACTGACCCACAAAGGATCGATATGTAACTAAGTCCCGCATAACCACATTGGATCGATAGGTAACTAACCCTAGATGACCAACACATAATTTTACCCACATAGGATCGGTATGTTCTGACCCACACAGGATCATTGAGTGCTGACCCCCTTTGGATCTGACCCACACAGGATCGGTATGCACTGACCTACACATGATCGATTAGCGCTGACCCACAAAGGATCTGTCCCACACGGGATCGTTATGTGCTGAACCACACAAGATCGCTGAGTGATGACCAAAATATCAGACCCACAATGGACCGATATGCACTAACCCACACAGGACCGCCAAGCTTTGACCCACAAAAGATTGATGTTCTTCCTTCACGTTACATCCAACCACTAGGTTCACTCACTAAGCATGCTTGATTCAACGAGGTTCTTCACCCCAAGCCAACAGTCGATACATCAAATGCAAAGAATTACTAGGAAGAACTATCGCAATGGTATTTCATTTCATAAGGGACCCAACACAATACACTACACATCAATTGGACGCCCGGTATATATGATATTTTCATTTCCGCTCTGAGTGCCCGATTGGATTTAGGTTCGAACCAACCCGGCCATATTGCATCTTTATCCCAAACTCAATAGGAGTATACCAAAATGAAATTCTCAATCCAAGGATCTCAATGCCATAGATGGTTTATCAGACAGACACCCGATTCTCAGGATATGACCAAAAGGCGTATCGGGTCCCGAATAGACCTGAGACAGGTCTGACACAGTTGGACCGACATGGCCCATCCCGGACTCGGCCAACCTGAACCGGTTCAGGTCGACCCGAACAGGTCTACGGATATCCTAGTTGGCCTGGGCCCTGGTGGGCCCGGTCCGCTTCTCCATGTTTCGAAACATCCTGCGAAGGGGGTGGCTCGGCCTAGCCTGTTGGGTGCGGCCTACGGTCGGGTGTCCCGCCATGGAGGGGTCTTCCCTAGCTTACACCCGGGGGGAGGAAACCCCCAGTATACCGAATGGTTTGCTGGACCGTTCATCTCGGAAAACTCGGAAATGCCATGTGGTGATGCTTGTTGGATTGTGGGACCTTCTTGAATGGGTCCTTCTTGGAGCAAGGTGGCCGGTCGGAGTGGCCGACCCTCCATCCAGCTGCGCAGATGCGCACCACTCCTCTCGCAGGCGGCCAGATACCATCACCTTTGGTTTGCTGCTTTGTTCGATAGCCCACAACCTTCTCTTCTACTGGAAGCACGGACGCGCGTTGCCCCTCCATTATGCAGCCGATAGACAGGTTGGTTGTAGTCCTTGCACTGCAGCGACCGACGGGTCGTGGCCTCCTTCGCATCCAGTGGCGCGGACGCGTGCCTCCCCGATTCCACGAGGCTGGCCAGCAAGCCGGACAACCCCTTCCTTGACCGCGAACTCCTTCGATGTCATATTTGTGCCACACCCCTCATCTCGGTCGTCCGGTGTGTCAGCCGCCTCCCACGAAGAACACATAAATCAAGAAGGATTGTGGAGGGATTAAATCGTGTTTATTTTCCATGCACCCTCTAGGTTAACTGATATAAGATTATTTAAGAGAATTTAATCAATGAAAAAACATGATTAATTATTTAAATGATTCCCTACCTCATTCGTGGGAGACGACACGATGAAGAAGATAAATATGTAGATTTCCGTCGCCCCCGCAACACCTTTCTAATCCGGGCATGGGTGTCAACCTCATTCCTGATCTGGAGAATGCTCTTTGTTAGAAGTTATTATTCGTCGGAGTATTCTCCATCAAGGGCCTCCTCTCTCTTTTTTCCAATGGAAAAACATCCCTCAATTCCCTCAAGAAGAGTTAATAAAATATCTCAAAATTAAAAATTTGTTTTATTAATTTATATTTAATGAACCCTATTAATTATAGAGAGTTATGATTATATATTTTGTGTCTCTGGGCATTTTATACCCAACATTAAATACCTGACCACCCTCTTTGGTCCCCACGTTTATGATTCTATTTTATGGTTTTAAAAATAAAATATAAGTTAAGTATTTTATTTTATTATTTGTATAACCCTTCCACGAAAATCCCAAAAACTATCTTCTACCCTCGACCTACTGCAGTCGAGGTGAAGTTATCCTCAAGTGAATATTGGAGCTTCGAGTTCAACAGTGTCCTCAAATTTCAATTCTGATCAATGGTTCAAAAGTTACAAAACGCCGCTCGCGTGTTTAATGAACGTACCTAATAAAAAAATCATATATTCAATTCATGCAAACCAGGCAACAAAATCATGCAACATCAATTTTTACGAAGTCTTTATATTTCCATATAATAAAAAAATTACATGGAAAATTTAGGGTCTTCACAATAATCAATAGATAGAAATTCTCGGTAAAGAGGACCATGATGTCATTCCACTGCAAGGCTTAATTATTCTTCACTATCAACATCTAATCCCACCACCACCTTCTATTACAAGTATAATTAATGATTTTACATATCAAACTAATTGAGTTAAGAATTGAAAAGAACTAAAAAATCATCACAATTCCTTCCAACCAATCTTCATCCAATTAAGGATTATTAGTTCAATGGAAATATGGTGGATTTTTTGTGAATAAACTCTAGAGACCAAACTACAGTATCATTCATTCATGGTTCTGCAATAGGATATTGAATGAGAATAGGTTTGGCTTATTATTATAGGTCATGGAAGAAAGGAACAACAATGTCATTGAGATTCAGTTCAACTAGATATAAAACATAGTGGGGTTTAGTATAAGATTCCTCATGGTGCAAATTCACACATCTTCTTAGAGGAATTATGCTACCAAAATTCAAAAAACCGAATTCAAGACATCAGAAAAGATATAAATATAAAAAAAAATAACAATAAAAAATTTAATATAACATCAATCAGATAATTTGTCATGACATTTATTTCAATTACGAAATAAAAATCATGTAGTACACTAGAATATAATTTCCACCTAGTCTTATCAAACTGCAATATGAATTCCAGGATCAATTCATAACATATTCCTATGATACAACATTATAGTTAACCATCCTAGAAATCATAGTAACCTGATTAAGGATCTATATTTTAAAAGGACCTAAGGTAATTATATACCCGTACAGGTTGGAAACTAGAACCCATCATCATAAAATAATAAAGTGTTAACCATATTTCCACAATCATTAGATGATAAAAATATTTTTGTCAGTATGGTCAACACTCTAAAGGAAGAATTTAAAAGAAACAACATTTATAAAAATACATATTTTAAATCCTCATGTACTCATCAAAAATATAATAACCCCAAAGTAAACTATAGCATCAACTAGAAAAATGTCTCAAAACTCTGGTGTATCATGTGGAATAAATCTCCACAATTTTTCATCACCACTCCATAGTCATATGGATCAATAAAATCTAACTCCTCTAACTATCTCATTTTTTTCTCAAACCAATCATAATAATTTTTACAAATTATTGAATTAAATTGTTTGTTCTGAGATATAAATAGCAGTAGAGTCACATAATGTGTTCCATAATTTCTTCAATAACAATAAGCAAATGATTATATTAATTTTAATAAAATAGGGAATGGTTTAACATGTCATTAGAATATTTTAAAAAAAATATTTCTTTTCAATATATATAAAAAATTTCAAACATATCGTAAATAAATATTTTATATAAATTTATTATTATAAATCATTTGGAATGAGTAAAATAGTTTCCTAAAAATTTGAATATTTAATTATATCGTCATTTAAAATAAAAATGTCCATATTCCTTTATGTACATTATATTTGGTCTATAGGATCCTCACACTTCTTAAATCATGAACCATGACTAATTTTTTTTCATACTTCCCTCTCGTTCCGAATGTATATGACTCATGATATCTTATCAAGGATAGTCATGATGAAGAAATATTTTTAGAGTATTCTTTCCCAATCCATTTTGGGTGCTCTAGTTCTTGGAATTTTATTCCCAAATAACCCAATGACTACCAAGGATACGATGTTCTTAATTAATTAGTTAAATATGGTAAAATCATCTCACTAAAAATCAATCATCATTAATAGTTAATTTTTTCAATTTTCGTGTTCAACATGCTTGAACAATTAAAAATAAATCACAGGTTTTTATTATTTAGACCATTCCCAATAAAAATCATATCTTTGGATTTCATCATTTCAATTTACGTCATTTTCGAAAAAAATACACAATCATTTAATCAATTCTAGTTTTCTAATAAATTGTTTTGACATTCCAAACTCCATTAGAATTAGTAGTTTTTTTTAAAAATCCAATACATTTCAAATTCTAATTTCAACAACACAAAAAATGATCTTCATAAATCAATTAAAAATAAATAAATTCCTGATTTAAATTAAATGTAACAAATAAAATATAACCACCTACCATTAGAAAATATAGGAAACCCCAAAACGAGACACACTATTGAGAAATGATACTGAGGAAGATCATAGAACACAATATTGAATCAATATCCCATTAAAATTATTTCAACTACATAAATTTTGTGATTATATATTATTGTCCATGTAGGGGAGAAATAGAGACAATAAGATAAAAAACTAGAGGTGATCTAGTTTCCCCGACAGATGAACTACAACAATAACGATGACTAATCACCAAATGAACAACCAATAAAGATCAATGATCTAAAAAATATCATCTGGAAAGATCTAGGTTGAGAGGAATAGTTTTTTAAAACAATGAAATTAAAATAATAAATTAAACATACTAAAAATCATATTCATTGATAAGTAAAATGCATGTAATGTCAGTTCTCATCAGGTAATCTAAAAAAGATACATCCACAAAAATGAAATCCTTATTTTATTAAAATATGATTTTTATATTAAATGGAATGTTATCAAATAACATTGAATGAAAATTTCCATTAAGAAGTTCATATCCTAGTTATCTATAGAAAAATAAAATCTATGAATGAAGATCAAAAGAACGAACAAGGGTGTACATGAAAAGGGTAAATATAAGATAAATTTTTGACAAAATTCAAAAAAAAACACATATATTTTCAATGGTTTATAGTGAATTTCTGATATTTTTTTTGAATTCTATTTTATTTTCATGAGTTATGACATGATGATATGATAAATATTTTTATCAAGTAGAACAAATATATGTGGATAAAATTATACGAGGGTTTGGACAAGGTTTATATATCCCTCGAATTCATTGGGTATATATTTACATCTCATGAGATAATTATAAAAAATTGAAAATGTTATTATTCCAAAATAGAACAAAGAATGTGTTTATAATCCCTTATGAGAACCATGTGATTATTCCTAATATGTTAGGATATTTGAATAATTTTTTTTCCTTATCCACTATTATTTGATGTTCTTAATTTCATACCTTGGCATATAGAATGATTTTAATACCTATGATGGTTCCATAATTTAATCATATGATTATATGATCATATGGTCCATGATTAATTTATGATGTTTTCTCACAATTATGATTCATTTATTTAGAAATGATAATACTTTTTATTGTGAATAATGAATTTTATCCATTATTTATTGGTTATTATATGTTTATATTATTCTAATTATATCATATCATTATAAAAATAATATACTTGATTATGATCATCGAATGATACCTCACATGTCTAACCGTACTAATCATCTAAAAACACCATTTTTTACGTTTCCATATCCTAGGATATGAAAATGACCCCAGTTGAACTGTGTTTGAGATTATATTATCGCATTGAAAATAGATAAAGTGATCACAACCGAAACCAATTAATAATTTAGTGGTCTCAGAAAACTAAACACATGCATGATTCTTTTATTAATATTGAAATTATAAAAAGATGGAATTAGAAACATATGTTCATACTTGATACCATTCATAATACTATTCTTCATTTATATTTAATGTAAAATAAATAATGTCTGAACCCTGATGTAATGTAAGGGTTACATACAATAGATTATATTATGTGTATGTAAAGAATAATTAACAAAGAATCGTGTATAATCAAAAAACCTGTCTTATAATCGAAAAGAAAAGTTTAGTGGGAATCTATGGATTATATTATCATAGATAAAATATGTAAAATGGAATATAATTTTTTTCTAATGGAAATAAATCATTATTAAAATACAATATCAATTCCCCAAAATGGATAAATTATATTATTACCATCATATACTCTCAAACAAGAAATTGTCTTTACATAAATGTCTCTCAATAAAGTCTTTATCATTGTATTTGTAATAATTCACCAAATACACATTTATTATAACTTGATATTATTGATTCATAATTTACATGATGTCAACCAGTTTTCCTCATGAGTACTATAAATTAGAGGAGGGTTTATTTCTAATTAGAACCCACCTATCACATACACATCCAATGCATTCCACATATTTTTAATTGTCAATAATATTTATTCATAAAATATTTTATTAGAAGTAATATTCTATATAAAAATATAGAATCTGAATCAACAATAATATGTCCTCAAAAACTATCTAAAGAAGTAATAAAAGTGGTATCATTATTTCATATCCCTTATAAAATCAATATGTGTTTTGAGGGTTGAAAATACATCTAAATGATTAGTGGAAAGTTTAATGATGAAAATAACCTGTCACAATATAAATACAAATTAAATAATACCAAAAAAATATATTATTTTAAAATATCGATGTATACATATAATGGTAGATTCAAATCATTGATATTTTATAATGGAATGGAATTCTCTTCCAACCGTATATATTTAAAGGATGATTCCTTTTACGTTTTTTGATAAAAATGTAAATTGTTAGGAAGAATTAATTATGTGTTATTTAAAAATATTTACAAAAATAAAGAGAAAACAATGAAATTAAATTATCATTATATAATACTAATAAAATTCAACAATTTTTTTAGAAAATATTGAAATGGAAGAAAATGGTTACCAATTAAAGAAAAGACAACATTTTTTTCATAAATATAGTTTCATAATCCTTATATGTTACCAAGAATGTAAAATTAAACTATTGGATGAATATGTCATGAATATTATAAGGGAAATAATTTCAATTATTTTTTAGATAAGTATCATATAACTCACTTTAATGGGAATTGAAACATAAATTATCTCAAAATAAAATGATATTGAAAATAAAATAACTTACAATTATTGTATATCCCAAATCACAAACCCTGTGAATGAAATTAAAAAATGAAACCATAAATACACAAAATATAATGGTAATTTTGATATAAAAATTAAAATAGATAGAATATGAACCACATTAAATAAACAAGGGATGATTTTTCAATATGTTTAAGTAAAACAAAAGTTATATGATAATACTCTGATCTAAAAATTGATTTGATTTTAATTTCATTTAACATTCTATATTGTAATTTGAAATATTTGATAATTATATTTCAGGAAAATATAACTACTTATAATATTTTTTATGATCATCTTATAATAGTTTAACACTTTTTCATAAATTATTATTTAATAAAATCGAAGTTTCTAATTGTTAATTGTTTAGTTTTTCATGTTTGTTTCAATATAATAGTTTTAATATTTGAACCATTAAAAATGTTGATATATTTTATTATCATTAATATTTATATAGGATAAAATAAATATATTATATAAAATTATAAAAAATTTCTTAAATTTAGAGGAAGATAAATGTATTTCACTATTAATGTTGATGTTATGATGGACATAATCAAGATCATTGGCTTCTCTTTTTGAATAAATGGAATAGATGAATGATAAATAAAAATTCACCATTTTCAAATGGTTATCATATAAAATATAATATATATTTATATATATTAAATTTATCTTTATTTTATCCAGTTAAATAAAAAATGAAATAATTTTCACTTTAATTTTTAATGGTGGTAATCCACAAATATACCCATGTGACCTTATCTTTTCTCAATAGATGGATATATAAGACAAAAATGAAATATTATATTTTAAAAATTATAATTACATCATTAATTTATTATAGACACAATTTTTCAATATTAATATCCAAATATGTAAAATAGTGATGAAAGATGAATTAAACATGTACATGGAGATGTTATGTTTTACATATTCACGTGGAATATTTTCTATTTCCATAAGATAAAAAATAATATGGATAATTTTCATTCTATGATCATAATAACTATTAAATATATTTAATATACATTATATATTATTTTATAATATACACCAATGAATTAGAGTATTTATAAGGTTAAATATTATTGAAAAATCTTGTTTGAGAGTTATTCCTAATTATTTAGAAACCAAAATTAGATTACTCCATAACCCTTATTTAGATGGAAATTTTAAAAGAATAAAGATCTAGTATGTTGTAGAGAGAGGCAAGAAGTCATTATGAAATGTATTTTAAAATATAAGTGTATAATTTTTTTAGTAATAGAGTATATGATGTTAAATTTTATATGTAATGAAAGGGTTGGTCTTATAATTTCATAATTAAATCAATAAATATAAAATAATTTTTATAATCAATTGGCTCAACATTAACATATTTTATGCATCCGATGGATATGGATGAATAAAATATAAGTTTATAATTCCAAATACATTATGAGGACATCTAATATGGTCATAAATATAGAGGATAACCCTTGGGCTCTCGAATAACCCTTGGCAGCGATGGCCACTAGGTAAGTCCAACACCCCATCCCCCCAACCAGAGGGGGGATTCATTCCTCGGGGGCACATCATATATCAATGATTAGAAACTAAAATTCAATTTTCTCGAATATTTTCATGATTCCTTAGATCCAAAACATTCTTGTTTTTTTTATGGCTTTTGTTAGCTCGAATTGTCAACCACAGAGATCACTAATTCAAGAGCTCACCTCAACATGACTATGGTGGATCGATAATGATCACCTCATCTACCAATAAAAATAGTTGAATTATTTATATTTGATTCATGAGGATTAAATTAGAGGGAATATTTGGGCCTTCATTAATATCATCACATAATTGTTCATATCTCTTCTGGTGGATTTGATCAATTCTTAGTCCACTGCTCCTCATATCTATAATTGACCCCATTTCATCCACCATAGAATGTCCTATGACATTTATATTAAATTATATATTAAAAAAATGGTGTTTTGGGTAATATTTAATGAACATTAAATTAATTCCATGAATCCTTTGATTATCCAAAATTCTATGTAATCATTGTAGGGTTTTTTTTCATACAACTGATCAAATACCATTAGTCAACTGATCATCTTATATTTCCGTATTGTAGATGATGCTTATAAACCACCAATGGTGTGAAAGTGGATAATGGTTGTATTAATAGTTCCTATGAAATAAATTAGTTGTCTTAATGTATTTGATAGTTTTATGATCATCTTGAAAATACTTTTATCAAATTTTCTCATCATGTCAGTGTGGTAGAAGTGCATGGGGGAGTTTCTATCCCCCATATGATTTGGGTAGTCTTGAACACTAACCACTCTATTAATAATATGTATATTAGAAAGACATCCATTGAGGATCCTATCTAGATTTTATTGTGTCCCACGTTTTATGGTTACATATTTTTGGATATCTTTTCTTACATGAGACTGTATTTGGGTGATTCCTTTTTAACAATGAAAGAATCAGGAAAAGTTGATCTGATTACTCAAACGGACCTTCGATCATTTTATGATACATTGAAAGATATATATGTTTTAAATTGAAAGGAACTCAATGAATTAGTTATTATCTTGATTGATTTAAATGGTATCCTACTTGATTAATGATATATCCCTTTATTATATTATTTTATAGGTCTGGATGTTAAAGATTCTCTAAGGTGGAGGTTTCCTAGAATGTGACAACCTCAATGGCCAATATAACTTCCAAATAATATTATATTGATGAAGGTAGATGATAAAGATAATGTTAATACTAATTTATGTATAGAATATATTCCTATATATAAAATGATGTAGGAATGATAAAGGTCCCTCAATGATATTTATATGAGGGACAAGGTGACATATTCACAATCTATAAATAATTATTAACCAGATCTAAATTCGAATGTGAGTTTAGAGTTAGTATGGTGTTATGTAATACCAGGAAACCTATAATGATAAGATATTTTATGAATCCATCATAATTTATATTATAAAGAAAAATTATATTAAAATTTCTGAATGTTAACATCATTTTTATATTAATAAAGAACATGCTTCTTATATTGATAAACAGATCCCAATTTTGATATGTTGGTGTAATGTGATAAAAACAAGCATGAAGTATCACATATAGAATTGGGATAAGATATATTACTAATTAGAGAATATAAAAAAGAAAAATATATACATGAGGGTATCTTCCTTGCAATTAAATTTAAATTTGTAAAGTCACAATCGAACCTTTAATTTTTTCTCGAATGAGTAGATTATATACTATTTAGTTTTATTTTTCCCCTGGTTTTATAAACATTTATCAGTTTCTCTTCTTTCTATAAAAGTGATTACGTGAAATAGAAATTTAAAATTTCATTTATTTTAATAAATATATTCTTATGAAATATAAATTAGTTGTCTAATAAATTTTTAATTACTTATTATAATTTTCAATTACTAATTACGCTATTTACAATTTACATATTTTATATAATATTAACATTTGTTAATATTAATAAAAAAATTAAAACTAAAATGGTCTTATTTAGTAAATCTAAACCTTATTATTTAAAATATTTTATAAATTTCATCAAAATCAAATATTTTTAGTTGCATAAATTAATTTAATAAAAAACTCAAACAATGTGATGAAAATTTGTTTTCTAGATAATTGTGTTCTAATGTGAAACATTGATTTGTATAATATTCATGTAAAATCACAATCATAATAGAAGTATTAACATTATTTTAAATTAAAATGTTCATAAATAACTATAAACCAAAAATATAAATGTACAGTTTAATTTCTTGATTTAATGAATTGAAATGACAGTTTAATAAAAATCAATATTATTCATTATTTTTTGAATAATAATCCATTTCATGAAAATCAAAAAAATAATTCTATATTATGAAACACTACTATGAGTTTTTCAAAAATCATAAAACAATTTCATTAAAATATTCTAATATGTTGATGTGGTTTATTTTAACATCGTGTTGTGTGTTGAAGATGATATCAATGATTTTTTAACAAATTAATATGTAAAATTATCTGGGTTTCATATTATAATTCCTTTATAATAATTTCAATGATGAAATTATACCATGTTTGTAAAAACAAATGATGATAATTCTTACATTTCACAACCTAAGGTTCCAACAAAACTTCCTTAAATTAGGGTTTTTGCACAAAAATTATACCATAACCATAGTCTTGTTTAATATTACATCATTTCTTGATCTAGAATGTAAATTAGTTGATCCAATTATAAATTATAATTCAGTATTGGTATTTCCATTGATTTTAGTTCACATGATGAATCGTTTATATAATTTCATAGGATTGATACAAAAAACACATCTTAATCTTGAGATAGATTTAATGAATGGTATGAACACAAATATATCATCCCAAAATATATTATAAAAAAAATATTATATCAAAATAGATGGATATTCAATTCAAAGAAGCATGATCCACATTAAAATAAAATATGCATACTTTATCTAGATTAACTAATATGTATAATCTTATTCACAAGAGAAATAAATCATATCACAATTATTTATTAAAAACAATAACTATTCATAGAGATATCATAATTAAAATTTTATTTTATCAATATAAGGAATGTACATTTTGATTTTGGATCAAGGTAAGGGAATTATTACTATGAAATTCCAATTTTAATCCAAAATGTGATTCCTTTTCACAAATACCAAAGGCATGTGCTCCCTATAAGTACCTTTCTCTCAGAATCAATTGTCCTTATTGGATGCTAAATCATGTGTAAATTATGCTCAATATCATGATCCACCTAGGTTAGTACATAATATGGGTAAAGAAGATACTTTTGAAGATTTTATATATAGAACACATAATATATCGATGTTATATATGGTTTATGTCATAAATGTTAATCCAATTTCCCCACATTGTAAAAAACCTCTAATGATTCCAAAAACTGAGGTGCATGATTCAATAGTTTTCAAATCATTTGATGACACAGATGAGGTGAAACCCTCAAGAGCACCAGATCACCAAATTAAAACTCCAACTGACTAATATGATAGTAAGAATAATATTTTTAATGTCCATATTCCATCAAAATTATTTGATATGTTATCATAATTTTCTTTACTATGAGTGTATCACATATTCGTATATTGTGTCTCAATGTTGCCATCCAATCGATAATAGAAAATAGAAAATTATTTTCCATTGTTTTATATGGTAAACGTACCAAGAAATCCACAGAAATATCATCTCAAATTCATGTCAACAGTATATAGGGACCCAAAAAAATCGAAGGATTCTTGAGATCATCTTTGACTGGTAGGGTAGTATAAAAACGTAATGACAAGTATGTGATATCCCATCCATTATTGGGACACCATAATTATTGATTCATATCATAGTGGATCTTCATGGTACCAAGGTGCACTTCACTCTGAGAATTATTATAGTCTGTAATCATATCCTTCTTCATAGAAATGGATGAACATGTAACATCCTGGATCTATATTCCACTCAAAGATGACCCATACCATATTGTCTACATTACCTCACAAACATCTCCCTAAATACTAGAGGATTATGACTATTAGCGAGTGCCTATAAGTGATAGTGGTGCGATTATACCCTCCTTAGTAAGGTGTAACACAACAAAAACAATAGTGAATCATTATGAGATGCAGTAATACATACATCATAAGTAAACTGTAGAAGACTAATAACATAAATAAACATGTGTCAAAACAAACCAAAGATGATGTTTCATGTCAAATGTTCAAAGAATGTATCCAAAACAGGTTACAATGTAGTAATATAAATTATAAGTACCAAAGTTAAAAAAATCAAAAAATAATCTCAACAGCATCGCAAGCCTTGTCTTGGTCACATACTTCGCTACTTCTTTTATGAAAATCAATTACCTAGAGAAGGTCCCATTCCTTTATCAACTCCTACAACCATATAATCTGTTTGGTGCCAAAGCATGAAAAAAATCTTGTTGGGAAACTACATCCAAATAGGAAACCACCCATTGTCTATACTAATCTTCTAGTGAATATATTAACAGTAAGTGTAATATAAAGAAACAAATAAACTATGAAGTACTCAAAAGTAAAAAGTCATACGAGCAGTGGTTTCAATTTACATTAATTTAAAAATCATTAACAGTAAAATCAAATTTAATTATATATGTTTAAAAATTATTCATATGCAAAACATCCCCTACAAATTATTAAGCCCAATAAACACCTAATAAGGCTTTCTAGAAAACTATAGTGAAGGCCAAATCCCTGATTTTTTAGCATTATAGAGGAATCACAAGTCATTCCATTTCAGTATTCAAATTATAATATCAGTCCTTCCATTACATTTTTATTTTGGAATTCGTTTATTACTCTAGCTGTAATTCCACCTATATCCAACAAGCTCACCTGGACAGTCCAATTAGGAAATCGATATCAATCTATGTGTGGTGAAATTATATTTAAAATAAACCATATCTAAATCCTATAAATAATCACATGTATCACCCTAGACATATATATAGATCTAATAGAACCTGTACATTGAATACTCCCATGGAACCATGTTTCATTACACATTTAAATAAATCCTCATTGAACTCTTCCACTACATTCGGGGTTTACCCACATATTAACCATATAAAACCCATTTACACCAATGGAAGATGTCAATGTATCCATGGTTCACTCAAGGTATTAGTTATATATTTCTCACATTACAACATTCCTTTAAACATTTATGATTTAACAAAATATTTCATTAGGAATGCAAATGTCAAAACCAAAATCGTCCATTATATTCAACAGAATGAAACAACCTCATAAGTCTTGAAAATTAAAATTTATTACATGGGAACATTTGTATCACAAGAATCACATTTAAATTAAACAATTACAAGTATATACCATTAATAAACTCATTTGGGCACAAATCATATAATTGACCCATCATATAATTTTAACCATCAAAAGGATTAACCATCGATTATCTAAAGTGGACAATTCATTTTATTTATCCAATTTAATTTTAAACACCCCACAAAGGGAAATAATGTCATGCCTTACAAGCATACTTACCCAAATTCCATAAATGATCATTCAAGGAAAACACACCCAATGGGTGGCCCTAATTTAAGTAAAATAACCCAAAACATACTTTAAATCACTAATTCAAAAAAATAAAAAAATAGTCAATAAAAAGGATAAAAACCTCAATCATGAACACACCTAAAAAATGGATGCAAAACACTATGACATATATAAAGAACTTCATAATTTGTGTAATTCATCATTCACCCAATCTTTTACTCATACAACACTATTCATCCATCATCAGCTTCTAATTAAGAATAGACTAGAGTAGATATATAAGAAATTCATAAACATTGAACACTTCATAACTCGATCGAGGGAAGAAATCATAAAGAATAACTCCAGATGAATCAAGAACACACCAAATGGGTTCCAATGCATCAGAATGGTTTTGAATCAGGGTTATGAAAAAATAAATCAAGAGTCAAAACTTCCATCTCCACTACTATTTGAAAAACTCGAGTGAGTGTTCTATAAATCAATAAAAACATGAGGATACATCCCATTTTGGAAAAAATAGAAAAATATAGGACACATACTGGAAAATACATGGCTTGTATATGTGTAATCCCATTTTTCTGCCGACTTCCACTTTCACATCATACCCTTATCTGTCGACATTCATGAAATGACATTAACTATAATTATACATGGAGTCTAAACCCTAGTCATGTCATGTTATAAAAATTTCAACAAGTACTCAACCTCTTTTACTCTACTTTCCTAAAAGAAACTCTAAAATAAATGATACATACCTGAAATGATGAACATTGTTCTAAGTCAAAGAACCTGTTTTCAAAAACATCAAATTCCATATATTAAGAAATATTACTTTAAATTAGTATACTAACAATAAATAGAGACTCTAACATCTTAGAAATCATCCTTGAGATAATGATCTCAATAAATCATCACATAAATAGATATTATCAACTAAAACTAGTGAAAACATCCTTAGACTCAATCCCATAGATTCCTAAATTCAACTTTTCAGTTTGGGCCATCAAATTCAATATATTTGATGATTATTTTAGGACCATGCTTAGTTTTTTATACTAAAATAATCGTTTATATCATTTTAATTTAATTAGGTATAAGTAATGAAAAAATAAAATAAAAAATGGTAATCCACTCAATGCCTTTGATGGATATTAATCTTTTTTAGGGAATATATAACTCAAGATCCTAGGGTAAAAAACAATTGAAACATTTTCTCACCAAATGCAATTTATCCAAATCATATGATTATGAATCAATACTATAATTTGGAGATAATGTTTTTGGTACTTATTTTAGTGTTCTATAAGATTTCTAGAGCCAATGGTAAAATTGTGATAATCCTACATAAGAACACAACCCAGACCTGAACTGGATGCCTCATAAAAGAAATGATTTAATTTATAATGTTATAGAAGAGTAAACACTAGAATGATATCAAAATAAATTTAATCTCAACATAATAAATTTGATATATCTGAACCCATGAAATTTTCACTTCGATCCACTAAAGAGAAGTCCTCAGAGTAACGACCTTTGATAAATCCTTTATAATCCTATGGTATTAACATTCCAACATAATATTTTCTTCACCTAAAAATCATTAAACAATGATTCCAATGTATAAAAACATTTATCCTTTCATGATCAACTATGATAGAATGTTATTAGACCATGTTCCCCAATATCATCACATCCTGAATCCAAAAACAAAAAATTCAATTATTTTAATAATGTATGTGATTTTTGGAAATTTTAATCACTAACCTCAAATGAAACACACGATCTTAAATGATTTTTATGTTAATAAGATTCCATCTATAATTTCTATGAATAAAATTTATAGGTACTCATGGATATCATATTAATCAAAAACAAAAATACTTAATGATCATTGGTTTGAAAAAATGGCATGAAAATATAATCATAATATACACAACTACTACTTAAAGAGGTTTTATAAATACAAGTCTTTTTCATACTCAACTAGTTATAACCATACTAAATATCCATATTAAATAAAAACTTCACACCATTTATCTATTAAAAAACATCATCAATTTATTTAATCAAATACTAGTTCTTTTCCATAACACTATTGATATTTCTATAACAAAAAACATATGATGTTTCCAATATCATTTGATTAAAAAATGAACTACTGTTTCCTAATGTGACACACTCTGTTGTATTAATACATTCTACAGTAGATAATCCAACAGAGTCTTAAAATATTTCAGTTCATCTAGTTCCACATGGTATGAATGAATTGATATAGGTAAATTTCATGAAATTAATTAATAAATATCTATACAACTCTTACTGGTGTAAAACAAGGGAAATCAGATAGAAAACTATCATTAAACATGATAATAATAAGGGTAGATCAGAACTCAATCATTTTTCCTATAATTCAAGTGAAAATAATGACATTATCCTAGCATCATCAGAAAATACCATATATTAGTACTAGATTATAGATATCAGTCTCCATGAAATAAACACACCCCCATACAATGAAGTAATGGAGGGTTATTGAACAAAAAACAATCCATGCATTATGAGTGATTAGAAAGTCCATCATGTGGATTTATTCAGGAAATTTCATATCTAGGACTAGAAAACTATATGAAATCTCAATAGTTTATATTGTGAAAAACACATTCGACATTGATGACCCTTCACTATATTTATTTCAATGGACATATTAATATCTATGATATATGATAAAATAACCATAGTATGGGTTATCAAATAAAATACCTAGGAGGATATGTCAGAGTCAGATTTAGGGGTATAAAAAAGTAGTGACTATGAATGAAGTTATAGTCATGGTACCACTCATAGTTTTCAATTCCACAAAAACAACTTCTAGAGACTATTCAACTATGTGATGAAGCTTAATTCATGATGACTAGGGAAAGAACCTGATTTTTCATGAAAAATATTATCCAACCACTCTTAATCTTGGTACTGAGGATCTTATTACTCTAAATTGGGAGTAGATTATAAAGAATAACGTATGTATATAACATGAGTGTCCATATAAAAAACATATAATTTATTCATCAGTAAAAAAATTTTAAATAATGAACCATCACACACTGGAAGCATGTAAAAGTCCCTCTTCTAGGCACTAAAATAGGACTACAAGGAATTTCATGTCGAGATTTACCATGAGATTATTCACCCTCCCATTTTTCATTAAAAGTACTAGTAGGATAACCACTAGAAGTAAAATAACTCCCATCAACAAAGACCGAATGATCATTTGAAGATAATCAATAAATGATATATCGAGTACATCTATAGATGAAATTAACATTATAATGAAACACTATCATCAAATTTTTTTTCAATGTCCCCTCTCAAATCATAATTCCTTTATTGTATGAAAATTCAAAATCTATAATAGCACAATTAAATATTTTTAATAAAGATTAATGACATTTTTACTTTTACAGGGATTAATAAACCCCATTAACATTCCAAAAACCATAGATTCATGATAAAACTTATCCTTAGAATGGACCATTACGTCCGTCCACTCCCAAGCTTAATCATTATTCATTATCACTATCGTATCCCAATAACACCATTTTCATCTTATGATTAAATATAGTAAACCCTACAATAATTCCGTCATGAATTTACAAGATCTCATGATGTTCATTATTTTTATTCATTAATCCTCATCCAATTGAGGAACATAATTTAATGGCAAGGGTAGTGGTTTTGGGTGAATACACTCTTGATCAAAATCTCTAGTGTCATTATATTGAGGTTCCCCAACAGTTTATCGAACTGGAATTGGTGCGGTGCCTATTATAGAGCTTGAACTAAAAAAACCATTATATCAATGAGATTCTGGTCAACTAGAGGTAAAACATATTTTGTATCACATTAAGATTCATCAAAGTTACTATTCATATGTTTTCTAAAAGGCATGATGCTATAAAAACTTAGGAAAAATAATTGAGGAAAAAGATAGATATAAAGATAAAAAAGGAAAACAAGAGAAATGTTCATATTATTTTCATCAGATATGGTCTTAGGATTTTAATATAATTACCAAAATAAAAGTCATGTAAAAATATTAGAATAAAATCATTACATACACTATATTCACTTTTCTCATAAACTAATGGTGAGTTAAGGACCATTACATTGAAATAGGGCCAGGAAATTTATACCAACTAGCACATAAATTCCATCAAGCCATAACAAACAACAATATGAAATCAAGGATCAATGCTTACCCTAAACATCTAATACCAATTTTTAGTGAACCATACTATATATCATAGTACCCTGATACCCAATAAAAGAATTGAAATTGCATGAAGGTAAATAACAATCCCCACATGATGGAAAATTGAACCTATCATTCTACAATAATAAATATATAACATGTTTTCCATAATCAAGGGATGATAACATGATATGAATCAATATAATCAACAATCCAAAGGGGGAGTGTACCAGAAACAAAATGTATTAAAAAAACCATATAATATATCAGTTGGTACAAAATAAAAATATAAACATACCAATGAAATCTACATCATCAATAGAAGAAATTCTTCAAAAATACTATATAATACGTGTAAACAATATATACAATTCGTCATAAAAATTCTATTGTCCAAATGATCAATAACATCCATAACCATAATGTTATGCATTTTATTTTCCCAAAAATGACATGTATTTATACAAATTCATGAAGGAAAGGGTATGTTTTGAGATTTAAATACCTATAGGGTTACACCTAGTGTTCCATAATTGATTCCATATCAATAAAACAATCATGATTTTAATTTAAATAAATCAGGGCATGGTTTAAAATAACATTAGAAAATTTAAAACAAAATATAATAACTTTTTAATATAATGGATACATTTCAATCAAATTTATAAATAATTATTATAAACAGAAAAATAAATATAAATCATTTCGAATTAGTAAAAAAAGTTCCATAGACAGTTTAATATATAATACAATCAAACATAATAACAAAATTCTATATTATTTATGTATAATATATTTTAGGTATATGGGTTATCAGGCCTCTCAAATTAGTGATCATGAATAAAAATGTTGTCAAAAATTCCTTAGGTTTATGATTAATATGACTAATCAAAATCCGATCGAGGATAGTCATGCCGATTAAATATTTTTTTGATTTTTCATTCTCAATACATTTGGGGGGGGGGTGTCCATTTCTTGCCTTTAATATCCTAAATAACACAATGACTACCCTAGATCACTTGTTCTCAATAAATCCACAAAAATAGAAAAATAATCTCATTATAAATTAATCATCATTTATAGTTCAATAGCACTATTCACAGTTTCAACATTCTAGTTTATTTTAAAATAAAACATGTTTTATCAATATTTATTCAATTTTCAATAAAAATACCATTACCAGTTTTCATCATTTCAATTTAAATAATTTTATAAAAAATTATCAAATCATTTCATGAATTACATAGATCCAAAAAATACCTCCCATATTTACAATTCCATTGGAATTCATTGTTTTTTTCAAAATTTATTCCATTTCAAATCCATTAAAATTAGTATTCATAAATCAAATAAACAAATGAAGAAATTCATGGTTTAAATTGTAATGAAAATATAAAATGGAAATAATTACCCATATAAAAATTATACAAAACCCAAGATGTGACTCATCAATGATGAATGAATGTATCGAAAATCTAAGAACACATCCATGAAACTGGATACCATATAAGTTATTTCAGATCCATAAATTTTATGATGATCTTTCAATCTAAAAAAAAGAGGGAAATAAAGACAAGAATATAATAAATTATTGGCATTTCACTTACCCATAATGATGAACTACTCCAAAAATGATGATCAATCACAAATTGAGTGATCAATATTGATCAGAGATCTAAAAAAATATCATTGGGAAGGATCTAGTATGAGAAGGTATAGTTTATCAAACAAATTAAAAGAAAATAAAAAATAACACAATCATAAAACAAATTTCCTCGAGAATTAAAATTCATGTAACCTTGGTTCTCATCATGTCATCAAAATATGTTGCATATACAAAAAAGCAATCACGTTTTTAGTAAAATCATATTTTTAACATGAACGTGATGAATTCCAAGTAAAATGTAATTAAACATTCATTCCATAGACCATATTCATTAAATATTCCTTATGAATATTACATGACTTTTTTTATAATAACATGATATGTAAATGTATGCCAAAAAGTTTGTTTCCTAGTCATCTAAAAGAAAATCAAATCTGAGATTGATGATCAAAACATAAACAAGGTAGTACCTAAAATGAATACGTAGATGATAAATTAATGATGATATGGTTGTGAAACCAATTTTTTCCATGGCTGATGTTTAATTTATGATATTTTTATGAAATCCATTTTCTTATCATCTGTTATGACATGATTATATATTGAATTTTTTTGTGATGTAGTTGAACAAATATGTATGGTTTTCATTATTTGTTGGGTTTTACTAGGATTATATGTCCCTATAATCCATTGGGTAATTATTTACATTTCATGATATTATAATAAGAAAAAAAAATTCAATTTTCTTGTTCTATAATAGAAAAAAGTAGGTATTCGTGATCCCCTATGAGAATCATGTGATGATTCCTAATATGTTATAATATAGAAAGAATTTTTTGTTTCCCAATCCATAATTATTTGATGGAATTAGTATCTTAACATCACATATAAAATCGTTTAAATACCTATTATGGTTTCAAAATTTTATTACATGATTATTATATGATAATATTGTCCATGGTTAATTAATGATGTTTTCTCAATGTTATGATACATTTATTTTGAAATGACATTGTTTTATAAATAGAATCTTTATTTTGATCCATTAATCATTGGTTATGATATTTGTATGTTAATTTCTTGGTCTCATTCAATTATTAAAATCATATACTTTTTTTATAATCGAATGATAAATTCCTTTTTTAACATTACTAATCATCTAAAAACATTATTTGGTCATGATTCCTTCTAAAAGGATATTACTATGACTATAGTAGAATAGTTTTAGAGGATATATTCTCTCATTGAAAGTAGATACACATGCTGAAACCCAAAACTGAAAAACAGATTAGTGGTCGTGGGATACTATATAAATACATGATTCTTATATTATACTATAAATTTAAATAATAAATCATAAGAAACATCTGTTCATCCTTGATACCATTCATATTATCAATCATCATTTATATTGAATAGAATAAATCATATGTGAGTTGTAATGCATACTATAGTTTACATAAAATATAATATATTAATGTTGTATAAGGAATAATTAACATTGTATACTATATAATAAAAAATGTGTATTATAATTGACAAAAATGAGTTCATTAAGAATCTATGGCATATATTATCATAGAGAAAATATTAAAATGAATAATAAATTCTTAATAACAGAAATATGACTTTATAAACATTCATTATCATGGCCTCTAAATGAATAAATTTTCAGTCTTACCTTCAATCCCTATTAAACAATACATTATATTTACATGAAGGCCTATAAACCGATACATTATCATTGTATTGGTATGAATAAACCAAATACCCATTTTTTATAACATGAAAATATATACTCATACAATAGATGATGTCAACATTGTTTGTCACATTAGTTCTATTGATGCATCATGTAGCTATTTATAAAAGTAACCCACCATCACCTACACATCCCATGCATTCCTTATATTTGTAACTATTAATCCAATTTATTCTAAAAAAATATTATCAGTAAATAATTAAATATTTAAAATAAATAATATGAAACATCAATAATACATCCCTACAAAATATATTGAGAAATAATAAATGTTGTTTTAGTTGATCATATCCCTTATAATATCAATGTGTGTGGTCATTGTTTAAAATCCCTATTATCGAGGAAAATAAAATTTCATAATATAATAACATACAAAAAATTACAAAAAAATAAAATATTTCTATTTAAAATATATATATAAAAATATAATGGATGCTTCAAATAATTAATATGATAAGATGTCTAAGAATTATCTTCAATCTGTGTACCATGATAGAGTGACTCATTTGAAATTTTTTGGTCAAAAAGTTAATACTAAATTATTTGAAAAAATTCATGAATTTTTAAAAATAATTTTTAAAAAATTCATTGAAGAGAAAAATGAAATTTAACGATCATAATATAACACTAATAAAAATATTGATTTTTTTAAAACACACACATAGAAGAAAATGATTTTCAACAAAAGAAGAAACAATGATTATTTTTAATAGAAACATTACATTTTCATTTTAGGTATTCCTAAAATGAAAATTAAACTTTCACATGAATATTTTATGAATATTATATGATAAATAAAAGATAATTTTTTAGATAAGAATCATATATCTATTCCTAGTGTAAATTGAAACATAAATAATCAAAAAAATGTGATTGAAAATAATAACTCTTACAGATGTGGTATCTTTGGAATCATAAACCATATGAATTAAATTACATAAAATGAAAATACCAATACCCCTTATAGAATGAGATTTGTGATATAACAAATCATTGAGATAGTATATGAACCATATGAAATAATCAAATTGTGAATTTTCAGTTTGTCTCAAGGAAACAAAAGTGATATGATAAAAATATTATCTAAAATTTTATATGATTTTTATTTTTCTAACATCATATATTATAGATTATATTTTTCATTATTATATGTTATGACCATATAAATACTTATAATATTTGAAATCATCAACATATAATATTTTAAAACTTCATTATAAATTACACTTCATTAAAATAGTTGTTTCTAAGTGTTTTTTTTCATTTATGTTACCATTTGTAATTTTTGGTCCTTGACCATTTATATTGGTTCCATGATTTTAATAATTTTAATGAATATTTAATATAAAATAAATTAATTATGAAAAAATAATTTTTTAAATTTAGAAGTAAACTAAAGAATTAGACTATTAATGTTGATGTTAGCATGGACATATACAGGATCATTAATTTATCTTATTGAAAAATTGGAACAAAATAATGAAAAAAAATTACCCTTTCCCCAATGGTTATCATATTAGAGATACCTTATATATTTATTATATTTCTAAATATTTTATCAATTTAAATTAAAAATCAATAAGTTTTTACATTACATTTTAATGGTATTAATCCACACAAATGTATGAGTGACCACATATTTTCTCAATAGAAGTAATCTTTGCATATGTCACGACCCCCTCCCACCAACGATGCCCCTCCTAAGCTGGAAATGGTGAATGGGAGATAATGACCATTGAGTCCTGTCTCCAGTAGGCCCCGGAGTGGCGACTAGCACCAAGGGTATGAGTTTTCACAAATATGGGTGGCATTACCCTTTTTATTATTTAAGATCGGAAAATAGGATGTGTCAAACACCAAAAGAAAAAGGAACAAGTAAATAAACCCAAACCAATCCCACATGCATATTTAAACAGTTCTGAAACAAAGTACAAGTACAAGAAAGATCAAAAGTACAATACAAAAATAAACAAAGTACAACGACTGCAACATCTCCAACTCTCCTGACTAGTAGGGTCTCGCACGGCCTGGGTAGTCCTCCTGGAATACTGAAAGTAAACGTTGGGTGAGCATACAAGTACACTCAGTAGGGAAAACCTAAACATCTCGTGCACTAGTGGGGAAACATCCTAATGCCCCGTGAGAAAAACAGAAGAAACCAAAACCTATCATGTAAATAGATCCACCCAACCTCACCAGCCATGCTCACCAAAAAACACAAAACAACAGGTAGTAGTATATAAGAACAAGAGTATTGGGTACCCCGCACCATTTTCCCCCACTAGTTAGCTGCTCTTCCTAACAGCGAACGTCCTAACGCTACCACACTCTTCCCGCTCGTACACATATGGGCCTCACAACCACATATCCCACCCTCACACACTTGGGCCTCACAACGGTATATCCCGCCCAAACACACCTAGGCCTCACAACCGCATATGCATCCCGCACACACTTGGGACTCACAACCGCATATCCTGCCCACACACACCTGGGCCTCATCCAGAGGATTCTTAGGAAATAGTAAACCTGCTCGAAGAGTCTTGGGCTAAAACCACCCTAATAGAAACCTACCCGAAGAGTCTTGGGTGTAAGGTTGCCTAAAGCCATCACAACCTATAGAAGAAGGAGAAGGAAAGATCTAGTAACTAAGGGGAAAACACCCTCTCCCATGATATGGAGTGTTCGGAACTAAGTGCTCAACATGGGTGGGGTGTGACAAAACACAAAGATACAGATATATATATGTATACCAAACACACAACCCAACCTATGGCTTCTAAATAGAGAAACTGAGTACGTACCTCGACACTGCTATTACAAAGCATGCATACAACAAACAACCCCAACCCCATTTAGGTTTTCATGTTTCAACAGAATCAGTTTATTATTTCCTTAAATACAGGGCAATTATCCACAACCAACCACATCGATCGTTCATAAAACATATCCCTTCATCCACAAATCAAGTTAGGAAACACATGCAAGGCAAACTAGACCTTTATTATTCACCAACCAACGTCATTGTTTATTATTACCGTTCCATTACATTGCCCCTCCATTCATTAATTAATCCAATTTTATTTATTATTCACAACCCATAGTTCATTCACATTCAAACCCATCCCTACAGCCCCGCTGCCAACCACTATAACCACAAACACACCGAAACCCGTACATTATCATCCCTTAATACCATTTATTAGAGCCCCGCTGCCCATCACCAACATAGAATTTACATAAACCCACAACTATGCCAACCGTATCCTTGCTGCTCACCCGATCCACAATAACCCAGAAAATACCCCCTTCATATAAATAAACCTTAACCAGCACCCAAAAGTTTATTATTTCAGATTTGTTCAACCGGGGTGATCACACAAGGGTTCTGGTTATTCATTTAATCATACAACTTTACGTGATTAACCAATTCCCACATTCCACAATGTTTCCATCCATAAACTGTCTAGAAAGATAGGGCAGCATTTAATTGCACAAGAGAAGGCCCCCAACGACCGTAATTTTGAATAGGCATAAGCCTATTAAATTCACAATATAACAATAGGATAAACAAGGATAAACATAAACACATCCCAATCCCTGTTCTTTAAGCCAGTTATAATCTACATTAAACTAGTTCAACTATGTCCCGTGAAAGCAACAGGACACCCATCCCGTGTGATGCACTATTTAGAAAGACGAAGGTAAGATCCCTACCTCAATAGGTTCTGATCACAACTCTCCCCTGGATCAACTTTAAAATATGTCCATCGGCCTCTGTTGCTTCTGAAAAAACACGGAAAAACCTCCTTGGGTCTAATATGGGAAGGAATGGCCGAGGGGAAGCAACAGATCCAATCTTAGAAGTTCTGCCTCGTCATTACGATCTCATGGCCACTGACGGATCGTAAATCGGTGCTCGGACGAAGAAGTTATGGAAGAAAAGAGTTTTGGAGTCTCTTGGGAGAGCTCTTCTCAAAGGAATGGGGAGGAGAGGGATGATTTGAAAAGGAGGAGAGGTCCACACCTTTTATAGGTGAGAAAAACAAAAGTACACGACATTTACTTCCTAGTACACAGCGTGTACTCGTCCATTTCACACGGTCACCACATGGCATCCAACGTAGCCTTCAACGCGGCACACGGTCGTTGACTGGTTAACACACGGTTTGAGGGTAACACGTACGTGGGGAGAAACTAAACGACATGTAGTATGGGATACATGGAATGTACTAATTTATTTCACACGGAAAGGACACAGCTTCAACACGACACATGACCATTGACTAGTCAACATATGTTTTGAAGGTAACGCGTACGCGGGAAGACACTACACGGCGTGTAGTATGGGCTACAAGGTGTGTACTAATTTATTTCCTAGGGAAATGACACTTCTTCAACACGGCACATGACCGTTGACTGGTAAACACACGTTTTGAGGGTGACACGTACGCGGGGAGACACTACACATCGGGTAGTATGGGCTACACAGCGTGTACTCAATTATTTCACAGGGCAAGGACACAACCTCAACACGGGGTATACCCATCGAGGTGTTACACGGTGTGTAATCACACTACACGACGTGTAGTTACAAAATTCTGAAAAGTGTGGTAAAAGTCCATTTTACTCTCCAGAACACTTCCTGACCTTCTTTTCGACAAAGGAATGGTCTGGAGATGTCTGAGCCATTACAATGTATAAATGTAATATTATATTTTAAAAATAATTATTATTTCAAAAATTTAACATAAACTCAATTTTCCCATTTTAAAAATCCAATATGTAAAATAGTGATGAAAAATGAATTAAACTAAAACATGGGGATGCTATGTTGTAAATATTCACATGAAATATTTTCTCATTACTTTGGATTACAAGAAAACAGATAACTATTATTCAATAAAAATAATATATTTTAATTATATTTAATATGGTGAATATATTATTTTATAATGTACACCTATGATTTAGAGGTGGTATAAGATAAAATGGAATTGAAAATTCTTGGTTGAGAGTTATGCCACGTTGTTAAGAAAACAAACTTCGATTACACCTCAAGAAAAATTATCATGGACATATTGAAAGAAAAGATGATATAGTATGTTGTGGAGGGATATCAGAAGAAATAATGACATTGACTATTAAATATAGGAAGTAAATATACTTTGAGGAAGAGATGATATGATGTTATCTTTTATAAGTAATCGGAGGGCCAATCATGGAATTAAAAAATGATATTTATTATATAAATTAATTTTTATAATAAAGTTACTCATAATTATCACGTTGAATGTATATTATTGATATTGTTGAATAATAAAGAATCATTCTGTTCCCAATAATTAATGATGATAACTATAATGGAAATAAATATAGGGGAGAACCCAATGGTTATAAATTAAACCATTTTAGAAAAGGTCAATGCATAGGTCCCCCACACACTAGTGGTGGGGTTCCATCATCAGGGGCTCACAATCCCACTATTATTACATTATACAATTTCTATTTTCTCTAAAATTTAAATGATACCATTTTTATCCCAAAATTCCATGGTTTTTTTGATTGCATTCTTTATCTGAGCTGTAAACCATTAATTTCACTAATGCATCAACCCACATTAACCTGCTCTAGGTTTCTTGATAACGTTTGAATCATAAACAATTAATCAAATTTTAATGATTTAATTTTTTTCATTGGGAGTAAAATATATGGAATATATGGGAATTAATGAAAATCAACACATTGCGATTCTTTTATTATTGGTAATATTTTCTTATTTATTAGTCTAGAACTCTTCACATCTATAATTGATCCCATATCTACCTCCATAGATGGTCATATGACATTAATATTAAATTAGAATTAAAAAATTAGTATTAATTAGGATTTAATAAAATCCATATTCCTTCCATAATCCAAGGATTATCCACTTTTTATGAAATTCTGGTGGGAATTTTTATCCAGAAAATTAAAAAAACATTGTTAGTCAACCAATCTATCTATATACATGTGTCGATGAAGATTATTCTAGACCACCAAGGGAGTGGGAGTTGATATTTTTGGTCAAATAGTTGCTTTGAATGAATTATGTGGTCTTAAATTCATTGACAACAAAATTCTCATCATTAAAATTCACCGATCACATGTTGTCATAATGTTAGCATAGTATAAGGGAAAAACATAGTTGAGTTATATCTCTTTAATGTGTGGGTTTGTATATAACGATAAAATCTCAATTGATAATATGAATATTATAGAAACATAAATTTCTAATCCTATATATAATTAACTAGGTATTATGTACTCTAATCATATGTTTTTTGATATCTTCTAAAACTTGGGACTTGATGTGGATGATTACAGTTTGATAGTGACAGTACTCAGAAATTTTGATTTGATTGCTATAATGGGTCATCCATAATTTAATGTTTCCATGAAAGATGTAGGGTTTTGAAATTGTAAGGAACTCAGTTAATTAGATGTTATAATTATGGATTTAAAATTTATCCTACATGATTCCAGTACATTATTTTTTATTAAATGGTTTTATAGACCTGAATATAATATATTTTACGTGGATGAGGTCTCCAAGAATGTAAAAACCTCCATGTTCAATATAAATTAAATATCATATTTAATTTTTATAGGGGGATGGGATGTATTATTTTTATCTCAATGTATGGATATCATATTTTCATATATAGAAAATGATGTAGGAATGATGATGGTCCCTTAATGATATTGATATAAGGTATAAGGAACAGATTCACAATATATGAATGACTATTAAAAATATCTCAACTTGAATGTGACTATAAGCTTGGGATCATATAATGGAAAAAATGGAAACCTATTTTCTAAAAAATTTACATTAAAAAATTGTTAAATCATGGCCCCAATAGTATTTGAATAAAAAACATGGTTATTAGATACATAAGAAGATAAAAAATAATTCATGTAGATACATTCCCAGTTGAATAAAAATGAGTATAAGTTGTTAATTAGAACCACAATATGTCATATTTTCAAGAACAATATTATTGGGAAATGGTTGAGGTGGACCAAGGTGGAACAATAATGGAATTATTAGCCTCCTTGGAAACATGGAGAGACTTGAAAATCCTAGAATACTTAATGATGTAATCAATAACAAGAGTTCTACAGGCTGATGAAAAAGAGGTAGATAACCGATAAAATGTCGTAGAGAATCTCCTACGTTATAAGTAAGATATGTTTTATGAATCGATCATAATTAATCATACAAAGGATGCATGACATATAATATTTGAATGACCACTTCAATTTTTCCTAATGAAAAATATGCCTCACATATTAACAAATAAAAACCAGGTTTTGCTTCATGGATTCAATGGGATGAAATGTAATATGTTTGATCACATATAAAATTGGGTTAAGATGGATTACCAAATAGATTATCTCATAATGGAAAATATATAAATGATGGTAACCTCTATATAATGGAATTTATATCAGTAAAATCTCATTGAAACTTTTAATGATTTATAGAATGACCAAAATATATACTATTTTATTTGATTCTTCTTCATGTTTTTTAATCATTTCTTGGTTTCCACCCATTATATAAAAGTGATTTCAATAAATAAAAGATAAAATAATCAAATATTTAAATAAATATCATCTAAATTAATAATTAAAATTTATAATCTATTTTTAATTACTTATTACAAAATTTTAAATGTTAATTATACTATTTAAAATATACTAAGGTTAAAACAATATTATCATATTTTCTATTCATAATACCTAAAACAAAAATAAAACTATTTACTAAATACAAACCATTATATTCATAATAATTTGTCAATTATATGATATTAAAATATTTTAATTTGCAGAAAAAATATTAAAAATAATCTCAAAAAATGTGATGAACAATTAATTGGTAGATAATTGTGTTTTTGTGCCAAAAAAGGGATTTTTAGGAAAATCATGTAAACTCGTTATCCCAATTCAATTAATTAATTTATTTTAAATAATAATGATCAAATATAATTTTAATCTCAAAATATAATTGGAAAATTTATTTTATTTATATAATTAAGGTAAATAACAGTGTTATAGTGTTTAATATTTTCATTAATCATATAAAAAAACATTTCAAGAAAATCCTAAAGTTATATCTATATAATGGAACACAACCATTTTATTTTAAATACTGATAAAACAATATCAAAATAAATATTCCATTATTATTCTGTGATTCATTTAAAAATGGTGTTGTCTGTCTAATATGAAATTATCGAATTTTTTGGCATAATTTTATGTAAAAAATATTGTATTTACATTATAATCCCTCTATAAGAATATTAATGTTGAAATTATACCATGGTGATAAAAAACTAATGACAGTTCTGACACATCACATACCCAGGTTACCACATACCTTCCTCAAATAAGGGATTGAGAAAAAAAATACTACCATATGAGTGGTCTTGTTTTATATAAAATTATCTCAATGATCCAGAATGTAATCCTTTTAATCCACATACAATTTATAATTCTATAATGGTATTTATATTCACATTAGTTTTTATAATTTATAATTTATATAATACCATAGGATAGATACAAAGAAAAAATCTTTATCTTTAGAGAGATTTGATGAATTATATGACCAAAAATATATCAGCCAAAAATATTTTATACATAAATATTTGATCATATTACCTAAATATTCAATACTTATAAGAAATATCGACACCAGAATAAAATATATCTAGTGTAACTAGAATCATTGATATATAAATACATATTCACCAGTGACATAAATAATATCTGATATATTTATTCCAAATAAGAACCATACATAGATTTATTAAATTAAAATATTATTTATGATGGTAAGGAATGTACATTATGAGTTTGGATTCTAGTAAGGGAAACATTACCATGAAATTCCAATTTTAAAAGTATTATTGATTTTATGTCTAAATAATTTTCCACTTTATCCCTAATTATGAAATTATTATCTCGATATATATATATATAGAAATAAATAAATAATAAAGGATTTTTTTCCTCATATTTACATTATATCCATTATATTCAAAGTTAATCATTTAATATATTTCATACAGAAATTTTATGAAAAAAATAATAAAATTTCTAACCCAACTTTTATGGTGAATTTTTTTTTCAATTGACATCAACTCTTTTTATGATTTCATTAAATTACATGATTTATCTTTTCTTCAATGATTTATTTTATTTTTTTAATGTATTTTTAATTAAGGATTTAAATATAATATATATTTTGATATTTGGTAAGGTTTTTATTAGAGTTAAATAATAATTTCATACAATATTTCATTTGTTCATTTTATTTTATGGATAATGTTCATTGATTAAAATTAATATTGATAATATAGTAAAATTAATATGTGTATTTATGTTATAATCCATTTATAGGTGGGTTTATTGTAAAATAATAACATGTGGTAGTATTGTACACCAATAATGAGGGAGATCTATCTTGCTCCCCTATGAATTTGGGTATTTATAAGAGTGATTTTATGATTTATATTAAATGGGTATCACAAGTTTCTAATAAAAATATTTGGTGCATATTATGGGTTTCAATGAATAACATAATATTGCACAAGTAAATTTATTTGTTATTTTTCAAAAGACTGATTATTCTTTTATGGGGGAAATGTATGATTTAATGAGAATCATTCAATGACATTCTTATTTTTTTGGACCCCTCATGCTTTATTCCTTTTTTTTCTAATTAAATGTTAAATAAAGAACCATTGACCATAAATATTATTTCATGTGTGAGACAAATTTTTATTGTACTCAAATTATATTATGTAAAAATAAAAAATTCATTTATGTTTTTATTGTATCAAAATGGACCAAAAAGAATATTTCATAATTTTTTCTATCCCAAATATGATATTTTTATCATAATATATTTTTAAATTATTTTTAACAAATAATTATAAAAAATAAAACCTCTTTTCTATATCATAATAAAAATTGAAAATTATAAGATAAATTCTTTCTAAATTGGTAACAATTGAATAAAAACTAAATAAAATTATGTGTACTATATATCTTTATAAATCCTATAAATTTAATGAATTAATATTTCAAAATTTATTAATGAGGATTCATGTACAAAAAAAATGTAACTCCTGGGGCATGACATCATACATTTCCCCTAAAAATGAGATTAAGACAAGGAAAAATATTTCAAAGAACCTGAATTTTGAAGTGATAATTATTCTGGGATGTGATTACATAAAGAATTTTAAATTTATTTAAAAAGTGTAAATATATAATAAACATTTAATAAATAAAATCACAAATTATCCTTTCATAACAATGTAAATTAATTATCTGTATTACTGAATTGATATAAATTTAGTTATGTAAATTATTACATGTTAGTTACATTAATGTAAATTCCCATAGATTTAACAAATATTAAATAAAACCCCAATTCAAATTAATTATGAGGGATTCAAGAAATAAAATGTGAAAGTGGTTTTATATACATAATATAAATTATGGTATGTATATAACATTGTTACATTCTTCAATGAAGTGATATTGAGAGTAAATCAATTATCTTGAGTAGAGACATACTATGACTGTCTATTAATAACCATATAATAAACATATCTAATTTTTTATATTTCTTAATAAAATTGTATAGAATTAATACCATAATGTAAAATAATTAATAAATTTATTTTAAAACAAATTTTAATTAATTAAATAGTTTACTCCATATAGGGTTTTTTAGAATGTTCAGTTTAAAGTCCAAATGACTTCACTATCATGACTTAGGAAAAAGGAATCATTGTCTCATAATCATCAAAATAATAATAATTATGTAATTATCATTTATATAAAAAAATTAAAAAAATTAACAAATTTTAGATTGTTATTAATGAAAATGAATTATATTTCAATCATAGATACGATAGGTTGAACATAAACATGAGAAACATTTCAATTAAAAAAATATAGAATGAAGGTATGTATTCTTTAAAATTTATAGAATTATAATTTTAGGTCAAATATTTATTAACATATATAAATAAATTATATATTCTTGTCATGTGATAATGTGATGAAAAATTAATCACATTTCTTTATGGAGTTGGTAATCTACACAAAATCACAAATGAAATTGTAATATTTCAATGTATTTAATGGTTGGAAAATATGAAATATATACTATTTTTAGAATGATAATTGTGTCATCAATATAAAAAATAAACATTAAATCCATCTTTACAAATTCTATAGAGTTATGATGATGGAAAAAACATCTCTTCTTATTGGTGGTATTCATCCACATACAAAAAATGATGTATTCATTTTGTATTTTATTGAATAAGGGGATATATTATAGATAATAAATTATAAAAAATTAACATTACTGTATATGTGATATATTTATTTTATATATTATTTTTTATTTGTGTTTTCTTAGAGTTCTTAAAGTACAAATTGACTAATTTTTAATTTAAAAACCCCACTTCTCCAAACATCCATGTTTTCAATTAATTTTTTTAACATTTTGTATTGAATTAGGAAAAAAACCACTAGGACATGGGAATGAATTTTATGATGTTTTATTGGTAGTACATTTTAAAAATACCATGCTCCAATGTTTCAATAATGAAAGGAGAGATATATCCGTTTTATAAGTGAGTGGGAGGGGACCTCTTAAAATTACATAAATTATTAAATTAATATAAATTAATTTTCATTAAAATATGAAAAAATTGATATATTTAGAATAAATGATGAATAAAAATATTAATAATAGCATTAAATAAAATTACGAAGAATTTAGGTGGGGTTTTCGACCCTATATCTTTGTTATAAGAACTAGTTTCCCCATTTGATGAGTACCATTTAATAAATGTTTTTATACTCTAAAGTGGTTAGGAAAGTAACTATAAAAGGGAAGGAAACCATGAAATGTAATTTTTTAAATTTAAAACCATAACCCATTCACCTCTCTAAATATAAAACTTTTATCCAATTTTATCCATATAATAAAACATTATTATTTATAAAACATTATTACAATAATTTTTGAAACTAACCCATTAATTTTTCTATAATGTAATCAATATAAAAATTTATTTTAAATATAGTGTTTTTTATATACATACACACACACATATATATAATTAATTTTATTTTAAAACACATTACAAAATTTTATTTTAGTTTTTTAGATCATTTACTTCATATTTATATTCCATTTAAATAAACGATATCGAAGATACATATGAATTTATAATAATTATTTAGTCATGAAAATTTTAAAAAATAACACAAAAATAATTTCATTAATTTATCAATAACCAATTATATTCATTTAAAACATATTTTACTTTTTATATGAGAATATAAATGGTAATTATAATAAAGATCCTAAAATTATGTATTTATCTTTAATTAATATAATATATAATTCATTTTCTATAGTCAATTTCAAAATAATTAAATAACACCCAAAGTTAAATGGGAAGGATAGAACCCCATTTATTTAATAGATTTTTGTTGTGATATAGGGTTATTTTTAATCCTCATCATAATATTTTTACCTCGAACTATTCAGTTTTTAGTCATTTTTAATAAACCCACATTGAGGAGGAGTGGGAACACATAAAAATTCAAAAAAATATATTGAATAAATCCAAATAATTAAATAACAAATCACATACCACCAGAAACAAAAAATTAGAGAACACCATAATATTTTTAACATTAATTAATTTATTTACCAATTAATGAGGTGACAAATATTTACCCTAGTCACTACACATAATTAAAAAAATAAATTGATGTAATTTTTATATTTTAACATATAGAATCATTATGTGGAATAAATATTTCTTTATTTAATTTTTGTATATAGAATAAATTAATTACAAATTAATCATGTGAACTGAAAAGTAATGTGGTTTTATAAAATAAATAACTACATAAATAAATAATTTATTTATTGCAAAATATAAATTAATATTTATTCCAATGGGTGTAATTGGCTTAAAAAACATAAATTATCGAATAATACGTTTAATCCATAATTATTAAAAATTTATAATTTTAAATTATTTAAATGAACAAAATTGTTCCATGAAAATATTTATTTTGTCACTATTTTGTGAAAATTCCATCCAGTCAGAAAAATCTCAAAATACAAAGTATGAATATTTAGATATTTTTATTTTAAAAAAAGATTTTATTTATATATATTTTTAACGGTGTGATAAATTAATTATTATATTTACTTATAAAAATATATAAATCCATTTTTGAAGAAAACATATCTTTGAAAAAAACAACTTTACTGAAAAATGGGAGATTACTTTTTATAAAATAATTATAAAATTCCTTGTGTATGAAACATATATATATATATTAATATCACATAATTAGGCTACTCTTATTGATATCTACTAATTAAATGGCAAGGTTGTATCTATATCATTCTAAAAATAATATTTTTGGCTTCATTTAAGAGAAGTATTACATGATGTATACCAAATATAACATTATTGTAAAACCCGTAAATTTAAAGTAAAATTATTACTTAAATTATTTGGAATTTTACGAGTCCGCAGTTTTTGACAGTGCCTGATTCTGAGGCCCGGAGTGCCCGGAGTGCCCGAAATGATCCGTCAAAGTTTTGTTAAGATTAAATTAACACGCGTAAGCAGTTTTCCTAAAAAATTGGAATAAATATTTAAATTTATCTTAGATCAAAAATATGAAGGCACAGTTGCGGTCAATATAGCGGGTTTACCCTAGGCGCGACTTAAGTTTAGTCGGCATGAGCCTCTTGTGGGAAATCCCAAAAAAATATCTTAATAGTAAATAAATAATTAAATAAATTATTTTATTTTTCAAATGATTATAACTCACTAACGGTAGATCGAAGTAAAAATAAAAGACAACTGTTGAACTCATGAAGGTATTCTTTATTTAAGTAGATACTAACTTTGGCCAGCGCGGGCCACCATAAAAAGTTAGTTTTTTTGCCACAAATAAAATAAGTATGTGAAAATTATTTTATTGTAAAATTCATAACTTCTAACTGGTGAGTCGGATTAAAAATACAAGAGTACCATAGGGATCATTGGGGAATATTTCACCTATGCAAAACCTATCCTTGGCTAGCACGAGTTGAGGGTGACTGATAATAATTTTTAGATCATTGTTTCGGGTACGGTCATTAAACATACATTTGAGTTTTTTTAACTTTTGAATCGATGTTCAGAATTGAAATTTGAGGGCACTATTGAACTCACAGCGTCAGTGATTTCTTAGTGAGACCTTCACCGTAGTTGGTTTTATCTAGAGTGGATGATAGTTTTTGGGGTTCTTTAATAAAGTTAAATAAAAATAAGTTTGTGGATTATTTCTATTTGAGGTGGTTAAAATCTCCAAGGGGAGGTTGTAGGTGGGGGCCACCACACCAGAACCTCCCATGAGAGGTTATGGTGTTGGGGCCCACCCGCACATAAACTCCATTGGGAGGATTTTATTTAGGTAGGGCCCAGCCGAGCTCCTTAACATCTCTAACGCTCTTCAACCCCTTGGAACTCCCAATTAATTAAGGATCCTCCTCACCTTCCCTCTCTCCTTTTATTTTTCCAAACCTAAACCATTAATTCTGTGAATTAATTCATTTAATTAAAATTCATTTGAATTCATGTCAAAACATCAAAATAATAGTTTGTCTATTATTTTATTTTGGGTTGGCACTTTCTTCTTGATGGAGCTTGGATGAACGTGGAGAATCATCTCTCCAACGAAGAACACTTCTTCCCCTCAAAGAAAAATGTGAAGAAAGATGTGATCCTTCTTCCTCGTTCTTCTACCTCGGATGCTTTCTGACACACAAGAGTAAGTTGGGAGGACGTGATGAACGCGGTAGACGATGAATCGATGCCCGCTTTTTCCCTACTATTTCATCTACGAATGCCAAAAGAGGTAGGGGTTTTTGCATGATGATGATTCACTTTTCTACTTCTCAGCATAAAATGAATATTTTTAGAAAGTGATTTATTTTAATTGGTGAGGTTCGTTCTTGGGAACTAAATGCTACCACTCTAAATGCGGAGGGTGCGGGCCAAGCCAACTTGGCCTGACCCCTTCGTTGTTCTTTTTGTGACGATTCTATGACGTCATGTCACTGAGGTGACGACAATGAAGGCGGAGAACGAAGACCGTGCTACCCAAGTCCCCCGTGCACTACCATGCTCCCTAACTGCCTATGCGCCGCCATGCCCCGCATCTCCTGATCGTGCACCGCCGTGCCCCATGCTCTTGCCCGACACCCTTGTGCACTGCCCGGTGCCACCTTGCACGCTACCCGGCGCCATGGGCCCTACCGGTGCACTACCCCATGCCCCACGCACTTACCGGTATGCTCCTGTCGCCCCACGCCCATTCCCGCACACTCCCAACGTCCCTAACTCCTGCCCATGCCGCTTCCTAGTGCCACGTGCCGCTGCCTGGCTCCCCCGCGCGCTGCCTAGTGCCCCTGTCTTGGCTTTCCTGGTGCCTCGGCACCCTTCCCGGCTTCCCAGAACCTTGCGCAGCACCCGTGTGCTCTTTCCGGTGCACTAACTCCCTTCTCGGTGCACCCGAGGCCTATCAATGACCATCCGACCTGCCCGCGCCACCGCGGTGTCGATGGTCGAACCATCCCGGTATCCCGAGCCAAGTTACTGAGTCGCCTATGTGGAGACAATCGGGCCGAACCTCTCTCACGGTCCACTAGGTCGGGACCAGAGAACTGGGTCAGACCCAGCAACTCTGACTGGGTCGACCCAGACTGGGTCGGCCCAGCCTGGGTTGGGCTGAGTCAGTCCGACCGGGTCGGACCGGACTTCGGCCCATTACTGACCCTTTTCCTTCTTGGGCCATATCTTTGGCATTAGATGTACGTTTGATGAACCGTCAGTTTCTCCAGTATTCTGGGAGCATAGTCGTCCCTTTGAGTATACCCCACTGGAGTTCAGGTATAGTTGAGTCACGGTTAGGTTTGTTCGTACATGAATCCAACCGGTTCCCTGGGACTAAAATCATAATAACTCACAGACCGGGCGTCTGATTGATGTTCCGTTTGTTGAGTTGAGACCCATTCGACATGGAAGTGCATTGAGATACTTCCACCTACAATTTCGTGACACATGGAGTATCAACCAGTAGCTCGTGGAGCGGATCCTCCTAGAGATGAGCAGACATAGTGCTTAAACAAAGTAACTGTAGACCTGACGACTACTTAACCGATTCGACTCGGAGTGATTCGACTAGACCAGTGCATGGAGTTCCAGGTTTGGCAGACAACCCATGGCGGATAGAGCACCTAGTTTGGCAGCAGACTCATGGTACTCGGTAGAGGGATTACCTCTGACGGCTATTAGGGGGAGCGCCTAGTTTGGTGGTAGACCCACAGTAGAGTAGAACCCGGTTTGGCATCAGACCCACAGAATCGACATGAGGAGTACCTCAGTAGTCTAAGGTTAGTGAGTATCTCCTCAGAGTCATGATAGGGCCACTATACATGATAGATGAGGAGTTCTTTAGCAGTTGTGGTTTTGTTAATGAAAAATACTGGTTTGTGCTGAGTCAATGACTTTTGTGTTTTCCTCATGATTGAGATGGGTTACTTGATAACTAAGGTATATGTATGGGAATATACCTAAGTAATGGTTATCCGTTGAAATCTGACTTTGTGGATGATCCTTGTTTAATTTTTTGAGACTTTGAGGGTCTCGTGGTCCCTACTGGGTGTCATTATACTCACCGCAGCACAGGCTATGCACGCACCTCGTTGTGTTGGATGCAGATGTCGGACAGCGCTGAAGGAGGCCGAGAGCGCAGGACTAGATGGTACCTATAGGAGGACCGTACGACATATATATACATGGTGGGGTCTGATGGACGTGGAGTTTGGAGGAGGCCATATGTTCATACCCTTCAGGTAGGAATCCGGAGGAAGATCCAGGAGCTGCTTTCACCTTTCAACTATTTGTCCCTTTTTAGTTGTACTTGCATTCAGTTTTATTAGTACTTTATAGTTGGGATTGTATTTTGGCCCCCTTTCCATTCAGTACAATTGTTATACAGTTTCTACTTACTATTTTTATCCGCTTGTTCTCTGGTTGTGTGTGTATACGATTTATAATAGAAACAACATCCCAATTTTAGGGAATTACGCCTTTATTGCTAGTCGCCAGCCCCTGGCCTACGGAAGGAAGGCTTGGGGTAGTCGAGATGTGGGCCTTGAGGGATGAGTCATGAAAAATTGGTATCAGAGAGATCAGTTATACCGTAGAACTTAGGACTCTATTATTTATTTTCTGTGAAGTAAAAGTTTTAAGGGTACTAAGTGTGGTTTTTAGTTCAAGGAGTCTAGTGTTGGTTTGGGTGGCCGACATATCCTTACACAAGGACCCTGACTTCTGATTTCAGACTCAGTGCATGAAAACACTGATTGCCTGTGGGTTTTCAGAATTTTCCTTTAAGTCAGCTCAAACTAGGTCAGCTCACCAGGTATAGTCTTTTGACCATGTCACATCTGTTTCTTTCAAGATGCCTCCCCACAGACGACAATCTATAGTTCCGAGACTTGTACGTACTGATAGTCTGATGAGCAACAAGGCCTCAGTATGGGGCCCTATTCCAGTCGAGGAACTAGTGGAGGAACCAGTGGTACCACTTCCCATTGGGCCACCGATGCGGCTGGCTCCAGTAGCAGAGAGTGCACACCGCTTGAGCACGCTGCACAAGTTCCAGTGCCAGAGAACACCCAGGTTCAGGGGAGAGATGGACCCAGATGCGGATGAGGATTGGATGGAGGTTGTGGTGGGAGTCTTAAGACTGGTAGGGACACCAGCTGACTTCATGGTGATCCTTACTACTAGCCTCCTTTAGGTAGCTGCCGGCAGATGGTGGAGCCTGATGCTCCAGATGCATGATGAGGCGTCACTTCTATGGGAAGACATTGAGTTCCTGTTCCAGGCATAGTTTGTACCAGTCAACCTTCAAGCGGTGCATATATAGGAGCTAATGCATCTACAGTAGGGTATCATGATGGTGGCACAGTAGTAAGAAATATTCGCTTACCTCTCTCACTACTCCACTGATATGGTACGAGACTCATTCTTCAGGTCCCGAACCTTTGAGAAGGTACTTAGGCGAGATATCAGAGCTTTAGTTATCTATCCTAGCATCCAGATGTAGATATGGGTGTTAGATCGAGAAAGTTTCCTTGATGAGCATTCTTGAGCAGAGAGACCCACCACTAGCTAATATGCAGCAGAGTCTTCTACAGCAAGCATTATACAGATGACGCAGAGGTCCAAAATAACCATACCTATAGGTGATCGACTACACAACTCCGGATAAGTTGTGTGGGGAACCCATAACAGAGATAGAGCCAGGAATACTAGGAACGAGTAGTTTCACTCCTTCAAGGGGCTTGGTCACATGGCACGTGACTATCTTACCCACCGTGGAGAAGATCAACAGATAGATGAAGTGTAACATCCCAGGTAATTAAAGAATAAATAATTTTCATATTTATTAATATTAGAGAATTAAATATGAATTTTAATTAAAAGGGGTTGCTATGTTCGATAGCGTACCCGATACGCAACGATGAGTTTCTTTGAAACTTACGTAGCACACTAGTAATATAATAATATTATGTTAGTTAACAAGTAGCCGTTGTACTGGAGGGAATGAATAGAAATAACTAAAATATGAATAGATATGTTTTTAGATGTTTTTACATTTACCCAATAAAAGATAAAGGCTTAAAATACGGAAAGAGTTCAATTTTAGGATTTTATACTCTAATTTTCACTAAAGGTTCACTTATCACCTTTTAATGGTGAACCGTCATTAAATATAGTTTTGATCACACTTATACATTCTTTTGGACCAAATAAAACTTTTATTAAGAATCGGGACATCAAATTTTACTTTGTGTAATTTTTGGTGCCTTTCTGATAAAGTTCATTTTTTTTATGAATAGTGTAAAATGTTGCATTTTAATTCAAAACCTCTTTTTGATCTAATTTATTTATATGATTAGATTATCTTTTGAATTGGTTTTAAAGTGAAATTAGAATATATTTTTACCATTTTATCCAATGGTGGTCATTGGAATCAATTTCGATTTGAAATTAGACTTAAACTGGTGTCAATCTTTTGATACTTATTGTTTTGTAAAAACACGCTATTTGCTCTGGCAGCGGGAATTAATTATTAAATTAATTAATGTGACTTATATGATTTGAATTTTGTAAAATAGACTTCATTTTTGAATTCAGAATGTCAAATATAGCTTAGGGTGAATTTTTGGTAATTTTCTGAAAAACATCAATTTTTGATGAATAGTGAAACCACTAAGTGGTAATCAAGCAAACTGATTTTTCAGTTAAATGAAAGTTTACCACTAATGTGTACTGAATTTTGAAAATCCGACATACATGGTTGTCATTAAGAAGTAAAATGTGGTTCAATGAGATTATAATAATTTTTTGGTGAATAGTAACTTATTAAGTTTTAATCGCGATTAGTGGTAATTAGTGTAGTTTAAGGTATAAATAATACTTTAATAATATAAAATGACCTAGACACATGTCCCAACCTCATTGTTTGTGTCATGGCCGACCAAGACAAGCCATGGCCTAACTTGGGGACCCCATGGATCCACTTTTGTTGGGAAATAACATAAATTACTTTTTATTTAATGTTAAAGTGAAAATGACACTAACATAAATTGTTTTACTAAAACAATTTTTAAGTGGGGTTATACAAGTCCAAATTTAGATTATAAATAGTCATTGGAAAGCTAAAAAGATTTCCTACATCATAGTATTTGTTTTATAATTTTTAGAAATTAAATAAATTAATGTATTTATGACATAATAATGATGCAGCGATGACATCATTATTTGGCGATTTAAATAAAACAGAAAGATAATGTAAAATCTAAAACCTACACATGGCCAAAACCAATTGGATGAGTGGATTGCTAAGCCTTATCACCTTATCCACGAATTCTATCAATGTGGGACCTTTTAAAACCGAAACACATTTTCAAATAATGTAATATTTCTTTACTTTCCAAAAGTGCACCTCCTCTCCTCTTATAAAAGGCCCCCACCTCTACCTCATTTCACACACTCTTCAAGCCTTTGGCTCGGCCAACCCCTGCCCATTTGCTCTCTCCACATCCCTCTCCTCATCCTAGAGGATTCCCTTTGGGCAGAATCCTTTCAAAGGAAGCCTTTAGGCTCAACTCAAAAGGAGTTACACTTTTTAAAGGTAATTCATTCTCTCAAGTTCATTTGTTTTATTTTGCTTCTCCAACCCCCTAAACTCTTTTTATTTACTTCTTTTGTAACAACAACAGTATCATCAATATACTAGGATGTTGTTATAAGATTTATTTTATCTACACTCTCACACAACTACATCAAATGGTTAATGAACATACGGTTTCCGTGGATGGCGAAATTCTGCCTCCCGAAACGATGATTGTTCAACACTCATTTAACACCTTCAAAGGTGGCCATTATGATGTCAATATTTTTATATATGATATATAACATGTTTATGTTTTCCTTAAACTTCTGTTTTTTTCATTTTGGGCATACCTTTATGGTTTCCATTATGGGTAAAACACGATATCTTCATTTTAGGAAGCGCGGACTACCGCCCCCTGAAAGTGATTTGATTCGTTAATACCATATGTGGGATGTGTAAAGGATAAAGTTAATGATATTATATATGTTATTATACTGGAATTATAATATACTCTTATATCATTATGATTCCATTCCAGAAAATATGAAATAGAAATGGAAGTAGCGTTCATGCGTACGTACGGCTTACCGTCTCCATGAACGGTGCATTTCATTTCTTACCTCTAAATGATTATGTAATATTTTAAATACATGTATGTACTGGATATATATGACATATATGATATCTACATCATGAATACCATTCTGGATATAATGAAACATTGACCAAATTAACAACATGTAAGTGTAAGAAGTCTATTTTTGACTTAAGAACCAAATACCGACAAAATGAACATTATTAACTTAAATGATTACATGATGTTCATAACATGGTATAAAAGGAATAATGAACTTGGAAAAGATTCATAATCAAGTAGAGATTAACTAAAGTTTATTATTCAGGAGTTTAAAGAACGGTCGGGTCAAGTCAGATACGAGGTATGGGAACTTCTTAACCCAATTTCCATTCTTTGGGTTAATCTCCTACTTTCAAATTATGTCATTATGTTATTATGTCGTATCTTTTATTGGTACTTTATTTATGTGTACTTATAGTAAATACACATAATGTATCTATTTTATTTTAAAAATTATCTTTGTATGGGACTTCGTCTCAATCTCCTTTCGTTGAGGCATATTTTATTTTATACACAACTTTCTTTTATACGGTGTATAAACCCCTTTGACTTTTACGTTTACTCAAAAGGAATCTTTTTTATACGAAGCGTTTACTAAACGACAAAAGGGAATGTTTTTGTCGTACGTATGCGGCGACAACGACTTCTCCGCCGTCGTAACCGTTATTTGAGTTTCGGCTTCCTCTACAAGCCATACCTTTTTTTTAAAAAGAAAAATAAATACCATGTTTTACTTTGGTATTGAAAATGGTTTTCATAATGTTTTTATTATATCAATGTGTTGTATTGATATCTCGTGATTGAAATGCGGAAATGTTATGTTTCCTTTATGCATGTTTTATGTGATATGATTATGTTATGGTTCTTGGGCATTATTATGAAGACGGGTGGTTCCGTGATAAACTAAGGGCGGGTGAGCCCGTTATAGCTCTCCAATGCATTGGGTAACGCGAAGGAGTGAAACGTTAAGGTTTCTCCGAAGAGATTTTAGGGAATATACTGTGATGGGTATTCCAAACGTAACCAAGAGGGTTACTCCCTACGTAAAAATGTTATGAATGCCTCAAGTTACCTTTATGTCTTATGGTTTCTATGATTTATTCATGATTTTATGAGGCATGTTAAAGTGCCTATGTTTTATGGGTAAAGTATGATTTCATTCTTATGTATATATGAACTCATGTTTCCTTTCCATGTTTTTTTTATAACCCATACTGAGTTTTTATGCTCATCCCAAGTTTTTGAAATGTTTTTCACAGGTCAAGGGAAAGGTACATGATAAGATGATAGAGTCAAGGATGTGTCAAGAATTAATCCATGTTTTATTTTAAATGTGTGTTCCATTGATGGGAATGAAGAATACTATCTTTATGTAACCACTTTGTTTATATGTGGAATGTAATGGAAGTCTTATGATCTAATTCTCTAAAACTCTAAACCCGAAAAGATCCTCAACGTGTAATCTTGTAATAACTCAAGATTAAGTAAGGTTTAAGGCTGGGGCCTTATAGTTGGTATCAAAGGTCGGTTTAGACAACTTTAGGAGTTAGAAAAGTGTTAAATTATAATATGATTTAAATGATATAGAATTTACAGATTACCATGTTGCTTCGCCTAAGATATTTCGGTGTTCAGAATGGTTTTCCGCAGAGGAAACAGGGAAGCAGTGCTAGGAAGGCATACAGAAGGAAATAACCTTCCGAATCAGCATCCAGAAATGGTCGGAATTGGAACTGAACAGTTTGTTGCAGTAATGGCGCAGTTGACTCAGGCGATAAATGGTGGAGGTATCCATGCACGAGATCAGCCAGAACAACCGCAGAGGAACATGTCAGTGGTGGAACATTTCATGAGGCAACATCCCCCATCATTCAGAGGATCATCTGACCCTGTGCTAGCTGAAGGGTGGATTAAAGCACTGGAGAAGATTTTTGATGTCATGGGGTGTTCAGACAATCAAAAGGTTAGTCTTGCTATTTACCGTTTGGAGGGTGAAGCAGATCAGTGGTGGTCTATGGTTAAAAATATCAGGGAAGCCGATGAGATTGATGCTCTTGACTGGGATGATTTCAAAGGTATGTTTCTTGAGAAGTATTTTCCTAAGGCTGTTCGACTTAGGATGGAAAAGCAATTCTTGGAATTGAGGCAAGAGGAAGACTCAGTGGCTGCCTATGAAGAAAAGTTCACTCGTTTGGCAAGGTATGCTCCAAATTTTATCCGGGACCTTGATAGTAAAATCAATCGTTTTTACTCAGGATTAAAGCCAAAGTATCGAAGGGCATTAGCTTCTCGTGAGTTTAAAAGTTATGAAAAGCTTGTTCGATGTGCTGAGAAGGTGGAAATGGAGTTTGCCGATGACCAAGTGTTCTATAGCAACCAGCAGAAGAAGAGACCGAGGTGGCAGGAGAAAGGTAAGAATTCTTCAAAAAAGTCTGATGGTAAGAAAACTAAGTTTCCAGTTTGTGATAAATGTGGCAAAAGGCATGATGGGGAATGTCTTCTGAATTCTGGGAAGTGCTACCGATGTGGTAAGATGGGACATAAGGCTCGTGATTGCACTGAAAAGGATCAAGGTGAAGGTAAGAACAAATTTGATTTACAGTTAGTGAAATGTTTTAAGTGCAATGAGATGGGTCACTATGCAAACGAGTGTCCGACAAGGAGCTTGAGTGATGGGAAGCAGTTAGACTACAAGCAGAAAGGGGTGGTGAAATCCTTTGCAACTACTTCAGCAGATGTTGGGCCATCGAATGAAGTGGTGTCAGCTCCAGGGAGCTCAGTATTTTTCGAAGATTGACTTGAGGTCGGGGTACCATCAGTTGAATGTAAAAGAAGCAGACGTTCCGAAGACTGCGTTCCGTACTAGATATGGCCATTATGAATTTGTAGTTATGCCTTTTGGGTTAACCAATGCACCTACTGTATTCATGGACCTTATGAATAGAATTTTCCATGAGTTCTTGGATAAGTTTGTGTTTGTGTTTTGAGATTTGGGAAGAGATTGTGTGTGCCTTCTGATTCACAGTTGAAGAGAGAGTTGTTATGTGAAGCTCATAGTTCTCCGTTTTCAGTTCATCCGGGCAGTACTAAGATGTATAGAGATCTGCGGGAGTATTACTGGTGGGATGGAATGAAAAGAGATATTGCTGATTTTACTATGAAGTGTTTGACTTGTCAGCAGGTTAAAGCAGAGCGGCAGTTACCGAAAGGGATGCTTCAGCCTTTACCAGTGCCAGAGTGGAAATGGGAGAATATATCCATGGACTTTGTTGTTGGATTACCGAAGACATATCGAGGTAATAATGCAATCTGGGTTATTGTTGATCGCTTGACCAAATCTGCTCATTTCCTTGCTATACGAGATACTTTCTCTCTTGATCAACTTTCCCGTTTGTATCTTAAAGAGATAGTCAGGTTACATGGAGTTCCTCTCCCCATTGTATCGGATCGTGATCCCAGGTTTACTTCTAACTTTTGGAAAGGCCTTCAGAAGTCGTTGGGTACTGAATTAAATTTTAGTACAGCTTTTCATCCTCAATCAGATGGGCAGTCAGAACGAACAATTCAGACATTGGAGGATATGCTACGAGCTTGTTCTATGGATTATCAGGGAAGTTGGGACCAACATCTTTCTTTGGTTGAGTTTTCATATAATAACAGTTTTCATTCCAGTATACAGATGCCACCATTTCAGGCATTATATGGGAAGCGGTGTCGAACTCCAGCTTTCTGGGATGAAGTGGGTGAAAGAAAGTTGATGGGACCAGAATTGGTAGAAGAGATGGCAGATAAAGTTCAGCTGATTCAGAAGCACATGAGAACAGCTCAGAGCAGGCAGAAGAGTTATGCGGATAACCGGAGGAAGGATCTATCTTTCGAGGTAGGTGATCATGTTTTTCTCAAGGTTTCTCCTTGGAAAAGTGTGATGAGATTTGGTAAGAAAGGAAAGTTGAGTCCAAGGTTTGTTGGACCATACGAAATTCTGGAGAGAGTTGGATCAGTTGCATACCGAGTGGCTTTACCTCCGAGTTTATCTCAGGTACACAATGTTTTTCACGTTTCGATGTTGATAAAGTATATGCCAGATCCATCTCATGTTTTGAGTCCAGAGGTAGTTCAGCTGGAAGAGAACCAATCTTATGAGGAACAACCGGTCCAGATTCTTGACCATAAGGAGCAAGTGTTACGGAATAAGGTGATTCATCAGGTAAAGGTTTTTTGGAAAAACCATGTGATTGAAGAGGCAACGTGGGAATCTGAAAATGCTATGAGGGATAAATACCCCCACTTATTTTGATAAGTGAATAAAATTGCGAGGACGCAATTCCCAAAAGGGGGGAAGGATGTAACATCCCAGGTAATTAAAGAATAAATAATTTTCATATTTATTAATATTAGAGAATTAAATATGAATTTTAATTAAAAGGGGTTGCTATGTTCGATAGCGTACCCGATACGCAACGATGAGTTTCTTTGAAACTTACGTAGCACACTAGTAATATAATAATATTATGTTAGTTAACAAGTAGCCGTTGTACTGGAGGGAATGAATAGAAATAACTAAAATATGAATAGATATGTTTTTAGATGTTTTTACATTTACCCAATAAAAGATAAAGGCTTAAAATACGGAAAGAGTTCAATTTTAGGATTTTATACTCTAATTTTCACTAAAGGTTCACTTATCACCTTTTAATGGTGAACCGTCATTAAATATAGTTTTGATCACACTTATACATTCTTTTGGACCAAATAAAACTTTTATTAAGAATCGGGACATCAAATTTTACTTTGTGTAATTTTTGGTACCTTTCTGATAAAGTTCATTTTTTTATGAATAGTGTAAAATGTTGCATTTTAATTCAAAACCTCTTTTTGATCTAATTTATTTATATGATTAGATTATCTTTTGAATTGGTTTTAAAGTGAAATTAGAATATATTTTTACCATTTTATCCAATGGTGGTCATTGGAATCAATTTCGATTTGAAATTAGACTTAAACTGGTGTCAATCTTTTGATACTTATTGTTTTGTAAAAACACGCTATTTGCTCTGGCAGCGGGAATTAATTATTAAATTAATTAATGTGACTTATATGATTTGAATTTTGTAAAATAGACTTCATTTTTGAATTCAGAATGTCAAATATAGCTTAGGGTGAATTTTTGGTAATTTTCTGAAAAACATCAATTTTTGATGAATAGTGAAACCACTAAGTGGTAATCAAGCAAACTGATTTTTCAGTTAAATGAAAGTTTACCACTAATGTGTACTGAATTTTGAAAATCCGACATACATGGTTGTCATTAAGAAGTAAAATGTGGTTCAATGAGATTATAATAATTTTTTGGTGAATAGTAACTTATTAAGTTTTAATCGCGATTAGTGGTAATTAGTGTAGTTTAAGGTATAAATAATACTTTAATAATATAAAATGACCTAGACACATGTCCCAACCTCATTGGTTGTGTCATGGCCGACCAAGACAAGCCATGGCCTAACTTGGGGACCCCATGGATCCACTTTTGTTGGGAAATAACATAAATTACTTTTTATTTAATGTTAAAGTGAAAATGACACTAACATAAATTGTTTTACTAAAACAATTTTTAAGTGGGGTTATACAAGTCCAAATTTAGATTATAAATAGTCATTGGAAAGCTAAAAAGATTTCCTACATCATAGTATTTGTTTTATAATTTTTAGAAATTAAATAAATTAAAGTATTTATGACATAATAATGATGCAGCGATGACATCATTATTTGGCGATTTAAATAAAACAGAAAGATAATGTAAAATCTAAAACCTACACATGGCCAAAACCAATTGGATGAGTGGATTGCTAAGCCTTATCACCTTATCCACGAATTCTATCAATGTGGGACCTTTTAAAACCGAAACACATTTTCAAATAATGTAATATTTCTTTACTTTCCAAAAGTGCCCCTCCTCTCCTCTTATAAAAGGCCCCCACCTCTACCTCATTTCACACACTCTTCAAGCCTTTGGCTCGGCCAACCCCTGCCCATTTGCTCTCTCCACATCCCTCTCCTCATCCTAGAGGATTCCCTTTGGGCAGAATCCTTTCAAAGGAAGCCTTTAGGCTCAACTCAAAAGGAGTTACACTTTTTAAAGGTAATTCATTCTCTCAAGTTCATTTGTTTTATTTTGCTTCTCCAACCCCCTAAACTCTTTTTATTTACTTCTTTTGTAACAACAACAGTATCATCAATATACTAGGATGTTGTTATAAGATTTATTTTATCTACACTCTCACACAACTACATCAAATGGTTAATGAACATACGGTTTCCGTGGATGGCGAAATTCTGCCTCCCGAAACGATGATTGTTCAACACTCATTTAACACCTTCAAAGGTGGCCATTATGATGTCAATATTTTTATATATGATATATAACATGTTTATGTTTTCCTTAAACTTCTGTTTTTTTCATTTTGGGCATACCTTTATGGTTTCCATTATGGGTAAAACACAATATCTTCATTTTAGGAAGCGCGGACTACCGCCCCCTGAAAGTGATTTGATTCGTTAATACCATATGTGGGATGTGTAAAGGATAAAGTTAATGATATTATATATGTTATTATACTGGAATTATAATATACTCTTATATCATTATGATTCCATTCCAGAAAATATGAAATAGAAATGGAAGTAGCGTTCATGCGTACGTACGGCTTACCGTCTCCATGAACGGTGCATTTCATTTCTTACCTCTAAATGATTATGTAATATTTTAAATACATGTATGTACTGGATATATATGACATATATGATATCTACATCATGAATACCATTCTGGATATAATGAAACATTGACCAAATTAACAACATGTAAGTGTAAGAAGTCTATTTTTGACTTAAGAACCAAATACCGACAAAATGAACATTATTAACTTAAATGATTACATGATGTTCATAACATGGTATAAAAGGAATAATGAACTTGGAAAAGATTCATAATCAAGTAGAGATTAACTAAAGTTTATTATTCAGGAGTTTAAAGAACGGTCGGGTCAAGTCAGATACGAGGTATGGGAACTTCTTAACCCAATTTCCATTCTTTGGGTTAATCTCCTACTTTCAAATTATGTCATTATGTTATTATGTCGTATCTTGTATTGGTACTTTATTTATGTGTACTTATAGTAAATACACATAATGTATCTATTTTATTTTAAAAATTATCTTTGTATGGGACTTCGTCTCAATCTCCTTTCGTTGAGGCATATTTTATTTTATACACAACTTTCTTTTATACGGTGTATAAACCCCTTTGACTTTTACGTTTACTCAAAAGGAATCTTTTTTATACGAAGCGTTTACTAAACGACAAAAGGGAATGTTTTTGTCGTACGTATGCGGCGACAACGACTTCTCCGCCGTCGTAACCGTTATTTGAGTTTCGGCTTCCTCTACAAGCCATACCTTTTTTTTAAAAAGAAAAATAAATACCATGTTTTACTTTGGTATTGAAAATGGTTTTCATAATGTTTTTATTATATCAATGTGTTGTATTGATATCTCGTGATTGAAATGCGGAAATGTTATGTTTCCTTTATGCATGTTTTATGTGATATGATTATGTTATGGTTCTTGGGCATTATTATGAAGACGGGTGGTTCCGTGATAAACTAAGGGCGGGTGAGCCCGTTATAGCTCTCCAATGCATTGGGTAACGCGAAGGAGTGAAACGTTAAGGTTTCTCCGAAGAGATTTTAGGGAATATACTGTGATGGGTATTCCAAACGTAACCAAGAGGGTTACTCCCTACGTAAGAATGTTATGAATGCCTCAAGTTACCTTTATGTCTTATGGTTTCTATGATTTATTCATGATTTTATGAGGCATGTTAAAGTGCCTATGTTTTATGGGTAAAGTATGATTTCATTCTTATGTATATATGAACTCATGTTTCCTTTCCATGTTTTTTTTATAACCCATACTGAGTTTTTATGCTCATCCCAAGTTTTTGAAATGTTTTTCACAGGTCAAGGGAAAGGTACATGATAAGATGATAGAGTCAAGGATGTGTCAAGAATTAATCCATGTTTTATTTTAAATGTGTGTTCCATTGATGGGAATGAAGAATACTATCTTTATGTAACCACTTTGTTTATATGTGGAATGTAATGCAAGTCTTATGATCTAATTCTCTAAAACTCTAAACCCGAAAAGATCCTCAACGTGTAATCTTGTAATAACTCAAGATTAAGTAAGGTTTAAGGCTGGGGCCTTATAGTTGGTATCAAAGGTCGGTTTAGACAACTTTAGGAGTTAGAAAAGTGTTAAATTATAATATGATTTAAATGATATAGCATTTACAGATTACCATGTTGCTTCGCCTAAGATATTTCGGTGTTCAGAATGGTTTTCCGCAGAGGAAACAGGGAAGCAGTGCTAGGAAGGCATACAGAAGGAAATAACCTTCCGAATCAGCATCCAGAAATGGTCGGAATTGGAACTGAACAGTTTGTTGCAGTAATGGCGCAGTTGACTCAGGCGATAAATGGTGGTGGTATCCATGCACGAGATCAGCCAGAACAACCGCAGAGGAACATGTCAGTGGTGGAACATTTCATGAGGCAACATCCCCCATCATTCAGAGGATCATCTGACCCTGTGCTAGCTGAAGGGTGGATTAAAGCACTGGAGAAGATTTTTGATGTCATGGGGTGTTCAGACAATCAAAAGGTTAGTCTTGCTATTTACCGTTTGGAGGGTGAAGCAGATCAGTGGTGGTCTATGGTTAAAAATATCAGGGAAGCCGATGAGATTGATGCTCTTGACTGGGATGATTTCAAAGGTATGTTTCTTGAGAAGTATTTTCCTAAGGCTGTTCGACTTAGGATGGAAAAGCAATTCTTGGAATTGAGGCAAGAGGAAGACTCAGTGGCTGCCTATGAAGAAAAGTTCACTCGTTTGGCAAGGTATGCTCCAAATTTTATCCGGGACCTTGATAGTAAAATCAATCGTTTTTACTCAGGATTAAAGCCAAAGTATCGAAGGGCATTAGCTTCTCGTGAGTTTAAAAGTTATGAAAAGCTTGTTCGATGTGCTGAGAAGGTGGAAATGGAGTTTGCCGATGACCAAGTGTTCTATAGCAACCAGCAGAAGAAGAGACCGAGGTGGCAGGAGAAAGGTAAGAATTCTTCAAAAAAGTCTGATGGTAAGAAAACTAAGTTTCCAGTTTGTGATAAATGTGGCAAAAGGCATGCTGGGGAATGTCTTCTGAATTCTGGGAAGTGCTACCGATGTGGTAAGATGGGACATAAGGCTCGTGATTGCACTGAAAAGGATCAAGGTGAAGGTAAGAACAAATTTGATTTACAGTTAGTGAAATGTTTTAAGTGCAATGAGATGGGTCACTATGCAAACGAGTGTCCGACAAGGAGCTTGAGTGATGGGAAGCAGTTAGACTACAAGCAGAAAGGGGTGGTGAAATCCTTTGCAACTACTTCAGCAGATGTTGGGCCATCGAATGAAGTGGTGTCAGCTCCAGGGAGCTCAGTATTTTTCGAAGATTGACTTGAGGTCGGGGTACCATCAGTTGAATGTAAAAGAAGCAGACGTTCCGAAGACTGCGTTCCGTACTAGATATGGCCATTATGAATTTTTAGTTATGCCTTTTGGGTTAACCAATGCACCTACTGTATTCATGGACCTTATGAATAGAATTTTCCATGAGTTCTTGGATAAGTTTGTGTTTGTGTTTTGAGATTTGGGAAGAGATTGTGTGTGCCTTCTGATTCACAGTTGAAGAGAGAGTTGTTATGTGAAGCTCATAGTTCTCCGTTTTCAGTTCATCCGGGCAGTACTAAGATGTATAGAGATCTGCGGGAGTATTACTGGTGGGATGGAATGAAAAGAGATATTGCTGATTTTACTATGAAGTGTTTGACTTGTCAGCAGGTTAAAGCAGAGCGGCAGTTACCGAAAGGGATGCTTCAGCCTTTACCAGTGCCAGAGTGGAAATGGGAGAATATATCCATGGACTTTGTTGTTGGATTACCGAAGACATATCGAGGTAATAATGCAATCTGGGTTATTGTTGATCGCTTGACCAAATCTGCTCATTTCCTTGCTATACGAGATACTTTCTCTCTTGATCAACTTTCCCGTTTGTATCTTAAAGAGATAGTCAGGTTACATGGAGTTCCTCTCCCCATTGTATCGGATCGTGATCCCAGGTTTACTTCTAACTTTTGGAAAGGCCTTCAGAAGTCGTTGGGTACTGAATTAAATTTTAGTACAGCTTTTCATCCTCAATCAGATGGGCAGTCAGAACGAACAATTCAGACATTGGAGGATATGCTACGAGCTTGTTCTATGGATTATCAGGGAAGTTGGGACCAACATCTTTCTTTGGTTGAGTTTTCATATAATAACAGTTTTCATTCCAGTATACAGATGCCACCATTTCAGGCATTATATGGGAAGCGGTGTCGAACTCCAGCTTTCTGGGATGAAGTGGGTGAAAGAAAGTTGATGGGACCAGAATTGGTAGAAGAGATGGCAGATAAAGTTCAGCTGATTCAGAAGCACATGAGAACAGCTCAGAGCAGGCAGAAGAGTTATGCGGATAACCGGAGGAAGGATCTATCTTTCGAGGTAGGTGATCATGTTTTTCTCAAGGTTTCTCCTTGGAAAAGTGTGATGAGATTTGGTAAGAAAGGAAAGTTGAGTCCAAGGTTTGTTGGACCATACGAAATTCTGGAGAGAGTTGGATCAGTTGCATACCGAGTGGCTTTACCTCCGAGTTTATCTCAGGTACACAATGTTTTTCACGTTTCGATGTTGATAAAGTATATGCCAGATCCATCTCATGTTTTGAGTCCAGAGGTAGTTCAGCTGGAAGAGAACCAATCTTATGAGGAACAACCGGTCCAGATTCTTGACCATAAGGAGCAAGTGTTACGGAATAAGGTGATTCATCAGGTAAAGGTTTTTTGGAAAAACCATGTGATTGAAGAGGCAACGTGGGAATCTGAAAATGCTATGAGGGATAAATACCCCCACTTATTTTGATAAGTGAATAAAATTGCGAGGACGCAATTCCCAAAAGGGGGGAAGGATGTAACATCCCAGGTAATTAAAGAATAAATAATTTTCATATTTATTAATATTAGAGAATTAAATATGAATTTTAATTAAAAGGGGTTGCTATGTTCGATAGCGTACCCGATACGCAACGATGAGTTTCTTTGAAACTTACGTAGCACACTAGTAATATAATAATATTATGTTAGTTAACAAGTAGCCGTTGTACTGGAGGGAATGAATAGAAATAACTAAAATATGAATAGATATGTTTTTAGATGTTTTTACATTTACCCAATAAAAGATAAAGGCTTAAAATACGGAAAGAGTTCAATTTTAGGATTTTATACTCTAATTTTCACTAAAGGTTCACTTATCACCTTTTAATGGTGAACCGTCATTAAATATAGTTTTGATCACACTTATACATTCTTTTGGACCAAATAAAACTTTTATTAAGAATCGGGACATCAAATTTTACTTTGTGTAATTTTTGGTACCTTTCTGATAAAATGAACATTATTAACTTAAAAGGAATAATGAACTTGGAAAAGGAATAATGAACATTATTAACTTAAATGATTACATGATGTTCATAACATGGTATAAAAGGAATAATGAACTTGGAAAAGATTCATAATCAAGTAGAGATTAACTAAAGTTTATTATTCAGGAGTTTAAAGAACGGTCGGGTCAAGTCAGATACGAGGTATGGGAACTTCTTAACCCAATTTCCATTCTTTGGGTTAATCTCCTACTTTCAAATTATGTCATTATGTTATTATGTCGTATCTTGTATTGGTACTTTATTTATGTGTACTTATAGTAAATACACATAATGTATCTATTTTATTTTAAAAATTATCTTTGTATGGGACTTCGTCTCAATCTCCTTTCGTTGAGGCATATTTTATTTTATACACAACTTTCTTTTATACGGTGTATAAACCCCTTTGACTTTTACGTTTACTCAAAAGGAATCTTTTTTATACGAAGCGTTTACTAAACGACAAAAGGGAATGTTTTTGTCGTACGTATGCGGCGACAACGACTTCTCCGCCGTCGTAACCGTTATTTGAGTTTCGGCTTCCTCTACAAGCCATACCTTTTTTTTAAAAAGAAAAATAAATACCATGTTTTACTTTGGTATTGAAAATGGTTTTCATAATGTTTTTATTATATCAATGTGTTGTATTGATATCTCGTGATTGAAATGCGGAAATGTTATGTTTCCTTTATGCATGTTTTATGTGATATGATTATGTTATGGTTCTTGGGCATTATTATGAAGACGGGTGGTTCCGTGATAAACTAAGGGCGGGTGAGCCCGTTATAGCTCTCCAATGCATTGGGTAACGCGAAGGAGTGAAACGTTAAGGTTTCTCCGAAGAGATTTTAGGGAATATACTGTGATGGGTATTCCAAACGTAACCAAGAGGGTTACTCCCTACGTAAGAATGTTATGAATGCCTCAAGTTACCTTTATGTCTTATGGTTTCTATGATTTATTCATGATTTTATGAGGCATGTTAAAGTGCCTATGTTTTATGGGTAAAGTATGATTTCATTCTTATGTATATATGAACTCATGTTTCCTTTCCATGTTTTTTTTATAACCCATACTGAGTTTTTATGCTCATCCCAAGTTTTTGAAATGTTTTTCACAGGTCAAGGGAAAGGTACATGATAAGATGATAGAGTCAAGGATGTGTCAAGAATTAATCCATGTTTTATTTTAAATGTGTGTTCCATTGATGGGAATGAAGAATACTATCTTTATGTAACCACTTTGTTTATATGTGGAATGTAATGCAAGTCTTATGATCTAATTCTCTAAAACTCTAAACCCGAAAAGATCCTCAACGTGTAATCTTGTAATAACTCAAGATTAAGTAAGGTTTAAGGCTGGGGCCTTATATGAAGGACCTCCCAGATAGAGGCATAAGTTGGATTGAGATGGTCCGCTGGGAAAAGTCGGATGTGGAAGCGGATCTGGCCATGCATCTTGTGGTGGAAGATTCTTCACGATGTTGCCACCACCACCACCAAGAGTTCCACCCCGACCGTAGGGAATTGGTGGAAAGAGGAGAGGACAAATTCTGACAGCTGATGTCTACAACCATGGAGCTCCGGAAGCTGGTGGAGAGGAGTGGGACTATTTCTAGGCTTAGAGGCATTTGTTCATGATTCTTATATCATCGTTGATGTATTTTTTTAGGATTATTTGTGTCTTTGTACTTTGAGATGTAGTAATAAAAGACACTTTTCCTTGTGACGTTTTCTTTACTGACCTTTTTGTGTGGTTACTACCAAGTGGTTCCTGTTAAAACTGTTGACTTGACCATCACTTTCTAGATTTCTACTGGAGGAGACCCAATGACCACACACAGATGCCGAAAGTGTGACTCAACCCTTGGAGGTGAGAGTAAAGGATAAATCTCTTGGTAGTAGAGTTGAGTCCTTATGACACCGTCCATGGCATGAATTAGTATCGTTTATGTCAATATTGACTGTATTAGAAAAAATATGAGGTTCATAAAGGTGATGGGACCGGATTTCGCTTTTCGGAAAAGGAGAAATCTTACTAGCTCTTATATAATGTAGGCGAAGAAGGGTGATGTCGAGTTCTTACAATTGGCTTGTCTCACCCATAGTTCATTGAAAAAACGGTTTATAGTTTACTATAATCTAAATAGTCTTAGGTGTGTCCTCATTTAGAAGGATCTAAACCTGAGACAGTGGTGATGGCTTGAGTACCGCCGGGACTAGGACTTCGAGATAGTCCATACTACTGGGAAGAGGAACGTTGTTGCAGATGCACTCAGTAGGAGGACTGGTAATCTGCTACTAGGAAAGGCGACAGAGCAGCTGGCTGCCTTATATATATCCTGTGTGGATAGATATGGTTCAACCTATTTACAGTCTCTTACAGTCACTTTTCCACTTCTTCAGCAGAGTAGGAAAGGCGGATTACTGCCTGACCCATCCACCTCAGTTGCACCTAGTGCACGACGTCTTCCACGTATCTCAGTTGTGGAGATGTGTGCATGAACCGTACCACATTATAGACCACGGGGAGCTAGACATCAATCACGGGGTGACTTTCAGAGAGGTTCCAGTGGAGATTGATGATCGGCAAGAGCGGGTCCTGCGTGGACAGTCAATTCTACTGGTGCGCATTTGCTGGCAGCACAAGAACCTCTAAGAGAGAACATGGGAGCGGGAGGCTCAGATGTGTGCTCAGTACCCCCTTTTGTTTCCCTAATGAGTGTTGTAGCTTTACGAGGATGTGAATCCTTGAGATGGGGATTATGTAAAGACCCAAAAATTTCAATGAAATTTGATTCATAAATTCTTCGGAATTTTACGAGTCCGCAGTTTCTGACGGTGCATGATTTCGAGGCCCGAAGTGCCCAGAATTATTTGTCGAAGTTTGGTTAAGCTTAAATTAACACACGTAAGTATTTTTTCTGAAAAAGTGGAATAAATTTTGAATGGTTACTCGGATCGAAAATCTGAGGGCACCGTTGCGCTCATAATGGAGGGTTTAACTAAGGCTTGACTTATGTTTAGTCGGTGCGAGCCTCCTGTGAGAAATCCCAAAATGGCTAATCCATAAATAAAATAATTAAATAATTTTTTTTTATTTTTCAAATTTTTATAACTCAAAAATGGTAGCTCAGATTAAAAATCCAAGACCACCGCTGAACTCATGAGGGCATTCTTTCTTTATGTAAATACTATCTTTGGCTGGCACGGGCCACCAGAAAAAGTTAGTTTTTGGCCACACATAAAATAATTAACTGAAAATTATTTTATTGTAAAATTCATAACTTCTAAAGGGTTAGTCAGATTAAAAATCAGAGAGTACCATTGGGTTTGTTGTGGCGTGTTTCACCTAAGAAGAGCCTAACCTCAACCGACACAAGTCGAGGGTGACTGATAATAATTTTCAAATCTTTTTTTCAGGTATGTTCAGTGAACGTATGTTCAAGTTTTTATATATTTTGAACTGATGGTCATAATTGAAATATGAGGGCACTGTTGAACTCATAGCGTCGGTGATTGCGTAGTGAGACATTCACCGTAGTTGAGTTTTATCGAGAGTGGAAGATAGTTTTTGGGGTTCCATAATAAAGTTAAATAAAAATAATTTTGTGGATTATTTTTATTTGAGGTGGTTAAAATCTCCAAGGGGAGATTGGAAGAGGGGGCACCACACCATAACCTCCAATGAGAGGTGATGGTGGGGGGGCCCACCCTCAATTAACCTCCCTTGGGTGGATTTTATTTAGGTTGGGCCCACCCGATCACCTTAACTTCTCTAACCCCCTTCAACCCCATAGAACTCCCAAATAATTAGCGATCCTCCTCACCTTCCCTCTCTCTTTTTATTTTTCCAACTCTCTACCATTAATTCTGAGAATTAATTCTTTTAATTCAAATTTTTTGAATGCATGTCAAACCATTAAAATAATAGTTAGTCTATTATTTTATTTTGGGTTGGCACTTTCTTCTTGGTGGAGCTTCGAAGAACTTGGAGAAATATCTATCCAACGAAGAACACCTTTTCCTCCCAACGAAGAACATGGAAAATGTTGCGACACTTCTTCCTCAGTCTTCTACACTAGACACTTTCCGACGCACAAGAATAAGTTGGGAGGATGTGACGTATGCGGCAGATGATGAATCGACGCCTTCCTTTTCCCAGCATCTTTGTTTACGAATGCCAAACGAGGTAGGGGTTTTTCATGATGATGCTTCTCTTTTCCTATTCTCAGCATCAAATGAATATTGATACAAATTGATGTAGTTTAATTGTATAGCTTAATTCATGTGAACCGAATGCTACCACTCTAAACGCGGCGGGTACGGGCCCAAACAACAAGGGATGACCCCTCCCTTGTTCTTTCTGTGAAGATTCTACGATGGCAAGGCACTGAGGTGACAGCGACGAAGACAGCGAACGACGACAGCGCTCCCGCGGGCCCCATAGGCCGCTGCGCTTCCCGCCTGTCGAAGCACCGCCACACCCCGCATCGCCTGCCTGCGTGCCACTGTGCCCCACGCCGCTGCCCGACACCCTTGTGTTATGCCTGGCACCCCCTAGCGCGCACCCCGGCGCCTAGGCCCTGCCGGCGCGCTGCCCGGTACCCCGCACCCTGTCGGCACCCTGCGCCCCTGCCGACGCGCTCTTAGTTCCCCGCGCACCTCCCAGCGGGCTCCGACATCTTTCTCTCCTGCCCGCACAACTGCACGACACCCCGTGCCGGTGCCCGACACCCCCGCGCAGCTTCCCGGTGCCCCCACACCTCTGCCAGGCTCCCCCGTGCCGCTTCCCGACGCCAATGTGTACTTCCGAGCACTCCTGCAGTGGCTTTCCCGGTGCACCGGCACCCTACCCAACATCCTGAAACCCTGCCTGGAACCCACACCCTCTGCCCGGCGCACCGGCGCCCTGCCCGGTGCACCTACAGCCTATCGGTGAACAGTTGGCCCACCTGCGCCCCATGTGGCCTTCCCACTGGCCTCCCGGCCACCGGCCTTCTGAGGTGACTCGTGGCACCGCAATGGTGTCAATGGCCGAACTTTCCTACTCTCCCAGTTCAAGTCACTGAGCCGCCTACGTGGGGAAAATCGGGCCAAACCGCACACGCGGTCCGCTGGGCTGGGCGCAGCGGACCATGTCAAAAGTTAGAGGGATGACCCACCCAATGGGCCTGGTCGGAACCAATGAGTCTTACGGAGTCAACTCAGACCGGGTCAGCCCAGTCTGGGTTGGGCTGAGTCAGTCCAACAGGGTTGGATCGTACCAGGGCCCATTACTGACCCTTCTCCTTCTTGTTCTATATCTATGGCACCGGACGTTCGTTTGACGAATCCTCAGTAGTGCCGATATTCCTGGAGCATATCCATCACTTTTAGTATACCCCACAAGAGTTAGGGTATAGTTGAGTCACAGTCAGGTTGGTTCGTACACGATTCCAATCGGGACCCCTAGGACTAAAATGCTAATAAATCACAGACCGGGCATCCGATTGACATGCCGTCTATTGTATTGAGACACATTTGATGTGGCGGTCCTTTGAGATACTTCCACATACAATTTTTTGACACTTGGAATATAGACTGGTAGCTCGTGGAGAAGATCCTCCCGGAGACGAGTAGACATAGTGCAGAGACCTAGTAGCTGTAGACCTGACGACTGCTTGACCCATTCAACTAGGAGTGATTCGACTAGCCCAATGGATGGAGTGCCCTAGTTGTCGGAAGACCCACGGTGGATGGAGCACCTATTTTGGCAGTAGACCCGCGGTACTTTACAGGAGGAGAACCTTTGAAGGCTATAAGGGGGAGTGCCCGGTTTGGCAGCAGATCCACATTAAAGGAGCACCCAGATTGGTAGCAGACCTACAGTACTCAACAGGAGGAGTACCTCAACAATCTAAGGTTAGTGAGTAGTTCCTCAGAGTCATGACAGGGCCATTGTAACGGACATAAGAGGTGTTCTCCAAAAGTCATGGTTTCATTAATGAGAAATCCTCATTTGAGATGAGTTAATGACCTTTGTGTTTTCCTCATGATTGAGATGTGTTACTTGATAACATAGGTATATGTATGGGTATATACCTAATTAATGGTTATCCAATGAAATCATACATTTTGGTTGATCCTCGTTGGATTTTGTGAGACCTTGAGGGTTTTGGGGTCCTTAGTGAGTATCGTTATACTAACCCTTTCACAGGATATGCCCACACTTTGTTGTGTTGGATACAGACGTTGGACAATGCTGACGGTGGCTGAGAGTGCCAGGATTGGACGGTACTCGAAGGATGCCCTTAAGACATATCAGTACATAGTGGAGTCTGACAGACGTGGAGTACCGAGGAGGCCATCTGTAACTACCATTCAGGTTGGAACCCGGAGGATGATCTATGAGCTTCTTTCATCTTTCAGTTGTACTTTCTTTCAGTTGTATTTTTACTTTATAGTTGAGCTTGTATTCTGATCCCCTTTCCTTTCAGTACACTTGTTATACAGTTTTTACATAGTGTTTACTTCAGCTTGTTCTCTAGTTGTGTGTGTTTACGATTTATAAAGGCAATGCCTTCCCAGTTTTAGGGAATTATTCCTTTGGTGCTAGTCACCAGCCCCTGGCCTATGGAAGGGGGGCTTGGGGTAGTCACGATGCGGGCCCTGGGGGACGGGTCGTGAAAAATGTGTTATTATTAAAAATATTTTAGTGTAAAACATTTAAAAAATTTAATAATATTAATTTTGAGGTGATAAATTTTAAATATTTCTTTAAAGAAAGATACATATCCATCTACCTTATAAAATATTGTTTTCACCATCAACTTTTCAGAAGAGTAAGAAAGGTGGATTACCGCCTAACCCTTCCACCTCAGTTGCACCGGGTGCACGACGTCTTCCACATATCTCAGTTGAGGAGATGCATGCATGATCCGTACCACATCATCGACCACGGGGAGCTGGACATCGATGACTGGGCGACTTTCATGGAGGTTACAGTGGATATTGAGGATAAACAAGATTGGGTCCTTTGTGGATGGTCGATTCCACAGGTGCACATTCGCTGGAAGCACGAGAACCCCTAGGAGAGCACATGGGAGCGGGAGGATTAGATGTGTGCTCAGTACCCCCTTTTGTTTCCCTAGTGTGGGTTTTAACTTTATGGGGATGTAAATATTTGTGGTGGGGGTAATGTAATGACCCATATTTTTTATGAAAATTTGATTCTTAAATTTATTGGAATTTTATGAGTCCGTAGTTTCTGACGGTTCCAAATTTCGAGGCCTGAAGTGCCTAGAATGATCCATCGATGTTTTGTTAAGCTTAAATTAACAGGCGTAAGCAGTTTTTTTGAAAAGGTGGAATAACTTTTGAATGGTTACTCAGTTCAGAAATCTGAGGGCACTGTTTTCCTCAGGATGACAGGTTTAACCTAGGAACGACTTATGTTTAGTCGGTGCGAGCCTCCGGTGAGAAATCCCAAAAATTGCTTAACCGTAAATAAAATAATTAAATAAATTGTTTTATTGTTCAAATACTTATAACTTACAAATGGTAGATCAGATAAAAAATCCAAGACCACCACTGAACTCATGAGGGATTGATTTATTTAAGAAGATACTAACTTTAGCTGGTGCGGGTTACCAGAAAAAGATAGTTTTTGGCCAGAAATAAAATAATTAAAAGACAATTATTTTATTGTAAAATTCATAACTTCTAAACGGTGAGTTGGATTAAAAATATGAGAGTACCATTGGGTTCTTTGGGGCATTTTTCACCTTGGCAGTGCCTAACCTCGACCGGTGTGAGTCGAGGGGGACTGATAATAATTTTCATAACATTTTTTTTGGGTATGTTCAGTGAACGTACGTTTGAGTTTTTAAATCTTTTGAACTGATGATCGTAATTGAAATACCAGGGCACCGTTGAACTCGATGCGTCAGTGATTTCATAGTGAGACTTTCACCGTAGTTGTGTTTTATCGTGAGTGGAGAATTGTTTATGGGGTTCTATAATAACATTAAATAAAAATACGTTTGTGGCATATTTTTATTTGAGGTGGTTAAAATCTCCAAGGGGAGGTTGGAGGTGGGGGCCACCACACCATAACCTCCCACGAGAGGTTATGGTGGTGGGGCCCACCCTCATATAACCTCCCTTGGGAGGATTTTATTTAGCTGGGGCCCAACCGAGCTCCATAACTTCTCTAACCCCCTTCAACCCCATAGAACTCCCAATTAATTGGAGAGCCTCCTCACCTTACCTCTCTTTTTTTATTTTTCCAAATCTCCACCATTAATTCTGAGAATTAATTATTTTAATTAAAATATTTTGAATTCATGTCAAACCATTAAATTAATAGTTAGTATATTATTTTATTTTGGGTAGGCACTTTCTTCTTTGTTATGATTGGAAGAACTTGGAGAAATATCTCTCCAACGAAGAACACTTCTTCCTCCCAATGAAGAACACAAAAAACGCTGCGATGCTTCTTCCTCAATCTTCTAAATTGGACGCTTTCCAATGCACAAGATTATGTTGGGAGGACGTGACGAACACATTGGATGATGAATCGATGCCCTCCTTTTCCCCGCGTCATTGTTTACAAACACCAAATGAGGTAGGGTTTTTTAATGATGATGTTTCTCTTTTCTTCTTCTCAGCATCGAATGAAGATTGATACAAAGTGATGTATTTTAATTGTTGAGCTTCATTCATGTGAACTGAATTCTACCACTCTAAACGTGGAGGGTGCGGGCCCCACCAACATGGGTCGACCCCTCCGTTGTTCTTTTTGTGATGATTCTACGACGACAAGGCACAGAGGTGATGGCGACGATGATGGAAAACGTCGACCGCACTCCCGTGACGCCCGTGCACTACTGTGCTTCCCGCCTGCCTGCGCACCGCCACACACCGCATCTCCTGCCCGCATGCAACTGTGCCCCGTGCGACGGCCCCGACTCCATTGTGCACTTCCCGGAGCCCCCTTGCATGCTACCTGATGCCCTGGACCTGACGGCGCGCTGGCCGGCGACCCGCGCCCTGCCGGCGCGCTACCCGATACCTCGCACCCCTGCAGGCGCACTCTCGGTGCCCCGCGCTCCTTCCAGTGGGCTCCCAACGTCCCGTGCTCCTATCCACGCCATTGCCTGGAGCCCCCGCACCTCTGCCCGGTGCCCCAGCGCCTCTGCCCGGCGCCCCCGCGCTGCTGCCCGTGGCCCCCGCGCCGCTGCCCGGTGCCCCTGCGCCGCTGCCCGGCCCCCCCACACCGCTGCCCGGCGCCCCCGTGCCGCTGCCCGGTGCTCCTTCCGTGGCTTTCCCGGACCCTTCAGTGGCTTGACCGGTGCACCGGAACCCTACCCGGCATCCCGACACCCTGCCTGACACCCGCGTGCTCTGCCCGGCGCACCGGTGCCCTACCCGGTGCACCCGTAGCCTGTCGGTGACCAGCTGGCCCGCCCGCGCCCCGCGTGGCCTACACGCTGGCCTCCCCACCACCGGCCTACTGAGACGACCTACTGCGCCCCCACAATATCGATGGACGAACTGGCCCGGTCTCCAGGGCCATGTTACCGAGCAGCCTACGGGGTGAGAATCGGGTTGAACCGCCCTCGCGGTCCGCTGGGCCATGTCCAGTGGGCCGGGTCAAAACATAGAGGGCTGACCCACCCAATGGGCCAGGTCAGACCCAACGAGTCTGACCGGGTCGGCCCAGTCGGGGTTGGGCCGAGTCGGTCTGACCGGGTTATTCCTTACCCGGGCCCATTACTGACCCTTTTCCTTCTTGGGCTATATCTTTTGTACCGGACGTCCGTTTGAGGAACCATCAGCGGCACCGATATTCTTGGTGCATAGCCATCCCTGCGAGTATACCCCACAAGATATCGGGTATATTTGAATCACGATCAGTTTGGTTCATACACGAATCCAACCGGGTCCCCGGGACTAAAATGATAATAACTCACAAACCGAGTGTCTGGTTGACACGCCATCTGTTGCGTTCAGACACTTTTGACATGGTGGTCCTTTGAGATACTTCCACCTGCCATTTCATGACACTTGGATTATCGACTAATAACTCGTTGAGCAGATCCTCACATGGACGAGAATACAGAGTGTGAAGACCTAGTAGCTGTAGACCTGACGACTGCTTGATCGATTCGACTCGGAGTGATTCGACTAGCCCAGTGGATGGAGTGCCCGGTTTCCGGCAGATCCATGGAGGATGGAGCGCCTGGTTTGGCATCAGAACTGCGGTACATGGCAGGAGGAGCACATCTAATGGAAATTAGGGGGAGCACCCGGTTTGGCGGTAGACCCATAGCGGAGGAGCACGTGGATTGGCAGTAGGCCTGCAGTACTTGACAGGAGGAGTACCTTAGCAGTCTAAGGTTCGTGAGTAGCGCCTCAGAGTTGCGACAGGGAAACTGTAATTGACATAGGAGGAGTTCTCCAGAATTCGTGGTTTCGTTAATGAGAAATCGTCGTTTGAGATGAGTCAATGACCTTTGTGTCTTCGTCATGATTGAGATGGGTTATTTGATAACATAGCTATATGTATGGTCATATACCTAAGTAATAGTTATCTGTTGAAATCATACTTTTTGGTTGATCCTTGTTGGATTTTATGAGACCTAGAGGGTCGTGGGTTCCTTACTGAGTATCGTTATACTAACCCCTGCATGGGCTATGCCCGTACATTGTTGTGTTGGATGCAGACGTCAGACATCACTGACGGAGGCCAAGAGCACCAGGACTGGACGGTACCCGAAGGAGGACCTTACGATATTTCGGTACACAGTGGATTCTAAGAGACATGGAGTGATGAGGAGGCCATCGGTAACTACCATTTAGGAAGGAACCCAGAGGATGATCCAGGAGCTTCTTTCACCTTTCAGATGTTTGTCACTTTTTAGTTGTACTTACATTCAGTTGTATTTTTACATTACAGTTGAGCTTGTATTCTGGCCGCCTTTCCTTTCAGTACACTTGTTATACAGTTTTTACATAGTGTTTACTTCCGCTTTTTCTCTAGTTGTGTGTCTTTACGATTTATAAAGGCAACGCCTTCCCAGTTTTAGGGAATTACGCCTTTGGTGCTTGTCACTAGCCCATGGCCTATGGAAGGCGGTCTTGGGGTAGTCACGATGCGGGCCTTGGTGGACAGGTCGTGACAAATATGTTATTATTAAAAATATTCTAGTGTAAAACATTTCATCAATTCAATAATAGTAATTTTTAGGTGCTAAATTTTAAATATTTTTTTAAAGAAAATTACTTTTCCATCCACCCTATGAAATATAATTGTCAGCATCAATTCTTATAGATTATCTTATGGATTTCATAAGAGTCATATTGTTTTCATAAGGGTCCACCGTATTTCATATCAATGAATAATATTTTTTGTGAGACTTAAAATTTTCATAGGAGTTTTGTGAATTTTTATGCAGTTCAATTTGATTTCTCTATGGGACAGATGTACTTTAGTAAGTGTCGTCATAATTTACATAAACCTAAATATTAAAATCCAATATAATTAATAATTCCACACCTTGTAATATTCTATACATGAAATTATCATAAAAAATGAAAAATTATTTTTGAAAAAAAGGTGATTCAAAATAATTATTATAATAAATTTCACTTCATTCCAAGGACATATGAAAAAAATCCCTCTTTAGTATATCCAAAAAACAAAATTTTTATAGGAACTCTCATATTGAAATATTTAATATGTGTAAAATAAATAATAATTAAGAAAAAGTATATTTCTAGCTTAAAAATATTTGATATAATTAGTCAAGTGATGTTGGTGGAGTTTTTTATTTCCAATGCACGCACTCCCAAATCATTTTCTAATTAATTTTTATCTCTATATTCTATTTGTATTATTGATAGACATATACAAACAAATCCATACACAATTATGTTTTAAAAAAATTTATTCACTTATATACAAATTAAAATTTAGTTGATGAATTTTAGAGAGTGAAGAATGGAAATTAAATAAAAACCCTAATATATTTCCCATCAAAGGGGTATTTTTTATATTATACTAAAAAAATTAAAACATTCATATGACCAAAGTGTTTTCCTTACATGATATTGATATTTACGTATCTCATAGAAAACAATACTATATAAGATTGTAAAATGGGCTTATAATAAAAGGAAATGTCATGCCTTCATTATGGGATGCCATAAAATAGACACAGTAAAATAATAAAAATTTCATGAATAACATAAACGGAATAAAGAATCATTAAATAATTACATATTCGTAATATTATTACCATTAAATATATTCATTGATATCATAAGAAAATTAAATTTTTCATACTATGTGATATCATAGTAATAAAAATCATTATTTAGGACAAAATAATTTTATCATCAAGTCCTCATGCTAAGACATCATAAACATACTTTTCAAGAATCATTCATATACATTATAAATAATTTGGAAGGAGTTCAGTATATTACATGCTTAGTTTTTTTAATGATACTTACTAATTCATCCTGTGGATATATTAATTTTTACAAGACGGAATTGTAATTATATACAATTTTATCACATTATAAAAAAATTAATAGAACATAAAATACATAACCAATATGAATTAGTAATATATATACATCTATAAAAATGATTTATTTACAAATTTACAGTATCATCTTAGTTAATAAATTGAATAAATTTCTTAGAGTGAATCATCTATAGTAACACTAGATAGTATAAAATTTATACAGTATTGATAATACCATAAAAATCAATATATAATTAGTGTATTTAATATATTATATATAATCAAAATCAATTAATAGAGAAACGATAGATAAAATAATGTCAATAAGTATATAAAGAATTATAAAAACCATTAAAATTATAAATAATTTTAGGAATGATCTAAAAATATTAATAGGCAAATACATGTGAAAATACTAAAAAATAGATATATAATTGAGTTATTGGTAGGAAAATTGAGGAAAAATTATGAAATTATTTTTCATAAATATTTTCATATATGTTAATAAACATAAACTTCTATGTAAATTCAATAAGTTCTATTTTAGTGGTTAAATGTGTATATTGTATTTAAAAAATAATAAATATAGACAACATAAAAGTAAATATATGTTCATTATGTATAGTAATAAATTATTTTAAGGTAATATTTTTAGATATTTTATTTGCTTTTCCAAAATTTTATGTTACACTATATCTTACATCGATAACATATATTTTGGGACATAAATGAAAACTATATTATTAAATAACGAAGAACGTAGTATCACTAATATTTTATCAATATTACATGATCATATTTTATGTAATTTGATAATTATTGTTTGTAAAGTAATGAATATAAGAAACCTGAGAAATATTCTTAGAAATCATATAACAGATATTCTAAAATATATAATTGATTATTAAAACATTATATTATTATTATAAAATAAATTATTAATTCCCAAAATTAATTTTTATATTGAAATATTGTTTCATGAAAATTTATTTCATTCTAACATCATTATTATATCATTAAATTTGTGTTACATGTAATTAAAGGTTCATTTTCTAGATAATTGATGCATTTTTTTTATGAATTTAACAAATATATTGAAATTTGTTATATGATATTCTATAAATGATGTCTATATAACGGTATTAATTTTATAAAATTACAAAAAAATTGATTTTTAAATTATAAATGTATAAATAAATTAACTTTCACAAAAACAATGACCGAGGTTACAAAATATCAATAAGATTATTATAATATCAAATAAATAATTAAAAATTAAATATTTAATTACGTTAATAATTTAAGAAAAATGTTTCAAAATTTTTTATCTCCGACTTTCATCATTATGATTTACAAAAATATTTTGGTATTCAATAAAACATAAATGTATTAGAATTCAAAATTAATTTAAATTTATTATAAAAAATTATAATAATATTGAATTGAAGATGAAAAATTTTAACCAATTTTGTCAAATTAATAATCTAAAATTCAATAATTTAATATATATATGAAAATACATAAAATGATAAAAAAGTAATTTTAATAAATAAAATAAAATTCTTATTAATTATTATTCCTAATAATATTTTTCCTAAATTAATAATTAAATGTTATTTTGTCCATAAAATTGTTACATTGAATATTTTAATTGGAGAAGTCATTTACTTGTCTTAAATTATGATGTTTTTATAAAAATACATAATAAGTAGAAAAATATATTTTTTTAAAAAATGTTCATTTTAATTTTATATGATTTTAATCATATCTATATATTAATTTAGTTCATTTTATTGGTTTTATAACTATTAAATTTATTTTTCATTAAAATAATAGAAATAGGTAAGTAATTGAATTATGTGTTTTTAACTATAATTTTTTTAAAGGCAATGTTAGTTATATTTTAATTTTAATTTTTGATATTTAATATTTTTTTATCATGTTGTGGTAATGATTATCTAATGGTTTTAAAATATATTAATTTTCATTTCTGTTCTATGATGGGTATTATTCTAGAAAAAAACAAGTATTTATTTGAACATTGTTATGTACTATAGTATAACGGTGTTATGCCAGGGTTATAAAATTCTTATTATAGTGGATAAGTATCACAATTAATTTCATAAGAAATAAATTGGATGACCAATTAAGTATTATACAGAAAGCCTATTTAAATTTTATATAAGATTAATGAAAAAATCCTTCATATTATTGGGAATCATCAGAATTATGTTAATTCATATTATATTTTAATGAAATTTTCTAATAGGGATTTATCCATATTATTTTTTAACATAGAATAACCCTGGTGTTATGAATAAAAAAGGATTAATCATGTATGTAAAATGAAAAAATATATTTTACCTCTCATTGATGATCAATTGGACAAATTGGCAGTTTTTTTTTCAAAAAATAATCTATGATTTTGATATGATAAATAAAATGTATGTGAAAAATATATAAAAATGGTGAAATTATTAATTATATACTATCATTATGTGTTTTTGGTAATTCCATGTTTGGTTATGAATTTTTAGGAACCAACACCATTTAGAAAAAAATATATATCCAAAAATGGTGACAACACAAATTGAAGGGCATTCCTGATCCCCATAGGTTGGTGACCAGTGCACATGTACTATGAAAAACCTCTTGAAATAAATTTTACATGATCCAAAAACATGCTTATTTAATGATATGTTATAATTTCATTGTTCCAAATAATAAAAACATAATCAATGATAATAATTTCAGTTAAAAAAATGTGAATATAAATTAAAAAAAATTAATCAAAAAATGGACATGACTTATTTATATGTGACATCAATCCCTTCCATACTATCACACCCTTTTGAAAAATAATCCTCCATTAACCATTTTATTCCTTTTTATTTTTTTCATCTGAATAAAGAATATATTCAATCATATGAATTAGTGTGTAGTGTCCCTGTTAATGTTCCCTATACATGATATATAATTTAACACAATTAAATTTGAAACATGTATACATCACTATTTTTTAAAATAAAACCCAAAAATGGGTTTCAATGAATTTCCATTATAATACATATCATACTGTTCAATGATTAAAAACATAGAATATATTTACATTGGAATCATGAAAACAATGTAAATGTGGATTCTTGAAACAATATAAATATTAATAGGGAATCTTGTATAAATATAAAACTATGAAAATGTGTTTTGGGTAAGAGAATACTTTTGAGAGTGGCTTATTTCCATTACATAGGTATGATTTCCTACAATTTAATCATGATGAACTAGGCTAAGATGGAAATAATTCATCCCTAAGTAAGGATCCCTACCTCATCATTAATTACATTTTGGTTTACCTCATTAGAGTCAGACATGGGAATTCCATCTTTGTAATCATAAAAATAATTATTTAAAACCATTTATATAAATAACACAATATGAGAAATCAAATTCAAATTGAATTTTTAATTACAACAAATTTTATCAAAAAATAAATTTTTCATTTTTTACAATTTAAATATTTCTTCCATGTTATTAATATTAAATTTTTTTCAACTATTTATAAATTACATTAAATTTCTATAATGATGATGATCATATAAAAATTCCAAATCATAAAACCAAGTATCTCGAAACGCATTCAATAATAATTCCCACATATAAAAAATAATAATATATATTAAGAGGGTCATTGGAACTAAGAATCTATCATAAACCAAGAATTCAAAAATTAAAAACTCTAATTCATCGTTTATAATAAAAGAGGGTTTAAAAAATAACATACAATAATGATCCACAATGAACACACAATAAAAAACAATTCCTCAGATAGGTAAACCAAATTCAATGAATGATATATAAGATGAAAAATTAGATAATTTAAAATCTATTGATCTGGAACAAAAATCATAGGTCTATGGTTATGTTTTAAAAAATATGTTGGGATATCGAATATAAAGGACGAATTTTAGAGAACATGAAGGAAACATTGAAATATAAACAACAACACACAATGATCGTTGAAAATCCACCATTGAGAGTTATAAAATTCTATAAATATCTTTATGTTACATCATAGGTATCGATCCATGTTTTTTTATGAATGATGAGCTAAAACAAATGATTTTCATGTCTAAAAATAATTTTCAAAATAATTAAAAATTTGTTGCATGGTTTTAATAGATGGTTTGTCAATCTATACACCCCTTTTGAGGAAACACGAGGAGCTTAATGGTATTAACCACCATCCCCGAACCATGAATCTTCCAACATTAATTTTTTTTTCAATTTTAAGGGAAGGATTCATGGTTCAGACAATGTTTTATCCCTTTTCTCAAATTCTATTATATGTTGTACAATATCCTTGGCAGACCAACAAATTTTTAAATAACCATATTTAAATCATGAAAATTTTTGTAATATTCAATAAAACATAAAATCTTATCCAATTTAATCTAAGAAAAAATAAGAAACATATTTTATCGAATCAAATATATCTAAATAAAAAAAAGTTTGTTTCATGAAGTTACAATTCTCCACAAAATAAATGCATTCTACACCTATAATGGTGAGACCATGAAGTATGTAGTTCTATATATATTTATCCAAATTTCATATCATGAGATAGGTCTAGCTATTACTTATTATCTTTAGACACATGAATAATTTTGTGGATAAAATACCACAGGGTTGATTGAATGATGTGATAAACCACCCTTCAATGTCTTACACGAATAAAAAATGGTCCCAATAACCTAGTAGAGATGTTATGAGTTTATCCAGGATGATAGTTACCCATCCATGAAGATGCATTCAATAACACAGGTTCACAAAATGTGAAGAGTAAATTTTAAAAATTACCATCCAGATAAGAGTTTTACTAAAAAAGTGATGTTCCAAACCATTAACAAACCTACTATATATTTACAATAGTCTATTATGAATATCTCATTCTTACCATTCTCTATGAAACAAAAATTTTGGGTCTGGAATCTGATCATATAATATTATTGGTCTTTGATAATACCTTTGATACCTTACCAAAAACAATACAATATTACCCATCATGGTAAATTATCAGACAAGTGAATTTATTCATAGAGAAACATATGTTTTTCATTGGTTTTTTTCACCAAGTAAACACACTAAGATAAATATACATGGATGTCACTGATTATGAAACATCTCAAGACCAAGACATACATAAACTTGTACATATAATTAGGTAGTCTCTCAAATAATAAGGTGATCCTTATTGACATTGGTAATATAATTTATACATTTCAATCTCCTGATTCTAGGGTTTTTAAATTAATACCCCTATATTTTTCAATTAAATGATTATATAAATTTTCCACTTGTGTTTTAAAAACATTAATGTATTTTTATTTGATGAAATAATAATTTACATCATATCGATAATAGAATGGAAAACATTTATATCTTCTATAACAACCCTATTCGTTATTAAACATTAATTCAAGATATTTTAAAAAAAAATCACATAATAAGACATCAAATTCTAAGACGTATAGTTTCTATGGTAATTATGTATATGGAATACTATATTTTTCATGGGATACGACTAAATTATTCAAAAAAACCTTGATATGCTTCTAAATTTCAAGGGCATTTCAAATTTCGTGGTATAACCTGGGGGTAAACATAAAAAAAAGAGGAGATATAATGTCGTGTTAGGGAATAAACATTTTATAATCTTATACATGTTAGAAAATATGTTTATCAATACCTATTAAAAGTATTAAAAATTATAAAAACGAATAGTGATACATAATATCACATGATAATCGTATAATGGTAAAAATGTAAAAAATTATTAGACTGCATCATAATCTTTTTTCAATGCTAAGACACCATGAAATTATTATGTGCAGTGTCCCTTAAATGAATAAGTATATCACCTAATCCCAAAATTAATTATCATAAGACAAATCATTTCTATATTCATCTGAGGGATATATAATTTAGGGGAAATCTTTTACATCAATCAGATTATGATTCTAATGTGTGCCACATATATCATTCACCATAGATTCATTCATATACATATTTAAACCCATGATGATGTTGAATGAAAAACATACATTTATAAACCCTTTTAATGGAATATAAGTGTATAATGTTGAACAACCTTGAAATAAAATTTGTAGCAGACCAAGTACATATAAAATAATTTCATTTCAACAAGAAATTAAATAGTGGAAATCATTAATAAATTATACTGAATTATGTTGTATTTATATAAATTAAAGAATTTTTAATAATAGAATAGTAACATGACCATTGGAATAGTAATTTAGAAAATAGAATAGTGACCTCAACTAAGATACTATAAATAAAAATCATTTATCATAAAAGTAACTATAGGACATGTTTATATCATATAATAAAAAAATAAATGTTTTGAATGTTACAAATTAAGTGTTGGTATATTTGGGAAACAGAAATGGTTTTTTATAATATAATAGTTAATATATTGAATTAAAAGAATTTTTTTTTTCATAAAATAGATTCATTAATTAATATTATTTTGTCATATGATATTAATGTAATTTAATGTGACGTGAAATAATTTTTCAATGAGCCAAATATTAATTTGGGTTTTTGAAATTGGTATTTTTTTAATAAATTGTGATTTTGATAAAAATTTAAGTCTCTGATATTTATAAAATAATTTTCATAAAATGGAGATAATTTTTTATGTCTAAATGATGAATAATTGTTATTGTTAATTATTAGTTTTATCGAAAATACTTGATTTTTTTGAATAGTGGAATACAGTAATTTACAATATAGGCAAAATATATGAATTGTTGATTCTTAGATGATGCATTGCTAATGTGAGACCCAATTTAAAAACCATTATTCATTATATTGAAATATTTATTAATAATCCTCAATATATTTATTCTCATTATCCAAAATAATAAATCAATGAATATAATAATAAGAAAAATCCCATCTCCTCCACTATAATTACAACCCCTCACCAAATCATATTCTCACACCTAGAAACATTGAATATTATTTAATTTGTACCCAATTACATGTCTAAGCCTCTTCCCAAAGTCTAAGACCTTATTTCCTTATCAAAAGGAAAAAACCACAGTCCTTAAGTAGGTTCTCAATGAGGATAATTCAAGAGGAAAAATCCCCTTTATTTTCATTTATTTTCTTTTCGATTATTTTCTATTTGTTATACTATATTCAACTCCCCATATCCAAGTGTCATGAAAAGTAATTATGTTATATATTTTATAATTTTATCATGTTTATCAAAAAATTTATCACCAAAAATCATATTTTATTCCTTTTATTATAAAAATGAGAACATCGTCTATGATGTGTTGATTTACCGCAATCAGGGCCGATACACATTATATTTTTGTATAGCCTTCATTGATTTTTATAAAACATTAATTATTTTTAAATATTATTTTATTATAAATATTATAATATATTTATTGTTCTGAAACCAATATATAAACACGTAATTGATGAAGATGATATATGTTCTCTATGTTAACAAAATCGGCCTAAATAAGTTAAATCATTATCATTAATGTTTCTTGTAATGATTCCTCCTATTATAAAAAAATAATAGAAGGTATCTTTTAAAATTATGGAAAAATAATAATACCACTTCATTACAATTATATTTTTTTCTTTAAATTTACATGAAAATAAATAGTGAGCCAACTATGGAAACCATGAAATAAATGCACATGAAACATTGAAAATAACAAAATATTATTTTTAAATGGATGAAATTATGTCATATGAATATATTATAAGTAATTATAAATATAAATATAGTATTTTAATATATTAATAACTCTCTTTAATGAATTTTACATGTTTTTGGGACATGTTTAATGTAAGACGAACCTGATATAATGGAATTCCTAACCTAATTTACATTTTTTGTGTTGACTTTATACTTAATTAATTATGTGTTACAAATATTGTTTGTGATTTTTTATATTATGTTTTATTATGTGTATTTATGGATTATACAAATTTTCCAATCCTTTTAAAAAAATTTACATTAATGACATGTTATTTGTAAGGTACATTTCATTAAAAAAACATCTTCTAAAATACTATTTTAACAAAATAGTAATGAATTTTTTATGATAATTGTATTCATGTTTTATGAATATGTTATTTTATTATATCAATTTTTATTATTAATAGTGTGATATATATATATATATATCCCTCAAATGAATTTTGTATTTTTATGTTGGAGGTCAACCGTATGGTTAATCCAACTATAATTGTGATGGGTACATCATAAAGGATCCATGTGGTTAACATTGTAAGGTAGTCATAAGGGTAAAAAATCATATAGTATTAGTGAGGGATACAATATTATGTATGTAATGTCTCTTATTACCTTTAGGGTTTTATGTATCTAACATATCTATTATATAAGTCTCTTGTTTTCATAAATTATGTATATGATACATTATATGTGAGAAGTATTACTTTGTGGAAGGAATTTATATGTTTATAAGTATTCATGGGCTAATGGTTACTTTCCCTCATTTTATGTCCATTACTGATAATTTTATTCTCATCCCATGTTTTTAAAAAAATTCATAGGGATTAAGGATGGGTAAGATAATAGGAGAATCCAATATAAATATTTTGAATACTTTTCCTGAAAATATTTCATGTTTTTATCAAAAGCGTGTATACCATGGATGAAATGGATACTGTTTTTGTAGTACCCACCTTGTTGGAACATGGGTAGATATGTATGAATTATTTCCTAATATTTTAAAAAAACCAAATAGAACATTGGTAATATAATTAATTTATTTAAAAATTAATTTACTAGATTAGGTAAATTTTAAGGTCTAGTATTTATAAAATGCATATTTTATTCACTACACAAATATTTAGGCATGAAAAATCAATGTTAAATTTTAGAAGCATAACAACGCCACTCCAGAATTCATAAAATTGGAAGATGGTAGTGAAATGGATATATTGTGATATTTATATCAAATAGGAAGTAATAGTGACATATAAATACATATACAAACCTATGTAATTGGTAGAATATGTCATATGATAATATGGAAAACTTAATAACGAAGAGAATGTGAGAATCCCTTACTAGTTTTTTTCATTGTAACATGTGTCCCTAAAGGATAATGTGAGTCAATAATTAAAGTTAGTGGGGCATCTGAATGTTCTGATATTATATTTATAGTATTTTAGTTGTAGGAAAAAATACTTAGGAAACCACACATTGAAATTAAGAATCATTACGTAAAATTGTTTCTTGAATGGAAATGATAAGAGAGAAATTTCATACATATGTGTGTGAATTATAATTCATAGAAATTTATTCATGATATATTTAGGAAACCATGGAAGGACCATATATATAAAGGTTATATTATAGATGTGATCCAAGGATTTTGAGCAGAGATAAATGGGAGATTTGTTTGGTTGATATAAATTTTGTACTCTACATAATAAAATAACCAAAAAATTTCTCCACAGGGTTTTTTCAAATGGATTCCTCCAAATGGAAGTGTTATTAATTATTTTATATGAATAAAAGTAGAACATAATAACATAATAACCTTTATTTAATTAAATTTAATTATACTCTTAAATAAATTATTTTTAATCATTAAAATATATTAATGGATATGGAGGATTCAAAAAGGATTTAAAATTTAAACAAATAAAAATAAAATCACATTATTTTAATGGGAAAATAGATTTTGACTTCTATACCCTATATAATATTTATTACATAACTTTTCTGTCACTATGATGTCATAATATACAAATTATACTTATACCGATTCAGTTTTATCCCAAAAATCGAACATTCTATGAAAATTATAAAAATAATCACTATTAGTTAATTTAATTGATATTAAACAAAGTATGCTAAAAAAACAATTAGGTGAGGGTGAAATAGTTTATAATAGATTAAAATAATGTCTCATTTGGAACATGTTTCTTCATTAAACCAAACACTCTTATCTCCCATTCCCGCAACATAATATCAAAAATTGAAATAATGAATGAGACATAAATAAATTACCTAGTAATCTATCACTGAGATAATTCAATGGTCAAGTTCTTATGTAACAAATCTACTAAGGATCACATAAAAATACAATGGATATAGCTAGATCACTAATATGCCTAGGCACACCAGATTAACAATTTTTAGGTTCATCACACAACATTCTCAAGGGTTACTCCTTGTTTATTTATATCTAGATCACTACTATTGGAATATATCACCATATTCTCCTTCTCTTCCTCAATACTCTGAAAGGGATCCACACATAGTTTATAGATTTATAGGTCCGAAACATGAAATACCGATAGGGTCCCGCTCCTCCTGGTTGGCCGAGCGGCCAGCCGCTCCGGCTTCATGGCGGCCGGCACGGCTGACCGCCACCGCCCCTCCACCACGGCGCGACGGTGAGACTGTCATATATCCCTCTACGCGATGTGATGGCTCCGCACCCCAAACACCATGGAATGGCCTTGCCGCGACCCCTTGGAACTCCACGCGGCACGACGGTGTCGTGCCTCCTCCGCTGTGGCCTGGTTTGGTCGTGGCCCTCGGCTCCTCTCTGCGACACGACTGTGCTGCCCCTATTCTGCGGCCTTGCGCAGCCGGTTTCCTTCACTGTCGGCCTAACTTTGTCCATCGTTTCTCCGTCTCGATCACCAACAAACAAGGGTAATCAAATGGGGGCGGGTCGAGCCATGTTTTTGATATCTGAGCCCTCCTCATTATGGTGTTATCATTCTGTTCTCATCCATAATTAGAATGATGAAGTTAGAGAATAAAAACAACTCAAAACCCCCTACCTTGTATGACGATCGTTCACAGTGGATGGAGAGGAATAACAGAAGTCGTTTCATCGATGTTGGGAAACGTCCAGGATTCAAAACCAAGGGAGAAGAATCAATGACATTTTTCGTGGTCGGCTCCTTCTCTTTTGGTATGGTTAATGACCGGTGATCTTCCGGGAACGATGAATAGGTGTTCTTCGCATTATTCATTGAGAGGATAAAGTTCTCTAAAATCTCCCAAGACCTCTTTCGAATGACCCACCCCCAAATTAATGTTTCAAAACAATATAAAATAATAGGTTTGTATATTATTTTATTCTTGGAAATAATTTCAAATGATTTTAAAAGATTTCAAAAATTAATTAATTGAAGTCATTAATTATTTTTTGGGAGAATTGGCATCATTATGGAGAAGTTCAAGAGTTCCCCCATTTATGGGGAGTTCAAGGGGATAAAGGGGGGTTATAGGAGTTAAATGGATTAGGTGGGCCCCACCTAGTTACATCCTCCATTAGATGTTAGGGTGTGGTGGGCCCTACCTCTAACCTCCACTTGGAGGTTTTAACTACCAAAAAAATAAAAATAAGTTACTCGTATTTTTATTTAATTTTATTTATAATCCCTAAAAATTAAATTCCATTATCGTTACAACTCAACTGTGGTGAAGGTCTCACGAAGCAGTCACCAACACTGCGAGTTCAACGGTACCCTCACATTTCAATTCCGAGCACCGGTTTCAAAGATATAAAATTTCACTCGTGCGTTTACTGAACATACCTGAAAAAACATCAGAAATTGATTTAGGGAACACCTAGCCTCGGAATCAAGCGCCGTCAAAAACTGCGGACTCGTAAAATTCCAATGAATTTAATAAAAACAATTCATGGAATTTCAGGGTCTTTAAATTATCCCCACCTCAGGGATTTTCATCCCAAAAGATACAACTCACACTAAGAAAATCAATAGGGGTACTGAACACATATTTGAGACTCCCGATACCATGTTCTCTCATGGAGGTTCTCGTGCTGCTAGCGAACGCACACTAGAGGTATCAACCATCCACACAGGACCCGCTCCTATTGATCCTCAATATCCACTGGAACCTCTGTGAAATTCTTCCAGTCATCGATATCCAGCTCCCCATGGTCGATGATGTGAGAATGGTCATGCACGTATCTCCTCAGCTGAGATACGTTGAAGATGTCATGCACCCTATGGAATTGGGGTGGAAGAACCAAGCCGTAAGACACCATTCCTACTCTACTGAGGACCTAGAAAGGTCTGATGAATCACGGGGATAACTTTCTTCCTTTTCCAAATCTTCGTATACCTATTTGAGGCGAGACTCGTAGAAAGACGGGGTCACCATCCTCAAACTCCAGTGGTCTATGTCTTCTATTAGCATAGGACTTCTTCCTACCCTTTGCAGTCTTCATCTGCTCTTGGATGATCTGCACCTTCTCTGTTGTAGCCTGCACCATCTCTGGTCCCACATGTGCTGAGTCCCCTGGGTCATTTCAACACATAGGCGATAGGCATGGTAGGCCGTACAGTGCCTCGAAAGGTGCCATCTTGATGGTGGAGCGATAACTTTTGTTGAACGAAAACTCTACCAAGGGTAAGTGATCCTCCCAGTTGCGACCGAAGTCATGGACACATGCACTGATCATGTACTCGAGAGTCTGAATGGTCCTCTCAGTTTGACCATCCGTCTGAGGATGGGAGGCAGTGCTCAAGTGAAGCTGTGTCTCGAATGCCTCATGCATCCCCCTCCATAGACGTGAAGTGAAATGAGAATCTCGATCAGAGACGATCGTCGATAGAACACCATGAAGTCGTAGGATCTCCTATATGTAGAGGCGTCCCAGGAACTCTACTAAATCCTGCTCTCTGATCAGTAGGAAGTTCGCAGACTTGGTGAGTCGGTCAACAATCACCCAGATAGAGTCATGTCCTATAGATTTATATGGATGTACCATCACAAAATCCATGGATATCTCATACCACTACACTCTGGAACCTCTAAGGGATGAAATAATCCTACTGGAACCCAGTGCTCCACCATTACTTGTTGACAAGTGAGGCATCATGGGACAAACTCTGCAACTTCCTCCTTCATACCTGGCCAACACTGCTGTCGTCAGCGGTCCTGATACATCTTCTCCACTTCTATATGTATCGCTTAAGGATATGTGTTGAAATCACTCAACACATCTTCATAAATTGAAACTGGTACCTTGGTACATCCCTTGAAGAGAATGATGTGCTCCCCTCCTTCAGAAAATCTATCATGTGTCTGCCATGTGGATATCTGAGCATGTCATGTGTCACAGTCAACGTCCCCACGTTGTGCCTCCCCGACACGCTGAAGAAGTGGAGGAGTGACTATGAGAGACTATAGAAAGGCTGCTCCATCTCTATCCACAAAAAAATGATTGAAATGTGGCCAACTTCTCTGTCGCCTCTCCTAGTAGCTCAATTCCTGATATCCTACTCATCGAATTAGCTAAAACATTCCCCTTCACAGGAGTATAGGCTATCTCAAAGTCATAGTACATGAGGAACTCAAGCTAACACCGCGGTCTTAGGGTCACGTCCTTCATCGAGAAGATGTACCTGAGACTCTAGTGGTCATAGTAGACTGTAAAACGCTCTCCCATCAGATAGTGCCACCACATCTTCAAGGTGAAGATGACTTCTGAAAACACCAGGTCATGGGTAGAATAGTTCTGCTCATACTATCTCAGAAGCCAAGAACCATATGCGATAAATGCTCTCTCCTTCATCAGGACACAGCCATGTCTGGTTCCTGATGCTTCACAGTATATTATGTACCCTACACCCTCCTATGGAAGCCTTAAGATGGGGAAACTATTCATCCTCTGGCTCAGCTCCTAGAATCTCTGCAGGAATTTCTATGACAACACGAAGGATTTCCCCTTCCTCATCAATGCTGAAAGTGATGCTGCAACTATGGAGATGTCTGGAACACATCTCTGATAGTACCCAGTCAGTCCCAGAAAACTCTATATCTTTGTCACACTCTAGGGTGGATCTCAAGCATATATTTCCTCGATCATAACTAGATCCACTGAAACTACAGCCATTGAGATGACATGTCCCAGAAAGTGTACCTTTTGAATCCAGAAAAGACACTTCGAGAGATTACCATAAAGATGGTGCTCTCGGAGTGTGTCTAGTAGTACCCTCAAACAGTAGGCGTTCTCCTCCTCTCTAGCTGAGTAGATCAGAATGTCATTGATGATGACTACAACAATGTGATCAAGGTATGGAAAAGATATCCTATTAATTATTCCCATGAACACTACTGGTGCATTGGTTACGCCGAATGGCATAACCAAGAACTCGTAGTGGCTATACCGGCATCTAAAGGTTATCTTCTACACATATTCATCTAGTACTCTGAGCTGGTGATAGCCCGACCGAAGATCAATCTTTGAGAACCAACGTGCTCCATTCAGCTGATCAAAGAGTTCATCCATCCTTGGGAGTAGTTACTTATTCTTCATGGTCACCTGGTTCAGGTGTCGACAATCAACACACAGTCGCACGGTCCCATCTTCATTCATGGCGAACAAAATCGGGGAGGCCCAAGGTGAAACACTAGGTCGGATAAATCCCTTCCCCTTCAAGTCCTCCAACTGTACCCACAGCTCACGAAGCTCGGTAGGATCCATCCGATTTGATATAGTAGATATCAGTGTCGTCTTGGAGTACATTTCAATGTATAAGTCCACCTATATGCGAGGAGGTTGTCCTGGAACATCGTCAGGAAAAACATCCTCATATTGATCCACCAAAACATGAAAACTCAGACTCCTCACATCAACTGCTCCAAGTATGAGACTAGCCAAATGATGTGTGATCTGCTTCCCCCTCCTTTGTGAAATCCAATCCTGAGCTGAAAAGGCTCCCTTATCACTAGTTAAGGTAAACCTGGTCCCATCAATGCGAACACACCGCACTTTGCGCCTAATGTAGTCAATCTGGTCATGAACTCTGGAAAACCACTCCAAACCCAAGATGACGTTGTAAGTCCTTGATGCCGCTATGAAAGGATCCTAGCCAAAGCTCTGTCCTCCTAGTGTAAAATATCACTGCTGAAACTTTTGTTTAATCATCGAGTTTTCTCTTATAGGAGTCTCTACACGTAACAATCGAGACAATAGCTCTGTCAGAATTTCCGAGCTCCGAACAAGGTAAGAAGCAATAAAAGATTTACTTGAACATGTTTCTATGTGTAATGCATCTAGGGTGGATTAGACATAGATAGTACATAGAATCATCTCAGGTGCACTATGGTCGTAGGCCTCGATTGCCTAGAGCTGAGCCCGCCCCTTTTTTACAGCTTCCTGTGGTCGGGGTGGACCTCCTAATGGTGGTGGTGGTAGGTCCTCAAAAATGTCATCCACCACCTGCTGCTTGGCCAGCTGCGCTGCCACGTCTGCCTGCTCCTAGGGGACCACCACTATCAAACCTCTGCATCTACCTGGGAGGTCCCTTTACTGTCTGTTGCTCATCTGCATGGTGGGTCGGGGAGTCACGATCCTTGTGACCCTTCTCGTCGTACGCATAGAAATGCCTCCTCCTCGTATAGATGACTCTATCCCGTGTGACCCACACAACCGAACTTGTATCCTTGGTTAGACCACCTGATGGCCTGGTATGCTTAGGCATATGCGATATCTATCGACTGCCGGCTGTAGAAGACTCTGCAACATGTCTCCCTTTGTTGGGTCTCGCTGCAGGTGACTGCTCAGAAAGAAAACTCTCCACAAGAAGGGCTCGCTCCAGCACCCCCTCCTGCGTTGGGATTACGAGGGAGATCATCGAATCCCTGATCTCATGATCGAGTCCCTTCTCGAAGGTCTAGTCCCTGAAGAATGGGTCTCGTACCATATTCTTGGTGTAGCTCTAGATTTCAGTGAACCTCACTGAGTACTAATACACCGTCATACTGCCCTACTGTAGGTGAAGAAGCTCTTGAATCTGCATCACACGAAGGGGGGGTGAAAAAATCTCTGACTGGAAGAGACTCTCGAAGTCTTCCTAGAGTAGTGATTCCCCTTCATGCACCTGGATCATCAGGCTTCACCATATACCTGCTTCTTCATGTAGGAGACTCGCGGCAAGGACCACCATGTGGTCGGCTAGTGTCTCTCCTAATCTGAAAACTCTCACTACAACCTACATACAATCCTAAGCTACCTGTGGGTCCATCTCTCCCCTCAACCTGGGTATCCTCTGGCACTGGAACTCATTTAACACACTCAGATGGCGTGCACTCTCTACTGTTAGAGCTGGTGGTATCATTGGCACAGTGGGTAGTGGTACCGCGGGTACCTCCGCTGTGATGGGGCCCTACACTGAGGCCTCATCGCTCAGTGGGCTACCATCTCGTACTGAACTCGGAACCCTAGCTGGCTGCCTATGTGGGGCCATCCTAAAAGAAATAGATGTACCATGGTCAAATCAATATACATGGTCTGCTGAAACAGAGTAATCACGAAGAAAAAAATTCAAAGAAAACACACACACAATCAATGTTTTTGTGCACTGAGTCGGAAATCAAGAGTCTGGATCCTAGTGTATGGATACGTCGGCCACCAGACCAACACAGGTTTCCTTAAACCGATAAACACACCCAAAAAACTTAACACTATTGCTATTAAAATAATCATAGTGTAAGTTTTATGGTAGAACTGACTCCTTTGATACCAATTTGTCAAGACCCATCTTCGGGGCCCATGTCATGAGTACCCCAATCCCGCCTTCCATAGGCCAGTGGCTGGCGACTAGCATCAAAGGTGAATCCTCAATAAAAGAGAAGGCATAGCATTTAATCCTGAAACACACACAGTCTGAACAAAATAAGTAGAACCAACAAGTACTAATATAGGAAAGAGAGGTGTACTAACAGTAAGTGGGCTAGTATAAAAACCCAACTGATCAACAAGTACAAGTACAAGTAAAAAGGGAAAACATCTCCGGATCGTCCACCGGGGAATCCTACATGAAGGGTAGGTACAGATCTTGAACAACACATGCCTGAGGTACGTACATTCTAGTCTATCTCCAAGAAACCTCTCGTCCGTCACCCACATCCTTCAACACTGATGACTACCATCTGCACAGAACACAACAAGGTGCGGGCGAAGCCCGTGCATGGGTGAGTTTAACAATACTCAGTAGGGGACCCCGAGACCTCTAAAGGACTCCAACAGATACACTAAGGATAAACGAAAATATAAATATACAATCACTATGTGTCAACTATCCCTAGAGAGGTATATGGCTATTCATATGCCTAAGTTACCAATCACAGTCTGGCTCTAACACTCGAGCCCAAGAACAACCCATTCCACTAAGGAAATAAAGTAAATCATATCGATGATACCTACTGAAAGTCAAGACTCAGTTCACATAGCTATATAACTCATATAGAGGGGTAGAGATGATAAGGTTTATCCATTAAATCATCTCCTCTGTCGAACCCACGTAGGATCCTGGAACAATATCAGTGATGTCAAACCCAGGAAGGATCTTTGTACTACATTCATCGATGTCGAACACATGGACGATCCTGGTATAAAAGTCATTAATGTTGAACCCAAGGAGGATTGTGGTACAATGTACTTGTTGTCGAACCCATAGAGGATCCTGGTACAGTATTAGGTCCATGTAGGATCCTATCATCTCAGTCGCATCTAGCCATATGGTTCCCGCTCACAGCACCCTCGATTCCGGGAGGGTCCAGTCATCGATCCAAGTGTTGATACATCAACTACCCTGAATTCTTGAGTTTATGTATCCCGTGGTTCCGTCTCATCATAAGGAACACAATGCGATATATGGCACATCAATCGAACGACCAGTCTTTGAGTTATTGGCATTTCTGTTCAAGGGGCCCGGTTGGTTTTTAGGTGCAAAAAAATCCAACCGTACCCCAACTATGTCCAAACCTCATGTAGGGTATTCCAAAAGTACCGTCTCATTATAATCATTCCGTCACTACAGAAGGTTCGTCGATTGGACACCTGTAGCCCAGATTATGGGAAAAAGGTGTAAATTGGCCAAACAGGTCCGGGTCCGGTCCTACCAAGTCGGACCGACCCCGCCCGTCCCGGTCCGAACCGGGCTTTGACACGGCCCGCGGGTCCAACCCGATCAAAGGAAACGGCCTGGCCCATGGGAGCGGCCCAGCCTGAGGGTGGAACGGCTTGTGGGCGGCTCTGCCGGAGGGCGGCCCGACTAAGGGGGCCCGACCGAGGGGGGCCCGGCCAAGGGGGGACCGACCGAGGACGACACGACATTGGGCAGTCTGGCCGAAGGCATCCCAAAGGCCCACCCTAATCTCACCCAGAGGGGAGGCACGAACCCCCAGGCACCTAAACGGTTAAACCGTTTAGTTGGAACCGAACCAGCCCTAAGTGGTGGCGGTCCAGTACACGCGAGAACCAATAGGGGCCCGCTCCTCTCGGATGGCTGAGCAGCTAGCTGCTCCTGCTTCACGACTGCTGGCCCGACTGACTGCCATTGCACCACCATGGCGGCGCGTCGACGCTACGGTCCTGCCGCCCTCTGCGCAGCGCACCGACACCGCTTCCCCACTGCCACGACCCTTTGTTCCTCTGTGCAGCATGAGGACTCCATGCCTCCTTCATCGTGGACCGGTTTGGTCGCGACCCTCGACTCCTCCACGCTGCACGACGATGATGCACCTTTTCATCCGCCGTGCGTAGCCAGTTTTCTTTGTGGTCGGCCCGACGCCGTAAGTCATTGCACCACCTCTGTTTCCAACAAACAAGGGTAATCAAAGGGGGGGAGGGTTGTGCCACGTTTGAGAACTCCAATCCCTCCTTGTTATGGTGTTATCATTCATTTCTCATCCATAATTTGAATGACGAAGTTTGAGAATAAAAACAACTCAAAATCCCTTACCTCGTATGACGATTGTTGATGGTTGAAGGAGAGGAATAGTGGACATAGATTCACCGAATTCGGGAAGCGTCCATGATTGGAGATCGAGGGAGAAGCATTGTTGGAATTCTTCGAGGTCAGCACTTTGGAATTTTTGAATATCGATGAAGGAGTTCGATGATCTTCGTTGAACGATGAAGATGCGTTCTTCGCATTCTTCGTTGAGAAGATTAAGTTCTTCAAAATCTCCCCAAGTCCTCTCCCCAAAGTACCACCCCCAAATAAAAGTTTCCAACCAAAATTAAATAATAGGTTTGTATATTATTTTATTGTTGGAATGAATTTCAAATGATTTCAAACGATTTCAAGAATTAATTAATTGAAGCCATTAATTAATTTTTGGGTGAATTTTCACCATTGTGGGGATGTTCAAGAGATCCCCCAATTATGGGGAGTTCAAGGGGTGAATGGGTGGTTAGAGGAATTAAAGGGCTCGAGTGGACCCCACATAATAACATCCTCTTAAGGGAGGATATGGTGTGGTGGGACCCACCTCTAACATCCACATGGAGGTTTTAACCACCAAACAAATAAATATATGTTACTCTTATTTTTTCATTTTATTTAGAAACCCCAAAAATTAACTTCCATTCTCATTACAACACAACTCCAGTGAAGGTCTCACTACACAATCACTTACACTGCGTGTTCAACAGTGCCCTCAGATTTCAATTCCGAGAACCTGTATAAATGATATAAAATCCCACTCATATGTTTCCTAAACGTAACAAAACAAAACTTCAGAAATTGATTTTGGGCACAAGGGGCCTCAGAATCAAGCGCCATCAGAAACTGCAGACTCGTAATATTTCCATGAATTTAAGAAAAAAATTTCCCTGGAAGTTCCGGGTCTTTATAAAAACACATACTGGGAAACAAAAGACATCCACCATTGTGATTTTTATCTGAATTATCTTAAATTGAAAACTCAGTTTTCATACCATATATCATCATTAATAAATTCATCCTTTTCTGAGGTACCATATAACTCTTTTTATTTTAGAATTTATAGATCACTTGATCATAAAAACCAAATTTCTCCAATCTCCAACCAAAATATTAATGAGATTGATATCAAGATCCCAGATAATATATGGAGTGTACCATGCCAATCATGTGAATTTAACATGGTGTGTTTCCACAAAATCTTTTCACTACCTCAATTACATAATTTTTCCACTGTATATCTAAACAACATTGAAAAATATTTATTTTGAAATATATTATTGAATTCGTAAAATTCCAATGAAAAACTCTCCCTATAATCCCTAATATTTTATACTATCAACCATAAATAGTCCTATTCACCTTCAAAATAAAATAAAATAAAGACTATCCTTTTGATGGTATAAAGACCACATGACCTGAAAAATCATTTCAATGGATTTTATCCATTGTTATAACACAACTGGGTATGAATACCCGATAATAAATGAAGGGTGTTGCCCCATGAAATGTTATACCACTAGAATATTACTATATGGTTTATGTAGATGACCTCATTAATATATTCCACCACTATTTATATATTATTTCATCTCATTTATTACTTTAAAAAACAATTAGTTTTCAGTTCCATCTATCATAAGATATAAATTTGGAATGACATCATCCTCTAGGTTCCTTCTTTCATCAAATTACATCTTCCCACTAATGTAAGACATTATGAAAAAACATATAACAGATGGATAAAGAAAGTAATATTAAATTACTATATCATTTAATATTCAGAAAAATTTAAAAATAATCTATGTGTAGTTTAATAACATTATCATAACCATTAACATAATCTAAACATTTCATGGATACCAATTCTAAGGACTAGACCTTAAATAGAAAATATTCTAGTGGATTTTAATATAGAATTAAATTTCATTCTTAATGATATTTATGGTTTTTATATTTAGTGAATTATTTCATAATTTAAACATATTATAGAGACCCAAACAAAACATACTATGAATTTACATCATTTTGGATGAATATTCAGCATGTTACACAAATAAATTCCTAAGGTCTATAATAGTTTCAGGTCTTGGGAATCATGGAACACAATATCATCAAACATGGTGAAATATCTATCAATTCAATAATAATGACCATACAGATTATTATTCCGAATTAGAAAATTTCATCATAAACTAAGGAATCAAAACATATTAATGGGTGTGCTGTGTTACACAATAAAGTAAAACAATTAATATACATAATCATAACAAGGAAATTACAGTATGAGAACATGATAATAATATTTTGATGTCATACACTACATATCAAAGAACTTATAAATGAGTCATGGTATAAATATTATCTATTCATATGACATGAATCATAAGGGAATCAAGAGAATAATCCATTAAATAATACAATAATAATAATAAATGTTTTTGTGCAAGTAAAATAAATAAATTAAATAATCTCCATAGTAGTATGGGATTACATTCATGTTTATCATTGAGGAATGGGATTACACAAAAAACAATATAAGTAGTCATGGTTCACATCCAAGAAACTAATAGGGGAAACATTCTATTAAAAAATCATTTTCACTATACTTTGTAGAACTATATTACTAAACAAGGTTCACATCTCATTCAAGAAAATGTATTACGTAACTGGGTTCACTTCCCACCCTAGTCATATATTACTGAACATGGTTCACTTCTTGTTCTTTCCATGTATCGAAGAATATAGTTCACTTCTCCTTGAAAACCTTTATTACTGAACAGACTTCACACCTTGTTCCTTTCTTATAAATATCACGTGATAGAAATCATTTCCAAATGAATTGGAGATAGATTTATATCCTTCCCGGTACGTAATAAAATCATAGATATGTGTTCCAAAATATCATAAGAACTCATCTTATAAAAACTGATGAAATGAAATGGGTCTCATTGTTATTTATCATATCATATCCTATAGAAAGATACCAGTTTCATAATAATAACATCATATAATATCTAATAAAAATATGAGAGTTTTATAATCATTTTATCATAGTATAACACATGAATGATAAATGGTATTCTTAAAAAACATATCATCATAAACATAGAATATTAATGAGATAATAAGAACGGTCTTCCTATATTATATACCCAGTAAAGCGTAACATAAATCAAAAGATTTTATCATTTATAGAGAAGAAATTTGATGGATAATTTGGAAAATTACCTAGAAAAAATAACCATTCCTTGAAAATAATTTATTTAAACATTTGACATTTTTTAAATAAATTCAATTGTATACAACACTGAGACATACCAAATAATAATTAAAAATTATTTACTTCATTTCTTGAGGAAAATATACCTTTCACATTGAAAAAAAATTATCAATAAAACTTTTTGATGAATTTTTCTTTTAAAATATACATAAAAAGTAATTAATTTAGATTTTGGAAAAAGTATTTAATATAGAAAAAAAATTTCAATCCATTTTCATTGAAAATATCTTCAAAATCATAAAAACAAATATTTTAAAATCCTTGAAATCCTTTTATTTGAAAATTAAAATAAAATATGATTTAAAATAATTTTATAACAATGTTTATGAATGAAAATTATTTTTTAAAGATGAGATATAAATTCAGATATTATTTAGAACAATTAATTATTTATAATAAGTATCAAAGAGTTCGAAATGATAACAATATAAGAAGATATCATAAATAACTGGGGTATAAAAAATATCTTGAGTGTTCCTTATATATTTTTTGAATTGTTTTATCAAGGGATGTTTGATCATAAACAATACCAATTATTGATGAGATTGTAGAAAAAAACTCGTACCACATTAGTAACGTTGAATCATAATCCCCATGAGGGGATAAAATTATTTAGAGTTTAAAGTATCATGAAAAAGTAATATTCATGATAAATCATGTCAAAGGATAGTATTATTGCCTAATAATGTATAGTGGGTTCATAATATAAAATGTGTCTCATTAGAGTTATATTTATAAAAAAATACATTTCCGATTTTGAACCATGTAAATAGTATATACCATTTAATAGATGTCAAAATCTGGATATGTAATTTCACATCAATACAAAGAAATGAATAAAATAATATATAATTATTATTTATATTCTCCACAAAAAAATTATGAAAATGGATGAAATCTCACTGAAATAAATTTTAGAATAGAAATACACTTACTAATCGAGTTATATTTGAAATATTATATCCATGAAAGTGAAAAATAAATTGAAACATTTAATATCATGAAAAAAATGAATCCAATTATATAACAGGCCATGTTTTTTTATATACAAAACCTAAAATAAATGATAGGTTAATATGGCTAGTATCTCCCAAATATAAATAGTGTGATGAAATTTTATCCCCTTAAGTCATGACATACTAATTAGACATTAATTTCTGTTATTTAATTAATATATGATATAAAAATTACACCACATAACCGCATTATTATATATCATACCATATATGATTATATTATTATTTCAACTATCCAGTTTATTTACAATTTCATGCTAATTTACATTTTTGGTCATAATAGATTTGTTTTTTGCTTATATTTTGGCATTTTATTTTTGATCCTCTTACTTATATCATGATATACGTATTTAGAAAATGTAAAAATGTATATAAATAAAATATAAATTAATTTTTGAGTATTTTTAGTAATATATAAATAATATAAATTTAAATGGAATACATCGTTCATTAAGACGGTAGGTTGTATTTACTCATGAACGATGTTTCATTTATCATGTTGTATTTAATGAAACAAAATAAATTATATATATATAATAATAGTTGGATTATTATTTGATATATATCATATAAAATAACCAAAACTATCATAAATACAATCCATGTAATGTGTGAAAAAATCATGTTTCATTGATGAGGTGGTTGTCCACCTGGCCCGAAACGAAGATATCATATTTCCTAAAAAATGAAATGTCTGAATGTATGTGTTATATAACAATTAATGAATAAAAAATAAATAAAAAATATAATATATATCATTTGAAAATAAAATATCAACAACTAATCCTTTAGAAGAGGTAATTCAAGAAAAGATAATATCGATTTGTGATGAGTTATTCTTCTATACGCACAGATAATGATTGTGTTTCCCATTTGATGGAAGTGTGTGTAGGTGTATATAAAACCCATAAAATAAAAAATATAAGAATATTTAGTATAATGGGATTATTATATAATAATTTAATAATAAAAATTTAGGGGGTTTATAATGAATAAAAATAGGAGTTCATCTTGATAGATGATACATCTTTTTTAGGTAATTAACTTTAGGTTTAATGAAAGGACTGTATTGGTTGTATTTATGACCATATTGAAGGTTATAAGTTGATATTAGGGATTTTTGGAGTATATTTTGATGTTTTGGGTCCCATAAAAATTGATTAATATGTGTAACGATGTGAGGGGGTGAGTTCCCATTCATATGTGGAGGGAGAGGACACACTTGAAATTTTCAAAAGAATTGCGTGCTCCAGACGTTTTTTTCTTCCATGGGGAATACATAACACATAAAATGAGTTATATGAAATAATTATATCTTAATTCATGTATAAAATTAGTTTTGGACATGTTTAGGTCCATTTTTATAGATTTTGTAGAATTTTTAACAATTGAGTAATCTTCATTTATCTTAATCGCTGTAAATAATTTTCATCACATTCACTATTTTTTTCAATTTTTTTTCAATTTTTTATAAATTATAAATTACTCTTGTTAAATAAATATAACCCATTTTAAAAAATCATAAAAAACAATATTTTTTAAATTTATGTAATATTAATCACGCAGATAGGACGAGGCAACAAGTTTTTATGATGAAAATGATCAAAACATTGAATTGATTTTATATACAAATAAAATTTCAAATTGCGTAAAATGACCTTAATTGAATTAATATAATTATTATCTAACATTATATACAATAATAAAATTAAAATATAATTTATTTGTATTAATAAATTAAAAAGAAATGTAGTTTTCCATTAAAATTAAATTTTCTTCATTATTCTTCAAAAAAATTAACTTAACATAAAATTAAAAAACATAATCCCAAAATAACTTTATATATTCCTCCATAAAAATGTTTTTCATAACAAAAAATAATATTTCTAATAGTTTTAAAAGTTATAATTAAAATTCTTCATCCATTAAAAGTATTAAAATTTTCCTTTATAATGAATATATCGATTTATGTATAATTTTTTTATACTTAACACTTCTCTAGAAAACAGACCATTTGAATGGTAAATAGTACACTTAATGTTATATATATATATATATATTTCTTTAAAATAATTTATTAAAATATATTTACTTAATTTTTTTAGTTAAATTTTGTAAATTAAAAAATATAGTTTTCCAGCAAAAGATTAAAAATATTTTTAGAAGGTTTTTCCTTTCATGTATAATTTATTGGCCTGTTAATTTTTCTTCATATATACATGATGATTTTTATCACAATTTTATTAAACATTTTCTCAAACTACACATCAATGTATATGTGAATATTATAGTAATTATTTATTAATAATATTAATAGTACATTGTATTTTGGTAAAATAAGGTACTGTGTGTAACTAAAGCTATCGAAAGAACATAGCATTATGCATTACAAAAGACACACATAGTTTTGTGTGTAGCATAAGAATAGTATTTTATTAAATGAAATACATGAAAAACATTGAGATATTATATAACGAAATATTTTTTAATAGTTTCAATAATTGAAAAATATAACAAATAATAAAAATAATTAAGAAAATATTTCACAAAATCTTAGGGATATTTATTAAATAAAATTAATTTATCTCTCAAAATTCATCTTGTTTATCAATGATAATATACATAAAAATTCAACTCATAGAAATCAGGTATCAAAAAATGAATACTAAGATCTCATTTAAAAAGAAATATGGAACCATAATGGTCACCCAAAGTAACTCATTATAAGGTTTCTATATTGGAGAACATAGGTTGAAAGTGAAAATGGAGAAATTGAATGGAAATATAACTATTATGTACTTATAAAGGGTAATATAGAACATGGTTAGGAGAAATCTAAGAATCTCAAAGCCATAAATATATGACGCTTGAATGATTTAACTGATATCATAAAAATTGATGATAATGGGAAAACATTTTATTTCAAGATATATTTCCTAATGTTTAATAATTTTCCAATGTATATATACATAAATTATTTTATTCCACTTCATATTCAAATTCTCACCCTTTGGATGGATCCTAAATAATTTCCAGATCATAACATACTCAAAAAATGAAGGTGAATTTTTAGGATTGAAGTACTAAACATCATATGATCCGTATATAGAATAACAAGTGATGTCATATGTCTTTGGTTATCATCAATAAAATGGTTAGAATAGGATATCCAATATGTATAAATCTTTATATACATAGATAATACATCAATTTTAAATTCCACTACTAGAGTCCATCGTAAATGATTACAGAAAAAGTCACCCATGTAACCCTTCAGAATGATGAAAATTTAAATCATTACAGAGTGGGTCCACAAATTTATGAAAATAATATTAATTTAGATCCCTCTAATAACATAATGTATCTATTTGTTGTCACATACTAAAAATGTGTATTAAATTATCATGTTTTATCATAATACATAGTAATAATCTGAATTTCCAAAAAACATTATTGAAAAAATTCATTATTTCTTATTCCAATGATCATTAGATATATAACATAAATAAAAAAATGAAATAAAATCAATATATAATAGAATATATCAAATTTTCAGCAAATATATTATCATTTTGGGGTTTTAAATACAACAAAATTTAAATTATCTATATCGTTATCCAATTATCCAAATAAAATATCATTTTCTAATCCTTTGGAACATGTTATGGATAAAATCACATAATTTAACATTCAAATTATAAAAATTATATTAGTTTTTAGTATTATTTAAAAAATTATTAAAAATCCTTCAACAAAGACTTCAACAAAAAATCATTATATACTTAATTATTTATTTAACATGATCATTTAATTCCAAAACATTTACATTTTAATGAAGAAACTTTATTCCTAAACCATTTATCAGAATTCAAAATCTTATTCATCAATATATTTTTCCTAGAATATCAATTATGAATCACATATTAAGATTCTTAAACATCAATATACTAAATATTCATATGTTTCATTATAACCATACAGTTTGAACATATCATACCTTTTTAATGCCATATGATGTCTCTTAATCATTATCATTATAACCAATACTCGTACTACCATCCTGAGTATCTTCGTATGATTTAAACTGCGACATCAATTTTTATAATTAGCATACTTTTGAAACATTAAATTTTATCCAAGTTCCTTCTAGTTCTCTCTATTGACTACGGAATGAAATCATACTATAAAAACTGTTTTCGTAGAAGAAAACCCATGAATTGTGAAAATTAACATATAGGATACCTAAATCATGAAACATATTTTGAAATCGATAATACCATATAATTATCCATATATTAGACTACAAAATTATATTTTGAAATATACTTATGGGTATTAATAATGTTTTCTCATCTTAGTTTTCAATGGTTCACTACACCTTTACTTTGATACTAAATATTGTGACCAAAAAATAACAAAGATGGATATTACATAATTTTAGAGGAATATTCAGAACATAATAAAAATAAATACATGAGCACCATAATAGTTCTGTTTCATTTTAAATATAAAAATATATATTTTTTAACATTGTGAAAGGTCTCTAAATAATCCAACAAAAATATTCCCCAATACTACTCTTACATAAAACAATTCTTCATAAAAATGGGAATATAAACATTAGAAAGGGTGAGCTTAGGCGATCAAAAAGGGTAAACATATATGATATATAATAAAAAAAAATAACGGTCTATGAACACCAGAATAAAATTTTAATATCATACACTACAAATAAAATATCAAATAAATTATACATGGAATAAATATTGGATTTTCATAATACATAAATAATAAAGAATTCAAGATCAAAATATATTATTATATAAAATATGAAAACAAAATGGAATTGTTTTAGAAAAAAAACATATAAAATTATTTAAATAGTTTTAATAAAATTCTAGAAAGGCCATCATTGTAGAATGTGTTCACTCCCAAAACCATGTAAGTTTTCAAGGTTTATTCACAAGGCAATCTTAGTGGACAATGTCATTTAATGAACTCGTTTCACCCATTATTCACGTGATGTATTAGTTAAACAGGTTCACATCCCATTACATTTGTGTATTAATGAACTGGTTTTAATAACTATTCAATCCTTATATTACTTTATCATGTTCACATCTTGTTCAATAAAAATATTACTAAATTGGTTTCACTTCACATTTCATAACTATTATAATGAATAGGGTTCACATTCCATTCTAACCTGGTATTACATAACAAGGTTCACATCCTATTCTAGATAATTATTGTTGGACCAAGATCTTTCCACAATCCAACCCTATATTACTGAACCGATTTCACATGCCATTTTGGACATATTTATCTTATGAGATATAAATTGTTACCCAATGCATTGAAGGGAGGTGTTGGTCATATCCATCACATAATGAAATCAAAGATATGTAATCCAGAATATCATAATCATTTTTTATATCATTACCCATAAAATAAATCAGTATCAAAATTTTTTAACCTCTCATAAAATATAGAAAATAGAAAAGTTTTATTATCATAAAATTATAGATTATGACATAAAAAAATTGGTTTTAAAAAGAATGGTATCATTGTATACATCATGAAATAGAAAAATGTTTATAAATAAGTTATCATCATGCAAAAATTAATGAATTAATTATAATAGTTTGTTGTAATATATTACTGTCAAAGAGTAAAAGATATAACATTATGTAATATTATATTTTGAATGTTTTTAAATAATCTTTTTATATTTCATAAGTAAAATATTCTTTCACTAAAAATCACTTTTTAAAAGATAAATTATTTTCTGAAGAATTATCATCGAGAACATATTTCATAACATATAAAATAAATAAAGAAAAAGATTTAATTATGTTCTTGAGGAAAATATAATTTTATATTTAAAAATCATTTCATTAAAAAACAATAGAAAAGTATTCTATTTAAATAAAATTGAAAAATTATAAAGGGTTGTGAAAAACACTTCTTAAAACATAAAAAATTTAGAAAAGTTTTTTCATTGAAAATATATTTGAGAACATATAACGAACGATTTGAAAATAATTTATATCATTTTATAAGAAAATCAAATGAAAATATCATTAAAAAATTAAATATTTTTATAAAACATTTTCTCATGAATAAAACAGATTTCCAAATGAAGGGAATTAATGACTTGTTTCATTAATGGAGTATGCTTAATTATATTAATTAACATAGAGTAAAATATTTATAAAAAATCATGAATATATGATGAATAAACAAATGATAATAAAATTCATGATTTTTATAGATAGTTGGATCATAATCTATCATCAACAGAAACCTAATCATCAACAATCCAAATAAACAAAAAACTGTTAGCAAAAAACTCATAACACTTTGGTAACATTGAATCTTAATCCCCATAAGAGAATGAAATTACATGGATATTGATGAATGATAAATATTATTATATTCATTATATATATTTTCAAAGGATTGTAATACCCCACATTAATTAATGTAGGTACATAGCATAACATGTGTCTAAAAGAAGGAAAATAGATAACAAATAACTTTACTGATTCAGTATCTTTTGAACCATATAATACAAGATAAAGATATCATAAAATTGATATTTATATACCATTATATTTATGTATAGTAATCCAAGAATATTTTAATGGGAAGTATATACACCAAAAAAAGAAATGAGTGGTCAATAATGCAGATGTCTCATAGAAAAAAAGTGAGTCATGAAATCACCTTACTGTAAGAGTAACTTTTGAATCATGATATATGTGACATTATAAATCAATTGAAACAATTAATATCATTAAATATATAGATTTCATGAAATTACTTTTCATATGTATGTATATACACTACATAAAATAAATTAGTGGTAAATAGGGCATGCATCTCATGGATACCAAAAGTGAGATTAGATTCACTTACATTATTTCATTATTTTTACATACACATTGAAACCAAATGTATAATAAATATATATTTAGTATATATATACCATATATTAATATTATATTATATCTCACAATGTATAATTTTACTATTACTCTATATTAAAATATTATTTTCAATTTCAAGCTGAAATTGTGTTTCTGGTAATAATCACATTTTTTAATATATATTTTGACTTGTTATTCATGATCCTCGTACAAAGATTATGATTTACATATTTAAAAAAATATAAAACATGATATAAATATCATCTATATATACTCATTATATAGGTATATATAATAATATATTAATAAAAAAAATATGAAATTCAATAGACTGTCCATGGAGATGATAGGTATAACACCCCCAAATGATAAAAGGGTTAAATGGACAAATGATATTACTCATTTCAACAAGGTGACCCATCTTTTTTGGGATCTTACCTTACTAGAACTCCAGTGTTTAGTGTGTTTGGATAGGGGTAGTGTTTAGGATGGGTGACCACCTGAGAAGTTTCCTAGGGTGTGTGTCAGTGAGGAAAAAACCCACTAGAAAGGACATGTATTGGCCTATCGGGATAGTCATTAGTTAGATTACTCGTTCGGGCACATGGGTGGGCCCCAGGGTTGGGATCTTGTGTTTATAGGGTAACTGGTGGTACCTGGTGGTATAGGACTTGACAACCATGTTATGGTAGGGTGTTTGTCGTGTCACTGGGTCCCAGTTGTCACATTTGGTATAATAGGTGGTACCCAACCTTATGTGTGGTGCACTACCTGGGTCTAGATGTAGGGCCCGCGATGACGACGTTGTGCTCTAAGGGGGGGGGGGTTATTATAACACCCTTGAATGATAAAGGGTTACATGGATAAATTATATGAGTCGTGTAATCAAGGAGGACCTTCGTTTTTAATACCCTACCTGATTAGAACACCACAGTTATGTTGGCTCATCCTAGAGTAGTGATCTGGATGTGTTAATTTATGGTAAGTTTCCCAAGGCGTGTTTGAGCGAGGAAAAAACACACTAGGAAGGATATGTGTTGTCCTGTGGGTACCATCATTAGTCATAGGACCTGTTCGAGCATGTGGGTGGGCCCTAGGGTGGGGATGATGAGTCTTCGGGGCAACTAGTGTTACCTGGTGGGCCAGGACACAATGGCCACATTACATCGGGGTGTCTGTGCAATCACCGTGACCTAGTTGTTACAATAGGACATACACATACATTAATAATCTTTTTAGATTCTAATCAAATTGAAATAAAGAAAATAAATGAAATATATGTATATATATATATAATAATTCCAATATAATTATTATTAAATATTTCTAATATAATCACACTAATGTAATATTTAATACAATCTATGTATAGTGTGAACGAATCATATCCCTTATATGAGGCGGTAGTTTTCAAGTCCACAAATGACGTTTTGGAATTCCCAAAAAAATTGTAACTATGAATGTATGTGTTATATAATTACTAAAAAAGAATAAATTCATCATAAATATAATATATAAAAAAAAATATACTTTAAATCATTATTCCCAACCTTTAATGGTGTTAATTTAATAATGAATGACATTGGTTCGAGGGTCGATATTCCTCTATACACATGAAAAATGGTTGGGTATCGCAGTTGAAGGAGTTGTGTGTTAGTGGAGGTAAAAAACAAAAGATAACAAAATCGATGAATATTTATTAATTTTATTTTATTATAAAATTATATAATAATAATAATTTATTACGTTAAGAATGAAATAAAAAAATAATTCCTGATGAACAATGTGACCCTTTGTGAATTTTCTTTGGGATAGCACCAAAGGACTAATATGGAATCATTTACATAAAAAATATGCAAATAAAATGAGATGAGGTACGGTGGGAGTATAGTTTTATTTTTTCCTAGAAAGTGTAATTTATTGGTGTCATTATTGGTGAGGGGGGTTGAATTCCCTTTTATATGTGGAGGGAGTAGAAACTTGTGGGATTTTTTAAAATAATTATTTACTCCCCATGTCATTACCTACCAAGAGGCATGCATAACACACAAAAATCTATTTATATGAAATTTTAGGTCTATATATTAATATAAAATTTGTTTTGGAGAAGTGAATGTTTGTTTTTATACCATAATATTATAGTTTTACCACTAGTTAATATTATTTTTACCATAATTGTTCTAATTGTTTTTATCAATTTTACTAATTTTTATAGTCAAAAATATATTTTATTGTATTAGAAATTATAAAATTTTCTTATTCAAAATATATAGTCCATATTTTCAATTCGAAACATATATGTTGTAAACATTAATTTAAAATTATTCTTTCATATCGAATGAGACAATGAGTTTTGAAAGTGAAAATGTTTAAACATTTTAAATGTTTTTATATCCAATTTCAACCTAAATTTTTTCCAATGGATTAAATTGATTTTATAGGTTAATATATTATGTAATTATAATTTTAAACTAAATTGAAATAAATTGTAACCAAATATATATAAATTTCAAGAAAATGAATTTTTGATATAAAATACAGCGTTTTTTACTATTCAACAAAAATTAAAACATCTCAGAAAAATACAAAAATATGACACAATGTAAAATTTTAAAATAAAATTTTAAAAATGATTTTAATTTTTAAAACTATAATTTATAAATTTTTCCATAATTTTATTTCAGAATATCGAATATTTAAAATTGTTAAAAATTACCTTTTAGAAAGATAATATATCTTTAGGCATAAAATTGGAGTTATTGTTATATTTGGTCAAGAAAATAGATAATATAAACTTTAAATGTTTAAATTAATAATATATATATATATATCCTTAAATGATTTTATCAAGATATTATTTATTTATTTATAGATGTAAAATGTGATTAATTTCATAAATAAAGTTTTCCAGCTAAAGTTTTCAAATATTTTCAAAAGTGTTTTAATATTATATCTAGTTAATTAGTCACAAAATAATTATTATTATATATATGTGTAAACCAATTTTTAATAATTTCTTTTAATAATTTGATGATGAAACACAAATCACACCACATCATAGTGATGGTACATCGTACTTACACATACATGGTGATTTTGTTTTTCATAAGGTGGATGAAATATGGAGTATGGATTTCCAATGATCATGATGAAATATAAATATTTATATGATAATTTATTTATTTATTTATCATAGAAAAAAATTTTTCCAAGGATTTAGTAAAATAAATAATCTTGAATGATTCATTAAAGATGATTACCTATTATTTTGTGGAAATCATTTAATCAACACTTACAGGATCAAGGGTAGGTATTTTCGAAGGAACAGACCATATGTTACATATAAATGGAAGTTGGTAATAAGAATTAATTTTTATTATTTGATGCATAATCCTAATGGTGGTTAAATTAAATGCACAGTGGAGTTACCCATTAGAATTGAGGTGATGGAATCTTTTGGAAATTCAGAAAATATTCAATTATAGAAAATTAATTTTCTATCCAAATAACAAAAAATGGCCATGATTATAATATGAGATGGAATAAGTTTATAATGTCATCATAAAATAAAATATTTTTTTAAATTTTGATCCTTATCATTTTTATTAACTGTAGGTGACCTATTTTAATTTTAATTAGGGTAAAAAAATTATTTATAATTAATGTTTGGGTAATTTTTACATATAAAATTTCAGTTAGACTAAAAATGGAAATATTATTAAATATTTGAACTTTTTAAAATATGAATTTATTTTTAATGTTATTTAATGATCATAAAATAATTTTACAAAATACTTTTTTTATAATAAATCATTAGCATCAATTTTTTCACTATTCCTTACACTCACCATAAAAAAATAAGCATAATAATATAAATTCAGGAAATCATCAATAATCCTTTAATATGTCATAATAATCCATAAAATTCATGGATTACCTTAATTAATTGCAATATTTTAGTATAATTTATTTTATTGTTTCATTAGTAAAATAATTAATGATTCATAATGGTATAATTATTTAAGTTAAATATTTCATAACTAAAAATTAAAACTAAAATACCATTTCAATGATAAAAAATTTATATTTCAATATAATTTCTATAGTTTAATATATCTTTATAATACCACCATGTTAAATATAATATTTTTAATAAGAATACAAATTTCAAATCTTTGTCTTTTCATTAATTTAAATATATCAAATATCATAACCTTACCCAAATTTCCTCGAAATACATAAATAAAATTTTATCATGTAAATATATTTATCAAGGTAAAAAGGGGATCTTATATTAGATAATAAGATTCCTTTTTCCCATGTTGACACATACGATATGTTTATATCAATAAAAGATACATTTTTTACATTCTGATATTTAAATAATATCCAATTGTTTCTTCATGGTGAAGTGTCTATTATATTACATAAATTATAACATTATGATAGATATATTAATTATAAATCATCCATTAAATTTTTTATAAATTTTAGTGTTATTTTATAGCTCTTCGGATTATTTAACCTTAGTAACCCGACTTACCCTTTAACATGGCTATAAAATTTTACCAATGTTACTGATCATATTCACCAAAAATGGGTCCTATTTAAAAAATTTCTAATTTTTTATTTCAAATATAGTCTCCAGTTTTTGAAATTCCGAAAATAGAAGTGTTTGAATAAAATTATAAATTTTAGTGATAAAATGCATCGAAAGTTAGGTTTTCAGAAAAAACACCTCTTAAAAAATATTGAATGTTTATACACTTAAGTTAAGTATAAAACCATAAAAATTAATTGGAATAATATAAATATAAACTATATAATGATAATTTAAAAATAATAAAATGAATAATTCTTCATTGTAAATAAAATAATGTTTTCAATAATACTATTATTATTCATTACTCATTGAAATATCAATATTTTCATAAAACTCTCACAAATTCATTATTAGGCAATTTTGTCATTTTAAATTCACAGATGACATATTATTATAAAATTAATATATTATAACATAAAAAATACAATTTTTATTATTATAATAAAGTGGAAAAAATATATAAATATGCAATCTATTATGACATGTGTGGTTACAAAATTAATCATATGGAAATTATTAAAATCAAATAAATATGTCATATTACAAAAATAAACTATTGATAAAAACAATTATAATTTACAAATGATATCATATTCAAAGACAAAATTTTTACGAAACATTATTTAATAATTAATAATGGAAAATTCATAGTCCTAAAAATTATATAGGAATATATAAGAGTTAAGAAATCAAACTATTCACCTTTAAATGATCATAAACAAACCTTAAATTAGGATTTGATTTTAATACCATATGAAATCAATATATTTCTATTAAAACCCTTATAAATCATCTTAAAAAATGTATATACCATGGAAAGTTTTCCTTATAGTCACCCTTATAATGGTATTACATATCATATTAATTCCCATATATCATATGGTTAACATATCATCGGTACTCTAAATCAACTTACCTAATAAATTTGAGAGTTATATCAGACTCACATATCAATAGATATATTTTTAGATCACAAATAATTCATATAAAATTAAGAATAACTTTTCCATGAGAAAAAAAATAAATATTTCATTTCTATAAAAAACGTATAAATTATACTTTAAAACTCATTTATAGAAGCAGTTTCTAGCATTAGATAAAAACAATGATGAATATCCTATGCCATTGAGAATTGAAAAAATTTAGAATATTTTTATAATAAAATTAAATAGTATTTAGATTGGAAAAAAATGGTAACATTGAGGTGAATCCTTTCAAAGGATAACAACAATAATAGTGGGATGATATTCTCATTCGATTGAAATAAAAAAAATCATTTAAAACTTTTTAAAAAAAAATCATAAAGTAATCCATATGAAAAAATATAAAAATTGACCCTTTAATACATTTTATGCAAAATGAAAATGTATATTAAAATTTTTTAATAAAAAAAAGAATCAATGATAACAACATCAATAATTTTTTTAATATAATAATGAAATTGTGGAATTGACATTTAAAATATTTAAAATAATATTTTGATGAAAAATAATTTACAAATTTATTAACATTTCAATCCAAAAATTATTTTATGAAATAAAATGAAAAGTATTTGTAAATGATATAAATTTTAGTAAGTCAATTGTAAAATTCATCAGTATGTATGTATATACTCTATAGAATGAAAACATGTGTTATACATGGTATGAGTCTAAATAAAAGGAAATTGAATGAGAAACCGAAAAATCATGAGTCCCACTAACCTCGAATATAAATTAACACCAATTTAATAAAAATATATAAATTTTATACTTTCCTGATAATTTTTTTTAACTTTTATTACAATACTATTTTATTTTTTTTCCATTTATTAAAATTCTTTATATAGTTTTTAGATATTTTATGTTCGTGTTAGAAGTTTTGAGAACCACAATTTCAAAATAAGAAAATATCTATGGTAGGATATTTGTTATTTGAGGTGTAATTATTCTATAATAAAATGAATAATAATCATGAAATAATTTCAATTTCAGTACATTTCATACACTTTTATACCTATCCATGTATGGTTGTATGAAAAATGAATTAGAACACATCATGGTAGTGGTAATCCAAACATTCACACAAACAACATTATAATATTCAATAGATTTAAGGGTATGAAAATAGAATAAATAAAATATTTATAGAATTATAATTATTTCATGAATATCTTATACAATTCATAAACACACAATTATATATTTCCATGAGAGGCGATAAGGAAAAATGAATCAAATCTCTTTGTGGAGTTGGTTGTCCATACATATGCTCGCAAAAAGATTCCATTCCTTATTGGGTAGAAAAGGAGATGAAAAAGGGTTCAAGATGAATAATAATAAACATTAATTATTAGGATTATAATAATGTTATTATATTATCAATTCTTATGATTATTTTAATTATGTATAATATGAGATAAATAAAAAACACTCTGTTAGGAGTTAAATAACTTCCATAGAATAGAACCATTGTTTTACACAATAACTCTTCTTGGTTGGTAATTTTTTAACAACCAGAACTATATGTTATGGGATAGAGGATATGGTTAAGAGGTTATATTGGTACTAATTGGTCAATAAATAGTGATCAATATATATGAAAAAATAACAAATGGAAATGTTCTTATATAAGTGATGGAAAAAAACATAGAATTATATAATAGATTTAAATTTAATATGTATCATAGTCTTGTAACATGTAAAAATTTATACAATTTCATTAAATGTTATTTAAGTACAAAAATAACATTAATAATTAAATTTTAATGTGTTTAGGTGACATTTTAAAATACATGTTTTAGAATAACACATATATTATCCTTTTTTGACAATATCATTAATAATAGTATTTTTATTCATTAAGTGTTATAATTTTATTTATAATGTGATTGGTGGATAACATTGTCACGACCCCCTTCCATCAAAGATGCCCCTCCTGAGCTGGCAATGGTGAAAGGGAGATAATGACCCCCGAGTCCCGCCTCCAGTAGGCCCCGGGGTGGCGACTAGCACAAAGGGTATGATTTTACACAAATATGGGAGGCATTACCCTTTTTATTATTTTGGATCGGGAAATAGGACAAGTCAACCACCAAAAAGGGAAAAGAACAAGTGTATATAAATAAACCCAAACCAAGCCCACATGCATGTTTCAACAATTTTTATAACAAGGTATAAGTACAAGGAAGCTCAAAAGTACAATGCCAAAGAAAATAAGAGAACAACAACTACAACAACTCCAACTGCCCGACTAGTAGGGTACCGCATGGCCCTGGTAGTCCACCTGGAAACCAGAAAGTAAACGTAGGGTGAGCATACAAGTATACTCAGTAGAGAACCTAAAGCTATCATGCACAAGTGGGGAGACACCCTAAGGTCCCGTGAGAAAACAGAAGAACCAGAAACTAACAAGGAAAAACTATCCACCCAGCCTCACTGGTCACACTCACCAAGTAACACAAACAAGTTTAGTATATACATAGAACAAAAGTATTGGGTACCCCGCACCATTTCCCACTTAATTAGATGCCGCTCTTCCTAATGGAAAACGTCCTGATGCAACCACACTCTTCCCGCCCACACACACCTGGGCCAAACCACGTAGACCGCCCGCACACACCTGGGCCTGAAAACCACGCATCTCCCCCACACACACCTGGGCCACAACCACTAACCCGCCCGCAGACACCTGGGCCTCATCCTGAAGGTTCTTGGTAACGGTAAGCCTGCCCGAAGAGTCTTGGGATAAAGGTCACCTCAAGCCATCACAGCCTCCGAGACCTACCCAAAGAGTCTTGGGTGTAAGGTCACCTCAAGCCATCATAGCCAATGGAAGAAGGAGCAGGAAGGAGCTAGTAACCAAGCGGGAACACCCTCTCCCATAAAATGAGAGTGTTCGGCACTAGGTTCTTGACATGGGTGTGGTGTGAAAAAACCCAAAGATACAATTATATATATACATATACCAAACACAGAGCCCATCCTATGGCTTCTTAAAAAGAGAAACTGAGCATGTGCCTCAGCACTGCTACCACGAAGCATGCATCAACAACCAAACAATCATCCCGCAACCCCATTTAGGTTATCATGTTTCATGAAATGGTTTAACAAAAATTTTACTACTGGGCAACTATCATCCAGACAAAACCTTTCACAAACATGTCCCTGCCATCCACAACCAAGGTTAGGTAAAACGCAAGCAACCACATGCCATTTCATTTACAAAAGATTATCACTACCATACAACATTCCATCATTCATTTATTTCAAAGTTCCACACATAAAACCCTTTCCACACACAAAACATTTCCGCATTTGAAAACAGCTTTTACTTCAAAACACTTTTCATAATCAAAAAACTTTTCATAAATAAAGGTATTTTAGACAAAACAACCAAACCACAACCATGTTCATTATTCCAAGTTTGTTCAATCAGGTTGATCACACAAGGTTTTCATTCTCATTTAATCATTCAGTCTTTACGTGCTTATCAATTTTCCATGTTTTAACAAAACCAACCACAAACAATTCAGATATCAATTGCGCACGCAAAGGCCACCAACGGCCTTGATTTTCAGTAGGCAAAGGCCTTTCAATCCAAAATCAGATTCTGAAGATAATGAAACTGGAAGGAAATAGAAACAGCACAAAACCCCAAACCCTTCTTTATCCTATTATTATCTTTATTTAAAGTTCAACTACATCCCATGGAACAAAAGAAAAATATCCCACCCCGCATGTTGCACCAATAATAGAGACGAAGGTAAACCCCTACCTCAAAAGGTCCCGATCACGTCGCATCCGACGACGTCCTTCGGTGTCCTCCGCCTTCGCCAAACCCGACAAACGCTTCCTAGGATGGAAGCTGGAGAAGGAAGGCCGGAAGGAAAGTTGAAAAGTCCGGGATTAGAAGCTTCGTCTCGTCGCTACGATCCTGTGGCCGCTGATGTATTATAATTCGGAGCTCGGACAAAGAAGTTAGAGGAGGAATACTTCTCAATTGTCTAAGAGCGTCGTCATACGACAAAGAAGCGATCGATATGGAAGATAAAACATGACCTCGTTCTTATATAGGCAACGAATAGGTAAATCCGTATTCAGCGTGCATTAATGAATACACGATGTGACCGTACATACGTTACATGTTTTGATTGGTTAACACATCACGCGGTTTCCACGCGTTTTAATAATAATGATAATTCTATCAATATGTGGTGTTTCGTTGACCCGAGGCATGAGTCATAAAAGTAGCTCATTAATGGTCTTAAAATGACCGTCATAACTTCAGGGTTACACTGTCGCTGACGGATCGTCAATCTGATACCGTATGAGGGAGATACGTTGGATACAAGATCCCGTAATAATAACAATATTAAATCTATTAATTCATGAGCGTTTCGGGTACCCAATCCGAAAACCCGAAAAAGACATCCAATATTGGACTCATAATTTTCGTCTCGTAGTCAGGGTCGCACTGCCACTGATGGTTCGTGAAACCGAGGTCGCACGAAGAAGTTACGGACAAAAAAGTGTTTTATCAACAAAATTAATAATAACAATATTTTATTATTATTATTAATCAATTATTTATTTATTTTTCATAACTCCAAAAGAATTCACATTTTGGAGTCTTCATGGGCGCTATAATTAAGCACCAATTCCTCCTTTTTCATTTATTTGTCTTTTAATTTTATTTCTCTTATTATTATTATTTTGTTTCTCTCTCCAATCTATTTTTTTTCTTTCATGATTCTCTCCCACCACCAAAAGTGGCGCCTCCCATTTCTTTTACTCCATGTGGAACGCCCCAAACTCCATTATCACTTCAACTTTATTATTTAATAAAATTAATAATAATAACACCCATAATTAATGTACTAATTTAATCCCATTAAATTAGTTTGCCATGGTTATTATGTTAAAACCATTCCATTTAATTAAATTCAAATAATTTAATTTACTAACCAAAAATTAAACCCATTTAATTTAATTTACCAATCACACACATATTTCTGTCACCTTTATCATTATTATTTAATTCAATAGTAATAAATCCTCTTTCAATTTCATCAACGAGTCCCCATCATTATCATTAATAATAATTATTATTATTGACGCCCATTATTTTCACATAATTACTCCATATATCCCATAACATTATATTCACGCATGGTTGGGAACCCCATTCACGTGCCTCTTCACGTTATTATTATTATAAAAAATTATTATATTATAATACCCTTTTAATGTTATTAACACAATTCCAACTTTAATTGTGGAGAACCGCAGAACGCCTCCTGTACAAGGTCACACCCATGCACACCATGCATTTCATTCCATTATAATTTATTACATGAGCCTCATTTATTGTAATTTATTCTTTTATAACTTATTCTATGCGCCTCCAATCATTTTATTAAATATATTCGATTTTATTTCTTATATTTTACAATGATTAAATTAAAACCATTTTATCTAATTAACACCAAATATTTTCATGCCACCATTATCAATTATTATTATAAAAAATTATTATTACAACACATGTCGTGTCTGACCACATCAAATTTTTTTACAAAGAAATGGACCGGAGAGGTCCGGGCCATTACACCAGATACCTCTCAAAACATTCTCGTCCTCGAGAATTAAAACCGACCCATAAAAAGGGGAAAGGTCCGAACAACCACCCCTCAAGATACCTCTCCGGCCTCTTGTCATAACAAGAAACAACCGACAACCCTAATTATGTGAGTTAGGAATTCCCTCTCCCTTGTCGAGATATTATCCGCTTTAGGCGGCACTGACTCGCCTGCACGGGTTTAATCGCATCCGCATTAATGCCTCTCGATTAAGGACTAAGCCTTCCCACTTCCATATATTAGGATTTTCCAACATACACTTCCCCCAACACCATACAAAACATCAATAAATTTCCCGAACACATGGCTTGAGGAATTCCTTCTCCCATGTCGAGATATTATCCGCTTTAGGCGGCACTGACTCTCCTGCACGGGATTAATCGCATCCACATTAATGCATCTTGATTAGGGATTAGGTCCTCCTCCCCCAACATGTTATGACTCTTCACAAACATTTAATGGAAAGAGGGAAACAACTTATCATTATAAATTCATGAAAAAGTTCCAGGCCCAAAGCGTGGGCGTGAATGAGTTTCAACAAAGGAGTGTGATGATCTTGAATTTAAAAAAAACATAAATGAGAGAATTTAAGTAAAACCGGAAACATATCTCCTGATCTTTGGCCTTGCTAGGGTTTCCACTTCTATTGCATGAAACTGTCTGTGTCCCACTCCTCTGCCGTTCTGTTGACGTCCAGGTGCAACAGTGGTTCGGTAAACAGGGAACGCCTAAGCCCAAGTAGTAATGAAAAACTCAAAGTTTTAATTATCATTTCATTTCAATTTCTTTCCCAGAACACCCAAATCAAGTAAAACACAAACATTATGATGCATGTACCTTCCCTAGGGTCTCTACCCTGCAATCAATATAGTCTCACATGGTCGTTCGGTAGGCTCAGAGTCCTTGCATCGGATCACGGGGGCCCTAAAATCCCGTGTCCTAGCCGGTCTTCCCTGGCCTATGTCACGCACAAAGATTAACGAACACTGTTTCCCTACCATCCCATGCAATCCTCACTGTGCCTAACTCCAGACTCCATCCTATCTCTCAACCATCACCTCTGATACCATTCTGTCACGACCCCCTTCCATCAAAGATGCCCCTCCTGAGCTGGCAATGGTGAAAGGGAGATAATGACCCCTGAGTCCCACCTCCAGTAGGCCCCGGGGTGGCGACTAGCACCAAGGGTATGAGTTTACACAAATATGGGAGGCATTACCCTTTTTATTATTTTGGATCGGGAAATAGGAAAAGTCAACCACCAAAAAGGGAAAAGAACAAGTGTATATAAATAAACCCAAACCAAGCCCACATGCATGTTTAAACAATTTTTATAACAAGTTACAAGTACAAGGAAGCTCAAAATTACAATGCCAAAGAAAACAAGAGAACAACAACTGCAACAACTCCAACTGCCCGACTAGTAGGGTCCCGCACGGCCCTAGTAGTCCTCCTGGAAACCTGAAAGTAAACGTAGGGTGATCATACAAGTATACTCAGTAGAGAACCTAAAGCTCTCGTGCACAAGTGGGGAGACACCCTAAGGTCCCGTGAGAATATAGAAGAACCAGAAACAAACAAGGAAAAACTATCCACCCAGCCTCACTGGTCACACTCACCAAGTAACACAAACAAGTTTAGTATATACATAGAACAAAAGTATTGGGTACCCCGCACCATTTCCCACTTAATTAGATGCTGCTCTTCCTAACGGCAAACGTCCTGACGCTACCACACTCATCCCGCCCGCACACACCTGGGCCAAACCACGCATCCCGCCCGCACACACCTGGGCCTCACAACCACGCATCTCGCCCGCACACACCTGGGCCACAACCACTAACCCGCCCGTAGACACCTAGGCCTCATCCCGAAGGTTCTTGGTAACGGTAAGCCTGTCCGAAGAGTCTTGGGCTAAAGGTCGCCTCAAGCCATCACAGCCTCCGAGACCTACCCGAAGAGTCTTGGGTGTAAGGTCAGCTCAAGCCATCATAGCCTATGGAAGAATGAGCAGGAAGGAGCTAGTAACTAAGGGGGAACACCCTCTCCCATAAAATGGGAGTGTTCGGCACTAGGTGCTTGACATGGGTGTGGTGCGACAAAACACAAAGATACACTTATATATATACATATACCAGACACACAGCCCAACCTATGGCTTCTTAAAAAGAGAAACTGAGCATGTGCCTCGGCACTGCTACCACGAAGCATGCATAAACAACCAAACAATCATCCCCCAACCCCATTTAGGTTTTCATGTTTCATGTAATGGTTTAAAAAATTTTTTACTACTGGGCAACTATCATCCAGACAAAACCATTCACAAACATATCCCTTCCATCCACAACCAAGGTTAGGTAAAATGCAAGAAACCACATGCCATTTCATTTACAAAAGATTATCACAACCATACAACATTCCATCATTCATTTATTTCAAAGTTCCACACATAAAACCCTTTCCACACACAAAAGATTTCCGCATTTGAAAACACATTTTACTTCAAAACACTTTTCATAATCAAAACACTTTTCATAAATAAAGGCATTTTACACAAAACAAACAAACCACCAACATGTTCATTATTCCAACTTTGTTCAATCGGGGTGATCACACAAGGTTTTCATTCTCATTTAATCAGCCAGTCTTTACGTGCTTATCCATTTTCCATGTTTTAACAAAACCAACCACAAACAATTCAGATATCAATTGCGCACGCAAAGGCCACCAACGACCTTGATTTTCAGTAGGCAAAGGCCTTTCAATCCAAAATCACAATCAGAAGATAAAGAAACTCGAAGGAAATAGAAATAGCACAAAACCCCAAACCATTCTTTATCCGGTTATTATCTTTATTTAAAGTTCAACTGCATCCCACGGAACAAAAGAAAAATATCCCACCCCGCATGTTGCACCAAAAAGAGTGACGAAGGTAAACCCCTGCCTCAAAAGGTCCCGATCACGTCACTTCCGACGACGTCCTTCAGTGTCCTCCGCCTTCGCCAAACCCGACAAACGCCTCCTAGGATGGAAGCTGGAGAAGGAAGGCCAGAAGGAAAGGTGACAAGTCCGGGCTTAGAAGCATCGTCTCGTCGCTACGATCCTGTGGCCGCTGACGGATTGTAATTCGGAGCTCGGAAAAAGAAGTTAGAGGTGGAATACTTCTCGATTGTCCAAGAGCGTCGTCGTGCGAAAAAGAAGCGATCGATATGGAAGATAAAACATGAACTCGTTCTTATATAGGCAACAAATAGGTAAATCCGTATTCAGCGTGCATTAATGAATACACGATGTGACCGTACATACGTTACATGTTTTGATTGGTTAACACATCACGCAATTTCCACGCATTTTAATAATAATGATAATTCTATCAATACGTGGTGTTTTGTTGACCTGAGTCATGAGTAATAAAAGTAGCTCCTTAATGGTCTTAAAATGACCTTCATAACATCAGGGTTACGCTGTCGCTGACGGATCGTCAATCCGATACCGTATGAGGGAGATACGTTGGATACAAGATCCCGTAATAATAACAATATTAAATCTATTAATTCATGAGCGTTTCGGGTACCCAATCTGAAAACCCAAAAAAGACATCCAATATTGGACTCATAATTTTCGTCTCGTAGTCAGGGTCGCACTGCCACTGACGGTTTGTGAAACCGAGGTCGCACGAAGAAGTTACGGACAAAAAAGTGTTTTATCAACAAAATTAATAATAACAATATTTTATTATTATTATTAATCAATTATTTATTTATTTTTCATAACTCCAAAAGCAATCATGTTTTGGAGTCTTCATGGGCGCTATAATTAATCACCAATTCCTCCTTTTTCATTTATTTGTCTTTTAATTTTATTTCTCTTATTATTATTTTTTTTGTTTCACTCTCTAATCTATTTTTTTTCTTTCATGATTCTCTCCCACCACCAAAAGTGGAGCCTCCCATTTCTTTTTATCCATGTGGAACGCCCCAAACTCCATTCTCACTTCAACTTTATTATTTAATAAAATTAATAATAATAACACCCATAATTAATGTACTAATTTAATCCCATTAAATTAGTTTGCCATGGTTATTAAGTTAAACCCATTCCATTTAATTAAATTCAAATAAATTAATTTACTAACCAAAAACTAAACCCATTTAATTTAATTTACCAATCACACACATATTTCTATAACCTTTATCATTATTATTTAATTCAATAGTAATAAATCCTCTTTCAATTTCATCAACGGGTCCCCATCATTAACATTAATAATTATTATTATTATTGACGCCCATTATTTTCACATAATTACTCCATATATCCCATAACATTATATTCATGCATGGGTGGGAACCCCATTCACATGCCTCTTCACGTTATTATTATTATAACAAATTATTATATAATAATACCCTTTTAATGTTATTAAAACAATTCCAACTTTAATTGTGGAGAACCGCACAACGCCTCATGTACAAGGTCACACCCATGCACCCCATGCATTTCATTCTTTTATAATTTATTACATGAGCCTCATTTATTGTAATTTATTCCTTTATAACTTATTCTATGCGCCTCCCATCATTTTATTAAATATATTCGATTTTATTTCTTATATTTTACACTGAATAAATTAAAACCATTTTATCTAATTAACACCATATATTTTCACGCCACCATTATCAATTATTATTATAAAAAATTATTATTACAACACGTGTCGTGTTTGACCACATCAAATTTTTTTACAATGAAATGGACCGGAGAGGTCCGGGCCGTTACAAACATGTTATCCTTTTAGAAAATTTTAAACAATTTACTATAACATGTATCCATTATGATGGCTATTTTTAATTTTAGATAATTTGATTTGATATTATTTAACATGAACAGTGCTTAATTTAATTTAGGGACTACTTATAAAATTTTATTTTAATGAAATTAAAAAATATATATTTTAGGTATAAACACATTTATAATAATTTATACATTATAATTTCATATTAATATTGTTTCTTATCTAAATTAATCAAGATAAAAGTATATTTTTTGTTTTTATAATTATTTACCATTATTTTTCAACTTTTTCCACTAGCATCCATCCTACATTAATATTTTTTTATTTTAAAAGAGAGGTGGAAAGCTAGAATATAATAACAATGGCCTAAAATAATGTAGTCCAATAGCATCATCTGTCACAAGATTAGCACACTTCGGGGGAGGAATATTTTGGTATTAAATAAGACACCGTTGTTATCATGGGAGATCCGTGAGGCTAGGAAGTCGACAACCATATTCCATTCCTACTATGTGTGAGTAATAAAAATTTGATTGGATATAAGACTCCATCATCTACGAACAAGATAAGTGATACCCCATGTAATTGAGATAGACTATGTGATTCCTCATTATGGAATAGATGAATAGATTTGCACCCCCTTATAGTGAGATCTAGTGGGCGATGCATAATTCTATCCCCCTGTGCATGGTTGAAGCTTTTAACAGGATAGATTCTGCAAGACCAAAATAGGCACAAAAGAAAAAAAGGACAGATCCATCCTGGTGGCGATCAACCCCTCCCCCCTCAATTTACCACTAATTCATTACCCTCAATATTAAACTTGATACCAACAATAAGAAGAAGAAATCAAGTCTATTTTCTCACTAAGGGGGACCTATGAACAGTGTTTTAAGATACCTTACCACCCATGGGATAACAGAGTGAAGTTAAGGACTCCCAATGCGAAAGAAGAAGGACTGGATCAACAGCCAGGGAGCGGGCATAGACCAAGACTACTAGTAGCGAAATCTAAATAAAAATGGGAAGAACCCTATTGCACACATTCAAGATGGTCCAGCTTCTGACATCCATTAATAGTGCTAGAGCATTTCATTCATGGATGATATCATGGTAATTGTGAAACCAAGGTTGAAGAAAATTACTCATTGGTACTAATTGCTCGAAATTCACACTGTAAGAACCCAGTATGAGCCACATGGAGGACTCCCATTCTCCTTGGATGAAGATGTGGTCCTTGGATTCTTCTTTGGTTGATGAACCCATTTACAGTGGGAGACAAGGGAAACATCGCATCATCTCACTCTCTCATCAGTTGGATTTTCCTGAGTTCATATCTACCAGAAATGGATGTTGATTTTAGTGGGTAATTATATGCACCTGAAGAATGTACCCCTAGGTATCATGCTCCAAATCTCCATTCAAAACCCAATGGTAATACTTTATTGAGATTAGCCCAGAAAATGATAGAGTAAATGCCTGCATATCCGAATCTAAATTAAGGCAGATGCTATTGAATATTTCCCATGGATTTGGGTTGATAGTGGTGAAAATAAATGAATGGTACATGATGGCCTGTGCGAATGAGATATCGGGTACCTAACACCCTTGAATTCTAAAACATTTCATAGTAGATGATATTACTATGATTTATTATCCCACTCCAAAATATCCATCATGAATTATCATGGATGATATTTTGGTTTCTCCAAATCGAGCCCCACAACATTGATCTCATAAGTCATGTCTTGCCAAAACTGCTAAATTCTTATTGGAAATGATTGTAACCCACAATGATGTCTCCTCTATGAATTCTCATTCTATACTCTCATTATGAAATTTCATTGAACCCGTGATACATACGAAGCCAATCCCTAAGCTCCCCACATCCTAAGTCATCCTATGCCATTATGCCCATTAATAATGACCGTTGATGTGAACATCTCTGATGATGGTAGTGTGAATATGTTTAATACAATGGATAACAACTTCATGCACATGAGAGATGAAAAAAAATTCATGGTAATGGAAGAAATAAAGCTGTTAACTGGGGTGATGCGACCTCTGAATCAGAGAAATCCATTTTTTTTATGAAAATGGTTGAAAATTTGGTAAACCAGACTATTGAAATGATGAATTCGAACTCCACCTTGGGATACTGGGGATCCAAAATACCTCATGGGGAAGGAACATTTTTGAATTCCCACCCTATAATCAGTCTTATTTCCCCATGCATCGACACATAATTTTGGAAGGTAAACACTACAATTGGCTCGATTAATGGATTGATGTCTCCATTTTTAATACTCCTCAAGGATTCGGTAGTGCTCCTGAATATAATAGAAGTTTTAATTAATGAAAAGAAGAAGATCAACCTCAATAAAATATAGGGTGGGTCCAATAAATATAGTTTTTTACTAGAAAATATTCTAGAGACCCTCTCTAATTCTTTTGTATAGGTATTTAGTAAAGAAATACTGATCAAAAATAAATAAAATGGGCGAAAGAGGTTCACTGTGTCTTAATCCCCAGAGCACACTAAATAAATTGTAGTTGTGACCCATTGACATAATTGAGAATCAGGGGACTAATGCAGCTAAATAGGAGGTCAATAACCTATTTTAAAAAACCCATACTTCTTAATCCATTAAAAATGAAACTACACTCCATCCAATAATAAGTTGTTTCCATATCAAACTAGAGAGAAATGTAAGAACCTGTTGGCTTAATATTAATATTTCTAATCATTTCATGTGAAATGTAAATGGTTTATTGGGTTATCTACTCAGAACGAAGACGATTTTCCCCTCACATTTCATTTAGCATAGATAATGGAAACGAATCATCAAAAACTATCAGAGTTGAACTTCACTAAAAAATGTTGATCAGACACAAATTTCTTCTCATCTAAGATAGTGTCATTCTAGAAAATCCAGATGTGTTGATTATTTGGATATCAATTCCTGGAATTATATTGACCCATTTTGAATGAATGCTTCTCAGTATTCACAGTCAATTTTTTATGCCTGAGGATAGCAACTAATGTAATGTTTTGATGATGATGCTCTGATGAAATGAAGTACAACTTGACCAAAAAAAACCATACCTAATGAATTCCATACAATAATGATATTCATTATTGAAGAGACATTGGGGAATTAGTCCCCCCATGATGATAGGAACATAGAACATAATGAGTATAACTCATGTTACTTTATGGCATGCCCTATGGTTCACACGCAGCAATGATTCTGAGATATAAGAGGAAGCAATTCAAATACCATATGAGATAAAATATAGAACCCAATAGAAATATTTACATGATGTGAAGAGGAGGGATAAATTCTTGAGGAAAATGGGGAAGAGAGGAGAGCATCCATTCAATGGTGGAATGTTTCTTACTTGTGGATTGAAGGAGGTGACATATGTTCCAAAACAGTTTGATCAATATTCACACAAGAGTTGAGAACTTATGTTTTCTAAAAACCCACTTTGTCCATGTATGCTCCATATGTACTAGAAGAGGACGTCCCTTGTGCGATTTACGAGGACATTTCCTGTGGATCCATTGGAATTGGGTCTAACCGGATCACTAGAGGCAGCTCAGAGGGACTGAAGAAACCTTCATCCTTAGATGAGCCTTTCAATGACAGAGACATGTGCTTCAAAAATATTGTTTTCAATGGAGGAGGGAATCCACTGATAGAGGGATGAATCAGAAAAAAGGAATGGAGAGACCCTATAATAGAAATCATGTGCATTATCATGCATGAGATATGAAATCCATGGACTAGAACCCCAAAAATGGGAACACCTGCAGGGAGTTGGATGTGGCCTGGGAGAGGATGATAAAGATCCAACTCGATGCATATCAGAGCAACAGTTGCATCCTAAAGCTGTAACGTTGGCACATCTTTATAGAGAAAGGAGCCAATGGAATAAAAAATACTACACACAATGCTCTGATTTTGAAAGGAAATGGGAAGAATTGGTATGTTGATCCAAACCAATACGTAAGAGGAGTCCGATTAAAACTAGATTTGTATCAGTGTTTCATAGGAATTTAATGTAATTATTCTATCACTAAAATGTAAAAATAATTTAATATAATAAAAATATTTATTTCCCTTTTAAAAGTAAATTTTTTATATTCATTAAATCCTTATTTTTTCATTATGAAAACATATAAGATAAATTAAATTCATGAAATTGACCCTACAAATTTTTATTTATTTCTAAATTATATAAATGGGAAAATCATATTCATGAAACAGAATAAAAATATCACATAATTTAGAAACATTATGATCATTTTTTTTCAAAACTAATGTCACAATGGATAGATAGATATTTTTAATCTTGGTTAATTTATTTTTGATTGTAAATGTCTTATAGAATTACCTTCTGTGAAGAGTTTTTATTAAACATGGATGGAATAATTTTTTTAAAAAGAAAATTGATGATCAGTTGTTTTATTGAAATAATACAATAAATTTTTTAAAATAGAGTAGTTATATTTATAAAATACAAATACATCATTTTAAATTTGTTATAATTTTAATATATAACTTTTTACAACACTAAACATCTATTTTATTCAATCATTAATATGATTTTGATTAAATTATACCTCAGTATTAATTAAATCTTGTGTCAAATGTTCATAAAAATAAAGTGAAAACGTTTCCCAACATTATTCTATCATCAATTTTCTAAGAACCCTTTTACATATGCTTCTCAACATTCATCCTCATTTATTATTACTCAACATTTTTTTAATTTGATTTTATCTTTATTTTTATCATTTTTATTCTATATTGTGTTCTACCAGCATGTCATTCGTGTCATTCTACCAACTAAAATAGATTCTATAATTCCATAAAAATAAGGTGAATGACATATTTTCCTGCTTATTTTTTTCAATACCATGTTCATAAATATCAATTTTGGACCCAACTAGTGAATACTCACACTGTGAATCTCTATATTTTCTTAAGATGAAATTTTTTTTAGAATATTTTTTTTTGTAAAGTTAAATTGTATTCATTTAATTTTTAGTATATAAATAATTTTAAATTTTAAATTATAATTTTTATAATTATATTGAGAGTATAAATTTCTATGTGATTATAAATTGTAGGTTATTGAGGTATAGTGTATATTTCATTGATTATTTTTATAATTCTTATTTTATAAATTATTACATTATAATTTTATTATAAAAAATAATAATAAAAATTATATAATAAATGATATATATGTATATATATATTTATTTAGAATATGTTTAATGTATTGATATTAGATCATTTATATTGTAATAATGAAAATTTGAACTTCATCGATTCATTTTTTTATTTAAAATAGGAAATTAATTTACTTCTTCTTTCCCTAATATCCAAATATATATACTTTATTAATTAAAATTATTATGAAATACATTAAATGAAGATAATTTATATATAATTATATATATTTTTGAAGAATGAATTAAATTAAATATGATTATATAGTGGTTATCATATTTGTTGGTGTTATGTAATTTAATCAAGAATTTATATTTTGTCTGATCATTTAAATTTAATTAGTTTATTTTAAAATGATAAATCATATTTATTATCATTTTTAATGTTTCTCTTCATGTATTTATCAATAAATAGTAAATGAAATATTTTGATTATATATTCTTATGTTATAATATTTTATTTATGTTAACATTTACGAACAGATTATTTGTTTTAACATATTTACGTTTTATGTTATGATCTTAGGTATGTAATGGATTATAATTTGATAAATTGTTTTAGATCAACTAAAGAAAATAAAAACGATTTGATTATTTTATAGACCTTTTTAAAAAATCTACAAAAGAATGATATAATTTTCAATCCATGCATTATGTGTTTGAATATGTGAATTTTAAATTCCCTATAAATCAGTGATATGAAGATTTACATTTGTTTTAACATTAATTATACATTTTGAGTATTTCTTGGTAAAATAATATGATGATAAAAATACAATTTTAATGAAAATATTCATCATGATACATATTATTTTATTATATAATTAATTCTTATTGTTTTCATTTTATCCATTTAAAAAAAACCATGGTTGATTATATTGAGATTATGAGGTATCTCTATAATCATAAATCAATAAAATTTATAGTTATATAAGATGTTTTTATATTTTTTAACATAAATGCATGAAATGAGTAAAGTGATTAATGTTTCATTATATTTATTAATTTTTTGAAATAAATACTTCATTATGGAAATAGGAATCAAGATTAAAATTATGAAGAAAATAAAATATTACATCCAATGGGATATTTGTAAATAAAGATAGTTTTTTTCACCCAAAAAATGTGTTTATTATCAATGAATTTTTTTGTATATCAAAATGTTAATTATTTAAAATGACCAATATATGAAATATCATGATATAAGATTAATGGAAAATTCAACTTGAATTATTCTCATGGAAATCTCAAAAGCTCCCATTAAATAAATTTTGGAGTCATATTATTTTTTAAATTTTTATGTATCTATTTGTAAATATATTTGATGAAAACAGTCTCTGATCACATAAATTTAACTTATTCTCTAATGGAATCTTACATCACCCAAATAACTCACTAGAGTGGAAATTATTTGATAAAATATTTCCTTATTTTGGAAGTGAATATAGAAATATCTGAATGGGAATCTACATAGATGGAATTAATACATTTCCAAATCCTAGTAAACAATATATTTTATGAAATTTAATTTGTAATTATCAAATTTTGAACTTATAATTGAATACATAAATATATTTTATAATGAACATTAATATTTTTTCACCAACTGTTCACAAAAATGATATTGATTAGTTTTATTAATAATTGATTTATGATTCAAAATTTATATTAGTGACTTGTTATAAAATTCAATATACATAAAATGTATAAAATTTATTTTTCATGTTTTGATAATGTTAAGCATAAAATAACTTCCTAAATATGTAATCTTATATATATAAATTCATATTGAAGATAAATAAAGTCCAATTATTAATAAGAAAATTCATATTATATGTTATAGAATAGAAGAATTTTTTTTATATAAAACTTATAATATTTATATCATTGGATTTTATTTATAAAATATTGAAAAGGGTATTTAATGGTTTATAATAAAATAATCTCCCCCCAAAACCTTTTCCATTTAGCTAATATTATGACTGTGTAAAAATATTTATATTACATTAGGAAAGAATAAATATTCTCTTCAACTAAAAATATCATGAATAAATAGTCTATCTTAATTGAGGTTCCCTACTACATATTATTATATTTAAAACATAACATTAATGTTTTTCATGGTTTGAAAAATATATTTTAATGTTTTATTAGAAATTTTTAGGACACTAATGGAAAAAATGTTTGATTACATGTTATTTTTTTATATTCAGGAGAATGTGTTTTTATATAACTCCCACTATTGAAATAAAATGGAACATATTTACCTCTGACATGCCACAAATTATATAGATTTTAAATCTGATTTGATTATAATTTATTCTTTGTATTTAACTATAAAATTGTTATCCTTATGATGTGAATATTTGGTGTCATTAAACGAAATTATTTTAATAGGTATAAATTTTCATGAATCATATCGATTAATGAAACAACCATTACCAATCACACGCTTTGGTATATTTTTGATATCTGTCAGAAATATTATCACTTGGTTATGTTTGTTCAGTTATGAAGTTTTAGAAAATTTGTTGATAAAAATTTATTATATGTGTTATTCAATACTGTTTCTTTCATACATTTTTAGCATGAATTTTTTTACCACCAAATTTATCGATATTGGTTCCTATAGTAAATCAATTGGTCTGGGGGATATGATTATGGTGGCCAACTTATTTACATTATTTTTATCCATTTAAAATATATATTTAAACATTAACGAGATATTTTAAAAATACACATTATCGTGTGGCCTATATTGTTCAATAATATATATCAAAAGATGTGATTTAGTTCTATAATGATTATTTGTATACAGAAGAGAATATTGGTCATCCAATTTCACAAAATTTAACAGTTTATATTAAAGGTACATTGAATCTTGTATTAATCACAATTATTATTCCATGGGATGAAATGATTTAGTAACACAAATACAATTTAAAAAACAAAAATAATTTTTATCCTCATATATTATCACATATTAGTAGATACAAGTTTCAATATCAAAAAATTAATAATTTTTTATGTTGAATGACCATAATCGGAATTATTTTTTCATGGTTCAAATAGAGATTAAATATAGATTTATATAGATCATAAATAATTAAATGGTTCATTAGGGTTCATCTTTTAATGTCTTCACATTGAATGGTTTTGATATTAATGGTTATATATACTGTAAAAAATAAAAATGACCACAATGCCAATAAAAATAATGGCTTAATAGTTACCACTAAAGAATATATATATTTTTAATTTAAACAAACAAAAACACAATTTCTACATCAATGAAATATTTTGGTGTTGTTGGGGATTTTTGAAAAATTTACAATACATAACTTCATTACATATATTCTAAGTGTAATTAGGATGATAGTAACAGCTGTGAGAGCCATTATGATAATGGATACACACTCATAGATATGAAATGATAGAGTTTCAAAGAGGAATAATATATCAAGGAGTTGGAAAAAATATTTTATTCAACTAACTTAAATAATTATAATCATTATGTTATATTTCAAGGGAAATTAGTTAATTTGGGTGATGAGGATGATGATGATTTATGAAATTTATGTTAGAGTTGTTCAAATTTGGGGTCACTTCATGATGATAACAATTACTATTTTTTTTACAGTGAACGTAGTGAATAAAATTACCATGTTGAAAGGATATATAATGAAATAATAATTCAGTATAAATATTTATTTTATTTTTATTTTTTATAAATTTTCCCATGTGAAAATGAAATTTTATTAATTTTAATATTTTTATCTATTTGTATTCTGTATTTCTTTTATTACTATTTTTAATTTGTATCTTCTAAATTTTTGAATAAGCTCTTTTTTTACACACCACCACACATCATTATTATTGTTATAAATATGTATATAAATAAATTATTGTTACTATTATTTTTAAATATATTAATGTTTTTAATTTATATCACATTCCAACTATGGTTTATATTTATTACTAAATATTACAATTTTTATGAAACACTAAATCAAAATTTGTTTTGAATCTAACAAAAGTGTGAAATTGTTTTTACTTACATATTTTTTATTTATAGTTTTAGATATTCTATATTCTAATAATATGAAGATATATTGAATTTACATACTATTGACTATTTAAATAAAATTGATAGGGAAAGAGGATCATTTATCAACATTCATATATGTTTTTTTCATTTAATTAAATATTGTATAATTAAATTATTTAATTAAATTAAACTAAAAATTTCGAATTTTTTTAAGGATGTTGTTGAGCCTCCAACTATAAATAACTTTCATTATTTTCTATAGATAATGATTCCTATAGTACATAAACATGATATTATTGTTTTAGGTAAATATCACTTTCACAAGATTACCAAAGGATACATATAGTATTAGATGATAATAACAACAAAATTAGTCCAAATACATTACTGTTAATGAGCTATATCATCATGAAGAGCCTTTAAATTAACAAATTTTTATATACTGATTGGAATTCTATTGACAAGATAATGAATGTGCAGTTTTGGGTGTTTTTAATGTCAAAATATCTCAATGGATTTATTTTTATCTCAATAAATCGAATTCTATATCCTCAATATGACTAATATTTAATGAAATCAATTAAATATTAAATTTAAATTTCATGAAATTAAAGAATGTTTGAATATATTTATATCTTTAAAAGATAATCATTTTGAGTTATTTTGTCAAAAATAGCAAAAAAGGGTTTTGGGATGTTATATAATTAAAACCCATTCCTCGGAAATATATTTTTATATTTAAATACATAGATAAAATAATTCATCATCTGATGTGATGAAGTATTTATTAAAGGAAAATTATTGTATATTATATTGATTCATGTATATTATATAATTAAATATTTGAATATCTTTATTTAATAGGCTTTTATGATATCTCACTAAGAGATCTTGTTGCAGAAGGTAAACCATAATATATTATCACATTGAAGATTTCATATACTAAAATATTTAGTGATTATAGAAAGGCTTGATTCATTATGAGATAAATCTAGTAGTGGATCATTATAGATCGAGTTATATCACACAACCTCCCCATTCCATAAATAAGGGAATTTCTAAAGGATAGAAAAAAATAAGGTTTTATACAAATCAATACATACAATTAGCTGACATAATTTTATGGCAATAATTTTTTATTTTTATGAAAGGCCCTTTTTTATTTAATAGAACTAGTATATATATATTCATTTAAGGATGAAAATCAAGAAAATATAATTAAGGGGAATTTTATTCATGATGTTTGAATAGAAATACATTCCACCACTCTTGAAAATATTGAACACCCTCATCACATAAGTGTATATGAGGTCAGTGTCAGTATTATGGATCGTTACATCTGTTAATGTAATATATCAATGGATGAAAAATATTTGATTACATGAAATATTAGATGTATGGGATAAAATAGTTCATATGAAATCAAATTAAATCAGAAGTTCATGTTATGATTTAACATATACTGGGACAACATCAACCTTCATACTATGATCCTCAACTTTAACACTCATACATAATGTTATTGTATGAATTGTATAATAGAAATCTATTTATTAATATATTAGAATATGGAGTCAAACATATTTTTCTATATTTCTTAAATCACAATCATAATCATCTGGGATAGGTAAGAGTATCAGTATATTAAAATATTTATTCTTATACTCTTGTTCTGTTTTCCTAAATAAGAGAAAACAGAAGATTGAGATTTCAATGGAAAATTTTTACCCGGGATAGATTGACTTATACATCACCTGAAATGTGAGGAATAAGGTGTTTCTCAAATATATATTACATTTGATTTAAAATAACTATTAAATTAGTATAATATGAAAACTATATTATATAATTTAAAATCAGATGAATTCGTTGATAATAAATAAATGTTCTAAAAACCAATATTTGTAGATAGATGTAAGATTCTTGATGGGAAAAAATAATATCAAATATTTCATCATTAAAAGATATTATTTATGTGTTTTAATGAATTTTGATATATGATGTAGAGAAAACTTATTGATAATATGAAAAAAAAATCACTGATCATGATTTTTTTATTAGATCATTTTACATTTGATAGATTTGTTTTCCATGTTTATAAATTGCTATTTGAGATTGTTAATAGTTAAATTGATATGAAATAATTTTATTTAATATAATTAGTACTTAATTACGTATTTAAAATGTCATTAAATAAGACAAGACCATTATATATTATGGTTTCATGTTTAAATAATACAATTCATTATTTGTGAAATATTAGAATGATGATATTAGGTATTAAAATATTTGGGATTGAATATAAAATAAAAAAATTGGATGTTTAATTTTTAAACTTGTTGATGTTTTGTAAGATTTTGATAATTATTAACTAAAATTCATTATTATGATATTAAATGTGAAAATTTTATATTTTAGTGGACATTGGATGTTAAGAATATTCATTACACAAAAATTCACATTATATTGGTTTGTCTCTTTATTTTGTTTTTTCATAAATAATTTAGAAATTATTTTTAAAATGGTATGATTATTAATATTTTATATTCTATTTAATCATGAATAATCTTATTATAAATTTTTTGTGTACATTTATGAACATTTATGTCATGAGGATGAATTAAAAATGATGATTATTTAATTATGGGTTTATATAAAAATAATTATCATATTTTATAGTAATAAAAAATTAATATTAGCATATATTTATTTTCAAATATATATTAATATATATATGTGTGTGTGTGTTTGTTTTTATTTTCTAGTTAATATTTCACTCTGAAGACCAAAATGGGCCATGATACCCTGAGAGGGGGATGAATTGGGGTATGGATATTCTACCAAAATTATCCCTACCCCAATGGATCATGACCTCTTTATTATAAGGGTAATATTGTTTTCACTTATGTTTTATTTTTGATATTATTATTCCCTTATCTATCTGATTAGGATTCTTTTAATGAAATGCAAGAAACCAGGAAGATGAACACACAAATTTTTACATGGTTCACACTCACTGGGCTACGTCCAAGAAGCATACAACGATGATGTTCCGTGGTACCAAATCCACTAAATCTATTTTCTAATTTACAATGTTCGGGCTACATCACATCTAAGCCTAGGCTCATTGCCTTAATTATGTTTAGGGTTATCAATGAACTTTCCCCATTGTCCCTTTATGTTTCTCTCTCTCTGGCCTACTACAAATGGAGATGATTCCCTTATTATTCTTCCTTTCCTCACTACTCAAGAAATGATCCACTCACAGTTTATAGACATATTGGTCCCATCATTATCACTATTGAACGCATCTTTCTCTATATGTATATTATCTGTTGAATTCCAATTTCCACTTGTATATGAATCTCACTTTACCCTAGAGGTTCCGGGAAATCTTCCATCTTTCACGTACCCCTAGAATGATAGGAGCACTTCTCTAATACTAGCACAATTCTCTATGATTTGGCATGATTTCCATGTCTGGAGTGCAATTGTAACCAAAACCACTTCTGTGACACTCTATTTTCTAACTTAGAACTTGGATGACTCGCACACTTTAACACCCAAACCAATATTGGCACACAACTAAAAACTGGTGCACAACTTCTGAATAACCTTATACTTGAAAGCCCAAACCAACACATGTGCACCCAAACCACATGTATGTCTAGAGAAATAATTTTATATATGTTTTGAGATTCATAAATAATGAGGTGGGATAATGATTATTTATAGGCATTTTGGCCACCCTGAGTGTCGGCACACATGTATACTCCCGAAATGCAAGTCGAGTCACCCTAGTTTGTGTACCCTTATTCACCTTGCATTCCCAAACCAATACATGGGAGATTCTATTTCCATTTCCATATTTTGATGTTATGATCATGAAAACAATATGGCATGTATGTTTCCAAACCTCCAATACATAGGTGTACATGTTTCATTTCCAAAAAATATTTTCTTCATTTTTCGATTTTGAGGCACAAAAATTTGGAAAACAATAGAAAACTCCACCACCTAGCATCATCTCTTTTTGTACCACCTACAAATCCTCCATTCCATTGTTGAGGCTCTTAAAACAATCATGGACTATTAACAATATCCCTTGAACTCAAAAACTAACCATGTAAACCCCCTTATTGAGGCTCTAATGTATTGCTTTCAAATGGGTTTAAAATTAAATTTATTTGAATAACATTATAATTTATCTAGTTTCTATCATTATAATAAATCTTAATTTCTTTAATGTTATTATACATTTTTTTAATTGTTAAAATAATTTCTATGGGTATCCATTTTATCATTATATATCTATGTTTTATATGAAGATAATTTACTCCACATCTGTTAATTGAATTTGATGAAATAGATTAGATATTTTGAATAATTATTATATAATAATTTTAAATTTTCTTTTTCATAATAATATGAAATTAAATAAAAATATTTTAATATGGTAATATTAAAAATATTGTTTATGTTTTACATTCACCTATATTAAAATTAATTTTCAAATGATATGGGTTACATATATATTAAATTTGATATTACAAGTTAAAATATTGGTTATTATTTATGTAATTATTCTCATACTAATTTTATCCTTGAATGATTAGTTACATAAGAAAAATAAAAAAAACTTGTAATCAGGGTAGAAAAAAAAGTGAGTAAACATAACAATAAGAGAATAATATGTAAAAAACTTTTTTTATTGCGAAGGAGTGGATCCAAAATACAATTCATCCAATCCTTTATTTAAAATTTTTTTAGTATCATTTATATAGAGTGAATTCTCATTATTTAATAGTAGTGGGTGCTTACAAAAATAACACATCACCATAATTTTAAAATGATACCCCATACCCTCGATTCGATAAAAATCCTAAGCCATTTGGATGAACAAAACCTTTCCCAAATTTCTCAAAAATATCATTATCCACAATCTATAAATTATGGTATTATAATAATACAACCCTAGGGTCCTTAATATGAGATCCATTTGAGGTTTTTATAGTCATAAAAAATTTCTTTTACTAAGTTCTTTATTTATTCCATATTCTATTATGACCTACATCTATAGATTTATATTCTCAAAATAATAGAATAATTTTTTACCATATACTAAGATGTTTTTTTGTTAATTTAATATCATATTTTCATATTACCTAACATCATAAGGCTAATGAAACTGTTCATCATGTGTACGACAGACTACTGACACACGAACCAATATAAATCATATTATATTAACCCCTATCATGGGTGGAAATAATGATGTGTTTAATATATATATATATATATTTTATATTTATGAAATATTTTAACAAATATAATTATCATATCACATCTAACATCATACCTAATAAGATCTAGGAAAATGAGAACATTTCTGAAGTGTCCATGTGGACTACAGCTGAAACGAAGTAATGCGATAAGTTTTTTACATTATTTTGAAAAGGATAGTAACATATGTAGAATTAATAAATATATATGTTATTAAGAATTATAAATGATTATATAAATGTGATATCATATTTACCTTAATTTATTTACATTATTCAGGAATGTGGTGACAATATTTTTACGTACATAGAGCCTATAATCTCCAAGAATGGTGTAATTCATTTACTATATATGACCTCTATAGATTAAATAAATTATGTGTAACAATTTATAAATTTTAAATAATAAAATTATGTAATATAATATATAAAACATTAAATACGAGATTATATAAGAATGATAAATCCCATGACATTATGATATATTTATTTTAAAATTAATTTAATACCTTTGATAGCTTGTGTAACACGCAACCCTGAGTAAAAATGACCATAATATAGTAAATAGTTATATAATAACCATTAAATTTAATGTTATGAATAGTAATAACTTAATTATGAAAATTATTATTATCTATTAATTTGAAATAATATAATGTCAAATTAGAAAAGAAAATGTTATCTAAAAAACTGCTTTTTTAAGGATAATTTAGTTGTACATCGTGCACCAAATTTAAACCCAATATTTTACAATTTTACAAAAATAAATTTTTTAAAATTACCACATTTTTTTAAATCACAATATTAGTTTTAATTTTTAAATATTTTTTTGTAGTTTGTTTTTGAAATATATTATTTTTTATTAATACTGAAAATTGCTGAATTTTAATTTATAACTACTACTACTTAAAAATTATTTATAAAGTTAAATTATATTATGAATTTTTCTAAAACATAAATAAGTTCAATTATACGTCCATTTATCTAATTTAAATCAAATTTTTAATTTTTAAATTGAATTTTGATATCAAAATGTTGTAAATTATTGAATTTTTTCTCTTTGAAACCCCACATTCTCAACACATCAACAAGAATAATTTTAAATTAAGTTATATTACATATGTGAAATTGTTATAGAAAATTGTCATTCATATTTTTAGAAATACTTATATATGTAGTATAATAAGGACAACCATATTTATAAACAACATTGAAAATGAAAATATTAAGAATTAATTAATATATTTTTGGAAAAATTGGGTTTACATGTCGATGAATCTAAAAATAAGGGATGAAAAAAAATTTAAAACTAGTTTATGAGAGTATTTTCATCGTCTCCCTTATATATTAGATAATAGAATATTTTTTCATCATTTTTAAATTAAAACAACATGGGAGGAATTCATTATTTCTAAAATTATAAGTGTGCCAATAACATCATATTTGAATTCCCATCACATATCCTACTATCTTCAAGCCATAAACAACTATTAGTTGGAATATTTTCTTGAAAAATAAATTCTAAATTTTCCTTATCTCATCCATAAACAATTTTATGGTTAAAAATACCATCCATGGTCATTTGTTACTACAAACCAAAAGAAGTTACCCGAAGAAGGGGTAATGTTCATCAACAAGCGTTATTATCTTATTTCCCCCCCCCCAACCGTCATTATTTTTAATACATTCTGATATAATAAAATAACTATCATCCATATAATAAAAAAATTTATGTTAAGGGAATGATAAAAAATAATACCACATTTTTCTTATTAGGTAAACTATTTCTCATGGTTACATTTTTCCTAGTTTTTTAGTTTCACTGTTGAATCTACAATTTTCACTATCTACTAAGAGATTACCCATTGTTTAAAGTTAATATATGTCTTCTAATGGAAAATAAAATGATTTAACAAATTTTGATATGGTCATTAATGGTTTATTGATATTGTAATGGGTTTATATCATGAAATGAAAATATCTAGTTTTTATAAAGATGACAGTGGGTTTTTATCATTTTCAGCCTTCATGGAATAAAAAACATGTAATGGGATTACATGATAAGTATGAAAAGAGAGAAGGGATTTTTATAGAGCCATATTATTAATTATTACTTCCTTAAACCATTTATCACCCCCTGACCAAGATCACTCCCTATGAAATTTTGGAGATCTCCACTATTTTAGACCATTTGTTTGGTGATCAATCATTTCGGTTTTTGTGGTTATCCTATTTGAGTAGGATTTCCTTAGGGTTATTGTCAAGAATGAAATTTTGATCAATGAAATTTATCATATTTTTTTATATAGTATGAATTATATGAAACCTCCTATAAGAAATATATTGTCTTTATAAATGAAGACTAACATAAATTAAATGCGTTTTTAGATGTTTAAAGGCCTATATCAATGAAATACTAAGTTTCCGTTAAAATTTATAATATACCCCAAATGAATATTCAATCTACCTAAGGAATAGTAAATTACCCATGAATATACCAATAAAATTTAGGCATATCATAAGTGAATGTAAAATATAATTACATCATAATAAATTTAAGTGATTATTTAACAAAAATATATGTGTGTTGGAATTTTTATAAATCATAAATATTTAATTAAAATTTTATATTCATAAATATATATATACAAAATTAATTTTCCTAAAATGGATTAATAAATAAATATTTTTGTCTCTTATGATTTTCAGATAATTTAATCAGAACATATTTTATTTTTTTAAAATATTTATAATATCATTTTTAAATTTAAAATCTATATTTAATAAAATGAAATGATATTATTTAAAAAGAAAATTTCAAATATTTTGAAAATTATTTTAATAAAATTGATTCTGTAAGAACCCAGTTCTTCTATTTGAGGTACGGGCTTCTTTTTTTCACTTTTATTTAAGTTTTATTTTATATAATATGTAAAATGGGGAAAAATCCTAAATTTTGGAACTACACGCTGTGTACTTTTTCCACACACTGTGTACTTCTGGTCGTGCAGGGATGAGTACACATGGCATGTTGTCGTGCCTGTGAAAAAGGGTGTAAGAATCGACTACACGCCATTTAGTGGTCCTTTACATGGCATGTAGTCAGTCAGCAGACCAAAATAGTAAGGCGGTGGAGAAGCCACCAGCTGGGCGGCAGTACACACCGTCTACTAAGGAGTACATGTCATGTACTGTTGTCGGTAGGTGAACAATGTCGCGCTGGCGGAAAGCCTCTGGGTGAACAGTTAAATGAAAGGAGTACACACCGTGTACTTGGAATTACACACCATGTACTTTGTTTTTTTGGATTAAAACAGGCAGTAGCCTCCTCATTTGGAAGAGGAGGCATTTGAGCCGTTTAGGAGCCAAGGGAGGAGGCCATACCTTTGAAGATCCGCCGGGTGTGCATCTGAAATCGGTTTCTACCTCAGACGATCTCGTTGGAACCATGCGGGTAATCCCTCTCTTCACCTAGCATTATGCTCACCAATTCTTCTCCAAACCTAAGTTATTTACGTTTGAGTGGGTTTTGTTCTTCGGCAGATCTACGCCGTTCTTGGGCGTTTATGGAGTCGGTGGTCGGGTATAACGTTCGTTGGCGTATAAAGTAGGTGGCTTGGTGTTTAGTTTTCCAAATTTTGTGTGTTTTGTGCGTTTTTGTGCCACAAACCCAAGTTGGGGTGTCGTGTGGCTGAGGCCATTGTGATATTAAACAACTAGAATTGATTAGGCATTTAATTATGATATTAAAATGCTGGTTGGGATCATTTCTTGGATCCGGAACCACCCCGGGGGCATGTTCCACTGTTTAGTCGTTAGGCCAGGATACCCGAGGGCATTCCATTAAAGTAGTAATTGTAGAATTTTCTTGAGAGAAATTTCTTGTTTACTGCTTGTTTACATGTTGGGTATGGCCCAATTACCTGTTTAGCCTGAGGGCATTGTTGTGAATAGTCTGTAGGCACTGCAATGTTTAGCCTGAGGGTAGTAGTTACTTAGGCCTGAGGGAAACTTCTTCCGTGCCTGAGGAAAATAGACTTTGTGCCTAAGGGTGACACTACCTACGCCTTAGGGCATATTCTGTTACGCGTGAGGGCTATACATGTGGGTTGGATTCCACTTACCTGAGGGTAAGGTTTTACTTTTCTGAGTATGTGGACTGTTTACATAGAAATGCACTGTTGTGATTTCTAATATTTAATGGATTAAATGAATAATAAAATGGAAATATAACTGGTAATTCGGTACTTTTGAGTATTGCTTTCTTTATAGAATTTTACTATTGCATACTATTTTTGCATGCTTACATGCAGTTGGGCACAATCATTTGGTGGGTGCCTACTGAGATATATTTCTCACACACTGTTTGGGTCACGCTTTTCGGCCCAAACATATTATGTTGTTGCAAGTGTAGATAGGGTCAAGAGTCCCTATACAGGTACATGATTGCTGCTGAGGAATAGAAGGGCATGGGACCGAGCCTAGGCTCGCGATGCTGTTGCCAGCTGTTTTTCTATGTTTTTCTATACTATGCTTTTGGTTGTATCGTATTGATGTATCTCATGTTATGGATGTTTTCTTAGAACTTGAGACATGTAGCATCATCATTTATATATTGTTGGTTATATCCACTACTGTTGTTTATTTCAGTTGTATATGGTTTACTACTTTCGCTGTTTGTTGTATGTTTTATTTTGTATTCCGCTGCGCTACACTTTGACAAATGAGGGCATAGTTTCCCCACTATCAGACCTCGGCCATCGCTGCTAGTCAGCAGCCTCTTTCATTTGGGGAAATGTGCTTGAGGTCACGTGGAAAACCGGGTTTGGGGAACCCGCAGTGTGGCACCCGGAACCGGGACATTACAAAGTGGTATCAGATGGGTTCTTTTCTTTGACTTACTATTTGGAGCCTTAGTCAGGGATAGGATGGACCGGTATTTGGTAATATGTTGTTCCCGGGTGTAGCTAACCCGTGTACAGGGAAAAGCCATTCTACCTCGTATTTTGCAATTTTGTGATTTTGCAATCTTTATAGTTGATATGATTTCACCATTGGGTGACACACTTGTATTGTGTGGTCTATATTTTATCTATGGGTTCTCATTAGTTGCAGCCCGATTAGATGAGGTTATTCCATCACATGCATCATTTAGAAATATGCTATAATAACATGCCATGCATAGTTTCCATGCCATGTAGGTGCATTAGAAAACTGCATGTTGTTGGGAAAGTTGTTGTGCTAGAAAAGCATGATGTTGTGATAGCTGTACTAATAAAACACCTGCAATTTGATAGAGTAATGTTTGTGTGAGCTGTTCATAGAATGGACGCCAAAAATTGGTTTTTGGGGTGTATGGGCCCCCATCGACCGGAATTTAGTGGATCATTGACTGTTTGTTAGTTATAACATAGATAAGATGTCAAACTTTGATTCATGGGGAGTATGGGCCCTCACGGGTCGGAATTTGACACTCAGGTGTTGTTTCTCTGTATTTTCTGGGTTCCGGGGATGTTTTTGAGGCATACTGTCCGGAAACCCAGTATAAACGCCATGTAGTATTTTTACACACGTCATGTATGGTCTTCTGTTCAGGAAGAAAAATGAACTTTTTAGGTACATGTTGTGTACTCTGAGTACACGCCATGTATTCTCTTCCCGTGTCATAAACCGTGTGCGTGGAGACACAGAGTAGGTAAGTGATTCAGTAAAACACGTCATGTACCAGATATACATGCCGTGTAGTTTTGACCTGGGGTCTGGCCATGTTACTAAAAACACAGGTCAGTGAACTCCTTTACAAAACGCGTCGTGTCATATATGAACACATCATGTAGTGTGACCTGGGGACTCGGTCGTGTAACTAACAACACGGGTCGATGTCACCATTCCATGAACACTCCATGTACCTTTGAGGACACGCCGTGTAGTCTTGTCCAAGGATAGACCGTGTGGACTTAACCATGTGTTTAGAAGACGGGGTGATGTACAGGCTGTGTGCAGGTGTAACACGCCATGTAGTTTCAAGCCGAGTAGTCGGCCAGGTCACAAGCGACATGGGCAGTTGGAAAATAACACCATACACGCCGTGTAGATTATGTACATGTCGTGTAGTTTTTTTAATGGGAGAAGTGTGGATTAGCCGTGAATAAGGACCCGGGCAGGGGAAGGAAAGTCAAGTAAACGCCGTGTAGTCTTGTTTTGAAAATTTAGAGATGCCTTCATCCTCTTGTTCCCTTTGTGGTTTCTTCATTTTAGCCTTAATAGTCTTGGATCTAAGGCATGCTTTTGACCTTGTAGTGTCATGATTCCTAGACGACCGCGCGTTGTTCTCTAGGAGAGCGGTGACGACTTTACTCCGGAGATGGTGGGCCATGGGCTACCAGTTGATCCTCCAGCTAAGCTAGATGAGGCACCAGCTGTTATACCAGACACACGTGCGGAGGCGCAGTTCCATGAAGGCTTATTGTGGTTCATTCAGACCTTTCAGGGAGCACCACAGGCTGCCACATCTATGGTCGAGCTTACACATATATTTCAGCACTAACATCCACCTACATTCTCAGGGGATGGAGGAACACAGGCTACATAGACTTGGCTGGGGTCGATGCAGACTAATTTTGAACATCTTGAGATGCCTCCAGGGCAGAGGGTCATGCTCGTGACATACATGCTGCGTGATTCCACATAGAGGTGGTGGGATGTTACCACCCAGTCAAAGCATCACAGGGACATGGCGTGGGAAGACTTTCAGGCAATCTTCTATGACTTTTTCTTCCCGGAGACGCAGAGGGAAGATTGATATCGAGAGTTCATGAATCTACAGCAAGGTGCTATGTCAGTGATGGACTATTCTTCTTGTTTTATCGAGCTTCAGTGCTTTGCACTCGTGCTGGTGGGTGATGAGATGCTTGGAGCCAGACGTTTTGAGGATGGTCTTCGTTATGACATCCGAGCACTGGTGAATGTTTTCAGGTTTCCTACAGTACATGATATTTTAAATCAGGCGCCGATTTCAGAGAGGAACCTGCGGGAATCTGGTTGTGTGGGCCGGGGCAGTTCAACACTAGTTACTGGTACTATTTCTGTTGGCAAGAGGAAGAGACATGAAGACTTCTCTCAGGGCAGGAGTACCAGCCAGATAGTTTCTTTTGGTGGGCCGGTCAGGTGATACCGGTGTGGGAGAGAGGGGAACAAGAGACCGCAGTGTCCACGAGACCTAGTGGAGTGCCGAGCTTGCGGCAAGATGGGTCATCTGCAGCGCTTTTTCATGGAGTTTCCACCGATGGCTAGTGAGAGGTGTTCTGTGCAGACTGCACATGCAGGAGCAGGACTAGTGGCTTCTTACCAGTCAGGGAACTGGAATACGTCCGGGCATGTAGGTTGATATAGTGGTTGTGGCCGTGGTAGCTAGACACTAGAATCTCAGAGGCAGCAGGGCGGGACAGCTCAGGGTAGCCAGGCTGTGTCGCAGGACTGTGGCTCTGGGCAGGCATATACAGTGCAATAGACCCAGCAAGAGTAGGATCCCGGACCTTCTATAGTCAGAGGTACTATTTTAGTAGCTTCTGTCTTATCATCAGTACTTTTTGATACGGGTTCTACACATAGTTTCATATATGTAACCTTTGTAGAGAGCTTTGGGTTCTGTGTCTCTCCTTCTTCTGATATTATGACAATAGACACTCTGTTGGGAACTAGATCGGCCGGTGTGCGTCAGTTCAAGGAGTGCCCCCTTGAGGTTGGAGGGTGTCACTTCCTTTGGGACCTCTATGTCCTAGAGATGACGAGATATGACGTCATTCTCGGGATGGATTGGTTGGTTCCCTTTCGGGCCTTTGTAGACTGCTATCATCACAGGGTGCGTTTCAGGTCACCAGAGGGTGGAGTGTTTCTATACAAGGTCGAATGGGATGTTCAGGCGAGTCGAGCTGGACCAGAGCATCGTTGGTGAGGTGGAGTCACAACCCAGAATGAGAGCTTATATATGGATGACCAGGGGATTTGTCAGATGTATTTCCCTCCTGTTGTTGATCGTTTTAGGGATGTTTTCCTGGACTTCTTTTCAGGTCTACCTCCAGTGCGTGAGGTGGATTTCGTTATTGAGCTAGTGCCAGGAGCAGCACCGGTGTCCATTCCTCCTTATAGGATGGCCACGCCTGACTTGCAGGAGCTCAAGAGGCAGTTAGTGGAGTTACATGAAAAGGGATTTATCTGACCCAGTACATCTCCTTGGGGATCACCGGTTCTTTTTGCAAAAAAGGCGGACGATACCCTCATACATTACGCGGATTATCGGAAGCTGAACCAGTTGACAGTTAAGAACCGATATCCCTTACCGAGTATTGATGATCTATTTCATCAGCTTTATGAAGCACGAGTGTTCTAAAATATTTTCTTGAGATCAGTATATCATCAGATGCGTATGAGACCATCTGATAAAACTCTCACAGCTTTCAATAGTAGGTATGGTCTATATAAGTGTACGGTTATGCCGTTCGGACTCACGAACATGCCAGTGGTTTTCATGGCTATGATGAATCGTGTGTTCCATCCGTATCTTGATTCTTTTGTGGTAGTATTCTTGGAAGACATCTTGGTGTACTCTCGCACTCGACAAGACCATTCCACCCATCTTGAGATTGTACTGAGTACACTGAGAGAGCATCTGATATATGCTAAGCTCTCAAAGTTCCAATTTTGGATGGACCAGATTCACTTCCTAGGTCATATCTTCTCAGAGGTAGGAGTTGCAGTAGAACCATAGAAGGTGAGAGAAATGGTTTCCTGGGAGCAGCCTAAGAACGTGTTTGAAATACGAAGTTTCATAGGGCTGGATGGTTACTACAGATGCTTCATACATGACTTCTCCCACATAACAGCACCGTTGACGGGACTGACTAAGAAGGGTGTGATGTTCGTTTGGTCAGAAGCTTGTGACACAGCTTTTTCGGAACTTAAGGGAAGGTTGACATCATCACCGATCCTGATACTCTCTGAGGAGGGGAAGAGCAATACAGTTTACTGTGATGCATCAGGTATTGGGCTTGGAGTAGTGTTGATGCAGGGCGACCGAGTTGTGGCATACAGGTCTCGGCAGTAGAGTACGTATGAGAGGAATTACACAACGCATGATCTCAAGTTGGCTGCAGTAGTACATGCATTGCGCTGTTGGAGACATTATCTATTGGGGGAGGATTTTGTGGTTTTCACTGACCAAAATAGCCTCAAGTATATCTTTACTCAGCGTGACTTCAATCTGAGGTAGAGAAGGCGGGTCTAATACCTTCAGTACTTCGATTTTGAGCTTTCCTATACAACTGGTAAAGGTAATTCAGTAGCTGATTCACTGAGCAGGAAGACTCAGATACAGGCAGTGCAGGAGGCCAGCGGTGAGTGGCAGCTCATGGCTTTATTCTCTGAAATGCATCTGGAGGTGCACGACAGTCAGGGGTAGATTTATCTTTCCTCTTTAGCGGAAACTTCTACCATCCTGGATAGAGTGAGGATGAGACAACAATATGATTCAGAAGGCCTAGTTCTACGAGATTTAGTGGCAAGTGAGGATCCTCCTCCTGGGTGAACGATATGCGATGATGAGGTTTTGTGTTTCCAGGGATGAGTATGGGTTCCAGGGGATATACACGAGGAGATGATGTGAGAGTTTCATGCTTCATCTTGGGCAGTTCATCTCGGGGTTACCAAGATGTATCGTGACTTGAGACATCAGTACTGGTTGCTTGGTATGAAGAGAGATGTAGCTGGTTTTGTTATGAGGTGTTCCACCTGTCAGTAGGTGAAGGCGGAGCATCAAGGACCATCTAGACTGTTAAAGCAGTTACCCATTCCGGAGTAGAAATGGGACAATGTTGTGATGGATTTCATTACTGGTTTTCCAAGGCACCTCATGGTAATGATGTCATGTGGGTTGTTGTGGATAGACTCATGAAGGTAGCTCACTTTCTGCCGATCAAGGAGACCTTCGGTGTTGACGAGCTCGGAAGGCTGTATATCCAAGAGATCGTACGTCTTCATGGGGTCCCTCGTTCTATAGTTTCTGATAGGTACGCCCGTTTCATGTCTCGTTTCTGACAGAGTTTTTAGAGGACACTGGGTACACAGGTGCTTCTGAGCACAACTTACCACCCTCAGACCGATGGCTAGTCAGAGCGTACGATACAGGTGCTTGAGAACATGCTGCGAGCATGCGTCCTAGACTTTAGGGGGTCTTGGGAGAAGAATATACCCTTAGTCGAGTTTTTCTATAACAATAGTTTTCTGGTGACTATTGATATGGAACCATACGAGGCCTTATACGGTAGGTTGTGTCGATCACCTTTGTGATGGTTAGAGGCAGTTGAGGTAGCTTTGCTGGGACCATGTCTCGTTCAGAAGACATCTGAGTAGGTCCGGTTGATTCAGAAGTGGATGGATACCGCGCAGTCTCATCAGAAGTCTTATGCTGATCGCTATAGACAACCTTTGGAGTTTATAGTAAGGGATCAGGTTTTCTTGCATGTTTCGCTGAGGCTGGGACACAATCGGATCAATAGACATGGTAAACTTTCCCCGTAGTATGTGGGACCATTTGAGATTATTGAGAGAGTCGGTCTAGTTGCTTATTGGTTGTGGTTACCGTAGCGGTACCGAGCCATGCACGACGTCTTATACCTATCTCAGTTGTGTCGCTATCATTCAAACTAGTCTCAAGTATTTCAGTCTGAGGAGGTTGAGCTGGAGGAAGATGCCTCCTTTGAGGACCATCCGATTCGTATCGTTGATAGGAGCACCAAGGTTCTCCGAAGCCGGTCAGTTCCTCTTGTATGGGTGTAATGGAAGCATGACCGAGTGTAGGAAGAAACTTGGGAGCGGGAGACCGACGTACGTGCTCTGTGGACAGAGTTGTTCACAGTTATATCATCACCACCCTTGGAAGGGAAATTCGGGGAAAAAATACTATAAGGGGGGATGTTTGTAAGAACCCGGTTCTTCTATTTGAGGTACAAGATTCTTCTTTTCACTTTTCCTAAAGTGTTTTTTTATAAAATATAGAAAATGGGGAAAATCCTAAATTTTCTAACTACACGCCGTGTACTTTTTCCACACGTTGTGTACTTCTATTCCTGTAGGGATGAGTACACGAGGCATGTAGCCTTGCCGGCGACAAAGGGTGTAGGAACCAACTACACGCTATGTAGTGGTCCTTTACATGCCGTGTAGTCAGTCGGCATTCCAAAATAGTAAGTAGGTGAATCATCCACCAGATGGGTGGCAGTACATGTCGTGTACTCAGGAGTACATGTCGTGTACTCTTGTCTGCAGGTGAACGGTGCCGCGCAGGCGGAAAGCCGCCGGGTGAACAGTTAAATGAAAGGAGTACACGTCGTGTACTTGGAAGTACACGCCGTGTACTTTGTTTTTTGGATTAAAATAGGCAGTAGCCTCCTCATTTGGCAGAGGAGGCATTTGAACCATTTTGGAGCCAAGGGTGGAGGCCAGACCTTTGAAGATCCGCCGGGTGTTTGTCTGGAATCGGTTTCTGCCTCGGATGATCTCGTTGGAACTGCGCGGGTAATCCCTCTCTTCTCCTAACGTTATGCTTACCGATTCTTCTCCTAACGTAAGTTATTTACAATTTTGTGGGTTTTGTTCTTCTTCAGATCTATGCCTTTCTTGGGTGTTTCTGGAGTCGGCGTTCGTGTATAACGTTCGTTAGCGTATACGGTAGGTGCGTTGGTGTTTAGTTTTCCAACTGCTGTGTGTTTTTGTGTTTTTGTGCCATGAACCCATGTTGGGGTGTTGTGTGGCTGAGGCCGTTGCGATATTAAACACCCAGAATTGATTAGGTATTTAATTATGATATTAAAATACTGGTTGGGATCGTTGCTTGAATCTGGAACCACCCCGGGGGCGTGTTCCACTATTTAGCTGTTTGGCCAGGATACTCGAGGGTATGCCTTTATAGTAGTAATTGTAGAATTTACATGAGAGTAATTGCTTGTATACAGCTTGTTTCTATGTTGGGCATGGCCCGGTTACCTTTTTAGCTTGAGGGAGTTGTTGTTATTAGCCTATGTGCACTGCACTGTTTAGCCTGAGGGCAGTAGTTACATCGGCCTGAGGGAAACTTCTTCTCTGCCTGAGGGCAATAGACTCTGTGCCTGAGGGAGACACTACCTATGCCTGAGGGAAAATTCTGTTACGCCTGAGGGCTATACCTGCGGGTTGGATTCTGCTTACCTGAGGGTAAGGTTTTACTTGTCTGAGGTTGTGGACTGTTTACTTAGAAATGCACTGCGGTGTTTTATAATATTTAATGGATTAAATGAATAATAAAATGGCAATATAACTGGAAATTAGTTACTTTTGAGTACTTCTTAATTTATAGCATTTTACTATTGCACATTATTGTTGCATGCTTACACACAGTTGGGCATGAGCCTTTGGTGGGTGCCTACTGAGATATATTTCTCACACCCTATTTGGGTCATGCTTTTCGGCCCAAAACGATTACGTTGATGTACGTGTAGATAGGGGAAAGAGTCCCTATACAAGTACATGATTGCTGTTGAGGAATAGAAGGGCATGGGACAGATCCTAGGCTCACGATGCCGATGTCAGCTGTTTTGCTGTACTCTGCTTTTGGTTGTATTGTATTGATGTATAACATGTTCTGGTTGATTTCTTATAACATGAGACATGTAGCATCATCATTTATATACTCTTGGTTATATCCACTAATGTTTTTTATTTCAGTTGTGAATGGTTTACTTCTTCCGATGTTTGTTGTATGTTTTATTTTGTCTTTCGCTGCGCTACACTTTGACAAATAGGGGCATAGTTTCCCCAATATCAGACCTGGGCCCTCAATGCTAGTCGATAGCCTCTGGCATTTGGGAAAATGTGCTTGAGGTCATGTGGCGAACTGGGTTAGGGACACTCCTTGTGTGGCACCCGGAACACGGATGTTACAGATTCTATTTTTCAATTCTACATGTCAAAAAATGCTTGATGGGAATTTAATGGATTCATCTAAAAAACTATTTTTTAGTGTATAGTAATATATAGTAATTAATATAATTAATATATTAGACGCTAAATACACTATTCCATGACTCATAACATATTTATACATAATAATATCAAAAAATTGTTCATTATTTAAATATATTTTGTAACAAGTCTCAAACTATCCATAGTATTGTGAAATACATAATAAAAAATGAATTAAACATTCAATAACCACTCCTCTCCAAAAATAAAACCACCCTCAACATTGTCATCCCTTTATAAATTAAGGTCATGAATCATGTTAGTATTTTATCCGAATCTGCATCCTTAGACTATCCCCATGTCTAGGATCTCTTGCTCTTACAAAATTCCAATCCCCCTTTCGATAAGAAGGATGTCAAGGATGATATTTAATGTAACACCCCAAGATTTCATTGAACGTTATGTCTTAAAATTAATTCAACAGATTGTTCTACAAGTAACACCGAGATCAAGTGCACCACGACTTATCAAACTAGTTGTACAAAAGCAGTTATGATTAGTATTTACTGTATTTTGAATTTTATATACTCAATATAATTTTCGAATTTATATTTTGTGTCTCTTAGACATAATATAATGAAAAAAATCTATATTTCAGATAAAAGAAGTATTTTAAAAAAAAATTCAATTATACAACTTATTTAATAGAGAATCCTTTTTAAAACAAATATTTGAAAATTTTATATTCTCAATTTAATGGAATTAATTTGTTTTAGAATAGGGACATAAAAATTTATTTTGAATATATTTTCGGTACTTTTCAGATAACTTTCATATTTTGATGAATAGTGATAAATACTAAATTTTAATTGAAAAAAAAAATTTAATTGAAATAATTTATAGTGATAAATTATTCAATTTAATGGTTTAGAAGTAAAATTATATTTTAATTTTATAATTTAATACAATTTAGGAAATTATAAGTAATTTCACATTTATATTTGATAGAAACACATGTCAATTTTTTGATAGTTTTTAGTTTTTAAAAACCCGCTTTTTGGTTTTTATAATGGGAATTAATTTTAAATTATTTAATGAAACTTATATTTTTTTTAATTTGTTAAATTAGAATTTATTTCTGAACTTTGAATAACAAAATTATCTTGGGGTAAATTTTTGGTATTTTTTAGAAAACATTAAATTTTTTACGAATAGAGAAAAACGCTATGTTATTATTTAAAACTGAATTTTTTTTCAAATAATAATTTATTTTATTTAAATTTGTTTTTCGTCAAAATAGATATATAATTACGATATATGTTCAATGTAATTAATTTAATTCATTTTATAATAAAATTAGATGTATAGATTTTTGATAAGCTTTTTCCCGTCTTTTACCTACCTTTTGTAGAATTTATAAATTTGAATAATACATAATTTTACCTATTTTGGGAGTTGAATTTCAATAATTCGAGAAACATGGTTAATATCAGTATGTAAAATGTGGTTCAATAAGATGAAAATAACTTTTGGTGAATAATATGTTTTTTAATTTTATTTACAATAGTTAAAAGTAAATAGGCTAATTAAGGGAAAATTATATCATAATTACCATAACACATGTCCTAATTCTATTGGATGAGTGTTATTTGACGAAAAAAACCTTAGGAATAAAATATGATCCTCTTTTGTCCTCTTAGATTACATTAGGAAATTTATTCTTATTTTATTTGATGAAGAGTTAAAAGAGTTAAATTCAATGATCAATAAATAAATCATTTTTAATATTGGTTTACAAAAAATATAAATTAGACTATAAATATTCATTAGAAAGATAAAAATATTTATTACATAATTTTATTTTATTTATAATTTTTAGAGATTAAATAATTTAATTTATTTATGACACAATGATGATGTAGTAATTACTTTATTAATAAAATATTAAAGTAATTCCTATTATAAATATCCAAGTAAATGTAAATTTAGAGTTCTGATGAATTACCCTAAATTTATAGGTTAATATGACATGTTACAGTTGCTTAAATTAATTTTATTTGAAGTGAAAACGTATTTATGGATTTCAAAATATTCAAATACTAAATAGTGTCCAAATTGACATAATTATGTTTTTAAAACAAGTATATTATTATAAATTCATATAATAGAGAAAAAAATGTAAGGTTCAGCCAAAATAGTTATATAATAATATTTATGATATTAGTGAACCAGTTGGGGTTCCATTGATATTTTATAGTAGGTTTATTAATGATATAATATAAAAATACAAATAGACTTGGTAAATATCAAACTATTTAACTAAAAGTTAAATCTTAAGATAAGGTTAATATGATAACCTTAACCTATATAAAACATATTTGTTGAGAGGTTTTCAACCCATCCCCACCTTATAATTTAAATGATTAGTTTTGGAGCCATTATAAATTGAAAATGATATTTATTATAAAATAATACTTCATGCATTTCCTAAAGTGATCCTCACCTCTCTTATAAAAGGTCACTTACCCTTATCTAAAATTCACAGCTTCATATCCATTGGGCACTATCAAAACCTACCAAAATATCCTCCAATATTTCATCCCTTCATCCTATAATCCTTCAATTGGTCAGAGAGCCAACCTAATGATCCCTTTTGATCAAATCATGAGTAAAAACCTGAAGAATAGGTTAATATTTCATCACCTCATTCAAGTTCATTTCTTTTTCCACTTTCTCTTTCTTTGATGATTCTATTCTAAAATAATTTAATCCAGTATCTTCTATATACTGTGATGTTATTATAAAAAAAATTCAACTATATTATTTATTCTATCTATACTATAAATGAAAAAGTCACCATATGTTCGTACGTATGTATTACCGGCCCCACGACTTGGTGTAGATTTTTATTCAAACATTTCATTTTTTGGATGAGTATAATAATGAGTATAAATGATTTAAATAACAAATATAAAATTTTATCGATTCTTTATATATGATATACCATCCAATTACATACGAATTCTCCATCAATATAATGATATTGTCTCTCCTGCGTACGTATAGATTACTATCTCCACGACGTGATGAGATTCATTTACATGTTCATCATTCAATGACGATTATAAAAATATATATATCATTAATATGTATGTAATATATGACATAATAATTCTACTAAATAGATATATATATATATATATATTTACATACATATATATTATTTACTTAGTTCTATTCTATACAATATGAAAATGAAAACAACTTTATGGGTACGTACAGCCTACCGTCTCTATAAATGGTGTTTTCCATTTCGTATATACGTATATTTTACTTATACACTATATGTATATATGATATATAAATCATGTTTTATATTCTGGAATTATTTAAATCACGATCTAAGTGATTCAATCAAGATTAACAAGTTAAAACATTTACGATAAAGAAAGCGATTATTATCCAAAATGATAATATAAAATGAAAATTATTATTAAATGGAAAGTATAAAGTCATAAATGAAACATGTATGATATAATAAATATTAATATTATTCTGAAACAATTTAATAACTTACTAAAGTCATTATACAGGATGTTAAACGTATCCTTGACTAAAGGAAGTAGAAGGTAAGAGTTAATTTCACAATTTCTTTATTATTCGTAGTTATTTTTACATAAGTATTTACTGGGACATATTTATTATCCATGTCCACATTTCATTAATTATATTTCAAAGGTATTATTTTAAATTACTTTTTTACTAAAACATCATTTTAAATGTTTTAAATATTTATTCTTTTAAATCATTATCATTATTTCACATGTTTTTAAAATGGTTATTACGGATTTATTTATTTGGACATGAATGTTTTTAAAATTTTCATTAAATTAAATAGTTTCTACGTGATATGGGACACTTTGATTAAAAAAATTTCTTTAAATGTCTTCCTTTTTAAAATTATTGACTTTTAAATGTTTTCATGAAATATGGTTATTTCTCTCAAAAAGTTTTAAAAAACATTTTCATCTATGTAAACATCTTTTGATAGATTTTTAACTTGTTTGAAGTTGATTTATTATGATACAAATCTTCCCTATTGTATTGAAGGTTTTGTTATAGGTTTTACTGTGGATGTGTTATTTTTATACCATTCATGGGTTATGGATAAAGTATTGATATTTTTTATTCGAGTTTTAATACAGTGTTTTATGTTATGTTTAGTCCTTTTCATATGAGGAATATATTAGATATAGTAAGTGATGGGTGGAGCCCACTATAGCTCCCTGATGCATCGTAAGGTCCCATGAGTCAAAATAGAATCTTGGCACAAGGCCATGACAAAATCATATTTTTATTCTTGGCACAAGGCCTTGATTAAGTGGTTATAAATTCTGGCGTTATGCATTCTATCATTATTAATTTGGCTATTGATATTACATGTGATTATTCAACTAGTAGAAGAACCATGTGAATAAGTAAATGGAATTATTTAATTTAAATTGGCCATATTATTCATATTTTTATGTTTAAAAGTCTTTTTTTAGTCTAATACATTGCCTTAACTGTTTATTCTTATTTATGGATGTTTCTTCTATATTGTTATCCTTACAGAGCTTCTGAGATCACCCCTTCCTATGTTTTATTTTTCCCAGGATGTAAAGAAGTATTTTATGGTTGACATACATAGATAGGGTAAGGGATATAAATGTGTTCAATAGAGGACAATTTTTTTTTTATTTTTCATTTTATATTTTAATGTAATGTACATATATGCAATCTATTTTACAAAACTTTTAAACTGATCATTCATTTGGGACTTGATTCCATATAATCATGCTAATGTATTAAAATAATTCACCTACTCCTTGGTAACTAATGTCAGGGCATTAAATTTGGTATCTGAGAGAGTTTAGTAATAACATTGGAAACTAGATTTAGATAATCTCTGATTAGATCACAATACCCTATGATAGACTTTGTGGATTAGAATATAAGAACTTCCTAGAATTTTGGTAATGTAGAGACATTGTGAGTTCTCCATGAACATCCTCCCTATCTAGATATGAGCAAGTAGAGGCAGCTCAGGAACATATATGCCTAGGGGTAAAATCTGAATACACTGTTTTGAGATAGAATCGAATGGGAATCGGTGCACGACAACGGGCCTTACATCAGTCTTGGTCACAACACTCTTGGGGGATATTCTTAGAATAATTCTCATTTAATTTACAAACTATTGTCAAATTTTTATGGGTATATAATCACTCAAAGAAAACATTTTTATGATTATGGATTATATAATTAAACTATTCAATTTTTGTTAACAGTTTTACAAGTTTGGAATTATGTATTGTGATTCATATATTAATCTAGTGTATGCCATTTTTTAAAAATGGCGCCTAGTAGATGGAATGAGACCTCCTACAATACACATGATCCAAAGAGTAAGAATGATCATATATTTCATGGTTGTAAGCTATCATTTATAAAAGAAATAGTCTCCCATGTATTATCATCATATGAAGAAATAATATAATCTGTTAATAAGATATGTAATGAATTTTCTGAGTATTATGGCTTCGAATGGGATCCATAGAAAAAAAGTATGGTAGAGGGAAAAATTGATAAAGGGAATACGAGAAAGAAGGATTTTCCCATATTTGATAACTGTGGAAAGAATCACCTTGGTAAATGGGTGAAGGGAATGTGAGTTTGATATTAGTGTAGGGAAAAAGGACACAATGTACGTGATTGAAATTATATGAAATGGTTTTCAAATGTTCAATGATTCATCTGCAAGGAGGCGGGATAATACGTAAATCAATGTCCAAAACATTAGAGTATACCCTAAATCCTACTATTGGATAATAATCAAGTTATGATACTACCTAAGATAAAGAGGAATGATTTAGAGTTCTTATGATGTTATTAAAGTAATTTTTCATTTGAGTATTGTATTAATGATGTACATGTTATAATAATTATAGAGTATATAAGGATTTTCCTGCAGTACCATTTCATTAAGGTCTTGAGATTGTGTGGAATAATGAAAAATGACTCAATGGTAGGTTAAATTTTTTGGAAGATATATGGTTGAGAAAAATATAATCCTTAATAGGATTTTTATACTGAGGTATTGATTTTGGAATAATATATGATTGATTTGGATAAATTATATTGGACATTCTTTAATACCTTGAAACTGTTTAATGATTTTCATATTACATCATTGTGGGAGTTTACAACATTTTTCGATATAAGGAGTATATCTAGTATTATATAAGGAATATGGGAGAAAAAGTTTAATCAATACGGTAATATGATAATTCAGGGTGTTATATTATTTTAATAGAATAAATGATGAAGGTATTTACATTTTGTTATGTGAAAAAATGGATCTTCATTGTGTTTACCATTATTATAAATTTTCCACTGAGAGTTTGGATAGAAGTAATATGGATAAGTTTAAATGTTTGAATCAATAATGTTTGACATTGGATACTATTGTTATGGTTAAATCAATTCATGAGATTATGTTTTAGGTTGTCATAAAAAGGACAACTTGGAGGTCGGGTGAAAACATGTCACGTCCGGAAAGGCCGCGATACTTGAACCTCTAATCGAAGGGCGACAAGGTTGAATCACCTACCACTGGCCTATGTGATGTCCCGGTTTGTATAATGTATTTTTATTAAAATATAAGTAATAATGAATATAAATTTATTTTTTTACTCTATAAAATTAAGATAAATATAATATTTTTAATTTTTTTTCATTTGGAGTGAATGATCAATTTTTGGTGGGAATTAGATGAAGTCAGAGACTCTATATTTTATGTGTGTGTGTGTGTGTATTCCCTCTTATTCTATTAATAAATTAATTCTTAAACTTTAGGGAAGATATCTTATAACCAAAAATGTATTATCCTAATACCTTATGTTTTTTTAACTAATGATTTTTTAGATCATCGTAGATCGATGGCTTTGAGACCCTCAATATTACACTTGTTTTTGATTGATGACCTCAATGAATCCTTATAGATATTTAATTTTTTTCACCAAATATGTATCTCTAATTTCCACCAATGTTCTCCTAATCAAGATCATAATTTGGTGGTGACTTTTTTATTTTTCTTTCCGTCTTATAAAGACTAAATTTTATTTACCCAATTTCAACTGTGTGTTTATAACAAATGTATTTTTCTATTTTTAACCTTTTATTTTCGAATAAAAATTTAAAATTGCGAGGACACAATTTATTGAAACCAAGGATAATATAACACCCCATGATTTCATAGTTCATTATCTTATTAAGGTAATTTAATATCTTGCACTACACACAACACCAAGATCGAGTGCACAACGACTTAATAGACTAGACGTAGAAAAGAAGTTATGAATAGTATTAACTGGATTTTAAATTTTATATACTCTATATTATTTTAAAATTCAAATTTTGGGTCTCTTATATATAATATAAGGACAAATTCAATTTTTCAGATAAAAGATGTGTTAAAAAAACGATTATACCGGTTATTTAATGGAGAATAATTTTTAAATAAAATATTTGACCTTTTTATATAAATAATTCAATGGAATTATATTCCTTTTTAGAATTTGGATATAAATATTTATTTTGGATAATATTTTTCACCTTTTCTAATTACATTCATATTGTGATGAATAGTGAAAAATCCTAAATTTTAATTGAAAAAATCTTTTTTAATCTAAATAATTTATAGCGTTAAAATAGGAATTAAAATTGATTGGAAGTATATCTATATTATATTTTTATCATTAAATATAATTTAGGTCAATATAAGTAATTTTACAATTAAATTTGAGATAAACACATATTAATCTTTTGATAGTTTTTATATTTTAAAAACCCTCTTTTTAGTTTTGACAAAGAGAATTATTTATAAATTAATTAATGAATCTTCTATGTTTTTATTTGGTAAAATAGAATTAGTTTTTTTAATCTTAAGATAAAAATTAGAATAGGTTAAATTTTTGGTATTTTTATGAAAACATTAAATTTTTTATGAATAGGGAAAAACACTGCGTTATTGTTTTAAACAGAATTTTTATGAAAATAAAAATTTATTTTATTTAAATTTATTTTTAATCAAAATAGATATATAATACCTATATAAGGTTAATTTAATTCATTGCAGTCCATTTATATTAAAATTTTAAGTATAAATATTTATTGAAATTTGTACCGTCTTTTATCCACCTTCTACGAGCATTTACAAATTTGTATGAAACATAATTTTTCCGCTTCGGTGAGTTGAATTTAGAAAATCTGGTGGGCACAATTAAAATCAGTAAGTAAATTTTTTTTCAATAAGATGAAAATAATTTTTGGTGAAACTTAACTTTTGAATTTTATTTACCATGGTTAAAAGTAAATAGGGTAACTATGGGAAAAATGATATCATAATTACCCTAACACATTTCCTAATTCAATTTGATATGTATAATTCGACAAAAAACAAGCATAAGAATAAAATGTGATGAACTTTGGTACAATTTTATTATATGGGGACATTTATTATTATTTTATTTAAAGAAGAGTTAACAGAGTTAAAATTCAATGTTTAATAAATAAACTATTTTTTATATAGGGTTTCACACAATATAAATTAGACTATAAATATTTATTAATACACTAAAAATATTTTATACATAATGAATTATTATTTATAATTTTTAGACAATAAATAATTTAATTTATTTAGGACATAATGATGATGCAATAATTAACTTATTAATGAAATATTAAAATAATTGATATTATAAATATCCAAATAAATGTAAATTTAGACTTATGATTAATTAAAATAATTTTCATGGTTAATATGACATTTAGGGTTGGTTAAATAAGTTTTATTCTAAGTGATACTGTTTTATGGATTTCAACAAAATTTAAATTCTAAATAGGTTCAAAATTGACATAATTGAGTTTTTTAAAAAAATATTATATTAAAAATTGATATAATAGTCCTAAAAATCTAAAGTTCTTCCAAAATACTTATATCATAACATATATGATATAAATGAACTAATTGGTGTTCTATTGGCATTTTATAGTATATTTATTATCCATATAATATAAAAATACGAAGAGTCATGGTAAATGTCAAACTAATTTACTATGAGTTAATTCTAAATGACAAGGTTAATATGATAACTGAAACCTATATAAAACATATTGGTAGAGATTTTTTATATAAATACCCAACTTATAATTCAAGTAATTTATTTTTGAGCCATTAGAAATCGGAAATGATTTTATTATAAGATAATATTTTATGTTTTTCCTAAAGTGTCCTTCACCTATCTAATAAAAGGGAACTTCCCCTTATGTAAAATTCACACCTTCAAAGCCATTTTGATTAGCCAAACCCTACCAAAATATCCACCCAACATTCCTCCCTTCATTTTTGAGGAATTCCTTTGGTCATAATGCCAACCTTAAGAGCCCTTTTGAACTAATTAAAAGGAAGAACCCGAAGAAGCGGTAAACATTTCATCACCTCCTTCAAGATCTATTCTTCTTCCACTTTCTCTTTCATATTGTTTCCATTGTAAAATAATTAATCCATTATAATCTATATAATGTGATGTTATTATAAAAATGGTACAACAATATTCATTATTCTATCCATCCTATAAATGACAAAGTCACCATACGTGCGTACATACGGATTACCAGCTACACGTTGTGGTGTAGTTTGTTATTCAAACATTTCATTATTGGGATGGGTATAATAATGAGTGTAACCGATGCAAATAAAAAACATAACATGTTAATGATTCTTTATATAAGATATAACATCTGATTAAATATTATTTCTCCATCAATATAATGATAGTGTCAATCATTCTTACATACTGATTACCATCTCCACGGTGCGATGAGATTAATTTCCATTTTCACCATTCAATGATGACTATAAAAAAATATATCATTAATAAGTATGTAATATATTACATAATAATGAAAATGGATATATATATATATGTGTGTGTGTGTGTGTTTACATACATATATCTTATTCAATTAGTTCTGTCCAATACGATATGAAAACGGAAACAACGTTTATTCATACGTATGGCCAACCGTCTCTATAAACTGTGATTTCCATTTCATATATATGTATATTATACATATTTATATTCAAAATATATATGATATATAAATCATGTTTTATATTCTGGATGTATTTAAATATTTATCTATGTGATATAATCATGAGTAACATGTTAAAATATGTAAGATAAAGAAAGCGATTTTTACCCGAAATGTTAATTTAACATGGAAATTATTATTAAATAGGTAATATAATGTCATAAATGAATTATGTATGAAATACTAAATTTCAATATGGGTCTCTTATAATTAAATAACATACTACAGTCTTTAAATAGCAGGTTGATCATACCCTAAACAAAAGGAAGTAAAAGGTAAGGTTTAATTTCACAATTTCATTATTATCCGAGGGTGTTTTTACGTAAGTATCTAATGGGAAATATTTAATATCCATTTACATTTTTCTGAAAAGTGTTTTCAAGGATATTCTTTTAAAGTATTTATTTTACTAAAACATCATTTTAAAAGCTTTAAATATTTTTTCTTCTAAATCATTCTCATTAATGTCCATTTTTTCAAAATGGGTTTTAAGGATTTATTTATTTGGACATGAATGTTTTTAAAATGTAAATTACATTAAAAATTTTCAAAGTGGTATCAAAAACATGGAATACAAAATGTCTTTAAATGTATTCTTTTCTAAATTGTGTGGATTTTAAATGTTTTCATAAAAAATGGATATTTATCTTAAAGAGTTTTACAAATAATTTTCATCTATGTCAACATCTTTTGGTGGATTTAAAACATACTTGAAGTTGATTTATTATGATATGAATCATCCATATTGTATTGAAGGTTTTGGGACATGTTTGATTGTGGATGTGTTATTTTTATACTATTCATGGTTTATGGATAAATTATTGACATTTCATATACTAATTTTATTAATAATGTTTATGTTATGTTTAATAATTTTCATACGAGAAATTTACTGGACATAATATGTGATGGGTGGAGCCCGCTACAGCTCACTGATTCATCAGTAGGTCTCATTAGAAAATCTAGTGTATTGGAAAAAGACCTTGACAAAATCTTATCTGTAGTTTTTGAAGAGGTCCTTGACTATGCGGTTATGTAGTCTGGCATTATGAATTCAATCATTATGAAATTGGATATTGATATTACATTTGATTATTTGACTAATAGAATAACCATGTGAATATGTAAATGTAATTATTTGATTAAAATTGGCCATATTATGTATAATTTTATGTTTAAAAAGGATTTTTTAGTCTAATAGATTATCTTAAAAGTTTATGCTTATTAATAAATGTTTCTGCTCCATTGTTATCCTTACTCATCATCTGAGCTAACCCCTTACTATGTTTTATTTTTCCCATGATGTGAAGATGTATTTTATGGTTGACCTATAGGGATTGGCTACGAGATATGAATGTGTTTAAATGGGGACAATGTTGATTTTTTTCATTTTATATTGTAATGTAAATTTCATTTATGAAATCTATTTTCCAAGACTGATAAACTGCTCGGTCCATTGATAATTTATTCCTTGTAATCAGGCCAATGTGTTAAAATAATTCACCGACTCTAGGTAGCTAGGGTCGGGGCGTTACAGTTTATATCAAATAATGTTTAGATATAATCTCAGAATCTAGATTTAGATAAACTATAATTATATCACATTACCCTAAGATAGACTTTGAGGATTACTATAGAATAACATCCTAGAATTTTGGTATGGTAGAGGTTTTGTGAGTTTTCCAAGCACTACATCCCTATCTGGATACGAGTGGTAGAGGTTTCTTTGGAACAAATGTACCTAGGGGAAAAACCTAAAAACACCACTTTAATCTAGACTCGAACAGGAACTGGTGCACAACAACGGGCCTTACTGCACTCTTGGTTACGACACTCATTAAGGATATGCTTAGGATAATTATTATTTACATAATAAACTGTTATGAAATATTTATGGGTATATACTTCCTTAAAGAATCCATTTTCATGATTATGGATTGTATCAATAAACGGTTCAATTTATGTTAACTTTTTTACAAGTTTGGAATTATGAATTGCGATTCAAAAACTTATCTACTGTATCCCATTTTTTAGAAATGATGCCCAGTAGATGGAATAAGACCTCCAACAAAACGTATGATCCAATGAGTATGAAGGATCATATCATTCATCATATTAAGAAATCATTTAGAATGAAAATAGTCTCCCACATATTATCATCATTTGAAGAAATAGTATCAGGGGATAATAATATATGTAATGAATTTTATGATTCCTATGGCTTTGAAGGGAAGCCATAGAAGAAAGGTATGGTAGAGAGAAATATAGATGAAGGGAATATGTGAATGATGGATTTTCCTATATGTGATAACGATGTAATGAATCACATTGGTTAATGCATGAAGGGAATGAGAGTTTGTTATAAGTGTCGGTAAAGAAGACACCATGCACGTGATTGCAATGGTAAGAAAAATTATTCAAATGTACAATGCTTCATCTGCAAAGAGTTTCGACACTACATGAATCAATGTCCAAATCATCAGAGTATACCCCAAATGCTGCTATTGGATAATAATCATGTTATGATAATAACAAAGATAAAGATGAATTATTAATAGTTCTTATGTCATTATTAATGTATTGTGTCATTTGATTATTGTATTAATGATGTACATGTAATAATAATTATAGAGCATATAAGGATTTTATAGTAGTACTATTTCATTAATGACTTGAGATTGTGTGGAACTATGAAATGTGACTCAATGGCAGGTTAAATTTTTTGTATAATAAATAGTTGGGAGAAAGATAAACATTAATATGATTATGATACTAGGGTAGTGATATTGGAATATGATATGATTTATTGGGATAAATTAAATTGAATATTCTTAACTGCCTTGAAACTGATTAAGGATTGGTATATTGCATCATTGTTGGAGTTTACAACATTTTTGGATAAAAGGAGTATATCCAGCATTATATAAGGAATAATGGATCATGAATGTAATAAATGTGGTTATATAATAATTCAGTGTGTTACCGTGTTTTAAAAGAATACATGATGAATGTATTCACATGTTATTATTTGGAAAAAAATGATCTTCATTGTGTTTTCCTTATAGTTTTTGGACTGTTTGTTTGGACAAAAGTATTTTTGATAAGTCTAAAGGTTGGAATTGATTACGTTTGACATTTTATACTATTGTTAATGTCAAATCATTTCTTGAGATTATTTTTTGGGTTGTCATAAAAAGGACATCCCGGAGGTTGGGAAATAACCTGTCACGTCCAGCAAGGCTGCGAAACTTGAACCCACTACCAAAGGGTGACAAGGGTGCATCACCTACTACTATTCTATGTGATGTCCTGTTTTGTACAATGTAGTTTTTCAAATAGTCTTATAAATGAATATAAATTCATTTTATAACCCTATACAATTAGTATAAATAAAATAATTTTGAATATTTTTTATCTTTTGGAGTGAAAGATGAGTTTTTGGTAGGAATTAGTTAATGGAAAAAAAACTCTACTTGTCAAGTATATATATATATTACCTTTTATTCAATGAATAAATTAAATCATAAACATTAGTAAAGGTATCTTAAAACCAATAATGTGTTATCCTAATGCCTTATGTTTTGTGTACGAGATTATATTTTAAATCATCATAGATCAATGGCTTTTAGGACCTCAGTTGTACACTTGTTTGTGATTGATGACCTCAATCACTCCCTATAAATATGTAAATTTTCATGTCAAATATGTTTCTCTATTTTCCATCGATGTTCTCGTAATTGAGATCATAATTAGGTGGTGAATTTTTCATTTTCCATTCCATCTTATTAAGAATAAATTTTATTAACCCAATTTCTGATATGGGTTTTCCACAACGGTATTTTTCTCTTTTTAACATTTTATTTTTGAAGAACATTTTCAAATTGTGAGGAAACAATTTTTTAAAGGATATGAGAATGTAACAACCCAAGTTTTCATAGTACGTTATCTCATTAATGAAATTCAATAGCTAACGCTACATGCAACACCGAGATTGAGCACGCAACGACTTAACAAACTATCCGTAAAAAAAGTTTTTATGAATAGAATTAGCTGAATTTCAAATTTTATATACTCCATATAATTTTTAAATTCAAATTTCGTGACTTTTAGAAATAATATAAGGACAAATTATATTATTCAGATAAAAGAAGTATTTTTCAAAAAAATGATTTTATACCACTTATTTAATGTAGAATACTTTTTAAATCAAAAGTTTGGCACTTTTATACACTCAATATAATGGAATTTATTTTTTTAGTATCCGGACATAAAAATTTAGTTTGGATAAATTTTTGGTACTTTTATGATAATAATAATATTTTGATGAATGGTAAAAAATACTAAATTCTAATTGAAAACAAATTTTTTAATCAAAATAATTTATAGTGTTAAATTATGCATTATAATGGTTTGGAAGAATAATTATATTATATTTTTATCATTTAATACAATTTAGGTCATTATAAGTATTTTTACATTTATATTTGACTAAAACACATGTCAATATTTTGGTAGTTTTTACTTTTTAAAAACCAGTTTTTTGGTTTTGACAATGGGAATAAATTTTAAATTAATTAATACAACTTAAATGTTTTTTATTTAGTGAAATATAATTAATTTTTGAATTATAAATATCAAAAATATATTAGGGTAAATTTTTTGTATTTTTCTGAAAACATTAATTTTTTTTATTAGTGAAAAACACCGAGTTATTGTTTAAAACAATATTTTTATTTAAATAAATATTTATTTTATTTAAATTTATTTTATCTCAAAATAGATATATAATACTTATATATTTTCAAAGATATTCATTAGAGTAATTTAATAATAAAATTAGATGTATAAATTTTTATTGAACTTTATACCATATTTTACCCACCTTCATAAGAGCAATTACAAATTTGTATAAAACATAATTTTACTGCTTCTGTGAGTTGAATTTCAAAGATTTGGGAGACATAGTTAATATCAGTATGAAAAATCTGTTTCAATAAGATGAAAATATTTTATGGAGAATAGTAATTTTTGACTTTTTATTTACCACGGTTAAAAGTAAATAGGGTAATTAAGGGTAAAAATGATGTCATAATTACCCTAACACATGTCCTAATTCTATTAGATAAATATTATTCCACCAAAAACAAACTTAAGAATAAAAAATGTTCCTCTTTGATCCACATGGATTATATTAGAACATTTGTTATTATTTTATTTTAAGAAGAGTTGAAAGAGTTAAATTCAATGTTTAATAACTAAACCATTTTTAAAATAAGGATACACACAATATAAATTAGGATATAAATATACATTATAAAAATAAAAGGATTTACTATGTAACAGTAATTTATTTATAATCTATAGACATTAAATAATTTAATTCATTTATTACACAATGATGATGCAGTAATTAAATTATAAAAAAACTATTAAGAGAATTCATATTATAAATATCAAAATAAATGTAAATTTATATTTTTGGTGAATTACACCTATTTTATTGGTTAATATGACATTATTGGGTTGGTTAAATAAATTTAATTCCAAGTGATAAAGTATTAATGGCTTTCAAAAAAAATCAAATACTAAATAGTTTCAAAATTGACATTATTGATTTTTTAAAACAAATATGATATTATAAATTGATATAATAGTCCTAAAAATATAAAGATCGTCCAAATGAATTATATAATAATATATATGACATTAATGATCCACTTGGGGTATATTGGTATTTTATATTATGTTATTAACAATATCATAAAAAAATACAAAGAGACATGGTAAATGTCAAACTATTTAACTAAGAGTAAAATCTAATTTATTAGGTCAATATGATAACCTAAACCCATCTAAAACCAATTGGTTGAAATAATTTCCACCCATCCCTACCTTATCATTTAAATAATTTATTTTGTAGCAATTAGAAACCATAAATGATATTATTATGAAATAATATTTCAAGCTTGTCCATAACTGACCCTCACCTCTCTTATAAAACGACACATCGCCTTATCTCAAAGTCACACCATCAAAGACATTTGGATTATCCAACCCCTACCCAAAAATCCACCCAACTTTCCTGCCTTCATCTTATAGGCCTTCCATTGGCCAGAAAGCCAACCTATGGAGCCCTTTTGATCAAATCAAAAAGAAGAACACGAAGAAGAGGTAAATATTTCATCACCTCTTTCATATTCTTTTTTTCTTCCACTTTCTCTTTATTTTTTGTTTCCATTCTAAAATAAAATATATTATTATAAAATTGTAGAACCATATTAATTATTCTATCCATCCTATCAATGAAAAATTCACTGTATGTGCGTACGTACAGATTATCGGCTCTACGTTTTGGTGTAGTTTGTTATTCAAACATTTCATTATATTTATGGGTATAATAATGTGTATAACTGATGTAAATAACAAATATAACATGTTAATGATTATGTATATATAATATAACAACCGATTAAATACTATTTCTCCATCAACAAAAATGATATTGTTTCTCGCGCCTACGTATGGATTATCGTCTCCACGACGTGATGCGATTCCTTTCCATGTTCACCATTCATCGATGATTATAAAAATATATATATCATTAATATGTATGTAATATATAAAATTATAATGCTAATGGATATATATATATATGTACTTACATATATCTTATTCCCATAGTTCTGTTCAATACGATATGAAAACAAAAACAACCTTTATAAGTATGTGCGGCCTACAATCTCCATAAACGATGTATTCCATTTCATATTTATGTCTATTATATGTATTTATATTCCAAATATATATAATATAAAAATCTTGTTTTATATTCTGGATGTATTTAAATCATTATCTATGTGATACAATCAAGTGTAACAAGTTAAAACTCATACGATAAAGAAAGCGATTATTACCCAAAATGTTAATGAAACTTGAAAATTATAATTAAATGGGTAGTTTAAATTCAGAAAATAATCTTGTATGATATAATAATTATTAATATGGTTATGGTATAATTCAATAACATAATACGGTCTTTATAAAGGAGGATAAACATATATCGACTAAAGGAAGTACAATGTAAGAGTTAATTTCACAATCTCTTTATTATCCGAGGTTGTTTTAATGTAAGTATATACTGGGACATATTAATTATCCATGTCCATGTTTTAAGGAAAGAGTTTTCAAATTGATTCTTTCAAATGCCTTTTTTATTAAAACACCATTTTAAATGTTTTACATATCTATTTTTCTAAATCATTCTCATTAATATCCTTGTTTTCAAAATGGTTTTTAAGGATGTATTTATATGGGCATGAATGATTTTTAAATGTTAATTATTTTCAAATGTTTCAAAGTGGTATGGGAATCATTGGCTCAAAAAAGGTCTTCATATTTCATTGTTTTTAAATTTTGTGACTTTTAAATGTTTTCATGAAAAAGGTATATTTCTCTCAAAGAGTTCTACAAATCATTTTCATCTATGTCAACATCCTTCGATAAATTTTAACCATGTTGAAAGTTGATTTATTATGATACAAATAATACATATTTTATTAAAGGATTTGTGATATGTTTTACTATGGATGTGTTATTTTTATACCATTTGTTGTTTATGGATAATGTCTTGACATTTCGTATGGTAGTTTTAATACAAATGATTATGTTATGTTTAAACCTTTTCATATGAAGAATAAATTAGACTTAGTAAGTCACGGGTGGAGCACGCTATACCTTCTCAATGCATCGGTCTGTCTAATGAGACAATCTTCTGTTTTGGCACAAGGGCTTAACAAAATCTTATTTGTAGTCTTGGCACAAGGCCTTGACTATGTCATCATGAAGTATGGGATTGTTCTTTCCATCGTTTTGAAATTGGATTTTGATATTACATTTGATTATTAGACTAGTATAATAACCATGTGAATAATTAAATGTGATTATTAGATTTTAATTGGCCATATTATGAAAATGATTATGTTTAAAGTGATTTTTTTAGTCTAATACATTCCCTTATATATTTATTCTTATTTATAGACGTTTCCAATATATTGTTATCCTTAATGATCATCTAAACTCAACCCTTTCTATGTTTTATTTTTCCTTGTATGTGAAGAAGTATTTTATGGTTGACCTACATGGATAGGATAAGTGATATTAATGTGTTCAAAAGAGGACAATGTTGTCATTGTTTTTCATTTTATATTGTAATGAAATGTTCATTTATGAAATCTATTTTTTAGGACTACTAAATTGATCGGTCCTTCAGGATTTATTCCTTGTAATCATGACAATGAATTAAAATAATGCACTAACTCGAGGTAACCAGGGTCGGGACATTACAATTCAAGAGGTAACCCCTATTCCTTTTTCTTTTAATTTTATTTTCATTTTACATTCATTATTAATATTCTACTAACCTCCTATCTAAAAATATTAATGATAAATCAAGTATATTATATATACTATAATTATATAATATTAGTAGAATATTCATCAAATAACTCATTGTCCTCTTTCACTTATCATAAAAATGAAATCGTCACATTAGAGGTTCCAATTTACATCTTTCGTTGATGACAACCTTCCATTCTTCAATTTTTATTTCACGGATGTGCATGGATATTTTTTTAGAGGGAATATATTATAAAATATGTAATATTTATTATTTAATATTTATAATAATTTATATAAAAATAATAATAATTTATATGACCAAACTAGTTTGAGATGATGAAATACCACTGTAATAATCAAAAAGATTATCACGAATATTTTATCTAATAACTCCAATTAATAACATATAAATAAAAAAATATGAAAATTTAATCTTATTAATCATCATTAGTAACATATAAATTAAATTATTTATAATTATACCAATTTAATATGACCTTCATAAATCATAAAAAAGTGAACTGATCATAAAAACCTAGTAAAAAATGCCCTTGAATGATAAAATTAACTCTATAACTCCTAATACATGCAACAAATAAACATAATAAAATTATAATAAAACAAATACATGAATAAAAGTATCTTAATTAATTAATTAATGGGTTTAATTATATTATTTAGTATATTAATGTCAATTTTAGAATTCATTAAGACATAATATATGGGTTTTCTACATGAACCTCCTTTTTCATTTAGACTACACTTTTTCCCTCATTGTAGCAATAAAATTATTAGTTATTATTATTTACTTAATCTAAATTTGTTTTTTACTATTTATATATTTATAATAATAACAATTATTCTGTTTTATCTGGATATACATGTTTTAAAATGTTATTTCTTTAATTCTTCCTGAAAACAAGGCTGATTCAAGGGATGTTCCTAATTATTAACAATTTTCATAGAAAATCTATATTCCTTTTTTAAAAACTATTATTTATGAAAAATAACTCATTTTATTATGAAAATATGATACACTAGTTCACTTATGGTTTTATATAATGATTTTTTTTAAAATAATATTCTTTTCAATGTAAATGATTATTTCTATCAATAATTACATGGTGTTTTTATTAGAGTACCTTAATTTATTCCAAAACCATTTTTGATTAATATGTTTAGTCTAGATTATTCTATTTTGAAATCTTCTACCATATTCTATTTAATGTTTTTTGATTATCTTGAATTTGGATGTGCAATCTTGATACCATCAACTATATTACACCAAATGGATGGTATTTATGTTTACTGATGGGGGAAATTTAATTAAATTTCATATGTTAGGTTAAATATGAATTTATATGTTTACTTTTATCCACCCATTTAATTATATTAATGTTTTGGACTTAGCATGTTTTGGGTGGTGCACACTATAGGTGTTCGGAGCATCGGTAGGTCACATGAAACAATCTAGTTAGAATTTTTACCCATTTATGTAGGGTCCTTTCCCAATGCCTTGAAAGAATGGTTATGATGTCCCTCATTATGCAGTAACTCATTATGAAATTAGTTATTCATTGTTTGTGTGGTTATTCAACTAGTATATTATCCATGTTTATGTTTTATTATGTCATTATTTAATCAGTTTTTATTACTTCCACATTTTCTAAAGATTTTGTTTTAAGGGAATATGTATATTTATTTATTCACCATAGATTATTATTTATGGATCCTCTATATTTATTATGATTTTTGGCAATAAAATATTACCCCATTCTTAGGTTTTATTTTTCCCGATGATGAAAAAATGAATATTATTAATGAATTCTAGGGATAATCTAGGAATTAAAGATGTTTTCAAAGTAATTTATAAATTATATTTCATTTTATGTTGTAATTTTGATCATATGTATGTATTTTTTTTCCAAAAATACTATACAACTATGTCATTTTAGATACATCTTCCTGGATAATATAACAATGTTATAAAATAAGGAACTGAATTTGGGAAAAATGGATCATGGTTATTACAATTAATATCATATAATGTTGAATTGAATCTATAGAAACTAGATTTAGTAAATTTAGATTAGAAAAAAACTATGGTATAAAATTCTAGGATATGAATGAAATAACATACTATAAATTTTTAAGGTATATATTATGTGGATCAACCTAGAAATATATCCCTCTCTTGTTATTAAGAGTGGGCGTGCTTTTGGAAAATATGTACATATGAGTAACAAGATTAATGAGGTGATTAGATCCTCACTCGGGGTAACCCGGTACATGAAAATGGGCCTTACTACACACCTGGTTTGAACACCTGGGGATATGATTAGGATAATTCACATCTTCATTTAAAACCATTATGAAGTATTTAATGATAAATATATCCCTAAATAAACCTTGGTTATGATTATGATATTATACATGTATTGGATTTCAATTTATGTTATGTATTTTAGTATTTTTCCATTACACATTATGATTCATAACCTAATTTAGATTATTTAAGAATTTAGAAATGGAACCTTGTGGATGGAATTAAAACTATATGAATGCATTTATCCCATGTAGGTATTTCTCTCAAATTACATATAATGATGTTGGTTATGGATTTGTTTCTAATGTTTATAAAATTATAACTATATTGGGTTAGCTATCATAGGTTATGAACAATATCCTTTCCTTTATGGATAATCCTAAACCACAATTTGGAGGAGTAATGATTGGTATCTTTATGTGATAATAATCCACATCATTCTACGAGACTACCAACCCAATCAGAGCGGTGAATTGGATATTTTATTTATAGAACATATTTCTCACCATAGTATATAAAAAAGGATTGAATATTATTTATGGATTTCTATCATCTTTCGGGATATTTTGATAAATATTGGCCATTGATTCAAAACCTGGTGATGGTGGAAGTAATTGAAAACACGAAATGAATTTTATTTAATTATTTTTTCTTCGAAATATACATTCCCATTGAAAAATTAGTTGATATATAATGATGGTTTCTTATTTTAAGGGAAAAAGTTGATTAGAATTTTACAAATACGAATTTAATTAACAAAAATAAGAAAAAATAATACAGACTAAAAACATAACCCGTAAAATAATATTGATCGATTCATTTATTTTTTAATTCCATTTGTCTGGAAAGAAAGTTTCTACCCAAATTTTTCATCATATGAAGAAATAGACTCATGTGATATCAGGAATGAAAAATAATTCTATAATTGTTATGAAATAAATCTAAATATATAAAATTATATCGCTACTAAAAAATTATTTAAATGAATTAAAGATATGTAGAAAAAGATAAGATTCTACATTCCACCGTATATTAATTATTGGAAGGAACACCCTGGTACTTTCCTGAAGAGAATGTGGGATTGTTATAGGAATAGATAAAATGCCACATATCTATTGATTGAAAGGAATATAATTAATATTTCAATGATCAATTATATAATTATAAATATATGGGACATTATTCACATGAATATCATATTCAGTATGAAATCATTACCCAAATAAGGACAAGGGAGAAAGGTCATTCTTATGTTGTCACAACTGTTATGGTTGATGTTCATAACACTGTGGTGGATTGTACATTAATAATTTTTTCAAACCAAGAAAATAATTTATTTGATTTTGGATCATGAAATTATTTTATATATACCTGGATTTATATGAAAGTTAAAAATTTCCATTTTGATTTAATATTGGAGTTGATAGTCAAAACTCATAAGGGAAGTATCATTGTAATAATGGTGTTAAGATTATTCCCCATTATGACACATAAAATTTCTTTAGTTACTAATATTTTCATCATACCTATGATCTATTTGGATATAAAACCTAGTTTCAATTGGATTTCTAATTATGATACTAATTTCAATTATAAGAAGAAGGAAGTTACAATTTTACAAAATGATGTAGAGTCCCATATTATTAGAGCAGAAACCATTCATTCTGATTATTATCTAGATCCACCCACCAGTATCTCTAAAAATTATATTATTGGAATGGAATAGAATTTAATATATATGAGTGAGGAAGTAAGTCATAAAAATTGATGATGTAAAAATTGGGAAAGAATACATTTATGTATTTTGAAAGATTTAACTAGGAATCCTTTGTAATGGGATATTAAGTTCTATAATGGATTAATTTTTGTCACAAGGCCAATATCAAAGGCTCATTATAGAATGGCACTAGTATAGTTAGTAGAGATGGGGAAACAACAAGTGTAGTGGACTATTATAGGATTTATCCACTGTAGTGTTTCATTATGGAGACCCCATGATCATTTTTGTTAAGAAGAATAATGGGTCTATGAGGCTGTTCATTGACTACATGGTGATCAATGTTACTAGGATATAGAAGACGTATCTTTTTCCTCAAATTTATAATTTATTAGATCAAATTCACATTGGTAATTTTTTATATATGATTGATGATTGATCTGGACATCATCAGTTGCATGTGGGGAAGGAAGATATTCTGGAGACATCATTTCGAACTAGGTATATGGATTACGAGTTTATAGTAATTCTTTTTCGACTGAATAATGCACCATCAATTTTCATGGATATGGTGAATAGAGTTTGTACAAAATATATTGATGTGATTTTTGTGGTATTTATTAATGCTATCTTAGTATACTAAAAAATATATGAATATAATTGTCATCACATATGCATTATTCTGAAACTCATTGAAGAAACTAGTTATATGGGATGTTTATAAAGTGTGATATCTATCTTCAAACAGTTTTATCATGGTCATATCGTCACTATGTGTGGAATAATATTTTATTCAATAAAGAAAAAGGAATTTATAGAATGGCATATACCAATGATCATAACCGAGGTATGTAGTTTTATTGATTTAAAAAGTTGTTATCAAAATTTCATTCAGAACATTTCCCATAAATCTAACCTATTAACCAAGCTTATAGGTTATGGGGTTATGTTCATATGAAAAACGAAACTGAGTAATCATTTGGATAAATAAAAAAAATCTATGTTAATATAAAATATTAATTCTACCATCGTGAAATTGTGGATTTTTTATTTATAGTGATGCATCATAGAATGAAAATGGATGTGTCCTTTTGTAGAATGATAATGTTTTTGCCTTTGCATCATGATTGTTAAAAACACATGAACATAACTATCTACCTCTATATCTTGAGCTATCACTTTTAATATTTTCATTGAAGATATAGAGAAACAATCTCCTTAGGGAAATATGTGAGATGTATACATATAACAAGAACCTATAATATATCTTATCACAAAAAAGAACTCCACATGAGGCAAATTAGATGGCTCTAAATACTCAACAATAATGATTTTCTGACATAGTATCACCCATGAAAGGAACATTAGGTAGCTAATGCATTACGTTGAAAAATCAACATGTTCTTACTAAAATGAGTATTGAAACGTGACATAGTTACAAGGATCTAAAAAATATGGATACTGAAATTATAAAGGATGAAAAATAAATATTAATTTTTGAATTTTTTCCCAACTAACTTTCTTAGAATGGACAATAATATCATAGTTTCAAGATGAGAATATTCAAAAGAAAATTAAATGTGTGAATGATGGGAAGATGGTTGAATTCATTTTTGGGGATGGAATTATGGAATTGAGGAAGAGTCATTGTTTTCCCTCTATACCCAAGCTAAAAAAATAGTCAATGGATGAATTTAATAGCTTGAATTTCCCTATACACCCTCGTTTCACCATGATGTATAGTGATTTGACATAATATTTATGGTGGGATAACATGAAGTGGGAAATTTCTTTTCATGTGTCCTGATGTTTAGTATTTGATCATATTCAGTTTAAAAGAGAACATCCTAGAGAAGTCTTACATCGCTTTATATTCATACATGTAAATGTGATGAAATAACTATGTAAATTTTCCCTAGATTTCAAAAAATACCATGGAGGAAAGATGCAATAAGGGTGATTGTTGATTGGATTACCTAATACAAACATTTTGTCACTATAGAGGATTATTTCCCCTAGATTTACCTTCAATGATATATATTAATGATGTTTTAAGACTTCATGGAGAATCTATTTCAATAGTGTGTAATACTGCTTCATGATGTACATAAAATTTTTTAGGGTAGTCTCTAGAATTCTACAGATACTAAGCTTCATTTCAGTATTATCTTTCAGGCAAAAATTTGATGTGTATTCCGAAAGGAGGATCTAATCATTATTAGAAACGTTGAGAGCATGCTCACATTTTTTTCAAGGAATATTGGATTAGTTTTTAACTTTCGTAGAGTTTACCTATTCTAATTTTTCCCATACTAGTGTTCAAATGGCACCATATAAATCATTATACAGAATGCGATTTCATACACCAACACATTAATATAAAGAAGGTGAATGAAATATTTTAGGTGTAGATATTATGGAGGAATCAATTATGAAGTTAAAGACAAGTCAACCCATATCGAAGTATCTCAATGTAGGTAAATGATATATGTCGATAATAAAAGGATAGATTTGGAATTTCAATTAAGAAATCATGTTTTGATGAATGTATTACTATAAAATTGTGCAATAAGATTTTAAATGAAAGGGAAACTGAACATTATGTAGATTTGTTCATTATAAATTTTAGAGAGTGTTGGAGTTGTTGATTATCATTTATCAATGTCACATAGCCTTTTTAATGTACACAATTTGTTACATGTCTCAGTTTAATGAAAAAACATACGAGACCCAACACAGGTACTCACTTATGAAGGTATCAAATGAGAAATTGACATATCTTAATGTGAAGAGACAATATAGATTCTAGAAAATAAAGAAAATGCATTGAGTAATTGGATGACTCGGCTGCTAACCATACATTGGAGATATCATAAATATAATTAGGTGAAATGAGAGCATGAGGATCTCATGATTAATAACAACCCAAATATTTTTTTGAGGTGACATTTTGGAAAATTTGATAAAGAAATTTTTTTATGAGGGGAAAATGTAACAACCAAAAAAATATCAAGGAAATTTCTAATCTTATGTTTATTTCATATTCATTGAATTATATAAAATAAAATTGATAACACAATAAAATATTTATAATTTAGGAATATAAAAATTAGTGGAATTTCTAAATATTAAGGAACTAATATCGATGAAATGGTAACATTCCCTTATGAATAATAATGTGACACATTTTAATATTAAATCAAACTAATGTATTGATACCTAACCCATGAATTTATAAATAAAATTTCCTCATCTACTAATTGAATTCTTGTTATAATTGTATCATTATAAAATAAAATAAATGTTTTTTAAAAAAAATTATATTTATGTGTTGGTATTTTTATAAGTTAAAAATAATTAATTAAAAATTTATAATTAATAAAATAAATTTTAAAAAACTAAATTTTCATAAAATATATTCATAAATCAATACTCTATTTTTTATGATTTTAGTATAATTTTATGACACCTTTGTTTATTTGTGAATGTATTATAAAATTAGTTTTAAATTTTAACTCTGTATTTTTCAAGTAATTATTGATTTTATTTAAAAAATAAATTTATTATGTTTAGGAAATAATTTCGATAAAATGGACTACATTTTTTAATTTTACACTAAGAATAATGGTTATGGGTAATGTTTAGGATATTTTAAAAATACATGAAATTTTTGTGAATAGTAAAATATGGTAATTAACTGTATAAATACATTATAAACTAAAAACACTATTCCTTGAGTAATATTTAATATAAGACACATAATCGTGATAATTCCATATTTAATTGAATTTATTTGATAACAATTATCTATATATTCACAATCATGATCCATATTAATATACAAATTAATTAAATATTCAAAAACCAATCCCCTCCTCAACTATAAAATCCAACTTCACCCCCTATAATCATCATTAATATATGTATTTAAGATTTCAAATGTTTTGAAAAAATATTCTTCCTTAGTATATCCCAATTTCTAGGAAATCATGGTCTTAACAATACACCAAAACACATTTCCCTAAGGAGTGTCTCTAGGAAGATAATTCAAGAGTAAAACCCTCATCCTATTTTTTTAATTTCATTTTCATTTTAAAGTATTTTTTTATCATATCCTCACTTTATTTGTAAAAATGATATTTATAACTCTAGTATCATCTAAATAATGTAATTATATCATGTTAATGGAATATTGTTAATGAAACGCATTTCAATCCTTCATCTACTTAAAAAATGAATACCTCAACTATGTGTGGATAATTTTCAACTTTTGTGGGCGGTGAACCTTTGTTCTTAGTTTTCCCTTTCAAGGTTATTCATGAAAAACAATTATGGTTGAAAATTTTTATAAAATATTCAATATGACATATTTAATGGTCTTAAACTAGTTTATATTCATAATAATAATTAATATTTCAAAATTATTTTGAGATGATAGAAATACAATTGTAATATTCCAAAAGATTATCACTAATCGTTCATCTAATAACTCATATTCATAATATATAAGATAATTAATTTATAAACATTTAATATTATGGATGATAATTAGTATAAAATAAATTCAAATATATATAATTTTACCAATGTTACAATAACTCCATGACATATAAAAAAGTTATCCCAACTTGAAAACAACGATAATACATTATACAAAATGATTATATTTAATTTATAACTCATCAATGTGGCCATTAATGAAATTATTAAAATAATAAAAAATAAAATCATTGTATAAAATTTTATGAATAAATTAACTAATTGTTTTAATTTGATTATCCATGATGTTATTGTCAACGACAGAATACATTCAGACATAAGTTATGGGATTTCTACCCGAACCTCCTTTTTCATTCAGGATATTATTTTTATCCCATTAAAAAATAGGACAATAACTATTCATATATAATAATATAAAATTATATCGGAATGTTCTATTTATTTGTATCAATCATTATCCTTCTTTAATTTAGTGGAATTTTTTTGTATTAAAAATATATTTCTCTAATTCTTCCCAATAAAATTGTCTAATTCAAAGAAAATCTTAAATTCTGACATATTTTCAAGAGTACTCCATAATATATTTTAAGGACCAATTATTTTCATAAATTCACTTGTTTTATTTTGAATAAAACTATTTTAGTTTACTTTGATTTTTATATACATATTTTTTCCAAAGAACATTTGTATAGGTAAAAGAGCATTTCTATCAAGAATTACATGATCATTTTTTAGATTATTTTCATATATATCCACTCTATTATTGACTATTATTTTAAATATGGATTAAAATTTTCGTTTTCATATAAAATAATTTATTTAATGGTTTTTTATTTGTTTGAATATGTATGTTTTATCTTGATACCATTAACCATATTACTCCAAATGTTTTGTAATTTTTTTCTAACTGTGGAATGTTATTTACATTTGAAATTTAAGTTTCTATATGAAAATATATATTGATTATTCGTCACCTATTTCATTTTTGAAATGTATTAGACTTATTAAGTGTTTAGTTGGGTCCTTTATAGCTACTCGGTACATTGGTATGTCTCTTGAGATAAACTAGTTTGGGTTTTTACCTATTTATGTAGGGTATTAATACAAGGCCTTAATAGAATGGTTGGGATATCCCGCATTATGAATTCCCTCATTATGGAACATGTAATTTATAGTCCATGATATTATTCAACTAGTTGAATATCTATTTTTATGTTCATGATTATGTATTAATGGAATGTGCACATTTAGTCAAACATCATGCCTTATTATTTGTGATTATGTTGTATTTTATACCATTACTATGTATAAGGACCCGACCAGATTACACTACATTATCCTTAATTTTATATAAGAACACATAATATTACATAATGATTATATTTTTGTGTTTATACTTTTAAATAATTTAAATATATTACATACATGACATACCACATTTATACAAAGAGGATACGACTAAATACAATATCAATTTTTTCAAAATATAAAACATTAAAACCTATAACATGTTTCCATTGAAAACAGTCCATATCAAACATCACAACTCCCTTATTTCTCTTACCCATTCTTATATCCTATGAAAAAATTTTTAAAAACATGGTATGAGTATAAAACTTAGAAACGGATTTAAAGAAAAAAATTATCAGTCGAGTGATTATATAAAAACCAATAAAACAAATAATCAAAAAAACACATATGCATAAATACATAATGTATATTACTTTGGAAATATTTATAATATTACTATTATATTCACACAAATACATGGAATATCTTTTTGGTCAACTTCCATCTATAGAGTACCCAATGCATTGAAGAGCAATAATGGGGCTCACCTGCCATATCTTGAGCTATAATGGGCTCACCCATCATAACATGAAAAATAATGGTCTCAAACCAACATAAATAATTAACAAGTAAAATATCATTGTAATAAAGTATCTTTAAATCAAGAGAAACCAATCATTCTATATATAAATATAAAATAAAATTCCTTGAAATTAATTAAAGGGACTTTTAGAAGGATTTTACAAAGAATGTCCCTTATAAATATATTTAGAGTGAGAATTAATATAATATATTAGTAAAGTGTATAAACTATAATAAACATAGTACACCATAATATAATAAATCAGCACAATAGTAATCTTAATACCACATAATGAATCATGAAGAAGGTAAACTGAAAGAATGGAAGTTTGGTTAAGAATTTCCATAACTTGGGTTATTCTTTGTTAAAATGTGTTTAAACATCCACTATAATGGTTAAAAGAGTGTTATTAATATCTTAAAAAAACATATTAATTTTTCATAACACCTTGTATTATCATTTTACATCATCATTATTCACATTTATCATAATATTTTGTTATTTACATTGTTTCAGGTGTGTTCTTTACATTGTTTCCATGATCAGTTCCTGATGGATATTCTAGAAGATTGGAAGTGAAAAAATAGAATTGAAATGTAATGGTATTTACATTATTCTAGAACAATAAATTATTTATTTTAAAATTTTGAATTCTGACACTAGGATGATTCATATGGTAAAGCATTATTGATATTTTTTTAGTCATTTAGAAATTCATTGATTGTAATGAACTCATTTTGTATCATAAATTAATCACATGTGTATAAAGTTATTCCAGAACATTATATAATATATAATATATAAATTATCATGTGGTTCAACCATAAAAATGGTTTCATGACAACTCTTGAAGGAAGTAAATGAAATTGGAATCACATCTTCCATGATGTCTGTAAATCGACACCTCACGAACGATGTTTTAATTTCATGAATAAGTTGGATAGGAGAAGAATTATAATGGTGAATATTCAATAAAAATTATTAAATAAATAATATTTAAGATACTTTATCATTAAGTCTTCTTGGTTGATGGGAGGTGAGGAACTATGAAGAAAAAAATAAAACTCGATATAAAACAAAAGTTGAGAAATCTCTTACCAAAATTCACTAGCCTAATGGCTATGCAACATGGCATAAAAGAACATTAAAAAGAGTGGCTACATGGTTCAACCATATGTAATTTAATCATAATATATATATATATAATAAAATTGAAGTATTAACATTGTTTGGAAACATAAATGTAATACCACATAAAAGAGAACATGTATGGAAAAATAAATAATTTGAGAATTATTTTACCTTGTAGAGTAAATCCAATGACCTAATGGATGGAACCATGGGGTTGGATGAAACCTTGTGAGGCCTAATATAGAGTTAATAATACAATGACTTCATTGAAAAAGAAATTTGGAATTAATGGAATGAAGGAATGTGTTTATATTTATTGCAAAAGTGAGGGAATATTTTTTTTAATTTCCAAGGGACAACTTATTAGAGGTATTTGAAAAACCTTCGGTTTGCCCATGGTATTTTCCCATGGTATTAAACACTTAGTACAAATCATATCATTATTTAAGGTAAAAAAGTGGACCATAATTCTTACATCATTGATACATCATTAATGATTTCATTAAACAGACAGAAACCTCAAAATTGCATTTTTTACTATTAACGAAAAATTCAAAAATATCAGAAAAATAAAAAAAATAAAACCTAACCATTTTAGATATGTATAATTGAATAATGAACATAATTTTTTGAAAATATGTTTCTAAATATTATTAATTTAATTTTTCAATAAAATCATAATTTATTCAAAAATATAAATTTTAAATCTATAATTCATTTTTTAACAACATGAAAAATTATTTAATATCTAATTATCCTAAAAACTTATGAAAATAAAATAATAATAGAATTTTATATTCATTAAAAGCATATTACAATTCATATTACTATTTCTAAGGGTAGGAAACTATTCACTGAAAAATATTAGTTCTATTTGGCTCCAAATAACAAACTTATCACAATTGTAGAGGACTGTTTTTTGAAATTGAAAACATAAAAGTTGAGAATTTATGCTAAAAGGCCAGTTATAAACATCTACATAATACAGTGCTTCATGCATTTCATTTATTTTCTAAATACATGTTGTGTTACATTATCCCCTCCTAAAAATTTCATCCCTATAATATATTTTCTCCTTAACAAGTGAGGGTACTATTCCCTTATAGCATTTTAATATTCCATGTGGCTTCTTCAAACATGTGGTTTCTCCTAAAAAAATTTACCTAGTGGATTGAAATATTTTTCAATACATGTTCCCTTCAATCAAGAATCATAACGGGTTTCTCTTCATAAGAAATATTCTTTTCTAGTTGAACTGGATCTACGATCAAGAGATTATAAGAATCCATCACATACATTATCAACATGAAAATATGAAAAAAATTGTGTACCTGAGAAAAACACAGAGGTAAAGCAACATGGTAGGTTACTGGACCAAACATATCCAGGATTTGTTAAGGTATGATAAACCATGGAATTAGATTTCAATTTCTACCAAAACACATAACACTTTTCCATGGTGAGATTCTAGGAAATATATGATCACATACCTAATGGGAAAGTACTTCCTCCGGTTGTTTCCATAAATTTTTTGCATACTATGATCTATCCTCGTGTGTTGTTGGATCATCTTCACTTTCTCAACAAATTCCACTCATAATTTTGGGCCCATCAACTTCCATTCTCCAACTTCATCCCAAAAATCTATAGTTCTACATTATCTCTGTTAAAATTCAACCTAATGTTCCATCTGTATACTGGTGTGAAAACTATTTTTATAAGAAAACAAAAATAATGAAATATGTTGATCCAAACATCCATGATAGTCTACTTAACATGCTCGAAGAATATCCTCCAAATTATAAATTATTCAATATTACTCCCCATTTGATTAAGGATGAAAATCTATGCTGAAATTTAATTCTGTGCCCAATGACATCTATTGTCCCCCTCAAATATTAGAAGTGTACCTTAGATCCCAATCAGATTCAATAGAAATAGATACTCCATGTAACCTTAAATTCTTTTTTAGGTGTAGTCAATAAAGAAAATCCTACGACATTATATCTTGAATAGATTTAATATGTGAATATTTTTTCAGTCATTTAATAATAACCCAAATCCCAATGTTTCTGCTAGAATTCTTATGTAGTTCAACCATAATTTCCATGGATATATTCTCTCACTTCCAATTCGGCACTGGAAAAGGCTGAAGAATCCCCTTTGGTAACTTCCTCTCTATATTAACCTATTGACAGGTCAAACTTTTCATATTAAATTATTTAATATGCCTTTTAATTCCATCCCACCAAAAATATTCTAGAAGATCTCTGTACATAATAGATCATCTAGGATGAACTGAAAATGGAGAAATATAAGCTTCACAAAATAAATTATTCTTCAATTTCAAAACCCAAGACATACAAAACCATTTTCAAAATCATAAAACACAATATTTATTATAGATAAATTCTGGAAACATATCTATTTGAAAAAATTATACATTTTTATGTAGCACACGGTCATCCTTCGGAACTAGCTTAATTCTGTCTAATAATGGTAACTACACTAAAACCAAAAAAAAAAATAGATGTATGTCCTGAATCAATAACTTATAATCCAAAATTCATCAAATAATTAATCCAGGGATCATTTTCAAAACACAACATGGTTAATGATTCATGATGTTTTTGACTCAAGCAATCTACCACAATGTTTTCTTTTCTTGGATGGAAATTGATCGTGCAGTCATAATCATTTATCAGTTAGATACATTTTATTCATCTCATGTTGAACTCTTTATGAGTTAGTATATACTTCAAACTATTATAGTCAATATATATTTCATATTTTCCTCCGTATAAATAGTGCTTCCAAATTTAAAATGTCAAAAACCACAACTGCCAATTCCAAATCACTTTTGGGATGATTTAACTCGTGAGGTTTTAGTTGTAATGAATCATAAGAAATTACCTATTCATTATTAATTAGAACACAGTAATGTCCCTTCAATAAAGAATCATTGTAGATGAAAAACTAACCATTTATTGAAAGAAATTATAAAACATGTGAATTCCCCAATCTCTTATTGAGTTCCTGAAAACAAACACCACATTCTTCAGTCAAAACAAATTTTACTCCTTTTCATGTTGACATAGTTAATGGGCTACATAACTGTGAAATGTTTTTAACAAATCATCAATAATAACCTGCTAATCCATGAAAAATATGAATCTTGTTACATCTGTCGGTCATAGACATTCATCAAATAATTTTGTTTGGTAATGATCAACTTTTATTCCATCCTTATTTACAATGTTCCCTAGAAAAAAAAATATTTTTCGAACAAAAATCAAACATTATTAATTTCAATGAAGATTCATTGATTTTAATTTTTTCAAAATAACCCATATATTTTTTCCATCATTTATTTACTTATTGTATATATCAAAATGTAATTAATAATCACAGCCCCAAACTTATCCAAGAACTAATGAAATATTCTATTCCTAAGATTAATGAATATAATAGGTGCATTAGTAATCCAAAAAGGCACAACTAAAAATTCATAATGACAATAACTAGTATGGAACACAATATTTGGTATGTCTTCAGTTTTTCCTTTCAACTGATTATACCCTGTCCTCAGGTCTACCTTTGAAAAATATTGTGCTCCCTAGTGGTGATCAAACAAATCATCAATATGAGGAAAATGATATTTTTTAATAGTAATATTATTCAAGAATCTATATTCAAATGAAAAGTCTAATAAATCTATCATTATTATTAACAAATGAGGCAAGAGAACCCATTGGTAATGTTCTAGGTCAGAAGAAGTCTTTATCTAATATTGCCTACAACTGGTTTTTCAATTCCAGATGTTCTGTTTGGGCTATTTGATAAGGGGGTTTATAAATTGTCTTAGATAAAGGAACATACTCAATATGAATCTCAAGCCCTTAATTGGGAATAAAACCTCAGAAATAATCTAAAAACATATCAAGGTATTCATAAACCATTGAAAGATCATTAATCGGGATAGTTCCCCTATCTTTAAAAATATGAGGAAGATAACATTAATTTCTATCTTTTGTCAGTTTCATGGATTTCCAATAAGTTATCAATGGTATGGTTTCATTCTATAATATAAAATAATTCCTTAAAATTTTTTCTCTACATTCTGTCTTATCATGATAGAAAGAAATCCATTTTTACCCATAATAACACCAAACTCTAATTAAGGGAGAAAATGTTTTCTAGTTAAAATCAATACACGGAGAAGGAAAAAATGATTATTATGATTTCTTTTTCTTCAATATTTCTACCAGGTGTTTTTACTATGAGAATTAGTTTCATTTCATGAGGTTGAATTCCCAATTTTTCTGAATATTTCACATAAATGAATGAATATGTAGACCATGAATCAAGAAACACATTTCCAAAATCTGTAAAAAACAATATACCTGATAAAACCTCTTTTTATGAATCAACATATACTGAAGTGGTTGAAAATTATTTTACCAAAACATTCTACTTCTAATCACGTGGATTCCCTATATGACAGACTAGATTCGGACAGAAATTAGAAAAATAGCCCAATTCCATACAGTTATTAAATCTGACCATAGACTTTTCATTAATTTTCGGATCATTTTATTTTCACTCACAATACATGATTCAAAACATTCCACATTGGTAGAATTTATAGAATTTAAAATACATTAACCATGATGCATTTTACCACATATTTCCCAGGAATGGAAATTGATTTTGTTACCTCAAGATTTTATTGATGAATTCTTACCCAAAGCCTGGAAAACTGACCTCTTCTTATTCTCTTCATAATGAGGCACATAAATTTCAGAAAACAACATCTCCGCATTTTTAGCATAATGAAAATGTTTTTCATAACATTTATACTCTCATGATTCCAAAGCTCTTCGCAAAAATGGTTTAAAAATAGTGAAAAAAATTAATTTTAATATCAAAATAAAGATTAAAATACAGTTCGTAGCTAGCCAGTCTAGTAAAATTGGAATTATATGATGCAACATAATCATCATATTCCTACTTTAGTTCTATAAATTTATTCTCCATTTAAAGTCAAACTGTTTTGGTTAAATATTTTTCTATAAAAAGTATCTTAAAATCATACAATTCCAGACTTTCAACCTCAACCCTTACTCTTGTATTCTTATCCAAAGACCATAGTTGATCAGATTACCCTTAAAAATGATAAATGGATAGTATTACCATTTTACATTATGTAAATCCGATGATGTCAAATAACGTTTATAGATCATTGATCCATCCTTCAGCTGTCATTGGATATATAATTCCACTGAATTGTAGATGATGTTTCCTCATAAAATTAACCATATAATTAATGTTTCTTCATGGTATATCATGTTAATCTTTATCATGGATCCCCCACATTTATTACATGATTCAACTGATCCATTGGTGTCACATACAACTTGGTTCTAAATACCAAAATTCTGTGCAACAGATTCGTACAGACATCAACATCTTGGTGCCATATTACATCAGATTCCCTATTTCTTCATCAGAAAACCATTTTTAATAGAAAAAACATAGATAATGACACATGGTAATCCTTACAGTCTATAACATTTCAAATTACCATAGATTAAAAACATTTATGATATTCTATTAACATCTTCCTAAGCTCAAAAGTTATCTAAAACATCCACTGATACCAACTATAAAGACTTGACCTTTTACATTACATAGTCTTGAATTTTAGACAAGAACATAAAATTTTACACTATGAGGATATATTAAGTTTTAATGTCTTAATGAATTAGGATATCAAACATACATAATATACCACATTCATGAAAATAGTATATTTTTAAAAACAGTATCAATTTTTTAAAATGTAAAACATTAAAACATAAAACAAGATTTCTTTGACAACAATACATCCCAAACATCAAAACTCCATTATTTATATCACCCATCATCATATCATATGAAATCACATTTTAAAAATATGGGATGAGTTTAAAACATAGTAAGGGATATAAGGAATGAAATCGTTAGTCATGCGATAACATAAAAACCAATAAAACACATAATAATAAAAAATCATATGCATAGAAACATAATGTAGTTTATATGGAAATATTTACCATATCACCCTAACATTAAATCAGACACATCGAATAACCTCTTGGTCAACATCCATCACTGGATTACCCAATGTATTAGAGAGATATAATGGGTCTCACCCAACATATCTTGAGCTATAATGGGTTCAAACCAACATATATTGAGCTCTAATGGGAAAAAACCAACATAAATGACTTACAAGGAACATATCATGGTAATAAAGTATCCTAAAATCTGGATAAACCCCTCATGGAATAAATAAATAAATAAATATATAATATAATCCCTTTGAAATTTATTAATGTCTTTTAAAATGATTTTACTATGAAAATCCCTATAAAATATAATGGTAGTGAGAATTAATAGAATGTAATGGACAAGTGTATAAATTTTAAATTCACATAATACCACATAATATATAAAAAATCAACACACTAGTAATATTAATACCACATACTGAAAAAGTTAGATGGTTAACCCAAAGAATTGATATTGGGTTAAAATTCCCATACCTTGGGTTCTTATTAATTAAAATGTATTTAAACCTCTTTTATACGGGTTAAAATAGTTTTAGTAATACATTAATGAAATAATAATGTTTATAACAACTTATATGGTCATTTTAGAACATATTCTGACACATTTATTAGTAATATTTTGTTATTTACATTGTTTCGGGTGTGTTCTTTATATGGTTTCCCAGATCGGTACATGATGGATATTATTTTCGATTCAATGTAAAACTATAGAAATAGAATAGAATGGTATTTACATGATTCCATAACCATAAATTTTACCTTTTAATTTTTTGAATTATATCATGCAGATGATTCATAAGATAAAGATTTTTTGATATTTGTCCAAGTCATTTTGGCGATTCTTCAATCGTAAAAAACTCATTTTGTTTTATAAATTAATAACTTGTGTACATAATGATTGAATAAACTTATATAAGATATAATAAATAAATTATAATCTATTTAATCCATATTTTTTTCAATACCTATCATGAAGGATATAAATGAAATGGAAATGACGTAGTCCATTATGTCGACAGATCGACACATCACAAATAGTGTTTTAATTCCTTGAATATGTGAGAGAGGTGTAGAAGTATAATGGTGAATCTTCCATAAAAATTATGAATCTAAGAATATTTATGATACTGGATCATTAATTCTTATTGGATATGGGGAGGTATGTAATGAGGAATAAAAGAAAACAACTCGAATTAAATAAAATTTGAGAAATCCCTTACGAAGATTCGACAGCCTAACATCAATGTGATATGGTTTTAGAAAACATGAAAAAGTGAGGGGAGAGGGGTCACCCATCAATAAATGATTCATAATAGAGAATAGATATTTGAACAAAATAGAAATAATAACATGGAATGGAAACATGAATGTTATAAAACATAAAAGAGATCGTGAATGGAAAAAAGAATGATGTTGAGAACTCTATTACCTTTACGTTTAACTCCTATGACAAGATGTATGGAACCTTGGGGGTTTGAGGACCACTAGGGAGGACTAATAGGCATTAAATAAGACTATATTGTCATTGAAGAGTAATTTGGAATTAATGGAATAAATTAATGGTTTGGTATTTATAGAAAAAGTGAGGGAATGTTTTATTAATTTCAAAGAGACACTTCATTAGTGGTATATGAAAAACCATGGGATTTCTCACTGTATTATCTCATGGTATTATCCACCTAGGACATCGAATATCTTATATTACTGTACCTATATCTACTATAATTATTACATCATAATTATATCATTAATGTTGTAATTAAACATAACAAAACCTCAAAACTGTAATCTTAAAATTCACCAAAAATATAACACTTTCAGAAAAATCCAAAAAATAGAATCAAATCGTTTTTCTATGTAGAATTTAAAAATGAACACCATTTATAGAAAAATATTATCTAAATTTAAATAATTTATATTTAAATATAATCAATATTTATAACAAAAAAAGAATATTAAATCCATAACTCATTTTTAAGACATTGAAAATTTAATCGAAATCTAATTATCTTAGAAGCATATAAAAATAAAATAATAATAAAATATATTATTCATTGGTGTAATATTTCTATTCATAAGGGTATGTTACTATTCACCAAAAACATGTTAGTTCAATTGGACTCTAAATAACATAATGATCACAATTGTAGATGATTGTTTTTCAAAATTCAAAAACCAAAGAAGCTGAAAAATTATGTATAATATCTAGTTATAAATGTCAAAATAAAACAATTTTCATGAATTTCATTTATTTTATAAAACCTAGGGGTGTTACACTGAGCATCTTAGCTAAACCATGTATTATATTTTATTATACCCTAAGATGAGAAGAAGTATATTATTAAGGACATGTAGGGATAATCTATGATTTTTTTCTTTACAATGGAATTTATATATTGTAATAAATTTAATTATTTAATGTTGAACATATACATGTATATTTGTTTATAAAATTACTAAAACATTTAGTCATTTGGGATGAATCTTCCATGTAAATATAAAATGTAATAAAATAAGGCACCAACTCTGTGAAACTGGGGTGAGTGTCTTTGTAGATCTTATTTGTTTATTGGTTGCGGTTGTAGTTTTGGATATGGTTTTTTTCTGATTGATTATTGTATAGTGTTTCCTATTGATCATTTATAGATTCATATCATGATTTTTCATTCAAAAATCGATCTCTTGGTTTCCAATCACAATTTTTGAAGGATGATAGTTATATATCATTTTTATGTAGTAGTTTCTGAATAATGGTTTAATTTTATAAATTTATTTCAGTTCGTGATATGTTATTTTGTGATTTCATTGAATATAAGTACTTATCAGTTTCAATGTATTTCATTTAATGAAAATTTGGTTTAAAGTAGTTTTCATTAATATATATTTGTTTTCATTTTTCAATGGGGTTTTAAAACACTGATGTTGTATGAAATGAATTTAATTTTATTATGATTGTCTATCATTGTTTTTAATCTATATTTGAAAAGAGTGGAACTTTAGAAACATTGGGTTCATTGGTAAATATACATAGGGAACCATAGTTTTAGTGGCACCAACATGTGATATTTATTCAATATCAATAGTCTATGGTAGGACCCGATATTGCATGGATCCAATATTTGTCCTTTTTTAGGTTCTTCTTTGACTGCTGTGTATTTTTCCCATATTTTAGATCACTATGATTTTCTGTTTCCTCATTTATCAATTTTTATAGTGATTTAGATTTTATATGTGTTTTTTTCACATGAAATTATACGATGGTATATCATGGATATGTGATTAATTTCATACCATATGATACACACAAATATATATATATATTATTTCTTATTTTATAACGTCTACATGTTATATTCCCGGTTGGAGAATATGAAATTATTTTATAAAAAAATTGAAAATTATTAATAAAAGGATATTGGATATCTAAAAATTCATAACAAATTAATATAAAATAATCAAGAATAATTGAATTTTTTATATTAGAAATTGAAACGACTCTATTTGTATATCCTTCTAGATGATGTGCCCCCTCTATAATTTTTTCATTGTGTAGTATTGGATATTATATTTCATGATAAATTTAATGGTATGTAATATTGTATCATATTGACATCAACAATGGGCATTAACTTCATTGTATGGTGATTTAGGAGGTAATTATCTGTCACGTGGAGTTTTGTCTCACATTCTGGAATAATCATCATTTTATTAAATTGAGGGGATCTGGTTATGTCATTTTCATCACTATAGTACATTTTTTATGTATTGTTTTTTTATATTCAGGAGTTTCTATTTTTATCATCCATCTCACTATGTGATTCCCAACTTGGGTCTGTGGTTTTTTTACATGGTTTGGAATGTTAATTTTTTTACAAAGGGTTGTCTCTTAAAAATGTGTATTAAAAAACATTTTGTTTTATTTGGTTCCTTGGGTATAAAAGATTTAGGATCGCCCAAAATTTTTAATTAAGGTAATATTTTTCTACATACATGTTTAATTTTTTGTCTTATGTTGAGTTACCATGAATGGAAAGGGACAGTTACTAGGATTGAGACATGGATTGTTTAGTTATATAAATTAAATATATGACATGTTTATTTCAATGAATGTTTTCCTTTTTAAATAGTTTTCATTAATTTTTATAATTTAGAATATCATGTAATTTTAATTTTTTTAGTGAATTGGTTTAAATTATGATATTATTCTTATGGATTTTGAATGTTCTCATGGCTGAATTGTTTATTGTCTTGTACTTATCAGAAAAATCCTATGAGAAGAGATCTTCCAAATATATGACAGTAATCTAGGCAATATGTTCTTCATAATAGTCTTACTGTGCAACCTTCATTGATAATGATTAAATCCCAAATATTCATACTTTGGGTGAATGGGGAGTCAGGAACCCAGGAAATGTGGTCGATCATAGCTCGGAATTAAGAGAGACGCATCCACCTATATTCTATGGTGATAGTGGACAAGAGAAATATAAGAATTCCTTGAAAGGAATTATTGGGTCATTATTTTTTTCAATAATCCAAGAGTCTCTATGGTGGTTTTTTACAAACATGCATGAGGGACTAACATATAGATAATTGGACTCTATGGTGAATGATAAATTACACGAGGATATTACTTTTCAATCCTTACAAAAATATTTAATCAGAACTTTTATTCATAGATGTTATGTGCAGTGAATACCATGGACATTATGACCTTTTGGTAGGGGTGAGTGTATCTTTTTGGATTAATCTAACCATTTTACTAATTTGGTGAATATTGAACTAGAGCTTTTTACCAATGAGTACAAGAAAAACTACCAATATAAAAATTAACAAAATCTATGGTTTATATCCAACTATATAGTCCTTGAATCCACGTATATAGGTGATATACATGTTTTCATTTTTATGAGGCTCCAAATAGTTTGTCCATTGGTAAAATACTATATCCATGTGTTTTATTAGTGAAAATAGTCCCATTTCCTTGCTCCAAACAATAGATATGAGAATATTTTTACAATTAAAGACTATGGATTAATACTAGGTCTTGTAGATATGTTTACATTGGTAGAAACTGCGGCATTAGATTATACCACATTGATTTCATTCCTCATTTTAAAACTATGTCAGTTGGACAATATCCTTAGTTCAAACTATGGAAATACGTTTACAAACAAAATTTAAAAATATGGATACAGCCTTTAGTTTCATTAAAAAAACATTTTGAATTACACAGTTGAAAAATGTGGCTATAAGAACTACATTACATAAAAAACACCCTACACCCTCCACTACACCGAACTATACATTTCACCCCACTGAACTACACTGGACCCATCACTGTACCCCTCTACACTACACTGCACTACACCCCACTACACTAAACTATTCCAACCTTCCCCCACTGCAATGCATAACATTTTCCTCCACTTAACTACAACTTTCCCCACTACACTACACTATTCCCCACCAAATTACAATGGATACACATACATTTAATGGCTGAACATAGTTCCCACTCTATAGATGGATCACATAGACAATTACCCAATGTGAATTCTCCTAACCTCATTTAATAAACAGAATAATTGAAGTCCAGTAATCCTTGGGAGACCAACAAACCACATGAATATGTTTTCTATTCACAATGTAAATGATAATATGTACGTCGTAGTTGGATCACATGACCCTAAATAATTTGTCAACATGAATTTAACTAAACCATTCATGGTGAATTATAAAATAATATATAGACAATATACTAAATTCATGGTCTAATATAGTCAGGCGAAAAGGTGGGAACTATATAAGAATAATTAATGTGTTGAATGGGTCTCTAACTAACATTACACCAATAGAAATACCACTTGGGGATTGAAAAATTAAAAATAGAATAAATACTATATATCCCATACAACATTCTATATCTTATCATACACATACCATTCATAAATTTTTCATGTAGATATCCATTTCCACTGAAATGTTCATAGAATATGTGAGAGAACATACTCAGTGGAGAGACAAAAATTTACATTAGCATAGTAGGGAACAATTCATTGTTTTTTGAAAATTTATAATCCTTTACAAACATATATGATGAAAATGATTTTCAAAATTTCATTAATAAAAAAATTGTATTAATAAAAATAGAGTATCAACAAGTAGAATCAAAGAATCTGCTTGAGTATTCTTTTGCATTGTTATATGAATCTATAAATTTTCCATGATAAAATTTAATGTATAAATGAACAATAAAATTTACATATTAAATATATCTGAATATCAGTATCACCATAAAATTCATAACCCACATCATATCCTATAGAAACACCATAATTATGCACTTAAATTCCACCCTTCTAGAATCCCTCATTTTTTTATTCCTAACACTACAAAATTATAACTTAAAAATCCAATACAACAAGAACATAAATTTTATTAAAAAATAGACTTCAACATAATATCTAGAACACCACCAAAATACTCATAGAAAAATACCATTTTTAATACATTAAATATTTTTAAAATTTTATACATTTATTAATCAGATGATTCTATATAATCATTCCAAAATTATTTAAATTACTAAAATTAATGTATAATTATGTAATCAATGTTATTTTAATTAATTTTAATAAATATAATAATATCATTGGATTACTGTATAGATACATGTCTATAATCTACATCTTTTTTATTCTATCATTCATGTTTTCTAGACATTTACTTTTTTATGTGTCATATTTTCCAACGCACTGCACCACTGATTTTGAATCCCCATGGAATAATTATAAATGCATAAATTATATATTTTTAAAACTAGATAAAAATTCTACATTTACTATATAATTTATTGAATAAATAATTTTATTGTCCTTAATGGGTAGAATATTCACTATTCATTATGGTATTGGTTGGGTTTTTTGTTAGCCTTAACAGCCATTAGTCATATGATTATGGGGATTTTTATAAGTGATTGATCGATTAATTTCATGAATTTTATATAACATAATAAATTTTTAATTTTTTTAAACGACTGATTATTAAAACAGGGAATTCCATTTTTTTTATATGTGTTATCATCTATTATTATAGTTCGGTATACTCAGAGTAACTATTTTGTGAATTATTTCTGGATTTAGATCAAAATTTATTTTTTCTATTGGTATTTACTTTAATGGAGATGTCACTGTGTCTATAAATTAATTTCCTATAGTAGAGGAAAATTGTATGATGGTTTCATAGGTACTGTTTAATGATAGTGATATAGTATTGTGTCGTGTAGTCTTAATTATGGTTGTATTTTTTCATATTGGATTATTTTAAATGATCAAAATGGGGAATCAAACATTGAAAAGGACATTTTAAGAAGAGGCTACCACTGGTGATTAGTGATTTGGTTTGTTGATGGTACAACACATTGTGTTTTACCGACTTTGTGGATTGAGTCTTGTCACTAAATATTGAGAATTTCATTGCTTATGGTATATATGGTTCTCCAATCAGATATTCCATGAACAAAGACCCATATTTTTTTTCCAAATTTATAGTTACTATTTTTTTAAAATTTTTATCGTGCATTGGATGTCTTTCAGAACAAAATATTTCTTTTGGGTTACTGTATTTAGAATTTCAGAACAAAAAAGTTCACATTAAATACCAAACAGGGTAGCATAAGTAAAAAAGAGAAAAATCCTTACATATTTCAACAAAATAAAAATAATACATTATAAAAAGAACTCAAATAGTATAAAATTTATTTCATAATACATAAAACTATGTCCAAATTAAATAATATAAAATTTTAAAATGATTATCATCAGAATAAAAAAACTATACGGAATATTTCCACATATAAAGTATGAATAAAATTAACATGTGAAATGTACATAAATATTAGAATAACCCAAACCATTGTTACACTAATCATCTCATATAGAAACACCAACAACATTATTACGTCGTCTTAGACCACCACCATCATCATTATCACAATCATCAACATCCACATTCGTGTATGCCCCAAAATTAGTGAAAGGAGGAGAAGAGTACTTATAAAAAACAAAATTAAATGGAAATACTTTTCATTAATGTAAAAAATTCTATGGATATATCCATAAAAGTATTTTAGATATTTAATATAATTTATTTTTATCTACATGAATTGTTATTGAAATAAATAATTGTTATAAATATTTTTTAGTGGAAAATATTATTCCACCATGAATTTGAATGAGAAATAGTATTAGATAATTTGTTATGTGTATTATTTTAATAGATAACTGATATATTGAACATTATACCTATGTTTATAATTAATTTCAAACTTCATTAATTATTAAATTAGTTAATTTTTATTTATTTAAAATTTATGAATTAATTCATACTGCCAATTTAATGGATATCCTCTGTAATATATTTGTTACTAAATTTTATATCAAAGAGTTATTTGTTATTTAGTTTTATGTATTTATGACTATATTATATATATATTATTGATAATGGAATATAGTGGCGAGTGACAAAAAAATAATGAATTGATAAACAATAATGATTCTCAAGGGTATAATTTTGGTTGTTTTTTACGAAATTTATTTTGATAGGTTATTTCTATGGTTGTTATCACATTGTTAAAACATATTAAAAAATTAAAGAATTGTAAAATATTGAAGGTAAATCTTGATTTGGACACTATGTTTGAGTAATAAAATGATTTAAAAAGTTTAATTCAACAAATATTATTAAAAAGTAGTTGAAAGTAGCTCACATCGTAGATATATTCCAAAGAAAATAACTTCTAATTTCACTATATGTACTTTTCACCAAATCTTTCTCTCCCTATAAAACCTAAAACCATAACACACCCCACATACACTATTTTATATGTATAGGGCTAACACTTAACTATAGTTATGAAACTATATTTTTTATTAAGAGATTATTAAAGTAAATATCTACAATGAAATAAAAAGACAAAATCAATAGTAAATATAAATCTAATGTAAGTAATTGATATTTAAATATAATATAAAGTTTTATATAAAAATTAATTAATACTAAAAACACCACACACACTCAGTAGTTCTATGTATTTCATCCCAAATAATTTTACAAGATAAGGAAAAATAATATTGGTTTTGTAATTTTTTTTTTAAAATCAATATTATTTTTGTACCATTAAGTAGAAAGGAATACATACCATTTATATTTTACTATTGTAATGAATATCATAAGCCCCATTCCATCAATCAGTAGCTTTAACGTTTTTCCATTCCAGTTGTAGTTATCATTTAGGATATTACATATGTGCATTTGTGATTAATTTTATATTTCACTCTCAGTTGGAGATGGTTGTTATTTGTCTTATCTATCACTTTTCATGAATTACTTTAGAGAGTAATTCCTCTCATTTGTGTGTTTATTATACCCTCGCTTCTAGTCACCAACCTGGGATCATCTGGAGGGGGACATGAGGGTCAAAATCACTCTTCTCACATTGCTGGCCCAAGAGTGGCACACTTTGGTGGAGGGGGTCGTGACAGAGTGGTATCAAGGGGTTGTTGAGGGATAGGATGGAGTGTTGTTTTAGGCACAGGTTAGGCTTCCGGGGATGGTAGGGAAACAATGTTAGTCAAGCTTATCAAGTGATGTTAACATTGGATACTGGCTAAGACATAAGATTTTAGGCCACCCTATGATCTAATTCATAGACATTTATGACTACAATGGATACTAAACGAGGTGATACTAGTTTCAAGGTAAAGACCTAGTAATGGATCATACATCATTATGATTTTTGATTGTATTTGAATGGGTATACCATGGGAGAGGTTAACCTAAAATGAAAATAAGAAAATAAATATTTAATTAATGTTGTGTGTTATAAAATACTTGTTTAAAAGCTCTAACTATTTTTTATTTTTTAGTTATGGCTCTTGGTCGACATCCTCATCAGGTTCGCGCAGAAGATGTCCATTAGTTTGTGCTAGAAGATCAACACATGGTAGATGTTAATGACAGCAACACATGTATAAGGATTCTCCAAGATTTTTAGTGCTAGAGTATATTGAAGTATGAGGGCATTATTTCATAGGTAGTCATAGAAGACTAGTTAGAGAAGGTCGATATAGGATGAAATTCAATCCATTTTTGGATGGTGCACTGGGTGGAATTGGTTGTGATGATACTGCATGGAGCTGCGAGGCAGTGGGGTTCTTGTTCCTCCAAGATCGTTAGGAGTCGATGATATCATGGGAGGAGATCTGAGAAAAAATCAAAGTAGAGTTTCTTTCTTCAACATTGAAAAGGGAATGTGACCATGATATTATTACCCTTAGACATGGGTGTTTCGGTGTGAGAGAGTTTTTAATCCATTTGAGGAATATTTTATGGTATTATTCAGACATGTTTCCTAATGACGAGGCTGGGGTGACGCATTTCGAGGAGGCTTTGCATCCAGATAAATATTGCTAGATCACCCCATTTATTTTAATGATATATAATGAGCTGCTGGAAATGTTAGAGGTTGTCAAGATAACATTGGACGGGAATGATCATCATGAGAAGGGAGTCATCATGATTCTATACAAAGTTGTGAAATGGTTCGGGTTTCATGATTTTCAAGGTATAATAATTTCCATTTAGTTGAGGGTAGGTCACATCCCTCAGCATCATGTTTCTCTAGGGGAGAAAATTCTAAGGAATATACCAACAGATCAGGTGCTCATTTATCTTGTGGAGATATAGGTCATCGGCAGCGAGATTGATTGACCTTTCAGAGTAGTCATCGTACACCAGATATTTCACTTAAGGTTCCTCTGTTGAGGAAGTTCCAGCCGAGGCAGCAACAACATGTTTCACTAGATTTGGATCTGTATAGGAATGATATGTTATGTTGAGGACAACCCAGTGATGGTCAATGTACTCAGTGAAAAGATCATAGATGTGGTGGTGGTCACCATGATGGCTAGAGAGGTCGTGGAGGAGGTCGGGATCAGCTTCATGTATTATATCATCCAATGCCAGGTGAGCTAGACATCATTCCATGTACCCTTCTCATATGTTCTACTTGGTTGTATGCCTTGTTTGTTTCATGAGACACACGCTAATTCCTATCACCTGACCTTTTCATTGATTTGTGACTTGAGGTAGAAGGCTTCCATTTCCTATAGCGTTAACTACTCAAGTTTGATGTCCATACAAAATGTGTGATTTTTGTAGAGACTGTGAGCTAGTGATTTGGCAGCACTTCTCTTAGGGGATTTCCTATGTTTATAGATACAACTGTAAGATGTAATTCTTATCATGGATTGGTTGTATTCTATGCAGGCTTTTGTGGATGGCTTCAAGAGGTAGGTGGTGGTCAATGATGCTGATAGAGATCCATTAGTGTTTGTTGGCGATCGAGACCCTTAGATGATTTTGAGGAATGTTATACCCTTATCATACTTGATAGATGAGATGATTTTGAGTTCTTCAGTGGTTCAGAAGATGGGATTTCCCATGGTCGTTAATGATTACACTGATGTATTTCCAGTAGATTTTTTTGCATTACCCCCTTGATGAGATATCGAGTTTTGGATCTAGATATATCCAAGAGTGTCTCCTATCTCTATGTATCCATATAAGATGTCCCCATCATAGTGATGAGAGATATGTAAACAGATTTATGGTCTATTTCATTGTGGTTATGTTTGGCCGAGTGTGTCACCATGGCGTGTGCTACTATTTTTCATGAAGAATGATGATTATATTTTATGGTTGTGTATCAATAATGATTGCATAAACAAAGTAACAGTAAAGAATCACTATACTCTTACATGTATTGATGGTTTATTCAACCAACTTATGGGTGCTTTTTTTTCTCAAAAATCATCTTATGGTTAGAATATAAATAGATGATTATGAAGAATTACTATATCCTGAATACTACGTTTTGTTGTCATCATGGGAATTACGAGTTCATTGTAATGTCATTAGGTATGATTAGTTTTCTAGTTATGTTCCTGGGATTAACTAATTTTAGGTTCCATGTGTTCCTAGATATGTTCTTGGTTGTTTTCATTGACAAAATTCATGTTTACTCCATGTATGAAGAGGAGCATGCAGAGCATGGGCACGCTGTTTTCTGGTGTTATTCGTCAACATCAGCTATTTGGGAAGTTGTCAAAGAGTGAGTTTTGGGCTCAAGAAGTCTGTTTCTTAGTAAATGATGTGTTCTAGTAGAAAGTAGCTATGTATCCAAAATATATATACATATTTGGGTCTTTGGAATCCCACAAGACAGTGGCTGAGGTGTGAAGTTTCCTTGGTCTAGAAGGCTACTACATGAGGTTCTTAATTGATATATCTCTGGTTGAGACTCCTCTAATGGAATTAATCAAGAAGGATCTGAAATTCATGTGGAATGATTAGTGTCAGACCAGTTTTGAGTATCTGAGGAATATGTAGGTATGTGCTCTAATTCTTTGTCTTCTAGATGAGGGAGTTTAGTTTGATGTTTTCTTCAAGGCTTCACATCTATGGTTATGATGTGTATTGATGCATTTGAGATCAGCTGTTTTGAATGGTTCTATGAATTTTCTTCCCCATGAACGTAACTATTCCACACATGATCTTGAGTAGTTGGAAGTGGTGTTTTTACTGAATTTGTGGAGACAATACTTCATTGTTGTGAGCTTTATGGTTTTCACTAATCATAAGGGCCTATGGTATGTTTTCTCCAAGAATGACTTCTAATTGAAACAATATCAATGAATGGAGTTCTTATAGGACATAGACATCAATATCATTTATACTCCTAGGAAAGGGAATGTTTTAGCTGAATCATCGATCCAAAATTCATGTAGTGATGTAGCACTTGAATCGGGTTATTCCGTGAGTTTAATGGAAGAAATTTCAGCATTACATCTTGATATGGGATATGTTGGGGGTAGAGGATGAGTTTTTCAAATGATGGTGTAGTAATTTCTAGTGTAGAAGGTGGAAGATTTTCAGTTGGTGGATCGATTGGTGGAGGTCTGGGGAGGTCGAGTTGTTTGTGGCGAGGACCCGGATGGAGGGTTTGAGGATGAACAACACTAGGTGTTGTATCATGTGAGGCTTTTTGTTCCTTTGGAGATGCTTGAGACGGTTATTAGAATATTCCATATTTCTCCTTTAGTTGTACATCCTTCCATGAAATAGATCTACTGAGCATTGAGGAGTTAGTTTTGGTGTCCTGGGATGAAGCCTGTAGTTGTGAAGTTTGTGTCTCGATGTTTGGTCTACTATATGGTCATGACTGAATACTGTATCCCTTGTGAAATTCTCTAGTCATAATATATTCCTCAGTAGAAGTGGGATGGAATCTCAATATACTTTGTAACTGGTTTACCTCAAGCTAAGGGAGGACATAATGAAATTAGGTGGTAATGGATTGTTTATCAATATCATCCCACTTCATAGCGATCAAGGTGTTAAGCTAAGTGGATGTTTTTTAAAGTCATATCTAGAGGAGGTTGTGAGACTTCATAGAGTCCAAATGATGATCATTTTTTATTGAGAACTCTTTTTACCTCCAGGGTGTGTTGTGGTCTCCATCATGCTTTCAGTTCTCAGCTATGCCTTAGTACTACTTTTCTTTCGCATATGGATGGTCAGCCATAGCGGGCCATCCAGACTATTGAAAATAATATGTGCTCTTATGTCCTTTATTTTTATGGTATGTGGATGAGTCACCTACCCATGGTGGAGTTCTCTAGAAAAAATATGTTCACTCCACCATCAGTATGGTGCCATTGGAAGCCATGTATGGCCGACCATGGTGTTCCCCATTTTGATGGACTAGCATGGGAGAGTCATCAATTCTCAGAACAGAACTAGTATATTATATGATAGAGATTTTTAAAGTGATTCGTGAGATGATGAAACCTAAGTAGGATCATCAAAAATCATATGTCGATCAAGGTATGAGACCCTTAGGGTTGGATGTTGGGGATCATGTGATTATAAATGTGACTCCCTATCAGTGGTAGAAATGGTTGGGTCATGAGAGTAAGCTTTCTCCCCAGTTTTTTTGGCATTTCTAGGGGTTGGCTCATATTAGAGTCTTGGAATATCTAGTAGCACTTCACCCATTAGATGAACCGGGTAAATGATGTTTTTCATGTTTCACAGAATTGTCATTATCTTCATGATAACCGTCACATCCTCGATTGGGGAGAGATCGATGTTGTTGATGATGTGACCTTTGAGGAGAAACTTGTGGAGATCCAAGATCACATGTAGAAGGTGTTCCCATGAGTTCTATTCCTTTTGTTCGTGTCTTGTGGTGACACGGTGCTGTGGAAGAGAGTACCTGTGAACGTGAGTAACAAATATGTGCTCAGTACACATATTTGTTTTATGATTAACAATTTTCATGTAACAATGTTCTATTTGGGGTTATAGAGCATTCTTGTTTATTATATGGATTTATTTGGTTTATATTTATGGAATTCTATCTTTTGAGATGTTTCTGGATGAGTGGTTTTTTTGGGCCCATTTTCTTATTACTTTGGGTTGGTTTTGAATTTAAAAGGACATGGATGTTTTGAGAGGTTTCTGATGTAATGGCTCAGTCTTCTCTTATAAGATCCCTTACTGAAATATGGTGGTTGAGGTGTTCTGGGAGGTCAAAGTGTCCCATACCCAACACTTTTCCAAATATTTAGTTCAATGAACATTGTTTCCAATTATATGAACATTGTCATGGTGTCACAGAAACGGTGTCACATAAATAGTTTCACAGATAATGCGAGACAGTTACTATCTTACAATTACTGTCTCACTATTACTATCGCACAGTTACTGTCTCACAGTTACAATATCACCATTACAGTCTCAGAGTTACTGTCTCATAGTTACTTTCTCATAGTAAATGTCTCACTGTTACTATATCACTATTACTATCTCACAGTTACTGTCTCACATTTAATATCTCATAGTAATAGTGTCAGAGTTACTGTCACAATGTTTCTGTATCACAGTTACATTCTAAGAGTTAATGTCCCATAGTTACTCTCTCACAGTTACTGTCACACAATAACTTTCATACAGTTACTCTCTCAAAGATAATGTCTCACAGTTAATGTCTCACAGTTACTATCTCACACTTTCTGTCGCACACATATTGTCTCACAGTTACTGTCTCACAGTTACTATCTCATATTTACTTTCTCACAGTCAATGTCTCAATGTTGCTATCTCATAGTTACTATCTCATAGTCAGTGTCTCATTATTACTGTCTCATAGTTAGTCTATCAATGTTATTGTCTCACAGTTACTATCTCACAGTTACATTCTCATAGTTTATGTATATCACTTATTGTCTCATGATTATTGTTTCAATTTTTTTTTAAAAAATTTATATGTTTTTATAGTTTCCCATATTTATCTTTTAAATGGCGTTTAATGCATTCAATGCCAAAAACTCCAATATTAATTTCTCTATGGCTATATATGCCTTTACATTGTCAAAACACGTGTTTTAATGCGATCCACATTTAATGGTAAATCTTGCGTATCATAAATTGTTTCTCCGTTAAATATTCTAAAGGGATGAGGTAACTCCTCCCTTGTTATTCCTCTTGGATCTATGGTGCGAGATTCTCAAAAATATCATTCCTTCCCATAAGAGTTGGGGAATCAAACAATCCTCATTGGATTGGCTCCACATGAATTTCATCTTGCTATAACTGACCCCTTGTAAATGTGAAACCAAACATTATTGATCAATATTTGTAATAAGTATGATCTATCATTGTTCATTTGGGTACATCACCTTTTATTTCACCTTTCCCTTTTATGGAATTCTATCTTCATTTTCCTAATGTAAATTTCCAAGGTTTTGGTCAGTGTGTTGGTGTCTCCACATCCTAGGGTGGATGCAATCCTCCAAGAGGGTTGATCGTGGTCTGTTTTGTTTGTCGGTTAAATGAGAATCTGAAAGATTTTATGGTAGGGTATTTGTTTATCTCTTTTCGTTACGTGTAAAGGTAGAGATTTCATGTTTTATCCAAGTAGATCACAATGTAATTTCCAGAGTAAATATCTGAACTGGATAAATAAATTGATATCAATTGTATGTTATTGCCTATTGTTTTTATTGATAGTGTGATATCTATGCATACTTTTTTTATCATTTCATTCTTGATGTATATTAGTAAAAAATTTAATGTTGGAATTAATTGATTACTATTTGGATAATGATAAAGAGGCATGTAAATGAATCTAGTTGTTGTTGTTGTAATTTAATGTAAATAAAAGTGACTCGGTAAGGATGTTTAATCAATTTGTGATAGATATGATAGAATAAAATTTAGGTTAACCATAGTTGGAACCTACAAAAAAATTAGTAAATTTTAGATTGAGTAATGAACTAGATGTTTGATAAAAATATAATGCCTCATTGGGTTCTGAGTTACCCAATTTATTATAATGGAAATGATCCATATTCTTGGAGCTATGTGAGATCATTGTGTGTGAAGGTTGAATGACTTGTTTAAAGGACAAGATCCCAATTGATATGATTTTTTTCCACATCATGTGGTGTGATGTGAGCCGGGATGCATGTTTTGATATATAGGGGTAGAGAGGACCATTGGTTGTGGATGTAGTTGATGCATAGAGTGTCATGATGCATCAGATTCTGCATGTGGGTGTTGGGGTGGACCCCGGGGATGACGAAATAGGTTGGATGTGAATGCTTTCATGATCTATGAATCATATTGGGTGTATATCTATTTTACTCCCCCCTCTACATATGGCAGCTGATCTTTCATACCCTTCTTCCAAAAGGTGAGAAGAAGTGTGGGGTATTCCAGATGCTTTCTGTGTTTAGCTTCTCAAGGGAGTATTGGTCTACTATATTTCTATAGGTGAAAATGACAGGATGGGTATTTCAGCTACACACCATGTTGATCCCCCTTTTTTAGTAGCTTGGAATGTTTTTCTATAATGCAAGTTAATAAGGAAATGTAATAACATTGTTAATAAATTATGGAATAAATGATATTAACCCATGAGGTTTGAACTTGATGGGATGCAATGCAAAGGTTTCAATTTAAAGGAATAGTGAAATTTGATTGTGATTCTGATGAAATATAATGTGTAATTGTTAATAGTTAATTAAGGTTTAAATAATTAATTATTTTAAAGTGAAACTGATAAAAATCAACTGAAGTAATGTATTAAATATCATTAAATGGTTATGTGCATATAGGATACATAAACGTAAAAGTGGGGGTCGAGGGACTGAGTGACGTTAGCTGCAGTTGAGTATATGATTAGGTTATTCCCATAGAGTGGTTGTGATCTGATGAATATTTTATAATTCTCCTATTTCTATACGCTACTCCACCACGTCACTTAGGGAAACCGACACCCCGAGTATTATGAGCCCTTTGTGTGTTTCCTCAATCATTCTGGAGGTAGGATAGATTGAGGACTATCCCATTGGCCCCACTCTCTTATCTTGGTGGTAACATGTGCGGGAAGGCACAATAGTTAGTGTTCCCCATATATGTATGTAGAGTGCAATAATAACTTGTGGTTATTCACACACAAAATTTCTTGATATATATTTTTACTGATTACTATAGTTGTAACATGCATAGGCTATGAGGGCTTGAGGATCATACTCAGTGTATGGGCTATAATGGATTGAGGTTTAGTACTTGAAATATGATACACATTATGTGAGCTATGGTAGCTCTTGGAAAATACGTGGTTACTTTTTTTTGGTTGACATAATAGTTTTTTTGCACGTGGTGAAGGTGGTGGTGCTTCGCCTAGGTGTCAGTGGGAATGCCTTTTTGGAGAAAGCTTCCGAGGATGTGCAATGTTGGGGAAATGTGGAAAACAAGTGGGCATATACTAGTGGGGTAACCTTGATATTGTATATTTTATTATATACTATGTTATAGGATACATGATGAGATTAGACATGGTTAGGCTTAGAACACTGTATACCTATTTCGGTGATGAGTTAGTTTCAATTTTTGTTCACTATACATTATAAATATTAATATACTTTTTTCGTGAGTGGCTTAGAGGAGGATGCCACTTAGTATACTGTTATATTCATCATATGTATAAAAAATATATTTTTTAGGCCACTTGGAGAATGATGGAGATCCAGATTCTTACTACTCTCTTGGGGTTTTAAGAGTCATTCAGGATTCGTGGTCCCTACTATTGTACATTCTTTTGGTACTTTCAGTTTTCCCATTTTAGTTGTAGTAGTTTTTCAAGACATTAAATATGTGCACATGGGATTTCATTTATATTGATGTTTGAGTTGGAGTTGGTTGGTGTATATCTTATAATTTTCTTTCGCATGTGATCTCATAGAAGGTAATGCCTCCCATTTGTGTGTTTAGTATACCATCAGTGCTAGTCGCCAACCCAGTTCCTATTGGAGGCGAGACTCAGGTGTCACTATATCCCCTCCCCCAATACCGACCAATGAGTGGTAATCCATGGAGGGATGGTTAAATGACATTTATAATCTATATTCATATAATAACTAAAATAATATAATCATTTTCTGATATTTATGAATCACTATAAATCCATAGTAAAATAAAAATTGCAGTAAAGATATAATTCAAACATCATTCCAAAAACAAGACCCCACCTTATCAAAAAATAATTCCATTATCATAATAAAATAATGTTGATAAAAAATATTATCATTTTAATCCCTATTCACCATTTTACCAAAATATAAAGGATTATATAGACCCAAAATTTTTTCACCAACATTCATCTTATACCCATATTATAAATGTATTCATCCCTAGAAAATCATTTCACATGTTAAGCATATGGATTACAGATACATAAAACACATAATAAAACGCAATAAATTTCTTCCGTTGCACGCACATTATATACAACTATTAAAGGGTATCTATTATCATAATATTTTATCATCCTTATACTTATAACCATTAATGGTATCTAAAAATAATTACTTATCCTTATCAAAATCACTATAACCTCTACATTTATCCAAATCATTCCTATGATTCCAATTATAACACCATATATAATAATAGAGTCTTAAATTTGATTATAATAACATGGGTTTCACATTATGAAATTCCCATTATCTTTTTGACTTATAGTTTTTACTAATTAATAATAAAATTACGTTACATCATGGATAATTTTTATATTAAAAAAATGATTCATATGTTCACACCCATGTTTCACACATGATACTCATTCATTATTGAAGGGAAATATCATTTATCAAAATATAAAATTAATTAAAATTCAATGTCATCCTTAAGCCCAATTTAAAAAAATTGAAAATTTAATCTTATTTAAAAAACATGAAGGTATATTAAATGATTGAAGACCCTTTTAACTCTTTGAATCTCATTAATCCACATGATGATGATTAACTATTTACATAAAAATGTTTCAGGTAAATAATTATAATTTAATTTCTCATGAAATCAACTCGAAGAAAATATTTTTCATAAATTTTTATATAGTAGAAGAAATTGAAAATCATTATCATGAAATTAAAATAGATGTATATGAGTACTCGTTAAAATGAACAATTCACTATTATGATAACATTAATATTCCTCAATTCAATAGTCTAATTTCAGACCTTATGTGATATGAATATTTATATTAAATCTAATGTAAATTATTAAAAATTCATGTAGGTATCATTTGAAATTATCAATAAATTTAATGTAATAATGGAATCGACTAACTATATAATTCTTATATCTGCTAAAATTAATTTATCACTAGTAATATTCATCGCATTACCCAATGAAATGGTGAGCTATATCAAGATCACTCATCATTAAACCTATATTTATATTTCTTTTCATTCATATGAAATATATATGAACAAACCATGTGATAAACACACAAAATTTCGCATGTATATTTTGAAAAATAATTAATTTTCCTTTTCAACTGAAATAAAGATGCGGTTTTTGGGCCTCCCATAAAAAAGGGAAATAATAAAATTAAATTATTTTTATTTAAAAGAAAAATTACCAAGAATATCAGAAAATACAATTTTCATTGAAAACGCATGAAATATTTATGAATATTCTAATTATTTAATAATAGAATGAATCCAAGAAATTATAATCATTCAAAATTTTTTATTAAGAGAAATGTTTTTCATTTGTAACTAGATTCAAAGAGTCGCCTGTATGAAATAAATAAAAAATATTCTATTATAAGAACAATAATAAAATTAAAAAAAATTTCAGGGTGATGTATAATTTTTTTTGAATATTTTATATAAAAAATAATTAAATCATCTAAAAATATCACGCACATGGAGGAAAAGAGTTGAAACATTTAAAAAATGATTTAATGTGACAATTACTTACCACCTTTGTAACATTTTAAACAAAATATCTTTGATGGATAGAAAATAAAAAAATGATATATACCACATTAATTTTACTAAATGAATGATAAAATTAAACCATGAGAAATTTTCCACAGAACGTAATGTAAAAATATGGTGAACATTTCATTAGTGTCAATGAAATAATATTTAGGCATACAATCTCTTACCTCAATTCCCAGTTTCCACATTCATGGAGTCATTCAATACGGATTGGGAATGATCTTCTAAGTCCCCCTAAAATGAATCTATCATACATAGAAATTCCATTTGTATTGTCTAAAATGTAATATCCTTTTTGGAAGTTCTTTCTATATATGTGAAATATTCAAATGATTTAGGCGATCATCCTTTTATAAAGCATATGAAGGATGGATCAATTCCAGTGGTGTCTGATCTGGAAGAGATTAAATAATGAATGGAACTTTGTGGATTTTCACATATTTGTCATATTGCCTATAAATAAAGAGTAAAACAATAGTCTTATATGGAGATCAATGATTTAATGTCTCAATAGTGTAAAATCACTAATTATAGGCTTATATAGAAGGGAAAATGATATTTTCACATCATCTTAGGAAGGTGGGAGGAGATCAATATATTTCAGATGATGGGGAATCCCAATTTGAAACATGGAACTCTGTGGTTCTTAGAATTTGATATAGAAATCAACCAATAAAATCCAAAACTCATGATTTCTCAACTCTTGGTGAGGATTCATGTGATACCACAGGTTTATAGCTTCAAAAAATTCTAAATGACATGGCCACATGATTTTGTACTCTACTAAAAATTGTTCAAGGGACCCTCAAAGAAGATCTAGTTTATTATTCAAGGATTATAGTATAAATTAGAATGGAATTTCATGCACCAGTGAAAATCTATATATTTTCTAATAATCACAATCATGAAGTAATAAATCCATTGAAAAAATTACCACATTGCTATAAATATTGACAAATTATGGGACATGAAGTCCAAAATTTTAGCGGTGTCCAATATCATGTTGCTCTAACTCCAAATTACATAACCTGGAGAGATGTTTGAAAAGTAAATAAGTTGCAATTTAGTGGAATCCATGCATGTTGGGTCTGATCTGATCAAGTTTGACATTTGTAGAAATGTTTCTAGGATATGTAATTCCTGGGCTGCTATGGATGAGGAGGATTAACACCAACATGTCCCACCATAGTTGTATTAACATCCCGAGGTCATCAGGAGAATGTCTGAAACTGACAATCACATATATATACATATAATGATAAATATAATTTTTAATGTTTCTCAGATGAGATATGTTCCATTGTCTCTACTTTTCATGTGGGGGACATCCTTCTTGATCATATTTCCCATGAAATAAAAGCACCACTTCATAAATTTTATAGAAAATGTGGATTAATGCAGGGTATGTATAAAATGCTAGTTCCTTGGCTAAATCAGTAGCATGTATCAATCATAAAAATGCATAGTAATGGTTCTGATATATTAGAGTAGGGACCGATGGAGGAGAACTAATCATAGGTGAAACATGTTTCCAATACTGAAACAGAAGAATCACATACTAAGATTACTGTGATGAATGGAAATGAACACTCAGATGACCGTGTAGAGGTTGCTGATGAACTATTGGCTCCATAATCAAAGACAAAAAATAAAAGGTCTGACATTCAAATGAAAAAGAAAGCTAATTAGAAGGGGGCCAGGACCCCCATGACAAAGCCAAAATGAGGACACTATTATGGATATTCCACATCATATCTGACCATTATATTAAATGATCCTTATGGATACTTATAATTATGTTTAAACCTGAAATAATGGGGATTTATAAGACAAAAAAATTATTCTCAAGAAGGAAAAATGGATTGTGGTATGTGGGAATCATATATCGTAAACATTCGGACTTTAGTAAATCAACAATGTCTTTGGATAATTTGTAAATGTTCTTTATATAATCCCATAATTATTCAAGAGGGACTATAACACATAATATTTTTTATCTCAAGGCATTACAAAAAATTATTTTTCACATTCCATTACACATACGATAATTACATGGAAAAGAGATATTTATACAATATACTAAAGGATCTATCTTGATGAATTATAGAGACTTGGGTTTTTATCTGTTATAGTAATTTCATTCTTCATGCTGATGAGAAAATTCAATATTCATTTAACTCACTCTCCACAAAAGTGTTTTGTGCTTACATCAAGGATGCATGTTTAACATATTTTAATCATACTATGTCCAAATAATATTTTTATAAAATAAATATGAATATAATAAAATCTTCAAAATTTATATATATTTTTTAACATTTTCTCACTGGTAAATTTGATATATATTTCATGTTTCACCCTTGAGAATTTCCACTCCGACCGTCATCCCACATTGGAGAGCCCTATGGGAAATGAAAGGAAACTACCCATTCTATTAAATTTTCAAAATTGATCGAAATATATATCTGAATGAAAGATATTTTTCATGAAACATGGATTGGGTTTCATTAAAATGAACCCAATATTGTGTATCTACAAATTAAAAAATATAAAGGCTTTCATGATGGTTTTATAAAATAAATTGATTTATCATCCTTGATGTGGAAATTGATACTATTAAACATTCCCATCACAACATGCTATAAGACATCAATAATAGAAAATCCTTTGGAGGAATTAAAATAGAGGAAAATATGGATTCCATGTTAAATGATCTCATGAAGATCAAATGGAACATGGAAAAAGTCACTATAAAGGGAAAGTGGCTCCATTATTGTGATATAAATATCATATTTTTCATTTACCTCCAATTAACAATAAGATACAATAAATCTTTATCTATCAGGTAGGATGTTGATAAAAATTTGAATGACATGATAGCTCTTACTATTTAAATTGTCTCATTTTATGAAAAACATTTAAATGGGTAAAAAATATGGGCCATAATGATGTTATCATTCCAAATCTAGTCAATACGGATGATAGTTTACTTATTACATCCAATAAACATGTGCATGAAATTAAATATGTTTTTTTTGAACAATGGAATTTCAATTAGTCTTAATGGGTTCAACAATCATTTCACTCATCATATTTGGGAGGTAATTCTTAAAGATATTTTCAACAAGGTCAAACATTTTTTCAAGGGTGGATCATTTACCCAAGCCATTGTTGTGAAATTCATTTCCCTCGTTCCAAAGGATTATAATTCTAGAAAAGTTATCTATATCAGACATGTTTCTATTATAAATATAATTCTCAAAATTATTAAAAAAATCATGGATAACTGTATTTCATGGATATCAAATTAGATCAGATTATGAAGTCAATTTTTATTTGTTCATGGATGAAACATCCATGAAAATTTATATTTTTTTCAAGAGTTTGTTAAAATATATAGGAAATAGATAATGTGTGGTAACATTGTACTCAACCTCAACATTAAAAAATCCATTGACACTATGGATTAGAGAATCAAATTCACTGTTAATTTAAGTATTTTCATTTCTGAATTTTTTATTAACTAGATAAAAACTTGTTCTAGGTTATCCTGAATAATAATATAATCAATGGATCATCATAGGGCTATTTATGGGGATGAATATTGGTAATAAAAGGATAAATCAACTCAAATATCGTTTTTTCTATTTTAGAAGACTATCTCAGCCTTCATTTACTACATATACTGGATAATGGTGACTTGAAACCCATCAGGGTAGTAGGATGTCTTTATCTCCATATCATATTTTTTTGGGTGATATTATCATATTTTTATAGGGGGATACATAAATAATGCCTTTATTAATTAGGGATGTTTCTCAGGCGAGGAAATAATGTGGGGATTGTATTTTATATATTTTGGAAAGAATATCTCAACTCCATTGAAAATAATATTGATAATTATTTTTTCTATTAATGAGGGATATTGCTGTTTTAAATATCATGGATTTCCCATGTTTTGGGGAATACCATGAGCCTCCTACATCATTAATATTTTAATTCAGACTAATTTAACATTGGACTCTTGGAATGGAAAATCATTCTCAATAGACGGAAGTGTTTTCCATGTCATGTATGTTATACTCTAAAAAATTGTCTAATCATTCATGGATGACTCATGGCCCACCTCATTCATAAATACAATAATTACAAAATGATAATATTTATTTGTAGTGAAATTATATTGCAGACAATTATTATTACTATTTCTAGGAAATAATGTTTTACACCCTAGGCTGTAGGGTGAATTGTGATCAAGAATATAGACATCGTTAATCTGTTTCATCCGGATAAATTTATCAAGAATTTGATCACCTGTATTATAAAGCCTTGGATTTTCCTAGATCCATGATTGATGATAAACTGAATTTACTAAAATTCTTATAAATGGAGTCCTTAATATTCCATCGTCTTAAAGAAATTGTACAAAAGAACATCATGAATTATAATTGGATGGTAAATGTTTACTCTTCCGTTAAATTATAGACTGAAAATTTGACTAGAATCCCTCTTATGGACTGTACTAATACCATGGATAATGATATTGATTATAACATATACATTAAATACCAGTTGGATACATTAACAATCTTCCGTGAGAGATTCTACAAATTTTCACAAGCTACGATTTCTGAAAAAAGGATGACATGGATTTTTGGGAATCGACCTTAAATGGAAATATTGATTCCAAGGAATTATACTATAATATAATTAAGGTTCTTTTCAAATGATTTAGAGACATAAAAATGGTCCTTTCCATATAGTTTTACTCTTATATGGAGTATTTTATATAATAAAACCCAATTTAACTTTATTCTTGAAAAATGGTCATTTCACTATTCTGTCGGTGTGTGATTTTACACAATCATTGGGCTGATATGAATAATATATTTCTCTCATGTTAAGTAAATTATTCACTCCTAAAAGCTATCATTTACATATATGAGGTTTGAAAACCACATACAGTTGGAATTAATATCTTTCATCTTGAAATATTCTATATTTCTATGTCAATACAGGTCACCATACTACTCATGAAGGAATGAATTGATTTGGTTCATGCCATCTGTAGATGTTGTAACACTTATTTTCATGAGGATTACCACTTCAAAACTAATCATCCTATGCAGATATAATGTTGTGACTGAGTAGGCCAATTCAATATGCTCTGATCATTATGGAAAATAGGTCAAAACTTTTTTTATAATGAGGAATTTGAAGGAACATTGTCATTTTACTCCTACACATAAAATGATTGAATTCCGTATGATTCCCCCTTTACCTAGAAAGATAAATTGAAACACTATAGGTTATTTTATCGGCAATTATGTTATATCTAGATATGGACATGACTTTGGGGAAAATTTCAGGGATGTCATTGAGTACCATTATAGCTATTTTTTCACATTAATATCCTTCTACACAAAAATTATTTGTTTGATAAAATGTCATAAACATTGAAAAATAAAGAGTCTTGAAAAACATTTGGATCAAGTGTGACTCCAAACACATTATACAAGAAATCCAAACATGAAAATTCAACTTTTTCCGAAGTTGTCTGCAAAATGGGATCATTTCTATAGTCATCATTGATCAATGAGTTACATTATCATACATACCATTGGGGAATCCAACAAACGTACTAATGTATATCAAAATAAGTTAGTGCATGATAAGGATGTTTTTCCACTATTCTCCCTAATGATTTATTGAAAATTATCTAAAGGGATAAATATATAGTTTCTACGATTTAAATGTTTTTAAATTTTCTTTTATTAATCTAAGTGTTTCTTTGCTCACTTATCTGAAAAAATATTATTGATATTAAATCTCATTATAATATTCAAGGAATTTTGAGAATACATTGTCCATAGTTTAAATAAGACATTGGTATGTTAATCACGTGTAAAGGGTGATTGTAAAATAATATCCATAATATTTATCAAGACATAGTCATAATGTTTCTAGATAAAATTAAGTTTTTTATACCATCTATGTAATGAAGTAAGGTTAAATGAGACACATTTATTGGTTGATATGGTAATCAATACAAATTATTGAGGGACATTATCATTTTTCCGATGGATATAAATGTGTGATAATTGATGATATATTATATTAGATAATTAAAAATATTATATTAATTTCTGATATATACATTAAATCCATCTTTATAAGGTGGTGATGGAAAAAATAGCACATAATTTATTAGAGTTGGTTTTCTAGATATATCCAAAAGTATTATTTGAATCTCATAGGTTGGAAAAGGTTATGATAAAAATATTTATAATAATAATAGTAAAATTTCCCACTATTTTAGATATCAATGTTATTATATAATTACATTTTAAAAAGAAAATACATTTCTAGCAAATGAAAAAAATGAAAAATCAAGAAAAGTGTTATACCTCTTCTTTGGTAACCACCTTTGGATTAAACCTGAATCTATATTGGTTGTTCATTTGATTCGAATATAAACAATATGTTTTTCAAAGGATGTTTGGGAATTTTTTTTTGGATAGGTCAAGACATACTTAACACACATTTTGAATAATTGATAACACAAGGTCCCCAAATATATGTAATGGATACAATAAATGTTTCATTACATAAATTATATGAATATAATATGTATCATAATCATATAATGTATAATAAATGTTATAAATTTCTAATAGAAATTTATTTAATATGAAAATAATTTAAAAAATAAAATTTTCAATATGTTTATGTGACATTTCTAATTATATATTTTTGTTTATGAAATTAATTTATCAACTTATCATTAATCATGAGAATCACAATTCCCCTTTTAAGTGATTTAATACAGCTTTTAATGTAAAAATAGAAAAAATGGTACTTGGTTAATTTTTTGTACTATTTCAAATCATAAGATTCATATTTAATGAATATTTTTATCGTTTAAATAATTTAATAAATATTTATATAATTGAAAATTTCATTAATATAACTTTATATGACTAATTATTTAATTTGAATTAATTAGGATCAATATTTCAAAGTAATTATATTATAGAAACATTTAAAAGAAATTAAAATTAATAATTACCTTTTAAATTCACTTCATAGAAAATTTTATCCAATAATTATGAATTCTATTTTATGAAATCATTTAACATGATTATTTAACTTCTTTATTAAATATTTTATCCTCATTGGATATCTTTATTAGGTGATTATATTTTCAAAACTATTAAATATAAATTAATTCCATATAAAAAACTATTTATGTAAAAAATGTACCTTTTTTACAATGGAACCCCATAAGCCTGGGGCCATTTCATTTTACCGTTATATTAGAATATGATATATGGAATCTCATACCAATGGAATGAATTTGTAATTAGTATTAGTAAACAAGATACATATTTTAAATTCACAGTAAATTTCAATAAAGAATATAAAAGATATTATTTTCATTCGACAATAAATTTACTCTAGATAGTATATCCTTAAAAATAATTCATTGTGACCTCTTCGAATCCTAGGTAGTGGAAAAAATAATTATGTTTTCCAATGCTCGGTAAGGGATAAGTACAAAGAATATATCATAAATTTACAAGAATCAGCAACATAGAAAGGTAAATATCTAAAAAACATGTCATTTAAGTAACAAGATAAGGTATAATCAAAATAGAAAGGCAAATGAATAACAAAAATTTTCTTCTAAATAAATTGATATTGAAAGGTAAATAATTGAAAACACATTCCATTAAATAAAAAACTGGTATCAAAATGAATCTATAGATAATATCAAAATAAAATTAGCATAGATAATAATATGTAAATTATAAATAATTGAAATGCATAATTATTGTATTTAATGTTTCCTAGAAACACGAATCCATTACCATCATGATCTATTCTCAAAAAAATTTTAACACTGATTCATAGAAACCCATTAAACGTTGTGTATAAAATATATTCATACAATGAGTTGAATAATACATCGATGAGATATTATTATCTGGACCCACCGAGTTCATCATGTCCAAATAATTCTTCATATATTTAATAATCAATTTATTTAATAAATAATGTTTTTTATCATCAAATATCTATATATAGTAATGAATATTGGTTTATCAATATTTTTCTAGTCAATCGAATAACATTCAATTTAAAACACATTATGAATAATTGAGATATATATTATGAAATAATCATATCCATGATAATTTATAAATCATTATTTTGTGGAAATTAAATATCCCATGATTATAAGAAGTTAAATATTTCAAAGGGATGTTAATGAATACAAAATGAAATAATGATGTGAGTGTCAACACATTCCTTAGTAAAAAAATAACCACAAATGAAAAAGAGTAAGAATATTGATGCAATCTATTCAGAAAATACCCATTTAAGATAGAATAAATGGATTAAGTCATTACATAATAGAAATAACATGAAAATATTTTTTTGAAAATTTATTTTGGGTAACAATTTAATTTTGAAGATTCTATTGGCAATTATTTTCATTGAAAATCACTTTTAAGTGAATTTTATTCAATGAAAATATATCCTAAACATTTGAAGTAATATTAAATGGTGTGACTTCCATAAAGTATGGTAATTCCATAAATTTCATCAATGATAAAAGGAACAATAACTTTGAATGGTAAAAAGGATATGAAAGTAACATTTTAATAAGGTTACAGAATGATTACCTCCACATTTTTGGTAAAACCAAACATGATATATTTTGAAAAAGAAATATTATTGATTTGGAAAAACGTTTTAATGGTTAAAATTGGATGAAAAATACTTTAATAAGTTATTTTGAATATGTTAAAACATTTTCGAAAAAAATTATGTGAAATGGATTTTGAAACAAACACATATCCAACCAAAGAGATAAATGATGTAATATTTCATAAAAAAATATTTATCTCTTTATATAAGAAAAAAAGAGAGTAATATAGTTATATTATATGAAAATAAAATACATAATCATTATGGAAACAATTAATTTTTTTGGTAAACAATAATCAAATAATTTTCTTCAATTTAAATTCATATATAATCAATATTTATTGATATGAGATTTTGAAATATACCCTTCAAATGATCATAGTGTAGAATATATAATTAATAAATGAATCATTTAATTTTATCAACATTAGATCCACATAGAAAGTGGAAATTTAAAAATAGATAGAAAAAATTCATCAGAATAATCTACATAGAATACCAATGAATATGATGGAGTAACACAAGGTAATGATAATAATGTGACTTATAAAATTAAATACCACTTTGTAACATTTAATTCAAATCCCCATAGAGGTGGGGGGGTTGAATCAATATTTTAGTTTTATAATTCTTATTTATTTTCAAAATATAACCCCTATAAACGTCTAAGATTTATATCATTATCAACATTATGTAAATACTTATTCATGAAAATAATTCAATAGAAAATAAGGAACACAAAATTTACAAGATTTGGACTCAGTATGATAACCATCATTTTTCCCATTGGAAATCTAGTGGGTATATACACATCCACTAATAATAATAAGTGAATACAACTTGTGCCAACTCCTAGTAGACTACATCTATCTCGTGTTACGAATGTTTATACTGACTCCTATTAGTTTACAATGTGTTTTTATAATACAATTTTTTCAAATAATTGAATAAATTCTATTGTGAATATGCCCCATGGTTTATCAGATTGAATCCCCAGTTAGATTTGACTACATTCAATTTTTCCTCATTATAATGCCACTAGATTCTTGATCTGATTTTTTCAACCCAGTGATGTTGGATTATTTATCTATATTTTAAACATAATGATTCTATATTATAGATACGAATATATGAATACGATATTTCTGGATATTAGATTTGATTCTCAAAATATGATAATTTTTAATATTGGATAAGATTATATGAATACGATAACTCTGGATCTAATTTCAAGAATATTATATTCCTGAATCATAATTATAGATTATGACAATTCTAGATCCAATTTCTAAAATAAGATATAACTAGATCTGATTCTATGAAAATGATGAACTCACTCTTAATATGCAAACCTCAATCTATGATAGAATACACAATAAAAATCTTTTTCACTAAGTTGTTAGAATTCAATTCAAAGACTATAGTTATATTCCTTTCACAATTTTGTGAATGTTATTAAATTAATGAATTATTTTTGGAAGTATTTATAGGTTACTACAAGCAAAAATGTTTTTAACAATGAAACATTCCACAATTCATCAAAACCCATAATTTTGAAAAATCAATCTAGTATAAAACATAATCATTGACTTCATTAAAATACATATATTTTCCTAATAATTATGAATAATTGAAATGCATGTTTTTACTCTTCAATTTATCATACCATTCTTAGTTGATTATGATTCATTACATTCATAGCATAATTATGATCTATTTCATTCCCCTTTCATTATGAGTTTTCTCTTTCTCAACTCATTAGGATATTTTTCTTTCTCATACCATTATGATTTTTTATTTCACATCCCATTATAATGTTTTTATTTATTATCCCATTATTATTTTTTTCATTCATAGTATTTAAATTATTATCATATTAATATCATTCTCATTCTCATATCTATATGATATTTTTTTCTCAGCTCAACAACATCTTTATCTTTCATATATTTTCATCCTCAACATCATTACAATAAAATTACTATTATGATTGAATTATTATTACTATGAAATTCCCATTATACTGGAATTAATCATTCAATATATTTGAATTCCATCAATCCTCTCCACTCTTTCATAAAAATCATATGTTATTAAAGAATTATTAATTTTTTAAAACATTATAATCAGAAAACCATTCCCTGGTTATTTTTTAGAAAGTACGAAATCATTCTAACACCTAACTTAACGTTATTCTATATAATATATTGGTAAAAGTCAGTTATTATCCGGTTAATTTGAATTCAGTTATTTTAAAATTCATGTCAATAGCCCTAAATATAATTCTATACAAGTTTTTCTTCCTAGTTTGATTCTCTTGAATATATAAAACAACATTCTCCCTTTTATTGATCCCAATTTTCATCATTCATATCAAAAAACTCATTTAGATGGATTAGAATATGATTCATAGAAAATAAAAACAATCTAATACAAAAAAGTTAGTATTCAAAAAAAAAAATTAAATCAATTTTACCCCACATGTTCTTCAATATACCCCTTTTGATTTTTTTACAACCCTTATTAACAATATTTCCAACCCATAATTTTTTCACAACTCAACTTTTGACTTTTACCAAAAATAGTGCCTTTCTCAAAAGTGTGTGTCCTGAAACCAAACAACATGATAATTGTAATTTTTTAAGGAATTCCATCCATAGATGGAATGATTGTTTTATAACCATGTAATGATATACTCAGAAACACTTTTTTCTTTTCCTCACACGTGCTTCTTTTCCTATCACCTTTCACTTTCTCTGCCTGATAATTTGTTTTTTATCTTTTTTCTCCCCCATATTTTATAATATCCTTAGAATCATATTTATTAATGAAAGATATGTACAACATATTTCAAGGTAAAAAAATTTTAATTTCCCTTCCCCTTTGTCAATATAATACAAATCACAATGGATTTTTCTTCTTTATAAGACTTTTCAATACATGGGAAGAGGATAAACAAGAATTATAAACCTTAATTCCAAAAACCATTAGTTGGGCATTACTTTTGAAAATATATCTACAATATGATACAATGTAGAAAAGTTTTCATGCAAAATATCTCCATGAAAAAAATTCTATTTAATAATTTGAAACATTATACAATGTATTTTAATTTTTAATTTTGGACAATATTCATAAAAAGATCAATTATTCTATTGTTCTCAAAGAGTATCTTCAATGGATTGGAAACTATAACATTTAAATAGTCCAGGATATCATTCATCCATATCATTTGAGTTCATGAATGATTATCTGCAACATATTCTGATTTAGATATGCTCAATGTTATTAAACTTTGACTGTTTCTATTCCAGCTCAAAAAACAATCACACTAGAAAAATGATCCTCCTATGATTTCATTTATTTAATTAAAACACCCCACCCAATCAACATCAGTATAACCCTAAAACATCATTTCACTATTTATTTTTATAAAAATCCATTTGATATTATTCTTTTGACATGTCTTAAAATTATTTTTGTTATGAACATATATGATTCTTTCATATTACTTTGATACATTTCACAATAATTTAAAACATAATAAATGTCAGGCCTCGAGGATGTATGGTAAGGAAGACTTCCTATTAACATTATAATTTGATTAGGGTTAACACTTGTTCCGAATTAATCATTACTCAAGATTGGGCTCATGAAAATAGTAGTTGAATATTATTTGGATTCTTCATCCAAATCATTTTTTACAATTCCAAGGCAAACATTTCCTGATATTGGAAGATGTATTTATCCATTTATGGAAATTGTAATATAGAAATAAAATTGAATTCTCCAAACATAGAAATCTCAATATATTTCTTCATTTATTATAAAAATGTTTTCCAATAATATTCCTCATGCATATGAAAAATTATAACATCTACATAAACAATTACAATTTTAGATCCGTAGTGAAAATATTTCTAAAATTTGATTTTATCAAGTTTTCCTTTACAAAAGTTCAATATTCTATCGAAATTTTCAAGATTGTAATATAATTAATGTTGATCTTATTTTATACTATAATAATCATTAATCAATATAAAAACTTAATTTTTATCCTCATCATGTAGAAACCCAAAAATATGTTCAATGTAATCTTAATCCTCAATATCACCATTTCAGAAAGACGAATTAACATTAATTTGATAAATGTTTCATTCTTATGTGAGGATAATGAAAGAATAATTACTATTTTTTCTATCCATTAAATGGGGAAAAGGTTTCATCAAAATATGATCCTTCTACCAGTGAGTATCTTTTATATACAGTTCTTCCTTTGATTTATTCATCTTCACCATGATTCTTCAATTTTTTCTACAAACTCAGTAGGTTCTCATAATGTTTTAATTTTCTAAGCTTGGAAAAAGCCTCTATTTTTGTTTTTTTCCATTACTGATCCAAATAATGATTCATATAATTTACAAATTAATTATATTTAATTGATTCCTAAAAAAATTCTGGATTGACTTATGAGATAGGTGATGTTGGATTATCTATTCAGTTATTTATTATAAATTAAATAGAGGCCTTATGATTCCCAATAATTTTTTAGATTCAAGATGTTTTGTAAGGTAGAAAATATCAATGTTTCTCTCCCATAATCACATTACACACCACATGACTAATCTAAATCATTATAAGGATGTTTTGGATAACATTTAGTATTATTGGAATTCTCAAGTGTATCCTCATCACCATTCCTAACATAAAATTAAGGTACTATGATTTGCAATTACCTTCACATCATCGAAGTCCGTGAACTTTTATAAATGTTTATTCATACATTTTTTACTTCCTCTATTTGATGAAAAACCCATAAATGATCCTTCCTCAACTTTCTCCTTAATCATTCCCAAATTAATTTTTTTTATTTTGAGAAAACATAGACTCCCAAAAACATTTATGTATTTCAATTATGGGTTTTTATATCGAATTTAATATTGAGTAATGTTGGTTTACATAGTAAATAAGAATTTATTTTTAATGATTACAACTATCCTAAACGTTATTACAAAAAATAATTTTGAATATTTATATTATGTTTTCATACATATTCCCATTTCCACTGATCTTATATTCTATCTTTTTGATACTCTACTTTTTTACAGATAATAGAAAGAAATATACTAATGTTTGATACCATGTTTTCATAGATAAGATTAAAAATTATTATTTTTTAATCTGGTACCATTATCTACTCTCAGAATCATTATAAAAATACTCAATTCTATCTTAGAATATTTTCTTATGAATTAGAACATATAAATAGACTCAGAATTGTGCTTCATGAAAATTGTGTTTGTCGTCCGAGTGAAATCAGAAATAAAAGTGATAAAATAAAAGCATCTGTTTTATAGATTGATGCATCATATGTCCATATAATAATTATTGAATAAGCTATAGGGGGATTCTAGATTTAATATGTACTCTTTAATGAATTTTTTAGACATATTACATTTCGGTAAAGTAATACAAACATATTCAACTACTCTTTTCAATTATGGATAATTAAAGACAACATCAACCACAGTTAATTTATTCATTTTTTCTACGAAAGGTGTCCAAGACATTAGATCCAAAACCTATTTTCATCTTCAGTACTAAACTAACATGATTTATTGAATTATCTTATTTGATAGAGATTCAAAATACATCTTTCTATTTTTTCATTAATTTTCCATATTTCATACTTTTGATTATATGTGAATAGTTTCTGATGAATACTTATTTTCAGTCAAAAAAAGTTTACATAAACTATGTATGTTATGTTTTAGCCCATCAATAAGTAAAACACCCTTTTATTTCCATTTCCTTACCTCAATCTATTTCATTCTGATACTGTGGATTTTTAAGGAACAATCCTTACAAAAAATAAACTTCTCCTCCATCGTGACATTCAACATGTTTCTTGGTTTTTATGTCACCTATAATATGGGAAGAACAACCACTACCATGTATCCATGGTTTGTTCCTCTAACATTCTTTCAATGCTTTCTCAACAAAAAAATCATTTTCCCTAACCATTTTCTTTTCACCTTTCATTTATTTTCTATAATAATAAACATTTTCTGGAATGACCGTCATGCATCTTTAATCATGATGACCAAATTAATCACATCATCCAAAAACATATTTCAGAAATTCATATAGATTTTTTATTGGAATTTTTATAACATCTTGAGAATTCTCCTTTCCAACATTTTCTAAATCAAGAGAGTTTCTCATTATTCACTCACTATTTATTCCATTTTTCACAAACCTTATTCCAGGAAAGGATATTATGTTCCAAAAATCAAAAATTATGTTCCCATTGATTCCACAACATCATAAATAACCATAAAATCATGATTTCTATTTAAATAAGTTCTCAATATATTATAACATTGTTATTGTTGGTTTCATAATTAATCTTAAAAATACTCAACGCATAGATTATCTTTTATATTGAGTGATTTTTCTTCTTTGGTAGATTTGAATGGTTTCTTACATTCTTTTCCCACACAATCATTCCCAATAATTCTTCCTGAATTTAAAAAATAGTCTTCATAAATATTATTATTGGTAAGATAATATTTCACTTGATTCTTGTGTTAATATTTCTTAGAAACATTAGAATTATCATCATTTACTTATAAAGATTTGACAAATTTTTCATTCATCATCCTCAATGTGATTTTCAACTCATGAATTTTTTATTGATGATTATTAACTACTTCTTCCATATTTTCCTTCTTTTTAATAATTTTATCAATTTTTTCCATATTTAACAATTATATGATTGTATCTTAAAATATCCGCAATGTATTCTCCCTCATACTTGATAAAATTTTCTAGTTCAGCATAAAAATCATGATTTTTTTTCTTCATAATTCTATTTTTTTCATGAGGGTTTTGTTTTCTCATCATTTTCAAATATGGTTCTAAATTGGTGTAATCATTAATCGTTAGAAAAATTATTTTTGGTTGGGTATGGTTTAACATTCTTACTAAACATACTTTATTCCATTATAGTAAATATTTTCATGTATCTGTTATAAATTGTTTATCCTTTATAATTTTTTCCACTTCTTCAGGATTTACATCAGAATCACCTTTATATTCTATAACATTCATCATAAGGTAGTTCATATAAATGTCTCAAATTCCACCACATGAATTTTTTTTTGAAGATGTTTAACTTTATAAATTCCTCTTCCGATTCAATAGTTAGTTGATAGAAGAGAGAAGATTTTTTTTTCATTTAACTCATCATATACATTATCATATGAGTCATAAGTATCAACATATAGAATATTAAACATTATCATTGAATCTAAATATATTTAACCATTAATATTCTTTTTAAACAAAATATATTTCCTCATTTAATAACCCATTAGAACGTTAAGAAATTAATCAAGAGATAAGTGGTCATTATCTTCAAATAATGAAATTTTATAATCCAACTAGTCTGGAAGGATTCCCATAAGTTTCATTATTATTGTAGAATCATCCAATACATCTCTTAGTACTGTTATTTTTCAAAAAAATAATTAACTCGAGTGAATTATTCAACAATTTTTCTTCATCACTCACTCAAATTTCTTCATACATAATACATCATATTTTATGCTTTTATCCTTTAACATTTTTGTTTCCTTCAAAAACATTGTCCATCTATTCCCACACAATTTTTGATGTTTTGAGATTATTCACCTTCTGAAAAAAATTCAATAATATGAACATAAATATTTATTTTCAAGACATTTTATAAAATTCTATATTTCTCTTATCATAAAATTACATTGAAAAATATATATCAAATGGTGGAAATTCAATAGTAGCTATATCAACAGCTTCGAAGACATGAGATTGGAGATAAAGAAACATCCTTTTTTTTTCTATCCATAGTAAATTTTTCCATAAAATGAAGGACTTCATAAAATATTGATAGAATTTATACTATATTTGATAAGGATTACACATGTTAACCTTGCAACTAATACTAATTGATATTCTAAAGGATCAAATAACAATTAATTAATGGGGGTTGAATCAGTTGTTCTCTTTTGTATATTTAAATTCATTTAAAAACATAACCCTTACAACCGATACTGATTTATATCATTACCAAATTTTAGTAGATATGAATGAATGAAAAGTTTGAAAATAATGTGAATCATGCATGACTTACAAGTTTCATCCTAAGTGTGGGAACATATATCCTATTCATATCCACTTCCTTGGGTCTATGGAAATACCCTGTTAAAAAAAATTGAATAGAACATGTGCCAACTGCTATTAGTAACCTTCTATTTCTTGATAGTTTTGATTATAAAAAATCTATTCAATTTAGAGTTTTATCATATAAAAACACTCTATCGTGAAAAATATTAATTTATTTGTTGAATCTTCTCTACAAATGGTTAGTTTGAATCATCAGTTTGATTTGGCTCGATCTGTTTTTTTCACAGAACAATGATGATTGATTCTGGATCCAATTTTCTCAAAAAAATAATTATGTATTATGGATGAGATTATTTGAATACTATAAGACTATATCCTGGATACAATTATCTGAATACAATATGTATGGGTCCTGATAATATTCTCATAATAAAATTTTTCTTGATCCAAATTCCTAAATTTGATAATTCTGGATCCGTTTTTTAGAATACGACAATTCTCGATCCAATTTCCTTAATATGTTATTACTAGATCATATTATCAAAATATGATGAAATCTCTCTCAATATGGGAACCTAAAACTATGATATAATGAAAAATACATATCATATTTCACTTATATGGGAAAAGGCACTTTGAATTATCCTATGGTCTTAATTTTTCACATGTGTGAATGTTTTAAAATAGATGAATAATGTGAGGAATTATTTTTAGTAGTCTTAGAAAGAAATGGAGAGATACATGGAAACATTCCAAATATTCCTCAAAGATCAATATCTCATATAATATTATGAATTCAAAATTTCATATTTGACATATTCAAACCACTATATATATATCAGAGATTTTTGAAAAATTGATATTCTTGTTTGACCTTTTCAATTCAACAAACATTCTCATTTCATTATGATATGTTTCTATCTCTGATTCATTATGATTTGTTTTTCTCATAGAACATTATGTTTTTTACGCTTTCTCAACTCTCTAAAATAATTTTTCATTCTAATAAAATTACTATATTTTTCATTCTCATCCCATTATGATATTTTTTATTCTCCATACATTATGATGATTTTATTTACCAGATTATTCTTTCTCATCCCATAATGATCATTTTCATTCCCAAATCAGAAAAATATTTTTCATTCCTAGTTCAAAACCCCTTTTTATTTCTTATATTTTTATTCTCAACATAATTATAATGTAATAATAATTTGAATAAAATTCCCATTACAATAGAATACTCATTACGATAAAATTCCCATTAAAATGGAATTATTCACTCTTCATATTTGAATTCCTTTAAATTTATCCAACATTTATTCAAATTATTTTATCATGAATTAATTAATTATTTATATAAAATCATGATCATTATGGTATATTTAGATTTTTTTAATAGCACATTAATATTTTCTAAATCATGACATCACTTTCTTAAATAAAAACTCTTCAAAAACCTAATTCATTTTCCAATTCATTTGAATTCAATAATTTTAAATATCCCGTCGATGTACTTGAATACGATTATATAAATCATTTGCTTCTCACTCAAATTATTCAGAATATGGAGATCAACTTTATCCCCTTTTGGTATACAGAATTTTTGATTTCATTACAAAACATCATTATAATGAATGTGAATACGTTTCTTGGAAAACAGAAAAATTATAATTATAAAATTGTAGTTTTAATAATAATAGATAACAATGTTTAAAAAACGTATAAAAAATGATTCATAATATTCAATGTTATAAATTCAGTATATAAAGAAAAAAATTCATTCTTGATGTGTGAAATTATAATACACCTTAATGAAATAAAATTAAGACAAACTCCCTTAACATGTGATCCAATTTGGTTAAATAATATTTGTACTCATGTATATTGGTTTTAACCAACTTATGATCTTATTGAACTACCATGCCAACGAGCCTGTACCCTAGTGGTTTAGTCTCCTGCTTGGCATCCAAAAGACCCAGGATCAAATCTGGGCAGGGGATAATTCACGAGCACTGTAGATGCAATATTGCATGTCACTGTAGCAATACTGTAGTAGAGGCGGACTGTAACAGCGACAACACTGTGGCTACGGAGGGACTATAACATGGTACTATAGCGGCAGCGGTACTGTAGCATGTATTGTAGCTGTGCTGGTACTGTAGTAGTATTGTTCACCGAGGGGTCCTTTGGGCAATAAAATGGGCTTTCTAGCTTTATATGAAGGCCACATGGCCTTGAGACTTTGGGCTATGTAATGTGTCACCCTCTACCTGGTATAAAGAGGACTTTTCTTTAATAATAAATTGAGGCTTCGGCCCTATCCTTTTGAAAAAAACTTATTGAATTACCATATTAATATTTATAATATCATATTTTATCCAATTGTATCATCTTATCCTAATTTAATTAATTATCATTCAATTTTTTATTTATTTGTTTTTTCAATTTCCTTGTTTTATCTCGTGTGTAATGTTCTGAATTATCTGATTCCATAATATCATATATCATTGTATCATATCCTTAATAATAATCATTAAAATACCACCCAATTACTTTTGTTATTATACTTTTATATCATCCATTTGGGATGGTGATGAGAATTGAGTCACATCAATTTTTGGAAGTGGTAGTTCACAGATACACGAACCATGTCATCACCATTATGTGAGTGAAAAGGAATGAAATGAAATTATGTATATATATAATATCTAAATATAAATAAAACCTTAATTTCATTATTATGTATTGTATATCACGGATAATACTTAACATTATATTTATCACCTTATGTGTGAATCATTAGTGAAAAAAAATCACATCCCATTGGGAGGCGGTAGTCGACCATACACATGGGCAATGTAAGTGTATCTTTTACATAATAAAAGGTAAGACGATATATATGATATAATAACTTTATATGTATAAATATATTTAAAATATCCTTTATAGAATATATAAACTATAAAACTGTCATTAATCTGAACCATGAATTTTTGGTAATTGAAAAAAAGAGGACATCAGTTCCGAAGGAGGTAGTCAACCGTTCAAAAAAATGATGATATAATATCCAATTTGATAGAAGTTGTTAGAGTTTTATGTAATACCCTTAACATGAAAAAATTTCATTATATTACTGGGGTATTTATATAATCATTGTATAATAAAAAGTTAAAGGGATGGAGAAGGAAATAAAATAATGAATCCTACTGATGAGCATCATCCATTGTCAAGTATTGTTTTTTAGTTTGAATTAAACAATTACAATGGTTGGGTAAAATATCAAAATAATTTATATAGTATGATGGTGGGGAATATGGATTGTCTTTTTTATAGGTATTGGAATAAAAAATGTGGTTTTAGAGTGTGATGAATATGGGGGAGTGAGTTCACTATTATCATTGATGAGTAGTGGTATTCTTGTAAATAATTAAATTAATTCAAAACTGGGTGGTCTCAAATAACTCATGTTGTACTAAATTTAAATAAATTTTTTTAGTGTTTGTTTTTTCAATACATTTATCCACTACTAAAAAAAGGAACTTTTATATTTTTAATCATTTACATATATGTTTCCATACTTTTACCATATTTTGTGTTCTCTATGGTAACATGTTTTATCTCCTAGCTAATTTATCCTTTAAGAATTAATTTAAGTGGTACGTACATTAAAGTATATATAAATCGATTATAAATAGGGAATCTAATTAATATATTAAAAAAATGTAATGTGTGTTGGAATTTAGTTTTAATAGAAACACTTGTGATGTGTAAAAACTATTTTAACCCTATTAACGCTAACAACGTTTCTTACAATTTATGGGTCAATATGTTAAATATAGTATACATACTTTTTCAATAAATTTAACATATAATATATTTATTAAAATTTAAATGTATTTTATCATTTTTATCACCTATTATTGTAATTAATTAGCAACTAAATAATTATGGCACTAGCTGTTCATTATAAGATATAATACATATTTAGTGAATAAAAAATGAAAATAAATTTTAATGAAAAAATAAATTTGTCTTCCAAAATGATATTTATAACACAAAATATTATTTTATTTCCCTAGAATAAATATTTATAAATATTAAATGCAATTATGGTTTTTTTATTCCTTTTCCTTCCATTACATATTTTATTGGTAAATTTAATTGAATGACATCCCAATGACTAATAAAAATAGATCTTAATGTGTTAGGAGTAGACATGGTTCTATAAAATGGTTTTGGGGAAAAAATTTGTAATTATTTCACTTTATATTCTATTATTAACCACTAAATATACACATTTTAACTCATTCAATATTATTATGAAAAACTATTATCAATAATAATTATTGTAATTAAATAACTTATCATTATAATGGAATATAAATAATAATGATTCAAAATATGGAATCCATTTTTATAAATTAAACACAATTATGTTACATATATTAATTTAAAATTATTCCTTTAAGATGACGAGAAAGCGGTGTTTTAATGTAAAATTGTTCAAAAGTATGTAGTTATATTTCCAAATTCAATATGAAAATTAACCATATATCCTAAATTTTATTAATCGGTACAAATTTGGTCAAATGATGATATAATAAAGTTAAAAATAAAAATTATCATTTTAATTTGTTTAAACTAAAAGGAAGGTTTTAATTAAAATTTTTTTCACTACTCATAAAAAATGAACCATCTATGAAAAATTTCTTAAAACTGCCAATGTAAGTATTCATATTCCTACTTTAATATTGATAACTATTTTTTAAATATGTATTCTATGAGTGGTAAAATTTAATTTTTAAATATAATTCCCAGATTATGAAACTATATTTCAGAAATATTATATTTTATGATGATGCAATTTTTTCAAATGATTCCCAATTTATTACTAATAAATATATAATTAATTAAAATGTTTATATAATACATTTTACAAGGTTACCAAATCATATTATAAATATCCACTCCAATTTCATTTAGATGTTGATCATATTAAATAACATTATTTATAATATATTACTCTATTGTAAAACACATCCTTCAATTTTACCAAAAACAATCAAATAAACTCGATATTGTGTGCATTGTAAGATATTGAATAGTTTGAATCAATTTATAAATATATTTTCCATAACATATAAATTTTTTATATTAACTCATAATATGTGTTTTCCATATCATGTAACTAAATAAATAAAATTTTCTTCTATTTAATTTATTAGTGTTACATCTTTATTATTAAATCATAAATTATTTTTATTCCAATTAAAATATATTATATAAATTATAATAATGAATTTAAGTGCTTTTATTTATCCATTTTCAAAAATATCTAAATTTTACAACCAAAGGAACATAGAAATAATTATTTATAACATATTAAATAGGTTCTCACTGGTCTTAATCCACTCCTAAAAAAACATTATGGCATTTTAGGGATATTTTTAGCCCTTACACCATTGCTTTGATCCCATTTTAATTGTTTCACCCTTAACTAGTTGAAATACATTTTCCATTATAAATAAACATAAAAATATGTGGAATTTAAGATAATCACCTGATAAATACAAACAAGGGATCAATTTTTCATGATTCAATTTCTTGAAATTGATGAAATAGTTTTTAATATAAATTCATCAAATGAAATAAAAAATAGTTTTTGTAGAAATGATCCTTCATTCCAAAAAATCTACATAAATAACCAACTATAATAATGATCCATATAATATCAATTATATTATTAAATGTTACTTTATACTTATTTCAAACTTATATAAAACTCAAAACCTAAAGAAAAATTTAAATTATTCATTCAATGAAAATAATCACTCTATTAAAAAATTTGTAAATTTAAACTATTTATATAATGATAAATATTTTGAAAAATTAACAACAAATTAATCTCATCATTTTATGACATATAGATGTTAATTTATTTGTTTTTAATATAAAAATTACCAAATATTATAAAATTATTTATATTATCCATTTAAAAAATGAAATATAAAATAATTTTATAGAATAAATATATATAAATTATAAAATGATATTTGTGAAAAATGAGTATCTATATATTACGAATTAATAAAATAAATTTTCAATATTTAATGTAACTAAAAACAATTTTATCAGTGGAAATATCCTTCTTATAATTATTTCATGTAATATAAATCACATAAAATCACATAGAGAACGCAATATAATCTTCATAATTGAATAATGAAATAAATAAGATATGTTTCTATAAATTAACGAAACTATACCGATGAAATATTAATTTTACCATTGGAATATTAATATAACCATTATGAAAAGTTATGTATTCAATATATTTGTATCCTAATGTATTAACATATAACTAAAATGTTAGAATCTAATAACTGAAAATATGATATTTTCATATCATAATATTTGTAAATAAATGTTTTAAAAATGATAAATTAAGTAATAGAGCTTTTGAAAAACAGGATAATTTATTTTCAAATTTATATTAAATATAATGATTTAAAATAAAATCATAATATTAAAAATATATTAATAAATTAATATTGATTTTATTATGATTATTATATAAATTAAATAGATCATTATTAATTTTCCAATTTGTCATAAAATCTGATATAATATATAAATATATATTTATGAAATAACTGATAAATTCTATTAAAAATTAAATTTAACATATTTAGAACAATATTTTCATTAAATGGTGAATTTTTTTGAAATATACTAATTGAAAATTTATTGGGTGAATTTTTGGTTTTTTTGTAAAATAGTTGAATTTTAGGTGCCTAGTGAAATACCACAATTTAGGTTATTTAGAATTATAATTATGTAAATGAATATTTGAGTCATAGTTGATTCATTGATGTTTTTAATGGACATTATTTTAAAAAAATATTATCTAGTTACTATACTAAGTATCAATAATTGAAATTATACCTAGTCTTGAGCCAAATTAATAAAAAATTAATAAAATTATCAAAAAGTCCCCTCTCCTCCAACTATAAATACCACCTCGCCCCAGATATTTCCCTAAAACATTTTAAGACTTGGATAATTCTCATATTATTATACAATTCTTCCTTCAAAACACCTTTCCAACATTATGGTATTCCAAGTCTCACCAAAAGGCCATTTCCATGTTTGTTAATGAGGTTCTCAAGGGGAAAACACTCTAGAGGTATAATCCTCCATCTATATCTTTTAATATTGATTCATTTCTAATACATCACTAACATAACTTACCAAAAGTAACATGATAACTCCATTATCACATATATATATATACTAGAATTTTATAGTGTTAATCGATTATCCTTTATCAAATCATTAGTCCACTAATTTTTTTATAAATATAAAAACGATATCTTTAATGTGTCGATTCACCACCCACATATACAATGATTATTTATTATCAATTAACACCTTCACCGATGATAAAAAAACATAATAATGGTCAAAATTTATTTTATAATTTTTATAATTTTTTTAGTCCATAACTAATATATTTATATATATATATGTAAAGTAAAATATTAAATTAAAAGTACTTTTTAAAAAAAAATCACCAAAATAAACTAATGTTCATCATTAACATTTTATCAGATAAATCATATTCATAAATGAAATAAATTTTTATATAGGAACAGTGAATATTATTTTGGTTCATCAATATCTTATAATTCCACTATGTTGTTTTTCTTCTATTTTATAAAGAATCTCGTAAATAAAATGAAGGGAACCAATTAGAAAATCAAGAAACAAAAACTTATAATATGAACAAATTAAAACATAAAAACATCCAAAAGGATATAATAGAGTTTAATAAACTATATGAATCAAATAAATGTATAATATGTTATGAGATTATTATTTATTTGAGCTAGATCTATTATCTATGAAATTAAGGTCATGTGAAGAACAATTTCAAACATAACGAAAGTGGTATCCCTCAACCATTGAATTACCTTTCGGTTATACTTTCTCTTTATTTATAATAATGTATATCTTAGGTATATTTAGAAAAATCTTATATTTTTTTTACATGTTCTTTAAATATATATCTAGAGAAATTATTAATTCATTTATTTTGAATTACATGTTTAAAATGGTTCGCTTCTAAATTCCACATGATAATAAACCCCTATTAATGAGAAGATCCCAATTTCCTACACATTAACAAGAACCATGTATATTATGTTTTAGATATTCGTTTTATAAAAAAAATTCAAATATTTAATCATTAAAAACTATATTTTTTCATTTTTATTTTTATGAAAATAGTTTTTAATTTATTAGATTGAAAGGATACATTCTATTTTCTATTAAACCGCAATAAAGTGTCTCATTTCTAAAGAGGGATAAATACAGTTTTAATATGTTTCACTTAAATGGGAAATCATTAATCCTAATATATTCCTACTATCCATTATTAAATTTAAAAAATAATTTAAATCCATTAGTTCTTGTACACCATTTATGATAGACCCCTTTTTAAATCATTATAAATTTATTACTATTCCAATTTCATTTTATTGGTAACCCTTATGATTATTCATTATGATTTTGTTTTTACATTGAATGTATATTCAATGTAATTATAGTATGGATCCACTAATATATATCTCTAATTCATTGGTTACTTATTTAGTATAATGAGATAACATGTCGGTACATTAGGTAAACATGATTACATTATTAGACATCGTCTACCATGTTATGCATTTTTATAAGACATACATCACACATGTTTAATTCAAGATATATATTTCTCCCAAAGTCTTAAGATGTTTTGATTATATGATACCATATTCTAGATGTTATGTTTCCATGGTATTTAATTTCTTCTTTTTATTCCTCTTAGCCCATGTTTTATGATTTATTACTCTGTTTATTCCATTTTAGGGATTCTTTATCTCATATAATTGTCTATAAATTCACTATATAATCATATGTGGATGTATGATCTTAATGTGATTGAGGATCTTATTATGGATATTAAATATAATATTTTTTTTTCATGATATCTAATTATGTACCTAATTATTCAATGTCTTTAGACTTTACAATCCTTGTTTGTGTGAGATGGTTAATTGTGCATAGAAACATGTAATAATATGTATAAAATGTTAGGTTCATTATAGAATATATCATAGGATGGACTCGTTATTTTTGCTAACTAGGATTGGAAAACATTAAGAACACTAGGGATTATTCTACCACTTTTTATACACTATATTGAAACATATTAAATCGCATGTTACTATATAGTTTCTATTTTCTATTTTATCCATATATGATGTAATTTCCACAATTATATAATTATTATTTAACTATTGAAGCCATTTGGAAATAAATTTCATTTTAATTTCTATTTTTTGTAAATAAGAAAACCCATTAAAATAATCAATGTGATAGGCAATGCAAAATTTACCCTAATGATATGAAAATTAATATTGAAATGGGTTCTCATAATTGCTTTAATGTAGAATCACAACTGGATGACGTTATTTACAATACCATGAATGCATGGAATTCCCTCTTTCTCCTAATAGAGATAATATTTTGGTAAATACATTATGATAAAATGGATTCCATTTTTAGTGTATCATGTGATCTTATCATCGCAGATCAATGGATAATATCCATTGAGATGATATTCCACATCAATCAATGCTTCAAATATGATAAATTTGTACATGTTTTATTTAGTATAGATGATGATGATGATCAGTTGTGGACACTGATCAAAAGAAATAAGAATAATGTTTAAATTGATTCCATTTAATGGAAAAATTTCATGAAACTATTTTTTACAAAATATTTTACAAGAAATATATGTATTAAAATAGAAATGTAGTTCCTCGTGTTGAGGAAAAATAAAGAAGAGCCTATTGGTGCATATAAGGGAAACATTAAAATGCATGAAAAAACACCTATGACAATTTCATGATCACTAAAAAAAGGTGGATCACTTCCTAATTGAGATAAATTTGAGTCAACAGAAATCATTAGTGATTGGATACTTTGACACCTTTGAGGATATTTTTCACTATGGCTTAAAGATAAAATGGAGATTAGAGACTCTAAATATTCTAACGGAACCTATGATAAAATGTGAAAAAATGGAGTTTTATATATAAGGATAAACATATAAATCCAATGATGGAATGAAGACCCAAGATACCCTATTTCATTTAGTCATTAACCAAAACTAAATTGGTTAGAAAATGTTATCACAATAGTATATATGAATTAATTATCATACAAAAATCACCAAAATTTCGAAAATAACACACAATGTTCTTCATAAATAATTCCATAAATGTATAACCTTATAATTATTAAAAAATTCATAATACGAATATTTAAACCAGTAAAATATAATTATTTGACATTTTATACTATTATTAACAACATTATAATTAATTGAAAATATTATTATTCCCAAATAATGTCATATAACAAAAATATATATTCAATAATAATATAATATCCAATATATTCTAATCATTTCAAAAAATAACATGAATCAAAATAATAAAAAAAAACATATTCTTCAAAAAAATTATTCAATATTGGATCCTCTAATAAACACCTATCATAGAAATAATTTCATGTACCATAATCATATAATAATCAAAAAATGTAATATCATTTTTATCACAATTAACAAAAATTTCATTGACATAATAGACCATGTTATACATAATGTTATTCGATTCATTTCATAAAATATAATATTCTTAATCAATGAACATTTTATCAAGTTAAATATATTATTATTTAAACATTTTCCATATATTTAAAGTCAATAATTATCTCCCAATGAACTCCAATAACATATAACCACAAATTTAGTGTCCCTTACTCTATACTTATGTCTAACCAAATTCTTGATCTCCTACGATAGTAAAAAAATAAAACAACCCCAAATATAATCAATATAGATGAAAAAGTTAATAGTCGTTATTTTATAATATGAACTATAATGCATGATACTCTAATCAATGCAAATTTTTTTAATAACAGTTGTTGAAATTTATAAAACTACTATAATCAATTAATTGTGTAGTTTTAATGAATTATGAAGAGTAGTATATTACATATGGAACAACAACATAAAGTTGGTATTGTTTTCAAAAAATTATATTATTGTGTTCAATTGATTTTTCACTCTTGCCACAATGGCATCAATCAATGAAAATATATTTTATTTGGTGGTAGACTTCATAACAGTTCTTACTAATATCTAGTCCTTTTGAAATTGATTATAAAATTTTGTACAAAAAAATTATATTAAGGGGTTTAAAAATAATGGAATCATATTAATTAATTGGATATTCATGAATAACAAGGATCACTTTATACTTTTTAAAAATGTTCAATATTATATATAATAACTAAAAGTTGCCTTCCTCATGAAATCAACTTCCAAGGTTGAAGTTTACATAAAGTAATTTTAATTCATGAATAATGTAAAAATTATAACTATGAAATTTTCTTATGAAATAATGATAAATCATTAAAAACAATAACCTATTAAGAAACATAACATTAGATATATAATTATTTCATTCTATAACCATTTAAAATCAATTTATTTTATTTAAAAACGTTGAAAATATTGAATGGTCAATTTGATATCATGTAAATTCACCCATAAAATTTTCCATGAAATGGAATAATGTAACTAGAAAATTTCAAAAATACATATCAGTATCCTATCATTGGGAATCTCTTTAACAGTACTAAATTAATTGGGTAGTTCTATCGAGGTTAGTTTTTATAAATGATATATTAGTATCTATTTTTTATTCATTTAAAATATAAAGGAACCATTACAAAAAAATTAAGAAGAATATTTTATTTCCATAATAAAATTAATTAATTTTTCCTTTTTAATTCCTATATAAAATTTCCCCCAGGAATGATGTAAAAATAAGGTGAAATAACAAATTTCTGTAAAAAATTTGAAAATGTGAATATTCCCAGAATAACAAGAAATAATATTTTAATTTAAAAAGCATGAAAAATATTAGATTAATGTTTTTAATAAAATATATTTATGAAAAGTATAATTTCAGCTCATAAAATATATATTAAAAAACATTCCGTCTTTATATTACTATGATGAGTATGGAATTGAATGATATAATTTTTAAAAAAAAATCTATATGTTAAACTATTAATAAGAATGTAATTTTTTCAAATATAACCATTACAAATTTTTGAATAATTTATAATAACAAACATTAAATCATTTAAATGAATATTCACATGGATAGAAAATTGGTTATTATATTTAAAAAAATTATGAAAAATACCTTAACACTTTCTAATATTCTGAATATAGTGATTTTTATAGTATTTAACATTAGAGATATTTATAAAAATATTAAATTTATTAAAATTAAAGAGAAAATAAATTCTTATATATTTATATACACCATACAAATAAAACATGGGTTGGACATGGTATTATTCTCAGTGTGTAAAAATTGAGAAAGAGAAATCCTTAAATCGATTATGAAAAACCATGTGTATATATTAATTCATATATAATAAACATAAGTTGAAATTATAAGTTATGGAGGAAATTTTTATGCTGTATTCAGTTATTATTATACATTTTCAATGAATTGTTATCATTTTTTAAATACTCATTAAATAGTTTAACATAATGTTGGATATTTTCTGAACCTTTGGTTGATAATCATAAATAACATTGGAAGGTGGGCCAGTGTCAAAAGGTTATATATTACATCATCACAGTAACAATAACGAGAAAATAATTATATTATTATACATTAAATTCACATTTATAACATTTAATATATGGTGGTTATAAAAATAAATCAATTTTCATTTTAGATGTCATAATCCAAATATACACACAAATAAGACAATCATTTATTAATGAATAGAATGGTAAGAAATTATATGAAGTATTAACATTTATAAATTATAATTTTGACAAGATTATCATAAATACACATTCAATCCATCATTGAAAATTATCATTAGTAATAGTGATTTAAATTATGGAAATCCAATTATGGATTTGTTAGTCATTATATTCAAAGGAATAGTGTTTTCATTCCCCTTATGATGAATAAGGATAAGAAAAGAAATTTGACCAAAAAAATAAAAAAATTGAGTCTGCGGAATATAATTTATTTATTATTCCACAACGGAATTAGAAATGTTTACAATGTAGGGGATGAAATAAAATTTATAAACCCATGTTAATAGTTATACATAGTCTTTATAAAACATTTGTCTTTCTCTTTATGGATTATTAGTTAATATTTATATGGGATCAGAGCCTCTGTCGTAATGAACCGGTATGGAATACCTTCCAAACTGATATCAAACCCAACCCTACACTAAATCGAAGCATATTCCCAATCTTCATAGGATTATGATAATTAAATGGTAAATAGTATATAATAGTTGGGAATAATTTCACCATAATTATTATATAATAAACAATGTATAAAATGTAAACCTCACCTGATACATAAATTAGTATAATCACATGATGTAAACAGAAAAAATGCTAAACTATAGTTAAAAATATGAAAAAAAACCTATCACATAGGGCTCCATGACCTCCAACCTTGTCTAAATACACCCTCCCTTGGTCAGCCTATATCAAAACCACAATGGGAGATAAAATCACATGCACCTTCTATAAGATCATAATGGGTTGAAAACACAAAACAATAAAAGTATGGTGTCAGATATAAATCCTTATAACATTCTCCAAAATATTCAATGAAATAAATCTATTACGTATACAAAATAGGAAAAAAGAGTGGTTCATAATAATGATAATGTGAATATTAGTTTAAAAATATAGTTTTAAACACTTAACATTCACATATCAAACCAGAATGGTAAACATTCCATTTCACCATTTAAAAACATATAATTTTCAGGAAAATCATTGAAATTTTTTTATAAGGATAAGACATTTAATCATGTATTTTTAGATAATTTAACTAATATCAATGCTTTAAAACATATATTACAATATAGTCAAGTTTGGACATATCATCAAATCGATCAATCAATAGAATAAATAAATCAAAAAAAGAGACTCTTGTTCCATCTAGTGACAATGGTTTATTTCATGTGGTGATTATTAAGTATATGTGGATTTTATGGGTACAAACTATATATGGTAGTTATTCATCCATATACTAGATAATAAAACATTGTCTTGGATAATCCCATGGGTTACATATTGTCTCATGAGAGTCACAGAACACAATTCCTAACAGTAAATCCACATCGTAATGTTTTCATGTTCCTTATGATCCACATAATGTTGTGTGAGTCCAATATTGAATCATATATCTAGGCCATCTCATCTAACTATCCACATTCCCATTAATAGTCAAAACCGGTGAGTGAAATAATCATGTTTCGTGTATTAATGTGTATCCTTATCAATAACAATCATGACTCATTCCTTGAAATCATATCTCTCTCTCCACTACAAGATCATTTACTTTAAATAATACCTTATTTTACACCCATTTATTTTAATCGATTAACCAAAAAAATACAATAAATGATTCTTACAATAGATGATCACCATAAAGTGATTAATGGGTCATCAATAATCATCAATTAAATTGAAAACCTTTCTTAAAATTAAGCATTCTAAAAGTAAATCTCCACTTACTCTATTAAAAATATTCATAATAATAGTAAATATTCATTTAAAACAAAAACATTTTTAAATGAAACCATTAAGTATTTAATGTAAATATTGTAATTTTAGAATATTTTAATACATTTGAAAACACGGGTTTACACACATATTACATGAAAATAAAGATATAATTTCAAATAACCCAATAGAACACATTTAAAATAAATGTAACATTATTCAGTGTAGTTTTTTGGTAATTTTCCAATTTTTTTGAAATGACAATATTTTTAAATAATTAAATAATTCAAATAATTTCATTTAACATTAGTAATTTCAAATTAGGATAAACACCAATAATATTACCTCACTCTTCAAAAATCATCCTTTATAACATCATTAATAACAAATCCAAAATGAATATTTAAACAATAAAAAATATTCTAACATGGATCAAGGCCATATCCACCTGAATAATACCATTTTCAATCCAAATAAATGTGTATTATATAATATTTCACAAGGTACGTCATGAATGAATTTCAGAAAAAATGAATTAAATATTTAGAAACACATATATATGATTTCTCATTAAACAATTAATTTCATTATGAAGGGAAAATATAGAATCTTCAACATGAAAATTTAGAATCTAACTAAATTTCCATCATTGGAGATCACCTGATCTAGATAGTGAGATGCCAAGTTAATAGTGAAAGGAACCTAGTTCCATAATTCCACATCAGTCATCCATAGAACATCAAAATCCAAGGCCATTATAAAAACTAGTAATAAGGGATCAATATAAGAATGTGGATCGAAGAACACGTAGAATTGAACTCATGGGAAGAGGATAACATCATCAATGGTCACTTATATCCACCATGAAATGAGTTTGGGAGAGGGAGAATTATTTTAAAAGGAACCTAAAAGCTAAAGGACTGATCTAGGATTGAGTGGGAATAGTTTAGGTTTGATTCTGTTGTTTTTATACTTTAATTAAAATTCTCATGGAATAAATTACTGCCAACATGGTATTCAAGGTTATGTTGTATTTTTAGTATTAACTATGAACATAACCATGCACACCAAATAAAAATACAAGAAGAACTGTATAATAATTAAGTATTATTATTTTAATAGTTCTCCAATCATGGACATATTATATCTTGAGTTCCTGGTTTGGATGTATAGTTTTAATAAACATTCATAAATTATGTCTCCTTCTATGGTTACTAGAAATGTAGCAAAGTTTGGATTCATGGTTTTTCAAACTGTGCACCAACCATTCATGGGCTCGTAAACTTATTTAGATGATTGCATAAACACCATTAAAGATCCATGATGAGATCCAATATTTTTATACAAAACTTATTGCATCAAAAAACAGAAAACTAGTTACAAGATGTTACAATATCCCCATCATAACACTTTTTATCCCCAAAATGATTCTATTATGAATTAATGAACCAAAAAAAGTAAGAACAACTCCCTCCATAATCATCTTAACTAGGAAGTCTATAGTCCAAATGAGATACAAAAATAATGTAAAACAAATCTCATGAAACCCCAAGGTCAACACATAATGATCATCACATTTCTCAATTATAGATAATGACTAGGGATAGGGCATATATCTTAATGAAATTTAACAATTAATCAATTTAATGCAATATGAGAGAAAATACTTGTAATATAAATAATATAATTATATTCCCCAATGATAAATTCTAAGGGATGTAACAAAAAATCATAAATACACAAAATATCTAAAATACCTGATTTTCATAAGAAAACACTCTCTCAAAGTCCACCTATGATCCAACACCAATCAGAAATGAAATTATTTGACTACGACTTTTACATTGAGTAAAAACTCAATGGTTACATATGATTCTAAATATTGAACCCCACCCCTAAATGATCACATCAAATAAAAATACAGTTACTTCATTTGACTAGTATATCATGAAATCACATCCAACTAGTTACCTAGTATAATAAAAATAAATACCTATGCCCAACAAGAAATATCTCAAATATCTAGGATATTTCCAAACAACACACTGCTCTATCCTATAGAAGATCGTCCAACACATCAAAATTGTTCTCTAACCATCATGGAAAATTTTAATTGAAAATGAAGAGAAAATCAAAAAAAAATCATTGATTCTCATCACAGAGTTCTAATCCACCACAATGTGAACATTAAACATTGAGGATCAAAAATAATTCAAAATTAGGATAACTACTCAAGATTCAAAATCCAAAAATCACAACAAATGATATCAACGGGGAAGAAAAAAATCACAAAAAACAAACAAGTTCAATAAAGATCGTCAAAAATTCCCAAAAAAATTCCAACATCTACAAAAAATTATTTCCAAAAGACAAAAATATTAACACGGATAAAGTTCTATATTTTCAACTCTAATGATAGAAACAAAAACCTTATTAATGATCACCCACATCGAGCATCTAATAATCCAAATCTCATCCACTACGTTAAAATCACCACTCTATGTCCTATAATTAGAGCCCTATTATATTGAATTATATACTACCACAAATATTAGAGTGTTTGATCTCAACTAGAACTTCTCATTCTAGTTTCATATCTTACAAATCCTCATATGATGACCCCAATTTTCACATTATCCAAGAACCATAAGCGATTTTTATAAAATCTTTTATATTGGAAATGTGATTAAATATGTAGAGAATATGGGAATATCTTATTTCCATTTAGATATTGTTATTTCTCAAAAATTATGCATTATTTCATTCATGTTATTTACATTCATGTACTCTAGCTGAAATATCTCTATATAGAATCATAAAATATGATATCAACTGGTCCGAATTAATTTCTATTAAAAGTTATGGGTAAAAAATTACTAAAATTGAATGTATTAATTTTATTTACCATCACGGTTAGTTAAGAAAAATATCAAACATAAGAATATATTTTCATATATCACAACAGATAGTTCATCATAAATTAAAGACAATAAAAAGGAAACATTATAATTCATCAAAATCATGACATATTCCACTTAATGAATACTACCAGAATAATTCCATCGATATTCATTCATTCATACAAGAGAAAATCAAATAAAATCATTTTTACTAAGTAAGATCCTCAAAATATAATTAATTGATATGATCTTTATTGTATCCATTGTCTTGAGAGAATATAATATCCCATAATATTTTTAAATCCACTTAACTTCAACAAGAGAAAATTTTTCACCTTGATAAGAAGATAGATGAAAATAAAAGGGGTAAACGATAGGGTTAAAAGTTAGGAATGTCTTTGGTTCCACCACATGATATAGAGTGTGGGTCTATACATTAATATGATATTAGACATATAGAAAATTCAAAGGATAACATTGAAAACTAAACTAATAAAGAAAAATCATTCTTTAGTAGAAACATTCATGGGGTACATTTTTAGATATAAAAAACCCAAAAATATTAAGTAATTAATCAAATAACACATAAAGGGTAATAAAATATTATATACAATTTCACATCCCACTTTTAATTAATAAATCATTGATTTCAGAACATACAATATTTTATTATTTATAAAACATGATTTGTTCATTATAAAATGATAAATCTTGGTATAAATCTGTTAAAAAATTCATCAATCCATTATAAGAACATGTAAATACAACCATGGTTTTGAAAAAATTTATAACCCATTTCATGTAATCAAAATCTTTATTATTTAAAAATCATTATAGACTAAAATTTAATTTTACAACACACTTTAAGACATAATCAAAGAGACATGAACAACATTTTTCAAAACAATTTTTTCATAAGGTGAAACCAATTTTTTAACTGAATTAATTTAAAAAAACACTTCTAACCCAGATTTCATCCTCACACTTAATCATGAATTCATTTCCAGATGATTCACATCAATTCCTCACAGTTTAATAGAATATGGTAGTATGGTGAACCTATTGTCATAATTCCATTCTAGTTCTAAAATTCATAACATATTCCCTAAATTATAGATACCCTCATAGTGAATCTAATTGTTTTTAATTATTAAAATTCAAACACAAATGAAAAACAGATGTACCCACATTTCTATTAAATAATGTATCATCAGGAGGAGTTGGTGATCAAGAACCATCTCATGAACTACCTCTTCTGTGACAACACAATATAAAGCTCTATTATACTATTAGTAACTCAATATATCATAATGTACCTCAAGATAAATTGATTTTGATTATATGTACTTCTATTATAGAAATTATAATGAACCATCCTAGTATAAAATCCTTCCAGATTACTGATCTAATCCATCTATAACCAGATGATTGTTCACGATCTCCCTAAGCCTATGAATATAACATAGCTATCATGAAATAACCATTTGAAACAATTTTTACAAAATATGTTTTGAATGAATTTTGTACATAGTTGATACATCATAAAATAAATACATAAGTATAATAATATAATGTAAATTGAAATGATAAAGAAGTAGAAATATGACTAATAAACCAAAATCATGTCACATAGTAGTCTATGAACACCAAAAATGTCTTAAGTCATCCAACCTTGGTAATATATGCTTGAAACCAAAATGGAACACAAATGAACAAGTTAATATATTATGATTATATAGGGACATGGACACTAAGGTGTCTAAGAAGGGTGTGATTTATCGAGCCTTGTAGGATTCAACCGAATATTATATTAAATTACTTCATAAGGTAAGTAAAATATTATAATATTGGTTTAAAATAATGAATGTATGACTCATTATTTAAAAGAAATGCTTTAAACATTTATAAATCATTTATCAAACCAAAAATGTTGAACATTTCATTTCACCTTTTCAATGTAAAAAATTTTCATTAAAATTTTGGAAATAAATATCACATGTTAATGTTTAATAATTAAGATGAGTTAAGTCTATAAAATTGATAAAAATTACATAAAAAATAATTACATTAGTTTCATGGCGAAACATCTCAACAAACATTTCAATCAAGATAAATAATTAGTATAGAAAAGGCTCTTTGGTTCCATTTTGTGACAAAGTATGCCATCAGGTATCAATAATTAAGAATATGTTCATGGAATTGGTATAAAATTAGTACAATAGTGAGTTAATCATAGTATATTTTGTCAAAAATCAACATGTATACTTACCATGAATAAATATCATCTCACAACACATACATAAATTAGTTCCACACACACCCACTTTTTAAGTCACACATCAATATGTGGAACCTTTAAATTTATCTATCGACACACATGATGGGATGTGAATCAAATAATGTAGAATTTTTCTTGGATATACCATATTACATTCACAGTACCCATGAACTATAGAAATATTTCATTGATATAATCTTGTTATGAGGATCACATGAGGATCCTTAGTAATATTAATCAATGTCTCATTCCTTAAAAATCACATATCACTATCACCCATAAGACGCATTATGGTAATTCATCACTTCTTCAAAACTCGATAATGGAAAGTATAAAATTAAAGAAGCTTCAACATGTTATATTTTTATAAAATTGGAACACCATAATGTACCAATCGAGACATAAATAATCATTAATTAAATTCAAATAATTTTAAACAATTCAATAATGAAAAGGGTAATCATATAGAGTTCCATAAAAAAATCATAATAAAAATACAAAATATTATTTAAAATAATCATTTAATTCAATTTAATCCTAAATAATGAAAATTATCATAATTTTAAAATGATTGAATAAATTTCAAAATGAGGGTTTACACTATCATTCCATGTGAATAAATCAGTCAATAAAAATTACCAAAGAATAAAAATAAAAAAAAATGTAAAATCATTCAATGCCGGTTATTAGTAATTTCAATAATTCATTTAATTAAATATATTTTGAATGAAATAGTTTATCTCATTTTATTTAAATCATCTAATTTCATTACAATAATAAAATTTAGGGCCAAATACATCACTATGAGAAGAAAATCTATTACAATTTAATAGAAAACAATTCCATAAGGAAGTGGAATTAAAAAATTAACCTGATGTTGAGATAGATCAAGATCAAACCATTTTAATAATACAATTTTCTATTTAAATGGAAGAAGGTAATACAATATTTTTAAAGAATTTTCACATACATCATTCATAGAACAACAGTTAAAAACAAAAATATATGTATCAATGAATTATAAAGAAAAAGATTTATATGATAAAGGAAAAGAATAGAAAAAACTCTATAAAAACATTAAATCAAATAATAATGAATATAATATGTATCATCTTCATTAGAGACCACCAAATCTAGGAATAGTGATCTCATGACAAGGGAGAAAAAACCAAGTTCAATCATTACATTACAATATTCAATTGAACAATGAAACAAAATTATGTCACATTATATATGATGAAGTAACCAAATGAATAAGTGTGATTAAATATTGGGGAGAATGTAACATAAAAAAATGAAAATCACCACATTTATTAGCGCATCGATCTTCCATGAAAAGAAGCATGGAATGAAAGACACCTCTAGAAGGATCCAAAAATCCAAAAAATAAAAAAAGGTTTTAGTGGGTAGAGTTTACGATTAATAGTTGGTGTTTTAGGATTTTAATTACAAATTTTGGGGCCTAAATAACAATATTAGGTGTTTTACGGGTAATAATTAATGGTAATTGTGAATCATTATCCTAATCATGCTTCCTAAATAGAGCCACTATAATAAATGTATGGATATGAAGAATAGTATGTTTAACTATATTCCAATCACATGAACACTTCATTCCATGTATCATAGAGTGGATTAATGGTTTTTCTTAATAAGGAGTAACTATGAACAACTACATTTATACTAGAATTTTTTATTTTTTTGGATGCATGTTTTGTCAAACCATGAACATACCATGTAAAAGACTAGAAACCCCCTAATATGTATAAAAACACTAGAAAAAAATATGAAGAGATAGAAATTTTGGATAATGATATCATTGCATACAAAACATTAAAAATGTTTGTGGGATGATACATATTTATATTGGGGTGTAAATATCAGAATGTATTTTTTGAGGATTGGTCCATATAGAGTGCTCAAACATTGTTAATATTGTAGTATTGTAGGGGTAGGATTATAATTAAAAGAATGGAACACATTAAATTAATGAAATGATTGATCTGTCACATGTTTCAAAATCATGTTATATGAAAAAATGGTACTAATTCTGACTAGAAACTTTAAATGTATCAAAATAATTTTTGTAAATAATATTTTTAAAGTCTTATAAAACAATTAAAAAATACAATTTTATCCATCTCATAAAAAAAATTTATTAGTAATTTTGATAAAAAAAATTTCAATTGTTAAGGGTTGTAATTTTATTTATTATGGGAAAATAATCTCACAAATGTATATCGGAATAATTATATAACAATTTCACATCAAAATTGACCTTTATTTAGATTTTTTTTTAAATAATTTAAAAAATATAATTAACATAAAATACCATTAATATAATTTTGTGCGAATACTCATTTTATTTGATATAAAAGACCTAAATATAGTATTTAATTTGTAATTTAATCACATTTAATAACATTTATACATTATATTTACTTATAAAATTCCTTTCACACAACAATTCATCTATTAGATATTAATTATATTGTTTTTAAAGTCATTTACATTAATATTTCTACTTCTTTTACTAGAACTGCATATGTGATACTTATGAGTTTTAATTTTTTATATGATAAATATAAAATAAATATAAATAAAATTCATAAAAATAATTTAAATATGTTTTAAACAACGATTTATTTTTATTTAAAACATCTTTTTCTAAATATGATATCATGTGTGATAAATGTTAATTAATAATTTGACATATTGTATTTTTCTTTTTCATAAACTAGTATAATTTTAATAATCAATTGAATGGGTTAGAAAATACCCATTCTTCAAATCATGGATCAATTATATTAATAAAAACAGATATAATATTACAAATTCTATTTAAATGAACATTTTAAGGCCATATATCAACCTTACATTACCGCTTTTAAAATAACTAAGGTGATAACTACTAACTGTATTAACTATTCAAAATGAAAATAAATGACCAATTAATGAAATTTCAAACTAAAATTCTATATATGTAATCCATTTTTGAAAAAATAAATTTCAATAAGGTTTATACCTCAAATTTAATATAATTTTGTAAAACAAAATGAATGATATTTTTTTATAAAAATGTGTTTGTACACCCTAATTCTATCATATACAAAACTCATGTATAATGAAAATTACTATTTTATTAACTACATTAATAAAAAATAAATAAGGCATCTATTTCATTTTGATAAAAAATGAAAAAAATTTAGGGTACATATAGTTTACATAAAATAATTAAAATAAAATATTTTATAAGACAATATATAATTTTTAGTATTCACATAAAACAAATAATTTTAGATAAAACATTAAACATTCTCATATACCAAGTATTAAATGGTTATTTAAAAATTAATTTACTTTTTCCATATAATAATTTATAAATGTGATATAATTTTTTTATATTAAAAATTAATATAGGGAAATAAACATAATTTTTGATGTAAATGTATTTTTGTAGTATTAAATGACTTTAACGAATTATGTGGACTTATTTATTATGATTTTATTCAAAGAAACATCATTATATAAATCATTTATTTATAATTTTAATTTTAATTCATTTTTAACCTTACAATACATTTTAATATTTAAGATAATATGATCATATTTAAAGAATAAAATTTTTATGGTTTATTTCAATTATATTAGAAAAATTATTGCTTATGATGCAAAAAAACTAAACATTATATTGTTTTTAAGTTAAATTTATTGATTTAAAACCTTTAGATATATCTAGGAAAAAATATATTCACTTTAATTATATAATTTTGTTTTAATGTAATTTCATATCTTAAAAACCAATGGAATGATTATTGAAAGTAAAACATATGTTCAAGGTTTTGGAAAACACCTGAGAAATTTTGTTCATGTTTTCTAATAATGAAATGGAAGTATATATAAATTAGGGGTTACTGTAAATAATTAATGATATTTTTGTTAATAATTTATGATGTAATGGTTTGTCTAATATTATTATGGAATAATGTTTTCCTTGGAAATTATTGAAGGATGGAATAGATGAATTTAATGACTTGGATCACATAATATTATATTTTTTGTTCATCTAGTGATCTTCAGACAATTCATTTTATTTATATGTTGAAATTTTTTTATTCAATTAAAAAACTTTTAGTTTATAGCGTATTACAACATTATATTTATCCTTGTAAGATTCTAATTATGTTATCCACATATAAATAAGTTGTAGGTAATGTAATTTTGGTTTACTAATTAGACTGATTGAGTTATTTTATAATTGTTTAGTAGTATTTTTTAGGTTTCTCATAAATTTGATTATTTTGTACAGGGTTTATGATGGATTTTGGATAAATCCACTAATCATAAATGTGTTTCACATGAAATATGGGTCAACGAGAATAGGTTTAGATCCCATTGAACATAAAGAGGGAGAAAGTATTTAAATTATTAACGAAGCATGGAAGAACTCACGAATTAAAGGGAATCCAATGACACTAGAATAATTGGTTTTCTCATTGTAAAAGTTCATAAATTTAAAATACTATAATCTATTGGTTTTTGACACTAAACACTGAGAATTTAGTTGATGAAAATGTAATATTAATAAAAATTTAATTAATTTATTAGTTATTACCACTGAATTGGATTAAAAATTTTGAATAACAGCAATGATATATAAAAAAATATATTGTTTATTATAAAAATATTTATAAAAAAAATAATATGTAATGAATGATTATTAAAATCATTTTAAATCTATATAACATGTTTTCATAAAAAAATATTTATGATTTCATTGCATATTATAAATTTAATTTAATTTCAAACATAAATAATTTTTATTTCATTAATTAAAAATGTTCTTTGATAGATAATATTAAAAATAACATAGGGTAAATTTTTGTGATTTTTATAAAACAAATGTTTTTTCATTTAATAGTTAAAATAACATTTTTTCAAATAATAACATTTATTCTCAGTGAGTAATGTAATTTAAATACCCATAAAATCATTATTTTTCTATTAAAATGAAATATGAACCATTTCATATATAATAAAAAAAATTATTTCACTTCAATAATCACTAATTAGGATCTCATTTGAAGTAAATTTTTATGTTAAAACACATTTTCTAAAAACCCTTTTTAGTGTTATATTAATTTATATTAAAATAAGCATTTTAACCTCTAATAAATTCAACCATGAAAGATTTATGAAAATATTTTATTAGGAGGTCCAAACATTTAACGATTTACATTTTATTTTTCCCATTATTTATAGTAACCATAGGAAATATTTTTCTCCTTGGTAAGGGTAATTAATGTAATGAATATTAAAAATAATTAAATAATGACAATAGATAACAATTTAAATTTCAAATAATTTTTTTGATGATTTGGGTTACTTTACCCAAATCTATGTTTTATACTTTTTAATTTTTTTTGACTTTTTCTTTTAAAAATAAACTTACATGATATTATAAAATTATGAAGTAAAAAAAATTAAATCTCGTCCATTGAAAAACTATATTTTTATGAAAAGGAAAAAAAAATAATCTATTGTGAATATTAATTTTAATTAACTAGAATTTTTGTTGATGATAAATTTTTTATAAATTTTCATGAAAAAAATTATATTAACTGGCAATAGAACTCATATACAGTTTTTTTTCAAGAAGTAGAAAAAATATGTAAATTAATTATAAAAACTATAAATGTATTTTATTTTCAGTGTGTTATTGTGTGAAAAAATTATATTTATAAAAATAACATATTATTTATTTCTAAAACATGTATATCAGAAATAAATTGTTCTCGTATCACTTTAAAATTCAAATTAAACAAATAGTTCCAAAAACAACATTTTTAATGTTATATAATAAAAAATGTTTTATTGATTAGGATAACATTAATTAAAATACTACATATTACAAAATTTGTTTTTTCGGTTGAAAACATAATCAATTATACATTTATTTTCATTTTCCATTTTATAGAAACATTCTCAACCCATTAATGGATAGAAAAAATTAATATTTTTTTAATTTTCAAAAGTGTGATCTAGGGGTTAACACTAAAAGGCAAGGATTCCATAAATAACTAGAATCTGTATATTTTTTTATATGTTTATTTTTAAATGTCGAAATATTTGTTTTTAATAAATTAAATTCTTCACCATTTTTACATGAAATCTCTTTCATACTAATTTAATAAATTATAAAATTATAATAATTCACCTCCACTCACTTAATAAAGTAAAACAATTTTATATTTTACTAATACCACATTGATAATCCTATCTCATCCAAAACTAAATAAACTCACTTAAAAAAATTGCAATAATTGACTGGGAGCTTTTTTTCATAAAACACAATTCAATTAGTTCATTAGAAGGAGTGTAATGTATTTCTACATATGAAGGGCCAATCTTTTTTACCGAATACTTCATTTATATTTTTTCATATACTTATTATAAATATATTGTAAACATACTAACAATAATAATTAAATTATCATGAAAATAATGATATTTTATTTTGAATATATGAAAAAAATATTATACCCCCTTTACATCCTATGAAAATTGAAAACATCACTTATACGTACGTATGGACTACCATCTACAATAACCATTGAAATTTTTTTCATAACCATATTACATGGATGGTTTCAAACATATAATTAGTAAATTTAGGTGATATTTATGACATAATTATGTTTCTATAATTATAGTATAGTATATTTATTATGAACTTCTAGTCTGTTTAAGAATTATAACGTCACTCATGTGCGTGTGTAGACTACCGCCTCCATGATGTTATAAGACTGATTTATTGTTTCTTATTTACAAGGAATTTAATTATGATATATTTAACAAATTTATATTAAACTAAACACATTAAATTGATTTAAGAAATTTAAATTATTATTTATCTTTATTTCATTCCATTAATCGAAAGGTGAAAATAATGTTCATGTGTATCTATGTCCTACCATCTACGTGAATGGTATAATTGATTTTTCTAATAATATCATACATGGATTAATCTAAATAACATTATATATAATATTTATTTTATTTACATGATGAATAACATTATAGAGATGATTTAACTTTAATTAATATTCATGGACTAATGCTAATAAATTAATATATACAATAAAAATGATATATTTAACTCTATAAAAAATGATTATAATAATATAATTTATTTAAAAAAAGCTGTAAAATATCATAAATTGAATAAATACAATATTATAAAAATTAAATAGATTTGTTATGTAATTACAATTAAACCGTATTTCTTTATGTAAAAGTATAAAATAAGTAACTAGGAAATTAAAACATATAATAAAGATTCATAAAAACAATATACATTGATTGGGTTATAAATCTACTTCCCCTAGTGTTAAAAGTCCTTCTATCCACTCTTATCTTCAAATAATAACACTAGAGAGATCTCATTTCCTCCTTCTAGGTTTTCATCCCCCAATGTTCTTTTTTGAAGTGTCTTTTCACATTCCTTCTTCTTCCAATCCTTTTTATAATAATTCATTCCAACATTATTATTCTCTTTTTTGATTAGGGTTTCACTCATTTCCTCCCTTGCCTTTTACCTTTATTTTTTTCTTTCATGTGTTTTATTATAGTGTTCGTATTATGGTTTCAATCCTATTTTATACTTATTTGTTCTATAGTGATTTTCGGTAATGCTTTATTTATTGTTGTTTTTTGCAAGTTTTTTGGTCCAAATTTTTCTAGTGATGGTTCATCGATGATATATTATATTGAGTCTGATGGAACATACATGGTCATGGTTATTGATTGAAGTCATGCCCGTTCAAACTCATCTCCAGCCTCCAGATCCACTGGTCCATTCTAGGTCGGTGGAGTGTGATGGTTTCTAAGAGGATTTGGGTTTTGATTTCCATTTTGGTGGGATGGTCTTTGTTACCCAACCTACATTCATGAGAAACTGAGATTTCAGTTTTTTTGGGAAATGTCACAAAAAACCATGACTCTCTATAATGGTTCCAAGCTTCTAATTATGTTCAATCATATGAGTTAGATATCGCAAAAGAATTATGTGCTGTTATTTGAGTCGATATTAGTATTCTATGAGGCACCATATTTATTCAGATGATGCAGTTTCCTTTTGTACCTAGTATGTGGTTGGGTGATGATAGACTATGAATCTATGTTTTTGATATGTTTGAAATTTTTTTATGTTGTTTGAATAGTTAAGATGATGGTGGTGGTGGATTGGTATTTATATAAGTCACAATGAGGGAGGTCATGTGTTATGGTTGCAATATTGCATGGTTAAAGCAGTGGATGACAGAGAAGAGGCCAAAAGCAATGATCTGATAAAGATGATGACTTGGTGGCGTGAAAACATGATAATAGTGATGTTGATGAGATGATATGTCAATAATATAGTGATATTGGTTAGGTGAGATGATGTCCTTGATTGAGGGTTTCTTATGCGGTAATCATTGCCAATGATTTTTTTTTCAAATTATTCAATTTGAATTTTAAAATTTGAATGTGGTTATTGGGATCAAAAAATTTAGTGAAAAAAGGTTTATTATGGATGATGTTTGAAATTTGTATCCAATTTTTTTATGTTCCCACTTAACCAATATTTGGTACAGTGAAAATAAATAATGGTAATTGTGGAGAAATAAAATAATTGTAAGGGGTTTATTAACATATTTTCTTTTCTTTCTATTATATCACTACATCATTGATTGTGTTATTCCATAATTATGTATGAAAATTACTCTAATTGTATTATGTTTTATTTACTCTTTTTGTGTGTGTGTTTTAATTTTTCACAAATATTCACTTCATTGAATAATTTTCACTTTAATAATATTATCATAGTATAGGATTCTTTATCAATTTCAACTCAATTGTGACTTATTTAGTAATAATAATCTATTCATTTTCATATAGTGTATATAGTGAGAATATAAAAAATTAATAATGTATATATATTTTTTCTTACTGATTATGGTTTCATTTCAGATTTACTCTTTTTATAGGATCAAATTTAAAATATACTTATGATGAAAAAAATTATTTTAAAATGTAGGTTGTGGCTAGGATTTCTTGTATTTTTATTTTAATAATCTTATAATTTATCTTTTATAATCTCCTATAATTTTTAAATTATCTTAATATTTAAATATTTTTTTCATTTTTTTTAAAACTATTATACTATTTAACACATGAATCATGAAAATAAATGTTAAAATGGATATATATTATTTTTCTCATTGGATTGGGTGTATTTTTTTATGACCACAGTTTTAAAAACAATGTTATGTTTTTTATTTTATTATATAAAATTTTAATATAAAATTTAATTTGTAAAATAATTAAAAGGAATCCATATGATTTTTTAACGGATTGTTTTTTCCATTCGTTATAAAAAATCAAAATTATTTTTTAAACAAACATGATATTAATAAAATTTCACTACACCCTAATTAATTTCGAATATTATATTCTTCTACAGGTTATCATTTCTTTTTTCTAAAAAAATCATTAATAAATTAATATTTTATTAATCCCTTAATATTTAATTATAATTTTAATTCAATGATTTTATTACATAAAAAACATCAAATAAATCTATTGTAATATTTTATCTCTTAATATTTTTTAGTCATAAAAACTTTCTCAAAATATCATAATATGTTTAATCCATAGAAATTACATTACTCTCTAATATTTTAATTCTTTTAATTTGGTATATTATTATTCAATTAATAATTTATGATTTCTAAAAAAATTTCTTAATATTAATATTATTTTATTTACGGGGTAAATATTTATATTTCTTATTGTATACATAATATGGAAATATAATAAATAAAAGTTTTTATAATTAAATTTACCACTCAAAAGATGTGGAAGGCATTTGACATGTAGTAATGGGTGGGGTATGATATTACATAGCCCCTCGAGGAATTGACATGTGTGGTAAGGGAAATCATATAACCATAAATTATTAAATGGTTTATTAGTGTATGTTTACTGATAGTTTAAATTGTTATTGAATAATACTTTAGGAATAATGATATTATGATGTATGGTATGAGAAAAACTAATATTCATAACATCCTTAATTGAGAATTTTCTATTATTATCAATGATATTTCTACATCAAAATTATCTACGGATGAATTTTGTTCCCACGGTATTGATTTTATATAATGTGTCATCAATTATCTATCATTAAATATAGACAAATTCTTTTTTACCTATGGTATTATACATTTCATGTAACCCTTACCAACTACTTGATTTCACTATTTGTTTTTTATTCTATAGGATATGAAGAATGAATATTTGGATGTGTTAATGGATGTAAAAAATGTAATTTCACTATTTTTATATGTTATTTCCATTTCTAAATCGAATCATATATATATATATATATCATTAAGTATAAAAGGTTATTTTGTCCTTTAGGATGATATACCTGATATCTCATTCCAACAAATGTATGTAAATTCCTTATTTAAGATACGAGAGTTCATGTGTTTATATTTTTTATAAGATGATGTTTATTATAAAAATGAAGAACTAAATTTAGAAATATGTAAACTAGTTATAATAACCCCTAGATTGATATTGTGGATAATTCGTTGTATCATCTAACAATCTTGGTGCTTTTTAAATTAGATATTAAGTTGTTTTGATAGAAATTCATATCTGGTAGGATACTATATGTGTATGTGGTGTTGGAACTAATACATGTAGAGGTAATAACAACAAAAGAGTCGGTCAGGTATGTTTTGTACATCATTCTCAACAATAGTGAGTGTTCTAATTCTGCACACTAGAGACGAAACTCATATGGGTTATTCTAGAGTTAATTTACATTTTTATTAAAACCCATTATTATTAATTGGAAAATTCTTCCTATGATATCCTATTATATGATGCGTTGATATAGAGAGACATAATTTATCTTGGATTCATATTTATATGGATTATCAAAATTTTATATGCATCAAAACTCATATTGAGGTCTTCTATGGATTTAATTTTACATGATTAATGTTTTTATGGGATATACTTATTGAAATACAACCAATTTTTTAGAATGTTTTTTTGGGGATAATTTTATATTCATAATAATAATTTTGTTTTTATGTGGTCATAGGAAATTTTTTTTGATAACCTTTTGGTTTAATAAGATCAATGATATAATTAAAATAAAACTAGATTAATAATATAAAACTTTGTGAAAAAAATATGTTGTAAAAAAATCCATTATCATTAAAAATTTATTTGTGGATTCATTTTATTATAGGATATTTATCGTATTCCTATGAACATTATAGGAATTGGATTAATATATTTTTTTATAAATTAAAACATGAATGAAGATAAACAACTCATCCTATCTGGAATAACATTGTTCATTTAACCCACATCCAAAGGGCCATAAGGGTGCAACACCTACCACTGCCTTAAATGATCAACTTGTTAGTATTAAAATGTATTAACCAAAATTATTTTATATAGATAATGATTGAGTTTATTCTTGGAAAAATATTATAACATAAATTTTTTTTTTAACTTTTAACATAATGAAATAATTGATGTTGATTCATTAGATTATTTATTACAGCCAGTCTTATAAAATCATTATGAATAAATAAAGGTTTGTTTTGGAAGTATTCTATTACATTTTGTTATTCTAAGGTGAATTAAATTGTATAAATATTTTTACTAAATATTTCATTAATATTTTGGTTGTATAAGTTATTTTGGAGATAGTTTTATTTATTTGTGGAATGATATGAGTTAATACTTTGGTTTTATAAATGGATTTTATAGATTAGTGTACTAATTCTTTTTATAATTATTTATTCATTTTGGTATTTCTATTAGATTGTGTTGACCGTTATTTTTTTAAAAGATATTCAGAGAAATAATAAATGACTTTTCATTATAAAGTATATCTTTTTTTCCAACAAATGTTAAATTTGGTTCATTATTCATGAGACATTAATATTGAATATTTATCCATCAAAATAGGGATTTAGTGGACATACATTTAAGAACAATCGAATAGTGATGCAATACTTATTTAATTATAATAAATAAACTATGTGAAATTTCTCATATTTTTTATCTTGATAGAATATGAATCTATCTATATTTGAAAAAATTTATTATAATATTTGAAATGTTATAGTATTACCATTATTTATGATATATCATTGGTTTTTTCAACCAAACCTAATTAATGGTTTTTTATTACATGATTTCTAATTAAAATATTTTTTATCACTCTATATTATTCCTTGAATGTCTTTTATGATAAATATTTATATATTAACTATCAAACTATTTTTTCCTTATACGATCACCCGGATTTGTTGCATCTTAGGTAAAGGTTTTTTTTTGACCATCCCTTTTTATAATAGGATTTATTATCCCTATATTCAATACGTGTTTGAAAAAAAACGTGTTTTCAAATATTGATCCATTGAATAAAAAGAAATTTATATTTTGGTGAAATTTATTCCAATATGTTATAATGTAACACATAAAAACATATAATCCAATTCATGATAGTATTATTAAAACATTACACTGACCATTAAAAAACATGATTTACTAATAAAACAGTATCATTTAATGTAAAAATTATCATATATACATTTTATTATTGTGAATTAATTGTGTTTACTACAAAATGAAATTTTTTTATTAAGGTTTTAAAATATTTATTTATTAATAAAAATATGTTCAATTTTTTCATAAAATCATTTTATATTTCCTAAAAATGTAATTATAAAAATTGTTTTTTATTTTATTTTGTATGTGGAAATTATATTTAATTTTTTCCAATTATATACATTTTATTATATAAAATGTTCTTAATTTATAATATTAGTATATCAGAATTATATTATAGTGAAATTATGGTATTTCCAAAAGATAATAAGCTATCAGTGAACAACAAAGAATATTGAATTGTCAAATACCCTAATTTGTTCTAAATAAATCATGTTGTTTATAAGTACCATTTTTTATTTTTACATAAATTGATAATTGAAACATTGTATTTATAAATATTTACATAATTGCTTTAAAAATAATAAATTTTCAGGTTTTTGAAATATATTAATTATTATCCATGGATTATAATTTTATAAGAACATATTTTTATTTCATAATATGAATTTACATAAATTTTTTTAATTCTCCTCCTATCAACTGAATCCTAAAAAATTTAGTCCATATATTAAATCATGAGATCCAAATTTTATAGCTACCTCATTATTTTATCTGTTATGTAAAAAAATAGTAAATATGTTTCATCTCAATAATGTGACGTTGGGAAATTTATGTAAAGAAATATGTTAGGGTAAAAATAACCCTAACACATGACATTAATTAATTATACAGGTTTGGGTCTTCTATCCTCATCCAATATGAAAATATATTTAAATTTGGAGTAATTTTTTTTTGAATGATACCTATATAATTTTCTTTGTAAATATGAAGTAACCAATTTCACTGTCTAAATTTTAATATCAAAGATATATTTTTATCAGGAGAAAAAAATTCACTTCTAAATTTTAATTTTTTATATAAATAATTTATTAGTGTTAGTTTATTTATAATTTTAGGTGGTGAAATAATTTGATTAAATTTCAATGAAAAAAAAACTTTGCCTATGATAATGGTTGAATGAATACTTAAATGATTTTAAATACACCAAAAGTAAATATTTTTTAATGATTTATAGTATCCTATGAATTTTATAGATACATTTTACCTATAATAATTTATTGAATAGATAATATTTTAATTAAATTATTTTTATTTTATTTTAAAATTCAATTTTAATAAATAGATCAAAAATGAACATAATGAAATTTTATAATATATAATGATTTAATACATTGATAAAAATATATAAATATTATATGATAATCTAAATTATGGAATACTGTTGTAAAAATTGTCCATTTATTTTTATTTTTTAATATACATTTAACTTTCATGTACCAATCCTTGTCAACAAAAAACTAGTCACACAAGTTTGATGATGATAGTGCCAGAGAGGCATTCTCAATCCTCCCATGCTGGAAACTATGTTTGGGATAATAAATACACAATTTTCACGGATTTTACACATGACCAACCACTAAATAAATAAATATATAAAGAAAAAAACAATACTGAACTGACATTAGAAAAAAATTAAGTAGTACATACATTCATGTGACCTCAAAGTTCACTAGTAGGAACTGAACTAATGTCACTCAATGGATATGATGTTTGAGTTGGAGGAAACACTAAAATCTACATATATACATAGATCTTTAAGAGTGAGTATTAAAACATAGTAGGAATTACCAAATAATCAATTTCATATACATTAAAATTGAAATAAAACCAACTCCTTCAATTTAGTTATTAATACATAAAAAAAATTTATTTACCTAATAATTAATAAACAAATAAAAAAATTCATTTTTTTAGGAAAACCTTTTCCAATACAATTCCTAAATAGATTCATCATAATAATAATTCATTTCAATAAGTCTAATTAATATATAACTAGTGTTAGAACCCAAAATTTTACATAAAATGTAATAAATGATAGTTACATTGCTAAAATAATAAAAAAAACATATGAATATAGTGTGTTTGTAAAGAAATATCACATAATCTCATGGCCATGATGGTAAAAATATGAAAAAATCTATGATACTATCTCAAAAATATCTATAGTAGTACATGTTATCCAAAAAATTCCCAAACTCATGGAGACTCCCTCAATAGTATGAATGAGGTGCGCCACACAAAAATATAAATTTTATATACTCAAGGCCACATGCTAGTGAACTATATCAACTACTATAGAATGTGTACCTATTATCCGACCTATCTATAAACTGATTCCCAAGAAAATAAATGTAGGTTAGTTTTTTCAAGCTATAATATACATATATATCACATTCATTAAATAAAATTAATTCCACTTTCTCACCTCAAAACACAATCCTTATGTGCAACCTCATCTCAAGTGACACACAAGCAATTCACAATCTTCTTCACTCTAGACATTATACAAATAAAAATTTACCACAGGCACCAAAAATTAAAATCATGTTTTTGGAAGGCATTAAAATGGGTTTTCAATTTTTATAAAATATTTTAAAATTCCAACATGTCATTAAAACTATAAATATCCACATCTATTTTAAATACTTGGATGGAATCTTTTGAGTTCCTAATCAATGATTTAATTTTTAGAAATAATTTTAAAAAGAATTTTAATTGTTAATTAAGATTCACATTTAATGTTACACTTATAATTTTTCTTATAAAATAGGAACTCGTGTTCTATTTTTATGAATATCATGGAAACAATTGGAAGGGAAGTTCCCAGAAAGACACCCAATATGCATATAATTTCAACATAATATAAAAATGAATAAAATAATTTAAATTTTTTATAATAATTATGGAATTAAAATTAAATTTTTTTGTATACAGATCCTACCTCAAGAATGAATATTTTGGTGAGAGTAATATTAATTGACTATTTTACACTTACAGGAACATGAATTAATACATATATTTAAATACCCACAAATAAAATGATGATATTCTCTTATAATGATGAAATATTTCTGAAGAGAGTATATATATATATATATATATATATTCCATACCAATTCAAATTTTATAGAACATTATCAATAAAGATAGTCCAAAACATACTAGAGAAATATTTTAGAATCACCAAAATCAATAAATAAATAAATTAAATAAAAATGTTATAAAAACGATATATTTAACAAAATGTAAATGAAGCTGAAAGAAAACCCATTTAGCTTTATTGTTAAAAAAAAATTGGCCTCAATGGGACCAATGTACCCTAAGCAACATGAATCAACATAAAAAATACCAAAAATTATGATATGTTCAGGATAAATCATGTGCGCTATAGTGAAGGTAGAGGAAACTGAAAATAAATGAGGAATAAATTAATAAGTGGGGAAGAGTATCTTACCATAATTAATCGCACCAATGATTTTAAAGAAAAACATCAAAAAATTGAGGGAGGAAGGTAGGCCATGGAAATCAAGGGAGAGGATAAAGCTGGGATTAGACATATAGAATAGAGGTGGATTTAGGTCTCACTTGAAAATGGGGTGAGGGATACAAATTTGAAAGTGATAAATAATAATAATAATAATATATATTTTTTATATTAATAATAATAATATTATTACTAATTTTCAAATAATTTCATTGTAATTTTTTATTTTCTATATATTTTCTTTAAACAAGGGCTGACATAATAGTTTGGTAATAGATTCATCCATGTTGTGTGAAAACAATGTAGTTTTCTATTTTCTAAGATAGAGGGAAAAAATGAGATAATGAGGATATTAACACACCCTATCTTGTAATTTTACACCATAAAATATTACTATTTATAGTTTTCATAGTTATCACTTTGTTTGTGCATAAATAATCCCAATAATACACCATCCATGTTCCTCTATATTTTTGTAAACAAAAAATAATTACCTAAAAAACAGGTTGTAAATTAAAAGTATAATGGTAAGAACAAAAATAAAAAAAATATTAGATAATTTTCACATTGGGGTGCTACAATTCACTATACTAGTATCACTTTATTCCCCCCAAAATCCCCAAATCCTATTGTGGAACAAAATGACTACTCAATAAATATAAAAAATAATTAAAATAATGAAACTATATGTAAAAATACAACAATATAATTCACACATGACCAAGTCTATTAAAAAACAATGTAGACACACGATGTATATAGTGGAGTTTCTCTACCCTTAAGGAACAAATTACCACATTGGTATGACTAATATAAATGTTTAAAGATACCATCCACCAAAAAGGGGAGGGTTAAACTATATAAAATTTAATGGGGAACATGGAAATCCATATTTTATAATTTATAATGTTATAATATATAAATATAGGAACCTCATAAATTTATAACCATTCCAATTTAGTAATAACTATTCAAAATTTCACATCCATAATGCACAAACTGAGAAATTTCAATAAAGAGGCCACTAATATCATCCAAACAATTGGAAAACAATGAAAAAAGACTATATAAGGGGAAAAATAATGCTCAACACTTCATATTTGGATATAGCATGATTTTTGTATATATCCCACACATGGAAAATATTGCACTTTGTGAGAAGATTCAAGTTGTAACCTATGTCTATACACATGATATTTAGAAGCATCTCTTTCAACGTAGTAAGCGACTGATGATCCCCAATATAAATTACATCTTCTGGTGTCACAATCATCCACATGTAAAATTATAACACGGTGAATTATATAAATATATCTTATAAATCCCCAACCAACCATACTAAAAAATGGAAGAGTGGTATGATGAATTGAATGACAAAACTAATATAGATAATTTTCAATAATTGGTTCCTTTGGATCACACTTTTCATCGAAGGGGAAAAACTCATGAACAATAAAAGAATAAATAGTATAATTTACAATGAGCTACCCAATAATACATTACTAAAAGAAATAATGAGGCCCTTAATACCTGTACGATGAAACTATAGAAAAATATGACCTTCCAACCAATAACATAAAACAAACATGGTGAAAAGGAATCTAATTCACTGTAATGACCATCCTTACCCTTCACCATCATTTTACATTGTCAAATTATCTTGATCTCTATAACATTCTACTACTCTACTTCCTCAGGAAAAAACCCCTTGATGAATGTGGTCTTAAAGAACACTCTAGACATTCCATCATTCTATAAGGATGAAATGATAATCATTTACTTATATAATATCAATATATCAAATTATCCAAAGATAACTCACACCCTAACAACGTGTAGGGTTCCCAAAATATATTAGACAATATTACCTTCCCCAAGACACTCCATATCCACTAATGGACTTTAATTATTATTGATGAAATGATGTTATGTAATTAATATCAACTCCATCACTCCGCTAGGTGTATGGGAAGAGGCAGCGATATAAAAAGAATCATTTTAAATATCTCATTTGATTTTGGGATGCATATTCTAAAAAACATAATTCCACAAAAGAAATAAAAAAAGAACTATAAATCGACCAATAAACATTATAAACATAACAACAAGATCATAAACAAAAAAACTAACAAAACAAAATATAAATAATATCAAATTTAAAATAGATGAAAAAACTAACATATAAGAAAATAAAAGGACCCAAATTAAAAAAAACAATTTGTAAATTCTACTAATTTAAAATTCAATTAAACCATCTAAAAACTCAATAAAATTTTCTACTTCCCCTTAGTATAAAAAAACAATTATAAATGAATCAAGTCCCTTATTTTGAAATCATTTTTTCACATTTGATTTTTTATTAAGAAAACTCCATTAAATTTCAATCTCAAGAACAAAATTAAGTCTAATGGATCACTAATACACAACTAACTGAATTGGGGAACTGGTGGTCATGAAAAACCCATTAAAATTATTTTCTAGACAATGTTCTAAGCCAAAAATAAGCAATATAATCCTATTTAACCATCCATGTGGGATTCACATGGTTCAATATTGTAGATAATATTACATTATAGCACTATCACACATATACTATCACCCCAATTATTTTGAAGCTCATAGGACAAAACAAATAGAAATAATATAAACTAAAATCCAAAATAAATACTTGGAAGCCAAACTATTCATAGTGACTCAAGTCTCTTCACAAGTGTTGGTGTTTGGGAATTGCGGGATGACCTACCTACTTATCCCTAGAATTCATATCTCTGACATAACTATCATCCCATATAACAAAAGGAAAATTTTATACAATTTTTTCATGAACCACCCCAGGTCAACACCTAATAGGTCACAACTGATGCACCATAATAATGTAAAATAGGCATTCTTGATCCTACTAGTATTAAAAGTAGTTTATAACACAAAAAATATCTAGTAATGAATGATTTACCTCATTATCAAATTATTAAAAAATAAATATAAATATAAAAAAATATTAAACTGGTAGAAGAAAAGAAATAAAGCTTTACATACCTTTGTGTGACCACAAATTTCACCATGACTAACTAAACCAACATGACTCCATGGTTACCGTGTCTGATATAGATGCAGTAATAGAAACTAAAAAAATATAGTGTTATGGAAATGATTATTAAAAATAAAAAGGTCTCCTTTAATACACTATTACCAATTCCATACCTTTTAGAATAATATAAATGCATTCTAGTTTGATGATATGACATATAGAAATTTTGTTTTTACATTATTTTCAAAAAACAAGTAACATTCCTCAATTTCTAAAAAATTCATTACCCACTATACGTATAAATTATTACCTAAAAAAATAATTTTCATATTATTTTTAAATGAAAATTTATATAGGTTTATGAATTTTAATTGGAAATTCAATTAAAGGGTGTCACGTTGTAAAAATAAAATAATGTAAAATATTGTATCATATGTGTAAACTGATGTAATGGGATCTCAAGTGTTGTATGAGATGTCCTATTAAAAATATATAATACATTTTCATAATATAAATCAACTATTAGCAGATATCCCAACACAATTATCTACCACTCAGTGAAAACCTCACTAGCTCAACTAAGCGGCACATCGTAAAAAGAGTCAAGTTATTCACTTAGGGCCACTATCAAATGCATAATCCCCACTAATGCAACACGTGTATCTAGGATCCATCCTAAATACTAATTTATTTTATTATAAGATAAGTGAGGGGAGTTCTATGAATATATCAATCAATTATATATCACATTATTTACAAAAAATATTATCCACCTTTTCACATATGAACTCCCACCATAAGGGCCTCCCCACTCTATGTCACACACAAAACAAGAACACTATTATTCAAAAATAAACGAAACATGAACCACACATTTATCACAATGAAAATATTTTTAAATCTTGGGTGTTTTCATTAAATAGATTTTCTCATTTTTAAAAATATTTTAATCTACTAACATGGCCATAACACATTAAAGGAACCCATATATTTCATAGAACAGATTTGAAAAAAAAATATGTATTCCCAAAAAAATCATAACATGTTATAAATAATTTATAAAATGATTTTAAATATATGTGATACGTCAAATTTAGATATAATATTTTTATGTTTCTTAGACATGAGGATGTCATGTTGGAAGTTATGAAGAACAATGGAAAAAAAGTGAAATTCGAGTTCTAAGGAACACAATAATTATTCATTCCATTACTAAATTATATAAAACAGAAAATATAGTTTTAAAAAATCATGAAATTATGGATTTAAATTAATTAGTTGGGCTTAGGGATCCTACTACAAAAAAATCATCTTCAGACAAAATAAATCTGAATAAACTCTTTTATACTTACACAAATATGAATTTATTCACACACACATTTATATATATATACACACCAAAGGTCATAATGTAGAAATTACCATCATTATTTTAGAATTTAATCAAACAATATATAAATATATATATGAATTACTAATGAATACTTGTGTAGGTCACTTTCCAGAACGATGCCCTAAAATTCATTATAATAAAATAAAAGAATAATAATTTGGAAAATGATTCACATTAAATAACCCAAAAACTCGTAACATAAAAAATAGAAAACAAACTTCCATCAATGGTCATGATAAAATATAGTCCCAAAAAGACCAAAAAAACACCAAACCTTCCATAATAAACATGTGAAATACCCAAAATCGGTTTTAGATTATGATTGGTTGCACGAACCACAACAGAGGGAAGGGATGAAAGGATGAAAGACGATGGAATGACAAGGTTACCAGATTTGATCACACCAATGATATGGGAAAAATAAGACCATCAATAGGGGGAGGAGGGGAGTCCTTGGACTGTGGGTGAGAGGGGAAATAGGGTCTTAGGCATAGATGAGGGAGGGGTTTAGGTTATGCATGGAGAGGGGTTGTGAGAGACCCATTTGATGATTTTACTAAAATATTGTGATTATAAAAAAATGCCATCATAATAATAATAAAAATCATATTTTTAATAATTAAACATTTTATTCCTTTTATTATTAATAACATTTTTTAATTTAATTAAATTAAATTTAATTGAAATTTTTATTTTATGTTTTTGTAATACGGGGAGGAATTTATGATGTGGCCGCACAGTCTATGATACCAAAAACAAACCATATAGATACCTCTATCCGAAGAGGATGTGATCACATTCGTTACTATGGATAAGTGCGTGCTCTTGAAATATGACATTCACCGTAGACATTTATTTTTTCTTATCCACATGATTGTCACTAGGCTGGAAAGTAGTTTCTTCTAAACTTGTGCAAAAATTTCACCTCCTTCTGTTTTCCCAAAAAACAATCATATTCATTGAAAAAAACTAGATAATTGAATGAAAATATTGTAATAAATAAATGAAATGAAATTGAAAATAATTGGTCATGATGTGATAATAACCATGTTGAAAATTAATTGTTATAAATATTTAATATTACATTAATTGAAAAAATGAATTAATAAGTGTTAAAATTAATTCATAAGGTCAACAAAAACAAATAAAATACCCACATATTAAAATTTTTGTGGTTATATATTTATTCCTGTTTAGGATACAATTTTTTTTTAATTTGGATCCATATCAGAAGAATTATAATTTATAACAATTTTATTCTTTATGAAATGATGTGAATACCCCCCTCACATAAAAAAGGGAACACATTTTCTACTTTATTTTATCCACTATGTGAGTAATATATTGAACAAACACAATTTCATTATCAAATTATCTATATAATATTATATGTGTGGTTATTTTTTAATGATAATTATAATATTACATTATAATTTATCTATATAAATATAATGAAGAAGAGTTCATTATCTTTACCCTGCCTTCCCTGTTTATTTCATATTTTATTTCTTAAACCCATATTTTAACCACAATAAAATAGTATAAAATATATCATAAAATTTAAATATACTTTATTATGATAATAATACTACCATTTCCCATCCTATATTTATCCTATAAAATATAAAAACATCAGTTGTTCATATGTACAACTACCATTTCCATGTAACAATGTAATTGTTGTCCATAACCATTTTAAAAAGATGGATATAAATATGTATCAAATTAATATGTATTATCTTTCATTAATTATTATGTTAATTAAATTATAATATCATATATACCTTCTTACCATCAATTTTTTTTAAAATAAAGCATTAATATAGAGTACGGCTAGACTACCAGCTCCACAAAGCGATGTGATACCCTGTTCATTTCACCATTAAATGTTTGGTTATAAGGATATATTTTATAAATATAATAATCATATATGATTTACTAATTATTTTATATTGTGAAACTATTATTTACCTTTATATATTTATACCCATTGAGAACAATCTCAATAAATTGTATAATTTATTGTCTAATAAATATATTTTTTAGATTTAACTATATATATATTTAATATATATGATATTTATAACATTATTTAAATTATAGAGAACATGTAAATAAGATAAATATTAATTTTATGAAGTAAATAAATCAAATTAGACATGAAAACTGTAGTCCTTAACAAAAAAAATAATGATAATAATTAATGATTGTTGACAATAAAGTGATAAAATTTGATAAATAGGTCATATATAAAATCATTTATATGTATATGTTTCTAAAATTTTATTATAATACATATAAATTTGTTATATATTATGATAAAAGAACTTATGATTAATGTAAAACTTATGTTAGGGGGTGTTTATGTGATATTTTTTAATTTTGTTATCATTAAACATGCTATGAAATGATTTTGTGTGAAATAAAAATTTATTTTATAATGTAGTATTTCAACTTTACAACGAGGATTTACTTTATTACACAAAATTTATTAATTTAATAATTCATACTTCCAAATTATGATCTTTTTATGGGATTTCATAACTATATTTAGGTTTGTTGGGTAATATAACCCCATAATTTAATATGACATGAAACAATTAAATATAAATATAAATTTAAATTAATTATGTTTTTTTATCTTGTTGGAAATATTTTCTAATTTTCACACATAATAACTTCATTAATAAATTATTTCTACAATGATAAAGACTTTTTAAGGGACTTTACATCAATTCCAATTGAATGAGATATATTTGATATTATTCACCTGTTTATTTTTATATGGTGTATATAATTGTGATTTTATCTATTTAACATGAATATATATTAACTATTTAATATTAATGATTCACTAAATACTTATACATTTAGGTGTTTATAAGTTAAATTTGAACAAAAAAGTAATAATTTATTTGATAATCACAAAAAATTTTATTGTTTATATATATACAATAAATAAATATTATATTGTCTCATTAATAATTCCCAATAATTTACTTATCTACTAAATATATATAGTTTTCCTGTATTTTCTTCTAAAAATATCTTCCATTGGTGCTTGAAACGAGAGTGTAATTTTTTAAGGAAAATCATATTTAATTCTATTTTTTTTATTCTAAACCATCCATCAATGTACATTTTTTGGAAAATTATTTTTCAAAATACCATTTTATTTAATTATAAGACATTTTCTCATTCATGTTACTTATTAAAATGATTTTTAAGGAATCATTATAATGTTTTATGACATGGTCATTTTATTCATTTTTACAATATGTCAAAAATTATATTTTTTATCAAAAATTATAGGACATTAATGGATTTACCCTTTTCCCTATCCATTTTATACTCTTAAATTATTATATAAGTAATCAATAGCCCTAAAATACCTTTTATGATAAATTATTGTTCAAGTAAGATGATTCTATTTTATTTATTTTTCCAAAGGGAATGATTTTATTACAATAACCTATATTTATGATGAATCAATTGTCATCTTTAATCTCTTAATAATTTTTGGTTGTTAGTACTCTCATAAAACATTATTACTATTTAGATTATTGTAAATTACATAAAACATAAATAAATGAACTATTTATATCATGGATATTATTATTTAATAAAGTATATACCATTTACACATAAATTCATTTACATTTATACTTAATTTATTTTCTCGGAAAATTTGGACATTATGTGTTATTTAAAAAATATAGACACTTATGGATAAATAATATTTTTATAAATTGAATTTATCATTCATTATATAAAGAATGAATTATAAATGGCGTGAGAGTAATGGTCTAGAATTATATATCCCCTCATTGGATTAATTGGACTCATGATACAAATCAATTGTGAAAAATTAATATATGTAATTTCATGTACTCCAACTCATTATTTAAATTTTCCAAGTATGTAGACATGGTTGTAAAGATATCATGATGTCTGAGATCATGTGTAAGAACCTTGTTTTTCACTTAGGTATGGATCCATTAGTTTTTTAGTCTAAATCTATTCTTTGGACCTAATATGGATGCCTAACGTGTAAGTATTGGTTCAAAAGGTGTCTGAGGATTGTTCGAAGCTCGACACCCATATTTTTTGGAGGAAACAAACCCTACTTATGGTTTAGAGGAAACAGTATGGAATTTCAGAATGTTTTTCCAAATAGTGTGGATGGGTTTTTTAGAAAGTGGAACCTCATACGATAGGGGCACAACCATGCAATATTATTGTGGAAACACTTCTTTTTTTTATATTGAATATTCATGGATGGAAAATGGTTTTATTAAACTATGTGGAGGAAGTCTTTTCAGAAACAACTGTCATGAAAATTTTTCACACGATCTGACAAACTGTATGGAAAAATAGTTCTTAGATAAAATCCTTTTTAAAAAGTCCTTAATGCACATAATGATCAATAAATGAAAACCCATCATCCCTAATTTGAGTTTATGTGGGATTGAACTATTTCTATCTCAGTTTGGGAAATTTTAGAGATCACCTCTTGGAATCAATATATATTATTCATACGGCTTCTAATCAAGCATATGTCCATCACATTGGATGCACAGTTGTATATACTCGAGTCCACATTATCCTTCCTTCTTCTATTTCTCTCTCGACCTAGTTGAAGTGCCTAGATCAGTGTGAATCACTGAGAGGGGGAGGCGGTGAATCAGTGATCCTTTAAATCCTTTTACTAATTGATTCTTAATCAATTAAACCTCTATGGCTGGTTAAAGCCTCGATCCACTCTTCTTTTATCTCTCACCTTTCCTCGAATGATGCAGTAAATATAAAGGCACAAGACACAAGGATTTACAAGGTTCGACACCAAAGGCCTACGTCCTTGACATGTTGGTTATACGCCCCAACATGGTTTCTCCCATTATAATCTGTTAGTATTACAATGGTCGATACAGGATCCCACTGTATCTCTCTTGAGTCCCACAAGAGGGTCTTTATACTGCGTCCCACAGTGTTACCAGAGTCCCACTGGCCTGCTCCAGAATCCCACTGAAGACTTCTTCCACCCTGAGTCTCACAGGGGGCTTCTCCTGGCTCCTTGAGTCACACGAGTAGCTCTTCTTCTATTTAGGTTCTTCAAGTATCCTCAGCAGTCTGGGATAAAGACTGCTGGCCTTTCTCTGTACCTCTAATCACTTGAGTTGATCAGGTCTTCTCGTCTTGCTCATAATTTATCTCCTTCTTCTCAGGATGACCTAGCTTCTCTCTCCAATTGCTGAATACTCATACAACTGATGCCTTTAACTTCAGTCTAGATCTAGTCTCACTTAAAAACAACTTCATGCACTGAATGCATGGTAACTCTGAATCCTCATGCACTGACTGCATTGCCTTCTCAATTTCTTCAAGATCCTCTGGTCTTGGTCAACTCAAATGCACACTCACTGATTTGAGCTTTGATTACGTGCGCATGTGCATGCATGCATTCATGCACATCCCCTTTCCTCTCCTTTGTGCAGTAGACCCACAAAGGGTGTAATACTTTAAGCACACACCAACTTCTCAAACTTCACATGCTTTATTCAATTTTTCTACACAATTAGATTGTGTGTTATACAATAGTGTGAGAGTCCTCTTCTCTTTCTTATTAGTGTGTACACTTTAGTTTGCACACACACTAAGGTTCGGCCTTGTTGTCTTTTTGCACACACTTGTTTCACTTTGCACACACTTCAGACTTGGCATATTCTCCTCCCTGCGCACACCCAAGGCTATGACCAACTCATTTAGTCTTAGTTCATTTAAGTGTAAGTCTCGGCCTCTTGGTTCTTTGTTCCTCTTGCACACAAAAAGCAAGGGTATATGACTTCGCATACACTCAAGGCAAAGCCTCGGTTCTCCTTGGGCACTAGAGACACAATGGTCTCTGCCTCCCACTTCTTGTGCACACACTTCCCGAACTCCACCTTCAAAATAGGCACGCAAGGGGTGCGGCCTTCCTCTCTTCACAGTTGCGCAGGGTCACACTGGACAAGGCGTGCAAGGTCCTCGGTGCAAGCGGCACACAATGGGTAAGCGGCACGCAAGCACTCGGTGCAAGCGGCTCGGGAGCGCAAGTGAAAAGGTACACTTTGCCGCGCAAGCCTCAACAAACCACGGGGGCGCGCAAGATGCTTGCGCCTCGGGTCTTCCTGCCGTGCAAGGGATAGGCGCGCAGGGATCTCCTCCTCCTCCTTCTTATTATCTCGCAATGAGGTAGCGCGAAAGGGACTCATCCATGCAAGTTGTATTTGCGCGGTGGATTCAAAACATCGCGAGGCACATACGGCACTCACGGGACTTCGAGTTTTCAACAAAGGATCAGCAAGCAATCTCTGTGCTTCGGGCTCTCTTTATATAGGTAGAGAAACGCCTCAAAACATCCATGTGGTTATAAATTCAAACTCTCGAATATCTCGGGTTTTCATGATTTTCTAAAATCTTGTTTCTCCTCTGTTTTACACGGCTTAACTCACTTTTAATTTCCTCTACGTGCATGCGCATGAAAATGCATGCATACCTTTGTTTAAAAACAATCCACGCAAAGCACGAATACACCGAGGCCTCGGCATTCTCTTTGTCCTCTGCCGAACTCGAAATCCTCTCGTTGTTGCATGCATTCAAAGCTTATTGCATGTATAAGTTCACTGTGGCTAGACGAACCCAATGGAGGTCTTACTTCGATCGGAGGTGGCCGATAACTCAAAAACATCACTCGGGTGGCGCCTGGTTCGAAGGAGGAGTCGCGGGTGGCCTCGGGCGAGCTCATGGTTGAAGATGGACGGGGAGCTATTGGATCAGGCGATCAAATAATCTCGGACGGCCTGGATTAGATCGCGAATGGCGCGATTAGATGAGCGGCTCAGATCTCACGCGCGATCAATCATGCGGCTGGGATTCTCTCTGCGGAAAAATTCCGCATCCCACATCGAATCGGCCTGCTTGTTTCTCGCGGTTTATCAAACTCGCGCTGCCATCCATTCCTCAATTGAACTTCTCCCCTCCCGGTGCTGCCCCGCACTGGTTTCTCTCTGCGGGCGCGCTCTTGCGCCCACCCCTGCCACTCGGGCGCGCCACTGGTGCCCACTATGCACACACGGGCGCACTCCTCGTGCTCACGCTGCGCGAGCTTCATCATCGCGTGGTCTCGGGGCTTATACACGACCCCGACCTTCTACCTCAGGGATATGCTGCCTTGGCCTGAGGGTTCCCCATGGGCGTGGTGACCTCGAGTCCCACATGAGCCTTGAGTTGAACCCTTAAGGATGGCCCTTGAGGTTGGCATCTTTTTTTCTAAGTAAAACACTTAGGACTTTGAATAAAAACAAAGTAACCAAGTGAAAATGCCAAATGCTACTTCAAGCCATCTTCCTCTTCATTTACTCTTCTTTATTACTTCTTCTTCATTAGAATTCCTCCAATTCTCTTCAACATTTATTCATCACTTAGGAATGAAATTCCCTAAGGTTCTTCATCAACCGAGCTCCTGAATCAAATAATTCTTCAACATGCTTCTATGGTCCAATAAGAGATCAAGTTGGATCTTCTTCAAATTCACATGCACTAAGTGATAGTGCATGGACTTAACTAGTACCACTTCATCCACTTAGGATTTTTGGATGGTTCTCCTCATCTCCTCATGCATTGTTAAGAAAATGCATGGTAACTCTATCAGTGTTGTGACTTTGTATCCAGTTGATACATGTTCTTTGAACATAATGATCAGCTCATCAATCATCTGATGTTATGATGATGCTATATCATCATCTATTCTTCGAGTGGTGTAACTTAGTATCATCTCGATACAAGTATTGAAACATTAAGATCAGTTCTACAATCGTCTGATTTCCATAGAGAATGTTTCAACCAAAACATCTTATGTCACTTAGTGAATCTCCTAAGTGACATGCATCATAGTACCATGGTCATTCTCCTTCATCACCATCACAATCACATCCTTTGTCATTCACATATTGACATTGCTTGACATCCATTCATTCCATGACAACATCATATCTCATTGACAAAAAATGAAACACAGTGCATTTCAATCTCCCCCTTTGTATTTGTTGTCAATACACTACTTCTGCACATATGAATGGGTCAATATGTGTGCCAATATTTTCTCCCCCTTATTGGAAATCAAATGAAAAGGTGTGGTGTGGTTCTCTTTCAAAAATCTCTTCCTCCCTTTGAAAAGTATTTTCTTGAAAAACACTGAGAGAGGGATGATGTCACATGTTCTCTTTAGAAAAGAACCTTTAGTAAATCAACTCTAAGTCTACTTGGGCTAACCCGGTGTAGAAAACAAGAGTGATGTAACCAAGGAACTCAATGCTATCCATCATTCACTGTACATGTGAGATCATGCTTCAGGGGTTTGAAATTTTTCAGATATAACAATGAATTTCTAAATCCGGCACATACTTCACAAAACTCATTAGAAAGTTCAGTGCAATGATAAAGCTCCCCCCTTTCATCCATTTTCCTTCAATAAATACTCCCCCTTAATTGTCATGATGAATAAAATTAAGAAACAAGGGATGAAAGTATGATTGGAATACATTCATCTTTTCTTAAGATGATATTAAATATTAGAATACCATCTTCTCCAGATTGTCTCCCCCACAAGGGAAGCACTCCATTCCTTCCAAACCATCCTCCAGTTGAGAATGATCATCATCTTCAATTCCCTGTAGTGTTAGCACATGTAAATACAAGTGATTATGGAATATGATGGAAGCTCCTTGGTTCATCAATGTGAACAACAAGGTTGAGAAGATTCTCTCAACCGAGATGTCCCATTTTCACCATTCTTCACACTTGCACATTTTATCTTCAATGATGTTTGTGCGGGTGTGGATCTCAATACATCTTCATGTGAAATCTTATTCTTCCCTTTTGCCTTAGCAATTGCCAGAACTTCATCTTTAGCTCTTTGTGTATCTTTGGCAAGTTGCAACTGATTTGGCCATATGACTAGTAAGTCACTTAGAAGTGTGGCCTCAGTTCTGGATATTCCACATGGTTCTTTTGATGCTGTTAAGCTACCTTTCTTAGGAAACTTATTTTCAATCAGTCCCTTCTACTTCTTCTAGATTGATTTTCCTTTTGAGTCCAGTCTGCTTCTATTGATTTCCATGGCATGTTTACAAAGATCCTTGGTAGGCCCTTTCTTTCCACAGTAGAAGCATTTCTTCCTGGTGGCCCTTCTGGATGCATCACCCTTCTTGGATTTATACTCCAAGGACTGCTTTTCCTTTTTCAAGACCTTATTGGGAGCATCTTCCACTTTCTTATGTTTGCTTCCCAAGGATTCTTTATGAGCCAGGTTCTGTGATCTTTTCTTCTTTTTAGCTCTGGATACAGTTGGAGATTGACATGTATCTTTTTGACCACTTTTGCAAACATCCCAGATGTTGTCAAGTAATCCAAATCTATTTGCAGTAAACAGATGTCTCTGGACTTGTGGATGCTGCTTCTTTTCTTCTGGCTTGCTCCCCCTAGGCATGGGCTTCCTTTGTGCTTTGACATTCAGTGGATTGTACCAAAAATACTTTGCACAGTTCCCATACTTATTACAACACCAACATTGACCCACAAATCTTGACCTCTTCAGTCCTTGTGATTGTAGGGTACTTGTCCTGAATTGTTGTGCTGCTTCAGGAGAGCTTTCTTTCTTCATTGTCTGCATCCATACTTGTTTGGAATTATTCTTCCATCCTGCACTTTTTGTGGAAACACAATTAGAAGCATTAGTACAAGATGGGATGGATGGTACCTTCCTTTTAGAAGATGCTGCCCTTTTATTAGGGGATGTCCGTCTTTTGGAATCATCCTGCTCAATGCATACTTGAGTAGCAACATTTCTACTTTCAGCTGACTGGGAGGATTCAGCTTTGGGTGATTGCAGATTTTTCAATATCACCTCTAGTTCTAAGCATTTCATGTTAAGGGAGTTCTTATCATCCTCAACAGTTCTTAGCCTTCCTTCCCAAGTTTCTTTCAGCTGTTCTAACTGGTCTTCATGCACCTTCTTCATTTCTAGTAATTAATTTTCAAGCTCCTTCACCCTTTTTACTTTTTCTTCAAGTTGAGCATATTTAACAACCATTGATACTCTATGCCTCTTCTCTAGTGCATGGTAAACATCTTTGATGATTACTTTAAATAATTCTTTCTCAGAAAGGCTTCTTTGCAATTCTTCAGCAGTGTCTTCATATCTTTCATTGCAAAGAGAAACAGTTTCAACTTTATCCTTCACCAGCTTTCTGAGAGTGTTGGTTATGCCAACCCTTTTAGCCAACTGATCTTCCATTGTATTGGCTTCTTCTTCTAGGTGTAATTTTTCTTCTTGAAGATCACGGATGCATGTAACTATACACATTGCCACTTCCTTGGGGACTGTCTTCTGAAGATATTCGATTGCACTTTGAAGATCTTTCATTGTTCCAACTTCATCACAGCTAGGACAGGCTTTCTTCAACTTCTTGGCCTGTTTCTTCTTTCTATTTTTATGAGTCTTGGCAGATATCTCCATTTGAGGCTGGTCACTCATTTCCTCAAATCTTCACTTCATAAAGACTCCCTTGGATCTCTTAGAGGTAACCTCCCTCTGATACCAATTGAAGTGCCCAGATCAGTGTGAATCACTGAGAGGGGGAGGGGGTGAATCAGTGATCCTTTAAAACTTTTTACTAATTGATTCTTAATCAATTAAACCTCTATGGCTGATTAAAGCCTCGATCCAATCTTCTTGTATCTCACACCTTTCCTCGAATGATGCAGTAAATATAAAGGCACAAGACACAAGGATTTACAAGGTTCGACACCAAAGGCCTACGTCTTTTCCATGTTGGTTATACGCCCCAACATGGTTTCTCCCATTATAATCTGTTAGTATTACAATGGTCGATACATCATCCCACTGTATCTCTCTTAAGTCCCACAGGAGGGTCTTTATACTGCGTCCCACAGTGTTACCAGAGTCCCACTGGCCTGCTCCAGAATCCCACTGATGACTTCTTCCACCCTAAGTCTCACAGGTGGCTTCTCCTGGCTCCTCGAGTCACATGAGTAGCTCTTCTTCTCTTTATGTTCTTCAAGTATCCTCAGTAGTCTGGGATAAAGACTGCTGGCCTTGCTCTGTACCTCTGATCACTTGAGTTGATCAGGTCTTCTCGTCTTGCTCAGGATTTATCTCCTTCTTCTCAAGATGACCTGGCTTCTCTCTCCAATTACTGAATACTCAGACAACTGATGTCTTTAACTTCAGTCTGGCTCCAGTCTCACTTCAAAACAACTTCATGCACTGAATGCATGGAAACTCTCAATCCTCATGCACTGACTGCATGGCCTTCTCAATTTTTTCAGGATCCTCTAGTCTTGGTCAACTCAAATGCACACTCACTGATTTGAACTTTGATTACGTGCGCATGTGCATGCATGCATGCATGCATGCACTTCCCCTTTCCTCTTCTTGGTGCAGTAGACCCACAAAGGGTGTAACACTTTAAGCACACACCAACTTCTAAAACTTCACACACTTTATTCAATTTGTCTAAACACTTAGATTGTGTGTTTTACAATAGTGTGAGAGTCCTCTTCTCTTTCTTATTAGTGTGTACACTTTAGTTTGCACACACACTAAAGTTCGTCCTTGTTGTATTTTTGCACACACTTGTTTCACTTTGCACACACTTCATACTTGGCCTATTCTCCTCCTTGCGCACACCCAAGGATACGGCCAACTCATTTAGTCTTAGTTCATTTAAGTGTAAGTCTCGGCCTCTTGGTTCTTTGTTCCTCTTGCACAAAAAAAGAAAGGGTATATGACTTGGCATACACTCAAGGCAAAGCCTCGGTTCTCCTTGGGCACTAGAGACACAATGGTCTCTACCTACCACTTCTTGTGCACACACTACCCGAACTCCACCTTCAAAATAGGCACGCAAGGTGTGCGGCCTTCCTCTCTTCACAGCCGCACAGGGTCACACTGGACAATGCGTGCAAGGTCCTCGGTGCAAGCGGCACACAATGGGTAAGCGGCACGCAAGCACTCGGTGCAAGCGGCTCGAGAGCGCAAGTGCAAAGGTACACTCGGCCGCGCAAGCCTCAACAAACAACGGGGGTGCGCAAGATGCTTTCGCCTCAGGTCTTCCTGCCGCGCAAGGGATAGGCACGCAGGGATCTCCTCCTTCTTCTTCTTCTTTTCGCACAAAGAGGTAGCGCGAAAGGGACTCAGCCACGCATGTGGTATTTGCGCGGTGGATTCAAAACATCGCGAGGCACATACGGCACTCACGAGACTTCGAGTTTTCAACAAAGGATCAGCAAGAAATCTCTGTTCTTCGGGATCTCTTTATATAGGCAGAGAAACACCTCAAAACATCCGCGTGGTTATAAATTCAAACTCTTGAATATCTCAGGTTTTCAAGATTTTCCAAAATCTTGTTTCTCCTCTGTTTCATGCGTCTTTACTCATTCTTAATTTACTCTACGTGCATGCGCATGCAAATGCATGCATACCTTCGTTTAAAAACAATCCACGCAAAGCACGAATACACCGAGGCCTCGACATTCTCTTTTGCCTCAGCCGAACTCGAAATCCTATCGTTGTTGCATGCATTCAATGCTTATTTAATGTATAAGTTCAGTGTGGCCAGACAAACCCAATGGAGGTCTTACTTTGATCGGAGGTTGCTGGGAACTCAAAAACATCACTCGAGAGGCGCCTGGATCAAAGGAGGAGTCGCGGGTGGCCTCGGGCGAGCTCATGGTTGAAGACGGAATTGGAGCCGTTGGATCAGGCGATCAAATAATCTCGGACGGCCTGGATCAGATCGCGAATGGTGCGATTAGATGAGCGCCTCGGATCACACACGTGATCAATCATGCGGCTGGGATTCGCTCTGCGTAAAAATTTTGCATCCCACATCGAATCGGCCTGCTTGTTTCTCGCGGTTTATCAAACTCGCGCTGCCATCCATTCCTCAATTGAACTTCTCCCCTCCCGGTGCCACCCCGCACCGGGTTCTCTCTACGGGCGCGTTCTTGCGCCCACCCCTGCTACTCGGGCACGCCACTGGCACCCACAATGCACACACGGGCGCGCTCCTCGCGCTCACGCTGCGCGGGATTCATCACCGCGTGTCCTTGGGGCTTATACACGGCCCCGACATTCTGCCTCAGGGATATGCTACCTTGGCCTAAGGGTTCCCCATGGGCGTGGTGACCTCGAGTCCCACATGAGCCTTGGGTTGAACCCTTAAGGCTGGCCCTTGAGGTTGGCATCTTTTTTTTTCTATGTAAAACACTTAGGACAATGTATAAAAACAAAGTAACCAAGTGAAAATGCCAAATGCTGCATCAAGCCATCTTCCTCTTCACATACTTTTATTTATTTCTTCTTCTTCATTAGAATTCCTCCAATTCTCTTCAACATTTATTCATCACTTAGTAATGTAATTCCCGAAGTTTCTTCATCAACCGAGCTCCTGAATCAAATAATTCGTCAACATGATTCTATGATCCAATAAGTGATCAAGTTGGATCTTCTTCAAATTCACATGCACTAAGTGATAGTGCATGGACTTAATTAGTACCACTTCATCCACTTAGGAGTTGTGGATGGTTCTCCTCATCCCCTCATGCATTGTTAAGACAATGCATGGTAACTCTATCAGTGTTGTGACTTTGTAACCAGTTGATACATGTTATTTGAACTTAAAGATCAGCTCATCAATCATCTGATGTTATGATGATGCTCCATCATCATCCATTCTTCGAGTGGTGTAACTTAGTATCATCTTGATACAAGTATTGAAACATTAAGATCAGTTCTACAATCGTCTGATATCCATAGAGAATGTTTCAACCACAACATCTTATGTCACTTAGTGAATCTCCTAAGTTACATGCATCTTAGTACCATGGCAATTCTCCTTCATCACCATCACCATCACATCCTTTGTCATTCACATCTTGACATTCCTTGACATCTATTCATTCCATGACAACATCATGCCTCATTGACAACAAATGCAACACAGTGCATTTCACTAGTTATCTCCATGTGAGTACTTTTCTGATATTCATAGATCTACTTTTATCTGAGGAAAATCAATTGCCAATATCGGAGGAGAATGATCATACAAACCTAATGTGGGTGGTTTATTACTCAACCCTAATGTTCTTAATTTTTTTGAATTTTCTATGGGGCCCACCTATTTCATTGTGGACCATTTCAAAAATTTACATGACATGTTTATTCTTGAGATTATGGTATGGTTATGCTCTTTCCAACAATGTGATTGGTTGTTAGTGGTTACAATAACAACACTGTCCACCCCAGTTGAAAGGTTCTTCCATAAATGGGATTATAGTGTTTTTGATATGTTTAAGCCATAATTTGGGAGTCTTTTCCTGACCATCAATAATGTGAGTCTTCTTATATCAAATGGTATTTTTTTTAATGTGAATTTCAGAATATCATGTACCATGTATTCTCACACCTTGACCCATATAAAGTAAGTGCATAAAATGATTATTAAATGTGAAATGTTAAGTGGAAAGTATACTATGTATATAACTTGACCATATTAAAATATATTTAATAAAATAATAATGTTCATAAAAACCCTTCCAAATTGATGGATGGTAGTGGAGTGAACATAAATAATTTAACATGCCTCAATGGTTAACTAAGTCATAATTAAATGGTTGCTACACTACATGGCAAATCCACACTAATGAAAGTCAAGGATTAGACCAAAAAATAAATGGTTGCAACTCTACATGACTGATACACACTAGTTAAAGGAAATAATCCAACCAAATGAGTTATTAAATGATAACTATATCAAATAGTAATGGACTGACTCGAGTTCTCCTAGGATTTTAAAGAAGAATACATTGGGTCTCGAGAATCCCATTCTGATTCAAAGATGTGGTATTCTTTTGTGGAAACACACCTAGATTCCAGTTCATTTATATTCATTGGATGTATGTTATACTATAGTAGGGTCCCCTATCATTATACCTGGATACCTTGGATACAATCCTGGGATCATGAATTGACAAGTAGGTTCCTTGTGTACACTCCTTGGACCCAGTCTTTGCTTAGCCCTATTTTACCTTAACCGAACTCATTTGACTCTATAGGCACCTTTTTATTGAATTCCTTGGAATACGCTACATGGATTCACTCTTACCCCTTAGCTAGACTCAGATACTACAGATTTAGCTTTCAGTGAGTTTACATAACCTTTATTTTTACCTTGGAACTCCTTCATTGGAATTCATTTTCTGGTTATGTTGTTATGTCAAGAGACTTCACAACTTATACAATCATGATGTGATGTTAGTAATAGAGATTATTCATGTGAACTATAAACATAAAATGGTAATTACATAATTAAATGAACTGGTTACATGTTTAGACACCAGAAAAAGGTTGAAGCAGGTACATTGGTATTTAATTATTTCTTACTTGTAGATTTATTTTATATTTGCATGCCTACATTCTAGTATATTCCATTACTCAAGCACAATATTATAAACTCCATTAGTAGTGGCCCACATAAATTTATCTCACACCCTCTACAAGTGTCATTTGGTACCCAGAGATGAATATATGACTTTATGAGTGGATAAAGGGAAGCATTTAACATACATCACTTTATTGCATGCTTATAGGATGTATCTTGATAGGATATTCCACAGTTGGATATCGAGATTCATGGATTCATCTTATTTTCCAATTACATTTTAGAACATGTTATGTCTATTGTGTAACACCCCAACCCCAGTTGCCCAGAGTCGGTTCATTATTAGATAACATTGGAATGATCACAGAAGATCAAGTCTCGAATGACCGATAAGTTTAGTAGCCTTGGAAACACTAGATACATTCATAAGTCTTACATAACATCATAATGTAAAAAACGTCAACAACATTGTCTCCATAAACCACACTCATATTCCCTCAGACTATCCTTGAAGGTCAGTCATAAAATACTTCTTCACATCCTCGAAAAATATAACATAGAAAGGGGTGAGCTCGTATGCTCAGTAAGGATAAAAATATAGCAGAAACTTTCGTAAATAATCATAAACATTTAAGGGAATGTGTAACTAAAACAAAATCCTTTTAAACCTAAACATCAGCATAATATGGAAGAAATAAAATTAAATAATTCCATTTACTTAGTCACATGGATATTCTACTAGTCAAATAATCACAAGCAATATCAATAACCTCTTTCATAATGATGGAATGCATAATTCCGGACTATCATAACCACATAGTCAAGGCCTTGTTCCAAGACTACACATAAGATTTTTTCAAGGCCTTATTCCAAGACACTAGTTTGTCTCAAGAGACCTACCAATGTATCGAGGAGCTATATAGGGCTCCACCCATCGCTTACTAAGTCCAATGCATTCCTCATATGAATAGATTTATACATAACATAAACATAGGTATTGAAACTAGCATACGAAATGTCAAAAATTTACCCATAAACCACAAATGGTATAAAAATAACACATCCATAGTCAAACATATCAAAAAACCTTCGATACAATATGGAAGTTTTGTATCATAATAAATCAACTTCCAAAAAGCTTAAAATCCATCAAAAGATGTAGACATAGATGAAATCAAAACTATTTGAGCGAGATATATCCTGTTTGAAATCATTTAAAAGTCACATAATTAAAAAATAAAAAAAAATTATTTTTAAATTAATCTTATAAGCTTCTAAGGGAAGCTTCAATGATTTTATAAGGGAGGAAAATAGCCGCACCTTCCGTATAAATTAATAAAACATTCTTACCTTAAATTTTTCAAAAAGGGAAAAAAGTACCATGTTTGGAAAATGACGAAAATATAACATTCAAAAACGTAAAAAGAAATATAAGGGTATAAATGAAGTTAACCCATTTTCTATTAAATATTAAAAATGTTTTGTAATACATTTTTAAAAACATGGATGTGGATGATAAAGAGGTTTCAGTAGATAATTATGTACAAACTACCTCAGATAATGAACAGATTGTGAAATAAACCATTACCTTGAACTTTTCCTTGGTAAGGGGTAGGTTTACCTCTTGTATAATGTTTAAATAATTGTTATTAAATTATAAAATAATCACATACATTAATATGATATTATATATTATCTTTTAACATTGATTTGTTAATAATATCTTAGTATTATCGTTGTTTCAGGTGTTAACTGATTCATTTTCCTTTATATGCTTTGTTATGTAAGACATGTCTAATTATGGATAGAGTGTATCTTATTCATATCCAGAATTATATAAATCCATTAAACATTATTTTTAACCATCAATTGAATATTATTCTTGAATGGATACAATAGGGAATGAATCTCATCGCATTCGTGGAGACGGTAGTCCGTACGTACGCACGAGCGACAATATCATTATTTTGTTATTAAAATAATATTAATTGGATGTTATATCATATATAAATAATAATTATCATGTAATATTTATTATTTACATAAATTACACATCATTATCATACCCATAAAAATAATAATGTATTGAATAACAATTACACCATGACGTGGAGACGGTAGGTCGTGCGTACACAGGTATGATGATATGTCAGTCAAAGGATGATATAATTCTGAATATGGTTGTACCATATTTATAATAACATCACAGTATATAGAAGATACTAGATATATTATTTTATAATGGATATAACAATGAAAGAATAAGTGGAAGAAGAAAGGAATCTGAAAGAGGGTGGTGAAATCCTTACCTCTTCTTCGGGTTCTTCCTTTTGATTTGATCAAAATGGATCTATAGGGTGCCTTTATGATCAATATATGGCCTATCAGTTTTAGTGAGGGATATTGGGAGGATATTTGGGTGGGAGTTTGGTGAGCCAAATGGCTTTGATGATGTGAATTAAATATAAGGGGGAGTTATCTTTTATAAGAGGGGTGATGGGAACCTTAGGAAAGGATAGAAATATTATTTTATAATAAATTCATATTCGGTTTCTAATGGATCCAAACTAATTTATTTTGAGGGTAAGGTGTGGATGGGTCTAAAAATACTCAACCCGTAGGTTTTTGACAGGTTTGGGTCACATTATTAACCTTAACTTTTAGTTTTAACTCTTAGATAATTAGTTTGACATTTACCATGTCTCTTTATATTTTTATATTATATTGTAAATAAAAATAATATAAACATTCAAGAGTCCCCCAAGTAGTCCATTAATGACACAAATATCATGATATAAGTCCTTTGGTCGAGCTTTATATTTTTAGGAATAGAATATCAATTATTAATTTAATATTTGTTCTAAAAACTCTTTTATATCAATTTTGACACTATTGCGTATTTTGTTGTTGATAAAATTATAACAACATTATTACATCAAAAAAATCATATAACCAATCATAAAATTTCATATTAACCTATAAAATTATTGTAATTCATAAAAAGTCTCAAATTGCATTTATTTAGATATTAATTATATCAATTATTTTAAATATTCATTAATTAGGTAATTATTTCATCTCCATTTGTTTCATAAATAAATTAAATTATTTAATGTCTAAAAATTATAAATAAAATACCATTATATAGGAAATATTATTATATTTCTAATGAATATTTACAATCAAATTTATCTTATGTATAACCCTATATTAAAAATATTTTAGTAATTAATCATTGATTTTAACTCTTATAACTCTTCTTTGATTTAAATAATAATAAATGTCCTAATCTAATCCAAGTGGACCAAATAGGATCATATTTTATTCATAAGGCTGTTTTTGGTCGAACTATAATTATCCAATAGAATTAGGACATTTTTTCGGTTAATAATAAAATAATTTTTACCCTTAATTACACAATTTACTTTTAACCGTGGTAAATAAAAGTAAAAAGTTACTATTCACCAAAAATTATTTTCATCTTATTGAACCACATTTTACTTGCAGATATCAACTATGTCTCTCGGATTTTTGAATTTCTACTCATAGAAGTGGTAAAATTATGTTTTATGTGAATTTTCAAATTCTCCTAGGAGATGGGTAAAAGATAGTGAAAAGTTCTGGGAAATATTTATATATCTAAAATTATTATAAATTGACTAAAATAAATTAAATTGAACTTATATAGTTATTATGTGTCTATTTTGACCTAAAATAAATTTAAATAAATAATTATTTTAAAAAAATTTAGTTTTAAACTATAACTCAGTGTTTTTCACTATTCATCAAAAATTTTATGTTTTCAGAAAAATATCAAAAATTCACCCTAAGATAATTTTGATATTCCGAATCCAAAAATGAAGTCCATTTTGAATGATAAAATTATAAAATTTCAAAAAGTGGGTATTACTATTCATAACGGCTAGTTTGATTGGCTGTGGTGTGTAAGAACTCGATGTTGCGTACAACACATACTGCTATATTATTCAAAGGGAAGCGTACTGTGGGAGCTTGTGGTTTTACATTATCCCATCCTTCAAATAATTTCATCCTCAAAATTTCTATAATTCTACTGCATGAAAATACTTGGGTGGTTCTTCATCATATGTTCCTCGGGTTCCCACATTGCCTCTTCCATCTTATGGTTTCTCCATAGAACTTTTAACAGACGATTCATCTGGTTTCTTCGCACTTATTCTCTCGTATCATGAATCTTGACAGGATCTTCTCAATAAGAATGATCGGGTTCCAGTTATTATTCCTCTAAGGTGAGTACATGCGTTGGGTCAGACATGTATTTTCTTAATAGTGATACGTGGAATACATTGTGAACTTTGGAAAGACATGGAGGCATTGCCAAATGGTAAGCTACAGTCCCAGTTCGTTCTAGAATTTCGAAAGGTCCAATGTTCCTAGCACTCAATTTACCTTTCTAACTGAAACATATGACTCTCTTCCTTGGAGATAACTTCAAGAAAACATGATCTCATTCCTGAAATTTCAAATCATTCTTTTAATTATCGACATAACTCTTATGCCTACATTGTGCTACTTTTACGTGGGTTTGGATTACCATTACCTCTTCCATCATTTCCTCAATATGTTCTTGGCCAACACGTTTTCTTTCACCAACATTATCCCAACAAGTTGGTGTTCGAAATCTCAGTCCATATAAGGCTTCATATGATGTCATATGAATACATGAATGGCAGTTATTGTTATAGGAAAATTATATCAAAGGTAAATATTGATCCCACCTACCCTGAAAGTCAAGTGAGCAGGATCTCAACATGTCTTCTAAAGTTTGATTAATTCATTCTGATTTTCCATCTGTTTGAGGGTGGTAGGCAGTGATCAAATGATGTTCAGTATTCAAGTCTTTCTAATGAATTTTACATAATATTGATGTAAAAAGTGTATCAAGATCACAAAAAATCGATAGAGGTGCTCCATGAAGTCTCACAATGTCATTAATATATAGTCTTGCAAGACGTTCAAGTGGAATATCTTCACTTATAACATGAAAATGTGTTGACTTGGTAAGAAAATCTACAATGACCCATATTTCATCGTTCCTTCTAGGATTCGTTTGTAGTCCCATGGAAAATTCCATTGTGATATTATCCAATTTCCCCTCAGGCATGGGAAGAGGTTGCATGGCTCTTTCAGGCTATTGCCATCCATCTTTCACTTGTTGAAGAACCACAAATCTTGACACAAAATCAGCAATATTCCTCTTCATGTTGTCCCACCAAAATTGTTCCTTCGTATATCGATACATTTTAGTGCTCCCAAGGTGTATAGAAAAATTGGAACTATGAGAATCATCCAACAATTCACTCTTTAGATCATGAATATTGGGGCCACAAAGTCTCTTCCCAAATTTCAGAATTCCATCTTCATACACAAATTCAATCAATCTCCCATCATTCACAACTTTAATCTTCTTTTGAAACACTTCATCATCGGTGTGTGAAATCATTATCCTTTATAGTAAATATAGTTAGGCAACCATTTGAAAAATAATTGATGTTTAAACTTTCATGGTTATTCCTATATCCATATTTACTAGATCCATGTATATAGGAACCTTTTCAACTCTCATATTGTTCAAAACCCCATGATCTCTTCTACTCAAAGCATTTTCCACCTTATTTTCTTTCCTCGTTGGCAGTGTATCGTGCATTCATAATCTTTGAGTAATTCAAGCCATCTCCCTTACCTCTTGTTGAGTTATTTCTATGAGATAATATACTTTAAACTCTTGTGATCAGTATAAATCTCACATTTTTCACCATAGAGATAATGTCTCCATATATTCAAATAAAATATTATAGCAGCTAACTCAAGATAATGAGTAGGATATTTTTTCTCAGGAATTTTCGGCAATCATGATGCATAGGCAATAAATCTATCATTCTACAGAAGGAAACAACCAATTCCTTTTGTCGAGGAATCACTATAAAAAATTTACCCATCATTCCCCGATGGTAGAGTCAATATAAAATCATTGACTAATCTTCAATTCAGTTATTCAAAACATTCTTCACATTCTTCTTTCTAATCAAATTTAACCCCTTTACGTGTTGGCTTTGTTAATGGGTTAGCCAACGGAGCACTATTCTGGATAAAACGTCGATAATAACCTGCTAAACCAATAAAACTATGTACCTCATTTATACTCGTCGGTGCTGGCCATTATTGGATTTCCCTTATCTTATAAGGATCAAAAGAGATTCTATATTTGGAGATAATATGGCCATGAAAATAAATCTACTGAATCCAGAATTCACACTTTCTAAACTTCCCATATAATTCATGTCTTTTAAGAGTCTTCTGGATAATGCTCAAGTAATTTTCATGATCTTCAAAGATTTTTGACTATACCAAGATATCATCAATAAATACCACTAAATAATCATCATGATATTCCTTGAAAACTTTGTTCATTAGATCCTTGAATACAGAGGGTGCATTAGCCAATCCAAAAGCCATTACTGTAAACTCGTAATTCCTATTCCTGGTTCTAAATACGGTATTCGGAATGTCTTCCATCATCACACACAACTGATGGTATCCTGATCAGAGGTCAATCTTTGAAAATTATTGATCTCCATGTCGTTGGTCAAATAAATCATCAATGTGAGTTAGGGGATACTTGTTCTTTATTGTTATAACATTGATTTCCCTGTAGTCGATACATAACATCATAGATCCATATTTCTTCTTAACAAAAAGGACAGGGGCTCCTCAAGGAGGAACACTAGGGAGAATAAATCCCTTATTACTCAATTCCTCTAGTTGTTTCTTTAGTTCAATAAAATCCACAGTGGTCATTCGATAAGGGGTCTTCGATATGGTCCTTGAACTAGAATTAAATCAATGAAAAAAATCAATTTCTCATTCTGGAGGATGTCCAGGTAAATATTCTAGAAACACATATACATATTCTTTCACAATAGGTACATACTCTAAGTGAACATTCCTTTCCTCACCCACAATTATTTCATTCTCTTCATCCCTGATAATTGAATTAAGTTGAGCTACTGGGGGTGGATCTGGATAAGAATCAGGTGGTGACGATTCTTCTCTAAAGATGATGATTCTTATATAAAGATAATGTGTTATTTATCATCATTATCAAAAAATTCATCCTCCTTCTTCTTACAAAAAATCTTCGCATCATGGTCCAAATGAAAATCTATACCGAGGATTAAATCAAATTCAATCATGGTTATGTCAATGAGATTAGTAGATAAAGAACATGTATATGCTCTAATGGGAACATATTCGCAAAACTTCATTGCGATGATACTTCCTTTATGAGTTTTAACTGACTACTCCCATGTTAAATCAAATTTTAAATATCTAATTTTCTTAGAAAACTGGGATGATATGAAACAATGCGATGATCCAAAATCAAATAATGCATTTTCTAAACTTGAGGAAACCATTAAATTACCTGCCACGACATCTTTTAGAGCTTCAACCTCAGAAAAAGTGATAGAATATTCTTGGACTTGATCCCTTGGCCATTTTTGAGGTAAATTCTCTCTGACGCTTAGGATATTCACTTGAATAATGTCCCATCTCCCTACAGTTGTAGTATTGAACATTGGTAGCTTCTTTCATCCCCTTGCAGTCATGATCTTGGTGGCCTTTTTCACCACAATTGTAACAGACTCCCACTCCCATCAAGCAAGAACCAGGGTGTTTCATGCCACATTTTTTGCAGTATGGATAATCAAAATTTTCCTTCTTCCCTATGTTTCCATTTCCAGAGTGTTCAGCAGATCTCTTATTCTCTTTCTTTGCTTTGTTGTCATAAGACATAGAGAATTATTTTTCTATCTTGATAGAACATGAGACAATATCTTCGTATGAAGAGAAGGATTTTGAGACTAATGATCGAAAAAGAAATGGTTTTAACCCATCAAATAAATGATCAGTATTACTTCTTGGGTTACGTATATAATCTGAAGCATACCTTGCTATCCTTGTAATGTTAACCTCATATTTTGCAACATTATCATCCTCGTTTTGTCTCCGAATCAGAAATTACATTTCTATATCTTCTTGATGGTCACTAAGAATGTATTTTTCTAAGAAAAGATCTTTGAACTCCCTCCATTACATTTTTGATACTTCATCATCTTCCATTGTGTTTTGAATCAATGACCACCATTGGTCAGTATCTCCAAGGAGGCGGTAAACTACCAGGATAACATTTTCCCTTTCACTACACCTAATGCATGGGATATTTTCTCTAAATAATTTATCAATTGATCAGCTACTAAGGGATTTGTACTCCCATTGAATTTTTCTGGTTTTTGTCTCATGAACCGATATAACATTGATCCTCAACTCTATGGATACGGGTGCTCCATACAGGTAAGGTTATTATTCATAACCTGAGTGAGTTGTCCCAGTAGGGTGATTATATGATCATCACTAGTTCCATAACCATATCCACTATAATAATCTTGAGTAGGAGGGAAATTTCTATATGGAGTTAGTGAATTGATACAGTTTCCATTTATTCCACTAATTGCCATTTTCTACACAATGGAATACAATAGATTATTTTATGAATCGCAATACATAAATCCAAACTTGTAAAACACTTAACATGAATTTAACATTTTATGGATATAATCCATTGTCATAAAAATGGTTTTATTGAGGAAATATATTTTCATAAACCCTTCATAATGGTTTGTAAGGAAAATTAGAATTATCCTAATCATATCCCTTGGGAGTGTCGTAACCAAGAGTGCAGCAATACCCGTTGTCGTGCAACAGTTCCCATTCAAGTCTAGCTTAAAGCGGTTTTTTCAGGTTTTACCCATAGGTACATCTGTGCCAGAGCCGTCTCTACATGATCATATTCAGACAAGGATGTATTGCTCATAAAACTCACAAAATATCTACAATACCAAAATTCTAGGAAGTTCTTCTATACTAATCCTCAAAGTCCATCTTAGCTCTATGTTCTCTAATAAGAGTTTATCTAAATCTAGCTCCCAAGGATTTTACTAAACTTCCTCTCATACCAAATGTAATGGCCCGACCCTAGTTACCCTGAGTCGCTGTATTATTACAAAACATTGGCATGATAACAAAAGATCATTCGTTGAAAGACCGATTATTTTAGTAGACTTGGAAAAACTAGATACATTCATAAGACATGGATCATATCATAATGTGAAAAACTACAAAAACATAGTCTCCATAGACCACAATCATATTCCCTCAAACTATCCTTGCAGGTCAGTCATAAAATTATTCTTCCCATCTTGAAAAATAAGACATATAAAGGGGTGAGCATAGATGCTCAGTAAGGATAACAATATAGCGGAAACATTCGTAAATAAGTATAAACATTTAAGGCAATGTATAACTAACAAAAAGCCTTTTAAACTTGAACTTCAGCATAATATGGAAGAAATAAAATTATATAATGCCATTTACTTATTCACATGGATATTCTACTAATAGAATAATCACATGAAATATCAATAACCACTTTCATAATGATGGAATGCATAATTCCTGACTATCATAACCACATAGGCAAGGTCTTGTGCCAAGACTAAAAATACATTTTTGTCAAGGCCTTGTGTCATGACACTGGTTTGTCTCATGAGACCTACCGATGCATGGTGGATCTATAGCGGGATGCACCAATCACATACTATGTCCAATGCTTTCCTCATATTAAAAGGTTTAAACATAACATAAATATTCTTTTTAAAACTAGCATACGAAATGTCATAAATTTATCCAAAAACCATGAATTGTATAAAAATAACATCTACATAGTCAAACATATCACAAAACCATCAATACAATATGAATTTTTTGTATCATAATAAATCAAATTAAAATAAGCTTAAAATCCATCAAAGGATGTTGAAATAGATGAAATCAAAACTATTAGAGAGAGATATCTCCTTTTTAAAATCATTTAACTGTCAGATAATTTTAAAATAAAACCTTTACTTTGAAAATAATCTTATATTATTGTAAGGGAAGATTCTAATATTTTATAATGGTGGAAAATTTCAACACCTGCCGTATATGTTAAAAAAACATTCTTACCTTAAATTTGTCGAAAAGGTCAAAAAGTATATTGTTTGGAAAACAACGAATAAAATCCATTAAAAACATATAAGAAAAAAACGGTTTAAATGACTTTAACCCATTATCTATTCAATAGTAAAAATGTTTTGTAATATATTTTTAAGAAACATGAATGTGGATGATAAAGAGGTCCCAGTAGATAATTACGTATAATCAACCTCAGATAATGAAGAGATTGTGAAATAAAACCTTACATTGTACTTTTCCTTGATCGATGGTAGGTTTACCTCCTTTATAAGAGTGAAATAATTTTTATTAAATTATAGAAGAAAAATATAAATTAATATGATATAATATATGATCATTTAACATTGCTTTGTTAATAATATCTTAGTATTATCGTTGTTTAAGGTGTTAAATGATTTGTTTTCCTTTATATGCCTTTTTACGAAAGCCATGTTTTTTATGGATTGATTATAACTTATTAATATCCAGAATTATATTAGGTCTTTAAAAATTATTATTAACCATCCAATTAAAATTATTCTGGAATGGACATGATGGGGAATGAATCTCATCGTGTTCGTGAAAACAGTAGTCCGTACGTACGCATGAGCGACACTATCATTATTTTGATATTAAAATAATATATAATTGGATTTTATATAATATATACATAATAATTATAAATTTATATTTTTTATTTATATCAATTATACATCATTATTATACCCATACAAAATAATAATGTATTGAATAACAATGACACCACGACATGGAGACGGTAAGCGGTACGTACGCACGTATGGTGACATGTCATTAAAATGATTGATAGAATACTGAATATGGTGGTACCATATTTATAATAACATCACAATATATAGAAGATACAAGAGTTATTATTTTAGAATGTAAATAAAAAAGACAGAAGAAGTTGAAGAAGAAAGTAACTTGAAAGAGGGTGGTGAAATCAATACCTCTTCTTCGGGTTCTTCCTTTTCATTTTATCAAAAGGGATCCTTAAGTTAGATTATGATCAAACTAAGGCCTCAAGGTTGAAGTGATGGATGTTGGGAGGTTATTTGGGTAGGGGTTGGCCGAGGAAAATATATTTGAAGGTGTGAATTAGAGATAAGGAAGAGTGCCCTTTTATAAGAAGGGTGTGGGGCACCTTAAGAAATGATAGAAATATTATTTTATAATAAATTCATATTCAGTTTCTAATGGATCCAAACTTATTTACATCGAGGCTAAGGTAGGGATGGATCGAAAAATACTCAAACAATAGGTTTTAGATAGATTTGGATAACTTTATTGACCTTATCTTTTTGTTTTAACACTTAGTTAATTAGTTTGATATTTACCATGTCACTCTGTATTTTTATATTATATGCTTAATAAACTTACTATAAACATCTAAAAAGCCCCAAGTGTTCTATTAATGATACAAATATCATGACATAAGTCCTTTGGCTGATCCTTATATTTTTAAGAATAGAATATCAATTAATAATATAATATTTGTTTTAAAAACACTTTATGTCAATTTTGACAGTATTGGGTATTTTGTTTTTTATAAATTCCCAAAAACATTATTTCTCCAAAAAAATTTCATATAACCAATACTAATATGTCGATTTAACCTATAAAAATATTGGAATTCATTAAAAGTCTCAAATTACATTTATTTGGATATTTATAATATCTATTATTTTAATATTTCATTAATTAGGTAATTACAACATCACCATTGTGTCATAAATAAATTAAATTATATAATGTCTAAAAATTATAAATAAAACACCATTTTGATGGAAATATTTTTAGATTTATAATGAATATTTTCAATTGAATTTATCTTATGTATAACCCTATAGTAAAAATGGTTTAGTAATTTAATATTGATTTTAACTCTTTTAACTCTTCTTTGAATTAAATAATAATAAATGTCATAATCTAATCCAAATGGACCAAAGAGGTTCATATTTTATTCCTAAGGTTTTTTGGTCTAACTATACTTATCCAACAGAAACAGGACGTGTTAGGGTAATAATAATATCAATTTTACCCTTAATTGAACTATTTTATTTTAACCATAGTAAAAAAAGTAAAAAGTTACGATTCCCAAAAAAATATATTCATCTTATTGAACCAAATTTTACTTACTGATATCAACTGTGTCTCCCAGATTTTTGAAATTCCACTCACCGAATCAGTAAAATTATGTTTTATGTGAATTTGTAAATTTTCCTAAAAGATGGGTAAAAGACGATAAAATGTTCTATAGAAGTTTTATATATCTAAATTTATTATAAATTGACTCCAATGAATTGAATTAAACTTATATAGAAATTATGTGTATATTTTTACATATAGTAAATTTAAATAAATAATTATTTTAATAAAAATTCGGTTTTAAACTATAACTCAGTGTTTTTCACTATTCAATTAAAATTTAATGTGTTCAAAAAAATACCAAAAATTCACCCTAAGCTAATTTCGATATTCCTAATCCAAAAATGAAGTCCATTTTGAATGTTAAAATTTATAAAATTTCAAAAAGTGCATATTACTATTCATAACTTCTTGTTTGATTGGTTGAGGTGTGTTAGAACTCAAAGTTGCGTACAACACACACTACAATATTATTCAAATAGAAGCATACCATAGAAGTTTTGGGTGTTACATATTGTCTTATATACATGATTTTATAGTTTTATAGTTACATGAAATTAAATTATCATTATTCAGTTGATACAGTTATAGTTGTTCTCATTTACCAATTGCATTAGTGTGATTCTGCTGTTTAATTATATTTCTTCCCTTATAAACTATTACAATATATTCCGTCCAATATGATGCACTCTACTAATGAGGGCATATTCTTTCCACAAACCCACCCTAGGCCCTCGCTGTTAGTCAAAAGCCTCTAGCATTCGTGAATATGTGCTTGAGGCCATGTCACCCATTGGGATCTAGGCACCCGTTAAGTGGCATCTGGGTCAATGTCCTCACAATGTTGTATCAGAGGTGGGATTTTTCATTATTTACTATTTGGAGACACTAGATTGGAAAATCAGAATTCTTGGGACTTAGTTATAAGACGTTCTTGGGTGTTGTGAACCCATGTTAGGGGTAAAATCCATGTTCCCCAAAATAGAATTTTGGTTCTCGTTTTCATAGTACAGTTGATATTATTTCACAATATTGTGATGCACAAATTGTATTGTTGTTTTATTATTACTATGATTAAGAATTTGTTTCCTCTCTCGACTGATGATATTAGGGAATGAAGCATTGTAACATGAATAATTATAGGTACCTATAATATACATTTCATGCATATTGAAATTCAATATAGGTGCATTTCACTTCCTTGAATTTATTTATATGCATGTGATTGTTGTGTAATGTTGTGATAGTTTGATTATTCATGTATTACATTGGAAGTGATAAAGTAATTTACTATCTCAATTCATGATGTATATGTGCCCTCATGGGTTGGGATGAGTAATTTACTGACTCATGCCATTTTACTATAAAGAAATGGAATGTCATTTTGGCAATAGGTGTATGGGTTGTGAGTCATCAGAAATGGATATTCATTATAAATTAAATAATTAAATCTTATATTAATTGGTTTCACATTCTTATACTTCCTTTTCATGTTCATGAATGTTAAAGGACATAACCTAGAAATCAATGGCAAAATTTTGTGAAACATATACCTGATTACTTTTTGATACATGGAAATATATGCTGGTAGTTTGGGTAGTATGCCTTTGGAAGTGAGTTTTCATATATTCATCTTATGTTAGTAAGGCATTATCCTTACCCTTAAGGTTTTTTGATGATTTGTGCTAGGAATTTATAGAAAAATTCCCCCTCGTCGTCCTCATGCTGTTCTCCGGGATGTTGGTGACAACCATGCTCCAGACATGGTGGGCCTTTAATTGCCATGAATACTTTCAGGAGTGCCAATTCATGAACTACCTACCGTACCTATTATGGGCACAAATTATCTAGTCCATGATAGTTCCCTATATTTGATGTAGTCCATGATAGTATCTCCACGGGTTGCACCTATGAAGGGTGATCAGACCTATGATTTCCACTAGAAGCAACCTTCTACTTTTTTAGGGGATGAAGGTTCTCAAGAAGTTGAGTCTGGTCTAGATCTTATGGTGGCTATCATTGATTGTCCAGAAATGCATCTTGAGCAGACAATCAATAATTTTATAGACATTCTTGGGGATTCAGCCAAACATTGTTGCGATGTGGTTACCCATGTCATTCGTCATCAGTGCAGGTTTTGTGTTGTCTTCCTGACTGCATTCTATGATCAGTTCTTTCTTTTGGTGCTGAGGGTTGACAGAGCCAGATATTTTAGGAATCTTGAGTAGGGTTCTTTGTCTATTATGGAATATTCAGAACATTTAACTGATTTAATTTGCTTTGTAGTGCTTCTAGTCGGTGATGATATTTCTTGTGCTTGGAAAATTATTGAAGGGATCAATTACACCATCCGAACTTAGGTGAATGTATTTAACCTTCCTAAATTCTATATGATAGTTTTCCAAGACTTTATAACATAGAATAACCTGCGGCATGATGTACCAGATTTAAAGTATCAGTGCCACATCCGACCATCATTTCTTATGGTCGAAGGAAACATCCCCTCAATGTTTTTCATCAGGGAAGTGGCATCTAGAGAATCTAGTATGATATCTGTATTCTTGTGTCATCAGTGTGGAAACTAGTTCATAAGAAGTCACAATGTGATAGAGACCCTATTTAGGGCCGAGATTGTGGCCGTATGGGTCATCATCAGTGATTTTTCAGGATCCTTCCACTATATTTTTGTAAAAAAGGCTCTATGATAGCTCCACCTTCAAGAGCGAGTTCATTTACACCTCATCACGCGGGGAGTTGGAATAGCACTAACATGTCTGATGGAGTAAGAGGTTGTGGTCATGGTTTTCTGATCCCTGATCACCAGTAGCCCCATCAAAATAGTCATGGTCTTGGTAGTCTATCTATTCCACAGGTTCGTGGATCTGTTAAGTTGAATACATTATAGCCGATACATGAGGAAAAGGTTTTGGAACCATGTACAGTACGAGGTACTATTCTAGTAGCCTCTACATTCTATTTGGTTTTTTTAATATAGGTTCTTCACACTATTTCATTTCAATATCTATCATATAGTGTCTCAAACATTAAATATAGTATCACTATGGTTTAATGACTCTCGATGCACCATTGGGAGTACAGACGGAGGGAATACACAAGTGTAGGGACTGTCCCCTGGAGGATGTATGTTACCCATTCTTTTTTGGAATCTCTTTGTTATCAAGATGATGAGAATTGACGTCATTCTCTTTATGGACTAGTTAGTCCATAATCACACCTTTGTATACTGATATCTCCACAAGGATTCTTTTACATCACTAGAAGGTTAATGTTATATTTTCAATGGATAGTCGTATTTCTAGGTTGGGAGAGCTGGATAGAAGCATCGTGGGCTAGGGGATGTGACTTCTCAGATTTCAAATCTTTTCATCGAATATTAGGGTTTTCTTAAAAATGATTTCCCTCCAGTGGTTGATCATAATAGGGAAGTCATTCCTGATGAATTTTCTGGATTACCTATTAAGAGATATATAGAGATTACAATAGAGTTGTATTGTGTAGTAACTCTAGTTTCTATTTTTCAATATAGGATGTCACCAACTAAACATCAAGAGATCAAGTGTCAGATAGAGGACCTAGAGTCCAAAGTATTTGTATGGCCTATTTACTCTTCTTGGGGTTGACTCTGGATTTTCACCATGAAGGGAGATAAAACCTTATGTCTCTATGTGTGAATTATAAAATTTATAACAAGATGATGGTACAAAACTAATTTACACAACCAAAAATAGATGATCTCTTTTACCATATCGAAGAAAATTGTTTTTCTCTAAGACAATACTTATATTGTGTTATAATAAGGTGTGAGTTAGACCCTCATACATACCTCATAATTCATTCCATTGTATGTATGCTATATATGAGTATCTTTTTATGACATTTAGTCTTACAAATGCACCTTCTATTTTCATGTATTTAATGAAAAGGTTTTTTAACTCCTATTTTGACTATTTTGTCTTGGTCTTTGTGGATGAAATCTTGGTGTATTCTCACTCTCATAACAAACAAGCCAAACATCTTGAAAACATTATAAGTACACTAAGAGAGTGTAATCAGTATTACATTATTTCAAAATTTTACTTCTATATCGAAAAGGTCTACTACTTGGGTTATATTATCTCAAAATCCAGAGTATCAATTGATCTTGAAAAGGATAGTGTTGTAGTTTCCTTGGAGCAGCCAAAGAATCTATTTGATATTAAGAGTTTCATAGCGATGGTGAGATATTATAGGTGTTTCATAAATGAATTCTCATGTTTCTCATCACCTCTTATGGTACATACAAAGAAGGGTGATAAGTTAATGTGGTTAGAAGCATACGAGTGATCCTTCCAAGAGCTGAAAGGGATGCTTTTTTTTACAGCGATTCCAATCCCTCCAGAACTTGGAAAAGGTTATATTGCCTTCTACGATGCATCAGGAATTGTCCTTTAAGTAGTGTTGATGAAAGGATATAATGTTTCTGAATGATGATATTTGTAGTTGAGTTCTTAAGGGGGAAGTTACCTAATGCCCAACCTCCAGGTAGATGCTATTGTCTATGCCATATGTAGATGTAGATAATATCTGTTGTGTGAGATCTTTTTGGCATATACAGATCAGAAAAGCCATAATTATATCATTTATTCAGGTCACAGGAACCCTAGACATTAGATAATGGTCAAATATCTAAAATAAATTGATTTTGATCTTGCATATATGCCTAGAAAGAGAAATGTAGTCGCTGATGAATTGATTCGGAACACTTAAACGTAGGCCGTATAGGATTCCAGTGACGAATAGAAGTTAATATACCTATTTTCTTAATATAATCTGGAGTTTCATGGAAGTCATCAGTAGTTTTACCTCCCTGCCTTATGAGTTACCTTTTCCATCTAAGAGATGGTAAAGAGTGTGAAGTTTTCAGATCCTGAAGGATTAGTTATCTATTAGAGAATAGCATGACATAAAACACCACAAGATTGGTATATGGACTGAGACAATGTCATGTGTCCATGTGGACGTATCTGGGTTATTGAAAATATGAGATACTAGTTGATGTTAGTGTACCACCATTATCAGTGGGATGTTCATTGAAGCATATCGATGATGTATGGAGGTATGTGATACCAGTTTTGGTGTCCTAGAAAGAAATGTCTTATTGACATATAAACTACTATGTATTCCACCTATCTGTAGGTGAAGGTGGATCAACAGAGAGATATAGGATTTTCAAAGCTGCTTCCATCCCTAAAATGGATATAGGAAGATGTTGCTATGGATTTTGTAGTAATCATACCCTGGTTGTCGAGTGGAAGATATTCTATTTGGGTAGCAGTTTACCGATTAATGAAACCATCACACATCATTATTATAGTGTAGACATTCTATATTAATGAATTGGGAAGACTGTATGTCCATGAGATCATACGGATACATGAGATTTAATGTATTATAGTTTCAGATAGGGATTATCATATAACATAATAGTTCTAGTAGGGTTTTCATAATTCTATAGGAACTCAGGTTCTTCTATGTTTAATTATTCACCCTCAGACCAGTAGACAATCAGAATGGACAATACTAGTATTAGAGGATATTCTTTGAGAATTTATCATTGATTTCAGCAGTTCATGGGAGAAGCATATTCCTCTCCCCATGTTGTCTTATAATGAAAATTTTCAAAAAATGATCTAGATGGACAATTTTGAGGCCTTACATGCTAGGCCATTCCTTTCACCCATTTTCTTTCTAGAGGTATGTGAGGCAGCACAACTAGGTCCTCTTCTTATTCATTATACATCACAACAGGTCTTGCTAATCTAGATGTGTATGTCTACTACTTAGTCTTGAAATAAATCTTATGATGATCCTCTTTGATGACCTCATTAGTTCGAGGATAGGGATTATGTTTTCTTTCAGGTATCGTCCAAGATAGGGCATAAATGGTTATAAAACCAAAGAAGGCTATCACAAAATTATGTTAGGTTGTTTGAAATTCTAGAGAGTATCAGGCGGATGGCCTATAGGTTGCTACTATGTCATGGGTATCATGCCATGCCATATTACTTTCACTTCTCATAGCTTCACCAATATGATGATAAACCATTTCATACCATTATTACCAGTAATTTGAGTTATATTCTCATTCTACCTATGAGGAGTATCCAAAGTTGTTCTCGTAGAGTGTTTTATTACACTTGGATGAAGAACACACATGACTGTTCTTTTATGTGGGAATACTATAAGAACCTGATTTTTCACTCATGTATGGATCATTAATTTTTTCAGTCTAAATCACAACTTTGTACCTAATATGGATTCCTAATGAGTTATTAATGATTACAAGGGTGGTCAGGGATTTTTCGTAGCCCGAAACACATCTTTTTGGAGGAAACAGACCATGTGAACGGTTTCAAGTAAATCATGTGGGATTTCTTACTGGTTTGCCAATCTATTCAGATGATGTTTCTTTGGAAGTGGAACTTCGCATGGTTGGTGCACAAACATGAAGCTTAACCATGAGAAAATGCATTTTTCCCTGGTAACCATGCATGGTTTCCATACGGTTTAAACAAACCATGCGGAGGATGACATTTTGGGAAAAACTGTCTCACACGTTTGGCCCACAGTTTGAAAAACCATGTGTACAAACAATTTGCAGGCTAAAAGCCTTTGTAAAATGTACTAACTCCCTTAAAAGTCTATTAATCCAACCCCATACTCCTAAATTTGTTTTCATGGGTTATTGACCTATTTATATCTCAATTTTGGGTTTTTTGGATATCAAATATTGGAATCAAGAGGTCTTATTCATCTAGATTTCGATCAAGCTTTTGTTCATCATACTGGATGTGAAACATTATATACTCACGTCCCCTTTATCCATTCTTCTTCCCTTTCTCTCTGATCATAGTTTTCCCCACGAGTGCATTTTTTACATTTTATTAGATCTACTTCGACCAGAGGAAAATAAAGGGCCAATACTAGAGGGGGAGGATCATAAAACCATAAGGTAGGTGGTCTATAACTCATCCATAAATTTCATTGGTTTTGGAATGTTCATGTGGGGCCCACCGGTATCATTGGAGAAAATTTTTAAAATTTACATTCCTTGGTTATAGATGTTAGAATCGTATGGTTATAATCATTCCAAATATGTGATTTTCTGTCAGTGGTTACACCCAAAACTCAATCCGCATCATGTTGAAGATTATGCCATAATTGGGATTTTAGTGTTTTTGACACGATTGAGCATCGGTTCGGGCGTACCTTTTCTTGAACGTACTAAAGGGGTGTCTTCCTATAAAAAATCTATTTTTTAATGAGGATATAATAATTTTACCATGTATGGTCACCACATGAAGTGCCAAAGGTAATATCTAAAAATGATTATTAAATGTGAAATATGGAATTAAAAGAATACAAAGTATATAGATTGGGATTATTAAAAGTGATTGAAAAAAGGTTACATTTCCATAACACCCCTTACATGTTGATGGAAGGTAGTGGAATGAACATCAATAATTTAACATGCTTTAATGGTTAACTAAGACATAATTAATGTTTTGGAATACTACTTGGCCTATCAACAGTAATGATAGACAAGGATTGGGAAAATAAAAAAATGATTTAAACTCTACATGACCTATCCATAGTAATGGAAGGATATAACTGAAGCAGTTGAATTATTCCTGATTACAATATCAAATATGAATTGACTAACAAGAGCATGCCTTGGATTATGATAGGAGAATACCTAGGGTCTCAGGAACTCCATTTTGATTCATGGATGTGGTTTCATAGGATGATGACAAATTAGATTCCAGATCAAGTATATACCTTAGATTCCCGGTATACTAACATATGATCCCCTTTCATTAATCTCGGATACATCAGATAGACTCCTTAGAACCTACGTTGACATATAGGTTCCTTGGATACACTCTTTGTACCCAGCCTTAATTTAGCCTGGTTTTACCATAGATGCACTCTTTGATCTCAATAGGTGCCTTATTGTAGAATTCCATAGATTATGCTCCTTGGATAATACTCTTACAACTTTTCTAGACACAAATACTACTATGTTATCTTTTCATGAGTTTATGTTACCTTGGGTTTTACCCTAGAACTCCCTCACTGGATATCATTTTATGGTTTCCTTATTACATCATGGGACATTAACTTCTTATAGTATCATGAGGTGATGTAATTTTTCATTATTCTTCACATGACCCATATAAATTAAATGGAAATTACTTAATAAAATGAACTAGATACATGTTCATACACAAGACAATGGCTGTTTCTGGTTATTAGGTGTATAGTTATTCCATACTACTTGCTTTATTTTATATATTCAAGCCTATATAATGATATATTCTATTACATAGTCCTATATTATAGACACTATTGGTGGAGGCCCAATAAGATTTATCTCACACCCTCTTCTTGCACCATTTGGTACTCAGAGTAGATTATAAAACATTATGTGTGGTAAAAGTGAATTATACAACTTCCAGGACATGGTCGTATAATGATAAGATTAAGTAGGATACATGATGGTGGAGTTGGAACTCAGGATGCTTGGGGTAGTATTTTTATTGCTTTACATTGTAGAACATGTTATGCATATTTTCTTGTATCCATGATTTTCGAGTTTTCCAGTTCCATGACATGACATTATAGTTGTTTAGTTGATACAGTTAAGGTTGTTCCTGTTTACTTATTAGATCACTTTTATTGCATTATTTCATTATATTTCATTACCAATTTAAAATTAAATTATATTCCTTCTTCTATGCTATTCTATGTTAATTTGGTAATATTCTTCACATAGACACACCTTAGGCCCATGCAACTAGTTGGTTGCCAATGTAATTCGGGATGATGTGCTTATGGCCATGTGGCCGACTAGGACTGGGGAATCCGTCAAGTGGCATCCTGGTCTGGGTCATCGCATCATGCATTCAAAGAATATAAATTCAAATTATTTAGAACTTTTTTATTGATATCCCTTATATTACTATATTTATATTACTTATGGGTGAATTTAAACCACAAGTTAGAAAATAAATGGAATGTATTTTTAGTGTTTTACCAAGACATAATGATAATGACATATTTAATCATGATATAATCCATTATATATAACCCTAAATAATAATGTGAACTCATCCTTTTTTCATTTCATTAGGATACAAAGAATGAATATTTGAATGTATTAGATGATGTTTAATGTGTAAATTCATTATAATTTATACATTATACGTAATGTAAAATGGGGATATAGAATATATCAATTTCCTTATGAATACTAAATTATTGGATCTTCAGGATGATTTCCCATTCATCTTATTAAAAAACAATAAATAATAAATCTAATCTAATCTAAAATAATTGTGGTATTTGTGCATTTCTATTAATGAAGGACGTGCATTGTAGAGAAAAGTGTTGTTTAAAAAATTAAGAAAAATATTCTTGTATTTTCATGGAGAAATATTTGAAGAATATATTATAATTTTTTTTACATAATCATTAATAGGGATATTGAAGATCCATGGTATTTTAGATTCTATAATTAGAGTATATAGAATGATTGAAGTTGATTTCAGGGGAAAAACATGGTGATGATGGTTTTGGATGTAGCTGATGGGAACCTGACATTATGTGGTAGAGAAGTTTGTAGAAGTTTTCTATTATGATTATATATATTGTTTTTGGAAATTAAAAATTTCATAGATTTTGTTTGATCATTTTTGATTAATTGACCATGTTTTTGAGATGATTGAGGGTGACCAGAAGTATATAAAGATGATTATAATCTTACTTGAATAAATTATGATTTATTGATTTGTTTCATAAAATTATCCAATGAGATATACCATATTAATTATCATATTTATTGTATATCCTCCAACATGGAATTAAATTATATGGGAATATGAAATGTTTGTATATAATATAAGACTTATAGTAACATGAGAGTCATTTAATCATAAAATATAACATTCAATGGTGGAATCATATGAAAATTCTAGATCATATGACCATTTAATCATAGTATATATGACATATAGTATATTATAATAGATTAATATATATGGTGTATGACATAAGAATATGAGTATGAATTTCAAAAATCGGTTTTATTTATTTGAAAACAAAAATGATTTTAAGGGACATTGTATAATATACCAAGTCTTATGAAATTATGATTCTACAGAGTATATTATCTGTATCTAATCAAGTATAGTTTTTTAAAGCAATTTTCTAAATCAAACATATATAATTATCTTATTTATATGGTCATTAAGCTATTCATTTCATAATTTAGTATATAATTAGCAAAATTAACTAGAATGATGAACAATTTGAGATTTATAGATCAAATAATCTGAAACACCAAATGCGTTTTGTGATTGAATCCTATGACTTATTAGATGGTGATATTAATATTATATATAAGGGGATCAATAAATGAATTAATAAATTGACTTACTTTCATAATAAATTAATTATATTCAAGAATATGAATAATTAATAATGAAGTTGTGGGAGTTGTTCATGGGATTATATATATCATATATATTTTGTGATTTAAGAAAAATTTAGAGATAACAATACTAATACAATATGGGATTATAATATTCAAGACTTATGATGTTTACTTTTTATTGAATGTAACCAAGATGCTATATAAATAGCCATGTCTCAAGGGAAATGATGTATCGTTTTCATATGGGCATGATAACTTGTTTTTTAGATTTCAAAGAAATAATCACTCGTAAATAATTGATTAGAATAAATTTTTCAAAATACACATGGAATACAAGTTCAACATTGGGAGAACAAAATGAGAAGTTATGGAGTGTGTATACTAATGTTATTCTATAACACCCAATCATTATTGTAAAATATTTTAGGATAAATTGTAGGATAAACCATGTAAAAAACATTATAATGTTAAAATGTATTAATTTTTTTTATTAATATTCCTTTATTAGATTTTATATAATATTATTTACTCTCAGAATAATATAAACATTCTCTTCAAAAAAAGTAAATAGTTTTTTATTTAATAATTTTGATTATAAAAATTATATAGTTGTATTTAATTTCCTTATTTCGAAAATAGTTACTATCAATTTTACACAACACACATCATTTTTAAAATTAGTAAAAATTAAATATGTTTGGTAGAAATTGATTTTATTATTAATAGAATTATATTAATCGAAATCAGGAAAAGTAATTTTTTTATTAAATAAAATTTTATTTCCAATAAATAATGAAATTTCAATGTCTAATTTGGTAATAAATTAGTATATTTATCTTTCATTATTTGTATTTAAAAAAATTAAATAGGAATCGTAATTATAGCTAGTTTTGGAATTACTTCATTAATTGAAATAAAACACAAATATATAGAAACATTTTTCGAAATATTTTTGTGTTTTAATCTCATATTAATGTTATGTCATATTGAAATTAAATCTTTAAATATTAATTATTATTTTTATCAAAAGTTACATATTTTTAAAAGAGGTCCCTTATTTTTTTCATTAAAAATTGTCACGGTTTTAAATATTTGTCATCTCATTAATGGTAAATTTAGTAATTTATTCCAAAAAATATTATACTAAGGACTAAAAATAAATGTAATAATAAAATATAAACTATTATATATTTGGTCTACAACTATACATATCCATGATAATAATATATTGTTTTTGGGAAATTGATCATTAAAATATATTATATTAATTTATGTAAATCTAAAAAATGTCACTCTCATGATTATTAATATCTCTAATAGGTTTGGTTAAGGATAAAAACAAATTTTCATTATTTAATGATGGTTATACTAAATATAATTTATTTATTTAAATTTTTATTAATTAAAATTATTTAAATAATAAATAATTAATTAAAATTATTATGCAACACTAACATAGTGCATCTAAAAGATGTAGAAAAATAAGTAATATGATTTTAAAAACATTAAAAGTAGTTTTTTGGTGTGATATTGTGCCCATGGATATTATATATTAATATTATATATTTTGTGTATTTTAATGGATTGTATTATAATTTCATCATTTTCATTTTATTTTTAATTTCATATTCATTGTATAGTTCCAAAATTTATAGAATTGATGTCTTATAATAAATATTATTTATTACATGATTTAAAATTCATAAAAATAATTTATTATACTAGGTGAATGTGATTTGGCTTAATGTAACATCCACCACCCATTTATGATACACTATTACTTTTATTGTATCTTTCTCGGCCACTAAATTGAAAACTTTTTTATATCAATATAATTTTCAAAATGATTAATGGAGGAAAAAATCGCAGATAAATATTAGAACATCTATTATATATGTATTAATTTTATTTTTTGAAATATGGTTTAATGATAATCATAATGTTCTCAAAATTTATAAATTTGGAACAATTTTATGTGAATATTAATTTATATGAATTTAATACAATATATAATTCAAATATTTCCCCTCTACTCACTTATAAAATAATATACCCCCTCCTCTCATCCTCATAATGTTTGATGTATCTATCTCAGCCAATAACTTCCAAAATACATTGTTTAATAACACAAAATATACTAGATAGTGTGTATTAATATGGAACAAAAAAATTTAACGATTTTGGTATAGTCATAAAGATTTTTTTAAGAAGTTTTATTTTTAATAATCGAGCATTTTAATTTGATTTAATATTCTATGTCAAAAAATTAATCATAAAACGTGATAAAAAAACTAAAAACGTAGTATTTTATACTGATATGTTATTATGTTAATGTGAACACAAATATCCTTGTCATGTTCTATCAAATTTGAATTGAAACCATCATTTGTGTGTACAACAGTATAACACCTCACAAACCAATGAAAAATGTTATCCATAACCACCTCTCAAAACAGGTTATATTGATAGGTTATAAATTATATATATATGTGTGAAATATATAAAACAATTTAAATTTTATAAAGATATTATATCATATATTTTAATAAACCTCAATCTAATTAAAAATTATAATGTTCTCAAGCATACATGTGTACTACAATCTCCACAAATCAATATGATTAAATATTCATTAATACACATTATAGATCATTATATTTTAATTTAATGTAAAAGTATGATATCTATGATTTAATCATCATTATAAATGGTTAAAATTATTCTTAAATTTCTTCTATTATTTATTTGAAAAGATGAAATGTTACATAGGTGTATGCATGACCTACCATTTCCATGATAGTAATGTAATTAATATTTCATAAACGTAATTAATGGTTTATATTGAAATTATAATTAATATATAAAAATGAATACAATTTAATTATTTTTTATCAATATATAATGAAATATTGACACTTTTTCGTCTATTACCTTAGAAAATTCATTTAGAATATATGAGATGAATATCATCAAAACATCCAACATGAACTATATTTATTAAGTAACCATATATATCATAAGAAATAATAAAATAAAAATAATAATAAAAATATAATATTCTTAAATTAAAATAAATATTTAATATATGTTTTTAAGGAGTATAAGGATAATATGTTCGGTTTCGGTGCCCCCGTGGGCGTGGTGGAGTGGTCGAAGGCTCCGCTTCCCTCAAGGGAGGTCGGGGGTTCGAACCCTGTCAGGGGGTATGCTATAAAAAGCATGTTCACCACACGCGGTGCACGCTTGCACGCCGGTTACCCAAGCGTTTACGCGGCGCCGGCCCCCGTTGGGGAACTGGGATTCACCCCTTGGGTGGGCCTGGTGAAGGTAGGGGATTCGCGGGCCACTGCATGCCTGACCGCGTAACCACTCGGGGGCTGGGCCATCACCCGCATTGTTTCCCGGCCCCTACCTTTTAAAAGAAAAAAGAAAAAAAAATGTTCGGTTTCGGTCTTTAGGTAAATGATAGTCTAATTTAAGAACCCAATTTTAAATATTATAATGATTTATTCTAAAATATTATCCTCCCATTTTCATATTCATAAAAGAATTTTATATTAATTTTTACAATGATATAAAATAAAGGTAAATGAAATTTTATGTCACTATTTAATTAATTTCAAATGTTTTCAATTAGAATTTTTTTACACATTTTTTTACGAAATGTTTTGATAAAAAGTAAAAGGCTTATCCAATTTAATACATATAAACCCAATGTTTTTTCCTTCACAATAATAGACATTTTATATTGTGATTCCATTATAAGATATCATTTTTTCAGCAATGAAAAACCAATATTAATTTTTTATGGAATTATTAAAGAAGTGGATTTAAATGGAATGGATATTTTAATATATTGAAATTTTTTCTTATGGGACAAATGTCTATTTATATAGATGAAATTATTCATTTGTAAAAAATATTTTATTGTTTTTGGGAATTATTTTAATTACGATTGGGTAAATTATAATCCATCAATGTGTGGTCCCATTATCAACCATGTATGGACGGTTACATTATAATCTAAAAATGCATGAGATAAATATGTATCTTCATTGCGTTGCGTCTAGGGGTTGTGTTAACATAAAATGTTTCTCTAATAGCCTTATTTTAATTCCCTATTAGATTAATAATTTATATTATAGATATGAAATTTATTTACCATTTTACCCAACTAATTTATCAATTATTTCTTTGGAATTTTAAATAAGACATTGAATTTCAAAATATATTCTAGTTAGATTAATTTTAAAGAAATATAAATTCTGCCACTTAAGGGTGAAGTGTATAACAGTTCAGAGAATTATTTCTTTAGTTTCCCAGGATTTGATTAAATAATTTTTAATTATATAATTAAATTATGATGTATTATGAAATTAATTATGTAAATATTTATGTAGAGAATGTGATTACAAGGGAATTAAAAAATTTCTTTTGAGATCCTAAATTATTATTAGAAAATTGATTTTTCCTGATTATTCATGGGCTAATGGTTTTTTACTTATTTTTATATTTCCCATTATGGTATTGTTATGATCATAAAAATCCCCAAATATATTTCCCAAAATTTAAAATATGTGTATTGAAAATGGTGAGTAAAAGATTAAAATTGTGAACATAATCGATGAATAGAAAACTTAGTATATCGTAATAGTTTAATATTATGGGAAAAATGTATTGAAAGTAGAATTTATACATTGCGCTAAAATATTTATTTATATTTTGGTAATGGATTAACTCTGTAAAACGATAATTTTATAATATATTGTGGAATGTAATTAAATAAATTCTATCAGAAAGATACTAGTTACAATTTTATTGAAAATGTATCATTATAGTTGGAATAATATTAAAATATTATATAATTTTAAAGGTTTTGATAATATAAGTAATTATGATTAATAAATAATAATTTATTGCTATATTGACATATAATATTTATATTAAAATATTTCTTCTTATAAACTATGTGTTTTCATAAGGGTTTCCCATAAATGAAACATGGAAGATGTTGTACGAATGAACTAAGAGGTAAATATCCTTCCAAATTAGACTGGATTAATTATTATAATTATTATTATGTAGTTTTTTTTCTAAAATGATATATTTTATGAATTATGTAAATGATTATGAAATTTCTTCATGATAGAATCTATATATACCTAAATTGAATATATATATTGTGGATAATTTTATTGGAAAATACCCTTCAAAATTCTGTGAATCAATTTTACCATTGGAGTTTGAGTGATTGAATAATTTCATTAAAAGATATATATGAAGACATTTTATATTTGGATAATCATGTGATTTTCCCATCTATATTCCTTTTTAATATAAATTCGACCAATAGAGTTTAATTCTAAAAAACGTTAGACAAGGAAAAGATATATATAACTTGGAATGGGATTAATCTATGAATACTTTCCATCTAAATTTATTTTATGAGGATATTCACATTATATTGAAAATTAATTTTTTGAAAACAATTCATAATAAGGAAGACTTAATTTTCTCGTTTTATGAAAATATCACTCACTTTTAAATGTATTCACTGAATATCATAATATACCATGAGTGTAGAATTAATCTGATTTAGTAAGGATTAAATCCAAAACATTTTCATGAAGTGGTATCCAATGATTTTAAAGGTTTTGAGAAATTAAAATATTGTTATGAGAAGGTGGAAATAGAATTTATAGTTGATCATGGGTTCTATATTAACAAGATTAAAAATACAACCAGGTGAAAGAGGATAAGATAAAATCCATTGTATAAATTTAACGTAAAAAAAAAAATTTAGTTTGTGATTTTTCTGGTAAATTGATCCATGAAAAATTTCTCATAAAATATAATAAATTCTTATGTTGTTATATTTTTAGGAATATGTATCATTAATGGAATGTAAATTATCATATTTTTTGTAAGACAAATTATCATAAGTAGGTTGTTATGTGCTTAAAATTTCAAAAGAGGATTCATTATATAGATGAATTCAAGAACAAGAGAATGAATTATATGAAGAATAATAAATATAAGCATGTTAGTGTGATGAAATCCTTGAGACTTACTATAGTTGATGTTAGTACATCATACAATGTGGTAACATATATATTAATTATTTACATAATTTAGGATAATAAATCGATTTATTTTTGGTATCCATATTCATTGATTTATATGAAATTTACATATAAAATAAATATTTATCTTTTTGAATGGATGTTTGGAATTTTGCCAAAAAAAACCCATTTCATAATATTATGGAATCAAGATATTAAAAATTTCTTATAGTTATCATTTATCAAATGATTTACCCTATTATAAATTCCCCCCCCCCCAAATGAAATTTTATGTTATTCTAGATATGGTCTGGCTTCAAGTCAATCAGGTAATGCCAGATTTTATAACAAAAATGGTTTTCTAAGTAATAAATTTCATTTTTCATATAAGAATCAATTCAAAACGTTAAAAAAATTTCATGAATATGATATATTTTTAATATATTTAAATTAATGTTTCTTTTATCATATATTTTAAAAAAGGTAACTCTTCAAAAATTATCTATTGGTAGTAAAAGAATACATGCATGTTTTTATGATGAATTTCCAAATTTCATACCTAGTATTTATATTTAATTTAATATTTCATTAGATCCGGGTGTAACAACACTTATTAAAATAACCCTTGTCAAATAGATCATGTAGAACTTGCATAAGTGAAAAAGTTATTATGGGAGTTTCGTGATAAACTGTTAATTCATATTATTACTTAACTATGGAGTTATCATGTTTCAATTTTTAAAAATATATATGAATCCATAAATATTTGAATTGGTTTCTGATAATTTAATAAAGTAATTATTAAGATTATATACACACTACCTCATGTTGATGAATTGTTTGATGAGATATAGGGAGATCAATATTTTTAAGTTGTTGATTTAAGGTTCGGTAAACATCATATGAAGGTGATACTGGTTGACATTCAGAAAATGGAGTTTAATAATAAGTATAAGAATTGTGAGTCGTTGGTTATTCCCTTTGTGTTGAGAAATTATCCAACAATTTATATGGATATTATAAATAGATATTTCCATGAAGAATTTTATATGTTTTAGGATTCATTTATTATGGATATTTTAGGTTATTAAGAATTATGATAATCATTTATGTATTTTTTTCTACAGATCATCACATAATGGAAGTAATATGAAAAAAATTGAAAAGGTAATTTTTAGATACATTTTATTTAATTCTTTGGATATATCTTAAATAAATATGGAATAAATATTCATTCATATATAATAGATTTTGATTTTGAATGAAATAGTCCAAGAAATGTTACATTGATTCCTAGTTTCACAGGATTAGTAATCTATTTACAATGGCATTGTAAATATTATGTGTCATTATAAAGCTGTCTAAGAATGTTCACTTGAATCCTTTACAGCTTCATCTAAAAAAATGAAATTAACGCTTTTAGGGAATTAAATTTATATTTTTGAATTATCTAATATTTTCCTTTCTATATATTAAAGATAAAAATTTTATTAATAATTATTCTTCATTACTGGGGATATTTTATTTTCAATCCTGATTGATTCAGTAATTGGAAATTATTCATTTCAATTAAAATATGGTAGTAAAAAATCATTTTCCTGACCTTGAACCTGAATATATAGTTTTTTACATTTAAAAAATATGATGCACCATATATATAGAGTAAAATATCAAATATATAATGTTAAATAAATTTAACTAAAAAATCAATTAGAGAGAGATATGAATTAGATAGAATGGAGATGTTTGCAATTGAAACTGGATTCTGACTTCTCAATTCATCACCATCTAGTTAAAGAGAAATAATTTGATAGGTATTTGAGTTTAAATGATAATTTATCAATAACTATAATAACTCTAAAATATTATCCATGGGATAATGATTTGACGAATGTTTATATAAATTTTGAATGCAGTTACTTTCTAAACAATGTTTTATTTGTCTCTAAAATCACCTCAATCAAATAAATGTAAAAAAAACTTGATCAAATTTAAAGAGTTACAAGAAAATGTAGTACTTGTTAAGAGAGGTTACTTTTCTAAATATAATTTTTATAAGGAAGGATCATTTAGATTAAAAATTATGATATATAATTTATATAACCCTAGAATTAATATAAATATATTTATTAAATATTATATTTTTCTAGTTTTGGTTAACATGATAAATTTAAGAATGTATTGAGATAGTTTGGGACATTTTTTGATGAAAAAAATGAAGAATAGTTTTCCAAATTTCACAATGAAATTTTTGATTTCTAAACTATTTTTGAAGATATATGATGTTTATCCAAGGGTAATTCAGCATTCATTTATTGTTCTATATTATATATAGGATAATATATCCATTTAATTTTTTTTTTGTGTTTCTATATGCATATTGAGTTAAAAATATGACGAGTGTAATTGTTGAATGAATACCTGAATATTCATATTTTAATTCATTTCGAGATAATATCACATGGGATGACAATTAAAAAATGTTACAAGGGGAATATTTCGATTACATGGACAAATCACTTTTTTAAACCTATGTTTTTTCCTTGATATACTAATATATTTTTGAATTTCGTCATAAGACATTGTTTATTGAAAAAAAATTTAGTATAACATTTCATCATAAATAAGATGAATAGTTAGCAAGAATGATTAATACACTTAATAAAATGATACGTTATTCTTCAATATTTTACTAGGTAATATGGTTAAAATATCATTCATAAGATTAGTTTCCATATAATAAGATTTTTTACTCTAGTATATTTTCTAAATTATTAGTGGAAATATATAGAAATAATGGAAATATATATGTTTTTGGGTTGATGTATGTGAATGATAGTTTCTTATAATTTAATTAGTTGATAAAATGGATTATATGTCAAATATTATTCAATATTAGTTGAGGGTGGCTCGGATTTGGAAGAAAATTTATGCAGATTATTAGTGGAAAGATCATTTATTCTAGGTATCTTATCTTGTTTTTCTTAATGTATATCTATGAAAATGTGATATTTATTTTAGTAAAATGGGGATTCATTGTCCCATGATTAATGTACTGTATAAATATAAGTTATATTTTTTTAACATTCCTACCTAATATTGTTACATATGATTTTATCATAGGCACATGACATAATTGAGGTTTGGTTATTATGAAAATATATTCAAGAAGTATATCATTTATTGAGCCTTGAAGCATATTTATTGAAAAAAAACCTTCATATGTGTAAGGGAATGTAAAAAATATTTTATTAAAGGATCATATGTTACAAAAGAAACTAATATTTTTCTGTTTATTTTTCCTTTAAGAAACATATGTTTTTAGAAGAAACATGAGAATTAGAAAAGTTTATGAAGGTTAAATTTACTCACATGTTAATGTAATAAAAAAAATAATGAGAAAATAATTTCCAAAATGGGGTAAGAATGTAAAAATACATGTAATTGTTGAATAAGTAATTTTATTGTCTTATTCTAACTCATTAATAATATTTTATATAATTATATGTTGTATAATAATATTAAGTACTAACCCAGTCTGAAAGAATATTGTTTTATTCATATTAAATTCCATCACATATGTTATGTTTTTTATTTAATGGAATGAAATAAAAATTCTATAATTTTATGTTTGAAAAATAATCATTAGTTTTTAAATCACTATACCAAAATTAACATAGGGTTATAATTTGATAATTTTATGAAATATTCATTTTTGTAAGAATTGTGACGTATTTGTAGTTTCTTATATCTAGTATTTTATTTTAATTATATAATTTTATTTAAAATAATATTTTTAAAATAATAAAATAATTATACTCTAATTAAAAATTATATAATTAACTAAATATGAATATAAATTATACATGATTCTGTTATAAGTCTATATTTTATCTTATAGATGAATTTTTCTAAAATGGTTTATTTGATGTGTTTTTCATTTTAATATTATATTTCTTATATAATTCATTAATTTATATTATGGAAATGTTATTTCATAATTAAAATCACGAGGTCCAAAATTGAGAAATAGTTCACTCATATTTTTTAAAATTTATCAATAGTAACCATAGTAAATATTTGTAACAATGGTAAGGGTAAATTGTGTTATTATAGGTTACAAATAATTTTCTTAAGGGAAAAATAATTAAAAAACATTCATTTAATCTATTATATTATTTTTTTTGACCAAACCAATATAATATTCTATTATATGGAAAATATTTCTATTTTTTTAATCACTTATATAATACATTAATAAAATATAATACTAAAAATTAAACTCAATTTATCATAAAATATAAAATAATATTTTACATTGATAAATGAAAATTATTTTTTTAATGTATATTTTAAATTAAAATTAATTTATTTAATCATTACAACTTTTTTTGTTATTAGTTATGTGAAAAATGCTTTAATTTTTTATGAAACATCTACTCATTTTTTAGCAATAAAGCATAAAGATCATTAATATATTTCTTAAAACTATTAATTTAATTATTATTCGATGATATATAGTTTTACATTAATTTTAATTATTATTATAACATATTATGGGAATTTTAATGGATTATATTGAGATACAAAATTTCCATATTGTTTTTTAGTTGAAATTTAAGGACTATATTAAAAACTAAATAAATGATATATTATAATAAATAATATTTTATTATGTGATTTGAAATTGATAAAAATAAAATATTTTACTAATTATTGGAAAAATTGATTAATATATAATCGTGGATCCATTTTTGGGTCACACGTCATTTTTGGGTAACATTCTCGACGCCAAAAAAGTATAAAATATTCATATAACTATAAATTACAAAATTATAAAAGAAGAGGGTAATATAAAAGGTAAAGAAGAAAAAAACACATAAACATGTACAGAAATTATTTAAGGAGACTGTATCATAAAATTATAATAATATATCAAAATTATATCAATTTGATATATTTTTAATGAAACAAACTTATATTAATTTAACACATTATATAATTCCAATATTTTTCTACCCCTCACTTTTATAAGGGAACCAAATATCCTCTTTTCCTCACAAATATTTATAACCCTGTATTATATAACCCTTAAAATATGTCAATCCATAAATCTATACATATTTTTAATATGACCTTTATTTATTATAAAATCATTCTATATTCAAGAAAATGAACTCATTGTTCCTGAAAAGAAATATTCTCTACCAATTGAACAAAGTCATGGTTTAAAGAATAAGAAGAATCATAAAAATACTTCCTTTAAATAAACACATGAAAAATTATGTGTACCTGAAATTCACTTGGTGATAATGCATGTCGGTAGGATATTGATCCAAAATTATCAATTATTTCATAAGGTTTAATTAAGAATGGGCTTAAATACACTCTCCAACCAAAATTCATCACACATTTTGATGGATAAACATTTAATAATACATTATCTCCTTCTTGAAAAGAACTATCATTCTTACGGTTTTCTAAATAATATGTATACCTTCTCTATAGCGACCCTCACTTTTGATATATTAATATTACTTAAATTTTACAGAGTACATAAAAATTTATATAAATAGATTCCCAATGACCATAATTTTCTATTTCATTCATAAAATTAGAATCATAAACACTCGTACATAAATGAGATAAATTGTCTCCCATAATGTTTAAAACCCTTATTAGAAACAATGTACATAATTCATATCTTCATAACATGGGAGAATGAAACATAAAATTGGTGAGTTTAGATACATAGTATCAGTTAACAAAGGAGATACATATGCATAATCCAGAGCATAATGATATAAGAACATGATAATTAAAATTGAAGATCATTCCCTCTATATCAAAGATCATAAACATGAATCAGGGAATAAATCTTGAGAGTTCATAAGATATGAATTATATGTAAATAATAAACATATTCTAAGATATCATAACATATAAATGAAAAATGGAATTTTGATAGACACAAAATACTATATAATGATTTACATTATAGTAAAGGTGTTGTTTTTGAGGCCAAATTGTATGATATTATTGGAAAATGTTTTTAGAATTACTAGATTTAAAATAACACAATTTTTTTTACTGAAGAGAGTGTAATGTTGTGATTTCTTTGAAACACTTTCGTAAATATCTAATGTTCCAAATTGTAGAAAAAAATTACCAATAAAAGAATTAATCAAGAATAAGAATAGTGGAATTAAATTTAGGAAATATATTTTGAGATGGAACATATTATTTAATAAAGGGAATCATTAACATAAATAATTATTAAAAAGATGTGTTTATTATTCAAAAAAAACTTACCACATGGTAACATTGAACAATACACCTGAAGTGAAAAAAAATTAAATCACATGAATATAAAAATATCATTAAAAGATTTAGATTCGTGAGATTAAATTTAAAATTCCTTATATATAACTCATGGAAAAATATAGCAGCCTAACATGGCATTTGTCTCAAATAATTAAAATAATGATAAAACTACATTACCGATTTAGAAAATTTTAAAATATGAATACCATGATAAAATGTTCATAAATATAATAGATATTTACAAATATTTATATTTATAAAAATCATATAATAAATCCATGGGAATTATTTAGACCACACAAAATGAATTAGTACTGAACAAATCATGTATCTCAAAGAAATAAAAATTGAGATGAAATTTCATTACTATATGTATTGAATCTCACTTTACATGTAAAATATTATCTTATGACAAATTTATGTTTATTAAAAATCATCAATATAAGCATATTATTATATAAAATACCATACATGGTTTTATTATGGCCATATAATCCCGTTTTGTTAATAATGTTTCCTCAATGTTTATCTTCGAGTAATCTCCACTTTGTTTTTCACATGTGTCTCATTTTTATATATCATTGGTCCTTAAACATATATAATTACTTCCATAATTTAAAAAATGATATAAATATCATTTATTTTCAGTATATTTGTATTATAATAATATTTATAATATATATAAGTGTGAAATGGAATACAACATTCAAATAGACGGTAAGTCATACACACACATGAATGTTGTTTCCGTTTTTATTAGAGTAATGATAAAAAGGAAGAAAAGGTAATATATGTATATTTTTTAATAATATCATTATGTTATCATTGTAATTATATATATATCATATATGTTATCTAGAACTTATCCTTAATACATTCCATATAGTGTGTAAAGGAATCACATCGCTTTGAGGGGGTGTAGTCTGCAATTCCTCAACTAAAATTATCGTATTGCAATCAAATTGAAACTATAATGACGTTTGATTTATAAGGATTACAAATTCTGAAGGGAATAATAAATTTAATAAATAAAATATTTAAATGTAGTTTTTATCATAATGTTCTTCATGAGAGGTGGTAGTGGAAAAAATAACAATCATAATTTTCTTAGGTAGTAGTTCGTCGTACATGTAAAAAATATTGTGAATGTAAAAAAATGTAGAATTAAAACATCTTAGTATATTTATAATTATATTTTGGCTACATATTAATTTAATAGGATCATTTGTAGGGGCTTTTTATTTGATATTATATTATACAACTAGAAGAATAATGTTACCTATCATTTGAGTAACTCCTTTTTTTCACCAATGATATTGAAGTGATTAAATTATTCAATATTAGAGATCATTATAAAAATAAATTCAGGATGTTGAGAAAATTTATTTAATATATGGTGTAATACAATTATTCTTTAGAGAATTGATGATGTGGGAGGAGAGGAGGGATTTTATATTGGAGGAGGAGTGACACTCTTATAAATATTGGGAAATAGAATTCCACCAATGCTTTTATCAAAAATGTGAATCCTATAAGGGTAAAAATTATATAAAATGTTGTATGGGGTTAAAATATGTATAATAATTTTCCCTTATTCATTTTTTGTATGCTTGTTCCCTTATGATTAATATTCAGTCCCTAATTTATCATTATTTTACCTTAATCATTGTAATTGATTTTAATTATTTTCTCAAAATATTTTCGAAAAAAACCAATTTGAACTTATTATAAAAAATAAATTTTGAAATTTTATATATGAAACCATTTTTCCATATTATAATCACACAAGAGGATGAAATTAATTTAAATTTATTCATTTAGTCGGGTCAACAAAGTTAGTTTGTTATATTAAAACATCCTAAAAATTTCTATGTATTTATTCACTATTTCAAATTGAATTTTATTACAATGAATTAAATTTTATTAATTTATAATTTTCATATAATTTCCTTTCAATCCAATTTAAAATATAAATTATATTTATAAATTAAAGAGTTTAAAATGTTGTTTCAAATAAAATTTTTCATTTTTCACAATTCCTTTGAAAATAATTAATTTCCAAAAAAAGCATCATATTAACCCAAATCTTTTTTTATAAATTCTAAATTAAAATAAAATTTTTTTTATACACTTATTTTTCTAATTATGCCTAAATTTAATTTTATTATTTTTACAAAAAGTTAATAATGTTTTTCATTTGATAAAATTTTATTTTTAAACATATTAGGTCTTTACCAAAATCGATATCTTTCATTATAAATATGTTTAATTTATATTAAAAAATTGTAAAAAATAATTTAGTGTTATTTTATAATATTCATATTACAATTTTTAATGGATGGGTTATAATTGTCTCATTTAAAAAATTATAACTATAAAATGATTTTTCATTTAAACTATGTGTTGTGTGTTGTCACACATGTATTTTTATTTTAATGTACTTATCAATTTTATTTTATCATCTTTTTATTACATTTATTTTCTTTTTAGTTTTGTGAGAAAAATTTAAATTTTTTCATTTGAAGTGTGTGATTCATGGATAACAAACTATTAGGGGAAAATGTATGCCTCACCCAGGAAACTGTGCATCATGGTGTCATTCTTGGAAAGGGATGATACACACTATTATTGCATAGTTTTTCCAACAATGTGACTAATCATGTTATGTGAATAATTTGGGTACGTGTGACGACATGATTTATTCACTATTTGGGAAACCATGCAGAAAATATAGTTCATTAAAATGTGAATCTTACCATTTCACCCCACCCCAGATATAACCAAAATACAACCATTTCATCCTCATTAGATATTTTAAACCCAAGGTCCATCACCTCAATCCCTTGGCCTCATTAGATCTAAATTTATTTGTGGTTTTTTGAAAATCGTTCATTATTTATCAAGTAAGTCTCATCCTCTCTTAGTTTCTCCCTATATTGTATGATTTTATTACTATATCATGGAATTTGATTTCTCTAGTGGGTTTAGTGTCATTTTTAGGTTTATATAATAATTTTTTGGTCTACTTTTGAGGTTTATGGTTCGATCATGCATTTAACGGGTACAATTTATTTGTGGTTGATTTTTACACTGTTTTATGGATGTTTCTTCACTCAAGGAATGTTTTTAAATGATTAATCATTTATTGATGATTATATTTTATTTCATGTGTGTTTAAATTTGTTCAATATAGTTTTTGTGGTGTGTAAAATGAATTTTTGAAATGATTCGAGCAACTTTGGTGTTGAAAATGGTGTTTAAAAGAAAATATGTCATGTTATTGGTGCGTTTCATATATTATTCTTTGATTGAAGCCATAATTCTATTTTATAAAACGTTATAATGGAGAGAATCATGTTCAAAAATGGTTTATGTGTGTGTTTGGTTTCAAAATGGTTTTTGTATGTGGAAGTATTGGGTTAACATGTGTATTTACATAATTTGGATTGTGTATATGTGAATGTGAGGACGTGGGTGATATGTTGAATGGAAATTAATAAAAAAAAGGAATCTTAAATATTTACGTGGGTGGACTAGGACTACTATACTAGATGACTTGAAATTAGTTCATCTTGGATGCATCTACAAGGATTGACTATACGACGCTTCCTAAATGATGATGATGATGATTAGACACCCCTAGTCCCATGATGTGTCCCCTCCCAGGGGATTGATCATAAGAATGTTGTTTTTCATGGTCTCTATATCAATTTTCACTAAAATACAGTGTTCCAAGTGTTTTATTTCTAGATCGCACTTATAGGGTTTTCTTTTGACATAGTTATCTTTAGTGATATCATACTTACCATTGACATAAGGTATACATTATTGGTTATTATAAAAATAATTAATACTACCTTTTAAAAATATTCCAATATAAATATTTCATGTTTTAGATTTTTTAAATATTCATGATAAATTACCATATAATGTTTATATCATGATGATTTTTATTTGTTAGAATACTGCTGGGATTTGGATCAAACACTACTTACACCAATGGGTGTAAGTATAATTGGTAATGTCTGATACACATAAAGGAAATGTGTTTGGATTTTATGGTTTGAGATGCTAGTGGTGTTCCCTTACTGGTGTTGTGGCGGTTCCTTGAGGTCGATGTTTCACTTTTAATATGGTCTTTTAGATATAGTGATTTGTTTACTTTTGGTTTTAGACCTTTTGATTTTTTATTTCATGTTTTAAAAATGAATCTAAAAATGATTTTTACCTTTTATAGATGGAATTATTCATTTTTTTATACTTATGATTTATGGTTGTTTATTTGAATGAAATTAGGTGAAATCATTCCAATGTTAAACTATTTACACCCAATAACATGTTACCAGCCTGTGGGGATCGAGAACTCACTTTGGTCATGCCCTGAAACACGTCGGATATCATGTGGATGATCCTTTATCTTGGTTCATGAAAAAATGATATCATAGTAGGTCATGATCATATTTGTAATGTAATTTGATATTAGTATGGATATATAGAATTTGGGACTATCGATAGTTGATGTAATGGTGGTGATTTGGGTTCCTTTGTAGAAACCCTCATGACTGAATTCAAGTATCCTGGAAAAGTTTTGATATTTGGTAGAATTATGCTCTATGTTATACATGTAATTGGTAGAGTCTACGTAGATATTGGATGGGGGTGAAGGTGTTTGTATGTCATGTTATTTTTACGGGTTTGATTTTTTTTCAGAATTATTGGATTTTAGTATTTGTTACCATTTCATAAAATTATCATATTGGTTGTATTGATTATTTTTTATGGATTATTAATTCTGGTAAAAAAACATATAAACTCAATAAAGCATCTGTAGACACTAGAATAGACTATATAGGCACTTTCCTCCATAATTGATCAAATTCTAGTGGAAATTATAGATAAGGATGTCCAAGATTTGGTGCAGCTTTTGTTAACTAAGCTGAACCTAGTCCTGTAATGGATAAATATCTATTGTTTCATAAAGACAATGGTCATTATTTATTATGTATAATGAAATGACAAGAAGTATAATAATGCATTGATAATATAGAATAGGTTATTGATATGGTTGAAACAACTGATGAATTTAATTAACGATGCACCTTGATCCTTCTAGAAGGTCCCAGAAAGAGGTGAAAGGACTCAATGGTGCATGCTGGAAAGCATGAGAAAAAGAACAATAATGACATAAAAGATGTTTTATATAATCATTAATTTCATGAGGTCTTCACTTATGCTATATCTTGGAAGTTTATTGATCTTGGATAAGGTACCAGTCTGTGATAGACTATGTCAACCACTTTTTTGATCTAGTTTAGTAGGCAATTGAAATCATTTCCAACGAGTAGATATAGTTAAGATATTTGATAGGGGTTATGGCTAGATATATATTCTCAGGTATTTTTATTTAATAAGATGACCTATTATAAAGTGGTTGAACATGATTTTATTGTGGAGATTTACCACAAGGGAATTAATGGTTCCTTTTTTTCTATGTAACTAATGGATAGTGTCATTTCATCTATGAAAAATAGTATGTGTGCTGAGAAAGGGAAGAAGGGAGGTTGTAGTTTTGGCCACCCCTCCTGGAAGTCCTCATTTAGGGCTTCAGTTTTTGCGTTGATTGTGGTCCATCACTTGAGTAAGGTAGGGAACATTCAACCTATATGTAAATCATCTTTTAAATCATTCCATTTGTTTGGACCTATATAAACATTCATCGTTTATGAAAAGCGATGAAACTGTGATTGTGTGATGCAAGGTCTATGACTCCCAGATGGGGGTCATCGTAGTCCAAGCCATTCATCATGGTGGAATATTGGTTTGGTGGTCGAGGTTTATGGAATGGATCCTCTAACAGTAAAGGTAGGTTCAGGGAAAATCCGTTAGAACTTTGAAATTACTGAATCTCCCAACAAATATCATGTCATATGTGATGGTTTGGTAACTAATCTTTGTAAGAAGCGAGATAAGGTTCTCATGTGTCCATATTGTGCACTCACAATGTTAGGGTTCAAGATATGACATATTTTAGTGTAATATATATGTACATTATTGATGTAATCTACTGTATAGATTGGATGAAGCTCTTTTAGGAACATATTTACTGATATAGGTGGTAGGTGAGTTTTTTTTTCACTTGATAGAAGTACATTTGTTTTTCAGATAGAATGGGATCCTTAGTGGGGATGCTGTTGAATTCCAATTCTAGAGTTAGGAACTATTATATTTCAGTTGTCATTGATCTCATTTTAAAAAAATGGTGGTTCTCATGATGGTTTCTTACCACTAATGGTGGATGAATTCCAATCAGGTTTCATAGAGGATTTTTGGGTTTTCATTCGAAGTAGTATGTGGAGTTCTCGATTGATTTCATTCTAGGGATGAAGCTGATATCTACTCCCCCATAGTGTATGGACCCTACAAAGTTAATCGTTTTAATGGTACAAATTAAAAAATTGAAATCCAAATTATAAATTCATCCAAGCATCACATCATTGGTAGCTACAGTCTCATATAAAATTAAGGATGATTGATCTCTCTGGGAGTGTATTGATTACTGGAAACTGAATATGATAATAAACAAGAAAAAATATCACTTTTCATAAATTGATGAATTTTTGGATTTGTTAAAATGGGTACGATGACTTTCCAAGATACAAATGTGTTCTAGTTTTCCCTATGTTAGGGTGACCAGGGTGGACATCAGAAAACGGATTTTAGAAGTAATTTCATCCATTTTGTGTACTTGTCTAGGACCTTTAGGTTGACGATTACTCTAGTAGTCTTCACGGGGCTTATAAATATAGTGATATAGTAGTATCTGGACTCTTTTGATATCGTATCCATGGATAAAATCTTAATTTACTCCAAATATATTATGGATCATGATATGCATTTCTGCATCCAATTTGGAACTCCTCGGGACCATCACCTTTAAAAAAAAATTCAAATTCTATATTAGATGGGTGATGTTTTTGGGATATGTGATCTTATAACACGGGGTATTAGTGGATTCCAAGAATATAAGTGTTGTGATTTCACGGGAGAAACCAATGAATGTGTTTGAGATTAGAATCATTCTAATCATGGAAGGATATTAAATACAGTTTATTTGAGATTTCACATTACTTTATTCGTCATTGATAGATATTACTTGAAAGTGGATGAGGTTTGAATGGGTCCCATAACTCCAAACTCCATTAAAAAATATCAATTAGCAGTTCAATACTACTCATATATTGATCTTTCCCATAGCTGGAGAAAGAGTTTTTTATGATGAATCTGGCATACGTATCTAATGTGTACTTATGCAGAATAACAATGGGGTTGCGAATGACTTTATCCAACTCTGTCCAACTGAACGGAACTATCTGAACCATTACTTGGAGTTAGAAATAGTGTTCACACGTTGAACATAGGATTCCTCAACATCTTTTGTAATTTATTTTTTGAATAATCAGATCATTAAATATTAGCCTCTATTTTCTTCAAGAAATATCTAAATCTAAGGAATCTTTATTGGGTTGAGTACCCTCAGATGTTTGTTTTTCATATCATTTATACCCAGGTAAAATAAGATTTTAGAAAAAATGTTACAGTTCAATTTTTTTGTAAATCTAATGAAGAGTGAACTTCGATTTGGAACATTTCTCATATGAATTTGGAATCCACGGAGCACAATGCTTGTATATTATTGGCTATTGATCTGTTAGATCCCTTCATATAGAGTTTTTTTAGTGGGAGAATCCCTGTAACAGACAATTCTACGTGTCTATAATGTTTTTTCATGGTGGGAAGATGCATTTGTGATTGATTGTTGTCTCCTGAAGGAATCATATTCTTCTAGGGAAACATCATGGTTTGGTTATCTATATGGGAGGTGGTGATATCGGATAGCCTCTAGCCTCACTAGGTTATTCATACAATATCCACCCAGATTTATTATGTTGTGTGTTAGTAATTATGATTGTAAATTATGAGACATGATATAATTTAATTCAAATGCTAGTGTTGTACATGTCAGTATGCAAAAGAAATTCATTAGAGGTTATCTTTCTTATTTAGCTTCAATCGATTCCTACCAAGAAGTGGGATGAGAACCCGCTAGATTTTTTTTGTATTACCATGTACACCTTGAGGGAAGAATGAAATTTGTGTAGTGATTGATTGTATGGAAAAAGATGACCACCTCAATCCAATCATTGATTCATAAAAGGTGGATGAGTTTGGAGTGTTATATGGTCAGGAGGTAGTAAGGATTCATGGTGTACTATCAAAAAAAGAATATAATAGGGTCCCCAAATTAACCATGCAGTTTTAGGAGGTAATTTAAAAGTAAATGGGGTCACTTATTAATTTTATTATGGAATAAAATCCTCAGATGAATGTTCACACCAAACTAGTGAATTGGATTTCAAAAGACATGACATAATAATTTTTATTGAATATAGGTGGTTCATAGTATTTCCATTTGGGATTGGTTGAGTTTTCATATTATAATGGCTACTAAAGATTCCTTCGAATGCCTCTGTTTGACGATCTCTATTGTTGGTCATGTTAGTCACCTTTTTTATAGAAGAGATGTGTGAGGCCACAACTTTGGGACACAGTTTATTAGAAGTGATATATGATAAGGTCAAACTAATATTGCTATTTTTGAGGACATATTAGATTCTCAAAAAGTATTATGCTGACCATAGACTCATAGATCATTAATTTTTTGGGTGATTGGGTGTTCCTAGTAGTATCACATATATTGGTTCTTAACTATTTCAGAAAGGAAGGTAAGATAACAATGAGGTAGGCCTAACCCGTTAAGATCACTAATATGATTGGTAATGTGGAATATAAATTTGATATGGCCTCATAGTTATGATCAATAGATGATGCATTCTATGTCTCATAGTTGAATAACTATCAACCAGATCCATCTCATGTGATGAATTTGGAAGAGTTGGAGATTGATCCTGACTTATTAATCATTGAATGGATAGTATAGTTTGAGGATTACAATGATAAGGTTCATCAAGGGATGTTTAGTCTTTTGGTATGTTCTCTTTTTCAATACGATATCAATATACATGAAACTCAGCATCAGATGTAATGGGTGGAGAAAGAGTACCAATTTCTATTCTCTAATCACGCAATTGAGTGACTTTCTAAGATGGAATGTTTTTATGGGGGAGATAATTGTCACACATATGTTTTAATTCTCATTTTATAATTGTATTTTTTATCCAATGTTTATTCCTTGGGATTCCTTTTTTCATGGGGAAAATGGAAAAATTGGATTTGGTAGGGGGTGGCGCACGATATCCACAAGGATAATGGAAATTATAAAATGTACCTAGGAAACCATATCCCAAGGTGTCTTTTTTTGATAGATCTAAAATGCACTTTAATAATATGTTTGGAAAATCTGTTTGACAAACCCTGAGATGTGTGGATTAGGGAGAATTCATAGTTGCTGGAAGGATTGGAAAACATTTTGGGAAAACTTGGCAGACTTTCCATGTCATAAAATGGGACGTTTTCCATTTCACTCCTACTTGGATTTCACCCCAAAACACATAATTTCTTCCCCATTCAATATTTATATCCCTATGTGCTTCACATCCCTCACCTTGCCTTATAAGATCATCATTTTATGGGGTTTTGGTTCACTTACTTTATGATTTCTCACAGATGTCTAATCCTCTCTTACATTCTCCTTACCTTCTACTGTTTTTCTTTCTCTGCCTTGGGGTCTTGAATTTTCTAGTTTATTGGCCGAAATTATTAGTGTTATATATTAAATTATTGGGTATAATATTGATGTTTTAGGCTCAATCATTCAACAATGGGATGATATTGAGGTGATTTTGTTGTTTTACATGTTATATTGGATTTTTCTTCCCTCAATGGATGTACTTTCATGATTAATCATTATTCAATGACTTTAATATTCTTTCAGGAGTGTTTTTGTGGGCTCTATAAATTTTTTTGTGGTTGAAAAATGGGTTCTTGAAAATATTCGGAGTGATTTGCTATTGGAAAATGTGTTTTCAAAGTAAAAGTGTATTGATCCATGTGTGTTTCATATATATGTAATTGTATGATTCCCTAAAATAATTTGATAAAATGTATGAATTGTTCTAATCATGTTTGAAAATGGTTTGGTGTGTGTTTGTTTTCTATGTGAATTTTGAATGGGGAAATTCTGGTATAACATATCTGTTTACATTGATTGGATTCTATATATTCAAAAGTGATTTGGTGAGTGATATGTGGAATGGATATTGAGCACAAAAGGGAACCTTGAGTATCTCAGTGTCCGAACATGGTTTAGTATACTAGATGGAATAAATATGGTTCTCCCTAGATTTATATAGAAGGATTGAAGATTCAAAACTATATAAAAAATGATGATGAGGATTGGGTACCACTAGGCAAATTAGATATCACCTCTTAGTGCCTCGTGCATGAGAAAATTATATGAAATTGTTTTTATACAAATTTTCATTATGATATAATTTACACAGTGTCCACTTCTAGCTAGTTTCTGTAGAATATTCTCAGGACATAGTAACCAATGGTCAAATTATACTCATTATCGGCATATCCTTAACATTCATTCTTATTTAAAGGAATAAATATTGTTTTATTTTAAATATATTTCCATAAAAATATTTCTAGTTTTGTATTTTCAATAAAAGAATGTTTCTTTATCATAAAATATTATTAGCATCTGGAATATTATATTGAGTGTCATCCTATTGGGCTTGGTTAAAACTCTACCTACTCCTTTCGGTGAATGAATACTTGGTTATTTTTTATACATGTAAAGGCAAGGTGTTTGGAGAATGTTATTTGGGATCCTAGTGGTATTCCCTCATGAGTATTATGGTGGTGGATTTAGGATGTTGTTCCTCTTATTATATGGAGGTTCATATGATAGTGACTTATTTTCAATTGGGTTTAGACTTGTTGGGTTTCTATTTCAGGTTATAAATGTGAATATATAATTTCTTATACCAAGTTTGGTTGTGATTATTAAGTTGTGGTTTATTTATTATAGATGGTTGTTTTAGTTTATAAAAATTGGTTAAATATTTCCCATTTTATATTGTTGATATCTAGTCTTAATTTTCCATCATGTGTGAATAAATAACATCATTTGGATCATTCCACAAACCAGATTGGGTTTTCGTTTGGATTGATCTCCAGTATGGTTTGTAACATTTATAATGTACACCATGTGATTTTTCTAGGTAATGTTTTCCAACTCGATGTTCTATGTAAAAAAGCTCAAATTTATGTTGTGAGTAGTGAATGATTAACATGGTGTTGTGTATTAGTGAATCAAAACCGAGTTACTTTATAAAATAAAATATTTTCAGTGTTGAATAAAATGAAAAATATCAAAAATATTAAATTAATTCGAAATAAATTATTCCCAAAACACATTGTGTTATAATCTACCTCCTTATAAAGAATGTTTCCCTAAAAATTCATCTGGATTATCAATGGTTAAATATTAAAAAAATTCAGTCTTATAAATAAACATTGTAAGAATGAATTATAAAACAACCCTTAATAATGGAATGTGGGAACCCTGATGGTTTTCCACTATGACATATAAGTATGTTTTCACATGGTAGAACATGTGTGGGGAGTGAATATTATACATGGAGGAAAAGAATAAATATTTATAGGGAGTTATTTATGTACTCAATCACAATAAAGTGAATGATCAGATAAAATTTGAGGGCCTCAAAGGAAAAAATATGTGATGACTTATTAGTACATCAGTTAGAAAAACTGTTGTATTAGGATACCATTTTTTGATCATTATACTATATTTCTATAATTCGATTATTGGCCAGGAATATAAGAAAATATAAATACCTTATATATTTTTATAAAAAAATATTTCTTCTTCTTTTGGTGAATTTAACTATTACTATTTATTCCAATACATCTATAAATGGATTCCAATATATTAATTATTATTCGAGAAGCACAAAAATACACTTTTACAGTCATTAAGTCCCATAAAATAATAAAAAATATAAATATTTATATATAAATATTCATAATTTCAAAATGGTTTATGTATAAAAATATAAATTTAAAATGTGACACTAATATTTCATCATATATAATTATTCATTAAAAACAATTACTCACTAATCAGGACCTTGCATTGGACAATGATAGTCATTAAACCATTATCATCATACTGTTATAGGTTCTTGACCTGTGGCTTTATGAGATGTGATTTGTAGTCACCTAATATAGATTATTTACCTTTCTAAACCAATTTATCATAATTTCCATAATAATTTTGATTGATATATTTGAAATATAGTTAATCACTAAATAACCTTTTATTGAATATTTTCAATACAATATAAATAAATAAATACCTCATCCAGACATAAAATTTATCTTCTTATTAATACTTGACATTATAACCCCTATGAATGATGAAAATGAAAAAATCTAGAAATAAAGACATGAAATCATATTACAATCGATCACCCATATATGACTAAGTAGATATTCATTGTCACATTCCAAACATGTGAATACCCTTGGAGTAAATTGACATTGAACATGGTAACATCTTAAATTAGCATGAATCTATTAATATAACATGAACTATACCTTATTCTATAGATTACAAGATATATTCCATAAATCCTAGAACACGTATCCTTTATCTATAATAGTATGAGTTACTTTTTGAGAAGTGCATAATTAGATTCAAGGTAATACATACAATCAAATTTACATTATCATGTCCCACATATCATTATCCAAATAGCAATATCTTTTTGTAAATAACATATTATAGTTCATCATTCATTATTAAAAATATCACCATGTCATTAAATTACATTTTCAGTCCATCCAAATCATTAAAAATAATATTTTAATTCCATATAGGAAAACATTAACTTGAGAATCCTTGTTTATTTCAATATTCATATAAATTAATTAATTAATCCAAAATAAATAAAAACATAGATTATTCATCTTTATAAATAATAAGTAATAAGGGCACATCATCCTATTATATAGTATGTTTCCCTTTCAAATTTAACCAATACTCTTATAATCATAAATAATATAACCATTACTTGTACCACTTTGTTGATTCATTATAGGAGAGTTCTACTTAGGACATTTATTTGAAAAATATATAGATATTCCAAAAATAATTCACATATCTTTTAATAATTCTATTATGAGGCCAATATTATCATCCATTTCATTATCCCAACTCTTCATTTTCCCATAAAATCACATCATTTGTGTCAATTATTTCCATTATAAACATATCTTCATGTTCTTCAAAGATATTCTATCTCGTGATTCATTACACATTCATTTACCTAAGGTAAATCAGTGTTCTTTCATCAATCATCTCTTTTTTCCAAACAATCTAAAACATTATTATTTTCTTTGGGGAGTCTGAGTGTTGGTTAAGGTACACATTATTAATCATATTTCATGAAAACTGCTTTTGAATGATGATAATATCATTAACTACTATGATCATACAACATAATTTATCATTAAAAAATAATCCATTACATTCAACATTGATCCAGATCCTTCTTGTTCTCTCCATTGAAGAAAAGATGAATTGTAGTATGAGAATTACTTATTATAGAAGAAATCTACATTTTTTTGAAAATACTTACATTTAGGATATCTAAAACATGACAAAATTATTTAATATATGTCACCCTATGATGATCATTGGTTATTAATAGAAAACTAATATTTACATATTTCATGATGATTTTTGAAATGTTTGTGAATTTCTAAAACATATCCCATATGTGATTCAAAATAGGTGTATAATAAGGTTTGTTATCATACTCCAAATTACATTAAGTCATGTCCGAAACATCTTGTCTATTTTTTAGTCCTACTTACTTATTCTCTAGAACCAAATCAAATTTTAGTATCTAGTAATGGATATATTTCTTTGAAACCACTTACTATACCCATTACCAAATTTATATGATTTTTTCTTATACATTTAATTTTAAATAGAATTATCCATAGAAATGTCATTAGGGTTCTCACATTGGTCTCCTCACCCTAATATTCATCAGTTAACTACAAAATTTCTCTGATACCAACTATAGAGATCCTCAGTTTTTTAAACATTCACATTGCTTAAATATTTCAAAATTTATAAAACATCACACAAAAAGTCATCCAAAGATCGTACTAGTCTAGTTCCTTTGAAAACATTAAAACATAAACAATAATACACTAGTTAAAAAAATAATATCCCACTTTTTTTTCATGAATATCATTCTTATTATACACATAATACCTGATAATAATTAATCATAACCAGGTTGAAGGATAAATAAATATGGGTGAAATAAGTTGTTGAGTAATGGTAAACAAATGAGATTAGGCAACATAATAATGGGTATAAGTTCATTATAAAATGATCATTAAAATATAAAATCATAAAATGTATATAAAATACGATATAAGAATCGTCACATATATCTTGGATATTCCCAATATATTAATAATATAAAAATAATGAACATAATCGATGAGTGAATAACATAATAAACAAACATGGAATTTTAGTATATACATAAGAATATATAACGATTTCAATATTAGTCAAGTAATTATGGAAAATTACATATTATTAGAAAAAATAATTTACTCCACTAGGTTCACACCCCTTTCTAGCCCTATATTACTGAACCAAGTTCACTCCTCCTTCCAGCACTATAATACTAAACATATATCACATCTCATTATTTCCCGTTAAAACAATCCCAAGATTATTTATTCTTAAGTAATTTGTTATCAAATAATATATAAATAATTACTCAATGCATTGGAGTGGGATATTGGTCACACCCATATCTTAATGAACTCATACATACATGTGCATCAAAATTTATAAACAATAATATCACAACCAAGAACATGAAATAGGCGCCTTAAAAAAGAAATCATATATTAACAAGTGTAAAATGATAGGTTTCATAATTGTATCATAAATTTATAAACCACGAAAGGATTTGTGTTTCAAAACAATATAACTAGGGGAGAGAAAAATTCTTCATTATAATAATTCCATAATTTCATAAACAATTAAACAATTAATATTAATGGAACCTATGTAAAATTTCATAGATATAAATTAGAAGCAAAAGAAGATTTCATCTATGATGGAAAAAAATGTAATGATTTCATGAAAACATTTACTGAGGGAAATATCCCTTATAATTTTAAAATTAATCATTAAAACATAAATACTTTGGTAAAATAATTGTAATGAAAATAAAAATTAACGATTATAAATAATACATTGATAACATTTTATAATCCCTTTTCATTAATATAAAATAAATGTAGCATGAAAATATTTTATAATATTATATATAAGGATTTATAATCAATTGAAAAACCATTTCCATTAAAACATAAGAAAATCCTTGAGATGTTTTTGAAAAAAATTCCATAAAAACATATAAAGGAAGCTTGAGATCATTTTGATAACAATTTCCTTAAAAACATTTAATGGAATTTTAGAAACATATAAAAAAATGATTGTGAAAATATTTTTAGAGATACATATTATAAAAAATTAAATTATTATTGTTTAATGGAATATTCATTGAAAGGATTGTTAAAAATTTGTACAAGCTATATGAGTTAATAATAACATTCATTTTTTGATGGTGAAATTTTAGATAATTTACAAGTTCAAAAAGAGAATAAAAGATTACTATAAAAACATTCATAAAATAAAAACAATTGAATAACATTATCAAAATTATTATAGAATAATAGTATACTATTCAAGGAAATTATTTTTAAAAATCATTATTTTGAAGGAACAATGATTCCTGATCGAATAGAGGGTAATGTTATGCTTCAATAAAAAAACCTTATTAACAAAATTATGTAACAAATAGTAGAATATTTTACCGATAAGTGTATAAATAAAAAATTACAGAAGAAAAAAAATATTCATTAATATATATAAAATATATATCATAATATTTCATAAAAGGATCAAAAATCATAATAAATATCGAAAAAAAGTGAGGTTGTTTCCCTAAACTCTTACCACATGGTAACATGGAACCATACACCCATGTATGAAAATTAAAATACATTAATCTTAAAATTTAATTAATAGAAGGATATTCATGATATAGACTTTGTAATTTTTTATATACACATTATGGAAAAATATTTCAGTACGACATGACATGTGTCTCAAAGAAGTAAATTTGAGATGAAATTACATTACTGATTTGGTAACATTTGAATCATAAATCCCATTATATAATGATCTTAAAATTTATATATAAACTCCCATTAAATTAATTATAATAATAATTGAATGAATTCATGTTGTGTAGACACAACACAAAAAATGTAATGGGTGATGAATTAATAATGTATCTCGCATAAATTAAAAGTGAGAAAAAAATTCCCCTAACTTATTTCTTAACTGCCTTTGTACTCATATAATATTCCCATATAAATGATTTATGTTTATTATAAATATTATATATAATTTAATTATAACATAAAATACCATAAATGGGTTCATTATGACCCTATATTACCCTTTTGTTAACACTTCTATGTTTTGGATTAACATCAGGTAGTATTCACATGGTTTTTTGTATGTCTATTAATTAGTTATATGATTGGTATTTAAATTTATATCCTGATTTAAATAATGTAAAATATGATATAAAAATCATTTATATTATTTATATCAATAATATAAAATACTATTAAATATAAATGTATGAATTGAAATACATTTTTCATAGATACCACAAGAAGTACATATTCAAGGATGTTGGTTCTCATTTTATTTAGGTATTAAAAGAATGAAGGATAATGGAATATATTTATATCTATATATAATGACATTATAGTATAATTTTCAGGTTATATATATCATATATTTTAAATTAACCGATCATTAATACATTCCATGCAGTCTGTGAACGATTCACATCGCTTTGTGGGTAAATTAGTCCACACTTCCTCAAACATAATTATCGTTTTTACACAAAATGGATAGTAAAATGAAATTTATTTTAAACGTATTAAATAAGATGGTCGAACTACAAAATATAATATAAAAAATATCAAAATATATTTTCCTTCATAATTTCCCCTAAGAGAGGAAGTAAAGGGAAAATAAACAATTATTGTTTCGTGAGGCTGTAGTTCATAACACACTTAAACAGTATGTCTGTTACCCATTAGATGGAAGTGACTGTAAGTGTAGTTATGACACATAATATAAAAACATACTATAATATTGAGGATAATTTTTTTATTCACACTAAATTAATAATAAAATTTTAGTGGTTGGTAAATTAAATAACATAAAAGAACTTGAGGAAGAATGCTACATCTTATTTGGGTAAATCATTTGGGTTTTTACCCAAATGATTCCATAAGATTATTTATTACCAAGGTGAGGATTCCATAATGATGCTATGAATTTTTATTATATCTTTGGTATTATTTTTTTTATCTAATGTGGGAATATGGGTATTAGGAAATAAGAGGGGAAGAGGCCTTTTAATAGTGCAGGAGGTGTGCCACTCTTGTAAATATTGAGAAATGGAATTCGACCCATGTTGTTTCCATGCCAAGTTGATATAATAATGGGAATATTTCGATACATGGTAGTATATGGTAGAAATATGACTTGAAAATGGATCTTGGAAATGTTTCTATGACATTTAAGACTATTAGATTAATGATTAATCCAATATTATGATTAATTTTACGTTAATTATTGAAATCAATTTTAATTTTATTCAATTATATTTTTTGGTCAAATATTAAGTGGATCTTATTAAAAAGAAAATCATATTATGATTAAAATTATGGGTTACATTTATTAAAATTAAAATAAGATAATTTTTTGAAATTTATTTATATTTATCACATAGCCTAGTTGATATTACTGTTTTTTTAACGTAAAAACATCCAAAATATTGATATGTTTTTAACTAAATTTTAATGCAAAAATTATTTCATTTACCCAAATAGGGATTATATATAAAAAAATAATCTAATAATTCTTTTAATCTATATTAAAATGTAATTTACCCTTATAAATTATATATATGAAAAGGGGGTTTTGAATAAAAATTCTATATTTTTCACTATTCATAAAAAAATGATATTTCATAAAAAAATTCAAAAAATTATCCATATGATAATATATAAATTATAAATTAAATCAATAAAGATTATTTTATTGAATTTAATCTCTATATTCTTCTAAAATTTATTTTATTATTCATTATATAATCTCATTTAATTAATTTCATATGAGAAATAATATTTTTAATCATTTAAGGACTTTAAAAATTGTATCTATCCTTATAAATATGTTTAATTTAAATCAAATTATTTTAATATATATTTTAATATTATTTATTATTATTCATATATCAAAATATAATAGCCAATTTCTGATTATCTTATTTCAATAATTGTAATAGTGAAATGATGTTTCCTAGAAATGTAGTGTTATGTGTATTGTATTCCCTGTTGTTGTTGCTTGTAACATACACAATGTTGTTGTTTCCTAAAATATCAAGTAAAATATTATGTTTCAATTAGTCTATAATTAAATTAGTAATTCACATAACTCAACTCGAACATATTTATATTATAATTTTTTTAGTTTTTCATGAAATTAATAGATTGAAAAATATTAAATTAATTTAAAATTGTTGGTCGGAGTTGATACTGAAGAGGGGGTTAATTGTCTTCCAATTAACACTTCTATTAAAAAAATTAGTATTAAAATCCCCCAAATTAGAACGGCCCAGTCAATTAAGGCAGTTGAGATATAATTGACTTATTGTTCAATAGGTCTCTCAAAGGTTGAGTACTCCTCAATTGAATCAGTATGAGAACTAATAACACTTTCGAAACATGTTTACTAAACAAATCACATATACTCACAACCCAGAACTAACTATCAGAGTGAATGTAAAAACAGATTTTTGTCTTTGCTAATAAGAAAATCGGATAAATGTAAAAAAGAGTAGTGGAAAGATGAACACAAAAATTTAAACAAGAGGTTCAATCTTAAGTCAAGACCTAGTCCACTCCGCTTGGTGATCACCTTCCACCAAGCAATTACATTAAAAAGTGATACACAACCTGTATCGGTCTTTACAATAGTTTTCACAAACTGTCCAGGTTTTGTAACCTCTACCATAGTTATATGTGGGAAAAAATAAACTACCAATCCACACTAGGCTTCTTCCACAGTTATGCATGGGAAACAAATGATAAGAGAGTTTGGTATGGGGAGTTTTAGTATCACTAAGTTCATGCACAAAAGTCAGTGTGTGTAACACATACACACTGCACACAAATGTAAAATTCTTATACATAGTAGAGCTAAGATAGTAGGGATAAGTTTATAATGCTCTGTTGTGTTGGAAGATCAGCTCTGTACTCATTGGAATGAAGGAAGTGATGTTTTGGTCTTTCTCTGTAAGTTGACTCCAAAACAGAGTGTCTCAACTTCCAGGTTCTGACTTCCAGATGTAGAGATGATCAACTTATTGGGGTTAAAGCTATTTGTAGTACACCAAAACATCTTGAAAAAGGTTCTTTCGATAGATCTTCATGAGGCTATGTGTTCCTCTGAATGAGAGCATGAGTGTTCTTCTTTATATGATGTATGTTTATTTCTTATGTGTATATATTCAATATGTACACACCTATCATTTATGTCTATATTTACTCATACATATATACAGCTTTTTCATTTGGTTCAGCGAGGGCCAACAAGAGAAATGTTTCATCCATATGTGGTCTTCCTCGTACATTGTACTGTCTCCTAATGTGCCTGCAAATATCATTAAACAATGTTAGGTGCATTAATATTTCCAAAAATGACCGTAATGATAGTAATAATAAAATTGGTAACAAAAATAATAGAATATTGTTAGACTGGTAGCAGATGCATGTCACACCGTGGACTTCAATGGTAGTATCTGCAACTGTGGACTTCATCGGTAGACTATTCAACTATGAGCTTCATCGGTAGGCTCTCTTTCTGTAGGGTTGTGACGGTGGGATTTGTGTTAGTGGATGTCTTGTAACAGTATTTGTTACTCTATGTAACCGTAGCTCCTCATCAGTGGACTTCATTATATTATTGGAAAAGTGACCTTTCCACCGGTAGACTTATCTCAAAAGATAATTTCATTAACAGTGGAATATGTCCATCAGTAGACTTTGAACAACAGTCGACTATATCAACAGTATGAGTTGTCTAGAGGTAGCCTTCTACTAACACTAGTCATGTCCAACTATAAACATGAATAGTAATTCCCTCAATAGAAGACTTGAGAAAGAGTCTGACAGTGATCTTCTAACAGAAGCCTTGCCACAGTAGTGACCTTGTCACGGTGACTCTTTGTATGTGATCATTGATAAGAAGATCAACGGTAGACTTGTGACATTAACCTTGTACCGGTATATCAGTGACAATAGATCATCAAAAGAAACCTTTTAGGATCAGTGACCTAGAGTAACAGTGAGCTATAACGATGACCTTGAACAGAAGGCTCTTCCCAGTGGCCTTTAACAGTGAACTTATATTTAGATAAATTTAAAATGTAAGTTGATGAAACTAAATTATGTGACTAAGAATATAAATTGTTCAGGATAAACAATACACATACAGATTGAAAGGGTTATCAAATGGCTTAATATATCATGATCAATGATTAAAATGATTTGGTATTATCAAAACAGGTGAGTCCAACAATCTCCTTTTTTTGATAATCACAAATTATGACAGTATTTATTAAATATCGATATCATATATAATACAGTTACTAAACATAGTCAAAAAATGACTCAAGTAATCAGATATTTATACGAGTGTAAAACCCGAAAATATTGGTACATGGTATCAGAGAGAGAGAAAGGCAGCAATGATTCAACATTGGATCAAATTAGAATATTCACACAATTCTACCCAGTCACATGATTAGTCTAGAAGTATCACAATATTTCTCCCCCTTTGTGATTAGAAAAATGAAATAGAAATAGAGAAAACAGAGAAAGCATACATTAATGAATGTACATCACATGACCCAAAAAGAATACATAGTCCCTATCAAAAGACAGAAACATACTCAATACACATCATCTATTAGTATGTTGTCTTTCCCTTTGGAAGAAGAAGATGGAGGATGAGCTGGTGGATCAGAGGGTTTAGGAATTGATGCAGGAACGACTTGAGGGCAGCAACAGAAGCTCATGTGGGTCTGTAGTGGGTAGCTCACTGAGGGATCAGTGGAGTAGGGCTTCTGATAGCTTCAGCAGGAGACATCATGGAAGAATCACTGGGTTGAGATACAGGTAAGGTAGGAGGTATGATGACAGGGGTACAATCCACATGGAGAAAGGGTAGAAGAAGGTTTTTGAAATCTATAATAATGATTCCTCCTCTTTCCATAACAGATAAAAATCATCTTTATTCTCCAATAATTTATCCAAAGCAGGGGTCAATTCTCTCAATTTGCTGACCTGCTCTTTGAATGCCTGAGAAACTGGAGTAATCATCATATTCTCTATCAAAATATTGAAGTGGTTGGTCATTTGTTGCTTGGAATAGATCTTCTCAAATAAATAATATACCTTATTCTTAATGGCTTCCTGAGTAGCAGTAGTTGATCGCAAGTGTTCACGAACATAACTGTTGACACACCTAGTGGTAGTAAGTACCTGATATTCAGAGGTTCCACTGGTATTGGCCTTAGCAAGCTCTTCCTGGATAACATTTCTGATGTTTTCAATGTTCACAGAGGAGCTAGATGAGGGAAGGGGTTTGACCAAGAAAGCTACTGTCTCTTTGAAAGACTGAGTCAAATTACCAATCACCTTCTGAACAAGTGTATCTAGACTGTTCATGTGTTCTTTGACTGATGTCTTAAAAGCCTCAAAAACTTCCACAAACTGCTTTACTACCTCTTTGATATATCAAATCTTAGAATTCACTTGGTTTTGAGAACTGCTCATGAAGGTCAAAGAAGCAACCGATTGTCTTAGATAAACCACAGCTCATGTCTAGCTTTCAATTTGGGTATGGCACAAATTAATCTCATTCAGCATTTCTTTCACTGGACGAAACACATAACATCCCAGAGATAGCTCCAGGTATTGATCCACATTCCTCATATCTTCAATAAGGCTATTCTTCAAATATGCCATTGATTCACTCACTACCTTATTAATTTTAACTTTTATGGAATCATGGTCCTCCTTGGTTTCCAAATTGTCAGCCACAACTACTGTAATACATTCATGTAGGATAAAAGAATCCTTTTGAGGCTGGTCTTCCTCATCAGAATCATAATAATTAAGTCCAAGTACCATGTACCCTGGATCTGATGACCAACCCTCTATGTCATACAGCACAGAAACTGAACTAAGATTCTCCCCCTAACATAGAGCTCTCTCCTGAGTATTCTCCTCTACTTGTTTAATTATAGGTAACTCCACAGCCTCATCTACAACTCCAGCAAATTCAAAAATAGTTTTCTCTATTGGTTCACCGGTGGGGTGAGTCACAACCTTCACTAAGTCATCAATGACTTCCATATCAAGGGAAGTAGATGCCACTCCGGATTCCTGACCAGACATTATCTTGTATGTATTATCTATCAGAGGGCTCAATCTGAGCTCTTCTTATTCATTTTCCTCATCATCAGCTTCAACGACTGCCTCATTACCTTTATCCTTATCACAAGTCTCCTCTTCCTCATGAGCATAATGATCTGACTTGGTAACCTCATCCTCTTCAGAGGTCTCCTTGACAATATTCTGAGATGCCTCTTCTTCTTCAGTGGTCTCCTTATCACTGTCCTTCAGAACAATCTATCTTATTGGCAGTTCTTTTGGAGGGCTATCTGCTCCGAAAGCTAATATCATTATAGGAACGGTATGAAAAATCTGGATCACTCCCATCATCAATGGGGGTGTTCTCTCTTTCAGGGTTCACATCACCTTCATGTTCCTCCTCCTCATCTGAATAAGTCGGTTCTGGATCATCAGGCCTTAGACCTTGATCTTTCTTGTCTTTTTCCCTAGATGGGTGTGTAGTAGGGTCAAACTATTCGTATATCTTCCCTTCATCATTCACACATGCCTTCTTCCATGGATTCTAGTTAATTTTCATGAATTTTCAAATCACCGTGGAGATTCAAACACTATTCTTGGACACTATCATCTCTTCATGATTTCTAGCTACACCCTTTACCATTAGCATTAATGAAATTAGGTTGTCATGGAATAGGGCATTGGATTTTGAGCATGCCTTAGTCATATCCTCCAATTGTGCCATCAGTAACCTATATTGGTTAAACATCATTCCATGCTTCAGTAAGTACATTAGGAATATGTCCTAGTACTTCAATAATTTAAAATCTCCTCTCCTGGGACTAATTACATGATGAATGAATTTGAACAAAATCATGACTTCTCCATTCATCTCAACTACAATGATCTTCCTTGATTTTCCATTTCCTGTCAGTTCTTCTAGAGATTTTTCATACTAAAAAACATTACTGTATGGGGGAGCCACTCCAGAGTAGTAACCGTATACTCCTTCATGGGGAACTCTCAAACAGGAAGCCCACTCAGCAGACGAGAAGCTGACTTCATTTCCATTGACTCTGGATATTAGCTTATGGACATCATATTCCTCTTCGAACATCAGATATTCATAGAATACTTTCACAAGCTTCAGGTAGTTCGGTCAATTGTTGTTGGAATAACATTTGGTTCATCCTTGGGCATCTAGTGCTTTCAACACTTATGACATACTCGACAACAACCATTCTTCACTTAATTCCTTCTCAGCAAAAATTTCTCTCTGGGTCAGATGCGAGTTGACAGGTCTCGTTGGGGTATTACTGGTCCCACTGGATTCGGCTTGGGTTTTCATTGGCCTTGGCACATCCTCATTGACTATCGGGGGTCACTTGGTTCTATCCATGGAGATTGAAGGAGGTTATATGGTTCAGATGAAGAGATAGGGTTTAGATATTTTGAGAGAAAGGTTTGAGATTGAGAGAGGATTGTGGATTGAGATATGTTCTTCACCTTTGGGTTTATCATTTAGGTATTAAAAACTAAAATATAAATAAAAAATAAGAATGAAAAAGATTCGAATTACCGAAAAATAATGACAAACAGCGAGGTATCCAACAGTGAGATGTACCAGTGAGGTAAACCAATGAGGTGCAACGGTGAGGTTTAACAATTAGGTTTATCAGTGAGGACCAAATGTGACGTCATACTATGAGGTCCAACAGTGAGGTCCAACGGTGAGTTCTAAATGTGCGGTCCAACAGTGAGGTCTAACTGTGAGGTCCAAATGTGAGGTCCAATGGTGAGGTCTAACTGTGAGGTCCAACTGTGATGTCCAACGGTGAGGTCTAACTGTGAGGTCCAACTGTGAGGTCCAACTATGAGGTTTCCAATGATGAAATTAATCATTCCTAACTCATGTTTGATGTAATTTAATCTCTCGTAATTCAAAGTATTTTTGAATAAATCAGCCAATTGATGTTCAATGCCAATGAATTCAAATTGATATCACCCTTTTTATAGTGATCCCTCAAAAAGTGATGTCTCACATCAATATGCTTTGTCCTATCATGCGATACTAGATTTTTGGAAATATTAATAGAACTTTTATTGTAACACTTTATAAAGACATGTTTGAATGGATATCCATAGTCCAGTAAAGTGTGTTTCATCTACAAAATTTGAGCACAACAACTACCAGCAGCTATGTACTCAGCTTCAGAAGTAGATAATGAAACAGAGTTATACTTCTTACTACAGCAAGATACTAGAGACTTGCCTAAAATGTGACATGTCCTAGAGCTGCTTTTTCTATCTAACATGCAACTAGCAAAATTAGCATCAGAATAACTCAATAGATCAAATGATTTTACTTTTAGATAAAATAATCCAATGTTCGGAGTATGTTTGAGATATTTAAAAATCATATATTACAGTAGTTAAATGAGACTCTTTTGGATTGGCTTGAAAGCGAGAACAGATTCAAGCACTAAACATGATGCCAGGTCTACCATTTGTAAAATAGAGTATACTCCTTATCATACCTCTGTAGTTGATTTGATCCACTGGTTCTCCAGGTTTATCAGTATCCAACTTAGAGGTGGTACTCATAGGTGTGTCACTAACATTACTACCATCCAAAGAAAAATGTTTTGAATGATCCTTAATATATTTACTTTGATTCATAACAAATCCATTTTTATTTTGAAAGATCTGAAAACCAATGAAAAATTTGAGTTCTCCCATTAAACTCATTTCAAACTCATTTGGAATCGTTTTTCAAAAATCAATACATAATGAATTTTTAGAAGATCCAAAAATAATATCATCCACATAAACTTGTACTATGAAAACATATTTAGAAATGCATTTAATGAAAAGAGTAGGATCAACTATCCCTTTGGTAGAAACTTTTGAAATAAGAAAAGAGGTGAGCCTATCATACCATGCTCTTAGAGCTTGTTTTAATCCATATAAAGCTTTAGATAGTTTAAAAACATGATTTAAAAAATGGGTAATTTTAGAACCAGGAGGTTGTTCAACAAACACATCCTCAACTATATACCTATTTAGAAAAGCACTTTTAACATCCATTTGATAAAGTTTGAAATTAAAATGAGCTTTATATGAAAGTTGTATCCTAATAGCTTCTAGTCTAGATATAGGTGAAAAGGTTTCCTCATAGTCTATTCTTTCTTCTTGACTATATACTTGTGAAACTAGCATAGGTTATTTCTAACTATATTCCCAGACTCATCAACTTTATTCCTAAACACCCATTTAGGGCCTATGGTCAACATGTCCTTAGGTATTTCAACTAATTACAAAACATTGTTTCCATCAAACTGATTTAGGTCTTCTTGCATTTCCATTAACCAATATTCATCCCTAATAGCATCATTAATATTTTTGGGTTCAATATATGAATTCAAATCTTAATGTTCAACCTAGTTCCTTAGAGAAGTTTTAGTTTGTGTTCCTCTATTTAAATCACCTATAACTGCATTTAGAGGATGATTCTTGAGACTCCTAATACCTCTTGTAAGGTTTGAACTAGATTCCTCATTGTTGTCTGTTGGTTCAGAATCAGCAGGTGCAGATTTTGGAAAACTTCCAGAACTGGATACTTTTACAGGGGATTCACTATCTTTATCATTAATGTTCAGATTTGAAAAATCATGGTCAAGATTTTCAAGAGAGGTTTTAGGCTCATGTGGATCAGTCTCATAGAATTTGACATGAACTGATTCTTCCACATATTTGGTTCTATTATTTAACACTCTATAGGCTTTACATGAGATAGAATAACCCAAGAAAATTCCTTCATCACTTTTGGGAAAAAAAATCCAAGATTATCATTAGTATTATGAATAAATACTTTTCAACCTAAAACTCTAAAGTAATTAACATTAGGAATCATATTATTCCAAAGTTCATAAGGGTTCCTTTTTAGAATGGGTCTAATTAAAAATCTATTGATAACATAATAAGCTGTATTTACAGCTTCAGACCGAAAAAAACATGTAATTCATACTCATTAAGCATAGTCCTTGAATTTTTTTAAAGGGTCCTGTTTCTTCTATCTATAACTCTATCTTGTTGAGGTGTTCTAGGGGAAGATAAATTGTGATTATAGACATTGTGTGAGCAGTATGATTCAAACTAATGATTCTCAACCTCATGACCATGATCACTTCTAAGGGTCTTAATTCTAAGTCCACTAAGGTTTTCTACAGTCTTGGAATATTTAATACAGCAAGAACAAGATTCACTATTTTGAGCTAGAAATTATTCCCAAGTATACCTAGAAAAGTCGACTACAAGAACATAAACATAGTGCTTCCCATAGAGACATGAAACTCATGATGGTCCAAACAAATCCATGTGAACTAACTCAAGTGGTTGAGAAGTTGAATCTTTTTTCTTTGGTTTTAAAGAAACTTTGTGTTGTTTTCCATTTTAACAGGGATTACTCACTTTATCAATTTGGAATTCTAATTTTGGTAATTATCTAACTAAAAATTTATTAGATAGCTTCCTATGTGAGTGCACATTATAGTGTCCTAAGATTCTATGCCACAACCAAGACTCTTTATGAAAAGCATTTAAGCAGGAAACATTTTGTTTGGCTAAGGAATTTAAATCAACAACATATACATTCTCATTTCTAAATGTAGTGAAAACTAAATAATTTATTGAATTAAAAAAAATTCATGATTCATATTAAAATTTAACATTAAATCCATCATCACATAACTGAGATATGAAAAGTAAATTATATTTTAATCCATCAAAAAAATTACATTAGAGATTAATATTTTATGAGGGTTACCAATCTAGGTATGCCGATGATTTTTCCTTTTTCATTGTCACCAAAGGTGACATGCCCGCCATCATCTTTAATTAGTCTCTTGAACCAAGAATAGTCTCATGTCATATGCCTTGAACATCCACTGTCCAATTACCATAAATTATTATAGAAACTCTTTAAAAAACATCCCTTCAAAATAGATTAAACATGGGGTAATTGTGGTACCCAGATATTCTTGGGTCCAGAGAGGTTAGCTAGTAAAACTTTGGGAACCCATATTTGCATTATAGGTTTTTTAAGATCAACAAACTCATTTTGAGACATAAAAACATTGACAGGTCCTTTAGAAAGTAATTTCTCAAAAGAAGTTCCAGAATTGATGTAACACCCCATGTAAATAAAGAATATGACATTTTTATATTTATCCCTATTTGTGAATAAAATGTTAATATTAATTTAATGGGAACTCTATGCTTGATGGCTTACCCAATACGCAACAACGAGTTCCTTTGAAATATTACGTTGCACTGTAATAATAAAATAATTTTATCTTAAATGGTAGTTAACACCTAACAGTTGTAATGACAGTAATGAAAAGAACTAACTACAACATGATTATATATATTTGTCAAATATTTTTACTTTTTACAATAAATGTTTGAGGATTAAAAATGATAATGAATCCAATTTTAAGTGTAAACATTCTAATATTGTTTAAAGGGTCGATTAAACTCTTTTTGATGGTGAAACTCTTTTAAATCAACTTTTTTATGTGTTATATTTGAAAAAGTTAAATTCTTCTGTTGAATCAGGACATCAAAATTTACTTTGTGTAATTTTTTTGTATTTTTCCGATAATGTTCATTTTTTAATGAATAGTGAAAAAAGTTGTATTTTAATTCAAAACCTCTATTTAATATAATTTTGTTATATGATTATATTGTATTTTGAATTGGTTTTAAAGTTAAATTAGAATATATTTTTACCATTTAATCCAATAGTGGTCATTGTAATTAATTTCACTTTGAAATTGGACTTAAAGTAGTGTACATCTTTTGATATATATTGTTTCATAAAAACACGCTATTTGTTCTAAAAGTAGGAATTAATTATTAAATTACTTAATGTAACTTATATTTTTTTAATTTTTTAAAATAGACATCATTTTTGAATTCGGAATATCAAATATAACTTAGGGTGAATTTTTTGTATTTTTCTGAAAAACTTGAATTTTTTATGAATAGTGAAACCGCTAAGTGGTACTTAAAAAACCAATTTTTCATTTAAATAAAATTTTAACACCTCTGTGTTTTGAATTTAAAAAATAAGACATATATGGTTTTCAATAGGATTTAAAATGTGGTTCAATGTGATTAAAATAATTTTCTGGTGAATAGTAACTTTTAGGTTTCCTATTGCGATTAGAGGTAATTAGTGTAATTTTAGGTAAAAATAATTTTTTAATATTATGAACTGACCTTGAAACTTGTCCAAACCCTATTGGATGAGTAATTTACGACCAAGACAACCCATGGGTAGATTTTTGGGACCCCATGGATCCACATGGGTAAGATAATGACATTAATTCCTTTTATTTAAAGTAAAAGTAAAAATGCCACAAACATGTATTATTTTACTAAAACAATTTTTACATGGGGTTATACAAGTCATATTTTTGACTATAAATAGTCATTGGAAATCTAAAAATATTTCCTACATCATAGTATTTTTTTAATAATTTTTAGACATTATATAAATTAAATGTTTGATGACACCATGATGATGTAGTGATTATCTCATTATTTAACGATTTAAATAAAATGAAAAGATAATGTAAAATATAAGACCTAAACTTGTCAAAAACTTTTTAGATGCGTGGATTTCGAATTATTATAACCTTATCCTTGGAATATATAATTTTGGGCCTTTTAAAATCCGAAAATCATTTTCTAATAATGTTAATTTTCAAGACTTTCCAAGAGTGCCCCTTCTCTCCTCTTATAAAAGGCCCCCAACTATACCACCATAACCAAACTTCTCAAGCATTTTGATCGGCCAAACCCTGCCCATTTTGTCTCTCCAAATCCCTCTCTTACTCCTAGAAGCCTCACTTTGGGCAGAAGTCTTTCCAAGGAAGCCTTTGAGCTCAATTCAAAAAAAAATTACCCGCTTTTAAGGTAATGTCTTCACTTGTGTTCTTTTGTTTTATTTTGCTTATCCAACCCCCTAAACACTTTTTATTCATTTATTTTGTAAAAACTCCAATATCTTCAATATACTAGGATGTTTTTATGATAATTATTCGAGCTACACTTACACACACCTACATATAATGGTTAAAGAACATACTGTTTCTGTGGATGGTGAATTTCTGCCTCACGAAACGATGATTGTTCAATATTATTTTAACAACTTCAAAGGTGGCCATTAAGATGTCACTATATTTATATATGATATATAATATGTTTATGTTTTCCTTAAGATTTTGTATTTTTCATTTATGGCATACCTTTATGGTTTCCATTATGGGTAACCGTGATATCTTTATTTTAGGAAGTGCGGACTACCGCCCCCTCAAAGTGATTTGATTCCTTAATACCATATGTGGTACGTATAATGGATAGATTTAATGATAATATATATTATAACATAATATACTTATAATAATATTATGTATCATTATCTTTTAGTACCATTAAATATTAAATAGAAATGGAAGTAGCGTTCATGCATACGTACGGCTTACCGTCTCCATGAACGGTGAATTTCATTTCTTTCCTATAAATGTTATGTAATATTATAAATGCAAGTATATAATGGATATATATATGATATATATGATATCTACAAAATGAATATAATTCTGGATATAATGGATATTTTACCCGATGAACAAACTTGTAATTATAAAGAGTTTATTTTTGACTCCAGTAGCAATGATCGACAAAACGAATATTATTAACATTAATAATTACATAGTGTTCATAACATGGTAATAAGTGATATAAAAGGAATAATTAACTTGAAAAATTTTCTTAAGAAATTATAAATTAACTCAAGTTTATTATTCAGGAGGTTAAACAACGATCGATTCAAGTCGGACCCGAGGTAAGGGATCCTACCCCTCTCTTTCTTTTTAAGAATACTATTTTATGTCATTCCTTTTAAGCTCATCTTTATAATTATTGGGATGTTATTTTATATTAATCATAATTTAATTTTTATCTTAATATGATGATACACACTATTTTCTCTCATCAATTCATTTTCGAAGGTATGAGTGGCGCCGTTAGGCTACCGAAGTTTCGTAAGAGATCAAACCTCTCTCATTCCTTTTAAGTACTCTCCTTTATGTCACTTATTTTATGATCCTCCTTGTTATGTTGAGGGATGTTATTTTACATTCCTCTTTATTTAAATTTTATGTTAATATTATGAGAGACCCTATTTTATCTCATCAATCCATTTTTGGAAGTATTATGTGGTGCCGTTAGGTTGCCGAGCTTTCGTAAGGGATTTTTCACCTCACTTTTATTCCCGTGATATTTATGCTACATTTTCCACCATTTCCTTTTAGTGGTATATGTATTTACCATTATTCTACTATTTGTATAATATAAATTTTTTTGAGTATTTACATCAATGTTGTATTTTCTTTCTTTCATGGGGTGTATGTTTCGAAAGATACCCAAGTCAGTAAGGGAACCTTTCACCCTCCTCTTTTTAAATGACTTCTTTTGTTGGGTATTTTAATTTACATATTTTAATGTTGGGATATGTTATTCTATATCCTTATTGATGTAAATTTATTTACAAGAGATGAGATACCCTTTTAATCTCTTATCAACTCATTTTATGAAGTTGGAGGTGACGCCATTAGGCTGTCAACTTTTTACCAAAGGAACTTCTTAACCCAATTTGGATTTCGTTGGGTTCAACTTGTAGTTATTGAATATGTCATCCATTGAATATTTGTGAATGACATTTGATTGTTTTACACTTAATATCCACTTATATTGGGTATATTTATATTTGTCACACATAATTATGAGATTTATTTATCCTTAATTTAAGGATACCTTATTTATAAGGGATTTCATCTCATTTTACATTTCTATTGAGACTTCATTGTTGTTATGCACCAATTCACTCTTATATGGTCTATATACTCTCCTTTGGAATATTATATCATGAATTCATTTATTCTCATGATATTATAAAGTTACGATTAAATTTTATTCCTCAATTATTGTATTCAAGTGTCTCTCATTTTGTTAAAAACCTTTTAATTAAAATATCATTATAAATGTTTTAATGATTTATACTTATAAATATTTCTCATTAATATCCATGTTTTTAAAATGGTTTTCAATATTTATTTATATGAAATGTTAAATGCTTCAAATAGGTATGGGAAACATTTATTAAAAAATCACTTTATTAAATGTTTTAAATGGTTTTGAAAATGGTTTTTAGAATGGATTCATTATTTCAACATCTGAAAATGTTATATTGTTATTACAATGTGGGAATGTTATCTTTACATTGTGCTTATGTTATGTTCTATGATTATATTATGGTTCTTGGGAATTTTATATCAATACGGGTGGTTCCGTGATAAAATAAGGGAGAGTGAGCCCGATATAGCTCTCCAATGCATTGGGTAACGCAAAGGGGTTAAACGCTAAGGTTTCTCCGAAGAGATTTAAGGAATATACTGTGATGGGTATTCCAAACCTAACCATGAGGGTTACTCACTACTTAATAATGTTATGAATGTCTCAAGTTACCTTTATGTCTTATTATTTCTATGAGTTATTAGTAAATATTATGATTTCATGTGGTATGTTAAATTTCTTATGCTTTATGAGTAAAGTATGATTTCATTGGTTCTTATGTATACATGGACTAATTTTTTCATTCCATATTGGTATAACCATTACTGAGCTTTTTATGCTCATCCCATGTTTTTTTGAAATTTTTTTCACAGGACATAATGTTGAATAGGGTCAAATATGGGATCCAGGAAATGATAGGCTGTCTAAAACAAGGAACTAGAAATGACTCTGTTGTTCAAGAGTTTTTATTTTTTTGAAAAAATGGAAGCTGAGTAGATGTGTCTACTTTGAAAACATTGAATTGTAATATTTATGTCCTAATTATGTAAATATATAAACCTAAAAATATCATTAATGTGAATTATTCATTTAATTCAATAATAATTAATGTTTAAAGCCGGGACCTTATAGTTGGTATCAGAGGTCGGTGTAGACAACTTTAGGGATTAGGAGTTTTTGTTAGACACATGGTTAGTCCTTATATCTATTATTTCAGTTAAATACTTGTTTTATAACTTTTTTTTTCAGGTCAAGTAATGTCAGTTACAAATGGAAGGAGGAGGATCGTAAACGACATTTCATATCTCTTCCTGATGACATGCTTTCAATAATTATTGCAAAGTCAAGTTTGGATGATTGTGAAACTTTTTCTAGCATACAACTCACTTGCAAGCTGTTTTTTGAGATATCAATCAACTCCACTATACCTCGTTATCATCGTGGATCATGGGTTGTATTTATACAAATACCATTTTCACAATATTATCATATTTTCAAGAAAGGTAAATATTATCAAGGTATTTTCAAATATTTTACTTTATCTCAAGAATTTGAAGAATATTATGACTTTAAAAATGGTGCTGAGGAAGGAGACCCTTGCGCAACCTATTTATATTTTCTTCTAAAATATAGTCTCTCAGCACATACTTATGGTATTTTAAAAGGACCAATAATAGAATGTTTCAACTCAAATTCTGTCCGACTATTTTATAGAAATCATGTTTTATCAGATGTTTTGGAATTATATGTCATACACGATTATTTTAAAAAACTGTTTTTCTGGGAACACCGATATGAACCATGTTGTACAAGGTTTATTTGGATAGAGGAAGGAAATGATTTTGAAGGATCTCTAAATCATTTTTTTAATGCATGTGACTTCTACCTACGTGAACAAGATGCCGATGAAACCGAGTGGACGCCATGTTAAAGGTATGCTGTTATACATTTTGGGAATCAGTTTATTTTATGGTGGTGAAATAAGACCTCATGAATTATGAAGTTGAGATCGTAATGAATTTGGATGAAAATGATAGGTATAAGGAAACTATTGAGGTTAAAACATGTTAGGGTTATTTTTGGGGTTTATAAAAAGGAAAACACGCAGACTGTGTGACAACCCGTCGCGTCGGACAAAGCTGCAGGAATCGAACCCACAACCAAAGTGCGACTGGTATTTATCACCTACCAATGGACTACGTGAAGTCTCTAGTTAGTATGACTTAATCTATTTATTTAGATGGTTTTATGATTTAAGAGTAAGTTTATTTTGGGTTATCTATGGAAATTATTAACCTATCATAGAGAATATGTGATTAGGTTAATTACTTTTCAATATGATACTTTTAGAGCAACTGATGTTATTTGGAGATAAGTGTTAAGTTGTAACTTGTAAGACTATGTGACTAAATCCTTCAAATATTTGGGTTTCGATCTTATTTTGGTTTATTTTGAAGAATTTTATGGACAAGTTGTTTATCGAATGGTCCTCTTTGAACTTTGGGTTTTGTTGGACAAATTTTGGAGATTAAGAATAGATTTTATTTTTATAAAGGGTTATCCTTTTCTGGATTATCTGATCTTGTTCTAACAATTTTGGTTTTGGTAAGGGTTTGAAGACATGGGAAATATATAGATCTCTTTTCTAGATTAGGTGATTCTCATGAAGTGGATTATAGTACTCTTAATGTGAACAAGTATTCCTAAATACTCATCATTTGTAGAATGTATGAGTTTGTGTAAGAAATCTAGTAAAAGTTGAAAGTAAACATGAAAAGTATGTATGATTCCTTAAGATCACGAATAAATTCCACAATTAAAAGTAACTTAAATTTTTTTTGTCTATTAACTTTTCCTACTGGGGAATCAAATACCGTTTAACCCACCACAAGTTTGTGATTTTCTTGTGGTTAACTTTCTCCTAAACATGTTTTCTATCACTCTCCCTTAGAACATGACCGTTTGATTTTTCTTCCATATCCATGTTTTCCTACATGGAAACCTAGTATGGGTTAACTCGGGTGACCTATGTACTTCTCTTTCTTTCTTTTGAAGTGATTGTTTTACCGACTCCTGTTCCGATGTGGGAAATTCAATGATGTTTCCGAGCCCAATTTTAAAATTGTGAGGAAGCAATTCCCAATAGGGGGGAAGTATGTAACACCCTAGGTAAACAAATAATATGAAAATTTTCTATTTATCCCTATTTTTGATGAAAATGTTAATATTAATTTAAAGGGAACACTTTGCTCGATGACTTACCAAATACGCAACAACGAGTTCCTTTGAAATCTTACGTTGCACTCTAATAATAAAATAATTTTATTTTAAATCGTAGTTAACACCTAACCGTTTTAATGACGGGAATGAACAAAACTAACTACAAAATGATTATATATGTTTGTCAAATATTTTTTCTTTTTAAAATAAATGTTAGAGGATTAAAAATGCGTATGAATCCAATTTTAAGCGTAAACATTCTAATATCCTTTAAAGGGACAATGAATCGCCTTTTGATAGATAATCTCTTTTAGATACACTTTTTTATGTGTTATATTTGACAAAATAAAATTCTTCTTTCGAATCGGGACATCAAAATTTACTTTGTGTAATTTTTTGGTATTTTTCCGATAAAGTTCATTTTTAATAAATAGTGAAAAATGTTGTATTTTAATTCAAAACCACTTTTTAATCTAATTTATTTATATGATTATATTATCTTTTTAATTGGTTTTAAAGTGAAATTCGAATATATTTTAACCATTTAATCCAATAGTGGTCATTGGAATTAATTTCACATTAAAATTAGACTTAAACTAGTGTCAATATTTTGATATATATTGTTTCATAAAAATACGCTATTTGTTCTGACAGTGGAAATTAATTATTAAATTAATTAATTTAACATATTTGTTTTTAATTTTATAAAATAGACATCAATTTTGAATTCAGAAAATAAAATAGAGCTTTGGGTAAATGTTTTGTATTTTTCTGAAAAACTCCAATTTTATGGATAATGAAACCACTAAGTGGTACTTAAGAAAACTGATTTTTCGTTTAAATGAAATTTTACCACCTCTGTGTTTTGAATTTAAAAAATCCAATATACATGCTTTTAATTAGGAAGTAAAATATGGTTCAATGGGATTAAAATAATTTTCTGGTGAATAGTAACTTTTATGTTTTTAATCGCGATTAGAGGTAATTAGTGTAATTTAAGGTAAAAATAATGTTTTCATATTATGAAATGACCTTGAAACTTGTCCTAACCCTATTGGATTATTCATGTCTAACCAGGACAACCCATGGGTCTATTTGTGGGTTCCCATGGAGCCACTTGGGTAAGATAATGACATTAATGCCTTTTATCTATAGTAAAAGTAAAATTGACACAAACATGTATTGTTGTACTAAAAATAGTTTTACATGGAGTTATAAAAGTCATATTTTTTACTATAAATAGTCATTGGAAAGATAAAAAGATTTAATACATCATAATATTTTTTTATAATTTTTATACATTATATAAATTAAATTTTTGATGACACCATGATGATGCAGTGATTACCTCATTATTTAGAGATTTAAATAAAATGAAAAGATAATGTAAAATATAAGACCTACACATGTCAAAAACATTTTGGATGTGTGTATTTCGAACTATTATCACCTTATACTAGAAATATATAATTTTGGGCCCTTTAAAATCGGAAAATCATTTTATAATAATGTTACTTTTCAAGACTTTCCAAGAGTGCCCCTCCTCTCCTCTTATAAAAGGCCCCCACCTCTACCACCTTACCCACGCCTCTGAAGACTTTTTCTTGGAAAAACCCTACCAATTTTGTCTCTCCACATCCCTATCTTACTCTTAGAAGCCTCACTTTGGGCATATGTCTTTCCAAGTAATCCTTTGAGCTAAAATCAAAAAAATATACCTAATTTTAAGGTAATGTCTTTACTTGTGTTCTTTTGTATTATTTTGCTTCTCCAACCCCCTAAACTCTTTTTATTCATTTCTTTTGTAACAACTCCAGTATCTTCAATATACTAGGATGTTTTTATGAGAGGTATTCTAGCTACACTTATAGACACCTACATCTAATGGTTAAAGAACATACTGTTTCTGTGGATGGTGAATTTCTGCCTCACGAAACGATGATTGTTCAATATTCTTTTATCACCATCAAAGGTGGCCATTAAGATGTCACTATATTTATATATGATATATAATATGTTTAATATTTCCTTAACATTCTTTATTTTTCATTTATGGATAAATTTTATGGTTTCCATTATGGGTAAACGCGATATCTTTATTTTAGGAAGTGCGGACTACCGCCCCCTCAAAGTGATTTGATTCGTTAAAACCATATGTTGTAGGTATAAAGTATAGATTTAATGATATTATATATGATACCATACCGGAATCACAATACTATTATGTATCATTATGTTTTAATTCCATTAAATATGTAATAGAAATGGATGTAGCATTCCTGCATACGTACGGCTTACCGTCTCCATGAACGGTGCATTTCATTTCTTACCTCTAAATGTTATGTAATATTATAAATGAATATATATAATGGATATATATGATATATATGATATATACATAATGAATATAATTTTGGATATAATGGATATTTTACCCCTTGAACAAACTTGTAATTATAAAGAGTTTATTTTTGACTCAAGTAGCAATGATCGACAAAACGACCATTATTAACTTAAATAATTACATAGTATTCATAACATGGTAATAAGTGATATAAAAGGAATAATTAACTTGAAAAAGGTTCTTATGCAAGTATAAATTAACTCAGGTTTATTATTTATGAGGTTAAAGAACGATCGAGTCAAGTCGGACCCGAGGTAAGGGATCCTACCCCTCTCTTTCTTTTTAAGTATACTCTTTTATGTCATTCATTTTAAGATCATATTTATAATTAATGGGATGTTCTTTTATATTAGTCATAATGTAATTTTTATGTTTATATTATGAGACACCCTATTTTCCTTCATCAATCCATTTTGGATGTTTTGAGTGGCGCCGTTAGGCTGCCGAATTTTCGTATGAGATCCATCCTCTCTCTTTATTTTTATGTACTCTCCTTTATGTCACTTCTTTTAAGCACCTCATTGTTATGTTTGGGGATGTTATTTTATATTCCTCTTTCTGTAAATTTAATGTTAATATGATGAGAGACCCTATTTTATCTCATCAATCCATTTTTTTAAGTTTTATGTTGCGCCGTTAGGCTGCCGAGTTTTCGTAAGGGATTTTTCATCTCACTTTTATTCCCATGATATTTATGCTACATTTTCCACCATTTTCTTTTAGTGGTATAAGTATTTCCCATTATTATACTCTTTGTGTAATATACTTCCTTTTATGAGTATTTACATCAATTTTTTATTATCCTTCTTTCATGGGGTGAATGTTTTGAAAGATACCCAAGTCGGTAAGGGAACCTTTCACCCTTCTCTTTTTAAAAGACTTCTTTTGTTGGGTCTTTTCATCTAAATATTGTAATGTTGGGATATGTTCTTCTATATCCTTATTGATGTAAATTTTATGTCCAAGTGATGAGATACCCTTTTAATCTCTTATCAACTAATTTTCTGATGTTGTATGTGACGCCGTTAGGCTGTCAAATTTTTACCAAGGGAACTTCTTAACCCAATTTCGATTTCTTTGGGTTCAACTTGTAGTTATTGAATATTTCATCCTTTGAATATGTGTAAATTAACATTGATTGTTTTACACTTAATATCCTCTTATATTGGGTTTATTTATATTTGTCACACATAATTATGAGATTGATTTATCCTTAATTGACAGATACCTTCTTTATAAGGGATTTCATCTCAGTTTACATTTCTATTGAGACATCATTTTTGTTATGCACCAATTAACTCTTATATGGTGTATATAATGTCATTGTGAATATTATATCATGAATACATTTATTCTCATGATATTATAAAGTTATGATTAAATGTTATTTTTCAATTATTGTATTCAAGTGTCTCTCATTTTGTTAAAAACCCTTTAACTAAAATATCATTTTAAATGTTTTAATGATTTATACTTATAAATATTTGTCATTAATATCCATGTTTTCAAAATGTTTTAATGATTTATTTATATGGATATTAATGGTTTAAAATGTTAAAATCTTCAAAGTGGTATGGGACACTTTGATTATAAAATCTCTTTGTTAAATGTTTTAAATGGTTTTTAGAATGGATTCATTATTTCAATATCTTAAAATGTTATATTGTAAGTACAATGTTAGAATGTTATATTTCCATTGTGAATATATTATGTTCTATGATTATGTTATATTTTTGGGGCATTGTTTATGAATATGGGTGGTTCCGTGATAAACTAAGGGAAGGTGAGACCGATATAGCTGTCCAATGCATTGGGTAACGTGAAGGGGTTAAATGCTAAGGTTTCTCCATAGAGATTTAGGGAATATACTGTGATGGGTATTCCAAACGTAACCATGAGGGTTACTCCCTACGTAAGAATATTATGAATTCCTAAAGTTACCTTTATGTCTTATGATTACTATGAGTTATTAATAAATATTATGATTTCATGAGGTATGTTAAATTGCTTATGCATTATGAGTAAAGTATGATTTCATTGGTTCTTATGTATACATGGACTAATGTTTTCTTTCTGTATTGGTATAACCCTTACTGAGCATTTTATGCTCATTCTAATTTTTATTTAAATGTTTTTCACAGGACATAAAGTTGAATAGTGTCAAGGATGGGATCCAGGAAATGTCAGGATGTCTAAAACAAGGAACTAGACATGACTCTTTTGTTCAATAGTTTTTATTTTTGCGAAAAAATAGAAGCTGAGTAGATGTGTCTACTTTATAACCTTTGAGTTGTAATATTTTTGTCCTAATTCTTTGAAGCTCTAAACCTAAAAAGATCCTCATTGTGAATTATTTATTTAATTCAATAATAAGTATTGTTTAAGGCCGTGTCCTTATAACTAGTAGTGAATTATCTAGATTTTAGATCATATTTGGTTTTGAATTTTTTTCTCTTTCGAGGCTGATATCCTAGGCCGGTTTTATATTTTTATGAAATATGTTTTCAACGAAACTATGACAAGGTATCCCTACCAGCAGTGAAATTCTCAATATCCTTTCTTAATTGTTCATTAGATAATTTTAACTCTTTTTTTCCTTTAGTAGTGTAGAAAATTTCTCTTTTTCTATGTCCATATTTGACTTGTAATTCGCATTTAAAGCATGATGTCTTTTTAATGACTTATAATTGTCATTGAGTACATTAAAAGTGTCCTCAAGCATTTCACAATATTCAAATAATTCTTCCTTAGTCATATCTTTATTATTATTAGAGTCACTTTCATGCCCTGAATAATAAGTATTATGCCCAGGGGAATTAATTGTTACCTCAGATGTCTCTTTCATAAATCGTATATTAGCATGTTTTTTTTGTTCTAAGTCTGAAGCATCAGATTCACTCGAACTATCTTCTAAAACACTCCAGGTTTCTTTAATTTCCTTTTTATATCTTTTTCCCTTATAATCATTTTTTTTAATTTTAACTTTCGACAGTTAGCCTTGATGTGTCCTTTCCTCTTTCATTCATAAAAGACTATATCATCTTCCTTATCGGATTTCTTCAAATCCTTCTTCCACATACCTTGTTGATCATAAATACCCTAGTAGTTTGGTTTTCTGAAAACTTATTCTTCCTATAGAACTTCTTAAATATCCTGGCTATTTGATCTATTTCTTCACCTCTTTCTAAATATGAACCATCGCAAGTTGAAATTTCAATAGGTACATGTATTTTATCCTTGTCTTTTCTCATTGATGCAGTAGACTTGAATGCCATGGATTTTCTCTTAGGTTCATCATCATATTCATTGTTCACCTTCAGTTCTTCTTAATACATCATTAGTTTACCAATGAACTCTTTAATAGGTATATTGCTAATGTCACATGACTCTCGGATAAACACAGAAGTGCCTCTCCGTCTGTCTGGAAAACATCTCAATATTCTCATGATCTGCTCCTTCTCTGGAGCAGCTTTTCCCAGTGAACTCATGGTGTTGAAAATCTCATTAAACCTGAATTACATGTTAGAAATGGGTTCATCAGGTCTCATTTTAAAATTATCATATTTAATAGTATAAGTATATAATCTCATTTCCGTCACGTTAGTTGTTCCTTCATGAGTAACAGCCAAGGTGTCCCATATTTCATGAGTCGTTTCACATGCAGAAATTCGATTAAATTCCTCATCTCCCAAAGAAGAGTGTAGGGAATTCATAGCTTTACCGTTATTGTTGAAGTAATAATTTGTAGCATCATCCCAGGTAAATCTAGAAGTTTTGGGGACCTCATATTCTGATTCTATAGCAGACCAAATATCAAAACCAATACATTCCAAATGAATTTTAATTCTAATATTCCATTGAGCATAGTTCACTCCATTAAATAAAGGTGTCCTATTAGTAGCAGCACATTCTAGTCTATTGTCCGTAACTATATTTTAGAAAATATATTAAATGAGAGAAAATTTAGAACTAACAGAAATTTATGATCTTTAAGATAAAACTAAAATCACAGTTTGAAAAATAGAGGGTTTGACAACTTTTTATAACTAAGAATTTTTCCTCTGATACCAAATGTTGGTCGGAGTGTATACTCAAGAGGGGGTGAATTGAGTTCTAATTAAAATTTCTATTACAAACATTTAGTATTAAAATCCCCCAAATTAAAACGGCCTAGTCAATTAATGCATTAGAGATATTAGTAACTTATAGTTCAATAGGATTCTCAAAGGTTGATTACTTCTCCATAGAATCAGTATGAAAACTAATTCCACTTTTAAAAGAAGTTTACTAAAATAATCACATATACTCACTAAACAGAACTAACTGTCATAGTGAATTTAAAAAAATATTTCTGTTTTTTCTAATAACCAAAACGAATAAATGTAAAATAGAGTAATGGAAATATGAACACAAAAATTTAAACAAGAGGTTGAGTCTTAAGTCAAGACCTAGTCCTCTCCACTTGGTGATCACCTACCACCAAGCAATTATATTAAAAAGTAATACACAACCTATATCGGGATTTAATACAATTTCCATAAACTGTCCAGGTTTTGTAACCTCTACCACAATTATATGTGGGATGAAATAAACTACCAAGAAACACTATGATTCTACCACAGTTATGTGTGGGAAACATATGTAATGAGAGTTTGGTATGGGGATATTAAGTAACCCTCAGTTCAAGCATAAGAGTCAGTGTGTGTAACATAGACACACTGCTAAAAATGTAAAATACTTATACATAGTAGATCTATGATAGTAGGGATATGTTTATAATGCTCTGTTGTGTTCGAAGATCAACTCTGGACTCGTTGGAATGAAGGAAATTAAGTTTTGGTCCTTCTCTCTAAGTTGACTCCAAAACATAGTGTCACAACTTCTAGGTTCTAACTTCCAGATGTAGAGATGATTAGCTTCTTGGATTTAAATCTCTTTGTATCACATCACTACAACATGAAAAATGTTCTTTCAACAGATCTTCGTGAAGCTCTGTGTTCCTCTGAATGAGTGCATGAGTGTTCTTCTTCAGATGCTGTATGTTTCTCTCTTATGTGTATATATTCAATATTTCCACACCTGTTTTTTATGTTTGTCTTTACTCATACATATATACAGCTTTTTCATATGGTTCTGAAGGGGCCGACAAGAGAAATGTTTCAACCACCTGTGGTCTTCCTCGTACATCGTACTGTTTTCGGATTTTCTTGAAAATATCATTAAATAATGCCAGGTGTATTAATTTTTCCAGACATGACTGTTATGATAGTAATAATAAAATTGGTAATGAAAATAATATAATATTAATAGACTGGTAGCAGATGCATGTCACATGGTGGACTTCAATAGTAGTCTCTTCAACTATGGACTTCATTGGTAGACTATTCAACTGTGAGCTTCATTGGTAGGGTCTCTGTCTGTAGGCTTGTAACCGTGGACTTTGTGTTAGTGGATGTCTTGTAACGGTAGCTATTACTCTATGTAACAGTAGCTCCTCATCATTGGACTTCATCAGACTATTGAAACAATGACCTTTCCACCGGTAGACTTATCTCAATAGATAATTTCATTAACAGTGGAATATGTGCATCAGAAGACTTTGAACAACAGTCAACTATCTCTACAGTAGGAGTTGTCTAGAGGTAGACTTCTACTAACGGTAGACATGTCCAATTGTAGACTTGAATAGTAATGATCTCAACAGAAGAGTTGAGAAATATTCTGACAGTGAACTTCTAACCGAAGCCTTGCCATAGTAGTGATCATGTGACGGTGAATCTTTGTCTGTGAGCCTTGATAAACCGATCAATGGTAGACATGTGAGAGTATCCTTGTACCTGTATATCAGTGATAGTAGACCATCAATAGTAACCTTCTAGGACCAGTGAACTAGAGTAACAGTGATCTATAACGGTGACCTTGAATAGAAGGCTCTTACCAGTGACCTTTTACAGTGAACTTATATGTAGATAAATGTAAAATGTAAGCTAATGAAACTAAATTATGAGACTACGAATATAAATTGTTCAGGATAAACAACATAAATACTGATTGAAAGGGTTAGAAAATGGCTTAGTATATCATGGTCAATATTTAAATAAGATTTGGGTTTATCAAAATAAGTGAGTCCAATAAAAACCAATTACAAAAATTCTGGGGGTGTTACATGATTAGTGCTTTCATCATTTGAATATGAGTCAACAAAAATTTCTCTATTGTTTCCTCTAAAATATATTAACACAAGGACTTTATTTCTCTAATAACATCACAAAAATATGATGTCTATGACTTATTTCCAAATAATGCCTGAAAATTTTTCCCATTATATACTTCAATAATAAATATAATTATAAAAAAAATAAACAACATAAATATGAAGATTCCAAAATCCATTATAATACATTTATAAATAATTAATAACATATTACATTGTGTGAATCATCCAATTATTTTATCCTTCATATTTTAGATAAAATTTAATTCTTAAATTAAATTCAATACCCAACAACACCTGATTTCTTTTCCAAAATTTGGATGTCAATCTGGCATAACAATTTGATAAAGTAGAGGGAGGCACTATATGTAACCTTATAAACCCTTTTAGATATAGTGTAGAAAGATTCAATAATGACCTCATATCAAGAATATGATGGAAATTTACTTATTATTAATAAATGATATAAATTAACCCATATCACATTATTACTATTAGAAATCTTTATAAATTGTATTATAAATTCTAATAATATATTTTTATATTTCCTCTTCAGCACTAGAAATTGTTGAAGTATCCCATTCGGTAATGATCTCTCAAAATTAACATATTTAAAAGTAAAACACTTCACTATAAATTCACAAATATCATTTATCATTCCACACAACATGAAGTATACCCAATGTTCCTTATAAATAATAGTACTGCCTAGATGAATGGAAATTTACTAAAATGAGATTCTAGAAAAAACTATTTCATCAACTGTTAATCATAAAGAACACAAAATCATAACTCTAAATCATTAAACACGTTCTTAATTAATATTAAAATAAATAAACATATTAATCTTTATATATTATATATTTTCTTATCAATATTGATTCACCTTATGAGCCCTCTTAATTCATTCTGATAATAAAGAATGCACTAAATCATAAATAAAAATAAATGATTTCCCATAATACACTTATTCTATGAAAAAAATCCATTAAATCATTATACAAAGGGTAATCTTCAAAACATAACATGGTTAATGTATAATTAATCTCTGTACTCTAACCATTAGCCTCATTGTTTTATTTTGTTGTATTATAATGAATCATGAATTCATATTCTTTTATTAGTTCAAACCATCTTCTCTATCTCATTTCTAATTATTTTTGAGTGAATACATACTCAATACATTTTTTAATAGAATACATTTCACACATTTATCCAAAAAAATGATGCCTCAAAAATTGTAATGCAAAAAAATAGAAAATACCAAATCATGTGTAGTGTAATTCAACTCATGAGCTTTAAACTAACATGAAGCATACCTAATTACCTTATAATCCAGTATTTGGAAATTACTATGTCTATTCAACAAAGAATCAATGTTGAGGATCAATTCACCATTTCTGGAAGGAAATGGAAAAACATGATCATTTACCAATATTAATTTTAGTTCTGAAGAACTACAATCACATGCTTTTTGTCTATTTGAATTTATGACCTTTTGGAGTTAAATTATTCATTATGATAGATAGATGAGAAAGGTTTAAAAAAAATTAGATCCCACAAATAGAAGAAAACAATGAATCAGAATAATATTTTGTGGTATTATACATTCATCAAACACATTCGTTTTATCAGGTTCAACACTTATGCAATATTTAGAAACAATGTTTCCAACGAAAAAAATATTTGGAAATAAAAAATCTCACTTTCAAAATTTCCCATATAGTTTCTTTTTATTTAAGGGTTTAAGAACAACCCAAAGATATTTTCATGCCCCCCATGAAATTTAGGAAATATTAAAATTTCATCAACAAACACAACAACCAAAAACCCTAAAAATTAAAAGTATTTATATTCATAAGATCTATGTAGACACGATATCATTAGATAACCCAAAAATCATTACTACAAATTGAAAGTGGTCGTATCTAGTTCATAATGTAGTCATTGGAATGTCATATTCCTTCACATTAAATATGCAGTACCCCAACCATATGTCCAACATTGAAATATATTTTTTCTCCCAAGATCTGATAAAACATATCATTCATATGAGGAAAATGATACATGTTCTTAATAGTGATGTTAACAAAGGCTCTATAATCAAGGAAAATCCCCACTGATACATTTTTATATTTTAAAATCAAGACTAGTGCATCCCATAGAGAAGTAATATGTTTTATGAAACCATTATCTACAAACTCCTATAGTTTTATTTTAAAATCAACATGTTAAAAATGATCTATTTGATTAGGTAAAAAATAAATAGGTATTACATCGAGTGATAATTCAATAGAAAACTGATCCTCACGACCATTAATAACATTAGGAAATTCATCCAAAAAGTATCAATGTATTCATTTACTTTTGGAAGAAACCTTATTTTATTAATTTCTAATTTTTCTACAATAAGATCTAGGTAACTATGATTTCCACATCTTATAAATATCTAAGATTATTGGTAAGTTATCAATGTCATGAAATCATTGAAATATACTTTATTTTCTCTAAAATATATATTTTAAGGGTAAAATTAAATTCAATCCATACCAATAATGACATCAAACTATACAATTTATAGTACAAAAATATTAATAGAAAATATCGTCTCACATATGATAATATGAATATTATTATAACAATGGATCCATTAATAATTCCACCATGTGTTTTTCTAATGTTTGATTTTAAATTAATTAAGCTATATTCTCAATTTAAAGGAAAATTTATTATGAAATGAATTAATGTGATGATGAAGATTAAAATAGAGAATTTGTATAATTCAAAATAGATGTAACATAATTCTCACCACTTAATTTGGTATCCCAACATCAATTATAGATGTAGAAAATGACATATCTACAACTTTTTCTTTTTTTTATCATGATAATTTTCATCATGTGTAACTAAATTCACAAATTATTTAGCATAAAAACATCTCATTGTATCTAAACCATATTTCCATAATATTTATGTATATTAACATATTAATTTATTCCTACTGACTACATTACTTATATTTGTGGGCCATGTGGCTAAACACTCCAAATTAGTAACATGTCATTATCGTCAGAGGAAATTTTCAAGGGTTCTTTTTACCGCACCAAAAACATGATTGTAAATTATTTTTCATTGCATTATATTTATTTTTTACCTATTTATCCTAAAACATTCACCCTTACTGCTTATTATTATCATTAATAAGGGTAAAAAAGTGTTAGAATACTCAATCTCAAAATTTTCATCACAACAGAAAACATTCCAATAGATTTTAAATTATAATTCTACCAAATATGTTAATATATATGGTTTTAATATGGAGTGAAACTGATTAATTTGTCTATCAGTGTCTGAAATTAAATTTCACACATACCTAGAAAATCGTGTTATGTTTCATTCAAATGAACCACTGGAATATTCATTTTATACCGTAATTATTGAAGTTACTTTCACAAAAATATTTCCAGTACCCACTTCACAACAATGAGATCACCATTCACTATAGTAATATTAAACAAATACCAAAATCAACCAACATGACCTTCAAAATGATAAATGGAAAGGGATACATTATGATGATAAGAATATCAAATTATTTCAAATATCTTTTCAATATCAAGGATCCATCCTTCAGATACCACAAGGCCATAGGATAAACTAAATGTTTAGGGATGTATCTTCATGAAATTATCCATAATATACAATTTCTTTTAGGGTAGGTTGAGTTAGTCTCTAGGATGAATACCACCACAATTTATCATCTAATTCAACTGAAGTATTATTGCATAAATTAATTTTTTTTCCAATTTTTACTTTCTCGGGATGATGATTTGGAAGGATATAATCCCCTATGTTCCATCACTCTTTCGATTCCAAGTTTACTCTATGTGAAACCATTTTAACAGAAATATTTTCCATGTAGTAATATGGTAATATTAATTAGCTATAAAATTTTAACTTGGCCATAATGTAAATAGAAATATAGGAAACTATTAATATTATCCTATCCTCCGAATTTATCTAAAAAGACATCTAATACCAGTTATATGGAAAAAACCATAAAAATTACATAATCTTGAGTTGTAGAGATAAAATTATGATCTTTTAAATTTATGATATTTTCCGGTTCATTTTAATGGAGAATGATTCCATTACACATACATAAAAAATTGTAATATAAAAAGCTGACTATTACAATCATTTTTTATATGGAAAAATATAAAAACTTTTAAAACCAAAGAGAGATATATTTTAGGAAAACACCATGAAATTTGACTTCATCACTTATAATCCATTACTCATCATTAAATATTCAAAAAAAATATTTTAAATAATTTTTCTGAAAAAAATATCATAATTTGATATAAAAAAAGTAAACTTTTATTAAATTTTTAACCATTAAAAATATTGAAATTTATTTTTTGAAAAATTAATGTTTTTCCTAAAGAGGGAAATAACATTCCACCAAAAATATAATTTATTTTACCTTTTGTAATCAAATCAAATCAATGAAAAATTATTTTAAAAAATATACAATTCATGTTTGAACCTTTATAAATCAACCCCTTGATGTAACACCCCATGATTTTATAGTACATGATCTCTTTAAAAGAGCTTGTGCTACACGCAATACCGAGTTAGAGGGCACCATGACATACCAAACTAGCCGTTCAAAAAGGGGTTATTAATTCTATTAACTGAATTTTAAGTTTTATATACTCCATATAATTTTAGAATCCATATTATGTGTTTCTTAGAAGTAATAAAAAACAAATTCACTTTTTCAGATAAAAGAATTATTTTTCAAAAAATGTAATTTTACCACCTTTTAATGGAGAATAATTTTTGAAAATAATATTTTAAACATTTATATACTCAATTTAATTAATTTAAATTCTTATTTATAATTGGGACATAAAAATTTATATTGGATAAATTTATGGTACTTTTCTTATAAATTTCATATTTTGACCAAATAGTGAAAAAGTACTAAATTTTAATTGAAAAAAAAAATTTTAATCGAAATAATTTATTGGGTTAAATTATTTATTTAAATTGTTTAAATGTATAATTAGATTATATTTTTATTATATATAAAATGTAGGTCATTATAAGTAATTTCACATTTAAATTTGACATAAACGCATGTCAATATTTTGATAGTTTTTAATTTTTAAAAACACACTTTTTGGCTTTGACAATATGAATTAATTTTAAAATACTTTAATATACTTATATATATTGAATTTGGTAAAATAGAATTAATTTTTGAATTTTTAATATCAATATTATCTCAGCGTGAATATTTGGTAATTTTCTGAAAACATTTAATTATTTATGAATATTGAAAACACCGCGTTATTTTCTAAAATCGAAATTTTATTTAAATAATTATTTATTTTATTTAATTTAATTTTAAGTAAAAATAGATATATAATATTTATATATGTTTAATTTAATTCATTATATTTGTTTTCTAATAAATTTAGATTTATAATATTTTATTGAACTTTTTAATGCCTTTTACCAACCATCTAGTCACATTTGTAAATTTGCATAAAACATAATTTTACCGCTTTTGTGAATTGAATATAAAAAATAAAATAGACATTGATGAATTTACTAAATTAAATTTGGTTTAATAATATGAAAATATTTTTTGGTGAATAGTAACCTTTGAATTTTATTTACCATAGTGAAAAGTAAATATGGTTAATAAAGGTAAAAATTATATTATAATTACCCTAAAACATGTCCTAATTCTATTGAATTAGTTTTTTTCAACCAAAGTCAACCATAGGGAAAAAATATGATCCTTTGTTCCCACATAAATTATATTTGGACATTTATTATTTTTTTATTTCAAGAAGAGTTAAATATGTTAAATTTAGTGTTTAATAACTAAAACATGTTTAATATAGTATTATAAATAATATAAATACAATAATAAATATTCATTAGAAAGATAAAAAGACTCTCTATATAATGGTATTTTGTTTATAATTTTAAGACATTATATAATTAAATTTATTTATGATACAATGATGATCTAGTAATTACATTGTTAATGAACAATTAAAATAATTGATATTATAAATATAAAAAAAAATTAAATTTAGACTTCTTATAAATTAGACTAATTTATTAGGTAATTATGAAATTTTATGTTTGATTAAATAATTGTTTTCAATGTGATAAAATTTTTTATGAGTTGCACAAAAACAAAATACCAAATTGTTTCAAATTTCACATAAATTAGATTTTAAAACAAATATTATATTACTAATTGATATAATATTACAAAAAAATATAAGTATCATACAAAGGACTAAAATAATGTTATATTTATTAATAATGATCTAATTGGAGTTAAATTGGATTTTTATAGTCAGTTTATTAACCATTTATTATAATAATACATGAATACCATGTAAAAGTGAAGCTATTTAACTATGAGTTAAATCGAAATGATATTGTCAATAAGGAGAACTAAACATATCTAAGTCCTATTTGTTGAGAGGTTTTCAACCCATACTCACCTTATTCACGAAATAAATAATTTTGAGCCACTATAAACAGAAAATTACTCTATAATAAAATAATATTTCAGGTTTTCCTAAAGAGACCATCACCTCTCTTATAAAAGGGTACTTACGCTTCTCTTAATTTCACAACTCCAAATCCATTTGGCTCAGATGACCCCTGCTCAAATATCAACCCAAATACCCTCACATTGACTTAGAGGCCATACATTGATCATAAAACAATCCTATGGAGTCTTTTTGATCAACTCAAATGGAAAAACCCAAATAAGATGTAATAATTTTACCACCACATTCAATGTTCGTTTCTTTTTACACTTCCTCTTTCTTTGTTGTTCCCACACAAAAATAATAACTCCAGTACATTATTCATACTGTGATGTTATTATAAATATGGTACAACTATATTAATTTTTCTAGCCATCATATAAATGAAAAAGTAACCATACGTTCATACGTATAGCTTACCATCTCAACGTCGTGGTCTAGTTTGTTATTCAATGTCATCATTTTTTGGATGGGTATAATAATGAGTATAACTGATGTAAATAATAAATATAACATGTTAATTATTATTTATATATGATATATCATCCAATTACATATGATTTCACCATCAATAAAATGATATTGTCGCTTGTGCGTATGTACAGATTACCGTATCCACGAATGTGATGAGATTAATTTCCCATCATAATCATTCAAGAAAAAATATTATTTTATGATTACAAAAATTATGTTTATGTACATAATATCATTATGTATATGAATCAAATACATGTTATCCTAAAGAAACATGACTTACGTAAAAATAATATGTTGGAAAACGAATTAGTTAGCACCAGAAAATATGAGAGTACTAGAATATTATTAAAAAAGCAAAAGTAAATGATCTTATATGATATCATATTTATGTATTCTATTGTTGTATAATTTAATTACAATTATTTAACTACTATATAGGTGTTTAGAAAACCCTCGACCATAGAAAAGTAAAAGGTAAAGGTTAATTCTACAGTCTCATCATTATCCAAGGTTGATTATACGTGAGTATCTACGAGGACATATTTTTAATCTAAATCCATGTTTCATAAAACAGTATTTGAAAAAAAATAATTATTTACAATAATTTGGGTTATAGTCACTTATACACTCGTTTAACATTTTATAAAATGGTTAGAAAGGCATCTTTCCATCATTTTCCAAACAACATCCTTTATGACATTTTCGATAAATTAAGGTAATTATATTTTTTTTAACATATATGGAAGGTGCGTTTATTTTCATCCATTATAACACCTTTGAAGCCTCCCATAAATGAATTTAAGTGTATTTTCCAAATAATTGGTTTCTATTAAAATTATGATAATTTTAAAGGATTTCACAATAGAAAGAGATTTTTCTATCAGATAGTTTTGATTGCATTTATGTCAACATCCTATGATGTATTTTACACTTGTATGATGTTGATTTAGTATGATAAAATCTTCCATATAGTATTGAAGTTTTTTTGATCTATTTTAATGTAGATGTGTTATTTTTAAACCATTCATGGTTTATTATTGATGTATTAACATTTCATATTCTAGTTTTAAAATGAATATTTATGTTATATATCATCCTTTTCTTATATGGAATGCATTCGACTTAGAATGTGATAAGTGGAGCCCACTATAGCTCCTTGAAGCATCTGTAGGTGTCATGAGAAAAACTATTGTCTTCGAACATGGTCTTGAAAAAATCTTATTTTTAGTCTTGGCATGAGGCCATGACTATGAGGGTATGACGTCCGACATTATGTATTCCATCATTATGAAATTCTCTATTGATAATGCATGTGATTATTCAACTAGTAGAATACCCATGTGAATAAGTAAATTTCATTATTTTATTTATTTTAGCCATATTATGTTGAAGATTATGTTTAAATGTCTTCTATTTTAGTCTAATACATTACCTTAAATGTTTATGTTTATTTTTAAATGAATCTTCTATATTGTTATACATATGTGGCATATGAGTAAATCCTTTTCTATGTTTTATTTTTTCCTAGATGCGAAAATTTATATTATAATAAACCTGCAGAAATATGCTCTAAGATATAAGAGTGTTGAAAAAGGGGACAAAATGTTGTTTTTTTATTTCATGATGTAATGTAAAACTTATGTAATTATATATAACGTTAAATCCTAATAAACTAATCAATCTTTATTGATTTCATCCTTTGTGATCATGCCAATGTTATATAATTTTGCATCGACTCTAGGTCACTCGGGTCGGGGAATTACAGTCGGTATCTGAGGATGTTTACTATAGACATTGGATACAAATTTATAAAATCTCTAATTATATAAAATTACCCTAAGATAGACTTCGATGATTATAATAGAAGAACTTACTAAAATTTCGAAATGTAGAGATTTTGTGAATTTTCCAAGAAATGCATCGATGTCTGGATATGAGCAGATTGATTTGACTCCGGCACAGATGTACCTAGGAGTAAAAACTCCGACAAGGAGTTTCGGGCTAGACCCGTGGTATCCTAGTACACAACAATGGTTATTTCTGAACTCTTTGTTATGTAAGTCTCAGGGGATATGCTTAGGATAAATCACATTTTCTATAGAAGCCGTTGTAAAGGATTTAGGAATAAATACTTCTCCAAAGAAAAAAAGTTATCATTATAGATTACATGCATAAACTATTCCATTTACATTAGGTATATAACATGTTTGGAATTAAGCATTGTGATTCATAAACAAACCCAGTGTATGCCATTGTTTAGAAATGTCACCTAGTTGATGGAATGAGAACCCCAGCAATACACATGATCCCAAGAGTAATAAAGATCCGATCATTCATGGTATTGACCAACATTTAAATGGTAAATATTCTCCCATGTATTCTCATCATATGATGAAATAGTACTATGTGATAATAAGATAAGTAAAGAATTTTCTAAGCCCTGTGGCTTTTAAGGGATGAAATGGAAGTAAAATATGGTAGAGAGAATGATAGATAAAGGGAAGAGGGGAATGAAGGATTTTACTATAAGTGATAAATGTGGAAAGAATCACCTAGGTAAATTCATGAAGGGAATGATAGTTTTTTATATGAGTGGAGAAAAAAGACACCACATACGTGACTGCAAGGGTAAGATAAACGATTCCAATTTACAATTCATTATTTTCAAGTAGTTGGGAAACTACGTGAATCAATGTACAAATCATCAACGAATTCCCCAAAAGATGATATTGGATAATAATAAAATTATGATACTACTATAGATGATGAGTAATGACTAGTGTTATTATTTGTTAATAAATAATTTTTTAATTTCGGTGTTGTATCAACGATGTACTCGTCATATGAATTATGGACATAAATAAGGATTGTATTGCGGTACTATTTCAGTGAGGATTTGAGATTATATGGTTCTATGAAAAGTGAATCAATAGGATGTTAAAAATTATGGAAAATACAAGGTGGAAGGAAAAATAAACCAAAATATGGTTCTGATACTTAGGTAGTGATTGTGGAATAAGATATGATTAATTTGGATAAATTATATTTTATATTATATAAAAATTTGAAACTATTTAATTGTTTGTTTATTCCATTATTTTTAGAGTTTACAACAATTTAGATAAAAAGAGTATATCCAGTATTCTATAAGGAATAATAAAGCATAAATTTAATCAATTTTGGTTATATAGTAATTCTGGGTGTTATTTTGTTTTAAAAGAATACATGGTGATTGAGTTATCATGTTATTACGTGGAAAAAAATACCTTAAATGTGTTTACCATCCTTATAAATTTTGGACTGTGAGTTTGGACATAAGTATTCTAAATAAGTATAAAGGTTGGAATGCATTATGTTTGAAATTGGATACTATTGTTAATGTTAAATAATTTTTTAATATTATTTTTGGATTGTAATAAAGAGGACATCCCAGAGGTCCGGCAACAACCCATAGGGTCTGGAAAGGCCGGGAGACTTGAACACGCAACCAAAGGGAGACAAGGGTGTATCACCTAACACAGGCCTATGTGATGTCTTGGATTGTATAATGTAGTTTTTTTAAAACGCTCTGACAGATGAATTATAAATTCATTTTTCGAACCTTATATGATTTAAATAAATATAATATTTTTCATTTCTGTGATGAGTTTGTGGTAGGAATTAGTTAAAGAATGTGACTCTATTTGTCATGAATTTTTTTTATCTTTTTCTATGATGAAATTAATTATTAAACATTAGGTAAAGGATATTAAAACCAAAATTTGTTATCCTAATACCATATGTTTCATTGAACTCATGATATTCTAAATCATCATAGATTTAGGGCTATGAGGCCCTAAATTTTTCATTCACATGTTTGTGATTGATGGTCTCAATTACACCCTATAAATATTTAACTTACCTAAAAATATAATTTCCACCAATTTTCTCCTATTCTGAACCCTAATTTGCGGGTGACTTTTTAATTTCCATTTCCCTCTTATTATGACTAAATTGTATTAACTCTATTTTCGATTTGGTTTTTCCACAATGGTATTGTCCTTTATCAACCATTTATTTTCACAAAAAAATTTCAAATTGTGAGAACACCATTTATTGAAGTATGTAAGAATTTAACACCCCAATACTTCATAGTATGTGATCTCTTTGAAAGAGCTTTCGTTACACGAAACTTCGAGTTCGAACGCACCACGACATACCAAACTAGACGTTCAAAAAGCGGTTATGAATAATATTAAGAGAATTTGAAATTTAATATACTCCATATAATTTTATAATCCATATTATGTGTTTCATAGAAGTAATATAATAACAAATTTATTTTTTCAAATTACAGAATTATTTTTAATAAAATGAAATTTTACAGACTTTTAATGGGGAAAAATTTTTGAAACCAATATTTGACACTTTAATAAATAAAATTTAATTAAATTTAATTCTTCATTAGAATAGGGACATTAAAATTTAGTTTGGAACCTTTTTTTTACTTTTTTGATAACATTCATATCTAGATGAATAGTGAAAAATACTAAATATTAGTTGAAAACAACATTTATAATCGAAATAAATTATAGGGTTAAATTATGAATTTTAGGGGGTTAGATGAATAATAAGATTATATTTCTATCATTTAATAAAATTTAGGTCATGATATGTAATATCGAATTTAAAATTTTTATAAACACATGTCATTCTTTTGATAGTTTTTAAATTTTAAAACCCCCACTTTTTTGTTTTGAAAAGGGGAATTAATTTTAAATTAATTAATGAAATTTATATTTTTTTAATTTACTAAAAATAAATTAAATTTGAATTCATAATAACAAAAATATCATAGTCTTAATTTTGGTAATAATTTTAAAAACATTAATTTTGTTATAAATTGTGAAAAACACTACGTCGTTGATTAAAACCGACATTTTATTTAAATAATGATTTATTTTATTTAAATTTATTTTACGTCAAAATAGATATATAATATCGATATAAGTTTCATTTAATTCATTGGAGTTATTTTATAATAAAATTATATGTATAAAATATTATTGAACATTTTAACACCTTTTACCCATCTTCTAGAAACATTTGCAAATTTGTATGAAACATAATTTTACCAGTTTAGTGAATTGAATTTAAAAAATTCAGGAGTCATTTTTGACATCATTATGAAATATTTGGTTCAATAAGATGAAAATAATTTTTGGGGAATAGAAAATTTTGACTTTTATTTACAACGGTTAAAAGTAAACTGGATAATTTAAGCTAAAAATGATTATATAATTACCATAACACAAGTCCTAATACTAATGAATAAGAGTTATTCAACAAATAATGTCCTTATGAATAAATATGATAATTTTTTCCCACATGGATTAGATTAGGACATTTATTATTATTTCATTTCAAGAAATGTTAATAGTGTTAAATTCAAGGTTTAATAACTAAACCATTTTTAATATAGGGTTTTACATACGATGAATTCTACAAAAAATATTCATAAAAAAGAAAAAAATATTTTCTATATAATTGTATTTTATTTATAAATTTTATACACTAAATAATTTATTTTATTTATGATATAATGATGATGTTGTAATTACTTTATTACTTAAATATTAAAATAATTGATATTATAAATATACAAATAAATGTAAATTGAGTCTTGAAATAGATTAAACTAATTTTATATGTAGATATGACATGTTAGGGTTTATTAATTAAATTTTTCGAAGTGATAATGTATTTACTAATTTCTAAAAAACAAAATACCAAATTGTGTCAAACTTGACATAAATGAGTTATTAAAACAAATACTATATTATTAAATTATTTAATATTCTTTAAAATATAATTTTTTTCCAAAGTGCTTAGATAATGTCATATATATAAATAATAAATCACTTGGAGTTCTATTGTCTTTTTATTGTAATTTTATTAAACATTTATTATAATAATACAAGTATACATTGTAAAAGTTAAACTATCTAACTAAGAGTTAAATCTAAAAGATAATGTTAATATGGTGACCTAAACCCATCTAAAACCGATTAGTTGACATGTTTTAGACCCACACATACCTTATCCTCTAAATAAATAATTTAGTAGCCATTATAATTTGAATATGATTTTATTATAAAATATTATATCAAGATTTTACAAAAGCAACCATCACTAATCTTATAAAAGGGTACTTCCCCTTATCTTAATTTTGCACCACAAAATTCATTCGACTCAGAAAAAACCTACTAAAATATCTTCCCAACTACCATCACATATACCTAGAGGTCATACATTGATCATAAATCCAACCTATTGATCCCTTTTGATCAACTCAATAGGAAACACCCAATGAAGAGGTAATAATTTCACCACCTCTTTCAATGATCTTTTCCCTTCCACTTCCCATGTCTTTGTTGTTCCCATACCAAAATAATAAATCCAGTACATTATTTGTACTATGATGTTATTATAAATATTTTACAACTATATTCATTATTATATCCATCCTATGAATGACAATGTCACCATACGTGCATACGTACGGCTTACCATCTCTATGTCGTGGTGTAGTTTGTTATTCAAACACTTTATTATATGGATGGGTATAATAATTAGTAAAACTAATATAAATAATAAACAATGAATATTAATGATTATTTATATATGATATACCATCTTAATATATATGATTTCACCATCAATATAATGATATTGTCGCTCGTGTGTATGTACGAATTTACATCTCCACGAACGTAATGAGATTAATTCCCCATCGTAATCAATCAAGAATAAATGTAATTTTTTGATTAAAAAAATTAATGAAATTAATATCGTTATAGATTTGATTTAAATATATTTTATTGATAACAAACATGACATATCTAACAAAACATATAAAGGAAAATGAATCATTGAACACAAAAAATGAGGATACTACTGAAATATGATTAACAAAGCAATATTAAAAGATCATATATGATATAATATTTATGTATATGGTTCCTGTATAATTTAATAAAAATATTTAACTATTATAGATGAAGTTAAAGTACCCTAGACTTAGGAAAAGTACAAGGTAAAGGTAAATTATACCATCTCTTCATTATTTGTGGTTGTTTATACGTAAGTATCTACTGGGACATATTTATCATCCACATCCGTGTTTCTAAAAAAATTATTTGGAAACATTTTTACTATTTAAGAGACTATCAGTTAAAGTAATTTATACACTAATTTTATTTTTTATAAAATGTTTTGAAATGAAAATTTCCATCATTTACCAAACAAGGTACATTAGGACCTTTTCAACTAATTAAGGTATGGATGTTTTTAATCATATATAGCGAGTACAATAATATTCTTCCATTATAACACCTTCAAGGAATCCATGACAAGATTATCGGATTATTTTAAAAATAAATTTATTCACTTTAATTATTTGACTTTTAAAGGACTTCAAATGAGAAAGATATATTTCTCTCAAATAGTTTTGGTTTCATCTATGCCAATATCATTTGATGGATTTTAAATATTATAGAAGTTGATTTATCATGATACAATATTCAATATTATATTTAAGGTTTTGTGATATTGTTAACTATGGATGATTAATTCTTATACCATTCATGGTTTATGGTTATGGTATTAACATTTCGTATGCTAGTTTTAATATGAATGTTTTTTGTTATGTTTTAATCGTTTCATATGAGGAATGCATTTTACTTAGTATGTGACAGGTGGAGCCCTCTATAGTTCCTAGATGCCTCGGTAGGCCTCATAAGTAAAACTAATGTCTTAACACATGGCCTTGACTAAATATTATTTGAAGTCTTGGCACGAGGCCATGACTATGTGGTTATTATGTCCGAAATTATACATTCCATCATTATGAAATTGGCTATTGATGTTTCATGTGATTATTCGACTAGTAAAATATCCTTGTGAATAAGTAAATGGTATTATTTGATTTATTTTTTCCATATAATGATTAATTTTATGTTTAAAAGGATTGTGTTTTAGTCTAATACATTTCCTTAAATGTTTATGCTTATTTATGAATGTTTTCACTATATTTTTATCTTTACTGGGAATCTGATCTCGCCCCATTATATGTTTTATTTTTTCCTAGATGTGTAGAAATATATTACGATTAAACTACAGAAGTAGGTTAAGGGATATAAGAGTGTTCAAAAAGTTGACACAATGTTGTTTTTTTATTTGATTATGGAGGGTAAAACCTATGTATGTATCTAGTACGTCTAATGCAACTAATCTGATCGGTCATTAAATATTTGAACTCTTCTTATCATGCCAATGTTATGTAATATTGCACCGACTCTGGGTAATGGGTTTCATGGATTTTCAATTTAACCCTTATAAAACCATAAAATAATCACTACAGGTTGTAATAATTGTACTGCCATTATCCAATAGAATTATTAAGAGAATAAATTAATTACCCAATGTATTTATTCTCTATCAAGGAGAACTAATCATTTAATCTATAATGGGTCACCAAAAGCATTTTACGTTCACCCAAAATTTATATTTTCCATCAAAAACAACATGAAATAAAACATTACATCATTTGGAACACTAATTTAATCTAGTATAAAAATAACTTTCATATATTAAAATTCCATTTTTTATATCAAAATTGTAATTATAAATTAAAAATAATCTATTTTTTTGGAAAAATACTTTTCATTACCAAAATAAGGAAAAAAAATTAATAATATTTTTCATTTTAAAAAACATTAAATATGTAATAGAAATACAAAAATAAAATATTTTCTACATCGCTGGAGAAGTCAGTGTTTCCTTGCATGTTATGAATAGATCATTCCTTTTTTTAACAAAATGTTTCGTATAAAAAATATAATTTTATTTTTGAAAAAATGTGAATGAAATTAAAAATATACAAAATATTTCATTTATAAAATATTTATATACATATTAATTAATATATATAATAATATCCAAAATGTAAATAGGGTGAAATTGGTTTGAAATTATATCATGAAACATTCAATTTGTCCCATACCACTTTGAACATTTAAATCCTAATATCCAAGATAAGGAAACACATTAAAAATATTAAATAAAATGTAAATAGATTAAATATGGAAATATACTATCAAAGGGGATGTATATACACATTATAAAATAATAAAGGTGCATATCAAAATGAAATGCCTCTATAAAAGTAGATTGAGACAGAATACCATACATTGAGTCTGACTTATCATGCGAGCATTAATCACCATAAATAAAGAAGTTGTGATACATATTTACATTCTTCCAAACCATTTTAAATTTTTTCAATACTCATATTTTAGTTATTAAAATGTTTTAAAATAACTAAAAAATTATGTTCACATTGATTATTTTGATCATATAAAGTTGTTGTCTCAAAAATGATGTTGATTGCTTAACAATTATCTAAGAGATCATTATATACACATCTAAATAATAATAATATTCAAATAATTGTCATATCTATATGTCACATATATATTTAAAACCAATATTGAATGATCGTTATGTTAAACGAACCAATGCTACAATAAAGGGGACGGTAAGTCATACGTACCCATGAGTAATGTTCCAATTTTTTGATAAACATTATAGAAATATGTTAAATTAAATATATCTTAAAAATATAATTTTTATATAATGAATAGAATATTATTTAATCATTTTGAATGATATATATATATTTATTTTTATTTATAAGGAATCAGATCGTGTCGAGGAGGCGGTAGTCCACATGTACATGAAGGGATTTATCACATTTTTTGTGTATGTAAGGGAAATACATGAAATAAAATATCATAGTTACAAAAAGGTAACTATTTCCTGAATATAATATAAAAGTTATGTATGTTATATATGTTTAATAAATCCCATCCTTAATATATTCTGTGTAATGTGTGAATGTATCACCTAGAATTCTGGAGTTGGTATTCCACACATCCAAAAATGTTGTTAACGTATTTATAAAAAATAAAAAAGCATGAAGGAATGAATATATTAAAATTATAGAAGTAGAAATAAATAATAAATATAAAATATTTATCATATAAAATAATATTTTCCATCATAATTCCCAACAATGATATGTTGGTACGGAAACAATTAATGAAACTGTTACGTGATGTAGTAGTTCATCGTATATAAACGATAATGTCATTACCAATTTAACGGAAGTGTGTGTAGGTGTAGGTACTAACAATTACATAAACACATCACAATATATTTAGAAAATTGATATTATTATATAATTATTTAATTATATGATATTAATTGATTGTATAATGAAATAAAAAAATGGATTTTGAAGAATGTTAAAACATTTTCATGAAACTTTTTTTGTTTGCAGAAAATGAATTCTTAGATCGATTTATTCCCAATGTAAAGACCCTAGGATGAACGGATGTATGTTGTGAGATTATTTTATTATGGACTGAAAGAGACACTAGGGCCTCAGAGTTTTTAATAAATGGGCATGGTGATTTCTTTTTTATAATTGGTGGCAGAGGACACACATGGAATTTTTAATTGAATTGTGTACTACCCAGGTTTTTTCCTAACAAGCGGATTCAATAAAACATAAAATTAAATACATTAAGTTATGAGTTATAAATGATAATATAAAATGGGTTTTTGATATATAGAGGTCAATATATATATATTATATTTTATTCTTTTCTACTTTGTAATCGTGTTTTTACATTAATCAATGTAAATAATTTTAATTAATTTTCCTAATTATTTGGGACGAAAAATGCATTAACCTTATATAAATTATTGATTATTATGAATCAAAATATGTATTCTTTTGTTCCAAATTACAATCAAATGATTTTATATAAATAATTTAAAATAAATCTTATGGACGAGAGGCAATTCGAGTTTCAAAAATAAAAATTGTCAAATGATTGATGTGTTTTTTAATTTAAATTTAACATAAAATTGTATATAATGATCTATATTAGATAGAACTATTTAAAATATATCGAATTATAAATTTTATCCAATTAATTATTTTTAACTAATGAAACAGGTCATTCATAAATTCTTCGTTGAACTAACATTTTGTTTTATTAAATTTTCATAATAAATATAAATTGTCTCAGAAAAACAAAAAAAATCACCAATACCAAATAGTGATATTTTTATTTCTTAAATGAAGATTATTTTTTTGTATAAAATTCATAAAATTATAAAATTTATTATTAATGTAATTTCTCTATTAAAAGGTATAAAACAACCATATTAAATAATTATATTTTTAATATATTTTGTTAGATATAACCCAGTCTTGCATGAAACCAAAAAATTTAAAGAATCTATCTATTTTGTGGTGGAAATTATAAGTCACTGTCCTTAAACCATATATAATATTGGGTATTGATCATGATTTTTTATTCATTCACAATGATGATAATTTCAGGATTTGAGTTTTAAGAAATTATGTCAAACTATTATATGAAATGTCAAAAATTACAATGTAGACATATTGACTCTATCACAATTTTTTACAATAATAAATCTCCTAAAATAAAATAATAATTATTGACTTTATAAAGATATTACTTAATTATTCCATTCTCTAATCATTTATTACCCTATGATTTTTTTTTCAAAAACATGGGATGAGCATAAATAGATGAGTATGAAATAAAAAATGAATATAATCATTAGTACATGAATATTTAAATCCCAAGAAAAATTGTTCACAAAAACCTATTTTTCACCCATAAAACATGAAATACTTAGATTATATCTTGTAATCATTAGATTCCTAAAAAACTCATTAAAATCATAAAACATAAATTAAATGTGTGGAAATCATATCATAACAACCTTGTAACGTACAAATCTAAATATAGAGTAACCATAATAGTTTCACTTTAATACCCATCATAGTATGTTCCTTAAATATCTTAGGATAAACATAATCATTTACCTTTTTCATGTTACCCAATGCATTGGAAAGCTATCACGGGCTATCTACCCTTGGTTTATCACTGAACCACCCATATACATAATCATTTCCAATGACAGATAACATAAAAATAACATCTAAACAAAGAATAAAAAAAATAACATTTCCGAATTTTAATAACAATATATCATTTCTTGATGTTGACATAGTCAATACATTTTAAAAAATGAAAACATTTAAAAAATATGAATTTTGGATCAAAGTGTCCCATACAACAATAAAAATTATATAATGTGTTATCATATTAAAAAAAATAGTGTCAACAAAAAAATTACAAAAAAATAATTTTTAGAACATTGACATGAATGAAAAGGATTTAGAAGAATACATATTTATAACAATAAAAATGGATTTTTTGTTGTAGATTCTCTCAACAATGGATAAAATACATGAATAAAAATATTTAAATACTAACATTTAGATAAACTTATAATATCATGATAAATAGTATATTAATGATAAAAGATTTATAATAGAATTATATAAACTATATAAAACTGAATTGGTGATTAATATCAAATAAGTCTTAATGAAATGTAAATTGAAAGAAAACCCCTTTCAATGATCTTATCCATAGATTATGGATGAATAAATGACATAATTATGTGTGAAAAATATAAATACACCCAATTGAAATAGTTATTATGTTTAAACAATCCGAAGACATTCACAAATAGTCGTGTAAAACCAAGCAATGTCCTTGATATATAACTCAATGAAATATGATTATGTAAATATTTATATTATAATGTTTGTATAAATGAAATAATAATTTATAAATTTGGTGACTATGTGTAGAATTATTATATACACACAAATGGAAGTGGAAATGGAAAAATAAATAAACAACCAGTGATTCAACAAATAACCTTGGCATAATATAATCGACTAAGTGTGGGTAAAACCCAATGAGTGGAAATGTAGTTTAGAAATACCCTTACAAAAATTATGTTGTTACTAAAATATATGGATAATGTGTATTAAAAATAAATAAAAATGAATAATTTATAAATATAAGGTATAATATCAAATGTAATTTGTCACATATTCATAGAATGACTTAATCAAGAAGAAGAAGATTAACTCAATGAATGGAAATTGGGTTAAGAAGTTCCATTACTATGAATCTGACCTAACTTGTTCAATTATTAATTTCCTGAATAATAATCAAATGTTTATATATAATTTCATCATAACCATTTTATATGTTATTAGTCATTTTATATCACTTATGACCATGTTGTTGTAATTTGTTACTTATTTGAGTTCATATCAGACGTTTTTTCGATGTTCGGTACATGAGTCAAAAATGAAGTTGTTTCAATTAAAATTATCCATGTTGTCACATGAAAATTATATAAAAAACTGTATTATTTATTTAAATTTCATATTTCTCCAATATATATTTATTTCAAATGTTCTATATCATTTGGTGACACGAAATGAAATGCATCATTCTTGGAGACGGTAGGTCGTATGTATGCATGATCGCTACATTAATTTTTTTTCATATTAAATGAGTGAAAGATAAATGATACATATGAATATTAAAATTATAGTAAAATAATTATGTTATATATGTTACATATCTTCATTTATTCCATCATTTATACCTTCTATGTATGGCATGAATGAGTTATATAACATTGATTGGAAGTAGTCCCGACATCCTCAAAAGAAATTATCGTATTTACACATTATTGAATGAATAATGGTATATTGTAAATAAATGATAAATTAGAATAGTGAAAAAATAAATATAATATATATAATTCATTAATACAGTGCCATCATAATGTCCACCATGAGTGGTGGTAGATGAAAATTGAACAATCATCATTTTCCAGGAAATAGTTCACCAAACACAGAAACAATATGTTTGTATCCATTGGATGGAAATGGGTGTTAGTGTAGTTTTAATAATTATCCTAATAACATCATAGTATATAGAAGATCTTGGTGATGATATATAATCATAGAATAAGAATAGAATATTGAGTGATTAAATAAAATAAAATAATGAAATTTTAGAGAGGATGCTACACTAAAATAGATATCTCCTTTTGATTTGAGGAAAAAAGAATTTCATAAATTTCCTTCATCCCATATTAAGGATTATAGGATGAATGGATGGGATGTCGGGATATTATTTTATCTGGATTTGGAAAATTCATGAGGCTAGATAGGTGTATGTGAGAGGGTATATGTGGTGGAATTTTATAAGAGGGTGGGGACAGTTTAGGAATGTCCTAAAATATTATTTTATTATAAAGTGATTATTTGTTTCTAATGGTACCAAACTAATTTATATCAAATTTAAGATTATTTTGGGTCATAGATCCATAATAAAATTTATATTATAATGGTTTTGAATATTTTTTTGACAATTATAGTATTTTTTAACATTTATTTTCCCCTTTTTAATCTTACCATGATATTTTATTATATACATATTTTTTGTTAATTTAATTACCATAACATATCAAAAGACTAAAAAAGTTCCATTTAAAACATATTTAGTCTAATCATAACCATTTGGTTGAATTTTAATTTTTATTAAATTTAGATAATTTAATAAATCTATTTCATATTTTTTGTTATGAAGTATGAATATTTTGACAATACTTATATATGACTTGTTTGAAAATTTATAGATAGATCATTACTTATAAATAAATACATTAATTAAATGCTAACATTTAATACTAATCCATAAAATTACTGAATGACATAAATTATGTCGTATAATATTTATTTTAATATTTTTAATATAATTTATTTAATATTTCTCTTAATAAAATAATTAGTATATCAATGTTGTGTCAACATCTATGATATTTATTTAATCTCTAAAAATTAAAAATAAATTCATATTAAGTATATAATTTCTATATCAGTCCATATATTATTTATGTTCTATGTTTCATTAATTTAATCTATATATTAAAATTATTATACTTATAAGAGATAAGAGACTAAAATGTCACCACTTTAATTTGTTTTCAAAATATATAAATCAAATTCATTGAAAAAAGTCCATTAAATGAATCAATTATGACCCTTATTTGATTTGGATAGACTTTTATTCGTCCAATTGGATTTTTGACGGTTTTGAGTTAATTTTATTTTCCTTATCATATTGTATGTTATCAATATTTACCCGATTAACCTTTAAATGTAGTAACTATTATTTTTCAAAGATACTATTAATAATGACCAAAAATAAAAGTTACCTATTTAAATTACATGGACATTCTGATTCCCAATATCTGATCCATTTTTTTTTCATTCAAACCACAAATGTTATAGAAATTAATTTAAAATTAATTCCAATTGTTAAAACTAGAAAGCAGTTTTTATGAAGTAAAAACTATTAAAAAATAGACACGTGAATATATCAAATTTGAATTTAAAATTACTTTCATTGACCATAACTGAATTAATTGATAAAAAATAATCCAATTAAATTAAAAAACGTATCAAAAATATAATATATCTATATTAAAAATTAGATGAAATAGATGTTTTGAATTAAAAAGCAGTATTATTCACTATTCATTAAAATAAGAATTTCAATAGAACAAAACAAAAAATTAAAACATGGTTAATTTTTATGTCCCTATTCTAATGAATAAGTTTATATATTCTAATCGAATATAAAAAAGTGACAGAAAATATTTTTCGAAAATGTTCAATATTAAAAGGCTGTAAAATGACATTTTAAAGATATAAAAGTATTTTTGGCATAAAATTTGTTTCATTCAATTTTAGAGCTTATAAAATTCATTGGTAAAATGTAAAAAAATTTAAAAATATGTAAAATAATTATATATTAAATTTTTCTAATCCCACCAATACAATGTCTAGGAATTATATACCATTTAAGATAATAATAATAATAATATATTATTATTTGTATAACTCTAAAGTGTGTAAAACATAATATTATAAATAATCACATTATTGTGTGTCTGGTATGTTATCAGAAAAATTTTCATGGTGAAAGTAAAATATATATCTTATTCATAAATATTAATATAGATGAAAATGTATTATTCTATTAATACTCAGGTTGTTACATCATTCCCCTTTTAGAAATTACGTCATCACAATATTAAAATGGGTATAAGAATCAATATTTAAAATAATAAATTAGAAAAATAGTCAATATAACCATCGCAATAAATTTTAGAAAGGGATGCACCAAGGTCACCCATGTTTACACATACTAGGATTATCTGTAGAAAAAAATTTATATTGAAGAATAAATAACCATCTTGTTCTGATTGAGACTGATATAAAACATGATCAAGGTAAAGGTCATAATCTGAAAACCAAAAACATCTGATGGGTTAAATTATCTTCGATTCCCTAATACGTAATGTAAATAGAAAAAAATTATCTCTTTTCCAAAATATGATGAAATTATTTTTGATATTAACTAAAAACATAAGGAAACATACTTACTTGTCATATAGAGTTTCATCAATTAATAAATATCTACAAAAAAACTCTTCTCATCTCCAACCTATGAGTATTCAAGATGACTTGGGCACACCTGAAGTAGTGGAATCAACATCTATAGAATCAAATAATTCAAATAAGATGAACCATATATTTACCTTGTCATTAGACATTAACCAAAATAAAAATGGTTAATAAAACATCCGATAATACATTGATAAAACTTAATACTTTATAAAAATAAATATTACTCTAAATCTCCAAAATTCAATAATCAACCCCCAAAGTTCAAAAAAGGCCATTAAATATAGAATTTTCCGTGAAATTAATCAAAATAATCCAAACTTTGATTGGAACCCAAAATTCATAATGATTTTATCTCATAGTTTTCCATGATAAATCATAATATTTATCTCCAAATTACATTTATTACTCTAAAAGTCTCATAAATGAAAATAATTAAACTAATCACCATTTATTAATTATAGGCTAATAATTTCAATAAATAACCCAAATCACTATATTCCTATTATAAAAACAACGATTCTTCAAAAATTAAATTCTGCCATTACTCCTCAAATAAAAACACATAGTATTTTATTTTCATTAGGCACATAGTCTTCAAAAAATTGAAGATATATTCAAAAATAACATTAATAAGATAATAAACAAATCATTTTCCTATACTATGGATATGAATTTGATAAAACATAAGTTCCCAAAATAACCTTATTCATGATCTATAGAATTATTTAACAAAGAATAATAAGTTATACTAACTAGGGACATCATATAGAAGAGTGGTGGGCGATGGAAACATATTGCCCTTCAGTTATGGGATTGATTAATGTGGCCTTGTAGGACATGTTAGGTTGTCAACAATCATTGGGGGCTTTACATTATATAAAACTCAAAATAACCCTAACAAGTTTTAACCTCAATTGTAATATAATACTTCTCATTTTCATCCCAAATAACAATGACCTCAACATATTCATTATTTAAGTCTTATATATATTGAAATTTTTTATTTCACCTCTACATGGTAAAATAAGACTAATAAAAAAAGAAATAACATCATATCGTGATCATGGTGTCTACCTAGATTCATTTTCAACTTATACGTGTAGGTAGAAGGTACATGTATTGAAACAATGATTTAGAGATTATTCAAAATCATTAGATTCCTTTTTCCAAATAGACCTTATAAAACTAAATTCATATGGGTGTTCACAGTAAATTAGATTTGATAAATAATCTTGTATGCCATTTAATTTTGAAATATCTGATAAAAGTATATTTTTATAAAATAGTCGGATCGATTATGAGTTAAAAAATTCAATCATTGGTCCTTTTAAAATACCATAAGTACGTTTGGAAAAAATATATTTTAAAAGTAAATATGAATAGGTTGTTCTTGGGTCCCCTTCATCTGCACCTTTTTCAAAATCATAATATTCTTAAAAATCTTGTGATAAGGTAAAATATATGAAAATTCCTAGATAATATTTACCTTTCATTAATATATACGAATATTGAAAAATTATTATTTGATTAAATAAAATCCATGATCTATGATGGTATTGATGTATTATGAAGGTGTTTGATATATAAAAGAACAACTTTCCAGTGATTTGTATGTTATAAATTGTTTTTCAATCATCTGAACATGAATTTTCCATAATAATTCCATAAAAGTCATTAGAAAGAGATAGAAATGTTGTTTGAGATCATACTCCTCCCATTTGTAACTTCTTTTCGTAGATTTTAAAAAGTTATAAAACTAGGTTTTCACTAAAATAATAGACATAATGGATTACCTTGTGGTTATACAATTTTTCAAATCCCTTTTATTTTCTAAAGAAACCTCTAATACCAAATTTAAGGGCCCATTTGTAAACAATACATATTATTGATTTCTGATCAGTTATTTACATTATTTCACATTAAAGATCATACATAGAATATAGTTTCAGATTATTCGGACATAACTATTACATTACATCTAAAAAATTACAATGTTGAAAATTATTCTCCATCCTATTATTTTCATAATAATAATTCTCCTCAAATAAAATAGGAATTATTTTCTTGTTAAAAATCATCATGAATTATTCCTTTTTATTATCCTTCCTTATGCCCTATGAAAATCATTTCAAAAACAATGGATGAGAATAAAAATTCTATTATGGAATATAAGATAAGGAATTAAATAATTAGTCCATGAATATTTAAATCCCATAATTTTGTTTCAAAAAATAATACTTTTCACCCATAAAACCTCAACTACTTAGTTTGTATCTTGTAATCATAAGATTCTTACATAATCTCATAAAAATCATAAAAAATAAAAGTAACATATGGGAACCAGTTCATACTAAAATTTTAAAATTATAAGCTACATGAGGAGTATCCTTCATGGTACATTTTGAATACCCATAAGGGTGTATTCCTTAATTATCATAGGAGACACTTTATCATTTACCTCTGTCACATTACCCAATGCATTAGAGAGCTATAACGGGCTCACCCACTCTTCGCTAATCAAAGAAATACCTGTATAATTAATAAATTCCCAACAAAAAGAACATTATAATTACACATAAACTATGAAATAAGAAAAAAAATAACATTTCTACATTGTAATAACAAGATATCATTTCAACATATATACATAATCATTCCATTTTTAAAAAATAAAAAAAACACTTCTAAAAAGATGATTTTTCGATCGAAGTGTCCCATATAACTTTATAACTTTTAAAAGTATAAATCATATTAAAAACATTGATGTCCATATAAATAAGTCAATATAATTATTTTGAAAACATAGACATAAAAGAGAATGATTTTAATGATTAAATCATTGTAATAATGAAAACTGTTTTTAATTTAATGAGTCCCTTACCATAAAAAAATTGAATAAAAATAATTAATTTATAAAATAACACAAATCCTATAATGTAATGAGAAGAATGATATTCATTATATAATATGTTAAAGTGTAGTGTATACACAATATAGAACTGATTTGGTGTATAATAAAAAATAAGTCTTAATGGTATGTAAATTGAGACAAAATACCCTTAAAATAATGTATCCTTAGATTATGGATATATCAATGACATTATTATGTGCAAAAAAATACACCCATTATAAATTCATATTAATTTTTAAACAATCATATGTCATTTAGACATACATATATAAAAACAAAACCAATGACATGGATATTTAACTCAATAAAATGATATTGAGTTATGATTTCCCATAGAAAGATTGTATAAATGATGTACGAATTAATAAATTGCGCGATTATGTGTATTAATAATATATCCACACAAAGAGATGTTTAAATAACCAAAAAAATAAATAAAAATGGATTCTATAGGTAATTATGGAATTATATAATCGAAAAAGTATGGGTAAAACCCAATGCCTCTAAATTTGGTCAGGAAATTCCCTTACAAATATCATTTTTTTTATAAAGTTAATGGATTATTTGTATTTAATATAAATGCACATAAAAAATAGAAACAAAACGTATTATATATATAAATTTCTAATATTATCATAGAACGACTAATCATGAAGTAAAATATTTACTCGAAGAATTTAATTGGGATGATAAGATCTTTTACCTTGAATCCAATATGTCCCGTTTATTAATTGATTTTCAGAACATGAAATTTATGTAAATTTATATTTTCATGATAATAATTAAGATTTTTATTATTTATTTTATATCAATTATTACCATGATATAATAATTAGTTAATTATTTGAGTTCATATCGGACGTTTTGTTGATGTTTAGTACTTGAGTATAAAATGAACTTGTTTTGATGAAAATTGTCCATGTGGTCAGAATTAAATTACATAAAAAATATTATTCATGAATAAAATATCATAAATATCCAGTATATATTTATTTATAATAGTCCATAAAATTTGGATATATGAAATTAAATGCACCATTCATGGAGACAGAATGTCGTACGTAAGCATTAATAGTACATTCATTCTGTTGTCATATTAAAGGAATTAAAAATAATTGATACCTAAGAATATTATAATTATAGTATAATATCTATGTTATATATTCTACATAATTTCATTTACATTATAATTTATAAGTTCTATGTTTGAAATGAATGAGTCATATCACTTTGAGGGGGTTTTAGTCCACACTTTGTCAAATGAAATTATCGTATTAATATATTTTGGAAAAAATATTGGTATATTTGAAATGAAAATTAATATATCATAGAGACAAAATAAATATAATATATATCCTATATAAATAATTATTTCTATCATAATGGCCACTATTAGAGGTGGGAGGGGAATATTGAACAATTATCATTTCATGGGCTAGTAGTTCTTCATATAACGAAATTGTATGATTGTATCCATTAGATTGAGATGTGTGTAAGTGTACTTATAATACTTCTCAAAATATCATCCTAGTATATTTAGGATTCTGATATAGTTATTTATTCAAAAAATTTGAAGATCATAGGGAGTGAAGAATGAAAATAAAGGAAATGAACTTTAGAGAAGATGCTGCCTCTAAAACAGGTAACTCCTTTGATTGGATCCAAAAGGCTTTCTTGAATTTCCTTATGACCATTTTATGGAAATAATAAGAAGTTTGATTTTAAGAGATTATTTGAGCATAATTTGGGCATTAAAAGGGACCTGAGATGTATGAGTAAATGTGTAGATTGGGTGACCTTTTATAAGTGGGGGAGTGTATCTTTTGGAATGTCATGAAATATTATTACATAGTAAATTGATTTTCGGTTTCTAATGGTAAAAAATCATTTAGTTAAAATTTTAGATGATTTATTTCCTTAACCAAATCATCCAATTAGAATTGGTCATGTTTTTAATATATTTTTAACCCTTATATAATTTTTATCCATTACTTTTCCCTTTTTAATCTTACATTGATATTTTATTATTTACACATTGTGTGTTTATTTAATTACTATAACATGTCAAAATACCAAAAAAAAGTTCAATTGATGACACATTTGAAAATATACAAAACATTTGGATAAATCATATATTTTTATCAATTTTAAAATATTTAATTAACTTTTTTATATTTTATGTTATAAATGTTTTTTTCATCAATTTTAACTCAACATTAAAATAATTACACTTATAAGAGTTAAGATAGTGACATCTTGTCACTTTGATTTATTTTAATTATAATTACATCACCTTTATAGGATAAAGTCCATTAAAAGAGTCAATTAAGACCCTTAGGTGACGCTAATAAACTTTTATTCATCCAATATTATTTTGGAATGTGTTATGATGATTTTATTATCCTTGTCATGTTTTTTGTTACCCTAATTTACCAGATTTAGCTTTAACAATTGTAAATAAAAATTATCAAAGTTGACATTCATAATTTCCAAAAAATAATTGCTACATATTTACATAATTTGGGACTTCTATTTTTATATATGTAATCCATTATCCCAAATTGAAAACATTTAAGATATAATAATTAATTTAAAATTAATTAATGTTTTAAAAAGCAAAAAGAGGGTTTTTAAAAAGTGAAATCTATCAATATACCGACATGTGTTTATATCAAATTTTATTGGGAAATTAATCCTGATATCCATCACTGGATTAAATAAAATATGCAATTTCATTTTAAAATTAGTTAAAAATATAATATCACTGTAATAATAAATTTGATTGAAACGCAGTTTTAAATTAAAATGCACCGGTTTAACTGTTCCTTAAAAAAAGAATTTTAATATAATATTTCCAATATTTCAACCAAAGTAAAATTTAATGTCCTTCTTCAAAATAAGATATTTAATTTGTCAAATACTACAAATAAAATAAAATAAATATTTTTTAGAAAGGTTCTCCACCGAATGGTTGTACAACGACCTTTTAAAAATTATATAGTATATTATGATTAAAATGGGATTCATTTTCACGTTATGCCTCTAAAATTCATTGGATAAATGTAAAACCATTATTAAATATGTAAAAAAATAATATATTTAATTATTTTCATTTCTTCCAATACATCTGGTAGGCATTAATTACCATTATAAAAACTAATATTATTAATATATTATTTTTCAATATAACTCTAAATTGTGTGAAACATAAGATTTCGTAGAAACCTATTGTTGTGTGACAATTATGCTATCAAACAAAGTGTCGTCATTAACATAAAATTAATATATTATTCATTAATATTAATAGATATTAAAAATTAATATTTTATCAATACATGGCTCGTTATAGGCGTGCTATTTAAAATATCTTCCCTTTTAAGGTAAAATTACTTTCTAAATCATAAATATTAATAATTATAAAAAAATAATTATCTTATCATGACATGGTAATTCTAAATAATAGATATAATATGTCAAAATAATTAATAATTATTGAATAATATGAAGGATCAACTGACACTGATCGTGTTCTATGGATGATTGATCATTTGGTTATCAATACTTAAGGAATAAGAGGATCAAAACACACACTACCTTTCATAGTCCTTACAAGATGAAGGATGAAAAAATAATTTCAGAAATTGGGGATGTTTTAAACGATTATAACATATTTTTCATGTATTTAAAATATTTTGGGGTTGTTAGGTATGTAATGATTTAATTATATTGAGTTGAGATGTGAAAAGATTATAAAAATGTTTTTTAAAATATTTTTTTATTTTAATAAAGACATGGATCTAGTGGGATTTGTTTCTCTAGAACACATTTTTGTATCTTAAACCTCAATTTGGATAACAATAAGTTCCTCATTAATGATTATTTGGCATCCCTTACATGATTATAGGTAAAATCTAGAACGGTTTAAAGGAAAAACACACACATATACACACACACATAGATATATATAATTGGTGGGAAGTGGAGAGAATAGAATTATGTTTCATGTTTTCTGAAATAATATTATTAATCATTGATTTTGCAATTAAAAAAATTGTGTGATCTATATATTAATCATTATAATCAAATTCATGGGGATATATTCTGTAGCTGTTAGATGTAATGATTTGATTGTAGTTTAAGTTGGATATTATGAAGAATGAATGATTGTGGTGGATAACTAATTATATTATGGATTATGATTCCTATGAAGGGGATGATACATTTAAAAAGGATTTGTTCTATTTTTTAATTATATAAATTCATTTCAGGTCATTTTTCCATATTGTATAAGAGATAAAATTGATTCATTCATGCCCTTGTATTTTATAGAGGCACGTCTTCTAAGTGATTAAATTATTCAATTAAAGACTACAATTAATTATGAAAATTGTAACCCCAAAATCATTTCCCAAAATCATGTGTTTAATATTAAACTTTCTAAACCTTATAATTGGTATTACAGTTTTGGAAACAACTAATTATTTTATTATTTTTTAATCCAATGACAATTATCTAAATAGATGATCTATAGATATTATGTTTTGAATAATAATATTAAAAAATATTATCTCAATCATATTGTATCTATATTTTTAATTTAATGCAATATATTAAAATATTGTAAAATTAATTAAAAAAATGGTGTCTTAGGTCTCAAATAATATATTAAAATGGATGCTGGCTATCTGTAGTTTTATTGGTATTCATTTAGCTTAATACTTTAAATTAATTCTTATAATGTGTTGAGTTATTTCTATAATGTGTATGATGATTAAATAAATGAAATATAACATACATAATATTACTATGAGATTATTTATAATATATAAATGGTTCACCTTATTGTGGTGACATACATTCAAACACATTTTTGTGCATAAAGGATGAAATGTGATAGAAAAAATGTTGTTAATGACCTAGAAGATGCATTTGCTAATCTACATGGAATATCAAACACTTTCACAGTTATAGTGAATGGTAATGTGTAAATAGTGTCAATTTTCAAATAAATTAAATCCATATATGATAAATAATGTCAATAATATTCCTATGATATAGTTTTTAGTAATGAATTGATCCATGCATTTTAAAATCCATAATGAGTGTATATAAATGTTTAATGTGACAAAATAGAAGTTAAAAGTAATATAGTAAATTATAACGACTATTATTTATTGTAAACAAATAAAACAAATATGAATAGAATGTAATAGAAAAAATATTATTTTGAGGGCTGAATCATATTAATTTTTGGGTGGGGATATTTCCCTCAACAAAAGGATTCATGATTTAAAGGTAAAACAAGAGAATGTGGATGTGTCCTAAAATAGAACATCAAAATATACTAAATGAAAGAGTTCATAGACATTGATTCTTTAGATATGTTTTATATAAATATGGATTCATTATAGTGTAAAATATATCCCATGATCATGTAGGGGTGTTACTCCCCAATCTCATATAATAACTTATTCTGATGTCTGGAAGAATCTGTTTGGAGCAAAAGATTCTTATTGACTAAAAGAATTATAATGTAAACCTTTAGACACTAATAAAAGTATAATAATATTGGAAAACACACCAATGAATTTAGGGAATAGGGGATCATTTATTAGAGGTTCATTCCGAAAATTGTTCCCAAACTCAGTGTTATTCAATAAAAAATTAACAATATTCACTTGTGTAAAACATCTTAGTAGATTGAGATTATAAAAAATAGTGGGTGTTTTGGGAAAAAACTTATTCTACTTATGGTTTAATGATTTTAAAATAAATTTATAGAATAATATGTTTTTTTATAAATATAATAATGGGATTAAATATAGTGTAATAAATATAATAATTTAGGAAAAGCTCTTGTATTGAATAAATAACATCTAATTGTGTAGAATCTATTTTTTATGAACAATGTTAATTTATCTGAGATGTTCCATGAATATTAAAATAGGTCTGTAAAGTAGTATTTAGGTATATCTCTTTGAACCAATAAAAAACAATAATTCAGTAAGAAAATAAGAACAAACACAATATGAAGAATCAAAATAATTGTAAAAACCATTCATTATGTAGAAGATATGAAAAAAACAAAATCGAAATGATACACCGATGAAAAGGGTTATTTCAATATAGATGAATTTGACAAAAATTTGAATTTTCTAATTAAAAAATGTTATTAGAGGCCAACCAATGAACCATTTCATTGTGGCCATATATTTTGTGAAATAATATAGAATGTAAAACCATATTTGCATATAATGCTATAATGATATTTCAAAATTATATTGTTGGTTGAATATCTAAAATAAGTTTATAGTTTTAAAAAAAATGGTAACAATATGTCTTATGTTTTTTGGTGGAGGAGTTACATGTAATTAATAATTTCCAAAAAATTTATGAAATGAACATAAAGAAAAAAGGATTTTATAAGAGACATGTGAAAATAAATAATTACACATTGTATATAAAAGTTCATTGTGAAGTGATAATCTAGCAAAAGGTTATGGATGAATATGATCCCATATACATGTTAACCAAACATGCATGTTAGCTATAAAATTAAATGATGTTGGAGTTAGAAGTAATGAATGAATCTGTACTAAATCGTAGTTCATATAATTCCCTTCTACCTAAGAAATAATTTCACAATACAAAGGAATACACTCAACCAAAAAAAAAAATCCAAAATATGAACATGAAGTAATATATAAATTCATGGGTTCTAAAAATTATAGTGTAATATATAGAACTTGTTTGAGTTATGATTAATACTATATAAATGAATCAGTATTGAAATTTTTCAGGAAATATCACTTTATAAGAACCCATTTTCTATTATGTATCATTAAAAATAAAATTTAATGTTGGGTCTAAATGTAAGGAGCCTATGAATTGTTTTTTCCATTACACTAAAAGAATAAAATATGGATATAATGTTTTGACATCGTCATATATCAATGAATAGAATCAGTTGATTTAATTCAATCATTATGGAGAATTAACTAGAATAAAAAATTTATAAAAAATAATTTTAGTGAAAAATTACTACAATTATGGACCCCTGAGAGTATCATGTGATGGGTACATATGAAAAATGGATTTAACGATGTTTTTATTTTTTATTTATATTGAATTCTACAAATCCTCAACACAAGTGTTTATTTTTGGTATCATACATACTTCCCTAATATTGTGATTGTATAATATTATAATAATTATATAAAATTGAGGTATTTTAAAGAAATGATCAAAAAAATGTTCTTGAATATTTTGATTTGTTTTTTTATAATGAACGCTTGCTTTTAATTATATATAATATATTTTTATGAAATGAATATATTATATTATAATGTTTTTATATCACATTAACTATTATAAATTGAATTTTTTTAAGTCCAATAATCACTATTTTTTCTACACTGATTTATAACATGTATAAATATTAATTAATTATATAATTATCACATCGTAACATTATGTGGTACCAAAATTCTCTCATGAAATTTACTAAATCTTTATAGATTGTTTTGAATGAACAAATATGGATGATAAAAGGGGAGAATAACTAGCATTAAAAATGTATGATAAATATGTTACTGCATATGTTTCCCTATAATAATTGGTATAATTTTTTTCTATATTTTTATTAAATATAAATATAGTTTTTTATATTTAATTATAATTGGATTATATATTTTTAGTGAATATATATTTTAATTTAGATGTAAAGGGAACCCTACTTTATTTATGGAGATATTATCTTATTTTTTCCCATATGGTGTTGTTTGTTATTTAATATCCATATGTTGGAGGTATTAGGTGATTAAGTGAATATCTTTCCACATACCATGATGTTGTTTCCCAAAAAATATTTGTAATTGATATTTAATTTTGAAAAGTTGAACATGTATAATTAGTAAGAAATAACGATGGATTGAAAAATTTAAATTTCATGATTCTTGATGAGAATCCTCAAAAATATAATGAATAATTATGATGGTCCTCATGTTAATGACATGTAATTTGGGGATAAGTGATGTCCCTAAGATAATAAATAGGGTTGAATTTCATAATAGGTGAACAATATGAAGATGCCATTAGGAACATAGTTAACTGCTAAATTATAGGTCATATTTTAGACATAATATATTGAATAATGTCACGACCCATCCCTCAAGGCCTGTGTCATGACTACACCATGCCCGCTTTCCATAGGCCAGGGTCTGGTGACTAGAATAGGAAAAGATAATTCCTAGAATGGGAAGGAATTTCCTTCTAACCTATATAGAAATGAAGTCCAAGAATAAAAGATGATGAAACCACAATGAAAATTATTGTAGTAAATGTGTACTGAATGTAAAGGGAACAAAATACCATCCCAACTGAATGTATGAGTACAACTGAAAAGTAAAAATACAACTGAAAATTATACACAGCACCTGGATCATCCACCGAGGAAACAACATGAAGTGTTGGTACAACTCATGAATAGTAGTATCTGAATCACCTCAATCCAAATGGTCCACCTATGGGTACCATCAAATCCTGGCTCCCTCAGCCACGATCAATGTTTTCTGTCGTCTCCACATGAAACAACAATGTGCGGGCGTAGCCCATACAAGGGTGAGTATAACGATACTCAGTATGAAACCTAAGACCACGTAGGTCTCCTAGAGTTACACAATGGAAATTAAACAATGTATGACGTTAACAATACTTAGATATATTCCTGTACATCTACTTTTTGAATTAGATATAATCATATCTTACATGAGTGTAGAATACCGAAAATGTAACACCACAAAGATAGAAATACAACACAGGTAACAACACTAAGATACAAGTACCACATAGTTAAAACATGGAAGACATTAACACAATGTTCAAGCACCACACAGCTAACACCATAAAGCTAGATGAAGCCGACTGGTAACACCACGAAGATAGAAGTACCATAGAGGAAACAACTTGAAGACATAAGTACCCCACAAATAACACCACGAAGATAATACCACAGAGTAGATGCACCACACAGGTAACACCATGATGATAGAAGTACAACATAGGTAACACCACAAAGATAGACGTACCACATAGGCAACACAATGATGACATAATAACCACACAAGAAACACCACAATGATAACACCATAGAGGTAAAAGAATCATCTCAGACACACAAGTATAACTTAAGTACAGTTGTATATATTATTAGTCGTACGGATAGATCATCATATTATGTTAAGTATAACTACTTTTCAGGCACACATGATCGATAGGTAACTATCCCCTACAGACCCACATAGGATCTGAACCACACTAGATTGACAGGTAACTTACCCATGCTAACCCACACATGATCTTACCCACAAATTATCAGTATGCAATGACCCACATAGGATTGTTGAGCGCTGAATCACACAGTATCGGACCCACATAAGATTGGTATGCGCTGACCTACATAGGATCAATGAGCGCTGACCCACATAGGATCTGATAGATGCTAACCCACAAAGGATCGATGTTCTTTCTTCACATTATAGACAACCACAGGATTCCTCGCACCCAGTGAGTTCTACATCCATATAATCTGAACCTCAATATTTCAGTCATAACTAGAAATCCACAATTCTCTAGAAAACAGTGACCCAAAATACTGCCATGTCGTTAGGGTTCCAACGCAATAGATGGCACATTAATCGGACGCTCGGTCTGTGAGTTAGAAGCATTTTTTGGGGGCCCGGTTGGATTCGTGCTCGATCCAACCCAGTTGTACTCCATGTTTCTCTAAAATTCATTTCGAGTATATAAAAAGGACTATCTCTCTCCAATTCACCCTACACCACATACGGTTCGTCAAATGGATGTCTGCTTCTCAAAATATGATCATTTATGTATTTCTGGGTCTGGTGAGGCCCATGACCGGTCCGACCTAGTCGGACCATCCCAGTCTGGGTGGACCCGACCAAATTCGGGACGACCTGATCCTATCCAAATCTGACCCAACGGCGCTGGGATGTGGAGGTATTGGCCCTTTGGGTCGTAGACCGGCACGATCCTCAAGGGGGCGCGACCCACTAAGGGCACCACCTGCTGGGTAGGCACCCCGACCGCGTGAAGCGCGACCTACTAACAGGGCGACCTAGCCAAGAATGCATAGCCCATTGGGTAGGAAGCCTGGCCGCGATCCGCTCCAGATTGCAAGGGGGGAGGTATTTTTCCCCCTGCTACCACGAATGGCCAGAAGGACGCTCGATTATGTGAAATGGAGGCGCCACGTAGGCATCACCCAGTCTTAAGGTAACCTGTTCAAGGCACGGGTTCTACCCGTGATGCAGCATCAGTCGCAGACCTCTTCTCACCGATATCATAATGGTCACACCTCCTTCCCGCTCGTTGGCGAGGTGTTGTTCACGTCACCTCAACTTCCATGGCCGATATATGTGTCGGACTCTTTCTCCTACCACTGCGGCTGACGACCCGCGACCCCTTTCACTCTGGCAGCGCACGATGGCATGCCACCCCTCCTCCGCATTCGCCCGGTGTCAGCCGCTCCAATGACCACTGTGGCATTTTTTCAAGGCCTCCTATTTTGGCCTCCATCCGCGCACTCCCTGCTTTATAGACAGTCATTGTTTTCATGCCTACGGTATTCGACGAAGGGTGAAAGGGTAGAAAAGTAGCAGAGGTTTCAGGTTGGGCTCGTTAGGCCCGTGTCCTCTATATTTTCTCGTAAAAAAGAGGGAGGATAAATTGGATTAATAAATTAACATCAATTTAAAACAATAATCAAACACCCTACATGAGTTTTTGTAGAGCCTTCTTGATTAAGGATGGGGGTTTGTGTTCACCAACATCTACAACTAGTCTCCAATGATGTCGCTCAATCGTCGATCTTTGGTTCAGGTTTTCGGTGTTGCAAATCAGCGCTCGCCGGTGCATGCTCTGTCCTCCAATGTTTTAGCATCTCGAAACTATGTTAAAACTATGTTTCTTGGTGATGTAGTGCTGATACGCCTCTCCAAGCACCATATAAAAAGGAGTGGGTTAGGGTGTGTAACAACATTGGGAATTAATGGTGGCTCATTAATTATGAAGCTTCCAAATTCCTCAACGATGTTGTTACTTAGATTGATGTGTCAATAATTTTAATGGATTGACACATCACTAGCCCCACACTCTTATTGTCCATTGGAGGACAAGAATGAAAATAAAATAATAAAAATATTTTATCTTCTTTCTTTTTAAAATTCAAAAAATGTAACTTTTTCACTAAACATATTGCGATCAAAGTAAGGTCTCCGTTAAGCGAATCCTGGCATTGCATATTCAACGGTGCCCTCGATTTTTTTATTTGAACACCAATTAAAATGATAGAAAACGTTGCTCACGTGTTTACTGAATGTACCATAATAAAAATTAATATATTCATTCCAGGCACACCGGGCCTCAGAATCAGGCACAGTCAATTTTTGCAGACATTATATAATTCCATATAATTAAACACAATTATATAGAAAATCTGGGTCATTACCTCTCCCCCTCATATGGATTTTCATCCCTGAAAGACACAACATATACTAAGATAACTAATGGGGGTACTGAGCATGAATTTGATCCTCTCACTCCCATGTACAATCCTTAATGTTCCCATGCAGCCAGTGAACACGTAGCAGAGGTATCAATCGTCCACGAAGGAATCACAATTGTCGATCCTCAATCTATTCATGAACCTCTATAAATGTCACCCCATAATTGAAGACTAGTTCCCCATGGTCGATGATGTGAGATGGTTCATGCACGTTTCTCCTCAGTTGGGATACGTGGAAGACATCGTGCACCCTCTCCAACTGCGGTGGAAGTTATAATCAATATGCCACCTCGACAATCCTCCTAAGTATAAAAAATGTTATGATAAACCTCAGTGATAACATGCCACCTCGTCCAAATCTCTATAGTTCACACTGAGGAGAGACTCATAATAATATGTGGTCCCCCTCTTGGAACTCCAAAGGCCTTTGTCTCCTATCAAGATAAGACTTATGTCTACTCTGTGTAGTCTTCATCCTCTTTTAGATGATATCATCCATCTCTATGGTAGCTAGTACCAACTCTAGAACTATAAGTTCTTACTCCTTTGGGTCCATCCAACATAGAGTTTATCTTAAAGGTCAATAATATAGGGATTTAAATGGAGCCATACTGATGGTGGAGTGATATCTGTTACTGTATGTGACCCCTCCAGGGCATGTTATCCTCCCATCTGCGGCCAAAATCTTGGACGCAAGCACGAAACATGTCCTCTACTATTTGAATTGTCTGCACTGTCTAACCAACCCTCTGCTGATGATTAGTGGTGCTCAAATGTAGTTGAGTCCCGAACGTCTCTTGTAATCCCTTCCACAACTAGAAAGTAAAACATGTGTCATGGTCAGAGACGATCATCTATAACACTGCATGAAGTGACACAATCTCAGGTATGTAGAGGCGTCTGAATCCATATACTAATCCCTGCTCTCAGATAGGTCAGATGAGGGGAAACTTGGTGAGTCGGTCAAAGATCACCCAAATTGAATCATTTCATATTGACGTACGTGGATTCCATTTCCCAACTTCTATAGAGATTTCATCCCACTACCACATTGGAACCTCATGTGGATGTGCGAAGCTTGTTGGAACCTGCTGCTCGGCCTTCACTTGCTAACAAGTGAGGCATCAAGAAACAAACTATGCCACTACTTTCTTCATCCCTGGCCACCAGTTGTGATGCTGGAGGTCCTATTACATCTTGGCCACACCAAGATGTACCTCTAGAGTGGATGTATAAAATTACATCAACACTCCCTCCCGTAGCACCATCGGTACAATGCTACGTCCTCTAAAGAGAATGACGTGCTCACCACCATTAGAAAATCCATCATGTGTTGGTCCTGAGGATATCTGATCACGTTCAGCCTCGCAGTCATTGTCCACAAGATGCGCCTCACTGACTTGCTGAAGTAGTGGGGGATGAAGGTCATATACTGGAGGAATTTTGTTCCATTTTGATCCATGATGGATATCTTCAATGCTGCTAGATGCTTTGTCACCTCACTCAGCAACTGTAGGAAAGATCTCCTGCTTAGTGCATCTTATACCATGAAAAATTGGATTTTCTAATTACAAAATTTTATTAGAGGCCATCCAGTGAACCATTTCATTGTGGCCATACATTTTGTGAAATAATATAGATTGTAAAACCACATTTGTATATAGCGCAATAATGATATTGCTAAATTAAATTGGTGGTTGACTCTCTAAAATAAAATGATAGTTTTATCAACAATGGTAACAATATATCATATGTTTTTTGGTGGAGAAGTTACTTGTAATTCAGAATTTCCAAAAAAATGTATGAAATGAACATAAAGAAAATATTAATTTACAAGAGACATGTGAAAATAAATAATTAATCATTATATATAAAAGGTCATTGTGATGTGATAATCTACGCAAAAGGATATGAATAATTATGATCCCATATATATGTTTACCAAATATGCATGTTAGCTATAAAATTAAATGATTTTGGAGTAAGAAGTAATGAATGAATATGTACTAATTCATAATTCATATAATTCACTTCCACCTAATAAATAATTTCACAACACAAAGGAATACACTCTACCAAAAAATAATCCAAAATATATATCTTCTTGGGTTCTAAATATTATAGTGTAATATAAATAACTTGTTTGAGATATGATTAATAACATATAAATGAATCAGTAATGATTTTTTTAGGAAATATCACTTTATAAGAACCCATTTTCTATTATTTATCTTTAAAAATAAAATTTAATGTTGGGTCCAAATGTAAGGAGCCTATGAATTATTTTTTTGATTAAACTAAAGGAATAAAATATGCAGATAATTTTTTGACATCATCATATAACATTGAATAGAATCAGTTGATTTAATTCAATCATTATGGAGAATAAACTAGAATAAAAATATCAAAAAATATAATTTTAGTGAAAAAACACTACAATTATAGACCACTAAGAGTATCATGTGATGGGTACAAACAAAAAATGAATTTAATGATGTTTTTATTTTTTATTAATATTTAATTCTACAAATCCTCAACACAAGTGTATGTTTTTGGTATCATTCATACTTCCCTAACATTGTGATTGATTATTATTATTATAATTATCTAAAAATTGAGGTATTTTAAAAAAATGAACAAAAAACAAGTTCTTGAATATTTTGATGTGTTTTTTACAATGAACGCCTATTTTTAATTATATATAATATATTTTTGTGAAATAAATATATTATATTTTATTGTTTTTATATCACATAGACTATTGTAAATTGAATTTTTTTAGTCCTCTAATCACTATTTTTTCTACACCGATTTATCACATGTATAAATATTATTTAATTATATATTTATCACATCTTAAAATAATGTGGTACCAAAATTCTCTCATGAAATTTACTAAATCCGTATAGATTGTTTTGAATGAACAATATGGATGAGAAAAGGGGAGAATAACTATCATTAAAAATGTTTGATAAATATGTTACTGCACATGTTTCCCTATAACAAGTGGTATAAATATTTTCTATATTTTCATTAAATATAAATATAGGTTTTTATATTCAATTAACATTAGATTATATATTTTTAGTGAATATAAATTTGAATTTGGATGTAGAAGGAACCATACTGTATTTATGGAGATATTAGCCTATTTTTTCCCATATGGTATTGTTTGTTATTTAATATCCATATGTTAGAGATATTAGGTTATTGAGTGTCTATCTACCCACATACCATGATGTTGTTTCCCAAAAAATGTTGGTAATTGATATTTAGTTTTCAATAGTTGAACATGTATAATTAGTAAGATATACTAATGGATTGAAAAATTTAAATGTCATGATTCTTGATGAGAATCCTCAAATATATAATGAATAATTATGATGGACCTCATGTTAATGACATGTACTTTGGGGATATGTGATGTCCCTAAGATTATAAATATGGTTGATTTTCATAACAGCTGAACAATATGAGGAAGCCATTATGAATAGAGTTAACTGCTAAATTATTGGTCATATTTTTAATTTTAATATATTTATGAATGTCACGGCCCATCCCTCGAGTCTTGTGCCTTGACTACCCCAATCCTACCTTCCATAGGCCAGGGTCTGGCGACTAGAATAGGAAAGGTGAATTCCTATAATGGGAAGGCATTGCCTTCTAACCTATATAGACACAGATTCCATGAACAAAATATGATGAAACCACAATGTAAATTGTTGTAGAAAATGTTTAGTGAATGTAAAGGGCATGAAATACCATCCCTACTGAATGTTCTACTACAACTGAAAAGTACAAATACACCTAAAAATTACACACAACACCTGGATCATCCATCGAGGATACTACCTGAAGTGTTGGTGCAACTCGCGAATAGTAGTCTCTACATCACCTCACTCCAAATGGTCCACCTCTGGGTACCATCCAGTCCTGGCTCCCTCATCCTCAATCAATGTTGTCTGTCGTCGGCACATTACACAACAATGTGCGGGAGTAGCCCGTACAACGGTGTGTCTAATGATACTCAGTATAGACCCTAAGACCCCGTAGGTCTCCTAGAGTTACACAATGGAAATACAATAATGCAAGACTTCAACTATACTTAGATATAAGCCTGTACATATACCAATGTTATCAAGATATATTCATTTCTTACATGAGTGAAGAATACCAAAAATGTAACACCACAGAGGTAGAAATACAATAGAGGTAACACCACTAAGATAGAAGTACCACATTGTTAAAACATTGAAGACATTAATACAATGTTGAAGCGCCACATAGGTAACACCATTAAGCTATATAAAGCCAACTGGTAACACCACGAACATCAAAGTACCATAGAGGAAACATTGTGATGTCATAAGTACCCCATAGGTAACACCACGAAGATAATACCACAAAGTAGATGCACCACACAGTTAAAACCATGATGATAGGAGTACCACACAGGTAACACCACGAAGATAGAAGTACCACATAGATAACACAATGAAGACCTAATAACCACACAAGAAAGACCACTATGATAACACCACAGAGGTAAAAGAATCAGCTCACACACACAAGTATAACATAAGTACAATAGCACTTTTTGTTAGTCGAAAGGCTATATCATAATATTCTGTTAAGTAGAACTACTTTTGAGGAACACATGATCGATAGGTAATTATCCCCTACGGACCCACACAGGATATGAACCACATAGGATCGACAGGTAACTTACCCATGCTAACACACACAGGATCTTATCGACAAATAATTAGTATGCACTGACCCACATAGGATTGCTGAGTGCTGACCCACACAGTATCAGACCCACACGTGATTGGTATGCGCTGAACCACATAGGATCACAGAGCGCTAACCCACATAGAATCTGATAGATGGTGACCCACAAAGGATCAATGTTTTTTCTTCACGTTATAGACAACCACAGTATTCCTCGATCCCAGTGCGTTCAAATTACATAGAATCTAAACCTCAAGATTTCAGTCATAACTATAAATCCAATTTTCTCCAGAAAAGAGTGACCCAAAAGACTGCCATGTCGTTAGGGTTCCAACGCGACAAATGGCGTGTTAATCGGACGCTCGGTCTGTGAGTTATAAGCATTTTAGTTTTGGGGGACTTGATGGATTCGTGCTTGACCCAACCTAGCTGTACTCCACATTTCTCTAAAATTATTTTGGAGTATATCAAAAGGACTATCTCACTCCAAGGGACCCTACACCACATACGGTTCATCAATTGGATTTCTTTTTCTCACAATATGGTCATTTAGGTGTTTCTGTGTCTGGTGAGGCCCAGGCTCGGTCCGACCCAATCAGACCAACCCAGCTTGGGCAGATCCGACCTAATTTGGGACGACCCAACCCTATTAGAATATAACCCAGTGGGGTTGGGATGTGGAGGGATTGGACCGTTGGGTCGCGGTCTGGCCCGACCCTCAAGGGGGAACGACCCACTAAGCGCACCACCTGCTGGGTAGGCTGTACGACTGCGTGAAGCGCGACCTGCTAGCTGGGCGGCCTAGCCGAGAATGCTCGGCCCTTTGGGCAGGTAGCCTGGCCACGGTCTGCTCAAGATGACAAGGGGGGATTTCTTGTTCCCTGTGGTGCCACGAATGGACAAGAGGATGCTCGATTCTGTGAAAAGGCGGCAATACGTAGGATTTTCCCGGTCTTACGGGAACCCGTTAAAGGCATGGGTTCTACCTATGATGCAGCATCGATCACAACCCTCATCTCACAGGTAGCACAATGGTCGCAACGCCTTCCCGCTCGTTGGAGACGTGTTGGTCGCGTCACCTCACCTTCCCTGGCCGACCTATGTGTCAGCTGCTTTCTCCTACCACTGTGGCTGACGACCCGCGACCCCTTTTACACTAGCGGTGCACAACGGCATGCCTCCCCACCTCCGCATTTTCCTAGTGTCAGCTAATACAATGACCACTGTTTCATTTTTTCACAGCCTCCTCTTGTAGAATACATCGGCGCGCTGCCTTCTTCATAGCTAGTCAGTGTTGTCGTGCCGACGGTATTCCACAAAGGGTGAAAGGGTCGAAAAGTAGTGGAGGTTTCGCGTTGGGTTCGTTAGGCTCGCGCCATCTATATTTCCTCATAAAAAAGACCGAGGATAAATTGGATTAATAAATTTACTTCTATTTAAATCAATAATCAAACCCCTAGATTTGTTTTTTGGAGAGCCTTCGTGCTTGAGGAAGGGGGTCGGTGTTCACCATCATCCACAACTAGTCTCCAATGATGTCTCTCAATCATGGATCTCTGGTTCAGGTTTTCAGTGTTGCAAATTAGCACTCGTCGGCGCCTGCTCTGTCCTCCAATGGTTTGGCATCTCAGAACATGGACCAAACTATGTTTCTTAGTGATGTAGTGATGATACGCCTCCCCAAGCACCATATAAAAAGGATAGGGGGAGGATATGTAACAACATTGGGAATTAATGGTGGATCATTAATTATGACACTTCCTAATTCCTCAACGTTTTTGTTAATTAGATTGACGTGTCACGAATTTTAATGGCTTGACGCATCACTGGTACCACACTCCTCTTGTCTGTTGGCGGATAAAAATGAATATAAAATAATAAATTTTTTTATTTCTTTTTAAAATTAAAAAATGTAACTTTTTCACAAAACCTATTGCGGTCAAAGTAAGGTCTCCGTTAACCGAATCCTGGCATTGCATATTAAATGGTGCCCTCGAATTTTTTATTTGAGCAACAATTCAAATGATATTAAATGTTTCTCACATTTTTACTGAACATACCTTAATAAAAGTTCATATATTCATTCCAGGCACTCCGTGCCTCAGAATCAGGAACCGTGAATTTTTCCAGGCATGTAATAATTCCATATAATTAAACCCGTTTATATGGAAAATCAGGGACTTTACCTCTCACCACCTTATGGATTTTCATCCCTGAAAGTCAAAACATTGTCTAAGAAAACAAATGGGGGTACTAAGATCGAATTTGATCCTCTCACACCCATGTACTATCCTGAAGGTTCCCATGTAGCCAGTGAACACGCACCAGAGGTATCAACCATCCATGAAGGAATCACTACTGTCAATCCTCAATCTCTTCAGGAACCTCTATAAATGTTACCCCATCATTGAAGACAATTTCACCATGGATGATGATGTGAGATGGGTCGTGCACGTTTCTCCTCAGTTGGGATATGTGGAAGATGTCGTCCACCCTCTCCAACTGCGGTGGAAGTTATATGGATTATGCCACCTCGACATCCTCCGAACTATAAAAAATGTTCTGATAAACCTCGGTGATAACTTTCCACCTCTTCCAAATCTGTACTGTCCTCACTGAGGAGAGAATCATAATAATATGTGCTTTCCCTCTTGGATCTCCAAAGGCCTCTGTCTCTTATCAGGATAAGACGTATGTCCACTGTGTGCAGTCTTCATCCTCTTTTGGATGATCTCCACCTTCTCTATGGTAGCTCATACTAACTCAAGAACTATAAGTGCTTACTCCTTTGGGTCCATCCAATAGAGAGTTGATCTTCAAGGTCAACCATATAGGGCCTTAAATGGAGCCATACTGATGGTGGAGTGATATATTTTATTGTATGTGAACAACCCCCCCCCCCAAGGGCATGTTATCATCCCAAATGTGGCCAAAATCTATGATGCAATCATGAAACTTGTCCTCTACTATCTGAATTGTCTGATCCATCTGACCATCCATCTGCTGAGGATTTGTCGTGCTCAAATGTAGCTGATTCCTAAATGCCTCTTGTAATCACTTCCATAGCCAGAAAGTAAAACATGTGTCATGTTCAAAGACGATCGTCTAAAACACCCCATGAATTCTCATAATCTCAGGTATGTATAGGCGTCTGAATCCCTATACTGAACCCTTCTCTCAGATAGGTAGGATGTGGAGAAACTTGGTGAGTCGGTCAATGATCACCCAACTGGAATCATATCATATTGATGTATGTAGAATCCATTTCGCAAAGTCTATAGAGATTTCATCCCACTACCACTTCGTCACCTCTAGTGGATGTGCGAGGCTTGTTGGAACCTGTTGCTCGACCTTCACTCGCTGAAAAGTGATGCATCGAGAAACAAACTATGCCACTACATTCTTCATCCCTAACCACCAGTGCTGATGCCAGAGGTCCTATTACATCTTGGCCACACCAGGATGTACCGCCATAGTGGATGTATGATATTCCATCAACACCTCCTCCCATATCACCATCAGTACAATGATATGCCCTTTGAAGAGAATGGTGTGCTCCCACCATCAGAAAATCCATCGAGTGTTGGTCCTGAGGATATCTGATCACGTCCACCCTCGCAGTCATTGTCCACAAGATTCTCCTCACTGACTCTCTGAAGGAGTGGAAGCTTACAGTCATATACTGGAGTAATTTTGTTCCATTTCAATCCATGATGGATATCTTCAATACTGCTGGATGCTTTGTCACCTCACTCAGCAACTGTTGGCCAGATATCCTGCTTAGTGCATCTACTACCACATTCTCCTTCCTAGGTCTATAGACTATCTCAAATTCATAGTCTTGGAAGATCACTTTCCATCACCTTTGTCTCAATATTAGGTCCTTCTGTGAGAAGCTATAATGTAGACTCTTGTGATTATAGTAGACTGTAAAACATTCACCCAACAAGTAATGTCTCCACATATTCTAGGCAAAGGCCACTGCTTCTAACTCCAGGTCATGGGTAGCGTAGTTATGCACATGATGCCTCTTCTGTCCTAAGCCGTAAGCGATCACTTCTTTATTCTGCATCGAGACACATCCATTAATGGTCCTTGAGGCGTCATAGTTGACCAAATACCCAACATCCTCTTTAGTAGCCTCATGATTAGGGAACTCCTCAGATCCTAAAAACTTTGGTGGCCTCTCTCTATCTATTCAAAAGGTTTTATCATCTTTTTAAACACTGACATGGGTCCCCCAACTCTGATAAACTCATGCACGGATCTCCAGTAGTATCCAACCAACCCTAGGAAGCACCACACCTGTGTCACATTCCGAGGTGGTTCCCAAGCTATTACAACTACTATCTTTGCTGTATTCACTGTAAATCCAACCATCGAAATAACATGTCCCAGAATGTGGACCACTCATATAAAAAATTGGAACTTTGAGAGCATACCATATATATCATGATCTTAGAGTGTATCCAGTAATATCTTCTATTGATTGGAATGCTCCTCCTCTGACACTAAGGATATCAAAATTTCATCCATGAAGACACACACAAAGCAATAAAGGTATGGATGGATGATCCCATTCAGGATTCCCATTAACACTAATGGGGAATTTATCTAGCTAAATGGCTTAACTAATAACTCATAGTTGCCATACCGACGTCTGGAGGTCATCTTATGCACATCCTCATCTCATACCCTGAGCTGATGAGGGCATGATCTGAGGCATATCTTTGAAAACCAATGATCTTCTTTTGGTTGATCAAAAATATCATAAATCCTCAAAAGTGGATACATGTTCTTCACCGTCACCTAGTTCAGGAGCCGGTAGTCTACATACACTCTCAAACTATCACTTTCCTTCTTGGCGAACAATATTGGGGCTTCCCATGGAGAAACGGTGGTCCTTATGAACCCATTTCTCTGTAATTCCTCCAATTGTACAGTAACTCATGAAGCTCAGTGAGAGCCATCCAATATTCTGGTGTAAATATCATTGCCTTCCCAGGTTACAGGTCGATGTAATAGTCTACCTCTCTGCATGGAGGTTGTCGTGGAACATCATTAGGAAAGACATCAGCATACTGGTCCGTCACTATAAGATAGAATAGACTACTATCATCTACTGTTTCAAGGGTAAGGCTAGCCATCTATTCTGTGATCAGATGAACCCTCCTCTGGGTAAGTCCATCTTGTGTTGCAAAAGTTCCCTTCTCACTGTGGAAGGAAAACCTAGCCCAAACACGCGGACACACCACACATTAATCCTAATATATTCAATCTGATAATGTACTGTGGATAACATGTGCATAGCCAAGATGACATTGTAAGGCCCCAATGATGATAATAGAAGATCCTAGCAATATCTTTCACCAACTAGAGAATACTCACACTACTGGAACAAATGTGTAATCGTCGAATCCTCTCTCATAGGAGTCTCTAGTAAAAATGATCAAGCCAGCCACTCCACCAGAATCTCCAAGCTCTGAATGAGGCTCGTGTTAATAAAAGAGTGACAAGAACATGTGTCTATAATTAGTACAGCTAAGGTGTAGTAGACACTAATTGTACCTCGAAACATCTTCAGAGCACTGAGGTCATATGCCTCAGCTTCCTGGATCTGAGCTCGTCCCTATCCTCCTAACCATATGGTTGTGGTGGAACACTGGGAGGTGGCAGTAGAACCTTGAATTGCCGCCCAACGCCTGATGCATGACCAGCTCATCTTCCACATCTGTATGCTCACTACAAACCTCCCCGTTCAAATCTGTACCTCTACATAGGTGTTCCCTTGATAGACTGCCGGTTTTACATATGGCCGGTCGGGCAGTCATGAGCCATGTGACCCAGCCCGCCGAATGTGTGACATTGTCTTCTCCCCAGCTGTCTTCCTCTGTCCCATGTTCTCAGCACCACCGACCCTGTATGCTAAGGTCATCCACTAGAAGGCATGGAACTCTTGGTCACCTGAATCATCCACCTTCTTCCTAATGCAGATTAATTTTCTACATAACGTCCGGTGGTGGTTATCATTTTTGATGCCTTGTGATCTTGGAAGCCCTCAACCAAAAGTGCTCTCTCTAGCACCCCAATCTGCGTCGGTATGCTGAGCAATATCATTGATGATCTAATCTCTTATCGGAGACCCCGGTCAAGGGGTCTGAGCCCTATAGTTAGGGTCTCGTACCATATTAGTGGAGTAATGGGAGAGATCATAAACCTCGTCGAGTACTGGACCACAGTGATGCGTCCCTACTGTAGGTGAAGCAACTCATGTATACACATTATGTATAAGGTCGTTGGGACGAACTCTACCCTGAAAAGGCTCTCTAAGTCTGCACATATGAGTTTCCTCTCATCGTGTATCTGGAGCATCATACCCCACCATATCCCTACCATTTCCAAAAATAGACTAGTAATTAGAATCACCAAATGGTGAGATGGTGTCCCATCTAGGTGGGAAACTCTGACTACAGCCTCCAGCCAGTCCTCATCCACCTACGGGTTCGTCTAATCTCAGATCCTTGGAGGCCTCTTATTCTAAAACTCGTGTAACATTCTTAGTCGGCATTCATCATATACCGGTGGGGCTGTTGGAAAAGGTTTCCCAACGGGTATAGGTGCTACTTGAAAACCACCCAAAGGTGCTAACGCTGTAAGAGGGAATGCACTGAGTCCTCATCTCTCGGTGGGCAGTCATCATGTACTTTCAAGGGAATCTTGGATGGTTGTCTACATGTAGGAATATTGAATGAAGACATGTGTTCCACATTAAATAAGTTTACCTTGTGAGCTCACCAAAGAGATCAAAATAAAAAAAAATTCAAAACACAGGAAATCTGTGTTTTCATGCCATATATAAGAAATCAAAATTCAGGATCATGGTGTTTAGATATTTCGGTCACCACACCAACACTGGACACCCAAAACTAAAAACCAAACTCATCACACATTACACTGTTGCCACATAGAAAAGATCATATTTTTACTTATTCAGTAGAAACGACTCCTTTGATACCACATTGTCACGACCCGTCCCTCAAGGCATGTGTCATGACTACCCCAAGCCCTCCTTCCATAGTCCAGGGGATGGCGACTAACACCTGAATGGAGAATCCCTATAATGGGAAAGCATTTCCTTTTAAACTGTACAAACACACAATCACAGAACAGAAAAATAAGCAACCACAATGTAATCTACTATAGTAAAAGTGTGATGAAAGTAAAGGGGTCGGAACACAAGCCCAACTGAAAGTATGGGTACAACAGAAAAGTAAATATACAATATAAATGATCACATAGATCCTGGTTCTTCCAACGAGGATCCCTCCTGATGGGTAAGTAAAACTCATAAAAATTAGTCTCTATGTCACATCATGTCAAATGGTTCACCTCCAGGTACTATCCAGTCCAGGATCCCTCAATCCCGATCAAGGAAATGTGTCATCTGCACAAGACACAACAGGTTGTAGGCATAGCAAGTGTAGAGGTGAGTATAACGAAACTCAGTAGGGACTCCGAGAACCCATTGGTATCCTAGAGTTCCACAAATTAAATACCACGAATCAAAACTTCAACTCCACATAGGTATATTCCCATAAATATACCTATGTTATCATGATATACTCATCTCTTACATGAGGGAAGAATACCACAAAGGATACACCACCATTATCAAAATACCACACAGGTAACCCCACTGAGATAGAAGTTCCACATAGGAAACACCATAATGATATTACCACAAGGTAGATGTTCCACACATGTAACACCACGATCCTAGAAGTACAGCATAGGTACCACCATGAAGATATAAGTACTAAAAAGTTAACGACATGAAGATAGAATTACCACACAAGTAACACCATAAAGATAATACCATAAAGTAGAAGTGCCACACTAGTAACACCATGAATCTAGAGGTACCATGTATGTAACACCATGAAGATAGAAGTACAAAAAAGGTAACACCATAAAGACAGATGTACTACACATGTAACACCATGAAGATAATACCACAAAGGTAAAGGACTCTGCTCACACACAGGTGTAACTTATGTACAGAAGTATTGATTACTTGTATTAAGGATAGATAATCTTATTCTGTTAAGTAGCTTTTTTTTGACCTACATAGGATCGATAGGTAACTAACCCATGATGACCCACACAAGATCTGTCCCACAAAGGATTGATAAGTAACTAACACCCATTTACCCACACATGATTTATCCCACACATGATCGGTATGTTCTGACCCACATAGGATCACTGAACGCTGACCCACACAGTATTTGACCCACACTGGATCAGTTTGCACTGACCTACATAGGATTTCTATGAACTGACCCCCATAGGATCTAATAGTTTTTGTCCCACAAACGATCAATGTTCTTTCTTCACATTACAGACAACCACCTGATTCCTTTCACCTGGTGCGCTCGAGTTCCATAGAATATGAACCTTGGGATATCAGTCATAACTCAACTAAAACTAAGATCCAAAAAGTATTAAACCAAAGGACAACCATGTCATAAGAGTTCTAATGTGAAAGGCGGTGTGTTGGTAACGCCGCCTCCCCTTTCTTGACCTAGCGATGTGTCGGCCGCCTCCTCCGACCGCCGAGGATGATGAGTTGCATCCCCTTTATCACCATTAGAGAGGGACAACATGTTCCACCTTCTCCATGGATGTTTGGTTATGCCAGCTCCCCTTTTTCGAACATGAAATGTGACAGCTGCCTTATCCAACTACCGAGGTTGATGAGTTGTGGCCCCTTGCTCACCGGCGGTGCGGGGCAGCATGCGGCACCTCCTTCGTGGTCGGACGGGGTCAGCTACTCAGATGACTAATGAGGCATTGTGTCATCACCTCCTTTTACTGTGTGTATACTCGTGACACCTCCTTCAGATCAAGTCTATGTATCTGCACTGACGATATTCCATGAAGGGCGCATGGGTCTAAAAGTAGCGGAGGGATCGTGTTGGGTTCATTAGGTCTGTGCCATCCACATTATCTCGTATGCAAGAGGGATGATAAAGGGTTTTCAATAAATTCAATTGAAATAAAAACTAGAATCAAACCATTACATGAGGTTGTTGGAGAGCCTACACTGTTGAGGAAGGGAGTCAGTGTTTACCGCCCTATGAAACTATCGTCCAACGACGTCGGTCGATCGTAGAACTTCGGTTCAGGGATTTAGTGTTGCTTGTCTCAGCTTTCCAGAACTGGCTATGTACATTAGAAGATTGGTGTCTCAGCACTTGGAGAAAACATTTTTTCTTAGAGAATCAGTTTCAATACCCCTCCCCATGCTCCATAAAAAAATTAGATGGGGAGAGTAAGTGATGACATTGGAAATTAAGGGTGGATAATTATTTAAGAAACATCATAAATCCTCAATGTTATTGTTACATCAATTGAAAAGTCAAGACATTTACCGCTTTGACACATCACTGGCCCCGCACTCAACCTATCCGTTGGAGGATAAGAATTAAAATAAAATAATAATAAAAATTTATATTATTTCTTATTAAAAGTCACCAAAAATAACGTTTTCAATATTCCTAATACCATCAAAGTAAGGTCTCCCTTAAAAAAATCTTGGTGTTTCAGATTAAATGGTGACCCCAAATGTTTAATTCAAGCACCAGATAAAATGTTAGAAAACACCACTCACGTGTTTAATAAACATACCTTCAAAAAATGATTAGAAATTTATTCTAGGAACATTGGAATTTACATTGAAATTCCAGGTCTTTAAAAAGAAACCATCCAATAGGTTTTTAAAATCAGTGATATTGATTTTTATGAGGAACTCACATCAATAATTCTTTTTGAATTAAAAATAACAAACTAAACATCTAATATAGAATGTTTAACTAAAATACTATCGCATGAATATTTATCGTGATATAAAATATTTTTAATGGTGATAATCTATTATGAAATTGTATAATGAATTATTTTATGGTTTCATGTTTTTTATATAATGAATAATGTAAATATAGTTAATATACAAAGTACCTGGTAAAATCCTAATTTATTTCGTTATTCTTGGAAAATTTTCTTTATTCTACACTGTAAGACATTGCATGTAGATCATAAGTCCTCATGTGTGTCATACATTTTAGTGAGTTTCTTACTATTGATGATATCATATATGAAATATTGTAACATTAATGAAATTTTATTAGAATATATATCATTGATTTTTTCCAATATTTTACATAATTAGTGCATATGAATTTTTTATGATATTGTAAGAAATTGAGTTTCTAACATCAAACTATAATCATGTGAATCTGACATTGGAAGTGACTATTACATGGTGAAACAAACCATAATATATTTTATATTGGAATATGAATTTAATGACCTTTTATACCATTATATGTTTCAATAAATATTGATTCATAGAGATTATGAATTTTGTTGGAGATAAGTGTTTGTCTTTTAGAGAAAAAATATGACATCTGAAATCGGAAAATCAACAATTTATATAGACTAAAATATTGAGTTTAAATATAATAATTTATTAAAAAACTATTAGTGGGTGATTCCCAATATGATCAATATTTTTATAAGATTTTTTTTATTTTACAGAAATTATTCATGAGATTTATAAGAACATAATCATCATATTGTGGATTAATAAATCAATAAACAATAGAAAATAAAATATTAAAATAAAATTAAATTAGAGACATTTCCAATTTTAAATAAGTAGAATATGAAATTATTTAGTAATTCTTGGGTTATCTAGATAACATAAACAATTCATCATTAAATATAATAATTTACATGACTTAAATAAGACATTTTCGAGTATATATATATATTTATTTATCACTTAAATTTCAATGTATTTAGTAAAGGAACTCATTCTATAAGATAGAGTTCCTAATTTTAAGTGTTATTACTACATGATTATTATATAACCATTTTTATTATTTGATAATCATTTTCAATGGAATCGTTTTGCTAATGAAAAGAACAGAACCATGAACATAAAAAATCAGGGATATATATTTTTTTAGCAGATTAAATGGGATATAATGCTTAATGGTTAATGAAATAATTCTACAAGTGGAATTTGATTGATTAAATAGTTATAATGACATTCTGGGAGACACAAATAGTGAGAAATGTAATAAAAAAGTGAATGATATAGGGGATATTATGGGAAATAAATATGATGGTTTTTTAATATTTAGAATATAAAAAAATTATTGGATAGAGGGTTATGAATAAAATTAATAATTGAAAGAGGGACAATTTTCTGAATGGAATCTTGAAAGAGAGAGAGACTTTTTAAGGGTGACAAATTTAAGAAATCTAAAATAAGACATTGAAAAAGATGTTATACATCTCATGTTATATTTATGTTTGATGATCTATTTATTAACACTTTAAAATAAGATAATCCATTTAAATCATTACTAGATAAGATTTAAATGTCGATGAAATATAATTATAATGATATATCGATTGTAATGTGATTGATTCTGATCTATGTGTTGGTAATTTAAATTATATTGGTGTAGCTGCATGTTTAATGATTGCATGTTCTTGATTCGAGGTAATACATCAATATGTGAAGATATTGTAGATGGTATGGGAAACTGATCTAATATAAGGGCATATTTATCTATGATGATATTGAATAACTACTAGTATTCAATGAAACACTTCAAGTGAGAAGAATATTTATTCGTAGGATAATGTGAAAAACCTATCCCGATGATATATTTATTTCAAAAGGAATATAAGGAAGAAAATTTATATATGTGGTGGGAATCTCTGAAACCAATATGACATTAAGAATGTAAGGAAAAAACATTGTGAAAATTTGATTTAGTTGGAATCTAATTGTGTGGTGCCCAATGTGTTTCTAGAAATTGCTTCCATTATGAGATGTAGTACATGTATGAGATACACAAAACCCATTATATTTTTAAATTTATTATAATAAGGAATCATATATCTCAGTGAATACAATTAAAATGAACGATTTTATTTTTCGATATGGGTCCAAGCATTATTAATATAACCATGATATCCTTACATTATTAATATGAATTAGATATGGTATTATTATAGTAATTAAGAGTTAAAATAAATTATTACATATAATAACAACTTTTAAAGGATATATTACCATGATTGTAATTTTTTTTGGAAACTACAAAATTTTTTAAAATATGAAACTATATTTTCACCACCATCATAGGTGTTTTGACTCAATTTAAATAGGGATTTTTTCAATGATATAAAATGTTGGATGTGTTGTGAAAAATTTTTGATTAATGATATTCATTTAATTTTCTAATAAATTTTAGTGCTTTATTATTCAATTGTTATTTGAGTTCATGTATGAAAATATTAATTTATAATATTGTTGATCTAGGTGTAAAGTTCATGGATATATTTTTCTATCCATTCCCCCATACCATCTTATAGGATGGTGGATCCTATTTTTCAGTTTTTAATTATTAGTTCATGATTCTTGATGCCTATAAAATCCATTAAAAATTGTGTATTGTTTTTGATTTAGAAGGATGAAGTAAATGATTAGTACATGGATAAAGAAAATCATGCGAACAAGCCATGTGAATGACTCTAATATAATGTTGGGGGTCTACCTATTGAAAAAAAACATATTCAATACATTTTTCCCAAAATCATTCAATGACCACTACTGTTTAAAAAAATTGTATTGTATATTTTTATTCTTATCAAATTGTTTTAGAATCCATATTAATCATACATTATTATCATAACCTAATATCTATCATCTATTGGTTCATAACCTCAATGATTAATGGTGATTTAATGTTTAATTTAGTGCATTTGTTCATACAAAACTCTTGATTGGTCACTAATTTCCAACGTATCTTAAAATATTTTCTCATTCTTACATAGTCCTTATGTTCTCATTCCCATGTGTCCCTATCGAAATATATTATAATGATGGCTACTATATGAGTATTATTTATTTATTTTTTTGGCGTTTTAGAGGATCCCCCATATATTTTTATTATATCTAATAAAATAAATTAGTTTAAATCATGTTTTAGGTAGGTTTCTATACATAATGGACTACTCCTTTGTATGGGTTTTATTACATGGGATTCAAAAAATATATCATTCATTATCAGTTTAGAAAAAAAAAATTAAGAAATTTATTATTAATATTGAATATGATTCTTGGTGTTATAATTGAGAAATAGAGGTACTTCCTTGGCCTTAAGTAGTTTATTAATATAATAAATATACTAAGACTAGAAAACCTTTGAAAAAAATTCAATTATTTTTTTGTACCTAATTTAATTTTTAATAGTTATGATAAAAATGTCACTATTATTCTAGGATTTATAGTTATTTTTTAAATATAACATATTTTATTTCATTGACATTGCCTAGTGGTAGGAATTACTAGGGGTATTTTTGAATTGTTAAATACTTATCACATCATTAACATGTCATGATATCATTGCTTGATTATTTTTCAAATTTTCAAGATGCGACAACCCTATTACATAACACATAATGTAATTATAAGGGATCGATTTAGAATGATTATATTTTGGTAATGTTTTGTGTGTTGTATTCATTATGATGATTATAATGTCTTTTGTGTCCATCCATGATTTTTTGTTGAATTTATATATTTTTTATTCGTGTTTTGGTTTTTTTGTTATGTTTTATGTGTACGAAGACCATAATTTAATAATTACATTTCCATTTCAACTGATATGAGATATTTAAAATAATTTATGTTTTTTATTTTGTGGATCTAAATGTTATTTTTATTAAGTTGTCTTCAAACTGCATAAAATAATATTCATTATAAAATATATTATATTGATCATTTTTTTCAACCAATGGTGATTTTTCTCACATCACACATACATGAATTGGATATATGAAACTTATTTATCTCTAATTTAGCTAATGGTAAAAGATTAGTATTTTTTGGTGAATATCCTTGAAACATCAACCACATTTTTGATATATGTTATATGGTTCTATCTAGTTATATAATATTATTTCATTGTTAGAATTTAAAATTTCATATTGTAATTATTTAGGGATACAGTTTTTTGAGCCTCCCAAACATTGAAATATATTAAATATCATTTATTTTTACAATGGTGTATAATGTTAGTAAATTATTTCAATTTTATGGTTTTATTTTTACATATATCAATTATCATAAACTCTACTTGTATGTTGTTTAATATTATTATTATCAAATTTTTTGGATAGATATATATGGAACATATAAAACATGTTTCATTTCATTGTTTAATTCACGTTCCAAATTATGTTTTTTCAATAGTTATTAATAAGGATTTTAAATATTATAACTATTTATTACCACAATCATGTGTTGATCTTTAACATGATTTTATTATTTTAGTATAACTAAATATAGTTATCTATTGAAAGGAACCATGATTGTTCATTATAAAATGGTGCAAGAGAACTGTCCCTAATATTTTAGTATTGTTAAAATGGGTAATGACTATAAATAGTGAACCTCTATGGCCTTTGAAAAAACATGATAATCTACTGTACAAATTCAATCAACTATGTTCTTTAATTAAGAAAAATTATAAATATTTATAAATTATGTTTCTAATCATTATATTGTATTGTATATTGTTATAAAATAATTTCAGTATGTTTATTTATTTATACTCTCGTATAGTTTGGTTATGTTCATTGAGAAAATATAGTATATTATAAAAGGTAAATACTACTAATAAATAACCCATTTTATCTTATTTCATATCTATTTGGTTTACACTACTGTTACAGAAAAGGACCTTTATTTTACTAACATTAAATTTATAAATAACTTTACTAATTGTTTTGTCATTCATTAGCTATGGTTAATGGATTAGTTCCCATTGTATTTAAGGACAGTTTATATAACCTAATAAGAAGAGGAACATATTTTATATCATTAATACTAATAAATACAAGAGAATAATACATAAATTATAAATTTATTAGATTTGTTGATATGTGTATTATTTTAGAGATATTGACATACATGCTTACAAAATATGTTATCTCAATTATTTTCTACAATTTTATTTATTTATCACATTCAACCATTCTATTAATTATATCAATTAATCCAATAATTAATTTATAATCATTTTATTTTTTATCAACTATTTATATTATTCTTCAAAAAATATTATATATAAATATATATATTTATAAATATATCATTTAAAATTATACTATGAATCTTTTCATTATTTCATAAAAATATTATTATATCATTCATATTTTTTAATGATGATTTTAAACTTGTATAATTTTTAAAAAAATCTTATAAAGGATATCTACCCCTTCTTTCTAATTTACAAACTCCATCAAAAATTATATTTCAATTAGGGGTTTTGAATTCTTTAATTTTTTTGTTGTTATATTATCAAAAATGTGTTTTTTAATTTAATAATCATTAATAATTTTTTCAAACAATTAAACATTTTATAAATTTCATTCTCGAACACCCATGGGGGTCCTATTGGATAATACAATGGTCTTATTCCATTTATTGATGGGGATAGTTATACATTTTGTAAAATAATTATGTCTAATTTTATTATATCTAATGGATATCCTTTATATATGGTAGAAATACATTCCAACATATATAATAAAAAAAGATGAAAAATAAAATCCATAAGGATTAAATCAAATCACATCATAAAATACAGCTAATGAAATATTAAACATTTGATATGTAAATCAATAAGGAACTAAAAAGAAAATTATTCCAATTTAGATGAGATTAAAAAAATACATGGAATATTTTTATATAAGACCTAGTTAATGAATCCCTGTAATTATTATAACATATAATATAGTGACCTAATCTATATTGACCAAATACATTTCCTACTAAACATATATTATAATAAAAGAGAAGGGAAAACAAGATTTTTTCTTTTTAAAATAATTTTATATCATTTATAATATAAATGACTACCATATTGAATAAATTCATGGAGTCTGGGGAAAAGAATCCCAAATAATTATGAGGTAAAATTCATAATATAGGTTATATACAATATAATCGATAAATAATCTATATGAATAATCAATATAGAAAGGAAAATAAATGATGATAATTTCCATTTATAAAAGTGGTTAAGGTAAAATCAATATTGAAATTTAAATAACTTAACAAACAGTTGATTTAAATTACAAGATATGGAATAATAAATAGGCCAATGTAAATAAATGAGAATAAAATCCATATAATCACTAACTGGGAATGAAATTCATCCATATATAATATCATAGTGAACATTGCATGGGAAATAATAATTTAATTATGAATGAAGTGAATTATTAATTATTATATTCCAATTTTCAATGGAACATGAATCTTTTACTATTATAATCTATTATCATGGCATTTTAAAAATGATGGATAGACACCCCTTTAACAAAGTCAAGAAAAATGATTCATCTCTTAAGACTACTAAAGGAAACATGGATTATCATTGACTAGTCAACATCCATGTTTTCAAGTCTGTATAATTAATTATTTTTTAAATTAATTTTTTAATTAGTAAAAAATATACCTTTTCATAAATTATCCATATTAATTGAATATTATTATTTTATAATTATTTCCCTAATAAATCAAATAATATTCTACAAAAACACAATATGTATAAATGAGATAAAAATTAATAATTAATAATATTGTTGAAAAATATTATTGAAATTTTGGGTAAATTAAATGTCTAATGATCACTAGAAAGTGAAATATTTATGAGGGAGTTGACAACTATAAAATAAAATAAGGATACATTCATTAGTTAAAATATACATAAACCATTTATATGAAAAATTAGAATGAATTAAATACAAAAAAAATTATTTACGAATAATGGGTTGATCTAATTTTTGAATGGAAATACCAAATAAATATCTCTATAAACATTATTCTAGAACTTATCAATTTTATTTGAATGTTAATTTTTAATTTTATTTTCTATGATAATAACATTAATAAAAAATATTAGTTCATAAAAAACTCATAAACATGTAATGTAAAATTAAATTAAATGATTGTCATGATGGAAGGTATTTACATATGTTCACAAAAATTTAAAATTAATATATTTCATTTAACATAAAATGTTCAGTAATGTTCCTTGAAAAATAAATGACAAGAATATTTATTTTTCATTTCAAGAAAAATCCAAATATGAATTATTTGGAAATAAAATTATCCATTAAAATAATTTTGTAAATAGGTAAAATTGGTTAAAATTTTATTAATAAATAATTTTGAATAAGGTTAAAAAATGTGGGAAGGAATGTTTATAAAAAATTATTTTGGAAAAAAATATTTCTATCCGAAGTGAGAAATTAATTCCTATTTTTGGAAGACATTTTATAAAACATTTTTGGTTTCCAAGAGTGATGAAATATTAATATTACATAAGAATATAATGTGTTTTGATAGGAGAATAAATGTAACTAGTTTTATTGTGAAATCATCGATTTATTTCCCTCAACTGATATTGGTGAATAATTAATCTTGATTAGAATGAGATTGTAAAACAAGCACATAGAATAATCATTATATTGAAGTAAGAAATAAAAAAGCATCCAATTAGGTGACTCGTCTATAAATACCCATAAAAAGTTGAAATAAATCCCAATATAATCAAAATACATTAGACTCATAATATTATCATGAAATAATTAATTATGTATAAGTTTTACCCATTGAGTGAAAATTGTGTTCAGGAATATCTTATAACACGGTAACATAAAATTTAAACCCCCATAGATGATATAATTAAAATTAAAACATAAAATATAGTGAATAATTAATTTTATTCTATAATTCATGTTAGATGGATAATATAAACACTATATAACGAAAACTATGTTAATAACATTACAATATGCTGTAAGAAAATGAAATTGAGAAAAAATCCATTATCATACACAACTTTTTGGTTCAAGTCCATTTAAATTCTATATAATGATTGTAAGAATTTTATTAACATATCACAAAAATGTATTTATATTTGTATTTTCATATATGATCTTTTAATATAATATGACTTCCTTTTCATCAACACTCTTTCATTATTTTCAATATTATAGGAGTTGAATACATTAATTTTTTTGGCAAGTCTCATCATAAATGATAGTGGTCATAAAAATATTATATAATTATATCATATCCAGAATAATAATAATAATGAAATAATCATCATATTAACTTTTTAATTATACTTATATATCATCTATTTTGGGTTGTGATCACAAGTTATTCACATTGATTCATAAAGTTGATAGTCCACACATAAACAAAAATTGTTATCCCATTTACATTAGTGGAAGAGATATAAATAAATTGGTATTTGTATATATATATATATTATTTTCAATGTGATAAACATTCCATGAATATAATAACTATTTCATTAATATCCCATGTAGTTATTAAATTTTTTTATCAACTATCACGTGATGTGTTACAAAATGATTAATTATATCATTTCTCGATGTAGTAATCCTCTGTATACACAAGTGATGTTTTCAAATCTCATACAAAATTGAAAGTAAAAATATAAATGAGATAATTAATTATAAGGTATATTGAGTAAAATAACTCATATATATCATTTATAAACTCTAAATATATAATTAATCAATACTTGAAAGGTGTTAACGGTAACACAAACGACATTAGATTAGGATAAGGTTGTCTACCCTACACACAAATGATGATTTGATAAAATATTTAATAGAAATTATTGTGGATTTAGGTCTTAAACAAAACATAATTACATATAATATTACAAATTATATATTGGTTATAATATAATCAGCATATAACTGGTGCTGAAGGAGGAGGAGAATAGAATAAGATAAATATGTTTGTTGAAAAAAAATATCTGATATTAGTGTATATTCATTTAGATCACATATAACCCTTATAAGGTTTTATTTTGGAATTAAATAAGAATTTTATGATGAGGTTGGGTTATTTGGGAGTTATTTTCGAATTTCTTGTAGGAAGAAATGTATTTTATTAGTGTGGTGAATAGGGGAGAGTCAGTATCCTTTTATAGTTGAGGATAAGATTCATTCTTGTAAATAATCATATGCATTCATAATAGAGATTTCTAAATTACATAATATTGATCAATAATTAAATAATAATGGATGGATTTTTTAATTTTTTCCAAAGACACCACAAACACGCAAAAAATAAAACTATTTTTATAATTTTATTCCTTGACTTATATGATTCCCTACCTTTATCATTACAAGTTCTCACTATGGTAACTAGTTTTATTTTCTAGTCAAAATAACCATTATAGCTAAATTAAAATGTGAATATTTATAAAATTTACAACCAATTATTATAAATATAATTTTTTATAAAAACTCTGAATGTTTATGATGAGGAATTTATGAGCATTATGAAAAAATATTTCCCAAGTTGAAATTTTATAAATATAATAAGGGATGTTTTAAGTGTATTGGTTGTACTTATAAATATAAAAAGACAACAAAAAACATTTTGAAGGTATGTTATGTACTTATAGTATTCTTTACTTTTATCATAAGAATATTTAATATATATATATATTGAGAAACAATAATAAATCATTCAATTTTAATATTCAAGGAAATGTGTTTTAATGAATAAGTTGATGAATCTTGAGTATTGGTTTATGAATAAAGTTGGATTAATATGGTATTTATGATTCTGTGTTAAAAGATTATAAAATATTAATGACTATGTGAATAATTATTATTAGTACATGTTTTCATTAAGGAATTAAAATAACATGTTGGATGGTGATTAAGGCCTTGAAAATTGATTTCATGGAATGATGATATTTTGATTAATGGATGGTAACCCAAAATTAATGCTTGAAATTGAGATAATGATATTTGTACAATGATAAGTTGGTTATGAAAAAGTAAATTAGATGGTACACATTAACCAAGAATTGAATATTGATAAAATGGACATGTTATCATGGATGAATTTTATGACTTATTTTTTTAAATAATTTATCCATTAAACATTGGAATAAGGAAGAATGCATGTTTTGGAATATTTTTTACTATAATTAATGTTATGACCTTGCTTAAAGGGAATCTATGATGAGGATAATAATGTTTTTGATATCTGACAACCATGTGGTAACTTGTGGTATATGTGGAATCAATGTTAAGCTAATTTCATATATTTAGTTTAAATATTTTAATTTTTATCTGTTGGATTTTTTGTGAGGTTCAATATTTATATAATGATTAATTTATATATTGGGTGATGTTTTTAAAAATTAACTATTATATTACCACATGAGAATTTATCTATGATGGATAACCTGTTATAGTAAAGTAGTGTTTATTATAAATGATTAATGTTGTGATCAGATATCCAGGATCTAATGAACTATTATAGATTTGCGGAAGGAAAATGGACCTTTATTATTATAGAAAGTTGTGTTTTGGATCAAAGTAACAAAAAGGGGGGTGTCTTAAAATCATGAAAGTATAAAATTACATGCAAATAATTTCACTTTAGGAAAAAAGATCCTAAACCAAAAATTATAACCAATTACCTTTTTTGAGATGAATTATGTGGTCCATTATTTTAATGATGTTTTATGGAATTATGGTTGTTAACATTCTCCTGTCCAATTTCTCTATCATTAGAAATTAGAACATGATAGTTATTTTTTTTACAATTCTATGATTTCTCTTCCCACATATATTACCCTATGTGGAAACATAGTTATATGTTACATTGATTAAAAATTATTGTTCCAATTTTCCCTCTAAAGGTATGTTTTACTATCCACATTTGTTGTGTGTTTCTATAAACAAAACATTCATATATAAAACATTTCATAACCTAGAAGAAGATCAAGAAAAAAATTACTTTATTGGGGCCATATTTTAACACCGTGATATTGTTGGTGATTATTGGTTTAGAATTGTTTTATGATTTTTGATATTCATTATTTCAAAAAAAATAAAAAATAGTTCATTTTATTTTAAATCACTATGTTATTCATGCGTTATATGGAAGACCATATTAATTTTGCAGTATATACATTATAAATTTTTGATTTATCAACATAGAACACAGAGGATAGATTTTTACATTTATTAAATTACAATAAAACCTAACATTGTATACACAACACGCATCACCTACTTAGCGTACGTTACACAGAACACTGTGTTTCTAAGAAACGTATTACTATTGTTATATCTATTTAAATAATCTGATTATAATCTATCCATCAATACTAATAATAATAATAATAATAACTAACTTTTAAATATTTTTTCTTAATAGATTTATATAAATAAATCGTATAAATGATGAAATATTTTTTTGGTAAAGTACTTATATGTTGAAAAATAATAGTTTCCCAAATAAGCTACTTTTCACGTCCTTTTAAGAAAAATAATAAAATAAAATATTAACACATATATAAATTTAATTGTATAAAATAAACTTGATTTTTGTGTTTAAAATTTCAAAATTTTATTTGGATGATTTCTTTGGTTTTCTGGAAAAAAATCATTTTTGGATGAATATAGAAAAATAAAAAATTTTAATTCAAAAATACATTTTGTTCTAAATTATTTCTAAGGATAAATTATATTTTAATATTGTATAAATGTATTAATAAATCATATTTTTATAAATTAATCCAATTTTGGTCATTTGAAAAAACTTAACATTGAAATTGGGTATAAGAACCTGAAAATAGTATGGGCATTTCTACATTAAAAACATTCAGTGTCATCCCATCACTAGGATTCATTCTAAATTATATTATACAAATTATGTGATGGATTTTTTGAAAAATGGATTCCATATTATTAATAATCATAAATCATAATGTCCCATATGTTCAATTTTTTTTACAGAAATATTTGTGCTACCGGTTAAAATTGATTACAATGGTTAGAAAACAAATATGGTTAATAAAGAGCTAAAAATTTATATTAAGACCCAAAATTTCCTATAATATATTAAAAACCTCATTTTATATACATTATCAAGACATTAATCTTCCATTAATTGTATATTTTTGGGTTATTATGACTTTTTTTTTGTAAAAGCGTGGTATCATCGATCTTGTTTTCAAAACTTCTATTTTGTGTCCCTTCCCTTCACTATAAAATGCCACCACATATTCCTCTTCATCGCAACTATCAAAAAAGGTAGGTCCATTATATATCAATCCTATACACTTCCCAAATCCATACCTTGTTCTTTAAATCATTCCATTTGGAAGAAATCAATCCAAGAATGCATTTGGGAAAAAATGAAAAGGACTTACTCGACTAAGAGGTAACGTCTTCCCTCAAGGTCCATTCATTTATTTTATTTCACCACCCACTCCAATAAATTTATTCAATGATATTATAAAAAATGTAGTGTCCAAAATATATTTTGCTGATTTGATGCTATGGTTTTGATGTACACTTACACACACCTCCATTTAATGGGTAACAAACATACTATTTATGTCAGAACCCATCCCATATGGATCATACCATGACACCCCCAAACCCACCTCCTGTAGTCCAGGGGTTGGTGACTAACATTGAAGTTGTCAAAATAAAATTGAGAGGCATTATTCAGAGTACCTGTACACCCGTACACTCAACCATGTCCCAAGAAAACTATAAATGAGAACATCAATGCAACTAAACAACCAACATGTGTGAAGGAACAACTGAAAGTAAATGAGCCTGAATACAAACCCAACAATGAAAAATGAAAAAAGTAAATGTATAAGATCGATGAAAAGTTAATCGCTAACAACCCCCTCCTAATGGGTAAGTGTAGAGTAGTTTCCAGAAGCTGAAGAAGCAATACATGCTTACTTGATCTCACTAGGAACCTCTTGGTCCTAGGCCACCATGTCCTTGACCAAGTCATTGATCATTTTCACTAGACACCACATTTTTTGGAAAAGACCATGTAGTGGTGAGTAATAAGATACTCGGAAGGGACCCCAATCGTACATGGAAAGACCACAATGAAACCCTGAAGTAACCCACAATGTTTGATCATGAATAATGATCATAAAACAAGACAACTCACACCATGTCTAATCTAGAGTAAGGAATGTAAGACTATCGATCACGTCACAAAAACCATGGTTTACTGGGGTACTCCTCCAAAATGAATATTGTGGGTATGCTAGGTCACAATGATTTGTTCCCCACTGTGGGCCTACTAGGTCACACAGAACCCTTTCCCCTTAAATTTGGATTGTATTGGTACTCATACATGATTTTTACCAAGGGTATGATGGGTCAAACATAGCCGCTCCCACTTATGGGAAAGCCAGGTAACATAGACCCACTTCCTACCTTATCCATCATACTGAGGTTCTCCTCCCTATCATGTAATGTATGTCATCTAGGATACATAATCCCACCATAGGAATATCAGGTCACACAGAGTCACTTCCCATTTGTCCATCATAGCTACTCCACATATGTTTTGTTGTTAGGAGTATTCAAGACATAGTCATAAATAGGTTCTCTTCACATAGCTAGCTTGATTCTGGGAGAACATCTCTTCAAGAAATTCATCTCTTTTCAACTTCCTTGAAAAGGTACATAGAGTAATTAAAAATAACCATCTCATACCAAGGGTTCCAATGCCACAAACATCTCATTAATCGGACACCAGTATGATTGATATATACTTTTTCTGAAATGGGGATGGTTGAGTCTTGGTCCAGTCATACCCTACCCAACACAAAGCCCCCTGACCCAACTCAGGTCCACCAACCGGTCCCAAACTTGGCAACCTGACCATGAACAGCCTGGTCTAGGTCCGACTTGGTGAGGCTCTATGGGAAGTGGGCCAATCGGGCTGCATGTTGGGCCCATTGGGTGTGTTTTCAGCCCACTGAGGCAAAATGATTCTTACATGGATGGGATATGGTAGTAATCAATGTTCGCCCAATACCGAGCGGGTCATGCGTGGGGGCATCACCTTTTTCATGGTTATTTGAACTCGGCATTTCCACGTGTGTTGTGTTGCAGTGCCATGCAAACCCAACACCAGTCACTGGAAAAGAGGATGACGACATCTACCACACTGCCGCAACCCGAGATCACTATGAAGATTCATTTTGAGTGCCGGCGGCTGCAACCATGAACAACTAGGTCCACTCTATTTTTTTTCATTCTCCGCACTGCTAGGGCCTAAAGCCACTGAGAAATTCAATTTTCCCTATGATGTCCTTGAATCCTCATTACTTTCATTTCAAAAACACAACCATGAATAACGAAAAAAAATGCACAAGGTGGAGGGGCCTGGTCGTTGTTTCTCTCAGCATGTACCCTTCGCAATAGAGGCTTAGGTACATGGGATAATGGATTGATGTTCTATCATAATTAATGATTCATGATAAACAAATCCTAGGAAGAGGCACCCTCCTATATGAATGATAGATCCACAGATAAACCTATTTGTGAGTTGATCCACATTAATCATTTTAGAATGATGAAAGGGAAATAGAATGTAAAAAACACAACCCCTACATCAATTGAGTTCGTCGTTGAAGTGATCCTTCTGGGGGCATTCCAAGTTCTATTCACATTAGACACTCTCTAGTCACATTCTTCGAGGTGTGTCGATGTCACTAGCGAATCACCAGCATTATTCCTTTGTTGTTGGATAGAATATTCATCATAGTTTCATCAAAGAAATTCCACAATTTGATCCTAATTTCTCTTATATGTTAAACCGTGAAAAGAAAACACATAACAATGTTTCTATTTAGTTGTGTCATCACATCATTATTATATTTCATTTATGAAACATCATATATATTACATTTTATTTAATTCGTCATTGTGTTTCAAGTTTACGATCCATTAATGAGATTTCATTAATGTGACTCATAGATGATTTGTCACTGCACTGCAACAACATCATTCAACCTCCTAGCGATTGGGAACAATAAATAAAATAATTTGTTTGTTACATTTTTTTGAAAAGTCAAAAAATTAACATTTTTGGTTGATCCTTTTCGGTTGATGTTAGGTCCATTCTAGGATAATATCATCTTTTTGAGTTCAATGGATCCCTCATGTTTTTAATCTGAACATCATTTTAAATTTTAGAAAATCCTTCTCTCATTAAATAATCCTATATAATTTATCAAATTAAATGGATCTTTCAGGACATTATATTCTACCAACATCAGGGATTCAATTCCACATAAGCCACAAAAAGATAAATGAACAAATGGGGGTACTGAGCACAAACCTGAGCCTCTGACTCCCATTTGATCTCATATAGATCCCCATGCTGCCACAAAACGTGCACCTGAGGAATCGTCCATCCACAAAGGACCCCGCTCATTTCCATCCTCTATCTTCGATAGGAACTCCACAAATGTCTCCCTATCATCAATGTCTATCTCAAACCAGTCAATGATGTGCGATGGATCATGAACAGACCTCCTCATCTGTGACCCATGGAAAACAGCATTTACTTGATGAATCTATGGGGGAGATCTAGGCGGTATGCAACCTCGCCAACTCTGAACAGAATCCAGAAAGGACTAATTAACCTCACAAATTATATTCCACCCGTTCCAAATCCTTACAATACCCATTACGGTGTGACCTAATGGAAAACATAGTCTCCCTCTTCAATCACTAAGGGGCTTCATTTGTAATCAGAATAAGATTTCTACCCTCTATATGTAGAAATAATCTGGTCCAAGATGTTCTTTACATTTTCAATGGTATCTCATACCATCTGTGGACTAATGAATACTGACTCCCCTTGATATGACTACCATAGAGGTGAAATACAAGGTCGCCCATATGAAACCTCAAATGGTTCCATGAATTTGCTCAAGTGTTATGTGTTGATTTATGAATACTACACCGGTGGAAGGTGTTACTCCATACTCTCACCAATATCAAGAACGCAAGCATGTATAATGTACGCTAGGTTCTGTATGCTCCACTCTGTCTGAAAATCACTATGTGGGTGAAATGATGTGCTCAAACACAGCTATGTCCCAAACAACTCCTATAATAGCTTCCACAACCAGGATGTGAAGTGAGAATCATTGTTTGAGATGATCACTAAAAAAACACCATGAATCCAAAATGTCTCTTTGACATAGAGGCTTCCATAGTCCTCCACTAATCTCTTCTACGATATGAGTAAGAAGAGAACCAACATGGGGAGCCAGTCAATAATCACCTATATAGAATCGTTCCCCTTGGATTTTCATGTTAATACTTATATGATATCTATATATATACGATCCCACTTCCTCTCTGGTATATTATTTGTCTGAACGAATCATGTTTTATCCTGATTCATAGCCTTCACTTACTGATAAATGAGGCACTGTGAAACAAACTCGTCCATTTGTTTCTTCATCCCTGCCCAACTGTAATGATGTTCGAGAACCTAGTACATCTTCTCCCCTCCAGGATGTATCAGTAAGGGTCAGGAGGTATGGAAATCCATAAAAATATCCTCTCATAGAGACATTGGTACCATGGACTATCCTTTAAAAAGTTAAAATGGATCCCTATATATTGAAAATCCATCAGGAGCGTGTCCTCAGGATAACTGAGCTTGTCAGGCCACCCAGTCAACATCCAGAAGCTACACCTCCCTACCTCGTTGTTAGAGTGGAGTAGTGATAGTCATCAACTAATGCTACGCTACTCCGTCATCATCCACAATGGAAAATTCATCACGTCTAACTACTCTGTAAACTCATGAATCATTTGCAAACAAGACATTATACTAAGGGCATCTACCAATACGTTCTCCTTCCCAGGAGTATAGACTATCCTAAAGTCATAGTATTGGGAGAACTCTATCCATCGTCGATGTCTTAAGTTCATTTCTGTATGTTGGATCATAAAACATATAATAATGTTGTCAGAGTAGAACATAAACCATTCAACTGGAAATTTGTGTCTCCACATATTCAAGGAATAGACCAGTGCTTCTAACTCTAGATCAACGGCTGCATAGTTCATCTAATGGTGCCTCAAGTTCCATGATCCCTAAGCGATTGATGTTCTCTATTACCTTAGTACTCAACCCAGTCAAGTCCCTAAATCATCCGGAAAGAATAAATACCCAATGCCCTCTTCTGGTTGTCTCAACATGTGGGCACTCGTTAGTCCCAATATCATCTCTTGGAAAGTATGGTAACACTTATCCATCCACATGAATTTTGTACCTTCAATGTGAAATATTATAAAGATATTTATACTGTAACATCCCATGTAAGTAATTAATAATAAGAAATTCTTATCTATATCTATTTATGAGTTATATAGTGTTTTAGAGGCATAAAATGAGAATAAATCCAATCTTAAGCATGGAATACACTAATATTTTTTAAAGGATTGTTTTACAGCCTTTTGATGGAGAACCATATTTAAATATATATTTTGACAATTTTATAAGCTCTATTTGTCAAAATAAACTTATTCTTTATGATTGGGACATTAAAATTTACTTTTGGATAATTTTTGATATTTTTCCGACAATGTTCATTTTTTTAATGAATGGTGAAAAATACTGCATTTTACATCAAAACTTCATTTTCATCTAATCTAATTATATGGTTAGATTATAATTTTAATTGGTTTTATAGTTTAAATAGAATATATTTTTACCATGTAATCCAATGGTGTTCATTTGGATTAATTTCTCTTTGGAATTGGACATAAACAAGTGCCAAACTTTTCATAGATATTGTTTCTAAAAAACCTCCTATTTGTTTTGACAACGGGAATTATTTTTAAATTAATTATTCCAATTTGTGTTTTTGTAATTTGGTAAAATGGATTAAATATTTGGAATTATAAGGTCCAAATTATGTCATCAACACTCTTTGGTTTTTGGACATTATGAATAGTAACGATGTTAATTATCATTAATTATCTTGATTAATTAGTAATCAGGTAGTTAAGGATAATAAAATAATATCATAATAATAACAAATGACCCCAAAATGTTTCCTAATGCTACTATTTTTGTCATGGACGACCATGGGATTCCTTGTACAAAACATGGGGAATCCATGTAATCACTTTTGTGTGATAATGACTTTTAATCATTTTATTTTTAAAGAATGTTAAATATAACATAGAATATATCACCAGAGTAAAAAAAATTAATTTTGTCTACATAAATGATATTTTGGACTATAAATAGTAATTTTAAAGCTAAAAATATTTCCTACATCATAGTATTTTTATTAAATTTTAGACATTAAATAAATTAAATTATTTATAACATTATGATGATGCAGCGATTACCTCATTAATAGGCGATTTAAATAAAATGAGAATATAATGTAAAATCTAAGACATTAAATTGTAAAAGACATAATGGATGAGTATATTTCTAAAACATATCACCTTATCCTAGAAATATATCAATGTGGGACCTTTTAAATCCTAAACTCTTTTTTAAATAATGTTTCATTTCTTAACTTTCCAAGAGTGCCCCTCCTCTCCTCTTATAAAAGGCCCCCACCTCTACCTCCGTACACACAATTCTCAATCCTTTGGCTTGGCCAAGACCTGCTCATATTATCTACCCACATCCCTCTCTTCATCCTATAAGCATTACCTTAGGTAGAAAGCTCTTCAAGAAACCATTTTGGTTCAAACCAAGAAGAGTTACCCGATTTAAAGGTAATGTCTTCTCTAATGTTCTTTTGTTTTATTTTGCTTCTCCAACAACCCCTAAACTATTTTTATTAATTTTTTTGTAACAAAAACAGTATCTTCAATATACTAGGATGTTTTTATAATATGGATTCGAGCTACACTTACACACACCTTCATCTAATGGTTAAAGAGCTTATTGTTTCTGTGGATGACGAATTTCTGCCTCATGAAACGATGATTGTTCAATATTATTATAACACCTTAAAAGGTGTCCATTAAAATGAAACTATATTTATATATGATATATAATATGTTTATGTTTTACTTAAGATTCTGTATTTTTTGTTTTTGTCATACCTTTATGGTTTCCATTATGGGTAAACGCGATATCTTCATTACAGGAAGTGCGGAGTACCGCCCCCTCAAAGTGATTTGATTCGTTAATGCCATATGTGGGACTTATAAAGGATGGAGTTAATGATATTATATATGATATTATACTGGAATTAAAATATACCTTTATATCATTATGATTCTATTCCATAAAATACTAAATAGAAATGAAAGTAGTGTTCATGCATACGTACGGCTTACCATCTCCATGAACGGTGCATTTCATTTCTTACCTCTAAATGATATGTAATATTATAAATTCATGTATATACTGGATATATATGATATATATGATATCTAAATCATGAATATAACTCTTGATATAATGGATACATGAACAAATTGTAATTATAAATAGTTTATTTTTGACTCAAGTGCCAATGATCGTTAAAACGACCGTTATTAACTTAAATAATTACATGGTGTTAATGATATGGTAATAAGTGATATAAAATGAATAATGAACCTGAAATAGGTTCTTAAGAAAGTATAAATTAACTCATGGTTATTATTCATGAGATTAAAGAATTATCAAGTCAAGTCGGATACGAGGTAAGTGACTTCATCTCAATCTCCTTTCGTTGAGGCATATTTTGTACTATACACAAATTTATTTTATACTGTGTATAAACCCCTTTGAATTTTATGTCTAGTCAAAAGGAATATTTTTTTATACGAAGTGTTTTCTAAACGACAAAAGGGAATGTTTTTTTTAAGTACGTATGCAGCGACAACGACTTCTCCGCCGCCGTGACCATTATTTGAGTTTCAGCTTACTCTAGAAGCCATAACCTAACTTTTTTTAAAATGAAAAAAATACAATGTATTAATTTAATTTTATTTTGGTATTGAAAATGGTTTTCATAATGTTTTTATTATATCAATGTGTTGTATTGATATCTTGTGATCGAAATGTGGAAATGTTATGTTTCCTTTATGCATGTTTTATGTGATACGAATATGTTATGGTTCTTTGGAATTGTTATGAAGACTGGTGGTTTTGTGAAAAAATAAGGGTGGGTGAGCCCGATATAGCTCTCCAATGCATTGGGTAATGCAAAGGGGTTAAACGTTATGGTTTATCCAAAAAGAATTAGGGAATATACTGTGATGGGTATTCCAAACGTAACCATGAGGGTTACTCGCTACGTAAGAATGTTATGAATGCTTCAAGTTACCTTTATGTCTTATGATTTCTATTATTTATTCATAATTTGATGAGGTATGTTAAAATGCTTATTTTTTATGAGTAAAGTATGATTTCATACATGGACTAATGTTTTCATTGCGCACTTCTATATCCCTTCCTGAGCTTTTTATGCTCATCCCGAGTTTTTGAAATGTTTTTCACAGGTCAAGGGAAAGGTACATGATGTGATGATAGTGTAAAGGAAGTGTCAAGAAAGAAACTATGTTTTATTTTAAATATGTTTTCGATGATGGGAAAAATGATTACTATCTTTTATGTAACCACTTTGATTAAATGTGGATTGTAATGCATGATTTATGATCTAATTCTCAATAACTCTAAACCTGAAAAGATCCTCAATGTGTATTCTTGAAATAACTCAAGATTAAGTAATGTTTAAGGTCGGGGCCTTATAGTTGGTATCATAGGTCGGTTTAGATAACTTTAGGATTTAGAATTCAATTAAATGATTATCCAAAAATATAATTTTTTTGGTCAAATTGAAATGATATAGCACTTGAAGATTACTATGTTGCTTCATCTAAGACATGTTTGTTCAGAATGGTTTTCTGCAGAGGAAACAGGGATGCACTGCTAGGAAGGTGTACAGAAGTAAATGACCTTCCGAATCAGCATCCTGAGATGGTCAGAATTGGAACTGAACAATTTGTTGCAGTGATGGCGCTGTTGACTCAAGCGATAAATGGTGGTTGTATCCATGAATGAGATCAGCCAGATCAACTACAGAGGAAGATGTTAGTGGTGGAACATTTCATGAGGCAACATCCCCCATCATTCAGAGGATCATCTGACCCTGTGCTAGCTGAAGGGTGGATTAAAGAACTAGAGAAAATTTTTGATGTCATGGGGTGTTCAGAAAATCAAAAGGTTAGTCTTGCTATTTACCGTTTGGAGGGTGAAGCAAATCAGTGGTGGTCGATGGTTAAAAATATCAGGGGCGTTGATGAGATTGATGCTCTCGACTAGGATGAATTCAAAGGTATGTTTCTTCAAAAGTATTTTCCTAAGGTTTTCCGACATAGGATGGAAAAAAATTCTTTGAATTGATGCAATAGGACGACTCAGTGGATGATTATGAAGATGGGTTCACTTGATTGGAAAGGTATGCTCCAAATTTTATATGAGACGTTAATAGGAAAATCAATCTTTTTTACTCAAGATTAAAGCCAAAATATCGAAGGGAATTTACTTCTCGTGAGTTAAAAAGTTATGAAAAGCGTGTTCGATGTGCTGAGAAGGAGGAAATAGGGTTTGTCGATGATCAAGTGTTCTATAACAACTAGCATAAGAAGAGACCGAGGTGGTAGACGAAAAGAGAGAATTATTCAAAATGGTCTGACGGTAAGAAAACAATGTTTACAGTTTGTGATAAATGTGGTAAAAGGCATGTTGGGGAACGTCTTTTGATTCTGGAAAGTGCTACCGATGCGTTAATATGGGACATAAGGCTCGTGATTGCACTAAAAATATCAGGGTGATGGTAAGAACAAATTTCATTTATAGTTAGTGAAATGTTTCAAGTGCAATGAGATGGGTCACTATGCAAACGAGTGTCCGACAAAGAGGTCGAGTGATAGGAAGCAGTTAGACTACAAGCAAAAAGGGTTGCTGAAATCCATTGCAACTACTTCAGCAGATGTTGGGCCATCAAATGAAGTGGTATCAGGTACTTTGTTTTTTCAGATTATACCAGTGTGTTGTTTGATTCGAGGTCTACACATTCTTTCATCTCTGAAAACATTTCTAGTAAAATGGGAATACCATCTCAAGAAATGACTCATGAACGTGTGGTAAAAACACCTAGGGGAAATGTTGAGGCAAAAAGAATTTTTAAGAATCTTCATATCCTTATCCGTGGAATGAACCTACTTGAAAACCTTATTGTTTTACCTCTAATATAGTTTTATGTTATAATGTGAATGGATTGGCTCTCTATTTACCATGCAATGATTGACTGTAGAGATAAAGAGGTTTATTTTTAGAAATACTTTCAGTTTGTGTACAAGAATGATCCCTTACTGTTGATAACATATCAGGAGGCTAGGAAACTTGTAAAATATGGAAATTAATGTTACCTTTCACATATTGTTGAAAACAAAGAAACTGTTCAGATTAATGACGTGCCAGTGGTAAAAGATTATCCTAATGTTTTTCCGTATGAGTTGCCTAGAATAATACCAGATCAGGAAGTTGAATTTATTAATGACTTAGTTCCCGATGCTAAGTCAATTTCAAAACCCCCTTATCGAATGGCTCAAATTGAACTTTTAGTGTTGAAGGAGAAATTACAGGATTTATTAGATAAAGGTTTCATTCGACCAAGCACATCACCATGGGGTGCTCTAGTATTATTTGTTAAAAAGAAATATGGTTCAATGAGACTTTGCATTGATTATAGAGCTTTGAATAACATCCCTGTTAAGAACAAATATCATTTTCCTCATATCGATGACTTGTTTGATCAGCTCTAGGGAGCTCATTATTTTTCAAAGATTGACTTGAAATTGGGGTACCATCAGTTAAAGGTAAAGGAAGCATATATATTTTGAAGACCGCATTTCGTACAAGATATGGCCATTATGAATTTATAGATATGTATTTTGGGTTAACAAATGAACCTGCTATATTCATGGACCTTATGAATAGAAATTTCTATGAGTTCTTGGATAAGTTTCTGGTTGTTTTCATTGATGATATTTTGGTGTTTTCTAAAATTAAAGAGAAGCATGAAAGTCATTTAAGGGTTATATTTCAAACCTTAAAAGAAATGAAATTGTATGGAAAATTCAGCATGTGTGAGTTTTGGTTGAAACAAATTTCGGTCCGTGTTCATATTGTTTCTAAAGATGAGATAACTGTTGATCCTAAAAAAACAAAGGTTGTTGATGATTGGCCAAGAACCACAAATGTAACTGAGATTCGTAGCTTCCTGGGTTTGTCAGGCTACTACCGAAGGTTTCTTAGAAAATTTTCCCAGTTATCTAGTCCAATGACTAAGCTAGCTCAGAAGAGTGTTATGTTTATCTGGACAAAATAATGTGATGTTTGTTTTCAAGAACTGAAAAGAAGATTGGTGAATGCTCCAGTTTTGGCACTACCTTCTAGGAATGGGGAGTTTTTTATCTACAGTGATGCTTCATTAAAAGGACTTGGTTGCGTCCTAATGCAGAATGACCTGGTAATTGCTTATTCTTCACATCAGTTGAAAACACATGAGGTAAATTACCCTACACATGATTTTGAATTAGCTTCTGTATTTTTCGCTCAAAAAATTTGGAGGCATCATTTGTAAAGAGTAAAGTGTGAAATATATACCGATCACAAATGTTTAAAGTATATATTCACTCAGAAATAATTGAACATGAGATAGAGGAGATGGCTTGAATTAGTCAAGGATTATGATTGTACAATTCATTACCATCCGGGAAAAGAAAATAAAGTGTCTCATGCTTTGAGTAGAAAAAGTAATGATTCATTAACAATGTTGTGTTTGGAATGTGATCCTTTCGTCAAGGATTTTATGAAGATTGGATTAGAAGTTGGTGGTGCAGGATGTCCTTCTGTTTTGTTTCAGGTATCAGTGAAATCTTCTCTATCAAACAAAATTAAGGAAGCACAGAATCAAGACAGTGAGTTGTAGAAAAAGGTAAAGCTGTCTCAGAAGGGTTTCTATCCTAAATTTAATATTGATAATGATTGTGTTTTGAGATTTGGGTAGATATTGTGTGTGCCATATGATTCATGGTTGAAGAGAGAGTTGTTATATGAAGCTCATAGTTCTCCGTTTTCAGTTCATCCAAGAAGTAATAAGATGTATAGAGATCTTCATGAGTACTACTGGTGGGATGGATTTAAAATAGATATTGCTGATTTAACTGTGAAGTGTTTGACTTTTCAATAGGTTAAAGCAGAGATGCAGTTACTAAAAGGGATGATTCAGCCTTTACCATTACCATAGTGGAAATTGGAGAATATATCCACGGATTTCGTTGTGGGATTGCCGAATACACCTCGAGGTAATATTGCAATCTGGGTTATTGTTGATCACTTGACTAAATCTGATCATTTCCTTGCTATACGATATTATTTTTCCCTAGATCAACATTCTCGTTTTTATCTTAAAGAGATATTTAGGTTACATGGAGTTCCTCTCTCTATTGTATCTGACCGTGATCCCAGGTTCACTTCTAACTTTTGGAAAGGCCTTCAAAAGTCGTTGGGTACTGAATTAAATTTTAGTACAACTATTCATCCTCAATCAAATGGGTAGTCATAAAGAATGACTTAGACTTTGGAGGATATGCTACGTGCTTGTTCGATGGATTATCAGGGAATTTGGGACCTACATCTTTCTTTGGTTGAGTTTTTTTATAATAACCGTTTTCATTTCAGTATACATATGGCACCATTTGAGGCATTATATGGGTAGTAGTGTCGAACTCCAACTTTTTAGGATGAAGTAGGTGAAAGGAAGTTGATGGGACCAGTATTGGTAGAAGAGTTGGTAGAAAAATTTCAGCTGATACCAAAAAACATGAGAACAGCTCAGAGCAGGTAGAAGAGTTATACAGACAACATGAGGAAGGATCTCTCTTTTGAGGAAGGTGATCATGTTTTTCTGAAAGTCTTGCCATGGAAAAGTTTGATGCGTTTGGGTAAGAAAGGAAATTTGAGTCCAAGATTCATTAAACCGTATGAAATTTGGGAGAGAGTTGGATCAGTTGCATACCGAGTGGCATTACCTCAAAGTTTATCTCAGGTACACAATGTTTTTCATGTTTCAATGTTAAGGAAGTACATGCAAGATCCATCTCATGTTTTGAGTCCAGAGGTAGTTCAGTTGGAAGAGAACCTATCTTATGAGGAACAAAATGTCCAGATTCTTGACCACAGGGAGAAGTTGTTACGGAATTAGGTGATTCATCAAGTAAAGGTTTTTGTGAAAAACCCACATGATTGAAGAGGCATCATGGAAATCTGAAAATGCAATGAAGGATAAATATCCCCACTTATTCAATAAGTAAATAAATTGAGGGGACACAATTTTCTGAAGGGGGGAACGATGTAACATCCCAAGTAAGTAATGAATAATAATAAATTCGTATGTATGTCTATTTATGAATTAGATAGTGTTTTAGAGGCTTAAAATGAGAATAAATCCAATCTTAAGCATGGAATACACTAATATTTTTTAAAAGATTGTTTTACCACCTTTTGATGGTGAACCATGTTTAAATATATATTTTGAAAATTTTAGAAGATCTATTTTTTAAAATAAGCTTATTATTTATGATTTGGACATTGAAATTTACTTTGGGTTAATTTCTGATATTTTTCTAACAATGTTCATTTTTTTAATGAATAGTGAAAAATACTGCATTTTACATCAAAACTGCCTTTTCATCTAATTTAATTATATGGATAGATTATATTTTAAATGGTTATAAAGTTTAAATAGAATATAATTTAGCCATGTAATCCAATTGTGGTCATTGGGATTAATTTCACTTTGGAATTGGGCATAAACAAGTTCCAAAATTTCCATAGATATTGTTTCTAAAAAACCCGCTATTTGTTTTGACAACAAGAATTATTTTTAAATTAATTATTTCAATTTCTGTGTTTGGAATTTGGTAAAATGAATTACATATTTGGAATCATAAGGTCCAAATTATGTAATCAAGACTCTTTTGTTTTTGGACATTATGAATAGTAACGACGGTAATTATCATTAATTATCTTGATTAATTAGTAATCGGGTAGTTAAGGATAATAAAATAATATCATAATAATAAAAAATGACCCCAAAATGTGTCCTAATGCTACTGGTTGTGTCATGTCTGACCATGGGATTCCTTGTTCCAAACATGGGGACCCCATGGAATAACTTTTGTGTGATAATGACTTTTTAGCTTTTTATTTTTAATGAATGTTAAATATAACAAATAATGTATCACCTGAGTAACTATTTTTTCTCTTGTCTACATAAATGATCTTTTGAAATATAAATATTTATTGAAAATATAAAAATATTTCCTACATCATTGTATTTTTTTATAATTGTTAGACATTAAATAAATTAAATTATTTATGACGTCATGATGATGCAGCGATTACCTCATCAATTGAAGATTTAAATAAAATGAAAAAATAATGTAAAATATAAGACTTACACTTGTCAAATACCTATTGTATGAGTATATTTAGAACCCGTATCACCTTATCCTAGAAATATATCAATGTGGGACCTTTTAAATCTGAAATTGTTTTTAAAATAATGTAACATTTCATAACTTTCCAAGAGTGCCCCTCCTCTCCTCTTATAAAAGGCCCCCACCTCTACCTCCTTACCCACACTTCTCAAGCCTTTGACTCGGACAATCCCTGCTCATTTTATCTCTCCAAATCCCTCTCTTCATCCTAGAAGCCTTACCTTATGCAGAAATCTCTTCACGAAACCATTTTGGTTCAAACCAAAAGAGTTGCCTGATTTAATTGTAAAGTCTTCTATAATGTTCTTTTATTTTATTTTTCTTTTCCAACCCCCCTAAACTCTTTTTATTCATTAATTTTTTTTAAAAACCAGTATCTACAATATACTAGGATGTTTTCATTAGAATGATTCGATCTACACTTACACACACCTTCATCTAATGGTTAAAGAGCATACTGTTTCTGTGGATGGCGAATTTTTGCCCGATGAAACGATGATTGTTCAATATTCTTCTAACACATTAAAAGGTGGCCATTAATATGACATTATATTTATATATGATATATAATATGATTATTTTTTCCTTAAGCTTCTGTATTTTTCATTTTTGTCATACCTTTAGGGTTTCCATTATGGGTAAACTCGATATCTTCATTTTAGGAAGTGCGGACTACCGCCCCCTCAAAGTGATTTGATTCGTTAATGCCATATGTGGGATGTATAAAGGATGGAGTTAATGATATTATATATGATATTATACTGTAATTATAATATACCTTTATATCATTATGATTCTATTCCATAAAATATTAAATAGAAATGAAAGTAGCGTTCATGCGTACGTACGGCTTACCGTCTCCATGAACGGTGCATTTCATTTTTTACCTCTAAATGTTATGTAATATTATAGATTCATGTATATAATGTACATATATGATATATATGATATCTAAATCATGAATATAACTCTGTATATAATGGATACATGGACAACTTTTAATTATAAAGAGTTTATTTTCAACTCAAGTACTAATGATCGTTAAAACGACCGTTATTAACTTAAATAATTACATATTTTCCATGACATGGTAATAAGTTATATAAAATTAATAATGATCTTAAAAAATGTTCTTATGAAATTAGAAATTAACTCAAGTTTATTATTCAGGGGATTAAAGAACGATCGAGTCATGTCGGATACGAGGTAAGGGACTTCGTCTCAATCTCCTTTCATTGAGGCATATTTTGTACTATACAAAACGTTCTGTTATAAGGTGTATAATCCCCTTGGACTTTTATGTATGGTAAAAAGGAATATTTTTTTTATACGAACCGTTTACTAAATGACAAAATGGAATGTTCTTTTTGTCATACGCATGCGGCGACAATGACTTCTCCGCCGCTGTGACCATTATTTGAGTTTCGGCTTCCTCTACAAGTCATAACCTAACTTTTTTTTAAAATGAAAAAAATACCATGTATTACTTTTCTTTTATTATGGTATTGAAAATGGTTTTCATAATGTTTTTATTATATCAATGTGTTGTATTGATATCTTGTGATTGAGATGTGGAAATGTTATGTTTTCTTTTATGCATGTTTTATGTGATACAATTATGTTAGGTTTCTTGGGAATTGTTATAAAAATGGGTGATTCCATGATAATCTAAGGGTGGGTGAGCCCAATATATCTCTCCAATGTATTGGGTATTGTGAAGGGGTTAAATGTTATGGTTTCTCTGAAGATATTTAGGGAATATACTGTGATGGGTATTCCAAACGTAGCCATGAGGGTTACTCCCTACGTAAGAATGTTATGAATGCCTCAAGTTACCTTTATGTCTTATGATTTCTATGATTTATTCATGATTTTATGAGGTATGTTAAAATTCTTATGTTTTACTAGTAAAATATGATTTCATACATGACTATTGTTTTCATTTCGCACTTTTATATCCCTTGCTGAGCTTTTTATGCTCATCCTAAGTTTTTGAAATGTTTTTCACAGGTCAAGGGAATGGTACATGACGTGATGATAGTGTTAAGGATGTGTCAAGAAAGAATCTATGTTTTATTTTAAATATGTTTCCGATGATGGGAAAAATGATTACTATCTTTTATATAACCACTTTGTTTAAATGTGTAGTGTAATGGATGATTTATGATCTAATTCTCTAAAACTCTAAACCTGGAAAGATCCTCAATGTCTATTCTTGAAATAACTCAAGAATAAGTAATGTTTAAGGCCGAGGCCTTATATATACTATGGAACAATGGGGTGTGAACCTCATTTAGTATCCATCCAACCCCAAAAAACTCCTCACATCAATAATCCTACTAGATATCTCCAAAGAAAGTTGTGCCTCTATCATTTCTGGATCCACTATAACACCATCATACAAGATGACATGTCCCAAAAAGTGGACATCTCAAATCCAGAATTGAATCATTTAGGGATTTCCTTAATGTTATTTCTCTCAAAGTGTATCCAATAAAATCCCTAGGTTTGTAGAGTGCTTTTTTTTCTGATATCGATTACACCAAAATGTCATCAATGAAGACCACCATGTAGTGACCGAGGTAAGGCTGGATGATCTAGTTCATGATACCCATGAACATAGTTGTGGAATTGGTCACAGCAATGGGAATCGATAAGAACTCGTAGTGGTCATACAACCATATGAATGTTGTCTTCAGTACATCCTCATCCTGTACCCAGATTTTGTGATATCCTAATTTGTGGTCTATCATTGAGAACCTCCTCCTTTAGTTCAGCTAGTCAAAGTTGTCATCAATTCCATTTATTGCATGTTTTTTCATTAAGGCCTCCAAGTTCAGGCACTTAATGTCCACGTATATCCCCAGGATTCCATCTTCTATCATAGAATACAACACTAGTAATTCCCATGGTGAAATTCTAGGCCTCACAAAGACCTTATCCTACATGTCCCCCAGATGTAACGTCAAGTCACGAAGCTCTACTAGGGCCATCTAAAATTTTGGTGTGGATATCGGTGTCATTACAGTGTACTTTATGATGCACATTTCATCCTCCATGGAAGGAGGTAGTCCCAGAAAATCCTCAAGAAAGATGTATTCATACTCTTCCACCACTAATGGAAAGCATGGACTCCTCTCATCCAATGCAATGAGGGAATGCCTAGACAATTGTTGAGTGATCAGCTGCACCCTACTCTGAGAATGTGTTTTGTATGTTGTAGGAGTTCCCTTATTTCTGGTGATTGAAAGAATGGGTCCATCTTCATGATCAGACCACACTCTATGCCTAATACAGTTGATCATAGCATAAATTGTGCATAACTAGTCTGTACACAAGATGACATCATAAGGCCTTGAGACCTCTACTGGGGGATCTCAGTCGAATGTGTCACCTCTAAGAGTAATCTCACAATGTTGTATCTAGTGTGTAATCATTGAATCCACTCTCATAAGAGTATCTAATAGTAATTATCGAGGTAAAGGATCCATTGGGATCTCCGAGCCTCTAACGAGGATTGTGGAAAGGGAAGAGTGACTAACAGAAACATCAATTATAAATGTATCTAAGATGAATAATAAACATATCATACCTCTATTAATCTCTGGAGAATCATGGTCATAGGTATCTGCTTCTTGATGTTGACCCCACCCCTATCCAACAGCTCCATAAGGTTGAGGTGGACCACCTGGGGCTGGTGTTGGTAGTACCTTCAACCATCTCCCACTGATAAATACTCATCTTGCACCATTCCATGTAAACTTCCTTGAAGAATTCCTCTCTCAAACCATATCCTCTACTGTGGCAGTCCCTTGACCATCAGTTGATCATCTGTTTGATGGGTCGGGCAGTCACGAGCCATGTGTCCCTACCCACCGCTAGAGTAGGACACACTATTCCTCTGCTAACCCCTGCTTCCTAGGTGTCCTTACTTCACTAATATTGTATCATCGCGTCAACCTAAAGATGAAATAGCTCGATTGGACCTCTACGTCATCTATTGGTTTCCGTTCATGGATGACACAGCCACTTGTCGACCAGTGGAAGCAACCATCGTCGGTGCCCGCTCAGTAGAAAAGCTCTCTCCTATAGGCATTCTCTATAGCAATCCAATCCAAGTGGTGATGCAAAGTGAAATAATGAAACCCTGATCTCCCATTGGAGTCCAATATCATAGTTCTAACCCCTAAATAAACGGTCTCAATCCATGTCAATAGAGTAGTTGGAGAGTTCAATAAACCTCAAAGAATACCCAATCACTGACATGAGGCGTTGTTGTAGGTGAAGCATCTCCTCTGTCCTCACTGAGTACATGGTCGTGGGGAAGAACTCCCCATGGAAAAGACACTAAAATTCATCATTGGAGATGATATCCTCATCATATGATGTAATTTTAAAACATAACCATGTCCCTAAAGAGACCTAATGTAAGCTGGCGGCGAAGATAGCCATCATGTCAAGTTGCATATTCAATAAGAGGAATACCCATGTCACTGTCTCCAATGTTTACTCAATGGCCAGAGGATCTATCTCTCCCCTAAACCAGGGAGGTCTCTATCTCTAGAACTCTTACAAGGCACTGATCCAGTGTGCATCTTCTACTAGTTATGTCAGTATTAACTGCTGATCAATACATGTTGGTAAAAAATGTGCACCACCCAACCATAAAATCTCTAGCATAAGTCCCTGAACTGATGCCTCATTGCCTGGTGGGATGTCTTCAAGGTCACACATCAGACCCCTAGCTGGAAATCTGCGTGGAGCTATGCTCAAGAATATAAAGATGCACCACATTCAATATATTATACCTGGTGAGCATACTCTAATTAATGAAGAACATGAGGAAACACCCAATTCCTATCTGATGCATGCTACCAGTTTTTTCATGTATAGAGTTGAAAAGTGTAATTCATTGACCTTTTTACTAATATATCAGCTACTACACCAATATTCGACTCCCCAAATCAGAAATTATATCTCGAAACATTTAAAACTTTTTTCCTAAAAACAGAACTACAGACTCTCGGTCTTTGAGATAGAACTGACCACCTCTGATACCACTCTATCAAAACCCATCCCCCGAGGCCTATGTCGTGACTCACCTAACACTGCCACAAAAAATCTAGGGCTTCGAGACTAGCACCTGGGGAATCATCAAGAATGTGGGAGTCATTTTTCTGAGTACCTTTACACACAACACACAACAACCTCCCATGAAATATGTAAGAGAGAAAACTAATGCTACATAAAAACCACTAAATTTAAATGACCAACTGATATTAAATGGCCAAAATACAAACCCAACAAAAGAAAACTACAAAAATAGAAAGTAAGAGATCAAGGGAAAGACGTCCGCTAAAACCCCACTTTATGGGTAAGTAATGAGTAGTTGTATAATGTTGTAGAAATACATACTCCCGTCCTGATCTCACTAGGCATGACATGGCCCTGAGCCACCAAGTCCTGCACCCAGACTTTATTCCTCTACAGTAGTCACAACACGTGTGGGTAAAGCCCATGCAACGGTGAAAAACAAAACACTCAGCAGAGACCCCAAACCAACAAATAAATTCAACAACATATTCCACAATGAAAACCGTGAGGTATGATAATGAAGCATGATCAAAAATCATGATAGCACACACTAGGTATAATATAGAGTAAACATAGTAGGTCTATTAGTCACATCACTGAACACCTTAGGTTTTTGGAGTAATACTCCAAAATTAGTACTATTGTTATGTTGGGTCACATGGAGCCACTCCCCACTGTAGGCATGCCAGTTCACATATAACCGCTTCTCCAAAACATTGAACTATTGTGTTACTCACACCTCATGAGTATCAGAGGTATGCTGGTTCACACAGAGTCGCTTCCCACCATGGACATGTCGCGGCAGAAAGAGTCTCATCCCATAATGGCCATCATAATGACGTACTCATCACTATTGAGTATTATAGGTCTACTAGGTCACACAATGTCGCTCCCCACCATGGTCATGTCGGGTCACACTGAGCTTCTTCCCTCTGGGCCATTGTAGATGATCCACATAGGTTCTCTTTCCCACAGTCTTCAAGTATCAGTCATCCATAGGATCTCCACACGTAGTGTGATTCATTCCAGTTAAACCGCTTCTCAATCCAATTTTCTCATTTCAACTTATATGAAAAACTCCTTAGAGTATTCCAAAAGAACCATAAAATTGAAATGTTTACAACACCTATAATGGAAACTAAATTGGACACACGGTTTGAGTGATATTTCTATTTTTCGAAAAGGTGCATGTTTGGTTAGATTCAGTACGACTCGGGTGGACCAACCCGGCCAGGGTTCTACTGACCTAACCCGTATCCACTGACCCACCCCGGATCTGGCCCATCCTAGGTCCAACTCAACCTGATGGGGAAGGCCAGTCCAAGTTGGGCGGACCTGTTCATACATTCCAGGGATGGGGCTGGAAGACGCATCCACCCACCTGCCCCATAGGTCATCTGCGGGGCCACCTCCTCTACCGTAGTTGTTTGACTATGACCTTGGCTTATGCGATGCACCATGGTGCCACATCTGCAGTGCTTCCGACATGGCCGGGTGGCCACATCCTATTGAATCCAGCTTCTGGGATTAAGGTTGGAAGCTCATTCCGCACCATAGTGGCTCATGATGGCTGCCTCATTTCTTTCGGTGTGTTGGCATGGCGTGTTTCCCCACACCCGTGGTCGCCTTCTAGGACCACCATGTCTGCTGTAGTGGTATGTTCTTTAGGCCGTTTACACATATGGTCTTTAGGGGATTCCATCTCCCCAACAATGGCCTCAAATCCAAATTACTGCAATTTCACATGTGCAAAAATGATGAATGAAATAAAACGCACAAGGCAGAGGGGCTCGGGCCATGTTAGTGTCATGTCGTGCCCCCCGACATAGATTCTTAGAAAAAATGGGATAAAGGTTTGATGTTATATCAATATTAATCATTAAAAAAATACCAATACAATGAAAATAAACCCTACTATAAGAATGAGTGATCCATGGATTAACATTTCTATTTGTTTCTCTATGTTCTTTATTTTAGAACGAAGAACGAGAAAAAGGAAATTAACACAAACACAACCACTACCACATTGGAGTATGTTGTTGAAGTGATCCTCTCCTAGGTATTCATGTTATTTTGGAGTTCAGCACTCTTTGGGAACAATCTTTGATGTGCGTCGATGTCACTAGAGATTTTCTATTATTCGTTGTTCGTCATTGGATTGAAATCACACAATAGGTTGGTGAGATAAATTCAACCTTTTCATTCTGGTTTATCTAAATCATTTACCAATTAAAATAAAAAATGTTGCAATGTTTATGTTATTCCCCCTCATCACATAGTTACAATATTTCATTTTATAAATTTTTTATGTTTTAAAACATATTTAATGAAACGTTATGGTTCACATTTACGATCAATTAATGTGCTTCATTTAATGTGACTGGTCTTTGATTTGTCGCCACCTAGCTACTCAATAGTGACACCACCCAATAGTTAGGACAAACAAATAAATGAAAATTTTATGTTATTTGTTTTTAAAAAAATTATGAAAATTATATTTTCTAGTCGACCCTTTCTAGTGAATGTTTAGTCCATTCCCTGGGATTCTTTCCATTTTGACTTCTACGATGCCCTCAGTTTTTTGATCCATGCACTAGATTAATATTTATATTAACTCACCCACATGTTTATATAAATGAACCTAAAAAGTTAATATTTATATTTCGGGATCACGAACCTTAGAATTAGGTTCTGTTAGATGTCTGGACTTGAAATAATCCCATATAATAACTAAAAAAATTACAAGTAATTTCTAAGACATTACAATTTATGTTTTTTTCGAAATGACACCTCAAGAAATGATGATTGTTCATTTATCTTTTACCACCTATCACGATGGAAATTATGACGGAAAATATATTAATATATGTTATATATTGAATTTTTAATGTATTTAATATTATTTATTTCTTTTAGAACATTTTTCATTATAATTCCCATTTTGTGTTAATACGATAAGTTTGTTTGAGGAAAAGTGGACTACCACCACCTCAATGTGATGTGATACATTAATACATTTCAAAGAATTTATTAAGGATATGTTTAGTGAATTTACATTATATAATATAATATATATTATAATTATATATATATTACTTTTTTTATATCAACATGATAATTAAATGTAAATAGTATTCATGCATACGTATGACTTTCCATTTCCATGAATGGTGTATTCCATTTCATAGTAACATATTATATGGATTATTATAATGAAAATGCATTCAATAATAATTATATTTAAATAATGGATTACATTTTGAGAATCCATTTACTATTATAAGAACAAATGTAATAAAAAATTAAGACTCATGTGAAAAATAATAAGGATATTAACCGATGTGAAACCATAACATAGAATTTAAAACATGTGGGTAATTTAAATATATAATCATTCCTTAAATTGTGTTAGAATTAATAATATGGTTATTTGATATATTTATTTAATATTTAAATTTATTATACTTGTGTTTTGATGGAGTACAATAAGATTCAGGACACAATGTAAGAGAATTTCATCTCACTTTATATTTTAGTGAGATACATTATTTATTCATGACAAATACATTTTCTGTCATGTATATACTTATCATGGTTTTATTACATGATTAAAATATTTATATTTATTGGGATTTACATATCCATTTTATGATACTTCTTTCATGGGTTATATGATTCAAATGTTACCCAATCAGTAAAGTAATTTTGTAACAATTTTCATTCCCTGAGACACATACTATGTTATGCACCTATATATTTTCATGAGGTGTATATACTACCTTTTAAATTATATATCATGAATATTCATGTTTTCATTATTTTATAATATAAATTGAAATTAATTTTCTTAAATTGGCACTATGGTTTAAATTTACCAAGTGGTAATATTTTATTAAAATAATATTATCACTTGTTGGAATTGTTTCGATTTATGCTTCCATTGATGGAATATTATCACCCTTCTATAAAGAACACTGATTAAATTTATGCTGAATTCATGTATTGGGTTGTATCCATATCATATAAACCGTGTTATCAAAAAACTTCATGTATTATACGAAGATAATTTTCCATAAAAAATATTTTACAATTGTTATCAACCTTTTCAATATATTTTCAAGTAATATTGTCAAAAAAATCATGCTTCTTTTATATGATTTGAAAGAAATTTGATATAAATATGTTTTCCTGATTATTATTAATGTTTTATAGGAAAACTATTTTCCAAAATATTTCATTCTATAATAATATGTTCTAAAAGAAAAAGGTTAAAAATGGTTTTCAATAAATCTTTATAATATTTTATTTTTATATAAAAAATGTTTTTAAAAAAGATTTATATTTCGTAAATATTATTTATTCAAATATGAAATGATATTTTCATTAATTTTTAAAAAAAAATCTATTTCTATATTATATTCCTTCTATGATAGCATTTTTTAATGTTACTCATTCTCTAATAAGAAATAATCCATATATTCCATTCATATTCATTAATTAATCATTTATTTTTTGATGTAATTGTACTAATGACACTTGTTTCTCTTCCAAGAGTTATATTCTTTTGAAACCCACTAATTTTCAATGTTTACTGTCTTGATGAAATGATTATGAAACCAGTACTATATATAGGTTACGATATGATTAAATTTTTATAAAACACATGTCATTTCATGGGTTATTACTTGATTGTTTATATTTTTTCAGAACATGTATATTTGATTTCATTATTACATGGATGGTACCTATGTCTCCCTCCAATTCATTGGTTAGTGATATGCTTTATATGATATCAAAGGGTACACGGGATGTATCACAAGCCCAATAAAAAGAAAGTTGAGTTGTATCCATATCCTATAAGAAAAAGGTATATTGGTTGGAGTACAATACTAAAATTAATAGGGTATACTAGTTTTATACCAAACATAAAAAAGAAGAATGTAAATGAGTGGTAACTCGAATCTAAAAGTATGATGGTACACATGTTGTAGCCTAATAGTGAAAACTATAAGGTCCATGTCATGTATCTAAAGCCTAAAAGTAAGAGGGTACATGGGTTTTAATCTGAATCTAGAAGAAGTTACATGAGATTTATCATAATCCTGTCATTTTATAATGTTCTTGCTAGGTTTCCTTGTCATGCGATTTTCTGTTGTTATGTGAAAACCACAAATTTATTTTCTTCTTCCTATATTACACTTTCAGGACATATTTTATCTATTATTTTATGATCCACGTCTTTGGAACATCTAATCATTATTATGACATCTAACATGTAGGGTATGACATTTAAATGTTATTTTCAAGTTCCATTCCATTTTTTCATGTTATGAATACACATTTCCTTTATTTAACCTTTCCATGAATTTGAATTCACCCCATTCTTATTTGTCTTTACCCCATGTGATGAAAAATGTTTTAGGTATATGCAATAAATATGGATATGTTTCTGAGATATTTTGAAGATATTTATCTTGGATAGAAGATTTTGTTTCCATGTTTCTAAATACTGTATACTATTATGGTCCTATAGAAATAATTTTTTTAAAGTACATAATACTAATCTAAAATGATGAAATATCCATGTGTGTTATGGAAGGGTTGCTATATGAAGGGGACATTTTTCATGATATGAGATAGTTCACATGCTCTATATATATTATTTATATGATTAATAATATGTATATTTCACATGTTAAATATCCTCTAATAGTTGACATGTATCAATATGTTTTTCTTGATTATATCACTAATATGGAAGCCTATATTGTGGTAAATTTGACATTAGACCAACTGTTTTAGAAGATACACATTTAATTTCTATAATCTGTAATGCATATTATCATGTGGATGTAACTGATGATATAGTTTGAATACCATGAGAGAAAGTGATTTATTTATCCAATCACATCATCAAGGGAATTGAGGGTTATCTTTATAAGAGATGAGGATGTGATAAACATAATGTAAATTTATGATTCAAAATTAAATGATGTATCTATCAACAATATGTACATGTAAAACTGAATTAATGATAAATTTCATAGCTTTAGGGGATCATGAATGTTTTCCAATGTTAAACACAGGTTAGTGTACGATAAGAGGATAATGATGCAAGTGTATATTACTAAAGGTAACGTTATTATTAGTTCAATGATTTATGTGTATCATAAATTTACATTTTTAGCTATTTATGGTTGAATTATTTTCATTTTTTTTAAAAAACTAGATATTACAATGATATCTAAACACCTTTATATTGGTGATGATGAATGATATGTCAGTTTCATCAAGGTAAAAATATATCACTTAAATTATAATGGTGTCATGCTGAGTATATTGAAGAAACATTACTTATATTAAATTCAATCTAAAAGAATGTTTCAACTCCAATAAGTTTTTTTGAGGAATATCGTTGTTAAAAATGTTATTTATTTAGATATGTTGAATATCCAAATGATGGTATACTGTAAAAAATATGGAATTTTTTTATAATAATCAACAGGGGATTGCTGAAATATTAAAGGAAGTAATTTTTGGTATTTATCATGGTTGGATTCTACCTTGGTGTTTTTGAATAGATATTGGATTAGGATTGACTAAAATGATAACCTCTATGGAGCCCTCAAACAGTCAATGTTTACATTGAAACTATCACCCATGTTATTTATTATTCCCCAAAATTGTGTCTATTCAATGAATTATAATGACATGCATATTGGTTTGTTGTATATTATAATGCATTATGACCATGATGTGGAATTTGGATCAAATTACATACTCCCTAATATGAAAATATACATTTTTTTCAACCATCACATGGTGTTGTTGATGCTTAAATGGTTGGCATGGTACCATTACCATTTAATAGAAAGATTCATAGTGTATAATGATTCCAATAGTACATAATATATCATTCCTAGTATAAATATGATCATCTTGAAGAGTTTATGCATGGAATTTCTGTAGTATTTTGATTATTATTTAACTGAAATTTATTGGTAAATAGAATTTTTTGACTGAATCATTAGCCATAAAATTCATGAATTAAGATTAAAAATAGTAAAATATTGAATTGAATTATCTGAGAATTTTTTTTATTTTCATCTAGACTTTGAATTGAAGGATTTTTATCTTTGTTCCATACATAGATGGATCCCTTTAATATATTTTCATATTTTTTTGATATGTAAGTAGATTATATTGATAGTATATTAAATGAACTGTAAATAGTGGGGAAACTAAGTTTATTATTGTGGAAGTACAAATCCAATCAACCATTATATTTAATTAATATCAATGATATAACTTTATAAATCATACTTCAAATCATTATAGGGTATTCTAAATTATCATAAAATACTTTCAGTATGTTTATATATTTATACTCTACTAGTGTATTGTTATGCACATTGAGAGAGTATAGTCTACTCTAAAATGTCAATTCTATTAATAAATATCCCAATTTATCTTATTTCATATCTATTTGTATGCAACTACCATTACAGAAAATGAACATGGTTTTACTAATATTAAATTGATTAATAACGTTACTTATATTTATTTGTTTCATTAGATTTTATTACTGGGTTAGTTCCCATTTTAATTATGGACCGTTTTTATAACCTAATAAGAAAGGAAATTTTTTTTATATCATTGCTACTATTAAATCCAATAGATTGATACATTAATTCAAAATTTATTAGGTTATTAATATATAGGTTATTTTAGAGATATTAACAAAAATATTTACAAAATATGTTATCTCAGTTATTTTCTATAATTTCATTTTATTATCACATTCATCCATTCCATTAATTATATAATTTAATACCACAATTAATGTTTACTCATTTTATTTTTTATCAACTATTTATATTATTCTTCCACATTTATTATATATAAAAATATATATTTATAACTATATCATTTCACATACTACTATGATTCTTTTCAATATTTCATAAATATATTATTATATCATGAATATTTTTTAAGGATGATTTTATACATGTATTATTTTTACATTTTTATTATAATAGATATATAACCCCTCTTTCACATTTACAAACAATATCAAAAATTATTTTTTAATTAGAGATTTTTAGTTCTTTAGTTTCTATATAATTATATGATCTCAAATGTGTTTTTTCAAAATCATTAATCAATTTTTTTAAATAACTTATCCTTTTATAAATTTCATTTTTGAACACTCATGGTGAACCCATCCGACAATACAAGGGTCATCATCCATTTTTTGATGGGGATAGTTATGCATTTTGGAAAATAAGTCTCCCTAAATTTATTATATCTAATGGATATCCTTTTAAATGGTAGAAATATATGCCTATATATATAATACTAAAAAATATGAAAAATGAAATCCAAAAAGATTAAATAAAATCATATCATAAAATAAAACTAATGAAATATTAATCCATTGAGATGCAACTCAATAAAGAACTAAAAAAGTAAAGGATTCCTATTTAGATATGATTAAAAAAATACATTGAATATATTTATATATAACCTTGTAAATGAATCCCTAAAATGATTACTACATCTACTATAGAGACCTAACCTATAATGATGTAATCAGTTTCCTACTAAACAAATTTTTTAATAAAGAAAAAGGAAACACAATACTTTTTCTTTTGAAAATAATTTAATTTCATTTATAATATAAATGAATATTATATATAATTAATTCATATATTCCTTGGAAAAGAATCCGAAATAATTATGATGTTATATTCACTATAAAGGTTATATACAATATAATCTATAAGGAATTAATATGAATAATAAATATATAATGGTAAATAACTAAATCAAATTCCATTTATAAAACTAGATAAGGTAAAATCAATATGGAAATTTAAATAACTTATCAAAAATTAGATCTAAATTACCAGATATAGAATAATAAATAGACCAATGTAAATAAATGAGAATTCAATCCATTTAATCCCTAAATAAGAATGTAATTCATCCATTGATAATTTTATAGAGGGTATTTCATGGATAATAATAATTTATTTATGAATGTAATGAATTATTAATTATTATCCTCCAATTTTCACTATAACTTTAAACCTTCACTATTATAAACTGTTATCATGATAGTTTAAAAATGATGGATATAAACCCATTTATCAAAGGCAAGAAAAATGATTCATCACATGAGACTACTAAAGCATACATAGTTTATAATTAACAAGTCCACATCAAAATTTTCACGTCTATAAAATTCCTTATATTTTTAATTATTATTTCAATTACTAAACATTGTACCAAATCGTCAATTGTTTTTATTGATTCAAGAATATAAATTTATCAATATTTCCATAATAAATCAAATAATATTAAATAAAAAAAATGTATAAATGAGATAAAAATTAATTATTAATCATATCCCTGATAAATAATATTTCAATTTTGGGGAAATTAAATGTCTAATAATCACAAGAATGTGAAACATTCATGGGGGAGTTGAAAACTATAGTATTAAATTAAGATACATTCATTAGTTAAAATATCCATAAAGCATTTATAAGAAGAATAATCATGGTTTTAATACACTCATTACCTATTATTTAAGAATAAATGGTTGATCTAATTATAGAATAAAAATACAAACAAAATATATCTAGAAACATTATTATGGAAATTATACTTTTCATTTTGAAATTTATTTTGAATTTCATTTTCTATGATAATAAATTTTTTAAAAATTACTTCATTTAAAACTCAAACATGGAATGTAAAATAAAATGGAATGATTGTCATGAAATAACATAATACCATATATTCATAATATTTTAAAATTAACATCTTTCATTTAACGTATAAAGATTAGTAATGTTCCGTGAAAATAAAATTACATGAATACTCCGTTCACATTTTCAGCAAAATCCAAACATGATTTGTTTTGAGAAACAACTATCCTTTTAAATCCTTTTGTAAAGATGTAAAATATGTTAAAATTTCATTAATAAAAAATATTGAAAATGATAAAACATTTTTGAAGGAATTCTTATAAAATGTGATTATGGAAAAAAATATTTCTCACCAAATAGGGAAATGAAGTTATATTTTTTGAAAACTTTTATAATAAATTTTAGGTTTCCATGAGAGAAGAAATATTAATATTACCTGAAAATATAATGAATTATGAGAGGAGAATAAAATTAAATTGCTTTATTGTGGGATATTCAATTTATTTCCATCAATTGATATTGGTGAAGAAAGAATCTTGATTAGAATGAAATTGTATAACAAGCCCATAGAATAACCAAAATGTTGGAGATATAAATAAAAAATCAACCAATTAACTGATTCATCTATAAATACCCATTATAGAGTTGAATTAATACACAATGTAATAAAAATACATTACACACATAATATTAGCATGACATAATTAATGATGTATAATTTTAACCCATTGAGTGGAAATCAAGTTCAATAATATATTACAGTAAGGTAATATAAAATATAAACTCTCTTAGATGATATAATTAAAATTAAAACATAAAATATAGTTAATAATTAATTTTATGGTATACTTCATGTCAATGGGATAATATATACAACATATAAATGAATATATGATAATATTATTACAATATGCTTCAATGAAATGAAATTGAGACAAAATCCATTATCATAATCCTTTTTTTTCTTAATATCCATTTATCCTACTGTATAATTATTATAATAATTTGTTTGACTTCTCACATAACCATATTAATATTTATATTTTCATATATGATCCGTTAATATAATCTTATCACGTTTTTGTTAATACACTTTCACTAATTTTAGTATTTCTCGTGTTGACTACTTTATTTTATTGTGCATGTATCATCTTGAATGATAGGGTTTATGCACATACTATATTGTTATGTCATATCCAGAATAATAATAATAATTAAATAATCATTATATTAATTATTTAATTATACTTATATATCATCTATTTGGTGTTGTGATGATACGTAAGTCATGTTGATTCATGAAGCTGATAGTCCACACGTACTTGATCTCTATTATATTCATTACATGAGCGGAAGGGATAGAAATAAATTTTTATATGCATATATATATATATATATATATATATTATTTAAAATTTCATCAACATTCCATGAATACAATTAATATTTAATTAATAACACATATAATCATTAAATTCATATTTATCACCTTTCACGTGAAGCATTGCAGAATTATTATTCAAATCGTTTCTCAGTGCATTAGTCCTCTCCATACACAAGTGATGTTTTTATATCTCATAAGAAATAGAATGTAGTAATATAAATGAAATAATTATTTATAAGGTATACCAATGTTATATAAATCATATATATCATATATAAACTATAAATATATTATTATTCAATATCTAAAAGGTGTAAATGGTAAGACTAACAACATCAGTTGAAGAATTAGTTTTCTATAGTGCACACGAATGATGATTTGATAAAATATTTAATGAAAATTATTATGGATTTAGTTTATAAACATAGAATAAATACATTTAATATTATGGATTATATTTAGGTTATTATTTAATCAACTTATAGTAGGAGTATAATGAAGGGATAATGAAATAAGATAATGATTCTTGTTGAAAAACAATACCTTATATTTGGGTATCTTCATTGGGATTAAATATAACGCTTCCTATGTTGAAATTATGAATTAAATAAGAATATTATCATGAGTTTAGGTTATTAGGGTAGTAATTTGGGAATTTCATGGAGGAAGAAAAGTATTTTGTGAGTTTAGTGAATAGGGGAGTGTGAGTATCCTTTTATAGTTTAGAAGGAGATTTATTTATTTAAATACTAAAAAGATTTCATAATAGGTATTTATACATTATATAATGGGGATAAAAATTTAATAATAATGGATGGATGTTTCGATTTGGTCTAAAGACACCTCCAACACACAGAAAATAAAATCTTTTTAATAATTTTATTTGGAGATATCTTTGATTCCCTACCTTTAGCATTTTGGGTTCTCACTATGGTAACTAGTTTTACTATCTAGGAAAAAAACCATTATGGCTAAATTAAAATGGGATTTCTTATAAAATGTACACCCAATTATTATAAAAATATTTTCTAATAAAACTATGAATGTTTTAGATGTTGAATTTATGGGCATAATGAATATAGATTTCCCATGTGGAAATATTATAAAGATAATAAGGAATGTTTTATGAGTATTGTATGTACTTATAAATATAAAGAGACTCCTATAAATATTTTTAAGGTATGTGATGTACTTCTAGTATTTTTCACATATGTCATAAGAATAATTAATATATTGAGAGTGAGGAACATTAATAAATCAATCAATTTTCATATTCTATGAAATAAGTTTTAAGGAATAAGTTGATGAATCATTAGTATTGGATTAATAATGAAGATGGATTAATGAGGTATTTATGTTTTAGAGTTAGTAGATTATGTTATAAGAATGAAGAAGTGAATTTTTATTTTTATTATAAGTTTTCATTATGGAATGAAAATTACATGTTGTATGGAGAAGAAGACATCGAAATGTTATTTCATGGAATGGTGATATTTTTATTAATGGAAGGTAACCCTTAATTATTCACTGATATTATGATAATGATCATTGTACAGTGATATGATGGAAATGAATATGTAAATTATATGGTACAGATTAACCAAGAACTGAATATTGTTTAAATGGTCATGTCGTCAAAGATGAATTTTATGAATTATTTTTTAAAATAATATATATGTTAATTATTCAAATAAAGAATAAGGAATTTTTACTATATTATTTACAATAATTAATGATATGACCATTCCTTAAGAGAATATATGATGTTTTTATTATTGTTTTTGAAATATGACAACCATGTGGTAACTTGTGGTATATGGGGAATTAATGTTAAGTTAATTTCAGTAATTTCATTATAAATCTATTAATTTGTTTTCTGTTGGAAGGTATGTGAAGTTCAAAATTTATATAATGATTAATTTAAACAATAGATGATGTTTTTGAGTATAATGTATTATCTTACCACATTAGAATTTATCCTTATTGGATAAGATTTTATAAAAAAGTTGTTTTGATTATAATAGATGAAAGATATGATGGACTATCATGAATATATTGATCTGTAACAACATTGGGGAATAAAAATAATCCTTTTATTGTTGAATTTGGTGTTGGGTATTGTGAAACAAATGCGGGGGGGGGGGGTTTCTTGAAATCATGAAATTATAACATTACACTAAAATTCTATCACTTTAGGAAAAAATATCTTGAATCCAAAAAATTAAAACCTAATACATTTGTTTTCGATGAATTATATGGTCCATTAGTTCATTGATCTTTTATATCTTTCAGGTTATTAACTTTCTCCTTACCTTTTCCTATATCATACTCAATTAGAATATGATTGTTAATTTTTTAAAAGTCCATGATATCTCTTCACTCTTATGTACCCTTATGTGGAATCATAGTTATATGTTACATTGAGTAATAATTATTGTTCCAAATTATCCTTTTAAGGGATGTTTTTGTATCCACTTTTATTGTCATTTTCTTTGAATTAAATATTTATGTATTAAATATTTCATAACCCTGATGAATATTAATGGATAAATTCAATTTATGGTGGCTATATTGTAACACCCAGATATTTTTGGTGATTATTTTTTAGAATTAATCTAACCTTTGTGATATTTATTATTTCACATAACATTCAAAATAGTTCATTTAATTTAAAAGTAATATATTTGGTTTGTGTTATATGTAAGACGAAATTAAATGTGCACTACAGAAAACATAACATTTTGATTTCTCTACATAGAACACTGAGGATAGATTTTGATTTTGAATAAATTACATGAAAACCCAACATTGTGTACAAAACACACATCACCAACTTAGCATACGTTACATGGAAAAATTAGTTTCTATGAAATGTATTTTTTTTGTTATTTCAATTTCAATAATCTGATTATAATATGTCCATCAAAACTAGTAATATAAATAGTGTGAACAAAATTTTATAAAAATTATAATGGTTTTATATAAATTAATCATATATGTGGTAAAATATATTTTTTTGGTAAATTAATTATATGTTTAAAAATAATAATTTCCCAAATAAGTGACCTTTCATGCCCATTTGTGAAACATAATAAAATAAAATTTTAACCCATATATAAATTTAGTAGAATAATATAATCATCATTATTAAGAATGAAATTTTGAAATTATCTTTGGATGATTTTTTGGGATTTTTTTTTTAAAATAAAATCTATTTTGTATGAATAGAGGAAAATATGAGATTTTAATTCAAAAATACATTTTCATCTAACATATTTATAAGGTTAAATAATATCTTAATATTGTATCAATGTTTAAATGTATTTTATTTTTATAAATTAATACAATGTTGGTCATTTGAAAAAAAATGACGATGAAATTGTGTATAAGAAAATAAGAACAGTTTAGACATTTTTACTTTAAAATCATGAAGTTTAATTCCCTTACCCGGAAAAATTTTAAATTATTTTATACTATTTATATGATTGAAATTTTAAAAAATTTATTCCATATTTTTAATAATCATAATTTATAATGTCCATCAAGTTTTATTTTTTTACCAAAACTATTAGTTAATGTGACAAAAATTTTTACAGCAGTTACTAGAAAAAAATGGTTCATAAAGAAGTAAACACTAACATTAAGAACCAAATGACCTATAATATTTTCAAAATATAATTTTATATAAATTATTTATAAATTAATCTTCAATTTTTTATTTATTTTTGGGTTCTTATGACCATTTTCTATGTAAATACGTGGGAACACCAAACATGTTCTAAAAAATACCATGTGTTTCCTTTCCCTTCCCTAAAAAATTACACCACCTTCTCCTCTACATCAAACCTCTAAAAAAATAGTAGAGAATTTTATTATCTTCCAATACATATCCCAAATCCCTTCCTTCCTCTTTAATTCCTCCCTTTTTGATGAAATAAATCCAACAATGCATTTTGGAAAAATAAGGTGTTACTCGACAATGAGGTAACATCTTCCATCAAGGTCATTTATTTTATTTTATTTCCCACCCACACTAATCAATTTATTCAAAGATATTATATCAATATTAGTATCCAATATATACTATGATGGTTTTATGCTATGGTTTTTACCAACACTTACACACACCTCCATCTAATGTGTAACAGACATACTTTCTATGTCATGACCCATCCCATGTGGCTCATACCATGACTCCCCCAAACCTACCTCTTAATGTATATGGGTTGGTGACTAGCAATGAAGGATTCAAACTAGATTTGGATGGCATTTTTCTGAGTTCTTGTACACCTTCACAAAAAAACATTTCCCAAGAAAACCAGAAAAGAAAAAATCCATGCTTCTAAACAACAACTAAGTGTAAAGGTACATCTGAAAGTAAATGGGATAGAATAAAAACCAAATTAACTAAAACGATAATAAGAGAAAGAATAATATCGATGGAATGTTGTTTTTTGAAAACCCCCCTTAATGGGTAAGTACAAAGTAGCTTAAAAAAGTTGATGAGGCACGACATGCCTACATAATCTCACTTGGAACTACCTGGTCTTTTCCCACCATGTCCTCCCCCACATCATTGATAATTTTCACTTGACACAACAGGTGTGGGGAAGACCATGTAGTGGTGATTTACAAGATACTTAGAAGGGATCCCAATAATTCATGAAAAGGCCACAAATAAATCCATATAGGAAACCACAATGTTTAATCACAGATAATTATCACGAAGCAAGGAAACTAACACCAGTAATAATATAGAGTAAGTAATATAAGACTATTTATCACATAAAATAATACTTGGGCTATTGGAGAACTCATCCCAAATGAAAATTGTGGGTATTATATATCACACAGATTTCTTCCCCATCGTGGGCCTACCTAGTCACACAGAACTCTTTCCCCTTATACTTGGACTATTGAAATACACATCCTTGATTAGTACCGGGGGTGTGAGGGGTCACAAATAGTTTCTCTAACCCATGGTCTTGCTATGTAACATAGAGACACTTCCCACTTTAGATGTCATATTGATGTACTTCCCCCTGTCTAGTAATTTGGTTCTTTTGGGTCACACAGCCCCACCATTGGAATATCAGGTCACACAGTGCCACTTCCCATTGGGTCATCATAGCTAATCCACACATGTTCGGTTGTTAGCAGTCTTCAAGACTCAGTCATCCATATGATCTATGAACATAGTGGGCTTCATTCCCGGAGAACATCTCATCATGCCATTCGTCTAATATCAAATTCAATGAAAACCTACTTAGAGTAATAAAAAATAACCATCTCATCTCAAGGGTTCCAATGCGGAAGAAATATCGTTAATCAAACACCAGTATAAGAGATATTACCTTTTTCTGAAAAGGGGACGGTTGAGTTTAGGTCCGGTTTGACCCAACCTATCACGATGCCCTCCGACCGACTTGGGTCCACTGATCAGACCCAGATCCGGAGACCCGACTAGGATCCTGCCTGGTCTAGGTCTGGCTTGGTCTAGATTTTTTGGCCACGAGCCTATCAGGATAAGGATCTGGACTATTGGGTGTGGGATTGAATGAATGAGGTGGACCTATTCTTACCTGTATGAGACACAGTTGGAAGATGTGTCTGGGAAATAACTCATGGGTTATCCGTTGGGCCACCGCCTTCATCGTGGTTGTTAGAACTCTTCCTTTCCACATGTGATGTGTTGTAGTGTCGTGTCCTCCCACCACTAGTCACCATTATAGTGGACGAAGGTAGCTAATACAATGTCGTGGCCCTAGCTGACTACATATATTCTTTGTGTGTGTCTGCAGCTACATCCATGGACAACTAGGTCCGCTCTATTTTTTCCATTCTTAATACTGCTTGGGCCTACAACATCTCTGGGATTCCATTTTCCCTGTGATGGTGTCGACTCCTCATTGTCTACATTTCAAAGATGCATCCATGATGAACAGACAAAAATGAACAAGGTGGAGGGTCATGATCTTTGTTCATGTTGGCATGCTTCTTCCGCATTAGACACTTAGATACATGGGATAATAGATTGATGTTCTATCATAATTAATCAATCTTAATAAATGAATCCCAATAAGAGGCACACGCTAAAATGAATGAGCGATCTACGAATCAAACTATTTGATGGTTTATCCCCATTCATCATTTTAGAATGAAGAAAAGGAAAAATTTAGTGAAAAACATAACCCCTACCTCACTTGAGTTCATCTTTGAATTGATCCATCAGTGGGTATTAAAGTCCCATTTGCATCCTACCCTCTCTTGTCTTGTTCTTCAATGTGAGTCGATGTGACTAGTGAATCCCCATTGTTCTTCATTTTCACTGTAGAGAATTTTCATCGATGGCTCGTCAAAAGAATTCAACATTTTGATCCTGATTTCTCCAATATATTAACCCATTAAATGAAAACATATGTTGTGTCATCAAATCGTTATTCTATTTCAATTATGATACATCAAATGTATTATGCTTTATTTAATGCATCGTTACGCTTTATGTTTAAGATATATAAATGAGATTCATTTAATGTAACTCATAGATGATTTTTCAATGCACTGTTGCATAGTCATTCCACCTCCCAATGGTTGGAAACAACAAATAAAATAACTTCTTGAGTTATTTTTTCAAAAAGTCAAAAAATTAATTTTTTCGGTTGACCCTTTCTGATCAATGTTAGGTCCATTCTAGGATAATCACATCATTATGAGTTCAACGGAGCCATCATATTTTTAATCTTAGATCCATTTTAAATGTTAGATAATCATTCTCACATGTTTACTTAAATGAACTAAAAAATTTAATAATTCTCTTCCGACCTCACTGAGCCACGAAATATGGTACCTATAGAGCGTATAGCCTTTAAATAATACCATATAATTAAAAAATACTAAATGGATTTTCAAGGAAATTATATTATCCCATCCTTAGGGATTTGACTGCACCTAAACCAAAAAAATCTAAATAAACAAATGGGGGTAATGTGCACAAACATGGTTCTCCATCTCCCATATGATCTCATGAAGATACCCATGCTGCCACCAAACATGCACCAGAGGAATAGACCATCCACAAAGGACCTACTCATGTCAATCCTCTATATTCAATAGGAACTCCAAAAATATATTCCCATCATCAAGGTCCAGCTCACCCCAGTTGAGGATGTGCAATGGATCATGCACGTACCTCATCATATGGGACTCGTGGAAAACATCATTCACTTGGTGCATCTATGGGGGAGAGCAGGGTGGTATGCCACCTCACCAAATCTAATCAGAATCTGGAATGGTCTGATGATCCTCAAAAATTACTTGCTACCTAGGATAAATCTCCACAATCCATATCTTGGTTTGACATGAAGTGAAACATGGTCTCCCTATTTAATCTCTAAAGTTCTTCGTCTCCTATCTGTATAATATTTATAACCTCTATATGTAGACCTAATCTGGTCCTAGATGTTCTTCACCTTCTCAATGGTATCTCATACGATCATGGCACCCAATGTAACATCCCAAGTAAGTAATGAATAATATATTTTCATATCTATGTCTATTTATGAACTAGATATTATTTTAGAGGATTAAAATCATAATAAATCCAATATTAGGCATGAAATACTCTAATATTTTTTTAAAAGATTGTTTTACCACCTTTAGATGGAAAACCATTTTTAAATAAAACATTTGAAAATTTATAACTGTATTTGTCAAAATAAACATATTCATTAGAATTTGGACATTGAAATTTACTCTGGATAAATTTTTTGTATATTTTCGACAATGTTCATTTTTTTATGAATAGTGAATAATACTGCATTTTACTTCAAAACTGCATTTTCATCTAATTTATTTATATAGATATATTGTCCTTTTAATAGGTTTTAAAGTTTAATTAGAATATATTTTAACCATTCAATCCAATTGTGGTCATTATAAAATATTTCACCTTGGAATTGGGTATAAACAATTGAGAATCTTTTTATAGATATTGTTAAAAAACACGCTGTTTGATTTGACAATGGAAATTATTTTTAAATTAATTACTACATTTTATGTGTTTGGAATTTGGTAAAATTGATTCCATATTTGGAATCAGATGGTCCAAATTATGTAATTTATACTCTTTTGTTTATGGACATTATGAATAGTAACAATGGTAATTATCTTTAATTATCATGATTAATTAGTAATCTGGTAGTTAAGGATAATAAAATAATATCATAATAATAAATATTTACCCCAAAATGTGTCCTAATGCTACTGGTTGTGTCATGGACTACCATGGAATGCCTTGTTCCAAACTTTGGGACCCCATGGAATCACTTTTCTGTGATAGTGACTTTTTATCTTTTTATTTTGAAAGAATGTTAAATATAACAAAGTATGTAACACCTATGTAAAAAAATTTTAATTTTTTCTACATAAATTATCTCTTGGACTATAAATATTCATTGGAAATATAATAATATTTCCTACATCATAGTATTTTTTTATTTTTAGTCATTAAATAAATTAAATTTGTTATGACACCATGATGATGCATCGATTACCTCATTAATGAACGATTTAAATAAAATTAAAAGATAATGAAAATTTTAAGACCTACACCTGTCGAAAACCTATTTTATGAGTATATTTCGAACCCTTATCACCTTAGCCTCAAAATATATCAATTTGGGACCTTTAAAATCTGAAAATCAATTCAATATAAAGTAACATTTCTTGACTTTCCAAGAGATCCCCTCCTCTGTCTTCTAAAAGGCCCCCACCTCTACCTCCTTACCCACAACTCTCATGCCATTGGCTCGGCCCTGATCTACTCATTTTATCTCTCCAAATACCTCTCTTCATCCTAAAATCCTAACCTTAGGTAGAAATCTCTTCAATAAAACATTTTTGTTCAAACCAAGAGGAGTTACCCGATTTAAGGGTAATGTATTCACTTGTGTTCTTCTATTTTATTTTGCTTCTCCAACCCACTAAACTCATTTTATTCCTTTATTTTGTAACAATATCAGTATCTTCAATATACTAGGATTTTTTTATGAGAATAATTTGAGCTACAATTACACACACCTTCGTCTAATGGTTAAATAACATACTGTTGTGGATGGCGAATTTCTGCCTCACGAAACAATGATTGTTCATTATTCTTTTAACACCTTTCATGGTTGCCATTAAGATGTCACTCTATTTATATATGATATATAATAAGTTTGTTTATTCCTTATGCTTATGTATTTTTCATTTATGGCTTTCCCCTATGGTTTCCATTATGGGTAAACACGATATCTTCATTTTAGGAAGTGCGGACTACCACACCCTCAAAGTGGTTTGATTTGTTAATGAAATATATGGGATGTATAAAGGAAGGAGTTAATGATATTAGATATTATATCATACTGGATTTATAATATACCTTTATATCATTATTATTTCATTCCATTAAATATGAAATAGAAATGAATGTAGCGTTTATGTGTACGTACAGCTTACCGTATGCATGAACGGTGCATTTCATTTATTACCTCTAAATGTTATTTAATATTTTAAATGCATGTATATACTGGATATATATGATATATATGATATCTAAATCATGAATATAATTTTGTATATAATGGATATTTTACCACAGGAACAACTTGTAATTATAAGAGTTTATTTTTGACTCAAGTAGCAATGATCGACAAAACGACCATTATTAAATTAAATAATTACATAGTGTTCATAACATGGTAATAAGTGATATAAAATAAATAATGAACCTGAAAAGGTTCTTAAGAAATTGTAAATTAACTCATTTTTATTATTTAGGAGGTTAAAGAACAATCGAGTCAAGTCGGAGATGAGGTAAGAGACTTTGTCTCAATCTCCTTTCAATTAGGCATATTTTATTTTATACAAGACTTTATATTATACGGTGTATAAACCACTTTGAATTTTATGTTTATTCAAAAGGAATATTTTTTATATGTATCTTTTTACTAAATGAAAAAAGGGAATGTTTTTTTTCGTACGTATGTGGCGACAACAACTTCTCCGCCGCCGTGAACATTATTTGAGTTTCAAAATCCACTACAATCCATAACATTTTTAAATGAAAAGTTAATTCCAATTATTTACATTTCCATTATTCTGGTATTGAAAATGGTTTTGATAATGTTTTTATTATATCACCGAGTTATTTATATATTGTGATTGAAATGTGGAAATGTTATGTTTCCTTTATGCATATTTTATGTGATACGATTATGTTATAGTTCATGGGAATTGTTTATGAAGATGGGTGGTACCGTGATAAACTAAGGGCGGGTGATCCCAAAATAGCTCTCCAATGAATTGGGTAATGTTAAGGAGTTAAACGCTAATGTTTCTCCAAAGAGATTTAGGGAATATACTGTGATGGGTATTCCAAACCAAACCATTAGGGTTACTCCCTATGTAAGAATGTTATGAATGCCTCATGTTACCTTTATATCTTATGTTTTCTATGAGTTATTCATAAATCTTATGATTTCGTGTGGTATGGTAAAGTGCTTATGTTTTATGAGTAAAGTATGATTTCATCAATTCTAATGTACACATGGATTAATGATTTCATTTCATACTTTTATATCCCTTAATGAGATTCTTATTCTCATCCCATGTTTTTGAAACGTTTTTCACAGGTCAAGGGAAAAGTACATGATGTGATGATAGTGTCTAGGAAGTGTCAACAAAGAATCCATGTTTTATTTTAAATATGTCTCCTTTCAGGAGAAAAATGAATACTGTCTTTTATGTAACCACCTAGTTAAAATGTGGAATGAAATCCATGATTTATGATCTAATTCTCTAAAACTCTAAAGCTAAAAATATCTTAAACGTGTAATCTTGTAATAACACAAGATTAAGTAATGTTTATGGCTGGGGCCTTATAGTTGGTATCATAGGTCGGTTTGGATAACTTTAGGAGTTAGAATTATAATAAAATTTTAAACAAAAATATTTTTTATGGTCAAATTGAAATGATATAGAATTTGAAGATTACCATGTTGCTTCATCTAAGAAATGTTTATTCAGAATGGTTTTCCACAGAGGAAACAAGGAAGCAGTGCTAGGAAGGCATACCGAAGGAAATGACCTTCCGAATCAGCATCCTGAGATGGCCAGAATTGGAACAGAACAATTTTTTGCAGGAATGACATAGTTGACTCAAGAGATAAATTGTGGTGGTATCCATGCACGAGATCATCTAGATAAACCACAATGGAACATGTCAGTGGTGTAACATTTCATGAGGCAACATCACCCATCATTCAGAGGATCATCTGACCTTGTTCAAGATGAAGGGTGGATTAATGCACTGGAGAATATTTTCGATGTCATGGGGTGTTCACACAATGAAAAGGATAGTCTTGTAATTTACCGTTTGGAGGGTGAAGCAGATCAATGGTGGTCGATGGTTAAAAATACCAGGGACGCTGATGAGATTGATGCTCTCGACTATGATGAATTCAACGGTATGATTCTTGAGAAGTATTTTCCTAAGGCTGTTTGACTTAGGATGGAAAAAAAATTCATGGAATTGAGGCAAGAGGACGACTCAGTGGATTCTTATAAAGAAAGGTTCACTCCTTTCGCAAGGTATGCTCCAAATTTTATCTGAGACCTTGATAGTAAAATAAATCATTTTTACACAGGATTAAAGCCAAAATATCGAAGGGCTTTTTCTTCTCGTGAGTTCAAATGTTATGAAAAACTTGTTCGATGTTCTGAGAAGGTGTAAATGGAGTTTACCGATGATCAAGTGTTCTATAACAACCAACAGAAGAAGAGACCGAGGTGGCAGGAGAAAGGGAAGAATTATTTAAAACGTTATGATGGTAAGAAAATTAAGTTTTCAGTTTGTGATAAATTATTTAAAAGGCATTCTTGGGAATGTCTTCTAAATTCTATAAAGTGCTACCGATGTGGTAAGATGGGACACAAGGCTCGTGATTTCACTGAAAAAGATCAGGGTAATGGTAAGTCCAAATTTTATTTACAGTTAGTGAAATCTTTCAAGTGAAATGAGATGGGTCACAATGCAAACGAGTGTTATAAAAAAGTGATCAAATGATGACAAGAAGTCATACTACAAGAAAAAAAGAGTAGTGAAATCCTTTTCAACTAATTTAATAGATGTTGGGCCAACAAATGAATTGGTATCTGGTACTTTGTTTGTTTTCTCAGATTATGCTAATGTGTTGTTTGATTCTGCGTCTACACATTCTTTTATCTCTGAAATATTTTCTAGTAAATTAAGAATACCATCTCAAGAAATGACTCTTGAACTTGTGGTAAAAACACCTGAGGGAAATGTTGAGGCAAAAGGAATTTATAAGAGTCTTCCTATCCTTATCCGTGGAAAGAACCTACTTGAAAACCTTATTGTTTTACCTCTATTAGAGTTTTATGTGATCCTTGGTATGGATTGGCTCTCTGTTGACCATACTAATATTGATTGTAGAGCAATAAAAGTTTATTTTCTGAAATACTTTCCGTTTGTGTACAATAATGAACCCTTACTATTGATAACATATCAAGAGGTTGAGAAACTTGTAACAGATGGAAATGAATGTTACCTTGCACATATTGTTGAAAACAAAGGAACCGTTAAGATTAATGATGTTCCAGTGGTAAATGAGTATAGTGATGTTTTTCTTGATGAGTATCTTGGAAAAATTCTAGAACGGGAAGTTGAATTTACTATTGATTTAGTTCCTGATGCTAATCCAATTTCAAAACCCCCTTATCGAATGGCAGAAATTAAAATTTTAGAGTTTAAGGATAAATTACAATATTTATTAGAGAAAGGTTTAATTTGACCTAGCACATCACCACGGGGTGCCCCTGTCTTATTTGTTAAAAAGAAATATGCTTCTATGAGACTTTCCATTGATTATAGAGACTTGAATAACATCCCTGTTAAGAACAAATATCCTTCGCCTCATATCGATGATTTGTTTGATCATCTCCATGGAGCACAGTATTTTTCAAAGATTGACCTGAGATCGGGGTACCATCAGTTGAAGGTAAAGGAAGTATGTATTCGGATGAATGAGTTTCATACAAGATATGGGCATTATGATTTTTTTTGTAATGCCTTTTGGGTTGACCAATGCACCTGTTGTATTCATGGACCTTATGAATAGAATTTTCCATGAGTTATTGGATATGTTTGTGGTTGTTTTCATTGATGATATTTTGGTGTGTTCTAAATGTAAAGAGGAGCAAGAAAGTCATTTAAGGGTTATTTTTTAAACCTTAAAAGAAAATAAATTGTATGAAAAATTCAGCAAGTTTGATTTTTGGTTGCAAAAAATTTCGTTCCTTGGTCACATTGTTTCTAAAGATGGAATAACTATTGATCCTCGAAAAACAAAGGTTGTTGAAGAATGTCCAAGACCCAAAAATGTAACTGAGATTCCTTCTTTTCTTGGTTTAGGAGGCTATTACTAATGGATTGTATAAATTTTTCCCAGTTATCTAGACCAATGACTAATCTAACTCGGAAGGGTGTTTAGTTTATCTAGACAAAATAATGTGATGATTGTTTTTAGGAATTAAAAAAAAGATTGGTGAATGCTCTAGTTTTGGCACTACCTTCTAGGAATGGTGAGTTTTTTATCTACAGTGATGCTTCATTGAAAGGACTTGGTTGCGTCCTAATCCAGAATGATCACGTAATTGCTCATGATTCATGACAATTGAAAACTCATGAGGTAAATTACCCTAAACATGATTTGGAATTAGCTGCTATTGTTTTCGCTTTAAAAATTTGAAGGAATCAATTATATGGTGTAAATCGTGAAATATATACTGATGAAAAAAGTTTAAAGTATATATTCACTAAGAAATAATTGAACATGAGATATGGGAGATGGCTATAATTAATCAAGGATTATGATTGTACAATTCGTTATCATTCAGGAGAAGAAAATAAAGTGGCTGATGCTTTGAGTCGAAAAAGTAATGATTTATTTACAATGTTGTGTTTGGAACGTGATACTGTAACACCCCGAGATTTTAAGAAAAATATTCTTTTTAATTTCATTAATGTCTTGTGTTGTACGCTACATCAAAAGGAGCTTGCACAACATGCATCCTTGACTTTACTTTCATTACATGCAATCGCGACCTTCCTTGATAGCGTGTGTAGTACACAATACCGAGTTTCACTAAACAACGATATGCTATTAAAATATTATTAAAACTAGCCGCTATGAATAGTAATAACCACTTTTTGAAATTTTGGAAATTTTATTTTTCAAAATGGACTTAATTTTTGGATTCAGAATATTAAAATTACCTTAGGGTAAAATTGAGGTACTTTTCGGATAACTTTCATATTCTGATGAATATTGAAAATTATTAAATTTTAATTAAAAACAACTTTTTTAATAGAAATAATTAATAGTGATAAATTATTAATTTGAGTGGTTTTAAAGTATATTTAGAATATATTTTTACAATTAAATACAATTTTGGTCATGGGATGTAATTTCACATTTAAACCAGACATAAACAAGTGTCAATCTTTTGATAGTTATTATCTCTTAAAAACACGCTATTTGTTTTGACGACGGGAATTAATTTTTCAATTAATTAACGTAACTGGTATGTTTTTAATTTGATAAAATAGACATCATTTTTGAATTAATAATATCAAATATAGCTTAGGCCTAATTTTTGGTATTTTTCTGGAAAATTTCATTTTTTGATGAATAGTGAAACCACTAAGTGGTAGTTAAAAAAACTGAATTTTTCATAAAACATAATTTTCCCGCTTCTGTGAGTGGAATTTCGAAAATCCGAGAGACACGGTTAATATCAAGGACTAATATGTGGTTCAATGAGATAAAAATAATTTTTGGTGAATAGTGACTTTTGACTTTTTTTTACCACGGTTAAAAGTAAATAGGGTAATTAAGGGTAAAGATGATATTATTATTACCCTAACACATTTCCTAATTCTATTGGATAAGTGTAATTCGACCAAAAAGAAACTTAGGAATAAAATATGACCATTTAGGCCCACTTGGATTAGATTAGGCCATTTATTATTAATTTATTTAAAGAAGGGTTAAAAGAGTTAAAATCAAATTTTATTTACTAAAACATTTTTAATATGGGGTTATACATAAGATAAATTAGACTATAAATATTCATTAGAAAGCTAAAAATATTTCCTACATAATGGTATTTTATTTTCAATTTTTAAACATTATATAATTTACTTTATTTATGACACAACAATGATGCAGTAATTATTTTATTAATTAAATATTGACATAATTGATGTTATAAATACCCAAATAAATTTAATTTGAGACTTTTTATGAATTCCACTAATTTTTTATGTTAATAGGACATGTTATTATTTAGTTAATTAACTTTTTTCGAACTTCTCATCCTTTTATGAGTTTCGCAAAAATCAATTACTAAATAGTGTAAAAATTGACATCAAATAGTTTTTCAAACAAATATTATATTATTAATTGTTATTTTATTCCTAAAAATCTAAGGTTCGGAAAAATGACTTAGATAAGGTTATATATATTAATAATAAACAATTTGGGGTTCGTTTGGCTTCTTATAGTATGTTTATTAACCTTATAGGGTAAGAACACAAGAAGACACGGTAAAAGTAAAATTATTTAACTTAATGTTAAATCTAAATGATAAGGTTAAAATAGGAACCTAAACTTGTCTATATTCTATTGGATGATAGGATTTCGACCCATACTCACCTTATCCTCGAAATAAATCAATTTGGAGCTATCTAAAACCGAACTTGACTTTATAATAAAATATTATTTTTAGTTATTACAAAGGTGCCCCTCTCCTCCCTTATAAAAGGACACCTCCTCCCTCTCTTCCTCACACAACATTGATCTTTCAAGCTCGGACAACCCCTGCCAAATTATCTTCTCCACTTCCCTAGAAACATCTTGGAGGTTCTTTTCTTCCTCAAAGACCAATTTTAGTTCCCTAAGAGGAGTTCTCAATGAGGCGCTTCAAAGAAGAGGTAATTTCCGTTACCAATTCATTCACCTTTATTTCTTCTTACACTTATTCTTCTTAGGTTGTTTCATTATGAAGTAATAAACACAGTATCAAAAATATACTGATATGTTATTATAAGTATGAAACAATCCTATTTCACCATCTATCCATCCTACGGAAAACGAAATCACCGCGCATGCGTACGTACGGAATACCGTCTCCACGCCGTGGTGAAATCTATTTTCCACCAACACCTTACATGGATGGGTATAATGGTTTAAATAATAACTATATATTACTATTTTAAATTGATATTGATTCTGAAATAGTATACATACACTCCAATACAGTTCCACGATCATGAGAACGATATCATCGCTCGTGCGTACGTACGGACTACCGTCTCCACGACGTGATGAAATTCATTCTCCACTTTAACCATTCATGAATGATTATAAAGTATATATAATAAGTAATCATTAAATATATGACATAATAATGATACTGGATTTATGTGTATATATTTGTATGTCATCTACTTAATTCCATTCAACTCAATAAGGAAACGAAAACAGCGTTCATGCGTACGTACGACCTACCGTCTCCTTGAACGGTGTATTTATTTCCATTTACTGATTTATTATATATATGTATATTCTGAATATATATATATATATAATTCATGTTTTATATTCCGGAATTAAGTAATCATGATCTAAGTAATCATATGAATAATTACAAGTCAAAACACGGATGACAAATGAAACAATTTTACCCAAAACGCTATTTAACATGGAATTTACAAAAGAACGGGTAATATAAAGTCATAAGTAAACCATATATGATATCATAACAATGAATATGATTCTGTAATAATTCAATGACATTATTTAAATCATTATACTGGAGGTTCGGACACTTACGAAGAAAATTGGACCTAAGGTAAGGGAAAATATCACAATCTCATTTTTATACGAGATTCTTTATACTTTAGTATTTACTGGGGTGTATTTTATCATCCACATCCATGTTTCCTCAATATGTAATATTATTTCCATCCACCTACAATTGTTTAAATCCTATTTTATCCTTCGGTGAGTTTTTAGTAAAAGATATGAAAGGAATATTTTGACGTTTTTCGTACGAGGTACTTTTTTGACTTTTCCGACAAAAGTACGGAAAGAATGTTTTTTTAACTTATACAGAATGAATGGATTTTTAAAACATTATTTCCAAGAATCATAATTTACAAGTTTTCATGTTTATTTTTAATCAACTTCTTTTAGTTTAAAATTGTATGACATGTTAAGAAAGGAAAATATTTTTGATGTTGAAAGGATATTTTTCTCAAGAATGGAGTTCAAGAGTTTTATCAAAATTATTTTCCATCTAAGATAATATAGGGTTTTGTTTCTACCCCTATTATTACATTGATTTGATTATGTTGTGATGGAAATATTTTTATGAATTCCTTTATCTTATATGAATTTTTTTATGATGTCATGATGTTTAAGATTCCCATTTGTATTACATGGGTTATGCAATGATGTATGATTTATGAATTTGTGGCACAAATAAGAATGGTATCAATATGAGCTGGGTGGGACCTATATCTCCCTCCAATGCATTGGGTAAAGATTTTATATATCATGAGATAGACATGGCTGGAACGGTAGGTTATACCGGTTCAATGAAACAGGACTGAAACGAGGGTGACTCGGTTCAGAAAGGGACTTTGTCCACTAAGATTTTCTTGGAAATGAGTCTTGACTAACAATAAATGATTCTCTATGATTATGTGTGTATGCCACAAAGTTTCATGTTTTAAGTTATGATTATTGTGATTACATTTCACTGCCATGATTTATCCCATGTTATGAAATTATGATCTCTTTTGCAGGTTAAGATTTCCAAAAGTTATGTTCTTGTGTATACGATGTGATTGATATTTCTTTTGTTTACCCTTGATAAGCATTTGAGCTCACCCTTTTATGTTTACTTTTCCCCAGGATATAAAGAAAGGTTTTAGGAATAAAAAAAAGGAAGATCTGTATGGGAGATGTTGAAGATCTTTCACCAGGATTAGAAGATTATATTCCGAGTTTCCAAAGACACTAAACTATTATGATCCTTGTGTGTGTGTTTTTGTTATGTACTAAGTATTCCGAAAATTTAATGTAATGTCCATGTACGTCAGGCTTCGGGTCTTTACAATTGGTATCAATGGAAAGGTTTAGTCATCCTTTGGAAACTAGGATGCGAAAGCGTTAGTGAGATCCCTAGAGATATTTCTATGGTATGTCTAGGGATGTCCCTAAGGATAAGTATACGTATAAGATACCGTTCTAGAACTACGGTAACCATCATAGAATTTAACCTAAGAAGTTAGATATTGACGATACTCCCCCTTCATAATGTTGTTTTTCCTAGCATGATTTTTGCCTCTCACACTATTCTTTTTGGGTTTTAGATGATGGATGAACCCGAAGGAACCGTGTTAATCAATGCAATGGACAATGCAATGATTCCCTCCTGAACAAACAAATGTTATGGGAGATGGAGTGCAAAATCTTATTGCTATACTTACACAAGTTATGAATCATTCTGGACTTCCAAATTAGCAGAGAAGGGAACAATATTCTATTGAGTCCTTCATGAGGAAACGTCCACCTTCTTTCAGTGGGACTTCCGATCCACTTGTTTTTGAACAATGGATCAGTACCACTGAAAAGATATTTTCAGTTCTTCAATGTTCTGAACATGATAAAGTCATCTTAGCAGTATATCGTTTGGAAGGTGAAGCTGATCAATGGTGGAATCTTATCAGGAATACGAGGCTAAGAGATGAAATTGAGTCCATGGAATGGGACGAGTTCAAGAACTTATTTTTCAGTAAGTACTTCCCTCGTATTCTTCGAACAAAGATGGAAAAGGAGTTTCTTGAGCTGAAGCAGATGGATGATGAATCTGTTGGTATATACGAAGCGAATTTTACAAGAAATGCAAGGTATGCATCTGGAATTATCATCCAACCTGAAAGTAAAGTTGATCAATTTTTCAGTGGCTTAAAACCAATTTTTTGAAGGGAATTAGCTATAAGAGACTTCAGTAGCTATGAAGAAATTGTTCGTTGTTCTATCAATGTAGAAATGGAAGTTGGTGTTACATATCCATCTCATGGTTTTGACATGAAATGAAAGATGGAGTTCAAGGATAAATCTCAGAATAATGGTGAAAAGAAGATGAATGTTTCCTTACGCACAATGTGTGGAAAGAAGCATGGTGGATATTGTCTTAAAGGGATGAGAAAATGTTTTAAGTGTGGAAAAGAAGGTCATCGAGCAGCTGAGTGTCGAGGTAATGGAAAAAGGGTTTCTAATGATGTGAATAAAGAAAACACTGCAGAGAACGCACCAACAACACTTCAATGCTTCAAGTGAAAGGCAATGGGGCATTATGCTAATAAATGCCCTAATCCAAGGGTTAGTGATGATCGACATGAGCAACCGCTTAAGGTAAAGGACAAAGGGAAGTCACATGCGATCACTATTGGTGATGTTGAATATGACAACGATGTGGTGGAATGATTAAGTGTTTATGTAATGGGATTCCAAAATAATGTTGTATCATGAAGTATTGGAATATTTATGTATTGGTCTATTGTGGTAATCAAAGTGATTGAGATATTTTTGGAAATAAGATGATATGCGCATAATGAAGGGAAAATGAGAAAATGAAATGTTTAACAGTAATAATGAGCTCATGATTGATATAAGGACTAAGTGATATCATGGTTTGAGTATATAGAATTTTGAGGATTTTGGTATGTGGAAGGTGTTAACTTTTAACTGCATTCATGTTTTCACTAAGGTTCAATGAGTATTCAATAGAATACATGATTAAGGCCTTTCAATGTTTGGAATGTGACCAACTAGACATATCTTATGATATATGGGGATCAACGATGGTATTAAATCTCTGGTAATCGTTTTCACTATATTATGAGAGTGGGCTGCAGTATTATGGATAAACCTAAAGATTGGAATGGATTAATTTTGGACATAAGTTAGTATTGTTTAAGGATAGAATTTTTTTTTGATATTATTGATGGGATATTATAGTAGTATAGTTTTAGAAAAAGGACAACCTGCAGGACGGGTGACAGCCCATCGCTTTGGACAAGGCTGTGGGAATCGAACCCACAACCGAAATGCGACTGGCCTTTATCGCCTACCACTGGCCTACAGAAAGTCCATGTTTAGTAGAAACTAGTTTTATTATATTAAAGAGTATGATATATGAAGTATAAGTCCATTTTAGGAACCATATATGATAAATCTCACTATAGAATGACTTATGTATATTTAATAACTTTTTCTAATCTTTTGTTTGAGACAGATGGAATGACCCGTCATTCTATCACATGATCTGCTAACACTTCACGAATAACAAATTCAACTTAATTTATTTAAGAGATGAAGTGGAAATTGTTCAAGGCACGAACAACAGTGATATTGTACCAAAATAAAGTAAGTATTTATTCTAATTCAAATTCTTCAACTTTAGGGAAACGATCTTAAAAACCAAAAATGTTGTCCTAGTGCTCTTATATCTGATTAATCAGATGGTACCTTAGATTATCACAAATTTATCAATTTGTGATTGTTGTCTTTTCCATAGCCATGTTCTCTACCACTCTCTATCAGAACATGATGGTTAGATTTTTCTTCCATATCTATATTTTCACCTATGTGGAATCCCAGTGATTAGTTTATATGGGTAACCGTTATGTTTCATACTTTTGTTTTTAAAGATTGGTTTTGATATTCCTTTATACGATGTGGGTTTCGATTAAATAAACTTTCGAATAGTAAACCATTTATAACCTCGACGAATTTCAAGGGAGAAATTTGTTTTAAGGGGGGTAGAATGTAACACCTCGAGATTTTATGAAAAATATTCTTTTTAATTTCATTAATGTCTTGTGTTGTATGATACACCAAAAGAGCTTGCACAACATGCATCCTTGACTTTCCTTTCATTACACGCAATCACGACCTTCCTTGATAGCGTGTGTAGTAAGCAATACTGAGTTTCACTAATCAACGATATGCTATTAAAATATTATTAAAACTAGCCGTTATGAATAGTAATAACGACTTTTTGAAATTTTGTAAATTTTATTTTTCAAAATGGACTTAATTTTTGGATTCAGAATATTAAAATTAGCTTAGGGTAAAATTTTGGTACTTTTCGGATAACTTTCATATTCCGATGAATAGTGAAAATTATTAAATTTTAATTAAAAACAACTTTTTTAATAGAAATAATTAATAGTTATAAATTATTAATTTGAGTGGTTTTAAATTATATTTAGAATATATTTTGACAATTTAATATAATTTTGGTCATTGGATATAATTTCACATTTAAACGAGACATAAACAAGTGTCAATCTTTTGATAGTTATTATCTCTTAAAAACACGCTATTTGTTTTGACGACGGGAATTAATTTTTAAATTAAATAATGTAACTGATATTTTTTGAATTTGATAAAATAGACATCATTTTTGAATTTATAATATCAAATATAGCTTAGGCTTAATTTTTCGTATTTTTCTGGAAACTTTCATTTTTTGATTAATAGTGAAACCACTAAGTGGTAGTTAAAAAAACATAATTTTTCATAAAACATAATTTTCCCGCTTTTTTGAGTGGAATTTCGAAAATCCGAGAGACATGGTTAATATCAAGGACTAAAATGTGGTTCAATGAGATAAAAATAATTTTTGGTGAATAGTAACTTTTGACTTTTTTTTACCACGGTTAAAAGTAAATAGGGTAATTAAGGGTAAAGATGATATTATTATTACCCTAACACATGTCCTAATTCTATTGGATAAGTGTAATTCGACCAAAAAAAACTTAGAAATAAAATATGACCATTTAGGCCCACTTGGATTTGATTAGGACATTTATTATTAATTTATTTAAAGAAGGGCTAAAAGAGTTAAAATCAAAGTTTATTTAATAAAACATTTTTAATATGGGGTTATACATAAGATAAATTCGACTATAAATATTCATTAGAAATCTAAAAAGATTTCCTATATAATGGTATTTTATTTGTAACTTTTAAACATTAAATAATTTAATTTATTTATAAAACAACGATGATGCAGTAATTATCATATTAATTAAATATTTACATAATTGATGTTATAAATACCCAAATAAATATAATTTGAGACTTTTTATGAATTCCACTAATTTTCTAGGTTAATAGGACGTGTTATTATTTATTTAATTAACTTTTTTCGAACTTATCATTCTGTTATGAGTTTCATAAAAATCAATTACTTAATAGTGTCAAAATTGACATAAAATAGGTTTTAAAACAAATATTATATTATTAATTGTTATTTTATTCCTAAAAATCTAAGGTTCGGCCAAATGACATAGATAAGGTTATATATATTAATAATAAACAATTTGGGGTTCCTTTGTCTTCTTATAGTAAGTTTATTAACCATATAGTGTAAGAACACAAGAAGACACGGTAACAGTAAAATTATTTAACTTAATGTTTAATCTAAATGATAAGGTTAAAATAGGAACCTAAACTTGTCTAAATTCTATTGGATGACAGGATTTTGACCCATACCCACCTTAGCCTCGAAATAAATCAATTTGGAGCTATGTAAAACCGAACTTGACTTTATAATAAAATAATATATTTAGTTATTCCAAAGGTGCCCCTCTCCTCTCTTATAAAAGGACACCTCCTCCCTCTATTCCTCACACAACTTTGAGCCTTCAAGCTCGGCCAACCCCTGCCAAATTCTCTTCTCCACTTCCCTAGAAACATTCTATAGGTTCTGGTCTTCCTCAAAGACCAATTTTAGTTCCCTAAGAAGAGGTCTCAAAGAGGCGCTTCAAAGAAGAGGTATTTTCTGTTACCGATTCTTTCACCTTTATTTCTTCTTCCACTTATTCATATTAGGTTGTTTTATTATGAACTAATAACATCAGTATCAATAATATACTTATATGTTATTATAAGTATGAAACAATCCTATTTCACCATCTATCCATCCTATGGAAAACAAAATAACCGCGCGTGCGTACGTACGGAATACCGTCTCCACGCCGTGGTGAAATCTATTTTCCACCACCACCTTACTTGTATGGGTATAATGGTGTAAATAATAACTATATATTATTATTTTAAAGTGATATTGATTCTGAAATAGTATACATACACTACAATACAGTTCCACGATCATGAGAATGATATCATCGCTCATGCGTACGTACGGACTACCGTCTCCACGACGTGATGAAATTCATTCTCCACTTTAACCGTTAATGAATGATTATAAAGTATATATAATAAGTAATCATGAAATATATGACATAATAATGATACTATATTTATGTGTATATATATGTATGTCATCGACTTAATTTCATTCAACTCAATAAGGAAACGAAAACAGCGTTCATGCGTACGTACGGCCTACCGTCTCCATGAACGGTGTATTTCTTTCCATTTACTGATTTATTATATATCTGTATATTCTGAATATATATATATATATATAAATCATGTTTTATATTCTGGAATTAAGTAATCATGATCTAAGTAATCATATTAATAATTACAAGTCAAAACACAGATGACAAATGAACGAATTTACCCAAAACGCTCTTTAACAAGGAATTTACCAAAGAACGGGTAATATAAAGTCATAAGTGAACCATATATGATATCATAACAATGAATATGATTCTGTAATAAGTCAATGACATTATTTAAATCATTATACAGGAGGTTCGGACACTTAAGAAACAAATTGGACCCAAGGTAAGGGAAAATATCACAATCTCATTTTTATCCGAGATTGTTTATACTTTAGTATTTACTGGGGTGTATTTTATCATCCACATCCATGTTTCCTCAATATGTAATATTATTTCCATCCACCTACAATTTTTTAAATCCTATTTTACCCTTCGGTGAGTTTTTAGTAAAATATATGAAAGGAATCTTTTGACGTTTTTCGTACAAGATACTTTTTTGACTTTTCTGACAAAAGTATGGGAAGAATGTTTTTTTAACTTATACGACATGAATGGATTTTTAAAACATTATTTCGAAGAAGCAAACATTACAAGTTTTCGATTTTATTTTTAATCAACTTCTTTTATTTTAAAATTGTATGACATGTTAAGGAAGGAAAATGTTTTTGAAGTAGAAAGGATATTTTTCTCAAGAATGGAGTTCAAGAGTTTTATCAAAATTATTTTCCATCTAAGATAATATAGGGTTCTGTTTCTACCCCTATTATTACATTGATTTGATTACATTGTGATGGACATATTTTTATTAATTCCTTTATCTTATATGAATTGTTTTATGATGTCATGATGGTTAAGATTCCCATTTGTATTACATGGGTTATGCAATGATGTATGATTTATGATTTTGTGGCACACATAAGAATGGTATCATTTTGAGATGGGTGGGACCTATATCTCCCTCCAATGCATTGGGTAAAGATTTTATATCTCATGAGATAGACATGGCTGGAACGGTAGGTTATACCGGTTCATTGAAACAAGACTGAAACGAGGGTGAATTGGATCAGAAAGGGACTTTGTCCACTAATATAGTCTTGGAAATGAGTCTTGACTAATAAGAAATGATTCTCTATGATTATGTGTGTAGACCACAAAGTTTCATGTTTTAAGTTATGATTATTGTGATTACATTTCACTGCCATGATTTATCCCATGTTATGAAATTATGATCTTTTTTGCAGGTTAAGATTTCCAAAAGTTATGTGCTTGTGTATACGATGTGACTGATATTTCTTTTGTGTACCCTTACTGAGCATTTGAGATCACCCTTTTATGTTTTATTTTCCCCAGGATATAAATAAAGGTTTTAGGTATAAAAAAGGAAGATCTTTATGGGAGATGTTGAAGATCTTTCACCAGGATTAGAAGATTATATTCCGAGTTTCCAAAGACACTAAACTATTACGATCCTTGTGTGTGTGTTTTTGTTATGTACTAAGTATTCCGAAAATTTAATGTAATGTCCATGTACGTCAGGCTTCGGGTCTTTACAGTTGGTATCAATGGAAAGGTTTAGTCAACCTTTGGAAACTAGGATGCGAAATCATTAGTGAGATCCCTAGAGATATTTCTATGGTATGTCTAGGGATGTCCCTAAGGATAAGTATACGTATAAGATACCGTTCTAGAACTACGGTAACCATCATAGAATTTAACCTAAGAAGTTAGATATTGACGATACTCCCCCTTTATAATGTTGTTTTCCCTAGCATGATTTTTGCCTCTCACACTATTCTTTTTGGGTTTTAGACGATGGCTGGAACCCGAAGGAACCGTGTTAATCAATGCAATGGACAATGCAATGATTCCCTCCTGAACAAAAAAATGTTATGGGAGATGGAGTGCAAAATATTATTGCTATACTTACACAAGCTATGAATCATTCTGGACTTCCAAATGAGAAGAGAAGGGAACAATATTCTATTGAGTCCTTCATGAGGCAACGTCCACCTTCTATCAGTGGGACTTCCGATCCACTTGTTGCTGAACAATGGATCAGTACCACTGAAAATATATTTTCAGTTCTTCAATGTTCTGAACATGATAAAGTCATCTTAGCAGTATATTTTTTGGAAGGTGAAGCTGATAAATGGTGGAATCTTATCAAGAATACGAGGCTAAGAGATGAAATTGAGTCCATGGAATGGGACGAGTTCAAGAACTTCTTTTTCAGTAAGTAAATTCCCTCGTATTCTTCGAACAATGATGGAAAAGGAGTTTCTTGAGCTGAAGCAGAAGGATGATGAATCTGTTCGTATATACAAAGCGAGTTTTACAAGACTTGCAAGGTATGCATCTGGCATTATCATCCAACCTGAAAGTAAAGTTGATCTATTTTTCAGTGGCTTAAAACCAATTTTTCGAAGGGCATTAGCTATAAGAGACTTCATTAGCTATGAAGAAATTTTGCGTCGTGCTATCAATGTAGAAATGGAAGTTGGTGTTACATATCCATCGCATTGTTTTTACATGAAACGAAATATGGAGTTCAAGGAGAAATCTTAGAATAATGGTGAAAAGAAGATGAATGTTTCCTTATGCACAAAGTGTGGAAAGAAGCATGGTGGAGATTGTCTTAAAGGGACGAGAAAATGTTTTAAGTGTGGAAATGAAGGTCATCGAGCAGCTGAGTGTCAACGTAATGGAAAAAGAGTTTCTAATGATGTGAATAAAGCAAACACTGCAGAGAACACACCACCAACACTTCAATGATTCAAGTGCAAGGAAATGGGGCATTATGCTAATAAATGCCCTAATACAAGGGTTAGTGATGATCGACATGAGCAACCGCTTAAGGCAAAGGACAAAGGGAAGTCACATGCGATCACTATTGGCGATGTTGAATATGACAACGATGTGTTGGAATGATTAAGTGTTTATGTAATGAGATTCCAAAATAATGTTGTATCATGGAGTATTGGAATATTTATGTATTGGTCTAATGTGGTATTCAAAGTGATTGAGATATTTTTGGAAATAAGATGATATCCGCATAATGAAGGGAAAATGAGAAAATGAAATGTTTAACAGTATTCATTAGCTCATGATTGATATAAGGACTATGTGGTATCATGGTTTGAGTATATAGAATTTTGAGGATTTTGGTATGTGGAAGGTGTTAACATTTACCTGCATTCATGTTATCACTAAGGTTCAATGGGTATTCAAGAGAATACATGATTAAGGCCTTTGAATGTTTGGAATGTGACCAACAAGACATATCTTATGATATATGGGTATCAACGATGGTATTAAATCTCCGGTAATCGTTTTACTATATTATGAGAGTGGACTGCAGTATTATGGATAAGCCTAAAGATTGGAATGGATTATATTGGACATAAGTTAGTATTGTTTAAGGATAGAATTTTTTTTCGATATTATTGATGGGATATTATAGTAGTATAGTTTTAGAAAAAGGACAACATGCAGGACGGGCGACAGCCCATCGCTTCGGACAAGACTGTGGCAATCGAACCCACAACCGAAATGCGACTGGCCTTTATCACGTACCACTGGCCTACAGGAAGTCCCTGTTTAGTAGAAACTAGTTTTATTATATTAAGGAGTATGATATATGAAGTATAAGTCCATTTTAGGAACCATATATGATAAATCTCACTATAGAATGACTTATGTATATTTAATGACTTTTGCTAACCTTTTGTTTGAGACAGATGGAATGACCCTTCATTCTATCACATGATCTGCTAACACTTCACGAATAACAAATTCAACTTCATTTATTTAAGAGATTAAGTGGAAATTGTTCAAGGCACAAACAACAGTGATATTGTACCAAAATAAAGTAAGTATTTATTCTAATTCAAATTCTTTAACTTTATGGAAACGATCTTAAAAACCAAAAATGTTGTCCTAGTGCTCTTATATCTGATTAATCAGATGGTACCTTAGATTATAAAAAATTTATGGATTTGTGATTGTTGGATTTTCCATAGCCATGATCTCTACCACTCTCCATCAGAACATGATGGTTAGATTTTTCTTCCATATCCATATTTTCACCTATGTGGAAACCCAGTGATTAGTTTATTTGGGTAACCGTTACGTTTCATACTTTTGTTTGTAAAGATTGGTTTTGTTATTCCTTTTTAATATGTGGGTTTTGATTAATGAAACTTTCGAATAGTAAACCATTTATAACCCCGACGAATTTCGAGGGCGAAATTTATTTTAAGGGGGGTAGAATGTAACACCCCGAGATTTTATGAAAAATATTCTTTTTAATTTCATTAATTTCTTGTGTTGTACACTACATCAAAAGGAGCTTGCACAAAATGCATCCTTGAATTTCCTTTCATTACACGCAATCGCGACCTTCCTTGATAGCGTGTGTAGTAAGCAATACTGAGTTTCACAAATCAACGCTATGCTATTAAAATATTATTAAAACTAGCCGTTATGAATAGTAATAACGACTTTTTGAAATTTTATAAATTTTATTTTTTAAAATGGACTTAATTTTTGGATTCAGAATATTAAAATTATCTTAGGGTAAAATTTTGGTACTTTTCGGATAACTTTCATATTCTGATGAATAGTGAAAATTATTAAATTTTAATTAAAAACAACTTTTTTAATAGAAATAATTAATAGTGATAAATTATTAATTTGAGTGGTTTTAAATTATATTTAGAATATATTTTTACAATTTAATACAATTTTGGTCATTGGATGTAATTTCACATTTAAACGAGACATAAACAAGTGTCAATCTTTTGATAGTTATTATCTCTTAAAAACACACTATTTGTTTTGACGATGAGAATTAATTTTTAAATTAATTAATGTAACTGATATTTTTTGAATTTGATAAAATAGACATCATTTTTGAATTCATAATATCAAATATAGCTAAGCTTAATTTTTGGAATTTTTCTGGAAAATTTCATTTTTTGATTAATAGTGAAACCACTAAGTGGTAGTTAAAAAAACTGAATTTTTCATAAAACATAATTTTCCCGCTTTTTTGAGTGGAATTTAGAAAATCCGAGAGACATTTTGCCACGGTTAAAATTAAATAGGGTAATTAAGGGTAAAGATGATATTATTATTACCCTAACACATGTCCTAATTCTATTGGATAAGTGTAATTCGACCAAAAAAAACTTAGAAATAAAATATGACCATTTAGGCCCACTTGGATTTGATTAGGACATTTATTATTAATTTATTTAAATTAGGGCTAAAAGAGTTAAAATCAATGTTTATTTAATAAAACATTTTTAATATGGTGTTATACATAAGATAAATTCGACTATAAATATTCATTAAAAATATAAAAATATTTCCTATATAATGGTATTTTATTTGTAATTTTTAAACATTAAATAATTTAATTTATTTATGACACAATGATGATGTAGTAATTATCATATTAATTAAATATTGACATAATTGATGTTATAAATACCCAAATAAATATAATTTGAGACTTTTTATGAATTACACTAATTTTATAGGTTAATAGGACGTGTTATTATTTATTTAATTAACTTTTTTCGAACTTATCATTCTGTTATGAGTTTCACAAAAATCAATTACTAAATAGTGTCAAAATTGACATAAAATAGGTTTTAAAACAAATATTAAATTATTAATTGTAATTTTATTCCTAAAAATCTAAGGATCGTCCAAATGACATAGATAAGGTTATATATATTAATAATAAACAATTTGGGGTTCCTTTGGCTTCTTATAGTATGTTTATTAACCTTATAGTGTAAGAACACAAGAAGACAGGGTAACAGTAAAATTATTTAACTTAATGTTAAATCTAAATTATAAGGTTAAAATAGGAACCTAAACTTGTCTAAATTCTATTGAATGACAGGAGTTCGACCCATACCCACCTTAGCCTCGAAATAAATCAATTTGGAGCTATCTAAAACCGAACTTGAATTTATAATAAAATAATATATTTAGTTATTCCAAAGGTGCCCCTCTCCTCCCTTATAAAAGGACACCTCCTCCCTCTATTCCTCACACAACATTGAGCCTTCATGCTCGGCCAACCCCTGCCAAATTCTCTTCTCCACTTCCCTAGAAACATTCTATAGGTTCTGGTCTTCCTCAAAGACCAATTTTAGTTCCCTAAGAGGAGGTCTCAAAGAGGCGCTTCAAAGAAGAGGTATTTTCCGTTACCGATTCTTTCACCTTTATTTCTTCTTCCACTTATTCTTCTTAGGTTGTTTCATTATGAAGTAATAACATCAGTATCAATAATATACTGATATGTTATTATAAGTATGAAACAATCCTATTTCACCATCTATCCATCCTACGGAAAACAAAATAACCGCGCGTGCGTACGTACGGAATACCGTCTCCACGCCGTGGTGAAATCTATTTTCCACCACCACCTTACTTGTATGGGTATAATGGTGTAAATAATAACTATATATTATTATTTTAAAGTGATATTGATTCTGAAATAGTATACATACACTCCAATACAGTTCCACGATCATGAGACTATATCATCGCTCGTGCGTACGTACGGACTACCGTCTCCACGACGCGATGAAATTCATTCTCCACTTTAACCATTAATGAATGATTATAAAGTATATATAATAAGTAATCATGAAATATATGAAATAATAATGGTACTAGATTTATGTGTATATATATTTATGTCATCTACTTAATTCCGTTCAACTCAATAAGGAAACGAAAACAGCGTTCATGCGTACGTACGGCCTACCGTCTCCATGAACGCTGTATTTCTTTCCATTTACTGATTTATTATATATATGTATATTCTGAATATATATATATAAATAATTTTTTATATTCTGGAATTATGTAATCATGATCTAAGTAATCATATTAATAATTACAAGTCAAAACACGGATGACAAATGAAACAATTTTACCCAAAACGCTCTTTAACATGGAATTTACAAAAGAACGGGTAATATAAAGTCATAAGTGAACCATATATGATATCATAACAATGAATATGATTCTATATTAAGTCAATGACATTATTTAAATAATTATACAGGAGGTTCGGACACTTACGAAACAAATTGGACCTAAGGTAAGGGAAAATATCACAATCTCATTTTTATCCGAGATTGTTTATACTTTAGTATTTACTGGAGTGTATTTTATCACCCACATCCATGTTTCTTCAATATGTAATATTATTTCCATCCACATACAATTTTTTAAATCATATTTTACCCTTCGGTGAGTTTTTAGTAAAATATATGAATGGAATCTTTTGACGTTTTTCGTACAAGGTACTTTTTTGACTTTTCTGACAAAAGTACGGGAAGAATGTTTTTTTAACTTATACGACATGAATGGATTTTTAAAACATTATTTCGAAGAAGCATACTTTACAAGTTTTCAATTTTATTTTTAATCAACTTCTTTTAGTTTAAAATTGTATGACATGTTAAGAAAGGAAAATGTTTTTGAAGTAGAAAGGATATTTTTCTCAAGAATGGAGTTCATGTGTTTTATCAAAATTATTTTCCATCTAAGATAATATAGGGTTATGTTTCTACCCCTATTATTACATTGATTTGATTATGTTGTGATGGAAATATTTTTATTAATTCCATTATCTTATATGAATTGTTTTATGATGTCATGATGGTTAAGATTCCCATTTGTATTACATGGGTTATGCAATGATGTATGATTTATGATTTTGTGGCACACATAAGAATGGTATCATTTTGAGATGGGTGGGACCTATATCTCCCTCCAATGCATTGGGTAAAGATTTCATATCTCATGAGATAGACATGGCTGGAACGATAGGTTATACCGGTTCAATGAAAAAAGACTGAAACGAGGGTGACTTGGTTCAGAAAGGGACTTTGTCCACTAATATAGTCTTGGAAATGAGTCTTGACTAATAAGAAATGATTCTCTATGATTATGTGTGTATACCACAAAGTTTCATTTTTTAAGTTATGATTATTGTGATTACATTTCACTGCCATGATTTATCCCATGTTATGAAATTATGATCTTTTTTGCAGGTTAATATTTCCAAAAGTTATGTGCTTGTGTATACGATGTGACTGATATTTCTTTTATGTATCCTTACTGAGCATTTGAGCTCACCCTTTTATGTTTACTTTCCCCCTGGATATAAAGAAAGGTTTTAGGTATAAAAAAAGGAATATCTGTATGGGAGATGTTGAAGATCTTTCACCAGGATTAGAAGATTATATTCTGAGTTTCCAAAGACACTAAACTATTACGATCCTTGTGTGTGTATTTTTGTTATGTACTAAGTATTCCGAAAATGTAATGTAATGTACATGTACGTCAGGCTTCGGGTCGTTACAGTTGGTATCAATGGAATGGTTTAGTCAACCTTTGGAAACTAGGATGTGAAAGCGTTAGTGAGATCCCTAGAGATATTTCTATGCTATGTCTAGGGATGTCCCTAAGGATAAGTATACGTATAAGATACCGTTCTAGAACTACAGTAACGATCATAGAATTTAACCTATGAATTTAGATATTGAGGATACTCCCCCTTTATAATGTTATTTTCCCTAACATGATTTTTGCCTCTCACACTATTCTTTTTGGGTTTTAGATGATGGATGGAACCCGAAGGAACCGTGTTAATCATTGCAATGGACAATGCAATGATTTCCCTCTTGAACAAACAAATGTTATGGGAGATGGAGTGCAAAATCTTATTGCTATACTTACACAAGCTATGAATCATTCTGGACTTCCAAATGAGCAGAGAAGGGAACAATATTCTATTGAGTCCTTCATGAGGCAACGTCCACCTTCTTTCAGTGGGACTTCCGATCAACTTGTTGCTGAACAATGGATCAGTACCACTGAAAAGATATTTTCAGTTCTTCAATGTTCTAAACATGATAAAGTCATATTAGCAGTATATTGTTTGGAAGGTGAAGCTGATAAATGGTGGAATCATATCAAGAATACGAGTCCAAGAGATGAAATTGAGTCCATGGAATGGGACGAGTTCAAGAACTTCTTTTTCAGTAAGTACTTCCCTCGTATTCTTAGAACAAAGATGGAAAAGGAGTTTCTTGAGCTGAAGTAGAAAGATGATGAATCTGTTCATATATACAAAGCGAGTTTTACAAGACTTGCAAGGTATGCATCTGGCATTATCATCCAACCTGAAAGTAAAGTTGATCGATTTTTCAGTGGCTTAAAACCAATTTTTCGAAGGGCATTAGCTATAAGAGACTTCAGTAGCTATGAAGAAATTGTGCGTCATGCTATCAATGTAGAAATGGAAGTTGGTGTTTCATATCCATCGCATGGTTTTGACATGAAACGAAATATGGAGTTCAAGGAGAAATCTCAGAATAATGGTGAAAAGAAGATGAATGTTTCCTTATGCACAAAGTGTGGAAAGAAGCATGGTGGAGATTGTCTTAAAGGGACGAGAAAATGTTTTAAGTGTGGAAAAGAAGGTCATCGAGCAGCTGAGTGTCGACGTAATGGAAAAAGGGTTTCTAATGATGTGAATAAAGCAAACACTGTAGAGAACGCACCACCAACACTTCAATGATTCAAGTGCAAGGAAATGGGGCATTATGCTAATAAATGCCCTAATCCAAGGGTTAGTGATGATCGACATGAGCAACCGCTTAAGGCAAAGGAAAAAGGGAAGTCACATGAGATCACTATTGGCGATGTTGAATATGACAACGATGTGGTGGAATGATTAAGTGTTTATGTAATGAGATTCCAAAATAATGTTGTATCATGGAGTATTGGAATATTTATGTATTGGTCTAATGTGGTATTCAAAGTGATTGAGATATTTTTGGAAATAAGATGATATCCGCATAATAAAGGGAAAATGAGAAAATGAAATGTTTAACAGTATTCATGAGATCATGATTGATATAAGGACTATGTGATATCATGGTTTGAGTATATAGAATTTTTAGGATTTTGGTATGTGGAAGGTGTTAACTTTTACCTGCATTCATGTTATCACTAAGGTTCAATGGGTATTAAAGAGAATACATTATTAAGGCCTTTGAATGTTTGGAATGTGACCAAGAAGACATATCTTATGATATATGGTGATCAACGATGGTATTAAATCTATGGTAATCGTTTTACTATATTATGAGAGTGGACTACAGTATTATGGATAAGCCTAAAGATTGGAATGGATTATGTTGGACATAAGTTAGTATTGTTTATGGATAAATTTTTTTTTCGATACTATTGATGGGATATTATAGTAGTATAGTTTTAGAAAAAGGACAACATGCAGGACGGGCGACAGCCCATCGCTTCGGACAAGACTGTGGGAATCGAACCCACAACCGAAATGCAACTGGCCTTTATCGCCTACCACTGGCCTACAGGAAGTACCTGTTTAGTAGAAACTAGTTTTATTATATTAAGGAGTATGATATATGAAGTATAAGTCCATTTTAGGAACCATATATGATAAATCTCACTATAGAATTACTTATGTATATTTAATAACTTTTGCTAACCTTTTGTTTGAAATAGATGGAATGACCCTTCATTCTATCACATGATCTTCTAACACATCACGAATAACAAATTCAACTTCATTTATTTAAGAGATTAAGTGGAAATTGTTCAAGGCACGAACAACAGTGAGATTGTACCAAAATAAAGTAAGTATTTATTCTAATTCAAATTCTTTAACTTTAGGGAAATGATCTTAAAAACCAAAAATGTTTTCCTAGTGCTCTTATATCTGATTAATCAGATGGTACCTTAGATTATAAAAAATTTATGGATTTGTGATTGTTGGATTTTCCATAGCCATGATCTCTACCACTCTCCATCAGAACATGATGGTTAGATTTTTCTTCCATATCCATATTTTCACCTATGTGGAAACCCAGTGATTAGTTTATTTGGGTAACCGTTACGTTTCATACTTTTGTTTTTAAAGATTGGTTTTGGTATTCCTTTTTACTATGTGGGTTTCGATTAAAGAAACTATCGAATAGTAAACCATTTATAACCCCGAAGAATTTCGAGGGCGAAATTTATTTTAAGGGGGGTAGAATGTTACACCCCGAGATTTTATGAAAAATATTCTTTTTAATTTCATTAATGCCTTGTGTTGTACACTACATCAAAAGGATCTTGCACAACATGCATCCTTGACATTCCTTTCATTACACGCAATCGCGACCTTCCTTGATAGCGTGTGTAGTACGCAATACCGAGTTTCACTAAACAACGATATGCTATTAAAATATTATTAAAACTAGCCGTTATGAATAGTAATAACGAATTTTTGAAATTTTGTAAATTTTATTTTTCATAATGGACTTAATTTTTGGATTCAGAATATTAAAATTAGCTTAGGGTAAAATTTTGGTACTTTTCGGATAACTTTCATATTCTGATGAATAGTGAAAATTATTAAATTTTAATTAAAAACAACTTTTTTAATAGAAATAATTAATAGTGATAAATTATTAATTTGACTGGGTTTAAAGTATATTTAGAATATATTTTTACAATTTAATACAATTTTGGTCATTGGATGTAATTTCACATTTAAACCAGACTTAAACAAGTGTCAATCTTTTGATAGTTATTATCTCTTAAAAACACGCTATTTGTTTTGACGATGAGAATTAATTTTTAAATTAATTAATGTAACTGATATGTTTTGAATTTGATAAAATAGACATCATTTTTTAACTCATAATATCAAATATAGCTTAGGCTTAATTTTTGGTATTTTTCTGGAAACTTTCATTTTTTGATGAATAGTGAAACCACTAAGTGGTAGTTAAAAAAACTGAATTTTTCATAAAACATAATTTTCCCGCTTCTGTGAGTGGAATTTCAAAAATCCAAGAGACACAGTTAATAATAAGGACTAAAATGTGGTTCAATGAGATGAAAATAATTTTTGATGAATAATAAATTTTGACTTTTTTTTACCACGGTTACAAGTAAATAGGGTAATTAAGGGTATTGAATATATTATTATTACCCTAACACATGTCCTAATTCTATTGGATAAGTGTAATTCTACCAAAAACAAACATAGGAATAAAATATGGCCATTTAGGCCCACATGGATTAGATTAGGACATTTATTATTAATTTATTTAAAGAAGGGTTAAAAGAGTTAAAATCAAAGTTTATTTACTAAAACATTTTTAATATGGGTAAATACATAAGATAAATTCGACTATAAATATTCATTAGAAAGATAAAAAGATTTACTACATAATGGTATTTTATTTGTAATTTTTAAACATTAAATAATTTAATTTATTTATGACATAACGATGATGAAGTATTTATCTTATTAATTAAATATTGACATAATTGATGTTATAAATACCCAAATAAATTTAATTTGAGACTTTTTATGAATTCCACTAATTTTATATGTTAATAGGACATGTTTTTATTTATTTAATTAACATTGTTCTAAATTATCATTATTTTATGAGTTTCAAAAAAATCAATTACTAAATAGTGTCAAAATTGACATAAAATAGTTTTTAAAACAAATATTATATTATTAATTGTTATTTTATTCCTAAAAATCTACGGTTAGGCCATATGACTTAGATAAGGTTATTTATATAAATAATAAACAATTTGGGGTTCTTTTGGCTTCTTATAGTATGTTTATTAACCTTATAGTGTAAGAACACAAGAAGACACGGTAAAAGTAAAATTATTGAACTTAATGTTAAATCTAAATGATAAGGTTAAAATAGGAACCTAAACTTGTATAAATTCTATTGGATGAGATTATTTCGACCCATACCCACCTTAGCTTCGAAATAAATCAATTTGGAGCTATCTAAAACCGAACATGACTTTATAATAAAATAATAATTTTTGTTATTCCAAAGGTGCCCCTCTCCTCCCTTATAAAAGGACACCTCCTCCCTCTCTTCCTCACACAACATTGAGCCTTCATGCTCGGCCAAACCCTGCGAAATTCTCTTCTCCACTTCCCTAGAAACATCGTAGAGGTTCTTGTCTTCCTCAAAGATCAATTTTAGTGCCCTAAGAGGAGGTCTCAAAGAGGCGCTTCAAAGAAGAGGTAATTTCCGTTACCGATTCTTTCACCTTTATTTCTTCTTCCCCTTATTCTTCTTAGGTTGTTTCATTATGAAGTAATAAAATAAGTATCACTAATATACTGATATGTTATTATAATTATGAATCAATCATATTTCACCATCTATCCATCCTACGGAAAACGAAATCACCGCGCGTGCGTACGTGCGAAATACCGTCTCCACGCCGTGGTGAAATCTATTTTCCACCACCACCTTACTTGGATGGGTATAATGGTGTAAATAATAACTTTATATTATTATTTTAAAGTGATATTGATTCTGAAATAGTATACATACACTCCAATACAGATCCACGATCATGAGAATGATATCATCGTTCGTGCGTATGTACGGACTACCGTCTCCATGACGCGATGAAATTCATTTTCCACTTTAACCATTCATGAATGATTATAAAGTATATATAATAATTAGTCATGAAATATATCACATAATAATGATACTGGATTTATGTGTATATATATGTATTTCATCTACTTAATTCCGTTCAACTCAATAAGGAAACAAAAACAGCGTTCATGCTTACGAACGGCCTACCGTCTCCATGAACGGTGTATTTCATTCCATTTACTGATTTATTATATATATGTATATTCTGAATATATATATATATATATATAAATCAAGTTTTATATTCTGGAATTATGTAATCATGATCTAAGTAATCATATGAATAATTACAAGTCAAAACACGGACGACAAATGAAACAATTTTACCCAAAATGCTCATTAACATGTAATTGACAAAAGAACGGGTAATATAAAGTCATAAGTGAACCATATATGATATCATAACAATTAATATGATTATGTAATAAGTCAATGACATTATTTAAATCATTATACAGGAGGTTCAGACACTTACGAAGCAAATTGGACCTAAGGTTAGGGAAAATATCACAATCTCATTTTTATCCGAGATTGTTTATACTTTATTATTTAATGGGGTGTATTTTATCATCCACATCCATGTTTCCTCAATATGTAATATTATTTCCATCCACCTACAATTTTTTAAATCCTATTTTACCCTTCAGTGAGTTTTTAGTAAAAGATATGAATGGAATCTTTTGACGTTTTTCGTACGAGGTACTTTTTTGACTTTTCCGACAAAAGTACGGGAAGAATGTTTTTTTTAACGTATACGACATGAATGGATTTTTAAAACATTATTTACAAGAAGAATAATTTAAAAGTTTTCAAGTTTATTTTTAATCAACTTCTTTTAGTTTAAAATTGTATGACATGTTAAGAAAGGAAAATGTTTTTGAAGTAGAAAGGATATTTTTCTCAAGAATGGAGATCAAGAGTTTTATCAAATTTATTTTCCATCTAAGATAATATAGGGTTCTGTTTCTACCCCTATTATTACATTGATTTCATTATGTTGTGATGGAAATATTTTTATGAATTCCTTTATCTTATATGAATTGTTTTATGATGTCATGATGGTTAAGATTCCCATTTGTATTACATGGGTTATGCAATGATGTATGATTTATGATTTTGTGGAACACATAAGAATGGTATCATTATGAGATGGGTGGGACCTATATCTCCCTCCAATGAATTGGGTAATGATTTTATATCTCATGAGATAGACATGGCTGGAACGGTAGGTTATACCAGTTCAATGAAACAGGACTGAAAAGAGGGTGACTCGGTTCAGAAAGGGACTTTGTCCACTAAGATAGTCTTGGAAATGAGTCTTGACTAACAAGAAATGATTATCTATGATTATGTGTGTATTCCACAAAGTTTCATGTTTTATGTTATGATTATTGTGATTACATTTCACTGCCAGAATTTATCCCATGTTATGAAATTATGATCTCTTTTGCATGTTAAGATTGCCAAAAGTTATGTGCTTGTGTATACGATGTGATTGATATTTCTTTTGTTTACCCTTACTTAGCATTTGAGCTCACCCTTTTATGTTTACTTTTCTCCAGGATATAAAGAAAGGTTTTAGGTATAAAAAAAAGGAAGATCTTTATGGGAGATGTTGAAGATCTTTCACCAGCATTAGAAGATTATATTCCGAGTTTCCAAAGACACTAAACTATTACGATCCTTGTGTGTTTGTTTTTGTTATGTACTAAGTATTCCGCAAATGTAATGTAATGTCCATGTACATCGGGCTTCAGGTCTTTACAGTTGGTATCAAAAGAAAGGTTTAGTCAACCTTTGGAAACTAGGATGCGAAAGCATTAGTGAGATCCCTAGAGATATTTCTACGGTATGTCTAGGGATGTCCCTAAAGATAAGTATACGTATAAGATACCGTTCTAGAACTTCGGTAAAGATCATAGAATTTAACCTAAGAAGTTAGATATTGAGGATACTCCCCCTTTATACTTTTGTTTTCCCGAGCATGATTTTTGCCTCTCACACTATTCTATTTGGGTTTTAGACGATGGCTGGAACACGAAGGAACTGTGTTAATCAATGCAATGGAAAATGCAATGATTTCCCTCCTGAACAAACAAATGTTATGGGAGATGGAGTGCAAAATCTTATTGCTTTACTTACACAAGCTATGAATTATTCTGGACTTCCAAATGAGCAGAGAAGGGAACAATATTCTATTGAGTCCATCATGAGGCAACGTCCAGCATCCTTCAGTGGGACTTCCGATCCACTTGATGCTGAACAATGGATCAGTACCACTGAAAAGATATTTTCAGTTCTTCAATGTTCTGAACATGATAAAGTCATCTTAGCAGTATATCGTTTGGAAGGTGAAGCTGATCAATGGTGGAATCTTATCAAGAATACGAGGCCAAGAGATGAAATTGAGTCCATGGAATGGGACGAGTTCAAAAACTTGATTTTCAGTAAGTACTTCCCTTGTATTCTTCGAAAAAAGATGAAAAAGGAGTTTCTTGAGCTGAAGTAGAAGGATGATGAATCTGTTGGTATATACAAAGCGAATTTTACAAGACTTTCAAGGTATGCATCTGGCATTATCATCTAACCTGAAAGTAAATATGATCGATTTTTCATTGGTTTCAAACCAATTTTTCGAAGGGAATTAGCTATAAGAGACTTCATTAGCTATAAAGAAATTGTGTGTTGTGCTATCAATGTAGAAATGGAAGTTTGTGTTACATATCCATCGCATGGTTTTGACATGAAACGAAAGATGGAGTTCAAGGAGAAATCTCAGAATAATGGTGAAAAGAAGATGAATGTTTCCTTATGCACAAAGTGTGGAAAGAAGCTTGGTGGAGATTGTCTTAAAGGGACGAGAAAATGTTTTAAGTGTGGAAAAGAAGGTCATCGAGCAGCTGAGTGTCGAAGTAATGGAAAAAGGGTTTCTAATGATGTGAATAAAGCAATCACTGCAGAGAACGCACCACCAACACTTCAATGATTCAAGTGCAAGGAAATGAGGAATTATGCTAATAAATTCCCTAATCCAAGGGTTAGTGATGATTGACATGAGCAACCGATTAAGGCAAAAGACAAAGGGAAGTCACATGCGATCACTATTGGCGATGTTGAATATGACAACGATGTGGTGGAATGATTAAGTGTTTATGTAATGGGATTCCAAAATAATGTTGTATCATGGAGTATTGGAATATTTATGTATTGGTCTAATGTGGTATTCATAGTGATTGAGATATTTTTGGAAATAAGATGATATGCACATAATGAAGGGAAAATGAGAAAATGAAATGTTTAACAGTATTCATGAGGTCATGATTGATATAAGGACTAAGTGATATCATGGTTTGAGTATATAGAATTTTGAGGATTTTGGTATATGGAAGGTGTTAAATTTTAAATGCATTCATGTTTTCACAAAGGTTCAATGGGTATTCAAGAGAATACATGATTAAGTCCTTTGAATGTTTGGAATGTGACCAACAAGACATATCTTATGATATATGGGGATCAACGATGGTATTAAATCTCTGGTAATCGTTTTCACTATATTATGAGAGTGGACTGCAGTATTATTGATAAGCCTAAAGATTGGAATGGATTATGTTGGACATAAGTTAGTATTGTTTAAGGATAGAATTTTTTTTCGATATTATTGATGGGATATTATAGTAGTATAGTTTTAGAAAAAGGACAACCTGCAGGACGGGCGACAGCCAATCGCTTCGGACAAGGCTATGGGAATCGAACCCACAACCGAAATGCGAATGGCCTTTATCGCCTACCACTGGCCTACAAGAAGTCCCTGTTTAGTAGAAACTAGTTTTATTATATTAAGGAGTATGATATATGAAGTATAAGTCCATTTTAGGAACCATATATGATAAATCTCACTATAGAATGACTTATGTATATTTAATAACTTTTGCTAACCTTTTGTTTGAGACAGATGGAATGACCTGTCATTCTATCACATGATCTTCTAACGCTTCACGAATAACAAATTCATCTTCATTTATTTAAGAGATGAAGTGGAAATTGTTCAAGGCATAAACAACAGTGAGATTGTACCAAAATAAAGTAAGTATTTATTCTAATTCAAATTCTTTAACTTTAGGGAAACGATCTTAAAAACCAAAAAACTTGTCCTAGTGCTCTTATATCTGATTAATCAGATGGTACCTTAGATTATCACAAATTTATGGATTTGTGATTGTTGGATTTTCCATAGCCATGTTCTCTACCACTCTCCATCAGAACATGATGGTTAGATTTTTCTTCCATATCCATATTTTCACCTATGTGGAAACCCAATGATTAGTTTATTTGGGTAACCGTTACGTTTCATACTTTTTTTTTAAAGATTGGATTTGGTAATCCTTTTTACGATGTGGGTATCGATTAAAGAAAATTTCAAATAGTAAACCATTTATAACCCCGACGAATTTCGAGGGCGAAATTCATTTTAAGGGGGTAGAATGTAACACCCCGAGATTTTATGAAAAATAATCTTTTTAATTTCATTAATCTATTGTGGTGTACGCTACATCAAAAGGAGCTTGCACAACACACACCCTTGACTTTCCTTTCATTACACGCAATCGCGACCTTCCTTGATAGCGTGTGTAGTATGCAATACAGAGTTTCACTAAACAACGATATGCTATTAAAATATTATTAAAACTAGCCGTTATGAGTAGTAATAACGACTTTTTGAAATTTTGTAAATTTTATTTTTTAAAATGGACTTAATTTTTGGATTCGGAATATTAAAATTATCTTAGGGTAAAATTTTGGTACTTTTCGGATAACTTTCATATTCTGATAAATAGTGAAAATTATTAAATTTTAATTAAAAACAATATTTTTAATAGAAATAATTAATAGTGATAAATTATTAATTTGAGTGGGTCTAATGTATATTTAGAATATATTTTTACAATTTAATACAATTTTGGTCATTGGATGTAATTTCCCATTTAAACCAGACATAAATAAGTGTCAATCTTTTGATAGTTATTATCTTTTAAAAACACACTATTTGTTTTGACAACGAGAATTAATTTTTAAATTAATTAATGTAACTGATATGTATTGAATTTGATAAAATAGACATCATTTTTTAATTCATAATATCAAATATAGCTTAGGCTTAATTTTTGGTATTTTTCTGGAAACTTTCATTTTTTTGATGAATAGTGAAACCACTAAGTGGTAGTTAAAAAAACTGAATTTTTCATAAAACTTAATTTTCCCACTTCTGTGAGTGGAATTTCGAAAATTCGAGAGACACAGTTAATATCAAGGACTAAAATGTGGTTCAATGAGATGAAAATAATTTTTTGTGAATAGTAACTCTTGACTTTTTTTACCACGGTTAAAAGTAAATAGGGTAATTAAGGGTAACGATGATATTATTATTACCCTAACACATGTCCTAATTCTATTGGATAAGTGTAATTCGACCAAAAACAAACATAGGAATAAAATATGACCATTTAGGCCCACATGGATTAGATTAGGACATTTATTATTAATTTATTTAAAGAAGGGTTAAAAGAGTTAAAATCATAGTTTATTTACTAAAACATTTTTAATATGGGTTTATAAATAAGATAAATTCGACTATAAATATTCATTAGAAAGATCAAAAGATTTCCTCCATAATGGTATTTTATTTGTAATTTGTAAACATTAAATAATTTAATTTATTTATGACACAACGATGATGCAGTAATTATCTTATTAATTAAATATTGACATAATTGATGTTATAAATACCCTAATAAATATAATTTGAGACTTTTTATGAATTCCACTAATTTTCTAGGTTAATAGGATATGTTATTATTTATATAATTAATGTTTTTGGAACTTATCATTCTGTTATGAGTTTCAAAAAAATCAATTACTAAATAGTTTCAAAATTGACATAAAATAGTTTTTAAACAAAATATTATATTATTAATTGTTTTTTTATTCCTAAAAATCTATGGTTCGGCCATATGACTTAGATAAGGTTATTTATATAAATAATAAACAATTTGGGGTTCGTTTGGCTTCTTATAGTAAGTTTATTAACCTTATAGTGTAAGAACAGAAGAAGACACGGTAAAAGTAAAATTATTTAACTTAATGTTAAATCTAAATGATAAGGTTAAAATAGGAACCTAAACTTGTCTAAATTCTATTGGATGAGAGGATCTAGACCCATACCCACCTTAGATTCGAAATAAATCAATTTGGAGCTATCAAAAACCGAACATGACTTAATAATAAAGTAATAGTTTTAGTTATTCCAAAGGTACCCCTCTCCTCCCTTATAAAAGGACACCTCCTCCCTCTCTTCCTAACACAACATTGAGCCTTCAATCTCGGAAAAACCCTGAAAAATTCTCTTCTCCACTTCCATAGAAACATCCTAGAGGTTCTTGTCTTCCTCAAAGACCAATTTTAGTGCCCTAAGAGGAGGTCTCAAAGAGGCACTTCAAAGAATAGGTAATTTCCGTTACCGATTCTTTCACCTTTATTTCTTCTTCCACTTATTCTTATTAGGTTGTTTCATTATGAAGTAATAACATCAGTATCACTAATATACTGATATGTTATTATAAGTATGAAACCATCCTATTTCACCATCTATCCATCCTACGGAAAAGGAAATCACAGCGCGTGCGTATGTACGGAATACCGTCTCCACGCCGTGGTGAAATCTATTTTCCACCACCACCTTACTTGGATGGGTATAATGGTGTAAATAATAACTATATATTATTATTTTAAAGTGATATTGATTCTGAAATAGTATACATACACTCCAATATAGTTCCACGATCATGAGAACGATATCATCGCTCGTGCGTACGTACGGACTACCGTCTCCACGACGCGATGAAATTCATTTTAAACATTAACCATTCATGAATGATTATAATGTATATATAATAAGTAATCATGAAATATATGAAATAATAATGATACTGGATTTATGTGTATATATATGTATGCCATCTACTTAATTCCGTTCAAATCAATAAGGAAACGAAAACATCGTTCCTGCGTACGTACGGCATACCGTCTCCATGAACGGTGTATTTCATTTCATTTACTGATTTATTATATATATGTATATTCTAAATATATATATATAAATCAAGTTTTATATTCTGGAATTATGTAATCATGATCTAAGTAATCATATGAATAATTACAAAGAAAAACACAGACGACAAATGAAACAATTTTACCCAAAACGCTCTTTAACAAGGAATTTACAAAAGAACGGGTATTATAAAGTCATAAGTGAACCATATATGATATAATAACAATGAATATGATTCTGTAATAAGTAAATGACATTATTTAAATCAATATACAGGAGGTTTGGACACTTACAAAGCAAATTGGACCTAAGGTAAGGGAAAATATCACAATCTCATTTTTATCCGAGATTGTTTATACTTTAGTATTTAATGGGGTGTATTTTATCATACACATCCATGTTTCCTCAATATGTAATATTATTTCCATCCACCTACAATGGTTAAAATCATATTTTACCCTTCGGTGAGTTTTTAGTAAAAGATATGAAAGGAATCTTTTGACGTTTTTCGTACGGGGTACTTTTTTGACTTTTCCGAAAAAAGTATGGGAAGAATGTTTTTTTTAACTTATACGACATGAATGGATTTTTAAAACATTATTTCTAAGAAGCATACTTTACAGGTTTTCAAGTTTATTTTTAATCAACTTCTTTTAGTTTAAAATTGTATGACATGTTAAGAATGGAAAATGTTTTTGAAGTAGAAAGGATATTTTTCTCAAGAATGGAGTTCAAGAGTTTTATCAAAATTATTTTCCATCTAAGATAATATAGGGTTTTGTTTCTACCCCTATTATTACATTGATTTGATTATGTTGTGATGGAAATATTTTTATGAATTCCTTTATCTTATATGAATTGTTTTATGATGTCATGATGTTTAAGATTCCCATTTGTATTACATGGGTTATGCAATGATGTATGATTTATGATTTTTTGGAACACATAAGAATGGTATCGTTATGAGATGGGTGGGACCTATATCTCCCTCCAATGAATTGGGTAATGATTTTATATCTCATGAGATAGACATGGCTGGAACGGTAGGTTATACCAGTTCAATGATACAGGACTGAAAAGAGGGTGACTCGGTTCAGAAAGGGACTTTGTCCACTAAGATAGTCTTGGAAATGAGTCTTGACTAACAAGAAATGATTATCTATGATTATGTGTGTATTCCACAAAGTTTCATGTTTTAAGTTATGATTATTGTGATTACATTTCACTGCCAGAATTTATCCCATGTTATGAAATTATGATCTCTTTTGCATTTTAAGATTGCCAAAAGTTATGTGCTTGTGTATACGATGTGATTGATATTTCTTTTGTTTACCCTTACTTAGCATTTGAGCTCACCCTTTTATGTTAACTTTTCTCCAGGATATAAAGAAAGGTTTTAGGTATAAAAAAAAGGAAGATCTTTATGGGAGATGTTGAAGATCTTTCACCAGCATTAGAAGATTATATTCCGAGTTTCCAAAGACACTAAACTATTACGATCCTTGTGTGTTTGTTTTTGTTATGTACTAAGTATTCCGCAAATGTAATGTAATGTCCATGTACATCGGGCTTCGGGTCTTTACAGTTGGTATCAAAAGAAAGGTTTAGTCAACCTTTGGAAACTAGGATGCGAAAGCATTAGTGAGATCCCTAGAGATATTTCTACGGTATGTCTAGGGATGTCCCTAAAGATAAGTATACGTATAAGATACCGTTCTAGAACTTCGGTAAAGATCATAGAATTTAACCTAAGAAGTTAGATATTGAGGATACTCCCCCTTTATACTTTTGTTTTCCCAAGCATGATTTTTTCCTCTCACACTATTCTTTTTGGGTCTTAGACGATGGCTGGAACACGAAGGAACTGTGTTAATAAATGCAATGGAAAATGCAATGATTTCCCTCCTGAACAAACAAATGTTATGGGAGATGGAGTGCAAAATCTTATTGCTTTACTTACACAAGCTATGAATTATTCTGGACTTCCAAATGAGCAGAGAAGGGAACAATATTCTATTGAGTCCTTCATGAGGCAACGTCCACCATCCTTCAGTGGGACTTCCGATCCACTTGATGCTGAACAATGGATCAGTACCACTGAAAAGATATTTTCAGTTCTTCAATGTTCTGAACATGATAAAGTCATCTTAGCAGTATATCGTTTGGAAGGTGAAGCTGATCAATGGTGGAATCTTATCAAGAATACGAGGCCAAGAGATGAAATTGAGTCCATGGAATGGGACGAGTTCAAAAACTTGATTTTAAGTAAGTACTTCCCTTGTATTCTTCGAAAAAAGATGGAAAAGGAGTTTCTTGAGCTGAAGTAGAAGGATGATGAATCTGTTGGTATATACAAAGCGAATTTTACAAGACTTTCAAGGTATGCATCTGGCATTATCATCTAACCTGAAAGTAAAGATGGTCGATTTTTCATTGGTTTCAAACCAATTTTTCAAAGGTAATTAGCTATAAGAGACTTCATTAGCTATAAAGAAATTGTGTGTTGTGCTATCAATGTAGAAATGGAAGTTTGTGTTACATATCCATCACATGGTTTTGACATGAAACGAAAGATGGAGTTCAAGGAGAAATCTCAGAATAATGGTGAAAAGAAGATGAATGTTTCCTTATGCACAAAGTGTGGAAAGAAGCTTGGTGGAGATTTTCTTAAAGGGACGAGAAAATGTTTTAAGTGTGGAAAAGAAGGTCATCGAGCAGCTGAGTGTCGAAGTAATGGAAAAAGGGTTTCTAATGATGTGAATAAAGCAAACACTGCAGAGAACGCACCACCAACACTTCAATGATTCAAGTGCAAGGAAATGAGGAATTATGCTAATAAATTCCCTAATCCAAGGGTTAGTGATGATTGACATGAGCAACCGATTAAGGCAAAAGACAAAGGGAAGTCACATGCGATCACTATTGGCGATGTTGAATATGACAACGATGTGGTGGAATGATTAAGTGTTTATGTAATGGGATTCCAAAATAATGTTGTATCATGGAGTATTGGAATATTTATGTATTGGTCTAATGTGGTATTCATAGTGATTGAGATATTTTTGGAAATAAGATGATATGCACATAATGAAGGGAAAATGAGAAAATGAAATGTTTAACAGTATTCATGAGGTCATGATTGATATAAGGACTAAGTGATATCATGGTTTGAGTATATAGAATTTTGAGGATTTTGGTATATGGAAGGTGTTAACTTTTAAATGCATTCATGTTTTCACAAAGGTTCAATGGGTATTCAAGAGAATACATGATTAAGTCCTTTTAATGTTTGGAATGTGAACAACAAGACATATCTTATGATATATGGGGATCAACGATGGTATTAAATCTCTGGTAATCGTTTTCACTATATTATGAGAGTGGACTGCAGTATTATTGATAAGCCTAAAGATTGGAATGGATTATGTTGGACATAAGTTAGTATTGTTTAAGGATAGAATTTTTTTTCGATATTATTGATGGGATATTATAGTAGTATAGTTTTAGAAAAAGGACAACCTGCAGGACGGGCGACAGCCAATCGCTTCGGACAAGGCTATGGGAATCGAACCCACAACCGAAATGCGAATGGCCTTTATCGCCTACCACTGGCCTACAAGAAGTCCCTGTTTAGTAGAAACTAGTTTTATTATATTAAGGAGTATGATATATGAAGTATAAGTCCATTTTAGGAACCATATATGATAAATCTCACTATAGAATGACTTATGTATATTTAATAACTTTTGCTAACCTTTTGTTTGAGACAGATGGAATGACCTGTCATTCTATCACATGATCTTCTAACGCTTCACGAATAACAAATTCATCTTCATTTATTTAAGAGATGAAGTGGAAATTGTTCAAGGCACAAACAACAGTGAGATTGTACCAAAATAAAGTAAGTATTTATTCTAATTCAAATTCTTTATCTTTAGGGAAACGATCTTAAAAACCAAAAATCTTGTCCTAGTGCTCTTATATCTGATTAATCAGATGGTACCTTAGATTATCACAAATTTATGGATTTGTGATTGTTGGATTTTCCATAGCCATGTTCTCTACCACTCTCCATCAGAACATGATGGTTAGATTTTTCTTCCATATCCATATTTTCACCTATGTGGAAACCCAATGATTAGTTTATTTGGGTAACCGTTACGTTTCATACTTTTTTTTTAAAGATTGGATTTGGTATTCCTTTTTACGATGTGGGTATCGATTAAAGAAAATTTCTAATAGTAAACCATTTATAACCCCGACGAATTTCGAGGGCGAAATTCATTTTAAGGGGGTAGAATGTAACACCCCGAGATTTTATGAAAAATAATCTTTTTAATTTCATTAATGTATTGTGGTGTACGCTACATCAAAAGGAGCTTGCACAACACACACCCTTGACTTTCCTTTCATTACACGCAATCTCGACCTTCCTTGATAGCGTGTGTAGTATGCAATACAGAGTTTCACTAAACAACGGTATGCTATTAAAATATTATTAAAACTAGTCGTTATGAGTAGTAATAACGACTTTTTGAAATTTTGTAAATTTTATTTTTTAAAATGGACTTAATTTTTGGATTCGGAATATTAAAATTATCTTAGGGTAAAATTTTGGTACTTTTCAGATAACTTTCATATTCTGATAAATAGTGAAAATTATTAAATTTTAATTAAAAACAACATTTTTAATAGAAATAATTAATAGTGATAAATAATTAATTTGAGTGGGTTTAATGTATATTTAGAATATATTTTTACAATTTAATACAATTTTGGTCATTGGATGTAATTTCCCATTTAAACCAGACATAAATAAGTGTCAATCTTTTGATAGTTATTATCTTTTAAAAACACACTATTTGTTTTGACAACGAGAATTAATTTTTAAATTAATTAATGTAACTGATATGTATTGAATTTGATAAAATAGACATCATTTTTTAATTCATAATATCAAATATAGCTTAGGCTTAATTTTTGGTATTTTTCTGGAAACTTTCATTTTTTTGATGAATAGTGAAACCACTAAGTGGTAGTTAAAAAAACTGAATTTTTCATAAAACTTAATTTTCCCACTTCTGTGAGTGGAATTTCGAAAATTCGAGAGACACAGTTAATATCAAGGACTAAAATGTGGTTCAATGAGATGAAAATTTTTTTTTGTGAATAGTAACTTTTGACTTTTTTTACCACGGTTAAAAGTAAATAGGGTAATTAAGGGTAACGATGATATTATTATTACCCTAACACATGTCCTAATTCTATTGGATAAGTGTAATTCGACCAAAAACAAACATAGGAATAAAATATGACCATTTAGGCCCACATGGATTAGATTAGGACATTTATTATTAATTTATTTAAAGAAGGGTTAAAAGAGTTAAAATCATAGTTTATTTACTAAAACATTTTTAATATGGGTTTATAAATAAGATAAATTCGACTATAAATATTCATTAGAAAGCTCAAAATATTTCCTACATAATGGTATTTTATTTGTAATTTTTAAACATTAAATAATTTAATTTATTTATGACACAACGATGATGCAGTAATTATCTTATTAATTAAATATTGACATAATTGATGTTATAAATACCCTAATAAATATAATTTGAGACTTTTTATGAATTCCACTAATTTTCTAGGTTAATAGGATATGTTATTATTTATTTAATTAATGGGTTTGGAACTTATCATTCTGTTATGAGTTTCAAAAAAATCAATTACTAAATAGTTTCAAAATTGACATAAAATAGTTTTTAAACAAAATATTATATTATTAATTGTTTTTTTATTCCTAAAAATCTAAGGTTCGGCCATATGACTTAGATAAGGTTATTTATATAAATAATAAACAATTTGGGGTTCGTTTGGCTTCTTATAGTAAGTTTATTAACCTTATAGTGTAAGAACAGAAGAAGACACGGTAAAAGTAAAATTATTTAACTTAATGTTAAATCTAAATGATAAGGTTAAAATAGGAACCTAAACTTGTCTAAATTCTATAGGATGAGAGGATCTAGACCCATACCCACCTTAGATTCGAAATAAATCAATTTGGAGCTATTAAAAACCGAACATGACTCAATAATAAAGTAATAGTTTTAGTTATTCCAAAGGTACCCCTCTCCTCCCTTATAAAAGGACACCTCCTCCCTCTCTTCCTCACACAACATTGAGCCTTCAATCTCGGAAAAACCCTGACAAATTCTCTTCTCCACTTCCCTAGAAACATCCTAGAGGTTCTTGTCTTCCTCAAAGACCAATTTTAGTGCCCTAAGAGGAGGTCTCAAAGAGGCACTTCAAAGAATAGGTAATTTCCGTTACCGATTCTTTCACCTTTATTTCTTCTTCCACTTATTCTTCTTAGGTTTTCTCATTATGAAGTAATAACATCAGTATCACTAATATACTGATATGTTATTATAAGTATGAAACCATCCTATTTGACCATCTATCCATCCTACGGAAAAGGAAATCACAGCGCGTGCGTATGTACGGAATACCGTCTCCACGCCGTGGTGAAATCTATTTTCCACCACCACCTTACTTGGATGGGTATAATGGTGTAAATAATAACTATATATTATTATTTTAAAGTGATATTGATTCTGAAATAGTATACATACACTCCAATATAGTTCCACGATCATGAGAACGATATCATCGCTCGTGCGTACGTACGGACTACCGTCTCCACGACGCGATGAAATTCATTTTAAACATTAACGATTCATGAATGATTATAAAGTATATATAATAAGTAATCATGAAATATATGAAATAATAATGATACTGGATTTATGTGTATATATATGTATGCCATCTACTTAATTCCGTTCAAATCAATAAGGAAACGAAAACATCGTTCCTGCGTACGTACGGCATACCGTCTCCATGAACGGTGTATTTCATTTCATTTACTGATCTATTATATATATGTATATTCTAAATATATATATATAAATCAAGTTTTATATTCTGGAATTATGTAATCATGATCTAAGTAATCATATGAATAATTACAAAGAAAAACACGGACGACAAATGAAACAATTTTACCCAAAACGCTCTTTAACAAGGAATTTACAAAAGAACGGGTATTATAAAGTCATAAGTGAACCATATATGATATCATAACAAAGAATATGATTCTGTAATAAGTCAATGACATTATTTAAATCAATATACAGGAGGTTTGGACACTTACGAAGCAAATTGGACCTAAGGTAAGGGAAAATATCACAATCTCATTTTTATCCGAGATTGTTTATACTTTAGTATTTAATGAGGTGTATTTTATCATACACATCCATGTTTCCTCAATATGTAATATTATTTCCATCCACCTACAATGGTTTAAATCCTATTTTACCCTTCGGTGAGTTTTTAGTAAAAGATATGAAAGGAATCTTTTGACGTTTTTCGTACGGGGTACTTTTTTGACTTTTCCGAAAAAAGTATGGGAAGAATGTTTTTTTTAACTTATACGACATGAATGGATTTTTAAAACATTATTTCTAAGAAGCATACTTTACATGTTTTCAAGTTTATTTTTAATCAACTTCTTTTAGTTTAAAATTGTATGACATGTTAAGAAAGGAAAATGTTTTTGAAGTAGAAAGGATATTTTTCTCAAGAATGGAGTTCAAGAGTTTTATCAAAATTATTTTCCATCTAAGATAATATAGGGTTTTGTTTCTACCCCTATTATTACATTGATTTGATTATGTTGTGATGGAAATATTTTTATGAATTCCTTTATCTTATATGAATTGTTTTATGATGTCATGATGTTTAAGATTCCCATTTGTATTACATGGGTTATGCAATGATGTATGATTTATGATTTTGTGGAAAACATAAGAATGGTATCATTATGAGATGGGTGGGACCTATATCTCCCTCCAATGCATTGGGTAAAGATTTTATATCTCATGAGATAGACATGGCTGGAACGGTAGGTTAAACCGGTTCAATGAAACAGGACTGAAACGAGGGTAATCGGTTCAGAAAGGGACTTTGTCCACTAAGTTAGTCTTGGAAATGATTCTTGAGAAACAAGAAATGATTCTCTATGATTATGTGTGTATGCCACAAAGTTTCATGTTTTAAGTTATGATTATTGTGATTACATTTCACTTCCATGATTTATCCCATGTTATGAAATTATGATCTCTTTTGCAGGTTAAGATTTCCAAAAGTTATGTTCTTGTGTATACAATGTGATTGATATTTCTTTTGTTTACCCTTACATAGCATTTGAGCTCACCGTTTTATGTTTACTTTTCCCCAGGATATAAAGAAAGGTTTTAGGTATTAAAAAAAGGATGATCTTTACGGGAGATGTTGAAGATCTTTCACCAGGATTAGAAGATTATATTCCGAGTTTCCAAAGACATTAAACTATTACGATCCTTGCGTGTGTGTTTTTGTTATGTACTAAGTATTCCGCAAATTTAATGTAATGTCCATGTACGTCAGGCTTCGGGTCTTTACAGATACTTTGGTCATGGATTTGATGAACTTTGGAATAGAAGTTGTTGGTGCAGGATGTTCTTCTGTTTTGTTTCAGGTATTAGTGAAATCTTCTCTATCAGAAAGAATTAAGGAAGCACATAAGCAATATAGTGAGTTACAGAAAAAGGAAGAGCTCATTCAGAAGGGTATGTTTCTTAAATTTAATATTGATAATGGTTGTGTTTTGAGATTTTGGAAGATATAGTGTGTGTCGTGTGATTCACAGTTGAAGAGAGATTTGTTATGTGAAGCTCATAGTTCTCCGTTTTCAGTTCATCCAGGAAGTAATAATATGTATAGAGATCTTCGTGAGTACTACTGGTGGGATGGAATGAAAAGAGATATTGCTGATTTTACTGTGAAGTGTTTTACTAGTCAACAGGTTAAATCAGAGAGGCAGTTACTGAAAAGGATGATTCATCCATTACTAGTACCAGAATGAAAATGGGCGAATATATGCATGGACTTTGTTGTTGGATTGCCGATGAAACCTCGAGGTAATAATGCAATCTGGGTTATTGTTGATCGCTTGACTAAATCTGCTCATTTCCTTACTCTATGAGATATTTTTTCCCTAGATCAACTTTCTAATTTGAATCTTAAAGATATATTTAGTTTACATGGAGTTCCCCTCTCAATTGTATCTGATCGTGATACCAGGTTTACTTCTAACTTTTGTAAAGGTCTTTAGAAGTCGTTGGGTACTGAATTAAATTTTAGTATAGCCATTCATCCTCAATCAGATGGGCAGTCAGAACGAACAATTCAGACTTTGGAGGATAGGCTACGTGCTTGTTCGATGGATTAACAGGGAAGTTGGGGACAACATCATTCTTTTTTTGAGTTTTCTTATAATAACAGTTTTCATTCTAGTATTCATATGGAACCATTTGAGTCATTATATGGGAAGTGATGTCAAAATCCAGCTTTTTGGGATGAAGTGGGTGAAAGTAAGTTGATGGGACCGGAATTTGTAGAAGAGTTGGAAGAAAAAGTTCAGCTGATACAGTGACACATGAGAACAACTCAGAGTAGGTAGAAAAGTTATGCAGATAACAGGAAGAAGGATCTCTCTTTTGAGGTAGGTGATCATGTTTTCTCAAAGTTTCACCTTGGAAAAGTGTGATGCGATTTGGTAATAAAGGAAAGCTGAGTTCAAGTTTCATTAGACCATATGAAATTCTAGAGAGAGTTGAATCAGTTTCATATCGAGTGTCTTTACCTCCGAGTTTATCAAAGGTACACAATTTTCTTCATGTTTCAATGTTAAGGAAGTACATCCCAGATCAATCTCATGTTTTGAGTCCAGAGGTAGTTCAGCTGGAAGAGAATATATCTTATAAGGATCAAATGGTCCAGATTCATGACCATAGGGAGAAATTGTTACAGAATAAGGTGATTCATCATGTAAAGGTTTTGTGTAAAATCCACATGATTGAAGAGGCATCATGGGAATCTGAAAATGCAATGAGGGATAAATACCCCCACTTATTCGATAAGTAAATAAATTGCGGGGACGCAATTTTCTAATCGGGGGAAGGATGTAACATCCCATGTAAGTAATGAATAATATATTTTCATATCTATGTATATTTATTAATTAGATAGTATTTTAGAGGTATAAAATGAGAATAAATCCAATCTTAAGCATGCAATACTCTAATAATTTTTTTTACAAATAGACTGTTTTTCCGCCTTTTGATGGAAAACCATTTTTAAATCAAACTTTTTACAATTTTCTAAGCTCTATTTTTTATAAATAAACATAATCATTAGAATTGGGACATTGATATTTACTTTGGAAAAGATTTTGTTATTTTTCTGACAATGTTCATTTTTTAATGAATAGTGAACAATACTACATTTTACTTCAAAACTGCGTTTTCATCTAATTTAATTATATAGATAGATTATCCTTTTAATTGGGATTAATGTTTAATTATAATATATTTTTACCATTTAATCAAAAAATTTCACTATAATTGATTTCACTTTGGAATTCCGCAGAAACAAGGGCCAATCTTTTCTTAGATATTGTTTCAAAAAAACCCGCTATTTGTTTTGACAACGTGAATTATTTTTAAATTAATTACTAAAATTTATGTGTTTGGAATTTGGTAAAATGGATTATATATTTGGAATCATAAGGTCAAAATTATTTAATTAAGACTCTTTTGTTTTTGGACATTATGAATAGTAACGGCAGTAATTATCTTTAATTATCTTGATTAATTAGTAATCGGGTAGTTAAGGATAATAAAATAATATCATAATAATAAAAATGACCCTAACATGTGTACTAATGCTACTATTTGTGTCATGGACAACCATGGGATGCCTTCATCCAAACTTAGGGACCCCATGGAATTACTTTTGTGTGATAGTGACTTTTTATCTATTTATTTTTAAAGAAATTTAAATATAACAAAGTATGTAACACCTAAGCCAATCATTTTTAATTTTTTCTAAATAAATTATCTCTTGAACTATAAATAGTAAATGAAAAGATAAAAATATTTCCTACATCATAATATTTTTTTTATAATTTTTAGAAATTTAATAATTGAAATTTTTTATGACACCATGATGTTACAACGATTACCTCATTAATGAACGATTTAAATAAAATTAAATGATAATGAAAAATATAAGACCAAAACTTGTCAAAAACCTATTATATGAGTATATGTCGAAACCTTATCACCTTATCCTAGAAATATGTCAATTTTGTATGATTAAAATCCTAAAAACAATTCAATATAAAGTATAATTTCTTGACTTTCCAAGAGTTCCCCTACTCCCTCTTATAAAATGACCCCACCTATACCTCTTTACCCACACCTCTCAAGCCATTGTATCAGCCAAGGTCAGCTCATTTTATCTCTCCAAATCCCTCTCTTAATCCTATATTCCTTACCTTAGGCAGAATGGTCTTCAAGAAACCATTTTGGTTCAAACCAAGAGGAGTTACCTGATTTAAAGGTAATGTATTCACTAGTGTTCATTTGTTTTATTTTTCTTCCCCAATCCCCTAAACTATTTTTATTACTTTATTTGGTAACAACACTAGTATATTCAATATACTAGGATGTTGTTATGAGAATAATTACATCCACACTTATAAACACCTTAGTCTAATGGTTAAATAACATACTGTTTCTGTGGATGGAGAATTTATGCCTCACGAAATGATGATTGTTCAATCTTATTTTAAAACCTTTCATGGTGGCCATTAAGATGTCACTATATTTATATATGATATATATTATTTTTATTTTTTCCTTATGATTCTATATTTTTCATTTATGGCATTCTTTTATGGTTTCCAATATGGGTAAACGCGATATCTTCATTTTAGGAAGTGCGGACTACCGCCCCCTCAAAGTGATTTGATTCATTAATGCCATATGTGAGACGTATGAAGGATTGAGTTAATGATATTATATATGATATCATACTGGAAGTTTAATATACCTTTATATCATTATGATTTCATTCCATTAAATATGAAATTTAAATGAAAGTAGCGTTCATTCATATGTACGGCTTACCGTCTCCATGAACGGTGCATTTCATTTCTTACAGCTAAATGTTATGTAATATTATAAATTCATGTCTATATTGGATATATATTATATATATAATATCTACATCATGAATATAATTTTGGATATAATGGATATTTTACCACATGAACAACTTGTAATTATAAGGAGTATATTTTTAACTCAAGTACCAATGATCGACAAAATGACTGTTATTAACTTAAATAATTACATAGTGTTCATAACATGGTAATAAGTGATATAAAAGGAATAATTAATTTGAAAAGTTTCTTAAACAATTAGAAATTAACTCAAGTTTATTATTCAGGAGTTTAATGAACGATCGATTCAAGTCGGACACGATGTATGGGACTTCGTCTCAATCTCCTTTCATTGAGGAATATTTTATTTTATACACTACTTTCTTTTATATGATGTATAAACCCCTTTGACTTTTACGTTTATTAAAAGGGAATATTTTTTATATGAATCCATTTACAAAATGAAAAAAGGGAATGTTTTTTTGTCGTACGTATGCGGAGACAACGATTTCTCTGCCACCATGACCATTATTTGCGTTTCGGCTTCCTCTACAAGCCATAAATTTTTTAAATGAAAAATAAATACCATTTTTTACTTTTCTTTTATTCTGGTATTTAAAATGGTTTTGATAATTTTTTTATTATATCAATGTGTTATTGATATCTTGTGATTGAAAGGTGGAAATGTTATGTTTCCTTTATGCATGTTTTATGTGATACAATTATGTTATAGTTATTGGTCATTGTTTATGAAGACAGGTGGTTCCGTGATAAACTAAGGGCGGGTGATCCCGACCCAGCTCTCTAATGAATTGGGTAACGTGAAGGAGTTAAACACTATGGTTTCTCCAAATATATTTAGGGAATATACTGTGATGGGTATTCCAAACGTAACCATGATGGTTACTCCCTATGTAAGAATGTTATGAATGCCTCATGTTTCCATTATGTATTATGTTTTCTATGAGTTATTCATAAATCTTACGATTTCATGAGGTATGATAAAATTCTTATGTTTTATGAATAAATATTATATCATCAATTCTTATGTGTACATGGACTAATGTTTTCATTTCATACTTTTATATCCCTTACTGAGCTTTTTATGCTCATCCCAAGTTTTTGAAATGTTTTTCACAGGTCAAGGGTAAAGTAAATGATGTGACGATAGTGTCAAGGAAGTGTCAAGAAAGAATCCATGTTTTATTTTAAATATGTCTCCTTTGATGAGAAAAATGAATATTGTCTTTTAGGTAACCACCTAGTTGAAATGTGGAATAAAATTCATGATTTATGATCTAATTATCTAAAACTCTAAACCAGAAAAGATCGGCAATGTTTAATCTTGTAATAACTCAAGATTAAGTAATGTTTAAGGCTGGGGCCTTATTCCTATGGATGCTGACTCCCTTTGATCTGTCTAACATAGAGGTAATCTACAAGGTCACTGGTATCAAGCCTCAAACAGTGCCATGCTAATGCTGGAGTGATGGCTATTATTTTATGAAAACTACGCCAGTGGTAGGTGGTCCTCCATACTATGACCAACATCATGGATGCCAGCATGGATAATATACTATAGGGTCTAGATGGTCTTCTCCGTCTCACAATTAGTATATGTGATAAATTATGTGCTCAAATGCAGCTAAGTCCCTAACATCTCCTATAATCGCTTCCATAGATGGGATGTGAAGTGAGCATCACTATTTGAGATGATCGTCAAAGAAACCCCATGTAGATAAACTATTTCCTGGATGCATAGGTGTCCCTATCCCTCTATCGATCCCTACTATGATATGGGTATGAAGTGAGCCGACATGGGGAGTCGGTCAATAATCACTTAGATAGAATTGTTCCCCTTGGATTGCAAGGTAATTAATTCATGATGTCTATCTATATACCATCCCACTTCATCTCTTGTACATTAAGTGTCTATAGAAAGCCTGTTGTAACCTAATTCTTAGCCTTCCCTTGCTAATACACAAGGAATAATGAAATAAACTCGTCCATTTCTTTCGTCATCCCTACCCACATGTACTGATGTTAGAGATCGTAGTACATCTTCTCCACTCCAAGATTTATCGGCAACAGTGGAGAGGTAAGAATTCCCTAAAAAAATCCTCTCGTATTGACATTCATACCATGGTTAACCCTCTAAAAAGTGTGATATGATCCCCACATTTTGAAAATACATCCGGAGATTTACGTAAGGATAACTGAGCATGTATCGCCTCACAGTCAACATACACAAGCTACGCCACCCTAACTCACTGTATTAGTGGAGTAGTGACTTTCATCAACTAAATCTAAGCTTCTCCATCATCATCTATAAATGAATCTACACCATGACTAACTACTATGTAACCTAACACATCATATGCAAAAAAAGACCTTCTACTAAGTGCATCTACCACAACATTCACCTTCCCATTAGTATATAATATCCTAATGTCATAGTGCTAGGACAAATGTTACCATAATCACTTTATCAAGTTCAAGTCCTTCTGTGGGAATCTATAACATAGACTCAAGTGGTCATAGTAGACCATAAACCATTCAATCGTCAAGTATTGTCACCTAATATTCCAGGAAAAGACCACTGCTTCTATCTACAAGTCATTGGTGGTGTAGTTCTTCTCATGCTGCCTCAACTGTCGTGATCCATAAGCAATTACTGTTCTCAATTACATTAGGACTCAACTGAGTCCAGTCCCTAATGCGTCACAAAAGACTACATACCCAACTCCGTCTTCTGGTAGTCTCAACATGTGGGTACTCCAAAGTCTCTACGTCATCTCCTGGAATCAATGGTGGCAATTATCCATCCAAATAAAATGACACATCTTCACTATGAAAGATTATAAAGGTATTTATACTTTGTAATGTTTAGGCATAATCCTCCGGTAGAATCTCACCAACCCCAAGAATCTCTGCACCTCAATATTCCTCCAAGGTGGCTCCCAAGAAAGAAGCTCCTCTATCATCTTTAGATCCACTACAACTCCATCATCAAAGATGACGTGTCCCAAAAATTGGATAGCTCAAATCTAGAATTTAATAATTGATAGATTCCCTTAATGCTGGTGCTCTCAGGTTGAATCAAGGAATATCCGTAGGTGTTTAGTGTGCTTCTCTTCAGATGCCGAGTAGTCCTAGATGTCATCATTGAAGACCACCATGATGTGACAGAGGTAAGGATGGATGATCTAGATCAAGAGATCCATGAACACTATTGTGTAATTGGTCAGACCAAATGGAATCACTAAGCACTCAGAGAGGACATACAACTATCTAAATCTTGTCTTCAGTACATCCTCACCCCGTACCCGAATTTGGTGATAACATGATCTTTAGTCTATCTTTGAGAACCTCCTCCTTCCCATCATCTGTTTGAAGAGGTAATCAATTCGATGTAGTGGATATTTTATCTTCATAGCCTCCGGGTTCCAGCATAGGAAGTCCACACATATCCCCAAGCTTATGTACGACTTTTGGTCATACAAAACATGGAATTCCCATGGTAAAACCCTATACCTCACAATGACCTTATCCTAAAATTCCCCCATATGTATTGTCATCTTTTGAAGCTCTACTAGCGCCATCCAATATTCTGGTGTGGATATGAGTGTCATTCTAGGGTACATGTTTATGCAGATTTCTGCCTCCCTTCAAGGAGGTAGTCCCAGAAAATCCTCCAGAAATACATATTCATACTCTTCCACCACTACAGGAAAGCACGGTCTCCTCTCATCCACTACACTAAGAGAATCTCTACCCAATAGGTGAATGATCGACTGCACCATACTTTGAGAAATATTTTTCTATGCTGCAAGAGAACCCTTATTTCCGGTAATGGAAAACGTGGGTCCATCTTCACAAACACACTACACCCTATGCCTAATACAGTTGACCATATAATAAATTTTGAATAAGTAGTATGAACACATGATGATATCGTAAGGCCTCAATACCTCTACTTGAAGATCCAAGTTGAATCTCTCACCTCCAAGAGTAATCTCACACTACCAAATCTAGTGTTTAATTAATGAATCCACTCTCATTGGAGTCTCTAATAATACAAATCGAGGCAACGACTCCACTGGAATATTCGAGACTCGAATATGGATTTCTGAAAGAGAATATTGACTAGAACCAGTGTATATAATAAATGTATATAAGGTGTAGAATACACATTTCATAACCCTATCCATCTTCAGAGAATCATGGACATAAGCATCTACTGCCTGAAGCTGATCTCACCCCTATCCACCTAATCCTGAAGGCCGGGGTGGACCACATGGGACTGGTGTTGGTAGTGCCTTCAATCATCTCACACTTCCTGATACTCATCTTGTCACTGAAATTACCACTTTCCTGAGTAACTCATCTCTTGAAAAACTACCTCTACTATAGTAGTCCCTCAACGATCTGCGGATCATATCTGCGATGGGTTAGGATGTCTTGAGCCATGTGTCCCAACACACTGCTACGGTAGGACTCTGTATTCCTCTACTGACCTTATATGTATTTTTGGCCTCAATCCGCTAATCTTGTTTTCTGGGGTCACCCTATAGATGACCTAGCTTGCATGGACCTCTCGTCATCTATCGACTGCCCGTCACAGATGACTCGGTCACATGTTTCCCAGTGGAAGCAACCATCGTCAGTTCCCACTCTACGAGGAAGCACTGTACTAGATGCATTCATTATAGCACTCCAACCTGAGTTGGGATGCTGAGGGATATCATTGAAAACCAAATCTCCCATTAAATTCCTTGATAAAAAGTCTGACACCTAAATAAAGGGTCCTGCACCATGTCAATAGAGTAGTGGGATAGTTCAATAAACCTCAATGAGTACTCGACCACGAACCTTCCACATTGTTATAGGTGAAGCATATCCTCTGTCCTCACTGAGTGCATGGTCATTTGGAAGAACTACCACTGAAAAAGAAGCTCGATGTTTTCCTCGAAGATGGTATTCTCATAACATGTTTGAGTTTTAAAACCCCACCATCTCTATACCATGCCCTAAAGAAGGCTTTTAGAAAAGAGAAATGTCTTGTCAGGTTGCGTCTTCAATTAAGGGAATATCTATGTCACCATCTCCAATGTATCCTCAATGGCCTAACGATCTAACTCTCCCCCGAACCTTGGAGGTCTCTATCTCTGAAACTCATCAAAATCAATGCCCCTATGTGCGTCCTCTACCACTAATGCCAGTAGTAATTACAGATCAATTCATGGTGGTAACGGTGTTACACCACCCAGCCGGGAAATCTCTAGCACAGGTCCTTGAACTGATTCCTCATCTCAAGGTAGGATGTCATCTTGGTCACACATCAGTCCCCTAGCTGGCTAACTATATGGAGGTATCCTAAAGAATATAAATATCTACCACATTCAAAATATTATACCACATGAGATAATGTTAATTAATGAAGAACACGAGGAATCACAAAAATCCTATGGGATGCATGCTACCAATGTTTTCATTTATAGAGTTGAAAAGTATAATTCATGGTCCTAGTTTATTTATACATTAGTTTCTGCACAAACATTGGACTCCCAGAATCAGAAAGTATAACTCGAAGCATTAAAATTTTTCCCCTGAAATCAAAACAAAATACTCTCGGTCTTTGAGGTAGAACTATCCACCTCTGATACCACCATTTCACTACCCGTCCCCTGAGGATCATGTTAAGACTCCCCTAACACTACCACAAAAAATATAGGGGTTCATGACTAGCACTGAATGCATCAACCGGAATCTGAGAGTCATTTTTATATGTACCTTTACACACACGCACACAACAACATCCCAAGAAAACTAGAAAATAGAAAACTCCTTCTACTAAAAACAAACAGAATTTAAAGGACCAACTAAAATTATATGGCCAAAATAAAGGCGAATAAAAAGAAAACTAAAACAATAGAAAGTATGAGATATTTGGAAATACATCCACTAAAAACACCAATTTATGGGTAAGTAAAGAGTAGATGCAGAATGCTGTAGAAAGACATCATGTCGGCCTGATCTCACTAGGCACTACATGGCCCTGGGCCACCATGTCATCTTCCAGGTCTTTAGACCTCTGCATTAGATACAACACATGCGGGTGAAGCCCATGCAAGAGTGAGAATCAAAATACTAAAAAGTGACTCCAATCAAACAATGAAAGAACACAACACAATCCACGATGCAAACCCCTATGTATGATAATGGAGCATGATCACGAATAACTATAGCACACACTAGGTATAATCGACTGTAAAGAAGGTAAAGAAATTAGTCACATCAGTGAACACCATGTCTTTCTGGAGAACTACTCCTTAATTATTACTATGGGTATGTTCGGTCACACAGAACTGCTCCCCAGTGTGGGTAGGACGGTTTACACTGAACCGCTTCCACATAACCTTGGACTGTTTTGTAACTCAGCACTCGTGAGTATTAGGGGTATGCTGGTTCACACAGAGTCACTTCCCACCATTGGCAAGCCGCGACACATAGAGCCACATCCCACCTAGGCCATCGTAATGAGGTACTCCTCCCTATTGAGTATCATTGGTCTAGAAGACCACCCATATATGCTCCACATTGTGGGAATGTCATGTCACATAGAACCACTTCCCACTAGGCCATCGTGGCGGATCCCCAGATGGTTTCATTCCATCAGTCTTCAGGTTTCTTTCTGCCATAGGTTCTCTGGATGCAGTGTGATTGATTCTAGTTGAACCACTTCTCAATAGATTTTTCACTTTTCAACTTATATATAATCCTCATTAGAGTATTCTAAAAGAACCATATAATAAAAAGGGTTACAATTCCTTAAAAACATCATCAATCGGACTCTCGTTTTGAGTGATATAACAATTTTTCGAAAAGGTACATGTTGGGTCATAGTTCAGTCCGACTCCTATGGACCAACCTAGTCGGGGGTCCACCGAGCTGACCCGACCCGTATCCGCTGACCCAACCCAGATCAGATCCAACTTATGACCAACCCAACTAGATTGGGATGGTCCGGCCATCTGGGGCGGACCGGTTCATAGTTACCTAGGAAAAGGCTAGAAGCCGCATCCACCCCTACCCCATAGGTCATCTTCAGGGCAACCTCATATGCCAAAATGGATTGACCGTGGCCCTAGAGTGTCCAATGCACCACTATGCCGCATCAGATGTGCATCCGACATAGAGGGGTGAACACGTCCTCCTGATTCCATCTACCAGTACAGAACCTAGAAGCTCTTTTCGCACCACCGCAGCTAATGAAGGCCACATTATTTCAATCGGTGTGTCCTCGATGCGTGTAGATCCCCACCCGCGACTGCCATCGCTGACCACCAGGTCTTCTCCTGTGGCATATTCTTTTTGATTTCTCTTCCAATGGTCTCTAGGGGATTTTTTCTCCCCTACGATGGTCTGAAATCGTTATTACCACGATTTCAAAAATGAAAAAATGATGAACGCATCAAAAATCACATGGTGAAGGGGCTCTGTCCATATTCATGTTAGGTCGCGTCATCAACATTAGATGCTTAGATTCCTTGGATAATGATTGGATTTTATTTCAAAATTAATCAATACCAAAACACAAATCCAATAAAAAGGCACCCTCTTAGAAGAACGATTGATCCACAAATCAACATTTCTATGGGTTGATATGTATTTGTCAGTTTAGAATGAAGAATGAGAAAAATAAAATTAAAACAAAGACAACCCCTAGCACCTTGGAGTTCATCATTGATGTGATCTATCCATGAGGAATCATGTTTTATTGGCATTCGATGCTCTCTAGTCACGTTCTTCAATGTCCGTCGATGTCGTTGTCGATTTTCCTGCATTCTTTGTTTGTTTTTGGTGAGAGTTATCAAAGTACGTTTTTTAGATAAATTCCACCCTCTGATCCTGATTTATCTAACGTGTTAACCCATTAAAATAAAATATGACTCAATGTTTTTGTTATGTTGCCTCATCATGTTTTTACACTATTTCATTTTATGAAATAGTTTATCTGTTACACTTTATTTAATTCATCGTAATGCTATATATTTATAATCAATTAATGAGCATCATTTAATACAACTCGTTGTTTCTTTGTTGCCACATGACAACGCTGCAGTACAACCACCGAAAATTTTGGACAATCAAATAAATAAATTTTTTTTGTCATATTTATCAAAAATTCAGAAAATTATATTCTCTGGTTGACCCATTCGGGTATATGTTTAGTCCATTCTAGGTGATTCATTATATTCTTAGTTTTGTGATGCGCTCATTTTTATGATCCAAGAACAAGTTTAATAGTTACAATAACTCAGTCACATGTTTATTTAAATGAACTAAAATAGTTGAAACTTATAATATAGGATCACCAGCCTTCGAATCAGGTTTTGTTAGAGAGGATGGAATTTAAATAATCCCATATATTAACTGAAAACAATTAAATTGAACTTATAGGATAATATAGTTTATGTTTATTTCGAACTGACACCTCACGAAACCATGATTGTTCATTTATCTTTTACCACCTCTCACGGTGGACATTTTTATTGAAACACTATTTATATATGTTATATAATGTTTTTATTATTTATTTAATAACATTTAATTCTTTTACAACATTTTCCTTTATAACTTCCATTTTGTGTTAATACCATAATTTTTCTTGAAGAAAAGTGGACTACCAGCCCCTCAAAGTGATGTGATTCACTAATAAATTTCATTTATTATATTAATCATGTGTTTAGATAATATATATTATATAATATATTTTATATAATTATAATATAAATATATATTACTTTCTATATTTTAACAAGATAATTAAATCTAAACAGAATTCACACATACATACAACTTACAGTTACCATGAACGATATATTCCATTTCATATTAACATATTATATAGATATTTATAATTAAAATGTATAGAAGGAGAATTATATTTAAATAATGTTTTACATTTTGGGAATCAGGTTATTCTAATAAGAACGAATGTTAAAAATAATTATGAAACATGAGAAAAATAAAAGGATATTACCGGAATTGAAACCTTAACATACAATTGTAAACATGTGGGTATTATAAATGCATAATAAAAACCTATATTGTATTATAATTAATAATATGGTTATTTTATAGATTTATTTTTTATTTAAAATATTTATGTATGTTTTTATGGAGTAAAATGAGATTCTAAGAACAAGGTAATGGAATTTTATCTCACTTTTTATTTCAGCGAGATACATTTTTTATTCAAAAAAAATTCATTTTGTGTCATGTATATTATTATCATGGTTTTATTATATGATTAATATATTTAAATTTATTTATATTTTCATATCCCTTTTATGATATTTCTCTCATGGGTTTATTTATTCAAATGTTACCAAAGAGGTAATGTAATTTTGTAACAATTATTTATCCTTGAGATACATACCATGTTATGCACCTATATTTTTTCATAAAGTGTACATACTACCTTTGATATTTTATGTCATGAATATTCTATTTTTAATTATATTATAATATAAATTGAATTTTATTTTTTTAAATTAGTAGTATGGTTTTTATTTACCAAGTGTTAGTATTATATTGAAACAATCATATCACTTTTTGGATTTATTTATGATGATGCTTCCAATGATGAAATATTATCATAAATCTATAATGAACACTCATAAAATTTATACTATTCTGATTATTAATGATATATTAATGTATTGGTACTACTTTATAATTGTTTATACTTATGATAGTTATGAATTTTTATGGAAATCTGACTATATATTTCTCTTATGTTATAAACTTATTTTCCTTTAAAAACCATGTTTTAAAAAATGTTATCAAATGTTTTATTAAGATTATTTTCTCTAGACAAACATTTTAAAAAATTTATCAAATTCATTGATATGATTTCAAGTAAATTTTTCTTAAAAAATGTTTTCAAGCTTATTTTATATGTTTTGAAAGAAAATTGATTTCAAAATGTTTTCAATATTATTATAAAAGTATTAATGGAAAACTATTTTCAAAAATATTTCAAACTATAATTATATGTATTTAAATAAAAATGTCTATTTTTTTTAAAATAATTCTTTTTTATATTTCATGTTTATATTAAAAAATTTGAAAATTATTTATATTATATAATTTTTATTTTTTCAATGAAGAAATGATATTTTTATCACGAAATGTTTTCAAAATATATTTCCATGTTATTTTCATTCTACGAGATCATCTATTGATATTACTCATTATCTTATAAAAAAAATACAAATACTCCATTCATATTCCTTCTTTAAGGATTTATGTTTTGATGGAATGGGACTTATGAACCTTGTTTCACATATATGAGTTATATTATTTTGAAACCCACTAGTTTTCAAATTTTATTCTTTTGATGAAATGATTATGAAACTAGTACATTATATAGGTTACAATGTGATTACATTTTTTAATACCCATTTCAATTCTGGGTAATGACTTGATTGTGTATGTTTTTTTAGTACATGTATATTTGATTTCATTATTACTTGGGTGGGACCAATATATACCGCCAATGAATTGGGTATTTTTATGTTGTATATGAGATCAAAGGGTACAAGAGATTTATCCCAAGCCCAAAAAAAGGAAATTGGGTTGTATCCTTATCCCAAAAACAAGAAGGAATATTTATTGGAGTACAAGACTTAAATTAAGAGGTTACATTGGTATTAGACAAAAAATAAAAACTAGAGTGTGCATGGAAAGTTGCTCGAGCCTAAATGTATGAGGGTACATAGGTTGTAGCCTATTCCTACAAACTAGAAGGTACATGTCATGTATCTGTAGCCTAAAATAAAGAATGTAAATGGTTTTTTATCTTACTCTAAAAGACGTTAAAAAATATGTATCTCAATCCTAACTTTTTATAAAGTTCATGTTTGGTTGCCTTGACATTCGATTTTCTATTGTTAGGTGAAATCCACGAATTTCTTATCTTCTTCCTATGCTACAATTTCCAGAATTATTCTATCAATTATCTTATGATCTATGTCTTCTTAATTTCTAATCATTATTTTGATCTCTAAAATTTCGGGTTTGATATTAAAATGTTATTTTTATGTTCCATTACCTTTTCTCATGTTATGAATACAAATTTCCTTTGTTTATCTTTACCAAGAATTTTTGTTCACCTCATACTTATGTTTCCTTTTTCCATGTGATGAAAAATGTTATTGGTATATTCAATAAATTTGGATATGTTTATGTGATATTTTGATGATATTTCACTAGTATAGAAGATTTTATTTCCGTGTTTCTAGATAGAGTAAACTATTATGGTCTTCCAGAATGATTTTTTGTAATGTACATAATACTAATATAAAATGGTGTAATATCCATGTGAGTTAGGCCTGGAAGTATATATAAAGGGGAAACATTACAAGATATGAGATATTTCAAATTCTATATATCCAATTTTTTTATGATTAATAATATTTATATTTCACATGTTTAACATCCTCTGATATTTGACACATATCAAAATGATTTTTGTTGTTATATCCATAATATGGAACCTTAATAGGTGGTAGATTTTACCATTAAACATCATTTTTAAAATAGACACATTTAATTTATATAATCTATAATGCATCTAATCATTCAAATGTAACTGATGATATTGTTACAAGACCATGACAAAATGTGTTTTATTTATTAAATAACATCATCATGGGAATCAAGGGCTATCTTTATAGAAGATTGGGATGTGATAAACATATTGTACATTTATTATTGAAATTTAAATGATGTATCTACAGATAATATGTATATGTAAAATTTAATTAATGATACATTTGATAGAATTAGGGGATCATAATTTTCTTCCAATGTTAAACACAGGTTAGTGTACCATAAGAGGAAAATGATGAAAGTGGATATTACTAAAGGTATCATTATTATTAGTTCAATGAATTATGTGTTTATTAATATTCCATTTTTTGTTATTTATGGTTGAATGATTTTAATGTTTTTAAAGAACTATAGATTCAAATGATATCTAAACACATTTATATTGGTAATGGTGAATGATATGATAGTTTAAATCAAGGTACAAATATATCATGGTGTCATGTTGAGAACCATGAAGGAATATCACATATATTAAATTCAATTTTAATTAATGTTTCAAATACAATATGTGGTTTTTGAGGATTATGGTAGCTATAATTTTTATTTCATTAGATCACTTTAATATCCAAAATATGGTATACTGTGAAAAATATGGAATTGTTTTAGAAAATAATCATTAGGGGTTTTGTGTGATAAGAGATGTAGTAATGTTTTGTATTTATCATGGATGGAATCTACCTTGGAGTTTTTAGTAGAGATTTAATTAGGTTTGACTAAAATGAAAACCTCTATGGATCCCTAAAATTGCCAATGTTTAATTTGACATGATCACCCATGTTATTTATTATTCTCCCATACAGTTTCAATTTTGCATATTGTAATGACATGTATATTGGTTGGTAGTATGTTATGAAGCTTTATGACCATGGTGTGGAATACAGATCAAATGAGTTACTCCCTAATATGGAGATATAAATTTTTTTCAACCATCACATGGTGATGGTGATGCTTATATTGATGACCTGGTACTCTTACCTATTTATAAAAAGATTTATTGTGTATCATGATTCTAGTAGTATATAATACATCACACCTAGGAGAAATATAAACCTCGTGAATAGTTTATGAATGGAATTTATATAGTTCTTTGATTATGATTTACATTTAAATTTTGTGTAAATTGTATTTTTTGACAGAAACATTATCAATAGTATTCATGAATTATGATTTGAAATAATCAAATGATGAATTTAATTTTATGAGCATATTTTATTATTTTCATCTGGATTTAGAACAGAAATATTTGTATCTTTTTTTTCATGGGTAAATGTCACTCTGTACTAGATTTTTATGTTTTTATTGATATGTAAGTAAATTATATTAATCGTATATTACATAAACTATAAGTAGTAGTGAAAATATGGGTATTGGTGTTGAGTTCCATTTGATAGAAGTTATTTTCAATACATATTTCTGGTTCCATTGACTTTGATATATGAGTTGTGGAAATTTAGTTTTATTCTTTTTCTTAATTACACTATAGGGACACCTATATAATTTATTATTTTCAATTTTGGCATTGTTGGAATAGAATAAATAGTGTGATTGTTTAATTATTTCTTGATCACTTACTTGTTAGAGATTAAAATCAAATCTCTAATATTGGAAATGTTTATAGATTTTTATTTCAATTACCAAATATAAATGGAATTTATTTTTTATTTATTTTATTCTATTATTAAATTTTATCCTAGATTCATGAATTCAATGTTAATAGTTATTCACTGAATGATGAAATTAAAAAATTTCCGTTAATTTGAGAATTTGGGGAATATGTAAGATAATTGAAAAATACATGTGTTTAGGATGTGATTATTAATTTTTTTTTGATTATTTATTTTTTTAATTATAAATTAACCCTCAATTATCAATCCAATAAAGTTTAGGTATATGAATATCCAAATTCATATTAATTGAATAATTATTTTTATTCTAAAAGAATATTATGAATTTAATTAAATGGATATTATTTTTCTTGTCAATAAATTAAATTTTAGACTTATTTTATATGTAATATCAAAACAAAATTCATATCATATATTTTAATAGGAATATATGGTTTGTATACCCAATTTTTTTCATCATATTATGGGTCAAAAACACGATTTCTGGAAGAAACCTTATGTTTTTTTAATAAACATATTGTTCAAAATCACTACATTTTTAATAACTATACGTTTATTATTTTAATTTTTAGTTTATCATTCCCTATAATCCCAATATTTTCACATAGTTGAATAAAGAGATTATAATAATGGATTACATTTTCATTTTCTATAATTATCTCACCAGAATTAAATATCATTGTAAATATGATTAATAGATCATCTAATGCATTTTTTCAATATATTATATTTTTATTATTTCTATGGGATTTTATATCTTAATCTGAACACTTTATATTCAAAATTTCATGATTTTTATGGAAATATTTCTTGATTAGTTTGACCAGTAGGAATATCATAATCATGAAAAATTATAAGATGTTTGATTTATTTTTATATGATTTCCTTACTCTAAAAGAATATGTGCATTCAAAAATAATAAATATTTTTTTTATCTAGAGATACACTTTTAGGTAATACATGTTTTAATACACATTTCATTAGATCAAATTTTTAATCATTGTTAATCTATTTATATTGGTTCATAATGATCATATTAATGGTATAATTTTGATATATAATACTTAATCATATTCTTTTTGTTTTCATAATATATATATATATATATTTAAATATTATTTGATGATGATAAATTTTTCTCTTTTTCTATGTTTTATTTACGATTATATATAACTTTCAGTTTTATCTAAAATTATATATCACATCTATTTGAAAAGATGTCTCCCAATATATTATCTATTTACTGTATTATATTATCATCCACATCCATTTGTGTAGTGTCTTATTCTCCTAGAATTTTTTTTTATTTTTCGTTCCCTATAATATAAAAAAGGCCAAGTAAATGCCTAGTTGAAAGGTATATACATCATGCTCTAAGATAATGAGGTCCCCAGTAAAATTACATGGTAGTATAAATCACTAAGGTCGTTGAGAGTCCATTGTTGTAGTGGACTAGTGGATCCTTATTTAATTAACTACTATACATAGATATGTTCTTTTGATATGTCATTTTCTACTAATTAAACGTCTTTATTAGTGAAATAAAAACGTATTTAATCACAATTGGAAAGTTTAGTTTCTATAATTATTTAATGGATAATAATTCAACCCTACCACACTCATTTTTTCATCATATATATTATTATGAAATTTTATTTTATTGAAGTTTCTTTTCTATTTCATTATTTCTATTTTTTAAAAGTAATGAACTTTATTCAAAATAACAAAGGATATAATCAATGGAAAAGATCGATTGTATATTACATGAAATCGATAATATTTACATTATTTTCTACAATATGCCATAAAATAATATTATACTAGATATCCATGTGGTTATATTATTTGACAATATATAATTATATTTTTTCATATAGAAAAATAAAATATTATATGGGTGATCATAGAGAAGGTATACCGATGAGCCATTCCCCTTATTTTAATGTTGATAAATATATATCTTAAAAAGGGTACATGATTAATTATTTAGAAATTATTTGTATAATATTAAATATAATGGTAATCATATATTATGAAAATACATATTATGATCTAGAGAAATGGAATGATATTCAAGGGAAATAATATGATCTAAATTTGAGAGTAATGAATGAATTTTTTCTGGATTATGGACAGCTGAATTTAATCAAGTATTTTAGCGTTATACTACATATGAGATGTAGAAGACTATATTTTTGATTATGAAGGAAATATGTCAAAAAAATCCAAAATAATGAAAATGTGAAATTTGGTATATGTAGGATGCATGAAAATTAGTGTTTATATCCTATTAATGATGACAAATAGAATATGTTAATGACATTTCTTTTTTATGAGAATCAATTAAACATGAAAATCATGATTTAAATGTTCTCAGAGTGTCACTCACTAAGTGGAATGAAATATATATTATAACACCTAAATTTAAACTATTAATTAAATTAAAAACTAAATAAATGATCATCACCATAATGATGTATGAATCTGTGATGCATGTTGAATTCAAAAAACATACTTATATGAAAATGGAAGATACTGAACTTATATCTACTATGGACAAATAATATATTTCATGTTATTTGGATTCAAGAAATTAATTAAAATATATTTCCAAAATATTTTTGAAATCTATGAACCAATGGGATAATTTAGATGAAAAATATAAAATCTATCACTGTAATTAGATAGTTCTCACAATGTATAGTTAACATATGATTAAAAAATATATTAAAAGGTAAGATATAAAAGTCATGATTACTAACAAAATATCAACTTATGATTAACATGATGGGTCTACTACAAAAATAAAAATTGAAATGGAAATTGAACTATAAATGTATGTCTTATGGATCATACAGATGAGGTAAACACTTATAACTCTGTAAATTATGAAAACAGTCATTTTTCTCATGTTGAATATATTTTATTCTACTTTATGTTTCATGAATATTTTTAATCATTCAAATAAATATCATATGAAACTTATACAATCTTATGATACTATTTTCACTAACAATTAATGTAAAAAATAAAATATTGTTTTAAAATAAAATATATAATTTAATTTTATTGAAAATAAAATTAACGAAATGTAATGAGAAATTCAAGATACCATAATACTCTAATTCCCAAACTAATTTTGACATAACCTTTAGGGAATTTCTTATCCCCTTTCGTTGGAATCATTCAATTGGAATCATATATTACAAAATATGGAAAAACATTTCCTCAAATATATTGGAGGAAATAGATATTTATTAGTATACTAAAAATCTTTAATGGGATAATGCACCAAAAAACAAACAATCAAAACAAAACCAAAACAAATCGTTATCATTTTAACCAAAAATAGAAATGATATCACAGCATCCCCTAGTACATTATTCTCTATGCTCAATGTTATCAACAACAAAAACCCCATCCAAGAGGCACATGTACAACAACTAGACTATTAAGAAGGAATATTCTAAATGACTAATGGAGAACATAGAGTGTGAGTGAAATAGATCAGTAGGGTCTCATAATGTAATATAAAATTACATTCCAAAATAATAAACAAAATAATGCTATAAATTTATATCAAAAAGTCATGGAAGTACATTTTCATCATTAAGACAATACAATATTTGTTTTAGGGTGATGGAAAAACGTTACAAAATTCATTAAATAATGATATTTTATAAAATAGTTTACATAAATTATTTTCTATTATTAAAATAATTTGATAATAAATTGAATATATTATGAAAATAGTTTCATTAATCATCATGGTCTTCTACCCAAAGGTATGATAGTTCCATGTAACATGATCCTCACACATATCATAAATTGGTCATAACAAAAATGTGTATGCACATCTATCAAGATCATGCCAAATAGGACCCATTAACCTCCCATTGGGATAATATATATTGAATGAGTATTTTGTAATAGTTATAAGTTATTTATATGATTCTATGTTATTACCATAATAGTGAATTATCCAAAATATACCACTACCTACATGACATCACTTATTATATATTAACCAATTGAAAAAGGTCAAGTCTTTTCATTTAAATGTATCTCACAACCACACAATATGACATTTTAAAATATCAAATTAATGTTCAAAATCAAAATATTATTTTGTCCTCATTTAATTTATTTTAAATTTAAAATAAATCATATGATTTAATTAAATAAAATTAATAAATTTTTTAAAAATCATTTATCTAATATGCTTATAAGATCACCAATTATAAATTATACACAAAATTCCCATTCTATCAGTATTAGGGGGATTTAACAATATTCAATTCCAGGAAAAATCCATGATTGAATTAACATTAAATTGGGGTTTCATAATGGAATTTAATGACATTTAATTCCTAATAAATTTAATGTTTAATTAGATAGAAATTCATGAATAGAACCAACTACCATTCTCCCTTAATCACAAAACCAACAACAAGTATTTTCATGAATGATATATGGAAAAAAATAACAATTATTAAACCTAGAAAATGTATTTAATAGAAAAATGTTTTATATCCATCAATCCCAAGATTATATATCAAAATAGAATGAGGAAAAATGTGATAAACAAAATATAAGGGGATATGCTTACCCATAGTGAAGTATCGCAACCACAACAATGATAAATCAATGAATATTTTTTCCTAGAAGGGTTAATGGGATCAAAAAATGCATGAGGATGGATCTAGGGCACGATATAATTAATATTAGAGTAATTAAATGATATTTTTAATTTAAATTCATGATTAAAACTGGCTCTTTAATTTTAATATGGTATGTAACCCTATTTTACATTAGCTAATTTATTAATCCCATTTACACAAAGAAACCATGTCATTTTTATTAAATTATTTATTATTAATACTTACGTGGAACTTAAATTGTACACATTTTTTATCTTTATAAATCATGTACTTATTTTATGGTATATTCCATGCGATGATTAGAGGTCATGTAACTCCATTACATGAAAAATAAATCCCCATATGACGGTACAATATATAGGTTTATTGAAGAAAATTAAAACAAAATCATTGAATTCACCATTACTCGTATACTCTAAATTTCTACTTGATCATACTTAAACAACAAAAAATGAATATAATGAAAATGTTTTAGAACATTTCTAAGAAAAAGGTAGCATGATGTCACAACCTCCACACCATAAAAACTTATTTCTGTAGAAATCATATCAAGAAGCAAACAAATCAAAAAGATGATTCCTCTTATTTTTCATCAGTGCCTCATTATCCAACATCTCATGGGAATCATTACCTTCCTTCCATTCTAAAGGGACCATAGGTAGTGTCCTCACATGAATAAAATTGATCTCAGAATCTTGTACGATGATTGGATACTTGAACAAAGATAAATCATGCTTAAAATCATGATCACTCCAACACAAAACATGATATTTATCAGAAAGATACTTTCATAATTTCAATAAAGGGAACATGTTATTTACAAAAGGTAAACTATGTAAGAAGTTATAAATGATAAGACACTTCCCCCAAATTTTTAACAAACTCACATGTTCAAAAAAATGTAGAACCATTCCATACCTCATAATTCGGTAATGACTTAATCAGGGTGAAAATTTTAGTAAAAATTGATCTCCAACTAAAAAACCAATAGTCTATGTTGTTGATCAATATATGATATAGAGAATCTCTCTCCGGTAAAAAAATCTAATAAATAAATTTAATCTTTGATGTCATCTCATTAACAATGATCGACCCTTATAATGAGTTTCACTGATCTCTAAACAATATAATCAAAATTTAAACATTCATCAAACACATCCACAAAAAGAGTCCTTCTAATAACAGAGTCAGAATTATTATTATAATAAAAGTAAACCAGCCACATATAGTCATCCCATGTTCCACCAAAATTTATGACATATAAATGAATGGTATCCTAATTATTTTGTATAGCACTCTATTTATATATATCTATCTATGGATGGAATTTTGTTCTAAAATGAACATGAGATCCCAGTGCCTCCTAGTTCCTTATCTTTAGTGGGAAATAACACAATGATATCTACCTGATTCTATGGTAGATATTACATTGTGAAAAAAATATCTCTTTCACATAGATATTTCCAAACTCCTCACCATTGGTTACATGAACAGTGGATATAGAGTGATTCGATTTTCCCCGTCCGTATATAAAAATCCATATCCCATAATTTTTTATCATGGTACAGAAAAAACCATTCTTCAAATCCCACATAAATCATATTCTACTTCTATGTATACCATGGAATTTTGTTAATGAATATAATGGTTGTTTATTCTCACCCTCCACATGTTGGAATGTATATAAATGTAAAGAATAGTCAATGATGTCTCATCTCATACTCAACCAATAGAATCATTGTCGCATATCATATAATATCATCATAGTTTATGGGTGCATTGGCCACTAGAACTTATGAAAATCCCACATCACAACATTCCATATAGAAAATAGTATATTGGTTCATGAAACATTGTCGCACCTCCATCGAAAATGAACTCTCAAAAACATCCTCCCATAAATAAAGTGAGTTCATAATTCATAAGAATTCATCATGAATATAATTTTCATGATGAACCATCCAGATAAGCATGGAGGTCAACTGAAAAATATAAAATAAAACCTTAGCCTCTAATTCTTGAACAACAATAATAATCAATGAAGAAATAGTTATAAGATTTCACACTTTCGGGGATTCATTCACGTACTTTGTTAGAGGATTCATTTTAATAGAATATTGGATGATATTACCTTTCCCTATCATATAGGTAATGTATAAAACAAATGATTATTGGTATTTCACACATCCCCTATTAAATAGATTTAAATTTTTTAGAGAATATATAACAAAACATTTGGTGGTCAGAATACATGGAAAAAACATTCTATGAAAATATATTTCCACTAAATCATATGATCATGATTTTCAACTCCATTTTAATAGTCACGGGACATATAATAATTCTTATGTTTATTAAGATGATGAAATCTATAGGAAATGTTTTTATAATCCTACATAATAACTCATCACAATACCAAATACGATGCATCATATTAGACCACCTAGCGCTTCACATCCTTTCAAATAGTCAACGTTAGTGAAAAAGTCAGAATATATTTCCCCTTAAAAATAACTATGACATTTCTCAAACTAAGAAAACATCACTCCCTCCCATTTTATTCCATTTATTAAAGAATATATCATTTTAAAATCAATTATTAACCGATTAATATATCCATCTCATCCCATGATGTTTCAATTCATGAAAAATTTCATGGTTTCTCTTATGTAATAATACAATTTACCTTTTCAGTATAAATTGAGACATAATGATTCCAAAAAATCTACCCCTAAAAAAATATCTTCCTGTATATAGAAATTTCATTTCGAGTTTTAGGGATAATGTCAACTATTTTTAAGAAATTAATTGGTTTATCTCAAATGATACAAATGATCCTCCTCAAAATATATTAAACCAACATGGAATCTACAATAACAACCCAAAATATATAAATATATTAATGGATAATATTATTCCTCAAATCCATAAATATACTATTATAATTGGTAAGATTAAGTTTAATGATAATATACTCATATTTTCCATACCTTCTTAAGATGGTAGTTTCCAAAATGTTAGATTCTTTTATTAACAACTAGTAATGACCAGAATAATGTTCAATCCTCCCAAAACACATATCCCCTTCAAAATTTAATATAGAACATCTACAAATCCCAAAAAATTCATTTTCAATAATGTGAATTGATTGTGATTTTTGTAATAAAGACATATGTTTTGTGTTTCATTAACTTTTTTAACAAAGAGAATATATGCTGACAATGTGACACACATGGGTTTATTAATACAATCTCTAACATATCATCCAATTGAGTATTAAACTAATTCATTTTAGTTGGTTCCATGTGGTAAGAAGTAATTGATTCTTGTGGAGTACCAGAAAATAATTCAATAGAAAACTATACCTCCCTTACCGGTTGAAAACAACATAATTCGTATGAAAAAACATATAGAAAATTGAGGAAAAATAGAGGGAGATCACTTTCCATCGATTCCCTTACTTGGTACAACCCAAACATCGATATTCATTTCCCATACTCAAGATAAGGACCAAATATACATAACCATGGTATCAATTTTCCTAGAAAGATAAAACAATCCCCTTCTTGAGTAGTAACAGATACCGATCATAGGTAAAAATAAATTAAAGATTAATTCTCAATGAGAGAATATATCATAGAAATGACATAAAGATGATTTCTACTGTGAACACTAATATAAACAAAATTCAAAAAATCTAATATAGAGAACACATAAACCAGACAATTGAGACTATTTTATCTCTATATACAAATGGGCATAGTAATATCTGTCACAAAGAAATAAAATCTCATTTTGATGATTTAGTCGATTCAAAATACGAGTTAAAATGATTGCTTGAGATGAAAAAATATCAAATAATGTAGTGATTAAATAGAAAATTATAGTTATGGTACCTCTCACGGTCACTAGATCTATATCATCTCTATCTAGAGAGTCTTCCACAAAGTAAATATTATTTTCTCCAAATAACTATGGCTAGATCACCTTATAACATAAAGCATATTATTAAACTATATTAATTTTGATTGGTGATGATATCTTGACAATACATAGATAAGGGATGAAATAAAATAGTTTCAATAAGTTTTTTGAATTACCAAATGAACCACATATCATTGGTGGCTTAAAAACCCCCATTTGGCTTAGAAACACCTCATTTCAAATGCCAAGGCATTCCATACTGGTAGAAGATCAATGGGGTGTTACAAGAATTATATGAAGTCATGAAGAATTATGATATTAGGATCCACCATGATACTAAACATGCATTCTATTCCCTTTATAGGAACTCACATAATAGAAATTATTATAAAAAGGAACTCACAACATCACATGATTTATATCTAGGAATGAACTATAAACTACTATATAATCCTAAAAATATTTCACATTTTTGTTCTATAATTAAGAACGGATTCTTAATGTATACCTTAATACTATATTGTTATGAGAAAACTATGTTACCGTGTTACCCTGAGTCATGTGGTGATACATATATAGCTATAAGGGAGTTCTTGATCCCCATTTTTGTCTGAGTAGCACTTGGATTCACAAAACAATAACATGTGAATTAATTTTCTTATAAAATATTGTATGAAACTGATATATATCAATATTCTCAAAGAATATTTATAATGAGACAGTACCAAAAACCAATGTTTTATATAAAAACAGAAATAATAAATCATCAATTTACAAAAAAACAATCAATATAATCCAATATCCCAAAGGACAAGCCACTATGTTCATCAATTTTTAAATAACATCCACCCCCTCCAATATGAACATTACCTTTACATACACATGGAACAAATAATTATACAAACACTTGAAGGTAAAGGCAACATGTGAGTTAAAAATTTCTAGAAGGGTCTCAACAATTTATATACAATAAAATTCCCAAATAATTAATGAAATCATTCATTCAATTGTATTAAAAAACAAGGTAGTAGATTTAATATATTAAAATTAGTCATTGAAAATATATCAACAATGGAAAACATTTTATACAAGGATTCAATATAGACATTAGAGAAAATATTTTTCCTAAATCATTATGAATTTTTAATATAGATTCAAAATTATTGGATTATGTATAAAAAATTAATAAAAAGAAAGATTTTCTTATTCCATAAGGCATGATAGTTTAAATTTATGGGATAATAAAACATCACATATACGGATCACATAAAATATATTCACAAATGTCCCTTGGGATCATTTTATATATGACACATCAACATATAATTAGGAAAAATATATAATAAAGTATGTTTTTTAGTGTAGTAATTCATCAATAAATTTTTAGGGAAATAATGACCTAGCATGATTCTATGAAATAATATATTAACATTTTGGTATTTCATGTACTCAATTAGTTAATAGAAAATGGAAATTAATTTTATTTCTAAATACATCCAAATCACACAGTTTTACCTTTTCAAAATAATAATTTATGTTCAAAACCAACATATTGGTTTTCCATCATTTGATAACATATAAATTTAAAACTAATTCGAGGCTTTCATCAAAAAAATTTATTCCATTTTATAAAAATCGATTTTCAAATAAATTAATAAATTTAATCAATTTTTAATAAACCCAAAATTTAAATTCTAGTAGAATTGGGGGTTTTTCCGACATTCCATGAAAAATAAAAAGAATGTTCCAATTCAAATTAAATTTGTTTTTCAAAAAAAAAATTAAATATCAAAAAAAGAAATTTATGTTTCAATCATATTGGAAATCATAAATATAACAACTTACATTTATCACTTTATCATGATGTCCATAATGATAAGATCCATCGATGAATTAAGGAATATTGGTTCTATGATGTCATCCAAGGAAATTAATTCAATAAATTGAATTTTAGATCCATTATTCACAATATGATCTATCAATGTTGAAGGAGTAAAAAAGAGAGAAACAATAAATGAATGGATACAATTAGATAAAGATATTAATTACATCTTCAACTATGATAAATCTAAAAATGAAATGAATATAAATGGTTAGAGGGATTAGAAAACATCTATTGAAGGTTGTAGTTTAATAGGGAAGGAAACCAAGATTAATTTAATAATATTTTCAAATGTTTCTCCTACATAAATCATACACTATGTATTTTAAATTAAGTGTTAACAAATTTCAGTTCATGAAATGGTTGATTATTTTATATAATGAAAACATGATCTAATTTTAATTCAAAAACTAACAATTAATATTTAAACATTGGGTAAAATATATAAGTCATTTAACATTTTACGATTTGTAATTTTTTTTGAAAATATTCATGGAGACATTTTCTAGTCATGTATCACCATTATATGATGCGTAAATCTCCAAGATACTATAGAACATCCATTTTTATGATGAAAATTGCTAAAAAATACTTGAATTCATCATTATAAGTATCCTGCCAATTCATTCATGGCTCTAGACAAAATATGAAAAATTAACTCAAATACAAGGGCATAGAACATTCCTTCCATATAGATAACGTGATGTTACATGAACTATTAAGTGTTGTTAGTACATTTAATCAAGCCCCTAGAATTTTTTTATTAGAGAAATGGATTTAAATAAAATTCAATCTATAACCAATGTAATCAATAAATGTAATTTATGGATTATTGGTAATAGTTGAAACCCCAAATTATTAGAAGTTATATTTCTAATGCATAAAGGATAAAAATAATATATATTTCATAGTTTATTGAATGTGTAAAAAAACACTATGTAAGTGATTTTAATTTTATAAAAAAATAAATTCTCTATAAAATAGTTTTTTTATTATAAAAAAGTGTTATGTAAGAATAATCCCAAAATATCAACTAAAAATAAATTGGTTTTGATTTGTAAAATATTATTTGTTAACAATGTCAGGCCTAATAGTATTTGGTTGCAAAAGGTTATTGTATTTGATATATTTAATTATTTAAGCCTTATACATAATTTTTATGTCCTTTAATAGATCCTTAACGAATATGGATATTTATAAACATTCTTTTTATATGGAAACATTAATAATTTTGTAAAATTAAATCCAAAATGTATTTCATTTCAATCATAATATTCACTTTAAATGAACTAATTATATTATACAAGGGGAGAGAAATTTTTTATTATAATTTTGAATAAACTGTAACACTCCTCTCACACTATCATATTATGTAATGAATCAATATAAAAAATAGTTATTACGTTATATCAAACCATTAAATGATAATTCAATTACATATTAAATATCATACAACATATTTACATTGTTATGAACATTGTTTTATTTCTCTCACATAAAAAATGATGTTTATTATAATTATTATTCCTGGGAAAAATATTTTTTTCTATATTAATTTAAAATAAATGGATGAATTATGGATTTCATAATGCAAAAATATATTCTTAACATAATAATTTTTAAAAAATTATTTTATAAATTAAATTTCATATAAATGGTATTCAATTACTTAATATTTTCTAACAAAATTCAGTTATTTTCATTAAAAAAAATCAAAATATACATTACGAATTTGTTAATATGTATTTCAACTCATCAATTTGAAATGTACCCTAAAATTTTTTAGAATAAAATTAATCTTTGTAACCATTCAAAATCATAAAATTTTATTGCAAAAATCTATCAATCCATTAAAATTCCCTCATTGTAATGATATTCTCAAATATATATAATTAATCTTATTTGAGAGGCATTAATATATACCTATCATTCAACTTTAAGAAAATATTTTTTTAATTTTTAAATATAGGTAATTATTTTCCTAGCTTATTTGGAGAGTATTAATTTTACTATATATAGGATTTCATGGGAAAACATTCTGGAAAAGATAAGGATGCACATCATTTTTAATAACATGAAGATCAATATTCTTAGATTGTTAATAATGGAATAAATTCTAAAAAATTTTGGTCCATGATTAATATATAAAAACAAATATTAGTGAAATTTCATTTTTATTTGAAAATACATAGAAAAAAATATAATGAGATGAAAAATAATCTACTTAAAAAAATTATACAATTAAAAGTAATTATCAAAAGGTTTCTTGGGAGATCAATTCCGAATATAGAATTAAACTCCATTAATGTTTAGATGATATGTAAAATAGATATAGATGGATGAGAAATAGACACAATGTCTAATCATGATCATAAAAAACATCATTTAACCAAAATTTTTTAATTGTATTCATTACATCAGTGATATGTTGATGTACCATGGAGAATATAATAGTTATAAATAATTCTAACAAATTTGAGTGAAAAAGTTCATTTTTTGGAGAGTATATATTAACCATCAATTCCATCAAAAAATAGATTTTATTATTCAACTAAATCTATTTTCTTTAGTCAATATATATTTATATATATTTACATTTATATATTACAATAAGTTTAATATTAAAAAAACTAATAAAATGTTTTATAAATCATTTTTTATTTAAAATAAGGCAGAGAGAGTAATTAAAAATTTACCAAAAATTTACGAGAGCGTTTTGGGGGAGGTTAAAATTGTAAGGAACAAAAAAAATTTAGAAATCACCATGACAACATATCTGTAAAGTATATATTGGAGAAATTTCGTTAAAATTTTGTACTCTTTTTTGCTAAAGGATTTCATGAAATTTAATTATTTTCATATTTCAAAATTTTTATAAATTTTTTATAGTTATATTTTTCATTTGGGGTTTTACCATCAAAATGAAACGATTATAGAGAATGTGTTGATTATCAATTTTCTTATTTTGTTTTTTATTTTGATTCACACAAAGACAAACATTTATATTAGAAATGATGTCTCCTAAAGTTATTTTCATGGTATTATTTAATAAAATAATAATTTTTCTAATGAAATAATATTTATTCATTAACATAAGGGAGGTTATATTTCATATTGAAAGAAATGTATTACTTAATTGTATCATATGTAATCTGAAAACAATGTTCATACAATACTATTTTTTTTGAATGTATTGTTTGTATATTATACATTTAGAGTAAACGTATGGATTTGAAAACCTAATTTGGGATTGAACTACAATATAGAGGAAACATTTTAAGGTTTATCATCCCTAATTTTTTATTAAATTTTATGATTTCAAATTAGATTTAGGATATTTTCATTATGTAGGAATGCCCTACATTTGATGTTGATAAATACACAGTGCTAAATAATATATTATTTATTAGTTTTTTTGCAAGAGTGTTCTTGAATTAAGTATAATTTTTGTTTTGTTTAATGACCAATTCAATTTCATATAAACAATAGATTAGTGAAATCATACTTATAAGGGGGAAGTCATGACTTCATTTGAATGTTCTGAATTATTGTATTTATGCTTTATCATGTGATATTTATTGACATGTTAGAATATTGGGTCAATTTTTGATGAACTTAGTTCAAAAAAACATTGTTTCACGGTGGGTAGCCTTCAAAACCGGCATATAAACATGGAACATGAGTCCAAAAACAATCAGAACCTTTTAGAAAATAATGCTACATTTTTTTGATGTGTAACCTAGTGGTGTAGTGTCAATGTAAAACATGTGAAAAAAATCTGGTGGAGGAATCTTTCATATAGGGATTATCTTATTATAACCACAAATTAGCTGTTAATTTTGAAAATATTATAGAAAAACCATACAACTAGTCATTGTATATGATATATAATAGAAAAATTTATGAAATTTTATTGGTTCCCCAGATTAATTATAATATAATTCATCTCTATTTGTTATTGTTTTTACTAAATATAATCTATTGTCCATTGTTTTTTCACTCCCCCTAGCATCTCATTGTTTCTAATTGATTATATTTAGTTTCATTGTAACAACCCCAAATGATAAAGGTTTAAATGACTAAATGATATGACTCATGTCAACAAGGTACACCTTTATTATCGGGTGCCCGTCTGATTAGAACTCCACAGTTAAGCGTGCTTGGATTGGAGTAGTAATCAGGATGGGTGACTTTCTGAGAATTTTCTCAAGGTGTGTGTGAGTGAGGAAAAAGCACAATGAAAAGGACATGTGTTGGCATATGGGGACTATCATTAGATATATGAACTATTCGAGAAGGTGGGTGGACTCTAGGGTGGGCCCACATGTATGCGGGGCAACTGGTGGTACCTGGTGGGAAAGGACCTGACAGCCATGTTAAGGCGGGCTGTCTTTGCTATCACCGGGACCCAGTTGTCACATTTGGTATCAGAGGTGGTACCCAGCCTTTAGTGCGGTGCACTACCTGAGCTGAGATGTAGGGCCCACAACGGGGACGTTGTTCTCTAAAGGGGGTGATTGTAACACCCCAAAATGATAAAGGGTAAAATGAATAAATGATATGACTCATGTCACCAAGCTGCGCCTTCTTTTTTGGGAGCCTGTCTGATTAGAACTCCACAGTTAATCATGTTTGGCCAGGAGTAGTAATCAGGATGGGTGGCCTTCTGGGAAGTTTCCCAAGGTGTGTGTGTGTGTGAAGAAAAAGCACACTGGAAAGGACATGTGTTAGCCTGTGGTGACTATCATTAGTTAGATGACCCGTTCAGGCATGTGGGTTGACCCTAGGGTGGGCCCCATATGTCTGCGGGGCAACTGGTGGTACCTGGTGGGCCAGGATCTGACGACCATGTTACGGCAGGGTGTCTGTGTTGTCACCGGGACCCGGTTGTCACATTCATCAGGGAAAATTTTTCATTTATCATGGATTTATTCTCCTCACATCTATAATTATCTCACTTTTTCAATATAAATTGTAACACCTCCAGTTATTATTTTTTTCATTTTAAACAAACTCATTCTCTTGAAAAACATGCAATGCACGTAACAAAAATATTAGTCAAGAAATTATAAAATTATAAAATATTATTTAAACATTACAACTATAACCTAGATATTTTGTTCCACGGTATGAGGATGACTAAATAAAATTTAAAAATTTTGTCCATCTATTGATTATAAATTAAACACGAATCATTTTAAAGTAATATAAATGTTATCGAAAAAAACTTTTTTTCCTAAAAGGATGTTATGTCATGATTAATAAATATAATTTATATTTATATTTTTCAAATTTTAGAATTATTTTAAAAAATTAAATGAATTTTTGATATCATCATATTAAAATTAAGAAAGGGTGTAATTTTTAGTAAATTTTATAAAGGTTTCTTTTTATTGGAAAAAGTAAGAAAATTGTTTTCATTGGAAACAATAATTAAATTTTAATTATTTTAAATTTTAGATAATATTTTAAAATAATAATGTAATATTAGTTCAAATATAGTATAGTAAATGCATTTGAGGTCACTATAAAAATTTTAATATTGAAATTTGATATTAAAACCACATGTAATTATTATAATTATCTCTTTGTAAGCCTCCGATTACATTTTGTATACACAAGTATTTTTAATTAGATTTTAAAAATCATATGAACTGAATTAGGATAAAATGGATTACAATTTATAATAAATCTAATTTATTTAATGTAATAGTGACAACATAATAATTTTCATATTTGACTAATAAATGTTTTAATAATTAATTATCAAGGTAAAGGTAAAAGATGATTTACATGGATGTTAAACTGAAATGATGTTTTATAAATTATATAACCAAAATATACAAGTCTCATTTTATGGACATATATCAACCCAATATTCATGAATTATAGATAATGACATATTTTGGAGGACTGAGGAATATAAACATTATTATCATTTCCCCATTTCAAAAATTCAATTTGTGTCATCTCCCCCACTTATAAAAGGCCACCCCCACTACTCCAATATTCACTATTCCAATGAAATTTGGTTGTACCATTACCTACCCAAATAATATACATACTCTAATATTAAATTCTTAATGTTCTTGGTTTAATAAAAAAATATACTAGGATGTTATTTGGAGAAAACCTAAAGTGGTCATCTGAAGAAAATGGTAATATTTATAAATTATTATTTGTATTTTATTTTTGAATCCAACTCTTTCAAATCATAATAAATCAAGATAGTATAATAACAAAATTTTCTCCCATATACTATTATGCTGTTATGATAATGGGATAACCAATATTTATCTACTTATCCATCTAATAGAAAATAAAATTTGTGATCATGTATGCGATACACTACCACCTCCGGATCCAATTTAAGTTATTTTCCATCAACACCTATCATTGTCCAACATACTGATTGGTTTAATATATTTATTTATATATATAATATATATCATATAATAATACATGTTGAATTATAATAAACCATCCGTTTTTAATTTTTGATCTATTTAAAATACAATAGTGTCGGCCATGTATACAGAGGAATGTCACCTCGTGTTGATATTTCATTTTTTTATACATTCGATTCACATGGAAGTTAATATGAATATATTTATTTAATATATACTATATAAATTAAATAATATTAATTATGAAAATTAATATATCATAACCATCTTTACCCTCTCACCCTTTCACTTTTATGTGGTGTATATACTTCCCATTTGATGCATATAACATGAATACCTATATATTAAAGGAAATTAAATGTTTATTTAATGAATATTAGTTATTGTTTATCAATTTTAATGTAAAAAAATAAGTAAAATATTATCATAAAATCTCACCTCCCCTTTTGATATTTTTTGCTTTCTCTTGAAACATTCACATTCATATTACCATTTTTCATTGGAAGCTAAATTTATCTTAATTAGTTATATTATTGTATAATGTATATGATGAATACCTAAAATATATTCCTTATGTATAGATATCAATTAGGTTGAATGTTATTTAATTTACTTGGGAAAAATTGATAAATCTATATCGATTAGTCTATATTATTATTTTATGATAAGGAATAATGATTATTTAATTATATTTATTATTCAATATATGAGAATTATTTTTGACATACAGTTATAGGTGGGGTCTAGTAATAGTTATCACATTGACAAATTTATTGCTCTCAAGAGACAAAATAGATGCTAAAATTAAAAGGTTTATTACCTGTATTTTAAAAATGACATTTAAAAAATTGATAAATTATATGTATCATGACGTCTAAGAAAAAAAATTAATAATTTAGAATTTATGTCATTGATAATTCAGTTATCATTAATATCCATGATATTTCCCCATTGATAATATATTTGGGTTCATTTCATTAATAGTTTATTTATTATGTACATTGCGTTTTCACTTATTTACATTTGTATAATAATAATTCCTTATCAAATTATTATAGATGAGTAATTTACTAAGTGGAACATTTTTTATTTAATTTTACAAATTTATTTCTATTAATTGATTCGTTATTATTTCCACTATATGTAACAACTTCAATTAATTTAATCGCATAATTTTTTCCAATTCCATGGGATATGAAGAAGAAATCATCAAATGATTCTCAAGGATGCAAATCATTTTATTGTTATGTATTATTTTTTATTATTATTCCCATTTAAAATATTGTATATGTTATATATATGGTTCTTCAATACTGTAACAAAATACTATTCATTAAGATGAGATTTTTTGTATCTCTTACTAATTTCAATAAGTAGAGAATGGATCTGGGTTATTTGATTCGAGGTCATTACATGAATCACATTATATAAATGTAGATCCCATATATGTTTTGAGTATAACAATATATGGATGTATATAATTTTCATTTTGGTTATTAGGATTGTGTGAATCCCTCATTATAAATTCTTGTTGTATATAATAATGGTGATGATATTACATGACGAGTGATGTTGGAAAGTCAAAATAATGTTCTTCCCAATATAGTAATTATGAAGAATGAGTTAACTATAATAAAACAAAAAATATTATGATATAAAATTATTGTTAATGATTGATTTGTAATTTTAATTTTGCATTTATATTTTTTATGTTAAAAAATTATATGTACTTATATGGTGGTTGATAAAGTGTTTTGAATGATGATTTTCTCAATTTTATATCAAAAGGATTTTTTTAAAATAATAATTTTTTACATGGATTAGAGTTGATAATGTGTTGTTAATTATTCAGAGTATTTATTTCTAGGATTTTTTTATGTTTTTTAGGAAAATTAATAATAATTTATTCTTCATCATGTCCAGACAAGGTAACCATAGTACTTTTACATGGTTTTGGGACATGTTAACCACTATTCTTTACTGATAATTCTATTTAACAATGGAACTCCAGGTTAGTTGTAAGGTTTAGTAATGATATGTATTTCTATATCCCTCATGTTGTCGAATCACATATTTTTTATTATTTAATGATTTCATCAATGTTTGTATTCTTATGAATGTTTATTTTATTAAACCTTTGATTTAGTTTTTCATTTCCTTATTCAATGTTTTAGAACATGAATTATATGTTTAATGAAAATAAAGTGTTTCTAAAATAATATATATATTTCATATTTTATAAATAAAAATGGTACTTCAAATATTTTTTTTAACTTGGAATAAAAAATTAAATTATATAAATATATTATGTAGCTTTTGGCTGGTATATTATTAGGTTTTATAGCACCAATTGAAAACATCCATTGGATTTATATAAAAGTTGATAATTTTTTAGGTAATGAGACTAAGAGTACATATTATATTGGAAATTTTTGACACCTTTTTCACTCCCAGGGGTAAGGTATTAGTTTTTTTCATTCTTCCAAAATAGTTTTCTTAGGTGAATTGTTTTTGGGATCCACGGGGTTTTTTTGGAGTATTTATTTATCAACCACACCGTCTTCATAATTATATTTATTATCCTGATTATTAACTATTTATATAACTATTAAATATATAATTCTATCTTTCATGTTTTATTATTTTCATTGTGTTAAATAAAAATCGATATCATTAATTACCCTCCAAAAAATCACTTGTTATTGGTTGATTATTTGCAGTGGTTGTAGTAACATCAAAAAAAAATATTCTGTTGAAAAAAGTAATATGATGGAATTTCAGTCAAAAAGCTTCTATCTTTTATTATTTTAATAATTGGAAACATGTTATATTAGAACACCACAAACTGATTTAAAAACCCAAAATTTCTTCACCTCCCCCACTCCATCTTCATTTGATTGGCACCAATCCCCCCGACCTCCTCCTACCACCTTCCAGACATGACCCCAACACCTTCAACTCCTTAACAACCATTGATCCCTTGCCCCGCTGAAATACCATATTTTTCTCTGACACAAAACCATCTACCATGAAACACTACCCTCCGACCTAACTCTCTTATGTGGGAACACAGTCCCCCACCCCTCTGAACACTCTATCCCTAAATATTCCCATTATCGATGGGGATTCAGACTCCCCCCATCAGACCTCCCTCTCTGTGGATCAATTTCTATACATGATGGCTCTGATACCATCCTTGGTGGAAAAGAAGACCCCCCATTATGGTTGTATGGTTATTTTAATCACCAAAAATTTATTATTTAATAACTTTATATGGACAATCAAGGGTGATAAAAAGTGTATATATCTTGTTTTTATACATTATAATTTAATATATATAAATATATATATTTGATTAAAAATGTGACTTATTTTATATTATTTTACTGGAGTAAGAATAAACATAAAATTTTAAAATATTTATTTTATTTAACAAATTATTATGATATAAATTTATTATAGAATCTAGATCATTAATAATATCATGGTTTTATTTGATATTAATGAATTAAACTAACTTCAATATATGGTAATGCCTCTAATTTTTGACATATTTATAATTGATACTATTATAAAACTCATTAACAATTGGGGGTGGGGTTTGGGGTAACAAAAGGTTTCATCACAAACCATGGAAGTATATCTAAGGATAATGGTCTTCAAATGTGATTTTGGAGACTTTTTATATTTATTAGAATGAATCATGATTTATGAATATGTGAGGAAAAATTTATATTATTAAAATCATTTAAAAAATTATACACTTGTTAGGGTTACCTTTTACATGCATGATAATCAGTCATTGGTTATGGGAACTGGATCATTGAACATAGTTTCATTTATTTTATTTTAACTAACATGATTTTTATGAGAGATAATTTTAGAGAATAGTTTTTTTATTGATTCATGTGAATTATTTTTTATCATTATAAATAAACAGTACAATCCCAATTGTTTCTAAAAATATATGATAATGATTCCCCTTATCATAAAACTACGGGGTTTTATATCCCATGAGGGTAAAAAAAGATATTCAATATATTAAATGGTCGACTTTAAGACCTTCTCAAACCCACATTTCATTATAAAAAAATAATAAAATTGCACAAAAATTCATCTCCAACCCATATCCATATGATGCACTATTTTCTCATTAATCAATAATGAAATTTCAAATATAGAAGTGCACTATACATATAAAATATTTTTGTTGGTTTTTTAATTTTATCCTTTTTCATTTAATATATTTGTTTAAAATTTAAATATTTGAAATAAATAATTATTTATTAATTATAATATATTTTTTGATGAAAATTATATAGTAGATCATTTAGAGATGAATTAACTATGGATACTGCATTTTGATATACACTTACATCAATTATAATTGTTGGGATAGAGATGGTTTATATGGTATAATTATTTTATGTATATATAAAAAAACATAATCTTTTGTGTTGATTTGTTTTAGGCATCCAATAGTGTGTGATATTCAAATAATTTATTAGTTACATTCATATTTTAATGGTGGTCACTTTTTCATTGTATGACCATGGGAAAGGGTTCAAATAATGATCAATATAGAATTTTTTTTAATATAATGAATCTTCAAGTGTTACTAAACATGGGTTGAATACAACATTATCAATTTATCCCATAAAAATAATATTCCGTACATTTAAAATATAAAAAATGATACCACATTTTCATATTTAATGTATATTTTTTTTGAAATAACCACCATTATATATTAATTTTATGGATCTACTATTAGACATTTGTAGAAGAATTTATATGAAAATTTAATTTTTAAAATGATTAATAGGAATGGTAATTCAAAGGATGTATTTAATGATAATAAGAATTTGGTCTCAATGAATATAATGATTTTTTTTTCAAAAATGATAATGATATTTCTTAATTTGATTTATTGTCAATGAAAAATCATGATAAATACATTTTACATACACCATTAATGAATGTAAATGTTATTGATGGATATTCACGTAACATAACAAAGTCGTGCTGACTTAAAACATCAAAATATACATGGATTTAAAATTCATTACTCAATTATTTTGATGGTATATTATTTTCTAGGTAATATGAGTAATACATTTCATGAAAAATGACTATGATTATAGTTGCGTTTTGTCAATTTTTTATATTTATTTTTTAGAAAAATAATAAATACATCCAAGGTAGATAAATTAAAAGAAATACTTTTCTTAACACTGTGTAATATGGATATGTTATTTTCCCCTTCATTATTCACAATCAATATTCATTTGATGGTTATTTGGTTGAAGAAGTGAACATGGTGGACCAGTACACTATCGATGGATGTATCCAATTGAGTGGTACATTGATATATTTTATATTTTTATTGGTGAAAGAAATTTTATGAATCTGTTTTTAATTTCTTTAAATATTTATCTTATGCTTCCCTATCAAGTAATTTTATCATTTGTAATCATATGTGGGGTATATAGCTCACCCATAAGGCATTATTACCGAATTCCACATAGTTGAAGTGTAATTAATTCCCAATTCTATGTATTTAGATTGGATTGAGAACATATTGAATCATGTTGGATATACTAATGATTTATCCACCAATTATCATTATGAAAATTAATCATCAGTATTATGAAAAATATATGTGAACAAACAAGTCTTAAACCAAATTAATTGGGTTTATGATTTTCTTTCCATTGTATTATAATTTTCATTAGTATGATTTTATAATAACAAAATTGAAATGAATAGAAATAATTTTTTTTAATTATAACATATTTTGATGTTTTGATATTTTTAAAATTCACTATTAATATTTTTGTATTAATATGGTCAAATTAAAGATATTTGGGATATGAACCCATCAAATCATCATTGATTTCCTGGAATGATGTAGTTAAAATCATATTTGGGAAGGGGAATCATGTATGTATATGGTGGATGGGTTCGGGGCATACACCATCAGCTGTATTTGTTATGGTCACCTAATTTATTACTGCAACACTTGGGAGAGTTTGAGTAGTGCTATTGATCAGGAATCACAAAGTGAAATTGAATAATTGAATGAAAAAGTGAAATAACAATAATCTTATGTGAAAGAACATGATAGATGGAATTCACAAAAGGGAACTGCTTTAGATTCTATATTTTTGTGGATTCCCATCAATATCTCCAACGATATTCCCATCCCAATAGCTCATCCAGCTAAGGTAAATTTTAAAATCCATATATCTATCATGTATTTTCAAAGAACACATAAAATATCCATAAATAAATATAAAATGAATCTTATAAATAGAAAACAATAATTTTATGTCATACTGACAACATTCTATGCATGTTTGACATTTTGATGATTCATTCAAGTCAAAATTTAATTATAAATCATTATTTATGTGTCAGAAAATAGAATGAAATTTTTTATCAAATTTTTCTTAGAAAAAAAAAATATTAATTTAAGAAATACATTAAAAGCATGTTTCAGGTCTCAAAATCAAGTAACCAACATATAATTACACTGAAATTAGGGTGTGATGACCATAGATTTAATTGTAAAAAATTGGAACCAATGGCATGTTATTCTTAAGGAATGTTTTCCCATTATGGTTGTAAAACATTTTACGTGTTTTAAAATAATAAAACATATTTTAAATAGAAAAAACTACATAAATATCTTCATATTGAGCTAAATTACATTTAAAACAACTGATGAATTATGTATTTTGTTTAAATGAAGAAAATACATCAATTTGATAGGAAGTGTGGTCGAAATGACGTAGGAAACACTTCTTAATGGAACAAAAGATGTTAAAAACAGGTGTAATAGGGTCTAAATGTTCCAAATGATGTCATATTTCCATTAAATCCAAGGAACAATACCATAGACTTTATTGTGAAATGTAGGAAGTGACAGAAGATAATTCGAAATGACAGTTTTCCCGTTATGGCTGTAAACATGTTTTTAGTGTTTTAGAACAGTAAAATGATCACATAAGGGTCAAAACCATAGAAGAAGAACTAATATTGAAATTGAATCAACTTCAAAACAAATATGAGTTATTTTTTAAGTATAAAAAATCTTAATATTATGATGTGAAATGCGTTCAGAATGACTTGGTAAACAATTCTTAATGGTATAGAATCTACAAAATACAAGTTTCTTGGGGTCAAAAACTACAAAACAATAAAATACTTTCTTATAATCAGGGGAAATGACCATAGAATTAATTGTGAAATGATGTAATCAATGGAATGACATAATAAATTATATTTTTTCTATTATGGATGTCAATGCGTTTTTTGTGTTTTAAAACACCAAAACATCCGTAGAATAGTGAAAATCATAGAAATCAACCTCATATTGATATGAATTCATTAAAGAATTATTAGTGAGTTATTTTTGACAAGTATGAATAGTAGAATGGAATTCCAACATTCCATTTCATCAGAATGACTAAGTTGCCACTTCAATAAAGTAAAAAATCATATAGAAGCAAGTGTATATGTGTCAAAAACAAAGAAAACGACATAAGATTACCCAAAAAGAAAATTAAAATGACAATATATTTGATTGTAAAATGTATAAATTGACAATATATAATTTTGTACAATAAATTTTCTATTAAGGTTGTAAACACAATTTAAATGTTTTCAACCACTAAAGCATGCATGGAATGGTCAAAACAACAGAAAATGGCCTAGGATTGTTTTGAAATGATTAGAAACCCATAGTTCTGTTATTTTTTTCACACACCTAATACTCATAATTTCGACATATAGAGTGGTCATAATGACTCATCAACCAATTCTTAATGGTATAAAATCCATTAAAAACATGTTTTACTGGAAAACATAAGGTAAATGAAATCATAGTTCATTAAAATAAGGTTCAAAGACTATAGATTTAATAATAAATTAAATAACTGATGGAACATCATTCTGAATGATGGTTCCTCTATTATTTCCTTAAAATCATTATTATTGTCTTAAAATACAGAAACATGCCTGAAATTGTTAAAATCATAGAAAATAACAATATTTTGATGTCAAATCCTTATAAAAACATTACTGAGTATCTTTTGATGAGAATGCATAAAAAATATAAATTTCATGCACATAATGTGGTCAGAATGAATCAGTTACAACCTATTAAAGGTACAAAATAATTTTAAATCAGGTGCCTCTTGGTCAAAAATAGGTAAGTGTCATCATATTTCCATGAAATCAGGGGAAAAGGAACATATATTTAATTGTGAAATGTAGAAACATATAGTACGTCATACATAACAATGATTTCTCCATAATAGATATAAATGGTTTTTTGGTTTTTTTAAAACACTAAAATGTACATGGAATAGTAAATACCAGATAAAAAGACCTCATATTGATATAAAATCATTAAAAACTACTTTAGGGTTATTTTTTGGATATACACATAGACAAAAATTAATTTTGGATGTGTGGAGTGGTCAAAATGACTTAGTAACCACGTCAAAAAGGAAAAAACCTTGTAAAAGACATGTTTCTTAGGGGGGAACAACATAAAATAATTAAAAATATAATTGTAAAGGACCATATATTTAATTTTAAAATATATGAACTAAAGGTATTCTATTGGGAATGACGGTTATCCAATTATGGATGTATACAGATCTTAATGTTTTAAAATAGTAAAATGCGTCTGTAAGAGCCAATACCATAGAAATCAAACTCATATTGACATAAAATTGATTCAAGAAAAATGATGAGTTATATTTTATGATTTTATATACAAAAAACTTCATTATAATGTGATGTGTAGTCAGAATGACTATGTGTCCACTTCTTAAAAATAAAAAGTCCATTAAGAGCATGTTTGAGGGGTAAAAAGTATAAAAATGCATCAAATTTCAGTAAAATATGGGGAAATGTACGACATATTTGATTTTGAAATACCTGAACTAACAATCTGTCATTCCAAAGTGCAATATTACTGTTACAGTTCTAAAAACAATTTTACTTTTTGAGAAAACTAAAACACCCCTTGAACTATAAAAATATATATAATGACCTTGTATAGTTGTGAAATCATAATAAAACAACCATTTATTTATATTAAATATGTACACATAGAAAACACATCATTCGGATGTGCAGTGTTGTTATAATGACATAGTAATTAATTTTAGGTAAAAAATAGATTTAAAAAACAATCTATTAGTTAATAATTGAAAAAAGATGTTTGATGTCCCTAAAAGTATGGGATAATAACATTATAATTAATTGTGAGATGTATGAATAAACAAAATTTCATTCCAAATGATGGTTTCCCCATTATGTTCATAATTTGTCTTAGTATTTTGAAACACTAAACGTGCATGTAACATTAAAACCCGTAGAAAATGACATCATATTACTGTGAAATTATTGGACAACCAATGATGTTTATTTTTGAACATGTATTCATAGAAAAAAATGTATTTGGACTTATTTTGATGAAAAAATGACTTAGTATCCTCATCTTAATGGTATAAAATCCTTTAAAAAAACTACTATGGGGGTCAAATAATGGAATTGATGTTAGATTTCCTTGAATTTAGGAGAAAATAAAAATATATTTAAAATTGACATGTACGAACTGAAGACACATTATTTTGATTGAATAATTAATTATTATGGACATATATACATTTTTAGTGTTTTAAAACACCAAAAATGTGATTGGAATGGTCAAAACCATATTATAAGAACCCATATTTATTAGAATTAATTCTGAAACCACCGTTGATATATTTCTGACTTGTACACAAGGAAGACACATCATTCTCACATAAGGTGTGTTCATAATGACTTAGTAAAAAAATCATAATGGTACAAAATCCTTTAAAATATATAGATTACGAGCCAAAACGATGAAATGATGTCATATTTCCTTAATATCATGGGACGTTTACCATAGATTTAATAATGAAATATAAGAATCGATGGTATTACTTTTAGATTGATGGATGTCCTATTATTGCCATTTATTTTTTCTTGAATTTTAAAACACTAAAACAAATGTGGAATGGTGAAAACCAACTAACGCTACCTCATATTGACATGTAATCATTATAAAATTTCCACATAGTTACTCATTGTTGTGTATATGTAGAAATAATGTCTTTTCAACCTCTGGTGTGTTCTGAATTACTTAGTAACCAAATTTAAATGGTAAAAAATTCTGAAAAAAAAATTTCTAGGGGTCAAAACCAAGAAAACATCATGTTATTTCCCGAAAATATGGGGAAAACAACTATAGATTTAATTGTGAAATATATGAACTGAATTCAATTCAATTTGAATGACAGTTTTCCCATTATGACCATTAATATATTTTTTTGTTTTAAAATAGTAAAATATGTATTAAATAGTGAGAACCATATTTAATGTACCTATATTGTTTTGAAATCATTTTAGTTCAACATGTGAGTTATGCATGGAAAAATTATCATTGCAACATGAAGTCTAGTTATAATGACTATTCATCTACATCTTAATGTTACAAAATTCATAAAATTTTTTTTTTCAGTGGTCAAAAATAAGTAAAAAATGTAATATTTTCCAAAAATAAAGTGATAACTACCAAATATATAAATTTGAAAATAATGAATTTATGATATGTCTTTCCAAGTGATGGATTTTCTATCATAGCTGGAAATTTATTTTTAGATTTTTAGTACACATAAATGTGTTTGGACCAGCCAAAACCATATAAAATGATCTTATATTGACATGAAATTATTGAAAAACTAAAGATGAGTTTTTATTTATGTAAACATATAAATAAAATTCAATTTAGACTTCCGGTGAGGTTGGAATGACATAATAACCCATTCATAAAGGTAAAAAATCATTTTAAAGCTAGTGTGTGGGAGTCAAAAACTACATAAACAACATTGTATTTCCCTTATATTAGAGGAAAATGAATATATAAATAATTTTGAAATGTAGTAATATAAAAAAAATCATTAAAAATATTGTTTTCTCATTATGGTTGTTAATATGTTTTTAGGTTTTTTATTCAATAAAACATGCATGGAATTATCAAAACCATAGAAAATGAAATCATATTGACATGATATCATTGGATAAACACGAATTAGTCAATTTTGATTTTTATGTATATAAAAAACATATTTCTAATGTGAAGTGTGTTTAGAATGACTCATTAACCACTTCATAAAGGAATAAAATAATTTAAAAAGTGTCTTATGGTCAAAACGTAGAAAAAATATTGGATTTACACACATTAAGTAGAAAATGAATATATATTTAGTTGTTCAATGATTTAACTGATGAAAGTTTAATTCTGAATAATGGTTATCTTGTTATGTCTAAAAATTCACTTTTTCTGTTTTAACCCACTAAAACATGAGTAGAATAGTCAAAACCCTAAAAATGACCTCATACTAATGTAAAATCATTGGGAAAACACCACTATGTGATTTTTTCTATGTACACATAGAAAAAATTTCATTCTTACATGACATGTGGTCATAATGAATCATTAACCAATTCCTAAAAATACAAAATCCTTTAAAAACATGTTATTGTGGGTGAAAACCAAGACAACGACATCATATTTCACTAAATTAATGGAAAAAGACAATAGATTTAATTAGGAAATTTAGCAACTAATGTGACATCATTATGAATAAATGCATTCATTTTTATGTCCATAAATGTGTTTTAGTGTTTTAAACACTAAAAGATGTCTGAATTGTCAAAACTATTGAAAACAAATCACATCTTGTCTTGTAATCATTGAGAAAACAACACTGAGATATTTGGTATCTTTAAACATCAACAAATAAATCTTTATAACATGTAGTGTGGTTAGAAATACGTAGTAACCACTTCATAAAGGTATAAAATCATTTAAAAACAATTGTATATGGGTCAAAACTAAGAAAACAACATCATTTTTCTTGAAATCAATGAACAATGAGCATAGATTTAATTATTAAATTTTTTAATAAATAATACATCATTCCAAATGATCATTCTTATGTTTTTTTTTCGTATATGTGTCTTTAGTGTATTAAAATATTAAAACATGTGTGGAATGGTCAAAACCAAATAAAACAACCGTAAATTGACGTGAACTTATTATATAACCGCCGATGATTTCTTTTTGAACTTTATAATAGAGAACATGTCATTGAAAATTTTTTTTGGTTAGAATTACTTAGTTACAAATTCTTAACAGTATAAAATCCTTCAAAAATATGTGTTAGTTATCAAAACAAGAAAAACATAATTGGATTTCCTTGAAAATAGTGGAAAATATCTGTATATTTACTTTAGAAATATAAGAATATATGCAACATCATTTAGAATGGTGGATTTTTCAATATGGATGTATTCATGTTTTATTGGGTTTTACAACACAAAAATGAATATTAAATAGTCAAAAATGTACAAAATGACCTCATATTGACACGAAATCATTTTAAAACCACATTGTTTTTATTTTTGACTAGTACACCTAGACAACACATCATTCCAACATACATTGCGGAATGAATGACTCAAAAACCACTTCATAAAAGAAAAAAAATCTATTTTAAATAAGTGTATGTGGGTCAAAAACTAGAAAACAAAATCAAATTTCTTATAAATCATGAAAAAATGATCATTGATTAAATTGTGAAATCATGGAACCAATGACACATCATTATGAATTAAATTTTTCCTATTTTTTTGTAAACATGTTTTTAGTTTTATATATGACTAAAACATACATGGAATAGTCAAACCCATGTAAAATTACCTCAATATGACATTAAATTATGGGAAATTCACCAAGGATTTATTTTTTACATATAGGACATGTTATCATATCAATATCAGGATAATTTGATTATTATGTAAATTTCAAGAACACATCAGGTATCATTAAAAATAAATTTGAAAATTTCTTTTCCCATTTTTATATTTATGTGTTGAATGTTATATTAAATATATATGTTTATGTATTCCATGTGTTTTCCATCATATAATATTTTTTTTTAAAAATAACTCATTTTTATTAAAAAATTTAAAAAAATTTATGAGCATCATTCTAAATTCGGGGACATTTCCTTTTCTCATTTATTTTTATTAAAATTATTTTTTTCATTTAATGTGGATGATGTTGTTAGTAGAAAAAAGGTTCCCCATTGTAATCCCTGAAATTCCTCATAAATAAGTCATGATGGTTCATTGTTTCTATGATATGTTAAAAATTTATCAATTAATCTACATTAATTATTATTTTGAGTGTTATGATTTATTTTTATTTATATCACCATTGGTGAGATATCATTGTTAGTTTCAATTTATGATATGTAGTTGAGGAAGACATATGTAGTGTAGGCCGTGATGTGGGTGTATATTGGGTATGTGTTTTGAAACATATGATATATATATGAATTGATGATTGAGGTATTAATTGAGAGGTGTATGGGTTGTCTAAGATTTACTATATTATGATGTGGATATCTCTATAGTTTTTTGTGTATATATTATGTAACTATGATGGGATTATCATATATTAATGTTTTCGTTTATCACCATTTTTTTAATACTTACATTTTATTATTAAATTTAATTTTTGCAATAAAATATAATTTAGTGGAGGTTTTTAACAACTTCCTCTTTTATATACAGTTGTGGATATATTAGTATTTTAATTATTTAGCCAGGATATATTTTGTTATAAAATAACCACCATACAAATAAAAACTAAACCACCGCTAAATGATCCAAAATTAAAGATTGGGAAGCCGCTAAGAAATTAATTAAACCACCACTAAATGAGTAGAAACCATGAAATACGTGAATTATTAAGTCACCACTAGTAAAAAAAACTATCTATACTTCCATTTTTGGTAGTGTTATCTGTATATTCATATTTATTTGTGTGGATTTTTGATATACCAATATCAAATAATGAAATTAACAGTGGAATATTCTTAGTGGGGTTCATATTTAAATTTTGAAATAATTCCCATTTGTTTTAATTTATACCCTATGTGTATTTCACAAGGTTTTGGTTATCATAAATATGTATCTATCATATGGTGGATTAGACTCAAGTGACAGATTGAGATAATGTAAGACATTGTTATACAATATTTATGATTAATATTATAATCTACTCCCATCCAAAAATAAAATGTGGATTTTATTATTTTAGCTATTATATTATATAATAGTGTGGAACTTTTTGTAATGTTACATTGTGTTTTTTGGTGTTGAAATTTCCAGATTAAGACTCAGAAGAGGATGAAGGAATGTTAATCTAAAAACTATGTTGTAGAAATGTGTAGGGTATAGGAGTAGGTTGCTTCACCATAGAGGATCCATATCTATTGAGTTTGATCTCTATTGTGTAGATTCTTGGATAAAAACATTTTGTTGGTGGATATGAGTTCGTAGCGGTCACTAGGAGTGTTTTCCTATGATGTGATATGTTGTAAGATAATTTGGAAAATTTTTGTAGTACTATATAACTCATGGTAGCGGAGGTAAATCTCATGTTCAACAATTTTTGTTCATTTAATGGTTGGTATAGTATCATTGAGAAGTGGGATATTGGTTAGTTATCTAGGGTGTTTAGTTATAATGGTTATTCTTATTCTTTGGTCATTATTCCTTCGATATGGACATTGAAATGACAATTTTTATGTTTATAATTCAATAGTTTATAATTTACTATATTAAAGGTTCTGTTTCCATGATTATTGGATATTTCATTGGACATTGTTTTATATATAATATTTATTTTATTATCAAACCCATTGTGGAATTTAGTTCTTCTTTTCACAATGGAATCCTCTGGACATCAGTATAACACTGCATAATATTGGGTGTTCTATTATGGTATCATAATATCCTAATTTAATATAATATCCATAAACCATTTTTGATCCATATCAATATTCTACTTATCATATTGCCTTTAAGACGGACAAGGTTCATCTTTTATAGTTCAATAAACATCATTTAAATGGATTTCTTCTTTGGGTTAATGATTTCAATATTTTTTAATGATATGTGAGTAACCTCCCATCACTCCTTACTTTTAATATTTTTTTAATCAATTACTCATTAACTAGGTTTCTTTTTAGTTGTTCAAAAGACTAGTTTGGTTGAGGTTATGGCCATAGGTTGATGAAGAGGGTTGCATTCTTGGTTATTGATACCTCTTTGGAATGGTTCATTCTTTTTCTATGCCATTTTTCTAAATAAAATTTATGTAATTATTTTGGAAGCAGTGATTGAGGGTTGTTTATTTTTGATACATGTCTCATATAATGTAAAATTATTATTAATTATTTTTTACTTGTAGTTTCTCCATAATTTTCTACTTAAATTTCATTTTATTTTGGTTTGGTCGAAAGGGGATATATATAGAAACCATCTTGATAATAACAATGAATATTTTAATAATGATTGTAACTTACTAAATGTAGTGTGGAAAATGGTATGGTTTATTTCATATGGTTTATGACTTTATTTATAATCCTATAGGATTTATTATTGTTGACTAATGTGTTCCTTCTATGTATTCTGTGTCATTGATGCCACCTAATAACCATGTAATATCATTAAATATATACTTTATTAATAATTTTAATGGACAAATAGGTTGTATGAAATATGTCGTATAGTTTATCAATAATGAAATTTGATTTCATATATATTGTATACTGTGGACTAATTGATTTTACATTAATGTTTGATGAGTCTAGTATATGAGATAGTTTTGTTCATTTGAATGAAAAATATAAGTATTGTTAATAAGAAGAATTAATTGTTGTGAGATTTTATATTAGTATAGAATTAATTATATTGGCTGAGGTGATGTTTATTTTTTATTGGAGTATTTACTTCCATGTTTGATTCCAATAGATATGGTATTATTTTAGTGTTTCCATGTATTAACATAAAACCCTTCTCAAAGTATCATTTTAATTGGTAAATGGTACTAATGTGTAATAGTGGGTTATTAAAATCTTTATTGATTAGATGTGTGATAAGGGATACACTACTGGAAATGGTTGTTATACCAACACAATATTCCAAACGGTTACAAAACCCTTGGGAAAAGACCCCGATAAAAAAAGTTCTATAGAACCATTGGTATATACATATAGTAGTTTTATTTTTCCAATGGTTTCAATGAAACCGTTGGGTATAGTGATAATGAAGTGATTTTTTCAAAAGTTTTTAGTAAACCGTTGGGTATAGTATGAATTAAGATGTTTTTCCCAACGATCTTTTAAACCGTTTGGTATAGTTTTGGAGATTTTATACCCAGCGGTTTATAACCGTTTGGATAACATTACATTCCCAACAGTTTTTAAAAATCATCAGGAAAGTAAATCCCTAAATATCAGCGACCTGCAACTCCATAGATCTTGAAATTTTAGACCTAACCAAGAGATGGACTCACCCTCTCGAGATTTTTTCCCTAAACCTCAACCATCTCGAATGTTTGACTCTAAATCTCATCACAAATGCTAGTTCCCAACACAACATGTCTGTTTTCCAACGATTTTTTATTCCTGTTTAAATCGGTATGTGTGAGTTAATTTATTTTAGATTTGTTCGTCCCATTTAAATCGGTATATTTGAGATAATTTACTTTAGATTTTGTTATTCTATTTTTGTTCAATCTAGTGTGTATTATTATCCCCTTATGAAATTAATGCATATATAATTTTAGGTGACGGTTTTAATCCTACTACCCAACCTTCTCTAGAGGGTGCTGAATCTAATTTCTGATGAGGCACCTATCTTTTATTCATGTAATTTTTGTTCTTATATTATAAATCGGTAGGTGTGCCTTCATTTATTTTAGATTTTTTTCATCCCATTTTTCTGCAATGTATTGTGTATTATGATCTCCTTATGAACACAATCAACATATCAGTTTAGGTTTCGGTTTTGTTGTGATTTATTTGTATATAATGATTTTGGTTGATATTGAAGAGGTCAATATGAGCCTTAGTTATATTATCCTTGGTTTATTTTAAATTTAAGGTCCATCGAATTGATTTCGTTGGTTATCCATAAATACAATTATAGAATGTTTTATCCCGAGAGGAAAGATAAGATACTCATGCATTGTGAATGTACCCCTAAATGTTGTCTTTGAAATATCACACCTTAACATTAAGATGATGATACACACACTATAATTCATTCAATGAAGTGGCACTTCCACATAAACCACTACAGTTAGTTTGGGGTCATTTTCATAGGTGAATGGTGATAGAGCCAAAATTTACTCTATTACATGATCATTTATTCTTACTCCATCAAGCAGTTTGGACATATAGTTGTAATATTTTATGAAATTCAAAACGAGTGTTAGGAATTCATGTCACAATTTTCATAGGTAGTTATAAAGCATTATTAAGGTATTTATATCATTTTTTATCCTAGGAAGGCACCCATAATAAAGATTATAACCATCATAGAACACACCAATGTTTTTCATGCCTACAAATTATTTACTTTTTGATATATATCTCAAAAAACAAAATAGCATGGACATTTTCAATTCATTATTCACCGCTAGTTGGTAGATGGTCTTTAGGCCATGTGGCCATCTGGGTTCGGGTCACTAATTAGTGGAATCCTAGTTTGGGACATCACAATTCCTAGATATCTTTTTATAAGTGTTTCTAACCAAATCCATACCTATAACTATTGAAGTTACCTCTCCAAAATCAATTGGGGCATGATTCAATGAATACACCCTACCAAACTATGATCTATAGCCCCAAACCTAGGATTCGTTAATCCATGGTTAAGGTGAAACATGATGAGGATATAACTACTTTTGATGTGATATTCATCTTAATCCTCATCCCGATCTCCCTAAAAATGTTAATGTATAAAACTCATGAACTCCCAACAATACTCTTAAGGATTATGTATTCCTTGATCCACTTCCAATATCTTACTGGGAAATCCTAGAATATGGGTGTATTTTCTAATTGACTAATGTGTTTATTAAACTGACCATGGAATACACATTTCCCACAATACGGAACCACCAAAAAATCATATATGAACACTACACACCACAAGACACCCATTGGAGACCCCACTTGAGGCAGAGTCCCTCCCGTAGCCTCTTTAATTGAAGAATGATTTAAACTGAATTCGTCTTCTTTCTTAATTCAGCTTAATTGTATTTAATTGCATATGTTGAATAAGTTTTCATTAATATAATTGTTTCATTTGATAAATAAAGTAATGTTTTTATAATAAAACCCAGCCAACAAAAGTTCACTATCTACGAAAAATCACAGTGATAGTTTAGGTTGTGATAATTTGACTCTCCATAAGTATTTTCAACAACCTTGTACCAATTTTAAAAACAATGAATATAAAATATATATCTTTATCATACCACAATCCCGAATCAAGAGTCTATTTTTTATAACATAAGATCAATTTCTATTATGTGAAGGAAAACTACATAGGATTTATTTGGAATCCAACCAGAAGATGCTGCCCCGCAGATGTCGATGGACCGGGCCAACACGACGCGGTCACGCTGTGATCACACTGTGGTCATGCTGTGGTAATTCCATGATTTGGACCTGCTCCAGGATGACACTTCATAGTGGTTCGTAGTCCTGTCAGAATATGATGTATGATACCTAGATAGAGTCTTAGATACATTACCCACCATCATCCCTAGACATCGAACATCCCCCCACCCTCCTCCCTAGACCCCGAATAGCCCCCCAGACAGCCACCCATCCTCCATAGACCCTGGATAGCCCCTAGAAATCCCCCCAGATAGGCCCCCGGAAAGCCACCCGTACAACCCCCCGTACATCCCTCCCTTCATCCTCCCTGGACCCCAGACAACCCCTCAGACATCCTCCTAACCAGCCTCAATTCGAGGCACGGTGTGCCCGGTACCACTCAAAGTGTCTTTCTTTTTTAATAATGGATATGAATTTATGTAAAAATAATTGGCATACGGAAAAACAACCAATGGCATTCAGATTCTGTTGATACTTTATGAAAACAACTCATGGGTCGTTTTGGATGTGTTAGAATCAACCACCCCTCAATCTGAGGAGCGGTGTGGCTGTCACCACTCAAAGTGTCTCTCTTTTGTTTGAAAATCACATCATTTTAAGTGAATACACCAACTGACATACAAAAAACTGAACAAACACATTTAGATTCTATTGATACATTAGAACAAAGATCCATGGGTCATATGTGAGCAGTACTAGGAGACGACACGTCAACTAGAGGTGTCATGTGACCGCGGTGGCCATAAACGCACTTTGCATGTCGTAAATGGCCAAAACATGTGTTTAACGGTCAAATTCAAGCCTAAAGACATCAGAATGACTAGAAATCACATGAAAACACCCAAATTATTATTCGTGAGGTGTAAGAGGAGACGACAAGCCATTCGGACGTGCAGTTTGCATGGAACGACTGACTATGCCTTTTTCAGGTGTTCAGCGCACTTGTAAAGCGTGCCTGTGGTGGTTGAAACTGGACGAATGACCTTGGAATTCCATGAAATCGGATGACAACGATGGGTGGGTGAATTGTGAAATGGTCGGCACGTCAATCAGAGGTGTCATGTGATCGCGCTGGCTGAAAACGCACTCTGCGTGTCGTAAATGGAAAAAACATGCGTTTAACTGTCAAATTCATGTCTAATGACATAATAAGGACATGAAATCACGCGAAAACACCCTAATTATTATTCTTTATATGTACGAGGAGACAGAACGTCATTCAGATGCGCGGTTTGCGTGGCATGGCTGAATATGTGTTTTTAGGTGTTTGGCACGCTTGAAAAGCATGCGTGGTGTGGTTGAAACCAGCCGAATATCTTAAAAATTTCATGAAATCAAAAGACAACAAAGGGCGGGAGAATTGTGAAATGGTCGGCTGGACGACACATTAATCGGAGGTGTGGTGTGACCGCGCTGGCCGAAAATGCACTTCACCTATCGTAAATGGCCAAAACATTCGTTTAATGGTCAATTGCAAGACGAATGTCATCATAATGACTTGTGAACACCTGAAAACACCCTAATTATTATTCTTGAGGTTCAAGAGGAGACGAAATGTCCTTAGGATGCACGGTTTGCGCGGCACAGCTGAATATGTGTTTTTTAGGTGTTTGGCGCGTTTGAAAAGTGCGCGTGGGGTGGTCGAAAATGATCGAATGACCTAGGAATGACATGAAATCAGATAACAACAAAGGGTGGGTGAATATTAAAATTTTCGGTTAGATGGCACATCAATCGGAGGTGTCGTGTGACCGCACTGGCCAAAAACGCACTATGTGTGTTGTAAATGGCCAAAACATGCATTTAATGGTCAAATGAATGCCAGGCGACATCATAATTACATGGAATCACACAACAACACCATAATTATTATTTATGAGGTTTAAGAGGAAACTGAAATTCATTCTGATGCATGGTTTGTGTGGAATGACTGAATATGTGTTTTTTAGGTGTTCAACGCGCTTGAAAAGTGTGTGTGGGTGGTCAAAACCTGCCGAATGACCTCAAGAATTCCATGAAATCGAACGCCATTCAGATTGTGTTGATACATTATGACAATGATCCTTGGGTAATTTGTGACTTGTTTGAGTCAACCCATCCTCAATCTAAGGCACGGAGTGGCCGTCACCACTCTAAGTGTCTCTCTATAGTTTAAAATGTACATCGTTTTAATTGAAAACAAAAACTAACATACGACAAACAGACCAAACACATTCATATTGTATTGAAACATTAGGAAAACATTCCATGATTAATTTTTGATGTGTAAGATTCCACCTCGCATCAATCTGAGGCCAGGTGTGGCCGACACCACTCAATGTCTGTAAGGTTTATTTGAAATAGACAACATTTTAAATGAAAACAGCAACTGACATACATAAAACTAACTAAATGCTTTCGGATTCAGTTGAAACATTAGGAAAATGATTCATGGTTAATATGTGACGTGTACATGTCAACCCAGCCTCAATCTGAGGCACTAAGTGGCCGACACCACTCGAAGTGTCCTTATATAGTTTTAAATGGACTTCATTTTAATTGAAAACAACAACTGACATACGGTAAACCAACCAAACACATTCGTATTCTGTTGAAAATTTAGGAAAACAATCCATGGGTCATATGTGACGTGTAAGAGTCAACTGAACCTCAATCCGAGTCTCAGTGTGGTTGGGATCACTCTAAGTATCTCTCTATTGTTTAAAATGGCCAATATTTTACGTACATACGGAAAACCAACCAAACAGATTATTATTGTGTTGATACTTTATAACAATGATACATGAGTCATATATGATGTACACGTGTCAACCTCGTCCCAATCCAAGGCATGGTGTGGCCGGAACCACTCAAAGTGTCTCTCTTTAGTTTAAAATGGACTTCAGTTTAAGTGAAAACAACAACTAACATACGAAAAAACTACCAAACACATTCGAATTTTGTTGAAACTCTAGTAAAACGATCCATGGGTCATTTCTTATGTGTGAGAGTCAACCCCACCTCAATCCAAGGCACGGTGTGGCCGAAACAACTCAAATTGTTTCCCTATCGTTTAAAATAGACTTCATTTTAAGTGAAAACAATAAATGACATATAGAAAACCAACCAAATGAATTCTGATTTCGTTGATACATTAGGAAAAAAAATCCATGGGTCATGTTTTACATGTAATATTCAACCTCGCCTCAATCCGAGGCCTGGTGTGGCTAGCACAACTCCAAGTGTCTCACATTTTTTTGAAATGGACATCATTTTAATTGAAAACAACTACTCTCATACGGAAAACCGACCAAACACATTTGGAATGTGTTGAAAGATTATAACAATGATAAATGGGTCATATGTGACGCGTATTAGTCAACCTTGACTTAATTTAAGGCATGGTGTTACCGGAACCACTCAAAGCATCTCATTTTTTTTAAATGAACAACATTTTAAGTGAAAACATCAACTAACATACAAAAAACTGACCAAACACATTCTTAATGTGTTTTTGCTTTAGGAAAATGATAAATTGGTCATATGTGACGTGTACACATCAACCCCACCTCAATCAGAGGTGTAGTGTGGCAAGCACCACTCAAAGTCTCTCTCTTTTGTTTAAAATGGGCACTATTTTAAGTGAAAACAACAAATGACATACGGAAAACCAACCAAACACATTCATATTCTGTTGATACTTTAGGAAAACTATTAATGGGATATTTTTGATGTGTAAGAGTCAACCCCGCATCAATCCAAGGCACAGTGTGGCCGGTAGCACCCTAACTGTGTCTTTTTTGTTTAAAATGGACTGGATTTTAAGTGAAAAGAACAGCTGACATACCAAAAACTAAACAAACACATTCGGAATGTGTTAATTTTTAGGAAAATGATCCATGGGTAATATATGATGTGTACGAGTCAACCTTGCCTCAATCAGAGGTGCGGTGTGGCCGGCACCACTCAAAGTGTCTCTCTTTTGTTTCAAAAGGACATCATTTTAAGTGTAAACAACAATGAACATATGAAAAAATGAACAGAAGCCTTCTAATTCCATTTAAACTATAGTAAAACTTTCCATGTGACATTTTTGATGTTTAAAAGTCAACCCCGCATCAATCCGAGTCACAGTGTGGCCGGTAGCACCCAAACTGTGTCTCTTTTGTTTAAAATGGACGAGATTTTAAGTCAAAAGAACAAATGACATAGAAAAACCAACCAAATGCATTCGGAATGTGTCGATGATTTAGGAAAACGATCCATGGGTCATATGTGACATGTACGAGTCAACCCTCCTCAATCTGAGGCACGGTGTGGCTGGTACAGTACAACATTAATATGGTTTAGCGGCGGTTTTGTGGCGACAATTCACAAAACTGCCGATAAATGTTTTCCGAAAAAGGTTTCATGGCAGTTTTTAATAAAACACCACTAAACCCATATTTATTTTATTATTTTTGAACCTTCCCTACCCCAACCCCTATTTCCCCCAACCCTCCTGACCCCTCGCACTCCCTTCTTCCAGCAACACCCCCCCATCGGCGAGCCCGCGATGTCTCCGGCAAACGCCCGACGTCCATCTCCGGCAACCCAACGACCAGCATCATTGGTGGAGCCCGCGACCGGTGACCCCGACAACCCGTGACCCCCTTCTCCCGGAAACCCTTCTCACTGTGACTGAGACCCCAAAGTTAGTTTTCCATTGTGATAACATTTTTCATCTTTCGTTACAAGATTTTTTGCAATATATATTTATTAAATGATTAGAAATTTTTTTACTCCAAGTTTTATCTTGTTAATTTGAATAAAATTGCTAATTTGATACCTAATTCATGTTCAATTGATTTTTTTTATTGTGTTAATGGAATTGAATAATGAAATTCAATCTAGAAATATGTATTAATGATAATAATAAAGAGGTATGTTAATGGAAATTTACAATCTTAAAATTCAATGATATATGATGTTTTGATTGAAATAATATTTAAGTAATTAATAGTTTATGGTAGCTAATTCCATATTTTTTTCATAGTTTTAACCTATGATAAATGAATCAGTTAATCAAAAATAGAAATAAAACTTGTTGTTTGTTAAAGATAACTATTTGGGGTTGGGCGAGCCTATTTTCACGTGATGTTCAAATACATTGTTTCTAGGGCCTATATGTCCTATTGACTCTTTTTATTTTTTATTTACTTATATATTTTCTTTTTAATTGATTATTTTTATATGATGTTTTGTTATCGTGGGATGGTTGATGATTGAAGGTATATGGTTAATAATACTTGGGTTTTTGGTTATAATTGGCACCTGATATAGTAGATGCATGGTGAAATGCATGGTGTATCAGGATTTATGGAATGGGTTGAACATGTGATTTACCATTATTATGTTAAAATAAAGGAAAATATTTTATGAAAAAAACATATTTAAATTCGGTTTTTGATTTCCAATTATTTATTGGAAATAGAACCTTTAGTGGGGTCCTTGGTAGAGACTCTTATGTAAGGGTTGCATGGGACTTCATTTGAGTTGTCATGGAACATAACCACATGCATTCTCCATAGACCTCATTTTTAATAATTGATTATTTGATTGGATTTTGAGCCTTGTGAATTTTGTAATCATAACATGGTGTTAGGTTTGATGCATTCTTATTTTAAGGAGACATACTTTGGTTGGTAGTGCCCTTAGACAATAAATACCATTCTATTACAAAGAGTTTCATGATGCTCAGTTCTATTGAGGTGTCGTTTCCCCACATATGACACTTTAGTTCTAATGAAACACTTTTTTGGGTGTTTACTGTGTTTTGGCCTTTTTTATATTCATGAGTATCAGGAAATGCTCAGTTTTAGGAGGATAGGCTTACCTCAAGCATTTTCAACTGCTTTTTAGGTCGCACGACCCTTTATTTTTCATCAGTGTTGGACAACATTATATGCTTGCATTCAAGTTGATGGTCGTATTAGTCAATTTGAAGTTGGATTAAATCAATTTTATATACCTTCTAATTATTTAATTCATAGGGTGGAAAAACAATGTATAATAATCAGGATGTGGGAATTTCTTATGGAACCTATGGTAACATGCTTACATCTATGTTTTTCTTATCGTGTTCTAAATGTTTTAATGAATGTATGGAGTTTGGTTAAATCATTGAACCATGTGATATTTTTTAAGGTGTCAGGTCATCTACAGAGTTGAGTGACCTATTAATTAAATAATCAACTATGTCTCAAAGCATTGGAGGACTTCAAAAAGAATAATGTGTTTTGGCATGGTGGTCAGTTTGGTTTTGTCCCTCTTTAGGATTGTTATGCCATAATGAGTGTGCTTGAGGGGGGAATCAAATGTATGTTTGATGTGAATATGATACATATCACTTATTAGTGGCTGATATATCTCTAATTTTTCTAACTAGGACACTCCAAAGGTGAGGATAATCTTGTCATTTTTCTTAAACATGTGTCCTTCCCGATAGAACGAACATAACTTTAGATGTCAATTGAAAAATGTAAATTTTTTCTAGAATTTATATTAAGCTCTCATGTTTTAAATATCATTAGTTATTTCTTGGAAATATTACATTGATATGGTTTGTTGTTTATGAAACCATTTATAAACAACATTCCTCTTGGAGGACATCTAAGGTCAGGCCTAGACAATCACATGATGTCTCAGGTTTAAAATGCATTATGATCGGTTTCGATCACACGTCAATGGGCTATTATTTGAGGAAACATAAATGTGTGATCGACAGTGTTATGATAAGTGTTTAAATAGATATTATTACTTCTCCTTAATGAGGTGTTGACGTTGTCTCCTATGGACCAGACTTGTTCGGTTGGTCTGAAGTGGGAAATGTGATCAATGAATCATCCTTATTATATTATGCAAACATTATGATAAATGGGTCAACTTTATTATATTATGTTTCTGTAATCTTATAGTATCGTATATTTTGTGTAGGAACATTGTGATATACCTGGATAAAAGTTGGATCACATTACCGAGGAACACACCTCAGTATGTTAAGGTTTTGAATGAGTTTTTAGATTTTTCAATTTCTAATCAATCTGTTGAAGGGAGAATAAGATGTCAATGTTAAATGTAAATTAAGAACACGGTGGAAGAGAAATGATGATTATGAACATTTAATACTGAATCAATTCCTTGGTCAATATTTGTTTTGGATTTTGCATGGAGAATCTAATAATACATAAAGATTGTGCAGTAATGTTAATTCACAGAATGAGGTCCCAAGTTCGTCGACAATGGAAAATGAAATGAAAAACCTTATAAATGACACATTCGGCACTGCAACACTTCACTATCAGCATCAAAATATATCAGTACCAAGAGGGTGCTAAAAATTGCAATGTGAAAAGTGATGTTTTTTATACTCTAACACAAGTAGATCAAGAGCTGAAGTTTATTCCTTGAAGTCTTATAAAACAAGTTAGAAAGTTTGACACTTATAATGTGAATGGCTTTAGATTTTGTATAGTCGATCGAGAAGTGGGATTGAAAACATAGAATAGTAGTATATTTAAATTTGCTGATGTGGTATACTATTGAATGCTAGATGATATTATTGAATTAAACTACCACGGGCATTTATCTATTGTTTTATTCAAATGGAAATGGGTCGATAATATTAGAGGTGTTAAAAGGGATTCATTGCAATTTACTTCTGTGAACTTCTCTCGCTTGATGGATGTTTGTGATCATGAAATGCATGATCCATATATCTTAGCATCAGAAGAAAAAATTGCATATTATGCGAATGGTATTGTTGATGAAGGGTGCAGTGTAGTTACTCACCTAATACAAAGAGATTTGTATGATATTGGTGCTGAAGTGGAAGATTTGACCTCTGAAATTGATTGTCATCTACAATAGGAAGCAGAATTATTTGTCCATCATGATATTGAAAATATTATTCTTGCAAGGGTGATTGAATTTCATGAATAAAAGGAGCACAAAACTGACATGATTGAAGGTGAAAATGATTGTATGTATAATTATTCATTCATACAACAACCACATGTTTCATTTATGCAGTCATTCATTATCATTGTTATATTTTTTTTTAGTACTGGGCATCTATTAACATTTTAAACATTTTTCTGCATATATTTCTTGAAATATATATTCTGAACTTAATTTTAGTTGATTAAATGCCAGGAATTCAAAGGAGAAAGTGGTTTACTATTTCATCTAGTTCTGCGATGAATGACAATCCATCTAGCTCACTCCCCACGGCATCTGAGGCACCAGCTGCCTACACCCCCACACCATCTCCCCCTGCACCATCTCTCACACCATCTGAGGGTGTCCCATTAGAGGGTGAGTCGTCGACTCCCCCTTCAGGTGCCTCAGTAGTTGGGAAGCGACACGCCCCTTTCAGTTCATCCCAGACATACTGGAGGGTCATAGTAATAGGTCTAAATTTTAATTAAATAAATTTTTTTCATTTTTTTATTCTAATTTTTTGCTAATTGATGATGAAAAAAATGAAAACGTGGAGAAACACTTAAAAAGTTCAGATGTTTGGAATTTCAATGGCCAAAAGATAGTCGTTCCATTTGATTCTTATGGTGTCCCTACGGATGATGCTGCAGGGTTAGTTGGCGAGATTATAGGCCAGCTGGCCTCAGAGCCCATTTCTATTCCTATTTCATATGATGATTGGAGACATATGCCTCAAAACTAAAAAACCTGATGTTTTTTATTCTCAGATAAAGTTAATTTTATTACATTATGGTTTAGTTGAATGTCATGTTACAAATATGTTCAAAATTAATATCTGTATACAGATGTTCTTCCACTTTATCGTTGCTGATGTGACAGCATGGAAGAGGACATTGAAAATTCTTGGTAAAAAATGGAAATATTTCAAATGGATATTGTGGTGAGATATCAATGAGACTTCGATGACCGTGGAACAAATGTATGAGAAGCTACCCAGTTGGGTATCGAAAGAGAAGTGGAATGTTTTTGTTGACAGACATTGTGATGAGAAGCAGATGGTATTGAAATATATACTATTATATTATCCTCATTTTAAACTTATACATGTATATGAAGAGGATATGACATTGGATACATTACTATTAAATTTCATTTTATTTATTTCAGGATCTCTCAAGACAGAATGCATCAAACCGGGCTAAACAAGTCATCCCTCACACAATGGGCTCAAAAATATTTACTATAACTCAAATGTCATTGATAATATTTTAATTAGTTTAAATATTTATAATAAAATATTATCTATTTAATATATGGAATTTTTTATTTATCTTTTTTTAAAGAAGTCGCAGTGTTTAGGTCACGAAGCATCCCAAACAGAATTATGGTTGGATGTTCACAAAATATCAGATGGATGATTTGTTAATGAGCCTGCCAAAGAAGTTGGGGTATGAAGTCAATTTTTTATTATATTTACTTATTATCAGTTTTTACTGTGTTAATATGTATTGATATTTGATTTATAGGAAAAAATTAAAGAACCATGGGATTCCAATCTTGGGCAGTCCTACTCAGTCTCTGAGGATGACCCAATTGCTAAAGTACTTGAGAAGAAGCATCCTAGTAGAGTGTGCAGGTTGGTTTTGGGACCCGTACCATTTGAGGTCTTTGGAAGGACACCAGGGATTCCAGCCGCATCTAATCTTGGTTATAGTCAGCCCGAACCTGATGATGATTAGAGGGAGATTTCTTCTCTTCGAGCCATAGTTCAAGACTAGGGGGCTCAGATATCCGCTATGCAGAAAGCGTTGACTGATTTATATCCGCAGATGAGCAGATATGCCCCTGGTGGTAGTGCTCCGAGTTGTGGTGAGCAGGAAAATCACAAAAAATAAAAATCATTTAGTTTGAAAACTTTTATTGAATTTATGTTTAATTATAAATATACAAGAATATTTAATTTTAATATAATGTTCTTATAGGTGTCAGCAGGAAGTGAAGATGGAGGTGGAGAGGGTGACAATGCATCATCAGACCATGAGTAGTTGTAATGTTGATGTGTTGAACAAATATGAGAACGGATGGTTTGTATATTTAACATTTGTGGAAAATAGTTTCCACCAAACATTTAAATGTCTTAACATTTTCTTGATTTATCATGTTTCCTTTTATTCATTTTATTGGTTTCTGATGATTCCTTTTATGTCTTGTTTTCTTGAGTGTGGTATATATCATTCCATTTAGACCTGTGTTTGAATTGGTAGTCGAGATTTTGGATGACTAACAAGTGATCCTTTTGGTCTTTTATTCTGGTTATATAAATTGGAACTTGGTAGGCAGTATAGAGACCAAACATAAGAGGATGATGTGAATATGGTTTAGCCTAATCATGTGATATGAATCATATTCTAAGATGGTTCTCTTTTTCATACGGCTGGGAACCATGTTTTTCCTAGATAATTGTAATATGTTGAATCATTTCACGCCAACTTTATCTGTTGAGGATCTTATGTCCACTGGGTGATTCAAGGGTGGGATGGTACACACCATCCAATTGTAGTTCAATGGTTTTTGGCTGATTACAATTACTATGATATCAACAAGGCCCTTACAATTACTAAGATATCAACAAGGCCCTTATTACTCCAACAAGGCCCAATGTACGGTGGGTGTGTAGTTGTCCAATTAGACAATAAGAGTGGGATTTCCAACTCCACCCACTCTATCAGCAATTGATTCTCTATAAAATACTATCCCTATATCAAATCCATAAACCTCAAGCACCAAAACCCATAAGAAACATGATGAGGTGCAAACCTATATTTGGAAGCACATACATTTGGTGTAGAAGTGTGACATTTTGCAATAGTTTGAAACCATCTCATCCAAGATCTCAATCCTTGACGCTCTCTATCCCTCAAAACTTCTCCATGAGACACTTGTTGGGTCCCTCTTGGGTCACAAAAATATTGATATATAAGTCACAATGCCCATTTTTTATTAATGAAAAACCACTCCAGATTAATTTCATGACATTATATCATTCATATAATAAGATCGACAATATCATATTTAGGGATATATCATACACATGTATGTTTTAGGAATAATTGAAAATGTAAAAATTCTATGGTATCTAGTTGAAAATTAATGTTATTCATTTATGAATCCTTAAAAAATTTCTGGTATAAGGAGTTTAATTTATCATCGATAAATCCGACCATTAATGTGTATGATAAGAGCTAGAAGATGCCCCTTATAAAGATCAACCTGAAATCCAAAACTAGTGAACCAGTGTCCAATGCTGTGATAATAGAAATTTGGTTGGACATTACATATCTATCTCTATCATTAATCAATGTAGGTAGTTCAATGTTTTTTGGCTGATTACAATTACTGAGATATCAACAAGGCCATCACAATTACTAAGATATAAACAAGTCCCTTATTACGCCAACAAGGCCTAATGTACGGTGTATCTAGTTGAATGCAGAGGTTATAGGAGTTTGGGTCATGTCTTGCACATCTTCAAAACTTTTCCACAAGTTCCTCTAAGGGGGATAAGATCTTCACATATTCCACATTATTATGTGGGTCCACTTAATTTTTAGAAGAGATGTTGCTATAATACCACATATTGGTGAGGCCACAGTGGTGGTAGACATAGTTGATACTGAACTCAGGAATTAATGTGCTTGAAATGTGATCCCACTCAGAATAGTCAGGTTGTAGCTTAGAGCCATGGTATGGGAAAACTAAATGACGTTCAACATATGACAGAGAGCATAATTCGAATCCATAAATAGTTTGATGTACTAAAATAGTAACCTCTACAATAGATTCTACATTATTTGACACAAGTGCATCACACAATGTTATATTTGATACATTTCTAGATATTATGGTCCTTGATAACATGTATTTATGTGTCATTAAGAATCATTAAACCTCATTGGTTATTCGATCAATGATTGCTCATCGATGGAAATATTTTCCCCATCAGATAGGTAAATGTTTTTTTATATAAAATTAATTCATTCCTATCATGTAAATGTATGATGTAATTATTGCAATGGATTTCATGATTTCATATAGATCCATTATTTATTATTATCACTATATAATTATGTTCAAAAATCATTATGTAGGTCGAAATATATAATGGGGAGAATGGTATTTCTGTGCATATCAAGAAGGACACCATCATCGGGTTCTAAGGAGAGTGAAACCCAAAATTTTAAGTGCATTGCAAGATAATCAGTGGTTACAACCAGATATTTTCCATCTTATGGCCAATTGTTTGTATGATGTCTCATGTTTGATCATGTTGGGTATTCCATTAATAATAGAACTATAAATAAAATTTTATTTGTTTGTATGATGTCTCTTGTTCCATTTTCTTAGATGGTCTGTTTTTCTGGGTAGTGGTGTAGTAGAAGAAAAACTGCATTTTTTTGTCAGCGTTTAGCGGTGGTTTTAACCACCTCTAATGGTCAACCAGTAATACATTAGCAGCAGTTAAAACCGCCACTACATGTAAGAGATATTTTAATAAGCGATGGTTATAGCCGCCGCTATATCACACCTGCATTTCGCGGTGGTTTTAACCGCCACCGCAGAGATGCATCACACACCTGAATTTCATGGAGGTGGTAACAGCTGATAATGAAATAAAATCTGGTACCCATAAAACCTCCACTAAATTTACTAAAACCACCGCAAAATGAGGCACCTACGACTCTTTCCTTAAACCACTGCGAAATGGAGAAAACCGCCGCAATTAGATATCTTATTTTCAGTTTAGCGGTGGTTTAAACCAATACTATATGAAAGAAACCTGCCGCTAATAGGTGGGTTTAATTTTGTGGTATCACCCTAGATGTGTCTGTTTTTTTAAAATTGGATTGGATTTTAAGTGAAAAGAACAACTGACATACGAAAAACTGACAAAATGCATTCAGAATGTGTTGATGATCTAGGACAACGATCCCTGGGCCACATGTGAGGTTTACTAGTTAACTTTGCCTCAATATGAGGCATGGTGTGGCCACCACCACTCAAATTGTCTCTATTTTGTTTCAAAAGTACATCATTTTATGTGAAAACAACAGTTGACATATGGAAAACCGAGGAAACACATTCAGATTCCATTGGGACTTTATGAAAATTATCCATGAGTCATATTTGATGTGTATGAGTCAACCCCACCTCAATATGAGGCACGTTATGGCCAGTATCACCCTAATTATGTCTCTTTTGTTTAAAATGGATGGGATTTTTTGTGAAAAGAACAACTGACATACAGAAAACCGACCAAATGCTTTTGGAACGTGTCGATGCTCTATAAAAACTATCCATGGGTCATATGTGATGTGTACGAGTCAACCCCACCTCAATATGAGGCCCGGTGTGGCCGACAACACTCAAAGTGTCTCTCTTTGGTTTCAAAAGAACTTCATTTTATCTAAAAACAACAACTGACATATGGAAAACTGAACAAACGCATTTGGATTCCATTGAAACTTTAGGAAAATTATCCATGGGTCATATGTGACGTGTACGAGTCAACCCCGCCTCAATATAAGGCATGGTGTGGCTGACACCACTCAAAGTGTCTCTCTTTTGTTTAAAATGGACATCATTTTAATTGAATACAACAACTGATATATGGAAAACCAACCAAACACATTCGGAATCTATTGAAACAATAGTAAAATGATCCATGCCTCATTTGTGACATGTCTGAGTCCACCCACCCTCCCTCAATCCGAGGGGCGGTGTTGCCGACACCACTCAAAGTGTCTCTCTTTTGATTAAAATGGATATTATATTTAGTGATACCAACAACTGACATACGGAAAACCGACCAAACACATTTTGATTCCATTGAAACATTAGTATAATGATGCAAGAGTCATATGTGATGTGTAAAAGTATACCTCGACTATATTCAAGGTGCGGTGTGGCCGACACAACTTGATGAGTCTCATTTTAATTTGAAGTGGACAACATTTTAATTGAAAGGTACAACTGGCATACAGAAAACTGACTAAACGCATTAGGATTCTGTTGAAACATTAGGAAAACGATCCATGGGTCATGTGTGACATGTACGAGTCAACCCCGCCTCAATCCGAGGCGTGGTGTGTCCGGCACCACTCAAAGTGTCTCTTTTTTGTGACCTACCAAACGCTTTTAGAATATGTTGATACATTAGGACAACGATCCATGGGTCATATGTGATGTGTATGAGTCGACCCTGCCTCAATAAGAGACACATTGTGGCTGGTATCTCTACAAATGTATGTATAATATTTAAAATGCACATCATTTTTAGTAAAACCCACTTGTATGTATTCTTAATTTTGTATAACACATATAATATCTTATTTAGTTTTTTATGCATTTTATTGATAATTGATAATTAAACTATGTATGTATTCAATTATGAATTGAATTCTGTATTCAATATATATATTTCATCAAAGTATTAAATTAAAATCTAAATCAATTTTGTATGTTTATAATTATGTTATGAATTATGATTTAATTTTGGGTGTGTATAGTTCAAGGGTGAAATGTTAAATGTGTATGTGTTATATGTTAAATAATTTGAAAGGAGAGGGAATGGAGAATTATATCACAATGGAAATAATTACAACATGCAAGAATGGGATTGCAGTCCCTACTGTGAAAATTGTAGGCTGCTATAGAATTTGAACAGCGTAGCCTATGCCAACGGTTTCAAACCATTGGCATAAATTTTTTAGGATGTTTTTACCAACAGCTCTATGAGAACCATTGGTAAAAAAATTTCCAAATGGTTTCCAAACCGTTGGAAAAGGTTCCTAGAAGAAGTTTTACCAATGGTTTGCTTGAACCATTGAAAAAACATATACCAACGGTTTTAACCAAACGGTTGGTATTGGTTAATGTAACTAACCTATCCCAACGGTTTTACATAAACTGTTGGGAAAACCTTTCCCAACGGCTTACTTCCCTACGGCAGGAAGAACATTTTGTATAAGAAATACCAATGGTTCTACAGCCTATCCCAACAGTTCTGAACCGTTGGGAAGTATACTATTTCTAGTAGTGATAACTTATCGAGTGTTCCATTGATTAAAATGGATTTAACAATGTTAAATGAATTGACACCAGTTAAGAAATTTTAAAATGAATTTACTAATGTTGGTATGTTGAGGTATTAATATAGATTATATGAATTGTAGATTATGTGTCATTCATTACTACTCATTATTGTTTCGGGTTTTGATGATATTAAAGTATAATATAATTTTTTCTTGTTAGATTTCATAATTATTACATGATGAATTTCTTATAAAATAGAAATGAAGGTGATGTAAAACCAATGTATATGGGATTTATTTATTATAGTGGTTATGTATTTTCTAGGCTATAAGTGATCAATGTATGGATCATAGTCATGGGATTGTTAGGATTCTAGTTATAGTGTAGTTAAGAGGACAATTGATGCGGGGTTAGTGTTGTTCATAGATGGTGGAATTTTTTAAAGATGGAGGGAAGATGGATTATGTCCATTAGGATTGTGATGCACTACTATTATGGTTATATATTAGTCATTTTTGAATTATTAATATGTAAAAATTCAAGCGTGATTTGACTTATAGGGATTTCATTTCATGATTAGGACATTAATGAAACTACAAGACATGATGATATAGTTTCAAATTCATTTCGTCATTGTTGATGAAATTACATTATTTATGCTTCGTACATGTTTCCATGAACATAGCTAGGATTATATACTACTAAATCAGTAATAGATTGAGTGGGGGTTCATCTATTTTATTATTCTCGAGAAGAGATAAATATATTCTAGGACTAATAATGTTGTGTAAGGTTGATAATTTTTATAGGAACTATGTGGGTGAAAATAGTTCAGGTATATTATAAATTTTAATGTGATTTATATATTTTAATATGGGTTGGTTATTTAAATGAGAATTTATCCTTGGAGGAAAAAAAATTTTCCCCTATTATTATATATTATGACTAACCATAGTAATTATTCTTATTGAATTATGTATAAGTATTTTATTATGTGTGACCGTTTAATTTCTAGCCTTCATACAAAAGACAATTTTTTCACACAGATGTTTTTCTATTAGGAGGAATAATCCCACAATGTATTCCATTTTACTCAAACTAGAAAAGATAATTGTTCATTTAGGATAGGTAATCACAGTTTGGAGATGGATTTTGGGAACAAGTGGTGGGTTGTGAGTGTTCAAAATTTATTATTTAATATTCTCTTTCATAGTTCATTGGATAAAATTTATTATTAGTAAATGATATACTATATTATATTATAGAGAGATTAAATAGTTGTAATTTTTGTCTTCATTATTTGGAATTAACATGGTAGTACCTCAAATATTTGTTTTTTAATCACTAACTACTTTTATTTGAGTTATGGTTTGATAGAGTTGGTGAATATTGAAGCCTAGAAATGGGGAGGATTGTTTGGGAATGGTGGTGAAATAATTTTACCCAAGAATACCATGTGACGTGGACTGAGGAGACCATATATGAAAATTAATTTGTTTGGACCACTATTACCTGATGCAAGGACATTGACACTGTAATGAACATGTTTAAGTCAATGTGTAACCATTACGAGGTGGAAATTATATTTAGGTACATGAATCAAGGTCATTAGAGTCATCTAATTTTCTATATTAAAAAGTTATATGTGATTTTATAATATCAATCATATATTAGATTCTATTAACCTATTAATTATAGTTACTCATATAACATGAATGAAATGGAATAATTGTAGATTAATTAGAGTGAAACATTTATTTGAAACCCCATCCTCTTATAAAATTATTCTTATTATATAGAATTTTTCTTTCATTATTAGAATGTATAGCATTATAACAAATTTACCTAAAGCATAAAATTTTTAGTAAATGATTCATGGAATATCATCGCAGGAGTAGATCATGATTATTGAATACATTAATGAAAAATATCATATGTTTATATTTCATTGTTTATTACTAATATTTATTTAGCCACATATTGGAGTATTCTGGATCCCACACATGTTGATACTACAAGATTTTTTTTTCAATTCAATATATTTCATAAGCATTTTTTATAGACCAACTATAAAATATGTGTTTGGATTTTAAAATTTTAAAATTTACATAAAATAGCATTCATGATTTTTAACAATACATTAAAATTTTTTATACGTTGATAGGAATAACATTCTCTATCAAATTTCTTGTTAATATTTTCTTCCAGTAATCCACTCATATATATATATTTTATTAATGGGTTACTAATTTATCACAATTCTATAAGCGTAATGTATTTTATAATAGGATAGTTGAATACATATAAACATGATTAAATGTGAACTTTGTTTATTTGTATTTTATTAATTAGAAAATATGTCTCACTTTTCGTGAGTGAATAAATTTTTTTATTCTATATTTCTTGTATATATATTTGGGAAAACACGTTGTGAATTTTTATAAATGTATGGCTATTCAATGAAATATATTTGGATTGTATATGTTTGGAATTTTATATAATGTTTTATTTTGTTTTTTTTTATATTTAGTTTACAATAGGATGATATGAATTATTTATTAAAGCCAATTTAGATTTGAAACTATTCAAATGGTAAATCATACAAAGCACTTGATGAAATAAAATATAATATTTAATTAAACATGCCTTATATTTTAGGTTATGATTGGTTTAATTTTTTGGGTATAACTATAGTTGATAAAAATTGTGTAGAAGTGTATGAAATTTCAACTATATAAATCTTGAGCATGTATAATGTTTACTATGTTATAAATATATCATGGTAGAATGTTATTTACTAAAAAATTCATATTAAAATATTTCTGTAAAATATAAAGTTAAATTTATTATGGAATATATTCCTATTTAACATAGTAATAAAATATTTATTTATTTTTTAGTTCAAGAATGTTAAGCCCAATATTTAATGAAATATAATTTTTTTAATTTTTGATATGAGATAATGATTTATAATGAACTATGACTCATTTTCCATGTGTGATAAAATGTTTCTGAATTGTATAATTTTTTAGAGGATAAAAAAATTCTATAAAACATATAATATTGAATTTTTTTCTATTAGAAGAATGTTTCTATGGATAAAAAAGTTTATTTTATTTATACTAATCTTGATTTGATGATAAAAATGATTTCAAAGTTGTGTCTCGATAAGTGGATAACGTTAATTTTTTGGTTCAATTCATCTTTATTTCTATAAAAATAAATTTGAAATTCAGAGTGTATTTTTTTATAGAATTGATTATTATTATTATTTATATTTTGATATTAAGGGTAGAAAACATGTTCTAAAATTCAATAAAATATGTTTTTAAGACATTTTTTAATTATGGAATCCCATAATAAATCCTATTTTATGAATTTTTATGATTCATAACATTTCAAAAAAGAACAACAATGTTTCCACATTGATATAGACCCTCTTGTTATACACTCTCTCACTGTTGATTCCCAAATCAAATAGGTAGAATGTTGTACCACCCACATTCCAGTAAAAGAGAAGTGGGCGAAAGTCTACCTCACCCAATCAAATAAAATTGATGCAAACCATTTTCACTTAGTTAAACACTGAATATATCCATATGATCCCTTTTATATTTCCCTTCCTAATGGTTATAGATTTCCTATAAATTATATTGTAGCTTCCAATATCAAAATTAGAGTTCAAAAAAATTCAAATAATCTCGATCCGGCCTCGATGGAAAATTTTAGGCATAAATAACCATTAATGAATGATTTTTACTGGATTATGTTGGAACATGGGGGATTACTAGAACTCATGATTTTTTTTGTCTCCAGGACATATTTCATATGATGATTCCATTAACCTTTGTGGATGATCAAATTTGTGTGTGGTCTAGTACTCCATGAAAATGAATTGATTTGTGATTCTATCTTTTTCTTTGGTTATATGATTTTCATATAAAATGGTATAATCATACCATATTTATTTGTGTTTTCTTATAGAACTCCTACCATTTGAAAATAAATAAATAATGATTATTCTTGAAAATTTAGGAGGAAATTTTCTATGTTATGATAGTAAAATGACCTATATGTGTCATCTGATATAGTATCCTATTTCTGTGGAAGATGTTAATTAACGGAAAATAGATGTTTGGGTTTTTGTTTCATTTTTTATATATATTTTTTCAAAACATGTTGTGTTATTCGATCCAAGGGTTAATCATTTATGTTTTTATAGACATATGGGTAACATGGATTATTCTTACAACCATGGATTTCAGCAAATGGGTGTCGATCCATCTCAAGGGAAATATCATTTCAATATCAGTGAAATGGATCAATATGTGTATAATGGGTATATTTAAGATAATATCATATACATATAAAAAATTATTTCAAACGATATGATGACTAGGAAAATTATCCATCGCTTGAGGAATGAATTAATTGATAAGATGTTGACTTTGTTGGATCCCTTTAATACAATGGTTGATAGGGTTCTTCTTAATGAGCTTTTGAGTATCATCCTAAATCCTTCATCTCATGATGCGGCTACAAATCAAGGCAGCAAACCAATTCAATAGTGGGAGGTTGAAGATACAATTGAAGGGAAATGACTTAGTGACATGGATAATTAATTTTCACATAAGGTAATATATGTTGATTTGGTTTGTCGAAAGATTGAAGAAGATATGCCAAGTTAGAGGTAGAACTATGAAAATATAAAAATTAGTGATGGATCTGAACAGTTAGAAACTGAGGGGTCAAATGAGGTACAAAGTGTTTCACCATAGGTGAAGAATTACATTGTGGTGAAGGGGCTATCTATGGATTATTCTGATGAGGAATTTAACATTTATTTCATAAATTATAATATATCTAGAATACCATGGAAATCATGTAATAAATGATTATTAGGAAGGTGAATAATAGTATTCGTGATTTAGGGAGTTACATTTTAACTACAAGTAGAAAAAACAATGCTCAAGAGGAAAAATCCTATATATCAATCCCAATAAAGAAATGTTCTATAAATAAAATACTAAAGGATATGGATTTGGTAAATTATTTTATTGATCATTTGATTGGATACTCTAAATAAATTAATCCTACTAATGGAAAGGCCATGTCAGACAAGGTCTTTCCACTCAATGGTGTCTAGATTAGTCAATAGTGGGAGACCATAGAATAAGATGAATTAAATGGTAAAACAAAGAAGATTATTTTCCATTCGGTTTAATATTAAGCGGATGAGTCTATTTTTATTAATTTCATTCCATAAGAGGTTGACCAGATGATACAAATGTGCTACACATATAAACTATGTTAGAACATCATGCAAGGACAGACTAGAAATATCTTATACTGATAAAATTATTCAATTATGGGAATATCAATAGAGAGGAGTACATCAAATTTTGGATAAGATGGATTACTAGCATGATTTACTTATTTAGGATGATCAAGAAACAATAGTAACCACTATCTACAGTAAATTTTTTTAGAATAATGTGTCCAATATACAAAATATATTTTTCCATGAAATTTTTATATCTTATGTTGTTTTTTTATATTTTTGAACAATGTTAGTTTCTCACATTTTTAATAAAATCTATTAGATTTTAAAAAATATAATTTCAAGACTATAAAACCAGAATAATGGTATCATTAAAAAGGCATTTCTCATTATTGTGAACCTATACCCTTATTATGAATATGTGTTGAGGTGTAATTATATTTATAAAATCTCATGACTCGTGTAAAAAGAGAAACCACTCAATTTATTTAGAAAATTTTTTGTAAAATATTAAAATTAATTAGAGAATCTTTCATCAACCAATGAAATTATTAGAAATAACTAATTGGATTATACATATTAATGATATGTTTTTTATTTACATTAAGCCAGGGGATTTCATGATGTATTGAAACATATGAAGAGAGGGTTAACCCGTCCATATTATTCCATGTTATCATTAAAATATTTTATATAACAATGGACATAAGTTAGAAATGCCCAATGTGGAAAATTTATTGATGTGGTGGGTGATTATTGTTGATATGTGTTCTGGGGGGAGTGTTGTATTATTTTTGTGTATATATTGGCATTGTCTATCTAAATAATGAAACGGTAGTGAAAATGGTTATGTGGAATATTAGAGTTGTCATATTGGTATAATGTATGATATAATACTCTATATCAATATTAGAATCGCAATAGAACTTAATATGCACAATATATATGTTGGGGGTGAATTGTATAATTTAAAAATATCTTAAGGAACTTTTTTGTATAAACCTAATTCAGAACACCTCTAATAAGAAATTATCTTCATAGAGAAATATAAATTTCTTAAGTCTAAATACTAAGAAACTATTATTACAAAGATATTATACCACAAGGCATATAGAATCTATTAAAATCAAAGATACAAGTTAAGAAGTTTATACGAAAAATTAATTAATTTTTACAAAGAAGCGGAAAATTTCAATCATTATTTAACCCAAATAGAAGGGTATCCAACAACCTTGGATAAAGGTTCCTTGTTTTTATACATATAAGAAAGGCTATCTTACCCAAACCCAGGTATTCCCTAAATCCTAAGATTGGTATCTGCCTTTCTATCCCCACAATCCCTCAATTTGTAAAGAAATCAGCACCTATGACTTCAAAACTAGAAGACTCTAATTTTAAGGAAAGCTCACCTCCGCACGAAGCAATTCTACCTGAAGAAATGTTTGAACAAGTCATTCAAACTATCTGCACGAAGCCTGAGGGTTTATAAGATCCTCTCACTCTAGAGAATTTCACTTTTAGAGGAATGGAATCTAATGTTAAAGCGTGTGAACTTGTGAACTGGTGAACTGGTATGGATCTCATCATCTGAGGTCCTATTTAATGCATTAAAAAAATCTACTGGTTGATTCCACAGCAATGATCATATTTCCTTAAATCTCGGAGGTACCATGACATGTGGAAAACATAAAACAGTTAGATTATAAAATAAACAACGACATCGTTTTATATTTCCAACAAAGAATATAGATATATTACACCTTAAGTGTGAGGAACATAGAATCCGATAAAACTGGAATGACATGAAAGTAAATAAAATATTTGAAATTCTAAGGAAATAAAGCCTTGAATAATAAGTTAAGAAATTATGAATTTAGAAATATATTTTCATAAAATTGATACTATTTAATTATAAATAAATACTCTTATGAAAACTCAGTTTTACAAATTTTGGTATCGGTATCACGATTTACTGCATGATAGAATAAAACCGGTACAAGGATTTTGATATTGGGAATTCTGGTATCGGTATGTCAAATCCGTCTTAAGGAACTTCTATACCGATAACCATGAAGTTGGAGAGTAAGAACATTAGAAAACCAAAATAATGGGAATCTAAGTATAGGAAAATATTATACCTAATTTCATTCAATATGGAAATCGGTATCGTAGTGAAAAATATGGAACGAAAATACATTTCTTAAAGAATTCATGTATGGCATAACCATGAAACAAATTTTGGATCCTTAAGAACTATTCTGGTATGAAATAACTATAAACCAAATTTCAGAACCATAAGAACTTTTCTGTTATGTTAAAACAGATTTCTAAAAATCTTAATAAAAATATATTTAACTCAAAAAGTCTATGGAAATTTTGGGTATATGATAATTAATGTATGTGTAAGGAAATATATGAAAGTTAAAGGAAAATATATTTATGAAGAAGGTGTTTGTGATTTTTAAAAAAATGTTTCGATAATGAAGAGGTCATAAAGAACTAACAATCTCCCCGTTTTTTGAAAGCACAAAGAACTTCGAAGAAAAATTACAATTGAAAATTAAATGCTTAGAGTTAGAAACACTTAACTCCCCCTTAAGTGTATAACTTAGGGTAAATTATTCTTCCCTTGTGTAGAATTTCATTGAGTATAGAAATATCCCCCTCAGATATATATTATTCTATATAGAGAGACCCCAATCCTATCTATAGATTAAGGTTAGGGAAATTATTTTTCCTTATATTTTACCCTAAAGAAAATGTTTCCTTTTAAAATATATTTCTGTAACTTTTCCCTTTGAATGAATTCTACCCCATTGAGATTTTCAAAAAAGGATTAGAGAGTAAAATATGAGGATAGAATGAAATATAAAGAAGATAATATATATAAATAATTTTCAAGGAAATTTTCAGTATTTTTCATATGAATGAAAATAAAACAAAAATTCAACATGGAAAAAATGTAGCAACCCTCTTTCTTCTTCTTTGAAAGTAGGCTTTTCACCAAGGGATTAATCTTTTTCACCTCCTTGTGATATTATTGAAGCTTCTTTATCAACGTATTTTTCTCAGTTACCTTCTTTATCAAATACTAGATTCGGAATTCATGAGATCGATTCTTATCTTCAAGAACATTGATCAAATCCTCTTGTGAATCTGATTTTTTCAAAAGACCAGCAGATATTCCTTTCGGATAATTGAAACATCGGCTACAGTATTCATATGATCAAGTATATTTTTCCTTCATTTTTCCTTGTAGCTAACTCACTTGATATTTTCTCAGAGAGATAATTCCAAACATTAGACAGCTCAATTTCTACATCATTGAAATCTCCCTTTATCGATTCCATGATGTCTGATAATTGTAGAGATTTCTCTGATATGGTTCGGGTCTGACTTCTCAATTTATGACATGAAATTTTTTGAGTTTTGTAATCAATTAAAATATTATTATGATCAACTTAACCTTTTATGACCATTTCCATCAGCATAGATATTGAATCCATATTTTGGTTTAATGTTTCTTGCATCATTTGGCTCTAGGAATATATGATATCAAATACCGGAATTGTACTTACTAATTTCCTTATTAGACTTTTTAAAAATTCATCACCAATAGATGACGAGGACTCAGAGACCGATTCGTCTTTATTGACCTTTGGAGCAGTTGATTCCAAATTCTCAATGTTTTGATTTGAGTCATCATCAGAAGGGGAAACCATAATGGCCTTCCGTTTACCAACTTTTCGAAACATAGAGGGTTTGGAACCCTGAGGAAATTCCTCATTTTCTATAGCCTCATTATATCAAGATCCTACTTTAATCCCTTTTTCTTCTTTCACTTCCTCTATTCCAGTATAACTATTTCCGGATTCATGAATTTCATCTTCATCTCTGGCGACATCAACATCTTCTTTTACCACTTCTATATCTTAAATTCCGATCTCAACTTCATCTCCATCTTATTATTCTTATTCTTCTTCTTCCTTGGTAGAAAATCTTGTTGTATGAACATACTCATATACTTGTCCAAAGAAATCATTTTATTCTTCTTGAATAATCTCATCCTCTTGTTGTGCTTATTTTTTCGATTCCAAAATAGGTTCCGGTATTACTATATATTTCTTTTCCTTTTTAGGTTCTGAAGTGACATTCGGTATTGGTAGCTTTTGAGAGGATTTTTATACTCACTTTAGAAAAGATTATTTAATATCTAACTCATTTATCCTTCTTTTTTTCTTCTTCACCTTAGGTTTTTTCTCTAACACATCCGCGGTTTGAACCTTTAAAGCCTTTGCCTCTGCCTGATTCAACCCAAAGATTTGATCCCCTTCTTTCCTCGATTCAGCTAACATCCTCAATCTAGAAACGATATCATCAGAGTAAGGCTCCAGTTTCTTTATCACTGGTGGAGCTGAGCCCTGACCTAGTGAGACATGATGTTCACAAAAAACCTCATCTTACTTTTTCTTCTTCTGATCACTTTTATAATATTCTAGTATAGATGTTTCTGGTGCCCCATTGGTCAATTCCGGAATGGTATAATTCGATATAGGATTTTGATCTTCTAGTGTCACAACTTCTTCAAACATTGTAGAGTCTGGATTTTAGGAAACATTAATTATCTTCATCATATTTTAACATAGAAATAGAATAATGAAAGCCTTTAATGCGGACTTGCATTCAATTTTCATTTCGGATAAAACCATAACAACTATCCTTGAAATAGTGTCTGGGTACATGAGAATTTGAGACATGATGGTACTGTCTTTAACATAAATAATCGTAAAAAAAATATAATTTAAAAAATTAATCTTCCAGAGATTTATTAGAACATTTATCAATAGAATGTCACACTTCATTAAGGAAACGTTATCCTCTTTTCTTGGAATAAAGAACGCATGCATTTATAATGCCACAATCCTATGGTTCACTGATAAGTGTGCAAGCATTAGAGTTTTAACTCTCATAATGAAGAGACTTTCTAAATAAATATTCTTCTCAAAAGAACCTTCCTTATCTGGGATTTTGTAAGAACTTATGATGGCTTCTCCTTCATATGGAATCTTCATGAAATTAGCCACTTTTCAGCATGGAACAGTGTAAGACTTCTCATAAGCCTTAAAACTGAAATACTCCTTGCCGTCCTTCTCAACGAAATTGAGAAAGTCATAAAACTGTATGACTTTATCCAGATATAAAGGATTTTTAACATTGTCCTTTTCTATAAAAATATTCTCCCAATCATCACTTTTAATAATACGAGAGATGAGGGAGTCATACCGATTGCAAAACTCTTAATATAGAAGTCTCTCAAAAATATCATCTTGCCTTTATTCTCTTTAACTACCATCTGGCCGGAACTGCCTGACATTTGGATCTATAAAAAATATCTGATGAAATCTGGAATGACAAACTCTTAAGCAGCATAACTTCGACTTGAAGGCTTAAGGAACCAGTGGGCTCCTCATGAGGTGGTGCAGACCATATATAGGAAAACTAGCACCTTTAAACTTCCATAAGGAAATAAAATGGTTGTGATTTGTCCAAAATGATATAATGGTTGAAGATGGTTGAAAAAATATATCCATATCAATGTTTTGAGGTTTTAGAAAAATATAAGTAAGATTCTAAGAAAATATGAGTCTGAAGAAAAAATTTCTCAAAAGAAAGAAATACCAACAAATAAAACCATAGGAAAATCAATATGGGGCACAAAAATCTACCTTTAAGGAATATATGAAGAAATTATCAGTAACGAAGAAAAATTTCTTTTGGTAAAAAAATGACACAATAAATTTTAGTCCTGGAATTTCAACTCAAAAAATATATATTCCAAGAATTTTGATTCTGGGATTTTCAATAGAGAAGAAAATTTTGAAAGAAGAAAAACATAAAGATGATTTAACATAAGGAAATTTTTTCTTAAGGAATGATTTCCTTAATGAAACATTTTCTTAATAAAATTCATAAATTTTTTTTGGAACTATTAAATTTCAGGTCTGTTGAGAAAAAATATACCAGAAAAAAATCTCAATTCGGAAACTAACTGATCCGAAAAAAAACGTATTTTTTTTTAAAATTTTGAAAGTATGTACTAACCTTGAATTTAGGAGTATATTTATGTTAGGAGGTGATTAATCATGAATTATACATGAATTATTATATCACAAATATCGATCCAAGATTCATTTTAATATATTCAAATCTATTGGATGATAATGGTTTGGTAAAAATATCAGCAAGTTGTTCTTTCATTTTGATGAATTATAGAATTATATATCCTTTGAGTGTGTTATCCCTAAGAAAGTGATTCCTAATATCTTAGTTCTTAGAACATGGGTGATGTGTTGGGTTTTTACATAGAGCTATGGAACTACTGTTATCACACATGATTTGAGTTTTAGTAAAGCTCATGCCATAATCGGTGAGTATGTGTTGCATCTACAATACTTAATCACAACAACATCCAACTACTACATATTATCCTTCAGAATTGGATCTTTATACATAGTGTTGTTTAATACAAGACCAAGAAACTAAAGAATCTCATAGGTAATGACATGTTCTGGATTTACTCATTTTATCCATTTTACAAATAGCAAAATCAGCATACAAAATTTTTTTTAGTTCATAAATATTTCTAGAAGAATAGAATAGCCCTAAATACATAGTTTCTTTTAAGTAGCAGAAAATTATTTTCACAGAATTAATATGGGATTCGTTAAGATTTTCATGGTATATAGAACATAATAAAACAGAAAACATTAAGTCGGGTCAACTTTCTATTAAGATAAGTAAACTTCTTATCATTCATCTATAAGATGGTTGATCCATAGGTTTCTATGCTTCATAAATATCAAGAGTATTAGATTTTCTGATAGGAGTACATATACTCTTTTTTTTATCACAAACAAACATTTTAAAAAGATCTTTGATGTACATATGTTTTCATATATATGTTCCTTCTGGTTTTTGAGAAATTTAAAAACCAAGAAAGAATGTCAACTCACCGATCATTATCATCTCAAACTCAGACGTCATAAGATCCACAATGGAGTCTACTAAGGATTGTTGATTTGATCCTAATATAATTTCATCAACATATATTTGTACAATTAGAATGTCTTTATTATCTTTCATTTTAAAAATTGTTGGATCAACAGTTGTTTAAAAAACTTTTTTTGAAGTAAAAATCATTTAATTATATTATTCCAAGCTATAGGGGAATGTTTAAGGTGATATAAAGAATTGTAAAATTTATATACTTGATTAGGATGTTTTTCAACTTCAAAACTAGGAGGATGGTCTACATAGAAATCTTCCTGTACATATCAATTATGGAAAGCACACTTCACATCCATTTGGTAATGTTGAAAATTATAGAATGCCACAAATGATAAAAGTATTCGGATAAATTTGAGTCTTGTTACCGATTCATAGGTTTCTTCATAGTCTGTAACTTCTTATTGGTTATAACCATTATCAACAAATCTTGATTTATTTTTAACTATAACCCCATTTTCATCACATTTATTTCTGAAGACCCATTTTACACCAATAACAGATGTATCCATAGGTCTCTCAACCAAGATCAGTACTTGATTCCTCACAAACTCATTGAGTTCATCTTTCACTACCTTTATCCAATCATCATCAGCTAAGGCATCATCATTAGTCATCATCACAAATTGGGAATGAAACGAAACATGTTCAATTTCATTCCGTAAGGAATTTCTAGTTCTTATAGGTTGATTGACATCTTCTATGACATTATCAGTAAGATTATTTCTAAGTAACAACTGATTTGGGTTTTGTAAAACATGATCATCAACATATTATAGAAAATATTCAGGGGTAAAATTTTCAGGAATATATTCAGGAAAATTTTCCTTAGTAGAATCTTCAACTACAGGTTGATGAACATTTATTGAAAATATATCTGGAAGATTGAAAATATGTTGTTTGAAAACAAAAGGATCAGTTTTATGAAATTTAATATGTACCCTTTCTTCCACATGACATGTGTTTTTATTAAAAACCCTATAAGCTTTAGAGTTAGTGGAATATCTTAAGAAAATTTTTTCATTGGATTTTGGTTAAATTTTTTTTACGTTTTCCTTTGTATTTAGGATAAAATCTTTACAGCAAAAAATATTATTGTAAGAATCATTTGGTTTTCGACCATCCCATTGCTCCTAAGGAGTTTTATTGAGAAACGGACTTATAAAAACTTGATTTGTAGTATAACATGTAGTACTTACAACTTCAACCCAAAAGTGTTTTGCTATAGAATATTCACTCAACATGGTTCTGGTTATCTCTTGAAGGATTTAGTTCCTTCTTTTTACAACACCATTTTGTTTAGGAGTTCTAGGATATGAGAAATTGTGAGTAATACATTTCTTACTAAAAAAATATTCAAACATCAAATTTACAAATGAACCACTATGATCACTCTGAATAGTTATTAATGGTAGGTTTCCCTTATTTTTAACTTGAACTCAAAATGTTTAAAAATAATAAAAGCCTTCATATTTTCTTACTTGAAAATAGAGCCAAGTATATCTCGTATAGTCATCAACAATAAAAAATACATAATATTTTCCCTCAATACTTCCAGTTTCTGTAGGACCAATTAAATCCATATTCACTAACTGTAGGGCATTAGATTTTAAAACTTCACTAACAGATTTAAAGCTGGATTTTTGTTTCATTCCAAACAGACAAGGGTCACAAAATTTTGAAGAATCAACACATAGAACTGGTAGATCGTTAACTAGTCCTTTATTTGAGAGATTACTAAGGTTATAAAGGTTTTAGTGTCCTAACCATTTATGCCAAAGCCATGATTGATCTTAAATTTCACTTAATCAAGGAATTTATTTACTTCTAATGTATTCTAAGTTCAAAGTGTAAACCTTCTCCTGCCTATAGGTAGTAAAAATATATTTATCCTTAGAATTGTGAAATAAACACTTATCATTCCTAAAATTTACAAGGTAAAATTCATCACATAATAGAATTATGCTTATAAGGTTGTGATTAAGACCATTAACAGATAATACATTAGAAATCAATATTTTTCCAAGAGAATGATATTTCCTATACCAAAAACCAATCCTTGAGAATTATTCCCAAATGTTACTTTTCCACCTTTTGATTTGACAATCTTATGGAAATATATTTTTCTACCAGTCATATGATGTGAACATCCACTATCCATATACCAGATATTGTTGGAACATTCTTCATTTTCTTGAAAAAACAGAAGATAGTTTTTCAGAATCCAAACATGATTAGATCCGGGTTTAGTCAATAAAATTTTAGGAATCCATATTTTCATTGAAAAATAATCCATGTGAAATCCTAGGGATTGAATTTTTTAAGTAATTTATTTTCCTCCAATGTAGTACACTTTGAAATTTTCAACAAAGGGTATTATGATGGAATAAAATAGTTGTTCTTGAAAATAGGTTTTTTGTGAGTATAACCTACCCTAGAAGTATTTCCTTGAGGTCTGATTTGAGAATACATCACATCAAAATTTTCATTACTAGAAGTAAAATTAGAAAGATGTTTCTTAAGGGAATATATTTTTTATTTTAGACTGATGACCAAATTCCTATCCCGAGGAATTATTTCCATAGAGTTAAATTTTTCTTCAAAATTACTTATTTTGGAAATATCATTTTTAAGATCTTTTGAATGTTTTTCCTTTTCAGAATTTTCATCCTTAAGGTCTTTAAGAATGTTTTTCTAGGAGCTCATCCTTAGCCTCAAGATCTCCAGTGAGGTCTGAAATCTATTTTGTATGAACTTCTTCTCTATTATTTTCCTTCTCTTATTTCTTAAAAATTTGGTGAAATTTTTCTTCTAACAACATGGAAAATCAAGATACCTCTTTATAAAAAGGTATTTCTTCATTATCTGAAGATTATGTATCATAATTAGATGTAATATCTTCAGGATTAAAATTATTATCAAGAGATAAACTTTTTAATGCATCAGCAGAGCATACATTGGCCATAAGACACTTTTTTGTCAATTAGTAGCAATTAATCTGATATTTTTCTGACCTAATGATTCATATTTACAAGATTCACTTTCCGATGAGTCTCCACAACTATCACTATAAGTGTCGTTTGCTTTATGACTTTTCTTGTGCTTAGAACGATAGAACTTGTTCTTGTTTCTTTCTAATTAAATTTCTTTCTTATCATTTTTTTTCAAAAGAGAGCAATCATGTTTTATATGACCTATTCTTATGGCTTCGTCACATGTTAATTCCCCCATATTCCTTTTCATTATTGTATCTATTCGTAAAAGTACATTGAATGTTTTTATGAGATACTAACTTATTCATTCTATGATCAAGATTAGCTAACTCATTCTCACATTTTTCTATATCACTGGATTCTGATTGAATAGTAACTTTCTTTCACTTTGATCTAGAAACACTTTCTGGAGTTTTGGATGTCTCATGGTTTGAAGTTGTTGTGAATGAAACAGTTCCATTTCCATTCATCTTCTTAATATTATTCGCATCTCTCTTCATTATAGTCTTGTGCTGTAGAAGAGTTCCAAAAAGCTTGCCTATAGAAATCTGGGTGACCATCATGTTCTCAACAATTGCTATCCTCTTGGACTCCCATTCGTTAGGAATGACATATATGATCATTTCAACAAGAATTTATTCATCATGACCGTTTTCTCCCATAGACTGTATGATATTCATAATAGTCATGATCCTTTTCTGAACATTTTTTATAGGTTCTCCATATGGAAAACTAAAGCCATGATATTCAGCTCTCAATATAGCTCTTCATGTCTCTATTACATTAGTAGTTCCAAAATTTGTAACTTATAATTTCTTCCAGATACTATTTGTAGCTTCACATGAGTATATTTGACTATAGATGTTTCCTAGTCATGGAACATAGCAATGCATTTCTGACTCTGAAATTAGTTTGATATTCTGGTCTCCCCAGATTAATAAAAGTTATCAATTGCTTATCAGGAAACCTATAGTCTCTTGTTAGCATCAGGTAGTTATCAAATCCATTATTAATAAATAATATTTTCATCCTATCTCTCCATTACTCCTAATCATTTCCATAAATACTAGGAGGTCTGGTAGAATTAAAATTTTCCAAAAAATCAATATATATAGATCCTGCAACGAATATAATATACCTTTCTTTGACAAAAAATTTAGTAGTAGTGCTTGAAGAAAATTTAAATTTCTTAAAGAGAAACTTTAAGATAAATTGAATAAAGAATCTAAGTCTTGACTTGTGAGTCCAAGAATATTATTCTGAATATATGAAGAAGAAGATGATGATTTCTCTTCTGAATATGTACAATATACAAGAGGGGGTGGTGAATTGTATACTTTAAAAATTTCTTAAGGGAATTTTTTTTATTAACAAAATTCACAACACCTCTAATAATAAATTTTCTTCATAGAGAAATATAAATTTATAATTTATATTGCATAAGAAACATTTCTTAAAAATTTATTCTACCACAAGGCCAATAGAATATCTTAAAATCATAGATACAAGTTAGATAGTTTATGTAGGACCCCGAGACACCCCGAGAGGGGAGGGGTGAATCAGAGTGGCACCTTCTTCTTTTAAACAGATTGATCTTGTTCCCATATTGGTATGAACTTTTTAAACCCGTATGATCAAAAATATCAGAAATAAAACATTCACATGTAGAGATATGACACAACACTTTTTACTAGGTTCACCACTAAGGGCTACGCCCAAGGAGTATACGTCGATAGGTTGTTGGTCGTACCAAATTCCACTATTCTTTACCAGTTTGGATTACAATGGTTCGAGCACAATCAAATTGTCCCAGGCTCACTGCCTTTACAAAGGATCAGGTATAGCTCACTGTGTCCCACGGGTCACCCCCGTTGACTCCCCCTGGCTCACTGCCTCTGGTGAAGTCCTACTATGTTTATAGACATGAAGGTATCTTCATCATTGCAAAAGAATGCATCCTATGTTGTGTGTAGATTCTCTGTTGATGTTTAACTCTCACAAGCAGAATAATGTCACTTCGCACTGAAGGTACCAGGAAATCTTCCAGCATTCGTGCTACTTCAAAAAGACGGGCACACTTCAACAACACCAGGCGCGCTTCTCCAAATAGGTTCGCAAGTTTCATAGACGGCGTGTAAGTTATAACTGGTGGAAAAGTCCACCTAAAACACTTGCGTGACACTCACTTATACAACTTCAAACTTGTGCGACATACATCCATTTTCACGCAAACCGGTTTTGGCATGCAACAAAAAACTGTCGCGCAGCTTATACTTGTGCGGCCCACAACAAGTTGTGCGACCACTAAACCAGCACAATGAGAGCACTGTATTTCTCTAATTCTCTAACTTCGTGTCAAATGAGGAGGGGAGGTCCTCTATTTATATTTGAACTGGACACCCAATGTTGTGGCATGCAAGCCTCCTCTCATCGCGCAAGTTTTGGTGCGCAACTCCAAACGCCCAAGCCTTTGTTGCGCTACTCAGTTGCTCTACCATCCCAATACTTTTTTGACCCTCTTTCCTTTTCAATATTTTGATGTTATGATATTTAGAAACATATGGCGCACAACTTTCTAATCCTCCTAGAAATTGGCGCTCAAGTACTTTCTCATCACGCATGTCACTTGCGCGACACATGTCTAGCATGCCAGTCCCTTTACAAAAAAACAATGTATTCCCCATTTGTCAAATTTGAGGTCCAGAAATTTGGTAAGAACTAGTAAAAGGTGCCAACTTCAATAATGTTATCTGCTTGACCTGTATGAGTACTTTGTTGGCACACATTCTGATCTTCCACTGTTGATTGACAACAAACACAAACCATTCATCAATTCATGCATAAATGACCATGGTTCCAACAATATCCCTATTTGGGTTTGTTGGAAATCAGAAAATAAATTCAATAGATCACTATCCACATGCAAACCAAAAATTAAAGATTCAACTCATCCAACACTCTATGTCTACGTGGAAAATGATCAGTGTAGAAAACAAGAGAGAAATATTGAATTGGGTTCATGTGTTTTGGAATTCTCAATGACTCCCAAAAAATTCTCTTACAGTGTCACACAATGTCATAGAATAATTTCATGCCTAAACATGCCTGAATCTTGCCTGAATTTATTCCATTCTCCCCCATTGACAATAAATCAAAAGACCGGTAATTGTTCCTTGTTCATCTCAATCCACACTCCCCCTGGATAGTATCTCCCCCACAAACCTACATCACATCCATAAACAGATTAAAAATAGATAACATAACTAGTGAGAGGGTATTTTCATAACCTCCATATATTCTGGGAGGTGGCTGAACACCAAGGTTCAACTGATGCTTCACAAATACATCCATTGACAATGTCTTGGTCAGGATATTATCCACTTTCTCATCAGTTCCCACACGATCCATTCTAATCATGACTTTTTCAACATTCACTTTGATAAAGTGATACTGAATTTCAATATGTTTTATATGAGAATTCTGAACCAGATTCTTCGTATGATCAATTGTTCTCTTGTTGTCATAGTAAATCACCAATGGTTTCTTCACTTCATCACCAATATATATTATTTGTTTCTTCATAAATAGTAGTTGATTTCATTCCATGGTGGCAGATATATACGCATCTTTAGCAGTACTAAGAGAAGTACTTTACTATTTTTTGCTCAACCAGCCAACACATTTATTCCCAATAAATACTGCTCCACCATTAGTGGACATTCTGTCTACAACATCTCCAGCCTAGTCAGCATCAGAAAATGCTAATAATTCATTGTTCCTTCATTCATCAATGTATAAGCCACAATTGTGAGTACCTTGAATATACCTCATGATTCTTTTTACTACTGTCGTATGTTCCTCCTTTGGATTACTCTGAAAGCGGGCAACAAGACATGTGGAAAAGACAATATATGGCTGTGTCGCTGTCAGGTACAATAGGCTTCAAATGATCCTCATGTACATGGTGGGATATACAGAGGTCCCATCCTCATGCTTTCCAAGTTTAGTTCCAACTACAATCCTAGTTAACAATGGTTTGGAGTCTTTAATATTAAACTTCTTAAACAGCTCTCTTTCATAATTTTCTTGAGAAATGAAAGTGTAATACTTCTTTTGTATCACTTTCATCCCTATGAAATATGTGAGCTCACCTATCATAGACATTTCAAATTCTGAATTTTATGTGATTGGAAAATTCATCAACTGATTTCGGCCTACTGCAACCAAATATGATATCATCAACATAGACCAGAATGATGAATTGACATTTTAGAGAATATTTCACATAATGATTGTGATCAACTCCTCCTCTATTGAATTACAGCTTCTTGAGATAAGATTCCAGCTGAGAGTACCCCAATCATTGTGCCAGTTTCATGCCATAATGTGCTTTCTTTAGTTTGTAGAACTTTGTTTCATTAGTACCAAGAAGAGAACCCACAGGTTGTTCAATGTCTCCTTTTCATCGAGTACACCATTTAAGAATTCTATCTTGTCATCCATTTGATACACTTCATATCCTTTTTGGAGTGCCATGGCATGGAACAACCTGATTAACTCCAGTCTATCCACTAGAGCAAAGGATTCTTTAACATCAACCACATCAATCTGGGAATATCTCTTACATACCTGTCGATCCTCGTTTCTAATAAAACTTCCATGATCATCAATTTTTTTCTTGAAAATACATTTCGTACAAATAAAATTGTGACCTTCGGGTCTCTGTACAAGATCCCATGACTAATTCTTGTCAATCTGATCTAACTCTTCATTCACAGCTTTCACCAATGATTCATCCTTTGTAGCTTCCTCAAATGAGGATGGCTCCACAACTGATAGAAATACAGATTGCGTGTTATTCCTCATCCTCTTTGCTTGTGTTGGTGAACTCCTATACCCAATATTGTTATATGGATCAATAATAGGTCTTAGATTTCTCCTGTGAGGTTCAGTTTCATTTTCTCTAGCCATAGTTTCTTCATCATATTCTTCTTCTGAGTCAACATCATGATGTGACAACTGAGTGTTTTGAATAAATTTTTCTATTTCTATATTTGTATTTTCTCCATGTTCACTTTATTCCTCACTTTCTATCACATCAGCATATGACATCCTTGAGGAATTTTTGGGTTTCTATTAAATTATCTTAACATCACTACTTTCAAAAATCCTTCCTAATCACTCATTGAAACACTTGTAGGCTTTGTTGTTAATTGAATACCCAAGAAAAATTCCTTCACAAGCATTGTCACCTAACATGCCTTGATTTCATTCTTTATTCCTAATGAAACACTTTCTTCTGAAAACTTTATAATTTTACAACTAAGGATTCCTCCAATGCCACAACTCATATGGTGTCATCGTTTCTCCCATATAAAGCCCTATTTGATTATGAATGTGCACTGCAGCTACAATAGATTCCTTCCAGTAATGGTGAGATATTCCACTCTCAACCAGCATAGTCCTGGCCATATTGTTGACCTGTCAATTCTGGAGCTCAACAACTCCATTTTTCTGTGGAGTTCTCACAGCAGCTACCTCATTCTGTATTCCAAATTTTTCTTGGTAATTCTCATACTAAATGGGCATGTGTTCACCTCTATTTTCATATCTTAACACTTTTATTGTTCATCCAATAGCATTCTCGATGATTATCTGATATGTTTTCATGCAAGCAAGCACTTTTCGTTTTCGGTGAATGACTGTAACACATTCCATCATACTTTAATCATTAATGAAAATGACAAAGTAACTCTCTCAATGAGTTTCGGCAACATTTTTTGGCCCACATACATCTCTATGAGTTAGATCAAAAAGATGAGATGCGCTTTACTTATTTGGCCAATATAAACTGTAGACCATCTTCCCACGAATACAAGTATTACAAGGCATTTAACGCTCATGCTTTAGAATGGGGATATTCATGACAATCTTCAACTTAGATATCTTTTCCTTGTCTTCTTGGTTATTGTGCCCTAGCCTTCGATGCCACAAATTGTTTTCTTCTTCAACAGAAAAATATTAGGTGTTCACATCATTGTCAACCTGATATAAGTTTCCATCTGTTCGATAGCCTTTCATAAAAGAATCCCTTGTTTTACCTTTATAGTTTAGCCATTTGATTGAAAGTTACTACGAGCCCTGAATCATAGAGTTGACTCACACTGAGGAGATTTTGACATAAAACGTCCACATAAAAAACATTAGTCTTCTTTAGATCTCCATTAGTGAGAGCAGTATTCCCACTACATTTAATATTCAAAGAACCATCATTACCAAACCTCATTGTTCCATCATCATTCTTTTTAATGTTATTCAAAAGTTCAGTATTCCCCGTCATATGGGAAGAGCATCCACAATCACGAATCCATGTGCTTCTTTTCTTGGTATATTTGAAGGATACTTCTGAAACGGTATATTTCTTAATTTTCGTCCTTTCTTTCCATGAGACATTGGATTGAGTATAGAGCACTGATTTCCGTTAAATTATATCATCTGTGTACATTGGATCTTCATAGTCGAAGTCTTCTTCGAGAGGAGAAATCATGTTTATAAGAGAAACACTATCTTGATGACGATATTTTACTTTTCTAGAACTCTGATATGAGTGGTCCATGTCCATTCTCTTCCTGTAATTAACTTCCTTATGACAAAAGTTAGAACAATGAAAAAATATCCATATAAGTTGTTTCTTCTAAAAGAATTAGAATATGATTTTGATATCCTTCGAAGAACTCCCAGATCATCCCCATTCAAGTAGCTACGTGCTTCTTTACAATATGACATTGTGTGGCCCAAATATCCACAGAACTGACACCTCATGAAAGGAAATGTCTTCTCACTTGAATTTCTCTTCATACCTTATTTTGTGGGATAATAGTGTGAGGGCGCCTTTTTCAACGAGGCTCGAGGATAATCTTCTTTTCTTCGTTCATATTTAATTGGGGGTTTCTATTTCATTACATCAGAATACTTTCCCACTTCAACAACTTACAACTTTCCTTTTTATTGTCTACCTTTATTTGCATCATTTAATGATTCTGCCTCATAACCAATTCCAATATTTCCCATTCTAGCAGGTCTTTGATCATTTAAAATCGTTTCAACTCCTTTAGAGCCAGTTTTTTCTCTCTCCAATAGCTCATCATCTATGAACCTTCCAAACTGAATTTTTTTCTTTGATTTCTTTGAAATTGAATATTTTCAAGATTACTCCTAATAGTAACAACTTCCTCGTCAAGATGGTCAGCAGTATTGGACATTTCTTCTAGTCTGGTGGTGAGGTCATTGATGAACTTTTCCTTCTCTTCAATTCTCAGCTTTAGATCTACTACAACATCATTTATTTCAAGTAATTTAGACTGTACTTTCAACAAATTTTCTATTCATTTATTTTCAGCTTCATTTTGATCCACATATTCAGTTGATTCTTCAACAATTTATTTTCACTTATTACAACTCTTACATTTAATCTTGAGCTTACTAACATCATACTAAAGTTACAACTCAAGATCTTCACTAGTTTTCAACTGATTTTATCCACCAGTATCTTCTAATTTTTCAACCGTGGCCATCATTGAAGCATGGTTCCTAGTTTCAAATTCTGGTTCTTCTTCATCACAGAATTCAATATCATCATCTTCCACTTCACAAATGAAACTCTTCCTCTGAATCTTCTTCCCAGATTTGATGTCTCCCATTTTGAGAATCCTTTTCTGAGGCTTCTCAATGTCTTCTACTTCACTTTCATCATCATCAAAAATTCTTTGACACTTTGAGGTAATGTGACATACTCTTCCACAATAAAAACATGCCAGTGGTAGATTACCATTGAATTTACCCTCTCCATTCTTCAGCTTCAAGGTGATGAGAGAAAGAATTTCCTTTTCCTATTCATCTTCACCACCACTATATTCGGAAATTTTCATTTTGTTCATGGCTTTGAATGCCATTTCTTTGCTCACGCGGGTCATTGAATGTTCTGGTTTGACTCTCATCCCATATTCCACTAGACTACTTAAAAGATCGTGTAGATATAATTTATGTAGATCTCTTTCTTCAAGGGATGACACCTTTGCATTGTACATAGGAGGAAGTCTTCTCAATATTTTCATTACGATATCTTTGTCTTCGATTTCTTCTCCAAGACCTCGAATTGCTACAACAACTTCAGTTATTTGATTGAAGAATGAATCTGTATTCTCATTAGGATGCATCTTTTGATCATCAATCCTATTGTGTATGACTTATAGTTTTACCTCCATCACATTTTTATCTCATTCATAAATATTTTCAAGTTTTTCCCGCATGGACATTACTGAGGTGCATCTCATTAACATTAGATAGATCTAATTAGAAAGGGTTTCGGTGAGAGAATTATGCGCTTTATCATCAACATAATGATTTTTGCAATCGGCATCAGTCATAGACATCTCTATTGGATCAGTAACTTGTATACCTTGCATGGTGTAAAAAAGAACATCCATTCCAAGGGATCTTAGATGATATGTCATTCTATTCTTCCAAATCTGAAAATTACTTCCACTGAATAGAGGGAATCCCCTGGAATTGATTTCATTCTCCAAGATGACAAAGGATAGATTCAACACCAACAAACCTTACCCACAGGTCACTCCCATTGACTCCCCCTGGCTCCCTGCCTTTGGTGAAGTCCCACTCAATTTATAGACATGAAGGTCTCTTCATCATTGCAAAAGAGTGCATCCTCTATTGTATGTAGATGCTCTATTGATGTCCAACACTCATAAGAAGACTAATATCACTTCGCACCGAAGGTATCATGAAATCTTCCACCATTCTTGTAGCTTCAAAAAGACAGGCGTACTTCAATAACACCAGGCGCGCTTCTCTAAGACAGCGCACAAGTTTCAAAGACAGTGGGAAAGTTATACTAGCGTGCAAGTCCACCTCAACCACTTGCGCAATACTCACTTCTACAACTTCAAACTTGTACGACTCATATTCTTTTTCACCCAAACCGGTTTTTCCATGCAGCAAACAACTATCGCACAAACTATACCTGTGTGACCCACAAACACTTACATGACCACTACACCTACGCGACGGGTGAACTGAATTTCCCTAAGTCTCGAAATTCGTGTCAAATGTGGAGGGGTGGTCCTATATTTGTAGGCAAACTGGACACCCAATGCATTGGCGCACAGGCCTCCTCTTGTCATGCATGTTCAGATACACAACTCCAACAGCCCAAGCCTCTATAGCACTACTCCCTTGCGCGACCAACCCAATACACGCACGAACCTCTTTCCTTTTCCAAATTTTGAAGTTATGATCTTAAAAAACATATGTCTTCCAACTTTCCAATCCTCCTAGGCACCAGTGCGAATTTCCTTTCTCGACACGCAAGTCACCTATGCGACACATGTCTGGCGCGCAAGTCCCTTGACCTGTATGAGTACTTTGCTAGAACAAATTATGAACTTCCTATGAGGATAGAAAACATACCCAAACCATTATACAATTCATTCATAGATGATCATGGTTCCACCATATTATGCAAAAATAAAACATCCTAACATTTACAAAGCAGAAGAAAATTACAATCTTCTTTTGACCCAAAGAGGAGGGTATCCAACAACCATAGATAAAGGCCTCTTATTTTATACTTACAAGAATATCTGTCTTACCCAAAATCAAGTAATCCATCTATCATATGATCTGTATTTGTCTTGCTATCCCAACAAGCCCTCGATTAGTAAAGAAATCAGCACCTCTGAATTCACAACTCAAATTATCTGATTTTAAGGAAAATGAGCCTATGCACGAAGAAATTTCACATGAATCAATGTTTGAACAATCCGTTCAAACTATTGGCACGAAGCCTGGGAGATTATAATAGCCTCTAAATCTAAAGCATTTCAATTTTAGAGTGATGAACTCTAAAGTGAAATCATGTGACCTCGTGAACTGGTGAACTGGTATTGATCTCATCATCTGTGGTCATATTTATTGCATTCAAAAAATCTATCCATCAGTTCCACTTCAATAGTCAGATTTCCTTAAATCTTGGAGGGAACTGGACATGTGGAAAACATTCAATGGTTAGTTTATAACAAAAATAACGACATCTTTTTATATAACCAACCAAGAATATAAAAATCTTAAACCTAAGTTTAAGGAACATGGAATATGGTAAAATTGAAATGACATGAAAATAATTATAAGATTCCGATTTCTAAGGAAATAAATATTTCAATAATAAATTCCAGAATGATGATTTTCGAAATGGATTTTCATAAAATTGGTACGAGTAAAGTATATGAAAATATTCTTATGAAAACACAGTTTTACAAATTCTGATAACAGTATCATGATTTACTACATGATAGAATAAAACATGTACACGGATTTTTATATTGGGATTTCTGGTATGGTATGTCAAATCGTTCTAAATGAACTTCAGTACCAATAACCAGGAAGTTGGTGTTTATGAACTTTAGAAAACTGAAATACTTGAAATCTAGGTATAAGGAAAATATGATACCAAATTTCATTCATGATCGAAATCGGTATTGAAGTGAAAACAAGGAATAAATAATAGTGTCTTAAGGATTTCTGGAATGGTGTAACCATGAAAAAATTTCGGAACCTTAAGAAATTTTCTTCTATGGTATAAGTATGATCCAAAATTTGGAACCTTAAGAACATTTCCGGTATGGTAAAAAATATTTCTAAAAACCATAATAAAAAATATATTTAACTCAAAAAGTCTAATGAAATTCTGGTTATAAGGTAATTAGTTTATGTGTATGGAAATATATGAAAGCGTAAGGAATATATATTTATGAAGAAGGTTTTTGTGATTTCCAAAAAAATGCTTATGGAATTGAGAAGTCTTATAGACCTAATAAGAGTAATATAGATAATGTGAGGTGGTTCAATGTCATACCTGATGAAGGATAATGATATCATTTTTCCTAGTTTTTTGAGGTAGAATTTTCTAGAGAGAATGATTATGGCTCTATTTTATTCTCATGATGAACCAATATTCTTCTTATGTTAATTGTAAAAATTATGAGGTTTATGATAACCTTTTAAATTCATTGTTCTAATATATATCATCAATAAACGATAATGTTTTTTAGAATGGGTAGGAGAAAGAGTTATCTTTATATGTGGCCCTATTGATATTCTAGAGTCTATAAGTGTTACGTTCATTAGTGGGTCCTATAGCCTTGAAATTGACGATTGTTTAATGGAGATTATTTTTTTTTTAAATTTGGTTGTTAAATTTTATAGATGACTTTAGTGTTTTTCACTAATCATATTATTTTTATATAAGTAACAAGGTGTTGTGATAATAATGAATAGATCCATGTGTAATTTCTTAGGAACATTTTATTTGTTATTATATAAAAATTTTATATTTTGTGTGATTCTATGTGATCATATATAAAAAATTAAAATTAATTAATATGGTGATGAGTGTGTGCCCTAATATTTTTTCCAATTTATATGAAATATAAAAAGGATTCCTAATTTTATACTAGTGGTGGGGGAACTTGAAAAATCCATCTAAAATTATATATGGCTGAAGATTTAGTGTTCATTCATGGATTTTGAATTTCCAACATGGTATAGAGTTAGAGATAGGGAAGAGGTCATAGAAAAAGGGTAATATTTGAAGGATATTTCATTTGAAAATTCGTCCTGAGTGATTGGGAATGAAGTATTAAATTCTCTACGATTCATGTTTTGAGAATTAAGGTGGAAGAGAGTGATGTGATCTCATATGTATAAAGCATGACATAGAACTCTGGGATCCAGTTTATCAAATTGCGATGTTTTAAAATAGTTGATTTTTTATTATGTAATACTATTTATAACTACCAGTGCGATGTTGTCATGATTTATCATGTAGCATAGTAAAAAATAGGGTTTTTTAGTTGAGGTACATCATTTATCACTTTTATTCCATCTTCTAAAACATTGTAATGAAATTTCAAATAAAAAATTAATCAATTGATTTTGGATATTTATAAAATATATTTATAAATTATTTCATGAAAATTTCATATCCAAATAATATGAAACATTTTATCAATATGATGAAATAATTAATAAATCTGTATACATAATTAAACATGGTTATTGTGTAAAGTGTATTTGAGAAATTTATGTTCAATGTGAGGTGTATGGTGATGATTTGGATTCATCTATTAGTAGAACACTATTTGTGTAACATCCCAATTAAGTAAAGAATAAAAAAATTTCATATTTATTAATATTTGTGAATTAAATATTTATTTTACTTTAATGGGATTCAATGTTTGATGGCTTACCTGATACACAAGAACATGTTTCATTGAAATCTGACGTTGCACAATAATAATATAATATTATTATTTTAAATGGTAATTAATGTCTAGCTGTTATATTGGATGAAATTAATATAAAAAACTACAATATTGTTATATATGTTTGTTAATTTTTTTTTACATCTATCCAATAATATTTATGGGCTTCAAATGTGAATGAATCTAATTTTAGACATAAATACACTAATATTCACTAGAAGGTCAATTTACCACTTTTTTAATGGTGAACCCTCTTTAATTATAGTTTTTGTCATTTTTAATTTTTCTATATGACAAAATAAAAATCTTCTTTAGATTCTGGGCATAAAAATAAAATAGGGTAAATTTTTGATATTTTTCTGGTAAAGTTCATTTTTTTATGAAGATTGAAAAATGCTGTATTTTTATTCAAAAGTTCCATTTAATGTAATTTATTTATATGGTTATATTATATTTTTAATTGTTTTTAAAGTGTAATTATATTACAGTCTTACCAATTATTCCAATTTTGGTCATTGGAATAAATTTCACTTTAAAAATGGGCATAAACAAGTGTCGATGTTTTGATAGTTATTGATTTTTTAAAATCACGCTAATTTTTTGACAACAGGAATTAATTTTAAATTAATTAATGTAACTTCTATGTTTTGAATTTTTGTAAAATAGACATCTTTTTTGAATTTTTAATATACAATATAACATAGGATGAATTTTTGGTAATTTTCTGAAAAACATCAATTTCTGATGAATAATGAAACCACTTAGTAGTAATTAAAATACTGACTTTTTCATTTAAATTAAATTTTAGAACTAATGTAAATTGAATTTATAAAATTCAATATACATGTTTATTATTAGTATGTAAAATCTGGTCCAATAATATTAAAATAATTTTTGGTGAATAATAACTTTTGACTTTTATTTACCATGGATAAAGGTAAATAGGGTAACTCAATGTAAAAATAATATCATAAAAATTAAAAATTTCCTTAACACTTTTTTTAACATTATTGGTTGAGTCATGTATGACCATGGACATCATTGGGTCAATTTTAAGACCCCATAGAGCCACTTGGAAGTGATAATGACAGTTTAAATTAATTAACATAAATTAAAGGAAAAAATGACACAAACAAATATCTTTTAGTAAATCAATTTTTACATAGAGTTATGTAAGCTATAATTTCTACTATATATATTATTTGGAACGATAAAATGATTTCTTACATTATGGTAATTTTTTTATTATTTTTAGATATCATATATATTATATTATTTATGATACAATAATGATAATGTTTTACCTCATTAATAAATGATTTAAATAAATAAGATTATAAATATTAAAACTATATACCAAACTTGTCCAGTTCTTCTTGGATAATTTTATTTAGACTATTAGTCATCTTATCTTAATCATTAAAGAGTTTTTCTATCTTTTGAAATGGAAGATAGGTTTATAAGAAAATAATATTTTCAAACATTCCTAATGAGCCCCTCCTCCTTTACAAAAATCCCTCAATTCTTACTATTTCCTCACACCTATCAAGCCCCTTGGATCATCTAACACCTTATAAAATAATCTCTCATGATACCCCTCCTCCTTTTATAAGCCTTACCTAATTTATAAGGCACTTCAAGAAGTTTTTTTTGGTTCAAACCAAATGGAGTAACCGAAATTAAAGGTAATGATTCCTCTTAACTTCTTTTCTTTTATTTTACATCTCCAACCCCTAATATCCTTTTATTCCTTCTTTTATAACAAAATAAGTATCTTAAATATACTAGTATGTTGTTATGATACTTATTTGAACTACTCTAACACACACCTCCATCTAATGGGTGAATAACACAATGTTCTTGTGGATAAAAAACTAACGCCTCATGAAACGATGATTGTTCGATTATCTCCTACCGCCTATCATTGTGGCTATTAAGATGACAATATATATATATGATATATATTATGTTTATTTTTTCTTCAGGATTATATAATTTCCTTTTATATCATACCTTTATGGTTTCTATTATGGGTAAACTCGATAATTAAATTTGAGGAAGTGAAGACTACGGCCCCCTCAAAGTGATATGACTCATTAATTCCTTATGTGGGATGTATAAAGGATGGAATTATTGATAATATATATGATATTATAGTGGAATTATAATATATCAATGTATTATTATGTTTTAATACCATTAAAATAAGAAATAGAAATGAAAGTTGCATTCATGCATACGTACGGCTTACCGTCTCCATGAACGGTGCTTTTCATGTCCTACCTAATAATGTTATCTACTATTAAAAATACATGTATATAATAGATATATATTATATATAAGATATCTAAATCATGAATACCATTTTGAAGATAATATTCTATTTAACACATGGACAACATGTAATTATATGGTGTTCATTTGTAACTCAAGTACAAAATATCGACAATACAACCATTATTAACATAAATGACTACATATTGTTTATAACATGGTAATAAGTGATATAAAAGGAATAATAAACATTAAAAATGTTCTTAATAAACTTGAAATTAAATTTATGTTATTATTACGGAGATCAAAGAACAAATGGGTCATGTCGGACATAAGGTAAGGGACTTCGTGTCAATCTCCTTTCATTGAGGAATATTTTTTTTAATACATGATATCCTTTTATATGATGTATAAAAACCTTTGAATTTTAATTTTATTCAAAAGAAATCATTTTCTATGAAGTGTTTTAATAAATGAAAAAATGAATGTTTTTTAACATAAGCGGTGACAACGTCCTTTCCGCCACCGCGAGTATTATTTGATCTTTTGCTTCCTTAACAAGTCATAGTGTTTTTAATGAAAATAAATACCATATAATTTTTAAATATTTTGGTATTTTAAATGGTTTGGATAAAGGATTTATTATTTCAATATATTTCAATGATATATTTAGATTGAAATGTGGAAATTTCATCTTTCATTTATGTTTGTTTTATGTGTTATGAATATGTTATGGATCTTGGGCATTATTTATGTATATGGATGGTTCTGTGATAAACCTAGGGTGGGTGAGCCTAAGATAGCTCTCTGATTAATTGGGTAACGTGAAAAAGGTAAACATTAATGTTTCTTCTAACAGATTTATGGAATATACTGTGATGGTTATTCCAACGTAACTCCCTATGTTGTTGTGATATCTACAATGTATGTATGATAAGAATTCTATACGTACCTTTATGATTTGTGATTACTATATGTCATTCATAAATATTATGTTTTCATGAGGTAAGTAAAAGAGTTTATGTTTTGTATGGACTAATTATTTATTTCTTATTTTATAACTCTTACTGAGATTTTTTATCCTCATCCCATGTTTTGAAAATTTTTTCACAGGACTTAAAAGGTGAATAGGGTCAAGGATGGGGTCAATGAAAATTCTTGATGTCTAAAACATGTAACTAGACATGACCCTTTTTATGAGTTATTATTTTATGAAACAAATTGACAAAAAGTAGAATTTTCTTCATGTAATATTCATGTTGTTATGTAAATGAAATGACCTAACTATCTAAAACTCTAATCGTGAAATGATCCTAAATGTGAATTATTCATTTAATTCAAGAATACGTAATGTTTTAATGTTCGGGCCTTATATTTTGTATTCGAGGTCGGTTTAGAAAACATTAGGAGTTAGAATATAGTTAAATTAATATCCATAAATTATTTTATATTATTTTTTGATTTAAATGATATAGAATTAACAGATTACCATGTTGCTTCGCCTAAAGAATTTTGGTGTTTAGTATGGTTTTCCACAGAGGAAACGTGGAAGCTATGTTGGGATGACATTGGGCGGATGTCAACTGTCAAAATCAGCTACCTGAGATGGTCAAAATTGGAACTAAACAGTTTATTATAGTAATGGCACATTTGAATCATGCTATAAATGGTTGTGGTATACATGCCTGAGATCATCTAGATCAACCAGAGAGGATCTTGTTATTATTTTATAATTTCATGAGGTAACATCCCCCATCATTTAGTGGAACATCTAACCCTAAAAAATCAAAAGGGTGGATTAAATCATTAGAGAAAATATTTGATGTCATGGGGTGTTCAGAACATGAAATGTTTAGTCTTTCTATAATCCATTTTGAAGTTGAATTTGATTAGTGGTGGTCAATGGTGAAAAATATCAGGGATAATTAGTAGATTGATGCATTGGATGGGGAAGAATTCAAAGCTATGTTCCTTGAGAAATATATTCTTACCATGGATCAACTCAGGATGGAAAAACAATTCCTGGAATTGTGGAAGGAGGATGACTCAGTGGCTTCTTATGAAGCAAAATTCACTCAACTGGAAAGGTATGCACCAAATTTCATACGAGATCTTGATAGTAAAATCAACCAATTTTACTCAGGATGAATTCCCAAGTATCGAATGGCTTTATCATACCGTGGGTTCAAAATTTATGAAAAACTTATTCGTATTGCAGAGATGGTGGAAATGAAGTTTAACGAGGATCAGGTATACTTCGACAAACAACAGAATAAGAGGTCGAGGTGGCAACAGAAAGAGAATAACTCTTCAAAAAGAATTATTGTAAGAAATATAAGTTTATAGTTTGTGAAAATTGTTGTAAAATGCATGTTGGGGAATGACTTTTGAATTCTGGTAAGTGTTACCAATGTGGTTAAATGGTACATAAGGTTCGTAATTAAACTGAAAAAGACCAGGTTAATAATAAGACAAAATCTGATTCACAATCAGTAAAATGTTTTAAGTGTAATAATATGGGTCATTATATAAATGAGTGTCCAGAAAAGAACTCAACTGAGGGAAAGAAGCCAGACTACAAGCAGAAAGGGGAGGTGAAATTCATTGCAACTAATTCAATATATGTTGGGTCACCAAATTAAGTAGTACCACATATAATGTTTTTTTGTTCAGATTATGCCAATGTGTTGTTTTATTTAGGGTCTAAACATTTGTTATTTTATGTGATGTTTTTTGGAAAATTGGGAATTCCATCTCAAGATATGAATCCTGAACATATGGTAGAAACATTGGGGGAAAATGTTGAGGCAAAAAAAATATATAAAAATCATCTTGTCGTTATGTTCAGGAAGAATATACCTGCAAACCTTATTGTTTTTCTTCTACTAGAGTTTGATGTTATTTTGGTTATAGATTGGCTTTCTGTGTATCATGCTAAGATTTAATGCAGATCTAAAGAGGTTTCTTTTCAGAGAGATTTTCAGTTTGTGTACAAGAATGATCTATAGATATTGATAACATATCATGAAGGTGAGAAACTAGTAAAATAAGGAAATGGATGTTACCATTTACAAATTTTTAAAAATAATGGGTGTTCTGATATTAATGATGTGCCGGTGGTAACTGAGTGTCTTGAAGTTTTTCCAGATGATATTCTTGGTATTATACCTGATTGGGAAATTGAATTTAATGATCACTTAGATCCTGATGCTAATCAAATTTCAAAACCCCCTTATCGAATGGCTTAAATTAGACATTTATAGTCAAAGAAATAATTTAAGGAGTTATTAGATAAAGGTTTCATTCAACCTAGAACATCACCATGGGGTGATCCTTTCATGTTTATTAAAAAGAAATATGATTTAATGAGACTTTACATTGATTATAGAGCATTGAATCACATCACTTCTAAGAAGAAGTATCATATTCCTCATATCGATGATTTTTTTGATCATCTCCATGGATCTTAGTATATTTCAAAGATTGATTTGAGTTACGGGTACCATTAGTTGAATGTAAAAGAAGCAAACATTCCGAAGACCGAATTTCATTCTAGATATAGCCATTATGAATTTGTATTTATGACTTTTGGTTTAACCGATGTACCTATTGTATTCATTCATCATATTAATAGAATTATCGTTGAGTTCTTGGATAGGTTTGTGGTTGTGTTCATTGTTGATATTTTGGGTTATTCCAAAATTAAAGAGGAACATGAAAGTCATTTAAGGGTTGTGTTACAAACCTTAAATGAAAAGAAACTATTTTGGATGTTTAGTAAGTGTGAGTTATGTTACCAACAAATTTATTTCCCGGGAAACATTGTTCCAATAAATGGTATAACAGTTGATCATGCTAAAGGAACAATTGTTGAAGAAGGGCCAACCCCCACATATATAACCGAGATTCGTAGTTTTCTTTTTTTGGTAGGTTATTACCAAAGGTTTGTAGAGAATTTGGTACGATTATCATTTCCACTGAATAAGTTAACTCGAAAAGGTGTTATGTTCATTTGAACAAAATATTTGGTGATTATTGTCAAAAATTAAAAACAAGATTGGTGAATGATCTAGTTTTTTCACTTCCTTCCATAAATGGTGAGTTTGTTATTTATAGTGATGATTCGTTGAAAGGACTTGGATGAGTCCTCATTCATAATGATTGGGTAATTTCATATGCATCACTTCAGTTTAAACCTCATGTGTTAAATTACAATACACATGATTTGGAATTAGATGTTGTTTCGTATTCATTAAAAAGATAGAGGAATCATTTTTATAGAGTAAAATTTGATGTATAAACTGACCAAAAAAAGTTTGATGTATATATTCACTCAAATATAATTGAACCTGAGATAGACGAGATGGTTGAAATTAATCAAGGATTATGATTGAACGATTCATTACCATCAAGGAAAGTTAAATAAAGTGTTTGATGATTTGAGTTGAAAATGTAATGCTTCATTAACCATGATATGTTCAGAACGAGATACTTTAGTTTTTGATTTGATTTACATTTTCATAGAGTTTTTGGTTCATGAAATTATTCTATTTTGTTTCTGGTGTCAGTGAAATCATCTCTATCAGACTAAATAATGCAAGAAATAGAAGAAGATAGTGTGTTTAAGAAAAAGGTAGAGTTGGTTCAGAAGGGTAAGTTGCATGATTTTAAAATTGATAATGATTGTGTTATGAGGTTTGAAAAAAGATTATGGGTTCCTTGTGATTCATAGTTGAAGAATGACTTATTATGTGAAGCTCATAGTTCCTCGTTTTCAGTTCATCCTTGAATTACAAAGATGTACAGAGATCTTTGGCAATATTACTTGTGGGATGGAATAAAAAGAGATATTTCCAATTTTACTGTGAAGTGTTTGACTTGTCAGCAGGTTAATGCAGAGCGGCAGTTACCAAAAGTGATGCTTCAGTCCTTACCGGTGCCAGAGTAAAAATAGGAAAATATATCAATGGAATTCATTGTGGTAATACCAGAGACATCTCAAGATATTAATTCAATTTGGGTTATTGTTGATCAATTGACTAAATATACTCATTTTATTCCTATTCGATATACTTTGTTTCTAGATCAACATTCTCAGTTGTATGTTAATTATATAGTCAGGATCCATGGAGTAACCCTCTCCATTGTATCTGATTGTGATCCTTGGTTTACTTATAAATTTTGGAATGTCCTTCAGAAGTCATTGGGTACTGAATTAAATTTTAGTATAACTTTTCATCTGCAACCAGATGGGCAGTCAGAACGAACAATTTATACCTTGGAGGATATGCTACATTCTTGTTAACTGGATTACCATGGGTGTTGGGACCAACATATTTCATTGGTTAATTTTTTTTATAATAAAAAATTTCATTCTATTATACATATGGCTCCATTTGAGGCGTTATATGGAAAGCGTTGTAAAACTCTATTATTTTGGGATGATGTAGGTGAAAGGAAGCTGACGGGACCATAATTGGTAGAAAAGATGTAAGAAAAGGTTCTTTTGATTTAGAAGAACATGAGAACAGTTCTGAGTAGGTAGAAAATTTATGCACATAACAGGAGTAAGGATCTATCTTTTGAGGTAGGTGATCATGTCATTCTCAAGGTTTCTCCATGTAAAAGTGTGATGTGTTTGGTAAGAAGGAAAAGTTGAGTTCGAGGATCATTGGACATTATGATATCCTAGAGAAAATTGGATTAGTTGCATACATAGTGTTTTTAACTATATGTTTATCCCAAGTACACAATTTTTTTAATGTTTTAATATTGAGAATGTATATGCCAGATCCATATCATGTTTTTAGCCTATAGGTAGTTCAGTTGGAAGAGAATCTCTCTTATGAGGAACAACTAGTCCTGATATGTGACATTAGAGAAAAATTTTATCATAATAAGTTAATTCACCATGTAATGGTTTGGTGGAAAAACAAAATTTTTGAATATGCTACGTGGGATTCTATAAATGCTATGAGGGATAAATAACCCTATTTATTTGATAAGTGAAAAAATTGGAAGGACATATTTTTCAAAAGGGGGAAAGGATGTGGCATCCTAAGTAAATAAAGAATAATACATTTTCATATTTATTAATATTAGGGAATTAAACATTAATTTTACTTTAATGGGGATGATATGTTCGATGGATTAACTAATATGCAACAACTTGTTTCTTTGAAAACTTGCGTCGTACTCTAATAATATAATATTATTATTTTAAATGGTAGTTAACGCCTAGCCGTTGTATTGGAGGGAATGAATATAACTAACTAAAATATGATTATACTTTTTTTATTTGTTTTCACATTTATCCAGTAAAAGTTAGGGGCTTAAAATATTAACGAATCTAATTTAAGCACAAGTACTCTAATATTCACTAAAAGGTCAATTTACCACCTTTTTATGGTGATCCCTCTTTAAATATAGTTTTGGTCATTTTTATATGTTTTATTTGACAAAATAAAAATCTTCTTTATATTAGGTACATAAAAATGTACCTTGGGCATTTTATTGGTATTTTTTAGGTAATGTTCATTTTTAATGAATATTGAAAAATACTGTACTTTTATTCCAAATATCCTTTTAATCAAATTTATTTATATGGTTATATTATCTTTTTAAATTTTTTTAAAGGGAAATTTTATTATATTTTAATAAATTAATAAAATTTTGGTCATTGAAATTATTTTCACATTGAAATTTGACATAAATAAGTGTCTGTCTTTTGATGGTTATTGTTTATTAAAAACACACTAATTGTTTTGACAACGAGAATTAATTTTAAATCAATTAATGCAACTTATATGTTTTTAATATGGTAAAATAGACCTCATTTTTGTATTTTTAATATCAAATATAGCTTCGGAATATTTTTTGTTATTTTTTTGAAAAACATCAATTTTTTATGAATAGTGAATCCACTTAGTCGTAGTTAAAAAACTAACTTCTTCATTTAAATGATATTTTACTGCTTTTTTGAATTGAATTAAGAAAATCAAACATACATAGTTGTTATTAGTAAGTAAAATGTTGTTCAATTAGATGAGAATAATTTTTTGTGAATAGTAAAATTTGACTTTTATTTACAGTAGTTAAAAGTTAATAGGGTAATTCAATTTAAAAAATATCATAATAATACAAAATTACTGTAATATTTGTCCTAACATTATTTGTTGAGTAATTTTTTACCATTTTCATCTTTTGGTTGATTTCAGGACCCCATAGAGCCACTTATGAGTGATAATGACACTTTATTTTAATTGACATAAAGTAAAGTCAAAAAATGACAAAAAATTATGTTTATTAAATTAATTTTTACATGGGTTTTTGTAAGTTATATTTTCTACTATAAAAGATCTTTGGAAAGATAAAAGGATTTCCTACATTATGGTGTTTTTTTAAAATTTTTATACAACAAATAAATTAAATTATTTATGACAAAATAATGATGAAGTTTTTACCACATTAGTAAATGATTTAAATTAATAAGATTATAAATATTAAAACAATATCCAAACATGCCCAATTCTTATTGGATGATTTTATTTCTACCATTAGTCATTTTATATTCATATTTAATTAGTTACATATCATTAGAAACCGAATATAGGTTAATAAAAAAATAATATTTGCAAACATTCCTAAAGAGTGTCTCCTCCCCATTATAAAAACCCCTCACTTCTTACTCATTACTCGCACCTCTAAATCCCCAAGGCTGATCCAACCCCTGACCAACTAATCTCTCAATATATCTATCCTCCACCTAGAAGCCTTACCGTAGAAAAAAGGCACTTCTAGAAGTCCTTTTGTTTAAACGAAATGGAGTTACCCAAATTAAAGGTAACTATTCCTCTTAACGTCTTTTTATTTTATTTTACTTCTCCATACCTTAAACTACTTTTATTCCATTATTTGATAACAAAAACAATATACTAAGTATTCTAGGATGTTTTTATGAGAATTATTTGAAACTACACTTACACAAACATCCATCTAATGTGGGAAGAACACACTATTTCTGTGGATAGAAAACTAACGCCTAACGAAACGATGATTGTTTAATTATCTCCTACTGCCTCTAATAGTGGCCATTAAGATGAAATTATAATTATATATGATATATATTATTTTTTTTATTTATTTATGCTTCTGTATTTTCCTTTTATAACATACATTTATGTTTACCATTATGGGTAAATGTGATAATTTCATTTGAGGAAGTGTGGGATACCGCCCCCTCAAAGTGATGTGACTCGTTAATGCAATATTTGGGACGTATAAAGGATGAAATTAATGATATTATATATGATATTACACTGTAATTATAATATATCTATGTATAATTATGTTTTAAATCCATTAAAATGATAATTATAAATGAAAGTATCATTCATGCGTACGTACGTCTTACCATCTCCATGAATGATGCATTTTATTTCATACCTTCATATGTTCTATAATATTATAAATACATGTATATAATGGATATATATGATATATATGATATCTAAATTATGAATACCATTACGGAGATAATGGAGTATTGACCACATGGACAACTTGTATTTATATGTTGTTCATTTGTGACTCAAGTACCAAATATCGAAAAAATAAATAATAAAATTTAAAAAGGTTCTTAAGAAAGTATAAATTAGCTTTAGTTTATTATTCAAGAGATTAAAGAACGGATGGGTCAGTTCGAACATGAGGTAAGGGACTTATTCTCAATTTCAATTAATTGGGGAATATTTTTTTAATACACGATTTTCTTTTATACGCTGTATAAACACCATTTAATTTTACTTTTATTCAAAAGGAATCTTTTTCTATGAAGTGTTTTACTAAAAAAAGAATGTTTCTTTTTAACATAAGTGGTGACAACCTCCTTTCCACCACCACGAGTATTATTTGATCTATGAATTCCTTAACATGTATTGGTATTTTTTTAATGAAAAATATATTCCATATTCTTTTTATGTATTTTGGTATTGAAAATTGTTTTGATAATGGATTTGTTATGTCAATATTTTTCATTTATTTATTGTGATTGAAATATGGAAATTTCATCTTTCCCTTATGTTTGTTTTAAGTGTTATGAATATGTTATTATTCATGGGTATTATTTTCGTATACAGGTTGTTATGTGATAAACCTAGGGAAGGTTAACTTGAGATAGATCTCTAATGCATTGGGTAATGTGACAGAGGTAAACATGAATGTTTCTCCTAAGAGATTTAGGTTATATAATGTGATTATTATGTCAATGTAACTATCTATGTATTTTTTATAGCTACAATGTATGTACGATATGAATTTTATAAGTACCTATATTAATTTTTATTAATAATTTTCATTCATAAATTTTATATTTTCAGGAGGTACGTAAATGTGTTTATGTTTTGTATGGACTAATGATTTATATCTTATTTTATACCCCATACTGGGATTTTTTAGGCTCATACCATGTTTTGAAATGTTTTTTCACATGACTTAATAGGGTCAAGCATGCGATTAAGAAAAACTCTTTCTATCTAAAACAATGAAGTAAACATGACTCTCTCTTTTTAATGTTTTAATTTTATGAAAAAATTGGATACTGAGTAGAATCGTCTACATGTAATATTCATGTTGTTTTGTAAATTGTATGACCTATCTCTCTAAAACTCTAAACATGAAATGATACAAAATTTGAATTATTCATTTAATTTAAGATTATGTAATGTTATATGGTCGCGTCCTTATAATTTGAGAGGCATCAATAGGAATTTTTTGGGTTTTGGATGATATTTTTTTGGGGAACATTTTTTTCTCTTATAATATTTTTTCATTTTGGGTTATTGTATTTTAAATTTATCCTATGAGAGGGTGGAGTTGAAATTGTTTTCATTTCCATATATCATTTATTTTTTCTATAGTTCATGAATTATTTGAGAGGTATTATATATATATAAACATTAATAACCAATTAAATTCAATGTTATTGTTTTCTTTGTAGAAGAGATGATCCTAATAGTTCTAGGCATACAACTATAATATATATTCATAGGGATAAGATTTTAAGTGGTTCATTAATGTTTGTAGTATAGGAATTGAGAATCATTCTATGGATTGGTGTCCTATAATATATTTGGGTGAGTTCAAGTTGTTATCATGATACCATTTTATCTACTAAATAGAACATACGATTTTTCATGGAGGTCTATAGATGTTTTATATAGTGGAATATAGAGTTAGGATACAAAACTTATTAATATTTTTATATATTCCAAATATTATCATATTTTGATATTATATCATTATATATGAATAATAATAAGATAAAAAAATTTCATGCTAATGGAATATAAAGTAATAGCTACATAAAAAATTGGAAACATTGTCTTCTATCTTGGTGAAATATCATCAATGTTCCCCATAATGATCTTACCATTTTATACTCTTATATATCATCATTCATTATAATATGTGGAAAGGGAAACTAATAAGGAGTGACAACAGATTATCAATAAGGCTAAATAAATGATATACATAATTTGTACAAGATAATAAGTGTATAAAAACTTGATAATAACTTTTTATGATCATAACATACATATGAAATATCATATAATTGAGTCATGAAATTGTATTTATAGCTCATAAGACTTGAATCAACACATAATTTGGATAATAATCCATCAAAACATAACATATGGATTTGATATAGAATTTTTGGAATACATATAGTAATTTATAATCATTCCCTATAATTCATGGCTCATTGAAAAAACTTTTCATGTCACTTCATTGGGGAAAACCTACTATGTGGGCCACACCACCATCCTCAGTTACAGTTTGATCGTCATAGTGGATCTTGTTAAAACATCTTCCAATAGTTGATCAATCCCATATAAGTTTTTCCATTATTATCTCATGATATATAAATATTTACCCAATTCATTGGAGGTATATAAAGGTCCAAACCATCATGTTTGATATATAGGATCACCTGGCGCTATCTTTGCCACACCATAGTATAAATTTTAATAGTATAAGCCAATATAAAGTAGGGAACCCTATCACATATGATATACTGGGCTTATCCATCACTATCTACACCACACACTAATATAATCTATAGCTAGTTTACATAACACCATCTAGGATAACCCATCATATATGTTGTAACGGGCTTACTAGGTGATAATTGGGACAACCCATCAAATTAGATGTTACAAGATTAAATTGTGGTGTATGGGCCACGTAATCTTATAATATGTAAATGGATTACATGATGTTATTTGAGCCACCTCATCAAATATCAAATTTCCATAAGCCATATCATTAATAATGTATATAGATAATTAAAAAAATTCATAAAATGTCATAAAAACTTGTATTCATTTGTAACATGATTAACATGTGGAAAATATATTGGTTTCTTATAAATCTATTTGAAACATGATTATCCCACTAAAATTAAATGGGTTTTATAACAACATAAATAGATCAATAATGACATTTAAAAAGGTAATGTTTATGATAAAGGTCATTTCATCATAACATGAGCCATTCATACGAAGAATATGAATGGTACTCGTATATAATATCCCCAATAATTCACGGGTAAAATTAATTGATTAAATATTATAAAGAAAATAAATTTTAACGGATCATTTAAATAATTTTTTAAAAATCATTTCTTATCTTAAATACAAATTAAAAATCATAAAACCATTTTAAAACCATTTCCATTGAAAACAAACATATGTACTTATAAACTAAGCTTAAAAACAAATTTTATTGATTTTGAAAGAATTAAATATTTAGGAAATCCCTTTGAATGAAAATTTTATTAAAATTTAAATTAAAAAAAATTAATCGTTTTTAGAAATCATTGTATTGAATTAAATAAATTTTCGACTGAAGAGATAAAAGAAATATATTTCCCTTAAAACATATTATAAGTTTTCTTATGTAATAAAATGTTGAAAAAATGTACGATTACATTAATATATGATGAGTTAATGGAGGATAATAAATATAATTGAAATTCATGAGAAGTTGGTCACAAAATTTAATTAATAAAAGCGTAAAAGAAAATAACGCTGAAAAACAATGATATTATAACAATAAACTCCCACCACTATGGTAACTCAAAATCCTAATGAACAAGGTATAATAAAATTACATGAAGCCAAAAGTATCATGAAATTATTTATATTCACGAGATAATATGTCAAAGCATACCAACTCCACACCATAGAATAATATTAGTGAAAAATTTTGCATCTATCTAATTGGTGGAAAATTCAGTCGAAATTACTTTTCCAAATTGGTTAATAAAGAACCATAAACAACATGAAATAGAGATAATAAAATATATGGGTAAATAGAAATTAATATTTGGATATAAATTACCCAGTACAATCATTGGATGTATATACCCCAAATCAAAGGATCATGTGGTGAATGTGGCATAAGTCTTCTGGAAATAAAAATGCCAATACAGATCCCCTATCTATATAAGTTACATTTGAAATGATATATCTGTGAAATAAAAAAATTAAATTGAAGAAATTTACATCAGGAAATAAATGAAAATCATTATGTAATATTATTATATTGTCGTATTTACACAAAAAAAAATTCATATTCATTGAATATAGCATATATCATACATAAATAAAAGTTAGACAACAAACCCGTTAACATAAGTCTAGTATTCTATTAAACGTATAAAAAATCCATTATAATAAATTTGTGTTTATTATAAATCTACGAGAGATCCATATTATTATAAATTATCCATATATTATATTAATACAAATATATATTTTTAATAATTCAATGTTAATGTTATGTTTAGGGTAATAACCACTTTGTTTTTATTATATGTTTAGACTTGTTATTCTTAACCATCATACATAGTTACTAATTTAGTTATTTCTGTATCATATATATTCCCGATATGAATAATTTTACTTATTAATTACCAATAGGAATATAAAATGGTATACACCATTTTCTGAGATGGTGGGCTGTTAGTATGCATAAACATTGTTTCTAGTTTCATTACATATTTAATGAAATAAAGTAAATTACATATAAATTCATATTTACAATATAATTGATTTATAAATAATATGTAATATATATCCTAAAATTTCATTAATACCATCTTTAATGCATTCCATGTAATGTGTGAATTAATAAAATCAATTTGAGGAGGCAGTTGTCCATATGAACACAGAAGATGTTATTGTATTTCTAGAAAATGAAAATGATGAAGGTCTATTTTATATAATAATTATATAAGGATAAATAAAATTGAAATATAATATATATCATATAAAATACAAATTAATTCAATATTTACCATAGTAAAAGGTGGAAATTTAAGAATGAATATCATTGGTTTGTGAAGTGGTAGTCCACCATACACAAGAATGAGGATTGTGTATCCCATTTTATTGATGTTTGTGTGATTGCAGGTTTTAATAATATAATAAAAATATTTCAATATGTTTAGGATACATAGGTATTTGTATAATAATATAATAAGGATAATTTATGGGGTGGAGAATGAAATGAATGTAAAGTTCATGTTGAAGGATTTTATAATTTCGTTGGTAACACAGTTAGATTTTCACCAAAGGGATTTTCTGGTAAGAGTTATTCACAAAGCGATGCACTAATATTAGGATTGGTATTTTTTTTCTTATTAATGAATATTTTCAATGAAAAAATATTTATTGTGAGGTGTGCTTTTAGTATTAAGAGAAGAAGGCCTTTTATAATTGGGGAAAAGTACACATTATGTGTTCATATGAAATTTTGACTACCCTCACGTTTTAATTATACCCATATGGTTAGAGATAAAATATTAAATATCCTTATTTGTTTAAAGAGACAAATATATCCATAGAAGTATTTTTAGACATGTGTAGGGACATTTTAAAACTGTATATTCTATGTTTAGTCATTATATTGGCATATTTTTTAATTAATCACTATAAATAATTTTAAATGTATTCACTAATATATTTGTTCAAAAATTATCGTTACCTTAATATATATTATATATTATAATGAATCCAAATATGGAATTCAATTTCCAAATTCCAATAATATATAACTTGATTAAATTGATTTACAGTTAATCGCAAAGAGGGGATGAGATAATAGGTTTATAAAGTGAATATGATAAAAATATGGAATTGATTTTATATCAAATATCAATTTAAAATTTATTACAATGAACCAATTTGTACTAATATGTTTTCTTTAAATCTAATTATAATTTTAAACTACTAAAAATAAAATTTAAATATATTAATAAATTTTATGTAAAAGTAGTTTTCAATTAATATTGAGTGTTTTTAATTATTCATAAAAGAATATAATTTCTTAGAGTAGTTTCAAAGCATCACAAAAAGTAGATTGTGACATTTTTTTTCAAAAATGAATTTAATTTTTACAAATAAATTTTTTAAAATGATAAAATTTCTTACATACGATAAGTTCACCATTAAATGTTGGTAAAATCACTTTTTACAATATTACTAATTTTGATTCATATAATTCGACTTATTTATATATTATTTCTATAAAATAATTTTGTAGGATGTAAAAACCCATCGAATGAATATATTTTGTATATATTTTATCTAGAATATTAATCCAAATATGGTTTTTATTAATTTATCGAGCTAAAAGTTTTATTGTACATAGATAAATAGTTTTAATGGAAAAGACAATTTGTTATTTTTAAATAGTTATTAATTTCATTAATAAAATATTGATAAGCAATGTAATAATTTTATAGACATGATAAAAACCTAGTTCAATTTTTTAATTAATTAATATATTGCATTCTAATGTATATGAAAAAACTAAAATAATATTTTAATAATAATATTAATGGTATCTTGATGTGTGGTAAAACACCGTATTACGTGCAATGAAAGTTATTAATAGAAACCAAAATTGTTTGAATAGGCATCCAAAAATATTGTTCTGTGTAATTAAACCTAATAAATGTGTTGCATGTAATAAAAGCATGACTTTGATTTCATATAAGACAATACTATATTATTCTATTATTATAAAAAAAATCAATATTAGGTGTTGAGTGAAATGAGAAATACATATAATAATAAATTAGTTAGTAGAAAATATTTCAAAAAACATCAGGGTGTTGGATTCTACCCCTCTTAAAATTAATTCCAACCTCTAAATTCGTCAAGGTTGTTGATGGTTTTATTTTTTAAATTTATATTCACAGACACCCACATCATAATATTTTATAATAAATGATTCTTTATAATGAAATGTTTGAATCATAGTAGTTTCTCAGAGTCACAATTAACTAAGTTTCCACATTAGAGAACATATGTGAATATTTGGACATAGAATTAAAGAGTAAATAAATGTTGATAGTGATAAATATCAATGATCATAATAAAATGGATGATCTGTATAAAGTTAAAAATCATAATAAAATAAATAAAATAAGTATTAAAGTGGTCATTGATATCATAATAATGATGATAACATAACAAAATATTACAAAAATATCCTTTGATAAGGATTCATAATATTACCAAGATGATATACTAGGTTGATTTTAGAATAATATCATCATTTGATGTGCCTTTTTAAATATTGAATTAATCTGTTATTTGAAGAAATGAAGTTGAATTTTTGATTCACGAATCATTACTAGATCAAGAGATTCCTTAATTAAATGATAGTTTATTCCCTCTAACATTATCATAATAAAATGGTTAGAACAAGTTATCTAATATTCATAAATACTCAAATGGTGAGATAATACATTAATATCTATACCCTCATACACATTTTAAAATACACCATCTCATAATGTTTTAACCATATAACACTTCTAAAATATGAAATTTAAAATCTTTAGAATTAACATCACTTTTATTATATGAATCTTCATCACATTGATCCCCCCATATAAAATAATGTATCTCTTATTTTTCACATAGAAAAATTTTGAATACCTTCATTCACGTTTTCTATGAAACTTGATCATAACCTAAAATTCCACAAATCCATATTGAAAAGATATATTCTTCTTTATTCTATATATTATTTTATATATTCCTTAACTATAAAGTGAGTTGTAAAATTCATCTATGAAAACATAGAACACTTGTTAAAAAAATTAATAATCAGATCTATGGTATTTAGCACTATGACATTTACTTTTCTATAATCATCTATTAACCCAACATAAAAAATATTTTATTCTAATTTCATTTTTTAAATTAAATTTCAAAGGAATTTATATATCATGTTCTGGGATCCTTAATACATTATTCATATGTCAAATTATTGGATGGGTTTATTATGGAATTAGATGATGAACCCATAGAAATGTTTTAAGATTAATGTGGGATGATTAATGTCTATATGAATTAGATTTCTATAATTTATGAATATTAATCATGAATTATATGTTTTCCATTAATGTATACCTTCACAAAATCAAAATATCAAATTTCCATGGAATCCCTTTTCAAGTTCATTATCACCATTCAATTTATTTATCAAAAACAATAATGAAATGCATATACTTCATGATTAATATACATAAATTATAGAAATATAATTCATATACACATTAATCGACCCTCATTAATCTTAAAACATTTCTAAGGTTTCATCATCTAATTCCATAATAAACCCATCCAATAATTTGACATATGAATATTGTATTAAGTATCCAAAAACACGATATATAAATTCCTTTAAAAGTTAATTTAAAGCATGCTATTAGAACATCACATACCATTCATAAGTCATTCCGTGTCTTTTTATATTGACTAGTATCACCAATAATGATAACATTTTATTGATTCAATTCATGATATTTCATCTTAGTTAATCAATTTTCTTAATACCTATACATTACACATTTGAATCAATTAATTCTAACCCTAATCCTAATAGTTTTCACTATAGACTAAGATTTAAATATTCATTGTGAGAAATAATTTTCATAGAAGTAAACAATATAATAATTGAATGTTAATTATATGATTCTAAAATGATGGAACCTACATTTTATTCTTGGACAACATTTTGTTATCCTTTGAGAAATCACTAGGAATTTTCTTAGAATTATCCCTAAGTATATCATTAAACTGTTCACATCCGAGTTTCCAAAGGATTAAAAAATCCTTCCTTTGATACCATCTATAGTGACCTGGAGATAACAAACATGGATATTATATCATGCAAGATTAATATGAAACTCATTAAAAAAGTACATTACAATGGACCATAATAGTCTAATCTCTATAAAATCATGAGAATAAAATTTTCATATCATAATCTACATATCAAAGAACATATACATGAGTCATTGAATAAAAATCTAATGTACATATGATATGAATCAAAATATAATTGAGAATATTATCTATGAAATAATAATACAGTATAAATACATAGAATTTGTTTTATATACTTAATAATTTAACATAATTCCTTATAATTTAATTATAATTTCCAAAAAAATCATGGAACATCAAGGGGATACACCTACTAGGCGGGACACACCACCATCCCTATTCATAGACCATTCCTAAAAGTGGACCACATTAAACCATCTTCCCATAGTTTATCAATCCCATTGACTTGTTCCCATAATTATATAATGATATATTAATACTTACCCAATTAATTTTAGAGAGATATAGGTTCCACCCATCATGTAATCTATAAAGAGATCACCTGATGCTATCTCGAATAACCCATCATATAATATGTAACCATATTTTTTAATGTTATATTATACACCACTTTTATATGTTTTAATGGGATTAACCGATGCTATTTTAGTCAACATATACTATATGTTGTTATGGGATTACCCAGACCTAGTAGGATTACCCCAACACATTCATTGAAATGGTCTTACCCAGTGCTATCATGTCCACCCATTATTATATTTAGGGGATCGATCTATGTTGAAGATATTTTTTGTAGTATATGATCACATTATTTAATATATATAAATAATTTAAATAATTTAATTTAATGATATTGTTGATCATAAAACAATATTACATATCTATATAAAAATCAGGTGTTACATGTTGGAATAACCAAATGTATTATCCAATGAAACCCACATGATTAGACTCTACCATCCTTTAAGGCTTATATACTAAAAATTACATAAAATACAAAATGGTAAATGGAAATAAGCTTATTTCTAGATCAACCATTATTAAAAGATTTTAAAATTACCCCTTATTTCTAAAATAATCGAACTAGTGGAATGGTCTGCCCATATTGGATTGTCTAAAGATGATCCTTAATATCCAAATGGTACACCAAGAAGGGGACCCTATGCTAAATGTCCATATTTCATTAGTCAATAATGCTTTAAGGGTCATGAATGAATCAACTCAGTTGTGACACATGAAAAATATAATCATATTAGTCCCAATATAATGGTATTGAAAAGTGGAATGTAAACTCACCAACACTATATGGATACTTTATTAGTGCGGAGATCCTTGTTTAACATTTACTAAACTAATGAATCTATGAAATTAAATTCATGGGGAGAGAGTAAATAATTCATGGTCTCTGAACCTAGTCTAAAAATGTCTAAAACCTAATTTTTTGTAATATTTACTTCAAAAATAACTTATTATATAATGGCCATGGTTCACATGAACCATTATCCAACATTTTAGGAACAATTTATGGGACAACACGGGAAGTCCCACAAACTTCATTCGATCACATGGGTAGTTGTAGGCTATTTTTTTCTGGGTAGAAAATTTACCATTACAATAGTGGTGTGAAAATATATCTGAAAGGGTTCCCCTCCAAACATATGTTATCCAATGATCTCTGGTATAAAAAATCACACCGAGTTCGGAAATTTTTTCCAAACCCTTGATTGTACACTTAGGTTGAACACATTATTGGGTGAGTAATATTGTGCATATCAATAATTGGATCCCAAAATATTCTAATTAGCTTCTCGACATACATGAAATAAACCAAACATCATGCACATAGACTGCCACCATCGGTACCCTAGGAATTTAAATAGTCACACAAATGTACAACTACATAAAAATTTCAATTAAACACTCATCCATAATGGAATGAATGTTTTTAATATTGTAATTTGTTAAAAAATCAACTAGATATAATTACATAATATCTCATACCATGGAATCTACATCATAAAATATATCGATATATCATCCCACATTCACTATGTGATCCCATGAGGATGAGCCAGACTTAATTATTCATTATCTATGTCCTTACATACTGAATGTGGAAGAAATCGGAAAATATTTCCCTTTTAATATCTTAACCAAAAAAATATTTATGCTATAATTATTTTATTGACACTTCTAGATGTACATAGTTGGGGGTGGAAGAAAACATCCTCATAATCGCTTTACCAAATATGACCAGATCCATCAAATTTCTCTAAAAAAGATGACAACTTCTGCTCCTTTAAAATATAAATCTCATGCATATTCTAAAGATATACATTTATGTGAATAATAAAAATTGATATCTCCATGAATCTTTACTACATACTAATAAAAATTATTTTAACTAGCATGTGAAATAATTTTTTTGGGAACAGGTATATGTCAGTTTAACTCCCTTAAATGATTATATACTATCTCAATGTTATTATATTATAATAACTATACAAAATTTATTTACCATATGATGATTTTTCTATGGGTATATAGGTACAAGATCCGTTTGTTGTCCTAGTGAAGAGAAACCATCATTATCTGAAGATAATATTTCCAGATCAGCAAGGTGAGTTCTTCACCTATCAAAACTCAGTCAGTCAAGTGATATTAATCATGGGGTGTCAACTAAATTAAAATTTATGAAATAATTTCTTACCTATATATTATCACTCATATTTTCCCAAATATAGTTCAATCACAAAACACAACACTCTGGAATCCCTACTCTAATAGGATCAACATAGTATCACTGCCAATTATCTTCCCCAACCCCCAGAAGGCTCAACATTGCTCAGGTAAAGAAATAACCTATACATTCTATGTCAAGGTAGTAAGAGAAACCAAACATAGAAAATTATATAATAAATATTCTATAATACCCTTACATACTATGTATTACCTAAACCTCCCTAATTCCACTTGGTGGATCACCCTAAAATATGACATCAACATTTTTTGGGATTGTGAAATCTTCATGATTATAGATTTTATGCCCCCATAAGTTATCATCCTGGATCCAAATAAGAAAAATTTCAGAGCCAAATATATAAATAGTGTTATCTATGTAATTCTAGACTCATCGTCAAAATATCTTTGTGAATATCCATAGATAAAATTTATAAGATAAAATCATTGATATATGTAATCACAAACATACCCATTTAATATTTGATGGTCGGATACATAAGCTCTATGGACATGATGGGTGATTAATTTAAATGAAATTTTATCTATAAAAAGTAATGATTATTAATAATAATAGAAAAATTCATTATTTAGAATCGTTTTCATTGGAAATGAATATTTTATTTGGTATATGAGACAATCATCCTGATGTAATCAACGATGTAGTTATTCTGAAATTACAAACCTTTACAATAGTTTTACAGTTTTGTTTCCTTTTCGATTGTTTATTGTGTGGTTTCATGTATGGCTTCACAATTATTTGTTACCAAATACCTATTTTAAACTCTTAAAATCTTTTAATGAATCCAACATGCATTATAAGGTATATAACTGCTTAAAAATGAGGATGATCAAAAGCAGATTTAGAACAATGGCACATAGGAACTCACATTTAATGAGAGGAAGGGAGGTCTCACTCATTACTCCATATATGGGGGGAAATGTTTCATACCTAGGTAATAACACACACATATATATATATATATATCAGTTCTTTTTTAGAATATATCTTTATATCCAATAAAAGACCAGTTAATCTAAAAAATTAAACTAGTTTCAACAAATTTTGTGTGAAATTATTTTTCTACTTAAGAGACCATTGATCTGTATATCAGATTATTAATTTTTTCATAGAAAAAGGTACTTGATTTTTTATTATTCAATATAACCAGAAATAATGGAGTTTATTTTTATCCCTAAAAGTGATTTATATTTCATGGATGTGATTGAAAAATTATGAAGCATGCAAACTAACTTATTAAAAATATGAATCAATACCCACATAGTTTATTTGAACTATGTAGATTAATTTAATGATGAATGGATATATGAGGAAACATACACAATAGTATTGGATATCATGAATTAGGATGGAGTCAGATGAATCCTGGTTATTACATGAATCTGAATAATCATACATCGAGTAGTGAATGATAAATATTTACCACGAGGGTTATTTTTAAAGGGTATCCAAATATGGGTACACCTTTAAGAATTACACCATGCTGAGTTACCTTATATGTGGTCAATCAATCATGTCATAAAATGGGGATTAAAAAATGAGTTTTCCCTATCTACTTGAAATTTATTATTCAAGTGATATGATCATTAAAAAATGCAAAGCATATGTGTGTTATACTCGGTGCGATAAACAATTGATATCATGTTATTAGTCTATTTTAATATGAATGTGAGGGTTATGAATTGGGGATTCCCTAGAGGATTGTTTGAAATGGGGATTGAGATTTAGGTGGGATTATAGTGGAACATACATATAGAAAAAAAACTTATTTTTTCTACTTCAATGCACTTCACAATCTACTGATGGATGAAGAAGAATGACAGACCCAAAAGAGAGATAAGGTTTTAAATTTTACAGTTTATGAGAAATTTTGGGACATAGACTAGGGGGATAAACTAGGGATGCAAAGAATTATGAATATATAGTAAATATATTGTCTATATTGGAATAAATGTTCTCATTGTTCATGGGGTGGTGTTCATAAATACCTCTAAAGCACATGGATATCATGTCCTTGGGCGTTTTCTTGATATATATTATGTTGTTATTCAATGTTCACTAAGGGTGTAACACACCTATATTTTTTGAAATATTTTTTTAAAAAAATTAAAATAATATTTTTTTTATTTCTTGTATTTCTCTCAACACAAAATATTGATTCTATTATATGAAATTTTTTATTTCTGTTTATGTTGCAATGAAAATAAATTTAATCTTGTGCAATAATAAATCCCTATATTATCATTTCGTAAACTAAAAAATATGTTTAGATTGTCTGAAAGCATTAATTAGTTAATAAAATTGATTTCAATACACACAATACATAGATTTACCAAACTACAATACACTATTAATATTATGATTAAAATATTATTATGTTGGTCACATAGTTGTTTGAATTGAATTTATGAATAAGAGTAATTTAATAATGAAAATATTATTCAAAATGATATATAATAAAAATTATTTTGTGACCAATTAAAATGTAACTGAAAATTAAAACCTTTTGAATATATTGGAAATAAGTTAGTAGAAAAAATTATTATGCAATAAAACACATTTTACATACAAATATTAATTAAAAAACTATTAAAAATTTGTATTAATGAAAAATTTATATAATATAATAAATCAACTATTTAAATTTCATATTTATAATTTTTTAGAAAATAGATAACAATAATTTGTATTTTACACTTAATGATCTAGATTTTTTTTAAATGGTAATTTTACAACGTCTTAATGGTGTGCCCATTTTAAATATAAATTTTGAAATTTTTTTATATAGAATATTATAAAATGAAATTAATTTTTTTTAATATTAATATCAAAACTATATGACTATTAATTATTGGTATTTATCTCAAATATTTTATTTTTATACGAATAGTGAAAAATAATTATGTAATATTGAAAACATCATTTTCATATAATTTATTTATATTGTTAAATAATTGATTAAATTTATTTTTAAGAAAAATATATATATATATATATATACACATTAATACCATTTCTTCAATTATAATAAATTTTAAATTGTAATTAGATATAATTTTATTTCAATCTTTTCAACATTTTCACATTAAAAACCTGATGTATCATCCCATATAAAGGATTAATTTTAAATTTATTTATTCCACTTATAAGATTTTAATATATCAATATAGATTACATATGTGAGCAAAATTATTTTATTTTAATGTAAAATTATTTTTTTTTTCAAAACTATTATTGAATGACATTATAATTAATTATATCGATTAAGGTAGAAACGAGTTTACATGGTGGTTAAACATTAACTCATGGTAAAAAATTACCTTTAACCATGTCCAAAATCCATTTTAAGGATATATTTGTACCATATAATACCTTGGTTAGTAAATAGACCTTTATTAGAGGAACATTTTTTCAGGCATACTCCAAAATAGTGTTTATATTATTATATTTACAGGAATTCCACTCATTCTCTAGTATAAAAGGGCACTCACTACTACTCTTCTTAACTCCTTTGAAGACCATTGGAACATCAAAAAACTACACAAAGAAGCTCCCAAAATACCTAATCATGTAATATATTTATCACATTGGGTCAAAATAAAACATCGTTATTCATTTCATGAAAACCAATATTAATTACCTAAAGAAATAGATATTTGAATGATCACAAAAAGATTTAATACATTAGATATGTGTTTTCCCGTATCCCATTTATTTCAATGACTTATTCAATATATTCACCAATTATTACTATTATTTGGAGAATATTATTTCTTATTACATGTAATAGCATGAGTTTGATTTATTTCATTATATTCAATGATTCAATTGCTATAATTATTTCCCAGATCTCATGATTCAAAAGTTACTTATATAGTAAGGGGAATTCTCATATCACATTTTTTTTATGATATATATTATTGATTCTTCAATGATTATTATTGGGTGATCTATATACTAAACCATGAGGTGTTATATCCTGAATTTATATTTAGTAAGATGCTTGAAGTTTAATTTACTATTATTTTTTCACAAATAAAACGATTCAAAAAGTACTCATGTAGTAATAAAATTTCAATTCTCATTCTAATTTAGGTGAGTCCATTCATTTGTCACCATATATTTATATTTTTATGAGCATATAAAAAACAAGATTATATTTAGTGATTCATATATTTTCATTTATTGGTATTTAGATATTCATTTGAATATCTTTCTTTCATGGGGTTGTAGTTTTTAAGATACCAAAATTATAAGGTAATGTTTTTTAAATATTAATTCCTTAAAGAACATGTTATGTTGGCCACCTATATTCTAGTAAATGGTTTATATACTAACTTTTAAATCTTCATATCATGAATCTCTCTATTTTAATGATTTTTCTATATTTATTTAATTTATTCTCTCACAATTATTATGATTCAAATATACCAATGTGGTAATATTTTAGTATAAAACTATCATAATTTGTTAGGATTGGGTATTATTATTATTTAATTAATGAAACAATAAGGTCAATATCTAAAAAAATATCAATAATTTTCTTATCATCTATACATTCTATATATATTAAAAAAATGATACCATTTTTCCACTATTTGATACTAATAACAATTAATAAAATGTATTGAAAAAAATTATACATTTTATACCACTTCATCCTGAAATATCATTTATTCAAAACCCATTTTTTCTATAAGAATTTCAATTTTTTAATATCTCAATTTTGATCTCATTACAAGAAAAGGATTTTAAATATTTCAATGATGTTAAAAAAATTAAAAAATATTTATCAATGGTTCCTATATATGATTTCACATTTTTCATAATTTTTTTTTAAATTGTATTATATTTTAATCATTGATTTTCAATTGGAAAATTATGTTTTTCTCAAGGATATTTTTATTATTTGTTAAAATAATGCATTTCTAATTTTAAATTGGTTTTCAAATAAAACAATTTTTAAAATATTTTATGTCATAAAAATTGATGTGCAAAGGTAAATTATGTCCCTTAAGAAATTCACTAAGTGATCTTTAAAAATCCTCCCCAATATGAAATGACATTCTTTGATATAGATTATTATATATTGTGAAACTAATCCAAGGACATAATTATTATTATATAATTTAATGGTTTATATTTTATGGGATTTTTTTGAAACCCATCTCTCCCCCGTAGGTTATACCATGATAAAATGCATGTTAATCTAACTTCCTTTGACATGTTATTATATGATTAAAGGATTTATTAACATATATTTTATATAAAGGTTATACTATGGTGAAATTTTTATGATACCAATTTCATTTCATGGGTTATGATATGATTTTTATTATAATCATTTTATTGTATGGGTCATGATATGATTTATTTTTTATAATAATGTGGGACATGGATATAAGATTTTATTATGTGGAGGGTGGGTCATATATTTACCTATAATGCATTGGTTATAGATTTATATATATATTAAATAAAATTTCAAACCAATCGATTAGAATAATCTATAATAGGATATAAGTGACTCATTATATATATAGTAAAAAACAATTCATGTTCGATATTGTTAAATATGTGTGTCATGATCCATAATAAAAAATAGGTGTGTCTATATCCACATTTGGACACAACAATATCCATATCCACTATGGGAAATATGTGTTTCATGATATACTATGTTCTTGGTTTTGGTAGTTATTCATGGAATATGAATTCTTTTCCTATATTTACAATGATTCAATACTAATATGGAAACCTGTCATAGTTAATGATTTAAATATGATGATTTATCATAAATAAGATTAATGTTTTATGAAATACCAATAATTATTCCATGTCACTGGTATATGATCTTTGATATAAAGGGTATGATATTAAAATGTTATTATAGTGTTCCCACAAACTTATTATTAGGTTTATGTTTAAATATCACTCTTTTAACACATAATGATCATTTTCTCTCACCCCTTTATTGTGATTTCTTTACCTAGGTTTTGAATAATGTTTTATGTATTATTACTAAATTTGATGATATTTAATGGAGATATTGAATATCATTTACCAGGATAGAATATTTGGTTTCATTGTTTCCTCAGAAACTAATATATTATAGTCCCAGAATTTGTATTTTTTAATGTTATTAATATATATCTAAAATTATTTTATATCTATTTATTTTTGGCATGTGTCATAATAGTTAGTATCAAAGAAACAATTTTATTCAACATTTTGGATATATAATCAGAAAATATTATTAAGATACCTATAGAATTTTCTAAATATAGGTCTAGGGATGTATCTATGGATATTCGAAATTATTCATATATTTTAATGTTAGTTACATGAATTATGAATCATGTCGTAATTTTTCATGATTATTTCTTTTTTTATATGAAATGTGTTTCCCACATTATACTTTTTGGTCTTACCCTGTAACAGGAACTAGATTTAACTGGGATAACATTAACTCTTTCATATATGTAAGGAATGTTATTATAAAAATTTATTCCTTATGGGTAAATATTAGTAAGATAATATGAGTATTTGTATGAGTATTGGTTATAATAAATTTTATAAATGTCAAAGAAAATATTAAATGTATGGATTTATCAATTCATAAATCTTATATTAAATATAAAAATAATTATTTTAATGTCATTGATGAACCATAAGAAATGATTCATATGTTATATTATAATAATAAAAATTTAAGGGTTAAAATTATGAATCCTCAGTATATAGTTAAGAATAAAGTTGGATGATTAAAGTGTATATATATTAGAATTATAATATCGTGATATTCACATTAATAAATATAACAATATTTTTAGTATATGTTTTTCATTAAAATTTAAAAATATATGTTGAATGGATTGAAGGATGATAAAATTGATATAGTGAAAATGTGATATTTGGATTAGGGGATGGTAACTCTTAATGGGATCCTATTGTATATAATATTTCATTTAGGATGGATTAAGATATGATTGATGAGAATAAATTAAATGGTACAATTCTAATTAACGTGGAACTAAACATTGAATTGATGACAAAGTGGACTATGTTGCCATGATTGAAGATTAATTTTTATTTGGAATTAAAAAAATATGTACACTAATAATTGGAATATGAAATAATTCATATTTTTAAAAATTATTTTTGGAAATTTAGTTTATTAGAATGTTTTGTAAGAATACACAGTGAAGGTGTTCATTGGTTTGGTAAGTGATAATCAAGAGATATTTTATGATATATTGTGGATAAGTGTTATATTTATTTAGAAAAAATACTTTACCTATTTTAAATTTTTTATATTTTTCATATTTTTTCTAGGTATAAGATTAAATGTTTATATAATAGTTTAGGATTAACATTGGTAGTGGTTATAGAGATTATGGTTTTATCTCTCAATATGTGGACTAATTCATATCAGAAGACCTTTTCTAAGCATTTTTTGAAGAAGTTAATTCAATATAATTTAAATTAATTATAATTCTCATGATTTATATGTTCATCAAGATTGAATTAATCTCCTCCATTTATTGGAGTTACAAATGACCTGGATATCATGAATGAAAAAATAAAATGGTTAAATTGTGTATATTAAAATTATTGTGGTCATTTATGTATACATCATTATGTTTTTAAATAGTAATTTAATTTCTCAAATATTGGAAATGACTATTGGTATGGTTTTATTTTGAAACCTTTCTTGTATGATGGACTAATATCCCAATAAATGATAAAAAATTTATCATTGTGATTCGATTAATATTCAATTGATATGTCATTGTATTTTTATCAGTGATAATTATCATTCCCTATAATTATTTACAAATTTATTCGATGTATAATATTCAGATCCCACCAATGTTCTCCAACATGTAAATCATGTTATGAGTTATAGTGGGTAACCATTAGGATTCTAAAATTCACTATCTGATGAAATTGTTAGTATTCAGTTTTACAATGTGCATTTCAAAGAAAGGACCTTTCAGGTATTAAACAGTTGGTAACCCTGATGAATTTTAATGGAGAAATTCATTTAAAAAGATGCATAATGTAACATCCTATTATAATTTGACATATTTTAATTTAAATAATTATAACATTTCAATTTTTTCATTTATCATAATTTTTAATATATATTTTGTTATATGAAAACAATATGTCTCGTATGTGTTTCAGGAAACACCATGTAATTAATTATCTCTACACAATTATTAAATTAGATATCGGTACATAGAAAACATTTTTTGGATTGTGTTAAACATGATACATACTATTGTTGATAGCTCACATTACTAGGAAGACATAACTTTATAAACCTAAAATGAACTCTTAATATTATTACTAAAATAAATGTATAGTTTGCACCAAACCATTGGAATAGATCTTATAAGTAAAATTCATTAAAATATGAACATATAGTTTACACATGTATGTAAGATGATTTATTTGGTTAATATTAACTAAAAATGAAAAAAAAACCTTTTGAAAATATAGGAAACCATTAGGTTGTAAACTATATTTAAGTAACTAAACATGTTTTACATAAATATAATAATTACAAATATTTTGATAGTATATTTTAATGAAATATATTAATATTATTTTAAATAATCAATTCGATGTTCATATTTTTTTCTATACAATAGATAATATGAAAACTAAATTATCTCATAAATATATATATATTTTTCAAAAGGTAATTTTACCACCTTTTAATGGAATTACAATTTTAAATATAATTTTTGTTGATTTAAAAAATTATTCTTGATACAATGAAATTTAATTTTGAAACAACAATGAAAATATTTACTATGGATGAAATTTTTTATGAGATGTTATATTTTTGGATTAAAATTGAAAAATACTGAATTTTAACATAAAACATGTTTTCTAATATATTTATTTATTTAGTTAAATTATATCATAAATTTATTGTAATGTATATATAGAAAAATTATAATTATTTTGATAATATTTTTATCATTGTTTCCAATTTCACCTTTAAATTTTTTATTAAAACATCTCAAACTATATTAAAATTTCACTTTAAAACCTTATTCCATTGTATAATCATTAGGATTAATTTCAAATTACATTTTTTCAACATCTATGTTTGGAATTTATGAAAAAAGATTCAATATTTAATATCTGCATAATTTTTTATTACTTTTATATTATCCTTACTTTTATAAAAAAATAATAGTGAATGTAATTGAAATTAATCAGAGAAATTCAAGTTTAAATGAGAATACTTATTGGTTTAGAATTAACATAAGGGTACAAATATTCTAGAAACAATTCCAAAAACCTTTTTCTCTCCATATTCAGACCATATCCACAAATGTATAGAAAATGAACCATTTTGGAGGCACAATATGTAAAGTATACATCTCAACAATGATTACTTTTTTATACCTTAAATAATTCCAATATGTCAGCAATATAAAATTTCACTTATTCCTCCTCACTTCCTAATAACACTCAATATAATAGGATTTTCAAAAACCACTGTGAATAAGATAAAAAAAATACCAAATATAGTCTTAAAATCACTACGAATGGATAAAAGAATATAATATTAGTGTGTTGTTTACAATCAAAAAGAATTTCCCAAAAAACAGAGGAGGTATGAACGAGTATGACTAGATTTAATACATATGGTAAGAGTTTTCTTATCTCATTTTTTATTCCCATTAGATATATTATATTCAGAAGATATTCATTATTTATGATGTGTATAATTCCATATAAAATTTTATATTGTTAAATTCATTTATTTTATGATATTAAATGTCTCAATTGATTTTAATCTTCCACATATCACAATATTAAATAGTTACTCATAAAGTAAGGGGATTACTCATCTCATTTTAATTTTTGTGAGATATATTCTATATTCATTGCTTATTCTTGTTTTATGCTGTATATAATACCCAATGAAATGTTATATCATGAGTTTCTTATATTTAATTATATTGAATGTTTCATTTTTTTAATTATATTAGTGATATCATTATTAAACAGATACTCAGATATTATATTGTTTTTTAGACTCATGTTTCTTTCGACGAGAATTATTCCATATTCACCACTCATTTATTTATTTTTTGTTGTATATATTGTCCATGAATGTATTATATGATTTCTATCCTTAAATTTATGGATATTTACCAATCCATTTTATGATATCTCCTTTATGGGGTTTGTGGTTCAAATGATATGAAATAGGTAAGATGTTTCTCAATTTTACTTATTAGAAAATCATATTCTGTTAGGAATATTTTTTTTTTGAGGTGTATATAATACCATTTGGAATGATTTACACTGAATATAATTCTTTTCATGATTTTATAGTATTAATTAAATTATATTCACTCACGGGGATTATGATTCAATTTATCCAATGTTGTAAGAGTTTATTTTAAAATTAACATATATTATTTGTATTTTTTGATATTAGTCTTCATTTGATTAAATCATATGGTCTATATCTCAAGAACCCTCGCGAATTTTCTTGTGATCTAGTAATTTGGGATATCATCATATAATGGTATCATTTTTCCACTATATATTACGTAAGATGAATAAGAATTTTTTTAAATAATTATTACCTTATACCCCTTTTTCGCAAGAAATTTGTTTAAAATAAAACCCATGTACTCTAAAAATTTCTCATTTTTTAACATAATACACATTTAAAAGGATTCAAAACAATATATGTTTTAAAAAGTTTTAACTTTTTTACAGAATCATTTATAGGGTTTCAATGTTATATAAAAATATTATTTTCAAACTGTTTTTTGATTTAAAAATAGTTTTTTATTGAGGAAAGGAAAATATCCTAAATAAATTATTTAATTTGGTATTAAAACATAATTTATAAGCATTCAATTGGTTATGAAATAAAAATTTTTAAATGTTTTTTGTTTTATAAATTTATTTATGAAAATACGTTATTTCCCATAAAATTGATTTATGTAATATTTCCAAATAATTCTCCATCGATGATGAAACCATCTAATAATGAATATGTTTGACTGGGTATATGATCAAAGGAAACAATAATAAGTATGAATATGAATGAATTACATTAATATATGATTTTGATTATGAAAAACATTCTACTACTATGTGTTATGCCATGAAAAAATGATATTGAAACCCACTTCTATTTACATGTTATTCTACGATGAAATGATAATTAAAAATTTCTATTTTCATAGTTTTATATATGAGGGAATTTTTATGATACCAAATTTATTTCGTGCATTATAATACTATGATAATGAATCCCATATAATTTAATGGGTCATGAAATTATGAATGTTTTTATATCCTGGGGCACATGTATAAGTGATTTTAGTAGGTGATGCATGGGGGCTATATCTCACTCTAATTAACTGTATGAAAATTTATATATCATGTGATAAAATGGAAAAGAAGTCAACAATATTGATCCATAATGGTAAAAAATGTGTGTCTTTTTCCATAAAGGTGAACGAGTGTGTCTAAATCCATACTACAAATAGAAGATTCCAGATATATAATGGGTGACTGGTGTTTGCTAATCCACAATGGGAAATTGGTGTGTACATATCCACTATGTGAAACTAGTGTGCCATAATCCCCTATGGTTCTTTTCTGTGTAGTTAACCACAATCCATTAAATGGTTTTCTATAGTTATGAAGGTACCAAAAATAAATGATATGATCATTTTTTAGTTGATTAATTTATGATTAATTATCACCATTTTGATTCATGTCTTATTAACTACCTATATTTATGGAATGAATCATTTATATGATATTTTATACAAAGGGTATGACCTTAAAATGATATGATCATGACCTTATACCCTTATTCTCATGATTATTCTCAAATTTGTCCATTTTGTACCCTTACTAAGTATCTGATCTCACCCCTTTTTTATTTTTCTCCCCTTGGTATGATGAATGGATATAATTAGGAGTATTAAAGTTGAAGATCATGTAGGGTGATTTCTATGATATTTCTCTAATATATAATATAATAGTTCTTTGTTTCCAGGTATAGTAAATTATTGTGGTAATCGTGCATGGTTTAGGTATTGTGTTAAATAATCATTAAAAATGATGTAATATCAATGTAAGTTATGTCTGGGTATCTATATAGAGTATGTCTAAAAGGATAACATGTCTCAATGGTATTCATGAAATTGATGTAGATATGTTGGTGGTATGTCTCATGGCCTATCTGTCCCATTTTGAGGACAACCGCATGACTAATTTTACATTTCTAAGGTTCTTTGGGTTATCAACACAAACATGTCTAAGGGAGTCACTAGTAAAAGGATGACATCTCTAACTAATTTTATGTTATGAAGGTTGACATTTATGGTGGACATCACCTGAACTACATAATATATCTATAATACATCAGAAGTCCATGAAAAACATGTCCTTATTACTTCACAATACATGGGTTTTACATCCATAGGGAATCAAAATACATGATATACAAGTCCAAATTACATGACAAGACATAGTTGAAATATCCTAGTGGCATCTCTTGATATGGGTTGGTAATGAAAATTTCATGATTCATTCACTTCAATGTTTTTGAATCCATTTTTTGTATATGTATTCCATCCATTTTAGTCATGATTGTATATGTTCCTCATGTATCTTAAAGAAGTATTTTTTTAGGTTTCACATGAACTAGGAAACATGTAGAAAACACCTTCTCATAGTCTATCTATCCAATTGGATGTACTTCATGTGATTTTTCTAGTTATAAAATTAAACTCATATTTATGTCGTCTGATCCCTTTCAAAATATCATATAGTGTACACGGTGTAAGACTCTAATAATCATGAGGATTTCCACTTTCAGATGTATTTTCATCTTCAATCTTGTGGGTATTCCTTGGTTCTCCTTTTTAGAATTCATTGTTTCTCAGGGGGGATTATATCACTGCTACCTATGTTTTACAAAAACATCATATCACTTTTGTCAGTGATACAATCTAGAATTGGTGGTGGGAATATCACATTATGTTCTTCACATGATCTTGTCAAGGGTCATTAATATTGTCGATTTAAAATCAGTTACTATGATAAAACTCATTCTTTTCAATATTTTTTTAGAACCCTAGATTATCAATGATATTTCCCATAATCATGTTGACTTGTCAAGTGGAGTTTTACCTATTGAGATTATATTACAGATAGTATTATTGAGAGATAAATTCATATTCAAAGGCTTTTATGTGTTTAAAGGATACTTGTATGGGGTCAATCACATCATTAGTACAACCTATTTTCAGGTAACGATGGCGTGTTTGGTGTATCTCATGACATCAAGGTGTCTCATGGAAGTGACTTTCTATAATCAATATTTACAACATGAGTCACGTAAACCCTTTGGAGAAAAATCAATGTATTTTCCCTTCATGACATGATTCATCATTTTTCATAATTTTGCCATCTATTTTCCCAGAACATTAGTCTTTTCCAATTGGTTTCATATCATGGAATCCCATTATCAATAGAATATCTCAGGAAATATTGTGATCATATAACTCGCAATCATTTTACTCTTCAGTTGTCTTCCATACGATCGATGATTGATATTTTGATGGTGTGTCATGAATTTTTTTGAGAAATATAGATTCATCTCTTTAGAGGAATATTAGAATCCCATATCTGAATGGAAATATGAAATATCATTTTAATGATTTATGGGATATTACAATGTGATCTCACAAGATAATGTTGACATGTTTCTTGGGGGCTTTGCTGGGACTTGCAAATCGCATAAACACGTCACATGAAAATAAATGTAACTCTACATTTCATTAATCTTACACAGTTTTCATTAAGTTACATTATATGAAGATTTAGATTATCTGTGGTAACATGATACATAGAATGTTTCATGTTTTTATGAGTTAATTCGTTATCCTCCTCAAAATCATAAGATCTTGAATGGACATCATACCAAGAATGACACAAATATTCAGAGGGGTATTTTATGATTTGAGGGACCCACCAACGTGGTTTTCCATGATGATATTTATAACATGGGTGATTTGTTAATAATCAACATATCCTATCTAGTTTCTAGTGAACATGTTCTCTATTAAGGATTAACCAATTTCTGTGACCCGACCAAATGATCATTTTGTATATGTAATTCCCAATCCATCGTCCTTTGGAGATAACAATACACATGGTTTGAGTATTTCTTCAGCTATATAATTCCCTATGATCATTTTGGGAATCAATAGGAATACAATTCTAAAAAAAATCAATATGTTTTTTTGGAAACCATTGATTAAATTCCAAGAAGAATTGCATACATTAGATCTAGTTATAGTGTTAATTAATAATTTGGAAAATGTAACTTTTTTTAGTGCACCTGGTTAAAGAAAAATTAAATAATGAAACAATTCATGTAATCATATTTCATTTTTATGAAATTTTTTTTACCATTCCATGAACCTAATTTTTTCTAAATAACCCTTATCATATCATCTATTACACTAAGGATCATACTTACAAAATAAATTATTTTTAAGACGTATCATGATTTATAAAATAATGAATTTCGTTTCAAAATACTAAATGTCATAAACTAATGGGAAAAAATATTTCCTACTTATACACACAGGAAATAAAAAATAGGGTCTCACTGACACTATATATATATCCCATGATATTTTCCCTCCTCAATGAGTAAATCAAAATTATTAAAGTTAGGTGCGATTATTGACACATCTTTTGTAGGATTCTATAGAATCAAAGGTCATGCTAAAGGATAAACATGAATATCTACGTCTTATATAAAGGACATGGAATTGTGGGAGTGAACTGTTCATTATTCTACGATAACTGATGAAAAATTAGAGAATTCATGTGCCATAATTCTAATCACTATAATGCCTCCAGCTAATACTACTTCACTAACTAATGATATTGGCCCACGTTATCCAACAATTTATAATAAATTTTAATCACATACACATATTAGAAAAACCATAAGGATTTTTTACAAATAATTCAATGAAATAATCCACCACACCTCAATGCCACATCACACAATATCAACAAAGGAAACAATCACCATAATAGTTTTTTCTAATGTAATAATAATATTAGGATGATCATCCTAATAAGATGTTTCCCCAAAATGGATGAAAACCCTTGTAATTTTTCTCTATCTAAACATCAAACAACAAAATAGTTTGAATTAATTATTCCTCTTTGATTATATGTTCTCCTACTTACCAAAACAAGGTCACCACATCATGGTTATATAAGACCATCCACCACCAACACATTGATTCTCTTGGAAGAACACTCGTTGCAAGTGTAACCATATAGTTGGTTAGTTTCCAGAAAATGGAAAACCTGATCCCCCACTATTACATAATCCCTAAATGCATGATGTTTTGGCACACCATCAATCGTGATTAGTGAATTTTTGGTGAACATTTTCCTTGTGCTATGATTGTTCACATCATTATCATATCCATAGGGAGCTATCAATTGATCATCATATAGATTATGAACCACATGTACTAGTAGAGGTTGGTCTATATGATACTAATTGGGTAAAATACAATGTCTAACATCCCTTATAGGGAACATCATATAAATTTTTCCCCACACCAATGCCTCATCACTGAACTTGTCATCATCAAATCCCAATTTCAAAATCCTAGCTCACTATCATTAAAGAGGAATCTTGGAAATTATGGATATATATAATAGATAAAATAAATTTATAGGGGTGGTTCAAAAAGGATAGGAAATTATAATAACACAATAATATAGTATTCAAAGACAATATGATTCAATGGAATATATTCCTCAATATGAATAGTTAATAGGATGTTATGCATAGTCATTGTTAGTTGGTACATCTGCCACTAGACCGATACTAGGTTCTATAGCATGATATCTAGAATCTAGACCCAACAATATAATTTATTTTTATTCCAAAAATAAATAAAAAATGTATAACTCTATGAATGGTTTCTATAACAGAATCACCTATAATTTAATCTTTCTTCACCCAACACGAATGAACCCCTTTTAGGTTAGTAATATGAGGAGGGTGACACCCAAATCATAGCTATAATATGATATGTCCATGATACTAGCACCGAGTAGTCATAACACATAAATTTGAGGCCTTATCCTAAATTAAATTCACACACACATAACTATCTTCAAGTTATAGTGAAGAGATATAATAATTTTACCACATCTATGATGTAGTTAATGCATATTGATTCACCTATGAAATAATCAATATAAGTTAGTTTCAAATTAATGATATAACCTGAAATGTACAAGGCCAATATGAAATAAATGGGGAATGATGAACAGAAAATAACTATAATTGTTGTAAAAAAAATTTGGGATCAACGTATTCATTTTGACAGCTGTATATGGTCAAAACCCAATACAATAACAATGCACCAACAAAACCATTCCCATCTAGATAAAAACTATGCTACCTATAAAATATAAAAGAGACATCAAGTTCATGTGTATTTCTTCCAATGGTGTGTAAATACACACATACTATGAATCCTCCAAATCCCATAAAGGGAAAAAATATGAATAATAAATAGTTAAGTCATTAAATATGTGAAGCTGGTTAAAGGAAAACCCCATATCAGATATTCTTGAAAGAAACTCATGTCAATAATGTAATGGGATCTCTATCAAAAAACCAATCTAATAATGAAGAACCTTACTAAAATTCTAATGGTCCCATCTCATAACCCTGAAACCTCTGAAAGCTAATGATAAATCTTGTATATATCTCACTCCACACAACTAATTTTCACAAAAAAGGAAAATCTATATTCTATACATTGATATCTCATTAGATTTATAGAATACTAATTTAACATACAATTATACTTTATATCATAGTTGTGGGAGTGCCAAACTAATGGATGATCTTCTAAAATCTATAGGAAAAATAAGGGAAGTCCACTCTATAGATAGGGGACCATCACGATAATTAATGTAAGGGAGTTCATTATCATCCAATATAATGGATTTGGGGGACACATCACAAGGGAATATATATGGGAGTACAAACCTTGACAACCCTACAAAGATAACACATGAAAACTACCACATGTTATGAATCAACAAGGGGAGGATCAGTCTTGTGTCACCTTGAATCATATCTGTACATCCTAAAAAAAGTAAAACATTATGTTCTATGGGGAAATATTCTTAGTATATACTACTCATGATAATAATCCATGTCGTAGGGAAAAATATATGAAATGTAGAAGTGTCTTGAAATTTTATAAAATGTGTAAATGGATTCATATTCTATGTGACTCTTCCCAGATAGCTAGTAGTATCCATTTGTGGATGAATCATAGAAAAATATTTGATACAAAAAACATGTGCATAGGTTACATGACATGTTAATCCTTCAATTGTATTTGTCATGTTCCTATGGTACATGTTGAAGATATCCATGTACACATACACATCATATGCATCACATTACATGGAGCATCTAACCACATTGTATCATACTAATTTTCTTCTAGAAGATGATTTGGCTTCCCTGGTAGAATCAAAATGAATGTGGATATGATTACTTAGATGTGGGAATATACAAAATATTGTGTGTATATACCTCTATGATATACCATTCCTTAGTTTAAATTTATACTACATGAAGTATGTTCTTTCATGAAATAATATGTGCTTTTAGATTATTCATATACACTAAGGCCTTACTCCATAATTTTTCTAGATACATCAAATCTTATAATTTTCTAACCATTTTACCAATCAAAAATATAAAATAATTGAATTGGGGATCATTCAAACATTGATTACTAGGAATTGGTGGCCAAAAATTGGATTCCCATTTACCAAAATGTAAATCCACAACACCACATTCCAAAATAAAATAATTCGAGCATTAATTACATTACCAATAACCAACAATCATTATCGATTCATTCAGAAAACACAATATCCAATTTAATCACTCATCATCCCTATATTTGGTTGTTGAATAACACTCAAATCCTGTAATGAAGTATAAAATCACCATAAATGCGGTAAAATGAAAAATAAATTGAAGAACAATGTTTGGAAAGGGGAAAAATAATTATAAACCAATTTTGGCCAGGTTTAACCCTATAAAAATATCACATAATTTAAAAAAACAATAGTTAAATCAATGGTTAAAAATTTTAAAAATATGTTCAATAACAATGTTTAAAAATGTATCAATATAAGATTATAATTATAAGAAAACTAAATTTATATATATTCGGAGAAAAATAAATTTATCAATTAGATTTTAGATCCTTGATATAATATTTCCTAACCTATAAATGAATAAATAATTGTGTAAGAACACATGCAATATTAAATAAGGTGATGAGCCTAATATTTTCATCCACTCTATCGCAATTCCATATGATTGTTCATAATTGATCCATGTACCTTAGTCAAAAATTTCAACAAGAATTTATCACTTCTCATCTGTAATTTCAAATGTTAATGTGGATAACCAAATATATTTTCATAATTACATAAATATATATTGTTTTTACAATTTTATAACATTTAAATAAATAATGTAAATTAACTATTTAATTATTTAACATACCAATTAATGATATCCTTCACCAAAAATCGTCATGATGGTTGAATTTAATCATCACCTTTGGTAAAGCCAATGAATCAGAAATAGATGATATTTAAGATTTCCAATTTAAGGTACAAATCAATAGAAATACCATTTATTTGATACAAATTTCTACCTTAACTTTATTATATATAAATATTTTTAATATATTTATTTCAAGGACCTATGATTACAATATCATCAAACTAACTTAATGGAAATTCCTTTTGATACGGGTTACAGTATCTAAAGGACTAAACCAATGAAACTAGATTTTTTACACCAAAAAAATCCAAATCATACTTAATTTAATTGGATGATTAACCCCACTATTTATAATCTAAACCTACCAATTTAATATTATTTAAATAGAATAAATATTTTCTATTACATTAAATTATTGTATATATATATATATATCAAAAATTTCATTCATATGATTAAATCATTCAACAACATAAATATGTTATATTCTGCATTTTGTGATACAAAAATGCAATCAACCACATTGGTTTTCTAGAAACCGAATAAAATTCTTTAGTATATACAAATTTTTGTCTAAAGCAAATGAATAGATGATGTAAATGCCGAAAAGAAATAATATAATGTTCCTTTATCATATAGAATCTGATATTCAATAGACATAAATTCTTATTCAATACATTACCCCCATCCAACAAAATACTTATCGAATCAATGGAAATCAACTTAATCCAAATAAAGTAGTGGTATATTCATGTATTTTTATTATCCAACGGATTTAGAGATGAATTTTTTTACAAATATAATCAGTGAGTCATCATGGTATTTTCTAGTTGTATAGAACACTATAAGAATTTATTTATAAAGTGTTTTATGGTTTTAATCCACTATAAGATGAAGAAACCTATAAATTATAAAGAATATAATAATATTTCTAAACTCTAAAATTTTATTAAACTCATTCAATGATATGTCAAAATATATGAATATATTTCACCCCCTTCAGGCACTAAAATAAAAGCAATACACATGAAAAGAATATTAGAATGTCAATGACAGAATAGAAATAGTAATAAATTGGATAATTGAATTTAATTTTTTTGAATTACTCCTACTACATGGGGGAGTCCTTAGTATCCACCCAGTAATATGGTTGTCAATAAATTCCACTCATTTTAAAGGGTGTGGCTGAGAGATCTGATGTTCATGGGATTTCCATTACATGGTAAAAATAAACCAATGTTATAACCATTCCTTCAGGTTAACCAATTCGAATACAAATTCCATATTTCATATTAACATTATCTAATTCTTCTTCATATTTATATATATCAATTAAATATCGATGGTTGTTCATAATATAAAAATTTATTATCTATTATTCAGAATCTACCATGAAGATTATTGTTCTTTTAAATTAATACCATCAATCCTATTTATCTGAAACCAAAAAAACTGTTACCACAACATCACAATATCAATCTGGTTCTATACTAAATATATAGGCAATATCAATCCATATATTCTAGTAATGAGATGAATACATTAATTTCATAGTAGAAATCTTGATAATGGTATTTAACAGAATGTGTAATAATATATATATTGATTTTTTTTAATTTATCCTGGATTTAATTGTATGATGAATTAGTTTCCAAATGATAGTGAAAAACGTTAAATTAAAAAATAATATAGATTAAATTATTTATTGATTTATATATTATATAGAAGCATAATATGAATATTCATATCATAGAGATGATATTTAAAAATTATTATATAAAAAAATCATATGGAGGATTCTAAGCTAGAATATAAAACTATTACTATATAAACTAATATGTTAAATTATAAAGATGAAAATATAGTAAATAATTTTTAAAATATAATAATTATTCAATATTTCATTAATACTGTTTTATATCAGATATTTTCTTTCTGAAACATAACATGTTAATAAGTAACAAACTATACCATAAGAAAGCTTTATGGTCGTATTGAAATGAATCAAAGTATATCATATAGGTAAGGTATACTTTGGTTTTTATTATGTGGAAAATGATAAATATTAAATATTGGATTTAAATAAATTTTACAATTGTAGATAAATAGATAAAAATAAAATTATTTCAATGAGAAATTTATTCAAAACAAAAAATTTATTGATTGCCATGAATTAATATATTAAGTGACTATAATGATATAGAAAATATAGAATGAATGACTATTAAAAATTCTTATATATATATATAATAGATGAAATGATATAAAATTAAGAATTGAAAATATAATAATTTAATTTATATTAATTTTATATCAAATAATAGAAGAGCCACAAAAAATAATAATAATCCTATTAAAAAATCCTAATAAATACACAAAGAATATGATCTATTTTTCCATCATATCTAATATTTTTGAGAATAAAAACCCTTTTGAATATGAATCAATTAATATAACTAAATTTTGTATTTGAAATAAAAAAGTTGAAATTTGACAAATAATTAAGATTTATTAATCCATTGAACTGAACAAATATATCTAGGTTAATTAATTAAATAGAATCCTTCACTAACTCATTTTCTTCAAATTCATATAATTTTATGCTCTCAATGAAACATAGTAAAATTTAGTAAAAATAATATATTCAGTCCTTTATGTTTTCTTGTTATAATGGTAATTAATTTATTCTGTTCTAAGCTATATATATATATTTATATATATATATATATATCTATATGTGTTTATGGTTAATTAAATGTTTTATGGGTGTGTGTATATATAAACACACAATACCATATAGAAATGAATTATTAAATAAATGAAACAAGGATACATTTTGTTGTATATTTCATCCTCATTTTTAATTTATGATTTTTCAGTAAATAATTATTTAAAATTTATGTTCTTTATTTTTCTAAATAATTAAAATAAATTAATAAATTAATTATTTACGTACATATATGTAAATTAATATTATGTATCATATTATGTATCATATTTATATATAATTTAATGATATATATTAATATATATCTAAGAATATAATTTTAGTAATGTTTTATTTTTATTTATAATCCAATTGATCACTTGTTACATAAAATGTAATTATATTTTCTTTATTAGAAAAATAAAAAATATTTTAATTAATTTTTTTATGGAAATATTTTTTAAAAAATTTAATTTTCTAAATAAAATTGTATATTAAATTTTATATAAAAAATAATTTTTCTAATTCAATTTGTATTTTCATATTTTAAGAATATATTATATTAATTATGAAATTATTTTCTAGTTTTAATTAATTACATTCCATAAAATTTAAATAGTATATATAAAAATAAATATAAGTATATTAATTAACTAAACTAACATCATGGTTGTTGTATGATATGTATTTAATGATAATGTATACATATTATGATATCAATATTATAAAATAAATAGTTACAATACATAAATGATCAGAATTTTGAGTAGTATAGAAAATATAGTGTTACAAAAGAAATAATGTTATGAATATTATAAATAATTTAAATATTATATATATATATAAATTATTCATATTTATTTAATAAGTAGATAATTATTATAATTATTATTATTTTTTGAAGTAATTAGTTAATAATTTATATAGAAAGTAATATATATATATATTCAAAATAATAATGAAAAATAATGATAATGTTAAAAATAACAATATGTTATAATAATAATAATTAAAATATGATAGATGGAATGGGGAATCTATTTTTTTGGATTGAGGTAAATTTGACAAGCTCACTCTCCCAGTCATCATATTTTTCCTCATAGAATCAACATTCTGTGGACTGTAATCCACCATCACCCAAATAATCATGCATTAATTAATTGTATAAAGGATATGTTTTTCTTATTGAGTGATCCCCATGTGAATCATGAGAAATACGGTGGAATACTAAAACATGAATACAACTTGACCTAGAATGGTTTATTTGATTATAAAATGATATACCTATTAGAAATTTTATCAATCGTCACATGATTTCTGGAAAAATTGGTGGGTGAAATCATCTTTGAATAGTGTAGCATATTATATTTAGGGAATGGTGGAAGATTACATGGGAGAAAAAATCATTTATTTGACATGGTATATGTGTTCATATATATTGAAATAATATATACCTTGATGTTCAGATATGAGGGATAAATAGATTGATCTTTATTATAATTTTAAATTATTGTTCTTCCTTCAGGGGTTTGTGTTTTTCCTATTTTTGAAGATGTGTGTTCGGTTACTTCTACTAATCGGGTGTGGTCTTGAGACCTTCCTATGTCTAATAACATTTATTAAAATTAATGGGAAATATATTTAGAAAAATATAAAACAAAAATTAATATAGTTCATCAATATAAAATAATATATGAAAATTTATTCATCACATTTGACTTTTGAGGATTATTGGTTTTTGAACATTTAAAAATCAATATTATGTCTTCATGAAGGTATGCGAATTATTTTAATAACTCTTATTAAATTTTTAATTTTTTTTTCTAATTAGAAATTATATTTTTAAAAAAATTGTTTCAAATCATCATTTTTTATATAAATGGTTATTTTTAATGATTAAAGAATTTAAATTATGCATTTTTTATATGTCTTTTGTTGTTAATAAATTTCCATAATTTTTTAAATGGTTTTTGCATTATAATGTTATATGAAAACGTTATTTTATCTCTTACTATTAAAAAATTATTCCAATAAACATTAATTTATTCATTTGGAACGGTGGGTGAATTTATCACATTTTAAAATAAATAATTAAGGTATAAAAGTATTTTTATATTGAAAATATTAAATTTATTTATATATATATATAAATTCATATATATTTAAATTATAACAAAAAAATGATTATATTCTAATATTAATAAAAAAGTGATTATATCTATATAAAAACAATATTTTTTTTATTTTGACATATATATATATATATATTATATATATAGGCATCATTTCATGTTAATTATTTTAGTCTGACCTGAATTCCTTTTTTCCATTTGAATATATATATATATATATATTTTAATTGTTTAAAATTATCCCTCAATCAATGAATGGGATGTTAATGAATTTTAATAATTATTGTTTATGTTAAAATTGTTTTATATTATAATAGGTCCATATAAATATATACAAATAGTTACAAAAATATCATTTCCTGTACAACTCTTTTATTCAGACATGTATATATATACCTTTTTATATAGATGAATGATTTTTATTTTAAACTAATTTTACTTAGTCATCCCAAAATATATGTATATAAATGAATGTATATATTTACAAATTTATGTAAAATAATTCCACTTCTAACATTATATATATATATATATATACGAGTATATAATGACAAAAAACATACATAAAACTACATTTTATTCTACAATATAAACATATTTATATAAATGTAAAATTGGTTGTAAACATTTTTTTAATTCTAATATATATATATATATATTTAAATAAATGTGTATATATGTATAATTTTATTTAAAACAATAAAATAGAGTTTCTATGTATATATCTATATATATAAATATATAAATAATCTCATGTGAAACAACATTATTTCTGATATCTCTCAATTTGAAATCCTAACAAAACATATGGATTTTTTATAGAAGTATAACTAATATCATAAATTAAAATTATATGTTCTAAATTGTGGAATGCTTAAATTTTTTCTTATATTATCGATCATGGTTTTTTCCAAACAAATTTATCATTTATATAAATACAAATAATTTTTATTTTATGAATTAAATATCATATTTTTTGGTTTCAAAGGATGTCTCATGCATTTTATGATGAATATAACATGTTACTATGTTTTTAATTTCACATTTCTTGACTTTGATAAAATAGTAATGATTTTAGGGTATGGGGGTAAACCCAAAAAAATTTAGGGAATAATCAATCTATGTGATGGGTTGGCCCAAAATTAATTTTCCATCCAATGAATTTTGTAATTTTTTTATTCTCAAGAGATGTCATTTATGTTGTGTGAGAGGTTTTCATTAAGAAAATTTAGTTGTTAGGGTATAATACTACTATTTTATGGGACAACGTCCAGTAGGATATTATTTATCTGTTGTAATACCTCCCAATATAAATTGATACAAAATGTATTTTACTATTAAATTCAAATTCTTATGAGCCAACAAAAGAAAAATATATGACTAAATGAATTGAAGAAATAGATTCTCCAATGGGTAAATACGTGGAAATATGTTTAGAAAAATATATTATATTCCACGGTACTCATGATTTACATATAAGTTCTACATATTTTAATTTTTTATCATTTTTATGATAATATTTCATTATAATACTACGATTCATTTCAAGGTGTTTTTTTAAATTCATTTATGTTATTTCTTAAGAAATCATATGTTTTTATAACCTCTTTTCACATTGAATATGGTCATGTAGAAGTGAGGGAGAAGTAGAGATCATTATATTGTAATTAAATCCCATAACTAAGGTGTTATTTTTTGTAGTCTTTTCTTTTATAGATTTTGTAACTAGAACTATTTGTTTTATCCGGGCTCTTCAAATCTCTAATACCTTATTATTATCAGGTATTTTATAAAACTAAATAATAATTATCAAGAAATTGAATATGATTTTTTTTGTCTTGGTTAGTTTCATAGTCAATATTTATAGAACATTTGAGTTTGGGGTATAGAGAAACACGTCAGTCTTAAGTGTTATTGCATTGATTTTCTATTGTTTTACAGTAGGATGGAACTTGTAATCTTTTTTTTAATCAAAACATGCAATTCTAGAATTTATTATGTAATATAAAAGAATATACTGGATTAAAATATAATAATTGTGGTAGAGTATATCATTCTGAATGGTAGTATATATAATATTTTCAACCTGAAAACATTTTTCTATTATATTGGTAATAAATTACTTTTTCAATATTATGTACATGTAGCACTATATATATAACTATGGTTTGTGAGAAAATATTCTTGTGTGTGTGTATATATAATAACATGTTAAATAAATTTAATACATTATAATAAACCACGATAAATATAATTTTATATTTTATTCATGTTTTTAAATTTTGATTATTCATTATAAAATTATTTTAAATATTTGTATGTGTATTTCGTAACTAATAATAAAAAATCTGAAACATTATTTATTAAATAAATTTAGGTAAATTAATAGGATTTTTAATATTTCATATAATTTATATAAAATATTTTGATCTGTATTCATATATATGAAATTAAATAACTATTATTGGAATGTATATTTTTAATTAAAATGCAATACTATCTCAGTGAAAATTTTTTATTTCTATTTTTTATATAAAAGAATATAGTATTTTTAATAAAATTTTTATAAATAAAAATTTATATATAATTTTATTGGAAATATAAATTGTGCTAAAAATTATAGAATTTATTCTTTAATGAATAGTTATATTAAATATGTAATTATTTTCCAATTATAATTAATTATAGGGAATTGTTTTAAAAAAACAATATATATTTATACCTAAATATGTGTACACTAAATAACTATCCTAAAATCAAGGGTGATGCATGAAATTTATTTTTTTCTTATAAATAAATATTATTATATGTTTGTAATGAAATAAAATTATTAATATTATATTATAATATTCATAATGATGATTAGTCAATGAAATATAATATTACACAATATATGAGAATATGAATATTTATAAAACATTATGAAAAATTCAATGTTTCAATTTATATATAATGTACATTATTATTATTTTATTACTATTGATAATTATTTAAAACAATTATTTTTTATTATATATATAATTATATATATATATAGTATTGATAATAATATATATGTGTGTGTTTGTAAAATAATAGCGGAAAATTATTATTTTTATTTAATATTATAAGAGTGGTATTTATAACATGATACAATAAAATTTGGAATTCTTTTTTAAGAGTTATGTGGAGTTTACCATACCCCTCCCCCCATCTTCATCTTCATCGTCGTGGAATCATCACACCAATAAAGGTAATAAGTGATCATACCAGGAAACACACACCCCTCGAGGATTGATGGGAATATTCTTGATTTTTTGGTGATCATTTTATGGATCTAGTATTGTGAGGCTACCTAGGATCTCCTGAATATGGATAGACCATGTTATGGTTGAGTGTTTATAAAATAAAATATATATGGCATCTTCTATTGGCGTCCTTATTTGATTTTTTTTCGAAACAGTTTATGAAACTGCATTGAATAGCATAAAATATTATTTTAAGGTAATGTAGGGGGATTATGCGGGAAATGAAATCAATAGGTTCACAAGTAATATGTACATATATATATTTGTATTCTAATGTTATATAACCAAATGAGTGAAGTTTAAGGGTGAATGTGAGTGGATTTCCTCCAGTTTTGAAAAACTTTTTTTGGATCTACAGGTTTGTCTACATCCCATACATTAAGATGTAATCATCATAAATTTTTTTAAAGTGGTTGGTCTTGAGACCCACCATGGTCTGCCATATAAAATTGAATTTAAGTGGTATTATTCTAAAATTTCATCTAAAATGATTCTCGAGGGTTAAAAAATTATAATTTTATATGAAAATTTTATATAGTCGATATGAATTTTTTCATGAATATAATTTGAGGCATTAAAAATTCTAATAATTATTAAAACATGGTAAAATATTTTTTTTCATACTATTCATAAATGTTTCAATTTATGACTTCAGTTATAATTTTATATTATAAAAATGTTGTCAATTGATATAATTTTTTTAAATACAATTTTACTAAGATTTTTTAAATAATTTAAAGAATGTATTTATAAGGGTAATGTGATTTGTGTTAAAACCCATTAATTTAGTTATATAAATGGTATATACATTGAAATTTAATATAAAAAAATAAATTTTCACCAATAATTTAAAATATTATTTTTAATAAATTTAAATTATGCATTTGGGTCGGAAGGGTAATCTTATACGATTTTCTCAAAACAATTTCAGGTAAACTGGGTTTTTATTTACCAATATGTACATATATATTCATGTATATATAAATATGAACATGATTTTATATATAGGGTAACATGAAAAAACATTATTTTCTTACGTATATAAATAAGTTCATATATGTATAAAATAAAATATTTGAAACTGTTTTATTTCGACCTTGATATATGTAAAAAGTATATATATATTAATCATTTTATGTGAAATAATTTTTTTAACAAAGAATTTCTTATTTCCTTGAAAAATATTTTATCTCCATGTATTTTTAATTTTTTTAATTTATCCCACATTCAATTATGGGTTGGTTGTTGAAATTTAAAAATTATAAATTTTGTTCAAAAAAAGTATCTAGGAAGTGGTATTTTCATAAATACATATTTTATTTCATCAATATTTTATTCAACAATATATTTATATATTATGTATATATTTTTATCATTTTATGTACAATTAAATTTACTATGATATCTATCGATATATGATTATAAATGTATGTATATATTTTTCATTTTATATAGAATTGTTTCATTTTATTATTTCTATATATATAGTTACGTATTTTATTGTATATATAAACATAATATTTTATGTACAATAATTTAAATTATGTTATATTTACATTTTTATACAAATATAACATTTTATGTCATTTTATTTTTCCTACTTAAATAATATTTCAAAAAAAAACAAATAAAAATATATCATTTAATATAAAATTTATTTATTTAGATATCCATTAATATGTATATATAAATATTTTTATTAGAGAAACCACATTATTTATGACATCATTCATTTTTAAATAATAATAAACATGTGGATGATTCCTATAGTTATTATTAATTATAATGTAATTCATCATATTTTATAAATATATAATGTTTCATTTTGATTTAAATTTAGTATTCATTAGTTTATTCTTAACGAATTCATATTATCAATACATACATTTAATTACTTTTTTATGAAGAAATTATAAATTCCAACATTTTCATATGTTATTCCATTTATAATTAAAAAAATAAGGTAAAATTTTTTTTTATTCCAAATAGATTAAATGTGATAGTATGTGAATCATGTATGGGGGTATAGAGTAAAAGAATCATTATGGGACATTATATATCAAATGTTTTGGGGGGACATATATTTTATATCCCTAAATGAATTAGGTAATTTTTTTAACCCCATAAGATTTCATTTTTTTTCCTCGATAGGTTATCTTAAGACCACAATGGGATTATAGAGTAAACAATTTCCATAATAGGACTATTTCTGCCATATTATTATTTCTCAGTAAAAATCCTTGACCATATATTATAATACATTGTTCCTTTGATAATTATTTATTAATTTTTATAATTTATTCAGTAAAAATTAGTATGATTTTGTGAATAAATTTAATGGATTTTATAATTCATAAATATGTAAAAATATATTTATTTTTTTCAATATTTTACAAATTACACCTAATTTTTTTATTAGACCAAAGGTTTGGTATTTTATATCATGTTTTACATTAATAATCCATTTAAAACCCTTTTATTATTTCATTGTATTCTACAAAAAATAACTTAATTGATTTTTCTATTTCATAACCTATGTATTCAAAAAATATTTTCTTAGGTAAGAAGGACATGTATAATAGATTTAGTGGTCAAGGTCTGTCTTTTATTTTTAACTCTTATAATAATTTGAAATTTTTTCTATAATTTAAATTTATTTGTCTGGTAAATATAATTTCATTGTTATCCCGACTCATTAAAAAAATATAATATTGAAATCTCAAGTTATTTTATAAAATTAAATTTAAAATATTTTAAAAAACATATTTGAGGTCGTACCAATTAATTATCTTATTGAATTTGTGGCGGTCATTTTTTTGGGAATTTTACATTTTCAGTAAATTTTTAAAAATATAAATATATTACTAATATATTAAATTTCATATATTTTATAAAACTCCATTAGGGTGAGGTCATAATAGTTATTTTTCGTAGGTGGGACTCTTTATCCTAATTGTGAAAGTGGGACATATAATTGTCAATTGTAGAAAAACAATTTTTTATTTTATTATCTATTGGATATTGGTGAAATGTCAATATAACTATTTTGTGGGAAATGTTGAATCACTTTTTTCATAGAATCATATTTTTTTTTGAAAAAAATTAGATTTAAGTACATTATAAAAAATAGGTTTTCATTGACTGACCACTAGTTATTAATTAATTAAATAGATTATAAATGGAATACATGTATTTTTATTGGTTATATTTCATTTTTATTCAAATATATATATATATATATATTTGTTTCTATGTTTTTGTGTGTGTGAGTGTGAGTGATGATATAGAAATTATTAATTAATGATTTCATATTACATTAAAAATAATGTAAATAAAGTAAAATTTTTATAATATTTCATATAATTAACATAGCTCATGATATGTGTCTCGTGGGTTAAAAATTAGAGTCATGTAGTACAACATAGTTGATTGAAGATGTAACTATTACACTAAATAATATTTAATATATTACACTTATACATCATTTATTTTTTTAGGATTGATAAATTTATGATAAAAAATCAATATATTTATTTATTATTTATATTTTCAATAGTGTGGATTATAATGTGCATTGTGGGTTTTAAAAATATTAATGTCATTTTGTGACTATATTTTAATCACATTTCGTTGTTTATGTCAATTCAAAGGGTATTATAAATGGGTATAATAAATGGATATATTTACATCACTTGGTATTTTTGATTTTGTTGCAATGGGAATAATATATATATTATTACTGAATGGAAATAATACTTAAATAATCATGATGTCTCACATAGAGACACATATATCACATTTTTTATGTGAGTTATGGTATGGTATTGAAAATAATTAAAAACATATCATATATAATTATATGGATAATATTAGGTATAAATTGTTTTAATAAAAAGGATTCAGGAAATTATAGTTTACAATATTCTCCCAGTGTGTACCATATACAATGGTGCGGCCATGAATATGGTATATTTTAGACACAATATTTAATTAAATATTTTACTCAATATATAATAGTTTTATTAATGAATCATTCAATGATACCTAGTTTATTTTAATATATGATTTGATATTTCATAATTAAAATGTCAACAATCCACATCATTAGTGTTTATGGAAATCATTATACAGTCTAAATGACAGATACTAATGTTAAAGTTTCATTTATTTAAATAAGAATTTATGGGAAAATTTTATACATATTGATAGATAATGGGATTAATATTACCTCAATTATGTAGTATCTATTTTTAGTGTCTTTTTAGCGTGGACTATATTGATTACATGAATGTAGGTTGAAAGATCATGGGAGTGTTGATTAAATGAAGAAGATTTTCTAATGGGAGTGTATTTAATGTTTTTAGTTGACCCAAAAATAATCATTCAGGTTGATCAATTTTTTATGAATTTATGATTATATATTAAACACGTGACTATTCATATAATGTATAAATTATAATGTAAAATGTACCAAAATACATTTTTGACTCACTGTGAAAAGTGGATACATCTTGTCTTTCATACCTATCATATTGAAGTGTATTGGTTAAAAGTAATTTTATGTGAATATTTTTTAATCCAAAAATTGATTGTGTTCTTTTTATAGATAGATAATGCATCATATTACCATAATATTCTTATAATTATTGGGTCATTAATGTTACAACCCAACTCAAATTACAGATTCTGGTTCCCTGAGCATGTTGGTTGCATGACTTTAGGCATGCCTCACTATAGAGTAGAGGCTTCCAAAAATGTCCGATTATACAAAATATAACAAGTAGAGGCAATAAACTATTTATAAAATACGAATAATAGTGTAAATAAACAAAAAAATTATCCCAAAATATAAAAATACCATAATAATTCTCTAACCAATATTGACCAGTATCACATGATAAGCGAAATTAGAAAAACATTATCCAAAATAACGCATTAGATATATAATGACATATATATGATTAGTGTAAAATGCATAACAAAATTAAAGATCTACTGAGAAATCATAAGAGGGTCCTAATATCGTTTTTTATTCCCTATTCCATTCTCCATCGCAAAGTCATCCAGAAAACATAGGGATCTAGCCATTATATTAGAACATAAAACATGAAGTCTATTTTTGTACTGATTAGGAAGTGCACGTACGGTGTGAGTAAAACTCCATAGACCACTAATGAAAACCTCTTAAACAATATTGATTAAATAATTTTAGATGTAGTTATATAAATAATTAGGTTAAAAACATAATTAAATAGACTTAAAAATTTAATTATTTTTTATTTAACAATAGTAATACATTCATTTCCGATGAAACCTAAATAATCCAAACCTTGTTAGGCTTTTTACGGTTTCAGAACCATATGTTATTGGGAATAAAATAGTTCATTATATCATTGGACTTCCATATCATTATATTCAAAATTCATATATAGATTATATGTAACTCTTATCCAATGAAAATTTATTCTGAATAAAAAGTCATTTCTAGACCCACATGGTTATTTAGAGCATATTTTCATGTCCAACACCTCATGGGGTTTTAGAGAATTAGTCCATATCCCATAAATTAATATTTTCAAGCATCAATTCAGGCTTAAAACATCTAGTTATTCACCGCATGGATATTTGGATCATGCGTCTTTGTCACACACCCCATTTATTAATAAATAACAAATAAATAGAACATATTATATTCACAAAGGTTATTCATAAATAACATTCTTAAGAAATATTATCATCACTGTTAAATATAAAATTGATCACCAGAAACATGGTTCGTAATTTTAATCTCATAGAATAATATAGCCAATTCACCATTAAATGATCAAAAAACATTTAATCATATAATCCTTTAACCCCTCAAGGAAAATCAAACCATTCCTTAATTACCATTATTAATAAATTCAAATTCAAATTTATTTAACAAATTCAAATTCCAATTTTTTTACTAATTATAAAATCAAAAATAATTGAACAATTTTGTATTCCCAATAATTTATTGATTAATAAAATTTGAAAATTTAAATTTCCAAATGGTTTAATTGGAATTTCTCTTATAGAAATTTTGAAACAATTATCTGGACTTTGGGAATTTATAATTATTTCACGACCTCAAGATTAATGGTCGATATTCACTAAGCTATAAATCCACAAAGTGAAACATAACGATCAAGGGAAAATGGTTCAGGAGATCTAGGATCAAAATGTAAGATCTAAATCAAATAGATCACAATTCATTAAAATTATGATCTATAACATTAAAAATTACGGGTCTGTCATACCTTTTCCATGGGAAAAAGATAAATTAGATAGAGAAATCCATTCATAAAATAAATCACTTTCCAATAGAGATATTATCCTTTAAACAGATAATAGAATCATTAAGAGTAGGGTTTTTAGATTCTTGGTACCCTGTGGTGAGCATAAAAATTTAGAGGACTAGTTTTAGGGTCTATATGGATTGAAATGGGGTTAACATAATGGGGTTCATGAAATTTAACTAATTATTTATATGTACTAAATATTGAACATACTGTTATGATTTTAGTGGTCGTTGTTTTCTAAATCTATTCACATTAACCATACATCCAACCTTAGGGTGAATAGTTTCTACTCAGTGGAAACATGTTGTGAAAAATCATGTTCCAATTCATTTCGGGGTGGTGAATCTTTCTAGGTTAGGTGGATGGTTTGGGGAAATAATTTTTAGGCCTTAAATAGCCCTTTTTTTTCATCAAAATGCATCCAAAAATCATATAGACACACCATAGCCTGGGCTAATAATAATATACTCAAAATAAGGGTAAATGAGATCCTAAATACTTCGAAATATGAATCTTTAGAATGCTCTATATCTTAAAATCTCCCAAACATATAAAAACTCAAAATCGGGCTATACTATAATGTGTCTCTTGGATTCCAATTTAAAATGAGTATTAATCTAATCAAACATATCCTCTTCTCTCTCTCTCATGTTTCCTCCTGAACATGAACATGTTTCTGTAATAAAAGAACTATGATCATGGTTTCCCCAAAAAAACAGTATCATTATGATCCATTACAAAAATTAGATGATCCTCATTGGATGAAAAATTCTAATGATCATCATCATCAATATTGATCACATGAGAAGGGTAAATCTGATACCTCTAATGTTGTGTCATTTGTAAAACATCATGAATATAATTGTTTGTCTTGCAGTCTATGGGTATTTTCGGTTTTCATCATTTTACAATACCTCATCTATCAATCAATCACACATAAACAACAAATATCATATTCATCATGGTTAATCATCTTTGAAAATATTATAAAATAATCTCATCGGGGATAAAAACATCAATTTATCACAAAAAACACGGTTCATCACTTTAATCACATTGAATAATCTAAATAATTCACCATTTAAGTGTTAATAAATATTAAATCATAAATTCCATTAACCCTTAATAGTTTATCCATCCATCCCATTATTCCCATTATCAATGAATGTTATCAATTAATTCACATTCACATTAATCAACCAATTTGGAATTCCAATTAATTGAATAATTTGACAATAATATTAATTAAGTAATTTTATAATCCTAATAATCAATTGATTAGTTGAATATCAAAAATATAATTGTCGAATGAGGAAATTTTAATTTCACAAATACATAAATGCAATTATCATCAATGATATGTGAAATAAAAATTCATCCACCTACCATAGGATCATTGGTGGACGTTTTTGAAGTCATAAATCCCCAAATGAGAGTTGAATGACCAGGATAACAATGATGGAGAATATCTAGGACCAAACCCTATGATCATCATCCAATATATCAACATAAATCAAATATTATATATAGTCGATAAAATAGTGTAAAAATCAACCATCTATAAAAATATAGGGAGAGAATAGATAGAGATAGAAAATACATCTATGAAATAAATCTGTATCAAGTAGAGAGATTATACATTGATTAGAATTTTGCTTCATCATGAGCATGGTTTGGATTCTCATTGAACCCTTCTGAATGAATAATAATATAGAGGTATTGGTTTAGGGTCGATTCGGGTTGAATTTGTGTTAACATTGGGGGATTCATTAATTTTTTTAAAAAATCGGATGAATTATATTCAAAAAGAGAGTTTTCCTATTCAGGGGAGTCGGTTTTAGAACAATACAACATAACCATTTCCCTCACATTAGTTGTTCAAATATTCTAAAACGAGGGAACACTGCTTGGAAAATAATTTTCAAACCTTGAAATTCAACTCTATATGGTATTGTACAGTTTAATATAGTTATGAAGATGGTTTGAGAATATCATGCACCAAATATGTCCCACCCCATTTTCTTTTAAATACATTGAAAATTCACCCAATAAAACCCATTTCAATATTTAAATAAAATATATTAACAATTTGTAATATAATATAAGAAAAATTAGTATGAATAATCTCAATAAATTATAGGATCTTATAATTATTATGATTTATATATAGAATATATAATTAAATGTACCTCGAGGTTAGCCAATAATATTTAAATTATACACATAAGTTTATTCTCTTATTTTTATTTACTTACTTATTCTAATATGTTTTTCTTTTTTATGGATAATACTTCCTTATAGATTGATAATATCTATATATGTGACACGCCTTGAAATTTACATAATTAATGTTTAAATGAGGTTTTGATTATAGTTCATATTCAATGAGAATACAAACAATAGAAATGTAGGATTTTTTGAATTTTCTCATATATTTAGGTGGTTTTATAATTAATCTTATCATAACTTCAGTATTTGATGATGAAATTTTCAGTGAAATCATAATTTTTATGGTTTTTTAAACATCCAGTATTTTATAAGATAGATTCCTTTTATTTTCATTGATGTCTAGTCTTTTACGCTACACGAATATTTTCTTGCGCTATATGAAACATTGTATTATCTTGCAGGATACACAACACTATACTTGGCCGGTGTTAGACACAATTTCAATTTATTTTGATAGAATACATTTAATACAACATTGAGTATTTATTTGGTTCAATGTATAATAGAACTATGTTTTTATTATGTTATTAAAAACTCAAAATTATTCTTTCACTAATTGAAAAACTGACTTGCCAGGCATTACAAGCAAGAGTGACCTTCCTTGGTAACTTGCTTTGAACACTATATCATGTTTCATTAAACCATGATATATTGTTTATATATTATTATATAACAGGAAATAAAATCTCCCATATGAATTGGATTAACCGAAATATGGATTAAAAATTCATTTACATTCATATTATGTAATATCGAGAACATAATATAATAACAAATTCAATTTTTCAGATAAAAGGAATATTTTTCAAAAACTGTGGTTCTGCTGCCTTTGGTTGGAGCCCCAATTTTAAATATAGTTTTTGACCATTATATATTTTCTATTTGACAATATTATTATCTTCATTGTAAGTGAGATGTAAAAATTTTCTTTGGCGGAATTTTTTGTATTCTTCCAATTAAATTCATTTTTATTGAATATTGAAAAATACAACATTTTAATTCAACAATTTATTTTAATTTAATTTATTCATATTGGCAGGTTACCTTTATAATTATTTTTAAATTGTAATTGTATAATTTTATTATCTTTTAATCTAATTATATTCATTGATATGAATTTCACATTAAAATTAGACATAAACACAAGTTAATTATCTGATAGTTTTTACTTCTTAAAAACCCACTTTTTGGTTTTCGTAACAGGAATTAATTTTAAATTAATTCATTAAATTTTTTCATTTTAATTATGAAAAATTGATTAAATATTTGGAATCCCTTGGTTAAAAAAATTTTAATAGGTTAATTTTATTTTTTTGATATTATGAATAGTAACTACAATAATATTTATTTACCAAAGTTAAAGTTAAATTAGGTATATCAGGGTAACAAACAAAATGATAAAGAAAATAAAATTACACTTACACCTTCCAAAATCTTATATGAAGAATTAAAATCTACCATTGTCACCTAATGATTAGAATTGATTCACAGAATGGATTTCATTCAATGAAAGTGATTTAATTATAATTAAAACAAATGAATGAGGCAACATGCCACTCTATTATCACTTATAAGTTCAATAATTTTATTAGAGTGAAAAAAATTGTAAAATATCTATCATAAATAGTCTACTGAAAGATATAAAATTACATACAACATGTGAATTTATTTATAAATTTTAGAGATTAAATAATCATGATTAATGATGACACCATAATGATGTAGAAATTATATTATTAAAAGTAATATCAGAAAATCAGTTTTAAAAATAAAAAAATAAATATCATATGAACTAATTAATGTTCTATACAATTTTAATAGTTTACTATGACATTTAAAGAGTGTATTAAATATTTATTTTGGATTTTATCACATGTGTGGATTTTATTTAATGCCAAATAAATGAATATTGTAAAAATTGTCACTATTGATATATTTTAAAAATAACTTTTTTTTAATTATTTAAAAATTAAAAAATTAGAATTTAATAAGTGACAATTATATGATTGAAAATGTAAAAAATAATTTAATTATGAGAAATTTATATAACATATGTGTATATTTATATCCATTTAATATTTATAAAATTATTACCACAAAAAAATAAATTTATTTAATAAGATCAATTCAAAATGATAAGGATTAAAATAAAATCCAAACTTTTCAAAATTTTATTGGTTGATAGGATCTAATTAATTTTCATCATATATTTTAAATAAATTATTTTGGTACCATTATAAACTGAAAATCAATTTAAAATAAATTAATATTTTCGGACTATCATAAAGTTCCCCTCCTCCAACTTATAAAAGGCCACCACCTATAACCAATTACACACACATTTCAAGACCTTTTTATTATACAAACTCTACTCAAATAACCTACCAACATTCCACTAATCTTCTAGTGGACACAAAATTGGAAGAAATCCATCCTAAGGGACCTTTTGTGAAAATCAAAATGAGATGCTCTAAAAAAACTGTAATTGTTTTTTCATCTATTTCAAAATTATATTCTTCTTCTACATCCTCTTCTTATGTTGTTCCCATAAAAAATTAATAAATATAGTATATTCTACATTCTATGATTTTATTATAATTATTTAACATCCTTATCCCTCTTTTTATCCATCATACGAATAACAATATCACTATGCATGCATACATTACTCTTACTGTCTCCACACCATGGTATAATTTGTAATTCAACAATACTTAATTTGGCTGGGTATAATTAGAAGTATAATGGATGTAAATTGTAAAGACCCATAAATTTAAAGGGAATTTTCTTCTTAATTTTCGTTTAAATTTAACAAGAACACAGTTTCTGACGGCGCCTCATTCCGAGGCCCAGTGTGCCCGAAATCATTTTCCGAAGTTTGGCTCGGGTACGTTCAGTGAATGAACGAGTGGGAATTCCTATCTTTTGAACCGGTGCTCGGAATCGAATTCCGAGGGCATCGATGGAAACGTAGCGCTGGTAATTGCTTAGGAACGCCACTTGCGAAGTTGCGTTTACACGCGGTAAGTTGTTGGAATTTGTGGAAGTTGAAATAAAAATTAAACTAAAATTTTTATTTTAACTAAGTGGATTAGGCTTTGGGTGGAAGTTGGGTTACTACCCAACTTCCCAAGGGAGGTTATGAAGGTGGTGGGGCCCACACGAATCCTACCCCTTCACCTTCCCTAACCTTCCACAACTCTTCACATTCTTTAACCCCCCTCAACTCACAATTAATATTTGGCAACTTAAGTGAGTTAAGTGTTATTATTTGAATTTTAAACTCTTGAAATTCAAATATTTGTTTTGTTAATAAAATAAGGGGTAAGCTTATTTTGTTTTGGGGTTGTAACCTTTTTTTCTTGAAAGGTTTGGGGAGAAAAGATAAGGAAAGCTGGAGTTCTTCATCTTCTTCATCGAAGAACACGAAGAACGCGAAGAACGCATCGTACTCCGTCAAAGAATGCCGAGTCCTCAGAGACCGACTACGCGGCGCCTTTTACCGCGACGGTTCTTCCGCGACATCTTCTTCTGTGACGTCTGTTTCCGCAATGTATGCTTCCACGGCGTCTCCCTCCGCGACGTCTCTTTCCGCGACGAATCCTCGTCCGACTAACCTCTTTTCAAGCTCGCACGAGGTAGGGGGTTTACGTGATTTTTCCTTACGTGATTCTCTTCTGTCTTTTATCCGCGTTTATTTGGACCGCGTGATATCAGTTAACGGGAGGAGGTCGGACCACACAAACACGGCCTCCCCCCTCCCTATTGTTTTTCTTGTTATTGAAGATCGAATGAAAGTGACGCGGTGTCGTCGCACCGCGTTGGACTGAGCGGAAAGAATGTGTGACGTCGTTACGCCGTGTATTCAATTCTTTTGAACCAATTCTGCGGCGCCGTCGCACCATGCCGATGAACCGCAAAAGAACTGCGGCCTGAGTCGGGCCGCGGTGAAGGGGCGCGGCCCCATCGCGTCGCGCCGAAAAACCACAAAGACGGTATGTTTTTTTAATTGACGTGCGGATTGATGGGCGATGAAAAACGGGGCCACAAAGTATTTTTGATGCTTGCGCAGTAATGTTCGAGACCCGAGATGAGCACCGGCTCAGACGGTTTTGAAAACGGACCACCGGAGCAACCTCGGCGGCCCGCGGAAACACCCGGAGGCGCGGCGCCGCCGGCGACCGGGGGCGGTGGCCGGAGCCGTTCGGCCGCCAGGAGGCGGTGGCGCCCGAGCGCGCGGCCGGATGACTGGTGGCTGCTGATCCTCCGTCGGCCTCAATCAACGGCGAGGGCGGGCCGTGCACCCCCCTTGCTCCGCGACTTCGGCTCAGCCACGCTAGCCGAGCCGGGCCGGGCCCAGCCGGGTCGGACCTGGGTCGGGTCGATCCGGGTCGGGCCGACCCAGGGGGCCTCGGGCCGGGGTGGTCCCAGCCGAAACCCCCGTTTTCGGACCCTCTTCGGTCTTTTGCACATATCTTGGGCTACGGACCTCCGATTGACGCACCGTTAGCGGCGTTATGATCCTTGGATCGAGATGGTCGTTTCAGTATATCGCACTCAAAGTTTAGAAATACTTTGGGTTCGGCCGGGTTGGTTCAGATATGAAACCAACCGGGCCCTCGGAGCGGAAACGCTTATATCTTGAGTTCTGGACGTCCGATTGACGTGCCGTCGACTTTTATGGATTTCTATAAGTGAGACGGATCTTTTGGGTTACTCCGCTCGAGGTTTGGATTCCATCGGATTGTAGTCGGGTTGGTTCGCTCACGAAACTAACTGGGCCCCTGGAACGAAAAAGCCAATAACTCACAGACCGGGCGTCCGATTGACGCGCCGTCTATTTCGTTGAATTTCTCTTGATGAGACAGAACTTTTGGCATAATTCGCTTGAGTTTTGGATGCAATTGGATAGTGGTCGGGTTGGATTGTACCTGAAATCCAACCGGGCCCCTGGAACGGAAAAGCTGATATCTTTCAGACAGGAAGATCGTTTGACGTACCGTCAACGGCATTGGTGATCACATTGAGAAACGGTCCCTATGAGTATACCCTATGAGAGTTTGGGGTACAGTTGAGATACGGCCGGGTTGGTTCGTACACGAAACCAACCGGGCCCTTGGGACGAAAAGGTTAATAACTCACAGACCGGGCATCCGATTGACACGCCGTCTGTTGCGTTGAGACCCATATTACGAGGCGGTCCTTTGAGATACTTCTCCGTTGGACATTGAAATACTTGGAGTATCGACCTGTAGCTCGTGGAGCGGACCCTCCCAAAGACGAGCGTGCGGAGTACGGAGACCGTGTAGCCGACTGAGACCTGACGACTACTTGAACGACTTGACTTGGAGTGAGTCGACTAGCCTAGTGGACGGAGCACTACTTTATGTGGTGCAGACCCATGGTTGACGGAGCACTACCTGTGTGACAGTGCAGACCCGCGGTACTCATCCGGAGAGTACCTCAGCAAGCTACTAGGGGTTGTTCACTACTGTGTTTGGGTGGCATACCCCGGTGAGAAGCACTACTGTGTTTGGGTGGCTAGCCCGCGGTACTCGACGGGAGGAGTACCTCATCAGTCTTAGGTTAGTGAGCAGTACCTTGGAGTCGTGACAGGACCACTGTACACATCAGAGACAGAGCTCTTCAGCAGTTACAGTTTCGATAATGAAAATCCTGGTTTGAGCTGAGTCTTTTGACCCTTGTTTTTACCTCATGATTGAGATGAGTCACTTGATAACTTATGTATATGTATGGGAATATACCTGGGTAGTGGTTATCCGTTGATTTCATGATCTTGGTGTTTTCCTCGTGATTGAGATGCGTTACTTGATAACTTATGTATATTCATTGGCATATACCTAAGTAAAGGTTATCTGTTGAGATCTTCTTTGTGGTTATCCATGTTGGTTTTTCTGAAACCTTGAGGGTCTCGGGGTCCCTGCTAAGTATCGTTATACTCACCCCTGCCCGGGTTATGCCCGCACCTCATTGTGTTGGTTGCAGATGATGGACAGTGCTGACGGAGGCCGAGTGTTCGAGGACTGGACGATACCCGAAGGTGGACCACATGATGAGTCAGTATCCAGAGGTGGAATTCGTGACGAGACGACACACGAAAGAGGTTGACGGGCGAGAGTGTCATGGAGGCTATCTGTACCTACCCTTTAGGTAGGATCCGTGGTGGACGATCCAGGAGATGCGCCATCTGTACCTACCCTTCAGGTAGGATCCGAAGAGGACGACCCAGGAGCCGCTTCAGTTCTTCCAGCTGTTGTCTTTTTATGTTGTACATTGTTCTGTTTTTTTTTTACTTTCTTTTGGGTTTGTATTCTGGCCCATTTACCTTTCATCACTTCTATTTGTACTTAGTGTTTTACTTCTGCTTCTACTCTGTGGTGTTTTGTTTACTTTTATAAAGGAAATGTCTTCCCAGTTATCAGGATTTATGCCTTTGGTGCTAGTCGACAGCCCCTGGCCTATGGAAGGCGGGCTTGGGGTAGTCACGACACGGGCCCTGAGGACGGGTCGTGACAAATTGGTATCAGAGGAGTTGGTTCTACCACAGAACTTATAACTCTGATATTTTATTTTTGTGAAGAAATAGTGTTAAGAGTACTGAGTGTGGTTTTCAGTTCAGGGAGCCTAGAGTTGGTGTGGGCGGCCGACGTTTCCATACACCAGGACCCTGACAACTGATTTCTGACTTTGTGCATGAAAACACTGATTGCGTGTGTGTTTTCAAAGGTTTTCCCTTAAAACAGCTCAAACCAGGTCAGCTCACCAGGTATAATTGTTTGACCGTGTTACGTTGTTTCATTCAGGATACCTTTTCTCGGACGACCAGCTACAGCCCAGAGGGATGTGCATACTGACAGCCTGCCGAGAGACAATGCTTCGGTACAGGGCCCTCTTGCAGTTGAGGCACCAGCGGTACTACCATAAGTTGGGCCACCGATTCCACCAGCCCCAGCAGTAGGCGATGCACGCCACTTGAGTGCGCTTCACGAGTTCCAGCGCCAGAGGCCACCCAGGGTCCGGGGAGAGACGGACCCACAGGCGGCTGAGGATTGGCTGGAGGCTGTGGTGAGAGTCTTCAGGCTAGTGGGGACGCCGGCATACTTCATGGTGATCTTTGCTTCCAACCTTCTTCAGGAAGCAGCAGGAAGGTGGTGGAGCCACTTGTTCTAGTTTTGTGATGGGATGACCTTCGCATGGGAAGACTTCGAGACCTTCTTCAGGGTGGATTTTGTGCCAGTATCTCTACACCCCGAGCATGTACAAGAGCTTCTGCCTTTGCAGCATGTTTTTCGATCAGTAGATGAGTCATCTGTGGGAAATAGACAGATGATGCAGAGGTCCAGGAGGACTAGACCTGCAGTTGGGAGATCTCATGTTTTAGGATCGGTGGTGCGGGGAACTCGGGATGGGGACAGAGCTAGGCGTCCCAGAAACAGATAGTGTTACTCATGCGGCGGAAAGGGTCACCTGGAACGTGACTGTCCGACTCCTCGTACAGTTGATCCGCAGGCTATGGAGGAGCCACCGAGGCAAAAATAGCGACGAGTGCTTGAGCAACATCCGAGCAGTGGACAAGGCATTAGAGCTCCGGGAGCAGGTGGGAAGGAGCAGAACTAGTGGATACGTCCCTTGTACTTCTAGTTCCATGTTTCTGTTGTATTCGTGTCTTTGTACTATAAGCTGCAATAATAATAAAAGACAATTAACATTGTTTTCTTTCCTATCCTTTTGTTTGGTTGATACTGAGTGGTCCCGGTTCAAAATGTTGACTTGAGCCTCACTTTCGAGTTTTCTACTAGAAGAGACCCAGTGACCTCACACTGATGCCCACAGTGTGACTCTACCCTTGGAGGCGAGAGTGACAGTTGGATCTCTTGGTAGTTATGTCGAGGCCTTACGACGTCATCCATGGCATGAAGGAATCATTCATGTCGGGATTGACTGTATTAGTCAATGGGCGTGGTTCATCCAATAGATGAGACCATGGTTCTCTTTTTTGCAAAGGAGAAATTTTAGCAGCTCCTTCAGATCATCCAGGAGCGGATGAAGACTGCACAGTGCAGTAAGAAACCGGAAACCGACTCTAGTCTTAGAGACTCGAGTGTGTTAAATGTTTACAGAAGAGGAATCTTTAAGGAGAGATGAGTCTGCGGAGTAGCAGACGTGGAGGCAGAGCTAGGAGAGCAACATGAGGTGGTGTATATCTTAACATGCTAAAACCACCTTCCTTAGTTATCCCCACCATGCTCAGGGAGCTGGAGGGCGGAGGAAGAGAGCGGCTGCATGCAGTCAAGGAGTGTGACCCAATGGCTCAAAAAAATGATTCAAGGGACATTCTGTGTCCACTTCTAGCTGCTGTAGTAACAGACGTCGATATGAACCATTCCTTGCTTTCGCAAATCATGTTCTAGACCTAGAGTTTCCGGAAGACATGAACTTGACCCTCACATCTGGAGATACCTTGGGAGGAGACTCGATAATCACACTTATGCTGACGGTGTGGTCAGACCCTCGAGGCGAGAGTTTCGGTTGAAATCTCTTGGTGGCAGCGTCGAGGCCTTACGACGTTAGTTTGAGTATGGAATGGGTATAACTGTTCATAATCAAATTGACGGTTTAGGCAAACATCGGGATGGGTTTTCCTTGGTCGGCAAAAAGGAACCCCTAGGTAGCACAGGATAAACTCTTTCACAGGAGGGTGTGACCGATCACTCTTGAGTCGGTCAACCATACCCTCGTGGCAGCAGTCGTTTGAGTTTTAGTTCTAACAGGAATTGGAGACCTCTAGAGTTCGAGGATGACGATCACGTCCTTATACGGGTTTCACCTCGAAGAGGTTTACGGAGATGTGGCCAGGGTGGAAAGTTATCTCCGAGGTTCAACGGACCTTTCTAGATCCTCAGCTGGGTAGGCGAGGTGGTTTACCGCTTGAACCATCCACCTCAGTTGCACCAGGTGCACGACGTTTTCCTGGTATCTCAACTGAGGAGATACACGCTCGACCCTTCGCATATCATCGAACATGTGGAGCAGGACGATGGTGATGGGGTTACTTCCACGGAGGTTCCTATAGGGATCAAGAATCGACAGGATCATATCCTATGAGGACGGTTGATTCCTCGGGTAACATGGGAGCGGAAGGCTCAGGTGCGTGCTCAATATCGCTTTTGTAACCCTAGTTTGTGTTGAAGCTTTACGAGGACGTAAATCCCTCAGGTGGTAGTAATGTAAAGACCCGAAAATTTCAAGGAAATTTTTTTCTTAATTTTCTTTGAAATTTTACAAGAACGCAGTTTCTGACGGCGCCTGATTCCGAGGCCCGGTGTGCCCAGAATCATTTTCTGAAGTTTGGCTCGGGTACGTTCAGTGAAAGAACGAGCGGGAATTCCTATCTTTTGAATCGGTGCTTAGAATAGAATTCCGAGGGCACCGATGGAACCGTAGAGCCGTTAATTTATTAGGAACGCCACTTCCAAATTTGCGTTTACACGCGGTAAGTTGTTGGGATTTGTGGAAGTTGAAATAAAAATTAAACTACAATTTTTCTTTTAACTAAGTGGATTAGGCTTTGGGTGGAATGTGGGTTACTAACCAACTTCCCAAGGGAGGTTATGAAGGTGGTGGGGCCCACAAGAACCCTACCCCTTCACCTTCCCTAACCTTCCATAACTCTTCACATTCATTAACCCCACTGAACTCACATTTTATATTTGGCAACTTAAGTGAGTTAAGTGTGATTATTTGAATTTTAAACTCTTGAAATTCAAATATTTGTTATGTTAATAAAATAATAGGTAAGCTTAATTTATTTTGGGGTTGGAACCTTTTTTTCTTGAAAGGTTTGGGGAGAATAGCTAAGGAAAGCTAGAGTTCTTCATCTTCTTCGTCGAAGAACATGAAGAACGTGAAGAATGCATCATACTCCGTCGAAGAACACCGAGTCCTCGGAGACCGACTACGCGATGCCTTTTACTGCGACAGTTCTTCCGTGACGTCTTCTTCCGCGACGTCTTCTTCCGCGACGCCTGCTTCCGCGACGTCTCCTTTCGCGACATCTCTTTTCGCGACGAATCCTCGTTCGACGATCCTCTGTTCAAACTCGCATGAGGTATGGGGTTTACGTGATTTTTCCTTACGTGATTCTCTTCCATCTTTTATCCACGTTTATTTGGACCGCATGATATCTGTTAACGGGAGGAGGTCGGACCGCACAAACACGGCCGCCCCCTCCCTATTTGTTTTCTTATTATTGCGGATCAAATGAATGTGACGTGGTGTCGCCGCACCGCGTGGGATTGAGCGGCAAGAATTAGCGACTTCGTCACACCGCATATTCAATTCTTTTGAACCAATTCTGCGGCACAATCGCGCCATGCCGAAGAACTGCAAAAGAACAGCTACCGGAGTCGTGCCGCGGTGAAGGGGCGCGACGCCATCGCGTCGCGGAAAAAAACCACAAAGATTGTACGTTTTTCTAATTGACGTGCGGATTGACGGATGACGACAAATGGGGCCGCAAAGTATTTTTGAAGCTTGCATAGTAAAGTTCGAGACCAGAGATGAACACCGGATTAGACGGTGTTGAAAACGGACCACCGGAGCAACTACGGTGGCCCGCGGAAACACCTGGAGGCGCGGGTCACTGGCGCGGCGCCACCGGCGACCGGGGGAGGCGGCCGGAGCCGTCCGGCCGCAAGGAGGCGGCGGTGCCCGAGCGTGCCGCCGGAATATTGGCGGCGGTGGATCCACCGCGGGCCTCAATCAACGGCGAGGGCGGGCCATTCACCCCCCCCCCGCTCCGCGACTTCGGCTCGGCCACACTGGCCGAGATGGACTGGCCGTGCCGGGTCGGGCCCAGCTGGGTCGGACCCGGGTCGGGTCGAACCGGTTCGGGCCGACCGAGGGGGCCTCGGGCCGGGGCGGTCCGGGCCCGAAAGCCCCGTTTTCAGACCCTCTTCGGTCATTTGCCCATATCTTGGGCTACGGACCTCCGATTGACGCACCGTCAGCGGAAATACGATCCTTGGATCGATATGGTCATCGCGGTTTATCGCACTCAAGGTTTCGGAATACTTTAGGTTCGACCGGGTTGGTTCGGATACGAAACCAACCGGTCCCTCGGAGTGGAAACAGTTATATCTTGAGTTCCTGACGTCCGATTGATGTGCCATCGACATTGATGGATTCCTCTAAGTGAGACGGATCTTTTGGCTTACTCCACTCGAGGTTTGGATGCCGTCGGAGTGCGGTCTGGTTGGTTCCCTCCCGAAACCAACCGGGCCCTTGGAATGAAAAGGCCAATAACTCACAGACCGGGCGTCCGATTGACGCGCCGTCTGTTTCATTGAATTTCTATTTATGAGACGGAACGTTTTGCATAATTCGCCCGAGTTTTGGATGCAATTGGATAGTGGCCGGGTTGGATTGTACCCGAAATCCATCCAGACCCCTGGAATAAAAAAGCTAATATCTTTCAGACAGGACGATCGTTTGACGTACCGTCAATGGCGTTGGTGATCAAGTTGAGAAACAGTACCTATGAGTATACACTATGAGAGTTTGTGGTATGGTTGAGATACAACCGAGTTGGTCCATACACAAAACTAACCGGGCCCCTAGGACGAAAAGGCTAATAACACACAGACCGGGCGTCCGATTGACGCGCCGTCTGTTGCGTTAAGACCCCTATGATGATGCGGTCCTTTGAGATACTTCTTCATGGGACATTGAGATACTTAGAGTATAGACCTTTAGCTCGTGGAGCAGACACTCCTAGAGACGAGCGTGCGGAGTACGGAGACCGTGTAGCCGACTGAGACCTGACGACTGCTTGACCAACTCAACTTGGAGTGAGTCGACTAGCCCAGAGAAAGGAGCAATACTTTGTGAGGTGCATACCCATGGCAGACGGAGCACTACCTGTGTGATATTGCAGACCCGCAGTAATCGTCCGGAGAGTACCTCAGCAGGCTACTAGGGGGTGTGCACTACTGTGTTTGGGTGGCATACCCCGGTGGGAAGCACTACTGTGTTAGGGTGGCTGGCACGCGGTACTTGACAGGAGGAGTACCTCAGCAGTCTTAGGTTAGTGAGCAGTACCTCGGAGTCGTGACAGGATCACTGTACACTTCAGAGACGGATCTCTTCAGCAGTTACATTTTCGATAATGAAAATCCTGGTTTGAGCTGAGTCTATTGACCCTTATGTTTACCTCATGATTGAGATGGGTCACTTGATAACTTAGGTATATGTATGGACATATACCTGGGAAGTGGTTATCTGTTGATTTAATGATCTTGGTGTTTTCCTCATGATTGAGATGGGTTACTTGATAACTTAGGTATATGCATGGTCATAAAACTATGTAAAGGTTATCTGTTGACATCTTCTTTGTGGTTATCCATGTTGGTTTTAGTGAGACCTTGAGGGTCTCGGGGTCCCTACTGAGTATTGTTACACTCACCCCTGCACGGGCTAAGCCCACACCTCGTTGTGTTGGTTCCAGACGACGGGTAGTGCTGACGGAGGCCGAGTGTTCGAGGACTGGACGGTACCCAGAGGTGGACCACACGATGAGTCAGTATCCGGAGGTGGACTTCATGTCGAGACGACACAAAGAGGAGGTTGATGGGCGAGAGCGTTGTGGAGGCTATCTGTACCTATCCTTCAGGTAGGATCCTTGGTGGACGATCCAGGAGCTGCGCCATCTGTACCTACCCTTCAGGTAGGATTCGAGGAGGACGACCCAGGAGCCGCTTCCGTTCTTCCAGCTGTTGTCTTTTTCTATTGTACTTTGTTCAGTTGTTGTTTTACTTGCATTTGGGTTTGTATTCGGGCCCATCTACATTTCATCACTTTTCTTTGTACTTAGTTTTTTTCTTCCGCTTGTACTCTGTGGTGTTTTGTTTACTTTTATAAATGCAATGCCTTCCCAGTTATCGGGATTTACACCTTTGGTGCTACTCGCCAGCCCCTGGCCTATGGAAGGCGGGCTTGGGGTAGTCACGACACGGGCCCCGAGGATGGGTCGTGACATAAATAATAAATATAACATGATTGTTATTTATATACTATCCAATTTTATACCATTTAATCATTTATTGAATGATATTGTGGCTCGTGCGTACATACGACCTACAATATCCAAGACGCGGTTAGAATTATTTTCCATGTTAACCATTACGACTAAATTTAAAATATATATAACAAATAAGCATGAAATATATGAGTTAATAATTTTATTGTATTTATTTATATATGTGTGTCATTTACTTTATTCAATTCAATTCAATACGGAAATGAAAACAACGTTCATGTATACGTACGGCCTATGGTCTCCATGAATTGGGTATTCCATTTCATTTATCTATCTATTATATATATTTAGATAAAGAATATATATGATATATTATTCATTTTTTATACTCTTCAAGTAATTTCATCAAGATCTTTGAAATATGATCAAGAATAAAAACAAAAAAACATTTATGATAAATAAAACGATTATTACCACAAAATGATGCTTTGACGTTGATTTGATAAGTGAATGGGAAACATAATGTCATAATGGAATCATGTATGATATCATAAAAATAATTATGGTCCTATTGCAAGTTAATAATATGTTTTAACCTAATATGTAAGAGTTTAAGATAACTATGGAACATATAGAATGAATGGTACGTGTAAAGACCCGTAAAATTCAAGGGAATTTTTTCTTGATTTTCTTTGGAATTTTACAAGAGTGCGGTTTCTGACGGCACCTGATTCTGAGACCCGGTGTGCCCACAATCAATTTCCGAAGTTTGGCTCGGGTACGCTCATTGAACGAATGAGCGGGAATTTCTATCTTTTGAACCGGTGCTTGGAATCGAATTCTGAGGGCACCGATGAACTCGCAGCGCCGATTTTCTCTTAAAGAGACCTTTTCCGTGGTTGAGTTTTATGCGGGTTAAGAGTTTGTTTTGGGGAAAGTTGGATGTAGTTAAATAAATTGAGGAACACAATTTATTTTAACCCTTGTTGGTTATATCCTCCCAAAGGGAGTTAGAGGTGGGACCCACATCCACTTAACCTTAATTGAAAGGATTAAGTGTGGTGGGGCCCACATGAACCCTAACTCTTCAACTCCCCTTAAATCTCCCAATAACTCCTCTTCTTTTTTTTAATTTTGACAACTTGAGTTATTAATTGAGATGAGTTATTTTATTTCAAACTTTTGAAATTCAAAGAGCTTAAGTTGTGTAAATAAAATAAGTCCTAGACTTATTTTATCATGGCTGGTTTTCTTTTACCACCTTGAGAGGTTTGGGGAAAGCTTCTTCATCATATTCTTCTACTTCAACCTCGACGAAGAACGCGAAGAACACCATTCTTCAATGAAGAACTTCTCTACCGAAGAACACGGTTCATCCGCGATTCCATATCCGCGACGCGACGTTCTCTTTCCGCGTCGTCTCTTCCGCGAAGGTTTTCCGCGACAAAATCACCGTCAACGTCTTCGAATCCTCGCTTCGCGACGTCGACATTCTCCCGAGACGCCCGACCTCCATGACGCTCGTCTTCGGCAGCTCGTTGACGTGCTCCGATCTTGAAACCGAGGTAGGGGTTTGTTTTCAATTATTTATATTTGTTCGAGGTTTCCGGCATGATGATCTTCGTGTTTTAAAACCATTTGTTATCAAATTTGAACTTGTGGTTTAAAACCAAATGATAACGAATAACGTGAGGGGGGCCGGACCGCATGAACATGACCGACCCTCCTCCTTTTTTTTGTTGGTTCTTTGTGGATCGGTATGGGACGACAAGGTTCCGTCGCACTATGCGAATCCTTGCGACAAGAAAATGTGCGGCGCTGTCACGCCGCGCCGTGAAATGAAGAACAAGGACGCGATGTCGTCGCGCCGCGTCGGAGAAACCGACGACATCCGCGGACGTAGTCGGGCCACGGCGAAGGGGCGCGGCGCCAGCACGCTGTGCCAGAGAACCACGAAGATGGCACGTATCGTTTTTGACATGCGGATTGACGGGTGATGATAAACGAGGCCGCAAGGAAATTGTGATGCCTTCGCAGTGAAGGTCGGGTCCCGGGGGGACCATAGGCGAAGACGGCAGGAGAAACGGACCACCGGAGCGCATGCGGTGGTCCGCGGAAGGCAGCGGTGGCGGTTGCCGCCGGCGTCAATCAGCGGCGAAGGGGTGGCGGCCGCGCGCACCCCCGCCGCTCCGCGGCGACCGCTCTGTCGCGGCCGGCCGGTCGGGCCGGACCGGACCACGCCGGACCGGGCCGAGCCCAACCGGGTCGGACCCGGGTCGGGTCTACCCAGTTCGGCCGACCCGGGGGAGGGGGGGGGGGGTGGTCGGGCCGGATCGCCCCGGGCCCAGACCCCCGTTTTCGGACCAAATTCGGTCAAATGCCTATATCATGGGCTACGGACCTCCGATCGACGCACCGTAAGTTGCGTAGTGATCCTTGAAACGAGACGGTCGATTTGGAATATTACACTCAAGGTTTCAAAGAACATTGTGTTCGGCAGGGTTGGTTCGTACACGAAACCAACCGGGCCCTCGGAGCGGAAACACTTATATCTAGAGCAACAGACGTCCGATTGACGTGACGTCGACTTTGTTGAATTCCTCTAAGTGAGACGAATCTTTTGGCTCACTCCGCCCGAGGTTTGGACGTAGGTGGAGTATAGTCGGGTTGGTTTTGCCTTAAAAACCAACCGGGCCCCTGGGACGAAAAAGCCAATAACTCCCAGACAGGGCGTCGGATTGATGCGACGTCTGTTGCGTTGAGTTCCTATTGATGATACAGAACTTTTGGATACATCAATTTCGGTCTATGTGACAGTTGATGTATCAGCCTCTCAGCTCGTGGAGCGGACCCTCCTGAACGAGCGTGATGTGTGTGGGAACCCTAGTGCTGGCTTTGACTTCAACAACGACGATTGTGCAAAGATCCTCAGTGGACTGCGATGATGAAGACAGCTGGTCTTGTATCCAATGTGGGTCCTAGCTGTGATGGTCTTGTATCCTATGTGGGTCTCCGCTTAGATGATTCAATACTGGTCTTTTATCCTATGTGGGTCCCAATATAGATGAATCAATGAAGACAACTGGTCTTGTATCCTATGTGGGTCCTAGCTGTGCTGGTCTTGTATCCTATGTGGGTCCTTGCATAGATGATTCAATACTGGTCTTGTATCCTATGTGGGTCCCAGTATAGATGAATCAATGAAGACAGCTGGTCTTGTATCCTATGTGGGTCCCAGCTTAGACGATTCAAGTACTGGTCTTGTATCCTATGTGGGTCCCAGTATAGATGAATCAACGAAGACAGCTGGTCTTGTATCATATGTGGGTCCTAGCTGTGCTGGTATTATATCCTATGTGGGTCCCAGCTTTGATGGTTCAGTGATGGTCTTGTATCCTATGTGGGTCCTAGCATAGGTGAAACAATGAAGACAACTGGTCTTGTATCCTATGTGGGTCCCAGCTTAGATGATTCAGTATCTATGTCTGGTCATCTCTTTCACCTTTTCGATGATGTATACCTGTGTGAGCTGAATCATGTGGTTTCATGTGTGGATTGTGTTGTGCTATCCTGTGTGGATTACATTTTCTTTCCTGTGTAGAATACTTATACTTTCCTATGTGGATTGAGATGTACTTGGGCTCGGAGGTTGGAGCGTATTGGAATTGATGACTTAGGTATATGTATGGTCATATACCTAAGAAGTGTCGGTTGTTACTTCATGTTTGTATCTATCCTTTGTGGTTTATCCTTTGTGGATTTTAGGAGACCTTTAGGGGTCTCGGGGTCCCTACAGAGTAGCTTATACTCACCCCTTCACGGGCTATTCCCGCACTACGTTTTGTTGATTGTAGACGACGGACAACATTGCTCGTGGTGGAGGCTCGCAGATTAGGACGGTACCTGGAGGTGGACCACTGGGTGGGATGTACTCGGAGGGGACAGAAGGACCCGAGGAGCAGAGGAGCTATCTGTACCCACCCTTCAAGTGGGACTTCCAGTGGACAGCTCAGCGTAGAAACTTTTACTTTTTAGTTTCTGTTTTCCATTTCGAGTTGTACTTTACTTTCAGTTTTGGGTTTGTATACTGGCCCACTTACTTTTCCACACTTACATTTGTACTCTGTTTTTCTTAGTGTTTACTTTTCCGCTTGCTTACCCTGTGGTGCTTGTTTACTTTATAAAGGCAATGCCTTCCCTTTTTACCAGGATTTACGCCTTGGTGCTAGTCACCAGCCCCTGGCCTATGGAAGGCAGGCTTGGGGTAGTAACTACACGGGCCCCGAGGACGGTTCGTGAAAAATTGGTATCAGAGGAGTTCGGTTCTACCGCAGACTCTGATATTTCTTCTATGTGAAGCAATAGTGTTTAGCGTATTGGGTGTGGTTATCAGTTCAGGGAGTCCAGTGTTGGTGCGGCGGCCGACGTATCCGTACACCAGGACCCTGACTTCTGATTTCCGACTTAATGCACGAAAACATTGATTGCGTGTGTGTTTCAAGTTTTCTTTGTGATTACTTGTGTCAGCTCACCAGGTATACAGATCTGACCGTGGAGCACCTGTTTCATTTCAGGATGGCCCCACGATGGCAGCCAGCTAGGGTTCCGAGAGTCGAGCGTGATGACAGCCCACCGAGCGATGAGGCCTCGGTGCAGGGCTCCTTGTCAGCAGAGGCACTGGCGGTACCTTTACCAGCCGAGCCACCAATGCTTCCAACACCATCCGCTGACGATGCATGTCACCGTAGTGCACTATATGTGTTTCAGCGCCAGCGACCGCCTAGGTTTCGTGGGGAGACAGACCCCCAGGCAGCTGAGGACTGGCTGGAGGCAGTTGTACGAGTTTTCAGGCTAGTGAGGACACCAGCAGACCTCAAGGTGATCCTCGCAGTGAGCATACTACACGCAACAGCGGGCCGATGGTTGAGCTTGATGCTCCAGGTGAACGACGAGACATCTCTTCTCTGGACGGACTTTGAGAGAATCTTCTGCTCCGAGTTCGTCCCAGCCACCCTCCGTGCGGTGCGCATTCAGGAGCTTCTTCATCTGCGGCAGGGCATCTTGATAGTGGCCCAGTACTCGGCGAGATTTACTGATCTCTCACGCTACTCCACAGATATGGTACGAGACCCGTTCTTCCGGGCCCGGACCTTCGAGCAGGGACTGAGGCATGAGATCAGGGCTTCGATGATCTCCCTCAATATTCCGTCGCAGGCAGAGGTGTTGGAGAGAGCCCTTCTATTAGAGAGTTTTATCGCCGAGCAGGCTCCAGTGACAGGGCCCGTAGCAGGATGGCCCGTAGCAGGGTCTTCTGCAGTTGGCAGTAGACAGGTGATGCAGAGGTCCAAACGGGCCATACCATCAGATGTGCAGTCACTGGATGAAGATTCGGTTGTGCGGGGAACACGAAGGAGAGCCAGCTACACGGGGGGGAAAGCATTGCTACGCATGCAGCGGGCGAGGTCACATGGCTCGAGACTGCCCGACTCATCTTACAGATGAGCAGCAGGTGGTATAGGGACTTCCCAAACAGTGGTTTGGCCACGGTGGTCCGCAGGGTGCAGGCGGACGAGGCAGAGGAGTTGGACGAGTAGCAGATGGTGGGCGACACTTCGAGGTGTTGCCACCGCCACCACCAGGAGGTCCGCCCCGACCGTAGGAAGTTGGTGGACATGGGAGAGCTCAGCTTCAGGCAGTTGAGTCCTTCGATCATGGAGCTCTGGGAGCAAATGGACAAGAGCAGAACTAGTGGATACGTCCTTTTTTACTTCTAGTTCCTTGTTGATATTATGTAGCGTCTTGTATTATGAGCTTCAATAATAAAAGACGAATGCCTTTGTGATGTTTTCATTCCTGTCCTATTTTGTGTTGTTACTAAGAGGTTCCAGTTTTGACTGTTGACTTGACCCTCACTTGTGAGACATCTACTGGAGGAGACCCAGTTACCATACATTGAAGCCGACAATGTGACTCAACCATTGGAGGCGAGATTAACGGTTGGATCTCTTGGTAGTAGCGTCGAGGCCTTATGATGTCATCCTTGATATGTATTAGTACCATCCATGTCGGGATTGACTGTATTAGGCAAAAGAACGTGGTTCATCCAAGGGATGAGACCAGATTTCTCTTATCGGAAAATAAGAAATCATAGCAACTCTTGTGGGACCAGAGGTGGTCCAGGCCACGACAGAGAAGGTCCAGGTCATCCAGGAGCGGATGAGGACAACACAGAGCTGGCAGAAGTCATACGCTGACAGGAGGCGGAGGCCACTAGCATTCGAGGATGGCGACCACGTCTTCTTGCGTGTCTCACCTTAACGTGGTATACAGATATTTTGCCGAGGGGGAAAGTTATCTCCGAGATTCATCGGACCCTTCCAGGTCCTCAGCAGGATTGGCAAGCTGGCTTATCGCCTGGCTCTACCACCTCAGTTGCACCAGGTGCACGACGTCTTCCATGTGACTCAGCTGAGGAGATACGTGCACGAACCAACGCACATCATTGACCATGGGGAGCATGACGTTGACGATCGAGTGACTTTTACGGATTTCCCGGTGGGGATCGAGGATCGAAAGGAGTGGGTCCTACGTGGACGGTCTATTCCTCCAGTGCACATCAGATGGCAGCATGGGAATCTCCAGGAGAGCACTTGGGAGCGGGAGGCTCAGATGCGTGCTCAGTACCCTCATTTGTTTCCCAAGTTTTGATGTATCTTTACGGGGACGTAAAGCGCTGAGGTGGGAGTAATGTAAAGACCCGTAAAATAAAGGGAATTTTTTTTCTTAATTTTCTTTGGAATTTTACAAGAGCTCAGTTTCTGACGGAACATGATTTCGAGGCCCGGTGTGCCCGGAATCAATTTTCGAAGTTTGGATCGGTTATGTTCATTGAAGGAACGAGCGGGAATTTCTAACTTTTGAACCGGTGCCCGGAATCGAATTCCGAGGGCACTGATGAACTCGCAACGCCGATTTTCGCTTAAGGAGACCTTTTCTGAGGTTGCGTTTTATGCGGGTTGAGAGTTAGTTTTGGGGAAAGTTGGATGTAGTTAAATAAAATGTGGAACACAATTTATTTTAAAACATGTTGGTTATGTCCTCCCAAAGGGAGTTAGAGGTGGGACCCACATCCACTTAACCTCCCTTGAGAGGATTATGTGTGGTGGGGCCCACACGAACCCTAACTCTTCAACTCCCCTTTAAACTCCCAATAACTCCTCTTCTTTTTTTAATTTCGACAACTTGAGTTATTAATTGAGATGAGTTATTTAATTTCAATCTTTTGAAATTCAAAGAGGTTAAGTTGTGTAAATAAAATAAGGCTTAGACTTATTTTATCTTTGTAAGTTTTCTTTTACCACCTTGAGAGGTTTGGGGAAAGCTTCTTCTTCATCATCTTCTTCTTCAACCTCGACGAAGAACGCGAAGAACACCATTCTTCAATGAAGAACTTCTCCGCCGAAGAACACAGTTCTTCCGCGACGCCATATCTGCGACGCGACATTCTCCTTCCACGTAGTCTCTTTCGCGACGGTTTTCCGTGACGAAATATTCGTCAATGACTTCGAATCCTCGCTTCGCGACGTCGAAGTTCTCCCGCGACGCCCGACCTCCACGACGCTCGTCTTCCGCGGCTCGTTGACGTGCTCCGATCTTGAAACTGAGGAAGGGTTATGTTTTCAATTATTTATATTTGTTCGAGGTTTCCGGCTTGATGATATTCATGGTTTAAAACCATTTGTTTTCAAATTTGAACTTGTGGTTTAAAACCAAATGATAACGAATAACGTGAGGGGGGCCGGACCGCACGAACACGGCTGACCCTCCTCCTTTTTTGTGTTGGTTCTTTGTGGTTCGGTACGGGAAGACAAGGTGTCGGCGCACTATGCGAAACCTTGTGACAAGAAAATGCGCACCGCCATCGCGTCGTGCCGTGAAATGAAGAACAAGGACGCGACGCCGTCGCGCCGTGTCGGAGAAACCAAAGACATCCGCGGACGGAGTCGGGCCACGACGAAGTGGCGCGGCGCCAGCACGCCGCGCCGGAGAACCACGAAGGAGACACGTATCGTTTTTGACATGCGGATTGACAAGTGACAACAAACAAGGCCGCAAGGAAATTTTGAGGCCTTCACAGTGAAGGTCGGGTCCCGGGGGGACCATATACGAAGACGATAGGATAAACGGACCACCGGAGCGCGTCCGGTGGTCCGCGGAAGACGGCGGCGGCGCGCCGCCAGAAGCGGCCAGCGGCGGTCGCCGCCGGTGTCAATCAGCGGCGAAGGGGAGGCGGCCGTGCGCACCCCCGCCGCTCCGCAGTGACCGCTTGGCCGGGCCGGGCCGGGCCAGGCCGGGTCGCCCCGGGCCCAGTCCCCCGTTTTCGGACCATATTCGGTCAAAATCCCATATCTTGGGCTACGGACATCCGATCCACGCACCGTCAGTTGCGTAGAGATACTTGGAAAGAGAAGATCGTTAAGGTATATTACACTCAAGGTTTAGAAGAACTTTGGGTTCGGCCGGGTAGGTTCGTACATGAAACCAACCGGGCCCTAGGAGCGGAAACGCTTATATCATTAGCACTGGACGTCTGATTGACGTGTCGTCGACTTTGTTGAATTCCTCTAAGTGAGAAGGATCTTTTGGCTCACTCCACCCGAGGTTTGGACGTAGGTGGAGTACAGTCGAGTTGGTTTTTCCTTAAAAACCAACCGGGCCCCTGGGACGAAAAAGCCAAAAACTCTCAGATCGGGCGTCCGATTGACGCGCCGTCTGTTGCGTTGAGTTCCTGTTGACGATACGGAACTTTTGGATACATCAACTTCGGACTATGTGACAGTTGATGTGTCAGCCTCTCGGCTCGTGGAGCGGACTCTCCCGAACGAGCATGCTATGTGTGGGAACCCTAGTGCTAGTTGTGACTTCGAAGACGACGATTGTGCAGAGATCCTTAGTGGACTGTGACGATGAAGACAACTGGTCTTGTATCGTATGTGGGTCCTAGCTGTGGTGGTCTTGTATCCTATGTGGTTCCCATCTTAGATGATTCAATACTGGTCATGTATCCTATGTGGGTCCTAGTATAGATGAATCAATGAAGACATCTGGTCTTGTATCCTATATGGGTCCTATCTGTGATGGTCTTGTATCCTATGTGGGTCCCAGCTTAAATGATTCAATACTGGTCTTGTATCCTATGTGGGTCCCAGTATAGATGAATCAATGAAGACAGCTGGTCTTGTATCCTATGTGGGTCCTAGCCGTGTTGGTCTTGTATCCTATGTGGGTCCCAGCATAGATGATTCAAATACTGGTCTTGTATCCTATGTGGGTCCCAGTATAGATGAATCAATGAAGATAGCTGGTCTTGTATTCTATGTGGGTCCTAGCTGTGCTGGTCTTGTATCCTATGTGGGTCCCATATTTGATGGTTCAGTGCTGGTCTTGTATCATATGTGGGTCCCAGCATAGATGAAACAATGAAGACAACTGGTCTTGTTTCATATGTGGGTCCCAGCTTAAATGATTCAGTATCTATGTCTGATCATCTCTTTCACCTTTTCGATGATGTATACCTATGTGAGCTGAATCATGTGATTTCCTGTGTGGATTTCGTTGTGCTATCCTGTGTGGATTATGTTTGCTTTCCTGTGTGTAATACGTATAATTTCCTGTGTGGACTGAGATGTACTTGGTCTCGGAAGTTGGAGCGTATTGGAATTGATGACTTAGGTATATGTATGGGCATATACCTAAGCAGTGTCAGTTGTTACTTCGTGTTTGTATCTCTCCTTTGTGGTTTATCCTTTGTGGATTTTGGGATACCTTCAGGGGTCTCGGGGTCCCTACTGAGTAGCTTATACTCACCCCAGCATGGGCTATGCCCACACAACGTTGTGTTGGTTTCAGACGACAGACAACGTTGATCGTGGTTGTAGTTCGCAGAGCAGGACGGTACCTGGAGGTGGACCACTGGGTGGGACGTACTCGGAGCGAACGGTGGGACCAGAGGAGCAGAGGAGCTATCTGTACCCACATTTCAGGTGGGATTTCCTGTGGACAGCTCGGCGTAGAAGCTTTTACTTTTTAGTTGTTGTTTTCCCTTTCGAGTTGTACTTTACTTTCAGTTTTGGGTTTGTATTCTGGCCCACTTACTTTTCCCCGCTTACAGTTGTACTCTGTTTTTCTTAGTGTTTATTTTTCCCCTTCCTTACTCTATGGTTCTTGTATACTTTACAAAGGCAATTCCTTCCCTTTTTACTGGGATTTACGCCTTGGTGCTAGTCGGCATCCCCTGGCCTATGGAAGGCGGGCTTGGGGTAGTCACGACACGGGCCCCGAGGACGGGTCGTGACAGTACGTGATAATTTTGCAATCTCTTTATTGTCTAGGTTTGTTTATTCGTATGTATTTACTAGGGTATCTTTATAATTACATCCTTGATTCATAAATATATAATATTAATTTTCTACTATATTTTAAAGAAAATTTTACACATTTGTGAATTTTTTATTAAACCTTATAGAAGCAATATTTGTTTCGTTTTCAATACAAGGTACTTTTTTTTTACTTTCTAGAAAGAGTACGAGAAAAAAGTTTTTAAATAATAACACATGAATGGAATATTAAATCTTCATAACAAATTATTTACACGAAACTTCCTCTATATGATTTCATGTTTATTTTCAAAAAAAATAATTCATTTTTAAATAGTGAGCCATTTTGGAAAAATAAAACATTTTTTATGAAGAAAGAATATTTTCCTAAAGAATTAGATTCTTGTGTTTTATTAAAATTATTTTCCATATAAGATGATGCTCATTAAAAATGGTTTTGTTTCTATCTGTATCATTACTATTATTTGATTGTTTTAATGATTGAATGATATTTTATATGGATTATGTAATTATGGAATGATGTTTAAGAATCATATATTATTTCATGTGTTTTTCTATGATGGATGATTTAGGTTTTATTGGAACATTTATAATGATTTAATTTATTGATGGGTTGAACCTATATATATCTAAAATTCATTGGGTAATGATTTATATCTTATCTGGTATACCTGAATTGAACAGTGTGTATATCTAGTTCTGTAATATAGGGATGGAATGAAAAGTTAATCGGGTTCATAATACATGATTAGTATGACATGTAAACCCAGTTTAGTAATGTATTCTTCCCACTATTTTAGTTTCGATAGAAATTCCTTGGACACTATGGAAATCATATTATGTTCATTTTTGTATGACATTTCCTTGTTTTATTCCAATAATAATTTATCATGGATAATGTTCCTTTATGATCTATCCCATATGTACTGCCAATATTTATTATGATGACCCACGATTTTGATATTTAAACATTATGCCCACAGTTTTAAATTCCTATGCTTATGGTTTATTTATTTTTTACATGTTAAACATTACTACCGATTTGGGCTCCCCATTTTTATGATTTCATTTCTGCATGATATATAGAATGTTTTTGGGTAGGAAAAAAAAGTTGATGATCTTAATGGGATATGTTGAAGATCATTCACCATTCTTGAAGATTATGTTCCATGTATCGAAAGAAACTAAACTATTATGGTCATTTGTATTATATTTTTTCAATTCAATAAATATTCTTGAAGAGAAATTTAATATCAATCTACATCATGCTAGGGTCTTTATAGTAGGTTTTAGAGATAAGGTTTAGTTAACCTCTGGAATTTCCGATGCAAAAACATTAGTTAAATCCCTAGAGATATCTCTAAGGTATTTTAAGGTAGGTAACAAAGGGTAAGTTTAACTATGTGTTAGAGTCCTAGAATTATGGTAATGATCATGAATAAGAAATCACTAACAAAAGATATTAGATATTGAATGTACGATCCCTTGATTATGTGGTTTTCCTTGTATAATTTTAGCCTCTCAAACTATTCATTTTGGGTTTCAGAAAATGGATTGAAATATGATGATTCATATTGATGGGGAATATGATGGGAAAAGGAATGATATTCTATATGATAAATAAAATAAAATTGGATCATTAAGGTGAGTCATCATTATTATTCCTAATTAATAATCACAAAATATGATCAATAACTCAACTTTGGTGATTTTCCTAACCCAGTTAATAATAGAAATATAGAGTTCAGGTTGATCATAGAGGAATGAATGTTAAATTTTCCTCATGTAAATCATGTGGGAATAGGTATCATGGTGAATGTTTCAAAGGAATTGTAAGAGGCATTGGGTGTGGATGAGAAGCACACAAAGCCATCAATTGCAATTGAAGATTATGAGTAAACAAAATGGACAAGGATAATGGTATTACTAAAAAATCAAAGAAGGTTAAATTTTTTAAATTTCGAATATATGGGAATTATGATAATCGATTCCATAAGGGAAAATATCATGAAGAGAATTGTCATGATGTTTTGAGTAGTATATATGTTGCTAACGATGAAAATAGTAAAAATTATATATGGGAAGAAAGAAGTGTTAAGGAATAAAACGATGAATCTCGGTCAGTGGTTTAAAAAGATAATAGAATGATTTCATTTATATCAATAATAATTATTCATAAGTAATTTAATAGTACTATGTAATAATGAAGCATCTATAGATTGTTACACTTTTCTTATTCATTGAGTATATGAATGTATGGTACCAGTAACCATAGAAATTTATTAAGTTATTTTTTGAAAACACATAATATGTGAATAATGAAGGGATAAGAAGATTATTTTATGTTTTATAGTATTAATGGACACTTGATAGATATATGGACAAAATGATATCATGGTTTGAGTATATAGATTTTTTTTGGTATTTTTTGGATTTTTGAATGGGTTGATTTTGACACAATTCATGTTTTCACTATGGTTTATTGGTAATTCATGATATTACCTTATTTGATGAGAATATATTATTATGTTATTAACTTGTTTTTAATATGACATCCATGGACTACCTCAAGAGATATGGAAGATAAATGTAAAATAAAATTTTTTCACTTGTTTCTAATGTTTTAAATTTTCAGTTACTGGAAGGATTATAAGGTTATGAATTTATGGATAATAAATGTTAAATTCCATTTGATTTTTGTTATATTAATGTATTATCTCACTATAGGTGGACCAAGGCATACTTATTACCTGTGATAACCTTTTTGTTGAGATGTATGGAATGACCTAACATTATATCACATGATTTACTAAGAGTTCATGAATGAAAAATAAAACAACATTTCATTTACTATACGATGTATTGGATATTGTTCATGGTATGAACAATGGTTATATTCTACCAAAATCTATTATGTATTTATTCTCATGAAAATTTCTTCCACATTAATTAATGGATCATGAAAATCAGAAATTTTATCTTGGTACCTTCTTATCTGATTAATTAGATAGTCCCTTAAGTCATTGAAAATTTATAGAATTTATGTTGTTAAATTTCTCCAATACTTGTTCTCTATCTTTTTCATTCAGAATGTGGTTGTTATATTTTTTTCTTCTTGATCCATTTTTCACTTCCCATCTATGTTATTTTATGTGGGAGCCTAATGATGAGTGATTTTTTTGTTGCCACAATGTTTCTAACATTCCTTTTTAAAATGATTTTTTGTATTCGTTTTTATGATGTGGGATTCTAAAAAAGAAACTTTCAAGTAATTAATGTTTTTATAACCCCGACAAATTTTGAGGGAGAAATTATTTTTAAGGGGTTATAATGTAACACCCCAATATTTTTAGAGATTAATTCATTTTAATTTCATTGATTTCTTGTGTTGTAAACTACACAAAAAATAGTGTGTGCATTACGCGACACCGTATTAGCTTTCTGTGTATGCCACACTATACATGGATTGGGATACAAACAATTTCATCTTTTTTGGATAGATTTCATTTCATGCAACAGTACTTATAAATTTTTTCCTGTGTATAAAATAACTATATTTGGATTATGTTAAACTCAAGACCAAATGAAGGTTTCACCCAACACAACATTGACTTGACTTACATTTCATGGAATATCATCCTTCCATGATATATTTCATTGTACACAATACCGAGTTTTTCTAAACAACAATATATTTTTTGAATATTATTATTAAATGGGAAGTAAATTATTTCAATGAATAGTATTAACAAAATTCTGATTTTTATATGACATTAAAATTTATCGTATGTATTTATTATAACATGATATACGAAAAAATTCAAATTTTCAGATAAAAGAAGTATTTTTCCAAAAAGTGCATTTTTATCACCTTTTCATGGTGTAACAATATTAAATCTAGTTTATAACAAATTTATATATTCTAATTACAAAAATAAAAAATATTATTTGGAATAGGGATATAAATATTTTAATTTTTTTGAAACATTGTTATTCTTTTGATAAATTTTTATGTTAATGAATAGTGAATATTACTACATTTCAATTCAAAATTTCGTTCACATTTAATTTATATATATTGTTTGGTTATATTTTTAAATAATTTTATATTTTAAATGGATTATTTCATTATCACTTCATCTAATTTTTTAAATTATAAATAATTGCACATTTAAATTGGTCATAAACACATGTTAATCTTTGGAATGTTTTTACCACTTAAAAACCTGCTTTCTAGTTTTAAAAATTGGATTTAATTTTAAATTAATTAATACAACTTCATTTTGATGAATTTCGAAAAATTAATTCTATATTTTCAATAATTAGTTTTAAATTATGTCAATTTTTTTCTTTTATTTTTTTGGATATTATGAATAGCAACTATCATACTTTTTATTTTACACAATTAAAGCTAAATCTTGTAAATTAGGGTACCCAAAAATTATAAGGCTACTATAAATACCTTAAGAGTTGAAAAAATTATATTGGATGACTAAAAATTAACCATTATGAAATAATTGTAAAAAATGATTCATTTAATGGACATTTGTCCATGAATGTGATATAAGTATAATTAAAACAAAGGAAAGTTCCTTTATGTCCCTCTCTTATATCATATAAGTATATTAATTTTAATATAGTTATTAAAATAATAAATAATAGAAAATTAATATTCTATATAAATATAATCAAATTATCTACATCATTTGAATTTGTTAATAATTTTTAATGATTAAATAATTATGATTAATGAGGACAATATTGTGATGTAGAAATTATTTTATTGACAGAAATATCAAATAAATGGTTTTAAGAATATTAAAATAAATATCATTTCAACTAATTAATGATTTATACTAATTTTCAAAGTGACTATGACATTTTAAAGTGTATAAAATATTTTTTTTTAGTAAATTTATCATCAGTGTGGATTTTATTTAAAATCAAATAAATGAATATTATCAAAATCGAGAGTAATGATATTTTATAAAAATTTGATATTATTATTTTTTATAAAAATCAATAAAATATATAAAATATTTTAAAGAAATAATTATATGGTAGAAAATTTTAAAAAGTATCCAACTATCAGAAATTAACATAACTTATGAAAATATTTATGACAATTTAATATTTATAATATTATTACAACAAATAAAATTAAATAAAATAAATAAGGATAAATCTAAATGAAAATGTTTAAAAAAAATCCTCACACGTATAAATTTTATTGGTTGATAAATTTTAGACCCATAATAATCTTATAATCTAAATAAATGTTCTTCAGACCATTATAAACCTAAAAAATATTTTTAACAAAATAATATTTCAGGACATTTTAAAAGTTTCACTACTCCCTCTTATAAAATGCCACAACCTCTACCTACATACTCACAAAATTAAAGACATTTTTCTTATAAAAACATTGATAAAATTAAATTCCCAAATCCATAAATTCCTCCTAGAGTTCATAATTTGGTCAGAAATCCATCCTATCAAACCTTTTGTGTAAATCAAAAGGAGATACTCAAAAAACGGTGTTACTGTTTTACAACACCTTTCAGAAAAAATATTTTTCTACTTCCCCCCATTTTCTTATTCCAATAAAAAATTTAATAAATATAGTATATTATACATGATTATATGTTTTTATTATTATGGTATAACCCTATACCTCATTTTATTGATCCTATAAATAACAATTTTACCATTCGTGCGTACGTATAACATAGCTTCTCAACACCGTGGTTTAATTTGATATTCAAAAATAATTATTTTTTATGTGTATAATTATATTTATAATGGATTTAAATAAAAATAATTACACTATAATTCTAAATATACTATCGAATTCCATACCATTAAACTATTAAGTGAATGATATCATATCTCATAAGTACATACGACCTACCGTCTCCACGATGCGATCAGATTCGTTCTCCATGTTAACAATTCAAGAATGATTATAAATTATATATAATAAATAAGAATGAAATATATTACATTATAATTCTACTGAATTTATGTATATATATATATATTTCATTTACTTTATTCCTTTTAATTCAGTAAGGGAACGAAAACGACGTCCATGTGCACATATGCCCAGCTGTCTCATTAATTGGTGTGTTACATTTTATTTATCTATCTATTATTTATATTTATATATTGAATATATATGATATATATATAATGTTTTACATTCATGAAGTAATTAATTCATGATATATTTAATGAGATCAAGAATAACAAGTCAAAACATGAATGAAATATAAATTGATTATTACAAAAAGCATTGTTGTAACATGGAATTAATAAGTGAATGAGTAAAAAATTGTTATAAGGGAATCATATATGATATCATACATATTATTATTTTTCTATTAAATGTTAATTTTTTTGATTAAACTCACTATACATGAGTTTTTGGATACATATGAAGAATATTAGACCTAGTTTATGGGAGAATCTTGAAATCTCATTATTATTTGAGATTGTTTATTCAAAATCATTTACTAGGGTTTATTTATCATTCATTTACATGATTCATAAATATATAATATTATTCTTTTACTATTTTTAACATCAATTTTAGACATTGGTGAATTTTTTTACTAAATATTATGGAAGGAATCATTCTTTTGTTTTCCATATGTGGTGTTTTTTTTTTCAGTTTCTTGCATGAGTATGAGAATTATGTTTTTTTAAATTATAGAGCATCAATTGACTTTTAGGTCTTCATACACCTTATTTTCATAAATAATACTAAAAAAATATTCATTTTTATTTTCAAATAATTTAATATGTTTTAAAATTGCATGGAATTTTTATTATAGATTTTTTTTTTGAAAAAAAGGATATTTTTCCCAAGAATTCACTTTAAGTGTTTTATCAAAATTATTTTCCATCTAAGATGAAGCTCATTAAATAGAGTAATTTTTCTATCCATATTGTTACCATGATCTGATTTTATAAATTATTGAATGATATTTTTATGGGTTCTGTTATGATGGAATGATTATTAAGAAGCCTGTTTTATTTCGTGGGTTATTTATTGATAAATGATTTATGGTTTAAGGGAATAAGTAAGATTGATTTCATTATGGGATGGGTGGGAATTAAATCTCCATATAATTCATTGGGTAAAGATTTATAACCCATGGAATATACATGACTAGAAGGGTATGTAAATCTGGTTCAGTAATATAGGGATGGAATAACAAGTAAATATGGTTTAATAATACATGGTTGGAATAGTTGTAGGTAGGAAAACAAATGGGGAAGATCTTTATGGGATATGTGAAACATCATTCACCAAGATAGAATATTATGGGTATAATTATATTTATTGTTTGTTTTATTTTCAACTTTATTTCCCTTAGTGATCATTTAAGATCATCATTTTTATGATTTCTTTTCCCCTTGATATGAAGAAAAGTTTTAGGTAGGAAAACAAATGGGGAAGATATTTATGGGATATGTTGAAGGTCATTCACCAAGTTAGAATATTATATTCTATGAATCTAAAGACACTAAAATAATATGGTATTTGGGAATATATTTTTATAATTCATTTATTATTCCACAAAATAAATCAAATTTCCATGTACGCCAAGATTGGGTCATTATAGTTTGGAAGATTGTTTTCAGTTCTGCGTCGTCTAGATAGGAATGTTACATGAAGTTAAAACATTCATTTGTAACATTAAACATGATTGAGGGTAATAGAAATAATATTTATGTATATAAATTGATTTATGTAATGAGGATTCAATAGGTTAGTTTTTTTAATATGGGTACTCAATAATCCATGAAGGAATTTCTATAGTTTTGATTTTGATGTTTAAATTAAAATCCACCATATTCCATTCATTGAGACATATAAAACATAATTTAATTAGGCTATAGGATAACCCTTTCAATTTAATATATTCTCAATCTACAATATAACCAATAATTGATGACCTAAATTTTAATCTATGGTGTTTCATCCACTAAATCACGTTTAGGATTCTTCATCCCCTATCACATTTCTTCTTCAGTCATCTTCCATACACTCTTGTACTTTTTATGGATTCAATGTAATTATTTCTATAATGCCAGTTGTTGGAATGCACGTAATGCTTTCATCACCAAGTCTACCTCCTAAAATGTGTCTACCCTATGTCAATAAATCAGATCATCCATCTGAGCCTCCACTGCCTATACTAAAATTGGTCAATGACTGAGTTCCATAAATGACAGGAAAAAAATGATTTACTAAGATTGAGAGGTAATATGTTTCATCATTAAAACTAAGAAATATATATATATATATATATATATATATATATATTAAATTAGGAAAAATATATGCCACATTAATTTATTCATTTATAAACTACGAGAAATAAAATTAACATCAAGGAAATTAGAAAAAGATCAAATATAAGAAGCCACATGACAACTGTCGCAAATAATGAGCTAGTAATGCTTAGGATGGACCCCATAGTCATCACAAAAGTCAAAAAACAGTTTTATAACATTGGGTGAGAATTTAATTATACTCAGTTTCAGAACCAATGTCTCTCATGAACAATTGTAGATGAATACTAATGCTCTTGTGAGAAAACCGTAGAAAACTATAGCACCTAACAAGGTATACTATGCACCCCAGACTCACCGAAGGCATGATCAAAAAATAACACAATTCATGTAAATTAATATATATCACATAAATTATAGGGTACCCAAAAAAACATCCCAATTATAAGATCCTCTTATAACATAGTGCAAAATGCCATAGCGGTCCCACCACTTTTGGAAGTACCACATCACCACCCAACCACACACAACTCAGCCCGATAGTTATTCCTGCAACCTAGGAAAACAAATATCATCATATCTTCCCAGCCCACACCTGGTCCACATACCATGTGATATCCCAAACAAACTATGAAATAACAAGACAAATCATCCCAAATACTAGTAGGAATCCAAAACTCATCTCATCCAACAAACACCTATGTGAACAAAACTCACTAGCACATAACAGGGCCCCATAATCCACAACCAACCTAATGAATCATAGCCAATTAATGCTTGTAATATAGATCAAGGAATAGTGGGTGGATATCCATCCATCCCCCCACAAGGATGTTTGGTAAAGACACAGTACCCCATGAAAACTAGGATGCACGACACACATTTCTCAACTATGGTGTGGTGAAAATATAAAATACATGGGAAAAAATAGATATGTATACATAGTTTCAGACACATAGGCCCAAACTGTTGGTTCTCAACAAAACAATACACTACCCTATAATACTACTAATAGTCATGCTTCATATAAATGTATTTATTTACACTAGAAGTAGTCACATCAGATTTTGAAAAATTAAATTCATATTCTACAAGCCACAAATCAAACATACCCACCCTAACTCATTTAACCAGTTAATATTACTTATAAAAGGAACTCATCTTTGAATCCCGTACATTCCTGGGAAACTACAAACCACAAAATGCAATGATACACATAACATAAACTATAATGTGGAAAAAATGTAGGGAATAAACTCACTTCATATCCCCACTTTATTAAACACCCATACCAACCACGTCCATCATCACTCTTTAATGTCATTCCTCCTAATCCATCCTCTCAATAGAAAATTTCCAACACACATTCAAACCCATCAACTCATCTCTTCACAACCAAACTTGATAGCCACATTTTATAACATCACCTAACCAATCACACCAAGTAACATAATCATATCACAACAGAACATGTAACCCCACAAATCAAACACGCCCCATTCATTCCACAATAATTCAATATCTCAACTTCTAATTCCATTACCGAACTTGTACCAGCCCAAATTATAGTTGTGCTCTCAACCCCAAAACCACACAACCACACAATGAACAATACAACACTAAACAAAACATATAACATAGCTACACCAATCATGGTTGGGTGTATTCCAATTTAGTAAAAACTCATTCTTTAAGTCCACATTGATAATTGAAGGGTAATCATAGAACATGTTCGATCCATGAGAATAAATTTAATTAACTGAATATACATAGTTAATCTATTTCATATATACAATTTTCATCAAATTAGCAACATAAATCCATCAATATTAAATCTATGTGCACAAACAATGACCACCAATGACATCGATTTTTGGTAAGCATATTTCACATATAAATCATAATATCAATAACTTTTGAAATAAATGAATGTTTCACATTTCCCATACACCATGTTATTGGTTTAAAGAATATTCAATTATATTTAATATATTTGTATTCAACTACCTTTAAAGGGGAATCATTCATACACCAACCCCATATGATAAAAAAAGATGGACAAAGGGATCCCTACCTTACAAAACAGACGACTGGCACCTCCTCGTTGAGCCAAACTGGGGATGTTCAAGGCTAAAAGGAAGCACCATCGAAGGGAGAAACATAGATTCATGTATCCTCAGGGATGAAAGGTTCTGGTATGGCATGGTATCATGAGAAAATGTAAATAAATAATGAAGTGAAGGTGTTTATATATGAAGGAATAGATATGAGTCTCAAGTTATATGAAACCCCCTTCATGTGAAAATTAAAGATGTATAATGTCCAGTTTTTTTTACAATTATATGGCCTCCAAAGAAATAGAAAATTAATAATATAATTTAAATCTTTTGAAAACACTAAATAAATACTTAAATTTTGTTTTATTCCCATTTTACATCATCTAAATTTTTAATGGGGGTGAATATGAAAAAACTAGTAAAAACCATAAATTTTGACAAACAATTAGAAGTGACTCACTATTCGATGAGTCACTATCATGAATAAATAGTGGATGATTCATTATTTAATGACTCACCACTGGATAATTTAGCCGTGTTTGCTACATGTGAGGAGCTACCAAATGCGAGTAACACTTCGAAGAGTCTCTGTTAAAAGATTCACCATTTGGGGTGTCACTGTTCTGCGAGTTACCATTCACTGAGTAACCATCCAGTGAGTCACTATTTAGTAAGCTACATTTTTTACTCAACATCATTGGCCCATCTTGGGTGAGTCACTATTGTGGGTTATCGATGTGACTCATTATCAGTGAGTCACCATTTTGAGTCAGCGACATGACTCACAATCAGGGAGTCAATAATGCGACTTACCATTGGGGTGACCTACCATCACCACCTACCATTAATGACTCATCATTGTGACCTAAAATGGATGAACCACCTTCATATGTGCTAAAATTAGTGTCTCACCTTCATGACTCACCATTGGAAAAACAGTTTTTTTGGAAAACACATGAAATGAGCCATTTTTTCTTCATAGAACACATGAAATTCTAGAATTTTGAAAAGTAATAAATTAGGGAGGTTTGGGACATTAAATGAGGGAACTCATATAGAATTTTACTCAAAAAATAATGTACCCAAACTCCATTTCCATTATATTTTTTGCATAAATATCATAGTCCCCACCATATATTCTCTACATTTCATGTTTTTAAAATCATTATCCATTCTATAATTCCAACTGATAGACTTATAATATTTCAAACAAAAAAGATCAAAAAAAAAACAGATACCACTCCCTATCTTATCGACTAAACAACGGTGATACCATTTTTCTTAATACTAAAAGTATAATTGTCCATGAATGATTATAGTTTCCCCAAAAATGTTATCTAGAGAGACAATGTGTGATACTATTTATAACATCCTACACCACACCCATTGTCATGATGATTAATGGGAAAACTTTTAGGCCTTGTATGATATCCCCAAAACACCAATGGATAGAAATAATTTCATAATGCCTTAGGAAAATTTGGGATATTATTTACACAATAAAAAAATAATACAACCTACCCAAAAAGAGAAAATAACCAAAAAATAATTATATGATTCATTAGTAAAAAATAAATCTTTATGTTAGCCAAACTAAAAAAACATATTATCATATAATAAAAATATAAAAATACATAGAAAAAAAGATGAAAAATATCACAAAATTCAAAACTACAAAGTAACATCAATGAGAAAAAACTCACTCACTAGAAGCTCCAATAAGTCATTTTGAGAAATGATATCAACAATAATAACTAATGAAATGATATCCTTACAATTATTATATATAAAATATTAATTATAAAAATGTAAATTATTCCATTGATTTTGGTGTTTCTAAACTCAGTGGTATTTCTCTTATAACTTCTCAAATCATGCAACTAAGAAAAAACATGTAATAAGATTTTATAATATATCATTAGTCCAAAAAATCAGTTTAAAGACATAAAACCTTTTTCCAAATAATGTAACAAAAAAAATTAAAACATTTCCCATTTTAGATAAAATATTCATTTCCATTTTCACACAGAAGACCAATCACACTCACACACACACACACCAAATCATGGTATTACAATTCATTGTGGAGCATCATATTCATTGTTCTCCAATTTTGATAGTTGTTCTTCATGTCAATAATCCATCACATTCAACTCACACCCAACCATTTATGGAAACACTATTCCAATACATTGTTAAAAAAATTATGTATTTAATTTATTTAATATAATAATCTACACAAGTAAAACTAATCCATAATTTTGAAATAATAATATTAAAATTATAAAAATGGAGTTTTCTAAAAACCAATAATTTTCCACATTTTCCCAGACATATACAAAATTAATTTCCCAAAAAAACACTAGGATATCATCATTATTTGAATAAAATAATTTAATTAAAACTATTACATATAGTTATAAGTAATTCAGAGACAATAGAGAAACCTCATACCGCATAATTCTTGGGAAAAATATATAATGAAACAAAAAAAAATATTTTATAATAACTCATGATCACATTACTACTTCCATTATTATTTTAATATAAATTTATTCATAACAGATATATTAGTCCATAGTGGAAAAGATTTATAGTTTCACGAGAATTATAAAATTTTATATATGGATAATTAGGAAGGATGTGATGATACCGATGAATACAAACCTCAAACAGATAGTGATTCCCCAACAAATTGCTCCCAAATTGATGTTGAAAAATATTCATGACATGAGAGAAATTAGAGTTCATGGTATGTGGTATTAAGGGAAAAGTTAGGGTCAATTATCTTTTTTCAAATTCAATCCATATTTTATGAAGGAAAAACTATATTCTAAATGGAAAAGCCTTATGTTTTATAATTCTATGTGGAAACCATATGGTGCTACTGTTATCTAAATACCATTAATGATTGGATAACACAGTTTTATAAACCAAGAACCAACTATTAACATTAATATATTTCATAATGCACATTATCTCTTTATAATTCACACAATTAGGGAAAACTGTACACCAACCATAATCTTGGCTAGTTTCTATTATCTTCCCTTCCATGGTGTCCAAAAGACGCTGAATGTTTTTTAATAAAACATTCACAAATTTTCGACTTCTATAAATCCTCCAAAACATGATTAATCACTTCATAACCTCCCAAAAAATAACCAATATATTATATAGAATCAAAATAATTGTGTAAATATTCATTTACATTTAACATGTGTTGTTTTAATTTTAATGGATTATATATCAATTTAAAATGAAAAAAAATTAATATCGAGAGAATGAAATTAAAATTATACATGTAAATATAATATAAATTATTTTTATTATAAATTCTAAAAACTATGAATCAAGTCTAAAATCACATATTGTTCCTAGAATTATTTTAAATATATGTAGAATTATAGAAAAAACCACACATAAATGTATAATGTATCATTAAAAACAATAATGTGCCAGATTATGTTGAAATACATTGATGTTTTCTGGTATGTTCTACCTCCAATACCACCATAGTGTGATGTTTGTGACTACAAAGATCATATTAATGACATGAGAACTGTATTTATGACTCTATATAGGGTTACTAAGAAAAAATAGTTGAAAAGAGTTAACTACTTCATAAGTTGTGTGATAATTAATTTATACTCCCTAATGTTTCACCATGGGTAACCCGTAATCTTATTTATAGGAATAAATATTGGTTAAAAATGTTTTATATCAATTACAGGGTAATAATTCTCCATTTTATTATAAAAATTAATTTAATTCTCATATATGATGATAGATTTGATAAAATTTAATACATCAATATTTTTCAATGATTGAAATTTTGTAAAGGTATCATCAAATTTTATTAAAGTTTGATATTCAAAAAATCGATTTCATTTATGGTGTAAATTTTATTAAGTTGATGTATTTCATTTTATTTTTTAATGTAGGTCTTATATTTTTGGATATAATCAATATAGTATTACAATATTATCCCACTAATTATTCTAATTGATTTTATTGATGATGGAATTATGTAATCTAAAAGTTATGATGAGTATATGAGTCATTTTAGATCCATTCATAATACTCTTATAGAAAATGTGTTACATGAAAATATTAAATTATATGAATCATACAATGAAGTTGTTTTTTAAATGCATTTTCACAAATTATTGACTATATGATGATCCATACAATTAAAATGACATGATATAATGTCCAACAAAAATTATTATAACGAAGTAGATATTTTACATTAATTATTATGTTATTATCAATATTTTTCAAATTTTTTTACTTATCTCACCTGTTATCAATGATTAAACATAAATAGGATAAGTTTAGATGTCGAAAAAATGTAAAAACTGTTTTGATGAATTATTGATGAGGTTGGTCAATGAACCAATATTGAATCTACAATCCAGAATGAATGGATTATTGAAATATAATGATGTTTCAATGATGGTAAATGTATATTTGTTTTTCAATAATGATATTTTTGTTCCCTATGAATCATGGAATATAATTATTCATGAAAAAATATCTACACCATGATATTATGGTGTAATTTTTTATATTTTAATTGAATATTAAAGCGCTTTACCATTATATGGAATGATTTCATATTTCTTTAGATAAAAGAAATGATATAAATATATATTCTCCATGAAAAATATCTACATGAAGAATTTTAAGTGGTTATAAATCCTCATATATTAAAATTTATCTATATACTCCCACTATGGGAAGTAAAATAAGGAAGGTAAAATATTGTATTATAAAGATCATAGAGTTTTGAATAAAATGTGTATTTTCAAATATCAAATATTTAATGATTTAGTTGATTTGGATACGAGGATCATTATGAAAGGGGAAACATCACATATATTCCAAATGATTTCAAACAATATCCTTATTATATAAATTAAAATGACTCCATTTGGGTTATATGAATACATAAAATAAAATTTAATCCATGAATGATGTGGTGTTCATAGATTCCATATATAATATTGGTATTTTGAAACATATTAAAAGTATATGAGTTCATTAACTGGAAAAGATTAAAAGTGATTTATTATATGATAGACAAATATGAAATGTATTTATAATACTTTATAGGACACAAAAGTATTTTGATATAATGGTAAATTTTATGTGTAATAATAATAGAGGGAAAATTAAAGAATACGTACCAAGATACATGGTTCGTTAATATATAAAGTCTGAAAGACAACATTATAATGGAATAAAGAAACCTCTATATATTATTATATGGAAATATGATTTTATTACTATTAAAATTTTCATTGGATTTCAAATGTATCCTACATATAATAATTCCATATGGGTTAATATTGAGTACATAACAATATGAACTCGATTCCTTGTATTATGGAACAATCTACCTCTTGAGAGCCGAACAAAATTATAAGTTATTGATTTATTTAGAATTATGGAGAATATATTTTTATTTTATCATATCTTAATACAATGTTTAATTAGGATCTTTTTATGAGTATTTAGAAGGCTCCTAACATTTGGTACAGTTTAGAATAACCAATAATGCAAGGCCCAACCCCTATAGACTAGAGACTGTGAAATAATTTTTATATTATTATGGTTATAATGAATAACTATCCAAATTTAACAATAACATTATTAGTTTTTAAGAAACTAGAAACATAGACGTAACTCAAAATACATTGGGAAAGCTTAAAAAATACAATACATAACAAAAAATAAAAACTGCATCCATAAGAACTCAATGAATGATCTACTCCTCATCATCTGTTGAATGTAAACAATGAAAGGGGTGTTCTCAAATGCTCGTTAAGGGTTAAAAATAGTGGAATCATGAATCAATAATAACTGAATTTTAAACAATTTGACATAATCAATATGGCATGGGGAATAAATGAAAGTCTCATGCAATTAAAAAACTAAGAATGAAACTGCATCAATAGATTTGTTCATTGTGAAATCCTCATGGATAGTAATAAATGATAATTAGTAAAGATAATGAATTTTAATTGGGTGTCTTGTATTCGGCACATGATAACATAATACCGTAAATATAGTTTAGTTCTGTGGGTAGAAAACTGCTTGATTTTGGGAAACAAACTCGAAGGGTTTATCACCAACTGATTTGTCAAATGAGATCTATCAGTGCATCGAGAGGTTTTTTCAGTCCCCACCCACGACTGCATTTCCAAATCATTATTTATACATATATTCAGAACTAGAGAAATATTCATTTACATAATCCTAATAGAATAGAGGATATATATTCATCAATATTTCGACAGTTAAAACAACATTCAAAATAAATACCGTATGAAAAATTATATATGACATATACAATAATCATATCCATTATATGTGAACATATAAAATTAAATGGAATATATTCAAAATTTAAAATTGATCTCAATTTTCTAGTAGGTACACCACATAATAAAAATTAGGTGCACATTACTAATAAAGTAACAATGATGTAGAAATTGAGACAAATCTCGTTACAATGTTGTAATCAATTGAGTTGTATGGAAAAAAGTTAATAACCAAAAAATGAATAAAATAATACATTGAATATAAATATAATAATTATAATATATATAAAATTTCTGTAGACCTATACCAAATATAAAAAATAAGTGGCGAAAAATTGAAATCCCATAGAATTGAAAGTGAGATGAGAAAACACCTTACAAACATTTCAGCATGGTAACGACTATTCATGTGAGGGGTTAATGGAAGGTAATAGTATATCAAATTATTTATATATCATAAGTAAATTATGGGGAAGGTGAGAAAACATACCCTATAATTAGTTATTACAAATAAAATGGCACAAAATATGGGAGATTCTTGAACCAAAGTGAGAGAGAGGATCCCTAACCTTAAATCTGTCTGTGTTATCAACTTGTTATTAAAGACCTGAATAAAAAATTAAGATTATTAATTAAGAATTACATAACCTATTCTGTAGTTAATTGGTTTATTATAATCATTTTACGTTCATTTATATCTGTTTTAATTGGTTATGAGGTTCAATTTCAGTGATTAAGATCATTTGATTACTTGGTTTTAATGACTGGTTCACTTATTTAAATGTTTGGATAAACATGTAAGATTAAAGTGGTAGTATATAATTGAAGTTATATTCTACTAGTGAACATAAATAAGATTACATGGTATTATATTTTATTTGGTTACTAGGAGTGAAGTCAAATTAGTATATAAAACCATAGTGGAAACCGTTTGTGTAAATAAGTGGTCATGATTAAAAAGAACATGTTTTTCTTTATAACATAATTCCATTTGATAAAAATGATTATAGAACCATAAATAGGATATATAAAATATGTTATAATCTTGTTCAACCATAACAAAAATGGTTTCATTACCATAATTAAATATATTAATAGAAATTTATAAACTATTGTCCTTGAATGGGCTAAATTGGCACATCTCAAACGTTGTTTTCATTTTTTTCAAATAAAAGGTGTAGAAAGAAGGCAAGATAATGAAATATCCCATTATAAAAATAACATTACAATACATTACATTTATTTTAATGGATTTACCATAATATTTGGGTGATGGGAGGTGAGGAAAGAATTAGTAAGGAATGAACTTAAAAGAAAAGAAGGAATTGGAATGTGGAATTTACCTATTGAGACTTCCACATTTGAGAACCTATTAAGGGGAGAGGTTTTGATATTTTGATGAGGTTATGGGATTATTGACGTGGGGGTGATGATTGGGGAGATATTTGGGCAGAATATTGGCATGGAACCAGGCTTTGGAAGATTGAGGAGAAGATGGAGGGAGGAGGCTTTTATAGTGGAGGAGAGGAGGGTTTTCATAATTTTTTAATCATAAGATTATTATTTATTCAAAATACAAGTAATAGTAAGTATTACATGACCAATAATTGTAACAAATTAATGTGAACTCGAACCAATTGGGATTACATATGCAGATCATCCTCAATGACTCAATAAATCTCTTATTTATAATTTAATGTAAATTATCACATTTTACTATTCCAATAAAATTCAAGAATATCAGAAAAATCACAAAAAATCACCCTAACCATATTTCAACATGTAGAATCAAAAAATGAAGTACATTTTTAAAAAATAATTTTCATTGTATTATTATTTAAATATTTAATTAAATTCGTTATTTATTTGTAAAATATAAACACTTAAAATATTCAACTTCATTTTTAAGGTGTATAAACTTATTTATAAAATCATGGATGTTGATACCATTCATAAGAGTAATATTACTATTCATAAGGGTATGTTACCATTTATAAGGGTAGGTTTCTATTCATAATGGTATGTTACTAGTCACTAAAAATTATGTTAATTCTATCAGGCTCTAAATATCATCATAAACACAATCGTGTATGTAAGATTTTCAATATTCAAAACACAGAACTGGAAAATTTATGATCTAGGTGTATGATATTACTATATTTTAAAAAAAAAGTGTTGTTTCACATAAACTTAGTTCTTTATGAAATATAGGCTATGACTTGAATGTATTTAAGAGAAACATGCCATAGATTGTTTGGGGTTCTACAATATTCCCTCCTTCGGAAACTTTGTCCTCAGATTTTTCAATAAAGTCCACAAAAAAGACGTGGGTTGTACTTCTTCATGAAATGTTCATGTTCTCATGTTGCTTTTTCCATATTCTGGTTTTTAAAATGAAACATTACTAGAAGAGTCGTCTGATTTCTCAATACCTTCTCCCATGTGTCATGGATCCTGATAGGCTCTTCAGAGTATGAAAATCAGGTTCTAGATATATTTCATCATTGGTGAGTACATGCATTGGGTTTGGCATGTATTTCTTCAACAATGACATATGGAACACATCAACAAATTTGGGGATACATGGATGCATATCTAAATGGTAAGATACAACATCAATTCTTTATTGAATTTCAAATAGTCAAATATACCTGTGGCTCAGTTTCCCTTTCTTACTGAACCATAAGACACCCATCCAGGGAGATACATTGAGAAAGTCATGATCTATCACATGGAATTCCAAATCCATTATTCTATTTTCATCATAACTAATCTTCCTACTTTGGGTTGCTTTAATATGAGCATGAATTTCCTTTACATTTTTTGAGGTCTCTTCAATATGATCTAGAACTATAATATACCTCCCACAAACTTCATCCCAATATATTATAGTTCAAAATGTTTTTTTAATATAATGCTTTACATAGAGAAATTTTAATTCAATAATGGATGCTATAATTGAAGTAAAATTCTATCAAAGGAAATTATTTATCCAACACAACTTGGATGTCAAGAGAGCATGATCTCATCATGACTTCCAAAGTTTGAATTGTTCTTTCAAACTATTCATCAGTTTGGGGGTGATAAGTAGTACTCATACAACACTCAGTATTCAATACCTTCTAGAGACTTACCCAAAATTTTGATGTAAATCAGGGATCATGATCAGACACAATCGATAGACGTTCACCATGATGTTGTACAAAATCATTAATAAAATCTCTTTTTCAGGCTATCATGTGGTAAATCATCACTTATAGGAAGGAAATGTGCTGATTGTGTGAGATGACCAACAATTAAAAATGTTGCACCATTCATTCTAGGTTTCCTCAGAAGTCTGATGACAAAATCCATCATAATGTTATCCCACTTCCACATAGAAATAGTTATATGTTGGATCCATCTTCTAGGATTTTTCCTCTCTACCTCCACATGTAGAAAAATTAGACACCTTGACACATAGTTAGTAATTTAACACTTCATATTATCCCACCAAAAATATTCAATCATATTTCTATAAATAATTGTGCTACTCGAGTGTATGGTTAAATTTGAGCTCTGTGCATCGTGTAATAGTTCCCTTTTTAGCTCTGGCACTGATGGAACTCATAACCTCATCAAAAATTTCAGAACTCCTTCATCATACACACTGTCATCCAATCTCCCATCCTTGACTGCATTAATTTTCTTATGCATATTCTCATCATCCGATTGAGATCTTTTTATCTTATCTAATAAATATGGTTTAACAGACATTTGATAAAGGAAATTTGTTTCCCCTTCCTTCAAAATTCATATTTTCATCTTTAGTAGATCAATGAATATATGATGCTTTTGAATCCTCAATTGGGTTAGGAGTCCATGATAATTCATGCTTAATGCATCTGCCACCTTATTTTACTTTCCTGGGTGGTAGTGTTTTCAACAATCGTAATCTTTTAGTAAATTGTGCCATCTCCTTTGCCTCATATTGAGTTATTTTTGTGTTAAAATGTATTTCGAACTCATGTGTTCTATATAAATATCAAAAATTTCTCCATGGATATAATGTCTCCAATTTTTCAGAGCAATGATTACATCTATTAACTCAAGATCATGAGATTGATAATTTTTCTCATCAGTCATCAATACTCTTGATGCTTATGCAATTACATTATTGTATTCCATAAGGATGAATCCCAGTCCATTCTAGGATGCATCTTTGTATATTAAAAATCCAACAATTTTAGATGGAGGAGTAAAAATTAGATCATTAACCTGTATTCTTTTAAATTTAGCAAACTATTCTATACATTCTTTCATCCATACAAATGTAATTGTGTCACATGTTATCATGGTTAGCGTGTTAGACAGTCGGGTGAAATTCTGAATGAAACAACGATTGTAACCTTTTATACCAATAAAACTATATACCTATATTCTGATTTATTACATGGTCCAATATTTTATTGACATTATTTTCTAGATCAACTATGACTCCATCCATAAAGACAATATGGACCATAAAAGAAACTGATTGATCCCAGAATTCCCACATTTTAAACATCCCATTTAATTCATTTCTTTTAAGTGTTTTCAGAATAATCCACAAGTGATCCTCATGGATTTCATAGATTTATTAGTGTAACATGATATCATTGATGAATACCACAACAAAGATATAATGATATTCTTTGAAAATAGTATTCATTAAATCCAAGGAAATAGATGGAGAATTCGTCACTCTAAAGGGTATCATTGTACACTCGTAATGCCCATACATGGTTAAAAATGATTTCTTAAGAATATATTCCTTCCTCACACATATTTTATGATATTCGAATCATAGTAAAATCTTTGAAAATTATTTATCTCCATCAAGATGATAAAATAAATTAGTAATCTGGGGTAAAGGATACAGTTTTAGGACCCTGACACCTTTAGACTGGACTCAGTGCATTACGTGTTATATTATCATTGTTATAAGGAATGAAAATCCCAAAGGAATGATTATTATTGTAGTCTTGATAAAACTATAAACATTTATGTACATCCAAATACATTGGAAGAGGTTACATAATACAATACATTATAAAAAAAACTGAATCCATATGAACCCAATAAATGATCTCCTCTTCATCAACTGTTAAAAGTAAAAAATGAAATGGGTGAGCTTAAATAACTTGTAAGGGTTATAAGTAATAGAATTATGTATCAATAAAAACATAATTTTAAAAAATTTCACCTAATTAATATGGAATGGTGAGTAAATAAAAAACTCACGAAATTATTAAACTGATAATAAAACTAAATCCATAGATTTTTTCCATAGTGAAAACCTCATGGATAGTAATAAATGATAATGAATAAGGATACATTTTTTTAATTCAAAGTCATTTATCTAGAACATGTTACTATAATTCTATAAAAAAAGTTTAGTTTTGTTGGTGGAAACCTATATGATTTTTGGAAACAATTTCAAAGTGTTTGTTGCCAACTAATTTTTCTAATGAGGTATACCGTTTCATCAAGGGGCTTTAGCAGGCCCCACCCACCACTGAATGTCCTAAAAATTCTTTATACATAGATTGATCAAATTAAATTTATGACTTTATATTATCCTTATAGAAAGAGGATACTAAATCATCAATATTTCCACAGTCAAGAGAACATTAAAAATAAATACCATATGTAAAATGGTATATGTCATAGACATTAATCATATCCATGATATGAGAATATGTACATATCAATGTAATAAAATTTCAGTTAAAAATTGATCTCAAAAGGGTATTAGGTACACCACATAAGAAAGAGTAGGTGCACAATACTAAGCAAGTCACAATGAAATGAAAATTTAGTCAAAACTCATTACCACGTTGTAATCAATTAAGTCGTATGACCAAATGTTAATAACCACAAAAACAATCACAAAATACGAAGAATATAAAGATAATAATGATAATGTATATCAAATGGCAGCACACCTATACCACATATATGAAATAAGGGGGGACAATGGAAATCCCACAGAATTGATAGTGAGATGAGAAAACACCTTACACACATTTCGGCATGGTAACAAGTGTTCTTGCGAGAGATAAATGAGAGGTAATGGGGTATCCCATTATTTATATATCATATGGGAAGTATGGGGAAGGTGAGAAAACATACCTCATAATTAGGCATTTGAAATAAAATATTACTATATAAGAGAGATTATTGAAAAAAATTGAGAGACAGAGAGGATCCATTAACTTAATTTCGTTGGGGTTATTCACATGTTATTAAAGACATGAATAAACAAATTAGTTTTTTAATTAATAATTTCAGAACCTTTTATATATTTAATTGGTTTAGTATAATAATATTATGTTCATTTATAACCATTTTGATTGGTTATGAGGTTTAATATCATTGTTCGAGCTCCATTGTTTACATGATTTTAATGACCAGTACGCTAATATTCATGTTTTCATAAACATGAAAGATTAAAGTTGTTTTACAGAATTGAAGGAATATTATATTAGTGCACATCATGTATATTACATGGTTTTAAAATTAATTTGGATACGTGAATTGAAGACGAATTATAATATAAAACCATTGTGACATCTGTTTTTGTTAATTTGTATGTTTGATTACAAAAAACATGTTTTTCTTTATAACATAACAACAATTGTAAAAGAAATAATTATAGAACAAAAAATAGGATATATTAAATTTTTATTAATCTAGTTCAACCATAACAGAAATGGTTTCAGACCATAATTAAGTATAATTATAGAAATTGAAAAACTATTTTCCCTGAATGTGATAAATTGGAACATCTCAAATGGTGCTTTCATTTAGTTCAAATAAATTTTGGGGAAAGCATATAAAATAATTAAATATCATATAAGCATTAAAAAATTCCTTTAAATTTATTTTACTGGAGTTATCTTACAACTTGGGTGAAGGTGGGTGAGGAAAGAAACCAAAAGACCAGAACAAAAAAGATAAGAATGAATTTGAAAAGGGAATTTACCTCTTGAGAAAATACATTCATAATGCATATGCCACCATATTTTCCATTACTGGGATATAGTGTATTGAAGAATAAAAAACATTGAGTAAATTGAGTCATCCCCATTACCTCATGTTGAGAACTTTTTGTGTGAAAATGTGTTTCAAAAACTTGTGGTCCTTATAAATATCACATATTTCTCCATAGAGATGATGTCTCTATATTTTCAGAGCAATTATTATGGCTTCTAACTCATGATCATCAGTTGTATAATTTTTCTCATGAGCCATTAACTATTTTTATTAATAAACAATAACATTATAGTTTTTCATAAGGATTAAACCAAGTAAATTCATTGATGCATCGCTGTATATTACAAATCCATCTCTTCGATATGGAAGAGTCAAAATTGGGGCATTGAACAGGCTTTTTTCAATTCTTCAAATCATTCTGTAAACTCTTTCATCCAAACAATCTTATCTCATTTACGTTTGGGCTTGGTTAGCGGGTTATCCAGTCATGTGACATTCTGGACAAAATTCTAAGAGTAATGTGATATGCCAATAAAAATACCTAACTCAATTATGATTGTTGGCATGGGCTAATCATGGATTGACATAGTCTTTGTACGACCAATAAGGATTCAATCCATAGAGATAATATGGAACAAAAAAGTGATTGAAGGTAGAATTCACACTTTCTAAACATACCATATAATTCTTTTCATCTAAGAGTTTGCAAAATAATCCAAAAATGATCTTCATGGTCTTCATAAATTTTATATTATATCAGGATATCACTGATGAATACCACAAAAAATATCATGATATTACTTGAAAACTCTATTCATCAAATCCATGATAACAGATGGTGCATTCATCACTCTAAAAGGAATCACTGCAAACTCATAATGCACATACCTAGCTCGAAGAGTTGTCTTCAGCATATATTCCTTGCACACATGAATTTGAGGATATCTGGATCAATGGTCAATATTTGATATGTATTAAACTCCATGAACCTGATCAATTCAATTATCAATTTGGGGCCTAAGATTCTTATTCTTTATTGTAATAGCATTGATTTCCAAGTAATCAATGCATATCCTAGTGGATCAATATTTCTTCTTGACCATGTGGATATAGGCTACCCATTCAGAAACACTAGGTTGAATTAATCCTTTTCCCCAAATCCTCTAGTTGTTTTTTATCTCCACTAATTTCACATTGTGTATTCTATAGGGGGTACTTGATATACATCTTGCCCTAGGAATATACCTCTTGCGACTACCTCATTTCAGAACCTCTTAAAGGGAGAGGTTTTTGCATTTTGAAGAGTCTTGGGGATTTTGGATGTGGTGGAGGATCTTAGAGAGGAATTTGGGTATAATATTGGCAAGTCACAAGACTTGAATAGAGTGAAGAGAAGATGGAGTGAGGGGAGTTTTTATAGTGGATGAGGGGAGGGTTTTCATAAATTTTTAATGATATGTTTATTATTTCTTCATAAGAAATGGAATAGTAAGTTTCACATGAGAAAAATTAATAATAAACTCATGTGACTTTGAACTATTTTTTCTTACATCAAAAGATCATAATCAATGACTTAATAAATCCCTTATTTATCATTTATTATAAATTATCGCATTTAACTATTCAGCAACAAATCAAGTATTCCAAAAAAATCCAAAAAAATTACTATAACCATTTTTCGACATTTAGAATCCAAAAATGATGTAATTTTTTCAAAAATAATTATCTAAATATGATTATTTTACTATTTAATTAAAATTATTATTTAATCAAAAATTATAAACACTTAAATTATTCAACCTCTAGTTTATGGTGCATAAATTTATTTATAAACTCATGGGTGTGGATACCAATCATACGATTCATATTAATATTCATATTGGTATATTACTATTCATAATGGTATGTTTATATTCATATGGTTATGTTCTTATTCCCCAATAATTATGTAATTCATTTAGTATGTAAATATCATCCTAAACAAAACCGTGAATTTCATATTTTCATAATTCAAAACACTCATGTGGATAATTTATGATCAATTAGAAGGATATGAATATATACTAAATAACCAAGTGGTTTTTCTAAGAAAATAAGTGAGTTATATAGAAAATATATCTAATTTTTTATCTAAACCTTTTTTACAAATGGTATTAAGTTATAATGAAAAACATGTTCTTTGTAATCAATCCCACCGATTTTCAAAAACTGTTGTCACTGTGGTTTTATATAATAATTTGTCCTCACTACAAGTATCCAAGTTAAATATAAAACCATGTAATTATTGAATGTTCACTAATAGAATATAACTTCAATTCTGGACAGCCACATTCATCTTAATGTTTTTTCAAACATGAATATAAGGGGATCAGTTAGTAAAACCTAGTAAACAAAAGATATCAAACAATGAAATTGAACCTCATAACTAATCCAAAATGTTATAAATGAACATAAAATGATTATACTAATCCAATTAAATATAAAATTGGTTATTTATTTATTAATTAATAAACCTAATTTGTTTACTAAGATATTTAATAACAATTTTAGAACACCGACTGATTTAACTTAAGAGATCATCTCTCTCACTTTTGATCAAGAATCATTCCTATGTTGTTCTCTTTTATTTTTAATACATAATGATGGGGTATGTTTTTTCACGATCCCTATACTTCTCTTATAATATATAAATAATGGAATACCTCATTACCTCTCGTTAATCCCTCACAAGAACACTCGTTACCATGCTTAAATGTTTTAAGGGGATTTCTCATATCACATTCAATTGTGTTGTATTTCCATTATTCACATATTATTTATTATATGTGGTATAGGTGTGCTAAATTTTGAAATATATTATCATGATTATAATTATATTATTGTAATTATTTGATACATTTTTTGGTTATAAAATTTTGGTCATACGACTCAATTGATTATAACATGGTAACGAGCTTTGTCTCAATTTTCAATTCTTTGAGAATTTCATAGTATTGTGCCCTTACACTTTATTTATGTGGTGTACCTACTTCCCATTTGAGATCACATTTCAATTTAAATTATATTCCATTTAAATTTCCATATACTCATATCATGGATAGTATTATTGTCTATGTCATATACCATTTTACATTTGGTATTTATTTTGAATATGATTTTTTCGATGGAAATATTAGTCACTCTATATCCTCTATTCTATATGTATAATTTAAATAGAAATTGATATTATGTTGAATTAATGTATAAAAACTGAATTGGACATGAAGTGGTGGGTGGGTCCCACTAATTCCCCTCGATACATCAACCACTCTTATGAGACAATTCATTGGCGACAAAACCTTCAAGTTTCTTTCCAAAAATAAATTTGGTTTCTACCCACAGAACTAAATTTTTTTAAAGTATTATGGTATCATATGCTAGATACATGACATCCAACAAATAATCTTTATCTTTATTTATTATCAGTTATTAATATCCATGAGGTTTTCACTAATAAAAAATCTATGGATGCAATTTCATTCTCAGTTTATTAATGGCATGTTTTTTTCATTTATTCCCCATGGAATTTTGATTATGTCATATTGTTTACACTATAGTTATTATTGATTCATTTTTCTACTATTTATAACCTATATTGAGCATTTGAGATCATCCCATTCATTGTTTACATTCATCAGGTGATGAATTGGAGATCAATTATTGAGTTCTTGTAGATGTAGTTTATAGTTTTTGTTATGTATTGTATTTTGTAACCATTTACAATGTATTTTGAGTTACATATATGTTTCTAGCTTCATCAAGACAACTAAATTGATCGTTCCTTTGGTATTTTCATCCCATATAACCATGCCAATATAAAAAGTAATGCACCGACTCCAGTCTAACTATTTATTATAATTGCATTGATTTACCTATAATCAATTCCTAGCCTCATGGATCGATCATTATTTTTGAAAAAGAGAATATGGTCTCCTCATGCAGAAACACTAGGTTGAATGAATCCATTTTCACTAAAATCTTCTAGTTTTTTTCATTTCATACACTAATTCTCTAATGGACATTATATAGAGGGTCATTGATATAGGTCTTTCTCCAGGAATTAAGTAAATGGAAAACTCAATTTCTCACTCTAGAGGATGTCTAGGTAAATCCTCCAGAAATACATCTATGTATTCTTTCAATATATGAATATCTTTAATTTTAATATTTCTTTCCTCACCCAGAGATATTGGATTCTCTTCTTTTTCAAGAATTAAATTCAATAGAGCTACTGGGGTTGGTCAAGATAATAATCAGTTAGATATGTCTATACTCTAAAGATAAGAGATTCTACACCATATTCCAAAATTTTGACTTCATTTTTCTTGCAAAAAATTGTCACATAATAGTTTGAAAACCAATTCAATCCATGAATTATATAAAATTCAGTAATTGGTATGACGTTAATATTAAAAACTAATGCAAGTTTATGTGTCATGAGGGGGACTAGTTGACATGACATTGTTTCAATGATGTATCCCCTACGGGTATTTACTGATAACTCCTTTATTAAATTAAATTGGATATGTATAATTATAATGAAAATCATGTAAGATATAAATGAATGTGATGATCCAGAATCAAAAAATGTGTTGGCTACATTTGTGGTAACAATTAATGTACCTTCTCCCACATCATTAGGAACTTCATCTTCTATGGTTGTAACTGCATAATTTCTCTTTTACTCTCTTGTCCTTTTCATAGGAATGTTTCCTTGGTTCTTAGGAAACACATTTTCATAGTGTCCCAAATACATAGAATTGTAGCATTGAACATCATCCAACTGTTTCTTCCCCTTTAATTAATTATATAGATTCCCCTTTTATCTACACTTATAGAAGAATCTCGAGCCTTTCATGCATTTCATTAGATGACTCTTTCCATAGTTCTCACATAATAAAAATTAATTCATCCCATTGTTCTTTATTGTAGCTTCACGTTTCCATTGGTTATCAAAGTAATGCTTTTTTTCCTGGTTTCTCTAGAACAAATTTTATCTAGAAAATTCCTTATATATTTTTATGGAACTTGATACAATTTCAACATATGATGAAAATTTTTGGAATATAGCTCATTTCGAAGACATGTCTTAAGACCTTCAAAGAAATAATAAATCCTTTCTTCCGAGTCATGTACATAATCTATAGAATACCTGGACAACCTTGTGATGGTATCCTCATACTCATCAACACTATCTTATTCCCTTTGATTTAATCATATGAATTTCCTCTTCATTTCGGCTTGTTGCACACAATGGTTATATTTTTTTGAAAAAAAAATTCCTTAAAATTCATCCATTACATATCTTATATTTATTCTTCTTCCATGGCATTCTGAATGAAGAACCACCATTAATCAGCATCATCCATGAGACTATATATTACCACTACTACCATTTCATTTTCAATGCATCTAAATTCCAGGAATTTCTTTTCATGAGACTTGATCCGTTGCATAGAAACCAATGGATTAGTAGTCCCGCTAAAGGATGGGGTCTTCTACCACATGAATTGATACAACAAAGTTCTGGATTCGTTATTCATCATAACCAATGTATGTTGTCCTAATATGGTCCTGATCTGATCTACTCCAACATTGACTATGTGGACTTTATCAATGGGAAGATCCATAAATTTCCCATGGTTATTGATTCCCCTTTTCCCATTAGAAACCATTTATAAGTAATGGAACACACTATATTAGGGTACAAATCATAATTTATAATATTAACTTAACAAAATACATAGCATAAATTGATATCATATGCATGGAAAATCCAATAATCAGAAAAATGGTTTCTTTGTTGAATAGTTTATGTTTCCATATTTCATAATGGATTATAATGAAAATATAAAATATCCTATGCATACACCCCGGGAGTGTCGTAACAAACAGTGAAGAAATTCCTATTATTGTCTGGATACCCTGGGTCATTCCCAAAACTCCTTGTTGGGGATTTTAGTCCAAGGTAAATCTGTGCCAGAGCCACCACTACCTACTAATATCCTAACATGGATATATTTTCTAGAAAGATTCACAAAATAAATTACTTACCAAAATAATAGTTAGTTCATGTATTTTTATCCTATAAAAAACCATAGGTCTAAGTTCCCTAATCTATATTTTCTAATCTAGTATCCAAGGTTCCCAGTAGTCTTCTTCTGATACAAACTATAAGTCCCTGACCACTCTAGACCGAAGAATGTGTATTACTTGTTATATTGGAATGGTTAGAAGGAAAGAAAATTATGAAGGAACGAACAGTATAGTAGTCTTGATGATAATAGAAACATAGACGTAACTCAAAATACATTACAAGAGGTTACAAAATACAATGCTTAACAATAACTAAAAACGTCATCCACAAGTACTCAATAATGGATCTCTTATTCATCACATGTTAAATGTAAACAATGAAACATGTGAGATCAAATTCTTAGTAAGGGATAAAAATAGTCAAAACATAAATCAATAAGAACTCAATTATAAACAATTTCATATAATCATTATGGAATGGTGAATAAATGAAAATATCACACCATACAGAAATGGAGAATGCAACTGCATCCGTAGAATATTTCCTAGTGAAAACCACATGGATAGAAATAACTGATAATGAATAATGATATTTCTTATTAAATTGGAGTCATGTAACTGGCACATGATACTATAATATTGTAAAAAATTCTTTAGTTCTTTGGGTATAAACCTGTGTGATTTTTGGAAACTAACTCGAAGGATTTGTCGCCAAATAATTTGTCTGATGAGACATGTCGATGCATCGAGGGGCTAGAGAAGGCCCCTCATGCCGTTGTATGTTCAATGTAATATTAATAAATATATTCAACACTAGATCAATATTCCCTTACATTATCCGCCTTGAATAATGGATACAAATTAATCAATATTTCTACTGTGAAAACCACATTCAAAAAAAACTACTGTATGTAAAATAGTTTATGGATTAAACAATAATTATATCCATGATATGAAAATATGGACATTTAAATCAAATATAATTAAAACAGAAAAGTAAACACAAATGGACAGTAGGTATAAGGTCCCAGCCTTAAACCATACTTAAAATTGAATTAAATGAATAATTCACATTGAGGATCTTTTCAGGTTTAGAGTTTTATAGAATTAGGACATAACTATTACATCTCAAAATATTACAAAGTAGTCTCTTCTACTAAATTTCCATAAAATAAAAACTCTTAAAAAGAAACATGTCTAGTTTAATGTTTTAGGTAGCATGACTTTCCCATGATCCCATCCTTGACCCTATTCCACGCTAAGTCCTTTGAAAAACATTTCAAAAACTTGGGATGAGCATAAAAACTCAGTAAAGGATACACAAGGAATAAAAACTGTTAGTTTATCAAAACAAAAAGTATACCATGTATACTTTATCAAAGTAATACTTTTCACCTCTATGAAGTAGTAAAAACTCTTCACTGAACAAAATATCATTACATACCTTTTTGTAACCAAAGTATTACCATAAAACCCATATAAAGAACACATAACATATATAAAGGTAACTTGGGACATAAACATACTTAAGTGGAATAACCATACGGTCGACTCCCACACATATCACTTAATGGAATATCCATACAACCAATTTCCATACATATATAATGGAATATCCATACGGCCGACTTCCATACCCAATGCATTGGAGGTTATAACGTAACCACCCGTCCTGGTATTCATGGCACCACCCGTCATATGGTTTATAACGTAACCACCTGTTAAAATGTCCAACTACCAATATAAAATTATAAAACATAAAACCAATATAAAGCAATGATAACATTTCCACATTTCAATCACAATATATCATAAATATATTGACATAATAGAATCCTTTATCAAAACCATTTTCAATACCAAAATACATAAAATATTATATGGTATTTATTTTATTTTAAAAACATTACGGCTTGTTGAGGAAGCCAAAGACCAAATAATACTCGCGGGGGCAGAAAAGGTCATTGTCATCGCGTAAGTTAAAAGAAACATTCCATTTTGTCTTTTTGTAAAACGCTTCGTAGAAAAAGATTCCTTTTGTATAAAAGTAAATTTCAAAGGGGTTTATACACCATTACAAAATAAAGTTGTGTATAAAACTAAATATGTCTCAATGAAAGGAGATTGAGACGAAGTCCCTTACCTCAGGTCTGACTTGACTCGATCGTTCTTTAACGTCCTGAATAATATACTTGAGTTAATTTCTACTTGATTAAGAACCTTTTTAAAGTTCATTGTTACTTTTATATCACTTATTGCCATGTTATAAACATTATGTAACGATTTATGTTAATAATGTTTGTTTTGTCGATATTTGGTTCTTATGTTGAAAATGGACTTCTTACAACTACATGTTGTTCGTGTGGTCAATGGTTCTTTATCTCCAAAATGACATTCCTGATTTGGATAGCATGTATATCATATATATCCACCATATACATGTATTTATAATATTACATAATCATTTAGAGGTAAGAAATGAAATGCACCGTTCATGGAGACGGTAAGCCGTATGTACGCATTAACGCTACTTTCATTTCTTTGTCATATTAATGGAATTAAAACTAAATGATAGGTATGTATATTTTAATTCCAGAATTATATTCATCATTTAGATGTATCATTCATAATATATATCCATTATATACATGTACTTTTAATAGTACATTACATTTGGGGATAAGAAATGAAATGCACCGTTCATGGAGATGGTAAGCCGTACGTACGGATGAACGCTACTTTCATTTCTATCTCATACTTTAATGGAAAGAAATAATAATGATATAGAGGTATATTATAATTCCAGTATAACATCATATATAATTACATTAAATCCATCCTTTATCAGTCCCACGTATGGCATTAACGAATCACATCACTTTGAGGGGGCGGTAGTATGCACTTCCTTAAATAAAGATATCGCGTATACCCATAATGGAAGGCATTATGGTAAGACACAAATGAAAAATACAGAAGATTAAGTAAAACATAAACATATTATATATAATATATAAATATAGTGACATCTTAATGGCCACCTTTGAAGGTGTTATATGAGGGTTGAACAATCATCGTTTCGTGAGGCAGAAATTCTCCATCCACGGAAACAATATGTTATTTAACCATTAGATGTAGGTGTGTGTAAGTTCAGATCGAATCCTTCTTATAACACCATCCTAGTATATTTATGATACTAGAGTTGTTACAAAAGAAAAGAATAAAAAGAGTTTAGGGGGTTGGAGAAGAAAAATAAAACAAAAGGACTCAAAAGAAGACATTACCTTAAAATCGGGTAACTCCATTTGGTTTGAGCTCAAAGGCTTCCTTGGGAAGACTTCAGCCCAATGTGAGGCTTCAAGGAGTAATAGAGGGAAGTGTAGAGAAAAAATGGGAAGTGTTTATCCGAGCCAAAGGCTTTGGGAGTGTGGGTAAGGAGGTAGAGGTGGGGGCCTTTTATAAGAGGAGAGGAGGGGCACTCTTGTAAAGTTACAAAATGTTACTTTATTTTCAAAATAGTTTCGGATTTTAAAGGTCCCAAATTGATGTGTGTCGGGGATAAGTTGATAAGGGTTCGAAATCCACTCATCAAATAGGTTTTTTACATGTTTAGGTCTTAGATATTACATTATCTTTCCATTTTATTTAAATAGTTAAATAATGAGGTCAACGCTGCATCATCATGATGTCATAAATAATTTAATTTATATAATGTCTAAAAATTAGAACAAAAATCTATGATGTAGGAAATCATTTTAGATTTACAATGAATATTTATAGTCAAAAATCTGATTTTTATAACCCCATGTAAAAATTGTTTTAGTAAAACATTTCATGTTTGTCTCATTTTTACTTTAAAATTAAATAAAAAGATATTTATGTCATTTTCCAACCTACGTGGCTCCATGTGGTCCCCAAGTTGGCCCATGGATTTTCTTGGTTGGCCATGACACATCCAATGAGGGTAGGACATGTGTCTAGGTCATTTAATTTTATTAAAATATTATTCTTACCATAAACTACACTAATTACCTCTAATCGCGATTAAAAACATAATAAGTTACTATTCACCAAAAAATTATTTTTATCCCATTGAACCACATTTTACTTATTAATGAAAACCATTTATATCATATTTTTGAAATTCAAAACATAGAAGTGGTAATATTTTATTTAAACGAAAAATCAGTTTTTATAAGTACCACTTAGTGGTTTTACTATTCATCAAAAATTGAAGTTTTTCAGAAAAATCCCAAAAATTCACCCTAAGATATATTTGATATTCCAAATTCAAAAATGAAGTCTATTTTACAAAATTCAAAACATATATGTCACATTAATTAATTTAATAATTAATTCCCACTGTCAGAGCAAATAGCATGTTTTTATGAAACAATAAGTATCAAAAGATTGACACTAATTTAAGTCCGATTTCAAAGTGAAATTAATTCCAACAACCACAATTGGATTTAATGGTAAAAATATTTTATAATTTCACTTTAAAACAAATTAAAATGATAATCTAATAACATAAATAAATTATATTAAAAAGAGGTTTTGAATTAAAATACAAAATTTTACACTATTCATTAAAAAATGATCTTTATCGGAAAAATACCAAAAATTTACACAAAGTAAAATTTGATGTCACGATTCTAAAGAAGAGTTTTATTTCGTCCAAAAGAATGTATAAGAGTGATCAAAAACTATATTTAATGACAGTTCACCATCAAAAGGCGATATGTGAACCGTTAGTGAAAATTAGTGTATAAAAGCATAAAATTGAGTTCTTTCCGTATTTTAAGCCTTTATCTTTTATTGGATAAATGTAAAAACATTTAAAAAACATATATAATCATATTTTATTTATTTCTATCAATTCCCGCCAATACAACGACTGAATGTTAACTACCATTTAAATAAATATTATTTTATTATTAGAGTGCAACGTAAGATTCCCAAGAAACTCGTTGTTGCGTATTGGGTACGCCATAGAGCATTGAATCCCCTTTAAAGTAATATTAATTTTTGATTCACAAATATGGATAAATATAAAGATGTAAAATTCTTTATTTACCTGGGGTGTTACATCCTTCCCCCCTTTTGGGAATTGCATCCTTGCAATTTTTTTAAAATTGGTCTTGGAAACATCCTTGAAAATCCCACATCGGAACAAGATTAGGTAAAAAAATCACTTTATAATAAAGAAAGAGAAGTATAGAGGTCACCAGAGTTAACCCATACTAGGATTCCAAGTATGGAATTATGGATATGGAGGAGAAAACAAAGGGTAATGTTATGATGGATAGTGATAGTAAACATGTCTAGGAGAAAGTTAACCACAAGAAAATCACAAACTTGTGATGGGTTAAACGGTATTCGATTCTCCAGTAGGAAAAGTTAACAGACAACATTTTTGTTTTAAGTTACTCTTCATTGAGGAATTTATTTTTTGAGCTTAAATAAATCATAATGAAACATACTTACTTGTAACGTAGACTTTCAACTTTTACTAGATTCCTTAATCAAACTCATATTTTCTCCAAAAGATGAGTTGTTAGGAAGACTTGTTCACAGTAAGAGTACTGTAATCAACTTACTGAGAATCACCTAATCCAAAAAATAGAACTATATACTTTCCATGTCTTTAGACCTTAACCAAAACCAAAACCAAAAAGAAAATTTGTACAAGATCAGATAATCCCGAAAAGGATAACCCATTAGAAAGAAAATCTATTCTTAATCTCCAAAATTTGTCCAACAAAACCCAAAGTTCAACGAGGACTATCCGATAAAAAATTTGTCCATAAAATTCCTCAAAGTAAACCAATATAAGATTCAAACCCAAACATTTGAAGGATTTAGTCACATAGTCTTCCAAGTTAAATCGTAACATTTATCTCCAAACAACATCAGTTGCTCCTAAAGTCTCGCATTGAAAAGTTATTATCCTAATCAGATATCCTCCATGATAGGTTAATCATATTCATAAATAACCCAAAATCAACTTAATCTTAATTCATAAAATCATATCACTAAAAAGAATCAGTCAAACTAACCAGGGACTTCATGTAGTCCAGTGGTAGGAGATAAATACCAGTCGCACTTTGGTTGTGGGTTCGATTCCCGCAGCTTTGTCCGATGCGCAGGGTTGTCACACAATATGCATGTTGTCCTTCTTCCAAAAATTAATAATTCTTAAATAATTTCCCAAAAAGGGATAAAATCATCAAAAATAACCATAACATAATTTAACCTCAATTTTATCTCATGCCTTTCACTTCAATCATAACATATAGTAACCCCTAATTACATCAAAAGTAAGGATCATATAAACCTAAATGGTTCTTTATAACTATGTCCACAAAAGAATAGAGAACTATTCCTTGAATAAAATTTTCATATATTAAACATTAGTATTACAAATACTATTAAAAGTTTTCTAATGTACCTAATCATCAAAAGACACTTAATACTCTTAAGAATTTCACCATAACTCTTGAATCCCTTATATGTTGACATCTTACTCATTCAAAATTCTTCATGATCCATTAACCATTCCTTTCTAACTTATTCCAAAATACCTCTTTCCTACAAACAAAATCATGAATCATATCCTAAGATCCCAAAATAGAAAATAAAAGTTAAGAAATAATCCATACCTTTGATTGGTCATTGTCGGTTTCTTCATCCTCAATCGGAAAGGAATTAGGTATTGGTAAATGAGTATTTGTATGATCTTGGTGATCCCATTCACGAAACTTCATCATGGGACATGTGTTTGCATAATGACCATGCACACCACATTTAAAACATTAAATTGATCCCTCAGAAAGAACTTCTTTCCATTTCCTCGAGTCAACTGGATGCTTCCTTTTTCCACAGCAGGTTCTTGCTTTATGACCTTCATTTCCACATCTATAGCACATTTCTGTCCCTTTGAAACATTTTCCTATGTGTTTCTTTCCACTTCTTTGACACATAGGTTTTTGAACACAATTACCTTTATGATTATTACCTGTAGTTCCGTAGGGATTTGTTTCTCGCATATATGATTCCTTATAGAAATCAACAAGGTTTAGGTGGTCAATCATAACTCCAGATAGTTGGTTGAGGATAAACACAAGAGTTATCATTACAGCTCCCATATCATTCAGTTGCTCGCTCAGAAAACTGTCACAGTTTCCTTCACATCCACCGTTACCTTGGTGCCTGCTAGATCCAGCCATTTACTAAAACAAAAAACAGTCCGTGTGAATATAACAACAAAACCATCATGTACTTATGAAGAAGATAGACACTAAGATATTCTTACTCATTCACATTATCTAAAACTAGCGCTCTGTCTGAATTCCTAACAATTATGGTAATGTCACTTATGCTTAAAGAATACCCTAACCTCTAAAGTTAACTAAACTGACCTCTGATACCAACTATAAGACCCTAGCCTTAAACCTTACTTAAAATTGAATTAAATGAATAATTCACATTGATGATCTTTTCAGGTTTATAGTTTTAGAGAATTAGGACATAACTATTACATCTCAAAAGATTACAAAGTAGTCTCTTCTACTAAATTTCCATAAAATAAAAACTCTTAAAAATAAACATGTCTAGTTTCATGTTTTAGGTAGCATGACTTTCCCTTGATCCCATCCTTGACCCTATTCCACGCTAAGTCCTATGAAAAACATTTCAAAAACTTGTGATGAGCTTAAAAACTTAGTATGGGATACACAAGGAATAAAAACTGTTAGTTTATCAAAACAAAAATTAAACCATGTATACTTTATCAAAGTAATACTTTTCACCTTTATGAAGTAGTAAAAACTATTCACTGAATAAAATATCATTACTTACCTTTTTGTAACCAAATGATTATCATAAAACCCATTATGGAACACATAACATATATAAAAGGTAACTTGGTACATAAACATACTTAAGTGGAATAACCATACGGTCGACTCCCACACATATCACTCAATGGAATAGCCATACGGACAATTTCCATACATACTTAATGGAATAGCCATACGGCCAACATCCATACCCAATGCATTGCAGGTTATAACGTAACCACCCATCCTAGTATTCATGGCAACACCCGTCATATGGTTTATAATGTAACCACCCGTTAAAATATCCAAGTACCAATATAAAATCATAAAACATAAAACCAATATAAAGGAATGATAACATTTCCACATTTCAATCACAATATATCATAAATATATTGACATAAAAGAATCCTTTATCAAAACCGTTTCAATACCAAAATACATAAAAGAGTATATGGTATTTATTTTGTTTTAAAAATATTACGGCTTATTGAGGAAGCAAAAGACCAAATAATACTCGTGGCGGTGGAAAAGGTCGTTATCACCGCGTACGTAAAAAGAAACATTACTTTTTGTCGTTTTGTAAAAAGCTTCGTAGAAAAATATTCCTTTTTTATAAAAGTAAAAGTCAAAGGGGTTTATATTCCGTTACAAAAGAATGTTGTGTATAAAACGAAATATGCCTCAATGAAAGGAGATTTAGACGAAGTCCCTTACCTCGGGTCCGACTTGATTTGATCGTTCTTTAACGTCCTGAATAATAAACTTGAGTTAATTTATACTTGATTAAGAACCTTTTTAAAGTTAATTATTCCTTTTTTATCACTTATTGCTATGTTATAAGCATTATGTAACCATTTACGTTAATAATGTTTGTTTTGTCGATATATGGTTCTTAAGTTGAAAATGGACTTCTTACAACTACATGTTGTTCGTGTGGTAAAAGGTTCATTATATCCAGAATGACATTCCTGATTTGGATAGCATGTATATAATATATATCCAGCATATACATGTATTTATAAAATTACATAATAAATTATAGGTAAGAAATGAAATGCATCGTTCATGGAGACGGTAAGCCGTACGTACGCATGAACGCTACTTTCATTTTTTTTCATATTAATTGAATTAAAACTAAATGAGAGGTAGGTATATTTTAATTCCAGAATTATATTCATCATTTATATGTATCATTAATTATAAATATCCATTATATACATGTACTTTTAATAGTACATTACATTTGGGGATAAGAAATGAAATGCACCGTTCATTGAGACGGAAAGTCGTACGTACGCATGAATGCTACTTTCATTTATATCTCATACTTTAATGGAAAGAAATAATAATTATATAGAGGTATATTATAATTCCAGTATAACATCATATATAATAACATTAAATCCATCCTTTAAACTTCCCACGTATGGCATTAACGAATCACATCACTTTGAGGGGGCGGTAGTCCGCACTTCCAAAATTGAAGATATCAAGTATACCCATAATGGAAGCCAAAAAGGTATGCCACAAATGAAAAATACAGAAGCTTAAGTAAAAAATCAACATATTATATATCATATATAAATATAGTGACACCTTAATGGCCACCTTTTAAGGTGTTATATGAGGTTTGAACAATCATCGTTTCATGAGGCAGAAATTCGCCATCCACGGAAACAGTATGTTCTTTAACCATTAGATGTATGTGTGTGTAAGTGCAGCTCTAATACATCTTATAAAAACATCCTAGAATTTTGAGGATAATGGAGTTGTTAAAAAAGAAAATAATAAAAAGATTTTAGGGGGTTGGAGAAGCAAAATAAAACAAAAGGACTCAAAAGAAGACATTACCTTAAAATCGGGTAACTCTCTTTGGTTTGAGCTCAAAGGATTCCTTGGGAAGACTTCAGCCCAATGTGAGGCTTCAAGGAGTAAGAGAGGGAAGTGTAGAGACAAAACGGTCAGGTTTTGGCCGAGACAAAGGCTTTGGGAGTGTGGGTAAGGAGGTAGAGGTGGGGGCCTTTTATAAGAAGAGAGGAGGGCACTCTTGTAAAGTTACAAAATGTTACTTTATTTTCAAACTACTTTCGGATTTTAAAGGTCCCACATTGATGTGTTTCGAGGATATTGTGATAAGAGTTCTAAATACACTCATACAATAGGTTTTTGACATGTTTAGGTCTTAGAAATTACATTATCTTTCCATTTTATTTAAATCGTTAAATAACGAGGTCAACGCTGCATCATCATGATGTCATAAATAATTTAATTTATTTAATGTCTAAAAATTATAAAAATATACTATGATGTAGGAAATCTTTTTAGAATTCCAATGAATATTTATAGTCAAAAATCTAATTTATATTACCCCATGTAAAAATTGTTTTAGTTAAACATGTCATGTTTGTCTCATTTTTACTTTAAAATTAAATAAAAAGATATTTATGTCATTTTCCAACCAAAGTGCCTCCATGTGGTCCCCATTTTGACCCATGGATTTTCTTGGTCGGCCATGACACATCCAATGAGGGTAGTACATGTTTCTAGGTCATTTTATTTTATTAAACATTATTCTTACCATAAACTACACTAATTACCTCTAATCGCGATTAAAAACTTAATAAGTTACTATTCACCAAAAAATTATTTTTATCCCATTGAACCACATTTTACTTCTTAATGAAAACCATGTATGTCGGATTTTTGAAATTAATAACACAGAAGTAGTAAAATTTTATTTAAACGAAAAATCAGTTTTTATAAGTACCACTTAGTGGTTTCAATATTCATCAAAAATTGAAGTTTTTCAGAAAAATCTTAAAAAATCACCCTAAGCTATATTTGATATTCCGAATTCAAAAATGAAGTCTATTTTAAAAAATTCAATACATATAAGTCACATTAATTAATTTAATAATTAATTCCCGCTGTCAGAGCAAATAGCGTGTTTTTATGAAACAATAAGTATCAAAAGATTGACACTAGTTTAAATCCGATTTCAAAGTGAAATTATTTCCAACGACCACTATTGGATTTAATGGTAAAAATATTATCTAATTTCACTTTAAAACCAATTCAAATGATAATATAATCATATAAATAAATTAGATTAAAAAGAGGTTTTGAATTAAAATACAACATTTTACACTATTCATTAAAAAATGAACTTTATCGGAAAAATACCAAAAATTTACACAAAGTAAAATTTGATGTCCCGATTCTAAAGAAGAGTTTTATTTGGTCCCAAAGAATGTATAAGAGTGATAAATACTATATTTAATGTCTGTTCACCATCAAAAGGTGATAAGTGAACCTTTAGTGAAAATTAGGGTATAAAAGCCTAAAATTAAATTCTTTCCGTATTTTAAGCCTTTATCTTTTATTAGATATATGTAAAAACATTTAAAAAACATATATAATCATATTTCAGTTATATTTATCTATTCCCACCAATACAACGTCTAGATGTTAACTACCATTTAAAATAATATTATTTTATTATTAGAGTGCAACGTAAGATTCCCAAAAAACTCATTATTGCGTATTGGGTACTCCATAGAGTACTGCATCCCCTTTAAAGTAATATTAATATTTGTTTCACAAATATGGATAAATATAAAGATGTCATATTATTTATTTACCTGGGGTGTTACAGTAGGTACACCACATAAGAAAGAGTAGGTTCACAATACTAAGCAACTCACAATGCAGTGAAAATTGAGACAAAGCTTGTTACCAAGTTGTAATCAATTAAGTCGTATAACAAAAAATTAATAACCCCAAATTGAATCACAGACTACCATGAATATAAATCGAATAATGATAGTATATATCAAATAGAATATCACATATTTTACATATATGAAATAAGAGGCAAACAATGGAAATCCCGCACAATTGAATGTGGGATGAGAAAACTCCTTACAAACATTTCGACATGGTAACGAGTGTTCTTGTGAGGAATTGATGAGAGGTAAAAGATTATACCATTATTTATATATCATAAATGTAGTATGGGGAAGGTTTGAAAACATAACCCATCATTAGGAATTAAAAATAATAGAGCATAACATATGGGACATTATTGAAGAAAAGTGAGAGAGAGGATCAGTAACCTTCAATTTGTTATTGTTCTCCACTTATTATTAAAGTCATGAATTAAAAATTTGGTTTAATAATTAATAATTACATAATATCTTCTATATTTAATTGGTTTTTTATAATCATTTTAAGAACAATTATAACTGTTTTTGTTTGTTATGAGGTTCAATTTCATTGTTTAGGTTCGTTTGTTTACTTGGTTTTAATGACTAGTTCTCTTATATTTATGTTTAGATAGACAATTAAGATGAAAGTGGTTATCCATAAGATAAGTTATATTATATTAAAGAACATCCTAGAGAATACGTTGTTTTAAATTTAATTTGGTTATTTGGAGTGAAGTCAAATTATTATATAAAACCATAGTGACAACCATTTTTGTTAATCGGAGGGTTTGATTAGAAAGAACATGTTTTTCTTTATAAATTAATACTATTTGTACACAAGGATTATAGAAAAAAAAATTAATATATATTACATATATAATAATATGGTTCAACCAACACTCAAATGGTTTTATGTCCAGAATTAATGATAATTATAGAAATTGATAAACAGTTGTCCTTGAATGTGCTAAATTGACACATATCAAACGGTGATTTCATTTCATTCATATAAATGGTGGGGAAAAGAGAGAAGATAATGAATATCCATTTAGAATGAAAACATCCTAGTATATGTATGTTACTATAGTTATCATACTATTTGGCTGATGGGAGATGGGGAATGTAACCAAAAGGCATGAAGTTAAAAGAAACAAAGGAATTGCAAAGAAGAATTATAATCTTGAGACTTCCTCCTTTGAGAACCACTATAGGGGATGGATGTTGGAATTTTCAAGAGTCTAGAGGATTTTTATCGTGGGAGAGGAGCTTGGGAGAGATTAGGGAAGAATATTGGCAAGACACAAGGTTTGAGTGGAGTGAAGAGAAGAGGTATGGGGGGGGGGGGGGGGTTATTTTAGAGGAGAGGAGGGTTTTCATAATTATTTAACCATTAGTTTATTATTTCATTACAAGTTAAGGAATAGTAATTATTAAATGAAAAAGAATAGTAATAAAGGAATGTGACTTCGAACCAATTATTCTTACATCAGTAGATCATCATCAATGACATAATAAATCTTTTATATAGCATTTATTATAAAATATCAGATTTTACTATTCTTCAAAAATTCAAGTATTTCAGAAAAATACCAAAAATTCATCCTAATTATTTTTCGACGTGTAGAATCGCAAAATGAATTCCATTTTTCAAAAATAATGTTTAAATTATGATTATTTTAATATTTTATTTATATTATTATTAAATCAAAAAATATGAACACTTAAATTATTCAATTTCTTTTTTAATGCGCCTATTTTTTTATATATTCATGGGAGTAAATTCAATTAATAAGATTCATATTACTATTTATAAGGATATGTTACTATTAATAAGGGTAGGTTACTATTAATAATGGTATGTTAATATTTACCAAAACTTAAAATAATTCTATTAGGATTTAAATATCATCCTAAACACAAACTTATTAGTCAGATTTTAAAAATCCTAAACACACATGTGGAAAATTTATGTTCAATGGATATGATAAGACAATGTCCTAAATAAAAAAGAGTTTTTTAATAAACTCAGTGATTTATATGTAATATTGGCTATAAATCAATAATATTTTAGAGAATCATACAATATAATGATAGGGGTGCAATATATAATCCTCAAACTGATTGGTACTCTAAAATGGATTGTTTAGAAATTTTGTGAAATGTAAAAACACTCCTCACTCAACAAATATGATATTTGGTGTCAATGATTAAATTTGGTTTAGTTGGTGTTAAATAATAGATTTTATTCATGACCGAAAATTAAACAATGTGACAAATGTTATAATAAGTGGATTTAAAATACTTCTATGTTAGATAATGTTTTTGAATCGAAACATACTAGACCATATAACATGATGGAGATTGAACAAAATGTGAATACTATTCATAAACATGTTAATATATCTCGATGTTAACAAATTGTATTTCCAATAATGGAATGACATATTTCTAATTTAATATAGGATATCAAAATTTTCAAGAAGGAATGTCCATAAAATGGTCTTATAAGTATAAATAATAATGTAAAACTATATCCTTGATACATCAAGACTATTTAAATTCGATAATGTATAAAAGATATGGAATAATTTTAGGAAATTATGCATCAAATTTCAAATGATTAATAAGTGTTCCATATAATATTATAATTTTAGTATTTTCCAATCCCAATGCATGTGATCATCTATTCAAAAATTGAATTAGAAACAGATTTATCTTAGAGTGAATAAACAATCCATATTTTTAACATTCAAAAAAATGTGTTTCATAGTCAGATCAATAGACTAGTAATGTTAATTTTATAAAACCATAATATAAAATAGGTGACATGGGAAAATAATTATTTATTAAATATTAACTACTAATATGTAATCATTAGGTGAAATTTTAAAATTTAAGGAAATAATGTTTTTTTGAGGGAAGAATATTTCAAATTATTTTCAATTATAATATATATTATTTCTTATCTAATGAAATGTTAGTATAATGTAAATATATTTAATAAATAGTTTGACTAAAAATTAAATTACAATTTTTTATAGTCTAGTTTTTGGAAATTAATCCCACTATTCAATTTAACCTGTCGAGGTTATCTTATGATAAATTTTCTAGATTTATTATTAAATGTTGATTTGAGCATGCATATTTAAAGGTAAAAATTTTATAAACAATTTCACTTACCCTAAATTATGTTTGATTAATGAATAAAAAGAAAATTCATGAAATATTTTTTATATAATAATAAAAATATTATAGAACTAATATATTTTAGATAAAAATGTAAATTTTACTTGTAAATATATTGACATCATTTTGGGAATCTATGTAATGTATTATTCCAAATAAAAATATTTTCAGTTATTTTTTTATAATCATGTATTTTGAAGGTGAAATATATTTATGGTTTGTTATAACGGATAAATAATTATCATTTAATATAATATAATCTATTAAATCCCATTGGAATTAAAATTATTCTTTTTTCATGTAAATATTTTTTTCATTTTTTTATATAACAATTTCTGGAAAATTGTTTTCTATGAATATTTTTAAATTATGCTACAGTTAATTTAATCAACTTATATGATTTGAGTCATGTAAAATGGATTACATACTTTTAATAACTATAATTAATATTTTGTAATAATGTACACATTATTTTTAGTTACAATTAATTGTAACCATGTTAAATATTTTCCAACACTAATAAGGGTAAAATTTGTTAAAATGGTTGAAAATTTAAATATAATCATCCATGGAAAATTTATTTTATTCAATAAATATAATTTTTTAGTATGATTTTACTTTCATTTTGATATTATGAGAAAAATTCATATGAAAATTTATTAATATTATTAAAATCAATTATGTAATTACATAAGTGTTCAACCACTCAATTATAAAATGGAAGATCATCTACACAGTTATGTGAAAAAATTAACCTTATACGTTTTCCATGACCTAAAAAAGTCCTTAAATATTTATTAACTACTTTATATTTCTTATTATATTCTCATAGGACCATCCTATTAAAAATTATTTTGTAATCCAACGAAGGACATTCAGTGTGGTAATAATCTTTTACGACACATTTTCTATATCCTAGTTCTTATAGTTGGTATAAAATTTTTCGCCATCATAAAATAAATATTCAACAATAATAAATTTAATTGGATTTTATTAGGGATAAATTATCACTATTTCCACATTTCTTCCATAATCTGGGAACAAAATCATTACACATGGGTACATATGGCCCATCGTCTCCACATAGTGGTATAATTTGTAAGGAAGCACCACATATAAAAATGGAAATAAATATAAAAAAATTAATATATATGGAATTTTTTATATCATTAGGAATATGGTAGAAAATATATAAATTTTATTACCCTTCGAATAGTGAAGTCTTAATATTGTTACTCAAGTATATATATATAGACTACCACCTCCATGAAGTGATATTTTTTTTCATTTACTCCTTTAGTTTGGGATTCTAAATATATTTAATGAACATATATACTTTTTATAAAATTACTAAAATTATATAGAATATGTATTCATTGTATATATGAACAATAAATTGATAGAAAATGGTAATTTACATGAAAAATCAAACAGTTAACAAACTAAAAGGTCGATTTTAATAATTTATTACTAACAAAATTGTATTGAAATTTTATAAGAAATTAATATATATAATTATAAGTAAATATATGTATCAAATATATATTTATAGTAAATTTTAATTTCTTATTAATGATACTAAATTAACATATTATGCACATCAGTAATTTGGGTTTTTTATTTTATTATATAATCATTATTTATGATTTTATACAACATTTGTTCATTTTGAGGAATTAAAATATATTTAAGTATTAAACCCAATACATTTTCTTATTATCAAGTTATTTCAATCTGTTGAATATTTTATTTTCAATTTCCTCACCTTATGTACTTAAAATTCGGAATAATTCCATTTACAAAAAACAACCATTATTTTTCTATTCTACTAAGAATAATTTCTTTTAACATACATCTTTTCGATTTTATATGTTTTAGAATATTTTTTATGTTACGTAAATTTTTATTAATGATAATTTTACCCTCATTTTATATTTAATAAATTATTTTAAATGGAATGTTATTTTTATTTTATGAATGAGGATAATTTTAAAAAATGTTTTAACAAAATATTTGGTGTGATGCTTACCTATTGAACAAAATTTCACACATTCATAAATATAATTTTATTTTTAGACTAAATTATATCCTTAAATGGTGATATTAAATATATTTTTTAAAATATTTTTGAAATTTCTATATTTAAATAAGTGATTACAAAATATAAATTTATTTTTCTTAATATGTGTTCCAATTATCATTTAAATGTTTCATTATATATGTTAGTTCACCTTTATGAATCATTATAATAATTAGAAATATTATTTAATGTTACCGTCTAAAATATTTCTAGGAATGGATTATGATAAGGTCATTTTATTTATTTATTTGGGAAAATTATTTTATTACATTTTTTTTTCAATATGAATGTTTATCTTGATTAGTAATTGATTCTATATTCCCCCATTTCATGGGATGAATGTATTTTAATTACTATGTGATGAGATATTATAGTTATAGAACCATGATTCATCATTAGGCTTCACTAGAATAACCATTTTGGTTATTTTGATAACTCCATATATATTTAAGTATGTTTTAATTTGAAAATTCCTTGATTATAAGATAACAATATTTGACATAATGAATTCCAAAATTTGAAAAATAGATATTTATATCCACGTTAATAATAATAATATTATATATCCATGGACATATATCATTTTTTATATTATTAATATATAATTTATTATTATTTTTATCAAAAAACTATTACTCATAATTTATTTATCCAAAAAAAATTCTCCTGTATGATTTTCTTTATTAACTATCTAAGATAAACCATTATTATTTATTCCATTACCTAGGTTTCTATAACTAGTTTTTTGAATTATTATGGTTGTATAATAAATGGAATTATAATGATTTCACAATAATAGTCATTTTTATTTCATTTTTCTAAATGTATTATGAGATTTATCTATTTATTGATTCTCCCAAATGTTCATAAATAATTTATAATTTTTATGTGATTCCTTGCATCGAATTCCAATATAATAAATAAAACACCAAATCAAGATTATTGGAGTTTTTTTACACCTCAACCCACCAGAACTCTAGTACCATCCATTAATATTCTGGTTTTATTCTTGTTTTTAATTGGATGGACGTCCTTAAATCTATTTGTATAAAGAAAAACTCAAGCAAAAATGAAAAATTACACACATATTTATTTTCCTACATAAAATTCAACCAAAATCCGAAATATGTATAAAATAAAGTACATAACTCCCAAACACACCAAAAAGGAACAAACATTATCATCTATAAAATAATTTTAATCCATAATGTTTACCAAAATAAAAAAGTTATATCTATAGGAATACTAAACATAAAATTAAATGAGCCCATTTCATAAAATCCCCAAAGATACAAAATACTGCATAAGACAAATTACTATAGTATAATGTTTGTACACTATAATATACACCACATTTTATAATTTTATTACATATAGTTTATTTCTAACACTTCATGATATAGTAATTCGATTGAAAAAACCATTCATCACGTTTTTAAATTTCAAAATAATGATATTTATTTTTTGATTTGGATGTGGATCTTGTAATAATTATTTTTAATAATTACCACAATTATACTATTACCTACATGTATTTCATGACCTTTGGTACTGTTTTCGGTCCCATAAAAATCTAGGAACATCATTTAGGTTAGTTTCAATATAATTTATGAACCATTCTATTCCTACTATCATGGTCTCAAAATAAAAAATTAAAATATGTATTGAACTAATAAATTCATTTTCACCATATTTTTAGTGGATTAATTATTATTATATCTCAATAAATAACATAGAAATGTATTATAATTATTCTCCTGGAATATATTTCATGATGCATTATTATAGTCATAAAATATTTTAAAATTTAGATAAGATAATAAATAATGAAATAATGGGAATGTGAGGTTTAAAAGATGTATTTTATTCATATTTCTTGTTCTCCCCACCCAAACATGTTACAATATATTTATAGTTAAATTATATTTCCAAAGAGGAAGTGAATACATAAAATCAAAGTGTATTCTTATGAAAATATTCTTCTCTAAATTTCTACTAGTCTGTTTTCCGTTGAGGATATATGAAATTTGGTATAATATAAAATAGTTATTTCTGTTCTTCTAATAATTAATATGTGAAATACATGACCTATAATCCACCAAAACAGTTCTCTTAGGTAGGTCGTAACATGTATTTAAGCGCACCCCTCATACACTAGTGGATTTTGACTACCAACATGGGGAGAATACACCCTTTGTATTAGACTGTGCTACTGCAGAACCCAATATAAATAGCAGAAGAAATATGAACAACCAATAAACATACATAACCATGAATTTCACAATATAGTACATACCACAAATCCAAAACAGCCATGCCATTCCATGATAGTAGTTGAAGGAATTGAAACCAGAAAAAATAGAAACGTCAAAAAGACTAAGAAGCTCGAGACTCTTTGTCCTGGTTTTAATCCATTTACATCCTGAGACCAACTCAATATATTAGTGTTGGGCCTTTGACCATGTCCTGACCTGCAACCATGAAATATATTTGGGTACCCAACATTGACATGAGAATGGTGTGAGTACAAAACAAAGTTGGCCACCACCAATGATGTACACAAAATATCAAGTCGAATTGATAGTTCATACAAGTAAAAAAATGTGGTAGGTAATCTAATGACAACTTGGGTTCCATTAGATATCCAAGATTCACTAAATTAATTCCAATTATTTATCACAATTTCATTTCGTATACCATTTTAATAACTTAATCAATTTCGATCGCATGTTCCATGGGTTAGGTATAAATGTCATATAAATATGGTTAAAAGGTAATAAATATTAATTAATAGAGAAAAAAAATAAATTCCCCATATAAATAGGGATACACATTTCAAAAAAATACATTAACCTCACATCAATGCCAAGGTCTTGGTGGAATGAAATCATTTGGGGAATTAATCCTCTATCCCCTTCCCTAACCCATGAATTTTTTGAAGGATTTTAGTGCCAAAGTATAACATGAATCATGGTCATAGAACCTCACGCAAATATCTCAATCTACCTATCCATGTGAACATTCTTAATTATTAAATCTCCATAACATCAAACAACACAAAATATATTAACTAATTTCATTTTAAATCACAATGAATAAAAAACAATATGGGAATTAATACTATTCCATAACCCATTAACAAATTTATCAATTATTATTTATATTTATTTATCCAAAATTCAAATTCTTGTGCCTTATCCATTTCTTATTATTCAACAGGCCCCATGCCTTAGTCTATGTTCATCAATGTACATTCATTAACCCATATAGAATATTTATCTTTTTAAGTGAATTTCTCATATCTGATTACACAACAACATTAGTATATTTAACCCATTAGGTACACCAACATTTACCATGTATTATCCCATTCAACATATTCATCTATTTCCTTTATAAAAAACTTTAACATATTATAGATTTCCCATTTCATCATCCCATTATATGATCAACATTTAAAATGCACTAAAACCCTAAAGAATTTATAAAATAATTTCATTAAACCATTTTTGTAATACCATTCGACCCCTTTTCCCATTTTTATGTTATGCTAAAAACCCCTTATGAAATGTAACCCTAGGAACATATATTATCATTCCATATAAAACTTAATAAACCATTAAAAAATGTTATAAATGGGATTCACACTTTACTCATGAATCCTTCACTTAACCCCAAGCCTCTATAGGCCCGGGATTTCCATCACTCCCAAATGGTGTCCTTAAAATAGTCATGTCCTTCTCTAAACTTCCCATGAGGATCGCGAGGGGTTCAATTGGTCACATACGCACCCCATTTTAATCAAAAACCCCATCAAAATTGATATCCCAAATAGGTAAATGAAGAAAAACAACAATGTAATAATCTAAATAAAACATTTGGATAATACTTTTAGACCAACTACGTCAAAATCGACGGTGAATGTATCCTCAATCATTACCTTAGATCCAGATTAAAAAACCCCTTATAGCCCCAACCTATATCTCACAAGAAAAAGATTGTTTCAGATTTTAAGAAAGATATGGGAGAAATATGAAAACCCTAATCGAATGGAGGAATCAAAGAGGATATTAGAAATATATGTGGCTTTTATAGACAAAAAATGATGATCCAAATGGCCTTGAATCAAAGGATAATCCCCTATTGGATGCTTGGATCATCCAAGATCATCACTTAGGTTTCATGGGGATATATAGAGTAGAAACCTAAGTTGGGATTTATAAAATCAGGATGTAATTTTGGTAATTTCTTAAAAATACTAGGTCACTCGGTTTACCCACACCGTTATACAAACCAAGCACAAATTTTGCAGAAGATATTACTTGAAAATCACCCCCTTCTGATAGTTTCTGGGGGATTCTGTATAGTTTTCCAAATGTGTACAAGCCTTGGATAATCTACTGTCCATTTCTACACAACTACCTAGGATTCCCTCACAATGTTCACTAACCTTGTGCAAGCTATGAAACATGCACTTGAACTCCCTTTTCTTTGAGGCAATCTTCCAAGCATCAATATGGTTCCGTAACTATAGGTTATTCCACTAGGTCATCCTATCCATTTTCATCTTTTAGGTTTCTGGATTAACATCACAATGCCCACCGAACATAGATCAAGGGAACAAACATTACCCACAAGTCATCCTCACCACAACCACAATACGAACCAAAAAATCATTAAGGATGATTCAACATCAACCATTACAAAACACTAAAACTAAAATGATAAAACATAGACAACAGTTCTCGACTCACTACACATGAAAAATTCCCCCAAATCATGTCATCAATAGGTAGGATCAAATCGGCACCCCCTAGATCTAATACTCTACAAAACTCAAGACCCAAATCACTTGGATCCATTTTCCTATATTTTATAAAATCAAATGGTTGATAATAAGATACCACCTCGAGGAAGAGACATGATCCTTCCAACCAAATTTCTGGAAGATTTCATTCCACAACTATACATCCAAACGCATCCAAAATCTCTCATGTACTTAACCAATTAAACCGCTACCAAATCCCTCTACTAGGGCCAACACACATAAATGGTGACCACTCAAGTCCATCCAATTTGAAACTCTAATAATTTCATCAATAAAAAACATACCTGGTGTTGTTCTCTCCACCATATTTGGTTACATGGTACCTCCACCATCAACAAAGGGTCCCTAGATCTCAACTCACATTTCCCATTATTTAACATGTTCCAACTCACCACATCCAAAAATCTATTGGGGTATGAACACACGATAGAATACATCCCGACAGTAAAAACCATAAGAGAGGAAATACATACACTATATATTCAAGGACTATGACCAATATAACCTTAATCAGGTAAAAATTCAATTAAAAATGATATAGCTACCACAACATGAACCCGTAGGAGGGTCACTCTCACTACACACATTCATGTTTACCATATCAGGTCGGATTGTTCTTGATTGGCTTTCCCGGGAGATACCACTTTTCACTAATAGTATCATACCACTTTATCCCCTTTTAATGTCTTTGATTAATTGAATCCTATCATTATCATACAATTCCCCCTCTATGGAAATTCTCAAATTCTGGTAGAATCTCTTCATCACAGCCTTACTTCCCTCCAGACCTTCATCAGGCTTCATCCTCGGCATGAAACCAAATCACATGGCCAAGCTTGCATCATCATCAAGATGTTACAAAACCACCAAAAGACAAATTATCAAAGAATGTCCACAATATACTTTGTAGTTATTGAACCTAACCTTTTTTTACACAACTTGTCATTATATCAGACCACACACTTTATGACATCAACACAAAATGCACAATCTTCAGAAGAAACTACCTGAAGCTAAAAGGAAACACCTTGCTCATTATTCAGCATGTTCAGGGTCCACATAGATTTTCTAAGGATCATATCAAGCACCTCACAGGATCCCCATTGTCATAAAGGTTCCACTACATCATCTTTATGTTCTCTTATCAACATCCATGACAGACCATTCACTCCCCACTTTAAGAGTGTAATTACCATTGGACACCATGTGGGATTTTAATCACCATGTCTTACGACAGATCACATGAAAAACCTGGAATCATTGACATGTCCATCATGATTTTTCTCCAAACAATATAACGCACATCAACCTGTTCCCTTTCCTAGCTTCTGTGAAAGACACCCATGATTTTTGTCGGCATTCGGTCCACCCCGAGGACCTCAACCAAGGCCATAAAGGGTTAACATCCCATCATCAAGCTTCAAATATAATTTCTCCATGATCATAAACGTCATAATGTCTATCATCCAATGAAACACTATCATGTCTCTTGGCATGATCTTGGGATTCTCATTGTACCTAGGAAGATATCAAGATATTGGCCATGCTTTCAACTAGATGAGGTACGCTAAAAATTTGTTGAGGATCTTCACCATCCACTTATCAATTTATAATGTCCAACTACGTGGCATCATGACATTTCAAGGATCTCAAAATCATATGTGGAATAGATCTAATCTACACCTAACCTCCAATGCTAATATGTTTTTTTCCAACAATTTGTATCCATCGCACTATTATAATATCACAATGTATTTGTGAACCAAAATTTCTGGTGTCACTACATCCACCACTCTACTCTAATTCTTATGATGCATCCCTACCTGCTACCAACCAATGTACAATGGGCTACCAAATTAATCGATCCAAAGGACCCTGACAATCCAACATGTATATGTCTGTATCCCATCACACACTTACATACCTAACCATGTCTCATTGTTATTAAACCTCATATGCCTTGATGAAGCCTCTACAACTCACCTAATAAATAAACCATTTTTTCAAACATGTTTAGCCATGTGACCACACTCACCGTGTGTTTCACCATCAAGAGAATGAATAAAATAGTACTTCATTCACCGTAGTCAGTTTTTCTCAAAAAAAATTCCGAGACATCCATTAATCCTCACTCAAATATTTGATTCTGGCATTCATATGATAAAACCATTCAAAAAAAATCCTTACCTCCTATAAAAAGTATTACTGTTCCCTTATGAATAAACTAGGCATAAATATACCATTCATTAAAAAATGGGGTACTTAATATGCACTGACACCACCCCTAAAGCATCTCCTATTATTCATATTCCAAGATACTTAGACCACTAGCCTATCCTCCAACGAGGCCACCCATGATTTTTGGAAGTTATCCTCAAATAAACACAAATAAAGTTAACAATTAACCATCAACCTTCCCAATTAGCCCTGAAGTCCAATCCCATTCCATTGAACAGTCTGAGTGCCACTATCAAAGTCCAAAACATCTACTTGTGAGATACGCACCCAAAAGTAATAGATATCATTTCCGACCTCTCTTATAGGTCTATATTATGGTTTAATGACACCAAAACCCTAGAATATAATCACAACCAATGGAATACATTTGTCAAATCTCAAAACCAGACATATCCAGACATGAAAAATGCTATGCATTTGAATGAAACTCTCACACACATTTCGATGAACACTACGACGAGCACACCAAACAACCATCTTAAATAGGTTCTGTAACAATGGTGTAATCATTAACTGGAACAATGATCAGAACATCATATCCGGGATTCAAAAAAACATATCACAAGGTCTCTACTCATAAGGGCACTCAGTCACAAACACCATCCATAGGTTACAACTTGCAATACATATTATAATGAACCATGAGAGTTTCTTCCCTAAAATTACCAAACAACACCCCCCAACCCAAAAGCCCCAACCCTTCTAATGGATCCATAAAAAGACCTCCCTGGCCATATGATAGCCGAATGGGCCTCCAAATCCAAATCCAACGCCTCAAACTAGGCTACTCTCGTTGCCCAAAAACCGCACATACAATAGTCAACATGAAATACAAATTATACCCACATTTCAACCCATTCATTCTCATTTTGAACTTATCATTCATTTGATGCATTGAAGAATGAATAATTTAGTTAATCCTGAGTGTTTTTTAAACACCTTTTGAAACCAATTATTCTATTCCAAGATGATCCCTTCCACTTAGATGCATTTTACATATTGAGACTTGTTACAATAACCATTTTAACTCATTTTAATTGTTAATTTGGAAAATTTCAGTAATAATGTTTCCATCATTATGAATAACTTTTTATTTTTGACATTGCATCATCCTTTACATATTTATAAAAACCCAAAACATTAACCTAGTCACAAAATTTCCTTATAAATGATATTCCATAACTATTCGTTGACATTATTTTTTTTAACCCACTTACAAAACCATTTTTAAAATTCATTACTTTTAAATTTATCAATGTATTAAATTTTATTCTACTATCTTTTCCTCACACACCCATCATGTGTGTGTGATTATAATAATGCATGACACCTATATCCTAAGGTGCCTAAAATGATGAACGAACAAACTACCTCTACCATTGTGATGATGAGAGAAATATCATAAATAAATCTAATCACAGAACATGTTCCTTATATAATTTTGAAAGAGCACTGAAATAAAACAACACACATCAACAAATTCAATTCCCCACCAGGGAGACTTGGGTTTTCCTTCTTACATAGTATAGTGACTCCCAAGCACGAGCACATTACCAAGGCCTGACACATCCTATTCTCTTGTCTACCATCCCCAAATTTTAAAAATGATAAAATAACTCCACATGTACCACTTTTTAACATCAAAAACCCCAAATCCACTTAGTTGGTGCTCCGAACCTAGTTGTCCCATGATTTCAAGTGTGCCTCCTTATTAGGTTTCGGTTTCCGAGTAAAAGCAAGGGGTCTAATAAGTCACATTGGAAGTCTATACACTCTTTATCAGGATAAGACACAACATATCACAATATAAATAGAGGAAGAAATATGAAAAATGAATAAAAAAGAAAAACTGACCATTTCCCATCTTGGTACAAACCAAAAATAATATATAACCATTCCATGCCATGCTATTAGTGGAATTAAATGAAACCCAAAATATGAAATTATGTTTGGGTCCTTCTACATGTATATACTGAGAACAACTCCACATATCAGTGTAGGGCCTTTTACCTTTTCTTGACCAGCAACCAAGAAATATTCTTTAGTACCCAATGGCGTCAGGATCAAGGTGTTTGCACAAAAATTAGTAGGAAACCAAAAAAATGTCTAAAAAATATCTCGTCTAATAGATTATTCTTATATGTATAAAATATATGGTAGGTAAAAAAATGAAATATCAGGATACATTAGACATCTATGGTTCACTTAATTAATTCACAAAATCTACCACAATTTAATTTTATACACCATCTTCATTACATAATCTATTTTGATCACATTTTCCATGGGTGAGTCCCTAATGTAATCTACAAAAGTGTATGAGGTAGTCAAGAACAATTCCTAGGGGAAAAAAATTAACTCTATATATCAATAGGGATATACATTTCACATTAATAAATTATCATCACCTTGATGCCTTAGTCCTTGTGAAAGGAAACCTTTTGTTGAATAAATCCTTTGTCCCCTTCTATTACTTCTTCATTATGGGGTGGGGTTTGGAGCCTCAGTCTAACTCAACCTATAGGTGTTGAACCTCAATTATATACCCAACACTACCATTACATCTGCACATGAATAGATATCATTTCACCAAAACAAACCATAACACGACACATCCTAAAAAATTCAATTGTAAATCCCAATCCATAACAAACAACATGTGAATTAATAATATGAAATTACCCATAAAATCATTAACCAATTACAATTAATAGTTATCAATACAAATTAACATTCTCATGGCTTTACTCTTTATGTTTATTCAACAAAACATATTCCATAAATAATATTTATCAATGTTAATTCATTATCACATTTAACACTTTTAAACATTCATGTATATCTCTCATATCTCGTAACACAACAAATTTCTTACATTCAACCGATTTAGTGTACCACTAGTTCCCATGTATTTACCTATTCTACATATTCATCTATTTTCATATTAATTTAAATTATCACATTCCACATTTACCATTCCATCATCCAATTATATGCTCACCATTTAATATGAACTACCCCCTAATGAAATTTCTAACCAAATTTTGTTAAACAATTAGAATAATCTCATTCAACCACATTTACACAGTTTTGTGTAATACTAAACAACCCCATATTCCTTATTACACTATGAATCTCTATTATCATTCCATTTACAAATTAATCAATCATTAAAAAATGTTCTACATGGGAATCACACTTTTCTCAGAAATCCTTCACTTAACTATATCACTCTCTAGGTCCAGAAATTATGACACATCTCACGAGGATAATGAGGGATTAAATTGGTGACATAAATAAGAAATTTTTATAAAAAAACTCCAACATATTTGAGAAATAAGATAGTGAAGGGAAGAACACAAGATCCCTGAAAAAATACTCAAAAAACCAATGGGATATACATGTAGACTACCTACCTCAAAATAAATGATTAATTCATCCTAAATCATTTAATTCAATCCAAATTCAAGAACCCCTTGAATCACTAACTGAGATATCAAAAAAAAAGGGTTTTAGATATTTTGAAGAAATGGTAGAATGATGAAAATACTAATAAAAAAGATGATGAAATGATGAGATTAGATATACATGGTGCTTGGATCTGCAACCAACGATGCCCCAAATGCGAAAGAATCAAAGGATTATCAACATATGGAGTCTTGGGTTGTCCATTTTTTCACTAGGGTTTATAGGAGTGAAATGGAGGAGAATATTGAGTAGGGTTTTATAATACAGTGATGGAATTTTTGTAATTTTCCACAAAATTGGCCACACAGTTTAACCATGCGGTTTTACAAACTGTGAGCAAACTATATAGAATCTACCTCCCCAAAATCACACATTCTTAAGGTTTCTGGTGGATTCCACACTATTAACCAAAATATTTTCAAACCATGTGTATGCCTCTGTCCATTGTTTCATGACTACCTAGGATTCCTATCCAGTTTTCATTGACAATGCACAAACATTGAAACATGCCTGAGAACAATCTTTTCTCCCTCTTTCATTTTCCAAACCCCCAGAACACCCACTATCCTTCATATAAACATGGGGGAATACATATCTAGAAAAAAATAAGGGGACATCCCAAAACAAAAACCAAACAAAACTTAATAATAAATGGAATCTTAGAACTATATTACATGAACAGACGATAGTGTTGACGAAAAAATCAAATTTCATAAAAACATTATTGTATTTTATTTATTTTTACCCATTTGTGGTGATAAATTAATTAATTTTTATATTAAATGAAATTATTATGGATTTAGCTACATTTTATTATTCAAAATGCATATATAGAAAATTACATGTGGGTAAATGTATTCATCATAAAGGGATGTATAGGCACATGTATTGATATATTACTGATTTAATTATACCCCCAAATTTAATGTACTCTATTAAAATATATGAAAAAATTGTTTGATATGTCATGTAATATGTATAATTGTGTAATAAGGAATATGTTCATTTGACCATTTAATGTGTTTTCTATAGAAGATAATTAAGGATCAATATAATGTGATCAGGTCGATTGTATATAATATCATTGATATGATTCATATATACTCTATTTAATTTTCCCACCAAAATGAGTTGTTATATTGATGTTTTATTTGTATTATAATGTCAAATTTTTAATTCATTATCACGTATTGTTATTTAATTATATTTCATAACTAATTATTTATTTTCCCATAGTTTTATAGACATTGTAGTTACATATAATGAACACAATTATATGATTATTTTTATTAGTAGCTGATACAATATTTATTTAACAAGAATGAATTACTAATTTTTATTTATAAAACATCAGGTTACAATAATATTATATTAAAAAATACCCTATATTATTTAATTTATAACCACGATTATACAATGATTTTTGAATCAAAATTGGAATTCTTAAAATCATTGTCCGGAAATTCGGTATATCATATGATGGATTATTATAATGTTGTTAGTAGAGATATATAATGTTATTTTCTATTCTAATATCATACATGTAAAAGATAATAATAACTAATGTGAAATGAAATAATGATTATTATTTCATAATCACTTATTAAATAATCAAAATGGAAATATAGTCTAAATTGGTTATTAAATAATGTACCTGAAATTTAAAAAAATGAAAATATTTTTTACACTTGTGAGATTAATAATTTTTCTTTGATAAAGATGTTATATTATTTATAGAGACTATGAGAACATAATACTTCATTGGAAATTTTTTTTTGATTCTACGGGAAGATATAATGTAAGTGTAAAAAATAAAATATTAAAATTAAAATTTATTCATCATTGTGAAAATTTTTCTCCTAAATAAATAATATATAGTTTGGGATGAGACAATTTTGGGGGAACTAAATTATCATATAATTGTAATATCATGGTTTTTGAAAATTTTAATCCTCTCTTGTAAAGTAAAATATATATTTTCACCATAAAATATATAGTTTTTGGATTTAGGCCATAAGGGGTGGTATCTTAAAAAACTAACTGAAATCACCAATATGTTCTATGTGTAGGCTCATTTGTAGATTGTTAGTTGTTTAAGTATAAATAGGAGCTGTAGTGTCCACTAAAATGAATGTGTATACTCACTAATATGTTAATGGTCCACTAGGTACATGATTGTTCTATAGGGTACATAGGGTTTGACTTCGATATTTGGGTAATTGTTTTATTAATAATAAATAAATAACATAGACACTCCTCAATCATTACATTCCAATTTAAAACACTAAGTGTGTCATTAAAATTTGTTCTCACTATAATTTCCTTAGTTGCAACTAATCAATTATTGTTTATCAATTTTATAATATAAAGATGTTTTTTCATTGCAATAATTCTAACATCAATGAGGACATTAATTATTCTTTCACTCATTTCTTATATTGTATTTTTTTAATCTATAAAATTTTATAACTTTATTTCTATCAATGATTGGAGAGAATAATTTTATTTTTTTAAGATAATGGATAATCTTACTATGATAAATAATTGTTGGTAGTCAGTTACATATGAAAAAAAATTTATATATTTTCTTGATGTGATTTTTGAGATGAATAGTTTAGGTTAGGGTGAAAAAATTGGGTATAAATGGTTGGTTATTTTGTTGATAAATTTAGAATATTCTATAATTCTTCAACCAACAATCCAAATATTTTTTATTGAAATTTTGATATATTTACCACTACATTTCTACAATGTTAATAGATTAGTTAATGTGTATGAATCCTGAATAAGTCACATAGGGTGGGATAAATAATGATGTATCTTTAAATTGATATCGTCTGTTTTTAAGAAGTCTTTAGGGTGAATAAAACATTCATCAATAAGTTCAATATTTTTATTACATTTTTATTGTTGAGAACTCTCATCTTGGAATAATCAAGTAAATGTATTAGAGTTTAATGATAATGTATCATCGAAGGCAATATGTATCATTTTGAGGAGTTTTATTATAATGCATCCAATTAGGTTGAGGATTGAAGACCTATTTATATTATTAGATATGTTATATAATGTTATGTGGTGTTTATTAACCATAGTTTATCATTTAAAAGATGGATATATTGATATTTTAAGGATGATAACCCTAGAATAAATATATGGATTAATGAACTTTAGAATGTTATCTATATCAATATAGGGTAATGGGAGACCATTATTGAAATATTCAACATCATTAATTTTGTATGGTATTTTTTTAAATGTGCTTGGTTATAAAGAACAAAATATATGTGATCGATTCAGATTGTTAATAATGTTTTTGTTGAATTTGTTTTCTAAAGGGAAGAAAAATTTGAAATTCTTCCTTGGATATGATGATATTGTTTATCAGTTTTTATCATTATGACCTATGAGTATAGTGATAAAATATGTTATAGATAGCTCAAGAATAAGGATACTTTAGTGATGACGACGTTCATAAAGTTAAATGTTTATGATGATATTATATTTGGAAATGATTTACTGTGTATAAATAATGGTTGTTCTATATAATATCTAAAAATATGTTATATTTGGGAATAACCCTATTTGTTTTAATTTTTTATCACAATTATGTTTAGGATGAAAAAACGTTGCGAATTATGATCCTAATCATATCTTAGATGGTAAGAGAAGGATGTGATACATGGTATTCTTCCATGTAAGAATTTTTAATTAGTAATTTAGGGTCTAGGGACATGTGGAATATTTACATCGTATATGAAGGGTGTTACTCATGGTGTAATTACCAAATATAACCACTATTGAATAATCACCCTAGCTTAAATTTAATATGACATTAGTTAAGACTATCTATATTCCAGAGTCAATAAAAATGTTGATGGGTTTTATCCATATCATGATGAGATAATTCCATAAATTTAGAGTATTCTAACATTGTAAAGTATCTAAAGATATAATTATCATGAATATCAGAGTATGAATATTAAATATAAGCAATGTTATAAAATTTAATGATGATTAATATATACTAACACTAAAAAAACCTGCAGTCATCACCAACTAGTTGGACACCATATATATGTTAAACAAAATAATGTGTAATTGTATTTACTATGATCCATGATCCTCACCTCATCCATGTCTCCCAAACGAGTCAATATACATATGAATGATCACATGAACAAATTTTTCTTGATGAAAATAGAAACATATATTTTTCACAAGCTCCAATGTTATTTTCATGGGTGTGTATGGATAAGTCATTAGTTTCTCCCCAAAAACCCTTAATATATATTATTATATGTGTATGTATTTAAGATGAAATGAAATGATATAAAATAAACTAGATAATTGAATAATAAAGTGAAAAATGAGGCCACCATAATACACTATGACATACACAGGCATTCAATTTAATAATTTTATAAAGTGAAAAACAATATAGTCAATCATTCATTTATTGATTTTATAATAGTCTTCTATTGTTAGGTTACCCAATTCTACTGGACAAGTGACCCAACCCATACCTGATGTATAATGGCCCATAAAATTAATAAATATTATTAAATGATTTTTTGTTTATCTATCCCTTAAATAGACACAAGGTATTTTAAGATGTAGTTACTTTTGAATATTAGGAACCAACAATTGAAAACATGGAATGAAAATAATATAATCTTTTATTTAAACTCCATAATGATATTCTAACATCCTTTGAGCTCTTAAGGATCCATGGGGTTGCCTAGGGAATACATAAACAATGATATGAGATAAAAATCCTATTAAGGGAATCAACATATATATGAATCACATTACATGGGTTAGAGATCATAAAATGATAACATACAAAATAATTATACAAAAATAAATATAAAGAATCATTTCATGTTTTACATGGGATCATGTAATTATGGAATCATACTAAAGCTATAAAAAATAACCATAACATAATCATGAGTCTAGAATAATTTCCAATACCATTGAACATGGTGGAGAATGAAAAAAGGCTATCATACGATACCATTTCACATGGTGGAGCCGAAGACAGGCAAACTGCTAAGACCATGGACATAGAAGACGATGTTACATAAAGGAATACGGTTTTGTCTATGTCTCAACATGATGTCTCATGAGACAATACATTACCCTATGAATTGGAGGACTATATTGGTGCACCCATAATAACTTCTTCAGTCATATGTGTCCCACATAAATATACAAACGTAAACATAATTGTTTCCCATGGAATATCATGGGTATCATAATAATGTCATAAGGAAAAAAATGGTAAAATCAAAAATTTATCCATGAAATAATTGATTTAAATCATTCATGGACCATTAAAATTTAATATAGATATATAATATGGTAGGTAATAAAAAATTTATGTTAACAGAATTTAAATTAGTGATTATGAATCTATAGAAATGAGTTATTTTAGTGTAGATTGAAAGAAAATATGGACGATACTTTAAGGAGAAAAAATAATAATTGTTTAAATAGTACCGTAAATGTATTAAGATATTTTTTCAGGATAAGTTGAGTAATTATAGAAAATAATGGTGGATAGAAATATATTATATATTTTAAAGAAATTTGGTTATGGAATGGAGAAGCTACAATTAATCGGGTTTGATTATCTTAATTGATTGAAAAGGAAATCATATAATACCAATATATCCATATAATATTAAAAAAAAGTGATATGGGTACAAATATATTTACCATAAAAATATAATAAATAAACAGTAATTAAGAATAATTAAGACTAACACTTGTGTAAAGGGAGAGAGAGTGCAACCTAATGGAAAAATGGGGGTTTCTAGAGAATCTCGTACCCTATGTCTGGAAGTGTTCTACGGTTTCCCTTAATGTATTTCATTATGAAATTAGATTCAATCATAATTAAATTAATAACAAAATTTAAATAAATTTATTATCAAAAAAATTATTTACTTCATTTATGGCCATTTTTATGAGTATAGTGTAAAATTTCATCGTTATGTAGTTTTAGTTTATAGATTTTATAATTTGATCCCTTGTGTTTAGTTTTCAGTGTTCTTTTCAAATAGAATATAAATAAATGATATATAATTATAGGATATTTACGGTCCAAAATAATTATATATATATATATATCTATTTCCTTTTAAAAATATTATAATGATTCATTATATGAAATGTCAATGATAAACGTAAGTTTATATTGTTTAATTTTCAATCATAAAGAAATAGTTTTTTTATTTAATATTATAAACAAATAATAGGTCCATAATAGTGAATATTATTTAATATATATATTATTATATATTTTATACATAAAAATGGTTTCATGACTATAATTGAAGGAATTAAATGGAAAATGAATACACATCATCCACAAGGCTGGTAAATCCCCACATCACGGACGATGTATCCATTTTTAAAATAGATGACTGATTAAATAGATTTTATGATAGATTATTAACTTAACATAATAACATTATAGTATATAAAATATAATGGTGTATCAATTCCACTATTGTATTGGTAGGTGTATATATGTTCATAATAGGAAAAAAATTAAATAAAAATGAAATAGGATTTTACCTCTTGAATTTCTTCTCCATCAGAACCTTCATGAGGAACCTATGTTTATTAATTTACATAGACCAAAGGCATAGGGATGTGGGTGGAGAGTATATGAGGATAACAATGATGAATTTTGACAAGCATCAAGGCTTTGCACTTTTTAATGGAAGGGGTGGGATTTATCATTAGAAGAGTGAATTGTTTTTTATTCAATTATTTATTTCATTATCTCAAGATTATGAAAATGATTATTTTTGTGACTAAATATCATAAATATAAAATGTGATTTGAAATAATGTCCAATCATATCATCAGTGAAACTAACATAACTCAACAATTAATTTGTTTACATATAATGTTAAATAAAATAAATTATTGTACTTCATTATTCAATAAAAATCATTTATTTTAAAAAAATCCCAAAAAATTAAACTTAATTTTTTTTGAAATTTATTATTAAAAAAGACACCATATTATGAAAATTACTTTCTAAATGTGTGGAATTTAATTATAAATTAAAATAAAAAATTATGTGAAAAATACTTATTTTAAAATTATAACTGATTTAATAACACCTTAAAAAATAAATAATATAAAGTAAAATTTTATTATAATCATAAGACAACAGAATTATTAATTTATGTAAATATTTTATGTATATAAATTATATTTTAAATATATATATTATTTGTAAAATTATAATCATTTAATTTTTACTGGAATATGAATACTTAATTTATTATTTTGAATGGATTTATTTATTTGTTACATATAAAAAACTTGTTTTGTTTTTTTTCATAAGGTACATAATGTTTATTTATACATTCATAGTTGTAGTTATTATTCTATTAGGTGAATTACTATTCCTAATGGTCATATGACTATTCTAGTGGTCATGTTGCTTTTCTATTAGTATATGTTACTTTGTTTCTAGAAATGCTTCTTATTTAATTCATTCATAATTTATAATGATTCTATTGTTTTACCTATGTATCTATATATCATAATTATAGGATGGCAAATTACATTTATTGAATTATTTTTCATTAAAATCTTCCCGTATTATGAAATTTCTCCCTTGAAAATTATTTTTAAAATTAAGTGGAAACATGTTATGTATATTTTCTTTCACTGATTCCTCTTGTACACTTGTGTCCTCTTTATACTTGGTTACACAATAGTACTATAACCATGAGAGTATTGAGGTTTCTTAGTAAATTATCTATACAATCAAATATATTATCTAGATTCTCCACGTAAGAGATATAAATTTCCAATTATACAACCAATGGATTCATTATTTTTGAGGGATATGGTAACTACTTCATCAAAAAGGATATATAGAATACATCATGTAATTGATAAGGCGTTTATTTTTTTTCTAAAATATGGTTCGTAACTCCAACACAATGATGAATTTAGAAGGGGATAATGTACCTCAATCTCAAATTTCAATTCTTCGCAAATCACATGGTCAACTTCCATATTGATATGAAAATGAATACCATGTCCATATCTTTAAAATTAGGTTCCCATAGACAATTCAATACATATCTCTTCTAATGAATTTTGGCATACCAAATATAATTCATGATGGTTTTCATCATTTCATTAATTTTTTTGATCATTTTTTGTCCCATTATCTTATGTTCTCTATCTTTATCATATTTGTTATGTGTTTTCAATCTTTTAAAATAAGGGGATTCATATAGTCACTTTTCAATGATTGAGGGGAAACAATTATATTATGAGAACTCAACCAGATGTTAGTATTTATCCCACCCCATTTGAAGTCAATAGTATATGACAACATCTTTTCTTCATGTTTGTGAAAGGTTCTCCCTTATAAGCCATTAAGATCAAGTATGATATGTTGTACTAATGGTCAGACCAATTTTTAGAGCGTGTTGGTGAATTTTCCAGAACATGGATTTGAATATATAATTTCGAATAGATTCAATCGATATGGGTAATCCATGTATCCATAGAACATTAAATAAGAATATATATGTTATTTTTCCTAGTTATAAGTCCTATTAAATTATGATAATTTGATTTTTCATTTTAATATGATCCATAACAACACATAATCCATGTCTACCTCAATATGCCTTCATATATCTAATAAAAATGTTCGTGGGGATTTTATCCACTTTCCTTTTTGGTATGGGTAATAGGTTCATCATCCCCTTATACTTTTTTCATTCATCCTTAAATTAATTGTATTTTTTTAATTATATGAATATTTTGTTACATTCATTTTCATATTTTTCCACTAATAGTTGTCTCAAATATCTCGATACATCTTTGTTCATCCTGGGAAAATAAAGAATGTTGATATTTGTGAATAATTTAATATCTCATTATTAAGCTTGATACAGGATTGTAAAAATAATCATGTCCCACATATTATGACTCCTTTGTAAAAAAATTTAAAAAAAGAGGATGTAAAAATTTGATATCTTCCATCATTCTATGAATTTCATAATCATTTCATCGAGAACAAATTTTCTCACCATAAACGATGGTTTTGAAATCATTTAAGAAATGATTTTTCATTTCCCTTACATAATAATTCCAATTTTATTCCTCTGTAAAATCTATGAATATTTGGTCCTTCTCAAATATCATTATTTTTAATGACGTAGGATCAATACTACTTAGGGAATCTACCACATTATATTTATTTAGCAGTATTGTAGTTGATATAAAATCCATAATCCTAGATGAGCTCTGACTCTATTCTATAGAACATATTAATATTATTATAAATGAATATATATTTTAGTCTGATAGGATTATAATATATACCATAGTTATCCCAATAGAGTTAATGCTGCTATATTTTCCATAAAAATCCATAGCTACAAAATCTTTATCATCTGTGGGACAATGTTTATCAATAACTTTATCTTCCTTGAGTATTAGGATAATAAATTTTCATTTTTCATTATTAAACATATCTTATTTTTATATTAACAATATTGGTATACCACAAATAGTTACTTACTTTCCAGAAGTTTGAGTGTCGGTGCAATGATATGCCTTTTTTTCCAAATCATTGAACCATTTTTCACATTCACTAGTATAAAAAAGCATTACACCCATATGAGTCATATGGGATAATTGGTTACCCAATCATTATATGTTCTTTATAATTAATTTTAAATACCCATCATGACAATGGAAACTATATATATTTGTTAATGATGTTGGCATGTTCTGCTCTTCGATTTACATTTATTTGGAATATTCCATTCATATTATTTTTTGGTTGATAAAATTCCACAAAAATTATAACTCCTCTATCAGAAACACATATTTACTATGATTTTAATAAATTTTATACCATATTAAATAAATAAAAATTTTATGAAAATGATTCTCTTGTTCCACCATGCTCTTTTAGTAGATTAGAATATCATCTATAAAGAATTCCATAAATTTTTTTAGGTCCTCTCTATAACTGTATTTGTTATGTCCATAATTTTTTTTAGATAATTAGTGAGTCTAAAAGTCATTACTATGAAATCATATTTTCCATATCTCGTTTTAAGGGAATTTATGGAAACACATTCCTTATTAACCTTTAATCAGTGAAAACCTGACCAATGATCCTCCTTTGAGAAATACATAGTCCCATGTATTTTTTAAAATATTCATTTCTCTGTGGAATTTGATACTTCATCATTATTATTATTTATAGGTCACTATTAACAATAAAAAGGTCATTAATCCATCGTTCTTAGTGACAAAGAGGACTAGAATAACACATGGTGAAGCAATTGGTAATATAAAACCCTTCTCTAGATTCTCTAGTAATTTCTTCTTCAATTATTCTTGAACAATAGGGGACATTATATATCTAGTATTTGATATAGGAATATATATGTGTATAATTTAAATTCAGAACATAACTAATTTCTTAAGAGGAAGGACATTATATTTTCAGAAAACACAACATTATAGTCCCTCAAAATTGTAATATTCTCAAGTAAGATTATATCCATTTTCTCAATCACATGGGTATGTCATTATTTATCATAAGGTAATATTATCACAAATTTATTAATGGATTAATAATTTGATTCATCCTTATCCTTAAAAATTTATTATATTGGATGATTCTATGTGTTGCGAATAGTTTTATCCTTTCTACAATATTTTTATCTGAATTACTTAATGATAACCAATCTAATTTGGAGAAAAGAATAAAAATTCACCAATGGAATTCAAAAATTACTTCCAAAAAATAAATTTCCAAAAAATTTCCCATATGATACAGTAACAATAGATGTTTTCCCTAATGATATTAATTAATTTGCAGTGGTGACTCAATGTACATCGAAAACATACATGTTATGAATATTTGGAAGGATGAAAAGTATAATAAGATAAGCAGAGCGCTTATGTATATATTAATTATACTTCAATCATCATGACACATCTCATAATAGGCTCTTACTCATTCCATTTTCCATGGAAATCATTGGTTCACATTAAAAATGTATGTTCGTGGAATAGATCATTCACATAGATAATACCCTACATCTTTACAACTATGATAGAGAACTATATGGGGTAACCTTGTTATAAATTTATGTCCCAACGTATTTTTAAAAAGAATTTTCATTTTACATCATAAAATGTTCTCTTTATGTATATATTATCTACTTATGATGCATATCCTCATCCTCTTGAGATAGATTACCTGATTTTTCTTCACACACTTATGAAATGTATCTAATTTATTATTCATTTATGTTTCATCTTTATTTTCCTAACATATATGAGACAACATCCTTCTATTATATGATGTTTTGGGAAACAAAACTATTTTATGGTTGTTAATTATACTAATTGATAACTAGACTATAATAAACCAAATTTATGTTACTCCATCATCAAATAGGTAACGAATATCAACAGGTAAATCATCACATTTACAACCACATTTATTTTTGTCACATGTTCTCCTATTTTATTCAATTAACTATGAAAAATAATGTACCATTATTTGGGAATTGAATAAATAACTACTAAACATATAAAAAGAAAACATTAAAATTATAAAGATAAATTTTTTAATGGTAGGTATATCATCATATGAGATTACCTATGTTTCAATAAATGTTTTAAACGGTGATATAATTATCTATAGGATTTTTAAAAAAATTTAATAATCATAATATACATGAATAACTAGACCATCCACTGATACCAACTATAAAATCCCTACAATCATTCACATATTATTAGATCATAATATGACTTCAAATAAATAATAAGGACCATAATCTATAGTGTTGATAAATGATTTGTTATATACACCTAAATTCATGGAAAAAAAATAAAAACATATTTATTTAAACTCAATAATAATATCCGAACTTCGATTGAATTCGTAGATTTTCATTGGATAGCCAGGGGAATACATGAACAAAGGGATTATCTAAAGTGTGGAGTAAGTGAATAAAAATAAAAATAATTCCTAGTAAATGGGTTCTACGGCATTACATGATGGACCAAAGAGGTGTGTAACATGAATAATCCTATGGATGAATAACATGGTTTAAAAGGGATCAGGTAAAGATGGAATCAAAGGAATGTGGAAACAATATAAAAGAAGAAATAAATAAGATTCAAAATGATAATATCCAATACCTTTGAATATGGTGGAGAATTATTCCATTCTATAATCTAATACCATTGGAAATGGTGGATCATGAATCAACGATTACATCAATGATCAATTCATATGGTGGACCACGTACCCCAAAGGAATCTGGATTACACACTATTCCAACATGACATATCATGAGACTAAACATTATCCAATGAATTGGTGCGATATCAATGAAAAACTGTTGTAACATTTTCCTGAATTTATGTTCCACATATATAAAAAATATAAATAAATTGTTACTCATCCAATGAAATCGGTATCATAATCCATCATAAGACGTAATAAATTGGAATATCATATAGGATTCCATAAATTAATGGATACAAGTCATTAATGTAAAAAATAAAGGTAAAATAGTAATATATTATAAAAAATGATGGCCAAAATAATTGAAAATGTTAAAAAAAATTCTTTAATAGTTTTTAGGAATGATTTATTTTAGTTCATTTAAAAGAAAAAATATTTACAGTCATTAAAGAGAAAAAGGATTACATATATGAATAGAACCATAAATGCACAAATATAGTTTTTTATGATAGAATAATTAATTTTAAATAATAACGGTCTTTTATAAAATATTATGGTGTGAACATAATAATGGGTATGAAACTAAGAAGATCCCTTAAACCATGCTTACATATCGGGAAGGGATTAAAAGGAGAACTTATAAAACATGTATCAAACAATCAATGGAAGAATAACTTATATATAGACATATTTTTAGAGTATAAATATGTTTTTATGAATATTAATTAACATGGATTAGGAATAAAATTTTGGGAAATTGGGAGATAGTGATACCTAAAGGAATAATGGTGGATCAATGATAACCACTTACCATATTTCTGAAATTGATATTAACTTACACTTACTATCCTAGGTAATGAAATTAAATTCAATTCAAATTTTATTAAGAACCCATTAATGATGTATTTTATTTATTATATATTTTTATGTTTATTTATGATCGTTTTGATTTGTTATAAGATTAAATTAATTTGTTCGGTTGTGTTTATTTCATGATTTTATGAAAAGTTCCATTCTGTTTAATTATCCAATATCATGTAAAATGGAATCAAAATTATTGAATAGGGAATATAGGATATTTATGATCTGATATAATTTTAACGAAATCCATATATAATTTTTTATATAAAATACATAGAATTTTTAGATATAATGTGAATAAAGAACATTAGTTCATTATGGTGAATTTTCAAGCATCATAAACTAGTTTTGATATATTATTTAATATGAGGCATATATAATTGTTTTAGAGCATTAAATAATATGAAATACATATATGAACATTTTTTAAACTTAAAAATGGTTCTAGTACCATCCTTGATTAAGGTAATGGAAAATTAAAACCCTCCATAATTGATGGTGGTTAATCCACACATCAAGGGCGGTGTTTTAATTTTTTTGAATAAAATTTGGGTAAATATTAAAGGAATATAGATTATTCTATTACCAAAAATAAAATTATATTGAATATAATTTACTAGAGTTATCATAACAATTGGGATAGTGAGCTGAGGATAGCATAACAAATGAAAAAAAGTAAAAGAAAATGAAACTGAATTTTTTCTCTTGAATTTCTTATCATTGAGAACCTCCTTGAGGCATATGGGATTGGTACATTTTTAAGATCAAGGGATCATAGACATAGGGGAGAGTCTTGGGAAGGTATTTTGAAGAATTTTAAAATTCTCCTTGGAATTTATATTTGAGGATAATGGGTAGTATTTATAGTCATATGAGATGAGTTTTCCCGTTACATTATTCATTTGTGTATTATTTTGGATCAGTACTCTAAATATTGTTGATTAATGAGAGTAAAAATAGTAAAAATGGATTTTGATTTATATATAATCTACACTTGCATATTCTATGTATTAATATTGACTAAAAAAATTCAATTATTTAATTTTAATTTTAAATACTGTAAATTACTATGTGTCATTATTCACAAAAAAGGAAATTCTTTAGAAAAAAATCCCAAAAATTTACAATAATCAATTTAAAAATATGTATAATATATAAATTAAGGCCATTTTATGAAAATAGTTTTAAAATTATGAGAAATTATACATTATTATAAATTATTTATTTACTTGAAAAAATATTAATTTTATAATTATAAATAATTTTATGAGATTTTTAAATTTTAATTAAATTATCATGAAATTATCATAAAATAATAAGAAAAAACATAATATTAATTTTTTATCTATTTTATGAAAATTAATTTTCAATTAAATTATTATACTAATTTTAATATTGTAAAAAAAAATTTCTATTTCATAAAAATAATAATAAATATTTTATAATTTTGAAATATATTATTCTTATATTTCAAGATATAAATAATTTTTTTTCATAATACACTTAAATTCTTTTTATATATTCATAGTTTAATTAACTATTCTATTTGATTAATTTTTTCGTAATGGTCCCATTAATTTTCCAATGGTAAATTTATTATTCCATTTGTATAGGTTCCTTACATTCTCAAAATAAATCTTATTTTAGTCATTCTTAACATTTAACAGTTGTATTATGTTATCTACGATATGAAATTATTATATTAAGGTATATTTAATTGATACAAATCATGGTCGTTACATTAAGACTCATTTTAGTAATCATCTATCTAATTTAACCACTACCAGAAGTGTAAGTATATTATTATCTAGAAAAATACAATCATAACCCAAAATCCCCCTAATAATATATATGATCTACCATCTATAGCTCATTGCATAAATTTACCATCCCTTCATACCTAGGTTTGTCTAACCCCAACATGGAATACATATAAACTAAAGGTCCACTATCTCAAAAAAACCTAACTCATGATAGGTTCCAACATTATGAAATAAAGGACTCATCCACTCTAATAGAAGTCCAGCTGATGATATCTCACATTGGGAGGTGATTGGACTGAGCGTATATCAATCTAACTGACTCTATAACACATGAAATGAGTTAACACATGTAGAAAAATGAAATATAATCATAGGGATTGAAAGCCACCAAATATAACCCCAAATCCTCATAGGGTTTTATTTAATAAGAGCCTCCCACTCATATACTAACCACCCAACCCACCAATCATGGTGTCAAAAGGTTCATACAATCCCCCCTTGACCACTAATCAACCCTAACATCTCACATTAATCAATATTAGTGAAAACAATACCATAAGATCCACTTTCATAGACCTCATTTATTAATACCATCTCAAGAAACCTAGATTTAACCCACTCAAAATTCATTACAAGAAAAACTTCATCCTCATAAGGGATACCCTCACAAGGAATGAATGGTTTGACTATATGAACATTCTAAGAAGTCAAAATATTCTCTTTTTCGCACAAAAGTATGAATGCAGATAACCTTGGATAATTATGTCACTATTTACCACATGATACCTTTAAAAGATTACTCATCATATCGGAAAATACTCTCCCTCCTTGAGGAATAAGTTTCTTGATTATCTTTATAAATGAATTTTTTAAATTATCCACATTCTAAAAGTATAAGGATAACCCTATCCAATATTTTCCACTAATATTCTTTACTCACATATCAATTAACCCATTCTGATATAACATACATAATGTATGTATCAATGTATAAAAGAGAATATAGTCTTTTATTAATATGATAACTTACATCCAAATTAGTGTAAACATCTCCCCATCTTACACCATGTTTTCCCAATTTCCAACACACTCTTATAATACTATATAAATAAATATAAAAAATAATTAATTATGAAAATTTATAGTAAATATTAAAATTTAATATGTATGTATGTTCATTGTTGAACTTACATTAATTAATCACTATGAAAAAACATTTATTATTATCAATAATATTCATTTTGTGAAATCCTATATCTTTATTCAAGGAAATAAATTTCATCCATTCCCGATTAAACCATTATATGGTGGTACTAAAAAAATATTCATTTTAAAAAACCCAATTATTGAATATGATTTAGAAACTAAATCATAAGACAATATAATTAGTTTTATACCTAATACAAGAATATAAATCAAGACAATACCTTTCCACATATGGGAGATCCATGTCAGTAATTGGAGGTGTAATGATGACAAATATAGCCTACACCTGAGGCCAATATGTATCAAAACACTCAAAACACTATGAAAAAATGATGAAAACATTGATGATAAAAAAAATAAAAAAATAACTAATTTGTTTAACAGCTAAGAAGTTAATAATTGGACGAGCACTATCTCCCATGAAATATAAGATGTTTTTAGCATTCACGATGTGATGTAATTACTACATCGATGTCAAGAATAATATTCATCTCATTAATGTAGTGAATTCTCATTTAATCTTCCATATTAAGAGTAAATTTCAAAAGTATATAGATCCCACCCTCAACCGACAACATTAATGGTTCATTCCTGGACATTACACTTCACTTCATTTTGTCTAATTTATTGATCTGTATAGTGGAAAACATCACGATATTATTACATTCATCATAATTTGATTTCATTTATGATGTTCAAAATCAGTAATTAGACACCACTCCCCTTCTTTAATACTCCCCTGAGCACCCTAACAAAAATAAAACATTAGCCCATTAATAAAAACCCCTTCAAAATATTGTAACATTCGAAAACAAATTCATTCAGTGAAACGAATTAAAAATAAATAATTCAATGATTTTTTGAATTTCAAATATTTGATAAAATGTGATCTGATTTAGTCACCACATGATAACAATTTTCAGCATCATTAATTCATGTCATTGTTTAACCAATCAAGACTAACCTGCTATGATTTTCTAATTCATAAAGGATTCCGAGTGTTCTTATTTAGAATGAGAAGTCACAACCATTGAGAGTCTCTAAATTACAAGATTAATTTTTCACTAGAGGCTGAGAATCCCACACTATCCACACAAAAACACATATGGTTTCCCACTATAATAATATTTATTAATAAACAATATTTTTATAGATATATTCATCCCAATTATTATGATACTCTCCACCACAACACTTTGTAAAATATGATTCTGTGTAATGGCATTCACCATCACAGGAAATTATTTCTAGTAAAAAAATATGATTTTTGATGGTCCAAAGAAATATTCAATGTTGTTTTAAACTCTTTATATTTAATTTCTTGTATAAAAACCATTCAAAACACATATATTTATCCTCCCCCAAAAATTCTCTTTAATACCCAATAATGAGTCACCAAAAAAATCTCTCATCAAAGATGCCATAACAAAGAAGAAATTATAGAATCATTGAAAAACATATACTAGTGTACAAACCAAGTAACAAAAATAATTTAAAAATAAGATCTCCTACCATGAATATCATATGTGTTTATCTTACTCATATCCCTTTTGATCATCCAATCCAATTTACTCTCAAATAACCTTAATCCAACCTTGATAATAATTTTAATGCCCCAACTCTATCCAACACCACATATGAATCCAAAAAAAATATTTACTTATGAAATATATTACATCATGTATTATGGAACACTAGTATACCAATGAAACCTTTACTATAAAATTATTTCATATTACCAGTCCTACACCAATAACCACCAAAATTTCCTCTTAACTATGACTGATATTATTCAACCAACCCTTATATTATTTTTAATATCTCCATCTGATCAAAAAATTCAATCAACCCTACATGATCTCTATAAATGACAATGAACATTATGTAAACATAATAAAACCACTCATAACTGATTTCAATAAAAAATAGGCATTGCACTACTTATTCATTGACTACATGGAGGGAAATATTTTTCACTCACTGATCCCCTAACATCATGGATCACGTCCTCCAATGTTCAATGATATGCTCCCAAATATATGGAATCCTATACAACAACCATAGTGTAACATCACAATAATTTATCAACACTACTCTCCAATGTTATTTTTACCTCAAACATTACTCAACACACCCACACTACCATTCCAATGAGTATACCACCAACACAAATCCCCCAAAATACCACATACGGCTTTCCACATTATATAAATTCGACATAGACCACGTCATGGTTAATTCGAAGATTTATATCTAAAATAATAAACATATATAAAGTATGAACAACCTCCATCATAGTCCTATAATTTTACATTAGTCTAATGTAAACCATCAATTTCCTCATCTTGAGGTGGAGTGATCATCTAAAGAAAGATCCCACATGTTCTCAACCAATATCCACCTCAATATCACCTAAACCTACTAGGTTTACTCTCCCACACATCCTGATCACAAAACCTAAAAAACATGGCCACGAGACACATCCTATGGAAACTAACTGACACACCTAAACCATATATTATTATCCTCTCAAAAGAAAACATCAAACAATATACCATAGAATCCCACTCAATTCAAATATGGAAACTGTATCACTCTCCATATGGGTTTTATTTATATTAAAATTAGAATATACCCATGAATAAAAAACAAATACAATAACTTGAATATTATATATAATATGACATATAACTGATAATGTATCTCACATATACTTTATAGCAAAACTCACCCAGTTTCTTAAATCTATAAAGATAAAATCCATAACATGATACATCAAAAACAGCACAATGGTATCTACAAGAAAACATGATTCATTTTTAGAGTCTTACTACATAGATATATAGTTAAACACCATAGAGTTTTTTTGATAATAATTTTAGTAATAGAGACCACATAACTCTGTAAACTCATGATCACCCTTGGATAATCCATTAAGAATCTAATAATAAATGAGTCTCTAAAACAATTCCAATGTTTAACCTCATTCATACCTCCAAAACCCATTGGACTACTCAAACCAGATCCCATTCCCAACGCGTTCACATCTGTAATGAAATCATTATTTATATGTGTAGATCGGACTTCCTATGTTGTGTGTGAAATTATATCATAGTAGGGTCTCACTATAAAACCATTAAATGTAGTCCAATTTTGGTCAATTTGATCAATTAATGGAAATGGTATATAATAAATATAGTTTTTATTTAATCAGGTCATTACCAGGTCAATAAGACCCCAAATGAGAAACACATTCTCATTGAGTTATAACGTACTATTTTGGCCGCCATGACACACACTCATTCCTATTTTTTTACTTGATTAGAGTACAATTATGACCTAAAATAATTCCACATGATCTATATTTCAACTCATAATCGAATAATCAATGTAGGAATCATTAGATATCATGGCCCACAAAGTGAATATATGAGGTATGTTTGAACATCCAAATCCCGACCCACTACCACATCACTTAGTTTAGATTGTACCATCAACAACATATTTCAAAAAATTACCCAAACCATCCACAAAAGTTATTACACAGTTATAACCCATGACCGTTGAAGGAATGGTCCACCAGACACAATAAATATTACCATTGGAGAGTTCTAACTACATGTTCAATATGTTTCTATCTCTCCCACAGTAGAATATCCAATGCTATCACACTAGAGGCTATTCATGTCATTAGGATCCATCTCTTACAAACTTTTAGGTTTCTTACCTCAACATTTAGGGTAGGTAGAAACCTAAAATATAATGCAGATCATGTATCTCTACTTGCCACTAATAAACAGATTTTTGTGTGCTAGTAACTTAAAAGTATCACCTCAAAAACAAATAAATCATCCAAACAATATGGGTTTTTATAGGGTTCCAAAAAACACATTAGATTATATAAATATATACAACATCTACATCTCAAAGCCAGTTTTTGAAAAACCTAACAATGTGATACCATCTTTCACAACATAAATACATTTATGAATTTATAAAAACGATTCCCACTCCCTAATAAATTTTTTTATGCCACTGAATTCCCCTTTGTAGTCCAAATAAATATCCTATAAATGTCCCATTATTTAATTCTATATAACGTTTTACATCACCTATGGCTGATATCATTAGAAATTACCTAGATTTTACCCCTTAATGTAACTTTCATCAAATCTAGATGGTCACATCCCACTCAAAAAACTGACAAAGACACACAAATCCCATAGAAGGGTTCTCTTAAAATTTAGGGAGACATATAACAATCAAAAAATTCTCATCGTGAAAATGCATCCTAGTCAAATGATTTTATATTCCAAAAAACCATGGATTTCAAAATCACATCTGACTACCAAGACCTAAAAGAGGTCACAAAATAACTAAACAAATCCACTCACCAATTTAGGACATATTAATTCTTTGAAACCACTTCCCTAAAGTGTGATAAATTATATATTCTGAGGGTATGTTGTCTAACTAATTACCATATATTCCCCTAGGTTGGTCACATAACATGTGAATCTACATGGACCCATGAAATAAGAATTTAACGTGAAATAATTCATAAAAATGAATATTATCATGTAATAAATTGACCACTTTAACCATAAATTTATTTAACATATCACAATGATCAAACACACCTCATAAAATATAACCTATACTCACATCATACTATACAAATACATATAATATTAATTTTTAGTTATAATAATGTATAATTAATATTGTAAATAAAAAAGTGATTACATTCATTGAAAAAAAGTAATATTCATTCTCTCACCCCTAAAACTACTTCTGACGTATTGTGATTGAACTTACAAGAACATCTATATCCTTCATTAATTGAATCACCATTGTCCATACATGTTTTAATAATGATCTATTGATATAAAAACTAAATCTTTTGATATATTTCACCAAATTATTGAATAGTAATCGTTAAACAAATTGAATTCAAATAAGGGTATAAAATAAAAAAAAATATTAGTAACCATTTCTTAAGAAAATCCTCTATCATATGTGATTATTGAATGTAACAGGACATGGTATGACCACTAACATCATCCCATATATATATATATATATATATATATATATATATCTTTCCAAAACAACCAACCACATAATATGAAAAGGATGAAACCAAAACTTCAAAAAAATCTACCCATCCATCATTTAAAAAATTAATACAAATTTAATGAGGTTAAGGAAACCGTTACCATGAAAATTTGTGGTGTTACGGGGGTTAATAATTGAAATTCACAAAATTATAGATGTAGAGGATTGACCTCCATCTCACATGGCATTAATTATATTTTTGAATTCAGTTCACAACACATGGATGTATAGGTAATGGATCATATTCCTCATCCATAATACTTGTATACAATTGTGAGGATTCCAAATGTGGCCTTTGATAAGAGGCTGGAATTAAATTTTCAACTTCCCCAATCATTCACTTAGAGTTATATGGGATATAATACCAAAAATCATTCGTCATTAAACAACTAAATCCACCTTATCAAATATTATAGCCAACATATTTTCTCTATGAATCATAATTCATGAACTAAACACTATTACATTTATAGAAATTCAATCTCATAAAAATCTCACCAATCCATAAAAATATAGATAATTATATATTATGGATGAATTATCCAAGAAAAGATAACAAAAAACCATGTAAAAAACCTAAATAAAAAAAATTTATTTCTGAAAAATCATTATAGGGAATGTGAAAAACATAAAAATATTAGAAGTCATACAATGTTCAAATATCATAAGAAATACCAAAACTATTACAAAAAATATGTAAAGCAATAAAAATAATCACTCTATTTAATCTATATGAGAGAGATTTTACCATTATGTATGGATAGAATTTTATGAGGACCTCAATATGGTAGGCCAACCTATCCCATGTCTGAATGTTTTAATCCATATTTATTTTCACCCCATTGATTCCATGAACCAAAAAGATGTATTTCTTTTTGATATATTCAAATTGAACATCCTAAGGATTAAATTAAATTTTTCATTCATAAATTAAATAATAATTCAATTTTGTAACGTTAATATCAATGCCATTATTCAATGTCTATTGCTAAGAATGTAAAAGAAGATTTGGTTCATCATCCTCCTTCCTTGCCCCTATCTGGACACTATGAGATGCCCCCTTACCAAATAACCGGTTATGATATTCAGGCCATTAACCTTTATTCATATCAACATTATCAATTGTGACCTCCAAACTGAGTGGCGTTTCTATAAGATCATGACTTTTAATAGAAGAGTGAGTACCCTCAATAAATTTAACACTCGATCCTGTCGATCGAGTATTCATCACTTTATGAAAGTATGAATAATATTATTGATCGTCGATTTCACTCCCACCATTAACCAAATACTCTCTGACATAAATTATATTTATGTTCAATTATAAAAATAAATTTTCTAAAAAACAACTAAGTTCCTCATCATAATCATACTGAGAAGGTGACTGGGGATGTTAGCTAACATTGCCTCATTTTATGAATATTGAAAAATTAGGGATGGATGCATATTTATGCACTTCTTATATCTCACAGTTTTCTATTCCCTTGTTCATTTTACTCATCCAATCCTTTTTCCAAACTATAACACATTATTTATAGGATGCACGATTGTATATTAGGTTGTTTTTGAAGCATATTCTATGACTTTGACATAGAAGATCCAATTCCCTATGTTGTTGAGTTAATCTGATTGACTAATATGGGGTGTTGGATACCCAAAGCCATCCATTAAAGTCCCATATCCCCTAAATAAATCAAAAAACTGGTTTCACCTCTATATGAATAAAAATATACAAGACTAATAAATTAAGGTAGAGAATCCATAAACTCGTAAAGCCTCACCTTCTCACTACCTAAATTTTTGACATCATGATCAAAGTTTGTGGGGACTGGTCCATTCTTGTAGATGTGTTTGACTTCATCAATATTACATAGAGTGGAGCTGAAATCTATCCAATATTCTATGAATAAATCATATTTTAAAATGTAATCATTTTTTTATCTCAATCCATAAAAATCCAATCATATATTTAGAAAAATATATTTACACACTGATGAGAGGAGAAATCAGATGGAAAAGAGATCTTGATTGATGATCATATAATCATTTTGAAAAGCATTTATATAGTGGTATTATATCGAAATGATAATAGAAGGCTCAGAAAAAATACCCAAATAGGTGATGTCGTGGGTCCCCTCTTAGGTGGAAGTTAAAATAAAACAAAACAAGAATAAACAATTTCTAATGAAGGATATTTGGAGGACGGTCCAAGTAGAAATTAGTTTATCCTTCATCTTAAAGTGAATTAGAATACAATGGGGGGGCTTAGCTACCAACAATAGATGGGTGAAGCAGCACCCAAAAATTAGTAATGAATCGATTAAAGGCGTCAACTGATGGTGGATTTCGACCATTGTGAGCCACCGGAGAGATATTATGATGGTCTGATGCATATATGATTTCCCAAATAAAAATAAAACACATGGAATCCACCTTAACATAAGATGATAACTTGGAGATGATCACAATGGTAGGGAAGGAGGGGAGATAAGATGAGATTATATTAAGGGAAAATTGAGGAAAGTTATATGAGAATGCACTTCCCCTCCAACTCGTGGGAATATAAGGGAGGAAATTAGTGAGAATGGCCCTCAGGCCATGTGAGTCCTTATTGGGTGGATTATAAAGGCATCATATACCCCAAAAGTTTTTTAATCCCATGTTTAATACTTTCTTAATTACTATGGAATCATTACAATATTTTAATGTTAAAATAATTGTCCTTACTATCTAAAAAATGTTGAATTTATCAAGTTATTAATCTGAAAAATATATTTTTTGATAATATTATAAACATTTCCTATATATGATTTTTACGTTGTTGTATTTTATTACTATATCACCCTAAAATAATAAGTTCTATATTTACATAAATCTGTTTCACATGGATTGATTATATAGTGTTTAATAAAATATTATAGTCAATGGTTCTTGGTTGTCATGTTCTCACATGATCAAAAATGTTATTTTCATTTTAAATTTATCTTAATAATTTTTTCAATTTATCATGAATTGATATACTTAGTACATTGTATTGTGTCACAAGGGATATATTAGTGCTGCCAAACTAATTTCCAAACAGAAACCATTCATGTTCATATTTTATAATAATGTAATCTTATGTTTGGTATTCACAGTAATGATTTACTTATAGGTGTTCTGATTGTAGTAAAAACATGGAATGGAAGATATTGGGCTGATTAATTGTTTAGACATCATAGTGTTGTCCCTGTTAAACTATTTATATTTATTTTAGTATACCCTTACATGATTGTTTGTTTAATGACCACATTATTTTATATATAAAAAACATGATATTAATTGTTAAATTTTTAAATAGCATGTTTTATTATTAATCTTTATTGGTTCACTATTATATTAAAATATTCATATGACAAGTTCACCTTTTTATTAATTATTCAAATTTTAATATTTTATTCAATGCTTATAATATCAAGGGAAATATCTCTAAAATGGTGGTAATACACCCTCTACATGCTTCCAAACCCTATTGAATATTCAAATGGATTTATGGGGTTATAAAATGCCTCTTTCCTAGTAAAAAATCAGTGATCTATGGAGGGAAATTATGTGAATAATCATTTGAAGTGTTTTTTAGCTATACTACTCACAAATTATTAAATCAAAGAACTATTATTTTAAAATTCATTTTTTATCATAATCATGTTCAATATAATTATCATGTCATTATTTTATTTTTTTTGAAGATTAAATCGTAGAAAACAATTATGAATATCATTCCATGAAAACATCATCCTTTCAAAATATATTACTACTCCAAAAATAATTATTAATGAAAAATTTTAGAGTAATAAAATTAATCACACACCAACACATCGTAATTGTGATATATTTTTCATAATTCATTACTAAACACATTACAAATACCATATTAATTGATATAATTTTTTTTTCAAATATGGACATAGATTATAATTATTATCAATCAAATATTTGGTATTGTATTCTATATTCATATTAAAATATAGTATATTTTAAATATGATTATAGTTTAGTGGAAAACATTGTAATTATTTATCAAATAGGATTTAAACACAATAAAATATTATTATTCTCATTCATTTTATATTTTCTTTTGTTTAAAAATGTAAAATAAGAAAAAATTTATTATTTTATGTATCTATTAAAAATATTTTCACGTAGTGTTAGTTGTAACCAATCATACGTTGGTCTTATTTTTAAATCAATTCCTATGTATCCATTTTTTTTTTGTTATTATTATTCATTTATTTAGTGGAACATTTTAGTTAAAAAAATATTCACATCATGCAATTTAATATTTTTGGACGAATTAACTATGACAACAATGAATTCTATAAAAATAGTGTTGGAAAAATTACATTCAAAAAATAGCGACTTAATAAAAACCACTAACCATTGCTTCCTCTAATAAATAAAAACTAGAAGAAAAATCTGGATTCATAAATTTAGTTATCTTTAAATAAAATATATTATGAATTACCTCAATCGAATATATATTTATCCGTCCATCGTGAAATAAAATAAGGGTTATGTAGTATTTATTAATGTTTGAATAAAAGATACTATACCAGAATAAATGAACAAAAAGTGAAATAATCCATATGAATTTAAATTATTATTGTTGAAATTTTATAAAGGGAAAATGTTATATAGAATAATGAATTAAAATAAGATGACAAATTCACTCATTAAATCAAAAAAGTAGTTGTTAATGTTTTTATACATTACATATCTGTTAATATATAAACATCTTCTTATATTGGCCTACAACAAATCACTCACTAATATAATATGAGGGATCATTATTCAAACCCTCCTACTAGTACCCTTATAATACATTTCTTAATATCATGAGTGTATTAAAGACATTAACATCATCATATAATTATCATTTCATGGGTAAAACCTCATGGTTTGATAACATCATATTTTTTTGCAATATTTCTCAACTCATTTTTTTTAATTTTAGATTCAACCAAATAACCTCATGTAACAGTAATAATTAAAACAATAATCCTTATATCAATTTATAATTATTTATATTTTTGTATTAAACAAAACATATATATTGCAATAATTAATCATTAAATAAATTCAATTTGGAATTCCTTATTTTACGTGAAAAGGCATTCTAAAAAAATAATGATATATTTTTTTATTAAAATATATTATTGATAAATCATATACATTGAATTAAATGGAATGAATTTATGTAACAAAATTTTCTAATAAATATTTATATAAAAATAAATTTATAACAATTAAAGTAGATAATTTTGGGGTTTCAATTTTATTTTAAAAATCTTTAATTATTTATGCACTCTATATTTTATAAAAATATATGTATATTATCATTAAATTAAAATGTAAATATAGTATTTAATTTTTTAAATAATTCATGTTTTATTTGTATAGTATATAAATTAATATATGGAATCCCATATTTTCATATGAAATTTTTTTTCGTTATATAATTTAATTTTTTTGAGGTATAGGTTTATAATTTTCTGATCTTTAACTAAAAAAATATATACATCATTTCTATAATCACCTCAAAATATGAACTTTTTAATAATTTATGCATTTTTATAAAATATAAGCTATTCTGTGAATAGTGAAAAAACATCATTACAAAAACAATGTATTTTATGAAAATATATGTACATTAGAAGGAATTAGAAATATTTAAAACAATTTTCTTAAAATTATATTTCTATTATAAGTTATATTAATTTTATTAACAGTTATTTTAATATAAAATTCTTTATTTGATATTTCTAAACATAAGTAAAAATATTAAATAATATTTTCTAAATACGCCATACAATTATTATTTAAAAACAAATTTTATCAATTTTATAATGTTAATAAAATAAAATGGTTGATATTTTTTGAACTATTTGGTCAATATTCACTAATAAAAAACAATATTTTTTCTCACGTGAAATGAAATGAATTGAAATTACAAGTGACTATTGTAAAAAAAATTTATAATATATAACAAAACTATAATTTGACAAACATGCTATAAATATTTTTCTAATATATTTACTGAGATGTTACTATAAAAAACATATCATTAATAAATTATAACCATTTTTTATTCATTATAATTGAAATATGTTCTGTAATTTTATTAAAAAAATTAATTTACAAAATTTCATTCCCACGACCACTAAATGGGCCCCCCTCAAAAATCCATCAAGTACACTCTCAAATTTAATATAATCTTGAATCTCTACCTGTTTTACTTTAGATAAATAATTTTCCATATATTTTTCCACCCGGTGAGATGTAGTTATCTTAATCCCTCAAATTTTGATGATTTTTCGATAGGATAATTCATGTTTTTATAGTGAGTAATAATATATTACAACTTATTTACTTTCTTGGGTATATTAAGAAATATAATTTTACCATTATAATAAAATTAAATTGTCTTTTTTATATATTGAATATTATCGTTCTACACTAAAAATAAATAAACACTTTTTTCGTTTTCTTTCCATAAAAAATGGTATTCGTTAGTATGGGTGGACTATATCCTCTGTATATCATCCCACATAATTTAATTTAAAAAAATACCTGGATGGAAATAATATGAAATTTTACATAATATTGTGATATTTATTAAGTATTTTATATTCATAAATAATATAATATATTATAATTTTTTTGTTTTATAGAAAATAAAATCAATATTTATGCTTATGTGGGAACTACCATTTCAATGTAATAATGTATTTCATTTTTCAACAAATACATTCATGGTGGGTAATGATAATGCCTTTAATTTATAAATACGATGATTCATAATTTTTAATGATTATTGTAAGAAAAACTATACAACCTAGTAATAATATGTGTAATACATGATCATTGTAATATTCACCATCAATATTGAATGTACTAAGGGGAAAAATAATTGATACAATGTTTCAGAGGTTTAATGATTAAATATTCATCTAAATATCATAAATTGTTTTTTACAAATTTAATATAACAAAATAAAATATCATTATTCTTCTTAAATAATGATATTTAAATTAAAATCAATTAAAATCATCAAATTAATAGTATGTGTTAATTATTAGGTAATTATAACATATAAAATGATTAATTATATCAAATATTACCTTTTATGAAAATGAAAATATAATTATTATTAATAAATTTTATAAATTTATAAATAGGGATTGGATTTTTGGTTTTTAATTTATACAGTATTAATAAAATCATTAATTATGAATGAAACATATATTTGTTTAAAATTACTTATCAATGATCATACTAAATTTCATCATTAATCATTATATCAGAGAATCTAATTATAAAAAAAGAAATAATTATAAATATACAATTATTATACCTTTTGACATAGTAATATCACACATAAGGATAATATTTACTAACAACCCCAATATTATGAATCATGTTCCAAACAACCATGAATAGTGACAGTCTCTATAATATATTGATAATGAAGAAAAAATATAAATATTCGGAATATTTATAAATGAAATTTTTAAATGATTATATAAATAACTATTGTTATAAAATATGGTATCATAAGATTTATTTTTTATAACACAAATTCATGGGATTTATATAAATTTGATAATTACATTACAGGGTTATTGGTCACAAAGTTAATGTCCTGATACATACTTCATATTGTATACCTTGATATCAATTATATGTTGTGATTAGTGACTAGGGATACTAATTTATTATATTCATCTAATTCACCCGATTTTACATGTGCTTATGATATTTCATTCTCCTTGAAAAATATGTTACTGAAAGTGTTGCATGCATTAAAATGAGATCTAATTACATTTTTTCCACTAAGAACCTCCATTTCCTCATCCATAATAATTTATTCATTTTTAATGTCCTAATAAATTTCTCAATCAATGACTATTGACATTGTATACTATATTTATTTTTTTAAAAAACAATTAGTGAAACATTGAATGTTTTTCTTATGGAACTCTTTTATCCGACTATATAATGAATCAATTTTTATCATTTATACTATCAACATACATTTTAATAGTTTTAAAATATTTTAGGAAATTTCATAAAATATTTTATAATAAATAATTTTTTTAAAAGGATTATGTTATTCTTTATTTCAAATGTGATTTTTTAATGGTACTAATAATATTTTTTGTCCATGTGAAATTATTTTTTGATATTTATTGATTATATATGATATTATTCAATTTATGCAATCCATCTTATTCATTTTAGTATATTATGACATGTTATTTTAATATTGAATAGTTAGTTTTCATTATGATTCCCTTGTATATCCATTGTAATTTCTTGGAATGGTTGACACACATTTGTTCCCCGATACGGTCAGTTAAATAATCTCAATAACTTCTCCCCATATGCTAGAGCATACCATTATTATGTGAGGATCTGGTAAGTCATTCATGGGGAGAATATACACTCAATTATCAAAGTTGGATTCTCGTAGAAATAAATGATCAATATTTGATGAATGAATGAACATAACAATACTCTGGTCATAAGATTACCAAACAAGAAACACAATACTCAACTGATTAAAAAACTAGTTTTATAAATATAAGTGTCAAGAATCTATGATGCAATAGAAAATAAAGACAACACAACTCACAAAAGGGTTTTCTAACCATGAATGGTTCCCACCTCCATGATCCATCCCCAATCAGCCACCTATCCTTAGGCGTTTTCCCTTATCCAGTACTATGAAAATACAATCGATTCACATACTGATCAGGAATCCCGAAAAGGGTGTGTGTACATCTCAGTAGACCACCACCAATTTTTTCTAAAATTAGCCCAGTTAAAAGATAGTGCATATTGTCCTATAATGAAATAAGAATAATTAATGATGTATAATTTTATCAAATTTTCATTTATCATTATCTAAATATATTTACTCTAGGATTCCTAAGGATCCCTATATATAATTATTATCTTCATCACATATGATATCCTGAAGAGGTCCCTATGTAAAACAATATATTAATAACCTCTTCTATTTGAAACTCGAAGTATTAAAGGTGTTATGATATCTCAGTACCTGATTTAACTAATGTCAGTGTTCAAATATTCTCATGTGAGGCCATAACTCAGAGTTCCATTATTTCCATTCAATAATTTCACATTTATAATCCACATTATTAAAGTTAAAAATACCAAAAATACAAGTAATATGACAAAATTACCATTCATAATCCTTCATATAATAACCATGTTCCCATTCTCACTACACATAATCATAATGACCATGTTTTATTGTATATTTCACATTATAATGACCATGTTTTTATTATATTACTCATAATTGTGATGACCACAATACCATTTGTACATCTCAATTTAGAATACCAATATTCCCATTCTTTATCACATAATTAATTTACCAATTAATAAACCAACCAAATCCCATTACTAATTATATAATTAGTTAAGATATTAATTCCATTACTCAATTAAACAGTTAACTATGTTCTTCAAACCATTAATTAATTTCTCAATTAATTAATCAACATCACAATTAATTTTCCTTAATTAATTTTCCAGAATTAATTTTGTATTTTTAATTCTAAAATCTTCAAAATTAGTCTCACAATCAATTATATTGATCATAATATCCATGATTTCACAATTAATTCCCTCATCTTAGCCATTTCAATAAATCCTAATTAATTTCCCAATTAAAAACCCATATTACAACCCCTATCACTTATAAAAAAATTCCCCAAAAATTATCTAATTGTGCATCCCCTTAGTCTTATGATTAATTCCCCAATTAATCAAATATTATATCAATTCATCAATAACTCAATTAGTCAATCTAATTATCCCCTTTCATTTAAAACAATTACTAAAAGATTCTAGATATTCAAAAATCTTGCATATACATATGAAATCCACAACTATAGGGAATTATATTTGTACCACCAACCTCAATTCATTGATATATTTTTTCCCAATAGAAATCAAAAAAATCCCAGGATCTTAGCGACATTGATAAAAGATCTGAATCTAAATCCCTAAACCAAAATCATGATTAATGCCATCAAAATCTCAAAAATATAGATCTTCATCCACAATCCTAGATCTGGACCTCAATAAAAATAGTTATATCCAATGAAATAAAGGATATATTCAATGAAAAGATTAATTAAATATATAAGAAAAAATTGTATAAGCATCGATATGAAATCTACGTACTGAAAGAAGATATGATCTTCTATTAAGTCTTTTAATCTCAAGGAATGGAATTTTTAAGTCCTTGGAATCCCTCCAGGTCTATTGGAGAACCTTACATTTACATTATTAATGTAAAATACAAAGTTCAAGTGGCATAAGCGGTTATACAAGTCATTAAATATAGGTAATGAGTGAGACCAAAAATTTTGGATCTCAATGTCAGCCCCCATATGGTTTAGCCACCCTGCTAGAAAAATTGTGTGTTAACTGTGCGTTAACCAATTCTTCAAGGGTAAATTATCACAACCAACATCCACAACCTCTCAAACCATGAATTAACAATGTCGATGATACTACCTAAATGACATGAGATCTCTTTGTTTTTCCTAGGGATTCACAAGATTTGAAAAAATAGTGTGTCAATCATGAAAAACCTATTTTTCCTCAAAACATTTATAGACTACCCCCAAATGAATCCCAAGCCATAAATCCCATCAAAAGTACTTAATTATAACAAAATTTAACCAAAATCACACTCAAGATGACTCCATAAATGTCTAGGATCATATTTACATAAACATTAATTAGGAATATCTTTCAATCAAATAACATTTTCATTGTGAATACCATAATATTTGTTTCATTGATTAATGGTTGTCATCCTTGATTCTATAAATCAACTAATTTGGAAAATTAATTACCTAACCATATAGACATTATCTATATGGTGTATATAATATATTCTCTATTATCATAAAGGAAGAGTATTACCTAGAATGTTTGTAAATATCATGGGATGTTTATTTGTTTTCCATGGGTATGTGATTTTATGATTATTGATGTAACTATTCTTGTTTTTATTATAATATTCAATATTAAAAATATTTGAATCCCATTTTATTTCATTGGTATCATTGTTAGTTGATGAATGTATTTTACAGGGGCTACTCATATGTGTGGTCGATTATGGGTGTGGTCTAACATCACCCACCAAATGAATTTTTTATATTTTCTATATCTTTTTATTTTGAGGTGGGAAAATAATGATATTTTTCACAAATCCATGGCCATATTGAGATTTATAAGATTTTTATTTTGGGAATTAATTAGTTTATTCCCAATTTCATTTTCATAAATAATTGTATCATATGTGTTCATATTATTATGAATATTCCACGATTATATGTATATATTCATTTAAGAAAATGATTCCTTCATTTTTTATTCTTCTTAAATATTATATTCCACTTATTTATGTTTTTATACCATGAAATAAGATTACATTTTTATTATTAAAATCCTTGGTATTATTGTTGTTCCTAATTGATTTTACAAATTTCAATGATATGTTATTTTATTCCATTCAATATTCCATGAATTATTATCGTTGAATTATTTGAGATTATATTATTAAGTATGTTGATTGTACCCATAAAACAACATTATTTTTATATATGATCTTAGATTATAATTAATTATTATTAATTTTAATAATAATTTGAGCACACCACTTTTTGTAAATTTTACCTGGTTGTGAAGAAAATAAATCCAAGTAACATATCTTGAGGAGTATCATGTGTATTGAATCTTTTGGTGATGTTTAATAGTATTAATGGATTAGGAAGTAGTTTATATATTGGAAAAATGATAATTGTTCAAATAGAACATGGGGTTGTATATTTATGATACATTCACGTTAAAGGTGAGTCCTAGTCATTATCAGATAATGGTTTAGAAAACATTATAGGATGTATTTGAAGATGATGATAATTTAGGTGGAAATAAGTTATGTTGGATCATAATATCAATATTATGTATAACAGTTATGTTGGATGAGATAATATTGAATATTTCAAGAGTAAGATAAGATTTTTTTTGAAAACCATAGGTATATGCCTATGGACAAGCATACGTATTGGATAACATCTTGAATTATTGGTAATATATTTATATGGTGAATTTAATTTGAATAAAATCCATTATTGTATAATTTAAAGTGTAATAAATTTTTGAACATACACACAATGGAGTATTAAACAAGAAAATGGTTGTTGGAGAATCGAATAAATCACTACTATAGTTTATGATGATTGGGACTATGAGTGTACATATTTGAAGAAAACCACCAGGGATATTCATTAATTAATAAAATTCTCATTAATATCCATTATTATTTATTTATTCTGTTAATGAAATAGGTTATGGAATATGTGATAACCCATTAAAATGATTGCAACATTGAACTAAGTGTGATTTTGGTAGAGCTAAAATTAATTGTAATAATTTTAATGAATATGACATTATGATGTGGAATTATTTATCATATTATTTCCCAATAAGTTTCTTTTTGTTCATGTTATACATCGCATGATATTAACATTCCATGGTATTGTTAATGGATAATTCATAAAGGAAAATTATTAGTAGTTAATTAACTGGATAATGTGGATTTTATCTAAAAGATAAACATAATGGGAATAGAACTAAATTAAAAAAACATATGATTCTATCAATCATTCTCTATTTATTAATGATTATTGGAATTGAAATAGTCAAATTATATGAAAAACCAAGGATGACAATTGTGATGTTTCATGAGATTTTGGTTGAAAAAAGGATGAATAAATTATTTTCCATTATCCTACATGTAATAAATGTGGGTTTATGAAACAATAAAATTATCTAAATGTGTCATTGTCAAGACCCATCCCAGTGGGGACCGAGACGCAACTCCCTAATCCCGCCTCCAATAGGCCAGGGCCTGGTGACTAGCACTATTTAGGCATATTAATAACTTGGGAGGCATTGGCTATAAACCTGTACACACGCACACACATATCCAAGCCCACAAAGCTAAAAAAGTAAAAACTCCTAAAAATGGAAATGCATGCATACACTAAAAATTCAAACCAACAAAGTCTGACAGGAATGTAAAGTATAGAATGTGTAAAAACCTGGGCCAAAAGTAGAAACCCACCAAAAGAAAGTCTGTAATAGAGTCCAACCTCTATGGAATGGTAATAGGACTACAATCTATTGTCGCAAGAACACACCTAAGCCTGCCTGATCTCACTGAGCACTGTCCGGTCCTGGTCCACCTAGAATCCTATCAAATGATCGCTCGTCTGCACATGACATTACATGTGTAGGAAAATCCCATGCAAGGGTGAGTATAACAATACCCAGTAGGACACCCCGAACCCAAATAGGTAATACAACAAGGGAAAAATACCACAAGGGAAAGATAAAGTCATCTCCACACAGTATATGTCTACAGAACATATAACAAGAATATCCAGATATACACATACACGATCGACTATCTTGAAGCCACCACTAAAATACAGCTCAAAGATTCCACTAAGCATGTAACAAGGGGAACACACTCCTAGGTCTGAAGAGAGTGATACAAAGTACTCGTTATGGGAGAGAACAATCCACATGTACTTTGAGAACATGATGTCAGGATGAGGATCACAACCCAGACGTGGGGTGATTCCAACAACTCAGTCTGAGCTAATCCGCTAACCATAGGATTGGCGCTCGGGTAATGATGGGCACGTCGATACCAAGAACACTACCTAGGGTTCTAGGAATGAATAGAGGATCTGGCTCTAATTCTCACAGAGGGGATTCCAACAACTCTATTAGGGAAGTCTTGCTGAAGGGATCATACTTTTGTATAAAGGAAATGATACCGGAAACATCCGGGAAAAGACCAAGGGTATGAACCCTAAAAAATCTAGTCCAAGTCACCTAAGACATGTGGATCACGACATGTATGATTGGTTACACGACATGTATTATGGTTATACGTCGTGTTCCTTGACCCTATGTGCTTCCCGTGTAACGGCCCGTGTCCTCTGTCTAGTCTTTTTAAAACTAGACTACACGGCGTGTAGAATGATCACACACCGTGTTCCTTGACTACGGGTACTGCCTATGTAAACGGACCGTGTCATCCGTTCAAGCTATGTAAAACCTTACTAGAGGGTGTGTAGAATAATCACACGCCGTGTTCCTTGACTCCAGGTACTGCCCGTGTAAACATCATGTGTCACTCGGCTTGATGGATATAATGTAACTACATGGCGTGTTGAAGAATTACACACTGTGTCTGAGAACCTGGGGCTCGCTCCATGTACTCTATCCATGTGCTCGTACATAGCCTCTGTCCATGTCCGTGTCTCCTTCCTGTATACTAGTACATGGGGTATCCTGTGTATCTGGCCGGGTCTGGCCGAGGCGGGGTATACACGCTGTGTTCTTGGCCATGTACCCAAATCATGCTCGTGTACTCTTATAGTACACACCATGTGATCCACTGATGAACACACGCCGTGTAGCCCATACTACACGTTGTGTATTCGGTATTTTTACAGAAATGCGGTCTTCTTCCTCGCGCCGTGGTCGAACCTCCGGATCCTCGGTTTCTAATCCGTTTGTCCTGATACTCCTGGTATTGGTTCATTTTGTCATATGAAAATTGTAACGGGTGTTTTCGGCTCTTAAATAAGATCATTATCCTTTAACGATCCATCCGATGAAAACACCCAAAAACTCGTATCTCCCGATCTACTCCGAATCGCCTGCTGAAACCGTCGTCGCACCTCTGTGACATCGCTCTGGGGTTGGATCATCAATCTTGGATCGTTGAACCAACAAACGAATGCAAAACAATCAATTTACTCCAAGAACGCATAGAACTAAATGAAGAACGCGAGGGATAAAAATACATGAATCAACCAAGAGGGACGAACCTCGATCGTTGTTTGTGACGATTTGGGTTCGTCGCCATTAGATCAAAACAGAACATCCTCAAAATCCCTGCAAAACCCGTCCTGTAAGAAAAATTGATCCATGAGCTAATATTTTCGTGGATTAGTCCACATTCATCGTGGAAATAAAAAATGGGGAAGATAATAAAAAACAAGCATCCTTCCTGGATCTGTGGCGTTCGTTGGTGAAGATCTGGTCGTCGCATCGTTGTTGCCGGTGAAGCTCGTCAAGAACATCGTTGCCGCATTGGGAGGTTTTCCCCAGAGCCTCCAGAGCCTCCAGGAGAATTCAGCGTTATGGAAATTGTAACCCTGATCCCCTGTGAAATCTCCATTTAAAAGATAATATATTTTGTGATAGCACTGATTTAAATAAAATATTTTAATAAAATATTTTTTTACGGTTGCATCCAAAACCTAGATTTCACCACCGACATGTGCCAACCAATGTTATGACTCACCTAAGGTAAAATCGATGTTCCGAACTCAACGATGCCCTCAGATATCTGATCTGAGCAACCATTCAAAAGTTATTTCACATTTTCAGGAAAATCACACGTGCGTGTTATTTAATTATAAAATTAAATTCAAACATTTTTTCCGGGCTCACTGGGCCTCGGAACTGCACAACCTCTTAGAGCATGGTATAGAATGTTTCTCATATAATATTAAAATAATACATAGAAAAATCCAGGAAATTATATCCCACCCACCATAGGGATTTTATGTCCCTGAAAATCCAAAACAAAGGCTACTCAAGAAGATGTGGGTACTGCACGCGAATTGGAGCCTCCCGCTCCCACGTGCTCTCCTGGAGAATCTCGTGCAGCCACTGGACACACACTAAGGGAATAGCTCACCCACGAAGGATCTTCTCCTGCCGATCCTCAATCTCCACTGGGTACTCAACAATGGTCTCTCCATCATTGATGTCCAGCTCGCCCCAGTCGATAATGTGCGATTGATCATGAATGTACCTCCGCATCTATGACACATAGAAGACGTTGTGTACCAGGTCTATCTTAGGAGGTAGAGCCAAGCGATATTTCACCTCGCCAACTCTACTCAGAATCTAGAAAGGGTCGACGAACCTCAGAGATAGCTTTCTACCTCACTAAAATCTCTGCAATCCCCGTCGAGGTGAGACTCGAAGGAACACATGGTCTCGTTCCTCGAACTCCAAGGGCCTTCACCTCCTATCAGTATAAGACTTTTGCCGACTCTGTGTAGTCTTCATCCACTCCTGGATGACCTGCACCTTCTATATAATACCTCTCACCATTTCTGGGCCCATAAGTGCTGGCTCTCCTAGTTCAGTCCAGCAAAGCGGTGACCTGCTAGGTCGCCCGTAGAGAGCCTCGAATGGTGTCATACAATTAGTGGAATGATAAGTGTTGTTATAAGACAATTCCGCATGTGTTAGGTGATCCTACCAGCTACGTCCGAAGTCATGTATGCAAGCTCGAACCATATCCTCCCGGACCTAGATGGTCCACTCTGTTTGACCATCAGTCTAGGGATGAAATGTTGTGCTCAAGCATAACAGAGTCCCAAAATCTTCTTGAAATCCCATCCAAAACCGCAATGTCAAATGAGAATCATGATCTGAGATGATCGTGGATGGCACTCCATGAAGTCGAACTATCTCCTGCACACATAGGCATCCCAAGCTCTCTAATGAACTCTGCTCTCAATTGGCTAGGAAGTGGGCTGACTTGGTGAGTCGATCAACGATCACCCAGATGGCATCGTGTCCCCTGGACGTACGTGGTAAACCCATCACGAAGTCTATGGATATCCCATCCCACTTCCAATCTGGAACCTCAAGGGGCTGAGTCAAGCCTATTGGAAATTTTTTCTCATCCTTAACTTGATGACAAGTAAGGAATCATGAAACAAACTCTTCCACACACTTCTACATTACTGGCCACTAGAACTGACATCGGAGGTTCTGATACATCTTTTCCACGCCTGGATGCACTGCCAAAGGGGATATATAGAACTACCTCATAACCTCTTCCGCAAGATCACTAGTACTATTGTATTCCCACTGAAAAGACTACTTGATCCCCACCTTCTGAATATCCATCAACCACAACACCTGTAGATATCTGAGCACATAGAGTATCATAGCTGTCATCCTCGTGATGTGCATCCCTGACTCGCTGTAAGAGTGGAGGGGTAACAACCATCGACTGAAGGTAAGCTCCCTGATCTATATCCATGAAGGATAACTGTAAAGAGGCCAAATGCCTCGTCGCCTCATCCAGTAGCTGTGAACTGGATTTTATGCTGACAGCATCTGCCACAACGTTCCCCTTCCCAGGTGTGTAAATGATCTCAAAGGCGTAATCTCAGATGAACTCAAGCCATCGCCTTTGTCTCAAATTCAGTTCCTTCTGAGAAAAAATATATCTAAGACTCTTGTGATCTGAGTATATGGTAAACTACTCACCCATCAGGTAGTGCCACCACATCTTCAACGTGATGATTACCGCTGCAAACTCAAGATCGTGGGTTGCGTTGTTCTGCTCGTTTGGACTCAACTGATGTGAGCCATAGGCAATCACTGCTATCCTCTACATCAGGAAAAAACCAAGCCCAGTTCCTGATTCTTTGCAGAACACTATGTACTCAACACCCTCCTCCGATATCCTCAAGATCGGGGCGCTCGTCAGACTCTTTCTCAACTGCTGGAAGGCCTTCTCACATCACTCAGTCCACACAAAAGGCTGCCCCTTTCGGGTCAAAACTGTCATGGGTGATGAAATCCTGGAGAAATCAAGAATGAATATCTGATAGTATCCTTCCAACATAATGGATCTTCGCACCTCCGTGACACACGAGGGTGGCTCCCATGCTAGCACTGCCTCCACCTTGGCTGGGTCTACTGCTACACCATCTACTGAGTTAATGTGTCCCAGAAAGTGGACCTCCTGTATCCAGAACTGGCACTTCGAGAGTTTCCCGTACAACTCTTGCTATCGTAGTGTGTCTATAACCATCCTTGAGGGTCTCGCATGCTCCTCCTCAAACACATAATACACAATAATATCATCGATGAAGACCCCTACGAACTGATCTAGATAGGGATTAAATATTCGGTTCATGAGTCCCATGAACACTATCTGGGCGTTCGTTACATTGAAGGGCATCACCAAGTACTCATAGTGACCATAATGGCATCTGAAAACCGTCTTCGGTGTATCCTAATCCCGTACTGCAACTGATGATAGCCTGATCGTAGATCAACCTTCGAGAACCATCGTGCCCCTCTCAACTGGTTAAAGAGGTCATCGATCATTGGTAGTGGATACTGGTTCTTTAGAATCACCTGATTCAAGTGCCGGTAATCCACACATAGCCTCAAGCTCTCGTCTTCCTTCTCATAAAACAGCACTGGGGCCGCCCAGGGTGAAACGATGGGTCTCATGAAGCCCTTATTCTGCAAGTCGTCTAACTGCACTCTCATCTCACAATGCTCTGTAGGAGCCATACGATTTGCTGATGCCGATATCGCTGTCATCCTGGGTTACAACTCAATTCATATATATATCTCCTGATGGAAAGGTAGTCTGGGGACATCCTCCGGAAATAAGTCCTCGTACTAAACCACTACTGCTGGAAATAGGAAAATTGTTACATCTGTCACGCCAAGGACTAGGCTTGCCAACTAATTTCAAATCGGTTGTGCCTTCCTTTGCACGAGTCCATCCTGCGATGTGTGGGTCTCTCTTTCACCGAAAAAAGAGAACCTTCTCCCATCACTGTAGACACACCACTCCCATCACCTAAAACCGTTGATTTGGGCATGAACTATGGATAGCCAGTCTATACCAAGATTGACATCGTAAGTCCTCAAAACTACCACCAAGAGGTTCCAACCGAAACTCTCACCTCCAAGGGTCAGGTCACAGTGTCTGCAAAGGTGTGTGATCTCTGAATCTTCTCCAGTCGGTGTTTCTAAGCGTAAGGGTCGAGTCAATAGCTCAACTAGAATCTCAAGGTCTCGAACAAGATAAGAATCCATAAATGAATGACTTGAACCGGTTTCTATCAGTACAGCAGCCAAAGTAGAAAAGACAGAGATTGTACATATAATCATTCCGGGAGTACCTGGGTCAAAATCCTCTGCCGCCTGTAGCTATCCCTGCCTCTATCCACCAGCTCCCTGAGCGTGGGGTAGACCTCCTGGGGGAGGTGGTGGTAATGGTTGAAAACGCAGACCACCTCCAGCTACTCTCTTATCTCTTCTACCACATCCGCTGCCTCTCACATCTATCTCCTACACACGTTGCCTCTTCCTCGGTGGGCCATCCACTGCTCCCGTGTCAGTAGTACGGCGGTTCGGACAATCTCGAGCGAGATGTCCCCTTCCATCACATGAGTAACATCTATCTCGAGGCTGGATGGATGCTCCATATGAACCCGGTATGGTAGATCCCCTATCCTAGGATCTCTTCTAAAAACATCTCCCATGCCCGGGTCACTGACATCGGCTCCCTGCTGCTGAGTTCTCTGCTCCATCTTGCCAACCACTGACAATTTTTGGCTGTCTCTGCTCTGACAAGAAGCTCTCGACCACCAAATCCCGCTCGAGCACCCCAGCATAAGTACAAATTCTCATAGGGATGATTCTAGCCCGAATATCTCTATGAAAGCCATGCTCAAAAGTCCGATCTCGGAAGTACTGATCTCTTACCATATACATAGAGTACCACGAGAGTTCAGTAAAAATCGGTGAAGATTCATCAACCGACATGGTTCCTTGCTGGATCTGATAAAGATCTTATATACGTACTGCTCTCAGGGTAACCGGTGAAAACTCCTCTCTGAAGAGATGCTCAAACTCGGACCACGAAAGAGTTGCCTCGTCGTGGGTCTGGATAACCAAACTCCACCATCATCCTACCAAGACCTGCAGAAATCTCACTGCCAGGATCACCATCTAGTCTGCTGGTGTCCTGACCAAACGAAAGACTCTGGTTACTACCTCAAGCTAGTCCTCTACTGCCTGAGGGTCAGGATCGCTTTGAAACCCGTGGGGTCTCTCTCTATGAAACTCATGGAGTACGCTCAGTCTATGCTCCTCCTCTACTGGTACAGCAGGCACTAAATAGTGGTGCACAGGTGGTGGGATAACTGGCACACCACCTGATGGTAAAACTGGGGGATCTGGTCGCTATATCGAAGCATCATCACTAAGGGGGTCATCCTCGTGATAGAGATGCTTGATCCTATCAGGTATGCTTCACGGAGGCATCTTGTTAAAATAAATATGTGTTTTAGTTAGTGAGTATATCTGGAGAGATGACTCAAGAAGGGCATGGAAACCACAAACCATTCCTATATGATGCATGTACCATTATTTCCCCCTGCAACTAATGTTCTCATGTTCTGAGTCGAAAATCAAGTTATCAGAGTCCTGGTGTATGGATATGTCGGCCTCCCACAAAGACACTGGGGTCCTTGGCCTGAAAGCTGAACTCAAAACACATAACACTGTTTCCCCAAACCAACTCACAGACTCTTGGTCCTAAGGTTGAACCGACAACCTCTGATACCACTCTGTCATGACCCGTCCCAGTGGGGCCCGAGCCACAACTCCCCAATCCCACCTCCAATAGGCCAAGGGCTGGTGACTAGCACCGAGTAGGCATATTACTATCATGGGAGGAATTCCCAAAAAACATGTACACTTTCACACACATCTCCAAGCCCACAAAGCTAAAAAAGTAAAAACTACTAAAAATGTAAATGAATGCGTACACTAAAAATCTCAACCAACAGAGTACGACATGAATGTAAAGTATAGCAAGTGTAAAAACCTGGGCCAAAAGTACAAGCCCACCAAAAGAAATTAAGTAACATAGTCCATCCTGTAAGGAATGGTACTGGGACTGCAATCCATAGTCGTAGGAACACACCTGAGCCCGCATGATCTCACTGGGCACCGTCCGGTCCTGGTCCACCTAGAATCCTGTCAAAGGCTCGCTCGTCTGCACAAGACACGGCTCATGCAGGCAAAGACCGGGCATGGGAGAGTATAACAATACCCAGTAGGACAACCTGAAACCATAAAAGAAATAAAACAAGGGAAAAATACCACAATGGAATGATACAGTCAGCTCTACACAGTATATGTCTACAGAACATACAATAAGAATATCTAGATATACTCATACACGATCGACTATCGTGAAACCACCACTATGATCCAGCTCGATGATTCCACTAAGCATGTAACAAGGAGAACAGACTCCAAGGTCTGAAGAGATAGATATGAATTACTTGTTACGAGAGAACACACTCTACATGTACTTTGAGAACATGATTTCTAGATGAGGATCAAAACCAAGTCGTGGGGTGATTCCGACAACTCAGTCTGAGATAATCCGCTAAGAAGAGGATCGGCGCCCGGGTAAGGGTGGTCACGTTGATAGAAAGGACTCTACCTAGGGATCTAGGAATGAATAGAGGATCCAGATCTAAGTCTCACAGAGGTCATTCCAACAACTCTATTCAGGATTTCTTTCTGAAGGGATCATACTTTTGTATAAAGGAAATGATACCAGAACCTTCATGGAAATACCAAGGGTACGAACCCTAAGAAAAATAGTCTAATTCACAGAAGAAAAGTGGCTCAAGCCATGTAATATTCGTTACATGGCGTGTAGTATGGTTACACGCCGTGTTTTTTGACCCTGGGTACCGCCCGGTAACGGCCCGTGCTGTCTGTCCAGTCTGTTTAAAACATGACTACAAGGCGTGTAGAAGGATCACACGCTGTTTTCCTTGACTCCAGGTATTTCCCTTTTAAAAATCCCATGTAATACATTCAATATGTGTAAAACCTAACTACACGGTGTGTAAAAGAATCACACGTTGTGTTCCTTGACTCTAGGTACTGCCCGTGTAAACGGCCCGTGTCACTCAGCTTGTCGGATAGAAAGTAACTACACGGTGTGTTGAAGAATCTCACGCCATGTACGAGCACCTAGGGCTCACTCCGTGTACAGTGGACATGTTCCCGTACACGGCCTCTGTCCGTGTCCATGTCTCTTAACGTGTACCAGTACACGGGGTATCCCGTGTATCTAGCCGGGTCTGGCCTAGGAGGGGTATACACGTTGTCTCCTTGGCCGTGTACCCTACTCGTGCTCGTGTACTCCCGGATTACAAGCCATGTGGTCTGCCGATGAACACATGTCGTGTAGCCCATACTACATGGCATGTAGTCGGGATTTTCCAGAAACGCCGTCCTCTTCCTCATGCCGCAGCCAAACCTCAGGATCCTCGGTTTCTTGTCTGTTCATCCCAATACTCTAGGGATTGGTTCATTTTATAATACAAACATCATAACGTGTGTTTTTTGCCCTTAAATAGGATCATAAACCTCGAAAGATCCATCTGATGAAAAATGCCCGAAAACTCATATCTCATAATACGCTCTGAATCGCCTGCAGAAACTGTCGTCACACCTCCGTGACATCGCTCCGGGGTTGGATCATCAATCTCGGATCGTTGCACCAAAAACGAATGCATAATAATTGATTTCCTCCAAGAACGTGTAGAACTCAATGAAGAACACGGTGGAGAAAAATACAAGAATCAAACAAGAGGGACGAACCTCGAACATTGTTCGTGACGATTTGGGTTCGTCGACATTAGATCAAAACCAAACAACCTCAAAATCCCTACTAAACCCGTCCAAAAAGAACGATCGATCCGCGGGCTAATCTGTTTGTTGATTAGTCCGCTTTCATCATTGAAATAAAAAAAGCGGAAGGAAATCAAAAAAACAACCTACCTGGATCCACGTCGTTCGTTGGTGACGATATGGTCGTCGCGTCGTCGTTGCCGGCGAAGCTCATCAAGAACACCGTCGCCGCGTTGGTAGGTTTTCTCCAGAGCCTCCAGAGCCTCTAGGGGAATTCAAGGTTATGGAAATTTTAACCCTGATCCCTTGAGAAATATCCATTTAAAAGATAAGATATTTTGTTGTATCAAGGATATAAATAAAATATTTTAATAAAATATTTTATTACGGTTGCTTCCAAAAACCAGATTTCAACACAGACCAGCACCAGCCAATGTTAGGCCTCGCCTAAGGTAAAATTGATGTTCCAAATGCAATGGTTCCGTCAGATTTCTGATCTGAGAACCCGTTCGGGAGTTATTCCACTTTTTCAGAAAAACCACACACGCATGTTATTTAATTTTTAAATTACATTGAAACATTTGTTCCGAGCTCACCGGCCCTCGGAACTCCACGTCGTCTTAGAGCCTGTCCTCGAATTTTTCCCATATAATATTAAAATAATACATGAAAAAATATACGACATTACAGTCTTGTTAGTATTTTATGTGACAAAAAACGAGTTTATATAAGAAATAAATTTTGAAGAATAGTTGATAAATTAATGGGAATAATGACATAAAATAGAGTTCATTTGGAGTTACCATTAAAAGTATAACGTCTAAAATTTATAGAACTACAGATTTATGAAATTAATTTCCATAATCGAGGAGATATCAATTATGAATGTCATAATCCACTTCCCATAAAATTCATATCCTAATCAATAAAAACTATCGATATGACTTCAAAATATTATATGATAAAAGGAAAACTGATCACCAATAAATGAACATTGAGTATTTAATTTTTATGTTTCTCATCATAATCAATTGTATATATAATAGTAATAAAACCCACAAAATTGTTACACTACAGACTATATAGTAAATAAAAAATAAAAAATTCTAGTGGTATAATAATGTTATCCCTAGTATAAAACACCACTATAATATAATTTTTTTTAAATGTATTATAATAATGTCATATAATACATCACTTATTCATATTTTCTAATATATTCGGGTTGTCCTGATTCTCATTACCATATAGACATGCTAATTTATATTCCTTATAATTCAAATTTAATAATTAATTAATGATCACCTATTAATAAATGGATATCTATAAACACCAAATAAATAAAATATTCCCAATATATTTGGGTATATTAAAAAACCTATTAATTGAAGACTAAAATTTTTTATATTTATACAATGAGGGAAAACATGGGTTGACTATTTATGATAAGGATAGTTATGATGAAACTTCGTTCAAAAAACCAGATTCATTCTATCTTATTGACATCCATAAATATTTAATTAGTTTAGATTAACAAAAATTATTGCGGCAAAATTTATTAAATGTAAGGAAAATGTAACACATCGATATTTTACTCTATATTCATATTAAAAAAATTAAAATAATGATTATGTTCATCTAAAAATAACAAAAAATTAAAATGAAACCATTATATTTATTTTTTTGATAAATATTTAACTAATAAGAATATTTTATCAAATTTATGGGATTGAATAGGAGTGAAAATTATGAAATATATTTAAATAAATTTAAGAATAATTTTATTAATGTTTTCATATTTCATTTGTTTCATAAAAATATATTTCACTTGATGTTTTTTTAATTTACTATTATTTATTTAAAATCGATACTGTTTCACTAAAATATAATGTTCATAAAAAATTTTATTCATTGAATAATGTTTTTTATTTTTTAAAGACATTAATAATAAAAAAACACAGTATATTAAAAATATATTTTTAGAAAAAATTAGATGTTTTTTGTATATTATTGTTTTCATCCAAGGAAAAATCAAAAAAAAATTAATTTTAATTTTAATATATATTCATTATTTCTAGAGTAATGATGAAAAAATTATATTATAAAAAAAATTTGATTTTTTAAAAAGTGTTAAATATTAAGAATATAATGAAAATATTGATTTCAAAAATTCTATTACAATTATTAAATTATTATTATATAATTATTCATAATAAATTTATGAAATCATTTTTTGGAGAGGGAAAATATTTTAAAATTGATACTGTGAATTAAAGATTTAATTTTTTATATAAGAATTTTAATCCCTATTTGATAACTTATATTATAATATCACCTAATACAACCTTAAATGGATAACACATTTATATTTTAAAAATATTATTTTATGAAATTTTGAAATAAAATATAACAAAAATGATATCAAATTTATAATTTTATTTTCCATATTACATAATTAGAATAAAATTAATTTTAGTTATAAATATTGAAATAAATAGGTTAAAAGTAGAAAATAATGTAAAATAAAAAGAGTAAAATAGATATGTAATGGGTTTGGAGGCCTAAAATTATATATATATAAATAATACTTTGATTTTTCATGATTAGTAAACAAAAAATGTCTATACTTAATTATTGTTCATTTTATATTATTAATTACATTTGAAAAATGAACTGTCATTTTATTAAGAATAAATAATTTCTAATATATAATTTTGTCCACTTTTATATTATTCATCATATTACACCTTAATGACCAATATAAATTATTATAACCAGTTCAAAAAAACAATAATTTTAATTCCCTATTAGAATTTTAAATTATTTTTTATTATGTTCAATATATAATATCATTACATTGTAAATTATAATGAGTTCACAATATGAAAACAAAAGTTCTCAATGTGATTGTTAATCATTCCATAATTAATGTTTTTAATAGATTACTTTTCAAAATCCAAACTTTTCATTACTATGTAATGAAATCCGTATTATTTGTATGCTAAATGATTTTATGATATGATATTAATCATGATCCCCAATCTCATTTTACCCTTAAATAAAAAATGACATTGAAGTGTATGTGAAGACAACACCCTCAATGAAGTGACATGTTTAATTATAAAATATGAATTTTCATAGATCAATGTTATGTGTAATTTAATAATTATGTATGATATCTATATCATGTTATAAGTTATTGAATTATAAACCATATTATAAATTTCCTATATTATATGGAAAATGATATAATTATATGTACTTATGAGCAGTCTACAACTTTATAAAAAAAATATTCAAGTTTTCATCACCTCCATTGGTGGATTCTAATGAGAATGTGTTTAATGGATAAAAGTGATTTTTTATATATTTTTTTGATTTATGTCAAAAATATTAATCAAATCAATAATTAATATTACCAAAAGAATATTGTTGAAAATTCAATAATATAAAAGAAACAAACAATGTAGAAAAAATGTTTTCATTTTATTTAATATTTTCATTTTAATTTATATTTTCATACACATTATATGGATTTCCATTTATCATAATTTATTATTTATCACATTAATAAAACCTGAATAATAACACTATGACTCAAGTATTAACATTTTAACGGTAAATCCATACATTATGGATAAATAATTATGCTCAATTAATATTTTAGTCTATCTAAACACATATGATAAAAATGATATAATATAATATTATCATTGAATATGGGAAAAAAGTTAATAATAATATATTATACTAAACCTAAAAATAAAAGTTATATTTGTTATTGAATAGTAACATTAATATTTAATTTATTAAAATAGATACAAATGTTTTTTTCTAAAAATCAATAAAACTAGTTCATAATTTGTTTCATCTTTATGTATCACAATCGTAAAAAATCATTGGGTGAAGTTATAAAATTTTAAATAGTTATTTTTAATTAATTAAATTACCCTACATTTTATGGGAATTGTTAATATTTAAAAAAGAATTATTATAAATACATCTATCTACAAACATGATTAAAATGATTAAATTCACTCACACACAATATAGAATATAAAATATAACTAACTAATAAACTTGAAATTAATATTAATTTAAAGTATAGAATAAAGTGAAAAAGATGTAAATATGGTTATGAATTTTGTAATTTTGATAGTTATTTCTTCTACATGGGATGCATGTGATTTAGTGGAATGTTTGAATTAAGACAAGGGGATATTTTTTCATATTTTATTTATTTATACATGTTTACAATCATTCATCATAATATCCCTAATATGGTTTCATTAATATATGATAAATTTATATTAACATATTTATGAAATTCATGAAATATTATATTTCCCTTTCACTAATCTTTTATCTGATGTTTTCCATTTATTTGAGACAATACCCCTCTAAGATTATTATTTTGCACCGTCACTTTTCAATTTTCATATTCATTGTATGGTTTAAAAAGTTTCCTTATCTATTTATATATTATTGTTTTTGTATAATATAAATTACAATGACATTCATTAATATCGTTTTAAAAAAGTATTAATGTTTTTCTTATGTGTCATCATCATCAATAAATACAAGTAATCATATTTTAACATTTTCCGTGTTGACTTAAAATTATACAATAAATTTCTTAAGAATATTTCCACATAGACTTTTTGGAATCTAAAAAATGTTCCAATCCAGTATGTTTTATAAAATACATCATTTGTTTATAACAATAAAATTAAAAATTCAAGGATACTCCTACTATTCAATTTTATTAATGTAATTATCATGATATGTTTATTCATTTATTTCAATATCATTTATGATAATAAATGTATTATCGATGATAATATTCACATTTTACAGTCATATATATTCCTTTTGAATAAAATATTATATATTATTTTCAATCATAGGAGTGATCAATCACTATATTTGTTTTTCCTAACCATCCAATGTAATGATTCCTAGCTTTTCATCAAATTTCCATAATTTGTAAATACAATATTTTCCATTTATTTAAATATTGGTTATTCTACAAGAATACTTATATCGATTGATTATAGAAATTAATGAAATAATCATATACCAATTTGTCGATATGGGGTAAATATTTTTTTCTCTATAATCATATTTAAAAAATATTTACTTCAAATGATATATAATATAATTTTATAGACAAATATTTTTCATTTTTATTTCAAATTAAAATTATTGATTGAATAGTGATTATTTTCCGTATTCTATTACATTTGAATGGGATATAAAAGTTATTTTATTTGTCATAGGATCTTTATGAAATAATGAATGAATGATTTCAAGAATCACACAAATGTATCGATGATGATGGTTGGAGTCCTATATCATTCATCATTGAACCTTTAATGTTTTATATCTCATAAGAACATCTAGTGAAGGATTAATGAGCTTATTTATAATGGTTATCTTTAAATGGGTTTTCTCATATATTAATATAAGGGAATAATGGGGTTTTTTAATGGTGTTCGACTAATATGTTTTCGCCATGTTTTACTATTAATATGATTTTTCAACTATTATATGTGGTTGTTATTCTAGAGATTTTTAACATTCTATGTGAATACATACTTTCTATGAAATTCCATTCTATACGTATTGATATAATGATTTTGTATTATGGTTTATGCTTATAATCTATGTTATTATTATTTTCCATATTTTATAAACAGAAACTCCACTATATTTTCTTATATACAGTAATTAATTATGTAATGATTTATTATTTTTATTTTTATTTGACTCTCTTGTGTATTTTTATTATATGAATTGTCACATGTTATTTGTAATTATGGTCATTTGTTATATTATATCATTGTTACCCTTACTAATAATTTTATCTCACCCCTTAATTATGTTTCCATTTCCTGAGGTTATGATGAAATATAATAAATTTTATCTATATTGATGTGTATCTTGAATTTATAATTTGTGGATGATATTGAAGACATATTATGGATTAGATATTTTATTAAATAATTGAAAAAATGTATGATATTAGAAATGTACAAGGTTTTTTGTTATTATTTTTATCTATTATATAAATCTTTAATCCTAAAAGATTGTGTAAATTTAGTGTAATGAAATATTCTCTTTAGGTCATCAAATTAAGAGATACTCTAGTCAATATTCAATCGTATAAACATCCTAGATTAAAAAAAATCCAGCATAGATACTATATATAATTAGGTTATGGAAATATTCAAATCATATTGATAACATCCACATTTAGGGGAGATTTTATTCACAGTATTACTGGATCAACATAATGGTTCTATAATCTGGATGACTGCCCATTTCGTATTTGTAATGTGTTTATATAGATATATAATAACACTAGAATTTAATAAAATAAAACTATTATTTCATGATAATATATATAAAATATTATGATATGTATGTTAATAGTTCATTTATGAAATCATTATTAACAACATGGAATATCGAATTCGTTGTTATGTATTTTTTTTGTTATCCTAGGATGATATCATATAAAATATATTATGAAAATTTTATTTCCTTCTTTTGTAACTAATTTATATATTGTACCTTATCTATGATTATTCATTCATATGAGGTTACCAGGTCATATGACATAGTAAATACAATATTATTTGAATATATATAATGTATAGGCACTACCACTAAACACCATAACATAGATAACAATGAATAGATATTGATATAAATATATTATTGTCATGGATTCACTTATACATAATGATTAATCTTATAATAAATAGTGACATGCATTTTTTTATATATGATATTTAGCTATGTCATTATAAATGATGTGTAAATAATGTTATCAATTGAAAGTGGAAGTGTCTTCATAACATTAATAATTAATTTTTCAAAGGGTGTAATAAATTCATGTCGGTATTTAGGACACCATTTTACTTAAGTTATGAATTATTTCAACTAAGAAGATATCATTTATCATTCATTTCATGCATCTTGGATTCACACATATACATTAAATAAAAAAACTTAATGTCCCCTTCTTATCTATTAATTCATAATGTAATTTCTAGTGAGCCATATAATTTAAGAGTAATTTATTCTTTTATTGGATTCACATAAGACATACATATCATAAATATTCAAAAATGGAATTTTTTTCAGATTGACTAAAAAAAATCAATACACCATTTATAAATTTATTTTCCAATATTTAAATGAATATTATGTAAATTTTTAAGTAATTTAAAATATTTAACATTTAAATAATTCCAATATCTAATTGACCGTGAGAGTCAATGTAGATTTTAAAACAAATTAATGTGAAATAAAATATGGATTTATAAATTTCACACATATATAGTTTACTCTCTTGGAAAAAAATAAATATCTTAACATTGAATAATTTCATGGCCTATGATGTGTTTTTTAATTCATTTTTGGAGATAGTTATTTGATAATTAATATTATATGAAATAAATTTTAGTTAAATAAGTACTATTATATATCATCTAATATAAAGAATTGTAAAAAATTATTTTGAATTTAATAAAATTGAAATGTGACTAAACTGACACTGATTCCCCTTTAAACTAGTATGCAATCTGAACTACCACATACCTGAATAGAATCTTTAACCCCCATGGGATAGAGACAATTAAACAGAAATCAATAACAACTAGGGGGAATGATTTCTCCTAGCATGATGTAGACAATATGAAACATACATATATATAATGTGATAAACATTATATGATTAAAAATGATATATATTTCATATAATGAATGAAATAATATAGGTGATACAACAAAATATTTGTTTAAAAAACTCTAATATAGAACCCCAAAAGAAATGGGAAAAAATAAAATTTCTACTACATGTGATATCATGGTAAAATTAATATAATATAACCCAGTTACCCTTATATAGTTTATAGAAACCAAATTTTATAACATTAAAATATTTTCATTCCTTATATTGAATGACATATATGTTTCTACACACATCAAAAGTGTTACATATAGTTTTTGCTAAATGGGATTTGACTGGACCCACCTAGGTGTTCCATATCATGTCTATGTATAACTATATTAACATTCACATCATCAACAAAATTATTTATTTTTATAATTTATTTGTATATAGAGAATAAAATGGAAAAATGGAAAGTAAAGAACCAAAGATGCTTAAATTAGTGTAGAACATGTGAATTTCTTATGACATGATTTTTTCACTCATGCCTTATAAATTCTAAGTGTGAGATGTTGTAAATATTATCTTCATGTTGTTATATATATTGTATGTGATCTACAACCTGGTTTCACTCTTTTCATGTGTAAAACAACTCATTATTCATAAAAAATAAATCCATTGCGCCTTCTAATTATGTATGATATTCACCATGGAAAATAACATGTTACCATTATTTAATTATGATTAATGATGGACTAAAATTCATCATGTTCTATAGAAATTCTTCTCACATGGAATAAGATAAACCCCATAAGCATGGCCGTATCTTTATCCAAGATAGATAAACAATACAGAGCACTGTAAATAAATAAATATTTTTTTATAAAAAAAAGGAAGGAAAAATATTTCCCCCTTTTACTCATTCCCAATTAATCCATGTAAAAATGATTCAAAAAAATTCAAAAATATCATAGCAATTAAAGAATATTTTTTTCACTTATCTTAAGAAAATATATTTAAATCCAATAAAAATTATAGGTAAAATCACAAAAAGGTATACAATTTGATTGGATAGCTATGATAGCCATACTGAGGCATTTACTATATGACTCATCGATTTTGTAAACATATACGTCCAATCTAGAGAGAATTAGAACATTATAGAAGGTGAACATACCCCATGTGTTAAAAAACTCTATATAATATAGTCATATGGAGGATATGAACACCCTATTTGTTAATCCACCAACAATATTAATGGATGAAGACAATTAATATACCTTCCACCTAAGTTCCCAAAGCTTCACATATGAAACATTTTTATACATTTTCATAAAAATAATTCTTCCAAATCACTTCATAAATAAATGTCACAAATCATTGAATATACATTTTCCTTTACCAAAAATAGTGGAAGACTATTTTTATTAAAATCCATTAATAAAAGACATAATTCAATATTCATAGTTTTTTATAAACATTTTATAAAAACTATGTAAATGAAGATCATCCAATACAAGCTAGAGATGGAACAACTGTCTCTAAATAAGTTCTCACACAACTGTAAATGGATCCATAAAATATAATGAATGTAATGATTAATATAGAGTCCCTATAATAAATACTCAAATATCAAAGTCAATAACACAAGAAATACAATATGTTGAGATGATTACATGACATGTATAACATGAAACATGCACACCAGAAACCATACAACACAAATATCTGCCTCTAGATAAATATTAAACAAATATCATGAAAGGATAATGTGAATCAACACCAAAATACTATAAATTTTTAAAACATATCTCCATGAATTGGTTGCAACCAACGAATGTGAATATGTAGAAATATTACATACATATAGAGACATAGTGAAACAAATAATAATAACAATTATCTAATTAATTGAATATTTATTAGAGAATATCAAAAAAATAACATATGATACCTCCAAGGTATCAGGAGGAAAGAAATTAATTATTAAAAATTTCATATGTGTAGCACATAAAATACTAATGATCATTAAATTTTCTAGATTTGAATAATGTTATTAGGACAATAAATCCATGAAACCCTTATATTTTTAAAAATTTGTCTCTTAAAAAATTAAATTATATTTTAAATAATGTGAATGATTTTCAAAATGTGTAAACAATTAACTCGATAAACCAATTCATGGAATCTTTATATAAAAATATTCAAACCATGAAAATTTTCCCTGATGTGTAATAATTGAACATTAATATTATATAGAAACAAATAAAATAATACAAGTAAATTTAATGAAAACACAAAAGAAATCATCTTAATATTTTTTACACATTTATTCAATTACTTATTTCATTCAAACAAATATGCATCCCCAATCATTATGTAACTTATTCTTTCTATGATTCTCCATCTTCATAATCACAAAAAATATCCAAAATAATGGTAAAAATGAAAAGTGAGATGGGAAGAACATTAAGATAGTAAATTTTAATTATATAATGCCAACCATAAGAATTTTAAACACTAATATGTCATGTAAAATATTTTTTTCTAGAAATTATTGAGGACACATATCCCTCATCATTGAATCACACTGAAAAAATCATGATAATATGATGCTTCCTCACATAAATCTCTATCTTTTATAATTGGGTTCCTATAAAATAATTACATCGAAGAGTCAATCATCTCCTATTGACTTAGTAATGTAAAAATGGTTAGATCTAAATCGATCTACTCCCAACATATAATGTTAGTGGAATCATGATGGTAATTCCATAGCTAAGATATATGTATTCAATAGGAATACTAATCAATAAAACATTAAATTATAATGGATAAGCTTCATTCCCATGATTCTCAATGGCCTAAAATGACCCCCCATATCATTTAAGAAAAACTCCATGTTTTATATGATTATGGTGACATAAATAATGAAACAAATTCTATAAAACCTATTCACAGAAGGAAAAATTTACAGAATGACAGAAATGATCCATATAGTATTTGAGTTAACAATTATCTATAACCAAATGCAGAAATATATCATGAATCCTCACTAACATCTCTTGAGTGGTACTCATCCATACCAATTAGAACACACACAAAATTACACAATAAAGATGTTTTTATTTTGGGCGACCAACCCATTAATTGAAAAGATCCATTCTAATCCATTACTAATAACTATTTTAATATGAAAAATCATCCATCCCAAGTTCCCAATCGCATTAAACCTAAAAACTACAAGACACTTATATGGATCATATGTGAATGGATATTAACATCATCATTTGAATAGTCATGTATAGATAGATGGTTAGTTATTCTCAGTCAGACCTGATTCTGCATCACCTCAAAGAAAATATTAAATAACCATGAGGTAATTGTATTCTCCATATCTAAATCAAAGGAAAATGGAACTCTATGAAACCTAACAATCCTTTAGTAAAAAAATATTAGCCTAGTATTAATCATTACTGTATTCCATGATAATAATGAAGTGATCTTCCTTTTTCATCAAATTTATCACTACTTAAATAAAATTTCATTATTAGAGTTTCCATGGTAAGTAACAATAACTTTCCATAAACACCTTATCCAATTTTTAAATAAGAATTGGAGGTGACTTGATAAATATTGAAGGTTTCAAATGATATTCTATAATTTATTTCATTGTGGAACAACATGATATATAATCTAATATGTAACTCTTTTGACCCATCCACCATATTCATCATCTTATCTCATTATACATAATTTAATATCAAAGGTAATTGTCACATAATGATATTTTATAGTAAAATGAAATACATATCCTAAATTATATTGGTTATATTAAATTACCCCAATACATAGATTTACATTTCAAGAGATAAAGATACTAAAAATGGTATCCCCACCATATTCATGAATGAGGTGTCAATATCCACAACATACTTTTGAGAAATGATAGGGTAAAATGGAACAAGGGGTTCATGGTGATGAGGCTAGAAAACAAGAAAGGTCATCACTATGTATCGAATAAAAAGGGAAATAAAGCCATATGTAGTTCTTGAAATTGGCATCAAAGGAGGAAAGGATTAATGGGTTAAATGTTCTCTTGACTGAATACAACACATGGCTGGGTAATTTATCATAACACATCCTAGGCATAGAAGATGTGTTTTAGCATCATTCAATCAGGTCCATATGGGTCTTAGATTATATTCATAGATCAAAGATCAAATAGTAAGTCTTGTAATGAAAAAACATGAATCGTGGTAAAATAAAGAAACTCTTATGAGAATGAGGACATAAGTCCACACCACTTGACAAATTTCTAAGAGAACGTGCCCACATTTTTGAGTCATAATGCTGGAACATGGGAATATAGTATAAGATGTGAACTCATAATTTAAGGTTGTAGGTTTCAGACCACAAGAAGCGTGGTTCTTCCATTTAGGAAAAAAACTTTTTCATTTCCCTAATCAAATATGATATGTGCTCAGTGTGGGAAACAAGGGTGGAGAAGATCATTACAACAAATGGAATACTCACTAGGAGAGATGGTGATGATTTGAAGATGCACCCCCATGATGTAGATTCCTCCTCTTTATTGAGCATAGGAGCACAAAGGGATTACACCGAGGGTGTATAAATTACACTCAAACATGATGGAGTGGATATGTATGTGAATCAATAGAACAATATTTGAGGATTGGTAGGGATTGAATAATGATGTGGGTTAATTGTTGACCGTTTTAAAAACATAGTATCCATATTACATTACCATAAATGGGATCAAAAAATGGGTGTTGTCCACTGAAAAAATTATCAACATGGAACATCTCAAAATTTCATTCAAAATCCTCATGGATGTTGTCCCAAATTGGTAGGTGATCCAGAAGGTTGAGCATCCATACTATACACGGGTCTTTTCTGATGTGAATGATTACAGAAACCCAAATAAATTGATATGTGAAGCTTGGAAATGGGTGAAAACATGTCTATGTATCATCAAAAACTCTAGGTCATAAATCACATTCCATCAGAGAACGTTGGGGATGAATTACATAAGTCTAGGTTTGCAGACAAGAAGAGGGGGAAAAGGGGATTGTGAACTTTGTGTGAAACCAAACGACACAGTGTCTCGGAATTCCTATGTATCCCATGATGATGGGAATCAAGCCAAATGTATTTCATGATGTTCCAAGATTTTTAACATAATGAGGTAAGAATGTAGGGGATAGAGGTATATCAATATAATAATGTGTATGGAATGATATAATATCCCAATGTGAATTAGAACAGAATAAGTATACAAACCAGACTATCTACAATCTCTAGAGACAACTCGAGTCAAGGGGATGGGATATGGAATAGAATTACATGAGGGTGGACACACAGATGGAATGTTCAGGCGTATATACAAATACAAAAAAGGTGTAAAGTCAAGCCATACATATTCCTTGAAGTCCTTGTAGTTTTACATTTTGCGGTATCGATATAAGAAGAATATAAAGGAGATACCTAAAGGGAAGTATATGTCAGGGATATTATAAACATGGCGTAAATGTGGATCAAATAGGTCATCACCACAACACGATCTTCTAATAGAGTACAGGACATGGGGATCGAAATAAGGTAGGATTTTTAGGTACCTATGGAAATACATTATAATGAAATGTCAAGGATTTCGTATATATACCAGGAGGGTGGGAATCAAGCAATACGTAGTTCATTAAATCTGTGTAGTTTAACATCACGCATTAAGGAAGTAATTTGAATGGGATGGATATGCCCGAATGGGTGTACATATCATGGATATTATAAACCAGGAATGAATTAGGATTGAAGAGGTCCTCACCACAACATGTGCTTCCAATAGGGTTTGGGCTAAGGGGCCGAAAATAAGGCTGGGTTTGAGGTACCTAGGGATATACATGAAGAAAAAATTCCTAGTGATTCTTATGTATCCAATGAGTGTGGGAATGAGTCCGTTCATTTTTGTTGAAATGACATGATGGGATACCAATTCTAGGGATGATGATATTGTGAAGGTATGGACCATGCACTTAATAAAGTATTATTTGATGTATCTCATTTGTTCATCAAAGTGGATGTCTCAATTTTTTTAGCAGGAAACCTAGGATGGAGAATTCGGCCATCACCATAAGAACCAATACATATGTAGGCCTTGAAAAAGTTCATGGGGCATGACTGATAGTAAAGATGATGACCCCAAATTCAAGGACATCCCAATGCGGTGATGTTTTTCATCTTGTTCCCCAGAAAATAGTTTCACAATTAACGGTTGTATGATTGGACTAACGCAATCATTTTAATTTCATATATAAAAAACAAAATAGTTTAATGTCTTTTCAGATGAGAAATAATAGTTTTAGATCATATTATCTTGACTCATATGGAAGAACGAGTTTCTTAAGATAATGCGCCTAGCATGTTAATCCTATTTGACATGAATGAGGATGAATTTCCACTCCACATGCATGCGAAATACCAGGGGGGATCCTCAGGCCAAGTGGCTAGAAAAGAAAGGTAAACCTTTGGTTTGACACAAAGAAGAAATTTCAGGGAATTCTTACGTATCCCAAAAGGATTGGAATCAAGCCACACATAGATGTTATAATGTAGTGCAGTTTAACATCATTCGGTAAGGAAGAATATGGGAGGGACTATCCGATAAGTCTAAGTACATGGTGATGATATTATAAATACTATTTGAATGTGCAAATGCATCCACATATGCCATAACATAAGAATCAGGGCACAATGGCCGAAGAGAAAAGATATTTTTTAGAGCCTAAGCTGAACGAAAAGATGAAATGTCCAGACATTCCTATGTATCAAAAGAGGATGGGAATCAATACACATGTAGTTATAAACATGAACAGTTGTTCAACAAAATGCTTTAATGATGGTACGATATTTGTTTAATTTCATAGTGCCTGAATTGTAAAATATTGAGATTCTTCTACGTGGGCGTAAACTGTGACCATATCCCTTACACCACATGATCTATGATCAATGTAGGAAAGAAAGGAAATGAAGATAATTTCAACACATGGATTACATAGTATGGGTGAATTTTGTGGAGTCAAGGGTGACACCACAACCTTGATTCATCCTCTTAATGGGTAAATTTTCACAGCGGGATAACTCCAAAGGATTTAAAATTACATTTGAACATTTTCGAGTGGAATGGGATGTGAATCATGAAACTACTATTTAAAGTTCAATAGGGGTGGCACAACAATGGAGGATAACTGTTTACTTTTTTCGAAACCCTTCATCCACAATGTGCGACCTGAAACAAGAACAAAAAATTAGGGTTGACTGATGGAAAAATTTGAAACGTGGAAGCTATCTAATAATGTCATTAAAAATCCTATTGGACATTGGCCAAAGGCTTTAGGAGAGACATAAGGAAAAGAATCCTTAATGTCTGGGGTCTATTATGATGTGAAAGATAATATAGACCCAAAAAATGGAAGACGTAAAGAACCAAAACGATGAAATCATGTCCATGCAGAATGTAACACTCTATGTCCAAAACCATAATGCATCTAAGCATGTTGGTGAATCTTCAAAAGGGTCGAGGGCCTCAATAATGATCAGAAGACTCGAGGATATGTGTGGAGGAAAGGGGAATGATGATCTTTCAAGACAGATGTACGTGGTGTGGTAATTGAAAACCCAATGCAAATATGGATTTAACACCCTAGGTAAATAAAGAATATGACATTTTCATATTTATCCATATTTTTGAATAAAATATTATTATTACTTTAAAGGGAATGCTATGCTCAAGGACGTACCCAATACGCACCAATGAGTTTCTTTGAAATCTTACGTTCCACTCTAATAATAAAAAAATATTATTTTAAAAGGTAGTTAATGCCTAGAGATTGTAAAGGCGGGAATGAACAGAACTAACTTCAAAATTATTATATATGTTTGTTAATTTTTTTACTTATATCCAATAAATTTTGGAGGCTTAAAATGAAAATGAATCAAATTTTAAGCATAAATCTTCTAATATTCCTTAAAAGGTCGATTAACCACCTTTTGATGGAGAACCCTTTTCAAATATATTTTTGACAATTCGATATGTTGTATTTCAAAAAATAAAATCCTTCTTTGGAATCTGAACATCAAAATTAACTTTGTGTAAAATTTTGTTTTTTTTCGATAAAGATCATTTTTATTCAAAATGTTGCATTTTGATTCAAAACCTCCTTTTAATCTGATTTATTTATATGGATAGATTATATTTTAAATTTATATTATAGAGTATTTAGAATATATTTTTACCATTTAATCTAATGGTGGTCATTGGAATTAATTTCACTTTGAAATTGGACTTAAACTAGTGTCAAACTTTTAATAGATATTGTTTCTTAAAAACACGCTATCTGTTTTGACAGCGGGAATTAATTATTAAATTAATTAATGCAACATTTATTTTTTGAATTTTGTAAAATAGACATCATTTTTGAATTCAGAATATCAAATATATCTTAGGGTGAATTTTTGGTATTTTTCTGAAAAACATCAATTTTTTGATGAATAGTGAAACCACCAAGTGGTAGTTTAAAAACTGATTTTTCGTTTAAATGAAACTCTACCACTTCTGTGATTTGAATTTCAAAAATCCGACATACATGGTTGTCATTAGGATGTAAAATGTGGTTCAATGGGATTAAAATAATTTTTTTGGTGAATAGTAACTTTTAAGTTTTTAATCGCGATTAGAGGTAATTAGTATAATTTAAGGTAAAAATAATGTTTTAATAATATGAAATGACCTAGACACATGCCCTACCCTCATTGGATGTGTCATGGCCGACCATGACAATACATTGGTCAACATGGTGACCCCATGGATCCACTTGGGTTGGAAAATGACATAAATAATTTTTTATTTAAAGTTAAAATAAATATGTCACAAGCATGAAATGTTTTAGTAAAACAATTTTTAAATGGAGTTATACAAGTCATATTTTTTACTGTAAATATTCATTAGGAATCTAAAAATATTTCCTACATCACGATATTTTTTTTATAATTTTTAGACATTAAATAAATTAAATTAGTTATGACATCATGATGATGCAGTGATTACCTCATTAATAAAAGATTTAAATAAAATGAAAAGATAATGTTCATACTATAACATAAACTTGTCAAAGACCTATTGGATGAGTATATTTTGAACCCTTACCACCTTATCCTAGAAATAAATCAATTTGGGACCTTTAAAATCCGAATCACTTTTGAAAATAAAGTAACATTTTGTAACTTTCCAGGAGTGCCCCTCCTCTCCTCTTATAAGAGGCCCCCACCTCTACCACCTTACCCACACATCTCAAGCATTTTACTCGGCCAAACCCTTCTCATTTTGTCTCTCCACATCCCTCTCTTACTCCAAGATTCCTATATTTGGGCAGAAGTCGTCCCAAGGAATCCTTTGAGCTCAAATCAAAGAGAGATACCCGATTGTAAGGAAATGTCTTCACATGTGTTCTTTTGTTTTATTATTCTTTTCCAACCCCAAAAAATCTATTTAATCATTTATTTTGTAAAAAATTAGTATATTAAATATACTAGGATGTTTGTATAAGAACGATTCGATCTACACTTACAGACACCTACATGTAAATGTTAAAGAAGATACTGTTTCTGTGGATGGTGAATTTTTGCCTCACGAAACGATGATTGTTCAATATTCTTTTAACACCCTAAAAGGTGGCCATTAAGATGTCACTATATTTATATATGATATATAATATGTTTATGTTTTACTTAAGCTTATGTATTTTTCATTTATGGAATACCTTTATGGTTTCCATTATGGTTAAACATGATATATTCATTTTAGGAAGTGCGGACTACCGCCCCCTCAAAGTGATTTGATTCGTTAATACCATATGTGGTACGTATAAAGGATAGATTTAATTATATTATATATGATACCATACTAGAATTATAATACTATTATGAATCATTATGTTTTATTTCCATTAAATAAGAAATAGAAATGGAAGTAGCGTTCATGCGTACGTACGGTTTACTGTCTCCATGAACAGTGCATTTCATTTCTTACCTCTAAATGTTATGTAATATTTTAAATGCATGTGTATAATGGATATATATGATATATATGATATCTACATAATTAATATAATTCTGTATATAATATATATTTTACCACATTAACAATTTGTAATTATAAAGAGTTTATTTTTGACTCAAATAGCAAGGATCTACAAAACGACCATTATTAACTTAAATAATTAAATAGTGTTCATAGCATGGTAGTAAGTGATATAAAATTAATAATTAAATTTAAAAGGTTCTTAAGGAAGTAGAAATTAACTAATGTTTATTATTCAAGAGGTTAAAGAACAATCCAGTCAAGTCGAACCCGAGGTAAAGGATCCTACCCATCTCTTTCTTTTCAAGTACTCTCTTTTATTTCATTTCTTTTAGGATACATGTTATTATGTTGGAGGATGTTATTTTATATTCCTCTTTCTGTAATTTATATTTTCATCTAACGATATATCCTATTTGATCTCATCAATCCATTTTTGGATGTTTTATGTGGCGCCGTTAGGCTACAGAATTTTCATAAGGGGACTTTCATGTCACTTTTTAGTCCCGTGAGATTCATGATACATTTTCCACTATTTCCTTTTGTGTGGTGTATGTAATGCCCATTATTATACTATTTGTATAATATTATCCCATTTATGGGTATTTACATCTTCATTTTATGACCCTTCTTTCATGGGGTGTACGCTTCGAAAGTTGTCCAAATCGGTAAGGGACCCTTCACACTCATTTTTTAAAGACTTTTTTTGTCATGTCTTTTAACATACATCTTTTATGTTGGGATATGTTCCTATATATCCTTATTGATATAAAATTTATGTCCAAGTGATGAGGTACCATTTTATCTCTCATCAACTCATTTTCTAAATTTTAATTTGATGCCGTTAGGCTGTCGAATTTTTGTAAGGGAACTTCGTAACCCAATTTCGATTTCTTTGGGTTCTACTTGTAGTTATTGAATATGTCATCCAATGAATATGTGTGAATTTCCTCTGATTTTTTTACACTTAATATCCACTTATACTGGGTGTATTTATATTTTTCACACATAATTATGTGATTGATTTATCCTTAATTTAAGGATACCTTCTTTATAAGGGATTTCATCTCAATTGACATTCCATTGAGACTTCATTGTTGTGATGCACCAATTCACTTTGATATGGTGTATATAATTACCTTTGTAATATTATATCATGAATTCATTTATTCTCATGATATTATAAAGTTTTTATTAAATTCCATTCCTTTAAAAGCTTCAAAGTGGTAAGGGAATCCGTCTCAATCTCCTTTCATTGAGGCATATTTTGTTTTATACACAACATTATTTTATACGGTGTATAAACCCATATGACTTTTATGATTATTCAAAAGGAATATTTTTATATGAAGTGTTTTCTAAACGAAAAAAGGGAATGTTTTTTTGTCGTACGTATGCGGCGACAACGACTTCTCTGCCGCCATGACCATTATTTGAGTTTCGACTTACTCTACAAGCCATACCTTTTTAAAAAATAAAAAAATAAAATACAATGCTTTACTTTTCTTTTATTTTGGTATTGAAAATGGTTTTCATAATGTTTTTATATAAATGGGTTGTATTGATATCTTGTGATTGAAAAGTGGAAATGTTATGTTTACTTTATGCATGTTTTATGTGATACGATTATGTAATGGTTCTTGGGAATTGTTATGAAGATGGGTGGTTCCATGATAAACTAAGGGAGGGTGAGCCCGATATAGCTCTCCAATGCATTGGGTAACACGAAGGAGTTAAAAGTTAAGGTTTCTCCGAAGAGATTTAGGGAATATAATTTGATGGGTGTTCCAAATGTAACCAAGAGGGTTACTCCATGCGTAAGAATGTTTTGAATGCCTCTAGTTACCTTTATGCCTTATGATTTCTATGATTTGTTCATTATTTGATGAGGTATGTTAAAATGTTTATGTTTAATGAGTAAAGTATGATTTCATACATGGACTAATGATTTATTTTCGTACTTTTATATCCCTTACTGAGCTTGTTATTCTCATCCGAAGTTTTTGAAATTTTTTTCACAGGTGAAGGGAATGGTACATGATATGATGATAGTGTCAAGGAATTGTCAAGAAAGAATCCATGTTTTATTTTAAATATGTTTCCTTTGATGGGAAAACTTAATAATATCTTTTTTGTAACCACTTTTTTTTAATGTCGAATGTAATGGATGTTTTATAATCTAATTCTCAATAACTCTAAACCTGAAAATATCCTCAATGTGTAATCTTGTAATAACTCAATATTAAGTAAGGTTTAAGGCTAGGGAATTATAGTTGGTATCAGAGGTCGGTTTAGAAAACTTTATAAGTTAGAGTGTTGTTTAATAAAAACTTTCAAGTTGTGTATAACCTCAATGGTTAGTATATTAGATGGAGTCATCAATTTTTTTGAAAGTTAGAATGAGTTTGAGATAACTTGGATAAGTATATCTCGGTGTTTAACTTCTTCTTTTTTATTTTATGATTTTACTGATATACTCACAATGACCTTTTTGGTTTTAGTAAATGGATGGATCTAGCAGGCACCAATGTAACAGTGGATTTGATGAAAACTGAGATGGTTTAATGAAAGAACAACTGAATGATATGGGAGATGCAATGAAAACTCTTGTGGTTATCCTCAACCAACTATCTGAAGTCATTATTGACCACCTGAACCTTAGTGATTTTTATTACGCATCGTGTATGTAAGAAACAAATCCCTATGGAAGTTCAGGTAATAATCATAAAGGTTAGTATTTTCAAAAACTTATGTGTCAAATATGTGGAAAGAAACACATAGGAAAATGTTTCAAAGGGACAGAAAGATGTTATAGATGTGGAAATGATGGTCATCAAGCAAGAACCTGACATGGAAAAAGGAAGCATCTAGTTGACTCTAGGAAAGGGAAATAAGTTCTTTCTGAAGGATCAATTGAATGTTTCAAATGTGGTGTGCATGGTTATTATGCAAACACATGTCCTACAAAAATGTTTCAGGAATGTGGTCACCATGATCGTACAAATATTCATTTACCAATACCTAATGCCATTCTGATTGAGGATGAAGAAACTGAAAATGAAGAATTAAAGGATTGGATTATTTCGTAACATATGTTTTCCTATTATTGGAATCTTAGGATATGATTCATGATTTTGTTTATAGGAAATATGTATTTCAGAATAAGTTGAAAACGAATGGCTAATGGATCATGAAGATTGTTGAGTGAGTAAGAAGTCATCATATAAGGGATTCAAGGGTTATGGTAGATTTTAGGATGGTGAAATTCATAGATTTATTAAGTCTCTTTTGATGATGGGGTTATATTAGAAGACTTTTTGTAGTAACGCTGATGTTTGATATACGGAAATTTAATTCAAGGAATAATTATCCTTTCTTTTGCGGATATAGTTATAAAGAACCGTTTGGGTTTATATGATCCTTGAATTTGAGGCAATTACTGGTTAATACATTTTGGGTTGCAAAACGGAAGTTATCAGATAACATTAATGGTTAAAATATGTTATGGTTATTTTTGATGAATTTGTCTCTTTTTGAGGAATGTTATAAAATTATATAGTTTTAGAAAGGGGACAACACACAGACCATGTGACAACCCGTCGCTTCGGACGAAGATGCGGGAATCGAACCCACAACCAAAGTGCAACTGGTATTTATCGCCTACCACTGGACTACATTAAGTCCCTAGTTAGTTTGAATGATTCTTTTTAGTTAGATGATTTTATGAATTAATTGTAAGTTGTTTTTTTGTTATAAATGGAAATGATTAACCTATCATGGAGGATATGTGATTCAGTTAATTATATTTTAGTATGAGACTATAAGAGTAACTGATTTTATTTTGGAGAAAAATGTTAAAATTTATCCTAGGAGACTATGTGATTAAATCCTTTAGAGAATTCGAATTCAATCTTAGTTTGGTTTACTTTGTAGAATTTTATGGATAGATGTTTATTGAAAAGTCTTTGTTGAAATTTGTGTTTTAGTTTTGGTTAAGGTCTAAAGACATGGGAAGTATATAGTTCTCTTTTGTGGATTAGGTTATTCTTTAGAAGCTGATTATAGCTCTCTTAATGTGAACAAGTCATCCTAAATACTAGTTTTTTGGAGAAAATATGAGTTCATGTAAGAAATATAGTAAAAGTTAAAAGTCAAAATGATAATTAAGTATGCTTTCTTATGTTTTAGTTAAGCTCATAAATAAATTAATCAATAAAAAGTAACTTAAAACAAAAATGTTGTCTTTTAATTTTTCCTACTGGGGAATCAAATACCGTTTAACCCATCACAAGTTTGTGATTTTCTTGTTGTTAACTTTTTCCTTGACATGTTTACTATCACTCTCCATAAGAACATATCCCTTTTTTTCCTCCATATCCATATTTTCATACTTGTAATACTAGTATGTGTAAACTTGGGTGACATTTGTACTTCTCTCCCATTCTTTTAAAGTGTTATTTTTACTGACTCTTGTTCCGATGTTGGATTTTCAATGAAGCTTGCAAGCCCAATTTTAAAATTATGAGGACGAAATTCCCAAAAGGGGGGAAGGATGTAACACCCCATGTAAATAAACAATATGACATTTTCATATTTATCCATATTTTTGAATAAAATATTAATGTTACTTTAAAGGGAATGCTATGCTCGAGGGCGTACCCAATACCCAACAACGAGTTTCTTTGAAATCTTACGTTGCACACTAATAATAAAACAATATTATTTTAAAAGGTAGTTAATTCCTAGACGTTGTAATGGTGGGAATGACTGGAACTAACTAACAAATTATTATATATGTTTGTTAAATATTTTTACTTTTATCCAATAAATGTTGGAGGCTTAAAATGCAAATGAATCCAATTTTAAGCATAAATCTTCTAATATTCCTTAAAATGTCGATTAACCGCCTTTTGATGGAGAAACCTTTTTAAATATACTTTTGACAATTATATATGTTTTATTTGAATAAATAAAATCCCTCTTTGGAATTTGGACATCAAAATTTACTTTGTGTAAAATTTTGTTATATTTCTGATAAAGATCATTTTTATTCAAAATGTTGCATTTTGATTCAAATCCTCCTTTTAATGTGATTTATTTATATGGATATATTATATTTTTAAATTATATTAGAGTGTATTTAGAATATATTTTTACCATTTAATCTAATGGTGGTCATTGGAATTAATTTCACTTTGAAATTGGACTTAAACTAGTGTCAATCTTTTAATAGATATTGTTTCTTAAAAACACGCTATTTGTTTTGACAGCGGGAATTAATTATTAAATTAATTAATGCAACATATATGTTTTGAATTTTGTAAGATAGAAATCATTTTTGAATTCAGAATATCAAATATATCTTAGGGTGAATTATTGGTATTTTTCTGAAAAACATCAATTTTTGATGAAGAGTGAAACCACTAATTGGTAGTTTAAAAACTGATTTTTCATTTAGATGAAACTTTACCACTTCTGTGATTTGAATTTCAAAAATCCTACATACATGGTTTTCATTAGGATGTAAAATTTGGTTCAATGGGATTAAAATAATTTTTTGGTGAATAGTAACTTTTAAGTTTTTAATCGCGATTAGAGGTAATTAGTGTAATTTAAGGTAAAAAAATGCTTTAATAATATGAAATGACCTACACACATGTCCTACCCTCATTGGATGTGTCATGGCCGACCAAGAAAATCCATGGGTAAACTTGGGGACCCATGGAGCCACTTGGGTTGGAAAATGACATAAATAATTTTTTATTTAAAGTTAAAATAAAGATGTCACAAGCATGAGTTGTTTTACTAAATCAATATTTAAATGGGGTTATACAAGTCATATTTTTGACTATAAATATTTATTAGAAATATAAAGAGATTTCCTACATCATTATAGTTTTTTTATAATTTTTAGACATTAACTAAATTAAATTATTTATGACATCATGATGATGCAGCGATTACTTCATTAATAAAGGATTTAAATAAAATGAAAAGATAATGTTAAAACAATAACTTAAACTTGTAAAAGACCTATTGGATGAGTATATTTCTAACCCTTACCACCTTATACTAGAAATACATCAATTTGAGACCTTAAAAATATGAAACTCTTTTGAAAATAAATTAACATTTTGTAACATTCCAAGAGTGCCCCTCCTCTCCTCTTATAAATTTGCCACTATTTAATTTTGTGTGTTGTATGTACTGCCCATAATTATACTATTTTTATAATATTATCCCATTTATGGTTATTTACATCTTTATTTTATGACCCTTCTTTCATGGGGTGTACGCTTCGAAAGTTGCCCAAATCGGTAAGGGAACCCTTCACACTCATTTTATTAACGACTTATTCTGTTATGTCTTTTAACATACATCTTTTATGTTGGGATATGTTCTTATATATCCTTATTGATATAAATTTTATGTCCAAGTGATGAGATACCATTTTATCTCTCATCAACTCATTTTTTGAATTTTAATGCGATGTCGTTAGGCTGTCGAATTTTTCTATGGGAACTTCGTATCCCAATTTCGATTTCTTTGGGTTCAACTTGTAGTTATTGAATATTTAATCCAATGAATATGTGTGAATTTACCTTGATTGTTTTACACATAATATCCACTTATATTGGGTGTATTTATATTTGTCACACATAATTATGTGGTTGATTTATCCTTAATTTAAGGATACCTTCTTTATAAGGGATTTCATCTCAATTGACATTCCATTGAGACTTCATTGTTGTTATGCACCAATTCACTTTGATATGTTGTATATACTATCCTTTGGAATATTATATCATTAGTTCATTTATTCTCATGATATTATAACGTTTTGATTAAATTCCATTCCTTTAAAAGCATCAAAGTGGTAAGGGAATCCGTCTCAATCTCCTTTCATTGTGGCATATTTTGGTTTATACACAACATTATTTTATACAGTGTATAAACCCCTTTGACTTTTACGATTATTCAAAATGAATATTTTTATACGAAGCGTTTACTAAATACCAAAAGGGAATGTTTTTTTGTCGTACGTATGCGGCGACACAGACTTCTCTGCCGCCGTGACCATTATTTGAGTTTCAGCTTCCTCTAAAAGCCATATCTTTTTTTTAAAATGAAAAAAATAAAATACCATGCTTTACTTTTCTTTTATTTCGTAATTGAAAATGGTTTTCATAATGTTTTTATATCAATGGGTTGTATTGATATCATGTGATTGAAAAGTGGAAATGTTATGTTTCCTTTATGCATGTTTTATGTGATATGATTATGTTATGGTTCTTAGGTATTATTATGAAGATGGTTGGTTCCGTGATAGACTAAGGGTGGGTGAGCCCGATATAGCTCTCCAATACATTGGGTAACACGAAGGAGTTAAACATTAAGGTTTCTCGGAAGATATTTAGGGAATATACTATGATGGGTATTCCAAACGTAACAAAGAGGGTTACTACCTACGTAAGAATGTTATGAATGCCCAAAGTTACCTTTATGGCTTATGATTTCTATGATTTATTAATGATTTGGTGAGGTATGTTAAAATTCGTATGTTTTATGAGTAAAGTATGATTTCATACATTGACTAATGTTTTCTTTTTGTACTTTTATATCCCTTACTGAGCTTTTTATGCTCATCCCAAGTTTTTTTAAATGTTTTTCATAGGTCAAGGGAATGGTACATGATATGATGAAAGTGTTAAGGAAGTGTCAAGAAATAATTCTTGTTTTATTTTAAATATGTTTCTGTTGATGGTAAAAATGAATACTATCTTTTATGTAACCACTTTTTTAATTGTGGAATGTAATGAAAGTTTTATGATCTAATTATCTAAACCTATAAACCTGAAAAGGTTCTCAATGTGTAATCTAATAATAACTCAAGATTAAGTAAGGTTTAAGGCTGGGGCATTATAATGGACATAAGTCCACATACCACAACAAATGCCCCTATGAGATCATATTCCAAGAGGAAACAGGAAGATATGGTTTCCAAAACATTGGGCTGGACCCAAATACGAAATGTTCATGTGTTTCTACATTTCCGATGATGATGGGAATTAAGACATACATATTTGTATATGTGTCTTGTTGTTTAGCGTCTTGCGGTAAGTATAAATATCGGATGAAGGATGTTCTTGAAAGAGTTTCAGATGGTGTAACTATTGTAATCCCGACATGAATGGGAACTAATGAATTCCACATCACAATATAGAAAACCCTATAAGTGAACTATGCCTAAAGTGGGAGAAGAGATTTTTTGGGATAAACAAGTAGATGAAATGTTTGAGCATTTATACTTATCCCATGAGGATGGGAATAAGTTCCTTAGAAGTTCATAAAATTGTGGTCAATTTAACATCATACAGTAATGATGTATAATGGATGAGTGTATTAATGATATATATGTGGTGTTGCAAAAATATTTTTTTGGGAATGCAGATAAAGAGTTTGTTTCACATCTTACAATTATAAGAGGGATCATGGGACAAGAGGACAGGATGTTCAACAGACCTGAGGCTGGGCTACGAAAGAAATGTCTAGGAATTCCTACGCATCACATATTTATTAGAATCATGAAATAAATAGTTCTTGAAATGTTTGTTGTTTCACATCATGGGATAAGAATACGTGGGATCATATATTGTAGTCATAGAGCTCATACCATTATTTGTATTCACTGTTCACAGTTAATCATCATGTGGGATGAAAGAGATCTTAGTTTAGAATCATAGAGCTCATACCATTTATTGTTTTTCATGTTTTAGGATGATGATATGTATTTTAACATCCTCAATGATGGAGATGAATAATTTAATGTCTTTTAGGGTGTTAATACAGTTTGATTTAATTCCGGACGATGATTCCCTCATGCAATGTACTACATTCGGAAGTAGGTGTTAATGTTAAGAGTAATACACTCTCCATCCATAGCGACTAGAGAGAATTCACCACTGGGGTAATACTTTTGAATAAATTAAGGTCCCTCCCATTTGGGATCTAGATTTAATGGATTCTTGGAAGGTATCATCGACATTTTCAGGACCAATAATGTGTCACAATGAACGAATTATAAGATTTTACCTTTCTGGTAGAAATCCATAACTATGTAGTTCGGATGCCTCTCTAGATTGTGTAAGGCATAAAGCCTGTTCTCATCAAGCACTTCCAGTTCATCCAGATGAATATCAGTTACTTTTTCTGGTTCTTTCTGATCATAGAAGTCTATGCATAGTGACAATAACTGAATCTCAGGGTTTATAATAACCTCTGATACATACACTAGAGAATATGGAACCACCTGGCTGTAATTATGAGTTGTTTTCTGGTAATCCCAGACAGAATTGGAAAGTTTGTATGACCAACACTTCTTGTTCTAAACATCCATCATCTAAAAAATTCTAGATAGTGTTTTGTTAAATACCGTGATCTACTAATTTTCATGTTCATGGTATATAACGGTATGATTCAAATATATTTTATACATGGTGTACAATTTCATCAGTTCAGTTGCTTGGAAGTTGGAGTCGTTATCAGGGAGGATGGTATGAGGGACATCGAATTAGTGGATTATGTAGGATCTCTTTAAGTCAATGATGGAATCGACCTTAACTTATTTGGGAGGAATTTCCACTTCCTGATTGGAAAAGAAATTTGTATTGGCCAGGATGAACCTATACTAGTGAGTTAGTTCTTGTGTAAATGGTACCATGAAATAAAATCTTGATGCCCTAATGGTCCATGAATACTTTGTAGTATAGAGACGCTCTGGTGGTTGATGCACTAAATTGAAAAGGATCTGGTGTACATGGAACCTTTTGAAAAACTCAATGCTATGAAAAATTATGGCATTGTAAAAGTATCTCAGTATTCAGATCTTATGAGAACATTTTTTCCATTCCTGAAGAGCCTTATAAGAACTCGGATGAACAGCCTACATATCATGAGAAATAAACCCTCCTTGAAATCAAAAGAGGACAATGCCTTCAAACCCATATCATTATAGGTCCTTCACAAGACTGGGACCACTCTATATGGTGAAATAAAATACATGGCATCATATTTTTTCATTCCAAGAATGTTTTTTAGGAGATTACCATGACGGAGATACTCAATAAAAGTATTTTTCCAGAAGAGGGTATCATCCACAACTTTTATAGGGGTACCTGGAGGCCCCAATGTTGAGGAAAAAATGGTAAGGTGGAATACCTATGGGATATCATCATCATCCAGAGTGGTGGGAATCATGACTATTTTATGTGAAACATGGATATTCAAATAATTATTTTCAAGCTCTTCTTGTGATGTATAAAGGCTGGCCAAGGCATCCACTCGACCGTTCTATGATCGAAGGACATGTGTAAATTCTATGCGAGATGGAAACTAGGACATTGATTAGATAGTACGCTTAATCCAAGTTACAATATCCGAATTTTAATCCTTATAGCTTCTTTTGATCTACTTGATGATTAGTTCAATGTCCCATTTCAAATTCAAAAGTGGATCATTAATCTAAAGGGGAAACTTGAGAAAAGTGAAAAGAGATTGATACTCTACATTATTGTTGGTGTAGCCTTATGAAAATAGAAATAAATAAGGAATTATTTCTTGTGCAGACATAATGAACATGAATCCCATGTCTCCTATGATGTGTCAATTTTCATTGAGTATCTTAGTAGTGGGCCTTCCAAAAACTCCATCAGAGTAAATTTCCAACACGTAATGACATGATCCAATGAGAGTATTTCCTAATCTAGATTGTGACAATCTAAAAACATATATATGAGGGTTGGATGGGTAGAAAGAACATATTCCAATACATGTCCCTTGATATCATTCTGAATGAAAAACTGATGTCGAACTGTTGAAGGATCATTGTCCACTGAGCTAGATGATTTTTCAACATAGGGCAGTTCAGAATGTACATCAGCGGATCCACTTAGGATATTAGTTGAATCTCATGGTGATGCATGTAATATTGCAATTTCGGCACAGTGAATACCAATTATAGGAAGGTCTTCTCAATAAAACAATATATTGTCTTTTTATTGATGATCTTGCAACAAGGATTGTATAAACCAATCTACATCACCAAATTGTTCTTCTATGTGATAAGGGCACTGAGGGAATATTCCAGAGTTCTCACACAATAGACAATAAGCATTCAAAAAATTGGTGGCATCAAAAACAGAGGTTGTATAAGGTATTTCATTATTTATTCAAAATCAGTATGACACTTTTCAACCAAGTGATAATTCAAAACATTCATCATTAGCCAAAAAAAGTATTACACGTTCCATCCAGATTGGTGATGAATCAGAGTGTGTAGGCTATGTGGGATTGAATGCCTCATAGAACAAAACTGGTACTTTGGGAAGGAATCTGACTGAGGGACATGATCTATTCTGAAGTGATATTGATGCCTCTATATCTTACATAAATGCCGAGAAAAATTATGGAGGTGACCCCAAAGGCACACATTAAGGGGTTCATATTTAGATATATGGAATGGAGGATGACAATCAATTTCCCTATATCTCTAAGATGGTACTGAAACTAGCAAGATTTAACCACCATATTATCCACATAACATTCCTATAATGACCTGAGGATCTACTTGAATATGTAGTGAATGGAACAATAATAGGTGGACCATTTATTCATTAGGCCTAATGGCATTACTTGGTTGCAAAATGTTTTCTATGGTTCCATGAAGGCAACATAATCTTCATCCTTGGGGACAATTTAGGTTTTGTTGAATTTGAAACAGCCATCCATAAAGGGGAGATCAAGGAACTCATTGGTGGTATCATCGAACAATTATGTCGTATGAAGGGGAAATTCATCCTTTGAATTATAACAGTTGAGATCTCGAAAGTCTATGGAGACTCTGATCTATATGTTCTTATTAATCGGTGATGACCATGGTACCTTGAGAAAGGTGCATCTTTCAGGGAGTATGCTCAAACCTGTGATTATTTATAGAGAGACTCAGATGGAGGATGGTGTCATGAGGATCTAACCCAAGAATCCTTTCATAAATCAAGGAAAATACATCAGGATGCTGCCATTCAAAATTCTAATATTTTTTTTACTCTTATAAAGGAAGAGTGGTGCAGATCAGTATTGGATTCAGATCCTTCTCAGTATTGGGGACACCTGTACCAATTTATAAAATGTGTTGTAGATTCACTCTTCAAATATAAGAGTATAATCTTCCATATACTTTTTTTCATCCATATCGAGAGGATAATTACTAGGAGGAAACTTTACTCAGTTGATAGATCCTAACGAAACACTGGTTTCAGCGTGGGTGGCAGTAGAATCCTCATCAAAGGGCTGACATGCTACTGAAACCATTGCAATGAAATAATTTGACCCAATACCATCCAACAATCAGACCAAGGGGCCACATATGATAATATCAACGAAATTTTGGTGTGTCTCCTAGATATTTTTTATACAATCCTGAAAAAACAACAAAGTATAGTGTATTGTTGCTTATATTGGGAGGAAATCATGATAATTTATAGGAGTATGGGGATCTTGGATCACCCAAGCCTGATTTGTGTAGGAAAACGAGGTGATGTTATGGTGTTCCTTATATTTGGGGATGCACTTTCACCTCATTCAACAGACAACCAAGAACTGCCCAATGTATCAGGTTGTAGCCTACAATCGGTGAATTGTGTATATATAGGTGTTATCCAGGTCCTTCCATGGGTATTTTACAACCATAGAATGCTCAATCCTGTTAACATGAATTTTGTTCCTTTCTCTTTTAAAATATGGAATCTTCGTAGGGCACATCACAGGAGGAAAAATATGACACATCACCTTGTAGTACACCTACTTGACCATTTAGAGATTACATAAGGCATTGATGATACGAGGATGGAAATATCAAATGTAGTTGGAGGCAGGGACTAACCATAAAGTTGTGGTAAGCAGTGTCATCTATGAAAATAATGAACTCAGTGCTTGGAACTATGCCACCGAAATGGGTCTTTATGCAGATAATTCCAACTACTGTCTGCTTTGTCCAGTACTAACCGTGAATAATCTAGTCATAGGGACTCAAAACTACTTCATATATTCACATCCTATAGATCATTTGGGTCAGTATAAGTTCAATCCTTGTGCTCATGTCAACATGATAGTGGGGGACCCCCATGCCATTGAACTAGACAGTATTGTACAATAGGAGGATGTTCAACATTATAAGATAACCTTCATCATATCCAAAGAAATAGATGATGGAATGAATTTTTACTTTATTGAATACCTCATAATGGATGGCTTCTATAGATTCTACATCTATCTCAAACAATAGGGGTCTTCTTAATGCCTCTAGAATTGATTTGTGCATATCCAATCACAAGAGGATAACTTCATGGATATAGAGTCTCTTAGAAATGCAGACATGATTCATGGGGAATTAATATTTCCATTATAGACATACTTATATGTTTGCATAAGGTCACTCAATGGAAGGAGGTACAACAGGCACTACTGGTTGAACCGAAAGATTTTGGATTTAATTTGGAATGCCTCTTTTCTCACTAGTCGAACTGAAAAGTGTGGATACCAGCTTAATTAAATTTGACTGAGGTCCATCAACGATTAAATTTAGTTAATAATATCATTGTTGTGGTGGCTCTATATGATCAAGAAGATAAAATGTTGAAGGTGTTAGATCTGATAAAACACGAAGAGAAGGTTTCATGTGCTGAGGCATGCACTAGGCTTGCTATCCAGTCTTTCAGTCGTGCATGGATCAGCTGGAATTAATATTGTCGATTCATATACCCATGTCTTCATCGATGATATTGTCGACTGAGGGTGTTTGTATGGTTTTTATAACACCATTCATCATCAAGAATCATGTAAGGGATTACCGACATGAAGCTATTGATTGAAGTGTACACATGTTCATCACATGAAGAACCCTCCATTTTTGGGAGGATTAAGGGGAAAATTCCATTTCTATGGGCATGATGATTTCAAGAGTATCAGATGTATTCAGAAAAAGATGAGGGATTTTACATCCCTTTAAACTTTGGTACATTCTCCCCTTTAAGGAAGAAAATTTAGATGTTGATGTAGATGTAATATATGAATGTAGCATAGTGACATCTAATGGCTCAGGTAGATTCAAACATGCACTGATAATAACATTGGCACAAGAGTCTAGCTTGAAAAGAATCTGATCATTTTTTTGAGAATAGTGGTTGGAAAACTTCTACCATTCACCCTCTATTTCAACGACATGATTTATAAAAAAAATATTACACTAATGTTGGGGATAGATCCATGCTGAGTATGTTGTTATTAGTCTAACCTTGGATCCATTATTTAAACTCATAGAAATTCTTGAGGGTGTTTCCAATGAACATGTGATAGTGGAAGTAATTGGGGAATCATTGAGATAGACATATTTGGGCCTTCTTCATTCAATATGTCATAGGATTCCCTGTTCTAATAAGATTAAGAAAGAACCAGGGGTATAAGCCTCAACAGAATAGTTGGTCTGGTTCCTACGATCGGAGATGGTAGAATTGGGAGCCCGACCATTTTGTGGGGATAACAGATCTTTTTCGAGGTTGTGAAACAAGATTATATTGCTTACGTGGTGGTCGCACATTTCGTGGGGGCACCTACATATTTGAGGTGGGAATTACTGAGCCTGAGGTTGTGCCTTATGTGGTGGGCCTCTTCAAATCTATGGAGGTGGCTCTACTAGAAATCATTCGAGCTTCCCAGAGGCCACTATATGGACTACCATGGACATCTCATTCCTTGCATCTATTCTTTTGGAACTTAATGAGGGAATGGACATGATTTCCTTGCTTGATGTAAGGATTCTTCTAAAAATTGTTCTTAGTCATTGAAATCCATAAACCCACATGAAAAATTATGAGTGATGAGTGAAGGGACTAGTTAAGTAATCACATTCCCCCACACACATCATTATCAACTTCAATTGGTTTAGTGGAATATCATTGGAATATATGAATCCCTTTCTCTAGGCCACAATGGCTGTGATCCATTCATTAGGTGACTACATGAAATTGAATAGGTCATCAATAGTTTTCATCCATGTCGTGGAACTGGAATGCTAGCCAAAATGCATATTATGAACCACCAAACCAACTATTGACCTAATGGGTAATTGATTGTACCCAAAAAAATTTGGGGCCTTCCAGTGACTAAATGAAACACCAGAGATTGGCGGCCTCCTCTCGTACGGGACTCCCCAACATGGATCTACACCATGAAATTATGTGGGCCGGATGCTGCAGCAGATCCCCTGTCTAAATAAAGAGTGAGATAGTAAGATTTATGAGTCTAAGGGGTGCTATAATATCATCCACACATTTTTTAAATGGCATTCCATCTGGTTGTATCAACACCTCATGTGATTCTACATCCTCAAGTAAATTAATTAGTGCGGTCATTGGATCATCTGGAGAAGAATTCAGATCTTGATGAGGTTCCTTGATGAAAAAAAGTTGGTAGGTTCATCAATGTGGTATAATTACATTGGGGATCATAAATAAAATGGAGAAATTACCTGAAAAACTAGGGGAATAACCATCAGAGCGGCCGTTAGGATCTATGGAGTGTTTGGAAGAAGTTGAATCGGGTCTTAAGGAATGTTTTCACGCAAATCGGGTGGATCAGAAGATGCATATTGTTTCTGATTGCCATAAACATCCACCTTTACCATTTAAATGTGGGAAAGTTGGTTGAGGGACTAAGGATACAAATCAGTTAGAGGAGGAGGTACCAGCCCTTGTCCCTATTTCACATGTTGAGGATTTCCGTAATCTGGCTATCGTTCTGCTGTGCGCTCGGTGAGGAGCTCATCGTCCAAATTGTTTTGTGCGGTAAGTTATCGATGTGACACCACCTTTTCAGGTCCATCATCTATATTTTTTACTTATTGAAAAAAATAAGAGGATTTTATTGTCCCAATTTTCTCTTTGCCTTTATTGGGGTCTCAACTGAGAGGAAATGACTCAGAACGTTAGTGAATTCCAAGTAAAGTTAATTTTTTTGGGATTATAGACACCTAAAAAGACTTTTGGGAGTTTTACAGCCCCGGCTAGATGTTAATATTCTATAGGTTTTGTGCTAGTACCTCATTCTGGGTATATTTTTAGAACAATCGTTTTCACAATGATAAAACCTGAAGGCATATCCTCCATATCACCAGGTGAACTAGGCTAGTGAAGGATATGACTGAAATGTGGGACATGATAGTTCCCCCATCCACAGTTCTAGACTTGTGGGTAAGCCTATTTGATATCCTTTTGAAGCACCATGATGTTTAAGATTCATTATCCTTGGAGTTTCAACTTATAATGAGGTGACACCGGGTGCATAGAAATAGATAGTCCATCCAACTCGACCAGGAGGCCTCGCTGGACAATGTCATTGTCGTGTTCCTCAATCATGGGGTAATATAACCACTAAAAACAGAGACATAAATGCATCGTCCCTATTGATTGGCAGAAGCATATAACCTCTTCATGGGTGAAGGAATTTTGAATTTTTATGTTTTTAATTTCAATTGGGTTGAAAAACTCTGTGAAATGGTCTTCCGTGAGAATGTCCAATAATATTTTTGGAAAATACTGAGGATCTAGCCCTTGATTTCCCTTTTCTTCGACTGGAAGCAGTTGTGGGGCCAATAAACCCACTAATTCAAACTTTTGTGATTGTAGATTAGCTTGTTGAGAGTATAGAACACGAGCTGAAAAGACACCACATCTGGGGCTATCATCGAAATAATGAAATGTTTGCACCCAAAAATCCCTATAAGATGGAAAAATGACTAATATTTCTCATTCTAGTGATGTAGTCATTGGCGGCTAGTCATGCTGTTTCTCGTCCTCTATTTTTCACTAGAATGACTCCTTGTGATCTCTGGTTGAGTTAGGGAATTATCTTATTGATGATTTGGAGGTTCACATGACCACGAAAATGAAATGGGCCCAATATTCATCCTCATATTTTTATCTTCGGATGGATAAAGGGATCCAGTTGACCTCACATTCTGAAAGGATGTGGCTGATACCCCTTGTGTAAACCATATCCTCCGACAAAAAGGATAACGGTAAAGGTTCCATTATCAAATCGCACTCTACATTAGAATCTAAGAACCAGAAAGGTTTGATTACGGGTTGAGGCCTCTCAAGATTATTCCTCAAGAAATGATAACACATCCTCCTACACCATGAGAGTTTTTTAAGGAATGATAGATTTTGGACATGATGATGAATTATTATTGGGTTTGTAATGAAGCGTGGAAGACCACTACTTGGAAAAGTCATGGTGTGTTGATAACCTGTGAAAATGTCAAATGGGACAGGGGGAGGACCTCCATGATTGAAATTGTTGTAGTGGGTATGGCCTCCCCTGTAGATGAAAATCACATGGGGTGGACCTCCATGGTGGAAAACAATATTGGTAGGATGAACATTGCAATGAATGGATCTAAAAGTTATGGTATGATGATTGCCTTTGTTCTGACAATACTAGATATTAGAAATGCCTTTGTGATAACAATTAATGATTGTGGTAAGGGCCTCCACTTGAGTCAATTAGGACACATAGAGGACCCCTAAGCTGGTAGGTGACAGATCAAGGCTGATACTCTCATTGATAACATGGCAGGCAAGTGTATTTTTTTACATGATATGATGTGCATGGTGAGGACCATTGTGGTGAGTTTTGATGAAACAGGGAGGCCCTCCACATGAGGTAATGATGGTGGTAAGGGGGAAACCTACATTCTAGATGTGTGAGTAGGGAGGAAATAAAATATATTTGTTGATTCTATTTGGGGGACCTCCATATAATACGTCATCATCGTGGATGAGACAAAGATGGATGATGCTTGCACCAGTGACTAGGAAGTAAATTCAACATACTTGTGAGGCGGCTACTGTCGCACTCTAAACCAAGAATGGAAACATACATACTCTGGGAAAGGGATGTTCCCATGCTATGAGACAAAAAAAGGGGCCAATTGTTCCTTCTAGTCATGGATCAAGCCACATAAACTATGGAAGATGATTCACCATGGAAGGTTTCTTCTTTAGCATGAACCTAACATTGATGTTAGGAAATTCAAACTACATCCAACTATACAGGGGTTTGAAGAAACATCACTTTAGTATATGGGATAGGCTGCTGATGCTTACACATCCCAATAGTATCCCTCTTAGGAGGCTCCCTGGATGATTTCGTATATGGATGGACTCAGACATCCCTTACATCATCTTAATAAGGGAGGTAAGTGTAAATTTTCTCTTGAGATAGTCTCCCAATTCTACCTATGGTTGGAGTGATGAAAAGTGGACCCCTACATGGAATTAGTGGTAGCATCACAGATGGGGAACATAAGCATCATTTTCTTAGTGGTCCATGACCCGTGTCAGGATAACCCCTTCATTTTCATAATAACGGACAAGAGTATTAATCAATTTCTTTTGAAAAAATTCAGATGGTGAGAGGGGTTGTGAGTTCCCATCATAGTATCTCCCTTGATCCTTTTTGTTTTGGGAAGGTCTATCCCCATCCCAGAAGTTCTAATTACTTAGCGTCCCATACATATGTCCATTCTCACAAGACAACTCTTTTGGTGACTCAGAGCCCCATTCCAGAACTACATGTACCATTAGCGTGCCTTTCTGAAGAATAAAAATTCAAAGTAACACAACATGAATCACCTCCCAAGGGACTCTAAACAGAGTTTTTACGAGCCATTATGACCTTATGAAAGAGGGGCATGAAAAGTTAGAGGCCATGGAAAGTGTGTATGTGAGAAGAGAATGTCCATGTAGAAGAAACTTTTCTTTTGAAGTGATGGTCCTTCGTGAAGGGGAGGATGTTCAGGAAGGGAGGAGTCTTCACAAAGGGAAATTCCATCGTGATGGGAAGGGTCATCACGAAGGAAATATTTACCCAGAAGGGAAGAATTCGATGGTGCAGTTATTAACATTACCAAATCCCTTTTTTGGGGGAGTAATTCCGGAAGGCTCTACACTTCGCAATGTATCATGCACTCGAAGGGGATCCCCCATCACAGAGGTAATATTCATTATCAAAGGGAATCCCCACCATAGCTGAAGGCCTATAAGAACACGAGGAATGTTTATTTTTGCCGATGTACCTTTTTCAATCCATCTACTAGTTTTACAATGGTATTTGTGAAATGGAAGGTCAGAAGTTGAATGAGCAGTGTAATAGTGGTTTGAGTGGTGGTGAGCACTATATTTATAGGAAATGAAGGTCATATATTGTCGTAGACATTCCATATAGAAATTTATCACCATACAGAAAAGGGTCTTCATTAGAATGTGTTATCCACACATTAATATTGGGATACCATAGAGGGGATCATCAAATAGGTTTTCACCAAGAGGGCCATAATGAACGATGACATCGCAGAGAGGATTGTTTTCGTCGAAATGAATTGGAATCATAGTGGGAAATAATGTCATAGAGGAAATCATAGAGGCGGTCCTCACAAAATAGGTCCATAATTATATAGGTCCAAATGAAGGATCCCTTTGAGATGGTTGTGAGGGATTTGAGAACATTTGAGTCTCGATTAACTATACAACATCGATGTGTTCTCAACCTATGAGTAGTGAATTATGACACCAACAACATAGCTTTCATCTTTTACAATGGAATCCCACTATTTCATACTAATACCCTCATTCATTATTTTCAGACACTTTACCTTGATATTCAAATGAATTTGATGGAAGTAGACTATCTAATCAGTCATTTCCATCAAATGATACACATCCAGATGTACATTACTACCCTTAACAGATAAAATATTTTAATGTAATAAATATCATGATATATCCCTCTAAAATATATATCCTTGATATAACTCAACAAATACCACATGGATGTAGAATCCGGACCCCAGTAATCCTGGAGCTAGTAAATAATATCATTACATTAGAATTAATACATGGAATAAAATCCCAATGTACAAATATATTAGTAGTCGTTGTATTTAATATATATACAAGACTATTATAATACAAATTTACACAATAATTACAAAATTATTTTTTATAATAACATTATTTCATCTTGCATATCTCTATATATCATTTTTAGTACACAACATCAAATCCTATGAAATGAAATAAAAATTAAGGGGTTCTCAAATACTCATTAAGGGATAATGTAACATAGGAAATAATGATTCATTGAGAATACATATTATGTAAGGGTAATTATTTTAACACAAAATCCATGTAATCAAAAATTTGATATGGATGTGTGTACACAATATTGAAAGATAAATAAAAATAATCATATGGAATATAAAGAACATAAGAATGATCATAAGATAATGATCAATAAATATTGAAGGGTAAATAACTAAAAAACAATATATTTTATCAATTAAAGAATAATTCAGTGTGTTCATACATTAATTCAATTTTAAAATATAATTTATATCAATAATTGATTCAAATTGAAGGCAATGCATAATTTTTGCATTCCATGTTTCCCAGAAACATGATTACATAACCATAGAGGACATTTTTTATAATTTATTGTATGAATATATAATGAATGAATCACATTACATGGAAGAGGTGTTACCTTACATGTCCACAAATAATGTTATTATATTACCATAAATTGGAATGAATGATGGCATGTGTTATATAAAAATTTTCATGACCATAAAGAAATTATAAATATTATATATATAATATATAAAATATAAATCAATAATTATTTCTAATATTTAATGGACATAGTGTAATAACATACAAAAGTAGTTTGTGACGTGTTAGTTCTCCATAAAAAATAATGAAAATTGTGTTTCACATTTCATTGATTTTTCTGAATGTGTATAAATATAAAAAAGAATAAATTTTGTTTATCTACATCTATATTATTGAGGTCATTATATAATCATGATTTTATAATAACTTTTGGGGCAGAGAAGTAAATTAAACAAAAATAATTATTAAAAAATGATGCATCTTATTTGGGAAACTCATTTAGGTTTATATCAAAAGACATTTATCTCTTTAGTTTACCCAAAATTGAATATTCTTGGATAATGGGGGATGTTTATAACTTATTTGTGAAGATTTTGGGAAATACAATGGGATTAAGAGATGTCAATGTATGGGAGGAGAGATTTTTTTTATAATGAGGGGGGGAACTGGTATTCTTGTACACTTTTTGATGATTTAATTCCACAAACATTAATTACTATTAAAAAGATTCTAATAAGGAAAACAATTAGACCCAACAATTTATATTATCGGAATATAGAAAATAAAATGGATTTTGGAAAACATTCTCGGTCATTTTTGTTCTTACGATTATTGTTTAGTTTCATGTTAGTTAATTTTTTCACTTAGGTGAGGTAAAAAAATTATAATTAAATACATTAGTATTTTTGGTGAAAAAATTAATTTAAAAATTTTAAAAATTATAAATTATTGATATTCGAGATATGTAACCAATTTATATGAATTCCAATAATATACGTTTTAAAAATTAATTTAATATTAACTCTGTAGATGAGAGGTCAAATTTGGTTTTTAAAATGGAAATATACAATGTTTTGCTATGTTTTTATATGGAATTTCAAAGTGAAATTGATTAAAATTACAAAAATTTAATTAATTAATGTATAATTGAAATAATTATACTTTTAAAAATGATAGAATATAATTTATCAGTATAATTAAAATATATAATTTTTTTTTTCATGTAAAATTAAATATTTTTCAATGTTAATAGGAAAATGAAAGATCACAGGAAAATAAAAAAACATAAACTTATGATATTTTCTTCATTTAACTTCCAAAAAAGTTATTTAGTTTGAAAAATGCAGTTATAATAGTGGAAAATTTGGTTTTAAAACTAGTCTGCGATTACAAGGTATTAAAAATGTCTTCAAAAATATAGGTTTTTTGGCAAAATATTTGGCTTTATTCTTATCTTACAACTAATGAATCTATTTTTAGAATATAAAAAAATTATTTAATAAAAAATATATGGATAATATTATTATCATTATCTAATAATAATTATTATAATTTATCTTGAATAGACACCTTTGAGATCATAAACACATTTTATTTATTTTAAATTCGTTTTTATATTCATTTATAACTAAGTTGTACCCTATAAAATAATTTTATATTATTAAAAACTATAAATTTTTATAGGTTATTCAATATTATTCATCGAATGTAATTTAATGGCTAGGTTATATATTATATTATTATATATTAATTTTTTAATAATATATTATTTTTCGTAAAAGTTAGTCCTACATGTAATGAAAGTCATTGAAAAAATTAGTTGCCATGTGTGACAGAATCTAACTCAGTATTTCATTAATATAATGTTATAGAATATATTAAATTTCTATTAATTATTAAATATAACATATATTATTAATATTTTATATTTCATTCTATGCTCCATGTAGTGTTTCGTACATGTTGTCAAAAAAAGACACTCTTTTAGAATTAACCGGATGTTATATTCTCCTTGCGTTAAATAATTTGTGTCCTCACAAATTAAACATGATCTTGTTAGTCAATTGATTGATATTTGTGAATTTTTATTAAAAATAAACATCATATAATTTTTTATAAAATTTACTCAAAATAAAAGATAACGAGATTTACACAGTTCACATGTAATACCATTTAACAATGTTTCTGCATTATACAACATTACTGTCTAATGAATTTATTATTTTGGAGGAATTGTTTAAATATTTATATGGGCTGATTAAGGTAATAAATTAAAAAGTGTGAAGGATAAAATGATTGTTGAGTGCCATGAAGTCATAATTCATTAATGATTTAAAGGACCATTGATTCAAAAAAAATTAAGGAACTAAGATAATATTTTTATATTCACATCCTTCTTCTAATGAAGAGGAATTATTTTATTAACCAAGAACATAAGAAAATATATTTAATTGACACATTTTATTTTTATCTGAACAATTACATATTTTTTTATTCTTCAAAAAAATTAAAATTTAACCTTTACCCCATGTAATAGTTATCATTGAATGAGAACTCCTTTTTTATAAACTACATATTTCTTATATTGGACTATAATACCCATAAAAAAATTCATTATATTTATCTCAAATTAATTTAAAAAAATTGGATTACACTAATCTATATATTTGAAACAACATTGTGAACATTAAAATTTACATGTAATAGAGTTTAACTGAAAAAAATTACAAATTAACATGGGTAGCGCATAGTTAGGTGGTATGAAAAAATATTTCTCATAATTTTTTCCTCAGATCATCCCTTGCCACCTTGCGGGATTTGATGGGTTTTTACTCGTCATGCGGGTTTTCATTTTTTGAACAATATAAATGTAATTTAAAGAATATATTTGATTTAAATTAATGAAATTTAATCATTATATCAACTTTAAACTGATTTTTTAAAAAAAATCAATACATATATAAATAATCCATTTACATCCCCAATGGAACAAACTTAGTATAGTTTTTATTATTTAGAATAAATAATTGGCTCAAGTAATTCCACAGTTCCTGACATGCATGGCATCAACCTATAAATGTATTAGTAATATAATTTTTATTTCTATCCATTATACCATTCAATTTTACTATATAGTTATTTAATTATGTCATTATTTCCCACACATAATGCATTCCCCATTATATTGAGATATTTTCTAGGGTGTATCCTTCTAGATATCTACATTTTGTAAATTGAGATATTTTTCTCCATGTAATACACCACTCAATCTCTTAGAAACATATATCCTTCTCTTGTTTGGTGACTTTGAGGTGTTGCATAATGTATATGTTGCTAATAATATTTTGGGAAATCTGATTATTCATGCACATGATATCATTAACTTCTTTACACATCCTATTTGTTTCCTCATGACGTCAACCATTTCCTTTATGTTCAATGTAAAAAGAATTAATTCACGTTCCATCCATTGACTAAAACCAAAATAATATTATGACTGATAATTATCAATGTCAAAAAAATTACATAGTAATTTTTAGAGGAAATAAATCATGACACATTTATTTTTAACGCAGACATTTTTTGTTTAACTATATTCATTTATATAATTTTCTATTCACATACATTATGATTGATTATATAGAAAATGTAAATTATCCATTGAATGTCCCCCGGATGTGTTTAACAATGTTCATAATAGGAAAAGCTTTCATTTAGCATTATATGCTTGAGGCAGACCCAATTCACCTTTTCATTACTATTTCCCTTGGGTATTTCTATGACATTACCATTTCCACATGATTTATCCATACTAGTATGTATTTCTTTGATGAAACACATAATATATACTTTACCAAAACTCTATGATGTTTTTCTGTAATAAATATAAATTTATAACTCAAGATTTATCCCTAATCTATGTCATCTAAATAATGTTACCAAGGATTATAGTAAAATACATATGATACAAAATGTAGTTCCCTAACCCCAAAATGTATGTAGCCAATTTCCACGACCATTTCAATTGTATGATTAAAAGGAATAAAATCCTAAAGGACCTAGTGGTTTAAAAGTAATGGTAAATTAGCCACATAAAGGAATCTTGTATTTCTAATGAATACAATAATTTCATTGTTATTTCTTAGAAAATAAAGTAATTCCAACTTGAATATTATAGAATTACATTATTAGTACACTTCAAGAAATCCTAGGAATGGAAACCAAATATGGGTGAGCCCATATTATCAGTAATGGTTAATATAGGAGATTATTCAACGAATCAATGAGAAAAATAATTGTGGAATTGTAAATATAGGACACACATTCCATGTAATTAATAATATAATAAGAAATCCATAAAAATAATGAAAGGTAAAAGACTGAAAATAATTCACTTTAAAAAACATGAATATAACTATGAGATAAATAATAATCAATTTAAAAGTTAATTAACTATAAACACCTGAAATATAATCCAAAAATGGGGAATAAAATACATCAATATATTTCTTTTATAGTGAATATCCCAAGGATAGTAATAACTATATAAAAATGATGGAAATAATTAATTATTCTATGCCAGGTTTCCTCTCATCAAATTACTAATTCATCAGGGGGATTCAATTAATCAGTCTAGAACCTTTGTAGTTAATGTTCAAATAACTCCACATATATTGAATAATCAATTTAATTGATAAAAAATTGTTCCTTATCAAACATCCATTTTGAATAAAGGATTCATATTTATCAAATATTATGCCAAATTATCCAATAACTATCAAATGAAAAACAATATAGTAAATTGATATACAGTTTTGGTAATAATATTATTCGTGATAAAAGATATTGATATTTATGGGAAATATATTGGATAATTATTATATAAAATGGAATATTTAAAGTGAGCTATAATAATGAATCAATGAATGACATTTAATACCTTCCATGATAAGATAAATCAAAATCCATCCAGGGTAATAATAAAGGATGATGTAAATACAACAAAACCTATATGCATTAACATATATGGTTTTTATTTTTATGGATGTAAATACTAAAAAAATATCATTTTATAACATTACTTTAGAAAATATATTTTTTTCACATTTTGGAAATAAATTTCATTAAACATAAATTTGGAATTCATTTTATTTAAACAAATTCATTAAAACATACTAATAAAGAATCATGGGAACCATTAAGTGTTATTCTATACATGTTGTACAATTTTAAGAGAACATTTTTTTTGTATGCAACGCATGGTTACAAAATGTCCTTGTTCCGAAATAAACAAGAATATTATGTTGAAAGTTGTTTTGAAAGAAAAAATTGTAATTTTTTTAATAAATATGTTTTTAATGGTTAAATTCATTGATGTAACCTTTCTTAGAAAATAATTGTCTATTACAAAAAATATTTTCTTACTAAAGTGTGATATAAAGTTAAGTTTTTGTAAAAAATTATCTAAAAAATTATGAGTAATAATGAGTTTAATAATGGTAATATTAGAAGAAAAAGGGTATGAATAACCATTTGTGAAGAAAATAAATGGTTTTATATTACAAATATCATATAAATTCCTTTAATTGAATTTGAATAAGAAGTTATCCTAACTAGAATGTGATTGTGAAATAAACCCTTAAAATGATCATAATGTTGATGTGAGAATAAGTTTTGAATTGTTTATGTTTATTAAAAATAAATCCCAATATAAAATGGGAAAATAAAATAAAATAATTTTATAGTCAATAAACCCATAATAAAATAAAATTAAAGACTATAAGGATGTAACATAACCTAATGAAAATGAATTGAGTAATGAAATTTATTTACCACATGGAAACATTATGATCAAATAACCATAGATGAAATAATAGTAATTGAAAATCAAAATACTGAAAATAATTAATTATATATGATTGTCATATCAATCTGGTATTATGAAAACTATTTAATAAAAATTGTTTGCATGACTATAAAGTATGCATTAATGAATTGAAATTGAGGTGATATCCCTTAACATGAATATCATTCAGGTTAACATACTTTAACATCATTTATAATGTTTTTATGAATATAATTATGTTATAATATGAAAATTAAAATATTTATAATATTAGGTACGATATTATTAAATTATCATATTACCTATTTGTTAATAATTTTCATTCTATTAACTCATTTGTGTGTTAAATTTCATGTTTTTAGTATGTTTTGATATATTATTTTTTTTATTTCATACATTGATAATGATTTCATCGTCTATTTGATTTAAGAAAACATAAGTATAATAAATATTCCAAATGTATATATATATAAAGTCTATAAGTACATGATATAAGAATTAAATACACCTTTTATGGAGATGGTATGGCATACAAAAGAATTTACCCTACTTCCACTTCCTTGTTGTATTCAAATGAATGAAAAGTAAATGATATATATATAAGTGAATTATAATTATAGTATATTTTTTTTAATTTATTTCACATAGTTTTATTAAAACCATCCTTTATTCATTCCTTGTATGTTCTGAATGAATCATATCATTTTGTGGAGGCAGTATTCCTCATGTCCACAAATGATGTAATCGTATTTCTAAAAATGTAAATCATGAAGTTATGTATAATATAAAAAATTTAAGATGTAAAAATTATTTATAAAAGATATATATATCTTAATAAAACTATAATCTATCATTATTTTCCTTCTTGAAAGGTGGTATTGTTTGAATGAATGACAGTAGTTCACGAGGTGGTACTTTGTTGTACACACAAATAATGATTTTGTATCCCATTTCTTGGATTTTTGTGATATTTTTTATTGAGTCATTAAAATAAGATAATATCCATATATTTTAGCTAAAAATGTTTTTATAAATGATTAATTTAAAAACAATTTAACTGTTAGATATGTAAATGAAATAAATGTGATTCATGTAAATATTATTTTTTCATATTTTTGTTTATAAAAAAGACATGATGGTTGTGAATAAATGAGAGGGTTTATTGGATTTCTATATTGCAGGAGGAGTTTTATTCAAGTAAATATTTGAAATATATAATCCCAATTAGATTTTTCCATGTAATTTTTTTACAATATGGAACAAAAATAGATAAAAGATAGTATATGATCTATAAGTGGACATAAAATGACTTTTGAAAATGTTTCTATGTTATTTTCACCCTTAATTTATAGGCTTAGAACCTTTTCCACTTTATTTTATCACTTCATCATTATAATAAATATTAATTACATTTAAGAATTTTTTTTTCCAAAAAACTAAGTTTGCATAATTTTATATTATAAATTATGATGATAATAAATTTGGAATCCAATTTTCAAAATAAAATCCCTATTGTAGAAGAAATTAAATTGAAATTTATTCTACAGATTAGATGAGATGATAGATATTTAATGTTAGAATGTACAAAAGATTTCTATTTTTTTATTATGTAATTTCATAGAAATATTTATTTCAATGTACTAAATTAAATTTATTAATGTATAACTGAAAAATATAATTTTATTTTATAGAATCATATATGTTAACTATAAAAATAAATTATTTAAAAAATGGTTTCAAAATAAAATTCAAATATCTTCCCCTATTGACCAAAAAATGAATATTCAAATAAAAATAATAAAAATTTACCATAAGATAAAATAAAAAATGTTCTTAACAAATTGAAAATTATTTTTGAATATTTAATTTAATAAATTGTAACTAACTTTTTTTAAAAAAAATTATTTCTCCATTAAAGTGTGAATTATTTTTTTTAATGTTATATGTTTTAAAGAATAAATTTTTTTTCTTCTAGTCTTATGACTAAGAATATATTGGATAAATATGAAAAATATTTTATTTATTAATATATATATATATATATTTAATTATATTCACTAATAGTAATTAATTTAATTTATTTGTATAAATCACCTATATGAAAAATAAATAAATTATATAGTCAATTTGTTTTTATATAAATTTTAAATTAATTGGTTACCTAAGAATTAATATTCTATATTTATTAACCAAATATTTTATATGTATTTTAACATTATTTACGACCACTAATTTAATAACCCGGTAATTAATAACTATATAAAATATTTTTTTCAATAATATATATTTTTTGGTAAAACTTATTCTTGTGTGAAACGTATGTCCTTGAATAAACATGTTGTTGTGTTTGACGGTAGATAAATTAGTATTGAATTAATTGAAAGCCAAATACTATTCCATATTTATTTAATATATAAAATATAAGACCATTAATCTTGATTTAATATTTATTTCATAGATTGGTGTTATATATCATTTAGTATATCGAATAAAAAGTTTCACTTTTTGTATTTTTAGGTTTTTACACTTGAGTTGAGCTACAACTTTGTCAACCAAATTTTCTTATTGTATGATAAAATCAATATGATTTTTAAAAAACTACCAAACACCCAGTTCTTAGTGGTGGATTATTGGGGGTGGTTTTAGTAACCACTATGAAAAGAACTTTCTAAGAAATTATAAAATTGTGGTGATTTTATTAAATAGTCACTATAATTTTTTTAAACAACTAGTTGTAGATTCAATTAATGCACTGCTATATATATTCCATAAACCCTTCATAAAATTCTTCCTTTTAAACCCATACTCCTCTACAAACTCGTCCCCAACCTCCCACCAACCACAACCAATAACTCATCAGAGTCCCATGAGCCCCCATATACCGCCCTTTCACCAACTAAATGATTGCCACACCCCTGAGGACCTCCCTATCAAATCTTGAGTGGTGAGCCCATACCATATAAGACCTCCCTCTCTATCTACCCTAATTAGGGGTGAACACCAACTGTATTCACCCTTTGATCTCTAACGATCATCTCCCAGAATTGGTGGAATCCCCGGAATCCATCTGACCTTCCTCTCCATCTCCCCTTTCTAGTGGTGATCACCTATTGGGTATCGAATTGAGATAAAACACCTACTAGTGACTCCCATAACCTAAAACCACTACATTATCATTTTCTGACCCTGACCCCCCCCATTAACAATGATAAATGTTTCCTTGACCACCCATTCTTGTGATTGTGGGGACCCTAACCCTCATTGACATCTAATTTTGTGTCCATGACCCTAACGTTGGTCAACATCGTGACCAAAATCCCCTTAAGGATTCTGTACAGACCCTAATACATTTTATTGGCACCTTCCATGACCACAACCCCCCTACTAGTGCCTGTTGTGACCCTGACTCCCCCTTATTTATTCCCGTCAATAGTTGGATATAGGTTTTATAAGGCCCCAGCCTTAAACCGTACTTAATCTTGAGTTATTACATGATTACACATTGAGGATCTTTTCGGGCTTAGAGTTTTAGAAAATTAGATCATAAAACTTGCATTACATTCCACATATAAACAAAGTGGTTACATAAAGATAGTATTCTTCATTCCCATCAATGGAAACATATTTAAAATAAAACATGGATTCTTTCTTGACACATCCTTGACTCTATCATCTTATCATGTACCTTTCCCGTGACCTGTGAAAAACATTTCAAAAACTTGGGATGAGCATAAAAACTCGGTATGGGTTATAAAAAAACATGGAAAGGAAACATGAGTTCATATATACATAAGAATGAAATCATACTTTACCCATAAAACATAGTCACTTTAACATACCTCATAAAATCATGAATAAATCATAAAAATCATAAGACATAAAGGTAACATGAGGCATTCATAACATTCTTACGTAGGGAGTAACCCTCTTGGTTACGTTTGGAATACCCATCACAGTATATTCCCTAAATCTCTTCAGAGAAACCTTAACGTTTCACTCCTTCGCGTTACCCAATGCATTGGTGAGCTATATCGGGCTAACGCGCCCTTAGTTTATCATGGAATCACCCGTCTTCATAATAATGCCCAAGAACCATAACATAATCGTATCACATAAAACATGCATAAAGGAAACATAAAATTTCCACATTTCAATCACAAGATATCAATACAACACAAAAAACATTGTGAAAACCATTTTCAATACCAAAATAAAAGAAAATTAAAACATGTTATTTATTTTTCTTTTAAAAAGAAGGTATGGCTTGTAGAGGAAGCCGAAACTCAAATAACGGTCACGACGACGGAGAAGTCATTGTCGCCGCATACGTACGACAAAAACATTCCCTTTTGTCGTTTAGTAAACACTTCGTATAAAAAATATTCCTTTTGAATAAACGTAAAATTCAAAGGGGTTTATACACCATATAAAAGAACGTTGTGTATAAAATAAAATATGACTCAATGAAAGGAGATTGAGACGAAGTCCCTTACCTCGTATCCGACATGACCCGACCGTTCTTTAATCTCCTGAATAATAAACTTGAGTTAATCTCTACTTGCTTATGAACCTTTTTCAAGTTCATTATTCCTTTTTATACCATGATATGAACATCATGTAATCATTTATGTTAATAATGTTCATTTTGTCGGTATTTGGTTCTTAAGTCAAAAATAGACTTCTTACACTTACATGTTGTTAATTTGGTCAAAGGATAGTTATATACAGAATGATATTAATTATTTGGATAACATATATATCATATATATTCATCATATGCATGTATTTATAATATTACATCACATTCAGAGGTAAGAAATGAAATGCACCGTTCATGGAGACGGTAAGCTGTACGTACGCATGAACGCTACTTCCATTTCTATTTCGTATTTTCTGGAATGGAATCATAATGATATAAGAGTATATTATAATTCCAGTATAATAACATATATAATATCATTAAATTTATCTTTTACACATCCCACATATGGTATTAATGAATCAAATCACTTTCAGGGGGCGGTAGTCCGCACTTCCTAAAATGAAGATATCGTGTTTACCCATAATGGAAACCATAAAGGTATGCCCAAAATGAAAAAAAAACAGAATATTAAGGAAAACATAAACATATTATATGTCATATATAAAAATAGTGACATCATAATGGCCACCTTTGAAGGTGTTAAATGAGTATTGAACAATCATCGTTTCGGGAGGCAGAATTTCGCCATCCACGGAAACCGTATGTTCATTAACCATTTTATGTGGTTGTGTGAGAGTGTAGATCAAATAAATCTTATAACAACATCCTAGTATATTGAAGATACTGGTGTTGTTACAAAAGAAGTAAATTCAATGAATTTAGGGGGTTGGAGAAACAAAATAAAACAAATGAACATGAGAGAATGAATTACCTTTAAAAGTGAAACTCCTTTTGATTTGAGCCTAAAGGCTTCCTTTGAAAGGATTATTCCCAAAGGGAATCCTTTAGTATGAGGATAGGGATGTATAGAGAGTAAATGGGCAGGGGTTGGCCGAGCCAAAGACTTGAAGAGTGTGTGAAATGAGGTAGAGGTGGGGGCCTTTTATAAGAGGAGAGGAGGGGCACTTTTGAAATGTAAAAAACTATTACTATATTTGAAAATGTGTTTCGGTTTTAAAACGTCCCAAATTGATATAATTCGTGGATAAGGTGATAAGGGTTTGAAATACACTCATCCAATTAGTTTTGGACATGTTTAGTTCATATATGTTACATTATCTTTCCATTTTATTTACATCGTCAAATAATGATGTCATCGCTGCATCATTATTATGTCATAAATAATTTAATTTATTTAATGAATAAAAATTATAAAAAAATACTATGATGTAGGAAATATTTTTATCTTTCCAATGACTATTTATAATCAAAAATCTTATCTTTATAACCCCATGTAAAAATTGTTTTCGTAAAACATATTATGTTTGTGTCATTTTTACTTTTACATTAAATAAAAAGTTGTTTATGTCATTTCCCACCCAAAGTGGATCCATGGGGTCCCCAAGTTGACACATGGCTTGACATGGTCGGCCATGACACAACCAATGATGTTATGACATGTGTCAATCTCATCTTATTTTATTAAAGCATTATTTTTACCATAAACTACACTAATTACCACTAATCACGATTAAGAACTTAATAAGTTACTATTCACCAAAAAATTATTATAATCTCATTGAACCACATTTTACTTCTTAATGACAACCATGTATGTGGGATTTTTGAAATTCAAAACACAATTATGGAAAAATTTCATTTAACCGGAAAATCAGTCTTTATAAGTACCACTTAGTGGTTTCACTATTCATCAAAAATTGATGTTTTTCAGAAAATTACCAAAAATTCACCCTAATCTATATTTGATATTAAAAATTCAAAAATGAAGTATATTTTACAAAATTCAAAACATAAATGTCACATTAATTAATTTAATATTTAATTCCCGTTGTCAGAGAAAATAGCGTGTCTTTATGAAATAATAAGTATCAAAAGATTGACAATAGTTTAAGTCCAATTTCAAAGTGAAATTGATTCCAATGACCACCATTGGATTAAATGGTAAAAATATATTCATATTATACATTAATACCAATTAAAAAGATAATCTAATCATATAAATAAATTAGATTAAAAAGTAGTTTTGATGTAAAATGCAGTATTTTTCACTATTCATTAAAAAATGAACATTGTCAGAAAAATACCAAAAATTCACACAAAGTAAATTTTGATGTCCCAATCATAAAGAATAAGTTTATTTTGACAAAAATAGTTTATAAAATTGACAAAAGACAGATTACAAATGGTTTTCCATCATAAGGCAGTAAAACAATCTTTTAAGAATATTAGTGTATTCCATACTTAAGATTGGATTTATTTTCATTAAAAGCCTCTAACACACCATCTTAATCATTAATAGACATAGATAAAAATATCTATTATTCATTACTTACTTGGGATGTTACATCCTTCCCCCCCTTTAGAAAATTGCGTCCTTGCAATTTATTTACTTATCGAATAAATGGGGGTACCTATCCCTCATTGCATTTTCAGATTCCCATGTTGCCTCTTCAATCATGTGGTTTTTCCACAAAACCTTTACCTAGTGAATCACTTTATTCCATAACACTTGCTCCCTGTGGTCAAGAATCTGGACCGGTTGTTCCTCATAAGATAGGTTCTCTTCCAGCTGAACTACCCCTGGACTCAAAACATGAGATGGATATGGCATATACTTTCTCAACATCGAAACGTGAAAAACATTGTGTACCTGAGATAAACTCGGAGGTAAAGCCACTCGGTATGAAACTGATCCAACTCTATCCAGAATTTCGTATGGTCCAACGAAACTTGGACTCAACTTTCCTTTCTTACCAAATCTCATCACACTTTTCCAAGGAGAAACCTTGAGAAAAACATGATCACCTACCTCGAAAGATAGATCCTTCCTCCGGTTATCCGCATAACTCTTCTTCCTGCTCTGAGCTGTTCTCATGTGTTTCTGAATCATCTGAACTTTTTCTGCCATCTCTTCTACCAATTCTGGTCCCATCAACTTCCTTTCACCCACTTCATCCCAGAAAGCTGGAGTTCTACACCGCTTCCCATGTAATGCCTGAAATGGTGCCATCTGTATAGTGTAATGAAAACTGTTATTATATGAAAATTCAACCAAAGAAAGATGTTGGTCCCAACTTCCCTGATAATCCATAGAACAAGCTCGTAGCATATCCTCCAATGTCTAGATTGTTCGTTCCGACTGCCCATCTGATTGAGGAAGAAATGCTGTACTAAAATTTAATTCAGTACCCAACGACTTCTGAAGGCCTTTCCAAAAGTTAGAAGTAAACCTGGAATCATGATCTGATACAATGGAGAGAGGAACTCCATGTAACCCGACTATCTCTTTAAGATACAAACGGGAAATTTGATCAAGATAGAAAGTATCTTTTATAGAAAATAAATGAGTAGATTTGGTCAAGCGATCAACAATAACCCAGATTGCATTATTACCTCGAGATGTCTTTGGTAATCCAACAACAATGTCCATGGATATATTTTCCCATTTCCACTCTGGCACGGGTAAAGGCTGAAGCATCCCTTTCGGTAACTGCCGCTCTGCTTTAACCTGTTGACATGTCAAACACTTCATAATAAAATCAGCAATGTCTCTTTTCATTCCATCCCACCAGTAATACTCCCGCAGATATCTATACATCTTAGTACTGCCCGGATGAACTGAAAACGGAGAACTATGAGCATCACATAACAACTCTCTCATCAACTGTGAATCACAAGTCACACACAATCTCTTCTAAAATCTCAAAACACAATAATTATCAATGTTGAATTTAGGAAACATACCTTTCTGAGCTAGCTATACCTTTTTCTGCAACTCACTGTCTTGCTTCTGTGCTTGATTGATTCTATATGATAGAGATGATCTCACTGACACCTGAAACAGAATAGAAGGACTTCCTACACCAACAACATCTATGCCAAAGTTCATCAAATCCTTAACCAAAGGATCACGTTCCAAACACAACATTGTTAATGAAGCATTACTTTTTCGACTCAAAGCATCAGCCACTTTATTTGCTTTTCCCTGATGGTAATGAATTGTACAATCATAATCCTTGATTAATTCTATCCATCTCCTCTGTCTCATGTTTAACTCTTTCTGAGTGAATATATACTTTATCTTTTGTGATCGGTATATATTTCACACTTTACTCCATACAAATGATGCCTTCAAATTTTTAATGCAAAAACAACAGCAGCTAATTCCAAATCATGTGTAGGGTAATTTACCTCATGAGTTTTCAACTGTCGTGAAGCATAAGAAATTACATGATCATTCTGCATTAGGACGCAACCAAGTCTTTTCAATGAAGCATCACTGTATATAACAAACTCACCAATCCTAGAAGGTAGTGCCATAACTGGAGCATTCACCAATCGTCTTTTCAATTCCTGAAAACCATCATCATATTCTTTTGTCCAGATAAACTTAACACCCTTCCGAGTTAGCTTAGTCATTGGACTAGATAACCGTGAAAAATTTATAACAAATCTTCGGTAATAGCCATCCAAACCAAGGAATCTACGAATCTCGGTTACATTTGTGGGTCTTGGCCATTCTTCCACAACTTTTGTTTTTGCAGGATCAACAGTTATTCCAACTTTAGAAACAATGTGACCAAGGAATGAAATTTGATGCAACCAAAACTCACACATGCTGAATTTCCCATACAGTTTCTTTTCATTTAAGGTTTTCAAGATAACCCTTAAATGTCTTTCATGCTCCTCTTTACTTTTAGAAAACACCAAAATATCATCAATGAAAACCACCACAAACTTATCCAAGAACTCATGGAAAATTCTATTCATTAAGTCCATGAATACAACAGGTGAATTGGTTAGCCCAAAAGGCATTACTACAAATTCATAATGGCCATATCTCGTACGGAACGCGGTCTTCGGAATATCTGCCTCCTTTACCTTCAGCTAATAGTACCCCGATCTCAGGTCAATCTTTGAAAAAAAAATTAGAGCTCCCTGGAGCTGATCAAACAAATCATCGATATGAGGCAAAGGATATTTGTTCTTAAAAGTGATATTATTCAAGGCTCTATAATCAATGCAAAGTCTCATATAACCATCTTTCTTGTTAACAAATAAAATAGAAGCACCCCATGGTGATGTGCTATGTCTAATGAAACCTTTCTCTAATAAATATTGCAATTGCTCTTTCAACTCTAAAAGTTCAATTTGTGCCATTCAATAAGGGGTTTTTGAAATTGTCATAGCATCAGGAACTAAGTCAACAGTAAATTCAACTTCCCGATCTGGTATTATTCCAGGCAACTCATCAGGAAAAAAATCAGGATACTCATTTACCACTGGCACATCATTAATCTGAACAGTTCCTTTATTTTCAACGACGTGTGCAAGGTAACATTCATTTCTATATTTTACAAGTTTCTCGGCCTCTTGATATGTTATCAAAATTAAGGGTTCATTCCTATAAACAAACTGAAAGTATTTCTGAAAAAAAACTTCTTTAGCTCTACAGTCAATCTTAGCATGGTAAATAGAGAACCAATCCATACCCAGGATAACATCAAACTCTACTAGAGGTAGAACAATAAGGTTTTCAAGTAGGTTCTTTTCACAGATAAGGATATGAAGATTCTTATAAATTCTTTTTGCCTCAACATTTCCCCCAGGTGTTTATACCAAAAGTTCAGGAGTCATTTCTTGAGATGGTATTCCCATTTTACTAGAAAAGGTTTCGGAGATGAAATAATGTGTAGAACCCGAATCAAACAACACACTGGCATAATCTGAAAAAACAAACAAAGTACCTGATAAAACTTCATTTGATGGCCCGACATCTGCTGAAGTAGTTTCAAAGGATTTCACCACCCCTTTCTGCTTGTAGTCTAACTGCTTCCCATCACTCAAGCTCTTTGTCGTACACTCATTTTCTTAGTGACCCATCTCGTTGCACTTATAACATTTCACTAACTGTAAATCAAATTTGTTCTTACCTTCACCTTGATCCTTTTTAGTGCAATCACGAGCCTTATGTCCCATCTTACCACATCGGTAGCACTTTCCAGAATTCAAAAGACATTCCCCAGCATGCCTTTTACCACATTTATCACAAACTGGAAATTTAGTTCTCTTACCATCAGACTTTTTTGACGAATTATTACCTTTCTCCTGCCAACTCGGTCTCTTCTTCTGCTGGTTGTTATAGAACACTTGGTCATCGGAAAACTCAATTTCCACCTTCTCAGCACATCGATCAATCTTTTCATAACTTTTAAACTCATGAGAAGCTAATGCCCTTAGATATTTTGGCTTTAATCATGAGTAAAAAATGATTGATTTTACTATCAAGGTCTCGGATAAAATTTGGAGCATTCCTTTCCAAACGAGTGAATTTTTCTTCATAGGCAGCCACTGAGTCTTTCTCTTGCCTCAATTCCAAGAATTGTTTTTCCATCCTAAGTCGAACAGCCTTAAGAAAATACTTCTCAAGAAACATACCTTTGAATTCATCCCAGTCAAGAGCATCAATCTCATCGGCGTCCCTGATATTTTTAACCATAGACCACCACTGATCTTCTTCACCCTCCAAACGGTAAATAGAAAGACTAACCTTTTGATTGTCTGAACACCCCATGACATCAAAAATCTTCTCCAGTGCTTTAATCCACCCTTCAGCTAGCACATGGTCAGATGAACCTCTGAATGATGGTGGATGTTGCCTCATGAAATGTTCCACCACTAACATGTTACTCTGTGGTTGATCTGGCTGATCTCGTGCATGGATACCACCACCATTTATCGCTTGAGTCAACTACGCCATTAATGAAACAAACTATTCAGTTCTAATTCCGACCGTTTCTAGATGCTGATTCGGAAGGTTATTTCCTTCCGTATCCCTTCCTAGCACTGCTTCCCTGTTTCCTCTGTGGAAAACCATTCTGAACAAACATGTCTTAGATGATGAAACATGGTAATCTTCAAATGCTATATCATTTCAAAAAAAAAAATTGGATAATCATTTAATAGAATTCTAACTCCTAAAGTTATCTAAACCGACCTTTGATACCAACTATAAGGCCCCAACCTTAAACCTTACTTAATCTTGAGTTATTACAAGATTACACATTGAGGATCTTTTCTGGTTTAGAGTTTTAGAGAATTAGATCGTAAAACTTTCATTACATTCCACATATAAACAAAGTGGTTACATAATGATAGTATTCTTCATTCCCATCAATGGAAACATATTTAAAATAAAACATGGATTCTTTCTTGACACATCCTTGACACTACCATCTTATCATGTACCTTTCCCGTGACCTGTGAAAAACATTTCAAAAACTTGGGATGAGCATAAAAACTCAGTATAGGTTATAAAAAAACATGGAAAGGAAACATGAGTTCATATATACATAATAATGAAATCATACTTTACCAATAAAACATAGGCACTTTAACATACCTCATAAAATCATGAATAAATCATAGAAATCATAATACATAAAGGTAACTTGAGGCATTCATAACATTCTTACGTAGGGAGTAACCCTCTTGGTTACGTTTGGAATACCCATCACAGTATATTCCCTAAATCTCTTCGGAGAAACCTTAATGTTTCACTCCTTCACGTTACCCAATGCATTGGTGAGCTATATCGGGCTCACCCGCCCTTAGTTTATCACGGAACCACCCTTCTTCATAATAATGCCCAAGAACCATAACATAATCGTATCACATAAAACATGCATAAAGGAAACATAAAATTTCCACATTTCAATCACATGATATCAATACAACACAAAAAACATTGTGAAAACCATTTACAATACCAAAATAAAAGAAGAGTAAAACATGGTATTTATTTTTCTTTTAAAAAGAAGGTATGGCTTGTAGAGGAAGCTGAAACACAAATAATGGTCACGACAGCGGAGAAGTCATTGTCTCCGCATACGTACGAAAAAAACATTCCCTTTTGTCATTTAGTAAACGCTTCGTATAAAAAATATTCCTTTTGAATAAATATAAAAGTCAAAGGGGTTTATACACTGTATAAAAGAAAGTTGTGTATAAAATAAAATATGCCTCAATGAAAGGAGATTGAGACGAAGTCCCATAACTCATATCGGACTTGACCCGACCGTTCTTTAATCTCCTAAATAATAAACTTGAGTTAATCTCTACTTGATTATGAACATTTTTCAAGTTCATTATTCCTTTTATACCATGTTATGAACATCATGTAATCATTTAAGTTAATAATGTTCATTTTGTCGGTATTTGGTTCTTAAGTCAAAAATAGACTTCTTACACTTACATGTTGTTAATTTGGTCAAAGTTTCATTATATCCAGAATGATATTAATTATTTGGATAACATATATATCATATATATTCATCATATACATTTATTTATAATATTACATCACATTCAGAGGTAAGAAATGAAATGCACCGTTCATGGAGACGGTAAGCCGTACGAATGCATGAACGCTACTTCCATTTCTATTTCGTATTTTCTGGAATGGAATAATAATGATATAAGAGTATATTATAATTCCAGTATAATAACATATATAATATCATTAACTTTATCCTTTACACATCCCACATACGGTATTAACGAATCAAATCACTTTCAGGGGGCGGTAGTCCGCACTTCCTAAAATAAAGATATCGTGTTTACCCATAATGGAAACCATAAAGGTATGCCCAAAATGAAAAAAAACAGAAGCTTAAGGAAAACGTAAACATATTATATATCATATATAAAAATATTGACATCATAATGGCCACCTTTGAAGGTGTTAAATGAGTATTGAACAATCATCGTTTCGGGAGGCAGAATTTCGCCATCCACGGAAACCGTATGTTCTTTAACCATTTGATGTAGTTCTGTGATAGTGTAGCTCAAATAATTCTTTTAAAAACATCCTAGTATATTGAAGATACTGGTTTTGTTACAAAAGAAGTAAATAAAAAGAGTTTAGGGGGTTGCAGAATCAAAATAAAACAAATGAACATGAGAGAATGAATTACCTTTAAAAGTGTAACTCCTTTTGATTTGAGCCTAAAGGCTTCCTTTGAAAGGATTCATCCCAAAGGGAATCCTCTAGGATGTGGAGAGGGATGTGGAGAGAGTAAATGGGCAGGGGTTGGCCGATCCAAAGACTCGAGGAGTGTGTGAAATGAGGTAGAGGTGGGGGCCTTTAATAAGAGGAGAGGAGGGGCACTTTTGGAAAGATAAGAAATATTACATTATTTGATAATGTGTATCGGTTTTAAAAGGTCCCACATTGATATACTTCGTGGATAAGGTTATAAGGGTTCGTAATCCACTCATCCAATTGGTTTTGGACAAGTGTAGTTCATAGATCATACATTAACATTCCATTTTATTTAAATCTTCAAATAATGATGTCATCGCTGCATCATTATTATGTCATAAATAATTTAATTTATATAATGTCTAAAAATTATAAAAAACTACTATGATGTAGGAAATCTTTTTATCTTTCCAATGATTATTTATAATCAAAAATATGATCTTTATAACCCCATGTAAAAATTGTTTTCGTAAAACATATTATGTTTGTGTCATTTTTACTTTTACATTAAATAAAAAGATGTTTATTTCATTTCCCAACCAAAGTGGATCCATGGGGACCCCAAGTTGACCCATGGCTTGTCTTGGACTTCCATGACACAAAAAATGAGGGTTGGACATGTGTCAAGCTCATCTTATTTTATTAATGCATTATTTTTACCATAAACTACACTAATTACCACTAATCGCGATTAAGAACTTAATAAGTTACTATTCACCAAAAAATTATTATAATCTCATTGAACCACATTTTACTTCTTAATGACAACCATGTATGTAAGATTTTTGAAATTCAAAACACAATGATGGCAAAATTTCATTTAAACGGAAAATCAGTCTTTATAAGTACAACTTAGTGGTTTCACTATTCATCAAAAATTGAAGTTTTTCATAAAATTACCAAAAATTCACCCTAAGCTATATTTGATATTATGAATTCAAAAATGATGTCTATTTTCCAAAATTCAAAACATATAACTCACATTAATTAATTTAATAATTAATTCCCACTGTCAGAGCAAATAGCGTGTTTTTATAAAATCATAAGTATCAAAAGATTGACACTAGTTTAAGTCCAATTTCAAAGTGAAATTGATTCCAATCACCACCATTGGATTAAATGGTAAAAATATATTCATATTATACATTAAGACCAATTAAAAAGATAATATAATCATATAAATAAATTAGATTAAAAAGCAATTTTCATGTAAAATGCAGTATTTTTCACTATTCATTAAAAAATGAACAATGTGAGAAAAATACCAAAAATTCACACAAAGTAAATTTTGATGTCCCAATCATAAAGAATAAGTTTATTTTGACAAAGATAGTTTATAAAATTGTCAAAAGATAGATTTAAAAAGAGTTTTCCATCATAAGGCAGTAAAACAATCTTTTAAGAATAATAGTGTATTCCATACTTAAGATTGGATTTATTTTCATTTTAAGACTCTAACACACTATCTTAATCATTAATATACATAGATAAAAATATCTATTATTCATTAATTACTTGGGATGTTACAGGTTTGATTGAATTTTTCTATATGTATTAATTAAATCATTTAATGTAATGTTTTAATGAGTTTTTATGATGTTTTTAAGGATGGATTGAATCGTTTTTTGGTAGAATATGGGTTATTTTATATGAAGACCCTACCCTGGTCAATAATGTAGAAGTGTGATGTTTAATTTTGATTGTAACTATTTAATTAAATATATATATATATGTATAAGATGATTAATATTCAATACCTAAGGAAAAAATTAAATTTTTTTTACCACTAAACACACCCCATTATTTCATGGTTTTGGAATAGTTTTGATATTATTAAATTTCAAACCGATCAGTAGATGGTAGAACAAAATATATTTAATTTTCAATTCATGCGATGATTGAAATGAAAAGAATCATATGGGAAATTTATATTGAAAAAGTTTATTGATTAAAATGTATATTCAATTTTTATCCTGATTAATTTTTTTTAAAGTCCGAACAATCAAAATTATAACAATTAAAAACAATCTGAGAAGCGAGAAGAGAATTTAGGTCAAAATTTGTTAAATGACACCACATGTTTTCTATAGTAAAATTTCCAAGACGATAATAAATCAATAATACCTTTTTTGATCCTTTGCATGATAATAATTCTAAAAAAAATCAATGATCATGAAATGTGTTTTATGAATTAGTTTCATCAAGATAGTAAAAATTGTATGAAGTGTGTGTGATATATTCTATGTTTTCTTTTTTAGACATAAGATGTATCATATGAATTTCCATTGTGGAATTATATTGAAATTAATGTATATCATTTTTGAGATTCCTCGTGATGTATTTAGTAAAGATAATATACTTGCATCATTCTATGATACGAATAAATTAATGAAAAACAAGAACTTGTTTATAAAAAGATAAATGCATACCTTAATGAATTCCTGCTTTATAGGGTGATGAGGCTGAGAAATAAGTATTAATAATATTTAATACAATAAATTTAAATTTAGTGAACAATAACTATAGTATAAATCAATTTATCCATAATATGAAATAGAATAATAAAACTTATGAAAATTTATTTTGTAACTTTTCTCTCAAAAAACACTTGTAATGACTATTCATTCCATTTAGGAATATCCATGACATATAGTTTCATTCTATAGATAGTAATGAATTATTTAAGATACATGTAAAAGATTCAATATCCTGGAATATGATTGATTTTCTATATCCAAGTTTTTCTATAGTTTTTAGGAATGTAAATTTGGGATTTTCTTGATATTTTTTGACTATTTTTCATAATTAATATACTAATTCGTAAAATTTATAGTTATTTTGATACCCTATATTCTACCTCCCATGATTAATATGTATAATAATTTTTTATTTATTTTCATGATTATTAATTGATTAAAAATTCATAGAAATAACATTGATGTATACCTAAACCAACAGTCAATTAATTGTGATAAATATGGGATAATGGAATGGAATCATATCATAATTTAATGAAACAAATATTCAAAACGAATTCCTCATTATTGTGGACTATGTTTGACATTTTTGGACTAGTAATTTTACCACATTAGAACACTCATACGAGTTTGGCGTGTCTATATTGTAATTTTGATATTGATCCTTAAAGATTATATCACTGTATAGAATGGTATTTTATATTTTATCATTTAATTTCAATTTATTTTCATAAATTTAGGTTAAAAAATATATGATTCAATAAGGATATTAAATTTTGAAATTCAAAGAAAAATAATTATATGGCTCAAAAATAGTAGGAAAAGTAATGAATGTCAGTGATGATTTTGGAAAATGTGTTAAAATTAATGAAGGGAGGAAAGGGTATGAGGTATAGTAATTGAAGTAGATTGAACAAAACAATTGATAAAAAAGAGTACATATTGCATATCATTTTGTATTGACATAAAAAATCCATTGTTACATGGATTGAATGGTCCTGTGAAACATATTGCTATGAATATTTTTATCCCATTGACATTGTAAAATATGTTACTTGAAAAATTTATATTTTTTCTAGTTGAGTATTTTTTTTCAATTTTATGGGAGAATTATAGAAAATCAATAATCCAATAGATATTGATAATATTTAATAAATAATTGTTTCCTGAAATTTTCATTAATAGATGTTATTTTACCATTAATTATTCACATTATTAATTAATTTGGATGTTCTTTTGGTTTAAGAATCTGACATGGTGGACCTGTACAATATCGATCGATATACCCAATTATGAGGTAAATTAAAATTATTTTTATTTTATTTGGTCAATTGTATTTTATCAAATAATTTTTAATTTTTTATAAAGTTTTTTATTTTTTTCATTAGTCAATTAGGTTATTTTAAATCAGATGTGAGGAATTGTGCTAAACGAATAGGATATTTTACTAAAGGATACATAGCAGAATAATGATTGAAAAACTATTCTAGATATTTTGATTGTATTGAGACTATATTCAATAGTGATGGTTATACTGATGAAATCTCTACAAATCCACAGTTTGAAAACCATTTCTTGGAATTTCATAAAATTGGAAGGCCAATTAGAAAAGGTCTCAATTTTAGATTGACTCAACTAGAGTCTCTACAAGTACATATATATGTGTTAATATATAGTCTTATTCTATATCCATTTATTGAGTAATTGAAACTGAAAAAATAGGTGACTAAGTGGTATAACTCAAAATGAGTTGGAATGAAGAAAATCTATTACTAACGATATTATTGAATGGTCCACATGTCATGTATAATTATACTCTTATTCATATTATTAACAAGTAGTTATTTTTGTATTTTATAATAAACTATTTATAGTTTTTTCAAGATAATTAATGTTGATAATGATTATAAAATATGAAAATATTATATTTTTAGCCTCAAGGACCCCTCAGGAAGGATATCGGATTTCAGGACTATAATATTCATTGATCCATATTTTGTATAATTTATCATTAAGTGAACTTAAAAATTAATAATATTACTATTATTACACATGTAGAGGTGGGTACTATGGAATGATTAATTATATATTTTAAATAAACTCAAATGGTTATTTTTTAGATTTATTTTTAAAATTCAGTAGGTCAACATTGATAGGGGTATACTAAAATATTTGTTACATTTCACTTTTTTAAAACATATCATTATTGATCCATAGTAGTGATCATTAAAGGCATGATGTATTTATGTTTTATTTATTATAATGAATGGTTTATTATGAGGATGATAAAATTTAGGAAAGATTGATATTGTTTTAACCCTAAAATCAGAGTGACTAATATTATATCATTGATGAAGAATAATTGGAACTCTATGAAGGTTACCTTCATCAACCAAAAAACAATGAATTTAGTTTTTTGGAAAATATCAAAAAAGTTTAAAATGAAGGACAGATTGAAAAAGAATAAATATTTTCAATTTATGTTTATAGTAATGAAGATAGTAAATATTAAGGAAAAAATAAATTTATAAATTTGTATTGAAAATATATTACAATTTTTCGTTGATGTGTGTTTCATACATCTATACATTTTTATAGTTATTAATTTACAAAAAAAATAAATAGATTATTAATTTTTTATAAATTTAATATACCAGAACCATTAAAATTAAAGGATTTCAGAAAACAACAATATTTCAGGATAATAGAAGATCTGTATCTCAGAGAGTTCCCCAACATTAATTAACTTTTAATGATATGAGTGAGTTCATTGTACCCAATACTAAATGAAAGAAAGTCATTTCCCCAAATTTCATTGGTATCCCACAAGCTGATTTTCCTCCAAAGAAGAAGAATTTGTCCACCCTTCCATTCAGGGGATTTTAGTGAGTTACTATTATAGATATATATGATTTTTTTTTACGAAAACAGTTTTTTTATTAACTATTTTATACAATTATCACAACAGTAATGACAACCATATTTGGGAGATAAATATTACAAGCTTAGTGGTATGTGACCTAGAGGAAATTATTATTATGATTCAATTTCATGATTTTAGGGTGCCTATCGATAACAATACCAGAATATAAATAATGAATCTTACGAATCAAGCTTCCAAATCTTTGTTTTTCATATTATCTTTATGAATTGGATTCATAGTCCAACAACTTGGGAAAATGAGGTCTTTAGAATCCATGTAAAATAAATATTAATATAATATTATTTTATCACTAATTTAAAATACAAGAGTATATATTTTTAATATTAATAATATGTATTTTTTTATGTCTCGTTGGTTTTTCATAAGGATTTCCCTGACTCAATTTTATGCATACATAATATGAAAATTTTTGGCAATAAATTGAGTTATTTTAAATTGATGTTATTACATTAGTTTAATGAAACATCCCATACCTCATGAAAGATGCTTGATAAAAGGGAAAAATTAATCTTCTAGGATTTAATTGAAGTAATGTTTTGATATTAAACTGGATTCATCTCATTAGGAAATTTAATATTTTTCAGCATCATAATTACAGAAAACAGTAAAATTATATTTTTTTAATGTTTCGTTTTTTTATCAAAATTATGTAAATAAAGCTTTGTGAATCTTGATTATAAAGTCATCCGTTACATTTTCTGGTCTTAGTGTCTTTTGAGAAAAAAAAATACTTTTCATTTTATTCCATTAAATATTCATTAAATCATTTTATTATTACTCATGATTTTCACTATCATACTTATATGTTTTTAATTTATAATGAATTTGGTCACTCAATTGGATGAAAAATGATTTTTTTGATGATTTAATGAAACTGGCTGGTAGTTTTATAAATGACCAAACCATATAGATTAAAATAAGTAATTTTTATTCCAATTTCATGTTATTTCATTAATACAAAAACACGATAATGAAAAATACATTATAAAAACTAGCATAACAATAATATAATTAAATGTGGCCATGTAAATTTATCAAATTAATATAAATTCCCATCGTTTAATAAATATATCCTTCTAAATTTAACTTCATATTATTATTATTTTAATATATTTTACATTTTTATTTTTTAACAGTAAAGAAATAAAAATAAATAATCATGAAAAATTTAATAACAATATTAAAAATTTAAATTTTGATATTAAAATAAATCATTATTAATATATTTTATTATTTAATTAATATTAATGATATTTAGGATGTGAACCCTTCATATTCATCAAAAGTTTCTCAGAACAATTTAATATGAATCATTTTAGTGAAAGATCAACATGTACATGGATAAAGGATGTGTTCTTGTCATACTCCATAAAATTTTATTGGTTTGGAATCATCATTTATTACTACTACATCCTGTAGAGGTTTGAACAGTTCCACTGATTTTGGATCACATAGAGAAGTCGAATGATTGAAATACATAGTTCATGAATAGGTATTAAAAAAAAGAATTACTAGCTATTTGAAATAAGAAACTAAATACTTTACATAATTTATTTAATAAATATAATGATGCATGATAAAATTAACAACAATATAGTCCATAACAAAGTAATTCCTAAATTCCATTGAATATTCACACATAAGAGATGATCAAATACAAAATCCATTTATAAAACAAGAATGATGTTTTAATAATAAAAATGTGAGTTATGAGTCATATTGACAGCATAATGTTCTGGATTAATGTGTGGATGCTTTTTACATGTCAAAAATTATTAATGAATCTTTATCCACATGTTTTAAAAAATTATGTGCTTTTTACACTATTTTGACCAGGTAACCACTTCATAAAGGTAAAAAATAGTTTCAAAAATCAATCGGTGGTAAAAACAAAAAAATAATTATAATTTTCCTTGAAATATGAAGGAAATGAAAAAATAATTGTTTGTAAAATGTAGGAATAATGTAAGAATCATTCGGAGTTATGTTTTTTTGGGAAGGTCGTAAATTTTTTTTTCTAATGAAAAAACATGCTTGGATTGTTAAATCCCATATAAAATAAACAATGATTAATTTAAACTAATGATAAACCCATTTATGAGTTATTTCTAACATGTACTCATAAAAAACACATCAAAATGACATGAAACGTGATCAGAATGAGTCAATAAACCCTTCCTAAATGGTAAAAATTCCATTACGAACATGTTTTGGGGATAAAAATTAGAAAAATCATGTCATATTACTTTGAAATTATACTAAAATGAATTTATATTTATATTTTAAATATATAAACTCAATATATAAAATTTTGAGTTGTGGTTTTATCTAGATGGTTGAAAAATAATTTTTTTTGTGTTTTAATACTTGTAAGAATGTGTGGAAGTGTCAAAACCATAGAATGAAACCTCATATTGATGTGGAATCCAAGGAACACCCCTTCTGAGTTATTCATTATGTTTATGAAAATATAAAATTTTATTTTGATGTGAAATGTGGTTATAATGATTCATTAAACAACTCATAATGGTACAAAATCCATAAAAAACATTTTCTAAGGGGTGTAAACATATATAGAAGACATGGGATTTTCCTATAATAACATTAAAATGACTTTTGATTTAATTTTGAAATGTGGGAACTAAAGGTATGCCATTTCGAGTTATAGTTTTCAAAAGATAGTTGTAAACACACGTTTACTTTTTTAAAACAATAAAACATGTGCAGAATAAAATAAAGAAATATGTTTATGAAAAATCATGAAATAAAATTTAATGAATAATTTATGATGATTATGCTTATAAAAAATGTCAATTTGAACTGTGGTGCGGTTGGAATAAATCGATATAATCTTTTTAATGGTATAATAGTCTTTAAATACATGTGTCAGGTGAAAAAACTAGGAAAATGTTATTAGATAGACTATATAAAACTGAAAAATGAATTTATATTTAATTAAAAAATATCGGAACATTCCACACAACATTCCATTTTAGGGTTTACCTATTATGGTCAAAAACATGTTTTTAGTGTTTTAAAAATGAATACATTAATGGAAACATAAAAACTATAAAAATGAACAAATATTTGAATATAATTCTGTCAAAATATATTTTGATTCATATTTTATGTGAACACATAGAAAACATGTCAATTAGACATATAGTGTTGTAATAATGACTCAAGAAACAATTTTTAATGGTATAAAAGATTTTAAAAAACATATTTCAAGGCATCAAAATGAAAAAGATGACCTCAGATAGCCCTGAAATAATATTATAAAGACAATATACTGAATTTTAATATTTTTGAACTAATGACTCATCATTATAATCTATGATTTTCTCAGTCTTCCCTTATTTGTGATTTTAGTATTTTAAAATAGTAAAATGTGTTTGGGAAAGTCAGAAACATAGAAAATGACTATAGATTGATGTGGATTCCTTGGGAAACCACCAGATCATAATTTATACCATGAATGAATAGATATCATGTCATCCTGACATGTGGTGTGGTCAAAATGGCTCGGTAAAGTATTCATAAATGTATAAAATCTGTTAAAACTTTTATTAGGTGGTCAATATAAAGAAAACAATGTTTTATTTGAATCATGTCATTGGATAATGATATTATATAGAATTATAATATTTAATAAATAATGTTATGTCATTCTGAGTCATGTTTATCCCATTAAGGCCTTATATTCATTGATACTATTTTAAAACAGTATAAAATTACGATTAAAGATATAACAAAATAAAAAACATCTTATTTACATGGAATCATGGGTAAAACATTATTCTATTATACTTGAATTTTATGTTTAGAAATCAAATGAATATAATGTGGGGTTTGATTGAAATTACTTTGTAAAAACATCTTAAATATATTTAATCTATTAAAAAATTCGTCGGGGTCAAAACATTGAAAATTACGTCAGATTTCACAAAAATAATAGGAAAATATATAAAAATTGTATTTTGAAATTTATTAATTGATTTCTTGTAATTATGAGATAATAATATTCATGATGGTTGTAAACATGTTTTACGTGTTTGAAAAAAAAAGAAAATGTCAATGGATTTGTCAAAACCACATAAAGGAATGCCAAATTAGCATGGAATAATGGGAAAACCACCTTTTATTTTATTTTGACATCTAATTATGAAAACCAATGAATGTAATATACAGTTCGATTAAAAGGACTAAATAATATCTTCGTAAGGGTAAAAAAACTATTATAATAGATGTTGAGGGTTCAGGAAGTAGAAGAAAATATTACACTTTCCTAAAATAAGATTAAAATGACCATATAATGAGTTTTAAAATGTTTGTACTAAAAAATAATTTTTCTATGATGTGGACTACATGGGATTTCCACAAATGGATTTTAGAGTTTTGATAAACAAAAATGGTCATGGAATGGTAATTTTTTTTAAAATTGACCACACATTGACTATGAATCATTGAAAAACACATTAGTGATATTTTTGACTTGTACGTGCAGAAAAAACATCAATATTATGTGTTATGTGGTTTAAATGTGTCCATAAGAACTTATAAATGATATAATAGACTATAAAAACATGTTTCCTGGTATTAAACGAAGTAAAATGATGTTAGATTACCCTAAAATCAGAGTAAAATGGTCATAATTTAATTTTTAATTGTTGAACTAATGAAACCTCCTCCCAAGATATAGTTTTCTCAGGACTACCGCAATCATATTTTTCAATTTTTAAAACACTAATATGTCGGTGGAATAATAAAAAACAATGAAATAATCATTATATTGATGTGTAATAATTTAACAACCATATTTGTGTTAATTTCAAAATAGAGTAAATGATGTGATAAAAAAATAATTAAATTTTATTCATTAGGTTAATTTCCCACACAACCCATTTCCCTTTAAAATAAAATTTTAATATTTACTTTTATATTATTTATTTAATGATTTGACTCATATTTTAAATAGCTTATTTTTTATTTTCAATATATTTTTTATGATATATGAATTTTTTAGTTTAAAATTTCTTTTTTCAAAAAATAACAAATTTTACTTGCAATATTCTGATTAAATTTTATGTATTTTCACTTTTATCAATTCTTATATTAAATGTTAATGTTTTAAATGTTTGAGTAATATTTAGGCAATTTGTAGATGATTAATAATTATGGTCCATGAAATTCATTCTAAGTATATCGTGAGGGTTCTTAGTTTTTGTAGTATGTTAAAATTGGATCAATTATTCTATATTAATTTTAGTTTATTATGATTAGTTTGAATTTTGGTTTTCATTATTATTATAGATTATGTTGTGATGTGGTTAGTTTTAGTTGATGAGATGATGTAGAATAAGACATATTCAGTGGTGGTCATAACCTGGATGTATTTTGAGCAATAGTTTTTTGGACACATTATAAATTTATATTTTGATTAAGGGGTTATTGGGTGAATGATTTATGAGATGATTAATAATGATGGTATGCTAATTGCTTATGTTTGTATACATGAATATGAATTTGTGTCATTTATATTATGGGTTTTTTTAGAATTATATATTAATGTATTACATGTTATGTTTATATATGTATTTTTTTATTAAATATCATTTAAGGAAATTATAATTATAATATAATGAGGAATTTTTTCCAACCATCATTGTCTATATTTGATAGAATTATATTTATCAGAGTTTATGGGTAACTCCGGCTACAACTAATCTTTTCTAATATATTAAGTGGTGGTTTGTATCATGATATTTATTTTTTTCTCTAGGTAATATTTTTTAAAAATGGTTACTAAAAATAATGAAATTTCAAATAAATTATAAAAATAACAGATAGAAAAACTTCCAAAAAATTAATAAAATTCATACCAAATGTCTACATACCATTTAATACACAACTTTTTTTGTAACCATCACCTATTTATTAGGTGATTGTTTATACCAACGCCATTTCGCGAAATAACCACTAGTACATCCATTTTATATAGTGTCAAGTGGTGGATCCCATGGATATCATCCAATTAAGCATCCAAAGGTATCCATGAAACTATACAAGAGGCATACTAATTCACATTAAAATAAAAATAATTTAAAGATAACAATATTATCCTTTATCAAACTGAAAAAACATGTGAAAAAATGTTATTCTGATCATAGACTAAAATTTGATGACACACTTCCCAGCATACCCAGGAAACATGAGTCTCTTCATGGAAGAATATAAACATTAACTAGCCATAATCAACCTATAATGTCCCAACATTTCTGTCTTCATCCTACCAACTTCAAAAAACAAAGTACAACATACCACATATAATAAACTGTGACAACTCTGATCGAGATTCATACTCAAACTAATACCGGACTCGATCCATCAAATATACAAAGGGAATTCCTGATCCCCACATGCTAGTGACGAGAATCATGAAATCAAAAACAAAAATAGGGAATTATTTATCTAAATAAGAAAAATAGAATCATATATATAAATTATGTGATGAGAAATGGAAGAGTAGATAAAAAAATGATTTTATATCAAAATAAAAAATCGAATGTGATACATAACAAAAGTTTAAAAAACGAGAAGTGACATTGTCACACACAGTTTTTTCTCTGTCTTTGTATTGATCCGGCCCATTAGAAATCCCGATCCTTTTCATGGATATTTTATGAGATGAATCTTGAGTTTTTAAGTTTCATATATGTCTAACCACCATAATTTGGGATCCCCATTTCTTGTTTAGGAGTTTTTGAAGAAAGGGTGGTTACTTCATGATTTGGGCCAACCGTGAGCCCATTCCTAGTTTTAAAAACTGAATTTGTTTCTTTTATAACTATTTTGTTTTTCATCCTATTTCACCCATTCAACATAACACTTGTCCTATACTGATATATTAAAATATATTTATCCTTTTGGACCCATTAGAAATTCATAAGCCGGGTGAATTTGGGATACTTATTTAGGTATTGGGCCAGCCCATGGGCCCATTACCTGTTTAATAAAAATAATTTGTTTCATTTATATCTTGTTAATTGTTTACTATTTTTCGGCGATTCCACATCCCCCTCTAATCCAATAACCCTATACTATCCCTCATAATCGATTTTACCTCTTTGGAGCTCATGTGGGTCGCGAATTAGGGATAACATTCTCAGGAAACCTCAAATCGCCCAGAATTGCCAAGGGAAATTTTATCATTCATAAATAAATCAATCCGTACTCTTTTAGCATCCAATATTCTTTCCCTGGTTCTTCCAGACATTAGGAGTCTCTCCAAGAATTTTCAAGACATTCCCTTTTCTCTAGGGATTCAGATCTAATGGACGACGAAGAGTTTTCTAGGATGAAAGGTGAGATTCCTTCTCCTTTCTTCTTCCTCTTCCCCCTCCTTTCATTATTTCTTGGTTTTATATTGTACCATAGTCTTGATTGACCTAGGTTTTTGTTATAAAACGTTTTTTGATGGGTTTTATGTTTTTTTAGGTATGGTATTTATAGTTTTAGGGTTTATAAACCCGCGGCGGGTGATTTCGGGTGTGGGTTTCAATTACGCCAAAGATTTGAGGTACTATATCCCTTGCACATGACTTTATCATTGAAGTTTCATCATTTTAATATTATCCTATACTGATATAAATGTTTATTATTGTTTTTAATCCTTTTTATAATTTTCTTGGTGTGGAAAGTCGGTGTTTAATCACTGTTATGTGAAAGGTAGTGTTGTTTTGTCATGAAAGTTCTCAACAAGTGTTTGTTTAAATGTTCCATTATCTTTTGAAAATATTTTGTGAGGTTTATAATCTGGTTTATGGTATTTTTAACATTTTACAGTATCTTGAATGAAAATATGACATTAAATTGGTGTTTTATTCATTTTCATGTACATAAAATAAATTGTTTTGTTTAAAAAGGGCATGACATGTGTTCGGTAAATTGCACAGTTGGATTTTATGTGTGATGTATGATTTAAAAGTTATTTGATTGGATTTATAAAGGAATGGGAAGAATTATAAATTGTATTTTTTTGTACTTATATTGATTTCCAATTTGGATTTGTTTTTACAAACAAGTGGGTTTTGATTTACAACATATTTTTGCCCGAGTTGCCCAAAAATGGACCGTTTCACATCTTTATGAAAATGGTTGTGTTTTGAATATGTAACCTGAGTATTATAAGAGATTTATGAATGAGGTTTGCTGATGTAAATGATGTTTATACATATCCTTAATAAAATTAAAATGCATACCTTCATCAAAGTTTAGTTTTGAAAAATTGTTTAAAGGCCCGTTTGGCATTTCCTAGAAATGAAGGAGTGTTTTACTTGTATATAACAAGTTGTGCAATTGGGATTGTTTTATGTTCCATTAAATGATTTTATTAAATGTTTATTGGGCTTAAAAATATGATTTGGTTTGGTTATAATGGGTGTTTATAATTTAAAGAGTGTTTTTGAAAGACTTTTATGTGCAATGCCTCAATACACTTCATGAAATTGTTTTACCAAAATATTTAGTGGTTTTTTGTTTAGTGTAAGAAATGTGAAGAAAGATTATAGGATGTTTGTGTTTTTATGGTTTTGGAATGGAAGGTGGATGTGAAATGTGTATTTGATAATATGTGTAACTTGATTTAGAACTAAAGGGAATCCCGGGTATCTAGGTGGGCGGACGTGTACTAGTATGCTAGTGATTCTGTGGGGGTTGGCCCCTGTTTCACGTAGAAAGTTTGACAATTACAACACTAACTAAACTATGATGATGATGATGATTGGGGACTACTAGGTTATGGGTATGTTCCATACTAGTGGCTCGTGCACGAGAACTGATATTTATTATGGTTACTTTCACCGAGATACGAGGTACCTAGGGCTCACAACTAACTAGTTCCTAGGGGTATTCCCGTGACTAGTGCTCATTGGCTATTTTGTACTCACCGTCGGCATACAGTGTGTTTCGTTGGTAAATTTAGTAGTATGTGTTATTTATTTTAGTGTTAAAATTCTTTAAAGCAGCCCTCTTGAAAACTATTTTCATTTTGAAGTTTCACTTCTTTGAAAAGAATTGTTACTTGCATTTTTGTTTATTAAACATGCATGTTTTTTTTCTGATAATTATTATAGCCTAGAGCCTCATTTGAAAACCATACTTTCAAATCCTGAATTTAAAACTATAAATTGATGTTTCTTTTATTTTAATGGAATGTTCATTGGGAATAGAATATTGGGATAACCTACTGAGTTTTAATACTCACACCTATAGTCTTCTTCTTTTTTTATCCCCTATGCAGGTTTCATCTTTAGTTCGATCACCTTGGGAGACATTTTATCATTGTGTTGGAGAGTGACCAGAATTTTCACATGGAGTTAGTTGTTCATCGGGTTTCTTTTTTTGAGTTGTTGGTTTTGTTCTAATTTTAGGTTCTTGTACAAATAATATTTAGTTCAATTTTTATATAAATTCATTTTAGGATGTTCGTTTATTTCTGATGTTTGTTTGATTGTTTATATATGGGCTAAATCGTTCCCTTGTGTACTCTATTGATTCCCTTGGTGCTTGTCACCATCCCGGGAGGATCGGGAATGCCTCTCGGGACATGTCGCGGGCTGGCCTGGGTGACCGGTTTAGGGTCGACTCAGGCTGGGTCATGACAAAATGGTATCAGAGGAGGTTGGCTATTAGCAGACCTTACTTTTTAGAGCAACCTTTTTATTTTGGGGATGTCAAGGTAGATGGAGTAGGATTTTTGGTACTTGAAGGGTAAGTGCATGAAGTGCGTCGCGAACTCTTTCTTGTTCAAATCCTCAGGTTTCCATGGAAGTCCGGTTTTATTAGTGGCCATTGTTCTAGTTGATTGTTTGGTATTGGGTTATGACAAGGGGAGTCTGACCAATGGCCTTCGTGAGCTCACAGGGCCTGGCAAGCCATGTGGAGCTGGGGAATGGTCCTAATAAGTCTCTCTGTGTTGGTGTTGTTTTTGGCATATAGCCGCCAGCCATATGGTCAAGTCACCCACCGACACTAGTTCCCCTTTTTTTGGGTCTCTTGAACCTTTCTTGAATTCTGAATTTTTGTTTTTAAAATCCTTGTGTGAGAATTGTGGAAATGGGTTTTAATGTAAGGATTAGATTTTGAAAAGTTAAAAAAGGGGGTTTTCAATAATTAAATATAAGAATGGTTTTGGAAGGTTGCGTTTTTGTGAAAAAAAATGGAGGGAAGCAGAAGTGATTTAAAGGGATTGGATTATCCATAATCTAAACTTGTGGTTTGTTGGAATAAAATGTTTTGAAATTGTGAATCTTTTTAAAGTGATTCTAGATCTTTTTTTTAAATGGGGTATTTTAGGATGTTAAAAAGTTATTGAATTGGTTAATTAGTTTTGGAAATTGGTTTTGATCGGTTGGTGTTTACTACAAACGGTATTGGTCTCAATGGACCCCGGATTATGAAAATATATGTTGCTCAAATTTTTTTAAAAAAAATGAAAAGGGGTAGGTTTTTAAGAAAATGGTTCTTAATTAATTGTGGTTGTTTTTTTTGAAATATGAAAATGTTTTTTGTCTTGGTGGTTGGTGTTCCTTTTGAAGGTATTTTGTTTTTTTTTTGAATTATTATGTTTAATTTTAGCCTTTGGTGTTTTCATGGGTGCTCACATACATGGTTTTATTTATATCTGGAAGTATATCCTATATGGTGTGGTGGTGGGGTGCCAGGGGTGGCATGGAAATGTGCATGTGGGTGAGACTTGATGAAACACCATTGGTGAATGTGGAAACCCACCATGTTAGTTTGATTTTTCAAAATTGTTTTGAGCTGAAAATTGTGGCCTTTTTTTAAAACCAATGGTTATGTGGCTTGATTTTTCTATGTCTTAGAAGTTTTGTTTATTTGGTTAGCTTCCATGTGATCTAGAATTCATACTCTTGTTCTATCTAGTGATGAGATCTTGTTGGTGGCTCGTTTTTGGAGTAATTTTCATTGGGTTTCTAAAAATGTGTTTGATGTTGTGATGTGGGCATGGATAGTTCTGCGTTGGAAATCTTTCCTGCTGATCAACCTAAGGATTCCTTTAAAATTTTAAATCCACCTCTTTTGATGATGCCTCAACTTGTTTGTTGGAAGAGAGAGCTGTTTGGGATCTATTAAAAGTGCTTCTAGGTCATGATAATTCTTTTGGACAGAGTAGTTGTGTTCGGTGATGTTGATGTGTTTTGTCATATTCCTTGTCCATTCTATCCCTCGTTTGGAGTGAGATAGAAATTTTATATGTATCTATGAGTTCCTCTTTAGATGAATGTTTTTGTTTGGTGATCAAGTGTGGTTTTTTTGAGTGGTGTGATCCTTATCACCTGACTGCGGTGCAACAAATGCTTCAAGAATCAGGGCTCCAACCATGGGCCTCAGAGTTAAGCTTTTCACGCAGTCAGGAAATCAACAGAGGTGTGGAGTGCTAGATTAAGATCCTTAATCTTCTGTTTTGGTAAGTTAGTTACTATTTCAATGTTTTGGTTCCTCATTTCTATGAATTTCCCTATGTCGCAACAAGCGTGGTGGACTTAACCCCTCACACAATGTGTATGGTTATTCCTTCATGGATGTGGGTTTTCAATCAATGTACCTGTGTGGACCGCCTGTAAAAATCAGGTGCAGTCTTGGTGTTACCTATTCATAGGGGGAGAGTTTTGGGTAGTTTCTTTGTTTGTTTTGTTGTTTCAGTGGCCAAATTATTGGGTCCCCTTCCCTCCCATCCCCAAGTGACGGGGGTCCAGAATTGTGCTGAATGTGTCGAACAAGTTATTGTCCCCTACATTCGGGAGTTGGTGGTTTATATGTTCATTTTGTAACTCTATTAACTTGGTATAGTAGGTTTTTGTAGGAGGGTTTATTTTGGGCTTGTGTGAGTGAGTCCCAAATCTAGCTCATGTTCAATTCTTGTCTATTCATTGCTAGTTGGTTTCTAATGGTGGGGAGACCCACCATGGGTCTCCTGGATTTTCATCCTAAGAAAATTTCTAGTTCTAGTTGATTCTTAATGGTGGGTAGTACATTCTGGAATCCTTAGGTCTTGTTTTTTTTCATCCAGATAGTGTTATGGCTTTCCGGAGGCGGAAAGCTTTAATGGTGGGGAGAATTGTCACACACGGTTTTTTTCTGTCTTTGTATTGATCCAGCCCATTAGAAATACCGATCCATTTCATGGGTATTTGATGAGATAAATCGTGAGTGTTGAAGTTTCATATATGTCTAACCACCATAATTTGGTATCCCCATTGCTTGTTTAGGAGTTTTTGAAGAAAGGGTGGTTACTTCATGATTTGGGCCAACCGTGAGCCCATTCCCAGTTTTAAAAACTGAATTTGTTTCTTTTGTAACTCTTTTTTTTTCATCCTTTTTCACCCATTAAACTTACCACTTGTCATATACTGATATATTAAAATATATTTATCCTTTTGGACCCATTATAAATTCATAAGCCAGGTGAATTTGGGTTACTTATTTAGGTATTGGGCCAGCCCATGGGCCCATTTCCTGTTTTAAAAAACAAATAATTTGTTTCATTTATATCTTTTTCATTTTTTTACTATTTTTCGGTGATTCTACCTCCCCCTCGAATCCAATAACCATATCCTATCCCTCATAATCGATTTTACCTCTTTGGAGCTCATGTGGGTCGCAGATTAGGGCGAAAATTCCCTGGAAACCTCAAATCGCCTAGAATTGCCAAGGTAAATTTTATCATTCATAAATCAATCAATTCATACTCTTTTAGCATCCAATATTCTTACCCTGGTTTTTCCAGACCTTAGGAGTCTCTACACGAATTTTCAAGACATTCCCTTTTCTATCGGGATTCAGATCTAATGGAAGGCGAAGAGTTTTCTACGATGAAAGGTGAGATTCCTTCTCCTTTCTTCTTCCTCTTCCCCCTCCTTTCATTATTTATTTGTTTTATATTGTACCCTAGTCTTCATTGACCTAGGGTTTTGTTATAAAACGTTTTTTGATGGGTTTTATGTTTTTTTAGGTCTGGTATTTATAGTTTTAGTGTTTATAAACCCGCGTCGGGTGATTTCGGGTGTGCGTTTCAATTACGCCAAAGATTTGAGGTAGGATATCCCTTGCACATGACTTTATCATAGAATTTTATTCATTTTAAAATTATACTATACTGATATAAATGTTTATTATTGGTTTTAATCCTTTTTATAATTTTCATGGTGTGGAAAGTCGTTGTTTAATCACTGTTATGTGAAAGGTATTGTTGTTTTGTCATGAAAGTGATCAACAAGTGTTTGTTTAAAAGTTCCATTATCTTTTGAAAATATTTTGTGAGGTTTATAATCTGGTTTATGGTATTTTTAACATGTTAATGTGTCTTGAATGAAAATATGACATTCAATTGGTGTTTTATTCCTTTTCATGTACATAAAATAAATTGTTTTGTTTAAAAAGGGCATGACATGTGTTCGGTAAATTGCCCGGTTGGCTTTTATGTGTGATGTGTGATTTAAAAGTTATTTGATTGGATTTATAAACGAATTGGAAGAATTAAAAATGGTATTTTTGGGTACTTATATTGATTTCTAATTTGGAATTTTTTACAAACAAGTGGGTTCTGATTTGCAACATATTTTGGCCCGAGTTGCCAAAAAATGGACCGTTTCACATCTTTATGAAAATGGTTGTGTTTTGAATATGTAACCTGAGTATTATAAGAGATTTATGAATGAGGTTTTATACTGTAAATGATGTTTATACATATCCCTAATAAAATTAAAATTCATACCTTCATCAAAGGTCAGTTTTGAGAAAATGTTTAAAGGCCTGTTTGGCATTTCCTAGAAACGAAGTATTGGTTTACTTGTATATAACATGTTTTGCAATTGGGATTGTTTTATGTTCCATTAAATGATTTTATTAAATGTTTATTGGTCTGACAAATAGGATTTGGTATGTTTATGATTTGTGTTTATAATTTAAAGAGTGTTTTTGAAAGAGTTTTATGTGCAATGCCTCAATACACTCCTAAAATTGTTTTACCAAAATATTTAGCGGTTTGTTGATTAGTGTAAGAAATGTGAAGAAAGATTATGGGCTGTTTGTGTTTTTATGGTTTTGGAATGGAATGTGGATGTGAAATGTGTATTTGATAATATGTGTAACTTGATTGTGAACTAAAGGGAATCCCGGGTATCTAGGTGGGCGGATGTGTACTAGTATGCTAGTGATTCTGTGGGGGGTGGCCCCTATTTCACGTAGCAAGTTTGAGAATGACAACAATAACTAAACTATGATGATGATGATGATTGGGGACCACTAGGTTATGGGTATGTTCCCTACTAGTGGCGCGTGCACGAGAACAGATATTTATTATGGTTACTTTTACCGAGATACGATGTACCTGGGGCTCACAACTAACTAGTGCCTAGGGGTATTCCCGTGACTAGTGCTCATTGGCTATTTTTTACTCACCATCGGAATACGGTGTGTTTTGTTGGTAAATTCAGTAGTATGTGTTATTTATTTGAATGTTAAAATTCTTTAAAGCAGCCCTCTTGAAAACTATTTTCATTTTGATGTTTCACCTCTTTGAAAAGAATTGTTACTTGCATTTTTGTTTATTAAACATGCATGTTTTTTTCTGATAATTTTTATAGCATGGAACATCATTTGAAAAACATACTTTCAAATCATGAATTTAAAACTATAAATTGATGAATCTTTTATTTTAAAGGAATGTGCATTGGGAATAGAATACTGGGCTAACCTACTGAGTTTTAATACTCAGGCATATAGTCTTCTTCTTTTTTTAGCCCTTGTGCAGGTTTCATCTTTAGTTCAATCACCTTGGGAGACATTTTATCATTGTGTTGGAGAGTGACCAGAAGTGTCATATGGAGTTAGTTGTTCATCGGTTTTGTTTAGTTGATTTTTTGGTTTTTTTCTAATTTTAGTTTCTTGTACAAATAATATTTAGATCAATTTTTATATAAATTCATTTTTGGATGTTCGTTTATTTCCACTATTTGAATGATTTTTTATATATGGGAGAAATCGTTCCCTTGTGTACTCTATTTATTCCCTTGGTGCTTGTCACCATCCCGAGAGGATCGGGAACGCCTCTCGGGACTTGTTGCGGGCTGGCCTGGGTGACCGGTTCAGGGTCGACTCAGGATGGTTCGTGACAGACATGTCAAATAGAAAAATAAACATATAAAAATAAAAAAATAATCCATGTGATAGAATGGATAATATCCCACTATCACTACTATAGCTATCGAGACATAGCAGACAGAAACCTCGCCACAATATTATGGTTTCAATCAATTTCCTACATAATAAAATTTACAAAACTATACACACTAATAAATGGGTGTTAAAGGTTTGATCTAAAAAGGCTTCGTAGGATCCCTACTAGGTGTTATATATCAATTCCTTATCAAAAAATTTAAATATTGTCATTAATAATGAAAATTATGCATGATAAAATGTTAATTAGTTTTTATATCACAAACATTGTAATGTATTCCCTCCATTCCCTCATATCAACATAATATAATTAAATTAGTATTGAATAATTGAATATATATTAATTTAATAATAGAAAAGAATGTATCACATGTGATATCAATATCCAATTAAAATAAAATCCAAATAGAAAATTAATATCACACCAAGAATCATAACAGGTTAGGCTAGTGTGGAAACTAAAACCTAAACCCAGAAGTTGGCTTCAATCAAGTCCCTAGACATATACATAATAACGAAATATTAAAGGAACACCCATAAAATATTTAATGACCCAAAAAATTTATCAGTGTAATTTCCCCAAATATATAATAATTTTATATAATATATATCACATAAAATAACAGAGACACAACAATACATACATGATAAATGAAGAATGAATTAAATAGAAGGCGTTTTCAATAAATTAAGCAAACTATAATTATAGAATGTTACAATTATCTTTGAAATTATAAATATTATTTGGGAATCTTATTAATGAATATATTATATATTTATATCCTAAAATACCTAAAAATTTTAAATTGTAAAATTATGTATTAGTATTTTTACAAGTCATAAAACATATTTACAATTTTATAAATAAAATATTGATTTAGAAGAAAATTTATTTTTTCAATAAAGTTTTAAATTTTTTTGGTGGATTATTATTATTATATAATTTTATGTCACCTTAGTCAATTTTTGAATGAGTTATATAATCTGTTATAATTTTAAATTTTAATTTTTTTATTAAATGTTTATTTCAATAAAAATTTAAATTTCTCAGATTTAGAAAATTATTTTAATAAATGGAGTTCATCATTGAATTATTCATGTCAAATAATGGTTAGGTTTAATTTTTGGTATTTTTTGTAAAATTGTAAAACTTTTTGGTGTATGGTAAATACATTAATTTATGGTATATATACATTATAAGATAAACACCCTACTCTATAAGTCATTAGTGATATGATAACTATAATATTGAATTATCTTTCATCAATATAAAATATTTAGTGATAATTCTAAAATTATTCATACTCTTGTGCCAAAATAAAAAACCACTGAATTATATAAAGGGGAAACAGTCATCTCTTAAAATATAAATATCCCCCTCCCCTCCTATGATCCTCAATCCTTATAATCTTTTAGAATATTTCAAAATCTATCAAAATATCTTATAAATACACTCTAATTTTTTCCCATTTTTTATGAAAATGGGAAACCCCATATCCCTATGGATGTTCTCAATGAGGATAAATTCATGAGGGATAATCCTTTTTCTTTTCATTTTAATTAATTTTTCATTTCATATTCTCTACAAACATCCTCTATCATAATGTAAATGATAACAATTGTATCTCTTATATAATATAATAATATCATGTAAATTTAATATCCATCATCAATCTATATCCTCTCCCTCTATCTCTCATTCTAAAAATGAAATCACCTCCCCTGATATGTCAATTTAACGACATCGTTGACGAAGAATGTTCATTTTCCTTTAACGTTTTCAAGGATGTTCATCACACATGATGTGTCAATTTATACTCACTAAATTTCTCCAAATAATATATATAACCATTTAAACCTTTTAATTTTTAGTAATAATATATAATTAAAACTTTGTATAAATATTCATATTCAACCTATATATCAATACTCATATTCTAAAAAACCGAGCATGTTAACAAAGAAAATGAGAACTCCTAATTGATGGAATTTGACTCTATAACTAATATAAAAAGCTATAAATGAACTTAATAAAACTATAATAAATATAATACATTTTTAATAGGTTCTGGATTTTTTATTTAGTGAATTTTATTTTATTTTATTGGATAATTAGTTTATGAATGCACTCAAAAATAAGGTAAGGAGAAATTCTGAATCCAACTCTCATGCTTTGGGTTTTCCCTATGTGACACCATTTCTAGTAATATTCTTCCATTTATGTTACATAAATTTAATTTAAATATCATTCCATTTTATTTACTTGATAAAAATCTGTCCAATATAATTTTATGAAAAATGATATTTTCTTCCAATAGAACAACTGTTTTTAAAAATAAAACTTTTACATCTCAAGAGATTGTTTCTTCCTCTCACATTATGAATTATTCTTATAAATATTATGTTATTACCATTATTTTTTGGGAATCCTAATGTGGTTTTTGGAATTTATAATTTACAATATGAAACTCATTTATTTCAGTGGGTTATTTTATGTCCAATATTGATATACATTATATATGGGAAGCATTATTTTCTAAATGTAATGATCTGATGGGTGCACCTATAATTATATTACCCATTTAAATGATTTGATGTGGTATATGTTCACATAATTATATCTCTATTCATTTTATTAGGTAATGTGATGATTCTCATTAGATAATTTTACATATATGTGAACATGATTCAATCATTGTCCACAACTATGTGTGGTAGTTGACCACTGAGAATTGATTTTTCATTTTAATGTGTTTACACATTATATGCCTTTATATAATTCTTTCTATCATGATTATGATGATGATCCCATGATTATGTTATGATGATTATTATTATTCACAATCCACGATCTATTGATGATTTTTCATATCTATCATCCTAATCGCCAATTAGATCACCCCATTTTTAAGTATATCCTTTCGTGATTACTTGTTCTAAGATGAAAAAAATGACATCTACAATGATATTGAAGAAGGAATTAAATAAATTATTATCTTTTATTTTTTAAATTCTATGTATAATACCAATTGTTTCAAGACATTTTACCATTGGGACCTAATTATGTATTGCATTTATATTTTCTAACATTAAAATAATACAAAAAAAAAGTGAGAAAAAGTATTGTCTCTATAATTTGTATTATATAGAGGTTTATTTAATTTTGAAATTAGAATTATAGAACCATATTATAAACACTTTTTTATGAGGCTAGGCATCAAATATTCATTGTTTTAGAAAAAAAATTCTAATCATATGAACACCAAATTATATTCCATTCCATTTAATTTCACAATTGGATTCATTTTTCATGACTTGTTGTATTATGTTTTTTTCTAAAAATTTCTATTTTATAAAATGGTGTAAAATAGGAGAATCAAGGCTAATAGCCCATGTGAGGGACAATATAGTGATTTCCCATATGACATCCCTAATACCATGGGTGTTGGTGTTCAAAATTTCAAGGTGCTGCATACCCAATTATGTGAAGATATAACTAATGAGATGAATAATTTGAATTATCATACTTCACCTAAGAAGGATAATCTTTCTATCATGTCTTTTATGTTGGAATTTCCACCAAAATTCGGTAGGTAATATAATCCATTAGGTTTCTAATAGTTGGTCAGTTAGATAGATGTGATCATGATTATGCAACACTATTCTATGATAGAGAAGTTGACAGTAAACATTAATTGCCTACATGGAGATACTAACCAATGGTGGGTATTATTTATGAAGACCAATCTAAAAGTAATCTATTGACGAGATGGAGTGGTAAGACATTAAGACAATATTTATTAAAAATTATTTCCCTAAAAAAATTGAATAATGACGAAGAATGATTTTATAGTGCTAAAGATAATAGAAGAAATATCTATCATAGCCTATGAAGAAAATTATTCATTGATATAATGGTACACTTTGGGTGTTGTTATCATCAATCATTGAAAAGTTGATACATTTTTTATATTCTTAAAACCAATGTTTGAATTCATATAGATATTCAAGATGTTTGAAGTTATGACGGGGTGGTTTGATGTTCTCTTAATGTGGAGATGGTGATTAGTGAATGGTACCATGTCTATGTTGATAATTAAAGATATATGGTGTTCTATGATATAGAATATAATGGAGAGTGTGGGAAGAAATGTAAACCAATCACATATTAAAATTTTTGGATGATACATCATGGGACATACCTCCAAGGGATGGGTAAATGCTAATAGAATATGAGAGAAACCACCAATATAAAAATGGTCAAAGAGAAATAATGATGTCGATGGATAAAATGGAATAAATGAGGGCCCCATCCATGTTTCAATGCTACAACTTTATGGCGAAATGTCACTCTCTATTGTAGTGTACTAATCGTAGATTCATTGAGAGTAATCTAAATCCTTGGCCACTGAATACAAATGGGAAATGGATATCTTATTCTATTACTACTCAAAATGTGGAGTATGAAAATAATGTTAAACCAGGAACACATCATATTAACAAAATAATGTAAAAAGTCTTTATTATTATTATTTAATGCATTACTCTATATCTTTATATTTGGTTGAAATATTTAATCAAAACCTCAAAACCCATAAGTAGATATATCCATTCAAACACCTAATGGTGTGATAATTGTAAACCATGTGTTGGACTGTTCTTCTATTGGATTATGTTTGAATATTCACCATAAAACTTCATGATATTTTTATTGGTGAAATTTGAATCAATGGTTGGGATGGATTGGGTATCATTATATAGACCACACAACTACTCTCTGAATATGGAAATATCTATCTATATTTCAATCCATACCATTCTCCTCGACAAATTCTAGGAGGATCATGAATCTCCTTTGGAAAATCTATCATCAGTGTGGGTAATTATTCCCTATGAGGATGTATGCCTCAAACAAATGGTTGAGTCAAAATATGGAATTAACAAAATATAAAATCCCATTTGGAGTGAATAAAAGAATATATTTCCCAATGAGTTACCCCAAAAACCAATTGATCATGATGTGTAGTTATTAAAAAAACTCATACCTGTAGCTATTCCTATTTCAACATGCCCCTATAAGATGGACCTGCCTGTAGTAGTGGAGTTAATGAAGCTCCCACAAGAGAATATGTCCAAAGGGTTCATACAGCCCAGGGAATCACGTTGGGGTATGATAGCTTATTTTATTCAAGAATATATATGGATCAATTCAACTATGTATATACTACCTGAAACTGAAAAATATCACCATAAATAAAATGTATCCTCTTATAAGGATTGATGAATTGTTCAATCCACTATGTAGAGCTCATTAATTCTAAAAAGGTAAATTTGTTTAGAATATCTACAGAAAATGATAATAATAAATATATTCCCAATATTAAATTCCATTATTGATATGTGATATATGTTTATATAGTAAATAACTTGGGACATACTAATGAATCTATGATCTTCCAAGATTTATTGAATTGCTTTTGGAATATACCATCCAAAATATGTGGTCGGGTTTACAAACGATATTCCCATTTACTCTAATGTCATGTAGGACCCTAAAGAACATATATGGATTGTACTTGTAAAATTTAGGATGAATAACTTGTGTTCTAGGTTTAGAAATCTTGATTTATTAATGCAGAAGTCACATTCATGGAACACATGACCGCAAGTGAGGTAATTTCCATGGATCCTCAAAAAAAAAGAAATGGGTAAATGGGATATAAAATCTTGTGTAAAAACATATATTTTTTGGATTAACCAGATACTACAGACGTTTCATGAGAAATTTCTCTCAATTGTCTTTCCAAATAAATATGTAAAGATTGAATGTTGTAATGTATGTATCTGCATAATAATGTTAGAAAACCATCAATGAACTAAAGAAGAGGATGATAACTTCACATGTACACACATTACCAAAATGTGGAGAAATTTTTTTCATATATAATTATTCGTAATATATTTTCATAGGTATTTTACTCATGGAATGTGATTATTTTATTGACTACACCTCACGATAGTTGAATATTCATTAGTAGAACTAATAAATGCATTATCTGGAACTAGAAACATTTATTTTTTCATTGATAATATTGATTCAATACCTCTATGTGGAGAACTGTGACATATCTACTGATCACATGATCCTAAGGTATTTAATCAAAAGAATTATATCGACATGTTTCAATGGATATTGTTAGAGGTAATAATGGAATACAGTTGATATATTCACTGTCATCCTAGTAATGAAAACAAGGTAGTTGATGCTCTTAGAATAAAAGAACCTGCTACTATATCCGTGTTTCGGATTGAGAAATATCCATAACATTATGGATATTAAAATGATGTATTTGTAAATAATCAAGGCATGAAATACATATTACATTGAACAAATTCTTTCCCCACCATTATTCCATGATATGTTTAAGGAGCCATAAAAGGATGATATAGAGTTACAGAAGTAGTTGAATACAGTAAAATAAGGTCGTCTATAAGAGGTCCATATCAATTTTTATGGAGTGTTGAGGTTTAGAATGGGGAGTTTTGTGCCTTATTCACCTAGGAAAAATAATGATTAATTTGGTAATTCACATTGACCGACATTATCTATCCATTATAGGAGTACCATGATGTACCATGATCTTCATGAAGACTTATTGTGGAAAAATAGTAAGAAAGAGATTGCAGAGTATATCTCATGGTTCCTGATATGTAAGTTGTTAATGTAATGAAATGGAATTCCAAAGCGATGCTGAATCCATTGACTATATCGATGTGGAAATTAGTGAATGTTAATGTGTTATATGTCACAGTCTCCCAAATACATCCAAAGGAAACAATGCAATAAGGGGTTTGGTGGATCGACTAACCCAGGCTACCCAATATATCACTATTCATTCAGACCTATATCTTGAAATATATTCCATGTTATATGTAATAGCTGTGGTAATGTTGTATGGGGTTCTACATTTGATAGTATATGGTGGTGATCAAAGAAAGACAACTATATTATAGATGAATTTTTGACATGATTTGAGTACTAATTGAATTTTATCAGGGCCTATCACCCTCAAACTGATGGCCAATTAGATTATATATTTTCAATTCTAAATGAAATTATAAGATCCTACTCAATGGAATTCAAAGGTTCATGGGATCATTGTCTCCAATTTTATGAGTTATCATACAATCATAACTTCACATGATTATTCAGATAGATCCATATAAATATCTATTGGAATGTAATGTAGATCACTAACTTATTTGGAAATTTTTTTAAATGAAAGCTATTTTGATATGATCTCATACAAGAGATCACACAGACTGTTTAATCCATCTAGAAACATTTCAAGATGGTAAGATTCAGAATAAATTCTATGATGAAAATCATCAAATGGAAGTGATATTTATTTGGAGATAAATTCCTCACTGAATATGGACATGGATGAAAATCCTGATGTTTAGAATGAAAAGGATTCTTATCTAAAGGTATATTGGCACCTTTGAGATTCTTGATCTCGTTGGAGTTTTGTCTTATTAACATGTACATCCACCATGTATGGCTCAAATTAATGATGTGTTACATATATGTATCTTAAGAATTTACATACTGAATCCCTCACATGTACTAAACTAAGAGTTTGTTCATCTGGAAGATGAATAGTCTTATAGGGGTATCTAGATATAACTCTAGACTGGATAGATAAGGGTCTACACAAAATTACAACTTATCTATTCAATGATTGGTGGAGGAATAATATGTTTGAAGGTGAGGATTGGGAACTGGAGGAGGATGTTAAGGAGATCTACCTTCTCCAATTTGAATAAAATGAAAATTTTATTTTGTAATTTTAAAAATGGGGAAGAATTTAATGACCACAACATTTATCAATGTGATTTCACCCATATTATAAATAAATAATATTATATAATTCATATAAAATCACATAGAGAGAGTAATAAAATATTTACAAATGAAGGATGAATGAAATGAGAGGATCTTTCAGAAATTAATGAACATATACTGATAAAATAGTAACTTCACCATTGAATGTATAATTATAATTATAGTATATTATGAAAAAAAATATGATATATTTATAACCTGAATTTGTTTGAAAAAAATGATAAATTATTTAATGGTATTATTTTAAGTCAAAAATATTTATTTACAATTATTTTACTTATATAAATATTTATAAGAAAATTTATTCTCATAAAATACAACGATTAATTAATTTTTCTTTCAAATACCTATTTTTTATTTTAATGTGTCATAAAATTAGGTCTAATTCTATAGTTCGTAGCTTTCAACTTAAAGATGATTTCAATAAAAAATCAAATTTATCTTATCCATAAAATTAATTTCAAAAAATATAGTTTATTTTTGAATTCAAAAGGAGAAAAAAATTATGGTAATTTTTTTGAAATTTCTAAAATAATACATTTAATTGGTGAATAGTATATGCCGTAATTTACGGTATATATACATTATAGTTAAATAGAATATTCATTATTTAATTTATAATGTTATAACTATAATATAGAAATATACTTTTTAAATATATTTTATGATATTGATCAGACTATTCATAGTCTTGATCCAAAATAAAAAAATGAACCAAATAATGGGAAAACAACCATCTCAACCCCTATAAATAACACCTATCACCACCTTTCTCCAAACACCTTAAAATTTTTGAGCCTTGTCCATATAATAACCAACTATCTTCCTGAACCCCTTAAAAACATATAAGATACCTTAGTCACCTCAAATGACCAAAATATTTTCCCTATGGAGGTTCTCTCGAATGATATTTTAAAGAGGATAAATCATTCTTATTTTCTATTTAATTTCCTTTAGTTTGGTATTATTTTCTTATTTAATCTAAATATCATCTATAAAAATGTAAATGATAACTAGAATATGATTTATATAATGTAATTATATCTTGATAATGTATGTTTTATAATGAACATCCATTATCTCACTCTTTTATTCTAAAAATTATATCATCGCCCATCATTCATCAATTTACCGACATTCTGGATCATGTGTTTTCATTTTCATTGAATTCCTTGAAATATTTTAATAATAACACTGTAATTTTCGAAAAAAACTTCAAAATATAAAAAAATATGTCATTACATTCTATAACAAACATAAATTCACAATAATAAATCATAGATCAAAACACATTTATGAAGTTCTAAATACCAAAAAATATAAATATGATTTTCTCCAACTATTTATCTAATCATTCATACTCAAACCATTCACCCAAATTCCATATATAACTATTTACACCACTGAATTTTCATTAATAAGTTATAATTTCAATTCTAAAAAATATTTAAAAAATCATAAAAATATGTACTCATATTCAAATGAACCAATCATGAAACCCAAGAAAATAAAATATCAGAACAATGAAATTGAAATATATAACTTCTAGAAAGTGTATAAACTATCATAATAAAATCATAATAATTGAGGTAAATGTTTATGTGGTTTTTTATTTTATTATTAATTAATTTCTTTTCATTACTCAATCTATTAAAATGAATAAATCACTCAAACATATAGTAGGTTGAATTATGAAACCCAACTCACTTTTTATCGGTTTTCCCTCCACCCCATATTAAATATTAATTTCCCATTGAGGATATTTAAATACAATTTATTTATCCTCCCCTTTTATTTTCTGTATATTCATGATTCCAATATTTTTTTTTAAAAAAATCATTGATTTTTCCAAAATAAATATTATTTCTAAAAAAATTACTTTTTTATCCCATGTATTTTTTCATCCTCACTCAATACTAGTGATTCTTATACAAAATATTTTATTACTAATTTTTTTAAGGAAACCCCAAAAATTATTTATCATGGTAGAATTTATAATATTAAACTCGTTCCTTTTCATGGTTTATGTGGTGACCAATATTAATATAGGTTATTTGTGGAATTCACGATTATGTCGTTTTTATGTTGTGACATGTGAACCTATATAGAGATTTTAAATGTTATAATGTGATGAGTTCTCACAGAATTATATAGAGCTCCAGTACATTGGGTAATTTGGTGGATCTCATGAGATATAAGGAAATATGCATTAAAATTCTTCTAGACTGGTTCACAATTATAGGTGGAAGTAGAATACTAAGTCATGATGTTTCATTTTTATGCACTGGAAAATTAAATGACCTTTTTAACATGACCACTCATGATTATGAAGATGATCCCATTCTTATGATAGGATAATTATTATTATTCACACCCATTTCTATGCTAATTAATGTTCATATCTATCCTCTTACTAGGATTTATCTCACCCATTTTTCTTATTTATATCCTTTTGTTATTTCTTGTATTATTATGAACACAGTGGCCAATAACAATAACGAGAAGAAGGACATAAATACCTGGTTTTGTTTTATTTTTTCAATTTTCATTTATGGTCATTATATTCCCATTATAATAAACATTTGGATCATAAATTTTTAGTGATTATATGTTTTTTTCTTTAAAATGATTTAATATACATGTAAGGAAAATTAGGGTCTCTATAATAGTGAACCTCTTATTTGTGTCTAAAAATTCCCTAGAAAAAAAGACCTATAGAGTATATGAACACCTGATGAGTGAACCCCAAAAAATAAAAGTAAATTGTCTATTGATTATCCATTCAGATATGTACCAAAGGATTCCCAAGTAATAATTTTTTCAAACAATTTCATAAGAATATTATTTTGAAAATGGTATCATAAATCCATTAAACTATTTGTTGAGAATGAATTTTCCATTAACAAAACAAGTGTAAACCAAAATATTATCAAAATCCCATTTCAACACCGAAAATTCATTCTTGTATATTTATTTATAAAATAATTTATTTATCCCAATGAAATAGAGTTCAACCACCATTTGATAGTGTAGAACCACAAACCACAGACGTAGGTGTCACATACCAGTGACAAGATACACTAATAGAAACGAACCCAATGAAAATAATGGAATATCAAGAATCTATCATTACATCTCATAATCAATTAAAAAAACATGTCTATTTAGAATATCAAAAGATACGCGACTCCAAAAACATGCACAACACACCAAAAAAACCCATTGGTCAAACTTCGGTAGAGAATCACAAGATATATCTTCAAATAACAAGAAGAATAAACAAAAAAAGGAAATAGAATCAAGAAATCCTAGTGAAACTATGATCCTATGAAAAATGAAGATGAATTTTCTGAAATATCACTTACATAGATTGGAACATTGAAAACACAACAATGATTAATTGGAATGCTAAAAAATCATAAGGAATAAGAGATCACCAAAATCCCATAGGTTAACTCCTAAGTATATTGATTCAATGTTGTGGTTGAATTAAAATAATCTAAATGTGTAGTGCATAAAAACCTATTGATAACAAAAATTTCTGACATGAATCTCAGTTTCACAATTTTAAATCCATGTAATCAATATATAATATGGAAGGAGTCACATGAACTAAAAAACACAGTCCAAAGTCATCATGATGTAAAAAAGTTTCACACTATATATAAATATTACGATCTTAATCATTTCACATAATAAATATTGAAATAGATTCATGTCATGAAAACGAATTAAAGTTGATAAAACGTCCTACATGAACAATATACCTACTCACATAGAATACCCCATCAAGTCAACCAAAACCCTAAAGTAACTCTTAAAAAAAATTCAAATTTATTCCCAAATTCCATTAATTCCATCAATTATATATCCAAATACATTATGAAATTAATACATCAATGGATCTTTATCCATGTAATCATATAAACTCTGACAAAAATATCTAAATGAAATAGAGTTTAAAAACACCAAAAATTGGTTATCCGGATGTTATAGGAAACATTAGGGGTGTGTATAATCATAGACAAATCAAATGAAATATATTTCGAAAATGTTATAAAAGTACACCAAAAAATACTACATCACCAAAATATGTAGCTACCCTATTGAAATGGAAAATCCATTAGAGTAAGATATTCCTAACCCTTCCAAATCAATTTTATAAGACTACTAACTATTAAATTCTTTAAGACATTGTAGTTAGTGCATGTTGGAAAAAAATTGAATAATTAAAAGAACATATTCTTTTACAATCATCATAGGAATAAAACTCAACCAACATGAATCTTTATCAGAGATTCTAGAAATTAAGGGATCATTTATCCAATTATGAATATGATGATCATGTGGGTAGACCCTAGGATTATTTAAATAAAATCAGGCACCTGACACCATTGACATCAACATTTCAATAGTGGAATTAATCCAACATTAGTGGGAATACATATGTTGGGGGAATATAAATCTCTATAATCCAAATTTGATAAAAAAAGGTAATAAATATTGATATTTTAGATATTGTTTGTTAATAAAATTTGTGTATGAATGAGGGGTCACTGTAATAGTGAAAAAAATACAATTTGATTGAGAAAAACAAAAATTCCAATGGATAAAATGGATAATAGATTTAATAATGTAATTTAATATAGATAATTGGAGAAACACAAATGGACTCCAAAAATCCTGACAAAAACACTTTAAAAAATCACATCAAAGGGATTCCATTTGAAAAAAAATCCATAACATTAAATACTCTTTGAATGACAATATTAATGAAACATTTAAATTATATTAAAAAATATAGGCACTGTAGGTAGTCTAATGAAATTTCGACATATAAATATCATAGAAGAATAAAAAAGGATTATAATTGATATATTTTTAATCATCAATCCAAAAAAAATTGATGCAACCACTAATATGAAGTAAAATAAAATGGTGAAAGAAATCCTGGCGACAAGGAAAAGTGGAACTCCTCTATATCTAAAAAAGTTTAAATGGGGATATACAGATTCCTCCTCTCAGGGAGGTGTCCCCCCTATATAGATAACCTAGGACTTCTTAATATATTTAATAAATATATAATTTCAATATCTTCCATGCTTTAACCTACAAAATATGACACATATAATTACTTAATTTATATTAAATGGCACTCACATTCCAAATGTTTTTAATTTATTCTAACACATGAATATATATATATATATACATAGACATATATATATTTTTCACATTAATTAAATAATTTATTAAATATTACCTATCCACAAAAAATAATGTATTAAAATGATATTAATTATATTAAAATTAAAATATTTTTTTAAAATGAGATTAATTAATTTTATTATTTTTTAAATATTATAATGGTAATTTCTATTATTTTAATGTATAATTAAATGCAATAAATTTTATATAATTAATAAATGATTTGAAATAAAGATAGGAACAAAAAATGTAATGGTAGATGTTATCAAAAATAATTTATGAACATATTTGGTATTTTTTAAATAGATAATTTTATGATTATTTTAATTAATATTTGATTAAATGGAAAACATATTTGGATTTATCAAAATAATAATACTTTATGTTTATTTTCTGGGATTTTTTTTAAAATTTTTATTTTATGGTGACTACTTGTAAATTTTTTTTAACAAATAACAATCTTAGATTACTTCAAAATGAAAAATGTTTTAATAGTTTTTTTAAAATATTATTATTGAATATGTAATTTTGGATAATTTTGGAATGAATTATATTAAATTATAATTAAATTATAATTTTTTATCCACGATAAAAAAATTAATACATATGTGATGTTTTATTCCAATAAATGAAATAATTTTTCCTTTTATTTTATTAATTATTTAAAGCGTATAATTATTTTAGTAATAAATATTAATTAATAAATATCTCATTACTGTATTCATAATTATTTTAGTTCCCTACGAATAAATTCTATATGAGGTTTTTTTTAAACAAATGGAATCATAAATAAGATGGATAGTTGGATGGGGTCCATGTATCAATCTAGTTCCTTGTGTCTGGTTAACTGAAAAAATAAATCTAAAATTTTCTAGTATTTTATATAAATATGATTCCCTGTTCTCTTAGCATAGATCCATAATATAGTATTTGAAATATCATCTAGACTGTTTATTTTCCTGAATGAGAATGGGGAACTCTTTTTTTATGAATTTTACTAAAACTATTTACATATAAGTTCTAGGAATCAATTATATAAATATATTCAAAAATGGAATTATTGGTATGATTCGATGGATCTTTCTAACCACTAATATCCCCTAATGGGAATTTTTATTCTCCACGTTCATGAAGAGTTTTCCAAATATTTACTCAAACAATCTTGGATCATCAGTATGTCCCTTAATACAAATCTCATTCTAAGACATCATGAAAAATAACATGTTGATAGACAACATGAAATTTGTCCACAATTGTTGGATCACCTCTTGAAATTCCAAAATACATAAATAAGAATTTATTATCTCCACCCAAATAATTCTTATTATAATTAATAAACTCATTACACATCTGAATGACATTGATTTTTCGATGTGTAGATTGTAATGTTGATACAAAACTACACCACTATGGATATAAGAAAATTGTTGTGGTGACCACACTAAAATGAGGAGTTCAATGCCAAAATTTATATAAGATGACATGTGAGACTTCAGTCATTTAATGAACATGGATATCTAAATTCATGTTAAAAATGATAAATCCATTGACTAGCACTTTTCTATGGATAATGTTGAAAAATATGTTTTCAACAGCTATAAAATATAGAAGATTCACAAAATAAATTATCTTTGCCTAATATATATGTTTATGAGATCATGTAATCATCTAAAATATTTCCATCAAATATTCCTATTAAAGGGAGCTATGAAATTATACATCTCATTTTTTTTCTATAGAGTACAAAAATCTATACACTGGTGAATCACATGGAATATTTATGCAACACATGAAACAATGTACAGATATAGCATCGTTTGATTTATGTTTTAACATAATTATTTTAATCTACATGAAAATAAAAAATTATTGACTTCATGGAGAGAAGCCACCCAATATCCATACTATAACAGTGGATCTTTAAAAGGAGGTTCATGTGGCCATATGAGAGTAAATTGGGTCAAAGCACAACAACATGGATGATATGGGATTTCTAAAACCATTAAGTGTTACAAAAAGCCACATAAAACATATTTTTTAGAAATATGTTTGGTAGTTTCCCCCAATTGGAAGGTGGATAAAATTTGATGTTGACGGTGTTTCATCTAATGTTATAGGACCTTCGAGATGTAGATGGATTTTCCAAACTCACCATGGCTCTGTCAGAGGATATATCTATCACTTTATTTTTCTTATATTTTTATTAATCTGAACTATGTTTGAGGATATATTCCATCCTACATGATGTCCATAAATATTATTCTATTTTATGGATTGAATCAGACTCTAAAACTGAGATCATAACCCTTACTACGAGAACAACGAATGTCCAATCAAGGTTTCTACCAGAACAGATTAAGAGTATTAGTCATTCATAAAATCATAAAATTAAAGTATATCATGCATATAGGGAAGCTAAACAGGTTGAAGATATTCAATTGAATTAATAGAACATGGAAACCTATGTGATTTGGGTGTTCAGAGCTCCTAATTGTTTCACTGAAATGGTTAATGATGACATCCAAGGGTGACTCAATTTTGCATTTGTAATATCCCTTGCAATTCTAAACCATATTTAATTTGAATTTCTATTAAAAAATTTTATGAACAAATTTTCCCATATCCCTGATATTTTGTAAATTATATACATGTTTTAAAATCATTTTTATTATTAAGATTTAATTTATCTATAAAACATGATTTTATGTGGAATTATTCATTCTTATATTACAATTATTATTTAAAATCTATAAAAACAAATTATTTAATATACATTCAATATATGATATATATGAAAAAAACATTTGGTAATATTATTAACATAGCTTGTGTCCAAAAAATTATGTTACAATGGAAAATGATTGTCACCATGGTAGATGATAAATAGGGATAAAAAAGGGGTTAAAATAAGTGATAGTGATTAAAAATTACTAATATGACTCTAAAGGTGATATATTAGTGTATAATAATGTTATATATAATTAATATAAATATTGAAATTATTTTCCACCCTTCCCCATGAAAATAATATCATATAATTTTTATGTAAATGGTCATTGTAATGGTGTAACTCTCTTCAATTTTAAATGGGTGCATTTTCTCTTAAAAACATTAGTCATTGAAATATAAAATATAATGAAAATATTCTCCCCAAATAAACATCCAAAAACATCAATTGTAATTAATTTATTTAATTGACAAAGGACTCTTCCATGACGCCTTATTGTTTTTTTCAAGGTAAATTATTAGAGGAAGAATTATATGTTCATCACAAGCTATTTATTGTTTATTTGTTATCAAGGAACCTACTAATTAATTATAAAATACTAAAAATAATTTTATATCTATATTAACTATACGAAAATGTTTTTTAATGGTAGGAAATTTTTTGCTATCATTTCAATATAATAGATAATAAAAATGAAAATCTTTTTAAAATGCACACTACCAGCACTCTAATGTGATGTTTAACATTTCTCATCAACGAATTCATATTTTTTAATGAAAATACACATAAAAATTCTTATTATATTTTTAAAATATATTATTATAATAATATAAATCATTAATATGATTTCAAAAATTATATTTATCATAATATGAAAACAGTACATGTCCGTACGTGCATACAACCACCTACATGCATGAATTTTGTTTCAACACCACCTTAAATGGATTATTATTATAATTTATTATCAATATATATTTTAAATAATGGATAAATATATTTCATGAATATGAATCTATATTGATAATTTAATAACTAATGATCATTGGAATGATATATGTCAATAATAGTAAATTGCCCAAAATAAGATCAGAATTTATTTGATTTTAAGGATGAATAAATAAAAAAGTCATATAATGATATTGAAACATCATCATTAGTGATGAAAATTAAAATATTATACCTTAAATAATATGTAATAATGATGGTTTTACTAATTAATGTATTTTTACTTCACTATTATGAATCAAGTGTATAAAACGTTAAATTAAAAATGGCCTATAATGAAAATAACCATTAAATATCAATGAAATATATTAAATTATTATAACTAATGATTATAAAAGGTAATGAATTTGAATATTTTTTGGAACTAAGTTATTATGATATTTATTTTTATTATAAAGGATGTAGAAGACCATATATTTCATTCTCCACTAGTATTTGAAGGTCTTTCTTGTATTTGTTCCATTTTTAACTCTTCGACATCCCATGTCAGAGAAGGAATGTTTTTAGAAGAAATTTTATAGTATTTAACCTATTTAAATTTAGTAGTTTTTCCTAATATCAATTTACTTGAGAATAGTCTTGTTCAAATTCATGTAGATAATAAAATGAATGATAATGTTATTTTTCGTGTACCTATGAATTCATTTTCAACAATTTCAAATGTTTATTTTTCTAATTTTTTATAATGATAATTTTGTATTTGAAAAAAATCTAAAACAATGTTTTTAGATATTTACAACATAAATTCATTTTCGAAAATTCATTAATCTTCTATTATATCGTTACAAGAATTTATCATGAAAATATTGTTTTTATTATTTGTGGAATTATTTTTTAGACAATTATGATAATAATCAATGTTCACAATGTTTTTATAACAATATTTCTATTTATTTAATAAAATTAGTTTCAAATATGAAAAAATAATTTATGGATTTTTTCTCATTACCTAAAAATTATCATAGAAAACTATCCACATCTGATATGTGGATGAGATATGATGATGTTTTCTGAGGAGTATATTTTGAATCCCATTTCTTCCCCATGTGCTAAATCATCATTAAAGAAATAGTGAATGTATTTATTTTATTATTAAATATATTTGAATTATTTATTGTTATGTTTCAATTGGGTACATTATTCTCTTAAAATTGATTTTCTAATTTTATATAGATCATTAGATTTTGATATTTCTTCTAAACATGATGGGATTAACTATGTTCACAAGCAGTAGTGTGATATCAATTTAGTTAGAGATTTTCATATAATTAAGAGTAAACACATTATGGATAGCATTGTTATAATTAATGAACAATAACAGAATATAATTATATATAGTCAAATCATTTAGTTTTTTTTCTAGTTAGTTATGTATATTCCCAATAATGATAATGAACTTAATTTTATATTCTATGTTCTAAATTACATGATTTATAATGCTGATAACATTTTGATATTTCTATCATATATTCTTACATTATGATTTTTTAGTCATTTATTTATCTCATATTTAATAAATATTATTACAAGGAATATGTGTAATATCGTGATATTTTAAAATAATGACATTATGTTCAACAATGTGTTCATTATACGACAAAAAGAATAATCAAATAATGATATATTGTTATTATTTAAATATAGATGTAATCACATTATAGTTGAATTAGTTGGTATTAACTGGATTAAATATATATATATATATAATTAATATAATAAAAAATAATTAATTATTTAATCCCCTAGAAATAAGCATTTAGAATTTAAGTAAACTATTTTACTCCTCCATGTTTTGTTATCAAGAAAAACTATTTTTGGATTTAATTTTATGTGTTAATAATATAAATATTTTCATGAATTTTTAAATGTTTTAGTTGAAAGAAATATTTTTTAAAACTATAATATCAAAATTATCCTATGGAAAAATATTTTTATTTTTATGAAATTTTTGACTTTTAATTAATAAATGAAAATACTAATTTTTACTAAAAATAATGTATTAATTTAAATTATTTGTAAATTAAAATTTTCTATTTTATTTTCTAAAAATATGTTTATATCCTTTGGATTTTAAATAATTCTATCATTTTGGAATGAATTTTATACATAAATTACGTATTAAAAATTATTCAAGAAAGGTAGTTTTTATGAAAATCAAATTTTAATCATGTTCAATTATTAATTTATTATTAAATTATACCACATTTGGTATTTGATGTTATGAAATTGGATTCTATATAATTACTCAAGAGGTCAAAATTTGGAAAAAATATCCCTTTTTGGTTAATATCATTAGTAAAATTAGTAATTTTTGTTATGATGATAAATGGTAAATAGAGTAATTGATGCTTAACATAAACTGATACAGACTAGAGAATGACTATAAAAAAATTCTAAATATTATAGCATGATCCCTTTTAATATATTATAATAAAATATTTGATTTAATGGTATCATTTTTCCATTTTAATATTATTATTACCTTTAATATATTTTATGAAATAAAAAGTAAAAAATGTCACACTCGTTATTTTAAAAACTATAATATTTCTATTATCAGGATAATTAATGATATATTACCTTATAAAATGTTTTTTAAATATGTTTCTTAATATTTTACTTGTTAATTTAAATTTATTTTCTAATAATGAAATTGTTGCATTAAATTCTTTCCGATCATTGAGCTTGTAATATTTCAATTCATGGAAAAATGAAAAAAATGATAAAAAAATCATGTGATAAGATATAACTAATGTGATAAATTATATTAATATATAAAAATTAAATTTTATTAAAGAATATATATATATTATTTAAATTTGGTTCTCTTATTTTCTTAAAAAAATTAAATCAAATGAATAGTTTTAAAATTTAAATTATTTTTATTTTATTGAAATAATAGTTTTTTAAATAATAAAAAAAACATGAATTAAAATATACAATAATTAAATTAATATAAAACTTATAAATCTCTAGCATGGTTCATTTTATCACTTATTGTAACTATTGTAAAATAAATCGATTGAAACCCCATATTATCACATTTTGTGTGAACATGGTGGGAAAGGATTTAAAACTAATAATGAAGGGAAAAATTATAATCTAAACATGTTCAAATTTTATAGTATGATAGTATTGTGACTCAATATCATTTTTTATGAAAAAATAAAAAATTTACAACCATTTATAAATAATAAATAAATTAAATTTATTTTATAATTTATGAATTTAAAATTTTTCCCCTCCCCTCTCTTATTAAACGGAATATCATGTCCACTTAATATCAAACGTAAAACCACAATTATATGAGACAAAATTTACCAATATTATTTTGTAACATTCTTCAAATAGTCTTAGAGGGGTTTTATTTGGTACAATACAAATCATATAGGTCCTATAGTGTCAATCAAATATCATTTCCTCCATAAAATAATGATAAAGAACATATATATTGTTTCAGAATTCAGGAAAGGGAATTTATTTTGAATATCCACGAAAAAATATTTAATTAGTACTATATTTTTGTTTAATATTAATATTTGTAATTTTATTTTACAGATGGTTTCATTTAGACATAACATGTTTATAAATGAAATTTTATGTTTCCTTTTTTTCTTTCATTATGTGGTTTGGGAAAATACTTTTTTATATAATTTTTGGTTGTTTTTTAACCAAAATTACAATGTTAAATTTTAATGTGTATATAGAGAACCATTTTTTCACCTGCATATTTGTTTTTAGGTTTGTAATCCATTATACATTTATAAGTTTTTATTAACGAAAAATCTCACTTTACATTTATTCTGTGATGTTTTAGAACATTAATTTAAATGGAAAGGGATGTATCAAAATACAAAAAATATTTATTAAATGTGAAAACAAATATTTATTTATATAATATATTGAATTTTAATTTTTATTTTATTGATTTTTGGAAATAGATAGTATGATGGGTTGTTCTATTATAACTCAATAATGGGTGGTTCTATTATAAACCAAGGATGAGTGGTTATGTTGTTATATAAGGCGAGGTGGTTACATGAATAAACAAGGTCACGTTAGCCCATTATTGAGCAATAATACATTGGGTAAATGGAATAAGTAAACTACACTGTTTTCTCCTAATATAATATTGAAATACCCTATGATGTGAATTCCTAGTATAACTATTATGGTAATTACTATTGTAATAATGATGCTAATTCCATTTATTAATGTGATAGTTATTCAATGTGTAACTATGTGGGTTACTCGAGGAGTATGTGTGTTATGAAAATTATTCTGTATATTATGTACCTTACTTAATTTTTTTTATTTATATTTATAGAAATAATATGATTTCACAATATAAAAAATCAATATCATACATTGTAATATGGATAAGTAAAACATTATTAAATTTTTATTCAGTGCTTTTAGGATATCAACGAAACCATACTATTTTTTTTATTTTTCCATTATGATTTCTTATGTAATGCTTTTATAAAAACAAATGCGCATAGAATTTTATTTATTTGGTCAATATTTATTTTAAACCAAATGGTTTTTAATATAGAAATATCTAAAATACTTATAGACTAATAGTTTTATTCTGTTTCTATTTCAACCTTAATGATTGTTTTTTATGAATACCACATTTTAAATTTTATCCATAGAAACAGAAGGAAAATTAGTGGAATGGTCGTGGTCAAGATTAAATTTTTATGATCTATTTTAAAATGAAAAGGTGTTCCTTCAAAAAATATGTTTTAATGGGAAAATGGATAATATATAGAAGTGTCCAATTGTAATGTATGCTTTAATTCTGTGTGAGTTTTGAAGTAATTGTATAAAAATACAAAAGTAAAATATATTTCCTAATGTATGAAAGTAAATTCATGTTCATGTTAATTATAATATTTAATGATAAATTTTAGTTCCTTAATATTGTTATCAGAGTAGTGTTTATATTACATTGGTGGTTAGAATGTTATATGATCACAATTTTTAATACCTCTATAACTACAAAGGATAGAATTATAGTGACAATTGTGATTATTTGGATAAATATAAGTTGCTGAAGGTATTATGGTTAATGATATCTTTGTGTAAATCATCTTCATAAAATAGTTTATTTTGATTTTGTGGATACCCATACACATCCCATTTCGGTTTTGGAAAATTTATAAAATTAGTTTTTAGAAGAGCTAAAATGGATGTGAAGTAAATTGTGGTGGTTGTCTAATTCTAACACGAAACAAAACGGTGGATACATTAGAAAATATGGTTTTTATTCAATACCAACTATCATATGTTATGATTAATAGTTTAAAACAATGTTCCATTCTTAATGCATCAAATAAGAGAGAAATTAAGAAACATGAAATGAAAATAGTTAATTATGTTAAAAATACTCTACAATCTATGTGTCATTAATGTGGTAAAATTCTTCTAGGATAATTTCCTAAGAGTACATGAAGATATTTTTTTATGTTGAAATAATAGGAATTAATATATATTTTTCCATTAAAAAAGTGTTTTTATGTTGACGCCTTGAATAATAAAATTTCTATTCCTTAGGAATCAACTGAATTTGTTAAATTTCAAGACATTGGTCAGTTTTAAAATTCATTTTCTAGGGGGAAGGCTCAGTATGTCAACCCACAAGACTATAAATACGAATGTTAAAAAATTTCTAAGGTCATTATTGATGAATAAGAATAAAATTAATATAATGTATGAATAGTGTGGATTTTATCATGGCCTATATTTTTATATTTTTATATCTAATAACATGTTTCATATTTTCATTATAGGAAGGTTGAATTTAGGAATTAGATGGAACATAATGGTTAATGGAGAATGATGAAAACATAAGGTTTCAACAAATAAGTATTCCAGGGTTATGATGTAGTGTAATATATAAGGAATATTATATGTTCAATGTATTAGATACCCCTTTTGTGGTTTTATGTTATGGAAAAACATTGAATGAAAATTATTGCGTGTTTGTAAATTTTTTGAGTTATATGTAACCATTATGTTTAATAAGTGAAATGTTTTTTGAGGAAGAATGGTATATTCTATTTCTATATATATGTTAAAATATTTTAATAACCTTTTTGATATATTATCACTGATGATTATGGTTAATTTTTTTGGAACTTTAGATGAAGTATATATATTTAGAAAAAAGAATACCCACATGGCATATGAACACCCAAAAAATTCGGTATGTATATGGGGATTAAACCCAAAACAGATAAGATAAATGGTTGAACACCTACCACTGGATTATGTGATGTCCTGGTTAGTATGAAAATTGTTTTCATTTCATAAATATTTTAAAAATTATATAAAATATTATTTTTAGAACCTATTTATCATATATATATCAATGGGATTAAAAAAGAAATTCCAAAACTATGTTCTTAATATAATTTCAAAAATTGTTTAATATTTTGTGAAACAAATATCATTATGGAAAATATTATATTATGGTATTTTATATGATGAATAAAAGTTGATTTATTTTTTGGAAGAATATATGAATATCATATATCATTATGGTGATATGTGTTATTTACATAGATAATTAGAATATTATATTGATGATATGATTAGAGATTATTACATTGTGAGTACATTACAATATGGATGACTATTGTTTTTTTGAGATATATTTAAAATTTATCTTGGAAGTACATGTAATCAAATCATTCTAATTTTTTGGAATCAAGAGTGGTCAAGAATATGTTGAATAATTTTCTGTAAATTTATTTATATAATTATTTTGATTGATAATTTTGTATTATTTTTAGATTTTTGAGAATAATATAAGAGTTATTTTTATTAAAAATTAGTATTTTTGAAATTTTCTTATCTTATGGTAATTTTTTTGGGGTTTTTTAAACATCTAGAAAAAAAAATAACCCGTGATTTGTTTTTTTGGAATTATTTTATCCTTTAATATTATAATTTAGTTATTCATGCATAAAAATTCTACTTGAATTTAATCAAATGTATTAAAAATGATATTGCACTGGAAACTGATTATGGGGGGATTTTTTAATTTTTTTAATTAATTTTTATTAAGAATTTAGTATAGATTATAATGTAATTCCAATCTCTTGGAAATAGTTAATAATATATAATAATTATTTGTTTACATTTCCTATAGAGAAATGAATGTTTTTTATATCATTAATGATATATCATTTCGTGATGGACAAATTTTTCAAGGCCATATTATATATCATACACTTTCATTCCATAGGAATTAATTTTTTTATTCCACTTCAATACATTCAATTCCCAAAAAATATTTTATTCATGGAATCCTTGTTATACATTATTTATGATCACCTTTTAAGGATCATCTTCCAACAATTCATGTTGATGTTTGGTTGACCCTTTTCTAATGTTGGATTCAAAACTAGTTTTTAGAAAAGTCAAACCCCTAGTTTTTGATCCAGGGTTTACATTGAGAGGATTAAATTTATAAAAGTTGTAGATTGTAGTATCCTATTATTTAAAAATATTGAAATTATGTTTAATGAAGTTTACAACATACAAAACCAATATTACATGAACGATTAAATAATTTTTTTAATACGGCTATTATAACAAAGATTCAATATTATATGGTAAGAATAGTAACCACTAATTTTTTAACATATATATATATATATATAATTATTATAACAAAAAATAATCTATTGAATAATTCTACGTTAGATATTGCTATGGATTTATTAATATGATTTAATTATCCAAATTTATGTTTTCATTACAAAATAGATTGGTTTTTTTAGTAAATAATAAAATATATTTTAAAAATATTTGATTTTTTTATAAAATATTTATCATTTTGGAAATAATAATATAAAAAATATCAAGTGGTTATATTTTAATATTTTTATACAAATCATGATTTCTCAATGACTAGAGAAAATACATATTTATATTGAAATCTATCTTACCATTTAATGTATTTTTAATATAAATTTAAATAATATTATACTTAATGATTCTTTTTTTCCTTTTTTAATCCTCGTAATATTATTAAAATAAATTTTACACAATAATTTAATGTGAATACATATTTTAACCTAAAATGAAATATTTAATAAATTATTTCTTTTATCATGTTATTCAAGATTATTTTCAATGTATATAATGATAATTTGATGATTTAAATTTGGAATAATGATGTAATTTTTTTAAATATATCCCTTTTATTGTTTGTCAATATGAATATAAACATTAGAAAATGGTGAACCAAAATGAAGTATAAAGGAGGTAATTTATTATTAAATTAAATTTCAAGGACAAAAAATTGATATTAATATTTTAATTAATTCAATTATATACTTTAGTTTAATCTATAATCATCAATTATTAGGTAATTTTTACATTTTACTATTTTTATATATGATTATGACTTTTATAATGTTTTCGGTAATGAAAAATAAAAAACATGACACTCTTATTTTCGATTAATATAAAGAAAATTGTCATGACCCCACCCCATAAAGTGTACCCCTCCTGGGTCGGCAATGTGAGAAGGTAGATAATGACCCATTGTGTCCCACCTCCAGTAGGCTCTAGGTTGGTGACTAGCACCAATTGTATAATAAACACACTGATGAGAGACATTACATTCTAAGGAAACACATGTGGAAGATAGAGATATGATAGACACCAACCAACTCAAACTCGTAATTGAAATATAAAAGAAATCCCATGTTCACATATGAAATTTTATGCCAAACTACTACAACTAGACGGTGAAAACTGAAAGTACTCAAAAGAAACTAAACCATCAGTAATCAGAAGCCCAAACAACTCCTGCAACCCTAAGCTAGTAGATAACAGCATGATCTCTAACCTACTTCAAGTGACCTGGTAAACTATTTATATATACATTGGGTGAGTATAACAGTATACTCAGTAGGATCCTCCCTAAAGCCTCCCGTGAAAAAGTAAAGAAATCATTCTAAAGCACAGTGAACAACAAGTGAAACTAACTTGTCAACTAAACATGTGTACTATGTTCCCAACCTCACCAAGGATAATATCGCAAAGTAATGGATACAAGAGTATATAATATAATAATGAATATCAAGGGTACCTGTAACTACTACTCCACTGGTTTCCTCTTTTCTCCAACATTGCACGCCCTAAGCATCTCTCTCCATAAAGCCTAGCCCGTAGACACCTGGGCAAAGTACCAAAACATGCTCCTCGTGGTACAAAACCACCATGTCCACATAAGAAATGTATCCAGGAAGATTATAGGATCCACCACATCTCACATAATGTGTATCATTCATCGGGTATTATACCTCAATCCATTACATCCCATATAAGGATTAAGGATCCTCAAGCCATCAAATATTATACATGTTACACCAGTAGTAGTCCATAGAAAACTATATCCAGAATATATGCATGTGAATAACAACAAGACATTATGGCCCTCTACAAATATATATATAAGGAAAACTAACCGTTGTGCCTACAAGTATAAGTAACTACTAAGATATGAGAGTGTGGCCAAAGGGGGTAGTCAGCCATTCATCCTCCCACAAGAATGTTAGGGGAAAAACCCCCCTGGGGATTTGAATCATCAGGGTGTTAGTGACCCTTAATGACAGTGTGGAGTAGCATATTGAAACAAAAAAAAGTACCGAATATTCTATATCTCACAACTATACTATGGGCATAAACTAGTCTTAGTTTCAACTGCAGTTAGTGTCTCTCATACATTGGGATGCTACTTCAAAGGCTAGGTATCATATAATCACACAACCATTTAGAGAGCTTAAATACATTATTTCATTACCTTTTTTTATTTTAATTTTACATTAATTAATTCTTTAAACATTAATTTTCCAATGACAATTAGACATTAAATTTCATTAGCATCACACACAAAGTCCACTGTCCCTTTAAAATTACAACCTCATCATTATGTTACAGCAACCTCCAACCCCATGGGTTAACACCATTTATTCAATTATTCATTATAGAATTAATTTCCCACATTCCCAGTCATTCTAGAAAAACATTCTATGCTACTAAACATAAGGGGGGTCAACACGATGAATATATTTACTACTCGTCGAGTCTTTGCCGCCTATAACAAGAGCGTAGACCCATCCTCCCATGATAATCTAAACACAAAAACCACGTGGAATACCCCGCATGACTTCCCCTATTTTGGAAGAAGGGTAAGCATTAATAGCTTCATCAGGCAGGGGGGAAAAGAAAACCAGATAATCAAGAAAAAAGATACAACAAAATTCAAACAATCACATCCAACCCATTCCATCATCCCTGTTGTCCTCCCCGAGACCCACATGCATAAACTGATGTATCTCACCACCATAGGCATCATTTTATACCACAACCAAAAATCCTTGAAGCCCCCACAGATTACGACATCCATCCAGGGTCACATCAGAACACAAACATCATGAAAAAAACATCATTACAATTGGCTCTTGGCCCTTAATCAAGCAAGTGGGTAACTCGGAACCCTTCAAGTAATTATCAAACAAATAAACCTTTTGAATTAACCAATTTATTGAATGTAGGTTTAAAATTTGGGAAACATAAATAGTAAGATATCACAAATAACTTAAAAACAATTACTGCGCAATTTTGATTTACATCAAAATTACAAAAAGAAGAAAAAGATTCATTTACATGCCACCTTATCATTATCCAATTTATTTTCAATTAATTATAGTTTACATTCCTTAAAACATTCATTAAAGAACGAACATATATACGAAAAAATCATAGATATCACACTATCTAGAAAAACAAGAGGCAATAGCATATGATCGATATCAATTTATTTATCTGATCCAAATATTTATTATGTTAATTCCATTATGATCAAGTGAGATAAAACATGATAACTATACAGTTTCATTAAAAGGAAATGAGAATCATCAAACCCCCTACCTCAAACAGTTCTTGATGATCTTTAAACAATAATGGGCCACACAATAGGTTATGATCTCCTCCCCCCGTAAAAACTGTATCCACTCGAGGTTGCATAGACAAGACAACAAAGGTCGAAACGCAAGAAAAGACCATTAGGAAGATGGGGGTAAAATTCAATAAAAGGGAGATGAGAAACAAAAGGAGATGAACCCAAAAGAATGATGATAGATCATAACTTACATCAAATATTGATCGATACTTCCTGGATGAATCAAAAAGAGAGTAGAACAAATCCTAGGAGGTTGTTTGAATATGTAACTTCAATGGAATATAATGAAAGGTTATAGCATCTCATAGCCGAGAACAAAGAAGAAGAATTAGAGGGGAGATATCCCTTACCTTTAGAAGATTTAATGGGGTTGTAGTTTAAGATAAACAGATTTCCCATTAAAAGCATATCGCATTAAACCACGCGGTTTGACCATGTAAATACATTCTGAGCCCTAGTAATAATTAATATCTGAGTTATGGACTTTCAATCGGCCTTGGAGTACTTAAGAGAAAGCATTAAATGCATTTTACGTCAAAGGAATCATCAAAGGGGTGAAACTATAAGAAGTTGAAAACACTGTTCATGAACTGAAAATTTGGCAAAGGAGAAACACTATTCATGAACCTCACCGTTATAACATCATCTATAGAACACTATTTATGAACCTCACTAATAGAACACTATTTATGGATTTCACCATTAGAAACTCACTGATAGAACACTGTTCTATAACCTCACCGATAGAACACAGTTCCTAAACCTCACCGTTAGAACACTGTTCAGGAACCTCACCATTAGAACACTATTCATTAACCTCACCGATAGAACAATGTTCATGATCCTCAACGTTAGAACCTCGCCAATAAAACATTGTACACCAACCGTTCTGGAAGCACTGTTCACAAAACTCAAAATTGGGCAACGGAAAAAAGAGGTTACTGATATAACTGTTCACCATTGGAAATATTTATAGAATTAGAAATTTGGAAAAGGAGAGGTTACCGTTAGAGTTTAGAAATTGAACTGTTCACTGATGGAACTGTTCACATAACTCAAAATTTGGCAAAGGAATGAGATATTACCGATATTAGGTTCAACTATGGAACTGTTCATATAATTGGAAATTTGGAAAAGGAAAGATAGGTTACCATTAATGGTTGTTGATAGAACTCTTCACCGATTGAATTGTTCATAGAATAGGAAATTTTCTATAGGAAAGATATATTACCATTCGAGGATATAGATAGAACTGTTTACCGATGGAACTATTTATAGAATTGGAAATTTTGAAAAGGGAATAGTGGTTATCATTCGACCTCACCATTTTAACTGTTTACAGAATGTTACCGATGCACTTTTCACAACTGTCTACCATTGGAACTCTTCATCGAGGTTCACCAATGCAACTGTTCACATAAGGTTATCGATGCATGGTTCACAATTTTCAGCCATTGGAACTATTCAGTGAGGGTCATCGATGCCACTACTAACAGAATGTTACTGATGCACTGTTTAGAACTATATACTGTTTGAATTGTTCACCAATGGAATTATTCACAATAAAAGGAAAAATAGCAAAGTGTTGGGGATAAGTCCCCTTGACCAGTCGGAACACCTAAAACACTATATTTTCACAAAGGAATGGTCCAGAGAGGTCTGGGCCATTATATCAGATACCTCTAAAAACATTCTCATCCCAGAGAATTCAAAACCCACCTAAAGATAAAATTAAACTTTGTCCAAACAACCTTCCATCTAGATTCCTCTCAAAAGAGAGAAATACAAAAAAGCTTCCAAAGGAAGCCATCTCATAAACATGAAAGGTTTATAACCACTAAGTCTACATCGATAGATGAAAAGAGTTAAACATCAAACAACTATGGGTACTGAGAACTTATCTGTGACTCACGTTCCTAGGTACTCCACTCCATGCCACCGTGTTGCCACAATACCCAAAACCAAGGGGGTATAATGCTAGTACAACAGCTTCTCCTTGCAGTCGTTGACCTCCACATATCGCTCGTCAAAGGACGAATCATCATCAATGTCAATATCTCATCAATAGATGGCATGAGTGTCATAATAGAGATAATGACAGAGCTGTGATACATGTAAAAATCATTTATCTTACTCATCTGCAGTGTAAGTGATACCTAATACGCCACATCCCCACGAGGGGCTAACACCTCGATAGGCCCATCAAAGCGGGGAGAAAGCTTAATCCCATGACCAATCCTTCACATCCCACGATGGGGAGTCACATTCAAAAATACAATTTCCCTTACAATAAATTCTAAGAGTCTCCTCCTTTGATCAGCATATGATTTCTAATGATCTAGTTCTGTTTTATTCCTCTCACGAATCACCTGAACTATCACTATTTTATTATTCACTAGTTCTAGTCCGAGAATTTCTGACCCTCAAACCCTAGTCTAGAATAATAGAGAACAGAATGGTCGGACATACAAGGTTAAAATGGGGCCATACCGATAGTGGATTGAAAAATATTATTGCATCCGAACTCCACCAAGGGTAATTGCCTCATCCATGAACCTCCAAAATCATGAACATAAAAGCATAACTTGTCTTCAAGAGTCTGGATGTTCGCTTTGTCTGAAAATCCATTTGAGGATGAAAAGCACTACTAAGGCATAGCTGAGAACCAAAAGCATTCTAGAGACCTCTCCACACTATAGAATTAAAGCGAAGATCACGATCAGAAATAATCGTCCATGGGACTACATGAAGTCTCACCACCTTTTTCAGATACTTCATTAACAAAACATCCAATGAGATCGACTCCATGACTTCTATAAAGTTGGCCTATTTTTTTAGTGATCCACTACCACATAAATAACATCATGTCCTCCCGGTGCTCGAGGTAAACCAATAACAAAGTCCAATGAGATGTCCTCCCACATCCATTGATAAATCCTCAATAGCTAGAGAATACCACTAGGAACACAGTGTTCAGCCTTCATCTCTGGAAGAACAAATATCAAGACAAAAAATCTGCAACTACATGCTTCAGCCCATGCCACCAAAATTGTCTCCTCATGGCTCAGTACATCTTTTTCATGCTAGGATGTACCGCTAAAGGCATACTACGAAACACTCTGAGAACCATCTTGTGCATCATCAAAGGAAAAAAATACTTCCTTGATACAAAACTCGATTTTTTTCATCCTCTGACCAACCACGATGGGCCTCACCACAAACAACTCGGTCTCTCCACACCTCCACCTCAAGATCACCCACTTAGGAATATTCCACTTCCTTCATGAGAGATGACTGCACCGTCATCTGGAAAAGGAAACATATTCCCCCAACTTATCCTATATCATGATGTAATGCTGAAAATTATTCCATTACTCTCCAGGTGTCACCAGATTCATGCACTACATCACTACAAATCTTCTGACTCAGCACATCTTCTACAATATTCCCCTTTTTAGGTGTATACAGTATTTCAATGTTGTATTCCTATAAAAACTCCATCCACCGATGTTTTCATATGTTCAAGTCACACTTGGAGAAAACCTACCTCAAACACTTATGATTGGTGAAAACCACAAAGCGCTCAGCAATGAGGTAATGTGTTCACAACATCAGAGAAAAACCACAGATGTCAACTCAAGATCGTGAGTGGCATAGTAACGTTCATGGTGACGTATCTTCTGAGACCTATATGAAACAACTGATCCTTTCTTCATTAGAAAACATCCCAACCCTAGATGCGAATCATTGCCGAATACATCAAATTGTACTCCCTCAGCTGGAAGACCAAGAATTGGAGCACATACTTACTTCTCCTTTAGATACTCGAATGCTGTCAGACACTGATCAGTCAATATGAATGCCTGAAACATCCTGGTCAAAGCTGTCAGAGGGGTCACAACTTGTGAAAAGTTAAGTACGAACCTCTTATAGTATCCTGTGAGGCCATGGAATCATCACACCTACGACACTGTCTTGGTGGCTTCCCAAGACACAAATACTTCTATCATCGATGGATCCACAACTACTCCCTGATGGGATACAACATGAACCAAGAAATGGACTTCTCGAACCCAAACCTCACACTTTGGAAACATCCCAAACAGCTGATGATGACGAAGAACTCCCAAAACAGCGTGTAGATGCTCTGCATGATCCTCCTTAGACGTGGAATACAGAAGGATGTCGTTGATTAAAACTAGATCGAACTTGTACAGGAACTCATGGAACACATCATTCATCAATCCCTTGATCATTGCTGGAGCATTCATCATGGAGAACGACATTACAATGAACTCATAATGCACATGACGACAACAAAGACCAGTCTTCGGGATATCCCCTTTCTTCAAATGCATTTGAAGATATCCTGACTGCATGTCGTTCTTTAAGAACCTACTTGAACCCTTTACTTGATTGAATAAATCATACATCCACATAAGAGTATAACGATTAATTATCGTCACTTGGTTTAAGAGATGATAATCGACACCCAACGCAATGCCGTCGTCAGCCTTCTTCACAAAATAATCTAGCACACCCCACAGTGACACACTTGGCCGAAAAAAACTACACTATAACAGACCATCAAATGGTATATATAGATCTCGTAACTCATAAGGGGCCAACCTATATAGAGACATAGTGATAGGATATGCTCATGGTTATAGCTCGATGCCAAACTCAATCTCTAGAAGATGGTGTAATGCTACAACATATTCTGGAAAGACATTAGGGTACTCTTCTATGACCCTAGGAAACGCCAACTACTTATCCTCGGAAGAACTAAACAGTATCTCATCCATCATGGATGATAAGGACAGAATGCGCCTATGACCCATCTGAGGTTCTCACTCGCCAACAAACACCACCAGCTTTCCATCCGCACCAATGAAAATGACCTTATTCATAAAGCAATCTAAGATATCCTGAACTGAATACAACCAATCCATACATAGGATGACATCAAATGGTTGTATTAATTATCCTAGGTAATATCCTTAAGATTTGGTCTTCCCAACCAATTGATCACAGTTTCTACATAATAAAAACAAGTAACCTCATACTCCTACTATTGTAGTCAACACCAAAGGAACTGGAAGCCTCTCTACCTCATGTCCCAAAGAATGGACAATGCTAGGTGATATGAAGTAGTATGTCGCTCTTGAATCAAATAGGGCATACACCATGGTTGAAAAAAAGAAAAGGGTACCCCAAACGATGTTTGGCTTGCCTGGTGCTGTCATCACTAAAGCATGAAGATGACCACAACCACCTCTACAGTCTCTATGAACTAGACGACGACCATCACCATGGCGGCGCTTGTCTATCTGAGGATAGGGAGCATCATTGGGCTGTTCTCTACCCCCCCCCCCCCCCCCATCATACCTCTACGGATCTATAGTTGTTGCAACCAGATACTGCTACCTCGACTGGAACTGCTTCACTAGAGGAACCTGAAGTAGAATACTTGGTGCACAACGACTTCTCTGAAAGGTCAGGAACTCTCGTTGCTGGTGACCGTGACCACCATAAGAAAATCAATCTCTTGATCCATTGTCATAGGCCTGAGAGCTACTGACCCCATAGAAATGAGATGTTGAGGTATGGGACCTACCCATGGCTGAACGAATTCTTTTCTGTCCTGAAAACCATGAACCCTATACCATAGCTCTACTTTGTGAGGAATTATGGCGACTCCACTCTCATGATGATCTGGTTATGGGCAAAGTCGTCAAGACAACCTCTTCCCTCGCAAACACCTCATGATATGTCTTCAGCATTAATGGGGTGACCTGGCCCGGGATATCTGGATGCAAAGCCACCTCGAAATGCCTCTCCCTAGCTTCCTCATCTAGAAACAGTTCCAAAGTATAACATAAATGGTTCTTAAAATATACTCCATACACTCGCACACTAGATCTCTTCTATGGATGTGTAAGAAGCTCTTGGCGTCTGGATGCCTACTCTATGGAAGAAATAAATTCGACTCTAAACTTTTCTCAAACCTCCTCCCAAGAGATCGCTGACTCCTTGTGATCCCCAAGGATCAAGAACCATCACTACCTTGCAGCTCCATGCAACATCATCACAACCAAGGAAACGCAGATCTCCTTCCGAGAATAGATCGAACTAAATCTGATCTCAACATCCTCTAACAAGTATTATGTGACTGTATCTGAAATGGTTCCCTCATAATTCTGAAGACATTAGTGAAGAAACTCTCGTAGTGTCTTCCTCTATGTGGAATCATCGAAAACCTCTACCCATCGATGATCTGGTAGAACATCATGCTGGACTTCTTCTATGTGTTCCTGGCAAGGACATCTACCTGGATCCATACATATATAATAACAAACAGTTAGGGATCCTAAACCTGGAATATGGGAGACTAAACATTAATTATATAACATTTATTTATTTATATTTGATTAACCTATCCCAAGGTCTACCCATTCAAACACTAAAACAAAGAAGAATGATTCATGATCCATTCCTAGTTCTCAACCATGCAACTCGTATAACCTCGTTTAGTATCCATTGAAAACATAAAGGTTTGTACATCAGATCATAGGTGGAATTAAACGCCTATGTCTCAGCTGGTATGTAGTATTTACTTCACTTGATATTCATGAATGAGACTCTTTCCTTACCAACCCATGCCACCTGACCTATGCCTAACTCCAAACTCTATCCTATCCCTCAACTAGGCCTTCAATACCACTTTGTCACAACCCCATCCTCACAAAGTGTACCCCTCTGGTGCCGGAAATGTGAGAATGGATATAATGACCCCTGAGTCCCGCCTCTAGTAGGCCTCGGGTTGGAGACTTGCACCGATGGTATAGTAAACACACAAATGAGGTTCATTACCCTCTAAGAGAACATATGTGGAAGTGGGAGATAAGATAGACACCAGAAAACTCCAACTCAGAACTAAAATATAATAGAAAACTCAAGTGCACATATGTAATGTCATGAAAAACTACTACAACATGAAGGGGAACACTGCAAGTTCCCAAAAGAACGTAAAACAACAGCAATCACAAGCCCGAACATCTCCGGAAACCAAAAGCTAGTAGATACTATCTTGATCTCCAACCTTCTCCATGTGACCTAAAAAATAGTTTATATATACATAGGATAAGTATTACATTATAATCAGTAGGATAATCCCCGAATCCGCTCATGAAAAAGTAATGAAATCATGCTAAATCACAATGAACAACATGTGAATCTTACTCGTCACATAATTAGCTATACTAAGTTCCCAACCTCACCAAGGCTACTCTCACCAAGTATCACATACAAGAGTATATAATATTAAAAAGAAAATCAAGGTAAACCTGCTACTACTTCCACATTGGTTTGCCTCTTTACCCCAATTTCACACGTCCTATGAATCTCTCTCCAAAAAGGCATACTCGTAGACACCTGTGCGAAGCACCACAACATGCACCTCATGAAAAAAAATAACCACATCTATGTAAGTAATCGGACCAGGTAGTTTCTGAGAGCCACCATAGCCCGCATCACGTGTATCATATGTCGGGTATTATACCTCAATCCATTACAACCCATACACAGAATAAGGATACTCAGGCCATCACAGCCTATACACATTACACCTATAGTATTCCATAGGAAAATATATCCATAATATGTGTGTATAAATAAACACAAGCCATGACAACCCTCTACACACATATATGGGGATAACAAACTGTTTTTCCTACCAGCATAAGTAACTACCATGAGAAGAGAGCAGGGCCAAAGGGGGTAGTAAGCCATTCATCGACCCACCTAAATGTTGGAGAAAACACCCCTCAAGGCTCAGAATCCGTAGAGTGTTATTTTTCCTTAATGACAGGGTGAAGTAGAATATAGAAACACAAAAAGTACATAATATACTATATCTCGCAAACACACTATGGGAATAACCGATACTTAGACTCAACTACAGCTAACGTCCCTAAGACTCCGGGCATCTACTTCTATGACTAGGTATCCTATATGTACACAACCATTTAAAGAGATTTAATACATTATTTAATTGCCTTTTTATTAGTTTCTCTTTACGTTAATTAATTATTTAAACATTATTTAACCAATAACAATTCCACATTAATTTTCATTCGCATCACACCCAAAGTCCACTTTCCCTTTAAAATTACAACCTCATCATTATGTTCCTGAAACCTCCAACCCCATGGGTAAAAAAAATTTATTCAATTATTTATTAAAGAATTACTTTCTGACATTCCCAGTAATTCTAAAAAGACATTCTATGCTACTAAACACAAGGGGGATCGGGACGGTGAGTAGATGTACTACCCGTTGAGTCCTTTCTTCATATAGCAAGAGCGTAGACCCATCCTCACTTGCGAAGCTAAATAAGGAACATAGGTGGCATACCCTATGCGTCTTTACCTCTTTCAAATAAAGGGTAAGCAAGACCTGCTGCATTAGGAATTGTGGAAAATTAAAATAGATAATCAACCAAAAAGAAATAGCTAGTGTCCATAAATCACATCCATCCCATTCCATCATCCCTGGTGTCCTCCACAACACCCACATGCATGAACCCATGCATCTTTCCACCCTAGGAATCATTTTCTACCACAACCAAAAGGCCTCCATTCCCCTACATATCACAACATCCATCAAATCTCACATCACTACACAAGAAACACGAAAAAAATGTAAAAAATTGGCTCATGGACATTAAACAAGAATGATGGTAACTCAGATCCATTAAATGAATTATCAAAAAAATAACCAATATTGAATTGACTGATTTATTATATGTAGGTTCTACATTCAGGAAACCTAAATAGTAAGCTATTATATATAAATTAAACATGAATACTACACCATTTTGATTAACATAAAAATATCACCAAGAAGAACTATATTAACTTACATGCCTCTTTTTCTTTAGCCAAACAATTATCAATTAATTCTGGTTTATGTTCTTTACTAATTTTATTCATGATCGAACAACTATACGAAGCAAGAATAGATATAACACTATTTAGAAAAACAAGAAGCAATAATATATGATCGAATTCAATTTATTTTTCCAATTCAAATATTTATTATGTCAATTCCATTCTGATCTAGTGGGATTATACAAGATAACTATACAGTTGCATGTAAATGAAAATGGAAGCAACTAATCCCATACATTATACAATTATTGATAATCTTTATATGAGAATGGGCCACACGAAAGGTTATGATCTCCTCCCCCTATAGAAACTATATCCACCTGAGGATACATAGACACCACTACAACGGTTAACACACAAGAAAATCCCATTAGGAACATTGCGGTAAAATTCTATAAAATGTTGAGGAGAAAAAAAGGAGATGAACAAAAAAGATTGACGTTAGATCATACCGTATATCGTAGATTGATTGGTACTTCTTTGTTGAATAAAAAATAGTGCAGAACCAATCCTATGAGGGAGTTGACTATGAAACTAAAACTGAATAGAATGAAAGTTTCTAACATCTTAATGGTGAGAAAAGAGTGGAATAATTAAGAAGGAAGATATCTCGTCACTTTAGAATATTTAACAGAGAGGTTGTTTAAGATACGTCAGATTTCCCATTAAAATTAGATTACATTATATTACAAGGTTTGACCAAATAAAAAATTCCCGAGCCTTAAGAATAATTAATAAAGGATTTATGGCCTTTGAATCAGCCTTATAGTTCTTAAAATAAGGTTTTAAATGCATTTTACGTTAAAGGAAATGTCAAATCGGTGAAACTATAGGAAGCTAGAAGTATTGTTCATGAACCCAAAATTTTGAAAAGGAAAAATGTAGACCAAGAACATCACTGTTAGACCCTCACCGATAGAACCTCACCGATAGAACATTGTTCATGAATCTCACCAATAGAACATTGTTCATTTACCTCACCCTTAGAACCTCACAGATAAAACACTATACAACTACCATTCTGGGAACACTGTTAACAGAACTCAATATTTGGAAATGGAAAAAAGAGGTTACCAATAGAAGTTACCAATAGAACTGTTCACCGATGGAACTATTCATTGAATTGGATATTTGGAAAAGGATGGAGAGATTGTCGTTAATGGTTACCAATAGAATTGTTCACCGATGTACCTATTCATAGAACTCAAAATTTGGAAATGGAAAGAGAGGTTACCATTAGAAGTTACTGATAGAACAATTCACTGATGGAACTGTTCATAGAATTGGAAATTTTGAAATGGAAAAAAGAGGTAACCATTCGAGGAAACTGATAGAACTGTTCATTGATGGAACTGTTCATAGATTTGGAAAAATGGAAATGGAACGAGAGGATAGCGTTGGAGGTTAGAGATAGAACTGTTCACCGATGGAATTGTTTATAGAATTATAAATTTATAAAAGTAAATAGAGGTTAATGTTAGTCCTCATCGTTGGCACTGTTCACATAATGTTACCGATGAACTGTTCACAACTATCTACCAATGGAATTGTTCACCGAGGGTCACCAATGATACTGTTCAATGAATGATACTTATGCATGGTTCAAAAATATATACCGTTGGAACTGTTCAATGAGGGTCACTGATGAAACAGTTCACAAAAGGATTCTGATCCACTATTCACAAATATCTACTGATGGAACTATTCACCGATGGAAATTTTCAAAAAAAAGGGGAAATTGGAAAAGTGTTGGGGATAAGTCACCTTGACCTCCTAGAACACCTGAAACACTATATTTTCACAAATGGAATGGGCCAGATAGGTCCTTGCCATTACAAAAATAATACCAAAATAATTTGAGGAAATTTTATAAATAAATTTAATTTTTAAATATAATGTTTTAATATTCATCATGTTAAATTATTTTTTATTGGTAGATTTTATATAATTACATTTAATTATTACATGACCCTAAAGTGGTAATTATCTAATTATAGAAAAAATAAAATAAATGATATCGAAAATATTAAATGTAACATAAATTGATTTAATTAATTTTATTAAATAATTTTCAATAAAAATATTTCATTTTTTATTTATTAAATAATTTTACTCTAATTTCATATATTTTAATGATTTATAATATTCATAGTAAAGGAATACTTTTCAAATTGTCATTATTGGTATTTTTACGAAATAAGGATTTATTAAATGATATAACATTATTAAAAATCCTATTATTTTCCATATTAATTAGATACTCTTTAAAATATAAACAATGATCATTTATCTTTCAATTTATCATATTATAGAAACTATTTGTACACTCAAGGTGAAATAAACCCATTATGATTATAAGATTGAAAAATGTTGATGATGATCTCATACCAAATGTAAATTGTAGAAATGTAGGAAAAACATGTAAAAAATATATTTTTTGAGAATATTGGTACTAGTCAACATAATATCTTAAAATATTATCACTTTTTTATTTTTTACATCATTAATTATTAATTTTAATTTTAAAACATATAAGTATCGATGTTCCCATGCCATATATAATAAAAGGGAAACTCTTCATCTCATTACCTCAATCTTCAAAACCAAATTTTTCCAACCATGAACATCTTAAATACATTCCTAACATCCCTACCCATGTTATAGATTCCATCTACATTTTTATTGATTCCAATTATATAGCTGTTAAGGTGTTTTAAAAATGATATATTCCTAATAAAAAAATTATAATGAATGTATGTGTTATCTAAAACTCATCGATTGAGACACTATATTAATAATACTATTTTATATTTCCAATAAGAATTTAATTTAAAAGTATATCTATAATTTATAGGTAATTTTATGAATATTTCATATAAACCTAAGATATTATTAATGGAAATTTTATTTCTATTATAACAATATTTAAATTTTTTTCAAGAAAATATTTTAATGAAGGTTTTAAATTTTCTAAAAAAATGAAAAAATAATGTATTATTTTAAAATATATATAAATAATGAAATTTCCACCACCGTAACCATTATTTTATTTTTGGATTACTGTATAACATTCCATGTATTCTTCAATGAATAATCTGTCATTTTATTTAATATATGAATTTATGTTTTTTAGATTGGATTTCATGGAAAAGTAATATATAGTTATCTAAAAATTAATTTTTTGAAATTAATTTTTATTTTATTCATAATTTTATTTTTCATTATTATGTAATTGTTTTTGGGAATTTAATATAATGATTTTTGTTTCCATCATAAACAATGTATGAGTTGTTCTGTTATAAACAAAGGATGTGTGATTAAGATACTAAACTAGGATAGGTGGTTCCAGAATTAACCAATGTCAGGTAATCCAGCCATATATTTAAAATTGATGGGGTAAATAAAGAAATTAAATTTGTTAAATATATTCTATTATATTATTTGAATATACTATGATGGTTGTTCTGACTATAAATATGATTTTTATTTGAAGTGTAATTGTGAGAGATATTCCAATAATGGATATTACATGTTCAATAGTGAGGGTAACACCATAAGTAAGAGTGATACGATAATTATTCCAAATGATACATATATTATTTATATATTATTTCACAAGTATTTTCCATTTCATAGTGAAAATGAATATATATGATAGTACATAAAGGAGTAAATTTTTTTTAAATTTAATTATGTGTTATAAATGATTTAAAATAAAGAATTATGAGTTTTAATTTATCCCATAATATTTTTAATAAATATTTTATGAATATATTTTTATATAGAAGTATATTTATTGTGGTCTAAAACGAATATTTAATCCACATAGTTTATTTTGAAAATGGAAATTTTCTATAAGTATTCATGGATAAAAAATTTCATTAAAAAATTTTACTTTCCTTGGTGAAATTTTTTTGATCATCCCAAGGTGTAAATTATTTACATAGGGTCATAAAAAATATTACGTACAAGTATGAATTCAAGATGAATGTTGTGATGATATTAAATTAAACAAAAATTCAAATTTAAAAGGTTTTGTTTTATGGGAAAATTTTAAACTATGTAGATGTGTCTAGTAGTAATGTATTGGTTGGTTTTTGTATGATTTATAACATAATTTTCGAAAATAAAAATCTTAATTGTATTTTAGAATGTAATAAATTGAATTCAAATTTACCCTCACCCAAAAAAATTTATTTATGTTTTGGTTTTCACAATATGTTTGATCAATCTAGATTATATGTATATTTCTTATTAAATATAAAAAATTATCAGTACTAGAAAAACGACCTATACCCACGGTTCAAAACCGTGGGTATAGCCCCCAAAACCATGGGTATAGGCTATACCCATAGTTTAGGGTACCGTGGGGCTGAGTGGCGTCGGTATAGGGGTCTCACCCTATATCCACTATTTAGCAGAACCGTGGGTATAACATTTTCAATGGGAGGACCACGCTGCTCCAGCGTGGAACACACCAATCCCAACGGTTTCCAAACCGTGGGGTATTAAAAATCAGAAATGGGGCGCATCAGGAATTCGAACACGCAACCCAGCCAAAGCCTCACTGCCGCGCCTCATCATAGGACCAATGAACCTATAATTCTTATTTGTTATATATTCATATATCTACAAATATATATTAATATAATCCACAGATTTAGAACGATAGGAAAGAAATTCAAAAAAGCGCCTAGGAGGATTTGAACATGCACCTCACGCAGTAGCGGCAGCGGCATAAGTAACTCGTGACCAACTTGGCTAATCGAATTTTATTAACATTTCCATCTGGTTGTTTACTTATATTTAAAATAATCAAATATCTGAAGAAAAAAAGATACCGAGATTCGAACACCGGTCTTTCCTATAAGAGACACAGAGCTGAACCAGCTAACCCAGCAAAATTATTTAACAAAAATCTTCACTCCATATAATTATATTAATTGGAAATCATGTTCCCACCAAAACAAAATTCACTCCCGCGGGAATTTTTTCCACCGACATAACAAGGAAACGCTATACCCACTTTTTTCCAAAATCGTGGGTATAGGTCTTGTAAAAAAAACCCATATCCCTACGGTTTTTCAAAACCGTGGGCATAGTTCTCCATAACAATCCCTATACCCATGGTTTTACCAAAATGATGGGTATAGGTCTTCAAAAATAACCTATACCCACGGTTTTGCCAAGAACCATGGGTATAGGTTCCTATAATAACCCTATACCCACGGTTTTGGGAAACCGTGGGTATATGGGTGTTTTATACCCACGGTTTTGTGCAAAACCGTGTGTATAGACCTATTTTACAGTAGTGTATTATTATCTTTATTGATTCTAAATATATATATGCCCCATGATAATGTTTATTATATAATTCTTTATGAAATATTGAAATTTGTTTCCATCAATAATCATCTTATTTCACCGATTTCTTATGTTTTGTATTCCCCATGTTCTGAAAATTATTATATTATATTATTTCAAGTAGGGTATCCAGTATGGTTGGATTATATGAATATTAAAATAAATGTTATATTTTATTTTTGGATACTAATATTTAATGAAACTGAACATTTATGTTTTTGGATAATTAATTATGTTCCTTGATTAACATACGTATATTGACATCAATTTTTTATGATTGTTCCACACATTATCAAATTACATGCCATTAGACTGTAACAGTTTAACATTTTATGGAAATATTGAATAATTTATTTTAACTAAAAGAAATATTAACAAAATATCCCTTTAATAACATCTTCTTTAGTGCTAATACTTAATACCTTTATTAATAATTTAGGGATTGTAAATATAAGAAATTGGTGATATTAGTTGCTCAGTAAGGGTAAACAAGATTGAAATCTAACAATAACTTGAGTATAAATGAATGAGAATATGATTGTAAATATTTTGAATTTCATACCCAAAATATCATATATAATAATGTGATTAAGTGGCATAATTATTAGTTGTTCATAAGACATGAATCGTATGATAAACAAGAATATGAACTGTGAGATAATTTCATTGTAATAATACATAGTCTACTGTAAAACACATAAAATTGTAATATCATTCTCAGAAATGAAAGTCTCATTTAAAAAAAACCTATCAAGACAATACATGGGGCCAACACATACTAGGTGGGCCAAACCACTATCCCCAATTGCATTACATTACTTATAAAGGAATTATATTACCCCATGTTCCCATTTTGTATAGGGTCACCATTCATTTCACTATGGACTGAGGTTCCCCATATTATTATTCTGGATTAGGGTTCTCCATATTCCCATAGAGTATCAAGAAACTAATGTTTCCCATTTTGGACTAGGATGAACCCAATTCCCAATGTAGACATATCCAGTAAGCTTTTTTCCCATCATTATCTCATGAGATATAAATATTTACTTAAATAATTATTTTGATATATATGTGACACCCATCTCACAATGATATAATACATATATGTTCCATAAAAAATTCCTCATGTCAGCACCCATTTATATATATGGTGTTCATTGACATCATATCATAACAAATGAAATGAAATTGGTATCAAAACTATTTAAAATTAGCTTAACCAATAAACATTACATAGGATTCATAATAATTTCATTGAAGCTCAAACCATGAAACAATGGGGGATACATGAACATATAACCTCTAAATGGGAAGATGTTTCATACACATATAACTCATAGAAGAGAAATGGTTCTCATAAAAAAATATTCCATCAAAAAAATAAACCATTCAGAGAAATAATATGAATGGATCATTTGGATCACATCCTAGTGAAGCCATGAGTAACTACATAGGATTTCATATTAGATGCGAAATAATTTGGGAACATCATTTAAAAAAATTCATGAGGAAATTATGATTTCAGGATTTAAAATAGATTTTTAAATCATAAAAACTTTTGAAAACAATTTTCCTGAAAATAAAAATGAAATCATATTAAGTAAGATTTTAAAACATTTTCAAAAATATTTTTATTGGAAAAATTATACTAAATGATTGAAATCATTTTTTAAACACATTCCATCAAAACATATAAAAGTTGCTTTAAAATGATTTTGATAAAATTTATTTGTATATAATTTTAAAATTTATAATTAATTCATGAAATCATTTTGAGATATGTTTTCCAAAAAATCACATAAAAAATCTTCAAAACATTATGTAAATTTTTTCAATAAAATATTCATTGAAAATATATAATAAATGATTAAAAAAAATTCATAAAAAATTTCATAAATATTTATAAAAAACTAATGGAAAATTTTTAAAAAAATTTTCAAGAAAAACTATGAAAAGAAGAATTAGAAAGTTTATAGAAAACATGGGTTTTAAAATAACTGTGACTTCCAAATTAATGGATAATTATGAAAAAATTTTATTAAAAAACTTCTTCATTATAGTAAGTAAAAATTGTGGAAAAATAGTACTAGTAAATTGATATATAATAAATAAATAGACTATAAAAAGGCCAATAGTTATCTTGAAGGATTGAAAATATTATTTCATCAATTTAATTATAATAATAATCATTTTTGAAAATGATTAAGTTGTTTCAATAAACTATTAAAACATGGTAACGTTGAATTACAAACCCCAAGTAAGAAAATGAAAAAAATTGACATTATTATAACCTGAAAATTATTAGTTTCATTATATAAGATGTTAAATGGACATATATATAATTTATAACAAAATATAGGTGCAAAATACGGCATGTGTCTCAATGAATGCAAATTGAGACAAAATTTCATTACAAATGTTGTAAATTTTGAACCGTAAAACCCATTATTTAAATATCATAATAAAAATATTTAAAATCACCTAAAGTTATGTATAAAAATAATATATTACATCAATGGGTATTAAACACGGTAAATATAAGAAATAGGTGGTTGATATTACCCGGGTCACACGAAAAAATAATGCTAGATGAGAAAAATTTTATATTATGTTATCAAATTATTCAAAAAAATTGAATCCACATGTAAATAAATTATAATGATATTAAAAATATTCCATAAGACCATGTTATTAAATATAATACCATATGTTATTTGATTATTAATTTATATTACCTCTTTATTAACTAGTGCATATTAATGTTATGTTTCTCGTAATATCTACTATATTTTTCATATATGTTATAGTTTTTTATTCATGATTCAGTTAATTAGATAATTATTTAATTATTTCCATAATAAAATTCATGATGTAAATATCATAAAAATTAACTATATTTTTATTTATAATAATTTATAAAATTTGAAAATATGAAATGGAATACACTATTAATGGAGTCATTTGGTCGTACATACAAATGAACATTGCATCCATTATATTATCATATTAAAAGAATGTGGAAATATATAATATATGATTACATATATATAATCATTAAATAATAATTAATATGTTATATATATCATATATGTTCACAAAACCTATCTTTAATATATTTCATGTATTGTGTGAATGAATTGCATCTCTTTGATAAGGGGTTAGTGCACACTTCACAAAATAGAATTATCATACTAAAAAATAAAATAATGAAGTTATATTTTATTTATTAATAAAAAATATTATATATAAAATATTAAAAATATTATTCATCATAATTACTTTATATAATATGCAGTAAATGTAAAATGATCAACAACATTTTGTGAGCTAGTAATTCACCATAATGAAGAAAAATATATTTGTTACCCATTAAATAGATGTTGGTGTATGTGTATTAAGAAATATTATAGTGAATAAATATCTGTATATATATGATAAAGAAGATATTATATAAAAATGTTATATGTAGAGTCGAGGGGGTAGATAATGAAAATATAAGAGAGGATATAGAAGAAGGATGTTTCCTCATCATTGGGTAACTCATCTTTTTACACAATAGAGATTCCATGGTTGTTATTCATACAAACGGGAGGCTTCTAGAATGTGTGGAGATATGTTGGGATAATATCTAAGTTGTGTTTGGACTATCCAAACCATATGGATAGGTGTGTGGAAGGGGAATAATGAATTCCTTTTTATAGTTCAGGAGGAGTAGAATTCTTATAAATAACAAAATGTATCTACTAATGGGAGGCCTTCCTTTCCAATTGTTACATAAAAATGAAAAAATAATTTATTAATTTAAATTTGAGTCAGAATTATATCCCCATAAAACAACAATAAAGTGAATTTTTATAATTTTGTTCTTTAGTCATTAGGTTTCATTATATTTTTTTATTTTAGTTTTTCATTGAGATAACTTGATTTCCATAATATGTAATATTAAAATTAAGAATAAATTAATGTTTGATTTATTTGAAAATATAGGAACAACTAATTATTAATATAATTCCAAATTTAAAAACAAAAACTAATTTATGATGGAAATTATAATTTAAAAAAGTTCATGTAACGTATAAGAACATTAATTTTACCTCATCCATGGTAATAATGTTTTTACAATTAAATGTTCTATATGTAATTTTTAAAATAATATTTGGACCATTAATATACAATATATTATAATAGTATTGAAATCCAAATAATATAGAATATTTTGTGTTTTTATTAGTTTTAAATATAATGCTTTTAAATAACATTAATCTCAATTTTGATATATTAATTTATTTTTAATTTTAAAAAGTATAAACATTATTGGAATGAAAATATATTATGTTCAAATACGTGTAACATTATATATTCATATTACAAAATAATGTAACACAATAATCATTAAATATAAATTAATTTTTTTCTAAAATTAAATTATTTAATATAATTACTAACTAAATAATCAATCAAATAGCATTTATTAAGAGTATAATGTCAAAAATTCATCTCAAAAAATTAATGATAAATAATTATAATAGATATAACTAATTAATCATACAAAATGATAATTATAACTAAATTTTTTTATTCCATATAAAATAGTGTTAGAAATGATAAATGCATGGACAGTTACTTTTTTTATTTTTCACACATATAACTTCTGAAATAGGACATTTTTATTACATTGCATCCCTATAAAGGATAAAAGTTTATCAATGAAGGGATATAGTAAAAATATGTTAATTAAATGGATTTTTGATAAGTTTCTAGGTTATTTTTCCCATATGATTAAAGATTAGTCCCATGGTTACCTTTATTATACCATAATCACCATAAATAATTTTAATCCCTTTCACATGTATTTTTGGTAATAAAAATTATCTTATTATAATACAAATATCATATGGATAAAATTATTTTAATTATATTTTTATAAATTTTATTCACATCATTTTATATATTAAATTTAAATAAAATCCAACTGACATGGAAAGAATGAAGGTTTATAAAGTAATAATTTTGAAAATATAAAAATGATTTAAATCTAAATTAATTATAAAAAATATTCTAATGAGAAACATTTTATTAATTTATTTATAATTAATATATTCTTATATTAATGCCCAATTTAACATATAATTTCGTATTAATTATTATTTAAACAAATTTTTAAACTAAAATGCATTATATTTATCCATTCATCAAAAAATGATTATTCATATAAAAGTTAATAAATTTCACTCAAACATAATTTAAAAATACAAAATAAAAAAAATTACAGTTTTTGAAAAAAAAAACATATATATGTTTCAAAATGTAGTTTATTAAATAGGTGTCCCACTAATAGGATAGAAAAATAATTCTTTCATGTTACACAAGATGAATTGATGTTGTATGTTGCGAAAGATTTACATTGTGTTTCTTATACTAAAATAAAAACATATAGTTTCCATATAAAAAAGTAATATTCAGTGTTCCTTGAAATGAGAAATATCAAAATCAAAAAATTATTTCCAAAAATATCAAGGTGTTACATTCTACTCCATTAAAATGAATTTTTCATCAAAATATTTGTTGTTATTAAATTTTAAACGATTAAATGTTAATTTCAAATAAATCTACAATGATAAAATGAATAATAAAAAACCATTAAAAATAGAATATTGAAATCATAATGCCACAAAAAAGAAATACATCACAATGTTTCTGCATATGATAATATATATGTGATGTGAAAACATTGACATAGAGGAAAAGTGTAAATAATTATAAAGTGACTGAGGTCATCAATCCCAAAATAGTGAATGATAAATGTAAAGTTGAGTGAAAAAATTCATAAATCATTGATTATTTTTAAATGAGTAGGTTCATCGATAAATAATATATTAGGATAACACATTATTTCAAAACCATTTCCCTAATTAAGACATGTTTACATGATTTCATTCAATTATATGTGCACAATACCATCACATAGTAGTGCCTTGATAAATTCCCAATTAATCACTTACTCAATAAAGTCAATAATATAATTATTCATAATTATATATGAATTTTTGACAACGAAAATGTAATCCAACATCCATCAATTATTATATAGAGAAATAACAGAACAACTAAAACACCAAGATATTTTTATGATGTAATTTATTTAAATAATTTCTTTTTCTAAGTTGATTTCATTGCAAGATATCTCGATTTCAAATGAACAATGAAAATCCAATAGAATGAAATTACCGTTATAGCCTAGCTGTTAGGTTATAGATAATATGAATATGTAACTTATGAAAATACATTATTAATTCATTAGTTATCAATTGTTTATGAAAAATATAAATCAATTATATATTTGAAATTTTTTTATTAAATTTTAATTGGTAATGAAATGTTTTATAAAATATTTTTTTATACATAATATAATATTTTCTATATTCATCCAATGGGTATTTTAGTCAAAATTTTCGAATAAACCTTATTTGATGAATAAAATCCCATTTTTTTAAGAGTAATTTTACACCATTGAATGACGAACCAAATTAAAATTAAAATTCTGACACAATAATATTTTATATATTACATCAAAAATATGTTATTTTTACGTATGATCTTCAAATTTACATTGGATGAATTTATGATATTTATATGATAATATTCAAAAGTTGATGAATTATTAAAATACACTAAGTATTTTCTGAAAACATCTTTCTTCATTGAAATAATTTAGATCATAAAATTATAATATTCAATGGTTTTAAATTATAAATATAATATATTATTATCATTAAATTTTTTAATTAATTATCCTTAATAATACATTGAATTCCGGTGTAATAACAATTCAATCTTTTGTAATGTTTTAGTTTTAAAACTCGTTCTCTCATTCAGAAAATGGGATTAATTTTAAATTATTTACTATAAATTATGTGTTTTTTTTAAAACATTAACTCCATCTTTAGAATCAATTTTCCCAAATTTATTAAATAGATTTATTTTATTATTATGCATTATGAATACTATCTTCGGTAATGTTTATTAATCTGGTAAAATGGTAAACCATGTTGTTAAGGGTAAGAATACAATTATAAGAAAACCATAACTCTTTTCTTCGTATCAATGGATGGACTTTCAAAAATATATATTCTACTATTATTATTCATATTAAATCTAATAGATATATCTTTATAAATGAATTTTATTTTTAATTTTTATTTAACAAATATGAATATTAAATAACAACCCAAAACTACTGTAGTAATTACTTTATAAAGAGAAATATCAATTATATGTTATTAAAAATAATAAAGTAAATATAATATTGGCTTCATTACATGTCTAATTAATTTTCATGATGACCATTAATTCGTATAACTATAATAACATAGTTATTTCGATCTTATATTTTTATATTAATAATTTTAAAAAACAATGAATTTAATAATGAGAAAATTGATACAAAATATTGTTTATAGAAATAATCTGCTACTCAATTATTAAAACATAATTTAACAGTTTTTAAAAATTTATAATTACTTTTATTTAGAGGATAATATAATTATATATTTATTTATTGTCTATTTTACATCATAAATGATTATATTGTACCATTTTAATATTGAATTGTTCGTATTCCTTGTTAAAAATTAATTAAAATAACTATGTGTTAATTAAAAAGAAAAGGTTTAAATTGATGTAAATATTTGTCCAAAATATATTAGACGATGATATTAAAATAGTCACACATATATTCATCAAAATTGGTAATTTATCGTGGTTTTTTATAGGGATTGATTTTATTATATATATTATTATTTATGCAGTTTCCAAATGTAGCCCTCATCTCAATTATAAAATGAAACATCCTACCTCACCTCATCACATAACATTTATCCATAATTCTCGGTAATCCCCTACCATTTTTCCTTATCAACATCCCTATTTATATTTTAGATGTTCTAGTAATCTTTAAAAACCATTTGTAGTTCCCTATAACACAGTTTAGAGGAAGCACATAGACGAATTTCTAATGTCTTCTATCGATTCATTAAAACTTCAATCATGTTATACTATATCATAATTAGTTGTTTTATTATAATATATTAAAATATATATCATTAATATAAAAATATTTTATTTCACTTTTTAAATAATTATATTCCACCATCAATCCATCCTTCAAAAAATGATTTCACCACATCTGTATACGTACAACATACCATCTCCATGCTGTGGTGTAATTTATTTTTTACAAACACCTTACATATACGGGTATAATGATGAAATAATAAATATATATGATAATTAAAAAATGATACTAATTCTATAATATTATACAGCATGCACATCAATTCCATTCAACAATTTTGGGAATGATATCGCTGCTCTTTTATACGTAAGACTTATCGTCTCCACGATGCGATGTGAATCATTTAACCTGATATTTAAGAAAAAAAATGAGTATACACATGAATGGAATGAATAAATATGATATATATTGTACCATTATTATTACGGAAATGATATAACTTTATCCTAGGATGTGTAACATGAAGTCGTCAAAAAATCTGTATAAGAACTTAAAGTTGTGTTTATCTTAATAAAAAGTTTCAATGAAAAATTAAAAATAATGGATGATAATAGAATCATATATAATATCATAAAATTGAAAATTAATATGGAATAATTCAGTTACGTCATTTGAATCATTATAAATTAGTTTTGAATACATTCAAATGAAATCAGACCTAATATATGGGATAATTTTACAATATCACAACAATCCTATATTTTTTATACGAATGTACTTGATAGTTTATATTAATCATCCACATTCATGATTTATACATTTTTAATATTATTTATATTATTGAACAATTATTTAAACTAAAAATTATCCATTAGTTAATTTTTTTAAACAATATGATTCGAATCATTTTTCATTTTCGAAATAATATAATTTTTAACTTTTATTGAAAAATTACAAGAAGAATGTTTTTGAAATTATATGATGTGAATGGTTTTTTATAGTTTCATGACACCTCATTTCATTTAATATTACCATACAGTTTTTCAAGGATTTTTTCAAATAAGTTTTTTTTAAAATTTTCTAGCATTATATGATTTGAAAATTTATTTGATAATGAAATGATATTTTACTCAAGAAATAATTTCTTGTATTACATCAAAACGATTTTACATCTAAGATTACTTTATTAAAATATGGTTATGATTATATCCATATTATTACTATAATTTTATTCTGCTAAGGGTGGAAATATATTTATGAAATCAATTTTTTTTACATGTATTATTTATGATAGAATTATGTCCAATAAACAATTTTAACTACATGGGTTGTTCTATGATAAATGATTTATGTTACTATGGAACACGTTAGAATGTGTTCTTTTTGAGATGTGTGGGACCTATATCTCCTTCCAATGCATTAATAAATATTTATATCTCATGAGATTTACATGACTTAATGAAAAATATATTTGGTTCATTAAACTAGGACCAAGACAACATGTAAACAGATTACACTAGTATAATTTGTTTCCTATGATGGTCTTAGAAATGAGACTTGACTAATATGAAATTATTTTATATTCTTATGTGTATCCTAGAAAACATCATTCCTTATGTTATGACTTTTTGGGTTTTGACCCATATTTAAATTAAACATTTATCCCATGACATGATGTCACGATCGTTCATATGAAGGATAAGACATTCAAATGTTATGTTCTTATGCATTATGATTATAATATTATTGATATTTATCTTGTTTACCCTTACTGGTCATTTTATCTCCCCCTTTGATATGTTTCTTGTACCAAAACATGAAGAATATTATTATATAAGATATCTCAAAATGGAATATAGTAATAATGAAATATGAGGGAGACATGTTATATGATTAATGACTAGTGGTTTATGTATCTTCGTATCTAAATAATTAATACATATAGGATAATGTTTTTTATTTATTATATTTTGTAATCAATATACATTAATTTTGAATTATGATCAATGTGTTCAAAATATGGTCGTTATAGTTGGTATCCGATTAAATTTACAATTAGCCATGGGAAACTATTATGATATATCCTTAGATAGAACCCTCTGGATATGTCTATGAATAGGTTACAAAACTAGTATTTTAGAAATTCCAGTTAATAAACTAAAACAAAGTGTAATAAATTGAACTTTTATTCTTTAATATAGGGTTTTACTAATATTGTTAGTGTTTCTAGTACTATTCTTATTAGTTTTAGTCAATGGTTCTAATATGAAGGAACCACATTATTCTGAATGTGACAGAAAATGAAATGATTGTCCACCTGAGAAAAAAATGTTTTGGGAGATTGAATGAAAAATATTATAGCTATTATCACAAAACATTTTTAAGCTATAAATCATTCAAAACATAAAAACCAGAAAAAAGAGTGAAAATTTCTATTGATACATTTATGAGGAAACATCCATATTATTTCATTGGGTCTTCTAATCCATTAGTGGATATATAATGTATCAGTACCACAGAAAATATATTTTATATTCTATAATATTTGGAACATGATAAATTGATCTTAGCATTTTATCAATTTGAAGGTGAAGCTGATCGATTGTGGTATCATGTCATGATTTTGAGGATAAATATATGAAATTTATTCCATGGAATAAGATGAGTTCCTGATATTATTTTTCCATAAATATATTCCTCTTATTCCTTAAACAACGATGGAAAAGGAGTAACATGAACATAAGAAACATGATGATGAATTTGTTTGTAAAAATGATGAAAATATGACAAGACTTTAATTACACACTTATGTAATTATTATCTCACTAGATAACAGAAATGATCATTTATTTAATGAATTAAAACAATGAATCCAAATGGATTTAGGCATAATGTACTTTAATTTCTTTGATTAAATTGTTTGAAGTGATCTTTTGGTCTAGATGGAGATTGGAGTAACCCATATTTCCAATATATATTTTAAGAGAAAATGGAATTCAAATGAAAATCTAAAGACCACATAGAAAATAAGATGATTTTTCCCTTATGCTCAATGTGTGGAAATAAAAATGGATTAAATTTTCATGATGTAACTAATAAATTTTTTAATTTTCTAAAGGATGTCCATAGTGATGTTGAATGGCGATGTATTGGAAAAAATATGTATAGTTATGCAAAAAGAGAAAACAATACATAGACTGCACCTAATACACTTCATTTCTACAATTGAATGTAAATTGTTAATTTTTATAATCAATTCCCTAATCAATTGTTTTTTTATTAATATTTATGTTAACAAAATATTAATGCCAAAGAAAAAGGAATTCCACAGGCAAAAACTATTTTCAATGTGTAGTACGATAATGAAGTGGTGAAAGATAGACATACTATCACGGTAATGTATAAATTTTTTTATTTAATCCTAGATCCAATAACTCTTTTATTTATAATTAATTTTTTAAGGGTATCATCATATTTCCTCAATAATTAGATATCTAGTTATCTGTGATAACTCTTAATGCCACAACATTTTCATAAAATGTTTATAATTTATATCTGGTTGATTTTTTTGGGAATGTTCTTTGTGGAAAATATATGATCATTCCTATAGTGTGATTTTATGTAAATCTTGGCATTAATTTTATTTCTCTTTATGGATATCATATCATTTTCTATGTAAGGTAAATAACATTTCATATTCCAGATCAATCTATTATCATTTATTAATGATATTATTAATAAAACCTTCCAATAGAAATTTATTCCATATTTTGTGTCTTGATTCTGATAAGTGAAGGTTATTTATCTCAAATAGATGGGGAAAAATCAGGATTAAGAATATACCCATTGTACAATAGTTTGATGATTTCTTTATAGTGAAATTAAACGTTCTTCCACCAATTCGTGAATTTGAGCCTCAAAAATAACTCATACCGAGTGTTATTCTTATTTCAAGGACACCTCATATAATTCCCCCACTTAAGTTAATGGAATTAATTAAGAAACTCCAAGAAATTATTGTTAAGGGATTCATATGACCGAGTGTGCCACCTTGAGGAGAACCAATTTGGTTTATAAAAAATACAGATGGGTAAATAAGACCCAATATTGATTTTTGAAAACATAACAAGATCACTATCAATTAAAAATATCATCTTGTCATCATTGATGACTAATTAAACTAACTACGTAGAGCTCAATACATTTCCAGGACTGATCTTCGTTAAGAATATCATCAATTGTAAATCAAAATTTGGATATTCCAAAGGCAGTGTTCCGTACAGTGTATGGAAAATAATAATTTATATTTACTTTTTTCTTACTAATGCACCAATTATCTTCATAGACCTAATGAATATAGTCTTTATAGAATATATGGATTATTTTTTGGCAGTGTTTATAGATTATATTCTTGTATATTCTAAAAGTAAGGAAGAACATGAAGTCCAATTGAGAATTTTACTTATGACCCTAGGAAATGATATTATTTATGAAAGATTTACCAATTTTTAATTTTTTATTCATAAAGTTTAATTTTTGTGTCTCATAATCTCAAGAGATGGGATATTTGTGGATCAATAAAAATGAGATTTATTTGAATGATACACAAGACAATAAATAGTAACTAAAATATGATGTTTTTATTGTATGGAATGATATTATCAATGTTTTGTGAAATATTATCCAATATTATCTAATCCAGTAACCATGTTGACTTGGAAAATATTTATGATCATATGGATGGATTAATGTTAAGTGAATTTCAAAGAGCTAAAAAGAATGTTGGCTAGTGACACTATTCTAACAAAACCATTTAGTTGAAAAAGGGTAGTTATCTATAGTGATTCATCCAATAATATTTTGGCACTGTAACTCATGAAATATTATATGGTGGAAGATTATGCCTCATAGTAGGTGAAAAAATATGAGAAAAATTACCCAAATGATGATTTGAAGTTAGCGGTGGTAATATTTTAATTATTTAAATGGAGGCATTATCATAATGGATAAAGGTATGATATATATACTAATGATAAAATTTTGAAGTATATTTTCACACAAAATGAGATGAATATGCTCCAAAGATAATGGTTGGAGTTGAATATAGATTATAACTTCTCAATGAATTACCACCATGGGAAAGAAAACTAGGTGGTAGTTTCTTTGAGTCGACAAGACCATGTTATCATATATGTGATAAGGTTAAAAAAATCTCCCATAAATAAGGATTTGTAAAGCATGTATCATGAAATTTTAAAGGAGTTAGTGAAATACAATAATTCTCAAATGAACGTTCAACAATCTATACAAGTAAACATTATTGTTACAAAGAAGATATATCTATATCTACAAAAGAATGAGATTAATGTTCTGGAAATCAACATTGATTTTGAGGGAATAATATGGTTCAGGGATCGGGTTAGTATTCCTCCCATATCAAAAATAAAAAATGGATCTTTTTAATGATGGTAATATTTCATCATTCTCTATTAACCTAGGAAGCACAATAATACAAAGGTACCTGAAAGAGTATTTCTGGTGGGATGGAATGAAATTATTTGTTTTCAAATATTTATATCAATGTATGGTTTGTCAGCAGGTTATATTAGATATACATATGTCTAAAGGCGTCATACAATAATTACATATACATGAATGTATGTGGGAAAACATAACTATGGTATTTACCATATCACGTCCCAAAATATCCTAAGTAAATAATTGTATATTGGTTATAGTAGATCACTTTATGATGTTGGCACACTTCATTGCAATTAGATATGATTTATCTCTTCATCAACCTGCCATGATATATCTAAAAGAAGTTGTAATATTTAACAGAGTACAACTTTCTATTATAACTTCTAGGGATTAGAGGATTACTTAGATGTTCTGGAGAAGGATTCAAGATTCTCCAGACATAGAGTTATATTTTTGCACTACATATCATCCTCAAAAAGATGTTCAGTGTGAGAGGAAAATTACAACTCTATAACAAATGTTGAGATCTTTCCATATGGATTTTTATGGCGGTTGGGATCAAAATCTACCTTTGGTGGAAATTTAATTCCTCAATAACATTTACTGAAGTTTTTTTATGGTACTTTATAAAGACCTCGATGGAAAGATGTTCAGAACTATAACTTTTTGGGATGAAGTTGGGGAATGAAAGCTATTAGGACTGGACCTTGATGATTAAATGGAAGAGAAAGTTATATTTATTCAACAACACGTAAAATCATCTCATAGACCATGAGAAATGAATGTACACAAACAAATAAAATACAAAGAGTTTAGTGTGGGTGATTAGTTTATTGTGTAAATAACATTCTTGAAAAGAGTAATGAGGTTGGGATAGAAGGGAAAGCTGATCCCAATGTTTACCAGTCCATTTCAAATTATGGATCATCATGGGATGGTATCTTACCTATCGATGAATCCAATGAATATATATCATGTTCATTATGTGTTCCATGTCTCTATCATGATAATGTACATAATTTATACCTCACATGTACTAAACACATAAATCAATGTTCTAGATAAAGATTATTCTCACAAAGGTCAACTAATAGAGATTCTTCATTATAGCAATAATATTCTATGAAACAAGAACACTCTATATGTTAATTTTTAATTGAGTAACCATGAATTTGAGGACTGAATGTGGTAATAAAAGGACATGCTAGTGGAGAGTTATCATCATCTATTTATTTGAATGTGATTAATTTGGATGAATAAATTCAATTCATTGAGGGGGGGGGGGTAATATGAAACACCAACATGTTTTTGATGAAATATTTTCCATATATATTTTTTATTCTTTGTTAAATTTAATTAAATTAACTTGAAATTATAAAAAAACAATAAGACTCCATTATTATGAAATTAATCTTATATCCTGGTCATTTGGTCAGTGGGACGATTTATAAATATGTTATGAAAAGGAATTGTGAATTCATTGGTAACAAATTATTTAGGAAAATTGTAAATAACATATAAATTTTTATATTTAATTAAATTAAAATTGGTAATGAAATTTATTAGATATATATGTTATATACTAAATAAATTATTTATTATATCCATCCAATGAATATTTTAGTCACATGGTATGAATAAACCCTATTGGATGTATAAGAAACAATATTTTTAAAGGGTAATTTTACACCATTGAATGGATAACCCCTTTTAAATTAATATTTTGAAACATTAATAATTTTTTAATGGAAACAATAACAATTTTTTTTAATATTGATATAAAAATTTACATTTATTAATTTCTGATATTTTTCTGCAAACATTCATTTTATGATGAATAGTATAAATATACTAGATTTGATCATGAAACTATTTTTTTCATAAAAATAATTTATATCATTCAATTATAATATTCTATTGTTTTGACGTATAAATAGAATATATTTATATCATTAAATATTATTTCTGTAATTTTCATTATTTTTACATCAAATTCAGAAGTAAAAACATTTCAATCTTTTGCAATGTTTCAGTTTTTACAATTCGTTCTTGCTTTCCAACAATGGGATTAATTTTAAATAATTTAACTTAAATTCTCCATTTTTTAATTTATTTAACTAAACACCATATTTGGAATCATTAGGTCCAAAAAATGTAAAAAAGTTTTTTTTAATTTTTTTGGTATTATTAATAATAACATTAGTAATGTTTATTAATATGGTAAAAGGGTGAACAACATAATTAAGAGAAAGAATATTATTATAGAATTATCATAACACATGTTTTAATATCATTAAATGAGTGTGTTTGAGAATATATAATACTTGGGTTGAAATGGTTTCCATTTTTGTACACTTGTTTTAGTTTAGGATATTTAATTTATTTTATTTATAGAAATTTTAAATATGTCGTACTAAAATTTTATTAACTAAATCATTTTTAATACAAGTTTATTCTAAATATAATTTTGATTATAAATAATCATATAAAATATAAAATATTTTATTTTATCATGGTAATTTATTTTTTCTTTTTATGAAAAAAAAAATAATTACCATAATATCTCATACATTAGTGATGAAAAAAGTATTTAAATTATAAAAAATCAATAATTTAGCTTTTATTAAATTAATAAAACCCATTAAAATATACAAACACATGATAAAATCTTATTGGTTATGTTTAAATCGGGCATAATCATACAAGGGTAGAGTTATTGACCAATGGAAACCATAAAGAAATGATTATGGGAGATATATTACTTTAATTTATGGGCTTTTAAAACTGTCACAGTAATGATTTAATAAGTATAACTTTTATAATAATGGATTTTTAGAAGATAAATTTTACTAAAAGTATAATTTTTTAATATTGTATTTTTATATTCGTCATAATATTTTATTTGTAATTTTTATTCAAAAAAATAATCATTTTAAATAATTACACAAAACTATTTCAGTAATTATTTTATTAAGAGAAATATTAAATACATGTTATTAAAAATATTAAATTAAATAAGAATTTGTTATAAATTATAGGTATAATAAAATTTATATAATTCATTTAACTCCTCAGAATATAATAAAATAGTTTTTTGGAGTTATATTTTTATATTAATTTTTTTAAAAATCAATTCATAGAAAAGTGTCAAAATTGATACTATTGATTTTTTATGAGAATAAAGTTTTGTAAAATTGTTTCAAAATAATTAAACATTTTTTAAAAATATATAATCAATATTATCTGGTAGAAAATGATCTTATATATTTATTTACATTCTACTTGACATTAAATAGGTAAATATTACACCATTTTCAATTTGAAATCTTGATTACCTAGTGAAAACATAAATGGAATAACTAAGTGATAATTTAAAGATAAGGTTTAAATTGTCATAAATAGTTATCCAAAATTTATTGGTTGATGAGATTAAACCCCTATATCATATAATCTCTAAAAAAGGAATATTTTGGTGTGGTTTGTGTCAGGATTGATTTTATTATTAATTATTATTTATGTAGTTTAGAAAAGTGCCCCTCACATCAATATTAAAATAACACTTCCTCCCTCACAAATTCCAATCACTTTGTTCCTTCATACTTGGACATCCACTGACTTATTCGTTTTTAAACTTACTTAATTACATTCTATATGTTCATGTCTTCTTTGATGTCCACATCTAATGTTATAATAAGAGATTTAGAGGAAGCTTTTCGACAAGGAGGTAATAACTTCAACTGATTCTATCAAACATCATTCAAGACATAATTACTCTTCATTTGTTTTTCCTTATAAAGTATGAACATATATATCACTAATATACTTATATGTTATTATAATTATGAAACAACAATATTCAACATTCTATCCATCCTATGAAAAATTAAATCACCAAACCTAATTACATATGGGTTACCATCCCTACGATGTTGTCTAAAATGTTTCTCTCCATCACCTGACACAGATGGGTATAACGTTGAAAAAATATCTATATATGATTTTTATAACAAAATAATAATTAAAAAATATCATACAACATCCACAAAAATACCATTCAATGATTATGGGAATGATATCGTCATTAGTGCATCCATACAGCCTACCTTTTACACGATATGATGCGATGCATTCTACACAATCATAATTAAAACACAATTACATAAATGTATAGAATGAATAAATATGATATATATTATAATAATAGCATTATGAAAATTATATAAATATATTCTATGTTTTTTGACATGAAAATATCCAAAAAAACATCCATAATTACATAAAGCACCTAATATCTGAACAAAGAGAGATAATGAATTATTACAAACAAATAGATGTTAATATAATCTTATATGATATCATATAAATTACAAATATTCTGAAATAATTCAATGAATTCATTTAATTCTTTATACTTGTGTTTTAAATACATTAAATATATATCATACATATAGTAAGGTATAACTTCGCAATCTCATTATTCGCTGAGATTTTTTACATGTAAGTATTTACTTCATTATATTTATCAGCCATGTCCTTGTTCAGTAAATATTTAACATTATTTCTATTCTTTTAAAAAAAATTATTCCATTTTTACCCATTGGTAAATTTCAATTTAAAGGTATAAGAGATTAATTTTTCATTTTTGGTATGATATACTTTTCTTCTTTTCCAGAAAAAATATGAGAAGAAGGTTTTTAATCATATACAGAAAGGATGAACTTTTATGATTTCATGATTTTTTATATCCATGAAGGATACCCTTCATGTTTAAGAGTTTGTTTTCAGATAAAATTTTTTATTTTAATATTTTGTGGAATTTTTAGATAAGAAAAAGTTTTTACATAGAAATGATATTATAATCAATATTAAATTTCTTCTGTCATATAAAAACTATTTTTAGTCTCATATGACATTCAATAAATAAGGTTATGCTTCTATACATATTACAACAATTTTTTGATTATGTTAATGATGGAATTATATTTATCAAATCAATTAGTTTTACAAGGATTGTGTTATGATGGAACGATGTTTAAGAAACCCATTTTACACCATGGGTTATTCTATGATGAATGATTTATGTTTTTTTATGTCCCATGTAAGAAATATTTTATTTTGAGATGATTGGGACATATATATCCATCCATTTTGTTTGGTAAAAATTTATAACTCATTATAAAGACATTAATAGAATGTAATGTTAATCTGGTTCAGTAATACGAGGTCAGAACAACAAAAACCTAGTTCACTAATAGAGTTTGTCTACTATTATGGACTTTGAATGATCCTTGAATAATATGAAATGAATTTCTATGATTTTGGGTATTATAAAAAAATACCATTTCTTATGTTATGATTGTTGGGATTCCGACCATTTATTATAATGAAAATTTATCTCGTGACACGATATCATGATATTTGATGCGTAGGATAAGACTTTCATGTGGTATGCTTTTCTGTCTAATGATTATGATATGATTGATATTTTCCTTGTATATAAATACTGATCATTTGAGAGAACCCTTTCATATTTTTATTTTTCCCATGTCATGAAGAATGGAATTATGTATTACGTGTCATGAAGGATTCCAATTAATAATAAATATGCAAGAGACAATGTAGATGTTTTATGAACCAGTTGCTTATGTTTCCCAGGTTCTAAATACACTATACATATATGGTACTGTTGTGGAATTATTATATTTTTTAAATAATATACTTAAATTTTTAATTAATATCAACATATGTAATATATGGGTCGTTATATTAATATTTAAGGACCCATTCTATTCTTAATATAAACAATTCCATAAATGGTAAAACAAATTACTATACTGAAATATCAATGTCCAATAAAATTAAAATTAAGGTTTATAAATAATAATAAAATTGATCCCCCATAAATAAAAATGTAACTCAGGTTTGTCTCATTAAAAACATGTGAATACCCATATCAAATATTCTTTTAAATCATTATAATAACCTAAAGTACAATTATTTCTTTTGTAAAAAATTATTAATTCCTTTTTCCTATGATTAGTAAATATATTTCATAAATCCAAGTTGTAAAATATATCCATGATTAAATGAACCACATTCTCACCCATATTCTTAATCATATCATAGGACATTTATACTATGTAGTCTAAATTATCCAAATAAATCATATCCTTATCCATGAAAGGCATAATTTTATCTATATTATGAACACATTAAGGATTAACTTCCCAAACCAAAATGTATCACATCTAATAAATTTTTTATATATATATTATTAACCATTAAAGGTATCTATTTAAAATATTAATGAAAAAAATTAATTTACTTATATATTTCACGATTCAAAAAGCATAATATTTTAAATTCAAAACAAAAATATTTCATTCCAGTAACATTATACACCAACCATTAATCATACTTCTTCATCAAATTACGTTTAACATATTTCTATGGAAATGAAATATGAATAATGTATTTAGGTTCCAAAATAACAATATAATCATTCATCTAATTATTAATTTATATATTATTCGAATAAAATCACTTACCTTTAAAATCTACTTTACAGACTCATTATCATTTACTGTATAACCAATACTTGTACCACCTTTCTGATTCTCTTCATGATATTTCCACTTCAGAATTAAATTTTCATAATTCAAATAATTTAAAAATAAAAAATTATTTTTTATCTAAGATAATCATAGTTTCTTACATTGAATAGAATGATAAATAATAATGTGAGAAACCATTATCATAATTGAAGACAAAATGATCATGAAAGAAATCATTTATAGGATGTATAAATCGTGGATCCAACTTTTTTAATCTATAAAACATATTTTTTTACTATTTTCATCATATGCATGTTATTTTAAATCCATCATGATTTTTTGTGATGAGTTTTTGAATTCCAAAAGAATATCCCCCAGGAATGTCCAACTAGGTGCATTGTAAGACGTATTTTTATATACCATGTTAAGATTGAATTAGGCCTGATGCACATTGTCAAATTTGTTAAACCTAGACAAATAAATTCCAGAACCATTCCCAATTGAATCAATATAAGATTTATTTTTAGGAAACCACTAGCACAATATTTAACAAAAATCCCAGGGAATTTTCCAATACATTACTTATTATTGTACTTATCCATATACTTTAACATGGAGTTCTCACTAAGTTTGTAACATCATAGATTCCAAAGGATAAGAAATCCTTTACTCTGATACTGACTATATATACTTATGTTTAACATAAATATATATTACATCATTTTTTATTAATATTTATCACATTAAAATTTACATTACCATTGATTGTAATAATTTCATCTCTCTGGAGACATCGATCAATGTCTTATAACATGGTAAAATATCATTGAAGACACCTTAATGATTACCCATTTATTACACATAAAAAAACCCATTTTTCAATTAATGGGGAATCAAAACATAATAAATTGGCCAAATTAGATACTCAATTATTATAAAGAAAGGATATATGTAGGCATAAAATTATTATTATTGTATTATAATGTGATCATAACATTATAACTCCATACCCTTTATATCAATGATCATAATTAGGTTAGATGGTATAAATGTTGATAATTCATAAGACATGAACACTTAATTAAAAAAAATCATGGGCCATGTGATCATGTCTTATACATATGATGTAGACTAGTTGAAAACATAAAAATTGGTAATATTATTTCCAAAGTCAAGGCTGATTTCTAGAAACATATCCGTAAACTTCATTGAGACTACTCCGACTAGTCAGGACACACGACCATCCCTAGATGATGTCCTTTAATTTTAATGGACTTTACTTATCCATATTCATATATTGGATCAGGTTTCCACATCATTTAATAGTATATCTCGTTTCTTAATCATCGTAGAGTAAATCAGAAATCCCCATTTTCCCTTTGTGGATTTGGACACACAAGTTTTCTTTTTTGGACAAGGATGCTTTTATATCCTATTATGGATCATTACCATTAAATTTTTTTACAATAATTATATTATTAGAAATAAATCATTACCCAATGCATTGTATAGAGATACTGGTCCCATCAACCTTATATAGAAATCATAAATATATTTTATACAAAACACTGACCTTATGATGACCCATAAAAAGATATGGTATTCATATAACTCATATCATAAACTATTAAATGAAATTGGTATCAAAATCATTTAATCATATCATAACCTTTCAAAAATGGATATGATTCATTATCATTTTATTAAAAAATTGCCAATAAAATGAAGTGGTATACATAAACAATTATTCCTTGAAAAGGAACATGTTTCATAACCATATAAATCATTAAAGAGAAATGTATTTCATGAAAATTATTCCATAAAAATATACACCATTTAAGGAAGTTATATGAATGAATCATTTGGATAGTTACCTTATAAAGGAATAAGTATCATCTAAAAATTTTATATTAGATGGTATATAATTTGAAAATATATTTGAAAATAAATTTCATGAGGAAACTATACTCTCTCATTTCAAAAATTATTTGAAAAATAGAAAACATTCATTAATACCAATTTCTACAAAATTTAATTGAATTCTTATTAGTTAATCATTGAAAACATTTTGAAGACAATATTCTTTTTAGAAATGTAAATAAATTATGATAATAATATGAATACAATTACATTAAAAAAATATAAAATTATATTGAAAATATTTGGAAAACTTATTTTATTTGAATATTTATAAAATAATATTGAATACGTTTTCTTTACCGTTTTGTTGAAAAATATTTTAATACATTTAAATAATTCTTGAAAACATTTTAAACACCATTTTCTATGAAAACATATAAATGAATTATGGAAAAATTATAATAATAATTTAATTAAGTATAAATTTAAAATATTAAAGAAATTTATGAAAACATTTTGAAAAACATTTTCCATGAAAAATTATAGAAGGATTTTGAGTTTTTTTAGAAATAATGGTTTTTAAATGAAAAAATATTTCCTACTGAATGGATAAATAGTCACTGATTCTTAAATAACAATTTAGTTAATTATTTTATGTATAAATTTTTGAAAAATCGTCCCATAACAAGTATAATAAATTAAGAAGTATATGTTAATAAAATTCATTATTCTTATTGAGATATGAATAATAAAATTTCATTAACCGATGTATAATAATAAACAATTTATCTAAACAATGTGATTTTTCAATAAAATCTCAACACATAGAAACATTGAATAGTACTCCCCGTGAAAGAAAATGACATTTAATGAATCTAAAAATATAATGAAAAAAATTTGGTTTGTGATATAAAATTTAAAATTTATATATATACACATTAAAAAAGGAGCATAACATGGCATGTGTCTCAAAAATAGAAAATAGAAATAAAATTACTTTACAGATTTGGTATCCTTGGAAACATAAACCCTATGATATAATGATATATAAAAATACCAATGAATTTAATTTTATTAATCACATAATACATCAATTGTATGTAGAAACCCACATATATGAAAAAGGTTTTGAACATGTCTTATGTCTCATATGAAACAAATGTTAGATGTAAAAACCCATAACTTTATTCATGAATTTCATATTACTCATTAAAAACAAATTTATAATAAGTAAAATATTCTTATAAATATACTATAGTACCATCTTATTATATATAATATCAAATATTTTTCTATCAGGTACTTGTTACATATTTATTAACAATTCCATGTTAATGTTAGATTTTAGATAATATGTTCTTTGTTTCTTATATATGTTTGGATTTTTTTCTTGATCCTTACATAGAGATCAAAATTTAGTTATTTCTATAATTTAAACCATGATATACATATCATATATATTCATCATATATGTTTTTATTAGAACATATTTTGTATAGAAACATGAAATTGAATACATCGTTCATGCATAGGATATGCCACATGTATACTTAATTGATGATTCAATTATATATTCATATAATAAAAGAAATAAATAATAAAAAAATATATTAACATTATTATATAATTTATTTGTAATATATATCATATAATTTCACTAATCCATTTTTAATACAGTATGTACAGAGAGTGAATGAATCATATCTCTTTGAAGATGGAGTAGTCCATACATCCAAAAATGAAATTATCGTATTTTCAAAAATGGAAGGAATGAAGGTTCGTGTTAGATAATAATTAAATAATCACAAATATATGATAAATATCATATATAATTTAAAAAAATTATTTCCCTCATAATTCCAAACCATTATATTTGGTAATAAAAAAATGAACCACATCATTTCGTGAGGTAGAATTTCTCTGTATATAGGAATGATATGATCATTACCCAGTAGATGGAAGTGTGTTTATGAGTAGATAAAATCCATATAATTAAAATATTAAATTATATTCAGTATTCTAAGGTGATTATATAACCATTTTATAATAATAGATAAGGGTATATGGAATGAAAATTATACAATGGAGTTTGAGGAAGGATGATACTTTTTTATTGGGTAACTGTTATTGGATATCACCAATAAAACTCATTTTTTATATTTATAACAAAATTGGGGTTCATCTTATTAGGGTAGTGATTTTGTGATACTATTTTTTATATTATTCTTATGAGGTAAAATGCATTTATATGTGTGATTAATGGGGATAGTGGATGTATTTTTATTGTCGAGGAGGGGTGCCATTCTTTTAATTTTTCAATAGGTAAGAACAAATTATTAGTTTCCCTTTAATAGTTTTCAAAAAAAATTAATGTATAATTGATTAATGTGTTTGTATGATTAAAATATTTTTGTAAATTTATATAATTTTTTCCTTGGTCATTATGGTTCCTTATATTTTTTTTAAATTTTGTTTTTTCATTTAGGAAAATAGTTTTTCAAACCTATATAATTTAACCATTGGGACTATATTGATGTATTTATTATATATAAATATTATCATTGCTTTATAAATATGATATATAATTTTTCAAAAATAATAACCTCATGTGTGTTGGAAAATAATATTAAAACAAATATCATATAACATGCAAAAAACACTACTTTAAATCAAAAAATGGTAAAAGTGTTTATACATTTTATGGTTCAATATGTTAATTATAAAATATCATATGGTCCATTAATATAAAATAATTAATTTTTATTAATACTAAAATTAACTTGGAATAAAGTATCATTTTAATTTATTTTAAATCTATTAATAAAATATATATTTTTGTAATATAGAATTAATTTCAATTATGAAATTATTCATTTAATTTTAATATAATAAAAATAAACAAATCAGTAGGATTGAATTATATTAATTTCAAATAAATATAACATGTTATATTCACATAAATAAATAATGGATCATAATAATTCGTTATATTTACATTACATTTAATTTTTTAATCATGAGTTTATTAAGATTTTAATGTCACTAATTCATATCTAAAATGTAATGATTAATAATAATCATAAAAATAATTCATTTAAATTTAAATTTTTTTTGAATTAGTGAACATTTATTTTTACCATATCTCAATTTGTAATAAATGTTAATGGTAAGTAAATTACATTTTTTTCATTTTTTGTTACCTAAATTATGAAATAGTGAAATTTTATTTAATAGTAATCCACTAAATCATAAAATTAAAAAAATTAATTTATATAAAAGATATAGGAGAATCTAATGGTTTTTGGAAAAGTTTCTAATTCATTTTAGTATTATGTTAATGGTTTTGTCCCTTATTATACATAATTTTACATTAATGGTCTTAATTACTTTTTTCCAGTTTCACTGATATTTTTGGTAAAAAATAAATTTGATATAATTAGATTCAAAATATTACACTCATTAAAACATTTTATATTAGTTAATCAAAATTCAATTTAGATAATTGGATAAATTCAATTTGATTCTAATCCCACAAACATGGAAGGAAATCATTTTTTTGATGTAAAAATTTTCAAAAGTTCAGTAATTTTTTATATCTATATTCATTATAAAATTAATAAAATTACCTAAAATAAATTTTTAGATGTATAACTTCTCTTTTGTGACCTTATATTCAATTTAACATATAATACAACTTTTTTAATTATTTAATAGAAAAATAAAATTTTTGACTAAAATGTAGTATTTTTATCTATTCATCAAATAATGAATCTTCACATAAATATACCAAAAAAATCACTATAAGTTAATTTTTTTTCCTTTAATAATAAAATATAATTATTTTTTAAAATTAAAATTTATATAGGTTTAAAAATATAGTTTTAAAATAAGTACACCATCTAACGATTATAAAAACTCGAGATTTCATGTAAGGAACGATAATTGATTTTTTTGTGTTCTATAAGTCAAACATAGTGTGTATTATAATGAAATATAGAAATAGTATATCCATATAGATAAATATATATTTAGTTTCACGTTTTATGGTCCCGTGATTTTTAACCAGACTCAAATATGAATTTTTTCGAACTCTTGCATTTTCTAGATGGGTTGTATATAAAAACATAATTTGGGTTGATGATTTGTGAGTTGAGATAATTTTATTTTATTTATATTAGGATTTGGTAATGGATTAATGTCTTTCCCAAGTGGCTCAATGGGTTTCAGGAGCACTGAACTAGGTAGTGGTGTTCCCACATGCCTTGAATTGTTGGTCAGGCCATGCTTGTCAAACCTTGCAGCTTTCATCAGGTGAGGTAGAGGCATTCAAATGAGCTGCCAACTGTTATTCAATCCATTCTGGTAAACTATGTGGGTCACATTATGTATCCAGTTGCGAACACACATTCTATGCATAGTCTCTCCGACTGTGTGAGTCTAACTTTGTGTCATACCTGATTTTTTGTTTCGTGTTGAATTATATAATTAAATTCATTATTAATAAGGGATTTAATTAAATGTTCTGAAATATTGGTTTTATTTAATTAAAATAATATGAATAAAATTTAATTAAATGTTGTTGAATGTGGGAATTAATTTATTAATAATGAGGTTGATATGATTTAATTAAATGATGGTGAGTTGGAGAATTTATTTAATTAAATTTGGTTGGGAATAATTTAATTAAATTTTGATTAAATGAGGAGTTGGAATTTATCAAAGATGTGTAATATTAAATGGTAATAATAATAATAATAAGTTGGTTAATAATATTAATATATTATTTATTTTATTTAAATTAGGTTTTTATTTAATTAATAGAAGGGAATGATGGAGGGAGCCACACCCAACCATTCCCCTATGTTAGGAAAATCACACACCCCTCCAATGGGTGTAACACGGCCCCTTCTCATAGCTCATCATCATGTACTCATCTCCTCCATAATTCTTATCCAATGTTGTCTATCTTGACGAGGTATTCCCTTCTCCATGAGTTTTTTTCTTTATATCACCTATTTCGACTCTTCATTGGCTGGTTTCTACTAGGACAAAACTCATGGATTGGGTTTATTTTGCATTCTTCTATTCTTAAAATTTAAGGCGGTGCAGAAGATGTCTCAGGTCCTGTTGGTACATAATCTAATGAAGGCCACAAAATGCAAAGAAGTTTGTCTATATATTGACCAACATCGTCACACTCAGGTAAGGCTGTATACCTGTTTATTGGTTTCGAACACCTTGTATTAGGTTCTTTTGTTTTATTTGTGTTTTTGTTAATTATTTAGGGTTGTAATTGTCTTCGCCACACTAATTTTGAGTTCCAATTAATTTTATAAGGTGTTTCAATTAATTCTATATGTACGCACATTTTTTTTATGTGTGTGCATATGATAAGATACCAAATTGAGTTAGAAATAAAGGGATCGACCAATTCTATGAGGTAGGGTTCACAACATTTCATAATCGATAAATTACAGTAGTTTTTTATTATCATTATTGATAAATTTGACTGCAATTTTTGTAATGATTTATTGTTGTGTTAATTGTATTTTTAGATTAAAAAATCATTTTCTTCTAATAAAACCCCTAAAATGGAGGAGCTTTTCCTTCAAGCTAAAAAATGTTACTCGACAGATTCGTTTTCATAGCATCCTGATTTGTGTTTTCCTATGATTTTTAGTTAAATGTATCTATTTGAACAATGAAAATTTGGTTTCTTATCTGGTATATGTATTGCCTCTATTACATATTGACGCGCTGGGAATAACTGGTTATTATGAGTTATTTAGTGGTATAAATTGATATAATTTATTTTGAATTAGTTGTGTATTATGAGATTTTAATATAGATAAATAATTAGTGGATTAATTATTATTTATTTTGTGAGATCTGTTGTGATAATTGATTGTTCATTAATTATGATCATTGAGATTGTAATAAATATAATTAATCAGGGGATTTATTTGGAGATATTTGTTTTTCTAAGATGACATAGTTAGTTGTCAATTAATTATGTACCTTTGATAATATTATCTAGATAATTTATTTTTTTATTTAATATGAAAATTTATGAATTGAATGAGATAATTATGTCTATAAAATTAATTATAGAATATTAATTTTGATTTTGATTAAGTAGATGATGAAATATTTAATGGAAATTTTATACTTATTTAATTGTTGAGTTAACTAAATTTTTAGATGTGTTTTGTAAATTATATAATTAGTAATGGGATTTAGCTGGACAATTAATTACTAAATTAATTATTTGATAGAGATTTAGAACACAATAATTCTTAATTCAGAAGTACAAATGGTATCAAAGTCTTCATACTTGTGAGTTAATATAATGGGAACACGATCATTCTAAATTGAAAAGTTCAAATGGTAACATGGTCATCATGAGTATGAGTAAAGAGAATGGTAACATGATAATTGTAAATTAAGAAATATATGTGGAAACACAGTAATTATACATAGGAGTAGAGAGAATGGGAACATTATCATTCTAGTGAAAATTAATCATGGTGACATGGTCATCCTATAAAAGTTTTTGATTTTGGAAGCTTTGGAAATGAGTCCAATAAATGTTACATTAATTAATTTAAATGATGGATATCCATGTTACATCTTCACTTGGGAATATTTTGATCTCCATCATGATTTGAATCATGTATTGAGTTTTGATATCAACTTTGAATACATCCGAATCTCACATGATCTAAATAAGGAATTAATATATAATATCATCTTTAAATAAATTAGGCTCAGGAATCATATGAATAAGGTAATTAGATTTGATATGAACATAAATATTTCATAACCTTGTGTGAGACGAAGAAGGTATTACGATAACATATTTCCTAGGGAATGATTCAGGATTTAGTATGAGAAGATGTTAGTAATGTGGTACGTGTATCCATGAGAACCATGTACTTATGTAATGGTAAGATAATGAACATTAAAAAATGTGATAAATAGTTCATTACATAGTATTTATATATATATATATATATATATATATTCTATGTTCAGACACTTATTTTGGATATGACCCAATGTAGGTATCCCCATTAGGTGTCCCTTTGGAAGATGGATGGGTTGTTAGTTATTTATTCAATTATTTTGTTTCATTAATATAAATACACAATATTTGTAATATTAAACTAATATGAATGAGCTAGTCAACTAGTTTTCCAAGCCTATTGAGATATATATGTCACTCCCTATTCGGGCTTCTATTGCATTGTGGTACCCGAGTAGACTTTATTGTGATCAGGATATTGGAACTTGCTGTTAATGATTGATATACCTATGAGTTATGAGAAAAGGACCGAGTGGAAGTTCAGGTTTCTCGTGGAGATTAACATTAGGGAATTGAGTCATTTTTTATTAATGTATTGAGATATAAGTAATTATAATTTTTTAATATCATTCAAATATATATCACTATTACATGCTAGTATTTTACAAACTGGCCACGTCCATTTTCTTTATTTAGTTGATATTTTAATTCTCTTCCAATGTTTTCATCAATTTGTATAATTCAATACTGATGTGAAAACTATGATATAAAGGAATATTCTCTCCACTCTCTATATTTACACATTCTCTTCTAGTTAGAAGACTGTAGCGTATGGGGAGGTTTACATGGGTACTTGTACCGACTAGTCTGGCTACCAGTTTGATGATAAGCTAGGTCAAGACAATACAATGTTGTATCAATGGTTCTGTTTTGTTTCATTTCCTTTCTCTTTCTATTTTGGGATTGTAGAAATGAGACAAAAAACGTGTCAACACTCGATTAATAGTTCTATATGAGACTATCACCATGTGTAAGGGAAAGTCCAAGTGGGATGTGTTGGAAATGATGTTTATGCAATTTTCCATTATAGTTAATGTTATTTCACTTTTTGTGACTCTTTTTTTTTCGTATGCTTATTAAAGAATTTGAATTTTTGAAAAAAAAATTGGTGGCATGATATGGAAAGGAATTTTCATTTCATGAATCATCTTAGGAACCTAGAGATTCACATTCCATATATATAACATGCCATGTCGTTGAATTAGTAGGAATCATTTTAATTTGGATTATGTTCCTTGAGTGGAATTCCATGTTTTGATCTATATTAGAATTCCTTTTGGAATAATATTTTTTAATGACTACATTCCATGATAATTATATTATTAAAATGATTATTTTTATTCCATTCTCTATGTTGTATCATTTTTTTGTGTTACGACTTCTGATAACATGCTAGAGATGATTATATGTGAAAATAACTGCATGTGTGAAAACAATATAGATGTCATTACGATTGGAGACATGTCTCAGAACTATATAAATATGAAAAGGGTAACCTTGTTATTTTAACCATTTGAGAAGTGGTTTCTAATGATAAAATATTAAATTGAAATTGGATGTGGAATATGTGGTGAAAATTCTAGTGGTAAGGCGTATATGATCCTTTTGAATTGGTAGATGGACACCCATGTGACTGTGTCTTGTATAACCATTGTGTGTTTCGAAATGGTTATAAAATTTAAATCATTTGGTTTTGATTTAAATGGGGTTTTAGGAATTTAAAATTCTCATGTGGACCCAGGTTGGAATGTTGGGGCTTGTTTTTGTGAAATGAAATGTTATGGGTTTTTTTAGACCAACGATTTAATAAATGGTGACATCTGAGGTCAAATTTTATGTTAAAATGTATTTATATGCTATTTTTTATTTTCAATTAAATGTAACTAAATGTAAATTTTTTAAAGAGGATAATTGTTATAGATTTCTAATTTTCCTATGGGTTTTTTATTGAAAACAATGTGACTTGTTGTGAATTCATTAAAGTGGTTAAAGGATGAAATGAATTAATGAAATGGTTAAAATAAAAAGGGGATTTTGAGCCATGGAAATCTTGTTTTGCATGACAATGATATTGGATCAATGCTTATACTTCACAAGGGACTAGATAATAGTAGATATCACCTATAGAGATTAGTATTCCTTATCTCCACTATGAGATTTTGATTTTGGTTTCATTTGGGTGTTCTTGAATCCAGTATGAATTTCTGGATTTATATGACACCCTTGTATAGATGGGTGGTCCTTGATCATTAACTCTTTTTATGGGAAGAATCGTTAAGGAATGCTTGATTTGGAAAGATATATTACTCAGTATATCATCATCCATGTTATGGTTGTTTGATATGATGTGTTGTAGATTTTTTTATACTGTCAGGGTAGTATATTCTTTAGTCTTTTTGAGACATGGGTGTTTTGAAATTCCTCTTAGTTTAAATATTTTTATTTCATGAAAGATGTTTGGATGTGTTTACCATGGTTCAAGTAATGTCACATATGTGTTCAAGGTGTTTTTGATATACTTTGCTTGTGAGTGAATGGACATTTCATTCGGCAACATGGAAACTCATAATAAGTGTAGTATCACATCAGTTCTATTGTATGTGTTTGTGATTTCTTGGAATCATGACTTTAATAAGGTTGGTAGTTTACACAAATCATTAGAAACACTCTTAGTTTTTGGAAGTGTTTTTGTGATATGCTTCAAAAGAAGATTGATGCCATGGTTGATATATAATTGAGTTTTGGTTGAGGGAATGTCAGTAGATGAAGCCTGGATTTTTGAAAAGAGTCGATAGGTAATAGTTTAACTAATAGTTTTTTGAATTTGGTTTACACATAGTATACTCTTGAAAATGCGACAAGCTTGTTCCCTTTATCAACCTCATCCTCGAAACACTAATACAACATTAGTATTATGAAACAATAATGTTTTAAAGGTTGTTTTGTTGGATATGTGGTTGTCATCTAGGTTTTATGCTGGATGTGGGGTTCTTTGGGTTATACCTTTTGTTCGTGTTGGGAAATGATAGTTTTCAAGTATGCATTCAATGGATTGACATGGGAATTTCATTAAAAGTCGACTAAGGACATTATCATAGATGTTTTTGATGATGGAATAATTTTGAAGGAACGTAGCCATCTTAAGGTAGAGTATGGGATTATGGGATGACAATTTATTTCAATGGATGAGTCATGGTTTGGGTGTTTGCCGATAAATTCTAAGAACCTTAATAGAAACCACCAGCAAGTGGATGGATGAAGGGATGATGATGGGATCTTGTACATCGTTGTGATGGTTTGGATAAATTCAATTTTTATGTTTTGATTGGATTTAGATATTTGTATCGAGCTTTTAAAGGCTTTAGTTTCTAGGCTTGTGAAATGATTATTGGTGAATTTGGGATTTTTGAATAAAAAGAGACAGTTCAAATTTTACATCATGACCTCGGTGGATTTTTCAATGTTTTAGGGTTCCTGATTTCTTCTCAAGGTCAAGAAATTTTTAAGGATGGTTAGTTGTAAAGTATTTTGTTTTTTTACTAGACTAAGATACTAATGTATTTGAACATTCTCATTTACTATATGGGTTGGTTTTAAAACTAAACATTGGGTTTATGATTTGTGAGTTGATTTATATTTATTGTGTGGGTCTCGGGCTTTGTTAAAGGCTCAAGTTGTTCCCTAGGTGGGTTATTGGGATTTAGTAGAACCAGACTATGAAATGGAATTCATTTAAGCTGCGTACGGTTGGCCGAAGCATGCGGGTCAAACCATGCGACTAGTGATTGGTGAGACAGAGGTGTTCGCACGACCTATTCATGGTTAGTCAACCCATGGAGGTCTACCGTGTGTGATAATCTAGATTTCAATTAGCAGATATAGGATCTGTCAGACCGTGCAATTAAAACAGAGCGGCCTTCCAAGTTTTATGTTTTTGGTTAAACTATTTATTTAAACTCATGAATTAAAAGATATTTATTGAATTTTGTGAAACATGGGATTTATTTAACTAAAATGATTTTAAAAGAATTTTATTAAATATAATTAAATGGGTGAACTAATTTATTTAAATTGAATATGAGATAATTTTATTGAATGATTAAGAGTAGGAGAATTTATTTAATTAAATTCAGTTGGGGGGAATTAAATTAAATGGTGATTAAATGGGATGTTAGGATTTATCAAATTAGAAAGAGTGATAATAATAACAATATAGTTATTATTATTATTATTATTATTATGTTAATTTTTATATTTAAATTATTGTTTTATTTTATCTTTTGAAGGGAATAATGGAGGGAGTTATACCCCAACATTCCATAATGTAAAGATAATCGTGACCTGTAGTACCCCTTGTTTTGGTATGTAACCCTTTATTGATTCTTTTAATGGTTATAATGTTAAGGGTGTCGTATGTGAGAGATGGGAGAACTCGGAATGATGTTTTGGTGAGAAAAGGGAAGCCGCACGGGTGGCGCACGGTTTGTCTAACCGTGTGGACAAATCATGCGAGAAGGGTGGTATAGGCCGTAGCTAATGCATGTTTAGTGCACAGTTTGTCAAACCGTGTGAACTAACTGTGGAGAAACTTAAACGAGATCCTAAAAAAATGGATATCATGAGTTTTTGTCTCTATGTGGCTCATTTTTTCTCCTATGTGGCCCTAACATTGGATTTTGGTTCTCCTAAGGTCAAAAAGGGTTCTCCCAACGTCCCAGAGGTGATCTGAAGGCTTCTCTTGATGAATCGAATCTAGATTCCTGAAGAATGTGATCATTCTTGTTTGGTTTCTCAGATCTACATAGATCTACTTCTCCCCTTATCTCTATTTCATAGATCTACGCCCATTATGGGAATACCTGAGTGTGTGGATTCCAAACATGATGAGATTTGGTCTTGGTTGTGTTAGGATAATATATCTAAGTAGGATCCTTGGTGAATCGACCCGGTTTACTTGAGAGTTCCTAGACGGTTGTGGTTTTCGTCAAAACCATTGAGTTAGAAGGATTCACTCTCGAATCTTCTTGCTAGAATTGATTGGATTACATTCAAGTTGATTTATTTGAATGGATTTGATTTTGAAAATCATAGAATAAATATTTTTTTGTGATTATTTATGGCTCTGATGAGATTTTGAAATCTTGGTGAATTATTGTGCAAAGTGATTTGGACTGTTGAATTTAAAATGTTGATTTTAAATAAGGAATTTTATGAAATTGTAGTTGGTTTGATGAAAAATGGATTTTCAATAAAATTGGTGTTTTATTGAAATGATTTGAGAATGAAATGAGTTTAATGGAATTGTTTTTCAATAAAAAAAGAGTTTTATTGAAATGGTTTGGAATTGAATTGGTTTTTCATTGAAATAGTTTTAATGGAAATGGTTTTCAATAAAAATTTGTTTTTATTGAAATGGATCTTTGGAATGATTTATGGGAATATGTGTTGTGTGTTTATATTGCATGTGCAAGCCTTAGTTGAAATAGGACCTTGTGCTCTGGGCCAAACGTTTAATGGAACATGGTAACTATATGTATGAGGCTTTATTGAAATATGACCTCCTAATTGGTGCCAATGGTGTAATGGCACATGGGAAACAATTACCTTTCGATGACTTGGTAGATTGACAAGAAACCGCTCATGAGTATGAAACTATCATAACATATCAGGCATGGTCGATATCACGATTTTGTGAAATGGTTGGGTATGCCAAAAAGAAATGTTTGGGAAATTGTTCTAAAGCTTGTTTGGTTATTTTTCTGAAAAAATAACGTGCTATAAAATTGGATTAAATTTCTCTTGGAATGCCTTTGGTTATGAATTTTTTTGGAATCTTGTTTATATTTATTTATAAACTACTTTTGAGAAACAAATTTATATAAACTCTTTTTATATAGATGTGGCTATGTCTTATATCCTAGTGGTGTGAGTAGAGTAGTCATTGGGGGAAACATACTGAGTTTTATACTCACCCCTGCATTGGAACGTTGGTGCTTCTACATATGTCGTATTCTGAGACACAGTTAATGGTAAGGAATCTCATTACTAGAGGTTCATGGTGATTCCTGGGAGATGTGGTGGTGCTAGGTGCTTGGAGATCGATGTGGAGCTGTAGAGCGTGTCTTGGATTGTGTTGGGTCTTTTGGTTAGTCTTCCACTTGGTTCTCTGATTTTTTTTGGTTATGTATTGGTTTGTGGAATAGTGTAGTTCTCTTTTGGTAATGCATGAGTTAGTTGTTTCATTAACAGGCATCATATAGTGGGTTTTAGTGATTTTTATCTTAGTTTATTTCTCAAAGGGTAAATCGTCCTCCCACTTGCATTGAATCCCTTCGTCATTTATTTCCAGCCTTTGGCGCCTAGGGGATATTGCTTAAGGCCTAGTAATGGATCGTTGTACTCTTAAAAAAATGAGAGTTGGTGGGTTAGTACAAATGGTATCAGCTTATTTGGTCCTTTCCTAACAACTGGTCATCGATGTTCTTGGTCTTGGAGTTGAAATTCATTCTTTTCTATTCCTTGGGTCGAAATATTAGACATGTGTAGTATTGTTGGAACATGAAATGTATATCATAAAATGATTTATCTATCATGATTATGCTAAAATTCAAGTTACCAGGGTGTTGGGTACATAATTGTTTTGGATACACTTTTAGAATGTTTGAAATCTCATTGTCATGGGTTTAGAAAATGAGAGAAGAATGACATGCATTGTATAAGAATGACATCCCACTAGGATTTCATATCTCATTGTGATAAATGAGTAAGGATATTGTGCATGGTGCCAATTTTTTAAAAAAGAATAAATTGTTTTCATGTGAAAGACTTTGAAAACAGGGTATTTGGTGTATTTTGAAAGTAGGTTGATTTTCCAAAAGAATTTTGAATGTTATTAAAAATAGTTGAACATGGAAAATGGTTGTTTTTGGAAAAACAATGTTGGGATAGATGATGTGATAGAATTTGAATGCTAAGACATTAGTTTCTAGAGAGTGAGATTGACTGAGTTTGTTGTTGGTTTAGAAAATAGAACCTGGTAGGCATCATTGAAACCAACTCGAAGAAGCTATGGAAAATGTGGTTTCACCAGAACCACGTTTGAACCTAAAGCTGGTTTAGAGTATTATCCATGATTTTCATGCTGTGGATATGGGGATCTGGAGGAAGGAACCATGGAATGTGGATCATACCATCCAGTTCATGAAGCAAAATCCACCGATATTTCGGGGTGATGCTGAACCCGAAAAGGCGGAGGTGTGGCTAAGTAGGATGAATCGTATCTTCAATTTCATCGGTAGACCATCTGAGCTCAAGGTCTACATGGAGACTTATATGCATGAGGATCTTGCTTGTCAATGATGGTATTTAGCGGTTCATGAGAAATTTAATTAAGGCCTTACCTGGGAGGATTTTGAATAATTGTTCAACAATCAATTCTATCCTAACATGTTTAAGATCCAGAAAATGATGGACTTCTTCAGCGTCAAACAAGATAGTCTCTCTGTCATAGAGTATGTGGTTAAATTCATGAATTTATTCTGTTTTGCACCAGTGGTTGTAGAAAATGCATCGTTGAAGGCACACATCTTCGAATCCGGGATAAGGGTGGAGATTCAATCAAAGATTTCGGTGCACTGTATTATGGATTATATAGAGATGGTGGACAAAGAGACTATTGTTGAGCGTGATATCTCGGGTTCGATGGGATGATCCATGATGATACCTACGGGAAATGGTGGGAACTCAACCATTGTGAATAAGAGGAAAAGGGACATCTATTTCGATTGTGCAAGTGGAAATCAGAACCAGATGACGGGATCAGTGAACCTTCCTCCATGACCCAAGAGAAAAGTAGGTTGCGTTTAATGTGGTTCGACTGACCACATAAAGCAAGAGTGAATGGTGCAACCTAGATCATTTCATAATTGCAACAATATGAGACATCTTCAATGCTATTTTCGCAATTCTCCTAGGTCAGGTACTCGAGACACTTTTCAGGCGTCACAAGAATGATATGCTTCGACAGGATGTGGAAAAAAGAATCATTCTCACCACTATAACAGATCTTTCCATGTAAATTATCTAAATACCATGACTCCTCAACTAGGGCTATCTCAGTAAAGCAACAAGGATAACGGTTCAGCAACGATGTAATTGTATGGAGATAAGAAAAAAATGGTCGATGATCAGACATGACCATCTACTGTGAGAGGTATGATTCTTTTGAATTCTACCCTTGTGAAAGTGTTGTTTGATACTGGTGCATCTCATTCCATCATTGCTTCTCATGCTGTTGATCTTCTATGTTTAAAACTAGAAGTGATGCATTTTATTTTGAAACTAAAAACACTTCTTGGTGAAAGAGTACGTCAAGCCTTTCTGTGCAGAGCATGTGCTATAACTGTTGATGGAGCTGAGTTAAAATAAGACTTCTCAATGTGGGACATGGATGACTATGATGTAATCTGATGTATGGATTAGTTGACAATGGATAACACTAACATTGACTATTATAATATAATGGTTAGATCTATGACTAAGGATGACATCAACCATCTCTTCTGAGGAGAGAGGATGGTAAAGAAAGTTGAAAAGAGCTTGTGGGCACCAATGGTGGGAACAATCTCTTACCAACTGGCAGAATTGACTTTTTAATCAATGGAAGAGATCGAGAGAGATAGTTTTCTAGTAGTGGTGGATCAATTTCCATATGTCTTTCCCAATAACTTCTCAGTGTTACCACCTCTAAGGGAAGTGGTGTTTACGATTGATCTCATTCCGGGGACCAGTCCTATTTCCCATCTATCTTATAGGATGGCACCAATGGAATTACGAAAATTGAATGTGCAGTTAGAGGATCTAGAAAGCAAGGGTTTAATTGGACCAAGTACTTCTCCATGGGTAGCACCAGTGTTGTTTGTGACGAAGGCAGATGGAACTCTTCGGATATGTGTTGATTATCATAAGCTTAACCACGTTACGATAAATAATAGATATCCACTTATTTGCATTGTTGATCAATTTGATCAATTGAGGGGAGCTCAATGGTTCAACAATATTGACTTGTGATCAGGATATAACTAACTGCGAGTTCATAAAGAAGATATTTGAAAGATAGCATTCAGAAGTAGATATAGCCACTACGAATATGTATTCATGCCTTTTGGTCTAATGAATGCACAAGTGGTATTCAAGTATTTGATGAATCATATATATCAGTGATATCTAAATTCATTTGTTGTGGTGTTTTTGGATGATATCTTGTTGTATTCAAAGACAAGGTATGATCATGAGGAGCACCTGGAAACAATGTTACAAATCATGGGAGATCATCTTTTGTATTCCAAATTATCAAAGTGTTATTTTTGGATACATGAATTATGTTTCCTTTCCCATGTTATTTCTGAGAAAGGAGTTTCAGTTGACCCTAAAAAGATAGAATCCATTATCTCTTGGAAACCATTGAATAATGTGTTATATATACATAGATTTCTTAGTATAGCTAGTTTCTACCGACACTTTGTGCGTGATTTGTCATGGATATAGTCACCAATGAAAACTTTGGCAAAGAATAATATTCCATTCCAATGGACATAAGAATGTAAGAAATTTTCTAGGAACTGACGGTTCGTCATACATCAGCAACCATCTTGATCTTTCCTGAATTAGGATTGGGGTATGTGGTGTATTGTGATGCTTCGAGAATAGGGTTGGGTTGTCTTCTCATGTAAGGTGTCCATGTGGTTTATTATGTATCAGGGTAGTTAAGGGTGCATGAGAAACATTACCCAACAAATGACTTGGAGTTGGATGTAGTCGTCAATGATTTGAAAACAAGGAGACATTATCTCTTTAGTGAGAAATTTTCTATGTTTACATATCAAAAAAGTTTGAAACACATTTTCTCACATCGAGATTTGAATTTGATCCAACATAGGTGGATGTAGTATCTCCAAATGATTGAATTTGACTTGAGGTATACACTAGGAAAAGGAAATTCAGTGGCGTATGCATTAAGTATAAATTCATATGTTCAGTTAGAAAAAGATTCATTAGATGAATAGCAGTTGATGTCGGTGTTAGCTGACATGGATGTGGAATGTGAAGACAGATGTGATGTTTTTTTTCATTTCTGCTACACTTATTCTTGATTTAGTAAATATGTTCAAATAACCACAAACATCCAATGCAGAATGTCTATTTTTATGTTCAAAACTCAATGGTGGGGAGACCATTGATGGTTGTAAAATTGATGGGGGATCAGTTTTGTGTTTCATAGATCAGATGGTTGTACCTATGGTTTTTCAAGACCAACTCCTCCATTCCAATCACCATTCAAGATGGGTTTTACACCTAGGTACACCGAAGATGTATAAGGCATTGAAGGCGTAGTTTTGGTGGAACAACATGAAAAATACAAAGTAGCCAAGTTCGTTTCGCGGTGCTTAACTTTTCAGTAGGTTAAATCATAGCATCAAAGATCAGCTGGTATGTAACAATCATTACCTATCCTAGTGTGGAAATGGGATCAGATAAAAATGGATTTTGTTATAGGTCGTCCATGAATAGTCCAGAAACACGATGCCATTTGGTTGATAGTGGATCGTCTAACCAAGTCGACCCATTTCATCCCTATTCGTGAAAATCATATGGTGGAAGATATTTCAAATATAAATATCCGAGAAATGGTAAAGAGGCATGGTATACTAGTGTCTATAGAGTCAAATAGAGATCTGAGGTTTACATCTCGTTTCTGGAAATCATTACAGCAAGCCCTTGGAACTCAGTTGACTATGAGCACGACATATCATCCTCAGACGGATGGGAAATCCGAGCAGATGACACAAACATTGGAAGAAATGTTGCAAGATTCTGTAATGGATTTTGGTGACTCATGGGAGGAGCATATACCCTTAGTGGAGTTCTCATAAAATAACAGCTATCAAGCCTTGATATGCATGGCTTCATTTGAAGCATTGTATGGTTGTCCTTGTCGTTCTCCACTATGTTGGGTGGAAATGGGTGAAACTACACTAGTAAGTCAAAGCCTTGTCCAAGAGACAACATAGAAGATCCAGTTGATTAGAAATAGAATGGAGATGGCTCAGAGTTTTCAGAAATCTTATGAAGATCACCGTCGAAGGCATTTTTCATTCGTTGTGGGTGATCATGTCTTCTTGAGGATCTCTCCATGACATGGACATCGATGTTTTGGGAAGCAGGTCACGTTCTCTCATAGATACATTGGCCCTTTTGAGATATTGGAATGAGTTGGAGAGGTGGAATATCTATTAGAATTTCCACCATGGTTCAGTTTGGTGCATAATGTGTTGCATGTATCTCAGTTGAAAATGTATCTGCCTGATCCTGACCATGGGATTAGTTGGGATCACATTGACCTAGAGCCAGATACTTCATTAATATCTATCCCGGTATGGATTTTGGATAGGCAAGAGAATGTCTTGCATGGAAAAATAATCGGTCTAGTGAGGGTTTCATGGATGCATGGTCAGATTCAGGAAGAGTCTTGGGAACATTAGAAGGAAATGAAAGAGCAGTGGATGGAACTCTTTCAGTTGGGTAAAGGTTTTCTACTTTCCAGGGATGGAAAGACTAATGGTAGGGAGAATGTAGTACCCCTGTTTCTGGTATGTAACCATTTATTGATTCTTTTAATGGTTATAATGTTAAGGGTGATGATGGGGAGAGTCAGGAGAACTCAGAATGATGTTTTGGGGAAAAACGGAATCTTCACGTGCAGTGCACGGTTTGTCTAAACCGTGTGGCCAAACCGTGCGGATATGGTATTGGAGGCATTAGCTTCTACATGGGAAGTTCATGGTTTGTCTAACCATGTGGCCAAATCAAGCATGAAGAGTGGTAGGGGCAGTAGCTAATGCAGAGTTAATGCACAGTTTGTCAAACCATGCGAACTAACCATGCGACCACTTAAACGAGATCCTATAAAAGTTGATATCACGCATTTTTGACTATATGTGGCTCAATGTTTCCTCCTAAGAGACCCTATCTCAGGATTTTGGTTCTCCTAAGGTCAAACATTGTTCTCCCATCCTCTCGGAGGCGATCCGAAGGCTTATCTTGATGAATCGAAGCCAGATTTTTGAGGTATGTGATCTTTCTTGTTTGGTTTCTCAGATCTACTTAGATCTACTTCTCCAATTATTTTGTTTTCATTGATATACATCCGTTATGGGTAGATCTATGTTTTTGTATCCCAAACATGATTACATTTGGTCTTGGATGTGTAAGGAGAAGATATCTAAGGAGGATCCTTGGTGAATCGACCCTGGTTTCTTGAGCGTTCTTCGACCGTTGTTGTTTTCATCAAAACCATTGAGGTAGGATGATTCACTCTCGAATATTCATTCTAGAATTGATTGTATTATATTCAAATTGGTTTATTTGAATTTATTTTATTGTGAAAATCATAGAATAAATCTTTTAGAGTGATGATTTATGGTTTTGATGAGATTGTGAAATCATGGTGAATTTTTGGGCAAAGTGATTTGGCTTGTTGAATTTAAAATGTTTTTTTTAATTATTGATTTTCTGAAATTGTAGATGATTTGATGAAAATTGGGTTTTAAATAAAAATATTGTTTTATTGAAATGGTTTATTGAAATGCCTTTGATGGAATTGGATTTCAATAAAAAGAGAGTTTTATTGAAATGGTTTTGAATTGAAATGGTTTGGTATTGAAATGGATTTAGTGGAAATTTTTTTCAATAAAAAGTTTTTTTCATTGATAGGGTGATTTGGAATGATATATGGGAATATGTGTTGTGTGTTCATTTTTCATGTATGGCTCTTGGTTGAAATATGACCTTGTGATCAGTTCCAAATGGTTAATGGAACATGGTAACTATATATATGAGGCTTGGTTGAAGTATGAAATTGTTCTCAGTGAAAAAGGTGTAATGGATCATGGGAAACAATTACCTTTTGATGACATGATAGATCGACGAGAAACCACTCATGAGTATGGAACTGTCCTAACGTATCATGCATGGTTGATTTCACGGATTTGTGAAATGGATGGGTATGCTAAAAAGAAATTTTTGTAAAATAGTTTTAAAGCATGTTTGGTTATTTTTCTAGAAAAATAACATGTGTGAAATTTGGTTTAAATTCCTCTTAGAATGACTTTGGTTGTGAATGGTTTTGGATACTTGTTTATATTTAGTTATAAACTAATTTTAATAAATTATTTTACATAATTATTTTTTATATAGTTGTGGCTAATTCTTCTATCCTTGTAGTTTGAGTAGGGTAGCCATTGGGGAAAACATACTGAGTTTTATACTCACCCTTTCATTGACACATTGGTTATTATTGAGATTTCGTATTTTGAGTCACAGGTAAAGGTAATGCATCTCATTACTAGATGTTCGTGGTGATGCTTGGGAGATGTAGTGGAGCTTGGTGTATGGAGCTCGGTTTAGAGTCATGGAGTGTGTCTTGGCTTGTGTTGGGTCTTTTATTTAGTCTTCCCCTTGGTACTCTGATGTTGTGTCAGTTATGTATTTGTTTTTGGAATAGTGTAGTTCTCTTTTGGTAATGCATGAGTTGGTGTTTTCTTTAACATTCATCACATAGTGGTTGTTAGTGATGTTTTGGTTGGTTTATTTCTCAAAGGGTAAATAGTCCCCCCACTTTCATTGAAACCCTTCGACATTTATTGCCAGCCTTTGGCGCATTGGGGATGTCTCTTAATTTTTAGTAATGGATCGTTGTACTCTCAAGCCAATGAGAGTTGCAGGGTCATTAAATTACCCCACCTCCTCCAATTGGTGGCGCACCACCCCTTCTCCCAGATTGTCTTCACATGCTTCTATCCCCCAGAATCCTTATCAAATGTTTCCCAAATCGACGAGGTAAGACATACTATATGAATTTCATTCTTCTCATCTGTCGTTTTGGATCTGTGATGATCTGTTTTTATTAGGCCATAACCATTGGTTTGGTATTAATTCAAATTCATCGATTCTACCAATTATAGGTGGTGTGGATTATGTCTGAGGACACATTAGTCTTTATACTAAAGACTGTTATAGAATTAGAAGCTATTCAGCTCAATTTGGTTTACCTCTATCATATTTGGGTATGGATATATACCCGTTAATTAGGTTTTCACCCCTTGAATGGTGTTTTATGGTTTATTTGAATTTCAGTCAATTAATTGGGTGTTCATTCGTCCTCACTACCCTATGTATGGGTTCTAATTATTTTTATATTCATTTTAGATAAATTCCAAGTTCAGATACTCTTTTATTAACTATATGTACATAAACAGATTTCAGTTCGAGTTATAAATCAATGTCTCAACAAATTCGTAGTGGTAGGGTTCTCAATATTGCATAATTGATATATTTCAGTATTAGTTTATTTATGATTGTTGACAAATCAGACTGAAATGTCTAGAATGAATTCATATTTTTGTAAAATGTTTTCCTAGATTATAAAATATTGTTTTTGTAATATAACCCCTCCAATGGAGGTGCACTTCCTTCAAGATAAAAAAATAGTGATCAGACTGATATGATTTATTAGCTTGATGGTATGTGTTTTCTTATGCTTTCTTATTTTGAGGAAGCTATTTAAACTATGATAATATGGTATTATAGCTAGGATATGTATTTCCTCCTTTAGATGTTGACACATTTGGGTTATTTGGTAATTATGAGTCATTGAGTGGGATTTATTGAGATTAATAATTGTGATTTAATTTTGTTCTAGGAGATTGTAATGTATATTATTAATTAGGGGATTAATTGTGAGTTATTTAAGGGGATGCATTGGGATAATTAATTTCCCATTAATTTTGTGCCTTGATATTGTTATATAAGTATTTAATTTGTGGATTTATTATGTGATATTGGATTTTTTATGATGAGATAAATAATTATGAATTAATTATGTGCCATGATTATATGATCTAGATAATTAATTTTGGTATTGAGTATGAAAATATTATATTAGAAGGAGAAAATTAATTAGGGAAAATTATTAATGAAATATGAATTAAGATTTTTCATAATTAGTAAATGAATTAATTATTGAGAATTTTCTACTTAGTTAATTGTTGAGTTATCTAATGGATTTGTCGTGTTTGACTAATTTTTTATTTAGTAATGTGATTGTGGTGGATAAAAAATTAAAAAATTAATTTTTTGATAATGAATGGGAAAACAATCAGACAAAATTTGGATGTATAAATGGTAACATGATCATCATACTAGTGAGTAAAGAGAATGGTAACATGGTCATTCTAAATTGAGAATTACAAATGGTAAATTGGTTATCAAAATTATGTGTAATGAGAATGGGAACATGGTCATTTTAAATGGGGAAGTATATATGGATACACAATCATTATACATATGAGTAATGCAAATGGGGACATGGTGATTCTAATAGAGAATAAGCATGGTAACATGGTCATCGTAATTACCTTAGTGATTTCGGTAGCTTTGAAAAAATGGCCTATAAATGTGAAATTAATGAATGGAAATATGGGAACTCCATGTTACAACCTCACTTGAGAATATTTCAATCTATACCATGAGTAGAAAAATGTTTTGAAATATTATATCACCATTAAATACATTAGACTCTAACATTATTTGATGAATACATTAAGATATAATATCATCGTGACATACTACATACTCGGGATTGACCCAAAGAAGGTATTAAGATATAATGACACCATCAAAATTTCGTACACTTTCATGGGATGATGTGGGTATTACGATATCATATTACATATGAAATGCTTCCAGATATGGTATGAGAAGAAGTTAATATTTATGTATGATTATCAATGAGAACTCTAGAGAAAATAAAATAATTAAATAAATAACATTAAATAATGTGAAAAATAGATTAATATACATTATATATATGTGTGTGTGTATTCGACATTCATACTCTTCTTCTGGCTACTAACTGATGAAGGTATCACTGTCAGGTTTCCCTTTCGAACCTAGATGATTTTTTGGTTATGAATTCAATTATATTATTTCTCTTATATTCTTGCACAATGTTTTGTTATATTTAACTCTATAGATTGAGCTAGAAAACAACTGGTCCCATCCTACTATTATATATATCTCACACCCTATTATTTCCACTATTACATTGGGGTGCCTGAATATACTTTCTTATTCTCATGACCATGGACCTTGATGTTTCTATTTGATGTACCAGAGAGATAGGAGAAATTGATGAAGAGGAATCTTGGGATCCTCATGGATATTTCTCCAAGGTGTTTGAGTGTTTTCTTCATTGATGTTCCATTATGTAAATCAGGCATTCTTTTCTACATTCAAATATGTACGACCATGACATACATGAATTATATAATCTAGTGCTGGTCATTTTAATTATTCATTTGATATTGAAAATTTCTTCCACTGTTATCATATATTTATATATTGTAATATTATTGTAAAAACTATTATATGATGATATAGTCCCTATAAAGACTATACAAAGACATTAACTACTAGTCGTAAGCCTCTAGTGTACTGGGTTGCGCAATGGAGGTCATGTGGCAACCAGTCCGACTACCAGTTCAATTGTGAGAATGGTTGAGACATTACACACATTAAATTAAAAATATAATAAGGATTACATCAATTTAGATAAAAAAATTCAAAAAACATATAGGTGTCACATTCTACCAACCATAAAAATAATTTCTCCCTCATAATTGTTTTTAATTGTTATTTTTTAATACATGAATGTATTTTTTTTTTATATAAACACACATCATAATAATGATGACTAATATGCCTTTTAAAATGGAAATGTTGGAAAAATAATGGATTCCAAAAGTAACACATCACAATGTTTCCAAATAGGAGAACATATGTGAAATATTTAAACATCGACATGGTGGAAATTATTATGTAATTACAGAGGGTCATTGATGTCATAAATTATAAACATTTTAATAATAAATATATATTTTAGGCCCTCAAAGTCACACATATTTGATGGTTTAGTTGTCCATTAGTTCGACACCAATCAAATTAGTAGGACAACATTTTATCTAAAGATACTTCTCCAAATGTAGATATACTTACAAGATTTCATTCCATTCCTTATACGTAATCCTATCATTTATTTATTCCTATATCAATTCCCACTTCATCCTTTGATCCAAGTAATGAAGAAGTGTTTTTTATTCTTGAAGCATTAAACTATCACGAGATCTATAAATAGAATGATAGATCATTAAATATATTTAATAACAACAAAATGGTAATTAAATATGATAAAATTTATACAGTGATAGATAATACATGAACATATAAAACTCATATTAATTAAAAATAACAATTCCTTAATTGGATAAACAAATAACACTTCTGAAATATAAAATTTCAAAACATTAGAAATATGGTTACTAAATCAGGGTGACATTGATACCTCATATATATTAATGAAGAACATGGTTGTCAAATATCACACATGTGAATACCCTCATTGTAGATTCAATTGAACCATGGTAATAATATGACTTACCTTACATCCTTTTGGAAAACATATATGATTCCTTAATTTGTAGATTACAATATATATTCTTTAAATTAAATAAGTTATAAACATAATCAATGAAGGAAGACCTATTTTATACCAAATCCATAAGTATTTCTAAGGTCATAAATATAATCAGATTTACATTATCCAAAAATATCGTAAATTAAACTAAGATAGACACATTTTTCATTATCTCGTGATCACATTAAGGTTTATATTCCCATAATCAGAATATCACATTTCAATTAAATCACACTTCTATTTCTTATTCATCATTCAAAATATCCATTTTACAACATAATGAAAAAAATATTATGAAAATAATTATATATTTCATGAATCATATAACACAATCATTAAATTATAAAACATAAATAAATCGTTTTCCATCTTTATTATTAAACTATTACTCAGTCTTCAAAAAAAAATTCCCAAATACCTATTTATAGGAATATGAATTATGAATCATCTATGAGGGTAATTTGATCACAATATAATCATGGTTTTCATGTTTAATGAAAAATATACTAGAGGATTATATCATACCTATCACATTTCATTCATGTTATCATTATCATCACCAGTATAACCAATAGAAGTACCACAATCTTGTTTCTCATCATGAGATTTCATCATAGGACATGTATTATAATAATTACCATACATTCCACATATGAAATATTAAATTTAAACTAAGAATAATATATATCTAGCCATTGAATAAAACAATAAACCATTTTTTTGGAAACATTTAGCATCACTGAATACCAAAATTTACAAAAATAAAACACAAAGAGGATGTCTAAATAATGGCCCCAAATTCGTCAAAATATGAACCTAATGATTATCCTGTGTTATTCTTATATATATTATTTTTAATTATTTCCTGATGGTTTTTTATTTTAATTGATTTCACAATTAATATGATCATGAATGTTAAACTAAGTCCATAATAAATCCATTTTTCATATACTATGTTACACTCAAGTCAGGAACGACACACCTTTTAAATGTTGTTACTTCGAAGTACATGATTTCTTCAACCACTAAAAATTCTTCTATACATTGAAGGATATATTTATTAAAAACCAAATGATCTATCCATTAAAAAAATTCCCTGAAATTTCATTGTACTTTTCATTTTCTGAAAACTTGTACCTAGAAATTTTATCAAATTTTTCACAGTGGTTTTCTCATCCTACATTGCAATGTTTGTCCATACAATGATTTTATAAACACAATAGTGTCATAGTCTTTTAAAAACATGGATATTAAATAATTTTTATAAATATTAATAAAATTACACTACTAAATTCTTCTAACCAATAATAAATTAGTGTATTTTTTAAACAAGGAAAAATTTCATCTAAGGCTGTGAAAGATCATCCACATCTACATTAATGATCTTCACCTTTATTATGCTTTATTAATAAAATTCTTCATAACATATGGAAATGAATGATAATATATGGTTGAGGTAATATTCTCATTATGGGTATAAAAATGCATAAATGTAATAATAACATGAATATAAGGGTATGATAATGAGATCATAAAATTTGAAGATCGCACCCCACATATTATTCACCATAATGAGGATATATGGAATAAAAATTGAAAATTAATATTATATGTGTTATTTGTAAATTAATAACATTAATAATGTGAGCATATCATAAGAATATGACATAATATAATGGATAACACATAAATGTATTACATAATTTATTATAAGTAATGACATGTTTCCAAAAATGATTCAGGGCACTTCATGGGGCGAAACCCACAACAATTGACATACCACCAAACCCTATCACATTACATTAATTTAAAGGTATTAGGTTTCCCAATTATTACATTGTGTATCTTGTCTCCCAATAAAGTTTATACATATTCCCATAGTGGATTGGGTTTCCCAGTCATTCCATAGAGGATCTGGTTTACTTATCATCAAATAGTTGATCTGGACACACCTGTGTCCCTTTTGGGATCATGACACACTTGTATCCCATTTTGAATCAAGCCCATGGAATTGTATTATATCTTATTTGATGATATATAATTATTAACCCAATTAATTGGAAGGATATATTGTGCCTACCCATCTCATACTAAAATCATACATACAAGTTCTATAAAATATTCATCATATCATGACATAGAAAAAGATAGTTGTTTCTAATGAATAATATCATATCCCATGAAATAAAATGGGTATCTTAAATATTTAATCTTATCATCTCCTATGGAAAATAGATAAGTTTCATAATCATTTCATTATATAAATACCAATTAAAAAAAGTGGGATACAAGAACATATATCTCATGAACAAAAGAAAGTTTCGTAAACATACAACTAATGAATAAGAAATAAGTTTAAAAAAATAGCATGAAGATCAAGATCTAGTGTGATCCGGTCCTCAAAAATAATATATTAAAAACGGAAAGAGTCAGGCGTAAAAGGGGTTGTTACATAGGCGAGTGTACAACACACCACATATATATGCATCCACCATTGGAACACAATATTCAGGGGCCGTGAAAGACCACATCATATCAAGATCAAGTAGAGACTTTTTTGCCAACATATCTGCAACCTGATTGGCCTCCCGACACACATGAGTCACATCCATCATTATTTGACTGGATTGGTTGAGGCACTCAACCCACTGAGGAAGAGCACGCTAAGTCACATTACGCGTTCTAGTGTTCAATGCGTGTACTACAATCATAGAGTCAGATTCAATCCAAATCCATCTCCAATTAAATGGTATAGCATACCTTATAGCATGAATCTTGGCCCATATCTCAGCTTCAAAAGTGGTTCCAAGGACAATTTAATTATAAAATCATCCATTGACGAACCCACATAAAGTACCGAAAACACCTCTGCATCTCGATGGACCCGACGCACCTGATGCAGCTCCATCAACATTCACTTTGAGGCACAGTGTAATTGGTGGTATCCATCTAATATGGGAAATAATTTTTAAATAAATATTTTGATAAAATTAATCACGAGATTGTATTTTCTTCTTTGAAATAAATATTCTATAATAATAAAACCCCTCAAACCATAATTTTTTTACCAAAATACATGATAAAAAAGAATAAAATTTGACAACATTTTTAATCTTGTATTATTTTAAGAAATATAAATAAATATTGAAATCATTAGGGAACCATTTTCCATGAAATCATGTAAAAAAGATTGAAAGTATTTTGAATACCATTTTATTGAAAATATTTTGAAATAACATAATGAATGATTGAATATTGTTTGAATCCCATTTTCTTTGACATATTATAATAATAAATTGATAATTTCTTTCAAACCATTTCATTAAATAATCATTTAAAACATAAAAATAATGATTCAATACATTTTTTTAAATCATTTTCCAATAAAAAATATAAATTATTCTTGAAAACGATTTGAAAAAAATTTAAATAAAAATATGATGAAAACATCTAACTAATTATTGATAAAAATTTAAATTAATTTTACTTGAAAAAATATAAACAATAATGAAAATGATTCATGAGAACATTGTTTTTGAAATAACCCAAATATCTAACTAAAATGATAAATAATGTAATATTTTTATAAAAAATTCATAATTTTACTACTTGAAAAATATTGTAAAGATACTGCCATTACATGAATATAACAATAATATCGAGATTGTATAAAAATTTATGATATTATTGAGAGATATATCTCAAAATTTCATCAATGAAAGAATAATCATAAACAATCATGATAAATGATTAGACATATTCAATAAATTCTTTCAACATAGTGTCTTTGAATTATAATCCCCATGTAAGAAAATTAAAATATATGAACCTAAAAATATAATAAAAATAATGTATTTCATGATATTACAAGTAAAATGGTTATATATACACTTTATAAAAGAATATAGGTGTACAATAGGGCATGTGTCTCATAGATAGAATATTGAGGAAAAAATTACTTTACTAATTTAGTAATCATTGAATTGTAAACCCCAAGATGAAAGAATCATCAAATAGATATTTTATTGAATAAAAAACAATTTTAATAATCATATAATAAATACATGGGTAGAAAACACACCACATATCAAAAATATATGTTGAACATGGAATATATGTATCAGAAAATAAAAGTGAGATGAGAATAATCGAACCTTATAACAAGACATTCTTCAGAAATGATTAATCCTCCTATATAATCTGAATAAGTTTACCGTACTTCTACCAAATATCCATGTTATTATATATAATTCCATAAATTATTAAATTATGAATTTATATTAACTATATATTCAAAACTCCATGAAAATGATAGGTTTTGGGTAATATCTGCATTGTTTCATGTGTATGTTTTGGCTTGATATTCGTGAAAATATAACATTGATAATTATTTACTAAATTACGAAATTTAATGAATGATATAAATATAAAATATATTAATTATATTTTTTTAATAATATTATATATAACATATAAATATGAGTCAAGAAAAAACTTTTCATGGAGAGGGTAAGCAATAAATACACATGAACACAAATTCTATTATATTATCATACAAAAAACTAGAATGAAATTTAATTATATATATATTATAATTAATTTATAATTACCATTTATTATATATAATATCATTTAAATAAAACAATCCTTAACACATTCCTTATGTATTGTGAAGAAATCACATCGCATAGAGGAGGCCATTTTCCACACTTCCCCTACAAAAATTATAACATTTAGATAAAACGAAATGCATGAATGTTTTTTAATATATAATAAATATATAATAATAAATATCATAAATATCTTGTAAAAATATACCATCCATAATAATTACCAACTATGAGATGTGGTAATGGAAAAAGAAACAACAACATTTCATGAGGTAGTGGTTAATCATGCACAATAATTAAATATTTGTTTCCAACCAGATGAAATTGTAGTCTAAAAAATTATAATAAAAATTATATTTATATTTAGGATACTCAGGATATTATAAAATATATGTATAATAATAGTTGAGGGTGGATAATGAAAATTAAACATTTGTGCTTAAGGATGGATGTTAGCTCTTTTCCGGGTTACTCCTCTCGGATTATACAAAATAGGAAACTTGGTTGGACTTATTATAAAAGTGATGCTTATTGTTTTATGTGAGGGATGTGGGGAGTCTATTTTGTAGTAGTTATAACAAGATAATGTGAATTGGTATATGCGAGGAAGGGGAAGAGTGAATTTATTTTTATAGTAGAGGAGGAGTTGAATTCTAGAAAATACCAAAAGTGAAGAACTAATTAGAGGTCTCCCGAACCTAATGGGCTTAAAATAGGTCCAAATGAATGGTTCAATATTATTTATGGTCGAAACTGCTCTCTAGCACAAATAAATATGTGAAATTTTATAATTTTGTTCCAACTTATGTAATATTTCTTATGTTTTTTAATTTTTTCTTTTTCATTTTGGTAAAATGATTTCCAACCTATATCATTTAACAATTAAGAAAAAATTATTTTTACATTATTCAGAAAATATATGAGCATTGAATTATAAATATGATAGCTAATTTAAAAATGGAAATCATTATGTGTGTTGCAAATAAATTTTAAAACCAGCGCATGTAATGTGAAAAAACATTACTATAACCAAAACCATGATGACAATGTTTTTTCTATAAAAGGTTCTACATGTTCATAATTAAATATGATTTGGTCCATTAATATATCATATTTTTTATTTTTTATCATTTACTGATCACGTGGTTGACGATAATATTTTTATTAATTTTAAATCATTTAATAAATTATAATTTATTAAAAAATAACATTAATTTAAATTTTGACATTATTTGTATAATTTGAATTTATAAAATAAGGAAAATTATGTTATTTCAAAAAATTTAATGTAAATTTTTTGTTAAATGGTATATTAATCTAAAAAAATAATTTAACATAATATTTCATTAAATTGACATTACATAAATGGTTTGTAAAAACATTCATTTTTTATTAACTAAAAAAATCCATTCATTATAATTTGTTAAGTGATTAATGTAACTATTTAATATAAAAAAATCAATGATAAATAATAATGAAAAAAATAATTCATTTATATTTGAAATTTATATGTAAATATAATTTATTATCATTATTTCAAGTATTTAAAATGTTAAAAGTATGTTATGTTATTCATTTGTATTTTTCCATACATAACATTAGAAATAATGAAGTTTTATCAAATAGTATCCAAAAAAAAATTAAATTCAAACCATGATGGGATATATTCTAAATATGGTAATTTAATGTACATTCAAAAATTGTCTAAGACATATTTTCTCTTATGTGTAAGGATTTTATTCATTTTATGAGTGTAATTTTACCTTAATCGCTATAATTAATTTTAATCATATTCACCAAAAAAATTTGGGAAAAATATTAATAAAATATTATTATAAAAATATTATACTGATAAAAATCATTTATATCTGTTTTTCCAAATTCATTTACATAATTGGATCAATTAAATTTATCATTAATCTCATATACATGGAGATAAAATGAATTTTATATGTAGAAATATTCAATATTACAATATATTTGTATATATAAATTCAATATAAAAATTATTAAAATGACCTAAATTTTATTAATATATGTATTAATGAAGAATTTTTAATTTAATAAATAATTTTAAGATAATTTTCCACTTATATTAATATTAACGAAAATCCTTTTTTTAAATAAATGCATTAATTTTTCACTATTTTTCAAAAATATAACATCATAATGAAATAAAAAAATTCCAATCTAGGATAATTTTGACATTCAAAATTTTAGAATGAAATTTTTTAAAAACTATAATACATATTGTTTTTAATTTTCTTTAAAACTTGTGCATCATCAAAAGGATGTAAAACTCAGTCTTCTTCTTAAGGTAAACAAACTATATTTTTTTCTACAAAATATTAACATAGTGTTATGTATAATTAGAAAAAATTACCATGTCAAAAATTATTATATAGTCAAATTTTGTAATAAAAAATATCAAAAAATTCAAATAACTTGAAAATATTATTTTAAAAAATCTCGAGGTTTTAGATTATTAGATTACTTTCTGATGTAATGTATCATCGCTATAAAAATTGTGTAATACATGAATTTATATTTTGGGGATCACAATTTTTATTAATAATATTATTGTAATGTATTTTTAAACGTAACCCCACACTGTGAGACTATGGAGCTTCAATTTTTAGTATAGAGGTGTTCGGACTATAGTTTTGATTATGTTATATATTTTTTTGATAATAGGATAATATACTTTAGTCAAAATCATAAGGATATGACTACAAATAAAATAAAATTTAAATTTTCTTGTAAATTATATATTTTTTTGTTCTTTATGAGTGAGATCCATTTCTAGATACAAACACGAGGATGAAATCCGTCCCATTGATAAATCATTTTACGATAACCCTAAAAATTAATGTTGTTTTGTTAACTCAATCATTAACTTGTACACATGAAATGCATAATATAAAAACTATATTAACCGACCATGGTGTTATCATTTCATAAATATATAATCAAATTATTCTTTATTATACAGGATTTAAATATATTTATGATAAAATCCTATAAAATATTGATCAGGGAAAACCATGAGTTATGCCAATATGTTAACAAAAATTGTTTTCACAATATTTAGATGTTATTTAATCTGGGATTGTTTTTTTCCTTTTATATTTTTTCTCATCCATAACATTTGTTTATTTTTTATTAAATTGATAGAATAATGATGAACATATTTCCAAATTTGTGTGAAGGGAAATGCAATTATTTTCATAATGAATAGGTAAAAATAATAGGATTTTGAATAATGAATCACATGGGGATTTCTTTTTAAATCTATTAATTTATGATTAATTATCTGATAAAACTTTAATATCTAAACAATATATAATTTTATTTTTAGTTGATTTTAGTTTAATGTACTAAGAGAAGTGAATATTAATCTTTTTAATGTCATGAATATGGTAAAAACACCCTCTAAAATGATAAAATGTTTCTAATTATAAATAGATGTGTGTAACGTGAGACGATTGAGTAGTAATATATTGAGGAGAAATTATTTATTTTATTAGTATAATTGGGTGATATGTATTTCATCCTATGGTTCAAATTAATATTACACCTTCATAAATTATTTTAATATACTAAACTATATATTTAAATTCTCTAATAATAGAATACCAAGGATTATATGATTTGAGGACCTCAAAAAAAAGGAAGAACCATTATAACAACTACTATTTAAATAGATCTTGATTATTAAAGGACACTTATGTTAATGTCATGACATTAGGATGTCTTAATTAATTGTAGTTTTATAAACTATATTATATCATTGAACACTTATATGATCCCCAAATCACTATAGAAATTAGTTGATTCAATTTTATTAAGGAATACAAATTATAGGATGATTATTGATTCCAATTTTGAGGTTTTTGGGGGTATTTATTCTTGAAAATCATAATACAAATCATTAATTCAATTAATTTTAAGGATCCTAATTGAATTATTTTAAATACTTATAGGTAAAATATATTTATAGATTAATGATGTCCTATTTTATATCATCCTTTAATCATATGTTATTGCATGAATATATATAAACCATTTATTATGAATATTTTAATATTATGGGTTATACTTATCCATCACGAGGTGGGTTTTTATACATAGTTTGGATAGTGATATTAATATTTAATTAAAAGATATATCATGTGATATAATTATTTTAATAGTATTTTCATCAAATTGAGAATTTAATATATAGATGATGTAAATTTTTTAATTGGGGGATATAATATAACCCCCTATGATTTAAGTTTATATTTACCTTTTACTAAATTATAAATTTAATTTTATTTCTCCAAACAAAACAACCCACTGAAAATGATTTAGAACATATATTAATTAAAATAATATAAAAATATTTATTAAATAAAAATATTAATCTATTTATAATGAATATATTTAATACATAAATAAATACGTTACATAATATTAATGATGCTTGTTTTTAACTAACAATTTAATTTTTTTTATATTTTTTATAAATAAATAATTTTTTTACCACTTAATGATTCTATTGATATGATTTGATAATTCTATATATCAAAAAAAGTAATAATATTTATTTTATTTTTAAATGATATAAAAAAGATGAATCACCCTCAAAGAATTAATGTAATTTTCTATAATATCAGTTGTTTATAATATTTTTTTATTTAAATGAAAAATATAATTTTTTTTGTTTCATATTTATTATATGAAAAAAATTTCTAAATTAGTATAACAAATTTAATTAACGGTACTTTTTTTTGTAATTTTATAAAATTTTACGTTTTGGTGATTATGGACAAATAATGTTTTTAAAAAATTCGTCACATGTAAGACATCATAGTGAAATAAGAATTAGATATTAAAAAATGATATTTTCCATGAAAAAATATTTATTCAATATTCTGAAATAATATATTTAAATTAATATTTTGGATTTATAAAATAATTTATAATAAATTGGAATATAATTGTTATTTTATTCTTATAAATTGAATAATTATATATTTTTCCAATTTAATTTTAAAAATGATACATTATTATTTTATTTTATTTAATGTGGCATATATATATATTTATAATATATTCATAAAAAATAATTATAATGAATACATAAAAATTTATAGTATATTTTTTAAATTACTTTTTTCATAAAAAGATAATTTTAGAAAAAACTATTTTCCTTTTTATTTTATGTGCATACAGTAACTATAATTTTTACAGACAATATAAATTGATTCAATTAATATTTATTTTGTTTTTTTAAATCGTAATAATATTTATTATGTGATAAAATAAACTAAATATTTTTATATAAATATAAGTAACCATGATTTAATATTGTCATAATGGTAAAGGGTTAAAGGGATAGGTGTTAAATCGGAAATATAGATCCAAATATCACTAAATAAAATAAAAAATATATTTGGGTTTGTTCGTTTATTACAAATAATAAAATTTCCTTTTAATTGGACCTACCATGGTCCACATTTCAATGAAAAATTTCTTAATTTATTTTAATATTAGGGGTATTTAGAAAGGTTCTTCTCTATTCAATTATAAAAGGGTTGATCAACTACCTAAAAGAATTTTCCAACAATGAACCATAATTTTAATGATGTTCCGCACATATATCCTACCAAAAATAGTAGAATATGTGTCTATTTTTTTTCCTTTCCCTAAATCCCATCTAATAATTCGTAATGTGTTTTTTAATGTTGATAATGTTATAAGGGTATATGTTTTCATTCGAATATCATTCATGTTTTTATCTTCATAATCCTCATAATAATTTTATTTCAATAAATTATCATAATTACATCTCATGTTTGTACATTAATATTTTGTTTCTATTTTAATTTCCCTACTATATTCTATCTCATTTTCATGTAATAGAAAATTAAAATTATTAGTGAATCCATTGTAAAGACTATTATATCAATATAGAGACATTTATATTTCTCATCACTATTGTAATCCTTATATTATAATTGAAATTTAAATTAATATAAATCATAAAAATAACATAATTATTAATATATAAACATAAATCACTCTTTCACATGTATCTATCTTTTTCATTGAAATATAAAATTGTCTCATGTGTGTATATGCTAAAAATAGCCTCCATGGATAACACATTTTAATTTTCATCACCACCTAACAAGGATGGTTCTAAAAATGTTTTTGGATGAATATATATATTCATATATAATAATATATGTTTTTAATATTATTCTTGATGTAGAAAACAATACATAATTATCATTATAATAAAATTAGTTGGTCTTTTTAAATTATCCGGAAGATGCTCTTCACTAGTTTAATCATCATCAATCATGCCTAAAATTCAAATGTATTGATATTTGGAAATTGAAAATCAAATTAGAGTACCTATTGTAATTTGACATCATGATAATCATGTATATTAAAATGGTTATAGAGCACACCATTTGAAAACATTTGTCAAACAATTGATATTTCTGTTATTTGATGAGATAAATTAATATTAGTTGGACAATTAATTTATATTAAATTTTTATAAATAAATAAAAAATGAAATATTTATAAAAATATTTATGATAGGAATTATAATTACATTTATATTTTTTACACTACATGTTAAATTTTATTTTTGGAACTCGAGTGTATTAGCAAGGTATTCATTTTCACAATTTCAATTTATTGATTCAATATTAAAATTATGCACCATATAATTTTTAATGGTGTATATTTTACCTATTTAAAATATTAATTCAGGATTTTATCCTTAATAATTATAAACAATAACCACTTTTATGTTTTATCTATCAATGGATTTTTATACGTTAATTACAAAATAATAAGTATTTGAACATCTTAATTTTTAATTATTGAGATATATTTTATATTTTTGGGCTTATTAATTTTTTGTGGTATATATACGGTTGGTGATTTAATTTTATGATTATATTAATCTCATTTATTTTCATTTAATAATCAAAATATGAATCACATTTCCATTATGTTTAAAATCATAGGATAAAAAAATTTATGTTAATTTTATAATCACACATTTATCATGTTTGTTTAGATTTCAATTAACATTAGATTAAATTAAATTTTTTTTATTTTCTAAAGGCTATATATTTTCTACACAGATAATTACTTTTTGATTTTACATGTATTCATTCCATATTCTCTTATTTTGAACACAAAAATACCAATACATTTTTTATGAAATGTTTCTTTTCACAATTTTTGTTATGAAAATTTTCATCCTATATGAATGTTCTTAAAAAAAATTATACCTCCGGTCATGAGATTATTTAAATGTCCTATTAAGGAATAATTATAATATATTTTAATTTATTTATATTTTCTATATTGTAATATTCATTTCAATTTTTGAATGAGTTAAATTTTAATATCAATTTTAATAATTGAAGTGAATGGGATCGTGATGTGTTTTAAATGTGTAAATCCCTAAACCATCAAATTTGTATTCAGTACTAAACTATGTATTGTATTTTATTAGAAGATAATTGAAAAATACACAGTATTTTATAATTTAGAGGATCTTTTCTCATCTAGTTTTTATATTTATTGGGTCTCCCTCTACCCTCTAAAGAAGAGGTCATTGCTTTAAAAATAATAAATTGAGGCTTCGGCCCCAACCTTTAAAAAAATGGATGGTTTAGAAAAAAATATCAGAAAGGGGTATAGGGAACGAAATCATTAGTCATGTGATGACATAAAAACAAAAAAAAACCATTTCATACAAACATGTTAGCATGCATAGAAACATAATATAGTTTCCTAGGGAAATAGTTACCATATTACTCGTATAATCTCCCTTACTCATGGAATAACCATTCTGTCAACATCAATATCTGGAGTGCCCAATGCATTTGATACATATAATGGGGGTCAACCATCATATATTTGTCTATAATTGGATCAACCAAACATATCATGAGCTATAATGGGGGTCAAACAATAATATCATGAGCTATAATAATGTTAACCCAACATAAAATATGTTGTTGGAATATTTCATAAATAAAAAACATTATTCCTCATTTAAACTCTTGATAAAATGTAATTCATAATTAAAAAAATATTTTATCCATATAATTAGTCATTTTTAAAATATATAAAATCATGAAAATAATAGTGAAATAATATTCTTGAAAAATTACTATGTCAAAATATAATGGAATCATCATTGTAATAAGAATCATGAAATAAAGAGAAACAATTTATGCCATATATATGAGAAATACCCAAAATAGTGCATGATCACTTGGAGGGGAGGGGTGAATCAATGGTCTCCATTGTTATTTTCCCTTTTTATGAATTTAATATATTTCAATTCAACATTTGTGTCTTGTTATGGCCTTGATACACTCATCAAATGATGTTACAAAAAAATTAACAGAACATTGGGATTTACAATGTTCAGCATAAATGTAACATCCCAGGTAAATAATGAATAATACATATTTCATATTTATTAAAATTAGGAAATTAATTATTAATTTTACATCGAAGGGGTTGCTATGTTTCATAGACTACCCGATACACAACAGGTTTCTTTGAAATCATACATTGCACTCTAATAATATAATATTATTATTTTAAATGGTAGTTAAAACCTAGTCATTGTATTGGAAGGAATTAAGAAAATTAACTACAATATGATTATACATGTTTGTTAAATTTATTTACATTTATCGAATAAAATGTTAGAGGCTTAAAATAAGAATGAATCTAATTTTACGCATAATTTACATGACAAGGTTGATTTACCATTTTTAATGGTGAACCCTCTTTAAATAATTTATTTCACTTTAATACAATATATTTGACCAAATAAAATTATTTTAATATAACGGGGACATCAAAATTTACTTCGTCTGATGTTTAGGAATTTTTCCAATAATGTTCATTTTTTAATGAATGGTGAAAATATTTTATTTTAATTCAAAACTGTGTTTTAATATAATTTATTTTGTGGTATGATTTTCATTTTAAATGGTATTGAAGTTTAATTAGAATATTTTTTTATCATTTAATCCAATTTTTGTCATTGGAATTACTTTCACATTGAATGTGGACATAAACAACTGTCAATCTTTTGATAGTTATTGTTTCATAAAAACACGATATTTATTTTTACAACATGAATTAGTTTTAAATTAATTAATTTAACTTATATGTTTTTAATGTGTTAAATTAGACATCATTTTTGAATTTGTAATATCAAATATTTCTTAGGCTGAATTTTTTGTATTTTTCTAAAAAAACATCAATTTTTGATGAATAGTGAAACCAGTTAGTAGAAGTTAAAAAAATGAATTTTTCATTTAAATGAAATTTTACCACTTCTATGAATTGAATTTTGAAAATACGACTTACATGGTCATAATTAGTAAGTAAAATTTGTTCAATAAGATCAAAATAAATTTTTGGGAATAGTAACTTTTGACATTTCTTTACCATAGTTAAAGGTAAATATGGTAATTCAGGGTAAAAAGAATTTTATAATAATTCAAAATCACCTTAAAACTTGTAATACCCTTATTGGATAGGTAATGGTCGACCATGGAAATATTTGGGTCCATTTTGGGACCCCATGGAGCCACTTTTAAATGATAATGACACTTTAGATTATTTAATTTAATGTAAAGGAAAAAATGACATAAATAATTATCTTTTATTAAGTTATTTATTATATTGTGTTATATAATTAAAAGTTTTGACTATAATTTTTCATTTTAAAGATAAAAATATTTCTTACCTAATTATATTTTTCTTATAATTTTTAGATATCAAATAAATTAAATCCTTTATGACACAATAATGATGTAGTATTTACATCATTAATAAATAATTTAAATGAATAAGATTATAAATACTAAAATAACAACCAAAACATGTAAAATTTTTATTGGATGATTTTATTTCGACCATTAGTCATGTTATATTAAACTATAATAATTTTTGGGCCTTTAGAAACCGAATATCATTATATAATAAAATAATATTTTCACACTTTCCTAAAGAGCTCTTCCTCTCCCTTATAAAAGGACACCACTTCTAACCAATTTGTCACACCTCTAATGACTTTATACTCTCCCAAAATCTACTCAATTAATCTCTCTTCATCCCACTCATCATCCTAGAATAATTAACATAGGCAGAAAGCAATTCAAGAAGTTCTTTTGGTTTAAACCAAATGAAGTTACCAAAATTAAAGGTAACAGTTTCTCATAACTTCTTTTCTTTTATTTTACTTCTCCAACCCCTAAACTATTTTTATTCCTTTATATTATAATGACAGAATTATCCTCACTATACTTGGATTTTTTTATGATAGGGATTCAAACGACATTTACAGACAACTCCATCTAATGGGTTAATAACATATTGTTAATGTGGATGAAAAACTAACACCTCACGAGAGGATTATTGTTCGATTATCTCATACCGCCTATCATGGATTCCATTAGGATGAAACTATATTTATATATGATATATATTATGTTTCTGTTTTTTTCATTCTTCTGTATTTTTATTTTAGATCATTCCTTTATGGATTCCATTATGGGTGAATGTGATAAATTCATTTGAGTAAGTGGAGACTACTGCCCCCTCAAAGTGATATGACTCGTTAATTCCATATGTGATGCGTATAAAGGATGGAGTTAATGATATAATATATGATATAATACTAGAATTATAATATACCTATGTATCATTATGTTTTAATTCAATTAATATAAGAAATAGAAATGAAAGTAGCGTTCATGCGTATGTACGGCTTACCGTATCCATGAATGGTGCATTTTATTTCTTACCTCCAAATGATATATACTGTTATAAATATATATATATATATATATACTGGATACATATGATATCTAAATAATGAATTTAATTCTGGATATAATGGACTATTGACCACCTGGACAACCTGTAAATATAAGTTGTTCATTTTTGACTCAAGTACAAAATATCAACAAAATGAACGTTATTAACTTAAATGATTATATATTTTTTAGAACATTGTATATAGTGATAATAAAGGAATAATAAACTTGAACACGTATCTTAAGCAATTAGAAATTAACAATAGTTTATTATTCATGAGATTAAATACTGATCGAGTCAAGACAGACACGAGGTAATGAATTCGTCTCAATCTCATTTCATTGAGGCATATTTTGTTTTAATAAACGACATTATTTTATACGCTGTATAATCACCCTTGAAATTTCAAAGTTATTCTTTTTCTTCGAAGTGTTTTACTAAATGAAAAAAATGAATGTTTCTTTTAACTTCAGTAGTGACAACGACATTTCCTCCGCCGCGAGTATTATTTGATCTTTGGCTTCTGTAACAAGTCATAATGTTTTTAAAAGAAAAAATAAATACCATATAATATTTTTACGTATTTTGGTATTGAAAATGATTTTGAGATTGGATTTATTATTTCAATATCTAGAAATGATATTTTCTTATTGAAATATGGAAATTTTATCTTTCCATTATGCTTATGTTATGTGTTATGATCATGTTATGGTTTTTGGGCATTATTTACGTATATGGGTGGTTTCGTGATGATCCTTTGGCAGGTGAGCCCGAGATAGCTCTCCAATGCATTGGGTAACATAAAGGAGGTAAACATGGTTGTTTCACCTAAGAGACTGAGGGAATATAATGTGATGGGTATTCCAATGTAACACCTTATATAATTGTGATAAATACAATGTAAGTATGTTACAGATGCCTCAAGTTACCTTTATGATTAATGATTTCTATGTGTTATTCATAAAATCTTATGATTTCCTGAGGTGAGAAAAAAGAGTTCATGTTTTGAATGTATTTATGAAAAAATGTTTTCTTTATTTGTTTTATAAACCTTACTGATCTTTTTTAACTCATCCCAATTTTTTAAATGCTTTCACAGGACATAAAGATGAATAATGTAAAGGTTGGGATCAAGGAAAATTCATGCTCTCTAAAACATTGAACTAGATGTGACACTTTTTTTTTAGAGTTTTTATTTAATGAAAAAAATCAAAATGGTGTAAGAGTGTCTACTTTGTAATCTTTTGAGATGTAATCGTTACGTCTTAATTCTCTAAAACTCTAAACCTGAAAAGATCATCAATGTAAATTATTCACATAGTTCATGATTATGTAATGTTGAAGGCCAGGTTCTTATAGTTGATATCAGAGCTCGTTTTAGATAACTTTAGGTGTTAGGGTATTGGTAAATTAATATCCATAAAGTAATTTATGTTAATATTGAAATCATATAGCATTTACATATTTCCATGTTACTTTGACTAAGATATTTCTGTGTTCCGAATGGTTTTCCACAGAGGAAACAGGGAAGCTATGTTGGGATTACGCCACGAGAAGACAACCTTCCAAATCAGAAACCTGAGATGGCCAAAATCAGAACTGAACAGTGTGTTCCAGTGATGGCAAAATTGACTCAGGATATAAATGGTGGTGGTATCCATGTACAAGATCAGCCAGATCAACCACAGAGGAACATGTTATTAGTGGATCATTTCATGAGGCAACATCCCCCTTCATTTAAAGGATCATCTGATCTGATGCTAGAAGAAGGGTGGATTAAAGCACTGTAAAAGATTTTTTATGTCCTGGTTTTTTCAGAACATCAAAAGTTCAGTCTCTCTGTTTACCATTTTGAAGGTGAATCTGATCAGTGGAGGTCTATGGTGAAAAATATCATGGATAATGAGGATATTGATGCTCCTGATTTGGTTGAATTCAGATGTATGTTTCTTGAGAAATATTTTCCTAATGTGATTCTTCTAAGGATGGAAAAAAGAATTCCTGGAATTAAGGCTAGAGGATAACTTAGTGGATGCTAATGAAGAAAAATTTACTCAACTTTAAAGGTATGATACAAATTTCATATGATATCTTGGTATCAAAATCGACAATTTTTTCCCAGGATTAAACCCAAAGTGTCAATGGGTTTTAGCTTCTCGTGAGGTCAAAAGTTATGAAAGAATTATTCGTTGTGCGGAGAAGGTGGAAATGGAGTTTCCCAACGATCAATTATTCTTTGACAAACAACCAAATAAGAGGTCAAGGTGGTAGGAGAAATGGAAGAACTCTTCAAAAAAGTCTGATAATACGAAACTTAATTTACAGTTTGTGAAAATTATTGTAAAAAGCATTTTGGGGAATGTCATTTGAATTATGGTTAATGATACTGATGTGTTAAAATGGTACATAAGGATCATAATTGCACTGAAAAAGATCTGGGTAATGGTAAGACAAAATCTAATTTACAGTCAGTAAAATTTTTTAAGTGTAACAAAATGGGTCATTATACAAATGAGTTTCCAACAAAGAACTCAAATGAGGGAATGCAGCCAGACTACAAGCAGAAAGTTGTGCTGAACTCCTTTGAAACTACATCAGTAGATGTTGGCCTATCAAATGAAGTAGTATCAGGTACACTGTTTGTTTGTTCAGATAATTCCAATTTGTTGTTTGATTCGGGGTCTACACACTCATTCATTTCTGAGATGTTTTCATGAAAATTCGGAAATCCGTATAAAGAATTGAATACAGAACATATGGTAAAAACACCGGGAGAAAATGTTGAGACAAAAATAAAACATAAGAACATTCCTATCATTGCATGTGGAATGATTCTACATGTAAACATTATTGTTTTTCCTCTTGTAGAGATTGATGTTATTTTGGGTATGGATTGGAATTCTGTTTATCATGCTAAGATTGAATGTAGAGATAAAGATGTTTCATTTAAGAATTATTTTCAATTTGTATACAAGAATGAACCCTCACTTTTGATAACATATCGGGAATCTAAGAAACTAGTAAAAGATGTAAATGAATGTGACCGTGCACATATTGTTAAAAACAGAGGAACTGTTCATATTAATGATGTTCTAGTGGTAAATAAGTACCGTTATGTTTATCCTGATGGGTTTTCTGGTATTATAACTAACCGGGAAGCTGAATTTACTGTTGACTTAGTTCTTGATGCTAATCGTATTTCAAAACCACCTTATCTAATAGATCAAAATGAACTTTTAGTGTTAAACAATCAATTACAAGAGTTATTAGATAATGGATTCATTCGACCTAGCACATCACCATGGGATGCTCCAGTTTTTTTTGTTAAAAAGTAATATGGTTCAATGTGACTTTGCAATGATTATAGATCATTGAAAAACATCACTGTTATGAACAAGTATTCTTTGCCTCATATTGATGATTTTTTTGATCGCCTCCTAGGAGCTCAGTATTTTTTGATGATGGACTTGAGGTCGGGGTACCATCAATTGAAATTAAAGGAAGCAGACATTCCGAAGACCGTATTTCATACTAGATATGGCCATTATGAATTTGTAATTATGCCTTTTGTTTTAACCAATGCACCTGCTGTATTCATGGATCTTATGAATAGAATTTTCCATGAGTCCTTGGATAAGTTTGTGGTTGTGTTCATTGATGTTATTTTGGTTTATTCAAAAATTATAGAGAAACATGATATCCATTTATGGAATGTTTTGAAAACCCTAAAAGAAACGAATCTGTATGGGAAATTCCTCAAGTGTGATTTTTGTTTGCAAAATAAAATCATTCATTGCTCACATTGTTTAAAAAAATGTCATAAATATTGATCCTGATAAATCAAAAGATGTTGATGAATGGCCAATACCCACAAATATAACTGAGAATCATAGTTTTTTTGGTTTGTCAGATTATTACCGGAGGTTTGTGGAATAGTTTTCACGATTATCTTGCTCAATGACTATGTTAACTCGTATAGGTGTTATGTTCATATTGACAATAGAATGTGATGATTGTTTTAAGGAATTGAAAAAAAGATTGGTGAATGATCCAGTTTTTGAACTACCATCCAATAATGGTGAGTTTTTTATCTAAAGTGATGCTTCGTTGAAAGGACATGGTTTTTCAATAAAGAAAAATGATCAGGTAAAAGCTTATGATTCACGTCAATTGAAACCACATGAGTAAAATTACCATACCAATGATTTGGAATTTTCTGTTGTTGTTTTTGCTTTAAAAAATTTGAGGGATCATTTGTATGTAGTAAAATGTGAAATATATACTGACCACAAAAATTTAAAGTATATATTCACTCAAATAGAATTGACCATGAGTTAGAGGAGATGGATGGAATTAATCATGGATTATGATTGCACGATCCATTAACATCCGGGAAAAGAAAAAAAAGTGGCTGATGCATTGAGTCAAAAAATTAATACTTCATTAACCATGTTACGTTTTCAACAAGATACATTTGTTTTTGATTTGATAATCTTTTTCATAGAAGTTTTTGGTGCAGAAAATTCTTCTGTTTTTTAATAGGTGTTAGTGAGATCATCTCTATCGGACAAAATAAAGAACGTGCAGAAAGAAGATAGTGAGTTACAGAAAAAGGTAGAGATGGTTCAGAAGGGTATTTTTCTTGAATTTAACATTGATAATGATTGTGTTTTGAGATTTAGAAAGAGATTATGTGTGCCTTGTGATTCACAGTTGAGGAAAGAGTTGTTATGTGAAGCTCATAGTTCCCTGTTTTCAGTTCATCCTGGCAGTACTAAGATGTACAAAGATCATCAAGAGTTTTCCTGGTGGGATGGAATGAAAATAGATATTGTTGATTGTTCTATGAACGATTTGACTTGTCAGCAGGTTAAAGTATAATGACGGTTACCGAAAGGGATTCTTCAGCCTTTACCAGTGCCAAATTGGAAATGGGAAAATATATCCATTGACATTGTTGTGAGATTACCAAAGACATCTCGGGGTAATAATACAATATGGGTTATTGTTTATCGATTGACTAAATCTTCTCATATACATCCTTTTGGAGATATATTGTCTATAAATCATCTTTCTCAGTTGTATGTTAAAGAGATAGTCTAGTTTCATGGAATTACATTCTCCATTGTATCTGATCATGATCTCAGGTTTACTTCTATCTTTTGGAAAGCCCTTCAGAAGTCATTGAGTACTGAATTAAATTTTAGTATAGGTTTTCATCCATAATCAGATGGGCAATCAGAACAAACAATTCAAATATTTCAAGATATGTTATGTTATTTATTAATAGATTATCAGGGAAGTTGGGACCACCAACATTCTTTGGTTGAATTTTCGTATAATAATTCTTTTCATTTTAGTATACAGATGGATCCATTTGATGCATTATATGGAATGTGTTTTTGAACTCCAGCATTTTCAAATGAAGTATGTGAAAGGAAGCTGATGGGACTAAAATTGGTAGAATAGATAGCAGAGAATGTTCAGTTGATTCAGAAGAACATGAGAAAAGCTCAGAGCAGACAGAAAAGTTATGCAGATTACTAGTGGAAGGATATTTCTTTTGAGGCAAGTGATCATGTATTTCTCAAACTTTCTCCATAGAAAAGTGTGATGTGTTTTTGTAAGAAGAAAAAGTTGAGTCTGAGGTTTTTTGGACCTTATGAAATAATGGAGAAAGTTGGATCATTTGCGTAAAGAGTGGCTTTACCTCCATGTTTATCCCATGTACATAATGTTATTCATGTTTTGGTGTTGAGAAATTATATACCAGATCCATCTCATGTTTTTAACCTATAGGTAGTTCAGTTGGAAGAGAATATATCTTATGAAGAACAAACAGTCCAGATTCTTGACCATAGATAGGAAGTGTTGCAGAATAAAGTAATTCACCAGGTAAAGGTTTTGTGGAAAAAGTATATGGTTGAAGAGGCTACGTGGGAATCTGAAAATGCTATGATGGATAAATACCCCAATTTATTATGATAAGTAAAATTGAGAGGAAGAAATTCCCAAAAGTGGGGAAATATGTAACATCCCAGGAAAATAAAGAATAAGACATATTTTATATTTATTAATATTTTTGAATTAAATATTAATTTTACTTTAAAGGGTTTTCTATGTTTGATAGCGTACCTGATACGCAACAACGGGTTTCTTTGAAATCATACGTTGCACACTAATAATATAATATAATTTTTTTAAATGTTAGTTAACACCTAGATGTTGTATTGGTGGTAATGAAAAAAATTAACTACAATATGATTATTCATGTCTGTTAAATGTATTTACATTTATCCAATAAAACGTTAGAGTTTTAAAATATGAATGAATCTAATTTTAAGAATAATTTACATTTAAAGGTCGATTTACCACCTTTTAATGGAAAAACCTCTTTAAATATAGTTTTTTCTCAATTTAATACATTCTATTTGACCAAATAAAATCATTTTTTAGAATGTGGGCATCAAAATTTACATTGTGTAAATTTTTTGGAATGTTTCCGATAAAGTTCATTTTTAATGAATTGTGAAAATATTGTAATTTAAATAAAAACTAATTTTTAATATAATTTATTTATATGGATGGATTATTTATTTAACTGGTTATAAAGATTAATTATAATATATTTTTACCATTTAATCTAATTGTGTTCATTGAAAATAATTTCACTTTAAATGTGGACATAAACAAGGGACTATCTTTTGATATTTATTGTTTCTTAAAAACATGCTATTTGTTTTAACAACGAGAATTAATTTTTAATTAATTAATTACACTTCTATGTTTTGAATTTGGTAAAATAGACATCATTTTTGAATTCGGAATATCAAATATAGATTATGCTGAATTTTTGGTATTTTACTGATAAACATCAATTTTTGTTGAATAGCGAAACAACTTAGTAATAGTTAAAAAAATGACATTTACATTTAAATGAAATTTTACAACTTCTGTGAATTGAATTTAAAAAATATTACATAAATTTTCGTTATTATTAAGTAAAATGTGGTTCAATAAGATGAAAATTATATTTGTTGAATAGTAACTTTTGACTTTTATTTACCGAGGTTAAAGTTAAATAGGGTAAATCAAGGTAAAAAAATATTATAATAAATAAAAATTACCTTAAAACATTATAGTTTGAGTAATGTCTGACTATGTGAATATTTGGGTCTATTTTGTGACCCCATGAAGCCACATATTAATGATAACGACAATTTAGATTAAATAATTTAATGTAAAGGAAAAAATTACATAAACCCAAATATTTTAGTAAATTAATTTTTATATGGTGTTATATAAGTAATAATTTTGACTATAAATATTCATTAGAAATATAAATATATTTCCTACATCATTGTACTTTTCTTGAAATTTTTAGATATTGAATAAATTAAATTATTTCTGACACAATAATGATGCAGTGTTTACCTCATTAATAAATCATTTAAATAAATAAGATTATAATTATTATGATAACATACAAAACAAGTCCAATTAATATTGGATGATTTTATTTCGACCATGGGTAGTCCTATCTTCGACACGAATTATTTTCGGACCTTTAGAAACCGAAAATCACTATAAAATAAAATAATATTTTCACACATTCCTAAAGAGCCCCTCCTCTCCCTTATAAAAAGAGACCACTTCTAACCAATTCACCACACCTATACAGCCTTTAATTTTGTCCAAAATCTTCCCAATTAATCTAACTACATCCATATCCTCCTCCTAGAATAGTTTTCATACTAAAAAGCTCTTCAAGAAGTCCTTTTGGTTCAAACCAAAGAAAGTTACCCAAATTAAAGGTAACAGTTTCTCTTAACTTGTTTTCTTTTATTTTACTTATCCAACACATAACTATTTTTATTACTTTATTTTTTAACAACTCTAATATCCTCAATATAGTATTATTCTTTTATGAAAATTATTAGAACTACAATTACACAAAACTCCATCTAATGGGTGAAGAACATACTGTTTCTCTGGATGGCAAACTAATGCCTCACGAGATGATGATTGTTCGATTATCTTCTATGCCCTATCATGGTGGAAATTAAGTTGAATCTATTTTTATATGTGATATATATAATTTTTATTTTTTTAATTCTTCTGTATTTTCCTTTTATATCATACCTTTATGGATTCCATTAAGGGTAAACGTGATAAATTCCTTTGAAAAGTGCAGACTACCGACACCTCAAAGTGATATGACTCAATAATTACATATGTGGGATGTATAAAGGATGGGGTTAATGATATTATATATGATATTAGACTAGAATTATAAAATACCTATGTATCATTATTTTTTAATTCCATTAAAAAAATATATAGAAATGCAAGTAGTTTCAATGCGTACGTACGGCTTACCGTCTCCATGAACGGTGCATTTCATTTCTTACCTCCAAATGATTTGTACTGTTATAAATATATATATATAGGATATATATATGATATATATGAAATAAAAATAATGAATTTCATTCTGGATATAAATTATTATTGACCAGATGGACAACTTGTAAACATAAGGTGTTCATTTTTGACTCAAGTACAAAATATCGACAAAATGAACGTTATTAACTTAAATGATTACATAATGTTGATAACATTGTAATAAGTGATATAAATGGAATAATAAACATAAAAAGTCTTCTTAATCATGTAGAAATTATCTTTATTTTATTATTGAGGATATTATATAATGATCGAGTCAATTCGGACATGAGGTAAGGTACATCGTCTCAATCTCATTTCATTGAGACATATCATGTATTAATACACCACTTTCTTTTTTTCTCTGTATAAACACCCTTGAAATTTCATAGGGAATATTTTTCTATGAAGCGTTTTACTTAATAAAAAAATGAATTTTTCTTTTAACTTCAGCAGTGAAAACAACCTTTCCGCCGCCTCGAGTATTATTTGATCATTTGCTTTTTTTTAAAGCCATAATGTTTTTAAAAGGAAAAACAAATAAGATATAATCTTTTTAATTATTTTCATACTTAAAATGATTTTGAGAATGTATTTATTATTTCAATATCTTTAAAATATATTTTGTTATTTCAATTTGGAAATGTTATCTTTCATTTATTCTTATATTATGTGTTATGATGTTGTTATGGTTTTTGGGAATTATCTACGTATATGGGGGGTTCCTTGAAAAACATTCGATTGGTGAGCCCAATTTAGCTCTCCAATGCATTGGTTAATTTGAATGAGATAAACGTGGATGTTTCTACGAAGAGATTTAGGGAATATACTGTGATGGGTATTCCAATCTAACTCCCTATGTAACTGGGATTGCTACAACTTAAGTATGTTATGGAGGCCATAAGATACATTTTTGATTTATGAATTCTATTTTTTATTTATAAAATCTTATGATTTCATGATGTAAGTAAAAGATTTCATGTTTTGTATGTATTTATGAAAAAAAATTTACTTTCTTTGTTTTATAACCCTTACTGAGATTTTTTTCTCATCCCAAGTTTTGAAATGTTTTCAGAAGACATAAAGATGAATAGGGTCAAGTTTGGGATCAAAGAAAATTCATGGTGTCTAAAACATGGAAATAGACATAACACTTTTTTTCAATAGTTTTTATTTTGTGAAAAAATGGAAACTGTGTAGAAGTGTCTACTTTGTAATCTTTTGATATGTAATAGTTATGTCCAAATTCTCTAAAACTGTAAACCTGAAAATATTCTCAATGTGAATTATTCATTTCATTCAAGATTATGTAATGGTTAATGCTAGGTCCTTATAATAAAGACCTACTCCTTTCCATGTTGGTTATTCTACCCAACATAAATTCTTTAATGTATTAGAAGATTATTACAAATATCAATTGGTTAAACCCCCAAATTTCAAGTAGTGTAAACCCCCAAACTTCTATGAACCTTTTTCATTCTTTCAATAACTAGTTATGAATAGCAGTTTCAACTTATTCTATCGAATGGATTGATAGTCTTCAATACGATCAAGTAGATTCAAACAAAGCTTATTAAATATGTAGATCTAGCTCCAATATTATAATCACCAATAATTATCAGTTATATCAATGCAATAAATGATCCAGCGAAAAATTATTCCTTTTGACAGAAGTCATGGCCTCACTTTGATGTATGCATTTGTTCACACAATTTCTTCAAAATACTTAGTATTCAAAAATGGTTTTAGCAAAATTATCCACTATTGTTTTTTTATCAAATAAAATTACAGAATATATTATTTCTCCACATGTGAATGGGTTTACACAAGTTCATATATGATCTTGGTTATGTATTGTGAAACCAGAATAAAAAATTAATAGCTTCCTTCTTTCTTTTGATATTGACTATTTATTATGGATTCCCCATATCCACATATCACATTTGGTATTTTCATCACATCATGAGTATACATGTATCTCACCATCATTTATTCTTGTTTTTATAGTCACATTTCACTCAAGATTCCTTTTGTGTATTCTTGATTATTCTTAAAGATTGGATTATTTGTACCATGTCGTTATTCATTTAATTCCTTTCATCACAAACCAAACTTGTATGTTGTTCTATATTACCTATCAAGCACAAAAAAACAAACCCAATTTTATATTTTCTTCAAGTGAGCTGGTATTTCATCCTAATAGAAGGTGTATATATACACTTTTCTTGTAGGATTCTCAAAACACCTGAACCATGTAGGCTTTGTGGTTTTGGATGTGTCACACAAATGAAGGAGGTGAAAGTAACTATCCTTGTATGGTTTTAAGATGATGTTCATCATGAAGAAAATCAAGAGTGAAAAACACTTGTTCGGTGTTCATGGATGGATTCTCCTTCACATAGGGTTACTTACATGGGGTAAGCCATTCTTACGCAAGAATGTTATATAGGAATTTCTCTTTGCATAGTTATTTATTTTTCAGAAAACAATATCTCCTCTCAATGTTTTTAGCAAAAGAACCTCAGTCGAGGGATCTCTTATTTATAGGTGAGGATGGACACTACTTCACATTCATATCTGTCATGAGATGCCATGGGTTTCAAAGCATTGAATAGTCAGGAACATTGGATTTGAATCTTTCAAATTCAAGATAATATTTCTTGAATCTCGATGTTTTTTATCTTCAATGCGAGCTTTCGGGTTCCTTAGTGTAATCCTCACGGGCATGCAAAGAGGGTCACGTGAAAATCCTTTTCTTGAATTCCTGAAATGACTTGGCCTTCGGAAAAATTGATTTCATCTGATCAAAAATATTATTCATTATATTTTCACGCATGAAAAATATAATTTCATGCATGTTATCGTGGCATCCAAATGATATTCATGATTTTGACAAGAGGTTATTTGGTGTCCGGAGTAATGAGGTCATTGTTCGGCCTGAGCACTTGTTTTTGGGTTTCATATAGTAGTGCGGATGTTCAAGAAAACCATTGCTCCTCTCATCTTCCATTAGTTCAACACTGATCAATCAAAAAATGTGGATATTAATCTCTGAGCATGGGATATAGATTTGTGGTAGAGATCTTGTGTGAGATCTGATGGACGACTAAGATTGCATTCTAATATATAAAAACCCATCCCATAATGAAACATGGAGTAGTTTGAATATTATTTAAATAACAAGGAATGTAAAACTAGGATCAAAATTCTTTCCTCCCTCTCTCTGTGCGTCACTGAATAGGTGTTCTATGGGCGTGCTTCTGCTCTCGCTCTTGCCTCCTCGAGCACGCTTCTGGTGTTCACTATGCATCCATACAGCATGGGTTGATCAACATGCCTACTCATGTTGGATTTATACATGGCATGTACTCCTACTCATGTAGGTATGGCCTTCATGGCTTCCCTTGGGTAAGGATAACCCTCAGGTCCCACATGTTCATGAGGATGAGGACCTCGGCTGGACTCCTAGGTTTGCCGATTTTTTATATAAGGCATATACAATGTATTTTGTAAAAAAACTAAGATTGAATCAATCCATAATAATCCATTCCTCCCTTCTTCATTCAACTCTCATGGAGGTTTCCTATCTCTGTATTCATCGTCAAATATCATCCAATACTATTTTAGATCATAAATCCCAAATAACTTCAATACATTCCTTCAATCCAATCATGGATGATGAAAGGATCGCTTCTTCATTCCTCATGCATTAATTAATAATTCATGGAATCCTTGTTTCTTGTGGTGTCTTCTCTTTTAATCAAATGTATTCTTCTTTGAGGATTAGCACAAATAATCAATGGTTTTTGGGATACTCCATCCATCATTACATCATCCATTCACTCATTAGGCATATATTGAAATGTTATTGACAAAACATGGAACCATTGGGCTCAACAATCTCCCATTTTTATGTTATAGTCAATATCTCCAAAGCACACTCTTTTAGAGTAAATAAGTGTGTTATGATGTTTTCTCCCCCTTATTGGAAAAAAAGGGATGATATCACATGGTTCACTTAGTTACAAGCCTATTGTGTAAGAATCCGGTTTTTTCTATAAAAGACATTGGAATTTTCTAGATGTTATTCCAGAGCAAAGCATTTAGACGATGTATGATTCCGAGCCCTGGTGTGGACAAAATTAAATTTTAAGTACATTCAAAATGGGCACACCAAATAAAAGCAATAACCCCTTAACAGTAGCTCGGATTGGAAAATTGAGGGCATCGTTGAGTCTAGAGCGTGTCATTTACAATAGGAGTGGTGTAACATTTCCGTGCACATGCCTTTTGTGAAAAACGCCACCAGGGGTGTTTTCATAATTAAGTGGTATCAGGCGTTAGATTTTATATCTTCCTAAAAGAGGCTCAGATTAAACTTTTGAGACCACTGTTGTACTCGGGAGGTGGTTTTTACCCTAGGTGCGGCATAAGTTTAACCGTGTCGGGGGTTTTGGACGTGGGTGTTTTCAGGGGTCGAGTTTTTAATTAAAAAGAGTTTAATTACATAAACTCTCTTCTCCCTATCCCCCCATCCTCATTCCACCACCTGAAGAAACCCACCTTCTCCCTCAACCCTTCCCTCTCATTCTCAACCTCCTCCTCCACTTCCTCCTATCAAGATGGGGGCGACAATGGCGAGGTGCGGATCAACCGTGAAGGGTCGGGCTACGCCCCTGCAGGTATGAGATTTCAATTTGCATTTTAATTTCTGAACCCTTCATTCAAGTTTAATTATAGCATGGTTATGCTGCCTATTTTCTTAGAGAGGGTAGTAGATGCATATGGGCTGATCTGATGTTCCCAACTCACTTTTCAGATTGGAAATACGAGTCCCGGGGAGTTCAGGGTTGCCTAGGGATGTTTCCTGACCAAAACTGTGTTATTCCAGCGAGTATGGAGGTTTCTGGAAATTGAAGGGGTGGTCCAGTGAGGTCAGAGGCGGCATCGACAACTTTCCAATGGAGGAAGACCAGGAGAAGTGGGTGTTGGAAAGGGAGAGGTGGCCGGGAGGGCGGTTGAGCGGAGGCACTGGGTGAGTGGGTTGCGGAGGCGCCGGGTGAGCGCGGCGGCCGGGCGAGATGAGGGCAATGACTCAGAGGCGCCAGCTGTGGCACGCGATGCGATGGTCCCAGGGTCCTCGTAACCCCAGTCGGCAGACAAGACCTATAAGGGGTGGGACTCCGTGGAAAGAGAACCGGACTGGCAGAGCCGGTTCGGGCAAGGCGGGTCGGTCGAACCGACCCAGCCCACCAATTTATGTCTATTTAAAATTTAAAACGGCCATAAATATCAGACCGGCTTTCCGTTTTGTGATATTTCTACAATGACGCATTCCTTGGACCGAGATGAACATTATGATATGGTCTCTAGGATTTTTTAAATCCTGAGATGGGGGTGGGGGGGCTTGGTGGCGTGAAAGTCCATTAAGTGTTTTAACACTTACCCGAGATTCTTTTTTTGAGCGGCGCTGACACATCCGGAGTCCGTTTTGAGCACCGTCAGTGGTGTTGAGACCCTGACATCGAGGAGGATTTTTCCAGATAGTTTCTGGGCATGGAAGCCAAAGTTGAGACGTGGGAACCACATCCCATCTTTTAAGCTATGATCCAAATTTCACAACATTTTCATCAGACGTCAGTTCGGGGTGTGAGAGCATTCAATTCTGAGTGTTTTATCGCGGGCATTGTAATGGATCAATCTGCCCGCTTTAATTAAGCATGGTGGTGTAGGCCCCATGAGGGCTGTTTTGGGCATTGATGGTGAATTTCACCTTTGACACTGACTGTCCGTTTTGGAAAATGATTATTCAATATTGTGTACTTTTTAGAGAGGATCACAATGGTGTGATCCGTTCGTTGCATTTCGGGGCCGAGATGCAGGCGCCACGAAGCACTGCTTTTTTAGGGTATAGAAAAATGCATCTTTTTCTCTCGACATCTGTTCCATGTAAGTAATAAATCTTTTTTTCGTATCATTCCAAGGTTATCGCAATGGTGTGATGCACCCGATTGTTTTTGGAACGATGGTTCAGGACCTCGGGACGTCGTTCGGGCGTAAAGCGGTGTTGGATGACTCTGCCATTGAATATTCGATTGAGTCATGTAGATAGTCTATCTCGTGTGTTGTTCAACAAGGATTACAATGTTATGATCCGTTTGGATGTGCAGAGACACATTCACAATCTCATTAATTGAGGAAGAATGAAAGGTTCTCCAGTGGCGGTTCTTCTTGCTGTGTATCGAAGCTAACCCTTGGCGTGTGATCACGTTCACTTCCATGTGAGTGAAATTGATGTTTGAGGAAATATGGTTTGCCATTCTAGGTTCGTGGAGTGAGAAGGTTGGAAAAATTACATTTTTTCCTTCGCACTGACATTGGGTGCCATGCGTTCGATAACCCCTGGTCTAGAGATGTGATATACTCTGGGAGTATATGAGAATGCTTGGAGGTTCATTTTGTAGTTGTACCTGAGAACGTTTGTACTTGGTTTGGATATGAGTTGCGGTTGCACATCGCATTGGCCCCATGTGCCCTTTGTGTTCTACTTTACATACCTTTGACCTCTTATGATGTAGAGGGTCCCTCTGTTCAGGATGGTTTAGACCAGTAGGGTTGATTGGTTTCCACTTGTTTTTTCTAGATGGCTTGATTGAAGGAGTTGTTTGGGTTCCCATATTGCTTTCGCCATGTGGGATTTCAGTATCATGTCCCTTCGAGTACCATGGTAGAGTTTTGTGGATTTGGTGTTACCAATACATTAAGCGAGCACTGATCCTCTAACTATGAGGATGTTTCCAGTAGTGTACAGAGCCCCAGTGAGCCTGGGTGCAGATTACCTAGCTGGGTATCGAGATAATATCCTCCATTTGCAATCTACCGTGATGTGTTTCCATAGGCAAAGCTACAAGTATCAGCGTGACCCACATTACACATGCACTGAACTTCTACTATGTGAATTGTTCGGGAGTTGGGTGACTGCATGATACCCACCCCATGTTCTATTGGCTAGTGTTATACCATTCAGAAGGGATGTCCAGAGTAGTTCTTGGTTTACCCTCCAGCGGGGTTGGGAAGTGGGTTTCTCATCGACTTCTTAGGGTTTACCCTCCAACAGAGACTGGAAAATGGGTTACCAAATGACAACATAGGGTTTACCCTACATTAGAGACTATGTAGTGGGTTACCCAAAGACCACTTAGTGTTTACCCTCCAATAGAGACTAGTCTGTGTGATACCCAATGACCACTTGGGTTTTACCCTCTAGAAAAGACTTGGTAGTGGGTCACCAGAAGACCTCTTAGTGTTTACCCTCCAATAGAGACTGGGTAGTGGGTTACCCAACAACTTCATTGGGTTTACCCTCCAGCAGAGACTGGGTAGTGGGTTACCTGAAGACCTCTTATGGTTTACCCTTCAGTAGAGTCTGGGAAGTGGGTTACCCGGTGTCCTCTTAGGGTTTACCCACTAGCGGTGCTGGGCAGTGGGTTACACGATGACTTCCCTCAGACTTAGTTCTTTCTACTAGGCTAGTATGTGGTTTACCTCTGTGAATACCGGAGTGGGACCCTTGGTTGTACGGGTCAGTGATACAACACCTTTGACTTTGAGAAGACATCTCGATTGTGTGACAATGAAGATGTGTGGTTTGACTTTCCCCATAACTCTCATGTATGAGGGGTGCTTTCAACACCAAGATGAATCCTTGTGACTCAACCTAAAACTGTGAGGGTGAGTCACTACATCCCAAATAAGATAGTGTCGAGTTTCGGTGATTTGAGCCCCATGACTTGCAGTTCAGGGCAGACGTGCGGGATGCTGGGCATCAATGGTGTTTACTTCTAGGACTGTTTGCTACTCACTTTCTTGGGATAAGATATGAGATGGAAACCCCCTTATGATCATGTTTGGGATTTTAGTTTAAGAATATGGATATGTATATAACTAATTCCAGTACCCACTTATTGGGTTTTGTTTACTCTCCTTCCTGAAGAGGCGATGACGCGCGGGGTTTGCCACGTACTTTCCTTGTCATTCTTCTCATGGTTGGATGAGTCTACTCTCATGCTATATGTATCAAAGACTTGATGAGAAGTTCATCTTCTCACCGTTTCTAGTTCATTGTGTTTGGATGAGTCTACTTCCTTCCTCTTGTTGTGTTGAGATGTATTCTTTATTGCACTATTGGTTATACTCCATTACTTTTCAAGATTCGACCCACTTCTCACCTCTTCAGTACTACCTTTGTTGCTACCTCGAGCCTTTTTTTCATCTTACTAAGTAATTTTTTATACTCACCCATTCTTGGGATATTCCTTCACTTGGTGTGCCAATGCAGACGATAGACATGTTGGTTTTGACTTCAACGAAGCATAGGAGTTCGAAATCTTGGACCGTGTACGATGGCCGTAGTCGGGTTACTGGTGTGGGATTCTCCCAGCTGTTTTCTTTTGTATACCTGTTTCTGGGTTATGGCACTCTTCTGGTTGGGCGTGTGTTTTTCTATTTTTCTATTCAATTTACCTTCATCACTTACTTTGTACTGTTTAGAGGTCGTTGAGACCTTTATGGTATGTTTATAGGAGTTGGCCCATTACATTACTTTTCTTTTCTTTTACTCTGCACTACTGCATTGAGTGGACTGTGTGTGTGTGTGTGCGTATACGTACTCAGGAAAATGCTTCCCTGAGTTGTTTAGCCTTCATCCATTGTCCCCACCCCCTGGCATATGGAGGTGGGCTTGGGGTAGTTTCGGCTTGAGCCCGGGTTGGGTCGGGTCGTGACCAAGTGGTATTAGAGGGGTTTGTTCCTTGGGAAATTATTTGGATGTCCTTAAAAAGGAATTGATTGGGATCTAGGTCAATAGTGTCTATGTGTCTTGGTAGTGTCTCTCAGGACAGGGAGTCCAGTGATGGTGCAGTGGCCAACATAACCATTCACCAGCACCCTGATAATCCAGCTGTCGACTCGGAATGTTGCGACACCCATTTCTCGGAAAATTGGTAGTGAATCACATAGGATTGAGTCCTTGACTAACCTTCTTGAGTTATCTCCCCATTATTGTTACTTTCATATACATATATGCTCATCAGACCATGAGACTCTTTGATTACATTCAGGATGTCTCCACAGAGACAGCCATCCAGGATACCAGCTTCGGTTCATGACGACGACCCTGTGGGGGACGAGGCCTCAGTCCAGGACCCATTATGTGAGTCCCTTTCTCCGGGTGGGCTGGTAGTAGTACCCTCACCTGGTGAGAAATAGAAAGATCCATCAGAGAAGATGGAGCTTGAGTTCATTTTGAGCGCGGTCCATGAGTTCCAGCGACAGAGACCGCTAAGGTTCAGTGGTCAGCTAGACCCTCAGGAAGTATAGTTTTGGCTATAGATAGTGGTTTTCCTCTTCAGGATTGTGCATACACTAGCAGATTAGAGGCTGGCTTTGGCAGACAGCCTTTCCCATGGAGAAGCTAGGCGTTGGTGGAGTCTGGTGACTCAGTTTCCTGATGAGTCGTCACTTTTGTGTGGATACTTTTAGATACTATTTCGCGAGGAGTTTTACCCCTACTTCTTACGCTCTATTAGGATCCAAGAGCTCTTGAAGTTTTCGTAGGGAGGGATGATGATGACTGAGTATGCGACTAGTTTTGTAGGCCGTGCATGCTTTTACTCGGACTTGTTCCATGAGAGATACTTCAAAGCGTGGAAGTTCGTGCATGGTTTCTGCAGAGAGATTCATGCTATCAAATTACCCTTGTTCATTTCCAATTATTCATGGTTTCTAGAGTAGGAATTGGTGACATAGAGCTTCCTGTCACGTTATACAGTTGGTGGATGTAGTGGGCTCGAAAAAGATGAGACGTCTACTGCAGTAAGCGGTCGTCGGCTGACAGAACCTCAACGCAGGTGGTATTCCGATAACTGAACTCAGGAGCTTGATCGTACACCATAGTGGCACTAGAGGGAACCAGTGTATCCCGAAGAGAGTCAGTGTTATTCTTGCGATGAGGGAGGTCACATAGCACGGGACTATCTGAACAGGGATGGGGAGAACTTCGGGCAGGTTGTAGGTGTGTCATCACAGTAGAGGCGGTGCCGAGATCAGAGTGGTGCCCATAGTGGTGGTTCTAGAAGAGGAGCAGGAGGAGTTGGAAGTGGGGGACGACATTACGAGGTCTTCCAATCACCACTAGGTGGTCCACATCAGGCTCTGGGAGATGATAGTTGGTACTGTGGACAACCACGAGTTTGGGATTTCTACAACCCTATAGAGCATGAAGTGACAAGAGGTACACTCTATAGCTCTTCTACTTTTTGTAGTATAATTGTCATACTTTGTGTGTGAAGTTCTCTTTTATCCCTACTCCTTGCTTGAGTTGTTACCAGGGAGACGCAGGGTGTCGGTGTAACCCTATGTTAGTGGAATAGAAGGCAAGGAACCTTACTCTTTATTCGATGGTGGCGAATCCTTCTCCTATCGAGCGTGTAATAGAGTCTAGGTCATGCGACATCGACTGTGAAATCTTGTGTAACCAGATTTCCTTGTGTGTTTCACCGTATGGAAATTTTAAATGAAGTAATCACTAGGCATTTTCCCAGGTCTAAACGGTGATTCCGGTCACGGCATGCGACGTAGGGGTTCGACTGAGGAGGTGAGCTACCCTCGATGTCCTTCAAGCCATTTGAGACCGCACCAAGGGATGGCAAGGTCCCCACCTCCATTCACTGAACCCAAAGGCTAGGTTGAGTGCATAACGTCTCCCATGAGACTCAACTGAGAAAAAGTGTGTGTGAACCTATCCATGTCTTCGGCGAGGGTATACCCCAGGTGAACAGATCAAATCCTTTGGTCCATGTGCAGTGATGTATAACTGTGCTAGAGTTCTACTGAGAACGGGATAGCCAGGTGTGGGCTTAGTACCCTGAGTTGATTACCTAGTTTTTTTTTTCGGGGATGAAAATCATTAAGGAGGGAATGATGTAAGAACCACATTTATTCTATAAAATACTTTGGAACTTTCTTGATGTTATTCCAGAGAATCACCTTTAGACGGCGGAAGATTCTGATCCCCGGTGTGGCCGGAATTAAATTTTAAGTGCGTTCACACTTGGCTCGCCAAATAAATAGAATAACACCTAAACAATATCTTTTATTTAAAAAATGATGGAATCTTTGAGTCCAAAACATTTTTTTTACCCTACGAGGGGTTTAACTTTCACAGTCGCGAGCCTTCTGCAAAAAATGCCACCAGGGGCAATTTCGTAATAAAGTGGTCTCACGCGTTAAAATTTATATCATCCGAAAGGAGGATTAGATAAATATTTTGAGACCACTGTTGTTCTCAGGAGGTGGTGATTACCCTAGGAGCGGCCTAACCAAAACCGCATTAGGGGTTTTGGATGCGGGTGTTATCAGGGGTCGAGTTTTTAATTAAAAAGAGGCTAATTACTTAAAATCTCTTCTCCCTCTCCCCAATACTCATTCCAACCCCTGATGAAACCCACCATCTACCTCAAACCTTTACTCTGAATCTCATCCTTGTCCTCCTCTTCCTCCGACCCAGACAGTGGTGACAACGGTGAGGTGCAGATCGACCGTAAAGCGTCATGCGACGCCCCTACAGGTAGTAGATTTCGATATTCTTATTTATTTATGAACCCATATTTCAAGATCAATTATAACTTGGTTATACCGTATATTTATCATTGAGGGTATTTGATGCGTAGGGGATGATCTGACCATTCCAACGCACCTTTTGGATTGGAAATCGGAGTCCCGAGGAGTTTGGGGTGGCCTGGGGATGTTTCGCGGCCAAAATTGTGTTTTTCCAGCGAGTATGGCGGTTTCTGGAAAGCGCAGGGGTGGTCCAGCGAGTTTGGTGGTAGGGGCTCCTCTCGGCGATGGAGGTATCTCCTCTCCAGCAGTGGAAGACCAAGAGGAGTGGGCATCAGCGAGGGCGAGGCGGCTGGGAGAGCAGTTGAGCGGAGGTGCCGGACGAGCGGGCTTCGGAGGCGCCGACCGAGCATAGCGGTCGGGCAAGATGGGGGTGATGACTCGGAGGCTCCAGGTAGGGTGCGTTACCCGAAGGACTCGGGGTCCTCGTGACCCTAGTCTGAAAACACGACCCACAATGGGCGGGTATCCATGGAAGGAGGACCAGAGCTGCTAAGCTGGTCCAGGTGAGGCAGGCTAGACCATGCAGTGAACCGCGAGCCGGTTCAGGCGGGGTGGGCCTGCTGAACCAGCCCGACCCACCTATTTTCATCCATTTAATAGTTAAAAAGGACATAAAAATCAGACTGGGATTCAGTTTCATGAGCCATCAGCAGCGACACATTCCTTGGACAGAGATGAACATGATGATATGGTCTTTGGGATTTTTTAAATCCCAAGAGGAGGGGGGGGGGGGGCTCGGTGGAGCGACACGCCGTTAAGTGGCTTAAACACTAACCTGAGATTCATGTTTTGAGTAGAGAAGACACATCCAGAGCCCATTTTGTGTGTTTTCGGCGGCGTTGATACCCTGGAGTCGAAGATGAGTTTTCTAGATGGTTTTTGGGCATTGAAGACGGATTTGAGACGTGGGACCCACAGCTCATCTTTTAAGCTGTGAGTTGTGTTTCACATCTTTTTCATCGGATGTCTGTATGAGGCATGAATGTAGTAAATTCTGAATGTATTTCTGAGGTCATTTCAATATCGCAATCCACCCACTTTAATTTGGCATGGTGGTGTGGAACCCACGAGGGTTCTTTTGGGCATTGATGGTGAATTCCACCATTGTAACTGGTTGTCCGTTTTGGACAAGTGATTAGTTAATATGGTGTACTTTTTCGAGAGAATCGCAACTGGGCAATCCGTTCATTGTGCTTTGGGACCGACATGCTGGTACCATGAAGCAACGCTCGTGCTCTATATGACGAAATGCATCCTTTTCTCTGGACATCGGTTCTACGTAAGTAAGAAATCTTTTTGACGTATCCTACCAAGGGGATCACAATGGTGTGATGTGACCGATTGTTTTTGGAACCAAGGCTCGGGACAACGGGACGTCATTCAAGCGTAAAATTGTGTTGGATGAATTTTCTGTCGGATATCTGTTTGAGGCAAGAAAATAGTCTATATCGCTTGTTTTTCCCTAAGGATTACAATGGTACGATTATTTTGGATGTGTGGAGACTCTTTTGAGATCTCATTAATTGGGGAAGAATGAATGGTGCTCTAGTGGTGGTTCTTATTACTCTGTTCGGAATCAAACCATTGGCGTGTGATCGCGTTCACTTCTGTGTTAGTAAAGTTGATGTTTGAAGAAATATTGTTGGCTGTGATAGGGCCATGGAGGGAGCAGGTTGGAGAAATTACGTTTTCTACCTCAAGAGGACTTTGTGTTCCATGTGTTCGATAGCCTCTGGGCTAGAGAAGTGATATACTCTTGGAGTATACGAGAATGGTGGGAGGTACATTTTGTAGTTGTACCTTTGAACGTTTGTAGTTGGTTTGGAGATGAGTTGAGGCCACACGTCGCGTGGGCCCCATGTGTGCACTGTTTTCTACTCTACGTACCTTTGACCACTTGTGAGGAAGAGGTTCCCTCTATTAATAATGGTTTAGAGCAGCAGGTTTGAGTGGTATCCACTGGTTTTGTTCATGACGGTTTGATCAGCGGAGTTGTTTGGGTTTCCCTATTCCTTTAGACATGTGGGCTTTCAGTATCACGTCCCTTTGAGTTATCTATTATGTTTTTGTGGATTTGGTCTGACCAATACTTCACGCGGGCACCGATCCTCTACCCAGGAGGTTGTTTCCATTAGGGTACCAAGCCCTAGTGATCCTGGGTGCAGATTCCCTAGCCATGTATCGAGATCATATCCTCCTTTTGTGATCTACCGCGACGTGTTTTCATAGTCATGGCTCCGGGTATCGGCGTGACCCACACTACATGGGCGCTGAAATTATAATAAGTTTATTTTTCTGGTGTTGGGTGGTTGTGGGATACCCACTTCATGTTCTGTTGGCCAGTGTTGTACCATTCAGTAGGGATGGCTAGAGCTGTTATGAGTTTACCCTCCAGCGGGGCTGGGCAGTGGGTTGCTCATCGTTTTCTTAGGGTTTAACCTCTAGGAGAGACTGGGTTGTGGGTTACCCAATGACCTCTTGGGTTTACACTCCATCAGAGACTTGGCAGTGGGTTACCTAATGACCTCTTAGGGTTTACCCTCCAGCAGAGACTGTGCAGTGGGTTACCTAATAACCTATTACGGTTTACCCTCCAGCAAAGACTGGGTAGTGGGTTACCCGATTACTTCTTAGGGTTTACCCTACAAAAGATACTAGGCAGTCGGATACCCGATTACCTCTTAGGGATTACCCTCCAGCAAAGACTGGGAAATGGGTTACTCGATGAACTATTAGGGTTTACCCTCTAGTAGAGACTTTGTAGTGGGTTACCCGATGAACTCTTAGGATTTACCTCCAGTAGGGCTGAGAAGTGGGTTAACCGATGAATTATATCAAACATAGTCCATTCTACTAGGCTAGTCTGTGGTTTTCCTTCGTGACTACTATAACCAGAACCTTGGTTGTACGGGTCGGTGATGTGACAGCTTCAACTTAGAGAATACCTCTCGACTGTGTGATAGTGATGAGGTGTGGTTTGACATTCCCAGAACTCTCAAGTATGAGGGGTGCATTCCCCACCGAGATGCGTCCTTGTGACATTGACTTAAACTGTGTGGTGGGTCAGTTCCTCCCAAAGGGGATAGTGTCGAGGTGCGGTGAATTGAGCCCCTTGACATGCAGTTTGGGGAAGACTTGAGGAATGTTGGGCATCATTGGTGTTTTTTCTGGGACTGTTGGCTACTCACATTCATGTGCTGAGCTATGAGATGGAGATCCCCATATGATCATGTTCGGGTTTCTTGTTTGAGCATATGGATATGTATATATCTTGTTCTAGTACCCATTTCTGTGGTTTTTGTTACTCTCATTCTAGGTGAGGTGAAGATGTGTGGGGTATGAAACATGATTTCTGTGTCTATATTCTCATGGTTGGATGAGTCTACTCTCCTGCTATTGGTAACAATGACTTGATGAGAAGTCCATCTTCTCATCGATTCTAGCCCCTTTTTTTTTGATGAGTCTACTTCATTTCTCTCATTGGGTTGAGATTCACTCTTTACTGCACTCTCGGTTGTAATCCTTTACTTTTCTATGTTTGATCCAATACTCAAATCTTCTATACCTCCATTATTGATCCCTCCAGCCTTTAGGGTATCCTACTGAGTATTTTTTTTATACTCACCCTTTCTTGGGCTTTTCTAGAACTAGGTGTGCCCTTGCTGATGACAGACAGGTTGGTCATGACCTCAACAGAACTTAGGATTTCGACAGCATAGACCCGCGTATAGTGGTCGTAGTCAGGTTCCTAGTGTGGGACTCTCCGAACTATGTACTTTTACCTATCTATTTCTGGGTTTTTCCACTCTTCTGGTTAGGCGTGTGTTTTCTCCCTTTTATATTTAGTTTACCTTTAGCACTTACATTGTATTGTTTTGAGGTTTATGCACCTTTTGTGGTATGTTTATAGCAGTTGGCCTTTTACGTTAATTTTCTTTTTTTTACTCTACACTTCTACATTGAGTGGGATGTATGTGTGTGTACAGGTACTCAGCCAAAGTCCTCCCCGAGTTGTTTAGCCTTTGGGTCTTGTCACCAGCCCCTGCCCTAGGGAGGCAGGTTTGGGGTAGTTTCGGCTCGGGACTGGGTAGGGTCGGGTAGTGACATATTGTTAATCAACTCTAAGTCTATGTGGACTAAACCATTGTAGAAAAAAGGAGACATATATCCTTGGTTTTCAATAATATATATCGACAACCATATATTTTAAATCATGCTTATAATGTATGAATAAATATCCACAGGGATGTAAATGGAAATATTCATAACTAAAATTCAATAATCGTTTACAAACATCAACAAACAATTTTCTCCTTCAGGGGATACATTAATCTTCTGAAATTCCCTTAAAATTAGTAAAAATGAATGTATATATATTTATGGAATAAGGAAGGACCTTTTATGGTTCTTCATGTGAGAGGAGGAGGTTGAACATGATGTTTTACACTAATCTCATCAAACCCCTCGAATGTCATTGGATTGGTGAAAATATCTAAAAGCTATTATTTTGTATAAATGCATTGTAGCTTGATATCTCCACCAAACAAATTTTCACTAATAAAATGATATCTGATATCAATATTCTTGGAGATTGAATGTTTTAAATAGATATTATATAATGGAATGGCACTTTGATTATAACATAAAATATTTAGTGTTATCATAGTTTCCACTCTCAATTGTGAAAGCTGCACTTGCGTCCAAATCATCAGTTTAAATTCAAGTGTAGCTGCAGCATACTCTACCCCAATTGTTCTCTAAGTTACAGAATTTTGTTTCATACTAAATCAAATGACACATCCTTTTCCCAGACATAAGGTTCCATCAGATATATATCTCATGTAATTACAATCACCATCCCATTTAGCATCTATAAATACCACCAACTTCATGTTTGTACAGTGCATTCATAAAATACCATTGTTCGTTGTTCCTTTCACATATCTAAATATTCTTCTAGATTCTAATATGTGAGACTAATTTGTATCACTATGAAATCAAGCACATAAACCCACTGGATAAGTTATGTATGTCCTTAATGTTGTGAGATAATGTAGGCCTCCAATGATTCTTCTAAAATATTTTTTATCATCATCATTTCCATTTTAATCCATTCATAATTTGATTCTAACTGAAATGGGTGTTAAACCAGTTTTAAATTCTCAATTCCAAAAATTTTCATTAACTCTACTACATATGTATCCTATGATAGAAATATGGAATTTTGTTATTGTTCAATCTAAAATCCCAAAAAATATGACATTTCATCATGAATGTACATTTCGAAGGTTTTCTTCATCTGCCCAGAAAATGCTTCACCAAGACAATCTTTGTTGCCAAAAAATATGATTTCATCCATATATATAATAACAATGAGAGTAAAAAGGGTAATTTCAATGACCTGAAGATTACTTTCAAATTTACCCCTGACAAACATCATACCGCTTAGACAACCGTCCAATTGGGAGTACCAAGCTCTTGGGGCCTCTTTTAAACCATAAAGAGCTTTTCTCAACCTGCATAACATGATATAGTATTTACCTAGAATAAAATCATCTAGTTTTTTTATATATATCACTTCTTCAAGATCCCCATTTTGAAATGAAGATTTCGTATCCATTGGATAAACCATATAATGATAGTGTGATGAAACTTCTAGGAAAATTCTAATTGTGTACAATCCTGCTTCTAGTTAAAATGTTTCTTCAATGTAAACTTATTATAAATGTTAATATCACATCCATAACATTCTGGCCATATTTCATGAATCATCCCCTTTCTCATTTAGCTTATTTTTAAAAACCCACTTGGTGCTAATAACATTTTTATTCATCGGTCATAACAAAAAATCCCAAGTGAAATTATTTTAAATGTAATCAAATTCATCATGTATAGCATTTATAGTTTCATCATGCTCAACTACATGAGCCACATTATAAGGTTCAACTTGAGAAATGAGTAGAGTTTGATATTCAATTCCCCATCATTATCTTGTTTTCACTGGAGGTTGTAGATTTCCAATGAAATTTTATGTCACAACATGTTTCTTTAATTTATTGTTCTATTTTATTTTATTTTCATCTTCTTCGTCTTCATCACTGGTATGTTCAGAATTGATGTCAACATTTTTTTGTTCTACCTTAGCTTCCTGATCATTTTTTGGTCCATAGTCATGTCATTTTTGTCCAAAAATTCTTAATTACAATTCTCACCAATATATTATTTGATATTGTTATAAATTACTATGAAAAAACATCAATCAAACATAATTTTCATTTTTTAATTGTTTGTATCTGTTACCATCATGTAGGTAGCCCAAGAAGACTCCTTATTCCACCTTTTCTTCAAATTTTCCAATATTAATGTTCTTAATCATTATGTTACATGGAATTCCAAAATATCTAGAGTATTTAATAATAGGTTTTCTATTGTACCACATTTAAAAAGTAGTCATTTGATTTTCCAATGGAGAAGACATTTTTTCTGTATATGTATAGTAGTGCATAAAACTTCTCTCCATAAAAACATTGAGATGTTATGTTCAACCATCATAGTTCTTCATATTTCGACTATTATTCTGTTCTTTCTTTCAGCTACACCAATTTATAGTGGAGTATACGGTGTGCAGTATTGATGTATGATTCTATTAATGAAAAGATAGCTTTAAAAATCTCAATAGGTATACACTTCACAAATTTCCAGTCTCAATACCTTGATAAAGTAACCCAACTCATTCTCAAATTGACATCTAAAAGTTTTGAACATTGCGGTTTCTTCGAACTTGAGTTTAATAAAAATTAAAATAGTTACTCGATTGAAGTAATCATTAAATGTTATTAAATATAGATCACGCCCCTTATAAAATTATTTCATTGGCCTACATATATTTGTATGAATAAGTTGAAGTGGCGTAGTTGATTGGATATACACTCATTTTGGTGAACATTGAGTCAATTTTCCATTCCAACAAGTTTCAAAAACATCATACCTTTATCATTCCAATTTGGGAAGATCACTCACAATGTCATACTTCAACATTTTTTATATACTCCTTTGACCAAGTTTTCCATGTATTCTATTCTAGAGGTTGTTTTAATCCATGGAACTCAAATCAAATTAATTAATAAAATCTACAATTTTAAATAAATTTTTAGAGGATATATTTTCCTGAGTGATGATTCTTCTATACATTGAGCTTTTGATGACACTTGAATCCTATTTAAACAACACCTCTTGTCCATCATCACATAGTTGGATCACAATACGAAAATTGGGTTTTAAACCTTCCAAAAATAACACAACATTGGACTTCATATTTTTTTCTTCCGTCATAAATTTTTCAAATCCTTTGATTTTTAGAGGACAATAATTTCCAATGATTAGAGCTCCAACCTTATGATTTTTATTATTTATTATGATTTTTTATCACCATTAATGTGTGATGAACATCCACTATCGAGAATATGTGACTTTTTTTTACAACTGGCATTCAAAGAAACTTCACCAAAATAAGAGTTTACATCATATATTTTTTAAATTCCCATTTCATCCTTGATTTTGATTATTTGATCAGTAAGGATAATCAAGCAATATTTATCATTATGACCTTTCGGATCACATCATCTATATACATCATTTAATCTTTGAAATGTATTTTGAGTTGGAATATCATATTAAATTTTCTAGATATCTTTCATAATTTCATTTTCTATTCTGTTCTCAGAATATCTCCCCCTTGGTTCATGCCTCATTTTTAGTAGGGACATGTTGTACTAACACAAATATTCTTTTTTTCAAAACACTCCTCATCACAAGAAGCGTCATATAAACATTGACTACCGATTCTGAAAAATGATTTATCATGATGACTTATGTTTTTTTTTCCGACACTTACTTTTCCATTTTTTATAGAATAAATGTTTTTAATGATGTTCACCCATCCTTTTTATTAGAAGAATAATTTTCACTAGCATTTGTGATCTAAAATTATCACAGATTTGTTTTTGGGCCTGCATTTTTAGAAATAACAGATGTATTTTAAGTTTTGATTTGTGTTGAATTAACCTTGTTCATTGATCCCATCATTTCACCAGTGTGTGTTGATTCTTCCATGACCTCAACATCATTGTTGTAATCAACTCGAATCATCTTCAAGCAATTTTGAACATCAAGACATATAGATTGAAAAAATGATTGTTCATTATATTTGAATTGAATATTTTACTAATGGGATTTTACCATCATATCCATTTAAGCTAAAAAATTGCTTGGATTTTTATTATTTCAAAATAAATGGATTCTTCATTGTACAATCTTATTTTTCCTCAAAAATATTTTTTTTTCATTCAGTTACAATCTCCTATCACTCTTGTCCTTTCTATTTTTCTCATGATATGCTTCCAATTCATTCTTTAACATGTGTTCTTATTCTGTATATTCTTGTTCATCATATTTAATTGTAGAAGTATCAACCCCTTTTTCCACATGAGCCATGAAATTAGTTCAATCTTTTATTTGGATTCCTAATTTAGAATCAAAGTCTCTTTCTTGGTTTACACTGCTTCTTCTCTATCCTAAAAATAAATTTTTATTTCTTTCGCCAAATTTGGTCGAATCTTTTGTGTTTCTTCCCCATTTCTTCTTTTGTGGTTTTTCTTCATTAATATACGGTATAAGAAACCTTTTCATCTGAAAATTTATTGCAATGTGTCCAATGAATTTCAGTTCTGTCACCTTCATAGGGTATTTCCATTACCTTTAAACCTTCTTTTCTTGAATCTCATTGATATAAGATCAATGATTTTATTTTATTATTTATCTTTATCTTATTCATCAGATTCACTTGATTCTAAAACATCCTCATCACTGATTTTGAGATTTCTCATGGCCTAGAATTCTATCACATTTTTTTCTTCTTATTTTTAATAAGGGAACATTATCATTTAATTTTTAAATAGAATTTTTTGTAATTCAACAAGGGAAATATCATCTCTATCTTCCAAATATTACACTTTAGGATCAAACTTGTTAGGAAAATTTCTCATTAGTTTTTTACAATTGTTTAATCATCCAAATTTTCTCCAAATCCAATAAAGTTACTGACAATCTCATTAACTCTTGTGAAATAATCATCAATGTTTTCTTCTTCAACCGTCATGATATCTTTGTATTTTCTCCTCCAAATTTGCAATTTGGATTCCATGACTTCCATGTTTCATTCATATGTTCATTCAATTTTTTTTTGAAATTTCATACTCATTTTTGAGTTCCATAACCATTGTGTAAACATTTTTTGAATGTGACATCAAAAAGGAATTTTGAGAATTACCATAAACTTCCATATTTCTTTTCTCAATAAAAGTAATAATGGATTTATCAACAATAGGAGGGAATATAAAAATAACCGCACCTATAACATCATGGCCAAGAGATAAAAGAAATCTATCACCATATTCTTCCATCTATTATATTTATTTCCATCAAAAGTAAGAACAACGTTATTTTTGATAGAATTAATATTGTCTATATTCCCAATATTGTAGATCCTCACAGAGGAATCTTCTCTCGAATACCACATGAAATACCCAGAATAGTTCAAGATCACTAAGAGGGGAGTGGTCTATCAATGATCCCATTTTTTATTTTTCCTCTTTATGAATTTTAGCCTATGACGATTCAACCTTTGTGTCTGGTTAAGGCCTTGATCCACTCATCGAATGATGTTATAAAACCAAATCAAAGAAAGCTGTGATTTACAAGGTTCGATACAAAGACCAAATCCTTTCTATGTTGATTTTTCTGGTGAAAAATGATTATTCAATATATCATAAGATTATTAAAACTAGTAATTGGTTATACCCACAATTACAAGTTGGTTAAAATCCCCAACATTTATACACCTTTTTATTTTTTCCAAAACACTAGTTATTCTTCCCAGTTTCAACTTCTTTCTTCGAATAGATTGATAGTCTTTCTTCTGTTTAGGTAGCTCAATAAACTTTTATTGAAAATTTTGACCTTGCTGAAATTTTATATTATCCAATAATGAACATTTAAATCAATGAGATAAATTATTAAGTGGAAAATTATTCCTCATAATAGAAGTATTGTTCTCACTTTGACATGAGAAAGTGGTGCACACTCATTCTTAAAAATAATGATTATTGAAGAATAATATTACACAATTTCGGTACTTTTGTTTCATTATGTTTAATACACAATGTACACAAAATTATTTCTCCACATGTGAATGGGTATAAAAAATTCCATATATGATCATTGTTATGTATTATGCAACCAAAATACAAAAAGGTTGGATTCCACCCTTATTTAGATATTCAGTATTTATTAAGTCTTCTCAATGTCCACTTCTCACATATTGTTCATTCATTCACATCATGAATATTCATGTAGACCACTATAATTTATTCTTGTTTTTACACTCACATTTCAAACATGATTATTTGTGTGTATGATGGATTATTCTCATAGATCAATGTATTTTTACACTACACTTATTTATGACATGTATTTCATCTATACAAACCAAACCCATAGGTGGTTCTATACTTCCTCTCAAGACAATAAAAACAAAACCGATTGAATATTTTCATTGGGTGTGCTGGTTTTTCTTCCCGAGAGATAATGTATATATAAACTTTTTTTTCAAGGATTCTCAAAATACATGAACCAAGAAGTCTTCATGGTTTAGGATGTCTATTGAAAATGAAGGTGGTGAAAAGAAAAGTTCCATAAATGGCATCAAGATTGAGTTTTTTCATGAAGAAACTCAAGAGTGAAAATCCCTTGTTGAGTTTTACCAGAAGGATTCTACTTCATTTAGGTTTATCCAGAGGAGGTAAGAGTTTGTTACACATGAAGGGTCTCTACGAAAGACACTCTATGTGGTACTCTGTTTTTTGGAAAATAAGTGCTCTTCTGAATATTTTCAGCAATAGAACCTCAATCGAGGGATCTTTTATTTATATATGATTATGGGAACTAATTCGTGTTCAAATACCAAGTGATATTTTATTCTTTTCTAGGAATTGAATTTTTGAGATCATTAGATTTGAATATTTAAAATTTGGGATAAGATTTTGTTAATCTCCTGGTTTATTTTTCTTCAACGTGGGCTTCATGATTTCTCTTTGTAATCCTCACTTTCATGTGAAGAGGGTCACATGAATATCATTTTATAGAATGCCTCAAATGACATGGCCTTATGAAATATCATTTTCCCCGGACCAAGATCATTCTTACAAAAATTTTTATGCATACAAATTTAATTGCATGCAGTGTATCGTGACATCTCAACAATATCCATGGGCTTGACTGGAAGTTCTTTGGTGCTAGAGTGATGAAATATATGTTATGCACAAGAAATAGTTTGCATGTGTCATGTTGGTGTACGAAGAGTGAAGAAAACCATGGTGCCTCTCCTCGTCTGTTGGAAAAACTCAGATCGTTCATAGATGATAGAGATTATATCATAGATTGCGAGATTGAGTGTTCAATTTATATATTGTCTGAGATCAAATGCACAACCAAGAGGGAATCTGCATTTTTAAATACATATCCAACAACCAAACGCACCACAGTTTGTGGCTTTATTAATTACCAAGGAATAGAAACACGGATCATAATTATCATCCCCCAATCATATCGCTGCTTCGCCCCGGTGTTCATTTGGTATGCTTCTGCGCCCACTCTTTCCTCCTCAGGAATGCTTCTGAAGGACACTATGCATCTTTTCCACATGTGTTGATCACCGGGAAAGCACATACGAGATTATACATGGCCCAAAACTGCTACCTCATATGGGGCTGGCCTTGACGGCTTCACTTAGGTGCATTTAACACTCGAGTCCCACATGTTCTTGAATATGAGGACCTCAGCTAGCCTTTTTGTTATGCATATTTTTTATTGTACGTAATATACGAAGAACATAGTATAAAAACTATGTATGAATCCATCATTAATATGCCAGACCACTTTCTTCATTCTAAGACCATTCATGATTCATTTCTATTTATTCATCTAGAAACATCATCAATACCATTATTTCTAGATCATAAATATGATATATCTTCAATAAATTCCATTAATCTAGTCAAGAATGATTCTGGTATCATTTCTTAATTCTAAAATCATTAAAACATAATTCATGGAACCATTGTTGTGAGTGATGTGTTTTCTTTTAAACACATGTCTTCTTCTTTGTGGATCTAAACAAACAGTCATCTGAATTTAGGATACTCCAATCATAATTACATCAACCATTCACTCATTAAGCACATATTGACATGTTATTGTCAACAAATTCAACCACTAGGATCAATAATATATATATATATATTTTTTAATGTTTCATTAATGATACTTTTAAATGTCTTTTAAATGTAATTCCCCTAAAACATTTAATTGGAGTGATAATTAATTATAATCGAATGGATATATGTACACACTATAAATATATGTAATACAACATAATATAACAATAACTCATCAAATATATTACCTTAGTCCAAAAAAACGAATAATGAATATGGTTAACCCGAATAACTGAAATTGGGAAAATAATTCCCTTACCTTGAGTTCATCTTACATAAAACATCATTAAAAATATTTTATAATGGTTAAAAGAGTCTTATTAATACACCAAATAAGAATACTCATTTTATAGCACCTTATTTGATCATTTTATAACATCATTCAATGCATCTATTCATAATATTTATTTATTTACATTATTTTGGGTGCCATTATCATAGTTTACATGGTCAGTTCGTAATGTATGTTCATGTCAAATGGAAGAGAATACCCAGAAGTTAAATGAGTTTTCTTAATATATTTAAAATATATTAAGTGATACCATAAATCATTTGTCATCATATATGATAATGAATCATTAGATAAACCATTATTGATGTTTAGATCATTTTCCATATTCGTTGATAATCAATAACATATCCCATCATATGAAATTAGTATTATTAATTTATGTTAACCCCAAAACTAATAGAGGTCATAGAATATACATTTTAATCTGTTTCATCCATTATAATATTTTTATAACCATATTTGAAGGAAGTAATTGAAATTGAAGGCACATCATCCACGATATCAGTAAATCAACACATCATGATCGTTGATTTTTTTTTATAATAAGAGGGAGAGGAGAAATATTATGATGATTAATTGTTACATAAACCTGATTAAAACTCAATATATATATAATATATATATATAATTCCTCTTTTACAAGAAGACATGAAGAGATTATAAGAATATACTATAATTGATAAGAGTACAGAAGAAAATGAAAGATGATTTTTACCTCTTCATCACTTCCCCTTGAGATCATCCGTAATGAATTTCGAATTTTCCTTTTAGTAAGACAAAAAGGTATTGGACATGGGGAAGAGCCGTGGGAAATTGATTGGGGACAATTTCAAATAATTCTCAAATCCTGAGAGGGGAGTGGTATTTACAGTGGATGAGAGGACATGTTTTTTTATTTCAATCAATATTTTAATATCATAGGTCAAATCTATGAATTTTATTCTTTAATGTGATCGAAAATAGTAAATAGAGAATGTGAGTTCAAACCATTGATTCTTACATCATCCATGATGCTAAGAATATTGTATTGAACATATAATGTAAATATACTGTAAATTACTACATTTCATTACTTATAATAAATTTACGTATTTTAGAAAAATACAAAAAATTCAACCTATAAATTATTCAATGTCTACAATTAATAATTAAACTCCATTTTATCACAATAATTTTCTAAACATTCAAAAGAAAAAGAAAATTTTTAATTTTAATTTATTTAAAAAATAACAATATAAAAGTAGAACTAATTTTATAAAACCTCTAAAAAATAATCAATGTCTCATAAAAAATTCATTCTAACATAAATCATAAAACAATAATATATTATTAAAATTTATTAGATTAATTTTTAAATTAAACTATTAAAATAATAATAATAATGTAATTAAAAAATTACAACCTACTATAAATACCAAAACATATATAATTATGATATTGCCCTTATAAGATTCATTTTTATTATAAATTCATTTGTGAGGTTACTATTGACTTAAAAAAATTTACAATTCATATGGTCCATAATACAATTAATAAGGGTATAAAAAGATTCATATGGGTTTGCTACTATTAATAAGGGTATGTTACTAATCACCAAAAATAGGTTTGTCTAATAAGACTATAAATAACATTATGATAGCAACAATTTTTGTCCATTTTTCAAAATTCAAATCATATAAGTTGAAAAATTATGATTAATGTCTATAATATAAATTCTACATAGTACACAGTAGTTCACTTAAGCATATAAGGTTTCCTTTTAAAATCTATTGATGTTACATTACCCCATTAAATGAATTGTTCTCTCACAATTCATTCTTGATAATTATAGTTATGAATTTACATATTTATTATGAAGAAAAATCATTTACATATGTTTACTTAATTTATTATATGCTCAAAAGTAAATAATATTGGTTAACTATTTCAGAACGACAATAATAATGTTTAACCTACCAATTTTCAATGATCGTTCCTCAGATACCAACATTAATGCTCCGAACCTGCACTTCTGGATTCAAAAAAAAATATTATGTGTATTTTTATATTAGAGAAGATTAAAAAATACACAGAACATTATACATCATGGGACCTTTTCTGGTCATGGGTGTGGAGGAATAGACAAAGTAGATATTAAATTTGAGTATACTAAAATAATTGAAAAATATGAAAATGGATTCATATTCATTAGCACCTTATCTATCCTTTGAACTTCTAAGAGATCCTCACAAAACATTTTTATAACAAGGGATGACAAAAAAAGTTCATTAATAGATATAAAGAATGAAATCGTTAGTCGAGTGTTAACATAAACACCAATAAAACCCATTTCATAAAAGTTAATTAGCATGAATGGAGACATAATGTACATTATTTAGGACATTTTTAACATAACATTATTAAAATCACCCTTAAACATGGAATAAACATTCAGTCATCTTCAATTTTCAGAGTACCCAATGCATTCCGGATCTAGAAATAGGATCACCTTTCATATCTTGAGGTATAAAGGTCCAAACCAAACATATCTTAAGAAATAATGGTGCTCTAGCTAATATATATTCATATATAATGGGATAAACACATCATAAACAATTTTCATGGTACATATCATGATTTAGACACTTGATAACTCATTTGATTCCTAGAAAAAAACACAATTAGATTTTCAAAATATCATTTTTCCTAAAGTAGATATCTTTTAAAATATAACAAATGTCCACAAAAAAGGAAATAACATTCATCAAAATTATTCCAACATATAATTCAGACACCATAGTATTAAATCATCACAAAATCACGATAAATCTCATAGAAATATATATATATATATATATAACAGTAATTTTAAATTTATTAATGATACATTTAAAAGGAAATTGAAAGAAGAGTCACTTTCAAAAATATTCGGATTGAGAATTAATTTATATAGAATATATATTTGTATACACATTAAATAAAAATAATAAATTTTAATATATATAAAATCACAAAAAAACAATTGTAGTACTATATTGTGAAAAAATTACAAGGTTAACCAAAAAATAGAAATTCAGTTAAGAATTCCTTTACCTTGAGTCAATCTTACATGAAACATGTATAAATTTAATTTATAATTATTTAATGAGTGTTATTAACACTTTAATGAAGCATATTAATTTTTTAAATCCCTTATATAATCAATTTATAGCATCACTAAACACATTTATTAATTATATTTATGTATTTACAATGTTTCAGTTGTGTTTGTTACATGGTTTACATGGTCGGTTCATAAAAGATTTTCATGTCAAATGGAAGATAATATTCTGATTTGAAATAATTTTTTATTTAAATGTTTCTATTACCTTAAATGATACCATAAATCATTTTTTATCATTTATGACGAAGAATCGTATAATAAATCATAAATTATTTTTATATCATTTTGGAACTTCTTCGTTAATCTCTAACATGTTCCATCATAAAACATCAATATTATAAATATATATTAAGTCAAAAACATAATATATTTCATATAATATATATTAAAATATATTTCAACCATTATAATGGTTTTATTTCCATATTTTATTTAAGTAAATGAAATTAAACACATGACATCTAGGATATTGGAAAATCCTTACATCATGAATAATTCATTTTTAATAAGAGGGATATGAAAAGGAGTACAATGATGAATTTTTAAACAATCCCGATAACAATACAGAATATATATAATAATGTAGGGTTCACGAATCTTGGATAAGGGGAGGTGAATATAGTATAAAAAGAGAAAATATGTAAAAAAGAATGCACAATAATGAAAAAAATGGATTTTTACCCAATCATCTAATCGCTTTGAGATCCTCCATTAGGCCGTTGGTATTGTATATTTGATGAGATCATATGTTCTTAGACGCAGGTATGATCCTTGGGAAATAAATCTAAAAGAATGTAGAAAATGATCAAATCATTAGAGTAGTGAGAGAATGTGGGTGTGAGGGTGGTATTTATTATGGAGGATAAGAGGGGGTTTACATTATTTTAATCATTAATTTAATGTTTTTTCTCAATAATTTGAATATTATTCATTCTTGTGACCAAAAATTTTAAATGTATCAAGTGTGTTTGAACCATGGGTTCTTACATCATCAATGATGCTAGAAATATTGTATTTAGTATATAATGTATATATACAGTAAATTACTATATTTCAATATTCATTAAATATTTTAATATTTAAGAAAAATCCCAAAAATTCCCCATCCATTTTACGACATGTGAAATTAAGAAATGAACTACATTTTATAAAAGTAATTTTTTTAATATGAAAAATTAAATTTTTAATTAAATCATATTTTGTTCGAAAAATAAAAAATAAAAAATAATAATTTCTTTTATAAAATCGTTAAAAATTAATCATGGTTACATAAAATTATCTTATAACCATATGATAAAAAATTATTTATAATCACATTATATGAAACATTATTTTCATTTTATATTATTAATTAGTTGTAAAATTTATATTAAATATTTAAGAACTAAAAAAATACCAACACTTATATAATGATCATATAGTCATTTACAATATTCCTTTTTATTATGCATTCTTTGGTGAGGTTACTATTCATTTTGATGATTTACTATTCATAATGTTTATTTTACTATTCAGAAGTGTATGAACTATTCCTAAGGGTATGTTACTATTTATAAGGGTATGTTATTATTCACACAAATGAATCTGTTGGTCTGATCAGGCTCTAAAAAACATACTAATCACAATGGTGTTTTCCAATTTTTTGAAATACTAATCATACATGTGGATAAATTATTATTAACTTCAAGTTTGTAAATTCCATATATTACCCAATAGTTCAGCTAAGAACATATTAAATCATTTTAAAATATAGGATTCTTACATTCTTTATCCTTAAATTAATTTTTACTTCACAATTCATTCATTGAATATATAATTATGAATTTACATATAGATATTTAAGAATACTTTTTTCTTATGTGTACAAAATTGACTAGATGTTCGAATGTAATCACTATCACATAGATTTTTATAAAAAACAACAACATATAATATCTAATTTTTTCAATAAAAATATTATTATAATAACAAAAATGTGTTGAACCCACTCATCTGGATTCAGTAATAAAATATATGTAGTCCTTTTTTATAGGAGATAACAAAAAAAACACAGTACATTATACATCTGAGGATCTTTTTCAATCTAGTTTTTGGAAGATTAAAAAAACCATAAATTAAATCATAATATAAAAAAATATTACAAAATAACTAATTGGATTCATTTAAATTAGCTCATTTTCAATCCATTGAACTTGTAAGGATTCAATGGAAAAAACATTTAAAACATGTGATGACCACAAAAATCTTCATAAGGGATATTAATAAAGAATCCATTAGTCAAATGAAAACATAAAAAACTATAAAAATAATTTCATAAAAACTCTTTAGTATGAATTTAAACATAATGTAGATCCCTTGAGAAATATTGAACATATCACTTTAATAACAACCCATAAACATGGAATAATAGTTCTATCTACGTCCATCTATGGAGTTCTCAATCCTTTAGAGAGCTATAATTGGTATTACCCATCATACCTAGAGCTATAATGGGATTAAACCAACATATCTAGAGATATAATGGGGACCAACCTTACATATATTCTACAATAATGGGATCAACCAAAAATAATCTTTTTTCCAAGGAATATTTCATGAATAAAATACGTTATAACTCATTAAATCTTTAGATAAAATCACAATCAGATTTTCAAAATAGTCTTCTTTCTTAAATTAGATCACATTAAAATATATAAAACAATATTCACAATATAATGAAATAATATTGATAATAAATTTATACGTCATCATATAACGGAAACCCGATACTAAAAAACAATCATGAAATCCAGGGAATTCAATCATGCCATATATATATATAACAATATTTTTTAATTTCATTAATGATAATTTTTAAAGGATTTTAACCGGAATGTCACATACAAGTAAAATTGGTTAGTTAATTAATTAGAATAGAATGGATATTATTATAAACTATAAATCAAAATAACACAACATACAATTACAAAAATCCATCAAACAAATATTCTTATATCCACATAATCTATAAAGTACAATGTTAACACAATGAATGAAAATTGTGTTAAGAATTCCCTTACAGTAATTTCATCATAAATAAAACATGACTAAACATCATGTATAATGGTTTATATAATAGTTTTATAACATTATCCCACTATTTTATAAATATTATTTTGTTTTTTTCATTGTTACGGTTGCTTTCTTTAAATGGTTTCTACGGTCTGTTCATAAAAGACTTTCTTGTCGAACAGAATATAATATCCAAAAGTGAAATGTTATGTAATAAATTTATTACCATAATATTCAATTATATCTTAAAACAATTTTTTATCATATATATTGATGAATCCTTAGATAAAACATTAATGACATTTATATTCTCTTGGAGGATCTTTAATAAAAAAACCTGTTCCATCATATAACATTAATATTAAGTATTTAAGTTAATTACATATAATAATATATTATATATTAGAGAAATTAAAATATTTTTCAACCACTAAAATGGAATCAAAACTATCTTTTATGGATGTAATTTAAATTTAGGACACATCCACCATAGTGTCGGTAAATTGACACATCATAGGGAATGTTATTATTTTTAAAATTAGTGGTATAAGAGAAAGAGTATGATGATTAATTTTTCCATAAACATGATAAAGAACAAGATTATATATAATAATTTATGTATCATGTCTCTTAGATAATGTTTGTTAAAGACAATGTAAGAAAATAAAATAATTGAATAGAAAGCAAAAGAAAATGAAAGGGTATTTTGACATCATGATTTATTCTTATGGACATCCCCTTTAAGGCCTTTGGTATTAGATTTTTAGTGATATTGGAAGATTATGGATGTGGGGAAGATCCCCAAGAACTAGATTGGAAAATATTTATGAATTTCTAAAATCATTATAGGTGAGAGAGGAATAGGGGGTGAGGGTTGTATTTATAGTGGATGAGAGGAGGGGTTTCAATAATTTCAATCATTAGTTTAATATTTTCAATCAAGACTATGAATATTTATGATTCATCTGACCCAAAATTTTAATGAGAGAATGTTATATTGAACAAATCTGGCTAACATTATCTATTATTCAATAAATAGAATATTTATCATATAATTTATATATACAGTAAATTACAATACTTAACAATTCATAAAAAATTCATTTATTACAAAAAAATATCAAAAAATCACCCCACCATTTTCCTAACATTTAGAATTAAAAATTGATCTCCATTTTTTAATGAAATTTTATAAATAAGTGAAATATTATTTTTAATTAAATTCATAATTTATTAGAAAAATAAAAGTATTAAAACTATAAATAATTTTAAAAATGCACGAAGTATTAATGAATGTCTCATATAATTATTTTATTACTATAAGATAATAAAATAAAAATTTATGATTATCTTTTATTAAAATTATTTTTCATTTTAAATTATTGAATTAATCATTAAATTATAATATATATTTATTACAGACCAAAAATACCAACCCATATATAGTGGTCATATTTTCACTTTTAATATTAATTTTTATTATACATTTATTATTGTGGTTATAATTCATTTGACAAATTTACTATTCATATGGGTAATATAAATATTTATAAGGATATGTTACTATTCATAAGGGTATTTACTATTCATAAAAAAATTGGTAAGTCCTATAAGACTCTAAATAACATACGGATCACAGCCGTGTTTGTCCCTTTTTTGAAATTAATATCATAAAAGTTGAAAAGTTATTTATTAAAAACTAGATTATAAATTCAAATTTGTACTAAGTATTTCTTTTAACAACATTATATATCTTCTAAAATATCTGGATGTTAAAACATATAAAAAATTCCTTATTAGAAATCATGATAATATTCATAATGAATCAATTATGTGTTTCAATAGGTCGAAAAATAAAATTATATTAGAATTAAAATAATATTTTTAGTGTTATAATAATTAAAAAAGGATATTTGTTCATTATTATAGTTAATAATTAATTTTTTTAAATAAAATTAATGTCATATATTTCATTAGATTTGATATTATTATATATTTTTAGGGATAAAATCTTCTCATACCATCCAAATAATTTCTAGGAATGGATTACGTTGATTAGGTTTGTATGATTATTTCTTTAAACTGATTTTATTACACAATATTAATTATTTATTTATATAATGAATAATTTATTTCAGTTCTTGTGTAATAAAATGAATAGATTATTGTTATACGTTGAGTGGGTCTATTAATAACCTCATATACAATTGGTAATGATTTATACCATATAATATAATGGTGTTGATCATCAAATAGATTTTATTATCTATGCTAACATGATTCATCATGACTATGACACTGGTAGGTATTCTCATTAGAATTAGAATGAGATAGATGGGGTTAGATATTTTCACATGAATGGGAATTTTATCAACGTGATCATCTTTTTTGAAAAGTTATAGTTTGAACTCTACGTTTGTATTTATGATAACATGATTTACTATTCACATTATATGGTGTTCTCTGTTCATAGTGTAATTATTCCCAATGATTATGTATATTAAATGTTTCAATTTGATGATCCTATGTCATGATCCTTGTCTATGGTGTATTATATCATGATTCCACACTATTATGACATGGTATATCATTGATTATTTTATATCATATCTAATTCATATATGAGATATGAAAAACTCTTATAATTTAGTTTATTTTAATAAGAAAATTTCTTTATCGTTATGTAAATTATTTATCCCTTAATGGCATATTTATATTTATTTCTATTATTGTGAATTTTTTCTCACCATATTTTTATTTTTTTTAATGGTTATGAAGTCCATCATGATGTATGAGATATTTATAAGGGGATATATTATGTTGAAATTGTAACACCCTAGGTAAATAAAGAATATGAAATTTTTATATTTATCCATATTTGTGAATAAAATATTAATATTACTTTAAAGGGGATTCTATGCTAGATGGCGTACCCAATACGCAACAACGAGTTTCATGGGAAGCTTACGTCGCACTCTAATAATAAAATAATATTATTTTAAATAGTAGTTAACGCCTAGCCGTTGTAATGGAGGGAATGAACAGAACTACCTAAAAAATGATTTTAAATGTTTTTCAAATATTTTTACTCTTTACAATAAATGTTAGAGGATTTAAAATGCCAATGAATCCAATTTTAAGCATAGACATTCTAATATTCTTTAAAAGGTCGATTAACAGCCTTTTGATAGAGAAAATCTTTTAAATCCACTTTCTGAAAATTTTATGTGTTATATTTGACAAAATAAAATTCTTTTTTAGAATCGGGACATCAAAATTTACTTTGTTTAAATTTTTGGTATCTTTCTGATAAAGTTCATTTTTAATGAATAGTGAAAAATGTTGTATAAAATTCAAAACCTGTTTTTAATATAGTTTATTTATTTGATTAGATTAACTTTTGGATTGTATTTTTAGTAAAATTATAATATATTTTTTACCATTTAATCCAATAGTTGTCATTGGAATTAATTTAACTTTGAAATTGGACTTAAACAAGTGTCAATCTTTTGATACTTATTGTTTCATAAAAACACGCTATTTTCTCTGACTGCGGGAATTAATTATAAAATTAATTAATGAAACTTATATGTTATGAATTTGGTAAAATAGACATAATTTTTGAATTCGGAATATCAAATATAGCTTAGGGTGAGTTTTTTGTATTTTTCTGAAAATCTCCAATTTTTGATGAATAGTGAAACCACAAAGTGGTGGTTACAAAATTTGATTTTTCATTTAAATGGGACTTTACCACTTCTATGATTTGAATTTCAAAAATTTTATTTAAATGATTTTAACTGTTATGTAAAATTTGGTTCGATGGGATGAAAATAATTTTTTATGAAAAGTAACTTTTAAGTTTTATTAATCGCGATTAAAGGTAATTAGTGTGATTTAAGGTAAAAATGATATTATAATAAAATGAAAATAAATTTAAACTTGTACTAACCCTATTGTATGAGTTATAGCCGACCAATAAAACCCATGGGTCTATTTTTGGTACCCCATGGAGCCACTTGGGTTTGATAATGAAATTTATGCCTTTTAATTAAAGTTAAAATAAAAATGTCACAAACATGATTTGTTTTACTAAAACAATTTTTACATGTGGGTATACTAGTCAGAATTTTGTCTATAAATATTCATTGTAAAGATAAAACGATTTGCTAAATCACAGTATTTTTTTTATAATTTTTAGAAATTAAATAAATTAAATTCATTATGACATCATGATGATGCAGCGATGACCTCATTATTTAACGATTTAAATAAAATGGAAAGATAATGCAAAATCTAGGACCTAAACATGTCAAAAACCTATTGGATGGGTGGATTTATAACCCTTATCACCTTATCCTCTAAACACATCAATTTGGGACCATTAAAATCCTAAAACCATTTGAAAATAAAGTAACATTTTATACTTTACCAAGAGTGCCCCTCCTCTCCTCTTATAAAAGGCCCCCACCACTACCACATTACCCACACCTCTCAAGCCTTTGGTTCGGAAATTCTCTGATCATCTTGTCTCTCCAAATCCCTCTACTCATCCTAGATGCCTTAACATAGGCATGAATCTCTTCAAGAAACTCGTCTGGTTCAAACCAAAGGGAGTTACCAAATTTTAAGGTAACATCTTCACTTGTGCTCTTTTGTTTTATTTTGCTTCTCCAACACCCTAAACTATTTTTATTCATTTATTTTGTAACAACTCCTATATATTAGATATACTAGTATGTTTTTATAATAATTATTCAAGCCACACTTACACACACCTTCATCTAATGGTTAAAGAACATACTATTTCTGTGGATGACGAATTTCTGTCTCACGAAACTATGATTGTTCAAAACTCATATAACACCTTCAAAGGTGTCCATTAAGATGTAACAATGTTTATATATGATATATAATATATTTATGTTTTACATAAGCTTCTTTATTTTTCATTTGTGGCATACCTTTATGGCTTCGATTATGGGTATAGGCGATATCTTTATTTTAGGAAGTGCAGACTACCGCCCCCTCAAAGTGATTTGATTCGTTAATGCCATATGGGGGATGTATAAAGGATGGATTTAAAGTTATTATATATTATTTTATACTGGAATTATAATATAACTTTATATCATTATAGTTTTCTATCCATTAAAGTATGATATAGAAATTAAAGTAGCGTTCATGCGTACGTACGGCTTACCATCTCCATGAACGGTGCATTTCATTGCTTATCCTCAAATGTAATATACTATTATAAGTACATATAATGGATATATATGATGTATGATACATCTAAAGTACTAATATAATTCTTTAATTAAAAATATATACATCTCTCATTTATTTTTAATTCCATTAATATGACATAGAAATGAAAGTAGCGTTCATGCGTACGTACGGCTTAGCGTCTCCATGAATGGTGCATTTCATTTCTTACCTCTAAATAATTATGTAATATTATAAATACATGTATATTCTGGATATATATGATATATATGATATCCAAATCAGGAATTTCATTCTGGATATAAAGAACCGCTGACCACATGAACAACATATAATTGTAAGAAGTCCACTTTTGACTTAAGAACCAAATATCGACAAAACAAACATTATTATATTAAATGATTACATAATGTTTATAACATGTAAACAATTGATATAAAAGGAATAATGAAATTGAAAAAGGTTATTAAGAAAGTAGAAATTAACTCAATTTTATTATTCAGGACGTTAAAGAACGATCGAGTCAAAAAGGACCCGAGGTAATGGATCCTACTCCTCTCTTTCTTTTTAAGTACGCTCTTTTATGTCATACCTTTTAAAGATCATCTTTCTTGTTATTGGGATGTTATTTTATATTACTCTTACTGTAATTTTTATGTTCATATGATGAGATACCCTATTCTCTCTCATCAATCCATTTTTGATGTTTTGAGTGGCGCCGTTAGGCTGCCGAATTTTTGCAAGAGATCTAAACTCTCTCTTTATTTTTAAGTACTCTACTTTATGTCACTTCTTTTAAGATCCTCTTTGTTATGTTGGGGGATGTTCTTTTATATTCCTCTTTCTATTAACTTTATGTTAATATTATGAGATACCCTATTTGATCTCATCAATACATTTTTGTAAGTTTTATGTGGCGCCGTTAGGCTGCCTAGTTTTCGTAAGGCATTTTTCATCTCCCTTTTATTCCCAAGAGATTTATGCTACATTTTCCACAATTTCCTTTGAGTGGTGTATGTACTGCCCATTATTTTACTCATTGTGTAATATACTTTCATTTATTAGTATTTACATCAATGTTGTATTGTCCTTCTTTCACGGGGTGTATGTTTCGAAAGATACCCAGGTCTGTAAGGGAACCTTTCACCCTCCTCTTTTTAAAAGACTTCTTTTGTTATGTCTTTTAATTCACATACTATTATGTTGGGATATGTTCTTCTATATCCTTATTTATTTAAATTTTATTTCCATGTGATGAGATACCCTTTTTATCTCTCATCAACTCATTTTCAGAATTTTGTAGTGACGCCATTAGGCCGTCAAATTCTTGCAAGGGAACTTCTTAACCTAAATTTGATTCTTTGGGATAAAATTATACTCCTTGAATATGTCGTTCTATGAATATGTGTGAATAACCTCTGATTTATTTACACTTAATATCCACCTATATTTGGTATATTCGTTTGTCACACATAATTATGTAATTGATTTATCCTTAAACCAAGGATACTGTCTTTGTAAGGGACATCATCTCAATCTCCTTTCATTGAGACATATTTCGTTTTATACACAACCTTCTTTTATATGGTTTATAAACCCTTTTCACTTTTACTTTTATACAAAAGGAATATTTTTCTACGAAGCGTTTTACTAATCGACAAAAAGGAATGCTTCTTTTAACGTACACAGTGACAATGACCTTTTCCATTGCCGCGAGTATTATTTGATCTTTGGCTTCTTCAACAAGTCGTAATGTTTTTAAAATACAATAAATACCATATACTCTTTTATGTATTTTGGTATTGAAAATGGTTTTGATAAAGGATTCTATTTTGTCAATATATTTAAATGATATATTGTGATTGAAATGTGGAAATGTTATCATTCCTTTATATTGGTTTTATGTGTTATAATTTTATAATGGTACTTGGACATTTTACGAGTGGTTACGTGATAAACCATATGACGGGTGGTTCCATGAATACCATGATGGGTGGTTACGTTATAACCTCCAATGCATTGGGTATGGAAGTCAGCCGTATGGCTATTCCATTAAACATGTATGGAAGTTGGCCGAATGGCGATTCCATTACATGATATGTGTGGAATTCGACCTTATGATTATTCCACTTAAGTATGTTTATGTCCCAAGTTACCTTTATATGTTATGTGATCTTTATATGGGTTTTATGGTAATATTTTGGTTACATAAGGGTATGTAATGAACATTTATTTAGTGAATATTTTTTACTACTTCGAAAAGGTGAAAAGTATTACATTGATAAAGTATAAAAGGTTTACTTCTTGTTTTGAAAAACTAATAGTTTTCATTATTTGTGTATCCCTCAATGAGCTTTTTATCCACATCCCATGTTTTTGAAATGTTTTTCACAGGACTTAATGTGGAATTATGTCAAGGATGAGATCAAGGGAAAGTCATGCAACCTAAAACATGGAACTGGACATGTTTCTTTTTAAGAGATTTTATTTTATGGAAACTTAGTAAAAGTTTCTACTTTGTAATCTTTTGATATGTAATAGTTATGTCCTAATTATCTAAAACTGTAAACCTGAAAAGATCCTCAATGTGAATTATTCAGTTAATTAAATATTAAGTAAGGTTTAAGGCCAGGGCCATATAGTTGGTATCTAAGGTCGGTTTAGAAAACTTTAGGGATTAAGAGTTTTTGTTAAACACATGATTTGTCCCTATATCTATTATTTCAGTTAAATACTTGTTTTATAACTTTTTCAGGTCAAGTAAAGTCAGTTACGAATGGAAGGAGAAGGATCTCAAATGACATTTCTATCTCTTCTTGATGACATGCTGGTAATAATTATTGCAAAGTAATGTTCGGATGATTGTGAAACTTTTTCTAGCATACAACTCACTTGGAAGCAGTTGATTGAGATATCAAACACCTCCACGATACCTCTTTATCATCATGGATCATGGGTTGTTTTTAGACAAATACTATTTTCACAATATTCTCATATTTTCAAGAAAGGTAAATATTATCAAGGTATTTTCAAATATTTTTCCTTATCACAAGAATTTGAAGCAGATTATGATTTTAAAGATGGTGATGAGGAAGGAGACCCCTGCGCAACCTATTTATATTTGATTTTAAAATATAGTCTCTTAGAACATACTTATGGAATTTTAAAAGGACCAATAATAGAAAGTTTCAACTCAAATTCTGTCCGACTATTTTATAGAAATCATGTTTTATCAGATGTTTTGGAATTATATGTCATACAAGATTATTTTACAAAACTGTTTTTCTATGAACAACCATATGACCCATGTTGTACAAGGTGTATTTGGATGGAATAAGAAAATGATTTTGAAGGATCTCTAAATCATTGTTGTAATGAATGGGACTTCTACCTACGTGAGCAAGATGACGATGAAACCGAGTGGACGCCATGATCAAGGTATGATGTTATTAATTTTGGGAATCATTTTATTTTATCTTATGGTGGTGAAAAAAGACATCAAGAATTAAGATGTTGAGACCGTAAAGAATTTGGATGAAAATGAGAGGTATAAGAAAACTATTAAGGTTAAAACATGTTAGGTTTATTTTAAAAGTTTCACAAAAACGACAACACGCAGACCGTGTGACAACCCGTCGCGTCGGAAAAAGCTGCGGGAATCGAACCCACAACCAAAGTGCAATGGGTATTTATCGCCTACCACTGGACTACGTGAAGTACCTGGTTAGTATGACATATTCTTTTTAATTAGGTGACATTATGAATTAAGATTAAGTTGATTTTGGGTTTTTATGAAAATTATTAACTTATCATGGAGGATATGTGATTAGGTTAATTAATTTTCAATGCGAAACTTTAGGAGCAACTGATGTTTTTTGGAGATAAATGTTACGAATTAACTTGGAAGACTATGTGACTAAATCCATAAAATATTTGGGATTCTATATTAGTTTGGTTTACTTTGAATAATTTTATGGACAAATTGTTTATCGAATGGTCCTCGTTGAACTTTGGGGTTTTTTGGGAAAATTTTGGAGATTAAGAATAGATTTTCTTTTTATAAAGGGTTATCCTTTTCTGGATTATCTGATCATGTACTAAGCTTTTTGGTTTTGGTTTTGGTTAGAGTCTAAAGACATGGGAGGTATATAGTTCTCTTTTGTGGATTAGGTGATTCTCTAGAAATTGATTATAGTACTCTTAATGCAAAAAAGTCTTCCTAAATACTCATCTTTTAGAGAAAATATGAGTTTGATTAAGGAATCTAGTAAAAGTTTGATGTCTACGTGACAAGTAAGTATTTTTCATTATGATTTAGTTAGGATCAAAAATAAATTCCTAAATGAAGAGTAACATAAAACAAAAATGTTGTCTATTAACTTTTCCTACTGGGGAATCAAATACTGTTTAACCCATCACAATTTTGTGATTTTCTTGTGGTTAAATTTCTCCTAAACATGTTTTCTATCACGCTCCATCAGAATATGACCATATGTTTTCTCCTCCATGTCCATGTTTTCCTACAAGGAATACTAGTATGGGTTAAATCGGGTGACCTCTGTAATTATCTTTCTTTATTTTAAATTGATTGTTTTACCGACACTTGTTCCGATATGGGACTTTCAAGGATATTTCCAAGACCAATTTTAAAATTTCGAGGACGCAATTCCCAAAAGGGGGGAAGGATTTAACACCTCAGGTAAATAAAGAATATGACATTTTTATATTTATCCATATTTGTGAATAAAATATTAATATTACTTTAAAGGGGATTCTATGATCGATGGTGTACCCAATATGCAACAATGAGTTTTTCGGGAAGCTTGCGTCGCACTCTAATAATAAAATAATATTATTTTAAATAGTAGTTAACGCCTAGCCGTTGTAATGGCAGGAATGAACATAACTACCTAAAAATGATTATATATGTTTTTCAAATATTTTTACTCTTTACAATAAATGTTAGAGGATTAAAAATGAGAATGAATCCAATTTTAAGCGTAGACATTCTAATATTCTTTAAAAGGCCGATTAACCGCCTTTTGAAGGAGAACATATTTTAAATCCACTTTTTGTAAATTTTATGTGTTATATTTTAAAAAATAAAATTCTTATTTAGAATCGGGACATCAAAATTTACTTTGTTTAAATTTTTGGTATCTTTCTGCTAAAGTTCATTTTTTTAATGAATAGTGAAAAATGTTTTATTTTAATTCAAAACCACTTTTTAAACTAGTTTATTTATATAATTAGATTATCATTTGGATTGTTTTTTTAGTAAAATTATAATATATTTTTTACCATTTAATCCAATAGTGGTCAATGGAATTAATTTCACTTTTAAATTGGACTTAAACTAGTGTCAATCTTTTGATACTTATTGTTTCATAAAAACGCGCTATTTGCTCTGACTGCGGAAATTAATTATAAAATTAATTAATGAAACTTATATGTTATGAATTTAGTAAAATAGAAATCATTTTTGAATTCAGAATATCAAATATAGCTTAGGGTGAATTTTTGGTATTTTTCTGAAAATCTCCAATTTTTTATGAATAGTGAAACCACAAAGTAGTGGTTACAAAATTTGATTTTTCGTTTAAATGGACTTTACCACTTCTATGATTTTAATTTAAAAAATCCAATTTAAATTATTTTAACTGTTAAGTAAAATGTGGTGCAATGGGATGAAAATAATTTTTGATGAAAAGTAACTTTTAAGTTTTATTAATCGCGATTAAAGTTAATTAGTGTGATTTAAGGTAAAATGATATTATAATAAAATGAAAATATATTTACACTTGTCCTAACTCTATTGGATGAGTTATGGCCGACCAAGACAATCCACGGGTCGTTTTTTGGTACCCCATGGAGCCACTTGAGTCTGATAATGACATTTACGCCTTTTATTTAAAGTTAAAATAAAAATGTCACAAACATGATTTGTTTTACTAAATAAATTTTTACATGTAATTACAATAGTCATAATTTTAACTATAAAAAGTAATTGGAAAGATAAAAAGATTTCCTACATCATAGTCTTTTTTTATAATTTTTAGACATTAAATAAATTAAACTCTTTATGACATCATGATGATGCAGTGATGACCTCATTATTTAACGATTTAAATAAAATGGAATGATAATGCAAAAGATAGGACCTAAACATGTAAAAAACTTATTGGATGGGTGGATTTAGAACCCTTATCACCTTATCCTCGAAACATATCAATGTGGGACCATTAAAATCTGAATACCATTTGAAACTAAAGTAACATTTTATACTTTACCAAGAGTGCCCCTCCTCTCCTCTTATAAAAGGCCCCCGCCTCTACCACCTTACATACACCTCTCAAGCCTTTAGTTCGGCCATTCTCTGATAATTTTGTCACTCCACATACCTCTACTCATCCTAGAACCCTTAACTTATGCAGGAAGCTCTTCAAGAAACTCTTTTGGTTCAAACCAAAGGGAGTTTGCCAATTTTGAGGTAACATCTTCACTTGTGCTCTTTTGTTTTATTTTGCTTCTCCAACACCCTAACCTCTTTTTATTCATTTCTTTTGTAAAAACTCCAGTATCATAAATATAATAGGATGTTTTTATAATAATTATTCGATCTACATGTACACACACCTTCATCTAATGGTTAAAGAACATACTATTTCTGTGGATGTCGAATTTCTGCCTCACGAAACGATGATTGTTCAACACTCATATAACACCTTCAAAGGTGGCCATTAAGATGTCAATATGTTTATATATGATATATTATATTTTTATGATTTACTTAATCTTATTTATTTTAAATTTGTGGCATACCTTTATGGCTTCCATTATGGGTACACGCGATATCTTCATTTTAGGAAGTGCGGACTACGGCCCCCTCAAAGTGATTTGATTCGTTAATGCCATATGTGGGATGTATAAAGGATGTATTTAAAGTTATTATATAGGATGTTATACTGGAATTATAATATAACTTTATATCATTATTGTTTTCTTTCCATTAAAGTATGAGATATAAATGAAAGTAGCGTTCATGCGTACATACAGCTTACCGTCTCAATGAACGATACATTTCATTGCTTATCCTCAAATGTAATGTACTATTATAAGTACATATAATGGATATATATGATGTATGATACATATAAATGATAAATATAATTCTTTAATTAAAAATATACACATCTCTCATTTAGTTTTAATTCCATTAATATGACATAGAAATGAAAGCAGCGTTCATGTGTACGTACGACTTACCATCTCCATGAATGGTGCATTTCATTTTTACCTCTAAATAATTATGTAATATTATAAATACATGTATATTCTGGATATATATGATATATATGATATCAAAATCATGAATTTCATTTTGGATATAAAGAACCTTTTACCACACGAACAACATGTAATTGTAAGAAGTCCACTTTTGACTTAAGAACCAAATATCGACAAAACAAACATTATCAACTTAAATGATTAAATAATGTTTATAACATTTCATTAATAGATATAAAAGGAATAATGAACTTGAAAAAGGTTCTTAAACAAGTATAAATTACCTCAAGTTTATTATTTAGGACGTTAAAGAACGATCGTGTCAAGTCGGACCCGAGGTAAGGGATCCTACTCCTCTCTTTCTTTTTAAGTACGCTCTTTTATGTCATTCATTTTAAAGATCATATTTATTGTTATTGGGATGTTATTTTATATTAATATTACTGTAATTTTTATGTTCATATGATGAGAGACCCTATTCTCTCTCATCAATCCATTTTGGAAGTTTTGAGTGGCGCTGTTAGGCTGCTGAATTTTCGCAAGAGATCTAACCGCTCTCTTTCTTTTTAAGTACTCGTCTATATGTCAATTATTTTAAGATATTTTTTGTTATGTTGGGGGATTTTATTTTATATTAATCTTTCTATAAAATTTATGTTAATATTATGAGATACCCTATTTGATCTCATCAATCCATTTTTGTAAGTTTTATGTGTCACCGTTAGGCTGCCGATTTTTCGTAAGGGATTTCACATCTCACTTTTATTCCCGTGATATTTATGCTACATTTTCCACAATTTCCATTTATTGGTGTATGTAATTCCCATTATTTTACTCATTTTGTAATATAATTTCATTTATGAGTATTTAGATCAATGTTGTATTGTCCTTCTTTCACAGGGTGTATGTTTTGAAAGATACCCATGTTTGTAAGGAAACCTTTCACCCTCCTCTTTTTAAAAGACTTCTTTTGTTATGTCTTTTAATTCACATAATATTATGTTTGGATATGTTCTTATATATTCTTATTGATTTAAATTTTATTTCCATGTGATGAGATACCCTTTTTATCTCTCATCAACTCATTTTCTGAATTTTGTAGTGACGCCATTAGGCTATCAAATTCTTGCAAGGGAACTTCTTAACCCAAATTTGATTCTTTGGGGATAAAATTATACTCCTTAAATATGTCGTTCTATGAATATGTGTGAATAACCTCTGATTGTTTTACACTTAATATCCACTTATAATTGGTGTATTCGTTTGTCACACATAATTATGTAATTGATTTATCCTTAAACCAAGGATACCGTCTTTGTAAGGGACTTCGTATCAATCTCCTTTCATTGAGGCATATTTAGTTTTATACACAAAATTATTTTATACGGTGTATAAACCCCTTTGAATTTTACTTTTATACAAAAGGAATATTTTTCTACGAAGCGTTTTACTAAACGACAAAAAGGATTGTTTCTTTTAACGTACGCGGTGACAACGACCTTTTCCGCCGCCGCGAGTATTATTTGATATTTGTCATCCTCAACAAGCCATAATGTTTTTAAAATAAAATAAATACCATATACTCTATTATGTATTTTGGTATTGAAAATGGTTTTGATAAAGGATTCTATTTTGTCAATATATTTAAATGATATATTGTGATTGAAATGTGGAAATGTTATCATTCCTTCATATTGGTTTTATGTGTTATAATATTATAATCTTACTTGGAAATTTTACAGGTGGTTATGTGATAAACCATATGATGGGTGGTTCCGTGAATACCAGGATGGGTGGTTACATTATAACCTCCAATGCATTGGGTATGGAAGTCGGCCGTATGTCTATTTCATTAAGTATGTATGGAAGTTGGCCGAATGGCTATTCCATTAAGTGATATGTGTGGAAATCGACCTTATGGTTATTCAACTTAAGTATGTTTATGTCCCAAGTTACCTTTATATGTTATGTGATCTTTATACGGGTTTTATGGTAATCTTTTGGTTACAGAAGGGTAAGTAATGATCTTTTATTCAGTGAAGAGTTTTTACTACTTCGAAAAGGTGAAATGTATTACTGTGATAAATTATACATGGTTTACTTGTTGTATTGAAAAACTAACAGTTTTCATTCTTTGTGTATCCCTTACTGAGCTTTTTATGCTCATCCCAAGTTTTTGTAATGTTTTTCATAGGACTTAATGTGGAATAGGGTCAAGGATGGGAACAAGGTAAAGTCATGAAACCTAAAACATGGAACTGGACATATTTATTTTTAAGAGTTTTTATTTTAAGGAAACTTAGTAAAAGTATCTACTTTGTAATCTTTTGAGACGTAATTGTTATGTCCTAATTCTCTAAAACTCTAAACCTGAAAAAATCCTAAATGTGAATTATTCATTTAAATCAATATTATGTAAGGTTTAAGGCCTGGGCCTTATAGAAATAATGGATAAATTATAAAAAATATATGAATATTTAATTTTAATTTTCTAATATCAGATGAAACTAATCCCCGGATTTTTTTGATTGCTATATTTTAATGATATTTAATGTTTAAACTCTTAATACAATCTGTGTTATATAAATATTTATCTTGGTACATATCACATGGTATCAAATACAGATTCTTATGGGTATGTCATTAGTAGAACACAACATAGAATAGGTATTCCATGATTCATATATGTCGTATGATTTTTTTAATTTTAATTCTTCAATGAAAAATAAATTATTTTTTAACAAAATATATTTCACATAAGTTACTCTATGAATAATGATTTTTTGGTTAATATATTAATAAATATTTTTAACGAATATATCATAATTAATAATTCATTATTATCATTAAAACTCAATGGAAATATCTTACTCATAAAATTTAATGTCCCAAAAAATTAGCATTCATCAAAATTAATGTAAAATCAAACATGTTTATTCCACTGTATATTTATAATTTTTATTCATCAATTTTTTTTTCAATTTTTATTTAATACTAATATATTTATATTATATTTTTTATGGAATGTTAAAATTAAAAAACAGATAAATCATTTGAATTATTTTTCCAACGATATTAAAAGTCCTATCATTTCCTCCATATATAAGTCACATATCTTAAAGAAATTCAAAAACAAATAACAGAAATATATTATAAGAAAATAATGAAGGAATAAATAATAATAATCTAGATAAAACTATATTTTATTGATATATAGATAAATATATTACTTATATATAATAATTTAGGGTCATAATTTATGAATCAGTTAACATATAGAATAATTGGATATTAATGAATTGAATGTATGTCATAGTTATATAATTAAAAATTCATAAAATCTAAGTGGTTTTTAGAAAATATTATTTCATATTACACCTCATTACTGCAGCGAAGGATTCTATAATGTAATTTATTTTATATTAATGAATTTGAAAAATGGATCAACCAACTCATAATATTGTAAAAATATATTTTATTTCAATATCATTTTTGAACATGAGAAATGGTCTAGTATTTTGAGAGTAGTTTGAAAGTAATTATAATGAAAATAAATTTATATGACCACTAAAGAAAAATCTAAATAATATAATGATAAAATGTATCACAAAAAATGTGTAAATAAAATTAATTTATGATATTAATTTTACCATGAAAGAAGAAAAAATCACTTAAAACAAACAAAGTAAAGGTAAAACTACCATATCGTAAAAAATTATTCATTATCCACCTAACGTATTGTCATGTATTCTCCTCAGTGTATAGACATTTATTTTCTTCTATAATTACATATTAAAATTTTAAAAAAACTAAATTAGAGAGATATAAATATTATCTTATTAATATTAAAAAATTTACAATATTTGGTTTTAATAATTATCATATATTTTAATGATATTTTCCTAATTAGAAAGCTATATGTTTTAAATTGATACTATTTCTACATAAAATAATACATTGTTATAAATAAATTAAAAACATATAACAAGAATAAAAAATCCAAGGATTAACTTTGTCTATATGTACATAATTTTCATTGTATATATGTGTAAATGTATAGAGGGAATCCATATTTTTAAGGTGGATGATGATTAATTAATAACTGTTGATCCATTTTTTAATATAATATGTATGATGTTTAATTTTCTTTAATGGGACACTTGTTATATTAGAGAATAAATATTACATATCCAATAGAAAATATTTATTCAGTGGATGGATGTAAAGGATATAGGGTTCACTTTTCCTGTACTATCTCAATTTAATAGTTATTAATGTAATCTATGTGATAAATTTAATATTCCTCAATATATGTTAAATGATTTAAAAAATCACCCCAATACCTCTATAGTTTTTTATTTTTCCTCAATAATTTCAAAAATAAATGCAAAAATGATATCAGTTAATACTATTAAATCAATGGGATTTACTTTTCTATTTAATTGATTTGACCTTTTTTATATATATATTTTTAATGAAATAATATCAAAATATATCCTCGTACTCTAATTATATTATACTTATAATTTATTTGTAAAATTAATTCCGATGGATAGAGGTGGTATATCCTCCTATTTTATTTTTTTATACAATATTAAAAAATTATTTTTCCCACATCTATATAATTCTCTATATATAATATGTTTGTGCATGAAAATATTGTATGATTAATTTAATTACTTAGAAAAATACATTATCAAATATTATTTACCAATAAATATTCTTTCATTTCAGTAATATTATTATTATGCTTCCAATTTTAAATTTATATTAACGTATGAAAAATAATACTATTCTCTTTCAACCTAAATATATTAAAAATATTATTTATAAATGGGTAAATAATTATTTTCTTTCAATATATTATGTTGATTCTCTATCCTATATGATTTATTTTCATCAACTATAGTATAATATTAACCCATTAATATATAAATCATATAAAATGATTCATTTTTCATTGAATTAATTTTAATATCCTATCATCAATAATAATTTCATTATAACATGGATAATGATGATATATATTGTATTTCATTTTCTATATAACAATCATATCTTTAAATATATGGGTGTAATTAATCAATTATTTTTAAAACCCCTACCATCAAATTCATCCTTTTATATACATAGTAACCTATATATCTATATATATTTTAAAAAATTTCCATTGATTAAATGTAAAATTCATCACGAATTTACAAAATAATATATTTTGGATTTGGCATACGTTTTGTTCATGGTTCTATATAACGATTTATCATTCCAAATAACTAAAAATATCATGTATTATATATTATCACTAGGGTGGTTCATAGTTTTCTTCACTATTATACAAAAAAATGTTGTGTGATTTATGTTTGTCTATTATGGAGTTCATTATTAGTTGATGATTTGGATAACCATAGAGTAACCATGTAGTATGCTAATAAATATAAAATAGTTAATTGAAATTATTTCATTCTATTATTGTTAAAATATTTTAATATTTAATCTTCAAAATTTTCAAATGTAAATACCTTGGGAGCCTTAAGGACCTCCCTCCTCCTTTCTCTTGGATTATTTTGTCTTCCTACCGTGATTAATGGTGCATTCTTCTATGTTTTTCCCCAACATTCTCATTTTTCATCATTCACTCTTTTTTCCTCCCTCAAATTTTATGAGTTTGTGTTGAATGAAATCTATTAAGGTATTTGGTTAAAAACATATTTTTTCTTACATCATTTTAATTACACTTTCACATTTCAACTCTCTCCATCAATAAAATTTATAAAACAACCCTGGTAATTATAATTTTTTTTCTCATAATGGTATTAAATAGTATTAATAATTATAAATGTATAATAAAATATTTTTAATATAAATAAATTAAGGAAAATAAATAAATATAATGTATCCTCCCTTATTATAGTATAAAAAAATTTACCTATGTTATCACTAAAAATATTATATTATTATGTCTTGGAATAAGTACGTAATTTTTTGAAAAATGATAAATGAATTGTTGGTATTGTTGTGGAACAATTTTTTTATTTATAATGATAATATTAATATAATTATATAATTAATTTTTTATCATTAATATATATAATCATAAATTAATAATTTTTCAGCTTCTGATTATAAAATAATTTTATGCGACATTAATTAATTATTCAAAGCGTCATAAAATTAGATATAATAATAAAAATTTTATATTAAAATAAACAATAATTTTCATACAAATTAAAATCTAATTTTTTTATAAAATTAATTTCATAATATGGAGTTCATTTTTTAATTCTACAAATCAATATTATTTCACAGTGAATATCTTGGATTTGTTTTTAAAATAGATAAATTTTTTAATAGTAAAATATTATAATTTACTGTATATAATGATTTTAAGTTAAATGCACAATTAATTTTGTAAATATTGATGTGACCACAATAATATTGATATATCATTCATTATATAAATATATTTAGCGATAATTATAAAACTATTCATATACTTTAGCGAAAATAATAAATTAATGAATAAAATATTCGAAAAAACCTCTCATAGCCTATAAATAATATCCCTCACTGCCTCTTCTCATCACATTTCGAAATACTTATATAATATATAATTTATTCCACATAACATTCCAAATAATATACTCCATTTTCAAGACCTACTAGTCTCATAAAATGGCTTTTTCAATGGTCCTTAATGTTGTTCTCAAAGAGATTAATTTAAGAGGTATAACCCTCTTTCATTTTTTTCTTCTAAATTTTTTATTCTATCCCGAACTCCCCTCATACAATAGAAATAATATATAAAATTTATGAAAAAAGATGAAATTTATTATTTTAATGGAATATTTACCATAAAACCACTTTTATTCGCCACTTATTCTAGATAATCTACGCATTGTTTGTGACTTGTCGAATCACTACCTTCGTGGATGTAAAAATTTTAATTTTCTTTTTCCACATTCGTGGATGTTCATAAAACAATTAATATGGTTACACCAATATTTATATATATATATATATTATAACTTTTTAATATTCTATAACTAATTTATATACAAAACATTAAATAAAATGATATTAGTTTATTATGGTCGTAAAAAACAACGAAAAAAATTAAAAAAAAATCATTAATTTTTTATCTAATGAATCATCATTATATCATAAAATAGAATGATATGTGGTATAATATAAAATTATTTAATAATTTTAATACCATATCATTCCACTACTGGTGTTATTTTTATATTTATCACGAAAACCAATAATGAACCAACCAGTGAATCTAATGAAATAAAAATGCCAAAGAGAATAAAAATTACAAAATAATATCAAAAAATGTGTAGCAATATGTTTTAAAAATATTAAATAAGTTATTTTAAATATTAATACAATAATATCATAAATTAATATCACTCTTCAATCCATTATACATGATGTTTTAACACTTTTTAATTAATTTATTCTCGCGATAATGGTATTTTCTCTAAAAATACACAATTAAATATCAATTTTTAAAAATAAAATAAAATGAAAATGTTTTATGATGAATGCATTAAGGTATTATGATTATTGTTTGTTCTTTATATATTTTTATGATTAATGGTGGGACCTATATATCCCTCTAATTCATTGGGTATGTTTATGTTGGAATTGTCAGTAATGGTTCTTCCATGTAAAATTTTTATTTTTACATCATACGTTAGATAAGAGGGTTAAATCATAATATAGACATGAGGGTTGAATTTCAAGGTAGTTTTGTGGGTTACAAATAATATGGTATTCCCTAGGGTTACAATATTATGTAAAGGATTCCCCATGTTACTATTATGTTTTTATTTATGTTTTATATGTTTTATGGAAATCTCTAGTTTTAGATATTTAGTGCATTATAATTTATGGGTGAGAAATATGTATTAGTGAAAATGATTTCCTATGATTATATCTATTCATGAACTAATAGTTTCTTCGTCTTATGACCCATACAGAAAATTTTAAACACATAACACGTTTTAAATTTTTTTCACAATGTTAAATGATGGGTAAGAGAAATGATGCTACCAAGGTGAATGTTGTGAATATTTCTCATGAAAAGATTTAATTTTTTATAAAAAAACATTTATATTATGGATGTGTTGCGTATTATTTTATAAGGAACAATTGTTTTTTGAATTTGGGATGATATGTATTAATTATGTAATAATTATCTAAAACTCAAAAGAAAAAATATATTTTGGAACATTGAAATGTGAATTATATATGAATTTACTAGATTTAGTATTTTTTATTCCTCCGTCATAATTGTTGGTATCAAATCATGGTTTAGATAAATTTAGGTTTTATGATGTTTTTATGTTAATCAAATAAATTATTTTTACAGTATGTTAATGTTTAAATGATATATTATTTGAATATTACCATGTTCCTTCATCTTTGATATGATGGTCTAAAATGGTTTTCTACAGACAAAATATAGAAACTGGAGTAGGACGACACAAAGAGGATGATATAATTCTAAATATATAGCCTAAAATGGTAGCAATTGTAATATAGTATATTTTAATTGTAATGAATTAGTTGATTCCGGATATAAATGAGAGCATCATCCATTCACAAAAATTTCCAGACCTACCACAAAAGAAAATGATGATTGTGGAATGTTTTATAAGTCCACGCCCTCATTATTGTTATTAATATTATATCCAAATGGGGGATTATGGTTGGATTAAATCCCATGAAAATATATTATATGTTATAATGATTTCAAAATATACAAAGACAAGTGTTTGTATTTTTTGATTTTTTGGTGAATCCAACAATCGGTGGTCAATAGTCATGAATATATGACATAAATTGGTGATCGATTTTGTTTTATAGGTAAAATTTATGAATAATTTCCTTTAAAAAAATTTCCTTGGTGGTTTGTATTAGTATTGAATAACCATTCCATGAATTGAAGTAATAATAAGTGTTTTCTAATGATTACAAGTTCATTGAATATAAGGAAAGAAAAAGTCTAGATTGTTTGAAATTGGTAAAAATGAATCCAACAAATATGAAGGTATGGGAATATAATTTACAGTTTATATATGTGTGTAAAAATCATCCATGGTAATTCTTTCACAAATCCAGGAAGTGTTTTTGATGAGAAAAATATCTACACATGGACCATTATTTCAAAGAAAAAGATCTTATTGTTTCTATGTTTAATCTTGATAAGAAAATTTTAAACTATTTTAAATGTGGTGATATAGATAATTATGATAATAACTTCCCAAATAATGATATGAATGATGAAAATAAAATAATCTTAATGCATAAATGTGAAGTGAAATCCTTGAGACTACATTATTAAATGTTGGCCCATCTAATGAAGTGTTATTAGTTACATTGTTTTTTTAATGAGTTTTTTGTAATATATTTATCCCTACAGGGTTTGAATATTCCCTTATTTCTGAGAAAATTTCTTTTTAACTGAAAATTTATCCTAAATAAATGAAACCATAACAAATGGAAAAACAATGTGAGAAATAGTAATACCAAAAATCAATTTTAAGAATCTTCCTATTGTTTTATATGTAATGAAATTACCTAAAAAACAACTTTTTTCCTTAGTAGAGTTTGATGTTATTGTGGATATAGATTGGAATTCTAATTATCATGATGTTATTCTTTATAGATATAATGACTCTTTACACATAGTTTATTTTTTGTATAGAAAAATGAAATAATACAATTGATAACATATGAGTATGATGAGAAACTGTTAAAAGATTGAAATAAAAGATATCTTTCATATATTGTTCAATACATGGGAACTATTCATATTAATAATGAGGATGAGGATAATTAATACTAATAAGTTTATCCTAATGAGTCTTTCAGTGTTATACATGATAATAATGATGAATTTATTATATAATTAGTTCATGATTCAATTATAATTTCAAAACCCCCTAACCAAATGGCATAATAAGAACTTATATAATAGAAAAATAAGTTAATGGTTTCCAATGAAAAATGTTTCATTCATCCTAACACATCACAATGGGGTGACATTATTTCTTTTCATAGAAATATATATGGTTCAGTTGAAATTTGTATTTATTATAGGGATTTAAATAACATTAGTATTTTGAATATGTATGTAATGCCTCATACTAATTAATTGTTTAATTAATAGATGGGAGATCAATATTTTTCAATGATATACTTGAGATTTAGGCACCATCTAATAAAGGTGAAGGTGGATGAAATTTGAAAAACAACTTTCTGAATTACATATGGTAATTATGATATTGTTTTTATTCCACTAGGTTTCACAAAAAAAAAACCCTTATGTATTTATAGATCTTTTGAATAGGATTTTCTATGAATATTTTGATAATTTTATATTTTTTATTAATGATATTATGGTTTATTGAAAATTATTTTTGGAACATGAGAAACATATTAGGGGTTTTCAAAAAACCCTCATGGAAAATAAGTTGTTTGGGAAATGTAGAAAATGTATTTTTGTTGCAAAAAAATTCTTTTTTTCATTCACATTGTAACTAATGATGGTATAATAGTTGATATTTCTTAATAAATAGACATTGATGAATGGATATAAAAAATGAAATGTTACTATGATTTTTTATTTTTTATTATTATTAGGCTATTATCGATGGGTTGTTAACAAATTATCATGGTTATCTAGCCCTCTAAATAACATAACATGAAATTGGTTTAAATTTACATTGGTAGTAGACTGGGGGTTTTTTAATAAATTGAAATGAATATTATTGAAATAACTAACATTAGATTTACTATTTTGTATTAGATAGTGGTTAATATATTGTAATTTTTCATTATAGTGACTTTTTTGTGTTCTAATGCATATTGATCTCGTAATTAATTCGCCTTCAATAAAACTGAAAAAATCTAAAGTTAAATTATCCCACACATGATTTGGAATTAAAAAAAGGATCTATTTATAAAATTATACAAAAATCATTTATATGGATCAAAATATGAAATATATATTGATCATAAATGTATTATGTATATATTTATTCAAATGGAATAGATCCTGATGCATATATGTTTTCTAGAAATGATAAATGATTATTAATGGACTATCAATTACCATCCTATAAAAGAATACAAAATGGTGGATTTGTTGATTCTAAAATAAAACATTAAATTTTTTTTGTAACATTGGTAACTTTTACCTTCGACTAATGATTTGATGAAATTTGGTTTGGAAGTTGTTGGTGGAGAAATTCGTTGGTTTTTTTCAGTTGTCAGTGTAGTCATCTCTATCATACATAATTATGAATTCATAGAAGGAATACCATGAGATGAATAAAACGGTAAGATTGATAAAAAAGGGTAAGATGACATAATTTATCATTAATAAAGATTCTATTGTGATATTTGAGATGATAGTATGAGTCCATAATGATTCATATTTTAATATTATTTAATTACTTAAACATATAATTATCTAGTTTTAGTTCACCTGGGAAGCACTATAATATATAGGGACATACATATGGGAGTATTTTTGTGGAATGGAAGGAAATTTATATTTCTGATTTTACGATGATGTTTTTGACATTTCAGTAGGTCAAAGATGTGAGAATACTACTAATGGGTATTATTCGACCCATTCATATTACTGAGTGGAAATGGAAAAATATAGCCTTTTATTTTCTGGTGGGACTTCCAAATACCTCTCCAGTTATGAAACTGTTTTTTTTATTATTGATTGTCTAACTAAATATGTGCATTTCAATCATATTCGAGACCATATATCATTAGATAAACATTATTAGATGTACATCAAAGGTTAAATCTAGTTACATGTATTTCTTATCTCATTTGTATATGACCTTGATCTTAGGTTCACTTCTATATTTTTGGAATTCACATCAAATTTTATTGGGAATTGAATTAAATTTAAGCACTACATTTCATACTCAATCCGATTGAAAAACTGAATGAAATATTCAATCATTGAAGGGTATGTTTCTAGAATTCACATTTAAATACTAGGTATGTTAGGATCAACATATTTTTCATGTATTTTTTATAATAATATTTTGATTCAATTATACAGTCGGAATCATTAGAGGAATAATATGGAATGTATTGTAGACCTCTATCATTTTTGGGATAAATTCAGGGAGCTATTGTTGATGGGACCTTCATTAGTATATAATGTGGATGAGAAAGTGAATATTATTCAGTATCACATGAGGATAGCTCAGAGCAGGAAGAAAAGATTTGCAGATACCTAAAGAAATGATTTTCCTTTCACGGTAGGTGATAATTTTTTCACATTGATTATCATTGAAAAACTGGGATGTGTTTTGGTAATAAGAGGTAGTCGATCCCATGGTTCATTGGAAAATATGAAATATTTGATATTGTTTGATCAGATTCATACAAGGTGGATTTTCCTTCAATATTTTAATAGGTATATAATTATTTTCTTGTTTTGATATTTTGAATGTATGTTCCAAATTCATCCCATTTTTCATACTTGAAGTAGTTATTCTAGAAGAGAACCTCTATATGAAGATAAAACTATTCATTTTATTGATAATAGATAGAAAGTATTTTGTTAAGAAGAAAATAAGCATGTTATGGTTTTGTGGGGAAACTACATGGTTGAAGAAGAAAAAACTGAATTTAAAAAACTTATAATGGAATGTTATCATCACTTATTGAATATGTAAAAGAATTATAGGATTCCATTTCTAGAAGCTGTAGAGATTGAAATAAACCTGGTACTTATAAAATATTATGTTTAACTTTTGTAAATGAATATTTATCTTCATTATAAAGTATAATGAAATAAATTTCATTTATAAAAATTGAGGAATATATACGAGTTAAATATTAACCTCACTTATGATAGTATAAATAAAATATATGTATCTTATGATTAAAAAATAATAAAATTATATTATAGTATAATTATTAAATATTAGTTAAATTATTTATGAAGTGTTTGCAATTTTCTGAAACATTAATGTTAATTTAAAATTTTATAATAAATTATTGATTGAATAGAAAATATTACCATATTATATAGACTCTTAAGTAAATACTTTTTGTCTTATTATTATGAATAATTTTATGATAGAATAATTAATTATTAAAAGTAAAATTATATTTTATATAATATTAAAATTAGTATTTTTCAAATAAAAGATTGTTTCAATTTAAAAAATAAATTTTTCATATTTTAAAAATTATTTTGATAGAATTGAGTTAATTTTTGAATTATACACATCGAAAAAAATTGGGTGAATTGGTGGGATTTTTATAAAATACATGATTTTTTGGGATTTGTAAAATATGGTAATTTATGGTATATATAAATCATAAGGTAAATACACTATTTCTATAGAAATTTCTGATGTAATCATAGTAATCTGGAACCAACCTTATCATCTTAATATTTTTAGATAGAATGCTCAAAAGTATCATAGTATTGAGAAAAAATAATAAACTTGTGAATAAAATATTCAAAAAACACCCTTCCCCAACACAATAAACACCACCAATCACCTTCTCCTCACATCACACCACCAAAAACATATAGATTTTTATTGTTTTCTTTATTTCTATCCCATGACTCATCTACACATCCAATACCAACTGGTATCACCAAAATTCCAAAAGCTAGGGCATTATTGAGGTTCTCATGCTATGGAATTGATGACGTAATATCCACTTTCTTTTTCATTTATTATATTTTTTAATAATTATAATTTATTATTCTATCCTCAAATACAAACTTCTTTGTGACATGATAACTCCAATGCCATAAATATATAATAATTGTATTGTGTTATTGAAATATTCATCCTCCAACATCTCAACCTCTCCTATTATTCTAGTTAGTGAAATCATCGCATGTGACATTTCGAATCACGACCATTTTGGATGTTGATTATTTCATTTTAATTTACGATAATAAAGGTTTTTTATAGAACTAATATTATTGTTATTAATTATTTTTTAACTATATTTTATCATGATTAATCTTCTCAAACTAATTTATAGTCATTATTATAAATAAAATGAAATATGTTTACAGAGGATGTAAAAAAACCAACCAAATAAATTAAATCATCTTCATCAATTTTTTATCTAATGAGACTTACTAATATTAGAAAAAAAATTCATATGGTATCAATTAATATTATAGAGATATATTAACACCATTTCATTCCACGTATGATGTTTTTTTCTTCTTTTTGACCTGAAAACCCCTAATGAACCAAAAATGGAAACCTTAAAATAAATGCACACGAGACAATAAATAAAATTATTGAATAAATGGGTGGAAGGATGATATAAAAATATAATATAAGTTATTATAAATGTTAATATAGTTCGTTAGTAAATTAATAACACTATTTCAGCCATTGTTTATATAGTTTGAAAATGTTTTAATGATATCAAACCCCATGTATGGTTCATTTCGTTAAAATTTCACTTTTAAATTTCTATTCATATAAAATTTAAAATGAATTTTTTTTATAAAAGTATTCATGTTTAATAATTGTGTTGAATTTCATGTTAATTGTTTATGATGCTTGGTGGGACCTATATCTCCCTCTAATGTGTTGATATATTTCAGAAATCAATGATCATGAATCACTAAATCAAAATAATTTTCTATAAAAGTGAGGTATACTAATAAACATTTAAATATTCTTCAAATTACACATACTATTTTATAGAAAATGGATTTTGTATGAAAAAAAAGAACTCATGATTTTCCTTTTTTATGGTTTGGAAATTATTTATATTTTATGTTATGATTGATGATTTTTATTATAATAAATACCTAAATATTTATTCATAACATTAAATATATCATTATTTATACATTTGATGTCATGAATTGAAAAGGTACACCAAATATAAAAGGATGAAATGGAGGCCCGCTTGAATGTATTATATTACATTATTTTGTGACGCATTTACCTCTATAAAATCAAGAGAATTTATTCCGATTAATTAATTTTGTTAAATTAAAATCCTATCCACTAGGAATAAAAATATTACTAAATTAAATAATTAAGAATACATATTTTTTTTATTTTTATAAAAATTACAAAAAGAGAAGAAATGGGTCAGATTAGGGTGATACAATTCATTGTAATCACAACATATCTCATCTACAATTTCAAAAAAAAGGGTATTGTGTTTTGTTTTATATTTTAAGGGGAATTTATTGAGGTTTATAATGGGTTTTACTTTATAATTTATGTATTGTACTTAAGTGTCCAACCTCTTTATTTTAGAATTATTTTATTTAATTCTACCACACAATCCCAATACAAAAGATTTTATAATGGAAAATTAATTAGGATTGAATTAATTTTTAGTATTATTGTGTGTATAAATGATAATTTTCACAATCATATAGTGATACATACATTTTTAATGTTTTTATATAACATCATTTTCAATTTATATTGAGTGAAGAATGACATATAATTTAATTTGAGGTAAGTGTGATTAGTTCAGGTATTTTTTATAAGATTAATTTTCTTCGAATAAAATTAAAGGATAATTTAAAGCCATAAAGGATTTGTGATGGAATTTGAGTTTGGAAAATATGATTGATTTTTTTGCCATTTTCTATTCATTTCTGGATTTAGATTCGAATATATGATTTTCTAGGAGGGAAACTGTTAATTGTGTTGAAGTGATAGAAATTAATTTTTTTTTATATTTTATATGGTGATTATCATTAATTAATCTCTACATACTCTTTTATTATAGTCAATTATCAAATTTTAGTTTTTAGTAGGAAGTTTAGAAAAATTCCACAAATGACCTTATTTTTTATTTTAGCAATTTTATTTATCTTTTTTTGTTTTTACAATAATAATGTCTACAAATAATGAAAGTGTTATATTATTTTCCATGGAGACCATAAATCATTTTATGTGTTTAACATAATTTTATCTAATGTTTAATATATTATTTGGAGTGCCAAAACAATATGATAATTCAGACAGAGACGTCTGTGTAAGGAATGCAATACTTTTAACATACATGTTATATCATAAATATGTTCTGACTAATTTAGATGAAAATATACGTAGGCCTATAAAATATACATGGGATAATTAAAATTACATATGGAAAGTAATTATTTTCTCTCCATAAGTGAAATAATATAATGGTAATTTATACCTATGGAACTTGAACTATCATTTTATTAGAATAATTTTTCTGTGTAAAACTTCTATAAGACCATCATCTTGTGGAAAATTAATCAAAAATTTTTTAGGTTAAAATACATTTCATAAAAACATTAAATAAGTTTAAATTTTAATATTGATTCATTTATGAGGGTTATAATAATAAATACATTTTCTAATATAATTGGAGATAGAATTTTCACCCCCTCTCCCTATTAAAATGCATATATTGTTATTTAAATGGGGATACATTAATGGGTTAAATTTTTTTGTCATCATTTAGTAACATTTAAGGAATTTATTTTCTCTAATATAATTCTTCATTTAATATATTATTACTATACTTCTTGTCTACTTTCATCTATTTTATTCTTTTGTGTTTTGTTAACTATGTTACATTATCATGTCCATGAAAAATGTAAAAATATCATAGGTGTTGGCTGAAGGGAGGTAGTGGTGGTTCGATAGAGATTCATTTTTCTATATTTTATCATTTTTACCTTCTGATAATTTTGGATATAGTTTATTTTAGTAAAAATACTATTCACCCCATTTTTTATATTCTCTAAATTCATCATATCATTTATCATTTATATTCTATTCATAATTTATGTCATGTGTGTGGTTGATCATTAAATGTGATGTGATGGTCAGCGAAGTGGTATATTAGATTATTTTCATAAGAGGATTATAGTATATACATTGGACTTTTTATGGGGTATTTACATTTCAAATGAGATTGTGCATTGTGATTGTTCTAGATCATTATAATGAATTGAATACTGAGATTCATTAAGAAAAATTATATTAATAATTATAACATATCAATATCATTTTCCATCTTTAATTATTATAAATCATTATTAGATGAATTAACATTATTTTTATTTCTAATATATTATTTTACAAGTATATTTAAACACCCCCAATATATATTAGTTTCATCATATTATATTAGTTAGATTAAAAATACTTAAATTTGAAAAATTTGTGTGTAATGGTATCCTCCTCATATATTGTCATTATGGAACTCATTATCATGAATTCATTGGTTTATAAAATAATGGATGATGTAAAATAACTGAACCCCGAGTATCAATCCTCGCTGCCTCAAATAAAGATGTAAATATTATGGTATTAAACAAAATAATTTATTATATTTGGTATAAATATGCAATCTCTCACATGATGTTTTCCCCCTAAAACGAATTCTACATTACAAAATTATCACCAATTACAATTTTTTATGAACAATTTTTTTACTAATCCTAGTATTAATTCCCCATGTTAATCATAATTATACCCCAAGTAATCTGATTCTTCTACCATTGTTCAATATACCCCCACCTATCTTCATCTCCTCATATATTTTCTAAAGCTAGTTTTACCCCAAGTAAAATGATCTTTCTTGTCTTCAATAATGATCCATTAATACATTATCCATTGATCCTCCTATAAAATCATTTAGGATTACAATTCCCCAGGTTCTTATTAATGTGCAATTTTTATGTTTCTGGTCTTGATTAGTAATATATGACCCCGTATGTTTTATAACATTCATCAATGAAACAATTCGTAGTAATTATTCTTTCTATATGATAACACACAAACCTCCATTATTGTGTGTATGTTGAACACAAAATTTACCCATGAATATTTTATAAATTAATGATTGTGCACATTCTATCTTTATCCAACCTTATTAATTTCTCAAAACTCATTCATCTATGATAACTAACCTATCCTTCTTACTTTGTTAACAATATTACATAATAATTATTCATGCATTATTCTATTTAAAAAATACACTTCTGATTATTATTTTTGGGTTTTTTACTCATTATAATTTTTCCATGAAACCATTATTACAAGGTAAGTATATCTTTGGGCTTAATAACTGTCAATTCTTGTATGTAGGGAAACATTTCAGGTACATCATGCATTTAGTAATTGCGTAAAACACTATATTACTCATAGTTATTATTTCTATAAAATCCAAGTAACAATCACCTATGAAAATCAATCATTCAAGTGAGGAGATCATGTGACCATCCGCTGTTGTTCATGGAAGTTCATATCATGAATGATCAAATTAACCATTATTTCCAACGTCAATTGATTGGGTGTTTTCTCATATGTTCCTTTACATGAAAAGTGGTTTGTCTACATGTCAACATTATGTGAAAGTGGCAATTAGTGGTGTATCAGAATTTCCACACAACCATACATGATTATGATATCCTTCATCCATTTAATGATTAGTTAAATTTATGGATTCCCTTTGTATAATTGTATCACATATACTATTCGCCATAAAATCAATGAATCAAATAAAAATTCATTTATTGTGTGATCATTAAGAATATTTTAATTGATAGAAACGTCATCTATCATCCCTTCATAAACATATATAGTAATGGATTAAACACTTATCCAATAGATGTCATGTCATTTTTATGACTAATTCCAAGGTCACATGGATCCTGATATCTTATTTATGATCAATGTCTAAAATCCAAAACATCTACTTGACTAACTTGAATTATTATGGGACCATGTTAACACATCATATTATCACATTGTTGGTCAAATGACACCTATTTATTTTCAACAATTTCCATGTGATGAATTCATATTATTCCATGATGATTGGAGATAGGTCTTCCTAGAATTTATTAGTGGAAGAAAACCAAATCCTATTTTCAATATTAACTGAAAATGAATGGATGTACACGTGAGCCATGTTATTTACTATTTAACATGAAATCAACTAGTTATCACTTGATTTATTCATGGAATCTACAGATCGCCCTAAGATTCCTTGGGTCATTGTTATTTTTTCATGTGATGAACTCGTCTGATGTCACTGGTTCGTGTGAATCTAAATCATCCAATCTTCTATACTATCATCAGGTTATCACATATATGAAAAAAAATAAATTTAATGCATGATTTGTAGTGAACATGTGATTCTAATTCACTTTATATGATCATTTTATATGGGTATTTGTTTCTATCACCTATATCAAGCATGATTGAGTGTTTTTTAAAGGACGAGAGTGTGTAGATGATGCTTTATTCAAATATGTGTAGTGTGAGATATCAAAAAACATTGATAAAAAAATGCAATGCCCTATATAACTTTACTATATTTCAAATTTTGGTGAACAATAGCCTGAAGTATGCATCCCACAATAAATTTCTAATGAATATTTTCTTTCCGTTATAGGGAAATTAATTATATTTTGGTGTCCGGATGTTAGTATGGGGTCCTATCCACCCCTTTTGATACATCTCTACCAACCATGCAACACATCATAGTTCTCCCAACACTCGTAGTAGCTTCTACATGGCACATTCTAATATCTAGTCCTATCACCATTGAAGACCATGTGGGATAGCTCTATAAAAGGGATTAGACCACCTTCCATATTTATAGGATTGAGCTTGAACGATTGGATAACATGTTTTTCCAATATATTGTTTGTTTGATGACCAACCTAATAAATATCATTATCATTAAAAATATAATTTCATATACATTTAATTAATGATATGTTAATATATGTGAATTCAGGGACCCCATGATAATTCACAATATAAATTATAATAATTTATGGACTTCAATGAAATATCTTAACTATATTATGGAATTAAATTTTAAATTCAAAAGACCTCATATGTCATTTATTCAATTTAATAAATATATACTAATTAAATACTCAAACATTTCATGTAAATCAATTAGTGTACCTTTTTGTAGATAATGTTTCATCTTTCACATGAGTCACTGAAATGTTTGATCAATTAAAACAATCTTCATACTTAAAATATGGAGTATATATATACCATTATATACAATTTCATCATGAAATTCAATAAAAATTATCCTAGAATGTCCAATTCATTCATAAAAAAATATTTACAATTTGGAAATAAATTCAATGTAGTCTAAAAAATTAGTATTGAATAACATTAGGGAAAACCCAAATAATATGCCTAGCTTCAGGATAATATACTGAGTTTTTTTAATGTATATATTTTTAGGGTTTAATAGAAATTTATACCTTTTATTGATATTTGGTAATGGGTGTGGTTGTTTAAAAAGTGAAAATATTTATAATAACCCAAAAAATGGATTTTTGTTCATCAAATCAATCATCACTCTGGAGTATCACATTTGATTATAAAACTAAACACTTATCGAGATCCTTCTTGGGAATTTTCCATAATTGATAATATATTTGCTAAGAAATATTTTAGTGATTTTTAGAACTTATTTAGGGTTTGATTGAAAAGAAATTAGTAAAATGGACGTGTATATGAAAACCTAAACTTAAGAAGTTATAGGTTTAGTAGAATGATTCAATGGATGGAGTTAATGAGAAACACATGAATGTATATTAGGATTCATTTTCATATACACACAATCAATTAATAAATCCTATTGATATGTAATTACTGTTTGAGTATTTTTTTAATAATTAAAATATTAGTGTGAATAGTAGGTATGTAAAACTCATAAGTTTTTATTTCTGAATAATGGATAATAAATAAATGGTTTAATGTATTAATATATGACTTATATAATTTAAAATGATAGTTTCCTAGACATACCTAAGGAACATAGTTTTATATCATAAATGTAACTAAATATAGACACCTTTAAATATCTATATTATTGAGTGATATTTATATATTATAATCATATATATTTGTGATGTTATTTTAATTATGTAAAACATATTTTTACTTATTATTATTAGTTCTGCATTCATTGTTTTGAAAAAATATTTTAATGGAGTCTACAATTTTGAAATGTGAGGTAGACGTAATATTATATGTTATATCCTAAATAATGAATATGATAAGAATACATCAACATATATTTATTAGATTATGATAGTAAATATTTCATGAATTCAATTAATTTTATAGGGTATAATGTTACAATAATGGAGTGTGTATTATTTAATTTAATGCTATCATGTATTTGTTTCTACCATGCACATCCCATAACCAATGTATAACTCGAATGAATTTAATAGGGAAATATTAAAATTATAAGGTAAATAAAATCATTAGAAAATATAATTATAATAATCCATTATATTATTTATGTATTGTAGTTTTTACATGATATTTTAAAACATGTTTTCTTTTGAAGATCAACTTTTTGAAAACGGTATAATATTTTACCCTAATAAAATAAACTGATACCATTTAATTTTTTTTATTTTTGGTAATAAATATATATCATTAAAATTAATTCATCATTAAATTCATTTAAAATGTTTATTAAATGATATTAAATAGACAAGCTTATTATGAAGTAATATTAAATAATTCATAATATTTTTTTTTATTTTATTTAAAAAATAATATTTGAAATTTTATTTTTAACAAAAATAATGTTACTTTTAAATTCATGATTTATAATTATATTAGGTTTTTTTTATTTTTCTTAAATGATTTATTGTTTTTTATAATGTTTCAAATATTGTTTTTATATATAACATGTCCTTTATGAAATTATTAGCATATAAGAATGAATTTGATATTGATAAAATATTTTGATAATTCCAAATGTTTATTTTATATCTCACATTATATTTTATAATGTGTATATTTAAATTTAGGAATCCATATGTGACCACAATTACAAGTATATTTTTTAATAATGTGTTTAATACATTATACAAAAAAACATTATTTGGAGATAATTCATATTAAAATAATAATTCAATCGATTAAATATTTGGTATCAATATTTCCAACTTATATAACGAGTAACAATTTTTTTCACTCATATAGAATATATGAGTTTTTTATAAATTTTTTATCTCTGTAAAAATAAAAAGTGGTAAACAGGGTTTAACCCATATAGAATTACCATTAACATGATTTAAAGATATGTGACAATGCAAATTTCAGACCATTGTTGACCATTTCTCTTCACCTATCTCTTATTTAAAAAATTATCACTATATTACGTGAGGGTGAATTTCCATTATTAAATTTTTTTGGTAAATAGAAATTTTCCATCACTTTTAACTTCTAAATGGGACACTCCACTCTAACATCCCATCAATGACAAAAAGACTTTTAATGTTGAAAATATTCCATAACCACCCTTACACATTCATACACCCCATTAAGATAGTGTATTCTTCTCAATAGACCATCCATCAAATACATAAACCCTTTTCTAAAAGAAATAATAGATGATGTGAGGAGGTTCATGTTCTATTATATACGTCGGATAATCGTTATGGGTTTATCTGATTTTTTTCAATTCCAAAATAATTGATTTATATTTATTATGAGAATTTATTTCATATGGTCTATTAATCATAAATGATTTCTTTATTAAATATAATATTTTTCCCAAAAGATTTTTTTAAACAGAACACCAACACTTAAAAGAACTGTGATATGCAGTAAATTTTTTTTTTATGTAATCATTATAATCTTGAAGATAAATTTGTTGGAATTAATTTAAACAAAAATAAACAAAAAATTAATTTTCGGATTGATGAAATAATATGTTCCCTGTTTTAAATCATGTAATTTTAATTTTCGGTTATTTGTTATCATAAAATCATGATATTATTTTTATATTCTTATTATACTTATGGACAATATCTCCCATATTTTGAAAACATTAATTTTATATTTTGTCATTAATTTTTAAATTATACATTTAAATTACATTTTAGTTAAAATTAATGTTATTTTTGTAAAAAAATATAATTTTGGGAATATTAAAGGACAAAATATATTATAAAATTAATTTTTAATTATATAATAAAATAAAAAAATTTGATTCTTTTTTAAAATTGATAATACTTTGACATATGTATACTTTAAAATATAATATTTTAAATAATTAAATTATAATAGTTTTTATACATCCTCTTTGTAAGCATTCATCATTTTCATTAAAAAAAATTATTTATAAAATTATTTTTATGTTAGAAATGTGTTTTTATGAATAATATTTATATAATTCATTGTTTATTAATTATTATAAATAAATTTATAGATTATATATTAAAAAATTTGAAATTTCTTTTAGTTATCAGTAGGAATTTAATAATAATAAGTCATGTTTTTTGATAAAAAATTATGTCTCAACAAATGGTTTTTATCATTTTTCATGTTATATAAAAAATTATAATATTCTAAAATAATAAATTCAAATTTACTAAAAAATCTATATATTAAACCATTATGTATTTTTTATTAGAGGTCCAAATTCATTTTTTTCATTATTTTTTTAAATATAAGTTAGTATGTCTCTGTTTGAAGATTTTTTACTCGGGCATTAAACTATTATATAACAGTAATATTGCAACATATAAATAATTAATTCATATTTTTTTTATATATTTAGAACCTGATTTGAATTTTTCATCTAAAGCTTTTTTATTTTTAAAATTATACATGAAAAATATATATATAATTATATTTAAATCATCAAGGTAATTACATGTGTATCCTTTCTATCACTAAAAAATGAACCACAAATACATACTTATTCTTAAATATTGAGGCATGTGGAATGGGAAATGGTTTCCATAATACCTTATTATTTTAAATAACATGAATCTGGATCCACTTGAATTATACTATGAAATATATTTCAATGCTAAATGTTTAATACAAAAGAGGTTTCCCAATGTTGTGGTTTACCTCATTACAAAGCTCTATCAATTATATTTCTTCATCAATATTATGTAAACATCCTTAATCCATAATAACATGATTAATCTAGTATCTCCAATATAAAATGATGTTAATATTATTGTGTAACAACCTTTTACCCCTTGATTTTATTAAATGAATAATATAATGATCGTTCGTTTGTATGTGTGGACTACAAGCTCTACATAGCTATATGATCCATTTCCTATAATAATAATTCACGGATAGTTATTATTATTGATTTAATGTAAATATATATAAGAAATTAAATATAAAAAATTAATTTTTAATAATTAAATCTTATCTGGATTTTTACCATCTTATTCAATGAAAAATTGTAGCATTGATCCAGAGTATGAGTGTAATACCACCTCCATGAAGTGATGTGAATCATTTTTCATATAAAAATTGGATGAATGGAAATAAGGATAAATTTATAATATATATATATATATATATAATTTTAATTATCTAATAAGGATTCAATAATATATATACATAATATTTACAATTAAAATTATCTAAAAATTATAATATCTAAATAAAACTCAGGCATACATATATTCTACCATCTCAATGATGTGATGTTATTCATTTTTTATAAAAAAAAATATATTAAGAAATATAAAATATTATATAATTATTAAATATGAAATTTATGAGATTATAATGATTTTAGAGAGAAAGGAAAGATGATAATAGTATATTTACCAAAACTGTTAAACTACAACATAAATGGATAATAGAACAATTATCAGTTAAAAATAAGGATTTTAAAAATAAACTATTAATATACATGAAATGAAATGATTCAACATTAAAATATTTTATATTATTCAGGTAAAAACAATTATTTATAAGAATATAATTAATATAAATAAAATATATAGGTGGTCTGAACACATACGAGTCTTGTCAGATATAAGGTGATGGTTCTTGAATAATTGTTATTTCTACAATAAAAAAGATGCAAAAAAACATGATTCATTCATGTGATGTATATATTTTTCAATTAAGGTGTTATATCAATAATATAATTATAATAATAATTTTTAATGTTTTCTTTTGTGTAATTTCATTTATATGTTTTATGATTTAAATGTTACAAATGCGGTACAAGTTATATCTCAGAATCTCACATTTTATTAAAATTATTTCTAAATAAATTCAATAAGATTAATGTTTTTAATATATTTCTAAATGATATTATTAGATTTACTCTCATGCATTTTCTTCTAGTGATCAAATATTTTCCCTTATTGTTTTTCATTTCAATATTTACTTAATAGTCTGAAGGAATATTTATAAGGAAAACAATCTTTACTTCTATCTTCAGGTTGAAATATTTTCCATCCACATATATATTTCTTTGAAAATTTATCAAAAAATAAATTTACCATTCAAAAAAATTTTATTATATAATTTTATTACAATGTTTTTCTTTAAATAAAAACTATTATAACAAAATATATTTTCATTTTTCAATTGGGATACTTTGGGATTTTTTCTGGAAAATGTGAAATGAATATTTGTTCTTGAGGTATACTTAGAGAATATATATTACTGCTATCATTAATAATATATTATTTTTTTGTATATTAAACTATTACATGATAATTTTTAAAAATATATTTTGAATGTATTTTGGTTAATTTTTTATTTTTAGAAATTAATTTCAAAATGAATACGTAATTCTCATAATGAAATGTTTCAATTATATTTAATTTATTTTTTTATTATACCATGTTACTGTGATGTTTCATGTGTCTTACGAGTGATATTTTCATTTCTACAATATTTATCCTTTATCTACTTGTGTTATCACTATTATAAATAAATATTGAGAAAACAATCTCTTCTTGTGGGTTATGATATGGTGAAATGTTAATGTTTTTATGGTATATTGTAATATATAAGAATGGATTATTATTAATTGACGGGTGTTTCCATAATATCTCTTTAATAAATTTGGTATTAATTTTTTTTTAATAATCATAATGGGTAAAAAACATTCCCATGTCCAATATACATTATACATGAATTGAGCCCAACCCTATAAGATTATATATGAGTATTTATCCAATATCTATAAAAGGTTACAAGAGAGGCCATCCAAATAAAAATGTAGGTTCATGGGTAGTTAGCACAATCTTATCATGTGGTGGATGTGTATGTGTGTAGCCTTAATATATTATATCTATGAGAATGATTATTCCACTCTTTATTCCACCCTCTTGTAACCAGATCTCATTTCAATGTTATTTAATGATAGATCGTCTTTTTTGGATCCTTTATGATCCATTTCTTATAACCTACCAAGATTTATACCATTACTCCGCATTATTATAGATTAATAGTTTGATATGTTTTCCAAAATACAATATCATTGTCTTATACCCATAGGATCATGTTTTTAATATGTCACTAATTATATTTTCTTTTTTTACCCCAACTTATCATTTGAGCTTTCCATTTATAATATATCATTTTCCACATGATATGATGAATTTTTTTGTGATGATTTTATATAGAAGGGAATTATTGGTGAATAACTAAATATAGTATTAACATTATATTTTATGTACTGGTAGTTTATATATCCATTTTATGAGTGACAATATTCAATTATGGTTTTATCATATATATTAATGATATTTAAAATATATTAATGAAATATTTTTTTCATATTTTTTTATGAATTGTTTTAGTCACCACATTTGATATCCCTATTTACGTCATGTATAATTAATATCTATCATTAAATGCTACATCAATATCAATTATCATATTACCCTCAAAATTTTACAATATCATTATAGAATGTTACATTATTAACTAAATTATCATTATATGATTAATGCTTGTTCTAATTGACCACATTTCATATAATGTTTCTAAATTATTCATATTTATTGTTTTTATTATAAATTAAATTCAAAAAATATGGATTTTCATAGTTTTAGATAACACCTATTAAAATTTTAATTACATAAAGAATATATGGAATCCATATCGGGTTTTTTGAACACAATTTACCATTCATTGATATAAATGTTTCTATTTAAGAGTATAACATATTTTTTTTTGAAAAATTCATATTTTCAAATTCCATAAAATAATTCATATTTTCACTTCGGGGAATATATATTTTTAACTCAATGACACATTATCTATGAATATCATTATCATCAAAGTGGATCATTTTTTTTGGAAAAGTAATATTATATACATTAATGATGGGTTTTCCTCTATATCATGTTCATCATTATAGAAAATATTATTATTATTATTTTGAAAAATAAATATTTTTTTCTCATGTGATATCTTTATTTTTATTCTCCAAATTTTAATTGAATGTTTTACTACATTTTTTAGGTAATTAGTAATAATTAAATTATTTTATGTCATTTCAAAATCAAATGTCTTATATTCAACTTGAAATTTCTTTTTTACATAGACTTTATATATTTTAAAATTCTTATTACTAAAATTAAATTTTAAAAATGGGAAATGTTTTCTAATGATTTCACAAAATCATTTAAATACATAATTTCATTTTAAGGGACCCATTATAATTCTTCATTTTTAAGAAATTAAATATTTTAACAATGATTCAGATAAAAAAAATTTCAATCAAGATACCATTTTTAATGTTACATTATATATTATTCATTTTTAAAAGAAATGGATTTTCAATTATTTTTGAAACAATATTTAAAAATTATCATTATAATTTGACATGAAACATCATTTATAATATATATTAAATAGATATTTTAAAGAAAAATAAGGTTCTACTATAATAGTCATCTCTCTATTTTATGCCCTTATTTCATTAGAAATAAGATCTAATAAACCCCACATTAAATTTTATAATAAAATAATCTTATCAATAATACAAATGTGCTTATCTATCATTCATATTCATGAAGTCAACATTTGTATGACAATATTAAATATTGTTAATTTCATTTTTATATCCCTGTTTTTGTATGATGTGTTGATTAAGTTTTTTTTTGTATCATATTATTTGATTATTTTTTAGTGGGTAACAATAACATAGAACAACGAATTAAAATTTTTATATCCCATGTGCTTGAAAAGAAGAAAAAAAGTGTTTTTCCCATGTAAACCTGTATATATGAGGATTTATCCCAATCCAATTGGTATAATGGAGGGCTTACCCAAAACAAACATGCACATGAGACACATTAGTCCACTCCTAAGGTTACACATTAGGATTTAACACAACACAAAAGGTTATTTTTGATGACTTATCCCAAAATAGTAAGGTACCTGTTTTACTATATCCCTAGACTGTGGGTGATGGTGAGGGTTATCCCAATCCTACCAAGGAACACATTTTATTAGCATAATCATTTTATATATTGAATATTATTATTTGTTTACTTATAACATGATTTCTAGGAATATATTTGTTAAATAAGTTAAATTCCAAATTATTTTAAAATTATTTTATTTTATATGATTTTCTCTAATTTATAATAAATTTTGACTAATGTTTCGACACTCATATTATTCATCTACATTATTAGATAGTGGATTATTCTATGATTTAAAACTCTGTTCATTTTTTTTATATATTTCTTATGTATGTTGATTATAATTGTTTTAAAAAATTCTATACCAAGGATTTTTTTTGTAATTTCCTATGTTTACACATTCTATGAAATAGTGAAAGACCCTTTCTTGTATTTTGGATCAATATTATACGAATTTAGTTACTACATGTGATATTTTTTAAAAGGGAATTTAGTTGAGTTTTTTGGGATAAATATTATTTTTTTAAAAGATGATGTTTATGTTCCTAGTACTCCTTGAAAACAATCATTTTGTTCCAAAATTTTTGCGAAAAATCTAAATAAGGTTATATGATTCATGTTAAATAAGGAATAAAATATGTTGACTTATCTAGGGTTAATATTGTTTTTATTAGAGAAGGGGGTAGTAATATATTGATTGTTATTTAGTTTTTTTCAGTTGATGAATACATTACCATATGAATAACCGAAGGTTATGTCTATGTATATGATAAGATATGAACATTTTGGTAAGGTTCACATTCTAATATTCACATTGTAATGTTTTACTAAAAACATTATACCATTCTTGATATTGTAATGTGGATGTGGTTTTGGAATAGAATATCACCTGAGTCAGTTCAAAATATGATACATGATTATCAACTCAATCTTACTATTGTGCATAGTGATTAATCCTATGACTGTACAAATAGAATGATAATCCATTGGGATATTATTTTCTTGAATTCATTCTATTTATAAATAATTATGACGGACGTTAGAGTATATTTAGACTATGATATAGAACCACATCCTAATATATCAATGTACAATATAGTTTAATCAATAGGAGTTATAGATTGAAAAAAAACGTATCAAAGGATGAAAAGAATCTATCATTATAGAATAAATCATAGAATTTTATTTTCTTATTAATGCAATCATTTAATCTGATTTGATTGATATTTTTATTGGAATTCATTATCTATTTGAATCAAAATCACTAAATTAATGTTAATACAGTTATATCTCTAAAATAAAATTGTCTTATAACCAATAAAGGCTCATACATAAGGGTTGATATAATGTTTATACTGACATTATGAATTTGAAGGATTCATTCCTAGTATTACATAAGTTATTGAGGTTTCTATCATAATACAAATAATATATTGTTTACATTAGCTATTTACAGTATTGAGTGATAATTATCATTGATATTATGGTATATTCAAAAATTTATGGGTATTTTGTGAAACAAATAATGTGTTATCTTCATTAATTATTCATTAATGGTCTGGAAACGTATATTTAATGAAATTAATGACAGATAAAATTGAATTTATAACAATCTAATATTATAAAGGTAAGTATTTGGGAAAAAAAATTTCTGATATGGATAACTATTGGGATACATAAATATTTTCTATTTAGGAAATAAGGGGTTCATTTATTTTTGAAAAACATATTATATAGTGTTAATAGCCTTATAATTTTTATTGATTTAATGAAAATTTAATCTAAAATATTTTTGGTGAAGTTTATATAATTTTTAGATTATGATATAAATTAATTATTGAGTGTCCATATCAAATTGTGTTTAATTACATTTTATGGTTAATGATCAAATTAATTTGTGTACGAATATATGATTTCATTGTTTTTAACATCTTCAATAATAAAATGGTTTTGGAATAGGAATTATATAGAATATAAATTGTTATAAGTATAAAAATATAGTGGTACATGATTTAATGAATTATTAATATTGTTTGAGGAAAGATATGTATCCATGAAAAAAATATGTGTATAAGGAAGATTTAATATAAGAATAAATATATTGAATAATTTAAATAATAAGATTACTGTCACATAAATCAAATAAAACTGGATATCTAAAATTGATTAATAAAAATTAATTTAAACGGAGTATTATTTAATGACCTATGAATTTAAATCTTTTAAATTTATAGGATCTTCATTATCTTGTTTCATATACAACAATTATATAACACAACTCCATAAAAAATGATAAATATATAAATTACAAGACAAATAAAATCAAATAGAGATAAAAAACATAATAATAAATTAAAATAATTAGATATTTTTATTTTTCATTATATTTATACAAATATTTATTTCGAATTAGCTTATATAAAATGGTATAGTATATTAAAATAATGAATTAAATTTATCATATTTTAAATTTTATTATAATTTTTAGCATTTATATTTTTAAACAGTTACCTCATTTTTAAATTTTATAAAATATATATGAAATATATTTGATGATATTTATTGTTTAAGAAGATATTTTTCAAATGAAACTACTTATCAATATCTTAAAAAAATTCATAGAAATAAAAAATATTTATAATATATATAATATTAATATGATAATATTTAATTTTTTAAATTTATAAATATAAGATATAGTTTGTATTAATTTCATGTTTTTTTGAATTATTTTTATTAATTGGTGAATATGCAAAAATACAACCATTAAAAATAAGTTCATTTTTATGATATTATTATTAATATATGTATGAATTGGAAATTCATGAATCATTTTTATAATAACATATTAATATTTTTATTATTATTTGAAATATAAAAATAATGATTTTAATATACAAACCCTTATTTGACATTTTAAAATATATGATATATTTTTCAAAAAATATTACTAAAATATATGTTTGTAATTTTATAATTTTTTTATCAATATAATAAAATAAATATATTAAAATAAATTTCAAATATTAAATATTTAGGAATGTTTTATTGATATGATCCAATTTATTTTCAATCAGTAAGGATTAATTAATTTATAAAGAATCGGTTACCTTGGTAAAAATAAATAATTTTATGAAGGATTTTACTATGTTTCATAGAACAAAAACACATTCCAATATTTTTTTGGGAGATTATGGTGGAAACTATGATCAAATTATATATTCCTATATCCACTACCTCCCAATTTTAGTGTTTCATTCCATGATTTCGACTTCCCGTTATCTAAAACATGTCATTTTATTATAAAATTACATTCATTTTCAATTATAATGTGGAACCCCTCTCCTCAAACCCCCTCACACTAAAACACACTTTGTTTGTAAATCGATAGACCAAAAACTATCTTAATCATTTTTATCCTCTATGAATAGTTACCATTATTCTTAACAAACTACCTATTAAAGGATTAACCACCATTATAATGGTTATAATCCAAGATTTTTGATGGTTAGAGTGTGATAAAATATGAAGTAAATCAAAATAAGGGCTTCTTTTTATCATTTAAAAATGCATGTGGAATGTTTGATAATTAACACGATAATTTATTTTTAATGGCGTATCCTATTATACCATCAAATAATATTTCAAAATAATTATAATCTGGATAGATATCTTTCCAAGGAACACAAAACCATTGGAAGACTATGATATCTATTAAAATAATATTATTTAAATGTGAGAAGTTTAAACTCTCCATTAAATAGCTAGGTGTGAGTATTAATAACCACAACCAAAAAATTATTTTTAAAGGTTTCATATGTTACAAATTTGTTTATTATTTTATAATAATTATATACTGTATTTATATTAAATTCAAAATTCAATTCAAATTTATATTTTTTTCATCATAAATTATTTTTATTTCATTCTATAAAAAAATATTGTTATTTTTTATAATTTATATAAAATCTATATAAAAAATTATTATCTATTAATAATTCACAATGTCACTAATATCATAAGATGATATTTTCATGACCCCCTATCTAAAAATTATACCATTCATGGTCCTCCAATTCATAAAAATAAATAGTGACCCTTGAGTCCCACCTTCAGTAGGCCTCGGGATTGTGACTATCATAGAGGGTATAACAAACAAGCATGAGGGATGCATTACCCTAAAAGAGAACACATGCGGAAGAGAGAGAATGTATAAACAACAACCAACTCTACATTAGAATAAAATAGATTTGAAACTGAACTACACAAATGAATTATCATTAATGACAAACATTAACTAAAAGGAAAAACATTAAATACCAAAATAAAAACTAAAGACAGTAGTGACCACAATGTCTTGCAACCTACAATCCAGTAATAACTATCCTTTTCTCTAATATTCTCCAACTAACACGAATAAATTTTATATATATGTTGGTATAGTATAATAGTATACTCAGAAGGATACTCCCTGGAGCCTCTCGTTCAAAAGTAATGAATCCATGCAAATGAATAGTGACTAATAAGTTATACTAACTCATCTAATAAATAATTATATTATGTTCTTATCCTCCCCATCATTACTCTCACCATTTTTTTTATATATGATTATATAAAATATCAAATAATATCAATTGTATCCTACTACCACTTTCCATTAGTTTTCTACATTTCCTCAACATCACAAGTTTTGAGAATCTCTAGAAAAAAAGTTTATCCCAAGGAATCATTATAGAGGACGAAAACATCCACCTCATGCGTTGATATGTTCCATGTGCCTCACACCACCAAATCAACATAACCAAAGTAACCAAGTAGTTTTTTGGATCCACAACAACCAAGATTACGTGTATCATAAATAAGATATTATTCTTCATTCCATTACATCCCATACACAGAGTAAAGATCCTCAAGAAATCATAGCCTATACATGTTATACCAATTTTATTCCTAAGAAAACTATATATGAAATTACCATACGACAATAAATCCATCTGCACACATATATTGGGAAAACTAACCTTTGTGCATACCAAAAAATGTAACTTCTAAAGGAGATAATGATTCAAAATTGGATATTTAGTCATCCATCATACAACATTGATGTTGGGGAAGACACCCCCAGGGCACAGAATCACTATGTTTTTTATTTCCCTATATAATTGGGTGGAGTATCATTTATAGAAGTAAAAAAAGTACATGATATAATATATCTCACAACCACAGTATAAGTATAAACTAGTATTAGTATCAACTAATGAAAATGTCTATCGGACTCCAATCATCCATTATCAAGACAATATATCATAAAAGAACAGTACAATGTAAAGTGATATATTAGTTGTATTTATCCATTTTTATTAGTTTCTCTTTATGTTAATTATTTAATTAATATTTAATTAACAATTAACAACTTCCAAAATTTATTACATTAGTATCATAAAAAAATTCCTTGCCTTACAAGAATAACAAACATAGCCCACTATTTCTCTAAAATATTACCTCTATATTACATACAATTATGATCCCATCCCATCGGTAAAAAATTATTCATTTAGTAAATAAATATCACTACTTTACATATTTCAATGTATTTTTGAAAACAATTATATGATAACTAATAGAAGGGGATCAAAATGGTGAGTATAATAAAAAACAATCCAGTCTTTGACCCCTATAGTAGGAGAGTAATCCCATCCAACCATTATAAGAAAAACACAAAAAACACTTGGCTTACCTCAGATATCTCTCAAAACATTCATGAACTCAATAATCCCAATGTATCTTAGAGAGGGAACTAAAAGGGTCATCTTATTAGCAACCTTGTGAGATACCTCTCAAATCACTCACACACATATGATACTAGAATCTATGTATCCGAACTATTGAAAAAACACAATAACCACAAAAAGACCCTATACACACTCCTAGGGGAGATAACTCTCATAAGATATAAATACAAAATATGAAACAAGAGAATGATTCCCCATAAACATAATTTTTCTACTACCATTAAATGAAAAATGTTGTATTATGAGAGTTAAAAATAAAACAGATCTGGGTAATGTGCTTCTATCTAAGAATCATGTTCCTACGTACATTCCTCCACAATGCCTTTCATCCTCATGAAATTTACCAGGGGATAATATGCATGTGAAACCCCCTTCAATAGAATTCTGAGATCACTATAGAACACTTCTGAATGGTTGTATCATTGTCAACATTGATCTCACCCCTATCAATGATGTGAGATTCTTTATGAAGATAATGATGGGGACACGACATGTGAAACAAATCATGTATCTTCACATAAGATGGGTAAGAACAATATGATACTCTCTATATCCAAAATAAACCAATAACTCAAAAGACCCATGAAACTAGAGAGAATGTTTACTCCTCGGACAAAACAATAATTTCTCACGACCGAGAGTCACCTTAAAAAACTAATGATCTCTAACCTTGAACTACATAGTTCTCCTACAATGAATAAAAGAGGATTTATGGTGATCCAGAACTGCCTTGATACTCTCAAAAGTCACCTAAACAATCTATGACTTATTCGTTACTAGTTCAAGACTATGAATTGCTGACTATTTGACCCCAGTCCTTCCCAATGTATAATGGAATGTTCAATGATACAAGGCTTAAAAAAGCACAATACCAATGGTGGATTGAGAAATAATTTTTTAAGTGAACTCTACCAAGGGAAGGTGCCTCGTCAATGAACCTCCAACATCTATGACACAAGATAATCCCATATATTTATAATTCTATTAGGTCATCTTTATCTGATCCTCCATTTGTGGAAGAAATGCAGTACTAAGACATAGATGAGAACCGAAATAATGATGGAGTCCTCTCCACACCCTAGTGGTAAATGAAGGATCTATATTAGAAAAAAACAACCTCGAGACTCTATAGAGACCCACCACCTCATCTAGATGCTGCCTCGACCAAACGTTTATTGATATCAACTTGTTGATCACAATAATGCAGGATGATTTCATCAAACAATACAATAAAACTAATATGGGATCACAACTTAAATGAGACCAAGGTAAACTAGAAATAATTCCTATCGAGATGTCCTTCCACTTCCACATAGGAACTTTTAATGGTTGGAGAAAAAAACCAAGAATATGGTTCTTGACATTATCCTTTTGGTAGACCAAACATCACGACACAATCCCAGAAACTAAAAAACTCAAACTAGTCGAAAAAAACATGCCATTCAACGATCAATTTGTCTTAATCATGATTGTATATAACACAATGGTAAAACTACGGATCTACCCCAAAAAAACTCAAACATCACTAAAGGAATGAAATTACATCCCTAAAACCACATTCAGATTTGATCAAATTCAGACCAACCATCAACAACCTCACCCAAGACAACATTGTCTCTCCAGACCTCCACCACAAGATCCCCCAACTGATACTCTACCACCTGTTTCGCAAGAGATTACTTTACCCTAATCTGAATTAGATAACATCTACCACCAACATCTCTCATATCTATATTTTATTATAAATTTTATTCAATTAATCTCAATGAATCACCTAATACATGAACTACATCACATTGAAAATTATTTATTAATGAATTGGCCAAAACAATTCCCTTTTTAGGTGTACAGAAGAACGTGATGTCATAAACCTATAATAACTCCATCAAATGACACTAGAAAAAGTTCAAGTCATTCTAGGAAAAAACAAGCCTCAAGACATTATGATTGGTGATGAACAAAAAGCACTTGATGATGAGGTAACGTCTTCCCATAACGAGAGAAAAAACCACAGCTAACAACATGAGATCATTGGTGACATAGATAAACTCATGGGTTTGAACTACCAATTCCCATAAGAATCAACTGATATCTACTGCATCAGAATACAACAGAACCCAAGATTTAAAGCATCATTAGAAACCTCAAACCGAACTTCTTTTGTTCTAAGGAAACAAATTTGAGCAATAGATAACTTCTTATTAGGATTATAAAAACCTTCATGACATTGTTCAGTCCAGAATTATGGTTGATTATTTTCAGTCACACTATTATATGAGGCACTACCTGAAGGAAATATTCTACGAACCTCCTATAATAGCATATAAGGCCAAAGAAGCTTAAAAATTCTTCCACTTTTTAGGGGCTTCACATGAAATAAATAATTATACCTTCAACAAATCTATATCTACTCCCTACATGGACACAATATTCCCCATGTTACAAAATTCTCAATCCCAAATCTCAAACATAAACAACATCTCAAACACCTTATCAAAGTGGCGAACTCCAAAAATGATATGATGACACTCTGCAAGATCGTCCTCATATGCTGAGTACATAAATATTTACTTGTTCAAAACTAACATAATATTGTCCATGAACACAGGAATTGCTATGTTCATTAACCACATGTATATAGCTAGAGCATTCGTTACACTGAATGGAATGCACAATGAAATCATAATGAACATTATGATAAGGAAAATAATTCAAGATTATATCCTTATCCTTTACAAGCATATGATGATATAATGACGGAAAATTTTTCATTGATAACCAAAATTACCGCTTAGGTTTATCAATTAAATCATCTATTCATGTAAGGGGATAGTTGTTCTTCACTGTCACATTGTTCAACTGATGATAATCGATACACAACTACAAATCACAATCAACCCTCTTTATGAAAAAAGTTAGTTCACCCAATGATGACACACTTCTCCAAATAAAAGCACACCACAATAGACCATCAAGATTTATAGGAATCTCTCACAACTCATAAGGTTCCATACTATATGGAGACATTGTGATTGGGGACACACCTAGCTATAGTTTGATCCTGAACATGATCTCTCTTCGAGCAGTTAACACTAAAACAACATCTAGAATGACATCATGGTACTCTTCTATTACCTTGGGAAACACAAACTACTAATCCTCTAATAAAGACAACGACATCTCATCCATCAAGGATGATAAGGAAGAAAATGAATCTAACCCATCTGAGGTTTACTCTAGCCAAATTAAATGTTTGTTATCCATTCGTATTGAATAACACAACCAAACCACTAATAAATTTCATGATGGATTATACTAAATACATGAAATACATATTGATAATGAAATAATATGTTTGGATCTATAAACATGGGAAATATCCCCAAGAGGCATGTTTCCCCTAAACTAACATTCAATCTCTACACACATCAAACAAGTCAGCTCGACCTCCTGCTGGCATAGTCATCGCCATGAGAACTGTAATCCTCTCAACTGTGAGATAAAAATCAAGGAAATGGTATGTTTAAATAAATTAGTGTGTCACTCCTAAAGTAATAATGTCATAAACCCAAGTATTAAACAAGAAAAGTTACCTCAAATGATGTATGGATCACCCAATGCTGCTAACACTAATGCATGAATCTTACCACGACCTAATCAACGACCTCAATAACCCTGATTATGAAATCATCCTCGGACTAACTCTACTATCTGTGGAAAAAGAGCATCCTAGGGATATCTTATTCCAACCCAATATTCTCTCAATTGACCACAAACTATAGAAACTAGCTCCTAGTCCCTCGGCTAGAACAGAAACAATGGAGGAACGTGCAACAGAACACATAGTGCACACTAACTTCATAGTATGGAGGGGAAATCTCACCAATAATGACTTTTGTGACATCAAGAAAAACATGCATATTATCTATTGGCATATGTTTGAGAGCCTCTTCCCCCAAATCAATGTGATGATGGGGGCTGGAACCTACCACCTTCTGATAAAAATCTCTTCTTCTCTGAAAATCAGTAACCATGGACGACTGATCTACTTCATGATAAATCATGATGACTCAAAACTCAAGAGAATACATTTGGATATTAGAATATAATGGAAATATAATATTTCTAGAACATTAATATATATATTCAGCATAAATGGGGTTATATATCACTATATTTCTATATAAAATTTGTCCTAGTAATTCCACTCTATATTCTCCTCATTTAGAAATATATTTGAAATATATTGCAGAAGGTTCCTAAAACGAATTCCAAACACTCAAACATTGGAGATACCAATCCAAACTGTATGTATATCTAGGTGACTTTCCACCATCATGGTCAATGAAATATACTCAGCTCTGAATTTGTATCGTAATTCCTCAACTGAGACTATCGACTCTTTGTGATATCCATTGAACAACAACCACCACTCCCTCATTTCCATATGCCTCATCATCATTGCCAATGATACCCAGTTATCCTTCTGGGAACAAATATAATATAAGGATATCTCAGTCTCCTCCAAAAGACTACTTTGACAACATGTGAAACAAAGCCATAAAACCTCTTCATACTCTTGCACTAAAACTCTCAAAGAGTCCACATTGAAATGTTTCCATCTTCATCCTCAAATCTATATCCATGTTCTTGCATAACCTTCTAATCAACATTTGTGTGAACATGATTAGTACATATACATGAAGACATAACTACAAAATAAAAAAAACCGCATAAAACTAGAATATATTGGACTTTATGATTATTTAATTATTTAATTTTATTAATTTTTGGTTAACCAATCCCATGATCTACCAATTCAAATATAGTATCATATAAGAATGATTCATGATCCTTTTCCGGGTCAATACCCTTCACATAATATCACTTAATTTAGTAACCACTGTATGATTTTTTTTCATCAGATAATAGGGGACTTGATATAACCATGACTCACCCAGTCTCCCATGTTAACAACACTTTCTAAACATATTTGTCATTGTTTCCCTAACAAACCATGAAGCCTCTTTTATGACTAATTCCAAATTCTATCTTAACATTCAACCTACCTCTAAGACCACTATATCAAGACACACTTCCCACAATGTGTAGCCCTCCTAGGACATAAATGAAAAAAATAAGTATAGTGACCCATGAGTCCATCCATCTGTAGGACCTGGGTAGCCGACTAACATTGAAGTTATAATAAACATGCAAATGGGACCCACTACCTAATAAGAGATAAAATTAAGTGGAATCTTATAATATAGTCACCAAAAAAATCATGATCAGAATACAATATAAATTAATCCCATATAAACAAATGTAATGTCACACATAAAATACTACATCTAAATATACCAAATAGAAAAGTAAAGATGACAATGACCATGAATCCTAAATAGTTCTTGCATCCCACAAGCTAGTAGAAACAAGGCTGATCTCCAAAAAACTCTAAATAACCTAAAAAAGTTTTTATATATACATAGGGTGATTATAATAGAATACTCATCACGATCCTCCTAGAAATAAATTGTGAAAATGTATATGAAGCATGATAAAGCATAGTGAACAACAAGTGAAACTAACTCAATGCCTAAAAATGTATACTATGTTCCTATCATCACCATGGGATCTCTACCCATGTATCATATATGAGAGTTTATAATATAATAATGAACATCAAGAGTACCACAATACCACTTCCCCATTAGTTTTATGCTTTTACCTATCATCGAACGACTTGAGAATCTCTCTCTAAAAAGACTATCATAAAGGCAACAGGGTGAAGAACCACAACATAATCTCTCATTTGGTAAAAAAGCTCCATGTGTATTAAACAACCACATCCATAAATCCAATGTAACCATTTTTTCTTGGAGGAACCACAACAAACATAAAATTTATCATACATAAATATTTTTAAATCAAGTCATTACATCCCATACACTGACCAATCATCCTAAATCCATGACAACCAATAAATGTTATACCTAAAGTGGTCCTTAGAATACAATATCTTGAATATATTTGTTTAAATTAATCATAATTACATTTATATTTTTGGACAAATATATGAGAGAAATCATAAATCATTCATACTATCACAATTAACTACCACCAAAAGATAGAGGTGCAATGGGGTAATCCGTTTTCTATCCTCCCACTGAGATGTTGGAGAAAACACCCCTAACGGCTCAGAATTTATGTTGGGTAAGTTTACATAACTGATAGGGTGGAGTAGCATCGTAACACCTCATTATTACATTATACATTTCCCTTTGAATAGAGTAATATCTTACGATGTACGCAACTATGAGATTGTAACACTCCACGACCAATCAAACTAGCTGCTATGAATAGTAATAACCTCTTTTTGAAATTTAATATTTTTTTTAAAAAAATGGACTTTGTTTTTTATTCAGAATATCAAAATTATCTTACGGTGAATTTTTGGCACTCTTTTGAAAACATTCAATTTTTTGATCAATACTGAAAAATACTAAATTTTAATTAAAAATACATTTTTACTCGAAATAATTTATAGTGTCAAATTATACATTCGAGTGGTTTTATTGTATAATTAGATTATATTTTTATCATTCAATATAAATTAGGTCATTGTATATAATTTCACATTTATACTAGACATAAACAAGTGTCAAAATTTTGATAATTATTATTTCTTAAAAACATGTTTTTTTATTTGGACAAAGGGCATTAATATTTATTTAATTTCTACCATTTTTGTGTTTTGAATTTGGAAAAATGGATTCAATATTGGGAATCATGTGGTACAAATTATGTAAATAGAAAATATTTATTTGTAAACATTATGAACATTTACTTCAGAAAATATTTTATTCACAATGGTTAAAAAGTAAATCATGTTTACAAGGGTAAAAAAACATTATTATGATAATATTAAATTTTTCTAACATGTGTTCAATTACAATTGGTTTATAATTTTCCGACCATGGGAATCCTAGGTTGATTTTGGCACTCCATTGATCTATTTGAGTGTGATAATTACACTTTATATTAATTAATTTAAAATAAAGAAAAAATGACATAAACATATATCTTTTAGTAAATTAATTTTTACATGGTGTTATATAAGTAATATTTTTGACTATAAATAATATTTGAATGCGAAAAATATTTCCTAAATCATCTTATTTTGTTTCTAATTTTTAGACCTCAAATAAATAAAATTATTTATGACACAATAATGATGATGTGTTACCTTATTAAATAATGATTTACATAAATGAGATTATAAAAATTAAAAAAATATACAAAAATAGTCCAATTCTTAGTGGATGATTTTATTTAGAACCTTAGTCATCTTATCATCGAATTTAATTTTTTTTTGACATTTAGAAACTGAAAATAATGATATAATAAAAATATATTTTCAAACATTCCTAATGAGCCCTTCCACCCCCTTATAAAACGAACTCAACTCTAACCCATTCCTCACACCTCTCTATCCCCTGAGAACATCCAAAACCTTCCCAATTAAGCTCCCTGCATCCATGTATTACTATTTTAAGCCTTAACCTAGGTATAAGGCACTTCACGAATGTATTTTGGTTCAAACCAAAGCAAGTTACCCGATTTAAATGTAACATATCCTCTTAAGTTTTTTTTCATTTATTTTACATCTCCAAACCCCAAAAAACATTTTATTCCTTTCATTTATAACAAAACCACTATCCAAAATATACTACTTTAATTTTAGGATATTTATTTTAACTACACATACATAGACCTCCATCAAATGGGTATATATCATAATGTTTCTGTGGACATCGAACTACTGTCTGACGAAACAATGAGTGTTCAATCTTCAACTACCACATCATATGGTAGCCATTATGATAGAAATAAAATAAAATATTATATTTATGATATTTATTTTATCTATAATATTATGTAATTATCATTTATATAATACCTTTATTCTTTTCATTTTTAATATGTATGATAATTTCATTTGAGGATGTGCAGACTACGACCCCCTCAAAGTGATGTTACTCGTTCATACCAAACACAGAACTTATAAAAATGCTGTTAATGAACATAAATAATTTAAATAAAATTTTATATTATACTAGAATAATACAATACATATTTATCATTTTGTCTTCATTCCTTTTAAATTAAAAAATGAAATTGTAGTAGTGTTCGTGTGTACATACAGATTACCGTCTCCACGAACGCGACGAGATTCATTCCCCATCCAAAACATTCATGAAAAAATTTCATTTGATTATTAAAAATAATATTTTAGATCATTATATCTTTCTAACTATGAATCATATTCAATCTATTAAAAACCAACATGACTTATTTAACAATACATATAATAGAAGATGAATCAATTAACACTTGAAACAATGATACTACTATAATAGAATTAACAAAGAAATATTTTAAGATCTTATATGATATCATATTTAAGTATGTGGATCCTTCATAAGTTAATAAAAATGATAAAACATTTATATATGAGTTTAACATACCCTCGACCAAGAAAAATTACGTGTTAATGGTAAATTTTACAATCTCTTTATTATCCACGGTTGTTTTTCTATAAGTGTCTACTGGGACCTCATTATCATCCACATATATGTTTCATAAAAATGTATTTCAAAAAAATTTCACATTTTACATGACTATGTTTTCAGTTCATTTATACCCTTGTTTGAATTTTTATAAAATGTTTTGAAATAGATCATTCCATCGTTTTCCGTACAGGGTACTTTTTAACCATTTCGAAAAATTAAGGTAAGAATGTTTTTTAAGTTATAATACAGGTGCGGTTATTCTCAACCATTATAACACCATTGAATCATCCCTTACAAACATATATGAATATTTTCAAAATAAATTTTTTCTTTTAAAATTACATCAATTTTAAATTATTTCAAAAAATAAATTGATATTTCTCTCAAATAGTTATGATTTCATCTACGTTGACATCCATTAATGGATCTTTTACTTTTTTGAAATTTATTTCTTATGATACAAATCATCAATATTGTATTGACGGTTTTGTGATATGTCTGATTGTGGATGTGTTATTTTTATACCATTAATGGTTTATGTTACTGTTTTAACATTTCATATGATATTTTTAATATGAATGTTTATGTTATGTTTCAAACTTTTCATATGAGGAATTAATTATACTCATTAAATGATCGGTGGAGCCCGATATAGCTCTTTGATGCATCAATAGGTCTCATGAGACAAACTAGTGTCTTGGTACAAGGCCTTGAAGAAATATTATATATAATCGTGGCATGAGGCCTTGACTATGAGGTTATGATGTCTGATATTTTTCATTTCATCATTATGAAATTATTTATTGATATTACATGTGATTATTTGTCTATTAGAATATAAATGTGAATATATAAATGAAATTATTTGATTTATCATTCCCATATTCTACTAATAATTACGTTGAAAAGTATTTTTTTTATTTGTACACATTGACATAAATGTTAATGTTTATTTATGAATGTTTTCGCTATACTGTTATCCATACTGAGCATCTGAGCTCACCCCTTTCTATGACTAATTTCTCCCAGGATGTGAAGAAGTATTTTATGGTTAACCAGTATGTATAGGATATGGGATATAAATGTGTTCAATACAGAAAAAAATTTGTTGTGTTTTTATTTCATGTTGTAACGTATAACTTATGTATGTATCTAGTACTTCAAAGGCATCAAAACCGATCGGTCATTCGGGATTGGATCCCTTTTGATCATGCCAATGTTATGTAATAATGCACCAACTCTGGGTAACTATGGTCGGGGTGTTATAGTTGGTATCATAGGAATTTTAATAAAATCCTTGGATGATAGATTTAGAAAAACTCTGATTAGAGAACATTACCCTAAGATAGAATTTGAGTATTTTTATTGAAGAACTTCCTAGAATTTTGGTAATGTTGAAATTTTGTGAGTTTTCCAAAAATAAATCCTTGTCTACATACGATCAGGTAGAGGTGGCTCTGGATCAGATGTATATAGGGGTAATAACTATGACAATGAGTTTCGGGATTGACTCTGGGTATCCTAGTAGACGACAACGTGCCTTGTTTCACTCTTGGTTACGCCACTCTCGAGGGATATGCATAAGATACTTCACATTTTCATTACAACCCATCATAAATGATTTATGAGTATATAACTCCTCAATGAAAACATTATTTTGATTACATATTATATCCATAAAAATTTCAATTTATGTTATATATTTTACATTTTTGGAATTATGTATTATGATTCATAAACTAATGTAGTGCATGCCATTATTAAAAAATGGGGCCTAGTGTATGGAATGAGGACCGTATCAATGCACGTAATCCAGTTAGGGATTTCACCCCTAATCAAGATAATTATATTGGAGTTTGTGATGCAACTTTTAATGATCATCTTATCACCATAGAGGGAAAACATAGTCAGGTTATGAATAATGACCTTACTCATAGAGAGCGCCCTGATCCACAAACATAGAGGATCAATGTTAAAATGATTCATAAAGAAACAATCCCCAACATTCAATGGGACTACAAATACATGTGTTGTAGAGCAATGGATAAGTTCTTTAGTAAAAATATTGCATGCTTTGGGGGCAGTGAAATTCGAAAAGTTATCATGGATGTTTACTGCCTCACAGGAGAGGCAGATCAATGGTGGTCATTAATTACATACACAATCAAAGATGAAGAAGTATAAAATATTTAATGGAGGGAGATTAAAGATATTTTCATTGAAAAATACTTTCATCATGACAATCTAGAAGATATGGAAAAAATAATCTATGTTTGAAGCAAAAGGAGGATGAAAATGTCTCAAAGTGTGAGACAAGAATTAAAAGGTTAGAAAGGCATAGAGAAGATTATATAAGTAACCCAAAGAGTAAGATTTATCGATTCATTGATGGGTTAAAACCATTAATTTTTCAAGAATTAGTCTCAAAATCCTTCCCATCATATGAAGATATTGACTCAGGTGCAACTAACACAGAAAATGAATTCTCTATGTCCTATGACTTTAATGAAAAGAAAGAGAAGAAGAGATCTGTTGAACAGTATTAAAATAGAAATAAGGGGAAGAAGGGAAAAGATAAATATCTATCATGCAGTAAATATGGGAAGATAATACCTGATACTTGCCTAGAGGGAATGTGAGTCTGTTATAAGTGTGGAGAAAAATTCCACCAAGATTATGATTATAAGGGAACGAAAGAGGTTGTCGATGTTATATGTAACAATAGTAATGAAATGGGGCATTATGAAAATTTATGTCCCAAGACCCACAGAAACGTCCCTCAAAAAAGGCCAAATGTTTGAGACCACTACTACTGATGTTGAAGCTCCGAATGACTTGGTGGTAGGTAATTTAATGGTTTCATCATGTTTAGAGAATGCATTATTTCATTCTAGATCATCGCATTATTTCAGACCTTCCCAGTTTGCTATGAAAAATATATATTTCAAATTTTATTGAACATGGTAGTTACTTGTCGAAACCCCTAATGGATGTATCATTGCAACAATATATTTGAATCAGTTCCCATTAAAGAATATAAATGTTCTTTATCTGCCAATCTCATCATCATAAACATGATAGGATTTTATATAATCCTCATTATGGATTGGCAATAGGACCATGATCCGAAAATTTATAATAATAATAATGAGGTTACTATTTTGGATGATGATAAGGAATACCTTATCTTTAGAGAAGAAAAGTCACTATATTATTCTAATCCAGATCCACCCCCTATAGCTCTTCTAATTTCAATGATTGTGGATGAAGAGAGGGAAATAAATATGGGTCAGGAAAGGAATATTCAAATAGATGATGTTATTATTGTACAAGAATATGTTGATATATTTCTAGAGGATTTACCTGGACATCCTCCAGAATGAGAAATTGAGTTTTCCATTGATTTAATTCCTGGTTCAAGGCCCATATCAAAGACCCCTTATAGAATGGACATGGAGGAGTTAGTGGAGAAAAATATACAACTATAGGAGTTATGTAATAAAGGATTTATTCACCCATGTTTTTCTCCATAAGGATTCCCAATTCTTTTTGTTAAGAATAAAGATGGATATTTGAGGTTGTGCATTGATTACATGGAGATCAATGATATAAAAATTATGAAAAAGTATCACATAACTCTCCTTCAAGATTTATTTGATCAAATTCATGGAGCTCAATATTTTTCAATGATTGACCTTCGATCAGGATATCATAAGTTGTGTGTGAAGTATGAAGACATTTCAAATCAATCTTTTCGAACCACGTACGGGCTATACATGTTTACAGTAATGGATTCTGGACTGACTTATGCACCCACTATCTTCATTGATCTAATAAACATCATTTTGAAGGAATATCTTGATGACTTTGTAGTCATAATTGTTGATAATATCTTAGTATAAACCAAAAGCTATGAATAACATGAAAATCAATTGCACACTATTCTAAAAACTCTTAGATGAAATGAATTATATGGGATGTTAAACAAGTGTAAATTCCGGCATCAGGTGATTTCATTTCATGGCCATATTGTCTCTAAGGATGGAATTTTTGTTGATCCGTCAAAGACCAAGCCATTCCAAGAATGACCAGCTCAAACAAGTATAATTGAGGTACACATTCTTATTGGTTTAGCTGGTTATTATTATTGTTTCTTCCAAAAATTGTCATAATTGGCTATATCATTAACCAATCTCACACGTAAGGGGGATAATTTTGTTTGGAAAAAATAGTGTGAAGAATGATAAGAAGATTTGAAGTGTAGATTAGTCAATGATCCTATATTGACTCTACAATATGGGAATGATGGGTTTGTTATTTATAGTTATTCTTCAATTAATGGATATGGTTGTGTCCTTATGGATAATTATAGGGTTATTTCATATGCATCATGATAGCTTAAAATTCAGGAATGAAACTATACCACCCATGATCTTGACTTAGCTGTTGTAATCGTTGCTGTGATGATTTGGAGACACTGTATCTATGGTAAAAATGGGAGATTTATACTTATCACAAGTGTTTGAATTATAATTTCTCACCAAAAGAACTCAACATGTGGGAAAGGAGACGGCTCGAGCAACTTAATGTTTATGATTTCATCATACACTACCACTCGGGGAAGGAAAATAAGGCGGTATATGCTTTGAGCATAAATGATCATATAGTTTATAACCAAATTAGAGTTATAAGGGATTATATGATCATTAATCTAGAAAATACGTATATGGTAATAATCATAGAAGATGATACATTATTACTTTTTCAAATGGTTGCTAAACTAACTTTACTAGAAATGATAAAAAGTTCTCAGACTGACGATGAGGTGTTTCAAAAGATAATTAATGTTATTAATGAATGAAGATTAATCGAATTCATATATGAAGATGGGATTTTGAAATTTGAGAAGAGTCTTTATGTTCCTAACATACCTGATCTAAAAATAGAATTTTTGGATGATTCTTATAGCTCTAATTTCACTATACACTCTGGTAGCAGTAAGATGTATAGATATTTGAAGGAAAATTTTTGGTGGGGCAACATGAAGAGATAAATTACTGATTATGTATCAACGTGTATGGGTTTTCAATAACTGAAAGCTAGAAGGAAACATCCTATAGGAGTCTTGAAACTCTTACCATACCTAAGTGGAAATGGGATGATATTATGATGGACATTGTCATAGGGATACATAATACTCCTAGAAGTAATGATGCAATATTGGTCATTCTGGATCGTCATACCAAGTCATCTCTTTTTCTTGCTATAAGAGAATATTCACTACATGAACGTCTGGCTAGACTATATATTAATAATTTTTTAAGACATCATGGTGTACCCCTATAAATTGTTTCTGATCGTGATCCCAATTTTACATCAGGATTCTGGAACGTCTTCATAAGTCCTTGGATAATGAACTACATTTGTGCACTGCCTACCACCCTCAAACTGATGGAAAATCCAAACAGACTATTAAAAAATTAGAATACATGTTGAGATCTATCTCACTTGACTTTCCTGGTATATGGGATCAATATTTCCCTCTGGTAGAAATTTCCTATAACAATAGTTTACATACATGTATTTATATAGAACCACATGAAGCGTTATTTGGAAAGTAATGTCACGCACCCACTTGTTGGGATGATGCTGGTGAATGAAAACTTGTAGGACCATAACTTGTTGAGGAAACAGTGAAAAAGGTGAAGTAAATCCAAACCAACATCAAAGAAGTTCAATGTAGGAAAAATTGATATGTCGATAACCAAAGGAAAGACTTGTAATTTCAAGTATGAGATCATTTTTTCTTGAATGTATCTCTAGGGAAGGGTGTTATAGAATTCAGTATGAAAGGAAAATTAATTCCTCGGTACATCAGACCATTTGTAATTAAATAATGAATTGGAGTTGTATCTTATCATTTGGAAATGCTGCCAAGTCCCTCCAATGTTCAGGATGTGTTCCTCATATCACTGTTAAGAAAATACATCTCTGATATAATGCATGTACATACCTATGAAGAAATCGAACAGGAACCTTATCTGTCTTACTGTGAAGAGCCTCTCGGAATTATTGATACCAGAATAGAAGTGTGGAGAAACCAGATGACTTGTCTGGTGAAGGTTCTATGGGGAAATAATAATATGGAAGAAAAAACACAGGATCCTGAAGAACATAGGATGATGAACCACCCAAATCATTTTACATAGTTTTATTCTTTATATTTAAAGGATGAAAGTATTTTAAGGATGTAAGAATGTAACACCCCAAGATTCCACAATAAATTTCCATTTGAATAATGAAATATATCACATTGTATGCTACTTCGAGTTTCTAACACACCATGATCAATCAAACTAGCCGTTATGAATAGTAATTGTAACAGCCTAGCCCTAGTTATCCATAGTCAGTGTATTATTACATAACATTGGATTGATCACAAAAGATCATGTCTTGAATGAATGATTAGTTTATTAGGCTTGGAAGTACTAGATATATTCATAAGGTTTATATTACATCATATAATAGAAAACTATAACAACATTCTTTCCAGAGAAAACACTGAGATCCCATAGACTATCCCTACAGGTCATTCAAAATATACTTGTTCACATCCTACGAATAATTAGACATAGAAAGGGGTGATATCAGATGCTCAGTAAGGATAATAATATAGTGGAACCTTTCTTAAATAAGCATAAACATTTAAGGTAATGTATTAAACCAAAACAAAAGCCTTACTAACATAAATTTCGTCAAAATATCGAAAATATAAATCAAAATAATCCCATTTTCATACTCTCATGGATATTTTACTTGTCGAATAATCACATGAAATAACAATAGCCACTTTCATAACGATTGAATGCATAATTCCAGAGTTTCGTAACCGCATAGTCAAGGCCTTGTGCCAAGACTAAAAATATATTTTTTTCAATGCCTTGTGCCAAGACTCAATTTTGTCTCATGAGACCTACCGATTCATTGTGGGGCTATAACGGGCTCCATCTGTCACTTACTATGTCAAATGAATTCCTCATATTAAAATGTATAAGCATTACATATACATTCATATTAAAACTAGCATACAAAATGACAATACATTATCCATAAAACATGAATGGTGTAAAAATAATATATCACAAAACCTTCAATACAATATGGTAGTTTTGAATCATAATAAATCAACATTAAATAATCATAAAATCCATCAATGTATGTTGACATAAATTAAATCAAAACCTTCATCAGAGAAATATCTCTTTCTATTTTGAAATAATTTAAATTCGTATAATTATAAAAGAAATAAGTTATATTTGAAAATATATTTTTTAAAATTGTAAGGGAAGCTTCGATGATGTTGTAACGGCGGAAAGTATTTGCACCCACAATATAAGTTAAAAAATGTTTTCTTACCTTAATTGTGTACAAAAGCTCATAAAGTACCTTGTTTGGAAAACGACAAAAAGATTTCTTTCAAAACATGTAAGGTTAAATAAGGGTATAAATTAAATTACACCATTTTCTAGTAAATAGTAAAAATGTTTCGAAATACATATTTAAGAAACATGGATGTAGATGATAAACAGGTCCCAGTATATTATTACGTATAAACAACCTCGAATAATAAGGAGATTGTGAAATTAACCCTTACATAGTAATTTTCCTTTGTTGTGGGTAGGTTAACCTCCTGTATAATGGAGAAATAATTGTTATTAAATTATACATTAATCATATACATTAATATGATATCATATATGATCTTTTAACACTATATTGTTATAATAACTTAGTATTATCATCATTTAGGGTGTTAACTGATTCGTATTACTTTATCTAATTTGTCACGTAAGTAATGTTTGTTATGGATGGGATGAATATTATTGATATTCATAATTGTATAAATTATTTTAACATTATTTTTAATAATCTAATGAAAATTTGTCTTCAATGGATTCAATGGGGAATGAATCTCATCGCGTTCGTGGAGACTGTAATCCGTACGTATGAACGAGCGAAAATATCATTCTATTGATATTAAAATAATTTATAGTTGGATGGTATATCATATATACAGAATAATTATCATTTTATATGTATTATTTACAATAATTAAACATAATTATTATAATCATCAAAATAATAATGTATTGAATAACAACTACACCACGACGTGGAGACGATAAGCTGTACATACGCACGTATGGGGAGATGTCATTCAAAGGATGGATAGAATAATGAATATGGTTGTACCATATTTATAACAATATCACAGAATATATATGATAATAGATTTAATATTTTAGAATATAAACAACAATAAAAGACGATGTGGATGAATAAAGGAAGTTGAAAGAGGTGATTAAATATTTACCTCTTCTTCAGGTTCTTCCTTTTGATTTGATCAAAAGGGCTCCATAGGTTGGCTTTTTGACTAACAGAATGCCTCTAGTATGAATGTAGGGTAGTTGAGAGGTTATTTGGGTAGTGTTTGGTAGAGCCAAATGGCTTTGACGGTGTCAATTAGAGAGAAGGGGAGTTCCTTTTTAAGAGGGGTGAGAGGCATCTAAAGAAAAGCTAGAAATATTATTTTATATTAAAATCATTTTCGGTTTCTAATGGCTCCCGAATGAATTATTTAAAGTAAAAGGTTTGGATGGGTTCAAACACACTCAACCAATATGTTTGAAATAGGTTTGGGTCACTTTGTTATCTTTATCATTTAGATTTAACTCTTAGTTAAATAGTTTAACATTTTCCATGTCACTTTGTATTTTTAAATTATATGGTTAATAAACATACTAAAAAATTCCAAGAGAACCCCAAGTTGTTAGTTAATGAGAAAACAATCATTATATATGTGTATTGTCCGATACTTAGTTTTTTAGGAATATAAAATCAATTTATAATATAATAATGTTTTAAAACTGTTTTATGTAAATTTTGATACTATTTTCTATTTGGTTTTTTCTAAATTCATAACAACATTATAACTTCTAATATAATTAATCTAACCAACCCAAAAATGTCATATTAACATAAAAAATTAATGGATTCCATAAAATGTCTAAATTTACATTTATTTGGATATTTATAATATGAATTATTTTAATCATTCATTAATACGATAATTACTGCATCATCATTGTTCCATAAATAAATAACAATATTTATGGTCTAGAAATTATATATATAATACCATTATGTAAGAAATTTCATTATATTTATAGAGTATATTTATAGTCGAATTTATCTTATGTATAACTATATATTAAATTTTTTATTTATTAATCTTAGAATTTAACACCTTTAACTCTTATTTGAATTAAATAATAATAAATGTCCTAATCTAATCCAAGTGGAAGAAAAGATCATATTTTATTCATATGGTTGTTTTTGGTCAAATTACACTTTTCTAATAGAATTAGGACATGTTTTAGGGTAATGATAATATCATTTTTATGCTTAATTACCCTATTTACTTTTAACCGTGGAAAATAAAAGTAAAAAGATACAATTCACACAATATTATTTTATTCTTATTGAACCACATTTTAGTTAATGATATCAACCATGTCTCTCAAATTCTTGAAATTATACTCACATAAGTTTTATAATTATGTTTTATGTAAATTTTCAAATCCTCCTAGGAGGTGGGTAAAAGGCGATAAAAAGTTCAAAAAAATTTATATATCTAAAATTTTTATAAACTGAATCCATTGAATTAAATTTAACTTATATAGGTATTATGTATCTATTTTTGATCTAAAAATTTTTAAATATATTAAATAAATTTTTGAATAAATTTTTTTATTTAAACTATAACTCATTGTTTTTTATTATTCATAAAAAATTGAACGTTTCCACAAAAATACCAAAAATTCACCCTAAGCTAATTTAGATAATCTGAATCAAAAAATGAAGTCCATTTTGAAAGATAAAATTTATAAAATTTAAAAAATTTTGTATTACTATTTATAACAGCTAGTTTGATTGGTTGTGGTGGGTTAGAACTCGAAGTTGCGTACAACACACGCTATTGTATTATTCAAAGAGAAGCGTACTGTGGAAGCTTGGGGTGTTACATTCTTCACTTTTTCATATAATTTTATCCTTGAAATTTCTAGAATATTACTGCATAAAAAGACTAAGGTGGTTTTTCACCATATGTTCCACGGGTTCCCACATTGCCTCTTCCATCTTAGGGTTTCTCCATAGAACTTTTACCATATGATTTGTCCGGTTTCTCCGCACTTGTTCTCTTGAACCAAGAACCTTGACATGCTCATTGCAATAAGATGATCGTGTTCTACTTCGAATTCCTCATAGGTGAGTACATGCATCGGGTCTGGCATGTATTTTCTCAACATTGATATTTGGAACACATGGTAAACATTGGAGAGACTTGGAGGCATTGCCAAATGGTAAGCTACAACCCCAATTCTTTATATAATTTCAAATGGTCTGATGTACCTGGGACTCAATTTTCTCTTCTCAAAGAAAAATATTACACCCTACCATGGAGATACCTTCATGAAAATAAGATCTCCTAACAGAAATTACAAATCCATACATCGGTTTTCGATATTTCTCTTCTGACTACATTGAGATGCTTTGATGTGGGTTTTGATCACTATCACATTTTCCACTGTTTCCTCCACAAGTTTGAGGCCTACGAGTTTTCTTTCACAAACATCATCCCAACAGTTTGGTGTGCGGCATCTCTTTCTATAGAACTCTTCATATGGTGCCATATGAATACTTCATTGGAGGCTATAGTTTTAAGAAAATTCTCCAAGAGGTAAATATTGATCCAATAAACCTTGAATATCATGGGAGAAAGATATCTACATGTCTTCTATGGTTTGAATATTCTGTTCTAATTGTCCATCAGTTTGGAGGTGGTAGGCAGTGCTCAAACGAAGTTTAGAATCCAGGGCTTTCTGAAAAATTTTCTTGAATCTAGATGTAATGAGGGGATCACAATTAGAAACAATCGATAGTTTTACTCCTTGAAGTCTTACAACTTTATTTATATATACGCATGCTAAATCATCAAGTGGTAAATCTTATCTTATATCCAGATAATGTACTGACTTGGTAAGACGATCAACAATGTCCCATATTGCATTGTTCCATCTAAAAGTCTTTGGTAGCCCCATGAAAAAATCCATCTTGATATCGTCCCCTTTCCACTCCAGTATGGGAATAGGTTTCATGAATCCTCCAGGTTGTTGCCTTCGATATTTCATTAGTTGACATACCTTAAATCATGACACAAAATAAAAAACCTCCTTCTTCATGTTGTCCCACAAAAAATGTTCCTTCAAAACACTATTTATTCTACTTCTCCCATGGTGTATAGAGAAATTGGAGTTGTGAGCATCATCCAACAATACTGTATTTAGATCAACTATATTGGGAACACAATGTGTCTTCTGAAATTTCAAAATTACCTCTTCATATATGAAGTCACTCTATCTCCTAACATTCACAACTTTATTCTTCTTTTGAATCTCCTCATCATCAAACTGAGAACTTTTTATCCTTTCTAGTAATGATGGTTTGGCAACAATTTTCAAAAGTTTTGATGTTTCTGTATCCATGGTTATTCCCATATGCATCATTACTACATAAATGAAAATAGGATTATTTTGAACTCTCATCTTGTTCAAAACTTCATGATCTTATCAGCTCAAAGTATCGTCAACCTTATTTTAATTCCCTGAGTGGTGGTGTATAGTGCAATAATAAACCTTGAGTAGTTAAAGCCATCACATTTGCCTCATGTTGAGTTATTTTTTTGAGAAAATATACTATAAACTTTTTTGATTAGTATAAATATCACATTTTCACCATAGAGATAGCATCTCCAAATCATCAGAAAAATATTATAGATGATAAGTCAAGATCTTGAGTAGGATTTTTTTTCTCATGAATTTTTATCTTTCATGATGCATATGCAATAAATCTATCATTCTGCATATGGAAAAAACCAAGTCCTTTCATTGATTCATCACTAAAAATAACAAACGCATAATTCCCCAATGATAGAGTTGATATAGCAGCATTGGCTATTCGTTTCATCAGTTCTTCAAAACATTTTTCACACTCTTTTTTCCAATCAAATTTAACCCCTTTATGTGTGATCTTGGTTAATGGGTTATCAAATTGGGAATAATTCTAGAAGAAACTCCGATAATAACCTTATAAACAAATAAAACTGCATACCTCAGTTATACTCGTCAATTCTAGACATTCATGGATTTCTCTATTCATAGAAGGATCAATGGAGATTGCATCCTTAGAGATGATATGGCCATGGAAAGAAATCTCTTGAAGCCACAACTCACAATTGATAAACATCAAACATAATTCATTTCATATAAGAGTATTCAGGATAATGCGCAAGTTATTTTCATGATATTTGTAGTTTTTGGTGTATTCTAGGATATCATCAATAAATACCACTACAATTTCATCAAGATATTTCATGAAAACTCTATTCATTATATTCATGAAGATAGTGGGTGAATCAGTCAATCCATAAGGTATTACTGTAAACTCGTAATGCCCGTACCTGGTTCGAAGTGCGGTTTTTAGAATGTCTTCCTCCTTCACACACAACTGATGATATCTAGATCAAAGGCCAATATTTTAAAAGTATTGAGCTCCATGAAGCTGATCAAATAAATACTCAAAGCGAGGTAGGGGATACTTTTTCGTTATTGTTATCGCATTGATCTCACTATAGCCAATGAACAACCATATAGATCCATCATTCATCTTAACAAAAAGGACAGGGGATCCCCATGGATAAACACTATGGAGAATGAATCACTTATTACTAAATTCCTCTAGTTGTTTCTTTAGTTTCACTAATTCCTTAGTGGCCATTCTACAAGGGGTCTTCAATAAAGTCCATGAACCAAGAATTAAATCAATTAAAAACTCAATTTCTCATTCTGGAGGATGTCAAGGTAAATTTCATGGAAACACATTAACATATTCTTTCAAAATAGTTTCATCCTTTATTTTAAAATTCGTTTCCTCACCAAAATTATTTAATTCTATTCCTCCCCAATAATTGATTTTAGTTGAGCTACTTGGGGTGGATCTAGATATGACATAGGTGGTGACGATTCTTCTCTAAAGATAAGGTACTCCTTATCATCATAAAAAATTGTAACCTCATTCTTCTTACAATAAATTTTCACATCATGGTCTGAAAGCCAATCCATACATAGGATTATATCAAATTCACTCATGGGTGTGACGATTATATGAGCATATAAAAAACATTAATATTCCCTAATTGGGACAGATTCACAAAAAAAGTATTGAAATGATACTTCCCTTAAGAGTTTTGTCTGAAAACTCCCTTATTAAATCAAATTGGAAATATCTAATTTTCATAGTAAACTGGGAAGATATGATGCAATGCGATGATCCAGAATCAAATAAAAAAATTTATAAACTTGAGGAAACAATTAAATTACCTACCACAATGTCTTTTGGAGCTTCATCCTCAACAGTGGTGACAACATAATCTTGGACTTAATCCCTTTTCCTTTTCAAAGGTAAGTTCCCTTGATTCTTTGGAAATTCATTCGTATAATGCTCCCTTTTTCTACAATTGTAGAATTCAACATCGATATCCTCTTTCATCCCCTTTCAATCATGAGCTTGGTGGCCTTTTTCACCACACTTTTCACAGAATCCCATTCCCTTCAGGCAAGTACCAAGGTATTTCATCCCACATTTACTATAGTATGGATATACAACTTATCCCTTCTTCCCCTTATTTCCATTTCCATAGTTGTTTGTAGATATCTTCTTCTCTTGATTTACTTTAAAGTCCTAAGACTTAGAGAATTCTTTTTATGTCTTGATATCACATGAGAGAATGACTTTGTATGACAAGAAGGATTGTGAGACTAATCCTCAACAGAGAAATGGTTTTAACCCATCAAATAAACGATCAATAATACTTCTTTGGTTACTTATATAATCTTCAGCATGCCTTGATAACCTTGAAAAGATAGCTTCATACTTTTTGACATTCTCATCCTCCCTTTTCATCAGACTCATACATTATATTTCCATATCCACTCGATGGTCAGGGTGATAGTATTTTTCTAAAAAAATCTCATTAAACAACCTCCATTCCATTTTTTACTTCATCATATTCCTTTTTGTATTTAATAAATGGTCACCATCGATTAGAATCTCTAGTGAGGCGGTAAACTACCATGACCACTTTTTCCCTTTCGCTACTCCCTACGGAGTGGAATATTTTCTCTAAGAAATTTATCCTTTTCTCAGATATTAGTGGATTTTTAGCCCCATCGAATTTTTTTGGTTGTCACCTCATGAAGAGATCTAACATTGATCCTCCACGACGTGGATCAGGGTGCTCCATATGGGTATGGATTTTATTCATAAACTGAGTGAGTTGTCCCAGTATGGTGAATAGATGATCAGCACCAGTTGCATCACTAGCTCCACTATAATTATCTTGAATAGAATGGAATTCCCTATATCTAGTGCATGCATTGATACAGTTTCCATTCCTTCTACTCGGTGCAATTTCAGATTAATGGCATAAACTAGATTAGTTTATGTATCGCAATACATAAATAAAAACATGTAAAACACATAACATAAATTGAATAGTTTATGGATATAATCCATAATCATAAAAATGTTTTCTTTGAAGATGTATATACACATAAAACTTTCATAATGATTTGTAATGAAAATGATAATTATCCTAAGAAAATCCCATGGGAGTGTCGCAACCAGGCGTGCAGCAAGGCCCGTTATCGTGCACCAGTTTTTGTTTGAGTCTAGCTCAAAGCTGTGTTTTATGGTTTTACCCCTAGGTACATGTGTGCTAGATCCACCTCTACCTTCTCATATCTAGACATGTATATATTTCATGGAAAACTCATAAAATATCTACAATACAAAAATTCTAGGAAGTTCTTCTATACAAATCCTCAAAATCTATCTTCATGCTATGTTCTATAATATGAGTTTATCTAAATATAGTTTCCACATTTTGTACTAAACTTCATCTAATACCCACTATAATGCCACAAACCTAGTTACCAAGAGTTGGTGCATTATTACATAACATTGGAAATATCACAAAAGATTAAGTCTCGACAGACCGATAAGTTTAGTAGCCTATGATGTAAAATATATATTCAAAAGAATTACATTACATCATAAAACGGAAAACTAAAACATCATTGATTCCACATAAAACAATAATATCCAATATACTATCCCTTCAAGGCAGTCATAGCCTACATCTTCTCATCCTGGGAAAAATTAAACATAGAACGGGGTGAGCTCAGATGCTCAGTAAGGATAAAAATATAGAAGAAACTATCATAAAAAAGAATAATCATTTAAGGAAATGTATAAAACTAAAACAAAAGACTTTTCAACATAAACTTAATTATAATATGGAAAATATAAATCAAAATAATTCCATTTACATACTCGCATGGATATTCTACAAGTCAAATAATCACATTCAATACAAATTTCCACTTTCATAATAATGGAATGCATAATACCAGACTTTCGTAACCACATTTTCAAGGATTTATTCCAAGACATCAAATAAAATTTTGTCAAGTACTTGTTCCAAGATACTAGTTTGTCTCATGATACCTGCAGATGCATAGAGAAGCTATAGTGGGCTCCACCCATCACTTACTAAGTCCAATTCATTCCTCATTTAAAAAGGTTTAAACATAACATAATCATTCGTTTTAAAACTGGCATACGAAATGTAAATAATTTATCCATAAACCATGAATGGTTTAAAAATAACATATCACAAGACCTTCAATACAATATGTAATATTTGTATCATTATAAATCAACATCAAATAAGCATAAAATTCATCAATGAATGTTTACATAGATGAAATCAAAACCTTTTTAGAGAAATATCTCTTTCTATTTTGAAATCATTTGAAATTCATATAATTATAAAAGAACACATTAAAATTTGAAAATATTCTTATAAGTGTTTAAGGGATTCTTTTACAATGTTATTATGGAGAAAGATAGCCACACCCACAGTATAAGATAAATAAACATTCTTATAATAATTTTTTCAAAAAGGTCATAAAGTACCTTATTTGGAAAATGACGGAAAGATTCTATTCAAAACATATAAGGGTAAATAATGATATAAATGACATTAAACCATTTTCTAGTAAATAGTAATAATGTTTTTAAATATATTTTTATGAAACATGGATTTGGATGATCAAGAGGTCATAGTAGTCAATTATGTATAAACAACCTTAGATAATAAAGATATTGTGAAATTAACTATTACCTTGTACTTTTCCTTGGTCGAGGGTAGGTTAACCTACTATATAATGGTAAAATAATTGTTATTAAATTTTAAAATAATCATAACCATTAATATTATATCATATATGATCTTTTAACATTGCTTTGTTTATAATATCTTAGTATTATAATTGTTTCAGGTTTTAACTGATTCATTTTCCTTTATATGATTTGTTATGTAAGTAATGTCTGTTATGTATTGGATGTATTTTATTCATATTCAGAATTATATTAATACTTTAAACATTATTTTTAATCATCTAGTGAAAATAAGACTTCAATTGATACAATGGGGAATGAATTCCATCGCGTTCGTGGAGACAGTAATCCGTACGTATGCACGAGTGACAATATCATTATTTTGATATTAAAATAATATATAATTGGATGTTATATCATATATAATGAATCATTATCATGATATATTTATTATTTACATCAATTACATATCATTATTATACCCATCCAAATAATAATGTATTGAATAACAACTACACCACGAAGTGGAGATGGTAAGGCGTACGTACACACTTATAGTGACATGTCAGTCCATGGATGGATAGAATAATGAATATGGTTGTACCATATTTATAATAACATCACAGTATATATAAGATACTGGATTTATTATTTTATAATTGAATCAACAATGAAAGAGGAAGTGGAAGAAGAAAGGAACTTGAAAGAGGTGATGAAATATTAATCTCTTCTCCAGGTTCTTACTTTTTATTTGAGAAAAAGAGCTCCATAATATGTCTTTTTGACTAATGTAATGCCTCTAGTATGAAGGTAGGACAGTTTAGAGGGTATTTGGGCAGGTTTTGGCCGATCCAAATGGCATTGATGGTGTGAATTAAAGAGAAGAGGGAGTGCCCTTTTACAAGAGGGGTGAGGGGCACCATAAGAAAAGCTTGAAATAATATTTTATAATAAAATAATTTTCGGTTTCTAATGGTTCCAAAATAAATTATTTAAAGGATAAGTTCGGTATGGATCGAAAACCACTCGTAAAATAGGTTTCATAGAGGTTTGGGTCACTATATTAACTTTATCTTTTAGATTTAACTCTTAGTTAAATAGTATGACATTTACCATGTCTCTTTGTATTTTTATTTTATATCATTTATAAACATACTAAAAGCTTCCAATATAACCCCATGTAGTTCATTAATGATACACCTATAGTTATATAAGTCTGTTGGAAGAACCATAGTTTTTTATGAATATCATATCAATTAATATTATAATATTTGTTTTTAAAACTCTTTTATATCTATTTTGACACTATTTGGTATTTAGTTTTATCTAAATTAATATGAACATTATAACTTCAAAAAATATTAATATAACCATCCCTAAATTGTACTATTAACGTATGAAATTTATGAAATTCATAAAAAGCCTCATATTACATTTATTTAGCTATTTATAATATCAATTATTTTAATCATTCATTAATATTGTAATTATTGCATCATCATTATGTCATAAATAAAGTTATTTATTTATTTTCAAAAAATAATAAATAAAATTACATTATGTATAAATTATTTATCTTATCCAATTAATGTTTATATTCTAATTTATTTTATGTATAACACTATATTAAAAAGGTTTTTGTTATTAATATTTGAATTTAACACTTTTAACTCTTCTTTGAATTAAATAATAATAAATGTATTAATCTAATAAAAGTGGACCTAAATGATAATATTTTATTTCTAAGGCTGTTTTTGGTCAAATTAAATTTATCCATCTGAATTAGGACATGTGCAAGGGTAATAATCATTTCATTTTTAACATTAATTACCCTATATAGTTTTAACTGTGGGAAATAAAATTAAAACGTTACTATTTGTCAAAAATTATTTTCATCTTTTTGAACAACATTTTACGTACTGATATCAAACGTGTCTCTCAGATTTTTGATATTCAAATCACAGAATAGGTAAAATTATGATTTATCTAAATTTTCACATGCTCCAAGGAGGTGGGTAAAAGACGTTAAAAAGTTCAATAAAATTTTTATATATCTAAAATTATTATAAAATGGCTCTAATGAATTATATTGAACATATATAGTTATTATGTTTATATTTTGACATAAAAAAATGTAAATAAAAATAATAATTAATTAAATTAAAATTTTAGTTTTAAACTATAACTCAGTGTTTTTTAGTATTCATCAAAAATTGAATGTTTTTAGAAAAAATACAAAAATTCACCCTAACCTAATTTTGATATTCCAAAGCCATAAATGAACTCTATTTTCAACGATAAAATTTATAAAATTTAAAAAATTGGGTATTAAAATTTATAACGGCAAGTTTGATTGCTTGTGGTGTGTTAGAACTCAAAGTTGCATACAACACACATTATTATATTATTCAAAGAGAAGCGTATCGTGGAAGCTTGGGTTGTTACAGTAATACCCAATTTTTTAATTTATTTTTCAAAATGGGATTCATTTTCAAATTTATAATATCAATATTATCTTAGTGTGAATTTTAGATACTCTTCAGAAACCATTAAATTTTTGACAAATACTGAAAAAATAATAAATATTAATTTTAATCGAAATAATTTATAGTGTAAAATTATAAATTTGAATATTTCTAAAGTATAATTATATTATGGTTTTATAATTTAATATAATTTAGGTAATTGGATGTAATTTCATATTTAAACTATACATAAAAAATGTGAATAGTTAGATAGTTATTATTTCATTAAAACATGTCGTTGTTTTGAAAACAGGAATTAGTGTTAAATTAACTTCTACCACTTCTGTGTTTTGAATTTGAAAAAATGAAATCCATATTTGGAATTAGGGGGTCCATATTGTGTAATTAGGTAACTTTTATTTTTAGAAATTTAATGGCACAGAACCTCATGGTCCATCCCTTTTCCAAATTCCGGATCCTAAGGATGGAATCTCGGTAGCAGGACGTCATTTCGGTGTGAGCATCGATCAACGTGATCAGTGTGAACGATCATCATGACACGATTAGTGTGTCACCCATCAGTGTCACACATCGTTGTCAAGATTTTGTTCTATTATTTTTCTGTAACGCCACTTTTAAAACTTTTTTACCTTTTGAAAGTAGTTCAAGGCCTTTTTTAGCCCCATAATCGATGTGTAAATTCATAAGAGTGGGGTGACCCTCAAGGGACCCAGCTGTGTGTCCGGGTAATGTTCCCCTCTGTTTATATAATATACTTTAATGTCAGAGCTGTAACACTTTTTCCCGATGATAGTTATTAAATAACAATCAATTTAGTCTTGTGTAACCACCCAACCGCATGTTGAAACCACGATCTGACTTTAAAGCCATTCAAATTTCCTTATCCCATAACAATAGGTTCTCATCATTATATCACTCTAGAGTTTCATCCTTCACCTCCTTGGAAAGATTTCTTTCTTCTCCCTGGTGCATTTTGTAGTCCCTCCTTCCCAAGGCTTATGGTGCGCATGTGCTGGAGTTTTTCTACTCATTCTTGGAGTCCCAAATACTCCTCCCCTGGAAGATTCACATCCCCATTTCTTGGAATGTGGACATAAACTTCAATCCTTGATCATCCAAGTATGGTTCTTTCCTTCGTCTCTTGTTACTGTGTATTATACGGGGTGGGTACGCTACTCTTTCTGTGGGAATTGATAAAACCAAACCTTAACAAAGATAATACACAGACTATTGAAGAATAATGGGCTTTGTTTGACAATCATGATGTACACTTTTATAATTGCTATAAGTTTTGAACATTATGGGATTATGGTCACTAAAAATCATGGTCGTTGGTGGTATTTACTTGCGCACTAATGAACTCTTGTCTTCTGTGATGATTAAATAAATGTGACACATAAATTGGTTAATCTCATAAACGCAGTTGGTTAAATGGATTCCTAGTGAAAATCATTCCTTGTGTGGTCACCCCGGTTTACCAATAGAAAAAATAAACTAATGATTAATGTGCTTGAACCTGGATGTTCCCTACCCTTTTTTCATACAAGGTGTGTTGTTCTGTTAATGCTTCTGGGGTGATGGGGGTGGGGATGGGATCCTCTGTTGTGGTACAATTGTTGGTTGTGAATCTAAAGTCGTGTGGGGTTATATCTCTAGACTTGGTTTGGTTCCAGTACATTGAGGTATCTCATTGATCCCCTTTGTTGTTGTGACTTTACAAGAGAACCAGGTGTAAATTCTTAAATTGTTGTTTGGGTGTTTCTATTTCTCTAGCTTGTGGTTGTGCCAGTTATATTTCCCAGTAGTGCATAATTTACATAAATGGGATCACTTGAACATGAAAAAAAGAATGGGATCAATGTGGAATGTTTTTCGGGGATGAGTGGTGACATGGTTGTAGGTTCAGTTTTTCTTATGAATGAATAGTAATGAGGGTGTTTATTCTTAGTTTTTATTTGGGAACACAAGATTGTTACCTTTACATATAATTTTAGTTCTATGTTTCTTATTCGTGCTCCACCCATGTTGGCCACTTCGTGCCGAAGACCTCCATTTCCATGGGGGAGTTTTTTCTAACACTCTTATGAGTGGCTAGTTATTTACTCATTTTCATCTCCCTTTCCCGAAGAGACCAAGACACTTCGGGCAGGCTATGATGGCCTGAGGTCCATTATAGCCCAAGATTCTTTGGGAAGGGTAGTTATGGTGGTTGGCCTAGGTGTGTGCGGGCAGGTTGTTTTTCAAGAGTCTTCGAGATGAGGCCCAGGTGTCTTCAGTCGTGGTAGTTGTTGTTCTGGCCCAGGTGTTTGTGGGAGTGGTTATGCATGGTGTTGTGGAATAGGTGTTTGTGGGTGGGATGTGTGGTTGTGACCCATGTGTGTGTTGGTGGGGTGTGGCAGTGGGACTGTGGTGAGAATGGCTGGATTATTTTGATGCGTAGGATGTCTTCAATAACCAATGGGAAAGTGGCACGAGGTACCAAAATATTGATGTTATTTTATTATAAATTACATGACTTGCATTATTTGGGCAGTGTGTCATGGTGAGGATTGGGTGGATATTTTTCCATGCTAGGTGATCGTTATCTCTTTTCTCAATGGGAATTAGAATGCCTCCCCACTTGTGCAGGAGAGTCATTGGTTTTCTTAACTGAGTATACTTGTATGATCACACTACGTATATAAATCTTCTTTCAGTTTTCTAGGAGGACATCAGGGATCGTTCAGGGCCATACTAGCTCAGATGTTGGGACTGTTGCAGTTGCTGTTTTTCTTTTCTTTTGAACTTTAACTTTATAGTCTCCATGTACATTGTGGTCTTTACATTTGTAAAATGCATATAGGAAGGGTTTTCTTTGGATTTACCCATACCCCCCTGGTTTTTGTGTTGTTGGGATTTACTATCTTATCTCCCAATCCTAATAAATAAAAAGTGTAATTACTTCCATATTGTGTTTGATTCTATACCCTTGGTGCTAGTCACCACGTCAGGGACTATTTAAGGCGAGTCTCGGGGGTCATTATCACTCCTTAAACTTGAAGAAGGAAGGGTCTGTAAATCTACTGTCCCATCCCTCATATTGGCAATGGCCGGTCGTGATAGAATGGTATCATAGTAGGGGTTGAGAGATAGGATGGATTCTGGGGTTTGGCATTGTGAGGATTGAATTGAATGGTAGGGAAACAGTGTTGGGTGATCATGGTGCATAAAATAGGCTAGGGAAGACCAGCTATGACATGGGATTTTAGGTCCCCCCATGATGTGATGCAAGGACTCTGGGCCTACTGAACAACCAAGTAAGGCTACACTGATTGTAGGGTAGAGACCCTAAGGATGGTACATGCATCATAATGACTTGAGTTCTTATGTTTTATGTGTATTTTAGGGATTTAAAGTGGATAAGAAGTCTATGAAAATTTAAGAATAATATTCTACACTACTCTGGATTAGGCATTCATTGTTTACATTACAGTTATGGCACCTATGAGATTACCACAAGTAGTGCGGGAGATTGAGGCCCAGGAGGTTGACTTGGCTGATCAAAAGAGGGCTGACCATGAAGAGGAAGACGATTAGTGGCAGAAGACGCTTCGTACCTTTCAGTGGAAGACCCTAAGGAATGACGAGGGCAGTATCTCTGACATGGAGACAGAAAGATGGCTAGAGGAACTGGTGATATCTTTCAGCTTGATCCGGGCTCTGGTAGAGTACTGGGTTCCTTTGGTTGTAAGCCAGATCTGTAGAGTAGCCCATCAGAGGTGGCTGCTTAATCATGTGGAGAAGAGGGAGGCTGTTGTTACGTGGGATGACTTTGAGAGGGAATTTCGGGCAGAATTCATCTCTTCCATGATGATGGCTGATAAGAGGAAGGTGATACTCTCCCTCCAGTAGGGGATCATGTCAGTGAGATAGTTGGGGATAAAGTTCAATGATCTCCTCCGCTTTTCTCCAAACCTCTTTCCAGATGAGGATTCTCGGGCAAGACGGTAGGAGGAGGCACATAGACCTTCTCTTGAGTATTATGATACTCCCTTCACCCTATCGACTTACATAGTGGTCCAAAAGAAAGATGTAGTGTTGGATAGGATGCACATGATGGGAGGTGTATCGCGAGGGGGAATTCAGTTGGGTTCGTCGAAGGGGAATCCCGTTAGCAGTAGACCACCAGCATCAGGGCCCTCTAGGTTTCGACCAGCTGGAAGTATGCCTCAGTAGTTCAATTTCTGATCTCCCATCCCTCTCCCTTTATATTCAGGCCCGGGTCCAAGATGATTTATCTATGAAAGCCATGGGAACCATCAGAATCAGTGCCCGGATAGTGTGCAGTTCTGCGGGGGTGGACAGGTTAAATGCCCACCTAAGTAGCAGCAGTTTCCAGCTCAGCCCTTTCAGCCGCAGCAGCAGGGGTTTCATGCTCCCGCTCCTCCGAGGGAATGCATTGCAAGAGGAGGCCAACCATAGGATGCTCCTCAAGGACCTCTACTAGGGCGTGGTCGGGGAAATGGCATATAGCAGAGAGGCAGAAGAGCTGGGTGTGGGTTGTTGCACGCGGAAGAGGTAGCGGTTTTAGTAGGGCTAGAAGTGGTCTGAGGTACAATCAGCTTGTTTAGTACTCTTGCATATTCCTTGTTTGATATAGGAGATTCACCCTCCTTTGTTGCACCCAGTATAGACCGTGCTCTTGGTTTATAAATTGAGACAATTCTAGTTCCCATGGTGCTGAGTACACCAGTCAGAGGTCAGATTGACTTGGTTAATGTTTACCGAGGATGTAAACTAATGATAGGGCCACATCAGTCTACCAGAGATCTTCTACTGTTGCATATACATCCATACGATGTCATCCTAAGCCTTTACTGGCTATTCTCTATATGTACCATCATTTACTTCTTCCGAGGAAGGGTCATGTTTTTATATTTCTGTGGCTGACATGTAACTTCCATCGTTGAGCGGGGTTGCCAGAAAAGAAGTAGGCGAGATGATCCCCTCTTTTCCTTGTTAGCGGCACTATCAGTGGAGTTGGTGGATATAGAAATGGTGGAATTCCCAGGTATCATCAGTGAGTTTATGGACGTCTTCTCTCAGGTGGTGGCGACTCTAACCCCTCGATGTAATGTTTAGTTCGATATAGACTTGCAACATGGTGCCCATCCAATTTCGATGGATCCCTACCAGATGAAACCTTTTGAGTTGCGGGAGTTGCGGATTCAAAATGAAAAAATGATTGAAAAGAGTTTTGTTTGACCAAGTGCGTCACCATGGGGTGCTCCAGTCTTATTTGAAAACAAGGAGGACGGTGGTCTCAGGTTGTGAATAGACTACCAGAGACTAAATCAGATAACAGTCAGGAACCTTTTCCCTCTCCTGGGGATAGACGACCTTTTTTACCTGTTAAATGGGGAATGGTGGTTCTCCATGGTTGACCAGCGGTCGAGCTATCACCAACTGAGGGTATAGGAGGGTTAAATCTCAAATACTACCTTCAGGTGTTGATTTGCGCACATTTATTTTATGGTCATGTCGTTCGGAATCACGAATTCCCCAACTCTATTCATGGGGCTCATGAACTCTATTATCTGGGAATACATGGATCGGTTCGTAGTCGTTTTTATTGATGACATCCTGATATACTCAAAATCAAAGGTGGATCACACCAAACACCTGAGGACGGTTTTAGAGGTCCTCTAACAGAACCAACTCTATGGGAAATTTCCCATGTTCAAGTTTTAGACGCAAGTTGTTCACTTCCTTGTCCACGTGGTGTCTGGGCAGGGAATAGTGGTGGACCCATCGAAGGTTGAGGTGGTTGATTCATGGGCAGTTCCCAAGAACATGGCAGAAGTTCGTATTTTCATTGGACTAGCAGGCTACTATCGGAGGGTCATTCCCAATTTTAATCATGTTGTATCACCTATGACAGCTTTTACCAAGAAGGAATGGGCATTCATGTGGAATGGGTAGTGCGAGGCATCCTTCAGATATCTGAAAGAGAAGTTGGTAAGTTTCCCAATGCAAATGTTTCCAGAAGAAGGGGCAGAGTATGAGGTGTTCTCTGATTCTTCAGGAAAAGGCATCAGGTGTGAGCTAATGAAACAACAAGGGGTTATCTCTTATGGGTCTAGACAGTTACGTCCCAATGAAAAAAATTATGGAACCCACGATCTGGAGCTTACGGCGGTCATTTTCACAGTAAAGATATGGTGGAATTACCTTATCCGGGAGTGCTTCGTGGTCTTCACGGATCACAAATGCTTGAAGTATATCATCTCCCAATGGGACCTAGACATAAATCTACGAAGGTGGATGGAGTTATTTCAGGAATATGAATTTGTGATTTCTTACAACTTAGGAAAATGGAATGTGGTGGCTGATGCCTTTAGCAGGATGTCGCAGAAGGATGCAGTTCGAGAGTTGGCAGATGCTTGGAAAGCAATGGAGGAGTTGGCTGCCCTGCACCTGGAGGTAAGATAGGATGGTGTTATAGGTTTTCTATTTCAGATGATGGTGAAATCCAATTTACTACAGTTGGTAGAGGAGTCTCAGTGGGGAGACATAGAGAGTGAAGTGGTGCGTCACCGAGTTAACTAGGGTGATTCTCCAGAAGGGTGTACATAGGATGGTCAGAATCAGATGCTTTTCTGAGGGAACATGTTTGTTCCAGAAACGATGCATGAGATAGTTCTTTTTGAGTTCCACAACTCACAACTGGAAGTACAACTAGGAGCTTCCAAAATGTACCAGGGTCTGAGGAGTCAATTTTGGTGGAACGTGGTGAAGCGGGTGGTGGAAGAGTTCATAGAAAAGTTCCTCATGTGTCATCAGGTGAAGGATGAACACCGTGTTACAGGTGTTTTGTTGCAGCCTTTATATGTCCACGAGTGGAAGTGGTATGGCATCTTGATGGATTTTTTTACAGGGCTTCCCATGTTTCAAGGAGTTTGTGATGCTATTGTGGTAGTGATAGACAGGTTGGCGAAGTCTGCGTGAACAACATAGCTTCAGTAGGGGGAGTAATCTTTTTCCAAGTTTCATCAGACCATTTTATGTGCTGCGACGGGTTTGGGAAGTGGATTATCAGCTAGCTCTACCACCGCCACTACTGAGAATACATGACATCTTCCCTGTGTCACAACACCGACAGTATCTACACGACGATTCACAATTCTTCGACTGGGGAAAGCTGGACATCGATGCCGACATGACTTTTGTGGAAAGGCCTGTGAGGATCGAGGATCATGAGGAGAATGTGCTCCATGGTTAGACCATTCCTTTAGTTCCTATGTTGTGGAGGCTTGGTGGGCTCGAAGAGAGTACCTAGGAACAGAAGGAAGAGATTCTCACCCAATACCCAGAGCTATTTTGAGTTTTTTTTCTGTTTCTTTTTGTGTTTTATTGTGATGTAATGCTGACCTTGTTGGTTAATGAGGTTTTTTTACCCTACCTTGCATATGTTATGAAAAGTCTTGGTGTGTGGGGAAGGTAGGACTTGATCACTAACCAAGAATCATTAAGGTGGAAGTGATTAAATCCGTCCAGGGGAGTCAGTGCCACCCAATGAGGATAGTATCCTGGCATGGAGGAAGGAACCCCAAGAACCATATGTCAAGATGATAAGGACATAGATATTGGCATGGCTGTTTGCAGTGGTTCATTCCCAAGGGGTATCTTTCGAGGGAGGGGGGGGGGGGGGTTCGAACCCATCTCTTCCATACAGGTCTATCGTTGATTATTGAGGAAGAGAATAGTTCAAGGGGTATCTGATGTAATAGCCCAAACCCTCATGGTCCATCCATTTTCCAATTTCCGGATCCTAAGGATGTCGTCTCGGTAGCAGGATGTCATTTCGGTGTGCGACCGATCGGCGTGACACGATTGGTGCGTCAGATAATCGTGACACGATCGGTGTCACCGATCGGTGCGACATGATCGGTGTGTCACCAATCGGTGCGACCGATCGCTGTGTCGCTTATCGGTGCGACGTGATCAGTGTCAAACATCCTTTTCGAGTTTTTCTTCTATGTCTTTTTCATAACACCACTTTTCATCCTTTTTAACCTTTTAGAAGTGGTTCAAAGCTGTTTTTAGCCCCATAATCAATTTTTAAATTCCTAAGAGTGGGGAGACCCTCAACAGACCCCGCTGTGTGTCCGTGTAATGTTCCCCTCTGTTTATATAAAATCTATTAAAGTCACAGATGTTACCACCTTTTCCCAATGGGAGTTATTAAATAACAATAAATTCAGTCATGTGTAACCACCCAACCGCATGGTGAATCTACGATCCGACATTAAGGCCGTTCAAATTTCATTATCCCAAAACAATAGGATCTCATCTTCATATCACGCTAGAGATTCTTCCTTCCCCTTATTAGCTGGATTTCATTCTTCTCTGTGGTGCGCTTGGAGTCCCTCCATCCCGAGGCTTGTGGTGCACATGTGTTGATGTTTTTATACTCATCCTTATAGTCTCGGGCTCTGCTCCCCTACTAGTTTCGCATCCCCAGTTCTTTGGCACATGGAAATAAACTTTAATCATTGATCATCCAAGTAGGGATCCTTCCATCTTCTCTCTTTACTATGTATCATACGGGGTGGGTACACTACGGTTTCGGTGGGAATGGATGAACTCAAACCATAACAATGATAATAAACAGACTATTAAATAATGATGGTTTACTTTTGACAATTCTACTGTACTCTTTTATAATTTCTATATATTTTGAACTATATGGGATTATGCTCACTGAAAATCATGGTCTTTGGTTGCCTTTCCTTGCGCACTAATGAACCCTTGTCTTCTGTGATGATTAACTAACTATGACACATAAATTGGTTAATCACATAATCTCGGTTGATTATATGGATACCCAGTTAACATCAATCCTTTTGTGGTCACACCAATTAACCAACATAAAGAAGAACCAAATGATCGATTTTCTTCAACCTGCATGTTCCCTACCTTATTTTTATAGTAGGGGTGTTGTTCTATTAATTCTTTTGGGGTGATGTTGATGGGGATGGGATCCTCTGTTGTGGTATAATTGTTGGTTGTGAATCTTAAGCCATGTGTTGATGAATCTTATGGACTGGTTTGGTTCCAGTACATTAAGGGATCTCACTGATCCCCTCTGTTGTTGTGACTTTATAAGAGAACAAGGTGTGAATGCTTAAATTGTTGTTTCAGTGTTTCAATTTATCTGGCTTGTGGTTGTGCATGTTAGATTTCCCAGTAGAGCATAATTTACTTAAATGGGATCACATAAACATGAAAACAATAATGGTATCAATGGGGAATTTTTTTTCTGGATGAGTGGTGACATGGTCATGGGTTCAGTGTTTCTTATGAATGAATAATAATGAGGTTTTTTATTCATAGGTTCTCTTTGGTAACCCTAGTTTGGATGAGTTCTTGTTATCTATATATATAATTATGGTTCTATGTTTCTTATTCGCACTCCACCCATGTTGGGTACTTCGTGCTGAACACCCCCATTTCATGGGCGAGGGTGTTTTTTCCAACACTCCAATGAGTGGCTGGTTATTAGCTCTTTTTTTGCTTCCTTTCCCAAATAGCCCAAGACTCTTTAGGAAGATTGTGACAGCCTAAGGTCCATTGTAGCCCAAGATTCTTCTAGCAGGGTAGTTGTGGTGGTTGGCCCAGTTGTGTGCAGGCAGGTCTTTTCCCAATAGTCTTCGACATGAGGCCCATGTGTCTTCGGGCGTTGCAGTAGTTGTTCTGGCCCTGGTGTTTGTGGGTGTGGTTACGCGTGGTGTTGTGGCCCAGGTGTTTGTGAGCGGGATGTGTGGTTATGGCCCAGGTTTGTGTGGGCGGGGTGTGGCAGTGGAACTGCGGTTAGAATTGCGGGATTGGTTCGATGTGTAGAATGTCTTCAATAACCATTGGGAAAGTGGCGTGGGGTACCCAAATATCGATGTGTTATTACTATAAATTACCTGACATCCGTTATTTGGGGTGTTTTCTTTGGTTAGGATTGGGTGGGTTGTTTTCCATGTTAGGTTCTTGGTTATATCTTTTCTCATAAAGAATTATAATTCCTCCCCAATTGTGCACGAGAGACATTGGTTTTCCCTACTGAGTATACTTGTATGCTCAACCTATGTACATAAAACTTTTTTCAGGTATCTAGGAGGACTTTAGGGATTGTGCGGGGCTGTACTACCTCAGAATTTGGGACAGTTGCAGTTTCTGTTTTTCTCTTGATTTGTAATTTACCATTGTAGTCTCCTCTTACATTGTGTTATTTACTTTTGTCACATGCATATGGGAATGGTTTTCGTTGGATATACCCTTACCCCCCCTGAGTTTTGGTGTTTTTGAGATTTACTATCTTATCTTCCAATCTAAATAAAGAAAATGTGTAATGCCTTTCATCTTGTGTGTGATTATATACCCTTGGTGCTTGTCGCCACTCTGGGGCCAACTGAAGGTGGGTCTCATGGGTCATTATCTCTACTTAAACATGAAGAAGGAAGGGTCTGGAAGTATTCTATCCCTTCCCTCATCATGGTGAAGGCGGGTCGTGACAATAAATTATAAATATTTACTTCAATAAATATTTTATTTACCATTGATAATGGTTAAATCTATTAAATAAGTGTAAACAAATATTATTATTATAATTTTAAAATACCGTAATATGTGTCCTTTTCCTATTGGTTGATACATTTCCAACAATGAAAATCCTTGAGTTGATTTTGGGACCCCATGTAGGAACTTGAGAGTGATAATGACACTTTATATTAATTAATTTAAATTAAAGACAAAATGACATAAATATATATCTTTTTGTAAAATAATATTTAAAAGGGGTTATATAAGTTATCATTTCAACTATAAATATTAATTTTATAGTTAAAAAGATTTCCTAAATCATGGTATTTGTTTTATAATTTTAAACATCAAATAAATAAAATTATTTTCGACACTATAATGATGAAGTGTTTACCTCATTAAAGAATGATTTAAATAAATGAGATTATAAATATTAAAACATTATCCAAAACCTATAAAATTATTATTGTATTATTTTATTTCAAACATGATTAATTTTATCCTAGACATTAATTAGTTTTGTTCGTTTAGAAACTGAAATAATATATATAATAAAATAATATTTTCAATCATTCTTAAAGAGCCCCTCCTTATAGTTATAAAAATCCCTCACCTCTAACCCATTTCATTCACCTCTCAATCAACTTGTCTCATCCAACCTCTTCCCAATTAAGCTTACTACATCTATCTATTCCTTTTAAAATCCTTACCATAGGTATAAGGAACTTCAAGGAATCCTTTTGGTTTAAACTAATGGGATTTGCAAGATTTAAAGCTGACATCTCCTCTTAAGTTCTTTTATTTTTTTTCTTCTCCAACCCCTTAAGAACTATATATTCAATTCTATTATAACTACACCAGTATCATAAATATAAAAGGATTTTGTTATGGGATGTACTTGACCTACACATACACACACCTCCATCCAGTGGGTAGAGAAAATAATGTTTATGTGCACGATGATCTACTGCCTCACGAAACGATGTTTTTTTAATCTTCTACTACAACCTCTTATGGTGACCATTATGATCGCACTGTAATTATGGATAATATTTTCAATATTTATTTATCTATAATGTTCAATAATTCTCTTTTATAGAATACCATTTTTCTTTTCTTGTTTTATATATATATATGATAATTTCCTTTGAATAAGTGTGTACTACTTCCCCCTCAACGTGATATGACTCATTCATACCATACATGGAACGTATAAAATATGATGTTAATGAACAAACATAACATATGTAAAATATTATATTATACTGGAATAATAATATACCTATGTATCATTTGGAATTCATTCCTTTTAATATAAAAAAATTAAAATTTATGTAGCATTTATGTGTACGTACAAATTACCATCTGCACGAACGTGATGAGATTTATTCCAAATCATAACCATTCAACAATAATTTTAATTTTTTTATTTAAAAAAATTGTTCAGATCATTATATCATTTTGGATAAGAATAAAATAAAACCTATCCATAACAAACGTGACTTCCATTAAAAACATATAATGGAAAATGAAACAGTTAACACCAGAAACAATGATACAACTTAAATATTAATAACAAAGAAATATTATAAGATCATATATGATATCATATTTATGTATGTGGTTCTTGAATAGTTTAATAATTATTATTTAACTATTATACATGAGTTTAATATACCCTCGACCAAGGAAAATTAAAAGGTAATAGTTAATTTCACAACATCTTTATTATCCGATATTGTTTTTACATAAGTGTCTACGTGGACTTCTTTATCATCCATATCTTTATTACATAAAAATATATTTCCCAAAAAAATTTATATTTACTATACTATTGGTTAATGTAATTTATATCCTTGATTTAATTTTTATTAATTTTTTTGAATGAAATCATTCCATCATTTTCCAAATAATGTACTTTATGACCTTTTTGAATAATTATGGTAAGAATTTTTTTACTTATAAAGAAGGTGTGGTTTTTCTCCACCGTTATAACACCTTTGAAGCTTCCCTATCATTCAAATAATAATATTATCAAAATAAATGTTTTCATTTATAATTACATGTATTTTAAATGATTTCAAAATAGAAAGAGATATTTCTCAATAATTCTTGTGATTTCATTTATTTCAACACCATTTAATGGATTTTATTATTATTTGAAGTTCATTTAGTGTGATACAAATATTATATATTTTATTGATTCTTTTCTGATATGTTTTACTATAGATGTGTTAATTTTATACCATTCATGGTTTATAGTTAATGTATTTACATTTCGTATTCTGGTTTTAATATGAATGTTTTTGTTATGTTTCAACTTTTTCATATGAGAAACACATTGGACATAGTTTGAGATGGGTGGAGCCTGCTATAGCTCATCGATGATTCGGTAGGTCTCATGAGACAAACATGTATCCTAAAAAAAGGCCTTAACGAATTCTTATTTTTAGTCTTGGCACGAGGCCTTGACTATTGGGTAATGATGTCCAACATTATGCATTCCATCATTAGGAAATTAGCTACTAATATTACATGTGATTATTTGACTAGTATAATATCCAGGTGAATTTGTAAATGGAATTATTTGATTTATCATTTCCATAATATGATAACAATATGTTTAATGGGATTTTGTTATAGTTTTTAACATTTCAATAAATGTTTATGTCTATTTATTTAAGTTTCTTCTATACTATTATCCTTATCGAGAATCTAATATAACCCCTTTCTATGTTTTTTTCTCGGGATGTGAAGATGTATTTTATGGTTGACCTGCAGGGATTGGATAAGGGATATGAATGAGATAAATAGAAACCAATTTTTGTTGTTGTTTTTATTTTAGGATGTAATGTAAAACTTATGTATTTATCTATTACTTACAATGACACAAAACTAATCAGTATTTCGGGATTTGATCCCTTGTGATCATGAAAATGTTATGTAATAATGTACTGACTCTAGTTAATTGGGGTCAAGGAAATACAAGAATATAGATACAAAAATGTGCATGAGATAATATAGCTCACAACTACGCTATGGGAATATCATATTCTTAGACTCAACTGCAGCTTACACCTCTCAGACTCCCGACTACCACTACTAAAACACTACATCCTATAAGCATAAAATAATATATAATGATACATTAAGTTATCTTATTGATTTTTTATGTTTCACATTATGTTAATTTATTCATTCATAATTAATTAAATTTTAAAAACATCCATATTTCATTACATTACCATCACAACAAGATTTCATGTCCTCCAGGAATAACATAACTGAGCCTACATTATCTCGTAAATATAACATCCCCATTGCATCCTAGTAAGATCCAAACCCATGGGAAAAAACATTCATTTGTTTAATAATGATCACCACATTCCATATTCCAATGTATTATAGGTTAACATTATTCCATAACAAATAGTTGGGGCTGAACACGATGAGTTGATGAAAAACATGTCGAGTATTTTCTACACATAAAAAGAGCATAGACTCATCCAACCATGAGAATATGAACACAAAAATCATGTTGAATACCTTGTAAATATTCACATATATTATAATGAGTGTATGAAACCCCAAATGACTCAAGAAGTGTGGAATGTAAATCAGATAACGAAACAATAGATTCGACAGAAAAAAAACACTCATATCAATGAGTAATATAGTATTTAACTAGTTCCATCATATCTAATTTCATTCTCGAATCCTCATGCATAAACTGGTGCATCTTTCTACTCTAGGCATTAACTAATGCCCACATTAACTAGTCATCCCTTCCCTATGAACCACAACAACACTACAAACTCATCCATCGCATGGTCATGTCACATAAGGGTATCCTTGCCCCACATACCACAAGTTACGCATCTATAGAATATCACAAGTAAAAGGAACGAATTAATAAATGAGCTCTCATACCCAAATAAAGTCATTCAACCTTCAGACACAATGATATCTCACAAATTTAATGTATAAAAAACATGGCCATGATAAGTTAAATCAAAACATAGGGCCTACAAAAGAATTATCTTTATCACATAACCAGTTATTATTCCATCAAGAATTAACTAATTAATTATCCACATTTTATAATGTCAAGAATCCTAAGAAACTTGCTATCACGAGCTATAAAAAATAATTACACAAATAAATTAACATGGCTTTAATTAATTGATCAACATGCATCAAAATGATTTATGATCCATAGTAATTTCCATTAAATGTGGATATCTACATCACATATATTAACAACATATTATGACAAAAAAATGGAATTATTAGACATGACTCTTGAACAAATTAACTAATTATTTATAAATTAATTGTGGAATTATATTTTTTTTATCAATTTCCATCATGAAAAACATTCTAAACCATAGAAGGCCAAGATATCACATTATTTAGAATATCAAGAGGCAATGTGTAATCATTTTATAATGAAACAAAACACTATGTTATTGATGCAAATTATATAATCAGTTTCATGTAATTATTATATCAATTTCATTGCGATCCAATGGTATAAACCATCCAAACTCTAATATTTTTCATAATTAAAATGGGAACCAATGAATATTATATATCAAAAGGTTTCAAAAATTCATCATATGATAATTGTCCAAATAATGGATCTAGATCACCTCAATAGCAACAATGAAATCCACCCGAGGATACCAAGACTCAAATACACCCACCAACATCCATGATGGCTCAATGTGAAACATAAAGATCATACACTATTTCTGGGAAATGACAAACAAGAGAAAATAAATCAAAGATACCACAAGAATAGAGGTAAATCATACTATATATCGAAGACAGATCACTACAAATCGAAAGAGGGAGATATGGTTTATTAATTAGTGAAGGAATACAAAAAACACTAATGTTGTGTAATCAGGTTTCCTAGTGTATTGGGATAGACATTTCCACGATAGTTTTTGAGAAAGGTTGAGCATCTGGAAAAAACATAAAGGAAACAGTGATTGGGTTTTACATGAAATTAAAGCACTTTTCATGTCATCCAATACTCATGTTTCAGATATCTCAAAGCAAATTACATCACCATCCAATTATATATTTTTTCGAACCACAAAATATGACATGGTTTGAATATCACATTCACATTGTCAAATATTTATTTTACATGGAATGAAACCCATATTCACATCTTGAAATCTCTATACATTTAGGTCATTGAACATGAAATCCTCCTAAAAATATTTTAGTCTCATCTGAGATCCACTATCCTCATTTACATGCAAAGGGTAGATACACATAGATATGAGCCCCTACATATGTATTGAAAAATGTTAATAATAAATTTTTATGTTAATATGATAAAATAATGATTCATGTAAAATTGTCATTTCATTAATTTATGTAATAAAATTTAAGTCAGACTTTATTTTTTCAATTAGATCTTAAATTAATCTATTTTCTTACATTATGAAATAATCAAATTAATTATGATATCATCTTCATCATACTTATTTTTATATATGAATATTTTGTTGTAAAAATCATATGTTCTAAATAAAATTCTTATGTGGACAATGTGTTTTTGGGATAGTTAATTAAATTATGAAATATTTAATAATTGTATAATTTTTATATAATGATTATTTATTAAAGGAAAATTTTTATCCATCATTACAGGGTTTTCATTTGGCAAGAGATAAGTATAAATTAAATATTTTTCTAGAATAGTAATTTTTTTATTAAATAGGTTTCCATTGCAGTTTATGATCATATTTTAAAACATAATTTTTCAATTATAAATTTTTATTTTATAAAATTATTTATATATTTCTGACCAATATGTCCATATTCATTAATGGGTTCTATTTCCTTTTTTAAAATAAATAATTGTAGAAACAATATAAATTTTTTACCACGATAATGTTTTAAAAGGTTTTCCTTAGGGGTGGTTACCCATAGTGATATGGCTAGTATTGCATCATGAACATATGCAATTCTATTTTTCATATATATTTTGAACCACTTTTAACATTCATACAAAATCATTTCTATTTTCATGTATTATACATGAGAAATAGATTAATTATATTGAAATTTTTTGAAATGAAATTTATCTCATCTCCCTAAATTATATAAGGTAACTCATTATAGAACCTTATAAAAATATTTTGAGACTTATTATAATAATCTCAAGATCAATTAACAAATATTTTATCTATTATTGTTCCACAATTAGTCCCTAAAAACATTCAGAAGAACACAAACTGACGTAATACACCATGGTATCACACAATATACTATGGTAATTCACTGATTATGAATTGATATATGACTAAATAGATAATTTTAGTGCATTAATGAAGATATAAAAATTACATCATTCTTTTAAAAAAATCAAAAACAAAAAAACTAGTTACATGTGATAATGATGAAAGTGTTTGTTCATCGTGGTTGAAGTTGACACAACACATGGGACAATCTATTTGTGACCATACCTCCCAAATATACCAACACACATTAAGGAATAAAAAACAAAGATAGAATCCATATACATGATTCTCTTCACATTAATTATATCCAATTAAACAAATGTCACAAACACATGAAAGAAAAAGTAGGTTGTGAGTACCAATTATGAAAAGGATTCCACTATAGAATTTGTACCTTGAAAATCTACATGTTTCTTTTTCATAAAATATAAAATAGATTTCCAAAATATTTATGTAATTTATTCTCTATATATAATAATGTATTGGTAATATTTTAAAAATCATTCGACATTATAATTTGAAATAAAATTTTACACAGAATTTATCCTTGAGGCATGAGAAGATATATAAAATTGATTCAAACTATTAAAATATATATTAATTAAAAACAATATCTAGAGTCAATAATGTATGTAATGTGTATTCTATTAATAAAATTTGAAATAATAAAACAATAATTTCCTAAATAATTACTTCATTATATATTTCAAATATTCATCATAAAATAATAGGATTCATGTAATAATTGTATTTGACCAGTCTCACTCGAAATATGGATAAATCAAGAAATTATTCTTAAAAATCTCAAATCAGGTCCTTCTAGAATCATTATAACAAGAACCAATCTTTGAAATATCAAACATAAAACAGTACATCATAAGATATGTAAGGGAATCCTATGAAATTTCGATCTTTTATGCTCATAAACATTAATATTCATAGATAATAATGATCTCATAATCATATCATGAGTATAATTGGTTGGGATCATTTTATTAACATTTTGAATCCAAATCAGAGATATCAATTAATATAATAAATATTGGTGACATAAATACATCTAGTTTATGAGGAATTAATAAAAATAAAATAATAGTAAAAGAAACATATGAGTATAAAATTTGAATAAGACTTATTCTAGTGGAATATACACAATTATATAAAATTATAATGTAGAAGTCAACTATCACAACCAATAATAACATGGTGGGTAGGGTCTACTCCTTAAACCATCATATCATTGTTTACAGTTATCTCCAAATTTGATCACTGTCGATATAATCCCAAATTGTATTGGGTTCCTTCCATATTTCAGTCTAAAATATCTTATGAGATATCCATATTTACTTAATTCATTAGAGGGATATATAATTTATGTCCCACCATATAGAAACATGTTTCAATTTTAGGGTTGTATTATATAAAAAAATATAATGGTGTTATAGAACACCCCTGAACATCTTTATACCATGTTTATATCATGATGACTGAATATAATAATTACACTCCTATGGTCTGACTACACTGTAAACCAATACCCAAAAAGGCAAGGTCACTATGTGTTAAGACAATGCAACTATTCCAATAACTCAATATCAATTAATGGGAAATTATTATAATTATGGAATAATTTAAATGTTATATAAGCTATAATGTAAATACCATGATTATAGTATACCAAATGAAATTCTTATAATTGTCACGACCCATCCCTCAGGGCCTGTATTGTGACGTCCCCAAGCATGCCTTACATAGGCCATGGGTTGGTGACTAGCACCAAAGGTGGAAATCCCTTAAACCGGGAACACAATGCCTTTATAAAATGTCAACACACCAACAGAGAACAAGAGGATGCAAACACTATGTAAAAACATTATAACAAAAGATGTGCTGGAGAGTAAAAGGGGACTGAAATACAAGCCCACAGTAAAGTACAAGGAAAAGACAAACAACTACAAGTAAAAGAAAAATAACTGGAAGGTGTCTAGAAGCTCTTGGTTCACCCATCAATGATCCTATCTGAATGTTAAGTACAAATAGGCTCCTCAGCGCTCCATGTCTGCTCGTCTCCTTCGGGTACTATCTCGTTGTGCATTCCACCTCCGGCCACCATCCAATACTTGCACACTATGCCTTGGTCAGCTTTTTCCGTCGTCTGCATCCAATACAACAATGTGCGGGCATAGTTCGTGTAGGGGTGAGTATAACAATACCCAATAGGGACCCAGAGACCCTCAAGGTCTCAAAAAATCCAACAAGGATAAACCACAAAGTATGAAATCAATGGATAAAAATTACTTAGGTGTATCCCCATACATTTCCTTAGTTATCAAGTAACCCATCTCAATCATGAGGAAAACACAAAGGTCAGTGACTAAGCTCAAACCATGATTTTCATTAAAAAAACCACGACTATTGGAGAACTCCTTCTCTGTCGAGTATAATGGCCATGTCGCTACTCTAAGGCACTACTCACTAACATTGGACTGCTGAGGTACTTCTCCTTTCGAGTACCGCGGGTCTGCTGCCAAATCAGGTGGTCCGTCTATTGTGGGTCTGCCTCCAAATCAGGCACTCCCCAGAATAGTCGTTAGAGGTACTCCTCCTGTCAAGTACCATGGATCTTCTACCGACCCAGGCACTCCACCCACCGTGGGTCTTCCGTAAAACAGGGTGCTCTGTCAACTAGGCTAATTGAATCACTCCAAGTCAAATCGGTCAGGTAGTCCTCAGGTTTACAGCTACTAGGTATTCACACACTGTATGCTTGTCTCCGGGAGGATTTTCTCCACAATCTACTAGTAAATACATCATGTGTCACAAAGTCTCAAGTGGAAGTATCTCCAAGGACCACCACATCATAGGGGTCTCAAAGCAATAGTCGACGCGTCAATCGGACGCCCTGTCTGTGAGTTATCAGCCTTTTAGTTCGAGGGGCCCAATTGGATTTGTGTACGAACCAACCAGACCGTGACTCAACTATACCTCGAACACTAGTGGGATATACTCAAATGGACGGTTATGCTCCATGAATATCGGTGCCACTAAATGTTCGTTAAACGGACGTCTGGTGCCAAAGATATGGCCCAAGAATATAATGGGTCAGTAATGGGTCCGTGTTCAGTCCGACTCGGACAGACAGAATCGGCCCAACCCAATATGGCCCGACCTGGTCTGGGTCGACCCGGTCAGACTCTCTAGGTCGGACCCAACCCATTGGGCGAGTAAGCCTGTTATGTTTTGACCCAGCCCGCTGGGCCCGGCCCAGCGGAATGCAAGGGTGGTTTGGCCAAATAGTCGCCACGTAGAAGCCTCGGTAACACGGCCCGGGAGACCGGGCCGGTTCGGCCAGTGATACCATGGGGGATGCCGCGGGTCTGCTTAGTAGGAAGGTGTTCTTGAGGCCAACAGGCAGGCCGCACGAGGCACGGGCTGGCCAGCCGGTCTCTGGCAGGCTCCGGGCGCACCGGGTAGGTCACGACAGGAGCCAGGTAGGTGGGTAGCACACCGGCAGGGTGCGTGTGGTACTGGGAAGTGCACCAGCAGGGTTGTGGGGCACCAGACAGTGCGCCGGCAGTGGCCCGGGGTGCCAGGAAGCGCGCTGGATGGGGCGCTGGGCGCCGGGTGCGCGCCGACGGGGGCGTGGGGTGTTGAGTGCACACCAATAGGGGTGCGGGTCATGCATCAGGGCGCTGCGGGGGTGGTGCAGTTCACATAGGCCACAGGTAGTGTGGCCTTTGTTCTCCGCCTTCGTCATTGTCACCGCGCGTACCACCTTCGTCATCACTAAATAAGAACAAACAAGGGGAGGGTCAGACCTTGTTCATGCGGCCTGAACCCCCCTCATTATGGTGACAGAAAATAGCGATTCTCATACCATTACTTGATTTATGAAGAAGGGGGGTTTATTCTCAAAATAAAAATAACACCAAAAAAATTCCCAACCTCAATTGTCGTTCATCATTGACGAAGTACCGAAAACCAGGCATCATTCCGTTAACGTCGGAAAAGAAGGAGACGAGGATGGAGTCATCTTTTTTCGTTGATGACGTTTCCCTTTCCCTTTTCCGGTAAAAGAAGGAAGAATACATCAGAGGAAGAAGTCGAAGAAGAGATCGGGCATTCTTTGCATTCTTCGTTGGGAGAATTTTAATCTTCCCAAGCTCTCAAGTTCTATCTAAAGAGAATTCCAACAAAATAATAACAGGATATCTTATAATTTTTATTAATGGAAGACAAATTCAAAATTAAGAAAGAAACTCTCCTTAAAAAATTCACACACATCGGCGAAATTAATTGGTAGGTGCGGGAGGAAAATTAATTGACACGCGCGTTGGAACAATTAATTGGCACACACTTTGTCACAATTAATTGGCACACACATTGGCACAATTAATGATGTCGAGGAGGTCAAAGGTTCCCCCTCATTAATGAGGGAGAGTATAGAGGTTACATCCTCCACCATTAATATGGGTCGAGTAGTCCCCACCCCTATCAATTAATTGGGAGGTTATGCTCGGGTGGTCCCCAGGTTGTAACCTCTCGCAGGAGGTTAGGGTGTGGCGGTCCCACCCCCAACTTCCAATGGGAGGTTCCAACATACCACACACACAACACATGGCATCTTAAAAATCAAATAAAGTAATGTACTTTATTTTATTATAATATTCATTAATAAAAATTTAAAAACTAACTTCCAAACTCATTAGAACACAACTATGATGAAGGTCTCACTAATAAATTACCAATGTTGTGGTTCAACGGTGCACTCAGATTTTAATTCCAAGCAACGATTCTAAAGGTATAAAACGCCTCTCGAACATTTACTGAATGTACCAAAAAAAAGATCGGGAAAATTATTATCAATCACCCTCGACCCACTACTGTCAAGGACAGGCTCTGCCTAGGTGAAACACGCCCCAATGACCCTAACTGTACACCCAGACATTCAATCCGAGTTACCATTGAAAAGTTATGAATTTTAAAATAAAATAACTGTCAATTAATTATTTTATTTGCGGCCAAAAACTAAAATTTTCTTGTGGTTGGCGCCGGCCAATCTTAGTATCTTCATAAAAAAAAAGACCTCAAGTGCTTATTCATGGTCTCCAATTTTTAATCTGATCTACAATTTGTGAGTTATAAGCATTTTAAAGATAAAATAATTTATTTAATTATTTTATTTACAGTTATTCCATTTATGGTATTTCACACAGGATTCCCACACCGACTAAACATTATTCGTGCCTAGGGTAAACCCACAATCTAGAGCGCGACAGTGCCCTCAAATTTTTAATCCGGGTACCTGTGTAATAGTAATTCCACTTTTACAAGAAAATAGCTTACGTGCGTTAATTTAAGCATAAAAAAACTTTGATGAATAATTCTGGGCACTCCGGGCCTCGGAATTACACACCGTTTGAAACTGAGGACTCGTAAAATTCCCATATATTTTGAAAAAATTACAAGTACATTCCCATTATTTACATTATCTCCACCTTATGGATTTACGTCCCCGTGAGCTACAACTCAAACTAAGTGAAAAAATGGGGGTACTGAGCACGCATATGAGCCTCCTGCTCCTATGTGCTCTCCTGGAGGTTCTCATGCTGCCAACAAAAAAACACCAGAGGTATCAAACATCCATGAAGGACCCACTTCTATCGATCATCAATCCCTACCAGAACCTCCATAAATGTTTGCACATCATCATCATGCAGCTCACCATGGTCGATGATGTGGGATGGGTCGTGCACGTATCTCCTCAGCTGAGATATATGAAAGACGTTGTGCACCCAGTGCAACTGAGGTAGAAGAGAAATGTTTTAAGACACCTAGAATACACTGTTGATGACCTGAAAAGGTCAGATGAACCTCATAGATAACTTGCCTCCTCGGCCAAATCTCTGTACACCTCGTCGGGTTGAGAACCATAGAAAGACGTGGTCGCCACCCTCAGACTCTAGAGGCCTCCATCTCCAATTATCATACAACTTTTTTCTACTCTGTAAAGTTTTCATATGCTCCTGTATGACCTGCACCATCTATGTGGTAGCTCATACCATCTCCAGTCAGAAGGAAGTGGGCCGACATGGTGATTTGGCCGATGATCACACAAATAGAGTCATGTCCCCTAGACGTACGTGGATGACCCATCACGAAGTCGATGGATATCTCATCCATCTTCCACTTTGGGACTTCTAAATGCTGAACCAAGTCCACAGGTACGTAATTCTCCGCCTTCACTTGATGGCAAGTGAGGCATCAAGAAACAAACTCTGATATCGTCTTCTTCATACCCGGCCAATAATTCTATAATCGTAGGTCCTGGAACATCTTTTCCACACCGGGATGTACTGTTAGAGGGGATGTGTGAAAATCCCTCAAATCTTCCTCCTGAAGTGCAACTGGTACCATGGTACGTCCTTTAAAGAGGATGACGTGCTCCCCACCTTCAGAAAATCCATCAGGTGTCAGCCCTGTGGATATCTGAGAACGTCGCGTCTCACAGTCATCGTCTCCACGCTTTTCCTCCCTAACTCGATAATTATGGGAAGGAGTGACTGTAATAGCCTGTTGAAAGGCTGATCCATCCTTATCCACAAATGATATTTGTAAGGCAGCTAGATGCTATGTCTACTCGCCTAGCAGCTGTATACTGTCCTCCTACATTGCGCATCCGCAACAACATTCCCCTTCCTAGTATTATAGACTATCTCGAAGTCATAGTTCTAGAGGAACTGAAAACTAAAAACTCCTACTACCACGAGGGTAAGGCTAGCTGACTCAAGAGTGGTTGGTTGACCCCTCCTATTCATGAGTTTAACATGTGATGCATGGGTTTCCTTTTTCACCAACCAGGGAAAACATCATCCCAACATTGTAGATAAACCACAACCTCATTGACTAATACAATCTATCTGTGTATGAACTGTGGTTTTCCAGTCCATACCCAAACTAACATCGTAAGGCTTTGACACTGCTCCCAAGAGGTTCCATCCAAAACTCTCACATCAAGGGTCAGATCACACCGTCTGCGTAAGTGTGATTGTTGAGTCTCATACCAAAGTTATCTTCATATGTGAGGGTCAAGTTAACGGTTAAACTGGAAACACTAGGTCTGTGACAAGATTCATGGAAGGATGGAATTATTGGTACCTATTTCTATTAATACTGCTGCTAGTACTAGACACATTTTGTACCTCCAATCATTCCTAGAGCCCGTGGGTCTCACTTCTTGACCTCATACAGTAACGCTCTTCCCCTTCCCTCCAGCTCCCTGATTCTGGTGGAATCCACAAAAATGGGCGATTATAACATGTTTAAATGTACACCACCTCATGCTAGTCTCCTGGATCTGCTTCCACTTCTACTGCTCTGCAGATTCATCTATCCTTAACAATTACTCCTTCCGAAATAGTTTTCACACCCAAGTCTCTGATACTGGCACTAGTTTCCTTCTTTCCCACTAATATCATTCACTGGATGTATCCAAATAGCGAAATAACATTCAACCACAATGGTTCTCTCAAGAATCCTAACATAGGTAGGAATTCACCGAGGAAAAAAGAAAGTCCAGGCTCAGATGTCCCTAAACACATCTCAATCGGAGGTCCAATCTCCAAAGCACTGATCATATCATATTCATTCGAGTACCAGGAATGATCGGTATGCCTCAATGAATACTCTGCTACTGACATGTCGTCCTGACGAAGCTGTACAAGCTCTAGAGAACTCAACCACCTCCTCAGGCCAGTCCTCAACCGCCTGTAAGTTGGGCTCACCTTGGAACCTGAGGGGTATCCGATTCTGAAACATGTGTAGGGAACTAAGCCTACATGTGACATCAACCGGTACTGCCGATTGATACTACTGACCAACATGTAGTGATATAGATGAAACACTACCTGAAGGTACAATCTCGGAATACTTCCCATGTACAGAAACCTCATCACTGTAAGAACCAACCTCATGGTCACATACTGGGAAACACTAGTAGATAATATCACCATCTTCCTACTGGTGTATCATCTAGGTGGATAAATCTAAAAATTGCCTCCAGTAATTCCTCTACTGCCTTGGAATCTGTCTCACCTCATAACCTTAAAGGCCTCTGCCACTAGAACTCGTGCAATGCACTCAGTCGGCGAGCACTATCCTCTAGTGCGACTTGTGTAATCTGCTACCAAACGTGTGGTGGTGTTGCTGGAACACCACCCAAAGTTTCCAACATAGTAAGAGGGACCTACACCAAAGCCTCACCACTATGTGGGCCGTCATCAGGTACTCCCTCGAAACTCTAACTTGTTGTCTACGTGGAAGAATCCTGAACAGATGCGACATTGTAAAACGACTATACCTGGTGAGCTAGCCTGGTTTTATATGACTTAAATAAAACATTTTAAAACACTCATGCAATCATTGTTTTCATGTACTATGTACGAAATCAGTAGACATTGTCCAGGTGTATGGATACTTCAGCCCCCGCACCTACATTGGACTCCCTAAATTGAAAACCTCACTCACTACCACTTAACATTATTAATTCACAGTAAGAAAATATCAGATTCCTAAATTCTACCATTGAACAGACTCCTCTGATAGCAATTTTTCATGACCCGTCCCCCGGGGCCTGTATTATGAATTCTCCAAGCCCGCCTTCAATAGGCCAGGTGCTGACGATTGGCACCAAAGGCGTAAATCCCTAATACTGTGATGGAATTTCCTTTATAAAAGATAAACACACCCAACTATAGAACAAGAGGAAGAAAACACTAAGTAAAAACTATATAACAAAAGATGTGCTGGAAAGTAAAAGAGGCCAGAAATACAAGACCAACAGTAAATTACAAGGAAACGAAAAATAGGTACAACTAAAAGACAAATAGCTTTAATGTTTCTAGCATCTCATGGATCATGCACCACAGATCCTACCTGAACGGTAAGTACAGATATCCTCCTCAGTGCTCTATGCCCATCCGTCTCATCTGGGTACCATCATGTTGTGAGATCCACCTCTAGGGACCATACATTACTCACACACTCTGCCTCAGTAAGCGTTTTCCATCGTCTGCATCCAACACAACAAAGTGCAACCATATCACATGTAGGGGTGAGTATAACGATACTTAGTAGAGCCTTCGAGACCCTCAAGGTCTCAAAAAATTCAACAATGACAAACCAAAAAGAATGAAATTAACGGATAACCATTACTTAGGTATATTCCTATACATATACCTATGTTTTCACATAACCCATATAAATCATGAAGAAAACTCAAAGGTCATTGACTCAGCTCAAACCAGGATTTTCATTAACGAAACAATGAATGTAGGAAAACTATTCTTATGTTGAGTACAGTGGCCCTATCATGACTCTTAGAAGCTAATCACTAACCATGGACTGCTGAGGTACTTCTCCTATCGAGTACTGTAGGTCTACTACCAAACCATGTGCTCCGTCCACTATGGGTCTACCGCCAAATCTGGCGCTCCCCCTAATAGCCGACAGAGGTACTCCTCCTGTCGAGTACCACATGTTTCCTGCCAGATTAGGCGCTCCGTCCACCATGGGTCTGCCGCCAAATAGGGTGCTCCATCCACTGGGCTAATCGAATAACTCCGAGTCAAATCGGTCAATCAGTCATCAGGTCTACAGATACTAGTTCTCCGCACTCTGTATGCTCGTCTCTAGGAGGATCCCCTCCACGAGATACTGGTCGATACTCCATGTGTCACGAAGTCTCATGTTAATGTATCTCAAAGGACAAACATGTCATAGGGGTCTCAATGCAATAGACGACGCATCAATTGGACGCCTGATCTGTGAGTTATCAGCCATTTAGTCCTGGGGGCCCGGTAGGATTCATGTACGAACCAACATTACCATGACTCTACTATACCCCCGAACGCCATTGGGATCCAGTCAAAGGGACAACTATGCTCCAAGAATACTGGAAACACTGATGGTTCGTCAAACGGATGTCCAATGCCAAAGATATGGCCCTAGAAGGTAATTGGCCATTAATGGGTCCGGGTCCGGTCCGACCCGGTCGGACAGACTCGGCCCAACCTAGTCCAGGCTGACCCCGTTTGGGTCGACCCGGTCAGATTCACTCATTTTGACCCGGCCCATTGGGCAGGTCAGCCCGCTATGTTTTGACCTGGGCCGCTGGGCCCAATCCAACAGACCGAAAGGGTGGTTCTGCCTGATAGTGGCAATGTAGGTGGCTCGGTAACTAGGCTTGGGAGATTGGGCCGTTTTGACCAGTGACACTGTTGGGGACACCGCTGGTCGGCTCGGATGGCTGGTGGCTGGGAGGCCAGCAGGTAGGCCGTGCGGGGTACGGTCCGACCGGCTAGTCTTTGGCAGGCTCCGGGCGCACCGGGCAGGTCGCGGCAGGAGCCGGGTAGACGGGCAGCACGCCGGCTAGGAGCACATGCTGCCGAGTAGCACGCCGGCAAGGGTACGGGGTGCGGGCAGTGCACCAGAAGGGATGTGGAGCGTCGAGTAGCGCACCGGGGCTCTGTGGAGGTGGCACAGTTCATGGAGGTCGTAGGTAGCATGACCTTTTTTCGCCGCCTTCGTCACCATCGCCACATGTACCACCTTCGTCGTCACTAAACAAGAACAAACATAGGGAGGGTCAGACCGTGTTCGTGCGGCCCAAATCCTCCTCGTTATGGTGATTGAAAATGGTTATTCTCATACCATTACATGATTGACAAATAATGAGGGTTTATTCTCATAATTAAAATAACAAAAAAATCCCATGCCTCGCTTGTCGTTTGTCGATGACGAAGTCGCGGAAAGCGGGTGTCATTCCGTTGACGTCGAAGAAGAAGGAGCCGAGGATGAAATCAATATTTCTCATGGGTGAAGATTTCCTTTCCTTGTTCCAGTAAATTAAAGAAGGAGACATCCAAGGAAGTAGTCGAAGAAGAGATATGGTGTTCTTCGGGTTCTTCTTTGGGGGAATTTTAATCCTCCTAAGCTCTCAAGTTCTATCGAAGGAGAATTGCAACAAAAATAATAATAGGATGCATTATTATTTTTATTGTTTCCACGTAATTTTTTTTTAAAAAAAGAAACTCCCCTAAATAAATTTACACGCGTCGGAAAAATTAATTGGTACGTGTGTGGGAACTATTAATTAACACGCGCGTTGGCACAATTAATTGGCACGCGCGTTGGCACAATTAAATGGAACACGAGTTGGCACAATTAATTGTATGGAGGAGGTCAAAGGCTCTCTATCATTATTTAGGGAGTGTGGAGAGGTTTTATTCTCCACCATTAATAGGGGTCGGGTAGTCCTCACCCCTATCATTTAATTGAGAGGTTATGCTCGGGTGGTCCCCACGTTGTAACCTATCGCGGGAGGTTAGGGTGTGGATGTCCCACAACCGACATCCAATGGGAGGTTCCATCTTACCGCACACACAACACATGGAAATTTAAAAATAAAATAACATATTTTACATTATTTTAATAATATTTTATTTAATAAAAAACCAAAAAAGTAGCTTCTAAACTCATAAGAACGCAACTGCAGTGAAGGTCTCATTAAGAAATTAACGGCGCTGTGAGTTTAATGGTCCCCTCGGATTTAAATTCCGAGCAACAGTTCAAATGTTATAATACGCCGCTCACATGTTTACTAAACGTAGCAGAATTTGTTTTTTGAAAATTATTATCAGTCACCCTCAACCCACAGCGGTAGATCTTAGTCTCTAACTAAGTGAAAAATTCCCCAATGAACCAAACATTACTATCCGAATTTCAATTCGAGTTACCTTTTCTATGTTATGAATTTTACAATAAAATAACTGTCACTTAATTATTTTATTTGCGGCCGAAAACTAACTTTTTTAGTTCCCTACACCGGCCAATGTTAGTATCTTCTTAAATAAAGCATTCCATCACAAGATCAATAGTGGTCTCAGATTTTTAATTCGATCTACCATTTGTGAGTTATAAGAATTTGAAAAATAATATAATTTATTTAATTATTTTTTTTTACGATTATTCCATTTTTGGGATTTCACATAGGAGGCCCGCACCGACTAAACTTAAGTCGCGCCTATGGTAAACCCGCCATCCTGAGCGCAATAGTGCCTTTAGATTTCTGACCCGAGTAATAGTTTATGTGTTATTAAGGATTTTCAGGAAAACTACTTATGTGCATTAATTTAGGCTTAACAAATCATCGATAGATCATTCTGGGAAATCCGGGCCTCAGAATTGCACACCATCAGAAAATGCGGACTCATCAAATTCCCAGATATTTTAAAAAAATCATGGAAATTCCGGGTCTTTAGAACATTAATTTATTTGAATAAGATTAATTGATCACATCCTGATGTTCTTATTAGTTTATTTTTCTTGAAAAACTATATACATAATTGAAACCATTGTTACATTGGAAATATAAATAAATTGAATAATAAATATTCTCATATACTTTATATCACTCACAATATCAATTTTTATATCCAATGACTGTAAAAAATAATGGGTGAACTCAGAATCCCATTAATGGAATGCGAATAATAGATGTTATCATAGAATAAAATATGTCATAATTAATATATAATTGTGAATAATTACATACATATGAAAAATTATTAATATCATAAGAATGTATAATAATAAGTTTGTATAATATAATTCAATATATATAATCAAATTATCATAATAGTAAATATTATATATCATAGCTATTTATATAATCTCAAAGACATCAATAAGTAATTTTTTTTATAATTTGGAAATATATAATTTCAAATATCCTAATCTTACCACATAGTCTTTGTTTCATGAAATCATATGTAGACATGGATGGTTTTTTCTAAATATTTATTCTTATATTCCTCATGTGACATGTTGACTACATGTAGTGAGCCCCACCAATCACTAATGGAATGTAATTCCTTTAAAAAATGAATGGGTATATACATAATCAGTATAAAAATTCATATTGAAATACTATCATATAAAATATAGTTATTTTTCCAAAGAAATAATTATGACATAATTAGAATTAATTAACTATAATATATATTATTCTATCAAAATATTATATCCCCAATAAAGCATTATACTCATACAATTTTTTTGACATGCATTTAGATAATTTAAAAATATCATTTGAAGATTTCACATGGAAAATTACTTATTTCAATTTGAAATCAGTTATTCAAAATATATAAACTATTAAAATAAAAAAAACATTTTCATTGAATATAATCATGAAATAATGTAATTATTCAATGAAAATAATTGTAATAAGCATGTGATATTTTGTATGTGTTGTATGCGAAAACAAATTAGACTTTTACACCATCTATAAATGGTAACTCATTGAGAAATGATAAAGTTATTCTATTTAAAATTTATCTCAAAGATCTAAATGGGAAAAAATTACTATAATTAGCCATTACATTATAGAAAAAATAATCCTGAAAAATTTTAATTAAAAAAATGATTAGTATTAAAAATATTCTCAATTGGATGAAAAATAATGTTAGTCTTCCATTCAAAAAATTATTTAGGTATCATGATTAAATAAGAGAATAAAATTAAATGAAGAATTTTAAATTTAAAAATTATCAATTGGAAAATATAATATATTTAATATAACATAGAATCAATTTATAATACCCACAAATAATACAAAATTATAAACAATACTAACGAATGATGAAATTAGGAAATAAACTTTTAATGCTTTTCAGTCTTTTGAATAATAAACCCCAAGAAAGAATTAAATTGAAATAAAATAGTAAATACCATAAAATTAATTGAAATAATTTTATATCATATAAAAGGGCTGTGTATTAAAAATGTGATGGTTTCAAGGGTTGAATACGACATTTATCTTATTGAAAATAAATTTTTGATAAAACCCCTTATTTTAGGTCCAACATGATTAGTTAGTGTTTTAGTTATTATTTATAATAATTATAAAATTATTTCAATTATATAATGGAAAAATTATTATAGATATAACATAATATATTACCCACTTATAATAGTTCAACAATAATTTCAAATAATTTTTATTAACAAAACTAGTTAATGGAATAATGCCACATTCTTCATGTAAGGTTTAATTTGACAGTTCAATTTCTCATTAAAAGATCATGTTTACACCATCTCCCAGCTTATATTAAATAATCAAATATCAAATATATCTACTATATATATATATATATTTAGATTCATCACGAAATGGTATATATAGGAAAATTAATTATATCATTTATATATATGGTAGACATTACATACGTCTAGAATATGTCTTCATTTATTAATGGATTGAATGAAATTGTTAAATAATAATGAAAAATAACATAATAATTAATATATCATATAAATTAATTAAATATTTTTCCATTATGACCCATGAAAATAAAAAATGAAAATGTATATCAAAGATTCGTAATGGTGGTAGTCTGCACATATGTGTGAAGGATAATATCGGTTTATATAAGGTTTAGAGGGAAAACAATTTTTTTCATTATAATTTCAGAATAATAATTATTTCAATTATATATATAAAATATACTGATTAGTGTAATATTCATAAGCATGCAATTAAAATGTTGATAGAAAATTTATTATATTTCCTCATATAAATGGTATGTCGTACGTATGCATGAGTGATATTATAAAATTTTATATGGTGAAAATTTTAAAGACATTTATTATACCATAATAATACAAAAAAATTAGTTTGTTTTTGAAATTAGAGTAATTAATTTAATAGGGTCAACATAGATTTAGATGATGTAGAAGAATAACGAAACATAATTGATCAGGTAATGCTGATTACCTATTCTACATTAGATTTAAATGGGAATTATTCTAAAGGAAAATTTGAAAGATATTTTGAGAATACTAGTTCCAATAATTAGTGATTAGGAATGATTAGAAGTTAAAAGATAATTTTTTTAAAATATATTATTCAAAAAGTATCCTGAATAGAGTAGAAAGGATTCCCAATTTGAAGTTATAATATGGACACATTTTGAATTACATATTTTAGTAAATTAATATAAAATAAATTTCTATGAAAAATGGAATAAAATTATATAATTTTATGATAATATAAATATGAGCTAAAATACACTTTTGAAATAATATCTTCATATGTTTTAATTATTTTTCTTCCTTTATTTATTAGTTATAACCCATCATAACCGTTTTGAAAATTATCATGATATCAATGTTTTTTACTATTTATGTATCGATAAATTTACAATAAAAAGACTAGTAACAAAAAAATGGCCCATGATATTTTTTTTCCATATTTAATTAAATTAAATTAATATATTATTTTAATATAATTTTATTAATTTATATAATATATTCATATAATATTTTTAATGTTGATTTTTGAAATATATGAAATATTATAATATAATATATTTCTAAAAAATGGACTTTGTTCTAAAATGTCATCGTTATGAATGTAAGGAATATATGGTGTTAAAAAAATTAGAATGATGTTTTTATTTGAAAATATGCAATTTTAAATCTTATGTTATGGTTTTAACCATTGGTTAATATATTTTTCTATTTACTTTAGAAAATAATTATTTTATATTAAATGGTTATAATTTTACATATATGGTAAAAATTGCTTCATAAATGAAAATTTGAAAAAATTTCAAGATGTTACCATATTTTTTTTAAATTCATGAATTTTTATGTTTTTAAATATTATAATAACATATATTTAAAACAAAATGATGTTAATCTCATTTTTGGACAAATTTATATTATTTAACATTTGAAATAACATCAAAACAATATAACTAGTATAAAAATTGTTTAACATAAAATATATCATATATTAATATTAATATGTTTTTTATCCTTCATGTCATAGAAATAAATATTTCATTTAGCATTATAAAATTAATTCACATAATTTTTATTTAATTTTCACAAGAACATTGTTGTTCTTTCACAAGCATTAAGGGTAAATAATTCATCCAAAAAATGTAAATATAAATTTCTCTCATTTAATAATTTATTAATATTTTTATTACCATGATGAACCAAACAAATGTTGTTTATATCCCTATAACTGAATCATGATGGTATTAAATGAAACAGAATAAAATTTTATACTTAATATTTTACATAAATATTTTATACCTCCAAATAACATCCAAATGGAATTAAAAGGTCGTATTATTAATTCATTAATGGTTATAGATGAAATATGAATGTAAAACGAATTAATTACATGTGATTGAATGAATATGAATCCTTATCACATTATCGTTATTCCAAATTATAACATTTTTCATGTACCATGATAAATTTTTTTTACTATTTTTAATATTCATAATGTCTAGACTATGATGACCGAGAACATCATTCCTAGATCTAGTGAACATCGTTATTACATTATGAGGTTTATATGGAATCAAATCACAAATGAATTTTTTTTTTTTTTGGAAAATAAGATTACATACATGATAATAGTAATACATTAGGAAAATTAAACTATGTATAACATAATTAAAAAATCAGCATCCATGAAACTCATTGAATGGATACTTATTCATATGCTACGAAAAGAAAAAATAATGATGTTAAGCTCAAATTATCTGTAACAGTATGTATAGAAGAATTAATAATAAATAGATATGAATAAAACAACATTGAAATTTAAATATTTATGACACAAACCATTTAATAAAAAACTGATAATGAAATGAATACATTTATTTTTTCATGTGAAAATATCATTGATTATATCCCAAAAAAAACTAAAATATCGAAGATGTAACTTATTAATTAATGAAATTAATGACTTAGTCCCATGAAAACCAATAATGTGAAGTGTATTCATAAGATGTTTTAATACTACATATAGAATCCCATTTTATTTGGACAAATCAGTTGAATCGTTAGAACTTGTCAATGAATAAAGGTGGTATATAATTACTAGGCCCAAATATTTTATAAATATCTCATACCATGTAATAGATTAAATTAATTTACCATTTTCCTTCTCAATTATCCATACTGAATGAAGAATATAGATATATCAATATTTTCCTAGAAAATGAAATAAATGTTAATGATTACACAATATGGAGTAATTATATATTGTTCCTGAAATAATAATATCTATCACCAAATATTATGGATATTTAAAAAAAGAGAAATGAAAAATGATTTGAATAAAATTTTTATTTCATTAACAAATTAACAATCTCATAAAAAGTGATATTTTAATGAAAACATTTCAAACTAGGTTATTTTTATATTATAACCCACATGTGTGATAATTATATTTGAAACATAGAATAGAATTAATTATTAGTTTATAATGATATTAAAATAAAAATGGGTGTATATACACTACATTAATGTGAATTAGTGCATAACAACAACTTATTATAAATGGGAAGTAAATTGAGACAAAATCCCTTAGGTTGCATTTTTTTTGGGTTAACGTCTTTTAACAAATTTATAATTTTAATATAATTTTAAAAACATTTAAAATAACCATATAAATATATATTATATCATATATTATGTTATTGTAATATAAAATTACCCATTTTTACCAATCCTTCTTTATTTTCACAATTTCATGTGTTAATTGCCTAGTTTTTCAACTGTGTTTTTATTTATTTCTTATTTTTATTACTACATACATCATGAATATACATAATATGAATATAAATAATGATTTAAATATCATATATAACCATCATATATGTATTTATTTAAATAAATAATATTTTTACAATAGAAAAAATGAATCCTTCCCGAATACGGTAGGTCGTACGTACGCATTAACGCTACTTCCATTTCAATTAGTTTTAAAGGAAAAATAAGTAAAATGATATATATTTCTATTATAATTTTAGATTAATATATATGTTTCATATTTCATATAATTTTATTAAAACCATTTTTATTTAATTCCATATAAATTGTGAACGAATCACATAGCTTTATGGAGGAGGTAGTCTGCACATCCGCAAACAATATTATCATATTCCCACAAAATGGAATGCCTAAAAGAATTAGTTATATCAAAATTAATGAAAAATATTTAGAACATAATTTTCATTATATATATAATCTATAATCTATAAATCCATCACTATTCAAACTTCGATATGTGGTAACACAAGAATGAATGACATCAGTTAGTGAGGTGCCAGTCAGCTATACACATGAACGATGATTGTGTATCTAAATATATGTATGTGTGTCAAAGTGTTGGAATAAAACATAACATATAATTATCTCAATATATTTATTATATTTATTTTAATATATAATCATGGTATATAAAAAATTAAAAATCTTGTGATAGAAATAAAACTATAATGATCAATGAAAAATGATACCTCTTTTTCTAGTAAATTATTTTTATTTTCACCAAATGACCTTCTTGGATTTCATTATGAAAACAATGAGGCAAATATGTTGAGGATATGGATATTGGTAGACTATTTGTTCTTCATTTTTAGGATACGATGTGTCTATATATGTTATAAAAATTGGGATATTGTATTTCTTTTTATACTGGAGAATTAGTGATATTCTTGTATATACCAAAAGGTAAACACTATTGGGACGTCTTCCTAACCTTATACAGTTCCAATACGATAAAACAAAAAATTATAGTGATTATTTCGCCATAAAAAATCTTTTATATAAATAAATATGTGCTGTAAAACCTGGAAATTCCCTGAAAATTTATTTATTAAATAAATAAGAATTTTATTCATGTACGTTCAGTAATCGTACGAGCGGGATTTTATAACTTTTGAACCGGTGATCCAAATTGAAATATGAGGGCACCATTGAACTCGCATTTCCAATATTCACTTAAGAATACTTTCAACTTTATGGTAGTTGGTCGAGAATATAAGTTAGTTTTTTTCTTTTTATAAAATATTATAAAATAATGTGTGCAACAACATTACTTTATTTGAGTCGTCTTTTGGTGTGTGAAGGTTAAAACCTCCATGTGGAGGTTGGAGGTGGGGGCCACCATACCTTAACCACCCTTGAGAGGTTATGGTGGTTGGGAAAAACCGAAATCATCCTCCCATTGAAGGATATATGTGGTGGGGACCACCTAGATTTTAACACTTGAGACTCCCCCCTTAATGATTCCCACTCCTCTAGAAATAAATTGTGTCACCACCACCCAATTAATTTCCAAATCCTCCTTGTTTAATTTTGTGCCATCTCTTCAAATTAACTACGCCAATGTGTGTAAATTAATTAAGGGGAGCCTGTTGACATCCTCTAAATTAATTGTGTCACCTCTCGTGCAATTAATTTGGTAGTGCCGGGTTAATTAATTAACCTTTTTGAAATTGGTACCAATGATTAAAGTAATAGACAATGTATTATTTTGGGCACTCTCTTTTGACGGAGCATGGGAGAAGAGGTAATTCTCTCCAACGAATAATTCTCTTCAATGAAGAATGCTCTCCAATGAAGAACACTCTTCTGACGAAGAACGTTGATGAGGGACGCCTTCAACTATGATGAATGACATTCCCTCTGTCCTTTATCATAGGACCCCTTCGACGTGTGATGTGTTCATCTACCATGGATCGACGACCATCTTTCCATGATTCCAATGAATGATGAACGAAGAATCAAAGGTAGGGGTTTAGTTTTTTATGCATCGTGTTCTTCGTTTCTTTTGAAAATGAAGAACAGTGATGTTTATATTGTACGGGTTGAATATTGTGCTTCATTCTTGAGAACCAATTGTTACCAACCTAAACAGGGAGGGTGCGGGCCAAACCAACATGGAATGACCCCTCCACCGATATTGTTTTGATTGAACCTCAACATGGTGATGAGACGACGATGAAGAAGGAAAAAATGATGAAGGCTCCGCTACCCACGACCTCCGCGAATTGCACCGCCCACACATCGCATCAGTGCTCCTTGCTGAACACCGTCGGCCGATCGGTGGCCGACCCACCTACCCATGGCCTCTCGAAAACCTACCCATGACCCTGTGTGTTGCCTGACCCCGCCGGTGCCCTACCTGGTGCCCCTGCGCGTAGCCTACACCCTTCTGTGCAGCCCCGTGGCCTTTTCGGCCCCACCGGTGCCCTACCGGGTTCCCCGCACACTTCTTGTGCCCCTGCATGCTGCCCGGCACACTGCTCGTGCCCCTGCGTGCTGCCATGCACGCTGCTCGGTGCCTCTAGCACCCTTCTGTGCCCTACTCTGTGACGTGGCCGAACCCGCGGCCTTCCTAGCCTCCAACGCATCCTACCCTGCATACCTGCACCCATCCTGGTGCCCCCCCGCGGTGTCCTGGCTCTCTCGCGGCCACTCGGCTGAGCCGGTGTGCTAGAAACCATCAAAATGACCTAGCAGAACCAGCAGAGCAGAGCCCTCCGGGCCGAGTCATGTCGGGCTGCGCCCTCGCAACGCTCTGGGCCGAACGGGGCCCGAGCCCGGGCCAAACTGCCCTCACAGTCCGCTGGGCCAGGCCCTGCGGACGGGGATAAAACATAGCAGGCTATCCCACCCAATGGGCCAAGTCAAACCCAGCGAATCTGACCATGTTGATGCAGACCGTGTCCGGACTGGATGCGGGCCTATTACTGAACCTTTACATCCTTTGGCCACAACATTGGCACTGGACGACCATTTGACGAACCGTCAGCGGCACTGGTATTCTTGTTGCATAACCATCTATTTGAGTATATCCCACTACTGTTTGGGGTATAGTTGAGGTACGGTCAGGTTGGATCCTACACAAATCCAACCGACCCCCGGGACAAAAATGATAATAACTAACAGACCAAGCGTCTGATTGACACGTTGTCTATTGTGTTGAGACCCCTATGACGTGGCGGACCTTTGAGATAAATCGTCTTGTAACTTCATGATTAGTGGAGTATTTCCCAATAGCTCGTGGAGCGGATCCTTCTAGTGACGGGAAGGCGGAGTGCATAGTCCTAGTAGTTGGAAGACCTGACGACTTCTTGACTGTTTCAACTCAGTGTAATTCGACTAGCCCAGTGGGGAGCACTTGGTAGTTGGCATCATACCCATGGCGGAGGAGCTACTGGTAATTGCCGGCAAATATGTTGTACTCGACAGGAGGAGTACCTCTGCAGGCTATTAGGGGGAGCGCCTAATAGTTAGCGGTGGACCCACATCAGAGGAGTGCCTAGTAGTTGGGAGAAGACCCACGATAGTCGATAATAGGAGTACCTCAGTAGTCCAATGTTAGTGAGTAGATCATCGGTGTTGTCACATTCCCACTGTACTCGATAGAGGATGAGTTCTCCAGCATCCGTGGTTTCGATAATGAAAATATGGGTTTGAGATCAGTCAATGACTTTTGTGTTTTCCTCATGATTGAGAAGGGTTTCTAGATAACTTAGGTATATATATGGGCATATACCTAAGTAATGTTTATCCATTAATTTTCATACTTTTTGGTTTATCCTGATTGGATTTTGTGAGATCTTGAGGGTGTCGGGGTCCCTACTGAGTATCGTTATACTCACCCCTGCATGAGCTATGTATGCACCTTGTTGTGTTGGTTTTAGAAAACAGACATTGGTGACTGAGGCAGAGAGTAGCAGGAATATAAGGTACCCTTAGGTAGACCACTCAGTGTGACGGTACATGGAGGAGACAGACAAACGTGGAGTGCAGAGGAGTCCATATGTACCTACCCTTTTGGTAGGATCCCTATAGGATGACCCAATAGCTTATTTACATTTCATGAGTTGTACATGATTTTCAGTTGAACATGTACCTTCCTTTTGGGATTGTATTTCTGGCCCCTTTTACTTTTCATCACTTCTTTTGTATATAGTTTTACATAGTGTTTTTCATCCACATGTGTACTCTATTGTGTTTTTTCAGTTATAAAGGCATTTCCTTCCCAGTTTAGGGATTTACGCATTTGGTGCTACTCTCTAGCCCCTATCCTATTGAAGGTGGGCTTGGAGTAGTCCCAATATGGCCCTGAGGGACGGCTCGTGACATATTGGTATCAAAGGAGTCACTTCTACCACAGAACATAGGACTCTAATATTTATTTTCTCTAAAACAATATTGTTAAGGGTAATAAGTGTGGGTTTCAGTTCAGGGAGTCTAGTATTGGTGCGGGCAGCCAACATATCCATATATAAGGATCATAAATTCTAATTTCCGACTCAGTGCACAAAAACACTTCTTTTGTGTGTGTTTCGAAAAGTTTTTCTTTAAGTCAGCTCAACTAGGTCAGCTCACCGGGTATAATCTGTTGACCATGACTCATCAATTTCATTCTGGATGCCTCACCTCAAATGACTAGTTAGAGCCCCGAGAGTTGTACACACTGATAGCCCACAGAGAGATGAGGCCTTAGTGTAGTACCCACTTCCAGTTGAGGCACCACCAGAGGCACTATAGGTACTCCTTCTCATTGCGCCACCGATGCCACCAGCCCCAGAAGCAGACGATACACACCACTTGAGCGCATTACATGAGTTCTAGTGCCAGAGGCCACCCAGGTTTAGGGGAGAGATAGATCCACATGTGTGTGATGATTTTATGGAGGCTATGGTGAGAGTCTTTAGGCTTGTAGGTACACCATATGTCTTCATGGAGATCCTTGCAGCCATCCTCCTCCAGGCAGCAACAAGAAGATGGTGGAGCCTGATGCTCCAGGTGCATGACGAGGCGACGCTACTATCGATAGAATTCAAGAGCCTGTTTCGGGCAGAGATTGTCTCAGCCATCTTTTGAGTGGTGCAGATATAGGAGCTACTACATCTACAGTAGGGTAGCATGATAGTAGCATAGTAATCAGTGAGGTTCACCGACCACTAACACGAATCCACATATATAGTACATGGACCATTCTTCAGGGCCCAGACCATCGAGTCGGTGCTCAGGTGAGAGATCAGAGCTCTGATGATCTCACTCAGCATCCTGATGTAGGAGGTTGTGGTAGAGAGAGCCCTCCTAGTGTAGAGTTTCAATGCTAAGACGTCTCCAATAGCGAGAACCACCACAATCCAACACACAGTGGAGTCTTCTACAGCTGATAGTAGACATATTTCACTGAGGTCCAAGGGTACCAGATCTACAGGTGGTCTACTGCACGACTTAGGATCGGTTGTGCGGAGCTCCCAGAGTAGAGACAAATCCAGACATGCTAGGAGCGACAATGTTACTTATGCGGAAGGTTTGTTCACATGGCTCATGACTATCTAACCCACCATTATGATGATCAGAAGATGGTTGAGAGACCTCCCAGACAGAGGGGGAGGTTTGATGGAGGCTGTCCATAGGGAGAAGGCAGACGTGGTAGATGTGTTGGACGTGCATCTGGTGTGGACGGCGTTTCATGTTTTTTCTTCCACCCCCACCAGAAGGTCCACCTCAACTACACGGAGTAGGCGGACTGGGGAGAGCTCAGCTTCAGGCAGCTGACGCTTATGATCATAGTACACCGGAGACGATTCGAGGTATGATCTGTGTATACTCCATATTAGATGCAGTTTTTATAGACCCAGGTTCCAATCACTCTTTCATTTCCACTACCCTCATTCAGAGCTCAGAGATTCAGACGGATCCGTTGGCTTGATCCTTGTGTCTAGAGACTCCTACAGTAGCAGACACGATGATTACCCAATGGTTCCAGTACTGTTAGCTTACTCTAAGAGGATAGATCTTGGACTGGGATCTTCTAGTAGAAGCATCAAGGCCTTACGACATCATCTTGGGTATGGAATGGCTATCTACAATCTATGCTCAGATAAACTGTATTAGGCAAAAAGTGCGGTGTGCCCACACGGATGGGACCAGGTACACCTTCACTGGTGAGAAGAGATCCTTTGCAGCACAATATGGACTTAATCGGAGGAGGGTGCGCTGATCACTAATCAGTTGGCTTTCCTTACCTTCAGAGTAGTTGATGTGTAGAGTCTGACTTATCCTTTAGTGGTGCACCAGTATACAGATGTTTTCCCTGATTATGATCCAGGTCTACCTCCTCGCAGAGAGGTGGTTTTCAACATTGACCTTTACACTGAGATGGCACCGATATCTACTCTAGTATATTGGATGGCTCCTGTTAGGCTTCATGAGCCATGGGTACAGGTGGAGGACTTGTAGGGGAAGGGATTCATCTTGCCAGTGTTTCTCCCTGGGTAGCCCCGGTTCTGTTTTCCATGAAGGAAGATGGGATATTGGGGATCTATGCCGACTACCATCACCTGAACTAGGTGACCAGGATGAATAATTACCCACTCCCAAGGATTGAAAATCTCTTTGATCAGTCGAACGGAGCTCAGTGGTTCCCAAAGATAGACCTTAGATCAGACTATCACCAGCTCAGAGTTCGAGATGAGGGTGTGCAGAAGATGGTCTTCAGGTGTCAGTACAACCACTAAGAGTTCTTGGATATGACTTTTGGCGTAACCAACGCTCCTGCAGTGTTCATGTGACTCATGATTAGGATCTTCAGGACATACCTTGATCGATTTTTCATAGTCTTCATCGGCGACATACTAATTTACTCACCTACTGAAGAGGTGCATGCCTTTAAATTGTAGGTAGTACTGGACACACTCTGAGACCACCATCTTTATGGTAAGCACTCGAAGTTACAGTTTTGGATTCAAGAGGATCACTTATTGGGACATGTCATCTCAGAGGCTGGAGTTGCAGTAGATCCAGCGAAGATTGAAGCGGTACATGATTGTGAGCCACCTATAAGTTTGACAGAGGTATGAAGTTTCTTGGGATTGGCTGGATACTACCAGAGATTCATTCTAGATTTCTCCAGAGTTGTAGCACCACTATCATCCTTGATGAAGAAGAGGAAACCCTTGGTGTGGTCAGATAGATGCCTGAATATCTTTCAAGAGCTAAGGCATAGGTTGTCTAGTGCCCCCATCTTGAGGCTTCAAGAGGAAGTCGTGTGATACGTATTCTACTGCGAAACAACAGGGACCAGACTTGGTGTGTCCTGATGTAGAAGTGAGCAGTGATTGCTTATGTATCTTAATAGTTGAGAAAAGATGAACAGAACTATGATACCCATTACCTAGAGTTTACAGTAGTGGTCTTCACCTTGATGATGTGGCGGCACTATCTGATGGGCGAGCCTTTTATCGTTTACTCTTATCAGAAGAGTCTCAGGAATATGTTCTCTAAGAAGGACCGGAACCTGAAACAATGAAGATGGCTTGAGTTCCTCTTGGACTATGAAATTGATATAGTCAATACACCTGGAAAGGGAAATGTTGTTGGAGATGCATTCAGCAGTAGGTCTGATATAAAACTACTAGGAAAGGTGATGGATCAGCTACCCACTTTGTAGACATCCTTTGTGGATAGATCCGGAGCATCCTTTCTTCAGTCTCTTACAGTCACTCCCCCACTTCTTTAGCATGTCATGGAGGCACAAATTAGGGACGCTGATAGTGAGACATGACCTGCTTAGATATCCATTGGGAAGGCAACTGATGGATTTTATGAATGTGGAGATCACATCATCCTCTTAAGAGGACATACTATGGTATCAGTGTCACTAACGGGGGATGTGATAAGGGAGTTCCACACATCTCCTTATGCAGTACATCCATGAGTGGTGAAGATGTACCGGGACCTCAGAACATATCACTGGTGGCCAGGTATGAAGAAGGTAGTAGCAGAGTTTGTTTCACGGGGCCTCACTTGTCAGTAAGTGAAGGTTGAGTACCAGGTACCAGTAGGCTTAGTTCAGCCCATACAGTTCCCAGAGTTGAAGTGGGATGTGATATCCAATATCCTTGTGACATGACTTCCACAAACATCAAGGTTTCACATCTCGATATGGGTGACTTTTTATCGACTCACCAAGTTGGACCACTTCCTACCGATCATAGAGCATGGTTCAGTAGAGAGCTTCAGACACCTCTATGTACAAGAGATTGTGCCACTACATTGAGTACCTTCCCCTATTGTCTCCAAATATGATGCATTATTTACTTGTCGTCTATGGAAGGGTTTGGAGGAGTCATTCAGGACACAGGTTCGCTTGAGCACTGTGTTACATCCTCAGATTGATGGACAGACTGAGAAGACTATCCAAACCCTCAAGGACATGCTACGTGCATGTGTTCTTGACATCAGCCTCAGAATGGAGGATCGATTTCCTTTGGTTGAGTTTTCGTAAAACAACAACTATCAATCCACCATAGGGATGGATCCTTTCGAGGTGTTGAACGGGTGACCTTGTATATCACCCTTGTGCTGGATAGACCAGGGGGAGTCAGCACTAGTGGGACCAGAGATGCTATGACCTACCACCGAGAAGGTACAAATCATCCAAGAGTAGATGAAGACTGCACAGAGAAAGTAGAAGTCGTAGGCTTATAAAATACATAGGCCTATAGAGTTTGAGGATGCCGACCACATATTTCTACAGGTCTCACCTCGACGAAGTGTATGGAGATTTGGAAGAGATGACAAGTTATCTCTGCGATTCATAAGAACTTTCTATGTCCTCAATAGAGTAGGCGAGTAGTTTACCACTTAGCTCTTCCACATAAGTTGCACCAGGTGCACGACGTCTTCCACGTATCCCAACTGTCGAGATATGTGCATGACCCTTCCCACATCATCGACCATGGAGTGCTGGATGTTGACAATGGGGCGACTTTTACAGTGGTTCCAATGAATATTGAGGATCGATAGGAGTAGGTAATACATGGATGGTCAATACCTCTGGTGTGCGTACGCTTGCATCATGAGATCCTTCAGAATAGAAGATGGTAGCGGGAGGCTCAGTTGCGTGCTTAGTACCCCCATTTGTTCCCATAGTTCAATTTGTAGCTTTAGGGAACATAATTCCCTGAGGTGTGTATAATGTAAAGAACCAGAAATTCAGTGGAATTTTTTTATATACATGGGAATTTTACGAGTCCGCAAAAATTTACGGTGCATGATTCCAAGGCATGGTGTGCTCAGAATCAATTTTTTTGTTTTTTTTCGGTACGTTCTGTAAACGTACGAGCCAGATTTTATAACATTTGAACCAGTGCATAGAATTGAAATCTGAGGGCACCGTTGAAATCACATTGCTGGTATTCACTTAATTGGACTTTCTCCTCAACGGCAGTTGGTTGAGAATATATGTTAGTTTTTGGATATTTATAAATAAAATAAAATAATGTGTAAAACAACTTTATTTAATTTGAGTTGCCTTTGGGTTTCTAGATGTTGAAACCTCCCAGAGGAGGTTGGAGGTGGGGGACAACACACCTTAACCTCCCATGAAAGGTTATGGTAGTGGGTCCCACATGAACTCAACTTCCAATGGGAGGATAAATTAGGTGGGGACCACCCGTCTTTTAGCCCTTGAAACTCTTCCCTAAATGAAGCCCACTCCCCTAGAAATTAATGGTGCCACCACCAACCCATAAATTGCCATATCCTCCTTTTTGAATTTTGTGCCATCTCCCATATTTTACTATGCCAACACATGTGAATTAATTAAGGGGAGCCTCTTGAAAACCTCTAAATTAAATGTGACACCTCTCATGCAATTAATTTGGCGGAGCTAAGATAATTAATTTTTCTTTTTTGAAATTTGTGCAAATGATTAATTCGGGGTCGCCATGATTAGGGATGCCTTCGACTACAACGAACGCACCCCACCCCCTCTGATCTTCTTCCTCAGACCCCTTCGACGTGGGGCATGTTCTTCTACCATAGATCGAAGGCCATATTTCAATGATTTCAACGAATGAAGAACTGTGAATCAAAGTTAGGGGTTTAGTTTCTTTTAAGTGTCATGCTCTACCTTTCATTTAAAAACAAAGAACAATGATTTTTATCTTTTATAGGTGGAATATTGGTCTTCGTTCATGAGAACCAATTGTTACCACGCTAAATGCGGAGGGTGCGGGCCAAACCAACATGGCCAGACCCCTCCGCAAATGTTGTTTTGATTAATCCTCGTCATGGTGATGAGGTGACGATGATAAAGGAAGAAATGATGAAGTCTGCGCTACCTACGACCTCCGCGAATCGCGCCGAACCCATAGCGCACTAGTGCTCCCGGCCGAACACTGCTGGTCGAGTGACGCCCTACCCGCCTACCCACGAGCTCCCGACGCTCTACACGTACCCATGCACACTGCCCAGTGGCCAGCACAACCCCACTGGCGCCCTGCCCAGCCCCTCCGGCGCCCTTCTGGGCGCCCCAGCATATTTCCCACGCCCCGACACACTGCCTGGACCCCCCGAAACTCTACTGCGCCCTACCCGGTGCCCCGACTGAACCTGCGGCCTGCCTGGCCCCTACCGCCGCCTACTCTGCGCCCTCGCACCCAGCCCAGCACAACCACGGAGTCCCGGCTCCCTCGTGGCCACCCGGATGAGCCGGTGTCCCGGCCCCCCTCATGGTGATTCAGCCGAATAGTCCCATCCATACCCTATGGGCTGAGCCGTGCAGGGTCGTGGCCGCACAATGCTCAGAGTGGAACTAGACCCGAGCCCAGGCTGAACTGCCCTCGCGGTCTGCTTGGTCGAGTGCAGCGGACCGGGTCAAGACCTAGGGTACTGATCCAACAAACGAGATAGGTCAGACGCAGAGAGTCTAACTGAGTTGACCCAGATTGGGTCAGCCCAATCTAGGTTGGGCTGAGTCAGTCTGACCAGGTCAGACGGGACCTGGGCCCATTACCGACCCATTACTTCCTTTGACCATAACATTGGCATCAGATGACTATTGGACGAACCGTCAGCGACAATGGAATTCATGGAGCGTAGCTATCCCTTTGAGTATATCCCAATGGAGTTCGAGGGTATAGTTAAGTTATGGTTAGGGTGGAGCGTACACGAATCCAACGAGGCCCTAGGTACTAAAAGGATAATAACTAATAGAAGGAGCATACGATTAATGCGCCATCTGTTGCGTTGAGACCCCTATGACATGTAGGACCATTGAGATACCTCCTCATGCAACATCATAATAGTTGGAGTATTGAAAAGTAGCTCATATAGAGGATCATTATAGTGATTAGATGAAATAGTGAAGAGACCTAGTAGCTGGCAGACCTGACAACTGCTTGATCGTTTCAACTCAGAGTGATTCGACTAGCCTAGTGGGTAGGGCACGGTAATTGGTGGTAGACCCATAGTACTCAATAGGAGGAGTAACTCTACAGGCTATTAGGGGGAGTGCTTGGTAGTTAGCGGCAGACTCACAGTGGAGGAGCACCTGGTAGTTGGCAGCATACCCGTGATACTCAACAAGAGGAGTACCTCAGCAGTCCAAGGCTAGTGAGAAGAGAGTCTGCGTCGCGACAGCCACACTGTACTCGACATTGGAGGAGTTCTCCAGTAGCCATGGTTTTGATAATGAAAAACATGGTATGAGCTGAGTCAATGACTTTTATGTTTTCTTCATGATTGAGATGGGTTTCTAGATAACATAGGTGTATGTAATGGAATATACCTAAGTAATAGTTATCCACTGATTTTAATACTTTGTGGTTTATCCTTGTTGTATTTTATGAGACCATTAAGGTCTCGGGGTCCCTACTGAGTATCGTTATACTCACCCCCTGCACAGGCTATGCTTGCACATCATTGTGTTGGTTGCAGATGACAGACAGTGCTGACTGAGGCAGAGATTAGCAAAACTGGACGGTACCTGGAGGTATACCACTCGGTGTGATGATACACGGAGAAGAAAAATGGACATGGAGTGGTGAGGAGGACATACGTAACTAACCTTCATGTAGGAACCCCGGATGATGACTTAGTAGCTTATTTACTTTTCATTAGTGGTACTGGCTTTTATATTGTACTTGTACCTTCCTATTGGGCTTGTATTTCCGGCCCCTTTTACATTCCACCACATATTTTATATAGAGTTTTACTTAGTGTTTTTCTTCCAGTTTTGTACTCTGTTGTTTTTTTCAGTTATAAAGGCAATGCCTTCCTATTTTAGGTATTTACACCTTTGGTGATAATCGCCGACCGCTAGCCTATGGAAGCTGGGTTTGGGGTAGTCACAATACGGGTCCCGGTGGATGGGTTGTGAAAAATGCATTTTTACAATTTTGTTCCATAGTCATTATGTTTCCATATATATATATATATATATATATATATATATTTCATTTTGGTTTTAAATTTTGTAAACTAGTAATCTATACCATCTAATTCAACAATTATGAATAAATTAAAAAGATATATCTTAGTAATTTAGACCGAGTAAATTCTAAATATGATATATAATAAAAAAAACATATGTATTAAAATTTATTTTAATAGAAGCGCCTATAATGCGCAAAAACACATCTTTAACTTGAACCCTCATATTAATTTTTTTTACTATTCACTGGAATTTTTTTCATTATAAATTATCCATTGATTCAGTAATTTACCAAATTTTATTTTTATTAAAATTTCTAAATAAATTTTTAGTAAAATTAATATTTAATTAATTATATTTATTGCAATAAAATATAATTTATTATAGAATAAAAGTAATGTCAATTTTAACATTATTAAGTTATTTAATATTTTAATATCATATGATAGTTGTAAAATTAAAATATATTATTTTTCAAAATATTTAATAAGAAATAGTGATGTAAAAAAATGTAACATAATAATTAAATTTATTTTCATCACCTTTATTATTTTTAGTAACATTCATTTTATATTTTTATTAATTATGTTATCACAACATTGGTGTTTATAAATCATTTTATGTAACTAATTTTTCTAAATAATATAATCATAAATAATTATAATAAAAAGTACTCATTTATATTTAAGAATGATATATATAAAAGGGAATATGATGTCTTCCCATATCTCAAATAATTGGAAATGTGAATGTTAATGAATTTTCCTTTTTATTATTTCTTCTTACATAAATTATTATACAAGTCACATTCATGATCATGTGTGCCACTAACTCATAAAATTAGAATCAAATGTCAAAATATTAGAAATATGTCAAAATAATGGTTGTTGGAATTTTTTTGAGTCATTTATACAAATTATATTGTATGTTTAATCGTTTAGTAAGTGTTTTTTACGTTAATCGATCTATTAAATTTTAACTACATTCAGAAATATTTTATTTCCCAAAATAAGATGATATTATTATTCTATAATTTTATACTTCTTCCATCCATGTTTATCCATTTTTGAAAATTTAATTAATAAAAATAGTAAATTAAAATTTTATATTAATCTTGCATATGTTGAGAGAAATGGTGTCTTTAATATAAAAAATGTTCAAAATATAAATGTCCTTGTATATATATATTCAAAATAAAAATGATTTCAATGAACTATGTTAGATATATAGATATATAATCTATATATTATTACGCATAATATTATCACTTCCAAAAATGTTAAGGTAATATTCTAATTTGTTTTCAAGACCATTTTTCCTGGAGATCTGAAATTATTTCAATATCTAAGAATGTAAGGAAGCATACATGATGTGTTTCTATTTTATACACACATTATATTCATTTGGTTATTCCATGAACTATTTATACATCACCCCTTAGAACATTTTGCATCGTATGGTGATGTAAAATATTATTCTCTAAAACAACATCCAAATATCTAATTAAATAATATAATAAATTGTTAAATATTCAAAAATATATTTATCCAACACATTTGAAATGAATTCATGGAATTAAAAAATTTAATAACAACATAATGAATCTCTTAGTCATTAAATGCCTAACATGTGAATTTCATCATCATGTTTTTTCTTGTAATTCAAAAATAATTTTAATTACAATAAAATTTTATTTAAAAATTTATTTCTTCTTAATTCCTTAAATATTACATAGATTATGGAATATATTATTTAATTCCTAAAATTCTTCAAACTCCATCACATATGGAATTAACAATGTTGTAATGAAATCATTAATAAGCTCAATGGTACTCAGTAATATCAAATTTACATTACACATTCTAATAATCTATTTATGCAGAAATAATTATATAAATATAAGTAATATATAAAGGGTTGACATTAAATCCAACATATATTTTCAAATAAGATCACATTTTCTCTAAATCATTTACCATGGATATCAGTAACGATCAAAAAACATTTTTAAATCCATGATGAAAAAGTACTACAATACAATAATTGTATATATTATAATCCCAATGCCGAGTACTATACAGATAAAAATTTTAATAGATAAATTTATTGAATTCAAACACATGAATATTAATAATTAATATTTTTTTGGTGGTACAAAAAGCATGACGATCATCCAGTATCCATTGTTGGGGTAAATTTCTTTGACACATGAGACAAAAAAAATTTTAGCGTCCTATATCCTTTTAATTGATGAATTATACGTAGGAAAAAATTTTTTATCATTTTGATCAGAACCATTGTGGCCTTTTTCTACATACTATTAAAAAATTTCCATTCCTTTTATGAATGTAAAATTTTGTTTATTTCTATAATTATTATATGTGGGAAAATAAATTTCCCTTCTTCCCAGTATCTTTGTTTTTCTATGTCATTATCTTCATCAATTATATCCCTTTGAATCCATAAGAATAGAATAATTCATTACCTATCTCATTAGAGCATTATATTTTGTTCTCATATAATAATAATTTTATGGAGACTATTTCAAATATAAATATTAGATCAATATCCTGAACTATATTACCGTTGATACTCATTGTATTATTATCATTTATGAGGTTCAAATCACTTATTTTGGGCACCATTTCTAAATGAAAACATAAACTATATTCTGTCATATAGTTATGGAACATAATATATCATATCCAAACTAGTGACATACAAAAAAATGGACAATTTTATGTGTATGTAATCTAATAATCACAAACATGATTTATTGGTGATGGTCATCTATATGTATACTCAATGATTATAATAGGCCTATGTTCCATAATCTATTTTTTTACTTAATCTCATTTTTAGGGTTTCTACTAAACATCCATTGATACCAAGTACAATGCACCAATCCCAAAATTCATGATCTTGTTCATTACTTTTTTACATTGGAATTATTTCAATTAATAATATATTAATGGATGTAATAAATAAGCAGTTTTGAATGTCTATATTACACATATAATACAAAAAATACATTAGGAAATGTATATAAATCATAGAATAAGTAAAACATCATCATCATTGAATTTCAATAAAAGGATTCCACTTCATAACCTAGGGAATAGAAACATAATAAGGGTGATCTCAAATTCTCAGTAAGGGTATGTAATATGGATGAAATATTCAATCAACATGAATAAATAATCATGGAATGGATAATTACTGATAGAAATTCCATTTAATCAACATAGATTGAATGAAATGAATCCATATAATTTAAAATTTTAAAATATCAATGATAATTAAAATAATAACATAAATATATATGAATTAGATTTTTAATTATTGGATATCATAAATGAAGTTCATGAAGTTCTATATCCGCAAGACATTTCACTATATGGTTTATAAGTACTTGTAGAAACCTATTTAATTTATCCAAATAGATTTGTATCATTATATCCTATTGATTTATCTTCAGGATATATGAAGTCTGAGCCCAACCCATCACTATTTATCCAATTGATTCTATATATCAATTAATATATTTTATTGATACACAATATTATTTTATCAAATTTTTATATTTAATTAAGAATATAGATTTATAAATATTTCCCTTGAAAATAATATAACTTCAAAAGTAGAGACTTTGTGTTAAATTTTTTTAATGGTTAGGAAATAATAATTTCCATCACCAGAGAATGGGGATATTTAAGAAAATTTCCAATGACAAATTATTACAACAAAGTGATTGCTTTAAGAAGATGTTAACAATCCCAAATAAAGGGAATATACTAACGTATCATTAAATGTTACATAATCTTGAATTATACCAATAATTCACATTGTGAATGTTTTCATTAATATAGATTTAGGTTATTAGGACATAACACAAACCCAACAACTAAAATATTAGAAATTAGACACTTATAATCACTATGAATTTTCATCCTAAAATAAATACATTTAAAACTAAAAATGGTTTCATTTCATGTTTGAGCATCATAACTATTATTTTATACCATCTTTGACTTAATAATCTATTAAATCTATGAAGAAAATTACCAAACATGTGACGAGCATAAAAAATATTAATAAGGGATACCCATATAAAAAACTATTATTCTTGCGAAAATAAGTGAACCGTGAATAATTTATCATAATTTTATACTACTCACCATTATAGTGTTTTAAATATGATTCAATTAATATAATGTCATTTTTTTCAAAATTTATAACCAAAATGCTACCATAAACCCATATAAAGAAACACATAACATATAAATGTTACTTTGAACATGATCATACTTAAATGGAATAAACATGTGGTCAACGTCCATACATATCACAAAATTTAATAGCCATATAATAGACTTATACACCCAATGTATTTGAGGTTATTACATAACCACAAATCCTTGTTCTATCATGGTACCACCTATTATTGGTTTCTCACATAACCACATAACATTGTTTTATCATGCAACCACCCATGAAATGTACAATTACCATTAAATAATCATAACTCATAAATATTAAAATTATCAACATTTCACTATTAATATTTCATTTTTAATCACAAGAAATAATTTCAAGATATCGAAATTGTAAGTCCACATTCAAAACAATTTTGAATACCAAAACACCCAAAAAGCCATTCCTTTTTTCATTTAAAGAATAAACTCATATAAAAAAATTTCCCTTTTGAAAACTGATGAATTAAAATAATCATGGAATTTGTTTATTTTACACCTTATAAAAAAGTCATTGGATATTATCAATATATTCCTAAAGGATAGGATCTTTAGACTAATTCTCTTAAAAATGTCATATCATTAGATTAAAGATATATAATTGACATAATTTTATGTGAAAAAAATAATTACACCCAATATAAGGGGATTTTATGTGTTAAATAATCAGAGGTTATTCAAAAATATTCTTTAAAAACTAATCCAATGACATGGATATATAACTCAATGAATGGAAATTGAGTTATGATTTCTCATACAAGGAGTTAAATATGTATTGTACATTAATTATTTTTTATAATAAAATAATAATGTTAATTTATATATTATATAAAACATTTTTTCTGGTTTATTATTTTTTAATATAATTTATAAACATGTTATTAATATTTTATTTATATTTATCTTCATATTAGATGTTTGTCGATATTTGACACTTGAGTAAAACATGACATTGTATTGATGTAAATTTTATATGTTTTCAAAATTCAATCATCTCCAGAACAGTATTGATGATTTAAGTATCACATATATCTAGTATATATGTATTTATAATAAACCATATTATATGGATATAAGAAATGAATTGCACCATTCATAGAGATGGTAGGATGTAAGTATACATGAACACTACATCCATTCAATTTTCATATTAACAGAGTAATTGTTAACTTTTATAAATATATATTATACTAAATTTTTTATGTTAAAGACTTATATTAATCATAGTTTTAGTAAAACTATACTTTATATGTTCCTTTTATAGTGTAAATGAGTTATATCTCTTTGAGGTGACGATATGACACACTTCCTCAAAAAAAATTATCATATTTCCACAAGAATGACAGCTTGAAGGTCTGTCATAAAAAAATTATAGAAGTATAAAAAAATATAATTTTAATATATATCAAATTTAAAAATAGTGTCTCTTATAATGGCCACCATGAGAGGTGGTAGTGGAATATATAAAAACACATGTTTCACGAGGCAGTAGTCCGTCGTACAATGAAACAATACGCGTTAGATACCCATTAATTGGAGGTGTGTTTATGTGTAGATTGAAACCATAGCATAAAAAAATCCTATAAAATTCTGGATACTGGTGCTGTTATGTAATAATAGAACAATCCTCATTTAATATGTGTATAATGGAAATGAAAATAAAATTAATGACAGAAGGTGTTACCTCTTAATCGGCTTACTTTTTTGAAATAAACCAAATGGCTTCTCAAATGTTGTTATAGATTATATGAATATAAAATATATGGAATTTTTTAAACCAAATGGTTCTTTTACTAATAGTTTTAGATAATGTAGGGTACCTTTTACGAAGTGGAATTGAAACCCTTGGAAGCTCTTAAATTATTAAATTATTATGAATTTATTTTCTAGATAAAATATCTTAAAATTGAGTTATATCAAACTAAAATGATGGTATTTGAATGAATCTTTACAAATAATTTTTAGTGTTGTATTTATTTTATTTTAAACCACTTATTATCAGTTTACCATTAATTATTATCTTTTAATATTAATTATTGTAAAAATATTTTAATTATTAAGTGGATAATAATAAAAAATATATGGGGTAAATTTTCCATAATTGGACACTTAATAAACTATTAGACCTTATCATATAAGCATTTTGATTTTAATTTTTTTTAGAAATTTATAATAATTTAATAAATTATTAATTTTACAAAACATCAATTATAACAATTGTTACACTGTTCATTTTACTGAATTGTAATAAAATCTACAAAGTGAGATAAATTTGAACAAAAATAGTTAATATCATTTTAAAATGATATATTATCCTATAAAAATCTAGTATGCCATTTATTATTTTATATATTCTTTATTATAATATTTATATTATCATTCATTTGATTCTTTTAATAATAATGATATAACTGCATCATCATTCATTCATAATTAAATTTAATTATTTCATGTATAAAAATTATAAATAAAATACCATGATATGTGAAATATATTTATATTCCAAATGAATAATTATGTATTAATATATCACTTATATGAACCCATATTAAAATTGTGTTATTATGAAGATAAATGTTTATAACATATTTTCCATTACTTTAAATAAAAATTTAAAAGTGTAATAATCAGACCCATGTGGCTTCAAAAGGATAAATTTTCAACCAAAAGGTTTTATTTCTCAGTAATGTCTCCTCCAATGGGATTAGGGAAATTTTTTTGGTAATATTATATTACTATAATATTATTTTTACCTATATTTACTCGATTTTTACATTAACTATGGGAAATAAATATAAATAGTAATGTTACATTTTGTAATGTCCGAAAATAAAAGGGACTTGTTTACATAATTTGGTCCATCTGATTAAAAATATTAAATCCAATTATATAAATTAAAAACACATATTTTCTATAAATTATTAAAAAACTTAATTCTCATTGTCAAAATAAGAAAATGAGTTTTTTAAAATTAAAAACCATCCAAAAATTAACATGAATTTATATCTAATTTCAATGAGAAATTATGACCAATCAAAAATATCATATAAAGTGATAAAAAATTATACTATTTGAATTCAAAATACAATTAAAAGGAAAATCTATCCATAAAAATATGTTATCTGAATAAGTAATATTGAATAAAATTTCATTTTTTTACAATTCATTAAAATATGAATTTAATCAGGAAAATACCAAAATTCATCCAAAGTAAAATTTAATCTCCAGATTTCAAAGAATAAATACATTTTGTCAAAAATAACATATAAAAGTGTCAATAAACAAGATTTAGATTTGTTATCCATCAAAACGTAGTGAAAATGATCTTTTTTTTGGAAAAGAAGACTTTTATTCGTCAAATTGAATTTGTTCTTATATAATATAAATGAAAAATATAATATTGTTTATAAATATTAAATTGAATATATTTGATATATATTTACTTAAAAATAACCATAAAGAGGGATTTAATAATTTTATAAACTCTTATATTTACATTTAAATAGTATTCAATAAAACAAATCCTTCATATTTAATTAATTTTTATTTAATTTTCTAATTAATTTTTTAAACAATGTAAAGATATATAAACATGTGTAGAAAATATTTTCATAATTTAATTAATCCTTTTCATTCCCACTATTATAATGGCTACCTGATATATATCATAATGATATTAATTTATTCATTTATGCTAAAATTGACATATCTTGTATGCTATCAAACATAGTGTTTCCTTTTAAAAAAGTGTGATGTTACATTCGCCCCTTGTGATGAAATTATGTCCTCAAAATAGTAATTCGAGCCGCCAACTATGGAATAAATTTTAAAATTACCTTTATTACATTACCACATTTTAAAAAAGAATTAAAAAGCTACCACATTAAATGAAATAAATAATGAATGGAGGTCACATGAGGTAACACATTCTAGGATTCCATGTAAGAAAATATGGATTTTGAATAAACTGTAACCGTTAATTTTTTATGGAGATTTATAAAAATCATGACTATGAGAAAGTTAGTAATCAAAATTCCATAATGTTTTGATTGGTTTAAAGGTAATTGATTTCATAGTAGGAAATTTAAATAGATAATGTTTTATTAATATTCCTTCATCATGTTTTGGAATTATTTTAATACATAGAATAATAACATAAGGATATATAATTACAAAACAATTAGAGTATCATCAACTAATCAAAAACTAAAAAAAATTCTTTTTCCCAAATGGATGAGTATTCATGCTGAATTTCTCAGGTCTAAACACCTAGAATTAACAACTTGACAATCACGTAATCCAAAAAATATTAACTATCTATTTACCCTCTAATGAAACACTATCCAACACAAATATTATTCTTACAAAGTAAGAAAAATATCTAATGTAATTAAACTGTTATATGATAAAAACTACATAAATTTCAAAAAGTCATCTTGTATACAAAAACATTATCATTGACCATTCAAAAAAATATTTATCCTTGAAATTCCATTCAATAATCCAAACTAACATTGAAAAAAAATTAAAAATGACTTGATCACATAGTATTCCATGATAAATATTAACATTTATCTATAAATAACATCGACCACTCTTAAAGTATCAAAAAGAAAATTAATTAAAATAATCATAGATTTTCTATGATGGATTAATAAATTTTATAAATAACACAATTTATATAAGTCCAAAATTAAAATCATATATTCTTCCAAAATATAGTTAAACCATTAATCCATTAATAAATCACAGTGTTCAATTTACTTTAATTTGATAAAGATCCTACAAAAATTTAATGTCTTATTTTAATTCATGCATCATTAGATTTTAATTCAAATAATGGAAGTAGAAAAGGAACAAGATAGGTTATGGAGATAAAAAATGGAGGCCATAGGAATCCCCTTAGATCATGTTCACTCCATCTAGTTTAAAGATAAAAATATTTAGAAGGAATGTGATATTGGAATATTGATCTTCATGTGAATTATGATGATCCAAAACCTTGTTCCCCACATTCATGTGTGAGTGACATTGATGTTTCCGTTAAGAATATTCTTTCATCCCTTGGGGATGTAGGAAACCGACCAAGTTATATGTCCTTTTTCATGAAGCGAGTCATGAATGATTTAGGAGTCAGTTTCCACCTTGGATGGGATGACATTCCTATGACTGTAGGGAGTGAGCCATGTTAAAACTACATTGTCGTCCACCAGGATGGAGTTTTTGCTGCCATAGTGTTCTGTTAAGGATAGAAAAATTCTCCTCATATAATCAAAAACCAAACCTCGGGATTTCCTGTCACCCACAATGCATGATTTTTCCGTATTTAGCTTAAAATAATATGAAGGTGGAATCCATCACAACTATTCATCCAGTTGTCTCGAAATGGAGGAATGATCCACTAGAGAAGAAGCCCATAGAGAACATAGAGAGGGCTATTTCACTTAGTTGATGAGAATATTTCCAATATCAATTAAAATACTCTTTCCCCTAAATACAATGGACCTCTCTATGGAAGGAGTCCCCTCACATAAATCTGGGTTTCTAGAATGCCATACACACCAAAAATATTCAATAGGAATGTTGGATAATTCATTAAAGTTCAATAATTTATCATCCTCCCCTTGAATCCAATGCTCTAAAAAAGTTTCATCATGATATGTGTGAGAGGAGAAGGATGTTAAAACCCAATAAAATCTCTACGACATATGAGGACCAGTAATTATCAATGATGATATGGTCAATACTCTCTTCATGATTGTTTTTACATTATGGGAAACTAGATTTAATACTTATACCAACCTTTTTAATGCTGTCTTCTAAATGAAAATCCTAGTTCCTGATCGTCCAATTGGTAGAGTTATATTTAAAAGGTAATTTGTTACACAATACAAAAAATTCCATCTATCATGTTGGACCCTTGTATTGGTAACCCTTAAAAATCCATAAATGAAAATTTTTCAGATTTTTATGGGCTGGAAACACACTTATCTGGCTCTAATAAAATGTTAATATAATCAAAGACTTATTTCTAGTTATTTTCAAGGAATGACCTTAATAAAAGCCGATGATTTCATTCCTACTAAGAAGAAATTCTAGGTGTTGAACATCCCAAGTAACCAATAACACTACCTACCTAGTTGTGTTATTCGAAAATGTTATCACCCTCTCCCACAATCCATTTATAGTTATCCTAAATTATTTGGATTTGGGGTTTGATATTGGACCATAATGGGAAAACATTCACACCTTACTCTTCCTTGTTGTTAATGATGTTATGAGTGTAACGACATAATGTTTTTCATTGGAAATCTATTTCTTATAAATATGTCATATAATCACCTGAAATCAAAAAAGAATGAACTAATATGTCCTATTCGACCATTAAACATAAGTTTGTCAAATTTGTGATTTGAATATCAAAAATCTGTCATACATGGTTACGGTCACTACGTTATTTGGAGTCTAATATAACAAACATAATTTCTGATGAATAGTTACATACCCAAATTAATATTAATATTATCCACAAAAATAGTGATATAACCTATTTAATAGTAATCATACCTATAATAGTATATAAATAAGATTCGAGTTGATGTTTGATATACCAATATCATGTAATGAGAAAATAAATGTTTTGAAATTGTTATTTTTTGAATAAATTATAATTATAATTAAATAATAAATTGATCATATTTAGAAAAATATTTATAAAAAATTAATTACATTTTGGGATTCAATATTTGGAAAAATGGTTTTGGTGATGTTTTTGAAATTTTCAAAAATATTTGAATTTTTGGTGAATAATAAAAAAACAATAATATACAAAATTAATACATTATAACTAAAATCCACTATTTTATACAATATAAGTGATGTAAGCACCCAAATCATGAACCCCCTTGAACTTATGAATTTTAATGGTCATGTATCACAAACTATTTCTTATCTTGTGAATAAATAATAAATTAATGTTTATAATATTATGAAAGCCTTCCTCCGCTCAACTATAAATACAACTCATCCTTACATATTCTATTAACACTTCTCAAGACTTGGTACTTTACAACATTCATCCCAAATAACTTCCAATGATCCTTAACAACATCTAAAATCCCATTGTCTCTTTAATATACGAAATCCTATTCCCTTAAGTGGCTCTCAGTGGATGTAAACTCTAGAGGTAGATTCCTCTTACAAATTTCATTATTTCTTTTAAGTTCTCTTCTTTTATAGTTTATTTCATCAACTACCTTCACCAAAATGGTATGATAACTATATTACCAAATATTTACTAGAATTATATTATGATAATTTATATTTATTTATGTTTTCTCATTTCACTACCTATTATGTGAATGAAATGAAAACACTTTTTGAGATTGTTAATTTAGCACCACACAAGAATGACATGTTATCAATTTTTTTAAAATCATAAATTGTGGTATTGAAACCATATTCATTGATGAACAATACCATAATATATGTATTATTCCTCACTTATGGTTTTGTTATCTTTTTGTACACATGTTTTTGGTTTATAATTGAAAACGTGTTTATTATGGCCAAAAAACTGGAAATTAACCCAATAAGATGTCACTAAAGTTTTATAAAATGATTCAACATAACCATGAGTAAATTTTTTTTTCAGCCATGTAAAATTATGGATTTTAAATAATAATGTAAAAAATCAAATTTGTAAAACCAACATCAACATACATGTCTATCTGAACATGAACTGATCATTAAAACAAAGCAAGAAAATATATCCAAACAATGAAATTGTGCCTCTTAAAAATCCAAATGGCTATAAATAAATATAAAAATGATATAATAATTATTTTTAATATGAAATAGGTTCTATAATTTTTAATTAAAGAACGAATTTTGTCAGGTCATTATGTTCAAGAAAAAATCAGCATCAGAATTAATATAAGGGTACATCTCCATTTCATGTTTATACAAGAATGTACTCTATTCTAAAACATTTCATGTGTTGTCCCTAATGACAGGGAATCATTTTTTACCAATTACATACTGGCCTCATTACATTTAAGTTACGAGAAACCCCTTTTTATTGCATGAAGCTCTCTTAAGTAAACATGATAACATGGTGATAATCTGTATGGAATTCTACATGAATCTCCTTTATTCATTTGGTGTTATATATATTTCTTTCTAAAAAATTAAATCGGTATTTTATTTTTATTTAAATATTATTAATTATGTTTATGTGCTCCAAAAGTATTTCTCAAGATCCATCCCTCATTCTCTGTCACCGATATATATTCTTTTAGGTGATTCACTTCTCTATACATCCCAATAACCAAATTTTTGTAAGGGAAAATTCCAAATTTTTACCCAACATCAAGTGTAATCTATCCACTATTCTAAGCCTCCATTTAGATTATGAAATACCATTTTTATGAAAAAACTGTTGTTTAATTCTCATTTTATTTAAAATTGTATTCCATTTTTTATTTTAAAAGCTCTGTAATATTTTCCTTAAAACTATAAAAATATAGTTTAATACTCCAATTTCACAAATAAAATTCATACAAGATGTATCTTATGTTTTATATCACATTCCATGATATATGCCTATTTAATTTCCATGTTTTTTTTCTCATTCCTTTCATTCATAGACACTTTCATGATACACCCATTGGATATTCTTTATGTCATGATTCTGGTACCCAATTTTTTTCATGGGTAAGCCTTATTTTTAGGTAAGAATGATTATGTATTATTATTTATGTCGCAAACATATTCCTGAAATATAAGATGGGTGAACCAAATAGATCTCTAATGAATTGTGTAATGTTGATTCTGAAGTTATGTTATGTGTGATGGTCTTAGCAGTTATCATTGGCCTATGCTACTATGTGAAACAGTGTAGGCGGTAATCCATGGCATGGGATACTATGGAAAATGATTTTGGAGGTTTTACTTGAATCATAATAAATTAATGTTTTATGTTTCTGTCACATTTATAAGATTCAATGTTTGAATGATCCCATATTTATTTTTTATGAATCCATATATTACATGCCTTTTAATATCAGCATGTCATGCCTTATTTCCCATGTGCTAAAGATTTTTTCTTATGGTTATTCCATTACTAGGATTGTAGCTCATCCATTTGTTCATGTTATCCATTGGATTTCCTATGAAGATGTATGGGAACAATGGAAGATATGATCTCATTGATTATTTTAAATAAAATGTAGTTTTTATAATGTTTGGTTTTGTACCTAGTCTTCCATGATACTAGACATTAGGATCCTTGGGATGTACTATGGTGTATAATTATTCACAAAACCATGTAATGTTGAATGTAATGTATATTTTTACTATATTTGGTATTATATTATCATCTAGATATTTTGGGAGATTAAGAATATAGAACCTTTGGGATAACCATATGTATGAGATGAAGTATAAGAAAATATCCCTAAAACATGGTAAGTATAGTGTAAATGATTTATTAAAAAAATAAATCCATGTTTGGATATAAGATGGTTGATGTGGATCTGGATCATATATACATAGGAGTGAAAACGTTAACAAGTTGTATCGAGATTTACTCGAGGTATCTAGGTAAATAACATCGGGACTTGTAGCACCCTTAGCTTGAAACTCTCGGGGAATATTCTATAGTAAATTCCTATGCTTAATACAAACTATTATAAAGGGAATAAAAATATTCCATAAAAATATATGTTAAGAAATAGATCAAGGATAACCTAGATAAAAACATAAGGGATCACAAGTTAAGAAATACTTTTCCCCGATTAATTTTTTTTTAAAAAGTTCCCTTTTTAGGTTCAAAAACTAAGAATTGAAGACCTGTAATTTTTTGTTCATTTTTTAGTTAATTTAGTTAAATAGAAGAGAACATTCATAAATCCTATGTGATAGATAATGTGAATATTTCTCTAATGATATTCTTGATATGATGGGATCAGTTGCTCAAAACATCATGACAATACTTACTCAGCTGGCTCACGTTATGAATAATAAATTGAATAATGTAGAATCCCCTCCTCCACTATGGAAAGTTCACGATTATTTTGAGTCATTTATCCCGAAATGGCCTCACATGTTTTGTTGATCTTTTGATCCCCTCCTTGCAGAATATTGGATTACCACTATTGATATGATATTCTTCATCCTCTAGTTCTTAGAATATGAGAAAGTTATATTGGTGATCTATCGTTTTAATGCATTAGCAGATCAGTGGTGGAAACTGATCAAGGATACAATTCCCCAAGAGGAAATTGATTCCATGGATAGGGAAGAATTGAATATGTTGTTTTTCAAAAAATATTTTCCTTGAAATCTCCATCTCAAAATGGAAGGAGATTTCCTCGCTCTTAAGAAGAAGGAAACTGATTCCATCGAGGCGTATAAAGTAAACATTAAATGTTGTGCTAGATATGCCTCTATATTTTTAAATTAGTTTAAAAGCATGGTTGATCACTTATTTAGAGATTAAAATATGAGGTTATATAAGGGGTTGGTGATTTGAGACTTCCACAGTTGTGATGGGATTTTCAGTTTACGCCCTCATGGATGAAATCGAGATTGGAGACTCTCAGTGGTGTCGTGGGACCATTGACCATAAAAAGAAATGGATAATTACATGGAAGGTTAAACAAATAAAATCCAATGATGGAATGAATCCCGAATATGAAACTTGTAAAATATGTGGGAAAAGAACCCTATGAACTATATAAAGGGAACCATGAATTTCTTCAAATGTTGAAATCTAGGACATATAGACAAGAACTACTGATGGGAAATGAAAAATACTATAAATGACGAAGAAGAAAGGAATGTTAAGATCAACACTTAGCTCATGGTGTTTCATTACAACTTCGAGTAGCATGTGCATTATGTAGACAATTTCCCTAAGCCATGGGCTATTAGAGGAAATCAACAACAACCTCCAGGGAAACAAGGAAGGGATTGTGGTAACACTACATTTGAGGTGGATTTGGAAAAAGATTTGTTGAAATGTATTCTAGTTATTCATTCATGAATATATAATTTACTATTTGAATCTATTTTCTACGCATTATTTCACATCTTGCATGTTTAGTAAAACTATTCAAAAACCACATCAAAATTTAGAGGACATGTTATCTGTCAGAACAATGAATGGGGAAATCATTGAATCCATGGTTTGTAACTCCTCATTGGTTAACGTTTATGGACTTATCCTCCAAAAAATCTCATCATACATCCTTTAGTGGAGTTCGATTCTAACTTGGGTATGGATTGTCTATCTTAATTCAAAGACAATATCAACTGTCATGAAAGGAAGACCAGCCTTCATATCCCAGATCATCTTTCAATTTTTTATAAGTGTAAGGATGAATATAGATATTCTTTTGAATCAACATCTCAAGTGTGGATATTTATTTTTTTATCCAGCATATCTACTAGAAATGGTTGGGAGAATGTAAAGAATCATGCTAGATTATGGGAAAATCTTGTGGGATTACCCTGATATTTTCTATGAATATATTCCTAGTCTTCAACTGACTGAGAGCTAGAGTTCTCAATTGAACTTATTCCAGGATCTCTATCTATATCAATGAAATCATACAGAATAACCACTGTAGATCTGGTATAGCTGAAGGAATAGTTACATGAGAATTTGGAGAAGGGTTTTATATTTCAGATTTCTTTACTATGGGGAACACCAGTCCTCTTCTCTATGGAGATGTATGGATCAATGCACCTTAGTATTGATTATTGTGAGATCAATAATTTCACAATAAAGAGCAAGTATCCCATTTCTCAGATAGATGGCTTGTTTGATCCCCTTTTTGGTGACTGTTATTTTTATAAGGGGGAACTTCATTCGGGATATCACCAATTGAAGGTGAGGAAGGAATATATTCCCAAATATTCCCTTTGAATGAGGTATAAAAACTATGATTTCATAATGATTCCCTTCAGTCTCACTAATTCTCCAGCAATTATTCTGGATTTAATTAATATAGTCTTTAGGGATTACCTTGAAAAAATTGTGGTAGTCTTTATCGATAATATTTTGATATAATCTATGATCAAGGTGGAATATAGGAATCTTTTGAATAATGTGGTAAATACATTGAAAAGGGAGATGTTGTATGAAAATTACAGAAAATGAATATTTTGGATTGAGGAAGAATCATTCTTGGGACATCTTATCATAAGCAAAGAGATATTTTGGAACCCTTCTAAGACAGTGGGAATATTAGAGTGTCCTAAGAAAACATCAATATCAGATATCTGTAGCTTTTTGGGTATTTTTCGGTATCATCGATGATTTTTGAAGAAAAATTCATGATTTTAAACCCTAATTACCTATCCAACATTGATGGGAGTAATGATTTTCTTCAATCATGTATGTGAATACAGGTTCAAGGAGTTGAAAAACAGGCTTATCGCTATACCAGAACTCATACTACCAACATGTGGAGAACTATTTGTGGTGTACATTGATGCATCAAACAAGGTCTTATGCTATGTATGGATTAAAAATGATAAAATGATATCCTAAACCTCATGTCAGCTGACAATCCCTGAGAAAAACTATTCTAGACATGATCTGGAGTGGACAGCTAAGATCTTTGTGTTGAAAATATTGTGAAATTCCATCTTTTTGGATAAGTTTGAGATATATTTGGATCAAAACAGTCTCAAAAATATATTCACATAGAAAGTACTTAATATGAACCAATGAATATAGATAGAGCTCCTCAATTATTATGAACGCCCAATCCACATCAATTCTGTTAAGGAAAACAAGGTTGCAGATGCTCTAAGCAGAAATGATCATGTGTCTTTATCAATGATGAGAATTTAAAAGGATATTATCTTTATAGATTTTTAGAGGTCAGACATTAGAATAATTATGTGATGAACATCATTAATCATTTCTCAAATTATTTCATAACCATCCATTTTAATGAAATTAACATATGCTCAATGAAAAGATGTGGAACTTTAGAAAATATTGAAAGTTATAAAAAATAGAAATCCTATAAGTTATTGATTAATATAGAAGGGGTGGTAATCTTGGGATCATAATTATGTGACCCATTTGATCCAGAGATAAATAAATATCTCTTAAATGATGCAGATTGCTCGACCTTATCTAATCACCAAGAGAGAACAATGATGTATTGAGTTATACGAGAATACTATTGGTGGGATAATATGAAAAGAGATATTGATGAATAAACATCAAATTGCATGGTATTTCAGCAATATAATGTTGAGTGGAAAATTTATAGGGGGATGATACAACCACTACCCATACCAACATGGAATTGTGTCAACATCACCATGGACTTTGTCCACAAAAATACTAGGACATCCAGGGAAAAAAATTCTTTATGGGACATTGTGGATCATCTAATTATGACATCTAAAATTATCACAAATCAAGATTTCTTCTCATTATATCAACTTGAATGGATTTTCATCCATGAATTTTAAGTCTTCATAGAGTAAAACTATCATTTGTATTTGGTCGTGATATGAGATTCACCTTAATGTTATAGAAACGTCTCCAACCTGATATATGGACTGAAATAAACTTCAGTATGGTTAATAATCCTCCAACTAATGGTCAATATGAGGGAACTATTGAAACACTAGATGATATGTTGAAAGTATGTTCTATGTATATCAAAATAGGATGGGACCATCATATTCTACTTATTGAATTATCCTACAACAATAGTTACCAATCCATCATCCAAATGACATCATATGAATCTCTTTCTATGAAAAGATAAAGAAAACTGGTGTGTTGGGATGATTTTGGTGTGTGTAATCTGTTAGGACCTAAAATGGTCAATGAAGTGGTAGAGAAGGTGAAATCCAATCTGAAGTACATCATGGAATCCCACTGTAATTAAAATTATTATGTGGAAAATCTTTAATGAGACTTTGAGTTAAAATATGGGGACATCATATTTCCACACGCATCTATGTGGAAGAAGTTCACAGTATTTGGATTGAAAGGGAAGCTATGTCTCAGGTACATTGACCCTTACAAGATCCATGGTCACTTCAGATTTTTGGCATATCTATTAGCACATTCACCTACTATGTCCAATGTACATGTTGTATTTCATGTATTCCTATTATGTAAGTACATACCAGATCATTCACATTTACTCTCTTCAGAGGTGGTACAGTTGGAGTTTGATCTTTCTTATGAGGATCAGCCAGTAAAGATCATGGATTGTAGGAAAAATTTTCTACGTTACAATGCAACTCACATGGTGACAATACTATGGCAGAACTATATGTATGAAGAGGAAACAAGGGAACTATAGGTGGTAATGAAATAAATGTACCGACACATGTTTATGGCTTAAAATTTAAAATGAAACTTCTAGGGATAAATTTCATAAGGGGGATGAATTAGACAACCCAATTATTATCAATGGTAATTACATTCATATAAATATGTCATTTTGCAACATTAAATAATAATAGAAAAAACTACTATGTGATGTTTCTCCTTTAAACATATGTTTGTCACTTTTGTTATTTGAATTTGAAGAATCTAACAAAGTTGTGATTAGTATGTTATATGGAGTCTAATATGACCAACTTAATTTTTGATGAATAGTTACATACCATTGTGAATAGTAATGTTACCCTTACGAATATTTTCATACCCTAATGAATAGTAACCATACCTATGATTTTATATATATACTACTCAATTGTATGTACAATATACCTAAATATTTGAATAAGAATATATATATATATTAATATTGTTATTTTTTTTTAAATTATGATTTCAATTAAATATTAAATTAATGATATTCGTAAAATTATTTTTAAGAAAATATTTCATTTTTGGAGCCTACATTTTTAAAATTAGTTTGGGTAAATTATTAGGATTTTTCTGAAATACACAAATTTTTGGTAAATAGTAAAATAATTAAATTTACATTATAAATACATTATAATTTAAATAAACTATTCAGAACATCTTAAGTGATGATAGAAAAAAAATATATAAATCAAATGCACATATGAATATTCTAGGTCATGAAACACTAATTAATAATTTCCTTTTGAAGAAATAATAAATTAATGGTTATAATATTATTAAACCCTTCTTCCCCTCCACTATAAATACCACCAATCCTTACTACTTCTCTTAACTCCTCTTAATCCCTGTGCCATGAAAATATTACATCCAATTCTATTCCCAAAATCCTTTATCATTTCCAAAATCCCCTAGTCTCTTCACTATTCAAAATACTCACTCTTTATGAGCCTCTCAAAGGAGGTAAACAAAAGAGTTAAATCTCTCTTTCCAATTCAGTTATTACATTAATTTCATTTATATTCTTGATTGTTTCTTCACATCCCTCCACCCAAATGGTATTATAACTCCCAAAAAATACATTTACTAGAATTATATTATTCTAATGCGATAATTCATTTTCATTTCTCCTTTCCCCACCATTTATTTGACTGAAATGAAAATTCCATTTTTGATGTATTAATTATGCACAATCAAGGATGTCATGATATCAATTTCTTTTACCATCATTAATTATGTCCATGAAACCATTTTCACTATTTAAATAGACCATAATATATTTATTATTCCTGATACACTGTTCAAGAATCATTTTGAACATATATTTTTTGGTTTATAAAATGAAACATGATCATTGTGAACAAAATACCGCTAATTAACTATAACGGACGTCACTGATGTTTTATATAATGATCCAACATCAAATTAATTAAAAAAATAAAAAATTTCAACCATGTATACTTGTGGTTATTTCATAATAAAATATAACATCAATTCTATTCAACCACCTTCATTATATATGATTATTTGAACCACAACAGAGCATTAAAACTAAGCATGAAAACACACTCGAACAAAGAAATTGAACTTCTTAACAAATAAAAGTTGTTATAAATAAAAATATAAAGGTTATAATAAATGTATTACATATTTAATAGGTTTTTTAATTTTTTATTAATAAAAATAATTTTCTTAAGTAATTATGTTCAGGAAAAATCACTATCAGACTTAAGGTATATGATCTCTCCATTTCACATTTATTCATGAATGTTCTCTTTGTTATGACATTTTATGTGTAATCACTAATTATGAGGTATGATTTCAATCCTCCAGTATATTTACCACATGAGGTATAAGGGATGAGAAACCCCTTTTCTCTCTCAATAATTGCTCGTATATAAGCCTGATACCATGCCGATAATCAGTAAGGGATTCTACTTGAATCTCCATTATTCCTTGGGTTTATCAATATTTATTTCTACCAAAAATATGTTTTAATATATTATTATTTTAAACATATAATTTTTTTATATTAACCAAAATAAATTTTCAAGATCCATTTACCATTCACTTTTAGGTTTATATGTGCTTTTATGTTATTCCTGACTTGATACATCCCAATTAGAAAACTTGTTGTTAGGGATCCTTCCAAATTTTTACCCAACATCAACTGCACTCTATAATATTTTTTAGGCCTCCATTGTGTTTATGTATGTAGTAATTTTATTGTGAAAACATTCTTTGTCCACTTTGGGTTTTATATAAAATAATGTTCTCACTTCTATTTTAAAATCTATATATAATTTTTCCACACAACCACACAAAAATGTTTTAATGCTAATATTTCTCAAAGATATTTCATAAAAGTTGCCACATCTATTTGACATAGAATAGAAATATATATTCCAATGTAACTTTTATGTAATTCTAATTGATTTCATTCATTGAAACTTTCATGATACACCCATTGGTTGTGTGTTTTGTCATGATTTTGGTACCCAATTCTTTCCGTGGGTAAGCCTTATGTTTATGAAAAATTAATTATGTACAAATATATATGCAGAAAACATATTCATGAAATGTAATATGGGTATTCCAAAGTTGAGATCTAATTAAATTGGTAAATATGTGTCTTATTAGACGTTATGTGTGATGGAATTGGCTTTTATCCTTGGCTTGTGCTACTACGTAAAATAGTCTGGGTAGTTAGCCTTGGCTTGTGCTAATATGGGAAACAGTCCTGGTGATTTTCCTTGAATCATTCAAAACTAATGTTTTCTATTTATGTCACATAACTATTATTATATGTTTGAATGATCCCAAGACTTTATGTTATGAATCCATATGTTTCATCCATTTCTATATCAATATGTCATATGTTATATCCCATGCGCTAATGTATTGTTCATAGGGTTGTTCCCTTACTATAATTTTATCTCATCCCATTGTTCATTTTATCCATAGGTTATCCTATGTAGATTTATTAGCACAATGGAATATAGGATCTCATTTTGGAGTATAAATAAGAGTTTGTTTTTATAATGTTTTGTTTTGTACCAAGTATTCCAAGACACTAGACTTTATTGTCCTTGGATTGTAATCTGATGTATAATTATACTTAAAACTGTGTATTGTTATATGTAAAAGGATATGGTTTATATTATAATAAATATTCTTCACCCATTACATTAGTTGTTCAATAATTTCTTATTCTATATGTGCAGGAAGGCAATGAATAATGTTATCTAGTCTCTTCACATTAATCCCTCCATCATGGATGGGCCTATTCATCTTATCCTAAAAGACCGAATGTGTTTTCGCTTCTGATATATCACCCCATATGATGGCTTCAAAAATTATATCAATGGGTTTTGTAACTCCTTTTGGAACATTAGAGGCATAAAAAACATGTACAAGAATGGATTTAAATACACTATTGATAAAAGTGATCTAGTCCCCAAAGGAGAGTAATTGATTTTTCTAGTTTAGTACCTGACATGAGATCTTGGGAACTAAATGATCGCAATCCTGGATGTGTTGTCTTCAAGATGAGATGGTGGTAAAAAGGTACTCAATAAGGAATGTGACACGCTGCCTACACTTTATATTTCAAATATACAATTCCCAACTAGAAGTACACTTGTTCATTATATAGAAGGTTTTGTATGCTTGTTAATAACATGGCCACTCCATTGAAATCACCTTCAAGAATCATATTGATGAAATATATTTATCTTCTTCTAGCATTAGTGAATACAATCATGTCATCTTCAAATATAAGACGTTAAATGGAAGGGAGTCACATATTTCTCCAATAGGGCGGAATATTAATGTTTGTCAAGGAAGTATTAATCATCCGGCTTAGAGTGTTCATCTTGAGGATTAAAATGATTTGGGAGACGAGATCCCCTTTCCATAGACCTCAGTTCACATGAAAGAAGCCATGTTTTTGGACCATAAATGATAACACCAAACATAAAGAGGTAATGTAACAGAAAAATAGATCACATGCCCAGGTGGAGAGGCCGATTCATGAGATATCAATCTTGATAAACCTCCATTACATCCTTCAATACTCATTATTCATGTGAAACTTGAAGGAAATGTTATCAACAAGTGTCTTGAATATAATATCCAAAATCATTTTGTATGACAGTTCAATTCCACCTTGTATTAAGTGGTTCCTCACAAACCCATATTTCTCATGGGAAACCAACCATGAAAGATGCAAGGAACACCTCCAATTTATGATGAATGATAAAATCATGCTTGGAATGTTGTATATACTTACAGGTCTATAATGTGAGAGTGAGGAAGGGTCAATCACATTTATCACATAATCCCCAAATCATTTTCAAACAATAATGATATCCATTGGATAAAATGTAAGATACCAAAATCAACACACTCTTATTCGATCAACTCATTTATCTAAAAACATATTCTATCCTAGTACATCACGTAGGAAACTGGTAGGAGATAAATCCTTTTCACCCTTCGATTTTGGGTTCGAACCCCAAGACCAAAATAGAAGCAATGGGTTTTCCCCAGTCTGACATGATTTCCTTTTTAATGAACTATATAATTATTATAATATTATAAATAATATTATAATTACCTAAAAACAATAACATGTTTTATCATCAAAATTTATTTAATACCTTTAATTTTTCATCCCAAGAATTAATAACCTATAATTTTATCAATGGTGAATGCCCTTAAAAATACCATTAGTCAACATAATTTTTCAGATCATAAATCTTATAATGGGGTTTATAAAACTAATAAAATATGGTCAACCATAAAATTATATACCCATGATGAAAACCATAACTCTTAAGAACACATAAAAATCCCCAATGTTGGGTAAACAATCATAGGATACAATCTATAAGGCACATCCCATAAATGTTACATAATATTGAGTAATGTACAGAAATTAAATTCATAATATTTTAATGTTTTTTGATTTAAAGAATTATTAAATAACTCTTATATAACTACTATAATAATAAAATGTATCCACTTCTATTAACTATCTATTTTTTCATAAAACAAAATAATTTAAAAATAAACATGGTTTTGTTCATTTTTAAACATCGTAACTTTTCATTGATCCCATATATGACCCTATTATCCATTAATTAATGTGTTAAACATTAAAAATCACTAAATGTGAATAAAAACATAAGTAAGGGATACACAAAGAAGGAAAAAATGTCTACCTTGTGAGAACAAGTGAACCATGAATAATTTTTCAATATGTAATATTCTTCACATTTATGACGTTTTAATACTCTTCATTAAATATATGCTCATTGCATACAATTTTTATAAAAACAATATTACTATAACACATCGAAAGAAACATATAATATATAACTGTTTCTTGGTAAATAATCATACATAAATGGAATAAACATACAATCAAATTACATACATATCCCTATAAGAAATAGTTATACGACCAACATCTATACCCACTGCATCAGATGATATAGTGTAACCACATGTACTTGGTTTTTCACGGAACCACTCATCATTGGTTTATCACATAACTACCCATCATTGTTTTGTCTTGTAACCAACAATAAATTTTCCATACACTATTAAATAATCATAACACATAAAGATTTAAATTATCAACATTTCACTCTTAACATATCGTTTTCAATCAAAATAAATCATTTCAATATATTGAAATTGTAAATCCACATTCAAAACAATTTCCTATATTAAAACACCCAATATAGAATAGTAGATTTATTTTCATTCTAAAACATTAATGTTTATAGAGGAATTCAAATATCAAATAAATGTTACCGCGGTAGGGAAATCATTGTCACCACGTATGTTAAAAAATATTTTTTCATTTATTTAATACAATATTTAAAAAATATTTTCCTTTGAAAACCATTGAATGAAATAAAATTTTAAATGGGATTATTATATTCTATATAAAATAAGGTGGTTTATATTATCCAAACACGCCTTAAGGAATGACGATTGATACGATGTCCCTTACAAAGGTCAAATCATTTTATTAATGATAAATCAAAAACATAATTATGCATGAAAATTATATATACTCCCAATATAATTGAATATTCAGTATAAAACAATCAATGTTCATTCACACGTATTCATGAAAAAAACCAATGAAATGGATATTTAACTCAATGAATGGAAATTGTGTTAAGATTTCCCTTACCTTGATTCTGACTTGTATTTTACATTCTTTATTTTCTAGAATAATATACATAGGATAATTTATAAATATTTGAAAACATTATATTGTTTATTATTCGTTTTAAATCACTTATAACCATGTAATAAAAATTAATTAACGATTTATGTTCATATCAGACATTTTTTTGATATTCGGTATATGAGTCAAAATTGATGTTTTATGTAAATTTTAAATGTTTTAAAATGTACATCATATCCAAAACAGTATTCATGATTTTAATTTCATATATATTTGGAATATATATATTTATAGTAATCATTAAATTTTTGAGATATGAAATGAAATGCACCATTCATGGAGACAATATTCCATATATATAAATGAACATTACTTTCATTTATTTTTCATATTAATTGAATAATAATTAAATAATATAAATGTATATTGTAATTAAATTATTAAATTAAATTCAAATATGTATCATAGTTTTAATAAAGACATATTTTATATATTCTATGTATAGAGAGAACATGTCATATTGCGTTAAGGTGACAGTAGTCCAGACATCCTCAAACAAAATTATCATATTAACACAACAAGGAAAGAATAATGATATGTTATAAATAAAAATAAATGAAAAATATTGAAAATATAATTATAATATATCCCTTTTATAAAAAATATTTTCCATTATAATGGCCACCATGAGATGTGGTTGGGGAGAATTGAACAATCATCATTTTGTGAGGCAGTAGTTCGTCACACACAGAAATAATAAGTTCGTAAACGATTAAATGTAAAGGTGTGTATTTTTATATAGAATCCCCATAATAAAAAAATTCTAGTTTATTTATAATACTATTATTGTTATGTAAGAATAGAAATAGAAAATTTTCGTGTTTGGATAATGGAAATGAATCAAAAAAGCATGATAGAAAACAATACCATTTAATTGGGTAAATTCTTTTCGTTTATACCTATAAAATTAATTGGGGGGGGATTATTCCATAAGAGGGATATTATTATGGCGTTTGGGATTATAGGAAGTGTTTTTTTAATTTTCAAATCCAAAGGGATCATTATGTACTAGTATTAGTGAAGAGAATGTAACTTTTTGTTGGAGAGAGAAGGGGCACCCTTAGAATGTCTGAAATTATAAAATTAATATACAACAATTTTTTAATTAAAATTAATTCTACATGTGATATATCGATGTTAATATGAGGATAGTTTTTAATTCCTTCATCCTATATTTTTTTACATGTATTGATTTTATTTGAAACTATATCTTTTTGTATTTCCTTTAATTAATGTCATTTAATTTTAATTATGTTAAAAACATTTTAATTATTTAAAGGATATTAATTTTACTAATATGGTTTCAATCTCCCATATTATTAGTGATAATGAAAATTTAGACATTAGCATAGAGACTTTTAAAAATTAAATTTTTTTATGTATTTTAAAATAATTTAATAAATTATAATTTTTATAACACATCAAATATGTCAATTTTTACACTATTACTTTTATTGAGTTTAACTAAAATCTAAAAAGATATATAAAGTCAAATAAAACCATTTAATAGCATTTTAAAATTTCATATTAGTATATAAAAATATTTTAGGACATAAATTATTTAAAAATTATTATTTTAATATTTATAATATCATTTATTTTATTCCATTGTTAATAAAGAAATAACTACGCCATCATTTTGACATAATTAAATTTAATAATGAAATTTATAAAAATTTTAAAAAATGGCATGAAGTTGTAAATATTTTTATATTTTAAAATACTATTTATAATCGAACAAATCACTTAAATAAACCCATATTACAATTGATATAGTAAGAAGATATATGATTACAAAACAAGTGTTCGGCTAGTTTTATAAAAAATATAAATATGTTAAAAGATATATTAAAAAATGATTCTCTAACAAAATGAGGTATAAAATCATATTTTAGAAAATTACATATTTTATTCATAGAATTTAATTTATTCTTATGTCTTTTCAAGAAAACATACATTAAAGATTGTAAATATTAAATTAATTATATAATATATAAATTTATCCAATAAAATCCATCATGAGTGATTTAATTGTTTTATATAATTATATATTTTCATTTAAATTATATTTTTTGAAAACAAATAATTTATATAAAATTGGTATTTTTTATTATAATAATAAATTCGCAATCCAATGAATCATTAAATAAATTTGTGTAGACGATATATTCATAATTAAGATAATCATTTTCATTACAACCATAATAATGGATATGTGATAACTATAATAATAATATAAAGTTACTTATTTTAAATAAAAGTTTCATATCATGTATGCTATCAAACACATTATTTGCTTTTAAAAAACTCAGGATGTCATAATGAGATTGAAATGATAACTTTTTTAAATAGGTAATTTTAAAGATAAAATCCATGGTTGATATAAATGAAATTGAACCAAAAATACAATGAATTAGGATATAATATTTATATTAATGAAAAAGGGGCATTATATACAAAACTTTATAGTGAATTAGTTCATCATAACAAACAAGTAACAGTGGAATTTAAATTGAGATGAAATCCCTTAACATGCCTTACATTTTTGGTGAAAATCCATTTAAATAATGTATAATGTTTTTATTAATGTAATAAAATAATATCATAACCAAAATAATATTTATAATATCATATATTATATTTATATAATATCTTATTGCACATTTGGTAACAAACATTCATCATATTCACTATTTCGGGTGTCAAATTCCATGATTATTGAGTATGTTTTGAATTGTTGCATCTTATTATTAATAATTAAATCCATATTTCCACATATATATAAATTAATTAATAATTTAAATATCATATTAGGTAAGTATATATTTTTTTATAATAATCCATAATATTTGGAGATAATAAATGAAATACAACATTTTCAGAGATGGCATGCAGAATGTTTCCATGAATGTTACATTCATTTCATTGTAGAAATTAAAAGTATTAAAATTAATATATATATATATATATATATTAAATAAATAATTATATTTTTTTCATTTATTTAACATATTTTTTTATTTTAAACATTCTTAACCCCTTTCATGAAATGTGTGAATTAATCACATATATTTTAGGAGGCAGTAGTCCACACGTTTAAAAATGATGTATTCTATTCACAAAAAATAGAAATAATAATATTATTTGTTACATAAAAAATAAATATGCATAATGATATAATAAATATAATATATATCATATATAAAACATAAATATAACATTATTTCATACTTGAAATATATTAATGGAAGAACGAACAACATCAGTTCATCTATCAGTAGTATACTATACACAAAAACAAAGATTGGGTGTCAAATTGATTGATATGTGTAGAATTGTAGGTATAAATTATAGAATTAAATCATATCTAAAAATTTAGGATACTAAATTTTGTATATTATCATGTAAATATTATAATAAAATGGGTTGATAATGAAATAAACAAAAGTGATAATTGAATAATGTTACCATTTTTTCGGGTTATTCCTTTTGATTTTTAAAAATGGTCTTCCTTGGATTAATTTAATCCAAATTTAATAATTTGATATTGAGATTATTTATGTTTTAATTTCATTAGGGATGGTATTGGAATTTCCAAAATGTCATGGGAGGTTTGAGGATGTAATGCCCCCACACTACTTACCCATAGTCGGTGCTATAATACATAACATTGGCATGAAATAAGGAATCATGTCCCGAAACACCAATCAGTTTAGTATTATCTGAAACAAGATACATACACAAGTTTAACATTACAACTTTAAAATAAAAACAAAAATAATTTATTCCATTAGATACATCAAAGCCTATTACATTATTTCTACAATTCACTCACAACTAACATATTTCTATCCTGGTAAAATGAATCATAAGAAAGGGGTGAGCTAAAACACTCAGTAAGGGTCAACAATACAGTGTAAGATAACATAATATTTTGGCATGTTAAATAATTAAAAACACGTGCTTTTAAAAATAATAAACCTTAACTATTTATGGCCAGAATACGAGCAGTGTAAATAATTCCATAATAAAAAATTGTCATGGTTATTCTACTAGTCTAAAAACCACATGAACCATCATTATTATTTTCATAATGAAGAAATTTATAATAAAGGACATTCTGAAACATCTTTTCATGGCCTCAGCCAAGACATCTAAAAATTATTTAGCCCTCGTCCAAAACCATATAACAAATTGGGCAAGGCATCAGCCAATTCCACATCTAATTGTCTCATGGGACCTACAGATGCATCGAAGAGCTATAGCAGGATCCACCCGTCATATAATAAGTCCAATACATTCCACATATGAAATGTTTGATACATAACATAAACATTTGAATTAAAATTAACATATGAAATTACAACTCATTAACCATAAGGGACGAATTGTATAAAAAATAACACATCCACATTTAAACATATCAAAAAACCTTCAATGTAATTTAGAAGACATGTATCATAATAAATCAACTTCAAACAAGATTAAAATCCATCAAAGGATTTTGACATAGAAGAAATGAAATTTATTTGAAATAAATAACTCTTTGTATTATGAAACCTTTTAGGAGTTTCATAATTATAAAATAAAGAAATTATTTTGAAAATATTCTTATATACTTGTAAGCGAGGCTTCAAGGGTGTTATAATGGAAGAAAATTACCTCACCAAGAGTATCAATTAAAAAAAATTCTTACATTAATTTTGATGAAAAAGTCATAATGTATCATGTTTGGAGAATGACAACAATATTACTTTCAAAACATATATGGTCAAATAAGGGAATATATGACTTTAAACCATAGTCTAGTAAATAGTAAAAATGTTTTGAAATAAATTTTTAAGAAAACATGTATGTGGATGAAAAAGTGGTTCTAGTAAATACTTATATAAAAACAACCTCATATAATAAATAGATTGTGAAATTAACAATTACCATGAAATATTCCTTATTTGTGGGTATGTTAAGATCATATATAATAGATAAATCATTTTTAATAAAATATACAGGAACTATATACAGAAATATGAAATCATATATCATCATATAATGTCACATTTTAATAATATTTCTGTAGTATCATCATTTTGGGTGTAATTAAATCATTTTCTGTTATATGCTTGGTTATGTAAGATATGTTTGTTATGGATAATATGAATTTGATTCATATAAATAATGATATTATATTCATAAACATTATTTTTATCCATATCATTAAAATTATTCATGAATGGTTATTATGGGGAAATGAATATCATCGCGTTCATGAAGATGTTATTCCATATGTACCCATGAGCGACAATATAATTATATTGATGTAAAAATAATATGTAATTGAATGGTATGTTATATATAGAGAATTATTAACATTTTTTATTATTTACATTATTTATACTCATTATTACACACATCCAAATAATGAAGTGTTTGAATAACAACCTACATCACCACATAGAGGCTGTAAGTCCTACGTACGCACCTATGGTGACATTGTCATTTATAGGATTGATAAAATAACGAATATGGTTGTACCATATTTATATTATCATCATAGTATGTATAAGGTACTGGAATTATTATTTTGGTATGAAATCAACAATGAAAGAGAAAGTGGAAGAAGAAAATATCTTGAAAGAGGTGATGAAATATCTACCTCTTCTTCAGGTTATTCCTTTTGATTTGATCAAAAGGTCTCCATATGTTTGCTTTCTGACCAAATGAAATCCTATAGGATGAAGGTATGATATTTTGGAGGATATTAGGCCAATTTTGGCCAAGCGAAATGGAATTGGAAGTGTGATTTTGAGAGACAGGGAAGTTCAATATTATAAATTATGTGAGGGTTACTTTTGGAAAAGCTTGAAATATTATTTTATAATTAAATAATTTTCTATTTCTAATGGAACCAAAATGATTTATTTTGATTATAATGTTGGTATGGGTAGAAAAACTCTCAACCAATAGGTTTTATATAGATTTTAGTCTCCATGTTAACCTTTTTTATACATAAATCTTAGTTAAATAGTTAGACATTTACCACGTCTCTTTGAATTTGTATATTACATGGTTAATAAACATACTATAAACTACCAATAGAATCCAAAGTGGTTCATTATTAATATATATATATCCCTATATAATTTTTTTGGCTGAACCATATATTTTTATGAATATTATATCAATTAATAATATATTATTTGTTTTAAAAACTCAATTATGTCAATTTTGACACTATTTCATATTTGATTTTCTAAAGCCATTAAAACATTATAAAATCTAATAAAATTCATTAAACCAAACCTAACATGTCATATTAATGTATAAATTTAGTGTAATTCATTAGAAGCCTCAATTCACATTCATTTTGGATATTTATAGTATAAATTATTTTAATATTTCCTTAGTAAGGTAGTTACAACATCATCATTGTGTCAGAAAATAAATTTAATTATTTAATGTTTAAAAATAATAAATAAAATACCATTATGTTGGAATTCATATTTTATTTGTAATAAATATTTATAGTTGAATTTATATTGTGTGTAACCCTATATTAAATATTTTTTAGATATTAATCTTTGAATTTAATTATTTTTACTCTTCCTTAAATGAAATAATAATAAATGTCCTAATATAATCCATGTGAACCAAAAGGGTCATATTATATTTATAAGGTTTATTTGGTCGAATTATACATATCCAATAGAATTTGAAATTTTTTAAGTGTAATTATGATATCAATTTTACCCTTAATTACACTATTTACTTTTAACCATGGTAAATAAAAGTCTAAAGTTACTATTGACCAAAAATTATTTTCATATTATTCATCCAAATATTACATACTGTTATTAAAATTTACTCTTCATTTTTTAAATTCAACTCAAAAGAGTGGAATAATTATTTTTTATAAAAATTTTCAAATGTTGCAAGGAGGTGTGTAAAAGTCTTTAAAAAGATTAATAAAATATATATGTATATATAAATTTATTTTAAAATGGCTCCAGTATGTTACATTGAACTTATATAGGTATTATGTATCAATTTCTACATAAAAAAAATTTAAAAAAATAAAAAAATTATTTAAATAAAAAGATTGTTTTAACAAAGAACATAGTTTTTTTCACTATTCATCAAAAATTAAATATTTTCAAAAAATAAAAAAAATTCACCCTAAGATAATTTCAATATTCCGACTTCTAAAATGAAGTAGATTTTGAAATATAAAGTTTATAAAATTTCAAAAAGATGGTATTACAATTCATAATGGAATGTCTGATTGGTCGTGGTGTGTTGGAATCTCGAAGTTGCGTACAATCCCTGATATTAAAATATTAAAATAGAAATGTACTATCGAAGCTTCAGATATTACATTCTTCCCTCCATAAAATAATTTAAACCTCAAAATTTTTATAATACAACTGCACAAAAATTTTTGGGTGGTTTCTGCTCATCAGTACCACTGGTTTCCAGGTTTCCTATGCCATCTTATGGGTTCTCCATTGATATTTTATCAGACAAGTCATCTGGTTTCCCAACACTTGTTCCCTAGTATAAATAATTTTGACAGGCACTTCACAAAAAGACATACCAGGTTCAAGTTCGATTTCCTCATATGTGAGTATATGGGTTGGGTCAGGCATTTATTTTTACAACAGTGATACATGGAAGCATCATGAACTTTGGAGATACATGGAAGAATTTCCAAACGATAAGCTATAACTCCTATTCTTTTTATAATTTTTGATGATCCGATGTACATGGGACTCAATTTAACCTTCTTATCGTAATATATAACACCCTTCCATGGAGATACATTCATGAAAACATGGTCTCCTACATGAAATTCCAGATCGTTCATTCAGTTATCGGCATAGCTCATTTTCATACTTTGGCCTTCTTTTATGTAGGTTTGGATAATATTCACATTTTTGATTGTTTACTCAACATGTTCTTGGCCTACATGATTTCTTTCTCCAATATCATCCAAAAAAGTGGGTGTACGACATCATTATTTGTATAACGCTTCATATGGTGCCATCTGAATACATGAATGGAAGAATTTGTAATAGGAAAATTATAACCGAGGTAATTTTTTGTTTCGACATTCCTTGAAAATCAATTGAGAAAGATCTCAAAATGTCTTCTATCGTTTAAATAGTCCATTCTGATTGTCCATCAGTTTGAGGGTGGTAGGCAATGCTCAAATGAAGATCAGTATCTAAGGCTTTCAGAAGACTTTTCCTGAATCATGATATAAAATTGGAATCATGATCAGAAACAATCGATAGGGGTGCTCCATGAAATTTGTTGAATAAATCATCAATGTTAGGTATGTGATACTTGTTCTTTATTATTATAGCATTGATCACCCTATAGTCAATGCACAACATCATAAATCTGTCTTTCTTCATAACAAAATGGTTAGGGGATCCCCATGGAGAAACATGAGGGTGAATAAATCCCTTATAACTCAATACCTCAAGTTTCTTCCATAGTTCCACTAATTCTACAGTGGTCATTCTACAAGGGGTCTTCAATAATAGCCATGAACAAGGAATTAAATTAATGGAAAACACAATTTTACATTCTGGAGGATGTCTATGTAAATCCAATGGAAGCACATAAACATATTATTACACAATAGGTATGTCTTCTATTAGTACATGCTTTCCCAAACCCATAATTATTTCATTCTCATCCTCCTCAATAATTTAATTTAGTAGAGCTCATAGGGGTGGATCTAGATAAGAATTAGATGGTGGCATTTCTTCTCTAAAGATAATTTACTTCTTATCATCATCGTGAATTTTAACCTCTTTCTTCTTACAATAAATATTCACAATATAGTCTGAAAGAAAATACATACCGAGGATTATATCAAATCCAATCATGGGTATGACTATTAGATCAGCAGATAAATATCGTTTATATGCCTTAATGTGGAGTGATTCAGAAAATATTGTTGTAATGATAAACCACTTTAGAGTTTTGACTGACAAATCCTTTGGTTAATCAAATAAAAAACATCTAATTTTATTAGAAAACTTAGAAGATATGAAATAATGTGATTAACTTGAATCAAATAAATCATTGGATAAACATGAGGAAACCATTAAATTACCTTCCATGATGTCTTTAAGAGCTTCAACTTCAGCAGTAGTGATTGCATAATCTTGACCTTGATCCCTTATCCTTTTCTGAGGTATGTTTCCCTAACACATAGTAAATTCATTTGTATATTGTCACATATCCTTGAAATTGTAGCATTGAACATTGGTAGCTTCTTTAATCCCATTACAATAACTAGTAAGATGGCCTTTTGTCCACCTTTGTGGCATACTCTTTTTCTGTTTAGATTGTCACCAGGGTGATTCCTTCCAAAATTATCATAGTATGGAAATTAAAGTCTTCCCTTCTTCCTTGTTTCATTAATTACTTTCCAAGAATGTTCAACAAATTTCTTCTTATGTTGTTTTCTTTTAAAGTCATAAGACTTACAAAATTTTTTTCATGATAGCACAAGAGACAATATATTCATAAGATGAAATGGATTTTGAGACTAATTCTCAATAGACAAATGGTTTTAAACAATAAATTAAATGAATAATCTTACTTCTTTGGTTATATATATAATATGCAGCATGCCTTGATAACCTTGTAATGGTAGCCTCATACTTTGTACCATTTTCATCCACTTTTTTCCTCAGACACAGAAAATGCCTTTCCATATCCACTCAATGGTCATGAGGAATGTATTTTTCTATTAAAATATCATTAAACACCCTACATTACAAGTTTGATAATTATTCATCTTCCTTTTTGTTTTGAATCAATGACCACCATTGATCTGCATCTCCTGTGAGGCAATAAACTACCATGACAACTATTTCCCTTTTGCTATTATATAAAGCATGAAATATTTTCTCTAAGGAACTTATCCATTTTTCAGATACTAATGGATTTGTACTCTCATTGAAGGATGGTTGTTGTTTCTTCATAAAGTGGTCTAACATTGATTTTCTACATTGTAGATCAGGGAGCTCCATACGGGTAAGGTTATAATTCAGAACCTGAGTGAGTTGTCCCAATATGGTGAAAAGATGACCAACACCAGTTGCATCACTAGATCCACAAAAAATATGTTGAGTAGAAGGAAAATACCTACATGGATTACATGAACTAATACGATATCAATTCATTCATCTAGGAACCATTTCTAAAGAATTGTATACAGTAGATTAGTTTATGAATCACATTACATAATTATGAACTTTTAAAACACGAAACCTAAATTGAACAGTTTTTTGGATATAATCTGTAATCATAAAAATGTTTTCTTCCAGGAGGTATATACTCATAAATCCTTCATAATGGTTTGTAAAGAAAATGATAATTATCCTAATCATATCCCTTGGGAGTGTCGTAACCAATAGTGCAGCAAGAGAGGTTGTCGTGCACCAATTCCCGTTCGAGTCCAGCTCAATGCAATGTTTTTTTACCCCTAGGCACATATGTTCCAAAGCCACCTCTACATGCTCGTATCCTGATAGGGATGTATATCTTGGAAACTCAAAAACTCTATACAATACACAAATTGAAGGATGTTGTTCAATACTAATCCTCAATGTCTATCATAGGGTAAAATTATCTAATCAGAGTTTTTCTAAATCTAGTTTCCAATGTATGTACTAAACATCATCTGATAAAAACTGTAACGCCCCAACCCCAGTTACACATAATTTGTGATTTATTACATAACATTATCATGATACATGGAATCATGTCCCGAAAGACTGATCAGTTTAGTATTATTCGAAATAAGATACATACATAAGTTCAACATTACAACTTTAAATGAAATACAACACCAATTTATTTAATTAGAAACATTAAATTCTCTTAGATTATGCCTACAAGTCACTTATAACTACCTTCTTCGTATCCTGTGTAAATTTTACATAAAAAATGGGTGTGATCAAATTCTCATTAAGGGAAACATTACACTAGAAGATAATATGAACATTAGGCATGGTGAATAATTAAAAAAACCTACCTTTAAAAATAATAAACACGAACACATTATGGAAAAAATATGAGTTGAGTAAATAATCCCATAAAAAAACATAGTTATGTGTACTCTACTTGTAAAATAACCACATGATCCATAATTATTAATTTCATAATGAGTGAATGTATAATGCCTATCATTCTGAAACATCTTGTGAAGGCCTCAGCCAAGACATATAAAAATGATTTAGGCCTCAGCAAAAAGCATATATCAACATGGAAACGTCCTCATCCAATTCCATGTATAATTAACTCATGGGGCTAATAGATGCATCAAGGAGCAATAACAGGCTCCAACCATCACATACTAAGTTCAATACTTTCTCCATATGAAATAGTTAAACCATAACAAAAACATTTGTTTTAAAACTAGCATAAGAAATGTCAATACATTTTCCATAAACCATGACTGGTATAAAAATAACACATCCATATTCAAAAAAATCACAAAACAATAAATAAAATATTTTAGATTTGTATCATAATAAATCGACTTCAAACACGTTTAAAATCCATCAAAGGATGTTGGCATTGATGAAATGAAAAATAATTAAAAGAAGTACCCATTTCTATTTTGAAACAATATAAGAGTAATATAATTATAAAAAAACATTTATTTTCAAAATATTCTTATAATCTTGTAAGGGAAGCTTTAAATATTTTATAACAGAGGAAAATATCTTCTCCCACCGTATAAGTTAAAAAAACATTCTTACATTAATTTTGTCAAATTGGTCATAATGTTTCTTGTTTAGAAAATGATGGGAAGATTCCTTTGAAGACATATATGGTCATATAAGGGAATACATGTATTTAACCCAGATTATACTATAGTAAAAATGTTCTGAAATAAATTTTTATGAAATCATAGATGCGGATGATAAAGAGGTCCCAGTAGAAACTTACGTAAAAACAACCAAGGATAATAATGAGATTGTAAATTTAACCCTTAACTTGTAATTTTCCTTGGATGAGGTTATGTTAACCTCATGTATAATAGATAAATAATTATTTTTAAAATAATAAATAACTATATACAGAAATATGATATCATATATGATGCTCAAATATTTCATTGTTTATAATGTCTCAGTAGTATAATTATTTCTTGTTTTAACTGATTCTTTTTTCTTTATGTTGATTGTTATGTAAGACATGTTGGGTATGGATGTGTTGTATTTGATTCATATACATAATTATATTATGTTTATAAATATTATTTTTAGTCATCAAATAAAAACTACTCTTCAATGGTTACGATTGGGAAATGAATCTCATCCCGTTCGTGGAGAGGGTAATCCATACCTATGCACGAGTGAAAATATTATTATATTAATTGTGAAATCTTATGTAATTGTATGTTATATCATATATAATGAATCATTAAAATTTTATATTTATTATTTACATTTTTTATAATCATTATTATAACCATCCAAATAATGAAATCTTTAAATTTCAAACTACACCTCGACGTCGAGATGGTATGATGTACGTTCGCATGTATGGTGACATTGTCATTTATAGGATGGATAGAATAAAGAATATGGTTGTACCATATTTATAATAATATCACAGTATATATAAATCACGGTATTTATTATTTTGGTTTCGAAACAAAAAATGAAAGAGAATGTTTACGATGAAAAATTCATGACAGAGGTGATGAAATATTTACTTCTTCTTCAGGGTTCTTCCTTTTGATTTGATCAAAATGGCTCAGTAGGATGGCTTTCTATCAAAATGAAGTCCTCTAGGATGACGTTAGGATAGTTTGGAGGATATTTGGGATGATTTTGGAGATCCAAATGGCATTCGAGGTGTAATTTTGAGATCAGGGGAAGTACCCTTTTATAAGAGAGGTGAGGGTCACTTTAGGAAAAGCTTGAAATATTATTTTATAATAAAATAATTTTCACACTTCTAATGGCACCAATATAATTTATTTAGATTCTATGGTATATTTTGGTATAAAACCACTCAACCAATAGGTATTTGAGAGGTTTAGGGAACCATATTAACATTAACTTCTAGATTTAACTCTTAGTTAAATTTGATGACATTTACCATGTCTCATGGTATTTTTTTTATATAGTTATTAAATATACTATTAACTGATGAGATAACTGAAGAGGATCATTATTAATATATATAATCTTATCTATGTCTATTGGATGAACCTTATATTTTTATTAATATTATATCAATTAATAATATTGTATTTTTTTTTAAAAAAACTCAGTTATGACAATTTTGACACTATTTAGTATTTGAATTTTTTGAAAGCAATTAAAATGTTATCTCCTCGAATAAAATTTATTTCACCAACCCTAACATGTAATATTAAATGTATTATGTTATTGGGATTCATCATAACTCTAAATTTATATTTATTTTTATATTTATAATATTAATAATTTTAATATTTCATTAATAAGGTCATTACTGCATAATCATTGTGTCTTAAATAAATAATATTATTTAATGCCTAAAAATTAGGTATAAATTTCAATTATGAAGGAAATATTTTTAGATTTCTAATGAATATTAATTTTCGAGTTTATATTCCATGAAAGCCTATATTAAAATTATTTTACTTATTAATCGCTGAATATAACTCTATTAACTCTACTTTAAATAAAATAATGATAAATGACCTAACCTAATCCTCGTAAATCGAAGGGGGTCATATTTATTCCTAAAATTAAATAGTTTTAATTAAATACTTCTATTATATGGTTTTATTGAAAAGTTATATTTATAAATTTTTTAATTTTAATTGGGAAAAAGAAATATAATTTTTTAAATCGTATTATCAATATATAAATGGAGTGAATTCTTTTCAATTTTTAGGAAAAGATATTATTTATCAGCAAATATTGGGAAAAAATAATTTTTTTTATAAAATGTCAATAAATTTTAATAAATTTTTTATTTAACAAGTCAGAGTATTTTTATTATGATTTAATGTATCATAATTATCAATTAGTTATATTGAATCCAATTAGTAACTTCAACATAAATATTATATTGTATTTTATTTAATTTGGTTTTTGGTTTAAAAACAGGGTATTTTAGAAAACTATTTTAAAGTGCAGAATGATTTTACATTTTAAATTATTCAGTTAAGAACTCGTTAAATAAATTTTAAATCATGTATATAGACTATATATAAAAAATAATTAATTTATATAAATAAAAATATATTTACTAATTTTACATTTATTATAAAACCATGTTTTTTGTGAAAAATACACTTGTTGAAAATCCCATTTTTCGTCGCTTATGTATGTTTTTCTTCTAATAAATGTTTGCAATTATTTGAATTGAATTCAATTAAATTGAATCCTAATTTATAAAATTAATTATTTATATTAGATAGTGATTTAAATTTAATTTTTTATGTTTATGTATATTGTAAACAATGAGAATTAATTACTGTGGATAAGGATAAAATGGATTCGCAATGGTTAAACTATTATAAAAATTGATAAAAAACCCATAAGTTTTTTTGAATACTTTTTAGACATATTTAGATGTTTAAATATCAATTTCTTAATGATTATAAACTTTTTACACATTTTTCCTGAGAAAAATGATGGTACATTATTTTTCTTTTAAAAAATTACATGTATTCCACTAACCACAATAATCGATGGCCACCCCTATCTTATACCATTCATCGTTAAAATAAAAATCTCATGGAAATACATAAAAATATCCTTCATAACATCCCAACCCACAACCTATTACCCTTTTATTGATCATAAATTTATCATATGATGGCTTTTGTTTCTTTCCAATAGAGGATCTCTATAAAATTTGTATTGTGCTTGGTTGAGAATAATTATATCATTTATATTGAAACCATATTCATATAATATTCAATTATTCTTATATAATAAAAAAATTATCTACCATAAAATTTAATTAAATCATTTTAATTGGAAAAAATATACTTCGGTTCAATAAAATTTGATACAAAATCCTCACCCATGTGTAATATGGACTACCATTCTATAAACCATTTTGATTCGCATTCAATTATATCCACTCTCAAGTAGTTGTAATGTTATATTTATGGTATATATATATATATATTATTTTCAACATATTCGTACTTCTCTTGTGTTTATATCATAAGAACCTTCATAATTTCTATTATGTGAGGGATATGATAATGATGCTCTTCTATACAATGAACCACTGGCCGATGCAGCGATGTGATTCATTATTAGCTTACTCCTTACATAGAAGTGGATAAGGGTAAATATATTGAATATATGTTATATACAAGATAAAATAATTATTTTCAGGAATTATTTATCATTGTGAATATATAATATATCATTTTTATTATTACACTGAAAAATGATAAGGTTGTTCATGTAGTGGTGCAATTCCCCCTCCATGAAGCAATTTGATTCCCTTTTTTATTTCACTACATCACATTAATGATATATATATAATGATATAAAAATATATTTTTTTTTTAAATTATATCATTTTCATTATTGAATGATTATTTATTATAAAAATCCTTCCCATCATGATTATTGAAAAATTAAAGTTTCACTAATGTTTACGTACAACCTAACATATCAACAATCATAACATATTTCATTTCTCAAAACAGTATTTAATAATGGGTATTAAAATAATAATTTATGTTTAAATATGATTATTATGTCATTATTATTATTCTAGAGATACAGAATAATGACCTCTTTGAAAAATAAGAATCTTAATGAAGTCATTTTTGAATTATATGTAAAATATCATCGAAAAAAAAAGTCAACATATTTTTTTATAAAATTATATATAGAATTTTAATATGTGAAAATAAATGAATAAGATAATTTTGAACTTTTCTTAATCATTAAATAACAAACCTATCATTATTATTCAACGGTAAAAATAATGATTGTGACGAATCAAATTTTACATAAGGGAATTCTTTTCATTATCCTTTCAATGTGGCAGATTTGGATATTATGCACCTATATTCATAAATGAGGTATATATATAGTAAAATTTTAAATTTCAATCATTAATATTAGTATTTCCATTGAATTTAATTATTTTTGGGGTCCTATGATTAAAATATTATAAAAGTGTTATTGGAATTTCATTTAAAAAATTAATTTACTATTTTCTATCAAACTCCCTTTTTCTACGACATCAAATATATTAAAATGAATTTATTATGTAAAATAGTGTTTTATAAGGGGAATTTTATTCATTATATTAATAATTATAAATTAAAGGTAATATTTATAAAAAATGTACTTTTATTACATTCAAAAATAATTATTTTCTATTTTAACTTCTATTATTATGATGAATATTATGCCACTAAAACATTATTTGAATCTTTTATTACCCTAAAATAAATCTTTATATTAAACTAAAAACACCCTTTACAATTTTTTTATGTTGGTATTCATAATGATTCTTAAAATGAAATGGGTATTTTGGTATTGAAAATTATTTTAATGGAAATGTTTTTTTGAGGACATAACATACTTTTCAAATGATCTTATTTTTTTCAAATGTTTTATAATGACAAATGAATGAATAAAATATTTTCATAATTATTTTATACTTGGTAATTATATAAGAAATGTTTGTAGCTAGATTGTTCAAGAAATCTTTAAGAGAATCTTCAAATTCACTTGTATGAAAAAATAGTTCTCCCCTCTAAATCATTGTGGTTAATGGATTTGAATATATTGAGATATTCGTCAAAATATATTAGTAATACACAACTTAACCATGATATCTATGGATGATATTAAATATTTTGGTCTAGGCCACACATCGATTGACTTTTTCATTGATGTGTCCAAATATATTCCTTAGGTAGGGATTGCATGCCTCAATAATGACCCATCCCCCATCCAAAGCTCAAATTTCCTAAAAAATACATATATTTTAACACTTAATGATGTTATTATCATAGTCTTAAAATTCTATTCATGTTCCCCTTTTCTGTTGGGGTATATAATAATATCACTAATAAAGACTACCCCAAATTTTTCGATGTAATATCTAAATTCATTATTCAGTAAATCCAACAATATTGATGGAGAATTATTGAGCTTAGAGGGAATAACTATGAACTAATAGGGTCCATAAATCATTGGAATGGATATCTTTTGAATATCAATCTTCTTCCCCGTTAGTTAGTAATCTCGTAATTGATGTTACACCATAGAGAAATAGATTACCCAATATAGTTTATTGAACATGCCACCTATCAGTGGTTGGGGTAGTTTTTATTTATATTGATTTTATATAGATCATGATAATCAATGTAGAGGCCCATTGATCAATTCTTTTCTAATGAAGAGGACTGGTGTGACTTTATTTATCAGTCGAGTTTATAAAAACCATTTCTATATTATCAGGTTACTTATTCTTCATTTTTTTAATCTAAATGCTCTCCATTCTATAAGGAGTATTTTATGTATGAATAGATCTTGGAATAATTTATATTTGGAGCTCAAACACCAAATTACAAGGAATACCAGGAAACTCTTTGGAGAAATAATTAATGAAGATCATCTCAATGGGAGTGTATTCAATAATTAATATCCACATTGTCTTAATAATTTGAGATATATATTATCTCTCATATAGAGATAATATCCAAAATTGAGACAATGATTCTGACTAAGATACATCCTCCTCCATACAATTATTTAGAATATGATGTTTCCTTGGTATACAAACACCCGTTTTTTCTTCTTGAAAATCAATGATGAATTTTTATAATGAAATCAAGTCCAAGAAAAAAATATAATTAAACCCAAAAAAATTAAAACAACATTTCATTGATGTTCAGTTTAAAAAAATTTACCAAGGATTAGTTCTATACATTTTTTGAAAAAAATTATACATATTCTATACTTAGAGATAACTCAACCTCTATTTTATGAGGTTCTGTTTAAATAGTTCTAATAAACATGAATTATTTGAAAGAATGTGTATAAATAGAATAAATTTTTGTGTTATATATTATTTAATGAATAATCATTGTAAACATCACAACATCATTTTCATCCTACACCTTAATAATAGTGATAGGAAAATCTTGGGGTGCATTGGAGGTTTTTGTGATTGATTTCATCCAACAACACATGTTTTCAGAAAATGGTTTGCATAATTACTGTGTTCCTTGAATATGAAACACTACACTATAGGATGATAGCTGATTTGATCCTTCTCATACTCATAAACATTATTGTTATTCTTCAAATCCCTTAAATATTTATTAACCTCATTCCCCTTCTTTTTACAATTGAATCATTTCATTTTTCCCATTAGATAGTCTCCAAGATTTTTCATACCAAAATTTTGGCATGTGGGATATTGGGTTTTATTTCAATCTTGGTATTTATATATTTATCTAATCATATTATACTCCAATTTAATCTTTTTATCACCTTACCAATGATCCCTTAGATATTCGTTGGTCACCCTTTCTACTATGAGGGAACAATGTACTATCATTTCAATGTTTTTTCAGTCTTGAATCACTAACATTTTCCATATACTTAGACTTAGTTATCTAAAGATGGGATACACCACGTGATCAGTGTTTATGAAAATGGTAGAGCAATATCACAGTGGTCTGTGACATTTTCTTTAAACCTCCTAATAGACTCATATTTCTTTTTTCTCCATACTAAGTAACTTCCTCTTGATCATACGATAGAGGGTTCAAGGAAAATATTTTTATAAAATATTTTCTTGAAATAATATAATTCCCTTTAACAAAGGCATACTTGGTATTCATGTTCATGATCAATGTCCACCACTAATCAGCTTCTCCATCAAAATGATAGATCGATATCATGTCATTCTCTTGTTCTGAGAACAAGATGATAGTGAAATTGTTTTCAATAGAATTAATCAAAAATTCTATGTTGAGTAGATACAAATACCCACTAATCATCAGAATCCATTACCATATAAAAGATTTGTCTACAAATTTACATTTCATAGGATAATAAAGGTGTCCCACATGATTCATGTTAGTATTCATAACATTAGGTAGTTGTAGAAGTATAAAATATAATATATTATCCTAAAATATGATTTCCATTGTTTTAATTTATATAATACTTGGTGATATAATTATCAATCGTTATCTTATTAATGTTACCTTATCATACAATCAAAAAATAAATAGATTCTAAAGTCATAAAAATATAATGGTGATATCATTTTAGAATTATTAATTGATGATTTTGAAAATAATTAACATTTAAAAACAATTCGCAGAACCTAATTTCTAGTGTATTTGGAATATTGAATACATAATTAAAAATCACTAAAACAAAATAATAAAATCATTATTTTAATACATATAATGATCTATTATAAATTATTGATCCCTAACATCTTCTTATGATATCAATGGAAGTAGCTATTTAATGGGATATGATAAAAATACAATTAATGGAATAAACATAATAAAAATACAGAAAACATGGGTTATAAGACATATCACAGTGATAAAAAAAGCCACGGAACATGAATAATCATATGAAATTATAACATATAGAGAAAAGAATCTAGTGATCATGGACTCATAGTATTGTGTTAGCACCATAAAATATGAATTATGTAGGGTGAACTTCTCATTTCACGTTGAGGAGAAAAATTCAAGGCTAACCACCAACTTTTCGGCACATGTAGAGCATGTCAGGGATAACCATCAAGACAATTGAATATGAATTATAATGATACTAAACATTAACCAATTCATTGGAGTGATATCTGGTAATACACATTAATACATGTTCATGAATATTTTTTCCCCATAAATATTTTTACATAACAAATAAAATATAAACATAAGGGTTACCAATGTACATAACTAGTAATCATAATCATGTCAGAAGGAATATCAGAAAGGAATATCATAATGGTGTTCATGGTATAATATATTAAAATTATACATTTACATTAATAATAATAAATAGGAATATATAATGTTATTTTATATAAAACAAAAGTGAAAAAATTATTGAATGAGTTTTATGAAATATTATAAATAAAAAATTTTAGTGTGGTTCGATAGAAAATTTTCTCTATACAATAAAATATAAAAGGAATAATTGGATCTATAAAATTAGAAATGAACCATGGTGGTGTTTCATATTAAAATGCGTGATTTAAGAAATATAATGGTAGTTTAATATATATCATTTAGTGCAAATAAAAATGGATATGAAATTCAAAAGTTTCATTTAATCAGTATTTTTTATCAAGAGGAATTAACTAGGGCCCCTTTAAATCACAATCTCTATATCAAAGAAGGGTGAAATGTTCATGATACATTATTTCGGAACATATAAATATAATTTAATATATTTGTTATAATATTATATATGATTTACATTAGTGTATAGGTGATAATACATAACCCGATAGAAAAAGGGCGATTCAGATAGAATCAATTACATTATGTCTGAAAGTGTTATGTTCTTGATATTAGTGTCTGAAATAATCAAATTAATTAATTAAATAGTTAAATAATAACCTCTTAACATATATTTTAATAATTATAAAATTATGATATTCAATTAAGTCATTTTTTATGAGTTATAAGATACAATTTGATTTGTATTTTTATATGAATGATCATGCATAATGCCAATAGTTTCCCACAATTTAAATTATATGTTAATAATGAAATTATAGTACATTATTTTGGCCTATACATTAGTTGTTTATATGGTATGTGGGTGAATCATTAAATATAATATTAATGATAATTGTTTAGATTAATTTTTCTATTCCTCGATCCCTAAAAACTATATTTTTTTAATTATTTAAAAAAAATATAGGTGAAATATCAAAAACTTCTGTTTTAATACATTTATAATAACATATTTTAACAATAAAAAATTTTATGACTGTCTATGATGGTGATAAATGAAATAGAAAACTCAAATTCATTGAATTTGATAAATTGTCAAATCACAACTAATTTATTCATTTAAAAATATTGGGGAAGAAGAGGTTTGATGACAAATTATTCAATTTATAGTATCCCACCCCAAATTACTCTAAATATGGGTCCCATGATGTTGGGACAGTAGACCATATGTGCATCTCCCTAAATTACACTACTAGCTAATTTGTATTGATGGAATTGGGGATGTCCGTGGGGACAATATGCCCTCATGGGAAATGGTATAACCTAGAAGAAGTTAATAATATATTAGATAAAGTAGTAGAATAATATGAATAGAAATAGATAGAAGTAGAAGTTTAAAAATGACCAAACAAAAATATATATAATAAATACAGAAGATGAAATTTCCTAAGTTATACCAAGATAATGTCAATATAAAATTCCAAATGTAAATAAATAAATGTTTTATAGTACAAGGTACAACAATAGACTACATTCTAACAAAGACTCAATAGACCTAACTTAAACTACCAAAAGTAATCTCGAGAATTGATCAGTCCCTTTCCCCAAAATCTCAATCTAAAACAATAGGGAAATCCACCATCAGAAGTTTCATACATCCTTATATATATACATGCAAATAAAACATCCACATAGGTACCAACAACTACCGATCAAGGGTGAGATATAATTTCTGAATGAAAATTCACGAGGTATGTTGAAATTTCCATTTCATGTAGAAAACAAATAGTAGTGTTCCAATGTATAATAGAAGAAGTCAACATAAATAATAAAAATAAAAATAACATGGCCCAGGTTCCAAATCAGATAATCATCCCATTCTTCCTGCTTTAGCCAATGTCGTTAGTCTAAATGAGATACCTAGTAGAGAAAAAAAATATAAAAATACTTATGTAATATAACAACTGAAGAATAACTAGAACCCCCTATTATGGTGTTTTTTCATAATTACTAATCCATGTGTCAAAACCAGGCACCCTAAAGGTACAATATTGGTTGAATAATTATAATGAATATTTTATATTGCATAAATAAAATAAACTCAAGAACTTATACTAAAATTAACAAGTACGTCGATGGAGTCTGATCACATCTTTAACATATCACTATGGTACATCCAATATATTATCCAAAACCACCAATTACATCCTAGGCTATCCATTTCAAAATACTAGGTATCACTTTGGGTGTGGAACCATTAGTCCGTAACAGGTATCACATATAAGGGACTGAGTCTCAAAAGAGTTTTGGAGTATCTATTGTTCCAAAGGGACTATCCTCGGGTTTCCCTTAAGAAACTAGTGTATCTCAATAGAATATGTAATTCTTAGTGTATTTCATTCATGGAGAGCATAAAACAATGCTTCCCTAAAATATCATGTTGTATCATATCAAGTTTGTTGAGTCCAATGGTGGTTTCGTAATACAGAATCCCAGATTTTCTCACAGGCCTGATTACCTGCCAATAAAAAGGGAGGAACATAAACATATATCCTAGAGATATAATTCATAACTACAACCATTTAGGGAACCACACAATTCCAAAATAAAAAATCTAGTAAAACAAAACATTTAATTTCTCATAAAAAGATGATAAACTACATTTGAATAAAATAAAGGTACAATAAACAATATAACAATATTATTTAATAAAATAATTAACACAAAATAATTTTATTCAATTTAAACTATAACCTAATGTATCAAAAAAACAAATTTATTTGATTAATTTACGAATCAAGGATAACATTAAAAATAGGTTGAACCTGTCGGCACACCCAAATGGTATTTCTATAGAATGGATACAAACATGGAATGGTTCTTATTATGAAAAGTCACAAAGAACAAGGACAAATAGTTTAAATATGTTAGTATTCTTAAATTCAGATTAACATGTAGGCACCGACAAGTGGCACAACGGTACAAATTGAATAATGAAACAAAATGATTTACAAGATCCTTGAATCCCAACCTTATCATTTTTGTATTTTCCACGTCTTGTGACATGATGTGATTTGATCTAAAATGGATGAAATATGTTAATTTGAAAAAAAACCCCAATTTCAAGTAAATAAATTCCACAATAGATTTTGAGATGGAGGGTGAAAGAAATACCATGATTCAGAGTAATATAGGTTATCCTTAGCAATATCATCATATTGATTCATAGGGAATTTAAAATTTATATGAGAGGGAGTCACATTAAGGTTATGAAGGGAGAGTAGTAGAATAGTTCCAGACACTTCAAGGGGTATCTATAAGGGGGACACATATTGGGGGACAGGAGAGTGAGAGAATGGAAAACATATAAATGAAAAAAAGGAACAAGAGAAGTAATGAAATAAAAATCAAATAAAAAAGAAAATAAATATAAAAAATTAAAAAGATGATAATGGGAAAATAAAAAATAATAAAAATGCACAGACACATTTATAATAATTATTATTCATCTCATGTATGTTTTCTATTTTATTATCTATCTTTATTCATTTTTATATCATCAAATTACAATTTTTTTAATTTTATTCCTATTCATATTTTTTAATTTTTATCCTCAACAGATTGTGATGGGTTGTGACATATTATTTCACATAAATCCTAGGAATCAATTATAAAAATTTAAAAGATTCTCAAGACTCGAAATAGGTTGTGAGAGCAGACACCCTGCGTCACATAATGGAAACATAATAACAATTTAATTGGTCCATACCATAATTAATGTTGGGTATTACGACCTCCCCAACATAATAAAACTCATCATTGAATTTTCTTTTTGTGGTTAGTGTAATGTTGTCTGAGAAATGATTTGGTCACTTTTCACAAACATAGGTCTTCTACTCCTAGGTCTTGTCTTGAACATGTCTGTGAAGCCATAACACATAGACATGAGGAATTGACCTACCTCAGAGAACCTTCATGATCTGTTCTACGATATGGATTATATAATCCTTAAAGGATTCATCTTCCTCAATATCCATGTTGTCATGATCAATCGAATGAGATATGTCTGGATGATAAAGTTGATATTGAGACTCATGGAAGACAACATGATTCAGAAGGTATATCTGATGTAACAACAACCAATAGTATATAAGACAAAATCAATATACTCTATTGAATGACTATACATGTATCTCTAAAAAATTCCACTCTATCCTCATTCGTATGTGTCCCAACCAAGTTGAAACACGTAGAAATACATGATGTCCTACATTGAACTCTACCGGTCTACAGTGAGGATCAATATAAGAAATATATATGCATTGTGTTTTAGGAAAACTCGTATAAATCAACAAGAAATTATCAAATGTATCATAAATGAGATGTGGACCCAGAAGGGTTTCCTCACCTACCTGATCCATCATAGAGGTAAATTCCATGGTCTTCAATAGGGGGATGATAAAGAGACATTTGAATTGTTGCGTAGAAGTGAATATTTTTAATAAAAATAAACTAGAGGCATTTTTTTAGATGAAGAGACACAAAAACCATGGATGAATGCACAAAACATATTCACTAACACCTGAACATTCTTCTCACAATGAACATCAGTTTGGAAGTGATATGCAGTAAAAAAAGTACATGTGATCCATCTTCTTATTCCATACCTTTGTATAATATTTCATTGAAATGGGTATCACATAAAAATATGATAAAATAGAGAATTGCAAGATGTCAAACTATATTACAAATATAATTCATCCCTCACTCATCAATTTGGATGGTCTCCTGCATAGGTAGGATGTGTACGACATTGGATAAACAATCGATGATCACCAATACTACATTTCAACCTTGAGGATATCTTGAAAATCCTATAATGAAATCCAGGATGACATCATTACATTTCCATTTAGGAAAAGAAAGAGGTTGTATAAGATCTTTAGGTCAATATTATTCTTCCATCACCAGCTAATAGATGGAGAACAATCTAATGAAACAAAATAGTTCCCTTTTCATACCAAGACACCAGAATTGATGATGCCTATCCTTGTTCACCTTGTTTGGTCAAAGATGAAATCTCAAAACAGATGCATGGAATTTACTCATCAGTTCTTTCTGAATATCATATGGTACCCATACTTATCCATGCTAGAGTAATGTTTCAATGGTTTAAAAACCCTACATGATACATGTGTTATCCTATGAATTATTCCCTCAAAATGATCACCAATTATTCAGATAACTATCACATGAATACTCACTGAAGAAGAGAGGATGTCACTATAGGATATTAATGAAATGGTTTTCTATAAATATCCTAAATTTCCTTATGAATATATAAAATCAAATCTATCATCATTCGTTCACTACTAGCTAATTGGATAGCTTGTTTCTATGTCTTGTGGACCAATATTTCATTAACAACATTTCTTTTACAGTTGATATATGTAAGCTCAATGTTGACTGACAGTAGGTATTCGACGCACATGTGCAGTCTACAATTCATTTCTCTCTGTGTGGAGAATATTTCAATATTTTATGATACATGTAAACAATGATACATTATCCTGATAAGTAGTGTCATCAAAATCTTATCACATGATCCATAACTACTAATTTGAGTTCATTTTTAGGATATTTCTGATCATGAGGCCTTATCTGGAGGGATCATTATGACATGACTCGATCAAAAACAATAAAGAATTTAAGCAGTCAAATTCTAGACACAACACAGTAATCAACATAAAATATACTCGGTCATGAAAAATTAGGATCAGATAATCTATGAGTCTACCTTTTACCTATTGCAATTATTTTCCATATACTTCTAATTAGATGAATAACCGAACCATATTATTAATTGTAGTAAGAGGAAATTCTACTTTGGATAATTCCTGGATTAATCTCCTATAATATCCAACAATACATAATAAATAACTTAAGAAAAAAACTTTCTTAGGGTACCCCCATGAAACATTTGTTCTCACCTCATCTTTGATGACTCATGTAGGTACCTCGATATGATATGAACCATAAAGTGAACCTAATTGATCCCAATGTGGAATTTATTGAGCTTTTCATAGAGCTGGTGATCTCTCAGTGTACTCATCAAGATCTCAATATGTGTATCATGGTAATGGTTGGAGAATAAAAACATCATGATTTCATCTATGAATAATACAAAGAAGGAATCAAGGTACAGTAGGATAACTCGATTCATCAGAACCATGAAAATTTCTAGCGTGTTTGTCAGACCAAATTACATAACCAAAATATAATACACGACATACCTACTCTATAATGTTGATTTTTGGTATATCTAATGTTTTCATATGCAAATGATAATAGCATTCCATCATATAGTTCTTGGAAGAAATGTTTTCCCCATAGGTTGTAGGATTGGTCGTATATATGATGAAATGATTATCAATTCTTTTACATATGATTGTTGAGAAGATGGTAATTCACAAACAATCTGAACGTAATGTTGACCATTATGGAAAAAAGGGCTGGTGAACCCCATGGAGATGTATTAGGTATCATGAAACCCTTAACCTCAAGATATACATTATACTTATTGATTTCATGTATCTCAAATGATTCCATCATATAATTAGGGATGAACATTGGTATTGCACCTAGAAATAGCTTGATAGCGAACTCAGTGTCCTTCAAATTTGGAATTCCAAAGAAAAGTTTCAGGAAATACATCCATGAAATGATCCACAATTGGAAGAAACTCCACCGAATGAAGTTAATTATTTCTTATAAAAGGACTTGACAGCTGATTTGTCACCCTACAAGCCCAGAACTGATTGGTCCAGCTTGATCATACTATATATCTCATTCTACCTTGTTTATAAAATTACTTCACTCGGGTGTAGTGAAGGACACTCAATGTCAAAATAAATCTTAATGGGAATGATAAAGAATGAGATTATCCATACTGAGGGTGAAATCAATTCCAGTCATCTCATGGATATAGAAATTTCAGATGAAATGATACCCGCCTATCTCAAGGGGCACTCTTATAACTGACATATGCCCTCGGTTTTGACCCCCAAAGGACTGTCGAGAGATATAACTCCATAGAAGTAGTCAATGTAAATACCCAGAAGCTCAATATTTTTAGTATATATTGATGACATTGAATCACATGTATCAATGAGCGCAAAAACCAATGTAGAGGCCACATAGAATGTATCTCTAACCGTAGATGGTCATAGAATCTACTTACAACATCTTAGGTAATTACTAAATAAGAAATATTTATATCTAATATTATTTTATAATTAAATATTTATTTTTTTGTTTAAATGGGGAACTATATATAAAATATTACCAAATAAACAATAAATTGTTTTCTAAAATCTTACATTTGACAAAACACATAGTTATACCGAAAAATAATACAAGAATAATATTATTATTTCAAATGGTAGTTAATGCGTAGTCATTGTACAGGCGAGAATGAACAGAATTAACTATATTATGATATTACCTATTTTATAAATGTTTTTAAATTTATCTAATATATTTTTGATTCTTCTAATGAGAAGAAATCTAATTTTATGTAAAAAATACACTAATATTTATAAAAGGTAGTTTTACACCCTTTTGATGGAGAACCCTTTTTAAATCATGTTTTGGAGCCTTTTATATGTTATGATATAAAAATTAATCAGTTTATATATAATTGGGACATTATAATTTGTTTTTCATGAATTTTTTATATTTTTTTGATAAAATAAATATTTTTAATAATACTGAATTGTACTACATTTTTATTCAAAATTTAATATTATTTAATTTTATTTATATTGTTACATAGTTCTTTTAATTGGGTTTAAAGTGTAAATGGATTATTATTTTTTTGAATTTAATTCAATGTTTTTCATGGGATATAATTTAACATTCATATTGGACATAAACACATTTCATTCTTTTTATAGTATTTACTTCTTAAAAATGCGCATTCTAGTTTTGACAGCAGAAATCCTTTTTATATTAATTAATAAAATTTTAATATGTTGAATTTGGAAAAATGGAATAAATTTTTGGAATCATAAGGTTAAAATGAGAAGAATATGTTACTTTTATGATTGTACATTATGAATATTAACATCAGAAATTATTTCTATTTTATTTGGTTAAATGGTATATTAGGTAAATAAGGGAAAAATATTACAATAATTTAAATCAATCCGAACATTTTTACTAATATTATTAGATGATTAATGAGTTACCAATGAAGTCCTTAACCAAAAATTGAGGTATTTGGGAACCACTTGGGTGTGATAATGACATGTTATAATAATTAATTTAATATTATGAGAGAAATATCATAAATATATAGCCTTTTGCTAATACAATTATAATATGGTGTTACACTATTGATATCATTGAATATAAATATTTATTTAAAAGATAAAATTATATCATATGTCAAGTTATATTATTTATAATTATTAAACATTAAATTATTATATTTATAAATGACACAATGATTATGTTGTGATTACCTTATTAATGAATTATTCAAATAAACGATATTACAAATATTAAAATAAATAGAATTTGAAATTTTTGATGCATTACACGATTATTTTGGAGAACTATGACATGTTATAATTTAGTTATTGTATTTTTTTGAATGAATATTGTTTTTATGACTTTAATAAAAAATAAATTACAAAATAGTGTCAAAATTGACATAAATGAAATTTTAAAACAAACACTATTCTTTAAATGATGTAATTGGCATAAAAATATATTACTTAGAAAAATGACCTAAATAATGTTAAAATCAAATTAACAATCCAATAAGGTTATCTTGGAATTTTATAGTAACTAAATTAACCATATAGAGTAAAAAGTCATGAAGACATGGGAATAGTTATTTTTTTAACTAAGGGTTAAAGCCAAAATATATGGTTAAATTTGTGACGTAAAATTGCCTAAAAAATATTAAATGAGAGAATTTAAACAAATACTTGTCTTAACCTAGAAATATATCGATTTGAAACTATTATAAATCAAAATAATATTTATAACAAAATAATATTTCCTGATATTCATAGAGTGCCCATCCTCCCTCTTATAAAAGGCCACCACATCTACCCACATACTCACACCACTCAATCAACTTTTCTGGATAATATTATGTTCAAATAATATTAAAACATATCTAAAATTCCCTATGTAGCCTTACCTTGGGTATAAATAAATTCAATGATTCCTTTTTTCTCAAATAAAATGAGTAACCTGATTTAAAGGTATTGTCCTGTATCAAGATTCATTCATTTATTTTCATTATCCATCCCCTAACATATTTTATTCCATTATTTTACAAAAAAACAAATATAAAAAATATAACATGATTTTTTTATGCTATTTATTTGACCTACATTTACAAACACCTCTATATAAATTTTATAGAATATATTATTCCTCTAAAAGGCGAATTACTGCCTCACGAAATAATGATTGTTCAACTTTCTCATACCACCTTTCATGGTGGACACTATGATGAAACTGTATTTATAAATTATACATATTTTATTTATAAAATATTTATGATTCTGTAATTTTTATTTAAAACAAACCAATATGGTTTCCATAATGTTTAAATACAATAATTTCATTTGAGGAATTGTTGATTATCGCCCCTCAAAGTGATATGAATCATTAATGCGATACATGGAACATATAATGGATGTATTTAGTGAACATATGTGACATATATAGCATGGATATTAGAAAATAATTATAATATAACTATGTATCATTTAGTTTTCAGTCTTTTAATATGATAAATAATTTAAAGTAGCATTCATACGTACGTATGACCTTCAGTATCCATGAACTCTACATTTAATTTCTTATATCGAAATGTTATGGAATCATATAAATATATATATATAGTTGGTATATGTTATATTTAAATCCCGAATATCATTCTAATGATAATGGAATTCTGACCACACAGACAATTTTCATCAAAACAATTTCTTTTTGGACTCAACTACCGAACATCCACAATATGTCCAATATGAACTCAAATAACGATCTGATTTCTATAATATTGTAATAAGTAATATGAAATGAATAATAAAAATGAATATTTTTCCAAATAAAGTTGATACTAACATATGATTATTATTCATGAATATATAGAATGAGCGAGACAAGTTAGATTTGAGGTAAGGGAATTCATCTCAAACACATTTCATTGAGACATATTTTGATTTATATGTGGACTTATATTATATAGTGTATATTAACCCCTTGTTAATTTTAGTTTCATTCAAAATTTTTGAAAATGAATTTTTTTTCTACAATTTTTTTTACTAAATAATAAAAAAGATTTTTTTAGCGTCTTTGGCGAAAATGACCTTTCCACTATTATGTCCATTTTCTGGTATTTGTTTTTTCTATAAACTGTAATATTTTTCATATGAAACGCTAATAGAATATTAATATTTTTGGAACATTGGTTTGGATAATATTATTTTATAATGTATTTATTATATCCATATCATGAAATGATGTCTTATGATTGTAATTTTGAAATGTTAATTTGTTTATGCTTGTTCATGTGTTATGGTTATGTTATGGTTCCTAGGGATTGCTTATGTATATAGCTGGTTCAATTATAAACTGAGGGTGGGTAAGCCCATGATAGCTCTACAATGCATTGGGTTACACGATGGAGGTAAATATTTAGGTTTCACCAAATTGATTTACGTTATATATTGTGATGTGTATTCAAAACCAAACCATGAAGGTTACTCCCTAGGTAGCAGTGAAAGAAATAATGGATATATGATATATATGACACAAGGTACCATTATGGTTTATTATTTATATGAAGTTTTAATGATTCTTATGAAATCATGGGATTATAATTATTTAGGGACTAATGTTTTCATTTTTTATTTTATTCATTGATGAGTTTTTATGATCTTCCCAAATTTTTTAAAAAAAATCATTTCGTATAATGATGAGTAAGAGAATTAAATAATTCATGATGATTTTTATCATGAAAATATATCATGTTTTATTTTTCAAAGGGATTCCATTGGTGAAGAAATGGATTCTATTTTGATAATATCCACTTATATGATAATGGGATGATATGTATTAATAGTGTCTTTATTAATTAAATAACAAAACCTAAAAAGATCCTTAGTGTGAATTAAGGTCATATTATTGAAATACCTCAATATTATGAAATATTTTAAAGGTATGGAATTATAGATTCAATCATATGTGACTAAATTGTAATTTTTGGGTTGTTATGTAATATTTATGTCAAATTTCCCTACAACTATAAACAAAAAAAGATACTATAAGTGAAATCTTGACATAAATCATGATTATGTAATGAATAAGGATAGGGCCATATAGTTGGTCTTAGAGGTCTATTTAGATAACTTTAGAATTTAGGATATTTTAAATAGATATCAATAAATTAGTTTTACATTATTATAAAATTGAATTAATATATAATTTCGTGACTACCATTTTTATTCATCTATGATACATCTATTCATAATGGTTTTTTTGTTGAGAAAACATAGAATCAATGTTTGAAAAACATGCAGAGGAAAAATACCATCCAAATTAGTAACATGATATGGTAATAATCACAACTGAACTATCTATTGTAGTTATGGACCAATTGACTCAAAATATAAATGGTGGTGGTATCCATGAATGAGATCAGCCTTATCAACCATAGAGAGACATGTCAGTAGTGGATCATTTCATGAGACAATTTCCTCTATCATACAGTGGATCATCTGACACTATGATATCAGGATATTGGATAAAATCCATAGAAAATATTTTCAATTCCATGGGGTGTTTAAAAAGTCAAAAGGTTAGTCTTGAAAATACTAATGTTAATACAAAATAGGATATAATTCCAGTGAATTTTTTTAAATGTAATTAGACTAGTCATTATGAGAATGAGTGTCCGAAAAAGTATTTCAATAAGGGGTAGAAGGAATACTATAAGCAGAAAAGTGTGGTTAAATCATTTTCATCTACTTTAATATATATAGGTCCATCAAATAAAGTGGTATGTGGTACATTATTTCTATATTCAGATTATTCTAGTGTGCAGGTTGATTTTTCATCTACAAATTCATTCATTTCTGAGAAAATTTATAATAATTTGGAAGTTCCATCTCATGAAATGAATTGTGAAAATATGGTAAAAATACATGTGGAAATGATGAGACAAAAAGATATTATAATAACATTCCTTCCCATAAATTTCGAAAGAATATACATACAAACAATATTATTTTTTCACTAGCATAGATTGATGTTATTCTGGGTATGTAATGGATTTATGATTACCATGATATGATTGAATATTGAGATAAATAAGCTTCATTTTAGAAATTCATTTAGTTTGTGTAAAATTATGAACTCTTTCTATTGATAACATACTTTGGTGTTGTGAAAGTTTTAAAATATGGAAATGATTCTTACCTTTCCCATATTTGATGAAAACAAAGGAATTGATCATATTAATGATGTTCTAGTGGTAAATGAGTATCTAGATGTTTTTTAATGATTTTATTAAATTATACATGATCGGGATGTTCAATTTAATATTGACTTGGTTCCATATTCTAAGTCAATTAAAAAACCCCTATATCGAATGGCTCAAAATAAACATTTTGAGTTGATGATTCAATTACAAGAGCTGTTTGATAAATGTTTCAATCGATATATCACAACACCATGGGGTTCTTCGATATTTATTTTTAAAATGAAATATGGTCTAATAGGACTTTATATTGATTATATAGACTTTAATAACATCATTGATAAGAAGAATTATCATTTTCCTCATATTGTGATTTGTTTTATAAGCTCAATGGTGCTCTATATTTGACGATGATTTACTTGATGTCAGGGTACCCTCAGTTGAAATTAATGGAAACATTCATTCTGAAGATAACGATTTGCCCTCTATATGGAAATTATAAATTTTTATTTATGCCTTTGGGGTTGACCAATTAACTTTTTCTATTCATGGATCTTATCAATAAAATCTTCAATGAGTTCTTGGATAAATTTTTGGTTTTATTTATAGATGATATATTGGTATATTATAAAATTAATGAGGAAATGAAATTTATTTGAGGACTGTCTTGAAAACAATAAAATAAATGAAACTGTATGTTAAATTCATCATGTGTGAGTTTCGGGTACAAAAAATTTCATTCCAGGGTCTCATTGTTTTAAATGATGTCAAAAATTTTGATCATGTTAAAATATTATTCGTTAATGAATTTACAACACCAAAAAATATAATTGATATTCATATTTTTCTTGGTTTATCTCGTTATTATCAAAGATTTGGTTAATGTTTTCATGGTTATGTATCACACTAACCTTGTTAACACAAAATAGTTTTTTGATAAACTAGAAGCAATAATGTTATGGATGATTTCTATATTTGAATAGAATTTTTCTGAATGTTATTGTTTTGTCACTACCTTAATTAAATTTTGAATTTTTTATCTACAATGATTCCTCATTGAAGGGACTTGGATATTTCCAAATGAAAAATTATCAGGAAATTGTTTATTCCTCATGTTTGTTTAAAAATCACAAGTCAAATAAACCAAAACAAGATTGTGAATTAGTTAATGGTGTTCTTTCATTTAAAATTTGAGGCATATTTTGTATGGAATAATGTGTGGAATATATACTTTTCACAAAATATTATATTATATATGCACCCCAGATGCATTGAACATGATTAATTCAAGATTGATGGAAAAATCAAGGATAATGAATGCATGATTCATTACCATCATGGAAAATCAATCAATGTAGGTGATTCTATGAGTCAGAAAAGTAATGCTACATTAACCATGTTAGGTATTAAACATTAACCTTTGATAAATGATTTTATTAACATTGGAATGGATGTTTTAGATCATAAAAATACTCAATTATTTTTTAGTTTTTATTGAAATCATATCTATCAGACAGAATAATGATAGAGTATATGGAAGATAGTGATTTGTATAATAAGATAGAATTTTTTTAAAAGTGTATTTTTCATGAATTTAGCATCATTTTGTTTTATGATTTGGTAAAATATTATGTGTTCCTTTTGATTCCTGATTAAATAATGATTTTGTGTGTGAAGATCATAGTTCAATATTTTCTTGGTCATCATGGCATTACTAAGATGTCTAAATATCTTCAAGAAGTATTACTCGTCTGATGGGATGGAAAGAGTTATTGCTGACATTACTGGGATGTGTTTTTCTTGTCATTAGGTGAAAGAATAATGAAAATTTCTATAGGGTATAATTCTTCGATTTCCAGTACTATAGTGAAGATGGGAAGATATATCCATGGAAATCATAATTGTATAACGAAAGAAAAATCAAGGTAATATGGAATTCCATGTTATAGTCGTCTTATTGACTAAATATAATCAATTTCATCATATTCAAGATAAAATTTTTCAATATCAACAATCTCAATTGTATCTCAAAGTGATAGTCAGGTTACATGGGGTTCATATATAAATTGGATTTGATCATGACTACATGGTCATTTCTAACTTTTGTATTGTCCTTCAAAAGTCATTGGGTACTAAATTAAAAATTATTACATCTTTTCATCCCCAATCAGATGAGAATTTTCAAAGAATAACTCAAACCCCGAAGAATATGCTATATGCCTTTTCAACAGATTACCCAGGAAGTTGGGATCATCATCTTTTATTGGATGTTCTTTTTTATTAATGACAATTTTCATTCCAAAATTATGATGGCACGATTTTGAGGCATTATATAGAAAGTGTTGTCAAACTCCTACTTTTTGGGTTGATGTATGTGAAAAGATGTTTATGGGAAATAATTGGTAGAAAATATAGAATATAAATTTTAGTTGATTCTAAATCGCATTTGGATGGTTCATAGTATGTCGAAACATTATGTGGATTAATGGAGGAAGGATTATTCTATTGTGGTAGGTGATCATATCATTATCCACATTTCCCCTTGAAAATTATGATACATTTTGGTAAGAATTGGATATTGATTCCCTGGTTTGTTGGTTCCATAAATAATTCTAGAGAAGGTTGGATCAGTTTTCTATCGAGTGACATTACCTCCAAATCTATCCTAGGTGCACTATGATTTTCATGTTTTACTATTGTGAATGTATTTGTTGGATTCAACTTAGGTTTTGAGTCCAGAAGTAGTTTAGTTGGAAAATAATCATCCTTATGATGAACATCCAGTCTAGACTCATGATTGTAGGGAGAAAGTGTTGATGAATAATGAGATTCATCATGTGACAGTTTGTTTGGAAAAAAAATATGGATAAATAAGAAACATGGGAACCAGAAAATATTATGGAAACAATTTCCCAAAGCGGTGAAGAATTTAACATCCCAATTAATTAAAGAATAATAAATTTACCTATAGATTAATATTTTTTAAGTAAATATTAATATTTGTTTAATTGGGACACTATGTACTATATAATACAAAACATGCAACAACATGTTTATCTGAAATCTTACATTCCACACAACACTATGTTATACAGAATAATAATAAAACAATAATAATATTATTTTAAATGGTTTCTAATGCATTGTTTTTGAATTGGTCCGAATGAATAGAACAAACTGTGTTATTATTTTAATTTTTTTTCAGTTAACCAAATTTTTTTGGAAGCTTAAAATGATAATAATGATAATTATAATCATAAAATACTAAATTTTTTATAATTTAGTTGTAGAACATTTTTATGGAGAACCATTTTTAAATATATATTTGGCCACTTTTCTCTATTATATTTGAAAAAATAAAAATCATATTTTGAATAGATACATAAAAATATATATTGATTTATTTTTTATGGATTTTATTATTAAAATTCCTATTTTAATTAATAGTGAAAAATACAACTTTTTCATTCAAAAAATCTATTTTAAATAATTTATTTGTATACATAAATTCCCTACTAAATTGGTTTTAATGTTTTATTATATGTTTTTTATCATTTAATTAAGTTTTGGTCATTGTACGTAACTTCACATTTAATGTAGACATAAAAACATGTCAATCATAGGATAGTTTTTACATCTTAAAACCCCGCTTTATGGATTTTAAAATAGGAATTATTTTTAAATTAATTTATAAAATTTTGGTGTTTGGAATTTAGAAAAATGTCTTTTATATTTAGAATCATATATTCTGAATTGTGTAAACATATAGCTTTTATTTTTCGACATTATGTCTAGTAAATTTAGAATTTATTTTTATTTACCATGGTTAATGTGTAAATAAGGTAAAGGGGTAAAAATAATATTATAAAAATAAAAAACTACCCTATAATGTTTCCTAATCATTTCTTATGAGTCTCGTGAGACCAAAAAAATCCTTAAGAAGAACAAGTGGAATTTGGGATCAACTTCCATGTGATAATGACATGTGATAATAATTAATTTAAAGTAAAGAGTAATATAATGAAACATTTATCTATTTTAAAAAACTATTTTAAGATGTGGTTACATAATTAATATATTTGACTATAAATATTGATTATAATTATAAAAATATTTCCTAAATCATTGTATTTTATTAATAATTTATAGATATTTGATAAATAATTTTATTTATGACACAATTATGATGCACTGATTACCTTATCAATGCGTGATTGTAATAAATTATTATATATCTATTTAAATAAATGATAATTGAAATTTTTTATTCCATAAATAATTTTTTTTGAATATTAGGTCATGTAATATATTATTCATTGTTTTTTTTAAATTGAATCTTGTTTTAATGACATTAAAAAAATATCAATTACTAAATAGTGTCAAAATTGAAAAAAATGAGTTTAAAAAAAATACAATTACATTAAATGATATTACAGTCTTAAAAACATAATATTCAAGCAACTAAATTAAGAAATTTTACAAATGGCATTAATTATCTACTTTATGTTCTTTTGGAGTTTTATAGTATCTATATTAACCATATAGTGTAATAATACAAGAAAACACGGTAATAGTTAATTTTATTAACTAAGGGTTAAAGACAAAAGATCAGGGTTATATTTGAGAACTAAACGTGTATAATACATTTTAAATTATATTATTTAGACCCATAATAATATTATAATAGTAATATATCACTATAGAGATATTATAATTTGAAAATCATTTTATAATAAAATTATATTTCAATACATTCCAAAAGTTCCCCTCCCCTATCTTATAAAATACCACAAACTCTACCCACATTATCAAACCTCTAAAGACCATTAAACCATTAAAATTATCTTAAAATAAGCCCATATAATCCCTCCCTTCTGAATAGATTCTTTATCATTAGATGAAGAAAATTCTAGACATCCTTTTCGATAAAATCAATTAGAGTTACCAGATATAGAGTTAACATCGTCTCTCAGTATCCATTCCTTTATTTTTATTCCTAAAACCACTAGACTATTTTTATTCCATTATATTTTAACAACATCAGTATAGAAATTATACTAGTAATTTATTATGAAAATGCTTCAACCTAAAATTACACACACCTCTATATAATTGTTATAGAAGAAACTTTTTATGTGTACGTCGAAACAACTTCTTCAAGAAATGATGATTGTTTAATTTTCTCCTACCTACTCTCATGGTAGCCATTATAATAGAACTGTGTTTATAAATTATATATATTATATTGATATTGTTCTTCTACATCTATCATTATTATTTACAACAAAACATTATTCTTTCCAAAATGTGTAAAGATGATAATTTCATTTGAGGATGTGTGGACTACCGCCTCTCAAAGTGATATGACTCATTCATGACAAACATGGAAAATATAATGGATGGATTTAATGATATAATGTAATATATATAACATATATATTAAACTATATTTATAATATATTGTTTCATCATCTATTTTTTATTCCATTTATAAGAAAAAGAAATAAATGTAGGTTTAATGAGTACGCACAACCTACCATGTCCATGAACAGTTCATTTTATATATTATCTCAAAATGTTATGGAATATTATAAATTCATAGATTTTGAATATATAAGATATTTAAATCTGTAATATCATTCTAGAGATAATCGACTTATGAATAAATGGACAATTTTCGTCAAAACAATTTCATTTTTGAATCAAGCACTGAACATTGACAAAACATCCAATATGAACCCAAATAAGTAAAAAATTTCTTTATTATGAAAATTAGTAATATAAATAGAATTATAAACTTGAAAATTTTTATGAAGTGATTATAAATTAACATAATTTTATTATTAAGGAATATAATGATCGAACGAGAGAAGTAAGATTCGAGGTATTGGAATTTGACCTAATCTCCCTTCAGTGATCCATATTTAAAATTATATTTTATAAGGTTTATAGAAAAACAAGTTTAATAATAATTTCATTCATAATTTTTCCAAAGGAATCTCTTTCCAAGAATATTTTTACTCAATGAAAAAAGGAATGTTTTATATTTTACGGGGTGACAATGAACTTCCCACGACCATGACACTTATTTTGTATTTGTCTTCCCCTAAAAATCAAAATTTTTTCTAAAAAAATGAAATAAAATATTATTTATTTAATTATATTCTTGTTGGAATTTTTTTGGAGAATGTATTATTTATGTCAATATAATTAAATAATTTATTATGATTTATAACATAGACACATTATTTTTCCATCATGCTTGTTCATGTGTTATGATTAGGTTATGGTTCTTGGGAATTGATTATGTATAATGGTGGTTCCGTGATAAATCTAGGGTGAGAGAGAAAATGATATATCTCCAAAGAATTTGGTAACATGACAGAGGTAAACGTTAAGGATTCTCTTAGGATATTTAGGAAATATACTATGATGGGCATTCAAAATGTAACCATTAAGGATAATCCTTATGTAGCTTTGAATTCTACAATGTATGTATGTTATGGATGCCACAAGTTCCCATTATCATTTATTATTTCTATGATGTTCAAAATAATCTTATAAAATCATGGGTTTATAAATATTCACAGACTATTGTTATCCTTCATTATTTTTTCTCTTACATCACATTTATGATTATCCCATGTTCTTTAAATCATTTCATAGGGTATAACGATTACTAAGACTAAGAAATAAGTATAAAATATTTTTATCAAGAAAAGAAATAATGTTTTATATTTAAAAGTTATTATATTGGTAGAAAAAATTTATATTGTTTTTATAGTATCTTCTTGTATGATTATAGGATTATATGTATTAATAATGGACTATTTATTAAAATCACTAAATCTAAATAGATCATCAATGTTAAATAAAGGTAAATTTTTTAATTATCTCAATATTAGGTAATTTTTACGGTTGGGGACTTATAACACTAGAAATATAGGCAATGCTTACATATGGATAGATCCTCGTCCTTGAGATGCCATCTGAATATTATAATAAGTTCAACTATTCTAATGTTGAAGTTAAAGAAATTGTTACCACAACAATGACCTCCACTCCCACAGCCTAATTTTCCATTTGAAAATTAACTCCCAGCATGACATGGAGTCATAGATCCCAAACATAATGGAGGTTCTAGCATGAATCCTCTTCCAATGTATGTTGAAGGAAAACAATGGACGAATTGATTAAGATGACCCATCTTGCTACATGTTCGGAACTCCAAAGGGTTTTTTCGAGAACTAAAGATTTTTATGGGTGTTCCTACCACACTAAAAATTTATAAAAGTGTTGTCAGTATGTTTCACCTTGATTTCATTTTTCCAACATGGACCATTAAAGAGTCGCCTTATACTTCCTGAAAACAATTACAATAATTCAAAACAATACTAACCTATCTCACACGATCAGCATCCCTAAGACTTCATTATGTAATTTGTCCTAATTCAAGATCCTTGTATTGGTTTTAAATATAATGGAATTCACTATCAAGTAGATACAATATCCTATACCATCATCAAAGCATCTCTCTTTCATCTGTGTGTCCAAATTCTGAGATGGAGAAAAATGATAGTGATTAAAGAAATTAGTACAATATTCCAACACTATCATAGAGCCCATATAATGATGCAGTAACTCCCTGGAATGATCTTATCTTAGAGTCTGTCAAATGAAGGGATCATATAATGTTATCTGGATTTATACCCAAACAGTATATATTGGTTTCTATTACTAAGAAATCACATAACATCAATTCTTGAAATATTAATGAAGTATAGAGATAACAAGGTTTACCCTACACTCTGGGTGCATATAAATATAGCCGAATATGAATTTTATATTATAAATAAATTAATTTGATGCATTAGGGCCTCCTCCCCCCTTATTTATGGGGAGATTTATCCATAGAAAATCATTTGTATTCTCTTCCATTATCGGAGATTGCATGGGACATAGTGAACTAGCTACATAATAATAAAAGGAAAATCCCTAAAATAAACATCTAAAGCTATTGGATGGTTGGGAGGAGGTTCCATTGGAGGCACAATAAGAAGTATTTTAGGTTTAAATACAAGGAGTTCGAGTCCTACCAACTTTTTCAATTTTCTCATCACTATTATCCTGGTGTAAAACATGATGACTTAATAGAGTAAATTCCATACAATTAGAAAAATCACGCATGGAGATTCCATTATGTCATTTGAATAAAACAAAAAAAAAATTAACATCTCAATAATACAAATACCATTAAATTAATAAAACATTTATTCCACCCATAGTGGTGTCGTATCAATAATAAATGGTATAATCAATCAGTATTATCACAACCCATGAAATTTGTCCTTCCCCTCTTCATGGGTTAGCTACGTTTAGGAACATGGTATGATTCAAATACATATAACCAAGTCTCAAATCAAAATAAATTAATTAAAAAAGAAAAAATAATCCCTCTGATACCACATTGTATATTCTTGCACCTAGTGCCTCTAAAGACAGGCCCTGATATTATGGGCCACAAGACCTCAAGCACATCTCCACAAACTGTAGAGGCTGTCGATTAGCAGTGAAGGACTTGGGTATGTCCATGGGGATATGATGACCTCTCATAAATAGATAAATCAAATTTTAAGGTAATAATATAATTGAGTAAGTATTGGAAGAAATAATAAAAGCAATAGATAACACTAGAAGAAGATAAATAACTTATATGAAAAGTATATAATAAAGGTGGAAGATAAAATGTCATAATTGAAACCATGATGATGTAATTTTATGGTGAAAATTTTATTTAAATAAAAGTGATGGGGTATGGGGTACAACCATAGACTGCATGTTTACAAAGACTCAAAAGGCCAAACAGAAATGTCCACATGACATCTCGAGCATGGATCAATCCTATTCCCCAAATGTTCTAAACAAAACAGAAATGAAATCCACAATCTAATGCAATATGACTCTCTCTACCTATAACCATGAATATAAAATCCACTCAGGTACCCAACATAGCATGATAATGGTGTGAGATATAATCTCAGTAAGCCGACAACCATGGTATCTAGACCTTTCCATTTTGTGTAGTATACAAATAATAATGTTCCTATGTACAATAAATGTAAGAAAATTAAATACTAAATATAAATGTTACCTGGATTGCTTCCCATGAGGACACCATCCCCAAAACAACTGCCTTGACCTATGAAATATGTCTAAAAAAAATAATTGGTAATGATGAATATATATGATAAGGCATATGTAACATGGAAACTAAAGTAAAAGTGAATACACCCAAGCTCATTATTTGGCCTAGGATCTAATCCATATGTCGTAACTAGAAATTCTAAAGGAAAAAAATGGAACATAAAGAATAAGGAAATATCTATACTGCATCAATGAAGGTATCTATAGAATGCATATTACAATTGAGATGTACAATGGTGTAGTATGATCCCATCCCGAAGGAATCACTAAGGTAGACCCAAAAAACAATCCAACGAAACCTAGCCCTTCCAAAGAAATCCATTTCAGAATCATATGCATCAATTATAGTTTGGTAACCATGAATACATAGCGAAGTATCACACATAATGTACTAAGTCTCAACCGAGCCTTGGAATAGCCCTCATTCCAAAGGGTCCATCCTAGGTTTCCCCTGATGGAATTACTATCACTGAATAGTATAGATAATTCCTTGGGGGGGGGGTGCATGCCTGATGAGCCTAATACATTGCTCCCCTAATGAAATTTTCTATAATCTCTATAGTAAAGTGAGTCAAATTATTGGTTAATAATATGAAACCCATGTTCACTCAGTACCCTGATTACCAACAAACCAATAGAGAGGTACAGATAAATGTATCCCCATGTAAGAATTCATAACTATATTCATTTAGGTAACCAATCAATTCCAACATCATAACTCCAGTAAAAAGTTTTGGGATTGTTTTTTCATAACTATAATGAATATTTTATGATGATGTTGATGCTCACAAATAACCTTGTTTGTTTTCTTATGAAATTCTATCGATCAATATTTCAATAATTTATATATTGGTTAAAGTATATTATTGTTACGTGAATTACTATGGAAGCACTATTTCATACCCACTATTCAGTGAATGAGTTTACGGTTGACTATCCCTAAATTAGTTTGTAATGCTAACACTTATCCAAGGTATCAACATATGTTACACTAAATAGTTTGAGTTTTGATATAAATTCTTATATTTGGATAATCAACAAGCGTGGTAATCAGTAACAATACATTCGATGTTAGTATTAATATTTATCTACACTACATTCATGAATTTGAATATATATTTAATCAGTGCTATGTTAGGGATAAAATGCTATAAAAGTAAACATATGGATTACCATAATAATGATAATTTTTCATACGTTATTTGAATATGTTAATATTGTTATGGAACCATATATTGGTACAAACCCTATGTTATACGATGGAACCCTGCAATACCGAGTTTAACACTTAGTTATGTTTATATTGGTAGGTTTTACGCCCTATTTCCAATCTGTGATTTCTGCAATGATAAAGTTAGAATAGATGAATGATTCAAGAAATCTTTTAAAGGATTCAAAGAAACACATCCATCAGATAATATCAATATTATTATTAAATAACGTTAAACTCCCATGGTCAATGGGAATATGAATTTCTGTGATAAATCAGTCTATTTTTTTGGATCTGAAATAACAATGAAATCTATAGGTGATATATATTCAATTAGAGTATCTCTTCCAAAAAATATGTGTAATAATAAATTGACACACATGACTAAATTATTGAAATTATCTTTTATAGCGATACTACAATCAATTATCAAATCTCTTCGATTTTCAAAAGATTCTACACTTGGTATATTCTATATAATTAATCCTTGAGTTACTACTATTGTTTTGTTGTTACATTATTAAATTTCATTATTAAAATTATGAACTTTCCAAACAATATCATTTTTTAAGGTATTCATTTATGAAGAAGATGATTCATAAATTTTTAGTTTCTTGCTTCAACAACTACAATGATCAACTTGAACCTTTGAAATCAACATTTTGAACTATTTGTGTTTCAACTACTAGTAAATTGATGTAGTGGAGTATTGGTTCCTTGATATAATATATGGATATCTAGTGATCTTTTATAGAACTATATTTATTATTTATCAGTATTTTTGTAAATTTGTCAACCTCTATACACAGAGTTATGAATTTAGGGTATTGTGATTAGAGTAAAATTATACATTAATTGGTGGAGTGTAATAGGGGATCTATGTCCCCAAAACCACTATAGAAATATTTTTTCTTTATTTAGGTTTACCCATTGCGTATTATTTTTATGGAATTATACAGTACATATCAGTATAAATCCTAGTGGGTGATAAAAGCTATAATTGTGGATGATTTTTGAAAAGAAATTATTCATCTCCCTCTTGGGATTAATTGTATATTCAGACCTATAATTTTTAATAGAGGATCAATTTTAGATAAATCTATAGAAATATAAAATATTTACCGTCTATATTATGTGGGAATGGATGGTCCTAGGGAATGAATTTCAATGGTAAATTCACTATACTATAATGGAGGAAATTATTGATGATGGGACTCACGAATGATTATCTATCTCAAGAATATTAGAATTTGAGTCTTATCAAATACATTACTCTATATAAAATTCCCAAAAAACTAGAAACATGGGATGTTACAACAGATGATGAACATTATACAAATAATATAGATGTGAATTCAATTATATGGCATCTTTTACCAAATGATATTAATTATGTATCACAATTTCTATCTTCATATGAGATGTGGAAATACATTACAGTTTCCTGTGAAGGAATAGACAATGTATGATAGGTGAGGTATTATATATCAATGTTAAACATCGATTTTTTTAATTTTTTATGGTGAAATATTCACAACGGTGAATTATTGGAGTAAAAAAATTTAAATAATATTATACCCTTAGGAAACCACATTAATGAATTGGATCTATATTTGAAACTACATAGAGTACTACCTTAAAATTTAATGGAATATCATCTACTATTCGTTAATCATCTCCAATAAAGGATAAAACATTGAAGGAACTAGTTTTTGAACTAATGATGTATGAAGTTATGATTAAAGATGATGAAGAATATAATAATATTAATGTAGGGAAAAAATACTAATCTGAATGTGACATCTTAGAATAAAAACATAAAAACAAATAAAGAAGTCAAATTAAAGAATAATTCATATTCCACTAATTATGAAATGGAAATTGCTTAGTTAGACATAATATTTTCATTAATTTATATGATTAAAAGAATATTTATAAAACACTATAGGAAGGATGAAAAATATCCAATAGATGTTCACTACTATAAATGAAATAAATCTGGTTATATCTGACCTAATTGACATTAAATAAAAGTTGAATTAAAAAGGAATAAAATGGGATATCATAAAAATACTATTTTTAGCACAAATGAAAATTATATAAGAAAGCTAAATGGATTGTATCTTATGATTCTATTAGTTATATAATGTCTGACTAAAAATTGAGTAATAAAATATAAAATACAATATGTGATTTATGGCCGAGGAAGAAAAGGTAAAAACATAATACTCTTCTAATTATGTGACTAGAAGTTTCTCAAATAACAAACAATCATCATAATATTATTATCAAGATGAAAAATAATAACCCTTGTTAATGAAAAATAAATATTTGAAAAAGAATAAAAAATATGTTTTAGGTAAAAGAGATTCCATGCTAAAACAATATTATGAGATACAAGATAAATTCATTTCCTCTACATTATAAAATATTAATAACAAAAATAAATTTATTGAACTACTACATGAAGTAGAATATTATGATTGTGGGTATTGTTTTATTAAAATATAAAATATTTTAAATAAATTTTTTTGAATGAATATAATTTAAAATGAATTATTTTGAATAGAATATATGGGTGTGCAGTCAAAATTAAATAAAATTTATTTTGCTGCTAGCTCAAAAAATGTTATATGTTATGTTTGTGTAAAAAAAGATCAAGTCACCAATAAGTGTTATTTTCAAAATCCTCATATTAGTGGCATTTAAAAGGATTTTGTTTGTAATATTTCATTCTTATGATTTTGATATAAATTAAGGAATAATAAATCATATCTATATTCATGGATCATTGATCACCAACACTGATGGACCGTAGAATATATGGGCATCGAAAGAAAAAAATATATTAATTTTGTAAGAAATAGGTCACCAAAAATGAAAATGCATATTCTATTTTAACATTAGATGTTCCAAGAATATGATTTGAGACTCAAAAACACATATAAAAAGTCTCAAACAGATAGAGGAGTAGTCCTTTTTAGGGACAATGTGATTGGAAAATAGTCGGACTTGGAATTATTGGAGATCCAAAGACCATCTTAATCAACAATATACCATATGTGTAATGGTTAAAGAACAATCTGATATGTATCTCTCAACTATGTGATGATGGATTTTGTGTTTATTTTTCTAATAATTTATGATCTATATTTGCTGATTCATAGCATAAATTTAGGGAACCTTGAACTGATAATGTTTATAATTTGGACTGAAATTCCATTTCTAATCCAAAAGTGAAATATTTAAATACTAAGAAAAATGAATTTTGAAATTTTTATAGAAGACTAGGCCAGAGTAATATTAAAATTTACAATAATTATAAATGAAATAATTAGTTTCTAATCTTCCTATTCTTATGTTTGACACCGAATAATTTTGGGACTTATGCATAATTGGTAACAAACACATATATTATTTTAAATCTGTTAAAAACATTTCTACATCTAAAAATTTAGAACATATCAATATGGATTTTTTGGACCATAAATTGTATATTGTTAAGATTTTATAATATATGTCTATGTTTTAGTAGATGATTATTCTTGATTTACATCAGATTATTTTCTAAAACTCAAAAGTGATGTATTCCATGCTTTCTGAATGTCTCTTTAAAATTTATCAAAATGAAAATGGTTTTAAAAAATTTAATTGAGAATTACTCATGGTGTATAATTTGAGAATCATGACAGAAATTCCCTTTTCTCAAATCTAGTTATTAAACACAATTTCAATTTACCAACACACATCATCAAACAAAATTTTTGAACAGACAAATAGAAATATTGAAAAAATAAAAAGGTCTGTATTGAAAAAATAAATTATTCCAAAAAATATTTGTGTAGAAGGTATAAGAACAACATGATATATATTGAATAGTGTTTTTATAAGGAAACCTTTAACACGAACACCTTATAGAAACTGGAATAATAGAAAACCTAATGTAGAAGACTATAAAGTTTTTGGATTCAAGGTTTATATCATGAATTATAAAGAAAACATGGAAATATTTATCTAAAAGATTATGATGAATTTTTTTTTGGATATTCTACTACCTATAAATATTATTTAATTTTAATAAGAATTTATGTATTGTTGAAGATTTAGTTCATGTGATGTTTGATGAATCATTCAATTTTATTAAAGAGAAAGATCAAGCAGATGATGTCACTGAATATTTCTAAAACATGATACATGAAACTAAAAAAAATGATTATGAAAATAATAATAATAAAATTTATTCTCGTTCATATGAAAATGATATTAATGATCCTGAATGTGACATTCCTAAATAGTCTATTACATTAAAAACCCTCCTTATTTAAGCTGTTATAGGAGTCTAAAACACAATAATTAAAACTAATATTTGTAGGAAATATAGATGAAAACTATATATGATATCATAGTTATATCAATGACTAAAGAAGAATACATAGAATATGAGAGTGGAACTCTTGACTTGCACGATGATTTAAAACAATTCTAAATGAATTATGGTTTTGAACTAATATAAGACCATACAATTATACAGTTATATATTCTAAGTGATTATTTACAAATAAATATGATGATCAAGGGATCAAAACAATAAATAAAGATATATAGGATTCTAATAGATATATTCAATAATAATTTAATGCTTATGATGAGACATTTTCAACTGTAGCTATATTTGAATCCATTTTAATCTGTTTTATTTATTAATATCATTTGAATTTAAATAATATCATAGGGATGTGATTTTTTCCTTTTTAAATGATTATTTAATGGATGATGATTATGTTTAAAACCCCCTTTATTTCAAATGCTCAAATCAAAAATTCTGTTTTTAATCATACTAAATATCTATGTTCCCTTAAAAACAAAGATAAAGCTTTGAATTAAAGGTTGATTTATTTTCTTCTAAAAGTGTATTTACTGTTGTATTGGAATATCAATCAATTTTTATGAAAATCATTTGTTTGTATATTTTATTAGTTAAAATTTATGGTGATGATGTTATTTTAGTTTCAAATAATAAACAATTTTATAATGATTTTTCAAAATTACTGAAAAAAAATTAATTGAGTGTCATGGGATACATTAATTTTTTCATTGGATTTCAAATTTATCAATTATATTATAGGAATCTTTTAAATCAATGTAAATATATTATTTATTTTTTGAAAAAGATTTGACATGATAATATAAATACATATACAAATCTTATGTGTATAAATATAATAAATGATTTAGAAGAAGATATAAAACCATTAGAAAACAAATTACATAGATGTATGATTAGAGGATATTTATATCTCGATGAAATAAGACAGTATATAATGTTTTAAGTATGTATTTGTGATAGATTTCAATAAAATACAACAGCGTATCATCTTTCTATTATAAAAGAATAGATATTTAAAAGGAATTATTTTTCAATCATTTCGTTACACCAAATAAATTCATTTTAAATTAATATCATATTTAGATGTTGTCTTTGGATGTTTTTTATTGGACAGAAAATGTACCACAAGATCCTATCACTTTTTAGGAAAATAATTAGTTTTACAGTATAATTTAAACAACACTCAGTTTCCCTATCCACCTATAAGGTAGAATATGTGTCTGTTGGCAGTTGTTGTGAAAATGTATTCTAGATGAAAAAAATCCCTCAAGATCTTTGGACTTAATTTTAATATTATAAAAATATGGTGTGATCATACATGTGCTATAAGTATTTCAGAAAACCTATAAGTCCTTCTAGGATAGAGAACACTGATATAAGGCATCATTTTCTATGATTTCATGCTCCTAAAAAGATATATTATTAGAAGATATTAATATTGAAGATAATTTAAATGATAATTTCGATAAAAAATTTCCTAATGCATGTTTTTATTTTATTATAGGGGATTTACTATTATATAAATTTTTGTAACTAATTATTATTATTTTTCCATTCAGTATATTTTTATATATAAAATATTATATAAACTGTTTAAATAATTTGAATTATTTTAATTCTATTATGTTTTAATATGTTTCTAAAATAATATCATTTCTATTTCTTTTTATTTTTATTTAAAATTTAAAATTTTATGATTAAATTCACGATCAACATGATAAAAATATTTTACTTCTCCCCCAGTATTTCTCTTCTCCTACATGTCCTTTTGGTTTACCAAACATCTTTTGATTCTGACCTACTATATTCCTATACCTTAAATCCCTTCATTCTAAAAACAATTAGAGATAGAATCCTTTCAGAGATACAAATACATGGAGTTGGACACCTCTGTTTACTCGTTAGGGAAAGATCACAATTTTATCCATGTAAATAAAATTGACATTTATTATTTAGATTCCAAAAATCCACTAATCATGGAATTAGAAATATTTCATGGCCTGAATTATGGTTTTGGAGAAGATAAAACTCGAGTAGCATTTTATAATGATGAAACCGAATTTTGTAGAAATACATCATTAAGTTATTGATTTGATGATGATATTATTTTCTATAAGATTAATGATACTAAATATTCATTTTCATCTAAGTAAATTTTTATGTTGTCACAGTTTCTCCATGTAGGGGGGTTTCATTTGGTTTAAGGAATATATTTAATAGGGAATCATTTTTCAATGGAAATTATTTTTATATTATATGTAATGATAACTATAAATGATGTATAAAATAAATAGTGTACTCATGATCGCTGAGTTATGATGAAATTAATTAAATATTATTTTTTATAACGACTGCTAAGATAGATAAAGTCATATATCTTGATAGGAATGTCATGTTTTTTGAGACATGTGAAGTTCAATTTCGTTTAGTTTATGATAATGTATCTAAACAAATACTACCACAAGGATTCCATTATAGGTTATTATTCCTATGAATTGTTTTTTTCATTTTTACTAAGAAAGAAATGATAAATTGTCAATATGTTTTTTTAGAAAATCATGTCACCAAATAATCTTTTTAAAGTATTGTATTGTTGATAATTTTGGATTTATTCTGTGAAATTCATGCAATTGTCTAATGCTTGTTGGTGCAGAAAAACAACTAAGTCTTATAACAATTTTTCAGTGGAGATAGGAGTAATTCCATTGGTTTGTTCTGTCAAATAGAGTCCTGATGAAGAGGCCAAATCATGTCTATAAAAAAATTTATTTTACATATATTAAGGAGTACATTTAATATTCTAGATAATTGGGATAAAGGACTAGGAGTAGTCATTCATGACTCTCCGATGGTTGAGCATGATGAGAAAGTGGCTCTCAGTCAAGATCTTATCATGGATGATTTACCTGATCCTTAATCAAAATCTTAGTTTGGTCCTAATACTGATACTGCTGGAGGATATTCTTTATGATATATATCAGTTGGTAATGAAGAACATTGTTTGGTCTATATAGAAGTTCATAATATGGAAAATATCCCTAAACCTGGTACTCAATCTCTCGAATCTTTTAATAATCGTGATGAATCCTTATTTATAATGTTAAATATACTAGAATGTCATAACATGACTCTTAGAAAACAATTGGAATATGAGTAATATAATTTTGAAGAGTTCAACAGTTCATCAATTCCCTGTTTCACGTTTGGGGCTCAGATGTTCCGACTGAGAAAAATCAAAGAAAATATTATTTCTTTTGGAGATATTCAAAACAATATAAATATTTTTTCTAAGTTGTTACATTTTTTGAATGATCAATTTATCAAGAAGTATTATTTTTTTGAGTTTAATATGATGATAGGGATAAAATATCAATCTCTCAAGGAAATAAATTGATTTTCTATCTCCATTTAATTGACACCACATGCCTAATCATGAGATTTGAAGCTATAATATTAGTTCTAGATGACATCCATGATATACCACACACAATTAAGTGTTATATTAATCTATTAAGTGTTATTTTTTATAATAAAAATAATCTTGTTAGTAAATATACTTCCAATGAATCATAGTTTAGATTAGTGATTAATCAATTTAAGTACATGTTGACTTTATTCATTTAGTTAGATAAAACTATGAATGATTCTATGATGGTTAATTTGGATGAGAATAAAATGATTGATTCTAATTTGATGATTTTTAGACAAATGTGGTCAGATATATGAAAAACCATTTCCATTTCATTATTTTGATGGCTACTAATATTAATTTTGGTGTCCATGCCAGTCCTCTTCCTGATCTAACCTCAGTCCATGCTGATTTTAAACTTGCCCCTTAATTTTGATGACAAGTTATTGACTAAGTATTGTACTGTATTTCTCCAAATATTTAAAATTTTTTAATTCAATATTCATATTGATATTGATATTTATTTTATTTATGTTAAATAATTAACTATAAAACCTAAATTTATTTCTCAAATTAGTTATTATAAACAATTCATTTACAGATCTGTGTTACATTAACTATGCTTTAAATAATTTTTTATTTCAAAACTACTTCTTGATATATCAAATAGGGGATAGTATTTTTGCAATAGGAGAATATTTGTAAGGATGAATATATATGGATAAACTATATGAAGACTATCAATGTGACAAGACATATTACATTCAAACCACAAAATTTCCTTTGGAAAAAAATATCTTCTTTAATTTCACTGTCCAATTTAAATGTATATAATTTCATTTATCGAAATAATTTTGTAAAATTGAAATATAAAAATATTTCCAATATTTCTTTTTCTGTTTCTGAATCCTTCTTTATTGGTATATTTTTATATGGGTTTTTTGATCATCAAGAATGGGCAGATTTAATGGAATATATTTTCTCAACAATACACACTAATTTATAATGGTTTTAATGATAAAAACGTACATTATTGTTTTATATTGATGTTATCCTGACTTAGTTTTATTGAATTTTGATCTGATTTAATGGAATTTAATTTAATGATATTTTCTTTAGAAACTGTATTTCACACACTATATTCCTCGAATGAGTATATTTTTCATCACCCCTACATTATGCTAGATTGATAATTCATGCCTATGGTATCAACCCTATGTTACACTACAATGATTATATTTAGATTTTCATCCATAAATTTGTTGAATCAATAATAGTTTGTATCAGAAACCCTATGTTGTAAGTTATTATTAATATTCATCAACCCTACATTTGAGAATTTGAACATGTGGTTAATCAATGATATATATAGAAAATTATGAAAAAACAGAACAGATGGATTGTCATCTATATTCTAATTATATTCCTTACATTACATAAAGACAAATATATATATAATGAACCATTCATTGGTAGGAATCATATGAAATGTGAAGGAACCGTATGCTAAGCAGTTAAACCCTATGTTATGTTTATAACAAGGAATTTATTAAGCCACATATTCAATTCGAGACTACTATAACGATCAAGTCCAAATTGGAGAATGATTATAAGATCATAATGATTATTCAAATAACTATATTCGTCAAATAATGTCACTTATTTTCCTATGGGATGTTACGAATCTCCTAGTCAATTGGAATATGAATTACAATGAACAATCATGCGATTATTTGGGATTTGGAATAATGAAGAAAGATATATGTTTTATATATTCTTTCATAGAATATTTTAAAAAGTATATATGCTATAATAGATTAAAATATGAGACTGAATTATTGAAATTATCATTTATCATGCTACAACAACAAACAATCCAATAAAAATTATTTAGAAAATAGGATATTATTTTAACATTCGACATATTTCAACATCAATTTAATAAAAATGTGTAGTTTTTTCCTTATTGAAGATCATTTTTCAACAAGAATTTATTTAAAATGTTTGTCTCTTGAAGATATTTTTATATCAAGCATATAATCCATCAACTATTAGTGGAATTTTCTGCAACTATGAAGATCAAATTGAAAATTTGAAATCAATATTTTGATATATTAGAGTTTGAAATGGTCGTACATAGTTTGGGGGGAGTATTAGATTCTCATTCTATGTTTTGATTATCTGGTTATATATAGTATAATTTAATTGTTTTTTATTCACGTTTTAATGGTTTTATCTACCTTTAATCAGTGATTAATTAATGATCTTTTGATAAGAGGACCATTATAGTGAAATTAACCAAGATCGCATAGTGATTGATTGGTAGAGTGGACTAGGGGATCTTTTTGTCCCGCACAACTATAAAAAGATATATAATTTATTTATGATTATCTAATACATATTTTTTAACATATTTAAACACTATATATCTATATAAGTCATTTTTGGTATCAAAATCCAAAATTGGGAAATGTTTTTGAAATGACATAATTCACCCCCTCTTGTATTAATTTGTATATTCTGACCACAGAACAAAAACCTGGAATTTTTCACTATAAGATAACGAAATATTATATAGATAAAATAGTGAAATAATAATCCTTTTAATAAATTAATTTATGAAAATAATTAACCCTAAATAATTTTATACAAATTAATCATCAAAAAAATATTAAAAAAAACAATTGTAGGTGATAATATAATGAATCAAGGACAACTATAAAAAAAGAATTGTCATATCAGTACTCCCTAAAGTTGTTTCTATGTTTACGATGAAAATTTTAGAAGGGTGGTCATTAATAAATATTCAAAAATATCAATGAAAAGAATTTAAATTAGATTAATAAGTTTAAATTATTATTTGTTGGTTGGCACCGGTGAGCAGAAAAATGGGGAAATTATATAACTAAACTAAATAAAGAGAAAGATCATTTAATGTCTACCTAATTGTCTTATTATCTCCCCCATTGTTTGATAGAATTTTATTTGAAAAAAATGTTAAATATCATGTGATTTTATAAAAACTCCAATTTCATGTAATATCATTCAAATAAAGATTTTGAGGTTGAGAGTGGATGAAATCCAATGATTCATGATGAAGGAGTTTATTTGTAACAATTTCATTATAGTGCATCTTAGGATATAGAAAATGAATATGATCTGGAGTTTCATCGGGCTTTTGAAGGAAGAGAAGAGGAGGAGTCTGAGGTGCTAGAACATGGGGAGCTATAGGGGGAGACACACTAAGGGGGAGAAGAGAGGGAGAGAATGAAAGGGGAAAATAAAGAAAAAAATAAAGAGAGAGAGAAATAAAAATAAAAAAAAATAAATTAAAAATATTGAGAATAAAAAATTTTAAAATTAAAGTGAATATGTGGGAAAAGTAAAAGAATAAAAAAAATTGAAAGGATAATTTTTAATTATTTATATTCTTCCATGTATTAATTTTATTTTATTATTTATCATCCTTCTATTTACATCACTTTTAATTTCTATTAATTTAATTTAATTTTTTTTAATACATTTTTACAATTTTATCCTAAAAACATTGCATTAGGTTGTGACATAATATATTACTCAAAACCCGGGGCACAATTTAAATAAATTAATTACTCCTCAGGACGAAAAGGAGATATGTGGGTGTGTGCCCTAGGTTACATTAAGAAAATATACAAAAAAATTTGATAGACTATAAATTTATTAATGTGAGTATGTTACACAAATACCATAGTAAAATTTAATTACATCATAGATATTGGTGTTTTTACAAAATTTGGATAAGGAGAGGGGTATATAGAATATGAAATGAAAATAAATATGATATGAATTGAAAGAAAATGAAGGAGGATTTTACCTCTTCAATTTTCCCTCCTTGAGATCCTCCATAGGGAAAATAAATTTCAATTTTCCTGATAACAAGGGATCATAGACCTATTGAAGTGGCTTTAGAGAATTATTGGGATGAATTTTTACAAGAATCCAAGAATGAAATATTTGAGTAAAAGATGTGGTAATGGGTTGTATTTATAGTAATGGGGATATGTATTTCTTGATTATTTAATCCATTAGTTAAATATTTAATAAGAAGAGTATAAAAATTATATAATATTGTCCCTAAATATAGTAACTAATTTTTTTTGGATCAAATAAATGTCCACTTACTTCATCAATTAATCTATAATTACTAAACAATGATTTTTTATTTACATAATAATTCTAATTAAAATATTTCACAATTCAGATAAAATTCAAAAAATTTAGAAAAAATCCCAAAAATTATCCCTAATAAACATTCAATGTGTGGAATCCAATAATCGAATCCATTTGGTGAAAATAGTTTGAAAATATGATAAATTTATTTATTAATTAAAATCAGCAATCACTCAAAAAATAATGATTTCAAAATTATAAGATATTTTATAAAACATAAAAAAAATTATATAATGTATCATCAAATAATGTTGTAGTGATAATAAAAAAAATTAATTTATCGGTCTATTGTATAAAAATAATATTTATTCTAAATCTGTTTAATAATTACATAGTTGTATACAAAGATTAATGTTATATAAAAAATAATAATTATTAATTTTCCAAAAAAAATATTTTCTAATTATATTATATAATTATATCTTAGTTTCATTTATAAGATAGCTACATTTCACTTTTACTCACATTGGTGTGTTTACTATTCTATTTTCTAATTTACTATTTATTAGAGTCATTCTGGTAATTCAAATTTTAACTTAATATTCAATTATTTTAGGTTCATTAATCTATATAAATAAATCTTACATAATTCATTTTCCGTTTATAAAAAATTTATTGTATTATATATGTGATTTAATGTGATTTATAATTTATAAAATAATTATATGAAATGAAATTTCATTGATAAAATTTTAGGTCGTTACATCGACCCTTAATGAGGTCTATTCACTATAGCCATACTATCTCCTCAATTTAATTCCAATTGGACTTGTTAGAGGCCCTAAACAAAAAACATTCATAATCATGTAATACTCATTAAAAACAATAGCCCGTTACTACGAATTACAGCACAAAAAGTTGATTTTAAAATGAAGGTTCACACTCATTGAATTTGAAAAATATATAATCATCTCAAATGAACCTTTTTGCATTTGATTTAGAAATCATGTCAAAAACTTCATTTGAAACTACATAATAATTGAAAACATTCCTCCAAACTCAATCTAATCACTTGTACACAGTACATTTATTGATTCAAAAATTTATTTAAAACACGATTTTTAAAATATCAATTTTTTATATTGAAATTCAATTTGAGTCATACCCATTTTAGAAACATGTTTTTAAAAATAAAAAGAATTTCTTTTTTAAATTCTAAAAATTTCACCAGGAATACCATGAAGATGAATAATATCACTCATTCAACTAGTGTTTCATTATTTTAATATTTAACAAATTATTATATCTATGCAGAAATGACTAATAATATCACATATCAATATCTAAATGAAACCACTAAGGTCATGTAACAAAAGATAATAATACTAAAGATAAAACATTTATATATAATTTAAAAATGGACCATATATTGACATAATGTCTCATCTACCTACCTCTCCTAGTAAACCATAAATCTCCATAAGTGTGTACCATCCTCCTTCAATTCCATGACCTCCACAACACTTCATAACTCTAAAACCACATGAAAAGAAGGGTGTTATACACCCAACACACACTAAACCCTAGTCTAAATAATTCCACAATATATTATGAAAAGAAATGGATATTTTATTAAAAAATATCATCGAAAATATAAATTAAATCTATTGAAAAAAATCATCAATAATATCCATGAATGATGGATGGGATGACAAATATTATCACCCCTAATAAAAGAAAATACAATGGACCCATAATGAATGATGATTCTACCATGCCAATGAAAAGTCATGCATACAGATACACAAAAGAGAAAAAATTTGTTGGAGCATAAAGGTGACAAAAATAAATGAGTTTGATTAATCTTATAAAAAATACATGGGATGATACACTCTAAAATCACATGGATTTAAGGGATAAAATATAGGGATACATGGATATCTATTCGTAATTACATCCATACTTCAGTTAACTATAAATTGAATAATTATAATGGGATCCAAACTAGAAACCCTTTAAAATTACAAAAAGTATGATTATATTAATACCCAACACATGATTTATGTATGAATCCCTCTTTTCCATAGGCATAATCAGTATGTGTATTGGGGTCATTGTGTAGTTCATTCTTAATTTTTGTAGGAAACCAATTTAAAAAAATATTTTACATTAGATATTCCTAATTGGTTTCTAAATAAATGGCATTAATAAGATCAATCAATTTTTCATTTATATACACGACATGAAAAACATTACATGTGGGATTTTCACAATATTTAAATCTCAAATTACATTAAAAACATGATTTTATGTAATTTTATAAATAAAAAATGTGAACAAAATTAAACATTAGTTCCCGAAAAACCTAGCATAAAAATATTTTTTCACAAATAATACAATATAGCCAATATAAAATATAATATTTTTCATGATTCATATGCGGTTCTCAATATTTTATAATGAAGTATGATTTTTTTAATTGTCCCCTAATATTTATTATAAATCATTTTTCATTATTATATTCATTTATATGTTTTGATACACACATGAACTCATTTCACATTAACTCTATTGAAATTAGTTCTGTTCCTAGAGATTCAAAACATTCCATATTCATCACTATTCAACACATTCTCAATTTAATGATCACATAAAAGAATATTATATTTTTTTATAGAATTTTTTATGAATAATTATCTCAATTAATAAAAATTTTAATTATTCTTTTATATATATATTCAATTATCCTTCAATATATTGTGTGAAAATTTTAATTATTCTATAATCGTAAGAAACTCCATTAATCTCACAACATTAGGTGACTCATGTTGTATATTTCGTAATGAAAATTAATTCAATGGAGACAATAGAAAGCGTACAACAAAAGCAATATTTTTGTTTAGTTTCTATATTTAATTTGATTTCTATGATGTTTTAACTTCCATAGATATTTTCATAATCTAAATTAGTCACCATTGTATATGTTTTTAATAAAAAAATATTAAATTTTACAATGGTTACATAATATATGACATTAACTATTGTACAATTTTTTGTATCCAATGTTTAATTTCGGGATTTTCATAAAATAGAAAATAAATATAACAAAATTTCATCAAATTAATATTATTAATACCAAATTTATATTATAATATTATAGAAAAACATATTTATGACACTTATAATAACAACGTCATAAATATAGATGTTAAAAATTAAAAAAAATGATATAGAAAAAATATTGTGGAATTATTTGGAAAAACATACTCTTTTATATTTGGATCTTTTTATATTATGAACATGTCTTGATAACATAAAATAGTCTACTAAAATATGACTATAGTGTCAAGACATTAACTTCAGAAGTAGAATTATTTTCACCAGGACATTATGGATTTCTCTAACATCGATCTTAGAACACCTACATTAAATTTGAGTTTCCTCATGTCAAAAATAAAATGATAACTGTAAATTGATTGAATTCAAATTGAAGTCAACCCAATAAAAAATTACCCACAACATTTAAAAATTCACATTTCATCTGAATTTAGAACCATTTAATGTTTATGGTCATTAAAAACATCAAACTATAATTCTTCTCAAACATAAAATGATTCATTACATCATACTCCATGATCCATAACCTACATCATCCACCATTTAACATCAAATAAGTCAGTTAGATCACTGAATTTCCAACACACATATAATAATATTTTTACTTCTTACATGACTAGACTAATTACCAAAAAATACCCATAATGACAGATCTATCAATAATATGATCCAATATTAAATAAAACTAGATCTATCTGAAGTATGCTTTCAACATAGAGACTCTTTCTAATTTTTTTTAAATTTCATTACTTTTATAATATGCAACTATATAATCTCGGATATTCTCAAACATATATATTGTATTTCCACTATAAACATCCCCTAACATGCCCCACCACACCTATGACCCATACAATATTTGGGTCAGTCACCCTCAACAATTTCAATTATCCCCACTATATGAATTTCCTTAACATCACCTTATATATAAAAAACAATGTATCTATATTTATTATGAGACATTAATATCTAATATCATCCACTGAATATTTCATATAATACAAATCATAATCACAAACATAGAATGATGATAATTGAAAACAATGCTAGTTCTGAACAACACTCATCGATCATAAATATTGATGGGTTGAATAATTATTAAAACTATGAATTAAGATACTCCACATCATATTAATATGTTACTAATGGACGATTCTAGTTAATTTTTCTCTCATATATTGGAATGTTCATAAAACATATCACGAAGTCAAAAAATTAAAATATCAAACATATAGATCAAAAAATCATGTTCATATATCCACAAAACATCATTATGTTACCAAATACAAACATATGAATCCATCCATTATAATACCACATGATGATATATAGGTTCAAATAAAAAATTATCACTAAATAAAGAAACAATTGAGGATATATGCACTAACTAACTAAAAAATGGGAATATTTTCTACATTGTCACCAATTAAATCCCATAGAAAACACCTATAGATTCAAAAACACCATCCAACCGCACTTATTTATTATCGATAAAAAATACATACACTAATAACACACAATTAAATGACTAGTTCCACCCTTGGGAAACCATAAAATTCATTTATTCGTGTTTACATGACTTTAATTTCATATATTATAACAGAGTAAAATTATATTACTCGTACCCCAAAAATATAGAGTTTTTAAAAAACCCACTACTAATTGAATGGTTTTCACCAAAAAAATAGAAATAACCACAATCTATATCCTTTTGAATATCGTTCATAAATATTTTATATTCATTAAAAATTTATTTTAAATTTAAATTTAATAATCTATATTACTCTAAATTTCACAAAATTATAAAATCATGAACATTGTAAAATTATTTGAAGAACATTACATTTTATGGAGAACTAAATGAAAGAACCTTTTATAGAATAAATCAATCCAGTTCATGTATTTTTATTTCCCAAATTTTTTATTTATTAATTATCACCTGTCAAAAAAATCGATTACCTATAATATCCTAATATCACAAATCCTAATCAGTCATATAATATCTTCAAATATGTATACTAATAATAATGTATTAAAATGTAATCAATAAATCATCTGTTATAAAATATTTTGATTTAGTTAATTATTACTCTCATCTAGGAAACCTATTAAACAAAACCAACAAATTTTTTCAATGTCACTGAGAATAAATTAGTCTACCATGATTAATGAGAAACACAACATCTATTATACAATTCCTATGACTTGTCCTATGTCTCATCGATCCAACATTAAGATTTTCTACCCAACATAATACATCACTCATACTAGAGTTCCCAGTACCTAGAATAGATATCCCAATATAACATAAGATTCATCAAATGAAATGATTATTTTACATGATTTTGTTCTACCTCCTCTTTCCTAATCACATAATTCCCTTGTTATCAAAAACTATCCCATCAATAAAAACACTCTTATACAATTTTTTAAATCCACAACTCATATATCTAATTTAGTACTTTTGAATGGTTTCTATGAAACCTAATTCATACTAGTGAACTAATACGAGGTTCTATCTCGTAACATGGTTCTAATATATTCATGGGGATACCAATCAATGTAATAAAATCATTATCATCATGGTTTATTATATTAAAAATACATTATAATCTTGTAGTATAATTTTAATCACTATAACATGATGTTATAAAACTCAAATCCATGTAGTCCCAATGTATTCTATTACTATATGTAAAAAATTATAGTCACGTGAATAAAATATTTAAAACTTTTAGATATCATGGAATATTATATAAATACAACACAAAAATTTATAATATACAAATGTCAATAAAAAATAAAAAATAAAAAATTAGGATCTCAAACTAACTCAATTAATCTATTCCCTGAATCTACTAACTATATTAACTATTCTACCAATTCCATTTTTCAAGCTCCAGGAGAGACGCAAATCATGATTGAAAATCATATTATAGCCATGGAATTTTAAACCCATTCTTGAAAATGTTTAAGGGTGAGTCCAACAACCTAAGAAGATTTCTCAATGTATCAACAATAGTGGCTATTAGTATGATCAAATGATTGTTAGTGAAAAATGTATAATGTCTATTTTAATTATTTTGAATCACATCCCAAAATATAAATAACAAAAAACTGTATACAAATCATACATGTCAGTCATGTTGTACTATGATGGAAAAATGACACCTAACTCTACCTCTATTGGCTTGATGTCTAAAAGAAGAATACACCTCATACCACTAAATGAAATCATAACTGAAGATGTAATTTTATATAATTACACACTTCCATACCACTATAAAAATAATTTTTTTGTGTTACATGGAATACTAAACACATTCATAACATATAAAGGGAAAGGTTTCATCTAAATATTGATTATTACTAATCGTTCAGAGTATAATGATAAGAAGTCTTTGCCAATTTAATTAAATCATGGAAGGTCATGTTACAATAATCCGGGACATCTATTCTCCCGTAAGGTATCTCACGAATAATGTATAATGGAAATTCCTTCTCACATAATGTATTCCACACATATCCTCAAAAGACAATCATTATCCCACAGTTATGGATCCTACAAACTCACAAAAAATGATCATAAGAATTCTTGTGCTATTCTATCATGTTCCATCATATTAATAATGTGATAAGGCGATAGGAAACTCTCCCAATTCAGAATAAATTTCCAATAATATTTTAATTTTCATTAACATGCATGAAATAAAAAAATGGTTGCACAACCTTTCTCAAAATTCTCCAACTCCCAGCCAGAGTGATAGACACTGAAGACATAGTCACGTTCTATAATATCAAATATAAACCTATTTATACAATTCTTCAGTTTTATAGCATCTATTTGTACCAATTAATCACCTCTATACTAAGGAAAAATATTCATAGCCAATTCATCAATTATACATCACAATTGTAATAGCCCGAGATTTTATGAAAAATATTCTTTTTTATTTTACTAATGTCTTGTGTTATACACTACACCGAAAGGAGCTTGCACAACACGCATCCTTGACTTGCCTTGCATTACACGCAATCGCAACCTTCCTCGATAGCGTGTGTGGTACGTAATACTGAGTTTCACGAAACAATGATATGCTATTAAAATATTATTAAAACTAGCCGTTATGAATAGTAATAACCACTTTTTAAATTTGAGAAATTTTAACTCTCAAAATGGAATTCATTTTTGGATTCGGAGTATCGAATTTAGCCTAAGGTGAAATTTTGGTACTTTTCGGATAACTTTCATATTCTGATGAATAGTGAATATTACTAAATTATAATTAAAAACAACTTTTTTAATCGAAATAATTAATAGTGATAAATCATTAATTTGAGTTGTTTTAAAGTATATTTAGAATATATTTTTACAATTTAATACAATGTTGGTCATTGGATGTAATTTCACATTTAAACTAGACATAAACAAGTGTCAATCTTTTGATAAATATTGTTTCTTAAAAACACGCTATTTTTTTAACAGCGGGATTTAATTATAAAATTAATTAATGCAACTTTTATGTTATGAATTTGGTAATATAGACTTCATTTTTGAATTCGGAATATGAAATATAGCTTGGGATGAAATTTTGGCATTGTTCTGAAAAAACATCAATTTTTGATGAATAGTGAAACTACTAAGTGGTAGTTAAAAAAACTTAATTTTTCATAAAACTTAATTTTACCGCTTCTGTGAATGGAATTTCAAAAATCCGAGAGACACGGTTGATGTCAGTAAGTAAAATGTGGTTCAATGAGATGAAAATAATTTTTGGTGAATAGTAACTTTTTACTTTTTTTTACCGCGGTTAATAGTAAATAGGGTAACTAAGGGTAAATATGATATTAATATTACCCTAACACATGTCCTAATTCTATTGGACAAGTGTAATTTGACCAAAAACAAACTTAGGAATAACATATGACCATTTAGGCCCACTTGGATTAGATTAGGACATTTATTATTAATTTATTTAAAGAAGGGTTAAAATAGTTAAAATCAAAGTTTAATAAGTCAATCATTTTTAATATGAGGTTATACATAAGATAAATTCGATTGTAAATATTCATTAGAAAGCTAAAAGGCTTTCCTACATGATGGTATTTTATTTGTAATTATTAGACATCAAATAATATAATTTATTTATGACACAAAGATGATGCAGTAATTATCTTATTAATGAAATATTGACATAATTGATAATATAAATACCAAAATAAATGTAATTTGAGACTTTTTATGAATTAAACTAATTTTCTAGGTTACTATGATATATTAGTGTTGATTTAATCAACTTGGTTCGAACATATAATTCTGTTATGACTTTCACAAAAATCATATATCAAATAGTGTCAAAATTGACACAAAATAGTTTTTAAATAAAATATTATATTATTAATTGTTATTTTATTCCTAAAAATCTATGGTTCGGCCAAATGACTTAGATAAGGATATATATATTAATAATAAACAATTTGGGGTTCGTTTGGCATGTTATAGTAAGTGTATTAACCATATAGTGAAAGAAAACAAAAAGACACGGTAAAAGTTAAATTAATTAACATAGAGTTAAATCTAATTGATAAGGTTAAAATAATACCCTAAACATGTCTAAATCCTATTGGTTGATAGGCTTTCGACCCATCCCCACTTTAGCTTCTAAATAAGACCCTTTGGAACAATTATAAACCGATTTTGACTTTAATATAAAATAATATTTTGAGATATTCCTAAGGTGCCCCTCTCCTCCCTTATAAAAGGGCACCTCCTCCCCCTCCTCCTCACACCAAATTGAGCACTCAAGCTCGGCCAACCCCTGATATTTTCTCCCCTCCACTTCCCTAGAATAATCCTAGAGGTCCTGGTCTTCTCCAAAGACCAATCTTAGTTCCTTAAGTGGAGGATTCAAAGAGGCGTTCCAAAGAAGAGGTAATATCCATTACCGATCTTTTCAATTTCTTTCTTCTTCAACTTCTTCTTCTTTAGTTGTTTCATGATAAAGTAATAACATCAGTATTACTTACATACTGATATGTTATTATAAATATGAAACAACCCTAATTCACCTTCTATCCATCCTACGGAAAAATGAAATCACCGCGCGTGCGTACGTACGGAATACCGTCTCCACGCTGTGGTGTAATCTATTTTCCACCATCACCTTACAAGGATGGGTATAATGGTGTAATAAGTAACTATATATGGTTATTATGAAGTAATATTGATACTGAAATAATATATATATACTCCAATACAATTCCACGATCATAGGAACGATATCATCACTCGTGCGTACGTACGGAATACCGTCTCCACGATGTGATGCGACTCGTTCTACATGATCTTCATTTCATAATGATTATATAAATGAATTGAATGAATGAATATGGTATATACTACACTAATACCATTCTGGAAATGAATTATCTATAACATAAATATAAGAATAAGAATTTATTCGACAAAACACGCATGAGAACAAAAAGTTATAAAGACCCGAGTAGCAAGTAACAATGAAATATTACTAACAAGAAGCTAATAATATTACCATATATGATATCATATCAATATGTATGATTCTGGAATAAGTCAATAACACTATTTAAACCATTATACAGGAGCTTCGAACACGTACAAAGCAAATCGGACCTAAGGTAAGGGAAAATATCACAATCTCATTTTTATCCGAGATTGTTTATTCGTAAGTATTTACTGGGGTGTATTTTATCATCCACATCCATGTTCCCTCAATATGTAATATTGTTTCCATCCACTTACAATAGTTTAAATCCAATTTTACCCTTTGGTGAGTTTTTAGTAAAAGATATGAAAGGAATCTTTTGTCGTTTTCGTACGAGGTACTTTTTGACTTTTCCGACAAAAGTACGAAGAATGTTTTTTTTAACTTATACGGCATGAATGTATTTTTAAAACATTATTTCCAAGAAGATTCCTTTACAAGTTTTCATGTTTATTTTTAATAAACTTCTTTTAATTTAATGTTGTATGACATGTTATGAAAGGAAAAATGTTTTTGACGAAGAAAGGATATTTTCCTCAAGAATGGAGTTCAAGTGTTTTATCAAAGTTATTTTCCATCTAAGATAATAAAGGGTTCTGTTTTTATCCCTATTATTACATTGATTTGATCATGTTGTGATGGAATTATTTTTATGAATTCCTTTATCTTATATGAATTTATTTATGATGTCATGATGTTTCAAGAATCCCATTTTTGTTACATGTGTTATGTGATGATGTATGTTTTATGATTATGTGGCACACATAAGAAAGGATTCATTATAAGATGGGTGGGACCTATATCTCCCTCCAATTCATTGGTTAAAGATTTTATATCTCATGAGATAGACATGGCTGGAACGGTAGGTTATACCGGTTCAGTGAAACAGGACTGGAACGAGGGTGACTCGATTCAGAAAGGGACTTTGTCCACTAAGATAGTCTTGGCAATGAGTCTTGACTAACAAGAAATGATTATCTATGATTATGTGTGTATGCCACTAAGTTTCAGGTTTTAAGTTATGATTATTGGGATTTCATTTCACTTCTATGATTTATCCCATGTTATGATATTATGAGCTCTTTTGCAGGTTAAGATTTCCAAAATCTATGTTCTTATGTATATGATGTGATTGATATTTCTTTTGTTTACCCTTACTGAGCATTTGAGCTCACCCTTTTATGTTTTCTTTTCCCCAGGATATAAATATAGTTTTTAGGTATAAAAAAAGAAGATCTTTATGGGAGATGTTGAAGATCTTTCACCAGGATTAGAAGACTATATTCCGAGTTTCCAAAGACACTAAACTATTACGAACCTTGTGTGTGTGTTTTTGTTATGTACAAAGTTTTCCGCAAATGTAATGTAATGTCAATGTACGATAAGCTTCGGGTCTCTACAGTTGGTATCAGAGGAAAGGTTTAGTCAACCTTTGGAAACTAGGATGCGAAAACGTTAGTGAGATCTCTAGAGATATTTCTAAGGTATGTCTAGGGATGTCCCTAGGGATAAGTATACGTATAGGTTATAGTAATAGAATTACGCTAACGATCATAGAATTAAACCTAAGATGTTGGATATTGAAGGTACTCCCCCTTTATTATGTTGTTTTCCCTAGCATGATTTTTTCCTCTCACACTATTCTTTTTGGGTTTTAGACGATGGCTGGAACCCGAAGGAACCGTGTTGATCAATGCAATGGACAATGCAATGATTGCCCTCCTGAACAAACAAATGTTATGGGAGATGGAGTGCAAAATCTTATTGCTATACTTACACAAGCTATGAATCATTCTGGACTTCCAAATGAGCAGAGAAGGGAACAATATTCTATTGAGTCCTTCATGAGGCAACGTCCACCTTCTTTCAGTGGGTCTTCTGATCCACTTGTGGCTGAACAATGGATCAGTACTACTGAAAAGATATTTTCAGTTCTTCAATGTTCTGAACATGATAAAGTCATCTTAGCAGTATATTGTTTGGAAGGTGAAGCTGATCAATGGTGGAATCTTATCAAGAATATGAGGCCAAGAGATGAAATTGAGTCCATGGAATGGGACGAGTTCAAGAACTTGTTTTTCAGTAAGTACTTCCCTCGTATTCTTCGAACAAAGATGGAGAAAGAGTTTCTTGAACTGAAGCAAAGGGACGATGAATCTGTTGGTACCTATGAAGAAAATTTTACAAGACTTGCAAGGTATGCTTCTGGAATTATCATCCAACCTGAAAGTAATGTTGATCGATTTTTCAGTGGCTTAAAACCAAGTCTTCGAAGGGAATTAGCTATAAAAGACTTCAGTAGCTATGAAGAAATTGTGCGTTGTGCTATCAAGGTAGAAATCGAAGTTGGTGTTACATATCCATCTCATGGTTTTGACAAGAAACGAAAGATGGAGTTCAAGGAGAAATCTCAGAATAATGGTGAAAAGAATATGAATAGTTCCTTATGCACAATGTGTGGAAAGAAGCATGGTGGAGATTGTCTTAAAGGGACTAGAAAATGTTTTAAGTGTGGAAAAGAAGGTCATCGAGCAGCTGAGTGTCGAAGTAATGGAAAAAGGGTTTCTAATGATGTGAATAAAGCAAACACTGCAGAGAACGCACCGCCAACACTTCAATTCTTCAAGTGCAAGGAAATGGGGAATTATGCTAATAATTGCCCTAATCCAAGGGTTAGTGATGATCAACATGAGAAACCAATGAAGGCAAAGGACAAAGGGAAATCACATGCGATCACTATTGGCAATGTTGAATATGACAACGATGTGGTGGAATGATTAAGTGTTTATGTAATGGGATTCCAAAATAATGTTGTATCATTGAGTATTGCAATATTTATTGTTGTTGAATTCAAAGTGCTTGAGACATTTTTTGGAAATAAGATGATATGCGCATAATAAAGACGAGAAAATGAAATGTTTAATAGTATTCATGAGCTCATGATTGATATAAGGACTAAGTGATATCATGGTTTGAGTATATAGAATTTTGAGGATTTTGGTAACTTTTAACTGCACTCATGTTTTCACTAAGGTATTCAAGAGAATACACGATTAAGGACTTTGAATGTTTGGAATGTGACCAACAAGGCATATCTTATGATATGTGGGGATCAACGACAGTATTAAATCTCTGGTAATCGTTGTCACTATATTATGAGAGTGGACTGCAGTATTATGTATAAGCCTAAAGATTAGACTGGATTATGTTGGACATAAGATAGTATTGTTTAAATATAGAAGATTTTTGATATTATTGATGGGATGTTATAGTAACGTAGTTTTAGAAAAAGGGACAACCTGCAGGACGGGCGACAACCCATCGCTTCGGACAAGGCTGTAGGAATCGAACCCACAACCGAAGTGCGACTGGCCTTTATCGCCTACCACTAGCCTACAGGAAGTCCCTGTTTAGTAGAAACTAGTTTTATTATATTAAGCAGTATGATATATGAAGTATAAGTCCATTTTAGGAACCGTATGTGATTAATCTCACTATAGAATGACTTATGTATATTTAATAACTTTTTCTAACCTTTTGTTTGAGACAGATGGAATGACCCATCATTCTATCACATAATCTGCTAACACTTCACAAATAACAAATTCAACTTCATTTATTTAAGAGATGAAGTAGAAATTGTTACGGGCACGAACAAAAGTGAGATTCTACCAAAATAAAGTAAGTATTTATTCTAAGAAAATTTTCAACTTTAGGGAAATGATCTTGAAAACCAAAAATGTTGTCCTAGTGATCTTATACCTGATGAATCAGATGGTACCTTATATCATCACAAATCTATGGATTTGTGATTACTGGATTTTCCATAGCCATGTTCTCTACCACTCTCCATTAGAACATGATGGTTAGATTTCTCTTCCATATCCATATTTTCACCTATGTGGAAACCCAGTGATTAGTTTATTTGGGTAATTGTTACATTTCATACTTTAGTTTTTAAAGCCAAGTTTTGGTATTCCCTTTTACGATGTGGGTTTCTATTAAAGAAACTTTCGAATAGTAAACCATTTATAACCCCGACGAATTTCGAGGGAGAAATTCATTTTAAGGGGGGTAGAATGTAACAGTCCGAGATTTTATGAAAAATATTCTTTTTTATTTTACTAATGTCTTGTGTTATACGCTACACCGAAAGGAGCTTGCACAACACGCATCCTTGACTTGCCTTGCATTACACGCAATCACAACCTTCCTCGATAGCGTGTGTGGTACGTAATACTGAGTTTCACGAAACAATGATATGCTATTAAAATATTATTAAAACTAGCTGTTATGAATAGTAATAACCACTTTTTAAATTTTAGAAATTTTAACTCTCAAAATGGACTTCATTTTTGGATTCGGAGTATCGAATTTAGCCTAAGGTGAAATTTTGGTACTTTTCGGATAACTTTCATATTCTGATGAATAGTGAAAATTACTAAATTATAATTAAAAACAACTTTTTTAATCGAAATAATTAATAGTGATAAATCATTAATTTGAGTGGTTTTAAAGTATATTTAGAATATATTTTTACAATTTAATACAATGTTGGTCATTGGATGTAATTTCACATTTAAACTAGACATAAACAAGTGTCAATCTTTTGATAGATATTGTTTCTTAAAAACACGCTATTTGTTTTAACAGCGGGATTTAATTATAAAATTAATTAATGCAACTTTTATGTTATGAATTTGGTAAAATAGACTTTATTTTTGAATTCGGAATATGAAATATAGCTTGGGATGAAATTTTTGCATTGTTCTGAAAAACATCAATTTTTTATGAATAGTGAAACTACTAAGTGGTAGTTAAAAAAAACTTAATTTTTCATAAAACATAATTTTACCGCTTCTGTGATTTGAATTTCAAAAATCCAAGAGACACGGTTGATGTCAGTAAGTAAAATGTGGTTCAATGAGATGAACATAATTTTTGGTGAATAGTAACTTTTTACTTTTTTTACCGCGGTTAATAGTAAATAGGGTAACTAAGGGTAAATATGATATTAATATTACCCTAACACATGTCCTAATTCTATTGGACAAGTGTAATTCGACCAAAAACAAACTTAGGAATAAAATATGACCATTTAGGCCCACTTGGATTAGATTAGAACATTTATTATTAATTTATTTAAAGAAGGGTTAAAATAGTTAAAATCAAAGTTTAATAAGTAAATCATTTTTAATATGGGATTATACCTAAGATAAATTCGATTGTAAATATTCATTAGAAATCTAAAAAGATTTCCTACATGATGGTATTTTATTTGTAATTTTTAGACATCAAATAATATAATTTATTTATGACACAAAGATGATGCAGTAATTATCTTATTAATGAAATATTGACATAATTGAGAATATAAATACCAAAATAAATGTAATTTGAGACTTTTTATAATTTACACTAATTTTCTAGGTTAATATGATATATTAGTATTGATTTAATCAACTTGGTTCGAACATATAATTCTGTTATGACTTTCACAAAAATCATATATCAAATAGTGTCAAAATTGACACAAAATAGTTTTTAAATAAAATATTATATTATTAATTGTTATTTTATTCCTAAAAATCTAAGGTTCGGCCAAATGACTTAGATAAGGATATATATATTAATAATAAACAATTTGGGGTTCGTTTGTCATTTTATAGTAAGTGTATTAACAATATTGTGAAAGAAAACAAAAATACACGGTAAAAGTTAAATTAATTAACTTAGAGTTAAATCTAATTGATACGGTTATAATAATACCCTAAACTTGTCTAAATCCTATTGGTTGATAGGATTTCGACCCATCCCCACTTTAGATTCGAAATAAGACCCTTTGGAACAATTATAAACCGATTCTGACTTTAATATAAAATAATATTTTGAGATATTCCTAAGGTGCCCCTCTCCTCCCTTATAAAAGGGCACCTCCTCCCCCTCCTCCTCACACCAAATTGAGCACTCAAGCCCGGCCAACCCCTGCCATTTTCTCCCCTCAACTTACCTAGAATAATCCTAGAGGTCCTGGTCTTCTCCAAAGACCAATCTTAGTTCCTTAAGTGGAGGATTCAAACAGGCGTTCCAAAGAAGAGGTAATATCCATTACCGATCTTTTCAATTTCTTTCTTCTTCAACTTCTTCTTCTTTAGTTGTTTCATGATAAAGTAATAACATCAGTATTACTTACATACTGATATGTTATTATAAATATGAAACAACCCTAATTCACCTTCTATCCATCCTACGGAAAAATGAAATCACCGCGCGTGCGTACGTACGGAATACCGTCTCCACGCCGTGGTGTAATCTATTTTCCACCATCACCTTACAAGGATGGGTATAATGGTGAAATGAGTAACTATATATGGTTATTATGAAGTAATATTGATACTGAAATAATATATATATACTCCAATAGAATTCCACGATCATAGGAACGATATCATCACTCGTGCGTACGTACGGAATACCGTCTCCACGATGTGATTCGACTCGTTCTACATGATCTTCATTTCATGATGATTATATAAATGAATTGAATGAATGAATATGGTATATACTACACTAATACCATTCTGGAAATGAATTATCTATAACCTAAATATAAGAATAAGAATTTATTCGACAAAACACGCATGAGAACAAAAAGTTATAATGACCCGAGTAGCAAGTAACAATGAAATATTATTAACAAGAAGCTAATAATATGACCATATATGATATCATATCAATATGTATGATTCTGTAATAAGTCAATAACACTATTTAAACCATTATACAGGAGCTTCGGACACGTACAAAGCAAATCGGACCTAAGGTAAGGGAAAATATCACAATCTCATTTTTATCCGAGATTGTTTATTCGTAAGTATTTACTGGGGTGTATTTTATCATCCACATCCATGTTACCTCAATATGTAATATTGTTTCCATCCACTTACAATAGTTTAAATCCAATTTTACCCTTCGGTGAGTTTTTAGTAAAAGATATGAAAGGAATCTTTTGTCGTTTTTGTACGAGGTACTTTTTGACTTTTCCGACAAAAGTACGAAGAATGTTTTTTTAACTTATACGGCATGAATGGATTTTGAAAACATTATTTCCAAGAAGCTTCCTTTACAAGTTTTCAAGTTTATTTTTAATCAACTTCTTTTATTTTAAAGTTGTATGACATGTTATGAAAGGAAAAATGTTTTTGACGAAGAAAGGATATTTTCCTCAAGAATGGAGTTCAAGTGTTTTATCAAAATTATTTAACATATATGATAATAAAGGGTTCTGTTTTTATCCCTATTATTACATTGATTTGATCATGTTGTGATGTAATTATTTTTATGAATTCCTTTATCTAATATGAATTTTTTATGATGTCATGATGTTTCAAGAATCCCATTTTTGTTACATGTGTTATGTGATGATGTATGTTTTATGATTATGTGGCACACATAAGAAAGGATTCATTATAAGATGGGTGGGACCAATATCTCCCTCCAATTCATTGGGTAAAGATTTTATATCTCATGAGATAGACATGGCTGGAACGGTAGGTTATACCGGTTCAGTGAAACAGGACTGGAACGAGGGTGACTCGATTCAGAAAGGGACTTTGTCCACTAAGATAGTCTTGGCAATGAGTCTTGACTAACAAGAAATGATTCTCTATGATTATGTGTGTATGCCACTAAGTTTCAGGTTTTAAGTTATGATTATTGGGATTTCATTTCACTTCTATGATTTATCCCATGTTATGATATTATGAGCTCTTTTGCAGGTTAAGATTTCCAAAATCTATGTTCTTATGTATATGATGTGATTGATATTTCTTTTTTTTACCCTTACTGAGCATTTGAGCTCACCCTTTTATGTTTTCTTTTCCCCAGGATATAAATAAAGTTTTTAGGTATAAAAAAAGAAGATCTTTATGGGAGATGTTGAAGATCTTTCACCAGGATTAGAAGACTATATTCCGAGTTTCCAAAGACACTAAACTATTATGATCCTTGTGTGTGTGTTTTTGTTATGTACTAAGTTTTCCGCAAAAGTAATGTAATGTCAATGTACGATAAGCTTCGGGTCTCTACAGTTGGTATCAGAGGAAAGGTTTAGTCAACCTTTGGAAACTAGGATGCGAAAACGTTAGTGAGATCCCTAGAGATATTTCTAAGGTATGTCTAGGGATGTACCTAGGGATAAGTATACGTATAGGTTATAGTAATAGAATTACGCTAACGATCATAGAATTAAACCTAAGATGTTGGATATTGAAGGTACTCCCCCTTTATTATGTTGTTTTCCCTAGCATGATTTTTGCCTCTCAAACTATTCTTTTTGGGTTTTAGACGATGGCTGGAACCCGAAGGAACCGTGTTGATCAATGCAATGGACAATGCAATGATTTCCCTCCTGAACAAACAAATGTTATGGGAGATGGAGTGCAAAATCTTATTTCTATACTTACACAAGCTATGAATCATTCTGGACTTCCAAATGAGCAGAGAAGGGAACAATATTCTATTGAGTCCTTCATGAGGCAACGTCCACCTTCTTTCAGTGGGTCTTCTGATCCACTTGTGGCTTAACAATGGATCAGTACTACTGAAAAGATATTTTCAGTTCTTCAATGTTCTGAACATGATAAAGTCATCTTAGCAATATATCGTTTGGAAGGTGAAGCTGATCAATGGTGTAATCTTATCAAGAATACGAGGCCAAGAGATGAAATTGAGTCCATGGAATGGGACGAGTTCAAGAACTTGTTTTTCAGTAAGTACTTCCCTCGTATTCTTTGAACAAAGATGGAGAAAGAGTTTCTTTAACTGAAGCAAAGGGACAATGAATCTGTTGGTACCTATGAAGCAAATTTTACAAGACTTGCAATGTATGCTTCTGGAATTATCATCCAACCTGAAAGTAAAGTTGATCGATTTTTCAGTGGCTTAAAACCAAGTCTTCGAAGGGAATTAGCTATAAGAGACTTCAGTAGCTATGAAGAAATTGTGCGTTGTGCTATCAAGGTAGAAATCGAAGTTGGTGTTACATATCCATCTCATGGTTTTGACAAGAAACGAAAGATGGAGTTCAAGGAGAAATCTCAGAATAATGGTGAATAGAAGATGAATATTTCCTTATGCACAAAGTGTGGAAAGAAGCATGGTGGAGATTGACTTAAAGGGACTAGAAAATGTTTTAAGTGTGGAAGAGAAGGTCATCGAGCAGCTGAGTGTCGAAGTAATGGAAAAAGGGTTTCTAATGATGTGAATAAAGCAAACACTGCAGAGAACGCACCGCCAACACTTCAATGCTTCAAGTGCAAGGAAATGGGGCATTATGCTAATAATTGCCCTAATCCAAGGGTTAGTGATGATCAACATGAGCAACCACTGAAGGCAAAGGACAAAGGGAAATCACATGCGATCACTATTGGCAATGTTGAATATGACAACGATGTGGTGGAATGATTAAGTGTTTATGTAATGGGATTCCAAAATAATGTTGTATCATTGAGTATTGCAATATTTATTGATGTGGTATTCAAAGTGATTGAGATATTTTTTGGAAATAAGATTATATGCGCATAATGAAGACGAGAAAATGAAATGTTTAATAGTATTCATGAGCTCATGATTGATATAAGGACTAAGTGATATCATGGTTTGAGTATATAGAATTTTGAGGATTTTGTTAACTTTTAACTGCACTCATGTTTTCACTAAGGTATTCAAGAGAATACACGATTAAGGACTTTGAATGTTTGGAATGTGACCAACAAGGCATATCTTATGATATGTGGGGATCAACGACAGTATTAAATCTCTGGTAATCGTTGTCACTATATTATGAGAGTGGACTGCAGTATTATGTATATGCCTAAAGATTAGACTGGATTATGTTGGACATAAGTTAGTATTGTTTAAGGATAGAAGATTTTCGATATTATTGATGGGATGTTATAGTAACGTAGTTTTAGAAAAAGGGACAACCTGCAGGACGAGCGACACCCCATCGCTTCGGACAAGGCTGTAGGAATCGAACCCACAACCGAAGTGCGACTGGCCTTTATCGCCTACCACTAGCCTACAGGAAGTCCCTGTTTAGTAGAAACTAGTTTTATTATATTAAGCTGTATGATATATGAAGTATAAGTCCATTTTAGGAACCATATGTGATTAATCTCACTATAGAATGACTTATGTATATTTAATAACTTTTTCTAACCTTTTGTTTGAGACAGATGGAATGACCCATCAGTCTATCACATAATCTGCTAACACTTCACAAATAACAAATTCAACTTCATTTATTTAAGAGATGAAGTAGAAATTGTTCAAGGCACGAACAAAAGTGAGATTGTACCAAAATAAGGTAAGTATTTATTCTAAGAAAATTTTCAACTTTAGGGAAATGATCTTGAAAACCAAAAATGTTGTCCTAGTGATCTTATACCTGATGAATCAGCTGGTACCTTATATCATCACAAATCTATGGATTTGTGATTACTGGTTTTTCCATAGCCATGTTCTCTACCACTCTCCATCAGAACATGATGGTTAGATTTCTCTTCCATATCCATATTTTCACCTATGTGGAAACCCAGTGATTAGTTTATTTGGGTAATCATTACATTTCATACTTTAGTTTCTAAAGCCATGTTTTGGTATTCCCTTTTACGATGTGGGTTTCTATTAAAGAAACTTTCGAATAGTAAACCATTTATAACCCCGACGAATTTCGAGGGCGAAATTCATTTTAAGGGGGGTAGAATGTAACAGCCCGAGATTTTATGAAAAATATTATTTTTTATTTTACTAATGTCTTGTGTTATACGCTACACCAAAAGGAGCTTGCACAACACGCATCCTTGACTTGCCTTGCATTACACGCAATCGCAACCTTCCTCGATAGCGTGTGTGGTACGTAATACTGAGTTTCACGAAACAATGATATGCTATTAAAATATTATTAAAACTAGCCGTTATGAATAGTAATAACCACTTTTTAAATTTTAGAAATTTTAACTCTCAAAATGGACTTCATTTTTGGATTTGGAGTATCGAATTTAGCCTAAGGTGAAATTTTGGTACTCTTCGGATAACTTTCATATTCTGATGAATAGTGAAAATTACTAAATTATAATTAAAAACAACTTTTTTAATCGAAATAATTAATAGTGATAAATCATTAATTTGAGTGGTTTTAAAGTATTTTTAGAATATATTTTTACAATTTAATACAATTTTGGTCATTGGATGTAATTTCACATTTAAACTAGACATAAACAAGTGTCAATCTTTTGATAGATATTGTTTCTTAAAAACACGCTATTTGTTTTAATAGCGGGATTTAATTATAAAATTAATTAATGCAACTTTTATGTTATGAATTTGGTAAAATAGACTTCATTTTTGAATTCGGAATATAAAATATAGCTTGGGATGAAATTTTGGCATTGTTCTGAAAAACATCAATTTTTGATGAATAGTGAAACTACTAAGTGATAGTTAAAAAAAACTTAATTTTTCATAAAACTTAATTTTACCGCTTCTGTGAATGGAATTTCAAAAATCCGAGATACACGGTTGATGTCAGTAAGTAAAATGTGGTTCAATGAGATGAAAATAATTTTTGGTGAATAGTAACTTTTTACTTTTTTTTACCGCGGTTAATAGTAAATAGGGTAACTAAGGGTAAATATGATATTAATATTACCCTAACACATGTCCTAATTCTATTGGACAAGTGTAATTCGACCAAAAACAAACTTAGGAATAAAATATGACCATTTAGGCCCACTTGGATTAGATTAGGACATTTATTATTAATTTATTTAAAGAAGGGTTAAAATAGTTAAAATCATAGTTTAATAAGTAAATCATTTTTAATATGGGGTTATACATAAGATAAATTCGATTGTAAATATTCATTATAAATCTAAAAAGATTTCTTACATGATGGTATTTTATTTGTAATTTTTAGACATCAAATAATATAATTTATTTATGACACAAAGATGATGCAGTAATTATCTTATTAATGAAATATTGACATAATTGATAATATAAATACCAAAATAAATGTAATTTGAGACTTTTTATGAATTCCACTAATTTTCTAGGTTACTATGATATATTAGTGTTGATTTAATAAACTTGGTTCGAACATATAATTCTGTTATAACTTTCACAAAAATAATATATCAAATAGTGTCAAAATTGACACAAAATAGTTTTTGAATCAAATATTATATTATAAATTGTTATTTTATTCCTAAAAATCTAAGGTTCGGCCAAATGACTTAGATAAGGATATATATATTAATAATAAACAATTTGGGGTTCGTTTGGCATGTTATAGTAAGTGTATTAACCATATAGTGAAAGAAAACAAAAAGACACGGTAAAAGTTAAATTAATTAACTTAGAGTTAAATCTAATTGATAAGGTTAAAATAATACCCTAAACTTGTCTAAATCCTATTGGTTGATAGGATTTTGACCCATCCCCACTTTAGCTTCGAAATAAGACCCTTTGGAACCATTATAAACCGATTTTGACTTTAATATAAAATAATATTTTGAGATATTCCTAAGGTGCCCCTCTCCTCCCTTATAAAAGGGCACCTCCTCCCCCTCCTCCTCACACCAAATTGAGCACTCAAGCTCGGACAAACCCTGCCATTTTCTCCCCTCCACTTCCCTAGAATAATCCTAGAGGTCCTGGTCTTCTCCAAAGACCAATCTTAGTTCCTTAAGTGGAGGATTCAAAGAGGCGTTCCAAAGAAGAGGTAATATCCATTACCGATCTTTTCAATTTCTTTCTTCTTCAACTTCTTCTTCTTTAGTTGTTTCATGATAAAGTAATAACATCATTATTACTTACATACTGATATGTTATTATAAATATGAAACAACCCTAATTCACCTTCTATCCATCCTACGGAAAAATGAAATCACCGCGCGTGCGTACGTACGGAATACCGTCTCCATGCCGTGGTGTAATCTATTTTCCACCATCACCTTACAAGGATGGGTATAATGGTGTAATGAGTAACTATATATGGTTATTATGAAGTAATATTGATACTGAAATAATATATATATACTCCAATACAATTACACGACCATAGGAACGATATCATCACTCGTGCGTACGTACGGAATACCGTCTCCACGATGTGATGCGACTCGTTCTACATGATCTTCATTTCATAATGATTATATAAATGAATTGAATGAATGAATATGGTATATACTACACTAATACCATTCTGGAAATGAATTATCTATAACCTAAATATAAGAATAAGAATTTATTCGACAAAACACGCATGAGAACAAAAAGTTATAAAGACCCGAGTAGCAAGTAACAATGAAATATTACTAACAAGAAGCTAATAATATGACCATATATGATATCATATAAATATGTATGATTCTGGAATAAGTCAATAACACTATTTAAACCATTATACAGGAGCTTCGGACACGTACAAAGCAAATCGGACCTAAGGTAAGGGAAAATATCACAATCTCATTTTTATCCGAGATTGTTTATTCGTAAGTATTTACTGGGGTGTATTTTATCATCCACATCCATGTTCCCTCAATATGTAATATTGTTTCCATCCACTTACAATAGTTTAAATCCAATTTTACCCTTCGGTGAGTTTTTAGTAAAAGATATGAAAGGAATCTTTTGTCGTTTTTGTACGAGGTACTTTTTGACTTTTCCGACAAAAGTACGAAGAATGTTTTTTTAACTTATACGGCATGAATGTATTTTTAAAACATTATTTCCAAGAAGCTTCCTTTACAAGTTTTCAAGTTTATTTTTAATCAACTTCTTTTATTTTAAAGTTGTATGACATGTTATGAAAGGAAAAATGTTTTTGACGAAGAAAGGATATTTTCCTCAAGAATGGAGTTCAAGTGTTTTATCAAAATTATTTTCCATCTAAGATAATAAAGGGTTATGTTTTTATCCCTATTATTACATTGATTTGATCATGTTGTGATGGAATTATTTTTATGAATTCCTTTATCTTATATGAATTTATTTATGATGTAATGATGTTTCAAGAATCCCATTTTTGTTACATGTGTTATGTGATGATGTATGTTTTATGATTATGTGGCACACATAAGAAAGGATTCATTATAAGATGGGTGGGACCTATATCTCCCTCCAATGCATTGGGTAAAGATTTTATATCTCATGAGATAGACATGGCTGGAACGGTAGGTTATACCGGTTCAGTGAAACAGGACTGGAACGAGGGTGACTCGATTCAGAAAGGGACTTTGTCCACTAAGATAGTCTTGGCAATGAGTCTTGACTAACAAGAAATGATTCTCTATGATTATGTGTGTATGCCACTAAGTTTCAGGTTTTATGTTATGATTATTGGGATTTCATTTCACTTCTATGATTTATCCCATGTTATGATATTATGAGCTCTTTTGCAGGTTAAGATTTCCAAAATCTATGTTCTTATGTATATGATGTGATTGATATTTCTGTTGTTTACCCTTACTGAGCATTTGAGCTCACCCTTTTATGTTTTCTTTTCCCCAGGATATAAATAAAGTTTTTAGGTATAAAAAAAGAAGATCTTTATGGGAGATGTTGAAGATCTTTCACCAGGATTAGAAGACTATATTCCGAGTTTCCAAAGACACTAAACTATTACGATCCTTGTGTGTGTGTTTTTGTTATGTACTAAGTTTTCCGCAAAAGTAATGTAATGTCAATGTACGATAAGCTTCGGGTATCTACAACAATAATATAACAGGGGTCTTCCTATAAGATAAAAAACAATATTCAAATTAGAATATAGGGTATTTTCACTAGAGGTAAAAAAATTTGAATATAATCAATGATATATTAATTAACTTTTACAAAATATGTAATTAACATACATTAATTTAATTTAAATGGAATGAAATTTCCCCTATTAAAATTAGAACATTTTCCAAAATCAATTTTTAATTATAATTTCATTTCAATTATATTTAGGTATTTAGAATTTATCTGATTAAAATTTCTTTTTAATAAAAAAATTATATTAAAAAAATAAATGGAAATCACATAATAATTTGAAACCAACTCATGAAACCATGAAAACCAAATAGATTTCCACAGAAAATCATCCAACAATGTCCCCAACAATGAAATATTTATTTATTCTTTCAATGATAAATATTTTGGTAATGTAATCACATTCCAAATTATGAATGAAATTAGATAATTAATCAAAAATTCGGAAAATAAATAATTCAAATTTGTTTTAAAAATAACTGGATCATGAATAAAAAATTATTAAATAAAACTATATACAACAAAAATAAAGACTATATAACTCAAATGGACAACCCAAAATAATCATATAATGTAATGACATCCTATAAGTAGACATGAACGGATAAAAAACACAAAAAAATTATTATTAATACACACTAAAACCTATAATTTTAAAAATTCCCATATTATAACATTAATTTATTACCAATTCTACCTAAAAAAAATTTAAATACACCTAGAGATATACCACTATGAAAATGATAAATGTAATAAAGAATACCGAATTTTGAGAATCCATATAAATTACTCATACGAAGCACCCAAATAGGTTTTGTGATTCCACCTCAATCTAGTGGTATCATCTCCCAAAAAACCTAACTATTGAACAAAAAAATGACATATTTATTGATGAATAATGAGAAGAGGTGCATGAATATTACTTGAAATGTGTGATAGTAGCCTCTTTTTAATTAAATAGAAATAATTGAGAGAATGGATGGATAGATTTTGTAAAAATTAAGAATTGTACCCATTCATCTATCAATTTTAAAGATATAAACCATAGGATCATGCATATTGTTTCGCCAGGAAAATTTCTAAAATGCCTCTATAATAATGACCCTAAATTGGGATAGATTGTTACCATAGGGTGTCAAATCATGATTACATAATTAATGAAGCCTATTGATGATGAGACTTCTGGTTATGTTGTGAAAAATACCCACACAAAATAATAAAAATATCCTCCTTCAATTATGATGCTTCATTTTGTTTCCCACAAATTATCTTTGTATTGAATTCCTTCATGAAATGGCCTACAGGTCAGGAACAAAATTATTGAAGTACTAGTATTTTAGTGTGGCCTTAAGGCCTTTCATTGATTTCCATTTAAGAAACTAAGTATGAACTTTTCACAGTTTAACAACTTAGTGAGATGTGACCACACATTCAATTCCAATCTAAGTCCTTATTCTAAAAAATAAAAATATTTAAGGAAAAATTGTAAATTTATTCTTAATTACAAAAATTATATCAATATAGGTTGTAACATATTGTTTGATAACAATAAGTCATTTTACAATTTGGTATAGGAAAAAGATAAAATGGTATGCTGAATCAAATTATATTTATAACCTAATGTGTGTTATATTGAATTAATTTTGGAGTTTAGTTTATTTTTATGCATATATTATTTTTTATATATTTTTTAAAAAAAAATTATTTGTTAAATAACATTGCAATAATAGATTTTTAAAATATATTTTTTGGTCCATTAGGGTCAACGTGGATGAAAAGTTTTATTTTTTTAATCCATTAATGCATTGAAAGGCTATATAATTTCAGGACCTATCCGTCAACCAAATATGTAAAATAAATTCACTATAAGTGTCAATAATAATATTCACACAATTATTTAATTAGTACATGGTTGAATAAATGTTTTGTCTCTATAAAGAAGGATATATACTGTAAATACATTTTTAGCTTTTCATAATAATTAATATTCAAAAACAATGTCAATATATTACCTAATATTGTCAAAAGGGATACCATAATCATAAAACATAATTACTACTGTGGTTGTTGGTAGAAAAATACATAATAAAAAATAATTTATTCATCCTTAATTGTATAATAATATATCATATTCCATTAAATTTCTATTTTTCAATAGAATAAAATTTTTTTATGATGAACACCATTAAATCCAAATTAAGTAAAATCTGATGTTCTTTGAATATAGATCAATGAGTACATAGAAAAGGTAAAAATATAATAAATTTATAATTATAAATCTATAGAAATAATGTGGATGGACACAATATTACAAAATTCTTGTACAAAAGATGTAATAAAATAATATTATGACATAAATTTAAAACATTAACAAAAAATATTTCATTCAATGATATCAGAAGAGAAGGTATCAATAATCAAATTGATTTATTTCTTAAATTAATTTAAATTAGAATATATATATTTATTAGAGGATAAAAAATGAAACATAAAACAAATTTGGTAAATTTGGTTTGAAAATAGTTTTGTAAATAAATTTGTTAAAAAAAGATCACATAGAAAACATTTTTAATAGTGATGTAAAAAAACAATTTCCATGGTACATTCAAGGATAAATGTTATTAATTTAATGAATATGATTTTGAGTAAAATTTTTTTTAAAAAAATATATAATATTGGAGATTTTAAAAACATAATATATAAAGTTGATAAAATAATAATGGAGAAAAAATGTTAATCTTAAAGGAAGAAAATTTTTTTTATTTTAGGAAAAAAATTTCTAGACACTAAAGTTTTAAAAGGAGTAATAAAACATCCTTTTGTATAAAAAATAACTCTATTCATTTAGTAAAATTAAGATTAATAAAATATTTTCAGAGAATATCCCATGCATGGTAAAGAAATGTGAAATATGAATCATTAAAAATTATTGTCTAATGATCTTCGATATTAATATACCTTATTGGGACTATAATTTCAAATGTATGGAATAAATTAGTAGGGTTTTATGAGGTAAAATTTTAAAAAATGATATATTAACACAAAATGAAATAAATGTTTAAAATGTACCCAACTTATATGATAGAGTCTCAATTGAATTACCACAACTAAATGAATGAAAATTGAGTACAAAATGTCTTAATGAAGAGAAAAAACATGAGTCAAAATACATTGTAATAAAATAACATGATTTTTATTTTTTTATAACCTGATAATAAAAAATATAATATATGTAAAATTAATGGGATATTAAAAAAACTAAAAAACAGAATGTGGAAAAATATAAAATAACATATAACATGCCTAAATTATGCTGAATTATTTTAAAAAAACCATTAATGCATGAGTTCCATTTTATTAAGTACACCTTGATCGATAATACTTATAATTGTAATACAACTAAATTTAATAATATAATACTAATTATGTGATATCTTATATTGGTATTATATTCACCACATTAATAATGATATGGTTCATAATACATATAATGTCTCATAGATAGTAATTTTAAATAAAAATCCATAAAATATCAAGATTCATTATACAATTGTATAAAATATACTAATTAGTTAAATAATCTTAGTTAAATACATAAACAACTATAATATTAATTACTAAAACCATTTACACTCCTCATTTTTTATCATCACTTATATATTTGATTGTTTTGATCTATTTTCAACACCTAATGTTAGTAATATTAATCAAATTGGACTTATTTCAGATTTATAGTGTTGGTAATCAGTATTTTGTCTATTATAATCATTCATTGGAAAATTAAAGGAAATATAATATATTTTACATGATATTTTAAAATACTATAATTTCATTTCATGTCATTTATTTATCCATGAATATGAAATAGAATATGATAATGTTTCAATGTTTTTATATAAAAAAAGTGTATAATAAATTATACATTTAAAATTTTATATAAGAATTTAATTTTGAGAATAATTATTTACCTTTTTTGTCATATTATAACTATAAAAAATTCAAATTATCATCTATAACATAAATTATAAGTAATGAAAATGTAGGTGGTGAAACTGACCCAAAAAAGAACCTATTATTACTATTGGAATACTATGACTATGTATTGTTATCATATCATTATAAAAGAATCATAACGATCATATCTTGTATTTTTCAGTATCAAATATAAATAAATTAATTATGATTAATAATATGTAATGGATATAAAAATAATACTTTTTATTAATAAAATAATTTTCTTCATTGTTATCATGTTTACAAATTTTATTATTACATTGAGCATTTATTTATACTAATGATTATATGATTTCAAATAATTATTTAAATAATATTTAACTTTTCGTAAATAACATATCCATTTAGTAATTATATTTTTTGTATGAATAATGAATGTTTATGATAAAAATGTGATATGTAATTCCTATAGTTAGTGGTAGCCACAAGTGCATGATATATATTATCCTTTTCAAATAGATTTAATAGAGAAATGACAATGGTTATAACTAAAAAGAAAAAAAATATATTACATTAAATTTTTTTGTTGTCTACATATACTTAGAATTTTATTATATTAGTGTGTATGTGATGTATAAGGAATAAATGTAAAAGAGTAAGTAATTCACAGGTTGGTAATTTTGACCATTTCATTATAAATAATTTAGAAATGAAGAAAATTAGGTAAATTGATGATAACCTGAGAAACCAAATGTGTCGAGGGTATATATAACATTTAAATAGAGTATATATATATAATAATTTAGAATTATAGTTTTTTTTATGTTGGAATAAATGTTTTCCTTTTATAGGTTATGTTAATGTTAAAATCATTAGAATAGAAAGATTGGTAAGTGATAAGAATGGAATTTCATGGGATTTAGATGATTTTGGTGGAAAATTTAAAGTGAGAAACTATTTTTGACTTTCAAACCATAAAAGGACTCTTAAATGGTTAATGTGAGCTCAAAATTAATAAAAATTCAGGGCAACTCATTTACCCATTTAACCATATTAAACTATATTGAAAACTATCCATAACAATTACATTATTTCTAGAAATATAATTTGAAAATAATGAGAATATCTAGACTAAATTACTCTAAATATGGTATTCGTTAACAGAATTAAATATCTATATATGATAATATTACCATTTAAATGAAAGATACATTGGAAAGACTAATTTTGTATAAAAAATGTGTTATTATATAATATGTATAATTATCCATATTTTCAAATTGTTATTAGTTAAATTATGAATTATATTTTTAATGTTTTTTATAATTATATTTCAATTATATTATAATATTTTTACTCTGATTTATTTAAATAAACACTAAAAAATGCATTAAAATTAATACTTTGAAAAAAAATTCACATTTACTTGAGTAATTAACCTTAATATTAAGTATTTTTTATTCAATGAATAACACTATAAGAAAATATTTACATAATCATAACCTTGTGATTATAAATATGAAATATATTTTATCAAATAGGTTTTAATTCAATTGGAAAATATACTTTTAAAATTCATGCCCGAAAATCCATTTTTAAAAAAAATATCAAAAATGTCATCTACGAAAAAATATTAAATTTCTTATTAATAATAGAATATTAATTTTTTTTAAAAAAATCTGAAATTAAATCTCTCATTATTTAATGTAAAATATAATATATTTTTTAGAAATTTTTCAAACTAGAAAAAAATATTTATATTTTCATTTATTCAATATTCATTATATTATAAATTTATAATTAGTATTCTGTAAACTATTATTTATATTATCTATATATATATTTTATTATCAAATAATTATATATATGGATTCCAGATAAAAAAAATCAATAACAAACTATTATAATTTTTTTCATTAAATTTTTTTCATAATTTTTTGCAATAAAAATTGAATTCGTGTATATTATACGTATCAATTATTTTTTAAAAAAAATTCTTTTACATATTACTCATCATTATTAATTATAAATCATTAGATTGGTTTTTAATAGTACTACATAAATATTTTTATTTTATCAATATATAATGTTTTTTCTTTTATGATCTTTATTGCGTGTTGAGAATGCTATCAAACACATTGACCTATTTAAAGGAGATCATACATTATAATCCCATGATATTTCATTCTACCCCACTTAAATAATTTATATTCTAACAATTTTAATTATGACTCATTCAAGATGGTTGGTGAGCCAATTATTAATATATTCTTCATTCATGGTATAAAAAAACTAATATGAAATCCACCATACTCTCATAGGATACATAGTTAAATATACTTAATCAAAATAATTATACATTAATATAATAATTTACCCAATTTGGTAAATACCATGTTCATATATTTTACATAAAATACATTTCCCAAATACATTTAAAAATATCAGTTAATAAAGCACTGTGAAGTTATATATTTTTCTATAAATTCTCCTTAACCTTTTCCCTTAATTAGTATAAAACACTTTTTATATTGTTGTATACTATTTACCACACATCATTACACCAAAAATGAAATGATTTTATTACAAAAAATCATGAATCATTAATTATTCCCAATGTTGTATATAATATCAATGTTTATTCATCAAAATTTGAACACCCATTATTTTCAAAACGTTAATCATATATTAAACATATGAGTTATACAAACCTCAATAATGTGATCTCCAATAGGATTCCCGAAAAATATAAAAAGTTTATAAAAATATTTCTAATTGTTATTAGTACTATTTATACAATTTTATCTAATAAATTTGGTAAAAAAAACTGAAAAACATTCCTTAGATATCTCACATAACATTCATTACATTTAGAATGTAATATATTATCATTAATAAATTTACCTTTCCAATTTGAAGATATATTTTTCATTAAAATTATTAATATATCAATTTAAAAAAATATCAATGTATTATAAAATCATAATTTCAATCATAACATATAAATAATCACATTCTCAACAATATTATTGTTATCCATTATTCTGTTTTAAGGAACATTGGTTTCAATGAACATATTTATCTCCACATAATATTCGTTACATTATTTCTACAAAATTCAAAAAAAAATTATTATAATACATAATATATTAATATGAAATATTCACCCAAAAACCCTTAGGCCATTTTTTGACAAATGATACTTTAATAAAATGTTTTGACTCTCTTTATTTAATCATTTTGATTCCAATATCATTTTTGTATTCTGTAACCAAATTTTTTCACATTACTAAAAAAATTATTTATAATTATTCATAATGGAAATGAGATTTGATGAATTAATATCGCCCAAGGTTTTCAAACAAGATGTGAAATTAGGCCCCAATTTTAATAATTGTGTTTTAATGAGTAAATAAGCAATCTATCATTTTTTGTGGCTATTACACATATGTACATATATATAGATCCTACATACCGTAATAGAATACATATCAGTATTAAATTTATAGGAGAATTAAATATCCTATAATTTAGAAAAACATAAAGATGAAATCATTTGAATATAATTAGGTCATAGAATTGTATATAGTTCTTTCACAATGGTAATGTTATCCATATCGAAAAATAAATTTTTAATTATTATTATGACATGAAATAATATAATTATCCCAAAGGGTTATCTATACCTTTAAAACTATAGTACTCATTAAGTACTCAACCATAGAATTATTCTCAAATAGAATCAAAATAACTAATGATATATAATTATTTATCTTGTAGGTACTATAAAAAAATATACACGCATTCTTGATCATGATTTCATAAAAAATTAAATAAAAATAATAATAAAATCTTTAAAATCCAAAATTGAACCTTCCATAATTTAATAATAAATTTTTAACAGAATATCTTATATTCTAAGAATCATTTATATTATATATATGTATAGATTTAGGAAAATTTATAATATTAAAAAACACATTCTCTTTATATCGAGTAATAATTATTTCCACTATATATGAAACATATTAATCTAAAACGAACAATTTAAATTACTCATAAAATCATTAACACTATCCATATTTCTCAATAAGTACCATGTACTACTTTAATTCATATCATGGGGAAATAAAATATAAGAAGGGTTGATCTCAAATTCACATTAAGGGAATCATACAACATTGAATGTTATGAAATATGCATTGAATAAATATTTTGTAAATAGTATGTAAACAATAGGAAGAAATATATAACATGAAACTATGTGAATTATATATCAATTTAAAAATGAAAACATAGATATAAATAATATTGATCTCAAATTATCAAATTTCAGAATTTTAGACATCATAAACATTATTTAAAGGCATAATATCTATAAAATTACTTTTCATTGAAACCATAGGTATCACAACTTTTTTAATTAGGAAAAAATACCCAAAAAATACCAAAATCTTTTTGGTTTCACGTGACATTTAAAATTATTGAGGGGATATACGATTTTTTTCTCTACCCCTCACTGGATTATTTTTGATATATTGAGTATAAGAGTCAATAATATATTTTATATTATTCCATAAAGAACCATTGTCTGAAGAATAACATCAATATCCATATAATGAATGATATAAAATATTATTACTAATAAAATTTAATTAGTATTTAATAATTATGACAAATTTAAATATTTCATCCATGAAAATTAACAGTAAAATAGGACCATATCCAATAATGAGAGAGAAGATGGATTTTAGTGAAATAATTAATTAAATATCCCATAATATTAATAAATATAAGTGCAATATATGGAAGAAAATACATATCCCCATGACACATTAGTAACATTTTATTAGGTGAAAAAAATCCAATCTAAATTATATATATATTGTTGCCTAGAACATTTAGATTAATGAGTATAAAATTAAGTCAACATTGGAATTACATGATTATAAGTGATTTGAATATATATGTTTTATGGATAAAAACAACATAACCCGATCGCAATCGAGAAAACATTGTATGGTGGTGAAATAAATGAAAGAACCTACCCAACAAGTTTTTTCCGAATGATATATGAAAAGTGGTGTTCATGAATCCAATTGTTTGATACCATGAGCTCAATCCCATAATGAATTACTTATTTATGATGATAAATCATGAATCAAACACATAATTTGGGTAAATGCATTTGAAAATTATAAGGGAAATGTGATGGATATATTAATGTATTTATTTTAAAACTTTTTGATGATTGACGTAAATTGGAAATTTACCTGCCACATATATTTGAATGTTTTGGAAATGTGTCATGAAATATTTAAAATAATTTTAACATTACCATGAATATTCAATATTGGATTCCATATAATATTAAACGTTCTCTTGATAAAATTAGGAGAAAAATAAAAAACAAGTAAAAATGAAACAAAGAATTATATTTATTATTTTGAAAATACATTTGTTCAAGAATCACAAAATAAGATGATTTAAGAAAATATATACTGAATATAAATATATTTTTCTCCATTGGGATGATAAATATCTTTATAATAATATGTTAGGGCATGAGAATCCATGAACGGAAAATAAAACTTCATGATGAGACATTATAATTCATTGAAATGATATTTGAGATCATAGAATACCTTATGGGAAATATACTCAATGTATTATAATAATTTTAAAATGGGTTATTATATAAAAAATGGGATTTTTTAACACGTAATAAAATAAAATTGAATAATGTATCAAATTTATATGAAATAATTTCAACAAAATGATTATATATCATTAAATGAAAATTGTGTCAATAATGTCTGCTACGAATAGGTTGACTCATTTTTAAAAATAAATATGAAGAAAATAAATTTATTTGGATATGATTATCCCATTAATTACAAATAAATACATTAATTAATTAACCGTATAATAAATTACTATGAATCCAATAAAAATGATATCTGGTGTAAAACATGTAACATGTCTCATTGAATCAGAATTGTGACCATGAAAACCCTATTCCTTGAGTTCTATTTAAGATAATAAATCATTAAAAATACATGGAATCTAATAAATATAATTATTGTTACTATAATATCCTTAATGATATTATATATTTAATTTTTAGTTTTTGAACCATGAAAATAAAAAAATTGTTTATAATTTTAGACATTTCTCATAGAGTGGTATTTGAGATGAAATCCCATACCTAGTCATTATTATTTTTTATATTGTACCAATATTTCTTAATAATTAAATTATGTGAATTAAATAAAGTCAAAAAAACATATTAATTAAATAATATATTTATATTAATCCATATTATAATCCTACATATATATAAATTAGACAGTTGAAACCATTACTCAACCCCATGTGTAAGAAAACATTATATCATTGAATGATTTTTACAATAAAAGTGTTGGTATTGTTTCTCTTTAAACATTAATTTATTCAAATGATAATAAAATTTAAATTAAATGGATTTCAAATTTCGATTATAGATATAATGTTTAATTTAATTATTAATATTGATAAATACCATGATAACGAAATCAATGATGATCATATTTTGGTGATTCTTACTGAATGAATTGATATTTGTTATTTAATTAGTTAAATTTTTATATAACTATAAAATAACGAAAAATGAAAATCTATCTATATATAAAATTTATATTATCCAACAATCATTTTTATCATTTCAATCAAATATTAAAATGAGATTTTGTTCTTCATGTGGGTGGTTAAACCAACCCAAAATGAACATATCATGAATAATGGATGAATATGTATTGGTTTAGTATTAATATCAACAAAATAGATCTATAATTAAAATATTTACTTTATAATAGTTTGATAAATTTTTATTGGAAATAATTTGATTAATAATTAAATGATATGAATGATTTACATATCAGGAATAAAAAAATATTCATCTTTGTATGTTTTTAAGTCATTAATAAATAAAATGAATGTTTATTTTTAATTGGAATTTTTTAATTCCTAATTTATAATTAATGAATACAAATCCTATATTAAATAATATATTTATCCAATGAAGCCATTTTTTAAACTATTATTAATGGAATTGATGAAAAATGAAATATTTTACTCTAATATTTGATAGTCTATGTTTTCATTGAACAAAGAAATTATTTTTTTAAATAATATTTTAGTGGAATAGAAAATATGTTTTAAAATAAAGAAGATATCATTTACATTTAATATTTACACTATTTTCATTATATATACATATGGATTGAATTGTTATCAAGGAGGGTGGATTGGATGTTCAGAAAATAAAATTAAAACGTTATGTAATAATTATGTTAATAATTTTGATCTTCTCATGATGTATTCTTTTGATGTGAAGGGAATGAGGTAGATTGTGTAGGATAAGAGATAACAAAAGTTTAGTTGTTGTCTATATGATACATATTTTTTACAATTTCATGATAATTTACATAAATGGATGTTCCTTGATGTGGGATTTAGTGATATCATTTAATTTATGAAATGGATTGACAAATCCTTATGGAATAACATATGTTAGTGATAAGAGTGGAATTTCATGAAATTTATCTTATTATGGTGGGAAAATGATAGTCGAGACATGTTTGAATGAATTATATAGGTAAAATGATATTCTTGATGGTTTATGTGACCTTATAATTATTAAAATTTCATGATACCATAATGAAACATTTACCCTTAATAGTCAAAATAAAAAAAATAACCAAAGTAATTACTTTATTACTAAAATATTGAATGAACAAGATAAATAAATATATAAAATTTTTAATCTAAATGTTAAATCCATATTAAATAATTCAATTTAAATATATCATTATAAAATTTTTTTAATTAAACTATCTTATATCAAACAAGTTATATGAAAATTTCATTTATTATATGTATTGTTTTTATAATTATTTCCATTTAATTATTAATTGAAGGATTATTTAACTATTTATTTTTCATGAAATTCAATCATAAAAATATTTACAATATATAAATATTATAAATTTATATGAAAATTATATATCTCTTATAAAATAAATTCATTGAAAATCAAAATTTTTTATTTACCATTATTATTAAAATCTATAAAATGTAACTTATTTTTTATGAGTAAAATATTTTTGAATTTTTATATAATATTCACATATATTTAAAACATTATATTATTTTAAATAGTTAAATTTAAATGCAGATTGAAAATTTATTTTAACATTTGTAAAAGAAAATCCAATTTTTTAAAAAACAATTAAAATAAATTTAATAATATATTAATATGATGATAAAAAATGTTGTCAATTATTCAAATTAATTTTCTTAAATTTTTCTGTAAAATATTTATATAACAATACCAATATATATTGATAAAATTTAAATATAAGAAAACAAATTTTCAAAGTATAATTATTCATTATTCCTATTCTGAAAAAATTACATATGAATTTTGTAGTAAAATTTTGTTAATATTTTCAATATATTTAATTACCATTCAACAAATATATACATTGTATGTTAAAATATAAAATTAAATTTAAAAAATTATGTTTTTATCTGAAATTGGTTTTTTTACTTGTTTTAACTTCACTTATCAAATTTCATTCCAAATAGCGGTATCTAATATTTTCATTTTATATGAATTTCATATTTCAGTTACATTAATTAATTCATGTTAATTCATCTTATTTTTTATAGTATTCGTAAATTAATATTTATATTTTACTCAAATATATCAATTTTTTTATGTTCAATGTTGTATATATATAAATATAACTAAAAAATTGACTTATTTAAAGGTATCATATTTTAAGATCACAAGGTTTAACAACAATGTTTACCCATGATTCAAATGAATAATTATGTTAAACATATATGATTTACACAATATATGTTGATGTATGATTTTTGAATTATTATGAGTGATTAGTTTGGTGTTATACAAACCTATGAAACATAGAGACAATACAATTATGTGATTTTGTATGTGGTTATGCTTGAGTTGTGAATTGACCAGGATGTTGATGTTATGTGATTAATTCAATTGATAATAAAAGAAAATATGATATCAAAAATATATTTGTAATATGAACATATTTATTTGAAATAAAATTTATTGGTTTGATAATATATTTTATATTATTTTTATTTTTGGTTTATATGTCCAAATATAATTTTAATTTATTTTTGAAAATTGAAATAACACGTAATAAATTAGTTACAAAAAAAATCATTACATAGTTTTTTCTAAAATCCCTCTTGTAAAAAATAAATAAAAAATTTATTTGTAAAATAAAAATGAAAAAATCGATATATAACAATGGATTTATAGAAATTTAATTTTATGATTATGAATTTAATGAAAATGTAATACTGAAATAATATGTTTTTTAGAGGGGGGAATGTTTTAAAAATGTAAATCTAATGAATTTCGTTAAAATAATTTGATTTATTGTCAAATAGATTTATTTAATGAATAGAATAGAAAACTCTTAAAACTTTAATATTTATGAAATGTTTTAAATAATAATAGTGATTATATATTTTTTATTTGAATAGAAGTGTTTTTTATATTTTTTAATGAATATAATGATATTATATTGATTAGATTAATTATTTATGTTAGTAGAAATTTTTTAATAATTAAATGAGACGATGAGTAATTAAAATGATGTTTTCTTGTATAATTTTTATTTCGATTGGTTTCGAAATTATGAAAACCATTAGAAGTTTTATAGTATGTTCATGTTTATCAATTTATGAATATTGAAAAAATATTTTTGAAAGTGGTTATTGAAAAGTATTATTGAGTATTCATGTGATATGTATGGATAAAATAATTTAACATATAAAAAAGAGTTTTATTGAAAATGATTTTTATGTAAAATTTGATATTGAAGATCAAGTTAAAACATCAAATTAACGGATGAAAATATTAATTTTTATTTATTGAATAATGGAAGAATGGAATGTGTGGAATGTTTGTTCTGTTAATGATGATATTAGAATGCGGAATAATAATAATGACATTAAATATTAAAAAAGTATAATTTATGGATTTATATTTAAACTAAATGGATTTTTATAGGGAATCTAGTAGATATATATTCTGTTACATGTGATAAATTAACTAAAATAAATTAATAGATTAATATTTTCCCAATTTTCATGTAAAAAAATGAATGATTCAATATCCAAATTTATTTCTAAAGGAGTAACAATCCACACTATTTTTATATTCAATGTGGGAATCTATTGAGGATAATTTCATATATTTATTTTAATTGATGAATTTATTACAGGTGAGTGGGAAAATAAAAAAAATTGATTGGGTTGATTAATTTCCAGGCATAAAAACCATGAGATTTGACGATTCCTCTAACAGGTGGATATTTATGACGAAAATATACAGTGTTAGATTTACTTTACTTTCACTCTCAACTAGGTATAATGTCTACTATTTAACCAATATAATGGGATTGAAAGCACCATATATTTAATTATATAAAAATATATCTATACTACCTCTAGTATTTTAGTATAACCATTTATCCTTAGAGTTGTGTATTTTATTACTGGAAATTAATGTTATAACATATGGATATATATATATATATATATTCTTTGTCTAGTTATATTTTTATAATTCCTCAAGTACAAAAAATGTAATGGGAGTCATCAATTTCTTCATGACCTCTAAAAATAAAGGGATTAATATATATTCAAATGTAAACAGTGATTACATTATTTATGGTGAAATATTGGTAGATTAATTATTTTCAACCATTTATATGGTTATTTTTTATACTGATGTATTTTTCCATTATATTTACTGTAAAATAAAAATTATTTTGAAACATATATAATATATTTTTATTCATCTGATTATCTTATACAATAGTATATTTAAAAAATATAATATGACATGAATTTTTTTAGAGGAATGTATTTCTAATAAAAAACATTATTATCATGGAATGATGATCAAATATAGTCAAATGATAGAAAATACTAATAACACATTTTTTATTTCCATTATTCTTAAACAATATTTTATTTCTTTAAAATGGTCACAATAAATTCTAAATGAATGTTTTTTATTGAGAATTTATATTTATGAAAGTGTGTTGGGTTATGATAAAAATAATTCTACTTTTAGAAAGATAATTATTATATTTCAAATATAAAATATATTATTTTAAAGGATTTGTAGGAAAAGATTCATAATTTTTTTAAAATAATTGTGATATTAATATTTTATTAACTGGAAACTAATTTTTTAAATAACGTATTGTTTTGAATATATTGTATAAAAAAATACGATAATTTAATTTTGTTTTTGACGTTCACAAAAACAAATATTTATCTTTCTAATGAATTTATGTTTACGAAAATATCAGGAAATTAAATTTCAGTATAATATATATATTAGTATTATATTCAAGTAATTAATTCATGATGAATAATTTCTAAAAGATTGGTAATTCCTTTTATAATATTTTTTAAAATCTGTTCTTACACTCTATTGTTATGTGTACCAAATGGAATCAGACTTATATTCAGAACTTCACATAATGATCTTTAAAGCTGCACTATTTGGAATATTTTGTTTTGTAACCCTATGTTTATGAAATGAAACATATGGTACAAAAACCATAATTCTATGACCAACCCTAAATTTAGTAATTTGTTTTTACATAAACGAACACTACATTTGACAATAAAAAAATAGATTTTAAAATCTATAATATTTTTTAATATTTTTTAAATACTATTTATGAAATATGATATCACATCAATGAATCTTTATGAGAAATTCATAGTCTCATTATTATTATTTTAAAATATCATATTCAATGGAGAAAATCATTTCAATTATTTTTTGTTTCATGATTCTCTTAAAATAATTTGAATTCGAATATTCAAAATTTATTAGGAAATATTTTTGGACATGGTCTGACCGAGAATTTTTCAAAATGTTGTATAAATTAAAAGACACTCTTATTCAAAATAAAATACGACAAATGTAAATACCTATAAGGAAAAATATTTACAAAAATACAAATATTTTATACATAAAATGCATTGAGTTGTTTCATTAAGGGAGTCACTTTGGAGACGTACATGTTTTGATATATGTGATCAACATGCTATTGCTGTTTTCATTATAACAACTATTTTTTGTTATATATTTTTATACAATAATAATGGATTATTTTTTAAGATACACATAGGAGACTAACATGATTAAATATATATCTCGTGTTTTCATTGAGTCTATTTTAATAATGAGTATGAATCATTGAAAATCTATTGTTTGTAGTATTATTTTGAAGATCATGTTTCATTTTTTATTTCATCATATAATATTTGATGATAAAAAAGTACCTTTACATAAATAAAACACTTTGGATTTGTTAGAGTTTCAATTACTCATACTCAATTGTGGTTTAACGTTTTATTCTAGCACAATGAAATGGATTTATGGTTCCCTGTAAATGTAAAATACTGATTTTTGATATATAATTGAAACGTCTTAAATGCCTATAATTAGATTTCAATTTAAATACCATAGGATAAGATGTCCGGATATTAAAATTTCTATCCTCAGGGATTTGAGTGTTGGTGGAGTTGAAAAAGTTATCTTTGAACCATAAACAACAATAAATTTCTCTTTTTCATTTCAATAATACATACCTTTTTCTCAATAATTTTGACATAATTAATGGTTTACTTCATAAAAAATGAGTTATTAATTTATTGAAATTATTATGTGAACAATTTAACCCCATATATTATATTTTAAATCATCATAAAAATTCCTACCAAAAAATTTGTATCAATAGAGGATCTCTATTATAAATATTTTTCATCTTGGAAATATTTTTACTTAAATTTGATACTAAATGTTGGTATAAGAAATTTTCTCCTCTGGTATATTTTATTTTTTAATTTTTAATCAAAATAAATTTGTTTACTTAGAAAACCTAAATATTCAAACAATGATCTCTTGAAATTATTCATTCTAGAGAAGATACTTCTATGTTTTGTGATCCCAATTTTAAAAGGGACAAATAGGAATTATGAAAATATCATATGATCATATTTTTAAAAAAAATTAGAATAATTGTTTTTTAGTCTGTTAAACATAATTAGATTACTTACGAGAAATTGGAATATTGGAATTGAAATCAATAAAGATAATAAGATCACAATTCCAAATCTATGAATGAAATTTTGTGTGGTTTATGATCAAATAAATTTAATCAATTATCATTATTTCCTAATGCATATGATATGTGGAATACTATTTTTGTATCTTATTAGGTTACATAAAAAATCAAACAATTAATATATGCTACTAAGAAACAAAATTTTTATACATTTATAATGTTTGGGGATGAAACAATCAATCAAATAAATTGTAGAATTATAGATATTGTGAACAATATTTCTAAATTTTGAAATTTAATTTCACAATAAGAACATGAATTTAAGGATCATAGAGTAATACCCAAAATGTAGAATAGAATATATTGAACTATATGTAAATATACACATTTAAAGAATTTAGTTATTAATGAATTGATTTGAAATATAATTATGCATCAAGATAAGATTCATGGTAATGGTGTGGATCATAATTTAATAAATGTAGTAATCTCAAAATTAATTTGGATAAATCATCAAAATAATTTCATATATATCTGGATAACGATTTATCATATTTTGATGTAATGTAGAAAAATCTGTAATGAAATAAAAAGAAACAAAGTAGAAAAAATAGAGGTTTTGAGTATGAGGAATAAGATCATATAATGGTTAAATGTCCTTTTCTCAAAGCCCTAATAAATTTTTATTACAAGATAAAAGTAAGGAAACTGAAAAATATACATGGTTTAATACATCTGGTTCACATGATGAATTTTCCATATACTCTGATATTGAATTGAAATGGAAAACGGTATGTCTTGTGGCTCACACTAATAATGAGGTAAAATATTATTATTCATAAATTACTTTTTGTGAAATACTATCCTATGATAAGTTAAATAGATATTGATTTATGTTACATTACAAATATATGTGTTTAAAAATAACTTGAAAAAATTAGAGAAACAAATGATACTATTTTACTGGATAATGAAAATTTGTGAATATTTTTTTTGATTTGGAATCAAATGATTTTAAATATTCATGTGATCTAAATGATATTAATATTATTCAATTATTGTTTTATATTGATTAATTATAACAAGATTAATGTATTCTAATCAAAGGATTAAAATTCATAAATCAAAATCTTAAAAAATAAATAATGCTTAGAAAGGAACACATGGAATATGATGAAATGGAGAATGAAAAAATAGAATGATTTTGTTCCTGGTGTTAATTGTAATAACATGTAATTTGTTAAATGTTTCTATTACAATATTAATGATCAATGTAAAAATGATTGTTTTTCTAGAAATCATAACATTATGGATATTAATATGCTAGTTGTTCAATCGATTTTATCTACATTCATAGTAGAATGTCTTCTGAATATAATGAAATTTGATTATTAAGAAAATTAATTACTAACTATACTGAGAAAAATCATATTGGTAGGAAAAGGAACCTATATTTCATTATTTGATAGATTACACTACTAAACTATTTTGTTAAAATCATGAAGTGATTGATAGAATGAAATGACTAAATAACATTGAAGTTATTCAATATATAAATTCAGTTTTAGAAATCCTCGTACCTAAAATATTGAATTGTAAAATTTATACATATGGAAAATTACATATTTTTACAAAATGAGAAATTTATCATTAATATTTTTATTAAAAAACATACTTTATAGATATTATTTATATATTAAAAATTTATATCTTTGTAAATATATTCTGGAAAATAAAATAATATTTATTTTGAAAAAATTATTTTATTTTTCAAAATATTTATTTTATATATATTTCATTTATTTTTGAAACCTGAATATCATAATTTATTAACATGTATCTATATATATAAAAGCTATAATGATTAATCTATGTTTTTTGGCTATGAAATATGAAACATCATTAGTAGTATGTAATAAAAAAAAATATAATTTTCATTAATAGTTTTTTATTTATATATATTGGTATTTGGAACATTATGTTCAATAAATTTTGTAAAACCATGGCATTGAAAGATAAAAGATCATGTTCTAAATTTTAAGATGAAAATAATTCTTGAAAAATAAACAAAGGTAATTCATCATATTTTTTAAAGAATATTCTATTTTTAGTGATGAATCATTTTGAAAATATTCTAAAATAAATAATAAATTTGAATGTTATATATAAATAGAATTTTCCTCATCTAAAATGTAATATGAAAATATTCAAATCAAAATAATTATTTTTGGATGAAGGAAACAAGAAGCTGAAAGATTCATTGGATGTGTCAAGAAAGTAGTATAATGATCTTCAGAATTATTCAATTCAAAATATGGGTTTCGATTTGTAGAAATAATATCAGAGTATCATGAATAGTTCGATATCAAAAACAATTATTTCTAGTTATTAGAATAGTAGTTATAATATTGATAGAAATTATCATAAAAGAAGCTATTAAAAAGAATTATTTTGATAATATTGAGTTATTTTTGAATGAACCATGTTTTTCATCTTCAAATCAATGAACGACAAATGTTTAAACCAGATTATAAGAACTATTAAGTGTTTTTGTTTCTGTATGAAATTTTTTTTCATGTTCCTAAACACCGTACAAACTATTTAATTCTTAAAAATTTTAATTTATTTGAGTTCAAATGATATTTGAACAGTGTGGTAATAATATAGGTATGTATAAGTTAATAATTAATTTTTTCAAATACATATTCATGATCATTATAATAATTAATTTATTTAAATTAGGTTATTTTTATAAATAATATTTTTGGTTATTATTTATCAAAAAAATAATTATTGAAATATTTTTATCAATCTTGTATGAATTATTTCCAAGGGTATTTATGAAAAAATAATATTTCTATGATTTTTTATTTCCATTATTATGAAATCATAATATAATAAAAAATTTAGCATTAAACTAGTTACTTTTTTTATGTAAAAAATTTGGATAATTTTATATTGAATAGGTTTATATAAGTTTATATGTTTTTAATAGCATCAAGAATAGATGATTGGTTTATGATTAAAATGATTATATAAGATTATATTTAAAATGATTATATGTTTTATTGTCTGTATATATTTCTTATAATTGATGGAGATGATTAATTTTACATTTTTAATTATGTGATAAAATATTTCTATAATAAATCTTCATTTATGAACGAAATGTTATAGAAAATTAATTTTGAAATTAATTTTACATATTATCATAATATTATTTAAATCTTATCCTCAGTTTTGTGATCACAAAAAATGGATAGATTTTTTATCATATATTGATTAAAAAAACATATCTGTTAATTTAGAATTACCACATAGAGGATGCATAATTCACATGAGGTTTTGTGGCACCTAATATTGATGAAATAAAAAATTGTTAAAATTGGAGATGTAGTGTTGTGATATATGGTAAATTGGAGAAGGTTTGGAAAAGGTCTTTAAAAATATTGAGGGAACAAAATTATCATTATCTCTCCTGTACAATAACTTTTACTTTATCCCCTCCCCCTCCCTGTAAATCCTCAAAACTTATATCACCCACATGTACATCTATTTTGATCAAAAAACAGACCTTTGATAGCATCAGATTTATCTTATTGAGTAATCTCTGCCATATCATTTATTATGTGATGTAACTATCCCATGGATGTGTGAATATTGAATATTATTATTTTTCAATATAAATAATGTAAAATTATTTAAAAAATGAACTATTAGTTAACATATAACAATTATTTTGGACAAAATCTCATTTTAAAAGTGGAAATTATATCTATTCTACATAGATTCAAAAAAAGAACATTTTTTAAGGTGAGATATATAATATGGTATGGTCAATATTAATGTTTTCATGGAAATTAGATGTGTTATTAATCAATCAATTCAACATCTAAAACATTTAGTAAATGATGGATTTGATGTCACTAATGTGGGATGAACAATACGTTCTATTAAAATATCAATATACATTCATAACAAGTGAAAAATATTCTAAAATGTTTATGTGAATAAATCATAATGATGGATGATCCATTCTTATATGACATAGAATATTGTATGTTGTAATCATTATTCATGTACTCTAGGTAGAATATTTTTAGGATTAAGTTTCTTTCAACCGAACATGTACTTATTATGTAGAAAAATATTTTTTTGTAAATTTTCTATACAATTTTAACATCAACTTGTATAATTATGAACAAAAAAATTAATGCTATATAATAATAATTGATTTTTTCCTAATATTTTTTCTGGAATATTTCAAATAATCATCTAGTGTATCATATGGTTTTTTATTTTTCCAACATAACCATTTTGGGTAGCATGTTAAATATCATCTAATCCAATATTACTAATACTCTTTCTCTTCGTAACTATTATATAGGTGTATATAATTATTATCTATGACATCATAATAAATATTACTCTTTTGATTAACATAACATGTCATTGTATATGCATAATTTCACTCAATGTAAACAACACCACAAAGAGTAATTTTCATAATTCTATAAACTAAATTTTATGTAGTATAGATTTTATAATTTCAAGATAAAATAAACATATGTGGGGCCTAATAGTACCTTCTGTTCTCGAAATAATTCAAACTTCTCAAATGTTGTGTGATCAATGCATATAATTATATTCAGATCAATATTTTCGAAATATTCTAGTTGTTCCAAGCTAATGATCATTGATTCCATTTTATTGTCTAAAAATTATGAGTTCTGAATAATATCTTTTAATGAAAGTAATAATTAAAAGTTTTAGTGGGTAATTTTGAGTTCTAAATAGTCCCCATTCATAGATTACTGATGATATAATCATGATATTTTTGGTGAACATGTCGATGAGACCATTAGAAATGAAAAAAAGAACATTATTGGTTTTATAAAATTCTAAAATGATTCTGATTTATAACATATGCTATTAATTTATGTCAAAATTATTTAGAATGATATAGAATAAAACAATATTTATTTAATCAAATAATTTTTTTCTTAAAAAATAATACTTCCATATTTCATAAATTATCAAATTGAAAGTTAATTTATATATATTTTTTATTCTCTACGTATAAATATCAAAATAAAATTAATCATAATGAATTGTTTGAAGAAGAACGTGAAGATAAAATTTATTTTTATTGAAAGAAATTTTTTTGAATTTGTTCACATTACTTATTATGTAGTAAGGCAGAAGTTATGAGAATCTCTATTCCACACATGTGTTTTTATATTTATTTATTATATTTTTTATGTATTTTAATGAATCCTTAATTAGCATTAAGAAAAAATTAATAGTTAATATTGAATAATATGATGAATAAATATTCATTCATATTTAAACTAATGAGAACATACAATTTTAGAATATGACATGAATTTTATGGGTGAATTCCTTGAATTGTATTTATTTTTTGGTGATATGGAAAATCGTGTTTTTCTGTATTTATTTCATGTAAGATTGAAATAGATTGGGTATATTCTTAATAACAATAGAAGGGTGAATTGTATGTTTAAAAAAATTATATTTTACCATAAAGAAATCTGTGTTTAACAAAGATAAAAAGGTAAATTCACAAACCATATTTCATTCATATACATAGTGATAATAAGAAGGGGATAGATCTACTTATAATAATCCTAAACTCAATCAAGTAACATATAATGAAACATAAGAATGTATATATTAAGGAAAGATTCTGCCTTAAAGCATATAAAGTCTTCTTAATCAGGGTACACATGTATAAAAATTTATAAGAAATTTATACTTTATTTCTTTATGAAAATACAACATAATTAAAACATGTAACAAAATAAGAAAAAATATATAACATCTTTTAACCAAAAGTGTATGGTATCTAACAACATTGGATAAAGTATATTTGATTTATACTTTAAAGAAATTCTATCTTACCTACACCAGAGTAACCCCTTAATAAAAATATCGAATTTTTTCTTACTATCTCCACAAGCCCTCGAACAATAAGCTTGTGCGGACCTTTGTCTTTTGATCCCCAAAATCCAGAGATTATACTAAAAAACAATGACATTTACATTAAAAAAAGTAATAAGATGTTCACACATGAACAAGAAGTTCATAAAATGCACAAGGAATGAGAGTTTATCTCTCTCTAGAAGTCACCTGAGATCATATAATCTCATTGATCCTGGAACAATAATGATATCATTTAAATGATCACATATTTATAAGAACAACATCAATGGTTAGATCCCTCCTCTGACAGTCACATTTATCCTTGAATCTCGGAAATACTTGTACACATGTCACCCAACCAATGGCTAATTAGAAACAAATTATAAGATAACTTTTTCATGTAGGGAAATATTGGGATAATTATCCTGATTTTAGAATCAATGAAATATAATGAAATTTATGTATCTTATGAAAAAAATTATAATCTATAAATAATATAATTTAGTTTCTAAATATAGAATCAATCGAATTAAAAAAATTGAAATTTGGATTCTATATTACTATAAATTCTGAGTCATAATTAAATAGGTTTTGGTGTTCGAATTATGAGTTTTTTAGAGTTGGAATTCTGAGGAATTCAGAGTCTGAATTATGAGGAATTTTGAATCTTAATTTTGATGAATCCGTAGTCTAAATTTTGAGGAATTAAGAGTTGTAATTTTTATGAATTGGGATTTTAAATTTTCAAAAATTAGGAGTCTGAATTCTAAAGAGATAGGAGTCTGAATTTAATAGAATTAAGAGACTTAATGTCTGATAATTTAGAGTCTGAATTTTAGTGAGTATAGAGTGTGAATTTCAATTAATTCAAAGTATGAACATTTGAAAATTCAGAGTCAAAATTTTAGATAATTTAGTGTCTGCATTTCATATAATTATGTTTCTAAAAATAGAGAAATCAAACTCTGAAAATAGTATGTCATAGTAGTTTAAAATACGGTAAGATTTAAAGGTTTTTGATTAGGATCAAAATTTGTTACTTTGAAAAAAATTATTTTGAGAGGACATTAAATAAGATATTAAAACCCTTGATAAAAAAATACTTTCAAAGAGAATGAAAAATTACCTAAAGTCAATAATTATTACAAAAAAACTATTTTCATTAAGAAAATGTGTTTTTGATTTTAGAAAAATAGAGGAATGGAAAATTCATGAGGAAACCTTATTGTATAAAAAATCTCCACCTTTTGGAATTCACTTACAACCTTTCAAAAAATTATATAAGTAACAATGATTTTTCATTGGAATAATAAATATAATACTTATATGTCAATAATTATGAATTATGATGAATCTGACAGACTCCCCCTTAGGCTTCGATATCCATAAAGAACATGTTATTTTCTATCTTAGATAGGTAACTTATTTTGCCTATGTAAATCATCCATAAGAAGAATTAAACACCCCCTTAATTAATATCACCCTTTATTATGGAATTATCTTCATTAAGAAAATTAATCTTCTAATCATTCTTTTCTCCCCCTTTTAGATTTTCAAAAAGTATTGGTGGGAATGAAAAAAATTGAACATAAAAGGTTAGTGATATGTAAGAAAAAACAATTGAAAGATAGAAAAATTATCATTATAATATGAAAAATTGTCACATGGTAAAAATACAACAAAATTCAGATTATCATGAAATCAATCATCATTCTTTTATTTCAGAATGAACTTCCTCAAGGTTTAATTTAACTTCTTGAGTTTTTTTGGATAATTTCCAAAAAACATGATCAATTGATCTTGATCTCAATTCATCATTTCTAGACTCGTGATTTTTTCTTTTTGAGACATCATAATTTCTGACTGAGACTATACTAACACTTTTTTCTATTTGAACTTTTCATTGAACTCTATTCTTAGTTTCCATTCACCGTTTATATTTATTACAACAAAATAAAACATTCCATTAAAGTCAATATCCTCTTAGATCAGGTCAGCAAGCACTAGATTGAATTTTTTTGAAAGGTTTGAAGTTAGATTATTTACATTATCATCAAACTAATCAAAATAATCTTTTATAGATTCACTAAATTCATCTAATATCACCTGATCCGAGATTATTGACATTGAATATTTTTTTATTTCCTTTCATGATATCCGATAAGCTTCTCAATCAAATATGGAAAGTCTTGAAATATTCACCAATAATGAGAAATTTTTACCTGAGCATTATAATCTAATCTAAGATCAAATTGAAATAATGTTTAAGAAACTGAAATCATGAAATAATACTATGAATAAATGGGTTCTAATTAACTAACATCATTATGGATTGAATAATGAAATATTTTCCCAAGGAAGATGTTGATTCAGAAGCTGATTTCCTTGTTTCCGATAATAAATTGTCTAGATATTCAGTTTTCCTCTTATATGACACACCAACATCCTTGTTATATTTTACAATCACATCTTTCCTAGGAATATAAATAAACACCTATTTTCCTTTTTCAACTTTGGAAATAACATTCTTAGTCCTCGGAGTCTCATGATCACTATCTATGAGTTTGAGTAACTTTTCCTCATCAACCACATCTTTCTCAGCATCTCTCTTAACATTATTAGAATAAATGAAATCAAGGTTGTTTCTCTCATCCTCTGTAGTTTTATCAACTTATTCCCATCCACCATCATCATTCCCATAAGAAGTATTTTTTGTTGAATCAACCAGGGATATACGAATTGAAAAATTTTCTGAAGGATATTCCTTCTAATGATATTCTTATACTTTAGTTGTCACATCTTCATATTCTTCCCTTTATTATACCTGTTATTATTATACTTTGTATTCTTAATCTATATAATATTACACAACAGGTTCTGGAATCTAAAATTTCATTTGCGGAGATTCTAAATGAGTTTTTTCTCATAGGAAGGATTCTGGTACATGAAATTATTCAGATTCCATCTCAGTATTCTTATGAAGAGCATAAACAATCTAATATTTTTAATTTTTATTCTATATAATCTTTTATTTTTCTTGCCTATAACGTTCCTCAACTGTTTTCATTTTGAGGGTGATTACATCAAAATGATCTAGTCCAAATCCTGTATCTCCCTCCTCCTCCTCCTTCTTCTTCTTCTGCCCATCCACTTCTCTACCACATAATCAGTGAATGTTTTTTCCTTTTCCTTTTTTTGTGGAGATAATTGAGTTTCTACAATAGTATAATTTTCTTTGGTTTCTAATTCCTTATTTTTTCTATTATTATACGATTTCATGGAATATTTTCCTTCATCCAAATTATTGATCTAGGTTTGAACTTAAATATCAGAAATATCATAATACAATCATGATTTGGTACTGAAACTGACATTAATCCACTGGATTGTGTCATCAAATAGTAACCTGATTTTGAAGGTTTAGGGTTTTTATCTAAGAGTTATTTTAAAATATTCCATACAACGAACTATGATCTTTCAAAAGATCGCCATATATATGATTACATGAGGCTTGAGAGTTCCATTATTTAGGTTAGTGATTGTTATAAGGATCAACATCACCAAGTTTACTTTTCTAAGGTTACCCAATAATTCCCATACAATGATATAATTTTTCTTAATGGATTTCAACTCTCCCATTCATGGAATATGAAAACCATGCAATTAAAATTCTAAAATCCAAGAATTCACTGAATAATGGTTGATCATCAATTATTTTACTCCATTGAGTCCACCGAACTCAATTGAAATTTCCATATTAATGATTCTGGACATATCATGTAACTTGTGACATAAATATATTACATCACCTACATAAGTATTTCAATGAATATTTGTAGCAATATTGATGGATAATGAATAGGTTTCCCCTTGCCTCGTGAACAAATACATTTCACTTCCCCCTTCTTCATAAAAACTGACTGTATCCTAAAATTATAATAGAAGTTCAGGATAAACTAGATCATGACTCTTTTTATTGATACACTATAACTCTCCTATCCATTCAGATTAATATTTTATGTAATATATGAATATACATAGTAAATAAATTTGGATCAACCACCCTTTCCCTATATATTTTCACCCAGTGATTTCATTTTTTGAATAAATCTCATTCTATAGGGAAACATCAAGTGACATCAAGAGTGTAAGCATACTGGGAAAACTAAATAACCAATTTTAAGAGGAAAATATCTTAGGTGCACAAGTATATAAAAAACCAACATGAGACATGGTATAGGGGACCAATATATTGGGTTCAAAATGATGGTTTGAATTCATGATTTGATCCAATGGTTGAAATAAAATCAAATAAATCTGACAGTTGAGAAGAGTGACGAAGTAGGAATTGGTAGGTTCTGATCTTTTAATGTTTTTAGGTAAAATATTATTTTACGGAAAGTATATATGATAATGTTTTCAGAATAAATGATAAAAATACCAACAAACGAAATAATTACATGAAATTAAATAATGAAACGTACCTTCTCGGCTGCAAAAATAAATTGTCAGTATTGATATGGATTTCTTGAAGTACGTAGATTCCAGAATATTTTATTAAGGAAATGAAATTTTAGATTCAAAAAATTTTTGGTTCCAAAAAATTTGATTACGAAATAAAAATTTTGTGTTCTGATAATATTATTAAGAAACGGAAAAAATTGGGTTCCCAAACAAATAATTAACAAATTTACTACCATTGTGAAAAGTTGTTTTTTAAGGTAAATAGTTATGTTTCAAAAAAAATAAAATATGGATAATTACCGTATGGTTATCATTAATAACATTTTTTAATTAATTCAGATATATCATTTGTTATTTTTTTTAAATATATCAACATCTTGATCTTGCATTTTGATAAATTGTAAAATAATATATCCTTTGTGTGTGTGATTTTTAAGAAAGTGATGACTAATATCTATATGTTTTGCACGAGAGTGATGTGAAATATTTTCTCTTAGTGAAATGTCACTTGTATTATCAAACAATATATGTGTTTTTTTAAAACTCTTTCCATAGTTGGTGAGTATGTGTTTAATCTACAACACTTGAGACCAAAAACATCCAAATGCTACGTATTTATCTTCATTAGTGTAAATTGATACTGAGTGTTGATTTTTTCAAGAACAAAAAACTACTGAATCTTCTAGGAAATGGCATGTTCCATATTTACTTTTGTAACCATTATACATCAACCAACATCAGAATCTGAAATAAAATTTAAATCAAAATCATTTCCAGAAGAAAATATAATTATTAAAACAATGGTTCCTTTTTAATAATGAAAAAATATTTTCACTACATTAAAATTATATTACTTTTGATAAGATTGAAATATTTTAAGTGAGGATACTAAAAATATTATGCTTTAAAGATGAACCATTATGTAAAAGAACATCCTATCATACCTCTAAAATATGATTGATATACTGGTTTCTCTACATCATCATGATCAAGAGTATATGAGGTACCGATTGGAGTGATTAAAATCTTAGTGTTTTCATTTCCATAATTTGTAATTAAATATTTCATATAATTATTTGGGGATATATTTGTTCATTACGATTTTAATGAAATTTGAAAAACAATAAAAATTGATAACTCACATATCATACTGATTTCCAACATATATAACATAATATTCACAAACAATTCAATTACATATTGTTGAGTTAACAAAATATAATGACATCAACATATATTTAAACAATCAAAACACTTTTTATATCACTTTTTATAAAAACATTGGATAAGATGTTCACTCAAAATATTTTTTTTTGTAACAAAATTCTTAAAAGTCTATCATACGAGGATCTAAGGGCTTGTTTATGCCCGTATAATGCTTTGGTATGTCTGAAAACATGTTCAAGATGCTTTGGGTCTTAAAATCCAAGAGTTTTCTCAACATAAACTTCCTCTTGAACATATCCATTATGAAAATCACACATTACGTCCATTTGAAACAATTTAAAATTAAGTAAATCTATAATGAAAATTATAAAATATATAGATTATAGTCTAGGTACTGGAGTGTTTGTTTCTTCATAATCTATTTCCTCTTTATGATAATAGCCTTTGGAAATTAATCTAGCATTTTTTTCTTACAATGATTCTATTTCATTTACATTTACTTCTGAAGAAGCAATTTACTCCTATTTCATACATTTCTATAGGTCTTTCAATGATGTTCCAGACTTTGTTCCATTCAACTTCATTTATCTTGTCTTCAATGGATTTAATCCTATAAACATCACATAAATCATTATCAGAGTTTCTTTGTTCTAATAGGTAAATAAATTCTAGATGTTCTTCATCATTTCCTAAAGAACTTCTAGTCCTTACAGTTAGATTTACATCACCAATGATACTATCAATGGGATGAATATTAAGATACAACAAATTTGGGTTTTGTAAAACTTGTTCATCATCATATGGTAGAAAATATTCATGGGTAAATATAATAGATACATTTTATTAACTAGTTTCTTTATTGGAAGAATCTTTAATTAAAATAAGATAATTAGTTTTTGAAAACACATTTGAAGATGTAGGTTTGGGTTGTTTAAAAACGAAAGGATTGGTTTCATCCTATATAACATGAAATGTTTTTTCGGCGGTACAATTATGTTTTTCAAAAACACTATAAGCCTTAAAAGTAGTGGAAAAACCTAAGAAAATTCCTTAATCATATTTGGGTGTGAATTTATACAAGATAAAATTATTATTCAGTATGAATAGATTGTAACCAAATACTTTAATGTAATAAATTCTTGGTTTTCGACCAGTCTACTACTCATAGGGTGTTTTATTATCAAAAGGTCTAATTAAACTCAATTTATAGTATAACGACATGTACTAATAGCTTCAGCCCTATTGTGTTTAGAAATATAATAATCACTCAACATGGGCCTTGTTATATCTTGAATAATTATATTTCTTCATTCAACAACATCATTATATTGAGGTGATCATGGAGATGATAAGTTATGAGTAATTCTCTTCTTACTACTACAGGTTTCAAAATCAATATTTTTAAATTCCCCTCCATGATCGAAATGAATATTTATCAGTGGATGGTTTTTCCATTTTTAACTTGGGATCTAAAATATTAAAATAATAAAATGAATGTGTTTTATTTTCTTATAAACATTCCGAAACAAATCTGGTGTAATCATCAACAAAAACGAACACTAAATATATTCCACAAATTCTTGGAATTTTTGTTGAATGAAAAAGACTCATATGAACCATCTATAATGAATCACATGTTGAAACTTCACCAATGGGATTAAATCTTGATTAATGTTTCTTTTCAAATTAAAAAGTATTAAAAACATTTGAATAATCAAACAAATGATCTAGTAGATTATTAAAAGTATTTTCTTTGAGAGTTTTCATTAATTCCTAATGTTATAATTTCTTAGTATTAGATGACATAAAAAATATGGATCATTCATTGTGCTAATCCAAGGCAGTTATTGGCACCTAAGGTCATTTATTTTTATTATATAAATATTCTCTAATCCGTGGGAAGTGAGAATAAACTCTTCAATGGAATTGTGTACTAGAAATTTATCATTCCAAAAGTTCAAAAGGTATCCATCATAACATTATTGTCTTATGAAAATTAGGTTGTTCATAAGACCATTAATAAATAAAACATTTTAATTTAATTCTTTTCCAGGAAGAAAAATATTACATATACCATTAATTTCTCCTTGAGCATTATCTCTTAAACAAAATTTTCCACAGACCGTCTTGAAAATATTTTCAAAGATGTTTTCTATAACATTAATATGTCATGAATATCCTTTATCCATGTACTAATTATTTTATTTTTTTACTATATTTAATTTCATAAAAATAAAAGAGTTATAATTTTGGAATTCTATCATCCATGGATAAATTTTTTATAGAAATTATATTATTAATAATCCACATTTTCATTAAAAAGTATGCTTTATAAAAACCTACGGATTGAATTTTATTTAAAGAAAATTATTTCTCCCAATGTCCACCTTATTGTAATTTGGTGAAAAATGAGTACATTAGCGAACAAAATAATTATAAATAAAAGCTAGTTTTGAAGATGTATAACCAAATCCGTAACTATTCATTAGAATAAAATGTTGTGAATAAATTTTTTTAATTTATTCATTCTAGATGTGAAATCTTATCATAGTTTCATTATTAAAAAAATTTAAAAAATTTATCTAATGACTAAATTATTATACTCAAAGTTATTAGTTTTAAGAAATGATTTATTAGCTATTATATTTTTCATAAAAAAACATTTTTACGATACTTATAATTTTTACCCTTCTCAGAATTAACTTCCATAAGTTTTTTAGAAACACATTCAAAATCTGTTTTATTATCAAGATCTTTTGAAAGAAATGATATTGATTTTGTTAAAATGTAAATTCTAGAATCTTCATTCTCGAAATTGTTCATTTCCATATAATTTAAATATTCATGTAATTTAGAAAATATAATATTTTCATCAAATAAAGGTAAGGTATTATATTCTAATGAAGAATATTTTTCAACTAATGATTTATAATATTATTCAATAGAAAAATTGTATTTAAAGAAACATTGGATATTTATTAAACATTGTATAACATAGTGATAATAAATTGACATTCAATGTGTACTCTGGCTCAAGGACCGATATTCATTTGAAAAGAAGACTCATATTATGACGATTCTTCTGAAAATCCACATGTAGTTTTACTCAAGGAGTCATTTTCATTCAAGTCATTCCTAGCATTAAAATTTTAATACTTTTTTATATTCCTTTTAGAATTATTTTCCATCATGTCTTTTCTTATAAGGATGGGGAAATTGAATTTGATGTTTCCTACCCATTTGCATTAATAAAAGGTTACATTAGAAACATTCTTGTCGATTATATAGTACTTCTTATATATTTTATAAAAATAATTCTTTCCAACAATCATTTTCATTATTTGAGAAATATTGTCTAATTAATGCTCAGAAAAATAAAATTCACTATATTGAGATATAAAAATATCATTCCTAGCTTTATATCCAGTTACCCTTTCTAGAGTCTTGGCATTAGATGTAGTAGTGAAATATTCACTTACATTACCATTATTCTTTTTGTTAAAATCAACAACTTTTTGAAACCTTATTTCATGCTGAAGAAGTGTCCCAAATAACTCATAAGGATTAATGTTAGGAAGTTTTATATTCTATTCAATTGTTTTCCATTTGGATTCCCTCTCATTTAAAATTTTAGTACCCCAGTTTTGAGGTACGTGACCCTTGTTTCGGATCGTTTGTGCCTTTTGAAGTGGTTTGATGAAGTTTGGACAATTATGGCGAACCTTTTAAATTTGTGGAGGTTGTGCATGGGATCACAGTAGGCGCACCATCTGAAAAACCTATGCACCCATTCTAGGAAACCATACAACCTTTATAGTGGGAACAACATGAGCAGTGCACGGTTTTTCAGACCATGCAGGCAAGTCATGCGAAGTCCTTGAGTGAGACAGTGGAAACCAGAGGGTTGCCTCACGATTTCCCACACCGTGCAGGGTAACCATGAGGCCACATAATGTTGGGGTTTTAAGTCTCTGGCCACTCTAGATTTTACATTATTCCTTAATCCATCCCACCCCTCGTGTCTCACATTGGAGTTTTGGATTTCAGAGGATGGGGGACCTCCATAGCTCATTTTGAAAGCAAATCTAAGGGATTTCTTGATGGATTGAAGGTGGTTCTCCTCAGGTAAGTCCCTCTTTTGGTTCATTGAGGTTTTGGATAGGGTTATCCCTCTCCCCCACTCATAATCCTTGATCAACACGGGTTTCATGTAGATCAAGGGGTTTTTTTCCTTTGTGTGTTAATGATTGATCTTGTTGATGTTGGGGAAGGTTTTTTGAGATGGTTTCAAGGAGGAATTCACCTGGTTTAGAGTGTGTTTGGGTGAATCATTGATTTCGCCAAACCCAAAGAGGGAGGTGGCTTCGTTCTCAACTCCACTAGGTTGAAATTTTATGTTCATTTAAAATTAAATTGGTTTCATTAGTTTTATTCTAAGCACGTCATGTGAATTTTGTTGGAAAATCAAATGGGTGATGATTTGGGGGTTTTGGCATGAAATTTGTGTTTTGTTGAAAAGGGATCAATTAGTTAATTTTTAATTGGTGATTTTAAAATGGTAATTATTGTGAGCATGAGTATTTATTTAAATAAATTGGTGATATTGAAATGTTTTTGGCAAGGAAATTGTATTTGTTGTTATTGACAATAATTCATTATTATTGTTTTGGCTTGTGTGAAAATGGGTGATATCATTGGGTGGATGATGTCGGCATGTGTTGGAGTGGATGATTAAGTGCCACTATAAAAAGTGGATGGATAGTGGATAGAAGGGTCACCATCAATAGCAAGTGGGTGGGATGTACCACTTGAGTGGATTTGTAAGGAATGGGTTGGACGAGGAAGTTCCACTATAAAAATGAGATGGATAGTGGATGGAAGGGACATCATCAATTTCATGTGGGTGGGATGTTCGAATTGAGTGGATTGGCAATGAATGGGTTGGACAAGAAGTGCCACCATGGTATGTTGTGTTCATTGTTGTTGATGTTTGTAGATGGGGCTTGTGAGTGAAATATGAAAATGGTAATCGGACTGTGGAATTATGGAATTGGCTTCCTTGCATGGTATTTTCTATATGTATTTCATGTGTGGCATGTTTTTATTAAGACATGTTTGGCTTATAAAAAATAGGTAACTTGGTGTTTCATTATATAAAATATTTTATACAAATTAGCTAACTATTTTATCCTAGTTGTGTGTGTAGGGAAGTCTATTTGGGAAATCTTATTGAGTATTAGTACTCACCCCCTGCTTTGGAACTTTGGTGCTTTTTCAGATGTCATATTCTAACACATTGGTAAATGTAAGGCATCTCATTGCTAGTGGTCTGTAGTGATGCTTGGGAGATGTGGAGGTTCTTGGAGACTAGAGCATGGGGTGGGGTTATGGAGTGTGTCTTGGTTTATTTTAGGTCTATTGTTTAGTCTTCCACATAGTACTCTAATATCGTGTTGTATTGTATTTGTTTTGGGTTGTATTGTGGAAGAAAATTTCTGTCTTTTGGGAATACATGGTTGAATGTTTTATTGACACGAATCATATAGGGGTTGTTAGTGGATGGTTTGATTGGGTTTTTCTTTAGGGAAATCGTTCCCCTAGTTTTTCTTGAAGCCCTCATCATTTATTTCCATCCTTTAGCACCTGGGGAAAATCGCTTAAGGAAAAGTAACACTCACAGCCTCCTCAAGCCAATGAGGTAGGGGCGGGGTTTTACGAGTGGTATCATCTTCTTCGGACATTTGGAGTTGATTCTCATATTTGGAGTTGACATTCATTGTGTTATATTCCATGAGTCAGGATGGTAACAAGGCGTAGGAATTTCAGATCATGGAATGTATAGAATAAAATGACGTAGCTAACCCATTTATGCTGAACTTCATGTTACGAGGGAGTTGGGTAAATAATTGTTTTGGAGACAGTTATAGGCATTTCCAATCTCATTGTCTGTGGTGTAGCCAATGTTATGTTCATGGCATATATGGTAGAAATGACTTCCCTCCTGGATGCATATTTCATTGGGAATAATGATTTGTGGGCTGAATAAAGAAGTGGTTTTTCGAATTTTAGAAATTGTAATGTGATTAAATTAGGTATTTTCAAAATGGTTTGGTTTTCCAAATTGGTGAAATGTGGAAAATGTTGAAAGGTGTAAAGCCTCGTTGTGTTATTGTTGTGTAATGAGATTTAAAATTTTATTTCATGATTTCTACGGAAGTGAGACACATGGTTATTTTCATTCTGTTTATAGAAATGGCACTTGGTAGGTGTCATAGAGACCAACCATAAGTGGCTTATAGGAACATGGTTTCACCTGAGCCCAGGTGAACTAGCAGTTAGTCTAGAGCATAGTGAAAGATTTCCAAGATGTGGGAAGTGTGTATTGAGCATCTGTGGTGGAGAGGGATCTATTGGGAGCTCATGGCGGAGGAAGCATGATGGTAACCATGGGGAATAGTGGGAACACTATTTCTGGGTTCAGGCGGAGGAGGGACACTTCTTCCAAGGGTGAGAGTATGTAATATAATTCGACAGCAGGATCGGTAAATCATCCTCTAAAGCCCTAGAGAAAACAATGGTGTTTATCAGTGTGGCTCTATGGCACACATCCTGCGGGACTATATGGCACAACCTTGAGCATGTCATAATTGAAATAAGAAGGGGAATATTCAGCACTATTTGAGGAATGCTCTGATGTTTTTTTTACGTGACACATCTCAGGGATCGCAGACGTTGTATGCTTTGACAGGACGGGGACAACAACAAACCCCTCTTCAGTAGGGAAAAGTTAGACATGGTGACACTCAGAACACCACAACTCCTCAACGGGTAAATAAAGATAAGAGTGTGGCAACCAATTCGTTGTTCGGTGCTGAGTAGGTTATGGTGGATGATTAGCTGGGAAAATCTACAATGCGATATACTATTATTTTTAATTCTAACTTGTTGTATATATTGTATGATAAAGGTGATTCGAACTATTTTATTACTGCATGTAAGGTTGAGCTGCTGGGTTTAAGGGTAGAAATGATGCCTTCAGTTTTTGAACTTCAATCTCCTCTGGTTTGAAGAGAGTTTTGATCCTTCTTTTATAGATCTTGTTGTATCATTATGTGATAGGTTGAGATAATGTGGAATTTCTCAGTGCTATAGATGTAAGGGTAAGATGTATTCTTAGTAATTGATTGGATGGTGGTGTTTAAGGAATCCATCGACTATAATGCATGAACAATGGCTTTTACAGCACACAATGGCGTAAGATATCTCTTTAGAAGAGAGTGGCATGAATGGTAGGGAGCAAGGAGTTTGTTGGAACTAGCAGTTGGAATGTTATCACATCAGTTGGTGTTGTTGTCGTTGGAATCGGTAGAGGGTGTTGAGCAGAGTGTTCTTTCGGTAGTGGTGGATCTATTCATTGATGTTTTTTCCGAAGAAATCTCTTGGGTCACCTCCCATAAGAGAAGTGGTTTTTATTATTGATCTCCATCTGGGGACTAGTCCTATATCACATATTTCTTAACTAATGGAACATAATAAATAGAGGGAATTTAATGTCTTATTGGAAGAGTTTGAAAACAAATGGTTTATCCAACCTAGCACGCCTCTGTGGGATGCTCCATTGTTGTTTTGGAAAAACGTGGATGGAACTTTTAGGCTCTTTGTTGAATATCGGAGACTTATCCAAGTTACGATAAATAACATATATCCACTTCCACTAATTTATGATTCGTTCGACCAGTTGAGGGGAGCCCATTGGTTGTCCAAGATATACATGAGGTCGGGATATCATCAATTGGTGGCGAGGAAGGACGATATTCCTAAAAAAATATAAAAGATAATATGGCCATTATGAATATGTGGTTATGCCCTTTGCTCTAACGAATGCGCCAGTGGTGTTCATGCTATTAATGAATCATATATTTCAGAAATATATAGATTCATTTTTGTTATTGTTTGTAGATGTTATTATGGTGTATTCAAAAACAAGGGAGGAGCATGACCATCACATGGTGACAGTGGTGGGGATCTTGAGGGATCATCGGTTGTATTCCAAATTGTCAAAGTGTGACTCTTGGATATATGAAGCCGTTTTCATGGCCATGTAATTTATGAAATGGGTGTTTCAGTGGATTCAAAAATGATAGAGGTTGTTATATCGTGGAAACTAACAAAGAATGTGAGTAGTGTTTCGAAGAGCTAATGGTTTGCCTTACATTATCACCAATCATGGTTTTTCCAGAACCAGGAAAATGGTACGTGGTGTATTCTGATGCATCTAGAATAGAGATGGGGTGTGTTCTCATGTAAGGGAATCATGTGGTTGTGTATGACTCATGGCAGTTGATGGCTCATGATAAAAACTACCAAAATCATCATTTTGAATTGGCAGTAGTGGTCCATACATTGAAAGTGTGGCGTCAGTACCTCTTCTGTGAGAAAATCACGGTATATACAGATCATAAGAGCATGAAGCACATTTTCTCACAAAGGGATTTGAACATGCGACCAAAGGATATGGATGTAATATCTCTAAATGTTTGATTGTGACTTGATGTACACACAGGGTAAGGTAAATTCATCAGTGGATGCATTAAGTAGAAAATCACATGCTCAGGTGGTGAAACAGGCATTGGACCAGTGGTAGTTGATGTCGGTTATAGCTGACATGTAGATGAAATTTGAGGACCGGGCAATAGAGTGGTCTTCTTTCAGGTTTTGATTGATCCTGACATGGATGGGATAGTTAGAGAGGAAAAGATATCTTATTCTGAGTGTGTGACCATGAGGTTTAAACGCAATGGTGGGGATACCATTGAGGGTTGGAAACTAAATAGAGATTTTGATTTGGGTTTTCGAAATCAGATGGTTGTACCGGTTTATTTTCAAGTGGATCTTCTCCGGGTGTATCATAGTTCCAGGTGGTATGTTCATCCTATAATTCAGAAAATGATAAAGCATTATAAGTGTAGTTTTGGTGGGCTAGTATGAAAAGAAGAGTGGCTGTGTTTGTTTTGAGATGCTGGACTTGCCAGTAGGTCAAGATAGAGCATCAGAGGCTAGTGGGAAAGTTGTAGTCATTACCAATCTATTTTTAAAAGTAAGAGAATATAACGATAGATTTTGCCACATGTCTCCCATGATAGGTCAGAAAGCACGATTCCATTTCCGTGATAGTGGATCAGATTACAATGTTGGCCCATTTCATTACAAGTTTTGAATCTCATACGGTGGAGGATCTGTCCAAAAACTATATCTGGTAGGTGGTAAAGAGGCATGGTGTTCCAGTTTCAATCGTATCCGATATGTATCCCATGTTTACATCTCATTTCTAGAAATACATATAGTAAAACCTTGAAAATTTGTTGACCATGAGTGCAACGTATCACCCTCTGGCGGATGGTCAATCCGAGAAGATGTTACAAACAATGGATGCTATGTTGCGAGCTTGTGTCATGGATTTCGGTGGCTCGTGGGAGGAGCACTTGTCATTTGCTGAGTTCTTTTACAATAACCCTTATCTTGCATCCATAAATATGTCTCCGTTTGAAGCTTTGTATGGGAGGCCGTGTCATTTCCTACTATGCTGGGAAAAAACGGGTGAGTCCTCGATGGTGGTACCAAGCCTTTTCCATGTGACTACGGAGAAGATCATTTTAATTAGGAAGAGAATAGAGACAAATCGAAGTCTTCAAAAATCGTAGGATGATCATCGTCGATGACCATTGTCGTTCAAGGTGTGTGATCATGTTTTCTTTACGATCTCTCCTAGGATGGGACATCATCGGTTTGGGAAGCAAGGAATGTTATCTCCAAAGATGTTTCTGACACTTTCATCGGGGTGTGTGCATCCGTCTATGGGGACGCAAAGATTTTTCAATGCATTCACGCATTCCAAATGCGGGTGGCATCAATTCTTTGTTAAGGGATTTTTTCTCCTTGAATGAAATGAGATGACCGGATGTTAGTTCTTCATTCCATCGATTCCTCCTTGAAACTCGTCACATAGTCCGAGTCTCCCTTAAAGATTATTTCGTGGTTCGTGAATATTGTTCCCAGTTCCATATCATTATGGACGCCGGTTAATTACACTATATTCATCAAGTCATTCTATGGGGTCTTGACATGGTAGAAAACATCAGTCAGAGTAGATGGTAACATAATAAATGTTGGGGTATATCTGGATGTGTGGACATTGTAGAACCTAAATTCTTCCTCATAATAAGGCATCTATAGTGTGAATAACCAGAGGTATCCCACATTAGTAATATGGTATCTTATTCCAGAGGCATGTCTCTAAGTTTTTCCTCAGCTTCCCATGTTTAACATGGGGTATGTCGTGAGTTTAACATCTTTCAGACACAGTTATGCCAATGACATGTATTATGGGATTTTCCACGGGAATATCATTTTTATCACGAGGTAGGATGCGAGTTTAAATTTTTGCAGAGATGGAATGAGGGTGATCAAAACATCCCATATAGAGAGAAATGATTGGTACATTTCTACGAGGGAACACCTGGATGGTTTATCAGGTGGATGGATCAGAATCATCGATAATAGTAGACCCAATATGGTGTGTTCCATAAAGGGTAGATGACACACTGTGAAGGTTGATCTGAGCACTACTGAGGGCGGATTAGGGAGTGGGTATCCCAAAATTAGGGAACACAAAGGTTTACCATTTATTGGGATTGAACCTCACGGAGGTTTCATACATACACTGTGTAAACAATAAGGATAAAAACAAAGGAATTTCAAAGGGGTGATGTAACATGGTGTAAAAAGAGGACAAAAACCCAAAAACATGATGGGGATTACCCATGAATTGCGGGCCAAGTACTCCTAGGAGCAGTGAGATGGTGGATGACATGATCCCACTGGGATGTGGCAGCCCGGATAAGAATATAGATGGATGATGGAGAGTTGATTGAAGTTGAGGGGGAATGAGATGGAACCGGCGTGAGGACTATGGTAGTGTTGGTCTTGATCCTCGAAGAGACTTCCTACATGTCCCTATGGTAGGAAATAGAAGTCCGCGTAGTTCAATGTAATGATGGAAAGCCTGAGGAGGCGTCCTGTGATAGTGGATGCATGGATGTGACCCCGAGGAAGTAGAACCTATGGGTTGGGGCATGATCATCTCAGAACACATGGGATCAAGGGATATATCATTATGAGACATTGGTGGTGGACATAAACCTCATGGAGGCTTCCTACATATCCTCGTGGCAGGGAATCAAAGTCAGCATTGTTCAACTGATGATGACTTACCACCGATTGGGGACTTCAGTGACTTACCACTAAATGATGTTGACAATGGTTAACCGCTGAATGGGGATACGACGTCTTACATCTGATTGAGGTCCACAATTTAACATCATGTATAACAAGGGTAAACTAAGGTGAAAGCGGTCATGGGGCCCAGATAGATAGTGGGCATGATCCTCGTGGAGGTTTCATATGTACCTTGCCTTAGCAAAGATCAAAGACCACAAATTTCATAAGGGGGTGGGAACCGAAGAGAATGTTGTCATAACCAATGGGGTGTTGGGCTTGAACCTCTGGGAGGCTTCATATGTACCTTTCCTTGGTAACGATCAAAGACCACATAGATAAGTTTGGATTGCGGCTGACACTCTAGGCTGCGCAGAGTGTTGGTGAACCAACGTGAAGATGGACGAGACCAATGGTTGATGGGTTTGAACCTCATGGAGTTGTCCTACGTACCTTGACTTTTCATGGATAAAAGTCCACAAATCTTGTGGTGGGGTTTAGTGCACTAACATAAAGATGGTCAGGACCAATGGTTGTTGGGCTTTAACCTCAGGGAGGTGTCCAACGTACCCTACCTTGGAAAGGATCAAAGACATCATCGTTTAGGGGGCATGGGGCATACACACTAGGATTCCTGAAAAGATTGTCATGGTTGATGCTAACTCTAAGCCCATGTGATTCATGATATGTATGAGAAACAAGAGACAATAATGACCTGATGATCGCAATTAAAAGCTGCATCCACAAAGGGTGGTGAGAGGGGATTATGCAAGGAAGATGCATGGGTGCCACTACGGAGTGACAACGATGCATGGGGCTTGTGAAAGGAAGATGTCTGGGTGTCGCTCTGGAGCGATAATAGTGGATGGTGCATACTCAAGGATGTTGGACAAGTGCCTCTATGTAGTGACGATGGTCAAGGAAGCTGCCCAGGAGCCATTATTGAGAAGCAACATTGAATGTGGCTTACGTAAGGAAGTAGATCAGGAGCTGCTATGGTAGGGTAATGGTGGATGGGGCTTACGCGAGGATGCTGCCCGGGTGCCGCTATGGACCGGGAATGGTAATCAGACATACGCAAGGATGCTGCTCGGGTGCCGCTATATAACGAAAGGGGTGAATGGGGCTTACGCATGGATGTTGTCTAGGTGTCGCTATGGAGTGGAAATAGTGAATGGGGCTTACGTGAAGATGATGCCAGTGTGCCAATATGGAGTGACAATGGTGGATGGGGATTACGAAAGGAAGATACTCGGGTGCTGCTAAGGAGCATTAATGGTTGATGGGGCATATGTAAGGAAACAACCTCGGTGCCGCTATAGAGTTGCAATGGTTCATGGGGCTTACGTTAAGATGTTGCCCGGGTACTGTTATGGAGAGGAAATGGTGGATGGGGGCATACACAAGGAAGCTTCCCAGGTGCCCCTATGGAGTGGAAATTGTGGATGGGGATACACAAGGATGTTTCCCGGGTGACATTATGGAGTGGAAATTGTGGATGGGATTACACAAGGAAGCTACTCGGGTGCCTCTATAGAGAGACAATGGTGAATGGGGCTTATGCAAGGAAGTTTTCCAGGGAGCCACTATAGAGAAGCAATAATGAATGTGGATTACACAAGGATGCTACCCATGTGCCTCTATGAAATGGCAATGGGGGATGGGGTTTACATAATTATGTTGTTTTGGTGCCTCTATAGAGTGACAATGGTGGATGGGGCTTACAAACGAAAGTTGCTCGGGTGCTGCTATGGAGAGAAAATTGTTGATGGGGCTTACGCAAGAAAGCTTCCCATGATGTCTTCCTCAAATTTGGACCTGAGTTCATCCCAAACCACTTGTGGTGTGAGGCCTTGGCCTTTTCTCTAGTGCACAAGATGGATAATTCCAATGGAAATCGAATTAGTTCGAACAAAGGGACATGAAATGTGTAGATCATATGCCCAACATTCGAAATGCAATGAGGGTGGAATGATGATGGGAATTCCTGCTGACCATGTTTGAAACACATCATCCATATCGTGTTAGCCTGAAATGGGGGCAAACAAATGAGGATTGACTGCTTACCATGTTCAATACACATGACCTGGCTCGAAGTGTTGTCCAAAGTCTTATAGGGTGTTGGCCCAGGAAGGTAGGTGAGCTAATGCGGCATGAGACCAAGTTGTTAGGGGGTCCCTTCAGACATTGATGTGGATGATGATCTGAATGAAGGATGCAATGCATGTGTTGGCATGATGGATTATTTGAACTTATTCCCACGCTCTAGAAATTACGCCACTATGATCATGGAATTAGTCATCTTATTCTTGGAGAATAAGGCATCTCTTGTTTGGAGCAAGAGGAATCCTCTGTTTGGAACATGGGATGCACTACAGTTTAGAGTCTCAAAGATAGAACTATTTGAATCTAATGCTTGGAGCATAAGGAATCACTTCTAATGAGTCATATGCATCCTATTTTTGGATCATATGAAGCAGTATAGTTTAATGTCATGTAGATAAGACTTTTGGCATCTTATTTTGGGAGAATAATGCATCTCTTGTTTGGATCAAGATGTATTCTATTTTTGGCACATAGGGTATAGTACAGTTTATATTCATGTAGATAGAACTATCAAAATCTCATGCTTAGAGTATAAGGCATCTCTTGTTTGGAGCAAAAGTCAACATATGTTTGGAACATAGGGTGCCCTATAGTTTATAATCATATTGAGAGGATTGTTGGCATCTTATGCTGGGCAGATAAGAAATCTCTTATTTAGAGAAAGAGGCATCCTATGTTTGACACATAGGGTTCAATACTGTTTAAGGTCTTATAGATATGACTATTGGCATATTATTCTTGGATTATAAGGCATCTCTTATTTGGAGCAAGAGGTATCCTATATTTGTAACATAGGGAGTACTACAGTTTATATTCAAATATATATGACTACTGGCATCCTTTTATTGGAGCACAAGGAATCTCTTATATTGATTAAGAGGTATCTTATGTTTTTCATATAGGGATTTCTATAGTTTAATGTCATGTAGATTGGAATATTTGTCATAAGAGGCCTAAAAATGGATGGTTTAGGACTTACACAAGGGTGGCCCTTTCTAGTTCACATTGGCATATGAGCCAACTGATGGGGTTTTGATGAGATACATGAGGAATGGTTGAACACAAGATACTCAGGGAATTGATGATGAAAATATCAACTGAAGACATGTGAAAAGAACCAAGAGGAATATGAAGTCTCAAGGTTATTCATGATGTGCGAAGGAGTATCAGAAATCCTGGTATTCCATAGGTGGAAGGATGGTGCGCATAAGCTCTCAATGGAAAATTATGACGTCATGGAACGAAAAGTATGCGGTGCAACTGACCATTTTTAAGGGGGGTCAGTGACGGTATTGAAGGGACTGTAGCCTGACACAGACCCCGAGTGGGGTGCAGAGGTGCGGGGGCTCAGGCCCCGTAGTATAGACTTGTGGGCGCGAAGGTAGGAGCCTCGAAAAGTATAGGTCCTCGCGAAGTATCTTCGTTAAGAAAAGGGGCTGGTGAAAATTGGGTTCTCTCGGAGCATGGACCCATGGAGAATGGTATCATGGAGCATGAATTCATGGAGAAGAAACCAGAAGGAATCTTCTTGTGGATCCTAGGATCACGAAGCCGCTTTGTGAAAGAAGCTTCTCGCAGAGCATGCGCTCACAGTGCTGCTTCACGAAGGAAAGAAGAGAACCACTAACCGAGCGATCAGCCACCCAAGGGGTGGAGTGAACATCTGAAGAAGGGGGAAAGCTGGGTATTTATTTGGGAGAGGCACCATGAAGTAGTGATTACTCATCGCAAAGACGGAGCCTGCTTTAAGGCGGGTCACGAACGTCAAAGGGGTTCACAGAGTTGTCCCACCTCCTTGCTTTGCAGAGGTCCGCGAACGTCAAAGTGATTCGCAGATCATCCCACATCCTTAGTCCGCCGCAGGTTTTCAAACGTTAAAGGGGTTCATGCAGCATGCCATCGATTTTCTTTTAGATGACGCTCTATGATCATGGAGGGGGCTTCATGAATGGCCTTCACGAACCAATTTTGCATCCCAACTTCAAATGTCCATAACTCATAATATGTAACTCATTTCGGTCCCTACGACCTACCAAATAGAATATTGAAAAATAGAATACGATCTTGGATCATTTATCGACACATCTAAAAAAATTTTGGGATTCATTTTATGGTGTCAACATAGGTATATTGGACCCTTTGAGATTAATTAATGGGTTGGTGAGGCGGCTTATACTTTGGATTTTCCACCTAGGATCAATGCGGTGCATGATGTGTTTCACATGTTGGAGTTGAAAAGTATCAGGAGAATCTGGGCCATATTATTCAATGGGATCATGTTGAGCTAGTGTCAGATGCTTTGTTGGTGCATGTTCCAGTTCGGGTTGTGGATTGGAAAGAGAATGTATGGACGGGTAAAATCGTTGGTGTGGTTCAGGTTTTGTGACAGCATGGCCAGATCCAAGAGGTGACTTAGTTGAGGGTGAAATAGATGGTCATGCAATACCCTAAGCTGTTTCGGCAAAGGGTGGGTTCACTACATTACATGGATGGAATTTCCAATGGTGGGGAGAATGACGTACCCTCAATTTGGGATATGCGACCCTTATTCGGTTCGTTTGTGCTTTTTGAAGAGTTTTTTTGAGGTTTGGAAAATTTTAGGAATAACTTCTAATGTTGTGGAGGTTGTGCAGGGGTCCACGGTTGGCGCACAGGTTGAAAAAACCGTTCGGCCAACCCAAGAAACTAAGCATCGTTGACAGTGGACTCCGCATGTGTGGCGTAGAGTTTATTAGACTCTGTGGGAATGTCGTGTGAATTACCTGGGTGGGACAATGGAAAACACATGTTTGGCACATGTTTTTCCAAACAGTGTGGGGTAACTATGCTTCCAATTAATGTTTGGGTTTTTATGTCCCGGGCCACTCGTGATTTCCCATTTTTTCACTCATTATTCCTCCCACTTGTAGCTCATGTAGGATTTCCGGTATTCAGAGGTTGTGGGGCTTATTATCTTTTTTTGGAGGAATATAAAAGGGGTTTCTTGGTGGATCGAAGGTGGTTATACCCGGGTAATTCCCTATTTTGGTTCGTTGTGGTTTTGGTTAGGGTTATCCCTCTCCCACTCTTATTTTCCTAGATTAACAGGGGTTTCATGTAGATATATGTTTGTTTTTAAATTTGTGGTAATTATTGTGAATGTTGATTTTAGGGAAGGGTTTTTGAAGTAGTTTTGTGGAGGCATTCACCCATTTTATAGTGCGTTTGGTTGAAGGGTCGATTTTTCCAAACCATAAGACGTAGGTGGCCTCTCCCTCAAATCCACTAGGTTGAAATTTGAAGTTAATTTACAATTTAATTGGTTGTTTTAAATTAATTATAAGCATGTTGTGTGAATTTTGTTGTTAAATACAATGGGTGATGATGTGGGGGTTTTATAATGATATTGGGGTTTTCTTGAAATGGGATTATTTTGTTAATTATAAATTGGTGATTTTAAAATTGTAATGATTGTGATCATGATTATTGATTTCAATAAATGGGTGATATTGAAATGTGTTTGGAAATGAAATGGTATTTGTTGTTATTGACAGTAATGCATGATTATAATTATGGATTTTGTGGAACTGGGTGATATCATTTGGTGGATGATGTTGGGACATGGAAGAGTGGACGAGGAAGTGCTACTATAAAAAGGGGATGGATAGTTGATGGAAGGGCCACCATCAATAGAAATTAGGTGGGATGTACCCCATGAGGGGATTGGTAACGAAGGGGATGGATGAGTAATTCCCACTTTAAAAACGGGGTGGATAGTGGAAGGAAGGGCCACCATCAATAGCAAGTGGGTGGAATGTACCACTTGAGTGGATTGGTAATGAATGGGTTGGATGGGAAGTGACACCATGGTTTGTTGTGGTCTTTGTAGGTTATGTTTGTAGATGAGGATTGTGACTGAAATTTGAAAGTGGTTATCGACTAATGGCATGGTTGAATCGGTTCCATGCATGGTATGTTTGATCTGGCTTCCTTGTGTTGCATGTCTATCTTATGGAATGTTTGGCTTATAAAAAATTGGTAGCTTAGTTTTTCTTTATATAAATTTTTTTATATAAATGTGCTAATGGTTTTATCATAGTGTTGTTTATAGGGAAGTTATTTGGGAAAGTCTTACTGAGTATTAATTATCACCCCCTAATTTGGCACTATGGTCCTTTTGTAGATGTCATATTCCATGACATAGGTAATGGTAAGCCATCTCATTACTAGTGGTTCGTGGTGATTCTTGGGAGATGTGTTGGTTCTTTTATCATGGATTTTGGGGAAGATTCGTGGAGTGTGTCTTGGTTTTCTTGGGTCCCATGTTTAGTCTTCCACATAGTACTCTGATATCATGATTTATTGTATTGGTTTTGTGTTGTACTGTGGAACAAGTTGGTGTCTTTTGGGAATAAATTATTGAATGTTTTATTGAAATGCATCATATAGTGGTTGTTATTGGATGGTTTGGTTGAGTTTTTTCCTGAGGGAAAATAGTTCCGCAATTTTTTCACGAAGCCCACGAAATTTATTGCTACACATTGGCGCCTTGGGAACGTCGCTTAAGGACATGTAATCATCACTTCCTCTTCAAGGCAATGAGGTAAGGGAGGGGTGTTTCAGAAATGATTTCAATTATCTTATCCACAATAACTTCATCATCTTTTCATTTCTCTCCCGTTGATTCAAGAATTTTTGTAATAGTCATATATCCTTTTTTACACTGCCAAAATGTTCTCTATAAGGAAAAGGAATCCATGATATTCCTCTCTTAACATAGATCTTCTAGTTTCAGTCACATTAGAAGTTACATGATGTGTAACTTCAAGTATCATCCAAATTCAGTTGGAAGCTTCAGAAAAAGATATCTAACTATATTTATTTCTGGTCATATGACACAACAATGTAATATGTGCATTTTCATTTAGTTTATATTCTAGTTTCTCTTGGTTGGTGATTTTTTTGACTTCCTTATCTGGATTTTGTAATCCCCAGTGTGCCTAATGATGTTGTCTAATCTAGTGTTAATGTAGAAAGTCTTAATCCTATCTCTACAGTACTCATAATCAAAACCATCAAAGATAGGTGTTCTAGTAGGATTTAGGTTGAGGAAGAAAAGTTTAGCAAAACAAATTAGAGAATGGTCAAAAAAATTATTAATAAAAAATATATTAGAATATAATTATTTGAGAGACCTTATCTAATACAAATTTTATTATCGAAATAGGATAGGTAGATGATCAACAACAATAGGGGTGAATTATATGATTTAAAAAAATTCATTTATAACCTTACTGAAATATATGTTTTACAAATTTTGACAAGGTAAATTGAAAATATATCATTGCTTGTAAAAAAATGGGATAATTGTAATGTACAAGGTCCAAATATAAAAAAAACTAAATATATTAATGTTATACATATAAAAACGCAAGAAATATTATATTAATGAAATATACTACCATACTGCATATAAAATCTTCTTTATCAGAGCTTACATGTACAATAAAGTATAAGAAAGTTATATATTCATTCATTAACAAAATATAAAAAAATTTAAACTTTAAACAAAAATAAGTAAAAAATTTAAAAATCATTTAACCCAAATAATATGGTATCTTAAAACCATGGACAATGATTCGCTATTTATACTTTCAAAAAAAATAATCTTTCACATACCAGGGTAAGTCCTCGATAAGAATATCAGAGTCAATCTTTCTATCATAGAATGTCCTAAAACATTAAGGTATTTGGGACCTCTACTTTCTATCCTCGAAAGACCTCTATTGTACTCAACAAGAAATTGAGTTCCACAAATCATGATAAAGAAGATTTTCAAGAATTAATGAAATGTTCATAAAACACACATGACACTTGATTTTTTTCTAGATTTAGGTATCACTTCACAGCATGTAATATCTATGATCTTAGAACGATAATGATCTCATACAAATGATATCCTACTTATATGAAAAACATCAACGGTGGTCTTCATCCTTTAACATTTATATTTATCCATGAATCTCAAAGGGACCTGTACACGTGTCACCCCACAAGTATTTTGTTAAAATAAAATTGAATGAAATCAGTTTTTTGTTAGAAAATTATTGGTTATCATTATCCTACTTTATGAATGAATAAAATTTAAGTAATGTTATTTATCTTAGCCAATTATGAATAATCGTAATCTAGAAAAAAAATTAAATTCCGATTCTAAATATTGGATCAATATAAATATGAAAAATGTATATTCGTATTCTAATTTACTACGAATTCAGAGTCCGATTTGAATAGATTATATAATCTTATTTCTGAAAATTAAGGTGTGTTACTTTTGATGAATTCAGATTATTAATTATGATGAATCAAGAGTCTGAGTTTTTGGGAATTATGAGCTTGAATTATGTTGAATTTGGGGTCTGAATTATGTGGAATTTAGATTCTGAATTTTCATGAATTAGGAGTATGAATTTGGAGGAATTCAGTGTCTAAATTCTATGATATTTTGAGTCTGAATAACAGGTAATGCGAAGTCACGATTTCAGATAATTTGGATTAAGAATTTATGATATTTTGGTGTAGGACTTACATAGAATTTTAATTTTGAAATTTAGAGAGTTTGGAGTTTGAAAATATAAAGACGTGTAAGCTTAAATAACATTATGATTCTGATGTTTCTGATAAGGATCTGAATTTTTTACTTCTTTAAAAAACATGGTTTTGAGAATATATTGAATAATATTGTAAAACCCATTATAAGGATAAAAATATTCTCAGTGAAAAAAAATTCCTTATGAAAATAATTTATGGAGAAAGATAATTTTCATTATGAAACTGTTTTTTTATTTTCAAAACCTAGAGGAATGGAATAGTCATATTGGAACCTTATTTACTGAGAAAGTCATATATAATTTACAATATTGATACCTTCTTGAAATTATAATTTATGAAAAATTTAGAGGACTCCTTAAAAAATTGAGGAATATCCAATACATTTTGTCTGATGAATGAAATATAAAATGATGTTGTAATGTATGTTGTGTGTGGAAACTGATTTGGTAAAAATAATATTTATATTTAGTGTACTTGAAAAAGAAAAAAAAATTCATGATGCATTTATGAATAGGTTAATTTTATTCAATTCTATTCTGAAGGAAAGCATTTTTTTTAAAAAATAATTATAAAAAATTGATAGATAATCCTTATGGATGGTAATTTATTTTCAAGGATGAAGAATGTATAAAAGGGAGTTTCCAAATATGAGGTTAACTATGATATAATTAATTACTATACCAACATTTTGAATGTTGATAATATAATGTTATTTAAATGCAGCAATATATTTCCTAGAAAGTATAGATTTTTTTATTGATTCAGAGGTAATGTTACATGAGATGTTATATAAGTCCTTTTAGATTTCAATGATACTATTTATTGAGAAATGAAATAATAATATTAAGGTGTAAAAAATATAATGTAAACAAGTTGATGACAATCTAGAAAAGAAATAAGGTGAGAATACAAATTGATTTGATTGAAGTATTAATCATTTGTCATGTTGTATAAATATACAAATTCATTTGTATTATTGTAAAATAATTTAACCAGTGTAATATGAATATATTTAATGTTTTTAATAATGAAGAACATGTTTCATGACAATTTCTAGCCACAAACTATAATTGAAATAATATATTCAGTGAATAATTCATGTCTCAAAAGTAGTTGAACCAAACATGGTGTATATTTAACAAATTAGGGACAAAGCATGTAAAAACTCCTATGACAAAATTAAATTTATAATACAAATTGTAATTAAATTTACTGATAGTAACAATGATGTAATAAATTCATTCCCAATGTGTTGGTAGATGTAATAGAAAATAGAGGGATAATGTATTATTAGAATATTTTTTTTATGAAACATAATTCTTCCACACTTTATATATCCACCTCTCATGTGTAGTATGATGATATGATTTTAAATAATTTTATTAATATATCGTAAGATCATATAATTGGATAAAAGGTGTAATATATTAAATATAATAATTTAAAATTTTATTTATGGTCGATTATTGAAATTCATTATGAAATTTTTACAAGATTATAGAAAGAGATGACATAATATAGAAGTGACAAGGATATAATAATTTGGATTCAACCTAATAAATTTGTATTTGGATATCTATGAAAATGTATTGTGAAATTGTTATAATAATGAGTCATGAAATAATTGTATGTTCTCAATAATATAATATGAATAATAATTATATTACACCATTATTGAATCTACTAATAAGATAAATGTTGAGGTAATGATTTGATTAAAGGGTTTACATATTGTAGTAGTGCACAATATATTTATATTCATAAGTGGAATTATTTATGTCATTTCATAGTTAAATTAATATAGTAATGAATTTTAAAATTCATTAGGAATGAATATGTGATGAAATAGAAATATCACAAATATATATAATATCAATTTTTTTCACTTTTTAATGAATGGTTCCCTCTAGATGATGATGAATTGAGAATTTTTTTATATGAGAAATAATATTTTATGAATTAGTTTATATATGAGAAACATTTATGGTAGAATATTTACCATTCCGAATTGAACGTCACATTTTCCAAACAACATATAATGTCAACAGTGATATAGGATCCATAAATTTCACTTTAGTAGATCAAAAAAATGTTTTTAGAAAAAAATGCAAGGGGAAAAAATTAAGGGATGAATAATTGGGAATAATTATGTTCTATAATTATATTCCAACAATATCTCCAAAATATTGTATGTGAAATTACAAAATCTAAATGCTACACAATTTGGGTCATCGAAATTAACTAATATTAACTGTTCTTCCATTAAAGATCATATAATATGTAAGTGAAAATATATACTAATAATTATGTTAAATAGATTTAGATCTCTTAGAGAGGACTAAAATATAGTTTTATTTTAATAAATAATCCACAATCTATTTTAATGTGATAATACCAAATCTATTTTTCAATGAAAGGTTTGGAAAAAAGATAAATTCCATAGTATGTGGAAATTTAAATTTCTATAAAATTCACCATTTCATCTTGGGTGAATTTAGGTATTTCCATGAAAATAATATCCCCATAAAAACCATTAATAAATATAGAATTTGTTCAAAAAAAAATAACATGTTATTCTTTTAATACAACACATAAAATGATATGAATGATTTTTATTAGATGATGCTAATCCTGGCAGGAATTTAGGAATAAGGCAATTAAATATTTACAAAAAATATGAAACATTGAAGATTATATAAGACATCTATTTAAGGGTGAAAAAATTAGAGGATGATAAAACCTAATAGATCAATGTAGATATAATAAATAATAATGGAATTTTTCATGATAAAGAAATTTTATGGTTTATATCAATTTTTAAAAAAAAATTATTGACCATATGAATGTGGTTTTTTCATTCTGAAAATATCAAAATATATTATTATTATTATTATTATAAGTTAATAAATCCACAGTATATAATAATATAGGTTAATAAATAATTCATGTTTTTCATTGGACATATTCAAAAGAACAAGGATAAATCAAATCCACCCATTAAATCAATCAATAAAACTAATCTTGATTTCAAACCTATAGAATATGTGTTCATCCACTAGAGAATTAGAGTCATGATTATTTAAATTTATGTTACAATAATGAATCTAAAAATATTATAAACATTTATACATGGAAAAATTTTAATATTATAGTATACAGTAATTAGATTAGTGGGTTTTAGTCCTTGGGAAGCAACTAAGAAGCATAAAGAAAATGGGAGAAAAAAATATTTAATGAAATGGAAAAATATTGTTAATTGGCTGAACATAATGAATTTATGTAGAATATTGTTTTAATAGGTCAAATGAAGAAAAAATTAAATTTTCCAATGATATCATTTGTGAACAAAGTAGATATAATGGTAGATAAAACACACACAATGAATGATTTTTATGAATATAAAGAGTGTTCAAAAAAATAACCGTCCCTTTTGAAAGAGGATATTGTATCGAAAATTGATGAAAGAATAAAACATCTCTAATATATAATTTCTGAAATTAAATTTCAACTATAAAATTGAGTGAAAACACGAGGAGACATAGGCTTTCAAAGAAGGTAATGATAGTTGGTAAAAAAGATGATGATAATGTGAAGCGTATAAGGAACATTAGACCATTATTGAAATGTGTTTTTCTATTTTTAATCAATATATTCCCTTTGCATAAATTATTTACTTTTTTTAATCTAAACCTCATTATCAAATCATATTGGTTGTTTTTATCACAATTAAATTTTAGGAGAATCTGGATTAAAGTAAAAATGATAAATGTGAGAATTTCAAGATAACATTAAATGATTGTGATCCATGGAGTGCCTTATTAAGACATAACAACACAATTCATCATAAAAGAATTAAAATTATATAATTAATGTCTGGAAATCAATAATTGTGATGAATTATTGAAGAGTATCCCATTAGGGAGAAAATATAACTCTAATCTACTAGAATTTATGTACTCAATACAAATACTAATTTCATGATTGATTTGATAAATATTATGAAATTAATATGATTTTAATTATAAAATCACTATTTTAACAAAACATCATTATTATTCATAAAGGGTGGGTATTAAAAAAATCAAAGGATAAAAAACTATATTGAAATTCTTTTTATGTGTGTTAAAAAATTATCATAGGATTATCATGTTTTTTTAAAATTAAATTTTACCACACTATTAGAATTAATATATTTAGTGTAATATCATGTTTTTTATTAATGAAACCATTATTTATATAAATATACCATCCCTATTTTCATTTATTATTAATCCATGTATTTCTAGTATATCCAAGTTGATTGTGAATTTATGGGGAATTTTAATTCCTCCATTGTATTATATAATTTTTTGAGAACAAGGAATGTTTGTGAGAGGATGAGTTTATTATAATTATAATACATATAAATATATTATTGGACACATCGTATAATTATAGTATGTGAATGGTAATATAATTAATTCATTTCTATTTATTTTAATGATGAGGGAGAATATTGGGTTTTTAGAATCCACGAAGCATTTGGGATCATGACAATGCCTATTATTGATGGACTATTTCATTATTGAATAATATGTAAAATGATAATAATTTTTATAAGAGAACATACACTATCATTAGACTATAGTGAAACCTATGTAATTTATGTTCCATTTATAATTCAACCACATGGATTACATTCTATTATGTTGTGTGATTCTAGATGGTTTTTATATCATTCAATGAAAAATCTACTATTGTTGAGTAGTGATATTTTTAAATTGTTATGTTAAAATATATCCCCTTATGTGTTCTTTTATAGACATTATTTTATATAAAATAAGATGCAATAGATGATTTAAATAATTTCCAAACATAAAATGTAAAAAACACTAATTCAACTATATTAGTCTCATATGTAATGTTTATTCGTTAAATATCATATCATTGTGTGTTTCTATTCTTTGGCTCCAGTATATGTGATTAATGATGAAGAATATATTGATGGACAATTAAAATAAAATTATTAAAATCTAGATTTCTATTTTTTAATGAATGAACAATCATTTATAGATGAAAATGATGATATATTATTTAATATTCCTTGGATTTTATGTTTTGGATTAATCTATATTGTGATTCCCTATTAATTTTGAGAATTATCCCATAATGAAAAATAAAAATAATAATCATAATAATTGGAAATAGATCATGAAATAATATACTTTTGAACTCTCTCATATAGTTAATTACTAATTTTTACACGAAATCGAATTGTTATAGGGATCGAGGAAAAGATAAAAACAATTATGAAATTGAAATATTTTGTGATGAATATGATGTTAGAACAGTATACTTTGAATATTTATTATCTAAATGATGTATTTCATTAGTCTGTTTGTGATATTGTTACTATGGTTAATAAAAACTTATCACTATATGTGGATATGATGAGAAATTTCATGATTCAACTATTATAGGTATTTTTTTAATTATTCCACATATTTTTATCAAAAATGATTCATCGTTTTGAGATGTGTATATTGAAATGATCTCCTCATATTAATTTTATATTAACCAAATAATATGTAAAATTATAAGAATAAAATTATATTATGAATGATGAAAATGATGAAAAAATTTATTCCAAATCCACATAGAATGAAACATAAAGGGATGTTATTATTGAATAGTAATTCAATTATTATAATTCAAAATATAGTATGAGTAAGGATATATATTTTTTCATGAATTTAATTTCTAAAAAGTAGAAAATAGGTATATGGAAGTATAAAAAAAATTCATATAGAAGTCATTCAACAATGGAGACTTGGATATTTTAGAGATTATTTTCCACAAAAAATAATGGAAATTCATTGTGTTTTAGAAGAAATAAAGAAAAATGATATCAAGTGAATAAGAAGAAAACATGTCAATTCCGTGTTCATTAAAATGAATTTTAGTTTTTCGAAATATTAAAGTAGAATTTGTTTTCTATATATATGAAATATAATGACTTTGAACAAAAAAAGTGGAGGCATAAATTTACAGAGAAGATATTTATGATAATTTTCATATTATAGAAGTGAATAATGATACATTTATCAGTGATGTAAGTAGAATCCAAGAATAATAATTTAATGAATCATATATGGAGTGAATTCTATGAAAATTCACTTAATATTTCATTAAAAATGAATAACATGTAAATATAGGAATCATCATGTTATGTGTATGAATGAAGTATATCATTCATAACCACTAGATGGACCTATATGATCCTAAACTAGGACAAGAAAACCATATCGTCCTCTCATTATATGAATTAATCGGTCCACCATAATATAATTTTATATGTGTGTGTGCTTTATTTTAGACTTTATCATAATCAAATATGTGTGCCTAATAATCATGACATTATATGATGTATGGTCCGAAGTCCATCTAGTCTGACCCTTTTCATGTTTATTAGGTCATTGGTGCTCGTACGAGACCTAGAGAAGGTTCAGAGTTGCGCAACATCTAAAAAAGTATGATTGGGGACATCATGGAATGTAAGGGTTTCATGTCTGGAATTTGTGATTCACATCATCTTTGAGTTTGGTTTACAAGGAACCTCCCAATGTGAAATATTTTGATGTTAAATGGTTGAAGTTGATTTTTTTAAAAATTAGTCCCATTCATTTACATGATAAAAAGGGAAAACTATATGAAAAATCAGAGTTCATTTCACCATTAATGGTTATAACACCTTGTTTTTTTCTAAAACACTATGATATTCCACCACACACCATGGGTCCAGTGGGTCTCCCACTATGTGTCTGGAAATTACTATGATATGGATCATTTTCAGGCCTTCCATCTTCATTTTGTAGTCATGTGATGTGTATTCATCCTTCTATCACAATTTTTCAATTAGGTCACTCTTGTATCATCGTTCAATAAGATTTGGATCTATATCTAACAATTAAATGGATTGTTTATTGGTTTTTTTATTATAATGGAATTTCATCCTTGAAGGGATTTAGCCTTTGGAGGGACCGGTGAGTGAGATCTATGGTGTTGGTCTATTTCCATGAAAGTATTGTTGACACTATTAAGTATGCAGAATTGTTGGTTCTACTATTTAATTACATGAAATTGAATTTTTTTTCTTTGTTTATATATTAATATGTTTTTGGAATTAAGAAAATAATTATTAGACATGATTTATAAATAATTAGTTGTATCAATTACATGTTATACTTTCTACCATGATATAATATTTGATGTAAATATTCTACATAATGTTCAATATATGTTATATGTGTAACCATGTGATGTTATGTATTATTATGTTTTTAATGAAAATTGGGATTGATCTTCATTTTTGAATAAATTGATATGTTAACGGATGGATATTAACATGTAATTTGGTAATGATTCCATTATTTATTATAATTATTATTAATAAAATTTATTTAATGCACATACATAAATAAAAATGATATTCCATGGGTCTAATTGAACTACCAAATAATTTTAATCATAATATTGCTTTTTATAAGGATGATAATAATATAAATAAATGATAATTTATAGTGGTTATTCTATTAATTTTTGGAAACATGATGTAATTATCTGATCGTGTTTTTATTTTGATATAATTTGGTATCTTGAATTTTAGGTTTCTAATATTGAAAACATGTTAATAATGAATTTTTCAATATACATGGAATTAAAATGATTTTATAGATAAATATAATTTACGTGTCTTATGATTTCCATCATCCAAAGAATAACGATTTCCTTGAGTATGGAGTCATTAGAGCACAATTATGTTTGAATTGGGGATGACTTATTTTAGGGAATAGATTGTCAGGGTGTATTTGTTGTTTTATTTCCTTTTTATTTTGTGATTTTATCTAGATTTGAACTTCTCTATGACAAGTGACTTGTCTAAGCGATCCTCATAAATGATATGAGCCTATAATGGATGAGCATGGATGGATATACGATATGTGGGTAGTGATGCACATATAGTTTTTCATCATTTTATGCTCAACATAAGGTAATTCATTAGTAAATTCATGTGAGTATCATGGGTGAAATATAATATGTGGAAAGTTTTGGAATATGGGCTTACCATTTGATTTTATATATATATTTTTGATTCTTTCATTGAATACAATAAATGTCCAATAGTTAAGATGATTGTTCTATTGGAATTTTAATTCCCATAGCATTAGGTAGATAGATATTCTTAGTTTCATATTACCTCATTGAGGAAAATTAGGATGGGTTTCTATGTGTAATGTAATTATGGGAGAATATTAATAACAGATAAATTATCCATGACCAATTAAGAATTTTTTCATGGAATGATATTTATTAAATTTTTTTACAATTCAGAAATATTGGACTTAATAAGGATTATTCCAAATGAAAATAGACCATAATAAAATATTTAATGTAATATAATATTAAATAATTATAGTGGTTAAATGTATGTATAATGAATTAATTGATAGAAATTATATCCTAAAACTAATTGATGTAATAAATGTTGCTCTTTCAAATTCTTGTGTGCTAATTAGATAGCTAACCTTAGTTGGGGAAGCCAGCTGATCGATTATTGTTATCATAAGTTGATTTTATGAAATTGTCATTCATGTATTTTTGTTGCGATATATATTATATCCAATATATTCTATGATTTCATATAGAGGCCCATCCCCATAGGATTGGATAACTAAAACTTATTAGACTTTGGGAGGGTGTTTTCCAAAATATCTTGTTGGGTTGATGGATAGTTGAAGACTAATGCAACCAATAATCTCATATACTAGTAGAAACTTGTTCACATATTCATGGTGGTATGTTTAAACATATACGTGAAGAGGGTTTTGATGTGTTGTTTTTATTAAAACACATTTATCCCTGTATATAATATCAAAATTATTATTAAAGGTATAAAGTGATGAGACAGTGATAACTTGTAGAGCATTATCAGTGTATGGATGGGAATGCATTGATGTATAACAGATGAAATAAGATACATTTCATAAACATTTTGTTGTATCCTTAAAACTACTTGGTTACGATAAATGGCGATTTATTTTAGGATAATGTGGTGATGTGATGCATGAGTTGAATCTTTTGATTCCATGTCGAGGTGTAATTATAATGGTTTAGTAGGAGAGTGATTTTCCTGAACCAGCACATGTCCCTAGGTAACCTAATAACTACGCCATCAAAGACAAGACCCGAAGGGTTTTCCAATTTCCCATAGGATGGAAAAAGGAACATGGTATCATAAAACATAATACTAAAAATGATATCTAAAAAAAGGGAGAAGAAAAAGATAAAAAATAGTATTCATATGAAAATAAAAAATCATTGAGAGTAAAGTACCAAAATACAATGAGGATGAAAGACCCAAATTAATAAAACCCAAGTATTAAAATTGGATGAAAATTTACAAAAGACCCAAAGCACACAACTAACCATGACCATGGTTTAACAACTGGATCCACCTATAATAGATCTCTTCCCTTTTCTTAAACTGGGAATAACAATGTCTACCAACAGTATAAGTAAACAGAACGGTGTGACTGTAGGCCCGGTAGTATACCACCAAGGATAATATAACAGATTCTATATATAGATTATCCAATGAAAATATTTCATTTTTCATTTAAAATAGGTTTGGAAAATCAAATTTATATTTAAGGAAACATGTGATAAATATTCAAAATGATCGAAATATTATTTTACAAAAAATTCATTTCTCTAAAAAGATATGGGCCATCTATAAAAAAATGGATTGGGTAAAACATTTATATAAAAAAATTATATAAATTATTCAAGAATTGAAAGAAGTTCAAAAATATTTGGCATACATTTATATATCAAATATTAAAAAACAACCAAGAATCTGGATCATCTTCCATAAGAATATCATGTTCCTTAATATTATCTTTCTGTCATTTTGAAAATGTATATATTGTTTTGTTTCGATATGATTTTGATTTTACAAACCAATTTAACTTGAAAATTGAATTCATTTCTTCATATGATCTATATTTGGAATATTTTATTCCAATATTTGTGGTATCCTATTATTATTTGGATAACTATATACTTTGTCCTTCAGATGTTTATAGAGTTTCTTCCACTATCTTAGAGAAATTGAAAGGGATATCATGAATTTGGAAAGAGCTTATAAAATGTGGTATTTGACAGTTGTGTCCATATGGACCTTGGGATTTTACTTTATGTTTTACTACTTAGGTTTTAGTGCATTGGGATTCCATGACACATTATATTATGGTACATTACTTATAATGGTGTTTTCTTTTGATATGGAAACAATTTTTTCATTTTAATTTCCACTTGTATGTTGTACAGCGTTAGGTTATAGTCAGAATAATGTGTGGATCCATAACACCATTCAGGTCATGTTAATATGGTTAGGTTATCGGGTTTCCAGTGTACCTGGGCTAGTCGTGCAAAAGTGTTATTAGTGGAGGTTGTTCACCTTCTTTCATGAAGTTAGTATGCATTTTTGAAATATTTTTATGATATAGTAGGTAGTGGAGATTGAGTGACTAGACATATCTCACAGTATTATCTTTATGTAACTAGTGGTGGATAGGTAATGAAACAATGTAGATTAGTTACAGTCTCATTGATATAGATATTTCGATAGAATGGAATCCAAATCATGTTTGACACATATGTATATGATATCTTCTCTTATTTAAATTTTCATGAGTTAATATAACATTTTCAATATATATATATATTTCTTGTAAAATCATGACTCCAAAATGTCTTGATAACCAGATATAGGAAGAGGATATAGCTGAAACTCACCATGAAATTCTAGTTGTTGATCTAATTCTAATTGAGATGATTGTGCTCACTATCCAGGAACATAGATTGTCACCACCTTCTACTCCCTCTCAAGATCCAACTATGGATCCCCTGGGGAGATGTTCTTCATATTCAGATCAAGGGTTCTTTCTCTAGAAGGCACCAGCCATTAAAGGATCCACTGAGCCACAACATGTAGAGGACTGGTCGGTAATGTTAGAACATCTCTTTGATATATAAGAGACATTGGATGTAATCTAGATCAAGTGTGATATCTTCGTGCAGAATGAAATGAGTAGGGGGATATGAGACATGATGGTGATGGAAGTAAAACATTAGGGCTTAGAGTGGAAAGATATCATGGTTATTTTCACCAACCAATTTTACCCATATCAATGGTGTGGGCTTTGGTTGAAGAGTCATTCAAGATTGTGCAGGTTGAAAAACCCTTGACTGAGTATTCAAACCACATTGATGATCTGGTTAAGTTTTTTCATAAGACAATATCAAATGAGAATATTAAGGCTCGATTGTTCATGTATGGACTTCAAGCATATATCTGTTATCAGGTCTTCATTATGATGTTTCCCATTTATGGTGATGTACTTGAGAAGGTGATCATGGTTGAGATAGAACTGGATGGTAAACCAAGGTTGATAGGTGTTGTATTTTCTCACAATAGTATTATTGTTTCCTTCAATATAAATGGATGTGTTATTATTTTCAATTTAGTTCTCGATGGCAGAGTCTTTCTAGACCTCCTACCTCAATAGGAGGATGTTCTTTGGTGTTCTATCAATGGGGAATGCTAGAACATTATAGGATGGTCATCACTGAGGAACCAAATTACTACAACTCATGTGAATATTCAGTACACATAGAAGGGTTATTCCATCTCTTCTATACTTCTTATAGTGGGACATTATCATCAACCCCTCCAAAAATTGTAGGGAAATCAGATACTTCACATTTCAAATAGATGCACCCACATGAATCTGTAACTACAATTCTTCATGCAGTGAAAGTGTATCTGGAGGAAGAAAACACAACACAAATGAATGTTAGAGGTACCATTATTATATCATCATCATTGGTGAATTATCATTTCGATAATACTGTATCTCACTATTTTATATCAATCTGTATCATTAATCATCTTAATCATCCTATGGAACAACTATAATGTGAAATTGAAATTACTACACCCCTTGGTACGAAGAGAGAGAAAGGTATATGTTATCATTCTTGTGTATTATCTCTATTAGATACTGAGTCAGTATGATGTTTTTTCGTTCATAATACGATATCTTTTGATTTCATTTATATGATAGAATAGATCATTTCCAACAATTATAGAATTTATTGTTTTCCTGATCATGTCTACCTTACTACACCCAATGGTGTGTATCTTGTATTTCATTTAGAATGGTACACAAGGTTGAGAAGATCCAGAACATCCAATAGGGATGTGGGGAATGTGATACAAATTTTATATTTTGATATGGAGTGATAGTTAATGGGTGGTGATCTCCCTCCAGCCGTCATTGAGATTACAAATGTTTTTCTTTTGTATCTCTCTTCTCCTCCATCGGTGATATTGGTTGAGTTTTCTATTTTTTAATGCATGGATCTGAATTAGTATTTAATACCTCTTACTAAATGGATGTATATGAACTTAATAGATGAAGTCCAAGATATATGATCCTATTAATAATGTTTTTATTCATCCAGGTGTGTCACCTTGGGAAGTGCCAGTTCTATTTGAAAATAAGGTTAATGGTTTCTCTTATTATGTGTTGATTTTTAAAATATCAATCGAGTTATTATAAAGAACAAATATATTTTCCAATAAATTTATGATCTATTTGATCATATTAATGGGTTGTAGTTGTTTCCAAAAATCACATTACGATCTTTTTTCTATCAATTAAGGATAAAAGAATAAGACTTTTAGAAAACTAACTTTTGGATTAGGTTAAACCACTATAAAATCGTGTTATGCACAATGGATTAACAAATTATCCCACCTTTTTTATGGCCTCAATGAACAAGGTTTTCCATGAGTTTCTGGATAACAGTGTGGTAGTATTTGTGGATGAAAATCTTATCTAATCCATGACTGAGTAGGTTTATGAGGAACACATGAGAACAGTTATATGTCTGCTAGTAAATTACTATCATTATTCCTAGCTTTCAAAGTGTTATTTCAAGAAATGTGATGTGAAATTATTAGGACACCTGGTGTCTAAATAGGGTGTAATAGTTTAACCTTAGAAGGTGAAGGATTTTTGTACTTGGGGGAAATAAGAAAATGTCTTTGAGATCTAGATATTCTTGGGATTATCTGGATATTACCACATGTTCATGAAAGACATAAAAAATATGGTTTCTCTGATGACTACTCTAAATCAGAATGGGGTGATGTTTTAGTGGGATGATAAATTTCCTAATTCATTTTTGGAACTGAAATGCCTATTGACTATTGCACCAGTGTTGGAACTCCCAAATGATAGACATGTATATGTAGTCTTTTGGGATACATCCAAATCATTATTGGGTTGTGTTCATAGGCATGGAGAACATGTAATTATTTATGAATATTTTTAGCATAGGACACATGAGAAGAATTATTCAACCCATGAAATGGATCATGTAACAGTGACACACTCTCTTTATAGTTAGGGTAAATACCTTTTTTAAAAATGATATATTGTGTATTAAGACCACAAAATCCAAAGTTAAATATTTGGAAGAGGCATTGGTTGGAGTACCCACAATAATTCAAATTTGACACCGCATATACCCTTGTGAAAAGGAAATTCGTTTCATATACATTGAGCTTGAAAAAACACACCTAGGAAGTAATATAATACTCGTAATAGTGGATTTTGATGGATCTCATTTCGCATTTGAATATTTGAGATCAGAAAGAAGTGTATGAGGTTTTCCGGGCCAGTGTTCAATTTGCATCTTCTCTTCTCAAAATTATTATTCATTATGAACATATTTATGATGTGTTTCGCAATAATAGATAATTACTTTATGGTGGGGAGATAATTATCTTGTGTTTATTCGTTAAAAAGCTTGTTCCCTTGAATCCAAACTACTTTTTTATTTTGTTTATCAACAAGTAAAGTTGAGATGGAATAATTTATTAACAATCATTAGGCTATGTACCCTGGAATGTCAATGATGTTCTATGTCATGAGGTTATAGTTTTGGTGGTTGGGTATGATACATGACATTATAGATTTTGTCTCCATTTTCTATATATGCTAGTAGGTTATTGATGAGCATGAGAAACATTCGGGTATATTTCATCCACATAAACTTCCTACTTGTAAGTGTGATTAGATCTCTATATACATTGTGGTTGGGTTTCCAAATACCATGAAAAATAACATTTCAATGTGGGTTATAATTGATAGGCTATGCATGTAAGCTCAGTTCATACCCATTCGACACACAACTGAAGATGTGGAGTTGGGATATCTCTGTGTGATAGAGATTGTTCATTTTCATGGATTTTCACCTGCTATAGAATCTAATAGGGATCATTGGTTTACATTTCTCTTTTGGAAAGGCCTTCATGAGGCACTAGGATCTTAGGTCCATTTGAGCATGGCATGTCATCTTCATTCAGATGATCTGAAAATATATATATACATTTTCATAACGATACTCTTATTTCTTGTGTTCTCAACTTTGGTGGTCCATGGGATGATTACCTAGGGCTGGTGGATTTTTCTTATAATAAAAGTATCAGTCTTTGATCATAATGGAATCTTTAATGGCCTTATTGGGTCATCCTTTTTAATCCATGTTGTGTTGTACTCATATTGGTGAATGTTCCTTTGATGGTCCAATATCTGTGCAAGATACAAAAACTAATATTTTTCTGATTCTTCAGAGGATTTTGAAATCATAGAGACTATATTATTTTTATAAAGATCAATGAAGTAGAAATTTTTAAGTTTTCTCTACGATAAGGCTCTCATGAATTATTCCCCAGCTGGGTTATCTATGACTTGAGATATAAGGGAAGATTGATCCTTTCGTGGTGGGACCCTTGGTGGTTGTTGAGCATTTGGAGAAGGTTGTGTTGAATTTGGAACATCCACCACAACTGATGCTGATACATAATATGTTCTATGTATCAATGTTTATATTATATCTATAATATCCATATAATTTTTTTGAGTTGATGTGATCTTGATATCAATCCTTATTTATCATTCATTGAGGTAGGAGTTGAGATAGATGATTCTGATACTAAGGTACTTCATGGGGGGTGATACCTATGGTTTTTATTCTATATAATCATGGCTATGATAATCATGACACATGGGAAAGTTATGAACTATTTATAGATAATTGTCCTAATATCTTTGGAATGAAATCTTCTTCATTGTATTTTTAGTGGAAGAACATTTTTATTGTGGGGAGGATGTCACTTATCAAGAATAGACTACACGTTGTGACACTTTGGAACACATCATGACCCTACATGTAAACACCATTAAGTCACATGTGTGGTATTTTTTCTTATTTTATTATTTTAAAACCTCTTTTCCCTCAAACTAGAACTCTCCCTAGGAATTTGTCATTGGAACCCCTCCTTATGAAGCAATCTGATCATCATTGTATCATTATTTTTAGTGTGGTGTGATTCTTTGGTAATAATTCTACCTCATTGTTCATGATTATATTTTCCTATTCTATTGGGTTTTGGATGGATCATGTTGGGATTGATATAAAAATTCCCTTAGGTGTTGGATATTTCTTCTAAATTGGGATTCAATATCTCCATCACCTCCATTCTCTTTGACATGTGTCATGGTAAGTGTTGTTCTCTTGGAAAGAGGTTTTTCATTCCATTATGATTTTTCTAAACAGATTTCCATTATATTTCTTGATTTATTTAAACTATATATTTTAATTCAATTGCCTAAACAATTTTTCATTTTTTTGAAATATCATAATTCTAGGGAATTGGGATTATTTTAATGTTTTTTGAAATGAAATTTGGAAAACCCCAGATTCCAATAAATTGGGGTTGGTTTATAGTAATTAGATGATTAAAATTGATGAAATTAAATTGTGTATTTGATGTGAATTTTTTCATTTAAAATTTTGAATTTTATTATGAAAATGAATTTGGAAAAGGTTGGAATTGGTTATAAATTGATTTCATACTCATGAAAATGGAATAAAAGGATTTGATAAAAACCTAGTGGTTTTATCTTTCAAAAGAGGCATGTTTTTTAATAAAACAAATTTTGATTTAAAATGGAATGAAAGTGGAATTTTTGAAATGTAATAATGTGAATTATTGTATTTAATGATGTCTGAAAATAAATTTCACATCGTGTAAGATCACATGAAATCCATAGTTATTTAGTATGTTATTTAGATACACACTATTCTATAATAAAATTCGAAAAAACCTATAGTGGGTCACATACCTAATGGCAGGGTGTCGAGTATCCCTTGGACGGAATTAGAGGGTATGTGAGTATCCTGATTTTTCTGTTTTCCCTAAGAGACTAGAGAATCCTATAGCTAGTTAATACAATCATATCTTTAGCAAGATGACCATTTATCCCTCTAACTTGTTGATATTTGAGATATAAATATAAGGAAATGTTGTTTTATATTTTTTTCATTGATAGTAAATTTAAATAATCATTTTTATATAATTTTTTTACTTAATTAATTCTTTTTTAAAATTTTAAATCTATGTAAGAAAAATATAGTTCATTATAATTATCTTTCAATCATTTAAAAAATGTATATCTTATTTTGTTTAAATATTATTTTGATTTGAAAAACCAATTTACCATGAAAATTGAAATAATTTATTGGGTTAATATATATTTGTAATCTATTATGGAATTTTTGGTTGTAGCTTAATGGTCTTAGGATCACACCCAAATTGTGCCTTTTGCTGTTTGTAGAAATTCATCATCATGCTTCGATAAAATGGAAGAGATATCTTATAAGTAGATCCAGTTGTTGACCCAAGGTCTGGGTGAGTTTTTTCAATTGGTACCTTTGGGTTGTTTCTTCCCATTTTAGTACATGCTTTTCAATACGTTGGGAATTTTTTCCTAATTTTATTCAGGTATATTACTCCTAGTGGAGTTTTCTTTTGATATACTTATTTTTTGTCTTTTTATTCTACATTATTGTGGAAAACATTATTCAAACTCGTATGTTTCATAATTACATGTGCTATTCAACAACCCATTGGGTTTGGGAACTCCCTTCATGTAATGTCAGGGCAGGTTCTGTTATTGAGTTACAAGGGTACCAGGGTTGGTTCGTGACATATGTCTCATGATGTATGATATTGGATTATTAGATTAAACTAGTGGTGAACTAGTATTGAGTAAACATATATGTTTCATAATTTAATTATTAATAGTATTGTATGTGGTACATGGATAGATTCATCCGCAGTGTTTTTTTGAACTTAGCATACCTTTTTAGGTAATGAGTTTTTTCACCATTGATAAATGTTCCATTGAATTACGTATTTATCATTTTCGTGAGAGGATACCATGATTATTCTAATGAATAGTGATATGATAACCATACTATTATATATAAAATTTTTCCGGTTAGATACATAAATATGGATATAAGAAAGGGTATTAAAACATTATGTTTTTGTAGGGGATATTTGGGCTTTGTTTCCACTTCTATTTGAGGTTGTAGTTTTCTATTTGATTTCTATTCAAGTATTTGAAATTTCATGTTACCAGATGGGATTTATTTATATATATGTATAGGTATGTTTTTATTTGTTCTTCAATATTATCCCTCTATTATGACTGTTCTATTAGAGTGTAATGCCTCCAATATTCATGTTTATTATACCCTATGTTGTTTTCTTCAACTCGAGGCCTAAAGGAGTTGCGACACATGTAGTCACTAACTCCATTCTATAATATTCAACCTATGATGTGTACACATAAGTGGTAGGTGTTATGATAGTGTGGAAACATAGATTTGGGATTAGGGATAGGATGTCCTATATATTTTCTTTCATTAGTTATTCCATGGGCTGTACGGGAAATAGTGTCTGCAATCATTAGAATGAAATTTAAATATAAGAAATTAGAAAAGAAATATGTATTCACTACGCCTTGTTACCTGATTCATGGAAAATTATCCCGACTAATAATACTAAATAAATTTATTATATTTATAGGAAAGACTCCTACTAAATGATCATGCATCATTATTTTTTTCTCTTTTTTTTTGAAATGGGTAGACCTTGGGATATGTTAAATTTTTAAAAAAATTATTTTTTAATTAATTATATTTATTATACATTACATGTTTTGAATATATAATAGTTTTTTATTTTATCTAAAAAGTCAATATGTTATCATCCTTATTAGGTTCTAACTCATGATATCTTTTAGAATGTGCTAGTTTATCACCATAATGATTTGGTCAAAGATGGAATAACATTATGGAGGTAACTCTACGAATATCAGTTCTAGAGTATGTAAATGTTTTTGGGATCCGTTTCAAATTCATTTAAAGAGTACTGGTTGGAGGATGATGATGTAGGATTTAGATCATTCCGTTCATGGTAGGAGTAGAAGGTTTTATCGACTATAATGATGCTACATAGAGAAGTAAGGTAGTTGTTTGTCATTTTCCATGGGTTTCATATGGAGTTAGAAGACTCAAGTGATAAGTTAAATGTTTATTTTCATGTAGATATCCATTCAGGGACCATGATGGTTTCTTTTTTCAAAGAGATTCTTACCATTCTACATGGGTGTGGAAGCATGTGGTAGTTCATGAATCATTTTAGGCCCCTTTGATGATATTTTATTAAGCTATTTCGAGATGAAGAGGAAAGGGGTTTCATTTTTATGTTTCATTATATCCATATATCCAACAACAATTCACCCTATTTTATGATGATGATATATTACAAAGTTATGGAGAGATTAGAGGATATTGAGATAATATTTTCCAAAATTAGATCATAGTTGAAGGGGAGGCTTTTATGAATCTTCTTGGTGTAGATATATAGTATTATGTTCTTAGCATCTGGGATAAGAGAGCTTTCAGTGTGCTAGGTGTAGGTTCCATCACTATTCATCTGGTTTATTATGGGGTAAAAGATCTTGAACCTATGTTAAGTGCTGTTACATATGAGTTTCAAGTAGAGATTGAAGTAATTCGTGGAACGGTTTCCAACCATTCCATGATGATAGTGTTTAGAAGGTTTTCTACGTCATGTTACTACATTAATGTAGTTTTATCCAAGGAAGAAATATAATGGTGTTCCATTTTGAGATCAATAGTGAGAATATGGTGCAGTCAGCTTATAACACCATGACATTGATTTTCCTAAAATATTATATCACAATCATGGAGGTAGTCATCATAATGATCAAAGAGGACCTGAATTCCATCATTAGATAAATATTTTTAACATTGATAGGCTCAGTAACTATAAAAATCATTTTTTCTACCATTTCTTTTTTTCAACATGGATTCATGCATTGATTGATTTATGATGGACCCACTCTACTATATCACATGTGATTTTCTATGATTTGAGAGTTTAGGTATATATTCTTCCAATAAATTAATCCCTTACAGTTCTAGTTAATGTTTGATAATTCATAAAAAAACTATATTGAGATTGTGATCTACATTTGGGTATGAACAATTATTATAGAGATTAGATATGATTACTAATATTGTGATATGAAATCATAATTGGATTTGATTTTTAATAAAAGGTGTAGAATTTCAAGAATTGATATAGGGGTAATGTGGTTCCAAATGATGATTATGGGGATACTGTGGTGTTTTTCTGTGAGTGATACCATCAATGGATTGATGGTATGATCCCTTTATTTTATCTTTGATTGACGAGAATATGGGGATTTTTCCTAAGTTTAATGGATAGTTTTCCCTAAGGATAAAAAAGAATACCCAAATGTGTATAGATATGTGGTTTTAGGGTCACTCCCAGGTGGGGAGATTCATTTTGGGAGAAAGATAATCCCAAGAATATCCCATATCATAATTTCTTCATGTATGATTGTGTGTCCGAAGTTATGAGTGATGTGAGTAAAGCTCGATGATCTTTTGTAGGGAGGGTTTTCAGCCATGTAAACCACATTAGGGGGGATATCTATTATTCAAGTATAATTATAATGGTTGTTATTGACGGTCATCACATAAACCATGTGAAAATGATGAATCTCAGTCACCTTCCATATAGTTATAATTTACTAGATCATATTAACAGAGAATTTGTTTCTCAAAGACCGATTTATAGTCAGCATAACATCAAAAGTGGATGAAGGATTATGATATGTAAGATAAATCATTCAATTGACATCATGGGTCATACAAGTACATTAGGATAGTTTTCAATGTGGACAATTCCAAATTTGTGTTCACAGGGTAAATGAAGATGTGGTTCATATAGTCTATAGATAATTTCATGGTGATTTTCTACAACATCACCCTTGAGCTCTTTATGTCAGATGAGGGGAATGAAAATGATATAGTTTAACTTTGGTAGTTATTTGTCATGAAAAACATCTTGGATATTGTGTAACAGTGAGTTCATGAAACTGGACGTCTGTTTCGTGGGGGCATGTTGTGTCCCATCAAAGTGTTATTATGGTACCATTGAATATAGTCTCAAATATTTCCATGGAATCCCCTGAGAAACTAAAATATGTGTCATTTTATCATGGATATCCTGGGTATTTCATTAGATTAATAAATGTTATATCAAATTTTTTATTCTATAATACATTTGAACAAAATGTATCAAGTTTTCATCTGGAATGAAAAGTATAATTAAACTTTTGAGTACCTGGAGAAGAATTTAGCTAGTTATGAAATCTGAATTTTCCATAGAGGGAGTGTTGTATAATGTTTAATATGAACCATCATGTCATGACTTGTGATATTTTCCAATGGAGTAGTTGTTCATTTATTCTTATGGTTCTCAATATTTTCATTCCCATGAGAGTACCTATGGTACTCATAATGTTCAGTTGTTGGTAGTTTTTTCATTTTATTTTCTTCGAAACATTTCCTCACTGGAGTTTTTTGGGTTTCACTAACAATAAGAGGATATGATATGGATTCTACAAAAATAATTTAAACATTAAAGAAGATATATGGATGAAATAATTTCTATATTTTAGATTTATGTATTTGTATAAAAATAGAATTGTAAATTTAGTAGTTGATGAACTCTTTTGGAATTCACATATTCATGTCATGTGTGAATATAAATATTCATGAGTAGTGATGGGGGAAATGATTGTGAGGAATATTAATATATGAGGGGATGGAGGAAGGTCACATTTTAAAGATGATAGAAATGTATTCATTTTTGAAGTATGTGGGGGAGTCCTAATTTTGGTATTCTAAGGCTGGGGTGTGGCGAGACTAAGTTAATTTTTGTGATTCAACTTATAGATGGTTTAATGATGAAAAACACTAAATGTTTTTTATAGGTAAGAGATTTAATTCATTTTATAATTTATTATATGGTTATACTGCTGTTACATATCACACATTCGGTGGTACATCCCAGAATGATAAAGATGTATAGAGATTTGAGAGATCAGTTTTGGTGGCCTGTATTGAAGCATGATGATGTAACATTTTTTCCTTAGTATTTGCTCAACCAAAGGGAGATGGTCGATCTCCGTGATCTCAGTGGTCTACACCATCTTGTATATTCTCACTGAATCGATGTAGGAGGAAAGAATGTATGACATTATTACTATTGTACCAAGATCTCAGCTTGTCTATGATGCTTTATGGGTGATAGTGGATAGTTCGAGGAAATTTTCCCACTTTATCGATATCGTGAAGTTTATATAGGTGGAGGATTTCATGAAGTAGTATCTGGAGGATGTGGTAAGATTACATTCCCATTTATGATTATATATCATTTTGATCCTCGTTTTAGTTATAGGGTGATGAGAGGTCTTCAATATGTTTTAGCTTTTATTAATTTCATATCTCTACATTCCATCCACATATAGAGGGTAAGAAGAAGTGGACCATCATTTCTATTACTATCTTTTTACACTCGTGTGTATGTTTTTTTATGTTTATTGATATAGAAAATTGCATTCATCTTGTATTCATAAAATATTATTAGACACTCCAAATATTTTATAGCTCTATTTTTTTCTTTGTATGTCTGACCACTCTATTCTATATTATTCTATAGTGGTGTTTTATAGGTAGGAAAATTCTGATAAGAATATATACAAGATGTGATAGATATGGTTTCAGAAATTAAGGAGGTTATTTCCTGAACACTAAATCATCATATATATTATAATATTCATAGTAGGATTTATATTTTGTTGTACTGTAGCGATGATTTTTTTTGAGAAGGAATGTCCTCAGTATGGAAAGTGAATGTTTGGTTACAGAAGTCCTATTTCTCACTAGATTGAAAGAACATTAGATTTGTTATATCATATTATAGTCTTCAAATATCAAATAGTAGTTTCCCCAAAAAAATGTGTAATATTAACGAGTTATTTAACATGTCACAAATTCACTTTTACCTTTGTGAAAACATTAATTTCATCGACATGGGTGAAATTAATTTTTATGATGATATAAACTCTAAGGAGTATCATATAGAGATCTAAGACAACTAAATGAAGGTGTTTCTTGGGATTAATATTTCCATCATTGTTGTCTTATAGTATCATGGTGTTATGACGGAATGTACCTAGGAATGTGTCTCACTAATTTGCATTCAGTAACCTATGTTATTTATAGATTATGAGGGGTTTCTATGAAGGTACCAAGGAATTTTTTTCACAGATGTTCTATTCCCTTTATTTTTACCCTATTCAGATGACCCATTTTTGTTTTCTCTTTGGGTTTAGTTTTTGATTCTTGAGAATGATAATGATTTTAAAGGTATATAATTTATGTTCTCGGATCAACCTAGTCTCGCCCTTTTCATGTTATTGAAGATTGTGGTGATCATTATGGGCCAATAACCATCCTAGAGTTTTTTTCCTCTAAAATATATAAGGAGGAATACTTCTTGATGTGTAGGTGTTTCACAATGTGAATTTATTATTTATGTATTCCGTGATGTTAGTTCATGTGTTTCCTTGGGGTGTAAATTTTTTTGGGGACAAATTATTTTTTGAAACGTGTTTTTGATATATAGTTAAATATCAACATTTTTATGATGTGAAAGGTTTTCATGAAAATAAAATTCTATGTGTTTTGAATAATTAACATTACAATATATTTGGTTATTTTATAATCCAACACCTTTCTCCATACCCTAAGGTTTCTTGTGTCTCCCCTTTTTGAATATATGAAATCCCTTCTCTGAGGATCTATTACTAGACTTCCATATTTGATATGTGGTGGTTTGATCCACGTTCAACCATTGTAATCATACTTATATGATCTGGTTTTTCAAACTTCTTAATTTCATGTGTTGGAGGTCTCCCACCTTAATTCTAATGAACTTATTTGTTATTTTTTATGCTATTCTGGTGTTTTTACCATGGAGGGATCTATATTTATACAAGATAGGTGATCGGGATCTACGATGTTGGTTAATTATCATTCAATTAAAATTTATTCTTTTTATGTTTATGAATTAATTTTTCTCCCATTTATCGAATTGAAATTTTCTTTTTTTCTTATTTAGAACATTAGATGAAAATATAATTAACCTAATAATTATTGGACCAAATTAAAATATTTGTTTTTTGTAGAAATCACATGTTGCTGGTTTATCCCATGAATTTTTTTTCCTATTTAATTTCTTGATAGTGTGTCAAATATGTTCTGAATATTATCATTTTATGATTTTTATTAATATTTTGTTCTTGATGGAAGTTGGTTATATCTTTAAAAGTGGAATTAATTAATAATTGTAAGTGAAAAAGAATAAATAGACATGTATTAATGAATCTAGTGTTTCTTGTAATTTAGTGATAATCAAAATTATGGAATATACAGGTATAATTGAAAATTATCTTCTGTTTTATTAAGGTAATTGAGTTAGCATTTAAATATGGTTAATGATATATATGAATATTGATAATAATAAAATGAATGGAAATTGTGAATGTAGTTTATCCTAGTTTAATGATACTAGTTTTTTTTATTATAGTAGGTTTAGATTTCTATTGTTTGTAATAGCTTCATTCATAGGTAACCAATTGTTAGAACCAACGAATAATTATTTAGTTAATTCGATATGGAATAAAACCAATTTTTTATAAAGATAATTTAGAGGTAACAAGTTTCCCATGTTGTTGATAAGGCCAAGATACTGATTTTAGATCCTTGAGATCATGATTATCTATAAAAATTGGATTCCTTTATTTGGGGAATATATTTTCATGATTGACACGGTTTTTTCCTACTATTTTGATGAAGAAAAAGTGTGACATTCACAATGAGATGCTATATAAAGTTGGGGTTTTTGAATGTAATGTGTGAATTGGATGAAAGAGAATGGGATTTATGATAAGATATATGGATGGGGTCCCGGGAGAGCTGGTATTAGTTGGTGCGCATGATGGAGAGATGCATTGGGATATTCATGGAGATGTATGGGAATTGACTAGAGATGTCGAAATGGAATAAATAGTGGATTTTCAGTTTATTTTATTATGAGATATATTAAAATATCTTCTTAATCTATTTAAAGGATGATACACACGTGTCTAATTTTATTTACATTCCACACGCCATTACATAAGGAAGATAGATATGTTTGGTTACATGTTTCCTATTTCAAGTAGATTATGAAGGGTTTATTAGAGTTTTTTTTATTTTGGAATGATTTGTATAATTAATAATTTATTTTTAACTCGTAGTGTTGGAGCTGATGGAATGAGAATGTTGATTATATGTTACCCTAGAGAATCTAAGAACTCAGTTAGGATTCTTTCTTGAGGGAATGAACCTTACAAGGATACATTTTATAATATAATGTAAAATACCTAATTAATGTATAATTTAATGAATAATGATTGAATTAACATATGGAAATAATAAAAATAATTGAATTAATTAATGTATCTCTCTTAAATCTGTTTATTCATATATGATATTTGACATTTATAGTTGGATTCAAGATTCCTAGTGAAATTAGTTTCATTTGATTCAATGACTATGTTATACCTATAGTGATTTTGAAAGATTTATTAAATATTGTATATTATATGATTCCTTACTCTTCCCCACCCATGTCGGTTATGGATTCTAACCCACAATAGGCTCTAGGAGGTTGTATTCAATAATAACCTAATGAGATGATGGATAACTAATTACACCATCTACCCATCATAAATATCATTGTAGTTAATTATATTGGTATAAATGGTGATTTTATTAACCTTATATGAGTGTACAGATTCATGATGGCTTGTGGGTTTTTAAACATATGTGTCCCCAAATATTTGAATTTTTATAGGTATGATGAGTATTGTATTTGATGGCTTGATGTTATTAATTGGTGCATGGGCTATAATTCCTTGATGTATAATACCTTGTGTATGATAGCCTTCATATGTTATTTGGTAACTCCTAAAAACTATTTGGATAAAATATATGATGTGATGATGTGATTGACAAGGTTCATGTTGGACGACTATCCAATGTATATTCTGGTGATATTATTTAAGAGAGACATGGACCAGAATCTATGATGATGGGGAAGAGTATAAAACTTGTAGGGATGTAGTAGTGGGGAACCCTTGATGTTTTCTTATATTATTATATGTTTTCATTAATATGATACATGGTAAAAGTTATCCACCATAGGAAAAGTAACATAGAATAAATGTCTAGGTTAGAAGTAAGATTCATTATTTTCTCCTTTTATTTATCAATAATTATTTATCATTTTCATGAGATGCTCTGGCGAGGACCCTAATGATTATACTAGTATCCTACGCCTACATATATGAATAAATATTTTTCAGGTTAGGTGGAGTACGGTGGAAATCATGAATGATATTACAATCCATGGGCATTGTTGGTTATTTACTTTCCACTATAGTCATTAACTATTGGAACAAGAATATTTACTTAAATTATTAATGTACTACATGAAATTAAATTTTTTCACTAGGAATAAAATAAAATATATATATCTGGTCAAATTTTTTAAATTATTTTATCTTACTTATCTCTATATTGTGCATATTATATTTGTTGGTAATGCCTCCCATATTACTGCTTATTATAACTTATATATATTTTCCAACCCGGGTCCTTTAAGATAAAAGAATCTTGTAGTCCACATCTCCCAGCTCTTATTTCTTACCTAAGAAGGAAATAAATTGGTTTAGGGTGTCATGACATATGTTAAAAATAACTTTTTAAAAATTATATATTTTATACTCTAAAAAATTATTTCTAGTGTTTATAATTAAAAGATAAAATCCATTATGATGATAGAAAATCTGATCTATATTTTTTAAAAAGTCAAAAAACATAAATGGAATATGATCCTAAAATTGAATCAAAGAAGTGATGACCATCAATATATGGGGAAATATTTGAAGAGAACATGGATTACATCTAATTGACTAATCATCTATTCTTCATAATAACAAATTTTGTTGAGTATGATATTTCATTATTCTATGGATATAAATTCATGTTCCAAATAATAATAATTAATCGTTATTACCTAATTCATGAATGAGATTGTGAAGATATATTGTCTGTGAAAATCATAATAAAAATGAACATTATGTATTTTTAAAAATAATGAATTATATTTTGAGTTAATGATATTGAATATTCATTAAATGAAAATTATATAAAACCAAAATGATTTAATAATTTAATAAATTAGAGAATTATTTTTCTCTAAATGGGAATATTTACAGTCATTATCAATATTGAAATCATAAATATGTTCATTCTTATTCTATGTTCACAATGTGTAAATATAAAAAATATATAATTTTAGATGAAATTTCTTATGAATAAAAATAACGGTTATGTTGTTTTTTTTCATAAAAACATTCAAATGGAATCAATAATTGAAACAAATTACATACACACATTAATTAATTATAGAATATTCGATTGTCAAATGTTCTACCATATTTTATTCAAAATTAAATATGAATTATAAAGGATAAACTGTATGGTTTTGGAATAAGATTTCAGTAATATTAATGATTCATATGAATATAAATTTGATTGAGATTGAATAACTGAGATATGAGATAAATAAAATTTTATTTCATTTTTTCATACACCCATCATGTGTTTTTAAAATTAACATATGACCCAATGCATCATATGTGATCCCAAATAGAAATGTATCTACCTCAAAATAATTATCCATGTAATCATGTTTAATAAAATTTAACATAAACAAGTATACATAAATTGGTTGAAAATAAGTATATTCCATTCATTATGTTCAATAAAGATTCCATTTTAATGGTCATGAGGAGAAAAAAAATGAGTGTCTCATACCTCAAGGATGGGTAACACAACCAATTGATCTGTAAAAGATTCATGGGGAATCCCAAAAATCCATGTGGGGACAGTTATTTAATAATGTTCAGAAAGAGATTATCTAATTAAAGTGACAAAAAAAACATCAAATTATAATATGAACTATCTAATTTTTTTTTAAAAAAAATTATAATGATCCTGTACATATATTATCATCATCAGTTCACTTCATTAAAAAAATGGAATTACTCATTCAAGATTTCATAGGTGATAACACATGGAATCAATTATCTTTATCCCATTGGACTTCATTTATGAAACACTTTAATAAATAAGGTTCTTTAGAAACAAACATTATGCTTCAAAACTAATGAAATCATTTAAGAGATACAAGGTACAAAAATTTCATAACATTATTGATAAAACCAAGAATGTTTCGTAATAAGAAAATTTCTTTAATCACTAGACTATTGCGGTTGTTCTATTAGACCATATATAATTTCCTTCCAATGTCACTATAATACAAATAGTGGTTTATAAAAAATCTAAAAAAGGTTTTTGAATTAATTTAAACTATTTTGGATGTGGTTTCATCCAAATATATTCATAATGGAAGAAAAAATTGTACTGAAATATATTCCTTATCAAATTAAATAATTGTTTGACCCTGCGATCCAAAAAAGAATTAAAACTAAATATTAGAGAAATATTTTCTATGTTAAATCAATGTGTCTACTCTAGAGAATAATATGTTCTTGGGAATATAGAAATGGGTATTGTTAGATCTCCATAATACGTTATAATAACTCAATGTTAATATTTCCACCATAATATGTATTGTTTACCTCATATATATACCTATATAAACCAATTTTCTCGATTCTTGCAAAAACAATCACTATGTCGATGAATAACTCACACTTCTTTTATCTTATATATTTTAACATATTATGTGCCAAATATATTTATCTGAAACATCATATTTGGTTCAATTATGAAAATTCATGTATTTAATCTGTCTAATTAAACAATGGTTATGTCGTATTTTTTTAGAATACATTTGTACCAATATTATCCCTATCATTATCAATCTAATCATATGAACAAAAACAAATTCAACCACCTTTATGTTTGAAAGATTATTTTAAAACATTTTTAATCATGGTATCAATATACAGATGTTATTTTTTATGAAATCTCAATAACATCATCATTAAAAACTATATAGATAGAACACAAAACAAAGTATAATGCTGATTGATAGAAATTCCTATAAATAAACATTTTTTTCAATCCATTTATTATGTCTTAATATATAACCTTATAATCCTATTCATCATATACCATATAAGCTTTTCTATAGTGGTAGAATATTATATTCCTAATATCATTATCAAATCATTACATCCAATAATTCATTTTAATGATTGTCATTTAGGCATAATAAAAACTCCCAAATAGAAGGGATTATATGATTTTAGAATTCATATAAGATAATTTATATTATACATTATGGAATGTAAATTGAACATTTTATTTTTTATTATAACGTTATATATTTTAAAAATACTAAAACTTGTCACTCACATTTCTTACTCGCAAAGATTTTATATAACACTCATGTTGTAATTGTAGTACTTCTCTTGAAAATTGAACAACTAAATTATTCATTATAGTCACCAACTAATCTATACATTTGCTCTACCACTAATTTCCTATATGATATTGTTTTTATAATGGATGTTTTTGGTCTATTAGTGTGACTGGGGCTCCATATCCAAAAAACTACCCCTTTGTTATTACATTATATATCAATTCCCAAAAAAATTTGAGGGACCCCTCCATGATTAGAAACGAACATCCTATAACAAATAAATTCCATCATATCATAAAATTACTCAATGAAATAATAAATTATTATGAATATTCTATGTTATATTGGACTGAACAATCCAAACTTATTTCACAAAAATTTAGAAAAAATAAATAATCAAAATTGAGATTTGAAATCATATTTTTTTTCAATTATAAAATATCTTCTATATAACCGTTATTAAAAATAACACCTACTATTCAAAATGATTATAGAATATCCTATTTCCTTTATAATTATATTTTTTTTATAGTAATCAAGTGACACTCAACCAGACTAGATTAATATTTACATGAAAGTAAATTTTTTTAAGATACATCAAGTTCAGTTCAAAAAATAATAATATATCATATAGAGTATTAATAATTAATCCTATTATTGAATTATAAAATACAATAAGTATCCATAATACTCAATAAACGTTTTCCATAAAACAAAAAATATAAATAATCTTTGATTTCAATGAGGTAACCCAATTTTGAACATTACCAATAAAAGTGTTCTAACATCATCTATGAAACCACATTGATCAATCTCTATATATCCTTATACCCAATATCTAGGCAACATCACCAATGAATTTTATCGTGAAATTGTTTTTTAACCATAATTTTATTGAATTATTTGTCATGATGTAATATTTTTTAATTAGTATATATTTTATAATATAATTTATTAAATAATTATATTATCTCATTTTATATATTAATGACTCCAGAATAATCCATTTCATGATGAGACAAAATTCATTAAGTCAATCACTAAACTTAATATTACTATACTTTGTATAATTCTTTACTCAATAAATGTACTATTAAAACTACAAAACAATACCAGACCCATTTGTGACTCCATAACCATTGGGATGATTAATATAGAAATTCTCATAAAAATTCCAATTATTTAAGGAGGATTGAACAACCATTTGACATATCGAATATTCATAATGATTATTAATTGGATGCAACTCAATATGAACACAATCATAAAAATCGTTGAAAATGATTCATCATTTTCAATAATATAATGTTATTTTAATATATTTTTATAATACATAATTTATATGTAGAAACTCACCTCCCCATATTTAATTTTCTCAGTGAAACCCCGTTTTAATATCTAGATATTAACCCTTCTAGGGCATCAACGATATTCCAAAATCTTCTATTATATAAGTATACTATATATGTGATTCTATGTATAATATATTTTTCTCAAAATAATAACATTGAATGGAATTACAATAGGATCTTCTATCATCAATTATGATAATTAATTATTCATCACTATCCATGAGATATCAATATATCTCATTTTTTTAAAATTTTATTTTACAAAACATTTCATTCATATTTAATATGAGGCCATTTTTATTTCAAAATTATATTTTGGAAATTTATAAAATATTATCTCAAAAACATTTCAAATATTTTTAATTTATTAAAATTTATGATTCCTTTAACAAACACTTTGACTCATGTATACATTATTATGGAAAATAAAACAATAAGATATATGAAATTTCCTTCCAGTAGGGATATGAAACTAATACTAAAATAATATTCTTGAATAAAAATTAAATAAAAACATTTCAAATTTTTATTTATGTTTATATGAATTCAAAAATGATATATATATTCTTCCCAATCCCAATCATTATAAAAGAATTTTTTGGAATATTCATGGCCCTTAAATCATATGACTTCATCATGGTTGATTTAGATTGAACAGAAATTAATATAAATTAATTATTCTCTATAAAAAAAATCATATAATGAAATAATAAGACGTATAAACTTATAATTTATCAATCCATGAATATCCTATAGATATTCCACCATTGAAAGAATGAATAATATTTGGATGTTCAGGGAGGAGTGTGTTTTGAAACAATTTAAAAATATCTCAAAAGGATTATCATTTCCCAAATCAAGTATTCACTACAATGAACACATTTTAAAATAAAAATATGTTTTAATATTTTTGTATAAATTTCAGGTATAATCAAACGTATCTGAATGCATCAAAGCCATTCATTTTTATAGAAAAGAAAAAAATCGGAATCTAGGTGGACTGAGCCAATATTCCATTAACATAGGATTTCTATAAATCAGTGATATCAATTCATTTTTTATCAAATTCCAAACATTAAAAAGTATATTAAATTAATATTTAAATATTCATATACTAATTTATTAATTGATATAAATTAAAATAGAGGCTAGATTTAATAGAGTTGTAATAATCATGAACCAAAACCAATAAGAATCACATATAATATTAAATATCAAACAAAGGCATACACAATATTCACACGTCATAATGTTTTTTTCAAAAAGATCTATCACTATAATTTAATAAATAAATAAATATTTTATATTCAATCAAAATCATGAAAAAATTATTCTCTTATATTTCATAAATAAGTAATATTAATAAAATTTGTATAAATTAACTAGATTATAATTTTTTTGGAAATCTTATCAATATTAAATCTCTCATATGATTTATTCTTTGTAATTGATATAAAAATTAATGAACTAAAATAAATTTATAAATAAATATTTATAAAATTAATATATAAAATTATAAAAATGTCATACATTTTATAATTTATCATTATTTTATAAATTATTCATTATGAATTCTAAAGAAACATTATTATTTCTCAATCACATGGATCCCATACAAAACTATATTTAAAATATTAACCATTAAAAATGGTAACATGACAATTCATTAAATTTTAAATCATAAATTATAATACCATTATAAATAATATATCATTTTATAATGATAGTATATATTAAATATTCACAAAATACCTTCTAATGATATTAATATTTTTGTGTAAAACAATAAAAAAAATTCATATAAATATTATATATAAAAAATTTTAAACTATTTTTATGGATTAAAATTTTATTGAATCAGCATTATGATTAATGGTATACTCTCATTACCTATTACAAAAACACATAATGTAATGATAATATCCCATCAACCAATCCATTTACCATTTGAATATGATTAAGACACATATTTTTTTTAGTAGTTCATGTAATTGTATAATATGACCAAAAATATATTATCTACCCCATGGCCTAAATAATTAGGATTTTAAGAAGGATAACTCATATTTTATGTAATAATAATGACTTATTTACTTGTATAACCACATCAATGAATAAATGAATGTAGTTCAACCTCATAGTGATAATGATTATTTTTTTGAAACTAAAATTAAACTCCATTTATCGTTAAATAATCTAAGTTGGATACAATTTTTTTATGTGTCATATTATTAACATGGGTATTGATATAAAATCCAAACAGAGATAAATATTTCTCTAAGAAATGAAATGGGATTTAAAAAAATTAAGAAATTAACCTACTTACTAGAAACACATAAACTATTAGGTTTACTCCATTATTTATTTATGATGTTATCATGATGAAAATCATAGGGTCTATGATAGAAGAATTCCAGATAAATCAAATGGGTATAAAACAGGAAATTTATCCATATAATATTTAGTAGAAGTCATGAAAATTGTAATGGTTGGTAACATCTATGTTGAATAGAGAATTAGATTCATGAATGGAATGAGTCTCTACAAGTATTCAATCCTCATAGTGAATAGAAACAAAATTTGATTATGATAACTTGATATAGATGTCCTTCTTGAATAGGAATCCTTTATAAAATTCATTATTTGTAGATCATCTTATAGGTATGATTACATGACTTCCATATTATGGATTATGTCTATCTATACCCATTGGTGTTGACACAATGAATACATTAATGAATGAGTTTTTATGTTTATCAATATAAAGACAAAATTCTTAAAAATTGATTAAACCATGTATGAAAAAATTGGACCATCATTTTCCTCACATTCTGATCAAAAATAATTATTTTATTACCACAACATAATTTTCTCAACCATGGAATAGGGTTGTTATTATACTGTGCTTCCAACAAATGATGTGTTGTGTCGAAGAAAGGGAGACATATGAAGTCATATTTTTTTGTTTGTGAATTTGAATTAATACATTTAAATGATATAACCTAGATATATTCAATTGATAGATAATTGATAATCCCCCACATAAAAATAAAAGATAATAATATTTTTTTGAGAGAAAAAAATAAGAAAAAGAATGTTTGATATACAATTGTGGTAGATATTGGGAAAATGAAGTAAACTGAGAATATTGGGGAAAAATATATTTAATATGATTACATTTTAGAGTAAGAGGATAAAGGAATAAATTAATTTTCTGAGTGAATAATGTGATGTTGTTTTGAATAATCTGGAGAATAAATTATTGATCTATACTCATGGATAGTTATGGTCTAGGATGAATAATATATAAAGATAGTGTCATAAATCCTAGGAATATTAATCATTGAGAATAAATTATGCCCCTCATTTTAGAATACAGATTCATCAGAATGAGAATACTAGTTATTAATGTAATGAAACATTGTGATCTGAATAGTGAAATAGAGGATGTTGGGGATAAGAAGTTGTTATAGACATTGAGGTCGTAAATAATATTGTATGTTTTAGAATGAGATCATATTTTTGGGCATAAAATGATCCATTTAAATTTTTTTGAACTACCTCATGTAGGGGTATAATGTTGAGTGTTTTAATTAGTGTAATTCTAGCATGAATAATTATTGATTTATTTTGAATATATCATCACTTGTGTATTTAAAAATTAGATTTTTTCAAGTTTTATATGATTATTATTTTATTATGTTCTATGAGAGAGAAATTATCTGGAAAATCCATAGTAACACAGTGTAATTGATAATAATATAATTAGTAGTGAATTTTGTCCTCAGTTGGAGATGAAAATGAAAAGTAGTGGTTTCTGACATTATTGAAACATTGTAATAAATGAAATTTCCTTCATTACTTTCAATATTCACATTTCATATAGGTGTATAAAAGGGATAAAAAAAGATATTCATTTATATGAAAAATGGTATGAAGTGTTAAAAAAATCACATTAAACTATAATATTAATTTTTTGTTTTATGAAACTAATTTGAAATGACATGATTCACCAACCTCTCAAGATTGTCAACAATATTTCATTGGCACTAATAGTTTGGAATTTTTTTATTCCTATAAATCAATATTTATAGTAACATTTTTTAATGATATGGATTCTATTTGTTGAAGACAAATTTGGATTTATTTCATGGTTAACAAAATGAATCTAAATTTCCATAGGTCTACTTTTTCAATTCATGGGTTTAATATGTTTGTTTTATACAGTATGTAGATTACCTAAAAATTATTTCATTATTATTTGGAGATATTTGATTTGAAAATTAGTTTTTCTAACATATAAAAATATCACATTATTTAATGTATATTAATATGATTCTATAGATGTGATAAACTATTTAAAATGGAGTTTTTCATTATTAAGGTGTTAGTTTAATAATGTTATTGGAGAAATAAATTGTATAACTATTGAAAAATTTTATATTAGAATTAGTGAGGATAAATTGGTTTTTATATTGATGTATTCATTTTCTTTTAATGAATTATATTTTTTATAATTATAATAATTTATCTTTTAAATGTATATATTATATATTGTTGGTGTCCCTCACTTGTGTCATATAGAGGTTGCTTTATTGTGTTTATTCAATCATAATTGATTAATGTTATCGTGAATAATTATTAATGGATCATTTACATTCATAAATATCATAGGTAATTAACTAGATAAATTATTTGATGTTTTTATTAAAAAAATATGATATAATCGGAGTAATTTGAGATGAGAATTTTCATATCATTTATGAAACTGATGGAATGGGGGTAGTTATATAATAAATTTAGAAATTTTTAAATCCTATAATGAGTTATCCAACGTTGTAGTTTTGTGTGTTAGATATGATGGAGGGTTGAAAAATTACCAAAATTATCTCCCTTTTTACAATATTGTGTTCTATAATTTCTAATTTTATCACTTGAAGATGTCATTCATCTATTACATCATTCCTCTAATACATTTTACATAAGGGTGATCATATTATACATTTTTAGTCACATTTCAATTTGTATTTTTCCCATTAATTACTATCTTTTTGGGATCAATTTTATTAATATTACTAAATTCTATTAGGTCATTCATGTCTCCCATATTCCATAAATATTTTGCCCCTCAAATATCTACACCAACTATTTTCATTATTGTGACATAGCACTACATCAGTGGAAATAATTTATTGAATTATAATGTTGTATTTTCTCTATCATTTCTATATTGGACTCCATATTTATAATTTGAAAACCATTCATTCTAATGATCCATATTGTTTTTCCCTACCATAGTGGAGAACAAATGTTTTGGTGAGTTCACCTATTCGAGCTGCAAAGAGGTAATGAACATGGGGTATTAATTAATTCAATTTTCCCCATGATTGGAGGTATTTTCCTATCATTATGTGGGTATTTAATTAATTTTTGTAGGAACATACTCTTTGAGTAACTTAATCAAACTCTATTCTTACATACATGTCTATCACATTCACCGAAATTTTGATCGGTGTGGATTTTTATATAGAGGTTATCAATTTTTATAGATTTTCGTTTGAAATTTTGGAAATATGACTAAAATAAAAGTTCTAGGGATTTTTTATAATGTTATATTATAGTTATAATTTGTTTTTCAGGGTGAAGATGAAAAAAATAATTAATTAGTGGAATCCAGTGAATAATTGTTTTCATTAATTTCCTCCATAATGATTACTAGATTAATTAACATTATACACATGTTTTATTGATGGTATGGTGATGTAGATTTATATTTCAATCCATTAAGACAATGATTCATGATGTAATGGTCAATTTTCTACTATTTATGTGACCATGAACTGATGTCACAAACTATAAGATGGTTCTAGACTAATAATATTATATTGATATAATTGTTGTTGAAGGATTAGTACCTAATATGTTTTCCATAGGTATTGTTATTATATAGGTTCATGGATAAGTTTTTTGGTAATGTTATGATCGAGGAATCAGTGATAAAATGAGATATATATTTTAATTGAATTGATTATTTATACATGGTTCTACATCCACATGAACTTCTATATGTGTTCCACCACCGAATCTGTTTCTAAATTTAGATCATGAATTTTATTTTTTGAGCTTATTGAATTTTAGGTATAGTAATTTCCAAAAATATCAGGAATCTATTTGGTTTCCACTTATTACAAATTGGATATTAATAATAAAAATAATTGGATATGGATGGATTTAGGGAGGATGATTAAAATGGGAATAAATTTTCAAAATGTTGTATTTTCTGTTATAAAAATTTCTATTTAGAGTTATGACAGAAAAAATCAATATTAAATAAGTTTATTAATGATATTCATTAAAAAAAGCCTCATATTATGGGTTTCAAATATATTTTGTTGGTTGAAATTATTTTACAAAGGTGGAAAACACCAAAAAAATTAATAAAACATTGAAGGCATTTTTTTACATTTATTATGAAAGCATTGTGTTACAAGAGGTTTTTTACATAAAGTAAATTATTTTGTATGTATTTATGTTTGTAGAGAAAATGATAAAATTATTATATGATTATGTATAATTAGGAAACTAACAAAAATTTATTTATTATAGAAGTAATAATATCATTATAAGTTCTATAAATTGTGTTCAAATATTTAATTGTTATGTTAAAATTTACTTGTGTGTATCTAGTGTATTTTGGAATAAATTTTGGGCAATATAAAATAAAATTACTGTTAATTAATGTTTTTTAAGATTTAATTTGGTATTCATTATTATAAAATATTCATTTATAATTCATAATATATTTAAATGTTTTCAAAACTGATTAGATTTTATATGATGGAAATCATAGGATTCAATTTCGATTCAATGATTTATTTAAATTTGATTTTTAGGTTTTTGATATTACATATTTGGTTGTGATAGAGTTTCATGATGTTGTTAACATGTAGGGTCATTTGGTAAGTAGATATGTGATTAATAAGAGAAACGAACTTGGATTATCAATGTTTATGTCCATTGATATAGATTAACTCTATGATATTTTAACTTGTGGCTAGAAGATTCAATTATTTTACATAGATCTAGTATTCCATCGATATCATATATAAAATAATGATCCATGCAATTGGAAACAATGTTATATGTGCAAAGACATTGGATGAACTAGGACTAGCTTATTCATGTTACATGTATAGAATATTCTTATTATCAATTTAATAACAATGATATAAAATAAATCAATTTATATTTATATATCTTTTATAACATCATATATTATTTGAATGAGATTGTAGGTGTTATATAATCATATAATATAATGTTATTCACACTCAAATATTAACACACATCGTGTGAGTAATGATATTATGAATGAAAATATAGGTATAACCAAGGATGATATACCAGAGAAGATATAATCTCATGTGACATAAGATTATTGTATATATTTATTATGAAGATGGGTTTGTGGGATCTAAATACTTTTAATTTCTTTCCTTCAAATGTATAATTCATAAATTGTAATATGATCTCATTATATAACACCCCTATACAAGAATACACTAAACTGGTGCCCCGATCCATCCCACTTCTTGATCACAGGCATGCCTCCTTGTACGCTACATGTTTTAGACTAGCGGTGCAGGTATATTAGATAACATTGGAAGTCTATAACCTCTTTTTAAAAGTAATCTGTAACAACTAAAATATTAAATAAAATAAATAGTAGAAAATAAACAATAAAAATGCACAATAAATTTGTTTAAAAAACATGGTATTAGAACACAACCAAATAGTAATATTTTTTATGTCATGTCATATAGTTCCATGTGAAGGAAATAAAATGTAAATATAATTATATGAATCCCCAAAACTAATCCTTACTCAACATCTAGATCCCACCTCCATGGACATCTCATATCCAAATCAACACTCTATCATAGTTTCATTGACCTTGTCTTTATATTCATCCATGAAATTTTTTTGAGTACATAATGGTGGCCTGAAAAATGTATGAATATAAATTATTATCCCCTATAAATAGTGTTATCAAAATATCATGTCTAAACAATAGTTTTAATAATTTACTAAATAAAATAATATATAAATAAAATATACTGAGTTCTATTAGTTAAAAGGTTATGTTAAACCATTATCATCATTAATTTCATGGGTTAAAAAATTTCATCAATTTAAATTTATCCTATATTAGTAAACTAGTCTTTATAAGTTTATAAATCATGATCCCTATTAAACTAGGAGAATCATATTATAAAAAATTGCATCACACGTAAATTGGATCCTTGGTCCATATTGTATCATCAATGAAACTAATAGGGAAATAGAGCCTCATTCCAACCACCGTAACCCATGCATTATAGGTTTGAGGTTCTGAAAATGAATTTAATATGTCCCATGGGCATTGATCATCATGTACATTAACTCACACATATCACTATGCCATGTGAACATGTTGCAATAATCATTCATCATAGATAAAGATTCACAAAACAAACTCAATGAATATATATAAAATTAAACAATTCAATGAAGATCAATACATAAAAAAAATTCATCCCATAACCCATTAACATATATAAAATTTATAATTAATTACACAATAACATGTCAACATTATCAGATGACACCATACACCAATTAATCAATCAATCTAATTTAAATAAACATAATTTCACAATTAATGGAAACAAAAAAGATAGAAATATAATATATTTTCCATCATAAACTATTTTAATCATGATAAAAACATCATTCATTTGTTTTTACACATATAACTCTCAAATATAAATTTAATTACCCTGACCCTTGTTTAGGAATAATGAAAATATCCTGGGTGTACTCCTTTTTTTCTTGACATCCTCAATCCATCCCACAACGATCATAGGGTAAGTCCAATTTTTTATTTATTTAGCCAATTTATCAAATCACACTACAGAAATTAAAAGAAAAATAATAATAATCCATGTGAACAACCAAATGCTCATATAACAACATCTTGACTATTGGTTATAACTTGTAGACCACATTCCTAGATTCTGAATATGATTATCTTTTAACCATTTCCTTTTTATTAGATTCCAATTTCCTTTCATCCCCAACATATGATTAAATTGAAAAAGTTATTTTAGGGATTTAAAATAATAATAAAATCTACAAAATCCCAAATCAGAAAAAGAGAATAAATAATACTTCTAGACTCTCTTGTAACATCAATTCTCAAAAAAGTCACAATAAATGGCTTATAAATGAGGAAGATAAACCCTTGAGATGTTTTAGGAGATTTGGATCATTACTAATGTTGTTGGAGGAATAATGGAGGAGTATCTTGAGTTTGAAAAACTAATGATTGAGAGGTCAAAATTATAAAATCCCAGTATTTATTGTTGACCATTTTTCCCACATGGTTGGCCAAACTATGGTCTAACCTTGAACCACTCTATGTCTAATAGTTTTATAGGCCAAACCATTTCATTAAGATCCTATATGGATTGAATAACCATAGGAAAACTATGTGGAATATCCTATCCATGTCAACATGGATTTTTTCATTTAACATCCATGGTTTCTTCAAGCCATTTACCAATACAACAAGAATGTATTATTAGGGTGCACAAATACTACAAATTGGGAGAAAACAATACCTCATTCACTTTATTTCCAAGTTATATGTTCCTTATTATCCAGGACCCTCAAAACACCCTCACGACTCAACATACCCTTAGAAAAAATGATGATGTCCATTTTAAAAGAGTCTATGACCAAATAATAAACATGAACATAACTCAATTGATGTCTAGGATCTTACAACATCCCCACCTTAAAATGGATCATCTTCAATATTCTTTTCCCAATATACACTGAGGTTCAAATTTAAAAATACCAGGCCAATAGGCCCACATATCAATCTACCTCTTTTAATTCTTGTCCTGAAAATTCGTATTCAACCACATCACACAATCCAAAAGCATATTCGTGCCACACAATACTTTATCACTATTATCCATAATACAAAGTAGCTACTCCACAAAGGAGAAGCATTCTAAAGATCAACATCATCAACATAATTCATATGAGATGGGTGATGCTGATACTTATGATGTTGTAACACATGAAAATAATTGGACATAAAAAAATACCTCTATGGATAATTAAATCTGTATGACACTGATCTAACCCTCTCAACAATATCAAATTTTCCCATATTATTGGATGCCAAGATAATCTATTTATAAATCTGTTGATGACCAAACCAGGGTGGAGTCCACAAACCACTTGACCAGACACAATAAGTGAAATATGTCGATGATTCCAACCTACAAATTACATTTGGATACTTCGAGACATATACGTACACTTATAATTAATGTAATCCTACTCTGATGGCTTCTACAAAACAATTTGTTCAATGAGAAATGATTCACAAGACACAATCCAACATAAAAAATATCAATAATCCCTGAAATAGAGAACATCACATACGGTCATTTTAATTATCACCTGTTAATTGATTTTAAAATAGAACTAAAGAATCAAAATGTATTTCTCCCAATACCCACTAAAATATAAGAGATATTACCTCAACATGTCATATACCACCAAAACAATATTATGTGATTATGAATCCATATATATTTGGAAATTCATAACAAATAACAAATGGGTACCAAGAAGAGCCTATAACACCTATTAGAAGCATGAAGTAATTGATGGAAAATGATCTACAACTATAGTCTCTACAACCCTTTGAAACTACACAATATGCAGAAGATACAACTCACCCTACTGATAAATGGTATAGGCATATCAAATATAAAATAAATTACTACCTTTTTCGATAGTTTTACTACTTTCCATATTCCATAATTATTTTCAGTTGTACATAGAAGCCCTCCCCCCCCCCACAAATTCCAACACCAGGTCATCTCTTTTTCATAATGCAATGGAAAAATGATGGAAAAAACTACCTAATAACAAATTCTCAACCATCTATTTCCGATTGGTATACCATCACTTCATTAATCTTACATCACCTTTCTTCATGCATGTACACCCTTACTATCAATGATTATCAAAATAAATTTTGGTCAAAATAGTATACACCACCCAATTGGAGGCATGGAACAGAAACATAATCACATCTTGCATAATAGGTTTCTTGACAACATGGTCAGGAACATATAATATCTCATCATTATTTATTTTCCAACCCGAAGGTGACTCCCCACCTACCAAACATCCCCTTAGGTGGGAACACTCAATATCCTCAAACAACTACTTCTTAAACAACAACCAAAGGGGGAACTCAACTACCCAGGATGGAAGTTTTATCTTCTATTGTGAATCTAGAACAACTACATTCATATGATCAAATAGATCAGTCCTCCACCACTTGGAACTGGATTCATGAACCACAAGATCTTGAGTCTTCTGACTCAAATAATTTACAAAATTGTTTCATTTATCTAGGGTTTATACCATCTCAAAATTGATGAAATTCATGTACTCAATCCATAGTAGATTAATAAGAAATTTTTTTTTCGCAGAATGTATACATAATCATTTTACAATATTTATACATATTAATCCATTCCCTCAAAATGTATTTATTCCCCAACATCATGTAATATACCACCACAACCAACTTGATATCAGATATAGGGTAGTTCCACTCATGAGACATTAAATATTGAGACCCGTATGACACAACCCAGTCACTATACATCAATACATCTCCAAAACAACATGAGATACATAATAAACAATGTAAAATTATTTTTTTATTAAGTAGGAAAAAAATTAGGGCAATAATCCTCCACATTATTAACTTCTCAAAATAATCCTCACATGCCCCAAGTCATTTGAACATGATTCCCAAATTGGTCAAGCTAGATGTTGGTGAGGATAATTAGAAAATTAATTGTTTAATTTACAAAAATATCGAAGGAAACCATAAAACATATTAAATTAAAAACATTCTTAGGCATCACCAAATATAAAACATTGTGATCACTCTCTATAACCACAGATATAACTTTCATAGAGATGGAGTGATGCAAAAAATGTACATTTTCGATATAGAAATGACACATCACTAGATTGGAGTTTATTGTGTGATCTATTATGGTACTCAATATGATATAAATATAATTTTCTAGAACATCATGGGGTTTGATGTTCACAGAGATATCATATTCGAAATAAACATCATTTTAATCTGGGTAGGGGTGAATGATTTGGTTTGTTGGGTCTATAAACTATAATTCTGTGTAGATCAACCCAGATGAAATCCCCATAAAAAATTATAATTGATAACTTACAATGAAATTTAAATAATTAAAATGCATATACTAACTTTCCACCATTATATAATGATACTCTAATCTCAGGTCAATATAGGAGAACACAGATGAAAATCTAAAGATGATAAAAATATCATATATTTAATTTTTATGGTATTTATTCCTAATATTCATCTGATGAATTTTCCTATAATTAACACATAATAACACATATATGATAGATTTTTGAAAAACATCATTAGAGATACCCATGAATACATACTCTAAGGAATAAACCATGTGTTCATCAATTCATCAAACTATGTTTTACGCTCTTTGATCTCTATCGCTTCTATTCTGTATGGTTAGATTGAAACTAGTTCTACTCGTGGTAGTAACACTATTGTGAAAGCATCATCTCTATCGGGTTATTTTCCTAAAATTCCTCTAAAAACAAATCTTATAATTGATCAAAAATAAAAGGAAATACAATTTTTCTACTCCCCCATCATCACATAAAAGACAAAGACACATGGGTTGTGAGCACACCTATCTGCTGAATTAGTGAACCTGAATAAAATTCTCATATATCCTTGTCTCCAAAATTATCATATGCAATCCCCTCTAAGTATGTGAACGTTATAAAATGGTGGTAATTGTCAATATGGTTATAGAACAACATCAACAAATCTTTTCCCAAAATCTGGTGCAAACATGACATTTTGATCAAACAAATGTCTCAGAAAAAAAATTATCTACCAATCTCCCGGTCATACTCATTACAAGTATGGTTATTTCAACTCTCACCCCTAATGGTGGATCAATAGACAAAACTCTACACATATGTTACACTTCTAGGGCCAATATAATCACAATTTTTGAAGGCATAAAAATGATATGTACCATAATAAATAAATAAATATAAAGTGCGGGGCTATAAGATACTTACATCAAACTGTTGACTGTCCAGCCTAACCACTTCCATGTGATGGTTTAACTTACTAAAGCTTATGTGTCTATCAACTATGGGGTATGGTCTGAGTTCATGGTGTTGTATGACTCTATTGAATTATATACTCTCATCATATATTAATAGACACCCCAATTCAACTAGTACAACAAACATAAGTCCATAATTTTTCTACATATGGGGTAATCGTCCCCCTTCCGACAATCCATATAGGCCATGATCCTTATTCAGTACAAAGATTTCAAGGCTTCCTGTAGAACCTCTATGTTACACCCAGAGATTTTATGAGATATATTATTTTTTTTCATATCTTCTATTGTACGCTACACCAATATTACCTTGCGCTATATGCAACACCGTATTAGCTTGCATTATACACAACACTATTCATGGATCATGTTACACACAATTTCAAGTTCGTTTGATTGTAGTTATTTTACACATCATTGAGAGTATATATATATATATATATTCAATGTAAAAATGAAATAATTTTGGATTATGTTATACAAAACAATTATAGAGTCTTGCACAATATGCTATAATTACATTGCTAGCATTACACGCAATCACGAACTTCCTCGATAGTGTGTGTTTGTACGCAATACCAGCTTTCACTAAAGAACGACACATGGTTATAATATTTTTATGAATAATATGTCATGAATATAATCAACTAAAATTTAAATTTTATAACATTATTATTCATCTTACACATTTTATTGAACATGGTATGAGAATAAAGTAAATGTTTCAGGTAAAATATGTATTTTTTAAAAAATACAGTTTTGCAGCCTTTTGATGGTACACCCACTTTAAATCTAGTTTTTTTACATGTTAATAAGTTTAATTTGAAAACATAAAATTATTATTTGGAATCAGGATATAAAAATTCACTTTGGATAAAATTTTCATATTATTATAATAACTTTCATATTTTAATGAATAGTAAAAATACGCTATATTTAAATTAATTTTTTTTCATCACAATACTTTATATGTCTAGATTATCTTTTTAATCATTTTTAGAGTGTAATTATAATATATGTTTACCATTTAATCAAATGTTGGTCATTTGAATTAATTTCACTTTGAAATTTGACATAAATAAGTGTCGATCTTTTGATAGTTATTGTATCTTAAAAACACGCAATTTGTTTTGATAATGAGAATTAATTTTAAAACTAATTAATGCCTCTTATATGTTTTTGAATTTTTAAATATAGAAATAATTTTTGAATTTGTAATATGAAATATTTCTGAGGCTGAATGTTTGGAATTTTTCTGAAAAACATCAATTTTTGATGAATAGTGAAACCACTTAGTGGTAATTAAATAACTGACTCTTTCATTTAAATGAAATTTTACCACTTCTATTAATTTAATTTAAAAAATCCTACATACATTTTTGTTATCATGAAGTAAAATTTGGTTCAGTATGATGAAAATATTTTTTGATGAATAGCAACTTTTGACTTTAATTTACCGCGGTTAAAGGTAAATATGGTAATTCAAGGTTAAAAGGATATTATATTTATTCAAAATTACCTTAAAACATGTACTAACCTTATTAGATGAGTAGTTACCGACCATGGGAATCCTTGGGCCACTTTTGGGACCCCATGGAGCCACTTGGTAGTGATAAGGTCAATTTGGATTAATTAATTTAATGTAAAGACAAAACTGACATTAACAAAAAACTTTTAGTAATTAATTTTTATAAGGGGTTATATATCTTATATTTTCGACTATAAATATTCATTGTAAAGCTAAAAATATATCCTACATGATGATATTTTTTATAATTTTTAGACATCAAATAAATTATATTATTAATGACCCAATAATTATACAATATTTAACTCATTAAAAAATGATTTAAAAAAATAATATTATAATGATTAAAATATTATCCAAAACATGTCCAATTCTTATTGGATGATTTTATTTCGACCATGGGTCATTGCATCATCATCTTTAATGAATTTTGGACCTTTTGAAACCGAAAATAGGTTTATAATTAAATAATATTTTCACATGTTCCAAAAGAACCCCTCCTCCCCCTTATAAATGTAGACCATTTCTATCCAATTCCTCACACCTCTCAAGCCATTTTTCTCATCCAACCACTTCCCAATTAATATCAATACATCCCTATACTCCCCCTAGAAGCCTTAACTTAGGCATAAGGCACATAAATAAGTCCTTTTGGTTCAATCCAAAAGATGTTACCCAAATTAAAAGAGATTAAAGAACGATCGAGTCAAGTCGGACATGAGGTAAGGGAACCTTTCAACCCAATTTTTGTTCTTTGGGATGATCTTATCTTTCTTGTTTATTTCGTTATTTGATAATTTTAGAAATGATTTTTTATATCTTATCGTGTATTTATACAATATTTATGTGACTATATAGTGAATACACATAAGTGATCTATTTTATTTACAAAAAGATCTTTGTAAGGGATAACTTTTCCAATCACATTTTTATCCGAGATTGTATATTAGTATGTATTTACTGGGGTTTTATTTATCATCCATGTCCCGGTTTTCTAAAAATGTTTTCATATATGTTTAAATTCCTTTTTACCGATTTTTTACTTTTACTACATGGTATATAAGGAGTCGTTTTTTTGGTTACCATACGAGGTACATTTTCACTTTTCTGGCAAAAGTACAAGAAGAATGTTTTTTTAACTTATACGACACGAACGGATTTTTACAGTTTTATAATTCCTTATTATCATGAATCTTACTCTATAATATTTCATGACTATTTTACAAAAAATATTTTCCACATAAAATTGCATGACATTTTCTGAAAAGAAAATGATTTTGAAGAAGAAAAGGATATTTTTCTGAAGAATTCAATTTAAGGGTTTTATCCAAACCATTTTTCCTATAAGATGACATTATTACCATATGTGTATGTTTCGAGTATAATGTATCTATGATTTACATGGTTTCAATTTTCTTATTATGAACCGATATCCATTTTTTATATGGATTATGTTATGATTGGATGATGTTTATGAAACCCATTATTTATTCTTTGGGTTATGATGAATGATTCATCATTATGTTGTGGCACAAATAAGAATGATTTAAATATGAGATGGGTGGGACCTATATCTCTCTTTAATTAATTGGGTAATGATTTATACCTCATGAGATAGACATGGCTGGAACGATAAGTTAATCTAGTTCTGTGTTACAGGATTGTAACGAGGAGTGAACTCGATTCAGATAGGGACTTTGTCCACTAATATGGTCTTGGAAGCAATTCCTTGGATACTATAGAAATAATATCATGTGCTTAATGGTTTTCCACAATTACATGTTTTATTCTCATTCTATTTCATCATTATAAATGTTTCTTTATGATATATGCCTTATGTACTACCATGTTGTATGTCATTGCTCAAGATTTTGATGTTTAAACATTCTTTTCATGTTTTTTTATTCAAATTTATATGATTTGTATTATTTTTTCCATGGTTAAACTTACGAAGAATTTGAGCTCACCCATTATATATTTCTTTTCCCCATGATTTAAAGAATGGTTTTAGGTTAGGGAAAAAGGGGAAGATCTTTATTGGATAGGTTGATGATCTTTCACCATGATTTGAAGATTATTTTTCCAAGTTTCCAAACACACTAAACTATTACGATGCTTGTGTGTTTGTTTTTGTTATGTAATAAGTATTCCTAAAAAATAATGTAATGTCAATTTACTTCATGTTCGGGTCTCTACAGTTGGTATCCGAGGAAAGGTTTAGTTAACCTTTGGAAACTAGGATGCGAAAACATCAGTGAGATCCTTAGAGATATTTCTATGGTATGTCTAGGGATGTCCCTAAGGTTACGTATAAGTATAGGTTATAGTCCTAGAATTATAGCAACAATATTAGAATATAACATAAGATGTTAGATATTGAAGTTAATCCCCCTTGAATATGATTTTTTCCTCTCACACTATTTTTTTGGGTTTTAAAAAATGGATGGAAACAAGAAGATTCAAGATATTGGAGGATATGATGGACAATGGAATGATATTCATCATGAGAAACAAAATGAAATTGGATCTGGAAGTCCACATATCGTTATTATGCCTAATCATAAATCTAGTAATATGATCAATAATCTCATCTTTGGTAAGTTTCCCGAATTAGAAAATAAGATAAAGATGGACTTTCTTGATGATCATAGAGGCAAGAAAGTTCAATTTCCCTCATGTAAATCATGTGGGAAGAAGCTTTAAGGATAATGTTTCAAAGGAACTAGAAGATTCTCTGTGTGTGGAAAAGAATTACACAAATCCATTAATTGTAAAGGAAAAGGTTATGTTAACACCATGGACAAGGATAATATTGTTGAAAAGATATCAAAAATGGTTAAATGTTTTAAATGTGAAATGTACGGGCATTATGCAATATAATGACCTAAGGGAAAATCACAAGATGAGAATCAACATGGTTGTATGAGTAGTATTTATGTTGATGTGATGAAGGGACTACAAATGATATGTGAGATGAAAGAAGTGTTGAAGAATAAAATGATGAAGCTTGGTCAATGGTTTAAGAAAGTAGTTGAATTATTGCATGTTTATCAAGAATAATGTATGGTACTATGTAGTAAATAAAATTATGAAGATTGTTACACTGTTGTATTTCCTTGAGTATTTGAAAGTATATGATGAGTGGTACCGGTAACTATGAAAAGTGATTCAAATATTTTTTGAAAGAAGATGATATCCGCATAATGAAGGGATAAAGGGAAAATGAAATAAGTACAATGTTATGGTTTGAGAATGTAGAAAATTTGGTATGTCGAGAGAATTAACATTTTATAGCATTCATGTTTTCACTAAGGATATATGGTAAGAATACATGATTAAGGTATTCACATGTTAGTTATATCTTATGATATATGGCGATAAATGATGATATTCACATGCTTCTTATATGACCTCCCTCGTAATCTTTTTCACTATAATATGATATTGGACAAGAGTATTTTGGATAAGCCTGACGATTGGAATGGATTTTGTTGAAAATAAGTTATTATTGTTCAAATATATTAATTTTTTTATATTATTGATGGAAGGGTATAATAATATTATTTTAGAAAAAGGATAACCTTTAGGAGGAGAGTCAACTCGTCGCGTTGGACAAGGCTCTAGTAATCGAACCCCCAACTGAAGTGTGACAGGACTCTATCGCCTACCACTGGCCTACAAGTAGTCCCTGGTTAGTTGAAACTAGTTTTATTTTATTATGTAAGAATATAGATGAAGTATATGTCCATTTTGGAACCATATCCGATTAATCTCACAATAGTTGGACTTATGTATATAACTTTTTCTAACATATGTTTGAGACAGATGGAATGACCTATCATTCTATCGCATGATATGCTAAAACATTATGAAAGAAAAATTCAACTTAATTTATTTCTGATACTAAGTGGAAATTGTTCGAGGAACGAGCAACCTTGATATTGTACCAAAATCAAGAAAGTATTTCATTTAATTCATTAATTCTTAAACATTTTGGAAATGATCATGAAAACCAAAAATGTTTTCCTAGTTCTCTCATATCTGATGAATCACATGGATCCTTAGATCATCACTATTTTATGGCTTTGTGACTATTGGATTTTTCATAGCCTGGTTCTCTACCGCTCTCTATCAGAACATGACAGTTAGATTTCTCTTCCATATCCATATTTTCACCTATGATCTCCTATGTTGGAACTCATGTGATGAGTTACTTTTGGTATCCGTTTTATTTTTAACATTCATTTTTAAAAGTAAGTTTTAGTATTCATTTTTATGATGGGGGTTTTTATGAAAGAAACTCTCAAGTAATAATCCATGTATAAACCCGATGAATTTCAAGGGAGAAAAACATTTTAAGGGGGTAGAATCTAACACCCCTAGATTTTATGAGATATTTGTTTTTCATTTCTTCTGTTGTATGATACACCAAGATTACCTTGCGCTATATGAAACACCAGATAAGATTGCAGTATACGCAACACTATTCCTGGATCATGTTACACACAATTTCATGTTCAATTGATAGTATTTATTCTACAAAACATTGACTGTATATATATATATATATATATATTCAATGTATAAATGAAATATGGTTGGATTCTGTTATACGAAACAATAAAGGATCCTTGCACAACACGCTATGCTGACTTGGCTTGCATTACAGGCAATCACGACCTTCCTCGATAATGTGTGTTGTATGCAATACCAGGTTTCACTAAACATTGACACATGGTTATAATATTATTATGAACTAGATGTTAAGAATACTATCAAATGAATTTTTCATTTTATAAAATTATTATTCATCATTCAAATTTTCTATAACATGGTATGATAACAAACTATATTTTTCGTGTAAAATATCTATTTTTCAAAAAATGCAGTTTTTCCACCTTTTGATGCAGCACCCACATTATACCTAGTTTTTTTTACATGTTTATAAGTTCAATTTTACAAAAAAAAATTATTAATTGGAATCAGGATATAAAATATTACTTTGGATAAATTTTTCGTATTATTCTGATAACATTCATATTTTAATGAATAGTAAAAAACACGCTATATTTTATTTAAAAACAACTTTTCTCGTCGCTATAATTTATATGGGTGGATTATCTTTTTAATTAGGTTTAAATTGTAATCAGAATATATTTTTACCATTTAATCTAATGTTGGTCATTGGAATTAATTTCACTTTGAAATTGGACATAAACAAGTGTCGACCTTTTGATAGTTATTATTTCTTAAAAATACGGTATTTGTTTTGATAACAAGTAATAATATTAAAATTAATTAATGCCACTTAAATGTTTTGAATTTGGAAAAATTGACATCTTTTTTGAATTTGTAATATCAAATATAGCTTAGGCTTATTTTTTGTTATTTTTCTGAAAAACATAAATTTTTTATGAATAGTGAAACCACTTTGTGGTAGTTAAAATAAACCGACTCTTTCATTTAAATGAATTTTTACCACATCTGTGAATAGAATTTCAAAAATCTTACAGACATGGATGTTATCAAGATGTAATATGTGGATCAAGAAGATAAAGTTTTCTGATGAATAGTAGCTGTTGACTTTTATTTACCGCGGTTAAAAGTAAATAGGGTAATTTAAGGTTAAAATGATATTATAATATTTCAAAATTACCTTAACAATTGAACTAACCATATTGGATGAGTAGTGGCTGACCATGGCATCCTTGGGTCAATTTTGGGACCCCATTGAGCCACTTGGAAGTGATAATGACAATTTGGATTAATTAATTTAATGTAAAGGCAAAATTGACTTTAACCAAAATCTTTTAGTAATTAATTTTTATAAGTGGTTATATAAATTGTCTTTTAGAATATAAATATTAATTGGAAATATAAAAATATTTCTTACATGATGGTTTTTTTTTATAATTTTTAGTCATCAAATTAAAGAAGTTATTCATTTCAAAATAATAATGCAGTATTTACCTCATTAATGAATGATTTAAATAAATAATATTATAATGATTACAATATTATCCAAAACATGTCCAATTTTGATTGGCTGGTTTTATTTCGACCATAAGTCATCTTATCTTCATCTTTAATGTTTTTTGGTCCTTTTGAAACCAAAGATAAGTTTATAATAAAATAATATTTTCACACTTTCCAAAACACCCCCTCCCCCACCTTATAAAAAAAGACAATTTCTATCAAATTCCTCACACCTCTCAAGCCATTTGGATCATCCAACCTCTGCCAAATTAAGCACCCTACATCCCTTTCCCCCCCCCCCTAAAATCCTTAACTTAGGTAGAATGCACTTCAAGAATTATTTTTGGTTCAATGCAAAGGAAGTTACCCAAATTAAATGAGATTAAAGAACCATCGAGTCAAGTTGGTCACGTGATAAGGGAACTTCTTAACCCAATTTCCATTCATTGGGCTGATATTATATTTCTTGTTTATGTCATTATATGATTATGTGAGAAATGAATATTTATATTTTATCATTTATTTATACTTTTCTTACATGAAATTATAGTGAATACACATAAGTTATATATTTTATTTACAAAAAGTTATTTGTAAGGGATAACTTTTCCAATCTCGTTTTTATCCGAGATTGTTTATTCGTAAATATTTACTAGGGTTATATTTATCATTCATGTCCCTATTTTCTAAAAATGGTTTCATGTATGTTTAATGTCATTTTCACCCGTTTTTGATTTTTACTACATGGTATGTAAGGAATTTTCATTTTGTTTACCATACAAGTAACTTTTTGACTTTTCTGGAAAAAGTACACGAAGAATGTTTTTTTAAATAAGACGGCATGAACATATTTTTAGTGTTTTATAATTCCATATTTTCATTAATCCTACTCTGCAAAATTTCATGACTATATTCAAAAAAAATATTTTTGTTTTAAAATTTCATGACATTTTGTGAAAAGAAAATTATTTTGAAAAGAAATGATATTTTTGTAAAGAATTCATTTTTAGTGTTTTATCAAAACCATTTCCCTTTAAGATGAATTTATTCTCATATGTTTATTTTTCAAGTATAATGTCTCTATGATAAACATGGTTTCAATTTTATTATGATGAAATGATATCCATTTGATTTATATGGATTATTTTATGATGGGATGAGGTTTATGAAACCCATTTTTTATTCTTTGGGTTATGATGAATGATTTATGTTTCTGTTGTGGCACAAGTAAGAATGATTTCATTATGAGATGGGTGGGACCTATATCTCCCTCCAATTCATTGGGTAACAATTTATATCTCATGAGATAGACATTTCTAGAATAGTAAGTTAATCAGGTTCAGTGTTGTAGGACTGGAACGAGGAGTGAACTCGATTCAGAAATGGACTTTTTCCACTAAGATGGTCTTGGAAGAAATACCTAGGATAATATGGAAGTCAAATCGTCTTCTTAATGGTTTTCCACAATTACATGATTTATTTTAATACTAATTTATCATGATTAATGTTTCTTTATGATCAAAGCCTTACGTACTGCCACATTTTATGTCACTGCCCAAGATTTTGATGTTTAAACATTATGTTCATGTTTTTTTGTTCCGATGTATATGATTTGTTTTATTTTAACCATGATAAACATTATTGAGAATTTGAGCTCACCCTTTATATGTTTTATTTTTCCCAGGATTTAAGGAATGTTTTTAGGTAAGAGAAAAAAGGGGAAGATCTTTATTGGAGATGATGATGATCTTTCACCATGATTAGAAGATTATTTTTATGAGTTTCCAAATACACTTAACAATTAAGGTCCTTGTGTGTCTGTTTTTGTTATGTAACAAGTATTCCACAAAATTAATGTAGTGTCTATGTACTTCATGTACGGGTCTCTACACTCTACATATTACTTATCCTACCACATGCTTAAAACTCAACCCTAGGTCTGCGGAACAGACCGCACATGTATCTTGTCCTTCCACACTAATAGGAAAATAAAAATTCTACATCTTGAGTGTATAGTCTTCTTCTATGATTACTTATTACACCACCCTCCTAGTGATGATTAAAAAAATGAAGAATCTCACAATTATATGATTTCACCACCAGATTCTCCAAATGGAACCACATGTCCACCTCCATTATACTCCTTAATGATACATTCTAAAATAAGTGTAAGAACCCCCAACTCCACAAGCCTATTTAAATTAATTATATTTACCTAGGTCATGATCTTATGTCTATGTCCATTTTGATAATTTTACATTCTTTCTTCTTATTGCCCTTCCAATATTGGAACATAGTGTTTCAAGTAGTTGAAGAATCCAACATAACTGATCTATGAAATCATCCCCATGGTTAACCACATAAAATAAAAATCTTTATCATGTCATATGGACTCTCGGTAGATGTGTTCTAAAAAGATTTCACGAAATTATTTCAACATCGTAGCATCCTCCTACAGAGTCTGGACCAGAATATATCTCTAGCACCTTGGAAGTCCCCACAACATATAACTTGCATACATCACTCTATTATTAGGAGGAGTGTCCAAGTGACCCAAAATCATTTCTATATACTATATCCATAACTCTAATACCTTGGGTATACCCTCTATACAAAAATGTAAAGTATTCTACCATTAAAACTCTCATGTTTGATACAAGATACACTATATAAAGATCCCTGGGTCTCATCCCAACATCTGTATGAAATGATAATTTTTATAAAAAAAACTAATACTCCACTAACACACCTTGTACCAATAGAGTTTCTTAATCCTCTATTGGTGAATAATTCTCCAAAAATTCTTCTTGACACCCATTTAGAACATTTCATATTGTTGGAATCTCTATACAATTCCAAAACAAATGTCTCAAACCACATAACATAAAAATTCTATGACATTCAAAAATATAAAGACCTATAGTAGCCATAAAAAATCATTCCACATTAACTACCCTAATCTATATAGTACCAATAATATCACTACCCTTAGTGATCCTCACCAATATTCATATTAAACATGTGGTAAATTGACTAGCCTAGTGACACAAAATCATTAGTCACCCTTTTTAATCACAACCATATTCACAACACAAATATTTTTATCTTTGGTACCATTATATAATTAAAAAATCATCACAAAAATATTTTTAATCATTTTATTACCCATCATGAGTCACTATCTTTTAACCATTCCATTTTATTTTCCCTATTTACATGTTTTAATCATTTTAATTATCCCCTTTTTCCTTCATCAAATTTCAGGTATAGAGAAAACATATTATCCCTTACTTCACACAAGTATTTCTCATGTCTGTATATCATGATGCACGTAACATATATCCTTTGTTCCTAAACTAATGCACGAATACCAAATAATATACCATCTCATCCAAGGGAAATATATCATCAAATAGTCATATAACTCAACAATTTCTTCCCCCTATGAAATAATATCAGTCAACTATAACAAAAAATATAAATACAAACATTATCACTCTTGGTTACTTGGGTTTTCCATCATACATTGGTTAGCTACTCCAATTCACATTATAAATGCCATGTCATGAAACATAATAGTATCCCATTTTCCATTGACAAAATTTATGATAATAAGAATGAAAATTACTCTGACCCCACATTTTTGGATACATAGTCTACAATACACTACACTGGTATCCTGAGATGGGTCTCCCCATGAACCCATGACTCCCTCACAATACATTAGAGGATATATAATACCTTCACGGGTATTCTAGAACATCTGGGGAGAAAATACCACATTTAACAATGTAATAAACCATAGAAAAAATAAAATATAATGGAATTAATATAGAATCAACAAAAAATCATTTTAAACAATTTCTTAATGAAAGGTACAATACCCCATAAAAACAAAAATATTTGCAATGTCATGACCTACAGTGTCATTTTAAAAAAAGTTAAAAATAAAAATAAATATTGGAATCCCTAAAATAGGTCTTAAATCATTGTTCATATCATATATCCATGCAAATTCCATTCCAAAATCAACTCTCTAGTATAGGTCATTATCCATTTTCTTGACCTACAACCATTGAATTAGCTAAGAACCTCAAAATAGAACTATGTAGGGTGTGAGTATAACTTAGGATGTCACCAAAAATGTTGTATACTAACTATCTAGATTAAATAGGTGGTGTATTAATGTACAAAAAAACAATATATAAATAAAATCTAAATTATTTTCATTAGATTACAAGTTCACATAAATAATATTCCTCATTTATCACTTGAGAAATTCATTTTCATCCCCTTAAATTCATCTTATACATGTCAAATTCGTCGTATAAGTGGATAAATTAAATTCCCTATCTCACATGGGAGAATCATATTACAAACAATTACCACAAAATTTCCTCAGAGCCTCATTCTAAGGGGTCACATAAAATTCCACCATTATGGTCACAGAGACAAATTACCACCTCCCTAGGACATGAATTAATTTGGATTGTGTTTGGATCAATAGTATAACGTGACCTATGAGAATTGATATAAATGTAAAATACCCAACACTTATAAAACATCCATGTACACAGTCTTCAATTATAATTCAACACACATACCAATTAAAAAAACATTTTCATTGAACAAACATATATTATAAAAATTCAAATTTAAATAATCAAATAAATTGTCTTAATAACATAACCCATTTCCGAGTTTAAAATTTAAAATTCAGGACTCATTATCACGTCAACATTAACCAACACCCTTGTATTCTATGTTACCTATTAAGAAAAACTAAATAAATTTCATATCACAATTATTGTAACCAATGAAGTAAAAAATCAAATATATTTTACTTCATCTTACCATGTTAACATGATAAACTCAAAATTCATAGGTTTTATCTGATATAAACTTCATATTTAAATTCAATTACCCAAAAACATGTTCATGAATAAGGCACATTCCATGGGTAGAGCCTTTTCTAGTCTACATGACCTTGATTCCTCTCATGGGGATGAAGAGGTGTTTCAATTTTCACTTAATGAGAAATATATCATTTAACATTAAGGAAATTCCAAAATAAACAAGAATAAAAAAAAGAACAACCACATATGCATGAGCCCACATCAAGGCTATGAAATATAAAATGTTAACCACCTAACATTATTCTTAAAACAAAATCCCTCTTAACCATAGAATTTTCATCAAAATAAAACACCCTTCGCATCACCAACCCATGATCCACTAGAAAAGTTGTTTTTAGGGATTCATTAGAATCAAAAAAAAAATACAATAACAAATACAAAATATAAATGTAAGAGGAATGTTATTCTCACTATGGGATTCAAGTCAGAACCAACGACAATCCAAATGGAATATAAGTGAGGGATATCAACTAATGGAATGTTTAGGGTGATATGGAACATCACTAGGGGTTCTATATAATGGATTTATGGGAAGACTATGTTGTAAAACCTATGATTCCTGAGGGAATGATTATAAAACCCTGCTAATTAATGGGTGAAATTTTGTCTGCACGATTAGCCAAACCATGTGCCGACTATTCACCACCCTTTTTATAATATGGGGCCATAATGAACTATTACATGGGATCCAATTCAGGTGGAGAAAACATCATATTACTATGTGGTATTATTCAATCCATGAACTAAAAAAAAACTCCATTCACCTTTCACGATATTACCAAACCATTCACCCTCCTCTTGGAATGCATGGTTTGGGTGTATGGTTACTAATATTCATTATCCTACCATCTATTACGATAAAGATGGCCCTAGTATCATTGTTTTGTATCCCAAACCCCTAGAACACCACCTAGACACATTATACTCTTAAATGAATTTCATTTAATGAATGTAAATAGAATTAAAATAATACTTAATCAAATTCATTACTCAAAGGTCAGATGAGATAAAACACCTCCCTTGAGACAAAATTGGTTGTCTACTATATGAATTAAGTTAAATAATATAGTTATGACTTAGAAAACAATTTTTTACTTTAAATTGATGTACTTTTTCATTCAAAAATTTATCACATATATTTAAAATGATGGGATACTATGGGGTATATTTCTCTCTATGATATATCCTTAAAAACCTATTATTAATCGCGTTTCTCTTGTGAAATATGACTACTGATGATACATTGTGATGTTTCTCCTTCGTAAAGTGTCATACAAATTATAAGATATTAGAATATCATTATTTAAAAATAATATTGAATATATACCAATTTATTATATGTACAAAATTTATATTAGACATTATATTATTTATAGGTGGTAAATGGTACATCAGATATGATATATCTAATTCATCCACTTGCATGAATTTAATATATTCATTTTTTATTTAATTAAGAAATATTATTTTTGTCAAATCTAACAAAAAATTATTGATAATTCTTAAACTATTTTACATTCAATTTTCCATTAAAAAATAATAGATAAATAAACCAATCATTATTATGGATTTATCTATCAGTACAATGGAATTTTATAAAATTATTCCCTTATAAAAAAATCATATATACACAGTGATATATTTTATTTATTCTTGGGACAAACCCTTAATAAAACATCTTGAAATAATATTAATTGATAATTATTTAATTAAAACCTATTTTAAATATAATATATTCCATATTTTTGGATGAAGTGTATTCACCAAAATTTTCATGTTATATATATATATAATTTTTATATCCATTGAATAGTTATTAAATAATTTAAATATTTATAATATTGTAACCTATATGAAATATTAAAATCTCAATATCAAAATTTATGCATCAATAATTATTGTAATTTAGTTATCATTCAAGATCATCAATGTTGTTCCAACCAATGTGAAATGAATAAAAATTTGTTTATGATACATTCATAAAATAGTTATTTTTTATTTACCATTTCTGTCATCCCTCAATGGAAATGAAAATAACAATATCATATTTTATTAATTAAATTTATTACTTCAACATAATAATTGATTCCCCATCCTTACAACTTCATTCACTAATAATTTAAATATTAAAAATTTCCCTCATTAATTTCACAACAATTCATTGATGTTTTATATTATAATTTTAACAAAATCTAAAATATCTTTACATCATATGCATAGACACATAGACAACTAGTTTAAGTGTAAAGAATTATTCATAGTGAAACATCATTTTTTTAATTCATTAAATTATCATATTTTGAATCACTACACTAATAAATTATGATTGTGAAATTTTATCCTTAAAAAATAGTTTATCATAATTTATATTTTAGATTATGATTCACCATATTGATAATATTTACATTATGTGGCATTTTTATGTGTAATTTTAACTTAATAAAATTATCTTGTTTATCATCCTTATACTCATAATGCACTATAAAAATACCATTCTAACATAATAATTAAAATAAAACCATAATTTTAATATTATGAGATCCTATTTTCATCTTTTTTACTTCTTAATGATATTTCTTAATGTAATGAATACTCAAAAAATATTTATTATATCATGAAATATTCTTCATAGCTTCAAAAATATATTACAAATAATTATTCCCATTTACCAAACACTAATATATTCTGTATAAACATATTCATTGAATATAGATAATTAGCTATAATGTGGTAATTTTACATACTTGGAACATGAAAAAATTACACACTTGTCTTCTTATCATTGATAGCTAATCAAGATTACTGACAGTAATAATTTTCTACTACGTGTAATTTTTTAATCCAATAATTCTCACTTATTAAGGAAACGACTATAGGAACCCAAAAATGTGAAGATTTTCCTTCTTTCAACATACATTAAGTGTGTTCCAGATCCCCATGGGATGAGAAATAAAATTGGGGTTTCAAATACAATCTGAATGGACTAAATGTTTAAAATAAAATAACTTATTATATAGTATAATTATTCTATAGTTTCATATATGAAACACCAATACATATATATTCCATTTAAAATAATATTTATGGTCATAAAAATAAATAAAATTCTGGAATAATATAAAAAATTAAAAGTAAAATAAGAAAAAATAGTTGATATACAAAAGATAATTCTTTTGATACAATAAAAAAATTTCATACTAACAAAACAAAGTTGTAAAACTACAAAAAATAACTTGTGTGATATTAATGTAAGACCACATGTCACCGTCAAATATTAATATAACACAAACTCTATTTGTAAACAAAAGATGCACCTGAAACTAAAATTTTGACATTTACGAAAAAATTATCATTGCAATTATTCTTATGAAACCACACCCAATCCATTACCTTTAAATAAATCATCTAACTCATGATGGTTTTTAATATATTATATTAATATTTATTGTTAATAATTTACTAAATCCCAAAAACAATTTGTTTCCCTTTATTATTTGAAAAAGATCTATACAAATCATGTAGTTTAAATAATTTCAGAAGTTACTTTCCAATATAATACCCTTATAATGGTTTTATTATAGTGTTTTATAATAGTATATAAATAATTATACTCATTTAATTAAATGAATAAATATTATAAATAAAATACAAAAATTCACCATAAACTATACCAAGAATAAAAATTATAGTAACAATGACATATAAATGAATTTTCTATGTACCACTATAACCATTTATCACTCTATAATATATTCTTAATATTCTGACTATTGAAGATTACCTATGATAATGGGAATTCATTGAATCTTATGGAAATGTCTATAACACACTAAGCCGAATAAATTATAATATTCATAATTCATGGAATCTAAAAGAGAAAATATTTTAATTTTTGTTACATTTATTCCCAAATTTTTTAACACCACAAATAATTATATTTTTTGTGAAATTTTAAATTTTTATTATTTTGGTAGTATTTTTACCTTAACATCTATAATAAAATATATTTTTTAAAACTATTGTATTTTAATTCTAGATTTTGACCATAATGTTATCTATATTGATAAAAATTCGTAAATCCCTTTTAGGATTCAATATATGATGGTATTAATATCATTATTCAAGGGCCAAAAATCAATCTACCATTTGACGAGCTATAATCAACTAACAAATTAGGTAACAAAATCAATGCACAAATGATGATATTTATTATGATATACACAAAACTCATAATTCTCCAAAACAATGGATTTCAAATAAAAATGTGATATATATGATATAAAAGAATAATTATGACTACTGTGGTAATAAGTCATTCCTTCTTTTACGTGGTCATAAATTCTTGGGAATTTGAACATGTGGAATATGAAATTCCTTCTTGGAGAAATTAAATATTTAGTGGAAAAAATTAATAAAACCTACATATAATTTCAAATGAATATAAATTTTTCAGTTCAATAGAGAATATAAATATTTAGAACAATTAATCAAACCACTTTTTCAAATCAGGTCATCAAATGTGGTCAACAAGAATTATTAATTTTTGAATGATTTGGATCAAAAATACCACCCATATACAAATAAAATTTTATATCCTATCATTTTCATTGGGTTGAAACTATTGGTGGCCATATTTTTTTTAATTCCAATGAAGTATTAATAGTATTATATATTATTATAATATGATAGCCTTCTTCTACCTTGATGAATAAATATTTTGTTACTTTTGTTACACTTTCTTATCTCCAATGTGATCTCTATTAGTCATGGTAATGAGTATGTAAAACAAGAATGTTTCTAGTAGGGACATATAGAGTTTAACCCATGATATTGAGATATCATTTTTATATTATATTTTTTTATTATAGTTATGATAAGGGAGAACTTTGTGGGAATAGAGATTTTCTGTCACCAAAACTCATGCAAAGGGTAAAAAATTATTTATATAATATTTTCTCTTGATTTTAGATGTGAATTTGTGTTCTCTCTTTCATCATTGAGTGATTCATATATTAAAAACATTATTTAGAATATGTTATTCACATATATAATGGACTATATTCATTATGTAAATTTGAAACTTCTCATATGACAATGAAATATCAATTATGGTGGTTCTATATAGAATATTTCCTTTCATTCTAATTGCATTAATTTTTTATTCATTATGTTTTAATTGAATCTACATGAGTAATTAATTAATATCATAATGAATTATAAAAAATACATTTTTTTATTTTGTAAAAAATATAGTACAATTTAATTTAAATAGTAACTGATGGTCCATGACACCCCCTCATGATAATGACCTATGCCAGCCCTTATGATGCATATAATTATAAATATTTTCGGAGTATGTACACCAAATATTCATCAAAATGGCTACACTTCTGGGGAACCAAGTAGTATTTAATCTCTATTTTTATTCAAAATTTTTAATAATTGTATTTTTGTTCATTGAAAAAAACAAAAATAAATTAATTCTAAAAAAAATATATGTTCAGGATGTATTTGTATATAAATTAATACAGAGGAAAACTCAATATTAGGTATAATAATGAGATCATTTAGATCTAAAATTTTTGTTAGAAACATATTAGTGATGTAAGGAATAACCTAAAGAAAACAATTTAGTGAATAAATGAATATTTATGTGCAACCTAGGTGAAAATAAATCTATATCGTAAAACAAATCCAAAATGAGTTTGGGAGAGAATTAAACCAAAATTTACCATCATAAATAAACTGTGGAGGGAGAGAAGGGAATACTAATGTAATTACAGATATCATTCGACATTCAACCATTAATTAATGTGGTATTTTAAGAACACATTTAAGATAATACTGTTATGATAGATCAACATATTTTTAAAGAATACTAGATTCACTTTGTTAAAGATAACCTAAAACATTATCTTCAAATTAATGATAATGAAAAATCAGAATCCCATTACCTCTATCTTATTTTGGAATATGGTAATGAGGAGTCAACTATTGATACTCTATTTCTAATGGTCTGACCGGAAAATTACAATTCCCAAGATGGAATATAGGAAATGGAACATTTCATTTTTTATTATTCATGTTTTAATCATATTAATGTTATATTATTATCAATCATATCTTTTTTTAATTACTATTACAGAAAAAATAGGATAAGTAACTCGATGTTATGGAAGATATTATAAAATTTACGGTGGTATAATTAGAATATATGGGAAACCTTCTGTTGTGACTGCCTCCTCTGCATCAAAATGATGTACCTATAGAGGAGGACACTAAAAAAGTCAACAAGGATCAGCACAATGTTACTTTCCCAATAATAATAGACATCGAAAACTATGTTATTGCATTAATGGGTTTCTTGAATTTTTTTATCATAGTTCATGTTCTCTAATATAGGTGATTAATCATGGACACTAGAAAAAAACATATGTGGTTGTGAATATGAAAGAAAAAACTCCCAAATTATTATTAGGGATAATCCACTACAACTTCTTGAATGGGGGAAGAAAAAAACTAGCACTATCTTGGGTGACTAGACCTTTCATCACCTATTTGGATTCACCTTTCTATTTCCTTTCCATTAATTTATTATGTTTTAATATTTTCTTCAAATAGTTTTATAGTGGAAGAATCTAAGATCATATCTCAAATATATCAATGAAAAATAAATCAGGTATTTTATTTTATTTTATTTATTTATTATAGAATAATTATGATGGAGGCAAGTCAACCATTTTTTAGGAATTTTTTGTTGAATGGATATTATTTTTTCCTTTATTTTTACAAAATTTCATGTTTTAACTTTTCATATTATGGGAGTTTTTAGGACCATTGAGAAGAAATAAATACATTTGGAAATTCAAACAAATATTTTTATAGAAATTTTTTTATTTGAATTAACGATTAAAATGATTTGTAAATTAATTTTGTTTCTAGAATCATACATATTAATGATGTTGGATTCATTGTGAAAATCATGAGGACTAGTACTATATAAATAGAAAATCACAACCAACCCTTCAGTTTTATAAACCTTTTTTACATCTCCATTACATTTATCTTTGTCAAGAGAATATTAATATATGTTGTGTGATCTAAAACCTATTTTTTTAGAGAATTTAGATCTCATTACATGTGTCATGTATGAATAAGGCACCTCTTAAAAATATCATTTTAAATTGAACTATGATTTTAGACCTCCTATTCATATTAACATGGTTAATACCAAAGTATCCATGAAATAAATTATTATGATGAAACATTTAAATCCATTTATATAATTATATCCTTTTATATTTGAAAAATTCATGGTTATTTTTGCACTCATATGGGAGGGTAGTATAAGTAGAGTTTTATTTTTTTTAAATATATTTTATATAAAGAAAAATTGTTTCTATATTTTTTATTGTTTTGGTGAAATAAATATCATAATTTAAATGTTTAAAAGTAGTATAAATATCGCAAAACATATCGGTTGTGTGTTAACAATTAAATAATATTAAAAAACATCCACTATTTTCTACTGAAATTTCCATCTTGAGTGGAATCTAGAGCTGAAATCATGTTGAAACAATGCTCAATAAGGAGAAAGAGGGCTAAAATATAACAACGATTCTAAAAAATAAAATTATAAACATCCCAATGAAAAAATAGGTTCTTATAGGCAATTAATTTTCATTAATATTGACAAACTCACAAATATTTAGAAAAATAGTTTTCATGTATTTTATTATCTTTAGAACATTACCCTTCTCATTATGTATTATATGATTTTACATTTTATAACATAAAACTCTTTTACTTATAGTAACTCATGAAAATGGACTCATTAGTAAAACATATTTTTCTCTATGAGTTTGAGATACTAGGAGGATCAGAACTCTATTTTGATGACACATGTTTTGAGAACAAGAATAACTACACATAATAAATCTTTCATTGAACAGAGAAATATATTTTCAAGGGGGTAAGTACAAAATTATTGTGATTTTAACATTATATTAATTTTTTTATTATTGATTATTTATGGAATTATTTCCACGCTGGTGGAATTATATTTTCTATACGATGATAATTTATTTGTGTTTTCATTTATTATTTGGCCAGATTATTATGGTGTTAGTATATGATAACTGCCAAGGAGAGTAATGTTAATGTGTCGGAATATTCATTAATAAATTAATTTATTTTAATTTAATTTTAATTTCATTTTATATAATCCCATTAATGTTATTTATGGTAAATTTTCTAATTTTTTGGTTTTTGTTGAATTTTGGTCTTAATTATTAAACTTGTTCTTTTTTATTTTATAACTATTTTATTTTATTTTCTATATCATATATATAATATTATAACCTATTAAAAAATAATAAATTTTTTAATAAATATACTCTGTGATTAATTTCATTATTAAATTTCCAATGTTGAATCCACCATTTGAAGCCCAAAAATTTACTAAAAATTAGCCTTCAAAATCTTGTAACAAGTATAGTTATTTTTTATGTTGGGGTGATATCACATAAGTAGATAGAATAATGAGATGAATTTAACAAATGATATAAAAATATATAATATATCAACTTTAATTATGGTTTCCACCCATTATTACAACTTTATTTATTGTTCTAAATGCATGGGAAACCGAATATCGATAATTTAAAGTGTCTTCCTAGACAAATTAAATTTGAGGAGTTAAATAAACATAGATAATATATACTTAATCAAATGAAGTTCATATTTTTTGGTACAAATTGAAGAGTTATATTTATAAATTTTATAAATACCACCTTTGGAAATTCAGTCTTCATAGGTGTATACCACTTATAAACATTCATTGAGAAAATTTGGATCGAAATAAATCAACCCTAATCCATATAAATATTAATCCCCTTTCATATTCAATGTGATGAATCTCTGGGAAGAAATTTTATGTAGTTTCATATTTAATTTATTTTTTTCATCATATTATTTATAATTATTTTATTTTATTCTTCTTCTTCCTCCCATTTTATCATTTTTATCTTTTGTTATTTTCAATTCTTTTTTCCTCCTTGATCATCTCTAATACCAATTATTTGAAGTATCAAATCCAAGGGAGTTCATAGGGGATACATCAAGGGTTGAACCAATTTTTTGTGCTATAATTATTAATTATTATTATTTTATTAGATTTATTACAAGGGGTGATAGTGGGTAAGGTGTTTATGTATCTCTACCTCCCACTCAAGGTTTATTATTATCTTCTACAGCATTTTCCCTAGATCAATGTGGTGAATGTTTGATCTCTAAACCATCATATAATTAACTTTATATTCAAATCCATATTAAATGTCGAATTTTCAAACATATGTTGAATTTTGTTCATTTGGTAAATTTCAATCTAATAATAAGATAATTGAGATCCAATCCCGGTTATTCTCTCTGTAATATCTACATTTAATCAAACATCATTATATTTTCATTAATTGTGTTTTAATAACATCTAGATGTATAATTATAGTATTTCATTATAAATTATCAAAATAATTTCTTTTATTTTTATTTCAGAAATAAAAAATCTAAAAAATAATACTTAATTAGATGTAGTGAGTTCTTGAATGTGATTTCATTTCCAGGGGACATCCATGTTTTGCTAATGTACTGCACATAATTATAAATATTTTAATATTTTCATGAAAATAATTCATAAGTAACATCCTTAAAAACATAACCTAATGAAAATTTCAAAAAATTGGAAGTATCCATACATTTGGCACTAGCAATTTTATGTTCCAGAACTTGTGAAATACAACCACATTGAAATTATGATATCCAAACATGGTTCCTATGAGTGTAAAATTATAGGTGAGGTAAAAAATGATAAAAATTATTGATATATATGTGTATATAGAGTTTTTTAGAAACATTATGATAACTAAATCCACACTCTGAAGAATCCTTCAGGGCAATAACCCCTTAAACAAAAAGACTATAAATATTATACATGTGACCTATAAAATATAAAATTGTATTCATTTTATATAATAATTTAATTGAATGCTAATGGGGTATGATTTTAACTATGAATTCTATGAAAATTTATAATCCGGCAATCAGAATCCTTTATTATGTGATAGTAAAAATATCAAAACTGTTGATATACTAAAACTAACAATTTAAAACAAATGGAGTTTCTAAATATCTATTAAAAAAGAAAAAAACAACTTAGAATCTTCAAAATTAATTTTCAATGGGCATAAAAGAAATGTAAATAAGAAATGCTGTTCAAATTTATATAGAAATATGTATCTAAAATGATTTTGAATTTATAAAACATATTGATTATAGGACATTCATGTGAAACTCATTATTTATCTCCACAAAATCATTAAGCCCAATTTAAAATATCATTTCCTATATGAATCCTACATTTAAAACATATATATTTAATATTAATATAATATAAATTTTAATATCGGAGGGAAACAAAATTTTCCAAGGCCCTTTCATGAATTGGAAGGAAAATCCATTAAAGAAGAATACATACAGTTGTAGATGGGAAAATGGAAAATTATGTGAGAGAGATATATAGGTATCTACAGTTAAACATTATATAATTATGAGTAATAATTTATGAATTAATTTACATTAATTTTAGTATCTTTTCAAGTTTAGAGTCTTAAATAATAAGGTCATAACTCAGAAATAAAAAAATTAGTTATACAGTTACCAATTTTGATCAATTACATTTTTTCCTATAATATAAACATTTTTTCATAAAATGTAATTTCATCCAAGGGAAAATCATCTTGAGTTTCAAAATAACATATTTTTTCCACTAACCCATTCTTAAAACCTATTGAAATAATTTTTAGAACATGGGATAAGAATATAAATATTATTAATGTAAATATAAATTGTATATACATTTTCTTAGTTAAAAACATGAAATAAAATGTAAACAATTATATAAAAACAAGTCATTTTACCGAGAATGTAAATCATTATTCTTATAAAATTATCTGTTATCTATCCTTTAAAAAATATTAATTCCCCAAATAATCAACAATATAAATAAAAGTTTTTATTAATTACAAGGGACATCATCTTCATTGAACTATTATAATAACCCTAAATTAGAATACTTTACTGGATACATATAATATAATTCTCTACAGAAAAAAATAATTGCATAATGCATTGTTGTTCCATTTTGTCGACTTCATCACATATGAAAAATAAATTTCATTTATTTTTTATAATGGGTCTCAAGAAAACATATAATTAATTTACATGGACAATATCATCAATAATTTACCATAATCTAGATCCTCTTCAACATTTTACCATTTAATAACTATTTTAAAATTTTACTGAAAACTATTTCGAATATCAAATTATATTTTTATTTTAAAAAAAAATTTCAAATAATAAAAAAATACCTGAAAATAAATGTGGTTATTTATTTAAAGTAATTAATAGATTATTTTAAAGGAATGCAGTCATAAAATAATTGTTAAGGTGACAGATAAAGTCATTTTCTTCATATACGTTAAAATAAAACATTTTTTCACTTTGTAGCGAAACAATAAAATTCAATAAAAAGATAAAATTATTAAAAACCATAATAAAATTTCATTTAAAAAATTTATATCCATATAATCCCATTAATATAAAAAATTTAAAAATACAAACATTGAGAATAAAGAGTTAAAATTTAATTGTTAAAAGAATATTTCGTAAAATAATGTCTCATACCTTGACTCAGACTCATCATATATGTTATCAACCTAAATAACATAGTAATATTGATTATTTACTTACTTTATAAGAATTTCTTTTTTATTATTAATTTTATTTCAATTTTATAATAAATGAATCATTAATTTAATTTCATGTTTTTATGTTTTGACAATATTCATCTTATATGTCCAAAATGACACTAGATGGTCAAATTTGGTATAAGTGTTCATTAAATCAACATAAATTGATTAATAATAATAAAATATATAAATTTATTATATATTAATTTTATTTCTAAAACAAATTTAGAAATATTTCTAGAAAAAATGAACTATGTTATGATCATGGTGATTTGCTTCCATATATATTCATGTATAACAATAAATTTTGGAAAATCATTATAAAACAATGGTGATAATTTTTTTACCATTTAATAATGAAAATAATATATTTAATATAATATTATATCATTGTGTATATGTATATATATTCCATATTATGAGGCAATTAAAAAAAGCGCATCACTTTGTATAGTTGATAATCCACACATACACAAGAACAAAATAATCATTTTCATTGATTTGAATAGAGAGAATTGAAATGACATATTAACTTTTATAAATGTTAAATATTTAATTATTATTATACATAAACATTAATTTCATCACTGTAAACATATATGACAGGTGATAATGGAAAATGAATTACATTGAATTGTGATTCGGTTGTTCGCCTTACACACGAATAATGGATTCATTTACCGGTATATGGATACTGAGATTGTTTTTTGAATATATAGTAAAATAAAAACACATAATTGTTTGTGATATTATTGTTTAATATTTTTATTATGGTGGAATTTTTTTATGTTTGTGAAATAACAAACATAATTAAAAATCCATGTTAAGAATGATACCTCTTCGCTAGACCACTACTATATGACTACCTATATCCTTAATAGATTTGATTTATGATCCAAAAATGAATCTATATCATAGGGAAGGATATAATAAATGTATTTTATAAGAAATTTTATGCAATATATTCATTTATTTTTGTAATAAATAAAGAGTATGGGTGGAATTTTATATGTTGGGAGAGGATAAAATTATAAATTTCAAACAATATACTTATAAAAATGTTTTTCACATTCCAAAATTATTAAAATTGGATCATTATCAATAAATATATCAGATAAAGTAAATATATGTCGATCCAATAAAATATATACAATAGATTATGTAATATTAAACATTACCTTTTTTGTTTAACCTCCACTAAACTCGTTTTCACCAATCCCATCGATTAAGATTGTTAATATTTCCACTATTAATTTTGTAAGTAAAATAAAAATTTCTATCATATATAACAAATTATATTCAAATTCAATATAAAAAATATATTTTAATTAATTAAATTCATATAATACAAGTACTATATTTAAAAACTATACACTGATAGATAATGAAAAATATATTGTTTAATAAATTTTTTTTTCAAGATTAAATAATATAAATTTATCTCTATGATAAGTGTTCATAGTTATATGAATTTAAACTCATATTTATAGATATAAAAAATATCATTATAACATATATAATTAACATTTTATATTAAATTAATTATTTAACATGGGAAACAACTATTAACTTTAAAATAGTTTTTCTAAAAATCTGTTCCTTATAATAAATAGACATATGATAAAATCATGTATACATATTATTAAAATTTAAATAATTGGATTATATAAATCTAATTAAAAATTATTTTTATTGATATAAAATGAAAACAAATTGGAGTACAAAATTTAGCGAAAATATTTGAAATTTTAAAAATGTTATTATCATTATTATGTAAAAATTAAAAAATGTTATAAAAATGTGAAAAAATATAAACCTAAGTTTAAATTTAAATAATCATTTTAAAAAAATGAAATTAATATCATCAAATTAAAAATATACACCTTATAAGTTACACTTTTAACTTAAAATCCTATAATTAGAGTGTTTTATTCAAACTATTTCATTTTGGTTTTAAAAAATACAACATATTTTCAAATTGAATAAACTTAAATAATTCACAAGTATTAATAGAAATGGGAATGAATTATAGTATCATTATGTGGGTTGATTCATTATTCCCTTATATGTAAATTTCATCATCAATGTCATTTCAATTTTAAAAAAATGGGTATTTCATTCCCTCATATAATTTATATGTTCTCATGTCCTTATACTGCTATATGGTTCTTTAATAAATGGGTATCGTGGTGGATGACCTTATTCCAAAAAAAATTCCATATTGGGTTAACAATCTAAACAATTCATTCCTTTATAAAATATTCTATTCTAACTACACAACTTCATTAAAAAAATTTGATATGAATTTGAGACATATATTCTCAACGATGAATCTTGAAATATATTTTGTAAGAGGTATGAAATCAATTAAAATTCACAATATTAGATACTGATGGAACATTATCTATGATTACATCTAGTCTAACGAACAAGGGATATTAAAAAATTATTATTCCATTATTCATAACCTTTATTACATGGAGATATAGTTATAAAAACAAGGTCCCCAACCAAAAATTAATGATCTTTCTCCATTTAACTATATAACTACACTACCCATAATGAGATGACCTCAAGTATTTATAAATAACCTTTTTCTTCTCAGAGTCTTCCTCTACATACTATAGACACAACGCCATCATTTCTCCAACTTCAAGCAAAAACATATTGTCGGACACAACTTTCCAAATCATATGTAAATGGTACAATATATATTGTTTAATTATAACTATTATTATAAGAATACTCTAGCAATGAAATATGTGCATACCAATCTTCCTAGTAATCCATTGAAAAAAAATCACATATTGGATTTATAAATTATGTTCATGGATATTAGATCACATTGATGATTAAGAGATGTACATATTTTCTTGTGATTCCCTCCTCCATTGATGCCCCACTTCTGACGACAGTGAATGAAGATAGATAATTACCAACAAGTCCCACATCTAATTGGCCCTTATGGGTAGACCAACAATAAGGGTATACAAATAATATAGAATGGGTGGCATTACCCTTTTTAATGAAACAGAATATTTATAATATATGTGTCACCCCAAATATAATCTATGATATATATATATATATAAAGGAAATCCAAGTCCATATAACATTTATGATTAAAACAGAAATGGTAGAAATAATTTTCCGATTTGTTTACCAAAAGTAATGATATGTTCGTAGACAAAAACATTCAAGATTCATGCTAGTAAACCCCATCACATTCCATGAAATCCACATGGAAACCTAAATAAATTTTTATATATGTATGATGAGCCTACATGTATACTATGTACAAATAACAAAGTCTTACATTCACATGTGAAAAAAGAATACTAATTTTCATGTCTGAAAAAAATAAAACAAAACAATAAATAAAAACGTATACTAACCTTCCCAACCTCACCATGTCATCCTCACCAAATAATGAATTTCAGGTAATGTAATTCACTAATAATTGATAATAGGGTACCCCACACCACTCTCCCACTAATTAGCTACACACACATCCTAATGAAAAATGTCCTGACACTCCCACATCCTCTAAACATAGAACATCACAACCCAACATCACACACTTGGTACTCACAACCATATCAAGACATATCATCACATACATGGTCATCACAACCACATCAAATCCTGAAAAAAAAGTAGAATTATGAACACATCGCGTCTCAATGAATCCTGGGAAAACAGAACACATATCACCCTGAAGACACCTAGTTGAATACAACTCACCAACAAAGAACTGGGAAAACACAACTCGCATGCACACACATGTTACTTTCAAACCACATCCTTCCGAAAGAATATTGGGCTACCAATTCCTATAATGGGGATAAAAGAATATTGGGAGGCCATGCATCCATCCTCCCAGTTTGATATTTTTTAATGAGACCACTTGTGGTGATGGGTGTTTTCGGAATGTAGTAATCAATAATGGTGGGATGCATATAAAAATAAAATGTAAAATACAAGAATATAGATATATTATAGCAAACAATTATTCACATATTATGTATTCTCAAACTAACAAATATCTCTCAAAAAACCAACCATGCTACTACATCTAAATGAAATTACCACACAAGAATCCTTAATTTCATTTTGATTCCCATCAAATATAATTTAACCATTACAATTATGAATTCAAAAATATTTTAATCATTCTATTAACCAAATCAACTCGAAGAAGTCCCAAAAATTATTAATTATTTATTTATTTATTTATTACATTACTATCTAGTAAAATACAACACACAATATATAGAAATCCACATAGAAAAAGTCACACAATGAGAAACTCTAGAAAAAATACCCTTACCGGCCAAACCATGCCCTAAATTTCGACCACATCCAACACCCAAACCAATTCACAACCTGATTTCCACCGAGAAACAAAATTATTCTTATCCATTCCACAATCAATGATTCTCTCAACTGAAGATTCCATATCACCTTTCAAAAACACACACAACACAAAATCATGCTTAAAACCGGATCACCACACAAACCAAACAAAACTTATATTCCGTATTTAATAAGGCATCCCTTATATAATTCAAATTATAATTTTAGTGGTAATAAAAAAACCTATTATCATGTGCAATTCATTCATTTGTTGAATATATGTGATTAACCGGTTTCCATATGGGTGATACAACAACATCCAAAAAACAAAGCAGCACACATAATAGATATAACATATGAAAAAAACACTAATAACAACCATTTTTAGTGGGGAATTTATCCTATATAATAAATATGTCAATTTGTTTTAAAAATTTGTGAAAATTATTCAATAAATTCCTTTATAGATTAAATTTAATTGAATAGTAATTTATCTCCAATTAAGATCGAACAACCATTATCCTTAGGATTTAATAGAAAAAATCTTCCTCAATGATGAACAAATAAAGAGAGACAAGGGTATCCATACCATGAAGGTGTTCCAACATTCCTCATGTGATAATAGATCACATGACGATCCTCCAATCATCTATCCCACGTGAACTTCATCCATCCATGGATGTTTCAGCACCACAGCAATAACAAAAACAATGATACTACCCTTTATGATTCATGGATAAGGAAATTCCATGGAATAGAATGGATATATGGAAGATAAAATGTCCAAAATGACCGGACGTTCTAGAAAACGAAGGGAGAACATACATTGGATACCCATAGATTTCAAAAGAATGATCACTAAGATCAACAGATCAAAGAGGGTGGAAGAGGGTTTAGAGAAATCATCTAGGTGCTTAGGGTTCATTGGGAATGAGAGATATTTCCACAATCATAGGATTCGTGAAAACAAGAGGGAATTGAATGTTTTAAAAATATACAGCATCAGGGTATAAAACAATGTGTAATCCCATTTCACACCATGAAATTCATCAAGGTCCATATTTGTTGAAAAACAAGTTACCTATTAATTTTATTTAAATTTTCATACTCTAAAACATCTCACTTCATGAATCTAAATTTCACACCTTTTAAAAGTCATCAAATCATGAATAATTCTAGGGAGTGTTGAAAAACCAATCATAATGTTGTGAAATCAATTTTCACAACGTCTAACATTCCTTTTTCTATCATTTAAAAAATGAACTTCTCAAATTTCCCTCCACGTCTCTTCTATGAACTTCCAAACACCAAACATGAAATTAAATGGATAAGAAAGGCACATTACATTACATAAGACACCTCTCAAACAATTATTGTCCTAAATATACATATAAAATCCATGGTCTAGGGGAAACCATGAGAAACATGTGGTCCCCAACCGATAAATCCAAGGGTCTATTATTAAAATCGACACACAGATTCATCTGATCATGAATTCCATTCATATTCTCACATAAAATCTAATACTTCTCTATTGTTCTATACACCATATCCATACCAAGAATAACTATCTCTCCAACCACCATCCAGCATAAAAGAGAATGATAAAGTCTCCAACACAATTCCTAAAAGGGAGACATGGAAATAGAAAAGTTATAACAATTATTATAATCTAACTCTAACAATGGAAGGTTATATACCAATGATTTTCCAAAGTATATGATGCACTTAAACAAAATATCATCCAATTTGTGGATAGTAAACTATTTCAACTCATGTATTTGTGGTGTAATGTAGTGATGGGGCTTAACTAGGTTCCAAAATAATGTCTTAATACATATGACTCTAATTCTCTCATAGAAAAGCATCTGATTCTGAGCATACTCTAATCACCACTCTGGAGAATAATCAAGTCCATCAGGATCATGCAATACATATGCCTCTGAGTCTCCCAGCTGACACTCCTCCACTGGATCCATCAGATATGATTGCAAAATCATCTTGAATAGGAATTCTATAACACCATCGATTCATGCATCTTAGTGAATAGTTTCCAACTCCTCTAACATTTTCCATGAATTTAATCATTTTTGAACAACCTTCATCTATGAATTTATACTCATTTAATCAGCAAAGACTGTACCATTCTAAGTGGTGTATGAGATCTCAAAATAGTATTCCTAACCAAACTGTTTCCAACTACGCTGCTTTAGATTTAGTTAATGATGGGAAATGATGTTCTTCAGACTCTTGTGATATGTGAAGACCATAAAGTGCATCAAAATGATGTAATGCCTCCACAATTTTAGGGAAATACTTAATGTTACTAAATATAGATCGTGGGTGTCATTGTTATGTTTGTGGGGGTATAACTACCTATACCCACAAGATATCAATTCTTGATGTTACTTTAGATCAAATACTAATCCCAGATAGAAAGTGTCACAAAACATCTCAACCATCACAACGTCTTCTACTACTAGATTTATAGATCACTAACCATTTTCCACTTCAGATAACATAAAATTTCATAGTATTATATAATCTAACCAACATCCTCATTCCCATGGAATAACACTCCCATGTCTTGAACAAACACTTAGACAACATTCCATAGAGAAGTTGGTGTCAGATGACCTACAAGATAGTTCTAATATGCTCAGTGTGATCCTACACTAACTCTATTGGATCTGGATATCATCGATGTATAAGATGAATAACCATTATAGGAACTAATGAAATACATAGTTCACCAGCCACATGAAAATGAAAACTGTGTTCATAAAATTGAATTGCATTACTATGAACACAAAATTCCCAAACCTACAGCTAAAAGAAGTCTTCATGATATGTCCCCTTTCTCTCTCAACTAGTGATATCAAAATTGTAGATCGATCATAGAAGACCAACATGACCTTCATAGTAGGATGAAAAGATAATATATCAACAAAAGAGGGTAATAGTTCTTTTATGTCACCTGATTCAACATCTGGTAGTCAATACACATCCTCATACTACCTTCCACCGAATTTTTGAACAACAATAGAGAACCTCGGAGAAACCAACTTGGATCGTAAATGCATTACTCATCAGATCATCTATCTGAATCCTAAACTACCGCATGTCAGAAGGTTCTAACTGATATAAATCCATGGTAATCAAAGAAGAACTAGGAAATAGGTAGATCTTGAACTAAACATCATGACTATGGTTAGATTCACAATATCCTAGGAAAAAATCAGAGATCTCCCCAACACTTATGTGATCATATGCCATCACAATATTAGCTTATTCAAATACCAACTATAAAAATAATAATAGAAGATAATATATACACCGAATTCCCACATGGTAGCAATGGTCAACAATGAAAACCACATGCCATCCTTCCCCATTAGAATAAACAACTCCTCTCCAGATGTAGATGATAACAACATGTATGGAATACGACCATTCAATGCCAATTATGATGTCGTTTGGTAGAATTTTCAAAAAAAAAAGAGATTCCCAAATAACTGTTGTCATCCCATCATCATTATAAATCCACCTAACATATCAAACAAGTCATTATAACCTTTGAATAGTTTCCTTGTCACAAGGGTAATAGTGGAATCTCTCTGTCTAGTCCTATAAAATAAAGAAAACTAGTTGAATTAGTAATGAAAACATATTAAATAAAACAAATAACATGGAAGGTTACTACACAATACAGTAGTACCTCTAATGATCTTTGTTGAAGCCGGAACTACTACTTATTTTTCATATAACTAACCACACCCAGCTCCACTACCCCTCTACCGATGAATAACTTCACAACCACGCTCTGGTCATGCTCTCGAGTAAAAACCTTAGGTAGGAATATTACAATTTCGTCTCCTAATTATGAAGCATGGGCCAGCTATCTATGCAACTGACATGTCCTATTAAGAACTTGAAACTGAGGAAGAAACTAAACTTGTCTTCCTCCACAAAACTAGCCTCTTGCAGCCACTAGGAACTAATTATACTGATTTTCATAGACCCCCTAGAAGAAACTTCTTAGCCTCATGACCCAAATAAGGGCACATTAAAAACATGCACAACTATTACATAAGGGAAACTATTGATGTCGACTACATTCTATTTGAAACATAGTAATTCATAGCATCTGGAACCTACTACTAAAAACAAATCACAAAAATTACTCTGATAGATCCCACATCACAGTAGACATCTTCATGAGTTCATCCTATAGATTATATATCCCTTCTTCTAAACCAGTAGAAACGATGTCAATGTAAAAGGAGAAACAACATTCTAGATATAATATTGGAGGGCCTCTGCATGACATCTCTCATGAGAATAAATATTTAGAAAGTGAAATTGGGTGAATACAAGAAGACCCTTGAAGATGTTCTCTTGTAATCAAACTGACATACCACTCCACTAAGGGGAGATTAGGTCTTTTTTCTCAGCATTCATGGACGGTGAGATGAAATATACTTGGAATTCCTTCAATAAGTTGATCCACGACACATATTCCTCATTCCACTCCCCTAGAAAATGTGTCCACCACTAAGTAAAATCTCCCCACATCTAATTATCTACAAATGAAACCTAGTAATCCTTAAAAGTCCTGATCAAATTGAAGGTGATCTCCGGATCCTCAATCCATTACAACATATCGAGGTCCAAAACACTTCCCAAATTCTCCCACCACCATGTCAATGAAATGGAAACCATATAAATGTTAACTACCACTTCTCATCCTTCTCTGTTGGATAACACCTCCGTTGGTCAACAGGAAAGTCTACTGATCATCAACCTCCCGAGCCACCCACATACAATGACTTGGTGATATAGTTAAAAGGTATTTAAAAATTACGAATCATTAGTTGTATGGAGTTTATATTAAAAATTATTTCATATAATTTAACACATTTCTTCATCCATTTCAAATTTCCAAAGACACCCAAATAATAAAAGAACAGAAGACATTATGACACATATACCTTTCCTAGGGTTTCTACCCTACAATCAGTGTTTCCCCACTTGGTCATTTAGTAGGAATAAAGTCATTGGATTACATCATGGTGGTCGGGGGTGCTAAAATTCCATGTACTAGATTGTATTCCATATCCTATGCCTCGCACCATGATCACTTGACATCGTTTCCCTTCCATACCATGAAATCCTTATTATGTCTTACTAAAAAAATCTATACTATTTATCATTAATATACTCTTATACCATTCTATCATTAACCCTACCACTAATGATTCATCACCCTAGCATTAAATAATGGAAGAGAGATAATGAACCCTGTGTTTAGCTTCTTTTATGTGCTGTGGTGGTGACCCGCACTAAGGGAATAAAATAATCACAAAATCGAAGGCATTTCCAATTTTTTTGAAACTATTTCATGAGATAAGTTGCTTCATCCAAAATAAAATAAATAATATATATATACATAATAAATTCAAATCCATAACACATTCATGTTTAATGTAGAACAAATAAAATATCTCTAATGTACAAAGAATAATGCTTGGAGAAACACCACATCTATCAGGATTTGAGAAAGTTAATCCCAAAACGGTCTACTAAGTACTTATGGAAAAATAAAAAAAAATAATATATATATATATATGGTGGGTAAGGAAGTATGATAAATTGAATAAAAAATCCACTTATTAACATGTGAATGATGTAAAATAATTCCACAGTGAGAAATAGGAGAACAAAACATTACCTAAGAAAATATACTAACCACCTGAACCTTACCAAGGCACCATAACCAAATAATGAAATTAATGTCAATTAATATATTAATAATAAATAATAGGATACCTTGCACCACCTTCCAATTGATTTTAAACTCTTGAACCCTAATGGAAGAAGTCCTAGATCTCCCATCTCTTCCAAACACACCACATCAATACATGACTTTACACACCAAGGCCTCACAACTACATCACATATAGTCATCCAAAAATTGGGCCTCACAACAAATAACATCCCGAAAAAACATTTGAAATCATATAAAAATTCATCCCAAAGACACAACACATCACATCATGTACACACCTTTGAAAATTATACACACCCTCCCACACTTGGGAAAACAAAACTCATATGTACACATGTTCCTCACCAACCACAACCTGCCTGATGAATCATAGGCTCCTATAACCTGGAAGAAGGAATAGGGAATGGTGAGTGACCATCCATCCTCACACTGTGTTGTTTTGTAAAAACACCCTACCTCTGATTATGGGGTTGTTTTGCACAAAGTTATCAACTCGATGGAGTGCATATAGAAAACACAATGAAAATAAATTTGTATGCATATATAATAAAAGACAATCTTACCCATCCTATGGGTTCCCAATCCTACAACTTTCTCTCAAAACATCCGACCTTGAGGATACCTAAAAATTATATTACCACATAATAAGACACAACTTCATTCCAATTCTCATCCAATCTAATTTTAACGTACCCTTTCTATATTCACAATTAAATTATTCATTCATTTAAAAAATCAAACCCAATCCACTCCCATAATTTTTTAATCAATTATTTATTCCATTATTCAATTACTATTCACGATTTTACTAATCACATTATACAATAGGCCACCCATAAGAAGTCACACATGGAGAAACCACTGGCTAAGTAACCACTCCTGAAACAATCACCCCAAATCTCAACCACATCCATAAACATTACCAAAGAATTACCAAATTTCACCCCCACTATAAAAGACAATCATTAATTCCACAATAAATCTATATCCCATTCTTGGATTCTATCACACCTTCCAAACCACCTCAAAACACACATCCATGCATAAAATTGTTTCACCACACAATACAAATGAAATATTAATTCTACATTTAAAAATAATCAGTTATTTAATTCAACATATAAATTGAGGGTTTATAAAATAAAAAAAATTATCATGGAGAATCCATTAAAAAGAAGAGTATAATTTATTAACTAGTTTCTATTTAGGGTGATACCATAACAGCGAGAAAAAAGTAATAAAAATAACAGATATAACTAGGGAAAACAAAGCCAACAAAAATCTACCATTTTCATTGGAGATTTAATATCATATAATCACAGTAAAAAAATTAACCAAAGATTATAAAAGAAGTTAATAAACCCATCTTATCATTTAAATAGATTATCTATTTATTTATCCTTGATTATGCTGGCACAACCATAATCCATGGATAACAGGAGAATTTCCCCTCCCACATGATGAAAAAATAATTTGTGACCCTGGAATACATACCTAAATAAGGTTTCATAATTATTTGATTTAGAATGGTTCATGTATCAGTCCTCTGATCACCTATACAACTAGATGTTCATCCATCAGAGGACAATATGGAATCACTGCACCAACAACTACCAATAGAGATCCCATTATGAATCATGATTAACCACACACCATGGGATAATGATTAGATATATAATAGATGAGACCCTACTGAGGTAAACACATAAGAAATGAATGGAGAGCATACCTTGGATCACGAAAGATCACCAATAAATGATCACCAAGATAAAAGGTTCATATAGGGGTTAAGATGGTTCAAGGAACACATTTGGTTCCTAGGTTTCATCTGGAATTTGATAGATTATTATAGCCAATAGATTTCTGAAAACCTATGTAGCTGTAATGTTTCAAAAAAATATTGAATTAGGGGATTACATGACATTTAATCACCATTCCTTATATCAAGTCCTTCTTGGTCCACTTCTAATGAAAAGTCAATCACATATCGATTTTATTTTAATTTTCAAACCCTTAAACATTTCACATCATGGATCCATATTTCATGTCGTATAAATAAATTCATATCGTGAATCCTTCCACAACATTCCATGAATCCAAACGTCATGCCACAAAATCATGTAACACAATGTGTACCCTTTCTACTTTCACATATTAGAAGTTTAACTTCTCAAAACACCCTTCGAACATCCTTAGAGCACATCCAGTGTCCACAATGACAATGTATCATAGTATGAAGGAATAGACTATTGAATAAATTTAATTTAGATCCCAATTATTTATGAATTCCATTCTAAAAAATATAAGTTAACCAAGGATCACAATATGATAAAATACATGTAGGACCTCCGTATAACCTTACGATCTCCTCTATATATCATCATTAACGCTAATTTGAAGACATTTTTTAATAAATGGAAAGGAAATGAGTATATTCAGTTAATAAATATAGAATGAACATTGATGAATTGTGACTTCAAGATGTGTCTGAATACACAGTCATGAAATCCATAGATTTATTTAACCAATACCACTCTGGAACATGAAACAGATAAATCATTCCATTCATCAATAATAATTTTTCATTGACTTGTTGATATGTAATTTATTTAATGGTATAGTTAAAAATATATATTTTTTTCAATCTCATCAATAAAAATTGTAATATTCCTATAAGTAATGGATTTTTAAAAATTTACAATACGTGTTCCAAAATTGTATTTTCTTTTCATGTGGTGATATTTCTATTTTTCTAGAAAATTTCTCAAAATGAATGACTTTAATAATCAATATTAGAATTTTAAATTTTTATTGTTTAAATAAACAAGTATCATATATATTTCAACACCATTTCATAGTCTAACAAAAACTGTAATACATGCCAATGATTTTCCGAAACCGTTTTCTTTTAGATCATGATAATTTTTCCATTATGTAATTAACTTTGGTAACATATATTAATGTGTCCAAAATCATTGAGACAAATAATATGTTACTATATTATTGATATATTTTTAATATTTAATTTATATAAAACCATGATATATATCTATAATCCTTCCACATCATATGCACATCCCATATTTCATTGGACATTTTCTAGAATGTTTTTTCAGAAATATTAAATGATGATAACTTGTTTTTATTACCTCTAGATTTATTTAAAAGATGTTTACCACATAACATACATTCATTAAATTACATACACTATCATATAGGGAATCTATTTCTTTTCCTGCTCTATATCCATATTCTTAGTATAATGAAAATATTCTCAAAACCTTTTAATTTTCATAATTCCAATGATTTAAATAAACACAGTTTCAATAAGTTGAAAATTAAAAAAATATTACAATTAATGATACAAATAAAATATTGTAAATTCTAATAAAACATTTTAATATTTTCTTCATACATAGCTACAAAGTCTTCAAAATTTTCATTAATTCCTTGAATTTTATTTGTATCCATAATCAAAAAATATTAGGGATACATTTCGTAAGAAAAAATTGGTAAATGTGTCCCATTATATGTCATCAATATCATCTAATTATTTGGATTTCTTAGCTAAATAATATTATTTAATATCATCATCTTAAAAATTTGAAATTTAAATTGTTTACATTGGATGATATGAACAAACAAATACATTTAACATCAATTATAGAGAATTGATCCATAATTTACCTTGCAAAGGGTATGCAAACCCTCTGAATTATGGAGTTTTTGAATTCTATAATATACTCAGATTACGTATGTCAAACTAGGTTCCTTTATCTCATCTATACCCCAAACATTTATATCATGTTTCTAATAATCCATTCTATTAAAAAAATTATCTGTCATTGTCTATCTATTAAGGGATGCTGATTTGGAAGGATAATTTCCTATTAGTGCCTTTCTATAATAGCTTACATGTTTAATGTATATAAATCCATTATAAAAAATAATTATATAGAATAAGTATCATGGTAATATATGAATTAATTATCATATCAACATGACCATTTGATAATATATTTCAAGCTCATTATTTTAGTATTATCCTTTCCACTATAATTATATACACCATTCCTATGGTACCAAATAAAATTTATTGGCCTAAATGTTTACATAATCTTAACTATTATGTCATGAATTTATTTGTCATACATTTTATTATCTATAAAAAATTATTGGTCTAATGAATTGTGTAATTAGTAATACATAACTAAACTATATATTACATAGTCGATACATCTCATCCATATACATTTTTCAATAATATAATATTTTTAAAATAAAATATCATTTCATTTCAATAAAAATTAATACAAAAAGAAACATGACTTGTTTCGTGACATACCCATACATGAACACAATAAAAATATGATAAAAGTATTTCGGATTTATAAATCAGATCAACATGGGAAAAAATAATAAATAATTTATTCCAATGAAAGTTATGAAATCCCATGAAATGCATTTCTAAAAAGTTACAACTTTTTACCCAGAATGGTTATCATAATTATTTTGAAATGATTAGATATCATTACATTTGAAATGAAATAAATTAAATTTTAATTTAATAGAAATCATAAATAATTCATGTCTGTTCCATGGGACATTTATTTAATAGTTTCACTATAGATCTCTAAGAAATTGGAATAATCATTTCGTCATCTTCCAATATAATTTTTCCTACATAATAATCATTATTCAATTTGTTGGACTATCTGGGAACTCCCATCATATAAGCTATATCGGGATCATATGGGTTCTTTTATTGGGCTTAGAACGTCACAATTTTTTTCAATGGACTATATAATTTATAAATCATTTAAATATTACACATTATCCATATAAAACAATTTGAATACTATTTGAAAAATGTAAGAAATTTAAATTTAGATATGAAATTAATTTTTAAATTTTAAAAACTAATTTTAAATACCCAATATACACTAAGAAGGAATGATGGTTTATTTTTTGAAAAAATTATATCATAAAATGGACACAAATATCAAATAACTGTTATATAGGTATGGAGTGTCATTTTAACTGTATACCTAAAAAACAAGACATTTAATTTTTTGAAAATAATGGAAAAATTCAATAAAATGATTTATTATTGAATTATTTTGAAAAAAAAGAAACATAAAATGACCTATATAAATATTTTATTTCCATATATAAAAAGAAAATAATTTTATAAATGTAGACATTGTCTAAAAAGATTTGAAATATAAATATAAAATAAAATTTTTATTAAATAAAGTCCTTTAATTTGAGTATGAATAATCATGTATATTATTTATAATCAAAATTAAAAAATATTTTTTAATTTGTTTCTTTTATAAATAACCATTTTTCATTTTATTATTCATTTAATTTCAATGTAATAAAAAAATTACATAATCCATTAAGATAATGTTGGGTGGTCATACACTATTCATATCATCTATCCAAAATGAATTTTTTAGCTTTACTATGGGAGAAGATAAAGTTATTTCAACATATCATGATCAATAATAATTATGTAATTGTAATTTTTTATATATAATACTTTTAAAAAATAAGGACATATTGTTATGAAAAATTAACTACATTATTATAATTGATGTGGTACGTCATACGTACGCATGAGTTACATTTCCATTATTCAATGATCATTATGGAATGAAATTTAGAATTGATTTATATTTTATATGTAACAAAATAATATAAATAATATATTATTTAATTGAAAATTCATATATATATATATATATCATTTGTGTGATGTCGTGATGAAAAAATAATCACAGCGCATCGTTGAGGTGGTACTCCACATATATAGGTGAAGAATGATTTCATTATTCAGTGACTGAAATGTTATTTACCAAAAAAGAAATATTATATTTTAATAAAAATAATAATTTAATAATTATCATATGTATGTAAATTAAATATATCATTAAAATCACTGTGATGGTGGATTATTAAAAATTAATTACATCGGTTAACAAGGTAGTAGTCCATGACACATAGAAATGGTGGTATTTTTTCCTATTTTTTTCAATGTAAAATAATTATAGGTTATTAAATTAACAAAAAATATAAGTATATGGGATATATATTGGCATTAATATCATAATGCTTTATAAAAATTTTATGGTGGTGGAAGATGAAAGAACAGAAAAACATTCTATTAAGAATGATACCTCTTCTTTGTACCGCCTCTATAGGATTATAAAAAATCCATCATATCATCAATTAATGTTGAAAACAAGGACTATATTACATTGTTAGGGTTGTAATTGAGTTCTTAGAACTAGTATTCATTAATCTAAAAATATTAAAAAAAATTAATAGGGGAGGATTGGTGGATTAATTTTTAAGAGTTGTTGAAAATATAACTTCTGTTTTTAAAAGAAGGTGACATATACATTGTTTTCACATGATATTGGTCTTTAAAATAAACAACTAATGAGATTTATATTGAATATGGTTTTTATATAGGGATAAAAGAAAATTTGTAAATAATATATTTTTTAACACTTATCTATAGAATTTAACACCAATTAAACTTCTTTCCACCTTCATTAAGTTTAATGATTTATAATGTTTTATTTATTCATTTTGATAAAAAAAATAATTTTGTTTTAGTATAAAATAAAAAAATTTATGAATAAAAATACAAAATTAATTTTAATAAATTAAATTAATATCAATGTAATAATATATTTAAAATTAAACACATAGAAAATAGATAAAAAGAATTATTATATCGTTATTAGGGTTATGAAAATTAACCCAAAATACATTCATATATCATGTTATTGTTGGTATCTCAGACCACTAATGGGAATGATAACTATGATACTATGATGAAAACAATGAAAATGAAATTTCAACATCATTTTCAATGAGATATCTAGATCATATAATCAATAAATACCATTAAATCATCATATAAATGTGTATAATCAATGTTTATAGATCCATGGTTCCACTAAAGTCATGTGATATTGGAATATAGATGATTGATGAAATTAACAATCCCAAAAATATGGAAGGCGGTGATAAAAAAATTCTTTACACATGAGCATTGATTCCTTGTCTAATAAAAAAAGTACCTAATAAAAATATACTATAATTTAGACATTACATGAGATAAATACTAGAAAATTACATAAACCCAAATGACTATAGTAATATTAGAGAATATAAATTGAAATATTATTTAAAAAATTCAATATTTTTATTCTATAATCTCTTGAAAATAAATACCCAAGTAATAATTTATACGTTTATACAAACATTCATAACCTCTTTAATGGGTATCAAAAGAAATGAGTTCTCTCAAAATCATAATAATGGAAAAGTTAATAAATGAGTCATCAATGGTTAGATCATAAGAATGAGAGAAGGTGAAATATCTTATATAATATGACATAAATAATATGTTTTATTCACCAGACATTAAATAAATACATGTAATCCATATAGATAAAACATATAAAATGGAATGATGATGTAGAAACCCTAGAAAATAATTGTGTTCCCCTGAGATTATCATGAGCATATAATATTGAAATAATTTTTGCGAATAAGAAAATTAAATCATTACATTATAAATATTTGTTAGGTTATTTGTGATATAATTACATTAAATTAACCCATACCACACACATAGTCCAAAATTGAATTTCATAACCCCCCAGGGATAGCCTTCCCATCGAGGCTTATTTATTCATTACAAGGCCTGAAGGCCTAGTGGTAATAAATCCCATTACATATCCCAAAGGTCCAAAAACTATCACAATGTACTATTTTATTTTTATTAATGTATTAAACTACCCACATAATTACCTGCCTATATCATTCTAGCATCTCCACATTCATTTATCTTGCCTCTGTCACTGTCTGTCTGCGGACATCATGTATAATGTCATTATTGTGAAGATATTTAACCAATTAAATTATACTCTAAATCGTGTGGATTAGATAACCACATTTAGTTAAATCTATGTAATGTGAACATATTTAAAAACTTATATTTCAAGATAAAACATCCGAAAAATGAAAATTACATAATGGACATGCTGAAAATAATGTCTAATTAAGGTATAATTTTAACTAAAAAATTTAAGTAATTTATATATCCCACCCATCAAATAAAAAAACATATTAATTAGTTTCATATGAGCATGGAATAATTTATTATTCTATCAAAACATGATAAAATCATCGAATTTAACTTCTTTAAAACATCATCGTAATAATCCATCTAGAGGGAAAATTATGATTATTTAAAATACAACATCTTTCACGAAGTATAAAAAAATAAAATTCATATCGATATATATAAAATAGACTTTTATAATAGTGATGAAATTTATAATTTAAAAATTACTGAAAAACAATCATTTACAATATATTTAAAAAAAACTAAAACAATATCACGAATAAGATTTTCATTCTAAAACCCTTGAATCAATTAACAATTTATTTTCAATAAAATGAATTTATTTTGGGAAAATTATTTCATTTTTTAAATGATTAGAATCATTTTTATAATATTATAATTTTTTTAAAAAAACCCATTAATAAAATGAGGAGTAAAATATTGTTAATATATTTAAATAAATTAACAAAATTGAATATATAATTATTATTATCGTAAAATTATATAGGAACTACCGTAAAACAATTTTGGAGAATATATATATGGTGGTAGTGTATAATAGAAAAAGGATAAATAAGGTTTTCCATTAGAAATAATCATTTATTCCTTTTAACGAGTACCAATTTGGGATAATTTTAACAAATTCATAAGAAATAATGAAAAATATATATTAGAATGATATATATTTTTTTATTGATAAAAATATCATATAATTCCAATCATTGATATTTATCAATAGATAATCATGATTGAAAGTGAAATTGGAATATGAACCATTATATATTATGTAAAATTTTAATTAAAAACCCATGAATGATATATTTGATTATGGATATATAAAATACAAAAATTTCAAAAAAGTATCATATAATATGTTCATTGGTTGTATATAAATGACATAAGATGATTGAGGTGGTAAATATATATATTATTTGAGGAAGGTAATTTTGATTGATGAAACATGTATGAATTTTAAGAGTTAATAAGGACAAAATAATTCAATGTTGTATTATATATATATAAAAATATACCTTGGTTAATTAAAAACATATGTAAAGTTATTTGAAATTATTCAAAGATTCTCCTAACCATAATATAAAATTCCATGACATTTAGTTTACCTTATTTCAAATATGAAACTTTATTTCTATAAATTATATATTTCGAACATATTAATATTTTAAATATATTTTGGTATTTTTTATAAATTTATATTAAATTAATTTTCCATTTAATGTTTATTTTCATCATTGAATTTTAAATTTTTTTATTTTTTTATTTATAATTCATCATCGTGATGTCAAAACGAATTCATGGATTGATGTTCCAAAATTAATTATTAACTAATGTACTAACATATATGTTATGTGATTATTTAAAATTCCATTTTATCATTTCATGAGAGTTTTATTTAGGATTTAAGACGATTAAATCTATGATTGGGTTGTTCTTGATTCTATTATCAAGAGATTTAATTATACAAATCCTTAATTTTAATGTCACCAAACAATATAATATTCCTAACAAATTTTAATCCACCTTATTATATATATTTATGAAATATATATTTTTAATAATCCATTTATAGCGGTGTGGTAAAATAAAATATAACAACTCATAGTGGTTATAGTCCAGACATATGTAAGAACGAAAAATTAAGTTCCCACTCGGTGGATGTGACATAGTTTATGATTATTCAATTTCAATAATAATATTTATATATTTTTAATAATTAATCCAAAATATTAGTATGGAGTTAATATGATTTTGATATTGTGGATGAATAAGTATAGTTGAAGGTATTTGGTTGGATCAATTGAATATTTTTTTGATATCCCACATTTTTCTTCACCAGAAGACTTCATAATATCATATTGTAGTTAAAATAAATCTTCTAGGATATTATAATGAAATAATGTAAACTAATTCGATAGTGATTTTCAAGATGATATATAGAGTGTATTTAAATATGTGAGAAATGTGGTGCCATTTTTCATTGGATGGGTGTGTGGCTCCTGTAAATACCATTATAAATAAAATAAAATAAATTAATTTTAATTTGAATGTATTTAAAAATTGATATTTTTTGTAAAATATGATATATCACGTAAAACAAACCCCATATAATCAAATTAAAACAATTAATTCATATAATTGTGTCATTATAATTTTGGCTAACTCAATCATTCGAACCATTGTAACATTTGTCATAGTGATTTTTTTTAACGTGGTATCTTCTCATTATTCAAAAATTATATTTTTACCATATTGAAATTTTTTAAAATTAAATTACAAAAAAGCGTATCAATTTTAAAAAATTTAATTTCATCATTTAATAAAAATAACACCAATATAGATACATAATTTTTAAGAAAAATGTTATTTATTAAAATAAATTTATAAGAATTCATATGATTTTATACTCGAATATTGTATTTAATTTACTATAATTAATACTAGTTATTGATTGACTAAAAGAGATGATTTATTTGACTTGAAAGTATATTGTAATTAGAGTGTAACATTTTACTTTATTAATTACAGGAAACTAAGAAAATTCTAATTTTACTTGTGTGAAATACTACATATAGAAAAAAGTGTCAAATATTAATTTATTAGATCAAAATGATATTTTACAATAAATTATATCCACCATTTAATAAATATTATGTTATAAAATTTGGTTCATAGTCTTTTATTATACTTTTATATCAGATGATTTCATAAATTTTACTGTATTTATACAAAATTATTTTTAATTATTCATTTAAAAATCATTATTAATATAAAAATATCAATAACACACACTATGATTATTTTTTATACTATTATAAATTATTTAATTAATCTATATATATCAAAATAAAAAATTCTTAATTTGAATTTTTATATGATATGATAAATTATAAATAAAAAAGAAATTTAAATAAAATTTCCATTATTCACTAAATGTTCTTAATCATGTTTCATATAATTTACCTATTAAATGAAATATATATATATAGTGTTTAATAGAGTATAAAATTACAAATTTTTTTAATCATATTTGAAAAGTGATGATTCTAATATAATATCATAAAATGAATAATAATAAAATATATATTTTTGAAATATATTCATTTTAAACATTAAATATTATTAATTATTTGATCTCACAATTTATGAATATATAACTTGTTTCTATTTTTATTTATAATGATTTTTATTCTTGAAGAATTTTTTTTTATTTTTTGTGTCTCAAAAAAGGATTTCATTACATTTGGCGAAATATTATTAAAAATGTATTTAAAAAAAGGAAATATATTCTAAAAGCTCATGTTTTTACATTATACAACTTAATTAAATTCCCTCCCCCCAAATTTATAATTATCACTGACTAATTAAATTATATAAGGGAATTTTAATTATGGAAAACAAGATCAATATATAATTTATTTAATGTTATAATCATAACAGTCATAGAGGATATTTATTTTTCCTCCGAATAGTTTTACCCGTAAAATGATATTTCACTATGATATTTCGTATTAAATTATTGGTGTGATGTTTATTTTCTTTTAGAAATATTCATATATATAATATTTTTTCTATTACAAGAATTTTATCATAATACCTCTTCAAATATGTACTATATCATCAATTTTATAGTATTATCATGATCCTTTTAAGTGGTTGTCATTGCATGGGTTCGTCATTATTCCCTTTTTCATGGATGTATTTTATTCCCATTATCCATTATAGATAATTGATTAGAGAATGAATTCCATAAAGAATAAACTCTATGAATTTTAATAGTGTAATTATATGTGGAAAATTTTTGGGGACCATTATTTGAGTTATTTTGTTGGTATCCCTCATTATATTTATTATTCAATCGAGGTCATGATATAAAATTATTCCAGACAAAAAACATTGTCCTATTATTTTGAGAAATTCATTTTTATAGTTATTACAGAATTCATGAACCATATGAAGTATAATCATATTTCACCAATTCTTATGTTCAGAAAAACATATATAAAGCTCTATCTATATCTAATATGGTTACTTACTTATTTTCCTATGATTTTATAGGCTTTTATAACTTCGATAGATGTGATAGGATGGTCAAAAGATCGTAATAAAATTTAATCATCACATTTGGTTTCACAATCAGAAAATCATTGTATTTCACATCATTCCACATGATAAAAGGAAATGCATTTTAATTAAACTATAATTTTATGTAAATTAATTTTGAGGCAAGAAAAAATTTAATTTATTTCATATATAAATGTAAGTGGTAAAGAAAAAAAATCTACTCTTAAATTATTATAAAAACGAAGAATATTGTCCTCGTGTTTTCACTCTAGGTTATCCATTGTTATATTTTTATTTCATTCTCAAACCAACATTGTTATATAAACTAGAAATAAATTTTATGTAAATTTTACATAATACTTTACAATGATTATGATGATCACAAATATCATTACCCATGGAAGTTCCAAAAAATTGGTAGAGTTAGGACCCTTTTTTATGCACTAGGTGAAGATAAATTTTCTAACCACCAATCAAATTTGATTGTTTTACCCCTATGGGAATATATGATAGGGAATGAATCCACATGTTTTTATTTGATAAAAAATATGATTTATTATTCTTGCATTATCTGATCTAATTATGAAACAAATATATTTAATAATGAGGATTTAAAAAATATAAATTGACTAAATACTAATGTACTTTATTAAATTAATATTAATCATTATTTATAAAAAATACACAAAAAACCTAATGTTGATAGTTTAATGAATCTTAGATTAACTATATATAAATTATATTACTCATATTTGTGAATATCTATGAACAATCATACAATATATTAATTATTCAAGTCATTAGTAATGTTATTGTTATCATCATTATATTGGGAATTGGAAATATAGGAATTGTTTGAGCTGTAATTATTAGTATGGGAAAAATATCTACATTCCATCGATGGTTATATTTCAAATTTTCCTTGAGTGAAATCTGTTAGTGACATAATTTGAACAATATCAGTTATCCGAAAGGAATAATTGATGGTCATGTTTTTTAAACAATATATTGGTTATGCCCCATCTAAACAATAAAACTAATTTATGATTATTTTATAAAAATTAATTTGGCTATTTAGCGGTGATGAAGATATTATACCCATGAAAGGAATGTTTGGTGGGTTTTTTGTAGATTAAAAACTAGGTAGATATTATCAGCCACCCAATAGAATCAATTAAATTTGTATAAAGGAGGAAGACTCCACTAGTAAATTGATGGGAATCCACTTGCTAACAAGTGTTTCTCTTATGTATCATTAAATCTTCCAATAGAAAAATATCCTATTATTGGAGGCCACCATGTAGTTTGTGGAGGACAATGACTCACTATTGGCATCGTTTGGTATGCATCAGGGTCTAAATTACTAAATATGTTTTAAAAAAATCAATTAAAAAAATTTATCTATATTAATACACTATCAATAATAAGACACTATGATATCTCATCCATCTATTTTTTGAGATATCATTTCCTTCCATATCCTCCATTGGACACCCATAAAACAGATCAATCATTTCATTCCAAAATATTAATTCATTTATTCATATAGTGAAATCATTTTTAATGTCCATGATCAAATAAATTTTATCCCCGATATCTTTATTGGATTTAATGGAATTGACATAATATTAAAATTTGTATTTTTATCATTTGATGAATAACCAGAGTGATTCCAAGTATTTTCATTCGATGAACATTTTACATAAATTGTTATCTATGGGACATCGTACAAGGTAAAAATGAGTTTTTATATTTTTTTGGTATTTTCTCATATTTATCATGAACATATAATTATAATAATGATGGATCGTGAATTGTTTTAGGAATATATGATGAAATTTGAGTCATAACATGACACTTTTCCACAAAAAATTTACAAAATTAGGTTTGGCTGCCCCTAAAAATAATTCATGTTTATTTGGGTATTATAATGATTATTGAGTTTGTGTTTCTTTACCCAATATTGAAAAATTTTAAAATGCAATTTTTTATTGTGTTTTATGATTCTACAATTTTTTTTAATTATTTAACTTATTTTTATATTATACTATATAGTTGGATTCTTTAGTTTTTCTCTATATCTTCTATATTTGATGTATTTTTACCCATATATACTATATCCATATGAAAGATGTTAATGAAATTGATAGGGATAAAAATGGTTTTCACATCTGTAGGATGTTTCAAACTTTTTTTTGACTTATCTTATTGTTGGGGGGTCATTCATGTTTGTAGGATGTTCCTTCTAGCATGGTGTCTAAGATGTTATAGGATGTATTTAATAAAAAACCTATATATTATTGTTGTATGATATATTCTATTCATATTAATATTTATAATTTTATAAACTATTATATCTCAAGAACTTATGTAATGTTCATTGGTGGTGTCCAACTGGGTCTTTTACTCACACCCATATTGAATATTTCTGTGTTTTTATAGATTTAAATACCAGGGATTTAATGAAGGGAATGGTATATATAGATAATGGTTTATAACATTTAAATTAGGGTTAATTATGTGCCATATAAACATTATGTTGGATGGTAAAAAAAATTGAAGTACTTTCTTTATAAAATATCATCATCCACAACTTCTATGGATGTATCTTCATAGTTTATGTTAATGAGTATAATATGAAATAAAAATAAAACACTATTACGTAATTAATATGATTTTTATTATTTTTATCCATTTGAGTATGAGGATGAGTGAATTAGGTTTTTGTAGAATTTTTTCTTGAACATTGTGGTTTGGGTCGGGGATGTAAATATGCTATTTGAAAAATATTTTCTTCAAAATTATTACACTCACTTCATTATTTGGGGATAGAGTAAATATGAGATATGAATATAGGGACTCGGGTAATGGGAACTATTTCAGTGCTTGCTCATCACTACATAGTGGAATTCCGTGTTTCCAAAACATATGAAATGATGTTCATGAACATTATCGTTACAATTTATTTAATTCACTATTGGAAATGAAAATATACTTTATATAATGATATATGTAATTTAGTGTGTATTCTTGAATTGCATTTAGGAATGTAGTATCACATTTCATATTTATATAGAATTAATTTTATAGGCACCAACTAATTTATTTCTTTTTGAAAATATGATATTTTATTTGGATTCATTGTTTTATTCATTTTTACTTTATCATTATTGTTAGTTTCTCTACAATATTTATATTATTGTGACTGATATGTAGGTATTAGATTATTGACATGGGTAATGGGAAGTGTTAATGGTTTTTTCCTAGATATTGTGGCAAATGCTTTTGGTTGAATGTTGTTGTGTAGTATTGTGTGTGCATATAATATTTTTCTATTATTATTGTATTAGATATTATATTTATCAATGGTTTAAACTATAATTTCAAGAAATTTAAATTCTTAAATGTATTATATATCAAGATTCATCATCGATTCCATAGAAGTATATTGTGTAACATAACCCCTTGGATACTTAAGAAACATATAATACATGTATGGATGTTTCGATAATGTGATGAAAAATGACATTAAATCATTACCTTGTTCTTGAGAGGTTGAGATACCATTGAGTTTGTAATAGGTAAATTAATTAACTTGGATCTGTTCAAAAAAAACACAAGAAACGAACTTAGTGTATAAGCTATGAAATATAGTTGTTTTAGAAATCATATGGCTATGTGGATTCAAATCAAAAAAATGGTATTTGTAAAAGAATAGTGGTTTATACTATTTTTTTATGTAATGAAAAATTGTGATAGAGGTTGTATAGTTGTTCATTATTACTTATAATCCTTAGTTAGATGCATAGTTTTATAATATGATCCAAAATTTCAAATTATACCTCCAATGCATATTATTGATATCAGATGTGCTTCGGATGTTCAATTTTCACTTGTTATGTTTATCTATAATAACATATTTATTCCCTCTATTATGATGGTTTCATATATTGTTTGGTATAAAAGGACATTTCATTCATCATGAATCTGGAATGAGGTAGAATAATCTTCAATTGTTTTGATATGTATGGTACATAGGACTCAATGTGGGATTTTTTGATTCATAAATATATTGTTATACAATATAAATGTTATATTTATTTTAATTATAGATTGATATGACCCATGAATTTCATTAGGGTTGATAATATTTCTGTTTGGGTGTCTGATCGGTTAGCTTATAGGTGATATATAGTTTAGGGGAAGTTGGAACCATATAATTTATTTCCATTCATGGTCATTGAATTGTTTAGGATTGTGTCATATTTATTGAATCCTCTTCCAAGGTGTCAATTATTGAATTATTTTTTGTATCTCACTATTAAACTTACTATAATGGTCTATTAAATTTGATCTACTCTTAGGATGTAGAGTAAGAACCAGATGGATATTTCTTGCAAGAACACATTCATATTGTTGAACACATCAAGGAGGTTTTAAGTTGGAATAATGACCCCTTGTATCTGTTATAAGGATTAATATATATGCTCAAAAATTAATATGTGGTAGGAAGATTATTTTTCTTGTTCATTGTCGTATGATATCTGAATAAACCCTTTTGGATAAATATCTATGAAGTGAAATATTAAGTTGAAATTATTTGAAATATTTATTTTATATATTCTTGTGTAAACATTTATGTAGAATGTGGAAAACATATTAACACATCTTTTAGAGGTTTTGTGTAATTCTCTATGTAGAATATAAGAATAATATATTTGGATAGGAATCGTGTATCTTGTAATTCTAGGGTAGAACAACTAGATAGATTATGGAATCATCTGAATCCCAATCTATGTTGTGTATACCACTAGCCAAATGGTGGGGGTCCTGGGATTATGTGATTCTACATATAGGCTATATGTTCACCTATAAAACAATTAAATTCCCACCATTTTAGAGGAGTATTATGCTTTTTCGAACCCAAACATTCTCAATTTTTTCATTCAACAAGTTATCACATGACCAACAAGACCCTAAGACCTATAAATTAATGTTTTTTATTTGTTCTCTTTCCCTTTTCCTTCCTCCATTCGACCACCATATGAATGGTTGATCTTACTTTTTACATATGGTATTATCTCCCATTATCTATAACATTATTATTACCTTATTCATTATCAAAATCAATTATGACATTGACTTCATGATTATATAAAATTGTTTTGAAAGGTTTTGTCAATGTGTTTGTTTATCATTGAAAAAATTGGAACATCGACTAATGGAATTGTCAAAAATACATTATTAAATCTAGTTCATTTGATTGAATTAATTTTATAGGGTAATATTGATCTAGCTTTTCATTTTTTTGGTACGGTTTCTCTGTGATGATCATCCTATAATTATAATAATACTTAATCATTAATGTTTCTATTATTATTTGGTCAATTTTGAATAATACACTAACCCATGTCATTAAAAAATTATTGCACCTATGGTGGGTGGTTCTTATCAATTTTATATATTTTACTGGTTTATGGAATTATTTTTTGCAATGAATAGTAATCATCATCAAATAAAATATTTTATGTTTTCTGGTCTATTGTTTTTTTACAAGGACCCATTCTTGTTATGATGTGATGATTTGATCTGTCAAATTGGAAATTGGTTTTCATGTTCTATTCACATTATATTATTTTTTTGAATTTGGATGATCAATATAGACTATCCCACATATGATGGATGTGCATGAAATTGATCATAATGAACATGGGTTTCCATTATATGGTATGCAAGAAATATATTATACATATAATTCCAACAATGGGGGATATATACATCAATGCTCAACATACATGGATATTACATCAATTTAAAAAAATAGTCAGGATATTAAAAAAAGTAAATACATGAGGACCTTAATAGTTTAGTAGATTAGGAATTATTTAACAAAATATTCTAATGTGTAAAAATATATTAATTTTATTTCCATAATGATATCCCCTTTAGTAATTCTACCTAAAACCATTATTAATATCCTAGGGGAAGGAAACATAAAAAATGGGTGGTCTCGAATGATCTATAAAAGTATATCATGGTAATTCCTAATAATATCTTAAATATAAGGGTATGAGAACAAAATCATAACAATTTAATATCATTCCCTGCCTCTCAAATTTTATAAACATGAGACATATCATAAAAATTTGTAGTTTAGATGACATATATTATTAGATAATTAATAACATGAACCATGTGATCATATCAAGGTAACAAGATATAACATTTTTTGAAAACATAAAAATATGTAATATCATTCCCTATATGTAAAGAATTGTTTCAATATACATTTTAGGGAACATTATGGGTACTACACATATTGGGATGGACACACCACTATCCAAAGTCATTCACTTTTCCTTGTAAGCTATATGGGGTGCCCACTGTCACATAGTGGATCGGGTTTCCCCCTCATCCAATAGTAGATCTGGATTCCCTATATTCCTTATTGGATCAATACCATGAACTATATTTCTATAATTATGTCTTGAGAAATAAATATATACCCCATGCAATGGATGGTGATAATTTTCCCACCTATATCATAATGAATTCATACAAACAAGTGACAGAAATTCATAAAAAATCATATCATGCCATTATATATAAAATGGGTGTCATTAACTTGTAAACATTTTTTATCCTCTAAAAAAATACAGGTTACATAATCATTTCATAAAAAATAACCCATTAAAATAAGTGGTTTTCATAAAAGTATATATCTTTATATACAAAGGGTTTTATAAAATATTTCAATAAAAATAGACCATTCAGTTAATTAGGATTAATGGTTTTAGTATATCATATCCCATGTAAAGACCATAATGTAACCAATTATTACATCTTAGCTGGAGATGTATTTTTAAATACCCCTTTTAAAAAACCTTTATAAAATGTAAAATTAGAAAAATCTTCTTCATTTAATTGAAATTTTAAAAAATATAAATTAATAATTAAAAAATAACTAAAAAAATTTCTTGGGGGATAATATTTTCCCTTTAAATACCACATATAAAACACAATGCATTTTTTCATCCTTCTTTTAAAATAACATTGATAACATATAATGGACTCATGAAAACATATTTAAATCCTTTTTCATTGAAAAATTGTAAAATAATCCTTAAAAAATTAAAAAGTTTTGAAATATAAAAAAAATTGAAATAAATCATTGAAAAAATTCTAGGAAATCATATAATGAATTATTTGAAAATAAATGAAAACATTTCTATAATATGAAACCATTTTAAAAAACATTTCTTTGAAAAAATACATCAAAATAACATGATTAGAGATTATTAGAAAAATATATTTCTTTACAAAATTTAAATATATAAAAATTAAAATTAGCCACAAAAGAATGATGGTCATTATGGTGGAAAAATCTGTACATGCTAATCAATCTTTTTTCATCATAAAATGTTTATAAAAGTACCATGACTAGATAATGACAAGTAGATTTGATTATTAAAAATTATTTTTTTAAGAAATGTTAAACAAATATAAAAATTAATTTTATATAGAATTTTATAATAGTATAACATTTTTGAAATCATTTTTAGAAAACACGTTTTTGAGAGGACACAAATTTCATTCCAAAGTGCTAGTTATTGTCAGATTTTCATAAAAAAGCTTCTATATAATCATAACATAAAAAAGTGAGTTAAAAAATTGCAATAAAATATTAAAATATCTTTAGCAATAAATGGGTAATAATATTGAGTTTTTCCATTTTCAAGTGGTTCATATCATTTAATCAATTTCTGAGTAATCATAAACAACCCTAATATATGATTAGATTTTAGCAACAAACTCTTACAACACTATATCATTAAATAATAATTCCCATGTATAATATCGAGAAAAAATTAATATTATATTATAATTAACATAATTTCATATATGATATAAATTGTAAAATTAATTTTATACACCTCATAAAATAATATAGGTTCAAAAATAACATGTGCCATAATAAATGAAAAATTGAGGAAAAATTAATCAACTGATTTGGTATATTTTTGAAAAAAAAAACCTCAAATATGAAAGATCATAAAATAGATATTTAAATAAGAATAAATTTTATTATATGAGTCATATAAAAATTCTTTCATATGTATATAAACCACAAAAAAAATAAGTGGTGAATAAGGGAATATTAAGAAAAAAATATAAGTTAGATGAGAAAACAATAACCTGATCTTTTTAATTTCATTATAGACATTAAATACTACATTATAATAAATTAAATATTATTTTAAGTCTAACACCGCACAATATAAGTATATAAACTCTGAAATGTTATTCTAGTATGACTTTATAATACACATTTATTAACAATTCAATGTTAACATTCTATTTCGGTAAATATCTACATTGATTTTCATATTTGTTTTGACTATTTATTATTGATAATATTAATTAGATCATGGATTACTTATTTATGAAAGGGAAATATAATTTATATATAATTATTATTTATTATAAAAAAAATTAAAACAAAATATAAAATATTCTTATATAAAATGTAATACTCTATCTTAAGAGATGGTATGTCATGCATACGCATAAAAACTATTTCTATTTTCTTGTTGTATTACTTCAAATAATGTAATTGATATATTTTCATATATATCTATAAAATAATTAAATTATAAATACTATTTCATATATACAATATATTTTCACTAAACCCATCATTAATACATTTCATGTAAATTATGAACGAATCACATGGATTTAAGGAGGTGGTAGTCCAAATGTCCACAAAGAATGTTATAATATTTACAAAAAATGGAAATAATAAATGTATATTTTATATGATAATTAAAGCAATAGATAAATCATAAATACAATTTATATAGTATAATCTCATAGTGTCAATCAAAATTTCTAACCATATGAATAGGAAATGGAACCAAAAACATCATCATTCGTGAGTCGGTTTTTTTTTGTACATAATAATGGTAAGGTTATTAGCCCTCATATGAAAGTTATCATAATATTAGGTGAGAAAATTTTAATTATAACAACTTACTCTATATTTAATAAATTTTTTATTATGTAATTATGGAATAAAAATATATTATGGGTGTTTAATGAAAATAAAATAAAGGTACTTGATAATGGTCGTCACCTCTTATTTGGGTAACTCTTCTTGGTTTTTACCAAAGGTAATCCATGGTTGGATTTTTATCACCACTATATGTTATTATGATGATGTTAGGATTGTTGGGAGACAATTTGGGAAGATTTTGGGTGAGTTAATGTGTCTTGAGAGGTGTGAATAAGGGGATTATTTAATGCATATTCCAGTATATGATGAGTGGAATTCTTGGGAATTCTAAAATGTAAGAACTAATAGGAGTTCCCCCATACCAAATATGTTTCAATGTAGAATAATAATAAAGTATATTGAAATTATAATAGATCCAAATCCTCACTACACAACAAAAAAGATAATATTTTTTGTTCCTTATTTTTTTATGTTTTCTTATATATTCCATTTTGGATTTTCATTTTTGTTTTTCATTTAAGAAACTATTTTTCCAACCGATGTAGTTTAACCAAAAAGACTAAAGTATGGTGTGATTTATTTATTAATATATAACACTAAATTATAAATAAAATATCTTATTTAAAACATAAAAATATCATTTGTATTGGGAATTAATTTTAAATGAAGGTCATTTAACATGCAATAAAGCTACTTTAAACCCATCCATGATAACAATTTTTTTAATATTTAGGGGTCTATTTTTTCGTTATAAAATTAATTTGTTTATAATATATCTTTAATTTTAATTTTGACAATATTAATATATTTTTAATTTAAAAATATATTAACATTAGTGGAACTAAAATCTATAAATTTTAAAAATGTGTATCATAATAAAATATTTTACAAAAATAATGGAACACAATAATTCATTAAATATAAATTTCATTTAATATTTTTAGAATCAATTATTTTATATTATAAATGGCTAAATAATCCATTCATTAGAGTTTGTTAATAATTTAATTAAACTAATTCATCTAAAAATAATAATGATAAATAATAATGACAAAAACAACCCATTTACAATAAAAAATAATATTCATGACAAAAAAACATTTTTATCCATATTTTAATATTTTATAAATGATAAAGTTTGTGAATTATCTATTTTTTTATTATACTTACTTATCATTTCGAGAAGGGAACATTAATTCTCAATTATCCAACTAACTCATAAAATTAGAACCATTAATTGATATAGTCAAAATGTAGAAATAAAATATATTGTGAACTAGTATGAAGGACCTTTGGACACATATGTTTAATGGTTTTTCCTTTTTATGTTTAATATTACCTTAATAAATATATATAATTTTAATCACTTTCTCTAATAATTTTGGTAAAAAAAATTTGTGAAATTTTTTCAATTCAAATATCAAACTGATTTTATTTTTTTATGAACATTTATAAAAGTTCTATTCATAGATGAGGCGAAATTAATCAAAAATCTTATCACATATACATGACCAGAATAATGGTTTTTAAAGTAAAAATGTACAAAAGTTCAATAATTTTTAATATCTAAAACCATATAAAAAATAATCCAATGACTTAAATTGGATTAATAGTGTATATATTTTATATTATTAAATTAAAGACTAATTTATTATATAATATTCCAATAAATTTTTTTTACAATAAATGATGTTCTTAACTAAAATGTAGTATTTTTCATTATTCATCAAGAAAATGATACATCATAAAAATATTTAAAAAAATTCCACCAAAACTAATTTTAACATTCTAAATTTAAAAGTGATGTTCATTTTGACATAAAATATTTATAATACTAACAAAATATTGATTTACAAACAATTGGTCCATTAATGGTTATAATACTTGGTCTTGCGTTTTATGTAGGTTATCTAATGACTTTGACATTGTGCACAACACAAGACAAACATAGTGTTTCATGTACCATAAGATAATCTAATTAATAAATGTACATTATATAACACATCGATATTTTTTGAGATATATTATTTTTAATTTTATTTATGTCTTGTGTTTTACTCTACACCATGATTATCCTGGGCTATACGTAACCCTGTATTAGCTTGTAGTATATGCAACAATATGCATGGCTTGTAATGCACATAATTTCATGTTCTTTTGATATAATTCCTTTCAAAAAATATTGATTATATATTTTTTTCAATGTATAAATGAACTAAGTTTGGAATCTGTTATATGCAACAAAAATGGAATCTTTCACTACATGCAACACAAATATGAATTTCATTACACGCAAGAGGGACCTTACTCGAAAACTTATGTTGTGTGAGATACTGAGTTTCACTAAAAAATTATATATTATTATTTAAATGGAATTTAATCAATCTTTTATGAATTTTATTAACCAATATTTTAATTTTATTTCACATTCGCATTCATATAACACATGATGTAGGAAAAAATCCAATTTTCATATAAAAGAATAATTTTTCCAAAAAAATGTCGTTTTACCTTTTTTTTGATGGAGCAAAAATTTTAAATCTATTTTTTTTACAATTTTAAAAGTTATATATTATAATATAAAATTATACGTTAGAATTTAATCATAAAAAATTTACATTGGAAAAATGTTTTATTTTTTTTATAACTTGCATATTTTTATAAACTGTTAAAATACAGTAAATTTTTATTTAAACAAATTTTTTTCATCGAAATAATTTATATTTATAAAAAATATTATATAATTGTTTTAAAGAACAAATAGATTATATTTTTATTTTTTAAGACAATTTATGTCATTATAAATAATTTTACATTGAATTAATATGTAATAACATTTGAATCTTTTGTAATGTATTAAACAAAAACACGTTTTTTCGACAACATGATTAATTTAAATTAACAACTGCAACATCTGTGTTGTGAATTTAGAAAAATGGATTCCATTTTTATAATATTAATTTTCAAAATGTGTAAATAATTAGTTTTTATTTTTGAACTTTATAAATAGTAAAACTAGTAATTATCGTATTTACCATGGTTGATGGGTAAATCTTGTAAATAAGGCTAAACAATAATATAATAATAATATTAAACTACACACACACATGAATTAATCATATTGGATGATATATGTATGACCCTGGGGATCTTGGAGTCTATTTTGGGACACCATTGATTCACTTAGAAGTGAAAATGAAAATTTATATGAATTAATTTAAAATAAGGTTAATTATAACCTATACCAATATTTTTTACAAAATCAATTTTAATATGAGGTTTTATAAAAAAACTATATGTTTATAAAAATTCACTAAAAACATAAAATTATTTCCTACATCATGGTTGTTTATTTAGTATTTTTAGATATTATATAAATGTTTTTATTTTTGACACAATAAGGATGCAGTGATTACCTCATTAATAAAATATTCAAATAAATGAATTTATAAATATTAATATAGGTTTAATTAGAATATTTTTATGCCATAAATGAAATTTATTTATTTCATTGACATATTAGGGATGATAAATTTCCTTTATTTTTGAAGTAATATGGTATTTGTAAAAAAATTTAAAAGTCATATATGAATAGTATCCAAAATTGACATAATTCATAAATCAACACCAAAAATAGTTTGTTAAATGATATTAAATTCGTAAAAATATAATATTCATCTAATTGGTAAATATGAGTCCAAATATTTCATATATAAATTTTTTTGGGTTTTTAGACAAGATATAGTAATAAAATTAACACACACTGTGTAAATAACAAGATATTATTTTATGATAAAAATGAGTAAAATTAGGGTAAAACCAAAATAGAACGGAGAAAAAATATATTCGAAACCTTTAAAAAATTATTGTGTTATAGCTATTCAAATACAAATCATCATATCTTACAATTAAATAAGTTTTTACAATTTTAAATAGAAATTGAATTTATTATAATTAGTATTTTTGAACTTTCTTAAAGTGGCCCTCTCCTCTCTTATAAAATGGAACCCCCTCCCTCTACTATTCAGTCCATTTCAAAATTTGAAGCTCTGAAAACCCCTAGAACGATATCTTATAAACATTTATATTTACATTCTAGAGGTTCTGGTCTTCTAAAAACAAACTCTAGTGCCCTATAAATAAATTTATAGGAGTTACGCAAGAAAGAGATGATCTCTTCTACCGATTCATTCAAATTACATTTTCTAATACTTATTCTTATGTATTAAATTAATTATAAAGTAATAAAATTATTATAAATCATATAATGATATGTTATTATAAATATGAAACTACCCTATTTCACTGTCTATCCATCCTATGAAATACGAAATCACCATGTGTGCGTACGTACAGATTACAGTCCCCACGCCGTTATTTAATCAATATTTCACCACCATGTCAGATGGATGGGTATAATGGTGGAAATAATAAATATTATTAATTTTAATATTACATTATACTAATTCATATATATTATATACCATCCACTTCATTAGCGTTCAAAAAATTTTGGAATTATATCATTAATCGTGTGTATGTACGGATAACCATCTCTCTGATGCGATGAGATTTATTCTCTAAGTTAACCATTTAATAATCATAATATGGTATTTATAATAAAAAATCATGAAATAAATGTCATAATAATTCTATAGGATTTATGTATATATTTATTTCATTTACCTACATGCATTTAATTTACAAGGGAAACGAAAAAAACATTAATGCATACATACATCCAACCATCTCTATGAACGATGTATTCTATTTCATTTATCTATCTATTATATATATATACTTGATATATATGATATAAAAATCATGTGGTACATTTTTCATGTATATAAATAATGATCTATGTAATAATATCATGAACAACAAGCCCCAACACATATGATAAGTGAAACGATTATTACAAAAAACATTTCTTTGTTGTGGAATAGACAAATGAATGTGTAATATAAATTCGTAAGTGAATAATATATGATACCATGAATATTAATATGGTTATTATAAAAGTTAATAATATGTTTAAACCCAATATACAATAGTTTGAGACACACACAAAAGGAAGTGGACCTAAGTTAACTGTTATTTTTGGATTCTCATTCTTATACTTGAGTGTTTATACGTAACTATTTTGTAGGGATATATTCATTATACATGTCCTTGTTATATAAAAACGTTTTAATACATAGTTTAACATTATTATATGTATATTTAATGTAATTTTTACACCTTTTTTAATTTCACTACATTGTATTGAAGGAACTTTTCATTTCATTACAATACGAGTTAATTTTTGTCACTTCTAGTAAAATTATGAGGATAATGTTTTTTACATATACAACAAAAATGTAGTTTTTTTACATTTTAATGATGCATATTTTTCATGAATATTCCTCTACATTATTTTATTTTTATTTTCATTTAACTTATTTTTTTAAAAAATTCCTCACATATTGAGATAAGAAAATTTTTTCAAAGAAGAAAGGATATTTTACTCAAGAAATATGTTCATGTTTTTTATCATAATTATTTTCCATATAAGATGATATATGGTTATTTTTAAGACCATATTATTACTCCGATTTGAATATGTTATGGTGAAATTATTTTTATGATGTCCTTTTATCTTATATGGATTATGTTATGATGGTATATTGTTTATGAATCCCAATTTATTACATGGGATATGCAATGATTTTTTATTTAGTATTTTGTGGAACATATAAATAATATTTCATTATGAGATGTGTGTGACCTATATCTCCCTCTAATTCATTCGGTAATGATTTATATCTCCTCAGATAGTCATGGTCTGGACGACATGTAAACCTGGTTCAGTAATGGACTTCGTTCACCATGATGGTCTTGGAAGCAATGCCTTGGAAACTATGTAAATCAAAAAAATTTCTTATTAGTTTTCCAAAATTACATGTTTTATTCCTATGATATTATATCATTGTAAATTTTACTTTATGATCCATGACTAACGTACATCCAATATTTATGACACTACTCATGATTTTGAATTTTAAATTTTATGTTCATGTTTTAACGTTTAAATATTTACGGAATGTCTTATGTTCTCTATGTTTACCATTATGGAGAATTTGAGCTCACTCATTCTATGTTTTCTTTTCCCCGTGATATAAAGAATGGTTTCATGTAGGGAAAAAAGGGGAGGATATTTATGGAATATGTTGAAGATCATTCACCTTGATTAGAATATTATGTTCTAAGTTTCAAAAGTCAAAAATATAATACAATCATTTGGAATTGGTTTTATTCATGTATCATGTATTCCAAAAATGAAATGTAATGTCCATGTACTTCAAGAATAGATCTCTACAGATGGTATCAGAGTAAAGGATTATTCAGCCTTTGTAATCATGGATGTGAAAACATTAGTGAGATCCCTAGAGATATTTCAAAGGTATGTCAAGGGATGTAACAAAGGTTAAGTATAAATATACGATACAATCATAAAATTATGATAACAATCATGGAAAAATAATATTAAACCAATGATGTAATATGTTGATGGTACTTTCCCTTGATTATGTTGTTTTCCATGGGTGATATTTACCTCTCACACAATTGTTTTTGGTTTATAGAAAATGAACTGAAACACGAGGATTCATGTTAATAGATAATTTGATAGAAAATATAATGATATTATTAATGAGTATCCAAATGAAATGTGAGTTGGAAGGGGAAAAAATAATTATTATAACTAATATTCAATCTCATATTATGATCAATAATCTCAACTTTTATGAGTTTCCTGAAATATATTATAAGAGAAAGATGGAGATTCATGGTGATCACATAGGAATGAATGTTCAATTTTCCTCATGTAAATCATGTGGGAGGAGGCATCATGGGGAATGTATGATTGTACCTATAATATGATTTGGATGTGGAAAAGAAGGAAACAAATCTAGTAATTACAATTGAAAAGGTTATGTTAACACAAAGGACAAGGATAATGGTATTACTAAGACATTAAAAATGGTTAAATGATTTAAATGTGGAATGTATGGGAATTATGAAAATAGCTTCCATAAAGGAAAATATCACGAGGAGAACCAGTATGGTCATATGGGTAGTATTTATGTTGATGATAACGAAGAGACTACAAATGATATATGGGATGAAATATGTATTGAGGAATAAAATGATGAAGCTCACTCAATTGTTTAAGAAGATTATGGAATGATTGCATGTTTTTCAAGAATAATGTATGGTAATATTGAATAAATATACATATAATAATTATTATACTATGGTTTTTCCTCATTATTTTTATGGTATATGTTGAAAGGTACCATTAACCATGAAAAGTGATTGAAATATTTTTGGAATGTAAATGATATACACATAATTATGGGATAAGGATAAAATAATATTTTTGAGAGTATTAATGATCTCATTATTGTTAAAAAGAAAATGTTATATCATGGATTGAGTATATTTAATTTTTGTAATATTTTTTTTTGGATAGATTTATTTTTGATAGAATTCATGTTTTCACTTGGGTTTGATGGTAATTTATATTATTACCAAATTTAAAGATAGTTCATGATGATGTCCTTTGAATGTTAGGAATGTGACCAACAAGATATATCTTGTGATATATGGGTGATAAATTATGGTATTCACATGCTTTTTATAGGGCCTTTTTGGTAATTTTTTTCATTGTACAATGAGATAGGACAAAAGAGTTTTGGATAAGAAGAAATGTTAGAATAGATTAAGTTGGACATCAGATAGTATTTATTAAGGATATAAATTTTTTTATTTCTATAATCTTATAATAGTATTTTTTTAGGAAAAGGACATTCTACAGGATGGGAAACACCATGTTGTATCGGAAAAGGATGCTGGAATCGAACACACAATCCAAGTGTGATGGGAATTTATTAACTACCACTGTCCTAGGGTATGTCCATAGTAAAAATTTGTTTTATTTTATTATGCGGTATGATAGATGAAGTATAAGACCATTTTTGGATCCATATAAAATTAAAAGGAATTTATTTGTGTATATATATATGTAATTTACTTAATTCCGTAAAATTTAACAAGGGAACAAAAATAGCCTTCATGCGTACATACGACCTACTGTCCCCGTGAATGGTGAATTACTTTTAATTTATCTATCTATTATATATATATATATATATATAATAAATATATATGATATATAAGTCATGTTTTACATTATGTATGTTTTTAAATCATGATCTATGTCATAAAATCTTAAACGACAATTATAAACAAGTACAATAAATGAAACGATTATTACCCAAAATATTTCATTAACATGGTATTGAAATAAGATTTGGTAATATAAAGTTGTCAGTTAATCATAAATGATATCATAAAATTATTATTGTTCTTTTATATGTTAATAATATTATTAAACCCAATATACCTGAGTATGGGACTCATACAGAATAAATCAATCCTAATATAAGGTATAATTTTACTATATCAATTTGATGAGAGATTTTTTATAGGTAATTATTTTCGTGGGATAAAATTCATCATCCATTTCCAAGTTTAATAAAAAAATCATAAAAATTTTACCATTTTTCTTTGTATGTTTAAAGTCATTTTATCCCTTATTTATCGTTTACTACATGTTATGGAGAGAATCAATCTTGTGTTTACCATACAAGGTACATTTTGACTTTTCTAGTGAAAGTACGAGGAGAATGTTTTATTTAAATATACTACATGAATGTATTTTTATCTCTTATTAAAAAATTATTTCCTTGGATATTCCTATACACAATTTTATTTTTATTTTCAATTAACTTCTTTTCTTTTAAAATAGCACAACATTTTGATAAAAAAATGTTTTTAATGGAGGAAAGAAAGTTTTTCACATGAACAAAGATAATGTGTTTATCAAAATTATTTTCCATCTAAGATTATATAGGGTTATTATTATATCCTTAATATTAAATTTATTTGATTACATTATGATGGAATAATTTTTACGAAGTCCTGTTATCTAATATGGATTAATTTATGATGTCATGATGTTTAAGAATATAATTTTATTATACGAGTTATGCTATTATTCCTGATTTATTCTTTTGGGAAACACATAATAATAGTTTCCTTATGATATTTTTGGAACCTATATCTCCCTCCAATTCATTGGTTAAATATTTTTATCTCAAGATATTGACATGGTTTGAACGACATGTAAACCAGGTTCAGTAATGGACTTGTCCTCTATGATGGTCTTGGCCGTAATGCCTTGGCTACTACGGATGTAATAATATGTGTTTTTTATTTTTCCACAATTACTTATTTTATGTCAATGATATTCTATCATGGTTAATGTTCCCTTATGATGCATGCAATACATACTACTGATAATTATTTCATTGCTCAAGACATTGATGTTTAAATTTTTTGTTCGTGTTTTTACATACATATATTTATAGTTCTTTTATGTTCTCCTTGTTTACCCATACTAATCATTTGAGCTCACAATTTCTTTTTTTTATTTTTCTAGCATATAAATAACCGATATGGGTTGGAAAAAAATGGAAGGATGTTTATGGGATATTTTGAAGAACATTCAGAATGATTATAAGATTAAGTTATTAGTTTCCAAAGACACTAAACTAATAGTATCATAGGGAATTTGTTTGTCTTATATATTGTATTCCACAAAATAAATGTATTGTACATGTACCACATTCATGGGTCTCTGTAGTGTAATCATAGTTTTTTTTGTGGAGAACAATTAAATAATAGTGATTTCATATAACAAAATCAATATTCCATGTTGTGTGAAATGATAAAATATTCTAAAATTTAAATTATTTTCATAAAATTTTTCACACCATTTTGGGGTTTATCATTCTACACCATTGAAAATGGATTTTCAAATAAAATTAATCTTTTTTATCAGGGATTAATAAATGAATTATCAATTAATATCAACAGAATCATACAAATGAATAAAAAACATTAATTCAAGATGGTAATGTTGGAACCATAAACATTAACCTAATTAAACCATAACTAGGTTTATGAGTATGATAACATAGGTAGGGAGTGAAAAAATGGGCATGGAAGAGAAATATATCTATCAGATTATAATTTGGAGTGATATATAATATGGTTACCAGAAATTTCACAATCATATAACCTTGATTATGTCATGATTTAAGGGGAAATTTGATTCATTGAAAATGAAATTGTTAAGATAATATTTTTTGTTTCAAGATCCCCTTTAAGAATCATATAATATTTTCAAACTAATATATAAATAATTTATTTCATTCTATTCTGTATGAACTATATCACCCTGTGGTTTTTCAATGATCAATTCTATCTTAATCTCTTATTATAGTGAATGAAGATAAATTTATAATTCCATAAGCATTAACATTTCCCAAGGTCAATAAATTCAATGATTGTTCATTCAATATGTCTTTATCAAAAAAATAAGGTCACATGTTATAAAAGTCAAATAAATAATTTTATATATAGATAATAATTTAATATAAACCAAACCATAATTGTTTAACTTTATAATCCACATGAATTATGGGTGTAAAAAATATTAATAATAATGTCACTAAATTTCAGAAATATAGATTTTTATTGGTACCTCATATATCATGAAGTATCTCTTGGTTGTCACATAAAAATTATTGGAATACCTTCATCATGTATTATCTTGAAGCATAATAATTACATGAATTTACAAGAAATTTTTATTAAAAATGATCACTTTTCTTAATTATCATGTTCATTGGATGTTTTATATTAATCTGATAATAGATTGATCACCATTAGTGATATAAAAACAAATTTTTCAATAAATAAATTAGCAGTTCATAGGTAATCGGAACATTCCTATGTACTTATTAATACCTCACACATCATTACTCATACATAATTATCTCAACATTTGGAACATATTAATGATTATATATCCCTTACTAATATATTTTATATAAACATCACCTTTCCATTGAATCACTTTTATAGACCATGTAAACTATTTAAAATATTTATATAAATACATAGAAAAAAATGGAACAATCATTTTATATGTAAAAATTCAAAATTAATGAATATAAACACTTATAAAAATCAATTATTTTACTTTATCATTCATCCATTAATAAGGATAGTATATCTGTTTAATGAATATATATTTACATTCACATATCATCTTAACTCTCATCGTTATCATCAATATATACATTACTTGTACAACAATTATGATTCTCTTCGTGGGCTTTCCACTATGGTCATTGATTTTCATAATGACCATTAATTCCAAATCAATATAATTTAACCTTCTAAGATATCTTTGGGACACCCATTTTCCAATTCTTTGAATTAAATTGACCTGTCATATTTATATTTCACATACATTTAAATTTTTTCTTCTCCATAGTAAGAACATCTTCTTGTTCTTCTAAGAAATTAACGTTGGGGATTATTTCGATATTTTTTACCCAACGGAAACTGAAACATTATTCATCCATGGTATCCATTACCCAATATCTCAGTAAACCACTTTACTTATATTCCATGGTTACTGTGAGAGTATGTTATGGTATACATTGTTTATCATGTTCTATGAAAACTGATTAGTCATGATAAAAACATCATTCATCCTCATATTCATTCCATATGCCTACTCGGAAGAAATTTTCTGCTAATTATATGTAATTCCAATTTCTTCTAGTTACATACATTAACTAAAACTAGAAAAAATAGATTGATCATCTTTTATCAGTGGTAAAACCCTTGTATTCATAAAAAATTGGTTTGAGGAATTCAAAATATGAAACCATTCCATGAAACCATATAATTATCCTAGATTATTATTATTCATATTATATTTAAATCCTTTTTGATTTTTATAAATATTTTTTGAATGGTAAAATCATATCCCATCAGAGTGTCAACCTATGTGTATAGTATGGCCCATTGTGAGGCACCATTACCTGACCGACTCTAACACAATATAGTGTTTTTGTGGTTGTTACCCCTATGTACAAATATTATAGATTTATTTATATAATGTGATGTATTTATTAGGATACTAATCACTCTATCATTTATAAATATTAAAAGATATTTTCCTATGCATTAATTCATCATTAGAAACATCCTTAGAGATATTCATTGACACTTCGCTGGAAATATCCATATTGATCTCATTATAGATTTCCCATTTTAATTTCGAACAGATAACTAAACCATCCCAATTGATACTAACCCTAGAAACCCATGAATTAATTATAAATATTTTCAATAAATCTATATATATATATATATTAATAACATTAAAAATATAAATTTTCAGGGATCGTATTATTTTATTGTCTTTAGAAACATGGAAACATATCATCTAACATAGCTAAATATCGCTAATTTATTCCCACAATGGTCATACCTATTAATAATTCCACTTAAAACCTTTATTCAGAACATGGGGAAGTGAAACATAATAAATTTGTGGGATTGAATGCACAATGAGGGTATATTAAAGAAATATGTAATAAAAACCAGAAAATAAGGGTAAAAGAACATGATCATAACATTTAAAGATCAAAAAGTACATAAAATGCATAGAAACATGATCAATGGAATAAATATTGGAATTTCATAGGATATTAATCATTATAATAGATAAAACATGAACCATGTGAGAATATCATAGTCCTAAGACATAGATTTTTTGAAAACATATAATCATGTAATATCATTCCCTATAAATCAAGGAACATTTCCAAATAACATATAAGGGAACTTCCTGGAGACTCTACCAACTGGCGGAACACACCACCACCCCTATTCATAGTCACATAATATTAATAGATCACATTTAATCAACATTTAATAGTGTATATGGTTTCCCCAAATTCATATAGTAGAAGGGGTTTCACCATTTTCCTATATTGGATAATATTACCCAATAATCCCATAGAAGATTGGGTTTCCCCATCTTCTACAATAGATCAGTTCGATCGACATAATTATCATCAGCATACCGTAGGATATAAGGATTTAACTAATTCATTGGAGGGATATATTGGTCTCATCTATCTTATAATAAAATAAATAATGCATGTTCCAAATACTCATAAATAATGATATTATACCCCATTAAATGAAATCAGTGTCATAAATATGACATCATATGATAACCTTAGGTAAAAGTCATGTTTTATAATCATTTCATTAAAAAATAACCGATGAACAGAAGCCATTTCATAATTATATAATCCATCAATTATAAATGGGATTAATAAATAAAATTACATGAAAATATAAAACATATAACGAAGTAATATTAATTCATTCATTGGATCATATCCCTACAAAATCCTAAACTATAACCAAGGATTTCATCTTATATGTAAAATTACTTTTAAATATAACATGGAAAATCACATATAAAAACCTATAACCTATTGAAAATAATATTATTTCAAACTATGTTTCATAAATATAACGGAATAATTTAAAATTATTGAAAAAAATTTCTTTATAGAAATATTGTTTCAACATTAAAAAAATGATACATAAAACATAATTAATTTTGTGAAACCCTTTTATTTGAAAAAATCATTGAGAAAATAAAATTAAAGCACGAAAACATCTTAAAATGAATTTTCTATGAAAACTTATTAAATAATATTGAATAAAATATATTACCTGTTTAAAAAATAAAATATTTTTGTAAACATATTTCATTGAAAATTAACTTTGATATCATTTAATGGGATATTTGAAAATTATAAATAAATCATATTCATTAAAAAACATTTTTTAAAACAATATTCATTGAAAAAAATTAAAATAATTAATGTCAATATTAATAGAATAAAATAGATTCAATTAAAACATAATGTTTTAAAAATTCAAAGAAATATTCATATAAAGAAGGATGTGATGGTGTACAAATCTTTACATTCTCAAATTCTTTTGGCATCGTAAATATATTTGGAAATGTGTCTCAGTTAGAGAAAGATAGCAGGATTAATTTTAAATTAAAATTATCCTAAAAGGGTGTAAAGTGGTTAGAAATTTATTTTATTCATCATTGGATAATATTATAATTTTTTTTGAAATGATATTTTTTAGACAAGGTTTTGAGGGAACACATGTTTCTGACTGAATAGAGAGGTAAAGAAATATTTTCATAAAAACACATTCCAAATTATTCAATTTAAATAACAGTAAGAAATTATAATAATACATGAAAATATAATTACTAAATAATAATTGATGGAATTCATGAGATTAAAAGAGCTATGTATCAAAATATTTAATCAATTTAAGCATAATCACAAACTACCCCGATGCATAACAAGTTTCATGCAATAAACAATTACAATATTGATAAATAAAAAATACCATGTAAAAAATTATATAATAGAATGTTTATAATTTCATGAAAATAATGATATTAATTATATAAAATTTCAAATTGTATTTAATACACATAAAACAATATTTTGATAACAATAAATTTATCCCAAAGTAGGAAAATTGAGGCCAAATTAATCTTCAGATTTGGTAACAATTTGACCCTAATACCCATGAAAGAATAATCATAAAATGTATCTCTATGTACCCATAAATTTAATTATAAAAATTATATAATAGAAAAATTGATATTATATACACCAAACGGAATAAATGAATGGGGAACATTGCTTGTGTCTGATAGAAATAAAAGTAATATTAGAAAATTGGCACCCCAAGTGTCGAATGTCTTCATACATGATCAATCCTCTTAAATGATGAATATATGCTTACTATAAATGTAACATAAAACCATATTGTCATCACTTATACTGTTTATTATTTCAATATGAATTTATATGACACAATTATTAAGCATTCCATGCTAATGATACGTTTTGGGTTTTATTCGCGTTGTTTTTTATATATGTATTGTCTTTTTATTCTTGATACTATTAAATATATAATGATTTTCATATTTAATATATGAAAAAAAATTAAATATAGTACATATACAATATATAAATATTTATAATAATATATAAATTATATACATAGAAATCAGAATACACTACCAATTGAGACAGTCAGCCGTATGTATGCATGAATGTTGTTTCTGAATTCAAATTATATTAATACAGTGAAATATATAGACATATTTGTACATATATATATATATATATTATCATTAAATTACTATTATAATTTTAAATAAATATCTTATATTTTCAAAAAAAACTTCCTTTATACATTCTATATAATATGTGAACGAATCACGTCTCTTTGAGGATGCAGTAGGCCACACATCCACAAAAGAAGTTATCATATTTAAAAAATGGAAATCATGAATGTAGGATTTATTTAATAATTAAATATGAATAAATAAATCATAAATATAATATATATCTTGTTGAATTATATATCTTTAATTATTCAGAACATGAGAATTTGTTGAGGAAAATCCTACAACATTGTATTCGGATATGGTTTTTTTCGTACACAAGAATGATACGTTCGTCACACATTAAGTTGAATTGATTATAAGGATAGTTATAAAACTTATAATAAATAATTGAAATAATATTTTTGATATTTAGTTTTTGATAAAATCATGTAATAATAATAGTTTAGGGGGTTGAGAATGAAAATAAATTTAAAGAGATTGAGGAAGGGTGTTAACTCCTCTTTGGATAACTCCTATTAGTTTGCAACAAAGGGACTCATTGGATGTATTTATTTTTTAATGAATTATTATAAGATAGAGGATCAATTTTTGGAGACTATTTATTTATTGTATTGTTGATCCAATGTGACTTCAAAGGTGTGAGTAAGGGGATGAGTGAATTATATTTTATTGTGGAGGAATTGGAGTTGAATTCTGGTAAATACCAATTAGAATTCACTAATTAGAGGACCCTGATAACTCCTGTTCTTATAAAATGTAAAAATATATGATTAATGTTTATTTATGGTTGAAAACATATCCAACCCACATAAATCGGTGATTTTTTATAAATTTTATCCTTATTATTCATTTTTTCTTAATTTTTTCATTTTTGTTTTTCGGTAAGGTAACAACTATTCTATACAAATTAATTTAAAAATTATTAATAAATTAATTTTTTATTTATCTGAATATATATTACAATATAATTATAATATATTAAATCTAATATTAAAAATTAAAATATCACAATTGTTGAAAAAAAAAATTTATTACAATAGAATGTAACGTGCAGAAACATAACATCTACGTGATACATTCTAAAATTTTATATACTATTTAAGGGTCAATAAATTCAGTATAAAAGATAATTTGGTCCATAAATAGTTAGTATTTTATATTTAGCAACACTTAAAATCACCTTCCATAATATATGATTTAAATCATGGAGTTGTGTATATTTTATTATAAAATAATATTAATTTCAATTTTTACATTATTTATTTAATTTTAATTTAATAATATAATGAAATTATTGGAATTCAAATATAATAACATACCATAGGATTATCATGATATTTTCATAAACCAAAAAATTGAGAATAATAATTCTTTAAATTTGCATTACCTCTATAGTTTTTATAATCATTTTTATTATTCAACTATAAATTAAATAATACATGTATTAGCATATGTTAACCATTTAATGTAACTAATTTATTTCTAAAAAATAATGATAAATAATTATGATAGATTATCTCATTTATATATTAAAAATATATATACAACCATAATGATATTTTTTCCATATCCCGATGTTTTAAAAATTTTAAATGTTGGTAATGTTATTTATTTGTTATTTTTTCAGTATTAACTAATGTAATAAATATATTTTATTGAATAGTTGTGAAAAGAAACATAAAATTTGATCCATGAATCAATTTTTTCTAAATAACGGTATTTGATGGATTTTTGATAGGTAATTTGATCATTTAGTGCCTTAAGACTAACATTCATTCTCTATTTAATTTTACTGTCATATTTATCCATATAGTGGATATATTTTGACATTATAATCAAATATATTATATTATTTGACATTAATAATTAATTAAATAGAAAGGGGATATTTTTCTAAAATTTATCCTTCTCAATATTTATAAAAAAATGAATCTTCATCAAATGTACTTGAAAATAAACCTAATATATTATTTAAAATTAAAAATTAGAAATTAATGATTATTTTGTAAAAGAATATTTAAAAATTTATTAAAGTATATTTATAAAAAAAATCTCTATTATAATGTGGAAAACACATCGTCGTGTGTAACAGAAGCTATCAAAATAATTTAGCATTGTGTCAAATAGAATCCCAACATTGTGTTTTATTTACTAGATGCTAATAAAAGTGTAAAATATATTAAAATAATAAATTTTTATGGTATGAAAATAATTAAAACATTGATCATTCATACAACAATAGATATATTTTCTATCATGTGAGATGGAAAATATCAAAATGGAAAAATTAATTTGAAACAAATAAATAACATCTCAAGGTTTTATTGAGGATATGCCAGACATGTATAGTTTATATTCATTAAATCAAGGAGAATAAGTAATTAATTATACTATTTATGTACTTGAAATGTATATTTGGTTTTTATGATATAGTTGTTTATTATCTTCTAATTGTTTCTTTTAATAGAAAACCCTAGAATATATCATGAAGTTGTGTTAATGAGAATTGGATATATCATAATTAGTATTGTACTCACACCCTACTAGAGAATTTGCATGCACTTGTAGATTTAATTACTATGGATCCATAGATGGGAAGTGGTAAAATGCTAACCGATTAATCATAGTTATTAATATGTTACAATAGTATAAGATGTGACATAATAAAAGTGGATGCAATTATTTCTATTTAGTTTCATTTCTTCCTAAAATGATCCTATGATAATGTTTTTTCCTTTTCATATTTACATTTTCTGTCACTAACATGACATTCTAATACCGCATGGGTTGGTAATTACTATTTTTCTATTCCTCTAATGATATTTTATTTATTTATAATTAAATCACTTTTTATTACATCTAATAATATGAAATTATTTTTACCTAGAAAATGTTAATTTGTCTCTCTTGGTTGAACCTTTTTCCATTGATAATATTTGCTAACCTGTAGCATTGGGGATGTGAGCATGGGGTCATGTAGCATTTCTGTATGGACCAAGTGGTTTGGGTTAGTGTGTTACAAAAGAATTCCAAAAAGATCAAACATATACCATTTCAAAAACATGTCGAAACATGAGATAAAAATAATTATTTTTGGATCGATTCATAAGAATATGATAGAAAAACCCTTAATATTCAATCAGTAATTTAGTGATCAAATAATAATATTTACAATTATACAGTTGAATTTAATATATATGACCCAATTTTTTCCATTGAAATCTTTAAAAGAAGAAAATAAATATTAGCTCAGTTATATTCCTAAGTATCTATTATGTTTATAGTTATATTGAATCGGTTAAATAAATACATAACAATTCTCAGACCTTTATGTTAGAATTTCCCCCACTATTCCCACCACTCATTTTTATATATTATGTTCTCATCAATGACCAACACATCCTGTAACACCCCAGGTAAATAAAGAATATGACATTTTCATATTTATATATATTTGTGAATAAAATATTAATATGACTTTAAAGGGGATTCTATGCTCAATGGCGTACCCAACACGCAACAATGAGTTTTTTGGAAATCTTACGTTGCACTCTAATAATAAAATAATATTATTTTAAATGGAAGTTAACATATAACTGTTGTATTGGCGGGAATGGATAGAAATAACTAAAATATGATTATATATGTTTTTAAATGTTTTTACTTTTATCCAATAAACGATAAAGGCTTAAAATACGGAAAGAATTCAATTTTAGGTGTATATGCCCTTGTTTTCACTAAAAGTTCACTTATTGCCTTTTGATGGAGAACCATCATTAAATATAGTTTTGTTCACTCTTATACATTCTATTAGACCAAATAAAACTCTTCTTAAGAATTGGGACATGAAAATTTACTTTGTGTAAATTTTTGGTATCTTTCCGACAAAGTTCATTTTTTAATGAATAGTGTAAAATGTTGTATTTTAATTCAAAACCTCTTTTTAATATAATTTATTTATATGATTAGATTATCTTTTGAATTTTTTTTAAAGTGAAATTAGAAAATATTATTACCTTTAAATCCAATTGTGGTCGTTGAAATTAATTTCACATTGAAATCAGACTTAAACTAGTGTCGATCTTTTGATACATATTGTTTCATAAAACACGCTATTTGCTTTGACAGCGGGAATTAATAATTAAATTAATTAATGAAACATATATGTTGTGAATTTTGTAAAATGGACTTCATTTTTGAATTTGGAATATCAAATATAGCTTAGGTTGAAGTTTTTGGGATTTTTCTGAAAAACTTCAATTTTTTATGAATAGTGAAACCACTAAGTGGTACATATAAATACTGATTTTTCGTTTAAATGAAATTTTACCACTTCTGTGTTTTGAATTTCAAAAATCCAACATACATGGTTTTCATTAAGAAGTAAAATGTGGTTCAATGGGATAAAAATATTTTTTTTGGTGAATAGTAACTTATTAAGTTTTTAATCGCGATTAGAGGTAATTAGTGTAGTTTAAGGTAAAAATAATGTTTTAATAATATGAGATGAGCTTGACACATGTCCTACCCTTATTGGATGTGTCATGTCAGAACAAGAAAATCCATGGGTCAACTTGGGGACCCCATGGAGCCACTTTGGTTTGGAAATAACATAAATAACTTTTTATTTAATGTTAAAGTAAAAAATGACACACACATGAAATGGTTTACTAAAACATTTTTTACATGGGTTTATACAAGTCATACTTTTTACTATAAATATTCATTAGAACGATAAAAAGATTTCAAACATCATAGTATTTTTTTTATAATTTTTTGACATTAAATAAATTAAATTATTTATGACATCATGATGATGCAGTGATGACCTCATTATTTTATGATTAAACTAAAATAAAAAGATAATGTAATATATAAGACATACACATGTACAAAGCCTATTGTATGAGTGGCTTTCGAACCGTTGTCACATTATCCTCCAAATACATCAATGTGGGACCTTTAAAATCTGAAACTCTTTTGAAAATAAAGTAACATTTTGTAACTTTACAAGAGTGCCCCTCCTCTCCTCTTATAAAATGCCCCCACCTCTACCTCCTTACCCACACTCCCAAAGCCTTTGGCTCGGCCAACCCCTGCCCATTTTGGCTCTCCAAATACCTCTCTTACTCCTTGAAGCCTCACTTTGGGCAGAAGTCTTCCCAAGGAATCCTTTGAGCTCAAACCAAGGGGAGTTACCCGATTTTAAGGTAATGTCTGATTTTGAGTTCTTTTTGTTTTATTTTGCTTCTCCAACCCCCAAAAATCTTTTTATTATTTTCTTTTGTAACAACTCCAGTATCCTAAATATACTAGGATGTTTTTATAAGAAGTATTAGAGCTACACTTACACACACCTACATCTAATGGTTAAAGAACATACTGTTTCCGTGGATGGAGAATTTCTGCCTCCCGAAACGATGATTGTTCAACATTCATTTAACACCTTCAAAGGTGGCCATTAAGATTACACTATATTTATATATGATATATAATATTTTTATGTTTTCCTTAAGATTCTCTATTTTTAATTTTTGGCATACATTTATGGTTTTCATTGTGGGTAAACACGATATCTTCATTTAAGGAAGTGCGGACTACCGCCCCCTCAAAGTGATGTGATTCGTTAATGCCATATGTGGGACGTGTATAGGATGGATTTAAAGTTATTATATATGATTTTATAATGTAATTATAATATATCTCTATATAATTATTATTTCTTTCCATTAAATTATGAGATATAAATGAAAGTAGTGTTCATGCGTACGTACGGCTTACCGTCTCCATTAACGGTGCATTTCATTTCTTATCCCCAAATGTAATGTACTATTAAAAGTACATGTATATAATGGATATATATAATTAATGATATATCTAAATGATGAATATAATTATGGAATTAAAATATACATACCTCTCATTTAGTTTTAATTCCATTAATATGACAAAGAAATGAAAGCAGTGTTCATGCGTACGTACGACTTACCGTCTCCATGAACGGTGCATTTCATTTCATACCTCTAAATGATTATTTAATATTATAAATACATGTATATGCTGGATATATATGATATATATGATATCCAAATCATGAATATCATTCTGGATATAATGAACCATTGACCACACGAACAACATGTAATTGTAAGAAGTCCACTTTTGACTTAAGAACCAAATATCGACAAAACAAACATTATTTGATTAAATAATGTATATAACATGGAAATAAGTGATGTAAATGGAATTATTAAATTGAAAAGGGTTCTTAAGAAAATATAAATTAACTCAAGTTTATTATTCAGGACGTTAAAGAACGATCGAGTCAAGTCGGACCCGAGGTAAGGGATCCTACTCCTCTCTTTATTTTTAAGTACACTCTTTTATGTCATTCCTTTTAAAGCTCATATTTATTATTATTGGGATGTTATATTATATTAATATTACTGAAATTTTTATGTTCATGTGATGAGAGACCCTATTCTCTCTCATCAATCCATTTTGGAAGTTTTGAGTGGCGCCGTTAGGCTGCCGAATTTTCGTAAGAGATCCAACCTCTCTCTTTCTTTTTAAGTAATCTCCTTTATGTCACTTCATTTAAGCTCCACTTTGTTATGTTAGGGGGATGTTCTTTTTATATTCCTCTTGCTGTACATTTTATTGTAATGTGATGAGATACCCTATTTTATCTAATCAATACATTTTTGTATGTTTTATGTGGTGTCGTTAGGCTGCCGAGTTTTCCTAATGGATTTTTCATCTCACTTTTATTCCCGTGAGATTTATGCTACATTTTCCATAATTTCCTTTGAGTGGTGTATGTACAGACCATTAATCTACTATTTTTTTAATATACTTTCGTTTTATGAGTATTTACATCAATGATGTATTTTCCTTGTTTCATGGGGTGTATGTTTTGAAAGATACCCAAGTCGGTTATGGAACCTTTCACCCTCCTCTTTTTAAAAGACTTCTTTTGTTATGTCTTTTAATTCACATACTATTATTTTGGGATATGTTCTTATGTATCCTTATTTATGTAAATTTTATATCCAAGTGATGAGATACCCTTTATCTCTCTCATCATCACTTTTTTTAAAATTTTATGTGACGTCGTTAGGCTGTCGAATTTTATCAAGGGAACTTCTTAACCCAATTTCGATTTCTTTGGTTTCAACATGTAGTTATTGAATATGTCATCCTTTGAATATGAGTGAATGTACTTTGATTGTTTTACAATTAATATCCACTTATATTGGGTGTATTTATATTTGTCACACATAATTATAAGATTTATTTATCCTTAATTTAAGGATACCATCTTTATAATGGATTTCATCTCATTTTACATTTCTTTTGAGACTTCATCATTCTTATGCACCAATTACCTCTTATATGGTGTGTATACTGTTCTTTGACATATTATATCATGAATCCCTTTATTCTCATGATATTATAAATTTCGGATTAAATTTTATTCCGCTATTATTTGTATTCAAGAGTCTCTCATTTTGTTAAAAAACTATTTAACAAAAATATCGTTTTAAATATTTTAAAGATTTATTATTCTAAATCTTTATCTTTAATGTCCATGTTTTAAAAATGGTTTTCAGTATTTATTTATATGAACATTAATGTTTTAAAATTATAATTCCATTAAAAGATTAAATGTGGTATGGGACACTTTGATTCAAAAATATCTTTTAAATGGTTTTTGAAAATGGATTGATTAATTCAATATTTGGGAATTACTTATTGTGATTGAAAATGAAATGTTGTTATTGAAATATTTATATTTTCAATATTTTATGTGTAATGATGGTACTTGGACATTTTACGGGTGGTTACGTGATAAATCATATGACGGGTGGTGCCGTGAATACCAGGACAGGTAGTTACGTTATAACCTCCAATGCATTGGGTATGGAAGTCGATCGTATGGATATTCCATTAAGTATGTATGGAAATTGGCCGTATGGCTATTCCATTATTTGATATGTGTGGAAGTCGACCGTATGGTTATTCCACTTAAGTATGTTTATGTTCCAAGTTACCTTTATATATGTTATGTGTTCTTTACATGGGTTTTATGGTAATCCTTTGGTTACAAAAAGGTAAGTAATGATATTTTATTTAGTGGAGAGTTTTTTACTACTTCATGAAGGTGAAGGTATTACTTTGAAAAATTATACATGGTTTACTTGATGTTTGAAAAACTAACAGTTTTCATTCTTTGTGTATACCTTACTGATATTTTTATGCTCATCCCAAGTTTTTGAAATGTTTTTCACAGGTCAAGGGAAAGGTACATGATGTGATGATAGTTTCAAGGATGTGTCAAGAAAGAATCCATGTTTTATTTTAAATATGTTTCCGTTGATGGGAGGAATGAATACTGTATTTTATGTAACCACTTTGTTTAAATGTTGAATGTAATGAAAGTTTCATGATCTAATTCTCTAAAACTCTAAACCTGAAAAGACCCTCAATGTGAATTACTCATTTAACTCAATAATAACTAAGGGTTAAGGTTGGGGCCTTATAGTTGGTATCAAAGGTCTGTTTAGATAACTTTAGAGGTTAGGGTATTCTTTAAGCATAAGTGACATTACCATAATGGATAGGATTTCAGAAAGAGTCTTAGTTCTAGATAAAGTGAATGAATAATTATATCTTACTGTTTACCTTCCTCATTAGTACATTATGGTTTTGTTGATATACTCACACTGACATTTCTGTTTTGGTGAATGGATGGATCTAGCAGGCACCAAAGAGACAACAGGTTTGAAGGAAACTGTGGTGCTTTTCTGATTAAGATACTAGATAAAATGGAGGATTCAATGAGGAAACTCGTGGTTGTTCTAAACCAACTATCAAGGAGTCATGATCAACCACTTGAACATTGGTATGTTCTGTAATTCATCATGTATGAGATGACCAATCGATGTGGAAGTTCAGGTAATAATTATAAAGGTAGCCATTAGAGTTTATATGATCCTTACTTTTGAGGTAATTATGGGTTATTATATGATATGATGGAAAATGAAAAGCATGAGATAAACTTGAGGTTAAAATATTTTATGGTTATTTTTGAATATTTTATCACATTTTGGGGAATGTTTTAAGAATTATATACTTTTGGAAAAAGGACAACACACAGACTATGTGAAAACCCGTCACGTCGGACAAAGCTACGGGAATCGAACCCACAACCAAAGTGTAACTGGTATTTATCGCCTACCACTGGACTACGTGAAGTCCCTGGTTAGTTTGACTGATTCTTTTTAGTTAGATGATTTTATGAATTAAGAGTAAGTTTACTTCGGGTTATTTATGAAAATGATTAACCTATCATGGAGGATATGTGATTAGGTTAATTACTTTTTAATACGAGACTTTAGGAGAAACTGATGTTGTTTGGAGATAAATGTTACGATTTAACTTGGAAGACGATGTGACTAAATCCTTCAAATATTTGGGTTTCAATCTTATATTGGTTTACTTTGAATAATTTTATGGACAAATTGGTTATCGAATGGTCCTCATTGAACTTTGGGTTTTGTTGGACAAATTTTGAGATTAAGAATAGATTTTCTTTTCATAAAGGGTTATCCTTTTTTGGATTATCTGATCTTGTAGTAACCTTTTTGGTTTTAGTTTTGGTTAATGTTTGAAGACATGATAAAAGTATAGTTCTTTTTTTGTGGATTAGGTGCTCCTCTAGAAGTTGTTTATAGTACACTTGATGCGAACAAGTCTTCCAAAATACTTGTCTTTTGGAGAAAGTATGAGTCTGTGTAAGAAATCTAGTAAAAGTTGAAAGTAAACATGGCAAGTAAGTATGTTTCCTTATGTTTTAGTTAAGCTCAAAAATTAATTCCTCAATAAAAAGTAACTTAAAACAAAAAGGTTGTCTATTATCTTTTCCTACTGGGGAACCCAACACCGTTTAACCCATCACAATTTGTGATTTTATTATTGTTAACTTTGTCCTAAACATGTTTTCTATCACTCTCCACCAGAACATGGCCCTATGTTTTCTCCTCCATGTCCATATTTTCATACTTGGAATCCTAGTATGGGTTAACTCGGGTGACCTTTGTACTTATCTTACTTTATTTTAAAGTTATTGTTTCACTGACTCTTGTTCCGATGTGGAATTTTCAATGAAGATTCCAAGCCCCAATTTTAAAATTGCGAGGATGCAATTCCCAAAAGGGGGGAAGGATGCAACACCCCAGGTAAATAAAGAATATGACATTTTCATATTTATCTATATTTGTGAATAAAATATTAATATGACTTTAAAGGGGACGCTATGCTCGATGGCGTACCCAACACGCAACAACGAGTTTCTTGGGAATCTTACGTTGCACTCTAATAATAAAATAATATTATTTTAAATGGCAGTTAACATGTAGCCTTTGTATTGGCGGGAATGGATAGAAATAACTAATATATTATTATATATGTTTTTAAATGTTTTTACTTTTATCCAATAAAAGATAAAGGCTTAAAATACGGAAAGAATTAAATTTTAGGTGTATATGCCCTAGTTTTAACTATAGGTTCACTTATCGCCTTTTGATGGCGAACCATCATTAAATATAGTTCTGTTCACTTTTATACATTTTATTAGACCAAATAAAACTCTTCTTAAGAATTTGGACATCAAAATTTACTTTGTGTAAATTTTTGGTATCTTTCTGAGAAAGTTCAATTTTTAATGAATAGTGTAAAATGTGGTATTTTAATTCAAAACCTCTTTTTAATCTAATTTATTTATATGATTAGATTATCTTTTTAATTGGTTTTAAAGTGAAATTAGAAAATATTTTTAGCATTAAATCCAATAGTGGTTGTTGGAATTAATTTCACTTTGAAATCGGACTTAAACTAGTGTCAATATTTTGATACTTATTGTTTCATAAAAACACGCTATTTGCTCTGATAGCTGGAATTAATTATTAAATTAATTAATGCAACTTATATGATGTGAATTTTTTAAAATGGACTTCATTTTTGAATTCAAAATATCAAATATAGCTTAGGGTGAATTTTTGGGATTTTTCTGAAAAACTTCAATTTTTGATTAATAGTGAACCCACTAAGTGGTACTTATAAAAACCGATTTTTCGTTTAAATGAAATTTTACCACTTCTGTGTTTTGAATTTCAAAAATCCGACATACATGGTTTTTATTAAGAAGTAAAATGTGGTTCAATGGGATAAAAATATTTTTTTTGGTGAATAGTAACTTATTCAGTTTTTAATCGCGATTAGAGGTAATTAGTGTAGTTTAAGGTAAAAATAATATTTTAATAATATGAGATGAACTTGACACATTTCCTACACTTATTGTATGTGTCATTTCCGACCAAGACAAGCCATGGGTCAACTTGGGGACCCCATGGAGCCACTTTGGTTGGTAAATGACATAAATAATTTTTTATTTAATTTTAATGTAAAAATGACACACACATGAAATGTTTTACTAAAACAATTTTTACGTGGGGTTATAAAAGTAATATATTTGACTATAAATATTAATTATAAATCAAAAAAGATTTCCTACATCATAGTATTTTGTTTATAATTTTTTGAAATTAAATAAATTAAATTATTTATGACATCAAGATGATGCAGCGATGACCTCATTATTTAATGATTTAAATAAAATGGAAAGATAATGTAATATCTACGACCTACACATGTCCAAATCCTATTTTATGAGAGTATTTAGAACCCTTATCACCTTATACTCGAAATAATTCAATGTGGGACCTTTAAAATCCGATACTCTTTTGAAAATAAAGTAACATTTTGTAACATTACAAGAGTGCCCCTCCTCTCCTTTTATAAAAGGCCCCCACCTATACCTCCTTACCCACACTCCCAAAGCCTTTGGATCGGCCAACCCCTTCCCATGTTGCCTCTCCACATCCCTCTCTTACTCCTTGAAGCCTCACATTGTGCAGAAGTCTTCCCATGGAAGCCTTTGAGCTCAAACCAAGGGGAGTTACCCGATTTTATGTTAATGCTTCTTTTGAGTCCTTTTGTTTTATTTTGCTTCTCCAACCCCATAAACTCTTTTTATTCTTTTATTTTTTAACAACTCCAGTATCCTAAATATACTAGTATTTTTTTATAAGAAGTATTAGAGCTACACTTACACACAACTACATCTAATGGTTAAAGAACATTCTGTTTCCGTGGATGGCGAATTTCTGCCTCCCGAAACGATGATTGTTCAACATTCTTTTAACACCTTCAAAGGTGTAAATTAAGATGACACTATATTTATATATGATATATAATATGATTATGTTTTCCTTAATATTCTGTATTTTTCATTTTGGGCATACCTTTATGGTTTCCATTATGGGTAAACATGATATCTTCATTTTAGGATGTGCGGACTACCGCCCCCTCAAAGTGATGTGATTCGTTAATGCCATATGTGGGACGCGTAAAGGATGGATTTAAAGTTATTATATATGATTTTATACTGGAATTATAATATACCTCTATATAATTATTATTTATTTCCATTAAATTATGAGATAGAAATGAAAGTAGCGTTCATGCATACGTACGGCTTACCGTCTCCATGAACGATGCTTTTCATTTCTTATCCCCAAATGTAATGTACTATTAAAAGTACATGTATATAATGGATATATATAATTAATGATATATCTAAATGATGAATATAATTCTGGAATTAAAATATATATACCTCTCATTTAGTTTTAATTCCATTAATATGACAACGAAATGAAAGTAGCATTCATGCGTACGTACGGCTTACCGTCTCCATGAACAATGCATTTCATTTCTTACCTCTAAATGATTATGTAATATTATAAATACATTTATATGATGTATATATATGATATATATGATATCCAAATCATGAATATCATTCTGGATATAATGAACCATTGACCACACGAACAACAGGTAATTGTAAGAAGTCCACTTTTGACTTCAGAACCAAATACCGACAAAACAAACATTATTTGATTACATAATGTTTATAACATGGCAATAAGTGATGTAAAATTAATAATTAACTTGAAAAAGGTTCTTAAGAAAATAGAAATTAACTCAAGTTTATTATTCAGGACGTTAATGAATGATCGAGTCAAGTCGGACCTGAGGTAAGGGATCCTACTCTCTTTATTTTTATGTACACTCTTTTATGTCGTTCCTTTTAAAGCTCATATTTATTGTTATTGGGATGTTATTTTATATTTATATTACTGAAATTTTTATTTTCATGTGATGAGAGACCCTATTCTCTCTCATCAATCCATTTTGGAGGTTTTGAGTGGCGCCGTTAGGCTGTCGGATTTTCGAAAGAGATCCAACCTCTATCTTTCTTTTTAAGTACTATCCTTTATGTCACTTCTTTTAAGCTCCACTTTGTTATGTTGGGGGGATGTTATTTTATATTCCTCTTTCTGTATATTTTATTGCAATGTGATGAGATACCTTATTTGATCTCATCAATCCATTTTTGTAAGTTTTATGTGGCGCCGTTAGGCTACCGAGTTTTTGTAAGGGATTTTTCATCTCACTTTTATTCCCGTGAGATTTATGCTACACTTGCCACAATTTCCTTTGATTGGTGTATGTAATTCCCATTATTCTACTCTTTCAGTAATATACTTTCGTTTTATGAGTATTTACATCAATGATGTATTGTCCTTCTTTCATGGGGTGTATGTTTTGAAAGATACCCAAGTCGGTAAGGGAACCTTTCACCCTCCTCTTTTTAAAAGACTTATTTTGTTATGTCTTTTAATTCACATACTATTATGTTGGGATATGTTCTTATATATCCTTATTTATGTAAATTTTATGTCCAAGTGATGAGATACCCTTTATCTCTCACATCAACCCTTTTTGTAAAATTTTATGTGACTCCGTTAGGCTGTCGAATTTTACAAAGGGAACTTCTTAACCCAATTTCGATTTCTTTGGGTTCAACATGTAGTTATTGAATATGTCATACTTTGAATATGTGTGAATGAACTTTGAGTTTTTTACACTTAATATCCACTTATATTGGGTGTATTTATATTTGTCACACATAATTATGAGATTGATTTATCCTTAATTTAAGGTTACCTTCTTTATAATGGATTTCATCTCATTTTACATTTCTTTTGAGACTTCATCGTTGTTATGAACCAATTCCCTCTTATATGGTGTGTATACTGTCCTTTGACAAACTATATCATGAATTACTTTATTCTCATGATATTATAATGTTCGGATTAAATGTTATTCCGCTATTATTTGTATTCAATTGTCTCTCATTTTGTTAAAAAACTATTTAACAAAAATATCGTTTTAAATGTTTTAAAGATTTATTATTCTAAATCATTATCTTTAATGTACATGTTTTCAATATGGTTTTCAGTATTTATTTATATGGAAATTAATGTTTTAAAATTATAATTCCATTAAAAGCTTCAAAGTGGTATGGGACACTTTGATTCAAAAATACCTTTTAAATGGTTTTTGAAAATGGATTGATTAATTCAATATCTGGGAATTACTTATTGTGATTGCAAATGAAATTTTGTTATTGAAATAATTATATTTTCAATATTTTATGTGTAATGATGGTACTTGGACATTTTACAGGTGGTTACGTGATAAACTATATGACGGGTGGTGCCTTGAATACCAAGACGAGTGGTTACATTATAACCTCCAATGCATTGGGTATGGAAGTCGGCCGTATGGCTATTCCATTAAGTATGTATGGAAATTGGCCGTATGGCTATTCCATTATGTGATATGTGTGGAAGTCGACCGTATGGTTATTCCACATAAGTATGTTAATGTCTCAAGTTACCTTTATATATGTTATGTGTTCATTATATGGGTTTTAGGGTAATCCTTTGGTTACCAAAAGGTAAGTAATGATATTTTATTCAGTGGAGAGTTTTTTACTACTTCATGAAGGTGAAGGTATTACTTTGATAAAGTATACACGGTTTACTTGATTTTTGAAAAACTAACATTTTTCATTCTTTGTGTATACCTTACTGAGCTTTTTATGCTCATCCCAAGTTTTTGAAATTTTTTTCACAGGTCAAGGGAATGGTACATGATGTGATGATAGTGTCAAGGATGTTTCAAGAAAGAATACATGTTTTATTTTAAATATGTTTCCGTTGATGGGAAGAATGAATACTGTCTATTATGTAACCACTTTGTTTAAATGTGGAATGTAATGAAATTTTCATGATCTAATTCACTAAAACTATAAACCTGAAAAGATCCTCAATGTTAATTGTTCATTTAATTCAATATTAAGTAAGGTTTAAGGCTGGGGCCTTATTCATCCCTATACACCATAATTTTTTTTCAATGACAAAAGAATATCTACATATAGAACATGAAAAGAATAAAGGTTTCATCTTATTACATTCCAAAAATAATTTATATTATATAAACTATATTTCCTCTATCATAATAATCATGGAGAGAAATTAATAATTTACCTACTAATGAAATTAGATTTAATAATAATAGTTATTCATAAAACACATTATAGTAAAAAAAAATTTATAATTATAATCTCAAATTTTTATAATAAAATAATAGAACCCATGAAGAAAATTACATTAAAATTTCCATTTGCATCATAATGAGAGTAAGGAATTCATTAAACAAAAGGTCTTTATTGTACATTGAGAAATAGAATCATTTCCATGAAAATTCAGCTACAAGAACAAAATGCCATTTAGGATCATAGGTACATCACCTTACTAAAAAAATAGAATAAATCTTAATAATATAATAAACAAATCAATATATTACCAAAATATGAAAAATAATAAAAAACATGGATATTGTGGAAAAATAAAAAAAACATTTAAGATGTGTTTTTTAAAATAATTCACACCTATAATATGACTTGTAATGTACATTATATAACTGCTTTATAATGATATTATATTTATTATAAAAATTATTTAGAAATATTTCTAGTTTTAATACCATTTCATTAAATGAATTTGTATAATTAACAAAATATCATATTATATTACTTAATCCCTCATAATTATGTTGGGTGTTTGGGGGGGCATTGATATATAATTTCAAAATTATTTAAGTATGATGATCATGGTCAATTATGTGATTATTGAATAATAGATTGAATAACAATAATGGAATGATTAATATATTTACAAAAATACACAATTTTATTTCAATCCATAAAATGTAGGGCTAACGAAAAAACATGTCGTCTTGTGATGTTGTTAACTGCATGTTCAACCTAGATATTTTTTTTTATTCCATTGGATGGAGAATAAAAAAATAAAATAAAATATTACAAAAATAAGATCATTATAATTTTATAAATTTTAAATTTATACACTAAATATCTTAACATTTGTCAGGACCCCCCTTTCACCAAAAGGAGGGAAGGGACAACAGATTGCCATACCATTCTATCATTTAGTTGATGGAGAGATAATGACCCCCGATACACGCCTTTAATATATCCCGAAGTGGCGACTAGCACCAAGGTTATAGAATCACACACAATATTGAAGGAATTACCCATTTTATTTTGATAGGATCATGAGAAAATATGGTAAATCCCAAAAAACACCAAAAGATGAAGGTAATGTTAAATACCAAAGTAAACCATTCCCAAATGCATGCTCAAAAGTAAAAGATACAAGTCACAAGATATCCAAAAAGTAAGTACCAAGAAATTGAAAACGACGATAGTAGGTAAATCCTCTCCACTTGTGCACGAGAGTCTTTGATATTCCCTATTGAGTATACGGATATGCTCATCCCACCTATATAAACTTCATTCAGGTTTCCTTGAGGACTTCAGGGACAGTGCGGGGCCATACTATATCGGACGATGGGTCAGTTGTTGTTTTCATTTTCCTTTTCTTGGTACTATCTTTTTTTAGTTGTTGTAACTTGTATCTTTTACTTATGAACATGCACTTATAAATGGTTTACATTGGTATTGACCTTTACCTTCAGCTTTTTGTGTTGTTTTGGATTTACCATCTTATCTCCCGATCCTATCAAATTATAAAGGGTAATTCTTTTAATTTTGTGTGTGATTCTATAACCTTGGTGCTAGTCTCCACATAGGGACCTATTGAAGGTGGGTCTCGGGGGTCATTATCTATCCTTCAGCTCAAATAAGGAAGGGTCTGGAAATCTGTTGTCCCTTCCCTCCTTTTGGTGAAGGCGAGTCATGAAAGAATGGTATCAGAGGAAGGATGTTGAGAGATAGGATGGAGTCTAGAGTTAGGTATAGTGATGTTTTCATGTGATGGTAGGGAAACAATGTTGGGTGATCTTTGTGCGTGAAATAGCCAAGGCAATACCAACTAGGAAATTGGATTTTTGGGCACCCCATGATCCAATTCAAGGACTATGGACCTACTAAACGACCAAGTGAGGCTACACAAATTGAAGGGTAGAGACCCTATGAAAGGTACATGCATCATAATGAATTGTGTTATTGTGAATTATGGGTATTTCGGGGGATAAAAATGTACAAGAAGTCCATGAAATATTTAAGAACAATATTCTACACTACATGGGCTTAGGCATTCCTTGATTACCTTCCAGCTATGGCACCAGGGAGATGACCACGAGTAGTGCGGACGATTGAGGTCTAGGAGGTATCTATGGCTGATCGATAGAGGGATGACCGATAAGAAGTCTATTAGTGGCATATGATGCTTTGTTCCTTTCAGTGGCGGACCCTTGGGAAGTACGATTGTAGCATCTCAAATGTGGAGATAGAGATCTGGATTGAGGAGCTAGTGATAGCTTTCGGCTTGATTCAGGCTCCGACAGAGTACTGGGTTCCTCTAGCTATCATCCAGATGCAGGGAGCAGCGCGTCAGTGGTGGATGCTTTATCTTGGGGAGAAGAAGAAGACATAGGTTACATTGGCTGACTTCGAGATGGAGTTCTGGGCGGAATTCCTCTCTTCCACGATGAAGGCTGAGAAGAGGCAGGAGCTAATCTCCCTTCAAGAAGTTCCAGTTCTTATCCCCCGGTCCTCGCCCTTTTATTTCGGGCCCATGACCGAGGTTCTTTGTTTGTGAGAGGTATGGACACCTACAAAATCAGTGCTCGGACAGGGTAAAGAGTAGTGGGGGTGGGCAGGTTCAGCGCCCACCTCCACTGCAACAGTTTCTAGCTAGGCCCCTTCAGCAGCCAAACCAGGGAAAGAATGATCCTGCCCCTCTGAGACTAGACGTGGTGGGAGGAGGCTAACTGTAGGGAACTCCTTTGGGACCTCGACCAGGGTGTGTTCGGGTAGGTGGCTGACAATCAAGAGGTAGACGAGTTGGGTGTGGGTAGTTTCAGGCCGTAGAGGCAGTAGTTCTAGCAGGGCCAGAATTCATTCGAGGTACGATGAGCCTGTTTAGTACTCCTGCCAATGCCTTGTTCGATACGGGAGCATCGCACTCCTTTGTTACACCCAGTCTGGCCCGGGCCCTAGGTTTAGACATCAAGAGGCATTCAATTCCCCTGGTTCTGAGCACACCAGTCATAGGTCAGACCGAATTGCTTTACATTTGCAAAGGGTGTAGACTGATGATAGGGCCACATAAATCTATAATGGATCTTCTACTATTCTAGATACATCCATAAGATGTCAACCTAGGCATTGATTGGTCTTTCTTTGTATACGATGTCATTGACTGCTTCCGAGAAAGGGTTGTGTTTTCAGATTTAGGAGGACGATGTGTAACTTTCATCAGCGAGTGGGGTTGTCAGAAAAGTAGTAGACGAAAGGAGCCCGTCCTTTTCATGTTGGATGATATATATATATATAGTTAGTGGATGCAGAGATGGTGGAAGTCCCAGGGATCTTCAGTGATTTTATGGATGTATTCCCTAAAGAGGTGGCGAATCTACCCCCCTCAACGTGTTGTAGTGATTGGGATTGACTTGTTACCTGGTGTCCGTCTGATTTCGATTGACCCTGCGAGATGGAACCTTTTGAGTTGTGAGAGTTGTGGATCTAGATTGACGATCTGATGAAGAAGGGTTTTGTTTGGACAAGTGCGTCACTGTGGGGTGCTTATGTCTTGTTCTCAAGGTATATAGATGGTGGTCTCAGGAAGTGCATAGATTACAGGAGGCAGAATCAGGTGACGGTCAAGAATCACTACCCTCTCACGATGATATATGATATCTCTGACCAGCTGAGGGGAGCATGTTCGTTCACGAAGATTGATCTTAGGTCGGGATATCAATAAGTGAGGGTGAAGGAGGGAGATATCTCTAAAACTGCTTTCAGGTGAAGATATGGGCACTTCGAGTTTGTGTTCATGTCGTTCGGCATTACAAATGCTCCTGCTGTGTTCATGGGGATCATGAAATCCATCATTTGGGAATATCTAAACCGGTTCGTAGTCGTGTTTATTGACATCATTCTGATCTACTCACCATCAGAGGAGGATCACGCTGATAACCTGAGAACTATTTTAGAGGGCCTCCAACAGCACAATCTCTATAGGAAGTTGTCCAAGTGAAAGTTATAGATGAGAGAAGTACACTTCCTTGGGAACGTGGTGTCCGAGCAGGGGATAGTGGTTGACCCATCGAAGGTCGAGGCGGTAGTTTCCTGGGAAGCGCCATAGAACGTGGTAGAGGTTCATAGTTTTGTTGGACTGGCGGGTTACTAACAGATTTTCGTTCCCAACTTCTCCCGTGTTGTTTCACCTTTGACAACCTTGACCAAGAAGGACCGGCTATTCTGTGGAAAGGGAAGTACGAAGCAGCTTTCATCTATTTGAAGAAGATGTTGTTGAGTGCCCTAATACTAAGGTTTCTAGAAGAATGGGCGGTGTATGAGATGTTTTGTGATTCTTTAGGGAACTGCCTTGGATGTGTGTTAATGCAGCAGCAAGGGGTGATCCCTTATGGGTCAAGGTAGTTACATCCCCATGAGCTTAATTATGCCACCCACAACCTGGAGCTTGCAGTGGTCATTTTTTGCACTAAAGTTGTGGCAGTAATACCTCCTCGAGGAGCACTTCATGGTCTTTACCGATCACAAAAGTTTGAAGTATATATTCTCCCAGCAGGACCTGAACTTGTGGTATCATAAGTGAGTGGAGTTCCTCTAGTACTACGGCTTCAGGATTTCCTACACCTCAGGGATGTGGAATATGGTGGAATAAGCCTTGAGCAGGAATTCTAAGAAGGATGCGGTTCGAGAGTCCATAGATGCTTGGAAGGCGATGGAGGAGTTGGATGCCCTATACCTAGATGTAAGGATGGATGGTGGTAGAGGTTGCTGGTATCGGATGATAATGAAATCTTCCCTTTTGCGAAAGGTAGAGGAGTCCCAATGAGGAGACTCTGAAAGTGATGTGATGTGTGACCCGGTTATCCATGGCGATGATCTGAAAACGTGGACGGAGGATGGTCAGAACCAGATGCTTTTCCGAGGGAATTTGTTTGTCCCAAAGGTGATGTGTGGAAGGGTTCTTGGTGCGTTCCACAACTAACCCCTAGTAGTGCACACAAGAATTTCTAAGATGTACCAGCACTTGAGGGGTCAATTCTGGTGGCCCGGGGTAAAGTGGGCGGTGGCAGAGTTCGTGGCCAGGTGCCTAGTGTTTCAAATGGTGGAGGATGAACACCGTGTTCCAGACGACTTGTTACATCAATTGGATGTCCCCGAGTAGCAGTGGGATGACATCTCAATGGATTTTGTCACAGGGCTTCCCAAACATCAAGGAGGCCGTGACGCTATCTTTGTAGTGGTGGACCGGTTGACAAAATAGGCTCACATACTGGCGATCTAGGAGTCGAGTGCAGTGGATGTCTTATCACAGAGGTAAGTGGATGAGTTTGTTCGGTTTAATGGAGTTCCGAGATCCATAGTCTCATATCAGGATTCATGATTTACCTCATGAGTCTGGAGAGGATTGAAACATGCTTTTGAAACCCAGCTACATCTGAGCACTGCTTTCCACCCCCAGACAGACGGACATATAGTGCGCACCATCCAGACAATGGAGGACATTCTACGAGCTTGTATGCTGGATTTTGGGAGATCGTGGGTGTGACACTTTCCTTTATTAGAGTTTTATTACAATAACATCTATCACTCTAACATTGTCATTTCTCTGTTCGAAGACTTGTACGGGAGGCCATGTCGCTCACCCGTGTGATAGACCGTGGTTGGGGAAGTAGGTGTTCTTGGCCCAGAAGTGGTGTAGTGCATGACATAGAAGGTGAAGCTTATAGAGAGAGGATGAAGGCGGCATAGGACTGACAGAATTCATATGCCAATAATAGGAGGATACCATTGGTGTTCGTGGTTGGGGATAATGTATTCTTGAAAGTATCCCCCCGGCGTGGGTAGCGGATGTTCGGCAGAGGGAGTAAGCTTTCTCCCAGATTCATCAGACCCTTCGAAGTGTTACAGCGGGTCGGAGAAGTGGATTATCTGATAGCATTACCACCACTTCTATTGAGGATACAAGATGTATTCCACGTGTCACAACTCTGGCTATATCTACATGACGATTCACACGTCCTTGACTGGGGAGAGCTAGATATCAAGAATGATGCAACGTTCGTGGAGTGACTGGTGATGATCAAAGGTTGTTAAGAGAATGTGCTTCATTGAAGAATCATTCCATTGGTTCTTGTGTTGTGGAGACATGGTGGGATTGAGGAAAGTACCTGGTAATGAGAGAAGCAGATGCGTGCCCAGTACCCAGAGCTATTTTTTTTTATTCTGTTCTGTTTATACTTGGTTGTTGGAACCCTTCTACATTGTTAAATATGGAATGTGTAGTTTTCCATTTCTGTGGATGTGTGTGAAGTGTCCTGATATGTGGGGAGGGGAGGACCTAATCACTAGTTACGATTCATTAGAGTGGATGCGCCTAAACCTGTCCAGGCAAGTCAGTGCCGCCCAAAGAAGATTGTATGATAACACGGGGGAAGGGAAACCCCTCACCACATGACCAGATTGTTTAATATTTTGTGTTGCATGGTTTCTTGATGAAGAGGTGTTTCTAGATGTCGATAAGGTTCACTCCTAAGAGGTATCTTTCGAGGTGGTTGTTCAGACCCTCTCTTTTCTTCTGGATTGGTTTTAATTCTCAAGGGAAAGAATATTTTGAGAGGTATCTAATGTGATGGAACATGCCCTCTTGGTCCACCCATTTTCCTAAATTGCGATCCTAAGGGTGGCATCATAGTGGGTGTGGCTGATCGTTGTGAGACCAATTGGTTTGCGACCGATCAGTGTGCCACTGATCGACGTGCGACTGATGGGTGTGCCCTTGGAATCTAGGATATAGAAAATACTGGTTCATTAGTGAACTAAATCACCTACCACTATGTCCACCATAACTAGATTATTTCCTAGAAATATCATACATAATTTCATTATAATTAAACTAGTGAATGGAAATATAAGAAAGGGTAGGGTGGGATTCAAATATAGTGTATTCAAGGGATACTTCGATATAACATGAGAATAAGGGTATATAAACATGAAAAAAACATAAAAACCCATCCTATGGAAATAATAGATCATATGGTTGTGTCATGGAATAATATTAGCAGTTTTAATGAAATGACTCATAATAGAATAAATTAATAGAATCGATTCGATAAAAACAACTTGATAATACATACATTTGATGAATGAATATATAACAACAAAATCATTATTTTAGTGGAAATGGATAATTTATTGAACTATCAAACAATAATGGGGTCTCTCCCCACAAAATAATAGTTTTCATGGATCAAACCTATGACTAACATAGTGGAAAATGTCACTATATAAACTAGGTTCACTCACAATTATATTCATTTTTATTTTATGATATAAAAGTCATTACTCAATTTATTGGAGAGAAATATACTTCCATACAATCAGATAATATAAATCATTCTTATTTGTGATGTGGAATCATAAAAAATTAATCTTATTAGAAAAAATGAAGGGAAATTTGTTTCACAAGAATTTTGTCATTTCATTCTAGAATAACAAATTGAAAATTGAACTTATTTTATAAACATTATTTCGAAATAATAAATATAAATCATATAGATATAGAATAATGAGGGAATCATTCGATCATATCCCAAGTGATGATTTTGAAATATAAATCTATAACGTATTAAATGTAAAATTTTTTTCAATGGTCACTTTGAACATTTCAGGAGGAAAATATCATTTTCAAATAAAAACTCTACTTTTTTAAATGATGATAAAAAAATTATGAAAATCCATTTCATTGTAATTAAATTTTATAACACATTTTGGAATATTTAAAACTATAAGTAGTCATTATCATGTAAAATAAAATTCACAATGTGCATGTTAAAACAAATATTCCTTTATTATTTTTGGAAAAAATTCAAATATTAAATCATATAGAGTATTGGAAAAGGTTCCTCTTAATAAATTTTTTCATGATTAAATCTTTTGAAATTTATTCTTTAATACATCACTCAATATTAATAAAAAACATTTTTTAAAACATTTTTCTATAACATTAGCAACGAGGAAAATGTATTTTCGACTAAATAGAGAAATAATGTTGATTTTATAACAAAATAATTATTTGGGACTCATCGGTACATTATTACATGAAAATGAAGATAAACAAAATACTTTTTCTTTAAATAATCAGAAGATAATTAATTCATGACCTTTTCAAGAGATATATCATAATATTTCATCATATGAACTAAAATCATTAACAATCTAAAAAATAATGAGATTATAGTACAAAATCATTACTAATTTTGAATAATTTGAAATATAAACCCCATAGAATAATAAAATTAAATGAATAATTAAATAGAATTGTGAAATATAAATTCATTTTATTAATTTAAAAAGTGTATTTATATAAACATTATAATATATTATAGGTTTGTAGCATAACATATGTCCAAATGTAGACAATTTCAGATGAAATTTCATTACCTGATGTGTGTACAATAATAATACAAGTCCATAAATCTTGTATAATATATATGGGGATATTATATATCTATTACATAGTCATGCATACATATATAACATATCATTTATGATTTTCGTAAGATCTTTTATTCCACATTGTTGGTAATTAAATATTAAAATACTGTTTTAGAAAATAACCACATTAATTTTTGATGTTTTTTATTAGGTTTTTTATGTCCATTATATTAATTTTGGATCCTTAATATCAAGAATTGTAAAATTGATATAAATATATCAAATTTTCATTTATAGTATTCGATAGAATATTGTGAAGAAAATGAATTACCTCATTCGTACTAATAGTATGTCATAAGTACAAAATAACGTTGTTTCCATTTTATCAACAAATGAAAATAAATAATTGTACATTGTATATTACATTTTAATAATAAATTTTGTATCATATTTAAAATATTGGTTCATTAAATTTATCCTTTTACAATCAATGTAAAACATAAGTGGAAAATAAAACACATCCCTTCATAAGGTAGTATCCCACCGTACTCACGAGTGACATTATCATATTTATAGGGAATGAAAATTAAGAATATACATATAATATTAAAATTACTGTGTAATACAATAGAATGTCATTAATTTTTTTAGAATTAAATTTGAATATTATTAGACAAGGCCCTGCGACGACACATAATTCAAAGGCCCAAAGTTTCTAGAATCCATTTTTGATCTATTTTAGGTTCATTAAATAATGACGTGAAGGGTTTTTCTAATAATTAATTGATTCCCTATATCGAAAATATATGAGAACCACTAGACTCATGGCATCCAGAATCACCTAGAAAGATCCGAACATTGGACGGTGTGGGACAACATTAAAAATTAGTATGTCGCCATAAATAACATAATTAAGTAACAATTATTTTTTTTAAATCCTTAAAATCTATAAAATATATCATATATTGGAAATATGAGAGAAATGTTGAGCTCGTGAGGGTGTGTTTCCATTAGGTAGAGATTAACCTCAAATGGTGCGAGTCGAGGTTGGACGCTAGTTTTGGGTATTTTTTAATGAACAAAAATGTCGTAGAAGCGCGGTTTTGTAAACATCTAAATGGGTGCCAAAATTAAAAAAATGAGGTCACCATTGCAATTGGAATATAAACTTTTCCTGTGAATGGACCTATCTTGAATGGTATGTGTCGAGGGAAACAATTAATTTTAGCACCTTTTATGAAAAATAAAATAATCATAAAATATTTATTTAATTAAAATTTTTTTTTTCCGTAATGATGCGATGATCCCATTGTTTCATACTATAAATGAAATAGCCTAATTACTCTTGAACATAATCATAATAGAGATGTTGGTTCACAAATGAATGGGAATAACAACAAAACGACCAATCATAACAGAAATGTTGTGACATGTTTCTATTTTAATGAGATGATGGGGTTACAGGTTGAAATTTAGGTCTGTAATTATTTTAATGAAATACAAGAGAATTATCCCCAACGATGAATGATGGAAAATCAAAAAACTGGAAACCTCCCCCTGGAGAAAAAATAATGTTATGATGAATGATGAATTTCAATGACTTCAATGAAAATTGTGAATCCATGCAGATATATCGCCTTCAGTGACAAGCTTTCCCTCTTATCTATGCATTTCCATGTAGGGGATTAAATTTCGATTTTCCTAGCCTCATTCTTTTTTCTAATACAACAAATGCATATCAGCCCCTAAAAAGGTTGATCTATGGGTCACTTGTTCTTTTGTGCAGGTGTTTACCTTGGGGATTGAATCAGGGTTTTTCATTTGATTGTACCTCAATTCCCTAACCCCATGACTCAAAAAATCTCATGTAGAGGAATCAATCCTACATGAACATGTCCCTAATTACATATTTTTGGGTGAAAATGTGTTCTTTGTGTCCACACCTCAAAATTGGTGGAAACTAAATCTTGAGGCTATTGATTGGAAGAAGACAATAGAATGTGTCTAGGGGAGTAGACGTTTTGAAGAATGAACCACCGGAGCAGACACGGTGGTCCATGTAAGGAATGCTGGTGCTAGCGGTGGTGGACCACAGTGTTGTTCGTGGGAAAGTGTCGACATTCCATGATGGCGCACTGACATAGAGGTTGTGGCTGGCTTATGCCATGATGGTGTAGAAGTGGACAACCATCTTGTTAAGGAGGACGACACAACTCGGCTGTGTCGGTGGAGTGGCCCACGTCGGGCAGGCGAAATCAGTGTGGCGCGAATTGGGCCACTCTTTGACTCAGGATGGAACTCAAGTCAGCTTTATATTTTGGGTCAATCCTATGGGATAACATCGGGCTGCTGGGAGTCCTGGGATGCGGAAGAACTGGCCCGCCTTTTCCATGATGATCCAAACGGAACTGGGTCGTTGGGAAACCCAGTGGGGTGGACCCACGACTGAACCAGGCTGGGTCAATGAAGGCCCAATTGTCCTGGCCTAGTTGCCAAGTTGGACCATCACGACCTAGACTCGAACCTAGCTGGTATGGGATGGTCAAATGAATCAGGGTCTGATGGTACCCCCTGGTCGGGTTGGTTGTTTCGGTCTGAACAGGTTGTACCGTGCTGAGGCACAACCATCCCCATTTTATTAAAACATACATATCATTCATACCGGGAATCCAATTGATTTTCCATTTACAGATTTTGGAGCCTCTCAATGAGACAAATCATTTGGAGAGATACAATGGGACAATAATGGATCTTTAAGTATAATTAATTTTACATGGAATTTATTCTCCCGAAATAAATCGCAGTACATACAGGAATCCTGCAGCTGTATTTTCCCTGAAAACTACTAATAAAGAACACCATGTGGACCACCAATCAGAAGTCTGGTGTGGATAATCAATGATTTCCTAAGAGGGAATCTTCTATATGTTACCTAAAACACCCATGGTTGGGAGATTTTCTATGTAACCTGGAATACACATGGTACTCATCTAGGATGAGTACTTCGGCATGATGGGCTAATTGGAAAGTGTCATTGTTTGGAATGGATTTCCATTGGTTGGGTGAATCTCTATGTGACCTAGAAAACCAATATTAATCATTATGGATAAGTACCTTAGAATTCCATGGTCTCTAGGGTACGACATAAAATATTTCAATACATACATTCAATTATTCCTATGTGATCTGAAAGTACATTGTGTTTTCATTCTCTTCTGGTATTTCCATTGTGTATTTGGATCCATGATGATTATTTTGTTTCTCACCCCAGAAAGGTATTTGTGTGGATGTGTTGTGTTTGGTGAAGATAACATGAAATTCGATATATACCTTGGTGGCCCGAGACCGGGCAGTGGCTAGTGAGATACGACAAGTAGGACATACTTACACAGCTTCTAATATCTACTCTTTTTCTACCATTCTATTGGGGTCTTCTATGGATGGCTTATAGAGACCTTTTATAATTTCCCATTTTCAGATTTTCTTTTGTTGGGTTTGTATTATCTCCCATTTGAATTAAATCTTGATCCTTTACTCAGTGGTTGTTTAGTGGGATGCATGTTTTCATTTCAAGTAATTTTGGGTTGTGGTTTTGTGTGTGTGCATGCATAAATGTACTCAATAAAATAACTCCCTCTAATTGGATAATGACTTCAATGCTAGTCTCCAGCCCCTGGACATTAAAAGGAAGACCTGGGGAAGTCACAAAATGAGCCTCAGTGGATGGGTCATGAAAAAGTGTTATCAATGGCCGACGGTTCTACCTCAATGACCAAGAGTCTATGGTTTTGTTTTGTGGAAATATTGATAAGTGTATCTTGAATGAAATTCAGGACAAGGACACCAGTGTTTTTGCGGCAGATAATGTATCCATAGACCTTGTCTCTGGACACATTCATTCTAACATGGTATAAATAAATGTTGGTTGCAAGAAATAAAGGGTGCATGAATCTTGTAAGATTTTGAGTGTACTTCATATTTTCATGATTTATTCTCCTCATGAGGTATAATATATTGAATTATGTATGTCTTAATTTGATTCAGGATTCCTCCCTAGAGACATCCATATAGGAATCAGATACATGATTGTGACGACATCCCACCGAGTAATGAGGTGTCAGTTGAATGACCAATGCTATAGATGGACCCATTGGGTGGTGCGCTAGTGTTACCTCCACCAATTGATTAGAAGTTACGTATGTCCCCACCAGTAGTGGATTCACTTGGTATTAACGCCTTGTAAGAGTTCAAAAGTTAGATACCTCCTAGGTTTAAGGGTGAGTCTCACCCCCATGTGGATGAGGGTTGCCTTGAAGTGGTTACATGAGTCTTCTATCTTATGAAGAAACATCTCAACCAGATGGTGATCTTATCTGTGAGTCTTATTCAATTCTCGGCATCATGATGGTGGATCGTTATTATTTAGACCCATAATGAGATGACCCTCACATGGATAGAATTTGATCACCTCTTTAGGGAGTATTTATTCATTTAATCATTGCGCACTGTGTGTATACGTGAGATAATACACCTACAGTAGGGTAGCATGATAGTATCAGCATACTCAACAAGATTCAATGAGATTTCATGATACTATACAAACTTGGTGAGATAACCATTCTCTACGGATCGATCCATTATGTAGCGATTAAATCGAGTGATCAAGGTGTCCATGGTGTCTCTCAGCATCCATACTCAGGTAATGTTGCTGGAGTGATCCCTATATGTAAAGAGATTATTGAAAGAGCGGACACCAATATATGGAGACACTAGTAGAAACTAAAAATTAGATTCTTCAGTGGTGGTAAAAAGGATATAGACGCGGGGACCTATGAGGTTCAGGCCTATCAATGAATGACCACAAGACTCAGGGTCAGTTGTGCGGGGCTCCCAGAGAAAAAAGAATCAGTAAGGGATTAGGTTGAACTTCTCATGTGGTGGGTAGGGACACAAGGAGTATGATTTCTTGACTCTCCACACTAATGATCATCAGATGGTCGAGGGACTACAGTGGTAGAGGCAGAAGTTCGAGCGAGGAGGTTCATATTGTGGTAGATGTAGTAGAGGAGCATGAATATTGGTATGAGGCAGGAAAATGTTTTAGGTACTTCCACCACAACCCCCATTAGGTCCACCATGGACTTAGGGATCTGGTTGATAGGGTCAGGCTCATCTTCATATGCTGTAGGAATATGACCATTAGACTGCAGGTGTGATTATAGGTCTGATTTGTGTCTCCTCGAACTTAGTAGCTGTTCATATAGAAATATGTTCTAGTATCTCGTTATTTTACATATTCCTTGTTCGAGGCTCTAAGAATTTTTTATAGCCATTGGTTCAATCCTTACTATTAGATACTCTTATGTGAGTTGATTCTACGATTAACAAATGGTGTCCAAAGTGCGAGATTACTATTCGAGGTGAGAGGTTCAGCTAGGATTTTCTAGTAGCGTTGTTGAGGCCTTATGATGTCATCTAGGTAATTAAATTTTTATCTATAATCCATGAATATATTTACTATTTTTAGGGTAGAGTTTAGGGCGTCCACAAGGATGGGACCATGTTATCATTCAACATTGATAAGGGAGCTCTTACAGCAGAAGACATACCTACTCCGAGGATGGTGAACCCGATCACTCAAAAGTTCTCTGGCCTCACCCTTGGTGAGTTAGAAGACAGAGGTCCTCACTTTACAATAGTGGTGGATGAGTATGAAGACATCTTTTTTTTAGAATGTTCTTGGACTACCTACTCGTAGGTAGGTATAATATTGCATTGAATTGTACCCCGTGACTGTACCGATGTCCACACCATCAAAAAGGAAGGCTCTTGTAGAGCTTTGTGAATTGAGACTACATCTCAAGTAAATGTTGGAGAATGACTTTGTGAGACCTAGACTTGTACCATGGGTAGTCCATGTTTTGATTTCCAATAATTATGAAAGGAGATTGACGTTGTGTGTGGACTTCTGGTTCCGGAAACTGGTGAATGTGAAGAACAAGTATCCATTGCTGAGGATTCATGACCTCTTCAATCTGCTAAAGTGAGTGAGATGGGTCATGAAGAAATTCATAAAGTCATGCTATCACAAGAATATTGTGCGGGATGAGGTTGTACCAAAGAAAACATTTAGATTCCAGTATGTCCACAATGAGTTCTTGGTGGTTCCTTTCACCATGACCAATTCCATATAAGTTTTCACGAGTCTCATGAAAAAATTATTCTACAATCACGTCAATAATTTCATGGTGGTCTTCACTAATTACATATTGGTGAAATCGGCATCCTAGGAGGAAAATGATACACATCTACGGATGGTCCTAGATACACACCGAGAGCCCAAGGTTTACGGTAAAATCTCAACGACTTAGTTATGGATATGGGAGGTCCACATTCTAGTACATGATATTGTGAAGGTGAGAGTAAGAGTGGATCTAGAATATACAGTGGTGGTTCTTTCTTAGGATCCACCCATGTGCGTGATAGAGGTGTGGAGTTTATTTTATATTGGTTGGATACTACCAATGATTCATGATTGACATTTATTGGGTGGCATAATCCTTATCACCTTTGAAACAGAAAGGACAACCATTCATGTGGATGGAGAAGTTCCATCAGAGTTGTATGAGCAATGGCGGTGACTGACGAGTGACTCCATAATGAGACTACCTGAGGAGTTCATTGGGTATGTAGTTTTTGTAATGCATAAAGGGGCCAAACTAGGATGTTTCTTAATGTAGGAGAGAGAAGTGGATGCCTATGGTTCATGTAATTGCAAGTATCATGAGAATAAATAAGACACCTAGACCTAGAGCAAGAAATAGTGGTCTTTTCATTAATGATCTATCAGATCTACTTGATGGGAGAGCAATTTATAGTCTACTCCGACCATAAAAGTATCAGGTATATCTTCTCCCTATGAAACCTAAAATGATGTGGTGGTGGTGGATAGAGTTTTCCAAGGACAATGAATATTAGATAGTTTATCCTCTGGGGATGGGGAACATAGTGGAAAAAGTTATTAAAAGGAGGTTCACTTGGCATCTATTTAGTGAGGCTATGGAGCAACACATGATGATGTAGATTTCATTTGTTGATGATGATGGATCATATTACCTTCCATCAATGATTGTCACTCTCACACTCTTATAGATAGTTAAGGTGGCACAACTTATAGATGTTTACTGCGAGGGCCGACATGATAAGTTATCCTTAGGACATATTATTTATGAATTTTTGATAGGATAAGAGCACATCATCCTTTTAAATTGACACATAGTTGTTCCAGTGTCGTTTAGAGATTATATTTTGATGTAGTATCATACCTCCCCTTTTCGAGTACATCATGGAGTGGAAAGGATGTACCATGATCTCTGATGTCAGTACATGTGGCTAGGGATGAAGGAAGAGGTCGAAGAGTTCGTTTCATGGAGACTCATTTGTCAGCATTTGAAGGATACGAATATTTTTTCACTAGGCATGGCCCAACCACATGAGGTACAAGAGTGGACATGGGATAGTATCTCAATGGATATCATGATTGTATTACCATGAACATCCATGGGCCAAAATATTGTCTAGATGATTATTAAATGACTCACCAAGTAAGATCACTTTCTATCAAGGCAGGACCAGGGATCAGTATAATGATTGAGATTCCTATACATCCAGGAGATAATGTAAATTCATGGGGTGCGTTTGACGAATTGTCTTAGACCATGATTCTCTATTCAAATCCCATCTATGTAAGGGATTACATGAGTTGTTTGGGACTCAACATTTATTGAGCATGAATCTATATCACATGAATAATTGTAAGACAGAGAGGACTATTTAGACCTTTTAGTACATTATTCATTCTTGGGTCCTTTATTAGGGTCGTAGTGGGGAGGATAGCCTACCTCTGGTTGAGATAGTGTAGAACATCAGCAACCAGTCCCCCATCAGCATGGCGCCATTTGTGGCAATATAAAGATGACCATAAAGGTCACCGTTATGCTGGACAGAACCAGGGGAGGAAGCACTCATGGGTCCAATGTTTGTATAGCCTACCACAGAGAATTTGAAGATCATCCAAGAGAAAATGAGGACTGCATATAGTAGGACGACATCTTTTGCTAACAAGAGATGATGGGACATAGAGTTCGAAGAGGGAGACCATGTGCTCCTTAGAGTCTCACCTCGATGGGGATTGTTGAGGATTGGCAAGGGTGGAAAATTATCTATGAGGTTCATCGTCCCCTTCTAAACTCTGAGTGGTGTTGGTGAGGTGGTGTCCCGCATGTATTGTCCTACACCGACCCAAAGGATGAACATTGTTTTCCATGTGTCGTTGCTGAGGAGGTACATGTATGATCCATCACACATCATCAACTGGGTCGAGCATAACATTGATGATGGGGTGGAATTTTCAGAGTTACCATTATAGATAGAGGGTCGTTAGGAGTGGGTATTTCATGGGAGCTATATTCTTTTAGTGTGAGTTCTTTGGCAGCATTATAATATCCATGAAGGAATATGGAAATAGGAGGCTCATATTTGTGCTCAATACCCCATTTTGTTAGATTATCCCTTATTTTGGCTTATGATGGAATAAATCCATAAAATGAGGGATTAATGTAATACTGCATAATTAAGTGAATTTTTTTCAAAATTAAATTGGGTTACTTCAAGACAAGACCCTTATACATCATGAAATTTTGTGCCCCTATGTGGTCAGAATGTATTTTTTTATCTTTTATGAGTTTTATTAAATAATTTTGTGAGGGTGTTTTTCTATCATTTAAACATTTTCCCCGATCAAAAATATGAGGGCACTGTTGAACTCACCACATTAATATCCACAAATAAATAACCTAATGTTTTACGGCATGGGAAAACAATGTAAAATGGTTTTTGGTCATAAATAAAATAATTATTTATGAATTATTTTATTTTAAAATTATTAAAACACCAAAATAATAACTCATATTGGAAATCATATGGTACCATTGACAACATCTATATTTATTCAAAGATTGATAATATAATTTTACGGTAGCGTTTGGAATGGATACATCATATATGAATGAACCTAACCAAGAACATCATGAGTCAAAGGAAAAGGATAATTTTTAGCCATTTTTTAAAAAATTATATAAACTTATGAAGTGTATTTTATTAAAAAATTATTTTTCCACAATGAAGTGATGATCTGACTTATTCATTAAAAAAATGAAATATCATAAAGTCTCTTTAATTGAAGCGTATTAGAATCACTGTTTCACAAATGAAATGATATAAAGATATGAAGACTAAGTTAAATTGTTATTGTATTAGTAATTTCCATTTTAATGAGGGGATGATCTTGAAGGAATAATTTTAGATATGTAATTCTTATAATAAAACATGATTGAATTTTCTCTAAGTACGAAAACCAATGAATCATAAATGTGGAGAAAACACCATGGATAATAGATCAAAGACCAATGAATGAAAAATTACAATGGCTTAAAACAAATCATGAATCCCCGAAGACTATATCATTCAGTGACAAGACTTCCCTCCAATCATATTTTCTATACGTAAGGGATTACATTTCGATTTTGTTTCCACGTTATTAAATATAAAACAATGAATGAGGATCAACCCACAAACATGCTGATCTACAGGCCGCGTGTTCATACAAGAGGGGGTTTATCTCGGGGATTGAATAATGGTTATTTGTATAGTACCTTATTCCCCTCAACTCATGTTTCAGAAACACAAACATGGATGAATTTTGTTTAATCAATCAAGTCCTTGATTCCTCTATCTTTGGGTGCATATGTGCTCTTTATGACCTTGCTTCTGAAATTGATGCAACGAAATTTTGAGGTAGCTGGGATGATAACATCCCAATGAGGATGGGGGTGAATATGGTTTGATGAAGAAACCACTAGATAAGAACCAGTGGTCCACGGAAGGTTCACTGGTGCTGGTGACCAGTGGTGGTGGCCTATGGCAGCGCACCATGTTGGTGTGTCAAGGATGAGGTCGTGGACATCTTGGGCCGCTTTGGTGAAGCATGAGGATGATGACACCCGTTAAATGACCACATCGGTGAAGCATATCGTTATGTGTGTGCCACGGTGCACTGGCACACGGTCTAGTGGGGACCACATGTGGGAACAGGGGGAAGCTAACACAAGTTGGTCCTGTCGTGATGGAATGAGAAGCCTAATGGGAGTCTGAGCATGAAGAGAAAATGCCATTGTGCGGGACATATCATGGGGGAACGAACTGGGATTCCAGGAAATCATGTAATGAACTCAATAAGGCCCTCTTATTTGTGCCAGGCCAGTAGGATAAAACTAGGCCACCCAGCTGCTCGAGAAGGGAAATAATCAGCCCTATATTTGTGTGTTGGTATAGATGGAACCAGGTTGGTGGGTAACACGGCAGGCTGGACCCACCTCCAAACCGGACAATTCCAGCAAGTCATAATGTGAATAGCCCAATAGCTAGTTCGTACCATGTGGGCCCATTCCCAATCTAGGATGGGTCGGTCAAACTAGACAGGAGTATGCAAAATCCCCAAGCCATGTTGGTTAGGCCAGTCTGATCATGTCGGACAAGGCCCATACACAACAAGCCCCAGTTTACCAATACATCAAATCATTCAAACTGGGCTTCCGATTGCCGAGTGATTTGCAGAGTTGGAAACCTCACGATGAGACATTTATTTTAGAGTGCTCTATGGACACATTCATGGAGGATTTAATACAACGAATATCATAAGTAGTGGATTCTCCTAGAATCAAGTGCACTATGTAAAAATATTATATGTCTAAATGAGACCTAAATACTACTAATAAGATGCTATATATGGACCAACTACATTATCCCTGTGTGGGACAGCTATTAAGGCCTAAGTGGAAAGCATCTCTATGTGACTCAGTTGGAAAATAATGGGGGGAAGTTCTTTGTAACCCGGTGGACCCACAGTATTCATCTGGGATGAGTACATCAATATGATGTCATAAGGGGGATGATTCAATATCTGACCCACCACGACCATGTTGGGGAGCCACTAAATTTCCCCTAGCAAACTAGTAGTACTCATCAGAGATGAGTACATCAATAGTCCAAGGTGTCCAGTGTATGAATGAGTGTTTTGATTTATATATTTTAGATTATACCTATGTGAGGTGACAATACCATGTGTAATCCTTCTACTGTGGTCTTTCATGTGTTATTTGGGATCTGTATTGAGTATTTTTTTTTACTCACCCATGCACAGGATTTACCTGCACGGGTAGTGTCTAGTGAAGATAACAGGCACATCGAGAGAGACCTCGGTGGCCCAATACCATGCGGTGCCCAGTGTGATATGATAGGAGGTATGTAATTCTATAGATCTTGATAGTGAATAAATTAGTATCCTTGATGAGGGGTCTTCTACGGATTTCATACATAAATCTTTTTTACTTTACTATATTTTGTTAATTTTTTGGGCATTTTTTTCTAGCCCTGTTCACCTACAACTTGTACCTTTACTCAAGGGTTGATTAGTGGCATGCATGTGTTCCTTTCTGGATATTTTGGGATGTGGTTTTGTGTGTGTTCATGAATAAAGTTAATCATGAAAATTATTCCCACATCTGGGATAATTCAATTAGTGCTTGGCACCAGCCCTTGGCCCTTCAGATGCAGGTTTGGGGTAGTCCCGACATGGGCCCCAATGGTTGTTTAGTGGCATTAATGTTTTTCGTCCAATATAACATTTATCACAACACATAAATTATCTTCATTCCCTTGACTTATTAATGAATATATATGAATATAATATATAAAGCCTACTAGAAACTAATCACAGTAATCTAACAGACAAATTAGTTAGTCATTAAAGGAACATAAAGAAAGATTTCGTATTACTAAATGTAAATATTGCATTCATCTAGAGTTAAAAAACATTACAAAATGTTATCTTTTGTATATCCTTCTTTCTTGATACTCAATTTATGATATAAATAGTGATGGTAAATAATGGAAAATTATTAATCACCACAAATTTGATTAGACATGTCATCAATATGTGATAGTGGATACTTCTTGTTGATTTTTATCTTGTTCACCACCTCGTAACCAATACAGGGTCGTATCGACCATTATTTCGTTGTAATTAAACGAATTAGTGCACCCCTATGAAAAATAAAGGGATGAATGAGTCCAACTTTTTATATTCTCTAGGGGATTATTAATCAATTAATTGAACACAATTATGAAATTTCAAAAATAAGTCTTTAAAAAAATTATAGAACCAAATATTAGTTCTATAGTGAACTCAAAATCAATATTCTATTGAAGATTAGGAAATGCATCATGAAATGCATTGGGAAAGTCCATTAAAATAGCCTTATACTTTAAAATGATTTTATCCCCAACCATTTATGATAAAAACCTCGTTTTAATAGGATTAAAAGCCCATACCATTGTTATGATCACTATTGGTTGATCATATTTAACATCCCACTAATATAACATCTTTGGTTAATTTTGAATATTAATCACAACTTTATTTGCTCAAAAATTGAAATGGTTTATATGAAAATGAATATATTCCTATTATAACATAACATAAAATTCCACTACCGGTAGAATAAATTGTTTTGTAAGGATAACATTACAACAAACAAAAACCAGGGTAGAATAATTCATGGGACATGTAATCATCATTACATTAGGGTATTTTCAAGCCCTATATGGGAGTTATCAGCTATTATGCTTGAAAACCGCTTTTAAGGACTAGAAAATTAAGATCTTGTTCATAAGAATGTTGTATCATGGACAGATGTGTAGGGTGTCCATGATTTTGAGTTTAGCGATGATTCTATTGATTTTACTTTTTGTGATAGTATTTTTGATATTCAAGATATAGGTCCACCCTACCCAAGGAGGATGAAAATTATGAAGGGTAGAAGGAAAGGGACAAAATAAAATTTTTATTTACTATATCAAATTGAAAAAATATCCACAAAAAATCAAAACACAAGGTGAATAATGGTGATACCAAGTCCAATGATGTATGGGTTGAGTATTTGGGTCATATGACTACACCTCTCAAAGATTTCATATAGCCAGACTCAAGTGCGGACCACGAGAAGCCATTGCAGCTGTTTTTTCATTAAGATGTAAAGATGATGCAAATGTTATTGGTGATTAATTCCAGTGATGAGGATGACAATAAAATTATGGGAAGGGTGATCACAGTGACTAACAAAGAAGGGATGATCATTAATGATGAGTAAATGTAGTCTTGGGAATAGATGAAATTTAGTTTTGAAGTTCTTTTAAAGGTTGTTCAAGACAATCGAGAATCCTCAATCTCTGAGAATCAATTTAAGGACAATGTTTCTAGGAGGATTATGTTTTTTTTTCAATGGTTCTGTTATCTATTTTGGGGTTTGTATCACATGGTTTCTCACTTTTTTCCTTGAAAAAATTATGGAAATAAAAAAATTAATTTTCAGTCCGTCTCTGTCCTTATATTCCCCATGTATGTTTTTAAAAGTATCCCTTCATCATTATCTAATTAATGAATATCATTATAAGGTTGATAATTCCTTGATTTATGTGTGTCTAAGGGGTAATTTAAATGTAATATATTACTTAAACTATAATTTCATTTTCAATGGGATTCAAAGGCACAATCTGCTATCTATTTTTATATGTATTCAAAAAATATTTCTTACAGACGATTGATTTGATATTTTATCTCCTTCATATCCTTCATTAATGTTGCAACATTAAATCCTTTCAAATATTTCCATGGGTATTTCACATCTATAGTTTGATGATCAAATTTATTAATTAATAAAATATTATTAGTTTTTATAAGATGGTATAGTGTATGATTGTCTTAAAGTCTATTGAATTTTTATTTGTTCATGGTGTTCTGCTCTTATAGAGGAATTGATGGGTATTTTTTATTTCCATTGCTATGTTGGAATTCAGAATTTAGACTCTAATATGATCATTCTAATTAGAATTTTTCAAAATAAATCTACTTATTGATTAATTAAAAATAGAATGACCCTTTCATCGAGGTTATTATTTTTAGAAAATCATAAGACAAACACCATCATGTGAACTTTTATCTAATTTGATCAAATAAATACCATTTGAATTAGTTGGAAATTTATTTAATCAATATTTTATTACAATTATGGGGATGATTCCAAAGTCTTTATATCAGTTATACTATTTATACTATTTCTACGGGTACTAGAATGTTCTCTGTTTGTGTCTATCATCACCAAGAATTCCATTTTCCTAGTTGGTGATTTTTAAATTATGTCTCCCCATGATGATTCATCAAAAAAAAATTATTTCACCTTCAAATATTCATAGATAAAAAAATACATGACTACCATGTACTACTATATTTGAGATGTTAGAATTGGAGATGAAATTTAATGAAAATATCTCCTAAAGCATACAAATTTTCTTAATAATTTTTTATGTTGTAATAAATCACAGTCATGATTTTTTTTATATTAAACACATTATTTTGATCCTTTTCAATATTATTATGATCAATAGATTTGGTCACACACAAAAATGAACAAACATAGTTCCTGAATAAAATAAAGAATTAATTTTAATAATTATGTTATAAATTTAGTCATTTATAATTAAAATTTTAAAAAAAAATTAATAGTTTAAAAATAGAATTTTTATTGTATTAATATTTTCTAAATGCATCTTTTCATAGAATTTTTTTAAATGTTTTTGTTTGTATCCTTAATAGAATAAATTTATCAACGTTTAAAATTGAAAATAATTATTAATACATTAATTTGAAATATAATATGAAATGATTTTACTTTTGATAATGTTTTTTATATAATATTATAGTCACATTAAAATAATGAGGTTTTTTTGTTATAAATGATTTCTATTATATTCTATTATTTTAATTTACAGTTAAATTAATAAAATTTAGAATAGGAATTCTATAAACTTATCTTCATTTTTTTATTATAAATTTCAATATAAAATTAGGATTAATGTTTTCTGTTTTTGAAAAATAATGAAATTTTTGTTGTTTAGTGAAAAAATAATTATTTTATTGATACTGACCCTTTTATCAAATTAATAAATATCATGAATGACACAAAAAAATCCTTTAAATTTGTTTTTTAATCATATATATTTATAATTGAAAATAAATTATTTACAAAAACTCTTTTTAATTCATTAATCCCATGATTATCATTATGGATTCTTTATAATATTTTTTTATCAAAAAATATTTTATTCGACTACATTTAAAAACAATTTAATCACATAGAAGAACTGAATCTCAAAAAAATTGAATCTATAATTTTGATCATATTTTTAGTATTTAGAAATATATTAATTTTAAATTTATAACTAAATTTATGATTTTCATAAATAATGAAAATGACTAATATAATCTTATAACTATTATTTTAAAAAAATAATTCGCATTTAATAATTTACATAGTACAATATTAATTAATCTCTTTTAGAAAATGAAAGAAATATAATTTTTAGACCAATATTTATATTTATTACTACACATTAAATTTTTAATCGTGTCTATATATTTTTAACAACACATCATATTGATATTAATAGTTTTCTAGAAATAATTTTTTAACATGATATCTATATTAATTTATAATTTAATGTTAAATGATTAGAATTTTAAACATGATATATAGGGAGTTAATTAATGTTCATCACACCCATATATGTTATGCTGGGATATATTATTTACTTATTAATCATTATTTTTTTGATAAAAACTATTTACCATGTTAAAAATCAAAATGTAGAAATGTGAAAATCAAGTATTATAAGGCCTGAAATGTGTTTATCCCATGTATAATAATTGTTGGAAGAGTCATTATACAAATTATATAATATACTAGGCCATTATGTATCACTTTTTTGAATCCATTGACATATGAATAGTGTCTTCTTGTTATTCTAAAATTGATAGGTATTCGGAAAATCGTCATAATCTTCACATATAAAAGGGGAACACATACACACCTAAATAAAAAAATTATTATATATTTTTTTATGAAAAATAAATTTTACATACCCTATAGAATTCCACTTATTAATTATTCCTTTTGTTACTTATGATTTTACAATCCCCTATGAAATCAAGGAGATTTTCAGAAGATTAGTAACATTTTCTATGTAAGTTTATCATTTATCATTTATTTTTCTACAATATATTCTTATATTGATATCCCCAAAAAATAAATTATTTCATAATGACTTTTGATTCAATATTTAACTGAAGTGTTATTATATTAATGGAATAATGATTATTTTTCCTTCATTTAAAAACAATATAATGTCAATCATGCATTTTTGTGGTCTACCACCTATATAGAGAAACATCCTCATTTTTTCACCTCAACCCTATCTATTGGATACAATTATTAATTTGAAAATTCTACATAAATATATAATGAAATTAATATTTTTTTGTGTAAAATTATAATCCCCTTTCATTACCTTTTATTTTTTGAAATCAAAACATTAATCATGATTTGGGTAGACTAAGGCCTTCAAGATGTAACATAAATAATTTTTTATGTTTCATTATTAATTATTAAAATTTCACAAAATTGAATAATAACCATTAAAATATGTGAATAATACCATTATTCCTCCTTTGTAATGATTTTACAACACAATAATCATTATTTATATCCATAATTATATATTAATTATGGTATGTCTATGTTTGGGGTAGTCTCACGACCTACTTGACTGATACAATAAAATAATATCATGGATGATTATTGGAACATAAAAAAATATTATTATAGTTAAGAAATAAAATTATTTCTATTTTATGTTTTTCAAAAAGATATATCATATAATTCACTTATTACTAAAATATTATCATTTTTTTGATAAAATTAATTAAATTAGTCCACAATAATTTAATTATCATTCAATAGAAATAAAATATTTATGGAATGATATAAAAATATTCAATAAATATTAATATTAATTTTATATAACTATAAATTATCGTAATGTGTTTATACATTAATTAAATTATTAGTATTGATTTGGATATTATAAATCTTGTGTAGAGAAATTAATTTACAAACACCTGGTTTTAAAAAAATTAATCGAACACTAGTATATTCATAATAAATTTTTATAGTGGTTTAATAAAATTAATATATCTGAATAATGTTATAAGATATAATTTTTAAGATATTTATACATATTATAAAGGATCATGTAGTTCATATATCAATATATGGAAATAATGTAGCAGTTTATATTATCAAATCTATATTCATTTTGATTTATATTTGCTATATAAAATATCTTCACTTGAATGGTGTAATTCAATATATGTTGATATTTTATGACATAAATATCCCATTTTATAGTATTTAATTTTATATTTTATATTCAATCATTCAGAGTGTTTTGATTTTATTTTTCTAAAATTATAAGGGTTTTCATTCAATTTAAATGTCTATCGGAAATGTTTCTAATTTGAAAAAACCTGTTAAATTATAATGTGTATTAACTACACTATGTAATCCTATTATAATGTACATCATTTTAATCAAGGTATATTAATGTCCATTTAATGTTATATATTATTTATTTTATTATTATTAAGAATCAATATCTCTAAAAAATTAACTCAAAACCCTACATTGAGTTATAATGATTTTTCTTGAACATATTTCTTCCATTATTTTTTTCCCTCTAAAAAATTAATATCATATGTATTCTCATCCACTTTAATGTAAAAAATATTTATTATTAATAATACTGAACATGATGAAAATATTCCTCGAATGGTATGTAATTGTTCTGAATAAATACCATCCACATTATTTATTGAATCACATTACATACCATATTTTCCTTTCCCAAAATAAAATCACTATTATTTATTCAATCACGATTATGTGTTTCCATTTATAATCTGTAACTAGATTTTTTTCATATTTACGATCATTGATTAGGAATAACATTAATCAAGTGACATATTAAACACCTATATTTATATATTATATATTGATTGTTGTTCACCTATATATTATACATTAGTTTATTTGGGATGTATATGAGAAAAACTATATAAATATTATCATACTTGTTTAAATGTTCTATGATATATTATAATGATTAAATGGTATTTCACTAGAATATTTTTTAATATATTTAGAAAAGAGTTTTCTATCATGAATATATTAACATACTCTCATTGGTGGTATTATGAATGTATTATATACATGTTCATGTTTCAAAATGGTATGAAAACAACATTCCATAAATTAAATAATTGTGATATGGTTATAAATTGATTTTTAGTGGTGATATTATTAATGGATGAGGATGAATGTGGTTTTAAATCTCCCTCCAATTAATTTGTTTACATAGATATCTAATGAGATAATTGTGTTTGAGAGATGTGATATTGTTCACAATGTACGGGGTATAATGTCTTTGTTTACAATTTCAGGAATAAACATTGATATTTTTTCACATTATCTTGGTTATAATCAGTATTATCAGTTTTCTCTAATAACTATTAATTTTCCTCCCTTTAATGATTGATATATTTTTACACAATTTAACATTCCACAATTAATATTATTTATATATAAATTCCATAATTTTATGTTTTTCGTTTCCTTATTCCTCTTTTTATCTATACATTATTGTGTATAATGTAATTATGTACATTAATTATACCCATATTCACTTGTTATAAAAAATTATGATATTTTATTGATATCAAATTTTTTATGATTAATTAAAATCAATTCTAAACACAATATTATTTTTCTATTTTCATACATTATGATGATTATTTTAATGTATAATATGTATATATGTGATACTAGTATAGATAAAATATAGACAAATGTGGACAAGGGATGTAATGTAATAATTTATATTGGTTGTACCCAAATTTAGAAACCCATTAAATCATTGTTTAGTTTGAATTTTTTTAGATGAATTAATTACATTAGGAAAATCAATAAATTAAATATATATTGAATAGTGGATATCATCGATGGTATCTCAGCAGGGGTTATTTATTTATGATAATTATTTATTATTTTTTTGATTGTGATAATAAAAAAAATTTATGAAAACCCATTAGAAATGTATAGGGGATAAATCTATGTATAAGTTAACAACATGATGTTTTGTTAAAGTAAAAACTATATTTTTCTCTTATCAATAACATGCATATTTTTTAATTGGAATAAGATGTTTATTTTGTATAGATATTACAAGGGTTAATCACATTTAAAATTTATAGTTAAATATAAACTAATCATTCAATCAGTCTATGATGATTGTGGTTATGACTGCACCCATGGCTAGACAATCATGAAGGATATGACATGGTTGAGTCCCGTTCCTTTAACATACTGTTATGAAGAATTCAAAAATTTCTATTATATAAAACCTAATATGGAGTGAATATGGTAGTCCTTTATAAAATATTAAAATTATCATGTTATGGTTCTGTTAAATTGATGTTTGATTTTATGGATAATGGTTATAGGGAAAATTTCGAGCATATTTTTCATTTATTATTGAGTTTATAATATTTTGAATTTTCTCTTGGTAAATATTAAAACATTATTTTTATGGTATTCAATATCAATTACAAGAAGACAAAATAATAATTAAATCTGACAGCACAATATATATCAAATAGAAAATTTAATTATTCATTTCAAATGGCATTATATGATTTATTTTTTAAAATAATATGATCATTTAAATTGTTTTTAATGATGTCAAATTTTTTTGTAGAATATTAATGAAAGAACCTCATGTTATTTAAGATGATAAGTGTATGTGTTTTGAAAACACTATATCTTATAACATATTATCAGAGATTAAATAAATGATTTATATTTTTGTATATACTATTAGGATGAATAATTTGAGTTTCATGGTCATAAAAAACGAAATTTTGTTCTTATGTTAATAAAAATTAAATACTGATAATCTAAAAAAATTAATTAGTGAGTGGTATATTTATATTTGGATATTGTTTATTCCAAATATTTTGATGAATATTTGATGAATATGTTGTTAAATCTTATGTTGTTTGATTTAATGTTCTTAAAAATTAAATTCTATCAATAACTATGAAATGTGAATTCATTTAAATTGAATATTTATTGAGTTAGTGCTGAAAAAAATGTTTTAGTGGTGGATAAAACCTATTTTTAATATAAAAAAGATATTTTGGTATAAAAATAATAATTTAATTTAAAGAAAAAAATTATATATTATTCTTATATATGGGATCAATAATTGACTCTTGAAATTCGTATTATCTCAGTTTCATTATTATATTATCATTTACATTAACATGACTTTGATTCCATGGACTAGAGATTATGATTGTTTGTTGGTTAATAAGTTTCTTATTATGTTAATGAATTTTTGGTTTCATTTTATTTTAATTTCTTTATGATTACAATTTTTTGGGGAATGGAATTTATTAAATAATTAATTACTAATATATAAACATACCATACTGCATGATTGTATAAATGATTAATTTTATTTGAGGAATGGTCAGTAAAAAATTATGGAATAAGAGAGTAAGGTAGATTGAAAAATAATGGTGTTATCACAAATGACAATTATTATAATAATACCCTCGCCGAATCTATTCTGTGAGTAATATTTACATATTTGTTTAATACCCTAAAAATAATGTATTTCAAAAAATTAATTTTCAAAAATGGTTTTTTATATTGCATTTAAAATTTTAAATAGTTTAAGATAACGTAAAATTCAAAAAGTTAAAATATATATATATATATATATATTTCTATGATGAATTATTTATATACTATTATGAAACAGCATTAACGAAACTTGATTTTCAAATTTTTATTATTAAAATAAAATCAGTTTTAATTGATATTTTGAATTTTAATCAAAATGAAATATTTCTAAATTTTATATTTTTTTGTAAAAATCAAAATATTTGTTATATTATAAATTTAAATATTATCATCAGAATATATTTTATTGAATATTCTTATAAAAATAATTTTTTTTCATGTAGATAAAAAATATTTAATTTAAAAAAACCTTCACATTTATGATGTTATCATAAAAGAGGATATTATCATAAAAATTACTATATTAATTAACATTTAAAACATTAACTATAAAAATATATATTTAAAATCTAGAATAAATCATTTATATACATTAATTTTATTTTACAATACTAATTCGCAATGATTTAGAAATATATGTATTCTATTTCTCTAAAAATATTTTTATTCACATATAATAAAATTTCAGATTCCTAAATTGTAAAAAATATATAAATAATTTTATTTTTTATATGATATTTTTCAAATTATTTTTTAATTTATATTTCATTTTCTTTCATAAAATATTTATTTCTAATTTTAATGTTAATTTATTGTTAATGAGTAAAAAACAAAATTTTTAAATAATATTTTTCATAAAATTATATAATTTGTATTTAATCAAATAAATTAGTCTCACATAAATAACATATTAAAAATATATCCATTATTTAAATATATACTATTTACTTAAATTTCCAATGAAAATTTCATAATATTAACAAAACTATGGTGAAAGAAAATTAACATAAAAATATTATATACACTAATTGATTAAATATATTATTAATTTTTTAATTTTTTGGAAATTGAATTAGGAAATATGGTGTCTGAAATAATTTTATGAAAATAAAATTTTGGTATGATGGGTTATGATATAAAATTATTAAAACATAAATTATTTTTCAAAAAAAAATTCCCATATTAAAAATAAAAAAGGTGAAATGTACATTTCAAGGCATAAAATTGAGGAAAAATAATAAAAACATGTTGTAAAAATTATAATTGGGTCTATGACCACCATAATTCTCTCTGAAGTCCATTATTTATCATTCTTGGATCCATTAACCCTTTAATTTATTAATTAAAATATTGATAAAAAATAGGTGTTATCAAAAGATCCATATTCATAACATAAAAAGGATAAATCTTATATTACATATTTAGAGACATATTAAATAGAATTTATTATAGAAATGATTCTAATTTACATTCCATATATCAATTTCATAATTTCATAATCCTTTGGTTACATAATATTTCATTAAACCCTTCATGATCAAAGAGGATTCCATGATGTGAATAATTTCTTCCACATAGGTTTCTCATTTATCCGTAGTGTAACATATTTTAAATTCTGTGTAATTATTATTATTTATATGGAATTATTTTTAGACTTCGAAATTTGATGGCACATGAATCTAAGGTCTTGAGAGCCCGGAAAAAAATTCTGAACCTTTAGTAAGGTACATTCCGAAAATGTGTGAACAATATTTTATCTCATTTGATCTGTCAGTTGGATAAAAAATCTGAAAGCACTACTAATTTAGAATGTTCGGATTTTCTTAGATATGACTTAACATCATATGGCAATAGGCGAGTGGAAAATTTATTTCTCATACTTTTTCCAGAAAAATAATAACATAATTTAAAACAATTATTTTGTTTTCATTTACACATTTGAGTGTTGGATGATGATGTTCCACATCAAGGAAGCTAATTAATGGATCATTAAACTTGCAGTATTACAACACATTAGTGACACGCAACAACGATGTTGTTTCATAATAAAAACAGTATAACAACGTGACATTGCCTAATAATTATAACGTGGGGATGTGCTCTTATTTAGAGTTCGACGTAGTAGGGAAATATGGATTAAATTCTTTTGAGGGTTCTCTGGTGAACCTCAAAGGGACTTCCACCCCAATGACTAATGAAGAAAACCGACGTAACTTCATCTTCTACCTCACTCCATTCAATGATCAGAGCAGAGAATCAATGTATACATCTTAACCCCTTGAATAGGAATGTGTGTCAATGAAATTCAAAGAGGTAGGGGTTTTTTTGTCCATCCCCATTCATTTCAAGAAAAAATGAAAATGGGTCAACCCTTGATTGGGTTGTCCCGTTATTTGGGAGTTTATGTGGGAAGATGTTCGTTCTCGAGGTTCTATTTTTGGTGTTCATATCGTGGAATGTAATGATTGAATGGAGACTCCCCAGACCACCCCAAAATTTAAACCTTCCTACATAGAGGGTGTGGGGTGACATGAACAAAGGCCCAGAGCCCTCCGCTTGTGCCCTCATACTGAACAATTTGTATGAAGCGACATTAAGGAATCTTTGAAGGCGTAACGGTAAATAAGATGCTCTCTGGGGACTGTAGGCACGTGTGGTTCGAATAACGAACCACCATAGTGAATCTGGTGGTCCTCCAAATCATCTCCCATCAAACTAGTTCCAGCAGTAGTAACATGCGGCGGTGGAAACACATGCCATCCATATGCCGGACGGCTGGAGTAGGCCTCCTACTCTATAAGAGGCGAGGTGGAGCAACACGCTGGTGCAGTTGATGTGGTGACCGATCGGGGCGTGGCAATGGAGATCCGCATTGCCAGCATTGTGCCACGTTAACTAGGGTCAACCTGTGGACTCCGTCCATAGGTGGCATGGAGGGTGGTTGTTCATCACCAGTCGTGACCGCCTGAAATAGAGGCTCAGTCCATGCCGGCTGAGCTCATACTAGGAAGGAAATGATGGTCTGCCACGTGCCAATCATACACCAATGGTTGATAAAACAGTTGGTCTTCAGTCCCTCGGGTCATGAACACTTCGGTCTGGGGCACACCGGCACCCCTATGGGCTGATCTGGACTATACCGTGTTGACGGGCGACCCACATGGTTGGACCCTCATCCAAATTTTCTAGGTCCAACAAGGCCTATTAGGCCTAGACCATTAGAGAATCCGAACCAATCCGTCCTCGACCTTTACGTGGTCTAGTTGAGTCCAAATAAATGAATAAGGGTATGTAGATCCCTCATGTTGGGTTGGTCAGTTTGGGTCGGGGCCGTGTCGAAATCAGTACCCTCAATACTAAAATTCTTGTATATTTCAAATCATACAACTAATTGATTGGCCAATCGAGGTTCGAGGACCCTCTCAAAGAAAAATAACTTTTCAAATGCATTGTGATGACCTTCATGGACATAGAGATGCGACCAATGACTTAAGGATCTGTTATGATAAGAACCTTATGTAAGTGACCTTACTATTGGCTGAGACATGGTGACACCAAGACGACGGCCTAGTGGTAAGATGCTTTTTTTTACCTGGCAGGTCTTTGCTGGGGAGCGGGTCTGTGTGACCCCTCAAACCCGAGATACCTGATAGGAGGAGTACCTTATTTCAACCAAGGTGGGAAGCCTATATTTACGACCCAGTACGAACACTGGGGAGAGCCGCTCTATGTGACACAACATACCCATGATTATAATCAAGGATAAGTACCACCACATTCCAGGGATAGTGGGAAGTGGATATGTGTGTCCTGGTAGGACCACATTACTCGATAGTAGAGGATTTCTCTAGCGATAGAGGAGTTCAACGTTTGTGATTGACGATTCTACAATTTATACACTAGAATATTCTCGGTGTAAGTTATATTATGTTAAGTGATTTAAGTTGAAGATTTACTATATGGTGTTTTCTTTTTTGTGGTCCCTACTGAGTATTGTGTTACTCACCCTTACATGGGATTCACCCACACGTTTTGTATCAACTGCATAAAATTGGTGTTTCCATAGAGGTGCTTAGGGAGATGTGACTAACAGACGATTCGATGGTGAACATGGTGTCCTAGGACTAGGTGGGGCCTAGTATGACTAGGAAAAAATGACATACTACTTCTTATTATAGTTTCATCACTACCCACATGATTATGTGGGGTTTACTATAGATGGACTTCTGAGTTTTTTTTGTACTTGTTTTTTTCAGTTCTATGTTGGGTTATTATTCTGGCCCACTTACATTCAGTTGTACATGCACACATCTTTTTATAGTGGAACATTATTCACCTTTTTAGTTTGTTGGTAAGTGGTTGGGTGTGTTGTTGTCCGTACAGGTACATAGAAAATTTCCACCCACTTGCTGGTAGATTTCATTAGTGCGAGTCGCCAACCCCTGGCCTTTAGGAGCTGGTCTTGGGGTAATTACAACCCCAGCACTGGGGGATGGGTCTTAACATAGTGGAATCAGATGGCGGTCGGATCCCCTTCAATTATTGGGAGTCTGATGTTTTTATTATATAAGTAGCGTTAAATTTTGCAAGTTCGACTTTCAGATTTGGGGAGTCCATTGTTGGTGCGGCGGCAGACATATCCATACACTAGAACCTTGAATTTTTCTTTCAGCTCCATACATGAAAAAATGGTTTCATAAGTGACTAATTATGTTTTAAAAAAATTCATCTCACTAGTTATAACCTCCTAACCATGGTACATCTTGATATATCTCATGATGCCTCCACAAGGAACACCAACCAGGATCATGATACGTGGTCGTGAGGACATCCCACCTTGCGACAATGCGTCTATTCAGGGACCAGTTATAGAGATGGCCCCACCGGGAGATGTACCCATGCTACCACCATCCAATGATTATCTTCTACAATTGGTGGTTACATTAGAGGATGTTATTAGGCTCAGTTTCCTACATGTGTTTTAGAGACAAAGACCTCCCATGTTCAAGGGAGAGGGGATCCTCAGGTCAATAAGGACTGGTTGGAGGATGTGATGCATGTCATCCGCTTATTGAGGACATGACCTAACTAGATGGTGATCATGGGGGAGAGCCTTCTCTAGGTCTTGACAGGGAAAATTTGGATCTTGACCATACAGACTCATGATGAGGAGAACCTCACTTGGGATGACATCGAGAAGCTTTTGGGAGGATTTTTCCCCTCGATATTGCGCACTATGCGCATTCAAGAGTTTCTTATCCCATAGCAGGGAAGTATGAAAGTGGACAAGTACTTAGAGGGGTTCAAAGAGATTTACCACTAGTCTACAGACATGGTGAGAGACTCATTCTTTCGGGCTCGCGCCTTCGAGGGGTGACATAGGTGGGAGATCAGGGCATTCGTGTTGTCTCTCAGCATCCTTACCTAGGCTGGGTTGTTGGAGAAATCCCTTCTTTTGGATAGCATATTGGAAGAGTAGGCGCCTATAGCTAGATTTTATATTATACCACTGGAGGAAGAGTCTTCAGCGGGATTCAGACATTAGATGTGTGGGCCCAAGCGGGCCAGGTCTTTCAAAGGACGACCCCGGGACTACGGGTATGTTATGCGGGGCTCCCAGTCTAAAAGAAGTTGACAGGGATCCATGCAATGATACACATGTGAAGAGTGGAGATAAATGCCACATGACTGCCTAACCTATAGTACATATGACTGGTATATGATCGAGGATATGCCAAGGCCGCAAAAGTGGTTTGGGCGAGGTGGCTCGTAGGACTTCAGATGTGGCAGGGGAGCGGGATGAGAAAAAGATGGTGGGGGACGGGTTGAGATGTTGTTGCCCCAACCCCCATGTCGTTTACTCCGACCTTAGAGAGTAGGAGGGCTAGGGGTAGCTCAGATCCATACTGCATATTCTTCCCACGACTCATGTTCGATGTTTTGTGATTCTGGTGGATCCATTTTCTCAATAAATAATAATATAAAATCTTATGAGAGAGGATTCAAAAATTACACACCGGTACCAATAGTGTGAGATTACTCTATGAGGTGAGAGCATCAGATGGTATCTCTTAATAGCAGCGTTGAGGCCTTACTATGTCATCTTTAGTATTGAATGGTTATCCATAGTCAATGTTCAGATTGATTTTTTAGGCATATGATGTAGTGTTTCCACATTGATGGGACCAGGTTTTCCTTCACAGGCGAAAATGAATCCCTTGAAGCCTTGGAAAGACTCTCTCGGATGAACGTGCATCTGATCACTCACTAGTTGTCCAGTCTCACACTCAATGGTGTGTAAGAAAGGAGTCAAATATTTTTTATAGTGGTGGACGTGTATGATGATGTTTTTCCTGATGAGGATCCTGGACAACCTCATCATAGATTTTTATTATTATATACTAACTTTTACACCAAGAGGACATAGACATCCACATTGGATAATTGAATGGCTCCTATAGTTCTTCATGTGTTGAAGGTAAAGCTGGAGGACATTCTGGATATGGGTTCTTAAGACTATGTGTTTCACCATGGGAAACCCCATTTCTTTTTTCCATGAAGTCACATGAGAGTTTGATGTTGTTCGTGGACATTTGGAGCCTGAACCAGGCAATTTTGATGAACAGGTACCCACTGCCGAGAATTGATGACCTCTTCGACCAACTAAAGGGGAGGAAGTGATTCTCAAAGATAGATATCATATCATGATACAACCAACTTCAGGTAAGGGATGAGGCTGTATCGAAGATGTTCTTTAGGTACCGTTACAGCCACAATGAGTTCATGGTGATGCCTTTCGGTGTGACAAAATCCCCATGAGTGTTCATGTGCCTCATGAGCATGATCATCCCGCCCTAACTCAACCAGTTCATCGTGGTCGTCATTAATGACATCTTTGTATATTCATTGTCGGATAAGAATAACACTATACAACTGCAAATAGTCTGGGATAAACATTGAGTGCACTAGATATATGGAAATCTCTAAAAGATTTAGATCTAGATATAGGAGGTAAACTTTTTAGGTCAAGTCACATTAGAGGCTGTAGTTGCAGTAAATCTGACGATGATAGAGGTGGTCCATTCATGGGAGCTGCCCAGGAGGTTGACTGAGGTGAAGAGCTTCTAGGGGCTATATGGTTACTATTAGAGGGTTGTGAAGAACTTTTCTATAGTATAAGCACACTTATCATATTTGACATATATGGGATAAACCATTTTGTGGATGGAGAAATTCCATCTGAGTTTCCAAGAGTTGAGGTGAAGATTGGCTAGTACCCACATCTTGAGACTACCCTAAGAGGGCGTGGGGTGTGTAGTTTAATACGACACATCAAGGATCATATTGGGTAGTTTCCCAATGTAGGGGTGAGGAGTGATTGCCTACGACTCATGACAGTTGAGGATGAATGAGAAGAACTATGAAACCCATGTCCAGGACTAATAAGAAGTGTTCTTGGCCTTGATGGTGTGGAAACACTACTTGATGGCCGAGAAGTTCACCATTTACTCCGATCACAAGATTATCAGTTATATCTTCTCCCAGAAGTTCCTGAACCGAGATAGTGGAAATGGATAGAGTTCCTCTATGACTATTATTTGGTAAAAGTCTATACTCTAGGAAATGAGAACATGGTGGAAGATGTGCTTAGTAGGATGACTGAGTTGTAGTTGCAGAGTGAGGTGACAGAGTAGTTAGTCGTGATGCAGATATATCTCATGGAGGATGGTGAGTCAATTTACCTCCACTCCAACACTGTCACTCCACCAATATTTTAATGATTATTGGAGCCACCACATGGGGATGTTGACTTCAGTTACCAACGTGCTCAGTTATCCTCCGGATGGGCTACTGAAATATTTTCTAATGGTGAGGAGCACTTAATCATTTTCCGATGGTGCATCTAATTACCTGTGGAATTGTGGGAGGATGTGTAGATGGATTCCCAATAAATTATCTCTAGAGGTACATCCTGGATTGGAAATGATGTACCAGGACCTCCGGCGTCAATAGTGGAGGATAGGGATGATGAAATCAGTGGATGAGATCATTTCATGATGCATCACTTGTCAGCAAGTGAAGGTCGACCCCCAAGACCCGATAGGATTGACCATGCCACACGATGTCCAAGAGTATAAATGGGACAGAATATCGATATACTTTGTGACTAGGTTTTCACGTATGTCTATTGTTCAAGACTATAGTTTTGTGATCGTTGACTGACATACCACGTAAGATCACTTCCTACCCATCCAGGAGTAGGGAATGGTTGAGGGAATGAGACACCTCTACGGCCAAGAGATAGGGAAGCTTCACGGGGTGCCTTAAATTATTATCTTACATTGTGACACTTTATTTACATCTTGGTTGTGGAAGGGATTATAGGAGACATTTGGATCTTATCTGCATTTGAGCACATATTTTCATCCCAAGTATCAGGGTCAAGCATAGTAGACCATACAGACCATAATGGACTGGTTTCATTCTTGTGTCCTTGACTTTGGTAATATTTGGAAGGACCATCGAACACTATTGGAGTTTAAATAAAATAATAGCTATCAATCCACCATTGTCAAGTCACCATTTGGGGCCTTGTATGGGAGGCCTTGTTGATCACCCATATATCGGATAGACACAGGGGTGTTGTCACTCATGGGTATAGAGTTGATATGGGATACCACTTAGAAGGTGCAGATCATACTGAAGAAGATGAGGACAACACATTGTTGGAAGAAGTACTATATCGACAAGAGATGGAGGCTCTTGGAATTTGAGGACGGAGACTATGTGTTCCTTCGAGTCTCACCTCAATGAGGATTGTAATGATTTTTCTGGTCAGGTAAGCTATCTTTGAGGATCATCGGTCCTTTTAAATCATGAGTATAGATGGCGAGGTGGTGTACTTCCTAGCTCTTTCCCCAAAGAAACGAGTAGTGTCAGTTGTTTTCCATGTGTCGCTTCTAAGGAGATATTTGCATGATCCATAACACGCCATCAATTGGGGTGAGCTGGACATTGACAATAGGGAGATGTTTGTAGAGCTACCAGTAGAGATAATGGATAGATAGGACCAGGTCTTACGCAGATGATCAATTACTCTATTATGCGTCCGATGGAATAACTAGAATCCCTTGAAGATCACATGGGGGAGGGATGATAAAATTCGTGCTTAGTACACCCATATTTTAGTTTAGTTTCTTTTTTGGTCTTTTAGGGACATAAATCTCTACGTTGAAGGGAATATAATGTCATGTAATTTTGGTGATTTTTTTTATTTATATGGAATTATTTTGAGACTTTGAAATTTGATGACATGTGATTCTGAGGTCCTATGAGACCAGAACTTTTTTTTATTTTTTTACTGTACGTTTAGTAAATGTGAGAGAATGATTTTCTATACTTTGAACAATCGCTCAGATCAAAAATCATAGGGAACAGTTGAATTCAAAATGATGGGATTCACCTATAAATGATTTATCTAAGGACGGAAAGGGTTGAGGGGAAATTTTTTCTAATTATTTTCCTAAAATAATAATAAAATAATTTAAAAGAAATATTTTATTTTTTTCGCACTTTTGAGTGGTGGACGATGGTTATACACATCAATGAGGCTCATTAATGGGTCACTATATTTGTAGATTAATGACATGTAACAACGATGTTTTTTATAAATAAAACTATGTAATGACGCAACATCACATAATAATGGGAACACTGTGATATGATCATATTTATAGTTCAAAGCACAAGGGAAATATTGATTAAAATAATTGGATAATTCCCTGGTGATCTTCATAAGAGGATCCACCATAGTGAAGAATGAAGAATGCCAGTTAAAATTCATCTTCTTCATCACGCCTTTCGATGATCAAAAATTATAATTGATGCTAACATATTAATACCTCGTGGATGAATGTGTGGCTACAAACATAAAAAGGTGTGGGTTTATGATTTTTTGTTCCCAACCATCCATTACTATAAATAGTGACCTTGGTTAAACCCATGAACAGGTTGACCAATGATTCATGCATTTATGCTAGAGGATATTCATTCTCAATGTATTATTTTTAGGGTTCAAATATTGGAAAGTAACGATTGAACAAAGACTCTGCAAACCACACCCATCATTAATCTTTATATCACAAATGGTGCAAGCCGACATGAACAGAGGCCCATACCCCTCTATTTGTTCACTCTTGGTGAATGATTTGTTTAAAGCAATATAAATTTAGATTTTAAGGCTTCGCGATAAGGAGTATTCTCCCCAAATTCTGTAGGTGCATGCGGTGTGAAAAATAGTCCATTGGAGCATGTCTGTTAGTCCACTAATAGATCTCCTAGCACAATGGCAGTGGAAACGATAGCACACGATGGCAGCGGCATCATGAATCATCGACGTGCCGAAAAGAGAGTGTAGGCTTCCGGCAGTGCCGACGGCCAGGTGGAGGGGCGTGCAGGTGCGGTGGAATCCACGACCGATCAGTCCGTGTTGTTGGGGACGAATAGAATCAGCATGGCGCCACTATTACTTGAGTGAACTTGAAGACTGAAACCATGGGTGTCATGTAGGGATATCAGTCATCACTAGCTGCGGGCGGGTGACGGAGGGGTCCCCTCTTTGTGGGATGATCTTATATGGGGAGGGACGCGACAGTCCTCCGCGTCCTAGGCGCACCCCACTGGCTTCTAACGTGGCAGGTATTCAGACAAGAAGGCTACACCTTGCATCGGGTCACACCACCATTGGGCCAAGCAAGACCCAAGCATAGTGGGCTAGAGCCACGCGCCTTCAGCATGTGCCATACTAAAATGGGATGTCGAGTGACCTGGCGGGTTGGACCTTTGGAAAAATCATGCAGGGTTCAACATGGCATTTTTGCCCTGGCCCATTGGCCAAGATGGACCAGACTTACCTCGATCTGTACCTGGTCTGGTCGAGTTAGTCTAAATGAACCAGTGTGTGTGGAACCCCTGGGCCGGGTTGGTCGATTCGCTCTGGGGCCCCATTGCAATTGGTCCCCTAGTTACTAAAAAACACATATCATTCAAATTGTACGTCCGATTGATGTGGAATTTATGGAATTGTGACCCTCTTGCAGAGGTTCAACATTTGGCATGATTGGTTGTTACTTACATGGATGTAGATATGTGACAAATGGATTAAGGAGCGGTACTCTGAAGCACGCTATGTACAGAAACATGTGGTTGCCTGAGACCTGAAGACTCTTCGATAAAGGCCTAGTGGGAAGCAGTGCGGTAGGACTCAACAGGCCCACAGTGTCCAGCGGCTCTGTGTTACGTAGTAGAACCATGGTACTCAACAAATAGATTATATCAGTTCATACATGGTGGGAAAAAGCTCTATTTGGATGTAGATAACCCTTTTATTGGGGAAATCTAAACTACAAGGGATGGGTAATAACTGTTAATAATCATGCCAATTGCAATTGATATGACTTCACTATTGGGTATTTCACTTAAAGAAAGGATTTATTATTATTATAATTATTGAAGTGATATTAATATTATAATTTAATGTTGGAATTATGGACATGTATATCATGCATCAATATAAGCAAAATAGGACTAATATAACATGAAAATTTCCATGAAATATTTATTTTCAGAAAAAATATTCTTGTAGCATATTCATAGTGTCTTGTTAATTATATGAAATTTACTAAATTTACTTGCAAGGACTTGAAACCATAATTGATACTTTATTTACCTGCATTATCTAAACAATTTTTTTGATTACATGTTTTCATAATCAACTTAAGAATTTAATTATGGTCATTGAGTGTTGGACCATGGTCACTGGTGCTATAATGAGTTTTTGGTGGGGGTTTTGTTACTTTTATATTTTGGTTCATAAGGAATATGGGTTTTTGTGGATTATAAATTGAAACCCATCAAATTAAACCATTTTTTGTCATTTAACTATTTGAACAAGAACAAGCTCAAAGTTAATATGTCTTATAAAGTAAATATAGCTAAACATTATATAAAAAATAGACCCATAGACCCAAACTCTCCCTTAGTATTGTTATGGGTGTATAAATTGAATTATTATGGATTCATATTGTCTATTATACTACAATGACCTACGTTTTGGAGTTTCAAAGATGCATATCCATTTATATAGGATGTATACACTCCTAACCTAGTTTCATATATATAATTTTTTCAATTGTTATGACCTCTTCTTAGGGGTGTGTTTGGAGTAGTAGATACATTACTTAATGAATTCCTCCATTAAGACATCTTGATGGATTGGAAAATCGTTCACATGAGGTGGTGGTCCTTGATCCACCATTGATTCAACTTAATGTGACACTCATAGAAACTTACGAATTTATGATAAGGGATTTATCAACCAATTTTTGGGGGATTTCTAATTACGATACACAATATTTAAGGTATTTTTTGACCTTCCATGATTATGGTATAATGGACTTGGTAATTCCTGCAACATTATCCTCCAAACTTTTTCGATAGCGGTGGAAGAGTCAATTCAGAGTTGGGAATCAAAGCTATTAATTACATTTTATAGAATATACATATGACTATATAATGGAAGGTGAATGTTTTTTTTATAAATATTGCATGATTCTTCCATGTAGTGTTGGGATGTAACCACCAATAATGATCCAAATTGAGGTAGAACTAGGATGATTTCTATATGAATTTTATGACTATTTCAGTCCCTAGAATCTGAGTGATGATAGAGCCAGTGAATTTTTAAAATTGTATTAGGAGGAATGTATATTATGAAATACAATTCTTGTTTACTGATTTGTGCTGGATGACACCTACTCTAAAAGGATATGATCCGATAACCACCAAGTGATTCCTGGATGGGCTGGTACACACAACTTGGTCACATATTAATGTCTTCATGTTGACTAAAATTTATGAAATCATCAACCAAGATCTAATTAAAGGGAGGAATTTTATAAAGGATAAGGTTTCCAATCAATGTGTTTCTTCACCATGAGCTATCAGTGGTTCTTCTTCTTGTTGAAAAAATCATTTTGGAGTCACTATATGAGTTAGTTTCAATAATGATGATCACATTGACAGATTTTTTTTATTCCACCAATGTGGGAAGATGGGACACATGATGAATCATTACTCATGGGATCTCATGGAATACAGATCCCCTAATAGGATGATCCATATCCAATGATTCTATAGGACATCCACGTATATTCCTAGTGAGTGGGGATATACTCCAACTCTTTGTCCTAGTGTGTGGCTAGTGGGATCATAGCATGAAGGAATGTGGAATAACACTAGCTAATCATGCTAATGTAGTGGTCGATGAAAAGGTAGTCAGACTCATGATTCTCAATTCCAATAGAGTGGGCCTTCATAGAGATGTTATATAGTGATATAGAGATTTGGTATAGTCTACATTTCTATATTTCTACCTACACAAGAAAAGGATAACATCAAGCACTCTACTATGCAAGGTGATATTGTAGTATCCCCAAAATTAATTTTGGCATTATTTGACATAGTCTTGTTTCGGTCATTTATATATAATACTAATATTGAGAATTTGGGCCTTGAGACTAAGAAAATATATTGTTCTAGGCTGTTTAATACCCTATTAGGTATCTAATCAGAGGTTCTTCTCCTATGTAACAGTTTTACCCTTGAAATAGGTGGACACCTATTCATATGTAATCTAATCATCAGTGACATGTCAGACATAAAGATAATTATTATAATGGTTTTTTAGTTCTCTATCGATTTGATATTGATATTTATCATCAGATTGTGACCATTAAATCAATATTGGGAATTAGGCACATGCATAAGGGAGAATTGTATTTCAATGAAACTACATATAAAAATTAGAAACACATGCATGGGAATGTGAAAGATTAGAAACAGGTTTTATCTTGAATGATGAGGGGATATGACCCATTGTTATTACACTGATATTATTATATCATATGGATTTTATCATTGAATAATTATTTAGTATACCGTAAGTTTGGGAGGTATAGTTTTTTATTTAGGTAGTTTTTGGAGAAGAACTGGTTCCCATTTCTCCATATATGATGGAATATGTAGATCTTTTGGAGGTCAAGAAATAGTTGTATGATCTAGTGGCTAATATCTTAATTTTCCCTATCACATATCCATGGGGACTACCATTTATTTTACTGAGAGGAAGGGACATACAATATGACTCTATAAGGATTAACGCCGATTAAACAATATTATAGTAATGAATCAATATCCATTTCAATGAATTGAGTACCTCATTGATCATATATGAGAAGAGTGATTGTTTTCAATGATATATCTTATTTTGTTATGTAATGATGTTCAAATAAGGTCCTCAAAAATTCGTCAAACAAATTAAAGGTGTAGATATGATCTGTATGATTACATGTATATACCATTTGATCTATTGTATTTATCGTCTCTTATTATGGCCATAATGAATCGATTTTTAAACCCAAAAGAAAAATCATTATAGGTAGATGTCGTTAATGATACCTTAGTGTTTTCATGTTCCATATATAACCATTAAAACTATATTTATTTCATGAAAAATACACAAAGTGGGCATCCACTCTATGAAATTTTGATTAAGTGCCACTTTTATATCTACATTGTCCTCTTCCAGATTTATTTCATCTTAGAGTAAGGAGTTACAAAAGAACTAGTTAATGTTAGATTTGTAGTTTCTAGATAATATCCCAAAAACTAATTCAACATAAAATGTTTCTTAGAGAAATGAAGATATTATATATGCTTTACCAATGATTTTTTATTCCATACAATTCCATGTATGGTCGTGACAAATAATATCATTAAATTATAATGATAAAAATCATGTGAATAACTCTTTTAGGATTTGAAGGTATGTTATACTTCATTGGTAATATAGGTTCTTACTTATCTATAAAAGATACATTATTTATACTATAATATATAAAATATTGGCCTTGGTGTTGTTATGTTGATGGATGAGTGTATGAGTCTTGTCAGTTGGGGCCTTACTTGTGGAATTACCTAACGTTCTCCCTCAAGATCATTGAAGTCATGAATTCATTACATGGTTAGAGAAAATATCTATCTAAAAAATTATTTTGTGGTATTCACTGATCGAATAATCACGAAGTACGTCATTACACATACGGATCTAAATATTTTTCAACGTAGGTGGGTTTAATACTATCAATTGTTATATTTAAATCTTGCATACATGGCTAGTAAGGGAAATTATATAGTCGATGCTCTGAGATGAATGACTCAACAACATGTGATCTCAGAGTGTAGTGGAAAATAGAATCTCATTGGTTTATTTTCAGAGTTTCACAATGAGGCACATGAAGATCAAGGCTAGACTATCCCCATGGAATAACTAGTCATCTCTTGTCTTTAGTAATGGTTAAAAATGAGAAAATTATCAAATACCAATGGCCTTTTCTAAATTGAATGAATAATATACGATGATACATTATTATTCCATTGGTGTGTATGGTTCCCAACACACATCAAATAGGAACTGATATAGAGACCTGAATCTTGATGTACATGGAAATTACATTACTTTAGCGGAATACTTAATACATAACAAAAACAGACACACAAGGATCATAATAGTTTAGTGTCTTTGGAAACACAGAATATAATCTTCTAATTGTGGTGAAAGATCTTCAACATCTCCCATAAGATCTTCCCCTTTTTTCTTACCTAAAACCTTTCTTTAAATCCTACAGAAAAGAAAACATATAAAGGGTGAGCTCAAAAGCTCAGTAAGGGTATGCATGGATAAAATAAAACAAATCATATACATTTGAACATCAAAACATGAACAAAATATTTAAACATCAGAATCTTGAGCAATGACATAAATCATGGAAGTACGTAAGGCATATATTATAAGGAAACATTAATCATGATAAAATAGCATGGTAATTAATCATGTAATTGTGGAAAACCATTAAACACATGTAATGATTTTCATAGTATCCAAGGTATTGCTGCCATGACCATCTTAGTGGACAAAGTCCCTTTCTGAATCGAGTTCACTCCTCATTTCAGTCCTGTAATACTGAACCGGATTAACATACCATTCCAGACATGTCTATCTCATGAGATATAAATCATTACCCAATTAATTGGAGGGAGATATAGGTCCCACCCATCTCACAATGAAATCATTCTTACTTGTTCCACAAAATAAACATAAAACATTCATCATAACCCAAAGAATAAAATGGGTTTCATAAACATCATCCCATCATAAAATAATCCTTATAAAAAATGGATATCATTTCATCATAAGAAAAGTGAAACCATGTAAATCATAGAGACATTATACTTTAAAAATACACATATGAAAATAGTTTAATCTTAGAAGTAAAATTGTTTTGATAAAACACTTGAAATGAATTCTTGAGGAAAATATCCTTTCTTCTATAAAATCATTTTATTTTCACAAAATTCCCTGAAATTTTAAAAGATACGGGTTTTGTTGAAAGTAATAATGCAATCTTGTATAGGAATATTTTTTAAAACGAGGCGTTATGAAACTATAAAAATCCGTTCACGCCGTATAAGTTAAAAATAACATTCTCCCCGTTTTTTTTGGAAAAGTCAAAAAGTACCTTATATGGTAACCAAAGGAATGATTATATTCATACAATGTGGTAAAAAGTAAATAATGGGTAAAAATGACATTAAGAATTTATGGAACAATGATAAACATTTTATGAAATCATTTTTAGAAAACATGGTCATGGATGATAAACGTAACCCTAGAAAATACTTACGTATAAGCAATCTCGGATGAAAATGAGATTGAAAATTTATCCCTTACCTTAGGTCCGATATGCTTCGTAAGTATCTGAAACTCCTGTATAATGATTTAAATAATGTCATTGACTTATTATAGAATCATATTAATTGTTTATGATATCATATATGTTTCACTTATGACTTTATATTACCCGTTCTTTTTTAAATTCCATGTTAAAGCAGCATTTTGGATAAAATAATTTCATTTATCGTATGTGTTTCGACTTGTCGTTCTTGATATTATTACTTCAATCTAATTTACATAATTACAGAATGTAAAACATGATTTATATATAATATATATTCATAATATACATATATATATATTATAGATCGATAAAAGGAATGAAATACACCGTTCTGGAGACAGTAGGTCGTATGTACGCAAGAACGCTGTTCTCGTTTCCTTATTGAATTGAATGAAACTAAATAGATGAAATACATATATATATACATATAAATAAATCCAGTAGCATTATTTTTTTCATATATTTCATAATTATTCATTATATAAACTTTATGATCATTCATGTATGGTTAACACGGAGAATGAATCTCATCGCGTCGTGGAGACGGTAGTCTGTACGTACGCACGAGCGATGGTATCATTCCCATAATTATTGAATAGAATTGGAGTGTATGGTATAATATATAAAAATCATTATGATGTTATAATAACCATATATATTTATTCTTTACACCATTATACCCATCCATGTAAGGTGTTGGTGAAAAAACAGATTTCACCACGGCGTGGAGACGGTGTTCCGTATGTACGCACGCGTGGTGATTTCGTTTTCCGTAGGATGGATAGATGGTGAAATAGGGTTGTTTCATACATATAATAACATATCAGTATATGAGTTATCCTTATGTTATTACTTCATAATGAAACAACTAAATAATAAGAAGTGTAAGAATAAATAGAGTTGGAAGAATCGGTAACGGACATTACCTCTTATTTGAAGCGCCTCTTTGAGACCTCCTTTTAGGGAACTAAAATTGGTCTTTGAAGAAGACCAGAACCTCTAGGATGTTTCTATGGAAGTGGAGATGAGAATTTGTCAGGGTTTGTCCGAGCTTGAAGGCTCAAAGTGGTGTGAGGAAGGGAGGGAGGAGGTGCCCTTTTATAAGGGAGGAGAGGGGCACCTTTGAAAAAACTAAAAATATTATTTTATTATAAATCCCTATTCGGTTTAAAATAGCTTAAAATTGATTTATTTCTAAGCTAAGGTGGGGATGGGTCTAAATACCCTCATCCAATAGAACTTTGGTAAGTTTAGTTTATTATTTTAACCTTATCATTTAGATTTATCTTTATGTTAGATAATTTTACTTTTACCGTGTCTTTTTGTGATCCTACACTATAAGGTTAATAAACATACTATAACAAGACAAAAGAACCCCAAGTTGATTATTATTAATATATATACCATTATATAAGTCATTTGGACGAACCATAGATTATTAAGAATACAATAACAATTTATAATATAATATTTGTTTTCAAAACTATTTTATGTCAATTTTGACACTATTTAGTAATTGATTTTTTGTGAAACACATAACAGAATTATTAGTTCGAAAAAAGTTACTTAAAACAATACTAACATGTCCTATTAACCTATAAAATTAGTATAATTCATAAAAGGTCACAAATTATATTTATTTGGGTATTTATAACATCAATTATGTCATTATTTCATTAATAAGATAATTACTGCATCATCATGGTATCATAAATAAATTAAATTATTTAAAGTCTAAAAATTACAAATAAAATATATTTATGTAGGGAATATTTTTAGATTTCTAATGAATTTTTATAGTCGAATTTATCTTATGAATAACTCTATATTAAAAATTATCTACTTATTAAACATTGATTTTAACTATTTTAACCCTTCTTTAAATAAATTAATAATAAATGTCCTAATCTAATCCCAGTGGGCCTAAATGGTCATATTTTATTCCTAAGGTTATTTTTGGTCGAATTTAACTTATCAAATAGAATTAGGACATGTGTTAGGGTAATAATAATACCATTTTTACCCTTAATTACCCTATTTACTTTTAACCGTGGTAAAAAAAGTAAAAAGTTACTATACACCAAAAATTATTTCCATCCCATTGAACCACATTTTAGTCCTTGATATTAACCGTGTCTCTCGGATTTTCAAAATTCTACTCACAGAAGCGGTAAAATTAAGTTTTATGAAAAATTCAGATTTTTTAACTACCACTTAGTGGTTTCACTATTCATCAAAAAATGAAAGTTTCCAGAAAAATACCAAAAATTAGGCCTCATATATATTTGATATTATGAATTCAAAAATGATGTTTATTTTACCAAATTCGAAACATATTTGCTAAATTAAAAATTAATTCCCATCATCCATACAAATACCGTGTTTTTAAAAGATAATAACTTTCAAAAGATTGACACTTGTTTATGTCTGGTTTAAATGTGAAAATACATCTAATGACCAACATTGTATTAAATTGTAAAAATTTATTATAAATATACATTAAAACCACTCAAATTTATAATTTATCACTATTAATTATTTCGATTAAAAAATTTGTTTTTAATTAAAATTTAGTAATTTTCACTATTCATCAGAATATGAAAGTTATCTGAAAATTACCAAAATTTCACCCTAAGCTAATTTCGATATTCAGAATCTAAAAATGAAGTCCATTTTGAAAAATAAAATTTAAAAAATTTCAAAAAGTGTGTATTACTATTCATAACGGATAGTTTTAATAATATTTTAATAGCATATCGTTGTTTAGTGATACTCGGTATTGAGTACTACACACGCTATCGAGGATGGTTGTGATTGCATGTAATGAAAGGCAAGTCAAGGGTGCATGTTTTGCAAGCTCCTTTTGGTGTTGCGTACAACACAAGACATTATTGAAATTAAATAGAATATTTTTCATAAAATCTTGTGGTGTTACATTCTACCCCCCTTTAAATGAATTTCTCCCTCGAAATTCGTTGGGGTTATAAATGGTTTACTACATGAAAGTTTCTTTAAAAGAAACCCACATCGTAAAAAGGAATACCAATACTTGGATTTAAAAACAAAAGTCTGAAATGTAACGGTAACCCAAATTAACTCATCTTTGGGTTTCCACGTAGGTGAACATGAGTGAAAATATGGATATGGAAAAAAAATCTAACCATCATGTTCTGATGGATAGTGGTAGAGAACATGGCTATGAAAAATCCATCAATCACAAAGACATAAATTTTTGATGATCTATGGGACCATCTGATTCATCGGATATAAGAGCACTAGGACAACATTTTTTGTTTTCAAGATCATTTCCCTAATGTTTATGAAATTGGAATTAGAATAAATACTCTCGTGATTTTGGTACAGTCTCACCGTTGGTCGTTCTATGGACAATTTCCACTTCATCTCTTAAAGAAATCATGTTGAATTTTTCATTCGTGAAGTGTTTGCAGAACATGTGATAGAATGATGGGTCATTCCGTCTGTCTCAAACAAAAGGTTAGGAAAAGTTATAAGTCCATCATATGGTTAGATTAATCATATATAGTTCCAAAAATGAACTTATACTTCATATATCATACCTCTTAATAAAATAAAACTAGTTTCTACTAACCAGGGGCCTCCTGTTGGCCAGTGGTAGGCGATAAAGGCCAGTCGCACTTTTGGTTGTGTGTTCGATTTCCACAGCCTTGTCCGACACGATGGGCTGTCGCCCGACCTACAGGTTGTCCTTTTTTCTAAAACTACATTCCCATAACATCACATCAATAATATCAAAAAAAGTTCTATCCTTAAACAATACTAACTTATGTACAACATAATCTTTTCCAATATTTAGGTTTATCCAAAATACTGTTGTCTAATCTCATATTATAGTGAAAACGATTACCAAAGATTTCATACAACTAGTATGTTAATACCATTTTTGATCCCCATATATCATGAGATATGTCGTGTTGGTCACATTCCAAACATTCAAAGGCCTTAATCATGTATTCTCTTGAAAAATGAATACCCATTGAATATTAGTGAAAATATGAATGCAGCTAAAATTTAACACTTTCCACATACCAAAATCCTCAAAATTCTATATACTCAAACCATGATATCACTTAGTACTTATATCAATAATGAGCTCATGAATACAATATAACATCTCATTATCTTATTATCCCTTCATTATGCGCATATCATCTTCTTTCCAAAATATTTTAATCACTTTTCATGGTTATCGGTACCATAAAATTATTGAAAACCACAATAGACTATTACAAAAATATTCTAATAAAACATAAAAGTACCCCAACAACATTATCCTTGAATAAACACTCCAATCCATCCTCTTCAATGATTGTCCTTGAATAATTCCTTCCTTGATTTAGAAGTAACTTTTTAGGTCAGGGAATTGAGTTGGGTAATGCCCATGTTCTCCACAAATAAGACATTGAACTCCATAACAGTCTGTCACTCTATGACCCTTTTCTCCACACAGATAACATCTTCCCCTCCATTTGAGGTATTCCTCAAGGATCTTATTCCCTTATTTGGAAATCTCAATCTTCCTTTCTTTATACTCCTCCACAATAGAACATTCATAAAAGTCTACCTTCCTCTTATTTGATGAATTGGGCATACCACTAAATTTCACCTTGTTAATCATATATCGCGATGAATGATTCGGCATAATCACAATATATTTCTCTCTATTCATTACACAATTTTGTTGCTCATAGTCACCAATTTTTCCATTGGATTCAATGTTAACTGAATTCCTTCTGGTTCCCTCCATTAACTAAAACACAAAAAGTATTCTCTGAGAGGCAAAAATCATGCTAGAAAAAACAACATAGTAAAGGTGGAGTACCCTCAATATCTAACATCTTAGATAAAATTATAATATTGTTACCATAGTTTTAGGACTATATCCTATACGTATACTTATCCTTAGGGACATCCCTAGACATACCTTACAAATATCTCTAGGGATCTCACTAACATTTTCGCATCCTAGTTTCCAAAGGTTGACTAATCCTTTCCTCTAATACCAACTGTAGAGACTCTAAGCTTGATGTACATGGACATTAAATTACATTAGCGGAATACTTAATACATAACAAAAATAGACACACAAGGACCGTAATAGTTTAGTGTCTTTGGAAACTTAGAATATAATCTTCTAATCATGGTGAAAGATCTTCAACATCTCCTATAAGATCTTCCATTTTTTTTCTTACATAAAACCTTTCTTTAAATCATGGTGAAAAGAAAACATATAAAGGGTGAGCTCAAATTCTTAGTAATGGTAAGCATGGATAAAATAAAACAAATCATATATAATTGAACATCAAAACATGAACAAAATATTTAAACATCAAAATCATGAGCAATGACATAAATCATGGAAGTACGTAAGGCATAGATCATAAGGAAACATTAATCATGTTAAAATAGCACCGTAATTAATCATGTAATTGTGGAAAACCATTAAGCACATGTAATGATTTCCATAGTAGCCAAGGCATTGCTTCCATGACCATCTTAGTGGACAATGTCCCTTTATGAATCGAGTTCACTCCTCGTTTCAGTCCTGTAATACTGAACCGGTTTAACATACCGTTACATCCATGTCTATCTCATGAGATATAAATCATTAACCAATTCATTGGGGGGAGATATAGGTCCCACCCATCTCATAATGAAATCATTTTTACTTGTGCCACAAAATGAACTTAACACATTCATCATAACCCAATTAATAAAATGGGTTTCATAAACATCATCCCATCATAACGTAATCGATATAAAAAAATGGATATCATTTCATCATAAGAAAAGTGAAACCATGTAAATCATAGATACATTATACTTTAAACATACCCATATGAAAAAAAATTCATCCTAGAAGGAAATTTTTTTTGATAAAACACTTGAAATGATTTCTGGAGGAAAATATCCTTTCTTCTTTAAAATCATTTTCTTTTCTCAAAATTTCATTCAATTTTTAAAGATAAGGGTTTTGTTGAAAATAATAATGCAATATTGTAGAGGAAAATTGTTGAAAATAAGGCTTTATGAAACCGTAACATTCCGTTCACTCTGTATATGTTAAAAATAACATTCTCCTCGTACTTTTGTCGGAAAAGTCAAAAAGTACCTTATATGGTAACCAAAGGAAATATTCCATTCATACAATGTGGTAAAAAGTCAATAATTGGTAAAAATGACTTTAAACATTCATGGAAGAATGGTAAACATTTTATGAAAAAATTTTTAGAAAACATGGTCATGGATGATAAAGGTAACCCCAGTAAATACTTACGTATAAGAAATCTCGGATAAAAATAAGATTAAAAATTTATCCCTTACCTTAGGTCTGATATGCTTCATACGTATCTGAAACTCCTGTATAATGATTTAAATAATTTCATTTACTTATTACAGAATCATATTCACTGTTTATGATATCATATATGTTTCACTTATGACTTTATATTACCTGTTCTTTTGTAAATTCAATTTTAAAGCAGCGTTTTGGGTAAAATCATTTCATTTATCGTATGTGTTGCGACTTTTAGTTCTTGATATTATTACTTATATCCTGATTTAAATAATTCTATAATGTAAAAAATGATTTATATATAATATATATTCATCATATACATATATGTATTATAGATCGATAAAAGGAATGACATACACCACTCATGGAGACGATAGGTCGTACGTACACATGAACGTTGTTTTCATTTTCTTATTGAATTGAATGAAACTAAATAGATGACATACATATATATATACATAAATACAGTAGAATTATTATTTCATATATTTGATTATTATTCATTATATAACCATTATGATCATTCATGTATGGATAACATGGAGAATGAATCTCATCGCGTTGTGGAGACGGTAGTCTGTATGTACGCACGAGCGATGATATCGTTCCCATAATTATTGAATAGAATTTTAGTGGATGCTATAATATATCAAAATCAGTATGATGTTATAATAACCATATATAGTTATTCTTTACACCATTATACCCATCCATGTATGGTGTTGGTGGAAAAACAGATTTCACAACAGCGTGGAGACGATATTCCGTACGTACGCCCGCATGGTGATTTCGTTTTTCGTAGGATGGATAGATGGTGAAATAGGGTTGTTTCATACTTATAATAACATATCAGTATATGAGTTATACTTATTTTATTACTTCATAATTATAAAACTAAAGAAGAAGAAGAAGTGGAAGAAGAAATAGAGTTGAAAGAATCGGTAACGGACATTACCTCTTCTTTGAAGCGCCTCTTTGAGACCTCCACTTAGGGAACTAAAATTGGTATTTTAAGAAGACAAGAACCTCTAGGATGTTTCAATGGAAGTTTAGAGGGGAATTTGGCAGGGTTTGGCCGTGCATGAAGGCTCAAAGTGGTGTGAGGAAGAGAGGGAGGAGGTGCCCTTTTATAAGGGAGGAGAGGGGCACCTTTGGAAAAACTAAAAATATTATTTTATTATAAAGCCATATTAGGTTTTAAATAGCTCCATATTGATTTATATAGAATCTAAGGTGGGTATGTGTCGAAATAATCTCATCCAATATAATTTGGACATGTTTAGTTTACTATTTTAACCTTATCATTTATATTTAACTTTAAGTTAGATAATTTTACTTTTACAGTGTCTTTTTGTGTTGTTACACTATAAGGTTAATAAACATTCTATAACAAGCCAAAAGAACACCAAGTGTTTTATTATTAATATATATAACCTAATCTAAGTCATTTGGACGAACCTTAGATTTTTAAGAATAAAATAACAATTAATAATATAATATTTGTTTTAAAAACTATTTTATGTCAATTTTGACACTATTTAGTAATTGATTTTTGTGATACTCATAACAGAATGATTATTAAGAAAAAAGTTATTTAAATCCATACTAACATGTCATAGTAACCTATAAAATTAGTGTAATTCATAAAAAGTATCAAATTACATTTATTTGGGTATTTATAACATCAATTATGTCAATATTTCATTAATAAGATAATTACTGCATCATCATTGTATCATAAATAAATTAAATTATTTAAATTTTAAAAATTACCAATAAAATATAATTACTTAGGAAATATTTTTATCTTTCTAATGAATATTTATAGTCGAATTTATCTTATGTATAACCCGATATTAAAAATTATCTACTTATTAAACTTTGATTTTAACTATTTTAACCCTTCATTAAATAAATTAATAATAAATGTCCTAATCTAATCCAAGTGGGCCTAAATGGTCATATTTTATTACTAAGGTTGTTTTTGGATGAATTACACTTATCCAATATAATTAGGACATGTTTTAGGGTAATAATAATATCATTTTTACCCTTAATTACCCTATTTACTTTTAACCGTGGTAAAAAAAGTAAAAAGTTACTATTCACCAAAAAATATTTTAATCTCATTGAACCAAATTTTAGTCCTTGATATTAACAGAGCCTCACGGATTTTTGAAATTCTACTCATAGAAGTGGTAAAATTATGTTTTTTGAAAAATTCATATTTTTTAACTACCACTTAGTGGTTTCACTATTCATCAAAAAATGAAAGCTTCCAGAAAAATACCAAAAATTAGGCCTAAGCTATATTTGATATTATTAATTCAAAATTGATGTTTATTATACCAAATTAAAAACATATCATCTAATTTAAAAATTAATTCCCGTCATCAAAACAAATAGCGTGTTTTTAAAAGATAATAACTATCAAAAGATTGACACTTGTTTATGTCTGGTTTAAATGTGAAATTACATCCAATGACCAAAATTGTACTAAATTTAAAAAAAATATTTTAAATATACTTTAAAACCACTCAAATTAATAATTTATCACTATTAATTATTTCGATTAAAAAAGTTGGTTTTAATTAAAATTTAGTAATTTTCACTATTCATCAGAATATGAAAGTTATCCGAAAAGTACCAAAATTTCACCCTGAGCTAATTTCGATATTCCCAATCAAAAATTGAAGTCCATTTTGAAAAATAAAATTTACAAAATTTCAAAAAGAGGTTATTACTATTCATAACGGCTAGTTTTAATAATATTTTAATAGAATATCGTTGTTTAGTGAAACTCGGTATTGCGTACTACACATGCTATTGAGGAAGGTCATGATTGCGTGTAATGAAAGGAAAGTGAAGGATTCATGTTATGCAAGCTCTATTTGGTGTAGCGTATAATACAAGACATTAATGAAATTAAAAAAAAAAAATTCATAAATTCTCGGGGTGTTACAACTGATGTGTGAATATCATTCAATATCATGGGTTGTTCATATTATTATGTCAAAAATGTATTGGGATCAACGAAGACAGTATTGGGGTTCTGATATGATATGTGATATTTCTAGCTTTTTTTACTCGATGTTCCACCTTTTTATGGGTGAAAACAGAACTTCAATGTTTATTAGTAATTATAAAACTATATCCCATTTCAATGAGAAAATTGGATGACTTTTTGATGGAATTCATTATGGTTTTACCCAGTCACCATGTCGTAGTATTATAGTGTGTCTTGTCATTAGTCGTTTGATGAAGGGATCATAGTTCATACATATGTGACATAATTTCATGGTAGAAAAATATTATAGGTTTTACATTAATGATGTTTTACATTTATATGGATCTATACATTCATGAATTCCTAATAGATATGATATATTTATTTTATGGTTCAGTCATGGGTTGTTTTAGGATTTGGGTATAGATTTTATTTTGAGAAGGACCAATCACTCATAGACTGATAAAAAATGGAGCATATCATTCTGGTTTTAGGTGACATGTTTTTGGGTATGTAAACATAGTTTTAGGGGTTCCTAGTAGAAACACATCAACTTATTTGAATTCCTTCATTTTAATATCTTTCTGGCTAACTACAATATTGATATTTATAATGCATTATATCATAGGCCATTTTGTTGACCTATTTTCTCTCTAAATGTAGGGGAGGAAACTATGAATGGACAATGTCTAATGTAGGAGACATCATATTATTCTTAATAGACACTATAATTAATTATAAAATATCCCTCTAGACAGTAGTGAAATGAAAAATAGTATTGGAAACCTTTTTAGGTGAAGTTCAGAGTCTAGTTTTTCTTATGATTCTCAATCAGATTGGGAAATAGACATATTCAAAGGTATGGTAACCTATCAACTAGGTTCTTTGTACCCATCATGATTGTGAAATTGATTATACAGGTGGAATACCATATTGAACTTCATTTAAGATACCGGTGCCACATCCTATCTCCTAGGTCTCATTCCATGACTAACCCAAGCATGTCCCCATAGGCCAAGGGATGGTGACTAGCACCAAGTAGTCATATCCCAAAAGGGGAAAGAATTTTCATCTAAACATGTACACCTGGGAAAAGCATAAACCATGTAATTTAATCATAATATAAAACACAAATGACAATGAGAGAACTAGTAATAGTATTGTACTTACTAAAAGTTAAAAGGAACTAGAATACATGACCAAAACAAAAAAGGAATGTAAAACTATCATGGTCTATCTGGCCAAGACCCTACCTAAAGGGTAGGCGAATGTTAGCTTCATTTTACCATAGAATTATTCCTGTATGTCATGTCTCACTGAGAACCACCAAGTATCAGACTTCCAAGGTATCCTTCTAATAGTTGATCACCTGCACGAGACCGGACATGTGTCGGTGACGTTTGTGAAGAGTTGAGAAACACAATTATATGTAGGGACCCCAAAACTCAAGGGAAAGAAAAAAATCTAAGACCACAATGTTAGACCACAATTGAAGACAAAAAATGAAATGACAACACACACCAATTATAATTCAATGTATAAAAGGTAAAATTAATTTTCATAAATCTGAATCATCTAGTATTGTTGAGGGACTCATCCCTATTGATTGCCTAAGGATTGCTCGGCTACTAGACCACGGAGGTCCACTCTGATACTGGACCACAGGGTTATGCTATGCTAAAGTAACACTTAGTCCCACTCAGCTACTATACCACTTATGTCTGCATAGCTACTAGACCACCGAGGTCTGCTCAGCTACTGGACCACTAAGATCTCCTCAGCTTCTGGGCCATTGAGGACCACTTAGCTACTGAACCACTGAGGTCTTCTCACATACTAGACCATTGTGGTTAGATATTCTACTAGGGCTTTGAGGTCATTCTAATCTTATACTTCTTGGTATATATAGATGTTGGATTATTTCCCTCTATTTTTTTTCATTCTAGTAGATTATACTCCTCATGAAATTGGTCATAAATCAAATTGCTTGAAAACACACTTGTAGTATATCTAAAGGACCATCACTTCACAAGGGTCCCAATGTCGTAGACTATGCATCAATCAAAAACTCTCTCTAAAATATATTTATGTTTCAGTAAACAAGGTCCTTTTGTGTCCCAGCACGGTCCTACAAGGTTGTACTGACCTGACTATCCCGGTCTGGGGTCCTACATGACCAGACCCGTTTCTGTAGACCCAAACTAACCTGGATGGTACTGGTCTCACCCGGTCTATTCATTCCTATTTTTCAAGCCCGTTAGGACTTGCTGGGCTTGAATCAGTTCGACAGTGTGTCAAGCCCACGACATTTCCCTACGACCCTGTTCACTTCCTTGTCATTATGACAAGGTGAGACCATTTATGACCACCGAAGGAGCCTAGATGCCCGGTTTCAAATCCGACCTAGCCCACCATAGAGGGCCGAAACTTCTGTAGCTCAACCCACCTAGCAGCCCGATTTACTACAATGTCATGACCCGCATTGGTGGTTTGACTTCCGTCCATCCCGAATTCCCACTAGTTTCAGTTTCTCAGTGAAACATAGCTGGATGAGGCTGACTTCCTTCCTCCACACATTGTGTGCCGCTACCATTGACATAGTTCTCGATTGTTTCTTCCACCCTACACTGCTATATCTCCTTCGAGTCACTGCCTATGACACCTTCCACCCTTATCTGTCGCATCTGTAGCCTCTCGCCCACAGTCGCAGCCTCCGTCGTCTCCCCTCCACGGCTGTTGGTGTAGTGGTGTTTGAATCCATGTTCCACCAAACATTCTCTGGTGGTTTGTTTTATAACATGCTAGTTCCTCTAATATCTTCGGACTGCTTCCCTCACTTCCATAGGTACGATGTTACCTTACCGTCGATCCGAGGGATCAGTCACAAAAATCAAGAGGACACCCACAATTAAGGGATCTGGGCCTGGTTCATCTCGGAATGTTCCCTCCACATTATAATTGATACAAATTTTTTTAATAATTTTATGAATCTAATAAGGTTATAATTTCTATTAACACTCTTTCTAAAAAACCCATTCCTACAAGAACAAATCTCATGTTGATCAACCTGTTAGTGGGTTGGTCAACATTCATTGTTTTAGTTAGATGAAACTAGAAATAAAATCTCAATGAATGAACCCCTGTCTAGAAAAAGTGGATTGATTAAGGATATTCATCTATATTGGTTCATCGATCTCTGGTACCTTATCCACCCACTAAGGGTTTCGTTGCCACTTTCGGATATATCAACATTCATCGGTGTAGAGTATTCCATTGTCATTTTTGAGATGAATTCCCAGGTTGTTTCTCAATCACATATCCCTATTTAATTAAAGAAGTAAGACACGCATCGCATTGTAGTGTCTCCACAATGACTCATTTATGAGGTTCATTAATTTATTTAGTGTTTCAGCACCAATATACTATAGTGCTAACATGTTTCTGCGTGATGATGATGAGGAAAAAATAACATAACTTTTTATTGATATTTTATTCTTCTTATAAATGTCATAAACACTATCCTTTTTGGTCAAGCCTCACAGGTCTATATTAGGAACCTCCTGGGCGAATCATGACACTATGAGTTCAATGGGGCGATCATAATTTTATCTAGGTACCGATTTAAAAGTTATAAAAACACCCTCGCAATATTATTAAATGAACATTTACAAATGATTGAAAATTCATTAGGTACACTATATGTTTCAAAATCACATTTTATCTCAGTATCTAGTATCAAAATAATGCATTTTAATTTTTAATTTAAATACATAGAATTATGGGATATTACATTTCCTACACCTTTTGGTATATATGTTGTCGTGCGGTAAAACCAGAGCTAATCGAAAAAATGGTTGAATTCAGCAAGAATCTGAGACTCCCTCTCCCATGTGCTCTCATGGATATTCTGGTGATTCCAATTAAGACACACAAAATAAATGCACTATCCTTGAAGAATCAAATAATGTCGATCCTCTATCTCCACCAAGAACTATGTGAATGCCTACCAATCATCAATATATACCTATTCGGGGTGGATGATGTGAGATGGTTCATACACGTATATTCTTAGATGGGAAACGTGGAAGACGTCTTTCTCCCTCAGCAGCTAAGGTGGTAGAGCCAAATGAAACACCACATCACCAGCTCTACACAAAATCCAGAATGTGCTTATGAATATCAGAAATGGCCTTAAAACCCCGTCAAATCACTGTATCCCACATCAAGGAGAGATGCGTTGGAATTCATGGTCCCCCTCCACAAACTCTAATGGTATCTTTTTTCATTCATAATAGGAATCTTATTGATTTTTTTCATTATTCATCTTCTCTTGAATGGCCCACAAATTATCAGTGGTACCATGTACCATCATTGGACTCAAGATTATTGAATCCAATGGGTATCTCCTGCATAATGGGGACCTGCATTTTCATTCATACAATGCCAAAAATAGTGCATTCTCGATGGTGGTGTTATAGATGTTGTTTTACAGAAACTCAGACAGTGGTAGGTGACCCCACCCCCCCCAACTTAGAAGAAAATCACGAATTCAAGCATGAAGCATGTCGTACATGGTTTGTATGGTCTTCTCCATCTGAACATCTGTCTATTGGTGAATGGTTGTGCTCTATAGTAGCATAGTCCCAAACACCTCATACAATCCTTTCCATAATCAGGTTGTAAAGTGTGCATCATGACCTGAGACTATTAGAGATGAGTTTCCAAGGAGTCAAAATATCTCCTGCACATTGAGGATTCCCAAGATCCCTACTGAACACTACAGTCAAATGGGTATGAATGGGGATGACATTGTGAGTAGGTATACGATCACACAAATGCTATTATTCCCCCTTGATGTACGTGTTAATCCCATCACATAGTCTATCAATATCCCATCCCTCTTATACTGTAGTACCTCGAGGGGTTGTCTCAAACATGTTAGAACCTGGTGCTCAACCATCACTTGCTAAAAAGTGATGCATCTCGAGAAAAAATATTAAGCTAAAATATTTATCCCGACCACATGTACTAATGTCGGATGTCATCTTGCATCTTTTCCACAAATTTTTGTACTCCCAAAGGGGATGTATGGAACTCCCACTACACCTCCTCCCGCAATTCCACTAAGAATATGGTTCGTCATTTGAAAAGTATGACATGCTCCCCATATTTCGAATATCCAACATGGGAAATCCCTATGGACATCGGCTCTCAATTAGTCTCGATGCAGGAATATCTATGTTGTTCTGAGAGGACTCGTTGAATGATTATAGGGTCAACTACCATGGATTGAAAAAATATGTCTCCTTTCTATGCACGTAGCATATGTGATGGATGCCAAATTCTCTAAGGCATCATTCAGTAGCTTTGAATTTGATCCCCTGTTAATAAAATCTGACTTCAAATTCCCTATCCTAGGTGTATATACTATCTTGAAGTCATTTTCATAGAGTAACACTAGCCAATGTCTCCATCTCATATTCATAACCTTCAGAGAAAATATATACATTAGACTCATTTGGTCAAAGTATGCGATGAACCATCCTCCCAGAATGTAGTTTTTCCTAATCATAAATTTAAATACTACTGCTGCAAACTAAGGGTCATGAGTCAAACAATTCTAATCATGATGTATCAATTATCTTGATCAATATTCGACCATTTCTTTCCCCTATATTAGGACACATCAAATCATGGTTCCTGATACATTAAAGAACACCACGTAATCGGTGCCCTACTCGGGCGACCTCAATATAGGAGCACTCATCATGGTCTACCTCAATTATTGAATGATCTGTCGGAGAGATTTTGTCCACATGATAGGTTTTCCCTTCATCATCAATGCCATAATGGGTGATGTGGATATGGATATGTTGGGTAACATCATCTGATAATACCTAGCCATCTCAAGGAAACTACTCTCTTGGGTAATTATCTAAGGTGGCTCCCAAGCTAGGACCTACACGATCTTCTCAATATCTACCAGAACTCTAGACTCTGGGATGACTTGTCCTAGTAAGTTGAACTTATGTATCATGAAATCACATATTGAGAGCATTATGTGTTGCTGGTGTTCTAAGAGTGTGTCCAGTACCATTTTTATGGGTATAACATGATCCCCTTTAAAAGATGAATACACTAAGATGTCATCAATGAAGACCACTACAAAATGGTCAAAGAACTGATGGATGATCATATTGAAGAGTCCCAAGAAATATTATGGGGCATTCATCATGCCAAAAAGAATCTCAATGAACATGTAGTGCCCATTGCGTCATCGAAAACACATAATAATCTTTTTTATTTGGCACTCAAAGATAGTGATAGCCCAATATGAGGTGTATCTTCGAGAACCATCTCATTTCATTCATCTCATCAATTATTTCATCAATGCATTGAAGATGATAATTGTTCTTCATGGTCACCAAGTTTAGGAACCAGATGTCCACACATAATGTCAAGATCATTCTTCCTTCTTGGAAAATAACACTCGGACTACCCATGATTGAATGATTGTAAGTAAAACCCCCTTCATCTACATGTACTCGAACTATACCCTCATCTCATAGAGCTTTTCAGGAGCCATCTAATATAGAGGTGAAGATATCAGTTCTGTCCCAGGGTACAAGTCAATGCAGAAGTCAACCTGTCTATAATGAGGTCATCGTAAACATCCTCTCAATGGAGGTACTCACACTCATTCACAACTATAAAAAAGTGTAGACTCACCTCATCCACTACATTGAGGGAAATTCTATCCAATTGGTGATGGATCGTCCACACCATTCTATGTGTGATCCTATACTACACTTCTTCATTATAATTCTCGTAGAAAATGAAAAAATGGTTCACATCTCCATGGAAACCTGACACTATGTGCCTAAAATAGTCTATGTGATCATGAACTACTGATAGTCGGTCCATACATATAATGGTGTCATAAAGCCTAATCTTCACTACATGGAGATCCCAAAAAATGGTTTATCCACAATGAGTATTCTTACACTTTAGACACCAGTGTGTGGTCAACGAATCCACTCCTTCATGAGTCTCAAATCGTGAAGATCGAGCTATTGGTTCGAACAGAATAAACAAGAACTAAATAGTCTCTTCAGAGAGGATAGATTGACTTGCACCAATATCTATATGAACTTCATCTAAAGTGGAGAATACATAACATATACCACGTATAATCTTTGAGACATTTTGGAAATAGGCCTCAATTCCATGTTGATGTTCCTTCCCTTATCCAAATACTCATAGAGCCTGTGGTGGACCACCTGGTGCTGGTTGTGGTTGTATTTTGTATTTATGCCCACCTCTTGTCGCTCGTTTCGATCCACTGCCACATCTACCACCTAGAGGATTTCCATGTGTCTGTCTGTTTCACTACCTCATCATTCTATCAAGTATCTGTTGATCCTATACACAGTGAGCCCGTGAATCTCGATCCATTTTTCCTTCCCACCACCCACGTAGAATACTCTTCTCCATTGATGACTCCCTCTACCAAGGGAGCCTCATACCAGTAGACATAAGACTTGTGGTTATCCCATTAAGGGTATGGAATATTTGGTCCTCTACATAAACTGTTATCTACCAAACATGGGTGAAATGGACTCCAGTTCCCTGATGGTATCTCCCACCATTGGTGCTAGCTCCGCTTGGAAGCTACCCACTTACAGAGAAACGCTCCATCACCCCATCAAATACAGAGATATTGTGGAAAATCAACGACACCCAAATATCCTTTAGGAGTCCCTGATAAAAGTTCTGATACATGATGAATGGGTAAGTACCATAACTGTAGAGTAATGAGAGTGGTATGTTAACCTCATATACTAATATTTCAAAAAACGGGATGCCCGGTTATTGGTGAAGCGACTCCTGTTTGCATACCAAGCACAATATTTTTGAGGTAAAATCCTCTCTAAAATGTATCTCAATGTATGAAAAGTTGATGTTCACCTCCTAATGCACATGGATCATCAAAATAGATCATATCCTTATTGAGCTCTAAAGAAGGCTCCTGGTTAGAACTGCCATCTAGTCAAGTGGGATCCTCAATAAACAAAACTCTCATGTCACCGACTCCATCCAATCCTCAGAATACCTAGGATATGTCTCCCCACAGAACCTTGGTGGTCTCCCTATCTGGAACATTTGTATAGAACATGCCCTATGTGTGTCCTCTACAGGTAGAGAAAGTAGTAATAGTTGACCAATGGGTAATGCTATTGCTGGGGAACCGCACGAAGATTCCACCATGTATCAGACTGCCAAGGTATCCTTCTAATAGTAGATCACCATCACGAGACATGACATGTGTCCGTGACGTTTGTGAAGAGTTGAGTAACACAATTATATGTAGGGACCCCAAAACTCAAGGGAAAGAAAAAAATCTATGACCACAATGTTAGACCACAATTGAAGACAAAAAATGAAATGACAACACACACCAATTATAATTCAATGTATATAAGGTAAAATTAATTTTCATAAATCTGAATCATCTAGTATTGTTGAGGGACTCATCCCTAATGATTGCATAAGGATTTCTCGGCTACTAGACCACTGAGGTCCACTCTGATACAGGATCACAGAGTTATGCTATGCTAAAGTAACACTTAGGCCCACTCAGCTACCATACCACTTATGTCTGCTTAGCTACTGGACCACTGAGGTCTGCTCGGCTACCAGACCACTAGGATCTCCTCAGCTTCTAGGCCACTGAGGTCCACTTAGCTACTGAACCACTGAGGTCTGCTCACATACTAGACCATTGTGGTTAGCTATTCTACTAGGGCATTGAGGTCATTATCATGTTATCCTTCTTTGTACATACAGATGTTGGATTATTTCCCTCTATTGATTTTCATTCTAGTAGATTATACTCCTCATGACATTGGTCATAACTCGAATTCCTTGAAAACACACTTGTATTATATATAAAGGACCATCACTTCACAAGGGTCCCAATGTCGTAGACTATGAGTCAATCAAAAACTCTGTCTAAAAGATATTGATGTTTTAGTAAACAAGGTCCTTTTGTGTCCCAGCACGGTCCTACAAGGTTGGACTGACCCGGCCATCCTGGTCTGGGGTCCTAAATGAACAGACCCGTTTCTGCAGAACCAAACTAACCTGGATGGTACTGGTCTCACCCTGTCTATTCTATCCTATTTTTCAAGCCTGTTAGGCCTTGATGGGCATGAATCGGTTCGACAGTTTGTCATGCCCACGACATTTCCCTACGACCCAGTTCAGTTCCATGTCATTATGACAAGGTCAAACCATTTATGCCACCGAAGGAGCCTAGATGCCTGGTTTCCAATCCGCCATAGCCTACCATAGAGGGCCGACTCTTCTGTAGCTCAACCCACCTAGCATCCCGATTTACTACAATGTCATGACCCGCATTGGTGGTTTGACTTCCGTCCATCCCGAATTCCCACTAGTTTCAATTTCTCAGTGAAACATATCTAGATGAGGCCGACTTCCTTCCTCCACACACTGTGAGCCGCTAACCTTGACATAGTTCATGATTGGATCTTCCACCCTACACCGCTATAGCTCCTTCGGGTCACTGCCTCCGACGCCTCCCACCCTTATCTGTCGCATCTGTAGCCTCTCGCCCACAACCGCAGCCTCCGTCGTCTCCCCTCCACGGCTGTTGGTGTAGTGGTGTTTCAATCCATGGGCCACCAAACATTCTATGGTGGTTTGTTTCATAACACGCTAGTGCCTCTAATATCTTGGGACTGATTCCCTCACTTCCATGGGTACGATGTTACCTTACCGTCGATCCGAGGGATCAGTCAGAACAAACAAGAGGACACCCACAATTGAGGGATCTGGGCCTGGTTCATGTCCGAATTTTTCCTCCACATTATGATTCATACAATTTTTTTTTATAAATTTATGAATCTAATAAGGTTATAATTTCTATTAACACTCTTTCTAAAAAACCCATTCCTACATGAAAAAATCTCATGTTGATCAACCTATTAGTGGGTTGGTCAACATTCATTGTTTTAGTTAGATGAAACTATAAATAAAATCTCAATGAATGTACCCCTATCTAGAAAAAGTGGATTTATTAAGGATATTCATCTATCTTCGTTCATTGATCTCTGGTACCTTATCCACCCACTAAGGGTTTCGTTGCCACTTTAGGATATATCGACATTCATCGTTGTAGAGTATTCCATTGTCATTTTTGAGATGAATTCCCAGGTTGTTTCTCAATCACATATCCCTATTTAATTAAATAAGGAAGACATGCATCGCATTGTAGTGTCTCCACAATGACTCATTTATGAGGTTCATTAATTGATTTAGTGTTTCAGCACCAATATACTATAGTGTTAACAAGTTTCTGCATGATGATGAAGAGGAACAAATAACATAACTTTTTATTGATATTTTATTCTTCTTATAAATGTCATGAACACTATCCTTTTCAGTCAAGCCTCACAGGTCTATATTAGGAACCTCCTGGGAGAATCGTTACACTCTGAGTTCACTGGGGTGATCATAATTTTATCCAGGTACCGATTTAAAAGTTATAAAAAAACCCTTGCAAAATTATTAAATGAACATTTAAAAATGATTGAAAATTCATTAGGTATACTATATGTTTCAAAATCACATTTTCTCTCAGTATCTAGTATCAAAATAATGCATTTTAATTTTCAATTTAAATACATAGAATTATGGGACATTACATTTCCCCCACCTTTTGGTATATATGTTGTCGTGAGGTAAAACCAGCGCTAATCGGAAAAATGGTTGAATTCAGCAAGAATGTGAGACTCCCTCTCCCATGTGCTCTCATGGATATTCTGGTGATTCCAATTAACACACAACAAATAAATGCACTATCCTTGAAGAATCAAATCATGTCGATCCTCTATCTCCACCAGGAAATCTGTGAATTCCTACCAATCATCAATATATACCTATTCAGGGTGGATGATGTGAGATGGTTCATACACGTATATTCTTAGATGGGAAACGTGGAAGACGTCTTTCTCCATCAGCAGCTGAGGTGGTAGAGCCAAAAGAAACACCACATCACCAGCTCTACACAAAATCTAGAATGTGATTATGAATCTCAGAAATGGCCTTAAAACCCCGTCAAATCATTGTATCCCACATCAAGGAGAGATATGTTGGAATTCATGGTCCCCCTCCACAAACTCTAATGGTATCTTTTTTCATTCATAATAGGATTCTTCTTGGTTTTTTTCATTATTCATCTTCTCTTGAATGGCCCACAAATTATCAGTGGTACCATGTACCATCATTGGACTCATGATTATTGAATCCAATGGGTCTCTCCTGCATAATGGGGACCTGGATTTTCATTCATACAATGCCAAAAATAGTGCATTATCGATGGTGGTGTTATAGATGTTGTCTCACAGAAACTCAGACAGTGGTAGGTGACCCCACCCCCCCACCCCCAACTTAGAACAAAATCATGAATTCAAGCATGAAGCATGTCGTACATGGTTTTTATGGTCTTCTCCATCTGAACATCTATCTATGGGTGAATGGTTGTTCTCTAGAGTAGCATAGTCCCAAACACCTCATACAATCCTTTCCATAATCAGGTTGTAAAGTGTGCATCATGACCTGAGACTATCAGAGATGAGGCTCCAAGGAGTGAAACTATCACCTTCACATTGAGGATTCCCAAGATCCCTACTGAACACTACACTCAAATGGGTATTAATGGGGATGAATTTGTGAGTATGTATACGATCACACAAATTCTAGTGTGCCCCCTTGATGTACGTGGTAATCCCATAACATAGTCTATCAATATCCCATCCCACTTATATTGTAGTACCTAGAGGGGTTGTCTCAAACATGTTGGAACCTGGTGCTCAACCATCACTTGCTAAAAAGTGATGCATCTCGAGAAAAAATATTAAGCTAAAATATTTATCCCGACCACATTAACTAATGTCGAAAGTCATGTTGCATCTTTTCCACAAATGGTTGTACTCGCAAAGGGGATGTATGGAACTCCCTCTACACCTCCTCCGGCAATTCCACTAATAATATGGTTCGTCATTTGAAATGTATGACATGCTCCCCATATTTCGAATATCCAACAGGGGAAATCCCTATGGACATCAGCGCTCAAGTAGTCTCGCTGCGGGAATATCTATGTTGTTCTGAGAGGACTCGTTGTATGATTATAGGGTCAACTACCATGGATTGAAAAAATATGTTTCCTTTCTATGCACGTAGCCTATGTGGTGGATGCCAAATTCTCTGAGATATCATTCAGTAGCTTTGAATTTGATCCCCTGCTAAGAAAATATGACATCAAATTCCCTATCCTAGGTGTATATACTATCTTGAAGTCATTGTCATAGAGGAACACTAGCCAATGTCTCCATCTCATATTCATAACCTTCAGAGAAAATATATACTTTAGACTCATTTGGTCAGAGTATGCAATGAACCATTCTCCCAGAAGGTAGTTTTTCCAAATCATAAATTTAAATACTACTGCTGCAAACTAAGGGTCATGAGTCACATAGTTCTAATCATGATGTCTCAATTATCTTGATCAATATTATACGATTTCTTTTCCCTATATTAGGACACATCAAATCATGGTTCCTGATACATTAAAGAACACCACGTAATTGGTTCCCAACTCGGGCGACCTCAATATAGGAGCACTCGTCATGGTCTACCTCAATTATTGAATGATCTGTCGAAGAGATTTTGTCCACATGATAGGTTTTCCCTTCATCATCAATGCCATCATGGGTGATGTGGATCTGGATATGTTGCGTAATATCATCTGATAATACCTAGCCGTCTCAAGGAAACTAATCTCTTTGGTAATTATATTGGGTGGCTCCCAAGCTAGAACCTACACGATCTTCTCAATATCTACCAGAACTCTAGAATCTGGGATTACTTGTCCCAGTAAGTTGAACTTATGTATCATGAAATCACATATTGAGAGCATTATGTGATGTTGGTGTTCTAAGAGTGTGTCCAGTACCATCCTTATGGGTATAACATGATCCTCTTTAAATGATGAATACACTAAGATGTCATCAATGAAGACCACTACAAAATGGTCAAAGAACTGATGGATGATCATATTGAAGAGTCCCAAGAATTATTATGGGGCATTCATCATGCCAAAAAGAATCTCTATGAACATGTAGTGCCTATTGAGTCATCTAAAAGCCATAATAATCTTTTTAATCTGGCACTCAAAGATAGTGATAGCCCAATATGAGGTGTATCTTCGAGAACCATCTCATTTCATTCATCTCATCAATTATTTCATCAATGCATTGAAGATGATACTTTTTCTTCATGGTCACCAAGTTTAGGAACTAGATGTCCACACATAATGTCAAGCTCATTCTTCCTTCTTTTAAAATAACACTCGGACTACCCATGATTGAATGATTGGAAGTAAAACCCCCTTCATCTACATGTACTCGAACTATACACTCCGCTCTTAGAGCTTTGCAGGATCCATCTAATATAGAGGTGCAGATATCAGTTCTGTCCCAGGGTACAAGTCAATGCAGAAGTCAACCTCTATATAATGAGGTCATCGTAAACATCCTCTCAATGGAGGTACTCACACTCATTCACAACTACAAAAAAGTGTCGACTCACCTCATCCACTAAATTGAGGGAAATTCTATCCAATTGGTGATGGATTGTCCACACCCTTCTATGTGTGAGCCTATCCTACACTTCTTCATTATACTTCTCGTATAAAATTAAAAAATGGTTCACATCTCCATCGACCCCCCACACTATGCGCCTAAAATAGTCTATGTGATCATGAACTACTGATAGTCGGTCCATACTTATAATGGCGTCATAAAGCCTAAACTTCACTACATGGAGATCCCAAAAAATGGTTTATCCACAATGAGTATTCTTACACTTTCGACACCAGTGTGTGATCAACGAATCCACTCCCTCATGAGTCTCAAATCGTGATGATCGAGCTATTGGTTCAAACAGAATAAACAAGAACTAAATAGTCTCTTCAGTGAGGATAGATTGAATTGCACCAATATCTATATGATCCTCATCTAAAGTGGAGAATACATAACTTATACCACGTATAATCTTTGAGACATTTGGACAATAGGCCTCAATTCCATGTTGATGTTCCATCCCGTATCCAAATACTCATAGAGCCCGTGGTGGACCACCTGGTGCTGGTTGTGGTAGTACTTTGTATCTATGCCCACCTCTTGTCGCTCGTTTCGATCCACTGCCACATCTACCACCTAGAGGATTTCCATGTGTCTGTCTATTTTACTACCTCATCATTCTATCAAGTATATGTTTATCCTATACACAGTGAGCCCATGAATCTCAATCCATTTTTTCCTTCCCACCACCCACGTAGAATACTCTTCTCCATTGAGGACTCCCTCTACCTAGGGAGCCTCATACCAATAGACATAAGACTTGTGGTTATCCCATAAAGGGTATGAGATATTTGGGCCTCTACATAAACTGTTATCTACCTAACATGGGTGAAATGGACTCCAGTTCCCTGATGGTATCTCCCACCGTTGGTGCTATGTCCGTGTGGAAGCTACCCACTTACAGAGAAACGCTCCATCATCCCATAAAATACAGAGATATTGTGGAAAATCATCGACACCCAAATATCCTTTAAGAGTCCCTGATAAAAGGTCTGACACATGATGAATGGGTAATGTACCATAACTGTAGAGTAATGACAGTGGTATGTGAACCTCATATACTAATCTATCACAATCTGGATGCCTGGTTATTGGTGAAGAGACTCATGTTTGCATACAAAGCACAATATTTTTGAGGTAAAATCCTCCCTAAAATGTCTCTCAATGTATGAAAAGGTGATGTTCACCTCCTAATGCGTATGGATCATCAAAATAGATCATATCCTTATTGAGCTCTAAAGAAGGCTCCTGGTGAGAACTGCCATCTAGTCAAGTGGGATCCTCAATAAACAAAACTCTCACGTCACCGACTCGAACCAATCCTTAGAATACCTAGGATATGTCTCCCCACAGAACCTTGGAGGTCTCCCTATCTGGAACATTTGTATAGAACATGAACTATGTGTGTCCTCTACAGGTAGAGAAAGTAGTAATAGATGACCAATGGGTAATGCTATTGTTGGGGAACCGCACGAAGATTCCATCTTGGGAAACAACCCCTATACCAATGCCTCATCAATCTATGGACCATCCACATGGGTACACACTTGAATAATGGTTGTATTTCTGCTTTGAGGCATCTTTAAATAGATAAATACATATCACAATTAATATATTAAACATGGGGAGATAAATATTACTTAGAATGATAATGATAATGCAATCATACATGTTTCGATCAGTGTTTTCAGTTACCAAGTTGAAAAGTAGAATTCAGGGTTCTGGTGTAAAGATATGTTGGTTGATGCACCAAAATTTGATGCCATGGCCTAAAAGATGAACTCAAGACACTTCAAAAATGTTTCCCCATTAAATTTTTTTACTCTTTGTTCCTCTGGTATAACTGACACCCCCTTTATACAAAATTTCCATGACCAATTCCCCAAGGCCCATTCCATGACTACCACATTCCCAAAATCCATAAGGTAGGGGCTATCAACCGGCACCGAGAAGGAATATCTAAAAAAGGGAAGGAATTTTACATTAAACCACTATAAACATGCCAAGATAAAATTGTTGAAAGTAAACACAATGTAAAACAAAACAATAAATAACAAAAATATTAGAGTATAATTAAAACTAAAAGTACAAAGTAGCTAGAATAGTAGCTCAAACCTAAAAATGAAAGAAAAACTTCAATGGTATATCTACTCAATACCCTACGTGAAGGGTATGTGATGAGTAGAAACTTATAGCCAGATATGTATTCACATCCATCTTGTATCATTGAGAACCACATTGTCCCATAAAAACAATGCCTCTATTGATGCATTGATCACCTTCCAGGGACATGAAACATACGGGAAAATACCTTGTAGGGTTGAGTGACACAGTACATTGTTGGGACCCCAAACAAGAAAAGAAATTCTACAAAAGAAGAAATCAATGTAAGACCAAAATGTAATGAAAGATCACATCGAGTATAATTCATGTTAAAAAAGGTAATATTATCATTCGTGAAGTGAAATAATATTTTACTACTAAGGGACTCATCACTAAGGAGTCAATATGGTTTGATAGACTACTGGACCACTGAGTTATGATCAGTTATTAGACCACTGAGGTCTGCAGAGCTACTGAAACACGGAGGTCTACTCTGATACTGAACTAATGAGGTTAGCTCTACTAATGTACATCTGATGTCTTTTCTACTATTGGGCCACTGAATTCCCACTATTCACAAACATTGTGTCACAACTAGCTGCGGGATTCCTTCTCTCTCGTACACTTGATTCTGGGAGATTCAACTTCTTAAGCCATAAATCATATATATACTACCAAAAAAACTGACTTTGAGTATATACAAAGGACCATCTCTTTTCATGGGTCCCAACATCATAGATGTCACATCAATCCGACGGCCTATAAAATGATATTATTGTTTTAGTAAATTTGCACCGGTTTCCTCTGGGGCCGATCTGACATGGTCAGATAGACCAGACCAACCTAGTCTAGTGGTCCTGCTTGACCCAACCCATTTTGGCATAATCGATATGACCAGTCTGGCATGACCTAGATTCTAGTCCCATTAGGCCTTGTTGGACCTGATCTGGTTCATTTGTTGGTACAACTTGCCATGTTGCCCAATGTCCCAGTTCTCATCGAGTCTGGTCTGACTTAGGTGGACCGGTTCAGAACAACTAGGCCGCCTGAATTCCTGGTTTACTTCACCTACCATGGCCACATTGGTAGGCCAACATGGGTCATGCCCAGATGCTAGCTGATTTTTGCTTCATGCATCAACACGGTCGACCACATTTTTCCCCATGTGGTCTATCATGGACCATGTGTGTGTGCATGCCACAGACATCCCCACAAGCCTCTCCCCTTGATGAGATGCCTGACCATTTCTGCCACATTGCACCGCCATGATCACTATTGGTCTCCGCCTCCACCACTATGGTGTCCTACCAGGGTGCACCTCCTCAAGCCCATGGCTTCCACACATGCCTCTATCGGCACACCGATGGTTCCTTATATGGGCCACTAGATATGCTACAGTGGTCCGTTGTCTAACCCATGAGAGACTTAATGATCATTGGATCACCTCCATCACTAATATTGGTCCAAATAAACCTCGCCATTGATCCATGGTTTTAGTACCGAAGAAAATGAGAACACCCACAACGAATGGATCCAAGACTTGCTCACATTGGCCTGATCCCTCCACGTTAGAATTCATAAAAAATATTTAATGGATTATTAAGTATATAATTGGGTTTTATTTACCCATAACTCTCTGAATGAATAACCCATTTTCTCATGAACAAATGAACCAAAGATCAATCTTATAGTGGGTTCTTCTGCATTTGTTTTTTATAAAGAAGGAACTATAAATAAAATCAAATAGAATAAACCCATACCTAGGAAAAACTGATTGGTCGAGGAAGATAGTATGACATCATCGATCAATATTTGGTCTTCATTCCTCTATATAATGTTTTTGTCCCCACTTTTTGATTCATGGTGTTCATATTTTGAGAGGTTTCCTTTACCATTTGTCAGAGGAATTCAAGGGTTTTTTGTCATACCATAATCCCTATTGAATTAATGAATTAAGACATGCTTCATGTTGTAGTGTCGCCACACTGATTAATTAAAGAGGTGTTTTAATTTATTTAGAATCACCTCATTGTTGTACCATAGTGCTGACGAGTTACTGCATAACGATGAAGAGGAAACAATACAAGATTATTTTAATTATAATTTATTTTTCTTCTCAATGTCCGAAAAAATATCTATTTTTTCAACATGAACCGGTTAATCTTATTCACTTACAACGTGAATCCAAATTATCTATGTTTAATTCTTCTATAATATTTCTGACCATGGCACCGATGGAAATGTTTCAAAATCCATATTGTATGATTATTTGATGAACATTAAAAAAATGTTCGAACATACATTCTGTCCACTCAAGACCTAAGAATCACATGTTTTATCAGATATTGGTCTATAAATAATACCATTAAATTTTCAAAAACATTACATGGAATTATAAGTCATTAGATAGTCTCTACATGATTTATTTCATGTATTTTATCTTTTTTGGTATTATCCAAACCTATCAAATGCCTTTAAACCTGATAATATTTAATTTGATTTGGAATCCTCCATTTTATATTATATCATTAATATCATTGATTAGAGTATGAAGACCCACCGAGCATGGTTATTTCATTGATATAGGTGTTTTGGTAGCACAATCAATTATATGATGAGACCTAGGAATGTGAAGTTGATATACAAGCATAGTGGTCGAAAATCATTGAAACGGTACCACATTACCCTCATAAGGCCAACTCAGAGATGAGTTTCTTTATTATGTATTACAAGGAAACAACATTCCATGAACGTAAATATCATTTTATATTTGTTTAAATTCCATTTTATATCCATTTTAAGGTTACAGGTTGGATTAGTGGGGGTCGTGAGTGTGTCTGGGGATTGTTCAAAGCCTGGAAATACATTGTTTTGGACAAACTAGTATTACATAATTAATGTCGAAACCATGGTACCCATTCTATATGGTATCCAAAAACCGTACATGTAAAAATAAGGGATTAGATAGATTTCCATAGATTTTGGGAGACTTTGTGACACAATATACATAGTAAGGTGGAAAAAAATGAATGCTTTTGATAATTGGATTTTGATTAGTTTATAGATGTTTAAGGAAATTATTCATCTTTATTGTGCATAGAATTTCATTATGTATTGTCTTGGGAATTGTTTGTGCATGATTTTATAAACATTGAATAAAACATTGGCCCCATACTTTTATGTTGAATTCTCTTTGTGCACCTCATTAACTATTTATCCTTTTATCCATCATTCCCCCACTTAATTTCTAGTGGATGGTATTTTCCCTCTGATTTTGAATGCCCAAGATCCTTGAACATCAGTTCTTCTCAAACTCCCTCATCCTATCACAGAATCAATATTTCTCAAAGGAATACTTTATATGAGGAACACTCTCACTTCCTCTTACTAATATTATCTACAAATCCATAATTTAATTTAGGTAAAATATCTATTTCCAATTTTTAGGGATTTAGACTATTTCACCAATTTTGTTTTACCATGATAAAATATGATGCTGATATTGAAGGAGGAGTCCTCCAGAGACATGATTAATTTTCTCACATCATTTTCCTCCAGTGTATTGATGTTTTGTTGTAATGTATTTATTCTATATGAATTGTCTTCCTAACCACATAATTTTAATTGAGTTACTAATGTCAAATTTATCAACTCAATTTGAAACAAACCTTTTGATAATTATTTACTATATTACAGGAAATAAACAATTGTTGATGAATCCAATAGTGTATTTCAAATAAAATTTTCTAATTATAATAAAATGTTTATATGCCCAGATTAAATTATAAGTGTTTAGAATGGTACATTTGATTGAATTTTTCTCTTCTATAATTTTTTAATGGAACCTATAGTACCTCTTATGTTCTTAGTCCACTTATACATGGAATGGTCCATGTTAGATATTTCTATAATGACTATGTCCGCTTTAAAATGACCCATTGAGCCTTATAAATGAAATTTCCATGATTTATTAAATTGATTGGGGTGAAATTACAAGAAATTTCTTATGAATGAGTGATTTAATTAATTAAAATATATAAATGGTTTTATGTAATGAATGCTAAATTAAGGTAATACCACACCTTATGTTTATGTGGTACCATATATCCATTGAGAACTAAAATTTTATACATGTAATTTAACATGGAGAACATGAAACATGTGAGGAAATACATCTTGTATTATTATATATATTTTTTTGTTACCCTAAATAGGTTTTGGTATGATTCTATGGTTTTATTTTTCAAATAAAATATCATTCTTCCTTATATCGGCTGTTGAGAAAAACATCTCACACAATTAGAAAATGTTAAACGGTGGGATTGACCTACAACGTCTCTAGTTTGTGTGTTCACATGATGGTATACTCACCATATTTTGAATTTTTCATTGAATCTCCCACTCATTTTGAGATGTGGGGAAATACTTCTATTACATTAGTTTATTGTATCGTTATACCTGCTGGGGATGAATTTCTTATTCCACGGTCCCAGTCGCACAAACATTTTGCTATATGTCCACTTACTCCACATAGACATGGTATATATATATATGTTTTCAATATATAACTAATATATATATATATATATATATATATATACAGATCATATGATCATCCCTTCCATGATTCAAATCAGGTAGATCTACTATGATTCCTTTATGAACCACATAAAGAGGTTATTTATTAATTTAGATTTTTTAATTAATTACATATTCCAAAAAATAGTTTTGATATGAGCACTACTCAGTTTACATCTAGAATCCATTTTTGGTGGAATACAATGAATTTAACTCACACTCGTCTCGAGATACCTTGGCTACCCATGAAAATTATGTGAATAAAGGTATGGATAAGGGCAAGGTTCTATTAATAGGTTGTTAATAATATGTACTTATATTTGAAACATTTTAGTTGAGGACCAAGATATTTCTCATGATTATAGTGAAGAAGGATTTTTTATTATTGCTTTTAATTATATGTCTTTCCCATGTCATCTTTTGGTATATCAACATTCCTTACATTCTATGTATATGACACTATATTAAGGTATTTGACTTCTTTTTATCAATTGTTCAGTTGTTTAATCATCATCTATATATATATATATATAATGTTTACTTGTAGATTATTCTTCTAATGTTGTATGTTTAATGTTATCTATATTGGTGCACTCAGATAATAACTTATAGTGTCCACATCGTACCACCTTACCACTATCACTGTTAGTCTGATTCCCTTAGCATACAAGGATGTGAACTTGAGGCCATGTCACCCATATTCACATGGTATGGGGGAGGTACACCCTAAGTCTGGATGATACAATATTTTCAACACTTATTCTAATAATTGAATAAATTAGTTTAAAAATATACTTGAAAACATGTTGACAAATATGAAATAAAAAAAGGTTTTTTCACAACTAATATGATCTTACCATAACTCTATTAATATTAAGAGTCATTATATAATTTTTAATTATTATACATATACTTATAATCTATTCATTTAATTTGATTTATTTATTTTTACATATTATTCTAATTAATTAAAATTGAAAAACATTATGAAATTTAATAGCATTTTTTTTTACAATTAATGATTTTTTCAAAAAAATTGATATTCTCATAATTTATATAGAATTTAAAATAAAATATTTTTTTATTATAAATTTCATTAAATTTTATATTGAGTAAAAGGAATATTTTTATGATATTAAATTTTAAACTTCCCATTAAATTTTATTTATATTGAAAAATATTATAAATTCATTCTAATCTTATTTTTACAATAATATCAATACTGAAATTCATAATATAAATTTATATTTTCATTGTAATGAAATTTTAAATCATAAATATTAATAGTGTTTCATGAAAATGATGTTTTCATATTTTATAATTAATGGGCGGTTGTTACATTCATACACCTGTACAAGCATAATACTTTTAAATTTTCATTAATATTACAATCTATACAAATGAGGATAGTTATTCATCGTAACATCTTAAGGATTCCACATTTAATCCTATATTTTATAATTTATCATAAGTAGCTTCACAATTTTACTTATCTGATTCTGAAAAAAAAATTCCTATTGTCAATGGTTTTGATTTTCTCTTTATAAAAATATAGACCATGTTCCAATTTAATTTCATTCTAGGGAACACAAGTTATTGGACTCATGTATAAATCCTTGTAAATGGTATATCCAATACATCATGTGATTTGGATATTTTTAGATGAATTTTGAAATATTATTCCATATCTCAAATTCTATATACAATTCCAATTGATCCAATGAACATGGGACTCACTTCCTCATTCTAGAAAAACCTAATAACACCATTATATGATGATACATTCTTGAAATCATTATTCCCCACTTTAATTTATGAATAATTTATTTATTTATTATAATAAATAATTTTCAAAACTTCACATGATTTAATATGGGTCCAAATACTATTAATATTTTTCATTGAATATTAAATATTTTCAGTTCCTAAAAGGTTACTTTTACAAATATCATCCAAATAAGATAGATTAATACATATCATTCCATGTTTGCTTCATATGAATCTTTTTAGATACTTGTTTGTATTCTGTTATTATAGAAAAACTCCATTATAGGTAAATAATGATCGTAAATAACTTGAAAATAATAATGTCATTACCTCAACATGCCTTATAATATTTAATATACCTTACATACTATCTGTATATTTGAGGAAGATATTTGGTGAATATAAAAATCAAATTATTAATTCCAAAGTCAAAAAATTTCTATAATATTAATGTAAATCATGTATCATATCAAACACAATTGAAATTCTTTAATGATTATGTCTTCTAAAATATTTAATATAGATGAGTGTGAGGTGATCACAAGTTTAATAATATCTTATAAATAGAAAATGATTATATTTTTAAGGAGATCTAAGCTAACCCATAACGAAATCATTTTTAATATGATTCAATTTTAAACTTGTGATAATTTATATTGTACTATAATCCCTTTTCCATAATGTAATATGAAATGAATTTAATACTCCTCAGCACTTTTTCCTATCATCATCCACCAGTAGAAGAATATTCCATATTGATACATAATTAGAAATTTTCAGATTCACATTATCCCTAAAATATTCTTAAAAATTAGTATAGTTAAATTTATAACCATGTTGTATAAGTAAATATGATCTATTAGAATCATCTAAGAAATCTATTTTCCATTTTTTAATAGATATAATAGAGATCCTTTTTCAAAATTACATAACACTATCTTTATAGAATGTTTTTCAATTTCCCCTCATTCTAGGATTTAATTTTATTTTTAAGTAACTCATAATTTGGTTGAGAACAATTTATCATTACAATAAATTGGGTTTTATTCTAAATTAATAATTGGGTGATCATTCTTCCTAATTAATAATTACAACATCCATAATTCCAAAATCCATAAATGTAAGAACACTTTCTGTCATTATTTTATAGAATAATACATTATCATTTCTACTTAATAAATATATTAACATATTTTACTTACTAAGGTGGTAGGGTATTTAGAAACAATAATACATTAGTAATTTTCACCGCCTGTATTAACAGATGTGGATACTATTCTACGAAACGTTATATTTCATACTCTTATGATCAATATATATCTCTCATCATTTTCTCCAAAGAATATGAGTCTTTATTTTTATTTAATTATTTGTAGATATATCTCATGATATTGGTTTCGATATTTCTGTTCCTGATACATTATGTATCTTGATTTATAGGTAATAAAATTACCATTCTACCAAAGGAAAGACCAGTTCCATGTAGTGACGAATCACAATATATCAAAAACACTTCCCTTCACAAATGGATGGTTAATATTATAAAATTTTAAAATATCCTCTCAAATAAATAAATATGGTCTTAAAATTACAATATATATGCTCATATCCCCTTTTAGTGTATTAATTGTTAACTAGTTATCCAGTTTATAATTTTTTAGTATAAGTAACTAATTTTATACTTCAAAATTAAGGGATATAAGTATGTCATTTATGATTATTGGTTTATACAAATCATTAATTTATATTTACATTACACGATAAATAAAAAACTAATCCATAGAGAAAATGTGACTGATAAATGAAACTCTAAGAACCCATAATTCACATATGGTAAATTTACCCTATAACTGTATTTCTCTAAGAGTCTGAAGAATGATTTTGAATTGGTTATCATGTTCTTAATCTCATATCTAATAAACATAAATATCATTTAAAATATCATAAAAATTTATTAAGATATTAGATGAATATTTTTATAATAAAATCAATAATTATATATGGTTTATTAGTCTATCAAAAAGGAACTACTCTAATCATGTAATATCTAAACCATGGTCAATATGATTTTTATAATGTCTTCGAATATTTAACCCAAATATTGATACCCAAAAAGATGTAAAATATTCGTTTAATATTTTTCACCGTGAATTTCTTTTAATATATAATCTATTTGGTGAAAATGTATGTTTTTCATTATAGTAACAACATCTATTTCCCAATAATCAATTCCCATCCTCGTTCATGCTTATTTTAATTTATGAAATGAACAAGGGCTCCCTGAGGTGAAATATTGAGAAAAAAATTCATTATAAAAAACTATTATATTATTATTATATATAAATAAATCCATTATTAGATATATATAGGGATTCCTTGATATAGGTCTCAAATCAGGGATTAAACCAAAAGAAAATGTATCATCATAATCTGGTAGATTTATTGGAAATTACTCAGGAAAAAAATCAATTTATTTTTATATACATTATACCTCCATGCATGTAATATTACCTTTCCCATAAATATCTAAATTCTTATCATCTTCCCCCGGAATATCAATTGAAATAGAAATCAGATTTGTAATAGACATGAAATAGATACATAAATATTCCATCTAAAGAAATGTGATTCCACATCTCTACATGAATAAAAATTTATTTTACATGGAAATTTTTTACTTTTTAAAAAATACTTATCAATGATAATATGAATGTTTTTTCCCTGTATAAAAATCATGTCAACATATAGAGTTTTTCTATGTTTCATTATGGGAATAGGAAAACATATATGTATTATAGAATTATTTATACATTGATTCTTGACTATCAAATGCCTTATTAAGGGTTTGTGGATGTATTTTATTTTCATGGAAGGCATGTAAGATATAAATGTTTGGTAAGATAAAAAATTAAATTTAAAAGTTTTCATATTTGAGGTTATGATTATGGTATTCTTTACCACATATTAAGGAACATCAACCTCATATATATAGATTTTATAATAAAGTCCTTCTAAACATACCCTCTTTTATTATAGGATCACATAACAATTTATTCAATGGTGTGAGTAATTACCCATTTATCTATTGTAGAATAATTATATATTAGTTTTTTATTTCATCCAAAAAAATTAATTAAAAATATAGTCCTCATCTTCAAAATTATAAAAAGCTCACACACCCTTTAAAAATTTTCTATGTTGTTTGACTCCACAAATTTCACTTGACAGAAATTTATTCATTCACATTTACGTAAATGGTGCATTCCCTATTTCACAATCCATTGAAAGAAACTTTTTATACTCATTTCTGGTGACGTTATAAAATACCAAAACATCCTTAATTATTTTAATGTAACAAAATTTAGTACCATCAAATGATGAAATTTTGGAGAAAAAAATAACTTCTAAGCCCTGTAATATTCCCATCAAATACGTTTTTAGACATACTTTGTGGTTTATTGATGTAATAAATTTTATACCTAGATTTACTTGTAAATGTATAATTATAATCTTCAACACTCTCCTCATCTTTTCACATTAATGTTATGAACATTATATTAATTTTTATTTATTTTTCAAGTGTAAAATAATTCTCAAATATTGTTACATTAAATTATATACATTCAATATATTCTATTTCTTATACCTCCTTAGTATTATTCAATAATGAAATCCAAAAATGAATATAGGCTTCAAAAAAATACAGACTTTGTATATCATATTCACATTCAGGATATTCAATGGCCAAATCTCTATACTATGAACATAATCCATTCTGGAACTACACGATGATTTGTTGATATATTTCAATATTTTGGGTTCTCTAACATATAAAGATCCAATATAAGAGTATCAAGTTATGTAATATAATTTTTACTAATATGTGCGATGTTATTAGGGGTATAATTTGTTAATTTACCTATAAATTTCATAATAGTATGATCTTCAACAATAGTTTTATTGGATTTCTCATTAATGAATTCTCTACATTGTCCCGGAGTTTTATTTAAATTCATTATAACATGATCCATTTATATTTAATGTGATGAATTTATATTCCACAAATATTATATATTTTTTATCATTGATTATAATTGTTGTAATTTATTTCAAAAATAAGAAATTTAGGCATTAAAAATATCATAATTATAATCATGATTTATTCAAATAAAAAAATACATACAAATATTTCATAATGGTTTTCAATTAAAATATGATTTGACCCAAAATATCCTCTCAGTGTTTCAAACATGGATTATGGTAATATTTCATTCACTGTGCATTGGAATTATGGACAAGATATACTTGACCCTATATTTTTCAAAGATATTACCCATAGATGAAACTATTCCAAAACCCCATCAATGTAAAGTATATTTTGGGAGATTTATTACATGAAAACCCCTACTATATTTACATTATGAATACTCTATAATATAATTTAATGAATTAAATAATCATCATACTAAGTCATTGGATAATTTTTTGTAATAAATCGTTTCCTAAATCTTATTCCCAAGCCTTCTAGGAAAAACTCTCTAACACCAACTATGAAAACCAGACACAAATATCCCAGATTATGTGACACCTTAATTATATTTGAATAAGATACATTATATCACATCACCAATGATCATAAAATTTACCATTCATTAAGAAAATGATATTTTCATTTTTATCACAGTCAAATATAAATAAAATATAATAAATATAAAAATTACATATTCATTATCTATGATCATATTCAATTTTTTTTCTTCACATGATTGGGAAGGAAAAAAACAATGGTTATACTAAAAAAATAGTAGTGGTAGTATAAAATGTATTTCCTTGTAGTTAAATAATTTATAATAAATATTGAAATATGTGTAACTAAAAACAAATATCATTTAATGAAAATTTGATCACAAAATATATCAAAAAATAATATCATATTAATATCATCGAGGATATTAATAAAAAATTTCCCTTGATGGAAATTCATAATGTTGGATATCACGATCTCAAACAACATCATTTAATTACAATAACGGGAGTGTGATAATATTTTCTAAATAATTGGAAGGTATACCCAAAACACCTATTTTACAAGGATGTCCAATTGCAATGAATCATGAGACTGATAGATCCATCTTGGAGATATATAATTTCAGGTTCCACCATTCATCAAATTTCATATGGATTCAATATATATTTAATAATAAACTTAATTCTTAAATAATAATTATTATCAATAAATATCTATATTGACTTAATAATATAGAGTATCATGATTTTTCCAATTAATCAAATAACATTAATAGTAAGTCACTAAATTTAAAAATGAATGTGTTTTAAGAAATAATTATATAAATTATGCAAATAATGTGGATATACCCAAGGAAAATTAATCCTGAAAAATTAAATGTCTTAGGAAAATGTCAATGACTAAAAAATTATTCAAGATATGAGATATCTCCACTAATATATCCTATAAATAAATTTTGGAAAAAATCAATTCATTTGACAATATAAAAAACCAAATGTGGTCTATTATAAAAATAATTAAAATTATTCTCCAATTAAAAAAATCGAATACATTTATATAATATTAACAATATAAAACATTTATTTAAGTGATATAATATTTTAAATCCAAATATGTTATTTTGAAATATTCAATTTGGTTATATATAATAAAATTTGACTATTGATGTTTTAAAAAAATGATTCATATAAAACCCTTTAAAATTTAATGGATTAAAAAATTACATAAAAAATAAATTTTGGAAAAAAACCACTTTGGTAAAACAATTTAGAAAAATATGGAAATTGAATAAAAATTTAACTGATCAAAAAGGGAAATAAGATAGATCATACTTTTTAACATTAATTTTATTGATTCATTTGAAAAATAATTTAATATATAGAATAACACAAGGAAAATACATTAATATTTATTTATAAAAATATATTTTATGGAGTTACCAATGTATTTTCTATAGAAATCCACCAATAAAAAATAAATTTATCCAATGAAAATGATATTTTAAAATATTTTTTACACCTTTGGTCAATTTTATGTTATTAAATCATGAAATAGTAATATATAATTGAAAATGTCATAAAAATTAATTAATATTTAATCATGATATATACTGTAATAAATAATTATATAAAACACATAAAGGTTATTAGGTTCATAATACAAGATATGTCGTAATAGAGTAGATATTAAGAAAAAATTGTATACATTATCAATTAACTGAGTTAAAGATGAATTATATAATTTTATAATAGTTTTACACATTTTATTAAAATATTATAAACCTATATTCATATTTAAAACAACATATATTCTCCACTATTGAAATATTTTCACATGTTTATTGGAAACCATTCATTTTTCTTATTATTTAAATTATTAACAATTTTGTTTTCTTTTCCATGTTTGGTTATAGATGTTTTTGTCCATGTCAATGGGATATAGATTTATCATTTAAAAGATGATATAAATTTTATAAAAATTATATATATTTTCATATTATATATAATTTATAAATAAAACATGAAAATGAATTATGTCTCTTCGTGGAGGTCGTAGACCATATATAATCACTGGTGATATTATAATATTTTAATTATTGGATGGGTAATTAATTAAATGGTATATCAAATTTATAATATAATATTTATTTGTTAAATATCATAATTGTTAATGATTTCCATCATGATTATTATCCATGGGATTTGGTTGTCTAAATAATATTATATTAGTTAGAGAGGCAATAGTCCATTGTAAACACTGGTGATAGATTCCTTACCATTTGATGAATAAGATGATGAATAAATTTTATTTATTCCACATGATAACATATATGTATATTAAAGATGTTTTTAAGTAATGGTTTTCAAAGAATTTTTCATGGTAATAGAAGAGGAAAAATGATAGTGTTTTCTTAGGATGATGACCACTTATCAAAAAAATATCATTTATATGTTGACATAATGAAACTAAAAATAAAATTTTATGAATAATAAAAGATATAGAAAAGGTTAAATATGGTTTTAATATATATTTATATCATTTCGTTTATGTAATAATATTAATAATTTAGATGATATAAAGGGATGAGGTCACCATTTATTAGATCAAATGATTATAGAAATTGAGTTTTCCCAAAAATTAAAATATGTTTACATTTTACTCAATAGAAATATAACCAAAATTATTTAAAATATAATTTTATATTTTAACGGTTGAAATTAAACAGAAAAATAATTTTTGAAATGTGTTTTGTGTAATATTAAATCATGATCATGATATTTTTAACCATTTTAACCTATTTGAAAATTATCAATAGTAATAAGTTTTTTCCACTTTTACAAGTCAAAATGAAATAAATTTAATTAAAACTCACTAAATATATTGGAATTAAGATTTTATTTCTATAACATGATATAAATGTTGAATTATAATGATCTTATGAAATTAATAAATTAAATAAACCCCCAAAATGTGAAAAAATATTGGTTTGTTCAAAAAAATAATTTTATCCTACATTAGAATAACATAAGTTAATTCTAGGAGTTATAATTAGTAATATATGTACAAAAAATCATTTATTAAGATATAAATTATAAACATATATATTTAATGTTTCATTATTAGTTGTTATTTCTATATATTATAATGTATGGAAATTATGTTATCAAAATCAGTTTTCTGAAAAATAATATTTCTTCTATTAAATCTTCATCTCATTGGTTATATCGAATAAATTGTAATTTATGAAAAAATATATAATATTTAAGTATATCCATGAATTTTTTAAATATTAATTTTCAAAAAATAATTTAATTAACTTTTATATTATATTTATTATGTTATTTTAAGTGAAATATAATGCAAATAGATGGTGATTTATATTATGGGTTCTATCTAAGTGATCATAGTCCAAAAAACATCCCCCTATTGAATCATGAGAAATGGAAAAAAATATACCCACTATAAACTAATGTTAAAATGAAATTATTCCCCCATTTTTAATATCCCAATTAAATATAAATATTTTCTTAGGAATCCTAAACCCCGATAGAACTGACTTTTTCAACTGGGAGGCTCAACTGGAATAGTTAATTCCTTTTCCAATCTGGTGGAACAACATACCCAAACCATTTTTTCGGGATGAATACACAGAATCCAAAATTTTTGAAGGTTTGTATAATCTATTATAATTATACATATAGAATGAAATATAATGAAGTAAATCCATATAAATATATGTACATTTCACAGTCCAGATGTCAATGTAGCAATAATCTATCCATAATAAAATGTCCAATGTACATAGTATGGATGAGTGCATTGGATAATCACTAATAAATACATCACATGTATGTTTCAAAAATATTTTGAACAATGTATCTTATTTATGTATTTCAATCAAACACCTAATTAAGATTTTTTTTATGCATAGATGATTCAAAGCATGAATCATAGTGAATTTTTTCATTCCCAATTCTTTAAGAAATATTCTCATTGAATGCAAATGAAAAATATTCCAATATGGGTTACATCAATAATAAGTGATATTAAAATAATTATGTACAATGATTACTATATAGTAATATAAGTAAAGTAGTAATAATTTTTTATAATCAACATTAATAATTCGTGGAAACACTATTAAGGGAGGATAGATAAACTATTCATATTCCATAAAAATTAATTTGGATCCCATATTATACAAATAAATGAATCAAAAATAAAAAAACATTATGATATTTTAATCCCCAAAACAATTTTCAAAATAAAATTCCACTATATTAAAATATATTTAATTTTTTAGTTAGAAATTTAATCACTATAAAATCTTGAAAAAAACAAGACATTATTCAAAATAAATGTTTTTAAATAAAAAAAGAATTTTTTTTATTTTCAAAATTGTAAAATAAATTAGTTGATCATACATAGGTTATATGGTTGGTTCAAAAATGTTCCTGAATTCATCTTATGGCCACTTTATTTATCATTTTTTGGTTATTTTATTAATCTTCATGTGATCATTTCATTATCTGTACTATAAAATTATTTTTATTCTTACGGGGACTTGATTATTATTCTTGAGATGGCATTATTTTATTAATATAGTCAGTTCAAATTTTTTCACTCAGCCACTTCATTTATATTTATTCATTATGTTCTATAAATTTTTAAATTTTCAGTCATGGTCACATCACATATTGTCTCTTCTAGTATATGTAAAAATTTTAGTCATATTCACATTACTCAATTCCCTATCCTTAATTTCCTAATATTTTACTTATGGGGCCTTTCCTATGTCACTTAAAAAAATTGTCGAATTTTCACACACAAAGAATTTATGTATGGTCACGTACAAACATAGTAATATTTTCACTCTTGGTGACATCACTCGGTCAATTTATATGGTCACTTTAAAACCACTAGGGAATAAATAAATAACCATGTCGATTTTGAAATTTGTTATGTCGGTTTCTAATAGATTATTATGCAGGTGATATTTTAGTTAAAATTGTTGACCACAGTTTTAAAAAAAACTAACATATAAACGTAAATAAAAATGGAACTAAATTGGCTTTTTAATGTCACTTTATAAACAAACCGTGGATAATTTGTAATTTACATGTCAGTTTTACTAGAAATATGATTTGGAAACTGTTTCATAGATATTTAATCATCATTTATATTATAAAATAATGTTTAAAAATATATTATTTTGAAGGATGAAAATATCATTAGTATTTTAATATTTGTTTTGTTTAAAAGTGTACATTCAAAGACACAGTCATCCTTAGTTTCAATACATAACAAAAACAATATAAACTTCTAATAATTGATTTTATATAAAACTGATGTTGGAAGGAAAATAAAATCATTACATTAGGGATTTAGTATCACTTTTTTAGAAATGAGATGTTGAATATAACTTTCAATGTCTGTTATCCATAAAAGAGACAATGAAATAATTTTCAATATCATCATTCAAAATCATATTTTAAGAACAACTAATGTTTATTTAGTTCGATGTTATTTTAAAAAAACCAACATTGATATTTGGATAAATTTTTTAAAATTTTGAATAATAACATTTTATTTCCCTAAATCCGATATCCAGAAAAAAAATATAAATTATAGAAAATTGAAAAAATAATGTTTTTAGAAATAATGTTATTATTTTCCATCATCAATTTCCATTATACCTCTATACGAACTCATAAAATTATTCATAACCAATACCTCTTTTCAATCATTAAATACCATATAGGATATCATTATTGAATACTCATACTAATGTTATCCTCAGTCACACTATCAACTAGTGGTTACCTTACATTCAACAGTAACATATAGATATATCATCAAACATCTAACTATCCATCCCAATTTTCATTCATGTACCTGAAATTCCTTTTTTTAATATATATATCAAATAATGATGACATAAATGATGTGAGAATGATTTCTTACTAGGAACCATAGAGAGTATCCAAATCTATTATTTGCATTTACAACCGAATTAAATTGTTAGTATCAATTTTATTTATAAACAGAAAGAAAATTTAATCTCAAAATATTCCCTTATATATAAAACAAAAATTTAATCCTCTATTATAGAACATTATATTTTAAATTTCATTTTTCTTATCTTTATAAATGTATTATAAAATCTAATAATTCAACACAAAAGTAAAAAAAATTTAAAGAAAAAACCATTTCATTAAAAAACTTAATTTAATGGTATTAAACTCCTTTTATAACCAATGAATACTTTTTTGAAATATTTTAATTTTTAAAATGTAATATTAAACATTAATAGTAAAAAAATTACTCAACACCCCAAAAAAACATTCTAATTTTTAAAATTATATAAAAATACATTATAATGGTTTTATTTGTAAGATTTCTTCTAATATAAAGGTTTATACTTATATAAGAATGTTTCTCAATTTTAAATGGAAACATTTTAAAAAAAAATTATAGCACCATTAATTTTCATTGAAACCTCTTATTGAAAATATTTCAATAATTATTGTTTTTAAAAGTAAACAAGCTATTTATTTTCTGTATGAATTCGTATTCATTATCATCATCCTTAGTTATATTTTGGCTACTCAATGAATTATATCCTAACCATACTTGTTTAAAACATGTTACTGTCATCTTCTCAATGAATGTAGATATTTTAAATTATAATCTTAAATCTAATAGACAAATATTTAATTTCTGGAATTCCACTAACATGTCATGGAATTCCATTAGTTTTTTATTCTTTATATTTTTCATGTCCATATCATGACAAGTGTGACAAAATATTTTTTCTATGTTCTTTCGCATCTTATATAAAACATTTATACACTATATACCATAAAGTAAATATTCAACATGATTTCTTCAATTGAATCATGAAACATTTTGATTAAAAATTGTTTTCTTTATAATCATGGAAAACCTGCTATTTACAGTATGTTGTAAAGTTGATACAACGACAACAAATCATATTAGTAAGGAATCCAAAAATCATAAAATATATATTCTAATCATTAAACACTTTCTATAGGATGAAAAATGATGACTATATAATGATTATACATTATTAAGGGATGATGGAAAAATTTTCCCATAAATTAAATCATAATTATGCTAATAAATTCCGTATTGAAAATGTAATTTGAGAACAAGGAATATATAATATTTTACTTTTAATTTTACAATGAGTAACCCATTTTCCATTCTGAATATAGATTACTCAATGGTTTAAATCCCAAGAAATACATGAACATAATATAATAAGTAATTTATATCAAGAGATAATATATTTAATGTAATATGTTGTTTATAGATGAAATAAATTTACCCAATAAAAAACCTATATCAATTTTCATATAATTCATCTTATATTTTATAACAACATATAATTGATTAAATAAAAATAATTGTTTTTCTATTTAACCTAATCAAACACCAATATAACCAAAAAAGTAAATGTGTTTAGTGTAGATGAATTAATTTGTGTAATTTTATTTTATTTCTCAACAGAATCATGTTCATTTATAGTGAATAATAATGTGAACATCTTAAAATATATGTAAAATCAATAAAAAGTAATTATTGAAATAAAATTCACAATTTGTATCTTTTCCACATAATTCCATTACTATAGTTAAAATATGTGATTATTACCAATTTGAATAATGGTATTTAAAAATAATGAGATATACTAATTCAAAGGGATGCCAAATATATATCAATAACATTCCGCATACCTAGTGTAACTGAGAATATATTATTATGAGATTTTCTAATTTTATGTCTAGAAAACTAAATTCATTTTTATGAAATCTATATCATTATATCAAAGAACTGTCTGGTATATCGTATCAATTTCACCCATTATAAATCCTCCTGTCAATTTTTTGAACATTTTTTTATTGTAGTAAGATACATTATTTATCTAGGAAAATACTACAGGAAAATGAATATGCATCTTAAAATTATCCTAAATGAATAAATTATTGAATTGACTTATAAGGTAATAAATATATCAATTAAATGTTCTTTAGCCACACCATTAATTAATTGTGATTTGAAATATGAAAATCAACCCCTACAACAATATACAAAAACTATATAAAAATTAACTATTTAATATATTTTATGATTAGTGAAATATCATTTATCATACATATATTTTCCAATCATGGAAGTATTTATAATTTATAAAATAATATTTCTCCATATTCAATTTAATATTGAATAAAAAATACACTCCATGATGTAAGGGATGATATAACTCTTACAAATTAAGGTAGAGACTCCAACTGGAGGAAATGAGGGGGGTATTGACCCAAGAGAGAGAATATAATGGATAAAGAGTTCGCTCTGCTGTATAATAAGGTTGTATTGTTGAAATAATAGAAGTATTAAATTAATAATATTACATTAATTTTATAATGTTTATATTTAAATAGTAATATATACCATAGTTTTGTAAAATTACAAAGAATGTAATATATAATTTTACTTACAAATTGAAAATTTTTAGATTGTAAATTCACTAAGGAAAAATATAATGTGGTGAAAAATATATACAATAATTATATAAATGAATATATAGTTTCAAATATACAATTCAATATGTAAAATTAAAACAAATTTAAAAAAATAGATTGCAATCAATGATTTTAATAATTCCATTCATTTCATATACACATCAAGATTATAATAATCATTATAAATGAATAAATTGTATAAAATATTTAATATAAAAATACATTTCTAATAGAAACAACAATATACAATCAAGTTATGATTACAATGTTAATAAATTAGAATAGTTTTTTATAAGAAATTTAAATATTGAAATAAATTTAATTTGTATACAACTGGTCACTAATAGATATCAATTTAATAATCATGTACCATTAACAATGGATATCTTAGAATACCCAGTTTTATTGATGTAATTTTTTATTAAAATTAAGGGTAAAATTTAACTATATTAATTATTTATTTTTTGGGAGATATATGATTCCCCAGTTCAAATTAATTAAAATAGAAAATGTGATAAAAAATTTCATATATGGATAATAAATAATTAATCCATGATAAAATTATTTACAAAACATATTTTTTACTTCAGAATAGAATTTTAGAAAAAAAATCATGTTTTGATATAAAATATGAGAATGCAATTAAGTGACCAAATATTAGTCGTAGGGTAGGTTCCAAACCTATCAAAAGTCCAACTTGTAAACAATTCATTTTTCTCTAGTGGTCACATTATATTTCTTAATTTAGTCCCTTCATTTTTAATATTCTAGTAACTTTATTTTTAATTCTTCTAGTGACTTTATTTTTCTTGTTATATTTAAGTATTTTTTTATTGTATATTTTCATAATAATTTTTCATATGGTCACATAATTTTTGTTCGTACAATAAATTACATACATTGAAATAATTACAATTATTTTCAAATCACCCAAATAAGATCTATTATTTTTCAAATTTTTACTCACTATCAAATTATTGAGGTCACTTATAAACTTTATCAAATTTTCACTCTCTCTCACATCCAACCATTGTCATATTTTCACTCACTATCACATTAGTTAGGGTCATTTATATAATTTTTCAAATTTAAACTCATGATCTCTCCACTCGGTCAAATGAAAATTTCATTTCATATGGACCCTTACTCAATTACAAGTGACAAGGTCACTTGAGAAGATCAATTCATTATTTTCAATTCACAGGTTCACCTAAAAAGTTCATTTCAAATGATTACTTCCTAAATTTTACATTGTAATTTCACTTTTTCAAATTTAGCATATAGATTCACTTGATAGGGTTACATAAAAAGGTACATTACCCAAAGTCACTTTAATGATTCACCTAAAAGTGTCCACTCATAAGTCCATTGTAACATCATGTTTCCATATATCATGTATTTTACCTTCTCTTGTATATTTTTTCCTTTTAATGGGTGCATCTAGTGAATATTGAGAAATAGGAAAACTTTATTAGAAAAATAACCTAATTTTTAGGGATGTATAAGTGTTTAAATTAATATATTTCATGTATAATTTTTGTTTTGATTTTATTGTGGGGATATCTCTGAGTTTGAATATATCCCAAGAAGGCTTGGTGTTTATATATTAGAATTTAAATTTAATAATATGGTATGGGAGATTACATGATGTGAAAAATGGGTTATAAAATTTATATTGTCTCTAGACAGAAGTTTTAAACTATATAGACAACATGAAAGGAGTACATGTCAGGTAATTGTTACGTGACATGAATGATGAACAATCATGTTTTAATAAACAATCAATGTGGTTATCCCCGTACATCAACCTTTTAAATTATGTGTTGTATACAGGGGTTACACGTTTTATAACTATTGGGATATTGTCTTTTAGCATGATTCATCACCTGATTATTCATTAATTCTACCACTAAAATCCTTTCTCTAAACCTAGATCCCTTCTACGGTGATTTTGGGAGTAATATTTTGATAAAAATTGATTCATTATATATTTAATTACCATTTTTGTTTAGTTTCATCTCTCTTGGTGAATATGTTATTATGATTATTTATCCCATCAATAATTGTAGAGTTATTTCACTATGTTGTTAGATCCATCGATCTATGGTTGTTTTTCTTCTTGTTTCACTCTAGATATATTATGTGATCTCATTCTAGAGGATGATTTTGGGTCAGATGTGGAACGATGGTTGTGATTTCTTCATGTCATAATTTTTTATCTAAACAATTAACTTTATTGTTAAATTTAATAAATTATATGAAATTGAGATTGATTTTTTCCCCTTATTTTCAATGTTTAATAATTATTTTGGTTGGTACTATTACCTGAATGTGTCATCTATGTTTTGAGGTAGGTTTTTCCTAAACTAAACTATGTTGGTGAACTACATTATCCTGTTTTTTTATAAATTTTATTATTAAATTTTATGTCATGATATTACTATTTTTTTATTTGTGGAACTATATTTTTTTAAAATATGGTTTCCCCATGTTTTGGTATATTAAAAAGTTTTTTCAATGCATTATGGAATGATTTTATGAACTGGGTTTCATATCCTTAATTCATTGAATAGGATTGATGAATAAGATGGAAAAATAGAGAACATGGGGGACATGGGTAATTTAGTAGAAGGAGTAGTAATCTGTCCCATCCACTTTTAGGGGGGTTTTCATTATTTTTTTCTACTCTCCATTCATATTTTTATAAGAACTTGTTATAGTTATTGGGGTGGGGTCACTTGTCATGGTGTTACAATACTATCTATACTCAATGAATTTGTCTTGTGGCATGATGATTTTCTGATTACATATGAAATGTATAATTTTAAAAGTGTTCCTGACATCATGTGATCCCAAGAGTGATATTACCTATGATTCTAATTTTGAATTTTACTATAGTTTATTAACTCTAGTGAGTAGATATGATATTTGGAAAATAATTTTATTAATATAAACTGTTCATGGTATATGGACATGAAACTATTTGAATCTATTTTACTTGTTTTATTGAGACATATGGAAAACCAAGAAATTATATTGTTTCTCATCTATATAATATAAAAAATGTTTCACAGTTATCATTCCTTGTTTTTAATAATGTTGAGAATACTTGGATAATGATTCAGAGACAACAAATGGAAAACCTAGAAGAGACCCTACTGAGCCTATATGATCACACTATGTGTACCACTTTATTGGTGTCTATAACAGGATATTACATTTGATAAATGGAAAGGAAAGGCATTTTGGTGAGGTAAAGATGTGTTTTAGCTCATTTGGATGGGTAGTTGTTTGATTTTTGGAGTCCACCAACCCTATCACATTGAATAGTTGGTTTCATGTTTTGTACTCTGTTATGGTTAGACATGTATTTCTGTTTATTTATACTCATCACATTATTGGTTTCTACAATTTTTAAATTATATAATACATTAATATTACTTGGTGTTGTCTTCACTGTATATATATTCCATGTAGTTGCTTCATGTAGGAAAAATAATTCAATCATGTTTTGGTTTGATGTTCAGGTTCAAGTCGCGATCCCATGGGGATCAGGAATTCCCATTAGGTATGTGATAGATAATTTGAAGTAGCATTTAGATAATGTATTCAGGTTGTTTCATCATTATTTCATATAAAACATGTTATGTCATTAAGATTCCTTATCTTAGGAATATTGGTATATTTGATATATGATTTATAGGACATCAGAGGTATTTTGGTTTGAATTTGTGGTTTGATATTTCCATGATGAGGCAAAAGTTACAATGTAAAGGTTTGAAATTTTTCTCCAATTTTGATTTCTTAATGTTAATCATATTTTTTTTATAAACATCTATGAATATACTAAAACTGTTCAATTGTTTGATCGTTTTATTTTTATTTTTGTGTAGAATATTATTCTGATATGTATTCCATGAGTTTCTCTAGAGGATGCAGTTGTTTATCCTTAATGTAATCCTCTGATGGATCATAAAATTATCGAGGATATTCTCCAAGGATTTCAAGTTGTTTACATGAATGAACCAAATGTTCATAAAGAAACTATTAAGGAACTACTGGTATATGTAAGATAAAGTGATCAATCACATGATTTCGTAAAAAATAAATCATCGTTGATTAATTTTTATGAATGGAATTTATGAGGATGAGGACTAGCTTGAAATTATTGATCCAGTCGTTTACATCATGGATACACCAAATAATATCAATGTGAATTACACAGCATTCTGACCTCTGGGTCCTATAAAGTGATGAAGGTATTCCATGTTATAGACGGATAGGCATATGGACTTAAAAATAAAGGGTTTCAAGACTATATTTGTCTATATGTTTTTAAGAGTATTCGATGATGGAGAAGTCTGTAAAGATCCTCTCAATGGTATGTGACCTCTTGAAAACCTCATATTTCTAATTTTGTTATTCCTATGATATGATATGAGTTTTAAATGGTTGGACATATATGACTTTATGTTCCTTAACCTATTAATATTTTTAATATTAGTATAATTTATGTTCATCTTCAATGTTTCATTCAAGCTATGTCTACACTTCAATATTATTAGAGATCGTCATCTACACATGATACTAAATTGTAGTAAAATACTTCAATGACTATGGGATTTCGCCCACATGCTTCAAGAGTGAAGAACCATCACATAATATATGGTTTGCCATTTGAGGTAGATGCGGGTCCAACAATAGTGAGTGTAACTATATTTAATTAATATTTGATAAATGATTATTTATTTTTTTACTTGTGATTCCAACTAGTTGATATTATCCATTTTAATAATATTCACAATGTTCTTATAGAGCTCATGTTCTTTTTATTGAGTTTTCAAAACCTATTTAGAATAGAAAAGTGAAGGGTTTTTTGTATCTTTTTTTTCCTCTTTCAATAGATTTTTTCTATTTAGTATGAATTTTTTTCACGAACTAGATCAGTGTGACATCATCATGATGCTACTATATTATTGTTGACTATTTTTTGGTTTATTTTTATAAATATTTTTCAATTATTATTTCATTTGATATGATATCATATGTTTTCAAGGAATATGGGATCTGAGGTTATCTCAACCAGGAGCTTCCCTTGTAGAGCACAAATGTTTTTTGTGTTATTTCATAGTTGATATTGATGAAGATTCTTTTATTTTTTATAATACTATTTTCAGGACCATCCATTTTTCCTGAATATTTCTATATATTTCCATCATATTGGGAAGTTCAGATTATGATTTTCTTATTCTTAAGGATGGATTTTATATTAATAACTTCTTATAGTATGAAACATGTGGAGTATAATGAAATCATGATTTAGTTGGTAGATCTAGTGGTGTAGGGTTTCATTCATCTTATTTTTTCACCATGGGTATCCCCATTGAGCATTTCCATGAATGTAAAAAATTCTTTTTAGTTGGGATTGGTCTATCTTATGATGTACTCGGTTTTGGTTAAGAACATGTTTGTTTTTCCACAAGTGGATGATTTTTTTTATCAGATAAAGGGTGAAATTTGAATTTCTGATATTAATATCTAGTCAATGTATATCTATGATAGGTTTTGAGTTATATTATAGGATAAAAATGGTCATTTGGATTTTATTTTGATTCTATTTTTTATGACTAATACACCGTGATGTTTCATGGAATCTATTTATCAGATATTTGATCGGTATCTTGACACATTTGTGATGGTGTAAATATATAATATATTTGTTAATTAATGATCTAATCTTGATCGTAAGTACCATTTTTTCTTTTTTTGGAAAATCCAATTGAGTCCTCACTTTTATTGAGAAATTATGACTTCATATTTTGTATTCATTAATAGAAATTTTTAGGGCTTCTAATTTCTAAGAAAATCTTATTTTATGCTATCGAGAGGGTAAAGGATAGTATTTCATTGAATGAAAAACATAATTTATTTGAAATATATCAATCCTTGGCCCTATAGGATATAATCGATGACAAGTCAATGATGTCAATAAATTTTGATAATATTTTAATTATACTTCCATGAATGGAGTGTAATATTTATGGGATAAAAAATGTTATATTTATTTTGGAATACTGAAATAGTATCTAACATTTTCTCACATTCTAATCTTACCTTAGAAGAATAAGGTGTATGTGGTTTTTTATGATTATGGTACTGTTTTGGTTTGTGATATCATGCATGATGATCTTCTGGTTCAAAAATGATCTCATCAAATTTTATTATATGAGTTGAATTACTTAATTAATGATTTATATCATTCCATAGTTATTCATTCTTTTTAGTGTTGTCAAAAATATCATTATGGAAATGGTTGTCAATTTTTTCTGACCCTATGATTCTTATGAAAAAAAATTCTTTTATAGACATTAATATTAGAAAAAATGGAAAGTATAATACCATGTGTTGTTTGACATTGATATGTCATGCACCCTGGTGAGGGATAATGATGTTGTAGAAGATCATATATGTTATGTACAATAAAAATTTATTTTCTAATTGAAGGAAGAGTGGAACCATATGTCTCTTTTTTCATAAATGTATATAGATTCATAAGATGAAATTTTTGGAATGGTTCAAACCAGTGCTAGATAACATCTTCCATCCTTGTGTTTATTCAATAGAGTGAATAGTAGGATGACTAGTTCATGGGAATGAGTGAAATCCTATATAGAGGGACCAGATATCTAGTTATTATTTCTCAAATTATTTTATACTATGTTTTGGGGATCATTTAATCATTCTAAAAAATAATAGGTGATCAGTTTTGTTATATATTCATAGTTAATCATGGAATATTCATATGTGAACTATGACAATGTATTATGACATGGTGCGGTGATTTGAGGTGGTTGGTAATGAATGTGTCATTTTGGATAATGTGTCCCACTATTAAACCATCCAATAGATAAGGGCAGAGCATAAAAAACCATCTTGTATTATAAATTCACTTCTAGTTAAGTTTTTTAAATTTTACTTGGTATCCATGTATAATTTTCCTTATATTAACAAAGAATCTTAGAGGGAATAATGTTTTATGGGTGGTGATTTATTGGTTGATAATTTCATCACATTTCATTATAATAAGGGGTAAACCTAAAGTTGATGATCTATGTACGATTTGAGTGCTATAATTTTTGAATATAAATGAGGTTCCTTCTACCATTGTTTCAAATATGGATGATATGTTTTCATACATTTCATGGAGGAGTCCACAAAAATCTAAGGAGAATCTAGTCAGGTTGAGTACAACTTATCATCCATAAATAGATGGCTTGATGAATCATGCTGTTCATATCCTAAATGATATTCTCCATGCAGGATTATTTGGATTTGGTGGATAATGAAACATCCATATTGGACATTTTGTGATTTCATATGATAACTATTATTAGTCATAAATCATAATGGACCATTTTAAGACTGTGTATGCACACTATTGAATATAAACACTTTTTGGGAAGAGGTGCGAGAAGACACTTTTTTGGTACTAGGTTTTCATTCGGAGATGTCTTTGAGGTTTCAAGATATATGTTATCATTTTGTTTTGAGGAAGATTCAGAATAAGACATTTGTGGATCAGTGGAATCATTCTTTATATTTTTTCATTGTATATTAGTTATTGATGAAAGATACTCCTTGATTAACCTTGTAAAAATTTTAATGTTGGATTTGATATATGATGGAATATTTTAGGCCATTTAGTGGCTTCGGTTGGTTTCTTATCATTTGGAATTTCTATATTATTAGAAATGAATTCATGTTATTTTCAACCTATCACAACTCAAGAAAAAATCATTTTGACCCCTCACATGTTTTGTATTAGAAAGATATTGAGTTTGAGACAGATGTTTCAATTGTTGAGTAGCTAATAAAGAAGTTTAATCTCATGTGAATGTATTGTATGTGAGTAAATTACGTTCAACATAGTTTTATGTTTATAGAGATCATATTTCCATTAGTATTCGGATCATGATTCATTGATGAGATTTTCATTTCCTCACAACTTTAAAGGACATCATTCATCTTTATTTCATCCTAAGGATGTAAAGTCTTATGATGTAAAATTTATAACATATCATTACCCATATTTATCTATTTTAACTTCAGATTGAATATATTCATCCTTAATAAAGTCATTATTATGACTCACAATGAATGAGGATATTATCTGAGAAAAATAACATAAATTTTAGGGATCTATAATTATTTCAATTAATGGATTTCATGTAAAATATTGTTAATGGAATTAAAGTGATATCCCTTATAATACATTATTTAAGAGTTATTTTTGGATTTTTTGTAATAATATAGTATATTTTTTATTTGATGGGATTACACATTGTATAATGGGGTTATACAGCATGCACTAAGCCATCCGGGACATGTTGTGAACACATTTACATTTTATGATAGGAGTACATGTCGTGTAATAGTTACACGACATGAAATGATGAATGATAATGTTTTAATAAAAAGGAATTTGTGATTTTATCATAATTAATCCTCATGGAATACACAATGTGTAAATGGGTTAGACATAATGTAGATATTTTTACATCATCTTATATGTTTCTTTATCAAATTATTTTTCATTCATTATTTTATAGACCTCCTTAATCTTTATATAGACCCTTAACTAACAATTTTATTCACCTCAGTTTGATACGGATTGATTAACTTGGAATTTCATCACCATTGTATTTGGGTTAAATCTCCCCAGTTGAGTAAATAATTCATAGTTCTAGTTATTATGATATTGGTAGAACTATTTCATTGTGTTATCAGATCCATCGTACCATGGTGATGTTTCTTCTTTTTACACCCGAGATAGTTTATTTGATTTCATTATAGCAGATCATTCATTATTGGTTGTAGAAAAACAGGTCTGTGTTATTGAGGTATGTGTTTTTACTCTTCTCCACCAGCCCATATTATAAATTGAATCAATTATAAGATGTTTATATTATTTATATTGATTCTTTTGTTGTTGTTAAATCCTTTTTTTGGGAGTTCTATTATGGGAATGTGAAATATCAAATTTGAGGTGGGTGGTTTCATAAGTATACAATGATGGTAAACATTGTTGCTCTCATTTTTTAAAACAATTGTTAAATTCAATGGAATTATACAGATAATTTTTTCCTAGGAATATGATTTTTATAAAATATATTTTTCCTTATTTTGGTAAACAAAATGGGGTTTTCATAGCATTATGAATTGGTTTCTTGAAATGGGTAAACACGAATTGATGTATATAAATTTTTTGATGAACTGGATTTAAAAATAATGCACCAGGGAAGAGTTGGTTACCTAGGTGGAATCAATAGTAATAGATCTCATCCATAGTATGGGGATTTGAATTTGGATGTTCCTCTTCTCCCAATGCTTGTTGTTCTAGAGATATATCAGAACTATTGGGTGGTTCATTTATTGGGTGTACATACTAATTCTAGAAAAGATGAATATGTATAATTTTATGATGAATATGTGATTTTCTATATCAGTTGTGAGTGTCATAGATATCAGGACCTAGTATGATCTCTGGTTTGAATTGACATGTGATTCAACATTCGGATTTTACTATTTTAGTGTACTTACTTGGATTTCATATGATAGGTGATGTATGAATATTTTAACATGATATATCATCAGTGATATATGGAAGTGAAATCTTTTGAAAATTATTTTCCTATTTCATTTGGAAATTTTTTTAAAATAGAAATTATATAGTTTTTTCCAGATTTTGAAATTAAAACTATTGAAATATTATCATTCATTGTTTTCTTTATTTTTTAGAATTATTGGATTATCGTTCAATGACTCTATATGGAATTCTTAGGCGAGACACTATAAATTCAATTAGCTCACTCCTAGTTTACACCTTTAGCGATGTATTGATAATGTTATGTATCTTGATACAGGGAAACAAAGGAACCATAGTAGGATAATTTCTTTTGTTAACTAAGTAGGTTTTCTTGGTTTGATATGGTTGGAGTATTTCCATGATTTCACATTGAGTAGATTGGTCAATGTTTTGGTAGTCCATTATGGATGGCCCTCTACATAGACAGTAATTTGACTCTTACTTTATCTGGATTCTATATTGTTTTTGGTTATGGAACATGATTATCTTTTATATTGTTTTCTATTTTTTATATATGTTCTATGTTGTTGTGTTAGGTAGGGATATGTCATTCCCACTTGTTATTTTTGATTCATACTATTCTAGTCACCAACAATATTTGGATTGGGAATTCCATTCCTAAAATATACATTATAATTCCACTATAAAAGATCACCTCACAAGGACACTTCCTCGATTTCACATCATAGTATAACATGAATATAATTTTTAAAAACTAAATGAAGAAAAATATCATTATATCTGAGAAAATATAATTATTCTAATTGTGGAAGATACTAATAAATATGATCCTAAATTCAATTAATAAAATCAATACATGTTAATATATATATATATATTTTAAAAAATAATATTAAATTAAAGGATGATTAGTTAAATACATCATTTTCAATTATGCATACAATCAGTTTTATTATCCCTCCTTTCCTAAATTCACTCAATGTTTAGTTTGACATTGTATGTTTATCAGTTCAAATTATATATTTCATCCATGAAATATTACAATGTTAGTTGTAATATAATGAATGAAAATTCACACACATCATTTAATGATATGGTGTTATAATAAAGCTATGTGACTCCACATCCTCTTGAATCACAGGTGAATAATACATATATGGTATGGTCATGTTGGTTAATTCCATCATTTCATCCTCCATTATAAATTAAATTTTATCAGCACCCTTAAAATATCATATTTTAAATTGTCAGTATTTAAATACAATGTTACCAATATTCTCAAATCATATTGGTTTTATGAATATAAATCATGTTATGGAAAAAGTTTATAATAAAAATAATAATAATGGAATATAATGCAATTATTTTATGTAATTACCTTATATAATAATGTATATATTCATTTTAAAGAAAATATCATTTATAAATGTCAATTTGATTATATCTAATTTCAAATTGTATTATACATAACATAATGTTCTCTGATTTAATGAAATATCCAAAATTTGTGAGCTCACATGGATGGTATATGTGACAACGGATGATCATCGGTAGTAAGTGTCTCTTTACAATGAGTTTAGACAATGATATTTATTAGGATTTCCATCTAATGAATAATGGGGGAAATAAATAAAAAATATCAGGAATCAATATCCTAGATTTTAACAAAGAAGGTAGAAATTACATATTTGATTCCCCACACCATATCCTTTGTTCCCTTTTGTAGACCTTTGTAATAAATCTAACACCTCAACACATACCCGATTCACTTAGAAATTTTCATATTATGAATTAATGTTATGGAAATGGAAGTGGTAAAAAAGATATTCCAATTATAAAATTTACATATACATGAAATCCTATAACTTGTATTTCTTTTTAAGGAAAAAACAAGTCTATTTAAACATGGCCACTAGTCTCTTGGTAGCCTCAATCCTAGTGGCCCATCCACTATAACACCATGTCAATCATCTGCTACCTTCATAGTGGGGAAAAAATACATGTTTCTATTTCCAAAATAATTCAAATGAGATCTGTCTCCATAATATTACGGGATTATTTTTAATCCATATATATAATTCCATTGTGTTTGGGATCCTGAATTTTATAGTCATTGATGTCGTTATCAAGTATAATATTTTCCAATTTCTCATGTTGAAAAATATAATTCATCTCCAAACTACAACCTGATTGAAAAACACATGAACACTAAATCACAATACCAAAATCCATTATATGTTATAAAACGAAGGGATATAACCAAATATATAATATTCTATTAAAGAAAATTATGAAACAATTTATTATTATCATTATCATCTTAAATTATATCTAATAAATTACTCATAATGTCTATGAGCAACATATAATAATTACAGACCAATAATCTGATGTTATAATGGTCTAAAATTACCTAGATTCATATAATCCTCTTCATATAGTGATAATACTTATTTTAAAATAATTTTTAAATCTCTTAATGGGAAGGAGTACCTCCACCGAAAGTCTATGAAATCTCAGATCATAAATATTTTATAGTTTGATTAAAAATACTGGTATTAGGAACCATCTTATAATATTCAAGTCTATTAAATCTATGATCATCGTTTTGTGTGTTAACTGATCTGTTTTACATTATATAAATGGATACATATTCCATGTTTTTATGGATATGATGTATTTGATTCATATCGATAATGATATAATGTTATGAAAAATTATTTTTAATCATAAAATGAAAATTATTCTTGAATGATTACAATTCGGAATGAATCTCATCGCATTCATGGAGACGGCAATCCGTACCTACGCATGATCGACAATATGATTTCAATGATGGTAAGATCATATGTAATTGGATGGTATATCATATATACATAATCATTAAAATGTTATATTTATTATTTAAATCAATTATACTGATTATTATACTCATCCAAATAATGAACTGTTTGAATAAAAAACTACACCATGTCGTGGAGATAGTAAGTCGTACGTACATAGGTATGGTGAATTTTTCATTAATAGGGTGAATAGAATAATGAATATGGTTGTACCATATTTATAATAACATCAATTTATGTATGAGGTACTAGATATTTTCTTTGGGAATCGAAACAATAGAGATAAAGTATGTGGAAGAAGAGAAGAACTTGATTGATGGTGGTGAGATTATTACTTCTTCTTCGGGTGTTTCCTTTTTAGTTGATCAAAAGGGCTCCATCAGTTGGCATTATTATAAATTTAAGGACTCTAGGTCTATTTTAGGGAAGTTGGGAGGATTTTTGGGTATGGTTTGACCTAGTCAAATGGCTTTTTTGGTGTGATTTTGTGAGAAGTGGAAGTTCCCTATTATAAGATGGGTGGGGGTCACTTTAGAAAAAGATTAAAATATAATTTTATTATAAAATAATTATCGTTTTTTAATGGATCCAAATTTATTTATTTTTATTCCATGTTGGGTATGGTTCTAAAACCTCTCAACCAATATGTTTTAGATATGTTTAGTTCACCATATTAACCTTATCAATTAGATTTAACTCTTAGTTAAATAGTTGGACATTTTTTATGTATCTTTGTATTTTTATATTATATGGTTTATAAAAAAACTATAAAAAGCCATTTGAACCCCAAGTGGTTAATTATGAATATATATAAACTTATTTAAGTCTTTTGGCCGAACCTTAGTATTTTAGGAATATTATTTGTTTTAATAATATAATATTTTTTTTAAAACTCAATTATGTCAATTTTGACATTATTTAGTATTTAATTTTTTTGAAATCCATAAAAACATTATAATGTCGAATAAAATTTAAATAATAAATCCTAAAATGTCATGTTAACCTATAAAATTATTATAATTCAATATAAGCCTCAATTTATATTTATTTGGATATTTATAATATCAATGATTTTAATATATTATAAATAAGGTAATTAATGCATCAAATTATTTGATAAATAAATTAAATTATTAAATATATATTTATAATTAATATACCATTATGTAGGATAACTTTTTTGTCTTTCTAAGGAATATTAATTATCGAATTTATATTGTGTGTAACCCTATTTTAAAAATGGTTTATTTATTAAACCTTAAATTTAACAATTTTAAATCTTCTTTAAATAAAATTATAATAAATGTCTTAATCTAATCCATGTAGACCATATAATATCATATTTTATTCCTAATATTTATTTTGGTAGATTTAAACTTATACCATATAATTATGACATGTGTTAGGGTAACTATAATATCATTTGTACCCTTAATTACTTTATTTACTTTTAATAGTGGTAAATAAATGTCTGAAGTTACTATTCACCAAAAAAATATTTTTATCATATTGACCAACATATTAAATAATGATTCTAACATTGTGTCTCATATTTTTGAAACTCAACTAACAGAAGAAGTAAAATTATGTTGTATTTATATTTTTAAATGCTCCAAGAAGGTGGGTAAAAGATGGTAAAAAGTTCAATAAAATTTTCTATATGTAAACTTGTTATAATATTACTCAAATGAATTAAATTTAACATATATAGGTATTATGTATCTATTTTGAACTCAGATAAATGAAAATTAATTAAATAAATATTTAAATAACGTCGGTTTTAAATAATAACGCTGTGTTTTTCAATATTCATAAAAAATTGAATTTTGTCAGAAATAAAATCAAAAATTTACCCTAAGATAATTTTGATATTCTTAATATAGAAATGAATTCCATTTTCAATAATAAAATTTTTAAAATTTCAAAAATGGTGAATTACTATTCATAACGTCTAGATAAATTGGTCATGGTGTGTAAAAACGCCACATTGCGTATAATGCAAGCTAATCTATTATTTAAAGGGAATCATATCATGGAAACATGGGGTGTTAAATTCTCCTCTCCTTCCATAAATTATGTACTTGAAATTTTAAATTTATCTTTGAAAATAAATGGTTTAAAATAGAAAAATAATTTTGTGGAAAACCCATATTGGAAATTGAGTTAATAAAATTTATTCTTAATAAGAGGGAAAGGGAAATGAAAAGGTCATAACCATAATATGATCTCTATCAGTAGAACATTTTTTGAAAATGGGGACACATATTTGGAGGAATAATGTATATATTTTTAGGGAGTTATTTAGGTCATCACTAACAAACAAGTGTAAAATTTAGGGCCTCAAAGCCATCAATCTAAGATGACATAAAATATCATCGGTTCAACAAAACATAAGGTATTATGATATAAAATTTTTGGTTTCAATATCTCTTCCCTAATGTTTATGAATTAATTAATTCACAGAATAAGAGGATATATATATATATATATACTTGACAAGTAGAGTTTCGTCCATCATCTATTACCTACCACTAACTTATCCTTAACTCCAAATGATTATAGAAATTAAAAATATTTTATTTATCATAATCGTATAGTTTCCAAAAAAATGAATTTTTAATTTATCTTCCACACCATTTAGAATAACTACATTATACAAACCAGTACATCACGTAGACAAGTGGTGGGTGATTCACCCTTGTCGCCCTTCAGTTGAGGGTTCATGTCTCACGGCCTTGTCGGACGTGACGGGCTACCGGCCGACCTCCGGGTTGTCCTTTTTATGACAATCCAAAAATAATCTAATGAAATGATTTAACCTTAACAATAGTATTCAATGTCCATCATAATAAATTCCAACCTTTATAATTATCCAAAATAATTCAGTCCAAACTCATAGTCGAAAATATATAAGGAAGGTAATCACAATGAAGAACATCATTGCCATGTAATAACATATTAATACCTTTATCATATATTCATATAAAACCCTCTAACACACTGAAATATCATAAAACCTGATTGATAACATTCATGCTCCCTTATTCCTTATATAACACTTTATATATACTCTTTTTATAATAAAATGTTTTAAATTCAAACAATGATGGAATATAAAATTCATTAATCAGTTCCAAGTTATTCAATAATATTGAATATAATTTATCCAAAACAGTTATTTATTATTCCGAAATCACTACCTAAATATTAGAACCATATTTTGAATTATCTTTTTCTCAACCCAATAATTTCCAAAAGAAAATTAACATGTTATTGAGTCACTTTTATTGGTTCTACACAATCTCATGTCCTAAATGAAATATTATTGCAGTAAAATCCTTATATACTCTATAATTCTTATAATATGAACATAATTTACACAACACTCAAATTTAAAAAAATACATTAATAACAACGGAAGAACTCTAATCATTCATCTTCATCTTCGGTAGAATCATAACATGATTATTATCCAATAACACCATTTTGGGTACACTCTGATGATTTGGGCATTGATTCGTGTTGTCTACCGACTCCTTGTAGATGAAGCATTGTACATTTGAAACCATTTTCTTACCTTTGAAATCACGTACTTGGTGCCCATTTTCTATAAACATATAACAGATTCCCATTCCCTTCAAGAATTTAACAAGGCAATTCTTTCCACATTTAGCACATATGAAAAAATCTATCATTCCCCTATTCCATTTATCCAAATTTATCTCTACCATCATTTTCTTCTATTACTTCACTTCAATGTCATAGAAATCTGAGAATTCATTACTTTTCCTATTAAAATATGATACTATTTCTTCATATGATGAGAATACATGGGAGGATATTTCCCTTTAAAATGTTGGCATAATACAATGAGATATATGATCCTTATTAATCTATTGTTCGTGCATATTGATGGAATTTTCATTCCATATACTAGGTTCCATTTTTAAACAATGGCATTTACTAGATTAGTTTATGAATCACAAGGCATAATTGAAATTTTTTAAATTTTAAGGAATACACATATAATCTATAATAATAAAATGTTTCCATTGAGGAAGTATTTAACCCTAAATCATTTATAATGGAATGTAATGAAAATTTGAATTAACATAAGCATATCCCCCAGGTGTGTCATAACCCAGAGTGAATCAAGGCCCGTTGTTGTTTAATAGGATACCCCGGGTCATGACTGAAACTCTTTGTCAGATATTTAACTCCACGGTGAATTTGGGCCAGTTCCTCCTCTACCTGCAGGAATCCAGACAAGGTTTTATTTCTTGGAAAATACAAACAATCTCTACATTACAAAAATTATAGGAAGTTATTCAATATTAATCCTCAAAGTCTATCATAGGTTAATGTTACCTAATCAGAGTTTTTCAAAAAATAGTTTCCAATGTATGTATTAAACTTCCTTTGCTATCTACCGTGATGCCACTACCCCCAATTACCCAGGTCGGTCCATTATTTTAATACATTAGCATGATCACAATAGATGAAATCCAATAATATTGGTCAGTTTGGTAGCTATGGATGTACTGAATACATTAATAAGTTTAACATGAAATTATAAAATAAAAAACAACATAATTTTCTATATTGGCCACATTCATATCCTTAGACTATCCCTCTAGGTCCGTTATAATATACTTATTCACATCTTATAAAAATAAAAAATATAAATGGCTGATCTCAAATGCTTAGTAAGAATAAAAATATAAGAAAAAAATTTATAAATAAGCATAAACATTTAAGGCAATGTATAAGTCACAAACATAATCTTTTTAATCATAAATTTAAGCATAATATTTGAAATATAAATCAAATATTTTCATTTACATATTCACATGGATATTTTACTAGTCGAATAAACACATGGAATATTAATAGTCAATTTTATAATGCTGGAATGCATAATGCCAGACTTCATAATCGCGTAGTCAATGCCTTGTTCCAGGACTAAAAATAAGATTTTGTTAGTTCCTTGTTCCAAGACACTTGTTTGTCTCATTAGACATACGGATGCATAGAGGAGCTATAACGGGCTCCACCCGTCACTCAGTAAGTTCATTGCATTTCTCATATGAATAAGTTTAAACATAAAATAAATATTTATATTAAAACGATCATATGAAATGTAAATACATTATCCATAAACCATGAATGGTATAAAAATAACATATCTATAGTAAAACATATTGCAAAACCTTCAATACAATATGGAATATCTGTATCATAAAAAATCAACTTCAAACATGTTTAAAATCAATCAATTGATGTTTACATAGATTTAAATGATTTGTAATACTCTTTGAGAGAAATATACATTTTTTATGAAATAATTTATAAGTCACACAATTTAGAAAGGAAGACATTTAATGTCATTTTTGAATCAAATTTCCCCATAACACATTGAAACTTTTTAATGGAATTAACATTTTAAAAACATTCATGTTCATATAAATAAATCCTTAAAAACCATTTTTAAAACATGGAAATTAATGAGAATGGTATAGAAGAATAAATATTTAAACTATTTAAAATGATGATCTAGTTAATGAGTCCCTTCCATGAAAACATAAAAAAATCCTTTTGAAAATATTTTTATGAAGCATTAATGTGGATGATAAAGAGGTCTCAGTAGATACACATGTAAAAATAACATCAGATAATGTAGAGGTTATAGAATTAACTCATACCTTGTACATTTCCTTATTCAATAGTAATTTTACATAATGTATCATAGTTAAATAATTTTTATTAAATTATACAATAACCACATACATGAATATGATATATGTAACGTCCCGGTTCTAGAAGCCACCCAGAGGTGCCTCGTACCTGGTTGGTCACATGGCCTCATGCGCATTTCCCCAAACGCCAGAGGCTACCAACTAGCAGCATGGGCCTTGGGTGTGATAGTGGGGAAACTATGACCGCATTGGCACAGTACACAGTGGAATAAAAACAAATAGACAACAACAAAAACCGCAACCATCCATACAAGAGTAAACGATAAATAGTGGAAGACTAATAGTAAACAACTGGAGCACACATAAATGTATATAAAATGATGCATGATACATATGTCTATGAAAACAGCCAAACAAATCAAAATTCAGAATACAATACTAATCCAAAGTGCAAAATGAAACAGGTAAACTCCTCAGCATCGCAAGCCATCTCTTGGTCCCATGCTCTCCATCTCTACAGCAAGTAAAGTAATTGAAGTAGGAGGGATCTTTCCCATATCTATACCTACAACAATATAGTCTGTTTTGGTGAAAAATCATGGCCCAAACAGGGTGTGAGACAAAGTCCCAGTAGGCAACCACCCAAAGATATGTGCCTAGTAGCCAGTGAATACATGCCAAGTAAAAGTAGTGGAAGCAGTAAATGGGAAAGCACACAGCAGCTACAATCCACAGTGTCTAGCATAGAAAGTACACAAGTAACAGCCAATCAAGTAATATAACAAGAGGTAACCCCCTAGGTAGTTCTCACAGCCTAACCCTTATGGTTTAACCTACAAGTACTAGAATCCCTCTCAGAGGAACACACAATATCACCACTCTAACTCAGCAAAATAATAGAATCTCAGAGAACGCACTCATAGTCAATTCCTCTAATAGTATTGTGTCATACTAAAGGATCTCTGGGGAAGCACTCAACGTCTCATTCCCCATGTGGCCGATGTCGAGGTACTACAGACTCTCCGGGGACACACTCGACGTCAATTCCCCCTGTGGTATCGCATCGTAAATTAAATACACTCTGGAGAATCCGTTATGTCCATTCTCACTATGGTCCACTACACTAGTTTCTCACATCCCTGTGTAAAATAAACATGCATAGTGCGCGTATCGCCTCAATTAAACCTCAAGAACTACTTGGCTATAATTCTAAGGCACACGAGCATAACATTACAATAGTTCCACTATCCTACAACTAGGTATGGAAACTGGAAAAATTCCTAACACGAAAAACATGCGTGGAAAAACATCCATATCACAATAAAAAATTACATTATTCACATGTGTTGACCACTACTCAAGAAATAAACCAAAGCAGGAAAACAACAATGGAAAAAATAGGAAACACACAATACCCCGTTCAAGGGGATTGGTGGAAATGGAAAAATTATTCATAGACTTCCTACAAAAGGTACAAACCACCTACCTTGATCCTAGGAGATCGATATACTTGAACCAGAAGGCATGATTTTCCTTAGAACATCGTAGATCTACGAAAATGCACAAAACACTCAACCCACAATATAGTGATAAAGAGGGTGGATTGGAAAACAAATCTCTAGGAGAAGTAAGATCATAACACTATAGTTCCAATTCAATCGACGAAAATCAATTCGGAGAACAGATAGATGATCGGGGACTCATAGGATGATCGCAGCTGTACGAGTCGCTCTCGGTTGATGAACCTGGAGAAGAAGATGTTTTACTCGATTTGGCATGACCCCTGTCAGTTTAATGAAATAAAACAAAGTACACAGCGTGTACTTCTGGGTTATACGTCATGTACTTGGCCTTTCCGTACTCCGCTTTTTAACATCCTCCACATTGCCCCTACACACCATGTGTGTGGCCCAGACACGGACAACACACGACCTGGTGCTGCATAAAAGTATAGGGCGGGTACATATAAAGTACACGGCGTGTACTTAAGAAATTTCTGGATTTTCTCCTTTTTCTAAAAAATGACCAGAAAAGGAAAAACATACCTAAAATGATGATCCAGCTTCTTACAAACTTCCCCGTTAAAGAAATTCATCCCCAAATTTCCCTAATGATTCATAGAAGAAGAAACCCCGAACAACTCCGGCCACTGCGATCGTACATCGGCCTCTCTCTCCCAGGTATCATCCTGTACTCACCAAGGCTTCCAAAACACCCGTACCAGTGGAAAAGACTGCCCACGGTGAACCTTCATACTGAGATCAACAATCCGGATAGGATTCTCCTCAAACAAAACACCTATTTCAAGCTCAAAATACTCAGGTTGAAAGACTTGAGATTGTTCTGAAAAGTAACGTCGGAGCTGAGAAATGTGGATGACATCATGCATATCCCAGTACCTCTGAGGTAATTGCAACTGATAGGCAACCGTCCCAACATTCTCCAACACCTCATACGGAACGACGTACCGTTGTAAAATCTTACCCTGTCTTTGTATCCTCTTGTGTCTCAACCATGGAGGGACACGTAGGAAAACCTGATCCCTGGCCTCGAACTCCAGAGGGCATCTCTGCTGATCAGAATAAGACTTCTGTCGAGACTATGATGTAGTCATCATCTTCTGAATCAATTCTATCGGCTCTGAAGTCTAATGAACAAGGCGAGGTCCCATCAAAGTTTCCTCTCCTGCCTCCAGCCAGCCTAAAGGTGATCAGCATGGCCTACCTTACAAAGCCTTGTAAGGTGCCATCTGAATGGTCGCCTGGAAACTATTGTTGAAGGATAACTCCACAAGAGGGATATTATTCTCCCAATAACCTCCAAAGACTATAATGCAAGCTCGGAGCATATCCTCAAGAACCTAGATCGTACACTCAGACTGGCCATCTGTCTGCGAATGGTATGATGTACTCAAAAGTACCTGTGTACCCAAAGCCCTTTGAAGCCCCTGCCAGAACTGAGAAGTAAATCGCACTTCCCTGTCTGAAACAATGGAGTGTGGAACTCCAGCAGACATACAATCTCTTAGATGTATATTCATCCCAGATCATCGACATTAAAGGTCTCCTTGATCGGTAAGAAGTGAGAAACCTTCATAAGCCCGTTGATGACAACCCAAACATTATCATTCCCTTGAGGTGACCTCGGCAATCCGGTCACGAAGTCCATTGCGACATCATTCCACTTCCACTCCAAAATGGGTAACTGATGTAAAAGGCCTGCTGGTTGCGGATACTTCGCCTTCACCTGCTAAAAAGTAGAACACCTCAAGACGAAACCAGAAACATATCTCTTCATACCTGGCCACCAGTACTGGCGATGAAGATCCCGATACATTTTGGTGATGCTAGGATGAACTGCCCAAACTATGGAATGAAAATCCTACATCAGCTCCTCGTGTATGCCTTTTGGCACCCATACGCATCTATGGAAATGCAATATCTCATCCTCGCCCACTTTCCATCCATGAAGATGGTCCTCTCCTGGAACACTCTATTGCGGGACTAAGCCTTATGAGTATGATATCTGCCTCATCCATAATCGATCAAGAAGTTTTGAGGTAAAAGCTACAGAAGATAGGTATGTCTATTCATGCCTATCATGAACCTCCAGAAGAATCTCAGAGAATAGAGCCATAAGCTGCCACTCATTGCTGCACTCATGAACTACATAAATCTGAGTTCTCTTGAACAAATCAACTACCACTACATTGCCCTTTCCTGGTGTATAGGAAAGCTCGAAGTAAAAAAGACTGTAGATACTCGACCCACCTGTGCTATCTCAAATTCAGATCACACTGAGGGAAGATGTACTTGAGAATCTTGTGGTTGATGAAAACCACAATGTTCTCTCCCAGAATGTAATGTCTCCAACATCGTATGGCATATACAACAACATCTATCTCCAGATCATGCATTGGATAGTTCCTCTCATGTGGCGTCAACTACCGAGACACGTACATCTTGACTCCATCTCCCTGCATAAGCACAATGCCCAGCCCGATACCTGAATCATCACAATAAACAATATAGATATTTCCTGGATCTAGCAAGTCTATTATCAGCGCTGACATAAACCTTCCCTTCAGCTCTTGAAAGGCGGACTCACAATGATCTTACCATAAGAACTTCACCCCCTTCTTGGTCAGACCTGTCAATGGTGCTGCTAGACGTGAAAAGTTCTGAATGAAGCGTCTGTAGTATCCATCTAGCCCTAGGAAACTCTGTAACTCAAAAAAGTTCTTCGACTTCTCCCTGGAGACTACAACTCTAACATTATCTGGGTCCACAGATACTCATTCCTCTGAGATGACGTGACCTAAGAAGTTAATCTGATCCCTCCAAAAGTGACACATCTAGAGTTTAGCAGAAAATCGATGCTCTCTCAATGTACTCAGAATGATCTCAAGATGGGTATCATGGTCGTGTTGAGTGTGATAGTACACCAAGATATCGTCCATGAAGACCACAATGAAGGAATCCACGTAAGGATGGAACACTCGGTTCATTAGTGCCATGAAAACTGCTGGCACATTCGTGAGACCAAACGGCTTAACTGTATTCTCGTAGAGACCATACATACCTCTAAAGGCTATCAGAGGTATATTTGATGGTCTAACATGAATCTAATGATAACCGGACCTCAAATCAATATTTGAGAACACACGGGCTCCTCCATGCTGATCGAAAATATCATCAATCCTCGGAAAGGGATATCAGTTTTTGACCATCAACTGGTTCATCTTTTGATAATCCACACCGAGCCTAAGGGTACTATCTACCTTCTTCGCAAATAGGACTCGCGAACCCAAATGAGAAGTATTTGTTCAGATGAAATCCTTTGACTGGAACTCCATAAATTTCCTCTTGAGCTCCTACAACTCAGGATTATCCATCTTATAAGGAGGAATGGACACCGGTTCCGCTCCTGGAATGAGCTAAATAGAGAAGTCTACCTCATGCTCCGGAGGCAAAACTGAGAAATCCTCTGGAAAGATATCTTTGAAACGATCCACCACTGTAGGAATGTCTAACTTTGAAGTCCAATAATTATCCTGATAATGACTAGAAATATGGTATGTAACCCTTCCTAGCCCAAGATGCTCGAGTCTTTCTCGACTCGACTGAACATACCATTCGCCTCTATGAAGAAATTATACACCTTCTAGTGAAATGAAAATCACCCTACGATGATAACAATCAACGACTGCCTGGAAGGGAACCAACCAGTCCATCCTGAGAATGAAATCATATCTTGTCATCTATGGGAAAAAGAGATCTCTTAAGAAACGATACCCTACAACCTCGAGAGGGCACTCTTTTCACTGACGTACATTAGATGTCCTCGCCCCCAAAGGTGTGCCTAGTGTCAGCAAGTCGGTAGGAGAAAAGATACAGATCCCAAGGATCTCCACAACAACAATAGGAAAAAGATATTCATAGCACCAATATCTAAAAGAGATGAAGATAAAACTAAGGCTAAAAAGATCATACCATAGATTATGATTATCAAGGATAGAGAACAAAGGAGTACAAAATAGAAACATGACAAGGAAACAATCATGTTTTACAAAAAATGACTACACGACATGTATAAACTCTACACGGAGTGTAATTAACTCTATTCCCCTGCCTGAGTAAACGTGCACAATTAACCCACACGGTCTTCTTAAACTGAGACTACATGGCGTGTTCCCTATGTACACGACATGTATTAGAAAAGGTTTCAATGACCCATGTTGATAGATACACGTCCGGTTACATGGCTGAGGAAACACGGCGTCTTCCGAAAAAACATGGTGTGTACATAAAGATTTTTCAGGACCATGTTTTTGGAGAAACGGCTGACCCCTACACGGCATGTGCCAACCAAGACACGGCATGTATAGAAGGAGATAACATCGTCCCTCATTGTTCATGACCTGGTAGGGTACCTATAACACAGCTACATGGCGTGTTCATACAAAACACAGTGTGTATTACACAAGCTTCTCTAACCCATGTTGTTAGTGACATGGCCGGGTACATGACTCACTACTACACGGTGTGTACCTACCGTTCATGGCGTGTTCTTGGATATTCGTTACAACCTGTGTTTCTGCTCACATAGTCAGTGAAACAGTTTAAAAACTACATGGAATGTATATATAAAGTTCACACCGTGTATTCTGGTTTTTTCCGGGCAGTAGTTCTGAAACTACACCGCAGCCCACAATACACTGAAAAACAAGCATGAAGGTTCCATATTCTGATCATTGAGGGCCCATACTCCCCATGAATCAAACATTGGAATCTCCTACATATCATATATAAGGGAAACAAGTCAATGATCCACCATGATCCGATTCATGAGGGCCCATAACACCTCAAAAACTAAAATTTGGCGTTCATTTAAGCACAATACAATACAAACAACCTCTCTATCAAACTGTAGGGATTCTATCAAAGCATCTATCACAATAGCATGCATAATCTACACATTGTCTATCACAACAACATTAAATTGCTAATGCACCCTAGGTGGCCTGACAAGAATGCATGACATGTGATTTCTAACAAGTGCCTATATGATGAATGATATGGAATACCCTCATCTCATCAGGTTGCGATAGAAGTAGAACTAAAATATAAACAACAATAACAACAAAAATAATGTGAATCACTCTAGGTGAAATCAAATGAACTATAACAAAACAAAATTAGAAAACATTAATAACCAAGGTAGATTAGTTTTTCCCTGTACACGGTTTAGATACTCCCGAGCACAGCTTAATACCAAGTATCGAATCCATCATATCCCTAGCTAAAGGCTCCAAACTGTAAATCAAGACAAATTAAACCCTTTGATACCACTTTGTAATGTCCCGGTTATGGAATCCACCCAAAGGCGCCCCGTACCCGGTTGGTCACATGGCCTCAAACGCATTTCCCCAAACGGTAGAGGCTGATGACTAGCAGCGAGGGTCTTGGGTGTGATAGTTGGGAAACTATGCCCTCATTTGCAGAGTACACAGCTGAAGAAAAACAAATTGGAAAAATCATAAACCATAACCATCCATACAAGAGTAAAAGATAGATAGCGGGGGATAACAATAAACAACTAGAACAGACATAAATGTATATAAAATGATGCATGATACATATGTCTTGGAAAACAACCAAACAAATCACAATGATGAATACAATACTTTGATAAAGTGAACAAGAAAACAAGTAAACTCATCTGCATCACAAGCCATCACTTGGTCCTATGCTATCCAGCTCTGCAGAAAGTCAAGTACCTAGAGTAGAAGGGCATTTTCCCTTATCTATACCTGCAACAATATAATCTATTTGGGCCCAAAAGCATTGCCCAAAAAGGGTGTGAGAAGAGGTCGCAGTAGGCAACCGCCAAAAGGTTTGTGCCTTACAGTCAGTGAATACATGGAAAGTAAAATTATAGGAAGCAGTAAACATGAAAGAACACAACAACTACAATCCACAATGTCTAGCCTCGAAAGTTCACAAGTAATATCCAATCAACAAGTAGAACAACAGGTAACCCCCTGGGCAGTTCTCTCAGCCTAAACCTTATGGTTCAACCTACAAGTACTAGCCACCCTCTGAGAGGCACACACAGTCTCACCCCTCTGGCTCAGCTAATGAATATACTCTTTGAGGAACCACTCACTGTCAATTACCTCTATAGTCTTGTATCATACTAAATGCTCTCTAGGGAATCACTCAATATCTCATTCCCCCTATGGTCTACGTCGAGGAACTACTGACTCTCTATGGAAGCACTTAACGAAAATTCCCCCTGTGGTCTCGCATCGTAAATTAATGACACTCTAGATATTCCACTATATACATTCTTACTATGGTCCACTACACTAGGTTCTTACAGCCCTGTGTAAAATAAACATGCATAGAGCACGTATCGCCAAAAGTAAACCTCAAGAACAACTTGGATATCATTTTAAGGCACAACAGCATAACAGTACAACAGTTCCACTATCCTATAACTAGGCATGGAAACTGGAAAAACACCTAAAAAGAAAAAACTGCATGGAAAAACATCCAGAGAATAGTAAAGATTACCCTATTCACAAGAATTGACCTCTACATAAGGAATCACGAAAAGCATGCAAACAACAAGGGAAAAATTACGAAACACACAATACCCCATTCAAGGGAATTGGTGGAATTGTACAAAATATTAAAAGACTTCCTACAGAAAGGCATAAACCACCTACCTCGATCCATGTAGATCGATATACTTTAACCACAAGGCTTGATTCTCTTTAGAACGACGTAGATCTATAAAAACACACAAAACACTCAACCCACGATATATTGAGAAAGGGGAGGAATTAGACGACAATTCTCTAGGAGAAGGAAGGGATTACTACTGTGGTTCCAACGCAATCGGCGGTAGTTGATTTAGAGAAAATATGGAAGCTCGGGGTGTTGAAGGATGATCGCGGCCGTACGGGTCACTCTCCGTCGATGAAGCTGGAGAAGAAGACGTTTTCCTTGATTAGGTGCGACCCCAGCTAGTTTAATGAAAAAAAGTACCCGACGTGTTGTTTTGGGGTACACAGTATGTACTTGGCCTTTCCGTACCCCGCTTTAAGCATCCCCCACATGGCCCCTACACACCATGTGTGTGGATCGAACACGACTAGCACACGACCTGTCGCTGCATCAAAGTACACAACATGTACTTATAAAGTGCATGACGTGTACTTAGGAAATTTCCAGATTTTCCTATTTTTCTCAAAAATGACCAAAAAAGGAAAAACATACCTGAAACGAATATCTGGGTTCTTACTATATCATATATTCTCTTCTAATATGGATTTGTTTTTAATATTTTAGTATTATAATCATTTTCGGTGTTAACTGATCTGGTTTCCTTTATATGCTTGGTTACGTAATCCATGTTTGTTATTGATAGGATGTATTTTATTCATATACATAATGATATTATGTTTTTAACAATATTTTTAATCGTAATATTATTATTTTTCTTTAATGATAATGATATGGAATGGATCTCACTATTTTCGTGGAGAAGGTAATCCGTACGTACACACGATTGCCAATATCATTATATTGATGGTGATATAACATGTAATTGGATGGTATATAATATTTACATAATCAATAAAATTTTAAATATATTATTTACATCAGTTATACTCATTATAATACCCATCAAAATAATGCAGTGTTTGAATAACAAACTACACAATGGTGTGGAGACTTTAAGTCATACGTACACACTTATGGTGACTTTTTCATCTATAAGATGAATAGAATAATGAAAATGGATGTACAATATTTATAATAACAACACATTATGTATGAGGTAATGGATATATTATTTGGGTATTGAAACAACAAATAAAAATGATGTTGAAGAAGAAATGAAATTGAAAGAGGGTGGTGAGATTATTACCTCTTCTTCAGGTGATTCCTTTTGAGTTGATCAAAAGGATCCCATGGGTTGGAATTCAGATCAATTTAATTACTCTTGGTTTATTTTAGGGTAGATGGGAGGATATTTGGGTTGGTTATGGCCTATTTAAATGGATTTTGAGTTGGTATTTTAGGATAAGTGTAAGTTCTATTTTATAAGAGGGGTGATGGTTACTTTAGAAATAGAATAAAATAATATTTTATTATAAAATAAATATTGGTTTCTAATGGATAGAAATTGATTTAGTACGAGGTTATGGTGGGAATTGTTCGATAACCTCTCAACTGATAGGTTTTAGAGAGGTTTAGGTCACCATATTAACCTTATCTTTTAGATTTAACTCTTAGTTAAATAGTTTGACATTTTCCATGTCTCTTTGTATTTTTATGATATATTGTTAACAAAAATACTTTAACAATCCATTAAAACCCCATGTGGTTAATTATTAATATATATATCCTTATCTACGTACTTTGTCCGAACCATATATTTTTATGTATATTATATCAATTTAAAATATAGTATTTAATTGACAAATTCAATTTTCACAATTTTAACACTATTTAGTATTTGATTTTTTAGAAATCCATATATACTATATAATATAGAATAAAATTTAATTAATCAAACCTAAAATGTCATACTAACCTATAAAATTAGAAGAATTCATCAAAAGTCTCAAATTACATATATTGTTATATTTATAATATCAATTATTTTAATATTTCATTAATAAGGTCATTACTACATCATCATTGTGTCATAAATAAATTAAATTATTTAATGTATAAAAATAATAAATTAAATTCCATTATGTAGGAAATATTTTTATATTTTTAATGAATATTTATAGTCGAATTTATATTGTGTGTAACCAAATATTAAATATGGGTTAGTTATTAAACATTGAATTTAACACTTTTAACTATTCTTTAAATAAAATAATAATAAATGTATTAATCTAATCAATGTGGACCAAAGCGGATTATTTTTTATTACTAAAGTTATTCTTGTTGAATTTCACTTATCCAATAGAATTCTGACATGTGTGATGGTAATTATAATATCATTTTTACCCATAATTATCTGATTTACTTTTAAGTGTGGTAAATGAAAGTCAAAACATGCTATTGAGAAAAAATATTTTCATCTTATTAAAAAACATTTTACTTATAGATTTTTATCGTGTCTCTCGTAATTTTGAAATTAAACTCAAAAAAGTGGAAAAATTATGGTTTATGAAAATTTTCAAATGTTCCTAGAAGGTGAGAAAAAGACAGTAAAAAGATCGACAAAATTTTATATATATAATCCTATTTTAAAATGACTCCAATGAATTAAATTTAACATACATAGGTATTATTTATATATTTGACCAATAATATTTTAAATAAAGTAAACTAATTATTTAAATAAAAAGTTATTATTAAACAATAACACAATGTTTTTAATAAGTAATAAAAATTGAATGTTCTTTGAAAAATATCAAAAACTCACCCTATTCTAATTGTTATATTCCAAATGAAAAAAATAAGTCCATTTTGAAAAATAAAATTTAAAAAATATCAAAATGTTGGTATTACGTTTCATTAATGCTAGTTTTATTGGTTGTAGTGTGTAAAAATTCCAAGTTGCATACAATGCAAGATACTACATTATTCAAAGGGAAACACACCGTGGATGTTTGGGGGGTGTTACATGTGAAAAACAAACTTTTTTATAATGTATCAATTAGTTTTTATTGATTTTTACTAGTGGATTATAATGGATTCAAGATATGGTATTTTATTTCAATTTTGGTAATATTTTGGGGTCCATATATTGAATAATTCACCACAATATTTAAAGTGATGTAGGATGCCAATATATTGAAGAAACTGTTTATAAAATTTCAAGACTAAGTATAAATATATCACTCATTTATTTGTTTATTCATTATTGTATAATGTCATATAATATAGATGATTTAATTAATATTGTTTACAACATAATTAATTGACAAGGACATGAAAAAATAATATAGATCATGATAATGAACATTTTAGGTGAATTCCTTATACAAATGGTTTTATTTATAGTGATATTGGGTTAAAAAATTTATTTAGTTTTCTTATTTGAGTTTCTAAAAATAGGATATCCATTTCCAGCTATGATAACTAGTAAAACAAAATCTAATTTATATAGACCATTCATCCATGGAGAAATGGTGGTGCACAACAAAGGACTATTTTGTGTAAGAGTATGAATGGGTGCAAGAAGTGTTATTATGTAAGTAACATGATGGGTATAGATTACTCTAGGTGATACACAATAGTTTTATGTTTGATTTTTTATGGAATTCTACTATTATCCGACTAGGGTGTCATGAAGGATAATTAGATTTCATATTGATGGTCATTAATTTATAAAAGTTCTATTATGATATTGTTTTTTGTATAAAAATAAATGATCAACTGATTCATAGATATATTATTTTCCAGATATAATACACGGATAAATAAAACAATGTTTCATGTTCATCATCCTTCTTGGGTTCAAGAGCTGTCTATTTTAATAATGTGTGGCCTACCCTATGAGCCTTCTTGGAATCTTTTGTTGACATTATTTAATATAAGACATCCGTAGAATATAAAAACCATGAATTTCTATATTAGTTGATTGACCATTATAGAATTTTCATCCACCAAATGATACATGATGGTACTATAATAATAAAATATCTATCTATAAGAGTTATAAGAAATGCACAAACACTAATATGATAAATGAATAAAGAATAAAGATTATTTAATGTAATTATGCATCGTCAATGGATAAACAAAATTATGTATGAAAAAATTATAGATTGAGTCAACATTATAAATAAATTTTCTACTATTAATGTAATTGATGAAGCTAAATGTATAAAGAACATTTCTAAAACAAGCTACCCTGTGATGTCACAGTTGATGGACCTACCCAATATTGGTAATGTGACTATTAGAATGATGATATAATGTAACTGTAATATTTGATAACAAAATTAACTTTTTAAATATATATTTTCAACATTCCTATGAATATATATACAAATAAAAAAATTAAAAAATTATATATTGTAAAATTTACATAGTGGAACATATATGAGGTTATGGGATGATTTCTAATGAGGCATCAAGATGATCAACACTTTAAAATGAATTATGAATCCTATTTGTGGTGTGATTCCAGAAGAATACCTTATAAACTCTATAAAATATTAAAATTAAATGAACATCGATTTTTTAAGATCTAGTGGGAGGATTTTGATAATTATGTGGTTTGTTTGGAACACTTAATTAAAAATGTTATTAAAGTTTCACGTATGTAAATATTATAAATTTGTGTAGATGGATTCAGTATTCTATTGATTATTTATCTATTTTTCAACATGTGAGATTGATAATAGTGACTACATGAATATTTAATCATTCATGGATGAATTAGATCACAACAACCAAGGACACAATTGATTAGAATTGATATTGAATTAAAAAAACATGAATATTTAACCAAATTTATTATTAATATTATAAGTCTAGTGTAAAACCTATTTTTTAGTATTATTAAGGATTATTTTTTTTGGAATGATTTATGATATATATATCTCATGATGTTTATATAAATATCTATTCTTTTGGAAGGATTACATGAATATGATGAATCCGTTTAAATATAGTTTTTAAATGTAATGACCAACGATACATTTATTTCAATGAATAATGTCAGTATACATGTTGCATGATATAAGATGAAATTAAAGGAGTAATTATTATAGGATATTTTATAAAGAATAATATCTATAATAAATGTTTGTCATTAAAAATTCATTAATTTAAATATCTATTGGATGAATTAATACTAGTGATGATCCTCGATTATTAATATTCATCTAAAAATCAATATGATACTTATAAATATAAATTTAATATATAGGTAATGATGATTATTTATTATTTAGATTTAAAAATTCTCATACTTTTGATAATAAAATATTTAGTGGCCAATAAATCATTTATCTAATTTGGATGTGTGTTAACATATGAAATGATTCCTTATATGTGATCTACATTAGTATTGAAGGATAGTGGAGAATCCAGCTGAAAAAAACTAAATGGGTTTCAATAACAACATACATATTCCAAGTATTTGTTAAATACCATGATAGTGTACATTAGAAGGTTATATCCTATAGAATTATGTTGGAATATTATTCATCTGAATTATAAGGTATCTACTGGTGGATAAATAACAGAGATGAAAATTCTTATAATTTTGGTAAATAAATTCTACTAAATTTGATCATGATTTTGGTGTATAAATAGAAAAATACAAGGAATAATTTTGGGGTGTGTAAACAACATAGGTTAATGATTTTATGGGTTGGGTGTAAAAACATGATCAACTATTGGATTGACTAATGTGTAGTATAAAATTTTATACAATGGAAACTATAATTGACGATAATATTATTACGGATAATCAACGTTGGGGACCCAACTGAACCTTTAGAGGAGTAGGTCATAAAACCCAACAATGTAAATATATTACATTATACTCTCTCTATTAATTATATTAAATGATTAAAGATAAATATTTCCTATTTTCTATATATAATCATTAATTGGAGCAATTGGTTGAATTAAAAGTTAATAAATTCGAAAAAAATGTGTGCCAATAATTCATCCCAATCATAGTAATACCGGACTAGTGCTTTGCCTCTATGAAATCCAAAAAATTATTTCTCTCATTTTAAAAAATATAATAATATAATATACTAACAAAAACAGGATGATAATACCGATATTAAAATTATCATAAATATTCATATTATGAATACTAAAATTAATAACATAAATCAATCATGAATATCCTAAAATAAGAATTTATAGTATTGAACATATGGTTTTCTTGATATATTACAGTTCGGTTTTGTAATCATTATAGAAAAATATATTTAGATATATTGTAATGATTCGTAAAGAACACATGAATCCTTCAAATTATATCAATTTGATTTTTAAAACAAATATGAATTTAGGTCCTCCTTTTATGGACCATGTAATGATTTATTTAATACTATAACAACATTTTTCAGTGATTTTAAACATATATTCATTTGATCTAGATGTTTTATATACATGTAATATCCCGAAAATCATGTCCTCACTATGAAACCATGATAATTTTAATTAAAAATAATGTGGATATTTCCATATAGTAATAATTATATTTAGGTTTTACAGAAATGTATTATAGTCAAACTTATAACAAATAACTAAACAAAAATTATAGTGAACACTCTAACATGACTCAAAACAAAAATATAATGGAAACCTATACTCTTGGAATTCATAATAACATTTATAACACACTAATTCAGATCATGTAATTTAGTAATAAATGGTATATAACATCATATAAGTTGTTAAATATGATATTGGAAAATTACTATTGTTGATGACATAAATGGAACCACTAGGTTACATTTATCTATAAATAAGGTAACCGTAAGTGTAATTTAATATTGGAAGAAACAAATTTAAAATAATAGAAATAAATTTGAAGAATAAATAACAACAACACAACATGTTATAGATTTTTGAATAAAGTATCTCCAAAAAAATTTCATAATATATTTCAATATAGGGTGGTTCTATTTATACAATTATCAAATGAAAAAATTTAAAAAGTCACCTACTAGTAAAATATGTTTTTTTATATCTTGGTATCACATCTTCCCCTATCCTAAAATATAAACATAGATATTTTTCTTAATGACCTATTAATATTAAAAATCCAAATCAATAATATCTACATGTTCATCATGACACATATTTATAGTGTGGTAATAAAAATCATATGACACCATATCTGATCCGTTATCCTAAATGTACTGTTTATTTAAATATAGATTCCCCAATAGAACCAAATCAATAAATAATAATCAACCCTATTAGGTAACTATGTACTCACATAGAAACCATGAATCCAATACCATTATATCTCTATACCCTAGTTAAATGGAGATTCTATCCAAACATCAATAGCATACAAAACAAATAAAATGTTCCATATCGATAAATTTATGTCGTCATTAAGAACAACATCTTATCCATGAAATATCATGGGAGGTCAAATAAGCACACCAACACATCCCTTCACACATAAATGAGGTTACATGTAGCATATGAACTCATCCATATATACTCAAGGAATTTATCATCAAGTACACATTACCTTACCTACAGAGTCATTGGGGGTCACATTAGCCACATAGACTCATACAACCCAAGAAGAAGTGGGGACTCATCAAGCATCAATACAAAATCATTATCATGGATCAAAAGCCAACATTAAAAAGAAACCCTCCACCAAGACCATACTTCATTTATCAAATATAATTTACCACCACCTATCATGATAAAAATCATTATGTCTCATTACCCTGGTAGAAAACCCCTAAATCACACATCAATCAATGAATAATTCCTACATCAGTCATGAAAAAAATTATTACTCCCTATATAAATGGTATACTCTAATATATATAGATATCCAATAACGTTACTACCTTATTATATGATCTCAAATTAATATAAATTAAAATATAATTAACGGAAAACAAAGTCCATACATAATCCATAAAATATTTTGTAGTTCCTACCATGTGTTAGATGATGCTCAATCGCCATGAATTTCCACTAAATACAATAACATGAACTAAGTCATTAACATTTTCTCTACATATGGATATTAGGGATATATAAACATTGTAAAATAATTAAAATAATGAAATTATTATTTATGATGTATAATGTGTTATACTTACTAATAAAACGAAACACCAATAGACAAAACATGAATCATAAAAGTGATGAATAAATGAGAGAAAAACAACTTTGATGGATCCATATGATCTAAAATACTGTTTGGGAGTCAAGGGAAGGAATGTGAACTCAAATAAGGGATAAAAGGGGATATTAACCATTTAAAAAACTAATATACCACCCAATATACATTCATGAGAACAATATTTGGTTAACACCATGAACCATTATACAGAGGACGGTAGGTCGTTCTATCCCAAAACATTCATAGATTTAAGAATTTTTCCTGGATTAAATGAACCTAGTTGTATAATTCTAGTAGTAGGCATAGTCTATTTGAAAAATTATCCCTCATGAAAATTCATACCCCATAACCATGGAAAATTTGTAAAATTCACCATATTAGACAGAACGTAAAGTGTAACACAATTTGAAAAAATTGGGTGTGTTTAAAACACCCCCTCTATGTGATTTTAATCCTCAAATAGTCTCCCAATTTGTCTATTCCAATCAAATTAAGACACTAAAACTAGAATAATTACTCCCTCTCCAATGTCCTTTATTAAAAAAACTGTTGCAAAATCAAAAAAAAATATTCATTTTCATTTCACACATTACATTCTTGCTTCGATCCATGTCCATTAATACCAATTCCTAAAATGATTTATATGACTCTAACTCTACATAACCTATATAATTCATATAATTTATGAATATTTATTATTATAGAGTTTTGAAAATGTAAATAAATTATTCTTATGAAACTTTAATTTAATATTATACAACTAATAATATTCCATACTAATTTCGTCCCAAATGGGGAATGGACAAGAAACCCATTACACTGGCTTCCCAAAATTTCCGAATCAAGGATTCCAAAATTGATGTAAACCCAATAAAATATGCTTCACACTATTTATTGCATGGAATATCTCATACAATTCAAATATGAATGATTCATACTCTGAGCTATAATCAAAAACCTATAATCGCACAGAATGAGGTCAAATGTCACATAGACCATGGTGAATGGGGTCTATGTTTACTCTCCTTCATAAAATAAAAAAATTAAAAATGATATATATGGATCCATGGTTTCTCAAATTAATCTATTTTTATTTATTTATTGTTTAATATATTATAAATAAATGATTCCAATTATATACGTTCATCCCAGGGATGATCAATATAATTTACCTATAATTTGGGAATATCATTTTTGATCTATATTTTCCTCAGATATGATTTTTGTTTATAGGGGAGATAATTTGTAGCCATCTTTTTCTATTATCCCATAACCATTTGTAGGAAATAATAATATCATGATGTTATGAATTCATAGCTATCAGATTTGATAACTATATTTATAAAATGAAACTACACAATTCTACACATAGAAAACGTACCCAATCAATCCATTGACCAAGTATCTAAAATAAGTATGATTTTTCATTATTTTAAAACCATTAATGATCTACCAATATTACAAATAAACTCATCATATTACATTTTATCCTCATACAAATAAATACCTCCACCTTATCTTAGTAATATATTGTAAGGAGAAAATAACGAATAAATAAATCATGTTATTAGTTCTATACTGTTTCCAATGAAATGAGTTGGTAGTGCGATATAAACCATGAAACATAAATTTTTATACAAATCCACCATAATTATTATTTCATATAATGAAAAATAATAGTCAATATCAGATATTCTTCCCACATTAAGTCTTGAAATTCTCTTATAAACTCCTCCCGTATAAATATGTTAAGTATACTTGTTATTTTAACATAGATAATTTCATTCGAATCCAATAACTATCCTAGACATGGATCATCTCATTCCATTTTCTCTCATATTACCAAAAATCTTAATCATGATCATTTCTATCTTTTACCTGATCGATAAATGAAAAATAAATTGAACTTTCAGTGAAATTAATTGACCCTTGATCCCCAAATTCCCCCAAATTCGAATATCATTGAAATTAGATAATATGATATTCTTCCTTTGTTTTATGAATCCCCAACACCATATATTTCATAATGAGATAAAGAATAACATTATTTCACTTTCATGGGGAATAAGTTTTCATAAAATTGAATTCTTTCATGTACTTGACCAAATATCTTTCTCATAGATTCATGTATCACTACAAAAATATATGTTGAAACAATTCATGGACTTCATATATTTCAAATATCTCACTAAATATACAATGAAACTATAAAATAATAAATTTTTCACTGAAGTGTACTCATAGTCATGAGTTCGGATGTTATACTAACATGGTTTTAAATGATGGGATTTTAAGTGACTACCTAACAACCCCATATCTAGACATATTCTATACTATCAAACTAACAAGTGTAGTGGAATTATTAACCAATCCCCAGTTTTGGGAGAATAAAAATTAAAGATGATTCCAAAATTCCATTTCACTCATGGATTACCAAATCAGACATTGTAGTCACCTTAACAAGGACCACAATCTCGTTCATCCCTATTATATGCACATCCAAATGAGAAATGTACCGAATTAATTTCTTATACCAAACAAACACTTTAAAAATAATTAAATAAAACACATTCCATAAAAATTACAAAAACTAACTACCTCCATATTATTTAGATAATTAGTGGTTATTTTAAAAGAAACCACATACCCTCGGAAAAATAACTTCATGCTTTATATGTTATTATTACATAACATTGAAACCTATGATTTAGTCATAATGAACGTTAAAAAAATCATGATTACTATAAGGAAACATAGAGTTTTCCATGAATGAACCTAAATATCATCAATGGATAAAATGATGAATGATATATGATTCGGTTTAAATACAATGTTCATAATATTGAAGCATACCACTAAAACATATATCACATTGATTAAATCAAATGATACAAAAATAACATATGACTAATACTGAATTTAATATTTTATATATACATGACCCTATATAAAAGTTGATTACATCTTATTCATAGATCAATCAGGGAGAAAAATCATCCTCCTATCATGTTATGAATGAAATCACTAATAAATTATAGTTGGTATATATTTTTCCTCATGAAAAGAATCATATTATGGTAATCCACAAATAATCAAAAAATTTCATTTATCTCTTTAGTTAATAAGTGTATGGAACTGGAGGGATAAGTTCATAAAAAAATTCTCATTGCTTCTCGGTCAACACGTTAAGTTATATTCGCTAAAAAAACAGAGTTTCATATGATATAGAAGAATATATATGGTCTAAGAACCCAATGATTATTCAATTTTTAACTCAATGCAATGTTTAGGGGGGGGGAGAATATGAAAATCTCAACCCACATTCCCTCCCAAATAGGCACATGACTTTAAATTACACAAACATGAAGAGAATTCACAATCCCCAATGATCTAGAGACTAGAACCCATTTTCTAAAAAAACTAGATCAAATAATTTCTCTTTACAACAAGCAAAGAAATTAAATATATTTATACACAATGGAATGAAATTATGGATGTTCTATTGAGTAAATATTTCATATCAAAATTGGACACAGACACAGAAATATAGAAATATTGTATTCAGAACATCCCAATATAAAATTCCATCATTAGAGATCAAATATTACAAACAACTAAAGACACTATGTAATGATGTGGGAAGCTCCCACCATCACAACACAAACTACAAAAATGAAGGTGATAGAATACACAACAAATCATTGAATCATCTATCAATTTCTTCTAATTAAAGACCTACAAAAATCTATACACCACTGAGTGGGTGCACATCATGGGAGATAAATTTTCGTAGTATGATCCAGCCCAAATATTCTATAACCAGTCACTATAAAATTATATGGAAATGTAATTGTTTGAAGAAAAATTGAATGATATATAGATAAAAATTTGATATAAAAATCCTCAAATTTTTTTTAATGTTTTCCTTTTTCTACATTTCTAAATAAGACTAGTAAAACACATTCAAATAATTTTATAAACATCATAGTATTCAAATAAAACCATAACATGTATTACATTTCATATAAAATACAATAAAAATTAGAAGCACATATAACATCACACGAAGTCTTAATACATTCTAGGCTAGAAGACTACATATACCACAATAAATAACAAGTGAACATTCAATTCCTTATAACATAGAATAATAAATATAGTAACACCCCCTAACTAAATCCCAAAAATGATTATTGAGTTTCTAGAACATAGATCCTAAGGATGAGTTGTAAAATTCCTCAGTGAACTCCCTAGATATAAATTTAATATGGTCAAAGGATATACCTTTTATTTTTGTACATAAGGATACCCATGTTCTCTGATTTTCAGACCATATCATTAAAATATCTCTTTTAAATCCATTTTTAAAAAATTATCAGAAAAAGGTTTTAAAGTTACATTTCATTTACCAAATTCCTTGAGCTACTATATTTTCTAAAAAAACTTTAAAAAATTAAATCGTTCCAATTAATTTATAAAATATTTTTTGAGAACCATAATAATATATTTCATTCAATATAAGATATATATAGAACCACATACCTCAAACATCGGTTACAACCGCATGAAATATTATCCACCATCTAGAAAGAAACACATGCTCAAAAATAAAAGTTATGATATTGATTTTCATATATTATTATCACATCCTAAAAGAAATGAAGGTGATGAAATGGTAATATCAACATATGACTCAACGAAAATAAAACACCTCACAAGAACCAAGAAATATTCTCCGACATATGAAAATAATGAAAAATATGTAGAAAGGATAAATAATATTATAATCATAGATAAAAGAATCCAAAAACATAACACAATAATTATACTACAAATAATGAAAATGATGAGGAATATATATTAGTCAACCAATGGAAAACAATGACTCAAAAATGGAAATCAATAATTTAATATAATAATACAAAATAGTAGTATGTCTCCAAAATCCTCATGGAAGGCTTCATGGTGTATGGAGGATAGATCCACAACATAATGAAATAAAAATCATATGTGAAGCCCCATTGAATCATAAGCCGAGAGAATTAATTGATTTATAAACCAATTTAACATCATTTAATACATTAAAAAATTATAAAAATTAATCTCATTGGATAAAAAATATGTATTTTCACCCTTTCGGGTTGAGTAATATAGTGATGGTTAGAAATTATTTTTCACATCATATACCAGTTCATAATATCTATATGTTTACATTTACATAATGTAACCAATTTACATAATGTGTCTACTTATTATATCTTATGATGAATCCTAAGATCGTTCTAGCCACCATTTCATGACATGTCACGATGTTTGAAAATTACATAGTGTAAAATATATTTAGAAACAAAAAATATAAAATATTATACTTAAATTCAATAACCAACACTAGAATTAACATAACAAAAGTAAGACACCCTAAAACCTATAACATGATAATACCCTGACACCATCATTTAAAAGAGACATACAGCCATGAAAATTATATCATTTTAACTTGAATAAACATCTCTATCCCCTGCAGTTCCAAAACACACCAACACAAATATGTATTTTAAAACAAAGAGATTCTAAATACTGATAAGATAGAAATTGGAAACTAAAAACTTTCCACTAGAAAAATTTCCTTCCTTAGGATGTTAGGTCGAAGAATGATTTCTATAAAAGATGTAATTCTATCACTACCACATCAAGGACTCATGATCCCTTGTGACATTATAGTATTATTAGTTTTTTCATAATAATCTGGAGAATAAAATTAACATCCCATGAATGAATTTCAAATAAGTGTAAATGATCTCAACTGGCATCTCAACAATCAAAAATTATTAATTCAACTCGAACACTTACCAAAAAAATTATAGTGATCTTGATGTTATTTCATAAGATTGGATATTTTCATAACATAAAGAATTATTTTCAATGTAATTGGAAATTCCATTTGACAAATACCTTATGCAATCCACTTAGTATACTAAACTGATCAATCATTTCTCAAATACATAACTAACTAACTTCAAATAAATTGTGATCCAATAAAGGATAAACATTCAATATTTCTAAATCACGCATGGAAAATAGAAAAGAACAATTTTAGTGATCTATATAATATTTCTTCCGACTCTGAGAAGTAACAAGATGTGGATGTATACTTGGAATCTTAATTGATATCTTTTGAATGATAATAAATCCCAAAAAGGAGTCTTGTCCTAACTCTACCAATCAAATTTTGGACCTTCATGGGTCACCAAAAAAAATTTAAACCTATTCTTATCAACATCAAATAATATTTTTATAATCATTCTAAAAATTTCCTTGATGGATATCTCAAAATCCACCAAAATCCATAATATAGGGACAAAGCATATCCATGGTGATATTAACAAAATGTTCTATCTGTGTGTCATTATATTTATAATAAGATACAAAAATTAAAAATTGATTTCCCATCAACTATTGAAGACTCCCCCAGAACCCCAATGTAATCAATGGATCCCTATCAAAAACAATTTTATATAGAACCCCATGTAACCTCATGATATCTTAAAAATAGAGCATACATATATATTTATCATTAGTGGAATCCTTAGTTGGAATGAATTAATATTATATTGTAAACTAATCAATCAGCACCATGATATAATCACAAAATTTGGGAGACTATGGTAATCCAAAAAAATCCATATTTTCCTCATCCAGTTTCCAAATTTTCATCAAAATATCAAGGATAAAAAAATAGAGTTTCATATTTTCTTTTGTTATATATTTTTATGTCAAATGGATGGACATATAATAAAAAATTTCAATCTTAATAACCTACTACTAGTACATCCATATAATGTAATATTACATCATCAGGGTTCCATGATGAATGTCCCCCAATTAAATCTGAAAATGAAGAAAAAATAATTTTATCATAGATTATTATAAAAATTGATTCCCAAATTGAATAATACCATACAAAGATAGAGGCCAACAAGGAATGGTCTCCCCAGTGAAAAATGGTTTATTTAATTCATCTGAACACATAATCCTACTACTACATATATAAAATGTAATAATGATGAGATTATTATAATTAAATAGTATTTATAACAATAATATGATCAACTTCTTGGGTATGTAGGTTCAACTGAGTGAAAGGTCTCATAAGGTTCCACTCAGTCCTTGATTCAAAATAGCATACGATGGTAATTTCCAAATAACATACTTTTTTATGAAATTGCACTTCCCAATGGTGTAGGTGAAATCAAAGTAAAATTTTTAAAGGTATTACACCAACATAAACTATATTAAATTAAATTATGTCTTCAATAGATATAAATTATATGATTATGGTTATAAAATACCATCATCTACTCAAAAAAATTATAGTTCCTCTAATATATTACCTCATACATAACTATGGAAATCTATTTTTCCTGAGAAAAGTAATTATTATCATGCAGTTAAATAAGATTGGAGACTTAAGATACCATTAGGTCATACATCATGATAATATAAACCCTACTAGCAACAAAATTCTCATAGAAACCCAAATACAATATACAGGGATTTGGTATGATCAAAATCTAAACTGATGCCAAAATTCAATTCAACTCATCCATGAATGACTCATGATTTTTATCCCATATTAATTCATCCCAATTCATAGTAATAGTATCCAATGGTGATTTAATATTTATTAAATCCATTATGTATTATAAATAATATTTTGTAAGGCCATATAATCTCATAATCTCAAAAACATTAAATGGTTATTACTATCAAAATACAACCAACATGTCCCTTAGAAATAACTGTTAATCCATGATCATAAATCACATTACCCATAAAAATACATTTTTGATACCAAAGATTATTTTGAGGTAATTATATATGAAACTTTAATCATTCAAATTTATAAAAAAACTCAAAGTGTGCTTATGGTGAAGCACGAATCTCCAATAAACAAAATTTTTATGCAGAAACACTACAAAATATTTTTAATATAATGATGGAATATTTATTAATAAAATAAATTAATATAGTATGAGTGTATCTCAAACGAAATGGAATAACAAGTTATTCATAATTACATTAATTTCATAGAAAATTATTATTTCTTATATCGGACTCCCAAACATTGATTTCATGACAACCAGATTAAAGATAAATCTTCAAAATAAACTTTTAAACCTTGAATTGGACATCTAAACAATCCACACGGGGAAAAGAATACATATTCTTATTTTCCAACCAGTTCTATATCGAATAGTACAAAAAACTCAAATTCATCCTTATTAGTTCTTCTCAAGGAGAACAAGAGACTTGCAGTGAGAAACTCAAGTTGCAACAGAAACATTCTTCCTCATATCAATTATCACAATTACAATATATTTTTTCTCTATTAGTTTCATATGATAAAAATGAATCAAAAACATAGATATACGTACATACAGGTCAATTGATAACCCTACTTCCCTCTCTTGAGAGTGACTAGATAAATCATCTATGGAAAATTTAGGGAATTCACAAAAAGAAATATGATAGTCCATAATAGAAAAAACATCATCGAACATAAATAATATAAAAAGAAATGTACTCATGATCATAGGATGGGAAGGTCCTTCGAGACTATGCCTTATATTTCACTATCCTTTAAACATCCTTGAATTTCCATCAGCATAAAGTAACAAGACACATTGATGAATAAAAATCAACCTCATCATGATGATAGACATGATAATCCAACCCAATGATTTAAAAAAAATTATAATCTAGAATGTCGAAATATCAAACTAACCCGTTATATAATAATGTAAGGAAAAACTAAGGGTACTAAATACGTCACTCATTCCTCTTCAAAAGATGTGTCACTCACTCTATAATAATGTTCATGTTTTCTTTTGGTTTTTAATGTGTTTCTCAAAAGAATCAGGATATAAATTCTTGGGAAGAACAATTATAAAATAAAAAAACCACTATTGATGATGCAATAATGCTGGTATCTCTCACTATTATACGATCTTCATCTACAATCACTATAAAATCACCTACTATGAGAGGGTTTTTCAATATATAGACATATGAATTGAGGCATATATCTGTTAATGAATTTAAAAATGTGGTAGTAGCCTTTGTAGTAGATGATACTTTAAAATAATGAGGTCTAGACAGATCCTGAGAGAAAATTTTTCAGGGGGCAATAATGTCCACAACTATTACACATAATCATAGGAATGAAACAATAATTTCATGTGTGATTGACCTTTCAACAATGATTTTATTTAAGGGACACACAACTAGTTGTAACTGTTGGTGCATAAGAGCCTTAATATTGCGAATCACCAACACTGATGTTGTAAAGGTCATGATACATCCTCCTTTTCCATCATTCCCCACAAAATATACCACTAGAAGGGGGGATTGGGAGTAAAATCTAATATTTTAGGAAATAATCATTTCTTAAATATTCTTATTATCTTCCATAATAATATATGTTGAATACTTAAATATAAATACCTTCATTCCAGTATCTCATTTTTACCCATGTAGGTACTTTTAGCATTCAACTAGTCATTATTTTGTACCTCTAGTGAAAATAGAACAAATTCAACAAACCAATTGAGGGATAATAACACCAAAAAATCTCACTATAGAAGAAATTACGATATGTTGAAACATTTCCATCATCAATTGATTTGGATTAGTCTTCTAATAATTGCATTTAATCCATTATTGTCCAAACTAATATGCCGATATTTATATATCGTAGTATCCCACAATATCTTCTTGATACCCTGTAGTCAAAACAACAAGAATTTTAGAATGATAATCAAAGGTTCATTTATGATTTAATAAGTTTGATTGATCTTTTCCATATAGACTTCCACCTCTTGATGTTGATTTGTACCCATAAAGTAAGGTTTCCTCTCGTAAATGAAACCATGTGATGGATCCTTATTTCCTCAAACTTCTATTTGTACCTCAACCACAACATTATGTACATGAAATTCATTTTTATTCACTATAAAAACTACCCACCTGATATCCTTGATGAAATTGTTATCCACTAGAATATTCACATCCTGCGATGTTGTTGAATCCTCTTGGGGATCCCATGGAAGACGTCTCTATGGAATAAAATTGTACATCAAATAAATAAATTATCAACAAAAGAATAAATTTATTATAATTTTTAAAAACATTAGAAAATTGATATTAACATCACAAACTAAAAATAGATGAGACAAAGACCAACAACCGCTTATAAAGTTTGTCTTCACATTGAAATTCTTTTCTTGGAACTCACCGAAACCTACCTCAAATGACCCAACAATTATATCTACAGTCATCTTAACATCCCATGATATTGATTACTAAGGGAAGAATGCCTCTAATACCAAAATATATGGAAATTGACCACGATACCATTTCATATTGGAACCCAACAATATTTTTTACAAAACATAAGGTTTTTCCTCATCCTCTTTACCTAGAGACTAGAACATGGGGATTAAAAAACAACCAGATGAAAAGATTTCACAAAAATATATGAAAAAACAAGATATATATATATGATTTAAAAAAATAGTGGAATACAAGTAAATTAATTGTGTCATAAAAAATTGTAATAAATAAAGTGATATGTATAAAATGATTCTAGAACTTCCCAATGTACACGTCTAACATCAAATGAATACTAAAATAGAAAACTAAAAACTACATTTGATATTATGGAAAAATAACATGACCTGACAACCAACAACCCAAGATCAACTAACATAAACCAACCACTTGAGAATCACATCATTCCATTCCTCACCTAGAAAATATTACAATGGCCTATAAAAAATTGATATGGTTAGCAATATGTGTTATAAATTGGCAACATGATATCCCATCTAAGTTTTCAATAAAATTTATTTGTAATATAATCTAAACATTCTAAATGATAACGAAAATAAAAAAATAGTAAAATGGTAAAAATTGATATAAAAAAGCATGGAAAAAAATTAATTTCTTCATTATTCCAAATTAATAAATTAATCAATGAAAATATATCTTAAATTCATTTAATATACATTTAATAAATCAAATAAATTCCTATATTGCCTCAAATATCATATAAAATCTAAAAAAAATTGGAAGCATAGATAACATCCCACTAAGGATAACTATAATTAATGTTATCTGACTAATTGAACCATAATCAATATATAGACCACACTCAAGTCCTTAGAACACATTCTTAAGAACATAAGAACATCCAATGTGTAATCCCTTGAAAATTCATTCAGCCCTATGAAAATATGGACCTAAGGAGTAGATGAGAACCCATGTGTGAAGCCCACAGAAATACATGGATGATATCCCTAACCTACACCTTCCACATAAAATCACAAAGCTTCCAATATTCAATGTTTTCTAAACAATTTCATCAAAATATAAATATAAATACCATTTTAGAAATATATTTTAACTACAAAAGTTTTTTTAGTATGACACTTTGAATTTTAACCTCTTTAATAGCTTACAATACGCACAACAACGTGTTTTGAGTTAGAAAAAATATACAATTAAATATAATTATTTTAATATAGATTCCATAACAGAGCTATTATATCGGTGAGAATGAATATTTTAATCCAATTATGAATTTTAAATATTATATATTTAATAAAAAAATTATGCAACCAAATGACTATATAGGTGTATGATAAGAACGAATCCAATTTTACATATTAAACGGCTTATTATTTATAATGGAAGTATTAGAAACACATAATATAAAACATATTTTAAAACCAAAATATGGATGTTTTTTAATTATATTTTTTGAAAACATCCACAATTTTTCAATTTAGATTTTCATCATTAGTTGAGAGTGAAGATTATTAATTTTCCTAAGAGGTTTTATTTTTAGATTTATAGTTTAAAGTACTGAATTATAGATAAAAAATAGTCTTTGGTCTAAATTAATATTATAAATTAGATTTATTTTAATTTCAAAATAAATTGATAATAAATATAGTAATCTAATGTAGGTTATTGGAATCATTTAATAATTGAAATTATATAAAATAAATTATGGATCATTTTATCGCCCCTTTTACCTTCCTTCTATCAATGTTTCCAGGATAAGAACTAAAATTATTTTTTCTCATTCCCTGAATTTAATTTCAAAAAAACACACATGGTTGTAATTAGTTTCAATTTTTTGATCCGATGGGAACTACATAAAATTTTTTAATAATAACATTAGTTTATTTAACATGGTTTAGGGTAAATCAAATAATTTATGGTAAAAATAATATTAAAATTAGTATAAAATTACCCAAACACTTGTCATCATATAATTAGATGAGTTTTATTCGGCCAATGGAATCCCTGGGTTAATTTTGGGACAACATTTAACCACTTGTATGACTCTAATATAGAGATAAAATTATGTTTAATGAAAATAATCTTTTTTTATATTATTTGTATTTAACAAAAAAATATTTTTAATGTGAAGTAATATATGAGATATGGTCAACTAGAAATAGTAATTATAAAGATAAAAGTATTATATACATCATTTATATTTATTTATACTTTTAGAAAATATATTATTATATTAAATGGTGTCCCAATTAGGTTTCGTTAGTAGATTTTTTTAAATTAATAATAAAATAAATGATATCAATAATATTCACATAAATATCAAATGAAATACAAGATTCCATCCATGATTTTTTTGTGAAATGAAACGTTGGGTATTATTTAATGTAATTTTTATTAGGATTCATGTAGTTATAATTTTTAAAAAAGACTTGTAATAAATAATATCAAAATTCTCAATATTAATATTTTTTAAAAGTATTAATTTATTAATTTAATTAGAAATAATAAAAAATAAATCAAAAATCCAAATTGGTTATTATGAGGTCTAAAATGTCATAAACTATCCATTTACATAAAAATGTAATAATATATTTCAAAATTAATAAACATTTCATTTTTAATGTTTTATTACAATAATTATAATTAAATATATTATTTAATGTCAAATAAAAAGAAAAGATTTAATATCAAATCAAAAAATATGAATAAACATTAATAGTTGAGTGTATTAAAAACTATACTCATATTATCATTGATATAAATAACTTTTTTCAATATGGAATTATAAATTAATTGATATTTATGTAATATTGTAATAGATTTTTTGAGTGCTCCACCCTTCTCTTTTAAGAAGGAACCTCTCCATCGATTTTATTTACACCTCTAAATCCATTTCTCCTGACCAAAACCATCTCATTTCTCCTTCCAAAATTATTAGTTAAGTTATTGAGTCATGGTATTCTAATAATACCAACCCTACTGTACACAAGGAGATATTTTATGTTAGATCATCAAAGAAGGGGGGTTTTAGACACGTATGGAGGGAATCAAACATATAGTAAGGCTTCATTTAGAAATATCATTTTTATCAGAGTTTTTTATATGTCATTTTATACATTGAAATATTTATCATCCATGAAATTTTTTTAATAAAAATATTCCACAATATAATTACTATTACTCAATATTTCATTATTTTCATTTTTACACATGTTTTAATTTTTATAAAACTATTTTTGAAAAATAATTTTCTTTATTTTCCAACATACTAATTAAGGAATATTTTGATTAAATGAATTTTTCATTAACTAATGTGGTTTAATCAATAATTTTTTTTAATCATGATGCCTTAATGCTTTAATGCTTCTATTAATATGAAAAAAGGCCATTTTTCATAAGTAATGAATTCTTTTAAAATTGAAAAACTATTAAATGATTTCAATATAATAAATGTCTATATCTCTTAAGACATTATTAATGATTATTTATGTTTATTTTTATATATTTAAACACCCATTGTTGATTTTATACTTAAATGATATTGATTTGTTATGATACATTGGTCTATATATAGTAAAAGGGTGTCATGTATGTTTGATCATGGATATGCTATTTTTATACCATTCATGGATTATAGTTAATTAATTATCATTTCATATTGTATTTTTACTTATGAAGAATTAGGTTTCTCATGTTTCCCGTTTTCATATGAGGAATTAAATTCAAATAGTACATTATGGGTTTGGATGAATCTGATAAAATTTATATGGTATAGGGATGAGTTAAAAAATTACCAATAGGTAATGGAAAAGTTAATTAATGACCTTCCGGTTGGGGTCTAGTCAATGAAATCCCTCCAGGTTGGAGAATGATTTTTGAAATTACATCGATACATCTATTGGAATCATGAGACTAAATAGTTTCATTTAAACCAATTTATATATGGTTTCTTGGATGAATCCATGACAGTGTGACTATGATGTTCATAATTACTCATTCATTTATTATTAGATTTTTTATTTACAATGATTTTATTATTCGACTAGTATAACATCCATGTTAATTTCTAAAAGAAATTATATTATTTAATCTTTCCATATTTTTCTCAATATTATGTTTTAAAAAATTATGTTTTAGTATTATACATTCCTCAAATTATGATGATTATTTATAAAATCTTCATCTATATTATTTACCATAACATATCATCTGAGCTCACCTCATTCATAGGTGTTATATACCAAGAATGATAAGATGTGTATTATGAAAGATTTGTAGTTTTGAGATAGGATAATTAGGGAATTCTAAAATAATTATCTTTGTTCTATTTTGTTTTTTAAATTGTAATTTATTGTTCATGTATATAATCTATTTTCTATGAATGGTAATCTGATAGGCCCTTCAGAATTCGACTATAGTTTTTTTACCAAATATAATTATGTAAGGAAATGGAACCATGATACTATGGTGGGGGATGTTACATATATTTTCACAATGCTATGAAAATTTAATTTTGTTCTATAATGATAGGATGTGCCAATATTTTCGGCAACACTGTTTTCCCCTCACTCCAAAAAATCAGGCCACATACTTTATAAAATAATTTATAAATAACAGAGTAATATAATTCATCCAACAAATATTAGATATAAAACCACCAACATCAAACTCAGTTTTCATATTCCCACAACCAAATCCACAAACTAGAAAAGAACACAATGCCAACAATACATGCCCTGATAATGATTCCCAAATCCTAAAATCACATCCATGAAATAAATAATATATTGTAATTGGTAGATCATGAAATTCCTCAATGAACATGCACCTTCCATACATTAATGATAATAATATTTCCCTGATGAAAAAAATTGTATATATTATCGTGAAATGTTAAACAATTTTATCATCATGGATTAGGAGATCCAAAAATAATAAAAGGAATGGTTCTTCTCTGACCAACAATACTAAATAAGAATAATTATTACTCACCCAATAAGATGCACTACAACTGCAACATAGATCAATATTAGAATGAAATTACCTAAAAAAGTTGAGGTCTCTAATATTTCATTCAATTTATCATTGTTCATGAGAGGAAAAACATTCCCTTGAAGTAAATAATATTCATCTAAGAATCACCCTACCAAAAAGGATCTGATAATTACATAGTGTATACCTATTTCATATAGTTTATTCCATGAAATAAAAAAAATTAAGAATTTTTTTCCTCATATTAATAACATGATTTTTTATAGATTCATGTCTTGTAACCTATTCATGGAAGGAAATAAATTCTCATAAATTAATCTAGTCCACAACTTATTCTTTCTTTCCATTATATAATGTGTACAAATTACTAGGCATGTAATATTCTTACATCGTTCATTGATTCACGATGTATTTCTGGTGACCATTAAGTGACATGTAACCATTACAAGGTTTGTATTAAATTCAAGTTTTGAAATCGTTATGTGGTGTAAAATTACCCAAGATATAGTAAATAGTAAATATTTTACTCAAAATCCAAAACCAATATTAGAATCCTTTGAAAATTCTATAAACCCCATAACACCATTAATGTTCTTATACCCAGACTCAATTAATTCATAAAAAACATATATGCATGAACATTAGGTCATTTTACTCAGAATATTATCTTCATACTCAAGAATCATACAACACACACAAATAAATTTGAATACAGAAAAATATATCGGACATATCGAAAATATATAATGTGATGTAATAGAGTTGTATGAAATCATCTGAGAAAAAATCTAGGTAATAATCCATTTTAGGTGGTAATGGGTGTTATAGTTCACTGCTCTATTAAGAGAACCATATAGACCAAATGTACTTTAATATCCAAAAAATTTCTATAATATTCCCAAACAATATCAAACTAAAACTTTATTTAAAAAGGTATAACATATTCCAATCACATAAAAAAGGTACAATTACACTTTTTTAATTGAATTATATGTGGATCCAAAAGTATCATAGGAAAAAAGAAGGAGAAAAATGACATCAGAAATACATATCACTAATATTATACAATCCCAATGAAATATATACCCTACCACCAACACATGTCAATTTGAGAACAAATAATATGATCAAAAAAATTCATGATATGTGTATCAATATCTGGAAACATTTGGTAGGAATCATCAAGATTCTTTAAACTATAAAAACCATGGGTATAAATAATAAATGGAGATGATCATGAATAAAAAATCTGTTGATCATGTCTACATAATTTAAATAATAACTCTATATAAAAAGTTCCCTCTATACCATTTTTGGAGTTTTTCTCATTTCTTAGACTAATCATGTGGTAATAAATCCTAAAACTTATATTATTTCAAATAACAATACCCTCAACATGCTCAATGTTGAAACATTGATGATATATCCATTTTATTAAACTAGTTTACACCATACTAATCCCACATTCTCTCTATATGTCTTGATCCTTTGTCAACTCATGACTGAGATAACGTAGAAAAATTATAAGATATTTCTTTTCCTATTAAAATAATGACACTCCCTTTGTTGGGTAGTACATGTACGATTGTATTTCACATCTCAAACATAATGAATGATCTAGTGAAAAGACCAATTATTCTCTAGAATAGATGAACCAATTTTTTTATTAGACATAAAAGGAACATAATATCATATATCTTATTCCTACCACTACATGACCCCCTAGAAATTCCACTCTAAAGGAGGCCAAAAAATCATAGTTGAATACCTTCTCTATTTTCATCTATTTAATTGTTACCAATCGAATTAAAATAATGGGAAATATCAAATTATGAGGATAGAAAAAAATATATACCTACCAACTCACCTAATTATGATGGTCAATCGAATAAATCATTGTCTTATGGAAATTATTTTAGGTCAACAACTGGTAAATGCAGAACAACTCCCAAAAATGTGTTATATAAATGTGCACTAATGTCATCACTTATTAGTGAACAATGGTCTCGTGTTCCTTATCCAGACTCATTGTTTTAGGAATACAATCCCATGACATTTCACCCTGAATTCTTTCAATGAGAAATAATTATCTATCCATGCCTATATTATCCTACCCCACTGTTTGATCCCATTAATCTTTTGGGAACATAAACCTTTATGTTCACCCCATTGTTATAGGGATGGTGAGGATTTATTTTTTTCTTGGAAGGTTTTAGATGTTGTAAAATCTTTTATGTTTATAATTTTCAAGTGAAAAGGGTCTATAAAAATATGACATGTTATGCAATACAATTACACAATTTTTACTATTTAAATGGGGATAAAAATTACCATAGGTGATTGTTTTTTTGGCATAACCCACTACATATAATTATTCAACATATAATGGAATTAAACATCATGGCATTCCATGAGATGTAAATTAAATGGTATTGTATGGGTCATTTTAGTTTCATTACATTATGCATACTTCCCCCCAAAAAACCATTAGATGACTAAATTTATTCATCACTAATTGTTGTAGATTAGTGGTAAATGCATTTTCTCTACTGTCATTATTGGTTTTGTTCATTTTATGTCTATTGAGTGTGGGGATTGGGTGGTCAACCATAAATGATCATGATGCAGGTGGTATAATTTTCCAATCCCCTAGTCTTGATTATAGTTGTTTCTATGGAATTGTGAAATAGTAATTTCCATGTTTCGGAATCACATATTGAATTGGAATAAATAATTGGTCAATTATTTAATGGAATAATGTGATTGTGAAATTGATTGTATTTTGTGATTACGAAATAGGTAAACTAATTGGAATCCATACTTGATTGATAAATGAGATTATGTAACTGATAAAATAAATGGAAATGACGGATTGTTTGTGTTATCCGTGAATATTCAATGGTTTGTATGACTAATTAAAGATAAATGGTTTAAATGATTGAATTGATGATTGAAATGGTACACCATGATGTTAACAATTTTAAGAGGGTTAATGAGGATTAACCTTATTAAATGTGATATATGTGATTGAATGGTAAATGGGGTGTTGGAAATTTATTGATGCTTCAATAGACAAAATGGTGCTAGACATGGAACTTTCTGCACAAAATCATGCATATGAAAATTATTGTGTTGGACAAGGATTGATGTTTCAAAATCCCATGGGTTGGTCAGAATGGAATTCTAGGCCCAAATGAATTCATGTGAATATTATTGTATGGGTCATTATCTTATTAATCAAAATACCTTGGGTTTTGGGATATGGACTGATTCTTCCAATAACATAGGGTTATAGACAACGAATTCAAGGCCTAATAATAGTGCCCTTGGACTATGGTTCAATGTAGAAGAGATATAAATGGAAATCATAGGGATAATGGAAGCCCGTGTAATAATGAACTTTTTACCTTATGTGTTATGGGTCACACCCTCGAATGGGCCAATAGAGGTATTTATGGTTTTGCAGTAATCTTGAACCCAATAAAATATGTTTTTAAATAAATAATAACTGAACATGAGAAAATTTTAAATTATTGATGTAATATTATTCAATATAAAACAACATACACTATTATTGACTTGATTCTTTTGTGAAGTCATTTTTGGTGGCCTAATGAGTTGTACTGACACCCTAAACATTTTTTTTCAGATCAATGCCGAAATAGAAATCATGTTTTTGTTATAGTTTAAGGTAAAGGGTCTTAAGATAGATACTTGATTTGGGAAGGATCGTGGAAGAGGGAAGTAGACATTGTGGTGGGACCTAAATTTCTATTTTTCAATGTCTATATTATGGTTTTTCTTTTTACACTGAACACATATAGGGAATGGAATATCAAATGTTTTTATTATGGTTAGTTATCCATGTTTCAGGATAAACATCTATTGTTTTCCTATATTTGATATATTGTTATTCCAATTATTATTTATCATAATATATCTATTTTAAAATATTTATGATATATTTAAACAATGATGCAGAGTATATAAACTCCCCATGATGGACTGACTTGGAGAATCTGCTAAGTGGATGCCAGTTCGAGATGTCACAAAGTGGTATCTACGGAGTTTTTTGTTCTTTTTATTTGTATTACTATTTTGGAAAGGTAGAAGAAAGACGTGAAAGATTTAATCCTTAGTGTGCATGGGATATCTAACTACTATGTCTTGGTAAAATCCAAGTATACGTGGTTGGATTTTTTTATAGATATGTTTTGATAAAGATGGATGTTTTTTCACAACCATTGACAAACATGTTGTGTGATTTTATTATTTCTGAATTTTTCTATGATTTTATATCATTTACAGGTATGGAATGAGATTTGTCTGAACACTTATCATTTTAGTAATCTAGGATTAATTGTGACATTAATCATTTTATGAAGGCACATTAAATTATGTTCTCTATTTAATGTACACATGAAAAAATTAAATTATAATTATTTTAATATCATGTGTAAATTTAATGGAAAAAGGTGTATGATATGAATTTGAAAAAGTAAAATGATGCTAAATAGGATAATGTGAGCTGTATTGAATGGGTGTCTAATTAAAAATCTTCATAAGAAAATATTTTTAATCTTTGATAACCAGGACCTATTTGTGGGATGGTTACAAATAGTGCCATCACATTAGTTTTGATCTTGTGTCTCGTTATCATGGGTAATTTGTTATCGATATTTTAGAAACAATCTCATAAAACTTGTAAATTTTTATTTTGTTTCCTAAAATGTGTGTTCGTAATTAATGTTATTTTAATCCCGAAATTCACTTTTTAATAGGATGATAGGAAGAAATTACATTACATGACCCACTAGTAGTGGATCCTGATACTTTTATGGTTCGAGATGTGGAATATAGAGAGATGTTTTGTGAGAATATTTATCTCATAATGTAGATTATAGAATGAGAAACATGGTGGGATGTGAAGTGTCTGTATGACCGTAAAATGGAGTTACCATTGTAATAACCAACTAATTATTCACATAAGGGTGGATAAAATTATGTTTGGTGGTAGACTAAGTATATCAAGATGATGCATTTCCACTTAGGGACTATTATTAAGAGTAGAGTCAAACTAGAAGGTTTTGGGTTATGTGTCTAGGAGAAGTGTGGTTTAGGCATCCAAAATCTAGTTGGAAAGTAGAAAAATAAGAAGTTTAAGGACATTAAAGAGAATTTCATGGAGTTCCATTGACCTGATATTCTCAGGGATTAGAGGGTAATTATGGTCATTAGGCTGTCTAAGAGGAAAATGATTGTGATGAACTAAAACAGACGTTTTATTGATTTGTAGTTCATTGTTTCAGTGTTGGATGGAGATGAGTATACTGTTGGGAAATAATTTCAGAATGGGGTAAAATGTGAAATTGAGTCCCATGATATCATATATAGGTAAAATGTGTTTGTAATGTGGTTAAATATGCTGTCATATTTGATGGAAAACTTAAGTAGACTTCTAGTTATGAATATGTGGTTCTAACCGCACAACAAGAAGGTGGTGGAACTAAGGGTTTACAATGTTAAAAATGGCGTTTGTTTTGTCATTTTATTGAATCCACCTAGATTTGACTCAAGATATTACAATATATATGATATTATCATACTTTATTAATATAGTATAGCAGGAGGCATCCTTTCGTAATGGCCACGAAATGTTTCGGTCAAAAAAATCAGAGAATAGAGAAAGTTGTTTTGGGTAGACGATGATGCGCCAATGATTGAAGGTGAATGTGAATGTGTTGTGAAATATATGTTATAACATCATCATATAAAAATATGGAAAATTAATGTGTCATGGGAATAATATTTTTTTGAAAAATATGGTTTTCAAAACAAGATGATTTATGCGCACGATGACAGTGTATAAGAATGTTACGCATAAAATTATTCAAAAAACTTGATTGTGTACATATTTGTTTTTGATCTCAATAGATCTAAATATTGAAAATGAATGACATTCATGAAAAATGTGAAATTGAAAAAAAAGATACTATGCACCATGTTTGATGTCAAAATCGGGATTACACACATAAGGGTTGGTGTGCAGGGAATATGCAAGTAGAAATGGAAAAGTATATAAATTAGAGGTCAGCCCAATAAATTGTACACTACTATAATTAGAGGTATTTGCGATGGTCTATTTTCGATGGGATCCTGTGGAAAATAGGCTTTAGTAATAGGGACCTGTCACAAAAAGCTCGTTGTAAAAAACTGCGTCGCAAATACTATTTTTAAAAATTTATATTTAAACTATTTTCTACGGGAGCCCATCGTAAAAGTTATCATTGAAAATACTAAAAAAAATTCAAAGTATATATATATATATTTATTATAATTATGAATAAAAAAAATATATAAAAATTATTAAAAAAATAAAAAAATAAAAAATATAAATATTCTCAATATTATCAAAGAAATATAAATAATTTATCAAATATTATAATTATTATTTTTTTGTAAAAAAAAATTAAATAATATAATACTAAAAAAACATATTTAGTAATAATATAATGAATGAAAATATAATAATAATATTACTAAAATAATAAAAAAAATTAAAAAAAATTAAAATTTTCAATGTTTACAATAAAATCATAAAATATTATTATTATTATTATTAAAATTAAAAAATATAAAAAAATTAATACTAATAATAAATAAAAAATTATTAAAAACTATTGTGCAATATTTACACCAATATAAAAGACAGAAACTGTAAATAGTTCATATAATAATAAATCTTGAAATCAAATGTTTCCTACAAAAAAATTGATGGAGTCGTCTTCTAGAGCAGGTGGATAAGATGTAGGAGATGGTGGAGGAAACTCCATCCCAATACTATGAGTCTAACAGCGCATGTACTCCATCTTCTAGTGAGGATGCTGCTGCCATCCACGCATCTCCTCCATGGGCTGCTGCTGCTTCTGTTGCCACTGACACATCTCTTTATACTGCTTCTACAAAATCTCAATAAGCTCAGTCTAAATTCTCAATTGCTCCTGATACTGTGAGACAGAAGATGATGCATCTCTATGATATCCTCTCGAGCTGGACGCCGATATCACAATGGTAGTATAATATGTATCGGGAGTATAATGACTGATGTTACCAACTTCAAGGACCTTCTCAAAGCCATACAAAGTCACCTATATCCATGCCGCCTCATTGAAATTGTGGGAACTGGTCTGATCAGTCATCTCATCCTGACTCTTAGCCTGTGTCTGAGAGGTCTCAACCTCATATGACTCCTAAAATTCAATTTGAAATTAAAATTGTGAAAATATTATATGCAGTTATTTTTTAAACTGAAAAAATACTAACCACAATCTGATATTGTCGATCATCACAAATCTCTCCAGTGGATAGATCATTTAACATCATCCGATAAACGTTGTATTCTGTATTATTGGGATTCATGACTGCCTATAGAAATATAAAATAAACTGTTTATATTAAAAGATATATAAAATAGTTTAAAATGATAATTACTAGATGCTTTCTATGCATACTAAATGTACGGATTCCAGCTTGATGTGCTACCTCATGTCTCCCCCGGTTCTGCCGACCCACTGAAGATCTCTTTTTAAATACACCACTAGACCAGTGTAAACATAATCCATCCCATACATGAGATGAAATATAATCTTTTTAGTGGTCTCTACATGACTCATCAATCTTTGTCAGCCATGCATTCTTAATAGTCGTTCTTCTCAAATGAAGCAAAAACTTATGGAAATGGTCGCACATAGACACCTTCCATGCTGCATGGATAACTTCATGCTTGTTATCTTTGATGGAATACAATAAAACCTACAAATAATTTATAATATTACCTTATTAATAATATAAATTTCAAATAAATATTATTTATTTACATACCATCCAATGACTGAACATGTCTAGCCACACATCAACGAGAATCTGTTCCCATGTGATCCATGGCAGAGAAAAATAATTGCACAAGATAGGGCTCCTTTGTCCAACATGTACTTGCACAAAACATTGAAAAAGGAATAAATAATCAAATAATTATTATATATATAATTATAATAATGAATGATTACTAAAATAGACTTCTTAGTATACCTCTATATGCGTGGATCGAATACTAGACGTGCATGTCGACTGGGGATAGGGACTGGAATCATCAGTCATGCAAGACGGTGCCCCCTCCACGTACCTCCGGAACTATCAGTAGGCTGAGGGTCAGATAACCCATAATCCCTATCATCTAAAGGTAGCTCACCCTCCCTCAACTCGCGAAATAGATTATGATCCATCTAAAACACAAATGTATAGTTAATAGAAGATAGTTGAAAATAACTATTATATATAGATAATATTAGTTATGATTATAAGTATCATTTAACTGTGTCAATTTCCATCATCGTCCTCATCTCCATAGTTGTCAATTTAAGTGTATTCATCTTCCTCCACAACATCATCAATTTCCATATGAGTTTCAGTTTCATTATATCTTGTCATTTAACGTTCATTTGCAACATCAATAACATATTTGAAATTATTGAACCTTAATTTTTGGGTGTCATCATAGATATAAAAGTCTCTTTATGAAAAAGATGGATTTTGAGATTTCTCTTGAAAAATTTCAATTCCATCCACTTCAACGGAACAACATTCAGTATGAGTAAACTGATTTTCCCAAAAAAAATATTATGATCCACCAATCTCTCAAGTATCTTAATGTAGCATAGTACATTACTTAATAAATTTGATGTTCCTATTTAGCCTATTAAAAGGATCATTTACTTTAATAATAACTTTATAATAAATATCGAGGATTCCATGATTTTGATGAACACACTAGCCTCTCTCAGTATCCAATTACTGACATTTAAACATCATTATTTATATTTTTCCTTGATAACACATCTCAATAATTTAATCCATAATGTCATAAAAGTCAACTGGAGGTTCTCTGTGATGTGATACTCTAATGAAAACTCTCTAGTTCAATGTTTATTTTTTGATTCTCCATATGCACATGTGTGAAATGGAGAACCATTTTCCACATTTGGATTATAATATTTAATCATTTCGGATGGTGGGTAAATCAATATATAGAGTCACTTTTCTATTTTATGAACACGTTGATACATTTTAAAATTTGTAATACAATTATCAATATAATAAATAAAAAATGGAATTGATATTAAACCGTCAATAATTTATGTTACCATTTTTTTGATAGCACTGAGGAATTTTTTTATCAGCGTTCTTCAAAATCCACTACTGTAATTTGGAGAAGTTGTTTCTTGATATGATTATCTTATAATCTATAAATAAAATAATTTTACATACTATATCATAAATTATAGAATAAGTCATATAAGTACTAATAGTACAAATTATTTTAGTTCTTCACAATTGAGCAGAACATAAGTACGAGCACTGTGATGTTCATCATCTAAAATTCATTGTCCATGAACTCCATAGAAGCCATGATTTGGATTATTAAAAACTGATATGTTATTTTCAATTTCTCCATTATCAATCCCCTCATTACGTCTCATGTGATTTTTTTAGGGATATTCAGATTCAAAATTATGAGAGAAGAAAAAATCAATTTCTTCTTGAAAATAATCTTTAGAAATTGATACTTCAACTGATGCTTTGATAAGTACTTTTTTATTCAATTTTAGCATGAATGTCTTGAATTTGGTACATCCATAGAAACTTTACTAGACCTTTACAATTAGATTGATGTGGAAAATGTAATTTCAGATGTACCATTGAGTCAAAGAAAGCAGGTAGAATGATTTTTTCTACTTTAAATATAATTACAGAAACATCTTCCTCCAGTTTTCTTAGCGCATCATAGTCTATTATTGCTAAACAAATATCTCAAGAAATATGATATGTCTGTTATCGAATCCCAAATAATATAATTTAACCAACCTTTGAATCTAGTCAATATATGACTTTGCATTATAACATGACAATCATGGCTTTTTAATCCTGTAATATAACCATTTTTAACACATCTACCCAAAATAGATACATAGCCATTTATAAGTCTCAAATCTGCAATCCACTAACAAAATACCAAGTGACTCTCTTTGGAAAGATTATAAGCTTCTTTTGTCTTCGTTAACCTATATGATCTGACATTTTCAAATTTTTCAAGTTCGGGTTTCCTAATAATATGGGCAGGATGTAATCAGGCCTATATAGTATCTTTGGTCTTACCTGGTGTATCCAAAACTGTATGAAATACATTATCAAAATAGTTCTTCTCAATTTTCATGACATACAACATTTGGATGACCAACAAATCAGACCAATATTAAATATACAAAAAAATATTTGTTTTATCCCATTATGTTCTGTCCCAAAGCCATGAATTTTCGGTTGGTTTACTGTTGTCCCAAATGTGATTAGATTTTATGAAAATATAACTAATTTTAACTCTTTAACTGAGATCATTTTTGGATGTTCATCCCTTTCAATTGAACCTTTTCTGAAATGATATTTGTTCCTTTGAAAAGGCTGATCGATTGGAATAAATTTGCGATGACAGTCAAAATAGAATGGTTTTTCTCTATTGATGATCATACATGCTTTGTTGTCTTTCATACAGTAAGGGCACGATTTCAGGCAATGTGTACTCTAGCCAGATAATATGCCATATACTGAAAAGTCACTAATCTTCCATATTAATGTAGCTTTTAATATGAAATTTTATTTCTTAGAAACCTCATATGTACAAACACAACCACTCCACAATGCATTTAACTCATCAATAAATGGATTCAAATAAACATAAATATTTTTTTTAGAATGTCCTATGATTAATAAGTTCAAAAATATATTGGGATCCTTATTCAACATATATAGAGGTAAATTGTACAAAGTTATAAATACAGGCCAATATGACTACTAACATCAATAAGAACCAAATAGAAAGAAACCATTAGTAGAAACACCCAATCACACGTTTCGGGCTTCAAAAGAAAAAGATGGATGTAGACTGTCAAAATATTTCCATGAATCACCATCAGATGTATGATTCATGATTTTATTAGTTGAAATATTGGTTACGTGTTATGACATCATTGAAATTGTATTCTAAGACATATATAAATGCTTCCACCTATGTGTAAGGGAGAAAAATCGGAACTATTTTACTAGAATCGATCTAAACTTCACTGATTGAGCTTCCTTATGCCTCGATTGTCCACATGTGGCTCAACAATCCAACAAATCATTTTCACCATAATATAAGATGAAATAATTTGGACATGAATTAATCTTTTAATTACTATGGTCCCAATTACGAACCAACCTATTTCTCTCATAGTAATTTGATGGCAACATGTTTCCTTCAGGTAACATTGTTTTAACTAAAGAAAATATTTGATCAAAACAGTTGTTTTACATTTCATTATCTTATTTATTAGCCATAAACTTTGTAACTGCTTCTAATTTTCTTACCTTACATCCAGAATTTAATGCATCCTTAGCAGACCTCAATAACTCATAAAATTTAGATGGTGCCAACACAAAGGTTAAATCAATATCACCATGAGTATCAGTTTCTTGAATAGATGGACCTACAACATCATCTACTGAATTTTGAAACCATAAAGGATCTGGAATCGTGTTATTAGTATTTTCTCTGGAATAGTGTTCACCGTGTTGATACCAAAATACATAATCTAGTTGAAAGCCATACCGAAAGAGATGTCCCCAAACCTTGTCATGCGTGTCCAACGTTCTCCGCGAAATTTTTTCACAAGGAAACATTATTGTTCCTTCTGAAAAATATTCTGATTTGGATGATTCAAAAGACAATAATTCTTCAACACTATCAATATATATAGGATTTATACTAGAACAGTTTGTATTTTTATGATGATTTATCCTAGAATGATCATCTAATAATGATTATTCTCTACTTCCTTATTCCATATTATTTTAAGAAATATAAAATCATTAATGTATTTGAATAATATTAAATTATAAAAACACTATCTTCAAAAAAGAATAAAAATTTACATGTACATTTGAACAATTACCATTACATACGAGTGACACAATTTCCAGTGGATTGACGACTACTCTTTTGTCTGACGACTCATTTAATTTCAACTTTCTCACAGAGAAATCACAATGAATAAACTACTCGGAGGTACGCATATTCATATCGTGCATACAAGAATGGATATGCGTACCTACGAGTAGAGTCTACATTGTAATTTCTATGTGAGATAGTTTCACGTAAATGAGTTGTCAGACAAAAAATCCCATTTTTTGTCGATGAATCATCTACATGAAACTGTCACCTCCTGAACACATTATAAAAAATGTGGTCCTACGAATGCATATTCAAACCCATGCATATGAAATTGGATATTCATACGTAGAATCGTACTTTTAATAATGTTTCGATCCGGTGAATGTTGGAAAGAGAAGATTCATCGAGAGAAATGGGCACCCTCAATCCACTGGAAATTGTGACATGTTATTAGAAGTTATTACAATTTATTAAAATTGATTTTATTCTTTTTTGTTCCTAATTTCTCCTAATTGTTCTTAATTATTCATAATGGTTCCTAATAGTTTCTAATTTTTCTTAATTGTTCCTAACTATTATTAATTTTCTGAATTGTTCCTAATTGTTCCTAATTGTTCATAATTGTTTCTAATTATTCTTAATTGTTTCTAATTGTTCTTAATTATTACTAATTGTTTTTAATTATTCTTAATCCTTCATATTTATTCATATTTATTCATAATTATTCTTATTTATTCTAAATTATTACTATATATTTCTCATTATTACTATTTATTATAAATTATTCATATTTATTACAAATTATTCTTATTTATTACTAATAATTCATATTAATTAATATTTATTCCTATGTATTACTAATTAGTCATATTTGTTACTAATTATTCCTATTTATAACAAATTATTTTTATTTATTACTAGTTATTCATATTTATTACTAATTATTCCTTTCAACTGCTAATTATTCTTACTTATTATTAATTATTCATTTTTATTCCTAATTATTCATATTTATTCCTAATTATTCATATTTTTTCCTAATTAATCCTATTTATGGATAATTATTCCTATTTAATTATAGTTATTCCTATTTAGTGTTAATTATTCCTATTAATTCCTAATTATTCTCATATATTACTAATTATTCCAATATATTACTAATTATTATTATTTATTCCTAATTATTCCTAATTATTCCTAATTAATAAAATTTAATCATAATTATTCATATTTATTACTAATTATTCTTATTTATTACTGATTATTTATATTTATTACTAATTATTCTTATTTATTGCAATTTATTGTAGTTTATTTCTAATAATTCATATTTATTACAAATTATTACTATTTATTACTAATTATTACTATTTATTACTAATTATTCCAATTTATACCTAATTGTTTTTATTTATTACTAATTATTGATATTTATTTCTAATTATTCCTATTTATTCCAAATTATTATTATTTATTAGTAATTGTTCCTTTTTATTACTAATTATTCCTATTTATTAATAATTATTCAATTTATTAGTAATTATTCCAATTTATTACTAATTATTCATATTTATTACGAATTATTCCTATTTATTTTTAATTATTTCTATTTATTCCTAATTATTCCTATTTATTCCAAATTATTCCTATTAAATACTAATTATTCATATTTATTACTAATTATTCCTATTTATTACTAATTGTTATTATTTATTCTTTATTATTCCATTTTATTCTTAATTAGTTATATTAATTACTTAGCATTCCTATTTATTCATAATTATTTCTATTTATTCCTATCTATTCATATTTATTACTAATTATTCAAATTTATTAATAATTATTCATCTTTATTACTAATTATTTCTATTTTTTACTAATTATTCTTATTTATTACTAATTATTCCTATTTGTTACTAATTATTCTTATTTATAACTAATTTTCCCATTTATTACTAAATAATCTTATTTATTACCGATTATTTCTATTTATTACTAATTATTCTTATTTATACATATATATTTATATTTATTCCTAATTATTCCTATTTATTACTATTTATCGCTATTTATCGCTAATTAATCTTATTCATTACTAATTATTCCTATTTATTACTAATTATTTCTATTTATTAGTAATTCTTCATATTTATTTTTAATTATTCCTAATTATTAATAATTATTCCTGTTATTACAAATTAATCCTTTTTATTACTAATTATTCTTATTTATTACTAATTATTCGTATTTACTACTAATTATTCTTATTTATTACTAATTATTCCTATTTATTACTAATTACCTGTAATTATTAATAATTAACAGAACTATTAATAATTAGCATTAATTGATATTAATAACTATAATTTTCCACTACTAGTTACTAATTACATGTAATTATTTATATAAAACTGTGGTATTTGTTAGTAATTATTAATTGTTACTAATTATTAATTATTAATAAATATGAAGAATTAGTACTAATAATTTCAATTTATTATTACAAATAAATATTTATAACAATACAATTTAAATATAACTTAATCACAACTAATCGAAAATAATTAAAATTATCATAAAAATGAAATAAAATATAAATTAAATAAAATATAAATACCTTTAAACTTGATCACTTATTGGTGTAAAAGACATCACAAATTCTCTGTAAAACACTAACTCAGAGATCTTTTCACTCAAAAAATAATTTTTTGAGAGAGAGAGGAAATAAAAAATGAAGGAATGATAATGAAAAACAGAGTAGGGTATATATTGGTATGATTAGTTGCAATGGGATTATTTGCGACGGGAACCGTCACAAATAAATTTGACCACATTAATTGTTGTTGGTGGTTAAAAAAGTATTTTCAACGGGCCCCATTACTTAAATTGTCCTACTGACACACTTTTTGTGATATAACAAGATCCCATCACAAAACCCTATTAACTGCCACATGTATTTGCGATTGGACAACATCCCGTTGAAAAAACTCATTTACCATTGCAGGTATTTGCGACATGGACATTTTCACATCTCAAATAAACTTCCCTCAATTTGGAAGGCATCCCACACCAAACTTCGCATTACCTTTTGTGACGAGACACCAAATCTTGTCGCAAATAACCTGTTATTTGGGACAGGTTGAACCCCACATCTCAAATAACCTCCGGGATGGACTATTTGTGATGAGAATTAATCCCGTCACCAAAAGCCTGTCGCCAATGCTAGTTTTTCTCGTAGAGGTATGATGTTAACAAAAAAATGGATGTATCCACCTCACGAAAGTGTTGTGCACAGAATAAATACTGGAAAAAAAATCTTGTGCACAAAATTTTCCATCCTTCTAACATGACCATGTGAATGGAATAGTGAGGTTGTGTGAAATATAAGGGTTACATGAAATAAATATTAGACGAAAATCATAAAAAATTCCCAGAATAATAGTTTTTTGTCCTTAAGTTCTTGTGTTATGATAGTATAAGGTTCTAAATATTCAGTTTGTTTGATTAGTTCTTGAATTTACATAAATTGAGTACTACAGTTCAAGAACAGTCTCATTCTTGTTAGGGACAATGTCTTCAATTCCAATATAAAAAACAATCATTATGTATTTATAATTAGAATGATGTCAACCAATCAAGTGATCTGGGTTGAATTAGTGGATGTTTTCTTAGGGGGTGAGTGTGCATTCTCCAAAAAATCATGTAAAGGTAGTGTTCATTTCATATATTGACTATTTATGAATTATTTTATTATAGAAAACTGATGATTAGTGAATTTATGTATAACCATCACATTATCAAAATTTATTTATTATTCTATACAATAGAGTTAAACAATGTATGAATATTGATTTATTTATTTGGATATGAATGTTTAAATTACTACACATTTCCATCAGATAGTTTTATGATGTTCTCACCTACCTCGGAACAGGATCAATCACATAAAAGGAAATGTTGACACAATCGTTCACACTTCCCCTCTCAGGTTGTTCTAATGTCCTACAAGAGGTATCATAGCCATGAAATACCTATGTATGATTCTCTATAGTAAATCTATGTTCCTTTTGATGAATTTATTTTCTTTCTAGGGTCAATAATGTTGTTCACGACTGATGCAGATTAATTTATCTATGATAAGAAGTTTATATCTACCATTAACTTTTTTAATAAGAATAATAATGATGGTAGATAGTTGTTGAAGTCCCTCTTATCAAATGTATTGGTAGTATCTAGTAATTGGTATATTTTTAGAAATGAGAATATATCATGCATGAAATGAAAAGAGTTGGTTGATCTGGTTTCTGTCATAGAGATATAAATCCATTATACTGCATGTTAATCAAATATTTTTGGTTATTATGAGGAACATGTAAAAATTTATTAATTTTTTCTGAAAAATAACCATCATATAAAATATTTTGATGCTGATAAATCAACCACCACATAAAAAATTTAACTTATAAAATAATAAATTTTATTCATGATATTCTCTATGAAAGATCGTCCCTTGTTTTTTGAGTTAATTTATGGATGATGGAAAATATCACCCAACTATAAAGAGAAGCCGATTATTTTAAAAAGGGAAATAAAGGAAAAATTATTGAATGTTTACTGCTCCATTAAAAGGTTTTATCCATTAAAGAAACAATACGGTAACTTGAAATATGTACTTAAAATACATTAGTGACGTTTAAGATAAATAAGGATCAAAAAGACACCTGATTAAAAGATCAATACTATTAAAGAGAGGTTGACGAATTGTACATATGTTATGGTTTTGAAATTTTAATAAATATCATATAAGATCAAATAATATGGGTCTTTGATTAATAATAATGTAGTGCATCCTAAATATGATGTTGTTATATAGAATAATTATTGTAAATAAAAAGTTATTATGATTGATGATCATAAAATCATCCTCAATATAAAATGTTTTGATTTAGAATATTTGTTGCCCAATATTGAGAAGAAATATATTGAGACTTCGCAATGGAAGGAAACACAATATATATCTTCTCAATGTTCCCTGGATTATTATAAAGTGAAATGTCCTCCAACGTGAGATAAAAAGATCTTAACAATCATTGATGATCTATCTCTTGTATTTTATAAGAAATATGTACCATCTATACCAATATATTTTAATTCTTCTAAATCTATTATCAGTTTCATTTCAGATTATACGACAAATACTAATCATGTATGGATAATGTAACATGATTTGAAACATACCAAAACAAGTATGGTAGATAATAATAACATTATAGAATCCATTTTCCCTCAAATTTAATAACATATCTTGATTAAGGTACAACCCACTTATATGAATGGTTTATGAAGATCAAGGATTATTGATCAATATTGGTGCCACAACATATTTGGGAATTTTTCATTGGAATTTTGTTATAATAATCTAAATTAAAATGAAAAAAATGAATCCTCTCTTAAGGGGAAACAATCTATCGAAGAAGAAGACACATCCATATGTATAAAATAATATATATACTACCAATATATTTTTGGAATAATTATGAGATATATAATGTTTCAAATAGATGATTCCAAAAGGTTTGGTACATGTATAACTAAAAAAGTATTCAAATTTTTTGAACGAAAAAATACCAACAAATATGACTATTTATGAATAATCTCCATTAGGATGAAATCATAATATTATTGGGAAAAAAATTCTACGAAGAAGATCTCATGTATTTATTTTGAGACACACATATATTTTAAATTCATGAAGTCGAAGGCTACTGAATTCAAAACAACATTCAATGATATTTTAAACATCAAAGGACCCATGTTGAAGACCCAAAACAGTCTTTAACAGTTCTTATTGATCTGTTAGTTATTTTTCAAAATGATTTGTAAAGAACGGAAAAAACAAGCTGATAAAAAATCTATAAATGGTTCAAAATGAAAAAAAATTATTTGACCCAATGAATAAAAATAGAATGTTTATTTTTCAAATAATAGTCAACTCTTATGATTAAAAAGTTCTCTTTGAGAGATTCATGAAATCCATTGACATTTCAAAAGGTTGTTTAAACTATATTAAAGAATAAGAATAAATTCCAAAGAGAAGTAGAATGTATCATTAATGAAAAATATTAGTAAAAAAATTCTCCAAAAAATCAGATTTTAATGTGATGAGATCAATGCTACCAAAACATAAATCAGAAAAGGGTTTTAGATGTGAAATCACGAAGACTACAAAAAAGATAGAATCATGGTTGATAATATCATATCAAATATGTCATACATATTGTTGAATGAAATACGATACAACTTATTCTCATACGTATTGTTTATTGTTCTGTTTTTATAAAGTGGGAAAATGAATGATGAGGGATGTCCATAGGTAGAGAACCTGAGAAGAATTTATGGTTGTCTTGTGTAGATATCCTAGATAATGAAATAACCATATATAAATAATTCCTTATATTAGTATCCAAATACATAGAGGATGGAAGATACTTTTTTATAATGATGAAGATGTTCTATTCTATAAATATGGGATAATGAAGGAATCATTTTTCCTTTATCAAATTTTAGGTATCATGGAGAACATGTGATAAGGAAGATTATCATTGGTAGTGTTGGGAATGATTTTTAGTGTGGAATGCCACATGTTAAAGATCAATTGTGATGTATTATCCATAAATAAATTTAATTGCTTCTATTCATGAAGATGTCATCCACTAGGAATATGCTGAGAACAGTTTACCTTTAGGGGGAGGAAAAGGAAGAATATTGTAGAATCATTATTTCAATTGGAATCAATGTTAATCAATCTGATGATTTCATAAATATCATGTCATTAGAAATGTTATGCCTCTCTTAATCATTATGCCTTTTTATCTCACAATAAAGATATTTATGTAATGGTTGATTAATTGAATTAATTAGTGACATAAGAAGAATGATTGAGACCAAATTACACTTATCCAACATATTGTAGCTTACTATTTTTGATATATTTGATGAAGTGAGCATTTGATTTTTAGGCTGGTTTCTTGGATTGGACATCGCCAAGATGACGTGATCAAAACGGTGCCTAATTTCCCAATGGAGGAGCTAGCAGGAAAACTAGTGCAGTTAGTGAATGCTGGAGGAAGGGAAAACCAGAGGTCCACCCAATGTCCAACTGATATTATCAATCGCATTGACGGGCTAGATTCTGATAATCCTGATCAAGAGCCCAATGCCTTAGATTGTTTCTTAGGGCCATCGTTCATGGTTAGAGATTGTTAGGGATAACTTTAATAGGAATGTTCAATGGGAGGAAGAAGGCTCCACAACCCAAGATGGAAGAAGGTATAAAAGGAGAATAGGGATCTAGGATGATTCATTGTGAGATAGAGGGCGATATCTAAAAGGTCACAAGGATTATTCATATCTTCCATGACCTATGGAGATAAGTTTAGCTATAATGGTGTTTCAATTGTGATGGATGAGGAATATTATAAAATGGAATAGATGCAAGAGGTAACATGAAAACTATGAGGGGAGTGACGTTATTGAAATATTCTTCTTTAAAGATCATGCTCGAAGGATGGAGGCTGGTATGGAAAATGTTTCTTGGATATAGAAAGATGATATGGTTCGTTATTCCCTTCTAACTGCAGATCGATGATCTTCTAGAAATAAGAACGACATTGGGGAAGTACCATTAATTAATATGGATGAATCGTAGTGGCTGTTGAGAAAATGATTATTGAAAACCCATGGGACATTATAATGCACTCTGAGGAGGTGATGTTAGAGAAAAGATTTATTCTTCCATGGTCTAAGGAAGATGTAGATATGATAAATCAGAGACCGTTTCAAGTGGAATTAACCATGTAGAAATAATATTGGATCATCAAGAAATGTTTAATCATGACCAGAGGCTACAATGATAAGAAGATAACAGTGGATGAGTTCCTAAAAACGTGGGACAAGTTGGATGATTAAATTGAATAAACCATCAATGAATATCAATATTTGTAGGTATTAGATCATTCCTAGAAATTATATATTGAGGACTCATCTACTCAGTTTATCTTGTCCTTTGACAAATTTTTCATTTGTTACGATGTTTGATGCTCTCAGTTGTACTTGTAGGTTTCACACTTTTTCCATAAAAATATTTTATAATAAAAATTATCATTATGGTCAGATAAGAAATCATGATTATTATGTAATATAAAACCTTGTTTTCAATATAAATTAATTTTGTTACTTCGTCAATTATAGCAAAAGATGAAATAGGGTGATGATATATGACAAATTTCTTATGTATGGACTGATACAATTTTCCCATGATTTCTTCATTTCATTTCAATAAAATATACATATTTAGAATTGAATAACTAAAATTTAATAGGGGTAGATATGATAATAATCCACTGATTGACATATTCATTTGGATAGAACATTGAAGGTATTTCAAATATATTCAACACCAAATATAGTTGGTAAAAAAGCTCAAATGCATTATAATTGGATATATATATATATTCCACCCTATAAATGATATTTATTAGAATCATTTTAAACATTTCTTCAACACGGTTACACATCATCACTGAAACATGACTAGATTCCCACTTTCAAATTAATTTTACGGAAGATCAGTGGGAAGTTGTTAAAAGAATCAGGAGGTACATTCGTGGTACTATCGGTTTTGTCTTGTACCATTCAACAACAAGAGTTACTGAATTATTATTATTTTTATTCTTCCTAGCATGGATATGTGGTTGATACAAATTCCATAAGTATTGTATAATTCTTTATTGAAAATAAATATTTGGGGTGGTTATGAAGGGAAAAAGGGAATGTATTTTTTAGGATAGATAATGCTGAGAATATCACTGCTACATAGAGTTTCAATAAACTATTTAAAATGAAGAAATGACTATCTAATATTGGTGGTGTGATGAAACAACTGATGTTGATTCATTGTGATAACAATATTTTAATCGTTCGTAATGTGAAATAAGATTATTATTCTCATAAATATCTTATGGATATCAGATATCACTTAAAAAATTGAATTTTTACTCAGTATGATTAAAAACAACCATGTTATAATTGATGAAAAAGTGGTTGACATTATGAATATGTCATTTTATACACATGGGTTTGAGAAACATTGATTGGACCTCTATTTTCAACCACCTCCTAGTGTGTGAGGCAGATACGACTGATCCCATAACTCTATTTTTTTAACAATTTTGATTTGATTATAGATGTGATGTTGTCTTATGGGGTAGATTCTATCTATGGGAATTTTTTATAAAATTAAAATTATGGGTTCTTTTCATTTATTGAAAATGGGGAGGATTGATTAATTAACTATTTTAATGTTATATTGGTAGAAGGAAAACCATGACATTTTTATACGAGATGATGTGAATTCTGTGTTATGAGGAAACAAATAGAGTTTAACATAGAAATATTTAAGTATACAAATACAATTATTATATGAAATGATAAAAATTTGTTATTATATAGATATATTCAATGATTTATTCAAAAAATTTATTCATTCTAAGAGATGAGAACCATGTTATTTCTTCCCGTCAATTTTTATACGTTGATCATTTCTCATGTAGAAATGGATAATTTGATGAATTGACTCTTATGATTCAATTTTTCATATCATATAGTTATTTATTGAATTTATCTACAGATTTCCATGAAATCATACTTTAGAAATTATTGGATCAATGCATTTTCATTGCTGGAAATGGAGATTAACTTTTGTTTGTTTTCAATCCACATTTTTTTATCATGGAGTTTGCAGGGAAAGTGATCATATAGTATAGATGAATATAGTGTCGAATAAGGCATCATTTTTTAGTGTTTTCCAAATTTATGTGTCAATATTTTATACTGTGGATAAATAATATTGTAGTAATGGAAAATTTAAAAAATCTTAATGGTGAATTATAATGGTACATGTAATATGTGTTTCAGGATCATCACGTTAATCTATAGAAAAATAAAAGAGACATTTGAGATATAATATATCCTTTAATATGGTTTATCTGATTGAAATATTTATACTAAAGATGAATGTATGAAAAAATATTACACAAAAAATGATACGTAAAAGCTGTATTTGGAAAAAGTAGATTTTTGAAATCTACATATCAAAATATTGAAAAGGCATGAGCTATGAGAAAAAGGTGGAATTGTGAAAAAAAATCTTATTGTTCAAGTACAATATCAAATTCAGAATTACATGCATAGGAGTTGGTGTGAATTAAACTTGAATGTATATATGAAAACATCAATAAATAAGATGATACCCCAATAAAAGTGTGTGATCATTTCCAATCAAAATTAGGCATCTCTGTACCGTGAAAGAGTTGCGTACACAAAACATTAGTGCATCAAATCCTTTGTATATAATGTTTCTTTTATCTTCGAGGAACAAGTGAATTGATTGGTATTGTTGTTTGAAATATAAGTGGGGCGTAAAAGGTATCATTTGTGAAAATACTAAATAACACACTAAAGAAAATTTTTCATGAACATGTTCATGAGTTGGGCTAATAGGTGGATTTGAATATTTGGTTTGTTTGATCAGTACATTTAATTTAATCAATTCCATACTACAGTGCAAGATAATTCTCTTCTTAGTTTAGAAAAAATACATAAATTAAAATATATTGATGCGACCATCATGACATTAAACAGAGGAAGACATCTCCTAATTATGTAAACGATGCGAGTCAATAGATGTGTTCCAAGGGTGGAAGTGTTCTTTGCCCCAAAATTCATGTAAAGTATTTTTACAAGGAATATATTGATTGTTTTTTAACTTGTATATTCTATAAAATTTTAAAATTTGTGTATCAATGAATGAGGTACACCCAATCGATGTATTCCACATGGAATTAGATTTAATGGAAAACCATGTTAAACCTTTTTATTGTCTTTCTATATGGGAATGTCTCTATTATTTATAGTTATCATCAGCCTTTCATAACATATTTCTAGTAATGGGGGAATAATATCTGACACATTAAAAGTAAAATATTACACAAAAATTCATCCATACCCTCTTAGGGTGTTTAATTGACCTATATGTGGAACAAATTTCAAAAATAAGAAATTTCACTCTGATAATTTCATCCATGATGATAGAAAGTAGTGTGGTTGAGTGGGGGATGAGTTACTAAGGTCCTTAATCGAGTGTTTAGTCACTGTTGTGGTAGGTTGGATCACATTCATAAAAATTCCCCATATACAATATTAGGGATACATTCTTGTGATAGGATGTGACAAATGTAGTGGTTCTAGAAGATCCGATGATAGCTGGGAAGTGATAGATGAGCTATGAAGGATTAGAATTTTTTCATATCATGGAATAGTGGAAATATCAACCTAGTTTTTCATCTTCAGGTAGTAAGACTGTAACACAATGTAGAAGAGAATGAGTGTTTCATGAACTTCATCCAACACTTGTTAATAGAATGGTCATATGATCGACAGTTAGAGGTATTATTCATAAAGCTTCAATACTTTCTAGTTCTATATATTATACAATTTTCTCTCATAATTTTATATCTTTATAACATGTGAATGGGTTGAGTATGATATTTTAGTTTTTTGAGTTGGATTATGAAAATAAATACTCCTTTAGGGGTATCGTTGAGAGTCATAAGATTATACAATTGGTGTTCTCTCATGGTTGGAGAGATCCATTTTTTGTGACCTCTACATACATGATACGTCAAGATTTGACATGATTTTGGGTATTGGGTGGTTGGTAGAATAACAAAACCACATTTATTATCAACATAAGATAGTAAAAATAATATCTCTTGAGGGTAATAGTGATGTAAATTATAGATAGTGGTACATCAAGGGGGTTTGTTCTAGGTTAATTCATCAACATATAGGGGAGGTCTCTACCTTGGTTTATATTGTATTATTAGATTATGTTGGTATGAAGCGATATTTCCTCCCACCATATTCGATGTGTTCCAGGTTGTATTTCATAATATATTCTCAAGGATTTCAAAATAGTGGGATGTTCAATTTAATACAATGTCCATGCCTAGCAATATGAAAATTTATATTACCCCAATCAGAATGGAACTAAAAAATAATCAATTTATTATGTCCCAATTATAATAGTTAACTGATAAGTAATTTATCCATCAATGTACATCACCCTTGGGTTAACCAGTTTTTATTTGTTTCAAAGAAGTTTTATTGGATTATTCTCTTGTGTTTTGATTACTGGATGATGACTTATATCATAGAGATGAATTGGTTTAATCTTCGGTGTATTTGTGAAAATTATTTTGACATGTTTATATGATATTATATATTTTATAAGATTCACTTGAGTTTGTTGTATCATCAATTGAGTGTTCAACATTATGATAAACAATGGAATTAATAAAACCCTTGATATAGTCTTATTTATTTTATCATGATTTAGTTTGGAATAAACAACATACAAATAGTTTTTATTATCTTAATGTACAGATTCTCCCATTTGTATATAGATTAGTTTTTTTGTAGTATTTTTTGATGACATATAGTTATACTCCAAGACTCACGATGATCATTCCCAACATCATGACATCATCTTGAGTATTGTGATAATGAATCATTTATACAGAATTCTACATAAGTATTAATTCGAAATTGAGTAGGTACATTTATTGGCTCAAGTCGTCATCGAATAAGGGGCATTAGTGGACTAAGGGATGTTTTTTCTAGTGGTTAATTAGGAGTATCACATTAATTTTTTGATATAAATGGTTTTTTAGGTTTGGTGGGTTATTTTCATTAGTTCAATCATGAATTCATCCATTTAAAAGAACTACTTTTGTTCTTGACCATGAATGGGGGAATATTAGAATGGTACATATCATGTGAATATGATTTCCATGTGTTGACGAAGCATTTGATTATAGAACCAATATTGATCTTACATGATCCATGGGATGAATATAAAATTTATTGTGATGTATCTATGATCAATATTAGAATGTGTTGATGTAAGGGGTCATGTTATGATGTATGGGACATGGAATCTGTGGACACATTAATGGAATTACACAATGCACAATCTCGAATTTGTTGTAGTTGTTTACTCCTTGAAGTGTTTTTGGAAGTAAAAGTTTTGATAAAATATAACTATGTTTACTAATACCAAATGTTATTTCATATCTTTTCCCAATGATAAATGAATCTATTTTAGAAGAGGTGGGATATGTATATGCATCAATTTGATTTTTAGGTTGCATAAACACATAGAAATATGAATAATGTTACTAATAATTTGAGGAGGTGGACACAGACATAGGTAATTCATGAATCTTGCTCTGAATGGAGGATGATGACATTGATTTCCTAGATGCATATTTTGGTTCATGATGAACAAGTTTATATGATCCTCATTCTAGATTTAGCGGAGCCTACACCTTTTTGGTGAGCCTAGGGAAATTCAGTATCATGATATGGAGTGTCTCGAATTGTGACAAATCCTTAATTGTGGGAGTCACCTTCTGAATGAAATATTGATGAGGATGAGATCATCTGTGTTTGGAGTTGTGTAGTATTTCCATCATGTGTGTGAGACTATATAATGTTTTAATTTCATTACTTAGAGCGCATGATTATTAATTTTTGAACCAAATTTATTTTTACCCACATCGATAGTATTGGTGTTCAAGCATGAAAATGGGTACTGTAGGGTTCATGACATGATTCTACATCATTAAAAAGGTGGAGTCAATGATAGAAAATAATAGTAGTTTACTGAACCCATTTCCAAATCTAGAATAGAATTTGGAAGATGTTACCCTATTTAATTCTAGTAGGTCCCCAATTCTGCCTCAGACGAATGACTCTATCAATGTTGTAGGGGACTAGATTATGAATGTAGTGCATTTAATTCCCATATGGGATAATTTATCAGTGTACCAGTAGATAAACATGTTTTTTTGTGAGACATCCTATCTTTAGGGTGTTCCATGAAGTATAGTTTCATGTCACGACTCACGTTTTAAATCATGCTTACAGTAGAACATGTAGAATGTACTTCATATTAAGCTAATTCTTAGTACAATTTTCATCCCCAAATAGATGGGAAGTTGAAATATAAAATATATGTATTGGGGAATATTCTATTAGCACGTGGTTTAGAATTTATGAAGTCTAATGGGAATTAGGTAGAGCTCATTGAGTTATACTATACAGATAACTGTCCTTCCAAAATAAAAATTCCACCATATGAATATCTATATGGTAGGCCATGCATAACAACTCTATGATGGGTGACATATTGGGAGTTAGAGATGTTGGTATTGAGTCCAGTGCAGGAGACACCATATTATGTTTCATTGATTTGAAATTTTTTCCTATGATTCAGATTAAGAAGATATTTTATGATGATATACAACAACAACCCCATGAATATAGAATGAGTGATTTTTTTCATCTAGAATAACCTATATTGGGTCACCAAAGAAATAAAGGTATGAAAATTTGGTGCCCATGTTTGTTAGAACGTTTGATATTGTAGAGTGAATATGGACAGTGGTGTATAGATTTATACTGCCACAGAAGTATGTTTATATGCATGATGTTTTTCATCTGTTATAGCTTCAGTTATATTTACCCAACCCTTCCCATGTAATCTCTATTTGTGATGTTGATCTTGAGATTGATGTGTCCATTTAGGATCACCTAATACGTGTTATAGATAACTCAGAAAAACTGTTACGAGAATGATATATGTTTATAGTTCAAGTTCTATGGTGATAAAATCATTTTAGGAGGAGAAATGGGAGAGGATAATGGATAAAATCTATTAGTAGAATGAGCTCTTTAACTCTAAATCATAGAGATTCTAGTTGGTACCCCTCAAGGATGAGCTGTTATATGGTGGGGAGATTCTATGATCATGTTATTTTTTATGGAAAATTCTAGTTTAGGAATTATCCATTGTCATAAAGTGGGAAATTGTTTATGTTTGGAAGGATTTGGATGTGGTTGGATCATTTATCTATATTTTTTGGATGAAAAATAGTTTTAAATTTTTTTTCATATTATGTAATACTAGTACAGAGAGTGTAATATTTTAATCAGGATAAAATCACCAAAGATGACAAGTTTTTTAGAGTAAACCATTCCTTATAATTACATGATGTTTAATGGAATTTCATGTCACGTGATTACCCAATATAAAAATTTAATTCTTTTGTGTGGTGAAATTTAGTTCCATTCCATCATGTAGTTGTCCTCCACCCAACGCTAGGGATACTCTTACTAGGTTTTTAGTGATTTGTTTATATCTGATCATCTAATAATGTTTTTCATTATATGGAATATTCTTTCCCCATTTTTTCAATTTTCCTATATGAATTAATGGTTGTGGTTTGTCGAGCGTTCGTCAACGATATTGAAATATTTGGTCTAAATTTCATATATAATAGTCTTTATTATATTTTTGTGTACGAGATTGTCAAATATAAGTGTCCACATTTAGAAAAATCATCTTTAATGGGATTAGTTAACAGATTATTTAATTAAGAGAATGATGTGATTATGAAATTGATGGTACATTAGGATTATGAAATTGTTCAAATAATTGTATTTTTTATATGATTTGAAAGTGATATTTTTTTAATTTATAAACGAAATGGAAATGATGTGATGTTTAGAATTACCTTTCAAGGATAATAGTTTATTTTATTTTATTCTAATAAATTCTCTAACTAATGAAAACTGTATACCATGATGTGAATAAATTATAAGAGGTTTTATGATGATTAACCTTGTTAAATGTGATTTATGTGTTATATGTGATTGAATGCTAATTGGGGGGGGGGGTCGGATATTAAAAAATCCTTTAAAATCCCATAGGGGGATAGATATGGTGTTATAGGCCCAAATGAATGAATGTAAATATTATTGTGTGGGACAAAGAATTTTTCTTAAAAATAACATGAGGTTGTAGAGATGGAATTCTAGGAAAAAATGAATGCATGTAAATAATAATACATGGGACATGGAATTTTCTTCAGTTATTAAGGGGGTGTGGGATTGGGAGTAATGCGTCAAAATCCCTTGTGTATATAGACATGGAATTATAGGCATATAATATTGCAATTGGACTATGGATCACAGTATGAATGAAATAAAATGAAATAAAATGGATAATTAAAGATATTTTTATAATGAACTGTGGTGCTATAAATTATATGGCTCCGACTCTGGCAGGGGTTAAAGTAGATATTGATGATTTCGGTTCCCCCATAAACCCACGGAAATAATTACTAATAAAATAATAATTGAATATGTAAAATTTTTACTTCATTGGTCACACATAATTCATTATATGAGTTCATACACTTTTATTTATAGTATATTTTTGTAGATTACATTGGTGGTGGACTAATAAGTTTCAAAAAAAACCCTACTCATGATTCCCCGTGGTTCCAAAATGGAATCGTGTCTATAGGAATGGATAAGGGAATGGGCCATATTTTAGATCTTTGTGTTGGGATATAGAATGGATTAGGGAACTATAAATGGTGTCAAGACTTCCTTGAGGATTTTCCAGTGACATTTTTTTTATTTTCTTGATTTACAATTAAATGGAATCAATTATACATTATTTTAGTTGTGGATAGTTATCTATGTTTCATGATAAGCATTTTGTGTTAGTGTTTATTGGTATTTTTATTTTTGTAGTCAATATTTATTCTCATATATATATTTTTTACTTATTTACATTGTTTTCTAACAATTATATAGAATGTATTGCATCCCCATGTAATCAATATTAATCCTTTGCTATTTGTTGGAATCCTCTAGTGTAGGAGGTATTGTGGATGAGGATATATGATGGTTCAGCTTTGGGAATCAGTATGTCACACTCGTTTTGGGACATCACACCCACAATGTAAGGGAAGCTCTATATTTTATAAAGGAGGAAATATTCAATGAAATATCAGTAGTTTTCCCAGCATGCTAATAGATTAAATTTAAAATAGTGATCCATTCATCAATATCTTATGTACCAACCATTCAATTGAAGGTAGTTGTGTGTTCTATCTAGAAATTCAAAGATAATTTATGATTTTTAGCATTCCATATTTGACAGTTCCAACTCCAAATGGTATGATATAGTAAATATCAGTCAAATGTGACTCTATTTTTTAATTCAAATGAACAATATCTACATAATTCATATCCCACCAACTATAAAAAATAGTATTTATGTCTAAAACATTCCCAATTTTTGGTGTGTCCCCATCTTAGTCCATCGACAACACTTTACGACTTCAATGAAGAGACATTGTCAGAAATTATATTCCAGATACATGGAAGATTCCATAAAATCAAAAATTTAATGAATAATTATGAAATTGACATTAGAACATAAGAAATGAAAAAATATATTATGAAAAACACCGTATAATTAATCACATACCCTAGGTATAACCTTTTTTACATTCCATAGACTATTCCCCTATCATAGTACGTTAATCATACAAATGATAATATATACAAAAAAGAGTATAAAAATGATTGTTTAAGTTTAATTAAATTAATATATTGATGTATTTCATAAAAAAAGAATTTATTTATTATAAAGTTTAATAAATTTAATTTTCTACCAGTAATAAGAAAATGGGTACATTAATTTTTAACATATTCATTATCCATTATTCTTGATCACATCCACTCTAACCAATCATTCAATCGAAATATTCCATATTGTGTATTTTCTCAATAAAAAAATGAATAGTATGAAAATGTAATAGATTATCCAATAAAATAAATTCAATATCATTGTAGAATTTAAGGTCCAATACAGTATATTATGATGGAAAAAATTATAACTCCCCTACCCATGTACTAACTATCTTATCAAAATTCTAATAATTCTAAAAAATAGAAAATAAATTCAATATGGATCAAAAACAACGTTGTTACACCCTAGACATAATATCCCTATCCAGACTAGAGTATAATATTGGTTCATGCACACCTCTCCATACACAAGATGCTGCACATTATGGCTAAGACATAAAAGACACCAGGGGAATTCTATTCTCTCCGTATTAAATTCCTTACTAAGGTAATTTAATAAAATTAATAAAATTTTAGCAGACCACTGACATGCCTTTTTTATAGATTTGGTAGGTTTATGAATGAGTATAGTTGAAGTAACTAAATAAATTATAATTAAAACTATTAGGGAGTTCATTAATAACAATGAACCCATGAATCCTAATCCATATCTTTTATATCCCCAGGCTCCAGAGAATTCCTATCATATCCTCATTCCGACATACAACGCATAGACAATGAATTATCTCTTAGTTCATGTACTTGTCAAGAACATAAAACCATCAAAATATAATCAAGGTAAGATAAAAAGTCTAATGACCCATACCCAAACATTAATATCATGATACATTAAAAGATGAAACTATGTTCAATTGGACACATGAAACAGCACATCAATCATGAACGCATAACTAAATAATATTTATTAAATGTGAACATTAAATCCTGTCTATTAAATATGTTGGAATGATTGTTACAATGAAATATATATATATATTTCAAAAACGTTTTTGAATATTTAATTAATTAATGGTAGATAGGTACTATATATATTTTTAGATCATTTTTATTCCTTATAAAAAAAATTTCCTAAAAAAGGGTTTTTATTCATTATTATTTATAAATAAGAATAAAAATTCATTATATTTTAGATAAAATGTTTGATAAAATGATTGTCTTTCTGTCAAATCATCATATCAAAACTATATTATGATGTATTTTTTATAGTTTTATGAAAACTAGGAATATGTAATGAATAATAAAAATATAAAGTTAATTATTGAAAACAATTTTATTTCATGTATTTACCGGTTGTATTTTTTTGGGTTTGTATTAAATTATGAATAGTTTAATTTAATTTATAGAAATAAAATTATGGTTTTTGAATTATATTATATACTTGAATATTGTATAATAATATTTTATATTTAAAAGTGAATAATTTCTTATTTTTTTTCATTTTCCAATGTTATTATTAGAATTAATATTTTGAAACTTATATTATTTTAATTTGGAATTATGGTTTCTATGTTAGGAATTATTATTTAAAAATTTAGTAAAATTTCCCATTTCATTTATTAACAAATAGAATAGCGGTCTAGGTAAATGTTGTTACCACAGAGGGTAAATTGGGTCATTTTGGATAAAATGAAAATGACTGGGACAACAAAATAAACATAAAAGAGTAAAAAAAATTAGATGATTTTAACTAAACCATTAAGTCAAAAGATTCTTATTGAGTTATTTAAAGAATAAGATTCCAAGAATATTACTTATATATTATTAAAAAAATAATGTCACAAAATGTCACATTCATTGTCAATAATATGTTATATGAGTCTATTTGGGAAGCAATTAGGGTAAGCATGAATATAAGATTTCATTTTAATCGAAATAAAATAATTTCATGATATAAATTTATTTATAAATTTTAGGATCATATGAATATGGTTATAACCATTATAGTATTTAATTCAATGAAATGTCAAACTTGTCACACTCTTATTTTTAATAAGTATAATTTTATTAATAATGGGATAAATGAAATATGTTATTAACTATAAATATTAATTACAAATAAAATATAATTATCAAAATATGATATTTTTTTTAATATTTATAAATTAAATAAACACAATTAACAATTACATACTAATGATACAATAATTATTCCATGAATGAAATGATAAAATAAATTAAATATAAAATATAAACTGAAAAAATAACATTAATAGATTATGGTTATAATTAAATTTAATTAGTTATTATGACATATTTGTTAATTATTAATGTAATTTTCTGATGAAATATTATTTCAGGGTTTTGTTAAAGGAAAATATAATTAATATTTTTGATGTTGACAATAATAATATTTTATGAAAAAGTTATTTTCTCAAATGATTTAAAATTATTAATAAATTAAAAACTATAAACATATTATTATATTGTCTAAAATACCATTAATTTACCATCAATGGATATTTTACCCCATATTGGTAAAAATTAAAAATATTTATCTTAAAAAATAAAGTTACCTTTACTAAAACTGAAATTGGAAAACTAAGGGTTAATCAATATGATTAGGATTAAAATAATTTGAAAATGTATAAAATCCAATGGTTGATGATATTACATCCTTATCTATTCATAGAGAGAAATCCAGGTACCTTTGGTAATATTTGGATAGAAATATAATTTATTATGATTCAATATTCTGAAAAATTTCAACGATACCCCTCACCTCATTTTTAAATGAGAACATCCCACATCAAAAGGTTTCATCAAATTGAGACTTCATTCCTGATATTATTCTCAGAATTTATCTTCTAATCACCTATATACACATTATTCATTTTTTAATATTCTTAAAATACCATCTCGAGATCCCTTTAAATGAGATAGGAAGAATACATTTTGAAGAAGTTATTAATCACTCTTACTGATTAAATTCATTTTATACCCTTCAATTCCACGTATAAATATATTATATCAATAATAAAATAATGACATCAGAATAATTAATATTCATAAATATTATTGTTATTGTTACAGAACTAATATACATCCCCTTTCCCATGAAACAAGATGTGAATTTACCACTAATGATTATGTATGACTTACTGTCTCCACATATCGATACAATTCATTTTTTATCACCATATTTAATGGGTCATTATTAATGAAGCATTTAATTTTTATATATGATATTTAAAATATAATTACACTTACATAATGATAAGATCTTATCGATCTTCTTATATTCTAATCATTTGGGAATGGATAATGTCACTCTTGTTTATGTATAGAATACAATCAAAAAATTTCAATGTGATTTTTTCATCTATATTTCTCATAGATAATAATAAAAATTAATTTTTAGAATATTAAGATATATATATGAAATAATAATTCTTATATAAATATGAATTAATATTTACATTATTTTTTATATTAATCATAAAATGAAACCAACATTCATGCATATGTACGACCTACTGTCTTCTACAAAAGTGTAATTCATTTTTATGTCTCTACTTTTTATGAATGATTACATATATGTATGTAATTATTATATATTATTTTATACCATTACTAGAAATCATGAAATAATGAGACTGAGATCAACATAAGGGTCCATAAATAACAATTATAAAAACATGGAAAATGATGTTGTTATAACCCTAAACATAGATTTTAAATCAAAATATTAATAAAAAGATTATCGGATATTGTAAATAAATAATAAGTGGAATAAAATATTTATGGTTATGGGAGTATTAAATAATAAATAATCATTTATTATGAATGATATTTTAATGTGAACAGTGAAAGAATATACATTAGGTAATGAATTTGTTAACGCAATTTAATATTTCATTGGTTAACCATCAACATCAATGAAATTTTCATGATAATAATATTTGTAAAATAAATTATTGTTATCATCTAATTTATTTACAAGATGTATATGTGGATATAAATTGTATTTTGTTATCTAACCATTTCTTAAATGATCACTACATTGATATGATATTTTTATTTGGAGTTCATTTCATTTATAATTCATTAAGGAATTTTTTGATGTTATAAACTTATATTCATTTATGATATGTATATAACTCCCCATTTAAATGTTAATATCATGAATTTATTTATTCTATATATATTTAATAAATGTTTTATTTTTTCATTCATGGTGTATACGAGTGGAATATATATACAATTGTTAGGGTTTATTTTACAATCTCATCGTTATTTGATATTTTTTATCTTTATGAAACTATAGGGGAAAATTTATCATCCATTACCATTTTACTAAAAAATAATTTTCATATTCTGCCATTAAATTTTGATCTCATTTTTACTGATGGTTTAATTTGTTCAAAATAGGTTCAAAAAAATATTTTCATTATTTTTAAAACAAGGATCTTCGTAACATTTCCAAAAGAAATACTGAAAGAATAATTTTTATCTTTTAAAAAATGATCCTATTTTCCAATTTTCATGTTTCATAAATGTTATTGTGATTTCATTAAAATATTATATTATTCTTTTAATTTATGTTTTTCTACTTTAAAATCAGATGGATCGCAGAAAATTATTTCAAAATTAATCAAAAATATTCTTTATGAATTGTCTAAGTTGATATTTCAAAATATAATTTTCTATATAAGATAAAATAAATTGATGTTATTTATTATTTACATGTGATTTGATCCTTGGATACCAATCATATTCATTAATTTAATGTTTTTTTTGAAATGATAAAATATTAAGAGAACACATTTCTTTTTAGGGGTTCCAAAATGATGAATGATTTACGGTCATGTGGAAATCATATGTACAGTTTTAAATAAGTGATGGCTTGGACCTATGTCTCAATTCAATAAATTAGGAATTTAATTATATATCTGGGGATAAATAAAGGAATCAGTTTGATGTGCTTCATCCATTATATAGAACATGTCAATGTTCTTGATCCATTATGTGAATAGGTGATAGAGCTTGAACTGATGTTATTGGTATTTATTCATGACACATGAAATGGTTTCTATATATCTTATCATACATTAAAAATACAACATGATCATATGTTTCATGACCATGTTACAGCTAATTCTTATTCGTATGATTAATATCATTCAAAATGTTAATGTTTCATGACCTGGATCATGTTTATGATCTATAATTATCTAGGTCAAAACTACTTTTTTATGTTCATTACCACTACCCTTATTTTCATATTAGGGTTTCATATGATCATTTATTGAAATCTCATATTTTTTACCTTATTGGGTATATGATCTCACCCCTCTATTATAAATCATTTCCCTTAGGATATGATGAAATATTTTTAGTGGGATGTGTCAATTAATCTTTTTATACATGAAAAACATTTGGGACATGGTATATAATTTTATGGTGAAATTATTTAATTTTTAATGATATGTGATAATTTTTTAATTAAAAAAAACTCTTAACCTAAATGTTCCTTTAATTGGTATGTGATCTAATATCTCCTTTCAATGCAGTATGTTTTAATGAAACAAATGTGGGAACATTTGTAATGCTTTTTCTTTAGAGATTAATCTGGTAGTGTGGATTGTATGCTGTTAAATTTTCATATCACATTTCAGTTAAGATTACATTGTATATTTATTGTCTTCTTGTGTAGTTATCATGAGAGTTAGAGAAACAATAATAGTTATATAATAGAAAATGTTTAGTGTCTTACACAGGACGTGTTAATAAAATATTAATATTACTTTAAAGGGGATTCTATGCTCGATGGCGTACCCAATACGCAACAACGTGTTTCTTGGGAAGCTTATGTCGCACTCTAATAATAAAATAATATTATTTTAAAAAGTAGTTAACGCATAGCCGTTGTAATGGCGGGAATGAACAGAACTACCTACAAAATGATTATATATGTTTGTCAAATATTTTTACTCTTTACAATCAATGTTAGAGGATTAAAAATTCGAATGAATCCAATTTTAAGCGTAGACATTCTAATATTCTTTAAAAGGTCGATTAACCGCCTTTTGATGGCGAACCTCTTTTAAATCCACTTTTTGAAAATTTTATGTGTTATATTTGACAAAATAAAATTCTTATTTAGAATCGGGACATCAAATTTTACTTTGGTTAAATTTTTGTTATCTTTCTGATAAAGTTCAATTTTTAATGAATAGTGAATAATGTTGTATTTTAATTCAAACCCTCTTTTTAATCTAGTTTATATATATGATTAGATTTTCTTTTGGATTGTTTTTTTTTAAATTAGAATATATTTTTACCATTTAATCCAATAGTGGTCATTGGAATTAATTTCACTATGACATTAGACTTAAACTAGTGTCAATCTTTTGATACTTATTGTTTCATAAAAACACGGTATTTGCTCTGACTATGGGAATTAATTATAAAATTAATTAATGCAACTTCTCTATTATGAATTTGGTAAAATAGAAATCATTTTTTAATTCGGAATATCAAATATAGATTAGGGTGAATTTTTTGGTATTTTTCTGAAAATCTCAAATTTTTGATGAATAGTGAAACCACAAAGTTGTGGTTACAAAATTTGATTTTTCGTTTAAATGGGAATTTACCACTTCTGTGATTTGAATTTCAAAAATCCGATTTAAATGATATTAATTGTGAAATAAAATTTGGTTCAATGGGATGAAAATAATTTTTGATGAAAAGTTACTTTTAAGTTTTATTAATCGCGATTAAAGGTAATTAGTGTGATTTAAGGATAAAATGATATTATAATAAAATGAAAATATATTTAAACTTGTCCTAACCCTATTGGATGAGTAATGGGCGACCATGAAAACCCATGGGTCGATTTTTGGTACCCCATGGAGCCACTTGGGTTTGATAATGACATTTATGCCTTTTATTTAAAGTTAAAATAAAAATGTCACAAACATGATTTGTTTTACTAAAACAATTTTTACATGTGGTTATACAAGTCAGAATTTTGACTATAAATAGTCATTGGAAATATAAAAAGATTTCCTATATCATAGTATTTTTTTTATAATTTTTATACATTAAATAAATTAAATTCTTTATGACATAATGTTGATGCAGCGATGACCTCATTATTTAACGATTTAAATAAAATGAAATGATAATGCAAAATATAGGACCTAAACATGTCAAGAACCTTGTGGATGGGTGGATTTCGAACCCTTATCACCTTATCCTAGAAACACAACCATGTGGGACTATTAAAATCCGAAAACCATTTGAAAATAAAGTAACATTTTATACTTTACCAAGAGTGCCCCTCCTCTCCTCTTATAAAAGGCCCCCACCTCTACCACCTTACCCACACCTCTAAAGCCTTTGGTTCAGGAAATCTCTGATAATTTTGTCTCTCCACATACCTCTACTCATCCTTGAAGCCTTAACATAGGCAGGAAGCTCTTCAAGAAATCCTTTTGGTTCAAACCCAAGGGAGTTACCCAATTTTAAGGTAACATATTCACTTGTGCACTTTTATTTTATTTTGCTTCTCCAACCACCTAAACTCTTTTTATTCATTTAATTTGTAACAAGTACAGTATCATAAATATACTAGGATGTTTTTATAATAAGTATTCAAGATACAATTACACACACCTTCATCTAATGGTTAAAGAACATACAGTTTCTCTAGATGGAAAATTTCTGCCTCACGAAACGATGATTGTTCAACACTCATATAACACCTTAAAAGGTGGCCATTAAGATGTCAATATGTTTATATATGATATATAATATTTTTATGTTTTACTTAAGCTTCTGTATTTTTCATTTGTGTCATACCTTTATGGCTTCCATTATGGGTATACGTGATATCTTCATTTTAGGAAGTGCAGACTACCGCCCCCTCAAAGTGATTTGATTCGTTAATTCCATATGTGGGATGTATAAAGGATGGATTTAAAGATATTATATATGATGTTATACTGGAATTATAATATACCTTTATATCATTATTGTTTTCTTTCTATTAAAGTATGAGATAGAAATGAAAGTAGTGTTCATGCGTACGTATGGCTTACCGTCTCCTTGAACGGTGCATTTCATTTCTTATCCTCAAATGTAATGTTCAATTATAAGTACATATAATGGATATATATGATGTATGATACATCTAAATTATGAATATAATTCTAGAATAAAAAATATACACATCTCTCATTTAGTTTTAATTCCATTAATATGACATAGAAATGAAATTAGCGTTTATGCGTACGTACGGCTTACCGTCTCCATGAACGGTGCATTTCATTTCTTACCTCTAAATGATTATGTAATATTATAAATACATTTATATTCTGGATATATATGATATATATTATATCCCAATCAGGAATGTCATTCTGGATATAATAAACCTTTGACCACAAAAACAACATGTAATTGTAAGAAGTCCACTTTTGACTTAAGAACCAAGTATCGACAAAACAAACATTATTATCTTAAATGATTACATAATGTTTATAACATGTCAATAATTGATATAAAATTAATAATGAACTTGAAAAATGTTCTTAAGAAAGTATAAATTAACTCACGTTTATTATTCAGGACGATAAAAAACGATCGAGTCAAGTCGGACCCGAGGTAAGGGATACTACTGCTGTCTTTCTTTTTAAGTACGCTCTATTATGTCATTCCTTTTAAAGATCATATTTCTTGTTATTGGGACGTTATTTTATATTAATCTTACTGTAATTTTTATTTTCATATGATGAGATACCCTATTCTCTCTCATCAATCCATTTTGGATGTTTTGAGTGGCGCCATTGGGCTGCCGAATTTTCGCAAGAGATCTAACCTCTCTCTTTCTTTTTAAGTACTCTCCTTTATGTCACTTCTTTTAATCCCTTCTTTGTTATGTTGGGGGATGTTCTTTTATATTCCTCTTTCTATAAAATTTATGTTACTATTATGAGATACCCTATTTGATCTCATCAATCCATTTTTGTAAGTTTTATGTGGCAATGTTAGGCTGCCGAGTTTTCGTAAGGGAATTTTCATCTCACTCTTATTCCCATGAGATTTATGCTACATTTGCCACAATTTCCTTTGAGTGGTGTATGTACTGCCCATTATTTTACTCATTGTGTAATATAGTTTCATTTATGAGTATTTACATCAATGTTGTATTGTCCTTCTTTCACGGGGTGTATGTTTCGAAAGATACCCATGTCGGTAAGGGAACATTTCACCCTCCTCTTTTTTAAACGACTTCTTTTGTTATGTCTTTTAATTCACATACTATTATGTTGGGATATTCTCTTCTATATCCTTATTGATTTAAATTTTATTTCCATGTGATGAGATACCCTTTTTATCTCTCATCAACTCATTTTCTGAATTTTGTAGTGACGCCATTAGGCTATCAAATTCTTGCAAGGGAACTTCTTAAACCAAATTTGATTCTTTGGGATAAAATTATACTCCTTGAATATGTCATTCAATGAATATTTTTGAATGAACTCTGATTATTTTACACTTAATATCCACTTATATGTGGTGTATTCGTTTTTCACACATAATTATGTAATTGATTTATCCTTAAACCAAGGATACCGTCTTTATAAGGGACTTCATCTCAATCTCTTTTAATTGAGGAATATTTCATTTTATACACAACATTCATTTATACGGTGTATAAACCCCTTTTACTTTTACTTTTATTCAAAATTAATCTTTTTCTACGAAGCGTATTACTAAACGACAAAAAGGAATGTTTTTTAACGTACACGGTGACAACGACCTTTTCCACTGCCGCGAGTATTATTTGATATTTGGCTTCCTCAACAAGACGTAATGTTTTTAAAATAAAATAAATACCATATACTCTTTTATGTATTTTGGTATTGAAAATGGTTTTGATAAAGGATTCTATTTTGTCACTATATTTAAATGATATATTGTGATTGAAATGTGGAAATGTTATCATTCCTTTATATTAGTTTTATGTGTTATAATTTTATAATGGTACTTGGAAATTTTACGGGTGGTTACGTGATAAACCAAATGACGGGTGGTGCCATGAATACCCAGACAGGAGGATACATTATAACCTCAAATGCATTGGGTTTGGAAGTCAGTCATATGGCTATTCCATTAAGTATGTATGGAAGTTGGCCGAATGGCTATTCCATGAAGTGATATGTGTGGAAGTAGACCTTGTGGTTATTCCACTTAAGTTTGTTTATGTCCCAAGTTACCTTTATATGTTATGTGATCATTATGTGGGTTTTATGGTAATCTTTTGGTTACATAAGGGTAAGTAATGAACTTTTATTCAGTGAAGAGTTTTTACTACTTCGAAAAGGTGAAAATTATTACTTTGATAAAGTATACATGGTTTACTTTTTGTTTTGAAAAACTAACAGTTTTCATTCTTTGTGTATCCCTTACTGAGATTTTTATGCTCATCCCATGTTTTTGAAATGTTTTTCATAGGACTTAACGTGGAATAGGGTCAAGGATGGGATCAAGGGAAAGTCGTGCAACCTAAAACATAGAACTAGACATGTTTCTTTTTAAGAGTTTTTATTTTATGGAAACTTAGTAAAAGATTCTACTTTGTAATATTTTGAGATGTAATAGTTATGTCCAAATTCTCTATAACTCTAAACCTGAAAAGATCCTCAATATGAATTATTCATTTAATTCAATATTAAGTAAGGTTTAAGGCTGGGGCCTTATAGTTGGTTTCAAAGGTCGGTTTAGACAACATTAGGGATTAAGAGTTTCAGTTAGACACATGATTAGTCCCTATATCTATTATTTTAGTTAAATCCTTGATTTATAACTTTTTCAGGTCAAGTAAAGTTAGTTATGAATGGAAGTAGAAGGATCTCAAATGACATTCCTATCTCTTCCTGATGACATGCTTGCAATAATTATTGAAAAGTCATGTTCAGATGATTGTGAAAAATTTTCTAGCATACAACCAACTTGCAAGCAGTTGTTTGAGATATCAAACACCTCCACTATACCTCGTTATCATCACGGGTCATGGGTTGTTTTTAGACAAATACTATTTTCACAATTCTTATATTTTCAAGAAAGGTAAATATTATCAAGTTATTTTAAAAAAAATTACCTTATCACAAGAATTTGAGGCATATTATGATTTTAAAGATGGTTCTGAGGAAGGAGACCCTTGAGCAACCTCTTTATATTTGATTTTAATATATATTCTCTCATCACATACTTATGGTATTTCAAAAGGACCAATAATAGAAAGTTTCAACTCAAATTCTGTCCGACTATTTTATAGAAATCATGATTTATCAAATGTTTTGGAATTATATGTCATACATGATTATTTTCCAAAACTGGTTTTCTGTGAACAACCATATGAGCCATGTTGTACAAGGTGTATTTGGATGGAGGATGCAAATGATTTTGAATGATCTCTAAATCATTGTTTTAATGAAAGGGACTTCTACCTACGTGAGAAAGATGACGATGAAACCTAGTGGACGCCATGATCACTGTATGATGTTATTTATTTTGGGAATCGTTTTATTTTATCTTATGGTGGTGAAACAAGACTTCAAGAATTATGATGTTGTGATCGTAATGAATTTGGATGAAAATGAGAAGAATAAGGAAACTATTAAGGTTAAAACATGTTAGGGTTATTTTTAGAGTTTTATAAAAAGGAAAACACACAGACCGTGTGACAACCCGTCACGTCGGAAAAAAAGCTGCGGGAATCGAACCCACAATCAAAGTGAGACTGGTATTTATCGCCTACCATTGGACTACGTTAAATCCCTGGTTAGTATGACTTATTCTTTTTATTTAGGTGACTTTATGAATTAAGATTAAGTTGATTTTTGGTTTTTATGAAAATGATTAACTTGTCATGGAGGATATGTGATCAGGTTAATTACTTTTCAATGCGAGACATTAGGAGAAACTGATGTTTTTTTGGAGATAAATGTTATGATTTAACTTGGAACACTAAGTGACTAAATCCTTAAAATATTTGGGTTTCAATCTTATTTTGGATTACATTGAAGAATTTTAGGGACAAACTATTTATCGAATGGTCCTCGTTGATCATTGGGTTTTGTTGGAAAAATTTTGGAGATTAAGAATATATTTTCTTTTTATAAAGGGTTATCCTTTTCTGGATTATCTGATCTTGTAGTAACCTTTTTAGTTTTGTTTTTGGTTAAAGTCTAAAGACATGGGAAATATATAGTTATCTTTTTTGTATTAGGTGGTTCTCTATAAGTTGGTTATTGTACTCTTAATGTGAACAAGTCATCCTAAATACTCATCTTTTGGAGAAAATTTGAGTTTGATTAAGGAATCTACTAAAAGTTGTAAGTCTACATGACAAGTAAGTATGTTTCATTATGATTTAGTTAGGATCAAAAATAAATTCCTCAATGAAGAGTAACTTAAAAAAAATGTTGTCTGTTAAATTTTCCTACTGTGGAATCGAATACCGTTTAACCCATCACAAATTTGTGATTTTCTTGTGGTTAACTTTCTCCTAAACATGTTTTCTATCACTCTCCATCAGAACATGACCCTATGACTTCTCCTCTATGTCCATGTTTTCCTACAAGGAATCCTAGTATGGGTTAACTCAGGTGACCACTGTACTTATCTATATTTATTTTAAAGTGATTGTTTTACCGACTCTTTATCGATGTGGGACTTTCAAGGATATTTCCAAGCCCAATTTTAAAATTGCGAGGACGCAATTCCCAAATGGGGGGAAGGATGTAACACCCCAGGTAAATAAAGAATATGAAATTTTTATATTTATCCATATTTGTGAATAAAATATAAATATTACTTTAAAGGGGATGCAATGCTCGATGGCGTACCCAATACGCAACAACGAGTTTCTTGGGAAGCTTACGTCGCACTCTAATAATAAAATAATATTATTTTAAATAGTAGTTAACGCCTAGCCATTGTAATGGCAGAAATGAACAGAACTACCTACAGAAGGATTATATATGTTTCTCAAATATTTTAACTCTTTACAATAAATGTTAGAGGATTATATATGAGAATGAATCTAATTTTAAGTGTAGACATTCTAATATTCTTTAAAAGGTCGATTAACCACCTTTTGATGGCGAACCTCTTTTAAACCCACATTTTGACAATTTTCTGTGTTATATTTGACAAAATAAAATTCTTATTTATAATCAGGACATCAAAATTTACTTTGTTTAAATTTTTGGTATCTTTCTGATAATGTTCATTTTTTAATGAATAGTGATAAATGTTGTATTTTAATTCAAAACCTCTTTTTAATATAGTTCATTTATATGATTAGATTATCTTTTGGATTTTTTTTTAAAACTAGAATATAATTTTACCATTTAATCCAATAGTGTTCATTGGAATTAATTTCACTTTGAAATTGGACTTAAACTAGTGTCAATCTTTTGATACTTATTGTTTCATAAAAACACGTTATTTGCTCTGACTGTTGGAATAAATTATAAAATTAATTAATGAAAATTATATGTTATGAAATTGGTAAAATATAAATCATTTTTGAATTTGGTATATCAAATATAGCTTAGGGTGAATTTTTTGTATTTTTCTGAAAATCTCCAATTTTTGATGAATAGTGAAACCACAAAGTGGTGGTTACAAAATTTTATTTTTCGTTTAAATGGGACTTTACCACTTCTGTGATTTTAATTTCAAAAATACAATTTAAATGATATTAATTGTTAGTAAAATGTGGTTCAATGGGATGAAAATAATTTTTGATGAAAAGTAACTTTTATGTTGTATTAATCGCGATTAAAGGTAATTAGTGTGATTAAAGGTAAAAATGATATTATAATAAACTGAAAATATATTTACACTTGTCCTAACCCTATTGGTTGAGTTATGTCCGACCAAGAAAACCCATGGGTCGATTTTGGGTACCCCATGGAGCCACCTGGGTTTGATAATGACATTTATGCCTTTTATTTAAAGTTAAAATAAAAATGTCACAAACATGATTTGTTTTACTAAAACAATTTTTACATGTGGTTATGAAAGTAAGAATTTTGACTATAAATAGTCATTGGAAGGATAAAAATATTTCCTACATCATCGTATTTTTTTATATAATTTTTAGACATTAAATAAATTAAATTCTTTATGACATCATCATGATGCAACAATGACCTCATTATTTAACGATTTAAATAAAATGGAAGGACAATGCAAAATCTAGGACCTACACATGTCAAAAAACTATTGTATGGGTGTATTTCGGACCCTTATCACCTTATCCTCGAAACACATCAATGTAGGACCATTAAAATCCTAAATCCATTTGAAAATAAAGTAACATTTTATACTTTACCAAGAGTGCCCATCCTCTCCTCTTATAAAAGGCCCCCACCTCTACCACCATACCCACACCTCTCAATCCTTTGGTTTGGCCAAGCTATGATCATTTTGTCTCTCCACATCCCTATACTAATCCTAGAAGCCTTAAATTAGGCAGGAAGCTCTTCAAGAAACCCTTTTGGTTCAAACCAAAGGGAGTTACCCAATTTTATGGTAACGTCTTCACTTGTGCTCTTTTGTTTTATTTTTCTTCTCCAACCCACTAAAATCTTTTTTTTCATTTCTTTTGTAACAACTCCAGTATCATAAATATACTAGGAAGTTTCTATAATACGTATTCGAGCTACACTTACACACACCTTAATCTAATGGTTAATGAATATATAGAATCTGTGGATGGTGAATTTCTGCCTCACGAAATGATGATTGTTCAACACTCATATAACACCTTCAAAGGTGGCCATTAAGATGTCACTATGTTGATATATGATATATAATATTTATATGTTTTACTTAATCTTCTTTATTTTTCATTTGTGGCATACCATTATGGCTTCCATTATCGGTATACACGATATCTTCATTTTAGGAAGTGCAGACTACCGCCCCCTCAAAGTGATTCGATTCGTTAATGCCATATGTGGGATGTATAAAGGATGGATTTAAAGTTATTATATATTATTTTATACTGTAATTATAATATACCTTTATATCATTATTGTTTTCTTTCCATTAATGTATCAGATAGAAATGAATGTAGCGTTCATGCGTACGTACGGCTTACCGTCTCCATGAATGGTGCATTTCATTTCTTATCCTCAAATGTAATGTACCATTATAAGTACATATAACGGATATATATGATGTCTGATACATATAAAGGATGAATATAATTCGTGAATTAAAAATATACACATCTCTCGTTTAGTTTTAATTCTATTAATATGACATAGAAATGAATGTAGCGTTCATGCGTACGTACGGCTTACCGTCTCCATGAACGGTGCATTTCATTTCTTACCTCTAAATGGTTATGTAATATTATAAATACATGTATATACTGGATATATATGATATATATGATATCCAAATCAGTAATTTCATTATGGATATAAAGAACCTTTGACCACACGAACAACATGTAATTGTAAGAAGTCCACTTTTGACTTAAGAACCAAATATCGACAAAACAAACATTATTAACGTAAATGATTAAATAATTTTTATAACATGTCAATAATTGATATATAAGGAATAATGAACTTGAAAAAGGTTCTTAAGCAAGTATAAATTAACTCAAGTTTATTATTCAGGATGTTAAGGAACGATCGAGTCATGTCGGACCCGTGGTAAGGGATCATACTCGTCTCTTTCTTTTTAAGTACGCTCTTTTATGTCATTACTTTTAAAGATCATCTTTCTTGTTATTGGGATGTTATTTTATATTACTCATACGGTAATTTTTATGTTCATATGATGAGAGACCCTATTCTCTCTCATCAATCCATTTTGGAAGTTTTGAGTGGCGCCGTTAGGTTGCCAAATTTTCGCAAGAGATCTAACCTCTCTCTTTCTTTTTAAGTACTCTCCTTTATGTCACTTCTTTTAAGCTCCTCTTTGTTATGTTGGGGGATGTTCTTTTATATTACTCGTTCTATAATCTTTATTTTCATATTATGAGATACCCTATTTGATCTCATCAATCAATTTTTGTAAGTTTTATGTGGCGTCGTTAGGCTGCCGAGTTTTCGTAAGGGATTTTTCATCTCACTTTTATTACTATGAGATTTATGCTACATTGTCCACAATTTCCATTGAGTGGTGTATGTAATGCCCATTATTTTACTCATTGTGTAATATAATTTCATTTATGATTATTTACATCAATGTTGTATTGTCCTTCTTTCACGGGGTGTATGTTTTGAAAGATACCCATGTCGGTAAAAAAAACTTTCACCCTCCTCTTTTTAAAAGACTTATTTTGTTATGTCTTTTAATTCACATACTATTATGTTGGGATTTGTTCTTCTATTTCCTTATTGATTTAAATTTTATTTCCATGTGATGAGATACCCTTTTTATCTCTCATCAACTCATTTTCTGAATTTTGTAGTTACGCCATTAGGCTGTCAAATTCTTGCAAGGGAACTTCTTAACCCAAATTTGATTCTTTGGGATAAAATTATACTCCTTGAATATGTCGTTCTATGAATATGTGTGAATAACCTCTGATTGTTTTACACTTAATATCCACTTATAATTGGTGTATTCATTTGTTACACATAATTATATAATTGATTTATCCTTAAACCAAGGATACCGTCTTTGTAAGGGACTTCATCTCAATCTCCTTTCACTGAGGCATATTTCGTTTTATACACAACTTTTTTTATACGGTGTATAAACACCTTTGACTTTTACTTTTATACAAAATGAATCTTTTTCTACGAAGAATTTTACTAAACTATAAAAAAGAATGTTTCTTTTAATGTACGCGGTGACAATGACCTTTTCCGCCGCCTTGAGTATTATTTGATCTTTGGCTTCCTCAAAAAGCTGTAATGTTTTTAAAATAAAATAAATACCATATACTCTTTTATGTATTTTTGTATTGAAAATGGTTTTGATAAATAATTCTATTTTGCCAATATTTTTAAATGATATATTGTGATTGAAATGTGGAAATGTTATCATTCCTTTATATTTGTTTTATGTGTTATAATTTTATAATGGTACTTGGATATTTTACGGGTGGTTACATGATAAACTATATTATGGGTGGTTCCGTGAATACCAGGACGGGTGGTTATGTTATAACCTCGAATGCATTGGGTATGGAAGTCGGCCGTATGGCTATTCCATTAAGTATGTATGGAAGTTGGCTGAATGGCTATTCCATTAAGTGATATGTGTGGAAGTCGACCTTATGGTTATTCCACTTAAGTATGTTTATGTCCCAAGTTACCTTTATATGTTATGTGATCTTTATATGGGTTTTATGGTATTCTTTTGGTTACAGAAGGGTAAGTAATGAACATTTATTCAGTGAAGAGTTTTTACTACTTCTAAAAGGTGAAAAGTATTACTTGGATAATGTATACATGGTTTACTTGTTGTTTTGAAAAACTAACACTTTCCATTCATTCTATATCCCTTACTAATCTTTTTATGCTCATACCAAGTTTTTGAAATGTTTTTCACAGGACATAACGTGGAATAGGGTCAAGGATGGGATCAAGGGAAAGTCATGCAACCTAAAACATGGAACTGGACATGTTTCTTTTTAAGAGTTTTTATTTTATGGAAACTTATTAAAAGTTTCTACTTTGTAATATTTTGAGATGTAATAGTTTTGTCCTAATTCTCTAAAACTCTAAACCTGAAACGATCCTCAATGTGAATTATTCATTTAATTCAATATTAAGTAAGGTTTAAGGTTGGGGCCTTATAGTTTTTGTCCTAATATTTATGAATGTTATATAAATTATTGCTTTTGAAAAAGATAAATCTCACGATGGGTGACACCCCATTTCATTTTGAAAGGTAGAATAAATTTTACCCATAGAAAAAGGGTGAAATGGGTTTATTTACTATCATTGTACAATGTGAAGTCCCATATTTGATGAAAATATTTATTTGCATAAAACTATTTGATGGATAAAAAATACATTGATTTTGTTGAAATTTGTTTTATTATAAAGACAAATGTGGGGATACATATTGATTTCGTGGATGGGAAATTCATGTTAATACATAAAAAGGTTTATATTTTGGTAATATTTATTTGATATTATGAATTATTTTTTGAGGAATAGATGTTGACATTTATTTATGATGAATATATGTTTTTCTTGTGGGTTTATGATGAGATTAGAAGATATAAAAAATATCTTTATTATTTTATGGAATTTTTATTATCATACATTAATTGTGGTTTATATTATTTATAGATAAATATTATAATTTATCTCAGAAAATGATGATATCAAATTTTTATAATATTTGGGTTTCAATCATTGAAAAGAATTTTTTTCTTAATTTTATTATTTATTTATATTTTTATGATATATTTTCAATATTTGGTATTATTGGTATAATGGATTATTATTTTTGGAGATATATTATATTCTATATTATGATTTTTTTATTAATTTGTAATTATATCGAAAATATATAGTTATTTTTTTTTGGAATTTTTAATCCGTTGAATATATTTCTAATTCATTGGGGATGGAAATAAAGTTTACCATGAATACTCATCCTGGAAAAAAATTATGAGTTTGTGGTTTTAATTTATTAATAAAAAATAAAATAATTTCAATGTAAGTATCTTTCATTTTTTTCTTTGTCTAAGAAGATAAATAATTCATGAACTCTAGATGATTTTATTAGGAAAACAAATTATTTTTCCATTTACGTTACTTATTGATTAATCAGTACCCTTTTAACCGATTATAAACATACGGTTTTGTGATTGTGATCTTTATAATAGACATGTCCTCTGTCATACTCTCTCTGAACTACATATATAGAATTCTCTCACAAGTCCATATTTTCACTTTTCACTAATGTTCTCCAAATCCTAATCATAGTTTCCCTGTAACATTCACGATTTCATTTCCCTATTTTTGAGTGTATGTTTCATTGACGTTTTTTATAATGTACTATTTCAAAAATGATATATGGAAAAGTAAAACCGTTGATCATGGATAAAAATTCTAATTTTGATGGAATCATTTATTATGGAGGGTGACAATTTAATATCAAAATATTTCAAAGGGAATTACTATGTATAAAATCATATTAGAAATTCCACATCATGCTTCAATGAGAAACTAATTTTTTATTTACATTTTTGAATTATAAAAAAGAGTATGAAAATAATGGAATGAATAATAAAATGATATATATATATGATTATAACATGTGTTGATAAAATATTAATTAGTTCTTTATAAATAATTACTACATTTTTAGTAAAATCTGGTTATTCATAAAAATCATATTTTACTGAAAAGATATATTTATTGGGTTTTATGTACAAATAATATATTGAAATAATATATATATAAAAATATTTAACATATATAATATATATAAATTTTTATATAATAATATGAAATTTTTCATTTGGTGAATTTTTTTAATTATTCTGAAAATTGAAAAAATTTAATGAATAGTAAAAATACCAATTCTAATTGAAAACAATATATTATTTTAATATATTTTCAAGGAATTAATTTTGAATAAAATTAGATTTAAATATTAATTACATTATTTTTATGAATAATACTGTAAAATGGTTTCTAAAATGTTGTTTATACCATAATATCGCATTTATATAAATTGTATTTTATAAATGCATTTTTCGGAAAAACTATTTTCATTTAAATTTTTTAATTTAAAATAATATCCATAAATTATATTTTTTTTTATTTTTAACTAATGGATCAAATTTTATTAATCATTATGTACAATCTTTTAAAAAATTCCCCTTTTAATTATAACAAATATAAATAGTACCTTCAATGAATTTATATACAACAAATGGAAATTAAAGTAATAATGGTTAACAATTAGATGATAAGGACTATAAAATGACCCTAAAACATTTTAAATATTTATTCTGCAATGTTTATTTTACTGTTAAAACTTGGTTCTTGTAATTGAGTGATTTAATTGACACTTTTCCCTGAAAATGACATTAATATAAGTTAAAAGAATGAATGTTAAAAAATAACCATCCATATCTTAAATATCTATTATGTATCCATATGGGTAAGAAAATAGGATATTAATGTATAGAAGTATAAATGTTAATATAAATAAACACATTTTCTTGCTAAATTTTTATTTTTTTTATTTTGGTCTACGTGAATAAGATTATGACTATTGTAGTATTTAATTTGATTAAAAGAAAAACCTATCACACACTTATTTTTAATACGTAAATTATTATTAATTTTGGGTTATAGATCAAATTATTAAATTTAGATAATATTTATAATCATACAATATTTATCTTAATAATTTTAGTTTATTTATAACTTTTCAAAATTAAGTAATTACCTTAAATAATAATAAAATGATGATGTAGTTGTTATTTATGTAATAAAAAATCCTAAGAATAATATAAAAAATTAAATGAAATAAATTTTATGTTAATTATTATTCTACATAAATTTTAAAAGTTATTAAGACACATTATTTGTGTATTAATTTTATTATGTTTTCTTTCTTTCATTAATTTCAAAAAGTTAATGTAATTAATTGTTCCAAAATCGACAATAATGATATTTTATTAAAATGATATTTGATTATAATACTTAAAAAACATAAAATTATTTTAAATATTAAAATTGATTATTATAATGTATATAATTTTTTAAATAGACCATTTATGGATAATTCACAACATATAATTTAAAAATTTTAATTTTCGTTAATAAGAATATTTTCACTGTATTTAAAAATACAATAGAATAACTAATGTTTATTCAAAATGATAAGGTTTAATATAATACCAAATATATATAAAATATAATTTTTTTTGATATTATGATTTTATGTTATCATATCTTATAATACATGGATATTTGGTGTTAATTTAATAGAGAATGACTTTCTTATAATTTTATATTTTTAGAAAATTAAGTAGTACCCCTCACCTAAATTATAAAAGAGAGCATCAACCCTCACATCATTTATTAAATTATATATTTTTATATGGAATATAATCTACTTAATTATATTCATAATTTTCATATACATATTTTAGAGGTTCTTTTATTCTCAAAAATCTAACCGTATATTCATTTGGAGGAGATATGAAGTTGTTTCGAAGAAGATATAATCGCACTAAACGATCACATTATTTTTTAACTCTTATTTACCTTCACAAAATACAAGATAGAAATCATAAAATAATGAAATAATTATCCTAAAAAAAATTAATTATATTATATTTATGAATAGACAAATATACACATCTTTTCCAATCAAATAATAAGTGAATATATTTCTCGAGCGTACATAGGCCTTACCATATCCACACAACTATAAAATTCATTTTTATCACCATATTTGATATGTGGATATTATTCTTGTATAAGATATTTATAATATAATTATAATTATTTAATGATAATATTTTATCTACCGTCATGTCATGTAGTCTTTTTTCAATTAATAATGTCGTTAATGCGTCTATATGAAGTATAATCTCTATGATATGATACGATTCATTTTTCATCTATTTTATTCATGGATCATAATAATTAAAAAATTTAATAATATAAAATATATATAGGGTAATAATTATTCTTGAAATATTAATTATTATTTACCATTCATTTATACTATAAATAAAAAAATGAAAATAGTATCCATCCCAGCTTACAGCCTTCCCTCTGCCTAAGGGATGTAAATAATATATTTATCTATAAATTCATTGAATGATAATACAATTTTATTTAATTATGAGATATGTATTCTTATAAAATTATTAAAAATAATGGAATTATAATTCCCTGATCAAATTATAATTAGAAAGACTACCCAATTGATACATGCTTGGAAAATGAAATAGTTTTCACCCTAAATGGTTATTTTACTACAATAATATTAATAAAAAAATAATAAGATGCTATAAATAAATAATACAATTAACTATTGAAATAATATTATTGAATAAATTTACAATAAATATAAATTTACTATACATATGTTTTTAACCTAGACAAATAAAGACATTAATTGAGGTAACAAAATTCTAAACTCAATTTCTATTTATTTTGTTAAACATCTACATCTTTTATTTTTTCATGTTATGATTATTTGTGACATTTTTTTATATTATATATTATTTCAACATAATTTATTTGTTTTTATAATCAATTCACTTAATTGATTCATTTGATTAATGATCACTATATTTATATGATCTTTGTAAATTATATTATCCCAATTTTCATTCATAGATGCCTATTTTGATGTTATATACATATTCCTTTTTATGAGGTGCATATAATTACCCTTTTACATTTTATATCTATGATTTATTTATTCTAATAACATTTTATATTCTATTAAAAATTTTCTATTCATATGGGATATTATTTTATTGATTATAACGTTGTACAATTTTATTTGACAATTTATCCATTATTCAAGATGGATTATGGTTAATTATACATTTGGGAAAATTTATCTTCTATATAAATGTTTTATTAAAAACTAATTCTTTTAGTATTATCCAATTAATGGTTAAGATCATTATTACCCAAGTTATAATTTTTTTCAAAAACATTCGAGTTGAATATTTTTATAGCATTCTAGACTTGGATATTTCTTAATTTTATGAAAAATATATATCAAATGCTCGTTTTTTTAACTTAAACATAAATATTGTATTTCCCACATTCATGATTCCTTAATGTTATTCATCTTACCTTACATGATTACATGTTTCCTTTAAAGTAAATTTTTTTCCTTTAAAATTTCACGGCTCATAAAAAATTATTTCAAAATGCATGGATATTTTCCTCATTAAATTTTTAAAGTGATATTTCAAAAATTCTTTTTAAATATTATAATATATTATTTAATGTTACATATTATTTATTTGGGATATTATCAAAGGATATAATTCATATTATTTCTGGGAATTGTTTATGATCTAAATGATTAAATATTTATGACTCTCATTTTGTTTAGTGGTTTCTATGATGATGAGTGGATTATTTTTATATGGAACACATATGTATAGTTTTTATTGAATTACAGCATGGTTAATATATATCTCTAACTCATTGGGTAATTAATTTTATGTTAATATATATTTAATTTAACAAAGTTGATGTGTTTGATACACTTCAAGAAACAAGTCACATGTTTGATGTTTTATTAGATCCAAGTAGTAAGGAATGATATGATGGTATTTGTAATAATCCATGACACATGAAATGGTTTCTAGAAAAATTATAATGAATATTGTATTTATAAAATTCAGTTATGTTCCATGGCTTTTTTATGCTTACATATGATTCATAGAATTTATTTATTTAGATTTTTTAGAGTTTTTTGACATGATTCGTGTTAATGACATATGACTGGTGGGGTATGAATTTTTTTATATTTACTACCTTATTAGATATTTTCATGCTTATATTATTCCTTCATATGATAATTGAATTAAATCAACTATGTCTAGCCATAGTAATAATTTTATGTCACCACTATTTTATGTTTCATTATCCATATGTTTTGAGTAAAGGTTTTAAATAGGATTTATTGAAGAAGGGTGTTATACATGAAATTTTTATGGGAGATGATATATAATTTTATAGTCCAGTTAATTATTAATATATGATATTTGATGGACTCACCTTTTCTGATAATCGTAATTATGATTAATTACGTTTTGATAATACCAAATTATTTTTATTGATTAAATTTCTCATTACACTTTCTACTGTTTCAGTGCTTAATTTCAAAATATAAATACTGTTTAATATGTTCAAATCATATATCTTTCATTCAAGAACTTCTGGTTAATCAAATGTTTATTTAATTCGTAATGTTTTAACCTAACTTAATCTATGGATGGTTTGCATATACACCAAATGACCTACCGATACAGAAAGGTCACCAGTATGTAAATGAGCTACCGATACAGAATGGTCACTGGTATGCAGATGAGATTCCGATAGAGTAAGTCTACCCGTATGCACAAGTCGACCGATACAGAGTGACATCTACTGTTATGCAGTCTACCGTTACATGCTAACTGGTATGGGTAATTGGTACATAAGTCTTCTACTATCGAGAGCTACCTCTAATGGTTTTCACTGCTACATATGGACACCAGTACTTGGAGCTACTGCTAGAAGGAGATGCAATTACAAACAGCTGTCGATACAAGATCTTCCGTTACAAGTCCACCACTACATGTTCAATGATACAAAAATCTACCAAATAGAAACTAGTCACACTTTCTCTAAATTATATCTATGTTTTCCTATTAGAAACTTTCATATTTTGTGATTTTAATGCAACATATATTAATTATTGATGTTTCTTGGATGTCAGGATACCGTACCTCATACTAATATGTCCTATTTTCGGAGCTCAAGGAACATATAAAAGGGAACCTCGAGCTATTGAAAAAATATATAAAAATGTCCATCAACGCATATGAAAACAATTTTTTTTGGGATATACACGAGGAGATACATTTATAGAAGAAGAACGAAGAACACATGCTGAATATGTAGAACCTGATCATTCAAAGGGTGAAGGGCTTCAATGAATACACACACACTCAAGGTAATCAAGATGATCAAGATGGACTAGGAAGTCAAAGAACAAAAACGATACTCAGTTTTCCAAACAACATCTAAAGAACAACTAATGCTTCATCTGCATCACTCCAAGGATTCCAGTGCTTCACTAAAAAACATATAGTATTCTAAACTCATCTCAAATTTGATTAGATCGATGGTGCTTCATTCATTAATATTCTGAGTAGTGTGCGTACTCTTAATTTTAATCACACTCTATATCTTGTGCTGAACTGGAGGATTTGTAATTCCTTACTCAATCTTCGTTACTCACATGTATCCCACAATGGAATATGGTAGAGGTCATGTGTTACCTGGATAACCTGTGTGATGTTGTTAATCATTCCCAAAATAAATGTGGTAGAGGTCAAGTGTGACCTGGACGGTCTGTGCACTATTGTGAAACCCGGATCCACTTGTGGATCATATTTTATATAAAACTATTTGAGAGGACTCAGTCTCTTCTTGAGACTAAACCTCTTTTTTAAATCTGCAGTGCATTTTTATTTTAGTTAAAACAATTTTGAATATTCTTATCCTATATAATTTATATATATATGTATTATAAAAAAAATATGATAGTTAATATTGAAAGTGTTTGTATTTATTATAAACCTGTAGGTTAGTTTCAAATGATAATCTCATATTCATATTTGATTTACTGAGAACTAATCAATCTCATGAGAACCTAACTGAACCTTTAATATGTTACAAATTCACATAAGTTTAGATTGTAATATTAATTGGGGGATTTTAATAAAAACCTTTTAAAGATAAATTTTTAAATAGTAACTCAATTCACCCCCCTCTTGAGTATCATATCCTACCAAAATTTGATATGAATGGACTGGATATGAGTTTTTTCAAAACCATCTGTTTGTGAAAAGTTTTCAACTATGAATTTTGGTGTATCTTAAAGATCTCAAAAAATTTTGTTAATTCTAAATTTTTATATCTTGATATTACATAGGTGTTATGGATAATAGATTAGAAGGTGTAGATACAAACATGCCACCCTTCGTTAATGATTTTAATTATGTCCAATGGAAAATCAGAATAAAAAATCATTTAGAAAGTATTTGATTTGATATCTGAAATACTGTAGAGACTCAGTATAAGATTCCAGAAACTATTAGAAATACATGGGATGAACCTACTAAAGCTACTTACAATAATAACTTTAAAGAAATGAATCCCCTGTATTGTGCTATAGGAGATGAAGAATTTAGTCGAATATCTTCCTATAAAACTTCTTTTGAAATTTTGGATACTTTAGCAGTTTCCCATGATGGAACAAATAAAGATAAATAAATGAGATTGAATACATACAATATTATCTATGATAATTTCAAAATGATAATTATGAATCTATGTATGATATGTATCTCAGGTTTATTGACATAGTCAATACAATGAGCTCACTGGAAAAAGTTGTTCCAGCAAAGGAGAAAATGATGAGGATACTAAGTTTCCTACTAGAAAGATATAGAGGCACATCAGATTCAATAAGGGAATCATGTGACATATGTTCACTACATGTCAAAGATTTAATTGGTAAGTTGATGATGTATGAAGAATATCTGAAGGAAAATAAATATGAAGATGATGAACCAAGAACGAAATAAGCAGCCTTCAAGACTTCTACTGCAAAAATCAAGGACAAAGATAAAATTCATGCTGCAAGTGACAATTCACGTAGTGTAGAGAGTGCATCTGACAGTGATGCTAAAAGGGCTCATTTGTACAGATGAATTAAGAAATTTTGTAGGAAAAATATTTTTTTTAGAAAATCCAATTACAAGTAAATGTATGAAAATAATGGTCATTGGAAGAATGATTGGAAAAGGACTGATAAAAGTGATGACATAGTCTACTACGAATGTAAGAGGAAAGGGCATGTGAAAGATGACTGCCCAAAATTAATGATCAAGAAGAAATATGACTATATGAACAAAAAATACAAGAAAGTTATGAATGAAACCCCGAGTGCATAAAAATACAGTTCCAATGATCTTGATTCCACTCATTATGAAAAATCTCAACAAGCTAATATATATTTCACGACAAACACATCAGTGGTAACATTGGATACTCATGTATTAAACTCTTATTACTCTGGTGATGATTCTGATTCCGAAAACATGTCCAGTGAAGAATTATTTGAATACTATAACATGCCAGAAAATAATTCCATGTAGCTGAAAGTCAATTATAATTCCTTAAAGAAACAACATGCATTAACTAGCACTATCAAATCTTCACTTGAAGTAGAATAGGATAAGAGTGCTCAACTACTAAAGGAAAATACTGAACTCAAATTGTCTACTGAGGAACTTAGAAAAGACATAGAGAAGTTCACTAATGAAAATGACACAGTTACTCAAATTCTATGAATACAAGTGGCACCAATGTATACTAATGGTATAGGTTATCATCCTGGACAAAGATTGATTACAAAGAATAAATTTGTTTCTAAATCTGGACAGAATGATGCTGGTTCTAGTTCTGAAAACACATATTACCCAACTAGATATTCACATAGTTATAGATCAAACAAAGTTTATCTTTCAAAATCTTTTAAAACTACTGATTATATGAAACACATTAGGAAAATTTTGTTACCGAATGATTTATTTGGTAACTTGTCTGGACCTAAGAAAATATGTGTAAATAAATCATTTTCTTTATAAAATTGTGTTCTAGGAAACTGTCTTGAGAAGTTCTTATAGGAAGGCAAGGTATTTGGACAGTGGATGTTTGAGACACATGACAGGAGACATTACATGCTAAAAAAACTTAATCAAGGTTGATGGAGGATATTTTACCTTTGTTGATAACCCTAAAGGGAAAATCATCATCCTAGGACAAATTGGCAACACTGATTCAATATTAATTTCTAAATTCTTATTTGTAGATGGATTAAAATATAACTTGTTTAGTATTTGTCAGTTATGTGATGAAGATTTTAATGTTAAATTTGAAAATGATTCTTATAATGTTTTTAATTATAAAAATGTTTTAGTATTTTCTGACTTATGAAATGAAAATGTATATGTTGTAGATTTAAATTATTTAGATAGGAAAAATATTACCTAATTAAATTATTTTTATAAAGAATCTCGTCTTTTGAACAGAATATTAGGACAATGCAATATACATTCACATAGAAAACTGACTAGGAGGAACTTAGTTAGAGACCTACCTAAACTTGAATTCCCAGCTGAAAATGATAGTAATCCATGTCAAAAGGGAAGGAAACATAATGTTTCTTTTAAATCAAAGAATGATGTTACAACTACTCAACCTCTCGAGTTGGTTTACATGGACATGTTTGGACCTTCTAGAGTTTCTATTTTATATGGGAAGCAATATGTTTATTTTCTAGTAGATGACTGTTCTAGATATACATGTGTATATTTTCTAGCTCAAAAAAGTGAATCTTGCTTGTACTTTATTAAATATTCCACGTCTATAGAAAAACATAGTGGATCTAGGATCATGACCATGAGAAGTGATCATGGTCTTGAGTTTGATAATCATGAGTTTGAATCAAACAGCTCACACAACAGCTACAATCCCAACTACTATTCCCCTAGGAAACCTCAATATAATGGTATAGTAGAAAGATGAAATAAACTCTTCAATAAATTGCACGAACTATACTTAATGAATATTATTTACCTGTTTATTTTTGGACTGAATCTGTCAATACATCTTGTTATATTATAAATAGAGTATTGATTAGACCCGTCCTTAAGAAAACCCCTTATGAGATTTGGATTAATAGGAATCCTAAACATAGTTACTTCATTGTTTTTGTTTGCAAAGATGTTATCCATAATACTAAATATAATCTAGACAAGATTGCATCCAAGAGTGGTGAAAGAATGTTCTTAGTTTACTCAATATCAAGTAAAGCCTATAGAGTATTCAATAAGTGATCCAAATGTGTGGAATAATTTAAACACATAAAATTTGATGAAATTGATCCACATGAACCTAAGACACCTCTTGAAAAACATGAAAAAGATATGTCCATTCTAATGCCAAAAATAGTGAACCAGTTATTATGACAACCAGTTCTGGAAATTTTCCAAATGAACCTGAAATCTCTACACCTATCTTTTCTAGACCAACTAGGACCATTAAAAACCATACATTAGATGTTGTAGTAGGATATTTAGATAGAGGAACACAAACTAAGGATTCTATACAAAATCAGGATGAATATAAAACTTTTCTTTCATATCTTGAACCAAAAAATATTAATGATTATATCTGTGATGAATTTTAGGAAATGGATAAGCCATAAAAATTAAATTAGTTCAAAATAAACAATTTCTAGGAATTTGTGGAGAGAAATAAAGAAACCTTGACCATATGCAAAAAATTGGTATTTAGAATTAAGGTAGATGAATATGGAAACATCATAATAATCAAAGATACATTAGTTGCACAAGGATACACTCAAGAAGAAGTTATTTACAATAAAGGAAACTTTGCACTTGTAGCTAGATTATACGCCATTAAGATCTTACATTCTTATGCATCTGATCTGAATTTCATGTTATATCAAATGGATTTCAAAAGTGCATTTCTAAATGGTTTTATAAAGGAAGATGTTTTTTTAACAAATACCTTGATTTAAAAACCCCCATTTTCAAAATCATGTTTTTTAAAATTCTAAATCATTATATGGTTTATAACAAGCTCCAAGTGATTGGTATGATAGACTTACTTATTTTCTAAATTCTATAGGGTTTACTAAAGGAATTTCTGATTTAACTCTTTTTATTAAATGAATTTCTAAAGCTATGTTGATTGTAGAAATCTATGTTGATGATATTATATTTGGATCTTCGAAAAATTCTTTATGTACTGATTTTTCAAAGATTATGAAAAATTAATTTGAAATGAGTGTAATGGGAGAACTAAAGTATTTTCTTGGATTGAAAATTTTTCATAATAGGAATGGAATTATTCTAAATCAATGTAATTACACAAAGGATATCTTAAAACGTTTTGGTTTGGATAGTAATAACAGAAGAGATACCTCTATGAGTACCACTTGTATGTTGTATGATGATGAAACTAGGAAACTAGTTGATCAAACCAATTATAGAGGTATGATTGGAAGCTTAATTTACAATACTACTAGTCGACTAGATATCATGTTTAGTGTTTTCATGTGTGTAATATTTCAAGAAAATCCTAAAGAATCTAATTTGCTTGCTGTTAAAAGGATTTTCAAATATCTTAAACATACCACCAATTTAGGATTGTTTTATCCAAAAGGACAATATATTGACCTAATAAGTTATTCAGATGCTGACATTACTAGTTTCCAGTATGATAGAAAGAGCACATCTGGAACATATCATCTATTAGGGAATGTTCCTAGTATCTTTGTGTAGTAAGAAACATAACTCTTTTGCATTGTCTTCTGCTGAAGCAGAATACATTTATGCTGGTAGTTGTTGTACACATATTATATAGAACATACACACTTTTTTTGACTATGGATATGATTTTAAACATGTTTCTATTAACTGTGATAACACTAGTGAAATAAATATATCTAAGAACCATGTATCTTACTGTAGAACTAAGCACATTGATGTAAGGAACCACTTTATTAGAGACCACTATCAAAATAGTGATATAACTCTTGAATTAATAGCCACTAATCGTCAACTAGCCGATATATTTATAAAACTCTTATGTTCAGTGATATTGATTTAACTTAGAAATTAATTAGAAATGATCAAATACCCACAAAACTCACTATTAGACAATCCTCACCGTTAGACAAACCTCATCGTTAGACAAACCTCACAGTTAGACAAATGAAATAGTTAGACAATCCTCACCTTTAGAAAAACCTCACCCATAGTCAAACCTCACCATTAGATAGACCTCATCGTTAGATGATCCTCACCCTTAGACAAACCTCACCATTAAACAAACCTCACTGTTAGACATACCTAAACGTTAGACAAGCCTCGCGGTTAGGATACCTCACCGGTAGTGCTTATCGTTTTAATCCTCACCAAGTGCTAACTGTTATAATCCTCACCAGTAGAGGGGTTACCGATATATCATGCTGTTTTAAATTTCAATGTTTTAAGCAGAGAAGCTTTATCATTTTAATGTATTTTTATTTTTATTCCACGATTCCTAAATGATATAAGTTGAGTCTAAATCACATTTAGTCCACCGCAAACTCCACTCTACCAAGTCCTCACATACTGAAGCCTCTGAAATCTTGCGAAACCTAAGTTTGACGAATTGGAAATGGCTCAAGTTAAGCGTTTGACAATTGATGATGGTAATGAGCCAAGTGTGAAGCGACAAAAAGTCAGTTCTCGAGCCACTAGAAGTAGTAGTGCTACTAGTAATGATATGAGAAAGTATGAGAATATGCATTTATCGAAGAGGGAAATAGTTATTGATAAGGATCTGTGTGCTGAGTGGTTGTAATCAAGAAAGTCTCTGATTTTGAAGGTTTTAGAAGAGAAGGGGTGGCTATATTGTTTTGCAAACAACAATGGATCTTATTACCTGAACTTGTTTAAGGAATTTTATGAGATGGTTATATTTAAAATGATTAATAATGATAAGATAATGATTTTTGTGTTGAATGATAATGAGATATAATTTTCATCTGCTAAATGGGAAGAGTTCTTTAATGTTCCACACGATGGTGAGTTTGGATATTTTTCTAAATCAGTACCTACAACATGTGACCATTTTGAGTATGAGGTTTCTTTTCATAAGTTAACTAAAAATGGATCACCTAGAAAAGTGATTTCTGCTAAAATGGAAGGAGAAAAGATATTGAAATTTATGTTCATTCAACATGTGATTAGTCCCCAGAGAGGAGAGTTTGCAACCCAGAAGATTTAGAATTTATATTTGATGTACTTATTTAGGCATGGAGTGAGTGTCAAACTATGCAGATTATGGAAAATTGAGATAAATGATATGAACAGACCTAAATCAAATACAAATATTTTGTTCTTTTCTAATCTCATTCACATTATGTTAAAATTAAAAAGGTATTTCTGAATCTGGGGATGAAACTGTTTTTGTCACTGTCAATTTTTGCATTACCATGTCTATCTGCAAGTATATGAATGTTTTCTGGAACCCTTGGAAGAAAAATGGGGTGAATGATGATGGTAAATTTTATGAAAAATTTAGTCATGTGGACAATCCTTCTAGGCCTATGGATGAGAGGGATCCAGGTCTAAGACCTGATGAAGATGAATCTACTTATAGTGATGTTGTGGATGATGAGGATGAAAATACTTCAGTGGACGAAAGAGAAGATCATGACCTTCCTCCAAGCCCTTCACCTCAGAGTGTTTCTTATAGAGAGGCTAGTCCTATAGCTACTTTACCCTAAAGATAATCTGATCCTGATATTTTAAATGAGGGTACATTCAGTTTGAGTCAAATAATTTAGTGTTCTGATATGCATGTAGAGGCTGGTTGGGTTGAGATGACCGAACATGCACATATCCCTGATGAGCCTACTATTGTTGAAATGGGGATGGTTGTGGATGATTATTTTGAGGAAGACATGCCTGTTGATGCTTCTATTGATGGACATGAACAATAGAATGCACAAATTAAGGGGGAGAATCCCACCAGAAGAGCTACTATATCAGTAGCTCATGATATTAATGATTGTGAAAAAGATCTAGGTTTTGTAGTTTTTGGGTTGGAATATCCTGACTCTGAAGATGAGATACCCATCAGAAGACCCCATGTTAGTTATGATATTCTTTATGAGACATTACCTGAGGATTTATTAAGAATATATGATCTAGACCAGTTGAGGTCTGATATCAGGACATAATTTTTATTGAAGAAATCAGAAGAATAGAAAATTCTTTAATATCATCTATTCATTATGTTATGACCGAATCTATATCTATCCTTTTTTGATGAAGTGAAGACCTTCTAGATTCAGGTTTAAAGCTTTGAAGAGGATATTAAATCTCTAAAGAAAACAGTGGTCTTTATGGATTCTTATTTGAGTTTTAAATCTCAAGTAGACAAGGATTGTATTATTATGAAAAGTGTAGTTTTCCACATGGTAGTAGTTTTTTAGGAATTTAAGAATTCCATGAAACAGCTTATCAGCACCCATGACCATGTTCTGAAAAATATCATTAGTGGGCTGACTAAATCATGTAAGGAAATAGTAGCTTTTACTATTTAACCTCTGAGCCCTCCCATGATTTATTTAGATATTGATCAAATTGGAGCTGTGATGAGAGAAGAGATTGGACAGTCTTCCACCAATAGCTGTGTAGACACTGCTACCTTAATCCAAGTGGTAACTAACACTAGAGATATATGAAACATTGTTCAGGATTTGTTGACTGAGGCCACTTATTCATACAAATAAGTAATGGACAAGGTGGATTACTATTTCCAAAGAGTTTACACTAAACATCAGTTGAACAATCACTTTAATATTTTATTGTAAAATTTAAAATTACCTCATGTGACTCAAGCTTTCATAGACCAAGTCAGTAAGCTCAGGGAGCTGACTCCAGCTTTGGACAAATTACTAGAGAACAAGGATGACTTCCTTTCTTCTATGTAGAGAGGAGGAGGTATTATCATTGATTTCAGAAATCTCTTGCTTCCCTTATTGCATTTTGATGCTCAGCTAGTGATTGTACCTCCAGCTTTACCTACATCTGGATCGACTGCGTCTACTTTTCAGATGACCCCAGCTCAATCTATCAGAAGCCTGACACCAATGATTACCCTGAGGAGTACCCACTATATTCCAAGGACAGTCTTAGTTGCTCACCCTCCAGTGTTTATTTCTGGAGATCCCAAGCCTTCAACCAAAGATACCCAGCTTGATTATACCTCAGATCCCAAATGAAAATTAAATGTGGACATTCTGGATGTGGATTAAGTGGGTCTAGATTAATTTTATATGGATCATTTGTCACTTGTATATTTTCTATGTAATCTTTATGCACTTTTGACTACATAATATATACCTCTTCTGTAATCTTTTTGTCTCAGTTGTTACCTATGCTGATTACCTCATTTATTATCTAATTTCTCTCTAACACCCAACTATCTCTCTTATCTTTTAACTATGATTCCCCATATATTATATTACCTAATAACTTATTTAAATCCATATCATATACTTCCCTTATTTTTTCTAATCCCAAAGGGTGGGGGGGAAATGAAAAAGGTATTAATGATAATGGTGGAGGTTATTTTGTTACAAGAAGGACATATGCCAGACAAGGATATTAATATATTATTTATTTTCAAACTCGATTTAATCTGAAACATTTGAATCACCTAGGAAATAATAATAGTTGTATTTTAGTCTGATACTTTTGGATTACATGCCATAATTTGTGACTAACAAAAAGGTGGAGATTTTTGGAATCACCATTTTTGATCATATCAATTATGATTATTACGTTTTGATAATCCCACCTGATGTTTGTTGATTAAATATATCATTACACTAGCTACTGTTTAAGTGATTAATTTATAAATATAAATACTATGGAATATGTTCAAATGATATATCTTTCGTTCAAGAACATTTGGTTTATCAAATTTTCATTTACATTGTAATATTTTATCCTAACATAATCTATGGATAGTTTTTATAAACAAAAAATGATCTATCGATACAGAAAGGTCACCAGTATGTAAATGATCTACTGATACAGAAAGATCAAAAGTATGCATATGAGCTACTGATAGAGTATTTCTATCAGTATGCATAAGTCGACTGATACAGAGTGACAACTACTGTAATGCAGTCTACCGTTACAAGATCACACGTATGGGTCACTGGTACATAAGTCTTCCTCTACCGAGAGATACCGCTAATGGATGTCACTGCTACATATGGTCACTAGTACTTGGAGCTACCGCTAGAAGGAGCCACTGTTACAAAAGTCTACCGATACAAGATCTACCGTTACAAGTTCACTGCTATAAGTTCAATGATACAAAAATCTACCAAATGGAAACAAGTCACTATTTCTCTAAACTCTATCTCTGTTTTCCTATTAAAAACAGTCGTATTTTGTGCTTTTAATGCAAACTATACTAATTAATGATTTTTTTGGATGTCAGGAAACCGTACCTCTTACAAATCATTCCTATACCCCGGACCTCAAGGATTATATAAAAGGGAACCTCAAAATACTGAAAAGATATATATAAAGGTCCTTCAATGCACATAAAAACGGGTTTATTTGGGATATACACGGGGATATAGTTTCATACAAGAATAACAAAGAACACATGCTGAATATGTAGAACCTAAACATTCAATGAGTGAAGAGATTAAATGACAACACCCACACTGAAGATAATCAAGCCAATCAAGCTGGATCTGTAAGTCAACGAACAAAAATGATGCTCTGTTTTCTAAACAGAAACCAAATAAGGACTCAAGATACATCTTCTTCACTCCAAGTAGTCTAGATATTCACTGAAAACAAATAAAGCATTCTAAACTCATCTCTAATTTGATTATATCTATGGTGTTTCATTAATTTACATTTTGAGTAGTGTGTGTACTCTATATCTTAAGAAAACACTGTCTCTTGTGCTGGACTATAGAATTTATAAATTCGTACTCAATCTTCCTTACTCACTGGTATCCCACTGTGGATAGTGGTAGAGGTCATGTGTGACCTAGGCAGCCTATGTGATGTTTTTTATCATTGCCACGAAGAACTGTGGTAGAGGTCAAGTGTGACCTGGATAGTCTTTGAACTATTGTAAAAAACCGTTCCAGGGTGTGGATCTTAGTTTATATAAAACTGTTTGAGAGGACCAAGTCTCTTCTTGAGACTGAACCTATTGTTTAAATCTTTTGTGCATTTTTCTTTTAGTTAAAACTATTTTAAATATGATGCTTCTAAGTATAGTAAATATAAATCTATTTTAAAAAGTAACTCTAATAGTTAAACTACCAAGTGATTGTTTTTATTCTAAACTAGTAGGTTAGATTCAAAAGCTAATCTAATCTTCAGATTAGATTATTTGAGAACTAATCAATCTCTGGAGAACCAAACTGAACATTTTTTGTATTAAAAATTCACTATAGTTTAGCTGGTTATTTTAATTGGGTGATTTTAATAGAAACCATTTAAATATAAAGATTTAAATAGGAACTCAATTCACCCCCCTCTTGAGTATCCACTCCGACCAAAAATATTTTATAGTTTTTCCGAATTCTCTAAATCTATAAAAAAATGTCATTATTGTGTTAGAGATCAAGGGTTTCCCCCTTCATCCTTTAAAAGGGGGTTATTTATTTTAATAAATTTAATAATTTGATGGCCTTCGGGCCATTGTATTGATGTGTTAGAGATCAAATATATCCTCATGTGGTTTTCAGTTTTGAAGGAAATTTTTTGTCAAATCTGTAAAACCAATGTCCTTATCATCAAATCTAGAATTCTAGATTGTGGTTTTTTACAGACACGCTCAAGGGAGATAACATACATCCACCCATATCATTATATTATTCTTACATGAGATAATATAAACCACAAAAACCATCCCTTCTAACTCATGTATAGTCACATCAAGTACACTATCTCATCTCTTCCCCACAATGGTGGGTCACATCATGTAGTATGAAACAAGACCCAAAATGCATCAAAAGAATATTCAAGAAGGGTCACACTTCTTCCAGGTACATCCAACATTAATCTAATTCCTTTTATACAATAAAATCAGGAATTTCCCCTTCATGATCAAATTTCCATAAGTGATAGACCCCATGTCGCCCACAAAATAATGTCTTATTTAAAATTAAACCAAGAAACACGTTGTTACTTCCTTTATAATGGTTATAAGATATTTATATAGACCAATTAATAAAATTAATTTCATATTAATAATTTACATAGGTACACCCCCATGAAATATGATTCATTAATGTTAATATGATCTATATAAAATGGTAATAAATTATTTCCTTAATTGTGACAATGATTTTTAAATAAGATTAATAATAAAATATAGGAATCCATACTACATCGCTAGCATTATCCCCAGATTCAGACATTGAGTATTTGGATAGGGTGAGTAATAATGATCAATATTAATTAAGGATTAATGACTTTTAATATATCAAAATCTTGATAAGAATACTACTAAAATATAACACCCTTTAACTATAAATCATACGAGAAATGTAGATCCCAAATCTCTAGGAATGGATCAATGTACATGAAAAGACAATAATGGGGCATGGTAAGGAATAGAGAACAAAAAAAGGTAGTTGATATGGATGTATTCATTCTAATTTTTTAGAAAATTACACATTTGAATCATATGGTATGAACCATTAGTTAATTTAATGAATCATTATATAAAATAGGTTTATATTTCCACCCAAAACCAGTTATCATATTGAGACATCAAAACACTTTTAGTGTTGATGGATTCGTAAATATATATATATATATATATATTCCTAATTTTAAAAATAAATAACCAATGATACAATCTTGAACACTACAATGACTATTATTTATTAATATACAAATGATTGGTCAGAATTTAATTATTAACACCACATGAAAAATTGAAAGGTGTTACAATATCAGTCATCAAAGGTAGTTATTTTCCAATCAATATATTAAATAATTGTATATACTCTAAAATGTTTTATGAATTTCGAATAAAATAATGAAATATTTATTGACATCATTTTTCATTTCAAAACTAAATGTAATCTATTTTCATATTAAAAAATCAATTAACAATATATTCCCAATAAGCCCTAATAACATTCATAAAATATCATATACAAACTCTTAGTGTATTTTTTACATAAATATTATTTTCCTCTAGAAAAATAATAAACGTCACCCAAAATATAATTGATTGATAAAAAAATCTATAAACGTACTCATTTAATAATGGTATCAATTAATATAATTTATAACAAAATATATTCAAATCAACCAAAGATTTTATCAAAAAAATATTAAATTCAATTAAAATTATAACTCCATGACCTATAAATTTTCCTAAATCATTATTTGATACCAACTGGGATGCCCGAAACTCATAATCCTTAATCTAGTCCTAAAAACTACTCTTTGTAAATATTTTTGATACCATGGTAAATAACCTAAACATAAACTATACTAATTCATATAAAAATAAATCATATTGTATCACATATAGGGCTAAAAAACGTGTTGATAAGTGTTTTACAAAATTATTTCAAAACCATTAAGAGAAAATGAGGATGCCTTTTTAAACAAATATGATTTTTTTCAAATAAATTAAAAACCTCGTGTATTAAATAACTCAATAAAATTATATTTAAATTATACATACATTATAACATTCTATATAAATCATACATAAATTTTTTTTCTTAACATTGTTAAAATGATACATAAGAAGGGAGAGATAAAATTATTAGTATTGGGTAGAATACATTAGAATATATCATAAAATTGTAATGGTAAAAATAATATTTATTAATCAAATAATAAGAATATTATTCCATATGTTACATACGAAGAGAATTATAAATATATACTGAAGACATGTAAATTTAAATAATCACATCAGTATAAAATTTATTTTACAATAATGGAATTATTAATGTTTTACATCATATATATTCCATGAATACCTCATAAAAAGACATTTTATAGAAACATTTTGGACTACCATATACACCAATGAAATGTTGTCTCATAATATTGAATGATGTATTTATGTGAAATGTAATTCATGGATCAATACATCACTAATTATGTTCAATTAAAGAACCATAAAATTTAAATTATTATCTATGAAATACATAACCAACATGGCTATCTAATTTATAAAAAATATTTTTAAAATAGTTTTGAATCATAATATATAAACTATCATGGAAGAAATAACATTATTAGTAATCCCTGATCAAAATGTATTGAAATGTAATAATGGTTACATATTTTATTCATAAGGGAACAAATAATATATAAATAGGTTAAATGATATATGTTATTCCCATAAAATTAATAAATATGGTCAAGAAGGTAAAAAGTATTTTTATCAGGGAGATGAAGATAGTTAGGGAATATAAAATTTTAAAATAATGAGATGAAATAAAATAATATACATAATACCATTTATTGGTCAATACATGAAATAGAAAGCCATATTAGATGTTGGCATTATATCATTAGATGAAAATGTTATCATCATTATAAAATCATGTTTCATAAAGATTTTGTATCAGGGTAAAAAAATTATATGTCACTTAAAATAGAATGTTCAAAGGGTTGAAATGATGAATTTTGAAAAATATATTAAAATAGAATTAAAATTATTAAATACATGAAATAATGTAATATTTTATAAAATATATGTGGATTACATGATGAAAAAAACCATAAGTGAAATTAAATCCTTTTAACTACTCTTAAAATATTTAATTCTCTATTTAAAATAAATAAATAAAATATAAGGGGATAATTTATTTATAAATACTTTGAAAAATATATAGTATTATATATAATGTATAGTTTTTATAAATTTAGGTAAATGATACCATGAGTTAAAAATTAACAATGAGATAAATTACTCAAATTAATAATGTCAATATGAAATTATCATTGTGGAACATTGTGTGATGATTCTAAATAATTATTTTTGTAGAACTATAATTGATAGTTTAAAATTAACATAAAAAAATAATATATATAAATGATTTATTATGAAACAATATGAATACTATATACATGTTCGAAAAAGAATTATTAGAAATGACCATAATAACATTTAAGGACACCATCATTTCATGGAGAATTACTTTCATTAATGTAGAAGATTTTTTTACAAAGAAATAATTTCATATGACAGAAATGGAAAATGATATATAAAATTATGAAATTTTAAAATAAAATAATATTTGAAGGTCATAGTCGTGGAATAATTTCTATGAACAATTTAGAAAGACATTTATCAAAAAAACTCATAGGACAAATGTAAACATAGAATAAAAAACCATGACATAAATAACATCTTCTGATTCATTAAATACCTTCAAAAAATATTTTACCAACATATATTTTGTAAATATAAAACATATACTCCTAAGAAATAAAAATACGTACATGATTTAAAATATCAACCAAACAAGGAAAATTTTATAATGAAAAACCATTTAAAATTAGGTACTGTATCAACATAAATATAAATAATTTTATATAAATATGTATTTATTTCAATTTCATGAAATAAATGTGTTTATTATAAATTAAGTCAATTTGGAAATAATTACACTTTATAAAATATATCATGGTGAATATTATGAAACATTTCATATTGAATTGAAAATGAAATAATAAACCCTTACCTCAGGGAATGATTTTTTAATATCAAATAGGGATTGAATATATATATAATATTTTTTTAAACAATCATCAAATATATAAAAATATAAATTTTCTTATTAATTGATCATTTTTAATCAATGAAATTTATTTATTACAATTCTTAAAAGAAATGATTTCTTTAAGACAAGTTTCTTTTAAAATTATTTAGATTGATTTAAAATTTCATGATTCTTAGTATTTTTAATTTATATTTTGGGGACATCATTTTTTAGTGAGAAATAAATTAAATTTCATTACAATAAAACAATATATATTATCCATTCATTTAAAGGTTTATCATAAAATCATTCACAAAATCATCCTAGGAGGATGAAAAAGTCCACAAACAAGATGTGTCAAAATATTAGAGGGAAGTAATATATGATATAATTTGATTAACATAGTTAAATAAATTTCATAATAACATTAAAATGTAATATACATATATATTAAATATTTCATAAATATATAAATGTGTAAATTTATTGGAATACCATAATAGGATTCATAAAAAACCAATTTTAATGAATCATGGTAACATATTAATTCATGATTTTTCTTACTTTAAAACCCAATAAGGAATGGCTCAAAAACCTAAATATTACTCATGGATAATATGAGACTTTTTAGAAAGGAAAATGGGATGATTTTAATATTTATGATGTTGATGGGAAGTGATTTTCCAGTGGAAAAATTGGTAGTATTTTTACATGTGTAGAGGTATATTCTCTGGTAATATAATGATTATATTACCGAATAGAAAAAATAATTTATTATAATATTCACTTCGATTAGATAAATGCGATTATTATTATATAATGGATGTTTTTTTATTTGAAACCTTAAAAAAATAGAATGTAGTTATACAAAAAAATTTAAATGTAAATAAAAAATAATTTCTTTTTGTTAATATAATATGAAATAGGTTCTAAAATATCATCCATATATTTATAAATTAAAAATATATGAAATATATTAGTAATTTTACATCTCAAAAACCTCGCAGTTTTGTAAAAAAAATTGAAAATTTTTATTTCATTATTACATTAGGATGATGTCATAAGAGTGGTTGCATTTTTTGAAAATGGTGTTTTTTGTAAGGAAAAATTAAATTTTTTCAGAAAATTCCAAAACAATCACCGTTAGTAAATAATGATAAAATAATTCAAAAAATGAAAATCAATTAATAGAAATAAATTTATATAATATTGAAATTTAAATGTTATTGAAAACAAATAATTTAATGGAAACAATTTTTTATTATAAAAAATGAAATTTAATTAATAAGTTTACTTATTAATTTTTTCTTAAGAAAAAGGTTCTTAATATTTAATAATATTAATTATAAGAAAAAAATATGTTCATATACATATATATATCATTGATTAATTTCAACAAAATAATCAATTATGGGGGTTAAATTTCATTTAATATGATAAAAACAGATAATATATAGAAATATACATTTCCACATGAATTATCATTTTATCATTAAAATTTTTTAATCACATCCCATTGAATTTATTTATATATCTTATAACCAAATTAATTAATATTGGATAGATAAAATTATTCTACTATTAAATAATACTAAAAACAGTTAGTGATTTTAAATAATGAATTTTAATTATTTTTGTATTTATGTGAGATTTTCCAATTCATGTAATTTTCATAATGATGATGCTTTAATGGTGGAACAATAGTTATTTTAAGGAGACATTAAATGATGTTATTTAGGATGTGTAGTGTTCTATTCTTATAGGTCTTATCTTTGGTGAATTTATCCTTCCCTCGGGATCCACTAATTATACTGTGTCACTTGATCCATGAATGGGTGCATAAAATTAGTTGAAACCCACCTATGCTAATTTTTTTTTCTTTGTTGACACATCACCACCCAAGTTATTACCCTTAGGGGTATTCTGCCGTATCATATGGAAATCACACCTTCCTAGTTATGTCTCTCTCTAGAGTGATCTCATTGTGGGGATGGGGGTTCTCTTGTATAGATGCATCAAAAAAATTTCACGGGGAGTCCTTTGTTAGAAATAATAATATGTAATTATTTTGAAGATTTTTAACATTTTATTCTCATTATCTGTTAATTTTAATAGCTCATAGTAATACATATCAATTATTCTTTTAGATAATTTTGACATGTGATTCAAATAATTTTATATTGTAAACCATTATAGCAGTATTCAAATTAACAGAATGGGGAATTAAATATATTATTTTTGTTACATATTGCTCACTATTAATGAAGAATAGAAATTGGAATGATATTATTAAAATATACTATATGATAGCAGGAATTGTTTTTCTAAATATGTGAATAATTCATATCATTGTGACGTGGAATCATTGTATTGTATTGTTATTGTACCACAGAAATATGATTCCTATATCAAGTGGTTCCCCATTCTATTTACTAAAAGGGATATATAATTTGAGGTAGATTATATTGAAAATTTTTATGAACAATTAATAACATGGATATTATAATTAAATTTGTAGGTTTACTGTATGGTCTTACTCTACACCCCCCCACCTTAATAATTTTTTGATAGATAACATTTTTTCCAGTTCCATCCATTGATTCTTTAATTCCCATGGTCCCTAATACTCATGATCTATTTTTTATATATTATCAAAATGTCATTCCAGGCCCATTCATTCCCTAAATATCAACTAACATTCCCATTTCCATTCCGAGGGATGGAGTGTCTAGAAATATAATAGGTACATATTCAACTATCTCTTCAATAATTTGACATTTAGATCAGCAACTTCTTTCTACCTATTGATTAAATTCATTCCTAGTAAATGGACAACTGACCCTCCTTGGGGTTTGTCTCCATTTTATACCTTTGATCCCACATCCTGTAATGTAATGAAAATTTATGGATGAAATAAAATCTCTATCAAATTTATTTTGTGGAATCAAATATTCTAAAAATTACTACAAGTGGTCGATTCTATCCATTTCATATCCCATATACATTTTCTAGTAATTTTACTACACTAAATTAGATCCTAAGCCATAACTAGGAATGCTTTTATATCTATCTTTTTTCATATAAACATATAAAATAAAATTTTATTTGATAAAATCTTCATCAGATTGTGAGAGAGAGAATAAAATTTTGTTTAGTGATGGAAATTCCATATATACATAGGGTCCCATTTTATACACAAGGTTTGGGATTAATCCTCCACCTCTATCTGAATTTTTCTTCACATTATCCATCCTAAATTAAACAACCTACCAATTATAATGGACATTTTTAATTTTTGTGGTATATATCATTATGTAGATGAATATACAATACATGTAGAGAAATAAAATGGCTCCTAAAAAATCCATGAATATGGATATATCTTAGAATTTCTTGGATGTTATATATTATCACGATTGAAGGAATATATCGTCATGTAAACAGATATTCTATTTCAACCATACTATACTTTTCAGGCATTATCATAATCAAGGCCATCATATATTGTATTGTAGGAATCAATTTCATTCAAACTACCATCCATAGTATGCGAAAGTTCTTACATCCCCCACAAAATGATATTTTCACATTCTTTAGAGATTTTTGGAGGACCCCCTATCCTATAGCTAAATAAATTTATGAAACCATCTTCTTAGAAACCTAAAGAGTTTCAAGAAATTATACAAGGTATAATTCATTTATAAAATATCACAGTATATAAAATTATCAATTAAAATTCCAAATCTCTTTAAAATTTACTGAAATATTTTTCTTATCAGAATAAATTATTACATTTAATGTTATTCATCTCAATCTATGATTATTTTTTCATAAGAAAACCTTTGTTTTTAATACATATTCTATGATACTGATATTTTTCTAATACAATATTTACAAAAATTCTTAATATTTATTTTCAATTTCTATCCTTATCTATGAAATATTCTAATGGGTACCCTGATTCCATGATTTTAGGTTCTCAAAATGATTTAATGATATTGAGGTTCCTCTATAGTATATTCCCTCTATTAGTATAGAACTGGAAAATTAAAATCATTTTTTAGAGATGTGTCTTAGGTGCAATATTCTAGTCCTCTCTTTATAGTCATTTTTTTAATGATATTTCACTTTATGAGAAACTTATACATTCATCTTACAACCCATTTCATGTTCACTAATTTGTGTGTGAGGATATTTAATGTTCTATAACATTGTGATGAAAATATAGAAGAAGTGAAAAATATATCCTTCATTAGAGAGTATATAAAGATATTTCATGTCTAAATCCCACTCATGTCCTATTTTCCCAACAACCAATGTAACATAAGTGTTTTATCATACTTATCATTATTTTCATGTCTTTAATAATTATTTTTAATAACATAATAATTATTTCCATTTGAATATTCAATTGTTTTTTTAATAAACATTAATAAAAAATATAAATTTTTAATATTTTGGTAAAAAAACATAAGAATGGTTTTTTAAAAATTATTAATTAAAATTATTTCTTTGAAATCAGGGGAATTGAAAAAATTATAACACTAATTTTTGGATATCTAGGAATAACCCAACATAATAAGCATTCTTGACCACCATTATCTAATATATTGATGTTAATTTTATTGAATATTCACCATTGTCATTCAATTATATTACATTTTCAATTTTTATGGATAAAAGAGACGATGAACCCTAGAACTAATTATACAATTACAATTCTTACCACAATACCATGTATAAAGGTAGTGAGTCGTCAATTTTATAAAATAGTTTTAATGTTAATTATGAAGTGGAATTTATGTACAATGATATAGATTATATTCAATAAATCATCGATCATAATAACATCATGAGCCAATGATAAAATGAATATATATATATATATATACATATATATTATGCGACAATAATTGATGGCATAATAGAATACATATTTTTCTAGAGATTTTTTAAGATAGATTACAATATATGTTTGATTAATTTTGCATGAATAAATACTATCTAGTTTGGTCCTTATCTGGTCATTTTTTTGTAATCTATTTAAAGAAAAGGATCACTGGTCCTCAATATTAGATTTCAAAAAATGGTAATATATATATATAGAAACAAATTTTTAATCACGTCTACATAACTCAAAAAATTTCTATCACATGTTCATGATAATGTTATATTCCAAACAATGTTTTTGAATCATGTATTTAATTTTTATCTCATTAATATATTTCTCCAATGCATTTGTTAAATAATTATAAATCAATATATATTTGAGGTAATCATGTTGATGTGTTTTATACACTTTGTGAAACATGTCATGTGTTTGATGATTTATTAGATCTAACTGGTACAACATTATATGATGGTATTGGAAATTATCCATGACACAAGAAATAGTTTCTATAAAAATGATGATGAATCATGTATTTATAACATGTGGTTATGGTTCAAGATTTAGTTATGAATACTTGTCATTCAATGAATTCATGTATTTGGAATAGTTAGTGTTTTATGACAACATTCATGTTTATGACCTATGACTCATGGAGTATGAATTTTTTATGATACTCACTTGATTAAATACCCTCATTTTTATATTATCCATTAAATACATAACCAACATGGCTATGAAATTTATAATCATTATTTTTAAAATAGTTTTTCTAATCATAATATATCCACTATCAATAAAGGAATTACATTATTAGTGAGCCCTATTCAAAATTCCATAACATGTTATAATGGTTTCATATTTTGTTCATAAAAAGAAAAAATAATATATAAATTGGGTATATGATAAAGAAAATTGACATGAAATTAATAAATATGGACAAGAAGGTAAACAATATTTTCATTAGGTATAAATATATAGATAAGAAATATTAAATTTTAATATAAAGAGAGGAATGGAAATAATATACATAATAAAATTTAGTGTTTAATACATGAAGCATAATGCCATAGGATATGTTTAAATTATATCATTAGAAGAAAATTGAAGTGGAATTATAAAATCAATTTTCATAAAACTTTTGTATCATGGAAAAGACAACTATATGTCACTAAATAAAGCATGATAAAAGGAATGAAATGAGGAAATTGTAAAACTAAATTCAAAAAGAATTAAAATTATTTAAAAAATTAAATAAAGTTATATTTAGTATAATATAAGTGGATTAGATGATAAAAATAACTATAAGTGAAATTAAATATTTTTAACTCCAAATTAAAAAAATTAATTTTCATTTTAAAAAAGAATAATTCACAAAAATATGGGGATAATGTTTTTCTAACTACTATGAAAAATATATAAGATCCTATATAATGTATTGTTTTAATAAATTAAGGTAAACAATCAGAAGAGTTATTCATTAATAATGAGATATATTTCTCAAATTATTAATGAGAATATTGAATTATCATGTTTTAAAATTATATGATGGTTCCAAATAATTATTGTTATAGAATTATAATTGATACTTTAAAATGAACATAAATAATAATTATTTTATATATAGAAATGATTAAGAATCAATATGAATACAATATACATGTTCGAAACATAATTATTAGAAAAGACCTTAATTACTCTTAATGACATTATCCTTTAAGGGGGAATTAGTTTCATTAATGTAGAAGATTTTTTTATAAAAATTATATCCCTTGTCAGAAATGGAAAATGCTATATAAAATTAAGACATTTTAGAATAAAATAATCTTTGAAGGTCATAATTTTGGAATAATTACTATGACCCATTAAAAATGAAATATATTAGAAAAAACCCATTGGACACTTATAAACATAGAATAAAAAACCATGACATAGATATCTTCTACCCATTCATTTTGTTCCATCAATAAATAATTTACCAATATATAATTTTAAGTAATACAACATATAAACCACAAAAATAAAATTAGGCGCATGATACGAAATCTCCACCAAAGAAAGAAATTTTAAAATGATAAACCCTTTCTGTTTTGTTGTTATATCAATCTAAATTTCAAGATGGTTATATAAAGATATATAAATTTCAAAATCAAGGAATAAATTTGTTTTATTAAAAATGAGGTCAATCAAGAAATAACGTCCCTTTATAAAATATATTATGAACCAAATTAGGATACATTTAATATAGAATTGAAATTTAAATAATGAACCCTTACCTCAGGTAATGATTTTTTATTCAAAAAAGGAGCTTCGATATAATTATATTATTTATTGGAAACGTGTATCAATAATTTACTTATTTAAATTTTAATAATAATTGATCATTTATAATCAATGAAATTTTTTTATTACTATTTTTGGAGGAAATGGTGGCTTGAAGACTTGTTATATTATATATTATATAGATTCATTATGATTAATTGATTTTTTATGTTGTAAATAGATTAATTTATTTATATAAATTTCATAATAACATTAATATGTAATATAAATATATATTAGATAAATTTTAAATATATTAACATATAATATTTATTGGAATAGTGGAATAAAATGCATTAAAATCTAATTTCAATGAATCCTGGTTAAATATTCATTTACGATTTACAAACATTCAAACCCATTGATTCTAGATTTAAAAAATAAATAATTACCTAGGGATAATATGAGATTTTTTAGAAAGGAATATTGGATGATTTTTATATTTACCAAGTGGATGGGAAGTGATTTTATAGTTGGAAATATTGGTTTTATTTTTTAATGTATAGAGGAAAATTTTTAGATAATATAATGATTATTTTACCAAATAGAAAAAATATTATTTAAGAATATTGACTGCCATTAAATAAATTAGATTATTATTATATAATGTAGGATTTTTTATTTTTAACCTTAAAAAATTAGAATATATTCATCCAAATAAAAAATTAAATGTAAATAATAAGTAATTTATTTTCATTAATATAATATGAAATAGGTTCCAAAATATCCATTATATTATTAGAAATTAAAAATATTTCAAAAATATTTGTAATTTTACAGCTAAAAAATGTATTTTTTTTTGCAAAAATGTCTCAAATTTTTTTATTTCATTCATACATCATGAAGATGTCATAATAGTGGTTGCATTTTTTTAAAATGTGGTTTTTTTTTGGAAATGTAAAGCTCTTCAAAAAAGTATAAAACAATCAAAGTATGAAAATAATGATATAACAATTAAGAAAATGAAAATAATTTCATATAAATAATTTTATATAATATTGTAATATAATTTTATATAAAAAACAAATAATTTTAAGGAAACACATTTTTAATACAGAAGATGAAATATAATAAATATGTTCCCTTATTCAGTTTTATTCTTATGAAAAAGGGTTCTTAATATTTTATCTGATCAATTAGAATTTAAAAAATATGTTCATATATATATATAATTGATTCATTTAATCAAAATAATTTTTTATAGGGGTTAAATTTAATTTAATATGATAAAAAAAGATCATATATTGAAAATTTTATTTCAATGTGAATTATAATTTTAACACTAAATGATTTTGATAACATCCCACTGAGTTTATTTATATATATTTGTACCCAATTAATTACTACTGGACACATATATTTATTCTACAAATAAATAATAATAAAAATAGCTAGTAATTAAAAATAATAAATTATATCTATTGTTTTATTTACATGAGATTTTTATATTCATGTAATTTTAATAATGATGATGCTTCAGTGGTGGCATAGTAGTTATTTTAAGGAGCCATGAAATGATTTTTTTAGGACGTGCATTGTTCAATTCCTATGGTTCTTCTCCTTGGGGAATTTATCCTTCCCTTGGGAACCTATCATCTTAGTGAGTCGCCTGATTCATGAATGGGTGGGTGAAATGAGGTGAAACCAACCTATGATAATTTTTTTATTTGTCTACACATCATCACCCATGATATTCCCCTTTGGGATATTCTTCCATATCATATCGAAATGGAACCTTCATAGTTGTGGATCTCTCTAGAGTGATATATTCATTAAGAGGGGGTTCTCTTATGTGGATTCATCAAAAAATAATCACATAGAGATTCCCTTGTTAGAATTAATAATATGTAATTATTGTATTGATTTTTAACATTTTATTATCATCATCTATTAATTTTTATATCTCACAGTTAAACATATCAATTATTCTTTAAGATAGTTATTACAAACAATTCAACAAATTTTATATTGTATACTATTTTAGAAATATTCATACTAACAGGTTGGGGAATTAAATATGTTATTTTTGATTTAGTTTTTTCACTATTAATGATGAAAATAAATAATACTGATATTATAAAAATATTCTATATGATAGAGGGATTTATTTGTAGTTATATTAATAATCTATGTCATTGTGGTGTGGAAAAATTATATTGTATGGTTATTGTACCACACTAATATTATTTCTATATCATATGGTTCTTCAAGAAATTTAAAAAAAAGAGACTAATAGTTCACGGTAGATTCCATTGAAAACTTTTTAGGATAAATCAGTTACATGGATCTTATTATTAAATTTGTAGGTCTATTGTATGGTCCTACTCTACACATCCATTAATAATTTTTTGATTGATGAACATTTATTCAAATCCCTCCATATATTCCATCATTCCCTTGGTCTCTAATCATCATGATACATTTTTTATATATTATCTAGATTTCACCTCATGCCCATTCATCACCCCAATATTGACTAAAATTCCCATTTCCATTATGAGGGATGGAGGGTCTTTAATTATAATAGGTATATCATTAACTATCCCTTAAATAATTTTTTTTTTCAGATTATCCCCTTCTATCAAGCTGGTGATTAATATCAAGCCTATTAAATCGAAACCCCACTTCCCTTTGGGTTCCTATACATTTTATAACTTCGACCCCATATCCTCTAAAGTAATTAAACATTATGGAAGAAATAATTTCTCTATCTAATTCATTTTTTGGAATCAAATTTCCTAAAAGTGACATAAGTGGACGATTGATTCCATTTTATATCACATTGACCTTCTCTACTAATTTTGCAATAGTAAATTACATCCTAACTCTTATCTTGGAATGCTTTTATCTCTCACTTTAGTAGAATACAATTATACATTATAAATTTATTTGATAAAATAATTTTCAGATTTTGGGAGAGAGAATCCATTTTTCTTTAGTGATGAAAATTCCATATATTCATAGGGTACCATTTGTACACACGATTTGGGATTTATCCTCAACAGCTCTCAAAATTTTTCATCCAATTATCCATCATTCCTTACACAACCTTCCAATGCTAATGAACATTTATAATGTGTGTGTTATATTTCATTATGTATATGAATATACACTAGATGTGGAGAAATAATATGGTTTCTCATAAATGCATGAATATGGATATATCGTAGAATATCGCTGACCTTATATATCAACATGATTGAAGATATATATCCATATGTAAAAATATTTTCTATTCCCACCATATTAGTCTTGTCAATGGACAATCATCATCTAAGCCATTATATATATTATTTTAGGAATGAATTTCATTCAAATTACCATCCACATGATGATATGGAGCATACGTCACCCACTAAAAGATATTTTAACATTCTTTAGATATTTTTAGAGGAACCCATATCCTATAGATAAATAAATTAATGAAACTCTATTCCTACAAACACAATGAATGTTAATAAATAAATAGAGATATGTTTTATTTATAAACTATCATATTATATAAATGTTTCAATTATAGTTATAAATCTCAATAAAATGGACTAAAATATTTTTATTGTGAGAATTAACTATTCTATGGATTGATATCCATCTCATTATATGATGTATTTTTCCTCTGTTACCCTTAGTTTTTAATACATATCTAATGATAATCATATTTTTCTAATACTATAATTTTTAAATTTTTTAATATTTATTTTCTATTTAAAACATTTTCTATAAAAATTCAAATGGTTGCCCAGATTCCATGATTTATGGTTCTAATGATGAATTATTAAGATAAATATTCTCTATAGTATATTCCTCGTGTTAGTGCCAAACTGAAAATTTAAAATCATTTTTTGTAGAGATGTGACTACTGTTCATTATTATAGTCATATATTTATGTTCAAGGGGTTGGAAGATGTTGAAGTTTATGGTAATCTAATACATTCTTCTTACAACCCATTTCATGTTCCATAATTTGTGAGTGAGGATACACAATTTTCTATAACATTGTGATGTAAAGCTAGAAGAAGTGAAAAGTATCAACCTCATTAGAGAGTATAGAAAAAAATTCATGTCTAAATCCAACATATGACCTCTTTTACCTATAACCAATGTAGCATACGGTTTTGATCATACTTATCATTCATTTATATTCTTCCAAACAAATTTTTAATTACATAATTATTGTGTGAATTTACATATTAATTTTTTTTAATAAACAACAATACAAAATATAATTTATTAATATTTTTGTAATAAATGATTAGAACTGTGTTATTAAGAATTAATAATTGAAATCATTTCTGGGAAATCAAGGGAATTGAAAAAATTCTTACACTCACATTAGGACCTATTGGAATAATCTAACATATGAAGCATTCATAAGAACTATTATCTTGAATATTGAGGTCGATGTAATTCAATATTCACTATTTCCATTCATTTATTTTACATTTTCAAGGTGTATGGATAGAAGAGATGAAGAACCCTAGAATGATTTATACTATTACTATTCCGACCACAATACCTTGTATATATGTGGTGAGTCATAAATTTATCAGAAATTTTTAACGTTAATTATGTAGTGGAATTTATTGTATAATGATATTGATGATATTTAATGAATCATGAATCATAATAACATCACGATCTTATGTTAAAATTAATATATATATATATATTATGAAAAAATAATTGGTGGTGTAATAGAATATGTATTTTTATTGAGTTGTTTTTGGATAAATTCCAATAAATTTTGGATTAATTATGCATAAATAAAAACAATCTAGTTTGGTCCTTATCTGTCCAAGTTTATTTTCCTATTTAAGGAAATGAATCATCGATACTCAATATTAGATTAAAGTAAATTTACATATATATAGAAGGATTGCTTGAATAAAATATAGAAAACACATGGAATTTTCTGCCATTTGTTCATGATAAAGGTATATTCCAAAAAAATCATTGATTTGTGGAGCTTGTTCTTAAATGGATTATTAACATCATAACTCCAATCCATTCAATGTATAAATTTCATTTTGAAATTAGTCGACATGATAGTCGAACTCATGATGAAGGTGTAAATTATATATTCTATATTTTATACAATAAACAAATATATCTTAAAGAATTATATTAATAAAATGGAACAAAATCTTAATAAATAAACCACATCAAATAGTTAGTGAATGAAAAGAAAAAAATTGTATAATATCATACATCTATAATGAAAAAAAACAATTAGTAATACCATTACACATCTATAATATGACACATTAAATAGTGATGTTGATACCATTGGATATCATATAACATACATTTTCAAAGAGATAATAGTAGTAAATCATCATGGTGTGATGGAGGATACCAAATCTAAAGAATATCATAATAATATTTTTTATGATATCAAAATTTCAATGGTGGACTGTAACAATGATTTTTAAAAATCCAACATAATATAGGAATAAATTATTTTTACGGTAGGTCACTACGGTGTGTTACGACCTCCACTAACAATATTCAAATTCCAATGAAGATTAATCCTAATAAAATTAATTAATTTTCACCTATAAACATTTAAAATTACACTTCCAATTAACTTACATTTATCCCCAAAAGTGGTGTATAAACTATAACATCAAAAAGTTTTAAATGAACCAAAAGGTTTTTATATATGGAAGAAAATATCTTGTTGATAGGTTTGGCTCTATAAATGCAATCAAACTCTGAAAAGAAAATGTTTAGATCAAATGTTATCATAATGATTTACATCAGGAATGAATTTTATATAATGGAATAGAACCTCAATATAAATTTTCATCAATGATGTTTCTTCTTTTAATGGGTAAGTAACCCTTATTTATATTTATTATCCTCACATTGGTTTATAATTTTTCTAATGTTGGAAAGGTTTATCTTTTTAAAATTTGTTCGTGGTCCTCACCATGGACACCCAATCCCCCAATCATTATTCTTCATTAAAAAATGTTCATAGTAATAATATAACCTGTAAACTTTTTAGTGGGTTGGTTCACACATGAAAATCAAGATATTGTTTTTTTGGAATATCTCATTTTTAAACATATGGCATGTGATTCTTCATTAACCCAAAATTAACTCAATTAAAATTCTCTAATATATTATAATTAATTATATTAGGATTAATGTACAATGAACCAATTTTGGAAATAATGTCTTCTATTTAAAACAAAATATTCTAGAATGAAATGAAGAAAATCAAATGAAAGCATTGTACTTCTTTGTAAAAACTACTTACAGAATATTTTTTATTTCAATTTTTAAAAGAATATTTTGTATAATTGATATTGATATTATCATCTAAAAAATGTCTTGATGAATTATCGATATTTAGAAAAAAATAATGATGGATTGACCTCATTATTAGTTTCCTTTATTCCATCCTAATACATGTATTCACAATCACCCATCCCCACAAGTGTGTCATTAGAGTAATTCACAGCATAATCAATAGATACATCTATGATTCCATCTAGATAACCTATGTGAGGATGGGATAATTAATATCAATATATTTTTTGAGACCATATAGTTCTGGAAAACTAAAATCACAAGAGAAAATTGGACATGAAATATTATGTACATAATATTTATTTATAAACAACATATTTCCCCTCTATATTAAATGTAACTATAAGATTTAATGGGATATTTCACATGGAATAGTCTAATGGAATGAGTTTCAATATTATTTAAAAACCATATATTAATGTCTATAATGGATAAATGTAATTTTTCCAGGAAGACAGATTAAATTTATTGCCATCTTCCCAACATTTCTAGTCAACATCATCTCCATCAGTCATGAGAGTTTCATCTCATGTTCATTTTAGTTTACTATATTTGGATCAATGAGTTTTACCCTAGCATATTAAATTGGTAGTGGAATTAAATGTGTTTATATTCAATCAATCACAATATAGTTTATTAAAACTATCATCTTTCCATGGTATCATTCAAATACATTGAGGTGTGTATGACTATTTTATCATTTTTTTGACAATATATTCTATTATATGTGAAATATAATTTTTGGAGTATCTTTAATAGTTATGTTATATTTTTTGTGGATGGTAAAAACATTTATATAACATATCTATGGAAATGCATTTTTTTGTACATGAAAAATTGAGTATATGTTAAAAATATTCTTTAAAGGGTAGTGGGTTCATTAAATTTTTTGTTAACTTTTATAGAATATAGTCATTAAAATTACTACCTTATCATTATAAACTTTTCATTATTTATATTTTGATTATAATATAGGTGGACCTTCAATCTTATAGATAGGATCATCATTTATAATATTGATTATTGTGTCATTTTGGATCTTTTGGATGATTCCAAACATAAATATAATATAATTGTATTGATATAAATTGTTTCAACTTCTATAACACTATTTTTATTCTATAGGGACTATAAAATCCTAAATCACATCATGATTTATATCCCTCCCACTATGGTAAAAATATCAACCTCATTAAATAAATTATTAGGACAATGTGCTAAACAAAAAAATCATTTAAGGTAGTCAAGATCAATATTTATGGTTCTTGTGTTCCAAGAAACTTGCACTTAAGTGACCTAATTAGAGACATTAATGGAAATTTTTTCCTCAATATCATGGAATACATTGATGTTTTAAATTTTCTCATAAGTAAATCCCATTCCTCATTCCTTGATATGTCTCATTTCTCTTTGATGAAAATGTCATTATATAAAAATAATGTTCACTAATTACTATTGGATATATACCTTTAGAGGTACCACCATTTCCTTTACTTTATTTTATATACTATTATAGGTTGTTGAGTAATTTTAAACCCAATAGAAGAGATTATTCTTTCATATAATGATGGGTACTTGAATATTTATTTCATAGAATTTATGGGAGTTCTATAAGAGGTTTGATTATTAATTTGATTGCTGGATCTCCCACTTGAGAGAAAAATGTTTTTATTTATAGTGAAATTATAAGCCTTCATCCCTAAAATCCATAATTTTGTTTCCTTTTTTTCCATTGTATGTGATATTCCATTTCAATATAAAATGAATCACGTTTTTTTTAGTATATTTAATCTATATACCCTTGTTCTCATATATTTTTTATACATATATTCTGAAAATTATTATCAATAACTTATAGCTGATATATGTTCATTGAACACATGGTCATCCAAAATATATAAATATGATATATATATATATATATACTTGGTATCTAATTGATAATTGATATGTTAATTCCAAATAAAAATTTAAATTATTCAATTTATCCTCAAAATATTTTATATGGATTTGTATGTTTTAATATTTTAATATTATATATTATAACCCCCCATGGGAAATCGGTGACCTCTAATATTAGAGTGATTTTTATATTTTTCTCAATATGAGGATCATCAAGAAGACACATAAACACAATAATATATATATATATATATTAATAGATAAAAATATATAAATATAATATTCCACTTATAATGAATTGACTAGGAATGCCTCCTTGAAAAAACATGGTATTAGTGGTAAGTTACAATTCATAGATTTGGAGCATAACATTAAGAAAGCTTTTAAAATTTATATAATTTTTTATTCTATATTATCATATGGTATATTTTAATCAATTTTATCAAAATACATCTATTTTTTATTTTCCATAATTATATCTACTAAATTATATTTCTTATTTGTTGTTTTTTACCATACCCAATAAATGATTTTAGAATTAATTTTTAATTTTTATATATATGTTTACAAAAGTACTTGTACACCTAGATTCATCACATTATATATTTTAAAAATTTTGTTTCCTTCATATTAGTAATTTATTCTTATAGCCAACACAAACACCATTACTGTTAATAATAAAATCTTATAATTAATTTTAATTTTAACTAGTTACATTAATATCAACATGACGGTCTAAGAATGGATTTTCATGCCAAATGGGTTGGTTTACCCTCCACATTGGATCATTAATTCATAAATTTTTTGATTTGGTGTGTTTTGGAAATCATAAAGATTAATTTAATTTTTTTATTCTATTAATTTTTTTAAAAAATTATAATTTTCAATGATTTGTTTGTTTATTTTGAATTACATGATGATTTGTTTCGTATTATAGAAGAATATTTTTTATATATTGTTATTTTTTAATTAATTTTATTGTTAAATGTCCTATGTTGGAAATTTATTAATATCATCATATATAAGCACGTTTCATGCTAGATTTATATTAGAATCTATTTAAGTTAAATTTTGTAATGTATATTAATCATTTCACATTTTTATACCAACGTTCATGAAACTAGATTCCAAAACAGAAGGATCTGGCAATTCCATTCCTTTTAGTTTATTCCAATAACTAGAATTGTTTAGGTATTTCTGTTATGGACATTATATGTGAACCCCCTCGAGAACACTTGATTGCATAAAACCATTATCCAGTTTCTCCTAAAGATTCCCATAAACACTTATAGTTCAATATGGGAAATTTTTTAACTAATATTGAATTTGGTAAATAAAATTGGTATAAGTTGTATTAAAAAACCAAACTATCAATCTGGAGTAATAAAAGGCATCTCATTAAAAAACATCAAGAATTTTTATAAAAATGGGAATTTCATTCACTTAGTCTCATTAATTTTTAACAATCATTTGTGAATTATATGATGTCAGGAAAGAAAAAATATTCCTGATTGTGAATAATATTACAATATAGATACTTCCTTCTCTTAGAATAACTATATAAAGTTTGGTTTTTTAAAATAAAGATATCAATTTTCTTCTAATAATAGTAAATAATAGTACAATATAATGAAAAATGTTGCATGAAATATATTGAATTCTATATAACCCAAACTTGTATCTATATATGTATTTTTAAATTTTTCCAAAAATGTAATTTTATATGATAAAAGTATATGAGATTCAATTATTAAAAAATTGGTGTTCTCACCAATTACAAAACAATGTTATCATGAGGTATTCATTGAATATATCTATTAAATATACAATGTGAGATTAAATTAAAATTAAAATTATCAAATATTACATTTGATGTCAGTGAATATATAGTAAGACTATATTTCCCTATTCCATTATTTTATTGTCCATTAATAATACCTAAAATAATACAGTGATGAATATAAAAACAGTAATGACTATTTGGAATAGAAATTGTGAACTTTTAATTAATAGAACTTAATAACATTTTTACCATAACATATAGGATCTTATATATAAGTCTAGGATACAAAATGTTTATTTATTCAATGTTTCTCTATTAAAACCACATTAATATATTGTCCATTCGTTGATTCCAATTATGAAAACTCATATTTTATAACATAATAAAAAAACAGTATTATCCTTAATTTTCTATAATACGCAAACAAACATGGAGATATAATGTATTTGGGAGGTTGGGTAAAATATTTTAAGACAATTTTATTATTATTTTATTTCTATCATAATTAATTTGGCATATATATCATTATTTTTAAATAACAACATGATGTACTATATTAAAAAACATAAACAATTGGTGAGCATGATATCCCAAATAAGTTATAATTTATGATAACATATGGGGACATATCATCAATGAGGTGTTCGTAAAATATATGAACCCTGAATAGTAACATATAACAAATGAGTTATGGAAACCTTTCATATTTTCATGTTTAACATGTGAATATTGGTAATTTGTTCCAGATATAAAATATTATGTATACCTTATTATGAATTCACTACCAATACATGATAGTGTAATATGATAGGTTAGTTTCTCATTGTAATAGTTAGGGTTTATCATCCATGAATAATTGACTATGGAGTGAAAATTATTATATGTCCATATTTTATACCTATAAATACACTATATATTTTTGGATTATCAGAGTCATCTAATATTAATATAGATTTTTATCTTTCTTATTTTCTATCCTCCCATCTCTACCAATCTATTTTCCATATAAATGTAATGATAAATATTAGGATTTGATGAAGATTCTAACAAATCATGGTAGAATCATCTCATTATAGGAGGAAATATTTTATTTAGGGCTAAAAGAGGTATATTATAGGTGAAAATATATGGTAATTTTGGTGATATTATATAAAAATTATTTTTTAATTAATTTTCAGTGAATTTGGAATAATATGTGAAATGATATTTATGTCCGGGTTTTGTTATTTTATATTTTTTAGGTTTTGAGAGATAACTATAATTTTTTTATAATGTATAAACTTATGTTTCATGGATTCATATCAATTAATATTATATATATATTTTTTAAATAATTAATTAATCAATAAAATGGGTAAATTAAAGATGGATACTTTATAAATCATTAAACTGGATTTTCAAAAACATTGGTGACTTATTAAATTGTAATGGTGAATAAAGCATATATATTGAGGTTTGTATTAGATATGGAGAATTCAGTTTCTATGAAAATGGTAGTGTAATCATTATTGATGTAGGATATCCCTAATGAATCATCCTTATATGGTTGTGTATAAATTTTATAGAATGTTTTCTTGGGTCTATGATTGTGGGATTCTAGAAATGTAGCTTCATTGAGTCACATTACATTACATGACAATGGGATTGTTATTGTTCATGTTTAAAGTCCTTAATATATATATATATAAGACCCTTATTTTTTCTTATGAGGAAGGACCTGTTAATGTGGAGAATTGTAACCCATGGATGGGGTCCATCATGACCTAAAACTCTAATAAATTGGGGATGTACTATTTCATTCTGACAATCTAATATATACTTTTAATTTGTAATGATAATATTCATTTGTAGTTAAATGAAATAATAGCATATGATGGAATGTGAGGATGACCCATAATATAGAAAAATGTGGTAACATCATTCTCCGATGAATGGAAATGGACTATATTGATGGAGATATGACTTATACGTGGAAATTATTGAATATATAGATGTAATGAACATGTTTATTTGGAAACATTGAAATATATTAATGGAATGGAACCCAAAATAATTCACCATTCCCTATATTGATATTATAATCAAAGAATAGTGTCATTGAGTGTTATTTGATGAAGGAAACAAACATATGTTTTTAGATAAGTTTCTATTTATCTATTATGATGTGTTTTTAGTTTGATCACTTCACGCTCCAAAGAAGATTCATCCTAATAAAATTAGTGAATTTTTACCTATGAACATTTAAAATATCTTTTACAATTAACAGACAATTATCCGAATAAGTGGTGTATAAAATACAACATAAAAAAATTTCCAATGAACAACATGAATTTCTTTATGGTAAGCTAATCTCTGTGTGTTTGGTTTGGCTCTATAAATGCTATCGTATTCTAATCCTAAAATTGTCATATCCAATTTCATTTCAATTATTTAAATAGGTAACAGATTTTATATAATTAAATAGAACCAAAATTTAAATTTTCATATGTTATGTTTCTTCTTTTAATTGTTATTTAACCTTAATTTACGTTTATTATCCTCACATTGGATTATTATTTCTTTACTGGTGGGGGGGGGGGTTATCATTTTTAAATTTTTTAGTGGTCCTCACCATGGATACCCACTATCCCAATATTTATTCTCCATAGAAAAAAAAATTCAACGTGAGAATATAACCTCTTAAATTTTAGGTTGGATGGTTCACACATGTTATTCAAGATATTGTTATTTTGGAATCTCTCATTTTGTTAACATATGACATATGATTCTTCAAAATCCCAAAACTAACGAAATTAATATTCACCTATATATTTTAATTTATTATAGTGGGAGTAATGTACAATAAAAACATATTGGGAATAATATCATTTATTTAAAAGTAAATATTCTTGAAGTAAAGGAAGAAAATCAAATAAGTACATTAGACTTCATCGTAGAAACTACTCATTGAATATTTATTATCACAATTTTTAAAAAAAATAATATGTGTACTTGATATTTATATTATCATCTAAATAATGTATTGAAGAATTATTGATATAAATAAAAAATTAAGGATGTATTTCCCCCATCATTAGTGTCCTTTATTCCATCCTCACACATGACTTCACACTCATCTATTCCACCAAGTGTGTTATCAGAGTATTTAGAACAGTAATCAATAGATAAATATATGATTAAAACAAGATAAACCCTATGAGGAATGTTGAATTAATCAACATATATCTTTTGGGACCATATAGTTCATGAAACTACCTTGACATGAGATAATTTGACATAAAAATATATTTACACAAAATTTATTTTTAAAAAATTATTTACTCCCTGTTTTACATGATTCTATATGATATGAAATAATTTATCATGTAGAATAGTATATTGGAAACCATTTCTATATTATTTAAAACCCCTAGATGAATATCTATAATGGGGTAATTTTATTTTTTAAGTAAGACATAATAAATTTATTTTTGTCTTCCCAACATTCCCAGTAACCATCATCTCCTAAAATCAAGATAGTATTCATCTCATGTTCAATGTTGTTTTACTTGATTTTAATAAATGGATTATAAAAATTTCTATTCAATTTGTAAAGGAATATAATGTGTGTATATTTAATCAATCACAATAATGATTATTCAAACTATCATCATTTCATGGTCTCATTCTAATTAATTGATGTGTGTATGATTATTATATCATTTTTTTGTGAAAATACATACAATTATATAAGAAATAAATTTATTGGTGTATCCATAATAGTTATGTGCCATTTTATATGGAAGGTAAAAAGATAGATATCAAATATCTATTGAAATATATGTGTTGTGTACATGTGAAAATGGTGAATATGTTAGAAATATACTATAAAGGGTAGTTGGGTTATTTTATTTGTGGTTATATTTAATAGAATATAATGATAAAAATTAATATATTAGCTTTATATATTTTTCATTATATCCATTATGGTTCTAATATAGTAGAAACAACAAACATATAGATAGAATCATCATTTATACTATTGAGTGTGGGGTCATTTTGGATCGTTTTGAGGATTCTAAACAAATATATTATAAAAATGTAACGATATAAATTGTTTCAACATCTATAACACAATTTACATTCTACATGGATTATAAAATCCCAAATCAAATCATGATTTATATCCCTCCCATTATGGTAACAAATTCATCCTCATCTAATAAATTACTAGGAAAATTCTCTAAAATAAAAAAACATTTTAGGTAGTCAAGATCTTTATTAATGGTTCTACTGTTCATCAAATCATGAACATAGGTGACCAAATTAGATATTTCAACAGATATTTGATCTCTAATTCATGGAATACTATGAAATTGAAAATTTTCGCATAGTTAAAACTCATGCCTTATTCTCTAACTTGTCTCATTTCACTTTAATTAAATTATTGTTATACAAAATTAATGTGTACATATTACTATTTGGTATATAAAATAAGTGGATCCTCTATTTACATTACAGTATTTTATATACTATTTTTGGATTTATATGAATCATACACCCTGCAGTGGAGAATACTCATGAATAGAATGACAAGTACTTTTTTATTTATTTCATAAAATTTATATTAGTTCTATAAGATGTCTGATTATTTAATAGAATGTTAGATCACCCACTTGGGAGTAAAATGATTTTATTTGTAGTTATATTGTAACACTTTGTCCCAAAATTCCATAATGTTGTTTCCATTTTCTAGTTTCCATTGTACTTTAGATTCCATTTCAATATAAAAAGTATTATGTTTTTTGTTAGTATACTGCATTTATATACCCTTGTTCTCATCTATTTTCCATTCATATGATGAGAAAATTATGATCAATAATCTATAGTTGATATAAATACATTGAAACCATGGGTATCTATAATATATTAATGTGATATATATGTATATATATATGTGGTATCTCATTTATACATGATATGTTGATTCACAAGATAAATTTAAAATATTTAATTTATCCCAAAAATATTTTTTATGGATACATAAAATTTTATATTTTCATATTATATATTTTCACCCCCATAAGTAATAAGTTTCCTCCCATATTAGAGTGATTATTATATTTTCTCAATGGGAGGATAATCAAATAGACACATAATCAGAAACTCATATATATATATAATCATATATAAATATAATTTCCACTTATAAATAATGAACTAGGAATGCCTCTTTGAAAATATCATTATTAGTGGATAGTTATAATTAATAGATCCTATGATTAAATTAAAGAATATTTTTAAAATTTAGAGAAAACCCATTTATTTGATATTATGATATGGTATATTTTTACCAATTTGATCAGAATACATATATTTTTTATTTTCTATAACTCTATCAACTTAATTATATTTCTTTTTTTTTGGATTCTAAAAAACCTTAGAAATGTTTTATACATTCTTTTGATATATTTTTATATATGTTTACAAAATTACATGTACACTGATATTTATCACAATATATATTGGGAAAATATTATATCTTTCATATTAAAAATTTATTCTAACACCAATAACAAACACCCTAGTTGTTAACATTCATATCATATAAATAATTTTATTTATAACTAGTTGCATTAATATCCACAGGACGGTCATAAAATGTTTTTTCATGCCAAATGTTTTTAGATATCCACCACATTGGATATTTAATTCATAAATTGTATTCTTGTGGTGGTGTTGGAAATCATACTGATTCATTTAATGTTTTTAATATATTATTCTTTATTAAACAAATATAATTTTTATTGTTTTGTTTCTATTTTTTTAATAACATGAGTATTTGTTTTGTATTAATTAAAAATATTTTTTATATTATGTTATATTTTATTTATTTAAAATGTACCATGTATATGTTATTATTATCTTAAGATCATAATATATAAGCATGACCCATTATAGATTTATATTATGTTCCATTTATGATAATTATTTCAAATTTAGTTAATCATTTCCCATTTTAATATCAAGAATCATGAAACTGGATTCCAAAACAAAAGGATCTGGTAATTCCACTTCAGTCGGTAAAATCCTATATCTAGCATTGTTTAGGGATTTTGGTCAAAGAAATTATAAGGAAACCCCATGGAGAACACTTGATAATATAAAACCATTACCCATGTTCTCATATAGTTTCTCTTTAACTCTTAAAGTTCAATATGGGAAAGTTTGTAGCAATTTTTGAATATTGGAAATGAAACTGGTGAAGTTTTATTCAATTATCATACTATTAATCTTGAAGAATATAATGCATCTGATTAAAAATAAAATCAGACAATTCTATCAAAATTGGAATTTCATTAATTGAGGCTATTTAATTTTTCACAATAATTTGTGAAATATATAATTTCACTATGGAATATATATTCATGATTTTGTATAATATTCCATTATAGATACATCATTCTCTTAGAAAATCAATATATTGATAGGTTTTTTGGAAATACATATATGAGTTTCTAACTCTTGATAGTAAATAATAATACAATATAATTTAAACTCTTCTATTAAATATATGGAATTCAATATAACCATAATGTATATAAACATATTTATTTAGAAATTGTTCCCAAGAATAAAAATTTTATTGATTAAGGTACATGAGATGCGATCATTCAACATTTCTGTTCCCACTAATAACAAAATCATCATATCATGATTTAGTCATATAATATTTCCTTTAAAACTACATTATGATATTATGTTAATGTAATTGTGATCATATATGAAATTTGATGATAAGGAATGTTCAATAAGAATATACTTCTCTTTTCCTTTAATTTCTAGTAAATTAATAATACCAAAGTAATATCATTGATTAATATAATAACATTAATTACTATTTCAAATGAAAATTGTGAGCTTTTAATTAATTACATATAAATAAAATTTTAATCATAACTTTCATTATCTTATTTAATAGTCTAGGATATATAAGGTTTATTTATTCAAGGATTTACTATTTAAACAACAACAAAAATTGTCCATTATATAATTCCAATGATGACAACTCATATAATATAAAGTAATATATAAAATGGTATTATCCATAATATTATATAATACACAGAAAATTAGAGAGATCTAATGTATTTGAAAGGCTGAGTAAAATATTTCAAATCAATATTTTTAATATTAAATTTCTATCATAATTAATTAGGCCTATATATCAATATTGTTATATAAATACATGGTTTACTATATGAAATAACATAAATAATTGGTGATAATGAAATCCCAAGATGGGATAAATTATCTAAACGTAGGGTCGATATCATCAATGAGGTGCTCATAAATTAGATGAACCCCAAACAGTAACATAAAGACTATTTAGTTATGGAAACGTACCATATTAACATGTATAACTAGTGAATAATGATAATATGTTCCAAATATAAAATAATATATATACTTATGTATGAATTAACTACCATGATATCATAGTGTAATGCACTCGGGAAGTTTCTTATGGCACCTGTTAAGGTTAATCTTCCATGAATTATTGACTAAGGAGTGAAAATTCATAAATTTGAATATACATTTCCTCTTTATTAACTATGTATTTTTTTGATTATCATATTAATCTACTATTAATTTAGGTTCTTATCATTCTTATTTTATATCATTCATTCTCTACCCATCTATTTATCATAAAATATATTGAAAAATATTATGATTTAGTTATGATTCTACCACATCATGGATGAATCATCTCATTATGGGAGACATTTTTAAATTTGGGGCTAGAAGAGTTATATTATAGTTGAACTTATATGATATTCTATTTTTGATATTATAAGAAATTTATATGATCATATTTTTTTTGTGATTTTGGAATAATATGGTTAAAAATTTTATGTCTAGATTTTGTTATTTTATATTAATTAGGTTTCTAGAGATGTAAGTAATTTTATTATTTATAATGTATAAAGTTACAATTATTGTATTCTTTCTAATTAAAATTTTATATATTATTTTTTAAATAATTAATTATTTAATGAAATGTATTAATTAATGATATAAGTTTTTATAATTCATTAAAATTATTTATCCATGTCATTGGAGACTTATTGAATTGTAATGGTTAAAAAGGAATAGAATATTGAGTTTTGTATTAGATATGGTGAATACAGTTTCAATTCCAAATGATGGGTCACAATTATTGAGGTATGATATCCCAAATAAAGTATTGTTATATGTGTGTGTATACGTTTTATAGAATGTCGACTTGGGTTTGTATTTGTGGGATTCCTGAAATGTAACTTCATTGATCAATTACATTACATGAGTATGGGATTATTATTATTCAAGTCTAAATTCCTCAATATATATATAGGTAAAAGGACCTGGTTTTTTTCTTATGAGAAAGGAATAGTTAATAAGGAAAATTTGAACCCATGGATGGGGTCCATAATGAGATACAACTCTAATAACCTAGGAATGATCTATTTCATGACAGAAATCTAATATATAGTTTTAATTAGTACTGATAATATTTATATTTAATTAAATGATAGAACAACATATGAGGGTATGTGAGGATGTCCGATTATATAGAAAAATCGGCCCACATGATTCTATTATGAATGGAAATAGACTATATTTATAGAGAAACCACTACTAATAGTGAGACCAATAGGAAACTAAGGATATTACCTGAATGTTACCACATTTGGTAGATAGAAATTTCATGGAATAAAGGAATACCATTGGGATGATATAATGAGTGAATGGAAAACATCATGATACTATATGGGTCATGGTTTGTCGCTACCCATATTCAAGAAGATGCACCAAAGGTCATGACCGGAATGTTACTATAATATTAAAAATTTATTTCACTATGAAATGTTAAAAACATTATCCACACATTTAGTCGTAACCTAAAAAATATTATGTAAACATGGAAAAATAATATATGAAGTGTTATGAGAGATCATAAAAATATTTTTCAAAATATATTCATATATAAAAACACTTGGATGAATATTCCCTACAATGGGTTATAATTTAATACAAATATACCGTAAAATTACCATTATTAATAAAATAATTTTGAGAACAATTGGGAATTCAATAACTATTGTTTCAAAACATATGAAATACCACATGAAACATTGTATCCATAAAATTGGTAAAACACATTAATATATTAAAATAGTAACCCCTTAGTACGTAATTTATCACAATATGGCAGTCCTCTATCACCAACTATTTTTTTACACCTACACGGTAGTAAAAAATAAAAACTCTATTCCCATTTACATGAAATTTCCATTTAAAATATTCATGTAGAGTAATTGTTTTTAAATATAGATACCCCTATATCATTTTCAATTAAATATATTATAAAATAACTTCAGAATGTATAAATACTATTTTCTCTAAAAAAATTTATGGGAATCAAAAATAAATTGTCCAAAAAATACTACCACAATAATGATTTTCATCCTAAAAATATTATAATCAAAATAATTCATAAATACCATTACCAATATAATATTACAATAAATTTCTAAAAAATATATTCTATTATAAAATATTTATCCCATATTCAATACCAAACACCAATAACCCAATTTATGTATTCCTGCCACAGGTATTGAATTGATATTTAATATAAAATATATTCAGGAAAAACAAAAAAATATTCTTTATTAATATATTTTCATGTTGATTCTATAAAACCATGAATATTTATCAATTTTTTTTTCAAAAATCATATAATTCTTCGATTACACACAACACTATGTCAGTCTAACATTACACCCAATACCAATTCTTCATTAACCATGAAATATTATTAATATTATTATTTTAAAATTAACACTCTAACATAGTAATTAAACATATAGATGATAATTTTAATAATTACTTATTAAATATTAATCATAATGGTTTTATTTAAGGAAAACATAATGAAAAAATTTATATTATTTTTTGAAAGTTATTTATATTATTTAAGAACACAATTTTATTGATAATGTTTTTGTTGTATTTTGTGAAAAAATAATAATTTTTTTAACATTCATGAAATCTATTTGAAAAAATAAACCACATTTTAAAAATATAAATTCCATATATTTTTGTTGTTAATTATTTAAAATTTTCTAAGATGCTAAATGTTTCTATGAATATTTAAAAATACTAACTTCTCATTTGAGTTGTCTACTTGTTTAAATATTTTAATAACATCCATAATGATGTAATAATGTATTTGAAGAAATATTATTTCAATCATGTATTTTTGAATCCAATTTATTTGACATGAATAAATTCAATTTTCAATTGGGATATCAAACATTTATGTACTAATTAAGATTTTATGTTTGGAAATCCCTTTTCTCATCGAATATGCATTACTATTTTTAAAATAAATTTGAATAAATCAATGAAAAAAATTCAAAAATCTGGAGTCCTTATTTTTAATCAGAAATTTTTATACTATAAAAAAGGTGAACATGTTATTTTTCAATAATTTATATTTGAAATAGTAAAATTTAATTATCATTTTTATTGTGATAATGTGTTAGCTGTGGCTATGACTAAAAAGATAGATTGTAAAATAACATAGAAACATGTCCAACACTCCATTATGGACATATTTTGTCCATGTAACCTCTACAGTCCTATAATTGTTTCTGAGGGATCCTTTTGAAATCACAATAAAATTGGTAAATATTTTGCATTTTAAAATTCACAAGCCTATCAGTCTCCTCAAATATAAAATGACACAAACTCTACAATCCTCTTAAAACATAAAAAACTTATTATGTTAGAAAGTAATTATCCAAACAACATCCATAATTCAATAAAATCATCTTAAAGTAATTTCTTCTCAAATTGAAATCCTATGATATATATTCATGAAAAAAAAGAATTTGGCCAAAATGGGGTAACTATATTGATCCATTGTTTTGTATTATTTCATCCTACACCTCAATAATTTATTATTAATATATTATTTTATCACAAAAATAGTATATTAAATATACATATATGTTATTAATTTATGTTAATGACCTTAAACCTTCTCTAGGTCCATCAAATGGGAAATAAAACCATTGAATGTATGTACAGAGTTATACCATCTCAGGAACCAGTGTTATTCATTTTCCAGTATCGCTTCATGAAGCTAAATATAAGAATGTAATTAATTTTTATATATTTAACATATGATATTAGTATAGTTCTTTGTTTATAATATCATGTATATTGTATTACATTTCATTCTTTTGGGAATCTGATAACATCGTTCATGTGTAAGGTGCTCCATCACATCATGAAGCGATGTTATTCATTTTCTCACTAATGATTTTCCTGAATATCATTTTAGGAACATTAATTAATATATATTATACATATGATATAAATATTATTCTATAATGATAATATACTAATATAGTTTTTTTATTTAATCTGTCTAGAAATTGAAATATTGTTCATATGTGTGTATGACCCACTAACTCCATGATTGTTGTATTAAATTTTGTATCTCAAATATTCTTGGATTACCATAAATACAAATATAATTAATATATTTTATATTTAAAAATTGGTCAATGTTCATGAAATAATTGAACCATGGTCATGGATAAAAAACAAAAAACACAAAATCAAAAAAAATATATAAAATGAAGTACTTATTTCACGAATTTTAGTATTTATATGTGATTATTAATAAATGGGAATTGGAAAGTAATACTTAAATAATATATTGTCGGATACATATTATTATGTTTATATAATATTTTTATTTTAAAATTAAATTTATTATAAATTATTTTTGAATGTGTTGGAAATAAGTTGACAATTAATGTAATGGGTTTTATTCCCATTTTTCATTCTTAGAGGTATATGGTTTTTATGAAACCTATATTATTTTATGAGGTCTATATACAACCATGTTTGAATTTAATATAATAAAATTTTAAATTCATATGATATTTTGTGTTTTATTTACTTTTATTTCATATTGTTGTTATTATAAAAATTTACCAATGTGGTAGGGGTTTTGTGCAATAATTTTATCATTTATCCAAATTGTTTATGTTTATGATCCTGATGATAAAATATCATTACCACCTCTCATGGAAAAACTAAATTTTCATATACTATTTTTTATTTTTTTATAATACATTTTTTACTTAATTTTTGACTCACTAATATGTCAATATTCATAAAACTTTGTTAATGTAAATGGAATTTATTTATCACTTTTTAAAAATAACAGATTCTCTTCCATACAAATATTTTATTAAAGAAAATTGAAAAATATTTTAGCTTTTTCCAAATAAATCTATTAACTAAAGAAGACTTTTTTCTAACACGCGTCACTCCTTAATCCAATACCTCCACTATCCCATAACTAGCTTCAATTATTCCTTAGCCTAACCATCCCTCCCCCTCGCATATAACCTCACTGAAAACTGCAATTTCAAAACCTCCACAGTGCCTCCTTCCATCGAAAATTCATCCCATCTTTCTACGGTTTTAATTCTCTATCTCTCTGGTTTCACTGATCTGAGTTCTTTGATATCGACTTTGGCACCTCTTCAGCCCATCACCGCACTTCGGTTACACATCCATTGAACTACTAGATCGTCATATCCGTCTCTGCCTACACCCCGTCTCTGGTAGTCAACATATCCTCTCCAATCGTGATTCCTCCCTCCCATATTTAGCCCTAAAAATCATTTCCTCCCCTCCCCACCAATTTATTCTTCTTCATCATCCAAGTCATCTCAATCACCTACCTATGCTACAGGTTTCTTGCTCTGGACCTAGGTTTGCACCTCCATCGTCGACCCCCACTATCTGCACAACAACACTTAGTGCCTCCAACTTCTACACCTCATCATTCATCTTCTTTACATCTAGATCCTCTGGATCCTTCTCTCTCTTCTTCATGTCAGGATCCACCATATCTCCACCTGCTCCATTTTCTGGTCCTATTTCGCGGACTGTAACCATAATATTTTATGCGATCAAAATCAAATTCCATATCTAACATTACATTGTGTAATTTTAATTTCTGCACAACTACAATGTGAATTATTGTTTATATTATTAGAAAAAAAATTCTATGACTTTTTATTATTATAAATTATTAGGGAAAATAGACTGAGAAAACTGGTTTTGTTTTCCCAGTGGTTTGTAGCCTCCTCTTCAATTAACTATGTAATTTATCATGTGTACATTGTTCCTCTGTGATGTTTCAGTAAACCCTTGATTTCCATATTTCATGTTATATATTTACATATATATTACATAGAAAATCCCACACATCGTTTAGTGTGATGACTAATATAATATTTTGATTAGGAACTGCTTTGTTGCATTAATTCATTCTCTTGTAAAAAATGGATGTTTTTAATGAATGATCCAAGATGATGTTAATTTCATCAATGGAACCAGTTAGTTAATTTTATGATGTGTTATTAGTATCTGAGTCCTTTATTATCACCAAATTCATCTTTGGATCCTTCACTATAATTCTCCCTTAAAATATGTATGTATAATTTGTCCCTTTATTCCCTCGCATTTTATCATTATATTTTCATATGTATTTTCGTACATATAAGATAGAAACAAATTTTTTTCACTATTTCACAGGTTCAATTGTAGCCAACATTTTCATGGGTTATCCTAGGAAGAGTTTTATTTGTAAAATCAAAGTATACATAAATGTTTCATGCTTGTAATGATCTCCTTAGATAAGGTCTACAGTTAGCTCTTCCTTTATGTTGTTTGTATATCATTATGGCATATTGATAGTGCAATATATATTTAATTTTTCGTCATTTATTTCATTTAAGAACAAATGATAAAAGCTAAAATATAAGTTCACTAGTCAATTGTTTTTTATTTAATTGATCAATTTTTCTTGAGGTTAGATTTGGCATGATTTCACATGACAATAATGGTAAATTTATTGATGTTTATAAAGATGAAAATTACATTTCTTGGTCTTCTGGATATGAAACGACTCTAATTTACTCATGGTTAGGCCATACACAGCTACAAAACTTTTGGTGTCACAAAGTCACCAGGAAATTTTGTTTGGGTCATCCACACATGTGTTCTTTTTCAACAATGATCAATCATGTATTTCAATATTCTGGTGAAATAGCTACCCATGTAATTATGCGAGTTCATATGAATGTGTATTAGTCCATTAACTCACTCTGAAATTATTAATGGTTTTAAGAGTGAATGTTTTCCTATAATTATAACAATAACATTAGCCCATGTTGTTTTTGGGTTTGAGGATTCATTAATTTCCTTCTATATTATTTTGTGGATTTCAATTTTTTATTCTACTTCAGAAACAAAACTAATATAATGTGTTGAGGTAACAAATGAATTAGTATAGAATTAGCTGGATATGTCATGGCCATTGGTTTATACGAGATTGTTCTTATATAAACCATCATAGCTACACATGGTTATCCTATGGTACATCATTTATTCACAGTGATATGATGATTTTTTCGTGCTCGAACATGATATGAAACAAACAGGATAAAATCTCTACATCCAGGTGTACCCAAAAAAGTGTTATTAATTTGGGGATAAAGTAAGAACCATTTGCATCTGAGGGATGAATGTTGGGATGTCTCCTACACATATGGAGATCATACCACATACTAGCATACAATTTCGTACCTACGATGCATTCAAGATCTAATCCCTAGTTTGTTTCATATCATCATCATTCGTGCAATAAGCTGAAATAAGTGAAATGATTCATGTTGGGATACACGTGAAAGGAAATAACTTGCAACATATGGATCCTAGCTAGGCCTGACCTAATTCCATACACTAATTTTTGCAGATTGCATATAAATAATTGTTTTTACATTATAAATTTTATATGGAATATCCTATATTTTTTCACGATTGCTTGTATATGTGTTTTATTAGGGATAATTGTTTTTAGATTACTAACACATAGGTGTTTCCCAATTACATATCGAAGATAGTTTAATGATTATTGATTATCATATTGCATATTTAGTTAGTGTAGTTATAAAAAAACTCTTTAGTTCCTATGTATATGTAGAAAGGGCTTCAAATACCTGTCCTTCGCACTCCAAGATCCTCATCTCTATATACACTTGCTCTTCATCTCCGATAGTCTTTTGGTCGTGATGTCCATCTCCGCCTGGTCCCTACCTCCACCTACTCACTACCTCCACCTATATGTCATGTCATCCTACTTGACGTCACTTCCTACTTCCAACCGTCACCTACATGCCATCTCCCTTACTCTAAGATAGCACATGCTCTATGTCTCCACCTGCTCCGTGTCTCCACCTACTCCCACTATCGGCCTGCTCCCTCTCTCTCCATTCACCCTATCTTCATTCCATTCATCTCATCTGCCCAAATCATTTTCACCATCAATAGCGGATGACCACCCCCAAAAAACCTCATCGTGAATCCCTTTACCTTCCCTGATAACAAATTCATAGATTCTACAAATCCAAATATCTTTAATAGGTATATTTTCCCAAATTCATAGATGATTTAACTATTCAGTCCATCATTATATATTTGATGAAAACCCTGATTTATGTAGATAATCATTCTCATCATTGTTGGTATTGGTTCCCTCAGTGCATCAAATTGTGATTCATGGTAATTATGTGTAACTGATTCCACTCAACATTAAATTTTTCCATTTTCATTCATGAAAACATATATATTTTTTAAATTATATTCTCTGTATTAAGGATTGGATTCACTATAAAACCAATATCTGAGACAAGGAACACACTATAACAAGGATTGACTCTTATATATTCACTTTTCTAAACTAGGTGTGTTCCCATATTTTCGTATAAAATTACACACTTTATTCATGGTGATTAGATTGTAGTTGAAAACAATTAGCTGAGACAGTCATTCTTAGCATGGTTTTTTATTGATTTCTTAAACACATGAGTTTTTTCTAAATAGTTTGAATGTTTCAATAATTCCAATAAATATACAATTATTATAATGTTTATTTTTAGAATTTATTATATTCATTGTAAGTTACATGTTTGGATTAGTACGGTAATACTAGAAACTACTTTCTTTTTATTTAAAATTTTTTAATGTTCATTTAAATTTATTATGTCAACTATATTTTATATTACATATGATGTACAATTAGTTTGACCATGTTTTCTATACAGTATTTCAGTTTCACATTTGAATTTAATATCCACTCTACACAATATAGAGTACCCATTTGATTTATTTTTTCAATAATATTCCATGTTGGAAGGATCAACATGAGTAAGAAACCAAAATCTAGGACAAGGTCTCCATTTCCGCAACGATTGACTCTATTATTGTGGGGCTTTATCTAATATGGATATCTATGGCACTGATTTATGGTACATCCAGATTACCCACTATATTCCGATATAATGTTTAACAACATAACATTATCATACAAATCAAATAATTCTTTAATAAAACAAATCTATATATGCAATACCACCATTTGTAAGAAAATCCTTTCTCATCTTTTTTTGTCTGAAATTGAACTCATCTTGTGGGTCATGATTTTGAATGCTTCCCTTTTAACTTCTCTTTAAACTTAAATTGGAATTTATGATACGAAAAAAATTGACTGTACTAAAATTATTCTTATTGTTGTTGTCTACAGTTTGGATATTTCATTTTTTAATTGATATATATTAACCAGAATTACTTTTACATGGAGAGATTAATTATTAAATTTGGCCATGAGAATAGGTTGATTGTACCACCACTTTGAGGTAACTTTTAATTTATTTTCATTTTCATTTTTATAATGATGATTCCATTCGACTTATGATTATTTAAGTTAAGTTATTTATTTTTCATTACTTTTTTATTTTATAGATTTAGTTATAAATATATTGGTTTATATCATGAATTAGTACACAAATTTAGTTATTCATGATTCCATCGATACTCAAGAAGCACTCCAAACCGATTTATAGAACTTTATGGTTAGTACTATAGTGTAATTTTTTTCTTCATTAATTGTTAATTATGAGTAAGAATCATTATAAATACATGTTATCTATCTCTAAATGCATGTAACATGCATTCTTATTCAGAAAATTTATGATTGAACTTACCTTTTCTTGGAATATTCTACAGATTCATTTATTATTTACCAAAGTTTCCCAATTTGAGTAATTTTTCTCTTTGGATTTAGAATGTTGGTGGGGGAATTCATGTTTATGTAACGTTCTGACCATTAATGTTGGATGAATTTGAGAGGCCATCTAAATGGGTAAAGTCTATTAACACTTGATAATTAGTTCTAATTTATTTTCATTTTCATATAAATAATGATGATTCTATTAAACTTATGATTATTTAAATGCACTCAAGATTTAAATTTCTTAGTCTAAAACTAAATAAGAAAAAATTCACCACAATGGTAAACATTTAATTCTAATGCATGAGTGCCCCGAGTTCAAACATAGCGGGAACTCTTAAAAATATTATGATCATTCCCTATTTAATAATGTTGGATAGGATATTGTTGTGGTATTGATTGTGTGTGAATAAGATATACCTCTTGAATGAGTCATTGAATCACGTTGTTTGATCTATATATTCTATGATAGTATATCCATTTCGAAACTGGATTGATGAATTGAAGGTGAGGTTTTCCTTGGAAATAATAACTTATATAGGATTATTGTAGAGTCTTTGTGTTATTAGAGATGTATGATCACTTTATTTTGATCGTTTACGAAGTAAGGTGGGTACCTAACCTATATAGAAAAAAAATTCATTAGAATTTCTAGAGAAGAAATGCATTATCATTAAATTTTAATATGAGTGAATTATAATTTCTAAGAGTACTGTAATGATCAATAGAGGATATATGTGTAATTTTCTTTATATGTTTTATGTGAAAACTCTTGATAGGGTGTTGGGAAGTACCTATTTCATTAACAGTGAAAACACTATGCCATTTCAATGGATATTGGGGAACATAAATGCCAAGGGTCTTGAGGAGTTCGGTAAATATGGGAATCTAATAATGGTTACACTATATAACATACGTTTATGTGAATACTTTATTTTAGGAATATATAAAAGGTAACGATTCCATAAATCGAGATTTAAGGCTAGATAACCACTACAGTATGTCCAGTCCAATTTTTGGAATTCTTATAGGAATGTAACCCATGGTGGAGGCTCATATAATTTCATATTCATTGATGAATTTTCTGGAAATATATGGATTTATATACTAAATAACCATTATGATTTCCTTATGGTTTATAAAAATTTGATGTCCACTATTAAAAATGAAATAAAATGAGACTTTATGTTATGAGAAACAAAAATGGCTTAGATTTTTTTTCAACTGATTTCACCCAATACAATGAGTCCAAGGTCTGTTTTTTGACACAATAATATTATTCATAGTCCTTAAAAATGTGGTTTATATAGTGTGTAAACCACACTGTCTTAAATAATGTTCAAAGAAGGTTATCATGATCAGTCCTACAAAAATTCTTTTGGGTTGAGATTGCCCCTATAATTGTTTTACTATTATTTTTCTAATGTAATTCCATTTAATATAACAACATAGAACAATTATGGAATAATAGACTAACTTATTTCTAACACTTGTTAGTTTTTGGTTTTAATGGTTACATGAATGTTAAAACTGTCAAGCATGACCCTTGATCTATTAAGTGAAATATTTAGGGTATCCAATGGTGAGAAAATGATATAAAATGTGTGTTGAAAAATATATATTTCATAAAAACATCATTATACAGGTTATTGTGTTCCATGAATAAGCTACCACTAAGGTGAATCTTTTTATTTTTTACTTTAATGAGACACCCAAAACAAGGGATATTGGGGATGATCCACTAGTAGAATCTGGGTCTCATATTGATAATAATACACCTAAACAAGAACCCGAGGGTTATTTTGAATTAGAGTTTAATAGTTTGTTATAAAATTAACATCATGTCACTACTAAAGATTACAATCTAACTAGATATTGTTCTAAGAGAATAATTAGTCTTCAATCCAATTTTATCCATATTGATATGGTTGTTTTTTAATTTATCATTACCCTAGATCTTAGAACTACTCATCCCTACAACTACATACCATAAATTAATGATAACAATTCTGTTTATTTGATCACTTATGTTCATGATGAGAATAATTCCCTAAATAAAAATCATACCTTTTACTTTGTAAATAAGCATCCTAATACAATGTTCATAGTCTATAAATGGATCTTTAACAGGAATGTGAATGACTCTAGAGAAAATAAAATTAAATCTATATATATTCTAAAGTAGGGTTGTTTCTAGAACATGTGTAACTCCCTCCTTGAACCACATCTCGACATCTATTCGTTCTTATTACATTCCCTCAATTTTCCAACTCGAGCTCACAATTTTTATCATTGTTCTTAAGGTTTCATTCTCTTCGGTTCCCTCCTACACCTAATCCTCCTTTGCTCCCTTCACCTCTACTTGGTCTCTATCAGGATCCTCCACCTCTAGCTTCTTTACCTCCGACATTTCCGTCTCTATCATCTTCAACTCATTCTACTTAGCCTCTAGCTACTTGGCATCCATCTGCACCACCTATAGCTACTTTGCCTTAGACTCCCTCACCTCTGCCTAATCCGCATCTCCTAGATTATTTCCTCCATAATTTTTTGTTACCTTTTCTTTGTTTTTTACATTTAATTTACGTTAATATTCCTAATTTTGAACAAATTTTTATATTTTTTTATTTTTTTATCATTTTTATACATTATTTTGTATGTATGAAATCATGATGGAAGGTTTGGATGTTGAATATTTAGTTCAGGGTGACTTGTTCAATATATCATTCTCCAAATTCAAGTAACATACCACTCTACTCCAACATCATATTTTCATTAAAGTAAAGGAGGTAAAATGTCACAATGAGAAACTAGGGGTTATGGGGATATTTTAATAATGGTCGAGGGAATCTACTGTGATAAAATTGTCCCCCTCAGGTTTCATGTTTCGGTGATTCAAGATTTGGGATGGATTAAGCCTTTGAGTTCATGGTGTTCAGATGATGTTCAAGGTTATGTCAGACCCTTCACCTTTATTTACATCATCCTCACCCAGCCTACTTATCAAAACATTTGATTAATTTCTTTTTAGTTACATGACAATATTTCCAACTTTAAATATTATAATTATCATAATTTAGTTGCTCCATCTGAATCATTTTTCAATTTATGTAATTGATTTCACCATCATGAATGTTTAATATAAATTTATATTTCTTATTAAATAAACTAATATTTTCTACTCTTTATATGATTTCTCAACAATTTATATACAATTTATTCAACATTAATGTACCACTCATTTCTGTTCCAAATATATTTATTATTAATATGAATTATTATGTTCAAAAAAAAGAAATTATTTTATGGTAATTTAGAATTGTTTTTTATTTTTTTGTATTCGTACGGGCGAGGTACTTGTTATTTATTAAATAAAAATATTTTTTTTAAATGATATAAACAGAATCGTAATGTTTTTTTCAAAAAGACATGAAGGATTTTTATTAAAATGTGAATGAAATGTTTATTTTATATTGTATGGAATCAATATTATTTTCTATAAAAATTACAAACTCAATTTTTTAATCATCCATTATATGTTTTAATGATTAATATTAAGGTAATGTAGATGGAAAATGATTTATGTTTTAAAATGTGTTTTTAAAAATAGAAAGGCTATTTTTTTCAAGATATATTATAATTTATGTTTAGAAATAAAAATCTATATAAGATGAAATTATTTAATGTTACATATGATTTAATACTAAAAAGTATTAATGGTTCTATCGTTATTATTTCTATATATCATTATTGATATGGTTTATGAAATATTTATGAAACAAATTTATTTTTAAGTGTTTTTCTATAGTGAATAGATGAAAATATTGTTAAAACTATTATATTATCATGTGTTATGATGTCGTGATATGATAAATGTATTATGATATATTGGCACCCATTATTATGTTTTCATTATGAAATCGGTTTTACCCATATATTCCGTTAATATATAAGGAAAACCATTATATCACTTGAGAATGAAATGGTAAACAAGTTGATCTGATTTATCCACTATGGGTAAGAGTTTAGTACTTATCCACAATAAATGATAATTAATGTTTATTGATCTTGTATATTTATGGTATTGGTAGTTAACCCAGACATAGGAAATGGTTTTCATTATCTATAATGGTGCCAAAATAGTGTGACATGAAATTGTGGTTCATGATTTAATTTTGATAATTTCCCATTCTAATGGGCCATTTTTTCTAAAATTATATCATTTTATGACATGAACTAGGTTAATGATCTTTGATAGGTTATGTATGATCATCTTATGTAATGTTCATGAACAAATACCCTCCTAATTTTCTAATGATTTCATATTGTAAAACATTGATATATCATATGTTTATCCTCACTAGGAAACATTTTCACATTTCATTTTTTTCCTTCCACATGATATGAAAAAAATTTAGGTAGGTATTCCAATGATAATTACAGTGTGATATGTAATTTTTGTGAGATGTTGAACTTCTTTCCTAAAATAAGAATATTGTGATTCTAGTATACAAATACACTAAACTATTATCATCCTCATATGTTTGTTTATGAAATAAATTGAGTTTCCATAAAAATGATATGATATTAATGTATGAAAAAGATGGGTGAATATAGTTTGTATTATTGGAAATTATTTGTCAATATTTGGATATTTTCACTGGAATTTTTTTTAAATCCACATATATAAATCTATGTATATGATTACATCCTATAGTTTTTTTATGAAATATATTATGTATCTTTATGTGAAATAAATCTCTATCTGTATTACACATGAGGATGTGTCTCAAAAAATTTACCACGGACTACTGACTCCAAAAAGTGTGTATGAAGAAACACATGGTCATGATATGGTACAAGAAAATAGGCCAAGATAAAATTATGGTTTGACACATTAGGGGGATATTATTTAATTAATCCAAATTTTCATTATTAACCATTATAATAGATAAAATAGATTATAAAAATGAATTACCGAGGACAATCCTATGGTTTCATACATAAAAAGGTGTCAATATTTGGATATATAATAAGTTATTTTTCATGATTTTTTGGTTTTACTATATCATTAGTATATTTCAGATGATTTTTTTTGTGGAACCAGTCATTGGAAAGTACCTAAATGAACCCTGTTAATATTTAATGTGATTTATAATGAAATGACTGTAAATATGATTAACCAAATTCTATAGAAGATGGGATGTTTAACATTGTTAGAATTATCAAAAAACATAAAAAGGTTATGACTTATAGTGAGATTTGAAATGTTAAATGGAGGAAAAAAATATGGTGTATCCTTCATGAAAAAATTATCCACTATATTTTAGTGGGTCTTTAGATCAATATATAGTTGAGTGATTGATCTTAAATGTTTAATTTATAGTGTTCATCATAAATCATTACATGAAAATGTTTTCATTGAAATTTTTCATTTGGAAGGTGATTTTGATTAGTGGTGAAACCTTATTATGAATATAACTAATTAGGATTTCATTGAATCCATTTAATTGGATGTGATTAGGTGGAAATTTTTCAATAATTACATAACGTATAGTCTATGGAAATTGAGGTTGAAGGAATTCCTTGAGAATTAACAGAATTTCAATGACTTTTTTTATAGAAATTGTGAATATGATTTTACAAGGATTGAATGGTATGATCGGGTTTTAGTCATTAGTATCGATGGAAATTTTTATTGGTTCATTTTGGATAAAAACCATGTCTCATGAAAAAAATATCTATTAGAGACTTTAGTTTCTATTAAGAGATCATTAGTGGTGAAATCATGGTATAAATACATATTACATATTCCCATAATTCACATGGTTTTATAACTGAAGTAATATTGATAATCATAATAACCAGAATAAATCAAATGTTGGAATAATATTCAAGCCATATTCATTTAATAAAATGTGTTGATGCATAAAAAAAAATTAAAAAATTCGCCAAGATATTTTTAAAATGTTGGATGGTGGTTTATAAACCCCAGGAATGTTGAAATGTGTATAATGGACTTGTTAATGTAATACATGAGAATAGAACGCTCGATATTGAACATAACACACTCCAATTCATAAAATGCATGTTTTATGGTAGTTATGTAAAAAAAATGTTAAAATATGATGGTATTTTATGATAATTTTTATCTTTTTCCTAATAATGATGAGAAGGTAAAATAATTTTTTATTTTGAAAACCGATGTGGGGTAAAAAAAGATGAGGTGAAAGGTAAACAACAAATCCACTCTAGAATAGTTAGATTCATAATTGATTATGGATATCCCCAAAATTTTATATATATATTATTGGAAGATTTTATTGAATTACTACCTTAATGATTTGATTTTTATTTTTTTGGGAAGATATTAATTATTGTATAGACACATCAATAGTCTATTGTTCCTCTCAGAATGATGTTTTTGGGAAAGTGATTCTAGATAATCAATTCAATCTCCATTTAGATGAATATTATATGATTTCAGGAATGGGTTATATTTCATTATAAATGGAGATGAATTACTTGATGATGAATGTTAAACAAATATTATAATTTATCTTTTCTATGATGAGTACAATATTCTAATAGGATTGACTAAAAACATTTTTTTTATTTATATCCATGATGGGTTTTTTTCATATGGTAAGGTATAAATATAATCTTAAATATACACTTATATATTAGGGGATTATAAATGCAATTCAAAATAATTCCCTGGTCTACCTCCAAGTCAAATAATTTACATCCAAATATATCTATTACACAATGTAACACTTATTTTGTTGAATCCATTTAGATTTTCCTTTATTTAAATTTTTCAATTGAAGAATAAATTCTAGGATAACATTGATAATGGATTTATAAAGCACCAGTGTTTCACCATGGGTTGAACTATTATCATTATAAAAAAATATGTGTAAATAAATATTTCCATTTATTATCATGAATATATCATTATCACTATCAATAAAATGTGACCTCTACCTTTCATACATTATTGTTTTGAACAATTACACAGAGACAAATACCTTTACAAGATTTATATTTTATATTCTACTATCATTTGATGTCCAAAATAAATTGCATACCCAATATAGTCTTCAATTAGAGTTATGTACACTATGAATTTATAATTATGTTATTCGGTCATATAAATTATACTGTTATCTCCATATATGTAATGAATAGAGTCTTTAGAGAAAACCATGATCATTTTTTATAGTAAATACAAATTCTAGTATTATATATATAATGATAATTGGTGATTATGAATAACATTTGTTAATTCTCTAGAAGACCCTACCATTGGAAAAGTTATTTGAAATATTTATCAAGTGTGAATTTTGAATTCCAAAGGATTAATTCTTTGGATATATAATCCCTTGTGAAGGTGTTTTATTGGATCCATCAACGAAATATGATATTTAATGTTTTCCCATTCCAACCATGATGTTTGGGATTTGTATATTTCCTAGTTTGGGGGAAAATTTTGCTATCATTAAAGAAAAATATTCATAAACATATTTCCAGTAAACTTTTTATCTTATAAAGGATTCAAGTTCCTCTATAAGAATGAATATGAATAGAATATAAAAGAGTTTAATTGAATTTTGGCCATTTCACTTGTTCTATAAAAACCTCATAGTGAGGAAGGTATTTAAATCTGTAGTGATTTATCAAAAAGGGATTTGGTTATGTTCTCATTAGAAATGAAATGGTGATAGGTTATTCATCATTCAAATTGAACTTTTTTGGAAAAAAATTACACAACTCATGATTTTACATTACTGATGGAAATTTTTTCATTATACCTATTAATGAATTATATTTAAGATTAATGGTGTGAGATATATATTAATCAAAAAATTATAATTATATATTCACACATATGGAATTGAATATGCATTAGGGAAGATAGTTATATCTGTTTACCGATTATGAATGTTCAATAAATTACCAGCATAAGAATGTGAACAAGGAGGATAATTCATTGAGTCAAAAAGATCATGTTAGATTATCCATGATGAGGAAACATAAATATCCAATATTTATATATTATATAATGATGGATTTTGTATTCGGAATAGAAGCGTAGAAATCTTATCTTTTATAATATAAATTTCAACCATTAGTCCAAGTGATTATTAATGTGGCATAGAAATATTATATCGATTTATATAAGAGGGTGATAAATTTTTATTAGTTTAATATTTATTGTTATGTAATTATATGGATCAAGAAATATGCATATGTTTCAATGATATCCTATTTAGTAATGGAAATATTAGTTTAATGATACAGTTATTCATATATTATTTATCATGACAATAAAAATATGTAGTGATATTTGATAGTGTATTTATAATATGATTGCATGAAGGGAGATATTATATTATTTTTGTCAATCTGTTCAGTATGTTAGTATGTTAAGAATGATAGGAAATATTATATGTTGATATCACAACCATTACCCATACCATAATACAAATGGGAATACATCATCTTGTTATTGTTTTCAAACCCCCTAAAACACCAAAAGACATAATGTAATTTGGGATATAGTTGACATTATTACAAAGTAATAACACATCATCACCAATAGACAAGTATTCTATCTTCATTAGATATCATGAGTATAAAATGATTATTATATCAAATTTCATAGAGAACAATATTCTATTTTATACAATTGGGATATAATATTTACTCAAACATCTAATGAACATTTAAATGGGCTCTAGATATAGAGTTATTTTATATCACTACATATCATCCAAGATATATGGTTTATCTAGTACAACAATACAAACCCTTGTAGATATTCAGAGATCATGTTCTATGTATGTTAATTTATTTGGTATTATAACCTTCCATTAGTTATGTTTTTGTACATCATAGAGTTCAAAATATAATTTATGTGGATCAATTTAATGTAATATATTGAGAGAGGTGTATAACTCTCTCATGCTAGATTGATGATTCCACATAAATGTTTTAATTTTTAAGTAATCTTTTTTTAATTGAAGTATATCTTTTGTCCTTTGGATTTCTGTAATGTATTGGATGAAAAATACATAAATTGGGCATGAACTCAGGTTGTGTAAAGTTGGATAACTATATATCAAATAGTGATCCCATTACTAGGAAATCCTATATCATTTTATCATTTTTGTATAGTTGATAATAGAGGTTTAGTGCATGGTTTTTCAAACCACGTAGCCAAACTAGGTGGTGTTCACTTCATGGATAGAAAGGGGAACACAATTTATTGACAATTTGTAAACCATGTTGTCATTCTTGTTCAAAAGATATATAAATTACCTTCTTTTCCTCATTGGATTTAACAAAAAAATATCCTCTCACCACCCCCCCCCCATGTTCATAATTTGTATCCATGGGATATCAATCCAAAAATTCATGAATCCTTGGAAATCCCATCATTGGGTGGGTTTGACGTAGATTCCTTAAGGAAATATCATGTAATTATGTTTCCTCTTTATCTATCATTATTTTTAGTGACCTTATTTCCCCTTTATAGGGTTTCTATTTTACATCAGAATGTATAAATTTAGGAAAGTTTGATGTTGTATCTTTTATTGTCGTTATAATGTATTTTTTATTAATAATTCCTCAATAAGTTCATTTGGTTGATTGTATGAATTTTAACGCAAATTTTGGGAATTTTTCAAGTGAGAGATAGGTGATTCCCAAATTTTACATTAAAGCATGCTTTCAGTATATATTCATAGATACCAAAATGTACTATCTATAATGTTTGTTTTGTAGAAATTTGGTTTTCAAAGGATTTTGGTGTGCATATTGACTTGAAATGAATTTTATAAATTAAATTGGATGAATTTCATGTGAGTTTTAATATTAATATTTATTAATGTGTTTGATGAAATGTGCTATTGGCCTGAAGGGTATTATCAAATGGATTTTATGTTCATGTGAATTTGAATGTGGTTTTTCATATAATATATGGTGGTGGAATATCTCACTAAAAACATTTCTTACATCTGAAATCGAATGTGGTGAACAATATGACATGTGAAATGGATGTTTATAACAAATAGAATCATGGGATTCTAGGTGGGAAGACTAGGACTATTATACTAGTTGAAAAAATGTTATGCCTTGGAATACTAATTTTTGGGGGCATCCTACTAGGTTGTTAATCACTACCTGCATAAACCATTGGGTGTGTGTGGATTTTTTATGTATTAACCAGGTTAAGGAATGATTTATCGTGGTATTGAAGGGGGATCTCGATGTAAGTGTTCCCATACATTAAATAATTTTTTAGTGTCTTTAGGATGATCTTTAACTTGTTACATAGAGGTTTTTTGGAATGTTTCATTATTATAATCCCATTGTAGTGCTTTTGGTTCTTTTTTAATGTTGTGAATCATTAATATAAAAATTGTTGTATCTCATTTGTATATTATTATTCAGTTTTGTGATGTCCGTAGTTTTTGGTTATTTTTTATTATACAAATAGGCTGAATTACTCTGAACCCACATTGTCGATAATAATGAACTAGTTATTATACTTTGGTGTTATGGAACACCCTTTGTGCTATGTCAATGGGTAGATTTTGATGTTTGGTTGCTGGACATATCCACTTGGTTCAATAAAAAATGGTAACAGTGTGAGGTTGCACTTTTTTGTCATGTTAATTTATAATGAGTATAGATTGAATTGTTATAGTATTTTTTGGGATGTTATTTTTTTTTTGTGAGTGGGTTTTCTATATAACACACATTGTTATAGGAAATGATTCTACATGTGGTGTTGGGATGGATTTTAATTATCCTTTAGGTGAGATGTACGTGCTGCATACTATATATAGACATACAATGGTATTGGAGTGGTTTGGATTTATTTTAATTGTGATTGATAGGTATTGATTTTATTTATTAATGTGTTCCATATGCAGAGTTATTGATTTTAATTTCTATAATGTATTTATTAATAGTATACCATTGAGTTATTTAATTTTTGTAATAATATTTCTCCCCTAAAAATTCATTTCAAACAACTTGAATAATCAAAATAGGGTTCCCCCTCACCATGTGATGAAATATTTGAGGAGATAGTGGTTGAGGTTATCTATGCATTGGGACAAGTATTTGTGTTTAGTCCATCTCAGGTTAGAGAAACTAAAATTGGTACTGGAAAGGATAATGATATGGAGTTCCACAATAACATACCTCCTTTCATTGGTATCTTAGAACCGTAGGAAACAGAGGAGTGCTATAAGAAGATAGAGAGGATATTAAACTTCCATGACACTCCCAAAGAGGTTATGCTGAAATGCACTTTTTTATGCTATAATTCCCCAGTCAGAAGTGGTGGTACTCAATGGTTCAATCTAGAAATCATGAGCAGATGATTTCGAATTAAATTAAGGTCATTTTGAATAATAATAATTAGGTTAATTTCTAATCCTATACTAGATCATTTTAGTTTATGGAGAAAATACATGGAGACCAATCTATTATCGAATATTCTAACACCATTGTTGAGTTTTTTCAGTATGTTCCCGGTCTCATTTCTACTAAGAAAATAAAGGCTCAAAGGCTTGAGAGGGTCTTGTAGTCATAAATTAGAAATTATGACCTCTACTTTATGTAGAAGTCATATGATAAAGTGGTTCATCATTCCATGAGGGAATAGATTAATCATAGTGACCAGCCTATTTGCCATTGATAAGTGTTATAAATGGTTAGTGGTAGTTATGCATAGAAGAATAAGAAGCATAATGAGAAATGTATGAAAGGAGGTGAAAGTTTAGGATATCCTTTAATATTTTCTTTGTGATTTGATTTTGATTCATTTATTTTCATGGTACATCAGTATCGGAAGGAAGGGAACATATGGCATCTGTGAACATCTCCACAAATAACATTTCACCAATATAATGATATGAGAATCCTACTTCAGTTTTCCAGGGCCATATTTTCTTATCAAGGTGGTTCATAATATTTAACTACCAAGGGGATGTTAGGAACAACAAGACCATCAATGACAGAGGTTTACCAATATTGATTTCATGGAGTTAGGTTGGGACCATCATCTATGTAGATTCAGTTTAGGGATGATCTATAGGGTATAGGATATTCTTTGGATCAAGGGGATACTAGGAAACTCTAAACGGTATATTGTGAGCCAGTGGAATCTGATGCATGGCCTCCTGCAGTTCAAGGTACTATTCATTTTGAATCATCATTTTCATTTCCCCTCATATATATTGGTGCTTCTATTTCATTTATTTCTTCCATCCTTGTTAAAGAGTTAATGTTACCATCAAATTTCAATACAAATGTGATCGAGTCAGTAACATTGATTGTCAAGAAGCATTAAAATGGATATAGATGTTCATCTTGTTCACTCACCATGTCGGTGGTCTGGTTGGAATGGGATTTCCTTATATTGGTTATAGAACTATTTTATGTAATCATCTTTAAGAAAAAGATGGTTTACTTTTATGAACACATTTATTATTGTAGGTTTTGAGTGAGTTTTGTGTCACTGGATGGTAGTACACTAAAATTTCAGGGATAATTGGATCCTCTATCATGTTGTGATGGACCACTATTTATTGTGATAGTAAATATAGGTTAACGGATATTCTCACATGCAATTGTTGAATATTATGGTGTCCTTGATAGTGGATTACCTCATGTGGTGGATGATTTCTTAGCAGATTTTCTCTAATAATACTTGGGTTTTCCTCTAGAGTAGTATGTTGAGTTTTCCATCGAGTGTCCACTAATAGAATAACTAATATCTTTTCCCCGGTACGATTTGTCTCCATCCATGATTAGGTAATTAATTTTATAGATGGGTATTTAGGAATCTGATAGATTCCTTCACGAGAGCCCCTCAACATGGGCCATCCCCAATCCTTTTGTAGAAAATCACGATTGATCTCTCTAGTTGTGTATCGATTACTAGAAGAGCAATTAGGTGATGATTAAGAATCACTAAAAAATATTTTTAATTTTCCAACATGGACATATCTGTTGGTAAAAGCACATTTTCTGTTGGTAAAACGTTTTACCAACATATATGTCCCTCTCAATAAACGGTTTGTAAAAACTCTGTCATTAAATGTTATTGGGACAGATAAAATAGTTCTATTGATATTACAATAACACCAACAGATAATATATATGTTGGTTAAATTTTTTTTCAACACAATTTTATCTGTCGGAAATATTATTATCAACATTTATATATTCATCTATAATATTATTTTTCATTAAAATATTATATTATTTATATTAATCTAATTATATATAATATATTTATTATATAATAATAATAAAGTTATCTTATATGAAACTCAAACCGAGGGATTATTTAATAAAACATGTTCAAACGTCATTTAAAAACATAACATAAAAATAAGAAATCCATTATTACGAAATCATGTTAAAAAAACTCCATGATTACAAAATCACATGAACCAACCCCACACAAAAGAACCGTCAATAGACTATCACAACATAGCTCCATCACCACAAAATAACCCCCAATAGTAGACCAAATCAACAGCCAAAAAACCCAACACTACCCAAGTTGGAACAACCAAATCCATGTTTCATGCAGCATGGCAAGCATCAGTAACCCTGAAGATGCAGTAGATCAAAACTAGTGAAAGCAAGTTGTAGAACAAGGCCACCCATTTGACTAAGACTGTTGTCAATGTTCCCTCTCCAATCATAGAAAAATCATCTGCCTCCAACAAGTTGTGACTATAATATCACCACTGAAAGCATCCTATAGAAAAAATAGGGAAAATATAGAATTAATCCAATAGAAAAATGAGAGATAGTAATACAAATTAACAACCATAGAGTAAAGTTTCAGACTTGAGGTAACTGTAGGTCAGATCAACCCCAGAAATGGATTGCAACCCCTCTAATAGATCCACCACCTGCAAGAGCATGAAATTGGAACATAAACTATGAAACAACATTCAAACCATGCAATTCATATCACTGTAGCATGGTAAGAGAAAAGAGGAACACAAACAACAGGAAAACCCATCCCAAAAATCGAGAATAGATGGCCGAAAACCACCAAATGTTAAGACAAGAATATGTTAGTAAAGGACTGACTTATAGATGGCCTCTTATTTAATTTAGAATTAGTGGACATACAAGATAGAAGCATCGTGTAGATATCTGATTCTTTATAAATCCAACAGGATTTAAAGAAGGAGGGGGATGTAATGTTGTCTAACATATTTGGAAGCAATGATTTGTAGCTGCATCAATACAATATTCCTTAACATCAGACAAATAAATCAAACATAGAATAAAAAATAACAATACCAGGATTTATGTAATCAAAACCCATTCAAAACTAAAAGTGAAAAACAAACATATATTCACTCATGATATGTGCTAAAAACTGTAATATAAAGATTATAAAAATTCTATAATACAAGTAAACTGGAATATTAGGTCACATACAACATAAAAATACATAAGAATTAAGGATTTTCCTGAATAAAATATAATGGACTATTATCTAAAGGGTAACTACTTTGAATTGAACACATTCTATATACATGAATATCAATAATTGACCAATTTAAAGTCATATTACACACAAATACCTGGGTGATTATGATGAATTATGGAATTTTGAAATTATTTTGTTGATAATCCAACCATCTTCACCCTCTTACTAGATTATATAGAACAAATCATTTTAAAGACATTTTTTCACATTTCCAAAAAAATGAAGAATCATATGCAGATTCCATTCCACTGCTAATCAAAATTCCCATCATATATTTAATAAACATATAGAAAAGCAGTATCCACATGCAATGAATCCATTATTATTATTATTAATGAAAAATATAAAATCACAATGGATGAAAATGAAATCCATAGTTTTCAATTTTAACACATACCCAACAAATAATGGCAACATTAGGATCAAAAAATAAGATCATGTACCCAATAATTTATCTCATTATTCATTGTATAGGAATAGTGAATCAAAAATGCAACTGCATACCAGTGGAATGGATAAGCTCATCAACGTGGGAAGCCATGGCCTTGTTCATGGGTGGTAGACCAAAAATCAATATCTGGATATCAGGCACAAGAGTTGGGAAATGGTCCTGGATAATTTTCTTCGATTAAAACCCCACCTAGTTGTTCTAATCATCTGGGGGATGATTTAGAACATAAAATATGTTGAACCTAGCAGGATTGTTCTTAGAAAGACCATCCTGCTCTTCCTTTAAAAGGATATCCTCGGATGTGACATTGGAATATATAAGAGGCACATTGGTTTTGTCATTCGGGTTTTCTAATATTTCCCTCCCAAACTAAAACATTGGGGTAATCCCAGAACCACCAACATGCATACTAAAGGCTCTAACTTGGCCAGGATGGTACCCAAAGTTCCCCTTGGGTCCCTTTACAGCTAGACTGTCACTCACCGACATCTCTTCAAAAAGGTGAGATATTCTTCTACATAGATACATATTTATAACTTGTTCAAAATACCCAACATCTAAATCCAAAGTTGGGGGAGTATACGGTTTGAAAACCTCTTCACCCTTGTTATCTTTTCCTCTACCACTTATAATTTTCCCAATTGGAATACCTAAAACTGAAGTAGGAGTTGGAAGTAGAAATATGTACTTCACTGCATTATAGCTCAGTTGTCTGCGCTAGGAAGCTTTAAAGTATTTAAAGTTATCAGGATTCAAGAAGACTTTATATTTCAATGAAGAATAAATATAAGTAGCAACAGCTCTGACGACGATAAGAGCCACCACAACACCGATGGTCTGTATTTCAACAGCCCCTAAAAACGTCACTATGATAATTTGAAGAACCGTGGAAAACTAGGGATTAATATCTAGGATTCCAAGGCATTCTGAGGATTCTAACTCACCTGGACCCACCTCCCTTTCAAAAAAACCTTTTTCCATGTGCAATATGAGTTGACAATCATGAATACTTATCATAATAATTTGTTTTATACATAGTTTTCAATGACATAACATTACAAAACATGTGATCAAGTAAATTATAGAAATAAATGAGAATATAACACTTGAATTCCCATAAAAGTTCAATTAATAATCAAAAGGCAACACACAATCGTAATATTTTATATATGAAGCCCAATATAAACAAAAAAACATATAAAAATGAAAATATGAATTAAGCATAAGTATTTCATGAGTTTTTCACAAATGGTTGTAAGAAGAAATACTAAAAATCAGTGAGTATGTGGATTGGATCCCTTAGAAGACAATAAAGTCATTAGTGTTTATATCTGTCTTCTCTTACACACAAATACCATAATTGCAAAAAAGAAAAATACATCCAAAGAAGAGTATAACCTTCTTATTCAAGGTAAAAAAAATATACAATACATGTACCTTCATTTGATATCACTTAATCAAAAAAAATTATATCTACTATATAAACTTTTATATATAAATCGATTTAGGGCCTTTGTTTTTTTCTAGAGTTTATTATGGATTCATATAGAGTTGGTTGGGGAACGATTGAGGCACACAAATTGAAGCAGCAAAGCATTTCAATTGTAATTTAACCTAAAGGGCCATTATGGGTCTCCAATATAACAAAAGATTAAGAAGACACATTTTATAATTAAATACTCCAACCATAGTGTTGTTACATCTCTTCATTTACAAGTAGTCTATGGCTCGTTACGTTATAAGATACAGTTGAATGTGCTAAGAATGCTTCAATTGAGGAAATATTATTGGAACATGTAACATGAGTTCAGGTACTGAAGTTTTCATTAACTATATTTAGTTAAAGTATTCATTAAAATCAATAGTTCTATAATAAAGATCAAAGTGATTTCAATCAATACCATCTGTAGATATATCTATTATAACTAGTTATTCAGTCTAGGAAGCCTACATGAATATTATATCAGTTCTAAAATTGATACCACCAGTAATAAAACATATGAATATAAAAATGTAAAGACCAAAACATTGAGGGGATAAAAAATACAATCAAAATAAATGAAACTTAATCACAATGGCTAAGTGAGAATGAAACCCTTGATTCATTCCCATGAGAAGACTGGAATTAGCCCAAAAAGACCACTACCAAAAACACAAATAGTGGTTTAGAGGAAAAAAACAATAAATATAAATCTATATGCTAGAAATTTAAATTAACAAACTACTACTACATGAAAGTAGGAAGAAAATATACAATATTTTCTATAGTATAGATTTAGTAAATGAACAAAAAAATGTAATGCACTAAAATACCTTTGGATGGATTCCAAGGTATGACCCTGGAGGTAGGCCAGTGAAGATGTGATGCCATAGGTAGGATCTTAGAGAGGAAGGAATGTTGGGGTCGATTGAGTACTGTAAATGGAGATATCGAAGGGAACAGTGGTGACAAAGGGGTCGGGGGGGGGGGGGGGGTTCAATGATAGTGAGGTCTCGAGGATCAATGATGGAGTTGGGGGGAGATGGTGGCACAGTGCTACGATGTCGAGGGAAGCAACAAGGTCGAGGGTGGTGCCGATGGCAGGGAAATGACAGTGGGTCAGTGGTGGATCAGAGGAGTGGTAGTGTAAAGGTAGGAGAGTGGCGCTGCGAATGGGAAGGGCTAGGGAATAGTGGGATTTGGGAGGGGTGAGGGCGCCGGTTTTTTCTTTGTTTTTTCTTTTCTTTTGTTTTTTTGACCCATAATAGGATTAATAAACATAATATAATTTTATATGTAATACAAATGCAATATTTATAAAAACATTACATATAATCTCAAAATATAGATCAATTATATTTATTTTATAATATTCGTGATCATTTCATTAAATATTATTGAATTATTATTACTTTAACTAAAAATATATGCATCTATTTTTATTGTAGAATGATTATTTAATACTAAATAATTAATAATTATATAAATAATTATTGATAAATATTTTTGACTATTGAATAATTTATTGTAATTCATTTTTTGATGATAATGATTTGGTATAAATAATAATTAATTAAAATGGATTTATTTGTTAGAAAATAATTTTTTGTATATTTATGATATAACCACATATTTAATTGTTAGTAAATTATTTGATTGTATTAAGAAATTAATACCAGCAGATATATTTTCATGAAAAAATAATTGTTGGTATGTAAAATTATCACTGAAAAAAGTTAATATCTATTGGCAGTACTCAATTTTACCAACAATTTTCATATCTGTCACTAAATTTTTGTTGGTACAAGTCACTTTTTTTGAAGTGAATAATTATCACTATCCATATATAGATGAAATTTTTGATCATATTTAGGGGGAATGGTGGTTTTACATGATTGACTTGTGTTCCAAATATCACCACGTCAGAGATAGTGTGGTGGGTGTACATAAGACAAATTTCTAAAGTAGGTATGGACATTTAATGTATTTTTTCATGCCTATAGAGGTGAAAAATCTTCTAGAAGTAATTATGGAACACATGAATAGAGATTTCCACAAATATTGTGACTTCTTTAGTGTGTTATTCATGGATTAAATTATCATCTATTCTGGAAATAAGGAGGATCATGATCATAATTTGGGGATCGTGTAGATCACTCTTTATGATCATCCTATATATTCTGTGTTTTCTAAATATAACATATATTTCAAGGTACTGAAGCTTATGGGATATGTAATCTTGGATCAATGGGATTTAGTGGAACCTAAGAATATCAATGAAGTGATTTCGTGGAGGAATCTAACAAATTTGTTTTGATATTAGAAGAATTTTAGGCATAACAAGGTATCATAGATTGTTGTTTCTAGATTTCCCCCATCTTTCTTCACAAATAAAGGTGCTCAACTAGAATGGGGTAATGTTTGAATGGATCACTCAGTGTCCAAAATCTATTGAAGTGATTAAGAGGTTGTTGAACAAAACCCCTATTTTTTAATTTTCAATAATCCGTAAAGGGATATGTGGTTTATCACAATTCCATAGGTATAGGTCTCAGATGTGTTATTATCTAGGTTGATCAAGTGTTGGCTTATGGTTCTCTCTATCTCTGATGACTTAAAAATATTTAACCATCCCATTACATTTAACTTGCAGGGATGATTCCTTTGTTCATGATGTGGATCTAATGAAATTTTTTTGGAGATGTTTTTAGATTACTCAGATCAGTAAATATTTTTCTTCATTTCCTAATATAATGAGTGTAATATGAGGAAAAGTTGTTTGGTTGAGTGGCTTATAGGGTTTTATTTGGATAAAGACTATAACACGCGTAAAGGTAATGTTGTGACTGATGATTTGAGAAGAAATGTTCCAGTTCCACATTGAATGAGACCAGTGGTTAGTGGAATTAAAGGTGTTCCTTTGGAAAAATTAATTTGGAGACCATGAATCACATTGGTGGTGAGTTTATTGGAATTTTTCATGTAACTCCTTCCCTTCTAAAACAGATTTAAGGTAAATATCATAGTGATGTGTTATTCTAGTAGTCTATGCAGTTCTCTGATGGTGGGGAGACACCATGTGATTAGGAACTATCTCATGAGGGATATTTATGCATCAAGGGCCTCATTTTGGTACCCTTATCTATAAGGATGATAGTGATGTGGTATTGATAGTAGTCTATGTGGGTCATTCATATTGGTTCCACCAATAAGAATTATGGTGTGTCTTAGACAATTGTATATGTTAAGCACCCATATTTTACCACATTGATTTGGGATGGCCTTCAAAAGGATATGGTGTGGCATATCAAGTTGATTAAAGCGTACCATCCTCAAAAAAATGGTCAAACAGAGTAGGTGAATCTGATTTTGGAATACATTTTCTGGAAGGTGTTTCAAAATGTGAGGGTTTTTTGGACAATCATTTATGATTGGTTCATTTTTCAAATGAGAATATTTACTAATCCATGATTTATAAGGATCATTTAGAGTCACTTTATAGTTTCCTTGCATTTCCCCTTCTGTGTTTGACTAAGGTGAGTGATACCTCATTTTAAGACCATGCCCATTGAAATAGACTTTTAATAACGTCAAGTTAATCAATCTGTTTTTTAATAGCTCAGATTCATTATAAAACTTATTCCGATCAAAGGATCTGAGATTTAGTATTTCTGTGGTTTACTATATATTATAGAAGGTATCTCGTCCCATTGGTCACTGTCATTTGGCTATGAATGGGAAGCTAAATCCGATCAATAATGAACCTTTTGAGATTACCAAGTGGATCAATAATCTAGAATACAAGTTATTGTTTCAATTTCAATTTGATTTTAAATCCTGATGTATTTTATTTCTATCAATTGAAAATGTAAAACCCTAATCAGTCTTATGTGATGAATTTGTAAGAGTTATAATTCAATCCAAAATTATCTATGTTTGAATGAATGGTATGAATTGTAGATTCCCAAGAAAAAGTGATTCATGTGAAGCCTATTGATTTAGGATGAGTTCATTGGAAGCATGTAAATGATCTTAATGAGGCATGCGATATAAAATAATGGGTTGCATAGGTGTATCCCTTTTTTCTATCGTATCATTATTTGAGTGAATTTCATAGAGAAGAGTAGACAGTAGCATGGTTTTGGAAAACCCTAAGAAACTGAAGCCATTCAAAATATAAAACATTGTGAAAATTACATATTTAATGCCATTTCACATCTATTAATCCTAATATGACAGGTTCTTCTAAAAAACACACTACATTTTTTATTATCAAACCTATAAAATTGACACATCATGAACATCCACGCACAATACATGAAACCAAATTTCACATCATGTAATATAATTATACAACAAATACCATTTTCACCTATTTTTTTCCACCTATAGCTTCGACCATAAATACCTAAATCCTCCCCCATAAACCTACATTAACATAACCATTAAAAGTAAAAGACAAGGAGGTAATGGACTATTACATAAGATACCTATCAAAAAAAATTTCCCCAAGAGAATCCAAAACCAAGACCTAAGGAAAGAGGGATCCAAATAACCACCCCATGACATCCCTTTCATGTGTCTCGATAAATATCAAACAGTACCACCCGAAAAACATGCCAATAAAAATGAACAATTAAAAAACTACATAACTAAAATCCACCACCTCCCTCACTACCAAACATTTACAAAATGACATCAAAGGCATATCAACCACCAAACATCCCAAACCAACCACTATTACAACAAATAGACCATTCCATATTGAACACACAATATGGAGAATTTCGTTTTCCATATCTATATAGTATCCATTTTGGGTGAATATGACTCACCCACATGGGCTTAATGACATCACATTTAATGTGTACTGATTATGAATAAGATGGTCCCCATTTTATATGTCTTGAATTTATCCCCCATCAGACAACAAAAATCAAAAATCAAGTTAAATAGCTCATTTAATTAAATAACGATCACTTATCACATCACAAATAAGAACAGAGAAAAGGAAAATTGAAATCAACTTCGTGTACTAGGCACTAATTTGTGTGTATCGCTCCCAAGTAATATCATTCAGGACAACATTCCTCCACATAAATGATCCAAATTAATTTATCATCAATGTCTCATATTCTCCAAATGATCCTAAAGATCAACATGACACTCCCCAAATGTCGTTTCAGCCTTTATATAATTCTCTTCCAATCGAAGGACATGGGAGTAAAGATGGGGATTCTGAAAAAGCTAAGGGACAAGAAAGATGATGTGGATCCACTAAAAACATGATATATTTCCCAACTACTATTGAACTTCAAAAAATATCCCCATCACACCAATGGGAAAATGATATATAGGAGAAATATTACTTCCTCTTCCAAACCTCCATTGCCCATGTCGATGGGAATCCGTCAAGAACAAATGGTAGCCAAAATAAAACACTACAGGGGTATTTCTATGATCATAATTGGTTTTATTCTTATCATTCACTACATTAATCATCTCATGATTCATCTGAAAATTCTCTATTGTGATCTACAACACACCCGGACAAAGAACGTTGGTCTCCCATACCTCCGTCTAGCATAATAGAGAACAGAAAAACCATCCACTCAATGCATCAAATGTAGAAATTCTAATGGAAGAGTGATTTTAATTATTATGATTGAAGTGAACCAAGGGTATGTGTCATACAAAAGATCTAACATGGTATAGGATTCATTCTACAAACATATCCTCCACTATATAGATAGTTTTTTGTCCTGGTACATCTATTTGTGTGTGGAATGTTGTACTGGGGAGTAACTGAGTGCCAAACGAATAGTACAAACCCTTCCACTCTCTTGAGGTAAACTGTGCATCCCGATCTGTGAAATTTCACCCTAGAACTTCATGAATCCAATCCAAATCATCCACGTACATACTGGGCAAGGAATACACTATGATCAACTTCATTGTCACTATGAATTGAGATGATTTCATCAATTCCTCCACTATCACCATATTAACATCACAAACTCATTGATTGATAAAAAATTCTAGGACATGATCCATCCATATTTCATCCAAATTACTATTAAAGGAATCCAAGGGATGTAAAATAGCACCTGGAACATGATTCACTTCCTTTAGTTGATTAAAAAACAATAACCATTCCTCAATCTCCTCCACTTTCTACTTCATCCTTGACAACCAAAACGGTATCCTCATGACATAGTACATTATATCAATTCATAGGTTTACCAAAAAGTGTTATCAATGGAACCCACGATGATCTATATTATGCATTAATATCGAATAAAAATTTATATAAATTAAAAAACATATGGTTCAGACCGTCCTCCGACCATCCCTCAAGAGAATCACTGTGGACAACACCGTCACATATCACATCTTCCTCTGAGTCTCCAAATTGAGGATCCCCCACTTATCTCATAAGAGAATATTTCACCATCGTCTAGAACAAAAAACCTCTACCACCATCCTCCCATGAATATATGTTCATGGGTTTGAACTCCTCCGCTTCTCTCCACACATCCCCAAACTCCCAGAAAAACATCCAATACATCATGCTCAGAGTGTCAACCATAACATTCTCTTTTCCCATGGTTTAGGAGATCTAAAAATAATAATCCTATTCAATCTCCATCCAACATCACATATTAAATATGAAATAATATTGGAAAAATATATACATTAAGATCATGGGATCTGTAAATACCACAAAGCACTCGCCAGTGAGGTAATGTCACCAAAAATTTATAACAAACATAACTTTTACTTGATCTGGATCATGGTTGGAATAGTTACTCTCATGTGGACATAACAAGAAAAAACAGATAATATATCACTAGACACTACTACATCAGCATGAATATGATTTCCATATTGGAAACAACACAAAAGTTCGCATGAATAACCATTTTCTTAGGGAATTGAAGAACATGAGAACTTACCATCATCGACTTCATGCAACAGAACACTACATTTCACTGATCACTCCAAAAAAATATTTTCATTTCTTAGTAAATGTTGTCAACGTGGCTACTAACTAAGGGAAATCATATAAATTCATAACTAAAAAACTACACGCGTGATGAAATGGTCCAATAATGACCAAAAAATACACCCAGATATATTTACATAATGAAGGAGGTGTCGATGAACATGAAATATACTTTTGAGAAGCTCGGTTTGAACCACATCTGACATCGAGTACTCCAAGAATTCATCGATGAACGTAATGAAAAACTAGTCTAGGAACGTATGGAACATTTATTTTATAATACACATAAACATGATGGGTGCATGCATAAAAATGAATTTCATTAATAAAAATTTGATGTTCCCATACATGAATTAAAAAGAAGTCTTATATATATTTTCCACTATCATCGTCTACATGTGATATGAAGACTACAGTACAATCATAGAAATCCAACTCCCCCCTTTCATCTTGTCAAAATGAAATCTATCCTCGGAAGAATGTAATGTGTTTTGAATGTCACATGATTCAACTTCTATTAGTGAATGCAAAGACTTAGACTACTATATAGATTCATTGGGAACCACACTTGATCACCCCATGTAAATATAGTAGGACAGATATTACCCTTCATAATTAGATCTCCTACAGGAATACTAAACTCTCGTAACAAATAAGGTTACATCCGATATGGGTACATCAAAATTGGAAAATCACCATGCGATAAGTATATCTCAAATACAATGTTGCATCGAGGGGTAACATTAAAATTTCCTCAAGAAAAAATCCATAAACTACCCAACTATCCTTGGAACCTATTTCATTGTATCATATACAAATTCCATTGAAAACTTCTCCCACATGAGAATAAGAGGCTCTATGCACTGACTTCCCACCTAACCACTCCTCTCATCCAAGAAAACCATAGGCTGACAATTCACATCTAAAATCATGGATAGCATATAGAAGTAGTTTATAATTGAACCTATGTAATATGAATAGTAAATGATTAGGATAAAATTGCTTGAATTCATATTTTGATGTCAAAGATCCCCACGAGACTGATGTGTCCCATTAGCAGTTTATACCCACAGAACACATCGAACATACTAGTATGGAAACTAACTGGCGTGTTCCACACCATTGGTATGAGAATCATATTTATGTCTAGTCCTTGATAAAGGGATAGGGTGGATGGAAAAAATGTTTGTGATGCTCATGAATAAAATATATAGAAATCAAGAGCTCTAAACAAATTGACCATACCTCTGACGATCTCTATCCCCTATGGAATTGTAAAGTCCACTATGTACTACTTAACATACCCAAATGCTCAAACTATTTTATAATGAAAATATAAACAACCTTGGTGAGGCCATGGACCACAAAAACTACAAACATAATATGGTCGGCCTCTAATAGCTTTGTCTTCCCTTGTTGAAGGATAATGCTTCTTCCCTAGCTGCTGATATGGTCTCAATAGTAACAACTATTGTGGGTTAGGCTAAACCTATTTACCTTGGCCAAAATTTTCTTGAGAAGCCTCTAAGATTTATTCATGAAGATGACAGATGATCTCATATAATGAAAACATCATCCCCAACCCCATAGAAAGGGAATTTAAACAATAATTTTGAAGGGTAATCTACTAAGGTTTCCCTCGGCTAGTCAAAACCTCAATGGTATGGGTGCTAGAGACGTTCAGGTGAAAAATATTACCCTCTAGGAACCCTATTGGATAACTTCCCACAGACAAAACCACATGTTTACATTCACACGGTCACCTACACCTTCTATTGGACCACCATATATGTTGGAAACGAAAAAGGAGTCACTAAATAATGAACAGATGGATGGAGATCATCCTCAAGACGTCTCAAATGGGACTACACTTATTAGAAAATATATACGAAAAAGGGGGAAGATCATTGAACCTGATCTCCATATCTCTTAATAACATACTACCCTTATGATGAAAAATAATTTCATTTATCTTTACATAATTAGTGGTTGTCTAATGGAAATATTTTCAGAATTCCTTCTAGGAGTCATCCCACAAAACATATTCCCCCTCCACTCTCCTAGATATAGTATCTTCCAAATACATGTACCTCCTCAAATCTAACTATCTTCCAAAGATACCACATACTCTATCATGACCCAGATAAAAATAAAATAAATCTAACGCTCCTCTATCAAACTCTATATTTCCACATCTAAAACACTACTATTGTACTTCCCAAAACATGATACTTGAAATAATGAAACATCATCTTCCACTATTTATCCCCCTAAATCGGATCGACCATATGATGATAAATTGAATCATCTTATTGATACTCAACTGCCTGAACATGTTACAATGATGAAATGGACAAAAATATTTTCTATGCCTCAAAGTGTGTATTTTTATTAATAATCATTTTAATTTATGTTATTTATCCATTTTTACCTTCTCCATATGACAAATTTCAGTTAGGAAACCAAGTCATTATATTGCATGCACGTCTCCTATGTCTCTTCTTGCATGCATGTCCTTCTCACATGGTTATTTGATAAGATCATAGTTCATGCATTATATCATATGGGGATGTAAAATATTTTTTCCTAGTAGGTCTTTATGGCTTGTGTCTGAAACAATAGTTAATTGGAAGTGTTTCCAATCTACCGCATGCAATCCTTATAGTTCCAAACTCAAAACCCCACCCATTCCCTTATCCATCATCACAAAAACTACTCTTTCATAACCCCTCCTTCTAACATTATCACAATGAATGTATAAATAATGACCATTGTAGTCCAACCACTAAAAAATATGGTTTTGAAACTACAGAAAAAGGTTGTATAAATATTATAATATGGGATGAATTATCCTTTATGAGGAAACAAGATTCGAAGATAGAATGAATAATCCAAAACAACTATGAGACATAATAAAAAAGTGGATCCCTCAACATACCACTGTACAAATAGAACAAATACAGATAAAAGTCTCTATTGTAAATACGAAAATGTTAATATAAAGAAGGGACATAGATGGTATAAATAATATACACTTGTAAATTCCATCATGGTCAATGAAATCCTCAAAAATTCTAGAAAATGGTTTTATATACATATGGTGATCATGGATGTATACTGTGTAGGAAAAACTCTACCCTCTCATACACATGTGAAAGAAGTATAATAATGAACATGTGAGAAAGAAATAGAAAAAAACAACACATAGGTAGGTATACTAGTCATACAAATCTCACCAAGATATACTCTACATATAACACATGTCATGAAATATAATTTAATGTAAATCACATATTTTATAGGGTACCATGTGCCACATTCCAATAGATTATCCTCTCTCAAACCCAATCAACTAACATCTTAGAACTCCCACATTTTACGAATATATCACATTCCATCCCGACTACACACAACTAGGAATTTACCACACTTCCTTCCCACATACATCTGGGCTATCACAACACATCCCACCTTCACTCACTTGAGTTATCACCACACATCCCATCCTTTTTTCACACACTTTTCCCATTAAAACACATCTCATCCTAAATACACCAAGGACTGATATAACATCTCATCCAAAAGTCACATAGAAGACATATCTCATATCATCCAAAATAAACCTAGGACAACACATCAGAACATTCTAGAAGACACTTGGGCCACAATAACCTATAAGTCAGAGTAGGGAAGTGTAGGTGTCCATCCATCCATCCTCCCATCGATATATTGGTAAATACACCCCTTCACGACTATGTATGTGTTTGGAATGTATTTATGAATGTTGGATGGGTGACAGTAGAAATAAAATAGAAAATAAAAGTATATATATAACATGAAACACTCAATCCCAACCAATGTGTTCTTAAAAAACTAACAAAATGAAACACAGTTGCATTTTCTTCCACCACAAAATTTATTAATTTATATCTACAAAAATCATTTTAAATGGTGAATATCCCTGATAATCTAATGTGGCTACACATTTCGTCAATGTTTATTGTCAATTAATTTTAATATTTATCATCAACCACATTTTACCCCACAAGCCATCATTTAATTTTCCATTAACAAATATCCATCCCATTAGCCAAAAAAACCCATGAAATTACATACATGATTAAACATTCATTTCATCCACCACAACTTGTAAATCTAAACAACATAACCATATATCACAAGAATCGTTTAATCCCCTAAAACAGCACATTCCATCCCAAAAGAGAGGAAACATAAACTATCACCTCACAACCCCAAAAACAAGACACAAAAAATATCTTCCCCACATCCCCAACCACACATCAATACACAAGAAGATCCTTTTTCAAATTTCAATAAGAGTTTTTAAACATTACACTATTTTTAAGGAATTCTTCACAAAAATCATAATCCAGGGGAAACATGTTTTTTAACCAAATATAGTTGGTTGTCCAATCTCAACATTTAGTGTGATATCACATTAATAAAAACAAATGAAGCAGTCACAACACATATATCCAGTGAAAAAAATTCCCCCAATAGTTACAAATTTTAACAGATAGTCTAGACCATAACATCCAAAATATCACAATAATGTCAAAGTAGTAAAAAAATAAAACAACAACCATTACGGTTAATTTTTAAATCATAAAATTCATTATATTTAATAAAGCAGTCACAACCAAAACCCATATGTAAACAATAAAAACCCCACTTGTATGTTATACAATAATGAAAAATAAGGGAATACATACCAAAAGGAATATTTTTAACTCTATGTGCATTGTATGGTGTGGAAGAATGAATGAAAACTAAAACCACACCACAAAGACCATCATATCAACATATACCATACCACGAGACCATTAAGATGCATCCGAATCAAAAAACACAAATAAAAAAAAATCCATTGCATTGAAATTTTTATGAAGAACAAAAGGGAACATATAAGAAATAGAGGAGAAATCACCACAAATCAAGGATGGGAGCCCATAGATCGATCCTCATTAATTGGATTCTCAATACTCTAATGTAGAAGTTCTCAGGATTCAAGGGATGAGAGAAGAGATGATAAACATAGGGGATGGGAAAACCCAAAAATTTTAAAACCCTTCAAAGAATACTTCATTAGGGAATTAAATGTCATATAATCCCCTTTCACATCATGTAATCCCAAGATTCTAGGTTTCACAATTAATTGTGTCACGTTTTTGTTATTTAACCCATAAAATCAAAAAGTCTTCACCAACCTGAGACAACCCATACAAAAAACATTAATGTCTTGTAATACACTTACATGATATGTATCTTTTGCAGTATTTTTGCTACACTTCCAACATCCGAAAAAAAAACTTTTGTAACCTACCTAAACACCTCAAAAACCAAAACATGAAAAGTAACAGCCTTGGAGGATATATAAATTTAAAATATTATTTTACTCTTAATTAGAAGAGAACATGCGTCATATTATGACATCATCATGATTATTCTAATGGAGTGTATTCAATTAATTAATATATTAAACAAAATATATTTTATTATTGGGTATAATAACACATTGAGTGTTAAAATAAATAAGGGGTTTACGAAAAACTAGAATAATAATATTAAACCATTGGTCAATTTAGGATTCTAAAACCTGTGATAATTCAATATTAGTGATCTCCAAGGGACCCATTCTCACTAATTGTGTGTAGTTTATGATAATTTTTTCATTAGTGATTGATGATGAGCAGTTTCATATTCATTCATGTGATAAGATTAGCTTGGAATGGGAATGTGTTATAGAAAATTGTTTTCATTTTTTAAGAAGCTACAAAGATGTTACTAAGATCATAAAATGATATTGGTCTATAGTGAAAAAAATTTAATCTAAATGAATATTCCATAATTTTAGATGAATATTAATCACATTAAAAAAATTCATGCCGGAGGAATGTAATTGTTTAGTGTATTTGGAATCATGGAACACATTATTAGAGTTCAGTGAAAATATATTCAATATATACCTTAAAAATATTCCTCTTTAGTACTCCCACCTAAATACATTCTTCATAACCTAGGGAGAGGAAAAATAAGAATGGAGTGGCCATGAATCTATATTAATGGTAAATAATAAATAATAGTATGAATAATATGAGTACAATGGTTTGAAAATAAGAGCACAACATTTTAGGATCATACCCGGCATAAAAAATCACAACGATGAGACATGGAATAAATATTTCCATGTCATAATTATTAAATCATTATATAATAAATAACATGAACCATGTGAGAATATCAATAAAAATATACATATAGTTTTTAGATGAAACTTATACATGTAACATCAATCCAAATAAGTCAAGGATCATTCCCAAAAAACATACTAGGGGATTTAATGGGGACTACTCCCAATGGGCATGAAACAACACCATTACCATTCAAAATCATTCTCTTATAAGGGATCAAGTGTCCCTATACCCATACTATTTTATCATGTTTTCCCATATTCCACCAATGGATCGGGATTCCACATCTTTCTATAGAGGACAATGTTTCCCTATATTCCCACAATGGACAGAGTTTCCAATTCAACCAATAGTGTATTAGGATTCCCCATCTTACCATAATGGTTATGGTTTCCCCATCTCCCTATAGTGGACCACCATTCCCTATATTCTCATAGTGTGTCAAGTTACTCTTTCCAACCATAGTATTTTCTGAAAAAAAATGTTTCCAATTTTGGTGTAATCCTATCATCTTATTTCCCACCATTATATCAGGAGATATAAATCATTACATAATGTGTTGGAAGGATATAAATTTCCAAAACATATCATAATGAAATCATACGTACATGTTTCAAAAATTTAAAATCAATAATATTTTAACCCATGATATGATATGGGTTTCATTAATATGCCATCATATCTTAACCTATATTGAATGATGGATTTCAAAATAATTTAATTCACGAATTACCCACAAAAAGAAGTGGTATGCATATAAACTATGAAATAGAATCAAATTTAATTAATGTCATTCCATAAAACCATAAAAACATCATGAATTAATATGAATATAATTCTTTTATAATATCCCCATTAAACTATAACTATAAAAGTTATGTCATATTATAAGGATTATTATTTGGAAAGACCACCTGAAACATTTCATATGGAAAATTATCATTCTATGAAAATATTATTTATATAAATTTTTCAAAATCAATCTATTATAAATAAAAAATTTAAATAATTTACTAAATTCTTGATGAATATATATTTTCTACTATGAAAACACTTATTAAAACATTGAACATTTTGAAAACCATTTTCTGTTAAAAATACCATTGAAAACCCTATAACGGAATCATGAAAGTATTATCAAATTTTTTTCATTGAAAATACATTTAAAACATAAAATATATGAGTGTAATCATTTAAAAATACATTCTATAGAAAATAGATTTTTAAAATTGTAATGAAATCATTAAATCATTGGAATACTTTTTTTTAAATAATCATATGAAAAAATAAAGTAAGCATTAAAAATCATTTAAAGGACTTCTGAAACGAAATTTTGTTTTCCAAAACATTTTTAATTGAAACATACATTAATTTTAATAAATTATCAAGAATATTAGAGAAAAATTTCATTAAAAATAACCTTGTAAACATACAAAGGAATATAAATGGAAATGGAGGTCATTATGGTAAGTAATTTGTATGTTCTGAAAATTTCTTTTGTACATTAATATTTTAGAAATGATACTTAATCATAAAATGAAAAAAATAATCCTCTAAAAAACATTTTATAAGAAGATAAACCATTTTTAAAATATTCATTAAACATCATAGGAATATAAAAAAATGAATTTTCATTAGTAAATAGAATTTTGTAAAAAATTCAACACATATGGTAATACAATTGGATAAATTTCAACTAATAATATAATAAAAATAATTAAGTTAATGATATAAAATTTCATATTTCATTATATACACCATATAATACAAGTGAGTGGTGAATATGGCATGTATCTCAGAGAAGTAAACAATGAGATCTAATTGTATTACCATATGTGTTGAATTTTTTATGCATTAAAACATATATTATAATAAATATATGTATATATTATATATATAATAAACCATATTATTATATCAATAACCGTATAATAATTTTTATAACATTATACTTTCTATTTATTAACAACACCATGTTAATGTTAAATTTCTAGAATATCTGCATTGTTTTCCCTATTTGCTTTGAATTGTTATTATATATTCTCATAAATAGATCATAGTTAAAATATTAAGATAATGTTAATTAATTATAAATATATATATATATGTATTTATAACAATATATAGAATATTGAAATATGAAATTGAATACATTTTTCATGGGGACGATATGCCATACGTATGCATGAACGTTGTTTTTATTTTTTAATCATATTGAAAAAAGTATGTAAATGACATAAATGTATAAAAATATATAAAATATCAGTATATAATAATAATTATTTCATTTATAACATATATTTTCTCTAAAACCGTATTTAATACAATTCATGTAGTGTGTGAGGAAATATCATTTCTTTGAGGAAGCGGGAGTCCACACTTCCAGAAACAAAATTATCAAAGTTACACAAGTTTTAAATACGGATGGATTGTGTTATATAAAAATTTAAGAAGAATATATATATTTAATATCACATATATTATATAATTATGTTTTTTCATCACAATTCCCATATATAAAATTGGTGAAGGAAAAAACATCAACATTTCGAGAGGTGGTAGTTCGTCAGAAATATGAACGGTATATTTCTTAACAATTTGATGGATGTCTGTATAATATTATGTAAAAAATTATACTAAAAACATATCTGTATATTAATTATTCTTAGTTAATTATATAATAATATAATATGAATATTTTTGTGGGTGGTGAATGAAAATTAAACGAATGATCTTGAGATGGATTTTACCACTACATTGGGAAACCTTTTGGGTCCCACCTATGGGAATCCTGGGGTGGCCATATTCCAAATGGGAATAATATATGGTTATGTTAGATACATTTTGATATTATTTTTTCATTTTTGGGTGATCCACTATGGTTGAGACCTGTGAATATGTTGGTAGGGTTCATTTATATTTATAGTAGGGAAAGAGTGGCATTCTTGATTTTTTTAATCAGGGAATTCCATCTAATTTTTTCCAATTACATATGGATCCAATAATGATCCAATATTGATACAATGTATTATATTGTCATACTATGTCCATAAAATGTATTTTTTTTACAATTATCTATGTAATCATTCCCTTACATAAAAAGGATTAGTCCATATTAATTAGAATTTTACTGTTAATCAACGTAATTAATTCTGATTACATTCTATAATATTTTTTTTAAAAAATATTTTAATAATACTTAAAATCATTATAATGATGAAAAAAATATAGATTCCATTATTCAAAATGCAAATGACATAATGGGAAGAAATTAATTCAAATTTAATTTTGTAGACGGGACAACCAAGGGGGTTTTAAAGTAAAAATGATCAACATTTTGTATTTTTTCATATCCAATATCAAATTTAAATTGATTGTAATAAAGAAAATTGGAATAATTGATTTATAAGTGATCAATGTGAAATAAAAAATAATTAAAAAATAATTTTTCAATATAAAAAATTAGACCAAAATATAATTTCAACTTAATATTCAGTAATAGAAAATATTCATCAAAAATTGAAACTTCACTAATAAATAACAAATAATAACCCTAATATTATCTTAATTTTCTTGACTAAAAATTTATGTATATTATTTCAAATAAAAAATATTAAAGTGTGAAAATTAATTTCTATAATGGGTTATCTATTAAATGGAGATAAAAATACTTTTTAGGAGAACACATATTTTTCATTAAATTGGATTTATACTTATCATATACCAATCAACTCTAATGTATGAGTATAAAAATAATATTGAATATATAATATATTAATTCAATTGAAATATTAATCAAAAGTGGTTTGAATACTTTATTTATATAAATTTCTTTTACAGGGAAGTTTTGATTTCATAAAAATGTAATGTCAATATTTTTCATATATTTTTACATCACATAAAGATATTAATATCCAAAGATTAATTTTATATGCATATTTATGTCATATTTCCACAATTTAGTTATTATTATTGGTAACATCCATTCGAATGGAAATTGGGTAAGTATAATAGTAATTTTTCTAATAATTTCATAATAATATTATTAGTTACATTTAATTCTGAAAAACCGGACCTTTTTTGTTACACAAGATATCAAAGGGACTCAATATTGTGTGTAATAAATGTAAAAAAGTGAATCATGTACTATAAAACAATCTAAGTGTTATGTGTAGTTAAATATTCACATAGTTTTTAATATATACAAAATCTAAAATTAGTGATTTTAGATAATAAAATAAATTAATAGCGTTGTATGAAATACATAATAATAAAAATATTAAATTAATTCCAGATAAATTTAACAAATTCATTGGTTGTAACATTCTATCACCAAAAAATTGAATTTTTCCATCGAAATTCATTTCTGTTATTAAAATTATGATACTTGAATGTTGTTTTATATAATCCCAAATCATAAAAATGAATAATCGATTTTACATTAAAACATGAATTTTGAAAACTGAATGGTTAACCCATATAACACCAAAAAGATAACATAGGTGGAAAAGTGGATTGGAAATTGGTGAATATAAAAAATAATGATATAGATTTATAAATATCCCTAATCAAATGAAATTAAGTGATCTAGATGAAGTTAACATTTAAAAATATATAAAGTGAAGACGCATGAAAGAGGTCATTAATATCATAAAAATCGATGATAATAAGACAAAACTTTATTTAATGAACGTTTTCATAATGTTGAATATATTTATCAAAATAAATTCTTATTATTTTACTTCCTTCAATTTTAAAATAAAATTAATACAAATTTGAGATGTCAATAACAATTTCCACATCACACCATTGTCCAAAAATAAAGTATAATTTTTCATTCCTACAATACAAACAGATCATCAGAACCATGATATTTCTTCACATTTTTCATTAGTTACATTGAAAGAAATAATTTTAGAAATTTTTCTCTAGTATATGTAAATACATATCTTGTGAAAGAATCATATAGTCTCACAACCCCAACTAATATTTTATATAATAATTACATAATTTATTATCATTTTAGCCTTTCTGAAAAATGTGAATCCAAAACATTATAATTAAGTATGTAAAATTATATTAACATTTATCATCATTGTATCAAAAAATTTCTCATGGTTTTCACAACCAGCAATGTTAATACCCTCGTCGTATATTCTATTGAATCACCATAATACCTTGAATTACTCTAAATCCATTTAAAAATATGCATGATTCCTTATTCAAAAGATCAATTTATATATTACATAAATACCATAATTTTTAAGCTTTAACATATTACCATAGAGTTTTTTTTTATAAAATATAAAATTTCTTCTAGTTTATTCCTTAATATCAAATTTTCATTTTCTATATCAGTCATATCTTTATCCAAGCCAAATATTGTTGTCTTAATAACATGATCCCATTAATGGTTACTAACCTTAATATCTAAATGTCACCATTGTTTTAAATCCTATCTCAATATATACTTTTAAATCAATAATGAAATATTTATAAGAAAAATAATTATTTATACCATGATTTATATAATATAATCATTTGATTCTAAAACATATACACTTCAATCATCCATCATTCTTTATTAATGATTACCCAAGATTCATGAACTTATTCAATAATACACTATCCCTTGAATATTAAAAATTATTTATATCATAATGTTCATAAGACGAAATATAATCATGATTCTAATGTTTCATGTTAAAAATATGTTTATAAAATCCCATACTTTTCATATTCTATTTACAGACTCTTAATACATTTATGTATAACCAATACTTGTACCACCTTTATGATTTTTTATGGGATCATTTCTTATCTATTTAAATACATACCATAAATTCCACTTATAAAACATTCAAATATAAAATTTTTCATTCTAGTTTTTTCAATTGATAATCACCAGAAATCATAGTGTGAAAAATAATTGTCAAATCATAAAATCACATATTCACGAAAAAAAATTCTACGAATTAGATATCTAAATCATGACAACAAATTCTCTAATCTATAAAAAATAGGCTTCAAAAAGAATATTCATAGTAATATATTATTTAAATCATTAATGATATTTTTATGGTGTTTTTGAATTTCCATATCACATACCCCTTGAGTGAAAAACTTTTTCTTCCACAAGTAGTTTTAAAACATGAAATTATTTATAGTATACCACTTACTCAATCATTTACTAATATTTTAGGACATTTTCAAATACTTTTAATCTTAATTAGGATTTTCCTAAGAGACATCCACAGGAATATATTACAATTGTACCCAATATATCATTAATTATTTCTATTCTTATATTAAAAATAATTATGAAAAAATTCATTTTAATAAAATTATAGTGACCTACACTTACCGTACATATATATTACATTATTTTAGAATAATATTCATCAAATTTCAAAAATGCATGACTGAGGAAAGTTATAGTTAAGTGTTTTTTGAAACATGTAACAAATTATTATACATTGGTGAATGTTCTACCACATGTTACCTATGCATCATATCTTTTATTATAGAAACATAAGAAATTTTTTATAACATGGGGAAAGGAATCATAAGAAATGGGTAAGATCGAATGCATTTAAACTGTAAAAAAATGAAATATTTAAGAATAACATAGGAATTAGTGTATGAATGAGTGAAAATTAAATTTGAAGATCCTGAAATTGAAAAATAGATCATAATCACAACACATAGAATAAATATTTGATTATCATAATTCATGATTCAATAGAAAATCATAATGATTATCCATGTGAGAATATCAAATGGATAAGTTATAGAATTTGTGTTTGGTACATAAAAATCTCAAAAAATTCTATATAAGTCAAGGATAAAAGCTAAAAACATTTTATGTAACTTCATAGTGACTTCACCAAATGGGAGGGACGGACAACCATCCCTAGTCGTTGTCCAATTTTTTAAGGGATTGTGTTTCCCCATATTCCCATATTAGATTAGGTTCCCCCATTATCCCATAATAGATCAAGTTTCCACATCTTCCATAGTGGATTTACTTTTCTCATCTTTTTATAGTGGATCGGGATTCCTCATTATCCCATATTAGATCAAGACAGCCCTATTTTATATTTTGGATCAAACCCACTGACATTTTCCCACCATTATCTTTTGGGATATAAATCATTACTTATGAATTAGAAGGAGATATATGTCCCACCCATTTCGAAATTAAATTATAAATACATGTGCCAAAAAATAAAAATAAACCATATCGTATACAATGAAATGAAATGGTTTTAAAAAAAATGTAATCATATCTTATCATGGTGATAAAAAATTTGTTTCAATTTTTTTTATTGAAATCATTACTCCTTAATAGAATTGAGTTCTGTAAGCGTATAACCCATGCAAGTGATAATTTTTCATAAATATCATTCCACAAAAACATAAACTATTCATGAAATAATATTAATGGTATTATTGAATCATATACCCAATAATAATAACTATAGTAAATTTATGTCCACTTAGTTGGATGAGGATTTTTAAATATCGCATTAATCATTTCATAAGAAAATATATCATTTTTTAAATAACTTTTAAAAAACCATTTGAAAATAATTTTTTATAAAATATTGATTTATAATTTTAGTTAAACAATTTCTTTATCAATAAATATTTTATGTTGTGAAAAAAATATATTGAAAAATAATAATTATTAAAATTCTTTTTATTGTAAAATACCATTAAATTTACTATAATGGTTTCTTGAAGATATTTTGAAAAAAATAATTGAAAAAAATTTGAAAACATATAAAAAAGTATTAAAAAAATTAAAACACTTTTAAACGAAATTTGTTTGAAAACATAAATAAATCTATAAATCATTAAAGTTGTTTTTATTGAAATTAGACTTTTGAAATCATATATAAAAATAGTTTAAAATACTTTAAAATATATTTTAAACATAAAAAACAATTAGAAATCAGTTTCTTTGTATAAAATATTAATCTGAACAATTATCCAATATATTTGGAAGAAACATTATCGTGGTTAAGTCTCTACAAACTGAAAAATCATTTTTTCACCCTAAAAGTTTAGAAAAGTGACTTTTCTAGAAAATGAAAAGAAAATTACTTTTAAATATTAAATAAAAAAAGATAAAACATGAGTAAAAATTTCCTTTAAATATCATATTATAATTTTAAACCATTTTAGAAGACATTTTTGGTCAAACCATTTTTGAAAGACCATATATTTCTGACCAAAAGGATAAATAAAACAATATTTACCAAAAGTAATTTCATATTTTTCTAAAGTAAAAAAGAGTTGAAAAATGATACAAATACATGTATATATCTTGAATATATATATATATATATGGTAATGATATTCATTTGAGTTCATGGGAACTTGATAATAATATTTCATTAATAGAATATTAATAATAAACAATCTCAGTAAACAATGAGATTGTAGTAATAAATCGTTACAACATTGTTAATATTGAATAATAATAAAATTGAAAAAATAATATGAAATTATGTCTAGAATTTTATTAAAATCATGATATAATTGATATAACATTTATATGTCATTATATACATCTTAAGGAATAATATAGTTTTATAACATGGCTTTGGTCTCAAGGATTCTAATTGAGACAAAATTATTTTTAAGAATCGATATATTTTAAAACATAAAAACTATTAAATAAATATCATAAAATGGATATATAAATAAACATAAATATAATAATAATAATATTATTATTATTATTAAATCCATGGTTAGTATACACACCTCATAGAATAAATTGGAGGTGAACATGGATTGTGTCTCGCGGAAAATAAATGTTAGACAATAAAACCCTTACTACTTGAGTAAATTTTTAAATGTGATACCTAAGTAATAGTAACATAAATTTAAACTTAATAATGATTAAATAAATGATTTTAATGGTATATTTTTTCATAGGGATGTATATACACAACATAATAGAATAATGTCGTGAATATGGCATGTATATCATAGAAATAAAATGTTGGAAGAAATTTCATTAAATTAAGCTTTTAATTTCTTTGTACACATTCAATCATAAATAAAAATAAATATAATATTATTATAAATATACCATAGATCCATATTATTTTATATGATACCATAATTTATTTGTTTATGAATTTATCTAACCCAATTATTAATAACTTCTTGTTAATTATATGTTTTCAGTAATATCTACATTGTTTTTCGTATATGTTTTAGATTAATATTCATGGTACTATTAAAAATATAATCATATAAATATTAAAATAAATTTAATTCTGATATAAAAATAATATTTATTTTTTATTTATTTATTTATAATAATCTATGTATTATTGAAGTATGAAAGGGGATACACTGTTCAGATAGATGGTAGGTTGTACGCATGTATGAAAGATGTTTCAATTTATTTTTTATATTGAAAGAAAGTGAGTAAATTATATATATATATATATTATAATTAAAATATAATTATTATTTCATATATATAATATAAGTTCTCTAAACCCATCCTTAATATATTCTATGTAGATTCTGAACGAATCACATCGCTCTGAGGAGGGATTCAACATTTCCCAAATGAAATTTTACAATTTTCAAAAACAAGTAATAATTATTGAATGAATTATATAAAAATTAAATATTAATAAATATGACAAAAATATACTCAAAAACATATTTTTCATCATAATTTTAATCCCTGAGATGTGGTAAATTCAAAACAAACAACTTCATTTTTTAATGTTGTAGTTCTCCCTGTATAAGAATTGTACAATCACTACCCATTAAATAGATGTGTGTATATGTTTTCATAGAACCATTACACTTAAAACATATTATTATATATAGTATACTATTTTTATTATATAATAATGTAATATATATATTTCAGGGGGTGTAAACTAAAAATAAATTAGCACATCTTAAGGTAGGATGTTACCTCTTCTTTGGGTAAGTCATTTTTTTCCACCAAATGTATAACACGGATAAGTTTATTCACAATGGGATTGTTTTATAAATAAAGTAGGGTATTTTGGGAGCTTATAGGTTTTAATATATTGGTGGTGTGATTTCCTTTTGATAGTGGATTAGTGTATTTTTTTGTAAATTTTATAAAAGGGACTTTCACCCACGGTTTTCAAATTAAAAGTTTATATGATAATGAAATATTTTAGATCCATGGGCGTATATAATTGAAATATGAAATAAAATGGATTTTGAAAGAACTTAATGATCATTGTGACCATTAAGTGATAGGTTTTGTGTACCTCCAAAATTTTCCATTGTACATTACCCTTTAAATAATGAAGTAGCTTGAGTTGTACGCAACATGGAGTTTTAACACACAAGGACAAATAAAACTAGCTAATATGAATCGTAAAACACACTTTATGAAATTTTAGAAATTTTATTTTTCAAAATGGTCTTCGTTTTTGGATTTGGAGTATCAAAATTTTCTTATGGTGAATTTTTCGTATTTTTTTTAAAACATTCAATTTTTGATGAATAGTGGAAAACACTGTGTTATTGTTTAAAATCGATATTTTATTTAAATAATTACTTATTTAATTGTAATTTATTTTATGTCAAAATAAATACATAATAATGATATATGTTATACCTAATTTATTGGATTCATTTCATAATAATTATATATATATAAAATGTCATTGAACTTGTCACTATATTTCAGCCACCTTCTAGGACCATTTGAAAATTTTCATAAAACGAAATTTTATCGCTTGTGTGAGTTGAATTTAAAAAATTTGAGAGACATGGTTAACAACAGTATGTAAAATGTGGTTCAATATGAGGAATTTTTTTGTGAATAGTTACTTTTGAAATTTATTTACCACTGTTAAAATTAAATAGGGTAATTAATGGTAAACATGAAATTATAATTACCTTAACCCATGTCATAATTGTATTGGATAAGAGTAATTCGACGACAAAAATCATTAGGAATAAATTATGATCCTCTTTGATCAACATGGATTAGATTAATACATTTATTATTATTTTATTTAAAAAATAGTGAAAAGTGTTAAATTGGATGTATAATAACTAAACCACTTATAATATAGTGTTAAAAACAATATAAATTTGTCAATAAATATTTATTATAAAGATAAAAATATTTTCTACATAATGATATTTTATTTATAATTTTTATAAAATAAATAATTTATTTTATTAATGACACAATGATGATGCATTATTTACCTTATTAATTAAATATTAAAATAATTGATATTATAAATATCCAAATAAATATAAATTTAGACTTATAATTAATTCCACTAATTTTATAGGTTAAAATTACATGTTATGGTTGATTAAATAAATTTTATTTGAAGTGATAATGTTTTTATGGCTTTCAAAAAAATCAAATACTAAATAGTGTCAAAATTGACATAATTGCATTTTTAAAACAAATACAATATTATTAATTGATATAATATTCTTAAAAATATAATGATCAACCAAAGGGAATTGATAAGGTTATATATATTAATAATGAACCACTTGGGGTTATATAGTCTTTTTATAGTATGTTTATTATCTATATAATATAAAAATACAAAGAGACATGGTAAATGTCACACTATTTAAGTAAGAGTTAAATCTAATTGATAAGGATAATATTGTGACATAAACATGTATAAAACCTTTTTGATGGGTGGTTTTATAACCATCCCCAACTTAGTATTTAAATAAATCAATGTGGATCCATTAAATATCGATAATGATTTTATAATAAAATAACATTTTAAACTTTTTCTAAAGTGACCCTCACCCTTCTTATAAAAGAGCACATCCCCTTTTCACAAAATAACACCTCCAATTCCAATTGGAACGGTCAAAACCTACCCAAATATCCTACAAACTTCCTTCAAATCAACCTATAGTTCTTACTTTGATCAGAAATCAAACACGAGGATCCCTTTTGATCAACTCAAAAGGAAATACACGGAGAAGAAATAATAATGTCACCACCCTCTTTCAAGATCATTTCTTCTTCCACTTTTTATTTCATTATTGTTTCCATACAAAAATATTAACTCTAGTACCTCATAAATAATGTGATTTTATTATAAATATGGTTCAACCATTTGTTTTATCATATCCATCCTATAAATGACAATGTCACCATATGTGTGTACGTACGACTTACTGTCTCCACGTCGTGGTGTAGTTTATTATTAAAAACATCATTATTTGTATAGGAATAATTCTTATTATATTTGATTTCAATAATAAATATATCATGTTAATAAATCGTTTTATATGATATACCATTAAATTACATATGATTTTACCATCAATATAATGATATTGTCGCTCGTATGTACGTATGGATTACCGACTCCATGAACGCGATGATATTCATTCCCCATAGTAATAATTCATGAATAATTTTCGTTTTTTGATAAAAAATGTCTAAAAACTTAATATATTTCTAGATATGAATAAAAGTTATTCTATCCATAACAAAAATCTCTTACGTAACAAAGAATATAATGGAAAACAGACCATTTAACTCCCAAAATGATGATACTACTAAAATATTATTTACAAATCAATATTAAGAGATCATATATGATATCCTATTTTTGTATGTGGATATTATATAATTTAATAATAATAATTTAACTATTATAAAAGATATTAACATACCATATTCTACGGAAAAGTACAATATAAGGGCTAAATAGAAATGTCTTCATTATCCGAGATTGTTTTTACGTAAGTATCAAATGGGACCTCTTTATCATAAGAATCCGTGTTTCTTAAAAATATTTTCAAAAGGAATATTTTGTGATTTTATGGAAGGGAATATTTAAGTACATCATCATTTTAAAAGTTTTAAATATTTATTTTGAAAATTAATTCTCATTAATGTCCATGTTTTCAAAATGGGTTGTATGGATTTATTTATATGGGCATAAATGTTTTGAAAATGTTAATTTCATTCAACAGTTTCAATGTGGAATGGGACACATTGATTCATAAATATCTTGAAATTTAATCCTTTCCAAATTATGTGTATTTAAAATGTTTTCATGAAAAAGGGATATTTCTCTCAAATAGTTTTAAAAATCATTTTCATCGATGCCAATATCCCATGATGGATTTTAAAACTGTTTTTAGTTGATTTATAATGATAAAAATCTTCCATATTGTATTGAATGTTTTGTGATATGTTTTATTGTGGAAGTGTTATTTTTATACCATTCATGGGTTATGGATAATGTATTGACATTTCATATGCTAGTTTTAATATGAATGTTTATGTTATGTTAAAAGCATTAGATATGTGGAATTCATTGGATTTAGTATGTGATGGGTGGATCTCACTATAGCTCCTCGAAGAATCGGTATGTCTTATAAGACAAACTAGTGTCTTGGCCCAGGGCCTTGAAAAAATATTATATGTAGTCTTCACACATGGCCTTGAATATGTGGTTATGAAGTCTGGCATAATGCATTCCATCATTGTGAAATTGACTGTTGATATTGAATGTGATTATTCGACTAGTAGAATATCCATGTGAATAAGTAAATATAATTATTTGATTTATATTTTCCATTTTATACTGAGGATTACGTTTAAAATTCTTTTTTTAGTATTATACATTGCACTAAATTTTTATTGTTATTCATGAATGTTTCCACTATATTGTTATCCTTACTAAGAATCTGATCTCATCCAATTATATGATTTATTTTTCCCAGGACGTGATGTATTATATTATTACTGACCTACAGGGATAGTCGAAGGGATATGAATGTTGTCAATGGAGACCATGTTGTTGTTGTTTTTTATTTTATAATGTAATGTTAAACTTATCAATGTATCTAGTACTTTCAAGGAAACTAAATTGATCGATATTTAGGGATTTGATCGCTTATGATCATGCCAATGTATTAAAATAATGAACTGACTCTGGGTAACTGGGGTCAGGGTGTTTAGAAGGTATCATAGGAAGAATAGTACATACCTTGGAAACTAGATTTAGAAAATATTTGATCAGAGAATACTACACAAATATAGACTTAGATTATTAGTATACAATACCTTCCTATAATTTTTCTATTGTAGTTATTTTGTGTATTTTCTATGAAATGCATCCCTTTTTAGATTCGATTAGGTAGAGGAGGATCTAGAAAAGATGTACCTAGGAGTGAAAAAACTGACAAGGAGTTTCAGGATTCATGCTGGTGTATCCTTGTACATGACAACAATCTTTACTTCACTCTTGTTTATGACACTCTTGGGGAAAAAGCTTAGGATAATTCACATTTTCATTACAATCCATTATGACAGATTTAGGAGTAATCTCTTCCTCAAAGAAAACGTTTTTTGTTTATATATTATGTGCATTATCTTTTCAATTTACAAGTTTTGAATTATTATTTTTGATTCATAATGTAACCAAGTGTTTTCCATTGATTCTAAATGGCGCCTAGTAGAACGAACAATAATTCCCGTAATACATATGATCAAAAGAATAACAGGGATCATATCTATCACGGAATTAATCAATAATTTAAAAGGGAAATACTCTCACACGTATTCTTATCATATGAGGAAATTGTATCATGTGTTAATAAGATATGTAAATAATTTTTTTAGTCCAATGGATTTAAGAGGATGAAAAAGAATAAAAGGATGGTAAAGAGAAAGATGGATAAAGGGTAGAGGGGACAGAAAGATTTTTTTATATGTGATATTTGTGAAATGAATCACCTTGGTAAATTTTTGAATAGAATGTGAGTTTGTTATAACATTGGATAAAAAGGACAATAAGTACATCATTGTAATGGTATCAAACATTTTCAAATGTACAGTTCTTCATCTACATGGAGTTGGGACACTTCGAAAATCAATTTCCAAATAAACATATTATAAAAACCAATGTTGTGATTGGATATTAAATAATTTTATGATACAACTGAAGATGAATATGAATGATTAGACTTATTATGTTTTTATTAAAGTAAAATTTTATTTGAGTAACGTATTAATTATGAACATGTTGAAAGAATTATAGAGTATATTGGGATTGTATAGCATCATTGTCTCATTAAAAATTTTAAATTGGGTAGTGATTTTGGAATAATATATGATTTATTTGGATAAATAATATTGAATATTTTTTTCTTCGATGATACTAATTAATGATTTCTATATTACATAATTGTTGGAGTATACAACATTTTTGGATAGAAGAAGTATATCTAATATCCTATAATGAATAAGGTTGAATAATTGTAATTAATATGGCTTAATGGTAATTTAGGGTGTAAATCTTTTTTATAAAAACACAAAACGAATGTATTCACATTTTATTACATGGAAAAAAGGATCTTCATTGTGTTTACCTTCCTTATAATATTTTGAATCTGAGTTTAAAGAGAAATATTAGGGATAAGTCAAAAGGTTGGAATCAATTAAGTTTTAAATTGTATACTATTGTTATGGTTAAATCATTTCTTCAAATTATTTTTGTATTGTCATAAAAAGAACAACTAGGAGGTCTGGCGCAATGCATTGTGTCTGGAAAAGCCGTGAGACTTTATCCCTCAACTGAATGGCAACAAGGGTGCAACACCTACCACTGGCCTACGTGATGTCCTATTTTTTATAATGTATTCTTTTTAAATGGTCTGATAGATATATTTTAAAGTCATTTTCATGGAACCCTATAAGATTATGATAAATAGAATATTTTTGAATTCAATTATCTATTATAGTGAAAGATGAGTTTGTGGTTGGAATTATTTGAAGTAAGAAACTTTACTTATCATGTATATAAATATCCTCTTGATTTAAGAATAAATTAATTCTTAATCATTAGGAAAGGGATCTTAAAACAAAAAAATGATTCATCCTAATACCTTAGGTTTTGTTGAACCGATGATATTTTACATCATCTTGGATTGATGGCTTTGAGGCCCTCAATTTTGATCTTTTTTTAGATTGATGACCTCAATCACTCCCTATAAATATATATGTATTTTTATTTCATCTATTTGACTCTAATTTCAAACAATGTTCTCTTAATAGAGATAAAAATCTGGTGGAGACTTTTTCATTTCCATTTCCCTCTTATTAATACCATTTTTTATTAAACCAATTTTAGATGTCGGTTTTCCAATTAGGTATTTTATATATTGTTAAGTAGTTATTTTAAAAAAATAATTTCTAATTTTGAGGAAAAAATTTATTTATGGAGGGTAGAATGTAACTCCCCATGCTTCCATGGTATGTTTCCCCTGTAATATGGCATTAGCTTTTGTGGTACGCAACTTAGAGTTTTAACACACCACGACCAATCAAACTACCCGTTATGAATAGTAATTCCCACATTATAAAATTTTATAAATTTTATTTTCAATAATGGACTTCATTTTCGGATATGGAAAATCAAAAATAGCTTTGGATGAATTTTTGGTATTTTTCTGGAAAATTTAAATTTTTGATAAATAATGAAAAACAATGGGTTATTGTTTAAAATAGATATTTTATTTAAATAATTAGTAATTTTAATTTAATTTATTTATTGTCAAAATAGATACATAATACCTATATATGTTCAATGTAATTCATTGGATAAATTATTTAAAATGTTTAGATATATAAATTTCTATTGACCTTTTTACCGTCTTTTAGAAACTTTCTTGGAGAATTGGAAAATTTTCACAAAACATATTGTTACCTATTCTATTAGTTGAATATAAAAAATATGAGAGACATGGTTAAAATTAGTATGTAATGTGTTGTTCAATAAGATGAAAATAATTTTTTGTGAATTGTAACTTTTGCCTTTCATTTACCACGGTTAAATGTAAATAGTGTAATTACCGGTAAAAATGATATTATAATTACAATAACAATGTACTAGTTATTTTTTATAAATGTAATTTGACCAAAACCAGCCTTAGGAATAAAATATTATACTATTATTGGTCCACTTGGATTATGTTAAGAAATTGATTATTATATTATTTAAAGATGTGTCGAAAGTGTAAAATTCAAAGTTTTATAACTAAACCATTTTTAATATAGGGTTACACACAATAAAAATTACACTATAAATATTTATTCGAATAAAAAATGATTTAATGAATAATGGTATATTATTTATAATTTTTAGACAATAAATAATTTAATTTATTAATGAAATAATGATGATCCAATAATTACCTTTTTAATAAGGTATTTAAATAATTAATATTATACATAACCAAATAAATGTAAATTGAGACTTGTAATAAATTACAATAATTTTCATGGTTAATATGAAATTTTTGGTTATTTTAAATAAATTTTATTTTATTTTATAATGTTCTTATGGATTTCAAAAAAATCAAATACAAAATAGTGTCAAAATTGACTTAATTTAGTTTTTTTAAAGATGATTATATTATTAATTGATATAATATTCCTAAAAATATAATGACCAGACAAAAGAAATAGATAATGTTATATATATTAATAATGATCCACTTGGGGTTCCCTTGGCTTGTTATATTATGGTTATTAACCATAAAATATAAAAATACCAAGAGACATGGTAAATGTCAAACTTTTTAACTAAGAGATAAATCTAAATGATAATGTTAATATGGTGATCTAAAACATTCTAAAACCATTTGGTTCATGAGTTTTTGAACCATCCACACCATATCCTTTAAATAAATCAATTTGGATCTATTAGAAACCGAAAATTATTTAATAATAAAATAATATTTTAAATATTTTCTAAAGTGACCCTCATTCCTCTTCTAAAAGGGCAGTTTCCCATCTCTCAAAATCACATCTCCCAAGAAACTTTTCTCGGCCTACCCCATCCCAAATATGCTCCAAACATCCCTCAAATAATAATAGAGTCATTAATTTGATCATAAATCTTACCTAAGGTTCCCTTTTGATCATCTCAAAAGGAAACACCTGAAGAAGAGGTAATAATCCCACCACCCTCTTTCCAGTTATTTTTTTCTTCCACATCCTTTTTCATTATTGTTTCCATTAAAAACTAATAAATCGATTACCTACTATAAACTGTGATGTTATTATAAATATGGTACAACCATATTAATAACTCTATCCATTCTATAAATCAAAATGTCACCATACGAGTGTACGTACGGCTTACCGTCTCCACGTCATGGTGCAGTTTGTTATTCAAACACTTCATAATTAGGATGGGTATAATAATGAGTAAAAATTATGTAAATAATAAATATACCATTTTAATGATTAGTTATATATGGTAAAAATTCCAATTACATATGATTTTATCATCAATATAATGATATTGTCGCTCGTGCGTACTTACGGATTGAAGTCTCCATGATTGTGATAAGAATAATTATCAATCGTAATCCTTCAAGAATAATTTTAATTTTATGATTAAAAATAATTTTTATGAACATAATATCATTTTGGAAATGAATCATATAAATCATATCCATAACTAACATGGCTTACGTAACCAAGCATATTAAGGAAACTGCTGAGTTGACACCTGAAACAATGATACCACTAAAATATTATTTACAAATCAATATTATAAGATCTTATATAACATAATATTTATGTGTGTCATTATTTTATAATTTTCTGTCAATGATTTAAATATTATAAAGGAGGTTAAAATACAATATACTAAGGAAAATTTCAAATTAGGGTTATTTCTACCACCCCATCATTATTCGAGATTGTTTTTATGTGAGTATCTACTAGGACCTCTTTATAATCCACATATATGTTTCAAATTTTTTTTTTCAAAATGATTATATTAAGATTTTAGTGAAGGGACACCGTAACTATATCTTCATTTTAAATAGTTTAAAATTTTATTCTTTTAAATCATTCTCATTAATTCCCATGTTTTCAAAATGGGTTTTATGGATTTATTTATATGGACACGAATCTTTATTAAATGTTAATTCCTTTCAATAGTTTGAAATTGGTATGGGAAAAATTGATTCAAAAATTTCATGAAATGTCTTCCTTTCTAAATTGCATGACTTTTAAATGTTTTTAAGAATAAGGGATATTTCATTCAAAGAGTTTTACAAATAATTTTCATATTTTTCAACATCACTTGACGGTTTTTAAACTTATTTAAATTTAATTTGTTATGATAAAAATAATCCATATTTTATTGAAGGTTTTGTGATATGTTTGAATGTGGAAACATTATTTTTATACCATTCATGGTTTATGGGTAAAGAATTTACATTTTGTATGCTAGTTTTAATATGAATGTTTATGTTATGATTAAACATTATCATATCAGTAATACGTTGGACTTAGTAAGTGATGGGTGGATCCTACAATAGCTCCTCAATTCATTACTAGGTTTCATGAGACAAACTTGTGTATTGGAAAAAGTCCATGACAAAATATAATTTGTAGACTGGGCATACAGCCTTGATTATTTGGTTATGAAGTATAACATTATGCATTCCATCATTATGTAATTAAATATTGATATTGCATGTGATAATTGGACTAGTAGAATATCCATGTGATTAAGTAAATGAAATTATATGTTTTATATTTTCCATCTAATACTGAAATTTACATTTTAAAGGCTTATGTTTTAGTCTTATTCATTTCCTTGATTTTTTATGATTATTAATGAATTTTTATTCTATATTGTTATTATTATGAAACATCTGAGGTCACCCATCTCTATGTATTATTTTTTCCAGGATGTGAAGAAGTATATTATGACAAAACTGCAGAGATATTCTAAGGGATATGAATGTGGTCAATAGTAAAGATGTTTTTTATAATGTTATGTAATACCTATGAATTCATCTAGTACTTCCAAGGCTACTAAAATGATCAATCTTTCGATATTTAATCCCTTGTGATCATGCCATTGTATTAAAATAATGCACCAACTCTGGTTAACTGTGGTTTGGGAATTACAGTTAGTATCAGAGAATGTTTAGTACATACATTGGAAACTAGATTTAGAACAACAAGGAGTAAAGACCATTAACCTAAGATTGACTTTGAGGATTAGTATATAATAGAAATCTAGAATTTTGGTAATGTTGAGTTTTTTAGTATTTTCCATGAAATACATCCCTATCTAGATATGATAAGGTAGAGGAGGATTAGGAAAACATGTACCTTGGAGGGAAAATCCTGACCATGATTTTTGATCTTGACTTGAGGTGTACTCATACATGACAATGGGCCTTTCCTCACACTTGGTCACGACACGCCTGGGAGATATGCTAATGATAATACAAATTTTCATTACATACCATTATGAAGGATTTAGGAGTAAATATTTCTCAAAAGAAAACATTTTATGATTATAGATTAAATGCATAATCATTCATATTTACAAGTTTAGAATTATGCAATGTGACTTATAAAATGACCTAGGGTATTCCATTATTTAGAAATGGTTACTAGTAGATAGAATGGAATTCCTACAATACTCATGATTGAATGATTAAAAATGATCATATCATTCATGGTATTATGCCATAATTTAAAAGGGAAATAATTTCCCATGTATTCTCATCATATTAACAAAATAGTATCGTGTGTTATTAAGATAAGTAGTTAATTATTTGAGTCATATGGATTTGATGGGAAGAAAGAGAAGAAAATGATTGTAGAGATAAAGAGGGATAAAGGGATTGGGGGAAAGAATGATTTTTCCATATGTGATAAATTTGGAAAGAATTTCCTCGGTAAATTCTTGAAGGGAATGGGAGTTTGTTAAAAGTGTGGAGAAAAAGGTCACTAAGTACGTGATTGTAAGGGTAAGAAAAAGTTTTCAAATGTACAATTCATTATCTATAAGGAGTAGGTACAATACAAGAATCAATGTCCAAATCATGATAGTATACCCCAAATGCTACTATTGGATAATAATAGAGCTATGATTCTACCAAAGATGAAGATGAATGATTAGAGTTAATATGTTGTTTCTAAAGTATTATGTAATTTTAGTATTTAATGAATTATTTACATGTTATAAGAACTATATAGTACATAAGGATTCTACTAGAGTACTATTTCATTGAGGACATGAGATTGTGTGAAACCAAGAAAAGTGACTCAAAAGCAGGATAATTTTTTTTGGAAAATATATGGATGAAAGAAAGATAAACCATAATATTGTTTTCTTACTGAGGTAGTGTATTTGGAATAATATATGATTTATTTTTTAAATTATATTGAATATTAATGAATTTATAAAATCATAATAATGATTTGTATATTCCATCATTGTTGGAGTTTACATCATATTTGGATATAAGTAGTATATCATGTATTCTATATAGAATAATATGTCATGAATGTAATCAATAAGGTTTTATGATAATTCAGGGTGTTATAATGTTGTAAAAGAATACATGATGAAGGTATTCACATGTTATTACATGTCAAAAAGGATCTTCATTGTGATTACCTTCCTTATAAATTTGGGACTGTGAGTTTAGACAAAATTATTTTTGATAAGTCTAATTGTTGGAATCTATTATGTTTCACATTGGATTCTATTGTTAAGGTTAAATCATTTCTTGAGATTATATTTGGACTGTCAAAAAAGGGAAACTCGGAGGTTGGGTGACAACCCATCACGTCTGGAAAGATCATGAGACTTGAACATGTAACCGAATGGTGACAAGGGTGCATCACATACCACTTGCAAACATGATCTCCTGGTTTTTATAATGTAGATATTTAAAACATTCTTATTGATAAATTATAAAATCAATTTTTTGGACCCTTATACTATTGTAATAAATAGAATTTTTTTAATGGTTTGGCAGATAAATTATAATTTCACTAATCTGGTTTTCAAAAACAAATTTTACCTTATTTGACATTATATATTTTTATAAAATCAAATATTGATTATTATTTTTAAAATTCTTATAAAAAATGGTGAAGAAATTAATTGTAATTTAATCCCACAGATATGGTGACAAAGAATGTTTTTATGTAAAAATGAGCAAATACATGTTATGTTTTCATATCTAATTAAGTGGGAAATTTATTTTAATGACCTAAATTTGATAAATATATATATAAATGATGTAATTGAACTTTAAAAATAAAAAAACACAATTTAATATTATAAATTAATTTGAAAAATAATCCTTTTTGAAAGAGAATTCAGTATTATTCACGATTCCTTGAAAAAATAAATGTCACATTAAAAAAAAAATTAACAATAATCAATTTTTTTGTTCATATATAAAAAAAGATATTTATATTTTCAAATTAAAAATATAATAGAGTTAAAAAATTATTTAAAATGAGTTCTCTATTAAACAATAGTAAAATTACAGATTAGAATAATACATCTTTTTTATTCTTAAAATTTTATATAAAATTAATTTATACCAATAAAATATATTGGTTTTGGATATAAAATAAATTTTCAATATTTTATATATAAATTTTCTTTGTGAACATTATTAAAAATAGGGTTTAGTTTATGTTTTTTGAGATAAAATTTTGATTGTATACAGAAAAATCGTTTTTATATAAGAGTAATTTATTTATCATCAAATAGTTTTTACATTAAATTCTTGTAATTTGTAACCAATTGATTCATTTTATTTACATGTGTATATCATATTTTAAAATTTAATTAATTTAATTAATTACATTAATTCTAATGGATATTTGGTTACTATAATAATATCATTAAAAGAATATTAATGTTATCTTGTAGTTAGGTAAATCAAGATATTGTGTGTACCAAAATATATCAATGGGACTCGTTACATTGTGTTATACAACCCACTAAAAGTGTTTATTTTATCAAAGTATTAGGTTATTTTAGCATATAATGCAATAATATCATGTTTTTTCATATAACAGAATCAATATATATTTTATTTTAAGGAAAAACATATATTCAATGTTTTATTAAATAAAAAACATGAAAAATTTTAAATTGATTTGAAAAAAAATTCATAATATCTCATGGTGTCAAATGGTAATTGTTGGGGGACCCTAATATGATAAAGGATGTGGAATATTGAGGTCTTACATTGGTTATTGATTTTTTATATAGTATTCCATTTAATTAATTTGATGAAAGTATGACTAGAATCCACATAAAATTACAATTATGGATTCTAAAATGGTTTTGGGTGGAATAAATAATTAGGTGTATATCCTATATTATCTTATAATGTTCCATGTATACTAGTTTGGGATAGTTTTGGTGGTGATGAAATGGAAAAAATATTTTCTTCTGAAAAATATTTTTCATATAGGGGGAATTATAATAAGTTTGTCACATGATTTATTGAGTGTGCTTTTAATGATCTAAAAACCGCTTTTGGTAAAGTATTTTAGAATATGGTTTAAGATATGTCCAATTTTGAGGTCATTAATTTAGAAAAAATACTGTAGGATTTTTGACATTTTTCCTCAAAATATGTTTGAGGCAAGTACTGTTGAATCTCATTTGTGATATCTTTAGAGTGAGATGAGTGTCAACTAATGGATAGAGGGAGATTTTCAAGGAAAAGTTGGACTGAAAATGAAATTTTTTCATTTTGAGTTTGGCCATCATTATTAAATCATGGAATGAGGGTATAACCCTCAATTAAAATTTTATTAAATGGATGGGAGTGACTATAGGAAATAATGGGATTGTTTAAAAATTAAATAACTATGTTCGAAGCCCCATGAATATGAATTGGATGTGAATTTAAATCTGGAACCTATGGGGGGAGTTCAATGGTTTCGATGATGGTAGGTAATGTATAATGATCATAAATAATTCTTTATGGGCTTGATTAAATGTTTTTAGGATTTTTAAATTTTGAGTATGATCATTGGATTGATTGTTAGCATCATATATATAACATGATTCATTTTATGTTTTTAATTTGTGTTGGGAGGGTTGATGCTCAATATATCCATATGGGTGGGATTTCATGGCCCATGTAGGTCAGGTGGTGTATTTGTTTTCTCCTATGGATTCCAGGGGATGACAAGTGTAACGTCCTAGTTCCAGAAGCCACCTAAAGGAGCCCCATACCCAGATGGCCACATGGCCTCAATAGAATTTCCCCGAACAACAGAGGCTGCTGACTAGTAGTGATTCCCTTAGATGTGATAGTGGGGAAACAATACCCCCATTGGAAGAGTAACACAGCAGAAGAAAGCAATAAGATAAGTGGAAGTAAGAGTCATCCGTACAAAAGTAAATATCAGAAGACTAAAAAATAATATAATGGAGCACAAATTTATATATATATATGATTTATGCATGATACATATGTCTAGGAATGCAGAAAAACAAATCACAATGCTGGAATACAATAGTACAAAACCCAAGGTCAAAAGAATGAAATTTAAACAAGTCCTCAGCATCGCAAGCCATATCATATTCCCACGCTATCCAGCTCCACAAAAAATCTAGTACCTGATGTAGAAGGTAGATTGCCCTTACCTATACCCACAACAATATAATCTTTTTGGGCCCAAAATAAAGTCCCAAATAGGATGTGAGATTAAATCTCAGTAGGCATCCACCATGAGATCTGTGCCTAATAGTCAGTGAATATATGGAAGGCAACAAGAAAATAAATTCATAAAAGATAGAAGTAACCAAGGATATAATTCAATATTTCAATGCATTCAGTGTCATATATCAAGAAACAGTTAAACAAAGAAGGTAAACACAAACATGTAACCCTCTGGGAAGTACTCACAGCCTATCCCCACTGGTACTACCTAGCAACAAAAGAAACCCTCTGGGCTGTACACTCAGTCTAACCCCTCATGTTCAGCCTAATAATAGACTCTCTAAGGAATCACTCACCTTCAATTCCTCATATTGTCTCATAACGGTATACAATGGCGCTCTAAGGAATCACTCAATGATTATTCCCCTAGTTCCCCACATCTAGGATCTATAGACACTCTGAAGAAGAACTTATGTCAATTCCCCCTATGGCCTCACATCATTGGATAAGATAGATACTCTAGAGAAGCCCTTACGTCTATTCTCTTTATGGCCTATACACTAGGTTCTCACATCCATGTGTAAGTCAAGAAAGTATAGAAGTTCCTATCAGCCAAGGTAAACCTAATGAACTACATGGTTAGTAGTCTACAACATAACAACATGTAAGGATACAAACGGCTTATCTTACTATACTAGGCATGGAAGGTAAACAACATCCTAACAGGAAACCTAGACCCAAGGTTGAAAACAAGAAAAATTGCATGTGAAAACACTTTTAATGCCTAACAATTAACTCTATACACATATTTTATCATAAAATCAAGAATATAAGCATTGTAGGAAAACAATATGTCTAGACCTTTAAATGTGCAATACCTCGTTCATTGGTATTGGTTGTTTTTGCACCTATAACTCAAATACATCCAACAAGAAAGGCACAAACTACCTACCTCAGTGTTGGGATATCAATATACATTAGTCTGAGGGCTTGAATCAACTTAGAATGCCTAAGATCTATAAAAACATTTAAAATAATCAACAGTGGATAACATGAGAAAGAATAGGAATTGGGAAATGAAGCTCAAGTAGAATAGAGAGCATACCGCAGAGATCCCCATGCAATCAAAGATAGTTGAATCAGATATTGTATGCTCGATCGGGGTCTCGGTGGATGATCACGACTATATGGGAGCTCTCGGCCGAACCAATCCAAGATGAATCCCATTATATCCGTCAGAAGCGACCTTGATGCGTTTAATGAAAAAAAGTAAAATACACAGCATTTACCTTGGAAGAACATGGTGCGTACTTTCTATATCTATACCCCACAATAGCCGACCTCCATGTCACCCCTACATGGTCGTGTGCATGGATACTACACGGCCAGCACAAGGCTACCCACGTTAACTGTGTACACGACGTGTACTAAGGAAGTTCATGGAGTGTACATTGCTAATTTTTAGAAATTCCTCTTTTTCTCAAAAATTTCAATAAAAGGAAAACATACCTGAAAAAATGATCCAGGTTCATACAAACTTCCCCACTTAATGAAATTTGCCCCAGAATTTCCCAAGAAAGGAGGTGTAGAATAAGAAACCCCAAACATCTCTGGACACAATGATCGTACATCCCCCTCCCTCTCCCAAGACTCGTCTTGTACTCACTCGTGCTACCATATCACTAACACCAGAGGGATATACTTTCCATGAAGAACCTTCGTACTATGATGGAAAATCTGGATAAGATGATCCTCAAATGATACATTCAATTCCATCTCAAACTCCTTAGGTTGGAAGACATGAGATGGGTGTGAGAAGTAACGTCAAAGATGAGAAATGTAGAAAACGTCGTGTATAGAACTGTACCTATAATGTAACTACAACCAAGAAGATACCAGCCAACTCTCTCCAATACCTTAAATGTCACTACGTACCACGGAAAAAGATTACCATCTCTCCTAACCCTCTTGTGTCCCAACATCGTTCTGACATGTATAAAAATCTGATCCCTGATCTCGAACCCCAGAGGTCATCTCTCTTGATCAGCATTAGACTTCTATCGAGACTTTGTAGTAGCCATCCTCTTTTAAAACTATTGTTGTAGCCAAATTACACAAGAGGTATGTGCTTCTCCCAAGAACCTCCAAAATCCATAATGAATGCACATAGCATGTCTTCAAGCACCTAAATCATATGCTCGGACTAGCCATCTATCTGAGGATGGTAGGTTGTACTCAAAATTACATGTGTACCCAAAGCCTTTGGATGCCCCTTCCAGACACGAGAAGTAAAACATGCATCTCTGTATGAACCAATGGAGTGCATAACTCCAAGTAAGTTCACAATCTCATAAATGTAAAATTGTCCCAACTCATCGACTCTGAAGTCCTCCTTGATTGGAAAAAGTGGGAAACCCTTGAGAGTTTGGCAATGAAAACCCAAAATATATCATTCCATCGATGTGACCTCTGTAAAAATATAATTAAATCCATTGTGACATCGTTCCACATCTAATCGGGAAAGGGTAACTTTTGTAAATGAATAGCTTTTCGTTGATGCTCCACCTTCACCTACTGACATGTGGAACACCTCATGAAGAATCTAGAGATGTCTCCCTTCATACTTGGCCACCAATATTGAGAGTGTAGTCCACTATACATCTTGGTGACTCAAGGATGAACTGCCCAAACATAGGAATGCATGTCCTACACCAGCTCTTCACATATGACAGTTGGAACCCATATGTTCCCATGGAAATGCTATATCTCATCCCCGCCTATGGTCAATCCCTGAAATAAGGTCCTCTCCTTACACGCTATCCTGTAGGACGATGACTTAAGAATCTGACAGGTTCATCGTTGTTACTCGATCTAGAAGGTAAGAGGTTTCAGGTATAGAAGAAAGAAACATCTGCTTCTCTCTGTCGTGGACCTCCAAAGTGTCTCATAGAACAGAGCCATAAGATGCCACTCGTTTTTTTCCTCCTAAACTACCTATATTTGAGTCTCCTTATCAACCCATCATCCACTACAATGCCTTTCCAAGGCGTATAGGCATGCTCATGGTCAAACTATTGAAGGTACTCAACCCACCATCGCTATCTTCAATTCAAATTACACTGACTGAAGATATACGTGAGACTCTTGTGGTCATTGAAAACCACAAAATGTTTTCCCGGAAGGTAATGTCTCCAACAGCGTAAGGCATGAACAACTACAGTCAACCTGAGATTGTGATTCATGTTGTTCCTCTCATGTGGCCTCAACTACCGAGACACGTACACAACGACTCATTCTTCCTGTATAAGTACAACTCCTAGACCAATACATGAAGCATCATAGTAAACAATATAACTCTTTCCCGACTCTGGAAAAACTAGTATCAGTGCTGATGTAAACCTCTTTTTTAGCTCTGTAAAGGCTGACTCCCATGAATCTAACAACAAGAACCATACACCATTCATTTTCAGACCCACCAGGGGTGTTTCTAAGCATGAAAAGTCTTTAATGAAGCATATTTAGTATCTAGACAACCATAGACAACTCTGTACCTCAAATACGTTCTTCTCCAATTCCTCAGAAACTACTACTCTCACATTTTATGGGTCTACTGATACTCTTGACTGATAAATATCATGACCCGTGAAGTGAATCTGATCTATCCAAAAGTTGCATTTTGAGATCATAGCATATAACTGATGGTCTCTTAGTGTACTCAAAAGTATATCAAGAAATGTGTCATGGTCCTGTTGAACGTGAGAGTACACCATGATATCGTCCATGAAGTCTACCATGATATAGTCTAAATATAGATGGAACAATCATTTCATCAGTTCAATGAAAACATCTGGTGAGTTTGTGAGACCAAATGACATGACCATGTACTCATATAGACCATACCTCATCTGAAATGCTATAAGTGGTATATCATATGGTCTAACGTGCAACTAATGATAACCGGATCTCAAGTCAATCATTGATAACACATGGTCTCCTCAAATATAATCAATTGTATCCTCATTCCTCGATATTATATATCGGTTCTTGGCAATCAAATGGTTCATCCTCCGATAATCCACACAATGACTGAGGGTAGCATCCGCCTACTTCACTAAAATGACGGGAAAACCCCATGGAGAAGTGTAGGGTCAGATGAAACCTTGTACCTACAACACCTCCAATTACTTCTTGAGCTTCTGTAACTCTCTTGTAGCCTTCCTATAAGGAGGAATGGACACCTCTTCCACTCCTTGCAGAGGCTCAATAGAAAATTATTCCTCACACTCTGGAGGAAAACCTGAAATGTCTTCTAAAAAGGCATATCTGAAACGATCCACCACTAAAGGAAAGTCCATCTGTGAAATCCCACGATCATCCAAATACAGACTAGAAATCGAGTTGTAACTCTTCCTAACCCAAGATACTCGAGTCCATATCTTCTCACTTGGACATCCCACTCGACCTTATGAAGAAAAGATATTCCATATTGTGATGTGAAACTCACCCTATAATGATAGCAACCAACGACTACCTGGAAGCGAACTATCTAGTCTATTCTGAGAATGAAATCATATCCCATCATCTCTAGGACATAGAGGTCCCATAAAAAGTGACACCCAGCAACCACTTGAGGGAAATACTTGTACTGATGTACACTCACCGTTCTAGTCCCCAAAAGAGTGTATAGTGTCAAGATATCAGTAGAAGAAAAGATGCAGAGCCCAAGCCTCTCCACAACAAAAATAGATACAAACCTATGGGAATCCCTTGTATCGACAAGAGAAGATGCTAAAACCGAGGCTACTAAAATCTTACCTCACACTGTAGAGGGCCTGTGATCCTACTCCTATTGGGTATGCTCCACTGCAAATGTCTAACCTATACCATGACCCTGTTACCCTGTCTGGCCACCCTGAGCAGATCCACCATGTTGAAGCTGGAAACCAGGTGACTGGCTACCCCAGACATGACCTCTGCCTCGACCTGAATGGCTTGAAGAACTCCAGATCCTAGACTGGTGAGAAACTAGTAGTGCTACTCCGTAATGATGAGTCAAAGAAGAACCCCTATCACCAGCAGCTGGTTAGAAGAGCTGACAGATGCACTAAAGATAAGCCATCTTGATACAATATTGGCACTCCATTGGGTCTCTCGGGCCGTGTGGCCTCGTATGTCCGCTCTTCCCGCACTGCTTTCGCAACAGTTGACTATGAGAATATGTATCCCGCCTCCTTGGATTTCCATACATAGACTCCCTACAATTTTTCCTGCCATCTTAAGGAGGGATAGTAAATCCATATGCTGAGCCCCTATGGCTCACAATTCCAAAATCTCTCAGATTGTGCTCAAAGATCATCAGCATTGATTATAGCCATGAATCTTCAGCCTAGGATCCTACATCCCCAGAGATAGTGGAAGGATGCTAATGCTGAATGACCCTCTTCAAATCCTCCATCGGCATGGATTGGGATGGTACTCCTTGAAAGGTTTGAATCATCTGTTGGGTCGTAAGAAACGAGAAATGATGGCAAGAGGGGGGGTTAATTGCCTTTTAAAAAATGATTAACAAATAAAAAACAAAGTAAAGAAAGCAGCGGAAATAAAGAAGGCAAGACACAAGAAATTGATAACGGAGTTCGGCCAAAACCCGGCCTACGTCTCCGCTCCCAACTCAACCGTTGAGAGATTCCTACCGCTTGCTTTTCAATGGTTTTAGCAAGAAACCCACTAGGCTTTGAGGTAGCACTAGGACCTATTACAGCTTGCTTTTGAGTGGTTAAGCAAGAACCCACTTGCTTTTAATGGTTTAGCAAGAACCCACTAGCCTTTTTAACGGGTGAAGGCTAGCTCACCGAAACACAAGCCTTTTAAAAGGAAAGGCTTGAAAAAACCTCTTCACACCTTAATGGTGGTGTGAAACCCAAAAGAAAGGGGGATGAGAAAAGGGTTTGGGGTTTGTAGGCACAAACCCAATTTTAAAGCTCAAAATGAATAAAACTATAAAAACCGTATTGGAGGAAGACTTGGGCGCCTTTGATTTATTGGAGATGTTGAAGGCCGCTTCCAAGCTTCTTTGAAGGAGCTCCTTGGATGTGGAATTGGATTGAGCTAGGTGGGTTCCTTTGAGGAAGTCCGCCGGAGGTACGCCAAATGATCAACAAGGTGTCCGTAGGCTTCACAAATGTTCCGGTTGGTGTCCGGGGCTTCCTTGGCCTTTATTTATAGGCATGGAACCCATTGGGGGCCTTCGGAGCCGTTGGAGAAGTCCTCGGAGCCGTTGGAGGCCAAAAGAAGGTTGACTGGTCAAACCCAACGGCTAGTTTGACTGGGCTACCGGCTGGCCGGTGCTGGGCCACCGGCTGGCCGGTGCCTTGGAAATGGTGGAGGATTTCTGGCCAGGGACCACCGGCCGACCGGTGCCAGAGCCACTGGCTGGCCGGTGGCAAGACAGTAGCAAACACTGTTGTCTGGGTTCCACCGGCTGGCCGGTGACAGAGCCACCGGCTGACCGGTGGAGCCTGACAGTGGGCAATGCCTTTGCCAGGTCCACCGGCTGACCGGTGGTCAAGCCACCGGTTGGCCGGTGGACTGAATTTCAGTCCATTTTTCAGCTTTCTTGGGCCAATCCTTTGGCAATCTTGTGCCTATCATCCACAACACTTAAAAACAATGTTAGACAAAAATGAAAGTGATTGTGATCATGAAAATCAAAGAGTGTGGGGTACAACAATCTCCCCCTATTTTGATGATCACAATCACTTATCTAAGAAATGTAAAAACTTAAATGAAAGGCATGATTTAAATGAAAAATTGAAAATAAATACTAAGCATGAGAGAAAAGAATCTCCCCTAATCAATCAAGAGATTTCTCCCCCTTTGTGATTATCAAAATAGAATGGGGCATTAAACTTGATTGAGGGATAAATTGAAAATCAAGATTTTAAACCAATTGAAAATAATACCATTTGTTGGAAATTTTGAAATGAAAATTGAATAACAGTTTGAATTGAAAGTTTTGAATCAAAAGCCAATTTAAATTGAATATTTTGAAATGAAAATTTTGACACCAAGAGTTGAAATTGAAAGTTTGAATCGAAAATTTTGAATTGAAAATTTTGAAATGAAAATTTTGAATGAAAATTTTTAATTCACAAAAAGGCTTAAAAGAACCTAACTCCCCCTAAATAAAAACAATAAATCACCGGGGAGAGGGATTTTGAAAAGAGACAATTTTAGGCCCGGAGAGACTCGCTAGAAGAGATTTTTCAATCCATACTTGTCTCATAGAGGGTCTTCTCCTATAAAATTCATCGGAATAAAAAATCGATTTGGGCCTACCATACCGGGCGTTTTTGCAATTACATTCATAAATAAGGTGCCCGGTTTTCTTACAATAATTGCAAAAATTAAAATCGGAGCTCCCCCTTACAAAAATAGTGGGTGCATGGGAGGATGAAGCTACATTGGTATATCCTAGCCCTTGGGTGGTTCTAGATATACGTTGGGAACCTAGGAGATTGTTCAAATTTTGTTCCCCTTGGGTGAATTTAGCTAGGGTCTCCCTTAGGTCTTTAATGGTTGATTCCATGGAATCAACATTTGGGAAATTTTGGATTTTGAGGGACATCTCCTCCTTCTCTTTGAGAAGTTGTTCTTTTTCGGAGGAGAGTTTTTTGAAAGACTTTTTTAAAGAAACAAATTTTGAAGAAAGCTCATGAAAACCATTTTCTAATTGGTCTCTAGCATGTGAGAGTTCCTCATAAGATAAATGATTAAATGAATTAGAAGAACTAGAGGAGAAAGAGGAGGAAGAGGAGGAAGATACCTCATGTTTTTCCATTAGGCATTTTGTACCTTGATCGCTTGAGGAGGAGGAGGAGGAGGATGAGGTGTCACTCCATTTCGCCTTGAGGACCTTCTTCTTTCCTTTTTCCTTTTGCGTGGCCCGTTTCTTGTTGAGTGGGCAATCGGGCTTGTAATGCCCCTTTTCGCCGCACCCGTAGCATTTTACCTTGGGCTCGGATCTTGCGGTGGGTTCTTGCTTACGCGCCTTGCAGGATTTCTTCTTCTTCTTGTGCTTCTTCATAAATTTGTGCATTTGGCGGGCGAGATTCTCCATTTCCGAGTCGCCGCTTGAAGATGAAGAGGATGAGGAGGAAGAGGATGATGAGGAGGAGCTTACTTCTTTTTGTACCTTGAGGGCGATGTTCTTTGGAGTTTTGATAGGGGTGTCCTCCTTTTGATCTTGCCTCCTCATCGTGATCTCGTACGTCATTAGGGATCTGATGAGCTCCTCTACCGGCATATTTTTGACGTCCTTAGCTTCTTGGATCGCCTTCACCTTTGGTGCCCATGTGCTCGGAAGGACCCATAGGATCTTCTTCACCATCGCTTCAGCTGAAACATCATCACCAAGAGATTTCCTTCCATTGCACACGTCAGTAAAGCGAGTAAACATATCGGAAATAGACTCATTTGGATGCATTGAAAATGACTCAAAATCTTGCCTATACATATCCAATCTAGTGTCTTTGACTTTGTTAGTGCCCTCATGAGTTACTTCTAAAAGTTTCCAAATTTCATGTGAGGAGGTGCAAGTAGACACTCGATTGAATTCATTTCGGTCTAGGCCGCAATGGAGAGCGTTCATGGCTTTGCCATCAAGCTCAAAATTTCTAATGTCGGCTTGGGTCCATTTGGATTCGTCGGGGGTAGACAAAGTGTAACCTTGCATGACTATTTTAAAAATAGGATATCCTATGCTTCTTAAAAAAGTGGTCATGCGGGTTTTCCAATAATTATAGTTGGTCCCATCAAAAAATGGAGCCCGACCCAATGAGTAGCCCTCGGGGGCGAAAGAGGTAGATGCCATCAAAAAAGATCTTAAATTTGAAACCTTTTAAGGTATTACTCAAACCTCCCTCTGATACCAAATGTTGGGTCGTAAGAAACGAGAAATGATGGCAAGAGGGGGGGTTAATTGCCTTTTAAAAAATGATTAACAAATAAAAAACAAAGTAAAGAAAGCAGCGGAAATAAAGAAGGCAAGACACAAGAAATTGATAACGGAGTTCGGCCAAAACCCGGCCTACGTCTCCGCTCCCAACTCAACCGTTGAGAGATTCCTACCGCTTGCTTTTCAATGGTTTTAGCAAGAAACCCACTAGGCTTTGAGGTAGCACTAGGACCTATTACAGCTTGCTTTTGAGTGGTTAAGCAAGAACCCACTTGCTTTTAATGGTTTAGCAAGAACCCACTAGCCTTTTTAACGGGTGAAGGCTAGCTCACCGAAACACAAGCCCTTTAAAAGGAAAGGCTTGAAGAAACCTCTTCACACCTTAATGGTGGTGTGAAACCCAAAAGAAAGGGGGATGAGAAAAGGGTTTGGGGTTTGTAGGCACAAACCCAATTTTAAAGCTCAAAATGAATAAAACTATAAAAACCGTATTGGAGGAAGACTTGGGCGCCTTTGATTGATTGGAGATGTTGAGGGCCGCTTCCAAGCTTCTTTGAAGGAGCTCCTTGGATGTGGAATTGGATGGAGCTAGGTGGGTTCCTTTGAGGAAGTCCGCCGGAGGTACGCCAAATGATCAACAAGGTGTCCGTAGGCTTCACAAATGTTCCGGTTGGTGTCCGGGGTTTCCTTGGCCTTTATTTATAGGCATGGAACCCATTGGGGGCCTTCGGAGCCGTTGGAGAAGTCCTCGGAGCCGTTGGAGGCCAAAAGAAGGTTGACTGGTCAAACCCAACGGCTAGTTTGACTGGGCTACCGGCTGGCTGGTGCAGGGCCACCGGCTGGCCGGTGCCTTGGAAATGGTGGAGGATTTCTGGCCAGGGACCACCGGCCGACCTGTGCCAGAGCCACCGGCTGGCCGGTGGCAAGACAATAGCAAACAATGTTGTCTGGGTGCCACCGGCTGGCCGGTGACAGAGCCACCGGCTGACCGGTGGAGCCTGGCAGTGGGCAATGCCTCTGCCAGGTCCACCGGTCGGACGGTGGTCAAGCCACCGGTTGGCCGGTGGACTGAATTTCAGTCCATTTGTCAGCTTTCTTGGGCCAATCCTTTGGCAATCTTGTGCCTATCATCCACAACACTTAAAAACAATGTTAGACAAAAATGAAAGTGATTGTGATCATGAAAATCAAAGAGTGTGGGGTACAACATCATCCTCATAAAGCCTTACCTGAACTGTACATCATCACATGATTCCTGTATAGAAACTGGTGCCAAGACTGGCATAATGAGAGGATCTACAGTTAGTCCCTGATCAGTCATATCTGGTGTCTGATCACTACCCTGCAACTGGTATGAAATCGAAGGACGTCTCAGTGGCATGAATATTCATGGTCAAACACTCACCTTAGACCAAGATTATCTATGATTGAAAAATAAAAGCATAATAAGGGAACATGAAAAGGAAACCATTCATGTTATTCCAAAAACATGACTACATGGTGTGTATAACCCTTACATAGCGTGTTACCTTCATCCATTCACATGTGTTTGTAATCCTGCCTGAACTAGCCGTGTAACACCCCATACACATGACGTGTTCACCTATCATAGGGTGTGTACATGAATCCTCTTCCCCTGACCGAGTCCTTCTACATGACATAGCCACACAGTTATCATTATAACGATACTACATGGCGTATTAGCTCCAAACATGGCGTGTACTAGAAAAACATCACAGAATTGTGTTGTTAGATACACGGCCGATTACACGGCTCACACTACATGGTGTTCTCTAGATGGACATGGTGTGTACTAGGAACATTTTACCAAGCCGTGTTGTTAGTGACACGTTCAGTTACATGGTTCTACGAAACAACACGTACATCTGGTACACAACATGTCCCACAAATGATTCCAAACCCATTGTCCAAGCCCACACAGAATAAGACATAGTTAGAGACTACATGGCATGTACATAGAGTACACGACATGTACTAAGAAATTTTTTTCTCCCGAACAGAAGAACACATGACGTGTATTCGAAACTGCACAACATGTATTCTAGGTTTTCCCAGATAGTATGTCTTAGAAACTACTCTAGAACCCATAAAACTCTGAAACGAACTTTGAAAGTGCCAAATTCCGATTCGTGAGGGCCCATGCTCTATGTGAATCAAATATTGGCATATTATACATGTTATAAGCAAGATGAACAAGCCAATGATCCTCCAAATTCAGATTCATGAGGTCCTATAACAACTCAAGAACCTATTATTGGTGTTCATTCTAACAAATCCTTACATAGAAATAACCTATCAACTAGCAGGTTTTCTATCAAAGCATCTATCACAACAACATACATATCTAGCACACCATCTATCACGAAAACATGAAATTATTAATGTACCCTAAATGGAATGGCCCGAATGAATGAAATGTTATTCAAAACAGATGCCTATATGATTCTTGAGACGGATTACCATCATCTCATCAGGTTGCAAAATAAATAGAACATCAGTAACATCAACAGTAATTGCCCAAAACATGTGAATCACTCAATGTGAAATATAATCCACTACAATAATTTCAAAACCAGAAAAAGAATTGAAATAACAAGGTAGATTAGCTTTTCCCTATACATGAGTTAGCTAATCTATGGAACAACATATTTCTAAGTACCGATTGTTTCTTATCCCTAGTAATAGTCTCCATACAGTAAGTCAAGAAGAAAATAATTCCTCTAATACTAGTTTGTAATGTCCCTGTTCCGAAAGCCACCCAGAGGCACCCCGTACCCAGTTGGTCACATGGCCTCAACTGAAGATCCTCGAACACCAGAGGTTGCTGACTAGCAGTGAGGGACTTGGGTGTGATAGTGGGGAAACTATGCCATCATGGGTAGAGTAACATAGTGGAAGAAAGAAACAACAAAATAGGAAGCATGAATAATCCATTCAAAATTAAACAACATAAGATAGGAAAATAAAAAATTGTACCGCACACACATATATTTGAATGTTTCATGATACATATGACTAGAAAATAATGAAAAAAATCACACTTCTAGAATAATGCAGTAATAAATCCAAGTACAAAGGAAAGTAAAGTAAAAAAACTCCTCATCATCCCAAGCCATATCTTGGTCCCATGCTCTCCAGGTCCACAAAAAAATCATGTAGCTGAAGTAGAAAGGAGCTAGTCCTTATCTATACTTGTAACAATATAATATGATTGGTCCCAATAGCTTTTCCCAAATAGGATGTGATACTAAATCCCAATAGGCAACCACCACAAGAACTATTCCTAATATTCAGTGAATTTATGGCAGGTAACAAGAAAATAAATGTTGTACACAAGAAAGTACCCAAGGTAAACAATTCATAGTTTCAATGAATTCAGTATCATTTATAAACCAACATCTAACCAAAGTAGGTAATCCCAAATATGTAACTTTCTGGGAAGTAATCATAGCCTATCCCCTTTTTTCCAACCTTGCAACTCAAGCGACCCATTAGGCAGTACAGTCAGTCTAACCCCTACGGTTCAGCCTAAGCATATAATCTCTAATGAAGTAGTCATTTTCAATTCCTTATATAGTCTCGTATTGGAAACTAAGGGTGATTTAGGGAAGCACTCAATGTTTATTCCCCATGTGGCCCACATCAAAGATCTATATACACTCTGAGGAAGCACATTATTTAATCCCTTATATGGTCTCACATCGTATGTAAAACAGATAGCCTGGAGAAGCACTTACATCCATTCTCCCTATGGTCATTACAGCAGGTTCATATGGCCCTGTTTAAGTAAAGAATGTATAGAAGTTCATATCATCCATGGTAAATCTAGAGAACTACTTGGATATCTTTCTACAGCATAACAACATGTAAGGATACAAATGACTCATCCTACTATACTAGGCATGGAAGGTAAACAATAGCCTAACATGAACCCTAGACCCAACAGTCAAAATAGACCATCATGCATGGGAAAACACATACAAATCATATCAATTAACACTATTAACATCTGTTACCATCAACTCATGCATACAAGCATAGCTGGAAAACAATTTGGCTAAAATGGTAAACACGCACTACCTCGTTCATATGTATAGGGGGTTTCCGCATATATAACTCACTGAATTTAAACAGAAAGGAACAAACCAAGAACCTCAACATTGGGAGATCAATAAACTTGTGTCTGAGGTTTTGAATCACCTTAGAGTTCCCAATATACATAAAAACATCTAAAATATTCAAGATAGGATAACATGAGAAAGAAGAAGAATTTGGAAATGATGCTCAAGCAGAATATAGAGCTTACTGTAGTGATCCTAACAGAATATACGACGGTCAAATCAGAGATTGTATTCTTATTCAAGGGCTCAAAGGAAGATCGTGGTTGTATGAGAGCTCTCAGCTGAACCAAACCTCGAATAAGCCCTTTCTGTCCTTCAGACATGACCCTAGTGCATTGAATTGAAAAAAATACACGTCATGTACTTTGGACGTACAAGACGCATACTGGAAATTATCGTACCCCACATTAGTCGGCCTCCAGGTCACCCCCACATGGTTGTGTGCATGGCCACTACACGTCCAGCACACGGCCACCGACGGTAATTGATTACACGGAATGTACTCAAGAAGAACACAACATGTACTTTGAAAATTTTGAGAAATTCAATTTTTTCTAAAAAATTATCCGAAAAGGAAAACATACCTGAAAAGAAGATATGTGTTCTTACTTTTTAAGGAGATTTAAAAGTTTTATATTTTTTACTTGTTAAAAATCATATGAGTTTTGGGAATTTTCATTCGGTGAAATATGAAAATATTAAAATGAGCATCCAAAAATAATTCTTTGATTTGGAAGTCTTTAAATTTTTATTTACATGAATGTTTTACAACCCAGTTATTGTGTCAGGTTATCAGATGAGGTATGTGGGTGTCAGGAAACAAATACTCACTTTTGAAGGTAGATATATATGTTTTTAGGTGGTACATGGTTATTACTAACCGTTTAGACAATCCAAAGTGCACTTTATATCTATAGGGATATGGTTTTTTGAAACCAAGAGGGCCAAATGGGAATCCATGTGGCATAGTATATGGGTTAAATGTGTGTAACAGTGTTTGTAAGACCGTGTACTTGAGGCAGAAAGTACATGGAAATGATTTACAATAAATTTCAGTTGTGCATGCATGGGTGAACATCATTTAAAAAATGATTTTCTTAATACCAATATTTTTCTCCTCATAGGCTGTTGCAACACTTTCTTAACGAAACTAGGTGGCTCATTAATGTTCTATAATTTACAGTTTTGACTATGGCCATATATTTCTTTTTATACCTGTCTTTAAAACCCCCCATGCTTGAGATGTAACAACCCAATGTTTTCTAATGGAAATTCTATTCTTATATTTATGTCATAAAATTACATGAAAACACAACAATGTGAACTATTTAGTGATAAGTGATCTTTAAAAATATTTCTTTCACTTATGTGTGTGAAATTTTAAAAAATCTGACATACACGGTTGTGCTCAAGATGATTTTTGGAGTCTAATGAAACAAAAATATTTTTTAGTGAATAGTAACGTACCCTTAGGAATAGTAAAATACCCTTGTGAATAGTCATATGGCACTTATTAATAGTAAATCATCCAACATAATAGTAACATTAACTTTGAATAATTAAATAATATTTAGAACTCTTAGAAAGTGAAAATTTTACCTTAGTAAACATTTTAGAATTTTGTAATTCATAAATAATTAATTATAAATAATTAATAAATTTAAATGAAATTTTATTTTCTTAAAATTTGTTCATTAATAATTGAATCAATTACTTATAATTTTTATATAATTTTATATGACCCTACGTAATTTTTGAAAGCACTATAAAATCAGTTTTAATCTTAAAAACTGTTTTTTTAAGTAAATTAATTTTAATTAAATTTTAAATTAAAAATTATTTATAATTTTTTTTTTGAAAAATGAAATTTTTTGGATTCTACACGTCGAAAAATATTTGGCATAAATTTTTTGGATTTTTCTGAGAAAGTTGAATTGTTGATGAATAGTAAAATCCGATAATTCGCAATAAATGCTAAATAATGGATTAATTGAGTCATCGATGATGTTGTGCTAATGTAAGCCCACTTGGTTCGGAATCACATGATAAAATTACTATTCATGGTCATCTAAGACTCACTATTCCTTGTCTTAAGGGAAATTAATAAACTATTGAATTTTATATTAAGGAAACCCCTCTCCCCTCAACTATAAATGCCACATGTCTGACCCTCATTTTCTCACACCTCTCAAACTCCAAGCCTTCTCTAAACTCTTACCAATCACCTTCCATAGCCCCTCCCCAACGTCATGAGCTGATGGTCTCATCAAAAGTCCATGGTTTGGCCCTTAAGGAGGTTCTCAAGAGGAGGATTCAAGAGGTAATTTCTCTCCCTCTTCTCCTTTAATTTCCTTTCAAGTTGAAGTTCATTTCTTGATCAATCCCCACCAATCACCATCTGATTTGTATTTTAAATCACGTATTATAAATCTAATGGAATGTTATGATTCTAATGTTATATTATATCATCCATCCCACTTTCCCTCTTCCTTTTATTTTATTAAAGAGAACGTTGTTTGTGAGGTGTTAATTTATCACTTTCAAGAATGACATGCTTTATTCTTCCATTTCTACCATCAGATCTGGTCATGAAACCATTTTAATGTTTGAAACAGAAAATTTTATATGTATTATATCCTATTTAAAGATCTTGATCTATCTTATGATCATATTACTAAGTGATAAGTTAAAACAAGTTCTTTGTGATCCAAAAACCGCCCAAATTGACCCAAATAACCATCATTTAATTATTATCTAATGATTCATCCAAATGGATATAATATAATTCATTATAAGATAATTAATACTCATTTAATATCATTAATGACTTGTAATATAATTTCTGGATGTTTACTCATGTTCTACCCAAACGTCTATTTAAGAATACAAATGAACCACCCAAGAAAAACCAAAAAAACGAACATCCCTAAACAATGTTTTTTCCTCTATAAGGCATCCAATGGAACATAATATGTCATAATGAAACTAAAATGAACCATATTACTTTAAAAATTGTTCTGTATTTCTAATTAATTAATATAATGTCATTATACAGGACATTAAAGAGAAGGAAGCATTCAGGTACAAGGTAAGGGGAAATTCACGAACCCAACTTTCATCCTTCGGATTCTCCCTCTTTCACTCCATTATTTTTGATATGGATACTCCATAATGATAATTTGTTCGTCATTTACATTCCTTTTACAGTATACATATGTTTTTCACTGGTTTTTCTGTCAAACAAAATGTTATTTCAAAATAACTCTTCTTTTAAGAACACCCCTTTTACTTCTCACTCAAAGTGGACAGTTCTTGTAACATGTATGTCATTCCCTCTTTCATTTGGGAACCCAATGTTTATTAATGTGTTCATATGAGATGAAACCCATTCCATTCCATGGTCTCTTTATGTACATTTTTTATATGTGTTCTACTTGGAAATCATAATGATGGTAATGTTATGATGTGATGGGTGCGTCCGGAATTATATAGCGCAATATGAATGTTTCAATGTGACGAGTGCGCCCAGAATTATACAGCGCTCCAATGAATTGGGTAAAGTGATGAAACTCATGAGTAAATGTGATATGATGTGTGAACAAGGTTCTATCTTGGTTCAAAATTATTTGTGGTAGTTAACCACTAAAACATGAAGTTTCATTTTTATGAATTGCCACATTTCAATTCTTATATTTATGCTTTCTCTCATATTCATGATCTTTTGACTATGTTATGATTATGCTCACACCATGATATGTTGTTCTAATCTATCCTCTTACTAGTATTCTAGCTCACCCCTTATGATTTATAACATCAGGTGGATACATGTACTATGGAGAGGCCAAGTGCCCATAAGAAGCTAGAGAAGATGAAATTAAATAAATGTTTATGATATATGTTGTATTTGTTATATACGGTCCTATTTTTCGTAAGACACTAAACCTCTAGATCCTCTATATATAATAATATTATTTTTTTATATTTTAAATGATGTAATAGTAATATAAGAAAAGGCTCGGGTCTCTATAGTTGGTATCAGAGGCATGTTTTAGTTAATTTGGGAATTAGGATTAGTGACCCATAGAAAAAACCTACAGCATGAGACTAAGTACAAATATGCACACACGAATATTTACATAGGGATCCCATATGTTATGTTTTTGGTATAAATTGTTTAAATTAATTAGTTATTCATGACTTGTTTAATTCTGTTTTCTTCTAACCTTTTATATTATAGAAAATGCTGGGAACCAGGAGAAATCAGTCCAACAACTCGTGTGAGGGAAAATACAACGATTTCCCAAACGACATCCCCAATGATTTGGGGCTTGAAGTTCAAAAATTCATGGAGATTCTTACCCAATTATCTCAGATTATGAACAATAACCATAATAATGTGGAATTTACTCCCTCACCAAAGAGGGAGCAACTTGCTATCAAATGTTTTATGCGGAAACGACCACCGACGATTAGAGGATCTTCTGATCCACTAGTTGTGGAACAGGGGGTTAACTCCATGGAGAAGATCTTTTATATTCATCACTACTCTCAGACAGAGAAAGTGACTCTAGCCATTTATCGTCTAGAAGGATAAGATGATCAATGTTGGGCTATGATTAAGAACAACAAGCCAAGGGTGGAAATTGAAGAGATAGAATGTGAAGAATTTATGATAATGATTCTTAATAAGTACTTCCCATGAACTCTTCACAAAAAATGGTGAGAGAATTCATAGATCTCATGCAAATAGAAGGGGACTCTGTCACAGCCTATGAATCTAATTTCACATGTCTATCAAGGAACGCTTCGGGTTTTGTTATCAACAATGATAGAAAAATTGATAGATTCTTTAGTGGATTAAAACAACACCTTCAAAAGGCTATTGCAATTCTAGACTTAGGGAGTTATGAAGAATTTTTTTGGTGTGATTTAAAAGTGGAGATGGAGTTTGGAGAATAGTCCCATGGCTATGGTGATAATAAGAGAAATTTGGAGTTTTAATCTTGTGGATCTAATGAAAAAGGTGGGAAGAAAAATCAACGACCCACATACCAAAAATGTGGGAAGTTGCACAATGGAAACTACCTCAAAGTGATTGGGAAATGATTCAACTATGGGAAAGAAGGAAACCATGATCAAGAGTGTATAAAAGACACGAAAAGGATGGAGAATATAGCCGATGAATGGATAGAACTACTCATGGTCTTGTGCTACATCCGTAAAAAGCTACGGCACTATGCAAACCAGTACACTAAACCTCGCATTCTCAAGGGTAATCAGCTTAAGTGTCCACAAAATCCAAAGGTAAAAAGGAATGTTTATGCCATGACTACTGCAGAGGTGGAACATGATAATGAAGTCGTACAACGAACACTTCATATTCACTCTATAATGGAAAATTTTTTATTTGATTCTGGTTATACACATTCCTTTATATCTTTCGAGTTTTCTAGAACTATAGAATCGAATCCATGAAACCCTAAAGTATAGATATATGTAAAACACTGAGTCGTGAAATCATTTCACCCCAAGTGTTTGACTCTTCTCCGGTTGGCGTACGTGGGAAGATTCTTCCTGAAAATATTGTAATACTTCCCTTGGTGGAATTCGACGCTATAATGGGAATGGACAAGCTCTCGTTATATAGATCGCATATCAACTGTCAGGAAAAGGGAAAATATTTTCATATTCCGATCCATCCCATGCGCCTCTACAAATTCAACGAATATTATGAATCTCTTTTGAAAAATACTTCAATGGTGTGGGTGTGGATTCTCTATGAATAAGCATACCTCACCCAAATGGTTGAGTCGAGGGATAGTTCCAACATTGATGAAATGCACATCGTGAGGGAATACGACAATGTATTTCCCGTTGAGTTACCTGGAATTCCTTGGGATCGTGAGGTAGAGTTATCAATTGAACTCATACCCAGAGCTACTTCTATCTTGAAGTGACCCAATTGGGTGGATCCTATTGAACTAGTGGAGATAAGAAGTAACTGCAATAGCATCTCAACAAAGGGTTCATGCCCCCTAGTACCTCACCTTGGGGTGTGATAGTGCTCTTTGTGAAGAATAAAGATAGAATAATGCAGTTGTGTATCAATTATCGGGATCTCAACAAGATCACCATAATGAAAAAGTATCCTCTACCAAGGATTGATGAATTTTTCAACCAGTTAAGGAGATCAATACTTCTCAAAGGTGGATCTTCATTCTGGATATCATCAGGTAAAGGTGAAGAAGGAAGATATTCTGAAGACTGCCTTCCGAACAAGGTAAGGGAACTATGAGTTTATTGTGATGCCCTTTCGACATAATAATGCCCCTACAATCTTCATGTATTTGATGAATAGATTCTTCAGACCTTACCTCGAAAAATTTGTGGTATTGTTTACTGAAGATATTCTCATCTACTCCATGAGAAAAGTGGAACATGTAGAATATCTAAGACTTGTTTTGGAGACATTATGAATGGAGAAGATGTATGCCAAGTTCAGAAACTGTGACTTTTGGATAAAGAAAGACATGTTCTTGGGACATGTGAACATAAGTGAGGGAATTTCTTTAGATCCTCCAAAGACAAAGGTGATTATGTAATGGCCCAGGCCCTCTAATGTCAATGAAATCTGTAGTTTTCTTGGATTAGCTGGGTACTACCGACGTTTTGTGAGAAACTTATGATGATTGTCAAGCTCGCTGACTATGTTAACAAGGGGTAAAGTGTGTCTGGATGGAAGAATGTGAGGGAAGAATCATGGAGCTAAATTTATGTCTGATCACTGCTTCTGTACTCACACTACTGAAAAGTGGAGAAACTTTTGAGATATAAAGGGATGCTTCAATGAAAGACTTGACTTGTGTACTAATGCAAAATGATAATGCGATAGACTAAGCCTCATAACAGTTGAAGATCCATGAGCAGAACTACCCGACACATGATCTAGAGCTGGAAGCCATTATTTTTGCCTTGAAAATCAGGCAGCACTACCTTTATGGTGAGAAGTGTGACATATACACTGACCACAAGAGCATAGAGTATATGTTCACTCAAAAGGAGCTCAAAATGAATTAAAGTAGATGGTTAGATCTAATCAAGGATTACAATTGTTCTATTCACTATTATCCTGGAAAGGTGAACAAGGTAGCAGATGCACTAAGTAGAAATGAACCTGCTACTCTTTCCATGTTGCATATTGAGAAAGACATTATCTTATTTGATATGGAAAGAATGGATTTGGAAATCATAAGGGAAGGGGATACATCCTACCTTGAAAAAATAATTTCGCTACTATCCATCCATGAAAGATTGAGGAAGCAAAAAGGTATGATGTGGAGATACAAAAGAGGGTGAATGTAGTAAAGGAAGGGTAGCAGCAATAGTTCCATATCGACAATGATGGTGTGATTCAGTTTGGAACGTGGTTTTGTGTGCCTTCATCATCCGGGACAAATAAGGAGCTATTGGAAAATGCACATGTCTCAACATTCACTATCCATCCAAGGAGTACCAGGATTTATATTGATCTCTGAGAACACTTATGTTGGGGTAACATGAAGAAGAAGATTGAAGAATATATATCAAGGTGCTTGGTATGTAAGAATGTTAAATATTAGTGACCAAAGTCCAAGGGTATGATGTAGCCATTGCCTATACCCATGTGGAAATGGGAAAACGTTACTATAGACTTTATCACAGGTATCTCGAAGACGTCAAAGGGAAATAATGCGATATGGGTTGAGGTTGACCATCTCACCAAGACTGCATATTTTTTCACTATTCGGGAAGATCTATGAAATGAAAAACATGAAAAGATATCTGTGAAGGAAGTGGTTAGACTGCACGATATTCCACTCTCAATTGTCTCTGACCGTGATCCAAGGGTCACATCTATGTTTTGGAGGAGCCTTCAAGATGCTTTGAGTACTGAATTAAAATTCAGCATGGCCTATCACCCCTTAACTGATAGCCAGTCTGAAAGAACTATTTAGACGCTTGAAGATATGCTAAGATCCTTCTCTCTTGGATTCAATGGTGGTTGGGATCACCATCTCTAATTGGTTGAGTTCTCATACAAAAATAGCTTCCACTCGAGTACTCAGATGGCTCCATATAAAGATTTGTATGGGAAACGATGTAGAACTCCATCCTGATGGGATGAAGTTGGAGAAAGAAAGCTACATGGACCCAATATTGTTCAATAGATCACAAAGAAGGTTAATGTCATCTAGAAATAAATCAATGCTACTCAAAGTCGGCAAAAGAGCTATACTGAAAACAATCGAAGAGACTTGTAGTTCGACGTTGGAGATAAAGTCTTTCTTTGAATATCTCCATGGAAGAGATTCATATGATTCTGGATGAAAGGGAAGCTAAGACTAAGGTACATTGGCCCCATTGAGATCATTGATCATATAGGAGTCATGGTCTATCTTATTGCACTTCCACCAAATATGGGTCAAGTTCATGATTGGTTTCATGTATCACTACTGAGGAAGTACATACCAGACCCCTCACATGTACTAAACACAAAGGTAGTGCAGCGGGAAGAGGATCTCTCCAATGAAGAGCAGCCAGTAAAGATTCTGGATCAGAGAGATAAGGTTCTATGCAACAATACAACCCATCTTTTAAAATTTTTGTAGGGGATCCATATGTTTGAGGAAGCAACATGGGATCCAGGAGAGGCAATGAAGGAGAAACACCGTCACATGTTTGTGTAAAGAGAAGTTTCTGGGGCGATAGGGGAAGAATGTAACGAACCAAACATTTTCAATGGAAATTCCCTTTCATATATTCATGTCATATAATAACATGAAAACACAATATAATGAACTACTAAGTGATAAGTGACCTTTAAAAATATTTTTTTCACTACTGTGTTTGGAATTTTAAAAAATCTGAAATACACGGTTGTGTTCAAGATGATTTTTGGAGTCTAATGAAACAAAAATAATTTTTTCTGAATACTAACATACCCTTAGAAATAGTAACATACCCTTATGAATAGTAATATGACCCTCAGGAATAGTAAATCATTCATCATAAGAGTAAAATTACCTAGGAATAATTAAATAAAATTTACACATATTAGAACGTGACAATTTGAACTTAGTAATCGTTTTGAAATTTTGTAAGTCAGAAATAAATAATTATAATTAATTAATAATTTAAAGGAAAATTTATTTTCTTAAATTTTGTTAGTTAATTATTGAATCAATTTCTTATAGTGTTTAGATAATTTTATAAAACCCATCATAATTTTTGAATGCACTATAAAATCAATTTTAATCTTCAAAACTGATTTTTAAGTAAATTTATTTTAATTAAATATTAATTTAATAATATTTAGAAAATTATTTTTTTAAAATGAACTTCAATTTTGGATTCTACACATCTAAAAATGTTTGAGGTAAATTTTTGGGATTTTTTTGAGATACTTGAATCTTTGATGAATAGTAGAATCTGATAATTCACAATAAATACTAAATAATGAATTAATATGGTCATTGATGATGCTCTGCTAATGTAAGACCACATGGTTCTATATAACATGATAAGATTATTATTCATAGTCATCCAAGACTCACTATTCCTTTTCTTAGGGGAAATTAATAAACTAATGAATTTTATATTAAGGAAACCCCTCTTCTATCCACTATAAAAGCCACCCTTGACACCCTCATTTCCTCACACCTCTCAAGCACCAACCCTTCTATAAACTCTACCCAAACACCTTCCCTAGCCCCTCCCCCACGTCCATGAGCTGATGGTCTCATCAAAAGGCCAAGCATAGGCCCTTAAGGAGGTTCTCAAGAGGAGGATTCAAGAGGTAATTTCTCTCCATCTTCTCCTTTAATTTCATTTCAAGTTCAAGTTCCTTTCTTGATCTCTTCCCACCAATATTCATTGGAATTGTATTTTAAATCTAGTATTATACATATAATGTAATTTTATGATGATAATGGGATATTATATCATCCAATACCCTTTCCCTCTTCCTTTTATTTTATTAAAGAGATCGTTGTTCGTGAGGTGTTAATTTGTCTCCTTCAAGAACGACATGCTTTCTTCTTCCATTTATACCTTCAGATATGGTCGTGAAACCATTTTTATGGTTGAACCAGAACATGTTATATGTATTATCTCCTATTTAATGTTCTGGATATAACTTTTGTTCATATTACTATGTGATAAGTTAAAACAAGTTCGTTGTGATCCAAAACCGCCCAAATTGACCCAAATAACCATCATTTAATTATTATCTAATGATTCATACACATGGATCTAATAAATTTAATTATAAGATCATTAAAAATCCAGTAATTTCATTAATTAAATGTAATATCAGTTCAGTATGTTTACTCATGTTATACCCAAACTTCAATTTAAGAATACAAATTAACCACCTAAGAAAAACCACAAAAACGAACAATCCCGAACAATGTTTTTATACTCTATAAGTCTTCCAAAGGACCATAATATGACGTAATGAAACCATAATTAACAATATTAATGTAAAAATGATTATGTATTTCTATGTAATGAATATAATGGCATTATACAGGACATTAAATAGAAGAAAGCATTCGGGTACAAGGTAAGGGGAAATTCTCGAACCCAACTTTCATCCTTCGGTTTCTTCCTCTTTCACTCCATTATTTTTTTATGGTTACACCATAAAGATAAGTTTTTCATCATTTCATTTCCTTTTACAGGATATAAATTATTTTCACTGGTTTTTATGTCAAACAAAATGATTTTTCAAATGTACTATTCTTTTAAGAACACCCCTTTTACTTATCACTCAAAGTGGATGGTTTTTGTAACATGTATGCCATTCCCTCATTATTTTGGGAACCGAAGGTTTATGAATGTGTTAATATGAGATGAATCCCATTAAATTTAATGTTTGAGTTATGTACATTTTTGATATGTGTTATATGTTTCAAGCATAATGATGGTAATGCTATGATGTGACAGGAGCGCCAAGAATTATATTGTGCAATATAAATGTTTCAATGTGACAGGTGCACCCAGAATTATACAGAGCTCCAATGCATTGGGTAATGTGATGAACCACATTATTAAATTTTATTTAATTTGTGAAGAATATTTTAGTTTTGTTCACAATTATGTGTGGTAGTTAACCACTAAGACATGATGTTTCATTTATATGCATTGCCACTTTTCAAGGCTTATATTTATTCTTCCTCTCATATTCATGACCTTTTGCCTATGTTATGACTATGATCACCCCATGATATATTGTTCTTATCTATCCTCTTAATGGGATTGTAGCTCGACCATTTTGAATTATATCCTTATGTGGCTACATTTACTCAGGAGAGGAAAAGTGCCAATAAGAATCTAGAGAATATGAAAGTAAATAAATGTTTATGCTAGATGTCGTATTTGTTATGTGTGGTCCAAGTTTTCCCAAGACACTAAACCTTTGGACCCTTTATGTTTAATACTATTATTTTGTTTATATTTGGAATGACATAATAGTAATGTAAAAAAAATGCATGGGTCGCTATAAGAGATCAATACATATATATTCCTAGTTTTTTCCCTCCTCCCTCCTCCATCTTGTGAATTTAGTGTCATTAGTTTAACTGTGTTACCAAAAATAAATCACTCAATCCAAATTATTCCATTCACTAATTAACTATATATATCATATGCTAATTTTATTTGATCTCATATGCTCTATTTTTACATTGTTTAATGAATCATCAATTTTATCTCTTTCCATTATAAATAATGTCTTGATATAGAATTAGTGATGCATCCAAACCATTAAGTATGTTGTTTATATTCCATTCAATTGTTGATGAATTTTTTATATAATTTTCTCATTATGTCAAATTTCATTGATTCAATGTATTATTCATAAATTATGAAATTCCCAAAAATTAGTTCCTAGACCATAACTTCACTATTCTATTGGCCATTAGAAAAGGATTTAGTATTGTAACATCAAAAGGAAAAACCTCTTATGGTGTGTTCATTATATTTATTTTTTGGAATTTGGTCTAATGTTGATAATTTATTTATTTTAATTATCAAATGATATTTATGCGTAAAAAATATTGAGTTCTCAAGTATCCCATGCTTATAAATGACTTTATTTACATTAAAGTCCAAATAACTAACTTAATATGTTTCTATATTAACTATGTTATCGAACACCCTCCATAGGTCTATTAGTATATCACTGAAGAATATAAACCAAGAGAACATAGATATATTTAGGTATTGTGTTATGGACATGGGGGTATTCCCATGACATTATATCTTATTTGGAGTGAACAAATTTAAATTTCGAATTTGAATATAATCTGTAATCGATGTCCTCATTGCGCATTATAATTGTGTATTGGGATATGATAATGAATGTGAATTCTTCCATGACTGAACTGTGGTTTCCCATTTATGAATTCCTTGTATGGGAATAGAGTCTAATTGATTCTAAAATACCTATTAGTGATACACAGTACACCGAAGGAATAAATTGGATAAGCTTGATAGGAAATTTTATTAACCCTTTTCACGATACGTACCTAGTTCTTGGTTGGATTAACATGGATGTGATTTCTTGTTAATGTCATTATAACATGACATGATTAATACAAGGGTTCATGGGGACTTCAATAGATTTTCTCATAGGGTCAATGAATTTATAAAACTGCATGAGTGATACCTTCTTCCTAATATGTAATTCTATAGATTAATTCATAGGATGCATGACATCGTATACACCTTAAGTGATTCATTTACTTCTCATTCAGACTGCCATGTATGTGCTCATAGGTTTAATGAGATTATGACATTAATTTTTTCGTACATTTATTATTGATATGAAATTCCTTGGATAGGTTCATAGGACAAAAGATTTATTATCACTAACGATTTCTAACTAGATTTCCCCTCGCTTTATATGTTCATAATATCATCAAACATGTATAATTTTATAATTATTGTTATTTTGGGATGATCTGGATTTTAGTAATGGGTCCTACACACAATTAATTTTTCTCAAATTCAGTTATTTATGCTCATACCAATATTTACATAATCAGACCCTTTTATATTATTAATAATATTCACTTACACCTCCATTTTGTTTCTATTTTTGGATAGTAATACAAATCTATATATTTTTCTATATATTATTTTATATATTTAGTACATTCATACACATGAATTCTTAATTTGTTATACATGTTTCCAATTACTAATTTATGGGAAAATGATAAATGGGAAATTTAAGAGATCCACATCATTGTGGGGTTATTTGATTAATTCAAAATAATTTAAAAAATTAAATAATAAAATTGAACGTCTAATAAACGCCCCCACTCATTACATGTTATAGTTTAATAATTTTCTCTCAATCATGAAAATAATAATGTATTTGAATCTGGAATTAATAAAAACAATTGAGTCCTACCCCATTATAATTGAGGAATAATGTTGAATTAATGTAGTTGAAATGGATCACTAACAATATATTTAACATTCTCACCCAAAGTCTCCATATAAAATTCATAGAGAATATTTTATATTACATCACCAAATCAATAATATATTATAAGTTTTTAAGGTAATAATAATAATGTGGGTAGACCGTGGACTCCTCTATATTCTATTAAATTTAGGAATAAATTTGTTAAAAACAATTCATGACCCACATATAAATCAAACATTCCCATATCTAGAAAATAAGGATAACCATTGTGGAATCCCATAATTTAATACATAATGTAATTTATAGTAAAAAATGTATACATCCATAGAAAACAATAATCAATGATAATTAACAATGAATATAAGATTTATATATTTATAAAATGCTGAAGATAAATTCGTGGAAATTATTGAAGTAATTACACTGGTATGTATTAAACTAATATCACATGCAATTTCCATCAATTCAACTACCATATCAATTTGTGTGAAATATAATTATATTAATTCCATGTTAATATCTTAATTTACCTATAACTTATTTCATAATAAATACACTATGACCTCTGTATTTTACATAGGTACATGGTGACTCTCTGAACTTTGTACGATCCTAAAATTTTCCCCAACAAACAAATCACTAGAGATTAAAGATAATGTGTGATCTTGTTTATGGTAATATCTATAATTAATACAGATAAAATATAATCCATTTATTCTATTAAAAAATAATCTTTATGATATTAATCTATGGAGAAAAATACACATATAAATACGACCATACCTACCAACAACTAAGTATGTCTACAAAACTATTCACTAGTGATATGCCAATATAGCATCATCTACTATGTATACTATAATTCAGTAATATTACACCACTATATTAATTTCATTATTTTCACAGAACGAAAATCAAATTGAATTTCATATCACTTTTTATTTGAACATATCCAATCTTTTATCACACTACCTTTAAATTAAACAAATCTTATTATATCATGATAAAACCGAATCATTAGTATAATTATAAATACTAGAAATAAAAGTGACCATCAATTATAAAAAAAATTGAAAAATTATAAATAATTAATAAGTGATATATCTATGGGGAATGAAACATAAAATAATAATATCTAACGAATTTAATGGTGTAATAAAATAAGAAGAATTGGGTCTGTACATGAATCAAATTCAAATTTACAAATTCTCTCTCATTTTCATCCCCCATCGAATCTCGATTGACAATATATATTTAGATTACTAATTAATAAGATCCTACACTACCCCCTTCATTATATATAATCCTAGGAATTATACTAAACATCAATGTAATATAACACTACTATTAAATTCTCTTATCTTTGAATAAATCATTTTAATAATAATCAACTCTTGTAATGTGATATATTCTTAGTTTTATTATAAATATATTTTTATTAAATAATCTTCCATAATAATGAAGAATATATTATTGATTAAATCAGATTTCATCTAACCTATATCCTTATGTATATCTATATATTGGGACCCATATATATATTTTATAGAAATATCATTTTTATTGAATGCATGTTTACTATATTTTTTATTACATTAATTATATAGAACAATCATAAAAATATAATAAAATCTAGTAAATCATGAAGATAAAATTATATGTTAATATATGGTTTTATTATAACATTCTCAAGTAACAATCTTATAGGTTATATATCATATAACATCCAAATAACTTGTTCAATATTTATCAAGGTGGTTAACATGAATATAATATCTCTATGTTGTATAAATCAATATATATATGGTTTATATAATTGATAATTCTATATCGGAACACATCATATTATAATGGTTACCTAATGGGAAAAATATCTAGTAAATAATCAAAAATAAGGAAATATTTATCCACAATATGGTTTAAAATTTATCATATCTTATATAATTATAATATCCTCTACCAATGATTTGAATTACCACTGGTTTACCTATATATTGTTGGTCTCTTCAAGTATTCATAATTTACCATTGAATATCTCTATAAACCATTCACTGATGATAACATAAGATTTTGTGAACAATGTAACAAATAACTGTCATGAAAATTTTTCTTTCACCTTCCCCGTAAAAAATGTTTTTTAGTACAATTCGTTTTTTGTCAATGATTTCTATCGTAAACCCCCTTAAATAGCATCACATGTAATTTGAAATATTATTCTACAATATATCATAATTATAAAGTGTATATCCTTGTAAGCCTATCAATATACGATCAAAAAGGAATCAATCAAATTTTATATTAAGCAATAACACATACTATGCAATTTGTCACATGTTTTCAAGGGTTAATAATAATACATGATCATCCAATCAAAAGATGAAATATTATGTATCTATAAACGAAAATAATTATGCATGAGTAATGTGATTCATATCCTGTAAAACCTGAAAACATGTTAACCGAACATAAATTTTATCAAATCATTCACATTTTCACTTTCATAATAACACATATAATATTACACATTAAAGATCAATTTACTAAGAATATATTGTAATCATTACACTCCAAATTTCAATCAAAACTTTTTTAAAAAATTTCTTTGTTAGAAAAATCATTACAAACTAATTTCTTAAGAAAAATAATTTTAACGTAAGTAATTTAAAATGATTTTCATAAAATCCAATTTTCTATCAGTAGTATAATATAATATTTTTAATTTTTATATAATATATTCTATAAAATACTTCCAATTAATAAGGGATATATAAAATACATTACTTATCCAAGTTATATAATCTTATAGAAACACTTATGATGAACTTTCTTCCATCACATATTAAAGGTTCAAATACTGATACATTTTATAATTAACAAAATAACATATTTATAAGTATATAATATAAAATATATATGTGAATGTACATTTGATAAATGAAGAAATAAATGTATTTGTAAAGTCTTTCAAAATTATATGATACTCAATTTTTGTATAAATTTATAGAAAAAAATATTCATGCCGCTAATGATGATCAATTATATAAAAATTAAATACTAATGTGTATAAAAATATGTATCTATTAACAATTTGATTACATAAATTTATAATGTAAAACACTATTAGTGATGTCACAACCCTCTCAACTATATAACATAAAATTTAGGCTATTAATGTGTTTTCATATATAAATTTTATTAATCATTGATATTGAAAATATATTTTCAGGATTCACGGAACTATTTCCATAAGGGTACTTTGATAAATAGTATTTCTATAGTTTATAATAAATTTACTAATAAGTGTAACTTGGTGACACAAATTTACATAGTTTATTATAACTATAACTATATATATCACATATTTTATTAATTAAATACATATATATTTGATATAATTATAACTTCATGAGTTGTAATTTTTAATATCATTGAAAATTTAACAAGTTGATTGAAAATAAAGAAAAATATTTCTAAAGTCTTGTGGTTTTATCTGCTTTCATGATTCTTGAGGTAAAATATTTACAATGAAACTTCATTTTTTTTAAATTGAAATCTATTTTTATTGTACAATATCATATTTTTTTTAAATGAACAAAAATTAAAATAGCCACATATTTCCATTGTTTTAATACTATAGAATTATTGGTGTAATATGAAATAACATATATTATAGTTTTAATACCATGTAAATATTTTTATATTACCTCTAATATTCTTGTTTCATTATAAAAAATCATATAACCATTTGAATTTATAGATATGATATGGAAAATCATTTAAATAATCAATTTCTATTGATTCTCAAAACATCTCGTTCATTTTAAAAAATATTTATGATATTTTTATGTAATTCCCTAATAGAATGATACAATAAACATTATTCATTATCAAAATTATTCAATCATCTAAACATACTATTTTTATAAAAAAATATTAAAAGTACTTAAATCCAATTTGGATTTAATTCAGTGGTAGATAAGAAAAATTATGAAAAAATGAAATTATTTTCATAATATAAATAAAATGCATCCATATTTGAAATTATATATTTATTAATTTATAGAAAAAAACACTTTTAAAAGGTGAGTGAGAACCAAAACAGACATGAACCATCTTGATGAATTATAAATTTAATGATCATCTCCATCCCAATATAAACTAACCATAAATGGTATGACTCATGGTCCCATTAGAGACTACAATTAATAATTTAATTTCTCTATTCCATCATGTCATATATATAATCTTAAATGAGTGATGATCCAACAAAAACATTCATGAAAAAACCAAAAAAATTAATTTTCCCCTATTAAATCATTTAATAAATAAATGAAATTGAATATTTTTTGTGGATTGTCATTATTTTTTATAAAACAAATCTCTATGACGTACACCTCACAGCATTCTTCTTCTGTAATATTCATGGAAATGTATATACATAGGTTGTTCTGTAGACTCCACCAGTAGATCTAAGACTAGATTTATATTATATTATTATTTATTACTTATCATAACACTTCATATATTATTTCAGTTATGCTTATCATTAATATCCTAGAAATAATCATTGGGATCTTTCTATAAAAGAAATAATTCTTATGATCAAAATGTCCATTTTTTTGGGTATATAGATTCCATAGTTTATATAAAATTTATTTTCTCACATAATTTGACTTTAATATTATTCATTCTATAAATTTTATTAGGTTTATAGTACCAACTATATGATTTAATATCATGATTAATGTGCCTAAAACCATTACTAAAATATCTTCGTATAGTTATATTTAGTTTGTAATAATCCTTTCACTTCATTTTTTTCTTCCCTTCATTGAATCATTTATCACCACAGTATAAAACCATTTATTCCCATTCCAAAAACATAAATTCAGATATTATAAATAATCTATAAGTACCATTTAGTCTTATAATTTCCATGAATTCAATTAAGAAAATTTTCCATCCTCCAAATATATATATTTTATAATATAATCATTCCTTAATGATAAAACTGGATGGTTATCCCATATCTCTTGTATATCCTCATAAACATCATTCCTTTTCATCCTAGTAAATATTATTTCTCTAGCCATATTTTCCCTATAACCATAATAGTGATTATAAAATTTTTTTATGATCTCAATAATTAGATGACATCCTTTCATATATATCTTTTTCAAATCTAACCTTTAAATGCACAATTTTTTGAATATAAGACACTATGTAGGCCTAAAAACTAATATCAAAAAGACTGACATGATAGTTAACCAATAGTGATATAAAATTTCTCCTACCTAACACCAAAGATATATTTATGTCTAGAGTATGACAAATATCCATTAAAATTTCAATTAAATGGTGTATGGTGTTCTGATCAAGTGACACCTACCAAAAAGATATGATTTAATGGAATATGTACATCATTACCCTCTCACTATCTCATATAAACCTATATATCTGAACATTCTAATATGGATTATACCCAAAATCTATTAGATTGACACTAGAATATATTAGAACATCACTAACATCATAATGGAATAGTATGACTTATTATTCTCTAATAACATTGTGAGAGTTTGATGTTCTCAAACCCCATTTTATTCAATAATTATTACATGATTACCCAAAACGTACATCCTATGTACTGATAAATATCAAGTAGTAATTTTCAAATCATACCAATAATGAAATATTTCTACATGACCCAAATTATAACATGATGAATATAATTAAACCCTTCAGTCAATGAAAACATACTATTTTTAAACTATAACCCCTTTAATGACAACTGATACTAAATTCACTAGATATTTGGAGATGTTATCTCAAATAAGTATTTAAGGAATAACTAGATGCAATTTTGAATGAACCCAAATATCTGTTAACATAGATCTGATAATAAAATATCCAATCATTCTAATGATCACCATGTTCTAAAATGAATGAGGTAGGTTTAGAAGAATTGATATATAGGCATGTTATGTTGATCCCTTTTAAATTGGAAATAGAATTACCATAAAAATAATGCGAACCAACACATGTTTAATAATCCCTAATCATTATAAAAATGATAAGAAAATATCATCCTCAATTGAGAAGTGAATTATATATAGATGTAAATATAATAGACCAAAATTCCTGCGTTAATTAAAACTACATGATTAAAACACAAACATATCAAATGTGTCGATTATTCTTCTTCAAATCCATGACTTGAAGGTTATGTAAATGGTTACGGATGAATTTGTAAATTATATAGAATAATTTAGTAGTTTAAAAGAACCATTAATTATAGATGACACCATTTGGAAGATATAGATTTCAGGTAAGAAAAGAATACCCTTTGGATTGTAAAATGTGTGAAAGGAAAATATTGTGATACTATAGGGGTCAATGATTGTCCCTACCTTGCTTCAGGAAGAGGCACCTGAGGACATGAAATGAATGCTACTCCAATATTAAAAATTTATATCACTATGAAATGGTAAAAACATTATCAATAAATTTAGTCTAAACCTAACAAATATAAAGTAAACATGGGAAAATAATAAAATAAGTCTGATGAGAGATCGTAATATTATTTTTCAAACCACATACATATAGAAAAACTTTTTAATGAATAATCCCTATAATCAGATAAAAATTTATAAAACTATACCTATAAAATTACCACTATTTAAAAAAATTAATTTGATAACAATTGATCACACAATAACTATAATTTCAAAACACAAGAAAGAACACATAAAAAATTTTATCTAAAAAATTGGATAAACACATTAAAATATCCAAAAAATAACCAATTAGGGCTCCATTTATCACATAGTGTAAGTTCTTAGTCCCGAAACATTCTTTTTCCTCTACATGGTATTAAAAAATAAAAACACTATTCCAATTGACATGAAAATCTATATTCAAAAAATTCATTTAGAGAAATTTTCTTAAAGATAGATTCTTACAGATCCTTTTCAATGCAATAAAATTAATCATGATTTTACAATGTGTAAATATAATTTTCATGTATATTTTTTTCTGAAACAAAAATACATAGTATAACTAACCCTACCAAAATAATAATTTTCATCCAAAAAAATATATATTCGAAAACATTCCTAAATACCATTACCAATATAATATTAAAATAAATTTCTAAAACATATATTCTATTATAAAATATTTATCGCAATTTCATGAAAAAAATCAATCACATTATTTAAGGATTCCCGCCAAAAGTAGAGATTTCATCTTTAATTTAAAATATAATCATGTATCTAAAAAAATTCTGGTCTATTAAAATACTTCCATGTTTATTCTATAAAACCATGACTAATTATCAGTTATTGTTTTTTGAAAAACCTAAATATCATATATGTCTTATATTACACACAACAATATGTTAGTTTATCATTACACCTGAAACCGAGTTTCAACAAACCACAAAATATTTTTAATTTTATTATTTAAAAACAAGCACTAAATAGAGACTATGCACAAAGGTGATAATTTTAAAAAATAATTTTAAAATATTAATTATAACGGTTTTATATAAGGATAACATAATGAAAAAATCTATATTATGTTTAGATATGTATTTATATGATTTAAAATTCAATATTATGGGAAAATGTTTTTAATTTATTTTGTTAAAAAAATAATAAAATTAATTTTTTCACATATAGAAAATATATATGAAAAAAACCAAGTTTTTTTAATCTAAATTCAATAGACTATTCTTGTTATATTTTTAAAATTTTATAAAATAAAAAAAAATTATGTGAATATTGAAAAATACTAACTTTTATTAAGAATTTTTAACTTGATTAAATAATTTAAAAACAAACTTAATGATTTAAAATGGTTTTAAAAGTAATATTATTTGAATTAAATATTTATTAATCCAATTTATAAAACATTAAAAAAATACCACTTCAATTAGGATATCAATATTTTTATACTAATGAAAATGTTCTATTCTGCAATCCCTTATATCATCGCATATGCATGATTATTTTTAGAATAAATTAATTGAAATATAAGAAAAATTCAGAAATATAGATTCCATAATTCTAATCAGAACAATTTATATTAATGAAAAGGTCAAAATTATCTTTTGCGATAATTTATATTTGAAATAGTAAAAATTAATTACCCTTTTTAATAAGAACATGGGTTAGCTATGGGTAAGACTAAAAAGATAATGTGTAAAATAATCAAGAAACATGTCCATTACTCATTTTTTGGCCATATTTTGACCATATAATGTAAATAGTTCTGTATTGTTTTCCAATGGATCCTTTTGGAATCTAAAAAATGTGGGTAAATATTTTAAGTTTCAAAATTTACCAGTCTATTAGTATTCTCAATTATAAAAGGAAACCCACACTAGTCTCCTCTTAAAATATAAAAAACCCATTATGTTAGATAATAAATATCCATATCACTTCCATAATTATCTAAATTCATCTTAGAATAATTTTTTTCAATATGAAATCCTAGGATATATTTTCATGAAAAAAACAATTTGACCAAGGTTGGGGTAACGACAGTAATCAAATGTCTTGTATTATTTGATCCTACCCATCCTTTATATATTATTATTATATTATTTCATAATAAAAATAGTATATTACATATACAAATGGTTTATTATTTTATAGTAATGACCTTAAACCATCTTCAACACCCTCAAATGGGAAATAAATCCATTGAATATATGTACGGAGTGACCCCATCTCATGAAATGATGATATTCATTTTCCACAATCACTTCTTTTAGTTGAATGTAATAATTTATTTAATATATATATATATATATATATTATTATATAATTATAGTTATTGGTTTATAATATCATTTATACATTGTTAAATTAAAATCTATCGGGAATATGATGACATCATTCATGTGTAAGGTGTTCTCTTACTTTGTGAAGTTATGTTATTCATTTATCACCTATGCATTTCATGGAAAATATTTAAGGTAAAATTAATAATTTTTTTGATAAAAATGACATTAATAGTATTTTATAATTTTAAAATAAAGAATTACTTCTTTTATTTAATCTGTCGAGAAAATCACAATACAATTCATATGTTTGTATGGCCCAATCTCACCATGATTGTGGTATTCTATTTTCTATCTCAAATATTGCTGGATTACTATAAATACACATATATATGTAATATATATGATATTTATATATTGGTTAATGTACATGAAATTATAGATCCTTGTTCAATGATAATGAACTAAAAACACAAAACAAAAACCAATGTGTAATATAAAGCTGTTATTACCAGAATCAAAATATAAACATGATATTGTTAGTAAAAGGGAAATGAAATAGAATAAATAAATAATATATGGTTTGACACATATTATTATGGTTGTATAATATATTTATATTAAAATTATATTAATTATATAACATTTTTGAATGTGTATGAAATATATTGACAATTAATGTAATTGATTTTTTTCTCAATTTTCCTTCTTTGATAAAAATTGTTTTTTTGGAACCAATATTATTTGATGAGGTCAATATAAAACCATATTTATGTGTAATATAATAAAATTATATATTCATTTGATATTTTAAGTTTTATTTAATTTATTTTATCTTGTAGGATGATTCGATTTTACAATTGTGGTTTGGGTTTTCTGAAATAATATCATAATTTGTCAGGATTTCATATAATTATGCTTCTGATGATAAAATATCATTACCACCTATAATAAAAATACAAAATTTTCAAATACTATTTGTTATTCATTTAGAATACATTTTTTCATTTCAATTTTCGCTCATTAATATCTCAATATTAAAAAACTATATAGTTTATGTATATGGAATTTATTTATCTCTAATATAAAATAACATATTCTCTTCTATACCAAATTTTGATTAAATAAAATTTAAAAATGTTTTATATTTTTCAAAATTATTTATTATATAAATATTTACCCCTTGGTTTTAAAAAAATGATATAAGTAGAATAATAATGTAATTTAAAAAAAACATGTAATATTTTGTATAAAATGATGGAAAATATTTATTTTATACTATGTGGAATAAATGTTATATTCAATATACATTACCAAATAATTTTATCAAATATTATATTATATTATTAAATTATTAATTTGATTGGAAATGATTTAAAAAATTATTTATCAATTTCTAGTGAATTTTAAAATGTATTGAATATTTTCCAAATGAAATTTATTATGTTTATTTTCAGAGATTTATTTATATGTTTCAGTGATTGTTTTTATGGTAATTTATATTGGAAATGATTTATGTTTTAAATTTTTTTTCTAAATAGAAAAGGGTATTTTCATCAATTAATATTACTCTTGATATTTAAAAATTACAATTTATATATGATGAAATTCATTGATGTTACTTATAATTTAATAGGGACAATATTTAATGGTAAAATTAATATTAATTCAATGTATCCTTAATGTTATGGTTGATGAACATTTTATGAAACAAATTTATTTTTAAGTGTTTCGCTACGATGAATTGATTAAAATATTATTAAACCTATTTTCTTCTCACAGGTTATGATGTCTTGATATGATGAATGTTTTATATTATTTTTCAATGCATTATTATGGTTTCATAATGAAATAGGTTTGAGGAATATATCCATCTATTTTATTGGGTAAATCATTATATCAATTGTGAATTAAATGGTAAACATGTTGATCGACAATATGAACTATGTGGAATAGTTTAATACTATTTGATAATGGAAGATAATTAATGTTTATTGACCCAGTATGTTGATGGTATTGGTAGTTAACCATGGAATATGAAATGGTTTTCTTTATTTATAACAATGTCAAAAAAAATTATATGAAATCATGATTCATGTTTTATTTTTTTATAATTTACCACACTTATATGCCATGTTTTCTAAAATTATATCATTTTACGATATGAAACATGTTAATTATCTGTGATAAGTTAGGTATGATCTTCATAAGTTATGTTCATTATGAAATAAACTTATTTTTTTATTAGAATTTCATATTGTCAAACAATTATTTATCATATGTTTATCCTTAGTAAGAATATCATTTCACATTTAATTTGTCTACTTCCCCATGTTATGAATAATGGTTTGGGTGGGTATTCTAAAGAGTATTACTGTGTGATATGTGATTTGTGAGAGGTGTTGAAAAGATTGTGTTTATAGTATACAAAGACACTAAACTATTATCATCCTCAAATGAGTGTTTATGAAATCTATTGAATATTCAACAAAAATGATATAATTTAATGTATGAATTTACTGTGAAATTATAGTTGGAATTATAGTAAATGATTATTCATTTTTTGGATATTTTAATCAGAAAAATATTAATTAAAAAAATATATAAAAATATATGTATATTATTACACCTTAAATTTTTGTTTTCAATTATATTATGTAGTTTTAAGATAAATACATCACTATGATGATTACACATTAGGATGTGTCTAAAAAAATTACCTAGGACTAATAACTACCAAAAGGGTGTATAATGCTACACATGGTCATGATATGGTGGAGGAAAATAGGCCATGTTGAAATTATTGTTTGACACATTTTAGGGATATTCTTACATTAATCCAAATTATCATTATGAACCATTATAATATGTTAAAATATATTATAAAAAAAATTCCTATTATAATATTTTGTATTCATATATTAAAAATGTGTCATTATTTGGATATATAACATGTTATTTTTCACTATTATGTGGTTTTACACTATGACTTGTATTTTTCACATAATAATTTTTTTCCTTAATAAAAGGGAATGAACCTAAATAAAACATATTACTGTTGAATGTGATGGAAAATGAAACAAGTGTACATCTGAACAACAAATGTATATATGAGTTGGGATGTCAAAAATTATATGCAATTATCACACATCGTTCTCATTTTATGAAATATAGTGATCTTCCAAATGATGAATGGAGGGAAAAAAAATTAGGTGGATACTTCAAGAATAATTATCCATCATCTTCTAATTGGTCTATATATCAATATACATTTGAGTGGGTGATCTGAAACATTCCAAATTTTGTTTTTCTTTAGTTATTGGAACAATAAAAAGTCTTCATAACTATTTATCATTTGGATGTTTATTATGATTAGTGATGAAAAATTACTAAGAATGACATTAATAAGGATGTCATTGAATCCATTGAAATATATTAGATTATGGGGAAATTTTACAATAAGTACATATCATATATTCTATAAAAATTATGGCTACTGAATTCCTTGAGTATAAAAAGAATTACAATTAATCATTGGTAAATTATGAAGATAAAATTACATGTCCGTAAATGTATGATCAGGGTTTGATCATCAATTACGAAAGAAATTTTATAGGTTTATTTGTGGATTAAAAAAATGTCTCTGTAAATAATTATCTAATAGATACTTTAGTTTATATTAAGAAATAATTCATGGTGAAATATCATGAATTATTCGTATTAAATATTCCAACAAGTCACATGGTTTTGATAAAAAAAATTAATAATGATAATCTTGAAAACCCGATTAAATCACAACGGGGAATAATGATCAATACATATTCATTTAAAAATATTTGAACAAGCATCAATGCAATTTTCTAAATTACACTGAGTTATTTTTTAAATATCAGATTGTGGTATGTAAACCTATGAAAGATTGAGTGTGAATAATGTGCTAGTAAATGTAATGTGGGATTATAAAACACTAGATGTTGAACATACCACACTCCTATTCATAAAAAGAAAGATGTGTGGTAATTATGTCCACCAATGAAAAATATGAAGGTATTTTATGGTAATTTTTAACATCATCCAAATACTAAAGAGAAGGTGAAATAATATTTTATTATGAATACTGATGAGGTTTAAAAAAAATATGAGGTGAAAGGTAATATCCACTTCCACAATATAATAGTTAGATTATTAATTTATTATGGATATCCCCAATCTTTTATAAGTAAGGAATTTGAAAATTTTATTGAATTTCTATTTTGTTGGTTATATTTTGAGTTATCTATGAAAATTATAAATTATTTTATTGACACATCACAAGTCTATGGTTCATGTCCAATTGATGTTGGTGGTAATGGTATTCTCGAAAATCAATACACTATTCATTTAGTTAATTATTATGTGATTCTATGAATTAGTTGTATTTCATTATAATGGGCCATGTATTCATTGATGATGACAGGTAGAAAAATATTATCATTTATCATTATGATTATGACTAAAAAATCTAATTTAATTGACTACAACAACTTTAATTTTCATTTATATACATTTATGATTTTTATTATATGTAACGGGATAAATATAACCTTGAAAAAAGTCTTATAGATTAGGTTATTGAAGATTTCTTTCCATAGAATTTCTTTGTCTTCCACCAAGTCAAAAAAATTGACTTCCCAATATATCTATTACTTGGTGTAACACTTATTTTCATGAATTAATATACAACTTCTTTTATGGTGTTTTTAGAATTGAAGAATAAAACTGAGGATAATATTTTAAATTGATATATACACCCCCATTATTTCACTATGGGGTTCAATTGTTATCATTATTAAAAATATATAAGTAAATTCATCTTTCCATTTATTATCATGAACCTAACATTATCACTATCAATAAAATGTATCCTCTACATTTAATATTTTTTGAACAGTTACATAGAGATAAAAACCTTTACATGATTGATATTTCATTTTCTACAATCATTTGATGTCCAAAAGAGAAGACATACCCAATATAGTTTTCTTTAATATATATAGGCACTATGAATTTATAGTGATTCTATTCAGTCTTATAAAGTATAATATTATCTCTATAGATGTAATTAATAGTGTATTTAGAGGTAAGCATGATATATTTTTGGAAGTAAAAATATATTTTATTATTATATATATAATTATAATGGGATAGTATGAAGAAAAGTTTTGAAAAATATTGATGACCCTGCTAACGGGAAATTTTTTTGCAAAATTTATCATGTGTGCATTTTGGCTCCCAGAAGATAAATTTTTTGGATATATAATACCTTTTGATGTTATTTCACTGGATCCATCAATGAAATATGTTATTTAATGTTTTCCCAGTCTAACCACGGTGATTGAGATATGTATATTTTTTATTTTGGTGTGAAATTTTCCAATCATTATGGAAAATTTTTCATGCCCATATATTCTACTCACCGTGTAATCTCATAAAGGATTCAAGATCTTATGTAAGAATTAATTTGAAGAAAATTTCAAAGGTTTTATGTGATTTTTGGTCATTGAACATGTTCTCACACAACCTCCATGTGAGGAATGGTTTGAAATCTATAGTGATTTATCAAAAAAGGGATTTGGTTATGTTCTCATTAAAAATAATATGGTGATAGATTATTCCTCATTCTAATTTATTTTGTTGAAAATTTTTTCCCAACTCATGATTTTAAGTTAAAGAATAAAATTTTTCCATTGATGATATTAATGAATTATATCTATGGAAAATGGTGTGAGATATATATTAATTAAAAATAATAATTTATATATTTACAAATAATGATTTGAACATGCATTAAGGTAGATATATAGTTCTGTTTACATATTTTGATTGTTCAATAAATTACCACCCTATTGAAGTGAACAAGGTGGATAATTCATTTATTTAAAAAAAATAATCTTATCTTATCCATGATGTGGATCCCAAAAAATCCCCTATTTATATATTTAGAAATGAGGGATCTAGTAATCCTAAATGATGGAAATAAATATTTTATTTTTTAATATAGTGATCATCCATCAATCCATATAATGATTAATATAGAATAAAATAATTATACAGATCTATAGAAGTAAGTGAGAAATTTTTCATAGTTTAAATGTTATTGTGATGTAATGATATGGTACAGGAAATAAGTATGTGTTTAAATGATATATGATTTAACAATTGAGATATTAGTGTAATGTTATAGTTATTAATAATATATCCATCATAGGATTGTAAATATATATATATATATTTGAATTTTTATTTCTGGTAGAATATAATGAAGGGATATATTATATAGTTTTTATCAATGTGCTTGTTTTTTTAGAATGTTAAAGAGGAGAGAAACAATTATATGAGGATTTAACAACTATTACCCAAACCCTAATAGAAATGGGAAAGCATCATCATGTAATTTTTTTAAATCTCTATAAAATGTCAAATTAAATAATGTTATCTGTGAAGTAGTTGATAGTATTTCAAAGTAATAACACATCATCACCAATAGATAGTGATTCTATCTTCATCAGTTATCTTAAATATAAACAATTATTAGTTATGTTTTCATGGTGTACCATATTATATTGTATATAATTGGGATGTATGATTTACTCAATCTTCCATTTAATACTTAAATGGGCTCTAGATGTAGGGTTATTTTTTTATCACTCCATATTATCCATGATATATGGTCTATCAAAGATATGAATCTAAACCCTAGTAGATATTCTGAGATCATCTTCTACGGATGTCATTTTTTGGTATTAAAACCATCGACTAGTTACGTTTTTGTACAAAATATCCTTCACCTTATAATTTATGTCGATCATTTTGAACCCCTCTATTGAGATAGGTGTATAAATATATTATGTCAGATAAAATTATCCATATCCCTATTCAATTTTTAGGTATTATTTATTATAGTTTTAATCATTCTTCTATCCATTGGGCTTCCCAATAGTTTTGGATGAAAAATAATGAAATTGTCCATGAATGTTGGTGGTTTATAGTAGGATCACTATTTTTCAAATAGTGAGACATTTATGAGGAAATTGTGTAGGATTTTATCATATTGGGATAGTGAATACCACATTATTAGTTCATAGTTATTCAAATAGTGTAGTCTAACTAGGCGACATTCAGTTCATGGATAGTTAGCGAAACACAATTTCCTCAAAATTTTAAACCATGTAGGTTAACCACTATGTCTATCCCATTCATAAAAAATTAAGAAATTACCTTCTTTCCTCTTTGGATTTAAAAATAATTATCCTCTCATCCACCAACCCCCCCCCCATTCAGGATTTGTAGTAATGGAATATTTATCCAAGAAATCGTAATGCATTGGAAATCCAATAATTGGGTCAGTTTTACCTAGATTCGTTAATAAATCATCATGTAATTCTATTTACTGTTTATGTATCCTTATTTTTTGTGACCTTCTACCCCATTTCATGGGTTTTTACTTTCTATTAGAGTGTATAAACTGTTGAGGGTTTCATGTTGTGTTGTTCTGTATGATCCTAATGTTTTTTGGTAAAATAATTTCATGTTAGGGTCCTATAATGGTTTGAATGTTGTTTCGCACCAATTTTTGCAATATTTCAACTGAGAGATAGCTGATTCCACACTTTTACATTATAAAATGGTATCCGTATACTTGCATTTCTTCCAAAATACACTCTCTGGAATGTTCAGGTGCTAAAAATTGGGTTTTTAATGGTATTTGTGGTCATCATAGACTTGAAATGAATTTTATAAATGAAATATGTCGAAATTCATGTGGGGATTCATGTTAATATTAAAAATTTGTTTTCTGAAATTTACAAGTGGTTTGAAGGGTTTTTTCAAATGGATTTGATGTGAATTTGAATTTGAATGTGTTTTTTCATATAAGAATGTGTGGTTCAATATATCACTAATAACATTTCTAAAACTTGAAATAGAATGTGGTGAACAATAGAAAATGTGAAATGGAATTTGAGTACAAATGAAATCATAGGTTTCACAGTGGGAATACTAGGACCAGTATACTAGTTGAATCAATTGTTATGGAACAGAATACATTTTTTGGATGGAATCCGACCATGCTTTGGATAATACCTTAAATACACCAATGGGTGTATATGGATTTTGATATGTATTACCCATGTAACGGAAAAATGTATCGTGGAAAAGGAGGTATAACAGGATGAAAATGTTCCCATTCTTGATATAATTATTGCTAGTGGCTTGAAGATTATATTCATTTTGTTACCTAGATTTTTTGGGATAAATCCATTGTTAACATCAACTTTGTAGTGAATTTGGTTCTTTTTAATTGTTGTGAAAATTGAATATAAAATTTTTTGAATCTCATTTCCATATTATTAATCAGTTTTTTGATGTCAGTATTTTTTTCATTTTTGATTATATAAATTGGAAATTGTTTTCCCAACCCACATTGTTGATACCCATGAACTAGTTGTTAGAATTTGGGAATCTATAACACCCATCGGGCCATGTCACGTGTCAATTTGGGTGTTGGGATAGATGGACATGTCAACATGGTTCGTGGAAAAACAGTATCAGAGCCATCTTGCACTGTTATTTTTTCATGTTATTTTTGAATGATTATAGATAGAATTGATATACTGTGTTTGGAGGTGATGTTTTGGTTGTGAGTGGGTTGTCTAGATAACACACCCTGTGAAATGAAATGAGTCTGCATCGGTTGATGGGATTGATTTTACATATCCCCCAGGTGAGAGGTACAAGTTACATATTATATATGGACACCCTATGGGGGTGGAGTGGTTTTCATGTCTTCAAATGATGATGGTTTATTTATGATTTTATTTTTTAATTTCTTCAATATGTGTAGTTATTTATTTTTATTTCTATAATTTATTTATTATTGGTTTTCCTTTATGGTTATTTATTTTTGTAGCAAAATTCATCCATTTAGTATTCCTGTGAAACCAAAAGAATATGCTTAATAGAGTTCTCCCTCCACTTGTGATGAAATATTAGAAGAGATATTGGTTCAGGATATCTATGAATTAGAAAATGGAGTTTTCTCCATTCCAACTCAGGTTAGGGAAACCAAACTATGTCTCAGTAAGGATAAATATCTAGTGTTTCTCAAGAAGAAACCACCATTCAGGGGTACCTTACAACCCTAGGAAATAGAGGAGTGTCTTAAGAACATATATATGATATTCAAGTATCATGACAATCTTGAGGAAAATAGGGTGAAAAGCAACTTCTTCATGTTATAATTCCACTATCAGAAGTGGTGGTACTAAATGGTTCAAGCTTGAAATCATGGGAAGATGGGTTGTAATGACATTAATATCATTTTAAATGAGAAGTATTATCCTTATGTCTTATTTTATTATAGATCATTGATGTTTAAGGTGCTAATTCTGGGAGACCAATATCTGATTGAATATTCTGACATCTTCATTGAGTTTGTTTAGTATGTGCTCGAACTAATTTCTAATGAGAAAATGAAGGCTAAAAGGATCGAGGGGTGATTTTGGTCTAAAATCCATCTTAGGTTTTCTTGTTTATGTATATTACATATGATAATGTTGTTGAAAATCCGATGATGGTTAATATTAATCATAGTTACCAGCCATGTTTCCATTGATAATTGATAGAAGTGGGTAGTGGTAGTTCTTCAGAGAATAATAAGAATCATAATTAAAAATGGATAAAGGAATGTGATAGTTTAAGAAAATCCTTCCCAGCTATTATTGTGAATTGATTTTACTCATTTCAGATAATGTTCCATCAGTGTGGGAAGTAAGGGCATATATGGCATGTGTTTACATATCCTCCAAGAACTTTTCACCAATATAAGGATATGGGAAACCAACATCTATTTTCTAAGGCAACATTCTCTTATCGTAGTGTTGCAGGATATGTATCTAGAAATGGGATGTTAAGCACATCTGGACAATCCATGATAGAGGTTTCTTTTTATGGATGTTGTGAAGGGAGGATGTGATCATAATTTGTAGAAATTCTATTAAAAGAAGATATTCTGGGTATTGTATATTCTAAGGATCAGGCAGATACTATGAAACTCCATGTGTTAGATCGTGATCCTGTCGAATCAGATGAATGGCCTATAATAATTCAAGGTACCATTTTTTTTGAATCATCATGTTCTTCCCCCTTATATATATAGGTTCTTCTATTTCATTTATTTCTTCTCAGCATATTATTGAGTTAATGTTACCATCAAATTTTATTACTGATGTGATTGAGTTCGTATAATAAATGGTAAGAGTCAATAACATTGATTTATATGTTCATATTCTTCACTCACCATTTCCGCGGTCAATATGGTATGGGATTTCCTTATTTTGGAGACAAACCTATTTGATGTAATCAACAGTAAGGAATAGATGGTTTACTTTTATGAACACATTTATTATTTGAGGTATTGATTGAGTTTTGTCACACCTGATGGTAGTACACTATAAATTATCAGATATTTGGATCCCTTGTTAGGTTGTTATAGAACTCTTTTTATGGTCTACATAAATATTGGTTTCTAAATTTTCTCAATCACATTTGAGTTATATGATGGTGTCCTTATGAGTGGATTAACTCATGTAGTGAATGAGTTCCTAGTGGTTTTTATGAATTATTTTTTGTGTTTCCCCCCAAAGGAGGATGTGGAGTTCTCCATAGATTTTCCACTGATAGAATAACTGACATCTTTTCCCTAGTAACATATGTCAACCTCCAGGTTAAGGCAATTAAAGTTATAGATGGAAGATTATAAATCTAATGGATTTCTTCACCAGAGTGTCTCTATTTGGTCCATCACCAATAATTCGTTAGAAAATAATGATGGATCTCTCTATTTGTGTATCGGTTAATAGAAGATAAATTATATGATGATTTAGAATAAGTATCCCGATACATATATTGGTGAAATTTTCCATCAGACTAAGGGTGGAATAAGACAACCATGCTTTTTTATTACATACATAAACATGATTTATTAAAGTAAACCTTTATTTGATACAACATATAAGATTGATAGATCTAGTGTCTTTGGGGATTAAAAACATTACATAACAACTTAAATCAGAGAATTCAACATCTTATTGAAAACTTTCGTTACATGACCACTTCCTTCCCTTGTACTTAGCATTCCATAGGATAACCTGAGGACATGCATAAGAAAAGGGTGAGCTATAATGCCAAGTAAGGGAATAAATATGGAATAACATGAGGACTAAAATACATGTTGTGAAATGTGGATATCAATGGAGGAGAAGAGTAACAAGATAATAAATAAATGATAAATCATGATAATCATACCATGGAAATGTGGTAACAACATTTAACATGTTACTATTATGAGACTAGGCTCATTATAGATAGGGCATTAGTAAACCTTTATTTCACGTGAATCATGAGTAAAACCTTGATTCATTTGAATTAGCACGAGTCAACACACATTTCTCAAGGCATATTGTGATACTATACATTTCCCAATGCATTAGAGGGATATTAGGGCACATCCTTATTAAACATTACATTTCATGCATAATTGTGCCACATGAATCATATAACAAAGAAAAAATCAATATAATAAGTTATTAAACGATTAAATAATGTGATAAAAATACATTAAAGTATCATTCTATATTTATATATTCATAAAGGTTAATACCCTGGATATATACATGGGTATGCTATTCACTACACAATGATCTTGGCTATGAAAAACACATTGAAATTTTAGCAGTATAACGATGTGACATAGAAATTCATAAATATGGTTAATGAGAGAGAAATTGGTGTCTCATAATTTGTAAATGAAATGTACATTATGGGGGTAATATAGAAACAGGTCCCAATAAATGTAATTTAATTAATATATGTAATACAAAATAATTTCCTGAATGTAAACGAGGAGAGAGAAACTTCTTACAGAATTTTGACATAGTAACGGGTGTACATAAGAGGCATTAAAGAGAGAGAAATGGGATAAATAATTATTCAAACATAAATAGAGAAGTATGGGGGAGGTTCTAAACCATACCCCCAATATTTATAATTCAATGATAAATTATATAACAATATAAAGATACAAAAAAATATTTAGAAAGAAAGAAATCCTTTACGTGGAAGTGTGATCCAAAAAACATTGGAGTGGATTGAGAGAGGCTTATTAGGAGATTATTAAGCCTTATAAGGATTCTATAGAGGGTTAGGAAGGGGTTTTTAGAAATCCAAAGGGTTTGAGGGAGGTGGAAGTGGGATCTGGTGTGAGTTTATATATAAAAGGAGAAATAATTGTTTATTATTTCGGTTTGGAACACCACATATTAAACTAATAAAAACCAAAAACCATCTCATGGTTTCTGCCCTTGTTTTTTGAGAAAAGTGATTGTACAACAATATTTTTTAGTATAATGGCCAAATTGTTTAAAAATAATAGGTTTTATTATTTGGAGGTGAGTCACACTCTGAAGGAAAACAATTTAAAAGGCTAAAATGTTTTATAAGTCTTGAAGGGTGAACTAATGAAATTTAATATAAATTAAAGAAACCTAAAATCAAATGATATTAAGAATAAAACATTTATTAACCGAAAATAATGTTTCTATTGTTTTATTACATCGCCATTGGGTCATTATGATGTCATAAAATATATTATATATTTAAACAGTATCTAATTTTTACACGGAAATTTTATTATCTCAGAAAATTATGAAAAATTATTAGATGGATAATTTCGACATCCTAATTCAAAAAATAATATTATTATTATCATAATTATTTTCTTAAAATTTGAATTTTTCTTTAAAAAACCGGAAATTTATTGAAAATTCATGTGTTTTTGACAAAGATTTCTTTCAAGCATTAATAAAAATTACAATTGCATTTAAAAAATCATAAAATATTTTATATTTAATAAAAATTAATCTAATAATAATAATAATAAAATATTATTTAATTAAAAAATACATTAATTCATCAAAATATATTACTTAGACGAATATTAACTAATAAACTATTTGGGATATAAAAACTATTTACAGAGTTACAATAATAATATGTATGTATATTCATTACTATTTGAAAAAATAATGCACATAATCATAGTGCTAGGGTCTTGTTACATAACCCCTTAAAACACCCACATAAGACCTTAGGGTAGGGTGGGCGATGGGGATAGAAACCTTGGGTGGCTCTGATAACATTGCTCGAATGGTAATCTCAATCAACATCCACTTCTCACGTAGGAGGTTTTGCACAAGATTAACGTATTCATACTCCTCTTGGGATTGTTCATGTGAGAAGACCAATGATTCCAACTCCTTTCTGAGCTCTAATAGATGTTCTTCATATGGGGAATGTTTACTAGATGAGGCCATCACTTCCTTTGTCTGAGTAATTGGATTTGTTAATGCCATGTATTTATTATAATCATGTGATCACTGTTCAACGACTATATTAGAAACAGTCACAATTCTTAACGGTATATTAAAATCCAAATCATAAAACCAAAATAGTACATACATTTTAAATAACCATAAGAAGATATATAAGTTGACCAAGATGAATTTTAATTAATAAATTTCCGGGTAGTTTTCAATCTTCTCCCTTAAATATATTTTGGAATCAAAATTTTATTTTCCCACACTAATAAAGATATGGGTAACATTTCTTCATCACTTCCTCTAATTCCCACGTCGCTTCTTCAAACGTTTCGTTTCGGCACAAAAACATGACGAGGGGAATTATCTTATTTCTAAGAACATTTTATCTATAATCTATGATCATTACTGATTGTTCCTAGTAAGAAAGATCATCCTTTAAATGTACTACCTCTAATGATAGTACATATTAAGGGTCTGGTATGTACTTTCTTATGTGGGATACATGAAAGACATTATGTACTTTGGCCATGGTAGGTGTAAGTGCTAGTCGATAGGCTATAGCTCTAAAATGACCAATAATATTGAAGGGGATGATGTACTTTAGACTTAACATCGCCTTCTTTCCAAACCTCCTATCCTTCTTCCCTGGAGACATTCTCTAAAATACCTAGTCTCCAATTTTAAACTCATGGTATAATCGATGGTTATTTGCACAACTCTTTTGTTGACACTTGGCTTTCTTGATATGTTGTTGAGTGGTTTTCACCTTCTCCACCATTTCATCGACCATTTCTGGTCCTAGCAGTATATGCTCACTGACATTATCCCAACTTGATGGTGTTCTCCACCTCTTTCCATATAGGGCTTCATAAGGTGTCATTCAGATGCTTGAGTGGAAACTATTATTATAGGCGACTTCAAGCAGAGGAAGATGTTGATCCCATCCTTATTTAAAGTCCATTGAACATGGTCTTAACTTAACATCTAGTGTATCAATAGTTAATTCATATAGTCCATCAGTTTGAGGATGATATGTCGTACTGATGTTCAGTTCAGTATCCTGAGCATGTTGAAGACTCCTCCAAAACATAGCGGTGAATCTTGGATCTTGATTGAATACAATAGATGGTTGAACTCCATGCAACCTTACCACTTCCCTGATATATATCCATGCTAGTAGATCAAATGATAAATCCTCCTTAATTTCAATGAATTGTGTAGACTTTGTAAGATGATTCACAACAACCCAGATTGCATTGTTCCCTTTGAATGTATTCAGAAGGTTAGTGAAAAATTTCATGGTGATGATATCCTATTTCAATGCTTCTATGAAAAATGGCTTCATCATCCCCTTAGGATTCCACCTCTCTACATTCACATTTTGGCACACTAAGAACATTGATGTATACTCAACGATCTCCTTCTTTATATTATCCCACTAATAACTCTCTCAGGTGATCTCGATACATTTTGTGTTTAATGGGTGAATACAGAAATTTAAACTATGTGCATCATCCAAACATTTTTTCTTCAACTCCAAATTTTATTGAACGCATATTGTTTCCCAAATATCACAATTCCTTCATCATTAACATTGAACTCCAAGGATACCTCTTTTCTGATAGCTTCTACATTATTCTAAATTCCTACATCATCCTTTATAGCATCCTTTAACATTTCCAAATGATATGGTTGACCTATCATTTGTGAAAGGATTGATGATGTTCTCTAATTTATTATATGATTTCCATCGTTATAAAATCTGTAAGGATTGGATCCTTCAAAATTCTCAACAGTGGCAGAATCGATGGGTCTTTTCTATATAGAACATCTTCCACCTTGTCTGCTTTCCTTTGGTGGTAATAGATTGTGCAGTCATTTTCATTGATCAGATCTAACAATCCTCAATAGTGTATGTTATACTATTTCTATGTCAATATATACTTGATAATTATTTGGTTCTTATATCTTTCACACTACTCCCCAAAGAGATAATGCCACCAAATTTTTAAAGAGAAGATAACTGATACCAAATCCAAATCACGTGTTGGATAATTCTTCTCATGAACATTCAATTTCCTTGAAGCATAGGCAATGAAATTTTAATTTTTCATCAACACACAACCAAATAACTTCTTCTAAGTATCATTGAATATGACAAAATGTTCTCCACATGAGGGTAATGTGAGCACGAGCGCAGTGATAAGCCTCCTTTTCAACTCCTTGAAGAATTCTTCTCATTTATCATTCCAAGATAAATATTCTCCCTTCTGAGATAGCTTGGTAAGAGGGTTGGACAATCATGAGAAATTTCTCACAAATATTTGATAATATACAGCTAACCCATAGAAGATATTGATATCCATTACCGATGTTGACCTTTCCTATCCCTCTATTGCAGCTGTCTTGGAGGGATTCCGTGATATCCCATAGCTTGTAATGATATTCCCCATGAATGATACCTCCTTCAACCAGAACTCACACTTGATGTACATTCCATAGAGATTCTCCTTTCGCCAGGTCTCTAGAATAGTTGATGGATGCTCCTCATGATCCTCCTTCGTTATAGAGTATATTTGAATATCATCATTAATGACTACCACAATTTTTTCGAGATAATCTCTAATGACTCTATTGCTCAGATCCACAATGATTCTTTGAGCATTAGTGATTCTAAAAGGAATTAATATGAATTGAGAGTTCTCATATATTATACGAAAAGCAGTGTTGGGGATATATTCATTCTTCACCCTTAATTGATAATATCCCAACTGCAAGTCTACCGTGGAGAAGTATTGTTCTCCATGCAGCTGATCAAACATATCATCAATTCATGTGAGTATATACTTGTTCTTTATCGTCATTTTGTTAAGATCGTGATAATTGACGCAATGAAACATTGACCCATCCTTCATCTTGACAAAGGGGACTGGTTCACCCAATGGTGGAGAACTTCGGTGTATAAACCCATTATCCATATTCTCCTATAGTTTTTTTCTTCAGCTCTCTAGGCTCCACAATATCCATTCTATATGGTGTTTTGGATATTGTAAATTCCCTAGGTATAAGGTGACTGAGAATTGAATATCTCTTCTTGGAGGAAGACCAGAAAATTCTTCGAGAAACTCTTCAGCGAATTCCCTAACAATTGGCATACCTTCATGGATGGATTCCTCCATAGACTCAATCGTCTAATCTAGATACACATACTCATAGTGCAATAATATCCATGCTTGAGATGATGGATCTAAATAATATTCATCATCCTCCTTGCACGTTTATAGAATATGTGGTCGATTCTCCACATTGAAAGTGATTTCCCTCTCACGACAATTTATGTTGGCTCTATATTGGGAAAGCTCATCCATGACATGAATTGTATAAAATTATACCATAGGGAGTATAATGAGGTTCTCCCTGATTTTCAATCCACCGATTATTTCATGGTAAGAGTTATATTTATGTAATGCAATGATTGGCCCCTTTGTCGTAATGACCGACATCATTGCTTCCATGATTTGTACTGGTTTTTGGATTGGTCTACTAAACATTCAGGATATATAATAATGCATATAACCTGAATCAAAATGAATGTTTTCTATTATTGGATAAATAATTACCATAGCTATCTCCACTTTGTTTTCGGGGTTCACTTCAGAAGTAGTAATAAAAAAACGTTCCCTTGCTGTCTTGAAGTTTGTTGGTTTCCTTTAAAACCCTTGTCTTAGGGAACTGATATGGAATATGTCGTCATTATTTTTAGTTGATGCAATGAACAATTCATTGAGAGTCAAACAGAGCATTCCCCTCCTCTGTCATAGTCCTGGGTTTTTCTTGTTAGTCGTTAAAAATAAGGTTTCATTCTCTTCCACAACTAAATAATTTCATCATCCCCTTAACGAAATATCCATGGTCATTATTTTTGCACTTTTGGAAAGTGGGGTGCTGGATATTCTTAGCACCATTTGATTTATCCATAAGATCTCCAGAAATGAAATCCACATTATGATTCTTACCCCCCATGATACCCCTAATATTCAACGATCTCCATTTCGACCTTGAGTGTTAATCAGACAATTTCCTCATAGCTGCCGAAGTTACGGAGCACGAGGGCTTTTGTGGGCTACATTTCATCCCACCAAAGAAGCTGTCAAACTTGCATTCGGGGTTAACGAGAAAACTGGAGGTGTATCGTGAAACCATTGTGATGTTTTCCTCATACACTCTGATGTATTTTTCGTGCTTTTCCTTAATGTAAAGTATGTACCCTTCCATCTTAAACCGGATGGTGCGTAGAAAATATTTTAAAAAATCATCCAGAAATCCTTCCATTCCAACGCATCAATCACCTCATCAGGATTTTTATTTTTGAACAATTTCCACCATTGACCAGATTCACCCTCCATATGATATGTATCCAGGAGAACCTTCCCTTTTTCTGAACATTGAATGATGGAGATGATATTTTCAATGGATTTGATAAATTTCTCGAAAATTGAGAGATAAGATCATCCATTAAAAATAAGAGTCCTTTGTTTCATAATTCTCTCGATTGCGACTTGTTCATCCTTATGGGGGTTAAATGTTCCTCTTGACCCATGTTTCTATTCAATATATGAGTTATCTAGGAGTGTATTGTTAAAATGTTAGTGATTCCCTTTCGGGGAAGCAATGGTTTAGTTGTTCATAAATGACATTATATCTTTTTCAATGTGTGAAATGAAAAGAATAAAATGACAAGTTATATGAATAGATAAATAATTATTTAATTAATTTCATAAATATTTAATTTATATAATATATTTTTATTAATCCTTCCACTAATACATTCTATATAGGTTGTGAATGAATTGAACCACTTTGATGTTATAGTAGTCCACACATCCTAAGGCAATGATATCATATTCCAACAAACCAAAAGAAAAGAAGTTATGTGTTATATAATTATTATAAATGTATTGATATATTATAAATTTCATATATATTATATAAAAATATTATTTACATCATAATAACCAACCATTACATGAGGATAAGGAGAGATGAATGACATTGTTTTGCAAGGTGGTAGTTCTGCATACACATATACACCAATTTCAAAAACAATTTGATGCAAGTGTGTGTGGGTATAGGTCGAACCTGTTGTACACTGTGTTTCATTTGTTGTCAATAGGGTTTCAAGGATTGAATGAATGACAAAGACTTTCAATATGTGAATGACAAAGGAAGTAATGGTGATGGTTATGTTGTCAATAATATGTCAAGGATTGAATGGATGACAAGGAGTGTCAATATGTGAATGAAAAAGGAAGTGATGGTGATGGTGATGATTGGTGAATGACCATGTTACTAAGAAGCATGTCACATAGGAGAATCACTATGTGACATAGGAGGTAATGGTTGAAACATTCTCTGTACCAAAACAGAATATTTTTGAGCTGAATTTAAGTTCAAAGAACTTGTATCAAGAAGATACAATGTCACACCATTGTTATAAGTCCATTCATTGTCTTCACAATGCTTGAGGAGAGAAAGGAGATCTATCCACATCACTAAGTTGATGAATTGAAGAAGGTCCATCCATATATACTCTGTGGATGAGGGATGATGTGAATGAGATCAATCAATCTTACTAAGTGGATGAAGTAAAAAAATGAACCATCCACATCTACTAAGTGGATGATGTGGTTTGAAGAAGACCATGAACTATCTCTTAGTGCATGAGTATTTGAAGATGATCCAACCTCATCTCTGATTGGATCATTGAAGAACAACACTGAAGACACATTTGATTCAAGAGTAATGGTTGAAGAAGAAACTTCAGGGATTTCCTTTTAAGTGTAGAATATAGGTTGAGAGGACTATATAATTCTAATGAATAAGTGGAGGTGAAGGATAGGGGAATGGAATGAAGAATACTTGTTCCTACTTGGTTATTTAACCAAGTATTCAGGGTAGAGCTTATGCAAAAAATATGGCAACTATTGGGCCAGCCATAGGGCCTCAACCCAAGGCACATGTGGGACTAGGTCACCCTACCCATGGGGAAACCCTAGGGGCCAGACCAATAGCGGTCGGGCCATGTGTAAGCCCAAGCCACGCGGAGGTCAAGCCCACGCAGCGTGGGCGCCAAGGGCGTTCCCGTGGAAGAGCATAGTGGGTCCTAGAGCGCTCCCGAAATAGCATAGTGGTCGCTAGAGTGAGCCCGTAGGAGAACCGATGCGGGGCGGCACCAGAGGGGGGAGAGGAGAATTATGGGCCGATGTTTAGAGGATCTGTTTGTTAAAACGTACACGAACCGCGATTCGTTTCTATGTACGATGAGTTTTTAAAACACAGAGGAAATCCTGGCCGCTCATCCGATAGCATGTCTGATCACTGCGGTCCATCTCATCCGCAACGTTGTGTTATAATCCTGGTCGTCCGCAATCATTAAACGCAGATCGAACGGCCGTGGCATCCGGTCCTACCTCTCGCTGAGTCAAGGACTCTCCGCGATTCCTCCTGTGAACCAGAGGCACCCGAGCGATGTAGATGGAGCTCCCATCCACCTCTAATGAAGTAGTTGCCTCTAGTGTGTTCATATCCTCTTCACGAACACATGAATGCGTTAAAAGTTGCATTCATTCAATGATATAAAGAATTCGAACTCAGCCGAGGCAAAAGGAGTTGCCGAGGCCACGTGGAACCATGCGAGATTCATGCATGAGAATCGGCCATATGATCCTGAATTCGCACACCAAGAATGAAAGATCTCGTGGTTGAAAAAGAAAAAGCATTCATCCGAGATAAGCGGCATATCATGAACATGGGTTGAATGTTTTTAAAGAACCGAATATCTCGATTAATCAAAGGAACAAATCTCATATGATTCATGGACAGATCTTGAACATCCTCTACCTATAAGAGGTGGAGCCGATTCCTTGAAGGTTGTTGCTGATCACTAGAGAAGAACTGAGGTCACACGAAGCCCCTAGCCTCGCAAAGTCCAAAGATCCATGCACAACCTATGCGGAAGAACAGCCCAGAGCCACCCAAGGCTCTGAGAGACCCTTTTGCACAACCCCTGTGCGAAGGAAGTTTAGGTGGAGGCCACCCTGTGTTCTCCCTTGTGCGATAGGGAAGAATTAGGGCCTTGTGCGTCCGCTTCCCGCAACACATGCGCGGTAGCAAGTGGCCGCGCCCCACGCACCCTCTGTGCCTACAGACTCTCACGATAGGAGGAAGCCACCGTGCCACCTGCACGGTAGGAGGGAGCTACCGCGCCTGTGCAACAGAAGGAGTTGCCGCACCACCCGCGCGGTAGAATCCACTCCCGCACCCTTCGTGGTCGAAAGCAGGATTTGGCCGCATACTTGAACTCCCTCCTTTGAAGTGGTGCTAAAGTGGAAGGCCACACCCACTTGGGTTTGTGTGTGTGTGTGCACGGGTTGAAGAAGGGAGGTCATGTCTGTAAAGTGGAGAGGAAGTCCACAACACACCTTGGTTGTGTGTGTGTGTTCAAAGTGGATAAGAAGGCCACAACACACATTGTGTGTGTGTGTGTGTGCAAGAGGAGGAAGGCCACACCATCTTTGAGTGAGTGTGAGAAAAGAAACAATAAGGTCGAAGCCTTAGTATGTGCACAAGTGAAGGAGGCCATACCTCTTGTGTGTGCCCAAGTGAAGGATGAAGATACAAGCATATCCATGCATGTATGAATAAGTGAACAAGTGGGTGAACACCTTGAGATGAAAGAGAGAAGGATAATTTCACACCAAAGAACAACACACAATTTGGTGTGTGTGAGAAAGAATAAAAGAGTGTGACTCTAAGACGAAGGTGTGTGCGCTAAAATAGTTTACACCCTTTTAGGGTTTATCACACCAAGAAGAAAAGGGGAGAGAATGCTTGCATGCATGCACATGCACACATAAAAAAAGTTTAAATAATTGTGTGTGCATTTGAGAATTCCAAGAACAATGGTTCATGAAGATGTTTGAGATTCCATGCGATTCATGCATGATGATTGAGATCCCAGTAAAACATTTCATGAAGATTCATAGATTCCATGCAGTCAGTGCATGATGTTGAATTGAAGAGGGACTGAAGACAGACTGAAGTTAAAGACATCATTTATCTGTGTTTTTCAGTAGTTGAGAAGACCAAGATGATTGAGTGGGCATACTCAGTGCATGAAAATATTTTCCAATCAATATTCTTGATGATAGAGCATGGGTCATCCTTAGAATAAGGAGATAAAGCCCGAGAAAAGAAGAGATGTCCTAGACAATAAAAGTGATCAGAATAAGTGAGAAAGGCCAACAGACCTTACCCAAGTTTGTTGACGACTCTTAATGAGATTAATGAAGAAGAGATACTCGTGTGACTCGATGAGCCAGGAGAAGACCCTCTGTGAGACTCAGGGTAGAGATGTCTTTGGTGGAAGTTGAAGCAGGCCAGTGGGACTCTTGTAACACTGTGCGATGCAGAATAAAGAACCTCATGTGGGACTCAGGAGAGATACATTATGACTCTGTATCTACCATTATAATTACTAACTGAGTTATAGTGGAGAAACCATGTTGGGGCGTTTAACCAGCATGGCAAGGACGTAGTCCTTTGGAGCCGAACCTAGTAAATCCTTGTGTCATGTGCCTTTACATTTACCACATCACTCGAGGAAAGGATGAGAGATACAAGAAGAGTGTATCGAGGCCTTAACAAGCCATAGAGGATTAAATGATAAAGAACCAATTAGTAAAAAGTTTAAAAGGATCACTAATTCACCCCCTCCCCCTCTCAGTGATCACACTGATCCGGACACTTCAATTTGTATCAGAGTTAGGTTCCCTATAAAAGATCCAAGATAGTCTTTATGAAGTGCATATTTGAATAAATGAGTGAACAACCTCAAATAAAGATATTTTCCAAGACTCAGAAAAATAGAAAGAAGAAACAGGCCAAGAAGATGAAGAAGAATATTACTACTAGTAGAGAAACACCTTCTATTGAAGGTAATGTGAAATTCAAAAAAAATGAAAATTCCTTTTATCACTCGTATGATGAATCATTCTCTAGCTGTGATGATGATGGAACGATCAATGATCTTCTAAATGCACTCAAATATCTTCGGAAGATAGTCCCCAAGGAAGTGGAAAAGTGTATTTCTACAAGTATCCATGATCTTAAAGAAGAAAAATTACAGCTAGAAGAAGGATCCAATTCAATGGAAGATCAATTGACATGAAGGGTTGGCATAACCAACACTCTCACAATGCTGGTGAATTCTATAGATGAAACCATTTCCCTTTGCAGTGAATGAATTGATGATGTAACTGAAGAACTAAAAAGAAGCATTTGTGAGAAATAATTCTTTGAGATAGTGTTTAAAGATGTTTTCCATGCATTGGAAAAGAGGCACAAAGTTTCAATGGTTGTCAAAAAATGATCAACTAGAAGATAAAGTGTAAAGGGTAAAGGAGCTTCAAAATTCACTACAAGAAATGAAGAAGGTGAATGAAGACCAGATAAAACAACTGAAATAGAATTGGGAAGGAAGGATGAGATTTTTTGAGGATGAGAATAACTCTCTCAACATGAAATTCTTAGAACTGGAGGTGATATTGAAAAATCAGAAATTACCCAAAGTCGAAACCTCCCAATTAGCTGCAAGAAGAAATGTTGCCACTCTAGTGTTCATTGACAAGGATGATTCCAAAAAGAGGACATATTCGAATGAAAGGGAAACATATTCCCAGAAGAAGGTACCATCCATACCATCTTGTACTGATGATTCTAAATGTGGTTCCACAAAAATTTCAGGATGGAAGATTAACTCTAAACAAGTATGGATGAAGAAGATGAATAAAGATATCTCTCCTGAAAAAACACAGCAATTCAAGAGAAAGACACCACAATAAGAAGAAGTCAAGAAGACAAGATTTTTTGGTCAATGTTGGTGTTGCCACATGTATGGGAAATGTGAAATGTATTGCTGGTACAATCCTCTAAATGAAAAATCATAAAGGAAGCACATGCCAAGGGGGAGCAATCCAGAGAAGAAGGAGCAACATCCACAGGTCCAAAAACATCTGTTTACTACAAACAGATTTGGAATGTTTGATAACATCTGGGATGAAAGAAAAAGTGGTCATAAGAATGATATATACCAATCTCTCAATGTTTCCAAAGTTGAAAAGAAGAGAAGATCACAGAACCTATCTAAGAAAGAAGAAGTATCCTTGGGTAGCAAATAGAAGAATGTTGAAAATGCTCCCAATACGATTTTACAAAAGAAAGAGAAGTCCTAGGATTTCAAATCCAAGAAGGTTGATGCATCTAGAAGGACTAACAAGAAAAAAATTCTTCTACTGTGGAAAGAAAGGTCATACCATGGATCTTTGTAATCAATCCATCGAACTATATTGAAGAAAACTGCATTCTACTGGACAATCAATCCAAAAGAAGAAGAAGGGATTGATTTAAAATAAGATTCCTAAGAAAGGTAACTTAAAAGCATCAAAGGAACCATGTGGAAAATCCAAATCTGAATCCTCACTTACAAATGACATATTGATCATCTGGCCAGAAGATTTGAAAAAAATGAGAAAGGAAGAAAATGAACATGCCAAATCTTGTGCAAAAGGGAAAAAAATATTTCACATGAAGATGATGTTCTGTGTGTGAGGTGCAATAAATCTGGTCATATTAGTAATAAATGCATGACACTCATTCCATCTGGAAAAGAATTCTTCAAGAGAATGAGTATTGCACCAGGAGATTCTAGTGCTCAGAAGGCACATAGAAAGAGAGGAGTCACACACAAAGAAGTTGAATAGGTTTTATGTTCCACACCAGCACAAACATCATTGAAGATCAAATGTGAAAGTGTGAAAAATGGAGAAAGTGGAACATCTCGGATGAGAGAATCTTCTCAACCTTGTTGTTCAAACTGATGAACCAAGTTGGTTCCATCTTATTCCCTAATCACTTGTATATACATGTGCTTACATTTCAGGGAATTGAAGATGATGATCACTATAAAATTGATAATGGTATGGAATGAATGGGGTGCACCCCTGAAGGGGGGCTAATCTGTAGAAGATGATATTTTGGGATTCATATAGTCTTGTGAAAAATAACGTTATTCCAATAACACATTAATCCCTTGTTTCTTATTTGTATTTAACATGTCAATTAAGTGGGAGCAATTGATTGAAGACAAATGGAAGAAAGGTGGATCTTTATCTTTCTCCTGAACTTTCTAATTAATTTGGTGAAGTATGTGAAGGATTTAACAATTCATTGATATATCTGAAAAATTTCGACCCCTTGAAACCGAAGCATGATATCACATGTATAGTGAATTGTGGACAACATTGAATTCCTTGGTTATATCACTCTTGTTTTCTACACCAGGCTATCCCAAATATACTTAGAGATGATTTAATAAAGGCTCTTTGCTAAAGTGATCATGTGACATCATCCGTCTCTTAGTGATTTTCAAGAAGATTCTATTCCAATGGAGGAAGAAATATTTTTAAGAGACCACAACACACCTTTGCATTTGGTTGCCAATAGGGGGGGGAAAGCATGTCACACATATTGACCCATTCATATGTGATCTAGTGATATTGACAACAAATACAAAGGGGGATATTGTTGTTCACTGTGTTGCATTTGTTGTCAATAAGGTGTCAAGGATTGAATGGATGACAAAGAGTGTCAATATGTGAATGAAAAAGGAAGTGATGGTGATGGTTATCATTGGAGAATGACCATGGTACTATGAAGCATGTCACATAGGAGAGTCACTAAGTGGCATATGAGGTAATGGTTGAAACATTCTCTATACCAAATTAGATGATTATTGAGCTGATCTTAAATTGAAAGAACGTCTATCAAGAAGATATGATGTCACAACATTGTTAGAAGTCCATAAATTGTCTTCACAATGCATGAGGAGAGAAAGGAGATATATCCACATCAGTAAGTGGATGAAATGAAGATGTTCCATCCATATCTACTATGTGGATGAGGGTTGAAGTAAATGAGATCCATCAATCTTACTAAGTGGATGATGTAAAAATGAACCATCCACATCTACTAAGTCGATGAAGTGGTTTGAAGAAGAACATACACTATCTCTTAGTGCATGAGGATTTTAAGATGATCCAACCTCATCTCTGATTGGATCAGCGAAGAACAACACTAAAGAAACATTTGATTCAAGAGTAATGGTTGGAGAAGAACCATCAGTTATTCCCTTTTATGTGAAGAATACAGGTTGAGAGGAGTATAGAATTCTAATGAAGAAGAGGAGGTGAAGGAGAGGAGAATGGCATGTACAAGACTTGTTCTTACATGGTTATTTAACCATGTATACAAGGTGGATCATATGAAAAAAAAATATGCCAACTATTGGGCCGGCCTTAGGGCCTCAACCCAAGGCACATGTGGGACTAGGCCACCATGCCCATGGGGAAATACAGGGTCCATCCCAATAGCGGCCGGGTCGTGTGTAAGACTGAGCCACGTGGAAGTCAATCCCGTGCAGCGTGGGTGCAAAGGGCGTGCCCGTGAAGGAGCATAGTGGGCGCTAGAGTGCGCCCGGAGGAGCATAGTGGGCACTAGAGCGTGCCTGCAGGAGAACCGGTGCGGGACGGCACCAGAGGGGGGAGAGGAGAATTCTGAGCCGATGTTGGGAGGAGTTGTTTGTTAAACCGTGAAAGAATCGTGGCGTGTTTTGATGTGGGATGAGTTTTTAAAATGCGGAGGAAATCCTGGCCGCTCATCTGATCGCGTGTTTGATCACTTCTGTCCATCTCATCCGCGGTGCTGTGTTATAATCCCGGCTGTCTGCGACCATTAAATGCTGATCCAATGGCCGTGGAATCGTCTCCTACCTCTCGTCGAGCCGAGGACTCCCCGCAATTCCTCCCACGAACCAGAGGCACCCGAGCAATGTAGATGGTGCTCCCGGCCACCTCTGATGAAGCTGTTGCCTCCAGTGTGTTCGTATCCTCTTCATGAACATATGCATGCGTTATAAGTCACATTCATGAAATGAGATAAATAATTCAAACTCAGCCGAGGAAAACAGATTTGTCGAGGCCACGTGGAATCATGAGAGATTCATGCACGAGAATCGGCCATACGATCTGGATATCGCACACCAAGAACAAAAGATCTCGTGGTTGAAAAAGGAAAAGGATACATCCGAGATATGCGACATATCGTGAATGTGGGTTGAATGTTTTTAATGAACTGAATATCTTAATTATTCAAAGTAATAAATCTCAGACGATTCATGGACGGATCTTGAACATCCTCTACCTATAAGAGGAGGAGCTGATTCCTTGAATGATGTTGGTGATCACTTGATAAAAACGGAGGTCCTGCGAAGCTCCTAGCCTCGCGAAGTCCGAAGATATGCACACAACCTACGCAGAGGAACAAACCAGAGCCACCTGAGGCTCCGAGAGACCATTTTGTGAACCCTCTTCTATCAAAACTTGCGCGGTAGCATGTGGTCACCCCATGCGCGCCCTCTGTGCCCGCGAACTCTCGCGACATGAGGAAGCCACCTTGCCACCTGCGCGGTAAGAGGGAGCTGCCGCACCTGCAAGGTAGAAGGAGTTGCCGCACCACCCGCATGGTAGAAGCCACTCCTGCACCCAGCGCGGTTGAAGGCAGGAGTTGGCTGCATCATTGCGCGCCCTCCTTTGATGTGGTGCTGAAGTGAAAGGCCACACCCACTTGGGGTTGTGTGTGTGTGCACGGGATGAAGAAGGGAGGTCATTTGTGCAATGTGTAGAGGAAGGCCACAACACACCTTGGATGTGTGTGTGTGCAAAGTGTAGAGGAAGGCCGCAACACACACTGGTTTTGTGTGTGCAAGAGGAGAAAGGCCACAACACACACTGGTTGTGTGTGTGCACGAGGAGAAAGGACACACCATCTTTGAATGTGTGTGAGGAAAGAAACAATAAGGCCAATGCCTTAGTTTGTGCACAAGTGAAGGAGGCCATACCTCTTGTGTGTGCCCAAGTGAAGGAAGAAGATACAAGCATATCCATGCATGTATTAATAAGTGAACAAGTGGGTTAACACCTTGAGAAGAAAAAGAGAAGTAGAAATTCACACCAATGAGCAACACACAATTTTGTGTGTGTGAGAAAGAATAAAAGAGTGTGACTCCAAGAAGAAGGTTTGTGTGATAAAATAGATTACACCCTTTGAGGGTTTATCAGACCAAGAAAAAAAGGGGGGAGCATGCTTGCATGCATTCACATGCATAGGTAATCATAGTTTAATTAGTGTGGGTGCATTTTAGAAGTCCAAGAACAAAGTTTCATGAAGTTATTTGAGATTACATGTGGGTCATGCATGAAGATTGAGATCCCATGAAAATATTTCATAAAGATTCACAGATGACATGCACTCATTTCATGAAGTTGAATTGAAGAGAGGCTGAAGCCAGACTGAAGTTAAAGACATCATTTATCTGAGTTTTTCAGTAGTTGAGAAGACCAAGAAGATTGAGTGGGCATACTCAGTGCAAGAACATATTTTCCAATCAAGATTCTTGAAGACAGAGGTCGGGTCATCCTTAGAATAAGGAGATAAGGTCTGAGGAAAGAAGAGAAGTCATGGACACTACAAGTGATCATAAGAATTGAGAAAGGCCAACAGACCTTACTCAAGGTTGCTGAAGACTCTTGAAGACCTTAAAGAAGAATAGCTACTCATGTGACTCGAGGAGCCAGGATAAGACCCCATGTGAGACTCAGGGTGGAGAAGTCTTTGGTTGAAACTGAAGTAAGCCTGGGGGAATCTGGTAACACTGGGGGATACAGTATAAAGAACCTCATGTGGGACTCATGAGAGATACAATGTCACTTCGTATTGACCATTGTAATAACTAAACGAATTATAGGGGAGAAACCATGTTGGGGAATTTATCCAACATGGCAAGGATGTAGGCCTTTGGAGCCGAACCTTGTAAATCCTTGTGTCATGTGCCTTTACATTTACTGAATCACTCGAGGAAAGGCTGAGAGATACAAGAAGATTGGATCGAGGCCTTAACAAGCTATATTGGTTTAATTGATAAAGAATCAATTAGGAAAATGTTTAAAAGGATCACTGATTCACCCCTCCCTCTATTAGTGATCACAGTGATCCACGCACATCAGAACCCATAAAACAATTTTTTACTATATTTATGATTATATAGTTATTATATATTAATGAAATATTAATAATTTAAGGGGTGTAGATGTAAATTAAAAAAGGGATCATCGAATATTATTACCTATTATTTGAGTAACTATTTTTTATTTTCATAAAAAGTATTTTATGGGTTTCTTTAAACCCATTTTGTGAATTTTGGGATGATAGTATGGATTATGGGACGATTTTGAGGGTTTTGATTATCCAAAGGGCATGAGATGTGTGATGAATTTGGGGGGTGGGTGGAGATATATAGTGTATATGGAGAATTGTATATTTGAAAAGGTAAACACAACTGGGAGGTGTCTGTTACATATTGTGTCTCGAAATAATGAACAAAAATATATTAATATGGGTATACATTCTTATAATGTCCCTAAAATGTGTTTTGGACATGATCCTTGGTCATTTGGCCACTTAAGATCAATTTTTGATGACAATAAAAACTCATTTATTTTCCATAATTTTTTATAATAAGTTTTAATTTCATTCATTAATAGTTTTGGTAAGAAACTAAGATTTTGATATTATAAATTTAAAATTATGATTATTAAAAAAATTCAATTTATTTTTAAAATTTTCCATAATTAATATTTTTGATATTATTTTAAAATTAATCCCACCGATGGGATGAGACAATATGTTTTTCAAAGAGAAATGATAAAATGCTTCTTTTATTTTTATGCCTAATTTCAATGTGAAAATTATTCAAATGATATAAATTTTATTAAATTATATTAAATTAATCTAATTAAAATTTTTAATAAATTAAAAATATAAGTTAATATAATTAATTATTTATATGATTATTGTGTATTCAATTAAAATCCAACGTACTTCATTATTCAAAAAAAATATTAAAGGTCTCAGAAAAATTCCAAAAAATAAAAAATACAAAATTATGATATTATGATTTCAAAAATTAATTTATTTTCAGTTAAAAATTAAAAATTATCTAAATTCATATTTATGTCATGTCTTCCAGCAAATTTTTCTAATTTTTATTAAAATATTCCTATTTTATGCATAAAATTGTATTTATTCTTGTATTAAGAGTATAAAACATATACGATGACCTGAAAATTATTTTAATAAATATATAACAAATAAATAATATTAATATTTTTCAAAAATAGTTATTAATTTAATTTATTAATAAAAAAATACCTTTTGGTTGTAAATATACTTTTTCAAAAAACATATCGTTTAAATTCATGATATTTTTATATTTATTTTTTCACAACAAAATTCATTATATAATCACGTTTATTTAAAATAATCATAGATTAAATAATTATATTCAATTGTTCTATTCTAATGGCTAAATGATAACTATCATAAGAAATATTAATATTATATTTTTGTTTTGTAAAACATAGTAATGCATGTAACTCATGATTTTTAGATAGTCAATGTAACATGAAACTCATGATAAAAATTTTGTTTCATGACATGAGCAGAGATGAAAAGGATGATTGTTTTCTACTTAGTGGTCTACATTGTCTTTAGCATCCAGTTATATTATTGTTAGTTAAATAAGGTGTTTCCTAGTTTTCATGGCTGTATTCTTCATAGTGTATTTGATATTATTGATGGAATTCATTGATATTTTATTTTGTAAATCTTTATAACTTGACAAAGGGTGGACGGACCGATTTAGAAAACCAGATTCTTTCATCCCACAATGGATGATAAAATATGTGATTGGTGGAGCACAATGTTGGTTGAGGATAGATCTGATCATATATCATGGTGGTGGTGACTGAGAGGAATGATATGTGTCAATTTAAATGGTTTAAGATTGACATTAATGAAGCTCAGTAGAAGACAATGAGGATAGAAAATGTGAAAATTGATCATAGATCCTATTCGGTGGCACTTGTGTAGAACGATCTATGTCATGTTGTATCAATGGATACATATTTGAATGGATACCACCAAGATGTGGACATCCCAGAAGCCTCATTTGAGGAATGTTGTTCTGCAATTGTTCCTTTGGAATATGATGCCGAAAATATTCATAAAAATAGTGCTATGACAATAGGTTTCGGGGATTGGTCAATCTCTTATCAATATATCAATAAATCTGAAAACTTCCACCATTAATTTGGGTCATGAAAATGCTAAAAGTGATTTGAACAGATGATATTTTAGTCATATGATGGATGAAATTCCATATTATATTGTGAATAAGTGAAACATTTCTCATGTTATTCCTAATATCAATGATATATTTAATATATTTAATATTTTCATCTACTCCATTATTACTAGGATTTATCTTTCTTCTGGTGGAAGGCTTTGTAAATTTGAATATTTGGTTGAAAATGAAGATTATATCTAGAAATAATATGAGTGGATATGTATATCCATGGGTAAGGAATTTTTCCACATCATTTTATCAATACACTAAATTAAGAATAGGGAATGGTCGGTCTGTTGAATTCATTTAATGTCTAGGGATATTTTTAATCAAGAATTGGTGTTTTTGGTTTTACACATTTTCATTAAAAATTAACACTGATCCTATTTTGATATTAATTTTTGGTCATAACTTGATCATATGGAATCATAAGAATTTATATTATATAGCCACTATTGTTGATATTCCAATAAAAATTGTTATATAAACTGAGGCCGCCATGTTCAGCCATTTTTCTACAGTCCTAGTGGAGGTTTACATAAAACTTTTCTACATTGATATTATAGTTTTGTTAGAATTTGATGTAGAAATCTCTCTAAAGGTGAAATATAAAATACTTCTCACTTGTGTTATGAATTTAAAATAATTGGACATTTCAATGTAACATGTCATAAACAATTGATATTCATATATTTCTGTAATAAGGGTATCATAGTACATCTTCTAGGAAGAAGTTGACGATTTAAAATACTAAGAATAATGTAGATCATGTCATAAGTAGACATGAATTTGTTAGGAAACCTATTTATGAAGTTATGGTTAATGATTTTAAGTAGACCGCTTCTTCCTCGATGATGGGACATGGTCCTATGATTACTATTGGAACAGGAATTCCAAATATTGGAATTAATGTTTTTTCCAATGTTTGGCCCACATCCAGAAAAGAAGGTGCAACAGATAAATAATAATCATATATTTAATTGGAATGTGTATTTATGTATTTCTGATACCAACTTGTGTGGTAATGTATTTCAGTAGGAGATGGTAGATGGTGATAATTTAATAAATCATTAGGATGGTTCAGAGTACATTACTATAGAATCTCATTTATCACAGGGATGCATGAAAATGATGAATTCCAGTGTTTCAAACCTGATTGATGATGGATTCAATCAAAATGATGCATAAAAAATGTTTATTATCATAAAGAGATATATAAAATCTTAAATTCCACCAGAATATATGAAAATTTGGGAATCATCTCTGATGATTAATGGTAGAATTGAAGTAACCCCTATGAAGGCATCGAGCAGTGTTGTCCATGACTCATTTAAGGATGCATTCCTAAATAAGAATAAAAAGGTAGTTTTCTGTGAGGGATTCACTCCAGATCCTTCAAAGAGAAGTTTGTTAAAGGACTATTATATCCCACAAAATATTGGGTCTACCAAATCATTATCTATGTAATCAGAGAAGATCAATGCAGAAATCCATATGATCTCAAATCATGGTGAGACTCAATATGAGTGTAAAACTATAGATGATTCTGAATGTGGAAATGTAAAATCTTTTTATGATCTTAATCTCAAATTGAACACACCCATTTCATTACTTACTTTTCTTCATTTTTAATAAATCATTTGAATCTTTTCATCTAGATTGTATTCTTTCTGGTAATCATGGTGTGGCATAAAATTAAATCAATGTTGATCATTAATTTTAATAGAATATATTAATGAATTAAAATTAATTAAAAGGAATTTATTTCTTAAAATCTTTAAATGTTATATCTTTTTCCAATAAAATGAATTTATCCATCAAAATTTTCATAGTTTTCAATGTATTAACACTTTTAGAATTCCATTATTGAATAAAAATTAAAAATAATGTTTAATAAAACATCATCCGAAAAGGGTAATGTGGGAACTATAATGTTCACCACACATTACACAATAACTAGGATTTGATATATGAGAAACATAGGCTGGAATGGAGAAAATTAAAATTATAATAATTATATAGTGTAATTTATTTTGTTGATAATAATGAAGATTCTGATCAATGAAATAATAAGGGCCTCAATAACATAAACATCTTAACATAAAAAGACTATCAATTAATAAGAATTAGAATAATAAGGATAAAACATTTTATATAATATCCATTTGATATAATTAAATAATTTTATTACCATCTTGACCAATAAGAAAATAATATACTTATTTACTGAGTATAATTTCATTCTTTTATCAATTTCAATAAAAATATAATATTTTATATCCCAATGAAGAGTATTAAATTTGAATTCATACCTCTTGATACACAATAATAATCATTTAATTATGAAATAACCATACAAGGTAAAATAAAACTATTCCAAATATCTTTAGACATTAACAAAATGAAAATTGTATGAACATAGTAAAATAATTCCATAAATGAATAAATATTAATAAGACAAAACAAAATTTCGAAAATTAAAAAGTATTTACAAAAGGTAAAACTAAATCATTCGATAAAACTAAATCCAAAATAACATTAATAAACAAAAAATACATTATTGATTCCTCCTAAATGGTTATCCCATACCTTCTATATTTGAATCCCAAATTTTGCGATCTTTTTCTGAATTATAATAAGTCAGATAGTAACTGAATCACTTTACAATCATGTGGTTATATATATGAAATTACTTTTATTCCAATAATTACCTCAATATCAAAGATCATATAAACCTTAATTTTATAAATTCCATAATATTTATTTATTACTATATTAATTAAATACATGAAATTAAACCAATGATTTACATATAATTCAACCCAATAAAATATATCCTAATGTATAATTGATATCATCAATGATTTTTAATAGATAACTCCTCCGAAATAGGGGTGTAAGACACTGATGTTCAATAATAAATAATCTAATAGAACTATGATGGTATTAATTACTCTTAATTTAACCTATCATGAAGTCATAATAATATTAAAAGATAAAAAAACTAATCGTTGATAACAAAAACAACAACATCCCTGAACCTGATCACTATACTCTTATGTGGAAATCCACAACAATATAGTCATCATTTTGATGGGGATACTTTTGACCCCAAATTTTCATCTAAACCATATAACATCAAAATTAAAATATAGGTCACATACATATTTAAGGACCTATTATGATTCTAGTTTTATGGAATTTAGACAACCCCAATATAAATAATTTACATGAAATTAAAATGTTATTTCTAACACATAATCCATATTCTCCTTTTCAGAACATTACATCATCATCATCAATATTAAATCCCTTATATACAAAACACATTCAACATCATTCATAAAAACTAGTGGAAAAGGTATCATTTTATGGCTGACCTCAGATGCTTTGTAAGGTTAAACATAAAAATCAAAAATTTAATTCTATCATTTTAAATAAGGGGTCACAAGGAGATAATTAAATAATAAAAGTTTTGGAGTGAGTTATTAAATAACTCATACCCTTCAAATATGATAACATGTAAAATTAAATGTTCATTATAATATTTAATCCTGATACATTTGATAATAATATTGAATATTTGAAATAACATAAATCCATAAAAAGAATACTTCAGGGTATTTTGGTATATTATTTTTATTTTTATTCTTATAAATTGAATATGTTTGTGGTTGAATTCCATACATGTCACTCTTATAATTGGAATAGTGATACGGTCGACTTCCATGAAAAATTAATTGGAGGTATTTTATAGACTCACTCATACCTGACCTATCACAAAAAAAACACTTCATTGATTTTTCGTGTAAGAACAAATCAAATATCCAATTACCTTTGAAAATAATAATATAAAAAATTCATTCATAAAATCATTAGAGAAACCAATAACCCCTTTAATAACTTGATCAACCCCTGGAAAAGAAATGGGTTCTATAAACAAAACATTGAAACAATATTAACCACTAGAAATGAAATGAGTTCCATAATAATATTGTTGATACAATATTAACCCATGAATGATAAATGGACCCCAAAACAATATCATTGATATGTTATTAGAACATGGAATGAAAATGGGTTATATTATAATGTACATAAAAAATGAATAAGCATTGGAAAACAAAAACGTTGAATAGTATCCTCATTGAAACATGATAAATCCAAGGAAAAGAAATTGGTTCATAATAATCACATTGAAATAGGAATAACACATGAAATGAAAATGGGTTTAATAATAATATCTTTGAAACATGCTTTGTAACACACTGAATACTCTAAATGGGAATTTTTGTGCGATAACGTATATGACATATTACTCCATGATTTGAGGTGAATATAACCAATCGATATATTATAATATATATAATTTATTAAATAAATTTAATATATTCTATATCATTCAAATCAAAAAATACTGAGTTATATTGCGTGACACACAACAATGACTTTGTTCAACAACATTCATTACACACAACACCTAGTTTTACCAAATAATATATATTATTAAAACATTAATATTTAATATAATAAGATATATCATCCTTGTTAAATTTGAATTTATTAATGGGATTAGCTATCTTTTAAAAATATATTTTTTAGAAAAATATTATATGAATTATCAGGTCACTAGATATTTAGAAACGCAAATATATTCCAATTCTATATAAAGGAAATATATTTATGTTTATTCTCACATAAGTGATTCATACTAATAGAAAAATAATTAATATTAGAAAATTATATTGATGAAATATATATGTTATATATTCAATCAAATATTTTTGACATTTATCCATTAAATATGTTTTAATTAAGATAATATCAAACACATTATTATGTATGAAAATGTTATATTTTTATAATGGAAAGCTTGTCACATAGTAATTGAAAACCTATATAAAAATTAAATTTATTCACATTTATAAAAAATATATGAAATAATTAAATAAAAAATTAAATATTATCATAGGTGAATTTTTTTAAATTTTGCTGAGAATTAACATTTTTTATGAATAGTGAGAAATAATTAATATTAATTGAAAACATCCTTTTCATCTATTATTTATAAGAATAATCTATTATTTCAAATAGATATAATGTATAATTAAATAAATTTATTTCCTATTAATAAAAATGATTTCATTAGTTTCTCTTTTACAGTGATATTGGATATAATAATAGTTTACAATTTTCATCATTTTTACATTAAAAACAATAAATGTTTTCACTTTTGTAAGATTTTTTTAAATTTATTTCTACCTTTTTTGAAATTATAATTTTAAAAAATCGATTCCATATTATTAATAATAATAATTTATAATTTATACTATTTTAATATAGTTTTTTGATAAAATATTTGTGAATGTAATTATAAATAATTATAATGATTACACGAATGATTAGCTTATCATGGGAATGAATCTTAATCCATTGGGAAAAATGACATAGTAAAATCATAAAAAAACTTTTTAAATTTCCATATTCTGACAATATGATACATTATGTATAATGTTTTCATTATTTTATATATATGACATGTAGAAAACATGGGTGGAATTACATCATTCAAATATTTAAAATAATGTCAGTCCTCTACCACTATAAACAGGATATCACCCCTCCTATTTATTAGCACATCTCTATCACATTGGCATTCCAAAAAACATAAAAAATTATCTCCCAAAATCCCCATATAGATCATATAGTCATCAAATTGGGAGGAATGAAATGTGATGAATCATTTTGGTATACAACAAAAGGAGTTACCTGAATAAGTGGTAACATTTTTCGACAATGAAATTCGTGTCAATAATTTATACAACACCTCAATAATTTTTAAATCATTATTATATAATAAAATCTGTTTCATAAATATAATGATATTGTTTTTAGTTAATATTTATACCCACACATTCACATACATCAGTAAAATGGGATATGTAATCATTGATAGTTTGTACGGTGGACTATCTATTAACGCACTGATATCGTTCATTTTTTCAATACCACCATTAATGGTTGGAAATAATTTTATATTTTTATATTATATGTGATATATATAGTATTTATAATTTCATAGTGATTAAGGTATTTTTTATGACACTTGACTTCATTCTTTTCGTTTGGTGAAAATATGATAACATCGTATATAGACGTGTGGACTATCTCCCCCTCAAAGCGATGTGATTCGATCACACTATATTTGAAATGTATAGAGGATTGTCTTTGTAATATTATTAGAAATATATATGATAATGTAATTATAAATTATATATATATTTATATATATCATATAAATTTCAATTTTATTTAAAAATAATAAAAAAATGGAAGTAGAGTTCTTGTGTACGTACGACCTACTGTGTCAACGAATGGTGCACTTATTTTCTATCTCCCAAAAATATGGATTATTAAAAATAAATATACAGTGAATTTATTAGATATTCATATATTTGTTTACATACTAGATATGATTAAATAGTAATTGATGTAATAATAAATAAAATAACATTTAAATACATACTAGAAAAACATGTCATCAAACACCCAAAAGACATAAATAATAAATGATTATTAAAAAATCACTAAGATTATATTATAAGAATTTATTATATTATGTTATAAAAATGGAAATTGTTCTATTTTATTTTAGCTAGTTTCATAAAAAAATATACATGATGTTAAATAATTTTCACTTGAAATGAAATGCAAGGTAAGGGGTTTATTCTCAATTTACATTCCTTTTATAATAATTTTCTAAAATATACTAAATAAATTTAATTTGTTTTATATCCATTAAAATAATAATCTAATATCATTATTCAATTATGCCTTATTATTTTTTATTAATATTTTGAGCTATCTCATATATGGGGTTTTGATTTTAAAATTACTAAGTATGAAAATTTAATGCTGCAATATCACAATCATTTATCGTTTCCAACTTTCTCCCAAAAAATAATATCCTTATGATTTTAATTATTTTAAATAATTTTTAAAATATAATTATTATCCTGAAATGTAAATCATTATTTCCCAAACTATATACCATTTTACATACTATTTTCACATTATCAATTATTTCAAATGTTGAAATATTCATATCTTTTACTAAGTAATGACATTTAATGAAAAGTCATGTTGCTTACTAAATAATAAGATTGTTTGATTTATGATGAATGAATTGCACATGAGCTATATAGGTTTGGGGACATGTAATGTAAGCCCATCAATGATTATGTAGTATCATGAGAATAATTATTTGGCCTAATCCGAGTAGATTAATCTATCCTGAGGATAAATATTTGTGGTAAAGGTATAACATGATAAGGAATAATGAAATTTTATAATTGATCATTTCCATCATTCTGATATTGTTATTACTATACATGATATTATCAATTTGAAAAAATATATCTATGAATATCATTATTATTTTGATGATTATATGGAATTTTTTTTCAGTAATTTATCTTTCTATATTGATTCTACATTATCTAGTCATGATAGTCATGTGTTTTAAAAGAAGGTGTTTCATGTTATTTACCTGCCTATATTTTTTAATCACATTCTTCTCATTTTATTTATTACAATTAATGTGTGTTCATATATTTACCTTTTCATAAATATTAGTCAAATTGATTAATTATTTCATTATCTATATTAACACATATTGAGCATTTCAGCTTAGCATTATATTATTTCCTTCTCCATGGATTCCCTAAATCATACTGAGAATGATTTTACAGGACATGATAAATAGAATAAAGGTATTTTATAAAAAAGAATTTTTTATTTATTTTATTCATTTTTAATAAAATTATCATTTATGAATTTGGTTTACCAAAACTACTAAAATATTTTTTCCTTCATGATTTGAGTCCTTTTGATTCTTAGAATTTTATTGTAGAAGACTTTGGATTCGATCTTACTGAGTATGGGGAACTATAAATAGTATTAGATTAATTTAGTACAATATACTGAAATTAGATTTAGATAACATATATTATAGAACATAACGCCAATATATAATTTGAGAATAAGAATATAAGAATATCAAATAAAATTTATGATATAGATTATGTGGGTCTTTATAAAAATGAATCTAGATTTCATTTCTATATGCGAGTGTAGATATGGAAATGATCTACTTAGGGTTAACTACTAGTAAATGGTGAATCAGGCCTAACTAAGACATAACCTGTTACATCACAATGAGCCTTAATTTTTATATCGTTGGACACTCCTAGGAGACAATATTAGGATAATTCCCATTTTCATTAACAAAATTATAAAAGATTTGAATATATAATTACAATGATTGACCTAGTTTAAACCTATAGTTCCATAGAAAAAAATAATGTTTCATGATTTAGAAAATCCTAAACATGATTATATGGGGTTTTAATCTATGACAATTGTTTCTCAGACAATGATTTCGGTTTTAGTCAATGGATTGTATCTCAAGGAATCAGCATAACATGGAACATAATCGATAAGGTGGAGGGAATAAGAAACCAAATGAGATGTTCATAAGAGTGAAAGATATCATGTGCTAGCCCGATAATTTTTCTATATATATAAATAACAACATATACATTATCCCACTCCCAAACTCAACAATTAATATAATGATGGAGTTTTCTAAGATCTAATGTAGTGAATTACATATAGAAATAGGGCTCGATTTCCATAATACATGAAATGATGAAGGATACACTCAGTAATGTGTATAAATGTAATGTTCAAATTTTTTGTATGTAGGAATGAAGATCATAAAAAACAATGATTGATTAAAAATTATTATTATGATGGATAAAAATAAATCTCTTCATGCAGATTCATTTATAATTGGTTGCTATAAATATGGGGAACATGGGAATTACCCAAGTCAATTCCCACTTACGAAAAATGAAAATTGGACCTGGACAGGCTTGTGTGGATATAAATAGATGAATTGTTTATATTTTTTCGATATATATTATACCATATAAAAAATAATATTTAAAATATAAATTTATATTATTTAAATCATATTTATTAAAGAAATTATATCAATATAGTGTTGATATAAGAATAATCTCATGTAATGTGACATCCCATCACATCAATAAATGATGCGGGGCTTGAACCCTTGGTTGATGGATGATAAGGGAATAATTCCAATAACTACGTTATGAAGTGCTATGATTAATGGGTAATTATTTTTAGTAAAACATATTAATGAATAAATGTTATTGACGAATGGGTGGAATCCATTTTAGAGATTAATGTATTAACATTATTGTTTTAGTAGAATATCTACAATAAAATATAATGAATTGTTTTAGGGGTATTATGATCTGTTAAAATAATAAATTTGTGAATACAAAATGGATGATTCTAGGATATCCATTCTAAGGCTAATGGCTGAATTATGATTTGATTGAAGACCAATAAAATGATGGAATTGTTAAAATGAAAATGAAAATTATCAATAATTTATAATTATTTTATATTAAATATTAATGAAAGGTTTCATCAACATTTGGAAACATATTATAAAACAATAATGTTATCCTAATATATTCATTTTTTAACTGATGATCGTTTAAATCATAATATGTATATAGATTTGAGGTCATCAACTATTGGTTGATAATTCACTTGTTTTTATCATTGATATTAATAACACCCTACAAATTGTTATTTTTTCCACCGTTTATATATTATCACTATCCACTAATGTTAAAATATGTGGAAACCTATAAATATGTAATTTCATGTGAAATATCAACTTCTCATTATTTATTATTTAAAGAAAATTTTAAAAACAAATTAAAATTGTGCGCATTTTAACAAAATATATAATATAAAAAAATTGAATATCATGATCTAGATGAAATTTATAGTATTTAATTTATTTTAGGATGGGAGAATATAACACCCCTAAAATTCTAAAAAGTTCTATTTTTTGATAGAGTGTATGAAACCCAACACTAATTATGGAGAGGAATATAACCAATCAAGAATTTATGGAATATTTAATATTTTAATTAAATTTAATATATAATATATATTTCAATTCATGAAATACTATGTTATCTAGTGTCACACATGATAATGAATTTTTCGACAACATAGGTTACATGCAAGACCATGTTTTATAGAACAAAAATATACAATTAAAAAATTATTATTTCATATAATAATTTATAACATAGATGTTAATTTTTTTTATGAATATGATTATATATATTATGAAAATATATTTTTCACAAAAATATAAAATGAATTCATTGGCTACCCATTAAGTAATAATATGAATACAAACCAATTGAATATAAAGGTAATATTTTTTTATGATCATAATGGGGTTATATAAAAATAAAATAAATTAATCACAATTAATAAATGATATTGATGATATATATATATTAAATATTAAATAAAATATTTTTTACATTCATATCATAGATTTTATAGTCAAAAGATAAGAAAAATCCCAATATTACACATAAAAATTCTATATTTCTATAAAGTATAGTTTTTCATTATTTAATGGTGACCTATTTTAAATATAAATAATTAAACATTTATAAATTTTATATAAAATAATATTAATTTTAAAATAAATCAATTGTAAATTGTTTTTTGATGAATTTATTGTAGTTTTTTGAAGATTCATTTTTTGAAGAATAAAAAAATCTGTTTTAATGGAAAACTTCTTTGTAGTATAATTTATTTTAAAGGGTAAACTATATTTCATATTAATTTAAATTATAAAAAGATCATTCTTTAAAAATTTAATACAATTTAGGTCATTTTAAATAATTTCACATTCATTATTGTATATAAAAACATTTTAGTATTACTAAATTTTTTATTTTAAAAAAACTGCTTTGTTGTACCATCTCATGGATTAATTTTAAATTAATTTAGAAATATTATCTGATAATAATATGAAAAAAAATTCTTCCCTATTTGTAATAAATAATTTTTTTTATTGTAGTGTAATCTATGATTTTTAAATAAAATAGTGAACTTGATTAATATTAATTATACAGATTAAGAGAAAAAATATGTTTACATGGGAATAAACCTTAATCTTATGGGCCAAAATGAACAAGAAACGAGTAATAATTTTAGTTTCTGGTAATATATCGACCATATAATTCCTTTTATATAATTATTCTCATTATTTAATTATCTTTAAATAAAAAAATCCTGGCTGCAATCCCCTTATTAAAAAATATTCAAGAATGTTACTCCTCTTCTATAAAAAGGCACGCACACCTACAACTTATTCACACCACTAAATCTATGTTTTTTCCTAACTACACCCAAATAAGATCCCAATATCCCTCCCCTAATATTTTAACCCCATATAAGAGAATAAATCACACCAATTATTTTTTTGGTATAAAACAAAACAATTTACCAGAATAAAAGGTAAAGCTCTTAAATAATAACTTATGCTTCATTTACTTATCCACCACTTAAATTATTTTTAAATAATTAATATATAATAACCTATGTATCTTAAATATACTTATATGTTGTTATAATAATATTCTTACCTAGTCTTTAACATTCATTAATCTAATGGGACACACAATCATCATTATTTTGTACAGTGAACTACCTCCTCATGAACTGATGTCATTTATTCTTCAAATACAACCTTTTAGGGTTTGAAATAATGATAGATTCATATTTTATATTTTTAATATATATTATATATAATTATTTTTCTCTTTTTTAATTTTTTATATAACACATACCTTCATTCTTTCCATTTTGTAGGAATATGATAACATTGTGGGTGGAATTGTAGACTACCACCTCCTCAAAGTGGTGTGATTCATTCACTTTATAACAGAAATGTATGGATGATTTTTCTAATAAAAAAATTTAACATATATTAATTTTATATGATATTAGATTTATAATTTTCATATATATATCATTAAATTTTCATTATTTTAAATATAAAAAGAAAATGGAAGTAACATTCATGTGTACGTACAACCTACCATCTTTTTGAACAGTATATTTAATTTATGATCTCCAAACATTATGTATTATTATAAATATAAATTTATTCAATATATAAGAAATTTTTAAAATATTATATATTCTATAAGTTAAATATTATCATCTTTATATGAATAAAAAATAAAAAACATTAAAAGCAGTCTAAAAATTAAGGCATGTAATAATAAAAATAGTGAAAATAATAATATATTATTCAGAAATTTGAAAACAATATTATAAAAACATAATATGTGATAAAATAAATTTTATTATGGTTATGTTATTAGTTAATTACATTATTAACACAATACATAATGATATATGATGTTCACCTAAATGGAAATGTAAGGTAATGGATTTCGTCTCAATTTACATTCAATTGAGACTTATTTTTAATTGTATATTAATTCAATTTAATGTAGTGCATACAAATCCAATTTTCCTTTAATATCATTATTGACTAATAACTCATGGTATTTTTAGTTTCACATGGAACTATAACATCAAATGGCGTTTGAATTTAAAATTACCATGTGGTAATACTTATGTTTTCAATATCTGTGTCTATTGTGATTGTTAATTTTCCATAGATAAATTACATCCTTATGATCAATTTTATTTTACATTATATTTCATATAAACATATTATAATTAAATAGATATGATTATTTTTTAAATTGATTAACATTTTTAATGTAATCCCCGTGATGCACCAGTAGTCTCATGAGATGTATCAGTTTGCAAAATCAGAGTAGTTCAATTAATATTGAGACAAAATCATGATGGTAATGGAAACGTGTTACTATGAATCATGATTTTGAATAATTAGTAATATTTATAATTTGTATTAATATGTTAATATCTATTATATTCTCACTATGAAAAAAATATAGATGCATTTCATTCATTTTTTATTGATTAAATGTAATTTGTTTTTCTTTTATTTATCTTTTAATATTAATTTTTCCTTATCTTATCATGATATTTAATTTATTTTAATGTCGTGTATTTTCATTTATTTACCTTACCATATTCATTAATAACATAATTTTTAGTTTATTGATTAATTTGAATGTGTGTTCATATACTTACTAAGACATAATGACAATTCACATTGATTCATTTTTACTTACGCTATATTATCCCTTACTGATTATCTGAGAACACCCATATTTTTATTATTTACATAGTTTACAAGGATGTGTACTATTATATATATCCAGTGATAAAAAATATGTAATAATTTGATTATTGAAATAATATAATGTTTTAATTTCTGTAAATATTTTTTAAGAATGTCTCATGCATGTATATGATCTACAAAGAATAATAAAATCTTCGATCCAAGATCTTTTATTCCATGTAATACATGCAATTTAATGTCATTATACACAATCTTCATAATTACTGGGGTAATGTTGCAAACTTATTTTACCATAGAAATAAATGGGTTCTATAAAAATCAATTTTAATTAATATTAGTATATTCATATAGTAAAGAGGATGGTATCAATAAAAAATTTCCCCTATTAAGAATATGTAAAAAAGGATTTTTGATGTATATTAATGGAAATAACATTAAAAGACCATTAATAAAATTAATTATAGGAATATCCGTTAAAAATTTCAAATTTTGTCACACTACCTTGAAACATTAGAATAATAAGGTTTCTGAATGCATAATGATAAATTGAACTAATAATATGATGAGAATAATGATAATAATTATATAAAATATCAAAGGGGTAGTATATAAACATTAAAAAATTAATTAGTTTTATTAAATGAAATAAGGATCAACATAATAGAAATTTAGAGGAACCAATATAAAACTATGAAGACATCTAAATAAGAATTACCATAAAATATTCCTAAAATTAAACATTAAAATACCATGAATATTAATTAACTCATGATGTAACATTTCAAAATGGTCAGTAAATTCACAACACAAAATAATATATTATTGAATGAGACATAAGTCTCCCAAAAAGAAATGTAATACCAGAAATCCCCTTACAATTATGGTATCATTGGGGTTGGATTAAATGAACAATGTAATTTTGAGTCAGAAATTTAAATAAAAACATTTTTAGCATAAATTTATTAAAAAACAATCATAGGTAATTTCACACACATTTCATACATAACATAACCAATGAGAAATATGTTTAACCTAATTAATGGAAATTGAGTTAAGAAATACATTACATTGAGTCTGATTTTTGATGCATGTCTAATATCTTCCTGAATAATGAAATTATATAAATTATTTACGTACTTATAAACCAATTAATATTTTATTATAACATTTATTTTACTTACCAACAAGTTATATTTAATTACTTAATCAATAATTTTTTAGTCATATGTTTTTATGGTATTTAGATTATTTGACAAAACTGACATTGATAGGATGACAATGGTCAATGAGGTCATTATTCAGAAATAACCATATAAATTAAAATTTAATAATTACAAATTTTTTATACCAATCATACTTTTAAAATCATATAGTAAATATGGAAATTATAAATTGACCAATGTTACGACCATTGATAGGGTAGATCGTACGTACACCTGGTTAACATTATCATATTTCAATGATCATTCTAGATGGATAGTTTGTAATTATTATCCTTATTGAATGAAAAATATATTTATAAACATGATATTATTTAATTATATGTATTTATAAATATCATTCTTTTTATGTGGTAATGAAAAAAAAAGAATCTCATCGCTTTGAGGTGGTCATTGTCTATACATCCACAAATGTAATTATCATCATTTCTATGAGTTAAAAATAAACAATAAAATGATATGTAATATTAAAATATGTTTTATTATGTAATTAATATAATAAATATTTCATTTATATAATATAGTTTCATTAAACATGTTATTTATACATTATATTTAAATAATGAGTGAATCACTTTGCTTTGGGGTGGCTGTAGTCCATACATGAACAAATGATGTTATCATTTTCATATAAAAAATAAAGCATTATGTTCTATGTTATATAATTATTTAAAAAGTAATAATACATTATAAATATCTTATATATTATATAAAAATATTATTTCACTCCAAATTTTCAAACATAAATGGTGGTATTGGAAAAATAGAAGCATCATTCTACGAGGTGGTAGTTCACAAAACACATGAACGACAATTTTATAACTAATTTTATTGAAGTGAGTGAACGATTTGGTCAAATACGTTACACATAAAAATGTAATTATATTTATTACGCTATGTTATTTATATATTACATTAATAATAATTATTAATGTTTGGTATAATGAAATAAAACAAAGGTTCTCGTTAATGATTTTTAACAGTTATTTATGTAAGTCATTTTAGGTTGCACCAAATGAGATCCATGACATTCATTCTGCTCGCATTGGGGATTCTAGTATAAGATAATGTATTTTTTTAGATTATTTTTTTAGTATTTTTTTGATAAAATCTAATATAGTGGTGTGAAGAAGTAGGGAGGGTGACTGTCATTTTAGTGTGGAGAGGGAGTGGTATTCATGTAAATAATATAAAATAAACACTATTAGAATGTATCTTCTACATAATGAGCCAGAATAATGAAAACAATTGTATATAATGTTTATTATTATCAAATAATGTCTATAAAAATGGTTATAGAGATATTTTTAGGTCATTCGGATACTTATTAATAATGTTTATCCATTAAGTAAACACATTTTATTACATAAATCATTGTAAATAATTTTAATTTCATTAACTATTATTTTCTAAAACAAACTTGAAATATCAATAATTTATAAATAATTATTATTCAACATATGTAAATCATTTTATGAAAATCCAAAAAAAATATTTTGTAGAAATCAATTTATAATTAATATAGTGAATGAGATGAGATATCATGTGTTTTATAGAGAACAAGATAGACAAATTAATTGTTTTTCCATGTAATTTCAATGTGAAATTGATTCAACTTATATGAATATATTTATTTAATATACTATTTAACTAATTATACTTTAAAGTAAATTTAAATTATAATTTATCATTTTAAATATTTTATATGAAAATGATGTTTACAATTAAAATATGGTGTCATTCAATATTCATGACAATATAAAATATCATAGAAAAAAATATTTTAAAAATGAAAATTTTAATTTATATCATTTAAAATAATGTTTATTTTGTTAATTAAAAATTATAAAATTATAAAAATTATATTTTAAAACAATTATTCCCTTAATTGGTGGTCAACCTACTAATAAAAAATATAATAATATTATGAAAAATATTTTATTTATTCATATCATAATCTTATAAATATTAGATTATGAATTTAACATTATTTTTTGAATATAAATCATATAAATTTATTTTTTTTATTTAAATAAAAGTGGTTAATTTAATTTATTAATATTAATCTAAATTGTGTTCATAATTTTTTTTTTCAAAGAACACATCCCTTATATTAAATTGAATTTTATTTACATTTTTAATTAATTGCTCACCAAAGAATACATTATAAAATCATGTGTATTCCATATATAAATAACTTATTTATTAAAATTATATCACACCATGAAATAGCTAGGTGATAACTATCATATTAAATATTAATTTTATATTTGTGTTTTATTATACACAATCTTTTAGGTTACACACATTATCGAAGAGACTAAATTTTATGTGCAACACATGAAACACATGGTGTTGTAAAAAATGAAATATAAATAACGATTTTCATGTAACACATGCTATCAAATAAATTTTAATAATATTAAAAAATATATTTGATAATGTCATTAGATGTTACATCTTAACACCATTAATATTAAATTCTCCCAAAAAATTCATAATGGTTATAAAATAATAATTATTTTTATAATTCTATTATTGAAAACCATTTATAAAATTCTTAGTAAAATATACTTTGAAAAAAGGTAAATTAAGAAACATAAAGGTAACCAAAATTTAAAAATTAATAGGATTTCATTTAAGGTGGATACAAGTCAGCACATAAGAAAAGCATAAATAAATATAGAGAGTTATTGAGTTAATTGATCATAAACAAGTTACTTATCATTGAAAAATAAAGGGCTTAAAAATTTTAATTTATTTTATCGAAAAGACCATTGGTTTATCAAAACTGAATATACTATGATAATACATTTTATTCATGATATTTTTCAAAGAATTAAGTAAATATCTAACAATCATGACTAAGATAAAAAATATAATTACTTGATGATTAGAATTTCTTAGGTTTGACAATTTACACCAAAATAATAATTCATTACATAAATGATATTTATTCAATATGAGTTATTTATTAAAAATAATATTAATGTCCATATAACCATAAAATTAATAATCACACTATTAAACAGATATTTATATATTCATCCATAAAAAAATTTAGAACATAATAATACAATTACCAAAATGAATAATTATTCATATGACAAAATAATATTCGTAATTCAATATTAATACCCAATTGATAAAGTAAATCATTCTATAACCCTATATCCCAAATAACATCAATAACCACAAAATTAATTAGTGTCAGAACCTTAATGGTTACCATATTCCATCCATATTTCATGACAAAATATGAAGATCTTTATTTGAAGTAACATTAGTCGCATAGTCACCACATCACTTTTCAATCATGTGGTTATCTCTAAAATAATAATTGTGTCCCAATAATTATCCCAAAATAAATATCACATTATCCATAATGTTTATAAATAAAATAAAATTTATTTTTAAGAAATGTAATAGAATATTTAACATTAATCCATTATATGAAAAATCATTCAACCCTGTAAAAAAACTCCCATAATATCTATGATAACCTCCAAACATTGTACTACACAAAACCCTAAAAATATGTGTCAACGAATTTGAACATATTCTCATAATTAGTCTTATATACATATAAATAAATCTATAAATTTGAAGTCAATGTCTCAAAAATCATCGAAATCGCAAATGTTATCTATACTAACCATTTTTATCTACAATAACATCCTTGAACATGAACTCGATGATCTTTTTCTAAAATCCATAACAATACATTCCTGGATTTGATGCAGATAATTTTGAACCAAAATTTTTTACTATATGAAGAAAAATTAAAAATATAACCATGGATCACATATATAATGGAGGAATATTTAGGTTTAGTGTTTTAGAGATATATGAATAAAACTCTTTATAAACAATTCACATGACATAAAAGTATAATTTCCCCCACATAACCAATATTTTATTTTTCATATTATGAAATCCACATAATTCATATAAAATCACATCAGGGAAAAACTTTTTAATCATCATTCATTAAAACATGTGGAAAATGATACATAAGATGGGTGAGGTCAGATGCTCTATAAGGGTAAATATAAGCATTAACAACTCAATTCCATCATGATAATAAGTGTAAACATGGGTATGATTACATAATAAAATTACATGGGTGAGTCATAAAATAAATCATACACATTAGATAGGAAAATAAGGAAAAGTAAAGTGTCATTAAAATCAATAATCATGAGCCTTCTGATAAAAATAATGATCACTAAGAAGATTATAAATCGATATAAAGAATACATTAAGGTATCATGGGAAATAATTATACATTTCATTATTATAAATTTAATTACCATGTGGTCATCATACAAACATGTCACTCTTACAAATGAAACAACTATACGATTTAATTCTATACCCAATGTATTGGGGGTCTACCACAGACCTACATGTCCGTATTAAATATTGGAACCACCCATTCTTGGATTATCATTTAACTGACCATAAAATGCCTCACTACTATTGAATAATCATTTCACATGAAATCAATCATAAAATCATTGGATAAACCAACATCCACATTTATAACATGATTAACCCATTGAAAAGAAATGTGTTCCCTATAAATCTCTTTGAAACGAGATTAACCCATGGAAAATAAACTGGTTCCCCAACAAAATATTTGAATTACAATTAACTTGTTCCAAAAAAATGGTTAAGAAAACAATATCACTGATATAGGAATAAACTAGTGAAATAAAATTGGATGAATAATAATATTTTTGAAACAAGATTAATCGATGAAATGAAATTAGTTTAATAACTATATATTTAAAAAATGATTAACCCATGTAAAAGGAATGGGTTCCATAAAAATATCCTTGAAAAAAATATTAATGATTTATACAAGAATAAGTATGGTATCAATAAACAATATCACCTGTGGAATATAAGTAACAATAGTTGTGTTTTGAAATTTAGGAATGTAATTCCATCCAAATATCATAAAAACAATTGATGATGAAAATAAATTTAATCATTTTAATGTGGATCATACCGTATTAAAAAAATTTAATAGTATTACCCATGAAAAAATAATGTTAAATCAATAATATAATATCCTTAGAATAATTATATTCATTTTATAAAAATTTAATGGAGCAGTATATACACCTTATAAAAAAATTACGTGAAAAAAACAAATAAGTTGCAATAGAAAAGAAATTGAGATGAAACCCCTTAAAATAATGGAAACATCTGAATGGATATACAAAAAACTAATAATAAAAAAATTAATATTTAAAATAACATTAACATTAAATAATTCATGATAGGACATATAATTTTTTTTTAGAAACACCACATAAAAGAAGTATGTGGTCAATATGACATAAGTCTCACCGATATAAAAGTGAGACATGAAATTCCATTACAAATATCATATCATTGGAGTGAAAATAAATCATTTAATTATATATGTGTGATAATTTTAAATTCAATAAAAGGGTTGAATTAATTATAAAATAGTCATATGTCATTTCGATCTTTTTCGTGGCATAAAAAATCAATTACATAGAAATTTAACCTGAAAAATAGAAATTGATATCCATGAGATTGATTGGTCATGACTATCATCTACCTTTATAAATAATAAACACATGTTAATTATTTTCTTTATTATTAACCAATATAAATTTTTTATTATTTTATTTTACTTATTTAAAAGTTATATACAATTACTTAATCAATAGTTTTTTATTAAGATGTTTGCACCATACTCAACATATGTGTCAAAACCTACGTTTATATGTTGACTATAGGAAATTAGTTAATTATTCCAACACATAAATAATAATAAAATGAAATAATCAACACATTTATAGATCAAATAATCTTTTCAATTCATACTTGGAGGATGTTTATGAAAATTTAAGTAATTTTATGATGATGGAGATGGCAGGTCATACATAAACCAAAGTAAAGTAAGAATTTTTCAATTTTAATTATGGGAAAGAAGTATGTAAGTTTTATTATTAAATATATAAAATAATATCATAAATAAAATATTATTTAATTATATATAAATATACAAATCAATCTTGTTATGTGGTGATTAAAAAGGAATAATTGCACCGCTTCGAGGAAGAGGTAGTCCACATGTCGACGAACAATGTTATATATTTTTTAGTGGGTAAAATTTGAAGAATAAAATGATATATTATTTGAAAAGATATATTATTTTGTAATTAATATCATAAATATATCATTTTTATAACATATATTTATAAAATCCATTTTTAATACTTTCAGTATATAGTGTGACATAATCACATCATTTTGTGGAGGCGATAATCCACACGTTCACAAATATTGTAATCATATTCACATAAAATGGAATTATAGAACAGATATGTTATATAAAAATTACAATGTGAGTAATAAATTTTAAATTTTATATATATCATATAAAAAAATTATTTCCATCAAATTTAAAAACCATAATATGTGGTAATGGAAAAGAAACTACTCTATTTCATCAGTCCATTGACGTTCATACACAAAAATGGTGATTTTGTTTCCCATTGGATTGTTGTTTGTTTATTTTTATATGTAACCATAAGACTAAAAACATATTAATATATTTATTATAATAATTTTTTATATATAAATGAAAAAAAAATAATGTAAGGGGTGAAAAAACAAATAAAACAAAACTGCTCGTTGATGACTATTATATATTCATTGAGTAACTCAGTTTGGATTACAAATATTGTCTTCCATGGTTTCCATTATTCACTATGATAGGTTTATATAATGATAGGTGGTATGATGGAAGAATTATTGGGATGGATATTTATGAGTCATAATTGTTGAATGGTGCGAACATGTTGGGATGATAAGTTCTATTTATAGTAGAGAGGGAGTGTCATTCTGATAAACATAAATAGTTAAACACTATTGGGGGGGACATACATATATAATTTTACCCTAATAATTAAGAAAACTAGATCATATGCAGGTATATGGTCTAATAATTTCCATGCAATTAGTTTTATACATGTTTCTAGTTCATTTTTTCAACGTATAATACGTTTAAGTACCAATTAAACATATTTTTTTCATTGATCTCTGTAATAAAAATAATTTTATTTCACTAATATATTTTTTTTAAATATTATTTGACCTTACTAAAATTATAAATTATGATTATTTTAAATACATAATCAATATTAATAAATTTAAATCTCATACGGGTCATAAATTAATTTAAAATTAAGCTCGCAGAAGGAATGATACTACAGGTTTTATAAAGATAAATGATTATAAGTTAAAATGTAATTATATCCAATATCAATGTGAAAATGATTCCAATTACCAATTTGTTTTAACTGATACAAAATTGATCTAATTATACTGTAAAAAAAGATAAATTTAATTTTACAGAATAATGTATTATGATGAAATAAATGCTTTCAGTTTATATTTGGTGTAATTCACTAATCATAAAAATTTTAATGTTATCTAAAAATTACCAAAATAAACCCAAATTAAATTTCGAAATATTGCTTTCAAGATATTATGTTTATCTTGTAAAATAAAAAATATAAAACTATAATAACATGTTTTTACAAAAATTTATGGATCAAAATGTGGTTAAAATACATTTTAAAAATATATATCTTTTTATAAATAAAATTTTATTTATTCTTATATTATTCCAATAAAAACTCTGATATAGAATAAAAATTATTTTGTAGAATATATATCATATAAATTACATTAATATCTTTCAAATACAATTATGAATTTAATTAATTAATATAGAACCCAATTCTGGTTATAAAAAATTGTTTTTTATAATACACAACCATAATATTCAATTGATTTTTATTTTTATTTATACTTAATTTTTAAACGAATAATAATTTAAGTAAAAATGTATAAATGATATTTTAATAATTTTTATATGAATATTCAATCATTACATTCACATTTCTATATGATAACTATCATATAAAATATTTATATAAAAATATTATTCTGTATCACTCGATCTTTCCTCTAACAATAATTATCAAAGAGACTCAATGTTACATGTAATGAAAGATAAGCATTATATTGTGTAAAAAGGGTAACATGTTAATTATATGTATAAAAATATACCAAATAATTTAAATTAATATTATATAAAATATTTAATAAAATATCATGATGTTGCACATTCCCCCCAGTATTAAATGGTGGGGAAATATAGACTAGATATGTGATCATCATACTAATAGAAATTTTAACAAATAATTCAATATCTAAATTTTTAGGTGGAATCATGATTCCCTTATATTATTGTTTATATATGAAATAATTGTTATATACTTATTAAAATTATAATTTAATAGTTCTAGAGTGGATTGTAATTTTACCTTTCACCATATCATTATCGCAACCCTTATTAGAAATATTTATCGCATGAGATTTCTTTTTTTTTAATTTCCCAAAGCTGATTTCATACATTGATCATAATTATTATCCTTCGGATTTGGTGACACATTAGTATATATATATATCATATTCCTTGTGTTTAAAACATTTTAGTGTGTGCGGTGTATTGTATTCAGATTTCTCTTTATTATCATTATTATCTAACTACCTTCCATCACATCAACAAATAATTTCTGGATAAAATTCCATTCCAATATTAATACATTTTCTACACACCTTAACAAAATTCCCTCCATTATTTTTCAATCATTTAAATCATAAATCAATACTTATCTTTTTCACTATATGTCTCTATTATTTTTAGTTAAATATAAAATTGAAATTCATAAAAAACAATTAGATTGATATTTAATTGTGACCAATATTTCTAAATTGGTATCATACCAAACAATCTATTCAGTGTTATTTAATTATCATATTGTTAAATCCCTTTGATTAAATTTTTTTAATCCCTCAAAACATCGATCAACAATACTTTCATATTTGGTGACAATACTAGAAGTGTACCTTATATTTCTTCTAAAATTTTACACATAGGTAGATATACATTTAATAGACATTTCATTTAGTACAAGGAACTCCATGTCCAACATTATAAATTTAATATTAGAAATTTAATTATTTAAAAATAGGTTATTTAACTAATACTAATTCATATAGTAAATTTATACATATTGTCATTTATTATTGATAATAATATTTTTATTCATGAAATTCTTCATCCAAATGGTATAAAAACAAAATGTATTCTTAATTTTCCAAACGCAAGAGAATGGAAATATATTTTTATTGTTTCTAATCCATTATTACAAAACACGGGGATCCGAATACACACTGAATGAACGTTAGTTTTTCAAAATTATAGGCTCAATTGTTTGTTTTCCCTTTTCTGTTCATTTGGAATTCCAGTATGATTAATAACATGAGAATGTTGTGTGATTATTGAAATAAAGTTTTTTATTCCTTATACTTTTACATTTGTATTATCTAAAAGAAAATTATCATATTTTCCATCTTACTCGTCACTAACATGGATTCAGTAGGTTCTAATTATTGACATTAACCAAGAAACATTATGTTAGAAATAATAATCATAACGGGGATCCACATAATAAGGAAAAATTATGTATTGGATATCATAATTGTAAAGCCTTATTTTTTATCTTGGACACCTTAGGATTAATATATTCCATTCATATTCATCGTATATTTAAATCCATCATGATTATTATTACTGATTTTGAGATTTTCCCAATAATACACGATGAAGTGTCATCCTATGTGGGAAGTCACTTCTGTTTTCAGCACCAATTGACGATTGAATCCCTCTTAAAGAACCCTTTTCGGATTAATCCCCATAGTTCTATCTATTCCACATCCTCATCCATTTTTATTATCATTATAGTAATTCAATTTCATGGATACCACTTACCTAAACAATGCCAATATTCTAGGACATTTTATTATGTACTGAATCATATTTAGACTTATCCTTGATTATGTCCTTTGGAATTTCCTTAAATTATTATCATCACAGATTCAAAAGGTTATCTAATCCATTTATATAACACAACCTATAGAAACCCATTCATTTCATACATAGATATTAAATATTTTTTCATTACTATTAATTACAGAACATAAACATGTTCCTGTGGATCATAATGGTGTATATCATATGGAATATTAAAAACACAACAATAGTAACAAAACTAAAATGAATCATATCACAATAATTTCTTCATTAATAGAATAATTAAATGAAATGCAATATGTAATACATTTCTTCAAACATGTGAGAAGGAAACACAAAATAGGTTTGGCTCATATGATCAGTAAGGATAAACATGGGAATTATGTAAGCATAACATTAACATAATTGCATTGGAACATGATCATAACTTATCAAAAAAGTAAAATACATATAAAATATTAGAATATTTAGTCATGGATTAAATATTATATTTTTATAACACATTAATTATAATGTAATAAAAAAATGTTCCATGAGATAATAATATTTTAATAATATAAGGAATATTTGGCATGAACATAAGTATTAATAATCAATTCTTTATTATAAAGGGAACATATCCTTGGATATTATATTGAAATTTATTCAATACCCATACAATCATAGAGGTTATGGTTCACCCCCTAAGTCCACCATTAATGGTAAATACCCATAATGAACCAAGTTCACCACCATTCCAATCATGTCCATCTCATGAGATATAAATTTTTACCCAATACATTTAAGGGAGATATAGGTCTCACCCATCTTATAATTAAAATTATATTTATGTGTTCCAAATGATCATAAAAATTCAAAATATCATAACCCATGAAATGATATGTGTTTCATAAATAATTTATAATATCATTACCATTGGAAAAAAGAACTGTTTTATAATCATTGCATCATTTCATCATTACATAACTCGTGAAAATAATTGTGTTTCAAAATCATTTAACCATTTTTTAAACTATGAAAAAATGGGATTCATAAACAACATTTCATCATAAACACAATTTTTCTGAAATATAACATGTATTTGAATATATATTTATAAAATATATAACAAATTTTATGTAATATTCTTTGAAATTAAACATCAAAGCATTTAATGGAATATTTATAAATCAATTAAAACATTTCATGAAGAAAGTGATATTTTCTCATTGAAAAAAAAAACATTTTAGAGAATGAAAATCTTTCAAAAGAATTATATTTAAAATTTAACGTGAATATTTATAATTTAAAAATAATTTAATTTAATTTTCATGAAGTTGAAAAATTCCATTCATGATGTATATGTTAGAAAAACTATTCTATTAATATTTTGGAAAAAATCAATCACGCAATGTTTGTAAAAAGACATGATGTTTGATTAAAAAACATAAATTTTTAAAAAAAATAAAACATTGGTAAAACTAAATTTTATAAATACTTATAAAATGTTAAAATAATTTTTTTATCAATTATAGAAAACAATTATTTGTTAGAAGGAAATGTTCCGACATACGTGAAATGATGTAATATTTTTATTTAAAGGAATTCTCAATTATTTTAAGTACTAAAGAGTGTATAAATTGTATTATTACCTAAAAATATAATTATTATCCATATGATAATATAATTAATCTGTTTTTTTGTTAGGTATAATAAGTGTATATAATTTGAATCATATTCAAGATCAATCAAGATAAATGATGATATTGTATAATAAAATATTTATCACATTGGTATATTTGAATTGAAATACCCTTGAAGGAATGACATAAAATTAAACCTAAAATATAATTATGATAAATATATTCATGATATTTAATTTCATAGGGGCTATATGTATACATATTAAAAGTATATCATTGAATAACAAAAAATTTGTTTTAATGAAGGATATTTGAGAAAAAACAATAACCTTAAGTCTTAACTTCCATAAAAAATGTATAAAACTGGCATATAACAATTTTAATTTTTTTTAAAAATAAAATATATATTTTTTTAATATATCATATCATATAATATTTTTTATGACATTTTATTACCGAGTTATTAATATTTACATGTAAAAATTACGTTTTGGGAAATAAAAGCATTACTTTTCTTGTATGTTCTGATAACTTATTTTTGGTCATATAACAAGGATTAAAATTTACTCATATTAATAATGTTAAATATGATATGAAAGTAATATTATATATATATATATATATATTTAGTGTAATCCAATAAATTTATTCCCATAAAATGAAATACCACATTCATGGAGACTATAGGTCGTACGTACGTGTAAAAATTGAATCCATTTTATTGCTTGATTAGAATTATAAAATTTAAATGATATATTATAATTCATTAAATAATAATTTCATATATGTATATAAAAAATTTTCATTTACACCATCTGCATTACCATACATGTAATGCATGAATGAATCACATTGCACGGTGACAATGTAGTCCACCATATACATACGTGAGGATTTCATATTTCAAAAAATGTAAATTACAAAGGTAAAACTGAAATAATAATTTAATATGTATAATAATATAATATATATAATATATATTCATTTAATTTATCATTATAACCATATGTGGTAGGTGGTAATGGAAAAACGTATGGCATTGGTTCTCAAGTTGACAGTCCATCAGACAGACGAATGATGATTTCATAACCCATTTGACATAACTGGATATGTTTTTAGGTAATGAGAATATCATAACAACATATAATTATAATTAACATTCTTATGGTATTATATCATCATGTTATAATACGAATTGTTTTTTTGTAAAAATAAAAAACAACTACCATATTTTAAGAATGTTACTAATCCTCCATAGGTTTTCTCCAAATGCATTACTAAATTTGGTTTCAATACATAACAAGACATATAGGATTATACAAATGAATTTTGGTTGCTATTTGGGATGATATAGGAAGAAAAATATGGTTTTTATTTTAGGAAGAAGAGAGGATAGTGCATGAGCATGTATAAGTGAGTTGGGTGCCTCATTAGTAATTTTTTGAATGGGAAAAGTTGTACACCCATTTTTATCATTGAAAAAGGCTCGAAAATTGAGTATTTTTTTTAAAACTAAATAATGCGGTCTAAATATTCCACAAAAATATAATTTATACTAATATTTATTCATTTAAACCCTAATTGTTTGAGATTAACCTCTAGTACTACAATTTTTACTATAAATACAAATATTAAATTTTTCTAAATACACAATTACATTTGGAAAAAATTAAGTTGAAATTAATAGATAATATAAAATATTTATATTCCGAATATTTAATCTATTCTTCAAATTTAAAATAACATAAAAAGAAAATATTAATTAAAATTTTATTCTGTAGACACAGTGCGAAAGCGGGTTTTCAAAGAGAATATTGTCAAACGTTTTCAATGTTTTTATAACTTTTCTTATTATTAAATTAATTCCAATGAAATAGATAATATTATATTATATATAATTAAAAAAACTAAATTTAATTCATTTTAAAATATAATTTAACATTATAAAAAATTTAAAAAAAATTAGTTTTAAATTTAAAATCTACTATTTTTCAAAATTTATAATCAAATTTAATGTTTTAAAAACATTAAAAATTTAATCCTTAGATGATTTTTACATTCATAATTCAAAAATTAATTTTATTTCATAAATGTGTTTTTATTATAGGGTAAATAATTTATATTAATATTGGTCTTGAAATGGAATAAAAATCAATTGTTTATAAAATATTTTTTTGGTATCATATAAAGACATTAATAAAATATGTAAATTTTTATCAATATATTTTATTTCTACAATAAAAATGTACATAATATATAAAAATCAGTTTGATAATATTAATATTTCTAAATTTATTTGTTAGGTTATAGTGGTTTCTTTTAAATAATAATTTTAATAATATATTTTATTTTTTTATAACTCGGTGTCTCATGTCATGCATTCTATCGAAGAAATATAATTTATTTCAAAAATATAAATTCAAAATCTCTGAGGGTGTTATAATAATTTCATTTCATTTTAGGTTAATGTATTTCTCCGTGGTGTTATATCATCCATATTGGGACCTAATAAAATTGTATGTTTCCCACCATGACGGTGTAATTGATGGTAGATCATCGAACTATATGACTTTATTAGTGGTTATATTTAAATTGAGTTGTGAGATTGAGGTATTTCATACCCAAAAAATGATATTTTAGTGTATCATCAAATAATTATTTCTAATGTAATTTTTACTAATGATAACTCTTTCACTTTTGATACTAGTTCAACGAAGGATCGATTACTTGGATGAGATTATATGGTAATATATTATTCCACTAGAATATATCATAGTGAAAGATCATTCACACTTGAAGTTAAATAAGTAATGATGTATCATTTAACCACGAGGATTATGTCTATACAATCAGTATAATGTATAAATTATTGAACAATATAATTACTAATTGTAACATATTGGTTATTTAGGGATACTCTACGAGAAGGATAATTTATCTCTTTTATTTATTACATTAATTTATTTTAAAATTGATTTTGAAAAATTATATATTGATCTTTTTGGGGAATATTTTTGGTGGCATGTAATATTATGCACAAACCATTCATTAAGACCCTAATACATGTTACATCAGGACCCTCTTCATATCATTGAGAAGACATGGAGTTGTTACTAGACTTATGTGACAACCACATGACACAAAATTATATAAATATGTGTCAATGTCTTTATTGAACATTGGGGTTGATTTTACCTCTTTAAGAAAAAATCATATGAATATAAAAAATTAAAATCTATTCCTATATATGATTAATTAGTGTAAAATACAACTCATGACATAACCAAAACATCTAACAATGTTAAGGAATAAGTATAAAATAAAATATAAAAATCAAAAAAAAATTATAAACACAACCAAACATGAAAACACCTAAATAGAAAAGATGAAATAATCACCCAAAATTCTCTAAGAATAAATTAAACATTCCAAAGTAACAATATCAGGATGCATCACTAAATAACTGAGATACATTTCTAATATTTATTTATAAATATATGGAATTATTAAATGCACTATGAATATCATGTAGGTTTGAGTGTAAACTCAATAGTATATCTCATAAGGCTACCCAAATCATTCCACTAGAACTAGAAATGGGTAGAAAATTTCATACAAAAAGCCATAATGTAGATAAAAAATTCTTTTAATTAATAATTAGATTTATAAAAGTAAAAAAAACATATTTAAAAAATTTCCCATTTATTTGTCTTCCACATTACATGTTTCTTGACACACTCACAAATTTATTCCAAGAGATAGTTTCTTTCTCATGAGAGTTCATTCATCGATGCACCAGATTTTTATAAGTTGACAACTACTATTTTTTCCAATGAACTCCCACCTATCATTTATACCAAATTCCATGAAAAATAATTTAACATAATTTTTTATTTACTTTATATCAATAATAATTTTTAATGAATCAATGATAATTAAATTTGAGTTGAATCATTTTAATATTTTTAGAAAAGGGAATTTTCCCAAAAAACATTCAATTTATAAAATTTCAAATCCCTAACTTAGACAAGGAATCCATCAAGGATTTCATATGTATATAATAAAAATTACATGTAATTAACTGAAATAAAACTATTCATTCATGTCTTAAGTTAATTTCAGATATCACAAAATCCATTAAACTCTTAATAGTTAGGAAAAACTATGAATTACAATTTAATTCTCTAGATCCCACCTTGAATAATCATTATATAAATATATATAATCTTAACTCATCATTAAAACAATATTATATCATATATATATATATCATTTAATATTTTGACCTATGGTTACAAGAGAGTTGAGAAGAAAAAATTATCATGAATAAAAGGGGACTTATCGAAGGGTTTGTATCTCCAACACATGTTGATTCACCTATGTATTGCATCCAACTCAAAGGGGATCATTTCTTAGTAATAGGGAAAAATAAAATTTAGACATATATGGATTAGGCTATTAAAATTATTTTGGCAAGTTAATTTATATTAGATACACAAAATTCATGGTAGTAATATTATGTTGAATAGTTTGGACACATGATTTTTGAATAGGGTATGCAATATGTTAATTGTAACCATTTCATGTCAACACCATCGTGGTTAGATAAAAAAATTATAAAAATATTGTGAAAATATTCATTTTACCTTTAGATCAACTATTAAATGCCATTATCTCATTTTGTTCGATGAATCACCTTAGATCACTTTATTTTGGTGATTATAATTGTTCTTCTTTACACATCCCTTTGTAGGATGTAATTTTTATAACCATCATATATATATCTAGAACCCAACCATGGACAGTTGTGAAAATAAAATTTATGATGACTTTTCTAATTATGATTATGAAAATATATAGGTAATATTATACAGTATCAATTTATATGCTCTAAATAACAACATTTGAAAAATATTAAATTAATTTTTGGTTATGGAGAAGTATTTATAGATCTCATAGTCGAATTCTATGATATTCAACCACTATAGAAATATATATAACTACTCTATGGATTCAATGTCTAATATTTCCAAAATATTCCATTTGGAATAAACATTTTCCATGTAATTTCATTCCCATAGATATCCCTTTCTTATATTCATTATAAATTATCCATTTCTGTATAGTCTATAATATAAATAATGAAAATAATTGAGTGAATATGATGTTGTATCTATAAACCAAAAATGTTCCCCTTCAGGAATGCGCATTCATAATCTTTTCAGGAAAATAGAATTGAATTCATAAATGGTTCCACATACACTATTATATATATATTTTACTATATCATACTCATGAAGTCTATATTTCAATAAATTCAAAATGTTTGATGATAGAATAATCTATTAAACCGCTCATAAAATTCATCACATGTAATTAAATGGTCAATAATAGCCTTTATTACTAAATATTAGTATTTTTCTAAAAATCCTCCATCATATATGTTTCTACAATTACATTCATCTATACTAGATTCCCAATGAAATAAATGATAGGATTTGTCATATTACAATGATCTTCAACATTTTCAGCTCGGAACCCCCATAAGGATGGGTGGATTATTATTTTAAAACGTATCTGAATATTTCACTCCCTAATGATAATCATATTTATTACTACTATATAAATCATAAATATACATTAAAATACCTTGAAACAACTATTGATTCAATTGTGAGTCAGGTGAATCACCATTTTCAGCAACCACTTTGGATTTATTCTAATGACACATCTAATTATAATTTTTTATAATAATATAAACTATATTTAGTAAACATTGATTATAAAATCATGACAAAGGAATCATAAATTACCACAAAAACACATTTCATAATCAAATATTTCTTAATATAACCATGTTCACCTATTAAATTATTTTAGACAAACAAAATGCATTATATTCAAAATAAACGCATTTAACTATTTTCAAAAATCAATAATTTTCTATTTCATATAAAAATAAAAACATAATGAAAAATGTATTCCCAATAAGATCTATTGAAATTAATTCATTTCATCCAATTATCATAAACTAAACCCATTAAAATTATATGACAACTGAACCAGAAGTCTGTTCAAACCCTTATCTTCCAAAAAATCCCTATAAATTTTGGTTAATATAAAATGGTTAGTTAAATATTTATATATCATTTTTGAATGTTATAATGAAAATATATAGTTGATAACATCCAAAAGCCTTATTGATACAATTTTCATATAAAGGACCAAATAAACTAACACCACTTTAAGCATATCACCCGTCTTTATTGGATTGAGAAGTGGTGGATATTTTACCATCCATATGTGGCATCCAAAAAACACCAATTGTTGGAAATAAATTGAAAAGGATTTATAGAATGTTGTGGGATGACATTTGATTTGTTCAAACACTAATACGAACATAAATAATTTAGATCCAAACCATTATATAATGCAAGGGTACATAAGTGAACTCTATACATAAGCATATCATTAAACATAATCAATGTAAAAGTAAAAAACTAAAATAATAATAAAAACTAATAAAATAATACAAAACCCTTATGAAATAAAACTATAAATGTTTAAATAAATACCCGCCTCACATTAATCTACAACTCCACATGTCATTACTATAGTATCAAGAAGCATCACTAATGAATTGTGGTAACCTGGTATAATTTGCGTATTGATATATAAAATAAAAAAATGAACCATGGTGCGCAAATAGGGGGTGCGTATAAAAAAATTAGGATTTACCCAATGAAAATAGAACTCACACCACTATGAAATGAACCATTTAATAAATATTATATATATTATTTTTAAGAATATAAAATAGTTTTTATCAAGACGTAAGAAATTCCATGTAAAATAAATAAAAAAACTATAAAAAATTACCCATTAATTTGAATGTTCTTTTAAAGGTTTCAAAAAATCCAAAAATGAATTTTAATTTAAATAACCATACTAATTAGTTTTCCCTCGTAAATTCCCCACATTTTCACAAGGTGATCGATATTAGGTACCCAATAGCATACTCCCCGTCCACATTGCCACTTCTATGAATGCACTAACACCAACCATGTATTACCAATTCCATTCAAAACAATTATATATAAGAAATGATTTCATTCATATATTTAATGGAAAATTTTCCATTTATTATATTAAGAACGTTAAATCATTATTCCAAAATTTTCACCTAATGGAATTTCCCATCAATATATTCAGTTACCATAATTTGAAAGCCATAAACAAAATATGGCTACATATAGAATCACATATGATTTCCACATCAATTTAAATAAATTAATTTAAATACCAATATTCCATCATGTTTATGTCTAGTGTACTTTTGAGTTAATTCACCTACCTCTAAATGGTTGGAATGGATGAAGAACAGAGTAATAGTTCTCTTGATCCCACCATGGATCTTCATTATTTCCATTAATCCAATAATAACTCATAAATAAATTCATATAATAACATATATATATACACCATGTATTTTATCTATAGATTGTAGAATAGTAGGGGAATAAAATATATAATAAGAACAAGTAAGAACATGTTATTACTGATGATTTTAGATCTTCAACATGCTTTGATACACCTAATAATTACATCAGGGTCAATGAGAATCCTATTTAAAGACGAGATATAAAAAGATGAATTGATATTGAGGGGTTTTGTAATTAAATAAGGGTTCAGAGTTAAATTTGATTATATTCAAAATAAATTAATTTTCTAATAATACACCACACTATTAGGCTACACAGTTTAGAAAACCCAGCACTAACCATTCCCAATATCTTTCTGAGGACACACCTCACACAATTGGCTCTAATGGAATGATAAACAATGGTTTAACCAGTATTTTACATATATATAAATTTTCATGGCTTCTACTAGGAATTATCACAATTTGTCTACATTTTTCACACTATTCCCCTTCAGAGTTTTTCTCAAAACATTTTCGTATATTTTCCCGAGGTGTTGTGGGTATTATATTATTAATGAACCTCTAGAAACACCTAAAAACAAGTCTAATAAACATGGATACTCCTATAACATAACCAATATCATTTATAATATAATTCCACATATATAAAAGGGCATTTATCTAAAACACAGGGTCTTATAGTACATATGAAGAGAAAAAAATAACTTATGTAATGGAATAGTCATTATAATATTAGATGGATAAACTAGTTGATCTATGTAGTATATAGATGACTGTTTTTGGATTGGGATTGACAATATATCTCGATTTCATCTATTATTTTTTATGAAAATGTTGGACATTATTTTATATTAACATCCCACATGGGGTATTTCATAAAAATGTATAACTTGTATGACACGAACAACTGTTCAAAGTCCAATGAAATCTATTATTATTTATTATTCAATGAAATTTAACTATGATAAATTTTAATTTCTACCAGTTAGTTATAAATATATTTTCATTACATTGTACCATTTGGTAAATGGATATTTAGACCTACTGGTATAGTCTCCCCATGTGATATATATATAGATATCTAACCTTGTTATTTATTTTCAATAGTTGGAATATTATGGGGAAATTATGAGGTATATGAAACTCTTAGTCTGTCATGATTGAGGATAATTTCTATTACAATGTTACAATGTGTTAATATAGCCTTATTTGTTCTATTTTCAATTTATTAGGGATTGGTAAAAATGATATATTTCGTTACGGGGGCTTCATATGGATCATTTTCATTGGAAAAATTTTCCCACATATGTAAAAATTATTATTTAAAATGTTTGGGATTTTATTTTTGTTTTTCATGTTTTTTTGTCTAGATGTGTTTCTTTGTTTGATTCCTAAATATTATGATTTTATGATTTATGATTTATTGATTTTCACCATTGGTTGGGAGTGATAACATAAATGGGACTATTAATAATTTTTTCCTGATATTAGTATATCTAATTTTTATTATTTAATATAATTTATATTTGAGTCAATTATAAAACATAACTTCAATGAATATCCATGAAAATCATATCTAGTGTTTTATTATATAAATTATCTCATAAAATATATTTGATGAAACCATTACTGATATCTATTTTTGTGATATGTTATAACTATTTAGTGTTCTTATGGGATTATATCTATCCCAATTGGGGGTATAATTTTTAATAATTTGTAATGTTTTCACCATAATACTCTTTTGGGGTGTGAATAGGGTTTAAAATTACACACCTAATATTGCTTACCCAACATTTTGATAATATTAATTGTTATAGCATTTTGTTTTAAATAATTCTATTTGAATGTCTGGGATATGATACAATGATGAAATCCCCTTGAGTACAAATAGGGTGGTGTTAAATATTACAAAACTATAATGGAGTTAGATATACCTTCAATGCATATTCCCCCATTTGAATAGTAACTTAGAGAGAGTATTCATTAGAATATATAGTCTATAGGTATGGGTTTCCCATGGCCATGTTGATCATATGAGACATCAGATAAGAATTTTAGATAGTAAATCTACCACATATTTGTAGGTGATATTGGTTATAATGTTATAGTGATTGATATTTTTTTATTATATTAAAATTCATCACCTCATGAAACTAGTAATTGGAAGGGGAAACATTTTTTTGATTTATGAACCTGTGAAATGCTAGTGTAATATTCAGGCCTAGGGTAATGTATTTGGATATTAGTCTCTAACAATCAATTAAATACCAAGTAATTATATTCAGATTTATTTTTATTTTATTTTCCTTAAATTATGCATTTATTGGAACATTATATCACATTGAGAGTATATCATCTGGGACAAAGGAATACACTACAAGGGTGAGGGGTGGCACCATGAGAAGTATAATGTTTATTATTGAGAAGTATTTCTATGGTTGTGATATAATGTTTAGACAATGTAGGATTTTAGTACTTCTTCCAAGTAGTTGATCATTATCTTATTTTTACTAGTATATAATCAAGAATAATTTACATAATTATTATGATTTCATATTTTAGGGGTTCTACTCTTGTGATATGTTATGTAATTTAGAGTTGTACTATGCCTCCACACCATTGATGGGATGTATATGTTTTTATTGTCTATCTCATGATAAAATGGTTACTCTAGGTGAACAATAGTATCTGGATTTCTAATGATACTAATTACATTTAATTCATGGATTTAATCATTGTAAATAATAGATAGAACATTGAAATTGTCAGTCACTCTAATGAGTCTAGTGATGGGACTTCTCGGATGGGGTTACATCCATCTTCACACTATCAAATACACTCCTTACTAGAATTTTCTATTACAACATATAATTTGGGTGTGATTCTCATTTAATTATCCTTATATTCCAAAATACTTGAAAATGGTGTATCAAATTTTATTATATTAAATAATATGGTCAATTATATATGGTAACTAGAAAAATATATAAATTTGGTGTTGTAAAATAATATTTCATTTGGGTGTGATGAAATGGTTACCTAAGGTTTTCAAAGTGTTAATTTATTATTATTGTACATAGTTTCATTTGATAATTCTTCATTAGGTTGACGTATATCATTAATGTTTCCATGGAAATATTTTAAAACTATTTATTCAGTGTATATAGACAACAATCACCCATGGGAGTCATTAACATCTACGAAGACTAATTTTTTAAAATAAATAAATACACTGAATATATTGGTAGGTTATTAGGGATATATAAATCAGAGTCCATGGAATATTATTTTCTAGTTAGTCATAATTTCTTTGTCAGAAGTGAATACTTACCGAAAATCCATTCCTCATAACAATAATTGTTTCTTGATAATTTTCATAAGGCTACCTCATAGATTTCCCATAATTATTATAAAATATTTGTGGTAATTTTTTATGATGTTATAGGTAAAATATTATTTCATCCATATAGATTATATCTTATAGAAATTCAGTACATAAATTTTTATCATTATGAGGTAGATGTAGAGTGGTATATTTTGTAATGAAAATATTCTATGGGTTCTTTCATTCTTTACAATAATGGTATATGAATGGATTTATTTTATTTTAGATTACCACAAGTTGAATAATATGGTATTTATGAGTCATTATCATCTCCCATTAATCAATTATGTACTATAGCATCCTAAAAGAGAAACCATTATCTACATGATCTACTTGACTTCCAACTATCAACAGATGAGGGTGAATCCTATTGATATTTTATTTACTACATTATATATCAATTTGGACCTATATGAATACCATGACATTACATTATAGTTTAGAAACACATATTATATAATTTAAGGACATATAAAATATGCTCATCGATCGATGAGTTCTGTGGTTCATTTTTATATTCAATAATGATATTCTAGTGTACTAATAGTCAAGGTAGGAACAAAATTACATTTTAGAGATTAGTTTTAATATCTTTTCGGAGAAATAAATTATTAACATGGTATCAATGACCCATTTCTGTATTGGGGTGGTTTGCATCATGTGGAATGTCAAATCTATGTCAGATATTGTTATATTCAAAATGTCATTTTTGGATGTTGTTTCTTGAGAAAGGTCTATGAATGGTTTCAAACATTTCATTTTTCTGCATCTTGAATTTTGAAACAAATATATTATTAGGTAATCCTTCCGATTGGTCTGATTAATGATTATAATTCCCATTTTGGTGGTGAATTTTATTTAGAAAAATTCCGGTGATTAAAATTTTGGTTGATGTAACTTTGAATATCGACCCATGGTAGCTCTAATATTCAATTCCCTATGTTAAACAATTAATTTAATAACCACCCTCTAGGTAGCTCTTACGTTCTAAACCATCTTATAAATGACCACTCGGGAGCTCTCACAGTCAATACCACTCTATCAACATCGCAACAATTCATATGTAAATGACCCTACCTGAAGATTCTCTCATAGTCTTCTCCCCTTTTACTTGATTCCATAATGTGAATCACATGCATCTCAAATATATAGTACCTCCATCCTAACAATGATATGCATTGACAACAAAGTAATCCTTACATGCATTCTAAACCTGATGACCATAATCAATCAAACATGGGAATTACACCTACGATGAATATAATAAATCTTATGAATAATCAATAACCCTTTCTCAATCAAACACACAATAACATGTCTTAAAAAGTGTTAGATTACAAAACATGCAATATCATAAACATGGTTATTCGGCACATTTATCATATATGATCCAAAGAAAATAAAATAATGTCACAAAACACCTACATTGATGTTGTACGAAGAACACCCTTGAACATCAGCCCTTAAATCGGCCGAGAATGACACAGATAAAAAAATTTTAAAAATCATCAACCATCGATAACTCATGAGATAAAATAAATCATTAAGAGAGGCACTAGGGGAAGAAAGAACTCGCTGGTGGGAATCCAACTCACTCATCGACATCTCAATTGAAGGTCTGAAAAATTTGTGGGAGGAGCTCTATGTTTTTCGGTAGTATGTTGTTCTCTTGTAAAAAAACTCAGGGAGAAGAAGTTCACTCAAGATATGAGAAGTGACGATGCACCGATTGATCAATTAAAAATAAAAGTACAAGGCATTCCATTTAGTGTACACGTATTTTACTTTCCTCAATCATCCCCCTCGTTAGGCAGTCATCAAGGACACATACATGGCCATGTACACGTCCATTACATAGATATTTCACGGATACTTCTAGAAACAAAGTACGCATCTTGTAAACAAAATTACATGGTGTATATAGAGAAAATTTAAAAAACATCATTTTTCCTAAAATAATAACCTTAATTAATGATCCATAATAGAAATTAAGATTCAGGATATTACAAACATCCCTACTTAATTTGTTCATCCCTAAATTTCCATTCCAAGGGTGGAGAAGAAGAAACATCAAATAAATATATCCAATATGATTATATGTCATCCTCCCTCTCCCATGTCTCGTATTTTACATGCATGTACTATCATAGCACTCATACCAGAGGAATAGTCTTGCACCGAATAACCTTAATGATGTAATCCACAATCCATATACATTGTTCCATAGTGGATGAATCCACCACCAACAGAACCTCATCTAGTTGAAAATATTTAGACGAGTTTGAAAAGTAATGTCATATATGGGAAACTTAGAAGATGTCATGTGTTTCTTAGTACATATGAGGTAAATGTAATTAATAGGAAACCTTTCTGATTCTCTCCAAAACCTCAAATAGAATATGGTACCATGGTCAAATCATCCCCTGTCTTCTAATCCTACAATGTCCCAACCTCAGTGCAACACATAATAAAACATGATCTTCAACCTTGAACTCCAAAGGTCATCTCTATTAATCATCATAATATTTCTGCAGAGACTGTGTAATATCCATCAACTTTAAAATCATCTCCACCTACTCAGTGGTCTACTTCACAAGATGAGGTCCCACTATAGCTTCCTCTCATACATCCTGCCAAAATTGGGGAGATCGGCATGGACTACCATAAAATTATATATAAGTAGCCATCTGAATCATAGCCTAAAGTCTGGTATTGTAGAAAATATCCACAAAGGAATGTGTCTCTCCAAAGATCACCCAAAATACAAGATTCATTCTCGATGCATTTTCTCCAACACCTATATTTTTTACATGGACTGGACATCTGTCTGGGGATGGTATGTTGTAATCAGAAGTAAATGTGTACCCAAAGCCCTCGATAGTCCCTTCCAGACTCAATAAGTAAATTGGTCATCCATATCTGAATTATAGAGTGAGTAACCCCATTCAAACGAATAATATATCAGATTTACATCCTTCCATACTCATTGGCACTGAAGGTTTCCTTGATCTAAATGAAATGTGAGACCATCGTGTATTTGTACACAACATCCCAAAATAAATCATTTACTCAAGGCAATCTCGATAAACCTATAAAAAATCCATTGCAACATCATTCCACTTCCACTCAGCAATGCCTAACTATAGTAAAACCTATTCTTGTTATTGATGCTCCACTTTCACCTGCTGATAGGTGGGATATCTCATAACAAAAGCAGTTATATTTATCTTCATACCTTGACACCAATAATGACACTGTAGATCTCGATATATATTGGAGACACATGAATGAACTACCCAAACAGAGGAATGAAAATATCACATCAACTTCTTATGTATGTCAACTAAAATCCACATGCATCTATGAGAATGTCAGATCCCATTGTCACTTACGGTCCACCCAAGAGTAAGTTCCACTATAGACACACTCTCCCACAGGACTAGGCCATCTGAATCTTATAGCTTCCACATTCTCACATAAGACACAAGAGTGTAGGTAATATCTACATAATAAATAAGAGACTTCCCCTATTTTTCTTACTCCTCCTAATGCATCACAGTGAATATATCCATAAACTACAACTCATAGATGGCCTCATAAACTGCCTATATCTGAGTCCTTATGCTCAACAAAGCATCCCCTACATTTCATTTGTTAGGCATATAAGCAAGATCAGAGTCATCGGAATGATGGGACACAACCTACATTCATTTTCTCAATTTCATATCATTCTTTGTATATTTATAATTGAGACTTTTGTGCTATGTTTACACAACAAAAATTTCTTCCAAAAGGTAATTTCTCCATAAACATTAATCATGCACAACATTAGTTAACTCAAGATCATATGTCTTGTAATTTCTCTCATGTGGCCGCAACTAACAAGGAATGTGTGCAACGAATACATCCCCTCGCATAATCTCTTGTCCCATCCTGATACCTGATGCATCATAGTAAATGGTGATACTCTTTCCCATATCTAGAAAACATAATATTGGCAGTAAAGTAAATATCTGATTCAGCTTCTCAAAGGATGAATCAAAGGAATTTATCCAACATTACTTCACACTCATCTTAGTTCGGTCCGTCAGAGGAACTGCTATGTCTGAAAATTTACGAATAAATTGGATGTTGTAACTTACCAGCAATATAAAACTTTATAACTCATTGAAATTCTTCTCCTACTCCCATGAACTAATTCTCTCACTTTATTTTTGTCTAATGATAATCTTGTCTCCAGGATGAAATGACAAATGAATTGAATCTGATCCATTCAAAATTTTCATTTTAATTGATTATCATATAATTGATGCTCCCTTAGGGTAGTTCAAATGATCCCAATGGGGGTTTCATTTTTGTGTCAAGTGTATCAGTACACCATGTTTCCAACCATCAAGTCTTCCATAAATAAATCCATTTAAGGATGGAAGACACGGTTCATAAGTCCCATGAAGATTACCCGGTAATTCGTGAGACGGAATGACATGACAATATACTAATATAGACCATACATGTTTCAAAAAGGATAAAAGAGTTATATCAGATGGTCTAATATTCAACTAATGATAATTGTACCTCAAGTCAATACATGGGAACACTCAGGCTCCTCGATGCTAATAAAACAAATCACCAATCCTTGCTAAGGGATATCGGTTCCTGACAATATAATGGTTCAAGATATGATATTATACACCTAGTATGAGGGTACCGTCTACATTTTTATTGGAAAAAGGACAAGAGAACCCCATGGAATGTACTGGTATGAATATAACACTTTTTATTCAACTCCTCCAACTTATTCTTATGATTCAGTAAATCTGGTGTTTCTATCCCATAAGGAGTAATGGAAACTGGGTCCTCTCCTAACAAAAGAAAAATAGAGAAATATACCCCATTCTCTAGAGATAAGGATAAAAAGGTATTTTTAATGATGTTAGAGAAGTGATCCACCACCAGAGGATGGTCTATCTGTTATATCCCATGGACATCATGTTATAAACTGGAAATTTGGGCTATAATTTCTCTCTACCCATGATTCTTGGTTCCATCTTTGCTCACCAAGAAGTCCTATTTTACCTTTTGTAGAAAATACCAAACCTCTGATGATGTGAGACTCACACTATGTCGATAGGGTTCAACAAAGGAATAAAGGGAGATAACCCATTAAATTACATGAATGACATCAAATACTTTCATCTCTATGTCATAGAGATGCCATAATAAGTGAATCACACCATCCTCAATAGGGAACCCCTTGCACTAACATACACAAGCCATCTTAATCCCCAATAGAGTATCTAAAATTATAACAACCTCAGATGTATTGATACAAAACCCAATTCTCTCCACAACAAAAACAAATATAAAACTATGGGAATCCTCTATATTGAAAAGTGAAAAAGGAAAAACTGGGGCAACTAGAATTGTACCTATAACCATAGGGTTAAAGATCCTACTCATACTGGGTATAGTCCATAAAAAATGACTGACATATACCACATCCCATCGATGTTTCCTAACCACCTTGAGATGATCCACCTTATAGTCGCTGAAAGCCTACTGTCTGGATGCCCTGGCCATGACCACCTCCTCTACCCGAATGACCATACGAACTTGAGCTCCTTGACTGTTGAGAAATCTGTGGTTATGATAAAAAAAGTGGAGTCATTATAAGACTTATATAACTCACATCTGGTGAAAACATTTGGAAAAAAATAAAAGGATTACTCTTATTTTCCCATGACAGACACATAACAGTGTCCGTCGGGAAATGTGGTCATGTATTCTCATTGTGCATGCACTAGTAGCATACCAACTATATTCAAGAAGAAACATCACATGGGATCCAACAATGCTGCTTCATGAAATCTGTTGAAGGGGTACCATCCCTAGATGCGAAACCTCCATGTCTCACAGCTACACACTCCCTCAGATAGGGATCGGTAATCTGTGACTGGTTTACTGCAGAAATCAGTAAAGTCATCCGAAAGACATTCAAATATGATCAAATGTTATACCTGAGACCATTCGGAAACCGCCTAGCCAAATATTTCTCGTCACAGCATAGAACAGGTGTGAAATGTTGAATCCCTATAGAACGAGATGATTATTCCATCACCGAAAGAGTTCCCTACATCAAATTCATAAACTATAGCGCTTGATCATCCCTCAATGCCTTGAGGTAGATGTAGTCAAAGTAGTTCCTATGAAATTATTCCCATAATATATCCTAATTATGTCATTCCTATGAGATAACCAATGACTATATCATATAGGAATAACATAACTTGTACAATTCGTTCTTCACTCTCCTACCCAAATGAGTCTCCAGATTCTCAATGATAGAAAGCATTGCCTCCAACCATGTCTATACAACAAGTTTTCCTCCATCTCCTATAAATGTTGATGTATGTTACTGCTAGAACACATGTGTCATCTCTTACATAGATAATGCAGGTGGCAATGCTCCCTGAAAAGTTAGTATCATCCTTTAAAAGCCATCACAGACCTCTACATCAGCCCTTGCATCCTGTATAACAGTTGCTTCCAACAGAGACCTGATGAGAGGATCTGCTAGTAGTTCCTTGTCATCAATTCTTAGTGTCTAGTCATCAACCAATACTAGCCGTAAAATTGGAGGACGTCTCAAGGGAATGAAACTGCATGGTCAAGTGCACACCTCAGTTCATTATTTTCAAGGAAAACAATATAAATGTGAAATAAAGGAACCTGAGAATAAAAACATTCTTTTTTACGTAACCTGGTTATAGGGAATGTATATCCCCTACACGGTGTGTTCCCAAAATTCTTAACATTCCATCAACCTCTTCCAAAATCATTCATGTAACACCCTTACACATGGCATGTTCCTCCTAAAACAAAATGTGTACTTAAATCTTTCTTCTTTCTAATGCACTTCAACATGTCTAGTACTACATGGTTCGCTCTCATGTAAGACTATATAGTGTCGTAAATCATGAATCAATGTGTACTAATTATGTTTAAACCGCCAGTGTCATTAGTCACATGGTCAGATACACAGTTTTTATAACACGACATGTAAAATTAAGGCATAGTGTATTCTACCAAAAGTTTCGCAACCATGTGTCTCTTCTCACATAGTCAGTCACATGGTTAAAGACTATACATTGTGTACATTCGGTATATGGATTGTATGTATGAAAAGTAGTTTAATCTAGAATAGATGAACACATGGCATGTGTTCGTGACCCCACACACCATTTTTTTGAGGATTCTATATATTAGGCCTCTAAAACATCTCTAGAACATATAAAAATAATGACTTTTTTCCATTTCATGACAAATTCTAACCTGTGAGAGCCCATACTTCCGTGAATCAATTTTTGGAATCCGTATTCATAAAATAACATGAAAACATTACATTAAGGTTTAAATATGATACACCAAATTATGATCCATGTGGGCCCATAACACAAAGGTTGTACAATCAAAATTTCCCTCTAATACCACATTATAACATCCATGTTTAGAGGGCCACCCAAGGGTGCCCCATACCTAGTTGGTCACATGACCTCAAGCGCAATTCCCCAAACACCAGAGTCTGCCGAGTAGTAGCAGGGGCCATAGTCTAATAGTGTAGATACTATTCCCCTAATGATATAGAATACACATTAGACTAAAAAATAATAATCATGAGAAAAAGTCGTAATACCATAAAACATATGTAAAAAAGTTGAATGATAGTCTAATAAACCGAAAATTATATATATAACTAAATTATTCTTGTCACATGTATCTATGATAAAATCCAAACAATTCACAATGATGAAAATACAATACTGAATCCAATGTGTAAAAAATAGTAAACTCCAATATCATCGCAAGTCTCGAATTGGTCCCATGCTCTCTACAACCAATAATAATCATGTACCAGTGGAAAAGGTGTTCATTCCCATATCTACACCTACAACCATAAAAATCAATTTGGGTCCAAAAACATGACCTAAACAGGGTGTGAGATAAATCATAGTAGAATACCACCAATAGATATGTTCTTAATAGATACGGAATAAATATAGTATGAAATATGCAAAAATGAATAAGTACACAAGGAGTGACTCAAAAGAAAACAATCCAATAGGTTTCAATTACAAATCATTTATATTCATTAATTATTCAATCCATTGAATTTTAAATTCTTGCGATCCAGCATAATCCTTATACCCCTTGTGTAATAGTAACAAAACATAAGTCTCAGAAGACCATCTACACTATCAAATAAAATAACTCCAAGATTCTACGTAAGAATGGAAGACTTGTCACAATCATTCACAAGAAACCATCTAGGAATGTTCTCAATGTCTATCCCCTATGTTTATCCTATCATAAAATCAATAACAATTAAAAAATGGGAAATATATCAGGAACTAATGCCTTTGGTCCCACATAGATCTAATCATTTACGAATGACCTCCTAGGTAGCTATCATGGCCAGTAACCCCTTCTCCACATAGCAACAATAAATTATACTAACCCATGGATGTTCTCACATTCAATGCTGCATGGTCTTACTTTTTTCTAATAGTGACCCTCAATGTAGCTCTCATCGTCTAACTCCTTTGTTCAGTGACCACCCAGAAGCTGTCACCATAAATACCACATGGTAAACATATCAATAATTCATACATAAATGACCTAACCATTGGAAGCTTTCTTAGTCTATTCCCCTTGTCCATGCTTTAATAATGTGAATCACGTGCATCTCAAATAAACTGTAACTCCATCTTAACAACAATAGTCTTAGAAAACAAAGCAATCCTAACATGATTTCTTGACCATACGTACATCATCAATAAAACATGGGAAACACAACCATAATCAATATAATATACCTTATTCATAATAAATATCCCTTTCTCAATTCAACACACAATAACAGGTCTTAAATATGGTTAAATTCCAAAACATGAAATACCATAAACATGGGTATTAGAAAAAATTATCACATATAATCCATCAAAAATCAATGAAAGGTAAAAACCATCTACCTTGATGTTATACGAGGAACACTCTTAAATGTAGGCCCTTGAATCGGCCTATTACGATTTAGAACTATAAAAAATCTAAAAATGATCAACCCTCGTAAACACAGAAGAGAAGGGAAATTTGGAATAAATGCTCTAGTTGAAGATAGAACTCATAGGTGGGAATTCAACTAATCCAGTGGCATCTCAATCAAATATCAGATGGAGGAATGAGAGGAACTCAAAGTTCTTTTGTTGTACATTTCTCTCCTATTGGAAACATGGGGTTGAGAAGTTCGTTCTATAGATGAGAAGCGACCCCAATTTTTTAATCAAATAAAAAGAAATGTAAACAATGTTTTTATTTAATTTACCCATTGTGTACCTGCCTAAATTAGACCCTGATTTAAGATGTCTTCCAAGTCACCTACACCACCATGTACTCAGCTGTTACACATCCAGTACACGGCTACCCGATACAACAGCATACAAATCGTGTACTCATTAGTACATGGTATGTACATAGAAAATTTCAAAAACATCTTATTCCTAAAAAAACTAGAATTTAAGATCCATGCGAAAAATTATGATCCAAGTTCTTACAAATATTTGGGTTTATGGGATCAAAATTCCTCATATATATATAGTGATGTGTATGAATTTATCTCATATGCATAAACTCTATGTATACATTTCTAGCCCAACTGACTTTATCAGTAATGAATATATTAGTTTTGGAAGGATTTTTAATTCAAGGAGTGACCCATCCATATAGTTTAATAGATCATGAAAAATATATATAGGGATATATTTTCTATAATTATGGTGTTGGGTAAACATGATTGTTTACAAAAGAAGATGTGGGTTAAAAATATTTCTTTATGGGCATAGTTTTTGGATATCATCATTAATAAACCTTGGTTGTTCTAAATTGTTTTTATCTGGGATGATCTATTTATTGTGGTAAGGTTATAACACCTCAAATCCATTAATTGTGTATAAAAATATTATTTTGTTTTCTACATTGATTGATTCAATAATTTTATATTTGTAAAAGAGATATAGGTATATCAAGGTGTGTATTAGTATGTGAATAATAATGTAATGGAAATTATAATGGAAAGAATAATGTAACCCATATCTAGTACTTGGATACAAGGTACCGAGTGGGCATACTATGGTAGAATGTATCCCCTGGAGGGCCATAAATTCATGTAATGAAATGTATAATTTGTTCTTTAATAAAATTTTTATTTATTTATAACAAATATGGGTCATGAAATATGTACATATTTTAGAATTTAATAAAAGTTTATAAATTAATAATTCACATGTTGCAGTAATCATTTATTACTAGATAATTTGAAAACATCATAATGTCGTGAGCATAGATGCTCAATAAACGGTTGGGAAAAATTGATTCTCCCATACATATGCATGAAATAAATAATATAAAAAGGTTAAGTTCCATAACATATATAATAATGACCATAATATTTAAAATTTCCTTATTACAATTAATAAATTCATGATTAAAAAAACTAATATCACAATGATTGAATTAAAACTTATTGATAACATTGACATGTCATCACGACTAAGTGTTTGGACATCATATATAAACATGTATGCATTATACTGGTTACCCATGTTATGTTGTCTAATTAGACCAAATAATTCATTGATAAGAGAAGTAATTAAGGTCCTATATTTTATAAAATAAGTGAATCTTTAACATTATATGAATATAACTTATAAATAAATAAATATCATAATATTCTTAAAGGAACATCATACATATTCATAGATAAGAGAGATATATGAATCTATACTGAAATAAAGGATATAAGGATCATCAGTATATCTATATTGAATACACAAAAAACTACAATGAAGTCAAATATTCAACAATAATATTACAAACCATGTGTTATTCACTTTGTAATAGATAATTCCATTATCAATGATGTGATAATGAAATTATGTAGTTGATTACATTAATGGTTTAAGGATATCAATGAAAAAATTTCTATACCAACATAATAAATCATTTATTAATGTTTTTAAAAATAATTAAAAGATTATAAAATGATAGTATAAAAATATATTTTCAGTTAATCCAATTTGAAGATCATTGTCAGATGATCTTGTTAACACTTGGCCATATTTTTTTTGGGTTATATACCACAAATGAATCGGATTCATATCCTATATTTTAATGTATTTTACATATCATGATTTCATATGATGAACTAGAATATATAAATGATGTTTTTTCCTAAATAAATACATTTTATATTTTATAGTATTTTATTATACATTTACTAGACTCATAAAAATGAACAAAACATTATTTAATTCATAGAGATCATTAAATATGTAAATATCTAATACCATGATAATGATATATATTAAAAATGGAAAGAAATTGGAAATATATAAATTTTTATGATCACTCCAATTAGATATAATTAAAATTAAGTTGAAAAACACTATTGAAATGAAAAAAATATTAATAAACAAATTAATATTTTTGAAAATTAAAACATATAACATTAAGATGCATTGTAGTGAAGGATGTAAAATGGTATGAATTGATTTTTATAGGACATTATATAACTAATGGAAAAGTATTTTTACTATTACAATGATATTATTAAAATTTGGAATTTTATCTTTATGGTTTAAAATTGTTACATGGCCATTAGAATAGTCAATTGGCCTCAGAATAATATAAATTTTAAATTATAATATTGATCATGATTAATTTAAAAAAAGAAAAAATATCTGTCCATAAAATAAATATCTATATTAATAACCTAGAGAAATTATAGTCACTATTTATTTAAAAAAATTAATTTTAAGTCATTCCAAAAAATCATAAATTTTATATTATACCCATATCTACAACTATAAAAATCTCTTCTCCATGCACATAAGAACCCACTCATCCCTCACTTAACATATAAAATTATCTACCAAAATTACATGTCTTAAGACTATTTTAATCTTTAATGATGTTCTAGAGTCACCCCACTCCCATAATTAATAGAGTTTTGTATCATTGAAATTATGATTCACTAAAAAGTGGGTAATGTTCCACCAACATTTTCCCCAATTTTCCTCTTCTCTTCAACTTTTTAAAAATTCATTTGAAACCAAAATCATAAAATATTAATAATTTAGAAATTAAAAAAATATGTTAATAATTTGAGAAAATTATAAATATTAAATATAGTCCATATTTATTATCATACTTTTCTTCCTCCTATTTTGACAATGGGTTGTTAATCACCTATGATCCCATTGAAAACTGTATTCTTATGAAAACAGCATGGACATTTAGAATGATTTATATATAATATAAAAAAAATTAAATACAATTGTTCCAATCTTAGATGATTATTATAAATAATTTATATATAACATTGAACAAATATAAGTAATTAGAAACAAAACAATATAATATAATGAAAACATGACACCAAAACAATTCCCATTTAACTAATAGATTTATAAAATAGAATCAAATAATTATAATGGGTGATGAGTAAAATAAATGTATATAATTAAATTCTATGTCTATTCATTAGAAACAAATTTTTAAAAATTAAGAGGTGTAAATAAGAGAAATAAAAATGGTATTTATGGTCTGTGGATTTTTGAGTGATGATATTTCTATTGTTTTATCTCATATATCTCATTTTTTTTGTTTATGGATATTCCTTTAATAACCAAAAACATTTCACCAATTTTTATTTTACATTACTATATATTCATATAATTATTTCAACCATATCAATGTTACCTATAATCCATATATATTTATATGATAAGGATGATTTATTTTCCAATACTCTGACTTGAATCCTCTTGACTTATTCTTATCCACCAATGAGTGATGTTGTTTTGTTGAGAAAAATAAATTACCCTATTTATTTGTTAACAAAATTTTTTATTAATTCTTATATGATTTACAATACCATTTGGAAACCCTTCCCTATCAATGAAAATAATTTTTCATACCTTATAAATGTTAATTCTAAGATAAATATAATGATTTATTGATGAGGAATTATTTACCAAAACACAAATTGGAATCATCTTGAGTTTTTTATTATCCACCAGTGATGGATGATGTTTTGATGATAAATAAATAAATTCCCTTATTTATTAAGAAAAACATATTTTTATTCATTATTTTTTGATTTAAAAAACCATTAGGAAATTGTTTCCCTTCAACGGTTTTAGATCAACCATTTCTTTGACTATATCCGTAGGTAATTAAATTTAATAATAATACCATGATATATTTTATGCATATAAATAATATGGATTAAAATAATGTATTATTTTTATTATGTAAATGTTATATATGAAGGTAATTTTTCTTGGATACTAATCCTTTTGATCCATGAATATATTACTATTATGTTATTTACTATAAAATTATATAATATAAATCAATAGAAAATTTAGGTAACTACATTTGGTGTCATATCATAGTTTAATAATTTTTATAAACATGGAAGGATTATTTTTAAACAAATAATGATTCATCTAACTATATGTAAACGTCATATGGTTTATTAAATTATTAGAGAACATTGTTTATCAAAAATAATATCCTAATTTGGATACTAAAAGGGGATGTATTTATCATATAGATGTACCTAGGGGTAATAAACCTAAAGGTGGAAATTCAGTATTAAATAAACATGTACCATGTACATGACAAATTGGAATTGATACACACCAGTTTTGGAACTCCCATGAGAATTCATTATGGTAAAAAAGATATCTATTCAAACCATTTTAAATGATATCGAAATAGACCAATTTATCCTCTTAAAGATTAAGAGGGATAAGATATCATAGTTTTAGAAATACTTTTATTAGTGGGATACCATAATATATGAATTTAGAATATTGTTTTCTTGAAAAAAAATAGTTATTTTTTCTTAAAATCATTAAATATTTATAGAATGATGGGAACCTTGAGAAATTAAAAAAACAACCAATGTGTGGGAAAATGAAATAGTTTTACATTCAACATTCCCAATGTAATTAGGGAATTTATTATAAAACATCCTATAGAAACTTACTATGATATTTTGAGATATAAAAAATTTATCAAGTCATGTGGAATTTCTACTATCACCCAATATATAGAAATTATCCATCATATCCATTATATGTTAACTACCACTAAAATTTAGTGGATAATATAAACCTATAATCATGGAATTGTGGTTTATCTAAATGCATAATATTGTTTATGATCTTTACAATCATGATAAAGAGTATGTTCATCCATTAATTTATTATTTAGATGGAGGAGATGATAAAATATAGACATTGATAATGAATATGAAGATGAAATATGAAATGAATGTCAAGGTGATGGAGGACATTAATAATAAATTTAGTGACATGTATTTCCAAAAAACTATTCATATAATGATATAGAATGAATTTATAAAAAAATATGAAAATTGATAGTAAATTATTCATGACATGTGAGGAAATATCAACCTATATTAAAAGATACACATTAGGTTTTTCTATAAAAATTAATATAAAAATATATATATTCATTTTTAATTTATAGCCACACCCACCAGAGGCTCCAGTTATCTGATAATTTGGTATAAATGTTTAATTATTTCAATTTTATCTCAATATAGTGAAATATTTTCAAGATTCTTCTCATCAATATAGATATAAAATTACAAAATTGAATTTTCGTCCAGGGGATAGAAGTAAAATAGAGAAATAAGATCAAACCACCCACATGTCATGACATAGGGAAGAATAACTTTGGTAATTTCCACAATATGATATGGAAATTATTTATCTATTCTTTATTAAGCCACTGATCCCATGTTTAGAGAGACAAGATTGTGAACTAAGAGAAATTAAATCATTTTAGATGAATATTCAGAGAATTAAAAATGATACATCTCAAGGACCATAATAGTTTTGTGAGTTTGGAAACATATAAAATATTTTCTTAAAACATGGTAAACAATATCGAAATTATCCCATATAGATCATTTATTTTGGACTCTTTATTAAAAATATTAGTAATTATCTATGTATTGGAAACATAAGAAATGGATATCTATGGTTCCCTATATGGTTAAATAAAGGAGACACATAAGCATAACATGAACAAAAGAGTATGTGAGAATTATCATATAATTGGAATATCATACCCCTCATATCAATGATCAAAGACATGAATCATGTTATTTTGATTATATATTCATAGGACATGAGTCATAATGAAAATAAAGGACAAGTTAAAATCTAGAAAATTACATGAATAAGACTTGGAATTATTTCATACACATATGAATAGAAAATATTATAGATATTCTACCTATAATGACAACACTACAGGTTAGGATTGGCCTAATAAACTGTGTACAAACTCCAATAAAAGGATGTCCTATTAGGAACCCACTTGTATTGGGTATGGAATTGCTACCATGTACACTACTTTTACTATCTTGTGATCCAATTTTTTAACCACTTGTTACCGGAATCAGATTCCCTCACATATACTCTCTTTTTATATGAATGAGATTTCCTCTCAAGCACCTTCTTATTATAGGTTAGTGATATTTCATATATTACCCCTTATTAATGTCTTAGGATTCCCTCTAATATACCCTCTTATTAATGGTTTGGGATTCCCTCACATGTACTCTATTTTTATCATACTAGGATTCCCTCACATGTACCCTCTTGTTATGGGCTTGTGATTCCCTCATATTTACCCTCTTTTATGGGATTAAGATTCCCTCAAGTGTACCCTCTTATTATGGGATTCAAATTCGCAATATTGTATCCTTTTAAGATCACTAATCATTTATAAAAAACCCATTTAATGAATGTGAGATATAGGTCCCACCATAAATTAATGAAATCCCATATCCAAGAACAATAAGAAAATAAATCATTCATCATATCATGACCCATAAAAATGGGTTATATAAACAACATATCATAACCCGTGAAAAAGTGAAATGATTCATTATAATTTATTCATATAATAACCCATTAAATTATTTGTGTTTCAAAAGTATATATCATTGTATAAAACATTGAAGAGAATGTTTTCTCATGAACAACATATAATCAAAAGAATGAACCATTCAGAAAAAGTATATGAATGATACTTGTGGTTCATATCCCCATTAAATAATTGGTAACTTGAATACATTTCATGAATGATACATAATTATTTTTAAAGGAAATATAAAAAAATTCACAAGTAAAATTTAATTTCGTATTTGAATATCAATTTTAAATCAGAAAAGATTTTTTAAACCATATTGTTATAAAATAGCACTAAAAAAATAAAGAATGTTTTAAAAATGATCTAAAAAATACATGACAAAATACATTTTTTGAAATTGTTTTTCATTGAAAAACACATTAAAACAATGAATTTATTGAATATAAATAAATATTTTTCTTACACAAAATTAATCTTTTAGAAATTATTTTCATGGAAGTAGATAATTTTTTACATGCGGAACATTCCTCTTTCACAGTAATAGGATTAGAAAAGTTCCTTCATTAGAAAACAATAAAAAAGATTTTTTTTAGAAAAACAGTTTTTAAATAAGGTAAAACATGGGTAAAAATTTATTTTAATTAAAACAGAATAATATTATAACATTTTTTAAAATTTTTATGAACATATTATTTTATATGAATATATATTTCTGACCAAAGAGAATAATAAATTCATGTTTCCTTATAAAATGAATTCAAAATTATATTATTTACGAATCAGTGGAATAATAGTAACATTACTATAATATATAATGAATAACTAAAGGATGTGATAATTTAAGATAGTTCTTGAGTTTTGGATCATATTATATCACTAATGGAATTATAATTGAAAATAATCCTTATAAACAATGAGAATGTAGCAATAAATTCTTAACACATTGGAAACTATAAATCATAATCCCAGAGTAATAATGGAATTAAAATATTACTAAAACAACATAAAAATAATTATCATCATGATATATCATATCAAATATTATGTATATACTACTCAAAAACTAATATACGTTCTTAACAAATCATGTGTCTCTACGAAGGAACATTGAGGCAGAATTACTTTACCCATTTGGTAACGTTGGAGCTTTATCTCCAAATGAAGAGATAAAATAAAATGGATATGTTAATACACATGAAAATAATTATAATAATCATATAATACATTAATGGGAATTATATACAACGCACAAATGAAATTAGTGGTTAATAAGGGATATATCTCACTTGCAAAAAATGTGAGATAGAATCTTCTTAGTACATGCTTAAATTATGAATCATGATCCACATTAAATAATAAATACACTTAAAACATTTAATATTATTATATAATATATATTCAGGATATAAAATTTCAAATTTTTTTTTACACCACACAACATGAATAATTGGTAAATATAGAATATCTCTCATAGACATAAAAGTGGGAGAGAAAACCCTTACCTTCACTCATTCATTTCATTTTACATATTCAAAACTAATGTATAATACACATGATTATATATATAAACATCATTATAACCATATAATTATATATCACGCAATATAGTGATATATTATTAATTTATATTACTCCATTACTAAAGATTCCTTGTTAATGTTATGTTTTAGGTAATAACGACTTCATATTTCGTATATGTTTTGAGTTGTTGTTTTCTATCCTCTTACATAGATAATGATTTAATTTTTTCATGAATTTATAAAATTATATTATTATATTATATATTTAGTAAATAAATATTTATAATAATCTATGAAATATATAAATATTATATGAAACACATCGTTTATGTGGACTATATGCTATATAAATACATGTACATTATTTCTAATTTCTTTTCCTCTTTTTAACAAAAAGAAAAAATGATATATATATATATATACACATAAAGATATATTACCTTTATAGTATAATTAATACTTCATAAATATCACCTAAATTTATTAAACTCATTCTTACTAAATTCAAGGTAATTTGGGAAGATATCACATCATTTTGATGTGGTAGTAGTCCACATATCCACCAAAAGAATTATCTTATTCCATAAAAATGGAAATCACAAAGAAATGTTTTATATAAATATTAAACAATAATAAATAAATAACATATAACATAAATATCTTATAAAAATATTATTTCCATCATTATTTCAATCATTGATTGGTGGTAATGTAATAACAATTGACATATGTTTGAGAGCTTGTAGTTTTCCTTACACACGAATGATGATTGTGTATACCATTTGAAGGAAGTTTGTAAAGGTGTAGGTCTTACCCTTATTATAAAAAAATATATTTATATTTACTATTATTTGGTTATTATATAATCTTTATAAAACAAAAATTTAAGTGGAAGAGAAAATAATAAAAAACATTAGTGCTCATTGAGGAACGTCCACTCTTTTTCTGGTAACTCCTTTTGGTTTTCACCAAAAGAGTTCCATGGAAGTATATCTGACCAAATTTAGATTTATCCTTTTTTATTATTGAATTTGGGATATTATTGGGAATTTTTTGGATGAGAAAATGTTAATTATGGTTTTGATTATGTGTTATGGGTGAGTTCCCTTTTATAGTGGAGGAGGAGTGGCATTCTTGTAAATAGAAAAAAGAAAACACTATTGAGAGGGATCCTTTACATAATATGCCTCCAATAATATTAAATTATATAATAAATGGAGTACATTATATAAAAATTTCTAAAAAAATATTTTGATCATTTTTATGAGAGTTTTTTCCATAATATAATGTTTAACCACAAACAAAACTCTTTTTTACCGTTATTGATATAATTAAATTTAATTAATTTCATAAATATTCTTAGTCCAAAATTAAGTTGATGTTATTAAGAATTTTTTATATTGAATCCATTTTCCTAAATTATAAACACATTTATTTGGATTTTATTTTATATTTATTTCGCATAAGGGATACGACTATAGATTTTAACGTTAGAATGATCAAAAGTATGAGATGAGTTCATATCCCATTTGAATTTGAATTTGATTACCATAAATAAATTAGATTAACATATTTATAATTAATTTAAATATAATATAAAAATAATCAAATTAATATTTAACTATATTAATAAATTATAATAATTGTTAGTTTTCAAATAAAATTTAATAATTTTCACTATTCACCAATAAAATTAATCTTCTAAATAAATAAAAAAAATCCCCCAATGAATTTTATTTTATTATAATTATGAAAAAGGAATTTAATTATTGAAAATAATTATTATAATATTTTCAAAAAATATTCCTTAAAAATATTCCATTAAAATCTGGAAAACCTACCTTTTTGAAAAATATAGCTTTTGATGCATAAAATTATATTTGTTTTTTTATTCTTTTCAGACATATTGCATGAATTTAAAATAATTATATTGAGTTCATAATATATAAAATTCATTAATATCTATTACTAATAGTGAATAATTTCATTTATTAAAATAAAATACCTTTGTATCCATAAAATAATTATTTTTATATAATCAATTCATTGATATTCAATTGGTTCTTAATTTTAATTATAAAAAGATATTTAATTTTATAAATATTTAAAAATTAATTTTTGTTATTTAGTTAAGATTATTAATATTTAAAATTCATATGGATAGGTGATGTTTATTACAATATTTTAATAATAATATTGATATTTTATAGTATTTTGGTAAAACTCAGTCTTGTATGTAATACTAGCTAACGAAGGAACTTGAAATTTTTGTGACAATAGACAAACATAATCATATATATATAAAATTATAATAAAATTATTTCATTTCGTTCAATCATAATATGGTGTTGTGTATACTAAATTCATAATATGGTGTAGTGTGCAGTTCAACACGTCCATGAAATTTAATTTATTTGAATTGAAATTAGTTCATAAAAAGTCGATGTATTATATTCTACCATATATAAATTATTTTTGAATAGGAAATTAATCTATTCATCATGGTTTTAATACATTATAGAAGACATTGATCATTAGAAATGGGTGATCGAGATAATGATAATAATAACAAAACCATAAATCACTGATGATCTAAGGGAACATTTTATTTAACAAAATTTGAAGGTATTGGGATTAAACTTTTTTAAGATCATTTTCCTAGAGTTGATTAATTCTTTGCAATAAGTAACACATAGTTGATATCATTCTATTTTATATTCACAATATTATCCTTTGGTTATTAATTGATAAATTTCCACTATATCCCTTACTCTAAAAAATGTAGATAATTTATTTATTCCTAATAAAAGAACAAATATTGAGATTCATAAATGGAATGATTAGTCATTCTATATGTTTTTAGTTATCATCAAACCAAAATTCTTATCATGGTATTCCCAGTATAAATAAATCCTCATATTGTGGGATAATACTTGAATCTCTAAAACCTTATTTGAAAATTAACATATCCCATTCTAAAAATAGTTAACCATATTATAAATTCTTATAATAAAATTTAAAATGTTATAATGAAGGTAAATAAATCTCTAAAAATAAGCAATACTTAAATACCCAACATATCAAAAAAACTCTTGGTTCATTCATACCAAAAAAGTATAGTTATCATGTTTTCTTTTAAATCATATTAATAACCTGAATTAATATAAATGCTTATTGAAAGAAGAAACGGTTTTGTTTTAAAAAATATTATTTTTTATATTCCTTAAATCCAAAAAAAAAATAAATCCACCCATAATAACTTATACTACATTGTAAAAATTCAATAATTACATCCAGGGTAATTAGTACTATACAATATACATTATTTATATTAATATTCTCTTTATCCAAGAAAAACACAATTTTAACAACATCAGTAACACATTAAGGACTACATTCCCTTGATCAAAATATAACCATTCCATTCAATTACGTTTCTAGTTCACCATCCCTGATCAATATATATTTCAATATCATTAATGAAAAACATAATTATCATCATTCATATTACATAATTCTTGAATTCTAATACATAAACACTGAAACCATCAATCATTATTTTTAAACAATTACATAGGAATCGTCATCCTTTACATTAATACACGATTTCAATATAATGATATATGAATAATTTTTTAAGGTTTATCAACCTCAATTCAATAATTCATTATACATTTAATGTAAAAATTAATATAAGAACATTTCATTCCTTTATTATGAAATTTGTAGTATCTTTATCTACAACTGTATAACCAATACATATTACACCTTAATTATTCTCTTTTTAAGATATCTGCTTCAATCATTGATCATACTTCCCACATCTAAAAATATCCATTTTTATGCCAAAAATTTCTAGTTCCCACTATTGAATAAGACCTGAAAATATAGTGAGATGTACACTTATCATTGTAGAAAACCACATAATCAGAAGGAGCTATATATATGATATCCAAATCATGTCACCATATTTTAAATAAATGACACAATAAGAATATACTTTTACACATTCCCATAAATATACAATGAAATATCCCTAGGATTCTCACGAATTTTTTGAAATACATGTTTCTAAAGGATCACTAATCCTTTCCTTCCAAAACATATATAGTGACCCAGTATTACCATACATGAAAATTAAATAACATTGAATGAATATTAATCAAATTATAAATGTACATACAAAATAACCATAATAGTTTAGTTTGATTTGAAAAATGGATCATGATTTAATCTGACTCAAAGAAAGATCTCGATGGCTTCCCAAAAATATCTTCCATTATATGATTCAAACTAATAACCATTCATTATTATATTGGGATATGAATCATAAGAAATGGTGGGATCAGATGTTTACTAAGGGAAAATAAAAAAGATACATTGAAATAATGTGAACATAAGTGTATGGGTGTCTAGTCATTACATTTGAATATTATACATTATGTTGAAAAGATCATAGACATGAATCATGGAATAAGGATTTAAAATCCATAAGACATGAATCATAAGGTAGTCAAAAAAATGTTTCCTCAGAGCATAAAATATGAATAAGTCATGGAATTGTGTTATATACATAAGCATATAAAATAGTTGTGGTCGGAGTGGACACTCAAGAGGGGGGGTGAATTGAGTTCCAATTAAAATTTCTGTTAAAAACAATTTCTATTAAAATCCCCCAATTTCAAAAACAAATTAAACTGTAGTGAATTTATATAGATTATAAAGGTTCAATTAGTTTCTCAAAGATTGATTAATTCTCAGTTAACTTAATCTTATGATTAAATTAACTTTTGAAACTAACTTTCTGATTTATAACAAATAGAAACACTTGCGAATTTAATTATCAAAGTAGCTTTGAAGATAGATTATATTTCAAAGTAATAGCATCGGAATATGAAATAAATATGTATAGTATGGATATAGAGTATAACTACAAACACAGAGAATTAACCAAGAGGTTCAGTCTCAAGCCGAGACTTAGTCCTCTCAACAGTTTATATAAAAATGATCCACACCCTGGATCGGGGTTAACAACAGTAAACACACTGTCCACTGTCCAGGTCACAAGACCTCTACCACAGTTCTTCGTGGGAAAACAACAACAGCAGCCAGCTGTCCAAGTCACAAGACCTCTACCACTATCCACAGTGGGAAATGAAGTGTAAAAGGGTTTGCTGAGGATTTACAGATCCTCCAGTGAAAGTACAGGAGTCAGTGTGTGTGTTTAATACAGCAGATAACACACACTGCTCAAAATGTAGAAAACTAAAACACAGTAGAGCAAGAGATAGAAAGAAGAAGGTTTAGAGTGCTCTATAGTGTTGGCAGATCAGTTCTGGACTCGTAGGAATGAGTGACTTGAAGCTTTGGTCCTTTTTCTGTAAGTTGACACTAAAACAGAGTGTCTTGATTTCCAGACTTCCAGATGTTCAAGTGATCAGCTTCTTTGAGTTTGAGTGCTTCACACCATGGCTTTTAGGAGACGGTTCTTTCAGTCGGTTCACTTGAGACTCTTTTGTTCTTCAGAATGAATGCTCGAGAGTTCTTCTTTTTGTGTATATGCATATCTCCTTCTCAGTTGTAGATGTTAGACTCTTCCATTCATTATTTTTCTTGAATGCTTCTCTCTTCTTTTTATACTCCTCCATATATGCCCTTTTTGTTCACCCGAGGCCGACAAGATAAATAGTCTTGAGTTACACGTTCAATCTTCCTCGTACATTGTATTATTTCTTGATATGTCTGCAACTATTAATAAATAATGTTAGGTGTATCAATTTGGCTAGACAGGACCGTTAGATTAGTATTAATCAAATTGGTAAAGAAAAAAAGTAGGAATATAATAATAATAAACTGGTCGAGAATGTATGTCACTGTGGACTTCAACTGTGGTCTTCCAACTGTGGACTTCCTTCTGACTGCTGACTTCAACAAAAGGCTTGTTGTCTGTAGGCTTGCAATGGTAGCTTTTACTTCATGTAACTGTAGCCTCTCTAACTGTAGACTTGTAATATCAAATGTGTAGAACTGTAACCTTTATCAACTGTAGACCTCGATCATCAGTAGACTTAGTCGACAGACGCTGTCTAACTGTAACCTTGACTGTAGGCTTCTGACTGTAGACTTGTTCGACTGCGAACTTGTTCCAACTATAGACTTGTTCGACTGTGAACTTGAGCAGAGAAAACTTTGAACAGAAATCTTGTAACTGTGACCTTCGTCTGTGAGCTTTGACAATAGATAGCGGTAGACTCGTGACTGTAAGCTTGTATTAGTCTTCGACTGTAACCTTGTAACTGTGAACTTATTGCAACAGTAACTTAAGGTGACAGTTAGCTGTAACTGTGACTTTGAAAAGAAAACTCTGACTGTTGGCTAACAATACCAAACTTATGTAAATGCTACTGTAAGCTGTTACAGTAAAGTTATGAGAGTAGGAATATGAAATGTTTAGAATAAAATACATTTAAGCATAGAATAATAAGATTAATTCAAGGTTTTAATACATCATAATCAATGGTTAAGCATGATTTGGGATTATCAAAACAGGTGATTCCAACAATCTCCCCCTTTTTGATAATCACAAATTATGTCAGTATGGAATGAAATATAGATGTATCAGAGAGAAGTGTGCAAAACACAGTATTAGCAATATGAGCACAAAAATTAGGTATAATCCGCAAGGATTTCTCCCTCTTTGTATAGGTTCATTTCTCCCCCGAGTTTTCCCTATTTCTCCCTATTTATTTCTCCCTAGTTATTTGTCCCTATTTCTCCCCCTTTGTGATTAACAAAAAGAAAGACAGAGAGAGAGAAAATAAACATTGTATGAAAAATGAGTACATTACATGACCCAAAACGTGAATACAGGATCCCTATCAAAAAAAACATAAACAGACTCAATCCTCTTCATCTGTAGGTAAGGGATCTTTTCCTTTGGAGGAAGAAGATGGAGCAGTAGGTGAAGGATCAACAGGCTGAGGAATTGCAGCAGGAATGTCTGGAGGGGCAGCAACAGAGGCACCTGTAGGCCTATAGTGAGTAGCTGGCCGTGGTATCAGTGGTCTAAGGCTTCTGAGGGCATCAGCAGGAGACATTACTGAAGAACCACTGGGGTTGGAGACAGGTAGGGCAGGAGGAACTATAACAGATGTGCAGTCCACATGAAGAAAAGGTAGGAGCAGATTTCTGAAATCCATGATGATGTTTCCTCCTCTGTCCATGGCAGATAAGAAGTCATTTTTGTTTTCCATGAATTTATCCAAAGCCGGGGTCAACTCTCGTAGCTTGATAACTTGTTCTTTGAAAGCTTGAGTTACAGGAGGCAGCTTCATAGTTTCTAGCATGAGCTTGAAGTGATGGTTCAACTGATGCTTGGTGAAAATCCGATCAAATTAATGATCCACTTTACTTTTGATGGCCTCCTGAGAAGCAGTAGCAGCCTGCAGGTGCTCATTAACAAAGCCACTGACTTCTCTTGTAGTAGCAAGGATCTGTAGGTCTGATGTGTCATTTGCACGGGCCTGAGTAAGCTCTTCTCTGAGCAGGCTTCTAAACTGCTCAAGGTCCACAGGAGAGCTATATGAAGGAAGGGACTTGACTGAGAATGCCACTGTCTCCTTGAAAGACTGAGTCAGATTTCCAATCACTTTCTGAATGACAGCATCCTGATTGCTAAAGTGTTCTTTTACTGATTTCTTGAAAGCCTCAAATACTTCCACAAACTACTTGACCACTTCTTTGATGTATCGAATCTCACTGGCCACTTGTGTCTGAGAACTGCTCAGGGCAGTTAAAGAAGCAACTGATTGTCTGAGGGCCACTACTGCTCCAGTCCAGCTTTCAATTTGAGTGTGGCACACTTTCATTTCATCCATCACTTCTTTGATTGGACTTCCCACAACACATCCTAGAGATAATTCTAAGGATTGTTCTACATTTTTCAGCTCATCAAAAAGACTGGTTTTCAATTCAGCAACAGACTGTCTGATGGTCTCCTTCATTTCATTCTTTAAGGATTCAAGGTCTTCCTTGCTGGCCAATCTTTCAGTTTCTAACACTGGAGAGCTGTTAGTTAGGATAACTGGATTTCTTGGTGGTTGGTTTTCCTCATCTGAATCCTCATAATTGAGTCCTAACACCATGTATCCTGGATCTGAGGTCCATCCTTCTATATCATACAGTACAGAGACTGAACCAAAACGCTCCCCCTCACTTGGAGCTCCTTCCTGAACAGTTTCTACTATCTGCTCGACTCTGGGTAACTCTAAGTGCTCTTCTGTAGCTCTATCAGGTTTCATATTTGCTTCCTCTGTAGGTTCAGTAGTGAGGTTAGACTCCCTCTCTGTTGGGTCATCAACCACTTCCATGACAACAGTAGTAGAGACCACTCCTGCTTCCTGGTCAGACACTGACTTATCTGTATACCCTATCAGAGGGCTCATACTAAGTTCTTCTGCAACAGTTTCTTGATTTTCATTTGAAGTTCCAGCCTCTTCTGCTTCGACTGTATCATCCTCGTCAGAGGTGTCCTTGACAAAATATTGAGATTCTTCTTCTTCTTCTTCTGTAGACTCAGTCTCATTATCTCTTAGAACAGGTTCCTTACTAGGTAGTTCTTTTGGAGGGCTTGCTGCTCCAAACGTCACTGTCCTGACAGGACTGTGAGTAGTATCAGGATCACTCCCTTCATCAATTGGGGTGTTCTCTCTTGCAGAGTTACCAACTACTGCAGTCTGTTCATCATCTGAGTATACAGGTTCAGGCTCATCAGGCTTTAAGCCTGGATCTCTCCTATCTCTCGGTCTAGAGGGATGAGTAGAAGGGCTAAATTTCTCAAAGATTCTCTCCTCATCATTCACCCATGATTTCTTCCAGGGATACCAACTGATCTTCATGAATTTTCAGATTACTTTCGAGATACATACACTGTTCTTTTCCACTATCAACTCTTCTTGACTTCCAGCTGCACCTTTCACTTTCAACATAACCGAAATGAGTTTAGCATGGAACAAGGCACTTGATTTTGAGCTTGCCTTTATCATGTCCTCCATCTGAGCCATCAGCAACCTACAAAGGTTGACCTTCCTTCCATGTTTTAATAAGTACATCAAGTAAATATCCTGGTGCTTCAGAGTTGCAAAATCTCCTCTTCTAGGACTCAGTACATGCTGAATAAACTTAAACAGAAGCCTGTCCTCTCCTCTCATTTCAGCAGCAATAATCTTTCTTACTGTGCCATTGCCTGTCAATTCTTCCAGAGCCGTCTCATGATCAAAGATTCTACTATTTGGAGGAGCCGCTCCAGTATAGTAGTTGTAAATACCCTCATGAGGAACTCTTAAACATGCATCCCATTCAACGGATGAAAAACTGACCTCATTGCCGTTTACTCTGGATACCAGTCTATGCAGATCATACTCTTCCTCGAACTGTAGATATTCATAGAATTCCTTCACCAGCTTCGGGTAGTACGGTCCATTATTGTTTGCGAAACATTCGGTCCATCCTTGCTCATTAAGCACTGCCAGTACTAATGATCTGCTCGATAAAATCCACTCTTCACTTAGCTCCTTCTCAGCAACTATTTCTCTCTTAGTCAGATGTGGATTAATAGGTCTTATCGAGGCGTTCCCGGTGCCACTGGATTCGACTTGAGTCCTCTTTGGCATTGGTGCATCTTCATTGACAGTCGGGGGTCGCTTTGTTCTGGCCATTGGAACTGAATGAGGTTTCGAGGTTCGGTTGAAGGTTTAGGGTTTAGGACTTGAGAGGGCAAGGGTCGAGATGAGTGGATTGAGATATGTTCGATGTTCTAAGTTTTATCATTTAGGGATTTAGAAATAAAAAGAATAAAGAAAAGAAACGGTTCGAATTCCCACAAAAATAAAATAAGGTTAAACAGCGAAACATCCTACAGAGAGATGTAACAGTGAGGTACACCGGTGAGGTCTAACTGTGAGGTTTCAACTGTGAGGTTTCAACTGGGAGGTTTCAACTGTGAGGTTTCAACTGTGAGGTTTCAACTGTGAGGTTTCAACTGTGAGGTTTCAACTGTGCTATAATTAATCATACCTAACTCATGTTTGATGTAACTTAATCTCTCATAATTCAAAGGCTTTGTAAAAATATCAGCTAACTGATGTTCAGTGCCAATGAACTCAAGAGTGATATCACCTTTTTGATAATGATCCCTCGGAAAGTGATGTCTCACATCAATATGTTTTGTCCTAGCATGAGATACTGGATTTTTAGAAATGTTAATAGCACTTGTATTGTCACACCTTATAGAGACATGTTTGAATTGATATCCATAGTCTAGTAAAGTTTGTTTCATCCACAAGATTTGTGCACAACAGCTACCAGCAGCTATATACTCAGCTTCGGCAGTAGACAATGCAACAGAATTCTGCTTCTTACTACACCAAGATACTAGTGACTTGCCTAAAATGTGACATGTTCCAGAGGTGCTCTTTCTATCTAACTTGCAGCCAGAAAATCAGCATCAGAATAACTTAATAAATCAAATGATTGTCCTTTTGGATAAAATAATCCCAAATTGGGAGTATGTTTTAGATATTTGAAAATCCTTTTAACAGCAGTCAAATGAGACTCTTTTGGATTGGCTTGAAACCGAGCACACATGCATACATTGAACATGATGTCAGGTCTACTGGCAGTAAGGTACAGTAGACTACCTATCATACCTCTGTAATTGGTTTGATCCACTGGTTCACCAGTTTCATCACTGTCCAACTTGCAAGTGGTGCTCATAGGTGTGTTACTGCCTTTGGTGCCATCCAAAGAAAAACATTTTAGAAGATCTTTAATATATTTACTTTGGTTCAAAATAATACCATTTTTATTTTGAAAGATCTGAAATCCAAGGAAAAATTTGAGTTCTCCCATTAAACTCATTTCAAACTCATTTTGCATTATTTTTGAAAAATCAACACATAAAGAATTTTTAGAAGATCCAAAAATAATATCATCCACATAAATTGGTACTATTAAGACATCTTTAGAAATCCATTTAATAAAAAGAGTAGGATCAGCTATCCCTTTAGTAAATCCTTTCGAAATAAGAAATGAGTTGAGCCTATCATACCAAGCTCTTGGAGCTTGCTTTAAACCATATAAAGCATTAGATAGTTTAAAAACATGATTAGAAAAATGGGGATTTGTAAAACCAGGAGGTTGTTCCACAAATACATCCTCAATTATATATCCATTTAGAAAAGCACTTTTAACATCCATTTGATATAGTTTGAAATTCAGATGAGCAGCATAAGCAAGTAATATCCTAATGGCCTCTAGTCTAGCCACGGGTGAAAAGGTTTCCTCATAGTCTATTCCTTCTTCCTGACTATACCCTTGTGCAACTAGCCTTGCTTTGTTTCTGATTATATTACCAAACTCATCAACTTTGTTTCTAAACACCCATTTAGTGCCTATGGTAAGAGTGTCTTTAGGTCTTTCCACTAATTCCCAAACTTTGTTTCTTTCAAACTGATTTAGTTATTCTTGCATAGCCATTACCCAGAATTCATCACTGATAGCATCATTGACATTTTTGGGTTCAAGCTGTGAAAGAAAAGCTTGATGTTCAACCTGATTTCTTAGAGAAGCTCTAGTTTGTGTTCCTCTATCAAGATTACCAACAACAGCATCTAAAGGATGATTCTTTAGAATCCTAGTTGATTTGGTAAAGGTTGGACTAGAGATTTCAGGTTCATTTATAGGTTCGGGTTCCACAGAGGAAGATTCTGGAAAAAGTCCAGAACTGGATGTTTTTATTATAGGTTCTTTAGATTTGTCATTTAGGTCCAGAACAGATAAGTCTTCTTCAACATCTTCAAGAGAAGTTTTAGACTCATGTGGATCAGTCTCATCAAACTTGATGTGAACAGATTCTTCCACACATTTGGTTTTCTTATTGAACACTCTATAGGCTTTACTAGACATAGAGTAACCCAGGAAAATTCCTTAATCACTATTTGGAGCAAATTTATCAAGATTATATTTAATATTCAGAATAAAGACTTTGCAACCAAAAACTCTAAAGTAATTAACCTTAGGCTTCCTATTATTCCACAACTCATAAGGGGTTTTCTTAAGAACCGGTCTAATCAAGACTCTATTAATAACATAGCAGGCTGTATTTACAGCTTCAGCCCAAAAGTAAACAGGCAGGTCATATTCATTAAGCATAGTCCTTGCAATTTCTTGCAGGGTTCGATTTCTTCTTTCCACTACACCATTCTGTTGAGGTGTCCTAGGAGCAGAAAAATTGTGAGTATAGCCATTGTGTGAGCAGTAAGATTCAAATTCTTGATTCTCAAACTCATGGCCATGATCACTCCTCAAGGTCTTAATCTTAAGTCCACTAAGATTTTCTATAGACTTAGAGTATTTAACAAAGGAAGAGCAGGCTTCACTTTTGTGAGCTAGAAAGTATACCCAAGTATATCTAGAAAAGTCATCTACAAGAACATAAACATAGTGCTTCCCATTTAGACTTGAAATTCTTGATGGTCCAAACAAATCCATGTGAACCAGTTCAAGTGGTTGAGAAGTTGAAACTTCTTTCTTTGGTTTAAAAGAAACTTTGTGTCGTTTTCCCTTTTGACAGGGATTACACACTTTGTCATTTGGGAATTAAAGCTTAGGTAGGTCTCTAACTAGGTGTTTCTTAGAGAGTTTTCTAAGTGAGTGAATGTTGCAGTGTCCTAATCTCCTATGCCACAGCCAAGACTCTTTATGAAAAGCATTTAAGCAAGTAACATTATGTTTAGCTAAAGTGTTTAAGTCAACAGCATAAACATTTTCATTTCTTAAGGCAGAAAATATTAAATCATTTTTGGAATTATAAACATCACAAGAATTGTTTTCAAACTTGACATTAAAACCATCATCACACAATTGATAAATGCTAAGTAGGTTGTACTTAAGTCCATCAACAAATAAAACTTTGGAAATTAATACTGAGTCAGTGTTACCAATCTGGCCTAAGCTGATGATTTTTCCTTTTGAGTTATCACCAAAAGTGACATATCCTCCATCAACCTTTATTAAGCTTTTGAAGCACGAATAGTCCCCAGACATGTGTCTTGAACATCCACTGTCTATGTACCATACCTTCTTGTAATTGCTTTTCAAACAGATTTCCTACAAAACAGATTAGACAGGAAATGACTTTGGTACCCAGATTTTCTTGGGTCCAGATATGTTAGCAATCAAGGATTTAGGTACCCAGATTTGTTTTATGGGTCCCATACAATTAATAGATGCAACACATTTAGAGAGATATACTTTATTTGATCTACAACTAGTTAAATAACCAGTTGAGGCATACGAATTTCCAAAACTGGAACTAGCAGGATTTTTTTCAGACTTGATAAATCGGGTTTTAGTAAACTGTCTTTGTCCAGGTTGGTATCCCAATCCAGTAGCATACTTAGGTGCAACTTGCTTTCCTAGCAGTTGGGTTAGAGTATCTTTTCCATTTGTGAATGTTTCTAAGTCCTTTCTAAGTTGTTCATTAGATAGTTTCAGTTCTGTATTCTCCTTTAATAATTGAACATTTTTCTCTTTTTCTACATCAAGTGCAGACTTGACACTTGCAGTAAGAGCATGCTGTTTCTTTAAAGACATGTATTTATCCTTTAGTTCATTACACGTTTCTTCCAGCATATTACAGTATTCAATTAATTCAGCTTTAGACATGTTTTCAGAATCAGAACCAGATTCTGCTTCACCTTCAGAATAATAAGAGTTTAAAGTGGGAGTGTCTAAGGTTACCTCAGATGTGTTTGTCATGAAACACATATTAGCATGATTTCTTTCAGAATCACTGGACTCTGATTCACTTGTGCTGTCTTCTGAATCACTCCAGGTGGCCTTCATAGCTTTCTTATAATTCTTGTCTTTGTACTCATATTTCTTCTTGAATTTTAACTTAGGACAGTCGGCTTTGATGTGTCCTTTCCTTTTACATTCATAGAAAACTATGTCTTCTTCTTTATCAGTTTTCTTCCAATCTTTCTTACACTTACCTTGTCTATCATACTTACCCTTGTAGTTTGGTTTTCTGAAGAACTTCTTCTTCCTATAGAACTTCTTGAATCTCCTTGCTATTTGTGCCATCTCGGCATCACTGTCAGAATCTAAGTCTTCACTAGATGAGCTTTCAGTTGGTATATGCACTTTCTCCTTGTCTTTGCTCTTTGATGCAGTAGACTTAAAAGCTACAGATTTTCGTTATGGTTCCTCATCTTCCTCTTTATTTACCTTGAGCTCTTCTTCGTACATCATCAGCTTACCAATTAACTCCTTGACAGGCAAAGTTCCAATATCACAGGATTCTCTAATTGAAATGGATGTGCCTCTCCATCTGTCAGGCAGACATCTCAATAATCTCATGATTTGCTCCTTTGCTGGAACAATCTTTCCGAGTGAGCTCATTGTGTTGACTATCTCATTAAACCTGAGATACATATCAGAAATAGGTTCATCAGCTTTCATCTTAAAGTTATCATATTTGATAGTATAAGTATTTAACCGCATTTCCTTGACATTAGTTGTTCCTTCATGAGAAACAGCTAAGGTGTCCCAGATTTCAAAAGCATTTTTACATGCAGAAATTCTATTGAACTCCTCATCTCCGAGAGCACAGTAGAGAGCATTCACAGCCTTACAATTATTATTGTATGCTACCTTAGTAGGTTCATCCCAAGTTATTCTTTCAGTTTCTGGAATCTTGTATTGAGACTCTATAGTAGTCCAAATATCAAAACCCATACTTTCCAAATGAATTTTCATTTTGAGCTTCCATTGGGCATAATTTACACCATTAAAGAAGGGTGTCCTGTTAGTAGCGGCACCTTCTAGTCTATTATCCATAAGGAAATTTTAGAAGATGTTTTAAAGAGATAAAATTTAGAACTAACAGAAATTTAAGATCTTTTAGATAAAACTACAATCACAGTTTAAAAACAGAGAGTTAAAATAAAACTTTGAGCAAATATAACAGAGATAAACTTTCCTCTGATACCAAATGTTGGTCGGAGTGGACACTCAAGTGGGGGGGTGAATTGAGTTCCAATTAAAATTTCTGTTAAAAACAATTTCTATTAAAATCCCCCAATTTCAAAAACAAATTAAACTGTAGTGAATTTATATAGATTATAAAGGTTCAATTAGTTTCTCAAAGATTGATTAATTCTCAGTTAACTTAATCTTATGATTAAATTAACTTTTGAAACTAACTTACTGATTTATAACAAATAGAAACACTTGCGAATTTAATTATCAAAGTATCTTTGAAGATAGATTATATTTCAAAGTAATAGCAGTGGAATATGAAATAAATATGTATAGTATGGATATAGAGTATAACTACAAACACAGAGAATTAACCATGAGGTTCAGTCTCAAGCCGAGACTTAGTCCTCTCAAAAGTTTATATAAAAATGATCCACACCCTGGATCGGGGTTAACAACAGTAAACACACTGTCCACTGTCCAGGTCACAAGACCTCTACCACAGTTCTTCGTGGGAAAACAACAACAGCAGCCAGCTGTCCAGGTCACAAGACCTCTACCACTATCCATAGTGGGAAATGAAGTGTAAAAGGGTTTGCTGAGGATTTACAGATCCTCTAGTGAAAGTACAGGAGTCAGTGTGTGTGTTTAATACAGCAGATAACACACACTGCTCAAAATGTAGAAAACTAAAACACAGTAGAGGAAGAGATAGAAAGAAGAAGGTTTAGAGTGCTCTATAGTGTTGGAAGATCAGTTCTGGACTCGTAGGAATGAGTGACTTGAAGCTTTGGTCCTTTTTCTGTAAGTTGACACTAAAACAGAGTGTCGTGATTTCCAGACTTCCAGATGTTCAAGTGATCAGCTTCTTTGAGTTTGAGTGCTTCACACCATGGCTTTTAGGAGACGGGTCTTTCAGTCGGTTCACTTGAGACTCTTTTGTTCTTCAGAATGAATGCTCGAGAGTTCTTATTTTTGTGTATATGCGTATCTCCTTCTCAGTTGTAGATGTTAGACTCTTCCATTCATTATTTTTCTTGAATGCTTCTCTCTTCTTTTTATACTCCTCCATATATTCCCTTTTTGTTTCACCCGAGGCCGACAAGATAAATAGTCTTGAGTTACACGTGCAATCTTCCTCGTACATTGTATTATTTCTTGATATGTCTGCAAGTATTAATAAATAATGTTAGATGTATCAATTTGGCTAGACATGACCGTTAGATTAGTATTAATCAAATTGGTAAAGAAAAAAAGTAGGAATATAATAATAATAAACTGGTCGAGAATGTATGTCACTGTGGACTTCAACTGTGGTCTTCCAACTGTGGACTTCCTTCTGACTGCTGACTTCAACAAAAGGCTTGCTGTCTGTAGGCTTGCAATGGTAGCTTTTACTTCATGTAACTGTAGCCTCTCTAACTGTAGACTTGTAATATCAAATTTGTAGAACTGTAACCTTTATCAACTGTAGACCTCGATCATCAGTAGACTTAGTCGATAGACGCTGTCTAACTGTAACCTTGACTGTAGGCTTATGACTGTAGACTTGTTCGACTGCGAACTTGTTCCAAATGTAGACTTGTTCGACTGTGAACTTGAGCAGAGAAAACTTTGAACAGAAGTCTTGTAACTGTGACCTTCGTCTGTGAGCTTTGACAATAGATAGCGGTAGACTCGTGACTGTAAGCTTGTATTAGTCTTCGACTGTAACCTTGTAACTGTGAACTTATTGCAACAGTAACTTAAGGTGACAGTTAGCTGTAACTGTGACTTTGAAAAGAAAACTCTGACTGTTGGCTAACAATACCAAACTTATGTAAATGCTACTGTAAGCTGTTACAGTAAAGTTATGAGAGTAAGAATATGAAATGTTTAGAATAAAATACGTTTAAGCATAGAATAATAAGATTAATGCAAGTTTTTAATACATCATAATCAATGGTTAAGCATGATTTGGGATTATCAAAACAGGTGATTCCAACAAATAGTATGTCATTCATACCTACCAAGACCCTAAAAACATGTTAAGAAGGGGATAATTCCTTATTTACCTATTTTAGTCATGGGATACCCTATTGTGTACCTTTCTGTATTGGGCATGGGATAACATCCCATGTTATCTCTTATTATGGGCTTGGGTCCCCCCCATGTCCCCTCTTATTATAGTATTGGGATGCCCTCCAACATACCCTCTTTTTATGGTCTGAGGATTCTCTCCATGGTACTCTATTTTTTTTGTAATGGGATTCCATAATGTGTACCAATGTCTTAAATTATTAGTATAACCTCCCATGTACCTTACTATTCAAGATTGTGAAGACCTATTATTTACCACCTTGTTATAAGAATCATATCCCAAACCATGTACCATTTTTTTCATTATTGTGATTCCCCCCAGTGAAACCACTTAATAAGAGCATGGTATTCCCTCCCATGTACCCTGTTGTTACGGGGCTAGGATTCCCTCTAGTTTACCCTATTTAACTCAATGAAGATTTATCATTACCCAATTTATTAGAGGGATATATATGTCAAAAATATAATATTATGAATGAATACATGAATGTTACAATATATATTAAATAATTTATCATATAATGATCCATCTAAAATGTGTTCTATAAATATTATATGATAACCACTAAAATGAGACAAGATTTATAACAGTTAAATAATAGAATAAACCAAGAAATGAAGAAGACATCCAAATAATTTATAATGGCATAACACATGGAAGTTAAAATGAATCTCATAATAAAAATTTCATAAAAGCCATAAAACATTTGGAGAATGAATATAAATGGTACCTTTTGTTCATAATCTCATTAAGGAATAGATAATATCAATATATGTCAACTTATATGGAAATTTGTTTTGAAAGGTCATTCAAAACATTAATATAGAAGATATCTATTAAACAATGAAAAAATATATTTCAATATGAAAACATTTTGTAATATATTTTGTTGAATATAACCTTTAAATCATATAAAAGAATATTTACAAATAATTAAAACTCTTATTGAACATATTGAAATTTTGTAAATCAATTTTCTTTCAAAACAACATTAATAAAATTAATTTCAATAATATTTGAAAAAAAAATCCTTAATAAATTAATCTTTTAATCATTCAATGTAAAATTAAAAAAATTATGTTCATGAAAAAGGAAAAATTCATACATTCTAAACATTCGTTTTTGTTTCTTTAAGAAGTTTTGAAATGCATCTAGATCAAAAAATTTAATGGATTTTTTTTTTCAAAAAAAATTCGAAAACATAAAAGACGAATAAATATGTATTATTAGTATAATAATAGTTATTTATACTATTTTTGAAAACATTCATTGAAAACATGTCTTTTAATGAACATTTAATTCTAACAAGAGAGAAAGTGATAAGGTTGGATTTTCTCAAAAACAGTTTCTTAATTACATTAAGTACCAATAAGTGTAAAATTTATACCAGTAATAAATGATATAATGAGTAATAATATGAATATAAAATAAATGAAATTTTTTGATTTATGGATTATAATATTTCATATATGGTTTTATAATTTTACAACATCCTAATAATGATGAGATTTTTGAAATAAGTTGTTAGAACTTTGTTAACTCAAAATTATAATACATATTATGGAATAAAATTACATGAAGATAATAATATCATGAAACTAATTGTTTTAATTATAAATAATATCAAATTGTATGTATATAGACCTTAAAAAATATATATAGGTTCTTAAAAAATAATGTGTCTTATCAAAAGAAAATTGAAGAAAATTTTCTTAACTGATTTGTTAAATTTTTGACATTTAAACCCCGTAAAATAGAAATAATAAAATTAAAATTTAAATAGAAATGTAATTAACTATAATAATATCATAATACATTAATGGGGATATAAAAACCACAAATAATAATTTACTGGTAAATAAGGTATGTATCTCATGGATATAAAATGGTGAGATAAAATTCCCATTTCTAAAACCATAACATTTGAATCATGATCCCCATGAAAGAATAAAATAAATGAAAAAACTTATTATAATATAAAATAATTATATTAATTATAAAAACATTCATAGGTTCATATATAAACCACATAACATTAATAAGTTGTAAATTTAGCATATATGTCACAAAAATTAATGTTAGTCGACGAATCCCTTACATTATGCCTTGAATTACAATGTACAAATTCAAAAAACATATATAATAAATATAATATTTTTATTTTTATAAAAAATACCAAATTTATTACATATTATACAATATATTGTTTTTTCAGACTTTTTATTGCGCTATAATTAATAAAATCATGTTAATGTTACATTTTGTGTATAATAACATTGTTTTTCTTAAATGTTTTGGAATTTTATTCTTGATCCTACAATATATATATTGAATTACATTTTCAAATAATTTGAAAAATGATATAAATAACATATATATATTCATTATGTAATTATTTATTAACTTCCATGGATGATAAAAATTTGAAATGAAATACAACATTCGTGGAGACGGTAGACTATACATATGCATGAACGTTGTTTCCGTTTTCTGTTGTTATTATTAAAGAAAGAAAAGAAAATGATATTAATATATAATATTTCATGAAAAATTAATTTTTAATATATATCAAATATGTTTATTAAACTCATACTCAATACATTCCATTTAATGTGTGAATGAATTACATAACTTTGAGGCGATGGTAGTACATAAATCCAAAAATGAAGTTATTGTATTCCCACAAAATATTCTTCCTGAAGGTATATGATATATTATAACTAAAAAATAATAAAGACATCTTAAATATCATAATTATAATATAAAAACATTATTTCCATCATTATTCCTTTATTTGAGAGGTGTTAGTGGAAGAACAAATAACATTGGTTTTTGAGGCAGTAATCTGCGACGCACACGAACAATGACTGTGTATCACAAATGATGGAATATTGAGAAGGTTTAGGTAGTACCAATATAATAAATACATATAAATATATTAATTATAAAGGGGTTGTTACATTATATTTATTTATATATATTATTTAATTGGAGGAGAATAAAATAAAACAAAGGTTCATGTTAACAAATTTTAGATCTTATACTAGTAACTCCTTTTGTATTGCACCAAAGGGAGTCTTTTGAAATATTTATGTCAAATTGGAGGATTTTATGTTGGTACTATGTAATATTATAGATTATGTTTTTAGGGTTTTTTACTGTAGAAATGGATTTAGTGGTGTGATTAATTGAAGGGGTGATTTCCCTTTTACTGTGGAGGATGAGTACTATTCTTGTAAATACAAAAAACAAAACATTATGGAAATATATTCATTAAATCATGTGTCTCCAATAAATAATAATTTTGAATTTAATGGATTATATGGGATAAATATCTCTATAAAATCTATTTTGGACATGTTTCATGGTTTTTCCCTCTAATGTTAATGATTACTCACTATGTAAACTCATTTTTAACTTAATCACTATAATTAATTTCATTTACTTTCCCAAATATGTTTTTCTCAAAAATTGTGCAATAAATTATAGAAATTATATATTTTTATTATTATAGAAATTTAATACATTTTTCATAATTCAATTAACATAATTGGTATAAGTTAATTTAATATTAATCCATTATATGGGATGAATCAATGTGTTTTTAATGTGAAAAAAAAGGTTGAAATGTTTTTAAGTACAATAAAAATATGAATTTTTTTCCAATTTAAAAAACTGTATTAATATATTTAAAATAAATCAAAAAATAAATATATCCAAATATAAATATAAATTAATTATATTTTTGTAGTTTATTTGAAAAGTTGGTTTTCAATTAAAATTCAGTATTTTTAAATATTTTTCAAAAAATAAGATATCATAGAAAAATAAAAAAATTCATCCTAATAAAATTTTTATATTCTAATTTAAATAATAATATTTATTTTGTTAAATTAAAAAACATAAAATATTAATGAAATATTTTTAAAATAATTAATCCATTAAAAGAAATAAAAACATTCATTTAAAATATATATATATATATATATGCCTATAAATGAGTTTGTTATTATTTTCGGCCAATCAAACTATTTGGATGATTATAAATATATTTTTTTAAATTAAGAATATATTTATTCATTAATATCACTCAATAATAGTTATTTATTTATTTTAGTAAGATAAAGTAACATTTTGGACAAAAAAATAGGGTTTTTAATAAAATGAATTTTATTATATTCAATTGGTTTTTGTTTGAATTTCTCACCAAAGAATTAATTTTATTAACATGTGTAAATCATACATTCATAATTCAGTTATTCTTATTCACACATCCATTCAAATGAATAGTTGGTATCTTTTAAAATATGACAACAATAATATTAATATTATATTGTAGTTCTATAAAACATGGTTTTGTGTGTAATGTATGATATCGAAGTAACTCCACATTTTTGTAACACAAGACAATCATAGTGTTGTGTGTTTATATATATAATATATGTTTTGTGTGTCGTAAACTAATAAGTTTTTTTCATATATATTATTAATATTATCTTATATACTTCAATTTAAGACATCAATCTAATTTTATCTATGAAAAACAATAATAACCCATAAAATGATGGGATCTTACATAATTAACATGGATTATATGTGAAGATTATGGCCTACATAATAGAGGATAGTAATAAACCTCCCAATAAAACTCCCATGATATAATGCATTACCTATTCGGAGAATGGGAATAATAATATATAGTGAACTATACCTCACTTTTTCAAGGTTAATCAATATGAAAAACTACCAATGCCGACAGATAAAGGGTATGTTTCTTCCATAAACAACACCATGGTAGAAAATGATGAATTCATACAATGTACTCTTATAATTGTCTCAATAATTGAAATTTTATATTTTAGTTATGTTTTAAACATTACATTATATCATCTATGTTTTCTAAAATAGTTGAATCACATTCTTGATACCATGGAGTTGATATATCATTAATAACAGCTCGTTGTGTGATTAAAATTACCCTGGAGTTGGACTCCATTCATAATAGAGTCTCTATGATGATTCTTATAGTGAATTTAGAAAACCATACCTTGGTGGAATTGGAAACCATAAATGGAATGGATTTTCTATAATTATATATATATCACATAAATTTTCAGGAAGTAGATATCTATTTTCATATTCTAGACCATCCCAACTCATATAAAAATACATGGAATATCATGAATTTTATATGGAAAATTCCTCAATGGTGTGGGTGTTGATACCTAGGGGATAATAATATAATTCAAATATGGTTGACTCTAATTAATGTACCAAACTTGAGGGAAAAATTTTTAATGGAATATTCATATGTATTTTTTTAAGAGATAAAAATCCTTCCACCCGATCATGAGGCATATTACTCAATTTAGATTATACCTTGAGACAATATTATCATCAAATTCACCTTTTGGATTGTCCTAGTATAACTAGAAAAGATAATGATTTCTTTAAATGAGAATTGATAAATATTGATTATAATCCCAATTCCAACACCATTGAATTCATAATTTCTGTATATCATGGAAAATGGATGGATAAATATGATTTTTCATTTATTACCTTGATCACAACATGATCACTGTAAAATGTACCACTATTAATGATTGATGACTTATTTGATCAAATTTTTTTATATTTATACTCATCAAAGGTGGAAATTATTTGTGTATATCATATGTTGATGGTTATGAAAGAAGTTATTCATAAAGAAACCATTCATATATGTTATGGACAATATGATTTCATAGTGATTAAATTTAGAAATAATAAAAACCAAAATAATATTTAGGGATTTCTTGAATAGAACATTTATATATTATATAAAAATTTCATGCTATTCTTAATTGATTTTATTTTCAATTACACAAATATTAAAGAGAGGCATGAATATAATCTAAATACTATGTAGTAAAAATTATAAAATTTCGTGCTATGGTCCATGCTATCACTTTTGGCTTAAGAAGATCACATATATTGGGAAATTCATCATAACTAAGGTAAATTTTGTAGACCCATAAAAATTGATTTTTTGGAATATCATATATACTAATATTTCCTGGGTATATTTAGTTTTAATAGATTGAATTTTTATTACAAACTATTTTTGAGAAATTTTTCATGTTTTTCTATAATAATTACTTTGTTAGCATGAAATTTTTTAAAATATGTATGGATAGAAAAATGTAATGATTAATTTAAGGATAATGAGAATAGATTAATCATAGTTCTAATAGTCAAAGTACCCAAATTTGTTGATGTTTTTCATATATAGTAATTCTTTATATATTTTCATAGGATGTCTACAAATGATAAAGGAAACTATGATACTATACACCTCGTAAAAATTTATGATCCATGAGAACATATACCAACACCTGATATATAGTTTGAATTTGTGTTCATTGAATATAATATTTGGAGCAAATACCTTTATAGAATAAAATGTTACATGTATATAGATAAAAAATCATATATTATATATTAAGATAGATATATCTCAATATGTGTCCGTGAAGGTGGAGCGAGTTGATCAAGGAATCATATTTATCAATTCATTACCATCCTTGGAAAGATAATAATGTTTTTTGTTTGTTTATTAGAAATCATTTTTTCCCTGTATGATTTTATACTATGTCTCTTTTGAAAATATTACTTCTTTGATATATTATCTTGTACACAACACTTAGATTAAACAAATCATGATATAATAATAAATTATTGTCTTAATTGAAAATTAATACAATGTATTTAAATTAGAAGTAATGATTTTAATTAACAATATCATAAAATCTATTTTTCCTGTATAATGATTAACATTCATATTATCTTTTTTCTAAATATTAATTAAAATTAAATATATTTTTTTGTATAAAAGTCAATGTTTTTCTAAAGGTTGTTTTACCCCTTATAAGGGAAGACTTGTTTAATTGCTAAATTTTGTATCACATGTCCATTTTTTAAAAAAAATTAATTTTATTATATGAAATATGATTATTAAAATTTATATTTGGTGAATTATTTGTATTTCCCTATTAAGATTCATTTGATTGATGAACAGTGAAAAATACTCAATTATAATTGAAAAAAACTTTTTTGTCTAATTAATTTATTGTGTTAAATTATATATATTTTTTAATGTTTTATTAAAACAGTTTTATTAAATTTAATCCAATTTAGGTCATTTTAATCAATTTAAAATTAACATTGTATATAAATACAATTAATTATTTTGAGCATTTTTAATTTAAAAATATGTTATCATGTTCCGTCTATAGTAATAATTTTATAATAGTTTTATCCAACTCTATGTTATAATTTTTTTTAAAATAAAATACATATTTTGAAATAGACTGTCTAAAATAATAAACTAGTCCCCTATTATTATTTATAATATTAATAGCATCTTTGGTATGTTTTTTACATAGCTTAAAGGTAAATTTTTTAATTGTTGGTAAAACAAAATTATAAATAAAATAAAATGACTGTAACACTTGAAAAAGTTTTATTAGATGATTTTGTTTTGTCCAATAAAATTATATTTTAAGTTATGTGACAATATATGTCAATATGAATGACAATTTAACCTATATAAAATGATATGAAATGAAAATTCAAACTTATCTTACTTTTGTATTTAACATGTTCAATATTTTTAATAAGGGGTGATCTAGTGGAAATTTTCCATTATAAATAATTTTTTTAAATATAAAATATATTTTCTTATCATGAAAATTTATTATTAATTTTTGTTGAAAAAAATATTACCATAAATAACTACACAATAATGATGGATTAAAGGTTAAATTTATTGAAATATCGAATAACTGATATTAAAAATATTAAAATATTAAATGTTCCACATAATTAGAATCATCCTAGAATTATAAATATTTAGTTGAAATATTTTTGTCATGTAATATTTTTTTGGAAGATATATCACTTTTATGATATTTTGATAAAGTCATGAAATGAATAGTTTCAAAATAGACATTAATAATTTTTTAAAATAACATATAATTTATTATATTCTAAGAAAGTCTTAAAAATCATAAATTATGAAAATATATTTGGATAATGCTTAAAATTTCATCAATGGTTAATTAAGGGGTTTCTTTCTTTTAATTGTACCAATATAAACCCTTGATGAGTAAAAATTCATATTGTCAAAATAAAATATAAAAACATTAAATAAGGGTCAAAACCAAAAGATAAGGGTATGAATCGGACCAAAACATGTATAAAATAATAGGATGTATGTTTTTCGACCCAAATCATATTAAATTCAAAATAAATCAAATTTGAGTCATTTATAATTGAAAATATATTTATATTAATTTATTAGTTTAGAGTTTTGAAAAGTACCTCTCACCAAAATTATAAAAAGGAACCTAATCCATCGAAACATAATAACCCCTCAACCTTATATATCAACCATAATATTATAATTTCTTCTCCAAATACCCTAATACATGTTCTATTCATCCTGGCCTTCCAATATGGACAACCTTATACTCCTTAATATGATATGCAAAGGAAGGCCCTAGATGAAATGTTACACAGTGTCAGTAACTCATCCAAGTTCATTTATTATTATATTAACTTTTAATGTATTTCATAAATGATAAATGAATAAAATTATTATAATAAATATTATGATATTTTATAATTATTATGATTTAACAATATTCTAATTCTTATCCATCTTATGAAAAATTAAATCATTGCGCGTGCAATCTTATAGCTTATTGTATCCACATCAATGTGTAGTAATTTTTTCATCAAAAAATATTTATATGTGTATAATGATGGAAATAATATATATATATATATATATGATATCTAATAAATGATATTAACTATATAAAAATAATATATCATCCACATCTTTACCCTTTAACTAATAATTGAATGATATTATCACTTGTTTGTACATACTACCTACCGTCACCACAATGAGATGTGATTAATTTTTCAAGATAAACATTAAAAAATTATTATAAAAACCTATATAATAAATAAATATGATAAATATTACATTAATATCATTCTTTATATTTTGTAACATTTTCCACTTCATAATAACATACTCTACAAAATATGAATGGGAAAATACAGCATCTAATGCCAAAAACCAGTGTAGTAATGAAATATTATTATGAAAAATGATATAAGAGGGTGATGAAGGATATCATAAATATGAATATGGTTCTATTATAAAATAAAAAAATTATTTGAACCCTTAAAAACGTTTTCGATGTGGGTAAAAACAAAATGAACTATGAGGTATGGGATTTTCATCCAACAGTTATTTTTTTGGGATACACGCCTATTTTACCAAATTATTTTTTGGGTTGTATATACTAGACATAATATAATATCATGGATATATCTAGAGTAATGGTATTTGAATATTTATTTTATGTTATGGTTCATATGATTCAACAGATTAAAAATGGTTAGGGATTATTTCACAATATCATTGTCCTTAAGTATTGTTTTTGTTTAAGCCTCCACTGAGGAATATTTCGAATCCATGTCCATGTTTTGTAAAAAAACAGTAATGGTATTAATATTTAATAATTATTTTGTTATGAAATTTTAAACCATTTATACTTTATACAAAATGAATTAAAAGTTATTTTTTTCAAAAAAATGTTCTTTGAGACTTTTTTGACAAAAATACGAAATGAATTTTTTTCTAACAAATAGGGTGGGAGAATATTTTTCGAGCACGATGATGAATTAATGATTTATAACATCATTTATAAATAATCTTGAAAATTTTAAAATACATTTTTTTCTTTTATAATTGATTATATGTTTAAAAATATGTGATTTCATAATTGAAAATGGTTATTTTTCATAATAGTTTTTTAATAATTATATTAGATTATTTTCATATTCATAAAACCCATTATTGAAATCTTATAAATAGTTGAATTTGATAACTTATCATATCATAAATGATATTTTTTTGAATAGATGAAGATCATTTTTACTATGGATGAGGTACTCTGATAAAATTCTAGGTTTATGGTAAAACTATTGAAATTTCATATGTATTTTTAACATGAATTTTTATGTTTTTTATGATTCATTCATTTCATATGAAATTTAAAATTGACTTAATAAGTGAGGGTGGAGTCTGATATATCGTTATGAGTGAAGCTATACTAGTCTTTGGCCAAGGTATTTCACATTTATTAGTTTCGTGGAAAAAGTCTTTTAAAACATAAGATTCTTGTCATGAAGCCTTGATATTTTTATATTGTTCTTTATCATCCTTGACAGTATGTTTTCGATGTTCAATATTATTCATTCCCTCATTATGAAATTAGTTATTGATATTATTTTTTTAATATTCGGTTAGTATAATACACATTGTTATGTTTCAATATCATCTGATTATTTAGATCAAATTATTTTATTATCATTTATTCTTTCCATATTATGCTAAAAAATATTTTTAAATAGATTATGTTTTAGTTATTCAAATTTCCATAATGTATTGGATTATTTATTATTGATTGATTATATTATACCCTTTCCCTTAAAAAAAATCTACTCTCACAAATTTATTATGTTTTTTTTCAGGATACCAATCTGTATATTATGATTAACATGAAGGGATAATTTTAGAGAATAAAGGTGTTCTAATAGAATTATTATATTGTATTTAATAATTGAAATTGAAATATATATTTGAATTATGTAATTAGTTTTCTAAAACAAAAAAATCGGTCATTCAGGATATGATTTCTTCTATAATATTTAATTGTAATAATGTAACAATAATCTCTTAGATACTAGGTTCGATGTAATTATTGGTGGTATCAGAGAAAGACTAGAAGAAACCATGGGACAAGAATTAGGAAAACACAGATTAGAAAATGAAAATGTATGATATATTGGAAAGATATATCCAAATAATCTAATTTTACTTATTAGTGAATATTTATTCCAAAACATTCAATTTATGCAATGTGATTTAGTATTTTTGATATTAAAAATTGTGTATCATAATATAATTTTCTAGTCTAGTATATTACGTTAGTTAAAAATGGAACAAAGAATATATCATGTAAAATATTTTAATTATCATAATCCATGATGGTATTTCCCTTCTATGTAAGATAATGATGTTAGATCTAGAGTTACAATTGGTGGGGAAAAATCTATTACTATATTGGGAGAACTGACTCAATTTATGAGAAATAACATTTCCTATATGGTGTTTCCTGATCCACAATGGGATATAAAGTGTTAGACATATTTATAGGAAAAAAACTATAATTAAACGATTCTAAAAATTTATTTGTATGTAAGTGATATATATGCTCCATTGGAATTATATTTCTCACATTGGGATGTAATGATATAGAGAAGGTTGTAATATGAGTTTATCATCTCTCTGGATAAGCAGATCAATAGTGGTAATTGACTAAAAACACTAAGGAGTCTATGGAAATAATAAACATGGAATGGATTTTTATTAAGGAACATTACTTGAAACAATATTTTCCTCATAAATAATGATCAGATTAGGATATTAAATTATCAAATATGGGAAAAAATGATGATGATAGTCTTGATAAATATGAAGACAACAATAATATATTATCATTTAATGTTTTGGACTACATACATAACATGAGGATTAATATTAATCATTGATTTGAGGTGTTAAGTCCATCACCATAAATTAATATGGTCTATATAACATTATAATCATACATGGATATAATCCCTTTTTATATATATATATAGAAATAATTATCAAAAACATGTTCCTTCAAAGGGATCCTAGAGATTAAGAGAATGTTGTAGCAATTTTCGGATAAATGAAAGATAGGAAAGAGGAAATTTCCAACATGTGGTAGATATAGAAGGGAAAAAATGGTACATGATTATATGGAAAAGGATTTTGATTCATGTGTGGGGGAAAATTCTTCCCTTCTTGTGATTTTAAGGAAATAAAAAAATCTGATGTTCAATGCTTCCACAATATCGAATGGGTTACTCTGATAAGTATTTCCCCAAACACCAGAAGAATATTCCTCATAAAATAGAAGGGAACATGTTAAATATTATTTTTATATTTTAGTTAAAGTATAATAATTAAATTATTTTGTTTATATATATAATAATCATAACATATATGAGGATATATTGTAGTATTTATTCTTTATATATTTAGAATAATGCACATTCCCATTATGCTTTTAATATGAAAAGGTAATCATATATGTAGTATGTGTCAATATGATATATATTATATGTTTTGGGGAATATAATGATAAGTTTATTTAATACATTTATTGACCTCACATACATGTTTTTCATCAATGAATCTATAATGACCTGTTTTTGGATGAATCATAAGGTAACAACATATGGAACTTATTTATTTAATCCTTTTATATTATTGTTTGTGGTTAAAGTATGGTTTATAAAATTGGATAAACTATTATTACAATTTTGGAATGGATAAAATTTAATAGTCATTGGAATAACATAATAATCTTCAAAGAAATTTTCATCAGACATAAAATTCATCATGAATATCCACATATTGGTTTACGAAACTATGTTTCAATAGATCAAATCCCAACCAATGGATGTGATTCAAAAATAAAAATAAATATTGTATTTTTACTTATGATTGTGATCTAGATAATGAATTAATCGTTAACCATTGGGAAATTTATTTTTTAACAAAAATCTTTTCCATTTACATTAATTTATGAAAAATAAATGGTATTTTAACCAGTAAAAATTCACAGTTTTATGATCATTAACATTCCATTTACCATGTTCTCCATAATTCTCCATCATAACATGAAGGTTTTATTTTTCATCCTAGTATATATTCTTACAATATGTTAATATTATCCAAATATAAATCCTACTTTTTTGGTGATTATCTCATTTTCGTTTTCATAGTTTTAGGAGTATGGTTTATTAACAATATTTTCATCATGGGTTTCCCACAAAATAATTTTGAATTATAATCCGTTGATTTTCAAATTTAATATAAATTTGAAAGGATGTAATTTAATGATTTATTGTAAAGTTTAACACCCCATTATTTTACCTTACATCTCTTTAAAAATTTATCATCTTTTATAGCAGTAGTTTCTCATGAAAATGAGATTAAATGAACCATGATATACTATTAATAGTAAATAGTAAAATTAAAATTATAATAAAGACATTAAATTAGATGAAATAAATTTTATTAACCAAATTATGAAATTTATATGTTAATTATAATTTTTTCACATTCATCTTATATGTTTTATAGAAATTATATAAAAATTTATCAACTTTTACTCCAAATGGTAGTATTATTCTAAAGGCAGTTCAGCTGCATTTTAATGGAAGACAAGTTTTAATCCTAATTTTTTATAATTTTATAACTTTTATTTGATAAAAAAACTATTCAATGAAGGATTAATTTTTTATTTTAAAATTCTTGATTTTGTGTTATTTTTTTATAAGATTCCTATTTTGAGGAATGTTGGAAAGTAATAGATTGTAAATGATAACCACATTTTCATCTAAATAATTTATTATGTTAAATTAAATTTTTTCAAATTTAATGTATACTTATATCATTTTTATATAATTTTATACAATTAATTACATTAGAATCAATTTTACATTCACTTTGGATATAAAATCATTGCAATATTTTTAACGTTTTCACATTAATAACATATTTCCACATTATATCAATGGAATTAATTTTAAATCAATTTTATCCAATTCTATATTTTTTATTTTGAAACATGTATTAATTTTTTTATCAACAAATCTAAATTTATAAAATATGGAACATTAATTTTGGTAAAATAAAAATAGTATCTTTGGTAATTTTTATTACCATCGTTAATGGTAAACTGGGTAATGGAGTTTGAAAATAATATTATAAATATTATAAAATTACCATAAAACATGACAAAAAAATATTGAATGATTATTTTTATCCCATAATAATCAATTTATATGTTTCATATCCTTTTATCTCCATTTGGATGAGAATATAAACTTTATAATATTTTATTCAAAGAAAATATAATTTTTCATAATTTTGTTTTTAACATGTTATATATTAACACTGTGAGGATATCTTTGTGACCTGATTGATTATAAATATCATTTGGCAGTGTAAAAAGTTTATTTTTATCATATAAATTAATTTTTTATTTTTAGGGAATAATTAATCACATTTAATAATTATACAACAATGATTCAGTTATTGTTCAATTAGTGGAAATATATGACAAATGAAATTATAAATATTAAAGAAATTATATTTTAGAAAATTAGTTTCAAAAAAAATTATAGGTGATTGTGACATATTGGGTTTTTTCAATCGATTTGGTTCTAGTATACATTATTTCTTTATAATTTCATAATAGTCATGTAATGAATAATGTCAACCATAACATTAATAGTATTTTAAAATAAGTAATATTTTATTAAATTATATAACATTTATAAAAATATAAAATTTAAGAAAATAATTTGGATAATGTAAACAATTTCATCCAGGGCTTATTTCTGATTCTTTTGAAATTTTATTGTAATAATATTAACACCAGAAAAGTAAATATCATTGTTGTCACATTACGATTTAAAGGGATTAAATAAAGGTTAAACCAAAAGATATGTGTAATAATATGACATAAAAAAGTATAAAAAAATTTGGATGAATAGATTTAGAACCATAGTCATCTAATATTATAAATAACTCACTTTGGATACATTTTTATAAAGTTAATTTTTATTAATTTAATATTTAAATAGATTCCAAATATTCTTGTCAAAACAATTATAGAATGAAAACCCCTACCAGTGTGATTAATAACATCTGGATCCTTCTATATTGTACAAAACCTACTGATATATCATTTGAAAATACTCATACATGTTCTGGAGATCCTAGATGTCCAAAAGAACCAACCCCAAATCCCTTAGGAAGATATTTGATGGAAGCCTATATAATAAGAGGTTATCGTTTTAAACAAAACAACCAAATTAATTTTATCTTATACATCCAATAAATCTGTTATTTCCATTATAATGTAATAAATTCAATATAATCTATATGCTGAGTGTGAAACAAAAAATGGGTTTCCCTCAAAACCGACACCCAACCCATACTGTTATATACCCGAAGGGAATTCTTGATCCCTATGAGATGGAAACAAGAAACTGGGCATAAAATAAAAAAACCGATTGAAAAATTTCTCCCAACCTAACCAAAAAAATTGAATATGATTACAAATAAATGGAACAGTGGACTATGAATAAGATATATATTACATAACAGTATATAAACAATTGACATAAAAATTAATAAATATTTTTAAAACTCTAAAGGAAAAGTCCAACTGCAAAGGACCCAAGCCAAATAGATATTACAAATGGTGGGATGGTAAACTCCCACTATCACACAACCAACTACCCAACAACATGACATGAGCCTCAATGCCACACTGTGGCACCTAAATTTTCCCTGCACTAGAAGACAAACAATGTATTATACACCACTGAAGAGGTGTGGATGGTGTGGGAAAACATGCACAGTTGGATCCCACACTGGTGTTCCATAACCAATGTCTGTAAAATATATCATTGGAATCTCATTTTAAATAAAACATGGAATGATAAGAAATAATGATGTTTTATAAAGATAATGGTAAAAATTTCCCTATTTCATAATTCTAAAACATATGTTGGTATATCAATTCAAAGCACATTTTCTATATCGTCTTGCATTAACATGATCATTCTTATTAATGTTAACTTAGTAAACCAAGCCATACAATATAGAAGAACAAGTCTCACAACACCAAGGAATATGTTGACATCACCTGTTTTGATAATCCCAATTAAGCTTTCACTTACTTTGATAATCCCAAATTATGCGTATCTGTATATTAATTATTTGAATCTATGATCAAGTAGATAATTATATTAAAATAATCCATGAAATATATTAATCATTATTTATCTATGTTTGTGTGCGTTTTGAGTTAATTCTAACTCAACAGGATGTGTTTGGCATAAAATATATGTGTTAATTCACTAATATACCTATAGCTACCGATAATTATAAATCCACCGGTAAGAATGTCTTTGATAGATCATGTCCTGCGATACAGAAAGCTATTGATAGAAACTAAGCTACAGATAGAATAGGTATACTGGTAGGCATAAGTCTACCAATATATATACTTCACTGGAACCAAATGGAGCTACCGATATGTACATACTAAATTTCTATTGATACAAGCTACTGTTACACCAGAGTTACCGATAGAGTAAGTCTTCCGATATAGAACGAGCTACCGATAGAAGCAAAATCTACCGATAGATGAAGTCACTAGTATATAGAGCTACCGATACACATAGTAACAACTACCAATTCCAGGAGCTATGAATACAAGATCATATTGCTATAGATAAAAGGAGCTACCGATAAGATCTCGCTGCTATATAGAGGCAACCGTCATGATAGAAGGATACTAATGAAAGACTGGCTATTCAAACTCTATAACTCTCAATACTATTTATTTATTATTGTTTCCCTCTAGAATCAAGGATGACCTGGTTGATTGAAGGTTCAAACATTCCAATCGGTTTCTAACGGGTTTGTTCTTAGAATCGGAAACATCCAATGATTCCATATCCATTTGGGCCTACTTTCCAAAGGTAGGCGCCCATTAGTTGTGAACTGGTGAGTCTTAGGAATTTGCATTGGTCGAGAGGATGGGAGGTCGGACTCATCACACCTTTTTGAGGGGAATTATTATCTACTCCGGGACTCTCTTTATAGATTTAAGTTATGTTCGTGAATCCTTCTTACATTACCACGTATATAATGAGATTTCCTTTAGTCTGACAATCAATGATTGATATGTAAGAAATTCAAGGAATCTTTTATATGTATTCGAGGTTCTTCATCGATGAATAATCATCTGTATTTGTTAGAGATTCATAGTTTATGGTATCCTTAAAATACATAAAAGTCTCTTGGTCATTATGATGACCATACTAGTTTTAAATCCACTCAGTGGGGCACTTGATGTTTATTGACATTAATGAGGACACAGATTATTTTAGAATTTGGATTGTACCCGTTGATGGACTACCTACATATCCTTTGTTTTGGAAAAAGAATTAGAACCCACGTAGTTAAAATAAGGGAGTATGACTCTTATGAAAGATTGATGGTTCAAATAAAGAAGTCATGATTACTTTTACACTCTAAGCTCACATGAGTAATGCTCGGTGTGAGAAACATGAGGTATTGGTGAAACCAGACAATTGTGCCACGAATGATGCAATGATGTGGGGCTTATGTGTTTATGACTGCCCAAAATAGATGAGGATTAGGATTTACTTCAGGGAAGAAATCCAAGAATATGGTCCATAAAGGTATATGTACATTATTGAGACTTGGATACTCTAATCTTGAGACTTAGTCCTATAGAAGATGCCCAAGTTAGGAGGGGACATATGATTGGGTTTTACTCCGGAGAAAGAAACCCCAAATCAAAAGTAAATTAGAACTGGTTAAGAGAATTTAAGAGTGGGGCTTACTCCTGAAAAGGAGGCCTAGTTTAAGGGACTTGAAAAATTAAGGGACTTGGGGCTTACTCTTGAGGAGTATGCCCATATTTGAGACTAGGGCTTACTCCTTAAAAGGATGCCCAGGTTAAAAGTGGACATAGGGATTACTCCTAAAGAGGATTCCAATATTAAAGTGAATTTTAACTGGGGCTTACTCCTGAAAAGGAAGCCCATATTTGAGATTGGGGCTTACTCCTGAAAAGGAATCCCATATTTGAGATTGGGGCTTACTCCTGAAAAGGAAGCCCATATTTGAGATTGGGTCTTACTCCTGAAAAGGAAGCCCATATTTGCGATTTATGACTGGGGTTTATTCCTGAAAAGGAGGCCCAGGTTAAGGATTCTCTCATCATCAAGGATGATGTTGAATGAATGAAATCTCAATCTTTAGTGACATAAAGATATATAAATCACTAAATATTGAGAGATGTTCCACTGATTTCCTTTCAGATAAGGAATCCAAATCAATAAATCATGCCATAAGTGGATTTGAAGAGTGTCTTGAAGACTGAATCATGAATAGGATAGGTGGAATTACATAAGAGGGGTGAAATGGGCAGGAAAGGCACCCAAAACGGTAGGGGCACACATGTCTTGGAAGGCGCGCATATACTGCGTGGGTGTGCAAGTCCTGGACGCGCAGGTATACCTGCGCGACACATGGGTACTTTCTCGCTTTTCATCCCTTAGGGTAATACTTGGGCGAGACATGGATCAAACCATTGGTATTATCTCTAGAGGCTTTCCAGAAGATGGTGTGCAAGTTCTGATGAAGAAGTAGGACGGCACACAAGTGTGTTCATTTCCCTTAAGGTTAAAACACTTAGGCGCGCATGTTTTAATGAATTATAACACTTAGACCTTACTCCTCCTGTTCAGACCTTCCATTCTAGGTAAAGTATTACCTTAGAAGAGTTTGGAATACCTGAAGAAGATACGTGGGTGTTCAGAGCTCTGTCTATTAATTCTGAAAAAATTCTCCCCGAAATGGGGAGCCCATAAGGTCTATTTATAGGCTGGAGAAGACCCAGGGGCAGTTATCCTTTAGGGTGCACAATTCACCTGAGTGACCATTAGGTGGTGTGAATGTATACTTGCACGACAGTGATGGAACTTGTGCGACCCTTGTGCATTTGAAGCCTTGTCAATTCCATTGTCGATTATTGATGTTTTCTTTAAAGGATGAATCAATTTGTGCTAAGTCATTTCCCTTTCCATTAATTTAGACAATGTGATGAAAAGGAGTGTCAACAATAGTCCCCCCTCAGTGTTGGATCCGAAAGAAATGAGGATGTGACTTTGAGGAAAAAAAGAAAACTAAAAGAATGGCGGCGCACAATTGTATGGCGTGCAGGCTGTGGCGCACAAGGTATGGTGCGAAACTTCAAGCTGGGCAGACCTCGGGGCACAGGGTATGGCTATGGCCTATAAATTTGTGGCCCCATTTCCATACAAAGTATCCATATTTCAATCTTTCGAGCTCTAACCATGAAAGTGGCCTTCGCCCCACAGGTTACTCTGTTTTCCGCTTTTTCTTTGTTGTCGCGCTGCTGTTGAGGTGTTTAGACTTTCATGGTTGATAAATGCACGTCAAAAACTAGCGTGGCATCTAACACTTGTGTGCCAAGTTTAGACTTGCTTGCCGTAATTCCTTTTCCATTTTTCTGAATTCATTCACAAATTTTATTAAAAATAAACCCATTTAAGTGTTAGTTTATTCAACTTTTGTGCAGATTCAATGGCTCTCAAGAGAATCAGAATAGATGATGATCAGGCTAGCAAGCGGATTGATGACATGATGAACATTATTGGTCATGATTACTATGATATTTGCGACAAAACTCTCCCAGATTTGGCTAAGTACATGAAGAAATATCATCTTAATTTCCCAAAGAGAATCTACCTGTCTCTGTATGGTCATGGTCATCAGCAAGGAGTCAATGTTCCAAATGCAAAGAACTATACGCCTGAAATGCAGCTACACTGCTACTCCTCTATTTCGGTTATGTTGTGCATTAAGAGAAAAAACAATGGTGTGAACTTTCAAATTTTAGTTCCATGCCATTTCCTTGCAGATATGAAAATGGAAAACACATGGACTGAAATGTTTTCCGCTGCTGGTTGGTGGAGATAAGACAAACATGGTATCAGAGCAATATCTGAAAAGAGTTCTCTCTCAAAATGGATCTTTACTTCCAATGCACCATTCTCAAATCCTTGTATCCATCATCTATGTCTCTTGGATAGAAACAGGGTCACTGTTTGATCAGTAAATTTTTTTTTCAAACCGGACTCAAGAACATCCTTTTACAATTGTTCCAAGAAGAGCTGGTATCACTGCATCTCTTATTGTATTCAGTTGAATGAATGAATTTTAGGTGGTTGCTGATGAAGCTCGGGATTCCATAAATCAAATGAAGAGTTATGTTGAAAGCCTTTTGTAATTCTTGAAAAAGAGAAGAGACTCCAGTTTGTGGATGTCCTTCTATCTCCTGTGTATCAATGAAAAACACTTTCATCTTCAATCATTCGTACCTCCATTATTTTGCTACATGGTTTAAATTTTAACTAAGCCATTGGGCCTAGTAAGCATAGTTTTATTTTTACTAGTATTATTATAAATAACCGTACAAACTTTTAATCTTTTAATTTTCTCAATATTACCTAAATCATACAAAATGTATGTTTAGTGAGCTGGAACTTGACTTTTATTCAGAGTTTCTTTGACTTTTATGGGAAGTTTAATGTCATGCACGTCAAACATACTGAGGTTAATGTTTATGGTCGAAAATAGCTTTGACCTAATGAATTAGAATGGACTAAATTCTTTGACAATTTATCTGAAAACATATTACCATACTCAAATATGAGGGAAAATATGTAAACTATGGCTTAAGAATATTTAAATCTGAGGAATGATATGAAAAGGAGGTAAAATCCATTAGAATTAGTAGTTTCTAAGAATCAAGTTACAATTATTTAACAAACCTGTTATGGGTTGAATAAGGTAGGGACACCTAAGGGCATTGGCTCCATAGTCAAATAAATAGCATCTTTTGGCTAACAAGTCTGTTATGTAGACTGATTATGCAAGGCCGCCTAAGGGAACGTGCTGCATAGTCAGGAAAAAGAACTCTTATAATTTTACTTTCCTAGTGCTAAAAAGCAACAGAAAGTTTATGAATATTTAAATTTACCAAAGTATAGAGTTTTCTATATGGAAAGAGGTACTTGAATATGGAGAATATATTTCCAAACAAGATTATCAAATAACTGGATAGATATCACTCTTACGAAGGTCTGAACCAAACATAGGGAAGGAGAATATAAACCATATACTTGAATACTTGCAGATCCTGAAAAAGGATATGGGAGAAATGTGTTAAGGATGGATATTTTTTTGTGTATCCCTACATACTTTCATTTAAAACCAATAAGTAAAAAAGAGTATTTCTTCCTAAGAATGATGTTACCAGTATCCGACAAACCTGTTAGGGGGTTGAATTATGCAGGGCCACCTAAGGGAAATGGATGCATAGTCATATAATAGTATCTTTTGGGTGAGAAATATGTTATGGAGACTGTTTATGCAAGGCCGCCTAAGGGCACATACTGCATAGTCAGGAAAAATAACTCTTGGAATTTTACGTTCCTAGTGCTAAAAATCCTGTGAAAGTTTATAGAGAGTCAAATTTTCCAAAGTATAGAGTTTGCTTTATGGAAGGAGGTACTTAAATATGGAGAAGATATTTCCAGAAAATATTGTCAAAGAACTGGATTGATATCACTCATATAAAGGTCTGACCCAAATGTAGGGAAGGATAATATAGACCATAGACATGAATACTTTCAGATCCTGAAAAAGGATATGGGACAAATATGTTAAGGATGTCTATTTTATTGTGGATCACTACATACTGTCATTTAAGACCAATAATGAAAAAAGAGTCTTTCTTCCTAAGAATGATGTTACCGGTATCCGACAAACCCGTTAGGGGGTTTAATTATGCATGGCCACCTAAGGGCATTGGCTGCATATTCAGATAATAGTATCTTTTGGCTGAAAAATATTTTATGGAGACTGTTTATGTAAGGCCGCCTAAGGGCACATACTTCATAGTCAGGTAAAATAAATCTAAAAAATTTTACATTTTTGTGACTAAAAGTCAAGAAAAAGGTGAATAAGATCTGAAAATATTTAAGGTTAAGATTATGACAAAAAAAAGATGGGGTATTGTCAAATGTATACATAGATACACAGATCAATTCTAACCATAATCATGTTATGGTGGGTCCTAAATTGAAATGGTGTACATCACTACGTATCTCATAAAGATGGTAATCAAGCCATACGTAGTTCTTAAATAGAAGTTTAACATCTTGTGGGACAAAAGGATTAGAGACCTTAGTTTAGGGTCATAGAGCATGGACTATTATAAGAAATACACAGTGTGTGTTTTCATGGGGACTTTTCAGCCAAGGGACTGAAAGTGGAATTTTATGGTTAGGCCCAAAAGAAATGGGGCTAGATTCGAGGGACACTCGAATTTTCCTACGTATCCCATAAGGATGGGAATCAATCCCACATAGTTCTCGAAATACCCTCTATACAAATATGGTTCGTACATATGAAGGGTGAAAAGGGACTTTAGTACAATGATGGTTTAACCCAAGATAAAAGGTTTGGGCATTTCCATGTATGCACGTTGTCTTTGAAATGAAACATCATTGAAAAATAAATGTAAATAACGGTTCCCAATCAGGTGAGGGTATCAAAGAATATTTGTAGTTTATTGTCATACTAGAAAAAACAGTGTTGTATAGTTTAACGTCGTATAGCAAGGATGAAATTGAATCAATGTAAAGATATTGATTCTAGGGGCTGTTTCACGAATCTACATCATATGAGATGGAGGTGAATCGATGTGAAGAGATTGGCTTTGGGCTTGAAACTTGGGAAGTTGCCTACGTACCTAGCCTGGAATGCAAGGATCAAAGACCACATATTTCAATTAAAGAATGAATTAATGATCAAGTTTTTCTTGGGGACAACGACCTATAAAATGATGTTGTTGGGACTTACACATGGTTAGTAGCCCAGAGAGAGTGTTATGGTTGAGGTTTGTTCTAATATCATGTGATTCATACTCTTTGTAAAAAAAAGAGGAAATAACAACCTTAATGATGCATATTTTAATGTCATGTAGGACAAATAAAAGGGACAATGATGTTCAAAGTCTTGTAGTTAGGACTATTGGTGACGCACAGTTTAGTGTCATGTAGTAGGGACAAAGTACAGTTTAATGTCATGTAGGACGTATCAAATGACATTTATTTACAGTTTAGCGTCATGTAGTCAGGACGATGGAGACAACACAGTTTAATGTCATGTTGGACAAAAAGAAGACTGTGCAGTTTAATGTCATGCATTAAGGACAAAAGAGTACACCATTTAACGTCATGTTGGACGTATTAGAGACTTTTTTCATAGTTTAATGTCTTGTTGGACCAAAGTAACACAAATAGTTTAAGGTCATATGTATGGACCATTGATGATGTCGTTTAACATTATGCTGGACGTAAGGGACGTTTTTCCAGTTTAACATCATGTTGGACGAAAAAAGGACGATACAGTTTAGCGTCATGTTGGACGAAAGTAACACATATTGATTAAGGTCATATGTATGGACCATTTATGATATCGTTTAATGTCATGCTGGATGTAAGGAACATTTTCACAGTTTAACGTCATGTTGAATGAAAAAAGGACGATATAGTTTAGCGTCGTGTTGGAGGAAAGTGCGAATAGTTTAAGGTCATATGCATGGACCGTGGATGGTGCAGTTAAATGTCATACAAGAAGTAAGGGACTTCTGTATAGTTTATCGTCATGTAGTTAGGATGTCATATTTTAACGTTATGTGAGATGAAAGGAATAAAAATAGTTTAAGGTCATATGTATGGACCGTTTCTGCATAGTTTAACGTCATATAGCAAGGATGATGAAGGGGATACAGTTTAACAACATGTTGGACGTATGTGAAAATGGTTTAGTTTCATATTCATGGACCGTTGATGAAGTAGTTTAACATCTTGCTAGACGGTGTTGTAGTTTTAGGTCATACCGGACCATGGATGATATATTTTTTGTTTATACAAAATACTTCTTAAAAAATATGGCATTGGTTGGAGTAGTGATGAGTTCTCCATCCATCGAGATTAATGAATAAACTCCATTGGAGTAAACCATATGTATTGAGTATGGTCCTTCACATTTTGTCTCAAGCATGGGAGGTTTCTTTCCTGCTATCATTGGAGTTATGAGAACTAACACCAATTCTCCCTGAGTGAATGAAAGAAGACAATCTTTTTTTAAAGCTCGTGCTATTCGATTCTGATAGACTTCCAAGTGGTGCAAAGTTCTAAATCTTTTCTCAACTAACCATTCCAATTCATTCAATCGCTTTTGAGATTGTGCATCTATAGATGATTGATCACAAATGGAAACTCTGAGCGAGGGTAGTTGAACTTCAATTGTCATGACTGCTTCTGTTCCATATACCAATGAATATGGAGTTGACCGAGTTGCATTGCGGGTGGTAGTGAGATAAGCCCATAAAGCATGAAAGAGTTTATCAGGCCATGATTTATTATCTTTATCCACCATCTTTTTCAGTATATTTGACAAAGTATTGTTGAAAGCTTCTATCTATCCATTGGCCACTGCATGATAACGAGATGAATGGTTGGATTTGATGTTGTATTCTTGAGACAATTTCTTCACCTCGGATGAACAGAAGTTGGTGCCATTGTCCGTCAATATGGTATGAGGGACACAAAACCGGGTAATGATGTTAGACTTGATGAATCTAACAATGCACATAGAACTGACTTCCTTGAGAGGTATTTCCTCTGCCCATTTGGAAAAGAAATCAGTAGCAGTAAGAATATACTTAAACAGCTTGGCCATAGCTGAAGGGTAAGGTCCCACCACATCCATTCCCCATGTGACAAATGGAAACGAGTATTTAGCTGTATGAAGCAACTCTAGAGGTTGATGAATTAATTTGGCATGTAATTTTCCTGAATGAAACTTCTTTGTGAAATCAACACAATATTTTATGATTGATGGCCCAAAGTATCAAAGCCTTCGAATCTGATCAGACAGTCTATGTCCAGACTGGTGGGCACCATAGACTCCTGCATGCACTTCTTTCAGGATAGCCATTGTCTCTTCACCGTCAATGCATCTGAAGAGAACTCCATCAAAACCACGTTTGTAGAGAATTTTCTCTAGGTGATTTGGGCTATCATAAAGGCTAAAATTGATAACATGTCGCTGGATTTGTTCTTTCTCGGCTCTATTATGTGGAAGCGTTCCATTTTGAAGGTGTTTCTTGATAGGTGACATACATCATGTAATATGACCATACGGTTCAAGAATGGGACTAATTTCATTAATTTCCTCTTTTCTGATTCGAACATAAGGTGAAATTGCACGACGGTGGGCAATACTGATGGTTGTCTCATCCCGATTTGGATCTTCCAGAGCTGTAGCTATATTATCCAGTGCATCAGCTTTAGCATTTTGTGATCACAGGACATAATAAAATGTCTGTTCCGAAAGGGAATTCCGCCATTAACTCTCTGACATAATCCTAGAAAGGGATTAGTTCTTCTTTTCTGATGGCATAATCCCCATTGACTTGTTTGATTACTAGGTCAGAATCACCTTTCACTTTTAAGTGATTCACTTGTGCTTGATGTACCAATTCCAAGCCTGCGATGAGAGCTTGGTATTCTGCTTCATTATTGGTACCACCTTCACACAATAAGAAGGACTAAGGAAACACTGCCTTTTCTGGATAAATGAGAACAATTCCTAATCCATCATTGTTGAATTTAGGATTTTCCATTTTCCTCCATCTTGGACTTCTAGAAGAACCATCAAAATACATTTCCCATGCCTGAGGACTTTCTTGAATAGAGAAGATTTCCTCATAAGGGAGTTCAATATCTGAATATGTGTCTTCTACTGAAGGGTGTCCATCCCAGAAATCAGCCAGAGCATGGCCCTTTATTTCCTTTTGAGACATATACAAAATATCAAATTGCTGCAAAATAACTGCCCTCCTTTTTAGACGTCCTGTAAGCTTTCGATGACTAAGGATAAATTTGAGCGGGTTATTACGAGATACCAATTGGACCTCATGATGTTTTAGGTAGTGTCTCAACTTTTGAACTGCAAAGATTAATGTCCGGCAGCACTTCCCAATAATTGAATACTAGGTTTCTGGTTCAATCATAGTCTGACTGAGGTAGTAGAGGCAGTTTTCATTCCCAGCGTCATTCTTCTGAGCAAGAAAGGCACCCAGTGATCGCTCTAGAGCTGTCACGTAGAGGATTCGTGGTCTTCCTTAAACAGGTGGCATGAGTACCGGTGGACTCAAGAGGTATGTCTTGAGAATATCGAATGCTTCTTGACATTCTTCAGTCCACTGATAAGTAACTCCCTTCTTCATCAATATGGTGAAGGGTAAACTTTTTCCTGCCAAATTGGAAATGAATCTCCAAATACAGGCTAAGTGTCCTTGATGTCCTCTTAATTATTTCAATTTTCGAGGAGGTGACATACTAAGGATTGAATTTGACTTCTCAGGATCGACATCAATACCACGATGGAGTATAAAAAAGCCGAGAAATTTTACTGAGGTTACCCCAAAATCACATTTTAAGGGGTTCATCATTAAATTATGTTGTCGAAGTTTGCGGAATATGACTTCCAAATAAGCCAAGTGATTAGAACATTGTTTGTATTTAACCACCAAATCATCTACATAGATTTCAACAAACTTCCCTAGAAAGGGTTTGAAGATATGATGCATGGCATGCTGATATGTAGCGCTCGCATTCTTTAAGCCAAAGGGCATTACTCGGAAGAAAAACACACCCTGAGGGGCTCTGAAGGCTGTGGATTTCACATCTTCTGGGGCCATTCAGATTTGATTATATCCGGAATATCCATCCATGATGGAAGGTGCTTCATAGCCAGCTGTTGAATCAATTAAAAGTTCTGTAATTGGAAATGTGATATCATCCTTAGAAAAATGCCAATTAAGATCTCTGAAATATATGAAAACTCTAATTTGTCCGTTCTTCTTCGTTACAGGGAAAATATTATCCAACCACTTGTGATATTGAACTTATCTGAAAATTTTATCTTTGATATGGTTATCCACTTCACCTTCAATTTTGGAAGCATAAGTTAGAGGTTTCTTCTCGCGGTTTGCTTAAATCCTCGATGTTCTTCTGGTAAACCCAAATGATGAGTAGAAACATCAGGATCAAGCCCAGGAATTTCTGTATATTTCCAAACAAATATATCCCTATTTTTATTTATAAATTAAATATACATATCTTTCTCTTCAAGAGTCATGGCGGCACTGATTAAAGTGGGACGTGGATCTTCTTTTGTACCCAGATTTATTTCTCTGAGTTCATCCACTGTGGTAGAGAAACCCTCTTCAAATTATGGAGGAGCATCTTTGAGATCTTCCTCTTCTTCTTCATCATGTGTTATTTCATCCATTTCTACTTTCATAGTAGATGATAAAATAGAATTCTCATGATCAGAAGAGATGTAAAAATTTTCACATCTTGAAGAAGATGCTTCCATTTCTGACCCGATTGATGATGATGAGTCTTCTTTGGGTAATAAAGAGGAGATGATAGATTGAGAATCGACATCGTTGCTCACCTCTGATGTTGCTATAACTTTTTCTAGCCTAATTGTAAAAGTATAGACTTTTTGTATTTCCGATGATGAAATGAAGACATCACCATTTGGGCTTTCATCACTACTTGATGAATCACCAATTTCTCCCATGTTGTCTGGCTTGATTGCCGTAATTGACTTTATGGTTCCTTCAATAAGAGTATTTTGATTTGGTTATATCCTGTCAATTTGACTGATAGGCAACACATAATCTTTACTCACATGCGCAAATGGATTTATTGGAATCTTTTCCAAACCATATGGAGCATTAATTTTGGTAATATTTTTTGTTGTGGATTTCTCCCTTTGCTTTATGTGATATAATTCCGCCTCAATGTATTGAGACTCACAAGTCTTGAACGGGGCCTTATCACCATTCAATGTCCCAACATGACAATAGAAACAATATTTGAGACATTGATGGTATGATGACGGGATAGCAGCATGTTGATGTAGCCAGGGTCTTCCAAGGAGTATGCTGAAGGCTGAGTCTTGATCAACAACCATGAAATCTAAATTGGATACAAGATCTCCAAACTGAGTTCTTAGTGTAACATTGCAAAGTGGTTCTTGTTCATTTTTATTATATCCTTGTAACATCATGGTAGAAGGAGATAAATCAGATCCCGTGAGGCCCAATCGACGAAGTGTACGAATGGGCATGAGGTTGACTCCTGAACCATTGTCAATGAAAGCTCTACGGACGTCTATGCCATTGACCATTCCAGATAGGTACAAAGGTCTAACATGCCCATTCACAACATCATCTTCATCTACATTAGTAAAAGATATTATTGCATGGAATTATGCAGGATTATTCTCTATGTGATAGATTTCTGCTGCATCAATTTCAGTTTCAAACTCCTGAGGACTTGAAAAAGGCTCGATGAGTGCCTCTCGAAGATCTTTTGACAGATTCAAAGCATCTTTAATTGATAACATGGCTGGTACGTTGGCCATGTGTTTCAATACATCATATTTTTTATCCAGAGGTCTGTGTTTCCCAATAGGAACATGTGGTTTAATAGGTTCCATGGAAGTTTATGCTTTGGAATTTGATGCATCTTGTACCGAGATTGGAGTTGGTAATACTCCTGGATTTGTAATATTAGACCAATTAGTCATATTTACATTCTTATAGGAAGAATATGGAACCTTCAACCGGTCTTCCAAAATAACTGTGCCAGGACTGAATTTGCTATTGGTGGAAGAACTTGCTTGTTTTTCCTAAGGGATATCAGTTCCTGACCATATAATGGTTCAAGGTATGATATTATACACCTAGTATGAGGGTACTATTTACATTTTTCTTGGAAAAAATGACAAGAGAACCCCATGGAATGTACTGGTTTTAATATAACACTTTTCATTCAACTCCTCCAACTTATTCTTGTGATTCAATAAATCCGGTGTTTCTATCCCATAAGGAGTAATGGAAACTGGGTCATCTCCTAATAGAAGAAAAATAGAGAAATATACCCCATTATCTAGAGGTAAACCTAAAAAGGATTTTTTTAATGATGTTATAGAAGTGATCCACCACTAGAGGATGGTCTATCTGTTATATCCCATGGACAACATGTTATAAACTAGAAATTTGGGCTATAATTTATCTCCACCCATGATGCTCGGTTCCAGCTTTCCTCACCTAGACATCCTATTTTACCTTTTTTAGAAAATACCAAACCTCTGTTGATGTGAGACTCACACTATGTCGATAGGGGTCAACAAAGGTATAAAGGGAGATAAACCATTCAATTACAAGAATGACATCAAATACTTTCATATCTATGTCGTAGAGATGCCATAATAAGTGAATCACACCAACATAAATAGGGAAACCCTTGAACTAACATACACAAGCCTTATTAATCCCCAATAGAGTCTCTAAAATCATAACAACCTCAGAAGTAATGATACAAAACCCAATTCTCTCCACAAAAAAAAACAAATATAAAACTATGGGAATCCCCTATATTGAAAAGAGAAAAAGGAAAAACTGGGGAAACTAGAATCGTACCTATAACCATAAGGTTAAAGATCCTACTCATACTGGGTATACTCCATAAAAAATGACTAACATATACCACATCCTTTCGATGTTTCCTAACCACCTTGAGATGATCCACCTTATAGTCGCTGAATGCCTACTATCTGGATGCCATGGCGATGACCACCTCATCTACCCGAACAACCATACGAACATGAGCTCCTTGACTGTTGAGAAATCTGTGGTTATGATAAAAAAAGTGGAGTCATTATAAGACTTATATAACTCAAATCTGGTGAAAACATTTGGAAAAAAATAAAAGGATTACTCTTATTTTCGCATGACAGACACATAACTGTGTCCTTCGGGAAATTTGGTCATGTTTCTCATTTTTAATGCACTAGTAGCAAACCAACTATATTCAAGAAGAAACATGACGTGGGATCCAACAACGCTGCTTCATTAAATCTGTTGAAGGGGTACCATCCCTAGATGCAAAACCTCCATGTCTTACAGATACACACTCCCTCAGATAGGGATCGGTAATCTGTGACTGGTTTACTGTAGATATCATTAAAGTCATCCAAAAGTCATTCAACTATGATCAAATGTTATACGTGAGACCATTCAAAAACCTCCTTTCCAAATATTTCTCATCACAGCATAGAACAAGTGTGAAACGTTGAATCCATATAGAACGAGATGATTAATCCATCACCGAAAGAGTTCCCATACTTCAAATTCATAAACAATAGCGCTTGATCATCCCTCAAGGTCTCTAGGTAGATGTAGTCATAGAAGTTCCTGTGAAAATCTTCCCATAATATATCCTAATTATATCATTCCTATGAGATAACCAATGACTATATCATAGAGGAATAGCATAACATGTACAACTCTTTCTTCACTCTCTTACCCGAATGAGTCGCCAGATTCTCAAAGATAGAATGCATGGCCTCCAACCATGACTATAAAACATGTTGTCCTCCATCTCCTATAAATGTTGATGTATGTTACTGCTGGAACACATGTGTCATCTCTTCCATAGATAGTGCAGGTGGCAATGCTCCCTGAAAATTCTGTATCATCCTTTAAAAGGCATCACAGAACTCTGCATCAGCCCCTGCATCCAGTATAACAGTTGCTTCCAATAGATACCTAATGATAGGATCTTCTATTAGTTCTTTATCATCTATTCTTAGTGTCTAGTTATCAACCAGCACAGGCCGTAAAATTGGAGGACTTCTCGATGGAATGAATCTGCATGGTCAAGTGCACACCTCAGTTCATGATTTTCAAGGAAAACAACATAAATGTGAAATAAAGGAACCTAAGAATAAAAACATTCTTGTTTTATGTAACCTGGTTATAGGGAATGTATATCCCCTACACGGTGTGTTCCCGGAATTCTAAACATGCCATCAACCTCTTCCAAAATCATTCATGTAACACCCTTACACATGGCATGTTCCTCCTAACACAAAATGTGTACTTAAATCTTTATTCTTTCTCATGCACTTCAACATGGCTAGTACTACGTGGTTCTCTCTCATGTAAGACTATATAGTGTCGTAAATCATGAAAAAATGTGTACTGATTATGTTTAAACCGCCAGTGTTGTTAGTCACATGGTCGGATACACAGTTTTTATAACACGACATGTAAAATTAAGGCATAGTGTATTCTACCAAAAGTTTCGCAACCATGTGTCTCTTCTCACATAGTCAGTCACATGGTTAAAGACTATACGTTGTGTACATCTGGTATATGGCTTGTATGTATGAAAAGTAGATTAATCTAGAATAGAAGAACACATGGCATGTGTTCATGACCCCACACACCATTTTATTGAGTATTCTATATATTAGGCCTCTAAAACATCTCTAGAACATATAAAAATAATGGCTTTTTTCCATGTCATGACAAATTCTAACCTGTGAGAGCCCATACTTCCGCGAATCAATGTTTGGAATCTGTATTCATAAAATAACATGAAAAGATTACATTAAGGTTCAAATATGATACACCAAATTATGATCCAAGTGGGCACATAACCCATAGGTTGTCCAATCGAAACTTCCCTATGATGCCACATTATAACATCCATGTTCAGGGGGCCGCCCAAGGGTGCCTCGTACCTAGTTGGTCACATGACCTCAAGCACAATTCCCCAAACACCAGAGTCTGCCGAGTAGAAGAAGGGGCCATAGTCTAATAGTGTGGATACTATTCCCCCAATGATAGAGTATACACATTAGACTAAAAAATAATAATCAAGAGAAAAAGTCGTAATACCATACAACAGAAGTAAAAAAGTTGAATGATAGTATAATAAACCGCCAATTATATATAAAACTAAATAATTCATGTCACGTGTATCTATTATAAAATCAAAAATATTCAAAATGATGAAAATACAATACTGAATCAAATGTGCAAAAAATAGTAAACTCCAATAGCATCACAAGTCTCGAATTGGTCCCATGCTCTCTACAACCAATAACAATCATGTACCTGTGGAAAAGGTGTTCATTCCCTTATCTACACCTACAACCATAAAAATCAATTTGGGTCCAAAAACATGACATAATCAGGGTGTGAGATGAATCATAGTAGACTACCACCAATAGATATGTTCCTAATAGATACGGAATAAATATAGTAGGAAATATGAAAAAAATGAAGAAGTAAACAATGAGTTACTCAAAAGAAAACAGTCCAATAGCTTTAAATTACAAATCATTTATATTAATTAATTATTCAATCCATTGAAATTTAAATTCTTCTGATCTAGCATAATCCTTATACCCCTTGTGTAATAGTAACAAAACATATGTCTCAGATGACCATCTAAACTATCAAATAAAATAAGTCCAAGCTTGTGCTTAAGAATGGCAGACTTGTCACAATCATTCACAAGAAACCTTATGGGAATGTTCTCAATGTCTATCCCCTATGTTTATCCTGTCATAAAATCAATAACAATTAAAAAATGGGAAATATATCAGGAACTAACGCCTTTGGTCCCACATAGATCTAATCATATACGAATGACCTCCTAGGTAGCTATCATGGCCAGTAACCCCTTATCCACATAGCAACAATAAATTAAACTAACCCATGGATGTTCTCACATTCAATACTGCATGGTCTTACTTTGTTCTAATAGTGACCCTCAAGGTAGCTCTCATCATCTAACTCCTTTGTTTAATGACCACCCAGATGTTGTCACCTTAAATACCACATGGTAAACATATCAATAATTCATACATAAATGACCCAACCATTGGAATCTTTCTTAGTCTATTCCCCTTGGCCATGCTTTAATAATGTGAATCACATGCATCTGAAAAAAATCTGTAACTCCATCTTAACATCAATAGTCTTGGAAAACAAAGAAATCCTAACATGATTTCTTGACTAGAGATACATCATCAATAAAACGTGGGAAACACAACCATAATGAATATAATATACCTTATTCATAATAAATATCCCTTTCTCAATTCAACACACAATAATAGGTATTAAATATGGTTAAATTCCAAAACATGCAATACCATAAACATGGGTATTAGACACAATTAGCATATATAATCCCTCGAAAATCAATGAATGGTAAAAACCATCTACCTTGATGTTATACGAGGAACACTCTTAAATGTAGGCCCTTGAATCGGCCTATTATGATCTAGAACTATAAAAATCTAAAAATGATCAACCCTCGTAAACACATCAGAGAAGGGAAATTTGGAATAAAGGCTCTAGTTGAAGATAAAAATCCTAGGTGGGAATTCAACTAATCTAGTGGCATCTCAATCAAAGATCGGATGGAGGAATGAGAGGAACTCAAAGTTCTTCTATTGTACGTTGCTCTCCTATTGGAATCATGGGGTTGAGAAGTTCGTTCTGTAAATGAGAAGTGAACCCAATTTTTTAATCAAATAAAAAGAAAAGTAAACGATGTGTTTATTTATTTTACCCATTGTGTAGCTGCCTAAATTAGATCCTGATTTAAGATGTTTTCCATGTCACCTACACAACCATGTACTCTGCTGTTACACATCCAGTACACGGCTACCCGATACAACAGGGTACATAACGTGTACTCAAAAGTACATGGTATGTACATATAAAATTTCAAAAACATCTTATTCCGAAAAAAAAACTAGAATTTAAGATCCATACGAAAAATTATGATCCAGGTTCTTACATATATTTGGGTTTATGGGATGAAAATTCCTCTTATATATATAGTGATGTGTATGAATTTTTTTCATATGCATAAACTCTATGTATAAATTTCTAGCCCAACTAACATTATCAGTAATGAATATATTGGTTTTGGATGGATTTTTAATTCAAGGAGTGACCCATCCATATAGTTTAATAGATCATGAAAAATATATATAGGGATATATTTTCCACAATTATGGTGTTGGGTAAATATGATTGTTTCCAAAAAAATATGTGGGTTAAAATATTCTTTATAGACATAGTTTTTGGATATCCTCATTGATGAAGCTTGGTTTTTGTAAATAGTTTTTATCTGGGATGATCTATTTTACTGTGGTTAGGTTATAACACCTCAAATTCGTTAATTGTGTATAAAAATATTATTTTATTTTCTACATTGATTGATTAAATAATTTTATATTTTTAAAAGTGATATATTTATATCAAGGTGTGTATTAGTATGTGAATAATAATGTAATGTAAATTATAATGGAAAGAATAATGTAACCCATATCTAGTACGTGGATACAAGGTACCCAGTGGGCACAATATAGAAGAATGTATCCCCTAGAGGGCCATAAATTCATGTAATGAAATATATAATTTGTTCTTTAATAAAATTTTTATTTATTTATAACAAATATGGGTCATGAAATATGTAGATATTTTAGAATGTAATAAATTTTTATAAATTAATAATTCACATGTTGCAGTAATCACTGATTACTAGATAATTTGAAAATATCATAATGTGGTGAGCATAGATGCTCAATAATCGATTGGGAAAAATTTATTCTCCCATACATATGCAATAAATAAATAATATAAAAAGGGTAAATTCCATAACATATTGAATAATGACCATAATATTAAAAATTTCCTTATTACAATTAATAAATTCATGATTAAAAAAACTAATATTATAATGATTGAATTAAAACATATTGAAAACATTGACATGTCATCACGACTATGTGTTTGGACATCATATATAAACATGTATGCATTATACTGGTTACCCCTATTATGTTGTCTAATTAGACCAACTAATTCATTGATAAGAGATGTAATTAAGGTCCTATATTTTATAAAATAAGTGAATCTTTAACATTATATGAATATAACTTATAAATAAATAAATATCATAATTTTCTTAAAGGAACTTCATACATATTCATAGATAAGTGAGATATATGAATATATACTGAAATAAAGGATATAAGGATCATAAGAATATCTATATTGAATACACAAAAAACTACAATAAAGTCGAATATTCAACAGTAATATTACAAACCATATGTTATTTACTTTGTAACAGATAATTCCATTATCAATGTTGTGATAATGAAATTATGTTGTTGATTACATTAATGGTTTAAGGATATCAATGAAAAAATTTCTATACCAACATAATAAATCATTTATTAATGATTTTAAAAATAAATAAAATAATTAAATGATTATCAAATGATAGTATCAAAATATTTTTTCAGTTAATCCAATTTGAAGAGCATTTTCTGATGATCTTGTTAACACTTGACTATATATTTTTTGGGTTATATACCATATATGAATCTGATCCATATCCTAAATTTTAATTTATTTTACATATCATGATTTCATATGATGAAGTAGAATATATAAATGATGTTTTTTCCTAAATAAATACGTTTTATATTTTATAGTATTTTATTATACATTTACTAGACTCATAAAAGTGAACAAAAAATTATTTAATTCACAGAGATCATTACATCTGTAAATATCTAATACCATGATAATGATAAATATTAAAATTGGAAAGAAATTTGAAATATATAAATTTTTATGATATTTTTATGATCACTCTAATTAGTTATAATTAAAATTAAGTTGAACAACACTATTGAAATGAAAAAAATATTAATAAACAGATTAATATTTTTGAAAATAAAAATATATAACATTAAGATGAATTGTAGTGAATGGTGTAATATGGTATGAATTGATTTTTATAGGACATTATATGTCTAAGGGAAAAGTTGTTTTACTATTACAATGGTATTATTTAAATTTGGAATATTATCTTTATGGATAAAAATTGTTACATGGCCATTAGAATAGTAAATTGGCCTCAATAATAATAAAATTTTTAAATTATAATATTGATCATGATTAATTTAAAAAAAGAAAAAATATCTATCCATAAAATAAATATCTATATTAATAACCCAGAGAAATTATAGTCATTATTTATTAAAAAAAATTAATTTTAAGTCATTCCAAAAAATCATAAATTTTATATTATACATGTATCTACAACTATAAAAATCCATTCTCCATGCACATAAGAACCCACTTGTCCCTCACATAACATATAAAATTATCTACCAAAATTACATGTCTTAAGACTATTTTAATCTTTAATTATGTTCTAGAGTCACCCCACTCCCATAATTAATAGAGTTTTTTATCATTGAAATTATGATTCACTAAGAAGTGGGTAAGGTTCCACCTACTTTTTCCCCAATTTTCCTATTCTCTTCAACTTTTTAAAAATTCATTTGAAACCAAAATCATAAAATATTAATAATTTAGAAATTAAAAAAATATGTTAATAATTTGAGAAAATTATAAATATTAAATGTAGTCCATATTTATTGTCATACTTTTCTTCCTCCTCTTTTAACAATGGGTTGTAAACCACCTATGATTCCATTGAAAACTGTATTCTTATAAAAACATCATGGACATTTAGAATGAAATATATATAATATATCAAAATTAAAATACAATTGTTCTAATCATAGATGATTATTATAAATAATTTATATATAACATTGGACAAATATAATGAATTAGAAACAAAACAATATAATATAATGAAAACATGACATCGGAACAATTCGCATTAAACTAATATATTTATAAAATAAAATCAAATACTTATAATGGGTGATGAGTAAAATAAATTTATATAATTAAATTCTATGGCCATTCATTAGAAACATATTTTTAAAAATTAAGAGGTTTAAATAAGAGAAATAAAAATGGTATTTACGGTGTGTGGATTTTTGAGTGATGATATTTCTTTTGTTTTATGTCATATATCTCATTTTTTGTTTGTGGATATTTCTTTAATAACCAAAAACATTTCACCATTTTTTATTTTACATTACTATATATTCATATAATTATTTCAAAAATATCAATGTTACCTATAATCCATATATATTTATATGATAAGGATGATTTATTTTCCAATACTCTGACTTCAATCCTCTTGAGTTATTTTTTATCCACCAATGAGTGATGATGTTTTGTTGAGAAAAATAAATTCCCCTATTTATTTGGTAACAAAAAATTTTATTCATTCTTATATGATTTACAAAACCATTTGGAAACCCTTCCCCATCAATGAAAATAATTTTTTATACCTTATAAATGATAATTCTAAGATAAATATAATGAATTATTAATGTGGAATTATTTACCAAAACACAAATTGGAATCATCTTGAGTTTTTTATTATCCACCAGTGATGGATGATGTTTGGTTGATAAACAAATAAATTCCCTTATTTATTTAGAAAAACATACTTTTATTCATTATTTTTTGATTTAAAAACCCATTAGGAAACCGTTTCCCTTCAACGGTTTTAGATCAACCATTTCTTTGATATATATCCATAGGCAATTAAATGTACTAAGAAAATCTTGATATATTTTATGCATATAAAGAATATGGATTAAAATAATGTATTATTTTTATTATGTAAATGTTATATATGAAGGTAATTTTTCTTGGATACTAATCCTTTTGATCCATGAATATATTACTATTATGTTATTTACTATAAAATTATATAATATAAATCTATAGAAAATTTAGGTAACTACATTTGGTGTCATATCATAGTTTAATAATTTTTATAAACAGGGAAGGATTCTTTTTAAACAAATAATGATTCGTCTAACTATATTTAAACGTCATATGGTTTATTAAATTATTAGAGCACATAGTTTCCCAAAAATAATATCTTAATTTGGATACTAAAAGGGGATGTAACTATCCTATATATGTACCTTGGGGTAATAAACCAAAAACATGTACCTTGGCATTGATACACACAATTTTTGGAACTCCCATGAGAATTAATTATGTTAAAAAAGAGATCTATACAAACCATTTTAAATGGTATAGAAATAGACCAATTGATCCTCTTTAAGATTAAGAGGGATAAGATACCATAGTTTTATAAATAATTGTATTAGTGGGATACCATAATATATGAATTTAGAATATGGTTTTTTATGAAAAAAATTAATAAATAGTTATTTTTTCTTAAAACCATTAAGTATTTATAGAATGATGGGAACCTTAAGAAATGAAAAAAACAACCAATGTTTGGGAAAATGAAACGGTGTTACATTCAACATTCCCAATGTATTTAGGGTATGTATTCAAAAACATCCTATAGAAACTTACTATGATATTTTGAGCTATAAAAATTTATCATATCATTTGAAATTTCTACTATCACCCAATATATAGAAAAAATACATCATATCCATTATATGTTAACGACCACTAAAATTTAGTGGATAATATAAACCTGTAATCATGTAATTGTGGTTTATCTAAATGCATAATATTGTTTATGATCTTCACAATCATGATAAAGAGTATGTTCATCCATTAATTTATTATTTAGATGGAGAAGATGATAAAATATGTACATTGATAAAGAATATGAAGATGAAATATGAAATGAATGAAAAGGTGATGGAGGACAATAATAATAAATTTAGTGACATGTATTTCCAAAAAACTATTCATATAATGATATAGAATGAATTTATAAAAATATCATAAAATTGATAGTAAATTATTCATGACATGTGAGGAAATATAAACCTGTATTAAAAGATACACATTAGGTTTTGCTATAAAAATTAATATAAAAATATATATATTCATTTTCAATTTATAGCCACACCCACCAGAGGCTCCAGTTATCTGATAATTTGGTATAAATATTTAATTATTTCTATTTTATCTCAATATAGTGAAATATTTTCAAGATTATTCTCATGAATGTAGATATAAAAAGACAAAATTTAATTTTAGTCCCGGGAATAGAAGTAAAATAGAGAAATAAGATCATACCACCCACATGTCATGACATTGGGAAGAACAACTTTGGTAATTTCCACAATATGATATGGAAATTATTTATCTATTCTTAATTAAGCCACTGATCCCACATATAGTGAGACAATATTGTGAACTAAGAGAAATTAAATCATTTTAGATGAATATTCAGAGAATTAAAAATGTAACATCTCAAGGACCATAATAGTTTTTTGAGTTTGGAAACATATAAAATATTTTCTTAAAACATGGTAAACAATATCCAAATCATCCGATATAGATAATTTATTTTGGACTCTTAATTAATACTATAATTAATTATCTATGTATTGGAAACATAAGAAATGGATATCTTTGGTTCCCTATATGGATAAATAACGGAGACACATAAGCATAACATGAACAAAAGAGTATGTGAGAATTATCATATAATTGGAATATCATACCCCTCATATCAATGATCATAGACACGAATCATGTTATTTTGATTATATATTCATAGGACATGAGTCATAATGAAAATAAAGGACAAGTTCAAATCTAGAAAATTACATGAATAAGACTTGGAATTATTTCATACACATATGAATAGAAAATATTATAGATATTCTACCTATAATGACAACACTACATGTTATGATTGGCCTAATAAACTGTGTACAAACTCTAATAAAAGGATGTCCTAATAGGAACCCACTTGTATTGGGTATGGAATTGCTACCATGTACACTAATTTTACTATCTTGTGATCCAATTTTGTTTAACCACTTGTTACAGGAATCAGATTCCCTCACATATACTCTATTTTTACAGGAATGGTATTACCTCTCAATCACCTTCTTATTATAGGTTATTGATATTTCCTATATTACCCATTATTAATGTCTTCAGATTCCCTCTAATATACCCTCTTATTATGGGTTTGGGATTCCCTCACATGTACTATATTTTTATGATTCTAGTATTCCCTCACATGTACCCTCTTGTTATGGGCTTGTGATTCCCTCCCATTTACCCTCTTTTATGGGATTAAGATTCCCTCTAGTGTACCCTCTTATTATGGGATTCAAATTTCCAATATTGTATCCTTTTAATATCACTAATCATTTATAAAAACCCAATTAATGGAAGTGAGATATAGGTCCCACCATAAATTAATGAAATCTCATATCCAAGAACAACAAGACAATAAATCACTCATCATATCATGACCCATAAAAATGGGTTATATAAACAACATATCATAACCCGTGAAAAAGTGAAATGATTCATTATAATTTATTCATACAATAACACATTAAATTATTTGAGTTTCAAAAGTTTATATAGTTGTATAAAACATTTAAGAGAACATTTTCTCATGAACAACATATAATCAAAAGAATGAACCATTCAGAAAAAGTATATGAATGGTACATGTGGTTCATAACCACATTAAATAATTGGTTACATGAATACATTTCATGAATGATAAATAATTATTTTTAAAGGAAATATAAAAAAATTCACAAGTAAAAATTAATTTCGTATTTGAATATCAATTTTAAATCACAAAATATTTTAAAACCATATTGTTGGAAAATAACCCTGAAAAAATAAAGAATGTTTTAAAATTGATCTAAAAAATACTTGACAAAATACATTATTTGAAATTGTTTTTCATTGAAAAAAACATTAAAACAATGAATTTATTGAATATAAATGTATATTTTTCTTACACAAAATTAATCTTTTAGAAATTATTTTCAAGGAAGTAGATAAATTTTTACATTTGGAACATTCCTCTTTCACAGTAATAGGATTAGAAAAGTGCCTTGATTAGAAAACAATACAGAATATTTTTTTAGAAAACATGTTTATAAAAAAGGTAAAACATGGGTAAAAATGTATTTTAATTAAAAAAAAATATTAGAACATTTTTTAAAAGTTTTATGAACATATTGTTTTATATGAATAAATATTTCTGACCGAAGAGAATGATAAATTCATGTTTCCTTATAAAATGAATTCATAATTATCTTATTTACGAATCAGTGGAATAATAGTAACATTACTATAATATATAATTAATAACTAATGGATGTGATAATTTTAGATAGTTCTGGAGTTTTGGATCATATTATTTCACTAATGGAATTATAATTGAAAATAATCCTTATAAACAATGAGAATGTGGCAAATAAATTCATACCACATTGGAAACTATAAATCATAATCCCAGAGTAATAATGGAATTAAAATGTTACTAAAAAACATGAAAATAATTATCATCATGATATATCATATCAAATATAATGTATATAGAACTCAAAAACTAATATACGTTCTTAACAAAGCATGTGTCTCTACGAAGGAACATTGAGGCAGAATTACTTTACCCATTTGGTAACGTTGGATCTTTATCTCCCAATAAAGAGATAAAATAAAATGTATATGTTAATACACATGAAAATAAGTATAATCATCATATAATACATTAATGGGAATTATATACAACACACAAATGAAATTAGTGGTTAATAAGGGATATATCTCACTTGCAAAAAATGTGAGATAGAATCTTCTTATTACATGCGTAACTTTCGAATCATGATCCACATTAAATAATAAATACAATTAAAACATTTAATATTATTATATAATATATATTCATGATATAAAATTTCCAATTTTCATTTTTACACCACACAACATGAATAATTGGTGAATATAGAATATCTCTCATAGACATAAAAGAGGGAGAGAAAACCCTTACCTTCACTCATTCATTTCATTTTACATATTCAAAACTACTGTATAATACACATGATTTTATTATAAAACATCATTATAACCATATAATTATATATCACACAATATAGTGATATATTATTAATCTATATTACTCCATTACTAATGATTCCATGTTAATGTTATGTTTCACGTAATAATAACTTCATATTTCATATATGTTTTTAGTTTTTGTTTTCTATCCCCTTACATAGATAATGATTTAATTTTTTCATGAATTTATAAAATGATATTATTATATTATATATTTAGTAAATAAATATTTATAATAATCTATGAAATATATAAATATTTTATGAAACACATCGTTCATGTGGACGATATGCTATATAAATACATGTACATTGTTTTTAATTTCGTTTTCTCTTTTTAACAAAAAGAGAAATTGATATATATATATATATATATATACATAAAGATATATTATCTTTATAGAATAATTATTACTTCATATATATCACATATAATTATTAAACTCATTCTCACTAAATTCCAGGTAATTTGTGAAGATATCACATCGTTTTGATGTGGCAGTAGTCCACATATCCACCAAAAGAATTATCTTATTCCAAAAAATGGAAATCATGAAGAAATGTTTTATATAAATATTAAAATATAATAAATAAATAACATATAACATAAATATCTTATAAAAATATTATTTCCATCATTATTTCAATCATTGATTAGTGGTAATGTAATAACAAATGACATATGTTTGAGAGCTTGTAGTTTGCCTTACACACGAATGATGATTGATAGTACCATTTGAAGGATGTTTGTAAAGGTGTAGTTCGTACCCTTATTATAACAAAATATATTTATATTTACTATTATTTGGTTATTATATAATCTTTATAAAACAATAATTTAAGTGGAAGAGAAAATAATAAAAAACATTAGTCCTCATTGAGGAACGTCCACTCTTTTTCTGGTAACTCCTTTTGGTTTTCACCAAAAGAGTTCCATGGAAGTATATCTGACCAAATTTAGATTTATCATTATTTATTATTGAATTTGGGATATTATTGGGAATTTTTTGGATGAGAAAATGTTAATTATGGTTTTGATTATGTGTTATGGGTGAGTTCCCTTTTATAGTGGAGGAGGAGTGGCATTCTTGTAAATAGAAAAAAAAAGAAAACACTATTGAGAGGGATCCTTTACATAATATGCCTCCAATAATATTAAATTATATATTAAATTGAGTAAATTATATAAAAATTTCTAGAAAAATCATTTTGATCATTTTTATGAAAGATTTTTCCATAATATAATGTTTAACCACAAACAGAACTCCGTTTTACTTTTATTGATGTAATTAAATTTAATTAATTTCACAAATATTTTTAGTCCAAAATCAAGTTGATTTTATTAAGAATTTTTAATATTTAATCCATTTTCCTAAATTATAAACACATTTTTTTTGATTTAATTTAATATTTATTTCGCATATGGGATACGACTATATATTTTAACATTAGAATGATCAAAAGTATGAGATGAGTTCATATCCCATTTGAATTTGAATTTGATTACCATAAATAAATTAGAATAAAATATTTATAAATAATTTAAATATAATATAAAAATAAACAAATTAATATTTAACTATATTAATAAATTATAATAATTGTTAGTTTTCAAATAAAATTCAATATTTTTCACTATTCATCAATAAAATTAATCTTCTAAAAAAATAAAAAAAAATCCCCCAATGAAATTTTTTTATTATAATTATGAAAAATGAATTTATTTATTGAAAATAATTATTATATGATTTTCAAAAAATATTCCTTCAAAATATTCCATTAAAATCTGGAAAACCTACCTTTTAGAAAAATATAGCTTTTGATGCCTAAAATTTTATTTGTTTTTTATTCTTTTCAGACATATTGGATGAATTTAAAATAATTATATTGAGTTCATAATATATAAAATTCATTAATATCTATTACTAATAGTGATTAATTTCATTTATTAAAATAAAATACCTCTGTATCCATAAAATAATTATTTATATATAATCAATTCATTTATATTCAAATGGTTGTTAATTTTAATTATAAAAGTATATTTATTTTTATAAATATTTGAAAATTAATTTTTTTATTTAGTTAATATTATTAATATTTTAAATTCATATGGATAGGTGATGTTTATTACAATATTTTAATAATAATACTGATATTTTATAGTATTTTGGTAAAACTCAGTCTTGTATGTAATGCTAGCTAACGAAGGAACTCGAAATTTTCGTGACAATAGACAAACATAATCTTATATATATATAATTATAATAAAATTATTTAATTTCGTTCAATCATAATATGGGGTTGTGTATAATGAATTCATAATATGGTGTAGTGTGCAATTCAATCCGTCCATGAAATTTAATTTATTCGAATTGAAATTAGTTCATAAAAAGTCGATGTATTATATTCTACCATATATAAAATATTTTTGAATAGGAAATTAATCTATTCATCATGGTTTTAATACATTATAGAATACATTGATCAGTAGGAATGGGTGATTGAGATAATGATAATAATAACAAAACCATAAATCACTGATGATCTAAGGGAACATTTTATTTAACAAAATTTGAAGGTATTGGGATTAAACTTTTTTAAGATCCTTTTCGTAGAGTTGATTAATTTTTTCCAATAAGTAACACAAATTTGATATAATTCTATTTTATATTCACAATCTTATCCTTTGTTTATTAATTGATCAATTTCCACTACATCCCTTACTCTAAAAAATGTAGATAATTTTTTTATTCCTAAAAAAATAACAAATATTGAGATCCATAAATGGAATGATAAGTCATTATATATGTGTTTAGTTATCATCAAACCAAAATTCTTATCATGGTATTCCCAATATAAATAAATCCTCATATTGTGGGATAATACATGAATCTCTAAAACCTTATCTTAAAATTAACATATACCATTCTAAAAATAGTTAGGCATATTATAAATTCTTACAATAAAATTTAAAACATTATAATAAAGGTATATAAATCTCTAAAAATAAGCAATAAATAAATACCCAATATATCAAAATAAATCTTGGTTCTTTCATACCAAACAAGTATAGTTATCCTTTTTTATTTTAAATCATATTAATAACCTTAATTAATATAAATTCTTATTGAAAGAATATATGGTTTGGTTATAAAAAAAATTATTTTTTATATTCCTTAAATCCAAAAAAAATTAAATTCACCCATAATAACTTATAATACATTGTAAAAATTCAATAATTACATCCAGGGTAATTAGTACTATACAATATACATTATTTATATTAATATTCTATTTATCCAAGAAAACCAAAATTTTAACAACATCAGTAACACATTAAGGACTACATTCCCTTGATCAAAATATAACCATTACATTCAATTACATTTCTAGTTCACCGTCCCTGATCAATATATATTTCAAAATCATTAATGAAAAATATAATTATCATCATTCATATTACATAATTCTTGAATTCTAATACATAAACACGGAAATCATAAATCAATATTTTTAAACCATTATATAGGAATCATCATCTTTTACATTAATACACAATTTCAATATAATGATATATGAATAATTTATTAAGGTTTATCAACCTCAATTCAATAATTCATTTTACATTTAATGTAAAAAATAATATAAGAACATTTCATACCATTATTATGACATTTGTAGTATCTTAATCTATAAATGTATAACCAATACATATTACACCTTAATTATTCTCTTTTTAAGATATCTTCTTCAATCATTGATCATAATTTCCACATCTAAAAAAATCCATTTTTACGCCAAAAATTTCTAGTTCCCACTATTGAATAAGACATGAAAATATAGTGAGATGTACACTTATCATAGTAGAAAACCACATAATAAGAAGGAGCTACATATATGATATCCAAATCATGTCACCATATTTTAAATAAATGACACAATATGAATATCCTTTTACACATTCCTATAAATATACAATGAAATATCCCTAGGATTCTCACTAATTTTTTGAAATACATGTTTCTAAAGGATCACTAATCCTTTCCTTCCAAAACATATATAGTGACCCAGTATTACCATACATGAAAATTACATAACATTGAATTAATATTAATCAAATTATAAATGTAAATACAAAAGAACCATAATATTTTAGTTTGATTTGAAAAATGGATCATGATTTCATCTGACTCAGAGAAAGATCTTGATGGCTTCCCAAAAATATCTTCCATTATAGGAATCAAACTAATAACTATTAATTATAATATTGGGATATGAATCATAAGAAATGGTGGGATCAGATGTTTACTAAGGGTCAATAAAAAAGATATATTGAAATAATGTGAACATAAGTGTATGGGTGTCTGGTCATTACATTAGAATATTATACATTACGTTGAAAAGATCATATACATGAATCATGGAATACGGATTTAAAATCCATAAGACATGAATCATAAGGTAGTCAAAAAAATGTTTCATCAGAGCATAAAATATGAATAAGTCATGGAATTGTGTTATATACATAAACATATAAAATAGTATGTCATGCATACCTACCAAGACCCTCAAAACATGTTAAGAAAGGGATAATGCCTTATTTACCTATTTTAGTCATGGGATACCCTATTATGACCTTCCTGTATTGGGCATGGGATAACATCCCATGTTCTCTCTTATTATGGGCTTGGGTCCCCCCCATGTCCCCTCTTATTACAGTATTGGGATGCCCTCCAACATACCCTCTTTTTATGGTCTGAGGATTCTCTCTAGGTTACTCTATTTTTTTTGGTAATGGGATTCCATAATGTGTACCAATGTCTTACATTATTGGTATGACCTCCCATGTACCTTACTATTCAAGATTAGGAAGACTTATTATTTACCACCATGTTATAAGAATCATATCCCAATCCATGTACCATTTTTTTCATTCTGGTGATTCCCCCCAGTGAAACCACTTTATAAGAGCATGGTATTCCCTCCAATGTACCCTTTTGTTACAGGGCTAGGATTCCCTCCAGTGTACCCTATTGTACTCAATGACGATTTATCATTACCCAATTTATTAGAGGGATATATTGTAACACCCTAGGTAAATAAAGAATATGACATTTTTATATTTATCCATATTTGTGAATAAAATATTAATATTTCTTTATAGTGGATGCTACGCTCGATGGCGTACCCAATACGCAACAACGAGTTTCTTGGGAAGCTTACGTTGCACTCTAATAATAAAATAATATTATTTTAAATAGTAGTTAACGCCTACTTGTTGTAATGGCAGGAATGAACAGAACTACCTAAAAAATTATTATATATGTTTGTCGAATATTTTTACTCTTTATAATAAATGTTAGAGGATTAAAAATGCGAATTAATCCAATTTTAAGCGTAGACAGTCTAATATTCTTTAAAAGGTCGATTAACCGCCTTTTGATGGTGAACCTCGATAAAATCCACTTTTTGACAATTTTATGTGTTATATTTGACAGAATATAATTATTATTTAGAATCAGGACATCAAAATTTACTTTGTTTAAATTTTTGTTATCTTTCTGATAAAGTTCATTTTTTAATGAAAAGTGAAAAATGTTGTATTTTAATTCAAAACCTCTTTTTAATCTAGTTTATTTATATGATTATATTAACTTTTGGATTGTTTTTTTAGTAAAATTAGAATATATTTTTACCATATAATCCAATGTTGGTCATTGGAATTAATTTCACTTTGAAATTGGACTTAAACTTGTGTCAATCTTTTGATACTTATTGTTTCATAAAAACACCCAATTTGCTCGGACTGCGGGAATTAATTATAAAATTAATTAATTCAACATCTATGTTATGATTTGGTAAAATAGGCATCATTTTTGAATTCGGAATATCAAATATATCTTAGGGTGAATTTTTGTATTTTTCTGAAAATCTCCAATTATTGATGAATAGTGAAACCACAGAGTGGTGGTTACAAAATTTGATTTTTCGTTTTAATGGGACATTACCACTTATATGATTTGAATTTCAAAAATCCAATATAAATTATTTTAACTGTTAAGTAAAATTTGGTGCAATGGGATGAAAATAATTTTTGATGAAAGGTAACTTTTATGTTTTATTAATCGCAATTAAAGGTAATTAGTGTGACTTAAGGTAAAAATGATATTATAATAAAATGAAAATATATTGACACTTGTACTAACCCTATTAGATGAGTTATGTCTGACCAATACAACCCATGGGTCTATTTTTGGTACCCCATGGAGCCACTTGTGTTTGATAATGACATTTATGCCTTTTATTTAAAGTTAAAATAAAAATGTCACAAACATGATTTTTTTACTAAAACAATTTTTAAATGTGGTTACATTAGTCAGAATTTTGACTATATATATTAATTGGAAAGATAAAACGATTTCCTACATTATAGTATTTTTTTTATAAATTTTATACATTAAATAAATTAAATTCTTTATTAAATCATGATGATTTAGTGATGACCTCATTATTTAACGATTTAAATAAAATGGAAAGATAATGCAAACTCTAGGACCTAAAAATGTCAAAAACCTATTGGATAGGTGGATGTCAAACCCTTATCACCTTATCATCCAAAAACATCAATGTGGGACCATTAAAATCCGAAAACCATATGAAAATAAAGTAACATTTTATACTTTTCCAAGAGTGCCCCTCCTATCCTCTTATAAAAGGCCCCCACCTCTACCACCTTACCCACACCTCTCAAGCCTTTGGTTCGGCCAATATCTGATCATTTTGTCTCTCCACATCTCTATACTCATCCGATAAACCTTAACTTAGGTAGGAAGCTCTTCAAAAAACTCTTTTGGTTCAATCCAAAAGGAGTTACCCAATTTTAAGGTAACATCTTCACTTGTGCTCTTTTGTTTTATTTTCCTTCTCCAACCCCCTAAAATATTTTTATTCATTTCATTTGTAACAAATCCATTATATTAAATATACTAGGATGTTGTTATAATAAGTATTCAAGATACACTTACACACACCTTCATCTAATGGTTAAAGAACATACTGTTTCTCTGGATGGCAAATTTCTGCCTCACGAAACGATGATTGTTCAACACTCATATAACTCCTTCAAAGGTGGACATTAAGATGTCACTATGTTTATATATGATATATAATATTTTTATGTTTTACATAATCTTCTGTATTTTTAATTTGTGGCATACCTTTATGGATTCCAATATGGTTATACGCGATATCTTCATTTTAGGAAGTGCGGACTACCGCCCCTCAAAGTGATTTGATTCATTAATGCCATATGTGGGATGTCTAAAGGATGGATTTAAAGTTATTATATATGATTATATACTGTAATTATAATATAATATATATCATTATTTTTTTCTTTTCATTAAAGTATGAGATAGAAATGAAAGTAGTGTTCATGCATACGTACGGCTTACCGTCTCCCTGAACGGTGCATTTCATTGCTTATCCTCAAATGTAATGTACTATTATAAGTACATATAATCAATATATATGATGTATGATACATATAAAGGATGAATATAAATCTTTAATTAAAAATATACACATCTCTAATTTTGTTTTAATTCCATTAATATGACATAGACATGAAAGTAGCGTTCATGCGTACGTACGGCTTACCGTCTCCATGAACGGTGCATTTCATTTCTTACCTCTAAATAATTATGTAATATTATAAATACATGTATATGCTTGATATATATGATATATATGATATCCAAATCAGGAATGTAATTCTATAAATAAAGAACCTTTGACCACATGAACAACATGTAATTGTAAGAAGTCCACTTTTGACTTAAGAACCAAATATCGACAAAACAATCATTATTAACATAAATGATTACATAATGTTTATAAAATGTCTATAATTGATATAAAAGGAATAATTAAATTGAAAAATGTTATTAATCAAGTATAAATTAACTCAAGTTTATTATTCAGGACATTAAAGAATGATCGAGTCAAGTCAGACCCAAGGTAAGGGATCCTACTCCTCTCTTTCTTTTTAAGTATACTCTTTTATGTAATTCCTTTTAAAGATCATCTTTCTTGTTATTGGGATGTTATTTTATATTACTCTATTGTAATTTTTATGTTCATATGATGAGAGACCCTATTCTCTCTCATCAATCCATTTTGAAATTTTTGAGTGGTGCCGTTAGGCTGCCGAATTTTCGTAAGAGATCTAACCTCTCTCTTTCTTTTTAAGTACTCTCCTTTATGTCAATTCTTTTAAGCTCCTATTTGTTATGTTGGGGGATGTTATTTTATATTAATATTTCTATAAACATTATGTTAATATTATTAGATACACTATTTGATCTCATCAATCCATTTTTGTTAGTTTTATGTGGCGCCGTTAGGCTGCCGAGTTTTCGTAAGGGATTTTTCATCTCACTTTTATTACTGTGGGATTTATGCTACATTTGACACAATTTCCTTTGATTGGTGTATGTACTGCCCATTATTTTACTCATTGTGTAATATACATTCATTTATGAGTATTTACATCAATTATGTATTGTCCTTCTTTCATGGGGTGTATGTTTCGAAAGATACCCATGTCAGAAAGGGAACCTTTCAACCTCCTCTTTTTAAAAGACTTCTTTTGTTATGTATTTTAATTCACATACTATTATGTTGGGATATGTTATTATATATCCTTATTGATTTAAATTTTATTTCCATGTGATGAGATACCCTTTTTATCTCTCATCAACTCATTTTCTGAATTTTGTAGTGAAGCCATTAGGCTGTCAAATTCATGCAAGGGAACTTCTTAACCCAAATTTAATTCATTGGGATAAAATTATACTCCTTGAATATGTCGTTCTATGAATATGTGTGAATAACCTCTGATTGTTTTACACTTAATATCCACTTATATTTGGTGTATTCATTTGTCACACATAATTATGTAATTGATTTATCCTTAAACAAAGGATATTGTCTTTGTAAGGGACTTCATCTCAATCTCCTTTCATTGAGGCATATTTCATTTTATACACAACTTTCTTTTATAAGGTGTATAAACCCATTTGACTTTTACTTTTATAAAAAAGGAATCTTTTTCTATGAATCATTTTACTAAATGACAAAAAGGAATGTTTCTTTTAATGTACGCAGTGACAACGACCTTTTCCGCCGTTGCGAGTATTATTTGATCTTTGGCTTCCTCAACAGGTCGTAATGTTTTTAAAATAAAATAAATACCATATACTCTTTTATGTATTTTGGTATTGAAAATGGTTTTGATAAAGGATTCTATTTTGTCAATATATTTAAATGATATATTGTGATTGAAATGTGGAAATGTTATCATTCTTTTATATTGGTTTTATGTGTTATAATTTTATAATGGTACTTGTACATTTTAGGGGTGGTTACGTGATAAACCATATGATGGGTGATGCCATGAATACCAGGATGGGTGTTTACGTTATAACCTCCAATGCATTGGGTATGGAAGTCGGCCGTATGGCTATTACATTAAGTATTTACGGAATTTGGTCGAATGGATATTCCATTAAGTGATATTTGTGGAAGTCGACCTTATGGTTATTCAACTAAAGTATGTTTATGTCCCATGTTACCTTTATATGTTATGTGGTCTTTATATGGGTTTTATGGTAATCTTTCGGTTACAGAAGGGTAAGTAATGAACTTTTATTTATTGAAGAGTTTTTACTACTTCGAAAAGGTGAAAAGTATTACTTTGATAAAGTTTACATGGTTTACTTGTTGTTTTGAAAAACTAACAGTTTTCATTCTTTGTGTATCTCTTACTGAGATTTTTATGCTCATCCCAAGTTTTTGAAATGTTTTTCACATGACTTAACGTGGAATAGGGTCAAGGATGGGAACAAGGGAAAGTCATGCAACCTAAAACATGGAACTGGACATGTTTCTTTTTAAGATTTTATATTTTATGGAAACATAGTAAAAGTTTCTACTTTGTAATCTTCTGAGATGTAATAGTTCTGTCCTAATTCTCTAAAACTCTAAACCTGAAAAGATCCTCAATGTGAATTATTCATTTAATTCAATATTAAGTAAGGTTTAAGGCCGAGGCCTTATTTATATATATGTCAAAAATATAATATTATGAACGAATACATGAATGTTACAATATATATTAAATCATTTATCATATCATGATACATCTAAAATGGGTTCTATAAATATCATATGATATCCTCTAAAATGAGACAATATTTATAATAGTTAAATCATAGAATAAACCATGAAATAAAGCAGATATCCAAATAATTTATAATGGCATAACACAAGGAAGTTAAATGAATCTCATAATAAAAATTTTATAAAAATCATAAAACATTTGGAGAATGAATATAAATGGTACCTTTTGTTCATAATCTCATTAAGGCATATATAATATCAATGTATGTCAACTTATATGGAAATTTCTTTTGAAAGGTCATTCAAAACATTAATTGAGAAAATATCTATTAAACAATGAAAAAATATATTTAAATATGAAAAAATTTTGTAATATATTTTGTTGAAAATAATATTTAAATGATATAAAGGAATATTTACAAATAATTTAAAATCTTACTGAACATAATGAAATTTTGTAGATCAAGTTTCTTTCAAAACGACATTAATAAAATTATTTTATATAATATTTGAAAAAAAAATCCTTAATAAATTAATATTTTAATCATTCAATGTAATATTAAAAACATTATGTTCATGAAAAAGGAAAAATTCATACATTCTAAACATTCGTTTTTTTCTTTAAGAAGTTTTGAAATGTGTCTAGATCAAAAAATTAAATAGATATTCTTTTTCAAAAAACATTTCCAAAACGTAAAACAAGGATAAAAATGTATTATTAGTACAATAATAGTTATTTATACTATTTTTGAAAACATTTATTAAAAACATGTCTTTTAATGAACATTTAATTCTAACAAGAAAGAAAGAGATAAGGTTGGATTTTCTCAAAAACAGTTTCTTAATTACATTAAGTACCAAGGAGTGCAAAATGTGTACCAGTAATAAATGTTATAATGAGTACTAATATGAATATAAAAGTAATGAAATTTGTTGATTTATGGATTATAATATTTCATAAATGGATTTATAATTTTAAAACATCCTAAAAAATGATGATATTATAGAAATAAGTTGTTACAACATTGTAAACTCAAAATCATAATCTGCATTAGGGAAAAAAATTACATGAAGATAAAACTATCATGAAACTAAATGTTTTAATTATAAATTATTTAAAATGTTATGTATATAGACCTTAAAATATATATATATAGGTTCTTATAAAAATATGTGTCTTAACAAAATAAAACTGACGAAAAATTTCTTAACATATTTGTTAAATTTTGACATTTAAACCCCGTAAAAGAGAAATAATAAAATTTAAATTTAAATAGAAATATAATTAACTATAATAATAACATAACACATTAATGGGGATATAAAAACCACAAATAATAATTTACTAGTAAATAAGGTATGTATCTCATGGATATAAAATGGTGAGATGAAATTCCCATTTCAAAAACCTTAACATTTGAATCATGATCCCCATGAAAGAATAAAATAAATTAAAAAATTTATTATAATATAAATTAATTATATTAATTATAAAAACTTTCATATGTTCGTATATAAAGAACATAACAATAATAAGTTGTAAATATAGCATATATGTCACAAAAATCAATGTTAGACGACGAATCCCTTACATTATTCCTTTAATTACAATGTATAAATTCAAAAAACATATATAATAAATATATTTTTATTATTTTAATAAAAAAGACCAAATTTATAACATATTATAATATATATTAATTTTTCTGACTTTTTATTACGCTATACTTAATAAGATCATGTTAATGTTACGTTTTTTGTATAATAACATTGTTTTTCTTAAATGTTTTGGAATTTTATTATTGATCCTCCAATATATATATTGACTTACATTTTCACATAATTTAAAAAATGATATATATAACATATATATATATATATTCATTATATAATTATTTATTAACTTCCATGAATGATAAAAATATGAAAGGAAATACATCATTCATGGAGACGGTAGACTATACATATGCATGAACGTTGTTTCCATTTTCTATTGTTATTATTAAAGAAAGAAAAGAAAATGATATTAATATATAATATTTCATGTAAAATTAATTTTTAATATATATCATATATGGTTATTAAACTCATATTTAAAACATTCCATTTAATGTGTGAATGAATTACAAAGCATTGAGGCGATGGTAGTACAGAAATCCACAAATGAAGTTATCGTATTCCCACAAAATATTCTTCATGAAGGTATGTGATATAGTATAACTAAAAAATAATAAAGACATCTTAAATATCACAATTATAATATAAAAACATTAATTCCGTCATTATTCCTTTATTTGAGAGGTGTCAGTGGACGAATGAAAAACATTGGTTTTTGAGGAAGTAGTCTACGACGCACACCAACAATGACAGTGTGTCACAAATGCTGGAATATTGAGAAGGATTAGGTAGTACCAATAGAATAAATACATATAAATATATTAATTATAAAGGGGTTGTTACATAATCATTATATATATTTTATTTAATTGGAGGAGAATAAAATAAAACAAAGGTTCATGTTAACAAATGTTAGATCTTATACTAGTAACTCCTTTTGTATTGCACCAAAGGGAGTCTTTTAAAATATTTATGACAAATGGGAGGATTTTATGTTGGTACTATGTAATATTATAGATTATGTTTTTAGGGTTCTTTACTATAGAAATGGATTTAGGGGTGTGATTAATTGAAGGGGTGATTTCCCTTTTACTGTGGAGGATGAGTACTATTCTTATAAATACAAAAAAGAAAACATTAAGGAAATATCTTCATTAAATCATGTGTCTCCAATAAATAATAATTTTGAATAAAATGGATTACATGGGATAAATATATCTATAAAATCAATTTTGGACATGTTTCATGGTTTTTTCCATCTAATGTTAATGATTACTGACTATGTAAACTCATTTTTACCTTAAAAACTATAATTAATTTCATTTACATTCCCAAATATGTTTTTCTCTAAAATTGTGCAATAAATTATAGAAATTATATATTTTTATTATTATAGAAATTTAATACATTTTTTATAATTCAATAAACATAATTGGTATAAGATAATTTAATATTAATGCATTATATGGGACGAATCAATGTGTTTTTAATGTGAAAAAAAGGTTGAAATGTTTTTAAGTACATTAAAAATAAGAATTTTTTTATAATTTAAAAAAATGTATTAATATATTTAAAATAAATCAAAAAATAATTTATCCAAATATTAATATAAAATAATTATAATTTTTTAGTTTATTTTAAAAGTCGGTTTTCAATTAAAATTCTGTATTTTTAAATATTTTTTAAAAAATAAGATATCATAGAAAAATAAAAAAATTCATCCAAATAAAATTTTTATATTCTAATTTAAATAATAATAGTTATTTTGTTAAATTGAAAAATATAAAATATTAATGAAATATTTTTAAAATAATTCATCCATTAAAATAAATAAAAACATTCATTTAAAAATATATATATATTTATGCATATAAATGAGCATGTTCTTATTTTCAGCCAATCATACTATTTGGATGATTATAAATATATTTTTTTGAATTAGGAATATATTTATTCATTAATATCACTCAATAATAGTTATTTATTTAATTTATTAAGATAAAGTAACATTTTGGACATAAAAATAGGATTTTTAATAAAATGAATTTTATTATATTCAATTGGTTTTTGTTTGAATTTCTCACCAAAGAATTAATTTTATTAACATGTGGAAATCATACATTCACTATTATGTTATTCTTATTCACACATCCATTCCAATTAATAGTTGGTATCTTTTAAAATATGAAAAAAATAATATTAATATTATATTATAGTTCTATAAAACATGGTTTTGTGTTTAATGTATGATATCGAAGTAACTCCACATTTTTGTGACAAAAGACAATCATAGTATTGTGTGTTTATATATATAATATATGTTTTATGTGTCGTAAACTAATATCTTTTTTTTCATATATATTATTAATAGTATCTTATATAGTTCAATGTAAGACATCAATCAAATTTAATCTATAAAAAATAATAATAACCCATAAAATGATTCCATCTTACATAATTAACGTGGATGATATGTAAAGATTATGGCCTACATAATAGAGGATAGTAATAAACATCCCAATAAAACTCCCATGATATAGTGTATTACCTATTAGGAGAATGGGAATAATAATATATAGTGAACTATACCTCACTTTTTCAAGGTTAATCAATATCAAAAACTACCAATGCCGACAGATAAAGGGTATGTTTCTTCCATAAAAAACACCTTGGTAGAAAATGATGAATTCATACAATGTACTCTTATAATTGTCTCAAAAATTGAAATTTTATATTTTAGTTATGTTTTAAACATTCAATTATATAATGTATGTTTTCTAAAATAGTTGAATCACATAATTGATACCATGGAGTTGGTATATCATTAATAACAGCTCATTGTGTGATTAGATTTACCCAGGAGTGGGACTCCATTCATAATAGAGTCTCTATGATGATTCTTATAGTGAATTTAGAAAACCATACCTTGGTGGAAATGGAAAGCATAAATGGAATTGATTTTCTATAATTATATATATATCACATAAATTTTCAGGAAGTAGATATCTATTTTTATATTATAAACCATCCCAACACATATAAAAATACATGGAATATCATGAATTTTATATGGAAAATTCCTCAATGGTGGGGGTTATGATACCTAGTGGATAATAATATAATTCCAATATGGTTGACTCCAATTAAAGTACCAAACATGAGGAAAAAATATTTAATGGAATATTCATATGTATTATTTTAAGAGATAAAAATCCATCCACCAGATCATGAGGCATATTACTCAATTTAGATTATACCTTGAGACAATCTTATCGTCAAATTCACCTTTAGTATGGTCCTAGTAGAACTAGAGGAGATAGTGATTTCATTATATGAGAATAGATAAATATTGATTATAATCCCAATTCCAACACCGTTGAATTCATAATTTCTGTATATCATAGAAAATGGATGGATAAATATGATTTTTCATTTATTACCTTGATCACAACATGATCACTGTAAAATGTACCACTATTAATGATTGATTACTTATTTGATCAAATTTTTTTATATTTATACTCATCCAAGGTGGAAATTATTTGTGTATATCATATTTTGATGGTTATGAAATAAGTTATTCATAAAGAAACCATTCATATATGTTATGGACAATATGATTCCATAGTGATTAAATTCAGAAATAATAAAAACCAAAATAATATTCAGGGATTTCTTGAATAGAACATTTAGATATTATATAAAAATTTCATGGTATTCTTAATTGATTATATTTTCAATTACACAAATATTAAAGAGTGTCATGAATTGAATCTAAATACTATGTAGTAAAAATTATGTAATTTCGTGCTATGGTCCATGCTATCACTTTTGGGTTAAGAAGTTCACATATATTGGGTAACTCATCATAACTAAGGTAACTTTTGTAGACCCATAAAAATGGATTTTTTGGAATATCATATATACTAATATTTCTTGGGTATATGTAGTTTTAATAGATTGTATTTTTATTACAAACTATTTTTGAGAAATTTGTCATGTTTTTCTATAATAATAACTTTGTTAGCATGAAATGGAGTAAAATATGTATGGATATAAAAATGTAATGATTAATTTAAGGATAATGAGAATAGATTAATCATAGTTCTAATACTCAAAGTACCTATATTTGTTGATGTTTTTCATATATAGTAATTATTTATATATTTTCATAGGATGTATACACATGATGAAGTAAACTATGATAGTATACACCTTATAAAAATTTATGATCCATGAGAACATATACCAATGCCTGATATATAGTTTGAATATGTGTTCATTGAATATAATATTTGGAGCAAATACCTCTATAGAATAAACTGTTACATGTATATAGATAAAAAATCATATATTATATATTAAGATTGATATATCTCAATATGTGTCAGTGAAGGTGGAGCGAGTTGATCAAGGAATCATATTTATCAATTCACTACCTTCCTTGGAAAGATAATAATGTTTTTTGTTTGTTTATTAGAAATTATTTTTTCCCTGTATGATTTTATACTATGTCTCTTTTTAAATTAATACTTCTTTGATATATTATCTTGTACACAACACTGAGATTAAACAAATCATGATATAATAATAAATTATTGTCTTAATTGAAAATTAAAACAATGTATTTACATTAGAAGTAATGATTTTAATTCACAATATCATAAAATCTATATTTTCAGTATAATGATAAACATTCATATTATCGTTTTTCTAAATATTATTTAAAATTAACTGTATGTTTTTGTATAAAAGGAAATGTTTTTTCTAAAGGTTGTTTTTCCCCTTATAAGGGAAGACTTGTTTTATTCCTAAATTTTGTATCACTTGTCCATTTTAAGAAACATTAATGTTATTATATGAAATATGATTATTAAAATTTATATTTGGTGAATTATTTTTATTTCCCTATTAAGATTCATTTGATTGATGAATAATGAAAAATACTCGATTATAATTGAAAAAAACGTTTTTGTCTAATTAATTTATTACGTTAAATTATATATATTTTTTAATGTTTTATTAAAATAGTTTTATTAAATTTAATCCAATTTAGGTCATTTTAATCAATTTAAAATTAATATTTTATATAAATACATTTAATTATTTTAAGCATTTTCAATTTAAAAATATGGTATCTTGTTCCGTCTATAGTAATAATTTTAAAATAGTTTTATCCAACTCTATGTTATAATTTTTTTTAAAATTAAAATACATATTTAGAAATAGAATATTTGAAATAATAAACTAGTCCCCTATTATTATTTATAATATTAATAGCATATTTGGTATGTTTTTTACATAGGTTAATGGTAAATTGTTTAATTGTTGGTAAAACAATATTACAAATATAATAAAATGACTGTAACACTTGCACAAATTTTATTAGATGATTATGTTTTGTCCAATAAAATTATATTTTAAGTTATGTGACAATCTATGTTAATATTAATGATAATTTAACCTATATAATATGATATTTATTGAAAAGTAAAACTTATCTTACTTTTGTATTTAACATGTTCAATATTTTTAATATGGGGTGATCTAGTGGAAATTTTCCATTATAAATATTTTTTAATTATAAAATATATATTTTTTTCATGAAATTTTATTAGTAATTTTTGTTGAAAAAAATATTACCATAAATAATTTCACAATAATGATGGAGTAATGGTTAAATTTATTGAAATATCAAATAACTGATATTAAAAATATTAAAATATAAAAGGTTTCACATAATTAACATCATCCTAGAATTATAAATATTTAGTTGAAATATTTGTGACATTTAATATTTTTTTAGAAGATATTGCACTTTTATGATATTTTGATAAAGTCATGAAATGAATAGTTTCAAAATAGACATTAATAATTTTTTAAAATAAAATTTATTTTATTATATTCTAAAAAAGTCTTAAAAATCAAAAATTATGAAAAAATATTTGGATAATGCTTAAAAATTCATCAATGATTAATTAATGGGTTTCTTTCATTTAATTTTACCAATATAAACCCTTGATGAGTAAAAATTCATATTGTCAAAATAAAATATAAAAACCTTAAATAAGGGTCAAAACCAAAAGATAAGGGTATGAATCGGACCAAAACATGTATAAAAATAATATGATGTATGTTTTTTGACCCAAATCAATTTTAATTCAAAATAAATCAAATTTGAGTAATTTCTAATTGAAAATAAATTTATATTATTTTATTAGTTGAGAGTTTCGAAAAGTACCTCTCACCAAAATTATAAAAAGGAACCTCATCCATCGAAACATAATAACCCCTCAACCATATATATCAACCATAATATTATAATTTCTTCTCCAAATACACTAATACATGTTCTATTCATCCTGGCCTTCCAATATGGACAACCTTATTCCCCTTAATATGATATGCAAAGGAAGGCCCTCGATGAAATGTTACACAGTGTCAGTAACTCATCCAAGTTCATTTTTATTATATTTACTATTAATCTATTTCTTACATGGTAAATGAATAAAATTATTATAATAAATATTATGATATTTTATAATTATTATGGTATAACAATATTCTAATTCTTATCCATCATATGAAAAATTAAATCATTACGCGTGCAATCTTATAGCTTACTGTATCCACATCAATGTGTAGTAATTTTTTCATCAAAAAATATTTATATGTGTATAATTATGGAAATAATAAATATATATATATATGATATCTAATAAATTATATTAATTATATAAAATTAATACATCATCTACATCCTTACCCTTTAACTAATAATGAAATTATATTATCACTTGTATGTACGTACTACATACCGTCACCACAATGAGATGTGATTAATTTTTCATGATCAACATTAAAAAATGATTATAAAAACCTATATAATAAATAAATATGATAAATATTAAATTAATATAATTCTTTATATTTTGTAACATTTTCCACTTCATAATAACATACTCTACAAAATATGAATGGGAAAAGAAAGCATTTAATGCCAAAAACAAATGTGGTAATGAAATATTATTATGAAAAATGATATAAGAGGGTGATGAAGGATATCATAAATATGAATATGGTTCTGTTATAAATTAATAAAATTATTTAAACCCTTAAAAACGTTTTCGATGTGGGTAAAAACAAAATAAACTATGAGGTATGGGATTTTCATCCAATATTTATTTTTTTGGGATACACGCCTATTTTACCAAATAATTTTTTAGGTTGTATATACTAGCCATAATATAATATCATGGATCTATATATAGTAATGGTATTTGAATATTTATTTTATGTTATGTTTTATATGATTCAATAGATTAAAAATGGTAAGGTATTATTTCACAATATCATTGTCATTCAGTATGGTTTTTGTTTCAGACTCCACTGAGGAATATTTCGAATCCATGTCCATGTTTTGTAAAAAAAAATAATTGTATTAAAATTTAATAATTATTTTTTTATGAAATTGTAAACCATTTCTACTTTATACAAAATTAAATAAATGTCATTTTTTCTCAAAAAAATGTTCTTTGAGAATTTTTTGACAAAACTACGAAACGAATTTTTTTCTAACATATAGGGTGGGAGAATATTTTACGAGCACGATGATGAATTAATGATTTTTAACATCATTTATAAAGAATGTTAAAAATTTTAAAATACATTTTTTTATTTTATAATTGATTATATGTTTAAAAATATGTGATTTCAAAATTAAAAATGGTTCTTTTTCTTAATAGTTTTTTAATTATTATATTAGATTATTTTCATATTCATAAAACCCATTATTGAAATCCCATAAATAGTTGAGTTTTATCACTTATCATATTATCAATGATATTTTGTTGAATAGATGAAGATCATTTTTACTATGGATGTGGTACTTTGATAAAATTCTTGGTTTATGGTAAAACTATTGAAATATCATATGTATTTTTAATATGAATTTTTATGTTCTTTATGATTCATTCATTTCATACGAAATTTACAATAGACTTAATAAGTGTGGGTGGGGTCTGATATATCTTCATGAGTGAAGCTATACTAGTCTTTGGCCAAGTTCATTCACATTTATTATTTTCGTGGTAAAAATGTTTTAAAATAAAAGATTCTTGTCATGAAGCCTTGATATTTTTATATTTTTCTTTAGTATCCTTGATAGTATGTTTTCGATGTTCAGTATTATGCATTCCCTCATTATGAAATTAGTTATTGATATTATTTTTTTAATATTCTATTAGTATAATACACATGGTTATGTTTCAATATCATCTGATTATTTAGATCAAATTATTTTATTATCATTTATTTTTTCGATATTATGCTAAAGAATATTTTTAAACAGATTATGTTTTAGTTATTCAAATTTCCAGAATGTATTGGATTATTTATTCTTGATAGATTATATTATACCGTTTCCCTTAAAAAACATCTAATCTCACCAATTTATTATGTTTTTTTTAAGATACCAATCTGTATATTATTATTAACATGAAGGGATAATCATAGAGAATAAAGGTGTTCTAATAGAATTATTATATTGTATTTAATAATTTCAATTGAAATATATATTTGAATTATGTAATTTGTTTTCTAAAACAAAAAAACGGTCATTCAGGATATGATTTCTTCTATAATATTTAATTGTAATAATGTAACAATAAACTCTTGGATACTAGGTTCGATGTTATTATTGGTGGTATTAGATAAAGACTAGAAGAAACCATGGGAACAAGAATTAGCAAATCACAGATTAGAAAATGAAACTGTATGATATATTGGAAAGATATATCCAAATAATCTAATTTTACTAATTAGTGAATATTTATTCCAAAACAATCAATTTATGTAATGTGATTTAGTATTTTTGATATTAAAAATTGTGTATCATAATTTAATTGTCTAGTCTAGTATATTACATTAGTTAAAAATGGAACCAAGAATATATCATGTAAAATATATTAATGATCATAATCCATGATGTTATTACCTTATATGTAAGATAATTCTATTAGATCTAGAGTTACATTTGGTGGGGAAAAATATATTAATATATTGGGAGAACTGACTCAATTTATGAGAAATAACATTACCTATATGGTTTATTCTGATCCACAATGGGCTATAAAGTGTTAGACTAATTTATAGGAAAAAAACTATAAATAAATGATTCTAAAATTTTATTTGTATGTAAGTGATATATATGTTCCATTGGAATTATATTTCTAACATTGGGATGTAATGATATAGAGAAGGTTGTAATATGAGTTTATCATCTCTCTGGATAAGAGGATCAATGGTGGTAATTGACTAAAAACACTAAGGAGCCTATGGAAATAATAAACATGGAATGGATTGTCTTTAAGGAACATTACTTGGAAAAATATTTTCCTCTTAAATAATGATCGGATTAGGATATACAATTATCAAATATGGGAAAAAAGGATGATGATAATGTTGATAAATATGAAGACAGCAATAATATATTAGCATTTAATGTTTTGGACTACATACATAACATGAGGATTAATATTAATCATTGATTTGAGGTGTTAAAGCCATCACCATAAATTAATATGGTCTCTATAACATTATAATCATACATGGATATAATCCATTTATATATATATATATATATAGAATTATAAAAAAATTGTTCCTTCAAGGAGATCCCAGAGATTAAGAGAATATTGTAGCAATTTTCAGATAAATAGAAGATGGGAAAGAGGAAATTTCCAACATGTGGTAGTTTTAGAAGGGAAAAATGGTACATGATTAAATGTAAAAGGATTTTGATTCATGTGTGGGGAAAAATTCTTCCCTGCTTGTGATTTTCAGGAAATGAAAAAAAAATCTGATGTTCAATGCTTCCACAATATGGAATTGGGGTACTCTGATAATTATTTCCCCAAACACCAAAAGAATATTCCACATAAAATGGAAGGGAACATGTTCAATATAATTTTTATACTATAGTTAAAGTATAATAATTAAATTATTTTGTTTCTATATATAATAATCATATTATATATGAGGATATATTGTAGTATTTATTCTTTATGTATTTAGAAGAATGCACATTCCGATTATGGTTTTAATATGAAAAGGTAATCATATATGTAGTATGTGTCAATATGATCTATATTATGTTTTTTGGGGAATATAATGATAATTTTATTTAATAAATTTATTGACCTCCGATACATGTTTTTCATCAATGAATCTATAATGACGTGTTTCTGGATGAATCATAAGGTAACAACATATGGAACTTATTTATTCGATCCTTTTATATTATTGATTTTGGTTAAAGTATGGTTTATAAAATTGGATAAACTATTATAATGATTTTTTAATGGAAAAAATTTAATAGTCATTGGAATCACATAATAATCTTCAAAGAAATTTTCTTCAAACATAAAATTCATCATGAATATCCACATATTGGTTTACGAAACAATGTTTCAATAGATCAAATCACAACCAATGGATGTGATTAGGAAATAAAAATAAATATTTTATTTTTACTTATGATTGTGATCTAGATAATGAATTAATCTTTAAAAATTGGGAAATTTATTTTTTAACAAAAATGTTTTCTATTTACATTACTTTATGAGAAATCAAGGGTACTTTAACCAGTAAAAATTCACAGTTTTATGATCATTAACATTCCATTCACCATGTTCTACATAATTCTCCATCATAACATGAAGGTTTAATTTTTCATCCAACTATATATTCTTACATTATGTTAATATTATCCAAATCTGAATCCTATTTTTTTGGTGATTTTCTCATTTCCGTTTTCATAGTTTTAAGAGTATGGTTTATTAACATTATTTTCAACATGGGTTTCCCAAAAAACAATTTTGAAGTATAATCCGTTGATTTTCAAATTTAATGAAAATTTGAAACGATGTAATTTAATGATGTATTGTAAAGTTTAACACCCCATTATTTTACCTTACATCTCTTTAAAAATTTATCATCTTTTATAGAATTAGTTTCTCATGACAACGAGATTAAATGAACCATGATATACTAATAATATTAAATAGTAAAATTAAAATTATAATAAAGACATTAAATTAGATGATCTAAATTTTATTCACCATATTATGAAATTTATATGTTAAATATAATTTTTTCACATGCATCTTATATGTTTTATAGAAATTATATAAAAAATTATCAACTTTTACACCAAATGGTAATATTATTCAAAAGGCAGTTCTGCTGCCTTTTAATGGAAGACAAGTTTTAGTCCTATTTTTTTATAATTTTATAAATTTTATTTGATAAAGAAAATTCTTCAATGAATGAATAATGTTTTATTTTAAAATTCTTGATTTTGTGTTATTTTTTTATAAGATTACTGTTTTGACGAATGGTGGAAAGTAATAGATTATAAATGATAACCACATTTTCATCTAAATAATTTATTGTGTTAAATAAAAAAATTTCAGATTTTATGTATACTTATATCATTTTTATATAATTTTACACAATTAATTACATTAGAATCAATTTCACATTGACATTGGATATAAAATCATTGCAATATTTTTAATGTTTTCACATTAAAAAAATATTTCCACATTCTATCAATGGAATTAATTTTAAATCAATTTTATCCATTTCTATATTTTTTATTTTGAAACATGTATTAATTTTTTTCGAAAAGTCTAAATTTATAAAATATGGAACTTTTATTTTGTTGAAATAAAAATAGTAGCTTTGGTAATTTTTATTACCATAGTTAAGCGTAAACTGGGTAATGGAGTGTGAAAATAATATTATAAATATTATAACATTACCATAAAACATGAAAAAAAAATTGAATGAGTATTTTTCTCCCATAATAATCAATTTATATGTTTCATAACGTTTTATCACCATTTGGATGAGAATATAAACTTTATAATATTTTTTTCAAAGAAAATATAATTTGTCATAATTTTGTTTTTAACATGTTATATATTATTATTATGGGTTATCTTTGTTACATGATTGATTATAAATATTATTTGGCAGTGTAAAAAGATTATTTTTATCATATAAATTAATTTTTTATTTTCAGGGAATAATTAATCACATTTAATAATTATACAACAATGATGCTGTTATTGTTCAATTAGTGGAAATATATGACAAATGAAATTATAAATATTAAAGAAATTATATTTGAGACAATTTGTTTAAAAAAAATTATAGGTGATTGTGACATGTTGAGTTTTTTTAATCGATTTGGTTCTAGTATACCTTATTTCTTTATAATTTCATAATAATCATGTAATGAATAGTGTCAACCTTAACATTAATGGTATTCTACAATAATTAATATTTTATTAAATTATATAACATTGATAAAAATATAAAATTCAAGAAAATAATTTGGATAATGTATACAATTTCATCCAGGGCTCATTTATGATTCTTTTGAAATTTTATTGTATTAATATTAACACCTGAAAAGTAAATATCATTGTTGTCACAGTAAGAGTTAAAGGGTTTAAATAAAGGTTAAACCAAAAGTTATGTGTAATAATATGACATAAACAAGTATAAAAAAATTTGGATGAAAAGATGTAGAACCATAGTCATCTAATATTATAAATAACTCACTTTGGATACATTTTTTTAAAGATAAATTTTATTAATTTAATATTTAGATAAATTCCAAATATTCTCGTCAAAACAATTATAGAATGATAACCCCTCCCAGTGTGATTAATAACATCTGGATCCTTCTAGATTGTACAAAACCTACTGATATATCATTTGAAAATACTCGTACATGTTCTGGAGATCCTAGACGTCCAAAAGAACCAACCCCAGATCCCTTAGGAAGATATTTGATGGAAGCCTAGGTAATAAAGGGTTATCGTTTTTAACAAAACAACCAAATTAATTTTATCTTTTACATCCAATAAATCTATTATTTCCATTATAATGTAATAAATTCAACATAATCTATATGCTGAGTGTGAAAAAAAATTGGATTCCCTCAAAACCGACACCCGACCCGTACTATTATATACCCGAAGAGAATTCTTCATCCCTATGAGATGGAAACAAGCAACTGGGCATCAAACAAAAAAACGATTGAACAATTTCTCCCAACCTAACCAAAAAAATTGAATATGATTAAAAATAAATGGAATATTGGACTATGAATAAGATATATATTACATAACAGTATATAAACAGTTGAAATAAAAATTAATAAATGTTTTTAAAACTCTAAAGGAAAAGTCCAACTGCAAAGCACCCAAGCCAAATAGATATTACAAATGGTGGGATGGGAAACTCCCACTATCACACCACCAACTACCCAACAACATGACATGAGCCTCAATGCCACACTGTGGAACCTAAATTTTTCATGCACTAGAAGACAAACATTGTATTATACACCACTGAAGAGGTGTGGATGGTGTGGGAAAACATGCATAGTTGGATCCCACCCTAGTGTTCCATAACCAATATCTGTAAAATATATCAGTGGATTCTCATTTTAAATAAATCATGGAATGATAAGAAATAATGATGTTTTATAAAGATAATGGTAAAAATTTCCCTATTTTATAATTCTAAAACAGATGTTGGTATATCAATTCAAAGAACATTTGCTATATCGTCTTGCAATAACATGAACATTCTTATTAAATTTAACTTAGTAAACCAAGCCATACAATATATAAGAACAAGTCTCACAACACCAAGGAATATGTTGACATCACCTATTTTGATAATCCAAATTAAGCTTTCACTTACATTGATAATCCCAAATAATGCGTATCTATAAATTAATTCTTTGAATCAATGATCTAGTAGATAATTATATTAAAGTAATCCTTGAAATACGTTAACCATTGTTTATCTATGTTTGTGTGCGTTTTGAATTAATTCTAACTCAACCGGATGTGTTTGGCATAAAATATAAGTGTTAAGTCACTAATATACCTATAGCTACTGATAATTATAAATCCACCGGTAAGCATGTCTTTGATAGATCAAGTCCCCCGAAACAGAAAGCTACTGATAGAAACTAAGATAAAGATAGAATAGGTATACTGGTAGGCATAATTCTACCAATATATATACTTCACTGGAACCAAACGGAGCTACCGATATGCACATACTAAATGTCTATTGATACAAGCTACTATTACACCAGTGTTACTGATAGAGTAAGTCTGCCGATATAGAATGAGCTACCGATAGAAGCAAAGTCTACCGATAGATGAAGTCACTAGTATATAGAGCTACCGATACACAGAGTAATAACTACCGATCCCAGGTGCTACGAATACAAGATCAAATAGCTACAGATACAAAGAGCTACTGATAAGAGCTCGCTGTATATAGAGTCAACCATCATGATAGAAGGCTACTAATGAAAGACTGGCCATTCAAACTCTATAACACTCTATACTATTTATTTATTATTGTTTCCCTCTAGAATCATGGATAACCTCATTGATTGAAGGTTCAAACATTCCAATCGGTTTCTAACGGGTTTGTTCTTAGAATCGATAACATCCAATGATTCCATATCCATTTGGGCCTACTTTCCAATGGTAGGCGCCCATTTGTTGTGAACTGGTGAGGCTTAGGAATTTTCATTGGTCGAGAGGATGGGAGGTCGGACTCATCACACCTTTTTGAGAGGAATTATTATCTACTCTGGGACTCTCTTTATAGATTTTTTTTATGTTCGTGAATCCTTATTACATTACCAAGTATAAAATGATCTTTCCTTTACTCTGACAATGAATGATTGATATATACAAAATTCAGAGAATCTTTTATATGTATTCGAGGTTCTTCATCGATGAAGAATCATCTGTATTTGTTAGAGATTCATATTTTATGGTATCCTTAAAATACATAAAAGTCTCTTGGTCATTATGATGACCATACTAGTTTTAAAGCCACTCAGTGGGGCACTTGACGTTTGTTGTCATTCATGAGGACATGGATTATTTCAGAATTTGGATTGTACCTGTTGATGGGCTACCTACATATCCTTTGTTTTGGAAAAAGAATTAGAACCCACATAGTTTGAATAAGGTAGTATGACACTTATGAAAGATTGATGGCTCAAATAAAGAAGTCATGATTACTTTTACACTCTGAGATCACATGAGTCATGCTCGGTGTGAGAAAAATGAGGTATTGGTGAAACCAAAAAATTGTGCCATGAAAGATGCAATGATGTGGGACTTATGTGTTTATGACTGTCCAAAATAGATGAGGATTAAGATTTACTTCAGGGAAGAAATCCAAGAACAGGTTCCATAAAGGTATATGTACATTATAGAGATTTGGATACTCTAATCTTTAGACTTTCTCCTACGGAAGATGCCCAAGTTAGGAGGGGACTTATGATGGGGTTTTACTCCTGAGAAAGAAACCCCAAATCAAAATTAAATTAGATCTGGTTAAGAGAAAATAAGATTGGGGCTTACTCTTGAAAAGGAGGCCAAGTTTGAGGGACATGAAAAATTAAGGGACTTGGGGCATACTCGTGAGGAGGATGCCCATATTTGAGACTGGGGCTTACTCCTGAAAAGGAGGCCCAGGTTAAAAGTGGACATAGGGCATACTCCTAATGAGGATGCCCATATTAAAGAGAATTTAGACTGGGGCTTACTCCTGAAAAGGAATCCCACATTTGAGATTGGGGCTTACTCCTGAAAAGGAAGCCCATATTTGAGAGTGGGGCTTACTCCTGATAATGAAGCCCATATTTGAGACTGGGTCTTACTCCTGAAAAGGAAGCCCATATTTGAGATTTATGACTGGGGCGTATTCCTAAAAAGGAGGCCCAGGTTAAGTATTCTCTCATCTTAAAAGATGAGGTTGAATGAATGAAATCTCAATCTTTAGTGACATAAAGATCTATAAATCACTAGATTTTGAGAGATGTTCCACAGAGTTCCTTTCAGATAAGGAAGCCAAATCACTATATCATGCCATAAGTTGCTTTGATGAGTGCCTTGAAGACTGAATCTTGAATATGAGAGGTGGAATGACATAAGAGGGGGGAAATGGTCAGGAAAGGCACCCAAAAACGTAGGGGCGCGCAAGTCTTGGAAGGTGCACAGGTACTGCGTGGGTGCGCTCGTCCTGGACGCGCAGGTATACCTACGCGGCACATGGTTACTTGCACATTTTTCATCCCTTAGGGTAATACTTGGGCGAGACTAGGCTCAAACGCTTGGTATTATCTCTAGAGGCTTTCCAGAAGATGGCGTGCAAGTTCTGATGAAGAAGTGGGACATCACGCAAGTGTGTTCATTTCCCTTAAGGGTAAAACAATTAGGCGTGCATGTTTTAGTGAATTCTAACACTTAGACAGTACTCCTCCTGTTCAGAACATCCATTCTAGGTAAAGAATTACCATAGAAGAGTTCGGAAGACCTGAAGAAGAGACTTGGGCGTTCAGAGCTCTGTCTATTAATTCTGAAAAAATTCCTCCCGAAATGGGGGGCCCACAGGGTCTATTTATAGGCTAGAGAAGTCCCCGGGTAGTTATCCTTTAGGGTGAACAATTCACATGAGCGACCATTAGGTGGCATGAAAGTATACATGCACGACAGTTATGGAACTTGCGCGACCCTTGTGCATTTGAAGCCTTGACAATGCCATTGTCAATTATTGATTTTTTCTTGAAAGGATGAATCAATTTGTTCTATGTCATTTCCCTTTCCATTAATTTATACATGGTGAAGAAAAGGAGTGTCAACAATAGTCCCCACTCAGAGTTGGATACGACAGAAATGAGGATGTGACTCTGAGGAGAAAAAGAAAACTAAAGGAAAGGCGGCGTGCAAGTGTATGGCGTGCAGGCTGTGGCGCACAAGGTATGGCGCGCAACTTCAAGATGGATATACTTTTGGGCGTAGGTTATGGTTTTGGCCTATAATTATGTGGCCCTATTTCCGTACAAAGCATCCAAATTTCAAACTATCGAGCTCTAACCGTGAAAGTGGCCTTCGCCACGCAGGTTTCTCTTTTTTCCGCTTTTTCTTTGCTATCATGCTACTATTGAGGTGTTTAGACTTGCGTGGTTTATAAATGCACGTCAAAAACTATCACGGCAAACTAACACTTGTGCTCCAAGTTTATACTTGCGCGCCTTAATGCCTTTTCCATTTTTCTGAATTCATTCAAAAAAATTATTAAAAATAAACCCATTTAAGAGTTAGTATATTCAACTTCTGTGCAGATTCAATGGCTCTCGGGAGAATAAGAATGGCTGATGAGCAGGATAGCAAGTGGATTGATGACATGATGAACATTATTGGCCATGATTACTATGATATCTGCGACAACACTCTCCCAGATTTGGCTAAGTACATGAAGAAATATCATCTTAATATCACACAGAGAATCTACCTGTCTCTGTATGGTCATGGTCATCAGCAAGGAGTCAATGTTCCAAATGCAAAGAACTATACGCCTGAAATGCAGCTACACTACTACTCCACTGTTTCGGTTATGTTGTGCATTAAGAGAAAAAACAATGGTGTGAACATTCAAATTTTAGTTCCATGCCATTTCCTTGCAGATATGAAAATGGAAAACACATGGACTGAAATGTTTTCTGCTGCTGGTTGGTGGAGAGAAGACAAACATGGTATCAGAGAAATATCTGAAAAGAGTACTCTCTCTAAATGGATCTTTACATCCAATTCTCTATTCTCAAATCCATGTATCCATCATCCAAGTCTCTTGAATAGAAACATGGTCACTGTTTGATCAGCAGAAAATTTTCTCAAACCGCACTCAAGAATATCCTTTTACAATTGTTCCAAGAAGAGCTGGTATCACTGCATCTCTTATTGTATCTAGTTGAATGAATTAATTCTAGGTGGTTGCTGATGAAGCTCGGGATTCCATAAATCAAATGAAGAGTTATGTTGAATTCCTTTTGTAATTCTTGAAAAAGAGAAGAGACTCTAGTTTTTGGATGTCCTTCTATCTCCTGTGTATCAATGAAAAACACTTTCATCATCAATCATTCGTACCTCCATTATTTTGCTACATGGTTTAAATTTTACCTAATCCAATGGGCCTAGTAAGCATAGTTTTATTTTTACTAGTATTATTATAAATAACTGTACAAACATTGAATCTTTTAATTTTATCAATATTACCTAAATCATACAAAATGTATGTTTAGTGAGCTGGAACTTGACTTTTATTCAGAGTTCCTTTGTCTTTTGTGGGCAGTTTAAGGTCATGCACGTCAGACATACAGAGCCTAATGTTTATGGTCGAAAATAGATTTGGCCAAATGAATTATAATTGACTAAATTCTTTGACAATTTATCTGAAAACATATTACCATACTCAAGTATGAGGGAAAATATGTAAACTATGGCTTAAGAATATTTGAATATGAGGAATGATATGAAAAGGAGCTAAAAGGCATCAGAAGTAGTATTTTCTAAGAATGAAGTTACATTTTTTAACAAACCTGTTAGGGGTTGAATAATGCAGGGCCACCTAAGGGAATTGGCTGCATAGTCAAATAAATAGCATCTTTTGGCTAACAAGTCTGTTATGTAGACTTTTTATGCAAGGCCGCCTAAGGGAACATACTGCTTAGTGAGGAAAAATAACTCTCGGAATTTTACTTTCCTAGTTCGAAAAAGAAATTGAAAGTTTATGGAGATTCAAATTTTCCAATGTATAGAGTTTTCTGTATGGAATAAGGTACTTGTATATGGAGAATATATTTCCAAACAATATTATCAAATAACTGGATGGATATCACTCATACGAAGGTCTGACCCAAATGTAGGGAAGCAGAATATAAACCATAGACTTGAATACTTACAGATCCTGAAAAAGGATATGGGAAAAATATGTTAAGGATGGATATTTTTTTTGTGTATCCCTACATAATGTCATTTAAAACTAATATGTACAAAATAGGATTTCTTCCTAGGAATGATGTTACCAGTATCCGAAAAACCCGTTAGGGGGTTGAATTATGCAGGGCCACCTAAGGGAAATGGCTGCATAGTCAGATAATGGTATCTTTTGGCTGACAAATTTGTTATGGAGACTGTTTATGCAAGGCCGCCTAAGGGCACATACTACATATTCAGGCAAAAGTACTCTTGTAATTTTACGTTCCTAGTGCTAAAAATCTAGTGAAAGTTTATAGAGATTCAAATTTTCCAAAGTATAGAGTTTGCTGTATGGAAAAAGGTACTTGCATATGGAGAAGATATTTCCAGACAAGATTATCAATGAACTGGATTTATATCACTCATATGAAGGTCTGACCCAAACGTAGGGAAGGATAATATAGACCATAGACATGAATACTTTCAGATCCTGAAAAAGGATATGGGATAAATATGTTAAGGATGGCTATTTTTTGTGGATCACTACATAATGTCATTTAAGACCAATAATGACAAAAGAGGATTTCTTCCTTAGAATGATGTTACCAGTATCTGACAAACCCGTTGGGGGGTTTAATTATGCAGAGCCACCTAAGGGCATTGGCTGCATATTTAGATAACTGTATCTTTTGGATGAAAAATCTTTTATGGAGACTGTTTATGAAAGGCCGCCTAAGGGCACGTACATCATAGTCAGGTAAAATAACTCTAAACAATTTGACATTTTTGTGAGTAAAAGTCATGAAAAGGGTGATGATGATCTGAAAATATTTAAGGTTAAGATTATGAGACAAAAAGATGGGTATTTTCCAATGTATACATAGATACACAGATCAATTCTAACCATAATCATGTTGTGGTTGGGTCCTGAATTGAAATGTTGTACATCACTACGTATCTCATAAGGATGGGAATCAAGCCATACGTAGTTCATAAACTGCAGTTTAACTTCGTGTGGGGCAAAAGGATTAGAGATCTTAGTTTAGGGTCATAGATCTTGGACCATTATAAGAAATACATAGTGTGTGTTTTCATGGGGACTTTTCAGCCAAGGGACTCAAAGTGGAATTTTTGGTTAGGCCCAAAAGAATTGGGGCTGGATTCGAGGGACACTCGAATGTTCCTATGTATCCTATAAGGATGGGAATCAAGCCCACACAGTTCTAGAAATACCCTCTGTACAAATTTGGTTCGAACATATGAATGGTGAAAAGGGACTTTAGTGCAATGATGGTTTAACCCAAGATAAAAGGTTTGGGCATTGACATGTATGCACGTAGTCTTTGAAATGAAACATGATTGAAAAATAAATGTAAATAATGGTTCCCTATCATGTGAGGGTATCAAAGAATATTTTTAGTTTATTGTCATACTGGAAAAAAGTGTTGTATAGTTTAACTTCGTATAGCAAGGACGAAATTGAATCAATGTAAAGATACTGATTCTAGGGGCGGTTTCACGAATCAACATCATATGAGATGGAGGTGAACCGATGTGAAGAGATTGGTTTTGGGCTTGAACCTTGGGAAGTTTCCTACGTACCCAGCCTGGAATGCTAGGATCAAAGACCACGTAGTTCAATTAAAGAATGAATTAATGATCAAGTTTTTCTTGGGGACAATGACCTAAAAAATGATGTTGTTGGGACTTACACATGGTTAGTAGCCCAGAGAGAGTGTTATGGTTGAGGTTTTCCCTAATCTCATGTGAGTCATACTCGTTGTGAGAAACAAGAGGTAATAACAACCATAACGATGCATATTTTAATGTCATGTAGGACAAATAAAATGGACAATGCAGTTTAAAGTCTTTTAGTTAGGAATATTGGTGATGCACAGTTTAGTGTCATGTAGCAGGGAAAAAGTACAGTTTATTGTAATATAGGATGTATCAAATGACATTTTTTTACTGTTTAGAATCATGGAGTTAGGACGATGGAGACAACATAGTTTAATGTCATGTTGGACAAAAAGACGATTGTGCAGTTTAATTTCATGGAGTAAGGACAAATGAGTACACCATTTAACGTCATGTTGGATGTATTAGGGACTTTTTTCATAGTTTAATGTCATGTTGGATGAAAGTAACACAAAGAGTTTAAGGTCATATGTATGGACCATTGATGATGTTATTTAACTTCATGCTGGATGTAAGGGACTTTTTCACATTTTAACATCATGTTGGACGAAAAAAGGATGATACAGTTTAGCGTCACGTTGGACGAAAGTAACACATATTGTTTAAGGTCATATGTATGGACCATTTATGATATCGTTTAATGTCATGCTGGACGTAAGGAACGTTTTCATAGTTTAACGTCTTGTTGGATGAAAAAAGGATGATACAGTTTTAGCGTCATGTTGGAGGAAAGTGCGAATAGTTTAAGGTCATATGCATGGACCATGGATGGTGCAGTTTAATGACATACTGGAGGTAAGGGACTTCTGTATAGTTTAGCGTCATGTAGGTAGGACGTCATAGTTTAACGTTATGTGAGATGAAAGGAATACAAATAGTTTATGGTCATATGTATGGACCGTTTCTGCATAGTTTAACGTCATATAGCAAGGACGATGAAGGGGACACATTTTAACATCATGTTGGACGTATGTGAAAATAGTTTAGTTTCATATTCATGGACCTTTGATGATGCAGTTTTACATCTTTCTAGATAGTGTTGCAGTTTAAGGTCATACCAGACCCTGGATGATATATTTTGTGTTTATACAAAATAGTTCTTCAAATATCTGGCATTGGTTGGAGTAGTGATGAGTTCTCCATCCATCGAGATTAATGAATAAGCTCCATTGGAGTAGACCTTATGTATTGAGTAAGGTCCTTCCAATTTTGACTCATGCTTGGGAGGTTTCTTTCCTGGTAATATTGGAGTTCTTAGAACTAACACCAATTCTCCCTGAGTGAATGAACGAAGAAAAAGTTTTTTGTTAAAAGATCGTGTTATTCGATTCTGATAGACTTCCAAGTGGTGCAAAGTGCTCAATATTTTCTCAACTAACCATTCCAATTCATTCAATCACATATGAGATTGTTCATATGTAGATGATTGATCAAAATGGCAACTCTGAGTGAGGGTAGTTGAACTTCAATTGGAAAGACTGCTTCTATTCTATATACCAATGAATATGGAGTTGACCGAGTTGCAGTGCGGGTGGTAGTGCGATAAGCCCATAAAGCATGAAAGAGTTTATCATACCATGATTTATTATCATTATCCACCATCTTTTGCAGTATATTTGACAAAGTCTTGTTGAAAGATTCTATCTAGACATTGGCTGCTGCATGATACCGAGATGAATGGTTGGATTTGATGTTGTATTCTTGAGACAATTTCTTCACCTAGGATGAACAGAAGTTGGTGCCATTGTCCGTCAATATCGTATGAGGGGCACCAAACCTGGTAATGATGTTAGACTTGATGAAGCTAACAATGCACTTAGAACTGACTTCCTTGAGAGGTATTTCCTCTGCCCATTTGGAAAAGAAATCAGTAGCAGTAAGAATATACTTAAACTGCTTGGTTGTAGCTGAAGGGTATGGTCCCACCACATCCATTCCCCATGTGGCAAATGGACACGAGTATTTAGCTGTATGAAGCAACTCTGGAGGTTGATGAATTAATTTGGCATGTACTTGTCCTGAATGACACTTCTTTTTGAAATCAACACAATATTGTATGATTGATGGCCCACAGTATCCAAGCCTTTGAATCTGATCAGACAGTGGATGACCAGACTGGTGGGCACCACAGACTCCTGCATGCACTTCTTCCAACACAACCATTTTATCTTCACCATCAATGCATCTGAAGAGAACTCCATCAAAACCACATTTGTATAGAATTTTCTCTAGGTGATTTGGGCTATCATAAAGGGTAAAATTGACAATATGTCGCTGGATTTGGTATTTCTCGGCTCTATTAGGTGGAATTGTTCCATTTTGAAGGTATTTCCTGATAGGTGACATCCATCCTATAATATGACCATACGGTTCAAGAATGGGACTAATTTCATTAATTTCTTCTATTCTGATTCGAACATAAGGTGAAATTGCACGACGGTGGGAAATACTGATGGTTGTCTCGTCCCGATTTGGATCTTCCAGAGCTGTAGCTATATTATCCAGTGCATCAGCTTTAGCATTTTGTGATCATGGGACATAAGAAAATGTCAGTTCTGAAAGGGAATTCTACCATTAACTCTCTGACATAATCATACAAAGGGATTAGTTCTTCTTTTCTGATGGCATGATCCCCATTGACTTGTTTTATTACCAGGTCTGAATCACCTTTCACCTTTAAGTGATTCACTTGTGGTTGAAGTTCCAATTCCAAGCCTGCGATGAGATCTTGGTATTCTTCTTCATTATTGGTACCACCTTCACACAATAAGAAGGACTAAGGAAACACTGCCTTTTCTAGGGAAATGAGAACAATTCCTAAGCCAACAATGTTGAATTTAGGATTTTCCATTTTCCTCCATATTGGACTTCTAGAAGAACCGTCAAAATACATTTCCCATGCCTGAGGACTTTCTTGAATAGAGAAGATTTCCTCATAAGGGAGTTCAATATCTGAATATGTGTCTTCCACTAAAGGGTGTTCAGCCCGAAAATCAGCCAGAGCTTGGCCCTTTATTGCCTTTTGAGACACATAATGAATATCAAATTACTGAAAAATAACTGCCCACCTTTCCAGACGTCCTGTAAGCTTTGGATGACTAAGGATAAATTTGAGCGGGTTATAACGAGATACCAATTGGACCACATGATGTTGCAGGTAGTTTCTCAACTTCTGAACTGCAATGATTAATGTCAGACAGCACTTCTCAATACTTTAATACTAGGTTTCTGGTTCAAGCATAGTCTGACTGAGGTAGTAGAGGCGGTTTTCATTCCCAGCGTCATTCTTCTGAGCAATAAAGGCACCCAGTGATCACTCTAGATCTATCACGTAGAGGATTAGTGGTCTTCCTTCAACAGGTGGCATGAGTACCGGTGGACTCAAGAGGTATGTCTTGAGAATATCGAATTCTTCTTGACATTCTTCAGTCCACTGATAAGTGACTCCCTTCTTTATCAATATGGTGAAGGGTAAACTTTTGCCTGCCAAATTGGCAATGAAACTCCGAATATAGGCTAGTTTCCTTGATGTCCTCTTAATTATTTCAAATTTCGAGGAGGTGACATACTAAGGATTGAATTTGACTTCTCAAGATCGACATCAATACCATGTTGTCGTACAAAAAAGCCGAGAAATTTTCCTGAGGTTACCCCGAAAGCACATTTTAAGGGGTTCATCATCAAATTATATTGTCGAAGTATGCGGAATATGACTTCCAAATCAGCCAAGTGATTATAACGTTGTTTGTATTTAACCACAAAATCATCTACATAGAATTCAACAAACATCCCTAGAAAGTATTTGAAGATATGATGCATGCCACGATGATATGTAGCACTTGCATTATTTAAGCCAAAGGGCATTACTCGGAAGAAAAAGACACCCTGAGGGGCTCTGAAGGCTGTGGATTACACATCTTCTGGGGCCATTCCGATTTGATTATTTCCGGAATATCCATCCATGATGGAAAGTGCTTCATAGCCAGCTGTTGCATCAATTAAAAGTTCTGTAATCGGAACTGTGAAATCAACCTTAGAAAAATGCCAATTACGATCTCTAAAATAGATGGAAACTCAAATTTGTCCGTTCTTCTTCTTTACAGGGACAATATTATCCAACCACTTGAGATATTGAACTTCTCGGACAATGTTATATTTGATAAGATTATCCACATCAGTTTGAATTTTTGAAGCATATGTTGGGTGTGTTCTTCTCACGGTTTACTTAAATCCTCGATGTTCTTCTGATAAACCCAAATAATGAGTAGCAACATCAAGATCAATCCCAAGCATTTATGTATAGTTCTAAACAAATATATCCCTATTTTTATTTAGAATGTAAATATACATCCCTTTCTCTTCAAGAGTCAGGTCCGCACTGATTAAAGTGGGGCGTGCATCTTCTTTTGTACCAAGATTTATTTCACTGAGTTCATCCACGATGGTAGTGATACCCTCTTCAAATTCTGGAGGAGCATCTTTGAGATCTTCCTCTTCTTCTTCATCATGTGTTATTTCGTCCATTTCTACTTGCATAGTAGATGATAAAGTATAAATATTATGATCATTAGAGATGTCAAAATTATTACATCTTGAAGAAGATGCTTCCATTTCCGACCCGATTGATGATGAAGGGTCTTCTTTGGGTAATAAAGAGGAGATGATAGATTCAGAATCGACATAATTACTCACATCTGATGTTGTTATAACTTCTTCTATCCAAATTGGAAATGTACAGACTTTTTGGATTTCAGCAGATGAAATGAAGACGTCACCATTGGGCTTTCATCACTACTTGATGAATCACCAATTTCTCCCATGTTGTCTGGCTTGATTGTCGTAATTGACGTTATGGATCCTTCCATAAGAATATTTTGATTTGGTTCTATCCTGTAAATTTGACTGATAGGCAATACATAATCTGTACTCACATGTGAAAATGGATTTATTGGAATCTTTTGCAAACCATATGGAGCATTAATTTTGGTAATATTTTTTGTTGTGGATTTATCCTTTCTCTTTATGTGATAGAATTCCGCCTCAATGTATTGAGACTCACATGTCTTGAACGGGGTATTATCACCATTCAATGTCCCAACATGACCATAGAAACAATATTTGAGACATTGATGGTATGATGAATGGATAGCAGCATGTTGATATAGCCAGGGTCTTCCATGGAGTATGTTGAAGGCTGAGTCTTGATCAACAACCATGAAATCTGAATTGGATACAAGATCTCTAAACTGAGTTCTCAGTGTAACATTGCATAGTGGTTCTTGTTCATTTTTATTATATCCTTGTAACATCATGGTAGAAAGAGATAAATCAGATCCTGTGAGGCCCAATCGAGGAAGTGTACGAATGGGCATGAGGTTGACTCCTGAACCATTGTCAAAGAAAGCTCTTCGGACATCTACGCCATTGACCATGCTAGATAAGTACAAAGTTCTAACATTCCCATGCACAACATCATCTTCATCTTCATTTGTAAAAGATATTATTGCATGGAATTCTGCAGGATTATTCTCTATGTGATAGACTTCAGATGCATCAATTTCAGTTTCAAACTCCTGAGGACTTGAAAAATCCTCGATGAGTGCCTCCCGAAGATCTTTTGACAGATTCAAAGCTTCTATAATTGATAATATGGCTGGTACATGGGCCATGTGTTTCAATACATCATATTTTTTATCTAGAGTTCTGTGTTTCCAAACAAGAACATGTGGTTTAACAGGTGCCTTGGAAGTTGATGCTTTGGAATTTGATGCATCTTGTACCGAGATAGGAGTTGGTAATACTCCTGGATTTGTAAGATTAGACCAATTAGGTATATTTAAATTCTTATAGGAAGAAGATGTATCCTTCAATTGGTCTTCCAAAATAACTATGCCAGGACTGAATTAGCTAATGGTGGAAGAACTTTCTTTTTCTTACTGAGCTTGTTGAAGGGCTGTACCACGAGTTTCTGCTGCGTACACGGTTCTAGATGGGGTATAATTGGACGAGTGGCTTCTGAAAGATCCACATCTTCCCATGTATCCTACGCCTCTGTAACTTCATCTGATTCCTCTGTTTGATATAGGGAATTCAAGCTCATCGAAATCAAAACTGTGACTGGCATATGGATCTATTAATTGAATCATATTAACAAAACCAAAAATCAACTCTTCATCCGATGAGGATTCTGCCTGACTAGCCCATTTAGGTTGTGCTGTTAGGTGGGGCGGTGCCCGTTGATTTGATGTTGATGACATGAATTCTGGCAGAGTCAAAGACAACTTAGGTTATGACACATATTCATCTTCTTCTGATTATTTTTATTTCTTTGAATCATGTCGTTTCTTTGAGGATTTTCCCTCTGATGATGAGGGTTTTGCAGTGGCATTCATGGCAGATGTTACAATTGGTTTATTAAATTGCATTCGAAAAATAGCATGAGTTCGGTTGATCATCTTTCTGATCATCCAATCATCATATTTTTTTCATTTTTTCTTTTCACTTCTTTCGACTCTCCTTCCTCCTCTATAACTGTTGCAGTGATACATGCTAGCTACGCTGAAGAGCCTTTCAGTTTGACTTGTCCCTAGTCGACCATCATTTGCAGGAGATCATTGAAGACAAAACCCTCATTGATGGGATGCCCCAAAATTTGATGAAAGGGGCGATAATTGGGACGGTCATCAACTCCTTCCTTGTTTGACCTCTTGGGCTTTGGCAGTTGAACCAAATTATTTTCTAGGGCCGAAATGAAGTAACCAGGAACTTGTTCATTTCGGAAAGAGTATGTTTTTCTCTTCAGATCCTCAAATTTTTTTAGTCTTTTATGTTTTTTTTATTCTTGACGAAAAAACCTTTGTTTTTGGTGCTTAGGAGGTGGAGCCCTTCGAAACGATGATGGTTTTGAGGTAGAAGTAGGTACGGGTGCTTGTTTAAGCATAACTGTTGCAGTTTTTGATTTACCCATTCTCCGTCCTGGAGATGATGGAATTACACGAGATTTAGCATTAGTCTATATAAGAGAATCTTCAATTTGTTGAGCGTTTGAATTAAGGTCTCGAAACCCTCTTGTGTATTTCACAGGGATCAATGGTGTGCGTAATTTGTCATGCAGATTTGCCCCAAATATTGGCAACCATTCGTTTTGAGGGAGTTCTAAGCTCATGGAATATTTTAATCTCTTCCAGCGAGCAATGAAATCAGAGACACTTTCATTCTCCCTTTTCTTACATTTTTTATGATCGAAATTTTTTGACTTTGGCAAAGTTGAGATGAATTGAAAAAGAAATCGTTGACGGAGATCTTCCCATCCGGTAATTGATAGGGATTTCAACCATCATTACTAGACAAAGGCTGGTCCTTGCAAGGTTCACATGAATCATATGGGTTTCACTGCTTCTTGTTGCTCCAGAGTTCCCATCATAGGATCGCATCAAGACACGTAGTGCATAAAATTCTATTCAGGGTCACCTGATCCATTGAATATAGGGAATACAGGGTTCCCAAAATTTGATGGGGGAGATATTGAATCTACCCATTCAGGGTAAGCATTCTTTTCTGGTTGAACCTTCGCACGCTTCCCTTCAATAGTCTCTAACTGAGAAGTTAATGACTCAACGATAGTTATTAAATTTTGAGAAACATCCTGTTGAGCTTGGACCTGAACAGGTGCAATGACTGGATCATGGACAGATGTGCCAGCTGGTACTGCAACTGATGGCAGCACTGTCAATTGTTGTTCCACATGACCCATTGGATTAGACCTGTGAGGGTGTACTGATAAAGGAGGATATTCTTTACCATCTTAGTATCTTTAAAAACTCCCTTGGCTAACTGACTCTAGCACGCATAGGAGGAAAACTACCATGAAGTAGTTCCCCATTTATCCTCCTCAATTCCTTCATTTCTTCCTCCTATTGCACAAGTATTTGATCTATTAGAGAGATTGGCCTTCTCAAGAGGAAGGATATGTAACCTGATTCTTTCCCTTCCCCTTGTTTGATCCCTCTCAGAGAGGAAAAGTGGGTTATTTGAAGGAACACTCAGATTATAGTAAAACCTTTGATTTCATGTACGCACACCTTCTAAATTTGTGTTTGTGCATACAACTTCTTGAGGAAGAACCTCTTCATCTGAGTCCCCTGAGTGAACCTCATCTGGTGGATCAGCAAAAATGACATTGATGAAATTGATTGATGTATAACACATCACATCCCTTCTATCATCATTTCTGTGATATTTTATTCGTCCATGTCTTTGATGAGACATTTCCTTTTGATGACTCAATCGCTCAGGAACACCTTGACGAACCGTAATTTGGAGTGAATATCCTGATAATTTTTCTCTTCGTTCCTCTTGAATATTATTCCCTAATCGATAAAAGAATGACTTTCTCTGAGAAGGGGATTTCCAATTTGATAAAGTCCCCAGTCTGGTGGACTGGGGCTATTCCTATTGTCTTTGCTCAACTCCTCGAATCTTATTTCTGGATTTCAGGGGTTGGTTTAAAAGAGTCCCCAGTCTGGAGAGCTGGGGTGGCTCTTGACATGCTATGTCTGAGATATTCTTAAATGATCTCCTGATCTTGTGGACCATAGTCCGGAAATTAGTTGGATGCATCAACCTGTTTCCACTTTTATCACCCGGTTCGAAAGACCGTTGGATGATTTCTAACACTTCTGTCACTTGATGATGTGCTTTCTCCATACGAGATGCCTGTTCAATATTCTTGTTTTCTTGATGCAGGAGTAATTCAACAACTTGTACTCTGTATTCTTGATTTTGAGAGGAACTAGTTGAGGCCTGTTTTTGGGAATGCTTTTGATTACAAACAAATCTCATTGGTTGTGGCCGGCCATGGGCAATAACATTTCATGAGACCATTTTCGGTGGGCTTTGCTGACTGGAGAGCACTGTGAAATGTAGTTCTCTATGAACACCCCATCCTCTGACATAAATACAAGATGGGGCATTGGCCATTAACTTGCGCAATCTTCTTATTATGCCAGGGCATGAATGGTGTAGGGATGTCTGCTGCTTTTTAGCCTTTGGATATCGAGAGACTGATAAAGATTCAAAATCAATCTGATGTTGTAACCCTTCTATTATCATATGATGATTTTCATATTAATCATAAGATAATACATTCTTTTTCAACTGACAAAGAGTTTTCAATATTTTGAGACGAATATTATGAATCTCATCTTCCATCAACATCTCTAGAATGTCATACTAAGAGTCAGCCAGAGGCCAAAACATGACTGACACTTCACCCTTTGCCAGTTTCTTTCTCATATTCAGAATTTACTCTTTATCATTCAAGGAAGATTCTTCTACCTGATTTGACCAGAGCGGGTGCTTCCTTGTTGCTTCATCAGATTCAACCAGATTAGTAGAGAAATCACTGATCAAACTAGAATATGCACGACTTAGGGGTGGTTTGAAGAATGACATACACCCTGGGCTATATTCTGATTGAAAAAGTATATCACCTGCTATTGATGAAGCATCAGACATGACTGGTTTTGCATTTTCAAGTACCTCATGATAAGAGGGCATTCTCGGAACTACATTGTCTGCTAGATCATTTTCCGGGAAATCTGCATCACTACTGCAGAGAGGTCTTTCGCAGCGAAATTCATCATCATGGGGAGGACCACCATGGTGGGTTATGGCAAAAGATGGGATCTCTTGGTCCTTCGTCTTCTGACCACATAGAGGGTTCCTGTGGCTCTCATCTGAAGATGAAACTTCAAAATCGACCGAATTGTTATGAAGAAAGCCTTCATGATGAATTTTCTATTGAAGTCCGTCAGAATTAATGTTCCCACTATTGGGAAATGAGGGAGTATAATATTGAATTCTAACATATAATTGTCTGAGGGCTTCAAGAACTCCAGCATCGAGCAAGGCCTTGTTACAGATTGTCTCTTGATCTCCTGACTGTGATGGGTGGGTCTTCTTATTAAAAGCTTTCATACTCACCTTGGAAAACACTTGTTGATGAATGTGGATGCTTCGAGCAGATGTATGTGCCTGATCAGGAGAGATGGCCAGGTTAGGCCGACGATCTCCACTCAAATCAGGTGTATGTGCTGGACTTGTTTATCCATATGATATGGGGGAGTTTTCCCCACAACCCTCTTTGACTGGAACAGATGTGTGTGTCTATTTCGGAGTGATGGAACTTGAGCGACCCTTGTGCATTTGAAGCCTTGCTCATGACTTTGTCAATTTTTGATGTTTTCTTCAAAGGATAAATCAATTTGTGATATGTCATTTCCCTTTCCTTTCTTTTAGACGATGTGAAGAAAAGGAGCATCAACAATTATGGAACTATCATATATAATGTTTTTAATGAAATTAATGTTATTTAATGTGGATTGTTGTCATGTCAGGGAATTGTACCTAGTACCCATGAAAAAGGTAATAATTCTTTTTACCAGAGCTAAAATCTATAAATGGAAGGACAAAGATAAGGCAGAAATGAATGACAACAAACAAAATAGTGGAATCAAGAACTGAGAAGGCATGAGAAGGCTGTAAAAAGAAAGGGATGTACATAATTGAATCATGGTGCATTCACACAAAAAATAAAAGGCTACATTCATACTGGAAGGGAAGTTGACATACAAGAATCCATTCATTATAAATGAGAATACAAGTTGCATCTTGAGTGAAGAACTACAACGAAATCTTCATGCACTCAACATGATAAAGCTGAACCTGAAAATAAAAGAAGAAAACAACACTCTGTTTTTCAATCAAAAAACAGAGAAGGACACAGAAACATTTTTGATAAATCAAAAGATTCCAGAATAGCACTTCACATCACTAGAGCATTATAAAATCATATATAACCTTTAGTGATTCATTTATTTACATTTCGACCAGTTTTTATACTCTGTATATTTTATATATACACACTCTCTCCTGTGCCAAGATGGAGGATTTCTAAATCATCATTCAAACTCTATAACCACCTTGTACCCCATTGTGGGTAGTGGTTGAGGTCAAGTAAGACCTGGACAACATGTGTGATGTTGTTTATTTTCCCACGTAGAACTTTTTTAGGGGTCTTTGAACCTAGACAATGTTTGTCACTATTTTTTACCCCAATCTAGGGTGTGGATCAAATTTATATAATTTTTTTGAGAGGACTAGGTCACGGCTTGAGATTGAACCTCTTGGTTACATCTGCTGTGCATTTTAGTTTAAATATAATGTATTATATATATTCGGCTGCTAATTACTTTGAAATAATTTTTTTAAAGTTACTTTGATTGTAAATTAGCAAATGTTAATACTAATTGTGTACCAGTAAGTTAGTTTCAAATTTTTTGTTAATATTTTGATTAAATTAATTGAGACCTAATAAATCTTTGAGAAAATAATTGAACCTTTAAAACCTCTATAAATTCACTTCAGTTTAACTTGTTTTTAAATTGGGGGAAATTAAGAGAAATATTTTTAACACAAATTTTAATCGGAACTCAATTCACCCCCCAATTGAGTATCCACTCTGACCAACATGTGGTATCAGAGGGTTGTTTTTGTTTATCAAAGTTTTCAAAATACTCTTTTTTTCAACTATGATTTTAGTTACATCATTAAAGGTCTTAAATTTCTGTTAATTCTAAATGTTATCTCATTATATATTTTCTCTTAAATCTAGTTATGGAAAATAGGCTAGAAGGTGCTACTACCAACATGCCACCTTTCATTAATGGTACAAATTATGCTGAGTGGAAACTTAAAATGAAAATTCTTTTAGAGATTATGGGAATTGATATCTGGACTAAAATAGAGACTCAAAATAAGATTCCAGAAACTGATAGAACTACTTGGGATGAACCTACTAAAACAGCTTACAATAATAATTTTAATGCTACGAATGACATGTACTGTTCTTTATAAGATGAAGAGTTTAACAGAATATCTTCTTGTAAAACTGCTTATGAAATCTGGGACACTTTGGATATTTCCTATGAGGGAACAACCAATGATAAAGAAATGAGGCTGAATACCTATACTATTAAATATTATAACTTTAATATGAAGCCTGATGAACCCATTTCTGACATGTATCTCTCGATCAATGAGATTGTTAATACCATTAGCTCTCTTGGGAAGGCTGTTCGTGCAATTGAACAAATTGTGAGAATATTAAGATGTTTACCAGAATGATGGAGAGGCACTTCTATTTCAATTAGATAATCTTGTGACATTGATACACTTCGTTTCAAAGACCTTATTGGTAAGATTATGATGTATGAGGAAGAAATAAAGGTGAATAAAAAGGAATATGATGATCCTAAAAGGAAGTCAGTGGCATTTATGTCTACTACCTCAAAGAGAATGGATAAGGAGAAAGTTCAAATACCTACTCATATCTCAATAAGTGAATTTTCAGACTCTGACAGTGATGCTGATATGTCTCAGATAGCCATAAGATTTAAGAAATTATATAGGAAGAAGAAATTCATCAGAAAATCAAATTACAAATAAAAATATGAAGACAATGGTCATTGTAAAAAGGACTGCAAGAATCCTGATAAGGGTGATGATGTTGTCTGCTATGAGTGGAAAAGGAAAGGACACAGAAAAGTTGACTGTCCAAAATTGAAGTTCAAGATGAAACATGACTATAAGGATAGAAGGTATAAGAACACAATGAAAGAAACTTGGAGTGCTTCAGAAGGCACTTAAATTGATTCTGATTCTTATAAGGATGAATATTCTCATAAAGCTAACATGTGTTATATGACAAACACATCTGTGGCAACTCTAGACACTCTTGCTGTAAATTCATACTATTCTAGAGTTTATTCTGATTTTGAATCAGAAAATATGTCTAGTGAAGAATTGTTTGAATATTTTAATATGCTATAAGAGACCTGTAATGAACATAAGGACAAGTAAAAATACTTAAAGAAACATCATTCTTTATCTAGCACTGTTAAATCTGCTCTTGATGTTGAAAAGGAAAAAAAATTCTCAATTGCATAAGGAAAATACTGAACTGAAAATGTCTAATGAGAAACTAATAAAGGACATAGAAAAGTTCACAAATGGAAATAACACCCTTACAAAAATTCTAGGTAAACAAGTTGCACCAATGTACACTACTGGTTTGGGATACTAACCAGGACAGAGATAGTTTACCAAAAATTGATTTATTCCAAAATCCAGACAAAATTTTGCTAGTTACAGTTCTGGAAATTCATATTCCTCAAATAGTAATTCACATTTTTATAGATCAAATAAATTCTATCTTTCAAAATATATTGATTCTGTAAATTATTTGAGACCCATAAGACAAATTTGGGTACCTAATGTTTTACTTGCTAACCTGTCTAGACCCAAGAGAATCTGGGTACCAAAATCATTCTCTATTTAAAACAATTTTGTAGGAAACCTACTTAAAGAGTTCCCCTAAAAAAGGTGTGGTACTTGGATAGTGGATGTTCAAGGAACATGTCTGGAGACTATCAATGCTTCAAAAACGTAATAATGGTTGATGGATGCCATGTTATGTTTGGTGATAATTGTAAAGGAAAAATCATCATCCTAGGCCAAATTGGTAAAATTAATTTAGTTTTAATTTCTAATGATTTATTTATTGATGGACATAAATATAATATGTTATATATTTCTCAGTTATGTGATGATGTTTTCAATGTTATGTTTGAAAATGATTCTTGCAATGTTTTTAGCTCTAAAAACGATTTAGAATTTTTTTCCTTACGAAATTAAAATGATTATGCTGTTGATTTGAATTCCTTAGACCACAAAAATGTTACCTATTTAAAGGATCTTCATAAATAATATTGCATTTGGCATAGAAGAATAGGACACTAAAACATTCGTTCACTTATAAAACTGACTAGGAAGAAATTATTTAGAGACCTACCTAATCTTGAATTCCCAACTGACAAAGTTTGTAATCCCTATCAAAAGGGAAATCAATATAATGTTTCTTTTAAATCAATAAAATAAGTTTCTACTTTTCAACCTCTTGAGTTGTTTCACATGGATTTTTTTGGACCTTATAGAGTTTCTAGTTTAAATGGGAAGCACTATGTCAATGTCTTATTAGATGAATTTTCTAGATATACTTTGTTATACTTCTTATCTCACAAAATTGAATCTTTTTCATACTTTTCTAAATACTCTAAGGATGTAGAAAAACATAGTGGTCTTAAGATTAAAACCTTAAGAAGTGATCATGGCCGTGAGTTTGAAAATCATGAATTTGAATCTTACTTCTCAAATAATGGATATAGGCATAATTTCTCTACCCCTAGAACACCTCAATAGAATAGTGTAGTAGAAAGAAGAAATCAAACCCTGCAAGACATTACAAGAACTATGCTTAATGAGTATGACCTACCTATTTATTTTTGGGCTGAAGCTGTGAATACATGTTGTTATATTATCAATAGATTCCGGATAGAATTTTTTCTTAAGAAGACCCTTTATGAACTGTGGAACAATAGAAAACCTAAAGTTAGTTACTTTAGAGACTTCGGTTGCACATTCATTATACTAAATAACAAGGATGATTTTGATAAATTTGCTTCCAAAAGTGATGAATGAATTTTTATTGGGTATTCTTTAACTAGAAAAGCATATAGAGTCTTTAACAAAAGAACTAAATGTGTGAGAGAATCTGTTCACGTCAAGTTTGATGAAACTGATCCACATGAACCTATGTCTTCTCTTGAAAATCATGAAGATGATTTGACTATTCTGGACCTTAATGATAAAACTAAAGATCCTGGTGTAAAAAAATCCAGTTCTGGACATATTCTAGAATATACTTCTGTTGAACCTGAACCTATAGATGAACCTGAAATTTCTAGTCCCAACATTACAAGATCAACTATGAGTCTAAAGAATCATCCTTTATATGTGGTTATGGGTAATCTGGATAGAGGGACATAGACGTGATCTTCTCTAAGAAACCAGGTTGATCATCAATCTTTTCTTTCACAGCTAGAACCTAAAAATGTCAATGATGCAATCAATGCTGAATTTTGGGTAATGGAAATGCAAGAAGAGTTAAATCAATTTGAATGAAACAAGGTATGGTAATTTGTTGAAAGACCTTAGGAAACTTTGACAATAGGCACTAAATTGGTTTTTAGAAACATAGTTGATGAATCTGGAGAAATAGTTAGAAACAAAGCTAGGTTAGTTTCACAAGGATATAATAAAGAAGAAGGAATAGAATTTGAGGAATCCTTTTCCACTGTAGATAGATTAAAAGCCATTAGGATCCTACTTTCATATGCTGCTCATCTAAATTTCAAGTTATATCAAATGGATGTCAAAAGTTCTTTTTTGAATGGATTTATAATGGAAGATGTATTTTTTGAACAACCACCTGGATTTACTAATCCTCATTTTTAAAATTATTTTTTTAAACTTCCTAAAGAATTATATGGTCCGAAACAAGCTCCAAGAGCTTGTTATGATAGACTTAGTAATTTTCTTATTTCAAAAAGTTTTACTATATGGATTGATGATCCAAATCTTTTTATTAAAAAATTTCTAAAGAAGTTTTGATAGTAAAAATCTATGTTAATGATATTATTTTTGGATCATCTAAACATTCTTTATGTACAGATATATCAAAGAGTATGAAAAATGAATTCGAAATGAGTTTAATGGGATAACTTAAATAATTTATTGGATTTCATGTGTTTCAAAATGAAAATGGTATTATTTTGAATCAAAGTAAATATAAAAAGGTTCTTTTAAAACGTTTTGGTTTTGATAATATTAAGGAAAGTGATACTCCAATAAGTACAGTCTGTAAAATGGATGCAGATGAAACTAGGAAACCAGTGGATCAAACCAATTAAAGAGGTATGATTGGAATCTTACTTTACCTTACTTCTAGACGACTGGATATTATGTTTAGTGTGTGTATATGTGCAATATTTCAAGCTAATCCAATAGAATCTCATTTACTTTATGTTAAAATAATTTTTATATATCGTAAACACACTGTAAATTTAGGTTTGTTTTATCCAAAAGGACAATATTTTGAGCTAATGATTTATTCCAATGCTGACTTTGCTGGTTGAATGTTGGATAGAAAAAGAACATCTAGAACATTTAATTTTCTAGGAAATTCTTTAGTATCTTGGTGTAGTAAAAAGAAGAATTTTGTAGCTTTGTCTACTACCAAAACAGATTATATAACTACTAGTAGTTGCTGTGCAATTTTTTTTTGGATGAAACACACTCTTTGGGACTATGGATATGATTTTATGCATGTTTCTATCAACAGTGATAAAACTACTGAAATAAACATTTCGAAGAACCCTGTATCTCACTCATGGACCAAACACATTGATGTAAGGCACCACTTTTTAAGATATCATTTCCAAAAAGGGGATATTATTCTTGAATTTATTGGTACTAATCATCAATTAGCTGACATATTCACCAAACCTTTATGTTTGGATAGTTTATGTTACATTAGACTTGAGTTAGGAATGATGATCCTTGAGATGTGAAAACCACACTGATGTGAATACCTCAGTGATGTGAATACCTCACCGATGTGAAAACCTCATCGATGTCAAAAACCTCACGGATGTGAAAAACTCGCCGATGTAAAACCTCATTGATGTGAATACCTCACCGATGTAAAACATCACCGATGGACCTCACTGATAGGAATTCTCACTAATGAAGCTTACTGATGAATATGTGATGTTTTAAACTTCTGTTTTCTGTCAGAATATGAATCATTTATACTTATGATATTTTAATTATGTATTTTATGATTCCAAAATGATAAAACTACGTCCTATTTAATTCTCAATCCACCGAGCCATAAACCCCTTACCCTCAAATCTTAGCTCCCAAATTTCTCGAAAAACCCAAATCCCTCGAACCAGAGATGTCAAAAACCAAACTCCCTACCATCAGAGATGACATTGATGAGCCTAATGCAAAGATGAAGAAGACCGTGCCATAATCTAGTTATATTAATGGTAGAACAAGATTAGGAAGGCGACTGGTAAACCCATATTTACAAAATAGATTTGTTGTGATCAAAAAAGAGATATACGTGGAATAGTTATTGGATTGAAAATCGTTTGTGCTCGAGGTGCTGGAAGATCAAAAATGGGTAGACTGCTTTTCGATCAACAGTGGCCCCTACTATCCGAAGATAGTGAAAACAATTTATGGGATTGTGAGCTTTGAGAAATCAGAAGATGAGAACAGACTGATTTTTTTTGTGAATGTAAAATAGATATTTTTTGCATCTGTTGAGTGGGATGAATGCCTGAAGGTTTCACACGAAGGTGTTTCAGGATATGTCTCGAATGCAATACCACCTACAAGTGATATATTAGATTATGAAACTGCCCTAGAGGATCTCATAGGTAGTGGAAATCAATGACAAGTGGTGGCTACTGAAATGGATAGAGAGAATAGATTGTTGTTCAAAATTGTTCAGAATCTCTTAATACAAAGGAGAGGGGACTTTGTGAATTTAAGATATCAAGATATCTATCTCTTATATCTATTTATACATTGTGTGAAAGTGAATCTGTACAGATTGCTAATGTTTCAAATGGAGGACCTGATCAGACAAAAATAAAAGACCAATGCCCTATTAATTACCATATTGATCTCATTGATGATCAAAGTGAAAGGAGTAGTTGAGTCTCAAGATGAAACAGTGGTAGTAAAGAATAACTTCAGTATCACAAAAACAGTTTTCAAATAAATGAAGATAAACTGAAACCCATGGAGAGGAGAATGAGTTAATGATGACAAGAAGGTGTATGATAAATTCAATCATGTGAATCTTCCTTCAATGCCTAAGGAGGTGAGGGATCCAGGTCTAGGACCTGATGATGAAGAACCAGAATACAGTGATGAGACTGATGAAGAATTGACTTCTATGTCTGATGAAAGGGATCCAGACTTCCCTCCAAGTCCTGCTGCTGAATTTCTATCTTCAAGAAAGGGAACATTATTTGAAGAAGAGACACCTGCTAATGAGGAAGATCAGCCAGTCCTTGAGAAAGAAGAAGAAATTGAGAATGAATCTGATGCATCTGATTTTTCTAGATTAATCCCATGTACATTGATTGGAAGCTCAGTTTTTTCTATTGAAGAAGTATTGGACGAGATGGAAGGAAATGTGCCTAATTTAGAGGAACCTCCTGCTGTTGTAGCTGTTGTAGAGATATAGTTGATTGTAGAATACTCTTATGAGGAAGAAAGACCTGCTGAGAATTTTCTTGTTGTACAATACAATTCACTAGTTGAGGGGAGGATCAAACAAGATTTGGTAGTGTATCTGTGGCTATTGATATTGGGGACTAGGCAGAATACCCAGGTTTTGTGCTTTGTGGATTGGACTATCCCGATTATGATAATGATGCATCCCTAAATAGACCAAAAATCAATTATGATGTTTAGACTGAACTGTTACCAGAAGATGTGGTCAGAATGTATGATCTGTATAATCTAATGTATGATCTCCAAATCAGTTTGGTGGAAGAAATAAGGAAAATGGAAGCTTCACTAGTGTCATCAATTCAATCGATTATGAATGACTCAGTAGCCTGTATGGCATCTGAATGGGAACCTTTTGTGGTTTCACCTTCTGATATGATTACCTGGGGTGATCTTGAATCCTTAATTAATGATATTAAAGAATATTTTAGTGATTCTATTTCCTAGTTGAAGCACTGGTTTGCTGAAGAGATGAGAAATTTGAAAAAGTATTTTGAACTCTCTCTCTGCTGTAATGTCTCTACCATTATGGCAGAAATATTGGATGAAGTTACAGCTTTCCAGAATCAGTTTTCTAGACTGGAAGTTAGTGTTGATTCTATAAATAAATCTTTTATCTCTTTATAATCTTATATGAGTTCTAAATCTCAAGATGATAAAGATTTAACTTATTTCAAAGGTGTTGTGAGCCAGATGATATCAGTCCTTGATGGTTTTAAAACCTCTATGAAAGATAATGTTAGCACCCAGGATTCCCAAGTCCAAAATTTTATTAGTGGTTTGAAAAAAACATCAAGGAAACAGTAAACTTCCTAGTTTTTCTATTTATTTCAGACCTTCTATGAATATGGATCAGATTAGAGCTGCGATGAAGGAGGAGCTTGGTTCAGCATAAACCAGTGGCTCGGTGAACTCATCAGATTTGAGAAAAGCGGTGATTTCTACTAAAGATTAATCTATGTAAGTAATGAATATAGTCCAAGACTATATGAGAGAAGCTTATCCATCTCAAAAAGAAGTTAAAGACAAGTTAAAATACTATTTTCAAAGGATTTATACCAATAATCAACTCAATAATCATTTCAAGCTTATGTTAGAGAACATGAAGCTACCTCCTGTAAATCAAGACTTCGGAGAGCTCGTCAACAAGCTATGAGAATAGACTCTAGCCTTGGAAAAATTCAAGGAAAATAAGGATGAATTATTATCTACAATGGAGAGAGGAGGAGGAATAATTATGGATTTCAGAAATCTCTTGATGCCTTTCTTGAATTCTGATTCTAGGCAAGTGATTATACCTCCAGCTTTACCTACACCTTCCTCTATTTCTTCTCTTGTTCATATGACTCCAGCCCAAGCCATTCAAAGCCTTACTCCTATGATCACTCAAAGGACTACTTTGTACAGGCCAGGAACAGTTTCAGTGGCTCGGCCTCCGGTGACCATTTCAAGAATTCCTAATCCTTCACCTGCATCCATAGAGCCTAAATCATATTCTGATCCAAAGGGAAAATCTCATATTCAGGATGTGGATCGAATAGGTGGAAAATATATTTGATAGTATTCCCTTGTATTTTTTTTATTTTCATGTACCTTTTTTCCACAAGAAATACAAATGGTTGTCTTTTCGTCCTCATTTTGTTCCTTTTCTCTTTGTTGTTTCCCACTTTTTCATTATCACAATGGGGGAAAACATTATAAGGAGAGAAAAATTATATCTGGGAATAATAAAATTTATACCAAATTGAGAGATAGTATTCTAAGGGGGACCTATTATGCTTTGTACCTTTGATACCATTTCATTTAATTCTACCTCTAGAAAATTGAATGTTTCACATCTTATGTTTTTTCTATATTAAAATTGAATTTAATGACATATCCACTTATTCATTAGTTATTATATTGGGAATATAATATCATAAGTTGTGATTATAAAAATGGGGGATATTGTTGACCTCAACTATTTTGATATTCCCAATTATGCTTTCACATACATTGATAATCCCAAATAATGTGTTTATATATATTAATTCTTTTAATCTATGATCAAGTTGATAATTATATTAAAATAATCCTTGAAATATTTTAATCATTGTTTATATATGTTTATGTGTGTTTGGAATTAATTCTATCTCAATCGGATGTGTTCTACATAAAACAGAAGTGTTAAGTCACTGATATGCCTATAGCTACCTATATGTATAAATCTACCGATAAGCATGTCTCTGATAGATCAAGCCAACAGATACCGACATCTACCAAACAAAACTGAGCTACCGATAGAACAAGTCTTCTGGTAGGCATAAGTCTACCGATATATATACTTCACTGGAACAAAATTGAGCTACCGATATGCACAGTCTAAATGTATACTGATACAAGCTACTGTTGCACTAGAGTTACCGATATATTATGTCGTCCGATATAGAACGAGTTACCTAGAGAAGTAATGACTACCGATGGATGAAGTCACCGGTATACAGAGCTACCGACACACAGTGTAATAGCTACCGATAGCAGGAGCTACTAATAAAAGATCAAATAGCTACCGATACAAGGAGATACTGGTACAAGATGAAAGAGCTACCGATAAGAGCTCACTGCTATACAGAGTCATCCGTCATGATAGAATGCTACTAATGAAAGACTGACCAGTCAAACTCTATAACTCTCAATACTAATTATTAGTTATGCAATGTTCATATATGATTTTTGAATTCAATTAATGTTATTTAATTTTGATTGTGGAATGTCCGGGAACCATACATATCACCCATGAAAAAGGTAATCATTCTTTTTACCAGAGCTAACAACTATAAAAGGAAGGGCAAAGACCAGGAAGAAATGAGTGATAACAAACAAAATAGAGGAATGAATGACTAAAAAGGTAGTAGAAGGGTGTACGAAGAAAAGGTTGAACAAGATTGAAACGTGGTGCATTCACAAAAAAAGAAAAACCTACATTCATACTAGAAAAGCATTGGACTAACACAAATCCATTCATTCTAGAGGAGAACACAAGTTTCATCTTGCGTGATTAACTACAACAAACTCTTCATGCACTCAAGCTGATAAAGCTGAACCTGAAATTCAATGAATAAAACGACACTATGTTATTCAGACAAAAACCGCAGAAGGATTCAGAAGCATTTCGGATCAATCAAAATAGTCCATAGAAACACTTCACATCACTCGAGCATTCTAAACTCTTATATACTCTATAGTGATTCTTTTATTTACATTTCGAGTAGTGTGTATACTCTATATATTTTATATATACACACTGTCTCCTGTGCCAAGCTGGAGGATTTCTAAATCCTCATTAATACTCTATAACTACCTTGTACCCCACTGTGGATAGTGGTAGAAGTCAAGTAAGACCTAGAAAACCTGTGATCTGTTGTTGATTTTACCACGTAGAACTGTGTTAGAGGTCTTTATACCTGGACAGTGTTTGTCACTATTGTTTTCCCCAATCTAGGGTGTGGATCAAATATATATATATTGTTTGAGAGGACTAGGACTTGTCTTGAGGCTGAACGTCTTGGTTACATCTGTTGTGAATTTTATTTTAAATATAATGTATTATATATATTCTGCTGCTAATTACTTTGAAATACAGTTTGTTTTAATGTTACATTGATAGTTAAATTAGAATGTTTTAATTCTTATTGTGAACCAATAAATTAGTTTCAAAAGTTAAGTTAATCTTTTTATTACATTAACTGAGACCTAATAAATCATTGAGAAACTAATTGAACCTTTTCAATCTATATTAATTCACTACGGTTTAACTTTTTTTAAATAGGGGGACTTTAAATGAAATATTTTTAATAGAAACTTTAATTGGAACTCAATTCCCACACTCTGGAGTATCTAGTTCGATCAATAGAATACAACAGGTCTAGGGGGTATAGTACTCATACACTAATAATAATGTTTAGAAACTAGTTCCATGAACAAGATGCCTATGAAGTATTGGAATCCCACTTTAGTGAACCCCTCAAAAATGTCAATATTAGTCCCCTAAATCAATATTCCTAGAAAACAGATAAAATCACCAACACAAACCTATGTGATAATCCCAAATACATGGATTATGGCCCCATTCTAAACCTTCCTCCTACTTACCCAAATAACCCATAGTATATTATTCATAATTCATTTAAATGATATGAAATCCATTTCAAAGTTCATTTAAATGTTATGAAAATACCCCATTTTTATTTTATTTATGAATACCTAGTGAAAAACAATATTTAAATTAAAAATGTTTTCAAAACCCACAAAACAATTGTTCCAAACATTCATTATGAATCAGTTCATAATGAAAAACAAAAAGATCCTTTATCAAAGGCACGAGATGGAACCGCCTACATAAAAACTCGGGTTGCGCACACCCATAATGGGATCCACCAAAAAAACCAACAACATCAACGAAGGACATGGAATATAAGCCATGTATCTATGGATTGATGCAATTTAGGATACATGTAATCATTAGAAGACACAAAACCTATATACCTCATTAATGATTGAGCACTGCACCTCTACCAACAATGGAAAAAGCCACCATAGTGAGATTTAAAAACTAATAAATGATGAAAACAAGAAGAAATACCATCTTTACCCAACAAACCAAAATACTCCACCTAACTATTATACAGAGATCAAAAGAAACTAAAACATGGAATGGTCTCTAGTCCAGATAGACACACTACAATCGAAATAGAGATCCAACATAGAATGGATCAATCTAGAAGTAGTAGAGTCTCCAAAATCATTAAGAATTAGTTTCATTTTTAGATCCAAGTGTTCTGGAAAAATATCCATAACAAAATAGTATCTTTTCCATTCTAAAAAATATAAGCACACCATTTGATAACATGTAATAGAGTTACACACTGTGAAATCTATGGTGCACATGTATGCTGAAAACACATCGCATTAGATAAAATATCCATTATTTAACAAATTCATGATGTGATACCACCATTCATGACATGTCATATTCCATAGCATAAATCCCCATTCACGACATGAACCCAACATAAATTATACAGTTTGTAACCTAGATACATTATATGAAATCATCATTCATCATGTTTAAAATGGTCGGAGAAGTTTAAAGTTAAACAAATCTTAGAATTCCCCATTAGTGGTATCCTCCAAATATCAAATGAGGGTAAACCCACAATATGGTTTAGGGAATACCCAATAAAATTTAAACTAAATGTTACAAAATTCACACCATAAATATATTATGTCCCAAAGAAATCATGTGGAAGATGTTTTCCTTGGAAATAGATGAGGCCGACTCTCCCTCTACAACGACTCATATTCCAATATTATGTAAGAATATGATACTTGTTTCCATAGTGCAATGATTTACAGAATCAACATCACACATAATTCATTATCATCAAATTCAATGATCTCAACTAGTTTTCAATGATAGATGAATCTGTTTCTATATCAATTTCTTCCCATCCTAGAACACGAGTGGCATCGGGGTAATATTTCTTGAGGAAAGAGATGTTGAAAAAATCATAAATACCAATCAACTGGTCTGATTGTTCTAATCAATAATAAACCTATCTCAGCCACTCAATGAACTTAAATGGTATATCATATCTCATAATCAACATTCCATGTTTTCCAATAGATATTGACCAATAAATGGAGTAACTATCATGAAAAAATTATCACCAACCAAAAACATCAACGGTCGATGCTGCCAATCCGCATACGATTTCTATCGACTCCGGGATGTCATCAATCAACAATGTGAATACTAAATAGTCATGGATATCTCCTGATCCAAATATCATCTAACTAGAGATACATCTCCCACATCATCTTAAAAAATAGGTAATATGCATAGGTACCCATAAAATGCCTCAAAGGGATCCATTTTGATTAAGGACTGATAAATATTGTTATAATCATACATAACCAGTTTTAGATGGCTATTGCTTGATCCTACAAAATTTATGACACGTTCTTGGAGAGTATCCTCTTGAATCTTAATCACAAGATCTATTTTTCCCTTCATTTGTGGATGGTATGTTGTGAATAACTTGACCTAAGATCCCATTTCCTCTTGAAGAATCAACTAGAAACTCAAGGTAAACCTAGGATCCCTATCTAATAAAATCGCACAAGGAGTCACATGAATCATTAAAATCTCATAAACATAAAACATACCCATATCATCAATAATAGAAATTTCATTTATCTGAATGAAATGGAAAAACCTTTCTACCAATAAAAATCACTGAGACAATATTATCCCCTTATGAATTCCCTAGAAATCTAATAAGAAAATCCATAGACGCTTATCACCATTTCCATGATGTTAATGGTAGAGTATGATGTAGGCTTGAAGGTTTCAAGTGCATTAACATTATCCTTTATTAGTTTTAACAGTGAGACATGAACTTTATGATGTCACTGCTAACACCTAGTGGCCAGAACCTCCACCTCATGTCATAATATATAATCATTGGGAATGGATGAATGGCCCTTTAAAACATTGAAAATCAAACAATACTAAATTTATTATAGATTAAAGGATGAAAAATCGATCCCCAAATTGGGGAATACCATCTATGGAATGTGACCATCATGAAATATTATTCACATTAAAAAGTATTTCTAGAGTCTTCTAAAACTCATCATCATTATAATAACTCTGAAAAATAGACTCCAGGAGAGTTGTTGATAACTTAACATTGGTAAAAACCATTCCCAAAATATTCATTTTAGAATCTAGTTGAAACTGAGTTAAAATAAATATTATTTTCTATTATTTCATCAATTCCATAATATAATGTGATGAGACAACCCTACTAAGCCATTTTTAATTGAATTTTCTACTCCCTAGATTTATGAAATATCATAGACAGACATATGATGTTATTCTATACAATTTCTCTTACGAAGATTTATTTCCTTCTATGAAATTATATATCCCATACTCTTATGATCAATGAATATTGTTAAAATTTCTCAAAAAAATATAGTGCAACCAACATTTATGTGATTACATGACCGAAAAAATATATAATTCAAGAGTGAGGTAATTATTTTCATGCGGCCGAATCATACAATAGCCATAAGCTACCACATGTTCATTCTGTATAATCCTGCAAACCTAACCTACATAAGAAGCATCTAAAAATACCACATACCCCTTACCAAAATGAGGTAAGATTATAAAATGATCTGATGTCAGAATCCTATTCATTGAATTGAACGAAATGTACGTTTTGCATCCCTTTTGAATTTCACTTCTTTCATAGTAAGAGATGTTTTCATGACACCATGCCATATAAGACCTTGACAAACCATTAATAGTCTCCAGAAAGACCCAAGATGATTCGAATCTCAATTAAATTCCATGGTTTTTTCTTGAAAAAATATCATTTACCTTCTCTGGATTAGCTTGTAAGCCATGCTCACAAATTCTATTCCCCAATAACGTCAATTATTGAATCACAAAAGCTACATTTGATGATAAATAAATAAAAATGGTGACTCCTAGAAATGAATATAACCAATATAAAATGCTTCTAATGCTCAAGTTTATATTTTTAATAATCTAGAATATTATCCATGAACACTACCACAAAAGGGTCATGATATTTATTGAATATTAGATTAATAAAATCCATAAAAACCATAACAGTATTTTTTAGATAAAAAGGCATCTCAAGATATTAATAATTTCCACTCCTGCCCCTAATGGTTTTCTTTTATATAATAGACTCCTGAAATAAGAGATGATGATAAGGAGAATGATGATCAATCTTAGAAAACCACATTTTCTGCTTTAACTGATAAAATATATCATTCACACAATGAAAAAACAATATTCATTCATAACTGTTACTTGGATAAACATTTGATAGCCCACACATAACCAAATTGAACTATTTACATTCATGGAAAATAGCCCTAGAGATTCCCAATATTAAATGTTAGCATGAACAAATTGATTTTTCAATAGGCCATCCATCGGAATTTTGAGCTCTTTCGTCTCTACCAGAGCAATACGAATAAATGGTATTGATATCATCTGCATTCTTGGGCCAAGATAAATCATAAAATCTACATAATTATATATATTAAGAAAATATTATTCTTCTATAATAACATTAATATTGTTTCAAAAAACAATGGGAAAATAGATTACATTAGAAATTTCATCAGTATCAAACACAACAGTATTCAGAAAAATATTGAGCTCCAGGCGGGAAGGCCCTACTATACCTGATCAAGGATCCCACTCTCCCTAAAACACATGGGATATAAAATCATAAGAGAAAAAAGAAACAAACTATTGATAAAAGTAAACAATACCTCGATGAGAGATAATCCAATCCATTCTGATGATGTTTTCAAATAGATCCAGATCAAGAATGAGAAAATTCCAGACCAACATGGTTTCGACTATTTATATCAAACAAGAAGGAAACAAAAACCCTTTCTTTTTCCTCATCCCAACGGTGTAGATAAATCCATAATAAGTGACATATGTTAAATTTCATGTTTATAAAAATAATCTAAAAATGTAGATATTAAACTGTGGGATGATCCATAATCAAATAAATCAATTACTACTGAAGATACAACAAGGGTAGTACCTGTTAATGTTTCAAGAACTCCATAAACATTCAATACACACTCATATATTATGATAAAATACTTAAATCATGTGTCATATATATGTAGCTCAATACTGTTTAAAGATTTGGATTTCCATGTTGTTTCCTTTAGATCCGAAAAACCCTGACCATAAGTAGGTGTATTCATCGCCTGATAGAAGGACTACAAGTGACAAAAATGTACAAAGTTTTTTGCTAGCCTTTACAGGCATAAGATTAGATAATAATGTGTGTGAAACATTTCCACCCTAATAGAATGATAGACGTACATTACCCACTATAATATATGATATAGAGGAGGCTCTCTCTTGATACCCCCACCATTCCTCATGTGATGATCTTGCCACGTCATCTTCTTCTAATGAACACCGTTGATGATTCCACCTGAAAAAATAGAAAATGAGAAAATATAGCCTTTCCTACCATATTCATATCTTTTATCAATTCTATATATACCATATCTGCAAAGGTAGAATTTTTCCACATAAACACATAGAAACTGATATTCGTTCAGAAATCCAATAGGTACTTTTTTCCCATCTGCGAGTCATTCTTCACTATGTCCAGAGAAAATGGAAAAGATCAAACATTAAGTTGTTGACTGAAGACACAAAATTTTATCCATATTATAAATATAGAAACTCTAAATTCGTTTCTAGAATCATGGTATATAGGTAAAAATTATAAAATAAACTAGTTCTAAATCATTCCATATATTCCCACATGTCTATCTTCATGAACCATTGGATCCCCCAATTACTTGATGGATCCCTAATGTCTGAATACGGGACTCTTCAACCTTCTCTTCTTAGGAGTCTCCAAAAATTCAATTATTGTATCGACCAACACCATCTAGTCCTCCACCACTTGAGGTTATGTCATTCCATTAAATGATGAAGAATTATCAGAAAAGAACTCCCGTGATCTATCTATTTCTCCTCTGACTCCTTCGTGTACGTCAAAAACTATGTTCAGATCTTCTGGAATGTCTTGATTAGTAGTAAAGACTACCCCTACGATAGTATTGATATGATTCTGATTTATTGGAGGATTCCCTTGAACAGCATCTACTACATCCTCTGAAGGATCTTGTGGTGGAAATTTTAGATGCAAACTTATACACAACGAAACATAATAATTATTATAAATTAGAACAAATATCACTTCACACAAGAAAACCCATAAGAAAAAAATGAGATATAAAAACAAAAAAATCAATATTAGAGACACACACCCCAACATCCCTTGGATGCTTGAGTGTTTTCATATAATGTATTATCCAGGAACTTATCGTGGAATACCCCTCATGTCATGAAAATCATATCTCCAATATAATTGACTTCACAAAAAAAATACTCTTGAGGAATAACCACCTCTAATTAAAAAAAAATATTAATCGACCCAAGTTGCCCCCCAATCTGACACCTGAACCATTCTGATGTGTACATAAAGGGCATTCCTGATCCCCACAGGCTGGTAATAAGCACCCAGGCTTCAAGAAACACAATATATGGAATAATATCACCCACAATGATAAAAAACATGTAATATATCTACTAAAAAATGGAACAGTTGAATAAAAACAAGATATAAATTCCACAACTATAATAGAACACATGAAACAGACAGAAAAAGTAGCTAAAATCATCAAAGGACAAGTTCAACTGTGAATGACCCTTGCCCATGAGGTATCCCAAATAGATTCATAGGAAAGAGAAGGTGCCAATATAAAGAGGTTGTCGAAACAATGGAATGTGAAAATCCCACAATATCACCACATGCTACCCAACCAGTTAACACAAACAACACCACCTCACTATGACGCCTTTCATTTCCCAACATTATTAAACAATCAAAGGTCTGCGAACCACTGAATTGGTGTGCATTGTATGAGATAATAGGCTTAGAAGGATCCCACCTAGGTGTTCTATAACCCATCTCTATATAAAAATATTTTTATGTTCATTTTAAATAAAATATTGTATGATAAGAAGTACAGATGATTTATATATGACTTGGTAAACATTTCTATTTTTCATATTTAAAAAATAGAAGCATGTATATATATTTTCAAGCCCATTTTCCTTATACTTTTCATCAATAATTAACATGAATATAATGGATAAGTCAATAAGCCAATAAATAAAAAATATAAGAACATAAATCAAAAAAAATATGGAATGATAAAGGTCTAGTCATAGTCTACATGTACCATAATAATCACTTTAAAAACCACATCCTTTAACAAGAGTCCTACGAAGAATAGGATTATCACATGATTAACCCCCCCCCCCCCAAATGTCAATATTGATCCCCATGAACAATGACCATAAGAAATAGAGCAATTCCCCAAGACAATTCTCCTTGATAATCACAAAAAAATGATGATATCCATTGGATAAATGTTCCACCTATGTACCCATGGAATCCCATGTTCTATTTTTCCCATTTCATTTCAATGATATCAAAACTATTTCAAACACCATTTCAGTGCTTCCAAAATACCCCTTTTCAATCCATTTATCAATAACAATGGAAAATTTATTTTTCATTCAAAAATTATTCATTACACCAATTAAAATCATTCCAATTTTTCATTATGAATCAGTTTGTGAAGAAATAAACAAGATCCACTATCATTGGCTATAGACATAGATACTAACCTCAAAGCTCAGTTCACACACGTCCATAATGGGATTTACCAATAAAAATACACAACAAAATCAATAAAGGGATAAAATTCAAATCTATATAACATAGGATTGATCCACTTTAGAAAAAAAGGGGATAATATAAGGTAATAATCCTACATACATCATGAATGAATTCTTTTTGGTCCATAACCAACAAAGGAAATGGCTTCCGATGTTAGATTTCACAAAAAATCTAGAAGACCCCCAAAAACCCTATCATGACCCAATAGATAAAAAGATGTTACCCAACATAGATAATATGATTATAATCAATGATGATGTAGAAAAGTTTCTTACCTGAATAGTTTCACCATAGTCGCAATAGAGATCCAACACTGAATGGATCAGTCTAAGAGGAGTTGAGCCTCCCAAAATCACCTGGGATGAGTTTAAATTCAAGATCCATGAGTTTTGGAGAATTAACCATGAAAAAATAGTCACTCTACCATTTTAGAAATTGGACATTTTCCATTTCATGGTGTGTAATATAGTTACACACCATGAAATCCATTATCTACAAGTACACCAAAAAAACTATTGGCTTAGATTAGAAATTATTTATTTCAAGAAGTAACGATGTGAAACCACCATTCTTGACGTCTAATAATTCACATCTGGAATCTCCTTCCATGAAAAAATAATTATAATAAATTACATTCCATGTAACCTAGTTACATGGTATGATATATTCATTCATTTATCAAAACATGATTTTTATTGTTGAATGTCCATCAAATCTCCGACATCGCCATTATATGTATCCACCAAATCTCAAAGGACGGTAAAACAAAAATGAGGTTAAGGGATTTCCAAATTAATGTGTGATTGGATATGATATTGAGACTTTATTATGATTTTATGATAATCATATTCCACCACATATATCTATCATTAGAAAAATGAAAGCACTCCATGTTCTTACGTATGACATACCATCTCCACATTGTGGTGTAATATTTTTTTCACAACAACATTATTTGGATGGGTATGATGATGAAAATAATATATATGTATATATATATATATATGATAATTAATACATGATATTGGTTTTATAATAATTATCATATTATCCACTTCCTTACCATATCTGTACTAGTGGAATGATATCATCACACATGTATACGTACGACCTACCATCTCTAAAATCAAATGTCATTTATTTTCCATTTTCACTATTCAAGATTGATTATAAACGTTTATATAATAAATATATATTTTAAATATGAATATTTTAACATAATCAAGATGATTGAACTTTATCCAATGAAAAATAATCAAGATATACATGATAAAACATTCATCAAAAAAACGAAGTATTTAACACAAGAAACTAGTGTAATAATGAAATATTATTAATAAAGTGATTAAGAGGACCCTATATGATATTATAAATATTGATATGGTTATGGTATAAATTAATAACACCCATTATAATATTATACATGAGTTTAAGAACATAAAAATAGATGTGTCAGTTAATGGATATTTATCTCACTTTTATTTCTATGGGGTACATGTGTTATTCAACAATTATATCTTTTGTGTGGTGTATATATTACCCCTATGAAATCATATAATGAATCTCTTAATATTAATTGAATTTAATGATTCATTTTATGTTATGGGTCATATGCTTGAACTTGTTACAATGTAGTAAGGGACTATTTCAGAATCTCATCATTATTCACGATTGTATTTTGTTTATGTTTCCACTTGAAAATAACCCCCCCCCCCATGTCTATGATTTCAATAAATAATTCCAAAAGTTTTTTACAAAATTATTAATGATTATTTAGTTTCATTTTATCACATTTTTTATTTTTAAATTATTCATTAAAAGTTATAATTTTATTTCTAAATAAGCCTCTTCGATACTTTTTTAACAATAGTACAGAATTATTGGTTTTTACATATATGTCATCAGATGATTTCCCTAAATTATGACACCATAATTCATTAAAAAACTATTTTATATTTTTCTTGTTTATTTTCGATGAATTTTTTACCATTTTAATTTAATAGAATTTAAAAATTAAGTGATGTCTAAATTGAAAAGGTGAAACTTTCTAACTACTTTATCAATGATATTATTAGATTATTTTGATTTATGTCAAAATACATCATTGAGATATAATTCTTAATTATGGTTATCCTATTATGATATCATATAGCATATTTTATTGAATATTTTAAGATATCTTTGACTATGGATGTAATATTTTTATACCATTATTGGTTTACTGTTAATGTATTCTCATTTGATATGCTAGTTTTAAATATGAATGTTTATGATTTTTAGAATTCACTTATTTCATATGATAATTTAATTAGACTAATTATGTGATGAGATGGGATCTTTATATCCCCTAGATGCATCATAATGTATAATGAGAAAAAAAAACATTGGTTTGGGAAATGACCTTTCCCATTTATTAGACTCTTATTATGAAGTATTTCAAGTGATATAATTTTATCACCAAGACATGATAGTATTATATTCATGGTATGAGGCATCAATAAATTTCTTTATGTGTTCAGCATTATGCATTCCCTCAGTATGATACTAGTTAGTGATATTCTATGTTATTATATGATTAGTAGAATATCAAGGGTTATGCTTCATTCTCATGTGATTATTTATTTTGTGTTATTTTATTATAATTTATTCATTCCATATTTTTCCAAATATATTTTTAAAATTAATTCACTTTCAGTTATTCAATTTTCCTTTATTTTTAGGCTTATTTATCCAGTATGTATTTTTTTATATTTCTACTCTTACTATACAATTATATTCACCCCTTTAATAGGTTTTATCTTTATAATTATTACAAGATGTATATTCTGACTGACATGTAGGGATAATCTTGGAGAATATTTTTTCTTTTAAGGAATAATTATATTATATTTTATAATTTCAATTGTAAAGTATGTTTCATTTTTGGGAGTATTTTCCCAAAATTAGTAATTTTTATATCCCTTATGATAAGATTCCTTATATAATATGTAAGTTTAATAATGTAACCACAAACTCTGGGCTACTAGGATCAGGGTATTTTCAAATAACTGCATACTTTATCCATGGTATGGACTGAAAATGTCCTTATATTCCAATGTATATAAAATATGGTTCTGTAAATTATAATAGTAGGGATTACATCTTTTTTTAATAAATGATTTCTCAATAATGAATCTAATAAAATATCATGGAGGAACCATGTTGTGATTTTGATCATCAATATATTTTTATTGCAGTGAAGAAATGGATGCTCTATGAAATCAACATTGATGAACATTGTGTTACTTAGCTTTGATAGATCCTGTTTGAATTCACCATGTTTGATAAAGAAAGAGTTATTGGAAAAATCAAAAAACTCAATATTCACTATCAAAATGGTATTTATCATGATATATAATTATCATCCTGAGAACATATTTTCAGAAAACCTAAACATGGAAATTTTTTTTGTCCCCTTAATTGACCATAGTATGTTTTCTCATTAATGATTAGTGACTGAAGACCCATAGAATGATGAAAATTTTGTTCATACCCATTTAAAAATATGAGAAAATAAACATTAAATTCACCAATTATATCCTAAATAAATGAGAATAATGAAATTTGATATAGTTTTGGGTGGACTGACTCACTATGACATCATGCGCCGTCACTATTCCAGAATATTTCTTTTTTGAATATCATTCTATGATACTAGTAAAGGAAGTGGTGATGATATATTGGAACCATATTCTATCGAATACGATTATGAAATAAGGTTCGCCTATATATATTGTATAACTATATAAAATTATATTCAAAATAAATTAGATTTAAATATATCATATCACACCAAAAATGATGAAAAAATTGAAATTAGTATTCATATAGTGAAGATAATATTGAGAGCATGTTAAATGGAATTTAAAGGATAATGGGACAAACATCTCACATCTGTGGAGTCCCCATACAAAAAACATCTTCTAAATGATTAAAATGAACCCATATGAACCAATATATATGATATGATTTATATAAGGAACAATGTTTTTTGGGATGTAATTTTTTAGAACTAATTTGATTGTTTTTCCTTTAAATTATTATAAGCTGTAAAATGGATTTTTTTACTCAAGAAGATGTTCTTGGATAATTTTTATAGCCACATTTTTTGATCTGATACAGGGTTCTTACACTATCAAATTAGTGCAATATAATTAATGTATGTTCACAATTTAGAAGAATAACTATTATTTAATATTAAATATATTATATATTGATTTATTCACAACAATTTTTTATGATAGATATTTTGAATGGAGAAACGGATTGATATTTTTCCTCCTCCACTGAGTTCAGAAGTGAGAGATTATCCTAGAGGTAAAATCTCAGGTTGCACACTGTAGCAGTTCGGGGACCCCATTTTCATTTTTTTATTTTCATTATATTTCCATTATTTTTTTCTTTATACATGATTCTCTCTTATGCCCCATGGGGATTCCTCCATCATTCAGATGAATGATTGAGAGATATAGAGAGAGAGTTTCTGAATTTTTGAGTTCAAGGGGGATAGGAGGGAGAAAAGGAGGTACCATCATGGATCTCAGGAAGCGATAAAAATTGATACACCAATTGTGGACCACAAAAAATAGGTTGAGTATCAGTAGATTCTGCACAAATGGTTGAATTATTCCTTTTATCTTAAATACACATATATATATTATTTCAACGTTTTAATATCTTTATTTGATTACTTATGGAACCTTATGCATTGAACATCCCATTAGGGGGTGAAAACGGGGGTTTGGTGTGATTTAGGGAGTTTCTATTTGGGAAAACCCATTTACACTATCTTTACTTTACGGAACACGTATTTTGTGTTCGTATAATCTGGGTAAGATGGATTTTTGGATGTCCACAATGTGTATGGGTTATAAATTCCATTTTTTATTTATCGGATGTGTAGTTTTTTTTTTCAACCAGTGTTCCCATATAGGGGCATATGGTCGTGTAGAGTACACGGATAGACCCTATGTTGGTCCCACATAGTGTAGAAGTACATGGCTAGACTATTTCAATGACACGTGAAATTACCCTTTTAGGGTACACAATGTTTACTCATTTTATATTCCATGTACAATAGATTTTACATGCCATTTTTTCCAAGTGTGCACACCCAGTTGGGCATTAAGGGTAAATGTCATGTACTATTGTAAAATTTCATGCCCTCATTCTTATTTTTCATTTGATGGTTCTCATTTCATATTCCCATGAGAGGTAATTGGAAACATTGATAGTAAATTATTATTATCATTTCTCATAGATCACTATTGTTATTCCCATGATGTGTCTTAGGATACCCAGGTGGTGTTACTAAAATGGAATGTTTCTTCTTGTAGTAATAATTTTCAATTTTCTCTTCAGAGTGAGACCCTTTAATCAAAGATGAACCATGATTTCCCTATCAGGAATGATGTTTTGTACCTTTCAATTTGTTGGGAAAAAATCCCTCAAGGTATCATTGAAGCATTTTTTAGGTGATTTTGTTTGATGACAAAGTGTATATGTGAGTAGTGATTGTTGACAAAGAAAAACAATGACATACAAATTTGTTGAAAAAGAGGATTTCATGGTGGAATGTCGAGTTCAAGAGCTAAGGTCAACGATCCATGTTTGATTCAAGAACGTCGATAAAAGGAATGGATGATCTGGAGGCGGTACAAAAGAACAGATACAAGGTGGCACCGTGTTCCAGTGTTTGCCAAATTTTAGGGCCTGAAAATTGGCAAATGAAGAAAAGTGTTTTTGGAAAAAGGACATGCGCGCCGAGGACTTGGAGTATAGGAAACTTGCGCGCCATATGTTTTTCATGATCATAAGATCAAAATATGGAAATGTAAGGAGGTTCACGCAAATTTGGGAGTTGGCCGCGCAAGTGTCTAAAATGACAGGGGACTTGCACGCCGAAACTGTGTCACGCAGGTGACTTGCACGCCGTCGCGCAAGGTGGTCAGATTGCCTATAAATACTGAACCACCCCTCCTCATTTTCAACGGAGTTCAACACTTTGAGAAATTAGAGCTCCCATCACGCAGGTGTGGTGGTCGCGTAGGTGGTGTGTGTGGTCGTGCAGCTCGTGTTGCGCGCCAGTGGAAGAAGTTGTGTGCCGGTGTTAGAAGTTGTGTGCCGGTTTGCAGTTGCGCACCAATATTGGTTTGGGCATAAAAGAAAGAGACTCGCGCAAGTTTGGAGTTGAGGAAGCTTGAGTCGTGCAAGTGTCTGAGGAGGACTTGCGCGCCCGTTGTGACTTGCACGCCGAGATTGACTTGCGCGCCAAGTAAGGTTTTGTTCCAACGATGCTTCTCGGACTTAGTGGAAGCTGGTACGTTTCCCGAAACCTTCGGTGCAAAGAGATATTCATCTAGGGGTGAAAGTTGTCCTTCAACAGAGCATCTACACACAGAATGAGATGCATTCATTCATGAAAATGAAGAGACCTATAGGTCTATAAACTGTGAGTGGATTCCTTCCAAGAGTAGTGAGCTTAGGAAGAGGAAGAAGGTGATCCTCTCCACCGGCAGTGATCCAGAGAGAGAGAGAAATAGGGAGTGACCCTTGGGAAAGCAGTGAGCTGACCCTAAACTTGTAAAGGTAGTGAGCATGGGCTTAGATGTGATCTAGCCCGAACCTTGTAATCCACAGCTAGTGAAGATTAGTGTAATTTGGTACGACCGGCAACTTGTCAGCGTATGCTCCTTGGACGTAGCCCAGTGAGGGTGAACCAAGTAAAAATCATTTTGTCTGCCTGCTTACTTCCCTGCATTGCATTTGAAGCATCATCATCAGACAAATAAGAAAATAAGTGATCATAATAAACACACAATTGCAAACAAAGTGACCCTTGTAATAAAAAGGTCAAGATCCAGTGGGGCCGGAAGAATATTGAAAAATAATATCCATACCCTGATTCACCCCCCTCTCAGGGTATATACGCCCCTATTGGTCCAAACACAATTGAGGATATCCCCTTTTATATATGTTCCCTTCTAGACTAATAGGTTATGATACATGTTTTTTATTTGGATCCACTATATGACTTAAATTCATACATTTTGACCTATAGGATCCCATTTAGGATGTCTCTATCTTATTATTCATCTAAAGGTTCTCTATTAGATTAATTTTCTTACGTGTTGAACGAGGTAATCCCATATAGGATCCCTTCACTAGATTACTATTTGGAGAATCCCTTATTGGGTGATCTATTGACTTCCCACAGCAGTATCTCATAATGAATGCATCTATTTACATGAAATTCATGGATCCCATTTAATATTCCTCCCTTATGTCTCATCTATGGATCCCTATTACGATGGAATTTTTTTCATTTAATGTTTGGATTCTGTGTAGGATTCATCCTTTACACATTTTCTACTAATGATCTAAAAACTGATATCTTTCATTTTTTGACATGGTGGACCAAATGGCTGAACATTGTTTTACCAACCCAGAGTTAGTATATCAGGTTTGGGTAGATATTGTATTCGGATTCACTATGGAACCCATATCGAACATATTAGCCTATTAAGGTTCTTTAAGTAGTGTTTTGTTTAGTTATGAAACAATCCTCACTCTTTATTTATACATTAATGCTATTATAGCTAATGTAATGATTATTCCTAGAGTTGTTACTTTGTGGTTTTTTGATGATCCTGAAATGAGGCACAATTCTTTCACTATCGGATTCCTAAATTTTCTTTCATGGGATCCAAGTTTTGACCCATATGGATTTTTATTTTAATATATATACCGAGAGGTACTACTTGGGATCTGGCTGTTGAGAATATATATATAGATTATTATAATTGGGATTTTTATATAATCTTTATAGGACCAGTTATTAGGCCTACTAATATGGTATGTAGTTTTAACATCCCTATTAAGGATAATTGTTGATGAGTAAACTCTCTAGGGTTATGAGGATGGTTATAATCCCCTGAAAAATTATATTAAATATGTATAATTAAACCCATATTAATAAGGGATTATTAGTGAATGATTAAATACTCCTTGATTTATGGTATATAGAGGATGATTATTTTATCCTCATTGTGTGTATTATGGAGGATAATTATTCTCTGCTTCAATTTTTCATATGTTGAGGATAACTCATCGTTCTCATTAAGAAACAGGCTTATCATCACTTTTAATTTTTTTTTTGTTAAGCTTGGAATCTCACACATTTGACTGATGATCACATTTATATCTTGTTGGGTGGGCATAAAGCCTCAATGGTCAGTTCTCCTTTTTGATTTCCTAATGTTCTATCTCTTAGGGTTCATCAAAATTTCAATGTAATGAACACCTATGGGATATGACATATGGACCATACAGTTGCCTAGATCTACATTGAATGAGTATTATTGGTGTCTAGATCATTTCCATAATAGGATGTTCAAATGTACTTCCCTGTAATCCTTCAATATAGTAATTAGAGGGATAGTATAGGTGAAGCCTTGGCCTCGAAAACTATCCACATAGGATAACATAGCTTTCTTAGATATATTTCATGAATTATTCGAGGTAGGTATATGTCGATGAATATTAAAAAATAGGGATCTAATTAATGATACTTGGCCTGAGGGGATCGACATCCATTTATATTTCCTCACATTTCATGTCTAGGAGATTGGGATTACATACCCAATAATTTAATGCTAATTGGGATTATGTTAATTCATTCACTTAATAATGATAATTATTATTTATGTATATATGTATATGTATGGAACTATAGATATATAAATATATAGATATGGATTCCATGGTATCACATTCCTAGTTGATCAAGATTATGGACCCTGGATATGAATATGGTTTCATGTTTTTTGGTATTACTTATCTCTTCAGTTTTGTCGTATCTAGGAAAAGAAGTCATCTATTGTATACATTTAAAGATACATAATTTATAGTTTCATCATTCGGGTGTCCTAGTGAGATATTTTATCACGCCTACATGTTCACCAAGCTGTTCTGATATACATTGTTTATGCATTATATGTTCATCAAATTTACATGGTAGATAGGGATGTGGCCCAAAGTTGCGTGATTGAGTGGAGATGCTCGAGTTGGTTCTTTTGATTGGGATGGTGTATTCCGAATGTGTCTATAGACTAGGTATGTGTCCAATAATGGAGTTAATATAATAGAACAATAAATTTATTTTTGTTTATTTGGTACTAAATTATTTATATAGTCATACTAGTGGTGATAATTGTTCTTTGTATGACATAGTTGTCCATGAATTTATAGATTTTTCATTTATTATTACTAATTGGTCTATTTAATTTTAATTACTTATTATCTAGTCTGTCTGTTTATTATATTTCATGATACATAGTTATATACACTATTTTAATACTCTTATATAAGGGATTTGTCTCCCCAAAATCACACCTTAGGCCTCTCTTCTAGTCTTCAAACTCTAGTGTACAATGAGGTGTGCTTGAGGCCTCGAAACAAACAAGCTTGGGGAGCCATTTTTAGGGAATCATTATTAGGACATTAAAAATTTGTACTATATGTGGTCCTATCATCGAAATTACTATTTGGGATATGTTATCTATGTATTACAAGGAATGTGTGAAAAAGTATGATGGATATAAGCATGTTGTTTTGAAAACACTTTTTCAGTAATAAGTCTTAGTTTCCAGTGTATGGGATTGGTATTCTGATTTGTGATGTTATATTTGTATAGGATTATATCCTTGAGTGATTCACATGTTTTCTATAAGTGATGATTTATTATGGATATATGGACCTTGGCCATTAGAAAGAGGCTAGTGGTTGATTTTTAAATTTGGACATAAATGGCATGAGGTACCTCCTACATTATATTATTCACATAGGACACACATTATATAGGCCTACTAGTGTTAGTTTTTACTGATGACTAAGGCTTATTTATTTATTAATATATATATATATATATATATTTTACAGGTTTTGAGGATCTACATTGAGATGTTGGTGTGGAGGCTGATTACTCTGTCCTCATTCACAGGTGGTTCAGTGAACTTAATAGATTGTTTTGGAATGTGATTCCCCTATAGTGTACCCTTTTTAAGGTGTTTTTTCAGGTACAAATTATCAGGTATGATCAATTAGTGTGATAATGATGTATACTATGACCTTTCTTGAGAACTATACCTCCATGGGGAATTACTATATACAGATGCCCGGTGAGGGTCAATTTAATGTCGCATCTACGTTGGTATCATTTCCTATAGGGTGCATTTTCTTATGAGTATGTCGAGTGGGGATCAAGCTCTTCTAATCATGGTTTTTAGTTTTTACCCATGTATCCCATTATTATCCTCTTCTTCTTTAGAGTGGTTTGATCTTTTGGGTGTAGGTGGTTAGACCTTTTGGAATAGTTTTGAGGCTTGAGAAGTCGGGTTATGTTGGAGACCTAGTGATACATATCTTGGAATCATATTAGTATAGGTAAAATTCCATTTTATTCAAGAAAAACCTACAAAATATAGGTTTTCCCATGTTTTCAAATGTCTTTTTATCTATTGATCTATGTTTTAATTCCATTTTTAGATCGAGGCATGTGAAGTGCTCAGGTTTTGCGATCTACGTATGTTAATGCCTTTATCATTTGATATGAACCATGTGTTATTTTGGGTCATTAATATCATTATTGGGATGGATTATTTATATGTCTGTATTGGTTATCTTGAATTTATGCTATATATAATGTATTTATAGTGTTGGTAGATGCTCATGAATGTATTGGAATCATGTGGGGGGAAGTCATGGAATAAAAATATAGAACATATAAGGTACTAGATATTGAAGAAGAGATCAGTGGCAGATTTTGTCTAGTTAAAACTGATGTACCGTGTAGCATTGTTAACATATCCTTGTAGTGGATGACTGGATGGAGGTTGAATTAGGTGATAATTGTATATACTTATTATATATAGTGTTGTTTAAATATTAATTATGTGAGTGTCAAAGTGAGAGTTGAGGACTATTTTTTTCAAGACATGTCAGCGGAATGGTTTCCAGGGTGATTGGTTAAAATTAATAATTCCCCTCTATTATATAGGGTTCATCATGAATTTCTAGGAATTGAAAAACAGAATATCTTTGTCTAGACCTGGAAATGATTTTTCAGGAGAAATGGTGCAACTAGTAGTGTAAAAAAAAGATAGAATGTGTTTTTGTTAGAGTGGATTGGAGGGAGTTATACATTCCCATTAGTGGAATCTTAGTTTAGGTTTAGTTAGATATTATCATTCTCTATATCAACACTCTCTTTATTTCTCGTTGGTATTTTCATCCCAATGTCGAGCTTCTTTAATTTCCAAATAATTTATATAGTTTGGTAAAGTAAACAGGTTGAGGTTTCAGTCAAGGAGTAATGTAAGGTGAGCTATATGGTTGGGATTACACAATTTCCAAATTTAGTGTGGTGACCCTTGTTTTCAATTTAACATATGTGTATTGTATGAGCTATGGGTCTCATAGTTTTATTTAATATGATGATAAGGGTATTTTTATAGTGGGGTATACTAGATTAGACCTAGTTATGTGTCTCCCTATGATAGATTGATCTCGATTCTATGAGTAGGTTGGTAAAAAGTCTAAATAGCATGGTTGTGTATTTTATTTTTTTTCAGATCATGGATTCTAGTTTACCACACTGTTTCTCTATTGTGAAAGTTTTATTATGGAGATATTGTAAGGCCCCATGATTTTTCAGGTGCAATCCATTAGAAAAAATTTGAATATTTTATTTCATATGATTATAATGGATAAAATGGTCATTTTTTCCTAGAATATGGTCTCTGATAATTTTTCATACCACTATTTTTTCCTCAATAATAGGTTTTTACCCTTAATAAGTAGTTTGGATGAATTCTTATAAGATAAAATTTTAGTAGAGTAATTAATAATTAATATTTTATAAATTAAATACTAATGTTTTAATACTGATTGGTTTTGTAATATCATTTGAATTGGGATTCAGATTGAGATTCCAAATCCTACATTAAGTATATAATAATTATTTTTTAGGAAGGTAATAATCACTGGTTGGGCACTAGGGTAAGCCATGGCCCCCCATTTCATTTTTCTTCCTCACTATATAGTATTCAATTATTCCTTTTAATTTTCTATTTTTTCCATTCACTCTTCCACTGAGATTAGCGCATATTACCTTAGGGGGATTTTCACTCTACATGACTAAGATATATGGATATGGAGAGAGAAAAATAGATATATAGAGAAGCATGTATCATCATGAATCTTGATAAAATGCAGATCATCGTGCAATGTGATGTCCTGGACCCAGCTGCCCCTCAACCCAAGCCCCGAGCCCGGTTGGCCACATGACCCCTGGCTCGTCTCCCCATAGTCCACGGCCAGCCGACTAGCAGCGGGGGTGTAATGGTATGTCAGTTGGGAGACTGTTCCCCCATGATAGAGTAAACATAGGTATAAAATCTAAGTAATAAAAATAGCGAAAGCACAACCAAGGGTAAATTGGAGAATAAGGGAAACATATAAACCAAAAAAAAAGAAGTAAGAAAAACATTGATAGATATAAAAAATCCACATAGGTAGTTTATGATCCAAAATGGATGTATGGAATGCTGATACCATAGAAATAGCTCGCAAACATGCAATAAAGTAATACAAAAATAGATCAAAGAATAAATGCAGCCCACGAGCATATCAAGCCAAGCTCTGTCCTCTGCTCTAGATCTCTAGCTAGAACATACATGTTACAACTACCTATAGCTGGGCCTCTGCATCGACTAGTACCTGCATCAGTAAAGTCTACATGGGTGCTAGGGAGGCCGCCCATGTATGGTTTGAGACATGTTTCAGTAGGCCACCACGAACGGTGTCTACGTGTAATCCAAATAGGTGTTATCAATATAAATAGTGTGTAGTAAACCGAGAGTATGTAAAGAAAAGTAATAAACAGCCCTCCCGCTCAGGTTCTAGAATGACACCTAGCGGGCCTACCCGCTTCAGCTCATAGCTGGAAATCTGAACAATCCCCAAAGGTATGAGTACAGAGATATAAGTTATCACCGGTAAGAGGTAAACATTCCTCTCGTCTATAATCAATCTAGTTGGTGTGGGGAAGAATGCCTCCCACCCATAATGATTATATAGGCACGAGGTATAAATTCCTCTGATCTTATTACACAGAGTTTCATCTGGATCGGGCTAATAATACCTCCTGCCAACACACAGAGATTCATCTGGCACAGGGTAGGAATGCTTCCTACCCACACACTGAGATTCATCTTGCATAGGGTAATAATGCTTCCTGCCCACACATGAAGATTCATCTGGCACAGATTAAGAATGTCTCCCGCCCACAAACGGGTTATCATAGTCATGTCAACACTATATGTAATAACCATTCAAATAACAATATATAAGGAAATCCATCTTATATCATATCACATTAACAAATAATGGAAATTATATCTTATAATATCACATAATCACATCTCAAGGAAACATACATTTCAATTCATTCAAGTGGTTTAGGCTATCTCATCCTAGCCAACCTCTAACTAAACCATCTCATTTTCCTAAAATGGAGAATCCCGTTCATGTCATATCATTAAGGTCCAAAGGTGAGAAAGGGCCAAATCATAATACATATCACATAGGGATGACCAATCTCGGTCCACACCTCATCTAGACATCCTAACAAGGTTAGATTCATCAATCTCATACCACACGGTTCATTTAGATATGAATTAGTCCTTATAAATAAAGGGTTTGGAAAAATACAAATCATGGAAGGATGATATATACTCACGGGTTCGAAAACCTGAAATGGAAACCACATGACCACCTACCTTAGAGTTATAAACATAGGATCTCTTGATATCGACCTCAGATTCATAGTAGGTTGGAAGAGTTCTAATTTTCAGTCCAAAGCCCTGAAAATAGGACTTATGAGCCTGCGATAAAACAACACAACAGATACCAAGATTCACGAAGGAAAGAAGGGTGTGTGAGGTAAGGATTATCGAGGGTGATCCAACACCTTTGACTGATTGATATTCTTATTACTGAGGAAGAATCCACCAAGATATTAGAGGGAGAAATATTTTTTGAGCTCAAAGAGGGATCCTCCTTGTTCTTTCTATGGGAAGGAGGAATAGAAAAGGCTTAAGCCTGAATGACATTTAAGTGAAAAATGGAAATTTTTACCCAGAACAGGGTCTCACAGTTTAGGCGCATGGTTTACCCATACCATGTGCAAAAAGTTCCCACCTCACTACCTCCCATAAAAAAGTTTCATGGTTGTGCAGCCTAGTTCACATGGTCATGCGCCCGTGCTGGTGGCCCTGTCTGCAGCTGTACAGTTTATCCCAAACCATGCGTAGACTGTGCGCAAGACATGTTCCACTGCCTGTAGCCCATTTTTCAAACTCACAGGCTCCGAACCAACCCCAGAAACTCCCCGAACATTCCATAGGATGTTACACACATTAAACAAGCTTAAAGGAACTATTTAAAAACAAAACTAATGATACAAACCATTTCCAATGAAAAGGGTCATTAAAACATCCCCTCCTTAAAGTAACTTGTCCCCGAGTTGGCCTTCCGAGGGTATTGTGGTGTCATCAATGAAAAGCTCTGGCCATTGAGATTGTATATCGGCCTCCAGCTCCTAGGTCTCGTCTTGTACCTGGATGTGCTGCCATAGCACCCCAACCAGAGGAATAGACCTGTCACAGAGTGTCTTCAAGCTCCGGTCAGCAATTTGCATCGGATACACCTTGAAGGAAGCATCCATATCCAGTTCAACTTCATCATGATGAAAAACATGAGTCAGATCTAAACAGTACTAGCATAGCTGAGATACATGAAAAACATCCTGAAAGTCTTGATATCTCTGTGGAAGTGCAAGCTGGTATGCTACTGGTCCGATATACTTCATCAGCTCAGAAGTTCCTATGAACATTAGTGAAAGCATACCATGTTTCTATATATGTATTTGCACCAACATGGGTGTTACCTTCCAGAAATCTTGGTTCCCAACCTCGAACTCAAGAAGTCAGCGGTGCTTGTCTGCATACGCTTCCTAATAAGCTGTATCTACTCTATAGTCTCCTGCACAAGAAGAGGTCCTAGAACAATTCCTCCCCTACATCAAGCCAACACAGAGTCGAGTGACAAGGCCTATCATATAAGGCTTCATAGGGAGATATCTCAATGGTATCCTTGAAGATATTGTTATAACTGAACTCAATAAGAGGAATGTGTTTTTCCCATGATCCTCCAAAATCGATAACACATGCACGTAACATATCCTCTAGTACCTCTATAGTCTGATTGGTCTGTCCGTTAGACTATGGGTGATAGGACTTGCTAAAAAGTACCTGTGTACCCAAGGCCTTCTGTAAACCCTACTAGAACCGAGATGTAAAATGAAGATTTCTGTCCGAGACAACATAACAAGGTGCTCCATGAAGGCGCACTATTTCCCTGACATATGGTCTTCCCATGTCATCAATTGTGATGGCCTCTCGCATAGGTAAGAAATGTCTGACCTTCGTCAGATGGTCGATGATAACCCATACTGAATCATTGCCACGAGGTGACCTAGGTAAACTAGTTACAAAGTACATAGAAACATCATCCCCTTTCCACTCTGGAATAGACAATGGCTGCAAAAGCTCTGCCAAACGCTGATATTCCACCTTCACCTACTGACAGGTGAAAAAATGCGTGATAAATCCGGCTATCTCCCACTTCATGTTAGGCCACCAGTACTATCGTCACAAATCACGAGACATTTTGGTGATTCCTGGGTGAACTGCTCATGGTAAGTAATGGAAATCCCTCATTTTATCCTCTCTAATGTCTGCTAGGATCCATACCCGCCCTCAAAATAATAAATTGTCACCTTTATCCATGGTCCAATATGTAGAGGCCTCATCAGCGAAACTTTCTCATAAAACAAGGCCTCTCAGATCAGATAACTGTCTTTCCCTGACCTGTTCCAAAAGAGTATATGTCACCGCTAAGGTTGAGAGAACATTTTGACCCCGAACCTACTGAACCTCAACATGCATCCCTAAAAAATGTCCCATCAGCTTCCACTCCTCATTAGATTCCTTAACCACTAGTGATAGAGTTTTCTAACTCAGCACATCGGCTACTGAATTTCCATTCCCATGAGTGTAGGCTAGTTCGAAATCAAAGGATTGAAGGTACTCAACCCACCTGCATTGCCTGAAATTGAGATCCCACTAAGTGAATTATATTTGGGGCTTTTCTACTCAGTGAATACCACAAAATTATCTCCCAAAAAATAGTGTCTCCAACTACGTATCGAATGTACAACAGCTGCGAGCTCGAGGTCGTGCATCGGATTATTCCATTCATGAGACTTAAATGATGAGAACTGTATGCAACGACTCGCTCGTCCTGCATTATTACAGCTCCAAGCCCAACACCTGATGCGTCACAATATTCTGTATAAGCTCTTCCTGCCTTCAGAAAGATAAATATCAGCGCTAAAGTTAGTCTACCCATCAGTTCCTGAAAATATACTTCACAAGGTTCTGACCAATAGAATCTCAGACCCTTTTTGGACAAATCATTAAGTGGTGCTTCTAGGCCTGAAAATTCCAGAATCAAACACCTATAATATCTAGAAAGCCTAAATAATCTCATGATATCAAACACTTTCTTGGGATGCTCCCAAGAAATTACACCACTAACCTTCTCAGGGTCAACTGAAACTCCATAATCAGAATAATGTGACCAAGGAAGTGAACCTTATTTATCCAAAAGTTGAATTTACAGAGCTTATCATAAAGGTGATTCTCTCTTAAAGTATTCAGCCTAATCTCAAGATGGGATGCATGGTCCTGTCTCGACCGTGAATAGACGAAGATATCTTCCACAAAAACAACCACAAAAGAATCAAGGTAAGGGTGAAAAATATGATTCCTAAGAGGTATAAACACTACAGGTGAATTCGTAAGCCCAAACGGCATGACTAGGTACTCGTAGAGACCATACCTGCTCCGGAACTCCTTGCGAGGTGTGTCCGAAGTCATAACACGCACCTATTGATATCCCCACCTAAAATATATCATTGAAAACACCTTCACTCCTTGGACCTGATCGAAGAGGTCATCAATTCGAGGTAATGTATAACGATTCATATTATTTAGTAGATTGACTTACGATAATCATTTCTATGTAGAAGGGTACCATCATCATTCATGGAAATGTGAACCGGTCATCCCCAAGGAGAATTACTGGGATGTATAAAGTCTTTTGCTTCTAGGTCCTCCGACCGAATCTTGAGCTCTATAATTTCCTTAGGTTCCATCCTATATGGAGGAATGGTCACAGGTGTTGATACTATTATAATCTCAATAGTAAATTCCACCCCTCGCACTATAGGTAGAGTAGAGAAATCCTCCGGAAAGACATCACTAAAAAGCTCCACCACAAGAGGATAAACCGAGGGTTGTAACCCTCGGTCATCGAGATAAATACTGACAACCTTTATTGTGTCACCACCTAAACTCTAGTGTTTCGGTCCTGCTCGTGTCGCACTAAGATACCATTCTCCATTTTGCATATGTGCGTCACTCTCTAGTGATGTAAACGCCACCCTCTGACGATAGCAGTCAATCCGTGCTCTATAGGGAACTAACCAGTCCATCCAGATTATTACATCAGAACCTGTCATATCCATAACATATAGGTTCCACATGAAAATGTAACCAGGCACCTCGAGGGTACAATTCTAACAATGATGAATTTCCTCATTATAAATACCTAATGGGGTATCTAAAGTGATCATTCCATGATATGACTCAACATCGAGGCCCAAACATCCTATAATCTCCTCCTATATAATAGAGTGAGTAGAGCCTATGTCAAAAAAAACAGATTCTAATGTAGAGGCAACTTGAATCGTACCACGTACAATATATGGTCTGGAATACTGATCCTATGGCATAGGATCGACTGCATACAACTGGATGGTACCACGGCCCTGTGTCATAGTCTGCCTACCTTGAGCAGACCCACCCTGCTGGTGCTGAGAGTCATACACCTGATTAACTCTGCCTCAATTGCCGCCATAGCCTGATCGGACGGTGGTATTCAAGCCGCCTAACTGATATGATCCTACCGATATTGCACCTGATCCCAGAGTTGGTATAGATCCCTGCTTACTAGGCCCTGGGGGAAATGTCCTGCATAAACAGTGGAGATGACCTAACCTACCAAAACCTCTTCACTCCACTGGATTTCGCATACGCTACCTCCTCATATGTCCTGGTAGCTCACATTGGTGATAGATAGGAGTACCACCTATGAAAAGGGTCTGACCACTACTAACACCATGAGAGTACTCAAAATGCTGCTTTTTTCCAGAAGCAGACTCACTAGAACCCTTAGGTGTCGATCCACCTTGGTTCACACTGTCTGATTCTCTCAAATTCCTCTCTGTGATCAAAGCCAGATTGAAAATTTCCAGATTGGTCATCAACGTGAACAATTTAACCTACGACCGGATGGCATAACATATCCCCTCCTCAAAACGCCTAGTGGCTGTGAGATCATCATTAGCTAGTGTAAGAGAAAAACACTATAACATAGTGAAACAAGACGAATATTCCATAACTGTCATGGTCCCTTACTGCAGATTCATAAACTCCCTTGCTCTGTCAGCCCTCAATGTCTGGGGAATGAAAAAATGATAGAAGATGGTCTGGAGATTAGTCCAGATCGTATCTCTCTTCTTTCTCGACTGGGTGATGACATCCCACCACCTCCTAGTTGAACCACGTAGCATATAAGCTGCAAACATGACCCGCCGCTCTGGAGGTGTCTCAAGGATCTCAAAGATGGTCAGAATAGCATCCAACCAGGACTCCATATCAAGTGGTCTGACATCTCTCGTAAATATAGGAGGATTCTGTTACTAAAACTCACGGGTCAACCCTACCATAATCGAGGGAGGTCAAACTCTACCTTGCATACTCTGCATCATATGCAAGAAGTGCTCACAAAACTGGGCATCAGAGCCCATCTCAAGAATATGAAGAGGAGCCACATGTGGCTCGACAGGAAGATCAACTAGTGGCTTAGGGCCCACCACCTCAAGAACGTGATCGTCGCCACCATCAGGGCGTGAAACCAGAGGATGTCTCGGAGGCATAATATTAAATACCAAAACAACATCTCAAAAGAAGAAACCATGAAATTAATGGTTTACAACTAGAAGCATGGACACATACTAAGGCTTCCTACCTCTAAATCACCTATCAACACCCATATGAAATTCTTAGTAAAAACCACTATTGTTCAAATTTAACTTAATCCAGTGACATGGAATTTCCCAGTCCATAAGGGCCCATACTCCTCATGAACTGAAATATGAAACACACATTGATGTCATTTCTCATTTACTTGTGCTAATCAAGTAATTGAATTTACATTAAGTAAAATGATTGATTTAGTTGGAATGTCATTTTCTGATCCATAAGGGCACACAAACATTATTAACCAAAGAGTAAAACCCACAAAAACCATATCATTCATCAATTCACAATGAACTAGAAAAGTTAGCACAGTTTCACACATATTAACAAGGCAAGGAAATAAACAACAAGCAATGCTTGATGAATATTTAAACGTGGCATGGAAAGATGCATGGCCTAATCATATTGTTTCTATCGAGATGCATGTTCTAATGCATAACCCTCATTTCATCGGGTCGAACCCTGAATTCCAAATTCCAACATTGCAAATCTCAATAAAATCACAAAATATGTGAAGCACCCAACAAAGAAATGGTATCAACAGTAAATAACAGTATCAATAACAACATAAAATAGAAAAATTGGCACATACCTCATACATGGGTTCGCGAAGCCCAAGCACGTATCAGGGATAAGTCCCTAAGAATTCCCAGTGACCAAGTCTATTGTCTCCAAATAGTATAGAAAGAAATAATGAAAACTTATGATATCGTTTTGTGACGTCCTGAACCCGGCTTCCCTTCAACCTGATCCCCGAGCCCGGTTGGCCACATGACCCCTAGCTCGTCTCCCCATAGGCCAGCGGCATCCGAATATTATTAGGGGTGTAATGGTAAGTCAGTGGAGAGACTGTGCCCCCATGTCAGAGTACACAGTGATATAGCATCAAAGTAATAAAAATAGAAGAAGTACAACCAATGGTAATCCGAAGAAAAAGGGAAGCATACAAAACAAACAACAGAAGTAAGACAAACCCTTATAGATATACACAATCTGCATAGGGAATATTTGATACAAAATGTATGTATGTCATTCTGATATAGTATAAATAGCTAGAAATAATGTTATACAGTAATGAAAAAAAGTGAACAAAGAACAAAAGTAGTCCACGAGCATCTCTATCCAAGATCGGTCCTCTGCCCTGGATCTCCAGCTTGATCATACATGTACCAACTACCTGAAGCAGGGCCTTTGTCCCTACTAGTACCTGCAACAGTAAAGTCTACACGGGTGCCAAGGAGGCCGCCTGGGTACGGTGTGAGACAAGTCTCTTTAGGCCCCCACCAACGGTGTCTACGTGTAATTCAAATAGGTGTTCGCCAAATAAACAGTTTTTAGTAAACCGCAAGTATGTGAAGAAAATTAATAATCAACCCTCCCACTCAGGTTCCGGTTGGACACTTGGTGGGTTTACCTACATTAACCCACGGCTGGACATCTGAAAAATCACCAGAGGTATGAGTACATGGATATAGGTTATCACCGGAACGTGGTAAACATTCCTCTCGTCCATAATCATTGTAACTGGAGTGGGGAAGAATTCTTCCCACCCATAAAGATTATATAGGCACAAGGTATAAATGAAACTCGTCTTATTACATAGAGGTTCATCTGGAAAGGGTTAAGAATGCCTCCCACCAAAACAAAAATATTTATCTGGAATAGGGTAAGAATGCTTCCCACCCACACACGGAGATTCATCTGACATGGGTTAAGAATGCTTCCTGCCCACACATGGAGATTCATCTTGTACTGGGTAAGAATTCCCCCCGCTCAAACATGGGTAATCACAGGCATGTCAACACAGTAAGACATAACCATTCAAATAAAAATATATAATTCATTCTATCCTATATCATATCACATTAACAAAGCATAGAAATTCCATCTTATAATATCACATAATCATATTTAAAGGCAACATACATTTCCATTCATTCAATAGGTTCATGATATCTCATCCTAGCCAACCACTAAGAAAACCATATCATTTTACAATCATGGAAAATCCTGTTCAAGACATAGCATTATGGACCATAGGTGAGAAAAGGACAAATCTAAAGACATATCACCTAGGGTCGACCACTCCTAGTGCACACCTCATCTAAACACCCTAACAAGGATAGATTCTTCAATATCATACCAAATGGGTCATTTAGATATGAATTTGCCTTTTTAAATAAGGGGTTTGGCAAAAGGCAAACCACGACATGAATATATAAACTCACAGCGGAAAAAACCTGAAATAGAAACCACGTGACCTCCTACCAAAGAGTTGTAGATGTATTCTCGCTTGATATCGACCTCAGATTCATAGTGGGTTGGAATATATCTGAGTTTCAGTCCAAAGCTTTAAAAATAGGGCTTATGAGCCTGTGGTAAAAAAAACACAACGAATACGGCGATTCACTAAGGAAAGACGGGTGTGTGAGGTAAGCCTTACCGAGGGTGATTCAATGCCTTTGACGGATAGAGATTCGGATTTCAGAGAAAGAATCCACCATGAAATTAGAGGGATATATATTTTTGGATCTCAAAGAGGGCTCCACTCAATTCTATCCCCAGTATGGGGGAAAAGAAAATGATTCATCCTTAATAAACATTTAAGAGAAAAAATTGTAATTTTTACCTAGAATAGGGTCGCATGGTTTAGGTGCACAGTTTACCCAAATAGTACGCAAACCTTGCGCACCTCACAGCCTCCTAGAAAAAAGCTGCAGGGTCATTCGGCCTGGTCTGCATGGCATGTGCCCTTGCAGGTGCCCCTATCTACAGCTGAACAGTTTATCCCAAACCGTGCGTAGGCCATGTTAAGGATGTGTGCCACTGCCTATAGCCCATTTCGCAATCTCTTGGGCTCCGAACCAACCACAGACACTCCTTATACCTTAATTAGGATGTTACACACATTAAAAAATCTTAAATGAATGATTTGAAAACATATCTAATGATCTGAACCTTTTCCAAAGACTTGGGTTGTTACATGCAACAACTATCAAATGAATAAATGGAACAAGCATCGATGGTTTCATCCAAAAGGAAAACCATTTTTAGAGTTTTTCCTAAATCCCAATAGATTAAGATATTTTATTTTTACATCTACTTCATTGATTTTTATATCCCATTGTGGATTGATCTATTTCTTTTCAGTTGAAAATTGGATTTCATGGTGATTTACGTGTTTTTTGTTTTGGAAAACCCATCTACATAGTATGTGGATCAAGGACCACATTTTGTGTTTTATTCATGTTTGGGGAATATTAATTTTAGAATAACAAATCATGTGTGGGGTATATATTACTTGTATTGTTACATGGCCATGTAGCCATGTATCAGATGAGGCTACCCATGTAGTGTAACATGGTCATGTATATTACATGGTCAAGCACTGTTTCGGTCATATGGCATGTAGAAGTACACGACCTAGACACATACATGGTAAGACCAATTATGGGAAATGGGTAGGTAACCCGTGTATTGTATGCACTGTGTAATTATATAATGTGTCATGTACTAGGGAGCTTACATTCCTTGTCTATCCATAGTACATGACCATGGAGGTACTTGATAAGTCACATTCCAAACAAGGGTAACAAACATTGTTACTACCTCATGACTTATTCCATGTAGCCTTTCTTTGATGATTCCACTCTTGGGAGATGATCCCTTCAATCCTAAGAGTCTGTTAGACCATTTGATTCAATGGAAACCCTATAGGATTACTCTGCCTGCCATTCGTCCAAGAGGATCCCATGTAGGTTTCCAATATCTTATACGTTTCCAAGGGTCCCCCATGTGATACATTTTCTTATGTGTTGACATAGAAAATCCCTAGTATGATACCATCACCTGAGTAGCATTTTGAGGATCCCTTGTAGAATCAATCTTTTGAATTGTTGCTCAAGGATCACATGTGGGATGTCTCTATTGACTTACTATTATAGGATCCCATGTAAGATTCATCCCATACCTATCATCTATGGATTCATAGCAGGATGTCATCATATTTTTTATGGACCTTGATGACCTTGTTTAGTATTCCTCTATTATAATTTTTCAGTTGAGGATCCAATGTAAGATACCACTCAGTGTTTGAGTTGAGGGACTAAATGGTTGAACATTATTTGACTAAACTAGAGTTAGTAAGATTTATTTGGAAAGAGATGGTATCAGGTGTCACCATAAAACCCATAATGAAACTATAATACATCTTATTTTTTATAATTAAGGTTGTGTTTATGAATTTAGATACCCTCACTATTTTTTATAATCATTAACTTGTTTACTACTGATGCATTGACGATTACAAGAGGTGATTATTTGTTTGTGGTTGTTTACTATGTTGTGAGGAATATTTAATTTTCATTGTTATTCCAAGATGTTCATTCTGTGGAACAAGAATCTAACCAATATTATATAATATATTTGTTTTTATATACACAAAACTAATACCTTGTATATGGCTGTTGAGCCGATATCTTTTGATTATTAGTGTTTGGTTTTTTAGAGGTGGTCCTTGGAAAGAAGCTATTGATCATACTACTAATATATATGATAATATAAATCCTATTAATTTTACTAATGGGTGATAAATCTCTTCTAATTGATGATGATGAATGTGCTCTCCATATCTCGTTTTTAAAATGAGGATGATTATGATCTATTCAAGGATAGGTTTTCAGTGAATGTTTACAAATTCCTCGACATGAGGTCTATAGAGGATGATTACACTCTCATCTGACAGTGTCTTAGATAAGACGACTATGCTCCCCTATTATTCATCATATGATTAATGTATTCAGATGTTCTCATGGGAATCAATCTTATTATCACTTTTCATCTCAGGGTTATTGTGAATAGAATATGAGACTAGTGATTGAGGTTAACCATTAAATCTTTGGGGGTGGTTGTGGCATCTCAATGGTGATATCTATTTACCTATTTCCTTAGTTTATAACCCGTAGGGTTTATCTGAGTTGCAATTTCATGATCACATATGGACCGAAACATAGGACTCTAACATTTGACTATATTTACATGATGTGGGATGTATGATGTTTAGAATTTTACCACTTCCAAGATGACTACTTGAAATTCCCTATAATGCTTAATTATAGTTATTGGAGGTGAGTATAGGTGAAACCAATTTTTTGATGAGTATCCACATGAGGTGGAATAAGTTCCTCAGAGATAATTATGACATTAAATGAATCAAGTATATGTAGACTCAAAATATTGAAGAATAGATCAAATTAATGATACATGGATTGTTTTTTATGTCATATTTCTCAATAGCCTTTCACAATAATTCACGTAGATAGGGATTATGATCCCAAGGAATAACTATTAATAGGTTTTATGTTATTTTAGTTACTTACACTTTAATATTTATATATATGTATATATGTATAGGTATGGGACGATACATGTATATGTGTATAAATACAGAAAACCATTATGAAACATGCCTAGTCGACTGGGAATCTGGACCTTCGATTTTACTATGGGTTCAAATTTTCTTGTTTTACTAATCTCATCAATTATCTCTCAACTTTTCTGATGATTCTAATTTTTCATACAAATATATTAGAATAAATTATATGTTCATTTTTTAGGTTCCCTAATGAGATTATTTCTCACCCATTCACTTGAAACATAGTGTACATGTAGACCTTATGTCTTCTTCTCAGGCTGAGTATGGTTTTCATGGTGGATATGAATGAAACATAGTGTTACATGATCATGAAGATATACTCAACTGTGTTATTATAATTTGGATAGTGTAGTTTGAGAGTGTCTGGAGACTGGTTATTTAGTCTACCTCTGAGTTTGAAGTAGATTGCAATACTTTTATTTAATTTTCATTTGTACTTAGGTATTATTATGGCCATCCCTGTGGGAATCTATTTTTGTATGTCTGACATAGTTGTTTGGTCTATTATATATTATTCAATTCTTATTACAACATGTTCTATTTTATTTTTTTACTACTTCGTCAATCTCTTTATTTATTTTTGTGAATGTTATATTCCAATTTACATTGCTTTGTTACACTAATATAAGGACATAGTATATACTTTATCACAACCTATTCTCTCATTCCAAGTTGGAAGCCTCTACAATATGTGGAGGAACACTTGATCCTCGTAACCAACCAGAAGTGGGCACCATTTTAGTGGCATCTAGGTTGTGATGTTACAAGTAATTAAACCTATGTGTTTTGTTGATATTCGGGAAGGTGTTCTTCATAGACCAGATTATGCGAAATAAATAACCAGGAATTTTTAATCCATCGATAAACATATAAAAAATGCTCAGATTTGGAAGAAGATCTATGATGAAAACCATAAAAGGGTCATGTGGTTTGAGGTTAGTGAAAGATTTTATATTTTGTTATCAAAATGGAATAATTGAATATGGTTTAGAATTAAATGAAATATTATCCCAACGTATATTATCCCCCTTTGGATCAGTGATTGTATAGGAGTTGTTTAATATTGACTAGAACTTCTAGTAAACTGGGATTAGGATCTTGATGTGATTCATGTATCAATCTGGAGGATACACCTACTTGATCACCCACATGTACTAAATCATGAGGAGGTATCAATTGAGATGGAATTCACTTATAAGTAAGACATGGTGAGGTTCTCAGAACATAAAGAGAATCTTATAAACACAAAATGAAAATCACATTGTTAAAATGTTTCAGTGATACCATAAATACAAAGAGGTGACATGTGAACCAATGTAAAACATGATATAGAAGTACCCTAATCAATTAACAAATTATTGTATGTGTTGATATTTTATTGATGAAATTGACAAAGGGGGTAGTAATATATCAACCCCATATTTTTAAATGATAATTTTTTCATCAATAAATAATTTTTATTAATATTATACACATAAAAAAAATATAATGACGAAATATAATTTATTCAATGAATTGGAATTTTTTACTTTATTAAACAAATTAACTCATGAAAATTTCATATATTACAAATGGATAATAAATATATGATAAAAATATAGATTGAGACAATTTAGATAATTTTAATCTTCTAGAATTATTTCTCTCATAAAAAAATAATTTATAAGAATGATAATATTAGTAAACCATTAAAAATAAATTAAAATAAAAAAAATTGTATTGTGGGTGTATTTTTAGTGAACATTGATTGACGAAATGGAAGGTAATAATATGAGGGAATATAATTGTTTCATTTGAAATGCTACCATTGGTTCCATGATCCATCTTGGAAACCCAAGAATAGTAATACCCTAGATGACCCGAGAATATCTTTATGAAAATTTCTGATCCCAATGAGTTAGTTTCTAGAACCTAGCATAATAATTTTTTTGAATAAATTGTCTACAAGACATTACCCATTCAAAATAAATAGTTGAAATAAAAATTTATTATTCAATCAATTCCCTAAGGATAAATTATGAAAAACAAATCACAATGTAAATCTTAATCCATACAAGATAATAAATTCATCTATGAGTAAATGTAAACATCATAATAAAAATAAAAACACAGAATCCCTAGACAATGAGTGGGCCATCATTCCACCTTTTACGTCAACCACTCTGAGTCTGATGAATCAAGCACAGAAGCATCCTCTTTGATGTTATTTCCCATATCTAGGACCTTGAATAACATAATCTAATAATTATTGAAGGAAATTGGAGGGTTTGATTTAAATAACCCAATATGGTCTCACTATGTTTTATATATGTAATTATATAATAATAAATCATCTACTATTCTATTTGATTAAAAATTAATATAAAAGACATATATTCATTTTTTTAAAAAAAAAATTATATCAAATAAAATGGATGAAAGGTACAAAAAAATAGTCATAAATAAAAAAATATTATAAAAATGATAAATAAAATAGATTGAATTAATAAAATAGTTCAATAAATAATAGAATATTATAATTATATCATGAAAAATTTAATGAAAAATGTTCATAATCACTATGTTTTTTTAGTTACTGGTTCGTGTATCCTTGTACTACTCAATTAGGAAACACGGCTTAATGTTTGAAAAAAATTTATTATCTTAGTCCATCAGGACTCAACATCCCATCCTGGAAAAAATAAAATAATATGTTTATTTAGTGTATTAATCATCAAATATATTCACGGGGGATGGATCATAGCATGATTTTTCTAGTCACCCACATACTACCAAAGCACACATGCCCTTTCAATCAATCAGTCATTCATGTAAAATCATTCATATAAAATCCTTTTTCCATCATAGTTTGAATCTCAATCAAGAAATTTTTCCACATTCACCTCCAATAGAAAACCAAATCATTTTCATTTATCAATTCATTCCATTCAATCTAATCATTCCTTTAAATACAATGTTTTCAAGAATCAATGTCATTACAGTTCCCATTTTATGCCCCTGTTATTCTCAAAATACACCAACAAAATTCAATTCCAATAAAATAGTGGTTTCTTATAAATTACATACCAATTTATAATCATACAATAAATCATTTAAAACCAATGATGTGAAATCAACTAAATATTCGTTCAAATAAATCAATCAATTTAGGGATTTAATTATAGGGTAATTCATTATAGAAACACCTACCATTAATCAGTAGACAAATAATCATATAAAATTGCATATAAAATTGAGGAATGAATGAGAAAGATAACAATAAGGAATCCTAATATTTAAATTATTCATTATCAGTCAATTATGCAATCATAAATCATGATATCATATCTTTATTAAAGAAGGATAGAATTAAAGAGGAAATGAAAGAAATGAAACACATTGAATGTCAAATGACCAGCTAATATTCTTGTAAGGTTAGGATTAACTCACATCATGTGGAAAAAATCATACGGTTCATCAGAGAAGTTCCTCCATGATTCCAAAAATAAAATCTAACAGACACATGAACAAACAAATTAGGCATGAGGGACTTCTGTTATAAATCTGTGATTTATTGCAAGTATTACACATGATGCATATATCATGAATAATATATCACTAATATTTAATATTATAATTATTGATTATTTTAATAAATAAATATTATTTTTGTAGAATAAATAGATTTTACTTAAATATGTTTTCCCATATTATACTCTACAAAACTATTATGCGTAAAAAATAAATTTTCATCTTAAAAGTTCCATGTAGGTATGACCCTGCACATGCTTTAGATAAGACATCCCAAATGAAACAGAACTCCAAAAAATTGATAAACAGAAAACGATTCCACAATTAATATGGTGATACAACCTCCCCAACTGAAACTCTTTTTATCCATAGAAATATCATCAAGAGGAATCTATATCCTTGTTATGATTAAATTTATCTCTCATTAGTTCTTCATGTTCCCATATCTCATACGATTCAGAACCATACATCAATATTACATGGAGAATGGTGTAGTCCTCCCATTTAAAAAACTGTTAATTATTAGTGATCATAACTGGATTATCATTCATGGATAAGTCAGGTTCCACATTATGGTCATCCCTTCTCACGTCATGAGAGGGATTATAAATACACTACTAGATCTGTGATATTATATAATATTGTTATTTTAGAACAAATATACTGGAAATGAAAATATAATAATCCACATTTCCCACCATCTCAATAATACCAAAATGACCCACCAAACTTGGTAGATGATTTACCTATTTTCATAGTCATTGATAACCAAAACAAGGTGAAACTCCTAGAATCAACAAGTTAGTACCTAAAAACATCAAAATGAATCAATGATGATTATCATATGATATATATTAGATATGATTTATTAAAATTTTATGATTTATAAATGAGATATTTATTGTCATCTCATAGACAATACAAGGTCATGCAAAGGACGATTCACCAATCACTAACCACCAATGCGTGGATAAGTAAGTTCTACCAGTTATTGCTCTAAAAGGATAAATTTTGATTGCCTATTGGAAATTGTTTTTATATTTAATGTCAACCATTTCCATCATATTATCCCTTGCACCACCAAAATCAATAATGCATTCACGGAGCATATAATCCATAATCTGTATAGATATTTTTGTCTAAAAATCATTCTAATACTTATATAGATTAATAAATCTCTTATGGTATTCCATACCCTCTAATATACCTATAAAAATGAGATGTATTAAGAGAATCTCTATAAAAAACTATAACAGACACAACTCCGTGCACATTGAAAATATTTCTCACGTAGATATTTCACAAGCCATATATGTTTTTTATATTCCATATGAATTTAATGTGAGATTATTTGGTTATATGGTCGATGAAAATGAAAATTTTATTATTATTTTAATGGTTAAATGGAATTAAAATAGTGAAATCCATATAAATTCCATTCCACATTCTTGATAACACAAGATGTGGCTGAAGCAAAACTGATGTCCAATAGTTTCCGTAATTGGAATGTTAATATGTGAAACAATGAGAAACAAAATCACTAATATGTAATCTTATACCTTCCCACAAGAATTATATATTCATTGTTGAATTCATTCGTTGATCAAAATTATTATTTTATAATGATAATTTTAGTAATTATAACTTATCATGTGTATTTATTTTATTATTTTTTCTATAATTTCTATTGTATAAAATAGTTATATTTTTTGGAATAGTCTAGAATTGGTAATGAGGGAAAATATGAAGATATAGAATAGATTTTTAGGACTAACAATTAATAAAAATAATGAAAATTCTTTAACTAATTGTGTGTAATTATTCTGCATTATATTTTGAAAATTCTAAAACTGTCCATGAATATATTTTTTTGAAATTCATATAAATGACTATGTGTACTGAACATGAGTGATAATGTCACACCCATCATTTCTAATTTATTTATTTTATTAAATTTCCTTGCGTCGTGTAGTTCGGGTCGAGGCCCGACATAAAATTTCTAAGTTTTTTTTTTAAAACCTGTGATTTGACCATGACTGCATCCTGTGCGCCACGGTCGAAGCTGTGCGGCCTCGCTTGGGTCGTCGCGCGACCCTGCCTGGTCACTGCATGCCTTGTCGATGTTCAATTAACGAAATAAGATGTATTAAGAATGGTTTTGATAATAATAATATTATTAATATCACATGAAAATATTATTATTATTATTATTATTATTATGACTGCTTCAGGTTTAGCATCACCGGACGCACGGGTAGGGCATGGTTCTGAGACCGAGCGGTCCGCCTGACTTTAAAAATGAGTTAAAAACATAACCGGACAATGAAATGAATAATAACATGTAGATAAAATAAGAACAAGTGTTGTAAAATTTGACAAATTATTTTAATTTTGTTAAGAAAAAGGCAATATTATTTAAGAATATTTTTATTGTTATTATTGATGGCATTGGAAATATAAATTTTATTAAGTTATTGACACTATCGTCACAATTTTATTTATTTCATTACTATTATTATTAATATTACTTGCGTTAGGATATTAATATAATTACTAATATTGTTATTATTATTATTTTTGTTTTTATTTTATTTTATTTTATCCTTTTTTTCTTCTTCTTCCTTTTTGTTTAGGGTTTCACTTTTTTCCCTTGTTTCGGTACCCTTCTACCTAGGCCGCCGCACCTCCCCCCCTTTTCTTCTTCTTCTTCTTTTTTCTTTCTCCTACTCGGGTCATCCTCCCCTCTCATCCCATTTTCCAAGACCGTGTGCGCCGCTCGCCGGATCCTCCCCCTTTCGCCTTCTCGACTCCACCCGGCCCACACCACCCTCCGGCAAACCTGAACCCCCCCTACTCCGTCCTGTGTTGCACCGCCTGCCCGCCTACCCTTCTAACATACCTCTCGGCCGCACATCATGTTCGGTGACCACACCCCATGGACGAAAACCCCTTATTCTCCCCCGGCCATCACCACCCTCCGGCGAACAGATGCCCCTTGCTCCTGCCCCATTCGGCTAGCTCGCGTCGCACCTCCCCATGGAAACCGGCCCCACCTTCTTTGTCCAGAAAAATTCCAGCGCACCTCCTTTTCTCGTCGCGCACCCGCCCATCGGACCAACTGGACCCCCCTTCCCTGGCTCGCACCGCTGCACGGACCTGCCCTACTCCCCTTGTCCATCTCGAGGCGCAAACCCCCCTGGAACCCCATGCCGGCCGGCGCATCGCCTCCCTCAGCCACCGTCCCTCTCGCCTGGTCCGGCGAACCCAATACCCCCTACCGGCCTGCCCTCCATGGCCGAAATATTCAGCGATTAAGCCCCTTACACATTCTTTTTTTCCTTTTATTTTTATTATGTTATTCTTTTTTTCAGCATGTTTTTGGTCCAATTTAGGGGTTGTTTTTTGATTTATTTTTGTTCGAATTCTGGTTTTATGGTTCAATTGATCTTTGTGCGGTTCATTCATGGTGCGATTGCAGTTTCCCACTCGTCTGTGGGAAATTTAGCGTCAAAGGTAGTTGGTTCCATGCCTTTACATCTTTTAGATAATTTAGTTTGGTGTTTAATTAATTTAAGATGTTCTATGATTTAATTTCATAATGCTATCAATGTTTATAATGTTCTGGCATGCTCGTCTGATGAGATTGGATTTCCTAAATAGTATACTCTTGTTGTTTATATGTGTGTTGTCGTATAAAAGATTGGTTGTTCTTTAAAAGTTGTGCGAAATTCATTTTAAAAATTGTTTTACAGGCATGCGTCATGAAAATTTCACTTTCTTTAGAAATGATCATGTTTTCTTCATTTTGACCTTATTGGGGTAAGTCTAAAAAAATTGTTTAATCAATTGTTTATATGGTGAAAATGTGGTTTTAGAATATTTGAGTGTGAAATTGATTTTAAAGTTGTCTTTTCACGTAAAAATATTTGTTGTTTTGGTGCAATGTTTTCATGTTGGGTTATAGGTGATGTTTGGTTGGTGCGAACTTAGTTTTATAAGGGTAATTGAGTTGTGTATGTCTAAATGTATATTTTTAATGTGTAGAGAATCATTTCAAGCATGTTGTCTTGGTTTTTTTGTTTTTTTTTCTTTATTTTTGTTAAAGGGTGGCTTGTAAACAATGGTGGATTCTTCAAAGCGGTTTTTGGTGTTTTATAATAGGTGTATATGGTTCAGATAATTGTGTGGTTGGTGTGAAACTAGTTTTAATGAAAATTTATTAAGCAAGTGGTTTGAACGACTCCCTTATTTGTAATTGAGTGTGTTTATTTGTGTCGGCCCTTGTTGTTTTGTTGAAATAATTCTTCCTATGTTGTATAAATTGTTTATGTTCTTGTTTGAGTGTTTTTCCAAATGGGGTTTTTGCGAAATGATTAGGTAACGACAAATATATTTTTGGAAAGGTATTTTGGCGTGCGTGAGTTTTTGAAATAATGTATGGATGTGAAAATAGTGACTTGTGTGTAATGTCTGGTTTGGTCTGTGATATGGGAAAAACAATATACCATGTGAATGTGAAACTTGATTGAGCATAAGGGAAAACCCCGGGTATCTAGGTGGGAGGACTAGAACTAGTGCGCTAATGAGCCGGATGGGTATTGTCCCTGTCTCACTTAGCTGGATTGAAGATTGAAACACTATCTAAACATGATATCTAAGGGTCGTGGCCTTCTAAGCCACGTGTTCTGAGGGTCGTGGCCTTCTAAGCCATGTTTTAATAGGGTTATGGCCTTCTAAGCCACGTTTCACCGAGACACGAGGTTCTAGGGTCCCACTCGAGCTAGATGAACCTTAGGGGATTTACCCATAGTGCTCTATCATCTTTGGTGTGGTGCCTTCCATCGGAATATGGAGGACCACTTGGGTGTGAGTGTGTGTGTGTGTGTGTGAGTATGTGTGTGTGTGTGTGCGGGTGTGTGTGTGTGTGCCCATAATGAACATTTCTCTTCCTCTTTAAAAATCGTGTTTGTGAAATGAGTTCTTTTTTTTTTGTTTTCCTTTAGCATTTTGCTTGTAAATGTTTTCTATAAAAGTATTTATAAATTATAACTTGAATAAGAACATTAAATTGTCCTTTTGATGTTGTGGCATGGAACCTTTTTATTGGGTGACGTCCTACTGGGCCTTTCGCTCACACCCTGCATACACCTTTAGGTGTATGTAGACTTTGTTCCTTGTGTATTCCAGGTTGTGACACCGTGCTCAGTGGTTGTGGTTCGAGTTGTTAGTGGACTTCTCATGCAGGTTGGTGTTGTGGCGTACGGATGCTACACCACTCTTGTCGCTTCGAGGTTTGAGTTATAGTGTTAGTCTCTTTTGTTGTCGTTTATTTTAAGACGATGGTTCTAGTTGTAAACCTTTAAATTTTGATTTCAGCTTAATGGTCTCTTTGTTTTTCGATTCAAAGTTTCATTTTTATTATCTTGCTAGTGTTTGAATACACCATTTCGGGTAAATCGTTCCTATAGATTACTCTTGATACCCGGAAACTGGTGCCAACCCGTGGGGATCGGGAACGCCCTTCGGGCCTTGCCACGGTCCGGATCGGGCACCGGGTCGGATGGCGACCCGGCCTGGTCCGTGACAAAATGGTATCATAGGGAAAGGTTTTCTCTATTGGGTCGTGTTATTTTTAGATAGAGTCAGTGTAGAGCAAAGTTAAGGTTGTCGGGACTCGATGTCCTGACTACGAGTAAGGTGCCTGGCCAGCACACCTCGTGGCGGGACTCAGGTTACCAAAGTATTTGAGGTTTGTCTGTGTTTTTGGTCATTTCAGTTAGTATTGTCTATGGGAAATGGAAAAGGGGTAAGTTCAGTGGTCCTAGTGAGCTCGCAGGGTCTGGAAAGCCTTGTGGAGATGGGGACGCTGTCCTAGAATACACTCTGTGGCAGTGGCATGACTAGCGTATGGCCGCCAACCATCTGTTCCAGTCACCCGTGGACACAACTTTTCTCTTGCGTCATTTCTTGTCTCTTTGTTTTGGATTCGTGAGAATTTGGTTTTTAAGTAAAAATGTTTTGGTCTTGGAAAAATATTTTCAAATGAAATGCATTAAAATGAAAATGAGGTGAAAGGTTTGGAAAGTGTGGGTTGGATGTTTTGGTTTTGAAAAAAAAGAAATAAATGGAAAGCTTTGGTTTTTATCATTGGCGCTCTTATGGGAAACCACATGCATGAGTGTATACAAAAAGGGAAATGGTTAACGGCATGGGCGGATGAGTGCCTGGATGGATACGAGGTGGATGCCAGTGTGGCAGGAGAACATGCATGTGCGAGGCCGATGGGAAACCATTGCTGTTTGTGCAACCCACTGGCTTGCTTGTCTTCAAAATGTTTTGATAATTGAAAATGGTGTTTTAGTAAACAGTGTTTGTGTGGGATGTCCTTGTGTTTATGAAATATCAGATGTGAGGCATTTTGAGCCGAGGATCCTTTCTGAATGATTTGTGTCCCGAGTTTGAATTCTTATTTGTATGTTAGTATATAAGCATGTAGCTAGTTAGTTCTTTTGGAAAGTGCGTCGGGGAGCCTTCTAGTGGTTTCCCCTGAACGTTTGGTGTTTTCTTGTGGTATGTTTTGAACATATGACAAGTTCGGTCAGGTCCATAGTTTTCTTTCTTGGTTAGTGTACACCCCCAATAAAGAGTTAATTTGAAATTGACATGCGACCACATATGGTTCGCCGTTGGCTGACCCTACAGTCGACTAAATTAAGGACTCTTCCTTTTTACTGACAATGCTAAGTCTATTACTTCTTCCTTCAGTGAAGTGGATCCTCTCACCGCGGAATGACAGATGCGAGGGGAGATAAAGGAAGTTTTGGTCATCTTGAGTTGTCTTACTCATCGTGTATGATGTTGACGTCGTTGTGTTTAAGGGTCCCCCTGGAAGCGGTGAAAGAAATTCCACGGAGGAATGTTGAAGGTGGTTCATAATTATCGATGTTGACCAGTGTCCTGAAGGGCTTTGTAGTATTTACATCGGCTGCAAGGGTCATGTTCGGTGACGTCTTGCAGCGTGAGGTCCCTTTGATGGTCAACGGTGTTGTGGAAGCAGTAAAGGAGACTCCAATGGAAAAAAGGTGGAATAAACCCTAAGTTGTTGGTGCGGTATATCGTCCTAAATAACATATGGTCTTTGGTTTGTTTCATTCAAGGAAGGGTTCTTGTTAGGCTACTAGTTTGGCAGACCCAGCCGTATGAGGCTGCTATGGTCATTGGCAGGAATCATGTGGTGCTCAAGACGCGGTATAAAGTCCTTACCAGCGTAATTTTTTTCCTCTCAACAGCAATGATCATGTTCAGGTGATGATTTGTGGTGTCTTGTTCTCATCCAGTGTATCAAAAGGTGATGCGCATGCACCATTTCAACTCTGGTGTTGGTGAATGTTCCTTGTATGATCAGTCAGATGTTTTAATGTGTCATGTTTTCTGGTGTTGCCTCTATTGCAGTGTGGTTGCATGTGACACCAAAAGGAGAAGCTCCATTCAGGAGTCTTCAATGCCTGACTGTGAGGCGGGAGATGCTTCAAACATCAGGGCTCCAGCCAGAGGCCCCGGAGTGAAGCTGGTGCGTGGTCAGGAACCCCAAGAGTGTATGAGACCCCGACCATATTTTTGTCATCGTGGTTAAGAGTGGATTCAGTTTAAATTGTTTTCTATGGTGTTTCATTTCGAATGATCCGTCTGGTTGCATAACGTTTTCGTGACCATGTGGAGGAGTGTTCGTCTCGTGCATTAAAGTCTTGGGGGTCGCGTTCCACTGGATGTAATTGCTTTAGTGTCCTTATGGGGTATGTTGAGTAAATATGTCTCAAATATGAATAATTCTCATCCATGAATCTGGAAATGCTGGTTTTTCATGGGCCATGCTTTGGACGCCCCAGTAGTCAGGCGCCTCCCTCCCTGCCCCTTGTGGTTGGGTGTGTGGTCACCATAGAAAATTTTTCAATGTCCTATATCCTCTATTTGTTCTAGTGGCGACGAGACCCACGATGGATCTCGTACAAAGGTCTCTGGAATAAATCGGTGGTGGCCTTTCTTGAATGGTGGGGAGTCCGCCTGGACCTCCCCATGTTGGTTTTCTAGTCTCTCCTTGGGCGTTGGTAGGTTCTTCATGGTGGGGAGACCCACATTGGGTCTCGCACAAATGCCTCTAGAATGAATCAGTGTTGGACTCTTCTTTAATGGCGGGAAGTTCGCTCGAACCTCTCCGTGTCATTTTTCCAGTCTTGTATCGAGCGTCAGTGAATTCCTAATGGTGGGGAGCCCCTCGGGCCTCCCCATGTTGTTCTTTTTCTTCTGTTTTTAAATATGGTTTGGTGATAAGTGATAAGTATGTTCTGTGGACGTGGTCCGACTTTGTCTATTGATTCCAACCAAACGGTGGGGTTTTGTTTAATAATGTTTGAGTTGTTTCGTCTGATGAGGTTGGTTTTCCCAGGTGCGAGAATCGTTTTCCTTGATTAGTCAACTGGAGGTGTTTTAACCCTTTAGGGTGGGCGACACATATGAGAAAGTCTTTTATGCATTTCTTGAAGTCGCCATTAAGTTACTCTCTCTGAGCACAATTTTTCTTTGCCTCTCTTTGCTTGATGTTTGCAGGGATCCCATTTGAATCTAAAGGGAGTGTAGATTTCTGTTGTGGGGTTTGGTTATGTTTGTGGCTTTCCGAGGACGGAAAGCATTATGGTGGGGAGAATTGTCACACCCGTCATTTCTAATTTATTTATTTTATTAATTTTCCTTGCGTCGGGTAGTTCGAGTCGAGGCCTGACATAAAATTTCTAAGTTATTTTTTTTAAAACGTGTGTCTTCACCTTGACTACATCCTGCGTGCTGCGGTCGAAGCCGTGCGGCCTCGCTTGGGTCGTCGGGCGACCCCTCCTGGTCACTCCATGCCTTGCCGATGTTCAATTAACGAAATAAGATAAATTAAGAATGGTTTTTATAATAATAATATTATTAATATCACTTGAAATTATTATTATTATTATTATTATTATTATTATTATGACTACTTCAGGTTTAACATCCCCAGACGCACGGGCAGGGCACAGTTCGGAGACCGAGCGGTCCGCCTGACTTTCAAAATGAGTTAAAAACATAACCGGATAATGAAATGAATAATAAAATGGAGATAAAATAAGAACAAGTGTGGTAAAATTTGACAAATTATTTTAATGGTGTTAAGAAATAGGAAATATTATTTAAGAATATTTATATTGTTATTATTGATGGAATTGGAATATAAATTTTATTAAGTTATTAACACTATCATCACAATTTTAATTATTTCATTACTATTATTATTATTATTACTTGCGTTAGGATATTAATATAATTACTAATATTGTTATTATTATTAGTTTTGTTTGTATTTTATTTTATTTAATATTGTTTTTCTTCTTCTTCCTTTTTGTTTAAGGTTTCACTTTTTTCCCTTGTTTCAGTACCCTTCTACCCAGGCCGCCGCACCTCCCCCCCCCCCTTTCTTCTTCTTCTTTTTTTTTCTTTCTCCTGCTCGGGCCGTCCTACCCTCTCCTCCCTTTTGCCCAGACCGTGTGTGCCACTCGCCGGCTCCTCCCCCATCCGCCTACCCAACTCCACTAGACCAACACCACCCTCTGGCGAACTTGAACCGCCGCCCCCCCTACTTCGTCCGACATTGCACCGTATGCCCGCCTCCCCTTCCAGCATAACTCCCGGCCGCACCTCCTATTCGGCGACCACACCCCATGGCCAATAGCCCCTTCATCTACCCCGACCATCACAACCCTCCGACAAAAAGACGCCCCTTGCTCCTGCCCCATTCGGCTAGCTCGCGCCGCACCTCCCCATGGAAACCGGCCCCCCTTCTTTGTTCAGAAAAATTCCAGCGCGCCTCCTTTTCCAGTCACTCACCTGCCCATCGGACCAGCCGAACCCCCATTCCCTGGATCGCGCAGCTGAACGGACCTTCCCTACTCCCCTTGTCCAGCTCGATGCGCAAACCCCCCTGGAACCCCATGTCGGCCGGCCCATTGCCTCCCTCAGCTGCCGTCCCCCTCGCCAAGTCCAGCGAACCCGATTCCCCCTGCCAGTCTGCCCTCCATGGCCGGAATCTCCAGCGGTTAATCCCCTTACTCATTATTTTTCCTTTTATTTTTTTAGGTTATTCTCTTTTTTCCGGCATGTTTGTGGTCCAATTTAGGGGGTTTTTTTATTTATTTTTGTTCGAATTCTGGTTTTATGGTTCAATTGATCATTGTTCGGTTCGTTCGTGGTGCGATTGTAGTTTCACACTCGTTTGTGGGAAATTTAGCATCAAAGGTAGGTGGTTCCATGTCTTTACATCTTTTATATAATTTAATTTGGTTGTTTAATTAATTTAAGATGTTCTATGATTTAATTACATAATGAGATCCATGTTTATAATGTTCTGGCATGCTCTTCTGATGAGATTGGATTTCCGAAATAGTATACTCTTGTTTTTTATATGTGTGTTGTCGTATAAATGATTGGTTGTTCTTTAAAAGTTGTGCAAAATTCATTTTAAAAATTTTTTTACAGGCATGCGTCATGAAATTTTCACTTTCTTTAGAAATGATCATGTATTCTTCATTTTGAACTTATTGGGGGTAAGTCCAAAAAAATTGTTTAATCAATTGTTTATATGGTGAAAATGTGGTTTTAGAATATTTGAGTGTGAAATTTATTTTAAAGTGGTCTTTTCACGTAAAAATACGTGTTGTTTTGGTGCAATGTTTTCAAGTTGGGTTCTAGGTGATGTTTGGTTGGTGCGAACTTAGTTTTTTAAGGGTAATTGAGTTGTGTATGTCTAAATGTGGATTTTTAATGTTTAGCGAATCATTTTAAGCGTGTTGTCTTGGTTTTGTTTTATTTTTTTCATTCTTTTTGTTAAAGGGTTTCTTGTAAACAATGGTGTCTTCTTCAAAGTGGTTTTTGGTGTTTTATAAGAGGTGCAGATGGTTCAGATAATTGTGTGGTTGGTGTGAAACTAGTTTTAGGGAAAATTTATTAAGCAAGTGGTTTGAACAACTCCCTTCTTTGTAATTGGGTGTGTTTATTTGTGTCAGCCCTTGATGTGTTATTAATAAAATGCTTCCTAAGTTGTGCAAATTTTTCATGTTCTTGTTCGAGTGTTTTTCCAAGTGGGGTTTTTGTGAAAGGATTAGGTAATGACAAATATATTTTTGGAAAGGTATTTTTGGCGTGCGTGAGTTTTTTAAATGATGTTTGGGTGTGGAAATAGTGACTTGTGTGTAATGTCTGGTTTGTTCTGTGATATGGGAAAAACAATATAACATGTGAATGTGAAACTTGATTGAGCACAAGGGAAAGCCCTGGGAATCTAGGTGGGAGGACTAGAACTAGTGCGCTAATGAGCCGGATGGGTATTGTCCCTGTCTCCCTTAGTTGGATTGACGATTGCAACACTAACTAAATATGATATCTGAGTGTCATGGACTTCTATGACACGTGTTCTTAGGGTCGTGGACTTCTAAGCCACGTTTTCTGAGGGTCGTGTCCTTCTAAGCCACGTTTCACCGAGACACGAGGTTCTAGTGTCCCACTCGAGCTAGATGAACCTTAGGGGATTTACCCATAGTACTCTACCATCTTTGGTGTGGTGCCTTCCGTCGACATATGGAGGACCACTTGGGTGTGAGTGTGTGTGTGTGTGAGTATGTGTGTGTGTGTGCGGGTGTGTGTGTGTGTGCCCATAATGAACTTTTCTCTTCCTCTTCAAAAATCGTGTTTGTGAAATGAGTTCTTTTAGTGTTTTCCTTTATCATTTGGCTTGTAAATGTTTTCTTTAAAAGTATTTAGAAAGTATAACTTGAATAATCACATTAAATTGTCCTTTTGATGTTGTGGCATGGAACCTTTTTATTGGGTGACGTCCTACTGGGCCTTTCGCTCACACCCTGCATACACCATCGGGTGTATGTAGAATTAGTTCCTTGTGTATTCCAGGTTGTGACACCGTGATCAGCAGTGGTGGTTTGAGTTGTTAGTGGCCTTCTCATACAGGTTGGTGTTGTGGCGTGTGGATTCTACACCACTCTGGTCGCTCGGAGGTTTGAGGTATAGTTATAGTCTCTTTTGTTGTCGTTTATTTTCGGACGTTGGTTCTAGTTGTAAACCTTTACATTTTGATTTCAGTTTAATGGTCTCTTTGGTTGTCGATTCCTAGTTTCATTTTTATTATCTTTCTAGTGTTTGCATACACCATTTCAGGTAAACCGTTCCCGCAGGTTACTCTAGATACCCGGGAACTTGTGCCAGCCCGTGGGGATTGGGAATGCCCTTCGGGCCTTGCCACGGACCGGATCGGGTGCCAGGTCGGATGGCAACCCGGCCTGGTTCGTGACAGATAATTTTTCAAAATCTAGAACTATCCATGAGTAATAACCCAGATTTAAAATTTAAAAAATACCCGATGTGTCCATTTGTAATGATCATGAGTGAAAATTTGATTTTCTATATCTATTAAATGAAATATCTACGTACTGTAGATCCAAATTGTACCAACCATTGGAATATAATATATTGACAAAATGAATAAAATTTAATGAAAACATTAAAAGATTACAATTTTATATAATGAAAAGTGATGAAAATACATAAATAACTGTATATGGTCACATATTTTACTTTTTGAATTTTTTTACAAAACATGATCAGTTTAATTTATAATGCTATGTTTTAATAACATCATGTATTGATCACATTTATTATTATTTATTAATTCATTAAATACATATTAATTAAATTATTAAAAATTAATTATATTTTTATGAATTTTAATTATTATTAATTGGTCATTAATGTAGATAATGATTCACAATAGTTTCCTAGGAAAACACGAATGAATAATTAAATATTACTTGAATGTGAACGATTTATGATTCATTATTTATGGGAAATTTTTAGTGGAAATTAATGTTGATAATCTCTATTTATGGGTACTATATTAATTACTATAATATTTTATAATTATACAACCTTTTTTTAATGATTATTGAATTAACCCACTCGAGTTCATTTTTCATGCCCATTATCTGATGAAATCCCATACATCATTAAAAATGGAAAAATATTAATTAATTTGAATTTTCAAAACTAAAATTAAAAATGGTTATATATATATATATAGTTCAATAGAACCTGGTAGGGTATTAGGCTTTGGATATTTATGAATTATACAAGTGTGATAATCTTTGGGATTCATCTACTGCAATTTAATGAACATAAATTTTTTGATACATTCATATTGGAGTGTAAAATTCATCTATGATAGAAAAAATAAAAATAATTCATCTAGTTCTATTATATAACATCCCTAAATTAATTTTCAATTTTCATAATTTTATAGTGTTATACTAAACATTAAAATATAGGTATTTTTGTTGTCACACTAAAACAAAATTTAGGCACTGGGTTTGGCGTCCCTGTGGTAAAAAATTTGGTTCCACGTATTGTACCTCCAGTTAGAAAAATGTAGGTATATTTGGGTTTAGTACTCAATTATAGAATGTCATTGTAGTTGGCTTATGACTCCTTGTGGGGAAATTTCATTGTATGATTCAATTATATAGTTTATAGTGGGCTTAATCACTCTCAATTCAATAGAGGGCTGAATATTTGACTAGGATCATTTAGATTTGAGTCACTATACATTTATCTATATCCATATCATTTTATATTTTCTCATCTATATCAATAATAACACTAATATATCGTTAAATAATATTTATTTTTTAAAAAAAATTGGGAATTCACTACCATCTTGGCTATTTTTAAATCATTATTACAAGAAAAAACATTGGTATTATAGAAGGTCTCTAATATCTATTTATATTTTATTTGTTTTATAAAACTCTTGAGTTAACCATTTATGGGAAATGTTATATTCAATATGGAATGGTCTAGAATGAATGATTGAATGATAAATAAAATCCATCCTGATTTTTATGGTACTAATTATTGATTTTGGAATTCCCAAATAGAATTTTTTTAAAAAAAAATTAGTATTATCCCTTGGATATTCATGAAAAAATCCATATGAGCTTCATGAATGTGACCTTAAATCATTGGTTGTTATTTATGAAGTCAAGTATGCTTTCAACAACAAGGTTTTGAATACTTTATACATTGTTATAAATAGTGATGAATGTATCCATGTACCTATATGAAAAGATATGCGTGATATATGGAATGTTATGAAAGATTCGCATCTTGTCATATATCAATGTTTTAAAGAAATATTGGGCATGATAAGTGTTAAATATGAAGAATTTAAAATTAGTGATTATGACACTATAAATAATATGTTTAATAGGTTTACAAGTATTTTAAATTGTAAGTGTTATTTCACGATGACTCTGAATATTCAGGCTCCTACTAAAATATTACATAAATAACATCCTATGATGCATCGGGAAAATTGAAAGATATTAATGAAAGTGCGATTTTGGAGTAAAATACTATTGAAGATCATATTAGATATATATTAATATATGAGTTAGAGCATAAAAAATATGATAGAGAAGATAATTAATAGTAAATGGAATAGTTTATAATCAAATTCAACTACATAATCATCTGAATATGAGTTATAGAGATGTTATAAGAATGATAAATCTTATGTTAGAAAACGGGGATATAAAAATAAGAAATGATGCACATGGATATCATAGAAATACAATACTTATAATAACGATATGGAGAAGAATAAAGGTAATTTATCTAATCAAGAACAATATTTAATATGTATACAGTCTAAGAATAGAGGGTGCATGAATCCTGATTTCCTGATGATAAAGAATGAACATTATAAATATAATTATATAAGAATAAAAATATTAATATGGAATCTGGAGAGGGTTGTACATTGGATTCAAGTACTATTAATGAATGTGGATCAAAAAATTATTTTGAAAACTTATGCGTTGTGGATTTATCAAATCTGGTATTTCAATATAATAAATGTTCTTCTTTGAACATGACCCCAAAAACCCAACATTTGAGGACTTACTTATATAATATGAAAAAATATTAATATGAACGTCAAAATATAATGGTATTATAAATTTACATTAGAAGTTAATATATTTACATTCAGAATGAGTTTTAAGTACAATTTTTTCCCATGTTTATAAAAATTATACTGATATATATCAATAAATTTCTCAAAACCGTATTTTTATGAAGTTTATAAATTAATAAATCAGTTTATTTTATATCCAATGTTATTAAATTGAAATAATTAATTATGATAATGTTATAAATGATAATTAAAATCTCAATAATAAATTTTAATGTTTAATGGAAAATATTGTACACAAACATATTTAGATGAAACATTTTTTCCAAATAAATATAATCTATTTTATAAATTTTGTTACATGAAATACTAAATTTAAAGGAAAGGTGCAATACTATTAAAAGATTTTTATTTAATATGATTGTTTTCACCTATTTATTAGAATGGATGATATGAATAAGAATAACTAAATTTTGAAAATATTTAGATTATATATGTAAATGAAATGAATTTATTTCAAAAAAAAATAATTATAAATAAAAATAAAAACAATTTGAAAATAAATGAAATATTTTTTTTTGAAAACCAACATTTTATAACATAATAAATAAAAGAAAAAATTTTAGTTCACAACAATATATAAAATAATACATTATATATTGAATTTTTTTAACATTCGTATTATATTTTTCTATAAACATTATTAAAATAAATCCAATTTTACTCTTAAAATGTATATTTCAAAAATGTTGGTTTTTTTAATTTTGGGATCTTATTAGAAAACTAATTTTTTAAAACCTTAGATTGTTTTTTGAAAAATATATTTCATTTGTTATATGAGGATTTCATAATTATCTTTTGTTTAGTTATTGATAATTTTACACTAACAAAATTATTTTTATAAATATTAATTTTTTTTATTAAAATAATGATTTTTTAATCCTTAAAAATTACAAATTAATTTCAAATTTTTTTTTGAAAATATTATTCAAATTATATATTATATATTCTACTTTTTTCTATAGATTCATTTTTACTTTTAATTCTAATTTAAAATCATATAAAACATTTGAACATTTTTTCATTGAAAACTCATTTTATCATCACGTCAGTGGGTTTTATTTTATTTTTAAATTTTCCACTTATATTAATGAAATTTTTAATAATTTATTCTATATTTTGAATCAGAATAATTTTTATTTTATAATATGGTTATATAATTTTTTTAATATTTAAAAAAAAATATTCGTAAAAAATATTTATAGTGGTTATGGTAAAAAATTGTTTATAAATATGTTAAATGGAGAAAATAATGTTATAAATTACACAAAAAATTCCCAAAAACCATTTAATATAAATATTTATACCTTATAACATTTATATTCAATAGTGATACATTGAGAGCCTTTTTTAATTTCAAAAAGTTTCTTCCACCTTTTCTTTTCAAAATTTAAAAGTATGACAAAGAACTTAGTAATAAAATGTCACTTTCAATACTCTCCTATTAAAAATATGATAACCCATTTGTTCATCTAATAACAATCAGAATAACTTATTTGCATACCTCTAATAATCCTATATTTCTTATTTTTTTCATAAATATATGATCTTAAGGCTTTTGGTGCAAACATAATAAGGTTACTCGAGGAAGATGTGACATTCATCAATAAATGTTTTTATTTTATATATTCCTATACCATATAAAATTATTACTAAAAATAAAATGAAATAACAGCATCATTATATTCCATATAATTATTATTTTTTTCATGTTCATTACATACAACCATTTCCTATTTCATCAAAATGGGTTACGAAATAATTATTCATGTTTAGGGAGGACTAACTCCTCATGAATTAAGGTCATTTGAATTTCCTTTTCAACCTATCACAATGGGATATAACTATTCGATAATTATTTCTAAATTATATTCATGATAATTTTTTTAACCAAGTTACCACAAAAACCTTCTTATATTCAATTATGTGGGAATATGGTAATGTCGTTGGTATGTACTATGGGATACCTCTTTTTGATGAAATTTAATTCGTTCAAGAATTTATGTTTATTGTAATAAGGATGGATATAACAAATATAAGTGATATATTAGAAATGAAATGATAAATAAATAATAATATATTATTTAACATTCGTTTTTTCATTCCATTTGTAAAATAGAAAAAACCTATATCTGTATGTATGAGAAACTATCTTTATAAATGAGGTATATTATTTTCTATTTCTAAAATTTATGGAAAACTATTATTATAGTTACACTAAATATATATATATATATTATATTTATATCATTTTTAATATTATTTATATTATTTAACCCGGATCTATTTATGAGTAAAAACAATATCAAATCAAAACTTATTCAAAATATGAATAGTTACTACCAAAAACGTGACATTAAAATTTTTTTAGTAGGTAATAAGTAATAAAGGGTCATAATTAAATCATATATTTTATTATATATATATGGTTAATTAATAAGTTTAAATAAAAAATTATTATGATAAATGATATTTTAACTTGTACAAAGAATGTTGATACTTATGTTATGGGATTTATGTCACATTATTATCTTCTATGAGACACATGTCATAATCCCCACCTAATTATTTTTTTTGTGGATAATATAATAAAATTTAATGTATTTTATTATTATTATCCTTTATAATATTTGGATTTACATATAAATTTTTTGTATATCTATTTCAAATAGTTTCTGTTTCAAAATATAACAAAGAAGTAAGGGATTTTTGTTTCAAATTTCCTACAAGGAGAAAAAATTTATGTTATCCACATATATTCATTTATAAGTATTATATATATCCCCATAGAAACATTATATCAAGAATCTAATTATTTTTATTATATTAATTTCATATTTTATTTCATTATTTCATGGGGATTATGATTCATTATTACCAAATTTGTTAGAGATTCTATTAATATAAAATAATTTATTGAGAATGATTATGAATATACATCCAATAAAGAAATATTAGGAACATTATAATAATAAAATAATTATATTTATTATAATATATTTATTTTTCTTAAATAAAATTTTTTCCATCATTTTACTCTTTTTATGTACTCATTAGTTGAAATATATGTTTTAAAAAAACACCCCTATATTTCCCTCTTCAGAAGAAAACCCATTTTATTCTAAAAACATGTTTTCAAGAAATATTTTAAAATATGACTCTAAAATTTCTTAAATGCATTTTTGATTAATATTTTCTGATTATTTACATTATAAAATGTTATGGAAATATATATATATATTCTTTTTATAACAATTTATTTAAATATTTTACTTTATAATGTGAAAATAACTTTTTTAACATTTGTTAAACGAAATGAATTTAATGTCATTAAGAAATATTATTTATTTGAGAATTACTTAAAAGATTTCCATTATTATTTTCAATGAAACTTATTTCTAAAATATTTTACAAATATTTAGTTTTATAAATTTTATTGTCCATGAATGTATTATATCTTGGAGAAATGATCAAAGTGATTTGTCAGTCAAAGTCATTTTCCATCTAAGATGATATCCTTTTATGAGACATATGAATTACCTGTAAAAATAACCAAGGATATACCATTATAAAATTCGTAATAAACCCATTTATTTTTTCCATAGGTTACATATAGATGAAATAATGACGTGATTATGAAAAAGATTACATTGATGGGTTCTAATATGAAAAATGTTTTAGGATCTTGTGTCACACATATATAAGATTTTAATCAAGTGATGTCTGATACCTATGACTCCCTCCAATGCATTGGGTAATTATTAATGTTTAATGAGCTCAAATGGTACACAACAATAAAAATGATTACTAGGAGAGGGTACATGAGAATTTATCCAATGTGAAAGATTAGGGTACACAAGTGGTCATACCAATACCAAAAAAGGGTACATGGGAGGTTATACCAATAATGTAGAAAGTAAGTGGGTTGTTATCCCATGACAATCATGTTATGAATGTCATGGTGGGTATCCATGATTTATGATTTTTTATGATTATGTATATGCCAAAAATATATTCTTTATTCAATGTAAGAGTCAAATGGATCACATCATATGATTATATTCTTATTCATGTCATATAATATTGCATTATTCATGCCACTCCTAATGTTTCATATTTATGATATATAGTTTACGGTTTTCATATGTTAATATTATGGTCTTATACCTATATGATCATGTTATATTGATATATCCCTTGTTTCCCTTAGTGATCCTCTTTTCTCACTATTTCTTATTTTTCATATCCCCCAAATATGAATAATGGTTTTAGTTATGATATTTCTATGAAGGGTTCCAGTTATGAAGAACATAGTGCATGATGACATAGTTCACTTGAGGACATGTTTTTTATTTTTCAATGATTCCAATGGAACTATACCATTACAATCCTTAGCAGTTTTTGTGTCATGTGATAAATTTTCATTTTAAATATGCAATATTTATGTATTAAAATATTGGGGCCCTCTGGTTGTTATAATTGGATAGTATTAGAAAACCATTTAATATCAAGTTGAGAAATAATGAGTGGAAAATATAAGGATTTGTGGGAGGATAATTATATTAATTATTAAATGTATAGTAAAATGTCATGATATTTTGGTAATGGATTGATCGAGTTGTTTCAATGAAGTAACATTCCTGACTACATAATACAAGTGGATGTTTATCATGAATATGGGTACTTAATGGATATAACTCCGTAAAATAAACATTAACATGGACTCTTTTTCCACCTCGTGCATGAAAAAAAACCTTGAGGCACACCTACATTAATACTCCTAGAATATATTCATTGTAATTTCACAATAAATTTTTGAATAGTAATTAGAGATTTAAGAAGATGATTATAATTAATGATCTAGTACAAACCTATGGATTAATAGAATGAAAATAATTTTCTTGATTTATAAATCCTATATATTTATTTTCATGATTATATGGTTCTCCATTATGATTAGTGTTTCACAGAATATGATTTTGGTTTTAGTTAATGGAAGGAACCTAATGATATCATGTTAATGGTGAATTTGATAGAAAATGAAATGATTTTATTCATGATTAATCTTATATTATGGGATATGGAATATGAAATATCAATTCTATTGTCACTCAAAAATATAAATATATAAACATGTTATCCAATAAATAGATCATAGGGAAAAACATTTTATTAAGTAATTCATGATGGGGAATCCTTCTTCATTTAGTGGGAATTTTAATTTACCAGTTTCTAAGAAATGGATTGGCACCAATGAAAAATATTTTTTCCATCGTCCAGTGTTTGGGTCATGATAAAATATTTTTTTCTATATACGATTTAGAAGGTGAAGTATATCAATAGTAGAACCATATCAATAATATGAGATAACAGGACGAAATTAACTACATAGATTAAGATGAGTTAATGAACATATTTTAAAATAATAACATTGGTCCAATTCAATGTGTGAGGATGGTGGATGAGTCCCTTAAGATAATTAAAAATAAGGTTAATTATGTTTATATCGAAGAAGAAACTTTTAAATGTATTGTAATGTACACTTCTAGTATTATAATCTAATCAAAATGTTTGTTTTGATTATTTTTATTTGTCTTATAACCTATTATCTTATGGTATTTAAAAATAGAATACATAATTATTTAAGAGTAAATTTTTTGATGTTAAATCACTGTAGAAATGTAGTCAGAGTTACATATCAATATCATTTTTTATTAGAAATGAATAAACAAATTAAAAAAACCTAATAACCATGGAGACAATGATATGATCATTCATTTATTCTCAATAAGATGTAATAAATTTGAAGGAAATTATCATAAGGGAAATGGTAAATGTTTTATGTAATTAATGGGAGGTGATTAAAAAATAAAATTCTAAAGTAATGGTTATATGTTGTTTAATGATGTATGTAGATTGAAATATATATTGAATAAACCACCTACACTCTTATATTTAATATAAAATTTGTATGAGAATTATGTGAAGTAATTCCCCTTCCACGAGATAATTAGGGTGGTTTTCTACAAAATCCACTGAAGATAAAGGAATAAGGGAATCCTTATTTCAATAATGATGGTTAATGTAAATAATGTTATTTAGATCATACCAACCATCCAATCCCGTGTATGGAATTTGTTGATCATTCGTTTATGAATGTTCCCTAATAAAATCTTATTGTTCATTATTTTTTAAAAATTAATTTGTTTTTTAGAATATTTTATCTCAATAGTCATCGATTGTGGAGTAATAAAATCCCAATTCATATTCTATCGATATAGTATTTAACCTAAGCCTCTAATGGAAATGTTTTTTATATGATAAAATATTATTTAATGTATAAAGGTTGAGTTATTTTTGGTTGAATATAATTCAAAATATATGATTAACTTAATAGTTATGGATTCCATCATTGTATTTATGTTAATGTTTATCATAAGTTCAAAGTCATCAGAAATCCTTTAGAGGTTCTATGTTATGGTAGTTTATCATGAATAGTGGTAATTGACAGATATTTATGAAAATAAAACCCTTTAGTTTTTTATATGAGTTAGTGAAATTTTTATTAGAACCAGAATGCCTTTACACATTATTGAGATATGGTTAATGGTATTGGTAACCTTTAGGGTCTATTTTATCATTTATATTGAGTTATTTATGGGGTTTATTCATTAAAATTATTACCTTGTAATGACTCGGAAATTTCAAGGAAAATGTTTTCATAAATACTTTGGAATTTTACGAGTCCGTGATTTCTGACGGCGCCTGATTTTGAGGACCGGTGTGCCCGAAAAAAAATTCTGAAGTTTTGTTTGGGTATGTTCAGTAAAAGTATGTGCGGGGTTTTTTATCTTTCGAACTGGTGCTCAGAATTGAAATCTAAGTGCACCGATGAACTCACTACACCGATATTTGCTTAAGGGGACCTTTACCGTTGTTGCGTTTTCTCAGAAGAAGAAGTTAATTTATGGGGATTAATAAAAAAGTAAAATAAAATTGTTGTGCACAATTTTATTTATCTTGGGTGGTTATTTCCTAAAAGGGAAGTTAGAGGTGGGTCCTACACCCACATAACATCCCATTAGAGGATATTGTGAGGTGGGGGCCACATGAGCCCCTAACCTTTCAACTCCCTTAAACTCCACATTAGTCCCCCTTAATTAATTTGACAACATTCCCCTTAATTAATGTGATCTCATCACCTCCACCTCTCCCATTTATTTTTTCCAACTCATTTGATAAATGAATTGAACCCTACAATTAATTAATTAAAGTGTTTTAATTTTGAAAAATCATTTTTGAATAAAATAATATCCTTTGCTACTATTTTAGTTTGTCACTCATTATTTTGAGAGAATTTTGGGAGATCTCTTGTGAAATTGAAGAATAGAGTTCTTCTTTTGATGAAGAACTATCGTACAACGATGATCATCTCCTTCGATCATCGGCCAAGCCCAAAAGAGAAGGAGACACGAGCAAGGAACGACGACTACACGCCATCCTCGACCACTTATTCCCCAACATCAACGAGTTGAAGCCACCTCCCCGTGACTCCGTCTACAAACAAACATTATTTTGATGTTGTGGGTTTGTATAATTTCAATTTAATAAATTATTCCTTCTTTCTTGTTGAATACAAGTAATCGTTTATGGTCATTTGTTACCGCCATAAGCGGAGGGGACGGGCCGAATGAACTCTGCCCGATGACCCTCCGTTATTTCTTTTTTTTAATTCACGATGGAGGTAGTGTTGGAAGAGGTGGTGGAAACTAGAGTATGTGGAAATCGGGGGGTGGCTACAACAGAAAGGAGGTTGTAGAAACAGTGGCCGCACACCGGCCCGAAAAGGATCACGGAAACAGGTGCCTCGTGGATGGGATACCCTGGCCCGAAACTGCAGGCTGCTCGGCTGAAGAAGATCTGGCTGGCTAAATCCAGCCGGGCGTGAAGAATCGTGGCACCACTCAGCACCACGTTGCGGAGGAACCGCGGCCCGCGCTCCCCGGGCCGATTTGGCGGGCGAACCGGCCGGCTCGTCAGCCGGCCGGGTTGGAGAAGTCCTCAGCACCTACAGGTGACCCACGAGAGGAGAGAGGCCTATATAGGCCGCTCACATCAGGAAGACAGGCAGGCTATGGCCGACCAAATAGTATGGCGGAATCTCTCAGCGCCACAGGTTCGGGAAGTCCCCCCCCCCCCCCGCACCGGCTCAGCCAGTTGGCCGAGCAGTGGCCATCCGTTGTCCACACCCGCCAGGTCGTGCCTCGTCTGGCCAGGCTTCCTACCACAGGTCAGACCATGCCCCACTAGACCGGTCCGGGCAATATCGAGCCGGGCTAACCCCTTAGCCGGGTCGGACCCACTGAGCTAGGACGGGCCGACCCGCCAACCCAACGGGCTTGACAGGCTGGGCCAGTTTTGCATAAATGCGAATAACTTCGCAATCATGTGTCCGATCGACATGCCATCGGTAGCACTGGGAACCTCATAACGTAGAGGTCCTTTTGTTGTACTCTAAGTGAGTTTTGGATGTCTTTGGGAATTGTTCGGGTTTGGAATGAGCGTATATCCAACCAGGCCCCTGGAACGGAAAAATCAGTATCTCTCAAACCAGACTTCAGTTTGATGAACAGCCAGCGGCATTGGTAATCTCATTGATAAAAGGTACCTTGAGCACTCCCCATGGTATTTTGGGGTATATTTGATTTACGGTAAGGTTGGTTCATACAAGAAACCAACCGAGCCACCAATACTAAAATGCCAATAACCCACTGGTCGGGCATCTGATTGACACATTTTCTATTGCGTTGAGACCTCTATAATGTGGCAGTCCTTGAGATACTTAAACCCGAGACTTTATGATACTTATATTATGGGATTGTGGATAATGGATTGGACCCTCCTGGTGATGAGAAATAAGAATGTAGAGACCTATATCTGGCTAATACTTGACGACCATTGATCGATCAACTCAGAGTGATTTGGATGACCTAGTGGGGAGTGCTTGGTTGTAGAAGCAGACCCACAGCGGAAGGGCACTTGGTTGTAGCGGCAGACCCAGGGTTGGATGAGCTTGGTTGTAGCAGTAGGCCTATAGTACTCGACAGGTGTAGTTCTATAGCAGTCCAAAGTTAGTGGGAAGTGCTTGGTTGTAGCGGCAGACCCACTATACTCGACAGAGGATGATTTCTCCAGCAGTTTTGGTTTCTACTTCGTGAATAAAAATCATGTTTGGAGCTGAGTCAATGACCTTTGTGTTTTCCTCGTGATTGAGATGGGTTACCTGATAACATAGGTATCTGTATAGGAATATACCTAAGTAATGGTTATCCATTGAAGTCTTACTTTTTTTATTATCCTTGTTGGATTTTGTAAGACCTCGAGGGTCTCAAGGTCCCTAATGAGTATCTTTATACTCACCAATGCACAGGCTCTACCCACACCACGTTGTGTTTGATGCAGACGACGAACAACACTGACAGAAGCCAAGAGTGCTAGGACTGGACGGTACATAGAGGTGGACCACTAGGCATGACGACACACAGAACGGACTGATAGATGTGGAGTGTCGTGGAAGACATATGTACCTACCCTTCCGGTAGTAACTTGTATGACGATCCAAACGCTGCTTTCACTATTCAGTTGTTTTTCATTTTCTATTTTACTTTATTTTATTTGTAGCTATACCTTATTGTTGGGCTTGTATTTCTGGACCCTTTGTACTTTCAGCAAACTTGTTATATAGCTTTACTTAGTGTTTTCTTCCTCTTTTACATTGGTTGTGTGTGTTTATGTTTTATAAAGTCAATGCCTTCCCAATTTTAGGGAATTACGCCTTTGGTGCTTGTCTCTAGCCCCAGGCCAATGGAAGGTGGACTTGGGGTAGTCACAATACGGGCCCCAGGGAACAGGTTGTGACATACATAAACATACTTAATTAATAATAGATAATATTTATATATAGATCCGATCACTATAATACAAATTATGTGAGTGTTAATATTTCATGGAGTACCTTTTTCAATTTTATATTTTCATGATCTAATGTCTACCTAGAATTTAAGGTGATGTATTCAATAATATCTTTATTTAAAATTAATTTTCTTCATTGTGTATCATCCTCAAATAGATGTTCAGACTATAGAAAATTCAAACCCAAACAAACATTTCATGATCTTGTTCTATGGATGTCATAGTTTTTGGGAGAAATACCTCATTCTAGTTGATTTTTCTTAATCTATTAAATTTCTCTCAAAAATTAGATGGCACTTTATGAATCCAATTATTTAATTAAGTGTAAAAATAAAATATAATAGAATGGTGTTTTAGAAAAAAATATGTTTGAACATGATTGACCAGATGAAATAGAATAGAAGGTTATATCCACTCAACAATACATATGGATAAAAATATGTCTATATAATGATTATATAGAAAATAGTCAATCAAATATAGAATTTGATGTCAGTTAGAAGCTATTTCTATGAATTTACCAAGGGAATAAAGCTTTGAATATATTCACTATGTAGATTAATCACCTTAAAATACATGATCATATCATGAATTTTCTAATCATGTTGCACATCGACCGAACCATTCTTAGGTATACTTTGTATTCCATGTATCTCTCATTAGGAAGTACATACAAGATCAATCACACATAATGAACATAGTGGATTTAAAACTAGAGAATGATATTTCTAACTAGGAAACAACTAATAATGATTATAGATAATACAAAAAAATTTCTAGGAAATAATTCCACTCACATGGTCAGAGTATTGTGATGAAAAAACTAACTTGAGGATGATGAATCATAACCCTAGGACATAAAGAGGGAAAATTATCCTTAGTTTTTTTACATGATAGGTGAATTTTGATGTAGAAACTAATTTTAAATGGGGTATAATATATCACCTTGAAATTTTTGTGAAATATGTAAAGAAACTAAATCTTTTTAATATTATATATTACACTCAACATAGAGTTTAAAAAATGTGACATACTACAAGAATATTAATATTTATTATTATATTTATCACCAGCCATTAGAAAGGTGGAAGATATAATATATGCTAAATGATAAACATAATGGTTTTATACTTGTATATAATTTAAATTCCTCAGGTTCCAATTAAATATAATTGAAAATAAAAATTGTTTGAATATAAAGGAAATCATTTTCTGAAACCATATTTTTTTTGAAAACATATGCATTATACCTAAATAATTAGAAAATAAAATTTTAGTGAATGATTTTAAAGAAATTTATATATTATAAATTCAATTAAATGTTTAATATTTGTCATATGTGTTTTTTAGAAAATATTATAACAAGAAATATAATTTTATGCTTAAAATATTAGTTCTCTAAAACTATGTTTTTCCTTTTGCACACATATTTGAAAATTAATTTTTAAAATGTATAGATAATTTATATCTAAATATAATTAAATTTTTTTTGAAATAATTTTGTAAAAATTATATTAGGGAGATATTATAAAATATTCTAAGATGAAAATTATTTCGGTGATTACTGACAAATATGTTTTTTAATTAAGAAGTGTCAATTTTTAGAACAATTGAAAACATCAAATTAATTATGATAATTTTAAAAGAGAAAATATTTATATTATATATATATTAATTAAATTTAGTTCATTGGAAACATTATTATATTTCATATTATTATAAAAACAAATTAAACCTTTGAACAATTTCTCTTTCAAAACCCACTTTCTCATCACGTCTATGGGAGTACATTTTTATTAAAAATTTTCCCTTATGTAAATATGATTTTCTATAAAGGGTTGAATATTTTGAATCACAATGATCTAGTTTAACTAGAATTTTTTATATAATTTTTGACCATAAATTATATTACACTCAATAAAAAATATTTACTGTAGTTAAGGTAAAAATGTGTTTTCATGAGGATTAATCTGAAGATATTGGGATTTAAAATGACCTAAAACTTATAAAACATGCATTTGATAACCATATATAGACCATATATCATACTATATTGATATTGTTAATTTTATTTGAATTTTAAATTGTGAAAAATTTGGTAACAACTTTTACATTTAAAATATTTGAAATGTGCCACTCACCCCACATATAAAAGGCTACCCCTCCCCTCAACTCTTCGCACATTAAAACCCATTATGTAATTAAATATAGAACAAAATAACTTATATAACTTATTTATATAATCCAATAATACATATTCTTTCCATGTATAAATCCTATAAATGCTTTAAGTGAATATCTAAGAATGCTACGTGAAGAAGATATAATATTCTCCAACGATAATTTTTATATTTTTTCTTCTTCAACCTCCATTAACATTTATTGAACCATGAACATATAAAATATAATTACATAATATTTAATAAGATTATTTTATTTAAATTTCCTGAAAAAAATAAATATACTCTTCCATCAAATGAATTACAAAATCATTATTCATGTTAACGATGAATTACCACAACGCAAAAGGATGTAATTCATTTTATTATTACCACATATAACATAAAAATATAATGATTGGTTTATTGTTTCTATATGAAATTTAAGATACTATTTTTTATATAATCATTATATTATATACCAGTTATTAATTTCTTTTTTATGGGAAGAATATAACACTTCTCATGTGTACAGTAGACTACCTCCTCATGAAGTAATGTGATACATTCATGCAATAAAGAGAAGGAAATAACGATGGTATTAATGAATATAATATATATGTATTTGTAATTACAATAATTATGTAATTATAATATTTTATTTAACTTTCCTTCTTTCTTCATGAAGGGAATATGAAAAAAATATTTGTCAATTTGTATATCCCACTATCTGTAAGAAAGGTGTAATTCATTACCAATCCCTACCGTTTATGGACTAATATAAATATATGTATCATTAATATGTATGATATATATCATGGATACAATTATGGTAATTATTTGACATTGATAAATATATGAGGACCCAAAATAAAAATTCAAGTCATGCATGAAAAATAAAACATTCATTTCCTGAAATGTGACATTAACATGGAATTGTTATTAAATGGATTATAAAACATCATAAGAAAACCATATATTTTATGATATATTTCAATGTATGGTATCATAATAAATTTTAAATATACTTATATTTATTATAAATGATTCTAAAATGTGTATAATGTTTTTCAATACTTTTATAAGGGGATTTCTATTTATCTTTTAACTTTTGTTAGATGCATGTCATATTCAATGAATATTATTTTATTCGGTGTACATACATTACATGAATATATTTTATGATTTTTAACCTTAATATTATGTGTATTTAAATATACATTTTAGGATCTATCATTCATTTGATTTATGAATCAAAAGTAACTAAACCATTAAGGGATTTTTGACTAATGTTTCTTTCTTATAGACCTATGTTATGTTATGAACCTATCTGCGTCTATAAGGTGTATATACCGACCCCATTAATTTTGTATATCATGAATATAATTATTTTAATTATATAGTAAGTTTAATTTATTTCTATTATATCACGGGTATTATCATTCAATGTTACATTATAAGTAAGGTCAATTTTTAAAAAATAACTACTTTTATCGAGATTGATTATAATTATGATTACATTGATGGAATCTTATGATATATACCTCAAAAATTTCAAGAATTATGTTATAAAATGTTTATTTATATATAGATTATTTTTAAATTAGTATTAAATGTAATTATTTTTTTAAAAGATCAAAAGTATTCATTTAAAAAAATCTTTACTTCTCACTTCGGTCAAAAAAAAAATTTTCTTCCAAATACTTGTTTTCAAAAAAAGATTAAAATTTTTTTAAACATTTTTATTTTGAATTATTAAAGTATATTTATTTCATGTTTTATTTTTCACAAAATTAAATTTAATGTAATCATCATTTCTTTTTTTAACAAATCTCAAAGGTTTTTTACCGAAAATGTAAAAAAAATCATTTTCTACATGTACTATATGATCGAAATAACCGAAAGTCAATACCATTATTTGAAAAAAAGAATACATTATATATATTTATGTTTATTTTAAATGAAATTAATTTTGATTATATTTTTTGAATCTGTAGTTTTAAAATTATTATTTTTAAATAAATTATGTCTTTAAAAGTAATTTTATAAGATATTTTTCATTCAAAAAAAAATCATCAGAGATGACATAATTTGATACAACATATGATATATTAGGGATATGAACCAATGATACTGTTTTTTATTTTTTAGAATGATTTCAATTTATGTTGAAAATATTTTTATGAATCATTTTTCTTTTCTATGACTTATACCATGATAAAATACTTATGAAACAAAATTATTTTTCAACATGTTAGGATTTTAAGAAAATAGAAAATGATAATGAAATCCATTTCTTTTCATGGGATATGATATGATGAATATTTTATGACATTTTTTCACATGTATATATGATTATCATCATGTTATTAGTGGGACATATATCTTCCACAATACATTGGGTAATGATTAATGTTATATGATATCAAAGGTTACATGAGAGGGTATCCAAAGATAAAAAGAGGGTACATGGGATGTTATCCAAACCTGAAAGAGGGGAATCATTTGTTATATCAACCCCATATTATGGTACATGTGAGGCTATATGACACCCAAGTCAGGTACCCAGGTCTTCATACAAATCCAAACATGTTATTATTATCAAAATTTGGTATATGGGAGGTTATTCCATACACAAATCTAGTAAACATGATGACATACAAAGACTAACATGTTATTATTGTTTAGGTGAGTATACATAACAAATGATTTTCTTTAAATTTATAGATTCACAAAATCAATGTCTTATGATAATGTTATACACTCTTTTCTCATATTATTTCATTAAATTATGATTCAATACATATTAATTACCTATATTTATTCCATGAAACATGTTGATTATATATGATATACAATTTAGGTTTTTCATAAGTTATTCACATGTTCTCAAATACACATGATCATGTTTTATTGATATATCCCTTTTTTAGCATTATTGAAAATTTGATTTCACTGTTGGATATTATTCATTTAATTGGGATATAATTAATGTTATAATGTTTTCATATTTATAGTAAGGGTTGTAGTTTTAAGGAATAAAGTGGGAGATAACTTAGATCACCTGTAGACCTTTTTTATGTGTCTCTATTTTGAAATAAACTATACCATTAAAATCATCAAGCTTGTGATTTTGTATTATAATAAACATTCATCTAATAAGATAAAATATATATGTGGGTGTGATAGTCCTAGGTTGTAGTAAAATCATTCCTATTTTTGTTCAAGTAAATAATGAATTGGTAAAATTATGAGTTTTAGTAGATTTGAAAATTGGAGAACTATTTTATTAGGAAAATAATTCACATAGATTGTATGATACATTATTTTTTATAATATCTAATGGTATTTCATATTCTAATACCAAATTTATATTTCATATCAAATTTAATTGTGTTAATTTGTGTTATTTGATATATCTAAAATATCATATACATACCAATTCTTACATTTCGGATAATAAATCATCAAGATTGCCTTTAATCAAGTGTTGAATGTCAATTTGGATTCACAATAATTCATAAGTTAATCCCATAGGACAAAAATATTCTTAGATACTAGAGAATTATTAAAATTTTCAACATGAACTGTGTATTAGGAGAATAAGGTTGATATTTTATACATGGATGTTATATTTTGAAGAAACATAATTTGTGTTATTCAACTTTTTATTCATTGTATAAGTGTGGTGGCGGTAATGTTACATTTCTTTATAATTTTTAATGATATTTAAATGTTTTTTGTTTCTTTGGAATTAATATATCTATTTTTGAAAATTATTTTCTGTTAAATTTTTTCTAAAATAATTTAATAATTATTTCCCAGATATGTGATTATAGAATATTTGTTTAATTTTTAGATTTTGAAGTGTATCATTTTCACGGAAAAATCCATTCCAATTTATGAAAAATGAAAAGAAAATATATCTTCATTATAATGTTCGGAATTAACGAAAACAATTCAAGTGAATAACAATTATAAAATATGATAACATTTTGTAGTATTTTAGGTTGGAGTATGCTAATTTCATATTGACTCACATTCCTTCCATGAACAAAACTGTTTAATAGTTACAAAAAAATTAATTGGAAATTTTATTTTTTGTGAATCCTCCATGAAAAGTAAACAACACAAATGTAGATTCATTTCAATAAAATAAGGATTAACAATAGTAAAAAATGATCTTATTCATTTGGATTTATTTTGATCTATTGACACTACTTGTTTGTGGTTACGATATATTGTTTTCTTGTTATTTATTATTTTACTAGATTCACATGGTTGTGATATATTTCAGATAAATACGAAACAATAACTAATTTATAACATTATTAAAATTTATCAAAATTATGAATAACATATAATTATGAAAATTTTATGATATCATGGTGGAAAATTAATTTTATATATTTTTGAATTTTTTTTTATATTTTTAAAACAAATCTTCACCGTAAACACAACAAAAAATAGTGTTATTGACTGGTAAAAGAGAACACTTCATATATTAATTTAACCATGAAATTGGGGTTTAAACACGCTAAATATATCAAGGTAGAATCTATGATTACATATTAGCATTTTTCAATTAAAATTATGTTATTTCCATTGTATAAAAAATCATACGAGTATTGGAAGAGAATAAAACCTAAAATTGGTTTCTTAAAATTTTGGACGTATATTTTTTTTCATAAAATTAATGATTCATTAGATAAATTGGATTTAATATATTTGATTTTATTTTCATATGATAATCATATAATATTAATGCTTATATATAATATAATAAAAGTAACATAGGTGAAGAAAAACATATTAATTTTATGCTTGATGAAAACTCCTTGAATAAATGAGATGATAAAGTTGATCAACTCATGAAATATGTTGGAGATTCAAATTATTATTAATAATTACATCATTAAAAATTTCACATATTACGGGGGAAAATATTTTTTCTAAATAAGAACATGTTCATAGAAAATCTTGGAATATTCATAATGATCATCTTATAGATAGTTTTATTGTTAATGATGAATCATATGTTAAAACTAGAATATGTATTAATAATATTTATGTTTATAATGATTTTATTTCTAATTTTGTTCATAATAATATTACCGAATATACAGATGATGCTAAATTGATTATTATAATAATGTATTAATAAAATAATTTTATTATGAAGAGTTTTTAGTCATTAGTTTCTCTACTAAATAATTCTCATATAATTGGAAGAAAGTGGATCTTTACAACATGATTTATTAATGTGTAAATATAATTAATAATAAAGACAGACTAGTGGTTCAATTTTCTCTCAATAAGAAGGAATTTACTTTCTGGAAACCAATGAACCTATTGGTATGTTAGAATGAAATGATATATTATTATATTATGTTTCATTTTATGTTTATAAATTATTTAAAATGGATGTCAAAAATTCTTTTATAAATGGATCCATTATTGAATAATTTATTGTCCAAAAACCCCTTGTATTGAAAAATAAAACCCTCCAATCATGTTTTTATGTTCTATAATGTCTTATATGTTTTTAGGTAATCACATTATGTTTGGTACGAATGGTTGACTAATTTTCCATTGATAAAAAATTGAAAAGGGAAAAGTTGATCCACTATTAATTATTTCAAATAATTTAATGTTATTTTTTTATTAAAAATTTATTTTGAAGATATTAAACTTTTTAAACCAATAAAATCTTGATCGGATCTAAAAATAGTCATGCCCCACTCCCAATAGAAAACAATGAATACCCCATCGATCCAATTATCAGAGACCAAAAAATATACTATCAATTCGATCCATACGAGGAATCATCTAGTCCATCTTGATATAAATGTTAAGAGTTTTATAATTGAGAACTAGAAATATTCAAGTGATCTTAGTATATGATAGAATTATAATTAACGAATGACATTGGATTCATTGATGTCAATTCATTCTTATTGGAATACTAAAATCAATTAAATAAAAAATATTCATATTATGATTCAAAAAAACAACTATAAAGGATGATATACATGAGGGAGATACACTAATATCAAATAAGATAGTCACTAAAGATAATGTTAATGTTATGGTATGTATCACAATCATTGGAACAACATTGGTTTTCTTGGGAGAAACATCTACTTGGTAATGAAGCTTCATTTTTGAATCATGTTGATATAACCCATTAGTTGATGAAATATCTAACTTCACCATTTTATGTATAGGAGAAGATGATCATGTACCACTATTGGGAGTAGAAAAAACTTTGAATAAATTATTTATTTTGAATGAACTACTGATTGTTTCGTAGATGTTATTTTCTTCAATACAATCCCATTTCAAAATCCAAACCACGTAACAACGGAAGTAATTTAATCAGCCTTTTCCAAGAACTATATAAGGTATGAATGATAACATTGGTGTATATCCACAACGATACTCATTATGTGGCCACTTTTCAAGGAAGGAATTGAATTATCCACCATTGGTAAAAAAAATGTACAACCATTATCCATGACTTAATTGTTAGGCTATGTTCAATAATAAATGCTCTATCTAGCATATAAACATATGATGTGAGATTCATTAAGATTATATGTGATCAAATATCTAGTCCGAGACCCAAATCAAACCATTGACCCCTATGTTTTTCATTAGATACATCCACATGTGTAAACTGAACATGCTCAAAATCATCAACAGGAAACACAAAATATCTACAAATATTGTCAGGTCATCAACTCAAAAAAATGATGTAGGAATCATTAAATCAATTAGATAAATCATTTTAATGATATTTAAATGTAATCAAAACTAAATTAGATAAAATACTAGAAATAGGTCAATTAATTCCTCATGAAATGATTTCTTAAATAACCATGGAAACTTAAGACATATTTCGATGAGAGTTAGAAATGGAAAGAGTCATAAAAACAACTTATGTCCAAGTAATATAAACTTATACCTACATATATAACCCAATACTCACCTAAATCAATAGATGATTCATAAGGTACACCTATCAAGTAACTTTTTCATGAATCTAACAATATACCCTCGTATATAGATACTCGATTTGGACCTTACATTGCCCGAATGGAATCTCTAATACCAACAGGTTGGTAACATGAAACTATCATAAAAAAATAGTGTGGAATTATTTTTAAAAACTAATTAACACCAACCTGTTAATCATTTTATTAAATCTGGGTATTTTAAAAAAATCATCATCGATAAAGTAACATAAAAAGATTTATATCCCAAAATAAAACATCATTGGAACAATACACTAATCTTATAAAATAAAAAATGACAACATACTCAAGTACCAAATTGATATCCCCTATGTAATTAGTATACCAATTGTTTCACCTATAACCTCCATCATTCTAGGTCCCCTGAATTAAGCACACCTACCTCTTCTTAGAGAAACCTTCCATTTTTCTGGACCTATCATAACATAATTTACCAAAATAATAATGAAAAGGTATGATGTGATATAAATATACGCTTAAAGTCTTAACAATTATTCCTTAAGCAATTCCATTACAGTAAACCATTTTTTCATTATTTTAAATACAACCATGCATAGAAATAAATTTAAATATTTTCAAAAATACATTATTTCAACTCATGGAGATTTTCCTTATATATAAATGAGGTTAAATAAACATTTTAAATAAATCATTTATATAAAAAATATGGTATGAATAAATTTTTTCTTTATACAATGTAATATTTTATTTAAAAAAATCAATAAAATTTATCTTTAGCCAGAATTTATTTTTTTTCTACTACAATTATCCTCTTATTAATCATTTACTGAACATGGATCAATGTGCATACAAGTCCCTTAGATAAAGCTGTTATGACCCATCTCCTCAATAGTGAAATTGTATCTATATTATATTTTTATAGTGTTTCCACTGTTAACCCATATATACGGGTTAAATTACACTATCCTTATCCATTTCCAGTACATACTATACATTTATACATGTGATTGTAAAGAATAAATTAATCAATCCTGGGAAATAATTTTTTCAAATAAATTATATTACACATTTCCAATGCCCAATACTCAATATCTCATATGAAATTAAATTAAATGACCATATCATTCGTTTTTATCAACTCATGCCTCTCAGATTCATCATTCATTTAAATTCAATTTCATCAATCATAAATGTCATATCATTTCCCATTTCAATCCACCATTTTTTCTCCAAATCCACCCTACATTTCAAATTACATTTACATTGGGTATTTTTCACAATTACATATGAATATCAAATCCATAATTAAATCATTTTTTGATAAAGGGCATGAAAAAAAATTGACAACTCATCCAAAATTAAGTAAAAAAATTTGGGCTTTAATTATATGGTAAATACTTTAGGAACAACGTATTATTAGTCAGTGATCAAATAATCACATAAAATAGGAAAAATCTAATGAATATTGAATGGTAAGAATATTAATAAGGAATACATATATTATAACCCATCAATATCAAACTATGATTCAATAAGAAATCATGAGATCACACTGTTATCAAGAATAAATAATGGAAAGAAGGAGATTCACTGGGTAGGGATCCTCACTAGAGTTTATATTCCAAAAATAAATTCATTGAAGTTGTACATTCACTCAAATCCTGTTCTTATAATACTTGGTATCTTTGGAGTTCTTCTAATAAAATTCCAAAACAAAATTATCCACCATTGCAAATAAAATAATTTGGCATGAGTGATTTACATTACTAATCTTGTATTTATGTTGTAAATGACCATGATTCATATATAATTAAATATGAATCTAATTGGGTTAAATTAATATAGTGTTGTTATTTCATGTTTTATATCATAGTTTTATAGTGTAAACTAGTTTGCAACCAAAACTAGTTTCATGGCATGTTCCTTATAACACATTAATTTTCTAAATAAATAATTTTTGACATTAGAGCTTCATGAATGCAAAAAGGTACATAGGTTTTGTGGAAAATATCAAAAATTACATGAAACATTAAAAACATGCTATTAATGAACACAATAGCATACATTTAACATGATGTTACAACTAGAATAGTAACATTATTATTAGTAATAATAACCATAGCATAAGAAACGCTTACCTGACAATTGGAATTGAAAAATGGATAAAAATATATAAATAAAATATATATATTAATAATCATTATTATTTTTAATGACAATAAAAAAATAATGAAAAAAATATCTATAAAGAATTAAGACTCAATGAAATTATATAAACTTATTTTAATAAAATTTATTTTAATGTATTTCGTAAATATCATACTTTCATATTTAAAATTACAATTAACTATGGGACAAATTTATTTTGATAATATTTATTTAATTTTTAGAATAATCAAATTGAAAATTAATGAGTCTTAATTAATTATATATTTATGAAAAATACTAATTTTTATTTGAATAGTAAAAATATATATTCTTCAAATACTACATGTTTTTTTATATAATAATGATATAATAAGGAAATAACAGATTTAAATTTTTTATATCAACCCAAAATGAACATGATAGAAAAAAATTAGATTTTAATTTTTAAAAAATTTATTTATAATAAAAAAAATGTTATTTATAATGTAAAAAATTCTAAATTGTCCCTCAAAATTAACATTTTATCTTTTTTCCTATTTATTTTTCTCATAATAATAAAATCAAATTATTTTTGGAAAGTAAAAAAATAAATAATTTTTCCCAATATATTTCATAATGTTATAAATATAACAATTTAATGGTTTTAATGGATATTTTAATCATTCATTATGATAACCTAGAAATACACATCTCAACATCTATAGAACCCCCCTATCCCACACCTATAAAAAAACTCTACCTCACGTAAAAAATTCTTAATATCCTTCAAAATAAAATATCTTATGCCTATTTGAATCCTTATCATCATTATAGATCTACTAAAAAACAATAATTCATGTATTTTTTATCATTAAATAAAGAAAACTACGAGAATAGGGTTTGGTTTCACTATATTTTTCACCAATTTTATTCTTATATTTTAATTTTCCATATCCAATTCAAACACAAATCATTATAAAATAATCTCAAATTAGGTTAAAATTATTATTTTTTCAAATAATATAATTATTATATTTATTCCAAATTTTATTTCATACTTATATCCCTCCTCTTTTGACAATGTCCCGCCAATGGTCTATTACCCACATAAGAGGATATTCCCAACTATATACATTTCACTATCATTATTAGTCGATATTATGAATTTTATATAATATGTAAATATTTAATTAAATTTATTTTAAGAAGGTGTAATTTATTTTAATATTATATAAATAACCATGAATATAATTTAATAAAAACAAAATGTGATAATGTAATGAAAACTTGACATCAAAGATAATTAACTCTTTATAAAGAATGTAATATTATAGAATAAAATAATTATATTGAAAAAATATTGTAATAAATTAATATAATTTCATTCATTAATTAATAAAATTAATATAATGGATTTTCAAATGATATGACATAGAATGGGATTTATGGTAAAGGGATTCTCAAACACAACTCTTTTTTTGAGTTATCTTCTATTACATAATATTTTCATACTATTTGTTGTTATAATATATGTATTATTTACTTTAAATATTATTAACTTTCTCATTAGGGTGATATAAATGTTTCAAACGTGAAATTATTATTTTTAAGACAAATATAGTGTTATTTAAAGTAATTTTATTTTTTGATACACTATAATGCCTCATCTTATATTTTTTTGTACCTACATATGAATGATGATGTTGCTTGAAAAAATAGGATTTCCCATGATCATTTAATAAATCCAATTCTTATTCAGGTATGAATTATTTAATAAAACATCCATTCCATTCCATGAGTTTATTTTATTACTATGAATTTTTTATGTTCTATTTCACTGTGGAATGAATTATTATGAGTATTTTATAATGTTATCGGTGGGACATAAAATATATCACCCTCAAATTATTTGGATAGTGTGATACCTATCATGATATAATGTTTAATATTTATGAATCTCATGTTATATTTATTGAAGATTATTACGTTACACTTTATATTCATAAATTATGCATGATCATGATTCTATATTTGGTCACAACTATGTTTGGTATTTGAAAAAATGTTATGATGCCTCGTTTTAATAAATATAAAACATTCCAAGATTTTTTCAAATGATTAAATCATTCTTATGTTGATGACATAATGTTTATGATTTGATGACGATAATTATTCTCTCTCATGTACTATTGATTCATGTCTCTTATCCATATTTATTATCCTTCCCTATAGTATGATTTTTTCTCACCCATTTCATTAATTTAATTCATTTTTTGATTATATTTACTCTAGATAACATGATATATTTTAATTGAATAATTTATAATTATTGAAATAAGGATTAATTTTAATTATTTATATGGGATGTATAAACCTAATTTTTAAATGATATTAATAATTTAGATAATTTAATGTATTACAATTTTTGATTACATTAAATATGATGTGATAATAATGTATAAAAAATTAATATTTATATACTCAATTTCTTGGAAATATTAGTTACATTTAAAAATTTTTAGGATGGTCAATAAATTTTAGGTTTCTCTCGTGCTTCTCAAATATCTTTTAATATCATAATGGTTTATAAATATAATATTTTGATATGAAATAGTGATATCTCATTGACATAATGAGAAGGAATATATATAAACAAATCATAGATCTATTTTGAATATTAAATAAAAATGATATTTTGGTTATTAATGAAATAAATCATCAAAATGGAATATCAACCTTTATGTAAACATTTTATATTCTTCAGGAATGGATATAATGAGAGGTAATATGTAATATTTCAAAAAAGATATATCCAACGGATCTATATAATCTATAATTATATTCATAGTAGTATATAGAATATTATATTAATGTATTTTATAAGAGTTTTAAAACAATTGAATATGAAATAGGATTATTAAAAAACCATGCCTTACATGGTAACATAATAAAACATGAAAATAGAATCATAGGACCATATAATGCTCTTATATTTTCGTTATAGATGGAAAACAGAGGATAAATATTTTATGTGATTCTGAAATTAAGGATAATGGCATAATTTTTGTGTATTTGTAATACTGGGGTATTTTTTATTAATATAAACAAATTTAGTTAATAAAATACTATACCATTAGACTTCTGATGTGTTTAATGATAATATCCAACAATACAAATTTCATGATCTGGTGCGAAAAAATAAATTGCAAATATGAACTAACATTTTCAATAAAAAAATACAAAATCAAATTGAAATAATGGATTAGTTTCATAAATAGGGGCATTTAATGATTAGTGTTTTAGAGTATTATTAAAAACACTTACATAACATTTAAAAAACTCATCTATAAAAATAAAATTTATATATCTCCCAAAATTTCTTCATGTCATTATCTCTTCATATAATTATCCACCATAAATACATTCTTCATAACCAGATGACAAGAAACATATGAAAAGTTTTACATCATTTCTTATGTTTCGTAAACAATGGGGATATCAATTATATCAATATTATAAAGCATAAATACATAAACAAAACATTTTGAAATTGTATCATGTGTATCAAAGTTCATGATATAGCTTGAAGTAATAATTTATAGATGTTCATAAATTTTTTTTGAACATATTATCTAAGAGAATAACATAATGAATAATATTTTGGATTATATATAAGCATATATAATCAGTTGTATATTAGTCAAGGCTCATTGAAAAGGCCATCATAGCAAAAAAAATCCATTACTAAATTGATACCAATCCTCGTTATGTCCTGGTATTACTAAACATATGATAATTCTATTATGAAATTATAAAATTAAACAATGTTTAATCCCTTTCAAGACCTAAATTACTAAGTTGATTTTACCATTGTTCCAACATTGTATTAATAAACCACGTTTACAATTGTTCCAGTCCAATGTTACTTAATCAACATCACGTCTTCTTTCAGTCACACCTATCACATGAGATATTAATCATTCCCCACTGCATTTAAGGGAGATATAGTTCTCACTATTTATATAATTTAAATCATACATATTTTTTCTATAAGAATAAAAATCATTCATCATATTAGAACCCAAGGGATGGAATGGGTTTTATAAATACAAATTATGGATAACAAAACCTATAGATACAAAATTGAGTTTCATATATAGCATTATATAATCAAAATATACCATTATTATAATGAATAATAATTGTAGAGTTTAATAACATACCTAGTAAAAAAGTACCATAAATTAATTTTATTGTTATGTAATATTATTTGGGATGATCACTTGAAAATAATTATTGAGAATAATATCCATTCTAAATTGATTTTTTTTTCATTTCATAAAATGATCCACAATATTAAGAGGTAGCATTTTTTTAAATATAACACTTAAATCATGTATAATAAATTTCAAATAATTATTTTTTTATGATGTTGGAATTTTCTGTTCATTCCATATAATTTAAAGAACATTCCTTTTTTTTCTTTTGTTGTCAAATTCACAATGCACCTTGTTTGGAAAACTGATAAATGATTCATTTCAACCCATTTAGTAAAAAGATAAAAATGGGTTAAAATAAATTCAAAAATACATAAGAGAATAGTAAAAAAAGTGATTTTTTACAAATTATGAAATTTAATGTTGATATAAACTTAAAGAAACATAAAATGAATCATTCATTAATATTGATTAAGTTATTAAATAAATAATTATCACATAACAAATAGTTGGATAATATTCACCATAAAGCAGATAAAACAATATGAATATGAAAATACCATAATATTCATTATAAAAATAATAAAATACATTAATGTGTACTATATACACCCCATATAATAAACATGTAATGTATAAGGCTTGTGTCTGACGAAAATTAAAGTGAGACCTAAATCCCTTAAAGTAAGTATTCAATTTCTCGGTATACTCTAAAACAACATGCATAATAAATATAACATTTATATACATATTTCGAAAAACCATATTCATATATATAATATAATATAAGAGTTTACACCACTATCTTATTAACTATTCTATGATAATGTTATGTTCTCTGTAATAAGGGCCTGATTTTCTGTTATTGTTTTTACTTTTTATTACTTGTAATAATACATTGATTTTTAATTTCATTATATCCATAATTATATACATGATAAAAATATAATATAAACAATTAGTATATTTTTTATGTAGATTAATAATATTTAGATATATAAAATAAAATTCATTGTTTTTGGAGACGGTATTCCAGACCTACGTATGAACATTTTTTTCATCTTATAGTATTATTAAAAGAAAGAAAAGTATATATAATCATTATACATTAGTTTTAAGGTTATATTTATTATATATATATATACTGGCCAAATTCATCCACTTTACTTTACATGTAAAATGTAGATGAGAAATGAATCAAATTGCTTCGTGGAGATGGTAATCCATAGGTACACATGGGAAATGTAAAAATATAAAAAATAATTAGATGAAAAATGGTAGATATGATATAATCATTATATAAGTATAATCATTTCATAAATTATATATATAAATAGTAATCACATCACAATTACCACTCATAAAATATGGTGATGCAAAAAAATTGTTATATCTACGTGGAGAGGGTAATGCCTATGCATTCATGATCGATATATTCAACTCTTGTTCGATGAGAATGGGGATGTACATTGGTGTGTTAATATTTTAAATATTTTATTCTATTGATGTTAATTAATTCATTATTTTATGATATATATCATAGATTTAGAAGAGGTATAAAAGAGGAGAAAATGAGAGTGATCAGTTTGAGAAATTACATCTTCTTTAAAATGACTCGTTTATATCTCCTCAAAAGTACTTCATAGTTGGATATTTTAGAAGCCCAGAACCTCTATAATGTTATGAGGAAGGTTTATAAGATAATTTTTTTTGATTTGGTTGATATATAAGGTTAGTTGTAATGTGAATAAGATAGGGTGTATCTCCCATTTTAAAAATGAGGTGAGGTGCACTTGATGATTTTTAAAAAATATTTATTTAAAATAATTAAAAACTATATTTAAATACCTCAAAAATAAAATATATTGAATGATTAGAATATTAATGGTTTTAAAATCATAAAAAAATATATTTTAGACTTGTTTTCTTATTATCTTAAACATTTTCAATTTTTTAACTTGTATATAATCAAATTCACCTTTAACAATATTACAAACTAAATTAATTTTAAAAAACATTCATCTTTTACATAAATGGTGTAAATTTTCAATTATTAGACAATTGATACTATTTTATAACTTATCTTAATCACAATGTAATTTTTAAATATTTTTATTATTTTTGAATAATCAAATAATATATTATTTTCATTAAATATAAATTGTGACTATTTTGATAATATTCATTACACTAACGTTAAGAAAATGTAATTAGAAAGATATCATGAAAATATATTTAATACACCCATAATATGAATATTAAATTCATGTATAATATATATTAATTAAAATTATATTTCCTTCAATATTTTCAATATCATTTAATTGATTATTCAATTAGTTCAATAATTAATGTAGTTATTTAATAACTAATAATTATAATAAAATTAATTTGATAAATAAAAATAATTTATCAATCAAAATAATATATACTTTCTAATATATCTTTCTTAAAAACATATATTATAGAATTTAAAATTATTAAAACATGTATGTAACTACATTATTGTTTCATTAATGAAAATATTATAAATGTTATAATATTTACCATGTGACTACAAATTCAATTAATTATACCCTTGTTTGATAACAATCAATATATACTCAAATAATAATATTAAGACATGAATTTTTTCCTTTCATTGGTTCATATGAATTTAATTAATGCTAATTTATTAATTTTTTATATGCTTGCAAATGCACAACATCAATGCATCAAAATCATTAAAGGTGATTATTTTGTAGTTAAAACTTTTAATCAATTCTAAATTATATTAATAAATTAAATAATATTAATATAATAATTTATATTAGTTAATAACATAATAACCTCCTTATGTGCCATAAAAAGAGATAATTACGACAATGAAAGTGAAATATTGTATCATTAATTTATTTTAATATTATATAAGTCAATTTAATATAAAGGAGTGCACTATACAATTGAATTTATATCTTTATTTGTTATATGATTAATTATCTTTATGCAATAAATTTATTATGTTTTAGATTAATTTTATAGTCTATATGATTTTAATTTGTAACCAAACATATCCATGTTACCAATTATCATGGTAACAAAATATAAAATGGTTACTATTCATATTTAAAATAACATAATCACAATATTTTGTCCATATAAATATAAATTTTTAATCAATTTTTAATATATTCCAACCTTTAATTTTACAAAGTAATTTAAAAAATAACTATTACAATTAAATGAAATATTTGTTTCCAGAAAATACATTTTTAAAATACAAAATGTTTTCAAAATAAAATAATTTATAAAAAACATATTAAAAAATATTTATATTGTATTCTATTAAAATTTATTATTTAAAAGTATAAAATAATCCAAAACATAATTTTTCTATGTCAATATTTATCAATAAAAAAAGTGATATCACTATTCATAAAAAATTAAATGTTTCAATGAAATACCAAAAAAAATTCAACCAAAATATATTTTGATATTCTACTACAATATAAGTGGTTTATTTTTTCCATATAGAATTTATAAAGTTTAAAACATAATATTTGAAACAAGTGCACAATCAAAATATAGAAAAATCCTTTTTAAATAAATTATTATTTTATGCTATGTATCAGATATTTTTCATATCATATGTCTATCAAATATATTGGATGTGTGTCAGAAAATTATATTGAATAAATTCATTAACATTGTGGTGTGGTTAATATTATACATTCTCTCTATTTTATCTTCCATGTTATAATTGACTTGTTTAAATAATTAGAATAAAAATTATTCTTGAAGAAAATCAATGTTGCGTGAAATACTAGACGATATAGTTTCACATATAATTATGTATTATAATTTTTTATAATATTTATAAGCTATTAAATAATTATATTCCATTAAAATTTTGCGCGGTAACATTCTACCCTACTTAAAAACAATTACCCCTCAATATTTTTTTGTGTAATTAAATATTTAATATTTGAATGCTCCATTCATAGAAAACCACTTAGTAAATATGAATACTAAAACTGCCATTTAAAATGTAATGTTGGAAATATAGTGGTAACCCAATGTAACTCTCAAATTGGAATCCATATATGATAACATTGGTGGAAAATTAAAACTTGTACTTTAAATAGAAATAAAAATGTCATGTTTAGACACAGTGTGATATCGAATATAGTTAGTATAAGGTTTTTGATCAAAAAATACTAACAAAAAATGCATGAAAGAGTTCATTGATATCTCAAAAAATTATGATAATGGGAAAAAATACGTTAAAGACACTTTTTCCTAATGATTAATAATATTTATAATAAGATATATTTACTTGATTTCAGCACAATCTCACCCATTATTGTTCCTTGAACAATTTCAACATAATATCTTATTATATGATATAATGGTTTATTTATCACTCATGATTTATTAGTAGATCATCATATCCATAATTATAATTATAGACCATTCCATCGGAATTTTTTAATAATATCGGTTTCACAAGATATCCAATATAATTAAATCCTAATTTGGTGAAACAATACATTAATATATAATAAATACATTGAATTTTCATATAATACATTTCAGAAATAGATATTCTTGTAACCCATACGAATGGTGACTGTCCAAATTTTTTGAAAAAATGTCACTAAATCTCAAAAAATCATCATAATAATGATCACCCATATATCCTAAGGTAGCTTTTGTTTGTAACATACTTAACATGTTATTACCTTCATCATGGTATCTCATCAAACATGATAATTACCAAAATTACAACATATCAAAAATATAATCATATATTATTTCAAAATATAATTCAACCATTATTCCTCGGATAAAATCCCATAGTGATATGTTTTCCCAAATCATATACGGTTTCCAGAATAGTGTACATCAACAAAATTAATAATAATCACATAACTCATAATAAATTTATAATCATATTCTTATATATATGATATAAAATATGTTTCTATAATAAAAATAACATTAATTCATAAGATAATTTAACATAAATGAAAATTCAGTACTAATTTTTACTTCATGAAGGCCAGTGTTAGATGATACACGCTGATCACGCTTTAGTTTTTGGTTCAATCCCTATGGATTTTTTAGACATGATTGCTCATCACCAATCCTGCTGTTTTTCTTATTCAAAAACTATATCTTTATAAAAATCTAAAAAAATGAAAAACATCCTAAAAAATTACCATAAGAGATTCAAAATTAATGAAATTTTCATCCTCAAAGGTTACCTCTTACCTTTTTTTGAATCTCATGAATGTAATAACCCATAATTACCTCAAAAAATGTCAAAAATAATATAAATAGTCACTCTTAAAATTTTTATTATAGAACCTCAAAATGGGTTTTAAAATACTATGAACTTATGGTCTTATATAACCATTATGGTGTCTATAACTATTAATATTAAATATCATCAAAACTTTGAATTATCTAAAGTCATATAAAACCAACTAAGATACCAAATGTAACATACTTTAATACACATATGTATATCTAATGATAATGACATAAAATTTTACATTGTGATAGAATATATTTAATAATAAAATACTACATGAAAAGGAAATAATGTATCGGTTGCATACCTATTGTCCTTTTAGTTTTATAGTTTTAGAGTATTTGGAATAACCATTTTATATATGTTTGAAAATTACAAAAACGGTATATAAAGATAAGGAAATATATATATATCCAAAAATTTGTTCAAATATGGAACTATTATTTGACATATCCTTCTTAATAACATTCTTCATATCCTGAGTAAAATAATCATATGAAAAGGGTGATCTTAGATTCTTTGGAAGGAAAACAAATGATAAATCAATGATAACATAATCATAAATCGTATGTACATAAAAATATTGAAACTCATATATCGTATATCAATGATCCTGATATCATGTCATGGAATAAATCAAATATGTCCATAATGAATCAATGAAAATGTTCCATGGGATCTTATAATAAGATATGAAATTGTGGTATACACAAAAGCATGGAAAATAATTTCCAAATTAGTTAAGGCTTATTTCCAAGACCATAATTGTGGATGATGTCCTTCACAGAATTGATTTCACTCCAACATTCAGTCTTGTATTACTGACTTGATTTTACTCTAGTTCTAGTCATGTTTTACTGAATGGAGTTTACTCTCATCCCAATCCTATATTAAGGAACAATTTTTAGTCTTGTTCCAGTCATTTTTTACTAATTCATGTTCACATATTGTTTCAGTCATGCCTATGTCATGAGATATAAATCATTACCCAAAGGATTTGAGGTTGATATTTGACTCATCCATCAAATAATGTAATCCATACAAAGGTCTTCCCTAATAAAATAAATCACTAAATACTTCATAACCGATGGAAGGAAATGGTTTTCATAAATATCATTCAATTATAACATAACGCATGGAAAAGAAATGGGTATCATAAATATCATCTAAAATAAACATAAACTATTTTTATATTGAATAATATTGGTATAATTGAATTACATTTATGTCAAAACATAATAAATATTTAGAATATGATAATTTATATGGAAAATAGTATTCATAAATAACATGAAAATAAAAATTAAGTAAAATATCCCTTTTTATTGAATTTTTTCAATATGAGGCAATGTTTGAAAATAAAAAATTTATTTGAATATAAACTTATAATAATGTAATGTAATATTCAATGAATGATTTCATCATGATGGGAGAAAATTTATTTCATGATGTATATGATAAAAAACGTTCCTTTCATAATTTTTTCTGAAAGGTCACAATGTACCTCATTTAGAAAATGAATCAAATGGTTCCTTTGAAACAATGTAGCAAAAACAAAAATATGGGTAAAAATTACATTAAAACTATAGGAGTATAAAAATAAAATTTTTCAATTATTATTAAATAATCATGGACATGAAAGTTAAATATTAACCAACAGAGACTAAAAACGAAATAATCCCAAATATTTATGAAGTTGTATAATAAATTAACATCTCTTTATAATGACATGTATCTTATTCCAAATTAAAGAAATATATCAATATTAATATTAAAATATCATAATATTCTAGATAATAATCATAAAATATAGTCATTGGGATTACATACACCATGTAGAATAAAAATGTTATGCTAAGTATTATGTCACATTGAAATAAATGTGAGACATTAATCCATTACCTTTTGTGTTTAATTTTTTTGTATATATTAAAAACTAATATATAATTAATATAATGTTTTTATAAATATAAAAAATACACTTATTCATATATATAAATTATCATATAATAATTTTCGTTACAATTTTATTAACAATTTGATGATAATGTTATGTTTTGGGAAATTACTTCTTTCTTTTTTGTTAATGTTTTGACATTTTATTCCTTCTATTCTTAAAAAAATAATGATTTCATCATATTGAAAATTATATACATGATATAAATATCATATATAGATATTTATATATTTCTTATATATTTATTCAGGGTGATTCATAAAATTTTAAGATAGAAAATAAAATACGCTATTTCGAGATACAATAGGCATTACATACACATGGAATTTGTTTTCATTTTCTTATCTTATTTAAAAACTAAAAGTATATTTTATCATTACTTTATAATTATTATTTTATATATATCATATTTATTCATAAAATTATTCCTTATTAACATCAATGTGATATTTAAGTGAAAAATGAATCACATCACATCATTGTGATGATATGCCATACGTATACATGATCCGCATTATCATTTCTAAAATGATTAGATGGTAATGTGGAAGATATTATATTGTCCTTAATTAAGTGTATTTATTTAATAAACATCTTAAATAAAATCTAAATTCATTATAATTACAACTCATAAATGATGGTGATGGAAAATGAATTGTATTACATTGTGGAGTCGGTAAGTTGTACATATGCAAGAGTGATATATTCATTTCACATTGGATTTGAAAGAATTGTGTAGTGATATATTTATAATAATAATGTTACATAATATTTTTTTTACTAATATTTAATTTTATGATTTATATAACATATTTATATGAGATATATAAGAGTTGAAAAAAGAGAGTGATCGATTATAGCGATTACCTTTTCTTCAAAATGAATTTTTTAGATCTCAATTAATGGACTCTATATTTGTTATTTTGGGAAGACAAAAAACTCAATAATGTGGATACATATGTTGAGAATAATTGTTTTTATATTTTGGTCAAGATAGAATGTTCCATGTGACTTGATTAAGTGAGGAATAGGTTCACTTTTTTAGTTAAGGTATGGGGGACATTAGAAATTTCCAAAAATATTAATTTATAATTAATTCAATATGAATAGAAAAACCACAAAATGGATATGTATTGTAATATAAGATGATATATGGTTTTATACTCATCAAAAAAATATATTTTAAACATTTTTTGGCATGATTGTAAACATTATTATTTTTTATGAAACCTTAGTTAACATATTTTATTTTTAACTATGGTAAAAAATTATTTAACAATAAAACATTGTAATTTTTACATATATTGTGTAGATCTTCAATAAATATTCGATTAATAATATTTTAGAACATATCATATTATATATTTAAATTTTGATTTATTCTTATTTTTTTATTATTTAATAAAATATTATTTTCATAAAATAAAATTATTGTAATATTTACAAATTTTTTTACATTGACATTAATAAAATATAAACGACAATATAAAAGTGAAAAAAGCATTAAATACAACTCTATTATGTCATAATATCCTTTAAATTTTATTTATCAAATACATTATTTCAAATTACATGTATTTTAATAATTTTAATATCATATATTTTATTTTTTAATAAGTGGAATAATTATTGCATCACTATTTTGTAAATATTTAACGTAATTATTTATTCAATAAAAATTTTAAATAACTTAATAGGATAAATATTAATATATTATACTTCCAAATAATATTTATAGTCGAATATTACAATAATAAAACCATATATAAAAATTACAGTTACAAAAACATGGATGTTAAAAGTTTGACCTTAGATTAAATAAAATTTTGTAAATGTCATAATATTTGTAGATATGTCTCAATATGGTCTTTAATTAGACACTATAGTGATTATGATTAATCTATAACAAAAAAATAATATTAATTCTATTATTTCAGACATTTAATGGTTATTAAAATTTTTACTAATGTAATTTTATTGATTTAGCATCTGTTTGGATTCCTTAATTGGAATCCAATATCATGTAAATTAAATAAATCTAAAAGAAACTTAACTCATTATTCATGAAATAAATGAATAAAACTAATAGATTATATAACCATAATAAAAAATATACTTTCATCAAAATAACCCATTAATCCATTTAAATAATACTTAAACAATGATATATTACCTAAAAATAACTCTTAATAGATAATGAGGTCCAAAACAACAAATTATTTACCAATTTATTTAGAAGGAACCTATTAGGAATTTTATCAAACAAATGTTGTTAATTAAAATCCATTTCATGTATGTATAATGAAGGAAGTGATCAGATGCCCAACATTTATCAATCATGGGAAATAACACCACATATAAAAAACATAACATCTTCTAAAAAGGAATTTATAATTTTAATTTAATTAAAAATTTATTTTTGATATCCTGATAACACATGGAATTAAAAATATAAAATATTCAAAAAAAATAGATTCCTGGATTAGGAGAAATAACTTTAATTTTCATAAAACCTAAAATGATAGGTCATTTAAAAAGTAGTAGATACCGTAAATATCAATATACCCTTCTATAGAAATATTTTGAAAGCCCAGTTTTGGCCAAAATGAAAATTTCCGAAATGTATAAGAAGAAATTTGAGATAAAATAGATGAAAAATGGGAAGAATGTATGTTTAATATAAAATGGATTATTTAACTTGATGAATATTGGAGAAATATACCATGGATGAAAGGAAATAATGGTGTATAAGGTATAAAATTCCACTCAGTATTCAAATTAATGGAGAATAATGAAATAAAGTTTTTCTGCACATTGAATCACCAATATAATAAAATACCCTTCACAAATATGACTCGTGGTTTATTAAAATATTTGTAAAACTCTCAAACCACACTTGATATAGAATTATCTTCCACAACAATGCTATATTATATTATGTTAAACCCATTTATGAAATTATAAGAACTAATATAATATATTTGAATAAAAAAAATATGACTCCCCATGAGGAAGAGATAACGGATAATTTATATCATTCCAAATTTACATGACTACTTGAAGAGACACCCTATGATATTACATTATTTTCGGTAAATGAGATATGATGTCAATGTATTTTAAAATGTTAGATAAACATCTTGGTAAAAATACATACTCTACCTATTAAACCAATGTTAATACAAAATATTATATGATAGTCTACTAGTATAAAATTGAATAAATCCCAATGATTACATTTACATATCTGAGTTCTTACCATAGGGATGAGTGTAGCAAAAGGTATCCCCATTATGTAGGGCATTACCTAAATTTATTGAAGTAAATAAGATCACACTCTCAATTAAGGAACACAATATAGAGGAAAAAAACTACCCAGAACATATATTAAAAAATTTGAAATAGAGAATGAAATATGTAAAATATCATAGATTATCCCTCTTATATGATTGGATGTTCAAGGATAATTTCTGAATCATGTTTTGGGTGAAGTATCATTTCCATGATTTAAGATATATATTTAATTTTTAATTTATATATATTTATATAGAAATAAATTTGGAAATAATAGTTATTTACATATACAACATGATTTAAATAATGAGAGGAGTTTATTATTGAAAAATCATTACTAACACATCAAGACTAACTATACTGAATGTCCACGATCGATAAAAATTTAACAAAATCCACTTACATCATCTTTGGTGACCCACACAAAAATTTAAAATATGGAACTAAAAAATGAACATGGAATTATTTATGTCACCTATTTTAATTATATTCTGGAAGCAATAATTAATAAACAAATCCCAGTCAAGAGACAATGCACCCATGAAATAGGAAAAACATAAAATTTTAAATTCAATTTAATTTTTATAATCACATTTTATTCTAAATAACTCCATGATAATAACATTAATATTACTCCTTATTTAAGGAAATCCATATTATTTACCTACTGAATAGACATGTTAAACCCTTTTAATTTTTTTTCGAAATTCATAAATAAAATCAATGTTCTCTCATGAAAACATACATTTTCATAAAGTAGAAAAATATATAAAAAGTAATTATTTTAATATAGAATATCAAAAATTGTAAAAAATATATATATTATAATAGCTCTTAAATTAATATGAATTTCATTATAGGCAACATAGAATCCAAATAAGGTAGACAACTATCCGTGGAGATATAAAATCGTGCATGTTCTAGCATTACAGTTTGGAAGACTATATGATAACCATGATATAGTATATTTAATGATATATAAAATAGGTTTATAGGATACATACGGTTTTATAGTCCTTTTGAGATGACTATGTATCACTAGTTCTTCATATATGTTAAACTCAATTCAAGTGAAATATAAAAATATTCCATATAACTACAATATAAATATAAATTTTTTTATTTTAAATAAAAAATTAATGGAGTTTTTTAAATGAAACAAGTTCACATGATTAAAATCATAAATACACCTGAAATACTATTTTTATATGAAATGATTTTTATAAGGCTCATACTAATGATCTACCATTTGAGTCTCAATTATCCCATCTCTTGTTCAATAGTATTTACTAATAAATAAGATTGATATTATTTTATAATTTTTTTCAAAAAAACCTCCTCAGTCCATGAATTTAGTCAATTTTCTTCATGTTTACCAAACTTACACATTTGTTTCATTCACAGAACACCACATGTTGTTACCCACTAGAGTCACTAATTAAACAAATCAAATTACTATAAGAAAAATCTTCTTCATTCAAGTTTCTTTTATCCTAAATTTTTTATACCGCATAAAACATCCCATGATTTATCCTATCCTAATACAACTATATTATTGATAGTGGCATTCATATCAGGTAGGCTCCTGAAAAAAAATTCTATCCTTTTTTAAATGGGTAGATCCATTTAGTGATTTAATTTCCACTTTTCCTATTACTTTATATTAATTTTCACCCCCAAATGACATTTATGTTTACATAATTACTATAAAATTGGGTCCCTTGACATTATTGTGTTTGTTTTCGAAATTTTTTTTTGTTGAGAATTTTAATAAAATTCATGGATACTATTGTATTTTTAAAAATATGTAGGATAAGTGTGAGAATAATAACTATATACGGTCTTATTCCATTTGGATAATTTTACCACTTTTTACAAATGGTATAGGTCAATTTTTTTCTCGACTTTTGATGATTTATTTGGTTATTTTGGGATATTATAAATTATGGTAAACACTATTTCAATATCGTATTCTAATGGAATATCTATGTGACTACTTGGGTGGGGTCCAATATCGTCTCATTATACCTACGGAGGATTTATTGATGAATATTAATGTTTTTATCACTTATTGTTCATATCAAATACTTTAATCACCCCTTTTGTTTTTTTCTTATCTATTTACCATAGAGATATGTCAGTGAAACCTAAAGTGTTGGGTTCTTATAAACAAGGAGTGGTTGATTTTTTCGGATAGATAATATATGGATACTGATTTAAAAATATATCTTTAAACGTAAAAATTTTCAAAAAAATTAATGCTAGTGTTTTTTTAAATAAATATTTTACATTCTATGCCATGGGTTCTGGGGATATCTTAACAAAATTTCAAATTACACATTATTTATTAATTATTATTATGATTATGTTGTGATTTTTTGTGCCATATAATTATCCAAGCATGTCATAATAAATAATTTTCATTTTTTCAATTTTATAACAACATGAAATATATTTCAATGCACCCCCTATATTTGAAAACAAATTAGAGAGAGGATATTTATAATAAAAGTAATAGTTATTGTTAGTTCTTAAACATCATTATCATTTTAATTTTATTATTTATGTAATATTTTGTGGGACTTATTATTTTATAAATGGATTTAGGGGTAATTTGGATAGAATTGAATTTTTTATTTATTTCATTGATTCAATTCATTATTATCCATAAATTTATATATATTTACTAATGTATATGTTGGTAATATGTAGTAATTTTTATTTTTTACACCAATTGAATAATCTTGTTCTAGATTCATCAAATATTATACTTATTTACAGTTAATTTATATTTTTAATTAATATGTGTTTTCAATTTGGTTTTAAAAGGTCATTTCCAAATCCTGTATGGTTTAATTTTTGTCAAATACTTGTTTAAAAATTATAATTTATAATTTTTATTACAATTGATACACCTTCATTTATTACGATTATTATTTTAAGAATATCATGAAATGAAATTATTTATGGTTTATGGATTTTGTGATTAATAAAGGGATTCAAACTAAATTTATTGGGAATGGTAGAAGAAGAATAAATATTAAGTTAATTATATTATATGACATTATCAATGATTCTTATTAGAAAATTAAAATTATTCCTCTCCACCCTTTGGAATATTTTTGGGAACCTCGTGTTCATATGTGGGTTTGATAGGAAAATTTAAACTAAACAAGTGATACCAAACTTATCAATTCAGATATGTTCCAAAATTAACTAAAACGTGATGATATCGATGTGGTTATGACCTTGATTATGGCCTTATCTTGCTGAGTGTCTAATTAATGAGAGTGAATTTAGATTATTTGATCACCTATAGTATGAGCATCCAAGGGTGACTACAACATTAAAAACCTCATGTTTCCCTCGTAATGATTCATTGTTATTCTAATTAACAAAAATTTTCGTTGACGATTAATACTTTTTAAAAAATGATATTAAATAAAATTAATTTCAATACTGAAATTTTATAATGGGTTTCTATTCTGGAAATTATTTTTATTAATCATTTATATAATATAGTTATTTTTTTCATTTTATCAATTCATTTTTGAAATTTTTTATAGTTATTATGTACTTGTCATATATTTCTTTTGTAATTCCTCGACCCTAGTTACCCAGAGTCAGTGCATTGTTACATAACATTGGTATGATCACAAGAGATGTTGTCTCAAAATAAATATTAGATTAGTAGACTTGGAAGTACTTTATTAATACATATGTTTTATATTACATCATTAGATAAAAACAACAACAACATTTTGTACCCTTTGAACACATTTATATCCCTTAGCCTATCCCTGGAGGTCAACAATAAAATAAATCATCTCATATTGTGATAAATAAAACAAGAAATGGGTGAGATAAGATTCTTATTAAGGATTAAAATATAGTATAAAAAATCCTAAATAAGAATAAACATTAAAGACAATGTATAATACTAAAACCTAAGACTTTTAATCATAAAAATCAGCATAATATGGAAAATATAAATCAAATAATTTCATTTACTAATTCACAGGGATATTCTACTTGTCGAATAATCACATGCAATATCAGTATCCAATTTCATAACATTAAAATTCATAATGCCATACACCATAACCACATGGTCAATGCCTCGTTCCCAGACTACAAATAAGAATTCTTCATGGCCTTGTTCCAACACACTAGTTTGTCTCATTAGACCTATCGATGCATCGAGGAGCTATAACGGGCTCCACCCGTCACTTAATAAGTCCAATGGATTCCTCATATAAAAAGTTTTAAACATAACATAAACATTCATATTACAACATTCATACAAATTTCAATACATTAACAATAAATCATGAGTGGAATAAAAATAACACATACATAGTAAAACATCTTAGGAAAAATTCAATACAATATTAGAGATTTGTATCATAATAAATCATCATCAAAAAAATTTAAAATCCATGAAAGGATGTTGACAGAGATGAAATCATAAATATTTGAGAGAAATATCTCTTTATATTTTGCAATAATTTTAAATTAATGTAATTGAAAATATACTTATAGTCTCATAAGTGATGTTTCTAAGGTTTTATAATGGCATGAAATAGCCACACTAACTATATAAGTAAAAAATATACCGTTTTTATTTTTGAGAAAATGGTCATAAATGATATTTTTTGAAAAAAAAGAATGATTCCTTTATAATAATTTTATAAAAATTCAATCAAGATTATAAATGAATTTAACTCATATTATAAGAAAATGAAAAAATGATTCAATGTACATTTTTATGAAATACAGATCTGGTTGATAAACAGGTCCGTGTAGATACTCTCGTATAAACTACCTTAAATAATGGAGAGATTATAGAATTAAACGTTACCATGTAATTTTCTTCGGTTGAGGGAACGTTAACTGCCAGTATAATAAATAAATCATTTTTAGTAAATTATATAAGAACCACATATAAATATGATATCATATAAGATCATTTAATTATTGCTCTATTAATGATATTTTAGTAGTGTCATCGTTTTAGGTGTTAAATTATTTGTTTTCCTATATACTTTTTGACACATAAGTCCTATTTTTTATGGATAATATTTATTTGATTAATTTACAGAATGATATTATGTTCTTAAACATTATTATCAGTCATCAATTGAACATAATTCTTGAACGGTTATGAAGGGGAATATATCTCATCGTGTTCATGGAGATGGTAATTCGTACATACAAATGTGTGACTACACAATTCAATAGATGATGGAATCGTATTAAATATGATTATATATAGTATATAGATAATAATTAACATGATATTATTATTATTTACATTAGTTATACTCATTATTATACACATCCAAATAAAGAAGTGTTTGAATAACCAACTACACCACGACATGGAGACGGTTGGTACTACGTACGCACGTATGGTGACATGTCATTCATAGTATTGTTATAATATTGAATATGGTTGTACCATATTTATAATAAAGTCTTCATATGTATATGGTACTTGATTTATTATTTTGGTATGGAAAATACAAATAAAGATAACGTGGAAGAAGAAAATAACTTTGAAAGAGGTGGTGAAATTATTTCCTCTTCTTAAGGTGTTTCCTATTGTGTGATCAAAAGGGTTATATAAGATGGATTTCATCTGAAATTAAGGCCTATAGGACGAAGTGAGGGTAGTTGGGAGGATATTTGAGCTTGTTTTGGCCGAGCCTAATGGCTTTGGAGGTGTGATATTAAGAGAAGGGGAAGCACGTTTTTATAAGAGAGGTGAGGGTCACATTAAGAAATGTTTGAAATATTATATTATAATACACTCATATTCTGTTTACAATGTCCCAAAAATGATTTATTTCGAGGATAATATGGGGATGGGTTGAAAACCATTCCTCTAATAGGTATTATACTGGATTATGTCACCATATTTACCGTATCTTTTAGATTTAACTCTTGGTTATATAGTTTCACATTTACCATGTCTCTTTGTATTTTTATATTATATGGTTAATAAAATTACTATAAAATTCCAAGAGAGTCCAACTGGTTCATTAATGTCATATCTATTATTATATATGTCCTTTGGAACAACCATATATTTTAGGACTATTATATCAATTATTATTGTAGTATTTGTTTTACAAACTCATTTATGTAAATTTTGACGGTATTTGGTATTTTGTTTTTGGGAAAGTCATAAAAACATCATAACATAGAAAACAATTTATTTAATCAACCCTACCATGGCATATTAACATTGAAAAATATTTTAATTCCTTAAAAGAAACAAATTTTATTTATTTGGATTTTTATAATATCAGTTATATTAATATTTCATTAATAATGATTTTACTGCATCATCATTGTGCAATAAATAAATTTAATTGTTTAAGGTCTAAAATTTAAAAATAAAATAATATTATGTAGGATCTCACTTTAGTTTTCTAATAAATATTTATAGTCAAATTTATCTTGTGTGTAACCCTATATTAAATTTTTTTTAGAAAACATTAAATTTATCACTTTTAACTCTTCTCTAAATAAAATAATAACAAATCATCTAATATAACCCATGTGGAACAAAAATATCATATTTTTTTCCTTAATTTTGATTTTGGCCGAATTACAATTTTCCAATATAATTAGAACATGTTTATGGTAATAATAATATCATTTTTACCTTTAATTACACTCTTTACTTTTAACCGTGGTAAAGAAAAGTCAAATGTTACTATTCACCAAATATTATTTTCATCTTATGAAACAAAATTTTCCTTACTTATATAAACTATTTCTCTTGTTTATTGAAATTAAAATCACTGAAGCCAAAAAAATACATTTTATACAAATTTGTTGACATGCCTAGATTGTGGGAAAAAGATGATAAAGAGTTCAATAAAATTATATATATATAGTTTTATTATAAAATGATTTCAAAGAATTAAATTGAAATAATATATATAATATGTTTCTATTATTATATAATAAATATTTAAATAAAATAAATAATTATTCCAATAAATTTTTCTATTTAAACAACAATGCAGTGTGTTTAACTAATCATCAAAAAATGAATGTTTTTTGAAAACTACTAGAAGTTTCCTCTATGATAATTATGATATTCCCAATCCAGAAATGAAGTATAGTTTGAAAATTAAAATTTATAAAATTGTAAAAAGTGGGAATTACTATTGATGACATCTATTTTGATTTGTCTTGGTGTGCTCGAACAAGAAGTTGCACACAACACAAGCTATTGTATTATTCAAATGGAATCATGTCGTGGAAGCATGGGGTCATACATTCTCCACTCCATCAAATAATTTCATCCCTGAAATTTCTATAATTCTACTACATAAACTGATTCAGGTTGTTATTCATCATAATTTATTCATCTTCCCATGTTGCCTCTTTAATCTTATGTTTTCTCTATAGAACATTCACTAGACCAGTTGTCTGGTTTCTCAAAACATGTTCTCGGGTATCAAAAATTTTGATATCCTATTCACAATAAGACATATTGGGTTCTAGTTATATTTCATCATAGGTGATTACATTCATTGGGTGAGACATTTATTTTCTCAATATTGATATGAGGAACACATCCTGAACATTGGAGAGTCATGGAGCCATTTACGAATGGTAAGATACCACTACAATTCGTTATAGAATTTCGCCAGGTCTGATGTACTTGTGACTTAATTTTCCTATCATACTAAATTGTATATCTCCAATCCATGGTGATACCTCCAAGAAAACATTATCACATATTGATATCCCAAATCCCTTCTTTAATTATCCGCATAGCTGTTTTCCTACATTGAGATTCTTTGACGTGGGTTTGGATAACCTTGACCTTTTCCATTGTTTCATCAACAAGTTATGGGTCTACAAGCTTTCAATCACCAATATCATCCCAACAAGTTTGTCTGTGACATCTATTTCCATATAATGCCTCATATGGCGCCATCTAAATTCATGAAATGAATCTATTGTTATAATAATATTCTACAAGTTTCAAACACTAATACCACATAACTACAAAATCATGTGGGCAAGATATAAACTTGTCATCCTAGGTTTGAATAGTCCGTTCTAATTGTTCATCAGTTTGATGGTGATAGGAAGTGCTCAAACAAAGTTAAGTATCTAGGGAATTCTAAAGAATATTCCAGAATATTGATGTAAATGGGGATCACGATATGAAAAAATAAACAGGGGTACTCCATGAATTCATAAAACTTCATTAATATATATTCTATCTAAACATTCAGGTTTTAAATCTTCTCTTATAGAATGAAAAATGGGTGACATGGTATGATTCACAACATTGACCCATATTACATCATTACTTTAGGGAGACTTTGGTAGTCCCATGATAATGTCCATCGTTATATCATCCCATTTCCACTCAGGTATGGGAAGAGGTTCCATGAATCCTCTTGAATGTTGTTTTCGAGCCTTCACACGTGGAAAAACCTGGTATCTTGACACATAATATGCAATATACCTCTTCATATTTCCCCACCAAAAATTTTCCTTCAAATCTTCAGACATCCAAGTTCTACTAGGTTGTATTGAGATATTCATGGTATGAGCATCAACCGAAACTTCCCTTTTTGGATTAGGTATATCGAAAACAAAATGAATCTTCCAAGATTTCAAAATTCAATCTCCATATATGAATTCAATCAACATCATGTACTCCAAACATTAATTTTCATTAGAAACTCCTCATCATTAGTCTGAGAACTTTTTATCCTTTCTAGTAATGATGGATTGGATTCCATTTGAAAATGTTTTAATGTTTCAATTTCCATGATTATTCACATATCCATATTTACTAGATCCATTAACATAGGATCCATTTCCAATCTCATCTTGTTCAATACTCCTTGATCCTTTCCGCTCACATCATTTTCCACCTTATTTTCCTTCCCTGACTAGTAATATATAGTGCAATAATAATCCTTGAGTAGTTAAAGACATCACATTTTCTACATGATATGTTCCTTTTATGATAAAATATGCATCAAACTATTGTGATCAGTATAAATCCCACATTTTTTCCCATAGAGAGTGTGTATCCATATTTTCAAAGAATCTATTAGAGCTGCTAAATCAAGATCATGAGTGGGATTGTTTTGTTCTTGAACGTTTAGCTGCCATGATGCATAAGCAATAACAATATCATTCTGCATAAGGGCACAACTACGTATTTTCATTGAAGCATCATTATAAATAACAAACCCATCAATCGATTATGGTAGAGTCAAGATAGAAGAATTGAATAATCTTGTCATTAGTTATTCAAAAAATTCTTCACCCCATTTTGTCCAAAAAAAATTAAACCCTTTACGTGTGAGCTTTGTTAATGGGTTTGCCAATCGGGCAAATTTATGGATGAAACACTGATAATTACCTATTAAACTACTAAAGATTCATTCTTCAATTATACACATTATTATTGTCCTTTTTTGTTTTGATTTTGTCTTAGAAGGATCAAAATATATTCCATACATCAAAACAATATGGCCATGAAAAGGAATTTTCAGATGCTAGAATTCACAGTTGCTAAACATCCCCTATAATACATATCTTATGAGTGTTTTTTGAATAGTGCGCATGTGATTTTCATGATCTTTGTAGAATTTTAATTTTACCAAGATATCATCTATAAATACCACTAAAATTTAATGAAGATATTCCTTAAAAAATGTCATCATTAGATCCCTAAAAACAGAGGAAGCATTATTTAGTCCAAAATGCATTACGGTAAACTCGTAATGCCTATACATGGTTCGAAATGTTTTTAAGGAATATCTTATTTTTTCACACACAACTAATGATATCTAGATCAAATTTCAATCTTTGAAAAATATTGTGCTCCATGAAGTTGTCAAATAATTTATCAATGTGTGGTTTGGGAGACATGTATATTATTTTTATAGCATTGATCTCTCTGTAGTCAATGAACACTCTCATATATCCATCTTTTTTATAACAAAAAGAACATTGTCTCTCCATGGAGAAACACTAGGGAGAATAAATCCATTATTACTCATTTCCTTAAGTCATTTCATTAGTTCCATTAATTCCACAGTGTCAATTCGATAATTTTTCATGGATATGGGCCTTGATCCTGGATTTAATTCATTGGAATACTTAATTTCTTATTTTGAAGGTTGTCTAGGTAAATCCTATGGAAACACATCAATGTATTCTTGCGCAATAGGTACGTCATATATTTGAACATTTCTTTTCACACCCATTGTTATTTCATTATCTTCCTCACTAATAATTGAATTTAGTAGAGCTACTATGGGTGGATCTAAATAAGAATCAGGTGCTGACATTTCTTCACTAAAGATAAGATACTCTTTATCATCATCAGATATTGTATCCTTCTTGTAGTTACAATAAATTTTCACATCATGGTCTAAAACCCAATCAATACCATGGAATATATCAAATTAAATCATTAGTATGATGATGAAATCAGCATTTAAAGAGAATTTATATGCCCTAATGGGGACTGATTCAAAAAACATGGTTACAATTATAAATCACTTAAGGGTTTTGACAGACAAATCCCTTGTTAAATAAAATTTGAAATATATTATTTTCATATCAAAATTGGAAGATATGAAACAATGTGATGATTCAGAATTAAATAAATCATTGTCTAAATTTGATTAAACCATTAAATTACTTGCCACCACGTCATTCAGAGCATCAACCTCAGCAGTAATGATCGCATAAACTTTCCCTTCCTCCCTTGGCCATTTCTGATGTACGTTTCCTTGTCTCTTAGGACATTCATTTTTATAATTCCCTATTTCTCTGCTATTGTAGAATTATGCATTGAAACCATCATTCATTCCCTTGTAATCACGAGCATGGTGGCCTTTTTCACCAAAATTGTAACAGAATCCCATTACCTTCATGAAAGTACATGGTTGGTTCTTCCCACATTTACCATAGGACGGATATTCAACATTTCCCTTCATCCCCTTATATCCTTTTATAGAGTGTCTAGTAGATCTCTTCTTCTATTACATTTATTTAATGTTATATGACTTAAAGAATACTTTTTCTTCATTGATAGTACATGAGACAATATCTTAATATGATGAGAAGGATTATGAGACTAATTCTCAATGAAGAAATGGTTTTAACCAGTCATTGAATTGATCAATATTACCTATCGGGTTATGTATATAATCTTCTAAATGCCTTGCAAACCATATAAAGTTATCCTCATACTTTGTGACATACTAAGGCTCCTTTTGCCTCAAAAGCCAGAAATTGTATTTCTATATTCACTCGATGGTCATGAGAAAATTATTTTTCTAAGAAAATATTTTTATACTCCATCTGTTCCATATTTTATAATTCATTATCAACCATCGTGTTTTGAATTAAGGGCCTCAATTGATCTATATAGCCTATGAGGTGATAAAATTCCATGACATCTTTTTCCCTTTAGATACTCCCAAAGCATGAAATATATTTTCTAAGGAACTAATCCAATGCTCAACTAAAAATGGATTTGTAGTCCCATTGAATATTGTAGGTTGATTCCTCATTAATTGGTCTAACATTAATCCATAGTTTTGTACATCAGGGTTCTCCATACTGTTAACTTTATTATTCTTAACTTCTGTGAATTTTCCCAGTATGGTGATAAGCTGATCAGCACCAATTTCATCACCATATCCACTATAATTATAATGATTAGGAGGGAAATGCATTTATGAATTAACTGTGTTGATATGGTTTCCATCCTTCAACTATGCTCCATTTATTAAAAATGGAAAACACAAGATTAGTTTATGAATGACAATATATAATTACAAACATGTAGAAAACATAACATAAATTGAAAAATTGATTGAAATAATCCATAATCATTAAAAAAAAATTTTGAGGAGGTATATACTCATATATCCTTCATAATTTTTTGTACTGAAAATGTAAATTTTCCTAATCATATCCCCCAAGATTGTCATAACCAAGAGTGCAGCAAGGCCTGATGTTGTGTACTAGGGTTTCTCGGGTCATGACTGAAACTCCTTGTCAGAGTTTTCACGCCTAGATACATCTGTGCCAGAGCCGCCTCTACCTGATCGTATCCAAATATTGATGTATTTCATGGAAAACTCAAAAAATATTTACATTACCAAAATTCTAGGATGTTTTTATATAATAATCCTCATAGTCTATCATAGGGTAAGGATATCTAATAAGAGTTTTCCAAAATCTTTCTTCTATGGTTTGTACTAAAATTCCTCTAATAAAAACTGTAATGCCTCGACCATAGTTACCCAAAGTCGATGCATTATTATTTAACATTCTTATTATCACAAGATATCATATCTTGAAAGATATATTATTTTACTATCCTTTGAAGTACTAGATACATAAGTTTTACATTACATCATGAGATAAAAACAACAACAACATTTTGTCCCATTTGAACACAATAACATCCCTTAGCCTATCCCTACAGTTCAACCATAAAATACTTCATCACATCCTAGGAAAAATAAAACCTGGAAAGGGGTGAGCTCAAATGCACAGTAAGGATAACAATATAGCAGAAACATTAATAAATAAGCATAAACATCAAAGACAATGCACAAGACCAAAACATAAGTCTTTTAAACCTAAGATTCTATATAATATGGAAAATATAAATATAATAATTCCTTTAACTTATTCAAATTGATAATATTTAAGTATAATAATCATATTCAATACAAATATTAAATTTCATAATGATGGAATGCATAATGCCAGGCATCATAGCCACATTGTCAAGTCCTCATACCAAGACTAAAAATAATATTTTTTCATCACCTTGTTCCAAGACACTAGTTTGTCTCGTGAGACCTACCGATGCCACAAGGAACTATAACATGCTCCTCCCATCATATACTATGTTCAATGCATTCCTCATATGAAATGGATTAAACATAACATAAACATTCGAATTAAAACAAGCATAGAAATTTAAATACATTATCCATAAACCATGATTTGTATAAAAATAAAACAACCACCTTCAAACATATCACAAAACCTTAAATTCAATATAGATTATTTATATCATAATTAATCAACATCAATCAGGTTTAAAATCTATCAAAGGATGTTGACGTAGATGTAATCAAAACTGTTTCAGAGAAATATCTCTTTCAATTTTGAAATCTTGTAAAAGTAATGTAATTTAAAATATTCTTATAAGCTTATAAGTTAAGAATAGAATGTGGTATAATGGTAGAAAATAGCTGCACATTCTGTATAAGTAAAAAAATATTATTTCCTTATTTTTGTCGAAAAGTTCATAAAGGACCTTGTTTGGAAAATGAAGAAAATACAACCTGATAAATTTTTTATAAAAAGTCAAACAAGGCTATAAATAACTTTAACACATAGTATAGTAAATATTTAAAAAAAATTTAAAATAATTTTTATTAAATACAGATGTGGATGATAATGAAGTCATAGTAGATACTCATGTATAAACAACCTCAAATAATGAAGAGATTGTAAAATAAACTGTTACCTTTAACATATCCTTGGTCAAGGGAATGTTAAACTCACTTATAATAGATAAATAACTAATATTAAATTATACAATAACTATATACATAAATATGATATCATATTGGATCTTATAATTATGTCTTTTTTAATGATATTTTAGTAGTATCTCCATTTCATGTGTTAAGAGATTTGTTTTCCTTTATATGTTTTGTTTCATAATTCGTTTTTTTATGGATTGGATATATTTCATTCATTTCCAGAATGATATAATGTTATTAAAAAATATTTTTAATCATAATATGAAACATATTTTTGAGTGGTTACGATGGGGAGTGAATCTTATCGCGTTTGTGGAGACGGTAATCCGTACATATGCACGGGCGACAATACCATTATATTGATGGTAGAATATTATGTAATTTTTTATAATATCATGTATAATTAATAGTTAATGTGATATATTTATTATTTAAATCAATTATACTAATTCTTATTCCAATCCAAATAATGATGTGTTTATATAACAAACTACACGACAACGTGGAGGTGGTAAGTCGTACTTACACATGAATGGTGACTTATTATTCATAAGAAGGATAGAATAATGAATATTGTTGTACCATATTTATAATAACATAACAGTATGCCTAAGGTACAAACATACTATTTTGTTATGGAAACAACAATGATAGATGATGTGGAAGAAGAAAAGAACATTGAATGAGGTGGTGAGATTATTACCTATTATTCGGGTGTTTCCTTTTGAGTTGATCATGAGGGCTCCTTAGGTTGTCTTTATGATAAAAATAGTTATTCTAGGTATATGTTAGGGTAGTTGGTAGGATATTTGACAAGGTTTTGGATGATCAAAATGTATTTGGAGGTGTGAAATTAAGATAATGGGAAGTAACCTTTTATGATAGGTGAGGGTCACTTAAGAAAAAACATGAAATATTATTTTATTATAAAATAATATTATGTTTATAATGGATAAAAATGATTTAATGATAGGATTAGGTGGGTATGGTTCTAAAAAATCTCAATCAATAGAGTTTAGACTGGTGTTGGTCACTATATTAACCTTATCTTTTATATTTATCGCTTGGTTAAACAGTTTAACATTTCCCATGCCTTTTTTATTATTATATTGTATGGTTAATAAACATTAAATAAAATTCCAAGAGAAAAAAAAGTGGTTCTTTAATGAAAAATCTATTATTATATAATTCCTTTTTCTTTTCATTATATTCTTAGGACTATTATATTAATTAATAATTTAGTATTTGTTTTAAAAACTCATTTATGCCAATTTTGACAAAATTTCGTATTCTATTTTAGTGAATGTAATTACTTATATATTACATAGAGATAAATATATTTAGTCAAACCTAAAATTCCATACTAACCTTTAAAAATAGTGGAATATATCAAAAGTCTCAATTTATATTTACTCGGATATTTATAATATCAATTATTTTAATCATTCATTAAAATGTATTTATTGCATCATCATTGTGTCATTAATAAATTTAATTATTTAATATCCGAAAATAATTATTAAAATACGATTATGTAGAAAATATTTTTATCTTTATAATGAATATTTATAGTTTAATTTATCTTATTTTTATCCCTATATTAAAAAGGTATTAGTTATGAAACAATGAATTTAACACTTTTAACACTTCTATAAATAAAATAATAATAAATGTCATAATATAATACATGTGATCCAAAAGGATCAAAAATTTTTCTAAGGATTTTTCTGGCCGAAATACACTTATCCAATAGAATTAGGGCATGTGTTAGAAGACTAAAAATATCAGTTTTACCTATAATTACCCAATTTAATCTTAACAGTTTTAAATAAAATCCAAATTTTACTATTCATAAAAAATTATTATTATCTTATTCAAACACATTTTACATAATTATATCCACTGTGTCTCTTGGATTTTTGAAATTTAATTCATAAATGTGGTAAAATTATGTTTTATGCAAATTTGCTAATGTGCATAGAAGGTGAGTAAAATAAGGTAAAAAGATCAAAAAAAATTTATATATCTATTTTTATTATAAAATGAATCCAATGAATTACAATGAAGTAATATAGGTTTTATGTAACACCCTAATATTTCATATTACGTAATCTCTTCAATAGAATTCAATAAATTGAGTTACCCCTAACACCGAGCTCAAGCGCACCACAACTTACAAAACTAGTCGTACAAAAAACATTTATGAATATTATTAACTAAATTTTGAATTTTATATACTCCATATAATTTTATAATCCATATTATGTGTTTATTATACATAATATAAGAACAAATTCACTTTTTCACATAAAATAAATATTTTTCAAAAAATACAATTTTACCACCTTTTAATGGTGAACATTTTCTAAAACCAATATTTGAAACTTTTATAGATTAAATTTAATGAAAGTAAATTAATCTTCGGATGCAGGGTATAAAAATTTAGTTTGGATAATTTTTGAACTTTTTTGGTAAATTTTCATATTTTGATGATTATTTAAAAATACTAAATTTTAATTAAAAACAACTTTTTTAATCGAAATAATTTATAGTGTTAAATTATTCATGTTTGTGGTTTTAAACTATCATTATATTATATTTTTATCATTTAATATAATTTAAGTCATTGGATGTAATTTCACACTAAAGGGGATATAAACAAGTGTCAATATTTTAATAGTTATTATTTCTTAAATACACGATTTTTGTTTTGAAAAAGAGAATTAATTTTAAATTAATTTCATCTAAATATGTGTGTTGAATACAGAAAAATGGACACTATTTTTGGAAATCTGAGATCCAAATTTTCTAAATAGAAGACATTAATTTTTATACAAAATGAATATTTACATCAGTAAATATTTTATTGATGATGGATAAAGAGGAATTCTGGTAAATAAAAGTATTATAATAAAATTAAATTACACTAAAATGTGTCATATTATTATTCGTTGATACATTTCCGACCATGATCATCTTTGGGTTGATTTTGGGAAGACAAGGATCCACATTACAGTGATAAAGATACTTTATAATAATTTATTTAAAGTAAAGTCAAAAATGAAATAAACACATATAGTTTAGTAAAAAAAATTACAATGGTTTATATAAGATATATTTTCCAAAATACATATTAATATGAAAGCTAATAAATTTTAATAAATCATGGTATTTTTTAATAATTTTTAGATGTCATATAAATAAAATTATTTATGACACAATAATGATTTAATGTTTACCTCAATAAAGAATGATTTAAATAAATGAGATTATAAAAATTAAAATAATATCCAAACCCTATCCAATTTTTATTGGATGATTTTATTTCGAACATGAGTAATATTATCTTCAACTTCAATGAGTTTTGGAACTTTAGAAGCCGATATTAATTATATAATAAAATAATATTTTCAAACATTCTTAAAGTGTCCCTCCTCCTTATAAAATCCATCACATATAACCCATTTCTCAAACCTCTCAAGCCCCTTATATCATCTGAACACCACCCAATTCATATCCATAAAACACCCTATTACATTTATAATCCTTACCCATGTTAAAAATAAATTCCATGAATCCTTTTGTTTCAAACCTTCAGGAGTTACCGGACTTAAAGGTAACATCTTCTCTTGTTTATTTCATTTATTTTACATTTCAAACACCCTAAAACTATATATTCCTTTCTATTGTAAAAAAAATAGTATCCTAAATATAAAAGGTTGTTGTTATGAGAATTATTTGAACTAAATTTATAAACACTTTTATCTTAATGGAAATTTAACTTAATGTTTCTATGGACGGAAAACTAATGTCTCACAAAAGGATGATTGTTCAATTATCTACCACCACCTCTTATGGTGGCCATTAAGATGGCACTGTAATTATATATGATATTTATGATATATATTTTATCTATAATATTTTCTAATTATCTTCTATATAATACCTATTTTTGTTTCAGGTTGTATATATATATATGATAATTTAATTTGATGAAGTAGAGACTATCACCCCCTCGAAGTGACATGACTCAATCATACCATACTTGGAACATATAAATGGCGGTGTTAATGAAAATATTTAACATATATAATATATTATATTGTACTAGAATAATAATATACCTATGAATCATTTAATTTTCTATCCTTTGAAAATTAAAAAAATAAATGGAAGTAGTGTTCGTGCGTACGTCTGGATTACCATCTCCACGAACGCGATAAGATTCATTACCCATCATAACCATTCAAGAATAATTTTCATTTGATTACTAAATATAATGTTTATGATCTTAATATCATTTCAGATATGAATCAAATACATCATATCTATAAAAAAACATTGCATACATTACAAAACGTATAAAGGAAAACAAATCAGTAAACATATGAGACAATGATACTAATAAAATATTATTAATAAATAAATATTTAGAAATCATATATGTTTTCATATTTTTGTATGTAGTTCTTTTATAGTTTAAAAACTATTATTTAACTATTATACAGGAGTTAAAATACCCTCGACCAATGAAAACTACAAGGTAAGGGTTAATTCCTCAATCACATTATTATTGAAGATTGCTTATGTATAAGTATTTACTGGGACATATTTATTATCAATGTCCATGTTATATAAAGTAGTTTTCAAATGGATTATTTTTAAGAGACTCATCAAGTGTAATATCATTTTAAGTGTTCAAATATTTATTATTTTAAATAATTATAATTAATTTACATGTTTTCAAAATGGGTTTTAATGGGTTTATTTATATGGAAATGAAAATTTTAAAATGTTAATTAATAAAAAAGTTTCAAAGTGGAAGGGAAAATTTTATTAAAAAATGTATTTTAAATTTCATCATTAATAAATTGTGTGACATTTAAATATTTAACAAAAAATGGATATTTCTCTCATTTTGTTTTACTAATCAGTTTCAACTATGTCAACATTCTTTTGGGTATTATACTTGATTTAGGTTGATTTATTGTAATTACAATATTCAATTTTGTATGGAATGAGTTATGATATGGTTGATGGTGAATGTTCTATTTTAATACCATTCATGATTTATGGTTAAAGGAATGACAGTTCTTATGCTAGATTTAATATGAATGTTTATGTTATGTTTCATCATTTTCATATAAGGAATGATTTTCACATAGTAAGTAATGGGTGGAGCCCGCTATATCTCCATGATGAATCAGTTATTCTCATGAGACAAACAAGTTTTTTGGCAGTAGGCATCGACAATATCATATTTTTAGTCTTATCATGAGTCCTTGACTATGTGGTTATGATGTCTGACATTATGAATTCCATCTTAATAGAATTAGACTTGGATATTACATGTGATTATTTGACTTGTATAATTTCCATTTTAAAAAGTAAATGGAATTATTTGATTTATATTTTCCATATTATGAGGAATTTTATGTTTAAAATGTTATTGTTTAATTTTATGCACTGCCTTAAGTGTTTTTGCTTATTTTTTACTGTTTTTATTATATTGTTATCCTTACAGGGCATCTGAGCTCATCCCATTCTATGTTTTATTTTTCCTATGATTCGAAGAACTATATTATGACATACCAATACGGATAGTGTAATGGATATGAATTTGTTAAATGGATACAAGGTTGTTGTTTTAAATTTTATAATTTAATGTACCCTTCTTGAATGTAATATATTTTCCAAGACTGGTAAACTGATCAGTCCACTGGGACATAGTTCTATATAATCATGCCAATGTATTAAAATAATTCACCGACTCTGGTTAATTGGGGTTGGGACGTTACAGTTGGTATCAAAGGTTGTTTAGAAAAAACCATGGAAACTAGATTTAGAAAAACACTTATTAGAGAACATTACCCTAAGATAGAATTTTACGATTAGTATAGAAGAACATCCTAGAATATTGGTAATGTATAGATTTTGTGAATTTTAGAAAAAATACATCCTGGTCTTGATATGAGTGGTTATAGGCATCTCTAAAACAGATATACATAGGAGTGATAACTCTGACAAGGTGTTTTCGGCTTAACCTGGGGTATTCTAATACATGACAATGGGCCTTGGTGCACTCTTGGTTACGACACTCCAAGAGGATATTCTTAGTATAATTTACATTTTCATTAAAAGCCATTATGAAGGATTTTGAAGTTAATACTTCCCCAAAGAAAACATTTTTTGTCATTATAGATTATATGCATAATCTTTTATATCTAAATTAGATATTTTACATGTTTTCAATTACACATTGTGATTCATAAACTAACCTAGTGTATGCCATTGTATAGAAATGCTACCCAGTAGATGGAATGAGAACTACTGTAGTACGCATGATCCAAAGAGTATGAATGATCGTATCTTTCATAGTATTGAGCCTTAATTTTGAATGGAAATAGTCTCCCAGATATTACCATCATATGAAAAAAATATTATCACGTGTTAATAAGATAACTATTGAATTTTCTGAGTCCTATCGCTTTTAAGGGAAGCCTGAAAAGAAGAAGATGGAAGAGATAAAGATGGAAAAGGTGAATAAGGGAATGAATTATTTACACATATGTGATAATTGGCAGAAGAATCACCTTGGTAAATGCTTGAAGGTAATGGGAGTATGTTATATGTGTGGAGAAAAAGGACACTATGTACATGACTGCAAGGGTAAGAAAATGGTTCCAAATGTACAATACCTCATCTGTAAGGAGTTGGGACACTACGCGAATCAATGTCCCAATCATTAGAGTATACCGCATATGGCGCTGATGGATAATAATCATGTTATTATATTACCACATCGGAAGAGTAATGACTTGTCTTATTATGTTGAAATTATTGAATAATGTCATTTTAGTGTTGTATCAATGATGTTTTGGTTATAATAATTATGAATTTTATATGGATTATACTACAGTACTATTTCATTAAGGATTTGAGATTATGTGGTACCATGAGAACTGAATCAATATCAAGTTAAACATTTTGGAAAATAGATGGTCCAAGGAAATACAATCATTAATATGGTCTTGATAATGTGGCATTGATTTTGGAATAAGAGATTATTTATTTGGATAAATTATATTTGATATTATTGAGTACCTTGGAACTAATTAATGGTAATTTATTCAATCATTATTAGTGATTACAACATTATTGGATTTAAGTAGTATATCGATTATTCAATGATTTAAATAAGGAATAAGGAAATACATTCCTATTAAAATATAATTTTATGAAATTCATTTTATTGCTACATTTTAAGAGAATTCACAAGGAAGGTATTCAGATTTATATTATGTGACATTCCTTAAAAAATTTGGACTGTGTGTTCGGACATAAGTATTTTGGTTTTGAATAAAGGTTAGATTATATTAAGTTTTAAATTGGATAATACAATTAAAGTTAAAGAATTTCATATGATTATTTTTTTATTTTAAAAAAATGGACCACTCGGAGGTCGGCTGACAACCTGTCATGTCCGACAAGACTGTGAGACTAGAATCTAAAATTGAAGGGTGACATGGGTACATCAACTACCACTGAACAACTTGATGTACTAGTTTTTATAAATTTTTTTAAATAGTTTTACAAATTAATTATAAATTCATTATTTTTGGAACCCTATACGATTAAGATAAATAGAATATTTTTTATTTCTATTAAATTTTGTTGTTAATGATGAGTTTGTGGTAGGAATTAGTTGAAGGATGAGACTATACCTGTCAAGTATATTTTTTCCTCTTATTATATGAATAAATTAATTTTTAATCTTTTGGGAAGGGTTCTTAAAACCAAAAATGTTTTATCCTAAAACCCTAGGTTTTGTTGAACCGATGATATTTTAAATCCTCAATGACTGATGGCTTTGAGGCCCTTAATTTTTAACTTGTTTTTGATTGATGATCGCAATCACTCCCTATAAATAATTATGTTTTTCCTCCAATTATGTATCTCTAATTTCCACCATTGTTCTCTTAATAGATATCATAATTTGATTGTTACTTTTTCATTTCCCTTTCCCTCTTATTAAGACTAAATTTCATTAACCCAATTTCAGATGTGGGTTTTCAACAAATGTATTTGTCAATTTTTAAACATTTATTTTCAAAAAAAAAATTTAAAATTGTGAGGACGCAATTTATTCAATGAGGGGAGAATGAAACACCCTATGATTTCATTGTACATTAACATTTCAAAACAAAATTCAATAACATGCGCTACATGAAACACTGAGCTCGAGCACATCATGGCGTACCAAACTAGTCATTCAAAAAGAGGTTATGAATAGTATTAATATAATTTAGAATTTTATATATTCCATATAATTTTATAATCCATCTAATGTGTTTCATAGACATAATATATGAACATATTTTTTTCTGTTAAAAGAAGTATTTGTCCAAAAATGCAATTTTACAGCCTTTTAATGGGGAACCTTTTTTAAAACCAATATTTGACACTTTTTTATATTCAATTAAATGAAATTAAATTATTCAATAAAATTGGGACATAAATTTAATTTAGATAAATTTTTAGTAATTTTATAATAACTTTCAAATTTTGATGAATATTTAAATGTGCTAAATTTTAATTGAAATCAATTTTTTAGAAGAAATAATTTATTGTATTATATTATAAATTTGAGTGGTTTTAAAGTATAATTAATTTATATATTTATCATTTAATTTAATTTTTCTCATTGGATGTAATTTCACATTTAAACTTGATCTAAACAATTGTCAATATTTTAAATGTTATTATTTCTTAAAAAAGTTTTTGTTTTGACAATTGCAAATAATTTTAAAATAAATTCATCCACTTCTATGTTTTTAGTATGGAAAAATAGATTCCATATTAAGAATAACGATGTCCAAATTTTTTAAATATGTAACTTTTATTTTAATACATTGTGAATATTTACTTCATTATATATTTTATTTACCATGGTTAAAGCGTAAATCCGATATATAATGGTAAATATATATTATAATAATAATATGTAATTATGCTAATAATGTACAATTCTTATTGGTTGATACATATCCCACCATGGGAATCCTTGTTTCCATTTTTAGACCACATGGTCCAATTGAGAGTGATAATGACACTTTATATTATTTAATTTAATGTAACGACAAAAATTACTTAATCATCTCTCTTTTAGTGAACATTTTTTTATATGTAGTTATATAAGTTATCATTTTGACTATAAATATTAATAGGAAATAAAAAATGATTTCCTACATCATTGTAATTTTCTTTATAATTTTTAGACATCAAATAAATAAAATAATTTAAGACACAATAATGATGCAGTGTTTACCTCATTAATGAATGACTTAAATAAAAAATATAATAAAAATTAAAAAAAAATCCAAAACCAATCCAATTCTAATTGGATGATTTTATTTAGAACATGAGTCCCCTATTATATTCTATTTTTAGTACTTTTGTTCCTTTATAATTCTAAAATAATGATACAATAAAATAATATTTTCAAACATTCCTAAAAATTCCCTCCCCCCCTTATATAAATCACCCTCCTCTAACACATTTCTAACACATCTCAAGCCCCTAGTCTCATCCAAAATCTCCCCAATTAAGCTCCCTACAACCCTATTTTCCTTTTATAGGCCTTACCTTAGGAATAAGGAACATAAAGGAAGCCTTTTGGGTCAAATGAATGGGAATTACCTGATTTAAAGGTAACATCTCTTCTTAAGTTATTTTATGTTATTCTAATTCTCCAACCCGATAAACAATAATTATTTAATTATTTTATAAAAAATAGTTTCCTCAATATACTAGGTTTTTGTTTTGAGAAATATTTTATCTACACTAACACACACCACCATCTAATGGGTATAGAGCATAATGTTTCTGTGGACAATGATCTACTACCTCACAAAATGATGATTTCTCAATCTTCTACTACAACCTCTTATGGTGTCCATTATGATGGAATTACAATTATAAATGACATTTATTATATTTATTTTATCTATAATCTTCTATAATTCCCTTTTATAGAATACCTTTATTCTTTTCTTCTTGTATATATACGATAATATCATTAGAGGATGTGCGGACTGCAGCCCCCACAAAGTGATATGACTCATTTATATCATAAATGGAACATATAAAGTATAGTGTTGATGAACTTATGTAATGTATATAAAATATTATATTATACTAGAATAATAATATGACAATGAATCATTTGGTTTTAATTCCATTTAAAATAAAAATCTGAAGTGGAATTGGCATTCATGCGTACGTACATATTATCGTCTCCACGAACGCAATGGGATTCATTACCCATGCCAACCATTCAAGAATAATTTTCATTTAATTATTAGAAATAATTTTTGGGTACTTAATATCATTGAGGATATAAATCAAATATATAATTTCCATAACAACCATGTAATATGAAACAAAACAAATAAAGGAAAATGAATTAGTTAACACCCAAAACAATGATACTACAAATATATTATTATTAATTAAATATTAGAAGATCATATATTATATCATATTTTTGTATGTGGTTCTTTTAATATTTAATAAAAATTATTTATTTATTATAATGGATGTTAACGTACCCTCAACTAAAGAAATATTCAAGGTATGTGTTAATTCCTCAATCTCATTATTATTCGAGATTATTTATGGGAATGTATTTACTGGTACACATTTATTATCAATGTCAATGATAATTAAAGAAGTTTTCAAAAGGATTCATTTTAAGGGACTCTACAACTAAAATATCATTTTAACTCTTTAAATATTTATTTTTATAAATCATTCATATTAATGTCCATGTTTTTAAAATGTTTATAATGGATTTATATATATGGAATTGAATGTTTTAAAATGTTAATTCAATCAAATGTTTCAAAGTGGTATGGGACACTTTGTTTCAAAAATGTCTTTTATATATCTTCCATTATTAATTGTGTGACTGTTTAATATTTTCACAAAAAAGGGATATTTCTCTAAATGAGTTTAACCAATCTGTTTCAACTATGTCACCATTTGTTTGGATATTATTCTTTATTGAGGTTGATTTATTATAAATACAATCTTCAATATTTTATTGAATGAGTAATGATATGATTGACTATGAATGAGCTATTTTTATACAATTCATGATTTATGGTTAAAGTATTGACATTTTGTATGCTAGTTTTAAAATGATAGATTATGTTATGCATCAACATTTTCCTATGAGGAATGCATTGGAGTTAGTATGTGATGGGTGGATGGTGCTATCTATCCTTGATGCATCGGTAGGTTTAATGAGACAAACTAGTGTCTTGGCATAAGGCTTTGACAAAATCTTATTCTTAGTCATGGAATGGGGCCTTGTCTATGTGGTTATGATGTTCATCATTATGAATTCTGTCATTATGAAATTATATATTGATATTACATGTTATTATTAGACTAATTGAATATCCATGTGAATAAGTAAATGGAATTATTTGATTTTTCATTCCCATATCTTGCTTAATTTTTTGTCTAAACGGATTTTTTTTTGTTTTATACATTGTCATATCTGTTTATGCTTATTTATGAAAGTATATATTATATTGTTATTCTTACTGAGCATCTAATCTCACCCCTTTATATATTTTATTTTTCCCATGAAGTGAAGAAGTATATTATGATTGACCTCTAGAGATACTCCCAGGGATATGAATTTTTTCAATAGAGACAATTTTATTGTTTTTTTATTTTATAATGTAGTGTATTTTTTGTCTATGTAATCCATTTTCTATGACTTCTAAAATTTTTGGTCCTTGGGGACTTGATTCCTTGTAATAATTCCAATGTATTAAAATAATGAAAAAATACTATGTAATTGGGGTCAGGGGTATTAAATATTATGTATCTTTTTATATCTAATATAAATTTAAATAAAATAACTAATTATTTAAAAAAAATGTTGGTTTTAAACAATAATTCCTTTTTCACTATTCATCAAAAAATCATATTTTCCAGAAAAATTCAAAAATTCACCCAATGATAATTTTGATATTCAAAATCCATAAATGAAGTCCATTTTGAAAAATAAAATTTATAAAATTTCAGAAAGTGTGTATTACTATTCATAAAATCTTGATTAATAGGTCGTGGTTTAGTATAACACAATGTTGCGTACAATGCAAACTATTCTATTATTCAAAGGGAAACATATTGTGGAAGCATGGGGTGTTACATCATTCCCATATATCGTATTATTACTGTCTTTATTAAAATTTTGGTGTGAGGATACAATTTTTAATTCTTTTAGATAAAAGAACATATGTTTTAGAATAAAAATAATATGAATGTAACATTAACTCAACCATCATCTTTTACCTTTGAATAAAATTATTCCATTAAATCTATTGAAAATTGAAAAAAAAATTGATTTATTATTTCTAAAAAAAATTATTAAAAAATTGCCTCTATCTTTTTAAAGGGGTTGTTAGATGTATATGTTTTTTTTTTCTATTTGACAATAATAAAAAAATATTATCATCATATAACATAATAAAAAAATTATTTTCCCAATGTTCTAAAAAAGGATTTAATGAAGTCTTTTGGGAAATCCTACTAGGTAATCGTACCTATCACCATATATAAAAATTGTAGTATGTATTTACCTCTATTATATCCACCCACATAATGATTTTATGATTTATTTCCTATATAGTGGGGGAAATTTTGGATTTTTTAGGTAATCGGGGATCAAATGGATTTGATTTCATTGTGACTCATAAATATGGTTAATTTGGTATTTTTCATGAATTGAAAACTTCATTATTATTTTTAAATTTTTTCTCAAATTTTATTTAAATTGATATCTATTATATTTTTTAAATTGCATTTTTGTTCCTCTTTTTGTTTATTATTGATATTTTATATTTTCCTATTTCATATTCGTTGAATTATATTGTATCAATTAAAAATTCATGATATTTTATTTTGATTCATTACTATAAAAACATGTATCTTTTTTTCATTTTTGGATCATGTTTTCAAGTATTTTTGAGAAAAATAATAGTATATGGAAATTTTATGAGTACAAGTCATGTACTTAGGATTACACACTGTGTACTAGGTTACTGCGGGTAGTCATGTATTGGCCATGTAAAAGCTGATTACATGGTCGTGAGGGGTGACCTAGAGACCACCTAAATTGGGGCTCGGTAAAGTATAATACATTCTATGTATCTTAATGGGACATGCCGTGTATTTTTATTTTTAATTGTTATATATGACCCGTGTCACACCTAATTGATAGAACCCACTTCTTCTAGAATAGTCTCATCCTAGAGTGACCAATGATCATCAATTATACTCTGAGCCCCTGATTGACTATTTATGTTTAGAATCGAACACCATTGATTTTTTTGGAATTGCAACGGTGAGTTCTTCATTTATATAGAGCCTCTTCTCTTGATTTCTCCTATTTAGTGAGATATCCATGGTTGGGATTTTTTGACATCTTTGTAGATCAACATAATTCTAATTTGATTCAAAGGCTGAGGTTCAACTATATTTATTGTACTACGTCAAGGTAGGTGGTTTGTTCCATTTCATATTTTTTCTTTGGATTGTATGTGAAAAAAGTGTTGAATATCCAAGTTTAAGGTATTGTGTGTTTTGGATATCTATCCTAATTGATTCCAACTATTGGTTGGTTCTTGACAAAGGGTTCCAGATTATATATTATGTTTATTACCTTACTTATGGATGTGTTTCCAATGTTATATTGTTATGGGTCATTGGATCAAGAACTGCATATTAGGCAGTTTTGTTTTCTATGACTAGAGATGTTAGGATGGAGTTAATATTACATGACATTCTTATGATATGAATTGTGGTATTTTATCCATGTATTATTTGAGATATAGTTTGTCTGCTGGATTCCATTGGTGCACTATTATATTACTCATGGCTGGGAGAACCTACTGTAGTTATACTAAAGGGGGAATTGACGTTGAGGGCTTCATTAAAGTGTATGATTTAATTTTCACATTGCAAGACCATAGGGGCGATTGAATTTCGGTTCCCCCTCAGATATTTTATAGATTACTATTTTGATAACATATGGGGAATTGATATTGAGTACTTCCTCATAGTGTCTGTAGTTTACCGTTAAAAGACCACAAGAGGATTTTAATGTGACTGCTTCCTCATACAGTCTTTGTTGGCATTAGACCTACTGGGTTAGAATGTGTGAGCTATCCCAAGGGGTCATTATATCTTTATTGATTAAATGATATGTTGAACCAGAGGGGTTATGCTATGAGAAATTACCCATAGGTATTCATTTGAATGATGTTTGAATAAATGATAAATGTAAATGAATGTAGTTAAAAAAGTAAGATTTTTTACTTCTGAGTAGTTCCTTGTTTATTACATCATTTTTAATATTTCATGGAATATATATTAAGTGATAGTTAGAAAAAGATAATTGAGTGGTTGAATACTAGGATTTGTCTCACACATTGTTTGGGTCATGATTTTGGGCCCAAATAGATTATATTGTAGCAAGTATAGATAAAGGCAAGAGCCCTTCTACTATAGGTAAATGATTGATGTGGAGTTGGAGAGCGTGGGACCATGACAAGGGTTGCGATGCAGCTGGAGTTTTTTTTGAAATTTTTTTAGACATGTATTTCCAACGTTGTGACTAGTTTGGAGTATTTCCAATACATATGTGACATGCATCATTTATATATGTGCTCTAGTTGTTTATTTACATGTAGAATTCTATTTTTTCAAATTGCTCGGAATTACTACTTCCGATATTTCACATTATTGTTATTTTTCTACGTTACTCTTACAATTATGGAATAATTTCTCCACAATCACTCCCAAGTTCCTCACAGCTATCTGGTATCCTCTGGAATTTGTGGAAATTCCCTTCAGCCCATGTGACCAACCAGTTACGGGGCACCTTTGGGCGGCACCCAAAACTGGGATGTTACAAAAAGGAATTAATTACATAATTGACCTAATGTTTAGAGCCTATATATTAGGATATAATTTATATGTAGTTGTTAACAAGTAGTTCATGTAAGTAGCTATCCCATTTATAGGTAAAATCCAATATTCCTCGATTATTGTAATTTTATTGTTTTTCAATTGTTATAATTTATTTAATTTAACCTTTGGATTAATCACATGTTTTTTCCAATATAGTTTGTATTATTGAGATTCTATTTCTATGGAAACCCAATGAGATTTCAGGTATTCCATATCATACATCATATATGCACTTTCTATATATCACATGTCATGGAATCATTTCACACCATGTATGGTGCATTACAGATTTAATGTTGTTGTGATAGATGATGTGCTAGATATTAATGTTTTCGTGATAGATTCCTTATTAGAATACATACTAATTGAAATTGTATTGATTATATGTAATATTTCTTTAGGATGATCACTAAGAATTTATCTTTAGGTGTTATGGGTCCTCATGGATCATAATTTGGTGAATCGTATTGATCATTACCTATTGTACCTTATAATATACATGTATATGATTGAAATCATTGATTCACAGGGATTATAGTCATCAACAGATTGGAATTTTCCACCTTAATGCTTGTTTCACTTTTTATGGGGTTTAGGATTAGTTTCTACGGATTACAATTTGGAAATTCCTAGAATACAAGGTGTGTAATGATGAATGAATGTGAAGTATACTTCTGTTTAGAAAGGAAGGGTTATTCATATGTACATGTCGTCTAATCCTAAACCATGTGATTGAATGTGTGAGAAGAGAAATGAGGTGGGGAAATCATGGGTGGAAGACAAAATGTATTGAACGTAAACGCCATGTTGTAGAGACCATGTGTCAAATCATGTGACTAACGACATGGATGTAAGATGATCTTGTAGTATACGCCATGTCCAGCATAAACACCCCATGTAGAGTCAACAATGTAACTGACCATGTGACTAACCACATGGGTTGGTGAAATCCTTATATTACACATTGTTTCTTACATAAACATTCCATCTAGTTTTGTTCATAGAGAACTGTGTGGTTTAATACTGATGAGGAACTTGTTCAGGGTGGGATGATTCAAGTACATGTCGTGTAGTTGGGGGGGATATGATATGTGTATATGTTGTTACATGACTTCTGTTGGCGGAAGTATGTGACCATGTCATGGAATAAGGGAACACATCATTTATAGGTCACAAACACCATATATTTATGTAATTAAAACCATGAATGCTTTCTCCCCTATTTCAGATAATGAACATTTAGGTTTTATCCCTTGATAATATTGAAATAAGCAGTGCACTAGAACTTTTAGAGTCGTGCCACATAGAAATCCTCTAGTTGTACACCAGATACATGGCAATGATCAGCCACCAAACATGGTAGATCATGGACTGCCAGATGATCCTCCCATCATGTCTGTCTTTTCACAATCAATCATTCTAGATATAGGTGTCAATGCATAGTTCTGAGAAGGCTTCATGAGGTGTATACAGATCTTCAAAGGAGCACAGCATCCTACATCATATATAGATGTGTTGATGCATGTTTCCCTATAGTAGAATCCTCCAACGTTTTTTAGAGATTGAGGACCTCAGGATGTAGAGTCATGGTTAGAAGCCATGTTGTTTATCATAGAGCATCTAAATACACCTCCAGACCGGAGGGTGAATCTCTCTAGGTATATGCTTCGGGATTCCACCATGAGATGGTGGGAAATGTCATAACATGTGAGATTCTAGTACATTATGTCTTGGTATGTGTTCTAGAAGACCTTCTAGGACTATTTCTATCTAGAGAGTTTGAGGGCTGACTGTGCCCATGATTTCAAGAGTTTCGTGCAGGGTACTCTCCCTTTCATGAAGTATTATTATTTCTTTACAGATCTATAGTGATTCACACCCATTATAAGGGGTGATGAGTTATTCCTGGGGAGGAAGTTTTAGGATGGTCTCATGAATGTAATTCGATCTCAGGGGAACGTCTTCAGGTTGACATCCAAATGTTTTATAGTAAACTATGCTCTAATCATCGAGTTAAACCTAATCGATTTTGGAGATGTGCATGAGTGCGGTTCAACATCAAGTGTTGGTTCCCATCTGATTAACACTAGGAATCACTATATAGAGTCTACACATGGAGATTCGAGTAGATGAGATATTCTTTCAACTAGCTAGGTTGTATGCTTCCAATGCAAGAAGAGTGGGAATACAAGGCAATATTGCTCGAGATACCCATTCGAGTGCCGATCTAGGAGTACGGTGGTTCATATTCAGTGTTTCTATCAGTTTTTCTCACTAGAATCAGGTGATGGGGGTTAGTCGATGACTCCACATTTAGGAGAATAACCACCAGTTTCTCCTAATTCTGGGAAGTAGAATTTGTCTGTCCATTCGGGCCGATGTGGTGGTCGTGGCCATAGTGTTTAGACATTGGGTTTTCAACATCCACCGGGAGGATAAGCTCAGGGATCACATACATCATCACAAGGGTTTTGCATAGGTCATTCTTTTATATTGGAGAAGACCCGGTTAGAGCAGGATCCTAGACCCTCTACAGTTAGAGGTATGGTTACGGTTGCTTGACATTTATCACCTGCTCTTTTTGATAAAGGGTATTCCAATTGTTTTATATCCATCACTATTGTGGAGATTGTTGGGCTCTGTGTCTTTGATTCTAAGGATTTTGTGATGCTAGACAGTCTGTTGTTTCTAAGGACGACAAGTGTACATTAGTGCAAGGAGTGCCCTCATGAGGACGGTGTGTGTAAATTATTTTTGTACATTTATGTCTTAGATATTATTTCATCAGATTTCATTCTAGAAAGGTACATGTTGGTTCCCTTATTGGCTATTGTCGAATTCTCTCACCGAAGGGTGAGTTTCACATCACCAGAGGGTGGTTTGTTTCTACCTAAGGATGAATGGGATTTCCAGGCTTGTAGAGCGGGACCTGAGCATTATGGGTTTAGAGGAGTTACAGCTCAGATTGATAGTTTGTATCTTGATGACCAGAGGAATTCACATATAAACATTCTACTATTGGTCAATCATTTCTGAGTTGTGTTTCTAATAGACTTTTCATGTTTCCTTCTAGAGAGAGGGGTATAATTTTAAATTTAGCTTGTGTCAATTGTTGCACCAGTGTCTAGTCCTCCTTATAGGATGGCTACATTAGAGTTAAATGAGATCAATAAAAATTTTATGTATTTGTAGGAAAATGGTTTCATCTAGCCCAATAAATCTCATTGGGGTTCTCCAATCCTATTAAAAAAAATTCGAGGAGTACCCTCATGATTTAAGTGGATAATCCGAAGCTTAAACTAGTACATATACAATAACCGATATCCATTGACAAGGATTGATGATCTCATTGATCATCTTCGAGTTGATAGATTGTTCTCAAAGATTGACATGAGATCTGGTTATTATCAACTTCACATTAGGCCATCATATATACCTCTTATAGCATTTCAGAGCAGGTATAGTCTATATGATTATGCGGTTATGTTGTTCGGGCTTATGAGCGTGCCTGAATTTTTCAGGACACTGATAAACCGATTGTTCCATCTATACATTTATTCTTTTTTAGTATTCATCGTGGAAGAAATATTTATGCACTCTCACACTCGACAAAATCATGCCACAAATCTGAGATAATTTTTAGTACACTGAAATTGAATTAGTTATATGATATGATCTCAATATCCCACTATTGGAGGCATAATATTCACTTCATGGTTCATGTTATCATTGAAAAAAGAGTATCAGTATACCAAGAGAAAGTGAGAGTAGTAGTTTCCTGGGAGAATCTGTAGAATGAATTTGAGGTATAGAGTTTTCTCGATATTTCTTTGAACTAAAGGAGTTTTATACATGGCATTCCATGCTTTACATCGACACTTAAGGGCCTGGCTAATTATGGTTCAATGTACCATTGGATAGATTCCATCGATTCATCCTTTTAGGAGCTAAAATTGAGATTAACGCCAGCACTGATACTAATTCTTACAGATCCATGAAAGACCTATACTATTTCATGTGATGCATCAGGTATCTGGCTAAGAGCAGTGCTTATGTAGGGGGAAGGTGTTTTTGGGTACACGTATCGATTATTGAGTCCACATGAGTTGAATTACCTAAAACATGATAATGAGTTGGCTTTAGTTGTTCATGATTCTTATTGATGGATACATTATCTATTGGGAGAACATTTTTTGGTTTTCACAGACCACAAATAACTCATGTATATATTCACTCAGTGCAATCTGAATTTTATATAATAAAATAAGGCTGAGTACGGTTAGTCCTTTGACTTTGATATTTCCTAAATTCCTATGAAAGGAAATGAAGCTGTTGATGTGTTGAGTAGGAGGACTCAGATACATGCAGTTCAAATGGATATCATTGAGTGGAAGCTTATTGATCTATTCTTTATGATTCATTATGAGGATTGTGATAGACAGGGGTAGATGTTCCTTTCAACTGTAGCTATTACCTTTACTATTCTTGATCATGTGCGAATGAGGAAACTATTTTATACTAAAGTCCTGGTTCTACATGATATTTTTTCCTGAGAGGACCATATTCTTGGATGGATCATAGGTGAGGTTGAGATCTATTGTTTCCATGGGAACGTATGGGTGTCAGCTGACAAACGTGAGGATATGATGCATGATTTTAATTCAACAGTTTGGGAAATTCATCCTGGTGACAAAAAGATGTATCAAGATCTACACCGTCAGTATTGGTGGCCAGGTATAAAGAGACATGATGCAGGTTTTGTCATGAGGTGTCCCACCGGTCAGAAGGTGATGGCGGGGCATCAGTGGCCATCACAACTTTTAATACAGATACCCATTTTTGAGTGGAAGTGTAATGATGTTGTGATGGATTTTTTGATAGGTTTTGAGATGGATAATTCTTGGAATTATGCAGTTAGGGATGTCATTGATAGACTCACCATGGTTTCACACATCATACCAATGAAGGAGACCATCATTGTTGATGATCTATAAAGGTTCTACATCTGAGAGATTGTAGGTTTAAATGGAGTTTCACACTATACCATTTCATATAGCGACACCCATTTTAATTATTTGGTCTGGTAGAGACTACATAGGGATTTTTGTACACAATTACTTATGAGTATATCTTACCACCCCCAGAGAGATAGCATGTATGAGAGCATGATTTAGGTGTTAGAGGATATGCATCATGAATAAGTACTAGACGTTGGATGTTCTTGGGAGAAGCACAGTCCTCTGATGTAGTTTTCCTAAAATTAAAAGTTATCAGGCCACTAACGAGATGGAACCTTCTGAGGCATTGTACAGTAGGCCATAACAATCTCCCCTTTGATGGTTGGAGGCAGCATAGGCTGCTATGTTGGGACCCTATCTTTTCCAAGACACCATGGAGTAGATTAAGTGGATTCCGAAGAGGATGGACAATGTACAGTCATGGAAAAATTATTATGATGATTGATAGATATGACCTATAGATTTTGAGGTCGGAGATCAGGTTTTTATACGTGTCACACTGAGGATGTGAAAAAGGAGGATTAAAAGATAGGGACTGATTTCACAGAGATGCATTTCTCCATTCGTTGTTTTGGAGAGAGTCAGGATAGTTTTATATCGATTGTAGTTACCTCAGAGGTACCAGGCTATGCACTAAGTCTTCTATTTTTCATAGCTTCAATTTTATTTTTCAGACCAGTATCAGGTTTTTCAACCCGAGGAGGTTGATATGGAGGTCAGCGCATCATTTGAGGAGTATTTTATCAGGATTTTTGATCAGAGCGTCGAGGTTCTCCGTGGCCAGTCTATTCCTCTAGTACTAGTGATGTGGCATCACAGGCGAGTATAGGACGAGACTTGGGATAGGGAGGCTGACCTGTGATATTAGTGGTCGGAGCTATATGAGGGTTATTCTTCACTGCCTTTTTTGGGAAATTAGGGGATTAATTTATTTAAGGGGGCGCTTTTGCAAGATTCTGGATATTCTTTTAGGTTTGGATCTTGTTTGATTCTATTTTTTTGAGAAAATGAAGTGTTTCTAGAAATTTTAGGAGTACACTCAATGTACATAGTAGTACATTCGGTGTACCATGTTTTCATGTGTAGCTATGTACTAGTCATGTAATGGCTTAGTAAATTGTCATGTGCGGTGACCTGGAGACCACCTTATGCAGGGATCAGAAAAGGCCTATACACGTTGTGTATCCTCATGAAACACACAATGTATTATTATTTTTGAAATGTTATATCGGACTGCGGACACATAAAAATGTCATAACCTCCTTCTTCTAACATCATCTCATCCATGGGCGACTGAAGGTCACCGATATTCTCTTATCCCCCGAACTTCTTTCAGGGCTCCGAATCGAACAAAATCGATTGAGTTGGAATAGTATTGGTGAGTTTTTCCATCATCTAGATCTTCTTCTCTTGATTTATCCTATTTAGTAAAAAATACATGGTAGAATAGTTTTTATGTTTTGGTATATCTAGGTCATCCTAATTCGATTCAAAGGTATAGGATTAACTATATCAATTGTACAACGTCTTGGAAGGTGGTTTGTGCCTTTCTGTAGTTTCTGTTTGGATTATATGTACACAAATTCTAGAATATCCTATTTTAGGGTATTGCGTGTTTTAGATACATAAAATTATTGATTCCTGATATGATTTTATTTATTTGAGTAATGGTTCTTGATTATAAATTATGTTTATTATCTAGAATATGGATGAGTTTTCCATGTTTGATTGATATTGGTCGTTTGGTCTAGAACATCATGTTAGACTGTTTTTCATTCCAATCCTAGTGATGTTAGGTGGCGTATATATTATATGAAATTATTTTGATATTAATTTTAGTTTTTTAGCCATGTATTATTTGAGACTTACTTTGGATGCTTGATATCTTTTGTGAATGATTGTATTACACAGGGCTGTGAGAACCCAATGTAGTTAGACCATAGGGGGAATTGATGTTGAGGGTTTCCCTGGAGTGTCTATTTTAATTTCACATTGCAAGAACATAGGTGGATTGATGTTGAGTGCTCCCTCAGAGTGACTATTGTTTCTTTTATGAGACCACATGGAGAATTCACATTGAGTTTTCCTTATAGAGTTTTTACTTTACCATTAAAAGATCATTAGAGGAATTGATAGTGTGTGCTTCCCCAGAGATACTTTTTTTGCATGAGAGCAAAGGGGTTAGATTGTGTGAGCTATCCTAGGGAGTCATTATATCTTTTTTGATTAAATTATATGTTGAACCATATCGGTTAGGCTGAAATAAATTTCCCAGATGGATTCTTGTGAATGATTGGTTGAATAAATGACAAATGTAAATGAATGTACTTTCAATTGTAGGATTGTTTACATTTGAGTACTTCATTTTTTATTAAATAATTTTTCATATTCCCTGGTATATATATTCACTTAAAGTTAGGGACATATATTTGGGTGGCTTCCAACTGGGATTCGTCTCATACACTATTTGGGGAATACTTTTGGGCCCAAACCCATTATATTTCCTTAGGTATAGATAAGGGAAAGATCCCTTCTACTTCAGGTACAATTTTGGTGTGGATATTGAGATCATGGGACCATGTTTAGGATTGTGGTGTTGCTGGAGTTTATAAGTTTTCGTTGTACTTTCATTACTACTATATTTCCATCATTGTGACTTTTTTGGCTTCTTTCATAGACATATGTGGCATGCATCATTTATATATGTTCTCTAGTTTTTTATTTAATTTCAGCCTTCCACTGTTTTCTTATCATATGGTATTTCTACTTCCGCTGTTGTATATTATTGATATTCTGTTGCGTTACTCTTCCAATGAGGGAATAGTTTCCCCACTATCACATCAAGGCCATCACTGCATGTCAGAAGCCTCTAGCATTGGGGGAAATGCGCTTGAGGTCATATAACCAAATAGTTACAAGGTACCTTTTGGAGGGACATAGAAATATGATGTTACAGATACATTTCTATATATAGAATAATGGTGAATGATTTTTTAGATGGTATTAATGGGTAATAATTATCCATATTATCATCATATATAAATCATCAATATTAATTTTGCTTTATTATAGGCCCACATGGGTGACCAATCAGGACAAAATGAGTTGTTTCAAGAAAAAATTATATTAGATGAAATTCATTGTCGATTATGTATTTAGAAATCAAATTTTTTAGGGGTGGGGTAAAAAGATGATAGGTTTCCATTTATGTTGTTAAAGTGTAACAAACCATGAAAAGCTAGACATAAAATAATATATTTTACTACCAATGTAATTACACCTTTATTTAATGGGGACATCATGATTATAAATCCATGTTAAGTGTTGTAAACATATAATAATGTCAGTATGGTTTACATATAGGGATGATTCTCACGGATTACATGAGTGTGGGAAGAAATTTACTAAATTAACATGTGTTCTCTTGTGGGGAATGTGAATACATTGATAACTGAATCTAGTGTGTCATGGTATAAATTTTACTATGAGGATGACCATGTAATTTCCAAAGGCCCCCATAAAATGTTGACCACTTTCATATCTTGTGTAGTTCTGTTCATAATACTATTACCTTGATCCAACAATTTATTCTAGAATAAATCCTAATTAATTAAGAATCCCATTAGAACAACATGTGTAATACCACCTAGAATAATAATCACATATGAAAGTGTGTTACAAGATAATATATTAGAGTTGATATTTTTCCTTATTGACTATCCATCAATATTCATAAGTCACATACACTTATTTATATAATATAATGGTTCCTATTTTATAATACAATAAAATATAATTTCAATTATAATATCATTCTAATCAATATACCCTTATTTATCTATCTAAAATTACATGAATATATTTCCATATTAGATTTTATAATTACGATTGTGATTTTTTGGTAATATAATATTATTCCATCATTTTAATTTATTCTATGCCAAATAAATAACTTTTTTTAAAATTTTAAAATTCTACTGTAGTAAATTAAATTTTCCAAAAAATTGGAAAATGGAAAATTCATTTATTTAATCAATAAATAAATCAAAATATAATACAATGAGAAATGGTAAATGAAATTTATAATAAAATATAAATATTGTACCAAAAAGTCATTTGGTAATATGAAAATTAATATTTATTTTCAATATATATATATTGATAAATAATAATTTAAATACATATCTAATTCTTAAAGTTAATATATTATAAATATTGAATTTCTTTCGTAATTGGATTTATATTAAATTACAGAATATTTTTTATTTTATAATAAATTTTAAAATTAATATAGATTCATTTTCTTAATATAGCATTAAATTTTGAAATTGATATGTTATAATTGTCCAAAAGTGTAACTTTTAATGAAATTATGGCATGCTGATATTTTTTTAAAAAAATAAAAATATGGAATAAATGTAAAAAAACTATAATGAAGTAATAATGATTTAAAAATTATTAAGTAACTAATAACAAGTAATACAAGAACAAAAATGATTTTATTCATTAAATAAAACTATTTTAATTTAATATAATTAATTTTCCATAACATATACTGAATCATTTGAAACCTAAAGTGTTTCAAAATATTTTAAAAATAATTCTATGTATTAAGGTTATTTTACATCTCTAAAATTATATATTTTTATTTATTTCATTTATTAAAAATTTTAAATACAAGAAGATGTACCCTAAAGTCAAATATCATGTTCTAAAATTCTAGTTAGTTCCACAATTTTCTATTCATAGTTATCCTGAGTATTTAGAATGTTTGTGGAAATTAAACAAATCGCATGATTTTCTTATAAATTATATCCCATCAACTTTATCATATTCATTAGAAAATCACCAAACCTGACTATCATTTAATGTTATCTTGCAAGAGTCTCTCAAATGAGTTTTTATATTTCTATGGTTATATTTTTATGCATTAATTAACTTTCCCTTCATGACAAGGGATCAAAATCAACCACATTCAATTTCAATATAATTCTGTTTCATCGTATAATTTATCATTAATTTTCATGTATAACTACGCTTGTAATAATAGGGTTTCATGATCTATTTCGTATGTTATTAATTATATATAACTTATTCATTCATAGTATAAAATATTTTTAATTCTTTATTATAATTATTAAGTGTCCATAATATCTTATTATCAATTATTTTTTTAATCCACACCTATTTATTTTTATTTAAATAAAAAATTCAAAGTTTTGTTGTTATAAATTTATTTTCAAACTATCATTTATAGATCATGTATCACTATAATTATACTACATATAAGATCCATTATAATGTTTAAAGAAACCTAAAACATTAGGGATAGAAATAAATTATGAAAACATACTAAAAATATTATAATTTAAAGTATGAGTGGTGTTATAGTATTGAAATACATGTCTAATAATACATGATGATGAAATATTGGGTAAAATTCACATAGAGTTAATAACCTAGAAAGTTGTTGATGGGTTATTCAATAAAATTTTCACTCAATGAATAAATAATTAACTGAACCTCACACCTAATTGGATAATTTTCTATCATTTTATTTGGAAGATTTAGTTGATCTATAAGACATGTACTAGAGGATTTGAATATATTGATATAAAATATTTTTTATTGTTATCCTTGAAACAATAATTTAACCTATAACATTATTTCATTAGCATTCCATTGAAAAATTTATTTTCCATTCAATATTCATATCCCATAATATCAATATAATATGTTATAAAATCATATAAATCCATATTATTATATTTAATGTGGAAATAATAACCTTACTTATATACATTATTTCTTTATGGATACCTATCGATTACTTATACATGATTATGTATGTTGTTCTTAACTAACATTTAATATGTTTTTATTATTTCAGTACCTATGATGGATGCATTTGGTACATTATATGACAATTGGGGCCTATATTATATAACACATCAGTGTATCTATATGTCACATAAGTAAAAATAGATATGTTATTTGTTGTAATACATTATTTTTTATTCATTAATTCATTCCATGATTCCATAATGATATGTTTATGGTCAATGGAATTATGAGGATCATCACTATAAGATCATTTATTCATATTAATGTGTTTATTTATATTTATATAAATTAATAAAATATTATTCTCTCAAATTCATTGAGTAGAATTTATATCTGTCATATTATTAATTACATGATTATATATGATATCTATCATTGTACAATTCCTCGTACTGACCTTTTTAGATCAACAAATTATTTTATTTCAAATTTCCGTTTTAATAAATAACGACTAATAAATATGAATTTTGGATTTATAAGGAAAAATAATTAATTTTCATTTAATATGATGGTGTTTAGTAATTATTAAATGTAATGTAATGTTAATTTATATCTAGTTATAAATGTATAATAAACAGTTAAATATTGTGTGTTATGATTAATGTATTGTAATCAATATTAATAAAATAAATATTATTTCTATGAAATTGTTATCATGGTGTTACAATCTGTATTTGAAAATGTATTGTAATTTGCATGGGAACTAGATTTATTATAACCTAGTTATATAAAAAACATTGTGATAATTTGATAGGATAATAGATAAATATTAATAGATTACAAGATATTAATATTTTATTAATACATAAGATTAACATAAAATGACAAAAAATTATTTATTTTATGAACTCATTTTGTATATTTAATTTATTAGAAATGGATCCAAATATATTTTATTGAATCTTCTGAAAAACTATTATTCCATATAGGGATTAACATCCATACAAAAAATGCATAAAGGTATTTTTGGAGAAGATTATATTTTAACTATAATATCTATGTTGACTAATGTTATGACTGATAACATTTCTTGTATATAGAAACTCGTTTCAATGTATCATTTTGTAACCCTATTTAATGTTATCATAAGGTAAAAACCTCTTTTTCTAACTGAAACCAAAAATATATTAATATATGAACAATGGATCATGTCCTTAGATAATGTATTAATTTAATTTTAATGTATTATAAGGGAAAACATAGTCAATGTTTTATATCATCTAAAAATATGACATGATCAATGATGTTAATTCATTAAAAACACCAAGAACAAGTAACATTTAGAAGTAATGTCGTGTAATTCTTTCATTTTAATATTTCGGAAGGATTATTTTCATCAGGAGAAGATATATGAAATATAGAGGATATTAAAAAATATAGAAAAGAGGAATAGGAATTCACTGAATTGTAAGAGGATAAATTTATAATTTTAGTAAGAAATGTTATGGATTATGATTCCAATATATAAGAATATTTGAAGGATTATTTTATTGGATAAATTTATTTATTATAATGGCATTAGTATCTTAATAATTTTCACAAAATAATATATATTTATATGTTTAATCAATATGGGGAATGTAATATCCAATTATTTTATTTTTATATGGATGAAATAGATAATGAATGAGGTTGATCCAAATATTAATTGATATTATGGAATCTGGATGAAATTAACGGTGGAATTCCTAACATGTAATAACTTTTGGATGATATACCTTGGGAAATAATTGTAAGAAATTATATTTTTCGACATTTGTTGAGGTAACAACGATTAAGATCAAGAGTGAAACAGAATGGAAAAAATCCAAAACATTACAACACAACATTTTAAATTATTTTCATTACTATTTACAAAAATACAAAAATCATTAAGTGGATCTACATATAAGTGAAAAAGTGATTACAGTCAGTATTTATATAATCAGAAATGTACTAGTTGACTTTCAGAAATGATTTTATAACATGCTGTCTGATCCTGATCATAATATTCAGAAATAATTTTTTGGATTGCTGATCAACTTTTTCATAAATATATAATATGTTTTCAATGAACATTCAAACATACCATGATGCATTATGGATTATGTTAGACAATAATCATGGTGGGAATCATAAAATAATGAAATAACATTTAAAATTCAATATTAAAAGATATGGATTTTATTCTAAGGACATTTTTTACTAGTACTATGGGATTTAATTGATATAATACATTGAATGGATATTATATTAATGTATAATAAAATAATATATTGTCATGAAAAAAATTAATAAAAGAGGTTGGAATAGAATCCCTTGTTTTTAGTGGAGTGAAATCAGTTACTATGTGATGTGTGGAACCACCTCTAGTGACTAATCTCAATGAGATTATAGAATATGATGAATCAATAAATAATATGTATATCTTATCCAAATATATTGTATTTATTTTGATGAATTCAATTAATTAAATTCTAGAATAATTACTATGGTATCCATTTGAAGATGAAGTTAAATTCTATATTTTACATTTTACCATCTTTATCCCCATATCTAATCTTCCATATAAAATGGAATTGGTGGAATTGGAGGAATTAATGACTCGAATAAAATAGTTATTTGATAGGAAATAAATTTTTTATAGTGTTTCTATAGAGAGATAACCAATATTATTTATGATAAATAAGGATAGGTATTTATGTATTTCCAACTATAATAAAAAATTCAATTCCATTAATATATTAAAAATATATACATTACCTCACATTGTGGATTTGTATCACAAATGAGTTTAATAATTGAAATATATTTATATCATATTTGTTTATCATCAATTAAAAGTAATGAGGGATTTTATACTAAATATTAATGTCCATAAATGTTTTAAGAATTATGATTTTATTGTAATATAATATGGGTTAACAAATACACTATCATTGTTAATCTATCAAATAAAATAACCAATTCATTGTTTATATTAGTGATTTTTAAATAATTTTTTAATGATATAATGATATACTCTACATGTTGTGGGGATAGTGATGCACATTTATTTATTTTCCATGAAACTATATTGGTGAAAGTGTTATATTGTAAATATAGTTTGTGTTACTTTTATATTTAACATGTTGCATTTTATATCCATATTTTCTCAAAATATATGATATCAATTGACCCTATGTAGATAAATGTTGTTAATTAATGTAACACAAAAAAATATATAATTGAGATGCATAATGTTTTTGCCAAATTTTTTTACAATCGATGATTTTCTGAACAATTTTCTTGATTAGATAAAACTTTGTTTATGTTTATAATTAATGATTTCAAATTGACATGGTCTATTGAATAAAAAGAAATACATATGGAAATAACGATGAGGCTAATAAATAAACCCATATTAATGTTACTATCAAGATGGATGGGATTATATATATATATATATATATATATTGGTGCATCAAAAAATGTTCTAGGTTATGTCCTTATAAAAAACAAAGAGTTATTTATGATTAATTATAGATATTTATTCCTGATGATAAAAACAATAAAACACATGATATAAAAGTGAACTCTATATCCACTAAGTATAATACTACATAGGAACTATCATTACAGTGAATGGTGGGACGTATAAACCTATCACAAAATATTTAACTATATATTTACATAAAAATTGATCAACATGAGGCAATGGTGATGGTTGGATCTAGTCATTGACTATGACTATCCTAAAGTGAAAATTTAAACATATTTTTAAAAATAATTCGATTACAAAATAATTACACTTATCATTTCCTCAGGACTTTCTATGGTTTACTATCTTAGAAACTATAAATATAATAGAATAAAGAAAACTAAATAATAAGAAAATATATTAAGAAAATTAAACTCTTTAAAAATATATCATCATTATTATATTCTAAATCACCCCAAAATGTAAGATTTCCTTGTGAAATTTGTCAAATAATACTGGTGATAAAAATCTCAATATTGGATATATAGTGAAAATCCAGAATAAACAAAAAAAATATGGAATTTAAATTTGTAATAATATAATAATATAAACACAATTATATGATACAGAAAATGATTATAACAAATTGAGGTATGATAGTATTATATGAAAATGAGTATAATATAGAATGGTGGATACAACATAAACATGAGAAATTTATAATATTATCAACAATGTTCATCATTAAGGAGTAATACAATAATTATACCATGGTTATTAAACATGTTAATATAAAACATTTCCATGGTATCATTAAAAATTCAACTTCATATATTATTTTTTTACCCAATGTATTAAATTATTTTCATTGTTCACCCATCATATGTCAATCCCTATATGTGCCACATCAATCATATAATAGAATAATGTATTTCATTATCTCAATTCCATGAATATGGAATGATTAATTAATATTTGTAAGCCCAAAAAATGATATGTAATGTTATATCAATTTTAATGTCCTTGAATGAATATTAGTTGATTATTCACAAAATTAATGTATAGCACAAAAATAGTGATTTTGATAGCATAATGACAATAAAAAATCCTCATAGAATGGGATTAATGATTGAAAAGTTTTGTATCTCAAAAAATTTGTATAATTTATAAAATAAAGGGTTTATTATGATAATGTAAAATAGAATTCAATTTAATCTGAGAAGAATTAAAACCAAATAAATACCTAAAACTAAAAGAGGAGGTGGGATACCCTAAACTATGTTAGTAGTTCATCAATTCATAAGGATGACGTATTATATAATTGAGATCTTCATGGGGGTGTTATATAAATATAGGAAAGTGAAAATCATGATCAATTTATTCTAGGTGGATTGGGATGAGAGAATGGGTGGGAGTGAGCTCCTTAGAAAAGGTATTAATTGGATATCTTACTATAGAATGTAAAGGTGGTTATCGTGTAAAAATGGAATAACATGGTGGTTAGATTTATTTAGTGAAATATCTTATTTTTGTATGAGATTATTGGAAAATAATGTATTAATAAATTTTAATTTATAAAAAAATATAATTATAGATGGTCTCAATGTTATATTTATTTAATAAAATTCAAAAAACATTATATTACCCACTTTAAGATTTACTAATCTTGAGTAATGTTAATCATGGAATTTTTTATCAATGAAATTAAATGATTACCCATAATAATTTATATATATATTTTTGAGTCAAAATATATGTTTCATATAACATAATTCAATTTCAAAATCATCATTGACTATATTTATATTAAATTCATATAATATATAGATTAAAAATTGTAGAAAATGATGTTTTCTCTGTTAAGTGTTCTTATTCATATTTTTTATTTACTACTAAATTAATGAATGTAAATATATTTTAATATAGATTAAACCAGATTGCTAGAATCTTAATTCAAAAGTTATAATATTTTTCATTAGGTAAATATTATTTAATGATAACAAAACAACTCTATGAGATTTTATTTGAAATTTGTCATATTATTTTACATTTATAATATTAATCTAGTTTTTTTCAAAAAAACAAATTGAATCGGTTAGCTAATATGGAAATAGTAATCTCAAATTTTAAATTCTATATTAGATTCATTTAATTAACAAAAATATATTTCTATCATAGGATAATAAAAAATTATATTACTTTTAGATAACCACAAAATTAAAAACTAAAAAAATAACGATGGGTTATATAAATAAAATATGGTATTTTTATGATAATTATTTTTATTTATAAAAATTAAATTTTTATTCAAAAATAGTTTTGAGAAACATAATAATTACTACAAACATTATTTTCAATTTTTTTTTCTACTCTCCTATAAATTAAGTATTTCTTAAAAGTACACAAAATTCAACAATAGATAATATTAATATGTTTAATTTAAAAGTGATGTTTATTTTTTGTAACTAAAATTATTAAAATTAAAAAAATTTACAAAAATGATGATAAAAAAATAAAGAAAATTACAAATTTTGAATGATGATTTTTTTACTTTATGTGTAATTAATGAAATTTGAAATCCATTTTTAATTTAATTAATTTTAACAAATAAAAATAACAAACATTATAATTGTCTTACTATAGTATATTTAGTCATGTATTAATTTATAGATCATGAAATGAAAATTATAAGAAGAATTAAATTATTTTTATAAATTGATATTAACCAAAAAATAATTTTAATTACATATATACAAATAAGTGTTTTCATTTTATCAATATATTGATGATTAAATATTTCCTTGACTTTTATTAAATAAATCTTTGAAAAAAAATTAAAATATAAATAAATATTTTAATTATTTTTTATGTATTATTATATCTAAAATATTTTCAATAAATTCACTATTAAAAAAACATGAATCTAGTATAGATATTTGATACATGTATATCCATTGATAATTTATATAATTTCTATATTCACAATGACAATATTTTTGGCGACCGCATTTTCAGTGGTGAGATTCCATATCTATATATAATATTATTAATTTATTGTATTCTCATTTAATATGTCTAACTTCTCATTTCCATAATTTTTATATATTATTTAATGATTCATACGTTTATGTTATTTGTTCATATTTTACTTTTATTTTTATTAATTTTGATTCATTAATCCACAAGGGACTAGTAGTGTTTCTCAATCTAAAGATGTTATTATTTAAACATTAAACAACTTTTTTTATTTTTTCAATTATTAATGGATGTAATTATCCATGATGTGTAATAATCCACAGTTTTTTATACATAGTTTCACATACCTTTATTATAACGTTCAATTATAATAGAATAAAATACCATTTACATTGTTCATATATTTTTTTGGCCAAATATCTGATCAAATATTAATTATTTAAGAAAAAAATTTGAAACATTCATTACAATTATAGGGATAAAAACTAATGGATCCAAAACCCAATGGTATTATATCCGCAAAACCATTAATAAATTGATTAATCACAATTTTAATTATATCATATTATTGGAAATATATAAGGGTATCGAAAATATAGACATAAAATATGATATAATTTCAATATATATTTCAATTTTAAATATATTATAGATTTTATCTCTTCGCTTGGTTTTGGAATAATCCTAGTATTGATTTTTTCTCAAACAAATTGATCTAGTAGTTTATTTTTAATCATCCTATAAATAAGGGATGATCATAAAATTATTTTAAAAATTATTTCCTTATCCTATTAAATAAATATTCCTTATGTAGAGTGTATAATCGTCTCCCCAAATCACATTAAATATGTCTCATGAAAGGATTTCTAGACTCATAAAAACCATAATATCATTAACCTAGAAAAATATTCAAATAAAATGGATAAAACAATCAAACTAGAAGGTTTTGTTATCTTAATAAAACAAATATTTGTGAAAACATACTATTAATAATTCATATACAAATCTATATTGATGAATATGTGTACCTAACACCACATAATTATCACAATCCATATAAATAGTTGTTATTTAATTTTTTTTCTTGGATGAGGGAGTTTTTATAATTATTTTCACATTAAGACATTTGATTAGTGCATTAATTTTTATCGTTCCCAAATTTGTCACATCAAAATCATCTAATTTCTAGTGGATTTTATTTTTAAAACATTTGTTTTCCCTCAACATGGTTACTAAAATATGTATTTTTCCTCAATGAAATTTCTCTCAATTCCCCCATTTACCACAAATCATATATCTTCTAGTTTCATTCTGTAATCCATTCAGTCCCTATTCTCAAATTTCTATCCTAAATAAAATTGAACATTTTTGACATAATAATCATTGTTAGAAAAACTTATAGGAGTATATACGATTCACTTATTTGTTTTTTTAATCCAATCTTGGTCCACACTTTTAATTATAAATCTCGGATATCTTGTTTGAAATAATCACATCATTTCTCATTAAATTTCATATACCATTTGGTTTTTGATTATTAAAATCTCTACTTCTTTCAAAAAATCTGTTTTTTAACTTCATTCCATCTCTAATTAACCCTAAACAAGACAAAAATGAGTGCATCTGAGGGGTGAATAATTAAAATCATAAGTTAATTATTATAAAGGATCTTATGAATAAAATAAAACTCACAATGTTTTACACTATAAAACAATCACATTATCATTTTATTCAAACTAAATCACTCAACATTACTTCTAGGTTTCTATAGGATTTGTTTATTATAATTTTTATGTAAATTACAATAAAAAACATTCATAATTCTAAAAAATATAAATATGAACAAATGAAGATATCCATTCCGAGTGTCTATCTCAGGGGGTATTGATTGGATCACTTATCATTCACCATAGTGATGAATAATTAAATTCTCAACCTAAAATTTCAATTGTGTTTACCCATAGGTATATAAGTTCTCAAGACATATATACAATCATGTATATTTAAACGTGATTCTATTTCTTATGAATCCTTATTCAATTTACTTATAAAAAATTAATGTATATTTTTTATACATAATCATATTCCTTAAATTTCACCAATCCTTTCTAGTCATGATTTATAAAACAATTACTAATATTTACTCTAATAATAACTATAATGGCATATAATTTAAAACATTTCATTAAATATTATTCTATAAAAAATAAAATAAAAAATTTATCATAGAATTTTAATGTTTTATATCCTAGAAACATTGATAATAATACAAGAAATGCATTAATCAAATAATTAAACATAAACAAATATTATATCTTACAGTATAATACATTATTATTTCAACCTATATCACATCATTTCATAGTATTTTATCATAACATTTTTCAAAATACATGGTCAAATATAAATATGAGATAATGATAAAAAATTAAAACATACTATAAATAAAAATAATGGGTTAAACGTGAGGCTAAATGTTATTATATGAGTACAATGTTATTATTCATAACATTTTTAAATGAACATGAGGCACAAAATGGTCATATGTAAATGAGTTATAACATAAAAATATGGAAAAAATATAAAACTGATATAGTCAAAATAATCTCATCATGGATCATCCATATGGTTAGGTAAATAAATAGTAAAAAGTTTACAATCTAATTTATCAGAAAATTTTCTAAGTAATACTAAAAATTAACAATGAGTGTGCCATTTATTGTTATTATTTTACCCAATGAAATATAGTGTTTCTTGGAACAAACTTTATATGTTTAACATTTTGTGTTCCATATTGATTATATAAAATAATTATTTATTTCAACATTAAAATTCCACGATTAGTGATTCAGTTATTTATAATAAAATTACCCAAACATGGAAGAATAGTGATTTTTATGTGAATATATGTGAATAAAATTAATTAATTTATTTATAATAGGAATACATGGAATTGAAAATCGGTAAGTAATTTTAGATCAATAATGATTATAGAAAAATATTTATAAGTTAGTTTTACAAATACCTAAGTGAAGTCTTTCATAAATAGTGAATCATTTGGAAGTAAATAGTTTTTATGAACATATGAAATCATAACCAGTTTAATATTAATGGCCATATCAATAAATAAAAAAATAAATATTTAAATTAAAAGGAGGTGGTGTAAATCCCGTACATTGTTATGTTTTTTATCAATGATTTTGGAGAATTCCTTATAACTGTAGTAATTCATTGGGAGGTATTTAGATAGATATAGGGATTGTAGAGACCCAAATCTTGACATACATGGACATTACATTACTTTTGTGGAATAATTAATACATAACAAAAATAGTCACTCAAGGACCGTAATAGTTTTGTGTATTTGGAAACTCTGAACATAATCATCTAATCATGGTGAATGATCTTCAACATCTCCCATAAAGTTCTTCCCCTTTTTTTCTTACCTAAAACCTTTCTTTATATCTTGGGTAAAAGAAAACATTTAATGGGTGAGCTCAAATGATCAGTAAGTGTAATCATGGATAAAATAAAATAGACCGAATACATTTGAACTTAAAAACATGACCATAATGATTAAACATGAAAATCACGGGAAATGAGATAAAACATTGAAGTACATATGGAATAGATCATAATGGAACACCAATAAAGATAAAATAGCATGGTAATAATACTGGTAATTATGGAAAAAAATTAATCACATGATATGATTTCTATAGTATCCAAGGCATTGATGCCAAGACCATCTTAGTGGACAAAGTACCTTACTGAACCAGGTTTGTTGACATTCCAGTCTTGTATTACTGAACCAGATTTACTTTCCTTTTCATCCATGTCAATCTCATGAGATATAAATCTTTACCCAATGCATTGGAGGGAGATAAAGGTCCCACCCATCTCATAATGAAATCATTCTTACTTGTGCCGCAAAATCATAAATCATACATCATAGCATATCCCATGTAATAGATTGAGATTCTTAAACATCATGAAATCATAAAATAATACATATAAAAAATGGATATCATTTCATCATAAGTAAAGTGAAACCATGTAAATCATAGAGACATTATACGTGAAACATACACATATTAAATAATGTAATCTTAGATCGAAATTGGTCTTGATAAAACAGTTGAAATGAATTTTTGAGGAAAATATCTTTTCTTCTTCATAATCATTTTCTTTTCACATAATATCATGCAATTTTAAAACAAAAGTATTCTGTTGAAAATAGTCCTAAAATCTTGTAGATTATGCTTCATGAAAATGAGGTTTTAGGAAACTGTAAAAATCTGTTCACGCCGTATGAGATTAAAATATCATTCTTCTCGTACTTTTGTCGGAAATGCAAAAAAGTTCCTCCTGTGATAAAAAAATTAAGATTCCATTCATAACATGTGTTACATTTTAAAAATGGGTAAAAATAACTTTAAACATACATAAAAACATTTTTATAAAACATGGGCTTGGATGATAATAATAACCTCAGTAAATACATACGAATAAACAATCTTGGATAAAAATGAGATTTGGAAAAGTTATACCTTACCTTAGGTCCGATATGATTCATACATATCTGAACCTCCTGTATAATGATTTAAATAATTTCATTGAATTATTACATAATCATATTCATTGTTATGATCTCATATATGGTTCAATTATGACTTTATATTATCTATTCTTTTGTAAATCCATGTTGAAGCAACGTTTTGGGTAAAATAATAATATTTATCGTACGTGTTTGGACTTGTTGTTATTATATCATGATTTACTTACATCCAGAATGTAAATCATTATTTATATATCATATATATTCATTATATGTCATGACCAACCTTCACCAAAAGGAAGGAAGGATTAGCAGATTTACATTCCCATCCTTCATTGAGTTGAAGGAGAGATAATGACCCCCGAGACCCACCTTCAATAGGTCCCGGAGTGGCGACTAACACCAAGGGTATTGAAATTACACACAAATGGAAGGCATTACCCCTTTTTGTTTTATAGGATTGAAAGATAAGATGATGAATCCCAACAACCACAAAACTAAAAGAAAAGTAAAGACAAAAGTAAAACTTTCCCACATGCATGTTCCAAAAAGTAAAAGCCACAAAGTACAAATAAATGTTACTACAAAAGTATGTACCAAATAAATAAAAACAGCAACTGCAACGACCCCAAGGTTCTGAGCTAGTATGGTCATGCGCGATCCCCGAAGTCCTCCTGGAAACTTGAATGCAGTTTTATATACGTTGGGTGAACATATAAGTACACTCAGTAGGGAAAAATAAAGACTCTCGTGCATAAGTGGGGGAACGTACTAACGTCCCATGAGAAGAAGGATTAAACCAAACACCTAACAAGGTAAACTATCCACCTAACCCTCACCAAGGAACACTCCCCAAATAATGAAAGTTAAGTAAAATATATAATAAGAGAACATCGATGTTTGGGTACCCCATGACACTTTTCAACTGGTTATTGAGACATCCTACGCATCGAACCAATCCCATCAGTCTCACTGCAGTCCCACTACCACACCCGCCCGCACACACCTAGGCCACAACCACACACAGTCCCACTGCTGAATCCCTCCCAAAAAAACCTGGTCCACAACTGTCACGCGTAACCACGCCTGTAAACACCTAGGCTAGAACAACCACTTCCATGCCCGAAGACACATGGTCTAGAAGATCCACTGCCACACCCGAAGACACCTGGGCCTCATCCCGAAGCCCCATGGGAAACCACCTACAGCACACACCTGGACAACAACCACACTACCCAGCCCGAAGATTCTTGGGCTAATAATGGTCCTCAGGCCATCACATCCTTCCCGAAGATACTTGGGATATCTGAGAAAAGGAGTAGAAAAGGATGTAACAACCAGCCACTAATAATTGTGTTGGGAAAAACACCATCCCCCATGAAATGAGGGTATTCAGAACTAAGTGTTCAACTTGGGTGGGGCGCGAATAAGAAACACAAAACTTCAAATATATGTATAGGTAACAATCACTCATGCAATGTTTAAGTTTTTCTTCAGCCGGCCTAAAGGACACAAACAACTCTCAAGTCCGAGTCACTACTCTCGCCAACAAAACCCATTTGTCCCATTCTTGTTTCATGTTGAGTAATAATGTTTAAATATGTTTATGCACTACTACGAAACTAACACAAAAAACATAACCATGGAAATGAAACCATCCAAACGTAAATTTATGTATCCACACCTGGTTCCCTTGTAAAGTCACAACAATAAAGGAAAAGTGAGATCCCTCAAAGTAATGGAACCAAAGACAACCCTGAGACACTACCCCATATCCCCTCCCCCAAAAAGGTTTTTCATCAACAGAGGATCCCACCCCAATTCGTGATATAAAAAAGGTAACCACCCAGTATTAAAACTCATAGCCACCAAATCCATAACAACAGGGGATCCCATCTACAATTTCATAACCACCGAGAGTATAAAAACAGGGGATCACATCCCCTCCCACATCTTAAGCAATCTGCCCGTAAAAGAAAACAACCAAACCACTATCACCAACACAAATCAGGGCTATGCCGGTATTTTCAGATTTATAAGATTTAACGCACTACATGATTTCAATTTCTGTGTGCTTTAACCGGGATTATTACAGAAAAGAATTTATCCTGGTGCTTCCAATTCATTTATCCGAATATACGTAATTAACCAATTTACATTCCACAGTAAGGGTTCATAACCACAAAACAATCCACTATACATTACCAGAGGAAAGGGTTTGTTAGTGCATAGAGAAAGACCACCAACAGCCATGATTTTCAAAAGGCATAAGCCCGCACAATTCAGAATGAAGATCATAATGTAAAATAGCATCAATGATCACTGCCCCACCTTTCGTTATTTATATAATCTTGTTCATTATCTTCATTTTGGTATTTTTTATCCAATTCTATAGAAACAAAATCACACCCACCCCACATAATACACAAAAGAGAGAGATGAAGGAGAATTTCCCTTCTTGTTGATCAACAATCGATGATAAGGCTGGGAACAGAACTTCAGGTATAGCGATGCGGCTCGCCTGAACAAAAAGTGGCTCGTCTAGACGAAGGCTACTCTAGAATAGGTTCAACGAAAAAAGAACCCTACGGCGAACCATTTTGTTTATAATTCCGTGTACAATTGAGATTAGAATGCGAAACCGCGTAAGGAGCGGTGTCGTGGGTTGACCATGCGACCCCACACGTTATTAAAGAGTCGGGTGGTTTAAACCGACTCACACACCAGGTTAACTCATTAAATATTTAATTAAAACGTTTCTGGTCATTATCGGTCTTTAAAAAAAGCTTAAAGTGTCAAAAAAGTGTTTAAAACCCAATTTGTGTAAAAAGGAGCGCTACTGGAAAGAACCCGTGGGGGTAGGTGAGATCCACCGGTAGCCGAGAACCACTGGTGGCTGACAGCTAACAGTGGCTGAGAGCTACCTGTAGGCTACAACGACCGGTAGACTGAGATACCGGTAGGTTGCAGCTACCAGTATACCGAGCTACCGGTAGGCTGCACCTACCAGTAGACCGAGCTACCGGTAGGCAGAGCTACCGGTAGGCTGCAGCTACTGGTAGACCGATCTACCGTTAGACCTACTACCAGTAAGCTAAGGCTACCTATAGGGCTACCTTTACGCAAAATTCACCGATATTCCCAGACCAGAAAAACCAACATGATATTTTCACAACGTAATGGACCCCTAAAACCTAGGCCATTACATCAGATACCTCATAAAGGATTCTCGTCCCCGAGAATCGAAACAACCCAGATGTAAAGTGAGGTTTTGATCAACCACCTCGAAAGATACCTCTTAGGAGTGAACCTCATGTTAATTAAAAACTCCCTTCTGTCAAGAACCAAGAAACATATCATGTCAAACATCCCAGGCATGTAGGGGTTGGGGAGTCTCTTTCCCCATGTCAAGATATTATCCACTTTGGGCGGCACTGACTTTCCTGAACGTGTTTAATTGCATCTACCTTAATGTTGCTTGATTAGGGGTCGGGTTCTATCCTCCCCCATAGCCAAGGATTTTCACGCACATTCAGAGGAAATAAAACTTGTATTTCATAGCCAACAATGTAAAACATTCCACCACAATAGCTATAAACCGAACAGTACAAAACTCAAAACAACACTGGGTACTGGGAACGAACCTATTTTTCCCTCTCCCACATACTCTCATAAAGCCCACCATGTCTCTACAACACACAAACCAAGGGAATGGTTCGCCTACAAAGAACCTTCTCCTTGCGATCCTCGATCATCACTGGTCTCTCCACAAAAGTCACGTCATCCTCGATGTCCAGCTCACCCCAATCAAGGACGTGTGAATTGTTGTGCAGATATCGATGGAGCTGGGACACATGGAAGAAATCATGTTTCCTCAGTAGCAGAAGTGGTAACTCTAGCTGATAATACACTTCGTCGACCTGCCGCAACACTTCGAAGGGTCTGATGAACCTGGGAGAAAGCTTACTACCCTTGCTGAACCTCTGATTCCCATGCCGAGGGGACACCTTCAAGAACATGTGGAATCCAACCTCAAACTCCAAGGGCCTCCTACTGGTATCAGTATACGACTATTGTCGGTCTGGGTCTGCCTTCATCATTTCCCATATGAGCTGAACCTTCTCTGTCATGCTCTGCACCACCTCCGGGCCAAGGATGCATTCCTCTCCTACTTCGGTCCAACACACAGGTGAGTGGCATGTCCTACAGTACAAGGCTTCAAACGGGGCAATAAAAATGGTATAGTGGAAGCTATTATTTGAGGCAAACTCTACCAGGGGAATGTATCATACCCATGATCCCCCGTAGTCCAGAACACATGCCCATAGCATGTCCTCCATGGTCTGGATGGTGTGCTCTGTCTGTCCATCTGTATGGGGATGGAAAGCAGTGCTATGATGCAGCTGGGTGCCAAAAGCATGCTACAATCCTCTCTAGACTCACGAGGTAATCCGTGCATCCCTATCTGAGACTATAGACCTCAGAATCCCAGGCAATTGCACCACCTCATCGACATACCATCGTACCAAAGAATCCACTGCACTCGACTCCATGATCTCCAAAAAGTGATCTGATTTCTTCAACTGGTCCACTACCACCCAGATGGCGTCGTATCCCCCTTGGACCTTGGGTAGTCCCATGGAGAAATCCATCAAGATGTCATCCCACTTCAACTAGGGTACATCTAAAGGCTGCAGTAGGCCGCCTGGAACTCAGTGTTCAGCCTTCACTTGCTAACACACTATGCACTTGGCCACAAACTATGCCACCACTCGCTTAACTCCAGGCCACCAAAACTTCCTTTTCAGTCCCTAGTACATCATGGAATGTCCTGAGTATACCACCAGGGGTGAGTCGTGGAACTCACTGAGAACCTTGCAGCACATCGCCTCTGAAATAAACTTATTTCCCTAGAAAAGCATCCGGTTTTGGCTATACTTTGTCCATCCTTTTGAAGCATTTCCCTGGTCAACTCGATCAAACATCACATCGCACTCTGGGTCTCCCCACATAGACTCCTCCACTGGCTGAAATAGAGAGGATTGCATTGCCATCTGATAGAGGCAGCCTCTGCCGCTATCCATCCTCACATCCAGGTGTAAGGAAGCCAACTCCTCCATCGCCTCCCAGGCATCCTCCAACTCTCAGACCACATCCTTCTTCATCCTCCTGCTCAAGGAATCAGCCACTACATTTCCCTTTCCCTTAGTATAAGAGATATCGAAGTCGTAATCCTGGAGGAACTCCACCTATCTCCATTGCTGCAAGTTTAAGTCCCCCTGGGAGAAGATATACCTCAAGATTTTGTGATCTGTGAAGACCACAAAGCGTTCTTTGATGAGGTTGTGCAGCCATAACTTTAGTGAAAAAGCGACCGTTGCAAGATCCAGGTCGTGGGTGGCGTAATTACGCTGATGAGGGCGTAGCTTCCTGGAACCATAAAAGATCACCCATTGTCGCTGCACCAACAGACATCCCAGGCCTTGTCCTGAAACATCCCATAACACCTCGTACACCACCCCATCATCTAGCAATCTCAGCACTGGGGAACTAACCAACTTCTCCTTCAGATAGCTGAAGGCTGACTCCCACCGCTCACTCCACATGAAAGCCTGGTCTTTCTTGGTCAGGGCTGTCAAAGGGGATGCAACTTGAGAGAAGTTGGGTACGAACCTCCGATAGTAACCCACCAGCCTGAGGAAACTACGGACCTCTGCCACATTCTTGGGTGCTACCCAAGAAAGAACTGCCTTAACATTTGATGGGTCCACCACTACCCCCTGCTCGGACACCACGTGCCCGAGGAAGTGTACATCTCGTGTCCAGAACATGAATTTTGACAACTTCCCATAGAGCTGATGCTGTCGGAGGACCTCCAAAACCGTCCTCAGGTGCTCTAAATGGTCCTCCTCTGATCTCAAATAGATCAAGATATCGTCAATGAACACAACCACGAACCGATCCAAGTACTCCCAGGAGATGGAGTTCATTACCCCATGAACACAGTCGGGGCGTTCGTAACACCAAAGGGCATGACCACGAAATTGATGTGTCCATATCTACACCTGAATTCCTTCATTAGGATTCAACTTTATTTCACTCTCATCTAGTGATACCCATAATACAGGTCGATCTTCGAGAACCATCCTGCCCCTTTCAGCTGGTCGAAAAGATCGTCTATCAACGGAAGAGGGAAACGATTCTTGATTGTCACATGATTCGGCCTCTTATAGTCTATGCACATCCTGAGGCCACCATCTGGCTTCTTTGGGAACAAGACTGGAGAACCCCACAATGACACACTCGGCCGAACATAACCCCTCTTCATCAGATCATCAATCTGAATCCGTAACTCCCATAGCTCTGAAGGTGCCATCCGGTAAGGAGCCATCGAGATATGATGAGCATCGAACTGCAGGTCTATTCCAAACTCAATATCACGTCGAGGGGGAAGAGTCGTCACCTCTTCAGGGAAGACGTCCATAAACTCATATACGATCTCTAGCACTTCCACCATCTCAGCATCTACTAGTTCTACTAACAGCTCGTCTAGTAGGAAGAGGAGGGGTTCCTCTCTCCTGCTGCCCTTCTGACTGCTCCGCTCCCCGGTGAAGGTAACACGTCGGCCACCCAAGTCCATGAACACAACCCTTCTTCAGAAACAGTCGATGACAACACACATAGAGAATAGCCAGTCAATGCCTAGGACGACATCGTATGGATTTATCTTTAGCCGAAGAAGATCCCTAACCGACTGATGTGGCCCTATCATCAGTATGCATCCCCAAAAAAACAACAAGTCGGTCTGACATCCGACTAGTGTGCTCAACACCAGGGCACTAGAAGTCTATCGGAATCTAGGCCCAAGGCACGGGCTAGACTGGGTGCAACAAAGGAGTGCGAAGCTCCGGTATCAAACAAGGAAAAAGTAAGGGTACTGAACAAACTGATCGTACCTCGAACAACCTCCAACACTGCTGTAACTGCTACCTCCGTGGCGTGTAGATGTCCATGCCCAGGTCCTCTGCCCCTCGACTATCAGCCACCTCCCCGACCACTCCCCGATCGAGGTCCCTGAGTAGTGCCCTAAGGTCGGCTGCCTCCTCCTATGTCCTCCCTCGGAGGAGCAGGAGCTCGATGTCCCTACTACTAATGGTGAAATGTCCTGGCTGGAAGCTACTGCTGGGGCGGGTGGTGAGGCTCTCTACCACCTCCGTACTATACCTGGTCCGGGCACTGACTCCGGAGATGTCCATGGCTCCCACAGACGAAGCACCACGGTCCCGTGCCCGAAGGAAACGGGCGAGGACCAGGGGATCGAAACTGAAACTGTTGCGGCCTGCTCCCTACAGGTCGGAACCTAGAGGTTCCTGACGTAAGAGGCCTAGTGCTGAAAGCCTTCCCCTTCGATGATCCCAACTGGATCCCCTCTCATGACACTCCTCCTAGATCATGAATCCTTTCCACCACTTCATCCTTCTTATGGACCTCCAAGTACGTTGGAAGGGTAAAGGGGTTAACATCATATTGGAGGGAGGGTCGGAGTGCCTCATCCAAACATCTTGCTCGAGACTCCACGTCGGGAAAGAGGTCCGGAGCAAAACGTAAGAGGTCCTTGAACTTGATCCCTAGCTCCCTCACTAACATACTCCCATGTTGGAGGGAGAGTAGCTCCTGTCGCTTTTGTGCGTTCATCGTTGAAGAGTGGAATTCCACCCAGAACTCCCTCTTGAAATCATCCCATACCACCTCAGCCTCTCTCCTCTCCCCCAAGAAAAGCATCCACCACTAACGCGCCGCTCCCCGCATCTGGCTGACGGCTAGAGGAACCCAGTAATTGGTCGGGGCCCGAATCTTGCAGAAATCTATCACTATCTCATCTATCAAGCCTTATATCTTCATGTCAGAGGTGTTTCCCTCATACTTCTCGAGGGTCTATCACTGGAAGGCCCGAAGTGTCTTCTTCCACTGTTCGTCCTCCTCCTCTCGATCAGCTCTCTGTCGATCATCCATGGTAGTCTCTAGGGCCTCGATCGCCTGTACCACACGTGGTCTCCTTCCAGGTGCCATAGCTGCATGGTAAACAATGAATGTCTAAGCCCAAGTAGTGCAGAATTTCGTTCTTTAAAACTTCTTAAACTTTTCATTCATTCTTCATTCCCAAAACACCCTAGAAACCCAAGAACAGAAGTCATTATGACACATGTACCTTCCCTATGGTATCTCTACCCTGCAATCAGCGTGGCCTCACTTGGTCGTTCAGTAGGTCTAGAGTCCTTGCATCGGATCACAGGGGGCCTTAAAATCTTGTGTCCTAGCCGGTCTTCCCTGGCCTAATTCATGCACCAAGGTCACCCAACATTGTTGTCCAACCATCCCATGAAATCCTCAATGTTCCTATCTATAGACTCCATCCTATCTCTCAACCTCCTTTGATACCATTCTGTCATGACCCAGCATCACCAAAAGGAGGAAAGGGTCAGCAGATTGCCAGTCCCTTCCTTCTTTAAGTTGAAGGAGAGATAATGACCCCCGGGACCCGCCTTCAATCGGTCCCGGAGTGGCGACTAGCACCAAGGGCATAGAAATTACACACAAATGGAAGGCATTTCCCATTTTTGTTTTATAGGATCGGAAGATAAGATAATGAAACCCAACAACACCAAAACTAAAATAAAAGTAAAGCCAAAAGTAAACCATTCCCATATGCATGTTCCAAAAAGTAAAATCCACAATGTACAAAAAATGGTGACTACAAAAGTAAGTACCAAAGAATGAAAAACCACCACTGAAACTGCCCCAAGGGTCCGGGCTAGTATGGTCCTGCGCGATCCTCGAAGTCCTCCTGGAAACTTGAAAGCAGTTTTATATACGTAGGGTGAGCATACAAGTACACTCAGTAGGGAAAACCAAAGACTCTCATGCACAAGTGGGGGAACGTACTAATGTCCCATGAGAAGAAGGAGTAAACCAAACACCTAACAAGTTAAACTATCCACCCAAGCCTCAGCAAGCCACACTCCCCAAATAACGCAAGTAATGTAATATATAAAATAAGAGCACATCGATGTTTGGGTACCCCACACCACATTCCCACTGGTTATTGAGACATCCTACGCATCGAACCAATCCTGCCATTCTCACCGCAGTCCCACTACCACACCCACCCTTACACACCTAGGCCACAACCATACGCAGTCCCGCATCCGAATCCCACCCCTAAACAACTGGTCCCCAACTGTCAAACGTAACCACGCCTGCAAACACCTAGGCCAGAATAACCACTGCCACGCCCGAAGACTCCTGGGCTAGAAGATCCACTGCCATGCCTGAAGACACTTGGGCATCATCTCAAAGACACTTTGGAAACCACCTTCCGCACACACCAAGACAACCACCACACTACCCTGCCCGAAGATTGTTGGGATAATAATGGACCTCAGGCCATCACAGCCTGCCATAAGATACTTGGGCTATCTGGGAAAGGTAGAAGAAAAGGAGATAATAACCAGCCACTAATAATAGTGTTGGGAAAAACACCCTCCCACATGAAATGGGGGTGTTCGACACTATGTGCTCAACTTGGGTGGGGCGCGAATAAAAAACACAAAAATACAACTATAAGTATCGGTAACAAGCACTCACCCAATGTTTAGGTTTTTCTTCTTCTAGCCTAAAGAACACAAACATCACTCATGTCCGAGTCACGGCTCTCGCCAACAAAACTTGTCCCATTCTTGTTTCTTGTTCAATAATAATGGTTAAATATGTTTATGCACTACTGGGAAACTAACACCATAAGCATAACCTAGGAAAAGAAACCAGCCAAACGTGAATTTATGTATCCACACCTGATTCCCTTGTAAAGTCACAAAAAAAAGGAAAAGTGAGATCCCTCTATGTTCTGGAACCAAAGACAACCCCAAGACACTTCCCTGTGTCCCCTCCCCGAGAAAGGTTTTTCATCAATAGAGGATCCCACCCCAATTCGTGATGCTAACAAGGTAACCATCCAGTCTTAAAACTCACAACCACCAAATCCATAACAATAGGGGATCCCATCCCCAATTTCATATCCACCAAGAGTATAAAAACAGGGGATCCCATCCCCTCCCACATCTCTAGACAGCGGCCCGTAACAGAAAACAAACAAACCAATATCACCAACACAAATCAGGTCCATGCCAGTTTTTTTAGATTTATAATAGTTAACACACTCCATGATTTCAATATACAAGTGCTTTAACCGGGGTTATCACAGAAAAGAATTTATCCTGTTGCTTCCAATTCATTTAGCCGAATATATGTAATTAATGAATTTACATTCCACAGTAAGGGTTCACAACCACAAAATAATCCATTAAACATTACCAGAGGTAGGGGTTTGTTAGTGCACAGAGAAAGACCACCAACGACCATGATTTTCAAAATGCGTAAGCCTGCACAATTCAGAAAGATGATCATAAAATAAAACAGTATCAACGATCACAGCTCCCCCCTTTCATTCTTTATAGAATCTAGTTCATTATCTTCATTTAGGTCTGGTTTATCCAATTCTATAGAAACAAAAGCACACTCACCCCGCATGATACACAAAAGGGAGAGATGAATGAGAATTTCCCAACTTGTTGATCAATGATCGATGCTATGGCCGGGCACGGAACATCACGTATAGCGATGAGAATCACCTGAACGAAAAGTGGCTCTTCTAGACCAAGGGTACACTAGCACAGGGTAAATGAGAAAAGAACCCTATGATGAACCATTTTGTTTATAAGGTCTGGGACAGTTGAGATTAGAACGCGAAACCGTGTAAGGAGCGGTGTCGTGGGTTGACCACGCGACCCCACACGTTATTAAAGGGTCAGGCGGTTTAAACTGAGGCACACACCAGGTTAACTCATTAAATATTTAATTAAATCGTTTATACTCATCATTGGGATTTAAAACAAGATTAAATGGTCAAAATAGGGTTTAACACCCAATTTGCGCAGAAAGGAGTGCTACTGGAAAGAACCCTTGGGGGTAGGCAAGAGCCACCGGTAGCCGAGAACCACCAATGGCTAATAGATAACGGTATCTGAGAGGTACAAGTGGATGTTAATGACCGGTAGCCGAGCTATAGGTAGGCTGCAGCGACTGGTAGACCGAGATACCAGTAGGCTACAGCTACAGGTAGACCGAGCTACCGGTAGGCTGCAGCCACCAGTAGACCGAGCTACAGATAGACAGAGCTACCGATAGCTGCAGCTACCGGTAGACCGAGCTATCGGTAGACAGAGCTACCGGTAGGCTACGACTACCGGTAGACCGAGCTACCAGAAGACCTTCTACCGGTAGTCTAAGGCTACCGGTAGGCCAACCATTTTGCAAACTTCACCGATATTCCCAGGCCAGAAAACCGAACATGAGATTTTCACAAAGTAAGGGACCCCTAAAACTCGAGCCATTATATTATATATAGAGAATATACATTTATTTATAATATTAGATAACATATGGAGGTATGAAATGAAATGCACCGTTTATGGAGACGGTAAGCCGTACTTACGAATGAATGCTACTTTCATTTCTATTTCTTATTTTAAAGGAATTAAAACATAATTATATATAGGTATATTATAATTCCAATAAAATATCATATATAATATCATTAAACACATCCATTATACATCCCACATAAGGTATTAATGAATCATATCAGTTTGAGGAGGTGTTAGTCCGCACTTTCTCAAATGAGATTATAGTATTTACCGAATATGGAAACCATAAAGGATTCATATAATTGGGAAGTAAATAAGCATAAGAAAATCATAAAAATAATATATATCATATAGGAATACAGTGCCATCATAATGGACACCATGAGAGGAGGTGGGAGAAAATCGAACAATCATCGTTTCGTGAGGTGTTAGTTTTCCATCCACAGAAACATTATGATATTCATCCATTAGATGGAGGTGTGTATACGTGTAGTTATAATCATTCTCATAACAACATACTATTATATTTTGAATACTGGTGTTTCTACAAATGAATGGATTAAAAAGTGTTTAGGGGTTAGAGAAGTAGAATAAATGAAAACAACTTAAGAGAAACAGTTACCTTTAATTTGGGTAACTTCCTTTGGTTTGAACCAAAAGAACTTCTTGAAGTGCCTTCTGCCTAATGTAAGGCTTCTAGGGTTAGGATAGGGATTTATAGAGCTTAATTGGGAAGATTTTAGATTAGAAAAATGTCTTGAGATGTGTGAGGAGTTGGATATAAATGGTCTCCTTTTATAAGAGGGAGGAGGGGCTCTTTTGGAAAGTGTGAAAATATAATTTTATTATAAACATATCTTTAGTTTTAAAAGGTCCATAAATCATTAAATATTATGATAAGATGACTCATGGTCGAAATAAAATCATCCAATCAGAATTGGACATGTTTTGTATAATATTTTAATCATTATAATCTTATTTATTTAAATCATTTACTAGTGAGGTAAATACTGCATCATTATTGTGTCATAAATAATTTAATTCATTTGACGTCTAAAAATTATTAAAAAAATACCATGATGTAGGAAATCTTTTAGATTTCTAATGAATACTTATAGTTGAAAATATGAGTTATATAACACCATATAAAAATTAATTTACTAAAATATTTTTGTTAATGTCAATTTTGTCTTTTCATTAAATTAATTAATCCAAATTGTCATTATCACTACCAAGTGTCTCAATGGGTCCCAAAATCAACACAAGGATGCCCATGGTCGTCCAATACTCATCCAATAAGGATAGTACATGTGTTAAGGTAATTTTAAACATTTATAATATTCTTTTAACCTTGAACTAACCTATTTACTTTTATTCGTGGTAAATAAAAGTAAAAAGTTACTATTCACCAAAAAAATATTTTTATTTAATTGAACCAAATTTTACTCCTTGATATTAACTGTGCCTCTCGGATTTTCTAAATTCAACTCATAGAACATGTAAAATTATATTTTATGAAAAATTGCAAAAGCTCCTAGGAGGTGGGTAAAAGACGGTGAAAAGTTCAATACAATTTTTATAAATCTAAAATTATTATAAAATGACTTCAATGAATTTCATTGAACATATATCAGTATTATGTATATATTTTGACCTAAAATAAATTTAAATCAAATAAACTATTATTTAAATAAAAAGTCAGTTTTAACCAAAAACTCAGTGTTTTCACTATTCATAAAAAATTGACGATTTTCAGAAAGATACCAAAAATTCAGCCTAAGCTATATTTGATATTCAGAATTAAAAAATGATGTCTACTTCTCCAAATTCAAAACATAGAAGTGGCATTAATTAATTTTAAAATTAATTCTCATTTTCAAAACAAATATCGTGTTTTTATGAAACAATAACTATCAAAAGATTGACACTTGTTTATGTCCAAATTCAAAGTGAAATTAATTCCAATGACCAAAATTGGATTAAATGGTAAAAATATATTCTAATTACTCTTTAAATAAATTAAAAGGATAATCTATCCATATAAATTATCGCGATGAAAAAGGATGTTTTTAATTAAAATATAGCGTGTTTTTACTATTTATCAAAATATGAAAGTTATCAGAATAATATGAAAAATCTATCCAAATTAAATTTTTATGTCCTGATTCCAAATAATAATATTATTTTGTCAAATTGAACTTATAAACATGTCAAAATCTATATTTAATGTGGGTGCTCCATCAAAAGGGGGAAAACCTGAATATTTTTGAAAAATACTAATTTAACCAAAAAAATTATTTTTTTTCTCATGCCATGTTGTAGAAAATATGTAAGATGAATAATAATGTTATAAAATTAAAAATGTGGTTAATAATATTTATAAAAGCTAGTCCAAAATAATATTATAAAAATATATCGTTGTTTAGTGAAACCTCGTATTGCGTACTACACACGCTATCGAGGAAGGTCGCGATTGCATGTAATGCAATCCAAGCCTGGGTGACGTGTAGTGAAAGGCTTCTATGTTGTTGTGTATAAAACAATACAACCATATTTCATTTATACATTAAAAATATCTATACTTAATGTTGCATAGAATAATTTCTACAAAACGAACTTGAAATTATGTGTAACACGAGCCAAGAATAGTGTTGCGTACACTACAAGATAATATTGTTTTACATATAGCGCAAGATAGTATTAGTGTAGCGTACAATATAAGAAATCAATGAAATTAAAAATAATACTTCTAATAAAATCTCATGATGCTACATTACACCCCCCTTAAAATGAATTTCTCCCTCAAAATTCGTCGGGGTTATAAATGGTTTACGAATTGAATGTTTCTTTCATAGAAACCCACATCATAAAAAGGAATACTAAAACTTCATTTTAAAATAGGAAGATTGAATAATAATGGTCACCCAAAGTAACTCATCACTGGGTTTCCACATTGGGCAAGATAAGTGAAAATATGGATATGGAAGAAAAATCTAACCATCTTGTTCTGATGGAGAGTGGTAGAGAACAGGGCTATGAAAAATCCAACAATCAAAAAGCCATAGATTTGTGATGATCTATGGTACCATCTGATTCATATGATAAAAGTGTAATAGGACAACATATTTGGATTTCACGATAATTACCCTAATGTAAAAGAATTTTTTAATTAAAATAAATTCTTACTTGATTTTGGTACAATCTAATTGTTGTTCATGTCTTGAACAATTTCCACTTTATCTCTTAAATAAATGATATTAAATTTGTTTTCTATGAAGTGTTAGTAGATCATGCGATAGAATGATAGTTCATTCCATCTGTCTCAAACATAAGGTTAGAAAAATTTATATACATAAGTCCATCTATGGTGATATTATTCATATATGGTTCCAAAAATGGACATATACTTCATCTATCATAAAATAAAACTAGTTTATACTAACCAAGGACTTATTATAGGCCAATGGTAGGCGATAAAGGCATGTCAAACATCGGTTGTGGGTTCGATTCCAACATCCTTGTCCAATGTGATGGGTTGTCGCCCATCCTATGGGTTATCCTTTTACTAAAATTGTACTATTATAACATTCCAACAATAATATCAAAAAAATTTCTAGCCTTAAACAATACTATATTATTTTTAACTTAATTCATTCCAATCTTTAGACTTATCCAAAATACATCTCTCCAATCTCATAGTATACATAAAATGATTACTGGAAAGGTTGCATAATAAGAATGTGAATAACATCATTTATCATATCATATATCTTATTGGTCACATTCAAAACATGTTAATTTCATTAATCATATATTCTATTGCAACATGGATTACCATAGAACCATAGTTAAAAACATGAATGGTGTCAAAAGTTGTCTCTTTTGACATTCCAAAATCCCAAAAATTCTTTATACCCAAACCATGATATCACTTTGTCCTTATATTAGTCATGAGCTCATTAATACTATCAAACATCTCATTATCTCCTTATCCCTTCATTATGTGGACATCATCTAATTTCCAAAAATATCTAAATAACCCTTCTTGAATACCGGTACCATTCCTCAAATACATTCAAAACTCAAGAAAAGGCAACAGTGTACCAATCACTAGATTTTTCATTATTCCATAGTACCATACATTATTTTTGATAAACATACAATCATTACACTACCTTCTTAAACCACTAAATGAGCTTCATTATTTCTTCCATATCATATTTCATTTGTAGTCTCTTCATCATCATCCACATAAATACTACCCATATGACCATGTTGATTCTCTTTATGAGATTTTCCATTAGGGAATTAGTTTGCATAATGACCATACATTCCACATTTAAAACACTTAACCGTTGTTGATGTCTTAGCAATACCATTATCCTTTTTATGGTGTTAACTGAACCTTATCCATTACAATTACTAGATTTGTGTCCTTCATTTCAAGACCCAAAGAATCTTCTAGTTCCTTTGAAACATTCTCCTTGATGCCTCTTCCCACATGACTTATTTGAGGGAAATTGAACTTTCTTTCCTCTATGATCATCCTGAAACTCCATCTTTCTCTTATTAGCTGAGTCAGGAAACGTACCAAAGCTGAGATTATTGATCATATTATGAGATTTCTGATAATGAATAATAACAATGTTTCTCCTTCCAAATCCCATTTCATTTGTTTGATCATGAAGAATATCATTCCATTGTCCATTATATTCTCCATTATTGTGAATCTTCATGTTTCCATCCATTTTCTAAAAGCCAAAAAGAATAGTGTGAGAGGAAAAAATCATGATAGGTAAACCAACATAATAAAGGGGGATTAACTTCAATATCTAACATCTTAGGTTTAATTATAAGATCATTACCATAATTATAGTACTATAACATATACATATACTTAACCTTAGGGACATCCCTAGAAATACCTTAGAAATATCTCTAGGGATCTCACTAAAGTTTTCGCATCCTATTTTCCAAAGGATGACTAAACCTTTTCTCTGATACCAACTATTGAGACCCAAATAATGACGTACATGGACATTACATTTCTTTTTCTGAATACTTAATACATAACAAAAACAGTCACTCAAGGTTCGTAATAGTTTAGTGTTTTTGGAAACACAGAACATAATCTTCTAATCATGGTGAAAGATCTTTAACATCTCTCATAAAGATCTTCCCCTTTTTTTTTACCTAAAACCTTCTTTATATCCTGGGGAAAAGAAAAAATATAAAGGGTGAGCTCAAATGCTCAGCATGGGTAATCATAGAGAAAATATAACAAACTTTAAACATTTGAACATAAAAACATGACCATAATGTTTCAACATGAAAATCTTGAGCAATGAGATAAAAAATGGAAGTACATAGGGAATAGATCATAATGGAACATCTATCATGACAATATAGCATGGGAATAAAACTTGTAGTTGTGGAAAAACATTAAGCACATGATATGATTTCCATAGTAGCCAAGGCATTGCTGCCAAGACCATCTTAGTGGAGAAAGTCCCTTTCTGAACTGGGTTTATTTGTTGTTCTAGCCCTATATTACTGAACTAGATTTACATGTCGTTTCAGCCATGTCTATCTCATTAGATATAAATCATTACCCAATGCATTGTATGGAGATATAGGTCCCTCCCATCTCATAATGAAATCATTTTTACTTGTGCCCCAAAATCATAAATCATACATCATAGCATAACCAATGTAATAGAATGAGGTTCCTAAACATCATGCCATCATAACAAAATCGATATAAAAAAATGGATATCATTTCTTAATAAGAAAATTGAAACCATGGAAATCATAAAGACATTGTACTTGAAACATACACAAATAAAATATTGTCATCATAGATGGAAAATGGTTTTGATTAATCACATGAAATGAATTCTTGAGGAAAATATCCTTTATTCTTTTGAAATCATTTTCATTTCACATAATTCCATGAAATTTAAAAAGAAAAGTATTTTGATTAAAATAGTCGTAAAATATTGTAGAGTAAGCTTCAGGAAAATGAGGCGTTATGAAACAGTAAAAACCTGTTCACGCCGTATAAGTTAAAAATAACATTCTTCTAGTACTTTTTTCCGAAAAGTAAAAAAGTTCCTCGTGTCATAAAAAAAAGTAAGATTCCTTTCATAACATGTGGTAAATTTTAAAATTGGTTAAAAATGACTTTAAACATATATAAAAACATTTTTAGAAAACATGGGCTGTAATTATAACATTAACCCCAGTAAATACTTACGAATAAACAATCTCGGATAAAAACGAGATTGGAAAAGTTATCCCTTACATTAGGTCTGATATGCTTCGTACATATCCAAACCTCCTGTATAAGGATTTAAATAATGTCATTGACTTTTTACAGAATCATATTCAATGTTATGATATCATATATGGTACAATTATGACTTTATATTCCCCGTTCTTTTGTAAATCCCATGTTAAAACAACGTTTTGGGTAAAATCATCTTATTTATCATACATGTTTGAACTTTTTGTTCTTATATCATGATTTAAATACTTCCAGAATGTAAATCATGATTTATATATCATATATATTCATTATATATCCAGCATATACATGTATTTATAAAATTACATAACATATAGAGGTAAGAAATGAAATGCATCATTCATGGAGATGGTAAGTCGTACTTACGCATGAAATCCACTTTCATTTATATTTCTTATTTTAATGGAATTAAAACAAAATGATATATATGTATAATTCCAGTATAATATCATATATAATATCATTAACCTCATCCTTTATACATCCCACAAAAGGTATTGACGAATCACATCACTTTGAGGGGGCGGTAGTCTGCATTTCCTCAAATGAGATTTTCGTATTTACCGACTATGGAAACTATAAAGGCTTGATATAATTTGTAATTAAAGAAGAATAAGGGAATAATAAACATAATATATATCATATATGAATACATTGCCATCATAATGGCCAGCATGAGAGGCGGTAGGAGAAAATCGAACAATCATCAGTTCGTGAGGCGTTAGTTTTCCATCCACAGAAACTTTATGTTCTTCATCAATTAGATGGAGATATGTGTAAGTGTAGTTATAATAATTATCATAACAACATCCTAGTATTTTTAGGATACTATTTTTTCTACAAAATAAAGGAATAAAAAGAGTTTAGGGGTTGGATTAGTAGAATAAAAGAAAACTACTTAAGAGAAACCGTTAAATTTAATTTGGGTAACTTCATTTGGATTGAACCAAAAGGACTACTTGAAGTGCCTTCTACCTAATGTAAGGCTTATAGGCGGAGGAGAGGGATGTAGAGAGATTAATTGGGTAGAGTTTGGATGAGACAAATGGCTTGAGAGGTGTAAGGAATTGGATAGAAATGGTCTCCTTTTATAAGAGGGAGGAGGGGCTCTTTTGAAAAGTGTGAAAATTTTATTTTATTATTATCTTTTCTTCGGTTTAAAAAGGTCCAAAATCATTGAATATGACGATAGGATGAATCAAGGTCGAAATAAAATCTTCCAATCAGAATTGGACATGTTCTGGATAATATTTTAATCATTAAAATCTTATTTATATAAATCTTTTACTAATAAGGTAAATACTGCATCATTATTATGTCTTAAATAATTTTACTTATTTATTGTCTATAAATAATGAAAAAACTACGATGTTGTAGGAAATAGTTTTAGATTTATAATGAATAGTTATAGTTGAAAATATGAGTTATTTAACACCATATAAAAATTAATTTACAATAATATTTTTGTTAATGTCAATTTTGTCTTTACATTAAATTAATTAATCCAAATTGTAATTATCACTACCAAGTGGCTCAATGGGGTCCAAAAATAGACCCAAGGATGCCCATGGTCATCCAATACTCATCCAATAAGTTGAGGACAAGTGGTAAGGTAATTTTTATCTTTTATAATATTCTCTTAACCTTGAACTACCCTATTTACTTTTAACCGTGGTAAATAAAAGTAAAAAGTTACTATTCACCCAAAAAAAATTATATAATTGAACCACATTTTACTCCTTTATATTAAAAGTGTCTCTCGGATTTTCTAAATTCACCTCATAGAACTGCTAAAATTATGTTTTATGAAAAATTGCCAACGCTCCTAGGAGGTGGGTAAAAGACGGTGAAAAGTTCAATACAATTTTTATAAATCTAAAATTATTATAAAATGACTTCAATTAATTTCATTGAAATTATATAAGTACTATGTATCTATTTTGACCTAAAATAAATTTAAATCAAATAAACTATTATTTAAATAAAAATTCGGTTTTAACCAAAAACTCAGTGATTTCACTATTCATCAAAAATTGAAGATTTTCAGAAAAATACCAAAAATTCATCCTAAGCTATATTTGATATTCCAAATACAAAAATTATATCTATTTTTTGAAATTCAAAACATATAAGTGGTATTAATTAATTTTAAAAATAATTCTCATTATCAAAACAAATAGCGTGTTTTTAAGAAACAATAACTATCAAAAGATAGACAATTGTTTATGTCCAAATTTAAAGTGAAATTAATTGAAATGAGCAAAATTGGATTAAATGGTAAAAATATATTCTAATTTCACTTTAAAACCAATTATAAGGATAACTTAACCATATAAATTATTTTGATGAAAAAAGTTTTTTAAAATTAAAATATAGCTTGTTTTTACTATTCATCAAAATATGAAAGTTATCAGAATAATATGAAAAATTTATCCAAAGTAATTTTTTATATCTTGATTACAAAGAATAATTTTATTTTGTAAAATTGAAATTATAAACATGTCAATAAATATATTTAATGTGGGTGCGCCATCAAAAGGCGGCAAAACTACATTTTTTAGAAATATTTATTTTACCCGAAAAATTTATTTTCTTTCTCATACCATGTTCTAGAAAATATGTAAGATTAATAATAATGTTATAAAATTCAAAATGTGGTTAATATTATTTATAACAGCTAGTCCATAATCATATTATAACAATATATCGTTGTTTAGTGAAACTCGGTATTGCGTACTACACACGCTATCGAGAAAGGTCGTGATTGCGTGTAATGCAATCCAAGCCAGGGTGACGTGAAGTGCAAGACTCCTTTGTTGTTGTGTATAAAAAAATACAACCATATTTAATTTATAAATTAAATAAAATCTATACTTAATGTTTCATAGAATAATTTCTCCAAAACGAACTTGAAATTATGTGTAACACGAGCCAAGAATAGTGTTGCATACACTGCATGCTAATATGGTGTTGGGTATAGCGCAAGATAGTATTGGTGTAGCGTACAACAGAAGACATCAATGAAATTAAAAAGGATAATTCTAATAAAATCTCGAGTTGTTACATTCTACCCCCCTTAAAATTAATTTCACCCTTGAAATTCTTCGGGGTTATAAATGGTTTGCGAATTGAATGTTTCTTTCATAGAAACCCACGTCATAAAAAAGAATACTATAACTTAATTTTATAAAGGGAAGTTAGAATCATAATGGTCACCCAATGTATCTCAGCACTAGGTTTCCACATTGGACAACATAATTTAAAATTTGGATATGGAAGAAAAGTCTTACCATCATGTTCTGATGGAGAGTGGTAGAGAAAAGGGCTATGAAAAAGCCAACAATCACAAATCCATAGATTTGTGATGATCTAAAGTACCATCTAATTCATCAGATATAAGAGTACTAGGACAAAATATTTGGCTTTGAAGATAATTTCCCTAATTTTGAAGAATTTTTTATTTAAAATAAATTCTTACTAGAGTTTGGTACAATCTCATTGTTGTTCATGTATTGAACAATTTCCACTTCTTCTCTTAAAGAAATGAAGTTGAAATTGTTTTCCATGAAGTGTTAACAGATCATGCGATAGAATGATAGGTCATTCCATCTGTCTCAATCATAATGTTAGCAAAAGTTATATACATAAGTCCATATATGGTGATATTATTCGTATATGGTTCCAAAAATGGACTTATACTTCATCTGTAATAAAATAAAAATTGTTTCTACTACCCAGAGACTTCCTATAGGCCAATGGTAGGAGATAATGGCATGTCGCACATCGGTTGTGGGTTCGATTCCCACATCATTTTCCGAAGCGATGGGTTGTCGCCCATCCTATGGGTTGTCCTTTTTCTAAAACTAAACTATTATAACATTTCAGCAATAATATCGAAAACAAGTTCTATCCTTAAACAATACTATCTTATTTCTATCTTAATTCATTCCAATATTTAGGCTTATCCAAAATACATCTTTCCAATCTCATAGTATACGGAAAATGATTACTGGAAAGGTCACATAACAAGTATGTGAATAACATCATTTATCATATGATATATCTTGTTGTTCACATTCAAAACATTTGAATTCCTTAATCATGTATTCTATTGAAACATGAATTACCATAGAACCTTAGTTGAAAACATGAATGCTGTCAAAAGTTATCTCTTTTCACATTCCAAAATCCCAAAAATTATTTATACTCAAACCATGATATCACTTTTTACTTATATTAGTCTTGAGCTCATTAATACTATCAAACATCTCATTATCTCATTATCCCATCATTATGTGCACATAATCTATTTTCCAAAAATATCTGAATATCCATTCCTGGTTACCGGTACCATTCTTATATACATTCAAAACTCAAGCAAAGGCAATAGTGTAACAGTCCTTAGATTTTTCTTTATTCCATAGTACCATACATTATTCTTGATAAACATATAATCATTAACCTACCTTCTTAAACCACTAACTGAGCTTTATTATTTATTCCATATCATATATCATTTTTTGTCTCTTCATCATTATCCACATAAATAACAACCATATGACCATGTTGATTCTCATTAAGATATTTTCCCTTAGGGCATTGGTTGGCATAATTCCTATACATTCCACTTTTAAAACACTTATCCGTTGTTAATGTCTTAGAAATACCAATATCCTTGTCCATGGTGTTAACTAAACCTTTTCCTTTATAATTACTACATTTGTGTCCTTCTTTTCCACACCCAAAGCATCTTCCAGTTCCATTGAAACATTCTCCTTGATTCCTCTTCCCACATGACTTACATGAGGGAAATTGAAGTTTATTTCTTCTATGATCATCATGAAACTCCATCTTTATCTTATTAGATGAGTCAAGAAACTTACCAAAGCTGAGATTATTGATCATATTATGAGATAGCTAATTATGCATAATAACGATGTTTCTCCTTCCCAATCCCATTTCATTTGTTTGATCATGAAGAATATCATTCCATTGTCTATAATATTCTCCATTTTCGTGAATCTTCATGTTTCCATCCATTTTATAAAACCCAAAAAGAATCGTGTGAGAGGAAAAAATAAGAATAGGTAAAACGGCTTAATAAAGGGGGAGTAACTTCAATAACTAGAATCTTAGGATTAATTCTAAGATCATTACCATAATTCTAGGACTATAACATATACTTATACTTAACCTTAGGGGCATCCCTAGAAATACCATAGAAATATCTCTAGGGATCTCACTAATGTTTTCTCATTCTAGTTTCCAAAGTTTGACTAAACCTTTCAACTGATACCAACTGTATAGAGGAAAATCATGATGTACATGGAAATTACATTACTTTTGTGGAATATTTAATACATAAACAAAAATAGTCACTCAAGGACCATAATAGTTTAGTGTCTTTGGAAACTTGGAACATAATCTTCTAATCATGGTGAAAGATCTTCAACATCTCCCATAAAGATCTTCCCCTTTTGTTTTCTTACCTAAAACCTTCTTTATATCCTTGGGAAAAGAAAACATATAAAGGGTGAGATAAAATGTTCAGTAAGGGTAAGCATGGAGAAAATATAACAAATCGTATACATTTGAACATAAAAACATGACCATAATGTTTAAACATGAAAATCTCGAGCAATGAGATTAAACATGGATATAAATATGGCATAGATCATAATGGAACATCAATCATGATAAAATAGCATGGGAATAAAACTTTTAATTGTGGAAAAACATTAAGAAAATGATATGATTTCCATAGTAGCCAAGGCATTGCTGCAAAGACCATCTTAGTGGACAAAGGCCCTTTCTGAACGAGGTTTATTTTCCGCTCCAGGCCTATATTACTGCACTAGATTTACTTTCCGTTTCAGAGATGTTTATTATATGAGATATAAATATTTACCCAATGCATTGGAGGGAGATATAGGTCCCACCCATCTTAAAATGAATTCATTCTTACTTGTGCCACAAAATCATAAATCATACATCATAGCATAACCCATGTAATAGATTGAGATTCTTAAACATCATGCCATCATAACATAATCCATATAAAAAAATGGATATCATTTCATCATAAGAAAAGTGAAACCATGTAAATCATAGAGACATTATACTTGAAACATACACATATGAAATAATTCCATCATAGATGGAAAATGGTTTTGATAAAACACTTCAAATTAATTCTTGAGGAAAATATCCTTTCTTTTTCAATATCATTTTATTTTCACATAATTCCATGAAATTTCAAAAGAAAAGTATTTTGTTGAACATAGAATCTTGTAGAGTAAGCTTCATAAAAATGAGGCGTTATAAAACCATTAAAATCTGTTCACGCCGTATAAGTTAAAAATAACATTCTTCTCGTACTTTTGTCAGAAAAGTCAAAAACATTCTCGTGTGGTAAAAAATGTAAGATTTTTTTCATAACATGTGGTAAATTTCAAAAATGGGAAAAAGGACATTAAAAATACATAAATTTTTTTTAGAAAACATGGTCTTGGATGATAACAATAACCCTAGTAAATACTTACAAATAAACAATCTCGGATAAAAACGAGATTAAAAAAGTTATCCCTTACATTAGGTCTGATAAGCTTCGTACGTATCTGAACCTCATGTATAATGATTTAAATAATGTCATTGACTTATTACAGAATCATATTCAATGTTATGATATCATATATGGTTCACTTATGAGTTTATATTACCTGTTCTTTTTTAAATCCCATGTTAAAACAATGTTTTGGTTAAAATCATCTTATTTATCGTGCATGTTTGGACTTGTTGTTATTATATCATGATTTAATTACTTACAGAATGTAAATCATGACTTATAGATCATATAAATTCATTATATATCCAGAATATACATGTATTTATAATATTACATAACATATGGAGGTAAGAAATGAAATGCACCGTTCCTGGAGATGGTAAGCCGTACCTACGCATGAACGCTACTTTCATTTATATTTCATAATTTAATGGAATAAAAACATAATGATATATAGGTATATTATAATTCCAGTATAATATCGTATATAATATCTTTAACCACATCGTTTATACATCCCATAAAATGTATTAATGAATCACATCACTTTGAGGGGGTGGTAGTCCGAACATCCTCAAATGAGATTATCGTATTTACTGACTATGGAAACCATAAAGGATTGATATAATTGGGAATTAAATAACTATAAGGAAATCATAAACATAATATATATCATATATGAATACATTGCCATCATAATGGCCACCATGAGAGGTTGTAGGAGAAAATCGAACAATCATCGTTTCGTGAGTCGTAAGTTTGCCATCCGCAGAAACATTATGTTCTTCATCTATTAGATGGAGGTATGTGTAAGTGTAGTTATAATCCTTCTCCTAACAAAATCCTAGTATATTTATGATACTGTTTTTTCTACAAAATAAAGGACTAAAAAGAGTTTACGGGTTGGATAAGTAGAATAAATGAAAACAACTTAAGAGAAACTATTAACTTTAATTTGGGTAACTTCATTTGGATTGAACCAAAAAGACTTATTAAAGTGCCTTATGCCTAATGTAAGGCTTCTAGGAGGAGTATAGGGCTGTAGAGAGCTTATTTGGGAAGAGTTTGGACGAGCCAAATGGCTTGAGAGGTGTGAGTAATTGGATAGAAATGGTCTCATTTTATAAGGGGGGGGATGGGCTGTTTCGGAAAGTGTGAAAATATTATTTTATTATTAACATATCTTCAGTTTCAAGAGGTCCATAAATCAGTAAATATGATGATAATATGACTCATGGTCTAAATAAAATCATCCAATCAGAATTGGACATGTTTTGGATAATATTTAAATCATTATAATCTTATTTATTTAAATCATTTACTAATAAGGTAAATATTGCATCATTATTGTGTCTTAAATAATTTAACTCATTTGATGTCTAAAAATTATGAAAAAACGACCATGATGTAGAAAATATTTTTTTCTTTCAAATGAATATTTATATTCGAAAATATGACTTATATAACACCATATAAAAATTAATTTACTAAAATATTTTTGTTAATGTCAATTTTGCCTTTACATTAAATTAATTAATCCAAATTGTCATTATCACTACCAATTGGCTCAATGGGATCCCATGATCGACCCAAGGATTCCCATGGTTTTCTACTACTCATCCAATAAGGTTAGGACTAGTGTTAAAGTAATTTTTAACTTCAATAATATTCTATTAACCTTGAACTACCCTATTTACTTTTAATCATGGTAAATAAAAGTAAAAAGTTACTATTTACAAAACAAATTACCTGATTGAACCACATTTTACTCCTTCATATTAACAGTGTCTCTCGGATTTTTGAAATTCAACTCATAGAACCGGTAAAATTATGTTTTATCAAAAATTGCAAAAGCTCATAGGAGGTGGGTAAAAGATGGTGAAAAGTTCAATACAATTTTTATAAATCTAAAATTATTATAAAATGACTACAATTAATTTCATTGAACTTATATAAGTATTATGTGTCTATTTTGACCTAATATAAATTTGAATCAAATAGACTATTATTTAAATAAAAAGTTGGTTTCAACCAAAAAACTCAGTGTTTTCACTATTCATCGAAAATTGAAGATTTTCAGAAAAAAACCAAAAATTCAGCCTAAGCTATATTTGATATTAATAATTCAAAAATGATGTCTAGTTTTTCAAATTAAAAACATAGAAGTGGCATTATTTAATTTTAAAAGTAATTCCCGTTATCAAAACAAATAGCGTGTTTTTAAGAAACAATAACTATCAAAAGATCGACACTTGTTTTGTCCAAATTCAAAGTGAAATTAATTCCAATGACCAACATTGGATTAAATGGGAAAAATATATTCTAATTAAAATTTAAAACCAATTAAAAGGATAATATACCCATATAAATTATTTCGATGAAAAAAGATGATTTTATTTAAAATATAGCGTGTTTTTACTATTCATCAAAATATGATAGTTATCAGAATAATATGAAAAATGTATCTAAAGTAAATTTTTATATCCTGATTCCAAAGAATTATATTATTTTTTCAAATTGAACTTATAATCCTATCAAAAACTAGATTTAATGTGGTTGCTCCATCAAAAGGCGGCAAATCTGCATTTTTTTTTAAAAATACTTATTTTACCCGAATTTTTTTTTCTCATACCATGTTCTAGAAAATATTTAAGACGAATAATAATGTTATAAAATAAAAAAATTGGTTAATACTATTTATAACAGATATTCCATAATAATATTATAACAATATATCATTGTTTAGTGAAACCTGGTATTGCGTACTACACATGCTATCGAGGAAGTTCGCGATTGCATGTAATGCAAGCCATGAAAGGGTGACGTGTAGTGCAAGACTCATTTGTTGTCATGTATAAAAAAATAAAACCATATTTCATTTATACATTAAACAAAATATATACTTAATGTTGCGTAGAATAATTTCTAAAAAACAAATGTGAAATTATGTGTACACGAGCCAAGATTAGTGTTGCGTATACTGCAAGCTAATACAATGTTGTGTATAGCGCAAGATAGTCTTGGTGTTGCGTACAACATAAGACATCAATGAAATTAAAAAGAATAATTCTAATAAAATATCTAGTTTTTATAGGGATATAACATAATGATCAATTCATTTAGGGAATATAGATATGAGATAATGTGTGGGATTGAGCCCCTTTTGAAAGGTCAAAACGTGGGGAAGCTTTATAAAAATTAATGTCGCATAATTGTATGAATGATTTCACATGGACTATATGTGGGTATAGTGATTTAGGATAATTAAGATATAAAATAATGGTGAATATTTATTTTATTTATTTATAAAATAATAAATGTATAATATATGAAAATCGTGTTAAATTGATTGAGTAAAATTTGAGAAAAATTATATTACCCACATTAACACATATTATTCCTCAAGAAATATAAATAATATTAAATATTTTATCACTAAAAATATAATATCACACATTGTTCCAAATTTTGAAAAAAAAATCAAAATTTAGTTCCCATTTAATATAATTTTATTGTTAAATAGGAGGATATTTTCTTTTAAAACATTTAATATATAAGAAAACACATTTTCAAAAATATTGTGGAATCAGAATTAAGTGTTCAATATCATATTTAGTATTTATTACTAGTTTATGAAATGATAATAAATTTATAATTAAGATAAAAATTTATATTAAATAATTATTTACATGGTAAAAATTTATTTTACTAGCTAAAATATTCTCAATGTAAATAAAAAACTATATTGTAAAAAGAGTTTTCCCACTACCATAATAAGTAAAACTAATTCTTTTACACAAATATTTAGACATTAAAATTAAATTGTAATTATATTATAATATGTTAATGTTGATCTAAAATATTACACACCATTTTTATATTATATTCATAGTAGTGAAGAAAATAAAATAATAATACAAGCATGTGAAAAGAAGTTTTTTATTGAACCACTAATTTTATTTCAAGAACATTAAATATTGTTTTTACAAATTCAACTTGTTAATTTTAAAATAATTATAATATATTTTTATTTTTGATTTTTTATTCCAAATTGGTTTTTAAATAATAATTTAATAGCATTAAATCATTAAGAATATTTAATTTTCATTATTCATATTAATATTAATTATATATGAAAAATTATATTATATAAAATTTTCATATATATAGATATACATAATTAAAAATTAATATTAATTTTATCAAATTAAAATCTTAAAATTTATAATTTTTTTTAAATTAGGTTAATAAAATAATAAAAAATAGAAATATAAAAAAAATTGTGACTTTATGTGTTCTTAATAATATTACAGTTCAATTAATAATCAAATTATTGTAAATATATTTCAATAATAACTATTTTTGTTGATTATACATAATATATATATTCAGTAAAGTATCTCATGGATCATTAGATGAAGAAACATGGGATTATGGGGAAACAATGAGAAATAATTACCCTCATTTAATTCTATATGGTTGTACAACTAGAATTTGGAAAATGAAATTACATATGGTGGAAAAATATAATTCCAATTATTCTACTATAGTAAATAAGAAATTCATCAAAAAATTATGGCATAAATATATTATTATTATATCCTCATAAAATCATAAAGCATTATAATTCAACAAAACAATGTAAATTAAATTTATAACAACATTTAAAACAAGTAACATAGCATCATTTAGTAATAATTTAAATAAGAATTATAAATAAAATATACATATTGACGAATAATAATAATATTACACACATAAATATTTGAATATAAAGAAAATAATTTTTTGAATTTGAGGTACCAAATGCATGATTTTGGCATTAAAAGGTGTTTTGTATACTAATTTAATTTCATATATTAATTGACATAATATGATTTATGGGAAATGAAATATAGAATCATCATGTTAATATTATCCATAAAATATTTTTTTTATTAATTTTTTCAATCTATTGAATTTTTGGATCAGATGTTATATATGATACAAATAAATGTTAAGTGTGATGAACTCATAAGAAATTTAAAATTACATAATAATAAATATAATAAATTCCTCAGTTAAAAAAGGTTATATTCAGAAAAATTAATTATTGTAATCAAAAAAATATTATTTTAACAATCATAAATGAATATTTCAAAACATAAAGTATATGTTATGAACCCAAAAACAAATTTCTATGAATAATAATATGGTCTACATAAAAAATAATATTCTAAAAGACGTATATTCCTGAAATATTAAAATAAAAAATTGGAACATCATGTCAAATACCATGTAATTAAGTCTTTGTAAGGCTCATTGTTTTAATTTTTTTTAAAATACATATTCAATGTCATATTTCTTGACACTAATACAAAAGTCCACTTATATGTGCTATTAAAAAACACCCATCGTAACAATCCTATTATTAAAAAATTCACTTATCATGGTGTTTAGTATCATATTCTCTTTCAATATTCTCAAAATTGAGTATCTAATGGTATATGTTTCAATTCTAATGTATTACGATACTCATATTCATTTTATGGATTCCTAATCAACAATTTTTATTTTATTTTTCAATCTATTTCATATAATGTCTACTATAATTCATGTATATATACTTTCATTATTGTAACTATATGGTATTATAATCTATTTGATATATATTTAATTATAGATTACTTATCCCCTATCTTTATATCATTTTTCTAATTCACATATATGAAACTACAAGGGTACCATATGCTTTCTAATCCACATAGTAGTGAATGCTGCTGCACTTTTACCTAAATGAAATCATATTATTAAATTTATTCATAAATTCCTTCAATAGTTTTTTCATAATAAATTCGGTTAATTAAATTATGATATTTTATTTATTGAATATGTTTTTTAAATTTTTTTATTAAAAATATCATTAAATGAATGTTTACAAAAAAGTTTTAAATTTATATTTGGTGTTATTAAAAAGTACATGATCAAAATTAATTGAAAGAATATATGGATAATAAAAATATTAATTAATTATCCTATAATTTAAAATTGTTTATTATTTTTATTAAACATGATTAAAAAAATTTAAAATCTTTATCACATATCAATAAACATATTTCCACAATTGTTGAAGAATAAAAAATAAATGGTTTTAAGAAATATGGGTCAAAAAATCCGTGGGGAAATAACCCATGAAATAGACAATATATATATATATATATCAACTTGTTATTAAAGAGATTCTTAGTTGGTGGTTAACAAAAAATTGTGTAATATTAAATAATGATAGAATAAAATAATTATGAAAAATTCATAAATAACATATTCATATGTTGAAGTGATAACATGAAGATATTTTGAAATCAGTTGAAGATTAGAAGTACACTGTCAACATGAAGTGTCTAAAACATGAGGTGAAATTGAATTTTTTTTCACAATAAACTAGGATATTCCAATTACATGGGAAAATATGTATTTACCTTAAACGATTTATGATAATCTTGCCCCATGAAATACTCAACTCAGTGGAAATGGGAGAATAATATCATCCCTTACATAGACTAAAACATGTTATTGTAAAAATGTATCCCATAGAATATTAGAACTATTTTTACTTATTGAAACCCTATAGATGAATATTCAAAAAATTGAAGTGGGGAAAATTAACAAAACAATTTTATAATTTTGGTGAAAAGGAAACAAATAAAGAGCATAACCACTTGAGAGAATACAGCCAGGATACATGATCGTTTAACCCGTTAAGGGACACATGGTCATATAACCTTCCACCAGTTCACATTATTCATTTAAGATAAGTGAAAATGATATAAATTATTATAATCACATGTGATGACATGAAAAAAATACTATTTATGTTATTCCACTGCTAGAAACCAAATTATTCAGACTAATGTGGGTTATATGATGAAGGATGTCCAAGATGGGATGATCTCTTAGGGAATTTTCTTTACGAAATTCCTATGAAGTCTTGTTCCCATCCCATGAAACATTTCATATGTTATTTGGATGGTTGATATGGAATAATATAGTTCCTTCATTCATTTTCTTTATGTCACATGATTCTAATTGTGGTCATTTGACTACCCCAAGATGGACTGACCAGGTGATCCACTCCACAGATAGGCTATATGTGATGGGCTTATCTTGTGGTTGGTCTTCTTCATTTGATATTCTGGGGGAATCACATGAAACATTAATCATTATCATGATTGATTCATCATCCTCATATTATTTACATGAATATTCCCACTACAAAAATAATCTTGGGCATTATTTGTGTTATTGATGTGAAGTAGTATAGATATATAGGGTGATTCCAATGACCCCCCACCCCTATTACTCTAACACAAAAGAAATATATAAGGATGATAATCGAAAATAGATATAATTATTATGATATCATTATTTCTAGAGAATAGAAACATATTTTATTAATGCAAACCACTAGATGGATTCTATAAGAATATAGAAAAAATTTATTAATAATGGGTGATTGTTGTGCAGGGAAATCAGTGCTAGAGTCAGTGATTTAAACACAACTTAGTCAGGGGATCACAAGATAACCTCTCAATTTTTTGATCACCCATTGTGATCACCTATGTATGATACCAGTTATATGATTTAAAAACCCTTATACTATTGTGTTTTAACATGTCCCATTGGTCCCCTTGTCATTATGTGGACGTACTACACTTGCATGATCATGTGACAACACATCCAACAATCGGGGAAAAATAATCCTAATCCTTATCATGATGAGAATGTCCCTGATTTCTTTACATTCAGTACATGACCACAAGTCATTCATAAATCCTCTCAACTATAATAATTTAATATCATAATTATTTAATTTTTAAACATTCTCTATTACTCTTTAACTCATATGGATATGACACTTATGTGGGTAGTCATATTATGTTTCCTATAAATGGTCAAGGGACAATAAAATCTATAAGGACTCATAAATGGTTTTATTCTAGAAACATAGTAATCACTTAATGGTTTTATCCCTATAATTCACTTAATTATATGATGTCTGATGGCCATGATTCCTTGTATACGAATTTCGAACTATAATATATATTTCAGAATCCCATAATTCATTTATAATGGAACCATAATATCTATGATATTGATAATAAAATTACATTCATCTAGTTCTCAATTTGTAAGAATCATAGTAATTCAATTTGGTATCCATTGTGATTGGTTTGATCTTATACAGGATATTATTTGTCAGACTAAGAGAGACTCATATGATATTAGGGATCTAAGACGATCCAGCTAATTACATGATACAAATTCCTTCAACATATACTCCATCCTTAGATGTAAGTCTCAAATATAAATTTTCCTCTTTAATGGGATATTATCCCTATTAAAATTCAATCTCAGAGGACCCTAATTCATATTATAAATCTGATATGAAAGATCACATCATAAATCTTGATACTAATATTAAATGAATTCATTTTTAATAAATCATTTTACATATCTATATTCCATATAAAACCCATGATACCCCATATAGATTCCATATTTTTAATACTCCTTGGGAATGATTTTGTCTCTCAATATAAATCTATATCCTCCATGAGATTCAAAATAATAATTATTTAGGGTAACCTCAATTTTTAAACCCCACACCCACATGAAAATGTATGATCATATGACAAATCTAGTTACTCAGACCAATCCTGACACATGTGTGCTTAAAGATCCTTAATGATCATCCTGTTAAAATAAAAAAACACCCATTATTTGAAAACCTATTAGGTTTATATCAATTTCATATCATTAATTTCATCAATGATCTATACTCTAAATGATGTATCTATGGGAAATCTTATATGAATTAATCCTTATCAACCCGTAATTTTTGAACCTTTTAAGATTCAAATTACCATAGCATTAAACCTATGTGACCACTAATTTGTATATTCACAAGGTGTATAAGATTCAACTTATAATTCCAATCAATATATCCAATATTCAAATATCTTCTTATGTCTCCTTAAGACATGAATTTAAACTATATGAAATTATTAATTCATTTTACCATAATATATTTCATTTAAACTACATGGGATTTGATTCTCATATGATCAAGATACCTATGATGCCTTATAGTTGCTCAAACCCATCATCATTAACATTTTTCAATCATCCACATTAGACCAATCATCATAAGGGTTTTACTCCTAGGGATATACTCTTTTTATAGTCATATCATCATTACCATTCCATATTCATGATATGATTAATATTCCTGAGGCCATACTCCTTATGAAAATCAATTAATCCCATTGAGACACACTCTTAATTGAATACATCTTCACTGATAAATATTCATTAGAAAATAAAATCATCCTTATTAGTCTATATTCATCATGGGATTACTTATGTACTTGTTTTTTTAATCTCTAATGAATTTGGATGAACCATCCATCCATGTAGTATTCCCAAAATGAAATTTTCTATCAGTCTATATTTTTGGTAGTATCATGGCCCAATTTGGATTGATACATTCTTATATGACCTCATTTTTTCATTAATATTGGTTCAAACTATTAATGGAATCTACTTTCATTGTGTTATATTCCTTATGAAACAAACTTAACATATTTGGTTCATATTCTCATTGATTTCAACCAAATATGGGAATACCATTTGTAGTCCACACATCATGAATTTTTTTTATTGTTTTTTTATTCCCCTAGTATCATAGACATATATGGACTTCCTTTATGATAATAAACTCTAAAGCATCTAGCATTATTGATTAAAAACATAACAACCCATTAATGAGCACCACCATGTAATAGTGGGAAATAAGATAGAGAACATTTAAAAAAAATATAGTTTCATGGGTAGGATTCCACATACATGTACAATCATTTTCATTATTTAAATTAAAAAATTATTAATTAATGATTTTTTGACTACTCCTGTATCGAATATAGGAAATGATTCACACATACATCGTTAATCAATAATAAGGACCCATAGTATAAAATAATTATCCTCAATAGGGTATGATGATCATAAAATCTTATCCTCTTTACTAATTTTTCTTTATATTTTTCACTAGTAAGGAACACCAATGACCCAAAACATTGGGAATGAATGTGTGTTTTTCGATACAGAAATTGGATTTGTTTAGTGTTCTAATTTTAGTCATTATACCCAATTTAAATTCATACAAGTTGATAATGGTGTAATTATATCAATACTTCATATATTAAAATACCTTCATGTGTAGTAATTTTTATATTTAATATTTCACCAAAGCACTATTTTATTCCCAAAAATTAATATAACATATTTGGATGAAATAGTACTAATGAATATTCATATTTTATTATAGTTTGTGAAAGAAATTTACACATATGAGTGGGAAAAATGTAATTAAATCCACATTGTCATAAAATTTGAATACAAACATGTAATATACAAGTATCTCAGTAGTTGTTTCTATATAGAATAATCGTTTAGTATAAGAACAATAATGAAATAAATTATAAAAAACATTATATACTAGTAAAATAGGTAGATTTTTGTTAATTTTCTATGATGAATGATGTTTAGGCATCATTATAATTAATGTTTTTATAATATGTCAATTAAAATAATTATATATGTTATAATATAAGTGGATGAAAAAATATTAATATTTAACTCTCTTAAAATAAATATTTTTCAGTGAATAAAAATTAACTATCCATCGTGAATGTGTTAAAACCCTTGTATAATTATTTATATTATAGAAACATAAGTGGTCACATTAATCAGGGGTGTTTTTATGTTCCAATAATTTAAAATCCATATTCTATTGAGAAATCATAATCAATAAATTGAAAAATAGGTCGAAATGTTACCAATAATTCCACAAGAGAAACATAGGTAATGAAAATATTCAATAAAAGTAGATATTTAATCAAAAAACCTTCATGAAATATAACTAGATATCGAAAACTAATATAAAACCCAAATATACCATATTTTGTTGTGGGAAGATGGGATAAAACAAGGATCACTAAATACCCTCTTTCATGAACATTATATTTGAAGCATGTTGAATCAAACATGGGAATGAATCCAGTAGAAATAAAAGGTTTCATTAATAAATGATATTTTATAACTGGAGATGAAGGTGATGACTAAAAATTCTAAATTAATTAATAAAATTTGAACATGGAAATACATGCTGAAAGAAGAGTATATTAAGAATACATGAGTTATTATTTGGTAGAATAGTTCAAAAAGGCTAGACATGTGCTGAAAACATAATCTCATGAATGTGTTAAAGGCAATAATTTTATCATGCATGGATATGTAGTCAAATTCCATGATAGGATTTACATGATTTATTACTCAAGAGTTTATAACAAATTATGTAGATGGTGTAAACAACCTAGTCACTCTATATATAACTGCATTACTAGACTACCTAAAAATATAAGGTTGGGGAAAAACACAATGAACCATTGGCATAATATATATTACATGCTAATGTAAAAAAATAAAATTCCCCAAAAAAATGAATCATTTAATGTTGAATATTTTCACATATATCATAAAAAATCATTGATGATAATTCAATAGTGGAATCAGAAAAAATTATTCTAATATTGACAATGGAATAACTAATTGATCTTTCTTTAGAGTGTCAGAACATATTTTTTCAATCATGTATGGATTCAATAATTTTTTTTCCTAATTTTATTTTATGGACCTAAAATGGATTGCTAATAAGTTAGAAAAAGATTTTATGGGTTTATGGAGATAGTTTGGATCCCAAAACATTAGATTTCATACGAAAATGTATTATCACACCTGTATAATAAACCATACAATGAATATTACACAGTTATTTTTACCCATTTGATGTTTGGAAGAGAGCACCAGGAGGGCGTATGGGTTTCCCTAACCAGGAAATTTGGGCCACACATCTGTGAAAAATGATGTTGATATATGGAACAGGAATTTAAAATGGTGTTCCCACAAATTCTGTAAATGTGTGGCCTAACTGTGAGGTATCCATCTTCCAATATCATACCCTACATGGTTTTCACAAAGTTTGGCCAAACCCTGTATCCAAACCGGGTGAAGGAAAAATTTGTATGAAATGATATTTTTATCATGATACTATAATAAAATTAAACCACTCATCCATTTATGTTTTCTAGTGGATAGTAACCCATTTGTACCCCTTTTTGAATAAAAAATTATTCTGTTCTTGGAAACAACCTCAATCATCCATCAATATTTTGATCAAAGAATTTTTGGTCTCATTGTAACTACACCGATAATAGATATGTTATTCATATAACTTAAAATACACTCCAAATTATATTTTGATACTGTATAAGGATAGATCTATGAGTATGAGGATGGTGGGCAAAAACTCACTCCTCAAGATCCATTGTTTTTTTTAATTATTTTGTGGGTGTGCTGATTTCATTAGGTGTCATATATATTATCCATGCATATTGGTTTAGTCATTAAAAACTAATTTTAAGAATAATTATATATATCTTATTAATTATTTGTTGTTACTCCACAACTCCTACCACCACATGTATGGTGTTTTCCTTAATTCTGATTTTAGTGATTTGACTTGTGTCTCTACGCAACCGTTCAGGTGTGCCTTAGCTTGATGAATCTAATGGCAAGCCTCCCTCATTTAAATTAATATTTAATTTTGATTTGATTAATGGCTCGCAAAGTTATTACCCTAAAATTACCCACAAATAGTAAGTGCTTCACTTGATTAGACCCACTAAAATTAGATGGAATGTGTATTATATATGTATATATATGAATAGGCCTTATTTAATTTAATACAATTTCTTGGAAACACTTCTGTAAAAAAACCATTCAATTATTAATGGAGGGTATCAGAGTGAGACACATTAAATCATTATTATAAAATCAATTATAAATGGTTTTATTTCTTGATATTCCTTCTCATTTTTATGGAAGTCATAGAATGAACCATAATTTGTTAAATAGAATAATTATTTTATGGACTAATTCATTAACTGAATATAATTTTTGCTTCCTAATTATATATTAACTAATAATTAATTACTATAGGATGACTCAAACTTAATTTAGTTCATGGATTCTTGAGTGAATTCCTTGAGTTCTTCTAGAATCCCTTATGATTCAAGGATGTTAGTTTCTTTGGTTGAGACACGCATTGGAACTCGATTCTCATCTATTATAGGATTCCCAGAAAGAAGTTTTAGGATCTCTCCTTTAGTATTACTGGAATCATTGAATGCAATCATTTGATCCATCATGGCTGCTATGAAAATGATGTTCCTTGGAAACACCCTTGGAAATAGTTATTTCTAATCCCATTTTACCTTGTATATTTTATTTTGACTCGAAGAGGGATTAAAATTGTGGAATTTCATGAATGATGCTCCATGTATTAGACCGTTACCTATAATTCATGTTGTAGTTACTACTGAGTGGGAATCCACGATGTCTTGGTTTCCATTTTTTTCACCATAGAACCCTTAAATTTTTAATATTTAACAGGTTTCCTTGTTACATCATGTAACTTCTACTATCACATGGATTACATTTTTTAAAGCTATTGCTTCTACTGGGATTGGAATAAATAATCTAAATTTATTTAATGAATCCCTTTCGATTGTGTTCACTTTGAACATTTTAAATAATAACGCTATGGATTTTATTTTCCTTAGAGGTATATTTATAAACAAATTGATTAATGGAATCATATTTTATTTGGTCTCCCAAATTTGGACATCCATAAAATACTTTTTCACTAGAAATAATTCCCACTTAAGATGGATGGTCAATAGAGAGTCCTCTTAGAACATTTGGGTGGATAATTTGTCAGGATCCACTCTTATAATTATGTTTTACCCCATGTACATACCTGAAGATACTAATGAATCAATAAATGATTTTTAGAAATCTCTCGATTTAGATTTATCTAATAATGTCAATATTTCAATGTATAATTATTCCATTGCGATGTATAATAATTTTTTATTATGGGAACAAGATAATAATTTATTTTTGGATTCCAAACATCTCTAAATTCATTATTTTATTGACACAAACCCGAATTTTTCATTGTTGAAACAATTCGAAAATACTTGGATTAGACCCTCCATATTTACTCTTGTCTTCAGAATTGTATGTAACTAAATACCCACTGACAATTGTCTACAATTATTTGGTATTCTTATTCTCTCCAAATTTCATCTATAAAACAATCATCATGATGATAAAAACCGTATTTTTTTTTCATATCCTACTTCTTCAAGTTTATTGATGTAGAATTATGATATGTTTGATCTAGTGGATAGGGCATGGAATAGATTCGACCACTTCTCAAATGATGTGTTGCTGATGAAAACTCTCAAATAAGTGGAATCCTACAAATGGTTGTTGTTGATGAACTTCTATACATAATATGGTATGATTGAAATTATGTTACACATCATAATAATTCATTAAAGATTCATGTAGCTAGAGTTGGAATAATCACACCCATAAATAAGGCTTTATCAACAAAAATGGGGACCACTTACCACCATAGGAAGGACCTCACAATAATATATTGCTTGGGAATTGATGTTAGGTGAATCCATCCAAGGGGCTTGTTTGAAGTGTTCTGGAAATACCTTCTTCCTGTATCGATCAATACTAATGTTAATGGTCACTTAATGTGAAACCTGGGTCCTTCAGGTTGCAAAAAGGCTTTTATAGACCATGAAGGACTGGTTATTGTTTTCTTTTATATAAATTATTGTATTTCATCCTCCCTTTAATCTGAGATGCATAGTATCATGTCTGTAATTAACATTGTCAAAAATATTTGTAGAATAACATTTTTTTTAGAAAGTGACTCCATCAGAATTGTGCAAGAACTATTGAATGGAGTAGGTCATCTTGCATGTCCCATTACAAAACATTGAATGTGATTCTTCCACTCACATATTGGAAGAATATTTTTTATAAATCATGATTATCTAGGGGATAACTCAGTTCATGACATTTTATCTAACAATGGTGTTAACAACAATATCATCTTATTGGGAAATATCCCACTGAATCGGCTTCGTTATGTGAATAATATGGTAAGAAAAGTCCCTCTTTTTTACTTTTCTAATTATTATATTTTATAATATATTTTTTCCTTTTTATTTTTGGCGATGGAATCACTCTATGTAAAAAAAACACTATCTGAAGGTGAGGCAGATAAAATGTAAATAAGTTTCAAAGCAATAAATAATGTTTCTTCGAACTCTTGATTTTTTGATTATGTAGAATGGATATCGTAAAAGATGATTGATATGGATCATGGGATTCCTAATATAATTTTTGGATTCTTTATTTTTTAATTTTTTTATAGCATTTTTGATCTGATTCATTGTATCCATGTTTTCCAGATTTCTAGATACATGAAATATCATCATAAGTTTTCGAATATTTATGACAGTTTCATCAATTAATTATTAATAAGGATTATTTATCATCTATTATGAATCAATTGGAATTTATTATACTATTTTATTATATTATATTGGTTATCCATTGTGATACAATATGGTAAAGAGGGAATATTCTCCCCACAGACACAACTTATACCCTCACTGCTAGTTGGGAGCCTCTATCATTCAGGGAGATATGATTGACGCCATGTGGTCAACCTGGATTGGGGAACTATTTGTGGTATATGGGTCCAGGACAAAAAATGTGGTATTAGATATTTTTCCAATATTACATTACTATTTGGAGATAATAGTTATGAGTTTATGATTTCCGGGAACGTGGTCATAAACAATGATTGTGTGTTGCAATCCCAAGTTCAAGTTAAATTTCATGTTTCTTGGATTAAAAAAGTTGTTCTAATTTTTCCTATTATAGTTTATATCATTTCTCCATTGGGTTACATACAAGAAATGTGGTGTTTTCAAATATTATTATGATTTATAATTTCATTTCCCCATCTTCTTGATGATATGATGGCATGCATCATTATTACGAGAATCAATATGGGAACATAAAATTTACATGACTTGCATATTTCTATTTTATATAGGAGTATTTTGCCAAATTCATTTCATGATATTCCTATAGTTGTAGAATGATGTTTGGGTAGTTATGTTAAGAATGTTAGATGCGATTTAGTGATTTATAGTTTTTTATAATGAGGTCATATATTCCTTCATGGGTTGGAATGTCTAATTTATCAAGTCAATTCATAATATTAAAATCAATTTTTTGACATTTTCTATGATACGGGTATCAGACCAGATTCACTATGAATGGAGGTCCATTTTAAACGAACCCTGATATATGTAAAAATAACATTTAAACTATAAAAAAGTGAAAAAAAGGTTTCTAAAATATGCTTGTTTTCCTTCCTTATCCCACCTTTTCCTGATAATTAATTGTAAATTTCTTAACATGATAATTAAATATGAAATAAATGAAACGGTTTCCAATAAATGGTGTCAAAAGGTGCTATTGGCCTATCATCCATTATAAAACCTTTAACTAATACCTGATCATGTAAAAATACATGTCCTTCAAAGTTGGTATTTTGGGACGTATACATGGTTTGTAATCAAGTATTGCATTTAGATTCCACTATTGTTTCTACCTATCTTATTCTATCTTGTTCAGATATGTGTTCATAGAAATTGTGGACCAACACTACTAAGATGTCCTCATATCGGTCACCAGGAGGTTGGTGACTCCCATTATCTGGACATGGTGGGTGCAAAGCCACCTATCGTACTACTAGATGTTCATTATGGTGAACATTTTATTTTACCTAATCAATGCACTAACACATTGGTTCATGAAAAATTCTTATGTATCATGCATTCTATATAGGTTTCTCCACTTGTTTTACATAAGATGGATGATCTAATGTGTGATTTCTATCATTTGTATCCTTTAAACTTCTAAGGTGATAGAGGTCCAAAAATTTCTATTTCATGGCTAGGTTATACTTTTTAAAACTTTTTTCATCTATATATGCCTCAAAATTGGAGGGTCATACATATTTTATACATGTTCTGTGATTTTTCAAAGCGCTATTTGGATTTAGTTTCCAATGTTAGTCGATTTCAGGGCTCACTATGTTTTTATTTCTAGATTGCCTGGTATGATAATTTCATTTTTCAAACAATGAGAGATAATAGATCTAGATAGTTCATGAATATCTAGAAACTTTCTATGTCAGTTATTGATTATTCACTATGTTTCTTATATTTGTAGTGTTTTTCATCACATCTAGTTGGTGATGAGATTTTGTGTTCTAGATGCTTCAAGGATTGGCTTGTGTATTCCATTCGTACATAGGTGAATGTCTATTTCCAAATTAAATTCACTAAAACAGTCAATCAAAATCTTATCAATGAGAGTAACATAACGGATGGAGATAGTACCGGTTATAGGACACCAATATCATCACTAGAAATTGTTCCTCCAATAGATGGAAGTATTACCTTGAGGTTTCTCATTAGGTAAGTGGAATCTATAATACTTTTACTAGTTTCTCTTGGGGGGGGGGCAATGTGTATGGCATGGGATAATGAAGACATTATTTGATGGAGATCCCTCTAGAGTTATGGTTTTGTGGTTCTATGTGTAATTTGTAGTGATTATGTCAGACATTTCCATTAGCTTCTAGTGGAAGATTTTCCTAGTTAGTAGTAAATTCAGGGGAAGGTTATGTGGTCACACATCGTGTGGGTAGTTGTATTAGCATTGGTAGGTCTCTATTAATAGGTTGGGGCCATGGTATCAAGACTCTAGATCACTTATAGTGCTAGTATATCATTTTTTATTATGGCAGTCCTACTGTTGCACATGGACCATGATTTGGTCAATTTTATTCATTATATTTGTAACTAAGGATCAAATTACATGACCATCTTCTTTACGAGGTACATTCTAGTAGCCTCCCCTATATTATCATACTTATTTAATATAGTTTTGTTATAATCCATCATCTCTTTATCCATTATGGAAAACATTAGGATGAAAATAAAATATTATTATGGTTTAATGACCCTAGATACACCATTAATAGTATGGATAAAAATAATGTACCAAAGAAAGAATTTTCCCCCTTGAGTTAGAATGTTACACATTCTTGTGGGGAATCATTGTTCTCATGATTATGGATATAGATATCATTATCAAGATGGATTGGTTAGATCGTCATCACATCTTTTTATATTTCTATCTCCACATGGTATCATTTTCAACACTAGAGTCCCATAGTTATCTCAAAATCACTAAGTAACACTTAAGATAGTTATCATTTTCAACACTAGAGTACCAACTTTTTATATTGCTATCAACACATTGCATCAACACATGGTATCAATTCATGTATGCCTTTCCCATTTATTTTTCTAGATTAACTCTTAAGATCGAGGATGAATTTATGATTGAGCTCATTCCTGTAGTACCTATAGTTTCCATTACTCTATATTGGATGGAACCAACTGATATCTAGAAGCTATACTAATATTTAGAGGACATGAAGCCTAAGGGTATCATATAGACATGAAATTCCAATTAGGGTCCTCTGGTTATTTTCTCCATGAACGATCAAGTAAACCATCATTTATGTGTAGATTACAATTGGTTGAACTGGTTTTCTATATAGAAATGTAATCCACATCCCTGAAAATATGATCTATTTGACTAGCTCCAATGAGCTATGATATTTTACATGATTGAAATGAGATCTCGCTATCATCACGTGTGATTTATGACATCATTCATAACACATTTTAATTTTTGTAGAATGTATAGTATGAATGAGTACCTTGTTCAATTGTTCAGTATTACGAACACTACTTTTTCAAGGATCTTATAATATGGTGTTCCACCCCTATCATTATTCCATTATCATTGAATTTGTGGATGAAATCATGGCCTATTATCACACACAAAGAGACCATTCAATTTACCTTTATATTTTTCCGAGTATACTGAGGGAGCATCAAATTTATACCAATCTAGTTAAGTTCTATTTCTAGATAATAAAGGTTCAATTCTTAGTCATTCTATTTATAAATCAAAAGTGTCTATTGACCTGGAGAAAGTTAGTGTTGTGGGTTCCTGGGAGAATCCCAACAATATCTTTGATATATAGAATTTCATGGGATTTAATGATATTACAAGAATATCATATAAAAATTCTCATTCCATACATCACCTCTTACTATTAATAAAAATTATTACATAATATTCTTATGGTCTAAAGTGTGTAAGAAATCCTTACTCTATGTGAAAGGGGGGCCTATCTACAAACTGCATACTATTCTTCCAGATCATGGTAGACGTCATGTCGTGTTATATGAGGCATCATTAATCTTCTAATAAGAACTAATAATTTAGTAGTATAGATTATCTACATAGGGATCTATGTTGATAAGGCCTCATGATAGTAATTACTCGATACATTTCCTTGATCTAGAAGCAAATTTCTATTCCATTTGTTTCATAATGAACTATCGGGTGGTTGAGCACCATGTGTTGTATATAGACCAAAAGAGACCCCGATACATTTTTATACAACATCAATTGATTCTAAAATTGTGAAAATATTGATTTAATATTATTATTCCTTTTATTTTTATCTAGGACATATTCCTATAAAATGAAATGTAGTTGCTGATGCATATTGATGAAAAACTCATGAACATGCCTTATAGGAAGCCAATGATGAATGGAAATAATGTCCCTTTTCTCTAATATGCATCAAGAGTTTCACAATTTTCGGGATTTTTATTATCTATCATTCTTAAATGTATCATGTTCCCACAATGAGAAGTTGGAGGGTAGAATTTTTTTGGATCATGTTGAATTTTTTCCTAATGTGATTAATTTAGGGTATGACTTACCTTCAGATTGTTCTACAGATTCATATGATGTTTTCATATACATGGTCATGTAGGGGTTCCAAAAAATATGAGGGAGGTCTTAATGAGAGAGTCCCATAATTCACAGTGTGATGTTCATCAAGGCATGTCCAAAATGTATCGAGAAATGTGACACCATTATTGGTGTCTTGGGATGAAATGATAGATAGAAAAAATTATCTCAAGATGTCCCACATATCAGTAGGTTAAGGAAGAGATCCAAGGACATGCTTCCATGTTAGAGGTACTACTCATCCCAAAATAGAAATGGGAATATTTTTCCATGGACATCGTTATCGGTTTACCTAGGATGACTGGAGGTATTCACACGGTATGGGTTGTCATTTAAATGGTGATGTATGTAACCCACCTCCTTCCTATATGGGACACTATCTTAGTTGATGATCATGAACAATTTTATATCAATTAGATCATTTTACTACATAGGTCCCCTCTCTCTATCATTTTAGATATGTATTTTCTATTCACATCCTTCTTCTGGAAGGTATTCACAGATCTATGGTCACATAGTTTCTTATAATCATAGCATATCACCCTCAAACTGATGAAAAGTCGTAAAATATGATACATATTTTAAAGGATATGATCTATCCATGAATCCTTAATTTCGTCCATTATTGGAGAATATTATCCCTCTTGTTGAGTTTTCCTACAATAATATCATCCAAGTGACCATACTGATGGTTACATTTGAGGCATCGTGTTGTAGATAATGTTTTTCAAACATGTGATAGGTATATAGAAGAGAGGAATCCGTAATATGTCCTTGTATCATGACAGAGACTTTGGAGAACGTACAACTAATCAAGAATACTATTTATACTACACAATCTAGGATTAAATCACATGTTGATCTTTTTTGATGACCTCTACTGTTCATGGTAAGAGACCATGATTTATGTAGACATCTCCTACACTAGGAACTATATGGATATGAATAAAATGGAATATTTCTCAATGTGTTCTTATGTTATTTGGGATTCATTAGAGATTTGATCTAGTAGACAATCAGATCCTACTACCTTAGAGGTATCTATCCATGCACAACATATTCCATGATTCATATCATTTCCAATATCACTATAAATCATCTCACAGTTTTGAACACATTGAAGTGGAGATAGATGTTGACTACTTTTTTATGTTGTATCCTATATGCAACGTTCACTAGAGAATGGAGGCCCTTAGACAAAAATCGTCAATATAGAATTCCAAATATAAAATCTTGACCATATAAAGAATGATATCTTGTACTGGGCGGGATGTATATACCCCCATGATAGAGTTATTATCAGATATTCCTTCCCCTCAATTTTTATTTGATCTCTGATACGATTTCCTTTTAGGGGGAATACTATATGAACCTGGTTTTTCACATAGGTATGGATCTCCTATAATTCAGAAAAAGTTTATTTTATGGACATAAAAAATGATGCATAATGAGTTATAAAAATATTTTTGGGTGTCAAGATCTTTTTCGGAGATTAGAACCCTATAAAATAAAAGATTATGGACTATCCCATTGTTGGAATAAAGTATGCAAGGAAGATTTCTTAATACATTTTAACCATGAGGGGATGGATAGGGAGCAGCCAGTGGGTGTATGATTTTCTGTAATCATGTGATTTGGGATTCATGACCATGAAAAATGATTTATATAAACTGAAGTGTAATTTCACATTTTTGGTACATTGTTTCTCTAAAAATGTTTCCTAACCATTTGGTATTCCCCTTATGTCAGTATATCGTACATTGTTTGCACATGTTTTGGCCAAACCATGCTCCCCAACCAGGAGAAGGCCAAATTTGGGTGGACTGACGATTTTTCCCATACAATTCTTATTAAATAAAACATGTCCTATCATTTTTTTTCAGGTGGAATGTAACCCAATTTTCTTTATTTTTAATGGAAATCTGTTGATTATTGAAATTGTCATCAAGCATCCATCCATAGTTATATCGAAGCACCATCAATATCATTGGATCCACAACAGAAATTGATCCATTATTAAGATTTCATATAATCTAGAGAATATTATATGTTTATATAGTATGATGATTGATTTAGGAGTATTATATAGGTGCTCTAAAACTAAATCCTTGTGATTCATCATTTCTTAAATTGCTAGTTTGGGGTGCTGATTTCGTTAGATGTCTGTTTAATCTATGTTTCATGATTATAGTCGTTATAACTATATTCTAGGACTCATTCTATATCTATTATTAAGTGTTGGTGGTAACATCCAAAAATGATGACCTCCCCATGTAGGGAGTTATAAAAAATTTATCTTTTAGTGATTCAAATTGTGTGTATGTGCCACAATTTGGGTGTGCCTCATCTTGACCCTATAAATGGTAATCCTCCATCATTTAAATGGAAATTTAATTGTTAGTTTATTAATGGATATAACAAGTATACAACTGACATTAAAAAACTATGGTTAGTGATTTAATTGATTTATCACATTAATTTGAAATGTAATTCCTATTTTATATATATGACTTGACCTAATTTAATGTAACACAATTTCTCAATTTCACATATATAGAACCATTTTCTATGTTTAATGGAAGGAATAAGAGTTTTACTTATTAAATCATTATGATTAAAATTAATTTTAAATTGTTTCATGCCTTGATATTCCTTTTCAAATGAATAAAGCATAGAATGTACCTTTGAATTTGTAATTTTAATAATTATTATATGGATTAATAAAATAAAATAAATATAAGCTGCCTAGTTATATAGGAAACTCGCAATCACTTTAGTATGAGTTATCTAACACGATTTAGTTCTTGGATTCCAAAGGGAATTCCTTTGGAGCTCATGGACACCATTATGATCCAATGATGATGGTAGACTTAGTTAAGACCCACTGTGGAGCCTAATCATTTACACTCTGAGGATTCCTAGTATGACATTGCATGATCTTTCCTTTACTATAATAGGATTACAATTATTTTGTTCTTGGATCTTATGTGGATTATATGGACACAAGGTGCCTTGGTTACATCCATTTTCCAAAACCATTTATTATCCCATTTTACCTTGATTGTATTCCATGGACTTAGTTAGATATTTTTTTTAATTCCATGGAATATTCCCCTTAGATTTTACTATACCCCCTTTTCTAGGAAGATTTTTATATTTATTAGGATATGATTTTGTTCTTTTTTCCTTTGTTATTACCTTATAACCATTTTATCATTAATATTAAACATGTTTCATTATTACATCATTAAACCTATACAATCACTAACATGATGTTATTTCAGTGCTGGTAATGCCTCACATATCATAATTATATAAATTGAAACTTAATTAATAAATTCGGGGGTTATAAGATCAAAAACAACCTATGGATTGAATTAGATTATATATATATATAGGTGTGGACAAGGGGAATTGTTTTTCATTAGACACGTGATTTCTGGATTTCTTATGATGATGCTAGTAGAAGATGAATGATCTTTAACTTGAGATGCATGGGCTTTCTTTTGGATTCATTTTTACTATTTTTTATATCATGTATAATATGAAATATTGTTTTGATTTCATATAGGTTTTTAGATACATGACATATCATCCTAATTTTTTGTATATTTATGTGAGTTTCCAATGTTGTTTATTATTATTGTTTAGTAAGATTATGTAGTTCTGTCTATATGTACTTCATCCTCTATTTACATGTGTTTTATATGTTATCCACAGTGATACACTATGGTAATAATTGAATAGTCTCCACAAAGACACACCTTAGTCCCTCACTACTATTCATAAGACCCTAGTGTTTAGGGAGATATGCTTGGGGCCACATGGTCAACCGGGATCAGGGAACCTTCTATGGAATCCGTGTCTAGGACATCATATAGAGGAACCTATCCATTATTCTGTTATTACTATTGAACTATGCGGTTTATGCTTATTTTATTTTTTACATATTTTACCACGTGTGTAAATGACTTAGAGGAATCAAGGAAGGTTACAAATATGTTTTGTAGTAGTTATACAATAATAAGAGGCAATCATATGAAAATTCACTATCATCCAAGATTAGAAATGTGGTTTATTTATAAAGGGCAGATTATATTTGTATGTAGTTGTTAGAGATAATTCGGTTTTATATCTATCAATATTGTAAAATATCTATAAAAATTGGAAGCTGAGGATTTCCAATAAAACATTAATCATTGGCTTGAACTTGATTGATAAATTTATTAATAGAGGATGTTGGTTTTAAAGAATAAATTACAAGGGAGAGTTATATATAGTTTATGGGAATGATTCCAATGTATTTTTTTGATGTTGTTTAGATTAATTATGTTTATTCTAAATTGGTTTGTATATATTATAAAATAATAAAGTCAATGTGGTACCACATACCTAATATTTTAATTCATAGGTTTGATATATTTTTCAAATATATCATTATTTCTACGATAGTTTCTCTTATGTAGACATACATTTTACTAACTAAAGGTTAATTTATATGAATTTTGAGCCTTAATACTCCGAAAAATTATTTGAAACTAGAATTAAACCATAAAAACATGTAGGTAATTCAATGTCTAAAAAATTTTGTTTTGTTAAATAAGAAAATATTTTCAATTAAAAAGTAAATTTTTCTTTTACTATCAATAAAAAGATGCAAATTTACATTAAATTTGAAATTTTAGATGTAAATAGGTTTATAAAAAATCCAATGGGGGTTGAAGAATAATTAATAATTGATAATATTTATATGTATTTGGTTCTATAGAAATTTAAAATTTATATTGAGTGGTATTTATAGGATCATCAATGTGTTTTCTCAGATTATTCTATATATGATGATGTCATAAATCAGATGATGCTTATACTGATATATTGATAAAACAATTCTTCAAAATAAATTATTTTCAAAACCATATTATCACAATGATTATATATAATGAAGGTATAGCTAGTCTAAAATTGATATATATATTCTTATTACTCTGATAGAAACATACTCTTGTATAAAAAACATGATAAAAAAGTTTAGGAACTAATGGGTAGATTAAGGATTGTCTTGTTGATTAAATGATCTATTATTATGAATATCTTTCAATTATAACAATAATAGGGAATAGATATAATGTTGGATGATGAAATTTTTATATTAGGATTCTATAGAAAATTTTTAGTATATTATCAAATAAATTTGAATTTAATAGTAGGTATTTTATGTAACTATTTTACATGATCTTACTTTAATAAATATTTCTTTATTTTGTGGTCATTTGGAATAGGTATATTAAACATTATTCAAAACCTAATGGAAAACGTTGAAACAATATACTTTATATAAAATTGTTTTTCATTCCATTTGATTATACAGGGGTGCATATAGAGGTTCATAGTGAGTTCTGACATGGTTCATGCATAACGAATGAAGATCACAAGTTGTCTAAGAATACTGTTAATGGGGTGGTTCAATTAGGGGCATCACTGTATGGGATGAGATGATGGTAGAGGCCCATATAATGGTCTCATTCAATGGGATAAATTTTCTATGAATTTTTTGTCCTCCATGTGATATATACGTGACATTCTTTTCTCAACATAAATATATGATGACTTCTTTGTTCGGTATAATTCACATTTAATTATATTTATGAAGAAATAATTAAAATTAACTATTAATTTCATTCATATCAAATTATAGTTTTCATATTCCTTGAACTCTACATGTTATAGGGAATCCTTAAATTCAAGTTATCTATACATAAAATGCATGAAATTCTTAACCCAACTATGAATTATCTAGAAAATATTAGTGTATTAATGGAAAATAGTAAAGGATGGATTATTGCATACATTGTTCATGATCATGCTGTGTTTAATACATCAATAAATGGGCGATGTTTATAAATTAGCATTTTTGTCAAATAATGTTTTTGAATGATAATGAATTTTGAAATAAATAATGAGCAATTCATGGTGTATGAGAAAATGAATAAAATTAAAAATGGAAACTCTGTGAACATTCTTTCATTATTTTAATTATTTGGTAGTAATAGATAATCCTAGATTTGTATAAATAGAGTAATAATTTAATGGTACTCTAAAAAATGATTGGTTAAATGTTTTTGTTGATTTTTATTCAAATAATCATATTCGTAATTTCCTTTAAATATCTTTAGAGAGGATCATTACTCTGTTATTAATTTCTCAAAGATGATAATCATGAGATCGGTATAATTTAATGTAGTTGTTTCTTGTGTACTTTGCCTCAAACTATAGTAAACAAGTTATTTATTGATAAAATGTATAGTGGATGGTTTTATTTGATAATGGTGTTATTCATGAAGAAATATAATAAACTATCCTAGGCTAAAATCATACTATTTCCTAATTCAATATTCTATCAATCCTAAAGTGTGTTCTCAATTCCATGGAATGGAGACTGGCACTAGATCATAAAATAGACCTTTTTGGGACTGAATTCACCATCTAATATAATAATAAGGTATTTAATTTCACCTAAATATTTTGATTAACCGTTATATAAGTCTGATGAACAAAAAAAATACCTAATAAAAAATATAATATAAAAATTGAAATATGAAATAAATAAACAATTTTACCTGGTAAATAATTACCAATCCATTACTCACTTCCAACACATCCCAAAATGTAATTAAAATAATATGTTAATAAAAATATTATAATAAGATAAATTAATAGTATTAACCAAGGCACTCACATAGCATGATGCATTGGGTAGTAAAAAATATAAAATAAAACAATTAGAAAAAATTGTCACTGTGATTCATTTTAATGATCCCCACTTGTCACAACCAACCTATGTTTACAAAAAAACAATTAGAAAAATATATTTCCCAACAACACCCTATACTAAAGCTATGTTATTATATTCATGTTAAACATCCTTGTAGGTTTCCTCCCATCATTTCAATCATAAAATTTAAAATTAAATCTACATTTAAGCTAGTTTTAAATTAAAATAAATATATAAGTGCCTAGTTTTATTAAAACCCAATAACATAGTGTCCTCATTTGATATAGTTATATTATAATTAGTTAAGATCAATTCATCAATACTTTTTTATTTTCAAGGATTTTATCCATCATTTAATTTAAGGGAATCATTTTTATGCCTTAATTAGATGGACTTCCATTACTGATAATATACATAACATTTTCCATCTTCCAAAACCTTTCATAGAAATTATTTTTTAAAAAAAATATTAAATTTATAATGTATTATTTAATAATTGGGGGATATGAAAAATGGAAACCATTATTTTATGTATGTGGACCTGAAGGTATAATGAAAAATTGGAATGGTTTGTCAATACCAATACTGAATTAGATTGTATGATCAGGATTTCGAGTGGGGATCCCTATAGGGAAACATAAAAACTATTTATCGATCATGATTTATACAACAAAAGAATACATAAACTAATACTTCTCTTAGAAAATCAAACACCTTATATGAAATCATTCAACCATAGTAGAAGTATACTACACTCTACCCCATCTTGATGATTTCATCTTACCCACAGGTAAAACATAGTAGATAAAACTCATTCCTATAAATCTATATAGTTTGTAATATATGTCTACAAGGAAGTAATATATATCATCCACTTATTTTTCAAGGATACCATGATTTATCCCAAAAGATTTCAACCACAATAATAATCATCATTGGTATCTACCAAAAAAAGGAACAAATATCTCCTCACCACTAACACCTTCATAAAAAATACACAGATTAATATCATACATGGATATTATTATACACAACATCCCATAATTGTAAATTCCCCAATGAATATGTTAATATGGATCAAAATTTAGGGTGTCACACACATAGGGGCACAACATTTAAATTGTAAAAGTGGATATAGAATACTGAATAAGAATGAAAATTTGTAACAGTATAATTTCAAATAATATATATTAATAGTCATTTTAAAATAATATAGAAAATGAAAATTCATTTTCATACAACAATGAAGTCTTAAATAAATTCTATCTCAAGACATGTTCCTTCCTTTTATTAAAAATTCGTTCATTAACACTAAAAACCCCACATCAACATATTGGCATTAGTCTCTTTTCATTTCATAATAAATCTTCTTATATATTTATACATGATATAGAGGTTATTTTGTACTGTGAAAAATTATTTGATGAAAAATAATTATAATAGTCTTTATAGATAGAATAAAAAATTTAAAAATGTTTATTTGAACAATTCATGTTAATTTTAAATTTCTAAAAGATATTTTATAACATATAAAAAATCAATAAAATTAAAATTACTGGTTTAATCAAGAAGAATAATATCATAAATAAATCATGATCGTGCCACTAATCTATCTCAATAATTCTATGAAATACATAAAGTAATAGAAACAACCAAAAACCAAAAAAATATAATAACCATATTCCCCCAGTAATCATGACAAAAATATTGAAATATCAATATGGAAAATGAAATAAAATACTAAGGTAGATGGTTTAAATTATACTACCACAAATAATCGATACCAAGGAAAAAAATCAAAAAAAAAAATACCATGGAATGAAGAGAACTGTATAATTATCCACAGAATGTGGGGAGAGTTGAAATTGAAATGTGTTGTTTGGTTGTGGGAATTGAATATGATTATTGGAGGGGGGGAAAGGATAAAAACACAAGTTTGTATAAATTTAAATTAATTTTATTTAATAAATTATATATGATTGTGTGGTTTGGCCCCATGATTTTCCAAACCATGTATACATCATTAAAATTTACTATTAAATGATCTAGATGTTCTTAAATAGTTATTTAATGTTTTTCACTAACGGTTTGATAAGAAAATTATTAAATTTTTTGTCAATATAAAATTAGTAAGGGACCAATACTAAAAACTATATTAATAGTGAACAATGATTTCATTAATTATGAAATAAAATTTAGGATTTCATAGTTATCCAAATAATGAAACTTTCAACCAAAAGTGATAATGCCAAGCCTGTTTATTTGTCTCATTGAGAGGGGGAGGGGTGAATCAATGATACTTTTTCTTTTATGTTTCCTTGAGAAAACCTTCACCAACTATAAAATATTTTATTCCCATCCAGAGAAATTGAAACACATATCCACAATAACAAAATTATTTAAATGGTTCAATATTCTATTATAATATCTACATTATATTTATAGTTTGGAAATGATCAAATACTATACAATACACTTGAAATCAATCATGTGATTACATTGAGTAGGAAATTCCATTTCACTCATGTATAAAATTTAAAATAATTAAATAGTGCGAGTGCACCATCATAGAAAAAATAGGTCAATTCAATGTTTTTGTAACAAGCCTTGTTACATGTGCTTCTTTTCAATTCCCACAAATTTATTCAATGAAAAAAAATTCATCACATTCTTACCCAGAAGTTGGTAATTTCCTTTTATACCTCATAATGAAAACTCATTCTGATTTCTAAATCTGATATTCCAACTATAAATCTTCAAATATGATTACCCAATATGATACATATAACTCTATCTGAATATGACCAAAAAATTAATAAAAATTCATTCCTCTATGAGAAAATAAAAATACCAAAATCCTTGATCAGATTAATCTAGGCTGATATGAAGATTAATTGAATAAGTAAACAAGTCTAATATGATAGTTAGATAAATACAGTAAATACTAATTACAATGAACTTCTGTATAATGTTGCAATCTGGTCTCTTATCCTTAACTTCATTCAGTCAAAACCTTTTTAATGATGTCTTGACAATTAAAAGTCATTCTAACCCAAAAAATTCTGATCATATCTATCCTCAGTGAATAGTACATATGATTCAAACCTATCTAATGTATAATGTACTTTAATCATATTATATGTGATCCACGACAGTTTTTTTAGAAAATCCCCAAAACTATCCCACTCAACCAAATTCACCCCAACCATAATATCATTTGATTTTTAGGTACATATTGATTTCATAAACTCTTACCAAATATTCTTGAATTTTTTATCAACTTTAGATCTTCCTTACACATTCTTTTCAATCAGAATACCAATTTTGATTTCTAAATTTGATTTTCATAATCTGATTTCTTCAATACAAAGCTCTTTACCAAAATAAGAAGAATAAAAATTCATTTAATTTCAAGCTCCCCTATACTTAAAATCCATATCATCCCTTCAAAACATCTATTAATCCACATTATTGATAAAAAACCCATTTCATTACCTTTTATATTGTTTAATACATTATTGATCTTATTAATTTTATTAATTTTATTAGCAATCATCGGTCACATAAACATCATTCTTTGATTTTTATGGAATCTTGAGTCTGATATCTATCTTCCATATTCTCTAAATACGATACCACATAACACTTATTTTACTTTTCAAATCAAATCCATTCTCATATGATTTTATTATTTTAAATTTTCATCTAACGAATGTCTTGTGCCTTTAGTTTTTCAAAATTTCTACAAATGTTCTTGACCATTATGAATTCGATGAACCAACTACCCATTTTCAGAAAAATCATATTTTGTCATACCATCCTCACCCCATTAAATCATATGAAATTTGGATTTTATAGTTCATGTCCTTATTTCGAAAACATTATTTATTCCAACTCTGTCTAAATAAGATCGGACTAAATACAATCTATATAACCCTATTTTGAATATAATTGGAATCATCACTTTCAATTACTCTTTAATCCAGCAAGCTTGGATAATAAATTTTATACTAGTTATTTTGGAGAACTCCAACATTATTATATTATCATACCATTTATATTGACATAGTCATGCACACACCGATCATGTAGACTCAGACCCCCCATAAACCAGCCTCAGATTGAATTCTATGAGAACTAAATTCTAGCAAGATGCAGTCTCAATATGATCAATCTATGTATTTTAGATTCAGTGTGAATCTTTTGAGACACTTTTACAAGAATCTCTAAAATATGATGGAACCTTTCTAAAATTAATGATTCATATTATTCTAAATATGGTTTAAATTACAAATTAAAAAAAATACAAAGTGATATGATTTAATTTCACTTATTAATGATTCATTGCACCAAAGACAACATTCCAAGTCAATAAAATTATTCACCAGAATAGTCCTAACAATATATCCCTTTGTATTGTTTTTAAAAAGATTCATTAATCACTTAATGTTTTATCCTCATGGAATGGATCACTTATCAATAATACTATTTCAAAAAAAGAAAACAAATTATAGGAAAAAATAATAATTAATATCAAATACATGTTATCCAAAATATGTGATAATGAAAATAACATCAACTTATAACCAGTCATTATTTTATTCATGGAAAAAAAATTATTTCTTAAAAATTTTCCAACAAACTAGAAGAATTTTTTTTCTATTTTTATGTTGAATTCATAGTTTACCCAAAACTCCCTCTATCTACATGAATTTTAATGATATATTTAGTAAAAATTCAATTCTCCCCCTTGAAAATTAAATCCATATGTAAGATGAGTTACATGATAGAACCACATTCATCTACCTTGATGAGATAGAGGATGGAAGCTGATGGTCAACCTCTAAACATACTTAAATGGAATAACCATTCGGTCAACTTCGACACGTATCACTAAATGGAAGATATATATAGCTTACTTCCATACACAATGCATTATAGGTTATAACATAAACACCCATACATATATTTTCATGAAACCATACTTATTGGGTTTATCACACACCAACCATCCTTGGGTTATCATGTAACCATCTATTTTGGGGTTATAACATAACCACCCATCAAATATACACATACCATTATATAATCATAACACATAAAATTCTTCAATTATCAACATTTAACTCGTAAAATTTCATTCACAATCACAAGATATCATTTCATGTTATTGAAATACTAAATCCACTTTCAAAACCATTTTCAATACCAAAACACCCAAAAAGGGAATAGAAGATTTACTTTTCTTTTAAATTCATTATGGAATATAGACGAATCTAAATAAAAAATAAAGGTTACATCAACAGAGGAGTCATTGTTGCCTCAAATGTTCAATATCATTCATTTTGTTCATTTAGTAAAACTCATAATTGAAAAACGAAACCCTTTGAATGAAATTAATTATAAATGTAATGCCCAGACCCCAAATCCCAGAACTGGTGCATTATTTTAATGAATTTTCATGATTACAAGGAATCATGCCCTGAAGTAACAACCCGTTTAGTAGTCTTGTAAAATAGATTACATAAATGAACGTCACATTACACATTCATAAATAAAACACAACATAAATAATCCATTGAGAACACCATTATTCCTCTAGATTAACCCTATATATTAATCATAACACACTTCTTGGAATCCTAGGGAAACAAATGATAAGAATGAGGTGAGCTGAAATTCTCAGTAAGGGTAAATAATTTAAAGTAAGCTATAAATTTTTAAGGAAAGATATGTAATAAAACCCATCCTTTTAAACATATTCTTGATCAAAATATGAAGAAAATAAATCAAACATTAATATATAAACATTCACAAGGATATTATACTAGTCCTATAATCACATGTAATAATTTGTTTAATAATGGTGGAATACCTAATGCCGGACATCATTACCACATAGTATAGGCCTCGTGATAAGAATAAAAATAAATATTATTTGTCACGGCCTTATTCCATGAAACTAGTTGGTATCATTAGACATGCTGATGCCTAGAGGGGCTATAGAGGGCCCCACCCATGACTTACTAAGTTCACTACATTCCTCATAGGAAACCATGGAAACATGACATACACAATCATATTAAAACAAGCATACATAATTTCAACACATCAACCATAAACCATGAAGGGTAAATATAGGATATCCATAATCAATGATATCATAAATCATTATATAAAATATGGTAAATTGTATTATAATAAATCAATCTGAATCAAGAATAATATCTAGTAAATAATGTTGACATAGTTTAAAATAAATAGTAAAACATTTGGGGGAAATATACATTTTTTGAAATCTTTTAAAAGTCACACATTTATAAAGGAAGGAATCCAAAAAAAAATTCAATCAATTTTCCCCATAAAATTTTGAATGTTTTTAAAGGAATTAACATTTTAAAACATTCATGTCCATAAAAATACATCCTTAAAAACATTTGGAAAACGTGGACATTAATTAGAATAATTTAGAAGAATAAATATTTAAAACAATTAAAATGATGTTTTTGTTAAAGAGTACCTTAATAGAATAATTTTAAAATTACATTTATGAAACAAAAACATACATAATAAAAATGTCCCAAAAAATACTTACACAGCAACATTCTCAGATAATAATGTGGTTGAGGAATTAACCATTACCTAACACTTTCCATTGGTCGAGGGTATGTTTAACATCATGTATATTGACCATAAAATGTTATAAAATTATACCAGAACCATATTCAAATTTATTATATCATAAATGATTCATTTAGGACTTTATACTACCCATTTAATTCCTATTTCCATGTTAAATTAACATTTTAGGTAATTATCACTTTCTTTGTCGTTCGTGTTTTAACTTGTTTTTCTTGATCATACAATTCGATTATGATTTAAATACATCCAAAATATAAAACATTATTTATATATAATATATATTTAGAATATAAATATTTATAAATTCTAGATATATGAAATGTAAAACACCATTATTGGAGATGGTAGGTCTTACGTACACATATATGTTGTTTCGGTTTTCATATCGTATTGAACAGATGTAAATGAATAAGATATCTCTATATACATACATACATATATATATATATATACATTATAAATATTATTTTATATCTTAAATTATTATTAATAATATATACATTTATAATCATCATTGAATGGTGAACCTAGAAGTGAATCTCATCGCATCGTGGAGAGGGTAAGCTGTACGTTTCCATCCAAATAACATATTTTTGAATAAAAAATTGTAGCACAACATGTTGATGGTAAGTCGTATGTACGCACACATGATGGAATTATTTTTCATAGGATGTACATAATAATGAGTATGTTTGTAACATATTTATAATAACATCATAGTATGTATACGGTGCTGGAGTAATTATTTCGGTATGAATATAACAATGAAAGTGAAAGTGGAAGAAAAAAATGTTGAAAGATGTGATAATATAATTGCCTCTTCTTTGGTTGTTTCTTTTTTATTTGAAAAAAATCGATCCTTAGTTTAGATTTTTTCTCTAGGGAAGGCCTATATGTTCAAGTGAGGGAAGTTGGGAGGAGATTTGTTTTGGGGTTGTATGAGGAAAATGGCTCTGGAGGTGTGATTTTGAGAGATGGGTAAGTACCGTTTTATAAAGAGGTGAGGGTCCCATTATGAAAATTATGAAATATTATTTTATTATAAAATAATTTTCGGTTTATAATGGATCAATATTTATTTATTTCGAATATAATGAGGGGATGGCTCGAAATCAACTCAACCAATAGGTTTTAAAAAAATTTAGATCACTATATTAACCATATCTTTTGTATTTTACTCTTAGATAAATAGTTTATCTTTTACCATGTCCTCTTGTATTATTATAATAAATGGCCAATAAACATACTATAAAAAGGAAATAGAACCCCAAGTGAGTCATTATTGTTATATCCAACTTTATCATAGTCTTTTTTCCGAATAATAGATTATTAGAAATATTTTATCAATTAATAATAATGTATTTGTTATAAAAACTCATTTATGTCAATTTTAACACTATTTTGTATTTGTGTTTTTAAGTCATAACTATTTTATCACTACATAAAAAAATACATAATCTACCCTAATATGTCATATTAACCTATAGAATTCATGTATGGCATTAGAGGATTCAATTTACATTTAATATTATATTTATAATATAAATTATTTTAATCATTCATTGATAAAGTAATTACTGCATCATCATTGAGTCATAAAAAAATTTAATTATTTAATATCTAAAAATTATAATTATATTACCATTATGTGGGAAATAATTTTAGCTTTCTAATGAATATTCATCTCCGAGTTTATCTTATCTATAACCCTGTATTTAAAACTTTTTAGTTAATAAACATTGAATTTAACACTTTTAACTCTTCTTTAAATAAAATAATAACAAATATCATTATATAATACAAGTGGACCAAAAGGATAAAATTTTATTCTAAATTTTGGTTTTGGTCTAAATACACTTATACAATATAATTAAGACATGTTTTAGATAATTATAATATAATTTTGACCTTTAATTACCCTATTTACTTGTAATCATGGTAATTAAAAGTCAAATGTTACTATTCACCAAATATTATTTTCATCTTATTGAACCACTCATTACAAATAGATGTAAATTGTGTCTCTTGGATATTTGAAATTAAATTTACAGAAGCCATACAATTATGTTTTATCCAAATTGGCAAATGTTTCTAGAAGGTGGGTAAAAGACGTTAAATGTTCAATAAAGATTTATACAACTGATTTTATTATAAAATGACTCCAATGAATTATATTAAACATATATCAATATTATATATCAATTTTGATTTAAAATAAATTTAAATAAAATAAATAAGTATTTAAATAAAATGTTTGTTGTAAACAATATCGTTGTGATGTTCAATGTTCATCAAAAATTGAAAGTTTTCATAAATTTACAAAAACATGAACCTACGATATATTGAATTAAAAAATGAATTCAATTTTACTAAATTAAAAACAAATAAGTTTCATTAATTGTTATAAAATTAATTATCATTGTCAACACCAAATGGGGGATTTTAATATGTAAAAACTATCAAAAGATTGACATGTGTTTCTGTGAAATTTAATTGTGAAATTGCATATGCTGACATAAATTATATTAAATGATAAAAAAATATCTAATTATACTTCCATACCATTCTAATTCATAATTTAACATTATAAATAATTTTGATTAAGAATGTTGTTTTTGATTATAATTTACTATTCTTCACTATTCATCAAAATATGAAAGTTATCAGAAAAGTACCAAAAAATTATACAAACTAAATTTTTATGTCCCTATATTAAAAAAGAAATTAATTTCATTAAATTGAATATATAAAAGTGCTAAATATTGGTTTTTAAAAGGATTCACCATTAAAAAGTTGTAACATTGTATTTTTTGAAAAATAATTCTTTTATATGAAAAAAATGATTTTATTCTTAAATTATGTCTAAGAAACACATAATATGGATTCCAGAAATATATGGATTATATAAAATTAAAATTTCAGTTAATACTATTAATAATAGATTTTTAATTGCTCGTTTGGTATGTTGTGGTGTGCTCGAACTCGGTGCTGGGTGAAGCACATGTTATTGAATTACATTGATGAGATAAAATACTATCAAATCTTGTGGTGTTACATTCTCACATCCTTCAATAAATTGTTTCCTCACAATTTGAAAATTTTCTTCAAAAATAAATGGTTAAAAATATAAAAAAACCTTTGTGGAATACCCACATTAGAAATTAGTTAATAAAATTCCATCATAATAAGAATGAAAGGGAAATAAAAAAGCCACCACCAAATTATGATCTATATTAGGAGAACATTGGTGGAAATTAGAGACCTGTTTTTGGAGGAAAAATGTAAATATATATATGGAGTGATTGAGGTCAGCAATCACAAACAAGTGTCAAATTGATGGCTTCAAATCCATCAAAATCAATGATGATTTAAAATATCATCGGTTCAACAGAACATAAGGTATTAGGATAACAAATTTTTGGTTTTTATATCCCTTCCCTAATGTTTAAGAATTAATTTATTTATAGAATAATATGAAAAAATTATTCTAGTCATGTAGAGTTTCATGTTTTAACTAATTCCTACCACACACTCATCTTTCACTCTGAAAGATAATATAATTCAAAAATATTATATTTATCCTAATCGTATATGTTTCAAAAATTAATGAATTTATAATTTATTTGTTAGATTATTTAAAACAAATTACATTATACAATCATGGATATCATGTAGGCTAGTGGTAGGTGATGTACCCAAGTCGCCCTTAGGTTTCGGGGTCAAATCTTGCGGCCTTTCCTAAAGCGACGGGTTATCGCCTGACTTCTGTATTGTTCTTTTTATAACAAAACAATAATAATCATAAGAAATTATTCAACCATTATAATAGTATCTAATGTAAAAAATAATCAATTATATATTTTAGAATTCTCCAGAATACTTTTTTCTAAACTCACAATCCTAAATTTATAAGGATTGTAATCACAATGAAGATCTTTTTTATCATGTATTATCATGTGGATACCTTCATCGTGTATTGTTTTAAAACATGGTAACATCATGAATTTACATAAAACCATATTGATTACATCTATGCTCCCTTTTTCATTATAGAATACTTGATATACTCCTTATATCAAAAAAATGATGTAAACTCCAATAATAATGAAATAAATAATGAATTAATTAGGTTCAAAGTATTAAAGTATACCAAATATAATTTATCCAAATCAATCATATCTTCTTTCTAAATCAGTACCTCAATATCAAAACCATATTAAGGATTATCTTTCATTCAACCATGTATTTTTCTAAAAGTCTTAAATTCTATTTTGTCACTTTTCTTAGAACTATATAATCTCAAATCATCAATGAAATAGTACTGTGGTACAATCCTTATTTATTTACATGATTCATATTACCAATACATCAGGTATACAACACTCAAATGAAATAATTATTTAATAAATATTTATGAACACTAGTAATTTTTTTTCATTTGTGGTAGTATCATAACTTGATTATTATCCAACAGCATCCATTGGGGAATAATTTGATGATTTGGAAATTGATTAGCATATTATCCCAACTCCACGAAGATGAAGCATTGTACATTTTTTACCTTTTTACCCTTGCAATTCTATACTTGGTTTCCTTTTTCTCCACACTTATTAGAAACATTCATTCCCTACATGAATTTACCATGTTTAACATTCCCTAGTTATCATAAAAGAGAAAATCCTTATTTCCACTCTTCCCTCTATCCTTCATTCTATCTACCATCTTTTTCATCTCTTGCATCACTTAAAAAACATAGGACTCATAGAAGTCATTACATAACTTATTAACACATGATACTATTTCTTCATATGATGATAATACGTGGGAGACTATTTTACTTCTAAATGATGGATTAATACCATGAAATACACAATCCTTATTACTATTTGGATCATGTTTATTGCTAGAGTTCTCATTCCTTCTAATGGATGCCAATTATAAACAATGATATACTCTAGGTTAGTTTATGAATCACAATTAATAATTCCATACTTCTAAAATACATAAAGTTTATTGAAAAATTTATGCATATAATCTATAATCCAAAAAAATATTTTTTTGTCAAGTATTTATGCCTAAATATTTTATAATGGAACATAATGAAAATGTTAATTATGATATGCTTATCCCCCAGGAGTGTCGTAACCAAGAGTGTATTATGGTATGTTTTCATGTACTAGGATTCCCCGAGTCAAGCACAAAACTGCTTCTTGTAGTTTACACTCCTAGGTACATTTCTACTAGAGCCGCATCAACCTACTTGTATCCAAAAAGTGATGTATTACATGGAAAATACACAAAATCACTAAATTACCAAAATTATAGGAAGTTATTCTATACGAATCTCCATAGTCTATATTAGGGTAATGTTCTCTAATTCGAGTTTTTATAAATTTATTTTCCAAGGATTGTTCTAAACATCCTCTAATACCAACAGTTACCCACCGACCCGAGAAGACCCTATACAAGTGCATTATTTTAATAATGTTTAATGATTACAAGAGGTCAAGTCCCGAAGGACCAATCGGTATCATAGTACTGGAATATAGATTACATAAATGAATGTTACATTACACATTAAAATATAAAACACAATATAAATAATTCATTGAGAACTCCATTATTCCGTGTAGCTTAACCATGCATATCCAACATATTATACTTCTTTGAATCTTAGTAAAATAAATCTTAAGAATGCGGTGAACTCAAATGATCAGAAAAGGTAAATAATTTAGTAGAAGCTATAAAAATTTGAGGAAAAATGTGTAATAAAAACAATAACATTTTAAACATAAGCATGAACATAATATGGAGAAAAAAGTCAAGCATTTCCATATAAACATGCACATGGATATTCTACTAGTCGAATGATCACTTGTATGAATTAATTTCATAATGAGGGAATGCCTATTTTTGGACATCATTAACACATAGTCAAGTCCTCGTGTCAAGTCTAAAATTAAATTTTTTTTATCAAGGCCTTGTTCAAAGACACTTGGTTGTCTCATGAGACCTGTCGATGCATCGAGGGATATAGCAGGTCCCACCCTTCATTTACAATGTCCAAGGGATTCCTTATATGAAAATTTTGAAACATAACATAAAAATTCTTAATAAAACTAGCTTACAAAATATAAATACATAAACAATAAACCATGAAAGGTAAAAATATCACATCTACAGTCAAACATATCATAACAAATTTGATACAATATAGAATATTGTATTATTATAATTCAACCGTAATCAATAATAATATCTAGTAATGAATATTGACATAGTTGAGAATGTTCATTAAAACTTTTGAGATAAATACCCTTTTTTATGAAATCATTTAAAATTCACACATTTATAAAGGTATTCACTTAAAATATATTTTTGAATCAAATTTTCCCATACCACTTTGAAGAATTTGAATGGAATTATAATTTTAAAACAATCATGTCCATATAAATAAATCCATATCCCATATTTAAAACGTGGAAATTAATGAGAAATATTTCGCAGAATAAATATTTAAAACATATAAAATGACGTTTTAGTTAAAGATTACCAAAAACGAATAATTTTGAAAGGAATTTTATGAATCATGGACATGGATAAAAAATATGTCCTAGAAAATTTTTACACATAATCAATCTCAGGTTATATTGAGATTGATGAATTAACACTTTCCTTTTACATTCCTATGGTTGAGGATATGTTTAACCTCGTAAATAGATACCATAGTATTTTAAAAAATTATACCAGAACCATATTCATATTTATTATATCAAACAATATTAATTTATGAATTTATACTACTCATTTAATAATGATTTCAATGTTAAATAATCATTTCAGGTAATAATCACTTCCTTTATCACACTTGTTCTAACATGTTATTCTTAATCATATCATTAGATCATGATTTATATACATCCATTATATAAAAAATTATTTAAATATAATATATATATTTTGAATATAAACATGTATAATAGGTAGATATATGAAAAGGAAAACACCATTTATGGAGACGGTAGTTCGTACGTATGCAAAAACACAATTTCTGTTTTCATATCATATTGAACGGAAGTAAGTGAATATGTTATATGTAAGTACATATATATCTCAAGTAGTATTATTAATTCATATATTATGAACATATTAAAAATATATATTTTTTATCATCAACTTTGAATGTTGAACTAGGAAATGAATCATATCGTGTCGTGAAGATGGTATGTCGTACATATAAATGGGCGACAATATCATCTCTGTAATAATTAAAATGTGTGAATGGAATGGTATATTAATTTCACAAAGAAATTATCATGTTATTTTCATTATTTTTTTATATATTACTCATCCATATATCAATCCAAATAACCTAGTGTTGGATAACAAATTACACCATGACGTGGAGACAGAATGCCAAACACACACATGCATGGTGACATTATCCTTCATATGATTGATAGAATAATGAGTATGTTCTACAATATTTATAATATCAAAACATTATTTAAAATGTACTGAGATTATTATTCTTGTATTGAAATAACAAAAAAGAGAATGTGGAAGAAGATAAAAACATTGAAAGAGGTGATAAAATAATTACCTCTTCTTTGGGTGTTTCCTTTTGATTTGAACCAAAGGGCTCTATATGATGGATTTATGCTGAAGAGAAGGACTCTAGGCTGAATTGAGGGAAGATTTGAGGTGATTTGGGTAGAGTTTTTCAGAGCCAAATGGCTTTGGAGGTATAATTTTGAAAGAAAGGGAAGTAACCATTTATAAGAGAGGTGAGGGTCACTTTAGGAAACGTTTGAAATATTATTTTATTATATAAGTAATTTTCTGTTTCTAATGGATCGAAATTTAATTATATAGATACTAAAGTGGGGATGGGTCAAAAACCTCAAAACTAATAGGTTTTAGATACTTTTAGTTCACAATATGATCCCTATAATTTAGATTTAACTCTTGGATGAATAGTTTAACTTTTACCATGTGCTCTTGTATTATTAAAATAAATGGTTAATAATATAACAATATATAGCCAAAAGAATCCCAAGTGGATAATTATAGATATATATAACCTTATCTATGTCCTTTGGCTTAAATGTATATTTTCATAAATATTATAACAATTAATAATATATTATTTGTTTTAAAAACTCATTTATGTCAATTTTGACACTATTTGGTATTTTGTTTTTTGTTAATGTCATAACAAGTTTATCACTTCAAAAAAATTATTTAATCTATCGTAACATGTCATATTAACCCAGATAATGATTTTATGGAACCAGAAGCTTCATTTGAAATTTAATTTTATATTTATAATATCAATTATTTTAATCATTTATTGATAAAGTAATAACTACATCATCAATGTGTCATAAATAAATTTAATTATATAATTACAAAAAATTATAAATAAAATATCAATATGTGGGAAAGATTTGTATCTTTATAATTAATTTGTATAGTTGAATTTATCTTATGTATTACCCTGTATTAAAAATGGTTTAGTTATTAAAAATTGGTTTTAACACCTTTAACTCTTCTTTAATTAGAATAATAATACATGTTATAATCTTATCTATGTGGACCAAAAGGATCATAGTTTTTTACTTAGGATGATTTTGGTCGAAATAGTCTTATCCAATAGAATTAATACATGTGTTAGAGTAATTATAAAATCATTTTGACATCTAATTACCCTATTTACTTTTAAAAGTGGAAAATAAAAGTCAAAATTTGCTATTTACATAAATTTATTTTAATGTTATTGAACCAAATTTTACATAATTATTTCAACCGGGTCTCTATGTTTTTTAAAATTAAATTCACAGAAGCAGTAAATTTACGTTTAATGAGAATTAGCAAATGTTCCAAGAAGGTGGGTAAAAGACGTTAAAAGTTTAAAAAAATTTAATACATCTAATTTTATTATAAAATGACTCCAATGAATTAAAATGAACTTTTATATGTATTATATATCTATTTTGACTTAATATAATATTATATAAAATAAATAATTATTTAAATAAAATGTCAGTTTTAAACAATATTTTTGTTTTTTTCATTATTCATCAAAAACTGAATTATGTTAGAAAAATACCAAAAATTCACCCTAAACTAATTTAGATATTCTGAATTAAAAAATTAATTGTATTTTACAAAATTAAAACATAGAAGATTCATTAATTATATTAAAATAAATTCCCATTGTCAAAACCAAAAAACGGGTTTTAAAAGAGTTAAAACTATCAAAAGATTTTCATGTCTTTATGTAAAATCTAAATGTGAAATTAAATGTAATTACCTAAATTTTATTAAACCATAAAATTATAATTTAATTATACTTATTAACCATAAATAATCATAATATAACAATATAAATTATTTCGATTAAAAAAGTTGTTTTCAATTAAAATTTAGTATTTTTCACTATTAACCGAAATATGAAAGTTATCAGAAAAGTACCCAAAATTTATTAAAACTATATTTTTATTGACCTCTTTTAATGTATAATTTAGTTTCATTAAATTGAATATATAAATGTGTCATATATTGTTTTTAAAAAAGTTTCTCCATAAAAAGGATATGAAATTTCATTTTTTTTATTAATACATCTTTTTTCTGAACAAATGAATTTGTTCGTATATTATGCCTAAGAAACACATAATATGTATTATAAATTTATATGGATTATATAAAATTTAATATTCAGTTAATACAATTCATAGCCACTTTTGGAACGTCTAGTTTGGTAAGTGGTGGTGTGCTCGAACTCGGTATTGCTTGTAGGGAATGTTATTGAATTAAATTGAAGAGATAAATTACTATAAGATCTTGGGGTATTAACATAAAATATGTTTATAATACACCTTATAAAATAATGTGGTGTATAACATCTAAATATGCATTAATGAAAGTATATTGAGAGAAATTCCCTTACCTCGAATCTGAATTTTCTTAGTCATTTTTTAATTACAGAATAATAAATATAGGTTAATTTATACATTCTGCAGAAGATTTTCCATATTAATTATCCATTTTATATTTCTTTTTTCTCATGTTATAAATATTACAAAATTATTTATGTTCTTATCCATTGTATTTTCGATATTTGGTACATAAGTCAAAAATAATCTTATTTTGATGTAAACTTTCTACATGGAAAAAGTCCATCATCTCAAGAATATTATTAATTATTTAAATATCGAATATATCAAGTAAATATGAATTTATAAGAGTCTATATGATATGGATATAATACATTAAATGCACCATTCATGGAGATGATAGGTTGTATGTATGCATTAAAGCTACTTTCATTTGTTTTTTATATTAATTGAATGGATAATAAATTATAAAAAATGTATAATATAATTTCAGTATAAAATATATATTATATATGTTACATAAGTTTGTTAAATCCATCCATTATATGTCACATGTATGGAATTTACGATTCACATCAACTTATTGGGGCAGTATTCCACACTTCTACAAATGAAATTATCATATTTAATCATTATAAAAATCATAAAGGTTTTTTGTAAATAAAAAATATAGAAGAATAATGAAAATGAAAATAAAATATATATTTTATATTAATATAGTGTGATCATAATTTCCCCCATGATAGGTGGTTGGAGAAAATAGGAACAATCATTTTTTCGTGAGGCAGTTGTTCTCCAAACACACTAACATTATGTTCCATATCCATTTGATGGGGGTGGGTGTATGTTAAGGTCAAATACGTTTTGCAAAAACATCCTATTATATTGAGGATATTGTTTTTCTTATAAAATAATCGAATAGTAAGAGGTTATGGGGTTATAGAATGAAAATAAATGAATGGAGCTTGAGAAAAGATGTTACATCTAAATCGGGAAACTCTTTTTTAAATTGAGACAAGAGGATTTATTGAATTTTTTTCGTCCCAACATAAGGCTCTTAGGATAATTTGATGGATTTTGTGAGATTATTAGAGTATATTTTTTAATATATAAGTTTCTTAAGAGGACTGAGTATGTGGTAGAGGTGCTGGTTTTTTATAAGTGAGAGAATGGGAACATTAATAAATTCATGAAATATTATTTTATTCAAAACTGATTTTGGAATTATAATAGTAAAAAAGTGATATTATTCTAGGTTAATATGAGGATGGGTCTAAATATTCTCATCTAATATGGTTAATACATATTTAAGTCACAAAATTAACAATATATTTTCACATTTACCCTTATGTAAAAACATTATATCTTACGATGTCTTCTTCTATTTCTGAATATATGTATAATATAGTAACTATAACATTACAATAGAACAACAAGTAAAACATTAATTATAATTTTTTTCATTACATATGTTAGTTGTCATAATATTGTATTTATAGCACTATTTTATCATTTAATAAAATAGTTTTTTTTTAAAACTCATTTATATCAATTTATAGAGGATATAGTTATTTATTAAAGATAATGTAATAAAAACATTATTACTTCAAAGAGAAATCATTAACCCAAAGTTAATATGTCTTATTCATCCATAAAATTCATGTATGGCATGAAAATATTCAAATTACATTTATTTTAATATTTTTAATATAATTTATTTTAATATTTCATTAAGAAGGTAATTACTTCATCATCATTGTTCCATGAAAAATTTATTTATTTAATGTCTAAAAATTATAAATAAAATACCATGATTTATAAAATAAGTTTATCTTTCTAATGACTATTTTTAATCAAATTTAACATTTATATAAGGAATATTTAAATTTTTTTAGGTTATACATTTTTGAGTTATATTTCCCTTTTCATTAAAATAAATTTTATAAATGGTCTTTATAACACCCATATGGCTCCAAGGGATCCTAAAATTGACGCAAAGATGCTTATGGTCAAAAATATCTTATAAAATAGTAGTAGGGTACGTTTTAGGATAGTTTTATATTATTATAATTTTATTTCCCCCCTCATTTACATGATTTACAATTAAACGAGGGTAAATATAAATATTTACTAAAGTTACTATTCATTATATCCAAAAAATAAAGGGAATATATTTACATAATTTGGACCTTATGATTCTAAATATGGAATCTATTATTCTAAATTCAAATAAAATAATTGGCAGAAAATAAATTAAAATTAATTGTTGTTGTTAAAACTAGAAGAATGTTTTTAAAAGTAAAATCTATCAAAAGATTGACAAGTGTTTATGTCCAATTTCAATGTGAAATTACTTTCAATGACAGTCATTAGATTAATGGATAAAGTCTTAATCACAAAACACAATATAACTGGATAAAATATATATATATATATATATTAAAAATTTAGATGAAAAGACTATTTTGAATTAAAATGCAGTATTTTTTACAATACATAAAAAATATGGATTTTATATGAAAAATATCAAAATTTCAAACAAAGTAAATTTTTATGTCCCTCTTCTAGAGAAGAGATTTATTTTTTCAAATAAAACATATAAAAGTGACAAAAACTTGATTTAAAAAGGGTTCTCAGTCAAAAGATGGTAAAACGACCTTTAAAAAAAATATTATAGTATTTTTTCATCAAATTGGATTAATTATAATTTTCTTCCTCTATAATTTATTGGATAAATGTAAAAAACATTTTACAAACATGTGTAGTCATATTGTAGTTTGTTCAGTTAATTCCATCCAATACAATGACTGGGGGTTAACTAAAATTTAATTTAATAATATTAATATTTTGTTATTTTTTGCTTAAACACAACATTTTTTACATTGTGAGATTTCTAAGAAAACCATTATTGTGTGTCGAGTACACTTTTCAAAAAAATAAACAACACCTTTATCATAAAATAAATATCATAGTTGTAAATATTAATAGATAAGAAATGGTATTATTCTGTAAATACTTAGGTTGTTACATCCATCCCCCCTTTTTGAAATTACATCCTTGTAATTTTAATAAAACTTCTCAATAGCATCATGGAAAATTCGACATTAGAGAACAAGTTGATAAAACATCCATTTTAAAAGAATGAAAGTGAAGTAAAAATATCATCCACGATAATACATAAAATGATTCCATATAGTAAAACATGGATGTGGTAGATAAAGTAACAATCTTATTCTAATGGATAGTGATAGAAGACATAATGAGGTGAATGTTAATAATTACAAAACCACATAATTTTAATGGGTTAAACTGTATTTGATTTCCTAGTAAGAAAAGTAAATTGATAACATTTTTGTTTTAAGGCCCTTTCGATAATGTTATTGAATTTATTTACGATCGTGAGAGAGAACATATGTAAACATACTTATATTTCAAATAAGGTTTCACCCATTAATAAATTTCTACCACATACTCATCTTTTATCCATGAAATGAGTATTCATGGTGACTTGGTCACACCTTAATCTCTAAAATCAAATTCTTTAGAATAAAAGAAAATACATAAATGATTAACTATCAATGTAGAGACCCGTAAAATTCACGGGAAATTTTTTTCTTAATTTTCTTTGTGATTTTACAAGAATGCAGTTTCTGATGACACTTAATTCTGAGGCCTGGTGTGCCCGGAATCTTCTTCCGAGGTTTAGCTCGGGTACGTTCAGTGAACGAACGAGCGGGTTTTTCTCACTTTTGAACCGGTGCTCGGAATTGAAATCTGAGGTAAATGATGGAATCACAACACCGATAATTTCTTAGAAACACATTTTCTGGAGTTGTGTCTACTCGGGTGTGGTTTTTTTTTGCGGTTAAGTTATGAAATAAAATAAAAGTGGTGCAACCGGTTTTTATTTTATTTTTCTTAACTTAAGTTAAGTGGATGATGTGTGACCAACAATATCCTACCCACATGGTAGGATATTTGTAATGTAGGGCCCACACAAGCCCCACCGTTTCTTTTCTTCTAATTAAGGCACCTTCACACCCTTTTTAATGAAGTCAACTCATGCGTTTATTCTGGTTAATAAACGCCTCATTAATTGGGCGGTTTTAAACTCCTCAATTAATTTTTCGTTTCGTTTCATTTTGAAACTCAAACGTTGTCTTGTGAGTTAATAAAATAAGACAACTCTTATCTTATTTCGGTTGGAACATGTTGCGTGGAGAGGATTTGGAGAAAAGTATTATTCTTCGACGAAGAACGCGAAGAACGCGAAAAACACACTGATATCCGATGAAGAACGCCAAATCATCAGATATCGATTACGCGATGTCGTGTACCGCGACGCCAACAGCGCATTCTTCCGCGACGATTCTTCTTTCATGATGCCTAATTCTGCGACGATTCTCCTTTAGCGACGCCTCCTTCCATGATGGTTATTTCCATGATGAACCTCCATTCAAGCTACGCTCGAGTTAGGGGTTTTATGCGTTTATTTGCGTGAATTACTTCCGTCATCTATCCTCATTCAATTGGACCGCTTCCTATCATTTAACAGGAGGGGGCCAGACCGCACAAACACGACTGACCCTCCTCCCTTATTCATTTGTGTTGTTGCGGTTCAAAGGAAAGTGACGCGGTGCCTTCGCACTGCGCGTGAATGAGCGGCAAGGATGCGCGGCGCCGTCGCGCCGCGTCGGAAAAACCTGAAGACACCGCGGCCGAAGCGGGGCCGCGGCCGAGGGGCGCGGCACCGTCGCATCACGCAGGAACATACCAAGCCGCAGATTAGGCCGCGGAGGAGTAGGGGGACCGGCAGCCTGGTCCGGGCCACCGGCGTCGGAGTAGGGGGACCGGCCCTCGCCGGTCCCATGGCGGGAGACGCCAGCCGGCCGGAGCGAGCCGACCGTTCAGGAGGAGAGTCGGGGGTTACAACCCCCGGCTAGCCAGCAAAGATCAGCCCCCATTATGGGGGGCTGCGGTTACACAAAGCATGGGGCAGCCCCCCCCCCCCCCCCCCCCCCCCCCCCCGCGTTCCTTGGCTCTGCCGGAACGGCCGAGCACCTGGCGGGCACCAGCGCGCCGGGCCGGCTGCCCAAGATGGTCCGCCGGACCGGACCGCCAGGTCGGGCCGCACCCAGGCCGTGCCGCGCCCAAGAGGGATGGACCCGGACCCGAGATGGGTTGACCTGGTTCGGGCCGACCCAGGGGGTACTGGGCCGGGTCGGACCGGGCCTGAACCCCCTAATACTGAACCTCTTTCAGTCTGTTGCCCATAACATGAGCTGCGGACCTCCGATCGATACACTGTCAGTTGCATCGCAATCATTGGATCGAAACGGTCGTTTAGGTATATTGTAGTCAAGGTTTCGGAGAACTTTGAGTACGGCTGGGTTGGTTCGGATACGAAACCAACCGGGCCCTCGGAGCAGACCACTTATATCTCGATCTCCGGACGTCCGATTGACGTGCTGTCAACTTTGTTGGATTCCTCTTGATGAGATGGAATCTTAGGAATGCTTCTCCTGAGTTTTAGATATAGTTGGATAATTTTTTGGTTCTATTGTACCAGAAATCCAACCGGGCCCCTAGAACGGAAAAGCTGATAACTTTCAGACCAGACGTCTGGTTGACGAACCGTCAGCAGCGTTGGTGATCACGTTGAGAAACGGTCCCTATGAGCATAACCTATGGGAGTTCCAGGTATAGTCAAGATACGACTGGGTTGGTTCACACACGAAACCAACCGGGCCCCTCGGACGAAATGGCTAGTAACTCACAGGCCAGGCGTCCGACTGACGCACCGTCTGTTGCATTGAGACCCCTATGACGAGGCGGTTCTTTGATATACATATTCGTGGAACTTTTTGATACCTGGAGTATCAACCTATAGCTCATGGAGCGGACCCTCCTGGTGACGAGCTAGCATAGTGTAGAAAACTAGTAGCTGGCTGAGACTTGATGACTGTTGATTCATCGACTCAGTGTATTTCTGATAGCCTAGTGGGGAGTGCTTGGTTGTCGCGGCAGACCCATGGCGGAGGAGCACTTGGTAGTAACTGCAGACCCGTGGTACTCAACAGAAGGAGTACCTATGGAGGCTATGAGGTGGAGCGCTTGGTTGTAGTGGCATACCCACGGCGGAAGAGTTCTTGGTTGTAGAGACAGACCCGCGGTACTCAACAGAATGAGTACCTTTGAAACCTATGAGGGGGAGTGCTTAGTTGTAGCGGTAGACCCATGGAGGGAAGCGCTTGGTTGTAGCAGTAGACCCATAGTACTCGACATGTGGAGTACTACAACAGTCCAAGGAGTCTGGTGCGCTTGGTTGTAGCGGCAGACCCTATGTACTCAACAGAGGAGGAGTTCGACGCGCTTGGTTGTAGAGACAAACCCTCTGTACTCGACAGAGGAGGAGTTCGACGCGCTCGGTTTTAGCGGCAGGCCCTCTGTATTCGACAGAGGAGGAGTTCGACGCGCTTGGTTGTAGTGGCAGGCCCTCTGTACTCGACAGAGGAGGAGTTTGACGTGCTTGGTTGTAGCGACAGGCCCTCTGTACTCGACAGAGGAGGAGTTCGACGCTCTTGGTTTTAGCGGAAGGCCTCTGTACTCGACATAGGAGGAGTTCGGCGCGCTTCGTTGTAGCGGTAGGCCCACTATACTCGATGGAGGAGGAGTTCTCCATCATCCATGGTTTCGATGTCATGAATAAAATCCTGGTTGTGCTGATTCTATAATCATTGTGTTTCCACATGATTGAGATGGGTTACATGATAACTTAGGTATATGTATGGGCATATAATTGAGTATAGGTTATCCGTTGATTTCATAATCCTTGTGTTTCCTCATGATTGAGATGGGTTACTTGATGACTTGGGTATATGTATGGGCATGTACCTAATTAGAGGTTATCTGTTGAGATCTTCTTTGTATTTATCCTTGTTAGATTTTGTGATACTTTGACCGTCTCGGGGTCCTTACTAATTATCGTTATACTCACCCCTACACAGGTTATGCCCACACCTCATTATGTTGGTTGCAGACAACGGGCAGCACAGACAGAGGCCGAGTGTTCGAGGACTGGACGGTACCCGGAGGTGTACCTCACGACGAGACAGTATCCAGTGGTGGGCTTAAGGACGAGGCGACACTCAGAGGTGGTTGACGGGCGATAGCGTTGTGGAGGCTATATGTACCTACCCTTCAGGTAGGATCTGTGGTGGACTATTCAGGAGCTGTACTACCTGTACCTACTCTTCAGATTGGATCCAAGGAGTAAGGCCCATGAACTGCTTCTATCTTCTTCCAGCTACTTTTCCTTGTTGTAATTTATTTCAGTTGTAGCTGTACTTTCGATTGGGTTTGTATTCTGGCCCATTTACTTTTCAGCACTTCTTTTTTGTACTTAGTGTTTTAATTCCTCTTGAACTCTATGGTGTTTTGTTACTTTTATAAAGGAAATGCCTTCCCAGTTATCGGGATTTACACCTTCGGTGCTAGTCACCATCCCCTGACCTATGGAAGGCGGGCTTGGGGTAGTCACGGCATGGGCCCTAAGGACAGTTCGTGAAAAATTGGTATCAGAGGAGTTCAGTTCTACCATAGAACTCAGGACTATGATATTTTTCTATTTGAAACAATAGTGTTAAGAGTATTGAGTGTGGTTATCAGTCCAGGGAGACCAGTGTTGGTGTGGCGGACGACGTATTCGTACACCAGGACCCTGACTTCTGATTTCCGACTTAGTGCATGAAAACATTGATTGTTTGTTTGTTTCAAGTTTACTTTGTGATTACTTTGTGTCAGCTCACCAGGTATACTATTCTGACCATGGAACACCTGTCTCTTTCAGGATGGCCCCATGACGGCTTCCATCTAGGGTTCCGAGAGTTGTGTGTGACGACATCCCACAGAGCAACGAGGCCTCGGTACATCGCCCTTTAACAGTAGAGGCACTGGAGGTACCTCTTCCTGCCGAGCCACCGATGCTACCAGCCCCAGCCGCTGACGGTGCACGTTGCCTTAGTGCACTGCATGAGTTTCAGCATCAACGACCTCCCAGGTTCCGTGGGGAGACAGACCCTCAGGCAGCCGAGGATTGGCAGGAGGCTGTTGTACGAGTTTTCCAATTGGTAGGGACACTAGCTGACCTTATGGTGGTCCTTGCATCAAGCCTCCTGCATGAGACAACATGTAGATGGTGTAGCTTGATGCTCCAGGTTCACGACGAGACATATATTCTTTGGATGGACATTGAGATCCTTTTTCGCTCAGAGTTCGTCCCAGCCACCCTCCGAGCGGTGTGCATCCAGGAGCTGCTACAGCTGCGGCAGGGCAGCATGACAGTAGCCCAGTACGCGGTGAGGTTTACCGATCTCTCGCACTATTCCACGGACATGGTACGAGACTCATTCTTCATGGCCTGAACCATCGAGCAGGGGCTCATGCGATAGATCAAAGCTTCAATTATTTCTCACATCATTCCAACACAGACAGGGGTGTTGGAGAGAGCCCTCTTAGTAGAGAGTTTCCTTGCTGAGCAGTCTCCAGCAGCAGGACCCACCACTAGCCAGCTTGCGGTAGAGTCTTCTGCAGCAGGCAATAGACAGATGATGTAGAGGTCCAAGAGGACTAGACCAAGAGGTGGTCGACCGCATGACACATGATCGTGTGTGCGAGGCACCCGGGGTGGAGAACGACTTACCATGCGTGGATAGTGTTACTCCTGTAGTGGGGTTTGTCACATGGCTCGTGACTGTCCGACCCGCCATACAGATGACCAGTAGATGAATGAAGGACTGTCCGACTTACTAAGAGGTTCTGGTTTAAAAACCGTTTACTTGACCCTCACATTGAGATACCTACTGGAGGAGACCCAGTGACCACACACTGATACCGACAGTGTGGCTCAACCCTTGGAGGGGAGAGTAACAGTTGTATCTCTTGGTAGTAGCGTCAAGGCCTTAAGACGTCATCTTTGGAATGGGTTAGTATCATCAATGTCGGGATTGACTGTATTAGGCGAAGAACATGGTTCATCTAGGGAATGAGACCAGATTTCTCTTATCGGCAAAGAAGAAATCTCAGCAGCTCTTGTAGGACCAGAAAGGTCCAGGTCACCCAAGAGCAGAAGATGACAGCTCAGAGCCGGCAAAAGTCTTGTGCTGATAGGGGGCAGAGACCACTAGAGTTCGAGGTTGGCGACAACTTTTCCCTATGGTCTCACCTCAATGTGAGTTACAGAGATGTGTCCGAGGCGACAAGTTAACTCCGAGGTTCAACGGACCTTTCTAGGTCCTTAGCAGGGTTGGCGAGGTGGTTTACCACTTGACCCACCCACCTCATTTGCACCGGGTGCTCGACGACTTCCATGTATCTCAACTGAGGATATACGAACTCGACCCTTCATTTTTCATCGACCATGAGGAGCTAGACTTGGGCGATGGGGTGACCCTCACGGAGGTTCCAGTGGGGAAAGAGGAACGATAGGAGTGGATCCTATGAGGACAGTCGATTCCTTGGGTGCGCTTTCACTGGCAGTATGGGAACCTCCAGGTGAGATCATGGGAGCGAAAGACTCAGATACGTGCTCAGTACCGCTTTTGTATACCTAGTTTGTGTTAATGCTTTATGAGGATGTAATGCCCTAAGGTGGGGGTAATGTAATCAACCGTAATATTCAAGAGAATTTTTTTTCTTAAATTTCTTTGTGATTTTACAAGAACGCAGTTTCTGACGACACTTAATTCTGAGGCCCGGTGTGCCCGGAATTTTCTTCCAATGATTACCCCAGGTACGTTCAGTGAACGAACGTGTGGGTTTTTCTAAATATTGAACCGGTGCTCGGAATTGAAATCCAAGGGCACCGATGGAATCGCAGCGCCGGTAATTTCTTTGAAACACCTTTTCCGGAGTTGCATTTGCTCGGGTGTGGTTTTTTTGGGGATTAAGTTAACAAATAAAATAAAATTGGTGCAACCGGTTTTTATTTTATTTTGATTAACATATGTTAATTGGATGATGTGGAACCCACAATATCCTACCCACTTGGTAGGATATTTTTGAGGTAGGGCCCGCACGAGCCCCACCGTTTCGTTTCTTCTATGTAACGCACCCACACCCCCTTTTTAATAAAGTCAACTCATTCCTTTATTATGGTTAATAAACGCCTCATTAATTGGGCGGTTTTAAACTCCACAATTAATTGTTCATTTCATTTCTTTTTGAAACTCAAATGTTGTCTTGTGCATTAATAAAATAAGACAACTCTTATTTTATTTTGGTTGGAACTTGTTGCGTGGAGAGGATTTGGAAAAAAGTCTTCTCCTTCGACGAAGAATGCAAAGAACGCGAAGAACACACCGATCTCCAACGAAGAACGCCAAATCCTCATAGATCGATTATGCGACGCCATGTACCGTGACGCCAACGACGCCTTCTTCCACGACGATTCTCCTTTCGAGATGCCTGCTTCCGCGACTATTCTCTTTTCGCGACGCCTCCTTCCGTGACGGTTATTTCCGCGATGAACCTTCGTTCAAGCTACGCTCGAGTTATGGGTTTTATGCATTTCTTTTCATGAATTACTTCCGTCATCTATCCTAATTCAATTGGACCACTTGCTATCCTTTAACGGGAGGGGGCCAGACCGCACAAACACAACCGACCCACCTCCCTTATTCTTTTGTGTTCTTGTGGTTCAAAGGAAAGTGATGTGGTGCCATCTCCCCAAGCGGGAACGAGAGGAAAGGATGTGTGGCGCCGTCACGCCGCACCGGAAAAACCCGAAGACACAGTGGCCAGAGTGGGGCTGCGGCGCTACCGCGCCGTGCTGGAACAGAACAAGCCACGACGGAGTAGGGGGACCGGCCCTCGTCGGTCCCGTGGACGCAAAAGCAAGCCTGCCGGAGAGGGACGGCCAGTCAGGTGGAGTGCCGGGGGTTACGACCCCGGCTGGCCAGCAAAGAGCGGCCCCCATTATAGGGGGTCGTGGTTACACAAAGCGGGGGGCAGCGCCCCCCCCCCTGTGTTCCTTCGCTCGACCGAAACGGTCGAGTCCCTGGCTGGCGCCAGCACGCCGGGCCGGCTGCCATGGCCGGTCCACCAGACCGGGCCGCCAGGCCAGGCCGGACCCGGACCCGGGATGGGTCGACCCTGTTCGGGCCGACACAGGGGGTACCGGGCCGGGTGGGACCGGGCCCGAACCCTCTAATACCGAACCTCTTTCGGTTTATTGCTCATAACTTGAACTGCGGACCTCCGATCAACACAACGTCAGTTACGTAGAGATCCTTGGATCGAAATGGTCATTTAGGTATATTGTACTCAAGGTTTCAGATATCTTTGAGTACGGCCAGGTTGGTTCGGATACGAAACCAACTGGGCCCTTGGAACGGAAACGCTTATATCTCGAGCTCCGAACGTCCGATTGACGTGATGTTGACTTTGATGGATTCCTCTTGATGAGACAGAACTTTTTCCATGCTTCTCCTGAGTTTTGGATACAGTTGGATAATGGCCGGGTAAGATGGTACCCGAAATTCAACTGGGCCCCTAGAACGGAAAAGCAGATAACTTTCAGGCCAAACGTCTGTTTGACGAACCGTCAGCGGAGTTGGTGATCACGATGAGAAACGGTCCCTATGAGCAGACCCTTTTAGAGTTAGGGGTACAGTTGAGATATGGCCGGTTTGGTTCGCACACGAAACCAACCGGGCCCCTAAGACGAAAATGATAGTAACTCACAGACCAGGCGTCCGACTGACGCACAGTCTGTTGCGTTGAGACCCCTATGACGAGGCAGTACATTGAGATACTTTTTTCATGGATATTTTTGATACATGGAGTATCGATTAGTAGCTCGTGGAGCGGACCCTCCCGGTGACGAGCTAGCAGAGTGCAGAGACCTAGTAGCTGGATGAGACTTGACGACTACTGATTCATCGACTCAGTGTGTTTCGGATAGCACAGTGGGGAGAGCATGGTGGTAGCGGTAGACCCATGGTGGAGGTGCGCTTGTTAGTAGTGGCAGACCCGCGGTACTCAACCAAAGGAGTACCTCTGAAGGCTCTGAGGGGGAGCTCTTGGTTGTAGTGGCAGACCCACGACGAAGGAGCGCTTGGTTGTAGCGGTAGACCCGCAGTACTAAACAGAAGGAGTACCTCTGAATCCTATGAGGGGGATCGCTTCGTTGTAGCGGTAGACCCATGGTGGGAAGTTCTTGGTTGTAGCAGCAGGCCCACAGTACTCGACAAGTGGAGTAATACAGCAGTCCAAGGAGTCCGACACACCTGGTTGTAGCGGCAGACCCTCTGTACTCGACAGAGGTGGAATTTTACGCGCTTGGTTGTAGCGACCGACCCTCTGTACTCGACAGAGTCGGAGTTCGACGGGCTTGGTTGTAGCGGCAGGCCCTCTGTACTCGACAGAGGAGGAGTTCAACACGCTTGGTTGTAGCGGCAAGACCTTTGTACTCGACAGAGGAGGAGTTCGACGTGCTTGGTTGTAGCGGAAGGCCCTCTTTACTCGACAGAGAAGGAGTTCGATGTGATTGGTTGTATCAGAAGGCCTCTGTACTCGACATAGGAGGAGTTCAGCGCGCTTGGTTGTAGCGGCAGGCCCGCTGTACTCGACAGAGTAAGAGTTCTCCAGTAGCTGTGGTTTCGATGTCATGAATAAAATCCTGGTTGTGCTGAGTCTGTAGTCTTTGTGTTTCCTCATGATTGATATGGGTTACTTGATAACTTAGGTATATGTATGGGCATATACCAGAGTAGTGGTTATCTGTTGATTTTAATAATCCTTGTGTTTCCTCATGATTGATATGGGTTACTTGATGACTTGGGTATATGTATGGGCATGATCCTAAATAGAGGTTTTATATTGAGATCTTCTTTGTGGTTATCCTTGTTAGATTTAGTGAGACCTTGAGGGTATCAGGGTCTCTACTGAGTATCGTTATACTCACCCCTGCATGGGTTATGCCCACACCTCGTTGTGTTGGTTGCAGGTGACGGGCAATGTAGACAGAGGATGAGTGTTCGAGGACTGTATGGTACCCGAAGGGGGATCTCACGACGAGGCAGTATTCAGTGGTGGACTTCATGACAAGGAGACACACGGAGGTGGTTGACGGGCGAGAGCGTTGTGGAGGATATCTGTACCTACCCTTCTGGTAGGATCCGTGGTGGACGATTCAGGAGATGCGCTATCTATACCTACCCCTTAGGTAGGATCCGAGGAGGACAGACCAGGAGCTGCTTCTATCTTCTTCCAGCTGCTTGTCCTTGTTGTAATTTCTTTCAGCTGTAGCTGTACATTCGATTGGGTTTGATTTCTGGGCCATTTACTTTTCAGCACTTCTTTTTTTTACTTACTGTTTTACTTCTGCTTGCACTCTGTGGTGTTTTATTACTTTTATAAAGGCAATGACTTCCCAATTATCAGCATTTACGCCTTAGGTGGTATTCTCCAGCCCCTGGCCTATGGAAGATGGGCTTGGGGTAGTCACGGCATGGGCCCCAAGGACGGGTCGTGACAATCAATTCTTCAAGACTTGAAACATTATCCAAAACCAAAATGGATAGAACATGATCATATTATCCACCAAAAGAATAATCCTTTTTAAGGAGAAGGTCAACTTTTAATCTCCAAAATTATACAGTAAAATCAAAGTTATACGTAGACCATTCAATAAAATAATTTCCTTAAAATTATCTTAAATAATCCAATCTAATATTTAATGTAACGCCCAGACCATAGAAGACCATATCTACTGCATTATTTTAATACATTGTAATGATAACAAGGAATCATTTCCTCAACGACCAATCCGTTAAACAGTCTTGGAAAATAGATTACATACATGAACGTTACATTACACTTTCTGTCATACAACACAGAATAAATAATATTTTGAGAATTCAATTATTTTTTTACATTAACACTACATATCAATTTTAATACACCTTCTTGGAATCCTTGGAAAATAAAACATTAAAAAGAGGCGATCTCATATGCTTATGAGTGTAAATAATTTAGCGAAAGGTATAAACATTTAATGCAATATGGGTAATAAAAACAACAGCCATTTAGACAATATCTTAAATATTATATGGAAAATAGAAATCAAATATTACCATATAAACATGCACCTGTATATTCTACTAGTTGAATAATCATAAGTAATAAAAAATTTCATAACGAGGGACTGCATATGTCAGATATCATAAAAAAAATTTCAAGGCCTTGTTCTAAGCCTACTAATAATTGTCTTTACAATGCCTTGTACCAAGACACTAGTTTGTATAATGAGACCTATCTATGTATCGTGGGGCTAAAGAGGGCTCCTCCCATCACATACTAAGTCCAATTAATTCCTCATATGAAAAAGTTCAAACATAACATCAACATTTAATTTTTTTGAGTGGAATCTCAAGAGGGGGGTGAATTGATTTCCAACTTAAAATTTGTGTTCAAAACATTCTTATAACGATACATAAAATTTGGAAACTACCTAGTTAATTAAGTTAGTATAGATATAAAATATTAGTTGATCAATAGGTTTTTCAAATGGTGATTAGTCCTCAGTTGAATTAGTATAAACCAATTCTTCAACTTTTGAAATAGGTTTACTAAATTTTACATATAAACACACTAACCAAAACTAACTATCAAAGTAAATGCACAAAATATTTTTGTTTTAGTGGTTATAAGCAGTGGAAAATAGATAAAACAGACTATAACCAAATTATAGAGCATAATAAAGTTAAACAAGAGGTTTAGTCTCAAGCCGATACTTAATCCTCTCCACTTGGTGATCACCTAACACTAAGCAGCTCAAATTAACAATAAACATGATACACATCATGTATAATGATTTTAAAACATTTTTCACAACTGTCCAGGGTTAACAACCTCTACCACCATTTTTCATGGGGAAAACAAACAATACAGACCACACACAGTATCTTCCATAGTTATATGTGGGAAACAAAATATAAGAGATGTTTGATGTGAGGATTTTTAGTATCCTCCAGTTCAATCACAAGAGATAGTGTGTGTAACAGATAGAAACACACACTTATCATAATGTGAAATAAAAGTACACAGTAGATAAAATAGTATAATATTGAGTTTAGAAGGCTCTTTGTGTTTTCAGTTCAACTGATGACTCCTTGGTGTGATGAAATTGTAGGTCGGGTTTTTCTCTAAATGTTGGCATTGAAACAGGGTGTCACACCTCTAGGATTTAGACTTGATTATTTTTTCTATGGTGTTGATCGAGATATGATGAGGCACATAATTCCTGAGTTTTTTTGTCCAAAATTATCTTCGTGATGTTTGTGAGGTCACAGTGTATGAGCTGGATGATTTCTTTGATCTTGAATGTATGCTCCATCACATGCACAAACACGCTTCTCATACCACCCTATTTTTATGTTATCTTATTATATATCGTTTCTTCCTGGATCTTATTCTTTTTTATTCGATGTTTTTCAATAGGAATGACTAAATCACGTGTGTTCTTCCTTCGTTTATTGTACTGTCCCCAGATACGGTCTCTTAATATGTCTACAATCATCTTTAATTAATGTCAGAAGCATTTAATTTTTCAAATATAATCATTATTATAATTTTTATATTTAGAAAAAGTATGGAAATGTATGTATAGGTAGACTGGTAATGGTATCCTTTAAAATATTAGGTTTCAACAGTATGTGTACATCAGCAGCCTTCATCGGTAACCATTCAATTAGTAACCTTTCATTGGAAAATGTCTTCGGTATCCTTCAGTGGTAACCTTCCCAATAGTAGCCTTGAAATAGTTACCTTGAATCAGTAACCTTGCATCAGTGACCTATGTATCGATGAACTCGGCATTTGTGACCTTTTCTTTGGTGGCATTGGCATCAGTGATCTTTTCATCAGTGAACTTTTCATCGGTGACCATTGCACTATGAGCATAAAAAAAGAAAGCAATGAGATTAAAAGTGCATAGTTATTAGTTTGATATAAACCTGATTTTCACCTATATGATTATCCTTTAAGAGAAAAAATAATTACACATAAATGAAACATGATTTGGGATTATCAAAACATGATTTGGACTTATCAAAACATTATTTTTAATTATTAAAACATGATTTGTGATTATCAAAATAGGAGAGTCCAACAATATCTCCCTTTTTGATAATCAAAAATTAGGTCAGTATTTTTCAATCAGGGTTAGGCACAATATTTAAATATCATAAGAGGTGTGGATAAGAACATATGAACCATGTTTATTAGGGAAAAATATAGATACTATATATATTCAAACTTCACTTAATAACTTATCCTCTTTTCAGTTTAGGGAGCATAAAACATAAACTAACATGGACTTGTTTCTCCCCCTTTGTGATTAACAAGAAGAATGAATGAAAAAAACATACAGTAGAGTATTTTCCAATAATGAAGCACAATTACAATATGAAAAAATGTTAGAATGATCCCTATAAACTAAGACATCCCACATTTAATCCACATCATATATGTCTAATGGAGGTTTGGATTCGGAAGCTGAGGAGGCATGTTCTGAAGATGGAAGGATAGGACTAGGTATGACAGTCATCAGGGACGAAGGAGTGGAAATATAGGGCTCAATAAATCTATAGTGAGTGGATATCTGTGGAATCATAGAGGTAAAACCTTGGTTGTCCAGTGGAGGAATCATCATTGGTGCAACACTGGTAGATCCTGAAGCAACCAAGGAAGAAGGCCAGGTTGGAGGAAGAATGATGAGAGTGCAGTCCAAATGGAGGTAGGGAAAAAGAAGATATATGAAATTTATAATGATACATCATCCTCTCTCCATAGATGAGATAAAATCATCCTTATTCTCCATGAATTTCTCCATGGAATTAGTCAACTCTCTAAGCCTGCTAACCCAGTTCCTGAATGCTTGAGTGATAGTTGGAATACTCATGTTCTCCAACAACAACATGAGGTGACCATCCATCTTATGCTTAGTATACATAATTTTGTAGTAGAAATCAACTTTCTCATTGATGGCCTTTTGATCTTGAGTAGCTTCCCATAAATAATTTTTCATAAGGTTATGAATTTCCCTTGTAGTAGAAATGACATGAGTAATAGGTTAGGGGTCTTAGGAACTTTCACTAGAGATCTTCTCTACTTATTCTCTGATAACTGATATGAAATCCTCTAGATCAATAAGAGGAGCATCTGAAGATGAAGTAGAAGCACATAGAGGTTCCGTAGTGAAAGCCATTGTTTCCATAATAGATTTGGTATTCCCACTGATCAGTCTCTTCAAACCATCATCTTTTCCACTCACAAGTGTCTCCATAGAATTCTTAAATTCCTCAAACCCAATGACCAATTTTTGTACCACACTTATAATAAATTGAATAGCTATGTCCATCAGAGCCATTGAAGCCCTAAAATATTCTAAACAGGCAATAGACTGCTTCACAGATTTCATTGAATCATCCAATGATCAGACATGATTCTGATAGTCCTTTAAATCATTTTGTAAGATGGAGTGAGAGGTAGAAACTAGCCTTTCCACTTCATAAGTTACAAATTATTGATTGTAAGTCATAGACCACTCTAACCCACCAAATATCTCATCAAAGTGGCTCTCTAGATATGATTTTATTGATTCCAAATAATCCTTGTTCACGTATTCTTGAGGCAAAAGAACCACTAGATTAAAAATAGTAGTCACTAAAATAGTTGGCATTATTGGACATTTGATATGCTCTTCATCATTAGAATATACATAGTCTAATCCCAAAACAACAAATCTAGTGTCTTTTGACCAGTATTCTATTCTATGTGAAACAACAACTAAGCCTGTGGGAATAGGTTCCTCTCCTTCACTTGGAGCATTCACTTATGCAACAACATTCACTACTGTCATACATCCTTGATCTAATGCATCAACAGAAGGATGAACTTCCACTTCTTTGATAGAATCTTCAACAACTTCCAAAACATTTCCATCATTAATTGAATTAGTAAACTCTTCATCTAAACATTCAACCGTTTTTTAGTCCCTATCAAGGGACTTAGATGTTTTCCTTATCCTCCATTTTTTCATAAATAGTTGTGTCAATGTCATCCTGACTAGATTCATTGTCCTCATCCTCATTTGAGGTCTCTCTAATATCTCTTAAGTCATTTTATGACCCTTCTTATTCACTAGTCTCTTCATGATAAATTTCCTTTGGACTATCCCCCTTTATGGAATTATCTTTGGTGGACTGGGCTCACCAAAGGATACATAATTAGCACGAGGATTTGAGGGAATTTCAGGATCACTCATGTAATCTAATGTAGAATCCTCTCTTTGTTGCACAACACAACCTTCTTCTTCTTCATCTGAATATACAGGCTCCACTTTATAAGGGTATAGACCATGATCTCTCTTATCCTTTGTCCAAGTTGGATGAGTGATAGGGTTGAATCCCTCATATATCATAGGATCATCATGAACCCATCTAATTTTACAAGGGTTCCAATTTCTGTTCATAAACATGAAAATCATCTTTGTAATGCCTAAATTGCACCTTACTGCAATAGTTTACCCCTTATTTCTTGTAAGTCCTTTATCTTTCAACATCAAGGATATCAATCTTCCAGGAAATAAGGCATTGGAATTGGAACTGGGATTTTTCATATCCTCTAATTGTATCACTATATGCATACACATGTATATCTTCATAACATGTTTCATGATATACAATAGAAATACATCTTGATATTTCACGGTAGCAAAGTCCCCTTTTCTGGGACAGAAGACATACTGGACAAACATAAATAGTAGAATGTATTATCCTTCCACCATAGCAACAATGACTTTCCTTGAAATCACACTCCATATCAGTTTGGCTAAGGCTTCTTCATAACGTAAAAATTCAATAATGGGAGGCACCACTCCTGAGTTTTAATCATAAATCATGTCATGTTCTACTCTCAGGTACTCAGCCTGTTCAATAGAGTAGAAGCTTATACGAAAACTATTTATCATTGAAGACATTCTAGTGTCATCCACAATGTGTTCGAACAGCAAAAATTCATAAAAATCCTTCACTAACTGTGAGTAATAGCATCCATTTTGGTTTTCAAAGCATTCGACCAAGCCTGGAGCTTCATGTTCCCAGAGCACTAATGATTTACTCGAAATCAACCAATATGAGCTCAACACCTTATCAAACATGATTTATCTCTACCCCAAATAATGGTTTATTATATTTTACACTACTTGTCTTACACTACTCAAATCAGGTCGAGGTCTCTTTGGATTTGGAACATCTCCTTCATCACTGACCAATGGTCGCTTCAACCTTTCCATTTCAATCTAGAGCGGTTCGAGGGATTCGACAGAATGAGAGGTTCTTCAGATTGGGAGAAAGGGGTATGAGACAGAGTATATGTGAATCTATATGTGGTGTGTTATTTAATTATATCTCTTAGGGATCGAAAAACAAATCAGATAAAAGAAATAAGTAATACAAAAAATGTTTCAGATTATAGTAGAGAAAGCACTAAGTCCGGGAAAAGTTCTACTAGTGATAAGGTGAAAATGGTGAGGTCTATCGAGAAGGTCCTAACAGTGAGGTCTATCAGTAAGGTCCCAATGGCGAGGTCTAAAAGTGAGGTCTAATAGCGAGGTCTATCAGTGAGGATCCAATGGTGAGTTCTATAAGTGAGGTTCAAATAGTGAGGTCTATCGGTGAGGTTCTAAGGGTGAGGTCTATCATCGAGGTCTATTGGTGATTTCTAACGGTGTGGATCTATACCTTAATAGTTTATCATATCAAACTAATGTTTTATGTAATTTATCCTCCCTGAATTCAAAGGCTTTGTGAATATATCAGCCAATTATTGTTCTGTGCCAAGGAATTACGGAGTGATAACACATATTTGAAACTTATCTCTCAGGAAGTGATGTCTCACAACATTTTTCTTTTTCCATGCATGAGATACTGTATTTTTAGAAATGTTCATAGCACTTGTATTATCACACATTAAAGCGACATGTTTGAATTGATATCCACAGTCTAGCAATGTCTGTTTCATCCACATGATTTGAGCACAACAACTGCTAGCAACTATATATTCAGTTTTGGTAGTAGATAATACAATAGAATATTGTTTCATACTACACCATGATACTAACGACTTCCACAAAATGTGACATGTTCCAGAGTTTCTATTTTTATATTACTTGCAACTAGAAAATTTAGCATCTTAATAACTCATCAAATAAAATCATTGTCCACTTGGATAAAACAGTCTTATGTTTATAGTAAATTTGAAATATTTAAAATTATTTTAATAGAAGTTTAATGAGACTCTTTGGGATTTCCTTGAAAACAAGGACACATGCATACAATGAACAAAATATCATGTCTTCTAGCAGTAAAATAAAGAAGACTCCAAATCATATCTCTGTAAATTGTTTGATCAAATAATATATTGGTTTCATTAGCATCCAACTTACAGGTGGTACTAATAGGTGTATCAATACCTTTATGTTTGTCCAAACAAAAACATTTCAAATAATCTTTAGTATATTTAATCTGATTTAAAACAATACCATTTTTATTTGGAAAAATTTCAAATCCAAGGAAAAATTTATGTTCCTCCATTAAATTCATTTCAAATTTCATCTTGCATCATTTTTGAAAAATAAATACATAAAGAATTTTTAGAGGATAAAAAAATAATGATTTGAAAATAAATTTGAAATGTTATAACATCATTAGAAATGATTTTAATAAAAACAGTAGGATTAGCCATTCATTTAGTATAACCTTTTGAAGTAAGAAATTAACTATGTCTGTGATACCAGGCTTCGGGAGCTTGTTCCAGACCATGTAATGAATTAGACAGTTTGAAAAATATGATTTTATAATTGGTGATTTTTAAAACCAGGGGGTTGTTCAAAAAATACATCCTCAACCATATACCCATTCAGAAATGCACTTTTGACATCCATTCGATAAAGTTTTAAATTAAGATAAGCAACATAAGCAAGTAGTATCCAAATGGATTCTAGTCTAGAGATAGGTCCAAAGTTTTACCCATAGTCTATTCCTTCATATTGATTATATCATTAGGCAACTATTCTACCCTTTTTTTAACTATGTTTCCAGATTAATCAACATTATTTTTAGAAACCCATTTATTGCCTATGGTCAATGTGTCTTTAGTTCTTTCGACTAATTCCCAAAAATAGTTTCTTTCATACTGATTTAATTTTTCTTGCATAGTTATCACCCAAAATTCATCATGGATTGCGTCATTGATATTTTTACATTCTTACTGTGAAAGAAATGATTGATGTTCAACAGGGTTCTCAGTGAAGCTCTAGTTTCTATTCCTCTATTTATGTCACCTACTACAGCATCTAAAGGATGATTCTTGAGAGTTCTAATAACTCTAGAAAGAGTTGAACTGGACTCCTCATGGTTTTATACAGGTATATATTCTCCCAGTACTGATTCTAGAATATTTCAAGAACTGTTTGTTTTTGAAATTGGTTTACTCTCATTGTCATTATGATCTAGAATTGACATATCTTTCTCAAGATGTTCAACAGAGGTTTTGGGCTCATATAGATCAGTCTCATTAAATTTGACCTGAACTGATTCTTCCACACATTTGGTTCTCTTATTGAATACATTATAATCTTTACTAGAGATTTATTAACCTATGAGAATTACTTCATAACTTTTGGAAGAAAACTTTCCATGATTGTACTTAGTGTTAAGTATAAATACATTGTACCCGAAAACAATAAAGTAATTAAGATTAGGCTTCCTATTATTCCAGAGCACATAAGGGGACTTCTTAAGAAAAGATCTAATTAAGACTACGTTGATAATATAACATGATATATTAACATCTTCAATCCAAAAATATAATGGTTGATTATACTCATTTATCATATTCTGAGAAAATATTTTTAAGTGTCATACTACTTTTTTCTACGAGCCCGATTTGTTGAGGTGATCTAGTAGAAGATAAATTGTGAGTGTATCCATTATGTGATGAAAAAGATTCAAATTCATGATTTTCAAACTCATATTCATGATCAGTTCTCAAGATCATAATTCTAATTCAACTATGTTTTTATATAGATTTAGAATATTTAATGAATTTAGAACATGCTTCACTTTTGTGAACCAGAAATTGTACCAATTTATATCTAGAAAAATAATCTAGAAGAACATAAACATAATACTTCCCATTTACACATGAAGCTCTAGGTTTCCAAAAAAAACATTGTGAACCAACTCAAGAGGTTGAGAATTAGAAACTTATTTTTTTGGTTTGAAATAAACATTGTGTTATTTTATCTTTTGACCATGATTACAAACATTGTTATATAGGAATTCTAATTTTGGTAAAACTGTAACTAATCCTTTCTTATTAAGTTTCATAAGTCAGTGTACATTGCAGTGTCTTATTCTTTGATGCCATATCCAGGATTATTTATGAAAACATTTAAACATGAAACATTTTTTCTTAGCTAAAGTATTTAAATCAACAGAAAATACATTTTCATTTCTAAGTTTGGTGTATATTAAATCATTTTTAGAATAAAAAAATGTTAATATATTATTTCCAAATTTGACATTTAATCCATCGTCACACAATAGAGAGATACTTAGTAAATTTTATTTTAACCCATCAACAAAATGTTCATTGGAAATTAATATAGTGTTAGGGTTACAAATCATGCCGAAGCTGACGATCATCCTATTTGGAATTATCAGTAAATGTGACCTATCCATCATCAACATTAATTAGTCTCTTGATACATTAATAGTCTTTTGAAATAAGTCTTGAACATCCTCTATCCAAATATCATAGAGTTTTAGTGGAGCTCTTAAAATAATTATCCTACAAAACAGATTAATTGTAGGGTAATTTTTGTACCCAGATTCTCTTAGGCCTAGAGAGTTTAGAAAGTACAACATTGGGAGCCCATAAATTCCTCACATGTTTCCTAAAATCAACAGATATGTTTTGAGATATGAAAAAATTGTTAGGAATTTTTTAAAATTCAGAAGATGGTCCATAACTTGAACTAGCAGTGAACTGTCGAGATTTTGGAACAAATATATTTTTAATAATCATTATTGGTCCTGGTTGATATCCTAGACTAGTTTTATCTTTTGGAGTGATTTTTTTCCCAGAAACTGTGTCAAGGTATCTCAAAATTCAGTAAATTTATCAAGATATCATTTCAATTGCTCAATTTTTAATTTAAGTTCAGTATTCTCTTTTAACAGTTGAGTGATTTTTTTTCTCTATATCCAGATCGGACATATAATTATTATTCAAATCATGTTGTCTTTTTAATAAATTATATTTATCATTGATTTCATTAAATTTATTCGCAATCATTCCACAGTATTAAAATAGTTTATCCTTGGACCTATTCTCATCATTATTTGATTCAATTTCATTCCCATAATAATAAGCATTAGGTATAGGGGAATTGACAGTTAACTCATATGTTTCTGTCATGAAACCCATGTTTTCATGTTTATTCTTCTCAATAATAGAACTGCCAAATCCACTCGATCTATCTTCTGAATAACTTTATGTTTATTTTATATTAATTTTATATCCCTTTCCCTTGTCTCTGTATTTCTTCTTAAATTTCATCTTGGCGTAATCAGATTTCACATGACCTTTTTATTTACACTCATAGCATACTATCTAATTTATGTTGTCACTCCATTTTCAGTCCTTTTTCCATTGTCATTTATTGTCATACTTTCCTTTATATTTGTATTTTTTATTTAACTTCTTCTTTTGGTAGAACTTATTGAACCTTCTAGCAAGATGATCCATCTCAACATCATTATCAAAATTTGGGTATTCAATGGTGAAAGTTTCTACTAGAGATTCTCCCTTTTATTTCTCTTTTCTCAATGAGGTATAAGAAATGAATGCTATTGATTTATTTCTTGGTTCTTCATCAACTTTTTGATTTACATTGATCACTTATTCAATTATATTAAGATTTCCATTTATTTCCTTCGCTGGAAACATTCCTATGCCACAAAATTCTTGGATAGAAACAGAAGTTTATCTCCATCAATTAGGTAGGCATCAAAGTAATCTCATAATTGGATTCTTGATGTCCATTAGTTTCCCAAGAAGACACATGGTATTCCATATTTCATTGAACCTGAGATACATTTCTGAGATAGGTTCGTCAGGATTCTTTTTAAAATTATCATCTTTAATAGTATATGTATTTAATCTCTTTTCATTAACATTGGTTTTTCCTCAAGAGAAATAGCCAAAGTATCCCTAACATTCTAATATGTTTTACAGGAAGATATTATATAGAACTATTCATCACATAGGGAATAATACAATGCATTCATTTCATTATAGGTATTGTTATATGTGGCTTTAGTCAACTGGGACAATGCATCCCAAACAGTAGCAGGCAATGCATGTTGTTCTTCAATTGTGTCACGGATTTCAGGACCCATGCTCTCTAGATACATTTTCATTTTTAATTTCTTCTGAGCATTATTATTTTCATTAAAGAATGTTGACTTGTTAGTAGTGGCACACTCAACACTATTATCAATTGTTAATTAGATTTTAAACAACTAAAAATTTAGATATACCAAAAATTTTATGATAATTAAGATACAACTAAAATTACTGTTGAAATGAATTTGACAACATACAGAATAGTTCAGATAGTAGAAAAAACAAACAAAAACCTTTGATACCAAATATAGGTTGGAGTGGAATCTCAATAGGGGTGAATTGAGTTCCTACTTAAAATTTATGTTAAAAATTTCCTATAAAGTCCCACCATATTATGAAAAGGCCCAGTTAGTTAAGGTAGTACAGATATAAATGTTTAGTTTTTCAACATGTTTCTCAAAGGGTGATTTGTCCTCAGTTAAATTAGTGTAACACTCTTCTTCAATTTTTAAAACATGTTTCCTTAATTAAACATATCCACACAACAAACTAAAATAATAATCAAATTTAATGAAAAATAGTTTTATGTTTTAGCAGTTATAAAAATTGAAAAATAGATAAAATAGAGTATAACAAATGTATAGAGAATAGTGATGTTAAACAAGAGGTTCAGTCTCAAAACAATATATAATCTTATCTACTTTTTTATCACCTACCACCAAGCCATTAATATTAATAATAAATAAGATATATAGCATGTATCATTCTTTACAACACTTTTCACAACTACGCATGGTTCACACCCTCTAACACAGTTATTCGTGGGAAGAACAGACAATACAGAAAACACATGGTCTCTTCCACAGTTTCACGTGGGAAAAAAATGTAAGAGTTGTTTGATCTGAGAATTTTTAATATCCTCTAGCTCAATCACAAGAGACAGTGAGTGTAACAGACATACACACACACAACTCTAAATGTAAAATAAAATAACATAGTAGAGAAAATATTATAAGATTGTGTTTAGAATGCTCTTTGTGTTTGATGTTCAGCTCTTGATTCCTTGGAGAGAAGAAATTACAATTAGGGTCTTCTTCAGAATGTTTTCATAGAAACAGAGTGTTGCAACTCCAGGTTCAGTATTTGAGAATTCTACCTCTAGTGTTGATTGGGAGTTGTTGAGGCACAAAATGAAAAAGTGTGTTTTTCCCAAATTACCTTCATGATGTTTGTGGTTTCACTGTGTATTTGTCGTATGATTTCATTCATCAAGCATGTAAGCTCTTTCGGATGCACAAACACTCTTCTCATGACACTATCTCTCTTATTTTTTCTTCGTATATATTGTTTCATCCCCAGTCTTCTTCATTAGTTATTTTTGTTCAATCATTAAGAATGAGTAAATCACATGTGGTCCTCCTCGTACCTTGTAATGTCCCCAAATATGGTCTCTTGATATATCTACAATCTGCATTAATTAAAGTCAGAAGCATTTAATTTATCAATTATGACCATTATAATAGTTTTTTGAAATTTACAAAGTATGGAAAGGTAAGCATCAGTAGTCTAGAAAAGGTGTCCTTCACAATGGTAGGAGACAATAGTTGGTGTACATCGGCAGCATTCATTGGTAACCTTTCCAATGGTGTCCTTCCATCGGTAACATTCATCGGTAGCCTTCAGCGGAAACCTTCACAATTTTATCCCCGCAATGATTACCTTACATCGGAAACCTTGCACCAGAGACCTTTTCTTTAGTGACCTTTGTATTGCTGACATTTTAATCGGTGACCTTTGTATCGGTGACCATTGCTTCGGTGACCTTTTCATCGATGACCATTTCACCGTGATCTTAAACATGAAAGTAGTGAGATTAAATGTACATAGTTATGACTCTGATATAAACATGATTATCAAATAAATGATTATCCTATGAGATAAAAAATAAATATCACATAATTGAAACCTGCTTTGGGATTATTAAAAAAAGATTTCGAATTATAAAAACATGATTTGGTATTATCAAAAGTGGTGAGTCCAATATATTTGTATTAAAACTATCATACCAAAAGTCAAAACATTAACCGTAAACCATGATTGGTATAATAATAGAACATCCACAGTAAAAAATATCAGAACTCCTTGAATACATTATATAATATTTTATTAGAATAAATAATCCTCAATCATGAATAATATCTAGTAAAGGATGTTGACATAGTTAAAAATGATCAGTAATACTCTTTGAGGGAAATAAACCATTTTATTGAAATTATTTAAAAGTCACACAATTTAGAAAAGAATACATTTTAAATATATTTTTTAATCAAAGTTTCACATACCACTTGTAATCTTTTGAAAGGAATTTACAATTTATAACATTCTTGTCCATATAAATTAATCATTAAAACCATTTTGAAAACATGGACTTTAATGGGAATGATTTAGAAGAATAATTTTTAAACCATATAAAAATATTTTTTTGAAAATTATTCCCTTAAAATAATAATTTTGAAAACACTTTTATAAAACTTGGACACCGATATTAAATATGTTGTAGAAAACACATACACAAAATAATCTCGCATAATAATGAGATTGTGGAACTAACCCTTACCTTGTACATTCTTTTGGTCAAGGGTTGGTTTGACCACATGTATTATTACCATAGTATGTTATTAAAATATACCAGAACCATATTAATATTTATGTTGTCATTCTTGAATTATTTACCACTTTATACTACCCATTTAATAATAATATCCATGTTAATATAACATTTCATGTAATAATAACTTTAATTACCGTACGTGTTATAACTTTTTATTATTGATTGTATATCATATATCGTGATTTCATTGATAAAAAAGTATAAAAAATTATTTATATATCATATATATTAAGAATATAAATATGTATAATAGATAGATATATTAATTGGAAAACAATGTTTATGGAAACGGTAGGCCGTACGTACGCATCAACATTGTTTCTGTTTTCATATCATATTAAACGAATGTATGTGAATGATATATGTATAGAAATATATAAAGTATAATTATTGTGTCATATATTACATACTTAATAATAATTTATATTTATAATCATCGTTGAATGTTGAATGTGGAAATGAATCTCATCGTGTCGTGGAGACGGTACGCCGTACGTATGCACGAGCGATGATATCATTCTATTGTTGGTGAAATTGTATGTAATTGGATTGTATATTTTATATAATTAATAATTAACTTGAAATATTTTCATTTTACATAGATTATACTCATTATTATACCCATCCAAATAATGATGTGTTGAATAACAAACTACACCACGACATGGAGACAATAAGCTATACTTACGCACGCATGGTGACTTTGACATTCGTATGATGGATACGAAAATGAAAATTGTTTTATAATGTTAATAATAACATCTCATTTTGTAGATGGTACTAGATTTATTATTTTTGAATGGAAACTACAAAGAAAGAGGAAGTGGAAGAATAAAATAACTTTGAATAAGGTTATTAAATAATTATATCTTCATTGGGTTCTTCCTTTGGATTGGAACAAAAGGGTTCCATAGGTTATATTTATGATCAAATTACTATCTCTAGGATAAAGTAAAGGTATTTTGGAATATATTTGAGCATGGGTTGGCTGATCCATATGTTTTTGGAGGTGAGAATTGAAAAGAAGGGGAAGTAGCCTTTCATTTGAGAGATGAGGGGCACTTTAGGAAGAGCATTAAATATAATTTATATTAAAATAATTTCCAGTTTCTAATAGATCCAAATGGATTTATATTAATCTTGATGTGGTTATGAATCTAAATAATCTAAAAAAATTATGTATTAGACAAGTTTAGGTCACCATATGGTCTTTATTTTTTAGATTTATCTCTTAGTTAGATTGTTTTAATATTTCCATGTCTTATTGTATTTTTATACTACATTGTTTATAGAAATAATATAAAATTACAAAATTTAAGAACCAAGTTCTTATTTTTAGTTATGTGTCTATTATAGTCTCTTTTTCATAACTGTTTTCGATAAAATATGGAAAATAGTGAAAATTCCCAAATTTTGTGGGTACACACCGTGTACTTTTCCACAGGTTGTGTACTTTGGCCATTTGGGATTAGTACACAGGTCGTGTAGGCTTGCCGTTGATAAAGGGTGTAAAAACTGACTACACACCATGTACATAGTATTTAGACACTGTGTAATCAGTCTACACGTGAAAAGTAAGGTGGTGGAGGCAGCCGCCAGCAGAGCAACAGTACACGCCGTATAATCAGGAATACACGCTGCGTACTCATGTCGACAGATGAATAATTCCATGGTGGAAAGAAGACACCAGAGGAATGGATTAAAAAACCAAAATGGCATGCCATGTACATGATACTACACAACCTGTAATTTGTTTTTACTTAAAATAGGCAGTAGCCTCTTGTTTCGGAAATATAGGATTTGAGTTCATTTTGGAGCTGGGAGAGGTGGCTGGAGATTCAGAAATCTCTTGACCACAAACCGTGAATCTGAATCCTTCTATGACAGTCTCAATTGAATCGCGCATGTGAGTTCTTCCCTCTTCATGGTTCTTTCTTACCAATTCTTTCCCGAGGGAATGTTAATTGAGATTTAATTAGTTAACGTTTATCCCAGATCTATGTCGTTCTTGGACGATTCGGGAGTCGTCATTCACATATACCGATCAGAGACAATCGAAGTAGGTGGTCTGGTGTTTAATTCCAACTTTCATGTTTTCTTATGTACCATTGTTCTATGCACCGATGTTGGGGTGTCGTATGGCTGAGGCCTTGAATAATTATATACCAAGTATTGCATATGTAATTTAATGAATATGTATAACTACTGTGGGAGATCATTCCTTGGATCCAGGGCCACCCATGGGTGCATTACCCATGTGTATCCATTCTGAAAGGATACCCGAGGGTATTCGATTTCTATAATATGTGAAATTATTTCTTGAGAGGAACTAATATGAATTGCTTGATGTGCATTGGGCTCGGCCCAGTTACCTATTTATCCTGAGGGCGGTGTTTGTTTAGCCTGAGGGCAGTTTTATATTTATCCTGAGGGAAACGATTCATATGTCTGAGTACAATACTTCTGTACCTGAGTTAAATACCTCATTCCTTTGGGAAATACCTCATTCCTAAGAGAAATATTCATTATGCCTGAGGTATGTCACCTGTGGGATTTTATTTTGATTACCTGAGTGTAAAGATTTACATGTCTGCAGAACATCTTTACTTTTGATATTCACTATGGTGATTTACTATTTTGTACTGTCAAGATAAATCACAAACAAGGAATTAATAAATTATAAATAAAGAGTAAATGTAAATTTTATAGATAGTTACTTTTGAGTAAGGCCTAGTTCACTTCATTTTATTATTGCACACTACTGTTGCACAAATTCACTGTCAGTTGGGCACGGGCCATTGGTGGTTGTCTACTAGGATTTATTTCTCACACCCTCTTTGGTTCATGTCTTGGTCCCAAACAGATTATATTGTTGCAGGTGTTGATAAGGGAAATGTTCCATATATAGTTACTTGATTGTTGTAGAGGTGTAGGAGAGCATGGGACGGAGCTTAGGCTTGTGATTCTGCTATGTTCCTGATACGCTGCATTATTTTTCATTGCTCCAATTGTTCATTATATTGTATTGTCTTAAATTGCAGTGTTTCCTATTATGGCTTCTTTCGTAGACATAGAGACATATTGCATCGTTATATAAGACCGCTCGTTCTCTTTTTCTCAAGTTTTCCTTTTAGTTGTATATTGTTTACTACTTCTGCTGTTGTATGTTTATATATTTTATTATGTTTCCCTACACATTGAAAAATGTGGGCATTGATTCCCCACTATCAGTCCTTGGCCCTTGCTGCTAGTCGGCTACCTCTAGCATTTGGGGAAATGCGCTTGAGGTCATGTGACCAACTCGGTTCAAGGAACCCATTGATTGGCACCCAGATCCCAGATGTTACAAAGTTGTATCAGAGGAGGTTCTTTTCTTTAACTTATTGTTTGTAGCCTTAGTCAGGGATAGGAAAAAATAGGTTATAGGTAATATGTTGTACCCAGTTGTAGCTAACACATGTACAATGAAAATCCAATTTACCTCATGTTGTAATTTTTCTGATTTTTCAATTTTACAGTTGATTTGATTTTCACCGTTGGGTGATGCACATGTTGTGTGCTGTTTATATTTTTATACATGGGTTCAATTTAGTTCCAACCTGATAATATGAGGGTATGCCATCTCACGCATCATTTAGAAACATTTTATAATCACATGCCAGGCATAGTTTGCAAGCCATGTAGGTGCATTAGAAAATGCATGTTTTTGTGATAGATACCTTGATAAAATACTTACAATTTGACAGGATATTTTTATGTAAGGTTTTATAGAATGAATGAAAAACCTTGGTTCTTGTGGATTATGGGCCCTCAATGATTTGAATTTGGTATATTGTTGATTTTTTATGTTGTTTATAACATGTATAAAATGCCAAACTTTTATTTGTGGGAAGTATTGGCCCTCATGGATCAGAATTTGTCACACAAGTGTTGGTTTCAGTGTCTTTCATGGCTCTACAGTAGTTTCTGAGGCTATCTATCTGGAAAAACCCATACTACACACCGTGAAGTTTTCAATACATCCCATGTACTCTTTTGTTTGGGAAGAAAGGAAAAAAAAATTAAGTACACACTGTATACCCTATGTACACGTCGTGTAGTTTCTACTCGTGTCATAGGCCGTGTGGGCAGAAAAACGGGATAGTAAAACAATGAAGACAAACGTCGTGTACCGATTGTACACATCGTGTAGTGTAACAAGTAATCCGGATGTGTAACTATCAACACAGGTCGGTGTAATCCTTTCCTGTACACATTGTGTCCATCTGGAACACGATGTGTAGTGTGAGCTGTGTGTCTAGCCGGGTAACTAATAACATGGTTCAGTGAAGCTCATCTAGTACTCGTCATGTACCTGTGGGGCACGCCGTGTATTCTTGACCGGTGTGATACCATGAGGAAATGGTCATGTGGCTAGGAATATAGAGTGGTGTATACACCGTGTGCGGGTGTAACATGCCATGTAGTTTCATCAATGTAGCTGGATGTGTCACTAACAACACAGGAAGTTGGAATCTAAGTCGTAGACGCTGTGTCCATCTGGAACATGTCGTGTAGTCTGAGCTCTATACATGGTCATGTAATGGACAGCACAGGTTGGTCAAGTTAATTTTGTACATATCGTGGAGAGCATATACACACCGTGTAGTTTTTTTCAAGGAGAGTCGTGTAGCTTAGCCGTGTATAAGGACATGGGAAGGGAAGAATATTTATGTACACGTCGTGTGTGTGGAAAACACTCTGTGGGTGTTTCGGTGCGGATGTGCGTCAGGTTACGCTGTTCCGCCAGGACGCGTTCGCGCGTGCACCCGTCGACCCGAGGGGATGGGCGCACGGCTTGTGGTCCCGTAGTCCCGCTTTCCAAAGGCGGGCGGCATCCGTCCCTTATTCAGGGGTGTCTGCTCCTTGATCGAAACCGGGATGATGGGATGTCGGCTCCTCCTTCCTTGGACGTCTCCTTGGAACTCGTCGCCTAATCCAGGTCTCCCTCATAGATTTAAGACATGCTCGTGAATCTCGTTCCCGGCGCCATATCTTCATGGACACCGGTTAATTACGCTACTTCCGCCCGGACGCTCCAAGGAGTCTGGTCGGGGCAGCAACCTGCGGTGAGGAGGCCGGGTGGCTCTGGGTGCTGGGGGCGTGTCGTAACTCTGCGGCTCTGCACGTCTGTCTTCCGTCCCTAATAGGGCTTCTCGAAGGCACGATGACCTGAGGCATCCCGCACTGGGTGCGGGGAACTGTGTCACCTGAGGTTTTCCTCAGCTTCCCATGTTTAACACGGGGTACGCCGCGAGTTTAACGTCCAGCGGGGACGGTATCGGACTGATCAACACGAAGAGTGTATCAGATGACAGAACCCCTTGCGGGGAACCTCCGACGCTGGGGCCAACACATGGGCGGCTTCCCAAGTGATATGGAGTGGAGTGAAGTGGCATGACCCCACCGGGATGTGGCGGCCCGGGTAAGGATCAGGATGGATGATGGAGTGAAGATCTTGGACCCCGTAGGGGCTTCCTACGTACCGCGCGTTAGCACGGATCAAAGTCAACGTAGTTTGGGTATACAGTTTAACGTCATGCTGGACGTCGGCAAGCCGACTCACGAAGGGGTCGAGGCCGCCGGGCGGAGGATTGAACCGAACCACCTCGCACAGAGGGGGATGGAACGGCCGGGTGGATCACAGTTTCACGTCATGTTGGACGATAAAAGGAGAGATGGAAAAAGGGGCTGTGGGGAGGCACAGTGGAGATACACACGGGCAGTCTCCCACAGGGGCGGATTCATAGGTGAATCGACGCAAGCGTGAACCCTGGAGGGGTCCACTGATGGACGAACCGACGTGAATACGACCGGGACGACCAGGTGGTGGGCTTGAACCTCAGGGAGGTTTCCTACGTACCCTGTTTAGAAGACAGGGATCAAAGTCCACGTAGTTCATTCTGTCAGGACTTACGCACTTGAGGCAGCCCGGATGCGGCAAAACTCAATTGGAAGGGACTTGGACCGAAAGTAGGAGACACCTCGATCCCAGTCACACCCTCTACTGGCTTCGGCAGTGGGGGAGCGCAATGGAGATACACATGTACAGCCCCCCACAAGAAACTAGGGGTTTGTAATACCCTACCCCCGTAGGGAAAAGCCGCTCCCATTAAATCGTCCCTAAAGAGGGGCAATCCCGACATCCCTGCAGAGACGAGCGGGTGGGGGCCACATCCAAACCGGGGGGGGACCATGCGTGCGAGGCACGAGATCGGGTGATGCGGACGGTTTAACGTTTTGCCGGACGAAGTACAGTTTAATGTCGTGTGTTGAGGACGAAGCGGACGGTTTAATGTCTTGCCGGACGAAGTACAGTTTAACGTCGTGTGCTGAGGATGAAGCGGACGGTTTAACATCTTGCCGGACGAAGTACAGTTTAACGTCGTGTGCTGAGGACGAAGGTGCTTGGCAGTTTAACGTCTTGCAGCACGGACGATAGGGGCTAGGCAGTTTAGCGTCGTGCAGCTTGGACGTAGTACAGTTTAACGTCATGTTGGACGGATGCAGTTTAGCGTCATGCGGGACGTATGTGCAGTTTAACGTCATGCTGGACAAATGTGCAGTTTAACGTCATACTGGACGTTGGTTGCCGCCGATGGGTCCGTGTCACTTCGCGCAAGCCTGGAGGGCCGCACGGGAAGACAACGCACGGTTCGGGAACCCAGGATGAAGATCATCGGGCGCCACGCAGGCGGGTACCCTCAGGGGGTCAAGGGGGGCGACCCTGGCGGATTGCGCGCAAAAGAGGAGCTTTGCGCGCAAAACAGCAGGTCGGCGCGCAAAATGGCGGGCTGGCGCGCAATCAGGCCAGCCCTTTGCGCGCGGATGATTGAGATTGCGCGCACCGGGCTTCGGGTAGCACGCGGGGGCAACGGCTCATTCTCTAACGAATGGCCACTTTGAAAATGGGGGGTGCGCGCAATCGGGCTGGATTGCGCGCACCCGGGGGCAATTGCGTGCAAGAGGCTTCTTTTGCGCGCAAAGGCCTTCTGGTTAAGGATTATTCAAAGGAAAGGAGCCAAGGGGATTGCGCGCGAATGCGAACCCCAAGGCTCTATTGCGCGAAAGAAAGGAGGTTACCTGAAGATCGACATTGCGCGCGGAAGGGGTTGGATTGCGCGAACGAGCGACGCTTCGGATTCTGGCAACCTTCAAAACGTCGGGGGTCGCCTTATATTTATAGGCAATCCCGGGCGCGGAATCCGGTCGTCGGGCGCGGAATTCCCATCGCGGGCGCGGAATCAGGACCCGGCGCGCAAGGGAGCCGCGCAGGCCACGGGCGCGAAAAATAGCGCGCCGGCCCAGCGCATTGCGCGCATCCCGGGAGGATTGCGCGTCGCGACTCAACTTTGCGCGCGGGACTCTGAAATTTCGCGCAAGTCCTCCGGGCCCTCCGGAACGTGCTTCTGACTCCAAATATCACTTCGCTTTCCGCATCCGGAGCATCGTTTGGGAACAAAGGACTTTTCCGGCGTCTACAAAAGCCCCCCCTCGGAATCTGATCGGCGAGAGGTCGCAACGATCGGGTTCTGAGGGAGACGCCGGAATGCCGAAGTCCGGGGCTGCGCGGGACTTAGGCGCGCAAAAAGGGGCGTCGGGCGCGCAATTCGCAGCCGCGGTCACACAATCGAGCGTTCCGCGCGGCGCGGAATCCCGGCCTCGTCTATAAATAGGGGTCTAGGGTTCCGCGTTCCGTACACAGGCCTTCCGCGCGATAAGCTTCAACGTTCTCGTGCGCGAAATTGCCTTTTCCGGTCGCGAAATTCGCCCGATCGGCGCGCAAAACCATCCGGAATTCGCCTGTCTTTGCGCGAAAACCCGGAACTTTGTGCGACATTCTTCCCAATTGCGCGTCGTCCACTTGGATTGCGCGCCTACCTTCAAACTTCTCTACCAGCCTCGTCCGATCCCGCACGCTTCATCCCTTAACCCGCACGACTCCCGAAACTTCTGAGATGGCCGCGCATCAAGGAAATGAAGGGGATGCCGCCATTCGCAGAGCAGAGATGGCGGCGAACGAGGAGGTTTACGGAGCCAAGGAGATTGTTTCCAACAATCAATCCCTGTTCGACTTGCTGACGCCGGCCGAGAAGACATATCCACTGTCGGACAACCTGCCGCTCTGGAACTTCGGCATCCTAGATGAGGTTCCGGTGCCAGGGTTCGAGGTTGATGCGCCACGGACCTGGGTGACTTGGGAGGACGAGCTTCCCCGCTATAACATCACCAACAATTGGCATCCTGCCAGGGAGACCAGGCACTTGGACGTCTATGTCCTGAACCCGAGGACGCGAACCATTGACGGGGGTGAGCTTACTGCGGAGAATTCTCCAGCCCTCTACTCGAGCACATATCGCCAGAGTGTCACTGACGACACCAAGGGCTGGCTGAAGGACTGGGACTTGCGGTCTGGGGGAAATTTCACCAGCGAGTGGGCCTGGGCGTTCTGGGTACGCCACACTTGCGATCACTTCGCAGAGGAGCTGCGGTACATCGGCCTATTTGAGGCGGTGTGGACGTCGCAGTTCCACTTCTACCAGCAGTCCGAGCTCGGGCCGGAGCTGTTCACCCGCTGGTCTTCGGATACCAACACCTTCCATCTTCACCATGGGGAGGTCGGCATCGGTCTCTGGGACATCCACTGCATCGGAGGTATCCCGCTGGAGGGCTACCAATACGATGAGTTCCTGCCCCCGAAGAACATCTGGGAGGACATGTCACTGACTCCCATTCTGACATGGCATCTACTTGACCTGGCTACGCAGCGGCTTGGGATCAAGGACTTCCAGAAGGACATAGCCTACAAGGAGTGGTTCGACCAGTTCTTGGAGCATGACCCAGCGGTCAAGATGCCAGGCAGGGGGAAGCGGTGCCCGACCGCAGCTCAGAGGAGCCGGAACGGGTCGTACTGGCGGGTCCTGGAGACGGGCGACTACCGCTCATGGGGGTACCGCGTCATCGAGGCCTGGGACCCAAATGTCCGGTACGCGGCGTTCCTGGCCGCCTTTCGGAGTGGGTGGCTCCTGCCAGTGCGGGACGTGAGAATGGGCGTTCGCCCGGCGACACTGGCGATGGCGGGCGCTATGGCCGCCAACAAAAGATACAACATCGGGGTCCCAGTGCTGGCGAGGCTGTATGCCATCCTGGGACGCATCTCACGAGGGGGGTCGCCACGAAGGATCTGTGGGCCCTTTCAGTTCTTCCACGGCTGGGTGGCTGCTCACCTCGGTGGGTACACGTTTCCGAACGCCATCATTCCTCCGGGCAACGGCCTGCGACCCTCCCTGCTGAACATCGCGGGGGTCGCTCCGATGACCCTAAGTGAGGAGGGCGTGAGGATTAGGATTGGCAATCATGCCAATTTCAACTTCAGTCCGTTCCCCACTCCCGTCGGCCAGATGATCGACAACGGGCAGGGTCCGCTGGAGCAGCATGAATACTTCCTGAACATGCGAGGCGGGGTGCTCGTGGCTCGGATCGACGGGAAGGTGATCTGCGAGCCTTACGTGCCAACCCGGTTCGCCAGGCAGTTCAGGTGCCTTCAACGGATGCCGAAGAGGGTATTCACTGCTGTCCGGGAGGAGACGAACCCTTGCGTCCTTCGCCAGATGTTGCTGATGTTTGCCGCTTTCGGCTCCGGCGACGTCATCACTCTCCCTCCTACCGGGGTTGACGCAGGCTTCGCAACCGAGTACGCCGAACACTGGGCCATCGCGTACCCCGAGGGGCTTCTACGGAAGCCAGTTCGGCGGCTCGAGGTCACCCGTGCGGAGACCGGGCGTCAAGGGAGGAGGCGAGGCGCCGCCACACGAGGGAGAACGGAGGCGCGCCAAACAGCGGAGCCGGCGCGAGCAGGGACTTCGGCGGCGGGCACATCGCAGGCTGCCTCTACGACCTCGGCGCCCAGGGAGGGGGCACGCGCGGTGGTCGAAGAGCGGCCCGGGAAGCAGGTGAGACGTCTGCTCGAACCCTCCCACGATGCAGTCTTCCCGGCGCTGTGGTCGGCCTGGATGACCCTGCGGCAGTCACTGGGGACCGACGCCATCTAGAGAAAGATTCTCAGAGAAGGAATCCATCTGCCAGAGGTCGGGCGCCTCAATATTGCCGACAGGGTGGACTTCAACCGGCAGTATGCGTATCTGACGGCCATGGATGATTACGCGCGCCAACGTGGTCAGCGTGCGGAGCCATCCCTTCTAGTGAAGGTGATGCTTGGTCTAGAGCCCGCTCCAGAACAGATTCTGCCGGAAGAAGATGACAGTAGCAACGACTCCGAGGAAAAGGAGGAGATGGGGGAGGATGAAGGCTCCGAGGGAAGATCCATCGGGGGAGCCCGCGGGAGAGAGGCGAGGTGGCCGACTCTGACAATGTTGATGTCACCGAGCTCCTCGAGGTCCGCTTCTATCCCTACTCAACCTGCTTCATCCATTCACTTATACAGCTTCTAACCCATTTCTCCACCTTTCTCAGGAGCGCACGGATGTTGGCCAGGCTTCCTCAGTGGGAGTAGGAGGGGCGCCAGCAGGACAAGGCGGGGGCCAGGCACCCACTATCGAATTGACAAGCGTGGAAGGGCCCCCTGCTGCAACTGTTCCTGCGGCGGCCGGGATAGCGGAAGATGACGCTCTGAACTCCCGTAAGTCTCCTTGATTTACTGCTAGTGCTTGCCATTGACGATCCGTGACTAACCATGGCATGCCCCGCGCAGTGATCTCAACACTGGAGGCTCGTCGGGTTGCCGAACCCGGGCCATCTACGAGTGGACCAGTGGTGGACATGCCGCCTACTCCGGAACAGACTTCCCAAACCGAGCCGGCCCCACCAACTGCTGATCAGGGGGCCGCGGACGCCGGCGGTGCTGACATCGGAGAGAGGTCGGGGGCTGACGAGGGTGTCAGCGCCGCTGGGGAGAGAGAAGAAGGTCATCGAGATGTTGGGGAACCTATCCCTCATGAGGACCTCCCAGGGGCGGACCCTGCGGCAGACCTGCTGGCAGCCTTCCCTGCCTACCGGCCTGCCGACCCCGAGGAGATGGACGACTCAGACGCGGAGGCGGTCGAGGAGAGCCGGATAACGCGCCGCAGGGGGTGGAAGTGCATCCAGCGCTTCCTCAAGCGAGACCCATCAGAGTGGCTGGGGCGCATGGGATCACTTCAAACCTGGCTGCGCTTCCTGTGTGTCGGGGGAGCTGATGCTCAATGCCTCCATCTGACGGTTCGTGATTTCATGGCCGAAAAGATGCGCGAGAGCTGCCGGTGTGCCGACGTCACACAAAGTCGGGACATGTCGGAGAGCACGCGGGCGCTCCTCGCGGCGGAGCAGGAAGTCCGGCGCCTCGAAGGGCAGGCGGCATAGAAGGAGGCCTTCGTCGCAACGTGTACCGATCTTGTGGAGCAACTAGCAGCCCAGCTGGTTGACGCCCAGGTACAGCTGACAGAGGCGGGCCAACAGATGGTCACAATTCAGGTCGAGCGGGAGCGTGCACAGGCCAGAATCGACGAACTGCGTGCTGCGACCGCCGACGAAGAGAGGGCACGCAGAGAGCGAGAAGCAGCTCTGGAGGCCACCAGCCAAAGGGTAGCGGCATTAGAAAGACTCATTCAGCACGCTAATCCCTAAGGACTTTGTTTTGCCGTTCCCAAAACATTTTCTTCCGCTACTTTGATCCATTTGTATGAATCAATATATTTATCTGCATCTTTTGGCTTAACATGCTCAACCACAATTCGTTGTCTTGCGGGAGTGTTAACCAAGCATCAGGCATCCATAATTGGGCCTGGATTTCTAGAGAAAAGAGGGAGGTCATTCATAGGAAAGGAGACCTCAGACCTAATCAATGTATCATCCCCCCAACTTGTTCCAACACACGAGCGGGACAACGCTAGGGGCGTTGAGATTTTATCCGAACATAGGGAAATGAGAAAGGGTGAATCGCGTGTCCCGAATCCAGACATCCACAACGGTCGGCCTTCCAGGAAATGCCCAAGACGGTAGGCGGACAGTGGATCGACCATAACAACTGCAATATACGGACCGAAGGTCATCATTCATATTGCAGGAGGCGGACCACATGTCATCATGAATACCGCTTTGGGGGTTCCTTCAGACACAAGGGTGGAAATCCAGATCAACAGGGCATGCGAAGCGTGGGGCGAAGTGACGATTTGTCCGGACAGAATCCAACGCTCTCAAAATTGCGCCACCGTGGGGAAAGCGTATTAGGCGGATGCACTAATCTGGCCGTGAGTCACCCCAATTCTCAGACAGAACCTCTTTGACGAGGAAACCGTCGCTTCCCACCATTGCAATGGGGCATCCCGAGCTGAATCGGGGAGAATATCACAACTGTACCACTCTACCAGAAGCCCGGCCAGACGGCCGGCGATGAGGAGGGGCGGGACTTAACGATCCCTGAGGCTGGACCCGAGTTGAGATGCCCGGGCGTTCCTACGTACTCCATCAGGCTGGAGATCAAGCCACACGTAGTTCTGAGAGTGCAGTTTAACGTCATGCAGGACGTAGAATCCCGTTTAGGGGAGATCTTAGTTTAGGGCCGTAGAGCTCGGACCATAGGGAGAGATCTTAGTTTAAGGTCTTAGAGCTCGGACCATAAGGAGAGATCTTAGTTTAAGGTCTTAGAGCTCGGACCATAAGGAGAGATCTTAGTTTAAGGTCTTAGAGCTCGGACCATAAGGAGAGATCTTAGTTTAAGGTCTTAGAGCTCGGACCATAAGGAGAGATCTTAGTTTAAGGTCTTAGAGCTCGGACCATAAGGAGAGATCTTAGTTTAAGGTCTTAGAGCTCGGACCATAAGGACCTCAAAGTATGCCACATCGTGGTCCTATCCCCTGGATATGCGAAGATGCACTGAGGGATAGTGTCAAGAGTGTCGAGGTTTCGCCTGGTCAGAATGGGAGGTGGAAAATGTGAATCATGCGGCCATTCACTCAAGGACTGGGGGCACCGGGGTAACGATATGGGAGCACTGCCGACCGTGGCGGAAAAGCAGCATCAATATCGCACTAACCGTTGGTGGAATGAGGCAGCAAATGAGCATCGACCGCTCAATCGCAGGATTCATATCGATTTGCTGCCCGAGGCCATTGGGGGTACCGGCCCGAGTCGGTGGGAGAGCACTGAGGCATTGTGTCCGAACCGTTCACGGGGGCTCCACCCAGGGCGTAGACGATGGGTCCGAATGAAAGGGAGCACGAAGCCTGAAAAGTGGAGGAAACCTGACCAAGCAGATCCTGACCCTCCTGGCAATAAACCAGAGTACTCTTGACACCGGTGGACCACTGCAAGGGGTCGGGGAACACGCCTTGAGGGTGACCTGAAGGCGGCGGATTCCCCAGAGAAGGGGGAATCTCTAAGAGGTGGGGGGCTGGACCCGAAGTTTCAAACATCCGGGCGTTCCTACGTATCCCATAAGGATGAGAATCAAGCCACACGTAGTTCTTGAAGCGCGGCGCAACCCAATCGGGCACCAGCGCGGGGAAGAGTGCAGGTCTGACCCTCGCACACAGAAGGAGCGGCATTTGATGTTTCTTGTTTGTCCTTAAAGATGAATGGTTTTTCTTTGTGCGGTGACATGCCTGTGATTGAGAAATATCTGGAGTCGCCACAATAATCAAGCCACGGAATGCATTGATGAATGGCGTGGATATTAACCAGCGCCCAACATGAGTGTCCCCTGAGGAGAACATCACGATGCAGTGCCGTTTCTCGTCTGGCGGCCAAGACGATCACAGTTTACGGTCGTGTGGTAGGACCAGACAACACAGTTTAAGGTCGTGTGGTTCGGACCATGGAGGAATCCGCTTATCGCGGTACGGCGGACACGGCGGAGGTGGGAACATACCCAGCCCTGCGGTCACGCACGATTCCAGGAGAAGAGTCTTGGGATAGGGGTCTGCGTATGTCCATCACCCGAGGGGCAGAGATGCTAGCCTCCAGATATACTGGGCCCAGAACGCGATTGTTCGGGCGACTGCTTCCTCCTTATGGGGACGAGGGTCCAGCTACGCATGGCCCTTAGGGAGGATATCCGCATATATCCTTGGTGCTCAGATCATGGGAGCCTCGAACGACATCATTACCCTGGTTGGTCTGCCTAACGTGTAGAGGTGTACTGAAGGTCAGTATGAAGAGAGTGTCGAGATTCCACTACAACGCACAAAGGCGGAGTGTGATGAGGACTGTGCAACCAATGTTCAGAGCCTGAAAGAGCCGACATGGCGATCAAGGACGTTGCTGACCATATTCGCAACACAACATCCGATCGCGTCAGCCTAAGACGGGGCAAGCAAACGAGCATCGACCGCTCAATCGCAGGATTCATATCGATTTGCGGCCCAAGACCCGCCGGTAAATCGACCCGGAGCGGTAGGAGAGCACTGAGGAATCGTACCCAAACCGCTAACGAGGATCCCTTTGAGTGAAGGCTCGAACAAGAGGAAGCGTGAGGCCTGACAAGCAACACATGACTTGTCGGGATTGAATCTGACACTACGAGTCATAGACCGAAGTACCCAAAACATGTTAACAGATCACCGAAAAGGGTCGGAGGACTCACCCTGAGAGCAACCAAAAGAGGGCAGATCCCCGTGATCAACCAAGAGACGGGGCTGGACCTGAAACACAAGCGTCCAGGCGGTCCTACGTATCCCATAAGGATGGGAATCAAGCCATACGTAGTTCTTGAGAGGCAGTTTAACGTCATGCAGGACGATGAGGGGTGTGAGGTGGTCCCACACACGGGGGAGGCATACGGCGCGGCCAGTAGACCAACGCGAATGAGGACATAATCCCCCGCTCACACGATACGCCAGGCACAAAAAGGAGGGGAACATGGGCCAGATGCCCGACGCGGGATAGAGATTCCCGGGAAATGGGGCTGGGCCTGAAACATGTATGTCCAGGCGGTCCTACGTATCCCCTAAGGATGGGAATCAAGCCGCACGTAGTTCTTGAAGTGCAGTTTAACGTCATGCAGGACGAGAAAGGAAGGGGGGAGCAGAAGGCATCCCCAAACGTGGGGGGCGTACAGCGTGGCGAGCAAACCGACGTGAATGAGGGCATAGCCCCGCGTTCACACCATACGCCGAACACCCGGAGGCAACTGGGCCAAGGGCCCAAGATGGGATGAAAACTCCCAAAGGATGGGGCTGGGCCTGAAACATGAATGTTCAGGCGGTCCTACGTATCCCATGAAGATGGGAATCAAGCCGCACGTAGTTCTCTAGGGGCAGTTTAACGTCATGCGGGATGGATGCTGAACAGTTTAACGTCTTGTAGCTCGGACGTAGTACAGTTTAACGTCATGTTGGACGAAACACTTGGCAGTTTAACGTCTTGCAGCGCGGACGATATGCTAGGCAGTTTAACGTCGCGCAGCTTGGACGTATGCAGTTTAACGTCGTGCATGACGTTATACACTCAGAAAAAGTACTGCTTGAGGAACCTAGCGTTGGTGGGAGGAGTGACACGCTCACCATCCATAGTCGCTAGGGAGTACGCGCCATTGGGATAAACTTTGTGGACGACAAGAGGTCCCTCCCACTTGGGCTCCAACTTGGGTGGCTTCCTACCGGGGATCATTGGCGCTCTTAAGGCTAGCACTAGGTCACCCTGCAGGAAGGTGCGGAGGCGAACCTTCTTATTGAAAGCTCGAGTCATTCTGCTTTGATGCCTCTCCAAGTTGTGCAAGGCGCGAAGTCTATTCTCATCCAGTGCTTCCAACTCGACTAGACGGGCTTCAGCAACTCTGTCCGGCGCTTGCTGTTCGTAGACCGCAGTGCGCAAGGACGGCAACTAGATCTCAATGGGAAGGACGGCCTCAGCTCCATACACCAGGGAATAAGGGGTGATCTGGGTGGAATTGCGAGTCGTCGTCCGATAAGCCCAGCGGGCGTTGGGGAGCTTGTCCGGCCAACTCTTCTTGTTCTGACCAACCATCTTTTGCAGAATGTTAGAGAGGGTTTTGTTAAACGCCTCGATCTGTCCATTCGCCTGCGCATGATAGCGAGATGTATGGTTCGAGCGAATGTTATACTTGGCGTACAACTTCTCCAACTCGGCTGCCCGGAAATTGGTTCTGTTATCCGTGAGGATAGCGTGAGGCACTCCAAATCGATGAATGATGTTGGAGGTCACGAAGTCAGTGATCGAACAGGATTTGACCTCTCTGAGCGGAATCGCCTCTGCCCATTTGGAGAAGAAGTCCGTGGCGGTCAGAATGAACCGGCACTGGCGAGCTGTCGCCGGCGGGTAGGGTCCCACAACGTCCATCCCCCAGACTGCAAAGGGCCAAGAATACCTGGTGGTATGGAGAGGCTCTGGCGGCCAATGCACAAAGTTCGCATGAACCTGGCACGCATGGCACCTCCTGGCATACTCGATGTAGTCATGGATCATGGAGGGCCAGAAGTATCCCAACCTCCGAATCTGGTGGGACAGCTTCGGTCCAGTCTGGTGGGCGCCACATGAACCAGCATGAACCTCTTGCATGACTCGTGGGATCTCAACTCCCTGAAGGCAACGGAGGAGAACACCATCAAACCCGCGTTTGTCGAGGATCTGCTCCAGGCCGGGACTGCTCTGGAGGACAAACTGCGATGCGCGGCGTCGAACTCGCTCGCGCTCGGCCCGATCCGATGGAAGAATGCCATGTTGGAGGTACTCAACCAAAGGCGTCCTCCAATCATGGGCTGATCCGACTGCCATATCTGGGGTACTCGGGGCTCCGAGCATAGGGGCAACCGTGGTGAGACTACTTACCAACGGGCCGCGATCTTCTTCCGGGATAACGGGAGCGATGAGCCTGCGCCGCGTCACGCGGACGATCAGGTTGTCCTGTTCAGGCTCTGCAAGTGACGCAGCAAGGCTGGCCAAAGCATCTGCTCGACCGTTCTGCGACCGGGGAATATGGACAATTTCTAGCCGAGAAGGGAATCGAGCCATCAGAAGGAGGGTGCACTCCAACAATGGCACAAGTTCCGGCTTCCTGACAACATAGTCACCGTTGATCTGCTTAACAACTAGCTCGGAGTCCCCTTTCACGCACAGATGGGGAACATCGATCTCGAGAGCTAACTCGAGGCCAGTGATGAGGGCATGGTATTCCGCCTCATTGTTGGTACAGCCCTCTGACAACAGGAAAGAGTATGGCAGCACGGCTTGTTCCGGGGTAATGAAGACGATACCCAAACCCACTCTGTTGAGCTTAGGATTATCAAGTCTTCTACCGGGGGGGCTCCGGGAGGCACCGTCAAAGTGCATCTGCCAGCATGGACCGGCATGATCGACCGAGAGAATGGTCTCATCAGGAAAGCCTAGATCCAGCGGCTGATCCGCGGAGGTCAGGTGAGCTGCCAGAAAGTCTGCCAATGCTTGCCCTTTGATGGCCTTCTGAGACACATACCTGATGTCGAACTGCTGGAGAATCACAGCCCACCATGCTAGACGGCCAGTCAACATAGGCCGGCTCAGGATATATTTCAACGGGTCTACCCGAGAAACCAACTGTACCTCATGGTGCTGCAAGTAGTGCCGTAGTTTCTGTACGGCAAATACGAGCGCCAGGAAGCTCTTCTCGATGGGGGAATACCTAACTTCCGCATCGAGGAGCATGCGACTGAGGTAATAGAGGCTATTCTCCGTTCCCTCGTTGTTCTTCTGGGCGAGAAGGGCACCCAGGGACCGTTCCAGGGCGGTCACATAGAGGACCAGCGGCTTCCCGGATACAGATGGCATCAGAACCAAAGGTTGAAGCAGGTACTGCTTCATTTCCTTGAAATCGGTCTGACACTCTTTATCCCATACATAGGTGGAACCTTTCTTCATGAGCCGAGAAAAGGGCTTACACTTGCCGGCCAGATTCGCGATGAATCGGCGTATATAGGCTAAGTGGCCTTGGAACCCTTGCAGTTCCCGGATGGTACCTGGGGGAGGCATTTGGCTAATCGCCCTGATTTTCTCTGGGTCGATCTCAATACCCCGGTATCTTACCACAAATCCAAGGAACTTTCCGGAGGTGACCCCAAAGGCACACTTCAACGGGTTCATCTTCAGGCAGCGAGACCGGAGGAAGCCAAACACTTTCTCAAGATCTTTGAGATGGTCCTGACGCTGGCGCGATTTGACAACCAAGTCGTCGACGTAGCATTCCACCAGCGTGCCGAGGATTGGCTTGAATATGCGGTGCATCGCCCGTTGATAGGTGGCACCTGCATTCTTCAGGCCGAAGGGCATGACCCGGTAACAAAAGATACCTTGGGGGGCCCTGAAGGCAGTGAACTCCTCATCCTCAGGGGCCATCAGAATTTGGTTGTATCCGGAGTATCCATCCATGAAGGAGAGGGCTTGGAACCCTGCCGTGGCATCAATCAACAGATCTGTCACTGGAAGGGGAAAATCATCCTTCGGACAGTGGCGGTTGAGATCGCGGAAGTCGATGCAGACTCTAATCTGCCCGTTCTTCTTCCTGACCGGCACAATGTTGGCCAGCCATTTGGGGTACTGAACTTCCCTCACGAAGTTGGATTTGATAAGCTTGCCAACTTCGGCCTCAACCATGGCACCGTGGGACGGGTGCATCTTCCTGGGAGGCTGCTTGAACCCGCGATGGTTCGCCGGGAGACCAAGGCGGTGGACGGCTACCTGAGGATCTAGCCCCGGCATCTCGTCATAGCCCCAAGCGAACACATCACGGTGCTGCCTGAGAAAGTCCACGTACTGCTGCCGCTCCTCAGAGGGCATGGCGGCACTGACCAATGTGGGTCTTGGATCGGCCTCTGTTCCAAGGTTCACCTGTATTAACTCATCGACTGTGGCGGGGACGCCCTCCTCAAAGGCTGGGGGTGCATCTTCCACGTCCTCTCCACTCGGGGAGGGATCGTCCATGGGAGAGACTGCGTTGGAAACTGCATTGGGGCTACCAGATCCTGCTGGGCCACTGGTGCTGGCGCGGGCGGTCGCGTTCATCTCATCAGGAGACTCGCGGGCCGTCGAGACCATGGCGACGTCCAACCGGTGAATCGGGAGGACGTAAGCGTCATCCAGACTTGCCCAGGGATCACTTGCAATAGCGACAGGCTCAACCACACCTGCCAGGATCTGCTTATCCTTGCTCTTGTAATAGTCCGCGTCCAGATAGCGGGCTTCACATGAGGCAAAAGGAGAGGCATCTCCTTGAAGCACGCCTACTCGACCATTAAGGGAGTATTTGAGGCATTGGTGGTATGACGAGGGAACCGCCACGTGAAGGTGGAGCCATGGCCTGCCCATCAATGCGTTATACGCAGTGTCCTGAGAGACTACCATGAATTCGGTGTTGGCAACCAAGTCACCGAACTGGGTCTTCAAATGTATCTTTCCGACCGGGGTTTGCTCGGTGCGGTCGTACCCCTGGATCCTGAGGTCGGAGGGAATCAAGTCATCCTCAGACAACCCCAATCTCCAGAGCGTCCGAGTTGGAATCAGGTTAATCCCGGACCCCGTGTCGACAAGACAGCACCGGACTTCAAGGCCATTGAACTGGCCATTGACATACAGCGGACAGATATGTCCCTGTATAGGAGGGTCTTCATCCTTACCAGAGAACGAGATAACTGCCTGACATTCGGCGTCCTCGATCGTTTCGGCGTGAAAGGCCTCTGCAGCCGCAACCTCTATCTCAAACTGGAGGGGGCTTTTCAGGGCTTCACCGAGTGCCTCGCGCATCTCAGATGACATGAGCAGAGCCTCAAGGATGGAGAGCCTTGCTGGGATGTCGGCCAAGTGCTTCAGGACATCATACTTTTTGGCCAAGCGCGATCCCCTGGTTGCAGGAGGTTGCTCTGCGGTTGGCGGCATGACGGGCCTTGCCGGTTGGATTGGCGGCCGACTGGTACTTGGAGCATCTCGCTGTTCACTGGTTGCAGTCCGGGAAATGGTCACCGTACTGGGGTCAGGAGGCCGGGATGGACCCGTGGCAGGGCGGAGCTGGTCGTAACGCGGCTGAGGCGGTTCTGCCTGGTCCCACACCACAAACAGCGGCGGAGGCGAATCTGTCATCCCCGAATGGGGGGGCGGCGCACGTTGTGCTCGGTTTTGAGCCTGCTGCCTAGTCTCAGTGGCGTGCACGGCCTGGCTGGAGGTACCAATGGCTGTGCCCCGGCGACTCCTGCTGCTGCGGTTCTTCCGACGGTGGCGACGACCGGGGACACTAGGGAGGTCCACCTGGTGTTCTTCAACGTCGGGAACCGAAAAGGGATTTACCAGCTCGACGGTGTTAACCGAAGCGTACCCAATACTGTCATCGGACGAATCATCCATCACCGGGCGGATCCGAGGAGGGACCCCCATCTCCGGGGGCATGAAATCGCCGAGAGTGCGGGATAGTGGCGGAACTGGCGGGGCGCGCTCTTCCTTCTTGCGCTGCCGTCGTTTGCTCTTCTTGGAAGAGGCAGGCTGGGACGACGATGCCGAAGCAGCACCTGCAGATTCTAGGGGCTCAGGCTGATTCAAGCGCGCACGGATGATTCCATGGGCGCGAATGATCGTCTTGCAGGCCATCCAGTTATTATACTTCTGGGATCCGAGGTCGGAGACCAGCTGCCATTCGTCCTCGTTGCCACTATCGTCATCTGATCCCACGAACACGCCCGCCACTTGTGCCGGAGCTGGGCCCAACCTGATTACATTGTTGTTAATCTGGTCTTGGAGCCAATCCTTAAACACATAGCACCGCTGGATGGTGTGCCCCAGGGCCCGATGGTAGGGGCAGTAGCGGGGGTTATTCGTAAGATGTGCCTCCTCTGGCCTCCAACACTCAGGCAGTCGCACAATCCTCTGCTCCAGGGCGCTCCGGAAATAACCAGGGACCTGATCCTCGTGGAATGAGTAAGTCAGGTGTCGCGGGCCCCTGGGAGCGTGGTCTTGACGAGGGGATGGAGGGGCCGGCTGAGGAGGTGGACCCTGATTATCTCGCCTGGGTTGCGGCAGTACATTACGCGGAGGGGCCGGCCGGTTCTGAGGCTGCCGCTGCTGGGCCGGGAACTGAGCCCGTGGAGGCGGATTCCTGTGAGGCTGTGGAGCTGGCCTCGCCGGCAGCGGCTCCAATGGCCTGGGGGCCTCTATCTGGGCGACAGCAGCGGGCTCAGCCCTGCTGACTCTCCTTGCAGGAATCATTGGAGGCAGCGGGTGTGCTTGGCTGGCCTGTTGCAGGGCTTCCTCAAGACGTTGAGCTTTGTCTGAGAAGTCCCTGAACCCTCCGGGGTAATTTTGAGTGATCAGGGAAGGGACCAGCTCGGTCTTGACGTTCCCGACGCACATTGTTAGCAACTGCTCCTGAGTCAATGGCATGTCAAGGGAATACGTGAGACCCTTCCATCGGGCGACGAAGTCCGCGACTCGCTCATCAGGCCTCTGCTTGCACTTGAAGAGGTCTGCGATACTTGTCTTCCGGGTCGTGGAACTGAACTGGTAGAGGAACTGTCTACGGAGGTCCTCCCAGCTGGTTACCGACCCGACGGGGAGCTGGCTGTACCAGAAAAATGCTGGCCCTTCCAGTGTCTGAACAAAGCAGCGAAGCTTAGCGGCCTCTTGCTGCGCCGGAGTCCCCAACATAGGCCCGCACCTCGAGTTGAAGTGGGCTAAATGCTGTGGCGGATCTCCAGTCCCGTTGAAGGGAGCGAAAGTGGGGTTGCCGAATCCCGGAGGCGCCGGCATGTCATCCACCCATGCTGGGTAGGGCTTGCCGTCCGGTGGGATCGCCACCTGCCGAGTCTCCAAGGCCTCCAAGCGGGCAATGAGTGCCGCCATCGGATCGTCCGGGCATGGGTTCCAGTCCTGGCGAGGATCTCTAACCACGAGCGCATTGCATGGCCCTTCAATCGGGTCGTCGACCGGGTCGTCGAACTCGGCAGCTCGTGGGATGGCGGGCGGAGCGGCCCTTGGGGCAGCGGGAGGAATCCGAGCGGGGTCTCTCAGGTAGTCACGCCGCTCGGGAGGGTGTGGCGAAACATACCGCGCCCTCTTGCCATAGGCAATGGCCTCTCTCCTGTCGGCGAACACGGCGTAATCACGGTTGCCCGGGAGAGTCTCGTCGAGGAGCGGTTGTTCCGGTCCCTGCTGTCCTGGCCTAGGATCACCGTAGTCAGGCTGCCGTTCTGCAGCGCGCTCGGCGAGGAGCTGGTCAACCAGCTTCTTCTGTTCGGCGAGCTGCTGACGTAGCGTAGCCTTCTCGGGATCCTCCTCTGCCCTCTGCATGGAGGCAGATGGGTCGGCGGGCTTTATAGCCTCGCTGTGCTCTTTTCCTTTGCTGACGTTTCGGCTCAACGTCAGTGCTTCAGTGGGTGCGGGGAGCCCCAGGAGGTTCCTCTGATGACGAGTGACTCTCATCGATGGCTCTGAAGACGGCTTGTCTTCGGGGGGGAAGCCCCCGTCGAGAAGTTCCAAGTCGTTCCCCTCTCCCGACAGGTCAGCCATATTGACCGTTTCTGTCCCTGGGGATATACCCTCAGGGCCACCCAGCGAATCGGGCTGTCGGCGAATCACACTGAAGCGTAGGGCAGCGTACTGCCCCCATCCACGAATATACACGTGGGGAGTGGCTTCCTCGATAACTTTGCGGAATACTTTAAAACACTCAACGCATCGTTGTTGGAGGGCCTCGTGGTGCTCAAATGACCCGGGGTGCCGAGCCGCGGGGAGCATGGCCAGGTCAATTTGACGGCACTGCTCACCAATATCCTCCAGGTGCACTTGACTCCCGGGGTATGGCATTTGTAGGCGGTGAAGACAGGAGCGAGTCTCCCGGAGAGTTCGGCAGAAGCATTCGAACTCATCCGGGGTGAGCGATTCGGGTGCATCAAAGCCCGGTCCTGCGACTGGCCAAAACTTCTCAGGGAAGTGGCTCTCTGCAAGGACGGTCCAGAAGCTCGACGACTCAAACTCGGGACCCAGATCTCCTTGGTCCTCTTCAATGGCTGGGAACGGACGGGGAACCGGCAGTGGTGCCGAGGCGGGCCGCCGGGCTGACGGGCTGGCCGACGGTGAATACGGCGAACAGGCCGATTGGCCTCCATATCCCGGGCCGCCCTCTGAGGGTGGCGGTTCCCTAGCTACCACATCACGATAGGACGGTCCGGTGAGCGAACATCCTGCCGTAGCATCGGTGCTCGCCGAGGGTGCACCAGATCGTGGTTCGACCGTCGGTCCCCAGAAAAAGTCTCCGGCTTCTCCGACCGAGACGGAAGGCACTTCCGGAGGGGCCGGTACCAACCGCAAGCTTGATCCTTGGGGGTCTACCAGGCCCTCGTTACTCCGGATATACCTTCGGAGAGAAGCGGGGATCACATCGATCTCGCTCTCGGGGAGCACGAGGCTGACGTGCCGCATTCCTACCCCTGCCCTTGACTGGCGGGATTGGGGAAAGGGCTCTGTCGCCGAATCGTACTCCGCCTCTGAATCAGAGAAGCGAACCGGTCGGATCTCTGTCCGGAATTCCGTAACATTCTTCCCTCGGCGTCGACGCCTTGCCTTCCTTCCCCTGGGTGGTTCTTCGGGGCAGGGCTGATCTCTGTCCTGGCGTCCTCCGGCCGCACTGGTGTTGGGGCCAAGAGGACTGGAAACCAAGGTGCGAGGGGCACCGGGACAGATATCAAAGGGGACGCGGGGAGAGATGATTCCGGGCAGGCCTCCGGGCCGGGATCGGAAGGTGGGATGACCCATGCCTCCTGGATCGGCCACACAGAGTAGATCCCGCTGGTGAATAGCGCTACCGCTAGGTGGTCCGCGGTGGCTACTGCCTGCACCAGCAACCGGGAGAGTCGACCCAACCTGCCTTTGGGGCGGTCGAGGCCTCGATCCAGGTCGGGCATAGAAGTTCCCCTGCTCAGGATGCGCAGGGGCCTGGCGACTGGAGCCAACAGTGGCTTGGGCCAATGCGGCCGCTGTTGCTAGGGCCCCAAGGTGGGCATCCTCTTCCGCTCGTGCCCGACGTTGGCGTCGGGACAGACGAGTCGGGATGAGCGGCGCGGGCAGGTGGAGAGCCCGCTCTTCGACTTGAGAGGCCTGGCGGTGGTGTCGCCGTGGCCTGGCGGGAGTCCTTACCGTAGATCCCTGGAGCGAATCCCGGATAGGGTGATCCCGGGCATCTTCCACCTCATCCGCATAGGGAAGGGAACTCTCAGAGCGCTCCGGGGATAAGCTCCCGAAGCGGTTGGACGTTGAGGTAGGCAGCGGTGCCTCCCTGCGCGGCCCTCGGGGGCGGCGGTGGTGGCGAGGTGCAGCCTCCTCAAGGTCTAGGCGAGCCATGTCCCTAGTGGGGATGACTCCCTCTTCCTCATATCTCCGCACCAGGGTGTTGATCACCCTTCTCTGGATGACCTCCGAGGGGGAGAGAGGGCGTGGTCGTCCCGCAATTGCGGCTGCTGGGACGGCCGTGGAACGGGCGGGACCACACGGAGTAGCCGCGTCGGTGTTTCCCCTACCTCTGCGCCAGTGGGCGGGCGGTGATCGGGCACTGGATCGGGCGACCTGATTTCTGAAAGAAGGGGGAAGGACCCATTAACACTGACAGGAAAAAGGAATCGACAACCAACCACTAGCGCCACGACGCCTTCCGTGGGGGGAACCCAGGCCCTCGACGTTGCGAGACGGAGTGCCCGATGTCCCTTCCCCAGCCCCTGGCGGGTAAGACTGAATGCTTGGCCGGGCAACATGCCGGTCTTCCAACACCTCTGAAAGCCATCGGTCCTCGTATCGAGGAGAAGAGATTCACGTCGGGTTCACCATTTTTCTGTTTCGGTGCAGATGTGCGTCAGGTTACGCTGTTCCGCCAGGACGCGTTCGCGCGTGCACCCGTCGACCCGAGGGGATGGGCGCGCGGCTTGTGGTCCCGCAGTCCCGCATTCCAAAGGCGGGCGACATCCGTCCCTTATTCAGGGCCGTCTGATCCTTGATCGAAACCGGGATGATGGGATGTCGGCTCCTCCTTCCTTGGACGTCTCCTCAGAACTCGTCGCCTAATCCGGGTCTCCCTCATAGATTTAAGACATGCTCGTGAATCTCGTTCCCGGCACCATATCTTCATGGACACCGGTTAATTACGCTGCTTCCGCCCGGACGCTCCAAGGAGTCTGGTCGGGGCAGCAACCTGCGGTGAGGAGGCCGGGTGGCTCTGGGTGCTGGGGGCGTGTTGTAACACTGCGGCTCTGCACGTCTGTCTTCCATCCCTAATAGGGCTTCTCGAAGGCACGATGACCTGAGGCATCCTGCACTGGGTGCGGGGAACTGTGTCACCTGAGGTTTTCCTCAGCTTCCCATGTTTAACACGGGGTACGCCGCGAGTTTAACGTCCAGCGGGGACGGCATCGGACTGATCAACACGAAGAGTGGATCAGATGACAGAACCCCTTGCGGGGAACCTCCGACGCTGGGGCCAACACATGGGCGGCTTCCCAAGTGATATGGAGTGGAGTGAAGTGGCATGACCCCACCGGGATGTGGCGGCCCGGGTAAGGATCAGGATGGATGATGGAGTGAAGAGCTTGGACCCCATAGGGGCTTCCTACGTACCGCGCGTTAGCACGGATCAAAGTCAACGTAGTTCGGGTATACAGTTTAACGTCATGCTGGACGTCGGCATGCCGACTCACGAAGGGGTCGAGGCCGCCGGGCGGAGGATTGAACCGAACCACCTCGCACAGAGGGGGATGGAACGGCCGGGTGGATCACAGTTTCACGTCATGCTGGACGATAAAAGGAGAGATGGAAAAAGGGGCTGTGGGGAGGCACAGTGGAGATACACATGGGAAGTCTCCCACAGGGGCGGATTCATAGGTGAATCGATGCAAGCGTGAACCCTGGAGGGGTCCACTGATGGACGAACCGACGTGAATATGACCGAGACGACCTGGTGGTGGGCTTGAACCTCAGGGAGGTTTCCTACGTACCCTGTTTAGAAGACAGGGATCAAAGTCCACGTAGTTCATTCTGTCAGGACTTACGCACTTGAGGCAGCCCGGATGCGGCAAAACTCAGTTGGAAGGGACTTGGACCGAATGTAGGAGACACCTCGATCCCAGTCACACCCTCTACTGGCTTCGGCAGTGGGGGAGCGCAATGGAGATACACATGTGCAGCCCCCCACAAGAAACTAGGGGTTTGTAATACCCTACCCCCGTAGGGAAAAGCCGCTCCCATTAAATCGTCCCTAAAGAGGGGCAATCCAGAAATCCCTGCAGAGACGAGCGGGTGGGGGCCACATCCAAACCGGGGGGGGACCCTGCGTGCGAGGCACGAGATCGGGTGATGCGGACGGTTTAACGTCTTGCCGGACGAAGTAAAGTTTAATGTCGTGTGTTGAGGACGAAGCGGACGGTTTAACGTCTTGCCAGACGAAGTACAGTTTAACGTCGTGTGCTGAGGACGAAGCGGACAGTTTAACGTCTTGCCGGACGAAGTACAGTTTAACGTCGTGTGCTGAGGATGAAGGTGCTTGGCAGTTTAACGTCTTGCAGCACGGACGATAGGGGCTAGGCAGTTTAGCGTCGTGCAGCTTGGACGTAGTATAGTTTAACGTCATGTTGGACGGATGCAGTTTAGCGTCATGCGGGACGAATGTGCAGTTTAACGTCATGCTGGACAAATGTGCAGTTTATCGTCATGCTGGACGTTGGTTGCCGCCGATGGGTCCGTGTCACTTCGCGCAAGCCTGGAGGGCCGCACGGGAAGACAACGCACGGTGCGGGCACCCAGGATGAAGATCATCGGGCGCCACGCAGGCGGGTACCCTCAGGGGGTCAAGGGGGGCGACCCTGGCGGATTGCGCGCAAAAGAGGAGCTTTGCGCACAAAACAGCAGGTCGGCGCGCAAAATGGCGGGCTGGCGCGCAATCGGGCCAGCCCTTTGCGCGCGGATGATTGAGATTGCGCGCACCGGGCTTCGGGTAGCACGCGGGGGCAACGGCTCATTCTCTAACGAATGGCCACTTTGAAAATGGGGGGTGCGCGCAATCGGGCTGGATTGCGCGCACCCGGGGGAAATTGCGCGCAAGAGGCTTCTTTTGCGCGCAAAGGCCTTCGGGTTAAGGATTATTCAAAGGAAAGGAGCCAAGGGGATTGCGCGCGAAGGAGAACCGCAAGGCTCTATTGCGCGAAAGAAAGGAGGTTACTTGAAGATCGGCATTGCGCGCAGAAGGGGTTGGATTGCGCGAACGAGCGACGCTTCGGATTCTGGAAACCTTCAAAATGTCGGGGGTCGCCTTATATTTATAGGCAACCCCGGGCACGGAATCCGGTCGTCAGGCGCGGAATTCCCATCGCGGGCGCGGAATCAGGACCCGGCGCGCAAGGGAGCCGCGCAGGCCACGGGCGCGAAAAATAGCGCGCCGGCCCAGCGCATTGCGCGCATCCCGGGAGGATTGCGCGCCGCGACTCAACTTTGCGCGCGGGACTCTGAAATTTCGCGCAAGTCCTCCGGGCCCTCCAGAACGTGCTTCTGACTCCAAATATCACTTCGCTTTCCGCATCCGGAGCTTCGTTTGGGAACAACGGACTTTTCCGGCGTCTAAAGTGGGTTTGGGGTGTTAGACGACTAGTTTTGGAAGAGTACACTCCCATGTGAAATATACGAGGAAACACGCCGTGTAGTTATAATTCACATCATGTAGTCCTGTTTTGTAAAACATAAAATTTTCTTTTCCTTATTCCCTCATTAAAATTTCGGTTATTAGTCCTTGATAATCTTGATCTAAGTCGTGTGTTTGACATTGTAGAGTCATGTCTCCGAGAAGACCTCAACTTGTTCGACAATAGAGAAGCAATGAGTATACACCATAGATGGTAGGACACATGATACTGTTCGATCCTTTAGTAGATCCAGATGCTGTGCTAGCCGTTATACTAGACACAGGCACTAATACGCAGTTCCGTGAAGGCGTCATGCGGTTTATGCAGACCTGTCAGGGAGTACTGCCGACTGCCACATCTATGGATGAGCTAAATCGTTTATTTTAGTAGCAGCATCCACCTAAGTTTTCTAGAGATGGTTGAAAATAGCCTCCAGAGTCTTGGCTGGGGTCTTTGCAGACTATTTTAGAGCATCTAGAGATGGCATCATGGAGGAGGTTCAAGCTCGCTACATATATGTTGCGTGATTCCACCAAGAGAAGCTGGGATGTTACCATCCCCATTGAGCGTCATAGAAACATGGCTTGGGATGATTTCAGGCAGTCATTTTTTAGTTTTTCTTTCTAGAGACGCTGACTGATGATAGAGTTCGAGAGTTTAGGAGTCTGCAGTAGGGCGCCATGTCAGTGATCGATTATTCTATTCGCTTAACCGAGCTTCAACTTTTTTCACCCGTTCTGGTGGGTGAAGAGGCATTTAGGGCTAGAGGCTTTGAGGATGGTCTTCGGTGTGAAATCCGAGCGATGGTAAATGTTTTCAGGTTCCCTTCCACACACGCTATTATGAAATAGGAACTAACTACTGAGAGGAACCTACGGGAAGCTAGTGGTGTGGTCCAGGGCAGCTAGACACTACTTTTTTACTATTTCTACCGGTAAGAGGAAGAGGAATATTAAATTCTCTCATGGTGGTAGTACTAGTCAGTAGAACTCTTCAGGTGGCCTGGTCATTTGATACAAGTGTGGTAGAGAGGGGAACAAGAGACCTTAGTGTCCACGAGACCCAATGGAGTGCCATGCTTACGGCAAGATGAGTCTTCTCCAACTTTTTTTGTGGGGTTTCCAGTAGTGGATAGTAAGAGGGGCTCTTTGCAGACTCTGCATACAGGAGCAGGACCAACAAATTCTTACCAGTCAGGAGATTGTGATACATCTGGATGTACTGGTAGAGGATGTGGTCGTGGCCATGGTAGCCAGATACTAGGATCTCAGAGGAAGCAGGGTGAGTCAGCTCAGGGTAGCCAAACAATGTTGTAGGGTCGTGACACTGGGCAGGCTTATGCAGTGCAACAGACCCAACCAGAGCATGATCCCAGACCTTCCACTATGAGAGGTATTATTCTAGTTTCTTCTGTTTTATCTTCTGCACTTTTTGATACTGGTTCTAAACATAGTTTTATATTTTTGGTTATTGTGGAGAGCCTTGGTCACTGTGTTTCTTCTTCTTCTGATGTTATGATGCTAGACACTCTATTGGGGATTTGAATGGCTAGTGTGCATCAGTGTAGGGATATCCCCTAGAGGTTGATGGGTGTCACTTTCTATTGAACCACTATGTCATAGAGATGACGAGTTATGACTTCATTTTCTGGATGGACTGGTTGTCACCCTTTCGAGCCTTGGTAGATTGCTATCGATGCAATGTGAGTTTCACAACACTATAGGGAAAACAGTTTCTATACCAGGGTGAATAGAATCTCTAGGCAATCCGAGATGGACCCGAGCATTGTGGGAGAGGTGGAATGATATTCCTAATTTTGAGCTTATATCAGGATAACTAGAGAAATTTCCAAAATTATTTCCCTCTAGTTGTTTATCATTTCAGGGATGTCTTCCCAGATGACTTTTTAGGTCTTCCTCCAGAGATAGAGGTGGATATCTCTATTTAGCTTATTCCGGGTGCAGCACTGGTGTCTATTCCTCCTTCTAGGATGTAAACACTAGTATTGAAGGTTATCAATAGGTAGTTAGAAGCGTTTTAGGCAGAGGGTTTCATCCGACCGAGTAATTCTCCTTGGGGTTCTCCTATTTTGTTTGTTAAGAAGGCAGATGGTACCCTCAGACTTTTTGTGGATTATCGGAAGCTGAACCAGTTGATGGTTAAGAACAGGTATCCCTTGACGAGGATTGATAATATTTTGGATCAAATTCATGGATCATGAGTGTTCTCAAATATTGACTTGAGATCTAGATATCATTAGTTAAGAATTAGACCATCGGTTATAATGCATACATTTTTTCAAAACAGATATGGTCTATACAATTATTTGGTTATGCTGTTCGGACTAACCAACATGCTTTCAGTTTTCATGGATCTGATGAATCGTCTGTTACACCCTTATTTGGATCTTTTGTGGTAGTCTTCATGGGTGATATCTTGGTGTAATCACACACTCGACATGACCATTCCACCCATCTTGAGATCGAACTTAGAACACTAAGAAATCATCATTTATATGCTATGCTCTCAAAATTCCACTTTTGGATGGACGAGATACACTTCCTGGGTTATTTTTTCTTAGAGGAAGCAGTAGCAGTAGACCCAGAGAAAGTGAGACAAATAGTCTCCAGGGAACAACCTAAGAACATGTTTGAGATACAATGTTTCTTGGGGATGGCTGGTTACTACATGAATTTTATATAGCATATATCCCACTTAGCAGTTCCATTGACGGGTTTGACTAAGAAGGGCGTGATGTTCATTTCGTCAGAGGCTTGTGAGACAGACTTTCAGAATCTGAAGGGATGGTTGACGTCAACACCTATCCTAAAACTTCCAGAGCAAGGGAAGAGCTATACAGTTTACTATGATGCATCAGGTATTAGTCTAGGAGCTGTGTTGATGTAGGGCGATCAAGTAGTTGTGTATGGGTCTTGGCATTTGAGGCCACATGAGACGAATTTCCCGACAAATGATCTCATGATGGCTGCAGTTGTCCATGCTTTATTCTATAAGAGACATTATCTATTGGGAGAACATTTTTTGGTTTTTACAGACCACAAAAGTCTCAATTATATCTTTACGCAGCGTGACCTGAATCTGAGACAGCGAAGGTAGGAAGAATACCTTCAGTCCTACTATTTTGAGCTTTCCTACATACCTGGTAAGGGTAATGTAGTTGCAGATACACTGATTAGGAGGACTTAGTTACAGGCAGTGTAGGAGGCCAGTGGTGAGTGGCAGCTCATGGATTTGTTGTCTGAGATGCATTTGGAGGTGCATGATAGTTCGGGAAAAACCTGTCTTTCTTCTTTAGATGTGACTTCTACCCTCTTAGATAGAGTGAGGATGAGACACCTATCAGATTCAGAAGGCCTAGATCTACGAGAGTTGGTGGAAAGTGAGGACCCTCCATTCAGTTGGACGATATGAAATAAGGTAGTACAGCATGTCCATGGATGGGTGTGGGTTCCATGGGACATGTGTGAGTAGATGATGTGGGAGTTTCATGCTTCAGCTTGGGCAGTGCATCCCAGAGTTATCAAAATGTATTGTGACTTGAGACGTTTTTATTGGTGTCCGACTATGTATAGATAGGTAGCTGGTTTTTCTACAAGATGTTTCAACTATCTGCCGGTGAAGGTGGAGCATCAGAGGCCAGCCAAACTGTTACAACAGCTACCCATTCTAGATTGGAAAAGGGGTTATGTAGAGATTGATTTCATGACCATGTTACTGAGGTCACCTCGAGGAAATGATGTCGTGTGGGTTGTTATGGGTAGACTGACAAAGGTAAAGAACTTTTTGCCGAACAAGGAGACCATCAGTATTGACGATCTCAAAAGGTTGTATATTTAAGAGCTTTTACATCATCATGGGGTCCCTCGTTATATTAGATCCTATAAGGATTCCTATTTTATGTCTCATTTCTGGTAGAGTTATCAGAGGGCACTAAGTGCACAGGTGCTTCTGAGCACAGCTTATCACACTCAGATTCATGGCCAGTTAGAGCATACGATACAGGTGGTAGAGTACATGCTACATGCATTCGTCCTAGACTTTGGAGGATTTTGGGAGAGGCACATACCCCTGGTGCAATTTTCCTATAATTTTAGTTTTCAGAAAACTATTGAGATGGAACATTACGAGGCATTATATGGTAGGCAATGACAATCAACCATGTGCTTGTTGGAGGCAGGTGAGGTAGCTTTACTAGGACCACATATCGTGCAGGAGACTTCAGAGCAGGTCCAGTTGACACAGAAGCGGATGGCTACCACACAGTTTCGTTAGAAATATTATGGTGATCAACACGGATGACCCTTATAGTTAATGGTCAGGGATCTGGTTTTCTTGGGAGTTTCACTGAGGTTGGGATACAGGAAAATAAAGAGACACAATAAAATTTCATCGAGGCATGTAGGGTCGTTTGAGATTCTGGAGAGAGTCAACCTGATTGCCTATCAGTTGTAGTAACCACAGAGGTACCAAGACATGCATGACATCAACCATGTATCTTAGTTGCGCCGTTATCACTCAAACCTATCTCATGCCTTTCAACCCTTGGAATTTGAGATTTTGGTTGATGCATCCTTTGAGTAGCATCTGATTCTTATTGTTAATAGGAGAATGTAGGTTTTTTGAAGCTAGTCGGTTCCTCCCGTTCGGGTGCTATGGAAGCATGACAGAGTGTAGGACAAAATATGGGAGTGGGAGACCGACGTACGTGCTCAGTGGAAAGAGTTGTTCACAACTGTATCTTCACCACCCTTGGAAGGGAAATTCAGTAATGAATTTCTTGAAGGTGTGAAGTTTGTAAGTCCTTGGTTCTTATTTTGAGGTACGATTTTCTTCTTTTCCCTTTTCCTTAAGTGTTTTTGAGAAAATAAGAAAAATGCAGAAAAATACTAGATTTTGTGGATACACACCTTGTACATTTCCACACACCATGTACTTTGGTCGTGTTGGATGAGTACACATGGTGTGTAGGCATGTTGGTGATAAAGGGTGTAAACACTGACTACATGTCGTGTTCTTAGTATTTACATGCTCTGTAATCAGTCGATAGTTGAACAATTATGTGGTGGAGGCTGCCACTAGTAGATCAATAGTACATGCCATGTAATCAAGAATACACACCGTGTACTCGTGTCGATAGATAAAATGTTATGCAGTTGAAGGAAGCCGCCAGATGAAAAATTTAAAAAACATGAAACATACACATTTTGTACTTGAGAGTACACTCCGTGTAGTTTTTTTCTGCTTATAATAGGTATTAGCCTCCTCTTTCGGCAGGGGAGGCTTTGAGTTCATCTTGGTGCAGGGAGATGAGGTTGCACTTACAGAGATCATTCGACCGCACACCGGGAACCTAAATCCTTATCGAACAGTCTCGAATGAACAGTGCGGGTGAGTTCTTCCCTATCCTTGTGAGTTTCTTACCAATTCATTCCTGAGGTAAAGTTATTTGTGTTTGAAGGAGTGAACCTTTATCCCAAATCTACATCATTCTTGGATTATTCAGGAGGCATCGTTCACATATACTGATCAGAGACGATCAAAGTAGGCGGTCTGGTGTTTAATTCCAATTGTCATGTTGTATTTGTTTATCATTGGCTACGCGCCCATGTCGGGGTGTCGTATGGATAATGACTTGAGTAATCAAATACCTTGAAATGCATATATAATTTAATGAATATGTATAACTACTATGTGGGATCATTTCTAGGATCCAAGGACACCCATGGGTGGGTTACCCCTATTTAGTTGTTTCTCCAGGATACTTGATGGTATTCCATTTCAATAAAATGTTATATGTTTTATTGAGAGGAGCTAATATGAATTGCATGATATGAATTGGGCTCATCCCGATTACCTATTTAGCCTGAGGGATGGGTTTGTTTACCCGAGGGTAGTTTTCTATTTAGCCTTAGGAAAATGATTCATATGACTGAGGACATTACATCCATGCCTGAGGGATATACCTCATTCCTGAGGGCAATACCTCATGCTTGAGGGAAATATTTGTTATTCCTTTGGGCAGTCACCTGCGGGTTTCGATTCTGATTACCTATGGGTAAATATTTGCATGTCCACGGACAAAGTTTACATTAGATATTCACTGTGGTGATTTAATATGTTTTACTTCCAAGATAAAGAAAATTCCTGGAATTAATAAATGTTTAATAATGTGGAAATGTAACTAGTAGAGATAGTTACTTTTTAGTATTTCCTAGTTTACTGCGTTTTATTATTGCACAGTGATGTTGCACAAATTCACTATCTCATGGAAACGAGCATTTGGTGGTTGCCTACTGGGATTTATTTTTCACACCTTGTTTGGGTCATGTTTAAGGCCTAAACAGATTATATTGCTGGATATGTGGATAAGGTCAAGGGTACCTATACATGTACTTGATTGTTGCATTGGAGTATGAGAGCATGAGATTGAGCTTAGGCTTGCGATGAAGTTGAGTTCCTACTGTGCTACTTCATTTTGCTTTTCTATGTTTGTTCCTTGTATAGTATCATTTCAGATTGCAGTGTATCTTGTTCTGGCAGATTCCGTAAACTTAGGGACATGTTGCATCCTTATATAGGTCCACTGGTTCTCTTTTACTTTAGTTGTCAATTTAGTTGTATATTGTTTACTGCTTCCACTGTTGTATGCTTATATATTTTGTTCTGATGCACTTCACTTTGACACATGAGGGAATAGTTTCCCCACTATTAGTCCTTGGCCTTTGCTGCTAGTCGGTAGCCTCTAGTGTTTGGGAAAATGCGCTGGAGGTCATGTGACCAACCGAGTTTGGGGCACCCATTGAGTGGGACCTGGATCTAGCAAATTACACAAAATAACCTCAAGTAGTTCATTATTGACATATATATCATTATATTGGTCCTTTGGAAGAATAATTTATTTCTAGGGATATTATATCATTTAATAAATATTATTTATTTTAAAAACTCATTTCTGTCAATTTTGACACTATTTAGTATTTTTTTGGTGAAAGTCATCACAACTTCATTACTTCGAAGAAAAGACATTTCATTAACCCTAAAATATCATATTCAATTATAAAATTTATGGATGGCATCAAAACATTGCAATTATATTTATATTAATATTTATAATACCATTTATTTGATTATTTCATTAAAAAGGTAATTACTCAATTATCATTATGTCATGAATAAATTTAATTATTTAATTTGTAAAAATTATAAATAAAATACCATGATGTAGGAAATATTTTTTTTCTTTATAATTAATATTTATATCCTAATTTATCTTATGTGTTGGGATAATTTTATATTGTTATAATATTATTTTTACATTTAATTACAATATTTACCTTTAACCATGGTAAATAAAATGAAAAATATACTATTCAGAAAAAAAATATTTTCATCCTATTGAACCACATTTTGATTTCTAATTTCAACTATGTATCTTTTATTTTTTAAATTAATCTCAAAGAATTGGTATAAATATATTTTATGAAATTTTTTAAATGTGCCTAGAAGGTGGGTAATTGTGCCTAGATGGTGGGTAAAAATACGTTAAAAAGATTCAATAAAATTTTATATATCTAATATTATAATAATATGACTCAAATGACTTAAATTATACTAATATATGTATTATTTATTTATTTTAAAATTATGATAAAATAAAAATGATTTATTTAAACGAAAAAGACGGTTTTTATCTTTATGATAGTGTTTTTCACTATTAATAAAAAAGTGAATGTTTTTAGAAAAAATTCAAAAAATACACCTGATGATATTTTTGATATTCATAATTAAAAAATTGTTTCTATTTTACCAAATTCAAAACATATACATTGCATTAATTAATTAAAAATTAATCCCTATTGTCAAAACCAGAAAGCAATTTGTTGAGATGTAAAAAATATCTAAAGATTTATATGTTATTATGTCCAATATAAATGTAAAATTACTTCAAATGACAAAAATTAAATTAAATGATAATAATATAATCTAATTGTATTTAAAAATCCTTAAAACATATAATTCAACTCTCTAAATTACTTTGATTAGAGAAATTGTTTTCAATTAAAATTAGGTATTTCATTATTATTAATAAAAATAAGAATGTTATTATAAAAACAACAAAAATTTATCCAAAATAAATTCATATGCCCCAATTCTAAAGAATAATTTCATTTTGTCTAATTAAATATATAAAAGGGTAAAATATTATATTTATAAAGGTTTCACCAAAAAATTATAGTAAGATTTCTTTTTTAAAAAAATACCTCTTTTATCTAAAAAATTGAATTTGTTCTTATATAATGTTTGAGAAAAAAATTATATGGATGATAAAATTATATGGAGTATATAAATTTAAAAATTCACTTAATACTATCCATCGCAATATTTTGAACGACGAGTTTGGTAAGTCATTGTGCGCTCGAACTCTGTGTTGTGTATAGTGCAAGCTACTAAATTACTTCAAATAGATAACGTACCATGAAATACTAGTGTGTTACATTGTCCCCTCTTTCAATAAATTGTGCCCTCACAATTTGAAAATTGTATTTCAAAATAAATGGTTTTAAATAGAAAATACAGTTGTGGAAAACCCACAATGGAAATTGGGTTAATATAATTTAGTCTTAATAAGAGAGAAAGGGAAATTAATATGTCACCACAGTATTATGACAACTAAAAGAGGAATATTGGTGGAAATTAGAGACAAATAATTGGAGGAAAAACATATATATTTTACAAGGAGTGATTGAGGTCATCAATCACAATCAAGTGAATAATAAATGGAATATTGAGGGCCTCAAAACATAAATCAATAATGATTTAAATATCATCGGTTCAACAAAAAATTAGGTTTTAGGATAACACATTTTTGGATTTAAGATCCCTTCCCTAATGTTTAAGAATTAATTTCTTCATATAATAAGAGGAATAAAATTACATGGCATGTATAGTTCCATCCTTCATCTAATTTCTTCGACAAACTCATCTTTTACTTCAATAGCCAATAGAACACAAATTTTTTCTATTTATCCTAATCGTATAGGGTTAAAAATATACAAATTTTATAATTCATCAATCAGACCATTTAAAAAAAATTATACAAACCAGGGAATCGCATAGGTAAGTGGTAGTTGATACACCCATGTCACACTTTGGTTTCAAGTTCAAGACTCACATCCATTCCAGACGTGATGGTTTGTCACCAAACCTCTGGGTTTTACTTTTTATAACAATCCAAAAATAATCATAAGAAATGTTTTAACCTCAAAAAAATATTATCCAATTTCCAACATAATATATTCCAACCATTAGACTTATCAAAAATAATTCAGTCCAAACTCACACTCCAAAATATATAAGAAAGGTAAACATAATGAAGATCTATTTTTCTACATAATAATATATGAATACCTTAATGATGTATTATCTTAAAACATGTTAACACCCTGAATTATCATAAAACCTTATTTGAATATGTATGTTCTCATTTATTCCTTCTGTAAAACATATAATTCTCGATATACTCCTCATATCAAAAAATGTTTTACCCTCCAACAATGGTTGAATAAACATACAATTAATTAGTTTGAAGGATGTCAAGAATATCCAATAAAATTTATCAAAATAAATCATCTCTTATTCCAAATTCACTAACCCTGTATCAGAACCATATTAAGGAATATTTTTTCTTCAGCCTTGTATTTTCATAATATATTAACTTTCTATTGAGTCAAATTTCATAGTACCATACAATCTCAAATCCTCAATGAAATAGTAATGCAGTAAAATACTTATATACTCTATAATTAATATAACTTGTAAATCTTTAATACACTTCTAAATTGAAACATTTCATTAATAACAACATAAGAACACTAATCATCCATCTTCATCTATGGTAGTATCATAATTTGATTATTATTCACTATTATCATTTGGGTTATACTCTGATGATTGGGACATTTATTTTTTTAGTGTCCCAAAACCTTGTAGATGAATTATTGTACATTTCATACCTTTTTCTTACCATTTCAATCACGATCATGGTTTCCATTTTATCTAATCATATAAAAAACTCCCATTCCTTTCAAGCTGTTCCCAGGGTTATTCTATCCACATTTATAAGATATGGGAAAATTCTTCTTTCAATTTCCCTTTAACCATATTTCTCTCTACCATCCTCTCCTTCTCTGGCTTCCCTTCAAATCCATATGTCTTAGTGAATTCTTTAAATATCTTATTAACACATGATACTATTTCATCATATAATAAGAATACATGGGAGACTAATTAAATTCTAAATGATCTCTTAAGAACCTAAAATATATGACCCCTCTTACAAATCATGCGTATTGGTGGAGATAAAATTCCTTCTAATGGACACCATTCCAAAAAGACAAAATACACTAGGTTAGATAATATTATAATGTATAATCAAAAAACTAGAAAAATTATCAACATTAATTGAAAATATTCACAAATCCAATCACATAATCATAAAAATTGTATCTTTTATATCAATTTTAATCATTAATACTTCTTAATGATTTGTAATGAAAATGGGAATTATCCTAAGAATATCCCCCGGGAGTGTCAAACTAGGTGTGCAGTAAGGCCCATTGTTGTCAACCCAGACACCCCGGTTCAGGACCGAAATATCTTTTCGGAGTTCTCACTCTTAGATACATCTCTACCAGAACCACAACCACTTGTAGTATCTAGATAGGGATGTATTACATGGAAAATCCACATAATATTTACATTACCCAAAAAAATTTATATTCTTCTATTCTAATCCTCAATGTTTATCTTTGGGTAGTCATTCCTAATAAGTGTTTTCTTATATCTATTTCCAAATATGATGTTAAACATCCATTGATACCAATTATAATGCCCCATCCCCAGAAGTCTTGAGTCGGAGCTTTATATTAATATATTGGAATGATTACAAGGAATCATGTCTTGAAGGACCGATTAGTTTAGCTATCCTGAAAAATATATACCATACATGAAAGCATAAATAATCATTTGATAACAAAATTATTCCCTTAGCTTAACCATGCATATCAATCATAATACACTTCTAGGAATCCTATAAAAATAAAAAATAAGAAAGGGGTGAGCACATATGCCCAGTATGGGTAAATAATTTATCATATGATATAATCATTTAAAGAAATATGTGTAATAAAAATAAAAAACATTAAAACATAAACATGAATATAATAAAGAAAAAATAAATAAAACATTACCATATAAACAACGACATGGAAATACAATTTTTTGTATAATAAAATTTAATAAAGAATTTCATAGCGAGGGAATGAATGATTCTGAACATCATAACCTCGTAGTCAAGGCCTCGTCCATAGACAACCAATAATAATTTGGTCAAGGACTTTTTTCAAGACACAAGATTGTCTCATGAGCCCTTCTTATGCACTAAGGGGATATAGAGGGCCCCCCATCACTTACTATGTCCAACTCATTCCTCATATGAAAAGGGTGAAACATAATATAAACATTCATATAAAAATAAGATTAGAAAATGTCAATACGTTAACCATAAACCCAGAATGGTATTAAAATAGCACATCTATAGTAAAAAATATCATAGTAGAAAGTTTAGGGAAGAACCCTATTTATTAAAAGGTTAAAAGAAAATCCCCTTCTGAATGGGATGGAACTCATTACATGACATAAATCCCCAAATCAAATAGAAACCACATGACATTGAGTCCCATGTAGTCCAAAGAGAATAAAAAAGTTTCCCAGAGGCCCAATGGCACAATAAACCATTACACAACCCATGATCTGTCATGGGACCAAATAGGCTCAAGCCTAGCCCCACACCCAAGTTCAACTCGCTCCCATCCGAGTGCCAGTCGATCATCGCCAACCGAAACATGTGCCACTATCCACGACCCATGTATCCCTTCACTCCGTCATCTGGAACCCATTCTGACCAGATTCGGGGAAAGACCAGATCTGGAGTAGATCAAAAGGGCTGACGCCATCACGAACCGCGACATGGGCGACGTTCCCCACAACCACCCGAATCAATCTCTTCTGCCACCTCCGTCCTCAAACCACCATCATCCCATATGAGAACCAAATCAACATCGCATAATTAAATGTCTGATCATCACCAACGCCAAGGCCCATGCCACCGATAAAACCCTCGCCAGTGCCGAAAACGAACCGAACCACTATGATAAAATGAACCTACTGCCGCTGAAGTCAAAAGATGAAACACATGAAAATTGAAATAAAAAAACCACCCTCCCGCCACAGATGAAATACGAAGCCAACCAGAAAACCTCCCAAACTGCCGTTGAGTTTCGTCGTCACACGATGATCCGAGAAGGTAAGAATGAAGCCACTGAGAAAAAAGGACCATCCCCGGGTCACTGAAGCAAAAAATCCGACACTGTTGAAGAACCCCTTTAGAAGAAAGACAACACCAGGAACACGCCGTGGATAAAGATGAAGATCGACTGAAGAGGATAAAACCCTAATCACGTCTTGGTGCTCTCGACTGAAGCTGAGATCCCTTAACATATCAGGTTTCATCAAAAATATCTTAACTCATCCAATAAAATATAAAATATTGTATTATTATAAATAAACCAGAATCATGAATAATATCTATTAAATGATATAGACACCTTTAAAAATGACAAGTACATCTCTTTAAAGAAGTATCAAATTTTCATGAAATCATTTAAAAGTCACACCATTTAGAAAGGAATACATTTAAAAGAATGTTTTAAATCAAAGTGTCTCATACCAAAATTATTCTTTTGAAAGTAATTAACAATTTAAAACATTCTTGTCCATATTTATAAATCCATAAATCCCTTTTGAAAACATGGACATTAAGGAGAATGATTTAGAAGAATAAATATCTCAACCATTTCAAATGATGATTTAGTCAAAGATTCTATTAAAATGAATCCTATTGAAAACTATCTTATGATAAATGTACATTGATAACCAAAAATTCCTAGTAAAAACATACACATAAACAATCTAGGATAATAATGTGATTTGGGAATTATCTCTTACCTTGTACATTCCTTTTGTCAAGGGTATGTTTAACCTATATTATAGTGACCACTATATGTTATTAAATTATAAAAGAACCAAATTCATATTTATGATATCATACTTGATTTATTTATGACATTATACAACAATTTTAAAAATAAATAACATGTTAAAATTACATTTCTGGTAATAATCACATTCTTTATCGTATGTGTTTTAACTTGTTATTCTTGACCGTATCACTTATATAATGACTTAATTTCTTCCATAATATAAAAAATAATTTATGTATCATATATATTCTGAATATATATATGTATAATATATAGGTATGTTAAATTTAAAACAGTGTTTATGGATATGGTAGGTTGTACGTACGCATAAATGTTATTTCCATTTTTTATATCTTATTGAACAAAAGTAAGTGAATGATATATTTGTAAATATATATATATATATATCCAGTAGAAATATTATTTCATTATTATATAATTAATAATAATATATTTTTATAATCATTTTTGAATGGTGACATGGAAATAAATCTTATTGCATCGTGGAGACGATAAGTCGTAAGTATGCACGAGCGACGATATCATTCTATTGATGGTGAAATCAAATTTAATTGGACGGTATATTATATATACAGAATTATTGACATGATATATTTAATATATACACTAATTATACTCATTATTATACAGATCTAAATAATGATGTGTTGAATAACAAACTACAGCATGATGTGGAGATGGTAAGCCGTACATATGCATGTATGGTGACTTTGTAATTCATAGGATGGACACGACAATTAACATGAATTAACAATATTTAAAATAACCTCATAGTATTTAGATGTTTTGGGAGTAATTATTTAGGTATGTAAACAACAATTAAATATATTTTGGATGATAAAAATATCTTTCAAAGAGGTGATGAAACAATTACCTCTATTTTCAGGTTCTTCCTTTTGATTTGAAAAAGAGTGCTCTATATGTTTAAATTATGATCAATGTAAGGCCTCTAGGTTTATGTGAGGTTAGTTTGGGTGATATTTCTGAAATGTTTGTCCAATAAAAATGGCATTGGAGGTGTGAATTTAAAATATGGGGAAGTGAACTTTTATAAAAGAGGTTAGGGGAACTTTAATAAGAGGTTCAAATATTAATTTACTCTAAAATGCATTGTGGTTTATAATAGATCCATATAGATTTGTTAGAGACTAAGGTAGGGATGAGTCAATATAATCTCAACCAATAGGTTTTAGAAAATTTTAGGTCACCATATTAACCTTATATTTTTTATTTAACTATTAGTTAAATAGTTTCACTTCTACCATGTCTTCTTGAATTTTTGAATTACATGGCTAATAAACATACTATAAAATTCCAGTAGAACTTCAAGTGTTTAATTAATGTCATATATATCATTATATTAGACATTTGGCATAATATTATATTTTTTGGAATATTATATAATTTAATAAAATAGTAATTGTTTTAAAAAATCATTGATGTCAGCTTTTACAATATTTAGTATTTGGCTTTTATGAAAGTCATCACAAACTTATTACATAGAAAAAAATACATTAAATGAACAATAACCTATAATATTAACCTAAAAAATTCTTGGATGGAACCAAAACATTTATATTATATTTATTTTAATATATATAACACAATTTATTTGATTTTTCTTCATTAATAAAGTAATTACTACATCATCTTTGTGTCATAAATAAATTTAATTATAAATATTCTAAAAATTATAAATAAAATACCATGATTTAGGAAATATTTTTATCATTTTAATGATTATATTTATCCAAACTTAAAATTTTTATATCCCTATATTACAAACTATTTTGTAATTAAAATTTATATTTAACACTTTTAACTCTTCTTTATATAAAATATAATTAACGTCCCAATCTTACCCTCATGAATAAAAAAGGATCATATTTTTATCCTAAGGATGATTTTGGATGAACCAGACTTATCAAATATAAATATGAAATGTATTGGGGTAATTTTATATTATTATAATATTTTTTTCTTTAATTTTCCTATTTACTATTAACCTCTGTAAATAAAATTCAAATGTTACTATACAACAAAAATTAATTACATCATATTTATCCACATTTTACATACTGATGTCAATTATATCTCATTTATTTTTGAAATTAAATTCATATAAGCGGTAAAATTACATATTTTGTAAATTTTCAAATTCACATAGAAGGTGGGTAAATGTGCCTATAAGGTGATTAAAACAAAGTTATAAATTTTCAATAAAATTTTATATATCTAATATTATTATCAAATGACTCCAATGACTAAAATTGTACTAATATATTTATTATTTTTCTATTTTTTGGTTAAGATAAATTATAAAATAATTAATGAAATGAAAAACTCAGTTTTTAGCAATAACTCATTAGTTTTTACTATTCACCCAAAATTTAATGTTTCCAAAAAATACCAAAAATTAACCTAAATATAATTTTGATATTAAAAATTAAAAAAATTAGGTCTATTTTACAAAATTCAAAACATAGAAGTTGCATTAATTAATTTAAAATTAATTCTTATTGTTCAAACCAGAAAGTTTGTTCTTGAGATGTAAAACATATTAAAATATTGAGAAGTGTTTCTGTCCAATTTAATTGAAAAATTACATCAAATGACAAAAATTGGATTAAATGAAAAAAATATATTCTAATTATATATCAAAACCATAAAAATGTAAAATTTAACACTATAAATTATTTTTTTTTAAAAAAATTTGTTTTCAACTAAAATTTATTTTTTTTACTATTTAAAAAAAATTATCAGAAAAACCAAAATTAATTTTTCAAACATACTTATTATATACCTCTTTTAAATTAGATGATTATTTTTCAAATTTTATATACAAAAGTGCTATATATTGGATTTTAAAATATTTTACCCTTAAAAGGTTGTAAAATTTTATTTTTTGAAAAATTTGTCTTTTATTTGAAAAATTGAATGTGTTATTATATTATGTATATGAAAAACATAATATGGATGTCAATATTATATGGATTATATATAATTCAAAATGCAGTCAATACTATTCATAACCATTTTTGAATGACTATTTAGGTAAGTCTTGGTGCAGTCGAACTCGGTCTTATGTATAACACAAGATATTGAATTGCGTTAAAGAGATAACATACTGTGAAATCTTGGGGTGTTACATTGAAACCCAAAATTCATAACAATTTTATCACATAGTCATTCATGATAAATTTAACATTTTTCTTTAAATAAAATCGATCACTCTTTCTGTCTCATGTGAAAATGTGATTATCCTAATCCCATGTTCTCCATGTTATGTTAAGCATTTACAATAATAACCATAATCACCATAAATCTACATTACAAACATAGATTCTTCAACAATAAAATTCTACCATTACTCCTCAAAGAAATCACATAGTGTTCAATTTTCCTTAAGCATGTTGGGTTCCCAAAATAGTGGATGGCTTCCAAATTTACAATTTTCAAATAATCCCAGAATAATTTTCTTATACTAATGAAATATTTTTGATAAAACTCAATTTCACAAATTCTATATATTATTATTTCATAAACTTGTTTAACTAAAAAGATAAATTAATACTATCTTAAGACATCTACATAGGCTAGTGGTCGGTGATAAATCCTTGTCGCACATCAGTTGTGGGTTTTCAACCCCACATCCTTGTCAAACGCGATGGGTTGTACATTTCATGTGGGTTGTACTTTTTATAAAACTATATATTTCATTTAATAATTTCAAAAATTAGACAAAATATTCAAAAATTACAATTACATAATTTAACATAATGTTTTTCTCAAGCATTCAATTTTTCATTTCAAAATGTAACAAACCATAATTACATAAAAACCAAAGATCATATTATCCTTAATGATTTATTATAATTATGTCCCAAAAATATAATTAAATTATTATTTATATAGACTTTTCACATAACTAACATCAGGGTTACACATACTAGAGAAAATATTTCCAAAGTACTCCCATTAACAATAGATAATTAATACTTCTAAAAATTTCCACACATATAGATCTAACATAAATCTCTAATTTCTAAAATATATATATCTTATTAATCAAACATTTTTAATGATACATTATCCATGTATTTTCATGTTATTTTCTAATACATCATTCCTATAAGAAATATGAATCATTTCCTTAGATTCATTAATATCAAAACATAATTGAATAAATAATTCACACCATTCATTGGTAATTTTATGTTTCATAATCTTTTATTGGAATCAAAATATGTATTTGTAAAGATATATTTTTTTGTTTAGGTTGATTTCATTCCCATTACTTCTTCATTTGAAATCTATTTTAATAATAACCATACTCCCCAAATTTAAAGAATTCAATTGATAACTCATAAATAACTTCTTTCCCTTTCTTTTCAGTAAGATGAATGATTCTTTTTCCCATATAATTTTATTTCATTATAACCTTCATTACCACATCTATAACCACTTCCCATATCTTTTAGGAATTTTTATAGGCGTTTAATTCAAAATACATGACACATATATGTTTTATATACTAAACATTATAATTATTACCTAAACATACACATGGATTCATTTCTCTCAAACATGATTCATCAGAAAAAAACCCCAAGGTTCTATTGGTTAATCATTACTCCAGATATATAGTTTATAATTACCATGAGAGTTATCATTTTATATCTCATTTCATTTGGTTTCTTATTCATATAACCACCACATTTTTTTACAACTATTGTTTCATTGGTTCCTTCTAGATCAAACGATTTACTAAAAACATGAACGTAAGTATTAGTATATAAGTAAAATAATCATATACTATCTTATATGGATGGTAAACACCAAGATACCATTATTCCTGTTATCATGAACTCATTCGACATATCTAAAATAACTATGACTCTTTCTAAAATTCTATCCAAATTGGTTATATATAACTTGTCTCTTATGCTTATATTTAACCCTAAATTCAAATGATAACTAAACTGATCTATGATACCAACTATAAGCCCCATCCATTAAGATTGTATAATCATGAGTTAGGTTGATAATTTGACATTGATTGGCATCAATGATATTTTTAATTTAGAGATTTATATAATTAGTCCATAGCTCATACATAACAACATAAATATTACATGTAGACCCTTTTACACAATATCGATTTATTTATTAGACAAAAACTCATTAAAAATAAAGGTATTGTTACAGGTTTTAATAGCATAAATATTCCTCGGTCCCATACATGAATATATTTATCTTCATGTCCTATGAAAATCATTTCAAGACATGGGATGAGGAAAAAATACAATAAAGGATATTATAGAGAAAAAATCACACAAGGTAATAGTGCAGTATTTTTTAGTGATTTTGTTTGTTGAAAAAGATGGTTTTCATGGAGAATTTTTTATTACTAAAAATATTATTGTGAAACCATGTTGAAAAAGAACCACAAAAAAGGAATAGAATATCTAGAGGAAATAAAAAATAACAGTATAAGGTTTCACCGTTTTGTAGTGTTTTCTAAATTTTTAGAGTCCCAAATTTGGAGTTTTGTGAGAATCATAAATTGTATATTTCCTTGAAGATCTCATAAAAATATGGAAAAAATATGTTTTGTGAAGATGGGCCCCGTGATGATTATTTCACAATGAATAGATGAATTTTCATGATGATCTCGGTTATTGTGATGAGATACGCGATCAGATGAAGTGAAGAGCGTTCCGTGGGAGCATTACGGTAGTAGTGAAAAATAATTTACAAAACACTCTGTGGTTAAAATGAGCTATGTGATTTGAAAATATCCACGGTGCTTCGTGAAATAGAGAGAATTTTGGTGGTAATTTCTGAGCATTGAAATTTGAAATGACGTGGCACTGACATCGTGTGTATAGTTCTCGAGACTGTGGAATCGCCTATAAATAGGTCTCGACTCCCTTGAGAAGATTATATATTTTTCCAATAAAAAATTTGTAGCACTCGGAATGAATAGGATGTTCACGGAGACAGTGTGCTTCACCAAATGTATGAGCTTCATGGTGGCTAATCTAGCTACTTGAAATAGGTGTGTTCTATATTGGATCAGGGAGCTTCACAACGTATGTCACTTTACGAAGGAATGATAATTGGGAAGTAGTGTGCACTGTGAATTAGTGATCTCTGCAAAAGTATGTGCATTATGATGAAGCATGGTGTTTGCAAAGGCTTGTTTGATATTTATAGAATTTGGATCTTTGTGGAGTATGCATATTTGCGAAGATATTTCCAAGGGACATTTCCCAGTTATCAGGGGAAAAGGGGTATTCATTAGTGGATTAAATTTTTAATTCAACATATTATATACCTATAACTGAGGATGTATTATTCTGTGATAATTAAGAGAACTATAGTTTTATAAAATATGATTTGATCTCTTGAAAAACAAGTGTTCTCACTTCAGTTTAATGACTGTGAGTTCTAAAATTGTTATTGGTTGTAAACCAGGAGGGACATTGAGTCAACCATGAACCTGCAAATAGCAGTGCACTTTTAGTAGATTTGGTACATTGTCACATTACTGTTGTATGCTCCTTGGACATATCCAGTATGGTTTAACAAAGTGAAATAGTTATGTCATGTGCTTTCTTTATTATTTTTTCATACTCTTCAAAGGGATGAATAGAGAGATGATATTTTTGTCTCACATCGAAACAATATCAAAGGGGTGGTTTTTTTAAATCTATAATACCCTGATTCATTCCCCCTCTCATAGAATCATTCCTAGTGGACCTAGCAGATATTAAAAAATGGAAGACTATTATCTTGGAGAAAACATGTAAACCAAGAATACATTATCATAATGTAATAATTTTCAACATTATGAAGTCGTAAATACACTTAACATAAAATTAGCATAATACATACAAATTTAATAACTGATAGATTACCATAAATCCGCTATAAATAATCATATAACATTTCAAGGTAACATGGGACATACTTATATATAAATGGAATAACTATATAGTTGAATTCAATAAATTTCACTGAATGGAATAGCCATATGGACTAATTCCATTCCCAGTGTATTGGATATTATACCATAACCATCCATCATTGGTTTATCATGGAACCATCCATCAATGGTTTATCACGTAACCACCCATAATTGGTTTATCACGGAACCTCCTATCTTTGGTTTACCATGTAACCACCCATAAAATTTCCTAGAACCATTAAATAATCATAACACATTTATGATTCCAATTATCAACATTTCAGTCATAAATATTTATTTTCAATAAAATTAGACCATTTCACGATATTGAAATAGTAAATACCCTTTCAAGACCATTTTAAAAACCACCCAAAAAGGGAATAAGGGATTTTTATACCTTTTAAATATAATAAGGATTATATAGGGAGAAAAATATCAAATAATAAACATAGGTAAAATTATAATTTTATCTAAACCTTGTGGAATTTTAATATTAATTTTATATTATGTATTATCGTGTTATAAAAATTAAATAATTATTTATGTTCATATCATTCATTTTGTAGATATTCGATACTTCAATAGAACGTGATCTTGTTTTAGTGTAAATTTTTCATGTGGTCAATATCCATCATCCCCATAATATTATTAATAATTTAAATATAATATATATTCAGTATATATGTATTTATAATATTCCCAAACATTTGGATATATGAAATGTAATGCACTTTTCAGGGAGACGGTAGGCCATATGTTTGCATGAATGATACATTCATTTCATTGAATTATTAAGGGAATAAATTCAAAAAGATATGTAGGTTTACTATAATTTCAGTATAGTATATATGTTATATATGGGTTATAATTTCCCAAACACTATCTTATAAACAATCCACATATGACAGCAATGATTCATATGACATTGATTTGTTGGTAGTCTATACATTTTCAAATTAAATTATCATATTTACACATTATGGGAACCATAAACGTATGTTGTAAATATAAATTATAGAAGAATAGGTAAAATATAATTATAATATATATCATATATATACACATTTCCATCAAAATTACACCATTAGAGGTGGTAGGAGAAAATTTTAACAATCGTTGTTTCGTGAGACAGTAGTTCGACATGCATAGAAATTTTATGTTCTATATCTATAAGATGGAGGTGTGTGTATGTTTAGGTCAAACCCGTCAAATAAAAATTCTATAGTATGATGAGGATAATTTGGATATAATATAATGTAAGAATGTGAAGTTAGGTGGTTTGAGAAGGGAATATAATGTATGGTACTTCATAGAAGACGTTCCCTCTAAATTGGGAAACGCCTTTGGATTTGACCCAAAATGGTTTATTGAATTTTCCTTTTCTCTAGATAAGTATTCTAGATAGAAATGAGTGATTTTGGGAGAATATTTTAGAAGAATTTGGTCAATTCAAGTGGCTTGAGAGGTGTGAGTAAGTTGGTAGATATGGTGTCCTTTAGTAAGAGGGCGGAGGGGTACTTTATGAAAGTGTTGAAATATTACATTATTAAAAATTTATTTTTGAATTATTATTGTTCTAAAGTGATCTGTTTTTAGTATAAGATCATTATGGTTAGAAATACTCTCAAAAAATTTGTTTTAGGAATGTTTAGGTCACAAAATTAACATTATCATTTAGCTTTAACCCTTTGTTAAAAACATTAACTCTAACCATGTTTTCATGTATTTTTTTAATAAATGGTTACTATTGTTACTATATAATGGAAATAGAACCAAAACTGGATCATTAATGATATTTTTAACATTATATAAGTCAGTTGACTGAATGTGGTACTTTTTGGACTATTATATCATTTAATAAAATAGTATTTTTTTTAAACATAATTATGTCAATTTTGACACTATTTAGTAATTGATTATTATTAAAGTGATTACAATAGTATTCTTTAAAAAAGAATTATCTCAAAGATAATATGTAATATTCATCCACAAAATTAATGTAAGGAATCAATATTTTCATATTAAATTAATTTTGATATTTATAATAACATTTATTTGAATATATAATTAATAAGTTAATTATCACGTCATCATTGAGTTATAAATAAATTTACAAATTAAATGTCTAAAAATTATAAATAAATTACCATTATGTATAAAATATTTTTAGGTTTATAATTAATATTTTAGTCAAATATATCATTAATATAAACAAAATTAATATTGTTTTTAGTAGGATATACATGTTTGTGTCATATTCCCTCATTCATTAAACAAAATATTATAAAAGGTCATTATCAAACCCAAGTGGCTCCATTGGGTCCTAAAATAGACCCAAGGATGATCATGGATGGACATATCTCATTCAATAGTATTAGAATAAATTTTAATGCATTTTTATATTATAATATTATTAGTTATTCCATTTAATTTACCTAATTTAACTGTTAACGATGGTAAATAGAAATAATTATTGATGTTATTATTAATAATGTCAAAAAATAAAGGGGAACTATTTAAATAATTTTTGACAATGGATTCCAAATATTTAGTACATTTTTACAAATTCAAAATAAAATTTTTTTTGAATATAATTTAAAATGTTTTCCAGTAGTTAAATACAAAAAGCGGGTTTTTAAGAAGTTAAATCTATCAAAAGATTGACATGTGATTTAGTACAATTTCTTTGTAAAATTGCATCAATTGTAAAAAATTAGATCTAATGATAATAACATAATCTAATTACACTTTAAAACCAATTAAATGGACAATCTATCTATGTAAATAAATTTGATAAAAAGTTATTTTTGAATTTAAATGAAACATTTTTTTACGATTCATTAAAATATGTATTTTATTAAAAAATTAAAAAAAATTAATCCAAAGTAAAATTTTATGTCCTACTTGTAAGGAAGATGTTTACTTTTTCAAATATAAAATACAATGGTGACAAAAACATGATTTAAAAAGGGTTCACCATCAATGGTGGTAAAATGACATTTTAAGAAACATTACAGTATTTTATGATTTATATTTGATTCATTATCATTTTAGGCCTCTAAAATGTATTGGATAATGTAAAAAAATTTAAAAAACACGTGTAGTAATATTTGAGTTAGTTATATTCATTATCTCCATTAAAATTTCTAGACATAAAATAAAATTTAAAATAATAATAATATTATTGTATATTTTTTCATTATAACTCAATGTTGTGTGAAACATAAAATTTTGAATAAAACTATTATTGCAAATCGAGTACACATTCAGAAAAAGAATCCCATCAAACATAAAATGAATATTTTATTCATGAATATTAATAGATATGAAAATCTGAAATTCTGTAAATACCTAGGATGTTAAATATTATATTCTTTTATTTTCAATCATCGATCCTAATAATTTTTTCCATTGATTATGATGACATCCAGATCATGATCATCAGCTTCCTTATTTTATTAATATGATACCACATAATGCTTAATTCTCTTTTCTCATCTACTTATTTGTCTAGTGAGAATTTTTATTTTTGTTTCTGTTTGGCCAAACACCATCACCTTTAGTTTTTCATATTTTCCACAAACATTCTCATCTTTTAGGAATCTGAGGAACCAAATTTCCCCATTCACATTCTTCATACAACCTCATAACATCCTCATTAATTTTAGTAGGATAAAAATTGGATTTTAAAGTGTCTTAAAATGTTTTTTGAACCATTATTTTTCCTAATTGAGCTGGAATACAATCTGACTAAATACGATCTTACACATCCTATTGTGAATATGATTGGAAGCATCTGTTTCACTTACTTTCTTTTTGATAAATCTTGAATCCTTTTTCATACAACTTACTTTTGATTTATGAGAACACCAAGACCATAAAATTATTTTTGCATTTTATATATCATAATCATGGAGACTTCAATCTGGTAGATTTAGCTACTCCATAAACAAGATTTAGTTTTAATTTTATGAACACTAACATCAAGTTATATGAATTCTCAATATGATTGATATTTTCACTCGAAATTCAGTGTGAATCCAATGATAGGTTTCTACAAGAATATCTGGATTGTAGTGGACCATTTCAATCATTATAGGTCGGATTCTTCTAAATAAGATGGACATTCAAAATTTCTCAAAAGACATTGCGATTTGATTTTCTTTGTCCTTTTAAAAATTCTTGACAAAAGAAGAAAAAATTATAATAAAATTAAATTATTAACCATCTTGCTCCTAACACCCATAATTCATATAATAAAGATGTAAACCAATGAAATGATAAATATTGAATCTATTAAAAAAATATTTGAAGAACCCAGAGACACTATGACATTGACACATTTCATAAAAAATACACAACCACAGTGTACACATCTACTGATAAACCTTAATCAATTTATCCAAAATATTCGAATTAAGTCATTGAAAGAAAATATATTTATAACACAGGAAAAAAAGAACACCACATATGAGTACCTATAAAATTTTATAAAACACATCACTAAATGGGGCTTAGAGAAAACTCCAATGGAAATATAAAGGAATATATTTGATAAGGAAAAAATGAAAACCACATCAGACAACACAAAATTAGATTATCAGAGCGAAAAAGTGTAAAAATTTGACAAAATGAAACATCTATAGTGTTTTCCAAATATTTTATAAATTCATATACACTCTTAAATCCTCCTAATAACCAGTCAATTTCAAATTCATCATGGGAGAAAAAATACACATATATAGACATATAATATAGACAAATATTAAATGTAAAACCGACAATTATTTAAGTGTATAGAAATAATACATCATTCAAAAGATTACCTAATATTTCAACAGGTTCATGATATGAGAAAACTATTACCCAAAAAAACATAAATGATATATGAATAATATTCTAGTCTGACACCATTAATGATATCTAAAATAGAACCATGACTTAATAATACCAACATGGATATATTATTTTATCCATAGGCTGTAGCCTGGGACTTCTCATATGAAGCATTGGCTCTGGTAGGCCCCATGAAAAAACTAATACATCAACTACAATTCAATCCACTATAGAAGGAGAATTTGTCAAAGTTACCTTAACATGAAAACCTACCTTTCTGTGTATGGAATCTATAATAATTAAACTTCATCCAATTCATAAAATAATATGAAATACATGACGTGCCAATATAACTCTAATGTATGAGTATAAGCCAAAAAATTAATGTCCTATATGACATATTTTTTGGAGATACCAATGGATGTAACCCAAAGAAACATTATCCTAAATACATTAACAACTCCGAAACATTTAAGATAAAACCTCAAAATATATTGGAATCTCCATTACCAAACCTAAATAAATTTAATAATTATTATATATTATAGTATACTAATTTATGTAATTTCTACATAATCACACTAATATAATAAATGAAAGAATCCTAGTGTTCCTTCCTATAGGACATGATTAACCTTTAACTATGTCCTTAATATGGGAATTACTATATAGAATATTGTGCATGAATCCATACAACTAATATTTTTCAATTCTAATCAAAGGGTACTAATATAGTCCATGTTATAAATACCAACAAATTAATCCAATAAAATAATTGGACATAAAATATAAAATTCATTTCAAAATATTATTCCCAGATTTGTCAATAAGTAATTCTACAACATTATAAAATCCCCCATTAATATTCTAAAACATTTTTTAAAAATTTCCCATTAAAATAGTAAACCCCAGAAAAAAATATTGAAAAATATTTACACTTTTTGGAATCAAATGAGTATTAGATTTTCATATTCTCCATAACTAATCCATAACTTTTTTATTTGATATCATTTTATTATTTATATAACCTTCTTTCTATATTCAAAATAATTCCCAATCCTTTTTTATTCACATGGATTGAAAAGTAAAACACCTTTAATGGTAGTCACAATATTCTATAATACAACACATTAAATCATATAAATTTTTTTAAGTATATCCCTTCCCATTGTTATCAAATGAACTCATTCATGAGTCAACACATCATTTCAAAATCAAAACATATAAATAATTTTTGATGAAACTCTAAAAATAAAACATTCAAAAAATATTAAAAGAAACTACCAAATCCATCAATAATTTTAAGAAATTATTTTAAACAACCTATTAATGGACAAACCATTTCAAAAAATTATATATTATCTAGAATTAAGAATAGATGATATTTGTTTTAAAATTGATCCATTGTGAGATTAATTCAATATTTTTGTGAAAATTATATACAAATTAATACTATATATATTTTAAAACAAATATATTTCTCAAGATTTGTTAGTAAAAAAATTTACATTTAGTCTATAAGGTCTTATTTAATTGAATATAATTTTTCATGAAATCTAATTTTCACATCCCAAACAATCATTTGAAGACAATTAAAACAATTCCTAAATATTAACTTCGAGTATTCCCTATGTAATTTCCTGGGGTAATTTCATTTATGAAATTCTACTACCTATAATCCCTTCACCAATTTGAATCAAAAAATTATAAGAACATACCCCATTGAAACATAGGAAATGGTAATGGTGATAAAAAACTCAACATAACATGAATAATCAATGAAGATAGTAAATTCAAACACCACTTTGTAATAGAATCATTATCAACAAAAGAGTTCATAATGATCCAACTCATAACCATCCCCTTGAATTTTAAATATTTATATCATAAGTACATGACTCTCAAAATCACAGATGTGTTCTGATAAAACATATAAATAAGTGACCTCATCTACCACCAAACTAGTGGTAAATATGGTATTTCATAAGGAACCAAATGCAATCCTGATCTCCATGTGGTATAAAATAATTTTAAGGAATCAAATAGGATTTCTTCGGAATGACATCATCCAATAAAAAAATAATATGGCATGGACTGCTACATAGATATCTAGCATGACAATTTTTTTTTTCGAATAAGCACAAAAATAAAATATAGATGAAACAAAATAATAAAATTAAAACTTGAAATAAATAAATAAAAAATTAAATAAATGAGATATTAATCTTTATAAATACATTCCGGTATTTAATTATAACATTATTTAAATTAAAAATACACTGAAAATTGGAGTTTAGAGATACTGAGTCAACATTACAAAACACATCATACAATAAGAAGCAGTTCTAAAATAAAATAAAATGAAAAATCCCCACTCACATAATTAAGTGAATCTCCATCAATTCTCACCTCCATCATAATTGATTCAAAAAAATAAAGTAAATGAAGAATAAAAAATGAACTTCCACTAAACATGTAATATGATAGGTATCACAACCATTTCATAGTAGGTATCCTTCCCACATCCATTGTATAACCATGTAAAAGAGATTCATTTTTATGTTAGTTTTAAATAAAAATAGAAATATAAACGTCCACATTTTAAAAAACCCAACAAAAAAATTATTATTTGATTTCATGATATTATTCCCATTATAGTAAAAAATTTACAAACCACTTCATTACTATATATTTGAATCCAACCACTAAAATAATGGAATCATTTATTCCCTTAATGTGTTGTACTTAAATGTTTTCAATACAAAAAAAACATCCAACTATCCAAACAATTAAAAATTACCCTTTTAAAAAAAGGAAAATTACCCAAGATAATATTGTAGGAAAATGTTAAATGGTAACCATAATGTCGAGTTAGTGATTCAATAATAGGAATAGCCAATGAAATTATGTCTCATAGAAAATTGAGAGTAAAAGTGTACAATTGAGATATATAGTGGGGTTCCCCAATGGCTAAAAAATAAATTTTAGAATTCATGGGTAATACATTGGCGACAATCATGAAATAATACTTGACCTGCATAGTTGAATTCGTGATATGGAATCAAGAACCTATGGGTGAAAATAACTCACTCAACCCCATAATATCATCATGGTCTCCCAGAACATAAAACATATATGAAAAACTGTTACATAGGTCAGTAGGCTATGAACAATCTATTATAGTTGATTAATCGCATAGATATTACACTTATTGTGTGTGGTTCGATGTACATATCTTAGTGAATATGAGAATCGATAAGAAATAATCATTGCAAGAATCAACAAAGCACAATAATATTTTAAACACCACTACCAATTCACATGAACGAAACAAACCATTTAATATCATATAATGATCAAATAGTACTCAAAATCCCTAAAATATAAATGTCAAAGAAAATTTATAAATTGGGTAAAAATTATAGGTCTATTCACACATTTTGTGTCTATAATACCCAACATTCAATTACAATAATTAAAATACTCTTTCAATTGTGAAAATAAAATAATGCAGAAAACATTTTTCAAGAATAGTAGTAAACACTAATTCTCATTTTTTTATTCATTCAATCAGACAAAATTAGTTTTTTTTTTAAAATAATATTAAACTTATCTTAAGATGATTTTTTGTTATTTTTCAGAAATAGTTCGTCTTTTATGTGTAGTGATAATGAAAGAGTTTATAAAACTGTCAAAATTTTTGATATTATAATGATATAAGAATAACATTAATGTTTATAAATTAATTTCTTTTAAATATAATTATAAATTATTTATTAAATATAATTCATCTAAAAATATAATTTTGATCTTATATATATATTTATAACATCTTTTAAATTCTATTTATTTTTTTGTTCAAATAAAAATAGTTTTATGTTTATTATTTTAATATTATTTATATGGGTAATTTTTTTCATTTTAAAAATAATAATTCTCATTTTATTTAATATAATCTAATTAATTCAGATAGAATCAACACTATACCTTATTTTTAAATAAGAAAATTTATGAATAAAAATTTCAATTCTAAATATAGTTTTCATTGTGATTTTGTAAAATTATTTTAGAACTATGTTATTATACTTATATCAATCAAATCACGTAAAAAGGAAATTATATTTTTGATAATAATAAGTAATATTATTTATAATATCAACATAATTTTTTTTATAATTAATATTTACCGTGGTAAATATTTATCACCTTGGGTAAGTGTAAAATATGTTAAAATGGATAATAATAATGTGATATGGCATCGAGAGAACTCAAATAAAATTTTAAAACCCGGTAGGATTTTTTTTGACATTATACTTATAAACATTTAATATGTGTCATTTTAGAGTCATTTTGGTTGATTAAGACATTAATATGTTTAAATGTATTGAAATATTCCAAATTTTAATTCTCCTAACCTTTTAAAATCCAACCAAATATCATATTTTCTATATTCAACATTACCCTTTAATATCAGACATCAAATACCAAAATAAAATCATAAAATCTCTCCCTATATCCTATAGGTTCTATTTTTATAATTATAAAAAACATTCAGTGTCCAAGTGTAATCCAAATGAGGTCATTTGGAGAATATGTACATCTCTAAATAGATTATTTTCATCTATATTATTATTATTCCTAAAAAATAAAAAGATAAAAATTTTGATATGAAAAATTATCAATCAATTATTGAGATGTTATAGTTTCAATTGAGGATCCTTTTTTCATCTCTTTATCCATCCAATACAAAATGAAAACAACACTTGTGTGTATGTCTGGCCTATAATGTCCACATTGTAATATAATTAATTTTTCATATACACATAACTATGATTGTTATAATGGAGAAACTAAGGAATACGTATGATATTTATTTCATATCCCTCTTACCCTTCTACACATTAGAAATGAAAAAATTACTTATACGTATGTGTGGGCTACCATGCCCATGATTTGATGTGAGAAATTCCTCATGGCCTTCATTTATGAACAATTATAAATATGTATATAATTTATTTATATGACCTTAATATCATGGTTAATATTTGCGACATAATGGAAACACTAGAATATTCCAAATACTGAATATACTAAAGTAAAATATACATTAAAAATGAAGTAGTTATCACATGGAAGTGAGGATTTTAATAAATAATTTTTAAAAAATTGTTTTGATAATTTAATATAAGGATCATATATGATATTATAGTTATATAAGTAGTTATTTTATAGATTTATAAAAAAATATAAATTTATAATACAAGAGGATAAAATCACATATGAGGGGTGTTGATCTAGAGGTAAGGGAATTCTGTTTAAATGTTATTTTGTTTTTGGATTGATTATAATCAGAATTCCTATTGGAAAATTATTGGTTCCAACTCTCTAAAACACAATATATATTATTATAATATGTTTATATATTGTATTAATTTTTTATATTCCATTTAACTTCTTTATTTTATCAATAATCAATAATAATGTTACATGTTTGGAACTATCTTTTAAAAAATATTATAACATGCTATTTCCAACCAGTTTTCTTCCATATTCATGTTTTCTTCAAAATGATTTCTGGAATGTTTTTAATATTATATAACGATTTATTAATTTAATTTTTATCAATGTTTTAATTTATATAAAATAAAATAAAATGAGTCTTCTTTTTTATTTTCAAAATGAGTAATTATTTACTAAATTATTTATTTAACTCATTGTTTTCATGTACACCAAATGAATATATTTTCTTATAATCCTGACTACTAATTATTTTAAATCCTATATTAAATGATTCCATGGTTATTTAAAAAAAATATTTTTCCCAATTATTTTAGAAATTTTTATATTTTAAAATTGTTATTTTTAAAATGGAAAGGTAATTTTCCTTAAAAAATAATCCACTGATCTTAAAAGACATTTCCATTTAAAGCAAACACACTCATGTTATTGGGTACATGATCCAATGATAAAATTCAATATTATTTATTTTAATTGATTATTAATATGATAAAAAATAATTGTCATCCTTATTCTTGTTTCAATGAATATATATTTTTGATTAATGAGGGACTTTGGGAATGGATTGTATTGATGAATAAAAATATGAGCAAGGAAATAGAGGTGCAAGTGGTAGGTGGGGCCTGGTTAAATATATCACGTAGATGTATTGTGATGTATCATGAGACAACATTTTAATCTTGTCATATTTTATCTGTATATATTATACATAAACCCATTTAATAATAATTATTTATAGGATTAGATTCCTTTGTGGTAATATATCTAATCTTTTTTTGGGAAGATGTGATCATCATTGTCATAAATTAAAATTATCATTCATTTGGAAATCAATATTTATAATCCATAGTTTTACTATTTTTATTATATACATAGATTCTCATTTAACTGATGATTTTCATTTAATAAAATATTTTTTTATTATCCACTCTCACATGTTGATTATTCCTTATTCAATGATGATATATTTTGTTGTACATATCCCTTATATATAATCTTAGATCACATTTTATTTCTCATCCTTTACATTATATATAAATACGTTTAATATGAATTATTCAAATGATGAAATAATGTTTCTTATAATATGTATTTATATTTCCTATCAAATTGGAAAATCATTTATCTATCTAGTTTACAAATAATTATTAATTCATTGAACCTTCATTGATAAATCCCTTATATCTTATTTAAATTTAAAAAAGTTAACATGCAATAGGTGAATCTATACCTTGGATTCTATAATAAATATTCTATGAATGTTTACAACATGACTATAGAAAATAGGCATATATTTTCTACACATAGATCATTCTTTTCAGAATAATATTTCATTGATTCATCCTTCAAAAATTACATTGAAAAGATCAGTTCCAATTCAGAAAAAAATTTATTAAATGAATTCCAACCTAGACTATGTTCTCTCCCATTATAAATAATTATTTATAAAAATTGAATATAACCATATTCTAAATATTATCTTTCATTTAATTATATTTTTTATTAAATAAAAAATAGAATATATGAAGGAATTATAAATGATTAAATTTTATGAAAATTTGTTCTATGCATCAAAAAAAATTGAATAACCCTCAGAAAAATTTTAAATTATCAAAAAGAAATTTCCATCAAATAATTGATATAACAGTTTGTATTAATTATTAGAGAACAATTTGAGGTTTAGATATTGCATGAAATCAATTTATTTAATTTTTACTCATTAATTATAAAGAAAAAATCTGAAAACACATCACTTGATTCAATATTGTTGCATTAGTCCAACTCCACTAGGCTATGAATGATAATTAAGACCAACAAAAACCTATGAAAGATCAAAAAAAAAATAAATCAAAACCATAAGAAACCCAAGATCATCAAGGAAAACTCATTTAATAAAAATAGGCTAATCTATGTAAAATTAGAATTGTAACTTTTGGAGGAAATTACCCATAGAAATTGTTATCAATAATCAAGGAAACCCCTAGAAATTACCATGGATGGTGGGAAAAGTGTAATAAGAGAACCACTCATGCACATTAGAATCAAATAAGAGGGTTGAATGGGTATAAATGAAAAAAATTGTTATAGTATAATATGTACTTTTTTTATAATAAACCTAGGTTGTCTAAAATGTGTTCCTCATAGTCATCCAAATTTGGTACTCATCATTAATAACACATTATCCTAAAAATGTCACACTGAATTATTAACAAAAAAAATATTTATAGTAAAATTCTTATGTTATCAATTAAATTTTAATGTGAATGGACAAAATACATAGCATAAATATTAATAGTAAAAAATAAGTTATTAAAAAAAATAATGGCTTTTGAATAATATCTAATGGGAATGAATTATTGAATTTAATGTGAAGTCATTGTATTTTTTATTTCTTAAATGAAGATAGTTTGACAAAATAGTTACATCCTGAACTTGAATTCATCATTTCAAGAAGAAATAGTTATTGAAAAATATTATATTTTTATGATAAATCATCATGATTATTAATATGATATTTAAATTATATGAGTTTACAACATACTATAATTACAAAAATAATTATTAAATTGAATTTCATGTTGAAATACTATAATGAATATCTAAAAATTAATTTATTAATTCTTGATATTTATTAGAGTGGAAAATGACTAATTATGAGTGTTTTCAATGAAGTAAAATAGAACCTATAAGGCCTTAGAATTTTGTGAATTGAAAAAAAATGATTCTATTGAATATAATAATATAATTATTGAGTTTAGTTATGATTTTTATCATTGGTAATATGAAATATTAATTATTTTATCATGTACATATCACATAATCTTGGTGGATCATGGGGGAAGATCAATATCAAGGGGTGCATAAGATATCGAATGTTAAAGGGGGTATTTCTTGTTTTTATTGAAAATTAATTTAAATATGTTTGTAAAGATATAGTTTATGGATGAAAAATAGTAAATATTCATAGTGAGACTCTATATTTATGTGATTTTAAGGATTCTTGGTGTAATACAATGTGTTTATAGTGTATAAACCATGGTTGGGGTTATGATTCAATAATTAAAATTCTGTGCATTTATGGTTAGACCTTGTAAATATTATTTCTTTTTGTGGCACTAAATTTACATAGTATTCAAGTAAGACATAAAGAGATAAATTATGTGGATTGAGATATTAACTTATCAAATAAGTTGAATTATATTTAAAAATATATATTATGTTACTAGAGGTTAATTTTCATTATACACAAAAACAAAGACCACAGACACATGCCGAAAAGGTAGGCCATATCGCCCCATGTGGTATCACACCCAGCATGCCTTATTTATTTAGTACACGACCTGATAGAACAATAGGAATGAATCCAATGAAATATCCCATAGGACATCTGACTGCACTAAGGTCCTAGTGAAGTGGAATGCCTACGTCATACTTCCTATGTCACTCAAAATGAGTCATGCTTTTATCACCACATCAGTGCATCATGGGCCATGCCTGCCTCACTATTTTCATGAGGAAATTCTCTTCCACCCAGATTTAAACGTGGGTCTGATGCAGAATTATGGGGAGACATATCCCCTGAGAAAACCCCCAAAAATAAATAAATAATATGTAAAAATTGATTATTGATTCACTTTTCATAAATCTTACTAAATCAGATATCATTAGGATTCTAATCCCATGTAATATTTTTTTAACTCTATGATATAAATAATTAATATCACTTGTTTTTAATTCCATTTTTTAAATAGATCAATAATTAAATATATTTTAGATAATCTAATATTATTAATGATCATAAAATTTATATCATATTATATTTGGGATACACTAAGTAAATTATGATTGAACCCAGTAAATAATTATAAATTGTTTAAGTATATCAATGTTTTCCACATTTACACCACTCCAAAAAAATTGATCAATAATGAATTATAAATTTTAAAATTAATATCCCATCCTTCAATTTTTCAAAATAATTTATGTTTTTAAAATCATTATTCATTTTGGAAGTGAAGTATCTTTCCAATATCAACAATCTATCATATTTTCATTTCATGAATCAAACAAAAACAATTATTTACTATATTTAGAGATGCCTTAATTTTTTAATTTATTTATTGTCACACATGAATTTAATTATGTTCTTTTAATGTGAATTACTAAATTGATATGTATCATCCATGGTTACACCTTCTAAACTCTTCTACCACATTTTCAAAACTGCTCATTATTTTCATCATATTCTCAACCAAATTCACTTGTGAATTTGTTTAGTAATGTGGTAGTATACCCATTTTCTCAATATACATTATTTATTCAGATATGGAATGGTGTTACCTGATATTTTATGAATTATGTATAAACACAAAAAAGCACCAACAATAACATTAAAAACTCTTCTAAAGGTAGAAATTAAACTCTAACATGGATTTTAATTTGGATGATTCTTTGAACTCCATTGAGTTCATATTGTAATTTTTTTATATATATCTTAATTGGGTACATTGGACTATTTTTCCTGAGATATTAATATGTAAAGGCTCATGGGTCCTGAAATTTCGAGATGTCTAGCTAGTCAAAAAATAACGACATGAAATCACCTAATATAGAATCAAGTTACATGCTCGCAAAACAAACTGTGATATTTTGGAAATTCATAGACCCTTCGACACACTATATATCACAAAGACATTGTACACTTTTATTATCATGTAACTGTATACATTTCTTGCAGGGTTCAATACTCTACTTCATTCATATGAAGCGTATGACACTACATCGTTCACACGACCACATAACCCCATGAAATTCATTCGACCTGATTGATATTATAATTATATTTTCTCTTATAAGGTCATTCCATTTAAAAATATTATAACACTCCCAAAATCATATGAAAATTATAATTATTATATTTGTCGATTTCTGTTTCCCCTAAGAAATAATGTAACAATAATAAATACGAGGACTTTTAATCCTCTTGTAGTAATGATTCACTCAAAACAATTTCTGTTTCAAGAACCATAATTATAACTTATATCTCATGTGTGAGGATAATCATATGGCCATATGGATTATACACTATAATATTATTTTTTGAATACAATTATTTTTTTCTCATAGAGCCATATACTGTATGGGATTCATAATAACAATACTATTTGTGTATCCTTAGTATATAATCCCTCTTAAAATTGAATTTTCATTCCATTGATAGTTATTTTATCTAATGTTATATCATTTTTATAAATAGAATGTGAATCATGTGATCTTGGAGATATCTCATGATCATTCCAACATAATGATTAAAATTATTTTAACATGGGATCACCCTTTTAGAGTATTTCTTGATTCAACCATTTCCTCTATCCAATGTCCATTCTGCCAATGAATATATTAGTAATGATGACACTGATTCCTATTATAAATGGTATCCAAAGGTCACATTCATATGTTATGAGCCCCATATTCTAGGAATATCATTATTGTCCATCTTTTTATGTGTCCATATTTCCCATAAAGACCATAATTACCAATATATATTTTACATTTTCATTACCCCCAGTGAATTATTATGAGATATTCCATGGATCCATTTCATAATAATTTATTTAGTCATGCCCCCAATGTGAAACGTAATTATGTAAGAACCACACACACATGAAATGTGTCACGTATTCTAATATCTCGTGTTTTTTATACCTTGTATAACACAAATAGGCAATGCGAATTACATTGATCAATTTGTACGAATATAAAATATCCAACACTAAGGAAATACTCTTATGGTGTACTTCCCGACCATATTCCACATTCCTTATTATGTAAATAATCACAATGAATTATCTCAGGTAAGAATTATCTGAAAATTTACCACTCAATCCCCCTTTTTGTTCCTTTAATGACTCAGATGCCCATAATATCATAATTACATGCACTTTGATTACTATAATAACATTATATACAGGGTGTATCCCTGAGGATCAAACCTCATATCCAATGTTGAAATTTTCTCATATAAATACTTATTTAATAATTTCAAACTATATGACATTATCCTATTATTACACTTAAAACTATTTCATCTTAACTACATTTGATTTGATTCATGTCTTTTCAATTCATCCCAATGGGCCATACTATCGATGGGATCCACTTTCAGTAGTCCATATTCCTTATGGAATATAGTAATTATAATTAGGGTATAATTATAATGATATTTTTTCATTTTTTAGATAAACTACATTGATTGTATACATCTTTTCCATCATTTGAATATTACATACTATCATTTTTCTTTTAGGATATTTTTCAGATAACATCATTCCCCAACCCAAATTAGTGGTAGTCTATAACATGTTGAGATGAAATTGGAGAGAAGATACCTATGGGGCATGATCATGTCCAAGATATGACAGATAAGATTCAAACAATTCTATGACATATATAATCCACACAATATGAAAATGATATTTATATGGACAGTCGTTGATGAGACCATAAGATTAGGGTTAGAGATAAGGTGTTCCTTTTTATATCATCATGGATGAATTTCTAAAATTATGGGAAGAAGGGAAAGCATAGTACTACCTACATAGGCCCCATTGAGATATATTATTTGACCAGAGTGGTGGATTAATTAATTTCCCTCATACCTAACCTATAAAATGTACATTATGTGTTTCATGTTTCCCCAAGAAGAAGTGTATACTAGCCTCCTCATAAGTACTGAATCAAGTAGTGATATTATTGGGGAATAATATTACATACATGGAGGAGATTGTGAAGTTCATATATCATAGATTCATTGTTTTACAAAATAGAATAACAAATGTAGTCAAATTGTTTTGGTAAAATAAAAAACATTAGTAAGCTACATGGGAAATAGAAAATGTGATAAAATTGAAGTACCCTCGTCTACATTAGATTATGAAATTATATGTTTGAGGGAAAAAAATTTAATGAAGAAATAATATAATTTCTCAATCATTGATAATTGAATTTCCCTTTTTGATAGAATAAATTCCTTATTATGAAACTATTCTATAAAAAATACATATATTTGGTTATTTTGGACCAATATAAGTAAAATCATTTAATATCTAAAAGACCATTAAGAATTATTAACACATGTTTTATAATCGATATAAATTAATTTTATGATTAGTCTATATTAAAGGTTTAAATAAAATACAATTAATATTAGAAAAAAGTAATTGATAGCCTCGTCAAATAAGATCATGCCCTTTGAATACCATTTATGAGAGCTTCCTCTTGATATTGCATCAATAAGAATTTTCCAATCTAATCTACATTGAGACTCATCAACTATATAATAAAAAAATTTACGAGATATTTTAAATCTCATTAATATCATGGCCCATGTACATTGAAACACTATATGAAATAATCAACATCGCACACCTTTCCATTAAGATTTTCATTGCAAAAATATTGTGATATGTATGTAGACCCTAAGAGTATGAATTACTAAAAAAATATTTTTTTATAAAAAATCTTATAATTATCCATTTTTAATATTAATTATTAAATTATTTAATAATGTGTTTGATAAAAATTAAATTTTTATTTAATGGAAAATTTTCATTTTGGGAAATATATAGGTTCTATATAAAAAGGAATTTTTGCGATTTAAATAATTTTTTAGTTAAATGGTATTTTAATAAAATAATATTGTTAAATAATATTTATTATACAGAAATGATAATATAACTTTATGAAGTATAAAATCAGTTTATAAAGGTTAGAAAATAGTTATTTCCCAAAAAACATAATTTTATCCAAACATAATTTTGATATTCTAAATAAAAATTATAAATTCACTTGCATAGAAAATTATTTTGAAACAATAAGTATTATTTTTTAAATTAAAATTTAAAAATAATCCAAATGTGATTTTTTTATAATTTTTGTGGGAAGCCAAATATTTTGGTCAAAATTATAAATGAAAAGAATATACACTATGTATTATCACATCATAATGACCAGTAATTGATTTAATATATTCCATAAAAGGTTCCAACAACCAAATAAAAATTTTAATTGAAAAAAATTTATTTCTGAATTTATATGATCAATTTTATAGTTCTTTAAGGATTCCTCTAAAACATTATTATATTTTAGTTCTTAAGGATGTTCGTTATGAACATGACACATCTTCATATAAAAAATGGTATTATTATATGTATTTTTGTTCTAGGACATATAAAATAATGAATACCAACACTTTTTGGAATAAACCATTGGTAGAACATGGAATGTTTTTTTTGAATAAATTTTTATATAGAATCCAGAACCTATGTTTGGAAGTTAATAAATAATTATTTTTAGTTGTTCTTTATAATCCCACCCCACATCCCATTTATAATCATTAAAAATTATTGGGTAATGAAATTTCTCATCCCTTTCTTCTATATATCCTTTTATTGGTTACCAAAAAAACATAAGATGCTCTATTAAATATTTTATATTTTTACTCTCATGGAAGAGGAACATATCCTTCTCTTCATTATTCAAGAACAATATTTTGTCGTGCCTTTTCGTTTTCAATTGATCATGTTTGGATATATTTTAACACATCCATATCAATATAATTATGTCTCAAAAGAAATTATAGACCCATTTTTATGTCATCTATCCCTTCTAAAAACCTTGATTTACAATCATTATTCTACTATAATTATCCTCTGGTCATCCACAATAATAATTTGGGTAGTCAAAGGATGCATCTACATCCACTCAAGTTTATTCACCTAGTTTTTCATATAATGAATTTATTAGATATTTACATGTATTTACCCCATAATACTATATTATGTGGTTAATTTTGATGAAACAAACCATTAGGCTGTATGATATATGCGGCACACTTACTCATGTAAATTATATGAAGGTGATCGTTGGGTTCGAAATTATATATCCCACTATTGCAAATGGTAATTATTTTATCTCATCATAGATTATGTATTAGGTATGGGTGGTTATCAAAATAATAATATGTTATAATTTCATTGTGGATATTCTTCACTTATTTTTACTGTTTCATGATTTATTTTATTTCCAGATTCCTATATTTCATTTTACAATCATGTAATTTCATGAATCATTGTTGGATATTATGATTATCACCCCTATTATGTTACGTTAATACTCATACGAGATCACATGTATATTCCTACCATATGATATGATTTCTTTATTCCCTTATATATCATTATAGTTTACCCCATTATTAGGTATGTCCTTTGTTTATCCCATGCAATTTTAGAAGAATGGATAATTTTTATGATCATGTTATTTATTTATACTACAATGTATCTGTATTCCTATTATAATTTTTATTCTATGTACCTAATTTCCCATGGCTAATAGAATTCATGATATTTTTCGATAGAATTATGGGTACATTTATTTAATAAATAAAACATTATGGTTTAGTAAAATATATGGGTTTCATACCATTCGTTTCCTTTTTTTCCGGTATTGATGTCTCACAAATACAATAAATTCTTATCAATATTTTTAACAATCACATCATCATCTATATATGACAAAATTTACTACATTATTTTTTTATAATATCAGGGGAGTATAATGATCAATCGTCTCAATAACTCCCTATGAAATGCGGATCCAATTTGGATAATGTATTTCACCCAGATAATGCATAATTAATATTCTCTAAATAAATTACATTATCGGGGTATCCATCTTGGATCAACCCCACCACAGATGATTGGGGGCGTTTTTTCCACCTCCTCCACCCATGAGTCTATCGAACTCTATATGGGTCGTAAATAAAACACTATTAACTCTAAATAAACCCTTTAATATAGGGTTGATGGATTTTAACCATGATCACCACAAAAAAGTCATCAAATCCTCCAAAAATTTAGGATCATTCAAGGATGTTCTTTCATCATCCTCATCCATCTTGGGTTATAGTATTATCTCTATATCCCCTATGGATTCCTCTCTTTCCCATATTGGGTAGTGACTACCAATAATTGACACCAAAGTTGTTCCTCCAACCACATGACATAGCTCTTTCATTTGGGGAATGCTCGACAATATTGTCTGAAGACTCCATTATTGTCAACATTCAAAAACCAAAACCATCAGATAGTTGTAAAAACAATATAAAAACCTATAAGGGTAGAAGGAAAATATATTCAAATAAGATAATTTTTTAAATGGAAGACCTATATCAAACTCTTAAAAGGGAAACTAGTGGTAACAAAGACATTGTTACTCAAATAATGATGAGTTATTTCCTTACACCTGATATGACATAATGAGTGTAGTAACTATCATTCTGGTTGATTATAAAATATAATGCCTCAAAAATGATTGGTGTGACATAAAAATTCTACCCGAATAGGTGGGTTTGATTAATGTACATTCCAAGGATGTGATCATTAATAATTAAGTGAATAAACATAATTTTTTAACTCTAAATGATTATTTTCAACTCCCCCAATGTCATTACTCCCAGAATGATGTGAAATTATGGGATATTTCATACTATCCTACTCGAAATGATAAAATTCCATCACCAAAATTTTCTTTATTACATTATGGTATTTTGATATACAACCTCATACAAATCAATATATAATTACTCAAGTGATATAGTCCCATAATTAATTTACTACTGATGAAAACAAATTCATATCCTCCAAACCATCATGAATGAAATAATACTAGTACACACCAATTTTATTTCCTGGCGTATTCGATTAATGTGTTTTCTTTTAATAAGATATTATTATTTATAATCGTTGAGAAGAAACAATAAAGTTGAATAAATATTAATTAGAAAGTAATGGTGTATGGCCATGGAATAGTAGTGCATAAAATATGGATACGCCATTTAAATTGTTGACAAAAAAAGGACAGATTAAAAGTATATGATTTTCTAAATATTGAGGATAGGAATTTGAATTCATTTTTAACTTCAACAATCACAATAACAGTAATGTGTGAACTGAAATAAGATGTTCCAGATACCATAACTATAATTTTTATCAAGTTTACTAAAATCCTACATAGGAACATTTGTCGCCTTCTCTTCCTCCACCAGAACCATCAATTTCTGCATCTATGAAATCATGAATGAATAAAAATTAATTTACATAGTTGATGTCCAGTTTTTGAGTACACCTCATCTCTATCATCATTGATATATTGATCATTCTTAAAGCTTGTGATCAAAATTCAATGCCGGTACCATGAAGGGGACCTGATTTCATCCATTCATTGTAGTATTTTTTGATCACTGACTTTTAGAACTCTGTCTACATGGTATGGATCAAAATATTAAATACCATTATTATTTCTATATTTTTATTGTAAGTGTTGTGTTTTATAAGACATTTTCAATAAGTCAGCCTAAATTCCATTAGAAGGTTAATAAATATGTACATACTCAATATTTCTAATATATCGTACTATAGAATTTAAGGAAATTGCTTATGAATGACATGAGTTCCAATATCATGGTTGATGTTGTTGATCAAACCATACTCATGATCCAACATCATCATTCCCCCCCGAAGATACCGCAATTCATGTCGAAAAAGTAATGAACCAAATAAGATGTTGTGGGGGAAGATATTTTTCCTTTGATATTATTGTTAAAAAACAAATTGGAAACAATTCATTCATTCAAAACTACTTATCCAAAACTTTATGAAAAAACCATTTGATCCCCAGCCTAATGCATGTTAAAACATGATGAGAAAAGAAATATTTTTTTAATGACCATATGTCATTTACTTATTAAGAACACGAATGTTCCATTTGAATGTCATACCTTATTGCGGTTTCAGGAAATCATTTCTCATGCATGTCATTATATATTCCCCAATTCGCACGACACTATAAAATAATTATTATTCATAATAATTGTATACCATTTATCAAACACAATAATTAATATTAATATTGAAAATATTTGGAATAAAAATAAAGTATAAAATGGAGTAAAAGATAGATATATTGAGAATCGAAAGTTACATAAGATCATACTTTGCTATCAAATACATAATAAAGAGAAAAAGTTACAAATAGACAATAGGAAAAAAAGTTGCATAAATTGAGGAATAAAAGTCATAATGAACTATATTATCTATAATAAAATGTTCCAAATCCCATAACCGGATTTCCCATCAGCTTTTAATTACTGGTTTTTACAACACCATGAAACAATTCAGTAGGTTTTTCATACTGTTGCCCACAAAAAATCCTATTTAGCCTGCCTGTTTACCTTTAAATAAGAAAACGATCCAATCACATTGTCATAATCCCTCTGTCCGACATGATGCATTTTAGTAAGTCGTAGTTTCATCTGCATTCACTTCTTACCAAGAAAGTGCTACATCCCAGCTCTCCTTACGATTTTTCGCTGCTTGTTACCTTGAACGGATTCGCTGAATCCATATGACTCTTCATCGGGGAGGGATAGTGGGGAATCATCAAATTTGGAGAGATGAAATGAGAAATAATGAACCCATGAAAGCAGTTGTGGATGGTTATTTAAGTCCAATGATGTTAGTGGTAAGGAAAAAAAATTCGAAAAAAAATCATTCAATCAAAACATTCTATCCAAACATTTCATCAAAAATCATTTGATCCCCTATCTAATGAATGATAAGGTGGAGTGAAAAGAAAACTTATTAAAATTTTGATATGTTCTATACATATTAATAACATGTTCTTACTGAATATTAATCATTTATCATATTTTTATTAGGAAATTAGATATTATTGGTTCATATTCCCATAATATTTTTTGTGATAGAAACTTCTGCAGTGATTTGAATGTAATACCTCTTGGTGGTAAATAAATTAAATTATAGGGCCCATTATAATGTCAGATGTGTAAATGAATTCAACTACTGGGACCATTCATTAGGAGAGGTTAACTATCAACAGAAATGGGAATAGAATATAAGAAAAAACATTGGATATGGCTACAGAATTGTAAAAACTCAATGAGTCAAGAAATAGGGTTTAAAGATCAGATATCAGTAGTAAAATTTGTTTTTCTTTGCATGATGATCATGGAATGGTTGAATGAGTTCAATAAGAGGTGTGGGACAAAACATGAGATATGTTTTTGGATTTTTAATATCTCAAAAAAGATCATAGATCTAGGAATCAAAGTTTATTAAACAGTTCAAGACAAAATGTTGTTTTTCTTTAAAGGGAACTAAAAACAACACATGGGTTAAAAAATGTAACAGGAAGAAAAAAATTAGGAATATAATTTTCTGGTTGGGAAGGAATATTAATAATGGAGAATATAAAAATTTTAAAATAAAAAATTTTCCCATTACCTTTGATTGGGTCTCTTATGGACCATCTTCTTCTCGTACTTCCTCCACTTGAAAACATCATCCAAGATCTTCAAATATGATTTCATGAGAAACACAACCGTAAACCCACTATCTACCTTGTTTTTTGTCCTAATACCTTATCTACAAAAGTACAAAAATATAGAGATGAGTAGAAAATATTCTAATGATGATGAATGAGTCTTATTCATACAGAATTAAACAAAGGATTTTTTGTATTGAAAATAAGATGGTGACTTGCATGTTGGTGGGGGATGCAATGGCTCCAGTGGCGTAGTGGTAATTAACAACTGGAATGTATTTAATCAAACACAATTGTAGATTTTCTTCTTGTATTTATATTAATTGAGAAAATAATTAGAAAACAATCAAATAAGACTATAAATATTTAATCATGAATACGAGGGAAAAAATTTCATTAAATAAGGATAAAACATGCTTTTCACATAGTGATTGACTAACATAATAAACTCCATCCCTACCCCCCTGTTTGAATGCAATGAAATAATTAATATACAAACTATTGATTGAAATTACAATAGGCACATAAAGTTTGTACATATAGTTATTATTATATTAGCCTATTTCCTGTGATTTATTTGGAGAAAGAGAATATTTTTGTTATGTAGATAAAATTATGAAAAAAAGGATAGATTTTTATTTTTGGAGGGGATATGGAAAAATCTTCTTGATCATTCCCTTTCTACCGTATAATATCAAAGCACTCGTTCCAAACATAGGCACTTAGAACAGATAAATTTCATTAAAAATGACCAAGAGGGATGACCAAGAAAAATATAAAATCATTCCAAACCTGAGATGGACTATCCATAACCATAAAAATGCCATTAATGGATATAATTTTTTTATAATCTAAATGAGTGACTTTCCTTTGGTCCCTCTTATAATAATCAAATCCTAATTTCATTTCGACTAACAAATTAGAATGAATTTCATTTCATAATCTCATAGCTTGTAACTGTCATCCTTATATATACCAAAAATTACACAAAAAACGTTCCACATGCAATACCAATGAATATTTAATAGGAAAACATTATATGATCCATCATGTAGGTTCAATTTGGCAAATATATTGAAAACTTATTATAGAATCAATCACATAAGTTGATCATTTTGAAAAAATAAGCAATTTTTTCTTTGTTTCTCGAAAAAACCCGTTACTTCACTTTTGAGAAGAGAAACATTGAAATGATTAGAAGTAGAAAATTCATTTAACAAAAATGGGATTGTAATTAGTTTTCAATAAGAACTTTGAGATGGAGATGAAAAATATTTAAATTGTGAAATAAAATATGACATGGCATACCCAATGCAGAAAAAATCATGCACACCAAAACCAACCATATCAGGATATGATGTGCCTTTTCCATTCCCAGATACTTTTTCGCGTTAAAAAGTAATTAAATTACTATAATTTTTATTTTTTCACCAAAATTCTATTTTAGTCGGTATGCGTGTTTAGAAAACACATTTATAGACTTGCGAAATTTGTCAATGTCCTCCAATGAAGGCTTCACACCCAAAAGTTTATGATCTCAATGGATACGTACTTTTATAGTAACCTCTCTTTGAGAATAACCCATCAAGAACATCAAAAACTATTCTAGTTTCATGATCAAGTATATATATATTGAATAATAGTATTAAATTCTCTTCCAAAATCTCCATTCAATAAAAATAGTAGAAACAATGTTTGTTATTGAATAATAACATCATTAATAATTAAAATTAACTACACCCAATATACGTTGAACTAATTAATCTAGGAATAGGATTCATGATGTTATTTAGAGGAACTCACATGTTCTATAATTAATAACCATGGATACCATAAAAAAAGGATTGTATTATTAATAATAATTAAAATATTTATATAGTAAGTACAAATATTAACAACAAATATCTCAATATCACACTATAATAATAATTTCCCAAAACCCTCAATTCCTTGGGTACCCAAATCACTCACAACTCTCTAAAAGCCAATCAAAGATCTCACAAACATGGGATTCTAACTCATAATTCACCTTTATGATGGTACCCCAATAGTTTCATACAGTTATTAATGTAATAGAAAAATCCCATACAATTAGATGTTTTAATGTATTTTTATATATTACATAATCATTGGATGATAACTTGTAATTAACCTTCATGATTTTGATCATTATTGACAATGAATAGCTAGATACATTCTCTTTAAAGTGAATACAATTTTGAACATAAAAAGGACTATAGTTTTTTGTTGAATGTAAAAAATGTTTTGAGGCACTTAATTTGGTGGTAATCAAAGTTAACGGTTTTAAAGTGGTATGTGATGAACAAAAAATATGGATAAAAAGTTAATTTTGTGTGGTAAATAGTAACATGTCATATTGAAAATTACCTATCCTCTCTTCTTCGTGTAGTATCTTTTCAATAATTCTAAACAAATGAGAGAAATTTACAGTTGGGTAGCTTATTCCACGGTAAAAGGAGACAATTATATATTATTGAGGAAAAATTAAATGAATGAAAAAACAATAACCAATAAGAATATGTAACAAATAAAATAAACTATATAATTTGCAATAATTCCATATTACTAAACCCTAACCAAGGAAAATTTTGACAATAATTAAGACAATAAATCGAAAGAAATTCTCTTTGCCTTTCCCAGATTCTTTATCATGTTAAAAATTAATTACATGACTATTATTTTTTTTCACCAAAAATCTATTTTAGCCAGTATGCATGTTCAGAAAGCACTTTTATAGAGTTGTGAAATTTGTCAATGTCCTCCAATGAAGGATTAACAGCCAACAGTAAATGAACTCTATGGATACTTACTTGTATAGGAACCAGTCTTTAATCATAACCCACCAAGAACATCAAAAACTATGCCAATTTCATGATCATGTAAGTATCTATAGAATAATAGTCTGGAAGTCTATAGAAATATCTACTTCAATAAAAATATCTGCAACAATGTCTATTATTTAAGAATAACATAATTAATAATTAAAATTAATCTTAGAAAATATCTCTTGAAGTAATTTATCTAGGAACTGGTCTCATGTTGTTTTTAGAGGAACTCCCCTTCCCTATAATTTATTTCCATGGATACCATAATAAAAGAATTTCATTATTAACAATAAATAAAAGATTCATATAGTAAATACAAATATTGACAAAAAATACCTCAATATCACGCTATAATAAAAATTTCCCACAATCCCTCAATTCCTTGGGTACCCAAATCACCCGCAAATCGCTTATAAAAAATCAAAGATCTCAAAAACATGGGATTCTAACACGTTATTCACCTTTATGATTTTGATATTGATTTACAATGAAAACCTTTATCTTAATTTAGTATGGTTGTTTTAATCGTGAATATTAAGAATATAAAAAATGTTTTAAAATGATCGTACCCCAAAAGTTTCTTACAGTTATTAATGTAATAAAAAAATCCAATGCAATTAGTTTTTTTAAATTATTTTTATATATACCACAAAAAAATGGATGTTAACTCGTAATTCACCTTCATGATTTTGATCTTGATTGAAAATGAACAGCTAGATCCATTCTCTACAAAGTTATTAACCTATTTGAACTTTAAAAGGTCATCAGTTTTTTCTATTGAATGTAAAAAAGGGATTGGGGCACTAAAGTTGGTGGTAATCAATGTTAACATATTTAATGTGGTAAGTGATGAACAGAACATATGGATGAAAAATTAATTTTGTGTGGTAAATAGTGATAGGACGTATTGAAAATTACAGATCCTCTCTTCTTCTTGTAGTATAGTTTCAATGATGCTAACTGAAGGAGATAAATAATGTCTAACAGTTGGGTAACTGATTCCACAGTCAAAGGGGACATCTGTAATGTATTTAGGAAAATGTAAATTAAGGAAAGAATAATACCTGGTAAGAATATGTAACAAGTCAAATAAACTATATCATATGCAAGAATTCAGTAAAACTAAACCCTACCCAAGGATAATATAAAAGTAATGAAGTCAAAAAATTGAAAGAAATAAATTATATAGGATTAAAATTAGAGGATGAGTTTAGGGTTTCTGTGAGAATATTGAATATGAAATACAGTATCGATCAACAAGTAGAATGAGTAGTCAGAATTCATAGATTTGTGGGAAATGGTGGAGGAGTGGATAAAAACCGGGATCCATTTGCATTTAGGGTTTGTGTAGTCGTTGGAGGAAAGGATTGATAAAATGTATAGGTGTTTGGGGGGGTTCGATAGTAGTAGGGGATTAGAAAATTGTTGGAGGTGTTGATTTCTGGAGGTGTCATTGAAATGATTGGAGAATGGAGGTAGAAGTCTACAAGAAATCGTAGGGTGCTTAAGGGGGAGGCGAGTGGGAATGAAATCAGAAGCATGAGGCGTTGATGGAAAATGTAGGGAAAGAAACTACGGAGTGCTGGTTGACAGGAAGAGGGAGGATAATGAAAGCATGGATTTGAGGTGAGTCTAGGTCGCGATACGCGAAACCCTAAGCGGGAGAGGGAGAGAGATGCAGATAGGTAATCCAAACCACGAGGGGGCGACGTCAATTTTCACAGGAAGGGAATATATGGAAAAATGATGTGGAGGAATGTGGAATTGACACATGGGAGTGGAATATCTTGAATTAGTATATGTAGTAGATTTTTGAAATGATGGAGTATGAGCATCCAACTAGTTCTACAACCATAAAACATTCTTATCTAAATATCGGAATTTAGGAAGAACACGAATTTCCTTAACTACCATGATTAAAAATCTACATTGGGATAATCACATACTTCAATATGGAGGGGGAAACCACAACCAATCAATGTTAGTAGACCATGTCAAGATTCTCCTTCCACCCATGCATAAGAGGTAACATAAATAGCAGTACCCCCAGAACTCTATACCACCATCTAGTCACTTAATACTAAAATACATAATTGGAATGTCGATATGCCCTCGTATAGATAAAATGGAGGATATTTCTATAACTATTAGATGAAACTACACCCACACCCCATTTTAGAAATCTTGTTTCTTGATATTATATGCAACGAGGATCTGGTGCATCATCTCATACACTTTGTGTCTTAATGTGGATCTATAACGGGCCCTTAAGACCAATAAGAGTTAACAAAACAAAAGTAATTATTGAAAACTATGGCATAAATATCCTTTACTGGTTATTTCATCCTCCCATCATGGTCATAAAATACTGAAATAAACATCACCATAAATTTCATTATTAATTTATCCCGACACTATGTAAATGGATGATCCTCATACATAAAAACTCAAAATATATAGAATATTTTAGATTTTCTGAAATTATCACCATATGGGAATGTTTAATGAATTTACTCATCATTCATCACATATAGGAGAAATAGTTAGAAATCTAAACATAGAACCACTATGATGAGCCACAAACATCATTGACTATAATTAAATATTCAGTTTGATTCGATAGGATTGTTAAAATGGGACAAAACCTTGAATATTCTATTTGGTGAACCATTAAAAAATATAGAACCATTCCCATGTCACATGGGATGAGTTTAGTTAATGAAAAAACAACATTCTCACACTCAAGCTAGTTTTGGTGCCCACAAAAAATCCCAGATAGGCCCTACATCCCCTAAAACATCTCACTTAGAGGAAACAACAGAAAATACACCATGGTCTAGTGGAAATGGTTGATCATGGTTTCTCATTATTTTTAGAATGGATAAAATATATTCATTTTTAAAGGATCAGATCCTCAGTTATTTATTTATATCTATGGAAATGAATATCATAAATTATCTTGATCATAAGAAACCTGATGAGGTCAGTCTCAATGATTTTCGTAACTATTTTTCTTTTTATAATTTTTTGGGACACAAAATTAAATAATTTTTTTCTTTAAAGAAATCATTAATTTTATGGTTGGTTTTGGTCAGATGATAATATAAACAATTTCATCATAGGTGACCAATGTGTACAACACCAAATAATAAGAGGATGTAAACTATAATGAAGTTATTTTCGGGTGTGGTCAAATGTTTTACAACTTGATAAAATGAAATATATTTGACTAGTATCACCCTACCCTCATGTAATATATTCACCAACCAGTAATGATTCATGCATCTCTTTCTTCACTTAATAGTTCATTATCAACCTCATCTCCTATTGGAATACAAAGTAATCAGAAGTAGATTTTTGAAACATAATAACAGTCTCATATAACTCCCAAACTATCCATAAATCTTGAATATTTCTTTCCCTTATTATTTATTGAATGGTCACTACCCTTTCGAATGGAACAATCATCAGGTGGGGGTTAATTTTTAAAATAATTAATGTGATTCAATTAAAATTCATATTATATGATGATAAATATACATATAAACAAAAGCTTCCCATTCATAATCTAGAATCTAGAGGACTACGCCACATAATAAAAGGGAATATAAATTATCATGATATATCAAAATATCCCAATTACATACCCACAATATTTGTATATGTAGAAGAGACTGATGTTAAATCACTCCGTGATCCCAACATGGGTATGGGATTCCACATTTTTCATTATGTTTCATCCAAATAAAATTGTTTAAGATGATTATATAGTCTGTAAAAAAATTTGATCTATCTAGAAAAAAGGGCTATACTGGCTTGACCCACATAAATGGATATAGATGTATCCTAAATTTCTCTCCTATACCCATATCCATAAACATCAAAAACAATATTTCATAAGCCACATTCCAAATAGAAACCCCACATTGGGATGTATAGAAATATGGGGAAAAATATTACATATTTAAAAATTTGGGTACAACCTCGAAAGCGGCACACACACAAGGATGAAAATTACATGTAAATCTCAAGCCCGGGGACCTGACCCCGCGACATTCCCCTCACCCCCCAAGCCCTTACCACCCCACCACCAACAGTGGTGAAAAATATGACATATTTAAATAGATTATGACTCTCTTATTAATGATATCAGTCATGGATGTTCTTTATCATTATAATGTGACCCATGAGGATCGTTTCATTCCCTGTAAAATTACCATTGTTGTTAAGAAAAAAGTTTGTATATATGAGGATCAATGAGAAGGTTCTATTTTAGAAAATATATCATTCCACCATATATGTAACTTAATAAGAACAATAAGAATCTATTAAGGGAAACATCATACTCGTACATGTTTTGTGAAACTTGAAAATGTTGAAATTCAACAAAATCATGTTAAAAATTACTCCATGATAAATCTCATTCCTGTAAGGACCCTCCATCATTTTGGATACATTTAGGATAATTTCTCTCCAATTAAACTAACCATTCCAATGTGAGATGAGTGTGATATTAATTTCCTCATTAATATCAATCTCAAATCTTGATTTGGGGACCCCATGTCTTATGTTCAAATTATGGTTATCTAGAATGACACGATATACAATATCTTTCTCTGGATACCATGTCCATCTATCCATGTCAATTTTCAATCAACATTCCACAAATTTTTGAAATAACATGTTAAAAAAGGTCATAATGTTGTTTATATATGGATTCCCTTTTTAATATTATGAATTTTAAAACACAAATGTATTGTTCTGCAATCGAGAATGAAAAAAATGATCAAGTTTGATATATTGGTTACCTCTACCAATTTCCTATGAATCGTCGCTACAATCCCCTAGAAATTTCGTAGGAATGAGAATTGTTTTCCTATAAACATAATTAATGTGAAATATCCAACCACATCATGCCATCGAAAAAAAAAATTCTGTTTTCTATATATATTTAAAAATTATTTTATCATGTTTAATGGTTTTTTTAATGGACATATAGTCCAATTATCTATCAGAACTATAAAATTCTCATTATATATTAGTAGTAATTGAATATTATCACATGAAATATCTCAAACATTCTGATTCCTATACTTCTTCTACCCTCGGTAATAGTAGAGTGGAAAAAATCATCTAAAAAATTTCCCACGTGAGGACCCAAATGATTCATAATTACAATTCACTTCCATATAGACTCTTATACATCATCATGTAGAGACATTTCATCATTTTATCCACAATACATAGAGAGAATCTATCCATAATGTTTATGATATAGGAAGATGAAATGGATGAGGATGGCCGCAGAGATCCCCTTTAATTATTTTAGAATTTTCCCCAACAATATCGATGATCTCCAGAAGTTATTTATTGGAATATATGATAACTCTTGTCCCATGTTGACCAGTTCCAACATTCCTCTAAATGATTTGGAGATATATATATCTTATTTTTGAAGTACCTCCAATATGTATTTTCTTGGAATTTTATAAAGATACAAAGACTAGAACCAAATGTGTATACCCACCATTGAGTTCATTATGACAATAACTCAGGATTCGAATAGGAATCAAGGAGATTTGATCCCTCACATGCATTTATAGTCAAGCCGAAGGATGATAATTGTATTGATGAAAACATTATTTGAGAGGGGATGTACCAAAATTTTCTTACAATATATATTCATGTTAGTAAAGGAATGTGCATACTTGGTTTTCATCTATTTCAAATACCCCATGAATCCTTGTCCATAAAATGATTTTTCCAGTTCCAATCATTGAAATTTTGATTGATGTCACAGTATGATTCCAAGTAATTTAAATTACATATGGGTATTTATTGTTCAATAAGATAAGGATGTCCCATAAATGATTATTCAAACATAGAAAAAATTATGATATTGATAAGAACTTCCTGGCACTCATCTTTATGGTAAAAAATACGAGGGGTTAATTATAGAATCTTGAGGTCCACTTAGACTCTATTTTTGACCTACTAAAATATATTCTAATATTCTCTATGACTACCAAGAATATGTCATGATTTTTATAATTCCTAAAATAATACAACATTGAACTTGAATCAGAAATTGATATCAATGGGAATGCACTAACTTTTTCATCACAATACATCATTCTTTAGAAATAATGGTCATTAACAGCAAACACCTTAAAGAATATTTTATTATATCTATTGATACCCTGGTCATGGGAGATGTATTTCTATGGGGCCTCTAGAGTTATGATCGGATCATAGTAGATATCCTAAAATTAAAATATTTTGTTCTAGAAATTAACATTTTTTTCATGGTCAAGGAATTTCAATATGACCACTTCTTGTAATTTGAAGTCATTACTGAAAATGATTTATAATAAAAAACCATCATTAAACGATTAAAATATCTCTCTAAAACTAATGGTATCCTATCTAAATATAAATTATGAGTTAGAGGTTATGATAAAGAAGATAAATATTTTATATTTAATTTAAAAAGTAATAATCGACCCCTGTCGTTGGAAATGTGAGTGGTATTATGTTTTAATTTATTTTTGGACGAATGAGGAATCATTTTCCTCTTTATTAATTTGATCATATCAATGTTCTAGGTAATTCTACGAAAACACTCAATGATCCGCAAAATGATGTGATAGATTTCCAAATTTCACACTAAATAGAAGTCTTAATGTTCATCATATATGACATGGCTGAGATAATTCAGATCAATGATGCCCCAAAATTTGACTAGATGATGTATTTCCCTAGATGGGTGAACTTCATAATGAATTATCTTGAATATAGGTCCCACCAACAAGATAAAGCCAAAAATGAAATGATATGACGTTTGGTAGATCAAATTTCACTAAAATGTTTTTTTAATGGATTTAATGTACTTTATAAATGGGGCCTTGAAAAATAACTCCAATTATGCATCACAAATTGAGATATCCCTATCAAATTTTAGGAAGACTACATAGGCTTATATAGTGCACAAATATCCTATACTATGATCATTCAACATAATTACAAGGGTTTGTTAATTATAGACAATGATAATACAAGACTATATGCAATTAACCATGATATTCCACATCTGTAATGTACATGAAAACAACATCCATTGTCCCCTAGATTTATTTCACCATACCAAAATCCCTATGATTTTTTTTCAAATGAGTAATAAATATCATGGGTATCTATTCCCTACCCACATAAAACTAGTTCAAGTATGTCATAAATTATACTAAAATCTTCAATTAATGGGATGATGAAATAATAATCAATGTCATCGAGTCAGAGAACATCATCAATTTCATGAATGTAAATATCATCACCATACATAGTGTCTATCACCCAATATTTTTGGATTATATCCCCATCATCTATTTCTCTAATGTGCGGAGGAATTATTTGGAGGGTAAAATCGATATTAACAATTAATATCATTATTATGTGGTGGAGAATAGAAATATAGATACCCTAAATAATGCTGTCAATTATACTATATAAAATGGTGTAAATGAAATTCTGTTTACTACAAATGATCTTACATGGTTTAAAAGCCTCTTATACCAAAACAAACACTAACATGCTATGAAAATTGTACACATTTTCAATAGAAAATAGGAAACACATCCCATAAGTTTCTACATACCATATCTTGGATCATCTATATGTGATACAATATATGAATATGATAAATTTTTAAAGTTACCTTATAATTTAATATATATCAATGATAAGAGTATCCATATAATATAAGATATAGACTTTTATTTGAACTGTATCATGTGACCCTTGAATAAGAACTACACCTCAACTCATTCATCCTTGTAAATTTGGTATTAGTTATCGAAACCGCAATGATGTAATAGAATAAACAATTAAATATTGAACACATGGGGGAAGTCCTTATATCATGAAAAATTCATATTGTAATAGAGCTTTCTCATTATCCCCTATGGTGGGTGGATGCATCATCGACCCCACCAATGGTGGGTTTCTCATGAACCACTTTTTTTAATTCCAACTGGATAACCTATATCATTACTACATGATGTTAAATTTCATAGTAAAGGTCATACTGGCATGAAATTGAAATATATTATATCTTAATTCTTGACAGGTGGTCTCTAAAATGAATTGTGGTCCATATTGAAATACCATAAACAACTCGATATATCAGGCTGGAATGTGAGAACATAAATTGCATAGAACCTCTTTCGTTATTTCATGTCCATATAAAGAGAACCATATGGTCACATTTGCATTCCTCTCTTACCCTTCTATGCATGAACTCCATATACATGTAAATTTTATAGAGTTCATGTATAACATCTCATGATGAGTCCTCTCCAATATCCATATACTATAATAATGTTATCAAACCTCGTCCCAGCATTGGTACCTCATCCACATCATGTTATTTTCTTCCAGGGATCAATGAAAATACATCAATAGAAATTCACTACAAAGGATATATATTTTTATATAATATGAAGTAGCCCCATCCCAATATAAGAGAGAGATCTAGATAGGGAATACATATAGGAACTGCATTTTTCTTGATTCATATCTGAATATGATATATAGTGATTAATAGATTACTTATTTCTTACCAATCAATGAATTTTCATCAGTCCCACCCATGTCACTTTATGGGTGATACATTTACTTTAATATTACTATTCACACTAAAATGACAACTCCCCGACATGTTCCCTATCATGAAATCTCAGTTGATCTAATAATATTATTAGTGACACCTATTTATCTTATTGAGAATTACTCTTATGAGTTTAAAGAACCTATATGGTCACTCTGACTAGTATGGACATGATGAATTGTCTTCTAATCATTAAACTATTTCCTTGTAAAATGAAATACCGCTCCACAGCATGAGGTCTCTAGGTTTATTGGATCATCACTTATGATTATTATGTACCTAGGATTTACATTTTATATCCCTTCTCAATGAAAATGTTTTCAATACACAAGAATTTATCCTTCAGTTCACTTGATCCCATAATTTTTATTGTGTTCTCAATAAACCTTCATAAACCCCCAATTCCTTAGTTTAAAGCCACAAATTCCAGGAGTTGGTGTACTTCTCTTAGAAACCCATAACATTGAGTTATTCCTATGGGTTCTCCGATAATGTAGATTAGTAACAGGGACTTGAAGATCTAATTTGAATCTACTAGTATTCTTAGTTTAATTACAAAATACATAAATGCTATTTTTGGGTTTTTTATATACATAAGTGTATCATGTCTATTTTTTATTCAAGATTATAACATTGTATTCTTGTAAAAATACATTTCTTGTTAAGAATCCCTTATAAATTAATAAATTAATTGTGTTATTCATTCCACCTGAAAATAAAAACATGGTCAACGATGAATCACTATAAACATAAAACTATATATTTTCTTTTTGCATGATGCTAAATATAATGACTATTAGTTCATCCTAGAAGATCTAGAATTCTAAGAGAGGGATATCCTATGGGATTCATTAACTATATTAGGGATATATCCCTGTATGGATTTGTTTCATATACATCCTATACATTATTCTATGACTCAGATTAATATTCCACCCCAATACTAGAGTATATCATGAATATTCACCTCTACTATAATATAGATTAATCTACATAGGGGATCCATATCTAACTATGATGTCTATGTTCACAAAGGCAATCCCAAAAAATGTCATCCCTATATCTGAGATATATTTAAATAGGGATTAATTAAAATAACTACATTTGGAATGATTACCATATTTATGGAATATGTAGTTACATGTGTATACATATCATAGGAATAGAAACAGATTCAAAAAATTATTAATAACACACAAATTAGATCCTGCTATATATAAAGACATATTTATTATGAGAACTATGTATATATTGATTCTAATAAATTTGGATACATATTGATTTCTAGGATCCCCTATCATGTTCCCATACATTAGTTCTAATTGATATCAAATCATATTTCATGGATGCAATACTTTTAAAAAAACCTCATCCAAAACCTAGTCACATGATCTTAAAATATATAATTATATAGTCTATCCTACATTTCTTTAATCTATATAGAGTGGGATGCTATATGGGTCTCATTGCCTATATGAGAGTAAAATTCATTCTAAAGATGTTTCTTATACGTATATATGAGCCATATAAGTAAGATTCCTTCTCATTAGTAATTATGTGTTACTTGATTTTAATCATTTTTTATAGTTTAGGATATCTAGATATTTTATTCTAAATAAATCTATAGATTTAAAAAATAATATATAATGAGTGGATCTCTATTCAGAATGAAATTATTAGAATTTCCTCCACCATATCTTGATCCTTGAAACATCATTCAATAGAGAAAATATATCTAAACATTTCATGTAGAGCAGTCCCAACCAAATCTACTTATCCTCCTTGCATGAAATTAAATAGAAACATCATTTCCCCTACCACATGACATTAAAATTTAAGGGGAAAGTGTGTTCTACCTGACACTAAACTACTCATCATGTCCACTTATTTTTGTTCACTTTTCAATATATATGATAGCTTGATCCATGTTGAGTTCATTCATATTTAATTAATCTATCCATTAGATAATATTTTCCCATATTCCTCATAAGTGAGATAGATCAATATATATAACTGTCATTGAAATGAACTACATGCACGATTGATTTCCATATATATGGTTAGTGATGTGCAGTTACATTACAATGGAACCGAACACCATCCTTTTAATTAATATATTTAAAATACCCACTTTGGCATACTCTCCAAATCTTTAAAATGGAATTAGAAATATATTCTCTAATTTATGTTTTTGTTCTGATAATAAAATATCGATTTGCCTTCATGTGATACATATCTAAATAAGAGATCATTTCCTTAAATGAACAATGTGTATCTTTAGTTATTCTATAATATGAGATATAGTGACGCCTAGAACCCCCAATACTAGAACATATGATATTTCAAGAGAAAATAAATTACCCCATCCCTATTCATGATCCAACTATGTGGGGGATCATTATCTATTAGAATTATCTGTGGCTGGAATCATGAACTTTAAGGATTTTTAGTGGTTCTATGAATATCATACTAGGACCATCATTTTTATTACAATGTCAAAACATTTTCTTGTGTGTAGTATATATCAAAAGTATAATCCCATATTTGGATAGAAGATTGGGAATATTTCACCACCAATAATAATATATCCCAAAATGAAACTCATGACCATCATTATCTTCTCAGTAGTTATTTATCATGCACCCAAAAAATAGTGAATTAATTCTTTTTTTAGAATTATCATCCCCTTTTAACCTACATATGAGTTAGATTAGTATTCTGGTAATTTTAATCCAAGAATGATGTTTATCTTGATTATTATATCTATAGGATATGCACGGACACACGGATCCTCTATCATATAACCATCACCATTCTTAAAAATTATTGTTCCCCTTTATTTTTCTTTTTATATAATCACGATCTATGTATGGGGTCATTTCTTGAGTCCTTAAGTCTCACATTTTGTCATCAAAAAATAAGTGATATGAAAATACCCCCTTCGACATGATGGTTTGTCATTAATCACCTCGCTAATAGGTCATGTGCTAAGGTGAACCCCCATTCTGTTTTCATTACATACGATTCAGTTATGTAATAATAGAATTTATATATGAAATATTCATTTCTTCACTAATGATATCAAAGGATATGTAGTGAAAATTAGGTCTCCTATTATAATCCCATTAAAAACATCCAAAAAAATCAACCTCTTGCCATATTATTTATACCTGTATAGAAAAATTTCACTTCTCTGATAAACCCTCAATGTGGAAAGAATTAATTCTCTATCCTACACATGATTCATATCATTAAAAAGGGATCCTTAAAAACATTTTTAACATCATCATAGATATACCCCCTCAGTACATATGATCTCAATATCTATAAAGGTGCATTAAATAACTACATTTTACATGATTACAATCTATTTATGATACAATGTGATTATAAGATGCATTATCATAGGCCCATCCATGTTTTTTTAAATGACCCATTTTACTCTTTGTACGAGATAGATATACATATATTGTTTCCATTAAGAAATGATTAAAAAACATTCTAGTGCCACCATGTTGAGACCAACCCTTTAAATTTCTATATCCCCTAGCTCATCATAGTTGAAAATCAGATCACTTGACAAAAATAACATGTTTCATGGGATTCCATCACTATGATATGTTTCTCCAATATTAAAATAAATTAAATCCAAACGAAATTAAGAACATTGAAATTTCCACATCCTAGGTCTGATAAAAAAATTTATAAGAATCATTAGCGTGATTTCTATCCTACATAAAAATATTCTATAATAAGAAGCGTGCTATTATTATGGCCCATCTTTTCCATGAACCACAAAACAGAATTGTATATGTTATTCACATACATTATATATTTTCTAACATGAATAATGGTTCAAATGGTTGTGGTCTAAGACAACCTACAAGTTATCATCCTGAGTATCACGACATAGAAAATGACCCACCATGCAAGCCCTTTAATTCTTCATGATTGGTCATTTCATGAATACTATTTATGCTTATGTATGAGCCATATCTATATATGGTTTTCCTTAATTAGACTGATATATTTGTAATAAATCCCCAAAATATGTATATTCATTTATAAGCCTATGTAGGGGATGAAAATGTCAACCACATTCAGATTACCCCAAAAAATTCAAGGTCATTGTAAAGATAATTTACATAATTTTTATGAATGTTCACAAGGCCAAGTCCAATGATGTAAAATACTAGAAAATTTACATCAAATCCAAATTATGTTAAATTATGTAAAATAATTTCCTCCTATGCTTTCCATAAACTAAAAAATATTTATTATTCATCATTATATCACAATAACTACATTAAAATTGTGTCTTGGTTGAAAATTGATAAACTACATAGACCATGAACTATAATATTTCATTATCAAATAACCACATGAGCTGTACCATTGTCAAACTAGGTTTGAGGTGGGTTTTTAACCATTTTGTACTCCACAATACATGAATTCTACATTTTTATTGAATTTTATCTAGTTAATATTGTATATATATATATCCATAATTGATTATTTTGAAAGATCACCAATACACATTGTTTTCTAAGGATTTATTTTAATTAATTTCATTAATTTTATTTTATAAAACCTTCCAAGATTATTCATGATATATCTAAAGCCTAAATAGATTCATGGATTCCATTTTTTTAGGGTTCAACTAGTTGGTTATTGAAACTACTAAATCAATATCATTAAATGTCATGTTGGACATGGATTGAACACATGTTCATTTGTAGGTGACACTAGTGGTATACTAAGGAAAATCAGCTACCCTATGGATCTAAAAAATACTCCATGATATATCTGTTATATTGGTTTATTTTTTTCCTAAATTTGGCCACTAATTATTTTATATGACCCCCAACACCTATAGATCATTCATAAATCTATGTGAGGATAAAAAAACACCCACCAAGGTTTACATGTAACTATATGTTATCTTGGACAACCATTCTAAAAATATTTTCCATCACTGTTATCACATTATTATTCTATCAAACATTTATCCCTCTTCCACCCACTTCATTATTATTATAAACTTATTGTTGGAAGATAGGGTGGTTCACTGTGCTTGAACTATTAATACACTTTTTTAGTTTGGTTATTAAATGGTCTTTTTAGAAAAGGGGTTTTGTTCGATATTGTTCATAAAAGAAATGGGATATTATATTTTCTTTGTATATAGAATAATTTCGAAGTATATTATATATTATAATATTTTTATTTTTATAACCATTGAAAATATGTTCACGATTCTTGATAAGACCATTGATAGTAATGGTTTAGAAAATTATGATACAAGGATTATTGATGGGATATGGATCCCTTGGGTGTTTATTATAAAACATAAATATAAATTTCTTAGTAATTTTTTTTAAATTTATATTTATAATTCTAAAAAACACTATTTTTCTCTTTAATGAGACAAATCTCATATGGAATACCATATCAAATAATGATTATATTTCTAATGTGTTTTAAATGTAAATCCACCCCACCTCATTTTATATTTACTCAGTGATACAATTGGAATGATTTATAACTATTAACTTTTAAAAACATAAAATGGTTAATGGAACTATAAAATAAGGATTACCTATAACTCAAATACACAAAGAGCTCATGGGGGGTATTTTTTAGGAAGAGCTACATTTTATAATAATTTAAAAAAATATTTCTAGAATACCGGGATGTATATACATCTTCAATTTATTTCATATCTATTTTGGATAATTTCAATGTATGGTAATAAACCATCATGATTTTGTATGAATTATAGGCTCTCTACAATATAGTGGATCTCAGTCTACCTTGAAAATACGTGAATTCTTAACAATTTGAGTTAAATAGAGAACATTTTATTAGAGTTTATATCAGTAAAACCTATTATAAGATTTATAAATTATTGGAGTTCATCCCTAAGGGTTTCAATATAGTTGAATATACTAATATTGATTTGTATTGATTGTATTTTGAAAGCATTAGCGTGGATAAAAATTAGTCTATAACAAAAAATTTAATCATTTCACATAAATTTGTAATTCAAGGATGTTTTGGGGTGATATTATTTTAATGGAGATGATTGTGAAGGTAATCCTGTAGGTCATTCTAGGATCACTGAAACCCTATGTAATGGAATTTCAACATTTTGAGGTCATCAGAAACATGATAGTTAATGAACTCATAAGGTCCTTAATGACCAATGATATTTAAATTCAAATTATATTTAATAAGCAATCCAAATAGGTCATGTGGATGAAGATCATATAAATCAAATACCATAATGATGAATGGTATATTATTGAAGAGGATATTTCACATTGTTCCATTAAGGTGAAAAAAATCATCAGAATGAAGAAGTATTTCCATTATGAGATGGATAAGAAAATAATAATCCATCTGTATGATTCTATGATTATGAAATGAGGATTAAATATATCCAATGTGACCCAATATCAAAAACATTTTAATGAACAGAAATAAAAAGTAAATCAAGCTATCAACATGGATCCATAATGATAACACCCAATCTTAATTAGAATCATGAAATAAAATCCCAATGTGAATCATATAAAACATTGATGTAATCCAACAAGTATATTCCTTCAAATTCTCACTCACATCTAGTCAAACATATTTTAATGATCTATAATATGAAATTAATCAACTATAAGAAGGATTTTTCAAAATAACAAGTATGTTCATAGATCAGAAAATTAAAAACAAATTTGTTATTAATGAGCATATCATGTTTCAATGAAACCAAGAAACCGAATGATGAAAACTAAAATACAATTGATTTTTCCAATAAATGATGAAGATAAAAATAGAATATTCAATGTATAATATAATGAAAATTAATTTAAAAATGTATTTAAAGAGGAAATTTATTTTAATATTGGATTAAACAAATATTGAAAAATAATTAAATTAGTTTTATGTGTTGAAAACAGATCTTGAAAAGATCATGAAAGGAAATAAAAGGTTAATATTTATTTTGGGTTTCCAATAGAAAGGGAACATTAATAATTGTTTTGGTTTTTATTATAATTTTGGAACCCCAAAATATACTATAAGTATTCTAATATGGTTCTCTTAATATGAGTTTTTATTAATTTATAGAAAAATTAACATTTCCTTTATGAATATTATTGAAAAATGATCAATGAGGAATGGATAGATGCACTAATATTTCATTAAGCATTTTTTATTGAATAATATTTCATTGAAATTCTCAGATCCAGAATCCCATTTTAGTAACATTTTTTAACTAATATTTTGTGTTCTAGAATATTTATTCCCTTAAGTTTTATTATAGGAAAAAATTCCCTATTGAAACTCAGAATGAGTTACATGATATACTGATAAGGTTTGGTGAGGAATAATTTTTTGGACTACACTAAATTAAACCACCATGAAGTGCTTCACTGAGGGAATGTCACCTTTGATGACATCACTAGGAGTAAGATCCTCAATATAGGAGTAATTGGTGTTTATAGATCATATTTAATTAATGATAATTTTAACTAGGAATTTTTAATGAATACATTACATAGAATTACACATATTTTTAATTTAATTTGTAACATTTTATTTTAAAATAATGTTTTCAATGTTTTTTTATTCCCAATTTTTTTTCTACTTATAGATTTCAAAATATTTATTTTATTGATTTGAAACACATAAAATAAAATATGTCTAATTAATTATAATGACTGATAGTGATTTGGGACATGGAATAGATGTATTCGTCACTATATAACACATTCACTATCGAAACATAACTAAAATCATATATAATAAGTAGTTAAATATTTCATATAAACAATTAAATTATGTGTGAACCATGGATCTTGAAAGAAATCCCATGTAATCCTTTTAATAAAAAATGTATTTATTGAAATATAATTCCTTAAACATAAAAACCTGTGTTTTTTTGGGCATACCCATATGGGTAGTATAAGAGGTAGATATTAATCAAATGAAATTTCTAATGATTATACAATATTCACATACATTTATTTAAGGAACGGAAAATTTTTATTCTATCATATTTATTAATTATTCCATGATGTATGAACATTAAAAGTCATATAAGATCATAACCCTTGGATTGATTAGTAATGATAGTTAAAAATATTAATTTAAATAACTTTTTTCATCATGAGGATATCATTATACTCTCTCCAATCTTATAGATCCATAATATAATGGGATATTTTTAGATGGACCCAAAAATAATAATAATGTTTTCATACTCTCCTTAATTAGATTATGTTGCCTCTTTTTTTGTGCTCAAGTTGTTAACAAAGTATGTTATATCATTACATGGGATCATAAAATTCCCCATGCTCAAAAATTACACAAATGATATTTGAAACATTATATTACCTAAGTTACATTATTTTGATTTAATCTATTGTAATTATTTTTTTCTAAATTCCAAATATAAACTCAATAAATTTGATCATGATTTAGAAAATTTTATTTATCAAGGTTATTCTAACTCATGTAGTTCTTATCAGGTCTTTGATAAAAGGACCAAGGCCTCTAGAGAATCAATTCACATTAAAATTAATGAAAATTATTCAAAATAATTACATATAATTGATAATAATGAGGTCGATATATATAACAAGGAATTAATTGAACCATTAAATCGAAAATGAATAGAAAATGTAAATAAAAATAGACTTTTACCTAATTAATGTGTTAAATAAAAAGTCCACCATCTTGAAAATTATATAGATGAATTATAATCTAGTACTTATATTAGGAGGTGTTTTTTGAATGAAATGAAATAGTTCTATTTGGATTCAAACCTAAAACCATCAAAACATAACGAATCCTTTAATGATAATAAATGGATATTTCATAGAAGTATAATTAAATCAATTTACCCCAAACTATATTTTTAATCTTCTATAAATTCGTCATTATGATCCCATTGTTGGAACAAAATAGTTCTTTAAAAATTATTCATACGAACAAGTTAGTATCACCTGTAAAATTTTTGATACGTAGCCAATCTATATAACAAAGATGAATATATTGATTGTGGTAAATCTTATTCTTCGAATTCTATGTTGGAAGAAAAAGTATCTTATCACCATTAATATCTCATTAAAATTTTATTATTTTAAAAATTGTTATTGTAAGTGGATTTTTAAATAGTGTTATATCCAAAAATTATTTTTTGGAACGACAACATGGTTCTAGGGATTCCAGATTTCAAGATCAGGCTCTCTTATTGAAAAAATGATGTATGGTACTCAAAAAATTGAAATATTTATTGGTATGTATTATTGATTGAATTTAGTATATTTAATTTTTCAAAAAAGGGTACATAGGATTCCACATTATTATTAAATATTATTTCACATGATGTTTTGATTGATCAAATTTAAAATAACGATGAATTTTTTATACATAATTATATATTTAAAATTAATTTCGTAATTTAATGAGTAAATTTTATGAAATTAGTTGTATTAAAGGAATCGATTTTTTCATTGGATTTAGAAATTCTAAAAAATCAGATGGAATTTTTATTAATCACTGGAAATAAAATAAGTTGATTTTAAATAATTCCATGGACAAAGTTATGGATAGTAGTACTATAATGAGTAATTCAAGTAATATTTCCTTGGATGTAGTAGAGAAGGAATTTGATAATAATATTAAAACTGGGATGATTTGGATTCATTTTTATATTATCGTGACTCGATTGGATATGTTGTTTATTTTATGACTCTTTTCATGTTTTCAATACCATCCAATTTAATTCAATTTAAAGTCCAAAAAAGGAAAAATAAATTATTCAAAGGTAAAAAAACTCTTGGAAAAGTTTATTCCAAAGACATCAATATTTAATTTAATAGTTTATCAAATGTGGATATTGGTGGGTGATAACTTCATAAGAATAATGCTCATGGGACATCCCTCCTTCTATGAAAATCCACTATTTCATTGAGTAGTAAATATTTATTAATATTTCAATGATTGAATAATTTTATAACTTAATTTGAATTTATTGTTCCCAAATAATTAGTATGAAACATGAACACCTATAAAATGGATTAAATTATTACCTCAATTATATTATGTGTGAAAAAATGTTCTATTTATATTTCTAAACATGAAATCATAAATCTAGCACAAATAACATTGGACTTCTAATACATTTTCTTAGAGATCCTTTCCACAAATGGGATATAATTTTAGATTTCATTTAACTAATCATCAATTTGTATATATATTCACTGAACCCCTTTTGGTTCAGTGTTTTAATTTTATTAATGGGGTTTAGGTAATTTTGTGGTTGTAGATATTTTAGTATCATTTAGAATGATGAATTACTTTTTGTTTGTTTAATTCTATGACTTATTTAATGTTATAATATATTATTATTAAATATTGATATCAACTATTCATTTATATAATTTATTATAAAATTAATGTAATTTCCAACTCTACTTCACCCACATAGGGTTTTTTCTTAATTAACGCATGATTTAAATTTTTTTGGCCACTGTATACTTGGTAATATTTGAATCATTTTAAGGGGATCAAGTACATATAAAAATGAAATGTTCAAACAACATGACATATTTTTAAATAATATTTGGTATCTTTGAAATTGAGTTTTTTATTTTTTATATAAGTATCATTTTCGTTGTAGTTGTCGTTTATAAAATTATATTTTGAAATTTTTAAATCATTTATGCTTTGGATTTTCCTATAAAAATCAATCTTTATAGAAATATGAGTTTAATATTCCATAAGAAATGAGGATTTTATCTCTCTATCTCTCTCTCAATAACATTAATGATGTTCCTAAAAATTATAAAAACCAGTTTTCTTTTCTCAAATATTTTTACATTAAGACTTTATTATTATAAACCTTTTCCATGATTTTATTGACAATATAAAAGGGGGAAAAGTAATTGATGATGTTAAAATTATGTTTTATAATCAAAAAGATTTATTCTCTCTTATATTAATAAATATGATTTAGAGATATTGTTAAATAATATTTTCAAATTTTGATGATGAAAAAAGTAGAGAAAATAAGAGAATTGAAAATAATTATTTCACAAATTTGATTTAAAAAAATGGTCAGATATTTTTTAAATGGAATCATTTTTATTATATTGATAAAATATTATTTTTATTAAAAAATAAGAATTATTATTCACGGAATAATTTAGTTTTAGAATATTAAACTTATTTTTGGTTATACTCGTTTAAATTGATTCTTGATTATAATTATATTATTAATTACTTTTCTATTTGTGATCACCTAAATGTGGGGTTTACATCTCACATTCTTAGGTTTTTTTCAAACAAAAAAATATTTCTTGTTTATAAGTATTTTTTAAGGAATTAATATATTATATTTTTTTCAAAAAATATTTGATGATTTGTGAACATTTAAATGCCTCAATAGGTGAAATGAGTCCTCTTTTGCAATCTTCCATTTGTAGGTAGCCACATCTAAAATGTGAGTACCATCAAATCACCAACAGACCTTTCTATCTAAATAGTGGGGACTAAACAGAACTACATATTAATAACAATGTTTTTATCAAGCTAGTGGCTAGATATTTCTTCCTAGTAGCACCCATATCGACCTAAAAATGAATCTATTAGAATGGGTCTCCTTTACATTAATCCATTCTCTAATATCTCTCTGTGACCCCAAAACCATCAAAACGCTCATAAGTCAATGGGAAGCTGTAAATAAACCCAAAGGGTGAATCAATGATAGTAGTTTCCCTAGATAATCATTTGAGAGACATTTTCAATGATTTCACATCATTATTATATACACATATAATGTCTCTCTACCACCAACTTCACTATTATTGTGATCTTGTAATGGGAAGAAAGTTAACATCATTGTACACTCCCCAAGGAAGCCATATTTTTGTATATATTGGTTCCTTATTATTCATTAATATAATAAGGGAATTTTTAATTTAATTATCATTATATTAATGGTATATTTGTTTCATTTGGTAAATTAAATATAAATCATAGATCCTAAATCATGTAATGGGATTATTACTATAGTTTCTACAATTAATGGATCATCTACCTTGCTAAAATAGTTAAAATGGATGATTTAATGACATCAAATATCAGAGATACTTGATGGTTGAAGACAATGGTATCCCTTTGGGGATTATTACTGATCATTTTTTTTAAATTTTTTTACCCTTTTTATTAATTTATATTTTTAATTATCTTACCTATTTTTACCTCATTAATTATCTTAATCCCATAACAAATTTTGATTAATTTTATAAAAAAAATGAATTTCAGGCCCTATCTTAATCCTTTCTCGGCCCAACACTAGTTGAAAACCATCTATATCCCATAAAAATAACAAATGACTCGTCTAATTAACCATACAATAGTTTTATCTACATATGGGGCTTAGTCTCTTTATGAAATGCGTTTGTTCCCTTGAGAAAATGGAATTTTGATCTTTGTGAGGCCTTATGGAATTATAGTGGAACTCATCACCTCTAGAGGATTCATGATCATCCTTGGAATGTGTGTCGAATTTTACTACCCAAGATTCAAGAACCTTGTCCAATGACTTATAACATCTTCATCTACCATTTGAAAGGGTGTTGATCTACTCTCTCCCGTTGGAATCCAAATTAGGACTTTTTTTCAAATTCCCCTTATACATTTTCCACACATCACAGGCATAAACATTATGCACCTTTTTTAATTCATCTCAAGTGGATATGAAAATGATATTGCATAAATGAACATGGAATAGAGCTTGTAAAGCCTATTCCCTGACCGTTGAAAAAGAAGATTCATTTTATCTCGGCTCTTCTAATCTATGAAAAAGATAGATCAATGATTTATCACATCTTATTACCTAGATAACATCATCAATACATGATGAAATGAATTTTAGTTTTCTTTAATCCTTCTTGAATATTATATTTTCTATAAACCAATATCATGTATATAATGTCTGAGTTAATATCCACAATTTCATTGAGTTGATTCACAAGTCTTGGAACCCCATAACTTTGAGTATTTACTCTTGGTAATCCCCTCCAGAATATTTGTAGAGGATAATGATTAATCCGAATGGACCCTATACAAAATTTATAAGGAATATCATAAATCAAAATATATTTTACCTCGATGAAGATATAATCCTAGATATAAGGTGACCCTTAATCCCATGGGCTATTATCTTGAGAACATACAATAACATTTTTTTAATAATGACTTTCATGTGAAAAAAAATCCACTTCTTATTCTTATAGATATTCAAGTAGCATGAATTAAAATTCTTATAATGTAACTATTCTTGTAGATTAAGAAACATAAATGTAACATCACTATATAAAGTTCTACATCTCTAATAAGGAATTAATTATCTCATTCTTGAACATTTAGGTGGTTGTCATCACATGAACCCAACCAACATGATTTATATGACAATGATTTTTTTCTATTAAAGAAATTCCCCTAACATAAGGTATTCTACGAAATAAATTTACCTTTTATTAATGAAATGGGTCACTTGGACCTTTTCACACAGACTATCTCCATGGTGTCAATACCATCGTTGAATTACATTATATCCATAAAAGAATCATTTTATAAGTTATTGGATCTATGAAAAGATTACATGATCCTTGGAAATGATATTTCATGGATTCCAGAAACCCATTTTCTTCACTATTATTTATTTAGATTGGTATAAGATGCCAAATCCCACAAATATCAGACACATTTTCCTTCAAAAAATAACCTAAAATCAATATGAACCCCCCAATAACATTAAAAAGAATAAAAAACATAAGGTCATTTGAATGTATACATTACACATCTTCCACTTATCCGAATTCGTGATTAACATACATTGAAGTGTTATTTATACATACAATAATCCAACTATTCACCTGGATTTGATATCTTGGACATTATGTCACTATTTACCATTCCTATTATTGGAGTAAGCATGTAGGGTATTGGAATGAATCTTGAATATTCATCCTTTATAATCTGACTAAGGATGAAAGGTATCATAACCCTTCTTGAATATTCATCCTTCACAATATTATTATATATGTTTTTTTTCATAACCCTTCTCAGATACTCATCATATATGGCTTATGTAACGATCTAGGGTGTCATAAACCTTCTGGGATACTTATCCTCTATGATATCTTCTATGTATTATGCCTCTGAATCCACACAAAAAAATTCATGGCCCTTGCAAAGGAGCATACCCAGCATCAAGAGACCCTATCATTGATTATTCATTATTTGGTTCAATATAATAACTCATTAAATCTAATCTAGAGGCATAAATCAAATTAAAAAATGATATCTAATAGTTTTGATACTCACCAACAGTGCAGTGGAATTCGACACCTTGGTGTGTTTTGCGATCATCCCTAAAGAATTAAAAAAAATTCATCAATGAATCATGTTATATAGAATATGATTCACTTATTTTATAATTTTATCATTCAAGACACTATTTTTTACTCTCACTAAAAGGATTAACTTATATGACATTACATTATATCAACACACTACTTATGTTGTATGACCTTAAACTATTGCAACACGAGGTCGAGCAATATGACTTTATACTACAACAACATTTTTTCCACGTGAATCAAATATAATGATGAGTTTTGTCCAACATAAAAAAACAAAACATATAATTGAATGATATAAAACACATTCTTTGCTGAAAATGATTGATCGGAGGTATGGAAAAAATTCATATCTCTACTATCTATACATATACATTATATGATATAAAAAATTATCACTAAAAAAATAATGTATACCCAAAACATAATAGGATGAGAACCAATAAATGGAGGGACAATTAATTTTCATGTCCATGGTAGATAATATTTTAGTATATAAAACTACAGAAAGATAATGAAAAATAAAAAGACATAGTCATGCAAGGGGCTCTTGAAAATTTTTCGCAACATCAATTTTTTTTTGGGATCTTTGGAAACATGTATGATGAGTGAAATTGAATTTCTATTTCCCTCCTATTTATAAGTATCCTCACAGAATATCAGGTGTCACACTGAGGAACAGATGTCACCCAGAAGACCAACAGATGGAACCCAAGAGACTCAAGAGGGAATTTACTTTTTCAACACTGGGTAATTTCACCTTCTTTTAGAAATAACTTCAAAGAGAAGATGTTTATTATTTCCCTCTAGATGAAATTTTGGAAAAATTATTTTTCAGAAAACACCAAAATCCTAAGTACCCTTTTTTAAAGGTAAACTATATATTGAATGAAAAAATGAGGTCATGTGATAGTGTTTCATAATCATGTAAATCTTAAGATGATATAAGACAACATGAAACTCTTACAATTCACATGGAATATAAAATATATATAATTAGGCTTTCCTTGATGAGGTTTACATGAGATCATGATACCTAGAAACTCTTATGAGATGCCTACCAGACACACCTGATTTTTTGTAATGATGTGGTTCTTCCAATGATGGATGTCAGAGATGATATAGTCTCACATTAATTGTTCTTTAAATAATTCCCCAAATGTAATTAACCCATCCCGTGATTAATATATTATGAAATACATTTGGGAGAATATATATAAGAAGATTATTTCATGCATAATTTTTTTTCACACTACTTCTCTTAAGGTAAATCAACTACACCATGAATGATTTATTAGTCTATCAACTCCAAGATGACACTATCAGTGTAGGTCTATTTTTTTATCATTTTTCATCATTCGATACTCTGGGTGCTAACACATGGGATATTTGAATTTTTTTTGAATGGTGTATAACCAATGAATTTGTTTGTATGTTCCATCCTTCAACATAAGCATATATATATATATGTCTCTTACACTATGTGATACAATATATATAACATGGGATTATATCTATAACCCCCACCCTGAACAATCAAAAAAATAAAGAAGGATGAAATGTAAAACCAAAATGAGTTTTTGAGAGTCTAGGGTTTTTGGGGATAATGAATCATGTGGTCTCAAATCATTATTCCTGAAAAAATAAATGGGAAACTAGGAAAACACTATGAAAAATCGGTTACTGATGTGTATGAACACCGAAATGAGAGATGGTCATGTAAATACTCCTTGGTCACAAAATTTCAAGATTACCTTGTGGTAATGAAATCACACCATATGATCTCTAAATCAAGATACATGCTAAATGAACGCAAAACCCAATTATTATATTCCACCCACATGAACCCCCCCCCCCACTCCCATAAGATCACATTGACATACTTCCCTTGTATGATTATCTCACTCCAAAGCCTTCATGTGATGTTCTATACACTACATCCTTCATGTAAAACACATGAAAATTATCATTCACACAAAGTGAATGATCACATTAAGTTCTTGAAAACAATTATCTATCCTATTTCCATATTCTCTCATAATTCTATTCCAATTAAAAAAAATCAAAGAATCCCAAACTCATAGGGTTTTGATATGATAAAGGTTAGTTTATTTCCCATTCCCGTCAGTTGTTGAGGGTCAATATATACTATTAGGACTCTACATTATATTGTATTTATGATATGTGGGAAACCATTTTAAAATCTTAGACCCATACTTCCAATTTTATATCATATGTGGGGACAATGATTCAAACATGAAGATTTAGCAAACTAATATTCCATTAGGTATCCTATTATTGTTTTAACATAGATTAAAATAATACATGAGACTCTAAATAAGATTACTTATGAGGAATCCATAAACTAAAATCATCATACTAATTTAATTTTATATTCATTTTGATTTTTCTAATAACTTCAATATCCTTTTTCCCACACCATGTGTGAATTTCATAATCATATATATATATATATATATATGATCAAGGTTAGAGAATGTTATAAAAAATCTCCAATACATTCTCCCTCCTTAGGTGTAGGTCCCAATTCTACATTTTCCTCTACAAAAAGGTTAAGATCAAAAAGAAAATATAAAATAAAATGATCCTTATTCCTATCATAAATATTATACATATGATTCTTTATTATATCCTTCTCCCCATATTCTATTATTTTCATCAAAATAAATCATTTCAGGGATCCATGTTTAGTTTATAGAGAATGAGACCCCCCATTGATTCCCAGATGAGAATACATTGTGCGAAATAATACTTCTCTTATTGTAGAGACATATTCTCCATGGGATTCATAATTATACTACCTTGGGGTAACCTTAGTGTCTATGACCCATAATCACATGAAATGTGTATGAACTGTTGTTATATCTTGTTTCTCACACAATGAATGACTAATGTGGGATAATATACTTTCAATGATTGTGATGTTATAATAAAAATAATAATTTTTTATGGGTATTCTATTTAGGTTTTTGTCCCAATGATAACATCCACTATATAAACCATCCATAATCACAATGAGGAATTTTATTTTATACTTATATGAATTACTCCGACTCAAACATCTATTATTGCACCATTTAGGACACATATTTCAATAACATTGGAACTATATTGACACTTAATCATGCCGACACAGTATATGTTAGAAGCCTCTCAATGAATAAAGCTATATATCATATTTTCAAATATCTGCATAATTTTCCTTATTTTGTGACATTATAATCGGTGATATTGCCATTTCATAAGACCTTGGACTATTCCATTCAAACATAATGTTCATTTATAATCATTTTTTCTTGATACATATAGAGAATCCCAGATGTTCTATAATAATATCATTGATGTTTTTTTTCATCCTCATTAAACTATATTTCCTATGGGAGTCAAAATCATGGGTTCATATTATCTAAAATAAAGTACCATCTATATGATTTCATAATCTAGTTATGGTTCATCTTAATGAGGCCATAATCCCCGTGACAATAAATTTATCCCATTAGACAATAATCTCGATGGGACCAATCTTCATATGGAAATATTCCATCTTAAATTAACTTATTATCATTAATAAATACATATCATGAGTAAATACCTCATCATCTATTTATACCCTCATGATTCTGTAAATCCCATCCACTATAGAAATTATCTAGATAGTTAGTTTTCTACCATTCTATATTCCTGATAAAATCATGTCCTTTATTAAATGGAAAAATTCTTTTAAATAAGTGATTATATCATTCCCATTGGTCCTCACTCTATACGGGATCCACTTTTAATATGATGTATTTCTGATGAAAACTACTTTGCCTCATTTGGACATATTCCATATGAGTCTAACTAGTTAAGTTTATATCATGTATCATACCAACATAATAATTTAAGAGTATATTTTACATAGTACCCCAATATAATAAAAACATAATTCCTTCCTAGATTACAATAAACTCTATAGATCCCAACAGTATGGATTAAAAATGTAAAAAACCAGAAATAATAAATTTTAACTACTAATTGGTAACAATATAAAGATCTTGTAACACTTATTGATGGTCTCATTGATAGGATTTCTCTTATATGTATGAACATTTACATTAGTGAAAGTTAGTAACTAATCATTAATTTTAGGGTAACCAATATGGTATCATGTATGGTAAAATATTCCCAAACATATATTAAATCTATAAGAGAGTCTAGTAGTTTTAAAATTTTCTACCAAAAAGGTTGGGATGATCCCGAACTCCCATAATCTTAACTAATCTGACATCCTAATTTAAATTAGTAAGGACCACCAATAAACATAGCCTTCGTAATGTATACATACGTATCATTATGGATATAGTATCCATTGGTAGTTTATTGTTCCACAAATAAACTCCATTAAAATACACCTAAGAAAAAAATGTGTAACCTGACATGAATCCTTAAACAATAAAAATATCTTCATGGGTATAATGAGTTTCATTTTCCATTTCCCAATTTGGCTATTTTATTCACTAAAATTAAAAAACGATTCTTGGGCCAAAATAGAATGAATACATAATCATGTGATACAATAAATTTTAAATACAACTGTTGATAAATATGACTGGATAAAATGTATGGAAAACACCACATCATAAAATGTATATATTGAAGTGTCTTGAAAAATATTCTCTTAAATTGAATGAAAAAATATAAAGTGTCTAGTCTAAGAACATTAATGATCCTAATTTTAATACTTTTGATCTACAAGTAAAATAATTTCATTCATTTTAAATTTCCATTGATTTTTCATGTTGGGTGAAATTTCTAATAAATGTTTTTTAAGTATACCAATTTAAAAAATTATTTAATTCCTACTAAAATGGGGAAGTAGAGAAAATGATAATAGAAACACTTCCCAAATAAAGTATTTTTAAAATAAAAAGAAGAATATTTCCATCATGAATATGTTTAAATATTTTGAATTTTTTTTCATTTTAAAAACATAAATACTCACAACAATGAGGAGTCTAGTCGTGTAAAAAAAAGGAAAACACCATAATTTATTGATAAAATATGACAATAAAAATGAAAAATAATTTCTAAAAAAACCATGACATAATTTTTTGAAACATAGGTAATGAAATGTTTTCAAAAAAATAAGAAAATTGAGCCTGTAAATTCAATTAAATCTTACTAAATGTTGAAAATTATATAAAAATCAAATAGAGAATATTTTTTCTATAAAAATGGCTAAACAGTTGATCACTACATACATTCCATGGAGATAAAAATTAGTGGATAAAGGTTGAATCTTACTAGGGAATGAATTGGAGAGAAAAAATGATAGGATTAATTAATGAAATATAAAATCTAGAGATGAATGTGAGGAGTATAAATATTAACTCAAAAATTGCTAAGAGATAATGTGATGACTCCATGAAATATTATCATATTAGGAACGGGGGAATAAATATTTGACAAAAACAGTTCAAATGGTATATATAGTGGTGAAAATAAAATATAATTAATGTTTTAATGAAAAATATATTACATCATATGGAGAGGTTCACAAGTTTCAAGAGACAATTTCTATGAATTATGACTCAGGGGTTATTAAGAAATAATATGTAAGGTATAAATAGACAAGTCACTATCAAAATTAAGAAATTAACTAAATACCTAGAAAATATTGGTTGATGAAATACAAACCCAAGAAACCTTTGTATAAATATACATTACTGAATAAAATAAAAAATATAATTATGAAAAAATGAAATCTCAAACCCAAAATCTGTCCACATTTATTATATTATCTGACAATAGAAAATTTAGAAATGGATGCATAGAGGAGTTTTCTAATACAATTGATATAAATACTAAAGTATCATTATAAAAAGGAAAAACCCTTCTTTTTTATTTTTACTATTGAAAAAATAGGTTTTACCTTCACCCCATTTTTTATATTCTAACAATATATTAAATTGAATGTTATTAATTAATGGAGGATCTAGATGAGTATTGTAGTAGTTATACAATATAAATCGGTTATCAATATAAAATTCACTAACATCTGTTTAAAATAATGGATAGAATATTAAGCGAGGAGATCATATGTTGATGAATCCATCAGATATTAAATATTATTAATATCTATCAAAATTGGATAACATCTATAAAAATTGAAATTTTAGAATTTCCAATAAACATTTTATCATTGTCTTCCCCATTTTGAATTTTTTAATTAAGGGATAGTGGTGGATTATAAATAGGATAATTAAATGTGGAGATCAATATCATTAATGTGAATATTCCATTGTATTTTATTGAGATGTTTGAAAGCTATGTTGAAATTTATAAATTGGTGTGTATATCTTATTAAATAAAAATGTCAATCTACCATGACATAGTTGATAGTTTATGGGAAAAATTTTATTTCTCAATTAAATTTATCTTTTTTTAAACTATCATCTACTGTATAAATATATATTAGACTAACTAAAGGCTTATTTAAATGAATTTTGAGGTGTAATTATTTTCTTAAGAAATTGTTATGAAAAATCTATATAGATCAACATAAAGGGAATAATTATTTCAAAAAAGGATTGTAAATGATAAGTATATATTCCCTTAAACAAGTATTTTTTAATTTATTTTAAAAAAAATAATTGAAATTTCATTGAATTAGGATGTTTATATTTAAATTGGGTAATAAAAAACAAAAGGGGGATTGATAAAAAATGTTGGATTATTAATATTGACATTTTATAAATAGGAATTTAAAATGGATAATGAGGTTAAATTCAATAGACCATCTATGTTTGTGTTGATGTGATACCCTGTATGAAGAAAACCTTTACGTATTGTATGCTTATACTGATCATTAAATGACTTAGTGTCTCAAAATAAATTGTTATCAAAACATTTTTTTTTAAGATTTATATAAAAAATTGAAGAGATACTGAAAAATTGATTTATAGGTTTAGATTAAATTGGGAATCCCATTATCTTTCATATGAATCAAGTCAATGAAAATTTGATTTCTTAATAGGATAGTGAGGATTGGATAGTTTATTTATTTATCTATTATTATGATTTATTTTCATATAAACTAATAAAATTAATTTACTATACACTTAGATGAAAATTTGAGGTATTTTATTTTTACATTGAAATAATTTAATAAATATTAAATGAATTATAAATTAATATATAGAATGTGTAGTAAATTTTTTTAAGATCATGTCTTGATAACTACATCATTATTTTATGGTTATTTGTAAAAGGAACATGATGAATTATCAAATCCCTCAAGAACGACCTTGATTCCTCATACTATATTTTCTATTTTTTATCACAAAAATGATTTAGACGAGGCTAGATTTGGAGGTGCATATTGTGTTCCAATATAATTTCTAAATAAGTCAAAAAAGGGAACATGTTATTAGGGACATAAGTGCATGGGTATGCACAATGAAGAGAATAAAAATATAGGACATGCTAATGGTAGAAGGACATGGATTGGGATGGATCAATGGTATATAATTTATAAAATTGTATCATTCTCCAAAAGATATTCAAGGGACATCCCAATATAAAAACCAACATGGAATGCTAGCTATATGGGAAAAAATTCCCATTTAATGAAATCCAAGGAGAAATAATTAAATTTCACTATTCATTTCATAAATACCACAATCTATGGATCATATCACAGGAATTATATATTTTCTAGGAAATATTTAAATTAAATATATCTATACATGAAATACATGTAATGGTAGACTAAAACATACAAGATAAACAATACATCTGGTTAGTAAATACAAATGGTTATGGAAGAATGATTATATAATTAGTTTAATATAATATAATATGTGATACATCATAATTTTTTTCTAGATTCCAAATAAGGATAAATGTAAAAAAATTGGTGAAGAAGCATAGATATGAAATATTTTTTGTGTGATTCATATTGTATAAGAACTTCACTAGAATTCTTGTGAACTCTATATCCACATGCATTAAATTTTTTAATCATATAGAAATATGGAATAAAGATAGTTTTTTATATATTGATATATATTATTTACTTATTTCAAAATTAATTGTTGGTCAAATGTGATTTTATTAACTTTAATCCACAAATCATGTTTATAAATTCCAATGAATATTTCTTAATAAGATTATTAATTTATATTTAATTTATGGAAAAAATAAAGTAATGATATGAATATCATTTACTCTAGTTGTGTTCTATATACTTAGGCTGAATGTATAGTGTGTCAAGAATTGATTTATATAATAAAGGGTTCATTGTTTTCTATTCATTGTGTGTTATAGAGGAATAGTGTAATGAACAAGCCCCTCTAGCAATCAAACTATTATCTAATTTGATCTTCCACCATGATCTAAGTGCATTACTAATTCGCATTGGATATAAAGTGGTGTAGGAGCATAAAATAGGAATCAATGAACTAGTCTCTTATAATAAAAATAATAATAAGTAATTTAATTACACCAAAATTTCTAGATTTACCATTCCATAAGGTGTAAGACCATACATATAATATATAATCCGATATATTATATGGAAATCAAGATAACGAATAAGAAAATCATCTCAAATCAAGAATAATAAATGACCAATTACTCATATCCAACACCTCCAAAAAATAAATTATAACTAACTATTAACTGCCATTCAAACATTAACCAAATGTATGGTTTGAACCAAGGTGATGACATTAGAATTTAAATTATGTTAGAAAAAAGAAAAATAAAATAAATTGAAAAAATCCATCATTGAGCATCATATTAATGAACCTCAGTTGTTTCCACCAATAAACATAAACCAAAAAGTAAGTCCAAAATAGAATCTAACTAGAATCTATACCGAACCTATAATACAATATGAATTATAAAAAATTCTCAATCAGTATCCTCCCAGTACCCCCCACATAACCATAAAACTTATATATTTTCATGTTATATTGAAATATGAATAGAAATGAATTTTTTATCTTTTATTAAAAAACATTCCATTATCATTAGAAACTATTCTAATTTAACTAAAAAAATTACACATTTCCAAACACATTCAATTTATTGGATTTTAATCCATCATTTAAAACAATGGGAACCATTTAAATACATAATGAGAAGTACTTTTTGGATTCAAAATCTATCCATACCATTTTCTATATTTCCAAATAATTCAAAAAGTCCATTATTCATTCTTTATTGAAATGAATACTACATAATTTTATAATGGTGGTATATAACAAAGGGGACCAATATGTTATTTATGTTGAATAAAAAATAATAAAATATTGGTAATAGATCATTAATACCATTCAACAATAAGATAGTATGATTTGGATTTGGATTATGTCTCCCCTAACATAAACCCCAACAAAAACAAGGAATCATGGGTAATACATTGATATCTAACATGAAATGATATTGAAAATACTTCATGGAACACAAAATACAAAAATGGTCAAATCTATGTGAACTAAACTACATACAACATTATCTTTCCCTTGTGGTATCACCCAATGATTACTCCTTGTAGAAAAATACTCATTCCTATTGCACAAGCTAGTGTGTAATATATGTCTATAGGGTAATCATCTAGATAATCGACTACTTTCACAATGAAAACATCATATATCTCAATAGAGTTGAAAAAAAATAATTACTATAGGAATAAATAAAACCGAACAAAAAATATCACATCCACAATAAATCCATCTCACAAAATAGCCTCTTTCATATCATATAAGAATTTGATAAAACAGAGCATCCCATAATGGGAAATAAAGAATTAGGTCCATAAATATTTATGATTTGATAGGACCTCGAAAAAATAATATATCGCATCATTTATTGTGAAAATAGACCTAAGGAAAACATAACTATAATGGTAATTTATAAAACTAAAATTTGAAAATAAACACATTTAAACATCTTTTTAAAATCATAAAGACAATAAAACATTCTTTTTCATAAATACTATACAGTATTCAAACAATCCCTTATTAGAATAAGTAACCTCATTTTATTATAAATTCCTAAATAGAACACCAATCATACCTCGTCAATACAAAATCATTCACTTATTTATCATTTCAAGAATGTATCCTATTTATTTATATAAAACTAGATGTTATTACGTAATATTAAAAATGGTTTCTACAATTAAAACATGTGTAATAGTTCTCATTAAAATTTTAAAAAGATAAAAAAATTATTTTTTTATCTATAATAATTTGAACAGTTCATGTTAATTTCAAAGAGCACAATTTGTGGTTTATAACTCAAGAAATAAATTAGATTAAATTAAATGTTTTAGTTTGGGAGAATCCTATGTGACACATTGTTCTTTCTAAACTCCGGTACTAATAAACCTAAATAATTCCAAGAAATAAATAGATGACTAAATGAATCTATTCAAAAAACCCATAAATAAATTCAATAAAACCACTAACCTTTGGTTACTATGACTAAACTACAGAAATAATAATAGGTTAAATAATTTATAATAACAAGGTAGATCGATTGATGGATCTTACCTTGACGAATTGACACCAATAGTTGAAAGAAACCATAGAAATAACTATGAAATGGTGGGAAATTAAAAAATTATTAGTATTTGGGTTTTTGTGAATTTTATTAGATTATAGGATGGGGAAGGATAAAAAATCATATATATATATATATATAAAGATAAATTAATTTTTTTAGCAAATACATTCCCATTGCAAGGTTTACCCACATGATTTTACAAAAAATAAGCTAACTATGAAGATAAAACTATCCATACATAGGTATAATTAAATGTTTAGATACAAAGGTATAGAAGTTGTCCATAAGCCATCATAATGAATCAATTAATATAAATATATATTATCCTTAATTGTTATGTAACTATTTTTACTAACAATATAATAGGACAAATAAACTTTCTTAAATAAAATATTCAATTTTAATGGGACTATACATCATAAAATATAATAATAGTAATGAAATAAATTATCTAATTAATAACTTTAATTTAGGGTTTCACAATTCACCACACAATGATTATTTTTAACCCCATAATTAATCCAATATATAAATTAAACCATATAATGGATATATCTTAACTCTTTTGTAAAATTCATTTTCCAGAACCAAGATACACCATGACATCGACACATATGATACAATGAAAAATACCATGTTATAAAAATCTCTCAAAAAAAATAAATGATCATAAAAAAAATAATAATTCGTTCCTTGAAAGAAAATACAAGCATACCACATGACCAAACATTCCCACATATGGGCATCCATAAAATAATCTAAATCAAATCTTCAAAAGGGACTCATATAACAATAATAGTTAACACATCAATGAAATGGGTTGTGAAGGGAAAATTGAAAACCTTTTCTTACTTTTCATATTTAATTCTTAATGAGACAAATGGAAAGTACCTGAATAATAAAACATCCATAGTGGTATCTGAACCATTTAAAAATTCTTCGGAACTATTAAAACCTCCAAACATCTAATAACAATCAAATAAACTATGCGAGAAAAAATAAACATATATATATATATATCTAAGAATATAAAATATCCAACTAAAAAATACTCAATGATTAATTTACATAATAATATTACACCACAAAAAATATTCCCTAATATTTCTACAATGTCAAAATATCAGAAAAATACAACCCCAAACTAATAAAAAAATGTACATCGACAACATGAGTGTATAATGCCATAAAAAATATCACAAATATAATCATGAATCAATAATAAAATAATTTATATTTTATTATATCCATAGTAAGTAACATGGGACGTCAATTATTGAATAGTAGCTTTGGTCATCCTAATGAAACAAATAAAACATCAACTTGGGTGCCTTTACTCTAGATGTAGATTTCCAATTTGTTACCCTCAAACACCCCCTTACATCAATGGTTCATCCTCCACAAAAATGAAATCAAAATCATGTATATAAAATCATATTAAATTCATGATTTAAAATAATTACTCTATTTTTTTATAATCATTAAAAAAATCAATGCCCATTAATAAATAATCACGGGAAATACCCAATAAACCTACCAAAATCAATGATTTCTTAAACACCCTCAAATGATCATTTTCTTATATGAATAAACCTGAAAATATATATTCAATACCCTTACCCAACCAAAATATATTGAGTAAATATTTTGAATTCTAGTAATAAAATTTATGAAAAATTTATATATTAAAACTAATGCATTGAAAGAAATAATATGAGTCATCATTACAATAGATAAAGTCATTTAATTTAATTGAAGTCATTCTATGGGACATAATATAAATAATATAATAGATGATATTATTTAATTGAAATTTTAAAATTCAAATAACATGGTTCTAATATAATCAATGGATGAAATAACAATACATAAATCCATTAAAATGAATGCAACCGTGAATAATTTTCATTTCAAATTATTCATTCCAAAAAAAATATATGAATTCAAACACATTATAACACACCCCATTAGTATCCAAAAATTAAATTTCAAATTACCCATATATATTTTAAAATACATGAAATCAAATTTCAAAACAAATCCCCTCCCTCAAAAAATTAATATGAATAAGATTTTCAAAATAAAAAAAATTGGTTAAATATATCTATAACTTGGATGCTTTTATTATTTATAAATGTGTCTCTTAGTTTCTAGATAACTGCCCAGAAATAATATTTTCACATGCACTCACAAGTAAAACTACTACAAAGATTTTCAAAGGATACTATAAAACAACATATTAAATACTATAAATCATTTTAATTATTCCCAACCCATATTATTATTGAAAAATATCCATTATGATTTGACACATTATTTGGAAATAAAAAATTTTAATATGAAATTCTAATGTTGAAAAAAATTTAGTCATTTAAATAGGATTAAAATATCATAAAAAATAACTCATGATTGTTCTATAATTATTTTACACACCCTATTTATTGAAAAACCATAAAAAACATAAATAATTCCTACAATTAAATCTAATGGATTTTTTAAAAAAAAAATATTGAAAATAATCCTCAAAGAAGGTAAAAATTATATTCCAATTAACAATAAATAATTCAAAAAATAAAATAATTATTTCGTTCCATGTGAAAAAAATATTCCATAAAAAACCATTTCATGATCAATCCATTTTTCCTTATTTCATTAAAACACATTTTTCAATAAGTCAGGATATTAAAACTTCAAAAACACATTATTACACACCCATGATAAAGGTTACTCCAAAATTCATGTAACATATTATTCTAATGATATACCCATACAAAAGTCCAATCTTGATTATTTTACCACTATTAAAAATCACTCAAATGAACAAATAATCATGGAGATTAAATAGTTCTACCAAATAAGATGTGGAACCACACCTAACTTGGACAACCTATTTTATGGACCATGGACCATGGTCCAACATTGAAGAAATTACTAAAATATTACTAATAGAATGCACTCAGTCACAACACAATTGTACATCTGAATAAATCCATCATCATTCCATTGATCCCTTATCATATTTTTATCCCCAAATTACAATAACATAACGATGGAAACAAAAATAATACTAAAGGGAAAACCCACAATCACAAACATCAATAATACATTAAAATTCATGTAAGATAAAAAATCACAAAATCAATTGGAGACTGAATCATTATTTTGAAAGGTTGTGATAAAGCACAAAATCATGAACAACCCCCAATATTTTAATGAACTATCTCCAAATTACAATACATTGCAAATAATATCTAGGATAAGATACAATATATAATGAACTAGGCATAGATATAACTAAACTAGTAGTTTATCGAATATATCACTATGACAAAATAGTGTTCTTGATCTCCACATTATGGAAACTTATACCTATGCATAAAATTTAATTAATTGTAAATTAATCCACAAAATAATAAAATAATAATGTATGGAATAACATCAGGATGATTAGAATGACTATTATATTTGTTAGATAACAAAAAAACATCATAAAAAAGTATATATTTAATATGAAAAGTGAATCAACGCATAAATGAATAATCAAAACTATTGACAAGAAAATGAGCGATTAACCCAAACTAATAAATCCCATAATTTAACTAAAACATGAATTTAATGAAAATTCAAACATAATAATTAATATTTTGAACAATGGTGTTCACATTAAATAATACATAGAGTATTAAAAGGGAAAATAAAACTTAACAAACATCAACATCCCATATCCTGGAAACAACTAAGTCACACCCACTTTTTCACACCATATTCATGAATATAATACAATAATTCGTAAAATGTTAAATCAAAAAATAACATTCAGTTATCCTATAATATGATTTTTTTGAGAATCAATTCTCATTAGGTATCCTCCCTACACCACTTCTATCATATTTGAAAAATGACTTATTTCAAACGATCTCTTTGTGACAGAATCCCATAAAAAAGTTATTTGCGACGATAACATTTCATAAATTTATCTTTATAGAATATTTCATTTAGAATAATCATTAACAATATTTAAGAATTAATTATTATGATTGGAATTTTCTCCCACCACAAATAAATAGTTTTGAAAAAATAATTTTTGCAACATTATGTTTGTCCTATCCAAAATATGTATTTGAGATGGGAGAATCATCCCATCACAAAATAGTAACAAAAAAATTACAAAAAATTAATAAATAAAAAAATATTCACAATAATATTAAACCACTCTATATAGAATGTTAAACATATGAAATACAAAATAATTAAAAAAATATGTACAATCAAATTTTTATAAAAATAAATGTAAAACAAATACATAAATAATGGAGGGGTCATTTAAACATGTTGGTTGGGGAACATCATCCATAAACCCTGAGTATGAAGTCACATGTATGCTATAGAAGGTTCATAATGATGCTCCTTCCATCGATACACCTCCTCCTACTTCTCTTATTTAAGTCTACATAGCACTTCTTTCCCACTACACATGGTCACTGGATTATCACCATGATCTCTCAACTGCTCTTCATATTCAGTGGAAGATGATGATGACTCTCCATAAGCTCTTGCCAAGCTGTACGATTACCTCATAATAGTACTATAACAACTCATATGTGTCAATAGATAGATGATATCAATAACATTACCTTTCATGATGACATACTGACTCACATACATCCATAGTACATCATCAAATTCTATTTCACTAGTTCAATAATCCTCATTATCATCGTGACTATCATCATTTGTGTGATAATTCACGACAACATATTACTCATTAAAATTTATTTTAAAATTAAAATACTGAAAATATTACTTAATGATAATTTTAAAACTAAAAAAATACACATTACATAATATGAGGTTGGAAATCACCTGTAATCTCTCCAGTTATAGGATTGTTGAACATCCTTTTATAAACCTCATTCTTTGTAATATTAGGATGCTTGACTGCCTAAATGAGTATAAAATAAATTTTTTACTATTATATTTGTATAAATTATTAAATAAAAGTATTTAACATATGCCTCTCATTAATACAGAATATAGGAGTACCAACACACTAGTAAAATGAAGGCCTTTAGAGACCACCCAAAACCATCACTAAAGGTCTTTAGCGGCCTCCTAATGTCTGCCAAATAGCGGACGCATTAGGCATGTCATTTTTGATAAAAGTTTCTATATTTTGATGGATGATGTACACGAGTCATCATGGACTATAGCGACCCCTACTTGGAAGTCGCTATAGGTTATATTGGCAGCACCTATAGCGTTCGCCAAAAAGCGGATGATATAGTCCTGTTCGGATTTGGCTGTAGAATCCACCAAATGGCGGACGCTCTTGTTACTACTGATATCACCTATAGTGATCTCCATATGGCAGTCACTATAAGCAGTTTCATTTTTTTAAAGTTCCAGCAATACAATAAAAAACCATATTTTTCAAAATCACAAAAAAAAACATTTTCAAAATAACTATACTCATACATGCATACATCCCTTCATCTCATCACCTTCATTACATCCACATCAATCATTGATTATAACAACATGAAAAAATTTAAAAAATCAATTAATACAGAAAAAATATAATCAAACAAATAATTGAAATGAATCTAAAAATATTTCAATTCAAGATTCCTATAACATATCAAAAGTATTTTTTTGAAAATATATTAATAATTTTGAATAACATTTTAAAAATTTAAAACCGTTAATTCTATGGTTATATCAGACCATGTTTTTTATTGATATATCCTAAAATAACAGACATCAAAGATAATTAATAAAATATTGTCCTGTGATTTCAAGTCATTTTGATGTTGTTCAGTATGCATTAGACCGTTAATTTCCTGTTTTGGTCGTTTATGGCACCAGAAGTGTGTTTTTAGTCACCACAGTCACTCGACAAAACCGATTGACATGTGGTATTCCTAACCATTTATAGATTCACTCATAGGGTGTTTTTTCTATATTCCATGGCATTCGGAGGTCATTCGGCTGGTTTTGACCCCCACACACCTTTCTTATGTGCAACAAACACCTAAAAAACTCATATTCAGTCGTACCATGCAAACCACAAGTCTGATTTATGGTTCTTCATGGAATACATTTTATGAATAATAATTTGAAATTTTTCTTATTATTTCAATTCATTTCATTTTCTTTCAATATGCATTTGATGGTTGAACACCTTTTGGGTACTTTATAGCACCTGAAGTGCATTTTTGGTCACCGCGGTCACACGACACATCAAAATGATGTGTGGTCTACCCGATCATTTCACAATTCCCTCCCCATCAGTTTTATCCAAATTTCATGACATTCTGAGGTTGTTCATCCAGTTTTTACTACCCCATGCACCTTTCTCAAACACATCAAAAACCTAAAAAATGAATATTTTGTCGAACGACACAAACCGCTGGTCTGGTCAACATTCCATCTTTGTTCACACCTTAAAAATAATAATTACCATTGTGTCCTGTGATTTCATGTCATTCTGATGTTGTTCGGTATTCATTTGATTGTTAAATGCTTGTTTTGGAAGCTTATGGCACCAGATGTGATTTTTTGGTCACCACGGTCACATGACACCTATGATTGACATGTGTTCTACCCAATAATTTCACAATTCCATCACTGGTTGTTTTCCCATGATTTCATGGAATTCCAAGGTCGTTCGCTGGTTTTGAAAACCCCATGAACCTTCCTCAAGCGGTCAAACACCTCAAAACGCATATTCAACCTTACCACAAAACCTACACATTCTCTTCCTGTGATGATAATATGAGGGGATCATTGCTTACTCAGTCATCTTTATATAGTATATTGTTAATGTTTACAGAGGTAAATTGGATGTTATCAAAATTCATTCCATGAACCGGATGACCAAATCACACCATACCAACTTGTCGAATGAGGTTTCAGACCACTAGTTCAAGGCCTTAAGATGTAATAATTCAAATATGAATAAAAAATTACTAAATTTAGTGAATCCATGAAATAATTCATTATGCACAACATCAATAATATCAAATAATTTCAATGATTATCCATCTAACGAAGAACGTGGATTACTCAATGAAACGTCATCATTTACGAAATTACTATCTTTAGGTTGAAACCGACACCTCTTATCAATGACCATTATGTTCATCAGATCAACTATTCTCGAATAAAAATCCCTATAAATATTTCTTTATTGATGACATAAAACACATTCTTCTCCATGATGTGTCCACATTTTATAATTTTTCAAAATCCCATTCAAAAACAAATGATCTCTAACACTTTCTTGTTTGAAGAGAAATCTATTTGCACATTTACATGATGTAAAACAAATAAAATTTCTCTGAAATACATATGTGAAATCCATATACCTCTTAATCCCCTCATATTATTTTTTAGAAAACTGATCATTAATATTAATCTAGATCTTATTCATAACATTATTTAATAAAAATAAAATAATTGAAATATATTATTTAAATTATAAAAAACACATCTCATTAAAACATAAAATCCAATGTGTTAAAAGATATTTTTAAGGACAAAAAAATATCATGCAGGTTAGGTCATGAATAAAAAAATATTCCCTCATGGAGATCTCTCTATACAATAATATTTTCATAAATAACCTTCATAATGTATTGCATAAGCCAAAAATGAAATAACTATAGATAACTTGACTAAGGGTCATGGGGTGAGACTCGATTATTGATCCATGATGACGCATCGCCTGGACGATAGGGGTTTGGTGATTAGAATCAAATGGGGTGGAATCGTTGTACATTGCACGTGATGTTTCTACATGGAAAGGAACGATGGGCCAGGAGTGTTCAACAGTGTGGTGACATGAGGACTCATAGGAGGGTTGCAATAGGGCTAGGAAGGAACGACTACGGGACTGTCCAAAGGTGCTGCACAGAAGTGGTGGGTGGTGGTCACCGGGGTGTCTCGGGGTCATGGGGGTGCAGCACGGCGGAAAGGACGTTCGAGTTGCTGTGGTCACTGGGGGTGCAGTGTGAAGGCAAGGGGGTGTGCGTCACCGAGGTCGTGGGGGTGTCTTGGGGTAGTGGGGGGTGCAGATCGGAGTTAAGTTGATTGAGGGAACTAGGGGATCTAGGTCACTCGAAGAGTGAGTAGGGATAGGGTTGCGGGGTCGGGGAGGTTAAACGATGGGGGGGGGGAATTAGGTTTAGGTAGTAAAAATACTACGAATGCCAAATGATGGTCGTGGTGTTTATCCCACCCCGAAAGATAAAAATTCTTTTAGTGACTCATTGTGTCTCCTCCTACCTCCCCTTGTTCTATCAACCTAATGATTCACTCCTCAAAAAACTAGATACAATTTAGTATAAACATAATCCATCCAAAACATCATATGTGGTTGAATTTTTTTAGTGGGAACAATGTGATATATTAAAAACAATGACTCCCACATTCTTCATGGATGAACTCCTCATATTGTGTTAAAACTGACAGTAATGCACCCACATACATTCCTCCCATGCCTCCACAATAAGGGTATATGTTCTATCATCATTGTGATTCAATAAACCTTGAAAATAGTTAATAATATTATGTTAGAGATTAATTTTTTTTAAATAACCAAAATTTTATTATTTTCCATCCAATGATAAAATAATAAATGATGAAATTCATTGTGAATCATATCACATGTCACCCATTCTCTAGAAAGATAATCCAGGTCATGTTACGACCCATCCCTCGGGGCCCGTGTCGTGACTACACTATTCCCGCCTCCCAATGGCTAGGATTTGGAGAATAGAGATGAATGCATTATCCTAAAAATGGATCGAATTTTAAATGTACATGTACATATTCACACTCACAAACCCAACCCATGAAGATAAAATATAAAAATATTGTAAACGATGCTTGAAATCTGTAATTAATCCACAATAAGTTTACAACGGAAAGTAAAGTACAATGTGGGAAACCATTCCGCTATACAGGCACACCAAAATAAATAGAAAACATAGGTAAGACCCATGTCCTTGAAACTCTTCCAATGATAAACCTACATGAAGGGTAGGTGGAGGGTTTGTGTCTGTTGTCGTAGGAGTTCACCTCATCTGTTCGCTCTCACTGATCACCACATACTCCTGGTCCTCCCTGGACTCCCTCAAAGCATTGGTCATTGGTACAAGACATGACTTGTGTGAGAAAATCCCATACTAGGATTATAAAAAATACTTATTAGGGTACCCTGAAACCACAATAATAAATCTTTTGAGAAAAAAAACCATGTAATGAATAATCATCCCTTATAAGGTATATTACTTTAGATATCCCAATAACATTCTGATATACTCTCCTATTATACTAATAAACGTGTGGTCCAATCCTCATATCCCATATAAGGATTCTCACAAAGTCTAAATTTTCCTCACACAAACTTAGAGTTCACACTCTAGGTGTTCAACCATCACTAGTGGCACCCGTCTGAGAGATACACTCAATCAAGAACATTCTACATGGTCCATATATAGTTCCCAACACTAGAGGTATAGTCAACATTGTCATTCATCCAATGCATGACTATGAAAAACCAAGTGGAGATGCCTAACCCTCTCCACGACGCGGAGTTGAGGGAGCCCTTCTCCAAACAATCCCATGATACCTCAATCCCTCTTATATGTAGTAGCATGCACCACCATCTATTGAAGGAGCACTAGCTCCTACCAAGGAAAAATTCACAACATGTTGAGTGGCCCTCTACACATTGAAGTTTCCTATAGTTGAGGGAGCCCCAACTCCTTTGGAGGACCCCCTCCCTGGTGCTACCTAGAGACTGGGGAGTATGCTTTATAAGTGAGTACCCACACACTACATTCAAATCGGGAATACTACTCATGAAGGACATGCACACTAATTGGTAGGGGAGTACTAGTCAGTGACTAGATGAATAACACCCTGATACATTAGGGGAGTACCAACCCTGTCAGTTCATTCTCTATGGGTGACCCGCACCCATGTATGATATGGGAGTACCAGCCTTGAGCTAGAGGACCCACTCCTTGGATCATCAAGAGTGTACGTATTCTTCTAGAACAATTCTTGAGGAGGACCCGCACCCAAAAAAGACAAGGGAGTACCGAATCCTAGAATAGAGGACTTGCATCCTACCTAGTAGGGGAGTTAAAACTCTATGTGAGTTAGGTATGAATGAATTGTGACATAGTACTTCTTGTAAGTACCAACTTCTAGGATATAGAACCCCCTAGCCCCGTAAGAGAGTACATACACTTTATTCATGAACATCTCTGAGAACCTTCTCCCTAATCTTGTAGGGGAGTAACACCCTAGGAGGAAACCAATCAATGGAAATGAACCCACACCCATGACGGGGGAGTCGCGTATATTTCTCAAAAGATGGATAAGAGGTACTTTTTCAGTGAGGTGTCTAGCGAGTAACCATTCTAAAATTTCCTTCTAAAAACCACCCTGGTTCTTCCCAAATTCTATTTGAACCCAGAGAACATAATTTTAAAATCATCCGTACATCCTCCAACTTCTAAAAGAACATTTAGAGTGTCCCAAATGTACTTATTCATCCCAAGGGTCCCAAAGGTGTAGAAAATTCACTAAACACACACTCCATTTGAATATTACATGCAATTTAGCAAAACTGGGGCCGGTTGGATCTAGGTCCGGTCTGACTCGGGTCCGACCCTTCCCATTGGGCTAGACCCATCCTACATGGCATGGACTATGGGGTCATAGGTCCAACCCATATGTTTTAGCCCATTGGGATTGTCCTGTAGTGCCATGGTTCTATCCCACAATGGTGTGCTAGTTTCTCACCCCAAAGGTGGCTCGGCCACATCCGTCTCGCACCACACAGTGGATGCTGCCGCCGCCTCCCTGGCCAACCAGTCTACTCACATGGACTGGATTTCCTGCATGACCCATAGTTTTTCAAGGGTCCCTATCTCCCCTATGGCTATTATTATAGTCTAACATCACATGGAAAACTGAAATACAACTACTACGACAACATTCCACCTTGGCGCACTACCCCTGTCTCCTAGAAAGCGTCCACTATAAGCATCGACGAGTTGGGGGACACTTCTCTGGGACACTGGACTCGCTCCGATGGTCCGTTTTTTATCCAAAAAATGATATGGATCTCGTGGGAGATTTTTTTTCATCACATGGGGTTTTAATATCTGATTCCATTCCGTTTTCCATGAAGTTATTGAGCAAGAATATTTCCCACACTGTCGTGATCTGATTGTCACTGTCGTCGTCGCGCCTCCATCGTCATTGTGGCAAGAACAATTTTGCAATGACTGACCATTCACAAGCCCATTAAGAATGAGAAATAAATTATTCAATGGGGAGAGGAATTTTAATAAATAAATTGAGAAATTAAACCACATCATAATTCACCATAATGTTAATTTTCTACCATTTAATGGATCAAGAACGGAAACCAAAATCAACCTGCAAGAATGACCAAACCACAGGTCAACCAGTCAGTGGGATGATCTATGATTTTCAATTAAAAACCAAGAATGAGGGAAGTTATAATTTAAATATCAACCCCTAACTATAGAATATTTGATTGTAGGTAATCCACGTTGCTGTTGGGGATCCATCTGCGGGGATTCACGATCCGTTCGAATCCATTGGGGTTCATTGATCTCTTGTCCCAAATATGCTCTTTAAGAGTGTCATCACAACATTTAGATTCACTGGCGTTCTTCATTTGAAAGGATTCCTTCGTCTTTCATTAGAATAATTCCTGATATAAATTTGATTCTACAACCCAGTATCTTATTAAAAGATAAACTTGTCGCAACATTTTTGATACAATTAGTCATCACATCATTACACTATTTCATTTATTAATGATATTTTCTATTATGCTTTAGTTAATGAGTCGTTACTCTATATCATTTATAGAATGACACAATCATATCATCTCTATGTAGTTGTAAAACTATTTTTTTAATAAAATATACTTTTTATGATTATTTTATTTTTCCTAAAACCAAAGAAAATTAACTTATTCTCTTGACCTATACCGGTCGTCTATAGGTCCATACATAGGAAATTTCATCGTTCTGGACATAAAGTTGGCCATATATTTTCAATCTTGTATCTCGTTTAGATATTTCCAAGACCTTGCACGCTCCCCATTTTAATTATCTTATAAAGGATCAAAAAAATTCTTTCACCCTTGACCCACACTAGTCAAGGTTAGGCTCCACCTAAGCGAAACACTCCATAGATAGCTTAATGGTACTGTCAGATTTCCATTCTGACTTATTTTTTATGACTTATAATGATTTAAAAATAAAATAATTGTTACATAATTATTTTTTTATAGCCAATATCTAGCTTCCATTGTTGTCATGTACTGACCAATGTTAGGTCCTTTCTTGGGAAATCACCACGCTCTATGTTCAATAGTTCCCTCAAATTTTTTATCCAGGAACCAATTTAACTATTATAAAATGTCCCACGCATGATTGTTTAATGAACCAAAAAAAGCTCACAAATATGTTCTGGACACTCCAAGCCATGGAATTGCGTATTCTCTCAGAGTCTGTTCTCAATATAAAATCATTTTATTTCCAAAAAAACATGTAATTATGGGTTATTACATTACTCCCCAATTTTCTAGATTTACATCCTCATCAGAAAAATCCTACACTAAAGAGAAGAAAACTGACTTCACTTTTGGTCCCTACACTGGTTACAAAAACACACCTCGAATAACCACCGAGATCGACCAATCTCATGTCCATATTTTGTTAATCCAACATCATGAAATAATGGGAAAATGGTTGTTTATCTGTGATAAGTCGGAATGCTCCAAAAAATATGATCCATCCCAATTCATGGGCTCTAGTGGCTCACCACTATACTCTCATAACACATATATAGACAGAATCTCATAGTTCACATACACCATTAGATGAACTGTGCTAAAGCCTCCATAAGTGTTACGCTTTTAGGGTTGATACTAAACACACATAGGTCATTATGAGGGAAACAAGTCTACCCAAAACCAAGTGCTGGGTAATACTAGGACCTCTATATACAACCATAGGTTCCCACATCATATGCCTAAACAAAAATACAGCCACATTCACTAGCTACATATCATTTGAGTATGGATGGCTTGTCAGTATCTTGTAGTACAGAAAACACAACTGGGGGATTAACTCTACCACTATAGAATGCTCTCAAGCATGACACTTTGAGAAATTCCTCCTCGTTCTGCGTATGATTCCCTTTTTACCATCACAAACACACCACATCCTTTTCCTAATACAGTCAATCTTGTCATGAATTGTAGTATTCCATACCAAGAATGACATCGTATAGCCTCGACTCCAAGACTAAGAGATCCCAATAACAACTCTTGCCTCTAAGTCTTAGGTCACAATGTTTTCCCAATGTGTGGTCAATGGGTCTCCTCCAGTAGGATTCTCTATTTGTGAGGGTCAAGTCCATGGTCTAACCGGAACATCAATGCCCTAAACAGAGCTCACATAAAAAAAATAGAACAACCAACTCTTGTGTCTATAAAAATGGAAATCAAATGAAAATACAAATATCATACCACAAATATCTCCATGATCTACAAGTTCATGAGCCATCACCCCATGATGTTTTCCTCACCATCATCTTCTTACTCTCTATGAATTTTTTTGACCACCTTGGGGTGGTGGTTTAAAAGTTGTAGACTTCATTCAACTTCCTGTTTCCCATCCAACTCCTCTACCCAATCTACCATCTTGCGGAACTCCTAGCTCCATGCACTATCTCTGCCATGGAGGCTCATTATCCGACTCTGTTTTAGTGGCATAGTGTGATTGAAAATTACTTTCAAGATGTCCCTGACCATTGAAAATCTTACACTTCCTCTCCTATAGTTGATATACTCCTTGGAACTGTTGTTTCACTACAGACCCACATGTTTGTGTTTGGGTGTGGGTATGCCACTTCCGTCGTGAACATGTCGTATGTCTTATTCTAGATCTTGTAGATTCCACTACATCGTGACCTATACTTTAGGTCTCATCCATCTTCACCTCTCTCAAGAAAATCTAAACCTCCATGGCTCACTCCAGCACCCTAGCATATGACAAAATGCTAATTGGTATCTGAGACACCCTGATATCCATGTGTAGTCCCAACTCTATGGTCCAGGACCTGATGTATGGGTCCTTCACTACATCTTTAGAGTATAAAAATGATATTAGAACCTATCTAAGTACTCTGATACCATCATATTTCCCTATTGTAGGAGCAGTAGCTCATGTATATGCATAGAGAGTGAAGTCGTTGTGAAGAAATCACCCAGAAGAGGAGCTCAATGTCGCACCAGGTGACGGTTGCCTCATCATGTTTCTCAAATTTAATGTTTCACTATCTCCCTACTGACCCTAAAAAGGATAGAGTTTATTATTAACATCTGGCCGAGAGGCATCCTCACTAGTTGGAAGACACATGTAACCACCTCATGACATTCATCGGTTACCTGAGGAACATTCTCACCTAAAAACCTGGAAGATTCCTATCTCTGGAACTCATGTAGCACAATCATCCTATGTGAATCCTCTACTGGTAAAGTAGGTATAAATTTTTTATCGACGGATGGTGGTATCACTACTACACCACCCAGTAGGGAAATCTCTAGTACTGGTCCATCTATCGTCACCTCATTGCTCGGTGGACCAACCGCATGATCTCATCTCGGAACACTAATTAGAGATCTACATGGAGGGATTCTAAAATGAATTGAGATGAACCATGGTTAAAAGAGTATATTGTCATTGTTGACATAAGAATGAAATGGAAAAAACAAATGATGCCTATATGATTAATATACCATTTATATTCTGGTGACCAATGTCCTAATGTACCAAGTCGAAAAAGATGGTTATCAGAGTCCACGTGAATGAATGTGTCTGTCACTGCACTAACCCTATAAAATATGGCCGGAGGATCAAACTTCAAATATCTTAACATCATAAAAATGTAACCCAACCCTAGTATCACAAAATATATGTAAAAAGGTTGAACCAAACCTGCCAATGTGATACAAATTTGTCACAACCCATCCCCCATGCCCCATGCCGGGACTACCCCGTGCTCACCTCTCAAAGTCTATAAGATGTCGACTAGAGATGAAGGCATTATCCTACAAATGGGACACATTTTACAAGTAATTGTACCCACCCACACTCACAACCCCATCCCATAATGTTGAAATGTAAACACTAAGTAAACAATGCATGGAACCACTAATTAAACCACAACCAGAGTACAACAGAAAGTAAAGTATAATGTGGAAAAATAGGCCAGTATAAAATCCCACCAAAAGTAGGGAAAAAAAGTATGGAATCATATCCCTAAAACTCATCCACCAATAAATCTTCCTTAAGGGTAGGTGGAGGGTAGCTTCCTAAAACCAAATGAGTACACCTTTTTTATATTCTCCCACTAAACCCAACCATTTCCTAGTCCTCCCAAGACTCTGTCAAATCATCATACATTTACACAAGACAGAAGTTGTTTCGGTAAATCCAATGATTGGGTGAGTAAAGCGATACTTAGTAGGTGACCTCAAAATAAAAAAGATAAATCACTAGATAAAAAAAAGTATAAATACTCTATCAGCTCTTCTAAAGTATATTCCCATAGATATTCTATGAACAACTAGATATACTCACCTCAAGAACTAATAAATTGTTTTCCCAACCAAATTGAAATCATCATGATTTTCACCGAAGGCTCTAGTCTCCACAGAAAATCTATGATATTACACTCCATGAGTTTAAACATAAATGGTGGCACTCATTTGAAAGATAAAATAAATAGGGACCATTCTATTTGGTCTATCTCTAGTGCCCGACACTAGAGGTAGATTCGTCATTATCTTTTGTCCAAGGAAAATCTACGAAAACCAATGTGTATAGTCTCATCACTCGCCACTGCGAAGAGTTGAGGGGGGCCTAATCTATACTATCTTGTGATTCCTCAGTCGCTCCATTATAGTATGGATCATCCCTCAGTCTGTTGGGCGAGAAAAAGATCCAACCCAAGTATCATTTACATCAAATGGAGGGGCCTCCTCCTCTTAGTTGTTTCCTACAATTGAGGGATATCCAACTCGTATGGATGATCTGCTCCCCACTGATACCCAAATATTTGGAATCACAACTCTGTAAGTGAGGACTCACATTGTAGACCCAATAGTGGAATACTACTCATGAGGGTCCTAATCGCTACCCATTAGGGGAGCAATACTCATTGAATAGGGGACCTTCACCCTAGTACTATTAAGGGGTACCGACTCTGTCAGTTAATTCAATATGGGGGACCCTAACCCTAGTACATTTGGGGAGTATCAAACCCAGAAAAGAGGACCCACTCTATACCATGACAGGGGAGTAACATATTTACAAAAATAATTTATGGGGATGAACTACAACAAGAAATGACAGGGTTGTACTAACTCCTAGAATAGAGGATCTATATTCTACCCGATAAGGGAGTTGCCAACTCTATCTGCATTAGGTATGGAGGACCCGCACCCTTGTCCTTTAAGGGAGTATAGATTACAATGATATAGAACCTACTCCCTTGTCCCATAGGGGAGTAAATACTTTTTCTTCACAATCCTCATTGAGAAACAAGGCCCTATTTCAATATGGGAAAGACAACCCTGAAGGAAACCACTCAACCTAAATAAACCCACACTCTAGACATGTGATCCTCATCTCTACCTATGAATAGGGATACGGGGTATCCGCACCCTGAGTCGTCGAGGGAGTAAACATCCTAACATTTCATTCTAAGGAACACCCATTTTCGTCCCAAATTATACTTGTATCGGGAGAGCCTACACTTGAAATAAATTGTCCATCATCCAAAATCATAAAAAACTAACTTATATTATCTCTAAAGACAACCTCATCTCAAGGGTCCCAATGCCATTTGGGTCTCATCAAAGAGTCGCACCGTTGGAATATTACATTTGTTTTAGCAAAATAACCAATGATTAGGTCCGAGTCTGGACTAACCGTGCCAGACCGACCCAATCTAACACGTGTCTAGCCTGTTGTGTTGTGGGTCTTGCCAACCATCTGATTGGCCCACATGGATTGGCACACCCTACAAGAACCATCCCATCCCACTAATGTGTTCCATTATCTCTAGGATAGATGCGACTCTTCCGCGTTCATCTCACACCATGTGGTTCCAGCTAGCACCGTCTCCCTTGTCAATCGGTTTGCTCATGTGGACATCATATACATCACGAACCATGTCTTTCCACAGGTGACATTCACTACCTCTGCTGGAGTCGCGACACTCCTTCAGGTGAACAACCGCAATATGGCTGTCACCACCACTCTACGTGATGATGTCAGCATGCTAGGGAAAACATCTTTCTATCCATTAGAAAATCTCTAGTGGTCCATTTTTTAAATCCAGAAAAAGTTATATATCCCTTCTGCCATGTTCATCATTTCATAGGATTCGAATCTCTATTACCTTCCCTACTTCATTGGAGCGATTGATCATTGGTATTTCATGTTTCCCCTTGATACGATAGTCACATTCATTGTCTCACCACAATCATCATTGCGTGAAGAGGAGTTTTACAATGACTATTTGTCGAACCAAGAAAAAATGTGCATTAAGGGGGAGAGAAAAATAAATCAATAAATTGTGGAAAAAACCGCCATTATCATTCGTCATGTGGTTAATCTTCTCCCATTAGAAAGATCATGAATTGAAACCAAAATCATCTTGCAGGAACGATCAAACCATGGGTCAACCTATTTTTCAGTCGATCCACGGTTGTAATTTAAAAACCAATAATGGTGGAAGATAAAATTCAAATAACATCCCCTGCCTGGAGAAGCTTCAATCAGATGGAAGGATCATGTCTGGTGGTTATCCATCCATGGGGATCCACGATCAATTCGAAGTCTTTGTATTTTCTCAATCTATGGTTTTTGATCCATTCTACAACGGTGTCTTTAATGCTTTTAAATTCACTTTTTTCATCATTGGATATGATTACTTCATCATTCATCAGAGGAATGACATATCTAGATTATTTTCTCATTCCTCATTATTTCATTAAAAGAGAAACGTGACAAAACGTTTTTGTTAAAAGTAGTTTATGCGTTGTTAGGTCATTTCATTTATGAAACAATAATTCTATTATGCTTCAGTTAAAGAGTTATTAGGAAGTTTCATTAATTAAATGGAATAGTTATTTCATAGTAGTGTTGTAGCGTTACAATATATTTATTAAAAATAATTTTCAAAGTTTATTTTATTTTTTATAAAAGGTATGATATTATCATTTTTCTTTTACCCACACTGGTTGAGGATTGGTCCATTAATAGGTAATGTTGTCATTCTAGAAGAAAATATGCCCTTATATTTTCAATTTAGGCACTCGTTTAGGAGAATGAAAGACCGATCATGTGCACCATTTTAATTCTCTTAAAAAAGTTCAAAAACTATCTTTCACCCTCAACTAGTGCTCGTCAAGGTTTTGCTCTACCTAAGGGAATCACACCCTCAAGAGCTCAATGGTAAAATAATATTTCCGATTCGAGTTACATATTTTGAGTTATAATGAATTGAAAATAAAATAATTGTTACTAAATATTTTAATTTACAAGAAAAAACTAACATCAAATATTGGCCGATGACGACCAACCTTAGGCCCTTTTTAGGAGAATCCAAATTCTCTGAGTTTAATCGTACCATCAAGAATTATAATCGATCACTGTTTAATAATATAGAAATGACACACACATGATTATTTAATGAATGTAAAAAATTGTTCAAAAATAAGTTTTATCCACTCCTGGCCTCAACATTACATATCTTCCTAGAGCCTTGTCATGAAAAAATCCAATTTAAATAAAAAACGAAATTCTGGAATTCTGGGGTATTACAAGTCCCATCTCCAATAACTATATGAAAATATGTGAAAAAATAGAACAAATAATGAAAAAATTATTATATAAATAGTTTAAATAAAAATAACGAAATCTAGCTAAAATGCTCAAATGAACATACCTGCACATGTGTGGATCAAACTAATGATGTGGGCTTCAAAGGTAAATAGTGTTATGAATCATCAATCTCATATGAAAACCACCTAGATGAGTCATTGCAAACAACTAGAATTGTGAGGTTTAGATAATGTAGCATCATGCTCATCACCACGAAGTGTAGCCTGCTCCAACTAAAGAACAATATCAAAAAATGGTCATTTACCAACTAAAACACAAAATTAATGTAGATAGATAATATTGGAAAACATGTATTAAATGTAGTTATATATTATATATGATTATAACCAACATAATATTGTTTTAATATTCATCTCTATAATCATCTTTATACATGACGTTGTCAATAACTTCATATTCATCCATTTTATCATATAATTTCATTGGAGTTTAAGCATCATTATATATTACTATTTAAAATTAATTTTTAAAATCAATAACATCATTACCAAAGTCTACCAATAAATGTGGGTGTCATCATCAATATTCATGGATCTTTAATTAGATGATGGATTTGGGCTAATCTTGTGAATATTTTAAATTAAATGTACTTCGGACGAACCACATTCACGTAGGAAAAATTAATTTTCCTATGATTTCATTTTTCTTATGCTCCAATAATCACTTAACATTCATGAAGTAGTAAAATAATTTTCATAATAAATTATATGTTCCTAAGAGGCAAAATATGCTTTTGTTACTTCAATGAATTTTTAATATTTAATATCAACAATTTCATTGTGTTGTTGAAAATACAATACTCTATTAGTTTCTAAACAATGAAATTTTAAAAAAATTACATATTTAGTTCCCATATACCATAGTTAAATCATTTATTCCAACAAGAAACAAAATTCAATGTCACTTTATCTAATATTTATTCCTCTCAAGAAAACACTAATAATTTTTATTATTTTTATTCACCATTTTTATTTTTGTGAAATCAAAAACAAATAACCATAAAAACATTATTTGATTTATCCATTTTGGATGGAGGGTTACTTATTACATATATTAAATTTTCAAATTTATTAGAAAGTAGTGATACATGAATGTTTGAAAAACAATCACCAACATAAAATGTAAAATATGATCTTATATGATAAACCATAAGCAATTTACATTAACAATTATTGAAACTAGTTAGAAAATTTATTTTTCCAACATTCATCAAGAAAAAGTACTATAATTTGATGGACCAGTTATTAAATTTGATTATTAAATAATCTACAAATAAAAAAAAATTATTATATTTTAAAATATATATATAATTTTATTTTAACACTCATTGTAAAATTGATGTCATTTCATTAATGTTTATAAGAAAATGTGTATAAGGATGGGGATGTTTATAATATAAAATCCATCATTCTTGAACATCACTAAAGCCATGTTTAGGTGGATTAAAAACCAATAATTTATTTTTCATTACATCCTTAACATCTCCCATATTATGGTCCATTATTTAGTGTTTTTAGGGATATTAATATTGAAAATAATGAAAGACTACAAATAAATTTCATCATGAAAATATTTTTCATTAACTGATCTTTTAAACAATGCTTTCTTATGTACATTTTTTATAAATTAATGAATGGATCTATTATTTGTTTACAACCATATAATTTTTACTACCCAACACATTTTTATTCGTGAAAAAATGAATATAAAATGTTGAATTGATTTAACAAAAGTCTATGAAAATTGTTTTCCCATTTATATACAATTAAAAAAACATCTTTTTGACATCTATATTGTGCATCTTAGTCTGTTTTCGCTGTATAAATGTCACAAACAAATTATTTTTCTGTTAGTGCATCCTAAATCATATTATTCAAAAAAACATCTATATCCATTTTGTATATGTCCTTCTTTTATAACATTATAGTCATAAATTTTTAATCCTATAAGGTGACCATTTTTGACACATCTATCCAATTTTGTAACATACCCATATGAAAACTTCAAATATGTAATACACTAATAATATAATAAGTCATTTTATATGGAAACTACATAAGATTATTTTTATTTATTAATATTATGGGACCTTTTATTTTCAAATATTATATGTTCCCTTCACCTGAAAATTTTCGAAAAATATAATGGGATCATTAAATCATATTTTTTTTACCATTTTTGTACAAAACTGTATGACATATATTCTCAAAACTGTTCATTTAAATATTAATATCATCCAACATGTGACGTATAAAAAATCAGACCAATATGGAATATCCCAAAAAATTCATTATTTAATCAAATTTTATCTTTCCCAATGAATTCTAATTTGGTTGTATTATTGTGTTTCCAAAGGTAGCGGGAGGTAATGAAAATACAACATATTTTAACTCAATAACTAAGATAAATATTGGGGGTCCATATCTTACAATTTTTTTGTTTCTGAAATTATATTTTTTCCACTAAAAATGATTATCTGTAAGAAGATATCTTCTATGAATGTTGAACAATATAATTTTTCCTTCCATTAATGCACATAAACTATTTGGTGTTATGTATACATTTAGAACATGATTTAGGACCATGTGTACACCAGCCAGCTAACATGTCATCTAATGGGATTTCACTAATTTTGTACATTAATTGATCATTCATTTTGAAATTTTATTTTGTAACAACCTCATATGCACAGACACTATTACCCCCATATTAAATTTAACTCACCAATCAGTGGCATCAAATAAACCTCAAGATTCTCTTTTAGATGTTTTGGAGTTAATATGTCCAAAGATATATATGGATCCTCAATCATCATCCAAGGAGGTAAATTTTTGAGAGTGATAAATACATGCTAACAATAATATTGATTGTCTTAAGAACCGAATTGTCAAATACCATTATTAGAAATCACTAATTTCACGTTTTGGGCTTCTATAGAAGAAGAATAGTATACTTTGTCACAATGTTTCCTTGAATCATCATCATATGGATTATTTAATATTATACTAGTGGAAATATATATTTTTATCATCACATTAAGGAAACTATATTCAAAGACATAAATAAACAATAAAATTTTGGTGAGAGCTGGAAATACCTCCACTTCTAAATAGGAATCAATACATAATTCCCTATTTGAGCCTCAATGATCATAAATTTTCCACATATTGGACAACTAACCAATGCCTCTTTTTCACCAAAATAAAAGATGAAATAGTATGAACATTCAAGAATATTCTGAAAACCAATACCCAAATTAACAACAAGATGCTTTCTATTTTAGAATATTCTAGGAAACACCATCATATATTGAGGGTTAGACTAGACAGTCATGAAGGGGTGAATAGGGTTCCTACATTAAATTTATGTTAAAAAACAATGATAATGATCCCCCAATTTTCAAACAACCCAGTTAATTAAGGAAAAAGAGATATAAATGCTTAGTTGGTCAAGAGGATTCTCAAAGGGTGATTATTCATCAGCTGAATGAGTGTAAAACACTTCTTCAACTTTCAAACAAGATTACTAAATTATTCACATACACACAATAACCAAAAATAACTATCAAAGTCAATGAAAAATCACCTTATTTTTTAACATCAATGATATGCGTAACATATATAAAATAGAGTATTACAAAATATTGTACATAGTAGAGATAAAAAAGAGGTTCAGTCTCAAGTCGAGACTTAATCCTCTCCACTTGGTTACCACCTACCACCAAACATTTTATATTTATCATAAAATTGATAAAAAACATGTTTCGTGCTTTAAAATAGTTTTCATAAACTGTCCAGGGTTCACACCCTCTACCATCATTCATTGGGGGAAAAACAAATATTACAGACCACACACAGTCTCTTATATAGTTATAGGTGGTAAACAAAATGGAGGTGAAGTTCAATGTGAGGATTTTCATTATCCTCCAGTTCAAGAATATGAGACAGTGTGTGTAACAGAAAGACACACACACTTCTCAGAAATGTATAATGAAGGGACATAATAAGGCTAATATTAGGAGATCCAGATTAGAATTCTCTATGTGTTTACAGTTTATCTCCTAACTCCATGGGATGAAGATTTTTCAGTTTGAGTCTTTCTGTGGATGTTTTCTTCAAAACAGAGTGTCACAACAATAGGTTATAGCTTTCAAGAACAGATTATTCTGCATCTTATATTTATTGAGAGTTGATCCAGCATAGATGGTAGCCTTGAAATTATTCTATTGAAATGATCTTCTTGAGACTCTTAGGTTCAAAATTTTAGTTATGGATGTTTCTTCCTTGTTCTCTTTGATCTAGCGAGCATGTTCATTCTCATGCATTCCTCTGTTGTTTCTCACATCAGCTGTTATCACTGCTAGTTTCTTCATCAGTATTATCTTTTATATTTGATGTCCAAAAATAGGAATAAGTAATCCATGTGTGATCCTCCTCATACTTCGTACTTTCCTCATATATTTTTTCATGATATGTATTCAATAAGCATTAACTAAGGTCAGACAAATTAAAATTTCCAAATATGACCGTTAGAATAATCCTAAGAATTTGAAATATTATGGAAGGGTAATCATCGATATACAGGTAAAGGTAGACTTCACAACCATAATCTTCAATAGTTGTGTGCATCAGTAGCCTCCATCAGTGGCCTTCAGTGGTACCCTTGAATCGATGACCTTAACGAGTGACCTTCATCTATGACCTTCTTAATGGTAGCATTCAGCGCTAACCTTGCATCAATGTCCTTTCCATTAGCAACCTTTAAATGTGACCTTATCAATAGTATCATTAAGTGGTAAGCACGCAATGGTGACCATTGCATTAGTAACCTTTTCATCGGTACCCTTTTCCTTGGTGACCTTTTCATCGGTAACCATTTCATCGATAACCCTTCCATCGGTATTCGTTGTATCTGTAACCATTTCATCGGTAACCTTCTCATCGGTAAATTTAGTACTATAAGACTAAACAATATAATAGTGAGATTAGAGATACACAGGTATCACTGAAATATTATTATCATATTAATGAAACATTATTATTTTATAGTAGGAACTTGATTATCAAATAAATGAAACATGATTTTGTATTATCAAAACTTGTGAGTCCAACAATCTCCACAGTTTTGATAATCACAAATTATGTCAAAAAAAATTTCAAGTATGGTTAAGAACATTTTCTAATATCCTCAGAGATATGTATAATTATAATTGATCCATGTTTATGGTGGAAAATAAAAATAATGTATGTATGAAAAAATTCTAGGTAACATAAAAACATCTCCCCCATTGGGTAACTTTGGGGAATATAAGACTTATCCACAAAATAGATAGCATATACACGAAAAGGTTAAAGAAACTTAAAACATTTCCCCCTTTAGGATTAAAAAATAATGTAAGATAAAATGTGATAAAAGAAATTTTTTTTAATGAAGCAATAATACAAGATACAAAAAGAGTAAAAAATATCCCTATAATCTAAGACATCCCACAATAAATCCACATCTGAAAAGTATAAATAATCTTTGGATTTTTGAAGCTAAGAAGTAATGGTCTGATGATGGAGGGATAAAACTAGGTATGGATGTTAGTAGGTTTGGAGGAGATACTACAGAGGAATTAGGAGACCTATAATGAGTAGATCTCTGAGAAATCATAGGGGTCAAACTTCAGATGGCATGTGCAGGATTCATCATTGGTGAAGTACCGGTAGATCTTGGAGTGGGCGATGGACAAGGTATGGCTAGAGGAATAATGGTGGGAGTGCAGTCTACATGATGGAAAGGGAAAATAGTATTTCTGAAATCCATAATAATTATTCCTCCTCTTTCCATGGCTGAGATAATGTCATCCTTATTATCCATGGATCTCTATAAGGATGGATTCAGCTCTCTAAGACATCTAACATGATCCTTAAATTCCTGAGTGATGGGTGGGATCCTCATGTTCTCCAATAGTATCTTAAAGTGACTTTCCATCTGATCCTTACTGTACAGCCTTTTTTAATAGAAATGATATTTCTTATTGATGGCCTTTTGATCTTGAGAAGCTTCCATTAGATAATCTCCCACAAGCTTATGAATTTCCCTGGTAGTGGAAATGACATGAGTCATAGACTGAGGGTCTAAAGTACTTGCACTGGAGAAATTATCAACTTCTTCTCTAACAACTGAACTGATGGAATCCAGATCAACCGTAGGAGAGGCTGAAGAGAAACCAAATGCACTTAGAGGTGCCAAAGTGAAAGCCACTTTCAACTTAAATAATTTTGTCAACCCACTGGTCTGCCTTTTCACATTATCCTCTTCGCCACTCACATGTGTCTCCATATACTTCTTAATGATCTCATTCACAGTGACAATCTACTGAACCACACTCATAAAAAATATAAGATCTCTTTCCCCTTGAACACTTGATGTCATAATGGAATGTAATCTGGAGATTGAATGTTTCTCAAATTCCATAGATTCATCTAATCTTCTAACCTGATTCTGAAACTCCTTCACTTCATGTAGTAGATTTTCATGAGAGACATAAAAAACAATTTCTAAGGCAGATGCCACCACTTCTTGGTTTAGGGCCATATTTTTCTCTCTCTCAACATATTTCTCCTTAAAATGTCTTTTCAAATACGACTTCAATGATTCCAAATCATCCTTCTTCTCATAATATATATGTAAATGTACTACTATCTAAACAATGGAAGTCTCTATAATAGATGGAATTGAGGGGATTCTGATAGGCTATTCATAATCAAAATCTCCATAATCTAATCCTATGACCAAAAATCCAGGGTCATCTGACTAGTCATCTATTCCCTGAGAAACATCAATTGATCTTATGGAAATAGGTTCCTCCCCCTCACATGGAGCATTTTACTGGACAACTACATCCATCCTAACTATAACTCTTTGATCCATAGTATCAAAAGTAGCGTCTACTACCACTACTACTTCCTAATCTTCAACTACATCCATTGAAATTCCAACATCAATTATAACAGCAACTTATTCATTCATTCTTTCTACCATTTCTGTATGTCTTATTAGAGGAATGAGACTTAGACATTCCTAATCACATTCACCAGTAGCCATCTCAAAGTCATCATTACAATATTCAATGTCATCTTCCTCCAATGTGGTTTCTCTAATATCTCTTAAGAGATTTTGAGCTCCTTCTTCCTCACTAGTTTCCCCATCATCATTACCCCTTAGGACAGTCTCTCTTTGAGGAAGTATTTATGGTGGTCTAGGCTCCCCAAAAGATACAATATTTGTCTGAGGAAGGTCCGGATCACTCTTTTCATCCATTGGAGAATCCTATCTAACTTTCATAAAAACAACCTCTTTTTTTCATCTATGTATGCACGATTCACATCATTAGGATTTAGACAAATATCCATCATATCATTAGTCCTATTAGGATGAGTAACTAGGTTTATTTCCTCATATAGATTAGCGTCAACATTTACCCATTTCTCTTCCAAGGTTACCAACTGATCTTCATAAACATGAAAATTATCATGGTGATGTAGAAATTGTATCTCACAACAACTCTTTCATCTTTATTTCTAGCAATACCTCTTACTATAAACATCAAGGACGTCAATCTCACATGAAACAATGCATTGGAATTTGATCTGGGCATTTTCATATCTTCTAATTGAATCATTGTCATCCTTCACATGTTTATCTTCTGTCCATGATTCATCAAATTAAAAATAAATACATGATAGTATTTCAAGGGAGAAAAGTCCCCTTTCATGGGACTTAATACATGCTGAACAAATATAAACCGCAACATGTCATATCCTTCTATTTTGGCAGCAATTACTTTTCTAGGGATCCCATTCCCTATCAGTTCATCAAGAGCTTCTTCATAACAAAAGAACTCAGTAGTGGTCAGCATAACTCCTAAGTAGTAGTCGAAAATCCCTTCATGTGGTACTCTGAAACACTTAGCCCATTCATGACAGGAAAAACGAATACATTATTTATTTACCATTTAAGACATTTTTTTCTCATCCTCAGTCTACAAGAACATCAGAGATTCATAAAAATCCTTCACTAGCTTCAGAAAATAGGGTCTATTGTTTTTTTCAAAGCATTCGACCCAACCATGAGCATCACTTGCCTTTAGGACCATATACCTACTCGACATCAGCCATTCTGAGCTCAGTTCCTTCTCAATAATGATTTCCCCCATTGAAAAATGATGGTTGATTAGCATTTCCACTAATTGGTTTCCACTACTCGACTCAGATCGAGGTCTCTTAGGATTTGGCGCATCTCCTTCATCACTGACCAATGTTCACTTCAACCATTCCATTCCAATCAAGAGTAGTTTGTGGGTATCGGTAGGAGAGTTTCTATGATTGTGGTTTAAGAGGTACGAGAGAGGTTCAAGGTGGATCAAAATGTGGTGTGTTCTTTATTTTTATCATTTGTGGATTAAAAAATAAATCATGGAAAAAGGTAATAAGTAATACAAAAATGTTTTTGATTTCATCTGAGAAAACACTAATCCTCGAAAACAATGACTATGAGCAAGGTAACAACGGGGAGGTTCCAACAGTGAGGTTCATAAAGGTGAGGCCCAATGGCGAGGTTCCTAATTGTGAGGTCCAACAGTGAGATTCCTAATGCTGAGCTCCAATGGTGAGGTTCATAACGGTGCGGTCCAACGGTGAGGTTCCAATGGTGAGGTTCCTAAGGGGGAGGTTCATAATGATGAGGTTCAACGATGAGGTTCATAATGGTGAGGTTACAATTATTGAAGTTCCTAACATAACATTTTATCAAACCTAACTCATGTTTGATGAAATATATACTATCAGAACTCAAAGGAATTGTGAATATATCATCCAATTGGTGTTCAGTGACAATAGATTCAATAGTGATATCACCTCTTCGATAATGATCTCTAAAGTAGTGATGTATCACTTCAATGTGCTTTGTCCTTGCATGATTTATGGTATTTCTAGAGATGTTAATATCAGTGTAATTATTAGAGTTTATAGAAACAAGTTGGAATTGAAATCCATATTCTAGTAATGTGTGATTCATCCACATAATTTTCTCACAAAATCTACTTGCAACTATATATTATTCTTCCATAGTAGATAATGAAACCAAATTATGTATCATACTACACCATGATACTAGTGACTTGCCCAAAATGTGATATGCTCCATAGGTTCCCTTTCTATCTAATGTGAAACCAGAAATGTCAGCATCTGAATAACTTATTAAGTCACATGATTTTCCACTCGGATAAAATAGTTCAAAGTTTGTATTATAAATGAGATATTTAAAAATACTTTTAAAAGAATTTCAATGAGACTCTTTGGGATTGGCTTGAAAACGATCACACATGAATACAGTCAACATAATATCAGGTCTGCTAGTAGTAAGATAGAGGTAACTCGCAATCATACTTGTATAATTGGTTTGATCCACAAGTTTACCAGTTTCATCAGCATCCAATTTATAGGGGGTACTCATAAAAGTATCACTACCTATATTACTATGAAAACCAGAACCTTTCAAATTATCTTTAGTATATTTAAATTTATTTAGAATAATACCATTTATATTTTAATTTTTTTTAAATCCATGGAAAATTTTATGTTCCCCCATTTAACTCATTTTAAATTCATCTTGCATCAATTTTGAAAAATCATTACATATAGAATTTTTAGTGGAACCATAAATGATTTCATATACAAAAATTTTTAATATTAAAATATATATAGAAATCTTATTAATAAAATGGGTAGGATCCGATATTTCTTTAGTAAAACCTATTGAAATAATAAAGGAACTAAGTCTATCATACCAAGCTCTTGGAGATTATTTAAGACCATGTAGAGCATTATACTTTTTAAAAACATGATTTGAAAGATGTGTATATGTAAAACCTAGGGTTTTCAACAAATACATCCTCAAAAATATACCCATTAAGAAATTCATTTTTTGACATCTATTTGATAATATTTTAAATTTAGATGAGCTTAATATGAAGAGAGTATCTTAATGGATTCTTTTATAGAAACAGTTGCGATGGTTTCCTCATAATCTATTCCTTCATCATGACTACATCCTTTTGAAAATAGTATATCTTTGTTTCTTACTATGTTTCTAGATTCATCAACATTATTTATAAACACTCATTTGGTTCCTATTGTCAAAGTGTCTTAGGTATTTATACTAATTTACCAACTTTTTTTCTTTCAAACTGATTTAATTCTTCTTGTATAGATATCACCCAAAATTTTATACATATTGAATCATAAATATTTTTAGGTTCAAGATGTGAAAGAAAACCTTTATGTTCAAGATGGTTTCCTAGAGAAGCTCTAGTTTGTGTTCCTCAATTTATATCACCTACTACTACATCCCAAGGATGATTCTTGAGAGTTCCAATACCTCTAGAAAGAGTTGAACTAGACACCTCATGGTTTTTTATGGGTTCACATTCACCATGCACAGATTCTGGAAAACTTCTAGAACTATTTTTTTCACTAAGGGTTCATTGTCTTTATCAGTAAGGTCCTGAATTGTCATATGTTCTTCAAGATGATCAATGATGGTTTCGGGTTCATGTGGATCAGGTTCATCAAATTTTACATGAACTGATTCATCCACACATTTTATTCATTTATTGGATACACAATAAGAATTATAGTCATTGAGTAACATAGTAAAATTCATTTACCACTCATAGATGAAAAGTTTTCAATATTATCCTTCGTGTTTAGGATAAAGACATTGCGACAAAAAACTCTAAAGTAATTAACCTTAGTCTTCCTATTATTTCATAGCTCATAAGGGGTCCCCTTAAGAATAGTTCTAATTATGACTATATTGATAATATAACAAGAATTATTAATTTCTTCACTACAAAAATTGATTATTTGATTTTAATCATTTAACATAGTTCGGGAAATCACTTTAAGTGTCTTATTTCTTCTTTCTACAACCCCATTTTGTTGAGGTGTTCAAGGAGTAGAGAAATTGGTTATTATAGCCATTTTTGTGGGAAAAAAGATTCAAAATCCTAATTTTCAAAGTCACGACCATGATCACTTCTCATGGTATTAATTATAAGTCCACTAATATTTTTTACAGACATGGAATATTTATTGATGTATAAACATGCTTCACTTTTTTGAGATAGAATGTATACCAAAGTATATCTAGAAAAATCATTTACAAAAACATAAACATAGTGCTTCCCATTTAAATGTGAAACTCTAGATGGTACAAACAAATCCATGTGAACCAACTCAAGAAGATGAGAAGTAGAAACCTCATTCTTTGGTTTGAAAGATACATTTTGTTGTTTTACCTTTTGAAAAGGTTTAAAAACATTGTTATATGGAAAATATAGTTAAGGTATGTCTCTAACTAAAAATTTCCTAGTTAGTTTCTTAAGTGAGTGAACACTATAGTGTCCTAATCTTCTATGCCATAACCAGGATTCCTTATTTAACGAATTTAAACAATAAACATTTATCTTTGATAAAGAATTTAAATCAACAACATATGTATTTTCATTTTTATAAATAGTTAATATTAAATAATTTTTAGAATTAAAAACATTTCATGGATAATTTTCATACATATCATTAAAACAATTATCACAAAACTAAGAGATACTAAGTAAATTGTATTTTAACCCATCAATAAAAAGTATATTTGAAATTAATACAGTATTAGGGTTACCAATTTGGACTAATTCGAGGATCTTCCCTTTAGAATTATCACCAAATGTGACATGCCCATAATCAGAAATAATAAGTCTTTTGAAGCATGAATGGTCTCATGTCATATATCTTTAACATACACTATCCAAGTACCATAGAGTTTTACAGGAGCTCTTTGAACAACCTTCCAAAAAAACAATTCTAGTATAGGATAACTTTGATACCCGGATTTTCGTGGGTCCAGAGAGGATAGAATGTAAAACATTGGAAACATATACTTTTCACACATGTTTTATATATTCAATATTTTTTTTGAGGCAAGAATACTTTTTTAGGTCCTTTAGATTTTTTTTCAAAAGATGGCCCAGAATTCAAACTAGCAGTGAGCTATTCATATTTTGGAACAAATTTATTTTTAATAATCCTTCTCTATCCTAGTTTTTATCCTAGAGTAGTTTTATATTTTGGAGCATTCTGTATCCCTAGATATAGAGTGATGGTATCTCTACTTGTAGTAAATTTCTCAATATCCCTTTTTAAATTCTCATTTTAAAATATAATTTCAGTATTTTCATTTAACAGTTGAGCACATTTTTCTTTTCAATATCCAGAACATACTTATAATTAGAATTAAAAGCATGTTGTATTTTCAATAATATATATTTATACTTCAGTTCATTAATGGTTTAATCAATAATTTCAAAATAATCAAATAGTTTATCCTTATTAATATTCTCACCATTTTTTTATTCACTTTCATTCCCAGAATAATAAGCATTAGGAATAGGGGAATTGGGTGTTAACCTGGATGTTTCTGTCATGAAACATGTGTTTTCCTGTTTTTCTTCTCAATACCATATGAATCAGATTCACTAGAGATATCTTTTGAAGCACTCCAAATAGATTTCATAGCGTTTTTATAACCTTTGATAGTGTCTTCAGATTTCTTTTTTAATTTCAGCTTGGGGAAATTAACCATCACATGGCCGTTTTGTTTACTCTCATAACAGACTATCTTAATTGTGTTGTCCTTCGTTTTTATATCCTTTTTCTATTGTACTTTACTATAATAATTTCCATTATAGTTTGAAATTCTAAATAACTTCTTCTTATGGATGTAGTTTTTGAATCTTTTGGAAAGATGAGCCATTTCATCAGCATTGTCAGAGTCTGATTCTTCACTGGTAGAAGTTTCTATAGGAGCATGAAAATTTTCTTTGTCTTTTCTCTTTGAGGTTGTAGTATTGAATGAAACATATTTATTTATAGTTTCATAATATTCATATTGATTTACCTTATGATCTTCTTCATAAATCATAGGTTTTCTAATTAGTTCATTCACAGGGACCATGCCTATGTAACATGATTCCTGGATAGAAACCGAAGATCTTCTCCATCTATTAGGTATCCATCGAAGAAATATCATAAACTGATGGTATTAACATTTCATATATATGATCATTGATATTAATTTTAAAATAATCATATTTAATAGTATATATATTTTATCTCATTTCATTAACATTTGTTGTTCCCTCATGAGATATAGCTGTTGTAACCCAAATTTCATAAGATGTTTTACAGGAAGATATTATATTGAATTATTCATCACCTAGAGAATAGTACAATGCATTCATTACTTTGGTTTTGTTGTTATACGTAACTTTTTTCAACTGAGACCATGTGCCCCTTGCAGTAACTTGTAGTACAAGTTGTTCTTTATGTGTGTCCCCGATTTGAGGACCCATGCTCTCTAGATACATTTTCATTTTCAATTTCCAATGAGCATTGTTATTGACATTAAATAAAGGTGGCATGTTAGTATCAACACCCTCAACACTTTTACCAATAATTATGTTGAATTTAAAATAACTAAAATATTAGATATGATAGATACTTTAAGATCGTTAAGACACAACTAAAATCACAGTTAGAAAAGAATTTGAAAACATTGTCAACAGTTCATAAAGTAGTAATAAAATAATATCATATTATACTAAAAGTTGGTCAGAGTAGAATCTCAATAAGGGGATTATTGAGTTAATACATAAAATTTCTATTAAAACAATTTCGATAAAGATCCCCCAATTTTGAAACTGGCCGATTAATTAAAGCAGTAAAGATATCAATGCGTATTTGGCCCTCATGTTTCTCAAAGGGTGATTTTCCCTCAGTTGAATCACTATAAAACACTTTTTCAACTTTTGAAAAAACATTACTAAATTAAACGCATACACACACTAACAAAAACTATCTATCAAAGTTAATGCAAAATAGTTTTTCATTTAAGTATCAATGAGCACCAGAAAATGGATAAAATATAGTATTACAAAATATAGTACACATTAGAGTTAAACAAGATGTTATGTCTCGCGCTGAGACTTAATCCTCTCCCCTTGGTGATCACATGACACAAAGCAGATAATATAAATTATAAACATTATGCACAACCTGTATCAGGTTTTACAATAGTTTTCACAAACTGTCTAGAGTTCACACCCTCTATAACAATTTTTCATGGGAAAAAGTACAATATAGACCACACACAGTAAATTTCGTTTTTATATGTGGGAAAAAGTAGGTGAAGTTTGATGTGAGTATTTTAAGTATCTTATAATACCTACAAAAGAGACAGTGTGTGTAACATAGAGACACACACACATCTAAGAATTGTAAAATGATGGAACCCAACATAGAAAATAATATGAGATTGAATTTCGAAAGATCTATGTGTTCGCAGTTCATCTCTTGACTCTTTGGGATGAATAATTTTCTATTTGAGTCTATCTGTGGAAGTTTTCCTCAAAAGAGAGTGTCGAAACTCTAGGTTCTCTCTTTCATTAACATAGTATTCTACTTCTTGTGTTGATCTATATTTGATAAATAAAAGATGGTAGCATTGAAATTGTTGTCCCGAAATGATCTTCTTGAGACTCTTTGGTTCATAGTGTTAGTGCATGATGGTTCTTCCATGTTCTCTTTGATCTAGCTATTATGTTCATTCTCATGCATTCCTATATTGTTTCTCACATCTTATTGTATCTCTGCTAGTTTTATCTTGGTCTTCTCTTTTATATTTGAGGTCTCATAATAGTAATAAGTAAAGCATGTGTTATCCTCCTCGTACCTCGTACTGTACCCAGATACAGTTTCTTGATATGTCTACAATCCGCATTAATTAATGTCAGACACATTAAATTTTCCAAATAATACCTTTTAAAAAATCTTAATAATTTGACAATGTATTGATTGGTAAGCATTAGTTGACTTGTAAAGGTAGCCTTCACAATAGTAGGCTTCAACAGTATTGTGCATCGATAGCCTTTATTGTTTGCCTTAAGCAGTAGCCTTGCATCGGTGACCTTCATCGGTGACCTTCTCAATGGAGGAATTCAATGATAACCTTGAATATGTGACCATTGCATTGGTAAAATTTATTGTTGACCTTCCATATAGTTGCTTTCAACGGTAACCTCGTCTCTGTGTCCTTTTCATCGATAACCTTTGCTCAGTAAATTTGGTAATGTAAGCTAAAATAATAGAGCAATGAGATTAAAGATACACATTTATCACTAGAACATTATTATCACATTAATGAAACATTATTATTCTTTAGTAAAAACATGATTATCACATAAATAAAACATGATTTCATATTATCAAAATATGCGAGTCCAACAATTTAGGTAACAATGATTTAACTAAATATAAGATCTAATCCAAATAGCTATTTGACATTGCATTCTTGGATTTAATATCCAGTGATTTTGAAACTACATTGAATTTTCTTATCTCAAAATAATGATATAAGGAATCATTTTCCAAAATCATCTATTCATAAAATTGAGATTCTTCCAATATAGGAGTTAAATCAATATCCTCATAAATATCATCTTTTTAAGAGAAGCACCATCCATATCATTTAATATATTTTGAAATCATGTCATATCCAGAAACAATTTATTAGTATCATGTCCAAATGTGTGTTCACCATGTTGATACCATATATAAAAATATTCTTGAATACCGAAATGCAATACATGACCCCTATCATTGTAAAACTTGGAAAACCTCCTCATATCACATTTCTTAAAATGACACTTTAGTGTCCCCTAGGAAAAAAAATTCTTGTTTTGATGTTTCAAATGATTAAAATGATTAAACACAATCAATATATATGGGATTTAAACCAAAATAGTTTGGATTCATATAATGATTTACCCAGACATTATCTTGTAATAATGACTGTTATTAAATTCCTTGTTCCCTATTTTTTCTAAAGAATATAAAAAATTTATTTTTTATGAATAATTATATATCATAAAATGATTGTCCAAAAAGAGGGTATAAAATTAAAAAAAATTAATTTACATGTAAATATTGGAAATTTTATTTACATACAACATATTATCACTAATTACCCCTAATTTTTACTAATTATCAAAAAATATTACTAATTATAGTAATTTAATGTTCCTTTTTATGAATAATTACCAAATACCACATATTAAAACTATTTGTTACTAATTATTACAAATAACCACTAATTATCAATAATTAAAAATAATAATTACTAATTACATGTATTTTTATTTAATTATAGTGTTTTAGTTACATATTTTACTAAATAATTATACCATAAGATAATTTTAATTAATAATTGTGATTTACTGTATCTTTTTACTAATTACAGCAAATTTTTACTAATTATACTAGTTTACAACTAATTTCAACTATTTTTTCTATTCAATGAAAATTTATAGTTATTTTCTATCATTCCCACTAATTATTACTAAATATTACTATATACAACTAATTTTTTACTTATAATTATAATGTTAAAAAATATATTGACATAACATTATTACTTCCAATTGCTGCAAATTTTTAATATTTATAAATGTTTAATATTATTTTTTACAAATTATTAATTTTTTTTGAAAAATATAATATATTATTATTACTTTTTACTTATATCGATATATTTCTAATATGTTATATTAAGTAATACTATTATTTAATAAATTACATGTAATTACTAATAATAATATACAATTTCTGATAATTAAAACAAATTAATGCAAATTAAAACAATTTTCATTAAATTAAAAACATTATGACTAATTAGAAAATCATATCTATAATGTAAAATAAATCTCTCATGTATCAAAAATATTTTTGTTTTGTTCCTCGTGTCATTGAAACATATCTTCCTCATGATGCTACTAATTCCATCGTTGTGTCACATCCTTCATGCCCCGATTCTGGTGACCTAATCACAAATTGGGATATAGTTATCCAAAATTAGACATTTCTAATCACTTGAGTAATGAAAAATATATTATCTACAATTTATTAGTAATAATGAATATATATTCTTACCTATTATTAGTTTATACTAAAATATAATGATAATTTGTGGAAATTAGAAATAATTACCACTAATTAATACTATTTTTTAAAATTTGATATAATTTAATTGAATATTTTATAGCTGCTAATAATGTTAAAATAATTGTTTTTTAAATGTTCATGTGATGAAACCAATTTATTCCAACCATTTCCTAAAATTTCATTATACGTATATATTCAAAATATGTCCAAATTTGTCTGTTCTCATCACTTGTAAATTGATAACCTACATCTTTTTTAGTTTTCCAGTAATTTATAATAAAATTGCATTGAATTACTATGTACCACTAATTATTACTATTTATTACTTAGTTACACTTATTACAAATATTTATTACTAATTATTTCTAATACCCACTAATTATTACTAATTATCGCAAATTATTACTTATTACATCAAATATTTATATTATTATAGTGATTTAGAATTAATATTTGGTAATTTTAAAAAATAACCAATAATTTTTAATAATTATAGTTATTTATGACTAGTTTTTAGAATTAATAGTTAATTTTAACAAATTAATAATGAATTTTACTAATTATATTTATTTATTTTTTATTTTTTTGAATTCTTACTAATTAACAAAAACTTTTACTCATTTTGACTAGTTACAAGTAATTTTTTTATATTAATGTAATTTATTGTTTATTTTTAATTATTAATGCTAATATTTAATAATTATAGTGATTTACCATTAATTTTTAAATATTACTACTAATTATTACTAACAATATTGAATTTCTACTATTTTTTACTAATTTGTTTATAATAATTAGTAATTTTTACTAATTTAAAGTGATTACCTATATTTTTTAGAAATTAAATATAATTATCACTTATTTTAATTAATGTTTTCTAATTATAGTGGTTTACCAGTATTATTTACTCCTTACCTGTTATTTTTAATATTTTGTCTACATTACCACTCATATAAATTCTATGGTGAAATTTATCACTTTTTTTTACTAATTATAGTAATTTTTATTACATTTAAGGATTTATCATTCATTTTTACTAATTTTTACTAATTATCCATAATTTTGACTATTGAAGATAATTATTATAAATTATAAATATTTATTATTAATTTTTATTAATAAATGATACTTTTTATTATTATAACGGTTTGAAATTCATTTTTACTAATTACTTTTATTTATTAATATTAACTCTAAATTATTTTTTCTTCTTACTATGATCTATAAATTATTACTATGTTATATTAATTAATATTATTTATCAATTATAAGTAGTTATTGTTAATAACACCCTCTATATGACAATTTCAACATATTATTTCACATCCAAACTATTTACATTCAAATTAAAAATATTACTACTACTTAATAATAATATTTATAATATTTAATAACTACTACTAATCGTAAATAATTACATATAATTATATTCTATTATTTCAAATAACTATATCTACTACTAATTAATAATATTAAAATCTGATATAAAATAAAATAAAAAAATATATTTTTTAAATATCCGTAAATACCTAAAAAATGATGCTTTTGAGAACGTCCAATCTTTAAATTTTATTCCCTTTTTAAATTTAACCATCTAATTGGACTATTGAAAAGTTGTGGTGAAAAATTGACCATGGGTAGTGGAAATGGAGAATGATGAGAAAGAATTATTATTTATGTATAGGTTATTTTAATAGCGACATTACTATTTTTGAGGGGTGTCATCAAAAATAGTTCTCGCAATAAATAATTGAGGAGTGAGTTAAATTAATAATTGAGAATTGTACAGTCACATGTACTCACCTACATACATAGTTTTTTCAATAAGAATTATTCAGTTCCCTAATATATCTATAATTAATGATGGTTATTTGCGAGGGGACCATTCTCCCATCACATATATAATTACATGACCAATGGTATTTGCAACGGGAACAGTGCCTCATCGCAAATACTCTTACCAATGTTGTGGTGAGAAGTAATGCCAAAAGTATTTGTGACAGGTTAGTTCTCTCATCACAAAAAATTGTTTATATAATGGTATTTGTGATTATCGATGAGCGTGATTCAAATATCCCTTGGCCACAAGTTATTTTTTATATAATGAAAAACCCATAGAAATATATCCATTTTTACGTTAGTGTTAAATACAAATAGAAATAAAATTTCCAGATTTTATGAAATCAATAATATACCATATTCATTTTTAGAAATAATTTTCTATCCATTATAATAATTCACAGAAAATCCACTTCCATACTATGGATTTGAATCCACAAATTAAAACAAAATCATCAGTTATATACATAATGTGATAGAATTCCATGATTCCAAAAAAACGGAAACACATTCCCACAATCCAAGACTGTCCAAAATTCTATTTTAAAATCATTTTGAAATGTATATTACACAATATAATAATACATGAATGTAATATATTGGAACCATCATGTCAGGGAATTGGAACTTAAATGATATTATAAATTTAAAATTGCACCATAGAGGCAATTGGGGGTAAAATTTTTGAATCAAGATTTGAAGTAGGGGTCCTCTAAAGGATACAAAAAAAAATAACTAGACACAATGGGTAAAACCATGACTCAAACATGAACCAATAATAGATCATGATAATGGAACAATGGTTATGGTATCATATTGACAATGGATATCTTTACTAAAGTCTACAAAAAAATACCCACATGGTCTCCTCCGGAAGTAAAAAATAATAGATTAAACTCATAACATTTTCACTTGAAAATGAATTATAAATTATATAATCGACTAATCTATATATTCATCAAATTATATGTAGTTCCAAGAATATATCACAATTTAATTTTGAATCAATAAGGAATAAGAGTTAAAAACATTAACAAATTGAAATAATATATCTAACCCCAATACCAATTCAACTACACAAAACATACACTTTCATATCAGATAAAAATCAACTAAAACAATATATACCCTAATGGATAAAAAAATATTCATAGAGAAAATGAATATTAATGGTCCAAAAACACACCATGTATTTATAATTCCAAAGATTCAATTACAGTATGTATTCATTTATCTCTAAAGATATAATATCAAAATTTATATTGTTGTATTCATGAATGCGTATAAAAACAAAACAATAAATTTTTATATATTTAATTTAAATTTAATAATTTTTTTAAAAATATATCTATATTATATTAGGATAAATTTTTGAGTTTCTCAATAAATAGTTGATTTTTCAATTAATATTGAAAAATAAAGAGTTTGTAAAACTATTAATTTTATGATATTATAATTATACTGGAATAAATGGAGGGTTTAGGAAACCATTTTCCTAGATAAAATATAAATTAAATATGTGAAATAATTCATATAAAATTAAAAAAAATTCCTAGAAATATATTCATAACATTTTTTAAATTTCGGTAATGTTTCGGTTCAAATAAAAATCGTTTTTTTTTGTTTTTAATTAAATACAGAATAAATAGGGTAACTGTCTATTTGTTTTGGACTGAAATATATATATATATATATCCATTTATTTAAAATAATAATTTCATTATATTTTATTTAAAATTATACTTTATTTTTATTTGAATTTATTTTAATTTTTAAAGAAAACTTTTTTATAAAAGTAATTATCGTTGCATTATGACAATTTATATTAAAATATATTTCTCCACCTTATAGTAGTTAAATCCAAAAAATTTATAACTTATTTTTAATAATAATAATAAGTAAAATTATTTAATATCATTAACATAATTTTTTTCATATTGAATAGTAATCATGGTAAATATTTATCACCTTAGTTAAGGGTAAAATGAGTTTAATGGGATAAAAATAAATTTATAAGGGTTCAAAAAAATAAAAAAACTATTATACTCCATTGATAAATTATATGTTTACCTTACCCTTACCAACATAAAATATCTATAATTTTTTTCCATTCATGAGGAGAAATAATCTAATATGTTATAATATTTCTAAAAATTATATGGTCATCATGTCCTGATAATTATTAAGGACAACACAACTCCTCTCATGAATTCATTTAAAAAGCCTATTTAATATGAGAATACCTACCCAAATGATTATAAAAAAATACTCCTTTCATCATATAGGTTAATTTTTGATAAAAATGTCAGCCTTATAAGGGGTAGAGTGTAATCTAAAGAAGGTTATTTGAAGAATATGTATTGATCCTAATAGAGTATGTTCATCTTATTTATTATTATACCTCCATAAATTTTATTATAACAAAGATTATATAATTAAATAAATATATTTATTTTTTATTTTTTATTTTTTTCAAATGGAATAACATTTATTCATCTCTTTATCCCTGTAATGATAAATAAAAACATCACTCGTGAGTACATATGACCTACAGTCTACATATGGCGATGTAACTCATGTTTCACGAACAATTCACAAGTATGGTTATAAAGATAGAAAAAAAATAAAATCTATGATATTAATGAAATATTTATAATTTTATAAATATAATATGTCAATTACCTTCATACTCTTCCACTGATTATAGAATGATTATATCACTCATGGGAATTGGTGGACAACCACATCTATGAAGTTATTCGATCCAATTTATATTCCTTTCATTCAAGAATTATTTTAAATATGTAATATAAATATATATTAATATATTATATTTATAACATATTTAAAATTTAGGATACGATGGAACCATTTCAATGATGTAAGGAGCGAAACTTCTGAAATAGATTATGCACGAAAAATGAAATTGTTAACACTCATAAACAATGATTTTAATGATGAATTATTAGTAAATGGGTGTTGTTTTGTTATTAGTGGATCAGAAATGTTATAATAATTATCTATATGGATATTTTATTGACTTACCATAAATAAAATATTTATATAGGAAAAAATATACAAGGAAATTTGAACATGAGGTATGGGATTTCTATTACAATCTCATTTTTCTTCTAGGGAGTTTATATTTAGATTTCATTTAGAAAAATTATTTGATCCTCATTAGTTAAAAATATACTTTCTTTCTAATAGAGTAATATTTTGGGTTATATATTTCTATTTTAGTGATTATTTTTAATTTATCAAGAATAATTCAATATGTTACATGTATGGAATATTCTTCAAAGAATACTATTTTGATGTGTTCTTTCCAACAAATTTTCTATGATTTCCATATTTTTATTATAAAAAATATGAGGATTTTTTTACAATTATACAAGTATTTATTAATATCATATTAACCCATATTTGAATTTCAATGAAAACATTTAAAATAATATTCTGTTCATTTTTCAAATGAGATTGTTTTTACTAATAGTGAAAAAGAAATCATTATTTTAACATAAACCACATGAATTATTTTTCCCACATTCATGGCTACTATCATTTTTAAATATTCCATTACATGTTTACATTGTTTTTTGGAAATAAAATATTTATCCTGATATGATATAGATTATTAAATTTCAAATAAGTGATTTTAATAATTAAATGTGTATTTTCCTCAAGAAATGATATAGGGACATTTCAAATGTATTCTCAATTAAAAAAACAACCATTGAAGTTACCGAGGATTTGATCCAATGAATCCATCATTATTATTTATCGATATAGTTTATTATGATAATGATAAAAAATTAGTTATATTTTTTTTATTTAATATAGTTACATTTTTACTTATAATGAATTTCAATAATGAACTGTACAGATCTTTCAAAATTTAATAAATGCATATGATATGTAACTGATGTGTGGAGCCTATTTATAGATATCCCATCAATAAATTGATATTATCATAGTAAAAAATAGCTTTCCTCCTAATATCATATTGATTTTTTACAAATTCCCATTTATTAATAATGATATATTTGTTGAGTGGCCTTGGTGGTAAGATTCATGATATTGTGCTTAAGAATAATCGATCGTGAATGTCTATAATTATAAATATCCATTACTAAGAATAATTTTTTCTTTATCCTTTGGTATAATATGTCAAATTTATCTCTATATTCTCATTTTACTCATGATGTCATTTGAATGTAATTTATTTTTCCAGTCATTGATATTGATTTGTCATAATTTACTCTTTATAGATTTTGATGTTTATAATCCATGATAGACATTTGAGATCATAATTTATTTATTTTTTCATTCCTAATGATATGAATATGGTTTTTATGAATGATTTTAATGATTCATAAATTTTTATTATTATATGTTTTTATATTTTCAATTTAACATTTTTAAAAAGTATGGATTTAGTTTATAAATAATGATATGTTTATTGTTAATGAATATATTGATATATTGTATCTTATAACAATGTAATAAAATAAATTCAGGATTTAGGTTACTAGTGTTATAATGATATGATATCAATTCTATTAAATATACCATTAGGATTATTAAAAACAATATTTTAATTCTTACTAATATAAATATAATTTGAAAATAAAAATTCATTTAAGCATCCATTAAATAACTTTGAAAACGTAACTGTTATTTCATAAAAACACTAAAGTTTTAATATAGTTCAAATCAATTATAATCCACTATTTTTAAAAACACTGATTAAATATAATCAAGATCATATATTTCCATTATATATATATATTTTATGAAATCCTATTATACATTTAAAAAATAACTATAGTTGATTAAATTATATGACAATAGTGTTTAATAATAAAAAAACATAGGGAATACACCACATAAATGTCATATAATCCAAAAAATCATTTTTATAATGAAATATGGCAATGAATACCCTATATTAATTTAATTTATCCCAAAATATGTTCTATAACATTCATGTAATCAATATATTTAAATTAAACAATTCAATTATAAAGAATCAAAACAAAAATACATTATTTTTTCAAATGTAGAAGCGCTAATCCACCTGAACATGGACAACAAGGATTTATAAGACAAAAATAATCCCTATGCATGGAAAAAATATAATTAAAAATAAAACCATAAAAATCCTTAGGTTTTCAATTCCAAACATGTGAAAGAACAATAGGTAAAATAAAACAAAGATGAATTTATGATGTTTGGAGGAGCTTACCATGATTAATTGAATAAATTATCAATAATACCCATGTAAAACACCATAGAAGGAATAATGTGTTTAGAGGTATATTTTATCACGTCCATGAGACTAATTTAAGAGTGGTTGGGGGTAATTTAAAAAATCATAATTGGTTATAAAGGTTAATTATATTCTTTATTAATTCTAGGAAGAAAACTAGGTGATTTTAAATTGTTCTCAAAATTGTACACTAACTATTTTAATGAACTCCCAATAAAATGTCATGATTACTAGATTGGGTTAATGGTTTTGAAACCCACATGAAATCTATAATCATGGATCAATTATATGTTTTAGATGATCCCACAGAGTTATCTCATGGATTTTACTGACAAAGTGTCGACTACTTAATAAGGGTTTTATTTTTTTCTCAAAGAAAATCAAAAGGTAATATCTCATAACACCATGAAAATATTAATAGAAATGAAATAAATTATAAATTTAATTCAATATAATGATTTGAAATATATCCAATGAGAATGAAGATTGTATTTACGTGTTGAACATGCAATGTTTTTTCATACTAAAAAATATTCTAGAAAACCAGATACTTGTCGAAGAAGAATTGGGAATTGTGAGATGGAATTGTTCATGAAAAATATAATATTATTATGAAAACCATTCATTCATAATATGTTTTTATGCAATGTATTTGAGTTTCTCACATAGTTTTTGTCCCTCAAATAATAAGTCAAAACAATCATAATAAAATGGAAAAAATGATAGAATGAATTTTTTCATTCCTATGATAGGGAGGAGATGAATAGAGAGAGTAAAGAGACTAATGATTAGATTTTTCAAATAATAAGAGGAAAAACCATATTTTATTTATATTCAATGAATATAAAATAATGAAAAAATTTGAATATAGGAAGAAAAATAGCGTGGCTGAATATTATTTTTGTGATCCTAATATATCCATAGTCTTAATTATGTGAGCATGTATAGATCACTTTATATAGAAGAATCAATGAGGAAAATCAATATATAGTGTTTCATAAGAAATCAGATGTTAAGATGATATTTTTTATTTTGGTGTAATCATTTACATTGTAATTGATGAGAAGTAGTAGTTTCTAGGTAAAATATAAAATTTGATCACAATGGGAATTTATATATATAAGATTAGGATTATCCCTGGTGTAATAACATGTGTTCATTATATATAATACATTCTTGGGGTATAAAAACAATCCATCAAAGATGATGACTTTTGAGGACATACATTGTAAATATTTGTTTCACTTATCATTTTAACTTATTGTAATGATCATGTAAGTGAATATATATATATTATAGATTGAGATATTATATTATCCAAATAAATTGAATAAAATATAATTAATTTGTAATAGAAGTTAATTTATCTACGTTTTAGTAAATTTTCCATATCTTTCATCATCATGTTTTTCTGCTAATGTAGAGACATTTTTTAATCTCTATTATAAAGAAAAAAATTCATTGGTTTCTCAAGAATTTTATTTTCATAAACTTTTCATTCCTTATTGTTTAAAAGAATAAAATCATTGTATGTATCTCCAAATTTACATCATAATAGATAGAAGATACCTCTTGTAAATTATGATTCATCCTAATAAAAATCAGAACATTGTTTAAGTTTATAATATATTTCCTTATTTTCACCACTCCAAAACATTAAATAATTCATTAAATAATTTTTTTAAAATTAATAGATACTCCATCGGATTTTTGAAAATCCATTGTCTAGTTAAAAAACCCAATCGTATGGTAAGATTTGTCTCTATATACAATCCATGGCCTATTATATTTACATGTTTTGAATGAAAAAAAAATAATGTATCCCATTTTTTGAGATAATTCAATTTTTTACATTTTAAATTAGAAATGAGTATATGTATGATGGTAATATTTCATACCACTAAATTTATATCATTCATTCATAGTAAATATATTAATTTTCTTCTACCATATCCTCAACACAGGTTTTTATATCAATAATATATTCAACCTATTTCACTTTCAGAATTTGTATATATTATTATTGTATCCCCCATTTCTCAGTCTCCTGTATTTATCATGGTGAAGAAATATTTTACCTTAATTGGTATTCTTTGGGTCCAAACACACCAAAAGAAAAATATTAAGATTAAAAACTCCTCTATTTATTTAAATTAATCTACATAGTTTATTTATATCAATCAATATTACCATAAATCGAATAAAATTGATTTTGAAAAATTAATTTAAAGTTATATTCATTTAGAATTTTGGGGCTGGTGTGAATTATTTTCTTAATTTTAATTCCTACAAGATGAAATAAGGATTTACCTTTTCTCAAAAAATAACAATTGATTTAAATTACTTTTTTTAGTTGATATATATGAGAATCTGATTTTCCATTGAAGTTGAGAAGATGATGAATCTTTTGTTTTATGCTTCACATTTGAGAATCAAGAGTACATGGATTTTTTTTCTAGAATATTCACAACCACCTGAGCAAGAGATATTAATGTAATTAATAAGTATTTACATTTTCAAACCATAAAAATAAATTCCATTTATCATTTCCGCTTATTTATACACAATTATGATTTTATAATTAATATAATCAATGACATTTTTTTATTACAATTCTAAGTTATCAAAATCTCAATTACATTGACTAACCCATACTTCTCAATCTCTATTTGATCACGGTTATTTGATTATTTTCATGAGATTTCAATTCATGTGTCTTATAATTAAAATCTCATTGAGACATTTCTTCATCTCTATTTTAAACATTTACATCATGCATTATTCTCTTACTTCACTAGAAATCTCAATATCAATGGGTGAGTCATCCACTCATGAATTAATATCATGTTTTTATTATTCCATGAGTAAATTATGAGAATATTTAATAGATCAATCATCATCATTGATCCCATAAATATCAAAAATACATTTTAAATTGATAAATACTTTATTATATGTAATTTAGATGTCATTTTCATTGATTCATTTTATTGATATTGATTTTTCAAGAGAGAATATTTTACTAGAGAATGAATATTAATTTTATTCATCTTCATATTCCTTTCCAAAAATTAAAAAGATCATAGAGGATATGTGATCTTTGATTCCATGGTTTAAAATTTTAAGTTGACGTTTCTCACGATACATAACATTCCCCTTGAAAAGGATTCATGAAATTATGGGGATGGATTTAATTAAAAACTTGATAATATCTTCCTAATATAATTTTTTAAACAAATTCAATCCTAAAAAATTTTATAGAATTAATTTGAATTTATTTATCATTATTTTACATTACATTGAGATAAATACCATTTTTCTTCTCTTAATGGATTAAAATTATGTGTAGTTTATAAATAGTAAAATTACTATAGTCATTATCATTATGAGTAAAGATCATGGAATTGAAATTTTCTAATTAAATTATCATATGTTTCTTCCCTATAATAGATTATTTTGGGTCTTTTGAAATCTCAAGGATAGAGTTTAAAATAAATTTTAATATAGTTTTGAGTTCATCTACTGATACCACAATATTAAATTTTATATAGTTAAATAGTTGACAATATACTTTTATCTTAGAATCCTTCACCAATATGTCAATAAATATTATATTGTTTTACCAAATTTAATTGGATGTTTTTCAATCCATGGAATTTATAAGTTCATTATTAAATATTGAGGACAATAAAAAATATCAATAATTTCAATATCCTTAAAATTTAAATTCTAAAAAGTGATCATATAGAAGTATCACATGGTATTATGAATCCATATAGCTTTCATATTGGTAAGACCTTTATTCCTCATCATCATCTTATAAATTTTGATTCAATAATGAAAATAAAGAAATCAAGGACCACATGTGTTGGAAAGGGGGAACAAAAGATGTGGGTCTATAATTATGTAGACTAAGAGTGTCCCCTATCAGGATGTTAATCCACATTGACTTCATGTTGGGGAAGATGTGAAAAAACAAGCTCTCTGATCCTGGAATGTCAAGAAAGGATAAGTAGTTAGCCACCTTATTACATTCTATCTAGGTATGGGACACATGGATGTAGTTACTAAGAAGACCATGACACTTTCTGGAAATGTATTCAATTGACCAATATGTTTCTTTAAGACCATGAAGAGAATAGCGAACCATCATTGAGTGAGTTTCAGCTTCCAGGAGATCTAACCCTTTCTGCTAACACACTGAATGGACTAAAAGCATGGCCTTTGCTTCTTCCAGAAAAGGGTACCATACCCTAGATGAATAGAAAAATCTAGGATGACCGAGTTGTTATAAGCATGAATAGTCCCCCCACCGCACATGACACTATAAATTCATGAACCATCTATTTTATCATTAACCCCTAAGGTGGAGGGTTCCACCTATCCCTTATGATGGTAATTATTACAACTAGTAGAAGGAATGTCATGAGGAGTGAGGTTGAACCGCTACAAATTATTGGACTCCTTACAAATGTTGAGAGCATTGGTCATATAGAGAAGAAGAGATTTTTTTTAAATATTGTAACATTCCCATAAATAACCACCCCTTCATAGATGAACGTATTATGCGCCAGCCATAAGCATCATCATCCTACATGAGGAACGAGGTTGCACACCTTTCACTCTGAACCCTACTCACCCGAGCTGTGGAACAAGTGAACTAGGAAGGGCTGCTCCACTATGGTAGGATTGGAAACAACAGTGAAATCACCAAAAAATGCCATACTTCTTCGGCCCATTCACTCTTGAAGCACTGATGAACCAATTTTTCCTCCTTCCTCCTCCTACATAAGATACTTTTGGAATCCATGGTCACACCATAACATCTAATATTTTCATCAGTGGAAATTTATCTATTTTAAACTCTCTTGTAGTGGAAATTATATTTATTGGGGATAGAATTAGACCATGAAACCTCATTTTATGCATCTCCCCTAGGCTACAAGGGAAGGAACTGATCATAATATTTGGTGGAGAATGATACCGTGGAAGATGGGGTGAAAACACGTTTATCAGCGGCTCTGGAATTCTCAATGATATAAAAAACCTCCCATTGGTTCCAGTCTAGAACTGAAATGGTAAATGTTGGATAACAGTTGGCCACCCTAAAGAAGATATCTGACAGGGCATCTTGGGTAACCTATGGACTCACCGCACTAGTTTTCATGTGAGAATGATAAATATCTTGCTCCAAAGATCAATCAAATATGAAGGTTGAGAGAGATTACCATAGGAGAAATCACCTTCCAAAGAGAGGAGGATTGGCCTACGGGTATAGCCATGTCCCCAACAAAGCATGACTGCATAGACTACCCCCACAACATGATCTACTCCAACACTTCCCAATCCAGTTTCACATGCATTCATTCATGTGTATCATTAAGGTTATAGACGTTACTACCCTACTCACTGCATGACCTCATCATTCTGGACCAAGATACCCAAGGTTGTTTTCACACGAATAGGGGATCCCATATAAAACTGGTGATAACCGTATTCATATTCTTTATGACACCCTTGGGGAATTAAATTACTGAAGGAGCATGGACGGGTTTCACCAAAATATGGGTGTTAATCAGTGTGATCCTACCTCCAATGAATGGGTACATGTTCCTCCAATTTAGAAACATATCTGGGATTCTACTAACTAGGTGATCAAAGTCACAAATCCACATGTTTTTTGAATATAGGTGATCCAAGGTAAACCATAGGAAGATCGTCCTTTTTTATACACAATGTGAAACTCATAGAAATCATACTATAGTATACTAACCTGTTGGATATGATGAAACTACTCTTATTATTATTAAAAACATGCCCAATCAAATGGTAGTGGTAATGCATGACCCCATTCAATCCCCTCACCAACCTGCTCAGCACATTGATGGAGACGTTGGAATCATCCATAAACATAAGGTGAGACACCAATGTGAGATGTATTCTTCTATGGAATGAAATAATTTCAGCACTAATGATGTTATAATATATGTTTTGACTAAGAACATCATGTTTTGTTAACAAGTTACTCAAAGAGTTGGGGTCTCCATGAAGATGACCCCGCAATGCATTGAGGAAGAAAAAAAATTTGATTAAAGACAATCAAATTCTACAGTAAGATGAATCAGAAAAACATAATATAGATATTCCATGGAGATAGACCAATACCTGTGAGAACATTGTGGATGAACCCCCCCCTTCAATAAAATCATAATCCTGGTTTATATCGAGCTTGATTTCCATCTTAGAGCCATGATCATTGAAGTTAATGTATCTGATCATTTCCTAGGCCAGAGCAATCACCATTGAATAGAACCCCCCCCCCTCACAAAATCATATTGTTTATGCGTGATACATTTTGGAAAATGTGGAACTATCCAAGTGTTAAATAATTCTTATGAGTATTTTGTAGGGAATGTTTCATTTGCTGATCAGGTAGAAATGATCAATAGAAGAAATGGACTTGGACTAGGGAATGAGTGCAATAGAGGTAGAACATACTGCACAATGTAATGAACCCCCACAGAATATATCCTCTATATCCTTATTGAAATCACAATTCATCGTCTCCCACAAAGCTCGATAAGAGGCTCCATAGAATCTGTCTGGACTAGCCTCACAATAAGGGTCCATCTTCTATATAGAATCTAAAATATATTCCTCAAGAAGAATGCTTCCCAAAATTGTGTTGTCCTAAGTAGTGAATGAGGATTGAAGAACCTTAAAAAAATTCAGTATCATCCTCTTGGTCCCCAAGATAAAAGTGCATCTGAAGGATGGAAAGTACTCATTGAAAATGATAACATGATAAATCCCTTTTTACAAATTTAGTATCAAATAAAGAACCATCCTTCAACTCAATACTTGGATAGGCCCACATTGTCATTTTCTTAATACAGGTGTTAATGTATGCAGTGTTCTTATCACCCCCTTTGACATCTTGATTCTGGAATTATCATTGTACTGGCGTTCTTGCCTTAGAAGAAAACACTTAAAATATTCCTCTATGTTTGAGAGATCATCAAAGATCTATTTGTAACATTCCTCTTCAGGATTCGTTTCAAGATGACTAATATCTTGCATATCCAAATCTAAAACACTGTCTCATAATTGGTTATCTTTAGAAAAAACCTAGAAACATAATTTAAGCTGATAAAGTTTGATGTGAATGGCTGACTATGTGTTTCCTTTGATAAGATCATTACAAGATGCTCTCATGATCTTTTTATAACCAGGGAGGCCATCCCATTGAGTTTTGAAATGAAACTGAATGGGATTCTCAAGCACAAATGATAGATAATGTTGGAGAGGGGAGTGGTCTGAGATACCATGTTCCAGATGTGTCATCATGTTATTTGGGTACATATATAAGGAATAAAAATTAACAATTTATCAATCCCTGTGGTCCAACACCAAAAATTCCCTTATTTATTGTTACACCACATGAAATTGTCACATGAAAACTCACGATCCATAAGCCCTTCGACCACCAAGAACAGGGAGAGGATGAGGCTTGCCTTCCAATTGAAATTCCTTTTACCCTTCCTCTCCTATAGATACACGAATATATTAAATTCCCCCACAACAAACCATGTGAGGATTCTATGATCGAACACATTATGGTATTCCCATATGTATTCACGTAAATTTAAATCATAATATCCAAATATAATGTAAACAAAGAAATAGTGTAGCCTTGGGATAGCTTCACTATGATGACCTGATCCCCTTCCTGAGAAAGAATGACAGTAGAACTCCGATTCCAAAAAATAATGATGCTAGTGTAGGCTAGTTTAGAATGCATGCATGCATGCATTATAATTTTTCTAGGAAACACAGTGATTTATACTGATAGTACCTTTTTCTCGAGATTAGAAACTATTTGGAAATTGTGTTTGGGAATCTCTAAAACAATGAATTCCATTTTAACATCAGCTCAAACACCTTAGGCATTATATATGAGCATATAAATCATGAGGAGGAGAGGGATCTGAGACTAGACCAAGATTGAATGGCCTTGTCAATGTGTGAGGATATATGCCCATTTATTTTCCTGTATTGAGATTGAATACACAAACATGTGCTGTTAGGATTGGGAATGATAGAAGGACATCCAGAGATATGGTGTTGGGAGAGAACATTGTTATAGATACCTAGGATAAATATATACACCCTCTATAGACTATCAAACCTCCATTTGAAATCTCCCATTGAGGGATCTAAAAGATGATATGGTTTGTAGAGAAGAGGAGGTCCCTTGAAATAGAATCCCAAAAGAACTATTTCCATAGATCATTCATCTATTTTAAGACCACGTCAAGGGAAAGCTAGAGACTATTGGGGAGAGGTGGAATTACCTGGAGAAGGATTATAGAGGATAATAGGGTAGCAATTCGCTGGGACTGGCCCCTTGAGACAAAGGGAGAAAGGTACCTACACAGTACTTTAGCTTCCTCAATATTTGGATCAAAAGGATTTTCTGGGAACACGGCCTTTACAGATTCCACTAAAACATCACTAGGAGCTCTATTTGCCCTTGAATTCTATCGTGGAGGGGCATTATTAAAAGAGGCCAACTAAACACTGGTGGTTTTCACTATTGGAACCATTCAATGTCAACCATCATGCCAAATGAGGTGACACGCATTCAAGGAGTTTCCATAATGAGTCAGTGGGAATATAAGATCAAGAATATAGGGTAAGGGATGTCTTGAACCTGTCAGAATGATTCCTTCACATGAATTTTGATATTTTTTGTTATTAGAAGAGAGATATCATGTTCCACGCAGATACAGTCCACAGATGCCTTCACACAGTTACTGGTACTAGGATCCGAACATAGGAATCCTCCTAGAGAGTCCCCAATGGCATTTAAAAAAATTCCTTTTTAAAGGAATGTGTAAGCCCTTGAAGACTGATCAACACCAAAAATTGGGGTTTATCGTTCCCTCATTGAAAGAACATAGAACTCCTTATGAAAATGTATAATTAAATCCAAACATATTTGGAATATAATTTATTACAATGCAAAAATACCCATTAAATTTGGTGATTTTTTTATCCATATAAGTATTAAAAATACATTACTAATATGAAAATCATTTTCAAATAGAAACTATTTACATTATTTGGGATGAGATAAACATGGACCAGGTAGTGTTTGTAAATCCATACATACAAATTCTCTTCAAAATTTCAATGTATCACCTACTTAATCGTCATATATCTCATTAATACATGATGTTGTATAAATAAAAACATGTTGAAACATGTTTTTTAAGGTTTTTGACCTTGACGATGGATTATTATGCCCCTATTATTTTGTGGTATTTATCCCATATCTACACAACAAATTTTTTTTCATGAAACATCAAAATTTTAGTCGATATCATTGAACCTACATTATATTCTAGCACCAAAAGTCATTCAAAATCACTAACACATATCAACCAAAACAATACATCCCCAAATAAAATTCACTAATTAATGTGTAGGTGACAATAATAGAGTATATATGATATTATTATTTCTAAAGTCCCTAATAACCTTATATTTTCAAATATACCTATTTATTATAGTGACAATAAATTATTCATGAGCTATGTATTTTATTTTTCAACCAAACAATTCCCTTATTACTCTTATTTACCTATATCAAATAAGAAGGATATATTTTCATATTTGAATATTTAAATTCACCATCCATTTGAGACATAGAAATCTTATCAAACACTTTTCATTGACTAATAGTCAATTATATATTAATTTAATCTTATAAGGTTCTAATTATATTATTCTTTCAATTATTACTTGATAACAACGGGAAATAGACATTCTACACTGATAGGTATGAAGATCATCATGATTTTGTATCTCATACCAAGATGTCGCTATATCTAACTATTTCTCTTTAATAATTGTCTCAAAATAAATAAATTATATCATTATGTGACCTTAAATATATATCTCATTCAATATATTTACTTAGGAAACTTATATTCAATAGTGAGGAAATTTCTCAACACTCCAAACTAATTGATTCCTATTACCACATACTAACACCTATTCAGGGTGTGGCCATATTTCCCATGGTGTTTATATAACCATGTCAGTTTAAATAGAAATGAATTTTATAAATTGTATTTCTTCCATTACTAATATTATTTTCCACCATGTCAATTTAATTTCTATTTTTTGGAATAAAAGAACATCAAATTTCACCAATTGATAATGATATTTATGTATAAAAGTCTTAATTTCATGTTTTTTGTATTTACATATTCCAAAGTAGTTGGTTTCTCAAAAGTACAATTATGTTGAATTATATTTACATTTACATATTTTGTGTGACTAAAAAAATTAGCATATATATTTCCTTGATGATCATTACACATGGATTTCCTTTTATAAATTTTTACTTCCGAGCTTGAGTTGCTTTTATATATGTTTTAGTGTACTCTTGCTCTTTTCTTGAGTTATCAAAATTCAACTAATATTTATATAGTTTCACTTATACTCCTGTAAGGATACAATTTTACATTCTTGGTACTTTTATAACATTTAATATATTCTAATTAATTAAAATTTTTTATTATAGGGAGATTATTATCATATCAAAATTTCTCCATCCTATAAAAAAGTCAGAGTCACTTGTAGACTTTACATTTTTGATATTTAATATCAAAAAATAAAATAATTATATCATGAATTTTTAGTTATACCCCAATAATTCAAATGAGCTTTATCTCCTCTAAAAAACTTAAAATATATTTGATTACTTTGAAAAATATCATAATATTTCGAAAAAACATATGTCATATTTCCAAAGGGTTATATTATATGTATTCTCTTTTGATAATTTTTCTCTACACTTCAGTTCTATATTACATGAATGATCATATATATATCATAATTAAATTCATATTTTTCATTTACTATAAAACATGTCATTCTCAATTATCCATTATATTGTCTCTCAATATTTAAGCAATAATTTTATAGATTTAATCAGATCTCTTATGTTGTATCAATGCATCTCTCTCTCTCAAAATAATCATAATAATTTTAGAAATTTCCCACATAATCCATATCACATATCATTAATTATTTATAATAGAAAAAAATTCATTATAGGTGATTTTTTCCCTAAATCTAATTATTCATGAATTCCAATCACTGGAAATGAATTTTTGTTGATAAGGGTATCTTATTTCATCAACCTTTATCACCAAAAATAATTTTAAAAATCATTCTCAATAATTAAAAAAATAATCATACACAAGTGGGATAAAAAAATTTATGATTGGTGAAAAAATAAACTGTGGGTGGAATCTGTTATGTGTATCCTATAATTTGGGACATGATATACTGGTATATCATTCACATTGCTAATGTTATTAGTGTTTTTACTTCCACCAATATGATATTTTTTGTGATTAAAAGTTCATTTGAGATAGGGAATAGTTTTATATCATCTACTTTAGAGTGAATGTTTTAATTTACTATTAACATGTGAATAGTTATTCCTCATTCATCAATGATGATGTTTTTTTCTCAAATATAGTTTTGTGATAAATTTATCATCTTGATGGGATGTGGTGTTTATCTAATGATCCCCAACTATAAATGTAGGTTTTAGTTTATTAACATTTATTTTTATATCAGGAGAAATTTATCCTTCATCCCTGAGTTGTGTGTTCTAACCGTGGGTATATAATCCCATTTATTCATTGGATAAAACATGTACAGTAACCCGTTATTTGGAAGGGTCACTCTATGGGCTGAATATATATTTATTTATTAATTTTTACATAATTTTTTTATACTGAGAAAAATCCTAAATTTTCTATGATTTTTGGGACATAATTTGATATGGATAACTGGTTCTATATAATCTATACTCATGAACCATGGTACGCAATAATGCTTTGTAATTCCCCATGTCATTATGGGAATGAATATTCTAGAGGGATTTTTTTTGAGTTTAGTGGATGAGTTATTTTTATAATTTTATTTCAAAATATAATTTAGTGGGATTGAAAATATATAATTGGTGTTTTGGTAATGGAATTGCCATAATGTGGGGTTCTATGGGTTTATAATAGCTTGGGGATTGACCATGGTGGATATAGAAAATGAGTAACTAAAACATAGGCCCCACTATCAAAGTATTAGTTCTGGTATGTAGAAATATTTTAATACAATAGCCATCAAAAATTTAATGGTATTTTATGGTGTAATTCCCGATCAATTTTTATAGAGTGTATGTTTATTCATTCCCATTTTTTAGAATTCAGTAATTTGGGTAGGTCTCTCATCTTTGTTCCATTGGTCATTCTCTAACTCAACAAACAATATAATAGTGATTGTTTTCCTAATAAAGAGAAAACATATTTCCACTTCCACTATTACACACACTCACCACATAATATTTTTTTAACTTTTGTTCTTATTTTGGGTTTTATGTGGATTTTATTGGATAATTATAAATTAATCATAATCCTTTATTTATTTCATACAGGCTAGCTAGAGGATGCCGTAATATGATGTCCACTTTCCCTTACTCATTTTATCTAAGGTAAATTATTTCATAGTTTTATTTGGAGATTAGTTTTTAAATTTACTTAAATTAATCTTCAAAATCTTTAGATCTCTTTTGTATTGTGATTTAATTTCTACCCTAGGTCTACCATGGGGCTCTATATTCTATTTAGACCTGGTTATATTTTGATACACCACATCATTAATATTTAAAAAAATATATTCTACATTATATTTTTTAGTTATTTTAAAATTATATAATTAATTAATTTGGGTGTTATAGTTTCATATATGATCATACAAGGATGGTGTGAGACCAGTTGAATTCAATTGTATTTAGAAGATCTTCTATCTAAAGGAATTGAAAATTGAAGTAATCATTATTGTGATAGGTGGCCATTGATACTTTCTTCATGGTTTGATGGATGTTTATTTTGTTGAATGTGGGGTGTTTTCATTTCATTGAATGAGGTTTCCTAATGTAATTATTTCATTAAATATTTTTTACTTGTTTAATGGTTGATTTATTTGTTTGAAAATATGTTAATTAAAAAATGTTTCATGGCCACATTGTCCTTGGTGTACCAGCTTGGTGACCTCTGTCCCTAATGAGAAAGGTCATTACCTGAATGGTATCCCTTGATGCATGAATCCCTTGAATGGTGTTAACATATGATGTAATAGAATTAGACATATTAGATCTATCCTTGTTAATTTTACTCTAATTATCATTATTATTACATATTTTGACCCCTAGTGACCCTAGAATCATTTAGATATGTTCTATAGGTGATGGGGTTGGTGATCCTCCCCATGATTATGTTTTTAGAAAAGGTGGATAATACATAGTATGAATGAATGGGCTGATTGAGAATAGAGACCCAAATGACTGTTGATATTGAGGTGGGTATTGATCAATTCATTTATGTACTTTCTATAACAATCCTTCCCTTTATTAGATGCATAAACATGATTTATTAAATAAACTTACTCTTAAGAACGTTTTTAGGATTAATAAGTATTTTGTATTTGGAAATTAGAAACATTTCATAAAATCTTGTAACATAAAACACAACAAATTTGTTGTAAATTCCGATTAAATGACTATAACACTCTCTCGTACGTAGCATTTCCTGGGAAAACTTGAGGACAAGAATAAAAAAATGAGGAGGTATAAAGTCTAGTAAGGGACTAAACCAGGAATAACATGAAGAATATAGTACATGTTAGAATATAGGATTATTAATAGATCACATGAGAAACATAAAAATAAAGACATGATATAGCATGATTAACATAACTGGGAATTTTTCAACAACATATAATATGATATTATCATGAGCAAAGGGTCATTACACATGGATCATGAGTTAACACTAATTGAAAAAGAATTTTCATGAGTAAAAACACATTAAAAAAGAATTATCATAGTTAAACCCACATTTCACTTTATCTATTATGATACTAATCATTAACCAATGATTTGGAGGGCAATCAAGGCACACCCTTCTTAATCATTTAATTTCATGCATAAGTGCACCACAGGGATCATAAAAAAAGAAATCATTCAACTTAATAATTTATTCCATGATAAATGAATGATGAATACATACATGATATAATATAATTTATAATCAAATGTTTGTAAATATGAATATTCTTTATAGGGAAATGAGAATGTTATTCACTACAAAATGACATTGGCTTAGAAAATCCCTCTGAAAATTCGGAAGCATAACAACATAAAATAATAATTAATTAAAATGGTTGATGATAGAAAAAGAGGTATGTCAACAAATGTGAATGAAATTGAAATTAAGGTGGTGATATTGATACATTAAGCAACAAATTTTATTGAATTTAGTTTCATAATATTAATGAATTTATTGATTCTAAAAAAAGAGAGAGAAATACCTTACAGAATTATTGCATGGTAAAAGGTTTACATGGGAGGCATTAATTGTAGATAAATGTGATTCTCATCATGAAATAAATAGTAGGGAAGTATAAGTGTGGTTGTAAATCATTACCCAAAATTTTTAATATAAACAAAAGGGAAATGAAATATAAATAAATTTAGACCAAAATGAGAAAGGCAGAAATCTCTTACATGGATGTGTGATCCAAAGACATGGGAGATGATTAAGAGAGGATTAATGTGATATTTGGTAGATTTTTTGGATTATTGAGAGAGTATGGAAGAGGTTGGTTGAGCTCCAATTTTTTTGTGTGAAGAGGAATGATAATTAGAGTGGGTTTATATAGGAAATGAGAAGGGATTATTTTTTAATTAGGTTTTGGACACCACAAATTAAACTAATCAAAACTACAAACCAACCCATGGATTTTTCCCATGATTTTTTTCAAAGAGGATTGGAAAAAATTACCTTATAATAAAAATGGCCGAACATCATAAAATATTAGGCTTTCTTATTTGGACATGAGTCACACTTTCAATAACATCATTTTAAAATGATAAATTATTTTATAAGTCTTGGAGGGTCCACTAAGGCATGGAATAATAAATCAAACAAACATAAAATCACATTTTTTTATGGTAAAACATATATTCACTGAAAATCCCATTTATATTATTTTATTAAAAAAACTATTGGGTTAGTATGATGTCATAAAACTCATCATATATTTAATCGTATTTAATTTTTACCCAAAAATTATACTCTCTCAAAAGATTTTAAAAAATTGACAGTTAGATAATTTCAACATCCTGAATGAAAAAATATTATTCAATTTTATTATTTAATTTTAAAAAATATGTGATTTTTAAATTTATAAAAAAAATATTCATTTATAGAAAAATCAGGGGTTTTGAAATATTCATCTTTTAAACCTTTAGAAAAATTTATAATTTTATTCATAATAATTATACGATCATTTATATTTAATAAAAATTAATTTTTTAATATTATATTAATAAAATATTATTGAATTAAAAAATCCATTAATTAAACAAAATAGATTTCTAAAATTACTATTTGTGTTTTAAAAACCGCTTACAAAAAAATGTATATTCATTAAACAAAAAATAAAGCACCAAATCATGGTGCTTGTGTCTTGTTACATATCCCCTTATAACACCCGTGTAAGACCTTAGGTAAATGATTTAAATGGTGAAAAACATTTTCGGTGGCTTAGATTACACCGCATGGGTGGTGATCTCTATTAACATCCACTTCTTCTGTAAGATTTTCCAATAATTCTTATCATGTTGATGCTGAGATAGGGCTTATTCAATAGCAATGTTCAATGAATCAACCTCTTTTATGATCTCCGAAAAATAGGTTTCATATAGAGAAATTCAACTAGATAAGGCCATATCATTATCTGAGTAAATTAGATTTGATAAATCCCTATATTTATACTAATAATTTGATCACTATTCAATGAATATATTTTCAATAATAATGATTATTAATGATATTTTAAAATCCAAAATCAAAAAACCTAGGAATTGTGTATTTTATATAACCATTTTACTTAATACGACATTTAATTAGATCAATAAGAATTTTTATTAATATGTTTTTATATCATTACGGCCATCCCCCTTAAAAAATATTTCCATTGAAATTTATTTCTACCAAACTAAGAAAGATGAGGGTAACATAACTTCACCACCTCCTCGGATTCCCATGTTTCTTCCACAAAGAAGTGGTTTCGCCACAAGACCTTTATGAGGGGCATTGTCTTATTTCATAGAATGTTTTCCCAATGATCTAAGACCTTCACCGGCTTCCCTTCATAGGATAGGTCTCTATAAAATGGTAACACCTCTAGATTGAGTACATGTGATGGGTCGAGTATGTACTTCCTCAATAGTGATAATGGAATATATCATGTACTTGATATAGGCTCAGTGAGAGTGCTAGACAATATGCAACTACTCCATTGCGATCAAGGATCTCAAAAGGGTTGATGTACCTTGGACTAAGAATTCCATTATTCCCAAATTCCATTACTCTCTTCCACTATTATATGAAGAAGAAGATCATGTCCTCAACATCAAACTATATGTCTTGTCGACGATTATCATCACATCCCTTTTGTCTACTCTGAGTAGCTTTAATGTGCTACTGGATGTTCCTAACCATTTCTGCCATTTCATATACCATTTTTGACATAAGAATTTTCACTTCCCAATTTCATCCCAACATGTAAGTCTTCTTTACATCATCCAATAAAGGGGTTCGTAATGATCTATTTGGATGCTTAAGTGTCAACATTTATTGTAAGAGAACTCAACTAGAGGAAGATGTTTATCCCATCCTCCATTGAATTAAGTTGTGCATTCCCTCAACATTACTTCTAATGTTTGTATATTCCTCGTAGATTGTCCATCATTTTGAGGATGATAAGATATTCTGATGTTTAACTCAGTTTTCGAAGCATGTTGAACACTCTTCCAGATTATATAGGTGTAACTTGTATCACTACAGGATACAATATATATTGGTACTCCCAACAACTTTTCCACTTCTCAAATATATATATATATATATATATATATATATATATATATGCGAGTTGATCCAATGATAAATCCTCAAATGTTACAATAATATGTGAATTCTTTGTAAGAAAAGCCACAAAACCCAGATCTCCAAGAGAAGATCTCGATACATTTTTTTATTTTCAAGGTGAATGAAGAAATGTAAACTTTGTGCATCATCCAAAATTTAATTCTTTAACTCAAGATTTTATGGAAGACATTGTCTTGTCCCAAATCTCAAAATTTATTCTTCATTAACATTGAACATCGTGGGTTTCCTTTTTTTGATAGTTTCCACTTTCTTCTGAATTCTCAAATCATTCTTTTGAGCATCATTTAACCATTTTAAAAGAGATTGTTGAGATATTATATTTGAAATTATTGATGATGTTCCCTTATTTATGATTCCCATGTCTATTTTCATCAAATATAAGAATATTGGAATGTTTTTAATTATCATAAATGATAGAATTGTTGGATATATTCTACATAGAGAATATGTCACCTTGTTCTACATTCTAGGGTGGTAATGAATTGAGTAGTCATAGTGTTTGATCACCTCTAGCCATCATCATTGGAGCATGTTCAACTCATTCCATGGGAATATATACTTGAGGATTTTGTGATCCATATATATTTCACACAATCCTCAAAGAGGTCTGTAAATTAATTTTTAAATAGAATATTACTATATCTATCTCCAAATCTTATGTTGGATAGATTTTCTCATGAAATTTCAATTCCCTTGAAGAGTATGCAATGACTTTGTAATTTTTCTTCAACAAACAACATGTTCCCTTCTACAAATAATAACTAAATACTATAGAATGTTCTCCACATATGGGTAGGGTGAGAATGGGTGTAGTGATAAGCCTCCTTCTAAACTCCATGATTCTCTCTTCACATTCATCACTCCAAGAAAACGTGACTCCCTTCCGAGTTAGCTTGGTAAGAGAGTTTGAAAATCATGAATCATTTCTCAAAAATAGTTGATAATATCCAGCTAACCCTTGGAAGATACAGGTATTTGTCACTAATGATGGTCTCATCCATCCCTCCATTATAGCTTTTTTTGAGGGACGCATAGATACGTCATTTGTTGTGATGATATTACCCTAGAATGATACCTCCTTTAATAGGAATCCACACTTGTTACACATTTCATAGAGATTATCATTTCACAAGGTCTCTAGGATAATTCTAAGATGCTCCTCATGCTCCTTGATTATCATGTATATTATAATATCGTATATAAAGACTACCACAAATTTGTCGAGGTAGTATCTAAAGACTATATTCTTCATGTAAATGAATATTTCTGGAGAATTATAGCCTTTGAAAACAATTTCGATGAATTTAGTGTTCTCGTAACATATATGGAAAGCGATCTTTGGGATATCCTCCTTCTTCACCCTTACATGGTAATATCCCGACTGAGAATCCACCTTGGCGATGAATTGTGCTCCACGGAGCTGATAGAATGGGTCATCAATATGGGGAAAAGGATACTTTTTATTTATTGTGATTTTGTTGAGATCGCGACAATAAATGAAAATGAACCGTGAACCATCCTTATTCTTGAAGAAGAGGATTTGAGCACCACAAGATGAAAAACATGGGTGTATAAACCCTTTATCCAGATTCTCATGTATTTTTTTATTTAGCTCCAAAATCATTACAATAGACCTTCTACATAGATTAATGGATATTGGCTATGCCCCAGGAATAAAATAAATCAAGAATTCAACATCTCATCTAGGAGAAAGACTACGCAATTCCATAGGTAATACTTCGGGGAATTTCATCATAATAAGCATGTCATCAAGAATAGTTGCTTCCCTAGAGTCAATTAACTGAGCAAGATACGCATGTTCATAGGGTATTAATATCAACACAAGAGATGATGGATCTATAGAAGATTCATCCTCATCCCTTTAATTGTGCAGAATGAGGGGTCAATTCTCCATATATAGAGAGATTTTGCATCTCAAAAAAATTTATGATGGATTTATATAGGGAAATCCAATCAATTACAATATTTTCCTCAAATTCCACCAGATGGAGTATGAAAAGGTTTTAAATCAATTTTATAGCTCAAATTGTGATAGGGGATGATTTATATTCATGGGATGAAATGATTGCCCAATTTTTCTTCTCACCGACATCGTCACATCGATGGTTTGTAGTGGTGTTGCGATTTCTCTACTAAACTTTCAGGATAAAACGGAATTTGTAGAACCATATTCAAAAAGTAAGTTTTTTATTATTAAATTAATTCATAGAATACCAATCAACACTTATTTCTTGGTTTTCTATTTGAAAGTAGTGATGGAAAAACCTCACAGTTTATGCCTTGTAGTTTCTTTGTTGCCTCTGAAAACCCTTGTCTTAGGAAACCGGTTTTCAAAGTGCCCCGGTTTATTATGGTAGAAGCAATGAACAGTTTCTTGACTGTCAAACTGAGTGTTCATATCCTCTTTCATAACAGTGGGTTTTTCTAGTTGGCATTTAATGTCCATCTGCCCTTATCTTCAACACCTAAATCATTTCATTGTCCCCTTAAAGAAAATTTTGGGGGGATTCATTCCGCACCTCGTGAAAATGGGCTGTTGGATTTTCCAATAACCATTGGATTTATCCATCGGACCACCATAATTAATTTCCACCTAATGCTTCGTATCCCCATGATACCCACTATATTATCTAATCTCTATTTTCACTTTAAGGGAACAATCGACAATTTCCTCATAGCTCTCGAATTCACATTTTGTTAGGCTTTTCCGTATGTTAGGTTTTATCCCACCGATAAAAATGGTGAACATTTCATTTGGGGGTAATGATAAACATGTAGGTGTGTCTTGGAGGATATGTGTATTTTCCCCCATATGCTCTGATGGATTCGTCATCTTACTTCTTGAGGGAAGAAAATTCTCTTTCCATATTAAGTTGTAGGGTGCATAGAAAATATATATCAAAAAATATATTTGAAAAATCCTTCCATTCCAATGCCTTGATCTATTCTTTTGGCATTGTATTTTTGATAAATTTACCCGATTGATCTGCTTCACCCTTTATTTGATAAGATTATTTAAGTACCGTCTCGTGTTCAGAACATTGAAATATGTAAAAGATCTTTTCAATAATGTTAATCCATTTTTTTGGTGATTGAGGGATCATATGATCCATTAAAATTAAGAGGCAATTATCTCTAGAAAATCTCGACAGTGACTTAATATTTCTTATGGTTGTTGAATGTTCCACTTCATACATGTTTCGATTAAAATCATGAGTTAAATAAAGTATTATACTTCTAATGATTGTGATTCATTCTCCAATCAGATTGGGAGTCTCATTAGAACATTCATCACATTTAACATCGCATTGATGGTTATCATGAGTCCTCCTATAACAGACCATTGGCTGGAATAAAAGGAAAGTTATGAGAACAACACAGAAGGGTAATCAAAATACAAAAATATATCACTTATTAATTATTTCTATTTACATAACATGTGAATTCATATGCTTCAATCTATGTTATTCATGATCTATATCACAACATATATTCTTAGGGTATTTTTTTCTATTAAAAATTGATAATACTAAGCTTGTGAATTTACCAAATCATATCCACCATGATAGTCGTTACCAAGAGTTCGACATGGAATATTGTTATACACCAGTTCCAGTTCGAGTCTTACTCAAATTGGTGTTTTTGGTTTAACCCATATATACCTATGCGTCAGAGCCATCACTACCTACTCATATATAGATAGGGATGTATTTTTTTGAAAAACCACCTACTCAATACTCACCGAAATTTAGGTTTTTTATTATTATATATAGACTTATTGCAAAGTCTTTCACTGGGGTTTTCTAATCATAATCAAAAAAATAACTACAACAATCCTCTGATTCAAACTATAAAACCCTTATACTTATTACACAAATAAAACATATTTATTACAAAAATATAATATTAATAAATCCTTGGGGATAGAGACGTATATTCTCTTTTGAAATTTGGAACATTACATAGTAACATATAACATAAAACACATCATCTTTATTGAAAACATATTTTTACTTACCACTACATTTTTTCATACTTATAATTGCATGGGATAACCTGAGAACATGAATAAGAAAAGGGTGAGCTATAAAGCCCATTAAGGGAGTAAAAAATGAATAACCTAAATAATATAGTATATGTTAGGAAATAGTAAAATCAATGTAGTACAAGAGGAAAATGAACATAAAGGCATGATATAGCTTTATTATCATAACATGGAATTGTGGAAACAACATTTAACATGATATTCTAATGATTCAATGTGCATTGTAATTAGAGAATTAGTAAACACTCATTTAACTTTAATAATCATGAGTAAACCACCATATAAGATGAATTAGAATTAGTAAACCCTCATTTCATTTGACATATCATGAAACAAATCTTTACCAAATTCATAAGAGAGATATCAAGGAGCACACTTCCTAATCAATTTATTTTATACATATGTATTCCACATGGATCATAAAACATGGAATCATTAAACATCATCATTTATTAAACTATAAAGAATGTGTAATACACTATGACTTGGGAATGTAAAATCACGGTGTAAATTCGGCATCGTAACGACTTGAGATATGAATTCATAAAAATTCTTGATGGGAGATAAAATGGTATCTAATCATATGTACGTGAAATTGAAATTGAGGGGGTCATATAGATAATGTCCCAACAAATTTAATGTAATTCAGATGCATAATATAAAATAATTTCTTGTATGTAAATGAGGAGTGAGAAATCCCTTACAAAATTTTGGCATGGTAAGGGGTGCACATGGGAAGAATTAATGAAAGAAAATGGGGTATATAATCAATAAAACATAAAAAGGTATGTATAGGGGGGTTTGAAAACATACCCTAACAATTTTAATTTAAAATAATAGGGTATAACAATATTAAATAAATTTTAACAAAAATGATAAAGGAAGAAATTACTAACATGGAAGGTTGATCCAAAGTCTTGAGAGAGTCTTGAGAGAGGCTTATTGGGAGATTGGTGCACCTTCATAAGATTTTAGAGAGAGGAGGGAATAGGATGGTATAACACCAATTGGTTTGAGTGTTGAGAAATTATATATTGAGTGGGTTTATATATGAAAGGAGAGGGAATTCATTATTATTTAGGATTTGGACACACAACATTAATCTATTCAAAACCACAAACCAAAAAAAGGTTTTTTCTCACATGGGTTTTTTGAATATGGATTGGAAGAAATTATTTTATAAGGCCAATGGACAAACTTTTTTAAATATTAGGCTTGCGTATATGGACGTGAGTCACACTCTCAAGGAAAATATTTTATATTGTTAAAATATTTTATATGTATTGGAGGGACCACTAAGTCTTTTTAAAATAAATTAAACACACCTAAAATCACATTATTTTAAAGGAAAAACATATATTGGATGAAAAAATAATTTATATTAATTTATTAAATACCTATTGGCTCATTATTTTGTCATAAAACACATGATATATTTAACAGTGTTTAATTTTTACCTCAAAATTAGACTGTATCAGAAAATTATAAAAAATCACGGTTAGATAATTTCAACATCTTGAATTCAAAAATAATATTTATTTTATCTAAAATATTTTGGAAATTTGTGATTTTTTAAAATAAAAATAAAAATTTTCATTTTTTGAAAATTCATAGGTTTTGAAAAAAACATCTTTCAAACCGTAATTAAAATAAAAATTGTATTCATAAATTACATGGTCATTTAAATTTTATAAATTGTAATTATGTAATAATATTTCATAAAAAAATTATTTATCCAAATATCCATTAATTCATTAAAATATATTTTTAGAAATACAGTTTATACATTAAAAATCATTTACATCATAAATGTATATTCAATATAAAAAAAATAAACACATAATCATGGTGCTCGGGTCATGTTACATATCCCTTTATAACACCCGTATATGACCTACGGATAAGGTGTGTGATGGTGATATTATCTTGGGGTGGATCAGATAACATCTTTCAGGTGGTAATATCTATTAACATCCACATCTCCCGTAGGTGGTTCTATTTAATCTTAATGTGTTGAATCGTGTCGTGGACTTGGTCAAGAGCGAAGCCCAGTGACGCCACCTCTATTCCGACCTCCGACAAATGGGCTTCATATGGAGTAATTATATTGGATGAGGGCATCACATCCTTTTTATGAGTAATTGGGATTTTTTAAATACATATATATTTACTAATCATTTTATAATTGTTCAATGACTTTGTTATCATTGCTAAAAATTCAAAATGGTAATTTGAAATCCAAATACATAAAACAATGGAAGTGAATATTTTATATAACCTTTTTACATATTAATAAAATTAATTAGATAAATAAAAATTTTCATTAATAAAAGTTTGTGTTTTTATAGTTTCATATAGTACATACACCTTTAGGACCATGTGTCTGGAAATGTCTTTCACTCTGCCAATGAGTGTCATGTCCTCTGTGAGACAAGTTATTTTTGAGTGTCTTGTTATGACATGAGAACCCCTATTAGGATTAATATCCTATTTAATGACCTTGGAGTCCCAAATGGGTGACATGTAGACTGGATAAAATAAATTGTTTGTGTTTATACCACGGTAGAGATGGTAGTTGGTGTCACTTAATAAATCGCACCAACTATTAGGCATGTGTGGCTATGGATGGTGTTATTGTGTATGTGAATTAATCCATTCTAATATGAATTTCTATTATTTATTTATATATATTAATAAAAAAAGAAATTTTAATTTCCGTGATTTATGGAAATAATATATTGGTTTTTTCATATTTGAATTTACCCATGATGACTTGAAATCTCTAATTGTCATGATTGAGACCCTAGGATCCCTAGAATGTTTGGGTTCTAGTGTTAATGTATATTGGGTGTGATTCCAATTAATACTATTATTAAATGTTATGTTGGATATTTTAGTTGATTTATATAGATGGTACTAAGGATCCAATGATATAGTGGATATGACGTCATGTTTAAAAGATTTCTCGAGATTCCATTCTTACAGTGAATCTATTTTGAATTCACAGGAAGCAACAATTTGAATGGAGATATCATCATCCCTTTGAAAATACAAGTGTATTTAATATTTCAATGGAATTATAAGGTGTATGGGGGTGCATATTTCCATGACAATAGTTTTTTGAACTCACCGAGGTGGCTATGGTATATCATCGATCAATGATAGTGATACACCATTGGTTCAGGTGGATGAACAAGTTTTGATTCAACTAAGGAGACATGTGATATCGGGTTCCTTTATTTTATACAATGTGATCGTGGAGGAAATTAATTTCAATTTTATAGGTCACCTAGGAATCATTCATGCCCATAATTATAATACTTCCTTGGGATTTCTCATCATATGAATTAGATATATCCCTAGCATCATGCATTATAAGGTTCTACTATGGGTTACATCTTCTGGTCATTGGGATGATGGATTCTTCATGATTCCCCAAGGTCCACTGATCATTATGGTGGAGGATTTAGAATTTTCTCCCAAAAATGTGGAAAATCCCCCCCCTCCTAGTTGATTATAATGCTCAAAAATACTTCGTCATCATCCAAAGTAGTTGTGGCTGATCATGATCATAAACAAGAATATAAATACCAAAAATTTAACACCCTAATATTTTATGAGAATTATATTTTTTTATGTATTATTTTATACGCAAAAGAATCTTTCCCTGCACACAACACTAGCTTGGCTAGCATTACAGGAAATCGCGACCTTCCTCGATAGCGTGTGTAGTACGCAATACCGAGTTTTACTAAACAATGATATATTATTATAATATTATGAACTAGCCATTATGAATAGTATTAAATAAATTTTAAATTTTATAATATTATAAATCATCTTACACATTTTTTAGAATGAGGTATGAAGACAAAATCAGTTTTTCAGATAAAAGAAGTATTTTTTAAAAAAAATGCAGTTTTATCAGCTTTTAATGGCGCACACATTTTAAATCTAGTTTTTTATATGTTTATAAGTTAAATTTGACAAAACAAAATTCTTCTTTGGAATCAGGATATAAAAATTTAATTAGGATATAATTTTCATATTATTCTAGTAACATTCATATTTTGATGAATAGTAAAAACACGCTATATTTTAATTAAAAACAACCTTTTTCATTGCAAAAATTTATATGGCTATATTATATTTTTAATTGGTTTTAAACTGTAATTATAATATATTTTTACCATTTAATCCAATGTTGGTCATTGGAATTAATTTCACTTTGAAATTAGACATAAACAAGTGATGATCTTTTGATAGTTATTGTTTCTTAAAAACACGCTATTTGTTTTGATAACAGGAATTACATTTAAAATTAATTAATGCCACTTAAATTTTTTTAATTTGTACAAAATATATATCATTTTTGAATTCGGAATATCAAATATTTCTTAGGCTGAATTTTTGGTCTTTTTCTGAAAAAACTATAATTTTTTTATGAATAGTGAAAACACTGAGTTTTTGGTTAAAACCGACTTTCTATTTAAATAATCATTAATTTGATTTAAATTTATTTTAGGTCAAAATAGATACCTAATACTTATATAAGTTCAATGAAATTCATTGGAATCATTTTATAATAATTTTAGATTTATAAAAAAATTGTATTGAAATTTTCACCATCTTTTACCCACCTCATATGAGCTTTTTCAATTGTTCATAAAACACAATTTTACCGCTTCTGTGAGTTTAATTTTGAAAATATGAGAGACAAGGTTAATATAAATGAGTAAAATGTGGTTCAATTGGATAAAAATAATATTTGATTAATAGTAACCTTTTACTTTAATTTACCACGGTTAAAATTAAATAATGTAATTTAAAGTTAAAAGAAAATTATAATAATTCAAAATTACATTAACACTTGTCCAAACATTATTGTAAGAGTAATTTCTGACCATGGTCATCCTGGGGTAGATTTTGGGACCCCATGGAACCACTTTTTAATGACAATGACACATTAGATTAATTAATTTACCGTAAAGACAAAATTGGAATTAACAAAAAATCATTTAGTAATTAATTTTTATAAGGGGATATATAAATTATATTTTCGACTATAAATATTCATTGGAAATATAAGAGGATTTAATTCTTGTTGGTAGTTTTTTTATAATTTTTAGACATCAAATAATTTAAATTATTAATGACACAATAATGATTCAGTATTTACCACATTAATAAATGATTTAAATAAATAAGATTATAATGATTAAAATATTTCCCAAAAAAAGTCCAATTCTGATTGGATTATTATATTTCGACCATGAGTCATCTTATCTTCTACTTTAATGATTTTTGGACCTTTTTAAACCGACAATATGTTTAGAATAAAATAATATTTCCACACATTCCAATGGTCCCCCTCTCCTCCCTTATAAAAGGGCACCTCATCCCTCTCCTCACACCACATTGAGCCTTCAAGATCAGACAACACCTGCCCATTTCACTTCCCCACACCTTTATAATCCTACTAGTGGTACTGTTATTCTCAAAATACCAACTCTATTTCCCTAATAGAATGTTTAAAGGAGGCACTTCGAAAAATAGGTAATACCTTCTACTATTTTCTTCAAGTTCCATTCTTCTTATACTCCCTCTTATTTAGTTGTTTCATTATGAGGTAATAAAATCAGTATCCCTCATATACTGATATGTTATTATAAATATGAAACAACCCTATTTCACCTCTTATCCATCCTACGGTAAACAAAATCATCGTGCGTGCGTACGTATGGAATACTGTCTCCATGCCGAGGTGTAATATGTTTTCCACCACCACCTTACTTGGATGGGTATAATGGTGTAAATAAATAATTACATATGATTACTGTAAATTGGTATTGATTCTAAAATATTATACATACACTTTAATACAATTCCACGATCATGGGAATGATATCCTCGCTCATGCGTACGTACGGCCTACCGTCTTCACGATGTGATGAGACTCGTTCTATATGATCTTCAATGAAAATTGATTATATAAATAAAATGAATGAATTAATAATATATATATTACACTAACACCATTCTGTAAATGATGTATCTATATCCTATAAAGAGGAATATGAATTTATTCGACAAAAAGGCACATAAGAACATAAAGCAATAAACACCCAAATAACAAGTAGCAATGAAATATTACTACTAAGAAGATAAAAATATGAACATATATGATATCATAAAAATGAATATGATTCTGTAATAAGTCAATTAACATTTTTTAAACCATATTACAGGAGGTTCGGATTCATACGAAGCATATCAGACCTATGGTAAGGAAAATCTCACAATCTCATTTTTATCCGAGATTGTTTGTACTTTGGTATTTACTGGGGTGTATTTTATCATCCAAATTCATGTTTCCTCAATATGTAATATTAATTCCATCCTCCTACAATTTTTTAAATCGAATTTTATCCTTCGGGGAGTTTTTAGTAAAAGATATTATAGGAATCTTTTGTCGTTTTTCGTACAAGTTACATTTTTACTTTTCCAGCCAAAGTACGAGAATGATGTTTTTTAACTTATATGAAATGAATGGATTTTTAGAACATTATATCCAGGAAGATTCCTTTACAAGATTTCAATTTTATTTTAAATCAACTTCACTTAGTATAAAATTGTATGACATGTTATGAAAAGAAAAATGTTTTTGATGTAGAAAGGATATTTTCCTCAAGAATGGAGTTCAAGTGTTTTATCAAAATTATTTTCCATCTAAGATAAAATAAGTTTTTGTTTCTATCCCTATTTTTACATTGATATGATTGTTTTATTATGGGATTAATTTTATGATGTCTTTTTATCTTATATGGGTTATGTTATGATGGAATTATGTTTAAGAATCCCATTTTTAATACATGAGTTATGATATAATGTATGATTTATGATTTTGTGGCACACATAAGAATGGTTTAATTATGAGATGGGTGGGACCTATATCTCCCTCCAATGCATTGTTAAATATTTATATTTCATGAGATAGACATGGCTGGAATGGTAGGTTAAACTGGTTTAGTGATACAGGACTGGAATGAGGAGTGAACTCGGTTCAGTAATGGACTTTGTCCTCTATGATGGTATTGGTAATGAGACTTGACTAATATGAATTGATTTTCTTTTATTATGTGTGTATTCCACAAAGTTTCATGTTTTATGTTATGATTATTTGGGATTACTTTTCATTACTATGATTTATCTCATGACATGATATTATGACCTCTTTTGTAGGTTAAGATTTTTAAAATGTAATGTTCTTATGAATATGATATGACTGATATTTCTTTTGTTTACCCTTAATGAGAATTTTAGATCATCCTTTTGTATTTTTTCTTTTTCCCAGGTCAGGAAGAAGGATATTAAGTAGGATATGCCAAAAGGGACTCTAGATTTTATGAAATAAACGGGAGACTATGTAGTTGATTTTATGAACCAGTTGTTTATGTTTTCCAGTTTCTAAAGACAATATACCTAAACAGTAATTTAATGGTTTTGTTATATGTTTAATAAGTATTCTTCAACTCTGAAGTAATAACAATGTTTGCAAAGTATGGGTCTTTGTATTTGGTATCAGAGGAAAGGTATAGTCAACATTTGGAAACTAGGATGTGAAAGCCTTAAGAAGAACCCTAATGATAAGTCTAAGCATTGAAAAAAATCATAGTATTTTAGAAATGGCCATGAAAAACCTATTATAAGACCTTAAGTGTGAAATTCTATTCTTGATTATGTGGGTTTCCTATTATGATTAGTGTTGCTCACACTATGCTTCTTGGTTTTAGTCAATGGCTGGAACCCGAAAAACTGTGTTAATGCTGAATGCAATGGGAAATACAATGATTGTCCCCCTGAGAAACCAAATGTTATGGGAGCTGGAATGAAAAATCATGTAGCCATGCTCACACAACTTTCTCATGCTATGAACCATGCAGGACTTCCAAACGAGCAAAGGAAGAAGCAACATTATGTTGAATCTTTTATGAGGTAGCATCCACCTTCATTCAGTAGGTCTTATGATCCATTAGTAGCTGAACAATGGATTAGTACCACTGAAAAGATAGTTTCAGTTCTTCAATGTTCTGAACATGATAAATTCATCTTAGCAGTGTATTGTTTTGAAGGTGATGCTGATCAATGGTGGAATCTTATCAAGAATACAAGGCATAGAGGTGAAATTGAGTCCATGGAATGGGATGAGTTCAAGAACTTGTTTTTCAAAAAGTACTTCCCTTGTATTCTTCGAACAAAGATGGAGAAGGAGTTTCTTGAACTGAAGCAAAAGGTTGATGAATCGGTTGGTACCTATGAATCTATTTTTACAAGACTTACAAGGTATGCTACCAGAATTATTATCCAACTTGAGAGTAAAATCGATCAATTGTTTGGTGGCTTAAAACCAAGTCTTCGAAGGGCATCAGCCATAAGGGACTTCAATAGCTATGAGTAAATTGATCTATGAGCTCTCAAGTTTGAGATGGAGATTGGAGTAACCACTCAGTCATATGGGTTTGATATGAAGAGGAAAATGGAATTCAAGGGAAAATCTAAAGACCACAATGAAAAGAAGATGAGTTTTCCTTTATGATCAAATTGTGGAATGAAACATGGAGGGAATTGTCTTAAAGGGACAAGAAAATGTTTTAATTGTGGAAAATAAGGTCATCAGACAGTTGAATGTTGAATTAATCGCAATAATATGTATAATGATGCGAACAAAGAAATGGATTCACAGAATGCACCTCTTACATTTCAATGTTTCAAGTGAAATGAGATAGGGAATTATGCCAATGAATGCTGAATTCCAAGGGTTTTTTATGATGATCGACGTCAACAAACTTTTAAGTCCAAAGAAGAAGGAAATTCATAAGAAATTACTATCGGCGATGTGGAGCATGATAATGAAGTGGTGAAAGGTACACATACCATCCACTCTAAAGTAGAAAATGTTTTATTTGATTCTGGATCCTCCCACTCTTTTATTTCTAAATAATTTTCTAAGGGTATCACCATATTACCTCAGAAATTGGATGTTGAGTAAACTATGACAACTCCTAATGGCACAATGGTCGCATCAAAAGTTTATAATTCTTATCTGATTGATGTTTGTGGGTATATTCTTCCTGCAAATCTTGTGATCCTTCCTATAGTGTAATTTGATTTGATTCTTGGCATGGATTGACTTTCATTATACGGAGATCATATCAATTTCCAAAGAAGGGAAATCACATTTAATATTCCAGATCAATCTATGATCGTCTATCAATGCATGGATGAATATAACCATCCAGAGGAAATTTCATCCATCTTATGGGTCTTGATTCTAATAAAGGAAGGTTATTTATCTCAAATGGATGGTGAGAAACTCATGATTAAGAATATGCCCATTGTACGGGTGTTTCATGATGTCTTTCCAGAGGAATTTCCGGGTCTCCCACCAAATTGTGATGTTGAGTTTTCAATATAACTTGTACCGGGTGCTTTGCCTATTTCAAAGACACCTTATAAAATATCCCTAATTGAGTTGCAGGAATTGAAGAAGCAACTCCAAGAGAATTTTGATAAAGGATTCATACGCCCTAGTGTGTCACCTTGGGGAGGACCTGTTCTTTTTGTTATGAAGAAAGATGGATCAATGAGACTCTGCATTGAATATTGAGAACTTAACAAGATCACGATCAAGAATAAATATCTTCTCCTGCGCATTGATGACTTATTTGACCAATTACGCAGAGCTCATTACTTTTCCACAATTGATCTTCGTTCAGGTTATCATCAATTAAGGGTCAAAAGGGAGGATATACAAAAGACGGCTTTCCATACTAGGTATGGACACTATGAATTTATTGTGATGACATTTGTTCTTTCTAATGCCCCTTCTATCTTCATGGATATGATGAAATGATTCTTTAGAGACTATCTTGATCAGTTTTTTGTAGTCTTTATAGATGATATTTTCTCCATTCAAAGAGCAAGGAAAAACATGAAGATCGCTTGAGAATTGTATTGAAGACCATGATAAAGGATAATCATTATGAAAAATTTAGAAAGTGTGAATTTTGGCTTCAAAAAGTTGCATTTTTGGGTCACATAATCTCAAAGAGGGGATATCTGTGGATCCAGCAAAAACAAAGGTTATCGAAAGATGGTAGAGACCAAAAACAATAGCTGAGATCCAAATATTTCATAGTTTGGCTTGATATTATCGATGTTTTGTGAATGATTTTTCACGATTATCTAATCCACTCACCTGGTTGACTCGAAAAGGACTTATGTTCGTGTGGACGGCTGAGTGTGAAGAAAATTTCAAGGAATTGAAAAGAATGTTATCCAGTGCACCTGTGCTCACACTGGCTTATAGTGGAGAAAGGTTTGTGATCTACAGTGATGTGTCCAAGAAGGGATTGGGGCTTTGTTCTCATGAAAAAGGATATGGTGATAGCTTATGCCTCACAACAGTTGAAAATTCATGAGAAAAATTACCCAACTCATGATTTGGAGTTAGCTGTGGTAATATTTACATTAATGATTTGGAGGCATTATCTTTATGGTGAAAGGTGTGATATTTATTTTGATCACAAAATTTTAAAGTATATTTTCACACAAAAGGAGCTGAATATGCGCCAAAGAAGATGGTTGGAGCTAATTAAGGATTACGACTGCTCAATTCATTACCAACCTGGGAAATAAAATAAGGTGGCGGACGCATTAAGTCGACAAGACCATGCTAGATTATCCATGATGAGGATCACAAAAGATCCTATATTTATGGATTTACAATGGATGTATCTTGGAATTATAATGGAAGGGGAAAATTATTATCTTTCTGAAATGAATGTTCAACCATCTATACATGTGATGATTAAAGAGGCACAAAAAGAAGATGTAGAGTTACAAAAGAAGGTGAGAAATGTTCTTGAATTCAACCTTGATTGTGATGGGATAATAAGGTTCAGGAATCAGGTTTGTGTTCCTCTAATGCCCAAATTAAAGAGGGAGTTTCTAGATGAAGCTCATAGTTCATAATTCTCTACTCATTCTGGAAGCATGAAGATGTATAGGTACCAGAAAGAGTACTTCTGGTGGGATGGCATGAAAAGAGATGTTGTTGAATATGTCTCTCGATGCTAGGTTTGTCAGCAAGTTAAAGCTGAGAGACAAAAGTCTAAGGGGATGTTAGAACCATTACCCATACCCGAATGGAAATGGAAAAACATCACTATGGACTTTGTCACCGGACTTCCTAAAACATTAAAAAGAAATAATTCTATCTGGGTTATAGTTTATCATCTTACGAAGTTGTCACACATCATTTCTATTAGGGATGATTTCTCTCTAGATCAGCTTTCCAGGATATATGTAATGGAAGTGGTAAGATTTCATGGAGTACCACTTTCCATTATATCTGATTGGGATCCAAGGTTAACCTCGACATTCTGGTGAAATCTTTAGAATACTCTAGATACAGAGTTGAGTTTCATCACTGCTTATTATCCTCATACAGACGGTCAGTCTGAGAGGACAATTCAAACTGTCGAATACAAGTTAAGAGCTTGCTCTATGGATTTCAAAGGTGGTTGGGATCAACACCTACCTTTGGTGGAATTTTCCTATAATAATAGATTTCACTCCAGTATTCAGATGGCTCCTTATGAAGATCTATATGGAAAGAAATGCATAACTCCAACTTGCTGGGATGAATTTGGGGAAATAATGCTATTGGGACCTGATCTTGTGGATGAGATGGTAGAAAAAGTCTGATCTATTCTACAACACATAAGAGCAGCTCAGGTTCGACAAAAAAGTTATGCCGAAAACTTAAGAAAAGACTTAGTGTTTTAAGTGGGTGATAACGTGTTCTTAAGAATATCTCCTTGGAAGAGAGTAATGAGATTTGGGATGAAAGGAAAAGCTACGTCCTAGGTATATCTGTCTATTCGAAATACTGGATCATGTTGGGAAGGTAGATTATTTATTGGAGCTCCCTCCGAATCTCTCTAAAGATCATGATTTGTTCTACATATCTCTCCTGAGAAATTACATACCTGATCGTTCACATGTACTACGCTCAGAAGTTGTACCGCTGGAGCATGATTTTTCTTATGAAGAACAACCAATAGAGATTCTGGATCGTAGCGAAAAAGTTTTATGGAATAAGCCCACTATATTAGTGAATGTTTTATGGAGTAACCACCAATTAGATGAAGTTACATGTGAGCTTGAGGATATGATGAGGGAGAGGTATCCTCATCTGTTTGTTACGAAGTGACGAATTTCGAGGGCGAAATTAATTTTAATGGGGTAGAATGTAACACCCTGATATTTTATGAGAAGTATATTTTTTTATGTATTATATTATATGCAAAGGAATCTTTCCCTGCACACAACACTAGTTTGGCTCGCGTTACACGCAATCACAACCTTCTTCGATAGCGTTTGTAGTACGCAATACTGAGTTTTACTAAACAACAATATATTATTATAATATTATGAACTAGACGTTATGAATAGTATTAAATGAATTTTAAATTTTATAACATTATAAATCATCTTACACATATTATAGAATGAGGTATGAAAAAAAATCATTTTTTCGGATAAAAGAAGTATTTTTCAAAAAATGAAGTTTTATCACCTTTTGATGGCGCACACATTTTAAATCTAGTTTTTGACATGTTTATAAGTTCAATTTGACAAAATAAAATTTTTCTTTGGAATCAGGATATTAAAATTTACTTTGGATAATTTTTTCAAATTATTCTGGTAACTTTTATATTTTGATTAATAGTAAAAACCCGCTATATTTTAATTAAAAACAACTTTTTTCATCACAATAATTTATATGGATAGATTTTCTTTTTAATTGGTTTTAAAATTTAATTAGAATATATTTTTACCATTTAATCCAATTTTGGTCATTGGAATTAATTTCATTTTGAAATTGGACATAAATAAGTGGTGATCTTTTGATAGTTATTGTTTCATAAAAACACGCTATTTGTTTTGATAATGGGAATTACATTTAAAATTAATTAATTACACTTATATGATTATATTTTGAAAAAATTGACATCATTTTTGAATTCAAAATATCCAATATATATTAGGCTGAATTTTTGGCCTTTTCTAAATAAACATCAATTTTTTTTAAATAGTGAAAACACTAAGTTTTTGGTTAAAACTGACCTTTTATTTAAATAATCATTTATGTGATTTAAATTTATTTTAGGTCAAAATAGATACATAATACTTATATATTTTCAATTAAATATATTGAAGAATTTTATAATAATTTTAGAATTATAAAAAAAATTATTGAACTTTTCATCATCTTTTACCCACCTCCGAGGAGCTTTTCGAATTGTGCATAAAACATAATTTTACCGCTTCTGTGAGTTTAATTTTGAAAATCTGAGATACACTATTAATATAAAGGAGTAAAATGTGGTTCAAATAGATAAAAATCATTTTTGGTGAATAGTAACTTTTTACATTTATTTACCACGGTTAAAAGTATATAGGGTAATTCAAGGTTAAAAGAAAATTATAATTATTCAAAATTACCTTAACACATGTCCAAACCTTATTGTATGAGTAATGGCCGACCATGGTCATCCTTGGGTCGATTTTAGGACCCCATGGAGCCACTTATGAAAGAAAATGACACATTAGATTAATTAATTTAATGTAATGTCAAAATTGGCATTAACAAAAAATACTCTAGTAAATAATTTTTATAAGGGGCTATATAAATTATCATTTCGACTATAAATATTCATTGGAAAGATAAAAATATTTATTACATTTTGGTATTTTTTTATAATTTTTAGACATCATATAAATTAAATTTTTTATGACACAATAATGATGCAGTATTTACCTCATTAATAAATGATTTAAATAAATAAGATTATAATGTTTAAATTTTTCCAATAACATGACCAATTATGATTGGATGATTTTATTTCAACAATTAGTCATCTTATCTTCATCTTTATAGATTTTTGGACCTTTTTAAACCTAAGATAAGTTTATAATAAAATAATATTTTCACACTTTCCAAAGGTGCCCCTCTCCTCCCTTATAAAAGAGAACTTCATACCTCTCCTCCTCAAACCACTTTTAGCCTTCAACCATGGACAACCCCTACCCATTTCACTTCCCTACTTTATTAGAAACCTACTAGAGGTACTGGTCTTCTCAAAAGACCAACTCTATTGTCCTAAGAGAATGTTTAAAGGAGGCACTTTGAAGAAGAGGTAATACCTTCTACCGTTTTCTTCAAGTTCCATTCTTCTTCTACTACCTCTTCTTTAGTTGTTAGATTATGAGGTAATAACATCAGTATCCCTCATATACTGATATGTTATTATAAATATGAAACAACCCTATTTCACCTCTTATCCATCCTATGATAAACAACATCATCATTCGTGCGTACGTACGGAATACCGTCTCCATGTCGTGGTGTAATATGTTTTCCACCACCACCTTACATGGATGGGTATAATGGTGTAAATAAATTAATATAAATGATTATTGTAAAGTTTTATTGATTCTGAAATATTATACATATACTTCAATACAATTCCACGATCATGAGAATGATATCATTTCTCGTGCGTATGTACGGCCTACCGTCTCCACGTTGTGATGCGACTCATTCTATATGATCTTCATTGAATAATGATTATATAAATGAAATTAATGAATAAATATGATATATATTACACTAATACCATTCTGTAAATGATTTATCTATATCATATAATGAGGAATAAGAATTTATTCGACAAAACACACATAATAACCTAAAGCAATAAACACCCAAATAACAAGTAGCAATGAAATATTACTACTAAGAAGATACACATATGGCCATATATGATATCATAAGAATGAATATGATTATATAATAAGTCAATTAACATTATTTAAACCATATTACAGGAGGTTCGGATTCATACAAAGCATATCGGACCTATGGTAAGTGAAAATCTCACAATCTCATTTTTATCCGAGATTGTTTGTACTTTGGTATTTTTTGGGGTGTATTTTATCATACACATTCATGTTTCCTCAATATTTAATATTATTTCTATCCTCATAGAAATTTTGAAATCCAATTTTACCCTTCGGTGTGTTTTTAGTAAAATATATGAAAGGAATCTTTTTTCGTTTTTCGTACGTGGTACTATTTGACTTTTCTGGCCAAAGTACTAGAAGGATGTTTCTTAAATTATACTGCATGAATGGTTTTTTAGAACATTATTTCCAAGAAGCTTCCTTTACAAGTTTTCAAGTTTCTTTTTCATCATCTCCTTTTAGTTTAAAATTTTATGACATGTTATGAAAGGAAAAATGTTTTTGAAGTAGAAAGGATACTTTCCTCAAGAATGGAGTTCAAGTGTTTTATCAAAATTATTTTCCATTTAAGATAAAATAGGGTTCTATTTCTATCACTATTTTTACATTGATATGATTGTTTTATGATGTAATTAATTTTATGATTTCCTTTTATCTTATATGGGTTATGTTATGATGGCATGTTGTTTAAGAATCCCATTTTTATTACATGGGTTCTGCTATGATGTATGATTTTTGATTTTGTGGCACACATAAGAATGGTTTCATTATGAGATGGGTGGGATCTATATCTCCCTCCAATGAATTCTATAAAGATTTATATATCATGAGATAGACAAGAATGTAATAGGAATTTAAACCGGTTCAGTGATATAGGATAGGAACGAGGAGTGAACTCGGTTCCGGAAAGGACTTTATCCTCTATGATGGTCTTGGCAATGAGCCTGGACTAATATGAAATTATTTTCTATGATTATATGTGTATGCCACAATGTTTCATGTTTTCAGTTATGATTATTTGGTATTACTTTTCATTACTATGATTTATCCCATGACATGATATTATGACCTCTTTTGCACGTTATGAGTTTCAAAATGTTATGTTCTTATGAATATGATATGACTGAAATTTCTTTTGTTTACCCTCAATAAGCATCTGAGCTCACCCTTTTGTATGTTTTATTTTCCCTAGGTCAGGAAGAAGGATATTAAGTAGGATATTCCAAAAAGGTACTCTAGATATGAGGAAATAAACGAGAGAAAATGTAGTTTATTTTATGAACCAATTGCTAATGTTTCACAGTTTTTTTAAAGACACTATACCTATACAGTCCTTTCATTGTTTTGTTATATATTGTAATAAGTATGCTTCAACTCTGATGTAATAACAATGTATGTAATGTATGGGTCGTTATAAAAAATCTATATCATGATTTTACATTTTTCCTCTAAGAGGTTTTGGTTGGAGTGATCCCCATGAAATTATTAGAGACAAACTAACATCAAGGTAAATTTTATATTATTGGATTTTTATTTATATATTACAATATTTTTGTTATTTATTTTATTCAACTATCATTTTTATACTGTGATAATTTCACACAAATATATCATACAAATTACTGATATCTTAATACCTCATTGGTGTGGACCTATATAGTTTTTTAATGACACCATGCTCTAGCTTCCAATGGAAATTTATGACATAGAATATCTCACTTGTTTTAGAAACTTGTTAGGTCAAGGCATGGAACCAGGTTTAGTATATTCTATAAGGATAGAACATATGAGATTAGTGCATCCAAATATATCATATATCATGGTTTAAGTAGATCTTAAATTTTTATTCAATTTTATTGAATATTTATTTTGATCATCCTAGTAGAATATATATACAAATATTCTTTTATATTCATTATTTTTTGACTTGTATGTTGAATTTTATTTTTTATATAGCATGAATTGTTTTTCATGATTATGATGCACTATTTATTTATATTGAATATGATAATAAATTATTTATATTTTTTTACTCTATTATATGGTGTAAAATCCACATAGTACCACATTAGGCTTTAATTACTAATAAGAAGCATTTGGATTTTATAGTGAAAGCATGTAGTCATGTGGTCATCCATTTTAATTATTGTAAAAAATGAGATAAGCTAGGTAATTATTATGTGGTATTAGATATCCTATTCTTGTATTACACTATTGGACGGTTTTATAGAATATTCAGAGATTTATTTTTATATTGGTTATAAAACATGGTTCAGTGCAAAATGAACACGATTATCAATTTTTTTCTAGGTTTATCGAGAAAGGATTTTTGTTCACGTGGTTTGTGGTGATGGTTATATGATTTATCTATTGGGGAAAACTGTGATGTTATTAAATTTTGTTTTCAAATGTATTTTGGATCTTATCTTATATTGGAGAGAGTAATTTCATTCATAAAATTAGGTACATAATATTCACATTTATATAAGTCTACTACTGTGATGATTTTCACAAACAGTGGATGATCATCTATTTAGTGTGCAGAAAAAACTCATAGATTTTTTTCCATTATGGATGCATGATTATGATCTACTCAGTTGGGCCAACATGTATTCTTGTATTTGTTTATTGTTATTTCTTATGAATTAGATGAAAATTCAATCGAAGATGCAAAAAATTATACAATCACTTGGTAAGGGCATGAGTAGGGACCCTTAGAGGGGAGTAAAGGAATTAAATAAATTAGATATGAACATATTGAGAATTTTTTTTGTATTTTTCGTTATTTAATTTATAAATAAATACTTATATGGGTTTTAACATTATTTAATGGTATGGAACTCTATATAATTTAATCAGCTAACTATTTATATTGTGCATGGATCATCTTGGGTGATGTCATAGAGGATCAACCAATTAATCTGATTCTTGTCGGAGAATTCATTTGTATGTATTCTTGATTACAATTATTTTCATTTAAGGTATAGGTATGACATGTGATTTCATTGCGTATATAAGACCATTGAGAGTGTTTTGTCATGTGGCATGTCATGTTGTTTTGGGTGATAACCATGTTGTGTTTCATGTGAGATATAACCATAGAAATACCTAGTTTATGGTAAAGGCTTGAGGACATAGACACCTAAGCATAGAAATCATTGCTTATTTGATAATTTTTAATCTTTATTTGAGGGAAACCCTTGATATTTAAAATATAATGGTCTGTGAGAGCCTTATTGAAGGAAATAATGATTGAGGGATTTAATTAATGAGATTAATTAACCGTGGTTCTATAAAATATGTTATATAAGTGGGTTGATTACAGAATTTTAGAAAGTAGACCACCATTACTACAAAAGATTTAGTAGTGAGGAATATAATGGAGGGATTGATCATTAATAAGATATACCCTTTTATTTTAGGTTGAGTTTTGGTATGTAATTTGATATTTGATTAACCCTTTAGATACTATAAGGATGCCACATTGTGGGAATTCATGAGGTGGAATTAGGATTAATTTCATAACAAATCTCATAGATAATTTTATATCATGATTCAGTTTAAATATATTTGGTATTCACGGGGTCCCTTTTAGTAAATTTTGTACGAAAATTATTCAAGAAGGATTTGTGACCTCTCAGTTTTAATGAAAATTATGTGGTAGAAACTATATATTCACGAGGATAATGATAATATTTATGAGATGATTTTTGTTTGGTGATAGATAAAGTTGGATTAAAATAATAATGGCATAGGATGAGTGGAACATGTGAGATGCATCATGATAAAATCCATGTGTGTCATTCTTATATTTTGAAAACACAGATTAATTGATGTTTTGTTTTGTTGACTAGGAGAGTGTAAGATGGGCACATCCAATCATTGATTTTTTTTGAAAATTGATCCTGATTCATCAAGGATTTGAATTTTCTATGCTGATATCTCAGTAGGGACACACTAATGGAGGGATTTTTTAAATGGGTTATATGTAAATGAAACTTATAGTGGAAGGGTTTTGAGTGTGTGGAATTGAACATGGATCGGTCCTAGTAAAAATTGTATTAGTGAGAAATTAATTCAATTTATTTTTGGTTTCCTAAATTTATTCAATATAATAAATATGACATAGTGGGTAATCAACACTATATTTTTTCATTTAGAACATGGTAGAAGTAAATTGAATCAAGGGTGATTTTTATTGGTGGTGCACCGATTCTTAAAATAGTGAATGATGATATTTTTTGTTGATTAATAATGTGATAATATTCCATCACTAGGATTTTATGGAAGTAATTAGAGATATTATTTTGATAATCATGGGATTACATCAAGACTAAACTTATCAATATTGGAAATTTTTTGAACTTGTCATTGGATATAGTTTTTATTTTTTTGTGGAAACTTATCCATATGTTTTCTGATTGTTTTTAAAAATATAATCTAATGTGGTGATGAAAAAACTAAAATAACCATATCATTTTGGTTATGAAGGATATATTTCAGCAATTAGACTATGATTCTAAATGGAAAATTAGATTATTTATGTATTCTTCATAAATGACATATATATGTCCATCCTAATTATGAATTTGGTAATAAGGGTGGGTAATTATATTTAATTGGGCTTCTTTAGTATTATCAATGTATATAATATGGGGACCATATCTAAATCAACATTGGAATCTTTATATGGGGTTTCAATATGAAATAATGATATTAGAGTCACCATGGAAGCCTAAATCATAGTCGTATGATGAATATTATATGGGGAGAAAAAAGGGAAAAATTGAAAATTTGTAAATGATGCTTTGGGTTTCTTGGTATTGTTGAGCTCTGGAAAAAATCATTCAATAGTTCTAAAAATGGTTAGGATTGTTGTCTTATAATTTTGTTACTACTTTGTTTTGAATTGCATATATCTCTTTAATGATCATTGAGCATTAAAGATTGTAAAAATGTGATTTGAGAAAGAATTTATGGCTAATATAGTATGTGTTGTTTGTTTTTTTGACCACTATGACTTCATTTGGATTAAATTTTTCATTTTATAAGTTCATTACGGGTCTCTCTCCAAATATTCATTGAAATTATAGAGGTAATTTTTTTGGGTTAAGGGGTTGGGTCTATTCAGAAACACTATTGAGAGTGAAATTACAATATTATGTGAATTATTAATGTCTGTTTTAGGTTGGTAATGCGATTTTTGTTGTGTCCCAAGGGATTGGGAGAGCCCCAGGAAAGACTATATTGATGCATTCCACCATATAATAGGTTTTTTTTTGGAATTAGCTACTATTATTTTTAGTATCTATTTTGTCAACTAGACTATGAAAACCCATATATATTATACACATTATTTCAATATTTATTTCATACAGATGCCCTTAATATAAACCCATAAGATCATGAGACCTATTTTAGCTGTATAATTAGGTATATATAATAAATACATGACATAGAAATATGATTTCATAAAATAAAACATATATACATGTCCATGGAAATGATATTATAAAACTAAACATGATAAATTAGGGACGTACATAAAAAAGGAGTGAGTAATACTATTTATTAAGGGATGTATAACTTTATAAAAGTAATAAATTTTAGTCAATGAGCATATTAAAAAGAATTTAATGGGTTTATAATCTTAACCATGATCATAAAATCATGACATATGATTCCATCTTGAAGTAAATATATGGATGTGGAATCAACCAAAATCATGGAATCGGAGGCATAAGTGAAGGATAAACACCAATAAATAATTACATAGTGTTCTTAGTGTAACCTATTATATTAAATTCATGTAATATCAGGAGATTAAAATCCTTACCTAATAAATTAGAGTGATATATAAATTTGGTCCCAGCCATCACATTCTTAACATGTATATGTATTAGTGTTCCACAAGAATCATAGAAATTAAGGATGAACATAATCCTATTTAATACCATGTTATGGTGTGTGGGTTAAATATATGGAATTCCAAAATAAATAATATATAGATAAAATTAGGTGAATACTTTTTAGTGAAAAGGGGGATGGGTGTTCAACAAAGAAATAATTCCCTTTTAAATCATACGATACCATCAGCAGTGTTATAGGGGTACACAATGGTCCAAATAAGGGTTTAATGGAGGTAAATGTAGTCTCTCATCCCTTATAAATCACAAGTATATTTTAATTAATGTTTTCAAAAATATCCCAACATGGGAAAAATAAAAATCAAAATGTATAAACATAGAATATTTTTATGAATAAAGAGGAGAACGAGTGGATCCCATACATAGATGGGTTTCTTATAAAATTATGGTTGGATAATATTATGTAATTGGGGAAACCGTGGTAGGGATATAAAGATATAGGGAAAGATTAAATTCATTCTATAAGTCTATTTAGTGAAGAGGAATTGGATAATCTGTGTGTTCTTATAGAAAAACATGGGATAATTCATTACTAATTTAAAAGAAAATGTTTTGCACTCTGTGTGGTAAATTATTCCAAAAAAAAACCATCATGACGTTTTTGCCACTGATTTCGACCAAATAATTGTATATTTATTTATTTTATATGTATCTAAACCTTAATTTCTTAAATCATAACCTTTATGATATAGAAGTGAATCATTATTATAATAAATTTATTTTAAGACCATTAAATATAATATAGGGTCTTTAGGATTCATTAGAGCTTACAAAATTAATCTACTTACATTAAAAAATATATATTAAAGGTGACACATAATTTTGTACATGGATACTAATTATAGTATTTTTTTCATCACATTTCTTCTTTTATAATATCTCAATACATATAATAAAGTTATACCACATTTAATTTTTACTAAAAAATTTCTCTGTCTTGGAAAATAATGAAAAATTCATTGTTGGAAACTTCTTATATGTTTTATTCAAAAATAATATTTATTTTTACAAAATAATTATTTAAATATGATAATTTAATTTATTAATTTAAAAGAACTCATTTATTTAAAAATATAGGACATAATTTAATAATGTTATGACCCTTAAAAATCTCATTTTACATAAATAAAATGATATTTTCATTTATATTTAACAAATATTATTTAGTAATAATATTTTTTAATATATTATTTATTTATGATATAATTGAATTAATAAAAACAAATTCCATTATGCATTCTATATGTTTTTAATAAATATAATTTATATATCATCATATTGCTGTGAAATTGAACATTTCTTTGATTATTTTGTTAATCTCAATTTTAAGGGTTAAGGGGGAATCCATTCATGACCTGTAGGCATAGAGAAGAAGGACCATACAAAAAACGAATTCCGAGAGGAACAAACTCCAATACATAAACACAGAGAGAAAAGATGACACTAAAATGAAACAACCCCTCTACATCATTTTCATCCATTAAGGTTCCAAGATCCCCACCTCACAAGGATGATTTTCTAGAATATACCAATATAGAGCTACACGGTTCCAATTACCAAAAGAAATTTCCATACCCTTTAATTCTTCCAACCTGTGTAGCTCCACTTTAGTGGTTACTACTTTCTCTGAGTCCTATTCTGGGCCTTCCCCCATGTGGTCTACCTAGGATTTTTATTGTACTTTATGGGCTGATGACCATGTGGATCGAAGGCCATTATTGGCCCATGTAAACCCCATAAGAGAAAGGTTTTTTATGGTAATATTTTATTGGGTTGTTTTACGAAACATGGTTTTGGATGTGATTTCAATGAGCTTGAACTTATACCATATATGGGTTTTCTCAATCCTTATTAAATGAATCATTGATTTGGAATGGTCAATATATGATATTAGTGATGTTTTTTCATTTGGAGTCTCTAATTAATGGAATTTATATGGTATGATACTACATATTGAGGCCATTACATAAAATATATATATTAATTGAATTTATCATAATAATATATTTACTATATAATGGGTATTCTATAAATAGTTTATATGTCTAATAATATATTAAATATGATATCTTATAACATAAAATGATCCAAAATAACCAAAGTATTATATGTGATTTCAAAAAATTTATTTAATAATACGGAATTTAATCATTTAAAAATTTTGTACATGATTTATAAATTTTTTTGTTTTTACCTTGGTCTCTCATTTAGATGTTTCCCTGTATGTTATAATTTCATAAATTAAAATGTATTAGGTTGCTTTTTGTAATATCCCTTCTAGTTCCAAAGTCAATTACTCAAAAAATATTTTTCCATAACACTTTGACTAGGTGAGATCCCAAATTTCATAGAACATTTTCTCTATGAAATTATATTTTCACAGGATTATCCTTGTATGAAACATCATTCTCCAATGATAACACATTTTATTTCAACACATGTGAGGGTTTTGGAATAAATATAATCAACAGAGATACAAATATCACAACATGTACTTGTGATAAGTTTTCTAGGAGTTCACAAAGATAGGAAAGTACTACGATGTGATCAAGGATATATAATGGGATGATATTTCAAAGATTAATATTTCCCTTATTTCTCAACCTCATGACATTTTAAATGGTGATATATTAATTGACACTTTATCTATGACCTCAAACATGAAATAATGTCACTGATTTTCCATATAAAATTTCAATCAACATTGTTTGAATTTTGCAATGACCCAAATTCGAAGCCACTCAACTGGCGCCCCGTACCCGGTTTTCCAAATTACCTCAAGCGCCTCTCCGAAAACACCATAGGCTTCTAACTAGCAGCGAGGCCCTAGGTGGGTCGGTGGGGAAACTTTGCACTCATTTAGTAAAGTATACAGCAGAAAGAAAATAACATAAACAATAGCAGAAGCAGTAAACCACACATGACAACTGAAACTAAACAGAGGAAGAAATGTATAATTTAATAATGATGCAGCATGACACATGTGTCTATTAAAATAAGTAAACAAAACAATGTGTTGAAATATAACTAAAACCCAAGTACCAAAAGTAAACAGTAACTCCAGTAGCATCGCGAACCTATGCTCGGTCCCATGCTCTCTATCTCTAACCAGCAATCAAGCACCTGATGTAGAAGGGTAGCAATCCGTATACACACCTGCAACCATCTAAATAGTTTGGGCTGAAAAACAGGACCCAAATAGTGTGTAAGGTGAATCCCAGTAGGAAACCACCAAATGATCTGTTACCAACTGTTAGTGAGCAATATAGAAAAAGTAATGGAGAAAATGCAGTAGAGAAATATGGTCACACTAAAGTAAACAATCCTACAATTCATCATTAACATTTATTTATTAATTTAATTTAATCAATTAATCTTCAACCAAATAATATAGAAAAAATATCTATAGTCCAAAGGCATATCAAGTAACACAATAGGTATCTCAACAGACTACCTAAACTACAAGCAATACAATCCCAAGCTTGTTCTTTGGCTTGGTGGACTCATCACAACCAACCAAAAAAAATTTATTACACTGACCCTCTAGGTGGCTCACGTGGTTAGGCCCTTATGGTCAAGAATTTGAACAAAATCAAAGACAATCTAAAAAAGCACTCAACTTCAATTCCCCCTTATGGTCTTTCAGTGATACTACATACTCCTTGAAGAAGCACTTACATCTAATTCCCCCTTTAGCCTCAATTCGATAATTATCAGACCCTCTGAGAGAGCAAAAATTCAATCCCCTTTATGGTCTCGTAATGATAATAATTAAATAGGCCCTCTGAGGAAGCACTCAAAGTCAATTCCCCCTATGGTCTAACTACACCAGGTTCCCGCAGCCCTAGGTAAAAGAAATTGTATGTAAACGATTCGTAGCAGCCCTAAGTATGTTCAACAAACTACTTGGGAAATAGCTACAATGCATCACAATCATATAAACAGTAGGAAATACATGAAATCAACTATATCAAGGAAAGAAAGCAAAGAAACAAGGTCTACCTCACAGGAAACCTAATCCAAATGGTGATAAACAACCTAAACAAGGGAAACACCCATGGGTTGATCCTCAAACATTCTAACATGAAACATTATTTAATTAATATCCTCAAGCACACAAGCAATCTATGGCAGATAAACAAAAATGTCGAAAACCCTAACCCAAGATACCCGATACATGGATATCAGGAACTTTTGCACAAAAAACTCAAGGACATTCAACGTAGGGCATCAAACCACCTACCTAGATCCTCTTAGATTGATATACTTGAACCTCAGCCTGTGAATCGGCCTAGAACAGAGTAGATCTGCAAAAGCATCTAAACGTTCCACCTTAGATAACTCACACGAGAGGATGAATCAAGAAACAAGGACAAAAAAGAACCAAGAACTCACCGACATGATTCTATTGCAACTAACGGTGTTCGATTCGGATAGCCAGTGACAGATTAGTGTCTCGGAGGAGATTTGGCCTCCTCAGATGCTCTGGGTGGTATTAGGCAGATAAGAAGACAAAAATAGTGTTAAGTCGTGACCCGGTCTGATTAATAAAATAAAAAGAAAAGTACATAGCGTGTAATTTTAGAGTACATGGAGTGTACATCAGTTTTCCATACTCCACGTTAAGCAGCCTCCACGTCACCCCACACGGCTATATGTGTGGCCCAGACACGGCCAGCACACGGCCTCACGTTGAAGAAAAGTACATGGTGTGTACTCATAATATACACAACATGTACTTTGAAAATTTAATGATTTTCCCCTATTTCTCAAAAACGACAAGAAAAGGAAAAAATTCCTAAAAAGATGATATGGGATCCTAAAAACATCCCCCCTTAAAGAAATTCGTCCTCAAATTTCCCTAACGATGCATAGAAAAATAACCCTTGAACAACTCTGACCACTTTTGTCGCATGTCAGCCTCCATTTCCCAAGTCTCATCCTATACATGGCCATGATGCAATAGCACCCGTACCAGAGGAATAGACCGGTCACATAGTACCTTTTCACTACGATCTACAATCCTGATTGGATGCTCGTCAAACAATTCATCCTACTCCAGCTCAACATCCTTGGGATGAAAAACATGAGATGGGTCGAGAAATAATGTCGAAGCTGAGAAACATGGAAGACGTCGTGCATACCCTGGTACCTCTAAGGTAACTGCAACCTATAAAAAACCAGCCCGACTCTCTCCAGAACCACAAATGGCCCGATGTATCTCAGGGAAGTTTTTCCCTATCTTCTAATCCTCTTATGTCCCAACCTCGGGGTAACTCGCAAGAAAACCTGATCACTATCCTAGAAATCCAATGGGGTACTCCACTGATTACCATACGATTTCTATAGAGAATGTGCAGTAGCCATCCTCTTCGGGTTCAACTCCACCTACTCTATGGTCTCCTGAACAGGATGAGGTCCCAGCACAACTGCCTCTCCCGCCTCCAGCCAACATAAGGATGATCAACACGACCTACCGTACAAATCCTTTTAAGGTGACATCTAAATAGTTTCTTGAAAACTATTATTAGAGGCAACCTCCACTAGAGGTATGTGTTTCTCCCATGAACCTCCAAAATCACGTACGCATGATCGTAGCATATCTTCTAGCACGTGAATCGTGCGCTCTGACTAGCCATCTATCTGGGGATGGTAATATGTACTCAAGAAGTACCTGTATACCCAAACCCCTATGTTTCCCTACATGAAATTTGAATTAAAGTGGGCATCTCTATCAAAAATGGTAGAACTCAGAACCCCATGAAAGTGTACAATCAATCAGATGAATAACCTCCCATGCTCATCCACGCCAAATGTCTCCGTGATAGGAAAGAAATGTGAAACCATCATGAGCTTGTCCACTACTACCCAAACTGTATCATTCCCTCAAGGCGATCTCGGTAAACCTCTCACGAAGTCCATCACGAAATCATTCCATTTCCACTAAGGAATGGGTAACTGCTGTAGGAGCCCTACTGGTCGCTGATGTTCTGCCTTCACCTACTGACAGGTGGAGCACCGCATAAAAAACCTTCCACAACCTTCTTCATACTTGGCCACCAATACTGATAATGTAAGTCCCTATACATATTTGTGACACCAGGATGAACTTTCCAAGCTGAAGCATGAAACTACAGCATCAACTCCTCACGTATGTCTGCTAAAACCCATACGCGATAATGAAAACGTAACACCTCATCATCACCCACTCTCCACCCTGGAGTAGGGTCTCCATCCGAAACACCCTCCCGTAAGACTAGGCGTTATGGGTCTTATAGATGCCTCATTGGAACTCGATCCAGAAGATTAGAGTTAACAGTTATAGAAGAAAGAACCGTCTATCCATGTCTGTCATGCACCTCCAAATGCATCACAGAGAATAGATCCACAAGCTTCCACTCACTACTGGCCTCCCGAACTTCCTGCATCTGAGTTCTCCTTCTTAGAACATCTTCCACAGCATTTCCCTTCCCAGGAATATAATCTAGCTCAAAGTTGAAATACTGTAGGTACTAGACCCACCTCAGCTGTCTTAGATTTAATTCATGTTGTGTGAAGATATAATTGAAGCTCTTGTGGTCAATATATACTAGAAAATGCTCTCCCAAAAGATAGTGTCTCCAAAAACGCCAAGCATGAACAAAATCAACCAACTCTAGGTTGTGCGTAGGATAGTTTTTCTCATTTGGCCTCAACTGCTGAGATCCATAAGCAACAACACAATCCTCTTGCAGGAGCACTACTCCAAGCCCAATACGAGATGCATCATAGAAAACTGTATAACTCTTGCCCAGCTCTGGTAAAACTAGAATCTATGCTGAAGTCAATATCCCCATTATCTCTTGAATGGATGAATCACAGGCTTCTAACCAAAAGTACTTTAATCCAATCTTAGTCCAGCCTATCAATGGTGCTGCCAAGTGTGAGAAGTCATGTATAAACTATCTGTAATAACCAGCCATTCCTAAGAAGCTCTGTTCCTCGATGACATTCTTTAGTTGCTCCCAGGTAACTACTGCTCTCATATTCTCTTGGTCAACGGATACTCCTCTCTCTGAGATGACATGACCCAGGAAGTGAATCTAGTCCATCCATAAGTGTCACTTAGAAAGCATAGCATATAACTGATGCTCTCTCAGTGTACTCAATATGATCTCAAGATGGGTAGTGTGGTCGTGTCGAGTGTGAGAGTACACCAAGGTATCGTCCATGAAATCAACCATGAATGAATCCAAGTAAGGATGTAAAACTATGTTCATTACTGCAATGAAGACTAATGGCGCATTCATGAGACTGAATGGCATAACTAAATACTCATACACACCATAAGTCCTCTGGAAAGCTATAAGAGGTACATCCAATGGTCTGACACGCAACTAATGATAGCCGGATCTCTAGTTGATCTTCGATAGCACCCTGGATCCTCAAAGATGATCAAAAATATCATCAATACTTCATAAGGTATATCGGTTTATGACTGTTAACTAGTTCAACTTCTGATAATCCACACAAAGCCGTAAAGTACCATCCACCTTCTTCGCAAAAAAAAACATGCGAACCCCAAGGGGAAGTACTGGGTTGGATAAAAACCTTTGCCTATAATTCCTCCAACTGCTTCTTGAGCTATTGAAACTCCGGAATTGACATCCTATAAGGAGGTATGGATACCGGTGCTACTCGTGGAACAAGCTCAATAGAGAACTCTACGTCACACTCTAGATGCAGCACTAAAAAGTCTTCTGGAGAGACATCCGGAAAACGATCAACCACTAGAGGATAATCAGTCTCAGAAGTCCCCTGATCGTCTAGATATAAACTAGAAATCTAAGCTATAACACCACAAAACCCATGATGCTCTGGTCCAGCTCTGCTTTCCTGGACATCTCATTCTCCTTTGTGAAGAAGCGATCTTCCCTCTGGTGATGAGAAACTGACCCCGCGGTGATAGAAATCGACAAGGGCTTGGAACAGAACTAGAAAATCCATTCCTGGGATGACATCATAACATGTCATCTCAAGGAAATAGTGATCCCACAAGAAGTCACACCCACCAACCTCAAGGAAGCACTCCTTTCACTGACACACACAAGCAGTTTTATGTCCCAAGGGATTGTCTAGTTTCATCATATCCTTAGAAGTAAAGATACTAAGACTAAGGATCCCAACAGTGTGCACAGAAATAAAGCTATGAGAAGCTCTTGTATCAAATAGTTCAGAAGACAAAACTGAGGCTACTAGGATTGTACCTCGCACTGTATAAGTTCTAGGATCCTACTCTTGATGAATCTGCTCTACCGCAAATGTCGGGCCAGTACCACGGCCCTGTGTAGCAGGCTGAGATCCCAGAGCTGATCCTCCTTGAAACTGACTATAACACCCGGAGATTTTAGGGGAAATATTATTTTTAATATATTTCATATACACTAAAACAATATTATCTCATACTATATGCCAAACCGCATTAGATTGCGGTGTAGGCAACACAATTCTTGACTCGGGTTACACATAATTTCAAGTTCATTTTGTGGATATTATTCTACAATACATTAAGTATAGATTTTGTTTAATGTATAAATGTAATAAATTTTTATTATGTTATAAGCAACACCAAACAGAGATTTCACTACACGCAGCCCTAACATGGATTCCATTACACACAATCAAGACCTTATTCGATAGCATGTGTAGTACGCAATACCAAGTTTCACTAAACGAGATATTATTATAATATTATTATGAACTAGAGATTATGAATAGAAATACCCACTTATTAAAATTTTATATATTTTATCATTCAGAATTGGCTTCATTTTTGTATTTGGAATATGAAAATTAGCCTAGGGTGAATTTTGGTATTTTTCTGAAAACTTTATATTTTTGATGAATAGTGAAAACACTAGGTTACTATTTAAAAAACAATTTTTTATTTATATAATTATTTATTTATTTAAATTTAATTTAGGTCTTTATTGATACATAATACCTATATAGGTTCATTTTAATTCATTGGAATCATTTTATAATAATATTAGATATATAAAAAGTTTATTGAACTTGTCACCGTCATTTACACTTCGCCTAGGAGAATTTGAAAATTTACATAAAACAAAATATTACTGCATCTGTGAGTGGAATTTCAAAAATACAATAGAAATGGTTTATATCAATAAGTAAAATTTTGTTCAATAAGATAAAAATTATTTTTGTGAATAGTAAGTTTTTACTTTTTTACCATGGTTAAAAGTAAATTGGGTATTAAGGGTAAAAATGATATTATTATTATACGAACACATGTCCTGATCCTATTTGATAAGTTTAATTCGACCAAAAACAACCTTAGGAATAAAATATTACCCTTTATGTCCACTTGGATTTGATTATGACATTTATTATTATTTTATTTAAAAAAGAGTTAAAAAAATTAAAATCAATGTTTAATAACTAAAACATTTTTAATATAGGATTATACATAAGATAAATTAGACTATAAATATTCATTAAAATTATAAAAATATTTCCTACATAATGGTATTTTATTTATAATTTTTAGACATTAAATGATTTAATTTATTTATGACACAATAATGATGCACTAATTTTCTTATTAATGAAATATTAACATAATTGATGTTATAAATACCCAAATAAATGTAATTTTAAACTTTTTATAAATTAAACTAATTTTATAGGTTAATATGACATTTTATTATTGATTTAATTAACTATTTTCGAACTAATAATGCTATTATGATTTTCAAAAAATCAATTACCAAATAGTGTCAAAATTGACATAAAATAGTTTTTTAAAAAAATATTTTATTATTTAATGTTAATATAATCATAAAAATATAAGTATTGGAAAAATGACTTAGATAAGGATATATAAATTAATAATTAACCACTTTCGGTTCGTTTGGCTTGTTATAGTAAGTTTATTAACCATATAGTGTAAGAAAACAAGAAGACACGGTAAAGTTAAATTATTTAACTTAGAGTTAAATCTAAATGATAAGGTTAAAATAGTAACCTAAACATGTCTGAAACCTATTGGTTGATATTATTACAACCCATCCCCACATTTTATTCTAAATAAATCAATTTGGAGCAATTATAAACCGAATGTGACTTTATTATAAAAATATATTTTATGTTTTTCCAAAGGTGCCCCTCTCATTCCTTATAAAAAGGGCACCACTTCCCTCTTCACATCACACCATTTTGAGCCTTGATGCTCGGCCAAACCCTAACCATTTCTCTTCTTAACTTCCCTAGATAAAACTATGTAGGTTATGGTCTTCTCAAAAGACCAACTCATGTTCCCTAAAAATAAGTTTAAAGGAGGTGCATCGAGGAAGAGGTAATCTCTTCTACCTACTCTTTCATGTTTCTTTCTCCTTATAATTCCTCTTATGTTCTTGTTTCATTATAAATTAATAACATAAGTTTTACATATACACATATATGTTATTATAAATATGAAAAAACCCTATTTCACCTTCTATCCATCCTACAGAAAACGAAATCACAGCGCGTGCGTACGTACGGAATACAGTCACCACGCCATGGTGTAATCAGTTTTTCCACCACCACCTTACTTGGATGGGTATAATGGTGTAAAGAATAACTATATATGATTATTATAACATCATAATGATTCTAAGATTTTATATAATCCACTCCAATTACATTCAATAAATATGGTAACCATATAATCGCTCGTGCGTACATACGGATTACCGCCTCCACGACGTGATGAGATTCATTTTCCATAATAACAATTAAAGAATTATTATAATGTATATATAATAGGTAATAATGAAATATATGACATAATAATTCTACTATATTTATGTATATATATGTATGTCATCTACATACTTCAATTCAAGTCACTAAGGAAAGGAAAACAACATTCATGCGTACGTACGGCCTACCGTCTCCATGAATGGTGTATTTCATTTCAATTGTCTATTCAGTATATATATATATATACTGAATATATATGATATATAAATCATGATTTACATTGCGAAGTTATTTAATCATTATATAAGTAATGATAATATCAAGAACAACAAGTCCAAACACGTACGATAAATAAAACGATTTTACCCAAAACGTAGCTTTAACATGGAATTTACAAAAGAAAGGGTAATATAAAATCATAAGTGAACCATATATGATATAATAATGAAGAATATGATTCTATAATTATTCAATGACATTATTTAAATAGTTATACAGGAGGTTAGGACACGTACGAAGCATATCGGACCTAAGGTAAGGGATAATTTTTCAATCTCATTTATATTCGAGATAACATATACGTAATTATTTACTGGGGTTATATTTTTCATCCATGTCCCTAAATTTTTTTTCATAAAATGTTTAATATTATTCCATGTATATTTAAATTCATTTTTACCCCTCATTTACTTTTACTTTGTGTTATTGAAGGGATATTTCTTTTGTTTATGATACGTGGAAATTTTTGACATTTCCGGCAAAAGTACGAGAAGAGTGTTATTTTAAGTTATTTGGAATGAACAGATTTTTACGGTTTCATAACTCCTTATTCTGAAGAATCTTACTATAAAATATTTCATGACTATTTTCAACAAAATACTTTTCTTTTAAAATTTCATGGCATTTTGTAAAAAGAAAATGATTTTGAAGAAGAAAGGGTATTTTCCTCAAGAATCCATTTCAAGTGTTTTATCAAAACCATTTTCCATCCAAGATGACATTATTTAAAATGTGTATGTTTCAAATATAATTTCTCTATTATTTAAATGGTTCAACTTTTTTTATGATGAAATGATATCCATTTGTTTTATATGAATTATTTTATGATGGGATGATGTTTACGAAACACATTTTTATTCTTTGGGTTATGATGAATGGTTTATGTTTATGTTGAGGCATAAGTAAGAATGATTTCATTATGAGATGGTAGGGACATATATCTCCCTTTAATTAATTGGGTAAATATTTATATCTCATGAGGTAGACATGGCTAGAACGGTAAGTTAATCCGGTTTAGTGATACAAGAATGGAATGAGGAGTGAACTCGATTAAGAATGGGATATTGTCCACTAAGATGGTCTTGGTAGAAATGACTTGGAGACTATAGAAATCATATCATGTGCTTAATGGTTTCTATAATTACATGTTTTATTCTAATTCTATATTATCATGATTAATGTTTCTTTATGACCTATGCCTTACATACTGCAAATATTTATTTCACAACTCAATATTTTGATGTGTAAACTTTATGTTCATGTTTGGAAGTTCAAATATATATGGTTTGTTTTATTTTCTCCATGATTACCATTACTGAGCATTTGAGATCACCCTTTATATGTTTTATTTTCCCTAGGATATAAAGAAAGGTTTTAGGTACGAAAAAAAGGGGAAGATATTTATAGGAGATGTTGAAGATCATTCACCACGATTAGAAGATTATATTCCGTGTTTCCCAAGACACTAAACTATTACGGTCCTTGTGTGTTATTTTTGTTATGTATTAAGTATTTTGCAAAAGTAATGTAATGCTTATGTACATAAGGCTTAGGGTCTCTACAGTTGGTATCAGAGAAAAGGTTTAGTTAACCGTTGGAAACTAGGATGCGATAACTTTAGTTTGATCCCTAAATATATTTCTAATGTATGGCTAGGGATGTCATTAAGGTTAAGTATATGTATAGGTTATAGTCCTAGAATTACGGTAATGATATTATAATTAAAACTAAGATGTTGGATATTTATGTTACTCCCCCTTGATTATGATTTTGGCCTCTCACACTATTCTTTTTGGGTTTTAGAAAATGGATAGAAATAGAAAGATTCACGATAACGGAGGATATGCTGGATAATGGAATGATATTATTCATAAGCAACCGAATGAAATTGTAACTGTAAGCCCACATTTCGTTATTATTCATAATCAGAAATCTCATAATATGATCAATAATCTCAAATTTGGTATGTTTCCCGACTCATCTAATAAGATAAAGATGGATTTTCATGATGATCATAGAGGAAAGAATGTTCAATATCACTCATGTAAATCATGTGGGATGAGGAATCAGGGAGAATGTTTAAAAGGAACTGGAAGATGGTTTGTGTGTGGAAAAGAAGGACACAAATTTAGTAAGTGCAAAGGAAATGGTTCAGTTAACACCTTTGACAAGGAGAATGGTATTGCTAAGACATCAGCAACGGTTAAGTGATTTAAATGTGGAATGTTCGGGCATTATGCAAACCAATGCCCTAAGGGAAAATCTCATAATGAAAATCAGCATGGTCATATGGGTAGTATTTATGTGGATTCTCATGAAGACACTACAAATGATATATGATATAGAAGAAATGATGAAGCTCAGTCAGTGTTTTAAAAAGGTAGTGTAATGATTGTATGTTTTTCAAGAATAATTTATGGTACTATGGAATAAAGAAAAATCTAAGGATTGTTACATTTTTGCCATTGATGGAGTTTTCAATGTATATGTTGAATGGTAATGATAACCAAGAATGGTTATTCAGATATTTTTAGAAAGCACCTAATATGTGCATAAAGAAGGGATAAGGTTATAATGAAATGTTTGATAGTATTAATGATATCATGACTAATATAAGGAAAAAGAGATATCATGGTTTGAGTATATAGAATTTTTTGGATTTTGGTATATGGAAAGAGTTACCTTGTGATAGAATTAATTTTTTCACTATGGTTCAAGAGAATAAATGATTAAGGTATTCATATGTTTGGAATGTAACACACAATATACATTGTATGATATATGGGGGATAAATGACGGTATTCAAATGCTCAGTAGATGAAATTTCTATTAATTGTTTTCTTTATACTATGAGATTGGAAAGAAGTATTTTGGATAAGCCAAAATATTGGAATGAATTATGTTAGACAAATGATAGTATTGTTTAAGGCTAGAACATTTTTCTATTTTATTGTGGGAATACGATTATAATGTAGTTTTAGAAAAAGGGACAACCTGCAGGATGGGCGAAAACTCGTCGCGTCGAACGAGGCTGTGGGAATCGAACCCACAACAGAAGTGTGATAGGCCTTAATTTCCTACCACTATCCTACATGATGTCCCCTGTTAGTGAAACTAGTATTATTAAGTAATATGATAGATAAAGTATAAGTCCATTTTTGGAATCATATATGATTAACCTCACCATAGATGGACTTATGTATATTTGATAACTTTTTATAACCTTTTTTTGAGACATATGGAATCAACCATCATTCTATCATATAATCTCCTAACACTTCACGAATGAAAAATTTATCATTATTTATTTAAGATATTAAGTGGAAATTGTTAAAGGCATGAACAACAGTGAGATTATACAGAAATAAAGTATGTATTTCTTCTAATTAAAATTATTCAACTTTAGGGAAATCATCGTGAAAACCAAAAATGTTGTACTAGTGCCCTTATATATGATGAATCAGATGTTACCTTAGATCATCACAAATTTATGAGTTTTTTATTGTTGGCTTTTTCATAGGCATGTTCTCAACCACTCTCCATCAAAACATTATGGTTAGATTTCTCTACCATATCCATAATTTCACTTATGTTCTCCTATGTGGAAACCCATTGATTATTTAATTTGGATAAATGTTATGTTTCATAATTTAATTTTTAAAGATTAGTTTTGGTATTCCTTTTTACGATGTGGGTTTCTATTAAAACTTTCGAGTAGTAAACCATTTATAACCCTGACGAATTTCGAGGGTGAAATTCATTTTAAGGGGGGTAGAATGTAACACCAGAAGATTTTAGGAGATATATTATTTTTAATTTCTTTGATATACACTACACCAAGATTAAATATTACTATACAAAACATTGTATTAGCTTGAAGTATACACAACACTACTCTTGACTCGTGTTACACACAATTTCAAGCTTGTTTTGTGGAAATTATTCCACGCAACATTAAGTATAGATTTTGTTTAATGTATAAATGAAATAAGTATTGATTATGTTATAAGAAACACCAAACAGAGCTTTCACTACATGTAGCCCTGATTTGGCTTGCATTACACACAATCAATACCTTCTTCGATAGAATGTGTAGTACACAATACCAAGTTTCACTAAACGAGATATTATTATAATATTATTATGAACAAGACATTTTGAATTGTAATACCCACTTTATGAAATTTTATAAATTTTATCTTTCAAAATTTACTTCATCTTTGGATTTGGAATTTCAAAATTAGCCTAGGGTGAATTTTTGGTATTTTTCTAAAAACATTCAATTTTTGATGAATAGTGAAAACACTGGGATACTAGTTAAAAATCGACTTTTTATTAAAATAATTATTATTTTATTTAAATTTATTTTAGTTCAAAATTGATACATAATACCTATATAAGTTCAATGTAATTAATTGAAGTCATTTTATAATAATTTTAGATATATTAAAAGTTTATTGAACATTTCACTGTCTTTTACCCACCTCCTAAGAGAATTGGAAAATTTACATAAAACATAATTTTACCACTTATTTTAGTGGAATTTCAAAAATCCGAGAGACACAGTTAATATCAAGGGTTAAAATGTGGTTCAATAAGATAAAAATCATTTTTTGTGAACTGTATGTTTTTACTTTTTTTTACCCTGGTTAAAAGTAAATAGGGTAATTAATGGTAAAAATGATATTATTATTACTCAAAAACATGTCTTAATTCTATTTGATAAGTTTAATTCTATCAAAAACGAACTTTAGAATAAAATATTACCCTTTAGGTCCACTTGGATTAGAATAGGACATTTATTATTATTTTATTTAAAAAAGCATTAAAATAGTTAAAATCAATGTTTAATGACTAAAACATTTTGACTATAGGGTTATACATAAGATAAATTCGAATATAAATATTAATTAGAAAGATAAAAAAAATTCCTACCTAATGGTATTTTATTTATAATCTTTAGTCAATATATAATTTAATTTATTTATGACAAAATAATGATGCAGTAATTACCTAGTTAATGAAATATTAACATAATTGATGTTATAAAACCACAAATAAATGAATTTTTATACTTTTTATGAATTAAAATAATTTTATTGGTTAATATTACAAGTTAGTATTTATTAAATTTAATTTTTTTTAACTAATCATTATGTAATGATTTTCACAAAAGTCAATTACAAAATAGTGTCAAAATTGATATAAAATAGTTATTAAAACAAATATTATATTATTAATTGTTATTATATTCCAAAAAATCTAAAGTTAGGCCAAATGACTTAGAAAAGGATATATACATTAATAATGAACCACTTGGGGGTATTTTGGTAAGTTATAGTATGTTTATTAACCATATACTGTAAGAAAACAAGAAGACATGGTAAAAGTTAAATTATTTAACATAGAGTTAAATCTAAATGATATGGTTAAAATAGTAACCTAAACTTGTCTAAAACCTATTGGTTAAGATTATTTCGACCCATACCCACATTATCATCGAAATAAATCAATTTGGATCTATTAAAAACAAATATGACTTTATTATAAAATAATATTTTATGTTTTTCCAAAGGTGCCCCTCTCCTCCCTTATAAAAAGGGCACCCATTTCCTCTTCTCATCACACCCTTTTGAGCCTTAATGCTCGGCCAACCCCTGACCATTTCCCCTATCCCCTTCCATATCGACAATCTGGAGGTTTTGGTCTTCTCAAAAGACCAACTCTAGTTCTCTATGAAAAATTTTAAAGGAGGTGCGTCGAGGAAGATGTAATCTCTTCTACCAACTCTTTCAAGTTTCATTCTTCTTCTACTTACTCTTATTTAGTTGGTTCATTATAAAGTAACAAAATTAGTATTAATTATATAATGATATGTTATTATAAATATTAAAAAACCATATTTCACTTTCTATCCATCCTAGAGAAAATGAAATCACCGCGCGTGCATACGTACGGAATACCGTCTCTATGCCGTGGTGTAATCATTTTTTTCCACCACCACCTTACTTGGATGGGTATAATGGTGTAAAAAATAAATATATTTGATTATTATTACATCATACTTATTCTATTATATTATATCATCCACTCCAATTCCATTCAATAAATATGGGAACCATATCATCACTCATGCGTACGTACGGATTACCGTCTGCATGACGCGATGAGATTCATTTTCCACGTTAAAAATTAAAGAATAATAATAAACAATATATAATAAGTAATCATTAAATATATGACATAATAATTCTACTAGATATATGTATATATATATATACATATGTATGTCATATACCTACTTCAATTCAAGTCACTAAGGAATGGAAGACAGCGTTCATGCGTACGTACGGCTTACCGTCTCCATGAACGGTGTCTTTCATTTCATTTATATATCTATTATATATATATATATAATAAATATATATGATATAGAATTCATGATTTAAATTCTGGAAGTAATTAAATCTTGATATAAGTAATAATAATATCAAGAACAACATATCCAAACACGTACGATAAATAAAACGATTTTACCCAAAACGCTGCTTTAACATGGAATTTACAAAAGAACGGGTAATATAAAGTCATAACTGAACCATATATTATATCATAAAAATGAATATTATTTTGTAATAAGTCAATGACAATATTTAAATCATTATACAGTTTTTTCGGACACGTACGAAGCATATCAGACCTAAGGTAATGGATAATTTTTCAATCTCATTTTTATCTGAGATTTCATATATGTAAGTATTTACTGGGTTTATATTTTTCATCCATGTCCATAAAAATGATTTTCATAAATTGTTTAATATTATTCCATGTATTCTTAAAGTCATTTTTACCCCTCTTTTACTTTTACTTTCTTTTATGGAAGGAATCTTTCATTTGTTTACCATACGAGGAACTTTTTGACATTTCCAGCAAAAGTATGAGAAGAGTGTTTTTTAACTCATACAGCATGATCAGATTTTTACGGTTTCATAACTCCATATTTTCAAGAAGAATTATATACAATATTTCATGACTATTTTCAACAAAATACTTTTCTTTCAAAATTTTATGGCATTTTGTAAAAAGAAAATGATTTTGAAGAAGAAAGGATATTTTACTCAAGAATCCATTTCAAGTGTTTTATCAAAACCATTTTCCATCCAAGATGACATTATATCATCAGTGTATGTTTCAAGTATAATATCTCTATAATTTAAATGGTTCCACATTTCTTATGATGAAATTATATCCATTTGTTTTATATGGATCATGTTATGATGGGATGATGTTTATGAAACCCATTTTTATACTTTGGGTTATGATTAATGGTTTAGGTTTATGTTGTGGCACTTGTAAAAATGATTTCATTATGAGAGGGGTGGGACCTATATCTCCCTCCAATGCATTGGGTAATGATTTATATCTCATTAGATAGACATGGCTGGAATGATATGTAAATCCAGTTTAGTGATACAGGACTGGAACGAGGAGTGAACTCGATTTAGAAAGGGACTTTGTCCACTAAGCTGGTCTTGGCAGCAATTCCATGGCTACTATGGAAATCATATCATGTGAATAATGGTTGACACAATTACAAGTTTTATTCAGATACTAATTTATCATGATTCATTTTTCTTTATGACCTATTCCTTACGTACTGGCATGATTTATTTCACTACTCATGATTTTTATGTGTAAACATTATATACATGTTTTGAAGTTCAAATGTATATGGTCTATTTTATTTTCTCCATGCTTACCCTTATTGAGCATTTGAGCTCATCCTTTATATGTTTTCTTTTCCCTAGGATATAAACAGTGGTTTTAGGTACGAAAAAAAGGAGATGATCTTTATTGGAGATATTGAAGATATTTCACCACGATTAGAAGATTATGTTCCATGTTTCCAAAGACAATAAACTATTATGGTCCTTGTGTTTTTGTTTTTGGTATGTTTTAAGAATTCCGCAAAAGTTATATAATGTATCTGTACGTCAGGCTTTGGGTCTCTACACTGACCACCGTGTAAACGACCTCTAGCCTGGCCCGAACGACCTGTAGAACTCCAGCCCCCAGTCTACTACAGAACTGGTAAACCTACTCCTGTATGCGGAGTCGAAACTAATCCTCTTTCGCTATCCATTGGAAGGAGAACATTGAAAAACGGCTGAAGATGGCCCATCTTGACGCACGATCGGCACTCTAATAGGTCTCTCAGGAACTATGGATTCTTTTTGCTGTCCTTCCCACATTGGTAGCAAACAACTTTGCTACCTGAAGGAACATCTCACTTCCTTGAGCCACCTCATGTAGACTCTCGGTGGTGCCTCCTGCTGTCAGTAGAAAGACTACTGACTCTGGATGCTAAACCTCCATGGCTCACTACTCTAGTATCCCTCAGATTACTCTCTGTGATCAACGCCTGGTTGACTATCAATGAAATAGAGGTAAACTGGAAGATGTTTACCTACGATCTGATCTCTGGTTTGAGGCCCTCCTAAAACTTCCTTGTTAAGAACAGCTCGCCATTCCCCAGAACGGGAGTGAAACACTGTAACTTAGTGACACAGGAGTAATACCCTAAAACTGATAGAGTACTCTACTACAGGTTCATGAAATCTCTGGCTCTATCGGTACTTAGCGTCGCCGGGTAGAAGTATATGTTGAACGTACGCTGAAACTCATCCCAAGAAACTATCTACTGATGCCATTCCTGATAAAATACGTTCCACCATCTCTTGGCAGAATCTCAGAGAATTTAAGTTGAAAGCTTCACCCTTCTGTCTGGGGGTGTCTCGAGATGATCAAAGATATAAATCATCGCTTCGAACCAAGATTCATCAGCCTGAGTTCCTCCATACCCAGAGAACGTGGCAGGATGCTGCTGTAGGAAGACTCTCATAAGCTCTACCATCGACTGGGCAGGTTGTTGAGATCCATGAAAGGTTTGTATTAACCTCACGAATCCCTCATGGAACTGTGCGTCTTTACCATTATCCAGGATAACTACATGTACCATATCTGGAATACGATCATCGTCAGACCCCTGACATGCGACGCGAGGACGTCTTGGCAGCATGACTTTGCAAGGTCAAAAAGCACACCTTTATTAGCAATGAGAATAGTTCAACATAATAGAGAGAAATAGGAACATGAAGGTAAAAACTCATAAAACTAGAAAAACATGGTTACACGGCATGTAGTCCCTATACACGACGTGTTCCATAATGATTTTTACTTGGGTGTATACACCAGCCAAGCAGGCTTTGTAAACAAAAACTACACCGCGTGTTCTTACATATACACGGCGTGTAATTTAACTTTTCCTCCTACCCGGTTACACCTACCTGTCTAAGTCACATGGACTATCCCAGCCTAAGACTACACTGCATGTCTATATACTTCACGGTGTGTCCTTAAGGGTTTTCCCCTTTTCGTGTCGTTAGTCACACAGACTGGTACACGGAACAAAACTACACGGCGTGTCAACAACGTACATGGCGTGTCCTTATGGTTTTTCCCTTGTCTGTGTCGTTAGTCACACGGACTGGTATATGGACCAAAAATACACAGCGTGTCAACAACACACACAGTGTGTTGTTACAGATATTTTCCAGTCGTTGTATTCATCTACATGGCTGGATCACATGGAAGAAGAGTACATGACATGTACTTCAATGTACATGGCTTGTAACCATGAAAATTAGTTCTTCCTGAACAGAAGAACATATAGAGTGTGTTCATAAGGCCACACGCCATATTATTTAGGTTTATGGGTAGTATGCATAGAAAACATTCTAAAACCACTGAAAAAAACTGAAAACATTCACCGATGTGTCAAATTTTGATCTGTGGGGGCCCATACTCCTTGTGAATAAAATCTTGAAATCAAAACAATGCATATAACAAATAAATAGTATGGTAATTCCATGATCCGCCAAATTATGAACGTCGAGGGCCCATAACACCTATAGGATAAAATCATGGTGTCCATGCCAAATAAGCTATATGATAAACATCACCCTATCAACATATAAGGTATTTCTAACACAACAACTATCACATCAACATGCATAATCTATCTTGACATATACCATGATGACATTAAATTTCTAATGCACCCTATATGGAATGGTAAAATTCACGACATGTGATTTTTCTAACCAGTGCCTATATGATGCATGAGATTTCATACCCTCATCTCATCGAGTTGCAACAAAATAGAACCACAATCATATAAACTGTAACAGCACAAAAAAGTGCACCACCCAATGGTGAAATATAATCATCTGTAACATTTGAAAAAACTTAAAAGTGCAATTACGAGGTAGTATATATTTTCCCAGTACACGGGTTAATTACTCCTGGGAACACTTAAGTACCAACTACCCATTCCTTCCTATCCATGTCTATTGTAACCAAACAGTAAGGAAATAGAAATGAATGAACCTACCTCTGATACCACTCTGTAACGACCCAAATATGAAGCCACTCAACTGCGGCCCCATACCTGGTTCGCCACATGACCTCAAGCATGTTTCCCCAATTGCTAGAGGCTGCCGACTAGCAGTGAGGGCCTAGGTGAGTCAGTGGGGAAACTATGCCCTCATTTGGTAAATTATACAGTAGAAGGAAAATAACATAAACAATATAGGAAGAAGTAAACAACACAACACAACTGAAACTAAATAGTGGAAGCAATGTATAATATATTAGTGATGCAGCATGAAACATGTTTCTATGTAAAACTGTAAACAAAAAAAACGTGATGAAATACAACTGAAACCCATGTAGCAAAAGTAAACATTAACTGCAGCAGCATCGCAAGCGAATGCTTGGTCCCATGCTCTTCAGCTCTAACCAACAATCAATCACCTGAGGTAGAAGGGCCACAATCCCTATCAACACCTACATCTATATAACCTATTTGGGCTGAAAAATAGGACCAAAACAGGGTGTGAGACTAATCCTAGTAGGCAACCACAAAAAGATCTATGCCCTACTGTCAGTGAACAATATTGAAAAAGTAATGGAAATAAATACAGTAAGTAAATAGGGGTATACTAAAGTAAACAATCCTAAAATTCTCAATTCAAATTTATTTATTAATTTAAATAAATTATTTAATCCTCAACAAAAGAATCTAGAAAAAATCTCTACAGTAAGGAATATTAAGTAACAAAACAGGTACCTCAACAGACTACATAAACTACAAGAAGTACAATCCCAGGCTTGTTCATTGACTTGGTAAACTCATCACAACCAACCAAAAAAATTTATTACACTGACCCTCTTGGTGGCTCACGTGGGCAGGCCCTTGTGGTCAAGAATTCGAACAAAAGAAAAGACACTCTAAAGAAGCAGTCAATGTCAACTACCCATATGGTCTTGCAGCGATACTACATACACTCTGAGGAAGCACATAAGTCTAATTTCCACTTTAGTCTTGATTATATAATTATCAGACCCTCTGAGAGAGAACAAAGTCAATCCCCGTTATGGTGTCATAAATGTAATAATTAAACATGTCCTCTGAGGAAGCAGTAACCGTTAATTCCCCCTACGGTCTAACTACACCAGGTTCCCGCAACCCTACGTAAAAGAAATCGTACGTATATGATTCGTACCAGCCCTAATTATGTTAAAAAAATACTTTTCTAATAGCTACAATGCATCAAAATCATATAAACAGTATGAAATACATGCAATCAACTATATCAAGGCAAGCATGAAAATAATCATGGTCTGCCTCACAGGCAACCTAAGCCAAACGGCGATAAACAACCAAAACTAGGGAAGCACCCATGGGGTGATCCTCAAACATGCTATCAAGTAACATTATTCATCTAATATCTTCATGTACACAATCAATATAACGTAGATAAACAAACATGCCCAAAACCCTAACAAGAGATACCCGATACATGGATATCCGACACTTTTGCACAAACAACTAAAGGAAATTCAACGTAGGCCATCAAACCCCCTACCATGATCCTTATAGATTGATATACTTGAACCTCGGCCTATGAATAAGAATATAATTGAGTAGATCTACAAAACCATCTAAAACATTAAACCTTAGATAACTCACACGAGAGGAAGAATTAGGAAACAACGCCAAATAATAACCAATAACTCACTACTGTGATTCTATTGCAACCAACGGTGTTCGATTTTAATAGTTGGTGATAGATCGGTGGCTCGGTGAAGATTCGGCCTCCTTGGATGCTCTGGGTGTAATTAGGCAGAGAAGAAATCGAATTCATGGTTAAGTCGCAACCCCGGTCCGATTAATGAAATAAAAAAGAAAAGTACGCGGCGTGTACTTTGGTTTTCCATAATCCACATTAAGCAGCCTCCATTTGTGAACATTGTGGTAAAAAGCATGCTAGGAAATTCATGTTGAATTCTTTTAAGTTCTACTAATGTGGTAAAATAGGACATAAGGCTAGAAATTGAACTGAATAAGAATAGGTTAATGGTATGAAAAAATATGATTAATAGTCAATAAAATGTTTTAAGTGTAATGAAATGGGTCATTATGAAAATGAGTGTCAAATGAAGAACTAAACTGATGAAAAGCAGACATAATAAAAGAATAAAGGGGTGGTGAAATCCTTTGGAACTACTTCATCAGTTGTTAGGCCATCAAATGAAGTCGTATCAGGTACATTGTTTTTTGTTCATTTTATTCCATTGTGTAGTTTGATTCAGGTTCTACACAATCATTAATTTCTGAGAAGTTTTCTAGTAAATTAGGAATTCAATCTCAATATATGAATCCTGAACATAGGGAAAAACACCGAAGGGAAATGCTGAGACAAAAAGAAATTTTAAAAACCTTTTTTACTTAGGTGTGGAAAGAATCTACATTTAAACTTTATTTTTTTCCTCTATTAGAGTTTGATTTTTTTGGGGATGGATTGGATTTATGATTTTCATTCTATGATTGACTGCAGAACTAAAGAGTTTTCTTTTCTGAATGATTTTCAGTTAGTGTACAAGAATTAACACTTAAATTTGATAACATAACCGGAAGCTGAGAAACTAGTAAAATATAAAAATGAATATTACCTTTCACTAATTGTTGAATACAAATGAACTATACTAATTAATGAAGTGACAATTGTAAATTTGTATCTTGATGTTTTTAATGATGTGTTTCCTATAATAATACTTGATCGGGATTTTGAATTTTCAGTTGACATAGTTTATGATTCTAAGAATATTTCTAAAACACATTATCGAATGGCTCAACTTGAACTTTTAAGGTTCAAGAAGAAATTTCATGAGTTATTTGATAATGGTTTTATTCAACCTAGATCATCACCAAGTGGTGCTTTTTCCAAGTTTTTTAAAAATAATGATGGTTCAAGGAAACTATGCCTTGCTTATAGAGAATGGAATGAAATCACTATTAATAAAAAGTATCATTTTCCTCATATCTATGATTTGTTTGATCCGCTCTAGGGAGATCTATATTTTTCAATGATTGATTTGAGGTTTGGGTACCATATATTGAAAGTAATGTAGGAAGACATTCAGAAGACCATGTTTCGTACAAGATATGGACATTATGAATGTGTAGTTATGCCTTTTGTGTTAACCAATGCACCTTCTATATTCATGGATCTTATGAATAACATTGTCTGTGGGTTCTTGGATATGTTTGTGGTTGTTTTGATTGATGATATTTTTATGTATTATAATTTAAAAGAGAATCATGAAATTCATTTAAGGGTTGTATTTCAAACCTTAAAGGAAAAAAAACTATATGGGAAATTCAACAACTGTGAGTTTTGGTTAAAAAAAATTTTATTTCATGGCCACATTGTTTCATAATTTGGAATAATTGTTGACCCCTCTAAGATTTTTTGTGGAATGGCCAAGAACCACATTTATAACTGATATACATTGTTTTCTAGGTTTAGCAGGTTATTACTGGAGGTTTGTAGACAAGTTTTCACATTTATCTAGTCTAATGACTAAGTTAAATCGAAAAGGTGTTAAGTTCATTAGGACCAAAGAATGTGATGATTTGTTTTTAGGAATTAAGATTGGTGAATGCTCTTATTTTGGAATTACCTTCTAGAAATAGTGATTTTTTTATCTAAAATGATTTTTAGTTATGAGGAATTGGTGGTTTCCTTGTACAGAATGATCAGGTAATTTCTTATGCTACACGTCACTTGAATCCTTAGGAGTTAAATTACACTACACATGATTTAGAATTAGCTATTGTTGTTTTTACTATAAAAATTTACAGGAATCATTTGTATGTTGTAAAGTGTGAAATATATATAGATCATAAATGTTTTATGAATGTATTTACTCAGACAGAATTGAAAAAGAGACATAGGAGATGGATGGAATTAATCAACGATTATGATTGCACAATTCATTACCATCTAGGAATGGAAAATAATGTGGTTGATGATTTGTGTCGAAAATGTAATTCTACATTAACATTGTTACGTTTGGACTAATATCCATTGATTAAAGACTTGATGAACCTTGGAATAAAAATTTTTAGTGAAGAAAATTCCTCTGATTTGTTTTAGGTATTAGTGAAATCAGCTCTATCAGATAGAATTATGCATGCACAGAAGGAAGACAGGGAGTTGCAGAAAAAGGTAGAGCTGGTTAAGAAGGGTAATTTTCTGGATCATAAAATTGATAATGATTTTATTTTGATATTTGGAAAGAGATTATTCATGCCTTTTGATTCACAGTTGAAGATTGAGTTGTGATGTGAATCTTATAGTTCTTAGTTTTCAGTTCATCCTTGATGTACTAAGATGTAAAATGATATTCAAAATTATTACTGGAGGGATGGAATTAAAAGAAATATTGTGTACTTTAATGTGAATTGATTTACTTTTCAGCAAGATAAAGAAGGGCAGCAGTTACCAAAAGGGATACATCAGCCTTTACCAGTGCCAAAATGGAAATAAGAAAATATATCCATGGACAACGTTGTGGTATTACAAAAAACATCTCGATTTTACAATGCAATATAGGTTATTGTTGATCGATTGACTAAATATGCACATTTACTTTCTATTTGGGATAATTTGTCCCTAGATCAACATTATCATATGTATATTAAAGAGATATCCAGTTTTAATGGTGTTCCTCGTTCCATTGTATCTGATCGTGATCCCAGATTTACTTATAACTTTTGTAAATGCCTTCAGAAGACGTTGGGTACTGAATTAAATATTAGTACACCATTACAATCTCAATTAGATGGGCATTAAGAATAAAAATTATGATCATGAAGGATATTCTACGTGCTTTTTTACTGGATTACCTTGGATGTTGGGACCCACATATCACTTTGGTTGATTGTTTTTAAAATAATAGTTTTCATTTTATTATACATTTGGCTCCATTTGAGGCATTATATGGGAAGCGATGTCGAACTGCAGCTTTACGGGATGAAGTAGCTAAAAAAGAAAATTGATGGGACTAGAATAAGTAGAAGAGATGAAAAAAGGTCAATTGATTTAGAATAACATGACAATAGCTCAGATCAGGTTGAAAAGTTATGTGAAAAATCTGAGGAAGGATCATTCTTTTGATGTAGGTGATCATGCCTTCCTCAAAGATTCTCCTTGGAAATGGGTGTTGCATTATGGTATGATGGGAATGTTTAATATGAGGTTCATTGCACCATATGAAATCCTAGAGAAAGTTGGATCAATTTCCTACAGGGTATAATTACCTCCATGATTATCCTAGGTACATAGTGTTTGTTGTGTTTCAATATTAAGAATGTTTATGCTGGATCCATCAAATGTTTTGAGTCCAGAGGTAGTTCAGTTGGAATAGAATCTCTCTTTTAAGGAAAACACAATCCATATTCTTGACTGAATAGAGAAAGTGTTACGAAATAATGTAATTAATCAGGTAAATGTTTTTTGGAAAAATTATTTGGATGAAGAGGGAACATGGGAATCTAAAAATTCCATGGAGGATAAATACCCCCACTTATTTAATAAATGAATAAAAATTGTGATGATGCAGTTTCCAAAAGGGGAGAAGGATGTAACATACCTAGTAAATAAATATTAATTCATTTTAATATTTATTAATATTTTTGAATTAAATATTAATTTTAATTTAACATAGATTCTATGTTCGATGGAATACCTGATACGCAACAACAGGTTTCTTTGAAATCTTATGTTTCACACAATACTGAGTCTTATTGAAAATTAATAACATAATATTATTTTAAATGGTAGTTAATTCCAATCAGTTTTATTGGCATAAATGAATAGAACTAACTCAAATATGAATATACATGTTTGTGAAATGTTTTTAGATTTATCTAAAAAATATTTTAGGCTTAAAATAAGAATGAATCCAATTTTAAGCATATATACTCTAACATTCGTTAAAAAGTATATTTATCGCATTTTGATGGAGAACCCTATTTAAATATAGTTTGGTCACTTTTATATATTCTATTTGATAAAATAATATTTTTCTTCAGAATCGGGACATAATATTTTACTTTGGGTAAATTTTTGGTAATTTTCTGATAAAAATCACTTTTAATGAATAGTGAAAAATATTGTATTTTAATTCAAATCATCATTTTCATCTAATTTATTTGTGTGAATAGATTATAATTTACATTTTTTTAATGATTAATTAAAATATATTGTTACCATTTAATATAATGTTTGTCATTGGAAGTAATTTTACCTTGAAATAGGACAAACACAAGTGTCAATCTTTTGAATGTTATTATTTTTAAAAACATTCTATTATTTTGAAAATTGTAATTAATTTTAAATTATTTAATGAAAAATATATAATTTTAATTAGGTAAAATAGACATAATTTTATAATTCAGAATATCATATATATCTTAGGCTGAATTCTTTGTATTTTTCTGAAAAACATCATTTTTTAATGAATAGTGGAAACACATAGTTGTAGTTAAAAACCCAAAATCATTATTTAAATGAAATTTTACCACTTCTCTAAAATGAATTCTGAAAATCTGACATACATGGTTGTTATTAAATAAATAATATTTTGTTTAATAATATTAAAATATTTTTTGTGAATAGTAACTTGTGACGTTTATTTACTCCGGTTAAAGGTAAATAGGGTAATTCATGGTAAAAAATTATTTTAATAATATTAAATTACCCAAACTTGTTTCTTTATCTTATTGGATGATACAATTATGACCATGGGAATCACTGGGTTGATTTTGAGACCCCATGGAGCCACTTACGAGTGATAATGACACTTTATATTAATTAATTTCAAGTAATGACAAAAATGACTAAAACATATATGTTTTAGTAAATGAATTTTTACATGGGTTTATATAAGTTATCTATTCACCTATAATTATTCATTATAATGATAAAAATATTTCCTAAAACATTTTATTTTTTAATAATTTTTAGACATCAAATAAATAAGATTATTTATGACACAATAATGATGTAGAGTTGACCTCATTAACGAACGATTAAAATATATAAGATTATTAAGATTAAAAAAATACCAAAAACCTATACAATTCTTATTTTATGATTTAATTTCAATAAATATTAATCTTATTTTTTACTTTAATTTGTTTTGGTCCTTTAGAAACTAAAAATCATTATATAATAATATAATATTTTCTATCTTTCCAACAAAGCCCCTCCTCCCCTTCTAAAAATCCCTCACCTCTAACCCATTACTCACACCTCTCAAGCCCCTAGGCTCATACAAACCCTACCCAAATAAGCTCTCATGATCGTTCTATTCTAACTAGAATCCATATCTTAGACAGAAATCACTTCAAGAAAGGCTTTTGGTTAAAACCCATGAGAGTTACCCTATTTAAAGTTAACATATTCTCCAAGGTTCTTTTATTTTATTTTTCTTATCCAACCCCCTAAACTCATTTTATTATTTTATTTTAAAAAAACAATAACCATAATATACTAGGTTGTTTTTATGAGAAATATTCAATATACACTTTCACACACCTCCTTCTAATGGGTAATGAACATGTTGTTTCTATGGACGGTGATCTAATGCCTCATTAAATGATGATTGTTAAATCATCTCTTACTACCTCTTATGGTGTCCATTAATTTTGAAATATATTTATATGTGATATATATTATATTTACTATTGTATTTTTAATTTATATCATACCTTTATGGTTTCCTTAATTTTTAAATACGATAATTTCATTTGATGATGTGCAGACTAATGCCCCCTCAAAGTGAGATGACTCATTCATGAAATATGTGGAACGTATAAAGGATGGAGTTATTGAAATTACATATAGTATTATACATTAATTATAATATACCTTTGTATCATTATGTTTTCTTTCCATAAACTATAAAATAGAAATGAATCTTGCATTCATGCGTACGTACGAGTTACCATCTACATGAACGGTGAATTTCTTTTCATACATCCAAATGATATATACTATTATAAATAAATATTTATATATACTGGATATATATGATATATATGATATCTAAATCATTAATATCATTCTAGAGATAATAGAATTTTGACCACCTGGACAACTTGTAATTTTATGAAGTTCACTTTTGAATCAAGTAGAAAATATCTAGAAAATGACCATTATTAACATAAATAATTACATAATGTGTATAACCTGGTAATAAGATATAAAAAAGGGTAATAAAAATGTAAAAGGTTCTTAATAATGTATAAATTATCATTAGTTTATTATTCAGTTTATTAAATAACGAATTCGTAAAGTCTGACATGAGGTAAGGGACATCGTCACAATCTCCTTTCATTGAGGCATATTCTGTTTTATACATGACATTCATTTATATAGTTTACAAACACCATATAATTTTTATTTTATTCAAAGGGAAACTTTTTCTACGATGTGTTTTACTAAACGTCCAAAAATAATGTTTCTTTTTAATATAATTGGTGACAAAAACCTTTTCTGTCACTACGAGTATTATTTGATCTATTGCTTCTTTAACAAGCCATACTATTTCTAAAAGGAAAATAAATACCATATAATCTTTAACATATTTTGGTATTTAAAATGGTTTTGATAATGGATTTTTTTGTCAGTATATTTAAATGATATATTGTGATTCAAAGGTGGAAATTTTATCTTCCCTTCATGTTTTTTTAAGTGTTATGGATATGTTATGGTTATTGGGAATTGTTTACGTTTAAGGGTGGTACTGTGATAAAAATGGGTGGGTGAACCCGATATAGAACTCCAATACATATGGTAATGTGATGGAGGTAAATAGTAATTCTTCTCCTAAGAGATTTCGGGAATATATTGTGATGGGTATTCCAAATGTTACTCCCTACACAACTGTGAATGCTACAATGTAAGTATGTTTTGTATGACATAAGATAGCATTGTGATTTATGTTTTCTATGTGTTATTTAATAATCATATGATTTTATGAGGTATGTAAATATGCTTATGTTATTGTGGACTAATGTTTTCATTCTTTATTTTATAACCCTTACAAAGATTTTAATGCTCATCCAAATTTTTGAAATGTTTTTTCAGAGGAATTAAAGATGTATAGGGTCAAGGATGGGATCAAGGAAAAGTCATGCAGTATAAAACATTGAACATGATAAGACACTTTGTTTAAGAGTTTTTATTTTATGTAAAAAATGGAAACTCTATAGAAGTTCCTACATTGTAATTTTTGAAATGTAATGTAATAGTTATGGCCAATTTCTCTAAAACTCTAAACTTAAAAATATCCTCAATGTGAAGTATTCATTTAATTCAAGATTATATAAATGTTTAAGGATGGGTCCTTTTATAAATATACCCCAGTAAATACCTACGAATAAAAAATCTTAGATAAAGATGATATTTGAAAAGTTATCCCTTACATTATGTCTCATTTGATTCATATGTATCTGAACCACCTATGTAATTATTTGAATAATTTTACTTATTTATTATAGAATAATAATCATTTTATGAAAACATTTATTATCATATTTTCATCTGTTAGTAACTTTTCATTGTTACTCGTTATTCGTGTATTAACTTCTTCATGTTCTTATACTTGTTTTATAGGATAAGTTCTTATAACTATATTTAGAATATATTTATTTCATTTTCAGAATGGTATTAGTATTATATAAATCATATTTATTTATTAAATTAATTTATTTGATCTCTAAATTAATTAAATAATTAAATCCTTAATTTTGTGTAATAATTAAAAATACATATTTTGTAATATAAAACAAAATAATATATGATGATGATAAATCAATTTTCCATTAGAATAATATTCATATTATAATTTTTCTTATAAAACTATCATCATTAAAAATATTTTAATTATTAATTATTAAAAGTTACATATTTAAGTTTTATTAAAATAAAATAAATTAAATGTCTTAATCTCATAAAAAAGGGTTCCCATGGAAACCAAATCGACAAAAGTATGTTTTATGGAATGATATAATCATCCAATTATATTAACACAAGTGTTAGGTTAATTTAATAATATTATTTTCACACCTAATTACATGATTTATACTTTTACCATGTTAAAAATATTTACTAATATTTCTATTCATATTTCTAAAAAATAAAATAAAGCTATTCAAATATTTTGGAACTACTGATTCCAAATATGGAAAATATTTTCAAATATTCAAATCATAGAAGTTGCAGTAATTAATTTATAACAATCGCATTTTTGAAATGAGAAAACGAGTTTTGAATGTTAAAATATTACAAATGATTGAATGGTTCTTACATCTAAATTTAATGTATAATTAATTACAATAACTGACATGATACTAAATAGAAAAATAAAATTTTAATTATACTTTTAAACCATTCAATAATATAATTTACCCATATAAATTTCATAAATTAATAAATTGTTATTTTCAATTAAAATTTAGCATATTTTAAATATTCATCATAACATGAAAGTTATCAAGAAATTATCAGAAATTATTTCAAGGTAAATTTTAATATCATGCATAAAAATAACATGATTATGTTGTCATTTAAATATTATTAATGTGTCCATATGTTATTTTAAAAGTGTTATCCCAATCAAAGGTGTAAAATTAACCATTAAAATTAGATTTTTATATATCTAAAGTGGTTTTATTCATACCATATTACTAAAATATATAATACATGAATATCTAAAATATTTTATTATATTTATAACACATATATATATCATTAATTTCATTTCTAAATGTAATTAACTCAAAAATATAAATATCTATTTATATTTTAAAAAAAATTGATTTCCAATGAAATCACAAGGAATCTTAATATGTTAGTTATACTTATTTCCACTAACCTAATGGCTATTCAATAAAGGTAAATTTATAATATGGTCATCACACCATTCATTTAAACTCACTATTGAATGACAATAATGCTTCGGGAGAATAAAAATTATTCAATGAAATTATTTCTTAATAAACTCTAGGGGTTACAAATACTTTTCCACAAATGAAAATAACTATGAATAACATTAATTTTCGATCAACGTATATATAACCATGGAATAATTCCATAAAAAGTTTTGATATTGAATATATAATGATTACTTTTTTTCATACTATTCCCCCTTTATTTTTATGGATTTGAATAATAAAGTCTTTAGATATTCCCTTAGTTATATTTTGGTGGTATTTATAAACAATAATCGTATATATTCAAAACGAAATGAAGGGAATGTGGATCACTAGATAATTTAATTGAAGTCTATAACTAATGATAAATTGTATTTAAAATTTATTATGTTATAATTTTGGATACATATGGTTTCATTTTTTGGTTATATACTCTAGAGAGATGATATATCCATGGATCCATTAAAGATGTTTGTTATTGATTATGGCCATAGAAAAACCACTATGACTATGATTTTAAATTTTCTTTGTTTGGATAGATATTATTGGTTGTTTTCGAGAAATTTATCAAAGTATTCAAATTCACTCAACTTGTTAATCAAAAGAGATCCATGTTCCATTGTACATATGAATGTGAGGAAAATTTAAATGAATATAAATGATTATTCTCATGTGAGAATGTGTTAGAATTAATATTTAGTATATAAGGGCTATTAAAATGTATTTATTCAATAAAAAATTGAGTATGAATAATTATCATGAATAATGAGTATTTATAGGATATTATTTATTAAAATTGATGGTTCATGATAAAAAGTAAGAAAATCATGACTTGGTGTTAGCTATGTCTATGTTTTTATAAATTATATAGAGAAATTAATATTATGTAGAATATTTTCTTATATATATAATCATTAAAATTTAATGTATATATTCACAATAACTTATTTGAATATGTTTTATAGAAGATATTTTGAATGAATTATTAGATTATGAATACTAAATATATTACAACAAAGGGAAATTAAATCAGGTAGATAATTCATTAATTCAAAAATATCACGTGTGCTTATCTATAATAAGGATTATAAAAGAATTAATACTTATGGATTTGAAAAAGGATACATCATGAAATCATAATGGAATGAGAGAAATTATATTATCCCAAAATTAGTGTTCAAAAATATATTTATGTGAAAATTAATCAGTAATTGAAGGAAGATGTAGTTTTTCCTACGAGTGTGGGAAATGTTAGTGATTTTATGATTGATTGTGAGGGAGTGGATAATGTTTAGGAACCATGTATGTGTTCCATCATTTCCATATTGGAAGTATTTTCTACAAGAATCTCATATTTCATCATTCATTATTCATCCAGGACATAAATTTATGTATACTATTTTAATATAGTATTATATGCTTCATGGCATGAGGAGAGGTACTGGAGAGCTTGTTTCCCTTAGTTTCTTACGTCAACAAGTTAGGTAATAGAGACATAAGTATATGTGGATGCATGAGGAGAGATACTGGAGAGGTTGTTTCCCTTAGTTTCTTACGTCATCATGTTAGGTATTGGAGACATAAGTATATGTGGATGTTATAAGTCCCTAAACATAAAAATAAAATAATACTAAGTTAAATAAAAAAAATCACATTATTGATATTTTTAGGTTTATTGTTTTAAAAACTCATGACATAACTATTATATACCATAACAAATATTACAATGTAGACACTTCTATTCACTATCCATTTTTTTATAAAATGAAACTCCTTAAAATAAAACCTATTTTCTATTTCATCGTAAAAATATTCTTATCATTCATCATGATATCCACTATTCTCTTACCCATACATAAACCTTGTAATGAAATTTTAAAAACATGGGATGTGAACAAATATCTTAATAAGGAACATAGGATAAGGAAATAATAAATTATTCCATCTATACATATAATCCCTTAAAATATAATTCTCAACAATAAAACATAAGCGTGTTAGCATACATCCTGAAGTTTTAAGATTCATGAAAATCATTTTAGTAATTATATATCATAATGGTAACTTGTTTCATCCATATCATAATTACATCATAGCTTTCAAAACATCATAGGGAGTAACCTTTATGGTTATTTTTGGAATACCCATCTTATTATATTCCCTAAATATCTTTGGAGAATCCTTATTCTTTAACTCTATCTTATTACTGAATACATTGGAGAGATATCACAGGCTCACCTAACTGTGGTTTATCACATAACCACATGTATACATTAGAAATGTCCACGAACCATAATATAACCATAACATATATAAAAACCATAATAGAAAAAATAAAATTTCTAAATTGCAATTACAAGTTATAATTAAAATAATTTCACATAATCCATCAATTAGTAACACCATTTCAAATACCAAAATATTGGAAAATGAAATAGGGCATTTATTTATTATTAAAAACATTATGTCTTTTAGAGTAAACAAACTATAAAATAATGGCCACGATGGAGGAATCGTTGTTGTCATCGTGTATGTAAAAAACACAATCCTTTGTACATTTAGTAAAACTATATGTAAAAAAATATACCTTTTGAGATACATTTTATAAAATGAAAACTAAAATGATTTTATTATAACTCAAATAAAAGTAGGTGGTCTAGAACATTATCATATGCCTCAATGAAAGCAGATTGAGATAAAGTCCCTTATATAGGGTCCAACTCTTCACGTACAATCATTATTTTCATATATAATAAACATAGGTTAATTTAAACTTTTTTGATATCCATTTTCAATTATATTATTCCTTTTCTTCACATATTACATGTTATAAAACATACATGATTATTTAAGTTCATATCAGATGTTGGGTCGATGTTCATTGCTTGAGTTGAAAATGAACTTATGGTGAAGTAAATTCACTATGGGGTCAAAATTACGTCATATAAAAAATTGTGTTTATGAAATAATAATCAAATTTATTCATTAATCATAATTTTTAAATCAAAACAATAATTATGTTTATTAAAAATGAACAACATTATAATCCTTGAAATTGTAGACCTTACATTCGCATGAGTAACATCTTCCATTTTTTCCTTGATCATTATGGAAATATATTAATTATAATATGAACATTCCATAATAGTCATGGTATTATAAAAATCATAATAATCTTTTAAATATACGTATATATATTATAAAATTGATATGGTGAATAAAAACGATGCACATCGCTTCGTGGGGGTGATAGTACACACGTACGCACGAACGACATTATCGATTTTATGTTCCTAGAAATTAAAAATATAATTGAAATACATTTATTTTACAGTGATAAAAATATTATTAATATCATATATAATCATTTATTACATCTTTATAACTTTTATAGATAGAATATAATGTAAAACGGTCAATATGGACTCACGAGGTGGTAGTCTGTTATACACACAAACGAAATGTTTATATACCATTTGATGATATTGGGAATGTATTTAGGAGATTATATTAACATAATATCACTAATATATACATATGATACATTATTTATTTTTTATTATTTTTATATGAAAATTTATGGGATTTGGTAGAAGAAATAAAATAAAAAAACAAAAAAAATGATAAATCTCCTTCTGTTTGTCACCATTGAATGACAAATTAACACATCTAAAAAGTATATTATGACTGAACTATGGTATCAATATTATGGGTAGGGATTATATGATGGTATTTTGGAATAATTGACACTAAATAAATGGTTTATAAAGTGATATTTTTAGAGAAGAGTGGGCACATCATTAAATGGGATGGGAGGGGCACCATTGGTAACTCCTAAAATATTAAATTCATATAAATTATTTATTTAGAAATATTAATTATACATGTGAAATGTATAAGAGAATATGAGGATAGATCGAAACCACAAATCCAATAATTTTCAGGGTTGTAAAGATTTTATTTTCAGACATATCTTTTTCATTTTATTATTAACAATTCACTATTAATTTTAATTGCAGTAACACCATTATTTTATTAAGACGTTATAAATTTTACATATATGGGTTAAATTTCACATAATTGAGCAATTAGTAATATTTTAGACCTTATCATAGTCATTTTGTGATTTTAATGTTATTTTAGGCTTTTTAAATAATTTTATAAACAATTTGTTTTAAATAATAATTCAACCAATTTTAATACTATTCATTTCATTGAATTTATATAAAATCCAAACTGAGAGATAACGTATAGAAAAACCATTTTAAACATTTATAAAATGAAATATTAACCTATAAAATTACTTTATGGCATAAAATATATCAATGAAAATTTGTTTTAAGATTTATATTATCATTTATTGCATTCTTCAATCAATACATATATTATTACATCATAAGTGTGTCATAATTAAATTTAAATATTTTCCCCGAAAATTTAAAAATAAATTAACATGATGTGGGTAATATTTTTCTAATTATAAATAATGTTCATAATCAATGGGATCTATTGATTAACTAAATATTAAAATAGTTTTCTTTTATTAAAAACAAGAGGAACAAAAAAGGCTATTCATTGAATATAATATTATAAATGTATTAATGTATTCAAAGTGGATCCAAGTTTTCCTAAAATATATCCAAAGCTTACAATAGTCATTATAATCTCATCCAAATAAATTAGAAAAACTTTTTGGAAACATTTATTTTTTTATAAAAATAATTTTACCTTTAATTACCTAATTTACACTTCACAATGGTAATTAAAATAATTACTGATGTTACAGTTCATATTGTCTAAAAAATAAACAGGGCCAATTTATATAATATGAATCATATTATTAAAATTTTGTGTTCCCTTTTTCAAATTTCAAAACATATATGTTGATGAAATAAATTTAAAATTAATCCATATTGTCAAAATTTTGAAAAAAAGTTTTTTTAAGTTAAAACCATTAAATGTTTAACATGGGTTTATATGTAATTTCAAGGTAAAAATTACATGAAATGAATAAAAATGGATTAAATGATAAAAAATTTAGTTAATTATATTTTAAACCGAATTAAAATATTAATATTTTTATATAATAAAACTAGATGTTTTGTTTGTTGAATTAAAATGCAATATTTTTTCACTATTCATTAAAAATATATTTTTTCTAAAAAATACCAAAATTTAAACCAAATTAAAAATTGATTTCCTAATTTTAAATGATAATTTAATATTTTCATATAGAACATATAAAAGTTAATGGAAAATATTTAAAAAGGACTCTCCATCAAATGGGGATAGAACTACCTTTTAAATATATAATAGTGTTTTAATCCTAAAATTGGATTTATTCTCATTGCAAACCTTTGAAATTTATTATAACAAAGTAAATAACCTTTAATTGAAACATTTTACATAATATATGTATTTATTATCATTCCCACCAATACAACAACAACGAAAAAACTACAATTTTAAATAATAATTTTAAGAATGTATTATTTTTCGATATATCTTAGTCTTCTGTGGAACATAAGATTTCAGAAAAATTCATTATTGTGTGTAGGGAACACTATATGAAAATGAATCAATTTTAATGTAAAATTAATATCTAATTCAAATATATATATATATATATATATATATATATTAAAATTATGTTTCCTTAAATTACTAGGTATGATAAAAAATTTACAACAATTACCCATTATAGAATTGAAATGGGAAAATATCACCATGGATATTTTTCATAGGACTCCCATAAACATATAATCGGTATAATAATATAAGGATTGTAGTTGATCAACATATAAAGATAACATTGATTATCACATTTCGTTAATATTTCTCTCTATATCATCTTTCATAAATTTATATTCAGGAAGTGTTAAGGTTTCATGTAGTATCACATTCTATTGTATCTGATCTGAAACCATGTTTTAAATCAAATTTTGATAAAAGTATTCTGCTACATTTGGATATGATTTTCAGTTTTATAATTTGATATCATACTCTAACATAATTTAATTATTATTGAACCATTCAAACACTAAATAATTTTTTGAGATATTTTTTGATGGATTTAAATAGTGGTTGGGATTAACACCTTCCTCTATTTTTGGTTTCATATAAAAATTGTTTTTCTGAATAAATTTAATGTATATGTATTAATATTTCTATGTCAATATGTGTATAATGATAATGATATAGATATATGTTACTTAATCAAATCTATTGGGGCCTAAGAAATTTTTGAAATTCTATAAAAAGTAAGATCCATTTTGAAAATTATCAATGTAGCTTAGATTTGACAGAAAAGATGTGATTAAAATCATTATCGTGATCACGAATTTGAGGCTTGGGAGTATGAATTTATATGAATTTCCCCCTATTATTATTTTATAATATTTTGGAAAAATGTCAATTTCTGCCCCATGTATATTTCCCAATTCAATATTCTTGATTCAGTGGAGACTGTTTCTTATTGCTCTGGGCTTCCTTCGAAATCCTCTTAAGTCCACTATTTTCTCAATGTATCTCTATTTAGGAAGCCAAAATTTGATCTTTCGTATATACGAATCTCGTGATAATACCATTGGATTGTAATAATTATTATAATGAATAGTTTTTGGATATTTTGTATCATGGAGAGAACGTGTTACAAAATAAAACCACTCACCAAGTCAATGTTTTATGGTGATACAATCATCTTGGAGAAGCTACATGTGAATATTTAGATATGATGATGTAATTGTATCCTTTGTTTTTTATATAAATTTTATATAATTTTTAAAGAGAAATTCATTATAAGGGGTGTATAATGTAACACCCCATGATTTTACAAAATAGGTTTTTCCACAAATACTTAACACATTCGATAGCTTACATTACACACTACCATAAGTTTTAAAAGAACACAACATACTATCAATATTTTAATTTAAAAATGAATCTTATAATATTTATGTTAATATTAGAGGTTTGAATATTAATTTTTTTTAAAAAAATTATAATATCTTTCAAAAGATAATATATATTTGTAAAAAAGTATATAATTTTTAATAACGTTTAACAATCTTTTAAAATAACATTTTCATAAAAAAGGTTTTTATTTATATTTGTGAGTAAATAAGAAATGTAATTTTATATTCTTTTATAAATAATATTTTAAAATAATAAAATAAATTTCATAAATAACCATGTAAAAATAAATTTAGGGTGACTTTTTTGATAATTTTCAAAAAATATTAATGGTTTGATGAATATTAAAAAATATTGATTTTTTCGAAAAACTGCAATTTTCTTTTAATCAATTAAATATTTATCATTTATTTAAAAAATTTCAAATGAAATTTTTTTTCAACTATGTTTTTATTAATACAAATATATTTAATTTTATTAAATTCATGATGATTTTTTACATAAATAGTTTGTATACATAAGCAATAATCTCTTTGGAAAACCGTTTTTATCACATTTATGGTATTATTTTTCAATTAAAATCATCCACATATAGGAATTTAATTTGGAATAATATATTATTTATTCAGAATTATTATAATTAATTTTATATAATACATTAAAATAAATTTTAGGTTATAATGAAATGTGTAAACAAAAAAAATTAAATTGCATGGATAATGTTAAAACGAGGTTACTGGGGGTTAAATTAATAAGAAAAGGGTTAAAATGGAATAATTGTACAATTCATGTTATATTGAAATATTTCAACCTTATATCATATAATTTTTTAATAATATATTTTTTATTGTTTTTTCTTATTAAAAACATTGGTATAAAATAATCTTTTCCAAAATTCCATGCATGTCATCTCCCCCCATTTAAAAATGAGAACCCATTCTCTTCAACAAATAACACTTAAAATCCATTTGTATAATTAAATACCAATAAGAATAACATACATTAATTCATATACACTTCGTAGTATTGTTATTTTGAGTTGTAAATCCTCTTAAGAAGTCTTTGGGTGAAAACCTAAGGATGTTGTCCGAAGAAGACGTATCATTCGTAACCAATGGTTTTTGATTTTTTTCTCTTCAACCTTAATCAAAAATTTCACAAATAAGTTGATATAATAAGGTTGTTATATTCAATATAATGATATTTTATTTTGTTAATGGAACACACAATACCTATATCTTCCTCTATAAAATGGGAATTAGACCCATAAATCATGTGTATGGTGTACTACTATCTCACGAACCAATTTAAAATGTTTTCAATCACGACCTCTAAGATATGGGGATAATTATTGATCTAATTTATAAATATTATATCTATTATATATTTATAATCATTTAATTTTTATATCGCTTATACTTTTATACCTTCCTATCCTTCGAAAAACAAAAACCTATCCCTTGAAAACATGTGGACTATCGCCTCAATGAAAAATTGTGATAGATTAATCAAGTTACATTTACATAGACTGTAATAATGAAATATAAAATTAATATATTTCATATATGTTATTTGATACATATTATTTATAGGTTAGTATTAATTAATATATCATATGTAAATCCATTGAAAAAATAGAAAAAGATTTCATTCTTATGTATGACCTACCATCACTATAAATAGTGTAATTAAATTTTCAATATCTATATTTTATGAATGAATAAAAATATCTATATAATGATTACAAATGATATTTATATAATGGTTATTATTTCCCAGATTATGTAAATATAATCAATTTAGAGGGACCAAAACTCACAATTCGGATCATACATCAAATAGAAATTTGATTTAACTGAAAATTGGTTGACAAACAGGTGGATACAGGTTATAAGTAAATAATATATTGTATGATATATATGATTATTGATTTGGAATATTTTTATATTAAAAAATAATTAATTTACAATATATTCAAGTTTGTATGATGAAATTTATGAAATGAGGTAATAGATTTGCATCTCATTTTTATTTCCATGGAAAGAATTCCATATTCACCACTAAATTCATTTATGGTTTATATAATACACCAAAATTTATTTTATTTTTATTCTCATGGAAATTTTTGGATTAAAATATCTATATAATTTATATATTTAATGGGTATTATCATTCAACAGATACAAGTGTGGTAATGGTTTTATGATATAAAATCATAGTTTATTAGTATTGATAATGATTATGTTTATAATGATGAAATTATATGATCTACCTCTCATGAAATAGATATATTTTCTTCTCATATTTTTGAATAATAGTATTAAATATTTTCCTTTGATTTTCCCTATTTTATGTTCATTATAGGTTGAGATAATGTTATTTTGTGAAAAATTTACTTTTGTAAGAGGTCTGGAAAGAGGTAATACTTATAACCATCTATTAATCAAATAAAGAAACATACAAGTTGTGAAAGGGGTCAAACAAATAGGATTTCCCCCTTTAAAAATACTAATAATCATAATACAAAATATCATTACAGTAATTAGAGTCACCATCAGAACCCCACTCATATAGAGACTACTCCTGATTTAACATCATAAGATGATTTTCATCCATATTTATTGACACCATTAATGATGATCTAGTTGGCATGCTCTTCAGAAGATGGTAATAGTATTTCACGGTTCTTCTCATGGGGGAACAAAGGTAAAATCCTCAAAATCAGTCATCCATTCCTCATAGTTAAGAAAACATCTTTGAAGGAGATATATCAACTATTTCCCGGAGTTGGGGTGCCACTAGTTCCCCTTTCATCATCATATTCATTCCCTCATTTCCCAGAAACATTAGATGACTTCTAGAGGATACAAAATTTCTTAGTGACAGTAATTGTTATCCAATGCCTCATTTTCATTTGAGTCATCAAATAGAGAGGGAACATTTATTATTTCTTCTATTGAGGTAACTACCTTAACCAAATAAATTTGTAAATTAGAAGGTCCACTATGAGATCAATCAGGAGATGCATCAATTATCAATTCTTTGCCTTTTGAAATAGACCTATTTGAATCTGGCATCCCCAAAAGCAACCAAACATCCACACTGGGAAATGAATCATTGAGGTGGCCACTATCCTTATTGGTAGGTTTTTAATAAATATGATTCTTTCATTTTTGGATTTCATCAACAAAAGTTTTCAGGGAAACTTATAATCCCACACTCTTTGCAAGAAATTTTTTTTCATCATAGTTCCATAGATTGTCCAACATCCAAACGTTCAATGAAAACGGGGTGATTTTTACATATTCAACACTAATTTGAATGTTATCTGATGGAGTATAGAGGGTCACCTTATCAATAAGAGTAGAACCGAGGTCATATTCCCCCTACATTATATATAAGTGACCAAACAGAACATCCTTAATATCCTTATAAAGATGAATAAGAGGCCCAATTGCTATGAAAATATCATGCAGAATCTTCAGATGCCAAATGACCCAGTTAAGACCATACAATTGAATCCAAAACTAAGAAAGAGAATTTACAATATGAGTGAAATTTAAAACCAATTACCATTCATGTAGATGAATCCAACCATGTTTCAGTAATAGTCAACCAATGCTCCACAGATAAATCTACAAGTCATCTGATAGAAAAATTAAGTGAAAAAATGCACAACCAACAGACACAAATTTATAATTGGAAACACACCAAAACATCGAGATTATTTGTAAAAAATCATTAATAATCCGTAGTCTTGCACCATTCAACATGAAAATGCACACAATCAATGAGTTTTTACCTATTTCTAATCCCTAAGAAAGCGCTGCGGGAATGGCCTCAACATGAGAAGGTAGTCCATTACCGAGTATGATTACTCTGAATGGCCCGAAGGCCTTCTTTTTAATTTTAGTATAGATAATCCCACTTTTAAGGGTTTAAGGGGAACCCCTACATAACCCGTAGGCCCAAGGCACAAGGCTCGACATGACCCTCAATAAATGACCTGAAGGCCTAGAGGCATGCCATGCCCATTACATGACCCGTATGCCCAACCCACTAAAACTGCCCCTCGCTAGTGTATTTCAAAATTGATCACATTAGCTCCCCACCATACATTGCTGATCAGGTAGTACTTCCTTGTACAAGTTTCATGGTGCCTGGTCCCGATGGCGGCTGTCATACCCTCTCATTCTTCCAAACCGGTTAGCTCTGCCTTTGGTGGCTGCTACTCCGGTTTCTTTGATCCTCTTCTAGAGTCTGTTCTATGAGAACTGGGCTACTCCATGGTCTACGTGACCTGAAGGCCCTATGGCCTGAAGGCCTTTGATGACCTGAAGGCCCTGGAGATCCGTAGGACCAAACCGGTGGCAATTAAGAGATGACTTCCTCATCGCTGCATCAATTTTCACCTTACCAGAAGTGATCTGAGAACACCTATATGGAGCCTCTAGGGAACATGAGACCAGTACATTTAATGAACAAACCATGCCAGATAACAATATCCCCAATCCGGTAACCGAAACTATTGTCGATTAATTTTCGGCCTTGTTGGGCGGGATCACATTGACCGATGAACCGCAGTGACTATCATAGATATGCGAATCACCGATTTGAGGAAGGGTGGAGACCATCAATGTAGGAGTCATCAACTTAGCACTTATGACTTCAGTTGGAGGCTACTTCACTGAAAACGCCGAAAAAACATCCCCAGATGGGGGTAAGTGCTTTTAACCAAAGTAATAGTGGATTTCCATAATAAAGAATCCCCATAATCGTCCATCTAGGACGAGAAAAGACACTTGTTTCTTAATCATCATATTTCTACTTAAAATAATCTATGTTATTTCTCTATTTTTGTCAATAATAAACTATCTTAACTATATATTTTTTATAAAAAATAATTTAAAACAGTTTAATACTCCCAAATTATTGAATAAGGAATTTTATAACTGAGATTACTTTTTTAAAAAAATTGAATTAAATTTTCTTATCTTTTTTTGGTGACATACTTTTAAATTTTTTTCTAAAATGTGAAGGTAAATTTCATTTTAACATGTATGAAATGAATATATTTCCACATTGTTATGACTAAACAATGATTTAAAGAACTATTTATTTGTTTCCAATAATATTATCAATGACATTTTTTTCCCCGATATTTGGTAATTTTTATATATAAATTATTATTATTTCAAATTAAGAATGGTAATTTACTCAAGAAATATTTCTTGTGATCTTTAAATATTTATTTTCCATCAATGATTGAATCCTTTAATATTTCATATTTTTTACAGTGGATATGATATAATGGTACCGTAAATTTTTATTTTATAGATGGTTTATAAATATGTAGAACATATGTTTAAGAACAACAATCCTTTTATATGGTAAATTCAATAATGAATTGATAAAGATATTATGAAAGTTAATTCTTTTCAATGGGTCATGATATGATGATGTGTTTATTAATCATAATTACTTTCATGGGTTATCATATGACCAATGTTTTATGATATTTTGGAACACATCTATATAATTTTCATTATGTGATGGGTTGCCTATGAATTATATATCCCTCTAATGTATTGGTTAATGATTGATACTTCATGAGATAAACAGGACTGTAATTGGGAGTGGACGCACTTTAATGAGGGTATCTATCAACTATGGTAGTATTTTGTGGGATCCATGCCTACTATAATGGTATAGGGAGTGAAATCATTTTTCTATGATATCCTTTGACATAGTCCTTAACTACGTTATTTTTTATTATTATCTATATGATACAGTGCTATGTCTTATTCCCATGTCATATTCTCATGTCTAATGTTCATTTATTCCATTAGGATTCATGTCTTTTTAATTACTCTTATTTTATCCCTGGATACATATTATTATATATGATATGCATCATATGGTTTTCAAATGTTATTATCATGTTCTCATATTCTTATACTCAATATTATGTTGAAAATTCCTTTTTTACCCTAAATAGGCATCTGACCTCACCCATTATTTTCGATATTTTCCCAAGGTTATTAATAATGGTATTATATTGGATATGTCAAAGAATTTTTCTATTTATGAAGGATATAGTGGCATATGGTGAAGAATCTATGTGCTAAAAAAGGTCAATTAGTTTTTAATGTGACCTTTTTCAACTTGGTTTATTGTTTAGAATAAACTATTTCATTACTTATTTGATATGGACAAAATAATTTACAACATTTCATTAAATATTTTGGGATTCCATTAAATATGAATTTATTATTGTAGGGTGAAGTGGGATTTCTATGAAATAAGAGATTATTAATTTTTATGTACGGTTTAATAGTATTTGATCTACTTGGATTAGAATATAATTCATTATGGAATTTGTACATAATTATATTAATTAGGATTTTTCTATGTATACAGTTTGGTTCTTACTCAAAAAACCTTCCGTCCCAGAAGAAATCGTATGCTAGTTTGACCCATTCATTATATGAGACCCTAAATAGTCAACCATGGATGAGAGATCCAACCCAGTCTAATCCAGGAGGCATCGTGGTGGATGTAGGTGCACACCCAATGGAGAGAATGAAAAATGAAGAGTAACCACTGTACGAGATGACATGGTAGAATAGGTAGGTGGCAGTACAAGGTGCTACTAGGGAGTCATGTATGTGTAACAGGTAACTATTGGTTGTGGTCTAGATACATTCCTTGTATTATATTGGAGAAGAAAACTAAGAGGCATTATGATGGGGGATTGGGCCATTGTAGCTCTAAATGACCTGTTTTGATCCAATCTATTCAATAATTCATATGGTCTATCTGATCTCTTCATCCATGTTGTCTTATTTTTAGAACAATCAAAGAAGATCAATATGTTTGGATGTCTGCATACTATTTTCACATAATTATGATTCTATAATTCTATTAAACTCTTGAGGATTCTAAAAATCGTAATGATATCAAAATCACATGGAACCCAATTTTCTTGTGTAAACTATGATTGAACAGATGAAATTTATAGAGTAGTAAATACTATTTTTATTATAGATGGTGTTCTTTTGGAGTCATCAAACAGAGATGATTTTTTATAGTGGAGGTGAAAACATGTTCAGTAAGTTGTGTAGTGTCGTATAAATACAGAAGGTTGAGCTCATTTACAATGTACATTTTATCACTTAGATAAGTGATAATAAATGAGAAACAGAGGCATATAAATTCTCTGGTTCTCATAAGGTATATGTTCCATTGATAAAATTCTGGCATGAATAAGTATAAGGCCATGTAAATTAAACTTTTTCTTTGATCAATCATATTTCTTCACGAAAAAACATGTTACAAATACAATTTTGGATAGATCTATGTAGCATCTCACAATGTTTCATTATGAACCCAGAGAACTGATGTTTTAAATTTCTCATGTAAATGCTTTGAATTATGAAAGATTATTTTTCATGAAAGATGTAATCTCATCCAGTTCATTTGTATGATCTATGTGAATGCATTGTATTTGATCTTGAGAATCCTATTTATTTATACAGTACATGCATGAGGATTTCACAATGATTAAGTAAGTGTTTACTATCTATCTGTATCATATAATATTGATGAAATATTATTGTGGGATATGTGTGAATATGGTATGTGAAGGTGTAACAAGAATGAGGAAGACTAAAATCATGGCCCATCTATATATATTCATATATTCATGAGTATAAGACATAGAGTTAAAATTACACCGGACGAACGAATAATGTGAGGATGTCTGTGAGTGATGGAATAATTTTTTATTTTCATTAATTAAGAAACAAAATGTGAATGTGATAAGATTAATGACATTCATGTTTGGACATAGGGTTGGATTCATATATATTTTAGAATACATTCTTGATCTCATGGAAGTGAAACCATATTAAAAGGTAGTATAATGAGTTTCCTGAAATATGAATGTATTATCTAGGATCAATAATAAATGTGTGGAAAGTGTTTTGATAAAGGTTGAAAATTATTCATAGTATTATACTGAGTGGTGTTTAAGTTGAACAAGTCCAATAGATCACTGCATCATAAGCTAGTGGATATCAAAGACCTATACACAATATTTATTCATTGAGGAACTCGTTTTATTCTAATTAAAATAACATTATATTTTTAGGATTTATCTCAAATGGAAGGAGTTAGTATAATGAAAACTGGTGAGATTCTAGTCTAGAGGACTAATTGGGAGATAGAACATGGTAATCATTAGTGATTAAAGATTATGGAGTCTATTTGTCAAAAAAATTTGTAGTTTTTCTATACTTATTATCACATTAATTATTACTTGGGGTGAAATATGTGTCTTATACTATTCAGAACATATCAAAGACATATTCAACTACATTGGTGATGAACCTTGTAGAAATTTATGTGTTCATTTTCAGTGATTTCAGTTATTTTTATTTCAGAATGTTGAGACTCAAAATAACGAGGGATCAAGACATTAACCAGTCACATAGGTTGATTTGAAAATAATAAATTGTAAAAAATACATCATTGATTCACCCCTCCCCCTCTCAATGATATATCTTAACCTAGATTCATTAAATGGTATTAAATAAGGATAATTATTCTAAATGTATCCAATCATTAAGAAAAATCTATTGATAAAGCGTTTGAATTCTTTCAATAACAGTTGTGTATCTTTCATTGATGGAATGAACTATTTTTGATGGAATAAGAGAATTATTCTATATCTTCTTCCATAAGGCCTTGAAGATAGTGATGTTATAACAGTTTTTTTATTCTACCAAGAGTATATAATCCAATGAAACATGTTGATAATACCAATATTGATTTAAATTTAAAATCCAAAAATGATATTCCTTCATCTTTATCTCATAATGTACTCAAAAATGTAACAAGATTAAAAAAAGGTATTGTGGATTTAAATGAAGATTATATATAAACGGAATAAGAATATCAATGAATCCATAAGTAAAATCATGAAAGTTATAATTTATGATATTATAATGGATGGTGATGACATTTATGATAGATATGATATCAGGTTGAATGAGATTGTATTCATATCTGTGGTTTTAGAGATACATTAGAATTTTTTTCTACTTTGAAAAAAAATTATGCTTCAATTTTCTATGAGATTTGATCCATATATTTAAACCTTGGAAGAAGTTAGAGACATGTCTCTTTATGAATCACATAATACAAATCTCATTTATGAGATAAGAATATAACCCATGTTATAAATGAATAATAAATAGGAAATGTATTTCAAATAAATTAAACATCCCAAGTTGAAGAAAAATAATGAGTAAACATTCTTAGATTCTTATTAAGATTATCCCAGTGATATTTATTATAAAATATTAATGACCTTCATTTATAAAAAATTTATAAAAAAATGTGGAAAATTTAATGGTCTGAATTCTTCAATGTGATGTAATTATGGAGAAATTTGAAATTTTATAATTTATTGTCCAATGATTCATTTTCATGATTACTGAAGAAATAATGACAAATAATATTACATTTAAATAATATTAAAAAATTAATGAAATACTAATGGTGTAATGAATAGAAAGTTCTCAATGATGTATAATGAATTTCAGATGAGTAGAAGAGTAGATGCAGACTTTCTCGCATGGACTGAATCAGAATATGATGGTTAAACTAAAAATTATAAAACATTCGAAGCACAATTTAAGAGACAAGTTGATTCTTTAATCTGTGATTGGTAAGAAAGTTAAATCTATCAAGAGTACATACTGATATCTGAAAATGTATCGTGTCATCATTAAAAAAATCTACTTGAGAAAATAATAAAACTACTATGGAAAGATAAAAGTAATGAAAACAATAAAGAGAATGATCTTATTTCAGTGATGAATACATCCAAGCTGGAAATTGTGGAAAATGGGAAAATCATGACTAATCTAAATGGGAAACTCGCTAAAAAAGGAATATAACTAGGTCTGACATAGTATATGTATCTTAATATGGAAAACACTTTGAAAATGATAGAAGATTTTTTTCATTATGAATTTCATGTCTATAATAAATTATTGAAATCTACTATGAATATAATTCCAAATAAGAAGGTATAGGTTAGTTATAACATTAAAAGTGAAACTAAATTTGTTTGATAAAGTAGTGGATGTTCTAACATAAATACATGACTAATATGAAATGGTGACGATATTAAAGACTTAAGTTTGTTTGGAAATTAATTTTTTCAAAGATTGATGTATAATAAGAAATGGAGTGTATCTAGAGAGTGTGTAATTTATAACCAACAAACATTTTTGGAATTTTCAATATGAACCTTCATATGATAAAATTGGTGTTCTAGTAAATTTAGGTACAAGTCCAAAAATTCATGGTTAATACTTCACTTCCAAATAATTATTATCGACAAAGGGAGAGAAATTATAAAAATAAAACAAGAAATTCTATGATAAGAATGAACTAACATTTAATGAATAATTTTTCATGGATAAATCAACATGTCAATCTATTCAATATTATCTATATTGACTAAATAAAATTGATAAAATATGTGGTCAATAAGGTAATTTTGATAAATTATATTTGAAAACACATCTAAGATTGTTAATAGAGATGGAAAAGAAAGGAAATTTCAATTAAAAGAAATGATATCTAACAATTTTAATCAAACAATTTTTTTCGTAAGAGAAATTAGATAAATATTTTGAATTTCATGAATGGATTCCAATTTCTATCAGATCTATTGAAACTATCTAAATAATCAAAGGATGAAAAAAGACATAATAAATCTAATGGAAGACATGTGGTCTCATAAAATTTGGTTGATTTATTTCAACAAAAAAAATAAGAGGGGAGAAAAAATGTAGTCAAGTCCATGAAGGCTCAAAAAATTGTTAAAAGAAATCTTCCCATGAAAATATTTGAAAAAATAAAGCCTTTGATTGATAAGAAACTCCGAGTCTAAATTTTTCATAGAAACTATGAGGTCCCACCTTATTCCATTTTTTGATATAATAATGGAGGGAATTGATGGAGAATTTTGAGGATATAACTTCTGGATAGATTGATTAAATTTTTATTTACAGTCTCTATTAAAATTTATGAAATTGATTAAAATTGTGCATCCCTGAAGGGGTATCAATCTTGAGAATAAAAATAAAAAATTTGGAAAATTTTAAAAATATATATTTAACAGCATACAAATCATATTTCATCCCTTTTTTATAAATTTATTATCATATCAATTAATTTTTATTATATAGATGAGCATAAAATAAAATACAAGGGAATTTTCTTCTTTTTACCTAAAATTTTTGATGTGTTTTTTGAAGTGTGTGCATGATTTATAATTTTATTGGAAAATGTGATTATATTCTACCCCTTAAATGAGACTTGAGGTGTTCTAGAAATTATTTCACGTACATGTAATTTTATATAAAACTAATACATCCCTAAATATGTTTCTCATGTTTTATATAACTGGTACACCGTTATGGACAGAGAATTGATTAACAACAGGTTGTTTCTAAGGAAAAAAATGTGATATTTTTCATCTCATTAAAGAGTTTGTGACATTTTCATATAAATGAGATGGTCGTTTATTCCGGAGAGAAATGAAATGAATTTAATCCATTCATATATTTTGTTTTTTGGTTTTATTCTCAACTTGGAGGAGGATATATCATATACATTTAAATATATTGTGAATTAACAACAATTGTATATGGGATGTTAAATAATACATGTAGTTTTTTGATGTAACAATTTTTTTCAATTTTTTGAAAATATGAGAATTTAATTCATTTTTAATGCGATTATTTTAGATATGGTTGGATTTTCATAATAATTTGTTTCATTTCATATTTGAGTTTGAAAAACTTTTTAGAAAATTTCGTGGAAGATTCAATGATTCCATGAAATATGTATTTATTATTGCATGAAGGTGTGTAATTTCATTACAAAATAAGATTCTTAATTTGTATAAATGATTGTAGATTATTTGGGGATTTTCATAGAATTTATATCATGTTGGTATCTGTTTTTTATTACATTACAATAGTTATTTATGTATATAATTCAGGTTCATACTCAAGAAAAATATCCAGCACAGAATCAACCCATATGTAGCACAACCCATGCATTTTTGTGGACCCCAAAGGGTCAATGTTGATAGTCGGAGCTATAGTAATCCAATCCAAAAGGAGGAATGGTGGGCGGAAGAGCACAACCACATGGGTGAATGTATAGACGTCATAAACACAGTGTGAGGTTGCACAATGGAGAATGTATCATGGGTACATTGTAACACCCCAGGTAAATAAAGATTATGACATTTTTATATTTATCTATATTTGTGAATGAAATATTAATATTACTTTAAAGGTGATGTTATACTCGATGGCGTACGCAACATGCAACAATGTGTTTCTTGGGAAGCTTACGTTGCACTCTAATAATAAAATATAATTATTTTAAATAGTAGTTAACGCCTAGCCGTTGTAATGGTGGGAATGAACATAACTACCTAAAAAATGATTATATAAGTTTGTCAAACATTTTTACTCTTTACAATAAATGTTAGAGGATTAAAAATGTGAATGAATCCAATTTTATGCGTAGACATTCTAATATTCTTTAAAATGTTGATTAACCGCCTTTTGAAGGGGAACCTCTTTTAAATCCACTTTTTGAAAATTTTATGTGTTATATTTGACAAAATAAAATTCTTATTTATAATCAGGACATCGATATTTACTTTGTTTAAATTTTTGGTATCTTTCGGATAAAGTTCATTTTTTAATTAATAGTGAAAAATGTTGTATTTTAATTGAAAACCTCTTTTTAATCTAGTTTATTTATATGATTAGATTATCTTTTGGATTGTTTTTTTAGTAAAATTATAATATATTTTATACCATTTAATCCAATAGTGGTCATTGGAATTAATTTCACTTTAAAATTGGACTTAAACTAGTGTCAATCTTTTGATACTTATTGTTTCATAAAAACATGATATTTTCTCTGAATGCGTGAATTAATTATAAAATTAATTAATGAAACTTCTATGTTATGAATTTGGTAAAATATACATCATTTTTGAATTCGGAATATCACATATAGCATAGGGTGAATTTTTTGTATGTTTATGAAAATCGCCAATTTTTTATGAATAGTGAAACCACAAAGTGGTGGTTACAAAATTTGATTTTTCGTTTAAATGGGACTTTACCACTTCTATGATTTGAATTTCAAAAATCCAATTTAAATGATTTTAACTGTTAAGTAAAATTTTGTACAATGGGATGAAAATAATTTTTGATGAAAAGTAACTTTTATATTTTATTAATCGCGATTAAAGGTAATTAGTTTGATTTAGGGTAAAAATGATATTATAAAAAAATGAAAATATATTGACACTTGTCCTAACCCTATTGGATGAGTTATGGCCGACCAAGACAACCCATGGGTCGATTTTTGGTACCCCATGGATCCACTTGGGTTTGATAATGACATTTATGCCTTTTATTTAAAGTTAAAATAAAAATGTCAGAAACATGATTTTTTTTACTAAAACAATTTTTACATGTGGTTATACTAGTCAAAATTTTGACTATAAATAGTCATTGGAATTCTAAAACGATTTCCTACATCATAGTATTTTTTTTTATAATTTTTAGACATTAAATAAATTAAATTCTTAATGACATCATAATGATGCAGCGATGACCTCATTATTTAACGATTTAAATAAAATGGAAAGATAATGAAAAATCTAGGACCTACACATGTCAAAAACCAATTTTATGGGTGGATTTATAACCCTTATCACCATATCCTCGAAACACATTAATGTGGGACCATTAAAATCCTAATACCATTTGAAAATATAGTAACATTTTATACGTTGCCAAGAGTGCCCCTCCTCTCCTCTTATAAAAGGCCCCCACCTCTACCACCTAACCCACACCTCTAAAGCCTTTTGTTCGGCCAAGCTCTGATCATTTTGTCTCTCCACATCCCTCTACTCATCTTATAAGCCTTAAATTAGGCAGGAAGCTCTTCAAGAAACTCTTTTGGTTCAAACCAAAGGGAGTTACCCAATTTTAAGGTAACATCTTCACTTGTGCTCTTTTGTTTTATTTTGCTTCTCCAACCCCCTAAACTATTTTTATTCATTTATTTTGTAACAACTCCAGTATCTTCAATATACTAGGATGTTGTTATAATAATTATTCGAGCTAAACTTACACACACCTTCATCTAATGGTTAAAGAACATACTGTTTCTGTGGATGGTGAATTTCTGTCTCACGAAACGATGATTGTTCAACACTCATATAACACCTTCAAAGGTGGCCATTAATATGGCACTATGTTTATATATGATATATAATATTTTTATGTTTTACTTAAGCTTCTTTATTTTTCATTTGTGGCATACCTTTATGGCTTCCATTATGGGTATACGTGATATCTTCATTTTAGAAAGTGCGGACTACCGACCACTCAATGTGATTTGATTCGTTAATGCCATATGTGGGATGTATAAAGGATGGATTTAAAGTTATTATATATGATGTTATAATGTAATTAAAATATAAATTTATATAATTATTTTTTTCTTTCCATTAAAGTATGAGATAGAAATGAAAGTAGCGTTCATGCGTACGTATGGCTTACCGTCTCCATGAACGGTGCATTTCATTGCTTATCCTCAAATGTAATGTACTATTATAAGTACATATAATAGATATATATGATATATGATACATCTAAAGGATTAATATAATTCTGTAATTAAAAATATACACATCTCTCATTTAGTTTTAATTCCATTAATATGACATAGAAATGAAAGTTGTGTTCATGCATACGTATGGCTTACCGTCTCCATGAACGGTGCATTTCATTTCGTACCTCTAAATAATTATTTAATATTATTAATACATGTATATGCTGTATATATATGATATATACGATATCGAAATCAGGAATTTTATTCTGGATATAAATAACCATTGACCACACGAACAACATGTAATTGTAAGAAGTCAACTTTTGACTTAAGAACCAAATATCGACAAAACAAACATTATTAAATTAAATGATTACATAATGTTTATAACATGTCAATAATTTATATTAAAGGAATAATGAATGTGAAAAAGGTTCTTAAGAAAGTATAAATTAACTCAAGTTTATTATTCAGGACGTTAAATAACGATCAAGCCAAGTCGGACCCGAGGTAAGGGATCCTACTCCTCTCTTTCTTTTTAAGTACGCTCTTTTATGTCATTCATTTTAATGATTAACATTCTTGTTATTGGGATGTTATTTTATATTAATCTTACTATAATTTTTATGTTCGTATGATGAGAGACCCTATTCTCTTTCATCAATCCATTTTGGAAGTTTTTAGTGGCACCATTAGGCTGCCGAATTTTCGTAAGAGATCTAACCTCTCTCTTTCTTTTTAAGTACTCTCCTTTATGTCACTTATTTTAAGCTTATCTTTGTTATGTTGGGGGATGTTATTTTATATTCCTCTTTCTATAAACTTTATGTTAATATTATGATATACCCTATTTGATCTCATCAATCCATTTTTGTATGTTTTATGTGGCGCCATTAGGCTGCTGAGTTTTCGTAAGGGATTTTTCATCTCACTTTTATTCCCATGAGATTTATGCCACATTTGCCACAATTTACTTTTAGTGGTGTTTGTACTGCCCATTATTTTACTCATTGTGTAATATACTTTCATTTATGAGTATTTACATAAATTTGGTATTGTCCTTCTTTCACGGGGTGTATGTTTTGAAAGATACCCATGTCGGTAAGGGAACTTTTCACCATCCTATTTTTAAAAGACTTTTTTGTTATGTATTTTAATTCACATACTATTATGTTGGGAGATGTTCTTCTCTATCCTTATTGATTTAAATTTTATTTCCATGTGATGAGATACCCTTTTTATCTCTCATCAACTCATTTTCTGAATTTTTTAGTGACGCCATTAGGCTGTCAAATTTTTGCAAGGGAACTTCTTAACAAAATTTTCATTCTTTGGGATAAAATTATACTCCTTGAATATGTCGTTCTATGAATATGTATGAATAAACTCTGATTTTTTTACACTTAATATCCACTTATATTTGGTGTATTCATTTGTCACACATAATTATGTAATTGATTTATCCTTAAACAAAGGATATCATCTTTGTAAGGGACTTCATCTCAATCTCCATTCATTGAGGCATATTTCGTTTTATACACAACTTTATTTTATACGGTGTATAAACCCCTTTGACATTTACTTTTATACAAAAGGACTCTTTTTCTATGAATCGTTTTACTAAACGACAAAAAGGAATGTTTATTTTAACGTACGCGGTGACAACGACCTTTTCCACCACTACGAGTATTATTTGATCATTGGCTTCCTCAACAAGCCGTAATGTTTTTAAAATAAAATAATTACCATATACTCTTTTATGTATTTTGGTATTGAAAATGGTTTTGATAATGGATTCTATTATGTCAATATATTTAAATGATATATTGTGATTGAAATGTGGAAATGTTACCATTCCTTTATATTGGTTTTATGTGTTATAATTTTATAGTGGTACTTGGACATATTACGGGTGGTTATGTGATAAACCATATGACAGGTGGTGCCGTGAATACCAGGATGGGTGGTTACGTTATAACCTCCAATGCATTGGGTATGGAAGTCGGTCCTATGGCTATTCCATTAAGTATGTATGGAAGTTGTCGGAATGGTTATTCCATTAAGTGATATGTGTGTAAGTCAACCTTATGGTTATTCCACTTAAGTATGTTTATGTACCAAGTTACCTTTATATGTTATGTGATCTTTATATGGTTTTTATGGTAATCTTTTGGTTATAGAAGGGTAAGTAATGAACTTTTATTCAGTGAAGAGTTTTAATTACTTCGAAAAGGTGAAAAGTATTACTTTGATAAAGTATACATGGTTTACTTGTTGTTTTGAAAAACTAACAGTTTTCATTATTTGTGTATCACTTACTAAGCTTTTTATGATCATCCCAAGTTTTTGAAATGTTTTTCATAGGACTTAACGTGGAATAGGGTCAAGGATGGGATCAAGGGAAATCCATGCAACCTAAAACATGGAACTGGACATGTTTCTTTTTAAGAGTTTTTATTTTATCGAAACTTAGTAAAAGTTTCTACTTTGTAATCTTTTGAGATGTAATAGTTATGTCCTAATTCTCTAAAACTCTAAACCTGAAAAGATCCTCAATGTGAATTATTCATTTAATTCAATATTAAGTAAGGTTTAAGGTCAGGGCCTTATAGTTGGTATCAAAGGTCGGTTTAGACAACTTTATGGATTAAGAGTTTTTGTTAAACACATGATTAGTCCCTATATCTATTATTTCAGTTAAATCCTTGTTTTATAACTTTTTCATGTCATGTAAAGTCAGTTCTGAATGGAAGGAGAAGGATCTCAAACGACATTCCTATCTCTTCCTGATGACATGCTTGCAATAATTATTGAAAAGTCATGTTCGGATGATTGTGAAACGTTTTCTAGCATACAACTCACTTGCAAGCAGTTGTTTGAGATATCAAACACCTCCACTATACCGCGTTATCATCATGGATCATCGGTTGTTTTTAGACAAATACTATTTTCACAATATTCTCATATTTTCAAGAAAGGTAAATATTATCAAGGTATTTTCAAATATTTTTCCTTATCACAAGAATTTGAAGCATATTATGATTTTAAAGATGGTGTTGAGGAAGGAGACCCTTGCACAACCTATTTATATTTGATTTTAAAATATTGTCTATCAGTACATACTTATGGTATTTTAAAAGGACCAATAATAGAAAGTTTCAACTACAATTATGTCCGACTATTTTATAGAAATCATGTTTTATCAGATGTTTTGGAATTATATTTCATACATGATTATTTTCCAAAACTGTTTTTCTGTGAACACCCATATGACCCATGTTGTACAAGGTGTATTTGGATGGAGGAAGCAAATGATTTTGAAGGATCTCTAAATCATTTTTGTAATGCATGGGACTTCTACCTACGTGAGCAAGATGACGATGAAACCGAGTGGATTCCATGATCAAGGTATGATGTTATTCATTTTGGGAATCATTTTATTTTATCTTATGGTGGTGAAATAAGACTTCAAGAATTAAGATGTTGAGACCGTAACAAATTTGGATGAAAATGAGTGGTATAAGGAAACTATTAAGGTTAAAACATGTTAGGTTTATTTTTTGAGTTTTATAAATAGGACAATACGCAGACCGTGTGACAACCCGTCACGTCGGACAAAGCTGCAGGAATCGAACCCACAACCAAAGTGCAATGGGTATTTATCGCCGACCACTGGAATACGTGAAGTCCCTGGTTAGTATGACTTATTATTTATAGTTAGGTGACTTTATGAATTAAAAGTAAGTTTATTTTGGGTTTTTATGAAAATGATTAACTTATCATGGAGGATATGTGATTAGGTTAATTAATTTTCAATGCAAGACTTTAGGAGCAACTGATGTTTTTTTGGAGATAAATGTTACGACTTAACTTGGAAGACTATGTGACTAAATCCTTAAAATATTTGGGATTCAATCTTAGTTTGTTTTACTTTGAAGAATTTTATAGAAAAATTGTTTATCGAATGGTCCTCGTTGAACTTTGGGTTTTGTTGGGAAAATTTTGGAGATTAAGAATACATTTTCTTTTTATAAAAGGTTATCCTTTTCTGGATTATCTGATATTGTACTAACCTTTTTGGTTTTGGTTTTGGTTAGAGTCTAAAGACAAGGGAGATATATAGTTCTCTTTTGTGGATTAGGTGATTCTCTAGAAATTGATTATAGTACTCTTAATGCAAACAAGTCTTCCTAAATACTCGTCTTTTAGAGAAAATATGAGTTTTATTAAGGAATCTAGTAAAAGTTGAAGTCTACATGACAAGTAAGTATGTTTCATTATGATTTAGTTAGGCTGAAAAATAAATTCCTCAATGAAGAGTAACTTAAAACAAAAATGTTGTCTGTTAACTTTTCCTATTGGGGAATCAAATACTGTTTAACCCATCATAGGTTTGTGATTTTCTTGTGGTTAAATTTCTCTTAAACATGTTTTCTATCACTCTCCATCAGAACATGACCCTATGATTTCTCCTCCATGTCCATGTTTTCCTGCCTAGAATCCTAGTATGGGTTAACTCGGGTGACCTCTGTACTTATCATTCTTTATTTTAAAGTGATTGTTTTACCGACTCTTGTTCCGATGTGGGACTTTCAATGATATTTCCAATCCCAATTTTAAAATTGCGAAGACGCAATTCCCAAAAGGGGGGAAGGATGTAACACACCAGGTAAATAAAGAATATGAAATTTTTATATTTATCCGTATTTTTGAATAAAATATTAATATTACTTTAAAGGGGATGCTATGATCGATGGCGTACCCAATACGCAACAACAAGTTTCTTGGGAAGCTTACGTTGCACTCTAATAATAAAATAATATTATTTTAAATAGTAGTTAACACCTAGGCATTATAATGGTAGGAATGAACAGAACTACCAACAAAATGATTATAAATGTTTGTCAAATATTTTTACTCTTTACAATAAATGTTAGAGGATTAAAAATGCGAATTAATCCAATTTTAAGCGTAGACATTCTATTATTCTTTAAAAGGTCGATTAACCGCCTTTTGAAGGCGAACCTCTTTTAAATCCACTTTTTGAAAATTTTAAGTGTTATATTTGACAAAATAAAATTCTTATTTAGAATCGGGACATCAAAATTTACTTTGTTTAAAATTTTGTTATCTTTCTGATAAAGTTCATTTTTTAATGAATAGTGAAAAATGTTGTATTTTAATTCAAAACCTCTTCCTAATCTAGTTTATTTATATGATTAGATTATCTTTTGGATTGTTTTTTTAGTAAAATTATAATATATTTTTTACCATTTAATCCAATAGTGGTCATTGGACTTAATTTCACTTTGAAATTGGTCTTAAACTAGTGTCAATCTTTTGATACTTGTTGTTTCATAAAAACACGCTATTTGCTCTGACTGCATGAATTAATTTGAAAATTAATTAATGCAACTTCTATGTAATTAATTTGGTAAAATAGGCATCATTTTTTAATTCGGAATATCAAATATAGCTTAGGGTGAATTTTTGGTATTTTTCAGAAAATCTCTAATTTTTGATGAATAGTGAAACCACAAAGTGGTGGTTACAAAATTTGATTTTTCATTTAAATGGGACTTTACCACTTCTATGATTTGAATTTAAAAAATACAATTTAAATTATTTTAACTGTTAAGTAAAGTTGGGTGCAATGGGATGAAAATAATTTTTGATGAAATGTAACTTTTATGTTTTATTAATCGCGATTAATGGTAATTACTGTGATTTAAGGTAAAAATGACATTACAATAAAATGAAAATATATTGAAACTTGTCCTAACCCTATTGGATGAGTTATTTCAAAACAAGACAACCCATGGGTCGATTTTTGGTAACCCATGGAGCCACTTCGGTTTGATAATGACATTTATGCCTTTTTTAAAGTTAAAATAAAAATGTCACAAACATGATTTGTTTTACTAAAAAAAATTTACATGTGGTTATACTAGTCATAATTTTGACTATAAATAGTCATTGGAAATCTAAAACGATTTCCTACATCATAGTATTTTTTTTATAATTTTTAGACATTAAATAAATTAAATTCGTTATGACATCATGATGATGCAGTGAAGAACTCATTATTTAACGATTTAAATAAAATGGAAAGATAATGAAAAATCTAGGACCTACACATGTCAAAAACCTATTGTATGGTGGCTTTCGAACCCTTACAACCTTATCCTAGAAACACATCAATGTGGGACCATAAAAATCTGAAAACCATTTGAAAATAAAGTAACATTTTATACATTACCTAGAGTGCCCCTCCTCTCCTCTTATAAAAGTCCCACACCTCTACCACCTTACCCAAACCTCTAAAGCCTTTGGTTCATCCAAGATCTGATCATTTTGTCTCTCCACATCCCTCTACTCATCCTAGAAGCCTTAACTTTGGCAGGAAGCACTTCAAGAAACTATGTTGGTTCAAACCAAAGGGAGTTACCCAATTTTATGGTAACATCTTCACTTGTGCTCTTTTGTTTTATTTTGCTTCTCCAACCCCCTAAACTCTTTTTATTCATTTATTTTGTAACAACTCCAGTATATTAAATATACTAGGATGTTGTTATAATAAGTATTCTAGCTAACCTTACACACACATTCATCTAATGGTTAATGAACATATTGTTTCTGTGGATGGTGAATTTCTGCCTCACGAAACGATGATTGTTCAACACTCATATAACACCTTCAAAGGTGGTCATTAAGATGTCACTATGTTTATTTATGATATATAGTATTTTTATGTTTTACTTAAGCTTCTGTATTTTTCATTTGTGTCATACCTTAATGGCTTCCATTATGGGTATACGTGATATCTTCATTTTAGGAAGTGCGGACTACCGCCCCCTCAAAGTGATTTGATTCGTTAATGCCATATGTAGGATGTATATAGGATGGATTTAAAGTTTTAATATATGATGTTATAATGTCATTATAATATAACTTTCTATAATTATTGTTTTCTTTCCATTAAAGTATGAGATAGAAATGAAAGCAGCGTTCATGCGTACGTACGGCTTACCGTCTCCATGAACGGTTCATTTCATTGCATATACTCAAATGTAATGTACTATTATAAGTACATATAATAGAAATATATGATGTATGATACATCTAAAAGATAAATATATAATTCTGTAATTAAAAATATACACATCTGTCATTTAGTTTTAATTCCATTAATATGACGTAGAAATGAAAGTAGCGTTCATGCGTAAGTACGGCTTACCATCTCCATGAACGATGTATTCCATTTCTTTCCTCTAAATAATTATTTAATATTATAAATAAATTTATATGATGTATATATATGATATATATGATATCCAAATCAGGAATGTCATTCTGGATATAATGAACCTTTGACCACACGAACAACATGTAATTGTAAGAAGTCCACTTTTGACATAAGAACCAAATATCGACAAAACAAATATTATTAAATTAAATGATTAAATATTGTTTATAACATGTCAATAATTGATATAAAAGGAAAAATGAACTTGAAAAAGGTTCTTAAGCAATTATAAATTAACTCAAGTTTATTATTCAGGACTTTAAAGAACGATCGAGTCAAGTCAGACCCAAGGTAAGGGATCCGACTCCTCTCTTTCTTTTTTAAGTACGCCCTTTTATGTAATTCTTTTTAAAGATCGTATTTCTTTTTATTGGGATGTTATTTTATATTAATATTACTATAATTATTATGTTCATATGATGAGATACCCTATTCTCTCTCATCAATCCATTTTGGAAGTTTTGAGTGGTGCCGTTAGGCTGCCGAATTTTCATAAGAGATCTAACCTCTTTCTTTCTTTTTAAGTACTCTCCTTTATGACACTTCTTTAAGATTCTCTTTTTTATGTTGGGGGATGTTCTTTTATATTCCTCTTTCTATAAACTTTATGATAATATTACGAGATACCCTATTTTATCTTATCAATCCATTTTTGTATGTTTTATGTGGCGCCGTTAGGCTGCCGAGTTTTCATAAGGGATTTTTCATCTCACTTTTATTCCCGTGAGATTTATTCTACATTTTACACAATTTCCTTTTAGTGGTGTATGTACTGCCCATTATTTTACTCATTTTGTAATATACTTTCATGTATGAGTATCTACATCAATGTTGTATTGTCCTTCTTTCACGCGGTGTATGTTTCGAAAGATACCCATGTCGGTAAGAGAACCTTTCACCCACCTATTTTTAAAAGACTTCTTTTGTTATGTCTTTTAATTTAAATACTATTATGTTTGGATATGTTATTCTATATCCTTATTGATTTAAATTTTATTTCCATGTGATGAGATACCCTTTTTATCTCTCATCAACTCATTTTCTGAATTTTGTAGTGACGCCATTAGGCTGTCAATTTTTTTTAAGGGAACTTCTTAACCCAAATTGGATTCTTTGGGATAAAATTATACTCCTTGAATATGTCGTTCTATGAATATGTGTGAATATCCTCTAATTGTTTTACACTTAATATCCACTTATATTTGGTGTATTTGTTTGTCAAACATAATTATGTAATTGATTTATCCTTAAACCAAGGATACCGACTTTGTAAGGAACTTCGTCTCAATCTCCTTTCATTTAGGCATATTTCGTTTTATACACAACTTTCTTTTATACGGTGTATAAACCCCTTTGAATTTTACTTTTATACAAAAGTAATCTTTTTCTACGAAGCGTTTTACTAAACGACAAAAAGGAATGTTGCTTTTAACGTACGCGGTGACAACGACCTTTTCCGCCACCGGGAGTATTATTTGATATTTGGCTTCCTCAACAGGCCGTAATGTTTTTAAAATAAAATAATTACCAAATAATCTTTTATGTATTTTGGTATTGAAAATGGTTTTGATAAAGGATTCTATTATGTCAATATATTTAAATGATATATTGTGATTGAAATGTGGAAATGTTATCATTTCTTTATATAGGTTTTATGTGTTATAATTTTATAATGGTACTTGGACATATTACGGGTGGATACGTGATAAACCATATGACAGGTGGTGCTGTGAATACCAGGACGGGTGGTTACATTATAACCTCCAATGCATTGGGTATGGAAGTCGGCCATATGGCTATTCCATTAAGTATGTATGGAAGTTTTCCGAATGGATATTCCATTACGTGATATGTGTGGAAGTCGACCTTATTGTTATTCCACATAAGTATGTTTATGTCCCAAGTTACCATTATATGTTATGTGATCTTTATATGGGTTTTATGGTAATGTTTTTGTTACATAATAGTAAGTAGTGAACATTTATTCAGTGAAGGGTTTTTACTACTTCGAAAAAGTGAAAAGTATTACATTGATAAAGTATACATGGTTTAGTTGTTGATTTGAAAAACTAACAGTTTTCATTATTTGGGTATCCCTTACTGAGCTTTTTATGCTCATCCCATGTTTTCGAAATGATTTTCATAGGACTTTATGTGGAATAGGGTCAAGGATGGGATCAAGGGAAAGTCATGCAACCTAAAACATGGAACTGGACATGTTTTTTTTAAAGAGTTTTTATTTTACAGAAACTTAGTAAAAGTTTCTACTTTGTAATCTTTTGAGATGTAATAGATATGTCCTAATTCTCTAAAAATCTAAACCTGAAAAGATCCTCAATGTGAATTATTCATTTAATTCAATATTAAGTAAGGTTTAAGGTCGGGGCCATATATACATGGTGGTTGTATTGAGTCATGTATGTGGTATTGGTAACCATTTTTTAATTTCAAAAGTTAATCATAGTATTTTAAGGGAGCTGAAAACCGAAAGGCATTCTAATGTGGGATCAGGTTATTATAACTCCAATGAACTCGCTCTATTTGATATGTTCGATCGTTCTTCTAGTTAATTTGATATATTCATATGTGAGGTCTTATTCATTGAGATATTTTATGAGATCTCTTCTTCAAGGTCATTCTATGCTATGTCCAATGAATCATGTGTCGATACATCCAATCATATTTAGAGAATTCAGAAAATAATAATTTGATCCAAACCATATGAAACACTATTTTTAGGTGTAGAAAATTATTAAACCATATAAAAACAATGATGTAAGAAAAGTATTTTTATTAATGATAGTTCTCTTCCCCTATAGATAAATATAGGTGATATATATAGAGAGGAAGTGTACAAAAGTTGAGTTAGTGGTGTTGATTCTTATAAATACATGAGTTCTATATAATTTGTGACCTATTTTTTATCAATATTCTACGAGTGTATTCAGAGAGAAATAGAGGAATGAAAACACTTTGGATTACATATGGTAGAATCTCCATGTTGATACTTCTTGCATAAAGAAGTAGAAGGCCATGTGTATTTGAATTATGATTAGCACAATCGGATAGCTTCGTGATGAAACACTATTATATAAAACATTCATGATAGATCTATGTTAGATCTCCCTCTCTTTTGTGATGAACACATAGAACTCATTTTTTCTGTTTTTCTCATGTGAATTATAATAACATTAATATATTTTATTGTTTCAAAAAAGGCTCATATCTAATTGGTTAGTGTTATCTATGTGATAGTTTCAAATTTCAGGTCGAGATGATGGTATTTTGTATATTGTACATGCATTAGGATCGTAATGAGGTTGAGATAGTGTTATGTGTGTGTGCATCATAAAATAGCGAACACACAGTATTGCGGGATGTTTTTTCAAAATTTGTGTGAAGTTGTAGCACATAGAAGGAATAATAAAATAATATTGCATGTGCATATATTGTTTTAATCATGACTATAAGAGATACTGTTTAAATTACACATGCAACAAAACTATAATGAGTCTATATGTGCGTTATTAAATTATTTTCCATGAATTAAGAAACATAAATTGAATGTTCTATGAAGAAGGTAGTGCATATGTGGATACATTCATTGATACATAAGTAGTTTGAATACATTCATGGTCTCATGCAAGTGAAACTGTAGAAAAAGTTGTGTATTTATTTTCTTGAAATATGCATGTATGATCTCAGAATAGTGAGAAAACTATTACATGTGTTGTGAGAATGGTCGATAGTTAATCACAACAATATACTTTGTGTTTGTGAAAAAAATAATTCCAAAATATTGATACATTAGAACAAAGTAGAATATGAAGACATGTTTCGAAGAGTTATTCATTAATGAACTATTTGGATCCCATTATAGATAATAGGAGGTGTTCCGGAGCTATCTCAACTAGAGGGATTCATTAAACGAAACATTACAGATATTCCAGTTTAAAGGACTCATCAGGAGACATCCCACAATAATCATTTATGTTCAAACATTAAGAGAGTTTTTCTATTAGACATTGTCGTTGATTTTTATACTTGCAATCACATTTATAATTATTAGTGGAGAATTTGTGTATCATCTTATCATGAACAGAGAAAGGATGTCATAACCTACATTGGGGATGAACCTTGTATAAATATGTTATTTCTTTTTCATTACATTTAGTTGTTTTCATATTAGAAAAGTGATACTAAAAAATCAGGAGATCAATATCGTAACCGGTCAAAGTGGTTTATTGGAAAAGTATATATTTTAAAAACAAAATCACTGATTTTACCCTCCCCCTCTATGTGATATATTATGACCTAGAATCTTCATATTTTTTAGTTCACTAATGAACATGTTGTTTATGAGTCCATTTTTCCTGATGAACTAGAGTTATAAAATCAGGATGTGTATTTTTGTGTTATATGATTAATATTAATCTATGAAAATTAGATATCTCTGTTTGAAATGTATGGATCACTATATGTTTCACACCAAATGGTGAATCCAAAATTTTCCCCTTATCAGCTATTTTGTTTTCCCACATGTCAGAGGTCCTATGTGAGCCAGCCACACCCTTCCATATGTGATCATATGTCATTTTTGTTATAGTCAAACTAATCCTTATACCCGACCATTTTCTTCTGTCACGGATGTCCTTCATATATATGATAGCGAAAGTGTATGTTAATTTCTTCATTAGGATGATAATATGAATAAATAAGATACAAGTTATTTTGAATATAAATTTAAACAAAATATTCTTATATATAGTATATAAATTTATTTTACACTATAAATTTCAAATATTTGTAAATCATTTTTTTCAGATTAAAAAAATGTGATTATACCTGTATATATTAAAATATGTATTATTCATTTTTATCACTCAAAAATAAATAAATAATATATTTTAATCAATGGAATTCATTTAATAATTTCATTAGATGATTTATAAATAGTTTTAAAATAATAAATATATATTTTTTAGTGTTTTTAATATTTTTAAAGGTGTTTTCTAAATATATAAATTCTAAATTATTTATATTTAATAGGTTTATATTTTTTGAAACATTTATTAAAATAATTCTATTTATTCTTAATGTGTTTATATTTAGAATATCTTTTCTATTTTAATATTCTTTATAAGATAGCCATATATCAAAATTAAAAGGTACTAATCAATTTAACAAATTTTATGGAATTTTTGAAATATTCAAATATTATTTATTTATATATTACTATGATAATTAATAAATGATTAAAAGGTTATATAAATAATGATAAAATATAAATAATATAATATTAAAAATTATTAGTTGGTTATTATTAATTAATTTAAAAATATAAAATTGAAAGGAAGGCCTTATTTAATGATATTATTTAGAAAACAGAAAAAATTATTAATTAATTTAATCATTGGTTTAAATATTATAATATTAATTATATTTAAATTATATAAATTTTTATGATAATGGAATTTTAATTATGAGAAGTTCAATATTTATAAAATATAATACATTTGAATTGAAATTCCATATAATGAAATAAATAATAATGTTTTCATCGTGAAATTGGATATAAAAGTGTTTATGTATAAAATGATGTATTTTTCATAATATTTAAATTATTTATATATTTTTTATAATAATATTTTAATTTATAAAATTACCATAAATTGTTCTAATGTAAAAATTTATTAAAATGTAATTTTTTTATTTGTCATTCTGTTCTATATTCATGTTTATAATATATTTTATATTATGAATATTTTATATGTTATATTTATGTGATAAATTTCTTTTATGAGATAGATCCATTCCTTACATTTTAGGAATGACTCAATAAAATTTAATATTAATATACCATGAGCCCAGTATATAATCATTTTATGGAACATGAGAATATATATTGAATATAGGTTTTATGTATTCATAATTAGTGATATCATGAATTGATTTTTACTTGGAGTAATCTCTCCTCTGGGAGAGGCACTTGTTTTTAAACACCCAAGAAAACTAGAGTTGTATTCCTTCTTTTTTAAAGGTGGTGGTTTTTTATATAGTGTTATCATCTTACTTATATATAGATTATATGTCTTATATATCTCTATTTCCTTACATGAAATGTTCATGTACCATATGGAGAAGATGATTTTGGATATGTATGAATACGCTTGGTCTCTTTTTTTTGCGAGAAATATAAAATGTTAACATTGGAAAAAATTCAATCATTAATGTGGTGTGAAAAAATTAATTTTTTATATTAAATAGGTCTTCCATAAATTTATTATTACAGGTATGCATAACAAAAGGAATAAAACATTAGAAAATAATGATTTCACGTTTTGTAATAAATCAGAATTTAATATGCTTTTGATACGTACTTAATTAGTGATACATTTTAGAAAAAAACCCTCAAGTAATAGGTGTTATGGTCCATATGAAATGTAATAATTTTGGAGATTGATCATGTAATTGGGTTGTTTTACACAAAAGTTGAGTGAATGTGGATTATCATGTGTAAGGAAATTAATTAATTAATTACCCTGGATTATCCAACTATGTAGTTTCATCCCAAAGACGGGAGATATTATATTGTCTCTTCTTGTAATGTTTTCTATGTTTCTTCTATTTTATATTTGCAAGGAATCCTTAACGTTTGGGATACCATGGGAATAGAGTTATGTTTTTCTATATGATGGATTTGGGTAAAGAGTTACACAACTAACTATCCAGGAATCATACTTTTTAATATTAGGATATTTCCCTCCCTAAATATCCTGGTCTTATTTTCATGACACCCAATGTTAGTTGTGATGAAATATGGATCTTGACTCACTAAATTGATATGATGTATGGGGTCATAATTTTTAGTCGTATCACATTAAATATAAATTTCATTGTTTAAATATATAATACATAATAATCATCTGATAAAACATTTTCTTTTGAGTGAAATCATCTTCAAATTGTTTTAATTTGAGATATATTATCAATCAATAAAAAAATAAATGTAATGTTCAATAATGAATGGTGTCAGAACAGAAAATTTTTTCTCAATATTGTGTAAAAATTATATGTGTTGGAGTAAAAACTTCTTAAGAATCCTATGTGGGAAAGTATTCTGGAAAAGCTTTTGTATTTATACAATATGAATCTAATGAAATATCAAGGGGTTTTGACCCTTTTTATAATTACCATGGACTCTATGATACAAAATCATAGGAAACAATGGGTTCTTAAATCATGATATACTGCTTAAAGAGTGTCAAATATATATGCATGAATGGTATGTTGTTTCAAAAGATATTTTTATGTTAAATATAATAAATAACAGTAAAATTAACTTATTTTATTAATAAATTTTGGTGTATCAATTATTTTTAGGGACAATTTCACCTTTTAAAATTGTGCTTTCCATTAACTTTTGTTTATAATCACCACGAGAACAGTTTTAGGACACCCTATGAGTCAATGGTTTGTTTTTTTTTGGATTATTTTATCTCTCATAGTTTAATAATGGTTTTAATGAATTATTGGATGGGTGTCCATTTATTCATGGGACCTACCGATGCGACTCGTGAATTACCAAAATGCCCATATTGGTCTTGTTTTAAGGCATATGAATCTAGAGTAATATCTTTGGTCCACATCTAGAGTGTCCACCACCATGCCATGGTAGATGGAGTGGTGGGTCCAAAACAACCAAGGATTTTACCCCACACCATGGATAGTCACAATGTTGGTTCTCTTGGACTTGGTGTTTTTATGAAAACCAAGTCATTTTGGGATGCTCTACGTCATGGTGGTAGCTGATTTTGAACAAAAAATGCATAACGTAGTGAAAAGCCTTATATGGGATGTTACTCTTCTTAACGAATAAACATGTGATCTTTATGATAAGAAGTTTAATGTCTTATTTACTCAATTTACATTCTCTTAAGTAGTCCATCTTCACACCATCTTATAGAATTTTAGATTAATTTGATTCTAGGATGGAATTTGGGAATTTTTTATTTATAGAGTAGTTTTATGTGGTGATTTATTCCTTTTTCAGCTGATTATTATTGGTTTAGTATTATGGGGATCTCATATAATCATTTGTAGTCGCTGTTTAAGAAGGTGACTATGTTTCCTCTATAAGATTAATATGTTCCTCTATATAATTGTTATCTTTCAATGAATAATTTATTATTCTTTTACATTCCATTGGTTTGGATTTCAAAAATGAAGGATTTGAGATCTTTAAGGTATATATTGGGTAAATTTTCCTTTGCTGGGTTGGAAAATGGTTTTATATGGTATTAATAAAAATATTTTATACATTTCATATGTTCGATAAAATGCCACAAGATAATTTTGATTCTAAAATGGGTTTTCAAGCATGGGAGTTCTATTAATTTCCTTATACAAATGTTTCATTAAATTATTGGAATTATATTCATAGAAATTTTGAGAAAAAACATATCACATGGGAATCATGTATGTATATTTTTAGGTATATATGTATATTACTAAATATATAAATAGGTAAATATGAAAATATATAAGTACACACAAAAACAAAAATATAAAATTAAATATTTTATTACACAGTCACACAAACATGTAATTATACATAATTACATAAATATATTTATATATATTAAAATACATGCACATACACATTTAGATATATATATATATATATTAGTATATTTTATGTACATTAAAATTATATATAGAAACATGCCCAAGTATATGTGTAAAACACACTCTATTTTTGGCAATTAAATAAATAGATTTACCGTTTTTGTTGTTTCTGGGGATTATAAAATTTAAGCACTCACGCACTCAGTAAACTAGCAGGTCAAGCATTATCCCTCTTCTAAAGGAATGTAATTAACTCACTATGACTTTATTATAATTTTTGATTTCCTGGATACATATTCATGATAGAGTGGCTCAATGTCCTTTTAACTACAATTATGTTGAAGCCTTTTGTGACCATAAGGCCCTTAAATGGTAACTAAAAGGGAAATCATAATGAATATTTTTATGATGTATTATACTTCCTAATGCATTTTTGAGTTACTACAGTACTTATAATAGTACCAAACTACTAAAATGTTAAAGTACCTACTATAATAACTATGTTCTACAGTATGAACTTCAGTGCTACTGTATTGATACTACAGTGTCATGGAATGTACCCCTTCATGTAGAAGTAATTGAGGCTTTATCCATTTCCCTCAAAGATGTCGGGATTGAGGGTGGCCACTCTAAAACCACATTCTTAGAAAATAAATATATTTAAAGATAATAATAATGATTATTATTATCTTCATTATCATGGTCATTATCTTTTTTAAATTAACAAATTATGTAAATTTATTTATATATTTTTACATGATCATATTACATATATTAATAAATTTATATATACAAATACACAATGTTTTTTGTTATAATTTATTTCTATATTTATATGAATATATATAAACAAATTTATATAAATTTTATTTAAGAATTTATTTATGAATTAAGAAAACATGTAATATATATTACAAATTATTTTAATTATTTAACTATGTGTGTGTGTATTTGAATATAAAAATTAAAATTATTTAAAAATATATGAATAAATGTATTTAACCTCCACCAGAAATATATTTTTTTTATAAAAAACATATTTTGTATAATTATAAAAATACTAATAAAATTAAAAAATTTTAATAATTTGAAAAATTTATTTTCAATAAATTGCAATAAAAAAAACGAAAATAATATTAATAAAAGTTATTTAACATATTATTTATTATATAATTACATTATATAAATATAATAAATTATATAAATCCATTTATATAAATATAATAAATTATATAAATCCATTTATATAAATATATCATTATATCTATATAATTGTAAATTGAATCATAACATTAATATATATATATATAGTGGGTTTTTTTGCAGTATCTCGTGTCCAGTTCTGTAGAAGAATCCCATCAAACAACTGGATCAATAATCACTAGATCATCGTCTATATAGAGAACATTAATAAATTGATTTTCCATATTCATAATGAAATCCATATCTAATGATACTTTTAATGTTGTCTTGAAGTTGATTATAAAATTATGACCTATGAGTTCTCGCCTCTACATTTAGTATATTAACAACAATAATTTTTATACATTTTGTTAGGTCCCATTACACTAAAAATATATGATAGTACATTTTTATGGAGCAAAAATGTAGAATACAGAGGACAGAGATTTATTATGCTTCGACATGATAATGTTACCCACTCATAAATAGTATTGCCATTAATTATATATAAATAATTCATTCATTGAAGCAGATCGAGCATAGACTTCCAATGCATGGAAGCCAACATGTGTTTCCATAACACATGATCATTATTCTTTATAATTGGTTGACTATTGTAATTGATTATAACATGGTATGCATTTCATATATGAAGAATTTCAATTATTTATAACTAATGATAGTACATTTAGAATATTTTTATATAACACATGCACTTGATTACCTATATTATAATATATTACTATTAGAATGATATAACAATCATATTCCAAAATATATAATTATGATATTGATGAATTATATAATACGATTCATTCCTTTTAGTGCATTATTAAAATATCTGGAATTCCCAAAAATACCATGAGAACCTTATTAAATACTTCAAAAATAATTTTGAATTAATCTTACCTCCTTGGGATATAGTTTAATAAAACATTTTTTATTTCAGAAATAAAAACATTTTACCAAAATTTGGATCCTTAGTATGTGCATAGACAATTTTACAATATCATTTTGTGTACAATTGAATGTAAATATTAATTCTTCAATTCATAAATGAAATCAAAATCTTACATCTATCAAAGAATCAATGATACTCAAACTACTAAGGTGTATTATGTGATCTCGATCAGACACATTCATTCCTATATATGAACATGTCAATAAAAACATGTACCATATAAATCATTTGTGTGTATATATATACCAATTGTTCATAAAAACAAGTTACAATTAGATCATTATCATATAAACACAGTATAGTTCATCTCATACTTTCATGGTTCTATGAGATAGGCTGATCATTTCAAATGAATAATTCACATTTCATTTGTATAATTATACAAGGAGGAAACATTCCCATCTACCAAGAATAGCCATGTATATCCATGGTCCAATTGAATCTTGGGACTAGAATTCATTTCTTATCATACATGATGAAAATAACATCTTGTTTGACGTATATCTAATTTATGATTAGAAACAATATCATGCACATCATAATTTGTAAATCCCCAAGGCCTTCTTAGAAAATGTATCAAAGTATAAAGGATTCCATTCATGGTATCTCACAAATATCATGTAATAGAGATTAATAGTATGTATAAACCCCTAATTATATCATTGATTATATGGAATTAAATATGACATACATAATCCTGTCAATGTAGATAAAACATCATTACTACTTATATTGTGGGTACATTTTTTAGAATGCATACAACAATTTGTATTGTATATAATATTCAATTCACACTACTCATAATATACCATTAGAACCCATAATACTCTATTATGATAACAGAATTGTTACAACTAAATGACTTACACTGAGGGGATATAATCTTTTTATTTTTACTTTAATACACATGTACAACACACGAATGAATAATTATTATAGATTTATACTATTATAAAATCACAACACATTTTATAACTATTATATCTAATCTCTAATATATTTTTAATCAATATATTTAAAATAATCATCATGATCATTCTTTACTAATGGTTTAATCAAAGGATATTCTAGAAAACCATTTTAATAAACCCACATGTTCATTATGTCACCCATCTCAAAGATCAATCAAATAAGATAGTATTTTTGAATGATGTTTTTATCCCTTTTTGAGGATGAGGATCATATACCTAGGAAATACATATTTTTTGGACATATTAATTTTTCCCCTTTAATAATAGAAACCATCACATGTTCAGTAATAAAATTCATGACCTAAATATCAACATTCAAAGAAACTGGTTTCATGATTTACTTTTCCACTATCATAGTGTTCTATATGGTAATTTATTACAATGTTTTCAAATAGAAAAACCCACTTTTCAAGAAAAACAAGAAACCAAATTGAGATCCCAAGTCATATTTATCATATTTGAAACTACCATTAGTGAAACCCCATACAATGAGATACTCCTCTCCGAAAAAACAATAATAAATCGTTTGTTATTATTATGTACAAAAAGAAATTCTTGTATATTATCCAATTATTTTGAACCAAATTGGACTTGTTTCTACTTGTTATGAATAATTCATAAGTCAAATAAAATCCATATACATGACATGGAGTAAATGATTGATCCTATGGAATATTAATAAGGAATATTATCAATCCATTATAAATATTTATAAGGATCATGAATAATTATATGATTTATTCCATGAAATATAGTAAATACTTATACATGGAGTTCTTCATACTCAATTACTTTTGAACATTACCAATATATGTTTTCTTAAATAGACTAAGACACTTCTAAGAACAATCTATATAGATAAATATATCCATTATACATGATACTACACCCAAGTATATCATTTAAATACATATTCCAACCATACCATTAGAGAATTTACACCCATGATTTCATTTCCAATTAGCAGTATTTCATCAATATAAAATAACAAAAATTTACAAAAAATCCCACTAACAAAGTAGTATTCAAATGAATCAATATATTATGAAACAAGACTAATTGATTTCATTATCAAACTGAATATTCCATTACTGAGAATTTCTTTTTTTATAAATAAATAAATTATTTCGACATGAAACCTTAGAACCAAAAATTTAAACCTCAAAATCTTTTAGTTGTATCATATAAACATGGTAGAAAAAATTCTAATTAATAAAAATGAATTTGATAACAATTGGATCTGACTAATAATCAAAATGAGATACTATAGAAATAATTATCTGAATATCCGTTATCATAAAAAAGTGATAAAATAATTTCATCAAAATCTACAATAGGAATTTTTTTAAACTATTTTCCACTAAATAGTCATTATAAATTGACACTGTACCATCAATGTCAGCTTTTATTCAAATACTCAAATTCCACCAAATGGGTGTCACATATCAGTTTCACCCAATATGTTCGAATTTTGATTAGTACATATGGAATCCATATAAATTAATATAGTATATATCCATTTTCAAGAATTATAACTCTCAATAAGTTAATTATTGTTAATATTTTAATAATTTAAAATTATTAATTTATAATCGTTTTCCATAATAAATCTATATCACTCAGGATCCTGAATAATTATATCATTCTTTTTGGGTTCTTCTATAGTTTTTTTATTATTCATCCACAATTATTTGTGAAACCTGCAAAGATTAAATATCAAAAAAAATTCTAACTATTTTTTCTCTAAATTCTCCATGATAAAAAATCCTCCCATCGAATCCTAAAACAGTTTGTTCCATCACAATTAGTAATCCATATCGAGTTGAAAACATTATGTGTACAACAAGAATATACAAGTAATATCCCATGATATCTTTGGGATAATAAATAAGAGGTTATTTAACTAATATAGGTCCTAGTATGTTAGAATCAAAATATAATATATATTCCTAAAAACTCTAAATATTCATAAAAATTCATATTAGGAAATTGACCATTTCATATGAAATACAGTGTCTTTATGAAAACATTGGAAGGAATTTCGTTTAGTTAGAATGTATTATTTTATAGAATATATCCATGGAATCATATATTGAGGTCATATTTACTCATTATCATTATAACCATGTATAATATAATAAAATTCATCATCTAATATATATCATTCCATTACGGTCTTATTAGATAAATGTGTTGTAAATCAAGTCTACCATCTCCCAGATATTCTCTAATTCATGGATCATGTATTCACCACTCTGATCTAATTTAAAAATGTCAATAAATTTTCATAGTTAATTTTTAACTTCATTAGGAAAATAATTGAATGTTATAAAAATTTTAAACTTATTCCCTACCAATAGAACACTATTGTACTGAATTCACTCCTTAGTTATGTTTTTTTTATGTATATAATTCTACCACATTATTTTTTACTAATTAGTTCAGAAGAATGATAACCAAATATTAAATTCGACTTTTTTCCTCTTGATAAAATGGTTCTTTTTTTATTTTTTAAAACAAAAATGTTTTTTATGAAAGAAATTATTCGTAAATGAGAGATTTCATCAATTCATCTCTATGTAATCAATCATTATCTTTCTCATTAATTTCCTCAAGATGATACTACCAAAGTAATATGTACATATAATTATCCTTGACCTTCTTATTTTTAATATCGTAGATAATATTTTCCATGTACGAGATATTTAAACCATTTACCATATTCCTAATACCATAAAATTGTGTATTCATATATATGGAACAAATCTTTTTACATAATAGTTAGATAAAACCCCATTTTATCGAAATCAGATATAGAAATAAAATTTATGCATATATTAAAAAAAATATCATGAGCATTAATTTTATAATTATAATTTCCCTTTCAATATAAAAATATTTTATATTTTTAATTTATTATTCCATAAAACATAAACAACACATGATTAAACAAACCGCTTTTTATTTTAATAATTTGAAAATGGAATTTAGAGTATAAATGCAACATCCCAACCGGTGTGTCATGCACTAGTGCCCCAATTCTATGTGTTACATTCCCTCCAAAATGCGTCCCTGTATGATAGATTTTATATACTACTAGTGAGGGTAAAATATAGATATTGTGTGCAGACGATACCCTCTTTATCAGTGTATAAAAAAATCTGAAACAAATATGCAATAACCAAATGATAATAAGAAACAGTCAAAATACAACAAAAACTAATATAACCAGTATCACATGATTACAAAAACACAAATAAATATCCAAAACTAAAATAATATAAATTTTATTCCAAATATTTTTTTTGTGGTAAATGAGAAACCTAAATATAAACACACTGAAAACACCAAATTGTTTCCCAACATGATTTCTAGTTACCTCATCCACGCTCTATCCCAACTCAACCATCTAAAATATTTCTCTTCTCCATATCATATCCCGAAAACATGAAGCCTATTTTGGTACTAACCAGACATCCTAATAAGGGTGTGAGTCAACATACTATTCCCCCACCAACGTTGTCAGAAACAATATTTAATATATAATAGTGTATGTAATTGTATAAAGAATGAAGAACAATAAATAAAAAATAGTTTTCACATTTCATTATTCTTTAACTAACCTAATAATAGATTATGTTCATGATTATAGACCAACCATATATGAATTCTTCATCTAATTCTAGATCTTGAACCATCCCCACAGGTTATCGCATTCCATCACAACATGGGATTCATTAATCCTTTCATTAAATTTTCATATCATAGGTACAAGGAACCATAGTCCAATGCTTATGTTTTGGGCTAAGAATGTCATGTCAATCACCTCATGGGATTTTGAAGCATCAATCCATGTACCGCACCATATCGTCATCACATATGGGCATTTTAAGCATCATTTGGGGTCCCATGCTCATATATCATTAAATCACTTATGGTATTTTGAAGAAATGGTTCATATACCAAACACATATACCATTCAATCAAATGTTGTATTTGGAAGAATCAACCCATGTTCCACATATGTATGTCTCATAAATAAAAATATATTATAGATCAATGTTTTATATACAACATGGTTAAGAATTATTAACCTTATTATCAATCATTATCGTTAAAGTGTCCCATTTCAATTTCATAAAAAAGGATTATTATTTTAATTCATATATAGTTATATGAACAATTCACCATTAAACTAGTCATCAATATTTAATCATATCTACAAATAACCACATCAGTATAATCTATCAATCCCTTAATTTCAATTATACAATCATTTCAACATCCCATTAACCAACCAATTTCACAATTTCATCAATTGACCAATTCAATAGAGGAATTAATTAATTACCTAATAAACCAATTCAATTCAAGATACAATTTCCTAACGTGGAAATGAAAAAAACCCAATTCCATTAACACATAATCCACCATAAATTCTATAATTACATTAATTAAAAAATTAACTCAATTAGAATGTAATTTCTGTGTATGGAAATTGAAATTTCACAATTCCTTATAGGAAATATAAATATAGACTATGGGAAATTGATATATAGACCACCAACATCAATATCATGGATGATAATTATCAAAACAATAAATACCAAAATTGAGTAGAATGAACAATTGTAAAAAGAATAATGACCTCACGAAAAAAAACCATGATCATTAAATAATGATTAATATGTATAAAAAACTAGATCTCAAACCATTGAAAATAGAGGAACAGAATTCTCCTCTTCGTCAAGAAAAAGAGGTGGGAGAAAGATGAATCCACCTGATAAGATATTACCTAAGGGAAGAGGAACATATCCATCAATTGGATATTTAATTCATTGAGAACAAGGTTCATATTTCCATGGAATTCGTCTAGAAGCTCCCAAAAATAATGTAATAAGGATATGACTGATTTGTGTCAATATCATGGGTTTGAGATTTGTAAAATATTTTTTGTGGGGATTATAAAAAATGATCATGGTTTCCTATAATGGGGTTCACAACATTCTAAAAAAGTTCACATTAACCATGTACCTCTCCCATGGGTCACATGGTTACTACTATAATGGTGCATGTTTTGATAAATCGTGGAACTCCCCCTTATTTAGTGTTTCATGGTTCGTTGGGGGTTGGAACATGGTTTGGGGAAACCATGCACCATCCATGCATTGACCCTTCATCTTCAACAAACAAACAAAATTACCCAAACACACAAAATCCAAGAATCAAAAAAAATCTCAAAAAAGAGTAAAAATAAAAATCTAAAAATGAGCCCAAGACATCTGCATAAAAGGTAAAGATCTTAAAATCTCTCACCTATATAACACCTCATCCTTGTGATGTACTCCTATGCATCTCCATGATTCCATGGAAAAAAAGATAATGTCATTTGTCTCATATATCTGATTCTCTCTCCCATGATTCCTCCTTAACCGACCAATGTTGCCACATTACTCAAGTTTTATGCACGATCTTTCCCCTTAACACATTCTCACTACATTCCATAACATGTATCAGATTCTACACAATGGATTCAGCTATATCAATATCAAAATCATCATCATATATCACATTAGAATGATTGAGTTGATAGAATAGATGTTGTGATAAATGTACGAAGTCATGCATTTTACTATATCTTAGTGGAAGGTCAAATTAGTATGCCACCGCCGTAATTCCCACCACAATCTAAAAAGGTCCTACATAATTGGACACCAACATTCCATGTCTCTAAATCCTATGATGACCCAATCTAGGATAAACTCAAAGGAGTATTTGGATCACCCACTATAAACTCAAGGGTTCATAACTATCTATCAACGTATGATTAATTTATACATGTATTTGTAGCCATGTGTTTCCCATTCAGATAATTCTATTCAATATTCAAATCCCTAATGGATCAAAAATCATTGTATACTCCCCACCTAGATCTGTTAGTATCAGGATTAGTGCAGTAATGAAATTCTTCTACAGCTTCTAGAAATCATTCCCATATTCTCCAGACCATTCAAACATAACTCCCTTTTTCAATCGTAAATTAGGTTATTCCATGTCATAAGTGTCATGGATTATCCTTATATAATATCCCACTAATCTTAGAGAGCTATATATATCAATGAAATTCATTGGATGATTCCATGAAAAAACTAAAATCCCCTTCTCTGGGTCCAGTGACACAACCTCCTCTAAAATGATGTAACCCAATAAATGTATCTGGTTGATCACAAATTAGAAACATAGAAACCATGTTTTATAGCCAATTATCTCTCAGTATACCTAGGATTATGTTATAATACTGGGAATGGTTTATTTGAGTCTTATATAAAATTGATATGACATTCAAAAAAACTTCCAAAAACTAATCTAGGTATTGGTGGAATATTTTTTTATTCAAGAAAATAATCATTTCTCGAGCATTCATCGGTCCAAGCAGTATCATAATGAAATCATATAAACTATACATGCATCTTAAATTAGTGGGTAGTATATCAAAAGGTGGGACTCTCAAATTATGGTACCCTAATTTCAATAAAATCATGGAGAAAACATAATCTCTTATCAACTAGTAAAACATATCATCGATACATGGAAGAGGATATTTGTTCATTACAATAATCTGATTCAACATCTATTAATCAAAACAAAACTGTAATTCCCCATCAACATTATTAGAAAAACAATTAGAAAACCCCAAGGTTATGTACAAGAATTTATAAATCCTTTATCTATCTACTCATCCATTTCAGTATTTAGTTCTTATAAATATATTGGTTTCATTATATATGGTAAATTGGGTAAATACTAAACTCTAGTTATTATATAAACATTAACCTCCAAATATCTCATAGGTGGAAGTCATGAGATGGATTACAAAAACAAATCTTGAAACTTGTCTACTATAGGTGGAATGAAATCACACTTTACACCCCGATCATCCAGTGGAAGAGTTATATCCTAGGTATTAAGATCCCCCATTTGGTAATGAACATTCCATATGCATTCCACCTTTATATACCACTCTTCACAGTGTATATAATTTTCACCCTTAAGATACACAATGGTAATTATCCAGTAGTTTCAATCTATGATAGATCGATATGCTACCAACCAGTCTATACTAAAAATCAAGTCAAATCCTAACATGTCTATTCTGTATATGTCCCATGTAAATTGATACTATAGAACCTCGAAAGAAAACCCCTTTCATAAGTATATTTCTCTCAAACTTACTCCAAATATTGTATATATTTTCACAACCCCAATCTCAAACTCCACTAGGGGACTCAAACAATTCACATGTTTTAACAATATAACGGAATGAAAGGATCCAACATTACGTAAGACACTAAATTGTATATAAGCACCAAGATTAGTACTTCTAATCATCAATAGACTAGCCTTTATATCCAATAGTATAGGATAAATACATGAAACTATTATTCCTTTCTTCTATGTGATTTAGTTTGAGTCCCATAATCTGCAGCACACTACTGATATAGGAGCTCATTCCCCAAATTACCACATCCACAACCTCTACCACCACATATAGTATAACTCCATCTTCCAAACTAATATGGGGAGGAAAACACCCATTCCCATACTCTAATTCTACCATGTTTATCAATCATAATCCATCTATTATGGGTTCATGTAGAACCATGGTAGTTGTCCCATCCTATTGCAATCACAACACTATGTTGTGGGTTAGGAAAACTATTAAAGAATTTCCCATATCCTACCACACTAGTGTAAGATATTTTGGTTCATGAACTAAGTAACTGATCATTTCCCCTAGAGACTTCTCTTTAAAATACTCAGTTCAGCATTATCATAATGACTCATACTACTAATGGAAGACATGAATCCATGTCATCCAGTAGAAACCACTATTCATCTACATGAAACATCCTTCAGCTCCCCTTAGATATGAGTTACTCATTCACCACTTTAACAAACTTCTATAGCATAAAGATGTTATCCTACTGATTTATATCACATTTAAACCCATTCAAAAAATTATTTACTGGAGTATAATCATCTCTTACCAATGATTGGTATAATTAATGAAAATAAGTAAAGAAACTTGTAATGTCATAATGGACACAATCCCCTAGGTTAGCCTCATAAACTCTATTTCGCACTAATTCATGATATTATCAGGGTAAAATTGCTTCTAGAATGTATCTAATAACTCCTTACACATTATATTATCTAATTGTCTATCCCGATACCAGAGGTCCCAGAATTTATTCACTTTAATATGTAACATATAGGCATTTAATATGATACATTTATCAGCTGGAGTCTCTAATCTGTAATGTGTCATCTGGATCGAGTTAATCAATAATATAACTACCAAATTTCAACTAACATCGGTGAATGTCAGAGGGTTATGAAATATAAACTCCCATATAAGGAAGATATTATCTTCAAAATACACCCTTGATCTCTTTCCATAAATTTCATAATGTGATAGAATCTCTCACTAAACAGATCTCTGAATCCATTACAAGGAACAATTTTTTCCTCTTGTTCCACTAGTGGAGGATCATTTCTATCAATATCCTATTTTCATCCTATGAATAAGAATATTTGTAGAGGAATGTATATATAAATACAAACATAAATCTTATGTAACATTAAAGAACATTAAAACATTAATAGGGATTTACATAAATCCCTTACAAATCACACAAATCCCACCACTCAGACAAAACAGAGGCAATATCAAAACACTCAACCATCGCTCATCTAGTGTATGCTTCCCATAGGGTACAATAATGTCACAAACATGTTTCCAATTGAAAATCCTTTTTTCAAATTCACATTAAAATATTTTGAATCATTTTCCTTTTTCAATTTCATATTACGCACATTTTTCATGTAAATCACACAAGGATGATAAATAATTTTCCTTTAAACAGCTCACCCAGAACCTTATTTTCCATGAATGCCAAAAATGATTCATGTTATAATAAATCTATAGTGATGAGAATGATCCTTGTATATTCAACTTCCATACTATACCGGGAAATAAAAAAATTTCATAAAATTTCATAATTAATAACATCACAGAAAAATTGAATCACACATGGTGAAATAATAATCATCTATAACAACACACATCAATAATAGAATCCCCACCCTGGGAACTTGAGTTTTCCACCATACATGAAATAGTTACTCCCATGTAAAAGCTCTTGACCATGGACCAAGTCATCCTAGTATTCTATCTACCCTTTCCAAATAGTAAGGAAAAATTAATGAAAATAAAAACCCCTATGATACCACTTTATGGAATTCTAGACAGGGTTCCACACATAGTTTCCTGGATCTAGTTGGTCACATGACTCCATGTGTTCCCTCCTATATTAAAAAGGCATATGACTAGTGGTGAGGGTCAAATATAGATATCATATATAGACTACACACTTTAATCATGTTAGCAAAATAGAGTACATAAATAAGTAATAAATAATCAAAATAAAATAGTAACTATAATATTACCATAACTAATACAACTTGTATCACATGATATCCAAAATATGAAACAATATCCATAACTGAAGCAGTAGGCTTATCATGTCAAATATGTGTTAGCTGTCAAATAAAAAACCAAATATAAATACATTTATAACTCCCATGTTGATCCCAAAATCATGTATTTATCTTTCATTCATGATCCATCTGAACACAAAGATATAACAAATAGAACCTGACCTTATTCTTCACTACAAATATGAAGTCTATTTATATACCTATCAGACAACCTATCTATTGTGTGTGTACAACTTAGTCACCCACCACCAAAAAAAATAAAATAATGTCTTTTCAATAATTGTGAATGAAGTTTTATAACCAATAAAATTCAATTAAAAAAATTAATTATTAATTATTCCTTATTAATCAAATAATTCATTGGGAATATAATGACACCCCACCATCTATAACTTCTTCTTCCCATTCTTGAGTATGAACCATCCATATGGGATATCACATTTCATCACACCATGAGTTTCATTTATCAATTAATTATTTTTTCATATCATGGTTACTTGGAATAATTCTAAAAATGGAATGGTTTTCGTCTATGAATGTCATGTATAACACCACGTTGTCTTTTGAGTTATAATTTTTTCCCACAATCATGTATATTAGTCAATCACATGTAGTTTTATGAAGAATTAGTCATTGTCCCACACACCTATATATGTCAATAAAATTTGTGATTTCAAAGGATCAGTCCATGTACCACACACACATTCAAAAAATGTGACAATATCGCATATATCACAATTTTATATACATGATGGTTAACCTTCATTAGCCTTATTATATAACATTCTAATTAATGTGTTCTTTTTTTATTAATTAAAAAAGGTTTGTAATTTTATTTCACATTGAATGATATCAATAATTAACCATTAAACCATTTATCATCATTTAATCATATAAAAAAATATCCACATAAGGTTATCCCAGCCATTCATTAATTCCCATTAAACAATCAATTCAACATCCCATTAATCAACCATTTTCACTATTTCATCAATTAACAAATTTTATCTTCCACCTAATTAATTAACCAATTAAATAATTGAATTGAAGATTCAATTTTAAAAAATGGATATTGAAATTATCCAATTCCATTATTACAAAATCAAACATGAATTCTAGGATTCTATTAATTAATTAAAAATTAATTAACTCAATTATAATGAAATTTACCAAGATAGAAATTCAATTTTGAAAATTACATATATGTAATATTAATCAATACTATGGTATATTTAAATTTATAGAACCTACCTAATGATAGTTTATGGGCACTCACCAATCCTAAAATCCCCAAATTTCATAAAAACGGCCAATTTCACTCTGAAGATTGAGATATAGAACCAAAACCTATATCAGGATCCATCAGATTAAGATCTATAAAAAACTAGATCTAAAAGCATCTTTAAAATAGGATAAAACATTCCTCTTAATCCAGATAGAGATATGATAGAGAGATAATAATCTATAAGAAAATAGATTACATATTGGGAGAGGTGATGATCCATAAATCATATCATTTATTCATCATGAATGGTGTTCATGGTGCCTAGGAATATATCTGGGGGACTGTAAAATAAAAAAAAATAGTTTATCACCAAGATAGTTTGATTTTGGGATATTATGGTGGGTCAATATTTTTAAAATAATCTTTCAGTGGAGTAAAAATAGCACACATGGTTTTAGAGGTTGGGTTGCATGGTTTTTTTTAACGGTCTTGCATAAATATGTTCATATCCTAGGGGTCACATGGTTACTAATATGATGGATCCTAGTTTAAGAAATTTTTCTCCAACCATGTAACTCTACTTTTTTTGGTGTTGGATGGTTTAATGGGATTAGGAAAATGGTGTGGGAAAACCCTGAGCCAACCGTGTAGTACCTCTTCCTCCTATAGAAACATCCAAAATTCACTCATACCCACCCAAGAAACGAATCAAAAAAAATAATCTCAAATCAAGGGTAAAATAATATCCAAAAACAATCCTAATACATCTCTATAAATGTTGGCGATCTCATAATAAATATTCTCAATAATGTACCTAACATAACAATGGGAAACAATGGGAAATAAGATAATTATAATATTAAAATATAAATCTGATTGATCGCATAGAATGATCACACCCATGAAAAGAGTTTAGAATTGATGTTGAATATTACTAATGTATTATTCATTTTGAATATTAAAATATTTATCAATTTGAGGGAATATAGAATTCAATGAATATCGAATGAAATATATGGTATTTAAAAATGATTGGGAACCCATATGTTCTTAAAATCTGACTAGTAGAATTGAAACAAAACAATTAAAATAATATCCCTTCCAATGAAATTATGAGATAATATATATGTGTCTAATAAAATTTAATCTTTTTAAAAGTTTTAACATGATTCAAATATATAAATGTTTTAAAATTTGGAAAATAATTGGTTTTATATTTTTGAAACACTTATTTTTTAATTATCTAATTTGGGAAAACTAAAAAATTATAGGAAATTTTATTTTCAACAAATGGGTTTATAAAATAATATAATATTTATTATATTGATAATATAATTTAATGAGCCCATATTTAATATTACAATGGGGTAAGAAATTATCATAATATTAAAATTTATGTTTTCAATCAAATAATGAAAACATATAAAATTAATCAAAAAAAATTAGATTTTTTTTTCAATTTTTTTCATTTATTTTATATATATCAAAAAATAGTACAGGTAATTATTTTTTCTGAAATAGATGATTTTCATGCGAATAGTGAAAAACCAAAAAATATGGTATTTTACATTATATAAAATATTCATGTTTTAGGGAGTCATAGATGTTTTATGAAACGAGTAGATAAAATAAACATTCACTAATTAATTCATATATACAAAATAATAAATTATATGAGTATTCTTGAACTAAAATATGAAACTAATGCAATATTTATTCAAAACATCTCATCTCCTACCCTTATAAGTACCACCCCTCAACACCAAATTCTACTGAAACCTTTTATACCATATATTTTTTACAATTTATTCCCAATTATATTATAAAACATCTCGTACTTTTCTTCTGGACTGACCAAAATAGCATCCAAATGAGAATTAAGGTGATTTCTAAGAGAGGACATCCAAATAGGTAATATTATCATCTTATCACTTTCAATAGATTTCCTCTTCTTACTCCTCTGAAATGATCCCATACTACAAGGAATAATGAATCTTTTATAATAAATATATTATATTGGTATTTTATTAATTTAATATTCATATACAACCACTTTTCATTTCATTATAAAAATAAAAAATTATTCACAATATGGACGGTTAACAATCTCTACGAACAATGTACTTTTTTTCTAAGTTTACATTATGAATGGTTGTAGAAAAACAAATATGGGTAAAATGATGATAATAATTATATTATAAATTATTAATGTTTTTATAAACTAGTAATAATCATTTAATTTTTTAAAATGAGTCTAGTTAATGATTGTTGGTAAAATAAACAAAATGAACTAATCTTATAATAATAACAACTATAATAAATTGATCATCCAACACTATGATCACATGTGTAAATTTGAGAAAATATAAATTTATAAACAGACATAAATATAATTTCATTTAACTTATAGTGTTTTATTTCCATTTTAGAATATCATCATTTATTATCCACAAATTAATGTGATTTCAGAATTGTGAAACAAACACCCTAAAGAGGTAGTGGTAATAATCGTGTTATATTAAAAGATAATTTTTAAAGAGAATATGGTAATAATAATGAATAATATTTATATGAAAATAGTTATTAAAAAAAATATTTAATAAATTATATTTGATTATTTATGTTTTTAAAAGATCATATCAAGCAAGTCAATAACAGGAGGCAATGGAACTCTTCAAACCACTCCTTTTTCTTTTTTTATGCCTTATCTATATCATCCACACATTAACCCTATAATTTTATGATGAAACCAATTATATTAATTACATATTTATCTTTAATATATATCTATGGTATCATTGTTTTCTTTTTTTAGATATACAATCTCATAATGTTGTCTTTTTGAATCATTATTTTATGTAAACCTGATTAAGGGGAAAATTCTATTTATTATTTATTATTATAGAACACCACATGAAATGTTATTAATCATAAAAATATTCTATAAATAATGATTATTTTTGGATAATCCTATGAAATCACTTTTATTATTAGGAATGATATTATGGGTTAGTCATTATATAAGATTATTTATAATTTCATAAAACCTTGCTAAAGAAATTCATTACCAAAATTACATTACCTCTCTTTTCTAGTAACATTACATCAAATGAAATCATGTTTTACAACATTATTATTTTAATGAAATTTGTACTCTCAAATTATTTAATTACTATCTTCATTTTGAATCCTTGTGAGATATATTTATATTTTAAATTGTGGTAACTTTATGTAACCGAACTATTTAACTGGGTATTTCTTATTCTTATATATTATTATTGATTTACTTATGTGGCTATCATATTAATTTACATGTTATGATGGATTCTCATGTACATCACTCAAAAAAATTGTTTAATGTTTATATCAAATGAAGAGATATGTATTGGATTAGTGAGTAATCATAATCCATCATGGGACTCTATACACCATGTTATGATGACTCAGTATTGAGACATAGCATATACATTTGATATCATGTAATATGATGTATCCATATTCCTATAATTCCATGACATTATGATATACTATTACTCATTTCCATCTTCCATATGATTATTCATTATCCAAGTATTATATTGTATTATATTTATCAATTTGACTCATATTTTAGGCTTCAATATCATTTTTATTTCTGTAGTGGGATATATGCTCACCAGTTTCTTTATATATTCCCTATGTTATCTTACATTCTTTAAGAAGCTATAATGGAATTGAGTTCTCATTATGTTGATTAAATTAATTTTACATTATTTTAAAAGTTGTTGGTGTAATATGAAGGTAGTATCCCAAAAACCCAAGACTTATAGATCATTGGGGTTATGTTAATTTTATATTTTTGTCAAAAATCCATGAAAATGTGTGTAACGGTATTGGGTGTCTATAATATTTATATTTTTCAAACACCATAACTAATCTAGTCGGTAAAAATATATCATACGTAATAAAATCTAATTCATAAAATCTATCTCCATTCCAACACATAAATCTACTTCTTCTTTCATTAATCTCTCTTATTTTTTATTCTATAATTAACAATAAAATTGTGTCACACCGACATTGTATCTAATACCCAGGAGATAGATTTTATTAAATTAATTTTTTTTAAATTCCTAATTGTATTCTTATACTGATCCACAATGTGTACACTTCTCCAATAAGATTAAAATTTAGACTAATTTTATAGTTCTTGCATACAAAATACCCCAAAATATTAACCATAAAACATTTCCTAATATATAAAAGGACATGTATATGGTTGAGGATCATATTTTTTATTTTATTTATATTATAAGAAATTAATGAATGTACTCTCACAAAAAAATTATAACCATATACATGATATTCATTATGTGTTATAATACCCATAGTTCATCAAAACATACACTAGTTACGTACGTATATAATACACAACTATCACCTATACAATCATTAAAATCAAATCATATATGACTCATGGAGAGTTTAGAGGATTAATATTTATCATAATGCATCATAAGTATTCAATCGATTCTATTATTATGGTATCCTACTTGTTAGGGCATCCAAGTTATGTGTAACGAAAATCAAACATAAGATATATGAATTGAATATTTAGGGTCACCTGTATTTTTATTTCATTATAAAATATATGTAATGGAAACCTAATGGATACAATTATCCATAATTAATGATAGAGGTTTCAACAAGGGTTTTATAGGGAAGTAATCTCAAGGTTTTTATTTTTGGGGTTTCCTTAGCCACATATTTAATATAAATTAATTTATATTAAATATTTTATTATTTCATCACATGAAATATTAATTATATTACATTATTTTCGTTTTTATTTTCATAATAATTACATTTTTGTTATGTAAATCACAATACCATTTATAAAATTAATATGTTTACATCATTTTAATGTGTAATTATTTACAAAACACTATGTTTGGGATAATAACCCTTATATAAAATCCCAAAATATTTAAAAATATATTAATGAATCCTACACATGAGGTACATGAATATATTTAATGTATAGTTTCAGAAATATATGAAATCAAAAGTCTATGAAATAGCATTTTTTTTCCACAAATAGACAGAAATTACTTTTCTAAACAAGGAATATGACCCCATGATGGTTATTTATCTTACCCAAAGTCTCTCTATCAATTGATACATTACTCAAGAGTGATTTAAATTATGTCATTAATCTATTTTCTTATATGTATAGACTCTATTAAGGCATTAAATTAAAGCATTAAACATTTTGAAAATCGAAATCCATGGTAGACGAAAAATAAATCTTACATTTTCTTACAAATAATATAATGAAAATTTTATTATAATTAATTTAGTACATAAAATCCATCATATATAATATATGTATATATATTATATGATCATTTAATAAACATAAATAATAAAATAAATAAAAAATATAATTTATATTTCAAACAAGATATAACAATATGAATATTTCTTATTTAAATAATTCATAAAATATTTAATTTATAATTCATACTAAATATCCTTTAATAAAATTATGAATTATAATTAATTTTAAATAAAAATAATATTTTATAATTTCGTAATCTATGTTTGTTTTTATGTTAGATAGAGGGGGTATCTATCAGCAGTACAATCAAATCATGAAATATGATAGACGGTGTATCTTGTGGAATTTATCTTTTGACAATATACACTATATCTTTTTTTACTCAGTTCGTTATTTTGAATAACTCATAATTCTATTCATGGGATATTATATCACATACCATACCATAAATCATTGTTAAAAAACTAGATATTTTATGAATTGTACACAATGATTCATCTATCCATACAATATGATATAGTAAAACATTGAATCTGATATTATGATATCTCATATAATATAAAAGGATAATGTGATTCAATGAATAATGTTTATCCCCATCATACTATACCATAATATACTTGCACACCAACCATGTGATATACACGTTCATTAAAAACAATAAAAACATGTTCAATTGATGTAAAAAAGTTGATCAATGCAACTTATGGGATTTGTAGATTCGTCTCAAGTTAAAAAAAATAGAGGAGACCCATTATATATCTAGATATATCATCACTATAAAAAAATGAATATTCAAAAAAATAAAAAATTAAATAAATATTTTATAATTTTCTCTATCTTTGATGATATATATGGAGTATGATTGATGAAGATAACCAAGGCATGTCCTATAGACTATCACATAAAAAGGTAATACACTACCCACTAGAATCTATATAATATATATGAGTATCACTTAGACTCCAATGGAATTCAATAACATTCTTATGTAATGAAAAATGGAGAACATGGAAGGAACATAGTAATTCAACTTCATCTTGATATTGAATTACACACTAAATAGAGGAATGCATCCATATATTGACCCTCTTTATTCATTAATAATAACCATTTTTTAGTTCTAATTCATCAATTCCGTCATGTGTTACTATAAAACATGCCTGGTGGGGTGTATTGTCAAAACCTGGCCAACGAGGGACAGCCAGTCTAGTGATAAGCCATGTGGGACAACCCTAAGGCATCCTCCAATAGGGAAGGGGTTGGAAACCATAATATACAAGAAATATCACACACATGAGATGAATTAACCATGTTAATAGATATTAACACACATATTAAAGACCAAACAATTAAAAGAAAGTATAAATAATTGATTCTATAATGCATGCACAACATATATCCAACATCAATGTATAAAGAAAAAGTAATGAATGTGATAAAGGGCCAAATAAAATACAAACCAAAACATAAAAGTAACCAGAACAGATCTGAGGGAGTTTACTACTGTCAAATTCATCTCCCAAAAAACACCTCTATTATTATAGACTATTATAATTCATTCCTTCTCATGGTCCTCTCAAGAATCCATCAAAATGTCCATTTTCTGTATAATACATGACACATATGGGAAAATACCATACATGGGTGAGTATAATTATACCTAGTAGGTCACCCTGAAATCACTAAAAATAAATTATCAAGAGTATTTATATCAATAAATAAGTATTTAAATTAATATATAATACATAATGATAAGAATGAATAAACCTATATATACTCATAATAGAAAACAATTCTCAACGGTCCCAATGAATAATACCAACCATAGGATTCTACTAAGGGCTTCTAGGTAATTCTCATTCTGTGAATATAGACTCTATTATCTATGTTTTTACCAATTACACTCATCTCAGAGGTTATACTCATCTATAATTTCAATTAAATTTAACATTGCGTCCCCAAAGATCACGTTTTTCAAAGAGGTATTTCACCACGGATCATTGAAGGCTGCCACATGCCCTATGGGATCAATATACTCGATAAGGAATCCACATCTTAGGCATGGTGGTCACACCAATAGCTCGAATGCCACTTGCTAATGATGTAATAATGGATCTCACCCCATACCTCATGGATGGATACCATGCACACTATATGAATCAATACCCATATAGGGGATCACAATCATATTCCATGAATGTAACTTCATGATGTAACATCCAAAGGATTAGAAAAACAATACTCAACTAAACATTTTCAAGAATGATGAAATTATGGTTTCAAAGATATTATAGAGACAGTTCATGGTGTGTACCTCTAAGCTAATACCTGCACATGTTCATGCACATATTTCTCTTCCTATGATCAAGTAAATATGGTTAGGCCTATTTTTGTGGTCGTGCCTATGTAACTATCCAGGTATGAGTACTACGGCGTGCCTATGTACTATACCTATAGAAATTTTTCATTCTTTTTTCCATTTCCATGTACTCTCAGAGTACACATCGTGCTACAGGTATTAGGTCAAAGTGTGTGGCACTAGTTTAGCAAACTTCTGATATTTATTTTTTTATGAAAAACAGAGTTCCAAAACTAGGTCCACAATGAATGTTTTCTTCCAAAATTCATGTTATATAATATGGAATTTTACAAATTTCAAATTTCCTTTATATGACTTCCTATATTCATTCATCCTTCGATGGAAATGTGGTAATCACTTGCGATCCTTGATCTCGTCATTCTAAGCCTCCTTTACACAATTTTCTAGAATCTAGCTGACACGTTTTCTTGTAAAATGATATGTTTCCTCACACTGTCGGGATTTTTCAAACCAATAAGAATGAAAACCTATGATCTGATATCCTTCATCCTTTAATAACCAACTATCATCATCTCACATTGATCACTTTCTTATTCATGAACTTCACCAATGGGATAGAATTATTTCATGATTAGCAATTGTGCAACGACCGAATACATGGTATTCATTGAACCACATGAAAAATAAATTTCGCATAATTAAAGTGAGAAGAAATAATGTAAAATATAAAAACATTTACATTAAAATTAGGTATTATTTGGGTTGGACTCAATATTTTTCAATTATAAATAAGATTCAATTAAACCATAAATAATCATGTCAACCATTAAAAAATATAATTAAGATGCATAAATCAATTCTTGTGAGTTTAATTGATATATTTTTGACATGGTAAATCAAAATATGATCAATACATATAAATAAAACATTCTACATAAAATTTTGATCGGTCTCTGGTGAATAATGGTTGCATGTCAATTTCACTAGTATGATCCACAAAATCCATTGGCCAAACAATCTGCAATCATGATCTCTATCAGTTATCATTATCCATGTCATCCTCCAATAGATTCTCTCAAAATATAAGGATTATGAATTTGAACCCTGATTCTTTTATAACCATATTTTTATATAGGGTTTCTAGGTCACTTCATCAACACATAATAAGATAAATTTATTTATTTATTTATTGTTTATTCCCATGAAAACATTTTTACAAATGCTCGACGTCGAGATATATTATGTTTTACCTGGGTTAAAGCTACAACTTCAAACACTATGGTAGAATTAGGTTTCTAATATGATACTATCTATTTTTTGTTATTCTTCTCATTCAGGAAAATTATATACATATGACATTAATATATTAAATATTATTATAATATCACTACCAAGCTCCCCGTGTCTTGGAATCTTACATCGTCTTAGATCCTAGCTCAAAAATATGACTATATATATATATTCCAAATCATTGCATTTAAAAAATAGAGGTGATTCTTTCTCCCCACCATAGTTATTTTCATCCCAATAAGTGAAAAATATTTACCAAAATTCATGGGGTTTATCCTGGCATCTAGCTATCCCAATCACTGGTTACCTCTTGAAGATTCATGTTCTTCCACCACACACTCTCTATGGGAATCACTCACCAATGGAGGTACTTCTCTTTCAAATCATTGATCACAAACAATTACTCTATAATGTTAGAGATATATTTGATATCTATTTCTCCCTAGTTAATAACATGTGATTCATTGTTCATGTACCTCCTCGACCATGAAACATGGATGTCAACGTGTACCCTGTCATATAAGGGAAATAGAGACAAGTAGTATGCCACCACATCGACCCTATATAGTATTTGAAATGGGTAGATTAATCTAGGAGAAAACATCCCACCCAACCCAAATATCTATAATCCATGCTGAGGTGAGACCTTCTATTACACAAGGTCTCCCTCATAAAACTCCACATTCCTCTATTGTTCAATATAATATGACTTATGATAGCTATTTGTAGACTTAATCCACTCTTGGATGATCTATACCTTATTTATCAAAGCTCGCATGAACTCTATGAGCATGAGTGTTGACTGTTAGAGATCTATTCAACATAGTGGTGACTAGTAGGGTGACCTATAAAAATAGGCAGATGGTTCAATACCGATGGCTTAATGTTATTTTTTATTGTTATATGAAAATCATACCAAGGGTTGGTGATCCCCCAAACTATGGCCTATGTCCAACGTGCACGCCCAAAGCATGTCCTCTAAAACCCGAATGGTATGTTATTTCAAGATGTTACTTTGGGTGTAAATCACCATATTTTAATTAAATGTAGACACAAATGAGTCCCAAAATACTATCCACAATCATGATGTGAAGCAAGCATCACAGTCTAAAATTATCATTAATGTAATTCCATGTAGGTAGAATATCTCTTTCATATAAATGCATCCAAATATCTCAACGAAACACTTTTATCAGATTGATAGAAACTTGGCTATCTAGGTGAGTCAGTCTATGATAACCCATATGGAATCATTTTCTCTACATATATATGGTAACCCATACTTATTTCTCTAGATATACCATCCCACATCCACTTTTTAACATAAAGATGTTAATCTAAACTCAATATAACCTTTCACTAAACATTCTCCTATTTACCAGTGAGTCATCAAGGGAAAAACAATTCAACACAATTATACCTTTGTGTCAACTGGAACTACCTTTATGGTCTAGGTATTTCATTTCCAGACATGCATACAACAAAAAAGTGGATGTAAGGGAAATCCACATCAATTCATGAAAAAAAATTTACTGGTGCAATCATATATCCACTGAAAATGATAATGTTCTCCCCAACATCAAAAAAAATCCATTAGGAGAATGTATAGTGGATATATGAGTACACATGGTCTCACAGTTAGTATCTCCATGATGATCCACTCGAATATGTTGTATAATTTGTTGGGTAAAAACCATCATGATGTAGAAACTATGAACTATCATTTTCCAATATGGACAACTATAATTTGGATAACTAATCCAATACTTTGATTAAAAACTATGAGTAAGATCATCAGCTGAGTGAATCAACTCCTTCATTCCCTTTCACGTGCATATAGATTATAATGATTTAGTAATCCTAGAGGGACTCCAATGATCATACATGTCTCATGTAAATATCCTTCAAATAAAAAATAAACTAAATACATTTTTTTCGTTAGAGATGATAAACTACTCCCCCATTAGCTAGTGTCTTTTATATTAGAGATGAAGACAACAAATTCCAAATAAATATCATGGGTCCCATAGTTCAGTTCATGTGGTCTCAACTACTGATACCAGAAGGAAATTTTTTCCTTCCATTGCAGTAGGACACAGCCATGTCTGGTCACTAAGGCATTGAGGAAGACTACCCCCTCGACAACTGTCTATAGTAATATCGATGTGGGGTTCTCTTTAACCTCTATCATAGCTCCTAAAAATAAAATTGGTACATTTTCATACACATGAATGGATTTACCTTTACAGTCAATGAAGTCAAAGTATCCAATATCTAAGAGAAATCAGGTAAAAATATCCAGTAGTATCCTTCCAACCAAAGGAATCTCCACCCATTAATTGTGTAATTGGGTGGATCTCATGATTACACTACCTTGATCTTCACTAGGTCCAATGATACAACACCATCTTTTATGAAATGTCTTAGAAAGTTGACCTCCTTAATCCAAAACTAACACTTTGAGAGATTCCCATGATTTTGGTGCCCTTTAAGTGTGTTTGAAATCATCCTCCAGTTTCTCATATATTCCTCCTAATAAATAGATTGACCTAGGATATTATTGCTGATGAACACCATAAACAAATATAATAATGGCTTATATATCCTCTTCAGGAGTCCATGAATAATTCAAGTGATTTCCTCACTAACTAATGTATGTCCATTTACTTCTATTGACCAATGTTGAATTTGAATGTCTTCTTCAGTGTATCCTTATCACGTATTCAATGTCTTTAATAAACTTATATAAGTTCAATATTCCAAAACCAATGTTACCCTATCAATTAACTGAAGATTACATTATCAATCACTAGAGTATATATATTTTCCATGTTCACCTGGTTCAGGTACAGATAATCCAAATTTCCCCTCAATCATTCATTTTCATTTGTGGAGAACCAGATTGTGGATTCCTTGGGGAAACCATTGGGTGTAACAATGTCATCCTCTATAAGCCACACAACTAAACTTTCAACTAACCAAGCTATTTGTATCCCTCCAATATATGATAATACTTAAATATATTAAATATTTTGGTGAAATTAAATATAGAATACAATATCCTAAAGAGGAGATATCCTATAACATATTTATGAAAGACATCCACATTCTCCACCACTATAACTGGAAACAGAAATCCCATTGAATGCACTCATCTAAGGGTAATACAAAAAAATAGTGACTAATATATTTTATGGCCCTCTGAATGATCCAATACTACTAATAATGGGTTTACTTTTGATCCATAAAAGAAAACCTTATCATGTTACCATATATACAACACATATTTTAATTGAAATTTTCAATCTTGGCATGAACTGTTGATAGCCAGTACATTCTTAAGATAACATTGTATGGACTATTCATAGAATGAATGGGGTCCAATAAGAATATATAAACATCAACCATCAAATCACATTTTCTTTAGTTTTGTGTTATTATTGAGTCATATCTAGTCAATGTCTTCCAGAACAAGGATCAAGACAAGGACTTAACAAGAATATCTATCTCACACCCAATAGAAGTGAACAGAAATGAGTATCATACACCAGTGTCTCTTAGTAATAATACTAAAATAGGGAATAAATTTATCATATATATGACCATCCATAAATGCATATAGTTATATGCCTCCATTTCATGGTACTCTATACATTCCTAACCACCTAATTTCTGAGTGCAGTGCGGACCAGTAGGGGTGGTTGTGGAAATATTTCCTTCTATTATTTTACTTGTGTTTCTATACCCTCTTATCTTCAAAAAACTACACCCTAAAAACCTCCTTATTACTACCTCTATATCTACTTATGTGTTCCATAAACCATCCCTCAATCAGATGTGTGGTGGGTATGAGAATTTTGAGAAAATGTTCATGAAATATCATGAGAGAACAACATACTCTCACTATAAAAAATCAAACCATAATGAGAATAATAAAGTATTAATACTCTATCATTGTATCATATACTAAATCATCTCTAACACCCAAAACTATATAACTATAATCAGATAATTAATGCTGACATCTCGTCTATTGTGTTCCCACCACTAACACCCTTTTTCTATGTTTTTTCTTCCAAGATGATCTCTACTAAAAAATAATGCTCAACCACTCCAACGTTAGAGGGAATATAAATAGATGTAACTAAATCCATAATTTATCAAAAATATCTAAATAGGGTTTCTAAAAAATATGGAAAAAAATAAGGAAATTGGGAAGAGGATAAGAGTTAACATTCCACACAATGATAATTGTTGAAGGAAACACCCTTGTTCATACATTATGGAAAAAGCATTTTACTGCAAGTGTGGACAGAAAGGCCAACATGCTGGTGTTTCCAAGGGGAACAAATAAGCTACTAATGTTGAATGATATAATTGTAGGGATATGGGATACTATTCTAATTATTGTCTAAAGCATCTTTGAAGGGTACCTTATAAAGGCCAAGGGGGAATGGATAAGATTATGTGATCACAACTACTGATATTGATGTTCATAATAATGTGATGGAAGGTAATTTAATCATTTCCTGAAATATATCCATGGAATTATTTGATTCTGGATCATAACATTTATTCATATCTCCCCATTTTTCAAAACAAAATTATATATTTCAAATATTATTTAATAAGGGATTTTTTCAGTCAAAACTCCTATGAAAAGTATCATTGACACAAAATTGTGTCTTGAAGTCCCCATTGTGGAATATAAAAATGCTTTATCTACTATTTTTATTATCTTAACCATGATTGAAATGTTTATAATCCTCGGTATGGATTGCCTTTTGACCCATGATGCGTAAATATATAGCAATAAGAAGTGGGATAAATTAATTTAAGAGGATGTAGAAGACCGTCTATTTAAATAAGAAGAATCAGTATTTGATTCTCATATAGATCCTCCCCTAGTAGCTCTACTGTATTAAATTATTGGGGGGAAGGAAATGCAACAACTATGGATGAGTAACGGAATGTCCAAAAAGAGAAATCACCTATTGTGTAGGAATATGTTGATGGGTTTCTAGTGGATTTACCTAGATAACCTAAAGAGTGGGAAATTGAGTTTTCCATTAAATTAATTCCTTATTCGAGTCCCATGTTAGATACCCCTTAAATAATGTCCATTTTGGAATTAGTGGAACTGAATAAAAAACTAGATAAATTGAGTGATAATGGATTTTTTCCTAGTGTTTATCAATTTGGATCCCATTTTCTATTTGTTAAGAAGAAAGATTTATATTTTTAATTTTGCATTGACTACTAGGAGATAAATTCTATATAAATAAAGAAAAAGTATCCCCAAACATGCATTGATGATTTATTTGATCAATATCACGGAGTCCAATATTTTTCCATGATTGATCTTCGATCTGAATATCATTAGTTTCATGTGATGAAGGAAGATATTCCAAATACTACGTTTCAACTAGGTATAGGGATTATGTGTTTATAGTAATCAATTTTGGACTAACTAATGCACCCTATTTTTTCATGTAGCGAATGAATAGAGTTTTCAATGAATATCTTTATGACTTTGTGGTGTTATTTATTGATGATATCTTTATATAGACCAATTTCTATGATAATCCTGATAATCACTTTCATACTATTCTGAAGACTCATAGAAGAAATGAAATATATGGGATATTTAGAAAGACTGAATATTGGCTTTAATCGGTTTCCTTTTCTCGACACATTGTCTCTAAGGATGGAATTTCAATTGATCCGGAAAAGTCAAAGCTTGTGTAAGAATTTACTACTCCACAAAACTAACTATGGTGTGTATTTTTATTAGTTTAGAAGGTTATTTTTAGTGATTCCTTCCAAAATTTTCCTATATAAACAAACCAATGACGAATCATACCCCTAAAGGAGTTATGTTCGGATGAACCAAATAATGTGAGGATTGTTCCGAAGTATTTAAGAGGAGATTACTGAATGATCAGCTCCTAACTCTGCCATTGGGGAATAACAGGTTTGTGATATATTGTAATTCATCCAAGAATGGACTTGGTTATATCCTTAAACAAAATTATAGAGTTATTTCCAATGCATTAATGTGGTTAAAAATTCATGAAAAAATTATCCTCTTCATGATATTGAGTTTTTAGTGGTAATATTTTCTCTGATGATATAGATACATTATCACTATGAAAAAATGTGACATATATACCGATCATAAGAGTCTAAAATATAACTTTTTAAAAAAATAACTCAACATGATGAAAAGGCGATGGAAAGAATTTCTCATGGATTAGGATTTTTCTATACACTACCACCTACGAATGGAAAATAATGTAGCACATGAATGGAGCCAGATGTATCATAGAGTTCTCATCAAAATGATGATTAACAAGGATCCTTTATACATGGATATAGTAAGGATGGATAAGGTAATTATCGAAGGAGTTTAAATATCACTACCTTTTTCAAACATTTTTCCAACCATCATAATTTGAATTAATTAAATCATCAATTTATGATGAATAGAGTCTTAAAAATATATTTAGTGCTTTTAAAGATGGGATGTTGTTTGAATTCATGTGTGAAGATGAAATTCTTTAATTTAGGAAGATTATATGTTTTCTCTCTATACCTGAGCTAAAAAAAGGATTTATTAGATGAGGATCATATCTCAAATTTCTCTATAAACCCTAGGAGCACAAAAATGTATAGTGATTTTAAAGATCATTTCTGGTGGGATAACAGGAATAAAGAAATTGTAGATTAAGTATCAAGATGTTTACTGTTTCAACAAGTGAAGTATTATTCAGAACATCCTAGAGGATTCATGAATCCTATACCTATTAATAAATTTAAATGGGATGACATCACCATGTATTTTTCCTCTTGGATCCCCAAAACTACAAGAAATCTTGGCTCAACATGGAGAGTAGATGAACTACAAGTCAAGTCATTTCCACTCACAGCATGAGGGTGATCTTATCAAACCATGAGAAACAATAATAGAATGAATGGGGAATACCCCACGTGTCTTCTGAACCCATAGTAAGAGAGTAACCAAATCATAAATATTAGATTCATTTTTCTGAGTGCATATATATATATATATATCTGTGTGTGTGTGTGTGTGTTTGTGTGTCTGTGTGGGTATTCTAAGTCAAAATATTCCCTAAAGAGAGTGAAAGGGGATCCCTATATACTATCTTAACCCAAAACGATGATTCTCCAACAATTTCATAATTCCATCAATGATGCCCACCATCTCACTCCTCTTCCCTGATGTAACCGTGTGAAGGTCCATCCCTCATCATGGTGCCATACATTAGAGATGGAATAAAGTCCCAGTAGATGAACCATGCCATATTCTATGGGTGGGGGGGGGGGGTCCACTCAGTATGTATCCAATGTAGTCCCATGATAAAGGTGATGGGGGGGGGGGGTTTCACAACCATGTCAAAAGGATATCTTCCTTATTCAATATGTGGTTCCACATAAAAGGTAAAGCACCCATGCTCAAGATGATTGGGGCGATCCACTCTTACGTCATGATGAACTACTCCCTATCCAATATGGGGTTCCACATGGTAGGTAGAGACCATGAACCAATGTGATAACGGATTCATCTTTATAGGTTTTGGACCCCTGTCATGGTGAGATAAGTGGTTCCACTATGGTCATCGAGGAAGCACACCCTATTTCATATGGGGTTTCACTCTATAGGTATAGGTCCCATACAAAAGATGATGGGTGGTTCAACTCTATATATCTAGGACCTACACCATAGTGTGTTGGAGGGTTCCACTATATTCACTATGGCCTCATGCCCTATCTGGTAGGTGATTCCACTCAATAGGTAGAGGACCCTCACTTAAGTTGATATGGGTTACAATCAATATGAAACCACTAGTAAGCCATCATAATCATTTCCATCATCAGCAGTCGCATAAATAAGAAATTTTCCAAAAACATTTTACATCCTTTCCAAAAGTCACAATGGAGGGCTCCATCATGTTCTACATGGAAATACACACTTGATAGGCCACTCATTGGCCAAAATATAAGTCCAAATGAAGCAGATAAAGAAGATTGAATTTTACTCAAAATGATTCAACGGATTCTATGACATATGAGGGAAGCATAAGGTTTATGGTCACACTTCATCACCTATTCGTTTCATTGGATGTACAGGGATCACCAACTATTTAGGGATACACAGTTTTTAGGGGATATACATGGATTTACCATGACACTCTAGGTCCCACACGTGTGCATGATCATGCCTATAACCCAGGTATCCCAATGCTCCCCTATAGTCACTGCCAACATATTTGTCATCTTCATATGAAATCTAATCTGTGGTAAAATTCAATGAAGGGGTGAGTATAAACATACCTAGCAAGTCACCCTGAAAGATGAATGGGGATATGAGAGAGATTCAATAGTAAAGGTAAGTCATTAGATAGTAAAAAGGATTTAGATCAACCCAATTAAGATAATGAGTAACCTCATCTATGAAAAATGGGATCAAAATAGTGAGTATATGGACTACAGGTAGACTTGTTGCATCCATAACATGAGTGTAAACTCAACCAACCATGTGAAGCTAAACACTAAAAGTACTTTGAATACCCCACACGTCTTTCCAACCCATTGTATGAGAGTAACAATATAAGTAGATATAGATACAGTTATATATATATGTATATATATATATTCGTTGTCAATAGAATCCCAAATGAGAGATAATGGGACATCTACCTCCCTACCCATCCCAAGAAGAAGAGTTGTCAATAGTTCCAAAAGTCAACCCAAAATATATAGAATCAAATATGTCTATACATAAGTAAAAAAGTGATGGGACATACCACATTAATATGCCTCACATCAGAGGGGTTTCAAACTACATGTTGTGGACTCACGCCCTTGTGAGATGGGTGGGGTTCCACTCTATACATATCCATTGTGGACATGCACCGAAGCTGATGGGAGGTACCACTCTAATGTAATGGGGCCCCACACCCTATCTGATGTGGGTTACACTATGTATGTAATGGACCCACACCAAAGTAGATGGGGGGGTGATCCACTCCCTTTTAATGATAACACTCTCCCCATACGATTAGGGGATCCCCTTGGTTGATAGAGGACATGTGTCCAATCTTATGGGGGGTCAAATCAATAGGTCGAGGACCCGTACCCTAGTGCAACAGGCGATTCCACTCTATTCATTGAGGAATAGAAACCCATAATATAGGGGGTTCCACTTAGTAGGATGGGTAATAATGCCCATGATAATAGGGAGTTCCACTCAATAGGCTGAGGAATCGTGCCTTGGTGTGAGAGGGGTTCCATTATAGTAATTGGGGACCTGAACCTTATATGTTATAGTGTTCCACATGATAGGTACTTGGGTATTTTCAGAGATGATGGGTGTTTCAATATATAGTAATCTCTTAGTGATTCCACCTTATCACTACCATGTGTGGGAATCATCTCAATATGATTCATGGAGGGAACATTTTATATCAAATTCCAAAATCCACAAAAGATGTAACCATCATATTATAGGACAAAAAACAATCATGATAATCTACTCTAGAGTTCTAAAATTCTCCCCTACCTATAAATATTAGTGGGGAGATTTATATAGACATTTAAAGGTATATTTGTTGCTCTAAAATGAGAAAGAGCATATATGTGTTCATCTCTCGATGCCTCACTTGTCAGTAGGTGAAGGTTGAGAACCATGTTTATTCATGTTTGTTGTAGCCCCTTCAGATCCCGAAGTGGAAGTGGGATGTAATATCAGTTGAATTTTTCATTAGCCTTCCATGCATGGTGAGGGGCCATGACCCCATATGGATGATAGTAGACCGACTCAGGATGATGGCTCACATCCTTGCTGTTTGGGAAAATACTTCAGATGAGAGTTTGGGGTTGTTGTACATACAATAGATCTTCCGCCTTGGTGGAGTTCACATAATAGTTGTCTCTAATAATGACATGTTTTTTATGTTAGGATTTTGTAGAGGTGTACATGAGGATGTTGGGACCCAATTACTGAATAGTACAACCATTCACCCATGTACCAATGTGAAGCTCGAGCACACAAACTATGTGATAGAGGATATACAGAGGGTCTGCCTATACGATTTTGGTTGGATTTGGGAGGATCACATTCAATTAGTTTATTTTGTGTACAAAAACATCTACAAATCCACCATATGCATGGAATAATTTTTGGTATTATATGGGAGACCCTTCTTTTCATCCTTGTGATGTACAATGAATGGTGAGTTTTCTATGGTGGGCCCAAATATATTGAAGGAAACGATGAAGAAAGTATAGGACATCTGTGAGAGAATGATGAAATCCCAAAGTAAATAGATATCAATAGAAACTCACCATTTTAGGTATTCTTTGTTTTTACAAGAAGACCATCCCTTCTAGAGAGACTCCCCATGATGATGAATGTGGATGTACATTTGGGAAGGTAAGCGATCCATAATGTTCATCAGATTGTTTGAGATCATGAAATTGGTTAGAGAGGATGCACACCACCTCTTCGTACCCCCATAGCTTGATTTGGTGCACGATTGTTTCCTTGTGTCACAATTGTTATGATGAATGCATGACCCCACACACATCATTGACCTGGCTGATCTAGATAATGGGGATGGATCCACCACTGTGGATAACCTTCTGGTGTTTGAGGATCGATAGGATGTACAATATGTGGATGGGTCATACCTTTAGATCGCATGTTTTGGTAGCATTGAAATGTGAAAGATAGTTCATGGGAGCTAGAGAGCCATGTGTGGGCTCAGAATCATGAGTTTTATTCAATTGTTTTCTTTTTAAGGAAGAAACTATTGAATGAAAGAATGATTTAAATACACATTTTTTCCCATTTAATAATTTAAAATATTTCTAAATATTTTTTGGATATAGTCGATGAGATGTCATTTGATTTTAGGGCCAGGTACACCGAGAAATAATATTATAAAAATATTAAATCTGTTATATCTAATTTGATAGAATATTCTTCATGAAAATGGGATGAATATTGAATGTTAATTTTGATCAGAAATTTGAGACAAAAATTGGGTTTTAAATATAGTGTATACCCAGGCATGACATTAAATGGGATGGTGCGGGATGGGTAAAACCCATCGTTTGTCAAATTTATTTTCAGTGAATTTATTTATTTACATATTTCTTCATTTAATCAAAACATAAAAGGTTATAGATATATCATTAAAGTCATTTTCCTCTGTTTTTCCTCACAATCCTATAACCTCTAGTAGAGCTCTCTCTTCCTCCTTCCTCAGACTACTTAAGTTAGATCAACAAAAAATATTTGGATCAAAAGAAATCAAAGAATGATAAACACAAAATATCACTCTTTAATCTTAGTGAATGCATTTTTCATTTTCTATCAATCCAATTTGTAGTTGGACTCTCTATATGTGGTTTTCAACCCTTATAATATGATTATTGAGAATATTGTTATTGTTTCTTTGGTTTTTGGTTTGTATTGGACATTTCATCGGTCGGTGTACCATATTTTAATTTTTTCAATTTTTAATCTAACCCCAATGCTCGTTCATGATTTTTGGTCAATAATTCTTTCTCAGTAATGTTTAAATTTTTTTATGTTTTTTCCCTCACTACATTATTTCTTTCACCGATGGAATCCCCATGTTTCCCAGTTTGATCATATATGGGTGGCACTGAGATCAATCAAGCACTCAGATCTATGGAGGATCTACTAAAAAACATTGTTTTTGTGATAATATCATTGATCTATTTTCATTATGAGGTGAGGATAACTTATTTATTGATTAAAAATAATGATCATGAGGAACTGAGGTTCGGTGATGTGCGTAATGAGTTTTGGTTCTCCGAATATTCTATGAATACTTTTAATGAAAATAAATATCCACAAATAGAAATGTATGGTCAAATTATTTTTTTGAAGATATATTTAATGTGAAATATATAGTGGTTTGAACAAATTCGGAATATGGGAAGAAGATATGTTGTTTGTTTAAAAATCTTGACTACACGCCATTTTCAACCTGAACAACTAGATGAGTAATCTCCCATATTAGAAACACTAGGGTTTCAGTGAATATATGATGAAATATATTGTATTGTTTCCTCTCACACCATGTATTCTACTTCTTGTTGCCTAGAACATGTGGCTATGTACACGGGCACATTATCTGATACACCGGCAGGGGGTCCGGTACACATACACAACCACTGAGACTATAGTTTATTCATCTGTTTAATGTACACAACATGTAGTCCACATATATGGCATGTACTGAAACATATTAAGGGATACATGTATTGGTTAGGGACACAAGTATGCACTGAAATAGGACAAAACGTCATGCGGTTCCCCTCACATGTCATGTTCATCTTGATCTCCTTTAAGAAGACATAAAATGTATGTATATTCTTCAGTTGAACTATTTTTTTGTACTCTAGGTATCCTATTCTGATTGTATTCCACAACAAACATGATGGTTCCCTCGGTAGTGGGTTTTGTAATATTATGTGGACTCTTTTGGGTGTTAACCTCCAATAGGGATGGGCAGTGGAGTTTTCCAATAATTTCATTATGGAATTACCCTCCACTAGGTCTAGCTAGTGGAGTTACCCTATAGACTCTTCTATGAATTTTACTCTTGTAGTGATGTGAACTGGTGTTCTCCAATGAACATTTTGGGTGATACCCTCTATTAGTTCTTGGTAGTGGAGTTCCCCAATTACCTTTCTTGATCGTAACCCTCTAGTAGGGATGTGTTGTGGAATTCCTTGGTGAATAGCAGAGTGGGATCCTCCTGTCATACCAGTAAATGTGATCCTTACCTAGAGATTGTTTCCCCTCAATTGGGTGGCATAGTGATGGGATTTGGTATGGTGTATCCTTTGAATCATGGGGAAAAAGAAAACCTTCCCCACCAAAAACCATTGGTGTGAATCATTGCTTCCCAAAGTGGATAGTATTAGGGTATGGTGAATGAATTCTATAGACATGGGTGTTCTTGGTAGACACATGATATTTTGGGCTTTGTTTAGGGGATTTGTGAATTGTTGGTGACTGTTATTATAGGGTAGAGCTGTGATATTGATATCCCCTTACTCACATGTTTTCAATTATTTTACTAATAATATAAATATATATATATATATTATTTCTTCTAGATTAACTCATTGTATTAGTTTACACTACTTCCATGAGAGTCCAAGACATCCATGGTATATGATGTTCTTTTCAGGTTTACCAACCCGCGTTTCGATGATTACATTCACCTACTATAGGTGGTGAAAGCTCAATGGGTAGTTCATCTGATCACCATGTTCAGACACATGTGCTTGGATGGTATTAGTTACACTTTCTTGTTGGTTTGAACTATATTCATTAATTGTTACTTTTTATAACTATAATTTTTCTCTTTAGTTGTATATATTACAACTCCTCCTTCAACATTTTGGGGAGTTGCATTGGGTATGTATACACACAATCTGCAAGGGATTTTCCCTCATGTGTCATGTATTTTTTCAAATGATGGATATACTGACCATGACATCACATGAGAAAAGACATCATGTGTTCTTGGACCATGTACGATGTTCGTAGCTTGGATATAGGTGTTGGGATCTCTCATATATTTACTATTTACTTGTTTATTAGGATAGAACATATATATAGTTGGGTGTGTATTTTTTCCCATTAATTTTTAGTATACACTATCGTACTTTTTTACTGTTTAGAGGATCATGCATGTGTTTTATGAATTATAGAAGATTTTAATATTTTCTTTATTTTTTCTACCTGATTGCATTGATTTGGTTGTGTACATTTGTATAGGTTTTTAGGAAATGGAATCTCTGAGTTAGTTATATCTTTGACAGTAGTCTGTGACCCCTTCCCTATGGAAGTGAGTTTGAGGTAGTTGTGTCTTGAGCCCCATATTGGGATTGTTCCTGGCAGACACATCGTTTGTTCCCACTCCCCTACCTGGTCGTGTCCCTATAGGTACACAGCTCACTATCCATGTAGGGATGCACGGCATGTAGGGGATAAAAATGGTGTGTCCCTACCACTAAGGGTCCCACCCATGTTCTGGGTCATGTTCATGTCCCCATGCCATGTCTGTGTACTTTAGTATAGGACATTCCTTTCAACCCATGGTGTCACCCATGTACTCTAGACATTATTGTGCACTATGGAACATAGTGTGTGCATGGCTGTGTGCTCTTCCACACATCTCATCGACATAGGAGATGGGGTACACTATGTGTATGGATTCTACAAGGTGTTCCATCCTAATGATTTCCCAAAATCCTAGTTGCAATATCCAAGGGGCTACACGACCTGTGTTCAACACAGTAGAATTCTTTTAGTCAGGTTTTTTAGAGTTTCTCAAATCTACAATCAAGATTTATATTCCAACCATTATATCATATATCCTACCTCAACACTAATAGAAATCATTATATATAGCCATGAAATGATGTTTCTTGCTATCTGGTGGCTCAAAATATGATTCTGTTGAACATGGGTTTTTGCAATATACACCGCATGAGCCAAAGCTCATTGGGAGTGTATGATTTGATATCTGATTTTCAAAAATATGAATCACATATCATAAAGAACTTTGATCTATCCCAAATTCATCAGTCTATCCCTTCACATCATTTCATCCTAATTTCTGGGGATATGATAGGCTGGATAAGACCCAAAAAAGTAAAACATGGACTTCGAGGTACAACCATGGATGAATGTAACAGAAAATGGGATTGAGGAACCACAAAAGTTGCTTAAATGATCGGTTCAAAAAATTCATGGTCAAAAATCAATAATGGAGATACCCAGGGTTCTAAAACATCAATTAATGAATTAAAATTCCAATACATAGGCACATGAATCATCCAAAATTTGTGAAAATCAATGAAATGGATTGATCAGATCGATCAATATAATCAAATTGGGTATAATATATATATTTATAAGTCCTTACTAGTTATTGGATCATTCTTAATCAGATAATGTTCTTTCCAATGATTTAAGGAAGTTGTTTTTTGTTTCTGTCCTGATATTCTATAATCTACAGTTTCATCATCATCTAATGTGATTTTTCAATGAAATGGGTGGAAGAATGTTGTTTTTTTATTCTAGGGATACAATGCTAAATATAGGACGATTTAGATAAAAATTTATTTATATGAAAATAATGTTAGGTAAAATGAATGAATGAATGAATTAGTTAATTAATTAATCAACTGGACGTATCACCACCTAATAACATATTTAAATTCTCCATGAAAACATATTATAGGTCTCACATAGGGTAAATAATGTGTTTTGGACTCAACTGTGGTATCAGATTTCTAATCCAATATCTCATCTAACTGTTATTTCATTTTCTTTATGGAACCACAGACACTAAATATAAAATATATTTAATATTTTTGTAAATGTAATTTCTTTATCATTAGGTAACAGAATCACATTTTTTCTATGCCCATGTATCTGCAAATACATATAGAAATATTTCAAAGTCTAATAAATAAAAAACATGGATTCTAAAAAAGATCATTGTTCCAACTTGATGCTTCACCTACCTAATAATATATGGTCATAATTGGTAAATAATAAAACAAAATAAGGTAATATTGAGTGGTAGGGTTTCAAAATGATATTCACTGGGTAGTTTAACCCCAACAAATTATCATTGGATTAATATAATGAATTGGCTTGTCTCCAGTAGGGAACGTATTGGTCATAGAAACTGGAAACTGTTTTACTAAATTAGTTTATATGGATCCTGTTATTTTTCTATAATTATGAGTTCAAATATCTGAATTTTGAGATAGAACTATGGAAATAAATTTAGTCCATGGACTTTATACTAATACAAAAACCAATGATTAGGTGATCGATTGAGCCGTGTTTGTAGCAATTGAAGAAGAAGGTATATTCAATCTATTTATATTTCCACCTATGTTGAGTGAGTGTGGAACCAGATCCTTAGAGATGAAGAGAAAGTGAATATATTAATGGATGGGTAGTGATTATAGTTCTATGTGTCCAAATAACCCAGATTTATTATATAAAACAATAGGTGGTGGAAGCGTATTTTTTTTACTATTGTAAGAAAGTTGGTCATGTGTGGTCTTTACACCTGGTGGGACCCATGTACTTTCATTTATGTGGATTCAACGAACATCTCCTGGTATTTTTTGATCCACTATTCATAACCAGATTGGTGTATGTTCTTAGCCTCTAGGGGCCTAAGGTGATGTTTGATAAATCCAATGTAGTTGTATCCCATACTCATTAGTGTATGGGTAGGAATTGTTATATATGGGAACAATCATATTATGGATAAGTATTAGAAAAATTAATGACATTAATATAATTCATATGTGATGTATTTTCTTGTTGTATATAAGGAATTCATGGAATTAGAGGTACCCACTGGGAAAATAAGAGGTACCATTATTTGTTTCTTCATGTACGAGTTGTCATTTTTTTAAACCAAGATCCTCTCGTTCATTTTTTTTATTATTTTTATGGATCTATTTAATATTTATTTATATAATATTCCATATTTGATGTAAATCTTGTATCTTATTAGGAATAAGAGTGGTAAATGTGCTCACACGCTTTATTTGAACAATTTTATTGATTTCCGTCAGGTATGTGATCTTATTTCCATTTAGATGAATATTTTTGACATAATTAATTGGTGGAATGAATGATGGCCTCTAATGATCATGTTCATTTTAATAATTATGGATTATCCTTCCCCATTACCTATATAAATACACTAGTATTATAGGGATAATGGGGCTTGTGGTATAGCTGAGTGGGCTTTCACTTCTGGAATTGACTAATATTGTCTATTGGGTTATCTTCCTTTTGTTGGATGCCAATGAGGGAAATTTCATGAGTGAGTTACCTCCATTTGTTAGGATAATTAATAAAGTGTCTCTAAATGAATTATTATGTCAATCCAAGATAATGAAGTAGATTTCCTTATCAATAATATGTGAGGGACTAAACCACTATCTCTTCCATTGTATTAAATTTAACCTATATATTTGTATGTATTGTTGTTTTAGTTAGGATATTTAGAATCCAAAAGAACCATTTTTTATAGCATGTCACCATGGGCCTCCTTGGAAATAATTTCAAAGATGGCTAATGAGACCCTTTATTTGATTATTGACTATAAAATGTATAAATAATTCATGATAATTAATAAGTACCACTTATCCCATGTTAAATACTTATTTGGATTCTTGAAGGGATAAAGATGTATTTATATGATTAAACATCCTTCAGAGCTGTCAACAAATCAGGGTAAAAGATGCATTCATTCCAAAAACAACATTTTATAGTAGTTATATCCATTTTGAATCCCATGTAATTCTATTTGTTGTGACCAATAATCTTGTATGTTTAGTGGAACTCATGAATGAGATGTTCCATCAATATTTCAACATATTCATTATGTTATTTTTGGAATGCATTCTAGTTTATAATAAGATGATGGAGGGTCATTAGAACGATTTGATAATCGTTTCAAAGAACCTTGAATGATCATTTCCTCTTTTATAGGGTGTCCATGTGACGATTCAAGATCCTGTTGTCCAAAATTCACAAGCACGTGGTATTATAAAATGTTATCTTGGACAATACTATGAAGGTGAGGGCCATTATTCATTTCAAGGATCCAAATAATTAGTTAAAGAATAGAATAGTATTAGGGAAACTGGCTTACAATTATCCTTATATAACTGTATTTTAATGGCTTATATCACCCACTAAAATCACAAATTCCAAATGGGTTTATGTTATTTAGGATCATAGAGTGTCCCTTATCCATTGATGACCACACGATGTAGTTGATTTAAAATTTGATTATGATTTGACAAAAATATATTCAATGGTTTTTGGTATTCTATGTTTCATTAAATATGGGTCTAGAAAATGATGTAATTTTATGAAACCATGTTGTGGCATTTGGTTATTATAAAACTAAAACCCCAAAAATGAAACAACCCATCCAATGACATAAAGGACACAAATGTGATGAATGTTATTAATTGATGTAATAACTCTCTTTTTTTGTAATGGATCATGTTCTTTTTGGATCATAAAAGTTTGAGAAACATTTTATCTATGATGTACAAGAACCTTTGGAAGTGGTGATGGGTTCAATAAATTTAGTGTTTTGATTTTTTACATTGTATGTGTATTAAGAAAGGAATAATTTGTTTCATATGCCCTTATAAATATGTTTCCCTCTCAATCAAAGAATGTTCCAAGTTATTTTGGGGTTTATGGGGTCACTTTTCTTTAAGGCATACATAAGAAATGGAAGAAAATTAGAGTATTTTTTTATTGTTTCCAAATGAATACATATTTTTATGAGATTATTAATTTATAATAAGTAGGTTATGAGGACATATTCTACTTATAAAAAATTCTATGTGACAGGGAGTCCATCAGTGAGGGGTCTGATCCATCAAAGGGAGTTTTTTTCAAGGCTATGTTATGGTCATAATATCGATGAGGAAGGTGGTAATATAAAATTGTCACCATAAATAGTGGTATTTTAATATAGTTTCCAACAATATTTTCTATGATTTTATGATGTTATTTCCATGTTCATGTATTAAATGGGAAATAGGGGACCTCGTTCCATGGTTTTTACATTCTAACAAATGAAATCGGAGCATCAGAACCTCCCTGGTATATTTCAACTACATCACATACCAAGTTGGATGTAGGATGGTTTGTCCATGTACTTAATAATTATTATCCCATGTTCATACAAAATCAAGGGTATGCTTCAAACTTATGTCCAAGATTTTCGGTGTCCATGGGATAACAACAACGTACTGGTTGAATTTTCCTATTCAATAGATATTAATAGATAATCATGATAGCCACGATTGTGGATCTATATAGTCAACCATGTTAGTCCCCCCACCTCTAGATCATGGTGGGTTTGGTTTCCATCATCGAACAAATGTTTTTGAAAGTGATAAAGTTAATGATTTACTCAATTCAGAAGTTATTTTATGATGGCACAATGTTTCAACAATTCATATTTAGATCACTAGTGTATTCCATTATAGTTTCCATTTATGGTCCTGGTGTTCTTGGAAGTGTAACGCCATAACCCCTATAGCCCAGATATAGTGAATTATATTAATACATTGGCATGATAAAATGGAATATAGTCCTGAAGGAATGATCAATTTAGTAGTCTTGGAAAATATATTACATACAAAAACATTAGATTACATACTCAAAAATAAAAAAAACATAAATAATGAATTTGGAACACCATTATTAACCTAGCTTAACCCTTAATATCAAACATAATACACTTCATGGAATCCAAGGAAAACAAAACATAAGAAAGGGGTGAACTTAGATGCTCAGTAAGGGTAAATAATTTAGAAAAAGCTAAAAACATTTAAGGAAATATGTGTCATAAAAAAACATTTTAAACTAAAACATGAAAATAATATGGGGAAAATAATACAAAAATTAACATATAAACATGCACATGGATATTATTCTAGTAGAATAATCACATGTAATAGTTTATTTCATAATGAGGGAATTCCAAACGCCTAACGTCATTACCACATAATAAATGCCTCGTGCCAAGACTACAAATAAAATTTTTATCAATGCCTTTTGTCAAGACAGTAGTTTTTCTCATGAGACCTACTAATGCATCGATGGTCTATAGCAGGCACCGACCTTCACTTTCTAAATCCACTATATTCCTCATATTAAAAAAGATGAAACATAACATAAACATTCATATTAAAACTAGAATTCTAATGGTCAATAATTAAACCATAAACCATGAATTGTATAAAAATAGTACATCCATAGTAAAAAATATCATAACTCAATCAATATAATATGGGAAATTGTATTATAATAAATTAACATTACTTAAGAATAATATCCAATAAAGGATGTTGACATAGTTGAAAATGATTAGTAAAACATTTTGAGAGAAATACCCCTTTTTTGAAATAATTTAAAGACACAAATATATAAAAGAATTCCTTAAAAATATATTTTTGAATCAAAGTTATCCATACCACTTTGAAACTTTTTAAATGAATTAACATTTTTAAACAATTATATCTATATAAATAAATCCATAAACCCATTTTGAAATCATGGAGTTCAATGAGAACGATTTAGAAGAATAAATGTTTAAAACATTTAAAATGATGTTCTTGTTAAAATGTTTCTGAAAATAATAATTATAAAATGTTGTTTATGAAAAATTGACATGTATAATTAATATGTCGCAGAAAAAACTTACACTTAAACAATCTCAGATAATAAAGAGATTGAGGAATTAACACATACCTTGTACTTTCTATTGGTCATACGTATGTTGAATCTCTAGTATAATGATCGTATTATGTTATTAAATTATTAAATCCCAATATTCATATTTATGATAGCATAATTGATTCATTTGTGGCTTTATACTACCCATTTAATAATAATTTCAATGTTAAAATAACATTTCGAATAACAATTGCTTTCTTTATCATACGTGTTTTAACTTATTATTCTTGATCGTATTACTAATATCATTAATTTATTTATTCCAGAATATGTAACAATATTTATTCATTAAAAAAATTAAGAATATAAGTATGTATAATAGTTATATAGATGAAATAGAAGACATCGTTCATAGAGACGGTAGGCCGTATGTACGCATAAACATTGTTTCTATTTTCATATCGTATTGAATGGATGTAAGTGAATGGGATATATGTATATATATATATATATATATCTTGTAGCATTTTTATGTCATATATTACATAATTATTAATAATATATATTTATAATCATTGTTGAATGGTGAACGTGGAAATGAATCGCATCGCATCATGGAGACGGTAAGTCATACGTACGCACAATTGATAATATCATTCTATTGTTGGTGAAATAAAATGTAATTGGATGGTATATTATATATAAATAATAATTAACATGTTATATTTATTATTTACATCAATTACACTAATTATTATTCCCATCCAAAAAAGGAATTGTTCATTAACAAACTACACCCCGACACGGAGACGGAAAGTCGTATGTATGCACATATGGTGACATTTTCATTCATAGGATTGATAAAATAATGAATATGGTTGCACCATATTTTTAATAACCTAAAATTTTGTAGAATGTACTAGAGTTATGATTTTGGTATGGAAGAAATAAATAAAGAAGACGATGAAGATGAAAAAAACATGGAAAGAGGATATGAAATAATTACCTCCTCTTCAGGTTCTTCGTTTTGGTTTGATCAAAAGGGCTTATTAGGATTCATTAAGATCGTATTAATTTCCCTAGGGTGAATTTCGGGTATTTTGGAATATATTTGAGCTGGGTTAGGCATAGAAAAATGGATTTGGAGGTGTGGAATTTAGAGAAGGGGAAGTACCATTTAATAAGAGAGGTGAGGGGCACTTATAGGAAAAGCTTGAAATGTTATTTTGTTATTAAAAAATTTTCAGTTTCAAAGGGCACTATGTTTATTTATTTCAAATATAAGGTGGGTTTCGGTATAAATAATATATAGACATTGGTTTTAGTCAATTTTTGGTGACCATATTAACCCTATATTTTATATTTAACTCTTAGTTAAATAGTTTAACTTTTTCCATACACTCTTGTATTATTATAATATATGGTTAATAAACACACTACAAATATACTATATAACCCCAAGTGGTTCATTATTTATATATATAACCTTATCTATATCCTTTGGCCAAACCTTAGATTTTTAGTATTATTATATCAATTAATAAAATAGTATTTTTTTTAAAACTCATTAACATCAATTTTGACACTATTTGGTTTTTATTATTGTTATAGTCATTAAAACATTATCAGTTAAAAAAATTATATTTAATCGACCCTAACATGTCATCTTAACCAATATATTTTGTGGATGGCATCAAAATATTTAATATAAATTTATCTGTATATTTATAATATCTATTATTTTAACATTTCAATTATAAAGTAATTATTTCAACATCATTGTTTCATAAATAAATTTTATTATTTTTATCTTTAAAAATTGTAAATAAAATACAATTATGTATGATATATTTTTGTATTTCTAATGAATAGTTATAGTCGAATTTATATAATGTATAACCCTATATTAAAAATGGTTTAGTTATTAATCAATGAATTTAACACTTTTAAATCTTTTTTAAGAAATTATTAGTAAATGCCCTAATATAATCAAAGTGGATGAAAATGATCATATTTTATACCTAAGGATTATTTTGGTTCAAATACACTAATCCAACAGAATTAGGACATGTGTTAGGGTAATATAAAATATCATTTTTACCTGTAATTACTCTATTTACTTTAAACCGTGGTAAATAAAAGTCCAATGTTATTATTCACCAAAAATTATTTTTATCTTGTTGAACCAAATTTTAAAATATTTATTTCAACCATGCCTTTTTTGTTTTTGAAATTAAATTCACAGAAGCTGTATGATTATGTTTTATGAAAATTTGCAAATGTGCTTTGAATGTGGGTAAAAGATGTTAAAAAGTTGAATAAAATTTTATGCATATAATTTTATAATAAAATGACTCCATTAAATTAAATTGAACTTATATAGGTATTATATTACAATTTTTACTTAAAATAAATTTAAATATTATAAAAAATTATTTAAATAAAATGTCAGTTTTAAACAATAATGATGTTATTTTAGTATCCATCAAAAAACTTATATTTTTTAGAAAAATAACAAAAATCAACATAAGATAATTTTGATATTATGAATTAAAAAAAATAATTAAATTATACCAAATTAAAAACATATAAGCTTCATTAATTAATTTTAAATTAATTCCCATTCTCAGAACCAAAAAATGGTTTTTTTAACATAAAAACTATCAAAAGATTCACATTTGTTTCTGTCAAATTTAAATTTGAAATTATTTATAATGACCTAAATTATATTAAATTATAAAAATATAATCTAATTATACATATAAACCATTAATATCTATAATGTAACACTATAAATTATTTCTATTAAAAAAATTGTTTTCAATTAAAATATAGTATATTTCACTATTCATCAAAATATGAAAGTTATCAGAAAAGTACCAAATCATTATCCAAATAAAATTTTTATCTCCTTCTTCTAAAATAATTTTATTTTATTTTATTTATTATATAGAAGTTTCCAATATAGGTTTTAAAAAGGGTTATACATTAATTTGTGGTAAAATTTCATTTTTTTAAAATACTTCTTTTATCATAAAAATGAATTTGTTCGTATATCACATCTAAGAAACAAATAATATGGATTATAAAATTATGTGTGGTATATAAAATGAAAAATGAAGTTAATACTATTCATAACCACATTTGTAACGACTGTTTTGGTACGTCGTGGTGCACTCAAACTCAGCGTTGCATGTAGAGTAAGTTATTGAATTACATTAAAGAGATAACATAATATGAAATATTGGGGTGTTACATTATCCCATCCGTCAATAAATTTCATCCTCACAATTTGATATTCTTTTTCAAAAATAAAATGTTAAAAATATAAAAATACATTTGTGGAAAACCCGCATCAGAAATTAGGTTAATAAAATTTATTCTTAATAAGAGGCAACAGGAAATGAAAAAGTCACCAACAAATTATGATCTCGATTAAGAATTTTTTTTTGGAAATTAGAGACACATAATTTGGGGAAATACAAAAATATTTATAGAGATTGATTGAGGTCATCAATAAAAAACAAGTGGAAAATTGAGGGCCTCAAAACCACCTATCTTTAATGATTTAAAATATTATAGGTTCAACAAAATATAAGGTATTAGGATAAAACATTTTAGGTTTTAAGATCCCTTACCTTATGTTTAAGAATTAATTTATTAATATAATAAGAGGAAAAAATATACATGACAATTAGATTTTAATCCTTTAACTAATTCCTACCAGAAAATCATATTTCACTCCAAAATATAATAGAATTCAAAAATATTCTTTTTATTCTAATCATATAGAGTTCCAAAAATAACGAATTTATAATTCATTTGTAAGAATAAAAAAAATAACATTATACAAACCAGGACTGCATGTATGATAGTTGTGGTGATTCACCCTTGCTGCTCTTTGGTTGCAGGTACAAGTCTTATGGCCTTACCGGACACGAAGGGTTGTCGCCCGACCTCCTTGTTGTACTTTTTAAAAAATACAAAAATAATTTTAATAAATGATTTAACATTAACAATAGTATCCAATTTCAAACTTAATCCATTCTAATTTTTCGAGTTATCCAAAATACTTATATCCAAACTCACAGTCCATAATTTATAAGGAAGTTAAATGGAATAAAGATCTTTTTTTTCACGTGATAACAAGTGAATACCTTTATCATGTATTCTGATAAACCACGGTAACACCCTGAATTACCATAAAACCATATTGATTACATTCATTCTCCCTTATTCCTTATAGAGTACTAAATATACTCCTTATATCTAAAAAAAGTTGTATACTCCAACAATAATTGAATAAACAAACAATTAATTAGTTTTTAAGTAGTCAAGAATATCAAATATAATTTATTAAAATCAATAATTTCTCATTCAAAAATCACTACTTTGGTATCAGAATAATTTTAAGGTTTATCTTTTTTTTCAACAATGTATTTTCCAAAAACATTAACTTTCTATTGAGTCACTGTTCTTAAAACCATAAAATATAAAATCCTCAATGAAATAGTACTATAGTACAATCCTTATTTATTTCTATAATTCATATAACCAGTACAACATTGATACAATAGTCAAATGAAATATTTAGTTAATAACAACATAAGAAAACTAGTCCTTTCTCATCAACAAGTGTAGTATCATAAATTTATTATTATCAAGTAGCATCATTTGTGGCATACTCTGGTGATTTGGATAATGATTCATGTAGTTTTCCAACTCCTTATAGATGAAGCATTGTAAAATTGAAACCTTTTTCTTACCCTTTCAATAACATACTTGGAATCCTTTTTTTCCACACTTATAACAAACTCACATTCCCTTCATGCATTTACCAAGGTGATTCTTTTTATAGTTATAACATATGGGGAAATCCTTCTTTCCCGTCTTCCTTTTATCCAACTTTGTCTCTACATCCATTTTTTCTCTAGCTTCACTTCAAATCCATAAGACTCATATAATTATTAATTATCTTACTAAAATATGTTACTATTTCCTCATATGATGACAATTCATTGGAGGATATTTCCATTCAAAATGATGGCTCAATACCATGAAAGATGTGATCCTTTCTTACTCTTTGGGACATGCGAATTGTTGGAGTTCTCATTCCATCAACAGGACTCTATTTCTAAACAATGGCATACACTATGTTAATTTATAAATCACAATTCATAATTAGAAACTTGTGAAAAACCTAACATAAATTGAAATTGGTATGCATATAATCTATAATCATAAAAAATGTTTTCGTTGAGGAATTATTTAATCATGTATCATTCATATTGGATTGTAACAAAAATGTGTATTATCCTATGCATATCCCCCAGGAGTTTCATAACCAAAAGTGCAGCAAGGACCATTGTCATGTACCAAGATACCTTGGGTCATTCCCAAAACACCTTGTCATTGTTTTCTCTCCAAGGTACATCTATGCCAGATCCAGCTCCACCTGCTCATATCCAGACATGGATATATTTCATCGAATATACTCAAAATCTCTAAATTTCCAAAATTCTAAGAAGTTCTTCTATACTAATCATCAATGTCAATATTAGGGTAATGTTCTCTAATCAAGGATTTTCTATATCTAGTTTCCATGGATTTTTCTAATCTTTCTCTAATAAGAACTATAAAACTCCCACCCCAAATTCCCAGATTCAGTGCATTATTTCAATAATTGTCATGATTACAAGGAATAAAGTCCCGAAGGACTGATCAGTTTATTAGTCTTGGAAAATAGACTACATACATGAACTTTAATTACACATTCAATCATAAAACAAAACATAAATAATTTGTTGAGAATGTCATTATTCCCCAAAAATAACGCTACATATCAAACATAATACACTTCTTGGAATCCTAGGAAAAAAAAGAAAGGGGTGATCTTAGATACTCAGTAAGGATAAATAATTTTATAGAAGCTATACACATTTAAAGAAAGATGTATAATAAAAAACAGACATTCTAAACCTAAAAATGAACATAATATAGAGAAAATAAATCAAACATGAACATATAAACATGCACATAGATATTCTACTATTCAAATAAACAATCTAATAATTAATTTTATAATGAGGGAATACCTAAAACCTAGCATCCTTACAACATAGACACGGCCTCACGACAAGACTACAAAAAAATTATCAAGTCCTTGTTCCTACACACTACTTTGTCTCATGATACCTAACGATGCATGAATGGGCTATATCAAGCCCCACCGATCACTTACTAATTCCACTGCATTACACATACAAAAATGTTGAACCATAACATAAACATTCGTATTAAAACTAGCATACAAAATGTCAATAATTAAGACCTAAAAAATAAATTGTATAAAACTATTATCTCCATAGTAAAAAATATCATATCTCATTCAATATAATATATAAGATTGTATTATAATTAATCACCCTTAATCAAGAATAATATCCCCTAAAAGATGTTGACATAGTTGAAAATCATCAGTTAAATTTTTTGAGAGAAATATCCCTTTTTGTGAAATCATTAAAAAGTCAAAAATTTATAAAGGTATTAATTAAAAAGAGATTTTTGAATCAAATATTCTCATACCAATTTCAAAATTTTGAAAGGAATTAACATTTTAAAATAATTATGTCCATATAAATAAATCCTTAAAACAATTTTGAACACATTTACATTAATGAGAATGATTTTGAAGAATAAATATTTAAAACATTTAAAATCATGTTCTAGATAAAGAGTAAATTAAAAGAATAATTTTAAAATTACATTTATGAAACAATGTCATTGATAATAAATATGTCGCCGAAAATACTTACATATAAACAATCTCAGATAATAATGTGATTGAGGAATTAATCCTTACCTTGGACATTCATATGGTCGAGGGTACATTTATCATCATATATAATTACCATAGTATGTTATTAAATTAATACATATCCATATTCATATTTATGATATCATACATTAATCTTTTTTGGATTTATACAATATATTTAATAATAATATCTATGTTAAAATAACATTTCCGGTAATAATCGCTCTCTTTATCATACGTGTTTTAACTTGTTATTCTTAATCGTGTAACTTATATCATGCATTAGTTGATTCCAGAATATAAAAAATTATTTATGTATCATATGTTTTTATAATATATGTTTTTATAATATATAGATATAGGGAATGGAAATCAACGTTCATGGAGATGGTATGTCGTATATACATAAATTTCATTTCCGTTTTCATATCATATTGAATGGAAGTAAGCTAATGAGATATAAGTAAATACACACATGCACACAGATATATATACATATATATTTATATATATCCAGTAGCATTGTGATTTCATATATTAAATAATTATTAATAATATATATTTATAATCATCGTTGAATGGTGAACGTGGCTATGAATCTCAACGCGTCGTGGAGACGGTAAGTCATACGCACGCATATGCGATGATATAATTCTATTGACGATGAAATAGTATGTAATTGGATGATATATTATATATACAGAATAATTAACATGTAATATTTATTATTTAAAACAATTATACTCATTATTATACTCATCCAAATAATTATGTGTTCAATAACAAACTACACCGCGATGTGGATACGGTAAGCCGTACGTACGCATGTATGGTGACTTTCTCATTCATAAGATGAATAGAATAATGAATATGGTTGAACCAAATTTATAATAACATCACATTATGTAGAAGGAACTATATTTAAAATTTTGGTATGGAAAAAAAGAAAGAGGATGTGGAAGAAGAAAATAACATTGAAAGAGGGGATAAAATAATTAACTCTTCTTCATATTCTTTTATCTGATTCGATCAAAAGGGCTCCTTAGGTTGTCTTATGATCTATGAATAGCCTCTATATTGAATTCAGTGTAGTTGGGAGGATATTTTTGTTGGTTTTGTCTGATTTAAATGGTTTTGGAGGTGTTAAATTAAGAGGAGTGGAAGTACTATTTTATAAGAGGGGTGAGAGGCACTTTTAGAAAAGCTTGAAATATTATTTTATTATAAATTTTTTTCTGTTTATAATAGCTCAAAAATAATTTATTTAAAGGGTAAGGTTTTTATTGGTCTAAATCCTCTCATCCAATTGGTTTTATAAATGTATAGTTCACCATATTAACCATATCTTTTAGATTTAACTCTTAGTTATGTAGCTTAACTTTTATCATGTCCTCTTGTATTATTATGATAAATTGTTTATAAACATACTATTAAAATCCATGAGAACCCAAGTGATTCATTATTGATATATCTAGCCTTATATAAATCATTTGGATGAACCATATGTTTTTATATATATTATATCAGTATACAATATAGTATATGTTTTCAAAACTCATTTATTTTAATTAGAACACTATTTGGAAATTTGTTTTTTAATGGCATTACAACTTTGTCACATCAAAAAAAATTATTTAATCTACCATAAAATTTCATATTAACCTATAAATTTTTTTATGGCATCAAAATGCTCAATTTATATTTATTTGTATATGTATAATATAAATTATATTAACCTTTCCTTGAAAAAGTAATTACTGCATCATCATTATTTCATAAATATATTTATTATTTAAACTATAAAAATTATAAATAAAATACCATTTTATAGGAAATATTTTTATATTTCTAGGTAATATTTATAATATATTTAATCGTATATATATCCTTATATTAAAAAAGGTTTATGGTTTAAACATGGAATTTAACTCTTTTAAATCCTCAATAAATTAAATAATAATAAATGTCCAAATCTAATCCAAGTGGAACCAAAGCATCATATTTTATAAAAAAATTTGTTTTTGGTCGAAATACAAATATCCAATTGAATTAGGACATGTTTTTGGGGTATTTATATTATCATTTTTACATTTAATTAACCTATTTACTTTAAAACGTGGTATATAAAATTCAAATGTTACTATTCAGAAAAAATTATTTTCATCTTATTGAACCACATTTTACTTACTGATGTGAATTTTGTCTCTGAAATTTTCAAAATTCAATTTGCAGAAGTGATAAAATTACGTTTTATGCAAATTTGAAAATGTGCCTAGTAGGTGGGCCAAAGGGCTTAAAAAGATTAATAAAATTTTATACCTCTAATTTTTTATAAAATGACTCTAATTAATTACATTGAACTTATATAGGTATTATATAACTATTTTGACTTAAAATAATTTTAAATATAAAAAATAATTATTTAAATAGAATGTTTGTTTTAAACCACAACGTGGTGTTTTTCACTATTCATCATGAACTGAAAGATGTCAGAAAAATAAAAAAAATATTCCCTATGATATTTCTGATTTTCAAAATTCAAAAATGATATTTATTTTTCCAGATTATAAACTTAGATGTTTCATTAATCAATTTAAAATTAATTCCTATTGTCAAAACCAAATGGCAGGTATTTTAAAAAAACTATCAAAAGATAGACATGTGTTTATGTCAAATTTAAATGTGAAATTAATCATAATGAACTAAATTGTATTGAATGACCAAAATATAATCTAATTATACTTCAAAAACTTTCAAATGCATATTTTAACACTATAAATTATTTCAATTAAAAAAAATTCAATTAAAATTCAGCATTTTTCACTATTCATCCAAATATGAAAGTTATTAGAAAAGTACAAAAAAATATCCAAACTAAATTTCTATATCCTGCATCTAAAGAAGAATATAAATTAATTAAATTGAATATATTATGGAATCGACCGAAGTCTGTCATTTTTTATTATTTTTTATAATACACCTTTCAAGGGGTGAGGTCGAACCCTTACAAAACCCGAAGGCTCGTAGACAATTACATGACCCTTAGGTATTAGAGAGAATCACCCGGACAAGGGAAATTGGAACTGATCCTCCCCAGCATATGTCATGATGATTTTCACTCCACCATCATAGGGATGGTTGGCTAGCTGTCCAACGTAATGATGTATATGCCTGGTACCGACGGAAATACCATACCCTCTCGTTCTTCCAATTCCTGTTAGCTCTTCACTAGTGAATGCACCATCCCTTATTCCTCATCCAGAGTCATGTACCTTGTTGTCTTACATGTATTTCTATTTAATAATGTGGCCCAAATTACTTTTGGTGGCCCTACAGGCTTAAGCTAACCTGAAGGCCTTGAGAGACAATTGGCCCGAAGGCCTTGCAGGACCCGAGGACCAAAACCGGTGGCCCAGAGTCCCAGATGGATGAATAGTTCCGGCTAATATAGTTCTGAACAGTACCTGCAATAACACTACTACAGAAATCCAGAAATATGTCTCCACCTGGATTTTATATTGGGTCACCTGGATGTAGTTGTCGATTCATCACCATCTACGTTGAGCCTCATGAGAAATTTGAATATATAGAAGTGTCAAATATTCGGTTTTAAAAAGTGTTTTCCATTAAAAGGTGGTAAAATTTAAATTTTAGAAAATTAAAAATTTTATCTTAAATAAATGAATTTCTTCTTATATTATGTCTAATAAACAAATAATATGGGTTCTAAAATTATATGGAGTATATAAAATTCAAAATTCAGTATATACTATTCACAAGTGCTTTTTGAACTCCTTGTTTGGTATGTCGTGGGGCACTTTAACTCGGTTTTTCATGTTATAAAAGTTATATAATTACATTGAAAATATAATGTACTATTAAATAATGGGGTTTTACAGAAAGTGATGGCTCAGTTAGGTCACTTATTTCTTAGTAAGCAGAGAAATATCTTTAAAATGTATAAAATTTTGAATTAGGACGGACTCAAGTTGGATCCCATAAAATATATGACGGAGAAACCAATTCATATCAATGAATATTATGATAAATTACATTGATGGATATCAATTCCATTAGGCTATGTGTTGTGGTGGAATGGGAAAAAATCCCATGAGACGTAGGCGTGATAGTCTCTTGTGAAGGATTAATGGCCACATCTATTCCATGATCATGCTTCAGAATGACTTATTAGAGTATAAAGTGATATAGTAGGGAGATTTTTTACAACAATAATTTCAATTTCTGGTATTTTTTATTTTATGTATTTATATCTTCATTCCCCAATTGTTTCAGGGCCTTTTTGTTTGAAATTTCGTGGTTTTGGAAAAACTGTGGTTGTCTCCTAGTTGACGCATAGTTTGGGATAACCATGCAGAAATCATGAGATATAAGGTTTTAGTTGATACCTTATATTCAATTGTTTGGTTCATGGTTTACCTAACCTTTTATTTCATCCTTGAATATTCCCATGTGAGGTAGAGTTCATCCACATACTGGGAATATGATTTAGTAAACCATGCGGCTAAAGTGTGTGACCCACCTATTTGAAATGACCTAATTTCCTTTTCCCATTTTAACACCTTTTTCATCCCCCCTAATTGATCTACAAATCAAACATTATACCTCTTCTTCACCATTCCCTTGGGTGGATTTCAAGTGAGATATTCATCATATTCATAAAAGAAACTATATTTAATTCTCCTCTTTACTCCTTTGACTAAATCTCCCCTTCATTCTTAGTTTCTCTTCTTACCCATGGCCATGATAATATGGTGTTTTTTAATCCAATGAATATGGTGTTCAGCTTTATGTATTTGGTTTCAACTTTATTCCCTAGGGTGTTTCTCCTTTCATATATTTGGACTCCAACTAGTTCTTTTAAAATAAAACTATAAAAGGTTGTTGGTTTCGTGCTATATCATTTCATAGTGAACTACTTTTGATCACCTGTGATTATATAGTATGTTTTAATTATTCTAATGAATAAAATATTGTTTTAGATGTATTTGTATTTCATTACAAAATATTTTAATTTTCAAAACAAGGACACATATTTTAGTAAATGTACATTTGTGTTGATAAATCGGTTTACCAACACATATGTCTTTAAATAATATTTTGGTAAAACAATCTCACTCAACGTTTTTGTGAAAAATAAAACTCATTATATTGAATTTAAAATAATAAAAATAGTTATGATATACGATGTTCCGAAAATTTAGAAATATATTCATATGATAGATTTAACTATTGAAAATATTATAAAACATTATCATTTTATATAATATAAACTATAACAATAATTAATTAAATTTTTCTAATTATAATTTAAATACAATATAATATTTTTCTATTCCAATATTAGTTTCTAATATTATATATTGTATTTATTAATGTAATTATATATCACATTAATGTGATGTTTATTTTATAATTATTATATAATTATCTTTAATGAAAATCTAATAAATGATATATTATTTGAAAAAACATATTCAAACATAATTACGAACTTGTTTAACCTAGGTAAAATTTCCGACGAATTTACATGAAACTCTTTCAAGCTACATATACAATCTATCACTCTGACACATAGGTTCTCGCTATCCCAGTTCATACTGGTTGTTGGAAAGAACTAATCATCCTAACTCATATACACATGTCCCTTTTCTTGGACATGTTTTTTTGAAATGATTCATCCCCAGTCACACACTAACATCTAGAATATGTTAATGGTGAAACACATTTAAAAAAGAAAACTAAAATTAAAATAAGTTAATTGAATACGTAAGTAAAATATACTTTACAATATCATTTATTTTTTACCAATTTTATAAAACATACAACATACCAAACACATGCACAACAAAATTCTCTTCAGTTGTCTTACATGTAACATATAATTAAAAGGGGGAGCTAATAAGAGAATGTTTCATGGTTAAAAAATTGAATAGAAACCATGACTCGAGAAGATAGTGAAAAGAATGCAGTATGTACTACATTGAAACCACATCTTCTAAAAACATAATGTTTTAATATAAAAAAGGAGAACAGTAAACCACCTGACTCAAGAATATGGTGGAGGAATATAAATTAAAACTTTAGTCACATAATAATTCAATGAATGAACTACTATAATCTCAAAATTAATTCATATAGTATTTCAACGTAGATAAATGCAGAATGTTGTTACTAAGTGGATATGTTAGATTAATGAAAACATGCACTCAGTTAGATGTTCTCATTGAGGGATGGATAAACTAGGACATGGTCACCATAAGAATTCTTTTATAAATATTAATATTTTAGGACAATATATTATTTTAATTTTTATCTATGATCATGAGAAAAAATTTAGAAAAAATAATAATTTATATTATATGAATAATTATCCTTTATTTTCAAAACATTAAAATATGAATGGTGCATGGATATCTTTTTATTTTATCAAAGTCATATATTTTGAAAAATAAATCCTATGTGAGAATCATTAAAGTCCAATTAGATATCTATAATTTGTTTATAGGGGTGAGGAAATTATTTCATTGGTCAAAACAAATAAGAATTTTAAAAAACTAAAACAAACAACCTATGATTATTTAATAACTGATAAACCTCTATAGCATACAAAAAATGACCAAAAAACCAAATGATCTAACTGAATTTAATTTTTCTAAAAAAATAATAATATTAAAATTGTTTTTTAGATTGTAAGAATTAAAAATTATATCACTAGTATCCAGCGTTATAGGCCTCCTCTCATAATTCCTATCACCATATACATTCAAAATACTCAAAAAATATCATTTCAAATGATGGGTAATAGTATAACCACACCATCAAATGTCCAATATCATGGCTTCTATTTATTATCCACAAAAAAATAAAACAATAATTTAAGAAAATCATTAGTTGTTGCCAGATTGATCAAATTGAAATCATATTTAACATGATTCTAACCACAATTCATGATAATTGTATAAAATGTTTCTAAAAATTTATTTTCAAATGAATAGTAATATAGATTACCACATTTTTAGCATGTAATTATATATATTAATATCAAGAACAAATATCGATGAAGAAATTACAATTTAAAAAACATGACCAATCAATAGGGTATTTACACAACCTTATATAATATAAATGTTTCATTACTAAGGATTTATGATGAAAAACTCCAAATATGAAATTACCATTACAAAAAAATAAAACTAATCAATAATTCACTGACAAAACTACCAAAACCATAAATATTTCTTTTAAGGCCTGTGATAAATGATGTGACAATATTAGATTTTTTCCATTCGATAATTTAGTAAAGATATCCTTTTTTTGAGAACAACAATTGTAAATCCACCCATGTCTGAAAAATAATAACCCCCAATAAGAATGAATAACATAAATATTCCCATTTAATAAGAGAAAAAAATCAAAGGAATCCTTATAGTGAACTTCTTGAAACATAAATATATATATATATATATATATTACACCAGAAACATCCAGAGCAAAACCAAACAAGAATACAAAAGAATTTAATTTTAAATCTACAAATTCTTACTTTTTGATATTTACATGAAAAAATGATAGTATATCATAATAGAAATATGAAACAAATGAAATCTAAAAACCTTTGATCATTATTTATGAAAATTACAAGGCACCTCATTAGTTCATATTTTTTATGTAAACATTCAAAGAATATACATCAATGAAAATTGACCCTAAACGTGGGGGAAACATAATAAATACATTTAGATTAGAAAAAATAGTGTTGTGCGAAAATTATACAAAAAATTCGATTATAATACCATAAATAGATGAGATAAATAAAGCCGTCTGGAGATGAAAGATGTGACAATTTTTATTTTTATATGGGAATTTATAAAGAACATCAATCAGGAATTTAGTTTAAATAATATAATGTTTATATATTTGAATCCTTACATATATTCTATATATAAATGAACATTTTCAAAAATAAAATTATATGCATAATGATATATTAATTTAGACAAGACTATATGTAAATGATATATGCATAAACTTATAAAATGAATTAATAAAAGAAATTATTCATCATGTTTGAAAATGAGTTATGAAACTATTTTATTTTAAGGATTAATATCATATATGAATAAAATTTATTCATATATAAAATTAACTCATATATGTATAATGTTTGAATCATTCCCCAACATTTATGTACAATATATAAAATAGAATAATATATGTAATTTATTTTCATAAATGTTTAACCAATTCCTCATGTATATGGAATTGGGTATAACTTCTCATATGATATATTAGGTTTCTTTGGGAGATTTCCATGTACGGTATCTTTAGATCCATATCATTCCTATAGATATTTCTTCTAAATTATTCTAGTATAGTATATGAATATATTTTAAACATATAAGTATAATGTTTATTATAATGAATTATGATATTTTTTTCCTATAGAATTATATATCAATAATTTCCAAATTATTTATGAAAATAATCTATATAATTGAAATAATATGTAGATGAATTATAGCATGTTTAAATAGTTTCCATGTAATAGAATACATAATACATGGATTCATACTATAAAAAAATGCAATTAAAATATGGATGACATATGATTAACTACATGTAACCTGGTATTTTCATAAAATTCTTCATCATTATGATAAAAGTGAAATAATAATTAAAAAATAACATTGTTTCATGGAGGTGGTATTCCACACGCACACACGAGTGATGCCAAGCTGTATGTACACATGAGCGATACTTTTACTTACCATTTGTTATGAAAGATTGTTTATAATGTTACTTTATCAATCATAATTGCATTAAGTTATATATAGTGCATTAATGTTATTATTTTATGAATAATATAAAAAAATTAATAGATGTCAAATAATAATTTAAATGAAATTGATCGGTTAATGAAATTTCCTCTTCTATGAAAACAAATCATTTTGATATCCAATAAAAGGATATCGGGGTGGTATAATGTTGAAATCCAATCCAATAATATGTTTATATATAGTATTAGAAGATATATTGGCCATATTAGTCAAAATAGTATATTGGATGTGGTGTAAATAAAAAATGAGGGTTTGCCTTCTATAATTGAGGGGGAGACATTTGAAATTTCCTAAAATATTAAATTAATAAATATTATTTTAGATGTACAAATAGATAAACATTGATAATATTTGAATATAATATTATTATCAATAAAAATTCTAATATAAAATAATATTTAGATATATTTGACAACAATTTTTCAATAAATGTACTATTTTAACTCTTAGGTAACCCTTTTTACAATGGTCGTAATATTATTGTTCTCAACACATTAATGGTTGATAATGTTACCATAAAATGAATATCTACTAATAAATGGAAAATTTTTGTTTGCTAAAACCATATCCTATTAATTGATATTAATTTGATAATTTTATTAATTTTATACCATATATTTAAATATTACTGATTATATAATAACATCAATGTCATTTTTAACACTATTAATATAATTTCACATTAAATAACTCAAAAAAATGGGGAATTAGGATATAATGATTTCATTACTTGATAAGACGTCATATAGAGCTAATAAATTCACTTATCACATAGAAAAATTAATATTATATCACTTCAATTTTTTAAAACTTATTAGTTTTTAATGTTTTTAATTGGATAGATATTGAATTGGTGTTGAATAAAAAATTAAAGAAATTAAAAATAATTAAAAATAAATCTATATCATGAAAATAATTTCATTAATAAAAAATATACACTTATATTTTTTTATAACATATTTTCCTACGTGGACATATAAAATATATTAAAAACAAAGAGACTAACATTTTGTAACATTCATTAATATAATTATTACATTGGTCATTTTCATGGAAAAGTGTATATAAAACTAATAACATTCAATATTAATGTGATTATAGTTGAATTCTATTTAGAATATAAAAATTTAGCTGAAACTTTATTACCTTAAAGCTTATTTTTTAAACTAGATTTAACTTATTCACCCTTTACTAAGGTGATAAATTTTCCAATAGTTAGTATTCATATTGACCAAAAAGTAAAAGTGTTCTATTTATCAGATTTTAACCTTCTGATACAATATTTGTAAGTAATTTTATCTAATTCCATACATATTGATGGGAAAATGATAATTTTAATTTTAAATTCATTATGCAACAAAAAAAATTACATAAATACTTTTTAAGCATGAAATGATAATTATTATTATCCGATGAAAATTAAATAATATTTGATATATATGAAAAAAAAATCATTAAATATATAATATATATTTATTTCATTACAAGTTTTCACCAATAGTGAAAAATTAATAATATTATGATAGAAATATAATCAAAACACAAAAAAATTAGAAAAATAACTCCTTTATTTATGAATGAATTTTATTTTCATTTCAAATTAATTGAGAAAGTATGAATTCATTTTTTACCTATGATAAATATATATATTTTTATAATTTAGTTAGTCTTATTTTTACCTTCCAATCCAATAATTAGGAAATAAAAATATTTTAATAGTATTGGGGTTTGTCTAATCTCATTGTTCATGTAATGTAATCTATTGAAGAAATAATTTTTTTTACAAAAACTGTTCTAGAAATATAATGTTGTCAAAGTCATGAGACCTGTGGCTTCATCATGGAGACATAGGGTGAACTTCCCATTATATAATATGTCTAATTCAATGAAATTATGAAATTGGTGAAACAAAATCAAACGAAACATTCATATTGAAAAACTATAACACAAAATGTTAAAAATTTCTAGAGTCACTTATTATAGAATAATATAAGTTATAATAATTTTTACAAATAATGAGTTCAAAATATTAAATCCACAAAAATTATATTTTTTACAAAATAATGTTGATATAGAATAAAATACTACAGAAATTTCATTGGACGATTTTCCATTTTAATTCTAATAATATTAAATTAAAATAAAAAAATTTATTTGAAAATAATCATAAAAAATAATAAATTACACTTTAAATTAAACATTAGTGGAGATGGTTGGTCTAGAATTTCATGGAGTGTATGTTAAAATAATTATTTCATTCGTAACATTGGTTAATGGTGTCTCGTAATTGAAATGATAAAATGTTTCCTTTAAAAAGTTTTTCTAAAATACCAAAAAATATTAAGAGATTTGGGATCACTATCCTTTGGGATAAGAATCAGAGTGGTGGAACTATAATATCTAGGAATATTTACACCAAAAAAGAAATCCTAAATTACCATTATTAGTTAATCATTTATAATATTCAATGATTCCACATGAAATAACAATGAGATATTGCCATGTTTAGGAGAACTATCATGATTGAAGGAGAAAACTGAAACTTTAATATCCTCATCCCTTAGGGAATTGCCTTGAAAAATATTAATAGTATCAAAACCCACATAGGTAATATCATATTATAGATTAGAGATTAAACTTGTGTAATCATCCTATGTGAAGGGGTTAGAGTTAGTTAGAATATATTTAAAATGAGCCTCTTTTATACCTCATTCAAGGAATATGGGAAAGGCCTAAGATAGAATGGAGTGGAATTTAATTTTTATGTTCATGGCTTCTGTGGGATTTTTTTTCATGGTTATCTACTTTAGTGTATAGATGTTACAGATACCCGTAAATGTAACATCCCATGTAAGTAATGAATAATAGATATTTTTATATATGTCTCTAATGAATTAGATAGTGTTTTAGAGGCTTAAAATGAAAATAAATCCAATCTTAAGCATTGAATACACTAATATTCTTAAAAAATTGTTTTACTGCCATTTGATGGAAAACCCTTTTTAAATAAAGCTTTTGACAATTTTATAATCTATATTTGTCAAAATGAACATATTAATTATGATTGGGACATTTAATTTTACATTGGATAAATTTTTGGTATTTTTCTGACAATGTTCATTTTTTAATGAATAGTGAAAAATACTGTATTTCACTTTGAAATTGGACTTAAACTAGTGTCAATCTTTTGATACTTATTGTTTCATAAAAACACGCTATATATCATGACAACGGGAATTAATTATTAAATTAATTACTGTGACATATATGTTTTGAATATTGTAAAATATAATTCATTTCTGAATTTGAAATATCAAATATAGCTTAGGGTGAATTTTTGATAATTTTCTGAAAAACTTCAATTTTTGATGAATAGTGAAACCACTAAGTGGTACTTATAAAAACGGATTTTTCGTTTAAATGAAATTTTTCCATATTTTTGTTTTAAATTTCAAAAATCCTACATACATGGTTGTCATTAATAAGTAAAATGTGGTTCAATTTGATTATAATAATTTTTTGGTGAATAGTAACTTATTAAGTTTTTAATCGCGATTAGAGGTAATTAGTGTAGGTTTAGGTAAGAATAATGATTTAATAAAATTAAATGACCTAGACACATGTCCTACCCATATTGGATGTGTCATGGCCGACCAAGAAAATCCATGGGTCAACTTTGGGACCCCATGAAGCCACTTTGTTTGGGAAATGACATAAATAACTTTTTATTAAATGTTAAAGTAAAAAATGACACAAACATGCGTTATTTTACTAAAACAATTTTTAAGTGGGGTTATACAAGTCATATTTTTTACTATAAATATTAATTAGAAAGCTAAAAAGATTTACTACATCATAGTATTTTTTTAATAATTTTTATACATTAAATAAATTAAATTATTTATGACATAATGATGATGCAGTGATGACCTCATTATTTAACGATTTAAATAAAATGGAAAGATAATGTAAAATATAAAACTTACACATGGACAAAACCAATTGGATTAGTGGATTTAGAACCCTTATCACCTTATCCTCGAATTATATCAATTTGGGACCTTTTGAATCCGAAAATCATTTTAAAATAAAGTACCTTACCTTTAATTTCCAAGAGTGCCCCTCCTCTCCTCTTATAAAAGTCCCCCACCTCTACCTCCTTAACCACACTCCCAAAGCCTTTGGCTCGGCCAAACAATGCCCATTTTGTCTCTCCACTTTTCTATATTACTCCTTGAAGCCTCACTTTGGGCAGAAGTCTTCCCAAGGAAGCCTTTGAGCTCAAACCAAAGGGAGTTACCCAATTTTAAGGTAATGACTTCTTTTGAGTCCTTTTGTTTTATTTTGCTTCTCCAACCCCCTAAACTCTTTTTATTATTTTCATTTGTAACAACTCCAGTATACTCCTTATACTAGGATGTTTTTATAATAAGGATTCAAGATACACTTACACAAACCTACATCTAATGGTTAACGAACAAACTGTTTCCGTGGATGGTGAATTTATGCCTCCCGAAACGATGATTGTTCAACATTCTTTTAACACCTTCAAAGATGGCCATTAAGATGTCACTATATTAATATATGATATATAATATGTTTATGTTTCCCTTAATCTTCTGTATTTTTCTTTTTGGTCATACCTTTATGGTTTCCATTATGGGTAAATGCGATATCTTCATTTAAGGAAGTGCGGACTACCTCCCCCTCAAAGTGATTTGATTCGTTAAATACCATATATGGGACGTATAAAGGATGTAACTATGATATTATATATGATATTATAATTCAATTATAATATACCTTTATATCATTATGATTCCATTCTATAAAATACGAAATATAAATGAAAGTAGTGTTCATGCGTACGTACGGCTTACCGTCTCCATGAACGGTGCATTTCATTTCTTACCTCTAAATGATTATTTAATATTATAAATGCATGCTTGTACTGGATATATATGTCATATATGATATCTAAATCATGAATACCATTCTTGTATATTATTGATACATGAACAACTTGTAATTATAAAGGGTTTATTTTTCACTCAAATACCAATGATCGTTAAAATGACCGTTATTAACTTAAATAATTACATAGTGTTCATGACATGGTAATAAGTGATGTAAAAGTATTAATGAACTTGAAAAGGGTTCTTAAGAAAGTTGAAATTAACTCAATTTTATTATTCAGGACATTAAGGAACGATCGAGTCATGTCGGACCCGAGGTATGGGACTTCGTCTCAATCTCATTTCATTGAGGCATATTTTGTTTTATACACAACCTTCTTTTATACGGTGTATAAACCCCTTTGACTTTTACGTTTACTCAAAAGGAATCTTTTTTATACTAAGCGTTTTACTAAACGACAAAAGGGAATGTTTTTGTCGTATGTATGCAGCAACATAGACTTCTCTGCCGCCGTGACCGTTATTTGAGTTTCGGCTTCCTCTACAAGCCATACCTTGTTTTTAAAAGAAAAATAAATACCATGTTTTAGTTTTATTTTATTTTGGTATTAAACATGGTTTTCATAATGTTTTTATATCAATGTGTTGTATTGATATCTTGTGATTGAAAGGTGGAAATTTTATGTTTCCTTTATGCATGTTTTATGTGATATGATTATGTTGAGGTTCTTGGGAATTATTATGAAGACGGGTGGTTCCATGATAAACTAAGGACAGGTGAGCCCGATATAGCTCTCTAATTCATTGGGTAATGTGAAGGAGTGAAACGTTAAGGTTTCTTCGAAGAGATTTAGGGAATATACTTTGATGGGTATTCCAAACATAACCAAGAGGGTTACTCCCTACGTACGAATGTTATGAATGCCTCAAATTACCTTTATGTCTTATGATTTCTATGATGTATTCATGATTTGATGAGGTATGTTAAAGTGATTATGTTTTATGGGTAAAGTATGATTTCATTCTTATGTATATATGTACCCATGTTTCCTTTCCATATTTTTATATCCCTTACTGAGATTTTTATGCTCATAGCATGTTTTTTTGAAATGTTTTCACAGGTCAAGGGAAAGGTACATGATATGATGATAGTGTCAAGGAAGTGTCAAGAAAGAATCCATGTTTTATTTTAACTATGTTTCCATTTATGGGAAAGAAGAATATTATCTTTATGTAACCACTTTGTTTATATGTGGAATGTAATGAACGTTTTATGATGTAATTCTCTAAAACTCTAAACCCGAAAAGATCATCAATGTGTAATATTGTAATAACTCAAGATTTAGTAAGGTTTAAGAATGGGGCCTTATACTAAATGTCCATAACTATTCTGGGGAAATAGTGTTTCCTTTTTATATCATTTCAAGTCTTATGTCATGGTGATCCTTCTTCTCTGAGTGTATTCATAATTGTATAAAATTCTCTCAATAATATTCTTAATCGAAATCTGGGGTATTCAATTTACCATCCCTTGTGGTGTATATATAAGTTTCAGGGTGTTTCCAATATCATAAACACCTATGGAATGATCATTTTTTCAATGGATATATAAAATCAATAAAAAAAATCAAAAAGTCCCAAGAAGAATATTGTAAGTAGAGTGGAAAGTCACTAATTTAAATAATACAAATTTTTATATTATTATGTAAATCTCAGAAATATTTTATACTTCTATTTTTGAATGAATTGAAATCCACATGATGAATTTACCAATGGATTATTTAGTTTATCCACTTTCTTCAGGTAGATTTTGTTTTCATATTTCTGAAAATGAAGTTGATAAAATTTTGAAACAAATTAATAAATATATGGATAAATTTATTTTAGTAAGTGATAGAATAAAACCGATAAAGTGGTTCTCCCCTCCATTACAATTCACATTCTCAGGTTCTATATGGTTTTAAATACTATGATCATGGAGAATTAGCTTTTTGGTGATACCTTATTTTGGACGTGCATGATTAGGGGAGGAGCCCCATGGTGTCATGGGTAGGAATAGCTAAACCAATCAATGAAAAGGGAATTAATCTCAAGAATGTACGAAAATCAATGAATAATAGGCATGAATTATTAGATTGGTAGGCCTTTGAGGTCCAATCACTTTGGGAAATCCTTTCAACTGATTGATGGAGAAGGAATATGGATAAATTCGGTTGGGGGGATTTTTTACTTTCTAGCGCGTAGTTGAAAAACAAATTTTGATTAAATAGATACAACGTTGTTGGTTCAGTAGCTGAGGGATAATAGCTTCTGGGATGATTACTAGGTCTGTACCAAGTGGGGTTTTTTTGGGATTTTTTATATATAATAAAACATTAAATGAGCACCAAAAATTTCTAAGGATAATATTGGTTATCCAAAAGAATTAGAAGATGAACATTTTCAATCTTATAGAGATGTTCATAGACATAAAAAAATATTCATAAGTCCTAATTGAGGTACTTATTTGGCTGAAATTTATCATTGATCCAAGAATTCAAGTAGTGGTCAGGATTTTTGAGGACAATGACTATGGAGAAAATAAATTCTTTCCAAATACAACTTTCTTGTTCCACATGTTAGTAATCAGGTCATTCCCCTGATAGAATCCCTTCAATGAAAATGATTTCTTCTTTCCTCTTGGTGCTTCTATTTTACCATCCTAAATACCAAATCGACCACTCACCTATTTTTTACAAGTGTGTGGGTGGTAACAGTATGGAGATTTCATAGAGTATTAAAAAACATGAACATTTAGGAATCTAGTTTTGATGAATTTTTTTGATGTGGTTTGATGGTGCATGGACTGTTACAGAGGAACTAAGGGTGAGAGGCATTCTACTTACAATGGGGTACTAGTGAGTTTGGTGTTCTATAAATAACACATGAATTGTTGGTCGGAACAACACATGCTTGGAACTAGTAGAACATACAATATTCTCGGTGGTGTATCACATTACTCTGATTAAACTATGTGATCATGCTTCCTATATTAAAATAATCTTTATGAGCTTTAATTTCCAATAACACTAATAGTTTCTTCCCTAAATGCTTATGGGTTTTCAGGAAAACTACTCTCTAGGAATATAAAATCAATATTTATGGATCATGTGAATAAAGTGTCAAATATGGAGGTGTAATTATCTTTCATAAAATAGGATATGTGTTTCTATGCTTCATGTCTTCACTCTGGAGCGGTTATTGAATCATGGAAGAGGCTTCTTTAGTGCTCAATGGTCTCAAAATATTATTTAAGAATGGGATAGAGCTGTCGGTGGCTGAAATGGATTCTCATGTCATTAGGGGTATCTATCAGGCCACAACTCCACTCCCTAGATTTTAACATATCATTTTCAATCTATCAATAAGCTCATCAATGAACACATGATGATTATTCATTCATTGAGTGAGAGGGAAAACCATCTAATTTTCTGGAATCAATGATGGTCCACGATCAATTTTTTCTCTCATTAGAGTATATGGGGTATCTTCTTAGTGAGTTTGAATATATCATTAATGGAGATTCTCTTGGTCTTCAATTATTTTGGCCCCCATGACTGGCTCTGCTGTCTTATTTCTCCTTATTTTCCTTGTCTTGTAAATTTAATTTTATATAATCAAAATGATAATGTTTGAATGAAATATGAAAAAATTAAATTAAAAAAATCATTGTATATTATTAAAAATATTCGTGAAAACATTTTTTATATAATATTGAAATGAATGAAAAATATTCCCAACTGAATGAAAAACATGGTTGTTTTTCCTTAAAGACATTATTTTGGTATCTTGATTACATAACAGAAGAAAATAAAAGGAAACCATATAATCTTCTAAAATAACCAAGGGATTATTAAATAATTTTTTGTGGACATAAATATCATATATTAGACACTACGGATATATAATCATAAACAATCCTGAATAATGATCAGTTTGTGAAAGTGTCATTTGAATCATGAAAATCATAAAAATAAATAACTTAAATATAAAATTTCATTATCATAGGTATAAATGTACAAATAATATATCATATAATATGTGAAAACTAATCACCACATGAAATAATTAAGTGGTTAATATGGCATATGTCTCACAAAAACAATTGTGAGATGAGAAACTCATACCTGAAGTCCGAATTGCATTGTATGTTCAATTAAACTCATATTTTATAAATTAATTTTTCTTATAATAATATAATATAATAATATTTATACTTATAATAACATATATTATCCACTTATAATATTCAATGATGATTTATTAATAATTTCTTTAAAAAAATCAATGTTTTGTGTATTATAGACGATGTTTTTCATGTAACATTGAATTTATCAGTTCAGTTCCTTATACCTTGATCATTGTTAAATAATATACATAATTATAATAATGATATAAATATAATATATATTCATTACATATGTATTTATAATCATCCATTAATTGTATAGATATTAAAATGAATTACTCCGTTCATGAAGATGGTACGTCATTTATATGCATGACCGTCATTTTCTCTTTTCATCATATATATGAAATTAAAGTTATATAATATTTATCCAAAAAAAAATATAATTATAATATCATAAATATCATATATATTAAATAAATATCTCCATTTTACGATCCTTGTAAATCATAAAAAAAATTCACATCACTTCGTAGAGGTGGTAGTCCACACGTATGCACGAACAATGTCTTCATTATCCAAAATATTAGAAGATGCGAAATTATATTGGATATTATATTTCCTTAAGAATAAATATTCCATAAATATAAAATATATTCATTTGTTACATATTTTAATTCATATAAAAAATGGTGATAAAAAATGAATTACACTATTATTTGGAGATAGTAAGCCAAACACATGCAAGATCAATGAATTAATTTTTCATATGATGGAAATAGAAGAAAATGGACATAAAATGATAATAATAACGATAATATAATTATTATTTTAATTTAATTTTTTTAGTATGGTTATACTGGATATAGAGGAAATAAAAGTATAAAATTTGAAAAGATTAAGTAAAAAAATTACCCCTTCTTTGATAGAAACCCTTTAGAATCCTTCTTTATTACCATTAAAATGGAATTTTGAGATGATAATACCCCATAAATAGTTTTTAGTAATGTATATAAGGGAAATAATATTTTTTTTATTTTATATGTCCTATAATGGTGTGAATAATTGAGTAGAAAAAGATTCATTTTGTAAGTTAGAGGAGTGGCACTTTTGGAATTAATTAAAGTATGAAATTAATATAAATTAATTTTCAAGGAAAAATTTATCTAAATTGGTATAATTAAAATAAGTTATTATTATCATACTAAATATTCTAAATTTTTTTTTGACATGTTAAGGTCATTTATTTACCCTTATATCTTATTATTGACCCTCGGTTATCCCTTTTGAGAATTACTCTGATATCAAAATTTTTAACTACTTATAATTCAAAAAGATAACATAAAAATAATATTAGGACATTAAAACAAGGGTGATATTTTAATATTATATATTTTACATTGATAAATATAGTATTTTAATGAATTTTATGCCATTTAATAAGATATTTTTTATTATTGAATATCATTAAGGTATTTTTTTGAAATATATTAAATAATACATTATAATATGCTTCATAATAAAGTAAAAAGGTTCAAAAATTACTTAATTATAATATAAATAATATACGGTCTTCATATAGCTTTCCCACACAATTTTTATTGGATTAGATATCATTTTAAACAAAATATTTTTTTTCACCCCTTGGTAAAACAATTCTTATTTTAATCATGGTAATAAGTGGTTTTATATAAATTGGTTATTATTTTAATTATAGGGTAATAATTTTCTCATAAAAGATAATGTTATTATATGTTAATCCATTTATCATCACACTCTTCATATCTCATGATTTTTATGTTTATTGATTAATTTAATCAAATAGATTTAATGTGAAAAAATATTCAAATATTTTTTCAATGAAAACAACCTCAATGAAATTCAATTTGAATTTAAATAATTCACACATATAAATAAGTTATATTTGTCATTAAAATTAATTTAATAATTTAACTACCCCAAATAATATTACTTTTATAATTTTGAAAATCAATTACTTGATCTATGTAATTCTTATACAAGCATTGTGTCGATGTTGTATATTTATTTAAGGTAATAACTTCATCATAACAATAAAAAATAAATTACCATGAAAAATTTAATAATCTTTAAAATAACTTTTTTTTATTAAAAATGTGTTTTTTATTTCATTAACAAAATCTTATAGATATTAAATGAAAGAAACTTATATTCTTTAACTTTATCTTTTACTTAAATTGTATAAAGTAAAAAAATCAATTACAAATGTAAAAAATGTTATGATTATGATTTTTTTTTGAATATGGAGAAAATATTTATATCCAAGTAATAATGTAACGTTTTTTATTTACATCCAATCCTTATCACATTAGTTTTATCCATAATTAACTCATTTTATCCATACCATGGTAAGGAAATATTAATATGGTTTCTATTCTTAATATCTCAAAATAAAAGGGACTAATTTACCAAATTTGGACATCCATATTCAAAATATGGAATATATTTTTCATGGTCCAATTTCTAAATATGGAAAAAATTAATTTATCTTAAAGACTGAAAACACAATGAAAAGACGATTTTTAGAGGAAAAATGTCTATTTATGTATTCAAAAAGTGGTTATAAAAAAATCAGACATAAAATTTATTAGAATGAACATTATTATGTTGATAATAGTATAATATCTCTATATTTAATTTCAAAACAATTATAAACAGAATGCACCTTTGAAATTTTTTGAATTTTTAATATGGTTTTCAAAAAAAAATTCATTATTTCTACTATTCTTTATAAAATCAATCATTTCAGAAAACATCCCAAAATTTTTGTTTAGATAATTTAAAAATTATGATTACAAAAATGGTATAATTTTTATCATGTAAATGGTTAAATGTTCCATACATTAATGATAAAATTTTATCACAAAAATAAATAAAATCCATTTTTGAAGAAATCATATTTTTGAAGAATACAATGAATATTAAAAATTTTGTCTTTTTTTTAATCATTAATAAATCAATTTTTATTGTGTTATACCATAATATATTTAAAAATATGATTAATATTATTTATACCAACTTTTATAATGACTAGATCATAACAACATATTTAAATAAAAATATTTTAGTGTTTGTTTAAACATAGTGTTGCATTTCTTATATGCTATGAAACATTGTAATTATTTTAAAAAATAGTATATTAAACAAAAAGATTATTAGTCTGATCTGCAGCCTCATTAAAATTTAATCATGGTGCACTTGGTTTTATATTCATTTAGATTCATCCTCTTCACTATGGGGAATGATTTTTTAGTGATGGTATTATTGACCACCAGTGGGTGAATTTTAATACTGAACTAACAATCATTGTGAATTTTCCTTACACCATTCCCAATATCTCCAAATAATATGTCATCACCCCAACCATCCTCATCATCACCGAAAATCCTCTGTTATCTAACCTAAATTAGTTTTTCATCCCCCTAACACCATTTTTTACCCACCCCCATCACCTAATAACCTTATTTGATCCCAACTAATTTACATTGACGTATCTACAATCATAAAAAATCATGCTTCTACCCAAGACATCGATCATAATTTTTGGTGACTATGGATCCCATTAATGGGTAGTTGATCACCTACAATACACTTGATTTGAGTTTTTTATGTTTATTTTTAGAGACCAACAAAAATATACAATATTTTTTATTAATAATTCTCTATAGGGTTTTTGTGATATCTTTTGGAATTATCTATGGAGATTAATTCTAGATTTACTAGAGGTTTATGCACTCTTCCACCCATATTATTCCATGCCTAGGTCCTCAATTATCAAACTAGTGAGAAAAGCCTTTATTGATTCATGGGTGGATGATATATGATAGGAACCCAAGATATAGAATGACATGATCACACATTATAATTAATATGAGACCCATTATAATTATGTGAGAGGGAGAAATCCAATAACACAAAAAAATTACATAAACTATATGATCTTATCAACCTTCTCGCTATATTTTTTATAATTTATTTCTTTAAATGTGTTATATGTGGTTTCTTTATCAACCATTAATATTTTTTAAAAATTATTTCATTAAAAAAATATCATATAACAATTTTCAAAAATGTTTTTTAACTAAAAAAATTAAAATGGGATATAAATATCTCTAAAAACAACCAATAGATTTTTTAATATAAAAATTGAGATATATAGTATGTACTAATAAAATAAGGAATCCATTATGAGTAATGTTTCTATAGACATTGATAAATTATTTATATATATCTTTAACCTCCACTAGCTATAACTCCCCTAATGGATATTTGTTTTACAAAAACTCTTAGAATGATTAATAAAATTACCTATAATATACTATTCTTATTCAATTAAGGTAAAATCAAGAAATTATGATCCAACAGAATAATATTTCCCAGTATATTTGAATCATAAATTATTTTTAAATATAATCACAATAATTCCATTTTAAATGAAAATTTTTTAATTATAAAATTATTTTGGAAAAAATGGATATATTTATTAAATGATAAATAGAAATATAAAAAGTTATTTTTAATCTATCATTAAAATTATACATATTATTCTTATCCTCTAGTAAAAAAATCATGATCTTTTATTGGTAGTGTTATTCCCAATTCATGTTATGTTTATCCCCCTTTATTTTGACTCTAGATTTTTAATTCCTCTTCAAAATTCATAGTATAGTGTCCCTTCCTACCGACACATACTCCATAACTATTATTGAAAATTCATTTGAGTCATTTTAATAATTCCACCAATGTTATTCCCCGTTTATCATTAACCACTATAGCTGACTTGATTTTAACTATTATAATCCTCTGTTATAGAAACACACATAAGCAATAAACATCTTTCTCTAAAACTGGTTCATCAAAAAGTAATTTTTTTTTCAATTGAAATTCTAATAATTCTTGTTTATAATATTATATGGATTTTTGAATTATTGTTTTAATTATTATTTTATTTTTATAAATTTTATCATGATTATTTTTATAATGAAAAAATTGTTATTTAATTATAAATAAGTTTTTAGTAATTTTTTATTGGTTTATGTAATTCACGTCAATTTATTTATATATATATATTAATAATATTTTTATAATGAACATAATTATAATAATTACTTGTAATGCCCATGTTGATACTCATTATTATTTTGTGAAATTTATTTTTTATAATTATTTATAATTACACCATCACTATTGAAAATTGATTCAATAAAACACTTGTAATACGGTTTTATTAGTGTTTCAATAGAAATAATATTGTATGTGATGTTTAATACATAGAATTAATAGTTCTACATAAGGTTTTGTTAAAACATTTGAACAAAAATAATTATTTTAAATGCCCCTCAAACACCCCCTTCTTATCACTTACAACCCCCTTTCTTAGTTCTTTCCATTACCCATCCACCATCACAAACCCCACCCCCATTCCTCATCTCTAGAAGGATACCCCATATATTTGTGGGAACCTAGATTTGACCCCAGTACCTCCCTTATGTTATTGGAGGCTCTGTAACACAATTTCAAGGGTGTTTGGCTATGTATTTAAAGACTTTCATATTTATTTGATTATATTTGGAAATGTGATATTTAAATATAAATATATTTATTATAAATATTATAAATTATTATAATTTTATATATATTAGATTATAATAGTATATATATGTTTCTAAATACACACATATATATATATATATATATTATATATACAGATAATTGTATTTTTATACGATAAAGAATATATATAATTGTTTACATTAAATTAAATGTATAATAAATATATATTTTAGATAACTAAAAATACATTTTTATATAAATATGTAGATATAAGTATTTATACACGTGTTTTATTATAATCAGGTATAATAAAAAATAAATTTATTAAACATACATAAAACTACATTATAGAATATGATAAAATTTTAAAACCATAATATTAATATGAATGTAATAACTCAGAATCAATTCATTCCCCACTAAAAAAGAGATAAAATAACACCCTTAAATGAGGATGAAATTACATAGAATGTCAAATAGTTAGGGTAAAATGACTAAAAACATGGTTTTGGAGGCCTTCTAGGTAATGTCTGACCGCAAAAAATGTAACCATGGATTTCTTAGTCACTATGGCATAGATCTCCTCGAAATCATTAAGTGTGGTAGCACCCAAATAGACACTCGGATCAATAGTTATGGTTCTTGGATGTTTTATTTATTTTTTAATCTAATTTTAGATCTTTAATTGTGTTATTAAAATTTTTACCTTAAAATATTTATTAAATGATAATTACTCGATAAAAATTACCTAATTATTAATTAAATATATTTTTAAAATTATTTTATAATACATTTTCACTAAATATATTATATATTAACTGTGTGTTCGTACTTATCCATATCTGGAAAGAATTTAAAAAATATATATTTTTTTTATATATTATTTTTATTGAATTTTTCATGGGTATATACCATTTATCATTGATTTTATATAACTGATGATTATAGGAACACAGTCACAGTGCTTTTTCATCAATATTAAATCCTTCTTTAACAACACTTTTTCTAGCACTGAAAAAGGCATCCCTTAACCAGACATTTTGAGGGAATTTTCAAAGTGCTAGTGCTGGATAAATCAAGTTTTTTAGTAGATAATTCTTTAAGGGAAACATTTTTAATTATCATTGTTATCTATACATAAATTTTTTTCTATTAAATTATCTTATGTAATGTATATATATATATATATTATTTATTTTTTAACATTTCTATAAATAGATTTTGTGGTCTTTGGATCAATAAGATCCCTTCTTCTAGCAGCCTTAATCTTAACACTAACAAAGTCTACTCTAAGGGGATAATTCATGGAAGGCAAAACCTTCGGGACAACACCGTAAAAATGATAATGGGAAAAAATTATTTCTATGTTAAAAATAATTCTCTCATTACATATCCCTAGACTCTACAAATTGGAATCTCCCATTGAAAAGATTACAACCTCTCCCCCAGCAGAGTAGAAACAAACAGGCCAATGATAGTTATGTTCATGGATAATACCTTTAACACCCAAAAGTCATATTCCAAAATTCTTAATAGATGTAATATCCTCTAATATCAATATCAAAAAATTCAATTCACTTCATAAGATGTTAATGAAACACCCCATATTCTACTTTTTGAAGTTAACTTCTTTGATATCATACTAGCTTAAAAATAATTTAAATATTATTATTTAATTATTATTATTATCTTCTAGATGTTTGGAATGAAGGGAATTAATGATATTAATTAAATTATGAAAATATATATTACACATGTTTATAAAAATAATTAATTGGTCGCTTATTAGATATAAATAAAAACAAATTCAACATAAAAGAATTTATTTATAAGAAAAATTGTATGCCGCCAAGTAAAATTTATATCAACAAATTAAATTAATATCTATTAGATAAATATATTAATTAAATATATATAATATATTTTTGATAAAATATTTTTTCATTGATCTAAATCATTTTCAAAGGAATAATATAATAACACATATAATTTTACACATAAAATGTTTATATTTTTTAAAATGTTGTTGTGCTACCTTTTAGTGGAAAATGTATTTTAAATATAATTTTTTACACTTTTATAAAATATTTTATAAAAATTAGACATTATTATTGGATTATTAGTAACAAAATTTTCATTGGTTAAATTTTGGAAATTTATCTGATAAGTTACATTTTCTGATTTATAGATTTTTTGGTCGTTGGAATAACAATATAAACATTTTCAATATTATTATAGGTTTCATAATAATAAAATCACCTATGAAAGAATAAATAAAATTTATTCATATTATATATGTTAATATGATATAATTATATCATAGTATATGTAAATAAATATTTTTGAAATTAGTAATTAGGTGTTGTTATTTTTATAGACCAAATTTTTTTTCTAATTTTTAAATAATATATTGATTTTTAAAAAATATATATTTATAAAGTGTATTCAATAATTAATATATTATTGTCTTCTTATTAGAAGATAATTTTTTTCAAACCATAACTAATATCGTATAGTGCTATAAAATAAGTTATAATTTTAAAACCATAACTTTTCCAATAAATTATTATTTTCATGAAATATTAAATTTATAATATTTTAAAAATTATATTCATAAAATAGACATCATTTTTTAAATCAAAATTTTTAAATATGATTAGTTTTCTATTTTTTTTATTTTTAATAAGTAGTCGACTTTTTGGATTAATAGTGAAATATGGAAATTTATTGTATATAAGCATTATAAGTAAAATACATTATTAATTGAGTCGTGATTGATGTATGAACCATTGGTTCAAACTCACGTGAACTAGTTACTGTAATTAGTTGCAAGAATTAAAAAATATTAATCTTGAGCCAAAATAACAACCCCATAAAAAAATATATTCAAAGAACCCCCATCTCCTAAATGATAAATATCACACCACAACACCCCTTCTCCACACACCTTCCAAGAATGGAGACTTATCTAATTTATATCCAATAAAATTCCCAATACCTTCCCCCATTTTCATGATCCTTTGGTATAAACAAAATTCCAAATCAAATCCCCTTCAAGAGGTTCTCAAGATGATATTTTGAGAGGTAAAAATCATCATTATTTTCAATTATTTTCTTTTTAATTTGTTTTATATTCAGATACTTCAATCACATCCCATTTAAAACGATACTTGATGACTCTAGTATCAGTTTTATTTTGTAATTAAATCATGATAATGGAATTTCCATCATCAAAAACATTTATCTTTATCTTTTATTATACAATTGAATAGATTTCCCATCATGTGTCAATTTATTGACATCATGGAGGATGAATTCTCATTTTCCATTAACACCATCAAGGATGATCAAAAAACCATATTTTGGTTAAATTTTATATAATATATGAATAATATATTATTTAATGTTTTGGAACCACTATATAATGTTGATGTAACAAGTAAGACAATACTAGTTTGTGATTATCAAAAACCTACAAAAATAATCTTAGCAATTATCGTTAATGTCTTATATAATGATTAATACTCAATCCAAAAAAACAAATTAATTATGTAACAATTTAAATATCAGTATTTCCATTAATAACATGTAAATTTAATTCTATATATTTATTTCCATTTCACATGATATTTCATAAATGTATAAAGTTGAACCAATACTGAGAATCGAAGAAACAAACACTTATGAATGAATAAGTAGAATATTATAAATCATAAAAAGTATATAATTTAACATAATACAATTATTATTAATAATATAAATTTATAAAAGGTTCATAATTAATAAATTAATGAATTTAATATGAATATCTAGGATGTTAATGTCAAGTGCAGAAAACTTTCAATCATTAGTTAAGGGTTTCTTTATGAACACAAATTTTCCATTTGGGTAATGTTTTATCTCTTTTTTCCTCAATGTAATATTTCATTATTTTTATATATTTTTTATATATTCCCTTTATAGGTTCGAAAATCATAAATCTAGATCATTTCATCCTTATTTATGAGATAATTTATGGTTTATATATTTCTGTTTTCAATACCTTCTGTTAAGAAAACACCATTTAAGGGAACCTTTCAATTTATACCCATGTTCATAAACAACCCATAATCTATTTAAAGAATAAAATAATTTTATAAAATCACCCATATTATCCTGAACAACTTCAATATACATTTTTTATAAAAAAAATTATTCTTTTTTCTATTTCAGAGAAATGTTAATATTTTCCTTAAACTGCATTAAAAAAGGATAATTTCAAATGCTGATTAAACACTATTTTTACAAGTTTTCACTTATGTGGGAATTCATTTCTGAAAAAAATATATATAATTCCATTGTCCTTACCTTTTATTTTTTGGGATATATATTTTTACAATACTATTTTTTTGAAAAATATAAATGATTTTATAAAATAAATCTTCTCTCATAAGTAGAATAGTTTTTTCTCATCTCACTTTTACTAATGTGATATATATTCCTTTTTTACTGCATATTACATATATGTGATGTAGTTACTTCCCTTTGATATATCTTATCACTTTTATTCTTATTCTTATGAGATGATATGTTTCATTTAATGTTATTTCATCATATCAATTTGTATTTAAATGGTTCAATGTGGTTTGAGTCATTTTGGACCATTTAAAGATTATTTTCCTCAAGACTTTATCAATGATTTTTAGAGTATTTTCATCTATTATTATCATGATTATATTTCAATGTGGTATGTGACCCTCTGATTTAAATATATTTTTTATTAGACATATGGAAAAATAATTGGTATGTGTACGTGTTGGGTGGGGGTGGTTATAGCCCCATGATGCATTAGTAGGTCTAATGAGACAAAATAAATTTTTTTTTTCCAAGACCCTAACCATTTATCGTCCAAAGTATTGACCCAGGCCTCGATGGTATGTTTATGATGACTGGAATCTGAATTCCTTCATTATGATATTATTAATTTTTAAATCATGTGACTATTAGAAAAATATAAAATCCATGGTTTTGTTTCTTGTGATTAACTATAGAGAATTATTTATTATGAATTTATTCTTTCTATATTATTCTCATGATTATATTTTATGGGAATGAGTTCCATTTATTCACCATGACTTATTTTTTATCTTTATTATTGATTCCTTTTTATTATTTTACCCTTTCTGATCATCTAATATCACCCATTTCTATTGTATTATTATTACATAGGTTTTGAGGATGTATATTATTAATAAATTTTAGGGATAATCTATGAGTTCTTGGTTTTTCCAGTGGTCTTTATATGTTCTTAGTTCTTTCAAATTATAATATGAATCTTATTTTTTTATATGGTTTTAAAAACTACTAAAATATTCTTTCCATTTGGGTGAACCTAACATTTTTTTGTACCAATGTAATAATGTAAGGCACCGGCCCCAAAAATATATGGTTGGGGTCTTTACAGTTGTTAAAAGAGGATTTTTAGAATAAAAAATGGAAATTAGATATAGAAAACTTAGATTAGAGAATATAAAACTAAGTTAGATATTTGGGGAAATCATAGAATAACTTCCTAAAATTTAGTTAAGGTATAAATTATGTGGGTATTCCTAAAAATACATCCATGTCTCGATACTACAAGTGTATGTGGTTCATCAACAGTTGTACATAAGGGTAATAACCCCAACCATGTGTCTCGGGCCTAACACTGGGTAACCATGTAAATGAAAATGGTCCTTACTACACATTTGGTTTGAAACTCCATGGATATATTCTTATTATATTTCACATTTTCTTTAAAAACTTGTTTAAAGGATTAAAATGTAAATTTTTTCCCAAATAATCAATGTTTATGATGATGAGATTACAAATTCATAAATATTAAATTTATGTTATGTGTTTTTATATTATGAGATTTTGAGTTATTATTCCAAACAAAGTTTAGTGCGTTCCATTTTTTTGGAAATGTTAACTCAAAAAAGTAAATAAAATCTCCCCGACAAACATGATCTAAATTATAAAATTGCTCAATTATTTTATGGTCTTATTACAATATTTTGAAGAGAACAAATCTCCAAAATATTATCATCATTATAGTATATATTATCATGTGTTATAATGATATAGATATAATTATATATATTTAATGACTTTAAAATGTATAAATCCATGAATGGGATGAAAAAAATGGATAATGGAATGAATATGTTGTAATTTTTGGAAGAATTACTATGGTGCTTCCTAAAAAGAAATGGGTGTTAGATACAAGTGTGTAGAGAAATTATATAATTATTATCATTTAAAGAGTACAAAAAATGTTTCCAATGTGAACTTATTCAACTTAAAAGAGATGGGATACTATAGAAATCAATGTCTCAACTATCGAAGGAATAAAACCCACAAGGGGGTAATGGATAATTATCATGTTTGTGCTACTACCATAGATGAATATCAATAATTATTATTCCCATGTATGGATTCAGGGATTATGTTATTTGATTAATTTATTAATCATTTTATTGTTATAAGAATAATTATATATATATTGATTATTTTATAATACTTATTCACTAAATAAATGGATGCATGTGATGATTAGCACTAGTAATCAAGTGGAGTGATTATATTGTATTATAATTTTATTAAAAACACATTAAGTTTGAAATATAACACTAAAATCATAATTTATGTTGAGATAAGTATAAATATATGTTTATAGGATTATATTGGGGATCATAAATGTAGTTAGTGGCGTGATGGTTTGTGTTATGCTGGAATTATTTGATGATATGATTTAATGATTCTTCTTCTTGGAAGAATGTATGATTTATAAAGGTTTAATAGTGATAACGGTAAACATATATTTGGTATTTGGGGGTTATGATATATGTTATTTGGGAAGTATTATTATTGACCTAACCTATTTTGATAATCCCAATTATTCATTCACATACTTTGATAATCCCAAATAATGTGTATCTATATATTAATTATTTCGATCTATGATCAAGATAATAATAATGTAAAACTATTCCTTGAAATATGTTAATCAATGTTTATCTATGTTTATATTAGTTTTGAATAAATTATAACTCAATCAGTTGTGTTCTGGATAAACAGATAAGTGTTAAATTACTAATATTCCTATAGCTACTGATAAAGACAGTCTACCGACAGACATAGTATACCAATAGAAATTTTCACCAATAGGAAAAGGTCACCGATATGCCGAGCTACCGATAGGTATAAGTCCACCATAAGCACATGTCTCTGATTGATCATGTCCACCGATACAGAAAGCTACCGATAGAAACTCAACAACCGATAGAACAAGTCTACTGGTAGGCATAAGTCTACCGATATATATACTTCACAGGAATAAAATGGAGCTACCGATATGCACAGACTAAAATTCAACTGATACAAGCTACTGTTACACCAGAGTTACTGATAGTTTAAGTTAACCGATATGAACATGTCTAACGATATGAAGCTACCGATACTAAACGAGCTACTGATAGAAGCGAATTCTACCGAAAGATGAAGTCACCGTTATATAGATCTACAGATTCATAGAGTAATAGGTACCAATACCATGATCTACCGATACATGTTCAAAGAGAAATAGATACATGATCAAATGGCTACTGATAGAAGGCCACTATTACATAGAGTCAACCATTACACTTATACCAACATAAGGCTACTAATGAAATACTGACCAATGAAACTTCATGCTCTAAATATTATTTATCTATTATGCTACAATTACATTTTATGTTTTTAATGAAATTAATGTAATTTAATGATTTTCTTTGGCATGTCAGGGAACCGTACCTAGTACCCATGAAAAAGGTAATCATTTTTTTTACTGGATTTGAAAGTTATAAAAGGAAGGACAAAGACCGGGCAGATAGAGAGGAATCAAGAACTAATAAGGCATAAGAAGGGTGTAAAAGGCAAGGGTTGAACAACATTGAAACGTGGTTCATTCACACAAATGAAATAATCTAAACTCATACTAGAAGAGCACTGGACATACATGAAGCCATTCATTATAGAGGAGAACACAAGATGCATCTTGTGTGAAGAACTAAAATGAACTCTTCATGCACTCAAGGTGTTAATGTTAAACCTGAAAATCAAGGGAAAAAAAGACACTCTGTTTTTTCATACAAAAACCAAAGATAGACTCAGATGCATTTTGGATTAATCAAAAGAGTCCAGAGGTGAACTTCACATCACTAAAGCATTCTAAACACGTATCTACTCTTTAAGTGATTATTTTATTTATATTTCGAGTAGTTTGTATACTCTGTATATTTCTTACACACACTGTCTCTTATGCTAAGCTGTAAGATTTCTAAATCCACATTTAAACTCTATAACTCCCTTGTTTCCCACTGTGGACGGTGGTAGAGGTCTTGTAAGACCTGGAAAGCCTGAGAGTTTTTGTTGGTTTTCCCATGTAGAACTGTGGTAGAGATATTTGTAGCTAGATAGTGTTTTCACTATTTTTTACTCTGATCTAGGGTGTGGATCAATTTTTTATATAAATTTGAGAGGACTAAGTCTCGGCTCGAGACTGAACCTCTTGGTTATATCTACTGTGCTTTTTATTTTAAGTATAAATTATTCAATATATTTTATATTCCGCTGCTAATTACATTGAAATACAATTTGTTTTAAAGTTACTTTAATAGTTAAATTAGAAAGTGTTTATACTTATTGTGAACCAGAATGTTAGTTTCAAAAGTTAATTTATTCTTTTGATTACATTTACTGATACCTAATCAATATTTGAGAAACTAATTTAACTTTTACAATCTATATAAATTCACTACAGTTTAAGTTTTTTTAAATATGGGGATTTTAAGAGAAATATTTTTTACAGAAATTTTTAATTGGAACTCAATTCACCCCCCTCTTGAGTATCCACCCCAACCAATATTTGGTATCAAAGGATTTTTTATTAATACAAGTTTTTCAGAACACTCTGTTTTCCAACTATGATTTTAGTTACATCTTTTAAAAATCATAAAAATCTGTTAATTCTAAATTTTATCTCTTTAAATATATTTTATAAAATATAGCTATGGACAATAGAATATAAGGTGTTGCTACCAACATGAAACATTTCATCAATGGTACAAATTATGACCAGTGGAAACTTATGATGAAAAATCATTTAGAAAGTATGTGATTTGATATATGGAGTGCAATAGAATCTCAATATGAAATTCCAGAAACAGATAGAAATACATTGGGTGAACCTACTAAGACATCATACAATAATAATTATAAAGCTATGATTTCCATGTATTGTGCTATAGGAAATGGAGAATTTAATAGAATATCTTCTTGCAAAACTGCTTATGAAATCTGGGACAATTTTTATGTTTCCCCTGAGGTAACATCCAATGTTAATGAAATGAGGCTGAATACCTATACTATTAAATATGATAACTTTAAATTGAAGCATGATGAGCCCATTTCTGACATGTATCTCAGGTTCAATGAAAATTTCAATACTATGACCTCCCATAGAAATGCTATTCCAACAAAGGAACAAATCATGAGAATATTAAGATGTTTACCAGAAAGATGGAGAGGCACATCTTTTTCCATTAGAGAATCATGAAACATCAGCACACTACCTGTTAAATAATTAATTGGTAAGCTTATGATGTATGAGGAAGAACTAAAGGTGACTAAGGAAGAGGATGATGAACCTAAAAGGAAGTCAATGGAATTTAAATCTAGTGCCTCAATGATCAAGGATATGTAGAAAGTTCACATATCTACTGAAAGCTCAACATGTTAATGGTCAGACTCTAATAGTGATGCTGAGATGGCTTAGATAGCTAGAAGATTTAAAAAAGATCTACAGGAAGAAGAAATTATTCAGAAAGTCAAACAAAAAAGTTAAATATGATAACAAGGGTTACTGTAAGGACTTGAAGAAGCCTGATAAAAGTGATGAAGTTAACTTCTATGAGTGCAAAAGGAAAGGACATGTAAAAGATAACTGTCCAAAATTGAAGTTCAATAAGAAACATGACTACAAGGAAAGAAAGTATAAGAATGCAATGAAAGAAAGTTGGAGTGCATCAGAAGACACTTCAAGTGATTCTGATTCTTCTAAGGATGAAGATTCTCATAATGCTAACATGGGTTTTATGAGAAACACCACTGAGGTAACACTAGACACTTCTGCTATAAATTTATACTATTCTGGAGATGATTCTGATTATGAATCTGAAAATATATCTAGTGAAGAATTCATAGAATAATGTAATATTCTAGAAGAGACCTGTAATGAACGTAAGTACATGTACAAAGCATTAAAGAAACACCATGCTTTATCTAGCACTGTTAAATCTGTCCTTGAGATTGAAAAAGAAATGAATTCTAAATTACATAAGGAAAATACTGAACTGAAAATATCTAACGAGCAACTGAGAAAGGACATAGAAAATGTAAAAATGGAAAGAACAACCTTACACAAATTATAGGTAAAAATGTTTTACCAATGTACACTACTGGTTTGGTATACCAACATGGACATAGACAGTTTACAAAAATTAGATTTATTCATAAATCTAGATAGAATGCTGTTATTTCTATTTCTGGAAATTCGTATGCTTCAACTTGTTATTCATATGATTATTGATCAAATAGATTTTATCATTCAAAATCTGTTGAATCTATTGATTATATGAGACCCATGAGACAAATCTGGGTACCTAAAATATTGCTTTCTAACCAGTCTAGACCTAAGAGAATCTGGGTACCAAAATCGTTCTCTATTTAAAACTTTTTTTAGGAAACCTACTTTAAGAGTTCTCATAAAAATGTATGGTACTTTGAAAGTGGATGTTCAAGGCACATTTCTGGAGACTACTCATGATTTAAAATATTAATAAAGGTTGATGGATGCTATGTCAGATTTGGTGATAATTCTAAAGGAAATATCATCGTCCTAGGCCAGATAGGTAACACTAATTCAGTTTTAATTTCCAATGTTTTATTTGTTGATGGTCTTAAATATAATGTTTTATGTATTTCTCAGTTATGTGATGATGGTTTCAATGTTAAATTTTAAAATGAATCATTTAATGTTTTTAATTCCAAAAATGTTTTAGTATTTTTTTGCCTTGATAAATGAAAATGTTTATGCTCTTTATTTGATTTCTTTAGCCAAGAAAAATGTTACTTGTTTAGATGCTTTTCATAAAGAATATTTGTGGTGGTAGAAAATATTAGGACATTTCAATGTTTATTCACTTAGAAAACTGACTTGGAAGAACTTAGTTTGAGGCCTACGTAAACATGAATTCCCAACTGAAAAAGTTTGTAATCCCTGTTAAAAGGGAAAGAAACATAATGTTTCTTTTAAATCAAAGAATGAAGTTTCAACTTCTCAACCTCTCAAGTTGGTTCAGAGGGAATAGTTTGGACCATCTAGAGTTTCTAGTATAAATGGGAATCACTATGTCTATGTCCTAGTAGATGACTTTTCTAGATATACTTGGGTATAATTCTTAGCTCACAAAAGTGAAGTTTGTTATTACTTTATTAAATACTCCAAGTCTGTAGAGAAACTTAGTGGAATTACGATTAAAACACTAAGAAGTGATCATGTCCGTGAGTTAGAAAATCATGAGTTTGAATCTTATTTCTCACACAATGGATATAGTCACAACTTCCACTGCCCCTAGGAAACCTCCACAGAATGGTGTAGTAGAAAGAAGAAATAGAACCTTTCAAGAAATAGCAACTACTATGCTTAATGAGTATGTCCCGCCTCTTTAATTTTGGGCTAATGATGTGAATACAACTTGTTATATTATCAATAGAGTCTTAATAAGACCTATTCTTAAGAAGAACCCTTATGAACTGTGGAATAATAGAAAACTTATAGTTAGTTACAATAGATTCTTTGGCTGCAAAGTCTTTATCCTCCACACCAAGGATAATCTTGACAAGTTTGCACCTAAAAGTGATGAAGGAATATTTCTTGGTTATTATTTAACTAGAAAAGCATATAGAGTATTTAAAAAAACAACCAAATGTGTGGAAGAATCTGTTCACATCGATTTTGATGTATCTAATCCACATGAACCTAAGTCTTCTCTTGAAAATCTTGAAGAATATTTGACTGTTCTGGACCTTAATGATAAAACTAAACAACCTATTATAAAAACAACCAGTTATGGACATATTCTATAATCCTCTTCTATAGAACCTGAACTTTGAGAAGATCCTGAAATTTCTAGTCCTACTTTTACTAGATCAACTCAGATTCTAAAGATTCATCCATTAGATGCTGTTGTTGGTAATCTTGATAGTGGGACACAGACTAGAGCTTCTCTAAGAAACAATGGTGAACATCAAGCATTTCATTCACATCTAGAACCAAAAAATTTCAATGATGCAATCATTGATTAATTTCGGGGAATGGATATGCAAGAAGATTTAAATCAATTTTAAAGAACGAAAGTCTGGGAATTAGTTGACAGACAAAAGGAAACTTTAACAATAGGCACTAAATGGGTTATTAGAAATAAAGTTAATTAATCTAGAAACAAAGTTGGAAACAGATATAGGTTAGTTGCAGAAGAATATAGTTAAGATGAAGGAATATACTATGAGGAATCCTTTTCCCCTGTAGCTAGATTAGAATCCATTATGATCTTACTTGCCTATGAAGCTCATATGAATTTCATCTTATATCAAATGGATGTCAAAAATGCTTTTCTAAATGGTATTATAATTGAAGATGATTTTATTGAACAATCACCTGGATTTACTAATCCACATTTTCCAAATCAAGTTCTCAAGCTATCTTAAACTTTATATGGTTTGAAACAAGCTCTAAGAGCTTGGTATGATAGAATTAGATATTTTCTTATCTCAAAAAGTTTTACTAAAGTAATTTCTGAACCAACTCTTTTTATTAAAATAATTTCTAAAGATATTTTGATAGTAAAAATCTATATTTATGATATTATTTTTGGATATTCTAAACATTCATTATGTACTGATTTTTCAATGAGTATGCAAAATGAATTTGAAATGAGTTTAATGGGAGAACTCAAATATTTTCTTGGAGTTCATGTTTTTCAAAATGAAAGTGTTATTATTTTGAATCAAAGTAAATATTCAAATGATATTTTGAAAAGTTTTGGTACGGATGATATTATGGAATGTGATACTCTTATGAGTACTATCTTGAAATTGGATGTAGATGAAACTGGGAAACTAGTGGATCAAACCATTTACATAGGAATGATTACAAGCTTACTTTACCTTACAGGTAGTTGACCAGATATTATGATTAGTGTTTGTATGTGATCAATATTTCAAGCTAATCCAAAAGAATCTCATTTACTTGCTGTGAAATGAATTTTTATGTATCTTAAACACACATTAAAATTAGGTTTGTTTTACCCAAAAGGAAAATCTTTTGAATTAATGAGTTATTCCGATGCTGAATTTTCTAGTTGTAAGTTGGATAGAAAAAGTACATCTGGAACATGTCATTTATTGGGAAAATCATAGTATCATTGTGTAATAAGTAACAGAATTATGTATCTCAATCTACTACTGAAGAAAAGTATATAGCTGCTGGTAGTTACTGTACACAAATTCTGTAGATGAAACACACTCTTTTGGACTATGGATATGATTTTAGGCATTTTTCTATTAACTGTGATAACAATAGCACAATTAACATTTTGAAGAACCCTGTATCTCACTATAGGACAAAACACATTGATGTACAACACCACTTTTTGAGATATCATTACCAAAATGGTGATATTACTCTTGAATTTATAGGTATTGAACATCAATTGGCTGACATCTTCACCAAACCATTATGTTCAGATTGGTTAAGTTACAATAGATATGAGTTAGGAATGATTAACCTTGATCGATAGAAATCCTCACCTATGTGAAAACCTCACCGATGTGAATACCTCATTGATGTGAAAACCTCACCGAGGTGAAAACCTCACCGATGTGAAAACCTCACTGATGTGAATATATCACCGATGTAAAACCTCATCGATGTGAAAACCTCAACGATCTAAAACCTCACCGATGGACCTCACTGATAGAAATTCTCACCGATAAAACATACTGATGATTATGTGCTATTTTAAACTTCTGTCTGCCCCCAGAATATGAATCGATTATACTTATGATATTTTAATGATTTATTTTACGATTCCTAAATGATTAAACTATTTCCTAGTTACTTCTCAATCCACCGAGCCTCAAACCCTTTACCGTCAAACCTTAGCTCCCGAATCTCTCGAAAACCCTAAATCCCTCAAACCACCGATGGAAAAAAAACAAACTCCCTACCATTAGAGATAAAATTGATGAGCCAAATGCAAAGAAGAAGAATTTTGAGCTAGAATAAAGTGGTAGTATTCGTATAACAAGATCAGGGAGGCGACCAGTAAACACACATTCGCAAAATAGAATTATTGTGATAAAAAACGATCTATACATGGAATGGTTGTTGTCTAGAAAATAGTTAGTTCTCGAGGTACTGGAAGATCAAAATTGGGTAGATTTATTTTCAAACAACAATGGCCCCTACTATTCGAATCTAGTGAAACAATTTTATGAGTTTGTGAGCTTTGAGAAATCAGAAGATGAGAACCGAGTGATTTCTTTTGTGAATGGAAAAGAGATATCTTTTTCTTCTTTTGAGTGGGATGAATGCCTAAAGGTTCCACATGAAGGTGTTTCTAGATATCTCATGAAAGCAATACCACCTACATGTGTTATATTCGATTATGAGACTTCTTTGGAAGAGCTCACTGATAGTGGCAATCAAAGAAAAGTGGAGGCAACTGAAATGGATGGATAGAAGATATTGTTGTTCAAATTGATTTAGCATGTCTTAATTCCAATGATAGGAGACTTTGCGAATTTAAAATATCAAGATATCTATCTTCTACATCTCTTAAGAAATTTGGTGAAATTGAATCTATATAGATTGCTAATGATTCAAATGGAGGATATTATTAGACCAAAATCAAAGACAAATGCCATATTCTTTGCCAATTTGATCTCATAGATGATTAAAGTGAAAGGAGTAGCTGAGTCTCAAGATGAGATAGTGGTAGTAAGAAATAATTTCTGTATCACAAACACAGTTTGAAAATATATGATGATAAATTGGATCTCATGGAGAGAATAATGGGTTAATGATGACAAAAAAGGTGTGTGATAAATTCAATCATGTGAGTCTTCCTTCAATGACTATGTATATGAGGCATCTAGGTCTAGGTCCTGATAAAGAAGAACCTGAGTACAGTGTTGAGTTTGATGAAGAAGAGACTTCTATGGGTGATGGAAGGGATCCCGACTTGCCCCCAAGTCATGTTGCGGAAATTGTATCTTCATGAAAGGAAGCCTTAGAAGAAGAAGAAACTCCTACTAATGAGGAAGACCATCTAGTCCCTGATAATGAAGAAGAAAGGGAGATTGAATCTGAGGCATCTGATTCTGTTTGATTTAGTCTGAGTCCATTGATTGGAAGCTTAGTTTTTCCTGTTAAAGAATTAGTGGGTGAGATGGAAGGAATTGTGCCTAATCCAGAGGAACATCTTGCTGTTATAAAGATGGAGGTGATTGTTGAGGATTCTATTTAGGAAGAAATTCCTACTAAGATTGTTGTTTCTTTACAAGAAAATGAACCAGTTTAGGGGGAGCATCAAACCAGGTTTGGAAGTGTGTCAGTGGATGTTTAGATTGAGGATTGGGAAGAAGACCCAGGTTTTGTGGTTTGTGGATTGGATTATCCCGATTCTAATAATGAGGCATCACTAAATAGATCAAAAATCAATTATGATGTTCAGAATGAATTGTTACTTGAAGATGTGGTCAGAATGAATGACCTAGATAAGCTAAAGTCTGATCTCAAAATCATTTTTGTGGAAGAAATAAGAAAAATGTAAGCTTCATTAGTTTCTTTCATTCAATCAATTATGAAGTATTAAGTAACTAGTATAGTATCTGAAGGATCACCTGTTATGGTTCCACCTAATTTTGTTCCTGAAAATATGATCACAAGATATGATCTTGAATATTTAAAGAATGAGCTAAGAGAGTCTTTTAGTGCCTCTTTTTCTGAGTTAAATCACTGCTTTGTTGAAGAGATGAGTAATTTGGAAAAGTCTTTTGAACTCTCTCTTGGCCGTAATGTCTCTACCTTTGTTGCAAAAATATTGAATGAAGATATAGCTTTCCAGAATCAATTGTCTAGACTAGAAGAAGATTTTGAAGCTCTAAATAAATTTGTTATCTCTTTAGAATATTAAATGAGTTCTAAATCCCATGTAGATAAAGATTTAGCGTATGTCAAAGGTGTTATGAGACAAATGGTATCAGTCTTTGAAAGATTTAAAACTTCCATGAAATATCATGTTAGCACCCAGGATTCCCAAGTCAAAAATCTTATCAGTGGGTTCACAAAAAACATCAAGGAAATAGTATCATTTTCTATTGGGTCTATTACATCCAGACCTTCAATGTACTTGGATAAGATTAGAGCTATGATGATGGAGGATCTTGGTTCAGCATCAACCTGTGGCTCTGTGGACTCATCTGATCTGACCAAAGTGGTGATTTTTACTAGAGATTAAGCTAGAGAATTAATGAAGATAGTCCAAGACTATATGAGAGAAGCTTCTGCCTCTCAGAAATAGGTGAATGACAAGGTAGACTATTACTTCCAAAGAATTTACACCAATCATCAACTCAATAATAATTTCAAGATTATGTTAGAGAACATGAAGCTCCCTCCTATCAATCAATCCTTCAGATAGAAAATCATCAAGCTCAGAGAGTTGACACCTACCCTGGACAAATTTATAGAGAACAGGGATGATTTTCTATCTTCTATAGAGAGAGGAGGAGGAATAATTATGGATTTTATAAATATTTTGTTTCCATTCATTCATGTCGATGCTAGACTAGTAATTATTCCTCCATCATTACCTACCTCTGCCTCTACTGCTTCTCCTGTTCAGATGAATCCATCCCAAGACATTCGAAGCCTTACTTTTATGATCACTCAATGAACTACTCAGTACAGGACAGAAACATTTTCAGTGGCTCAGCCTCCTGTGATCATTTCTGGAATTCCTAATACTACACCTATATCCATCTCACATGAATCTTCTTCTGATCCCAAGGGGGAATCTCATGCTGAGGATATGGATTGATTAGTGGCCAGAATTTTTTGATAGGAATCCCTTGTATTTTTTTTCCTTTCCATGTACCTTTTTGCAACTTGTAATACAAATGGCTTTCTTTTCATTACCATTTTGTTCCTTTTATCTTTATTGTTTTCCACTTTTTGATTATCATAAAGGGGGACAAATATTATAAGGGGAGAAAAATTATATCTCAGAATAATAAATTTTATGCGAAAGGGGGAGAAATATTCTAAGGGAGACCTAATATGCTTTGTAACTTGTACCTTTGATACCATTGCATTTCATTCTACCTCTGGTACATTGCATACTTCACATCTTATATTGTTTAATCTGATACAATTGAATTTAATGATATATCCTCAGATACAATTACTCATTATTTTTAGATTATAATATCATAAGTTGTTATTATCAAAATGGGGGAGATTGTCGACCTCACTTATTCTGATAATCCCAATTATGCTTTCACATACTTTGATAATCCCAAATAATGTGTATCTATATATTAATTATTTCAATATATGATTAAGGTGATAATAATGTTAAAATAGTCCTTTAAATATGTTAATCAATGTTTATCTATTTTTATATGTGTTTTGAATTAATTCTAACTCAATTGTATGTGTTCTGCATAAAACAGATAACTGTTAATTTACTAATATGCATATTGCTACTAATAATGATAGTATACTGATAGACTTAGTCTACCGAAAGACATGGTCACTGATTGGAAAAGGTCACCGATATGTAGATCTATCGATATGTATATGTCCACTGGTAAGAAAATGTCTCTGATAGATCAAGTCCACCGATACAGACAGCTACCGACAGAAACTGAGAAACTGATAGAACAAGTCTACCGGTATACATAAGTTTACTGATATATATATTTCACTGGAATCAAATAGAGCTACGAATATGCACGGACTAAAAGTCTACTGATACAAGATACGGTTACACCAGAGATACCAATAGAGTATGTATGCCGATATGAACATGTCTACTGAGATGAAGCTACCGATACTAAACGAGCTACTGATAGAAGCGAAGTATACTAATACATGAACTCACTGGTATATTGAGCAACTGATACACAGAGTAAAAGCTACTAATAATAGGATCTACTGATAAATCTTCAAAGAGCTACCGATACAAGATCAAACAGCTACCTATAGAAGGTCACTGTCACATAGAGTCAACCGTTACACTTATACCGACATAAGGCTACTAATGAAAGACTGACCAATCTAACTCTATGCTCTCAATATTATTTATTTATTATGCAATAGTTATATTTTATGTTCTTAATTCAATTAATCTTATTTAATGATATTTTTTGGCATGTCAGGGAACCGTACATAGTACCCATGAAAACGGTAATCATTCTCTTTACCGGAGCTGAAGGCTATAAAAACGAGGACAAAGACTGGGCAGATAGAGAGTAATCAAGAACTAAGAAGGCACGAGATGGCTATAAAGGTAAAGGGATGAACAGCATTGAAACGTGGTGCATTCATAGAAAAGGAAAAAAGCTACAATCATAAAAGAAGAGCACTGGACATACAAGAATCCATTCATTCTAGAGGAGAACACAAGCTGCATCTTGAGGGAAGAACTACAAAAAACTCTTCAGGCCCTCAAGCTGTTAAAGATGAACCTGAAAATCAAGGAAGAAAATGAAACTCTATTTTTCAGAAAAAAAAACCAGAGAAGGACTCAAAATCATTTCTGATTAATCAAAGAGTCTAGAGCTGAACTTCACATCACTAGAGCATTCAACTCTCTAATATACTCTTTTAGAGATTGTTTTATTTACATTTCGAGGACTTTGTATACTATGTATATTCCTTACACACACTGTCTCCTATGCTAAGCTGGAGGATTTCTAAATCATCATTCAAGCTCTATAACTCCCTATTTTTCCACTATGGATAGTGGTAGATGTCATGTTACATCTAGACAGCCTGAGAGCTATTGTTGGTTTTCCCACATAGAACTGTGGTAGAGGTCTTTGTACCTGGACAGTGTTTTCATTGTTGTTCACCCCGATCCGGGGTGTGGATCAAATTTTTATATAAATTTGAGAGGACTAAGTCTTAGCTTGAGACTGAACCTCTTGGTTACATCTGCTGTTCTTTTTAGTTTATGTCTTAATTATTCTATATATTTTATATTCCTCTGCTAATTACTCTGAAATAAAATTTGTTTTAAAGTTATTTGATAGTTAAATTAGCAAGTGTTTATACTTATTGTGAAGCAGTAAGTTAGTTTCAAATTTTAATTTAATCATCTAATTATATTAACTGAGACCTAATCAATCTTTGAGAAACTAATTGAAATTTTACAATCTTTATAAATTCACTACAGTTTAATATGATTTTAAAATCGTGGGATTTTAAGAGAAATATTTTTAACAGAAATTTTTAATTGGAACTCAATTCACCCCCCCTCTTGAGTATCCACTCCGACCAACAATTATGTTATGTTGATTTTGGAAATTTAGGGACCTTACTTCTAAATATTGTTCATTTTCCGTTGATATACATGTTTTCGGCAAATATTAAGATTAACAACATGTGGTATGGATCGAGATAATCATTGTAAATATTTGTTAATTTATAACATGTTGTATCCTTCTTGGATTAGTAATATTTTAATGGTTGAATGAATGACTTAAGGACCATATGATTCATAAAAAGTACTTTAGGCATTAAAATATATCCTAAACAATTATTTCCAGGTGTAAGGGATGATGTAAAAATAGATCAAAGAACTACCAAAGAATGAGATTATTCTTAGGACATTGAAATTATTCATATATTCTTAATATCTCTTAAAAATATTTTAATATAAAAATATTCCTTTATTTCTGGAAAAACTAATTTTTATACAACTACTATATCTATGTAAATTTTTATGAGAAATCAATCTTCTTTTTACTGATCATGAAATTTTTTGTTTTACGATTGTTAACATTCGAATTAATATGTTCTTTATCACTCCCTATAATAACATGATGGTTATATTATTCTTTTATATCTATATTTTCACATCATATATATTTTATCAAATTTGAATTTCTAGTTTTCTAAGGACCTTTGCATTTCCCTTTCCCTCTTATTATCAGGATATTTTATTTACCCTATTTTTTATGTGGGTTTCCCATAACTGAATTTTTAATTACAAAACACCAATTGTTTTGAAGAATTTAAAATTTTACAGAAACATTTTATTTATGTAAAGAAGAATTTAGAATCCCGTGATTTAACAATAATTCTTTTTTTTATTTAAATTCTCTCATACCTTAAAAGATTATAAATTTATTTAAATATAATTATTTAATTGTCATTATTATCACCTAGATTGTGGAATTTGAAATAATGAATTATAATAGGTAAATTATAAAAAAATATATATTACATGTGTTTATAAAATTAATTCATTTTTTATCAATTAATTAGAAATTAAAACCAATTGAATATAAAGGATGTAATTTTGAAAAAACAATTTTTATTCCCACAATTAAAATTTATATTATTAAAAAAATAACCATTATTATTTAAATATATTAAAAAATTATATATTATATAATCATTGCAATAAATTTTCAGTCTAGTAGAAATTTTTTATAGGCTTATGATAAGAATAAATCCAATTGTACACATAAAAATGCTATATTTTTTAAAAGCGGTTTTAACGCCTTGTAGGGGAGAAATTTTTTAATAATAAATTTTTATACATTTACATATCATATTAGACGAAATTAATAATATTTTTGAATTCATAATATCATATTTTATTTAGGTTAAATTTTTATTATTTTTATTATAATTTTTTTTGATGTTTAGTAAGGTGCCTATACAAATAAAAATATAATCATTTGGAATTGTAATATGGAAATTATAATAGTAAATTAACAAATTAATGTATAAATAAAATTTATGAATCTTTTAAATCTTAATATTATATAATTATATACTAATATAAATAAAAAAATGTTTTAGAAATTATTAATTAAGTGTAGATATTTTTATAAAAAATAAATATTTATTTTCAATTTTATAATTAATATATTAACTTAAAAAAGAATATATATTAATAAATTTAACCCAAAAATTAATATATTGTTTTCTTTTAATGATAATATTATATTTCTGAGACATTAATTAATTTTTAAAAGAGTTACAATATTAGTTATATTTTTAAAATCATAATTTTTCCAATAAATGATATTTTTAGTTAAAAAATAAATGTTTCAAATTTATATAATTTTTATCATAATTTGTATTTCATTTTCAAAATATAAGCATCAAAAAAATGTTATGGAAAATTTTACGTATTTTTTTAAAAAAATTAATTTTTGGTTAATAGTGAAATATTTAAATTTATATTATCAATACATTATAAGTAAAATATACAATTCCACCAATCAAGAATGATATAAGCACCATTGGTAAAAAGTTACAATCACTAGTAAATATAAATAGTCCTAATAATAAAAACTATTTATAGTATTAAAATGAAATAATATCCAAATGAATAAAATTTTCAAAAAACACTACTCTCCTCCACTATAAATACCCCAACCCTCACGAACCCTTCTCCTCACAACATAAAATCTTTGAACCTTGTACAATACACTTCCCAATACCCATATCCATGTCCAATATAATTTTGTATAAACATAATTCTACCACTAATCTTGTTATGTAGGTTTTCCAAGAGGGTACTTAATGAGGTAAAATTACCCTTAATTTCCATTCATTTTTTTTCAAGTTCATTTTTTTCTTATCCTTCCTTCACCTCACATATAAAAAGAGACATGATAACTCCAGAATTATTTATATACTATTATTATATAATTTTAATGGAATATACCTCACCATGAACCATCATCTCTCTATTTTATATTATATTGCGAACATCGACCATGATGTGTCAATTTACCGGCCTCATGGATGGTGCATTTTAATTTTCCATTAACACATTCAAGGATAGTAGTAAATGCATTATAATGGTTAAAAAATTGAAATATATTTTCTATAGTCTATTTAATGTTTTATAACCATTATATACACATCATTTTAACTAATACGATAAAACAATTTCATGATGATTGAATAACAGACAAACAGTAATCTACAATATTGTTACTATGGACATATCTAATGATTATTCTACACCCAAAATAATGAAATGATTTATATAAAAAATTAATATTCTAGAATACATTAATAAAATATCACTGAAATTATGGTTATATATTTATATTTAACATGATCTTTCATACATGCATACAACAGATCTAATAGTGAAAACCATGTAAACAAACACTTCTGAACAACAATATTGAATATTATAACTCAACAAAAATGCCAAAAAATGAACCTAAAAAATAAAACTAAATAAATTAAAACTAAAATAGTTTATTAATTAATAAATTAATTGATTTAATTTTATTATCAAGGATGGTATGGTAATATGTAGAACACTTTCAGACATAAGGTTAGGGTTTCTTCCTGAACATCCATTTTCCATTCAGGTTACACTTTATCTCCCTTTACCCCAATGTAATTATTAGTTAATTTTTTATAAATCTTTTAAAATATATTTATATACTAAAAAATCATATATCAAGATCATTACATCATTATTTAATGGAGAATACATGTTTTCTGAGGTTCTCTTTTCAGTACCACTGGATAAACAGATCTGATTTAAGGGAACCTTCCAATTTCTTAGCCATTTTCATGTCCCACCAACAGTATATTTTAATCTAACAATATTATTATAAAATATCACATTCTATAAAAAACAGTAATTTTCCATTTTTTGATTTATAATAAAATTATTCCTTTTCCATTTTAAATACACTTAAACATTTTCCTTAAACAAAATTAAACATGCACATTTATAAAGTTTCAAAAACACTCATTTTAGAATTTTTCAGTTTAGTTGGATGTCATATAATCCTAGAATATAATTTCAATTTTTTTCCTTTTCCATTTGGGGAAATTCATGTTTAAATTTTTATTCTATAAAAAATATAAGTGATTTTCTAAAATAATTATTTGTTTTAAGGTAAAATGGGGACTTCTCATATCACTTTTACTTCAATGGTATATTTACCTTGTTAACACTTAGTACTTGTATGTGATATATATTCTTCCCTTCTGTATATCATATCATTATTGTTCATATTTTTAGGATATTATATTTTTCATTTAATGTTATTCATCTATATAAATTATGATTCAAATGTTTCAAACTAGAATGGGACACTTTGGAATGTTTATGTATTATTTTCATCAAGAATTTATCAATGATTTTTTAGATTATTTATATATAGGATTATTATTCAAATATTACAGTTTGGTATAAGACACTTTGATTTAAATATATCTTTTTATTAGACCTATGAGGAATGTATTGGACGCTGTATATACGGGTGGGTCACACTGTATCCCCTTGATGCATCGGTATGTCTCATGAAAAAAAGAAATGGTTTTTGGCTGAGACCTTAAAATTTTATTTTTAGTTATTTTGGATGAGGACTCATCAATATGTTTATTATGTTCTACATTTTCATTACTTAAATATGATATTAGTAATTGATACTTCATGTGATTATTATAATAGTATAATATCCACGGTTATGTTTCTTATGATTATTGATATGAAGTTATTTATCCATACTTTGTTCCTTCAATATTATGCTGATGATTATGTTTTACTAGCATGGGATATAGTTATTCACGGTGCCATATTTTTTATGAATATAATAGCTTATGTTTTATTATTTACCCTTACTGTTCATATGATCTTATGTTGTTCTTATGTTTTATTTTTCTCCAAGAAGTGAAAATGTATTTTATGAATGACTTGTAAGGACAATCTAGTATTTATAGATGTCTCCATTCGGGTTTTTATTCTATTTTTCCTTTAAAATATTAATGTAAGACACTTTTTTGTATATGGATTTCAAAAAATACTAATCTATTATGTCCTATAGGATGTGACTTCATTGTTTTACCAATATAATAATATAGGTCATCAACTCTTGGAAATGGGGGTCATGGTCTTTACAAGTAACCGATTGGAAAAGAAGTTACATTAAAAGGTTGATGAGACTACTCAAATCTAATTTTTTTTGACTCTCGAGTCACATACCCTATATTATAAATCTATTTTCCATAATGTTGTTCGTGTATTTCACTATTTTAAACCTCCCAGAGGTTCCTCTCATGGCGGTTAGCAGTTGAAATTTGGTGGTTAGTGGTGTCTAACCTACTCAATAAAAAATTATGATTGATATGATATGAAATGTATCATAATGATTGATTGTTAGGTTATTTTATTTAGGTTTTGATTTGTGAGAAAGAGTGAAATAACCAATAATATTATTTAATTACATCATTAAACATTAGTATAATTTTTTAAATACTATATTTTTGTTTATATATAAAATTATAAAATGAAATATAGTAATTTTATTTAACATAGAATAGTAATATTATAATAAATGTTATTAATTATATTAAATAAATATAAAAATCATTATTAATTTTATACCAATTGCTATTTTTTATTACTAAAATTAGACATTATAAAGTTATAATTTTTTAAATATGTTTCTATTGGTATAAAAAAATTATCTTAGGTAGTGGAATCATGTAGGTGCCTCAATGCACCCTACATTATCTATTAGATTGAAATTAAAATTCATAAACTATTAATGACAAAAACTCTTTTCCTCTGGTAATGTTATGATTTTTCCATTATTTTCTACATTGCAGTTGATGAAGATTACTAAAAATATCCAAAAGACTATTTCCTCAAAATGTACACACAGGTTACTCAAATGTTCTAATGGTTGGGAGGATTTTTCATAATCCATGATCTTCTATAAAATTGGGTAAATATTAGATGGAATGTGATATTTCCAAATATATTTTTAGTCTATCTTTTCAAACATAAGTGTAGTATAAATCAAACATATAAGACACGATGATGTTCCTATCATTATTGAAAAAATTAATAAATTTTAAAGAACGTTATTTTTGATAGAAAAATTTTCTAACATTATGGCACATCCATAATGTCTCTTTTAGGTATGATTCTTCATTATTTATTTTTTTTAACATTATTGATTTTTCTGAGCCTTTCCATTTTAAATTTTCTTGTTTTCTGAAATAGTTGGTGCCACATGGTTAGTGAATGGTTAAGGATAAAAATATCGCATCCATATGAAAATGATCCACAATTGAGAGTGAGTAATGGAATGTTTGGTGCATCTTTAAACCAATTTTGAAAGTGCCTGGGTGAGGCAGTGGTGAACTACATGACTGGTGAACAATTTGGATAACAATTTTCCCTACCATGGTAGATTAAAATATGAAATGATTTCAATTAAATTACTGTTCTCTAATTCCATTTTGCTCTACTATATCTCCCACATCATTAATCTATCCCTCACACATGTGGCCTCTTCCTCCAATTCTTCTTGGGTTGATTTAAGGTGTTATATCCATCATGTTCTTCAAGGAATCACTATCCAAGTATCTCATATTTACTCCTATATATTCCTAACACATTATATCTCAGATTTAATTCTTATCCATGACCATGAATTCCTGGGTTTTATTATATCCAAGTAATACATAGTGTGCCACGATGCATAGGGATTCTATTTTTATCTATTGGTTCTTCATCCCCGTTTCTTTTGGATTCAAACCAGTTCTTATCAGATCAATGAATTAATGGTAGTTTGTGTAATATTATCTGATTTCCTGATGAACTAAATGATCTCAAATAAATTTATAAAATATTTTTTAATTATTTTTCTATATAAAAGGGAATTTTCAGGTGAATTTTTTTTTGTTATATTTAAAAATGAATTTTTTTTATGTGGAAATATTTTGAAAATTGGATTGATTTTGTATGGGATTCATTGGGTATATAAATTGAATTGGTTGAATTGGGGAAAACACATGGGAACCCCGGGTACCTTGGTCAGATGAGTAAGAAGATTATTTCTATTAAAAGTTCTACACTCTCTATCCCTTTGGATTCTACACAACACTGACTAAAACAAATATCATATGGATATACCTATAGCTAGGACATTGGATTTATCCTCCCTATTGGAAAATGACTGAAAGTGTTTTTGAATAGCATAATCACTGAGAGTATGAGGTCCCTATAATGTGGCCATAATGTAGCTATTTGAAGGTTATCCCATTTTTCTTGGGTATTTCTTATTATTATCTTTTATATTCATTTTATTTTTAATTTTTAAGGTATTTTTTCAATACATTTTTTCCAAACTAGATTTTTTAATTTTATAGTAGTGGTTGTTCATGGAATCCATGGTTTAGACTCCACTAGGATTTTCTCATCAAAACCATTTTACACCGAATGGGTATTTGTATAATTTTTTTGACTAATATAATGAAAATTAAGGCTTCATATGGTGTTGGATCATATTCTTACTAGAATATCATGGTTTGGTTATAGTGGTGATATGGTGGTTAGTTTCCCATTTTAACTCCCAATACAATTATTTAATATGTGGATATTGATGTACATTTATTCCATGCTAGGATGATTATTTTTCTTATGTATTATCTTTCTCCCATTGAGAAATTTTTTTTAATGGGATTATTGGAAATATCATTCTGAAATGATATATTTGATTACCATACAAATTTTTTTATCCCATGGGGATCATTACATAGCTTTAAATCATTCCATATATCATACCAGGTTCCTAATTGAATAGTTCCTAGGTTGATTCAATAAAAATTTTATACTAGTCAACAATTTTGGCCATATGTTATTAAGGGTTTTTGGATATACTTGAGCAATTTTTTAAGTCTTATGTAATTTGTAAATAGTATATATCCAACCCTTTTAGTAACCTCTCATGATTTTTTAGGGAATATGTGCAATTTAGTTTTTTCATTGGATTTGTTTTTTCCTTGACTATTAGGTAGGGTGCATTGATCATGGATTATGCATGATTGATGTTTTTTGGAATTCGTGGGGTATTATACATCACTTTAATTTTTATTTAATTGATAGTTAATTATATGTTTATAATTTAAAATGATTATTTATTCTAGTTTTTCATTATTTTCGTTTTTATTAATTTTATATTCCAATTATGGACCCTTTAAAGAGAAATATGATCCCTATGATGGATATAGTGTGTAACATCCCATGACAGAATCTAGTAATTAATCAGTGTCACATTAAATATGTGGTTTGGGTTATTTGAGATATGACCCTATTATCATTTTTTGTCCCATCCATGTTTATGAATTTTTTCAATCTTATAAGTTTGATCGATATCTTGGATTATATTATTATGATTCCCCTTCTATTCATGAAATCATTAATCATTAAGAGGCTGATTATAGGTTATAGAATATCCTACATATCATTGATTTTATAGTAACTATAGACTTTGTTAAATTGAATTATTCAACCTTTATTATTAATATCCCTAGTCATAGATTGTGTAAATTGTATATTAATGCAAGGAAATATTTGAAAATGGAGTGAAAAGACATCAGATTGATATTCACTGGGTAGTTTAACCCCAAAAAAGCATTGGATATATATATTGAATTGGTTTACAACATGTACGGATCCCACATGATCATATAAAATAAAAAATTGGTTATCGAAATAGTTTATATTGATCCAATGTTTGATTATAATAGATAGATGAATTCTTAGTGTTTCAAGATAGAATTGTGAGCAGACAATTGTTCCCAAGCCATCTTACAGAATTTACAATCCAATGTAGTGGTTATAGATTGTGGATTTATTGTAGAGATCGACCAAGTAGGTATGTTAAATAAAATTTTAGTTCCACTTATACACATTTAGTGTCAAACTAGTTCATCAAAGATGAATAATACTTATGAAGATTTAGAGAATGGTAGTGGTGTTAGTTTTATATATCCATATAAACCCTCTTCATCATTAACAACATTAGGTGGTGATTTAGTTTTTTCAATAGTTTATCATGTCTGGTCATGTCTGTTCTTCAGACCTAGTGTCACATAAATATTATCAATCAAGCGGATGTACGAGAAATCTAAAAGGATTTTTATGATCCAATATTCCTTACTAAAGTTTTGTAGTAACATCATCCTATATGGGATCTGGGGTGCATTTTTATTCCTCTCATGTAGCTGGACCCCATCCTCATGGGAGTAGTGGTAGGAATATGTTTTTATAGGAAGAGTCGTATCCAGGATAATCCTCATACCATTGCAAGGTCTTAAGAACTTTTCTATGTAATGTAGCTACAAGAAGTGGATACGAAATATTGATGGAATCTAATGTAGGACTTGGGAAAATTATAGGTACCATTATTTTTTTATCGATTATGGCTATTTATTTATTTAACATAAGTTCCTATCATTAATTTTCCACTTATTTTGGTATATGATATATATTAATTTAAATAATATTCCATATGTTATGGAGATAGGATCTTCTCTTGGAATAAAGAGAGATCTAAATGTATTCAGGATATTTTGGTTATCTATTTGTCGGAATTACTGATGGTGTGTGACATTACGTTCCTTATGATGAAATTTTAACCCTAATTCTTGTGTATACTGGATTATGTCCAATAAGGCTCTATAATCCCCTAGCCTCAAAAATTTCATAATATTTAATTATGTTAATCATTCACATTGTGGATGTTGTCTGATTTAGAGCTTTATAAATTAAGTCCATAACATATACATAACAATTTTATTATTAAAATATAGACACATCTACTCACTATCCATTTATACTCATAAAAAAACTTTTAAAAAGGAACATGGTTTCGTTTCTTGATTTAACATCACAACTTTTTCATGATCCCATCCTTGACACTATTTACCTTTAAATAATGTGAAAAATAATTCAAAACATGGGATGAGAATAAAAATATTAGTAAGGGATACATAATGATATAAAAATTTATGTTTTTCAAAACAACATGTAAACCAAGAATATTTTATAATTAGTAATATTTCTCACCCTTTTGAAATAGTAAAAACCCTTCAATAAATAAAATCTCATTTATTACTCATTTTTAACCATATTATTACTATAAAAACTATATGAATCACACATAACATATAAAAGTTAAACATGGGACACAATCATAGATAAATGGAATAACAATATGGTCAAATTACACAATTTATACTTACAAATGGAATAGTTATATAGAAGAATTACTTACCCAATGCACTTGAAGTTATAACAAAACAAATCATCCATGGTTTATCACAGAACCATCCATAATTTGTTTTATCATGTAACCACCCATCAAATTTCCACGTTCCATTATATAATCATCACAACTAAAATATTTCGTATACATACATTTCAATCATAAAATTTCATTTTTAATCATAAGAAATAATTTCAAGATATTGAAATAGTAAATCCAATTTAAAAATCATTTTAAATAACAAAAAATATGTAAAATGGATTGTTGTATTTATTTTCCATTTAAAAAACTTCATAACTTGTTAAGGAATAAAAAGATCCAAAAATGCCCACGACGGTGTAAAGATCATTGTCCCAACATATGTTAAAAAATCATTCCTTTTTTCATTTATTAATATAATTCATAGAAAATATCACATTTAAATGAAATGAAAAGTAAAAGGTTTTTATACACTGTATAAATTAAAGTCTTATATAACTCAAAATATGCCTCAAAGAATGAGATGAAGTCCCTTACCATGAGTTAGACTTGTCTTGTATGTTCTTTGTTCTTCTTGAATAATAAACATAAGTTAATTTATACATGATTAAAAACCATTTTCATGTTTATTACTACTTTAACATAACTTATTACCTTTCTATAAAAAATAGTTAATTATTTGAGTTCATATTGGACATTTTGTTGATGTTCGTAACTTGAGTCAAAAATAAACTTGTTATAATTAAAAATTGTCCATGTGATCAAAGGTATACTATCTCTAGACTGTTAGTCATTATTTATATATCAAATATATCTTATATATCCCATATATATTTATTTATAATTTTCCATAACATTTGTATATAATAAATGAAATGCACTGTACAAGGAGACGGTAAGCCATACCTACGCATGAATGATACTTTCATTCCATTTTCATATTTAAAAACATTGAAACTAAATTATAAATAGGTAAATTATAATTAAATTATAATATAATTATTATATATGTTACATAAGTTTATTAATTATATCCTTTATACATTCCATGTATATAATGAATGATTCATATCACTTTGAGAGAGTGGTATTTTTCCCTTCCTCAAATAAAATTATCATATTTAGACAACATGAAATGCATTACGGTATGTTTGAAATTATAATTACAGTAGAATATAGAGAAAATAAATATCATAAATATCATATATAATTATATTTTTGTCATAATGGCCACCATGAGAGGACATAGTTGAAGATTGAACAATCATCGTTTCGTGATGAAATAGTTCATCGTCCTCATAAACAATATATTATATCACCATTTGACGGAGCTATGTGTAAGTGTAGTTAAAATCCATATCAAAATAACAATATATTATATATAAGATTCTATTTATTGTTCTAAAATAATGGAATAATGATTGTTTTTGTAGTTGGATAAGGAAAATAAATGAATGAATTTTGAGATAAGACATTACGGAAAATCACATAACTCAATTTGAATTAAGCTAAAATGCCTTACTTAATAGTCTTCTTCCCAAATAAAAGATTATATGAAGAAAAAATGGATTTTTAGCTTATTTGGGTAGACTTTGGATGATCTAAGGGTGCTGGAAAGGTGTGAGTAAGGTTTAGAGGTTGCGTGAATTTATAATAGGGAGGAGGGGCACTTCAGGAAAGCTTGAAGTTATTATTTTATTATTAATTGATTTTAGAATTATAATAACATCAATGTGATATATTTAAAATATCATATAATTATGGGTTGATATAATCTCATAAAAATTGGTTTTATAAATGTTTAGTTCAATAAATTCATCTTATATTTTACCTTTAACCCTTAGTAAACTTATTTAACTTATAATATATCTTATTTACATTAATACTATATGGTTAATAAAGATACTATAAAATTCCAATAGTACCTCAAGTGGTTCATTAATGAAATTTTCAACCTTATCTATGTCATTTGGCCGTATCATAGATTTTTAGTACTATTATATCATTTAATAAAGTAGAATTTGTTTTAAAAACTCATTTATGTCAACTTATATAGTATTCCTATCATGACATTAAAAAATACCTAAAAACTTGATTCGAGTTAAAAAATCATTAATTCAAATATAACACGTAATAATAATCCATAAAATTTTCGGATGACATAAAAAGTTTCAAAACATGTTTATTTTAGTAATTTTAATCTCATTTATTTAAATGAATCATTAATAAGCTAATCATTGCATCACCATTGTGTCATAAATAAATTTATTGTTATAATAATAAAAAATCACAAGTAAAATAACATGATGTAGGAAATATTTTTATTTTTCTAATGACTATTTAGAGTCGATAATATAACTTATATGACCACATATAATTTTTTTTAATAAAAGATACATGTTTATGTTATATTTTTCTTCACGTTAAATTAAAAGTAATTAAATGTCATTTTCACACACATGTGGTTACAAAAAATCCAAAAATCGACTCAAGGATGACCATGGTTATAAATACCCCATTCAATAAGAATATAACATGTGTTAGGGTAATTTAATATTATTATAATATTATTTTTTACCCATATTTACCAAATTTACCCTTTAACCATGGAAAATAAAATATTTACTGAATTTACTATATATAATGACTAAAAATAAATGTTCCCTATTTAAACTATTTGGACCTCCTATTTCAAAATATGGAATCCATTTTTTCAAATTCAAAACACAGAAGCTGCAGATATTAATTTAATATTAATTCTAGTTGTCAAAAGCATAAAGCTCGTTTATAAGAAATAATAACTACAAAATATTGACATTTGATTATGTATAAATAAAAAGTGAAATTTCATTCAATTACAAAAATCGGATTAAATGGTAAAAACATAATCTGACTACTATTTAAATCAAATTAAAATGGTAATCTAACCATATAAATAAATCAAATGAAAAGACATTTTTAACATAAAATGATGTATTTTTCATTATTCTTTAAAAATGAACTTTATCAAAAAAAAAACAACCAAAATATTACCCAAATAATATTTTTATGTCCCACTTCTGAAGAAGAATTTTAGTTTTTTAAATAGAACATATAAAAGTGAGAAAAAAAAGATTTATTAGTGGTTTTCCATCAAAAGGAGGTAAAACTACTTTTCTAAAATATTAGGGTATTTATTATTAAAATTAGAATCATTCTCATTTTATGCCTCTAAATTTTTTTGGTTAAATGTAAAAAACAATTGGAAAACTTTTTTAATCAAAATATTGTACGTTCTATTCATTATCGCCAATACAACAGCTAGGCTTTAACTACAATTTAAAATAATAATATTATATTATTATTATTTTCCTCAGTATGACATAGCCTTGTTTGGAGAATATGATTTTGGATAAACCCATTATTGTGTGTCGGGTACTCCTTTGAACATAGAATCTCTATTAAAATAAAATTAATTTTTAATTCACTAACATTAATAAATATGAAAATGTCATATTCTTTATTCATTTTGGATGTTACATCCATCCCCCTTTTTTTAAATTGTGTCCTCTCAAATTTATTCACATATAAAATAAGTGGGGGCATTTATCCCACATATAATTTTTATATTCCCATCATTCCTCTTCATCCATATGGTTATTCCAAAAAAACCATTATCTGATAAATTACATATATCCACAACAATTTCTCTCTTTGGTCAAAAATCTGGATAGGTTCTGCCTCATAAGAAAGATTCTCTTCAAAATAAACTACCTCTAGACTAAAAAAATAGATGTATTTGGAAAACACTTTCTCAACATTGAAATTTGAAAAACATTGTGTACCTGGGATAATCATGGAGGTAATTCCACTATGTAGGCAACTGATCCAACATTCACTAGAATTTCATCTAGTCCAATGAACCATAGACTCAGCTTCCCCTTCTTACCAAAATACATCACACTTTTCCATGGAGAAACATCGAAAACAACATGATCACAAACCTCAAAATAGAGATCCTTCCTCCTATTATCCACATATCTTTTCTTGTCTGCTCTGAGCTATACTCATAGTTTCTATACCAACTATACTTTATTAATCATATCTTCTACCAATTCTGGTCCCACCCATTTATTTTCACCTACTTCATCGTATAAATCATGAGTTCGACACTTCTTCCCATATAATTCCTCAAACGGATCCATATTTATAATGAATGGAAAACTATTATTATAAGAAAACTCCACCAACGAAATATTTTGTTCCCAACTTCACTAGAAATCGATTGTAGAAGCACGTAGCATATCTTATAATGTCAGAATTATTTGTTTTGACTACCCATCTGATTGAGGATGAAAAGATATAATGAGATTTCATTCAGTACCCAACAACTTCAGGAGTCCCATCCATAAGATAGAACTGAACCTGCGATCACAATTAGATACAATTGAAAGGGGAACTCTATGTAACCTGACTATCTCTTTAATATACAATCAGGAAAGTTGAACCATAGACTGAGTATCATGAAGAGGAAGTAAATTGGTAGATTGTGTTAATCGATCAACAATACCCCAGATTGCATTATTACCTTGAAATGTCTTCAGTAATCCCACAACGAAGTCCATAGATATATTTTTCCATTTCCACTCTAGAACTAGTAAATGATGAAGGATCCCTTTCAGTAACTTCCAATCTTCTTTAACCTGTTGACAAGTCAAACACTTCATATAAATGTCAGTAATATCTCTTTTAATTTAGTTCCACTGGTAATACTCCTAAAGATCTATGTACATCTTATTACCACCAGGATGTACTGAAAATATAGAACTATGAGCATCACATAACATCTCATTCATCAATTATGAATCATAAGGCACACATAATCGCTTCCCAAATCTCAAAATAAAATCATTATAAATGTTAAATTCAGGAAGCACTCTTCTGAACCAACTCTACATTTTTTAACAACTCACTATATTCCTTCTGTGCTTGAATTATAAATTCTGATAGAGTGTATTTCACTAACATTTGAAACAAAAAAAAAGGAATTTCCTGCACCAAAATATTCTATTCCAAAGTTCATCAAATTGTTAATAATAGGATCTTATTTCAAATGTAACATGGTTAATGTGTAATTTATTTTTTGACTCAATGTATCAGACACGTTATTTTTTTCCTAGATGGTAATGAATCGTGAAATCATAATCCTGGATTAATTCTAGTCATCCCCTCTATCTCATGTTCAATTATTTTTATGTGAATATATATTTCAAACATTTCTAGTTATTATATATTTCACATTTTACTCCATACAGATGATACCTCTAAATTTTTAAAGCAATAAAAAACAACAGGTAATTCAAAATCATGTTTCTGGTAATTTAAGTCATGAGGTTCGAACTTACGCGAAACATATGCAGTTACCAGATCATTATACATTAGTACACAACCAAGTCCTTTAAATGAAGAATCATTATTGATAACAAATTCACTGCTTCTGGAAGGCATGTCAAAAATTGGAGCATTCAACAAATCTTCTTTTTAATTCCTAAAAACTATCATCACAATATTTTTTCAAGATAAACATAACACCTTTGCAAGTTAACTTAGTAAGTGGGATATATATTCTATGGACCCAGCCTTAAAACATTACTGAATCTTGAATTAAATGAATAATTCACATTTAAGATATTTTCATGTTTAGATTTTTAGAGAACTAAGACATAACTATTACATCTCAAAATATTATAAAGTATACACTTCTACTCAATTTCTATTTTTTCATAAAATAAAAAATCTTAAATAAACATGTCTAGTTCCATGTCATAGATAACATGTCTTTCATTGATCCCATCCTTGACCCTATTCATCATTACGTCCTTTGGAAAACATTTCCAAAACATGGGATGAGCATAAAAAGCTCTGTAAAGGATACATAATGAAGGAAAATAGTTAGTTTTTCAAAACAACACATAAACCATGAAAACATAATCATAAGTAATGGTTTTAACCTTTATGAAGTAGTAAATTCACTTTACTGAATAAAATATCACTACATAACAATTTGTAACAAAAACTGTAATTCCCTGACACCAGTTAACCGAGTCGGTGCATTATTACATAATATTGGCATGATCACAAAAGATCAAGTCTCTAAATACAGATTAGTTTAGTAGCCTTGGAATCACTAGATACATTCTTAAGTCTTACATTACATCATAAAATGAAAGCTAAAACAACATAATGTCTCCATAGACCACACTCGTATCCATTAATACTATCCCTATAGGTCATTAATAAAATACTTCTTCACATCCTGGGAAAAATAAAACATTGAAAGGGGTGAGCTCAGATGCCTAGTAAGGGTAACAATATAGGGAATTCATTCATAAATAAGCATAAAAATTTGAGGAAATGTATAACTACAACAAAATCCTTTTAATCGTGAACATCAAAATAATATGGAAGAAATAAAATATAATTTAATGAAATTTACTTATTCACATGGATATTCTACTAGTCGAATAATCACATGCAATATCAATAACCACTTTCATAATGATGGAATGCATAATGCGGGACTATCATAACCACATAATCAAGGCCTTGCTTCGATACTACAAATAACATTTTTTAATGACCTTGTTCCAAGACACTAGTTTATATCATGAGATCTACCCATGCATCAAGAAGCTATAGTGGGCTCCACCCGTCACTTATTAAGTCCAATGCATTGCTCATATAAATAGGTTTAAACATAACATAAAAATTCGTATTAAAAATAGCATACGATATGTCAATACATTCTCCATAAACCTTGAATGGTATAAAAATAACACATCCACAGTCAAACATATCAAAAAAACTTCAATACAATATGGAATATTTGAATCATAATAAATCAACTTCAAATAAGCTTAAAATCCATCAAAGGATGTTGACATAGAAGAAATCAAAACTATTTGAGAAAAATATCTCTTCTTTTGAAATAATTTAACAGTAACATATTTATAAAAGATAAAATTTACATTGAAAATATTATTATAATCTATTAAGAGAAGCTTCGATGATTTTATAATGGCAGAAAATAGCCGCACCCGCCGTATAAGTTAAAATTACATTCTTACATTAATTTTTTCGAAATGGTTAAAAAAGACCTTATTTGGAAAACGATAGAAATATTCCTTTATAAACATCTTATAAAAAGTAAAAAAGGGTATAAATGACCATAACCCATAGTCTATAAGATATTAAGAATGATTTTAAATACATTTTTAAGATACATGGATTTGGATGATAAAGAGGTCCCAATAGATAATTAAGTATAAACAACCTCGGATAATGAAGAGATTGTGAAATAAACCCTTACATTGTAATTTTCCTTGGTTGAGGGTAGGTTAACCTCTTTTATAATGGTGAAATAATTTTTATTAAATTACACAAGAATCATATACATTAATATGATATCATATATGATCTTGTATCATTGCTTTGATAATAATATCTTTGTATTATCGTTGTTTCGGGTGTTAACTAATTCGTTTTACTTTATATGCTATGTTACATAAGACATGTTTGTTATGGATATATTGTATCTTATTAATATACATAATTATATTAATTATTTATACATTATTTTTAACCATCAAATGAAAATTATTCTTGAATGGATACGATGGGGAGTGAATCATATTGCGTTTGTGGAGACGGTAATCCATACGTATGCACAAGCAACGATATCATTACTTTGATATTAAAATAATATATAATTGGATGTTATATCATAAATAAAAAATCATTATCATGTTATATTTATTATTTACATCAATTTCACATCATTATCATAATCATCCAAATAATAATGTATTGAATAACAATTAAACCACGATGTGGAGACGGTAAGTTGTACGTACGCACGTAGGTTGACATGTATTTCAAAGAAAGTATAGAATATTGGATATTGTTGTACTATATTTATAATAACATAACAGTATATAGAAGATACTAGAGTTATTATTTTAAAATGGAAATAACAAAGAAATAAGAAGTGGAGAAAGAAAGGAACTTGAAAGAGGGTGGTGAAAACATTACATCTTCTTCAGGTTCTTCCTTTTGATTTGATAAAAAGGGATCCTTAAGTTGGATTTATGACTAAAGGAAGTCCTCTAAGATGAATTGGGGGAAGTTGAGAGAATATTTTATTAGCGGTTTTTCGAAAAAAACGCTTTGATGGTACTAATTTGAAAGAAGGGGGGATCCCTTTTATAAGAGGGGTGATGGGAACCTTAGAAAAAACATAAAATATTATTTTATAATAAATTCATATTAATTGTATAATAGATCCAAAGTTACTTATTTCTAGAATAAGGTTGGGATGGGTCCAAATCCTTTCAACCAAAAGATTTTAGACATCTTTGTGTCACTATATTAACCTTATCATTTATATTTAACTCTTAGTTAAATAGTTTGACATTTACCATGTCTCATTGTATTTTTATATTATATTGTTAATAAAAATACTATATACTTCAAAGTGACCCCATAGTAGTTCATTAATGATAAAACTATCATTATATAAGTCCCTTGGCCAAACCGTATATTTTTAAGAATAGAATATCAATTAATAATATAATATATGTTTTAAAAACTCCTTTATGTCAATTTTGCCACTATTTAAAAATTGATTTTTGTTAAAGTCATAAAAAATTTATTAATTATAAATAATTTCATTTAAGAAATCCTAACATATAATAGTAACCAATAAAATTCGTGGATGGCCTCAAAACATTCAAATTATATTTATTTTAACATTTAGTATACCAATTATTTGATTTGTTCATTAATAAAGAAAATATTGCATCATTATTGTGTCATAAATAAATTTATTTATTCAACATCTAAAAATTATAAACAAAATCTGATTATGTATAAAATTATTTCATCTCTATAATTAATACTTATAGTCGAAAATATAACATCTATAACCCAACGTAAAAAATTGTTTTTCTAAAAGATATATGCTTTTGTCATTTTTGTATTTACTTTATCATAATTAATATAAAATGTCATTATCACAAACAAGTGGCACCATGGGGTTCCAAAATCGACCCAAAGATGACCATGGTTGGCCATGACTAATCCAATAAGGTTAGGACAAGTGTTAAGGTAATTTTTAATTATTATAATATTCTTTTTATCTTGAATTACCCTATTTACCTTTAACTGCGGTAAATAAAAGTCAAAAGTTACTATTCACAAAAAATTATTTTCATCTTATTGAACAACATTTTACTTGCTGATGTTAACCGTGTCACTCAGAATTTTGAAAATCCACTCACAAAAGCAGTAAAACTATGTTTTATATGAATTTAAAAATTCTCTTAGGAGGTGGGTATTAGACAGTGAAAGGTTCCATAAAATTTTGTATATCTAAAATTCTTAAAAAAAGACTCCAATTAATTAAATTGAGAATAAATTTGTATTATGTATCTATTTTTACATAAGCTAAATTTAAATAAAAAGTTGGTTTTAAATAATAACTCAGTGTTTTTTACTATTCATCAAAAATTGAATGTTTTCAGAAAAATACCAAAATTTCATCCTAATATAATTTTGATATTATGAATTAAAAAATTATGTTTATTTTATTAAATTCAAATCATAGAAGTGTCATTAATTTATTTAAAATTAATTCTCTTTGTTAAAACGAATAGTGTGTTTTTAAGAAATAATAACTATCAAAATATTGATACTTGTTTATGTCCAGTTTCACTGTGAAAATAATTCAAATAAACAACATTGGATTAAATGGTAAAAATATATTATAATTAAACTTTAAAACCAATAAAATAGGTAATAAAACCATATAAATAAATTTGATTAAAAAGTACTATTTAATTAAAATACAATATTTTTCACTATTCATTAAAAATGACCTTTATCGAAAAAATTACAAAAATTTACACATAGTAAATTTTGATGTCCCCATTATAAAGAATAAATTTATTTAGTCATATTGAATATATATAAGTTTCAAATATTGGATTTAGAAAGATTTTTTCATTAAAATTTGGTAAAAGTGCATTTTTTTAAAATACTTCTTTTTTCTAAAAAAAATTAATTTGTTCTTACATTATGTCTAGGAAACTCAAAAAATGGATTCTAAAATTATAAGTATTATATAATGTTCAAAATTCAGTTAATACTATTCATAACCTCTTTTGAACGGCTAGTGTGGAATGTCGTGGTGCGTTTGAACTCGATGTTTTGTGTAGTGCAAGTTATCGAATTAAAATGAAGAAATAACGCACTATGAAATCTTGGGGTGTTTCATTCATCCCTCCTTCAATTAATTGCATCTTCACAATTTGAAATTGTTCTTAGAAAATAAAAGGATGAAAATTGAAAATATCTATGTGGGAAAACCCACATCAGAAATTGGGTTAATAAAATTTAGGCTTTATAAGAGGTAAAGAGAAATAAAACGGTCAGCACCAAATTATGATCACAATTAAGAGAACATTAGTTGCAATTAGAGACCCATTATTTGAGGAAAAACGTAAATATATATAAGGATTTATTGAGGTAATCATTCAAAAACAATTATATAATTGAGGGCCTCAAAGCCATAAATATATGATGACATAAAATATCATCGGTTCAATAGAACATATGGTACTAGGATAACACATTTTTAGTTTTAAGATCCCATACCTAATGTTTAATAATTAATTTCATCATAGAATAAGAGAATAATATATATATATATATATATATATATATTTTACAAGTATAGTTCCATCCTTTCACTAATTTATACCAAAAAGTCCTCTTTCACTCTAAAATATAATAGAACATAAAAAATATATTCCATTTATCCTATTCGTATAGGGTTACAAAAATAATAAATTTATAAATCACCTATCAGGCTCTTTAATAAAACTACATTATTCAATCCAGGACATCACGTGGGCTAGTGGTAGGTGATACACCCTTGTCGCCCTTCGGTTGCGGGTTCAAGTCTCGCAGCCTTGCCGGACGCGATGGGTTTTCGCCCGACCTCCAGGTTGTCCTTTTATGGAAATCAAAAAATAATCTCAATCTAGGATTATCAAAATTACTTCTTTCCAAACTCACATTTCAAAATTTATAATTATGGTAAACACAATGAAGATCCTTTTTTCCGCGTAATAACATGTGAACACCTTCATCATGAATTCATTTAAAATACTACAACATCTTGAAATACCATAAATCCTTATTGATTACATTCATGATCCCTTATTCCTTATAGAATACAAGATATACTTCTTCTATCCAGAAATTTTGTAAACTCAAACAATGATGGAATTTACAAATCATTAATCAGTTTAAAGGTAGTCAAGAATATCCAAAATAATTAATCCAAATCAATCAGGTATTATTCCAAAATCACTACCTCGGTATCAGAACCATATTATGGTTTATCTTTCTCTCATCATATATTTTCCAAAAAATTAACCTGCTATTGAGTCAGTTTTCTTGTTTCCACACAATCTCAAGTCCTTAATGAACGAGTACTGCAGTAAAATCCTTATATACTCCATAATTATTATAACTAATACATCATTGATAAAACACTCAAATGACATAATTCTTTAATAACAACATAATAACTATAATCATTCCTCCTCATCTGTGGTAGTATCATAACTTTATTATTATCTAATAGCATCATTTTACAAATACTATGATGATTTGAACATTGGTTTTCATAGTGTCACAACTCCTTGAAGATGAATCATTGTACATTCGTAACCTTTTTCATACACTTGACGTCACATACATGGTGTCCTTTTTCTCCACACTTATAACAAACTCCCATTACTTTCAGAATGTTCCAGGGTGTTTCTTCCAACAGTAATCACTTATGCGAAAATTCTTATTTTCCCTCTTCCCTTTATCCATCTTTCTCTCTTCCATCCTTTTCTTCTCTTGCTTCCCTTCAAATCCATAGGACTCAGAGAATTGTTTAATTATCTTATTAACACATTATACTATTTCTTCATATATTGATAATACATGGTAGAATATTTACCCTCTAAATGATGGATTAATACCGTCAAAGATATCATCTTTCTTACTCTTTGGATCATACGTATTGTGGGAGTTCACATTCCTTCTACTGGGTGCCATTTCTAAACAATGGCATAAACTATGTCAGTTTATGAATTGCAATTTATAATTCCAAACTTATAAAATACCTAATGTAAATTGAACAGTTTATGGATATAATCTATAATCAAAAAAATGATTTCTTTGTGGAAATATATACTCATAAACCCTGCATAATGGTTTGAAAATAAAATGAGAATTATCCTAAGAATATCCTCCTGGAGTGTCGTAACCAAGAGTGCATCAAGGCCCATTATCATGCACCCGTTCCCGTTCGAGTCTAGCTAAAATTGGTGTTTTCAAGTTTTACCGCTAGGTACATCTATGCCAGAGCCACCTCAACCTGCTCGTATCCATACAAGGATGTATTGCTTGTAAAACTAACAAAATATCTACAATACCAAAATTCTAGAAGTTCATCTACACTAATCCTCAAAGTCTATCTTAGGGTAATGTACACTAATAATAATTTATCTAAATCTAGCTTCCAAGGTTTATACTAAACTTCATCTGATACCGACTATAATGCCCCAACCCTAGTTACCCAGAGTCAGTGTATTATTATATAATATTGGCATGATCACAAAAGGTCAAGTCTCTGAAGAACGATTAGTTTAGTAGCATTGGAATCTCTAGATACATTCATAAGTCTAACATTACATCATAAAATGAATAGTAAAACAACATCTTGTCTCCATAGACCACACTCATGTCCCCTTATACTATCCCTACAGGTCATTCATAAAATACTTCTTCACATCTTGGGAAAAATAAAACATAGAAAGAAGTGAGCTCGGAGGCCCAGTAAGGATAAAAATATATCGGATAATTTCATAAATAAGTATAAACCTTTAAGGAAATTTATAACTACAACAAAATCCTTTTAAACATTAACATCACTATAATATGGTAGAAATAAAATCATGTAATTTCATTTACTTATTCACGTGGATATTATACTAGTCGAATAATCACATATAATATCAATAACAACATTCATAATGATGGAATGCATAATGCCAGACTATCAAAACCACATAGTCAAAGCCTTGTGCCATTACTACAAATAAGATTTTGTCAAGTCCTTATAGAAATACACTATTTTGTCTCATGATACCTACCGATGCTTTGAGGAGATATAGCGGGCTCCACCCGTCACTTATTATGTCCAATTCAATCCTCATATGAATAGGTTTAAACATAACAGAAAAATTTGTATTAAAACTAGCATAGAAAATGTAAATACATTCTCCATAAATCATGTATAGTATTAAAATAACACATCCACATAATAAAATATCACAAAACCATCAGTACAACAAGGAAGTTTTGTATCATAATAAATCAACATCAAATAAGCTTAAAATCCATCAAAGGATGTTGACATAGATGAAATCAAAACTATTTGAGAGAAATATCTCATTTTTTTTAAAATCATTTAAAAGTTATATTACTATAAAAGAAAACATTTACTTTGAGAATATTCTTATAATCTTGTAAGGGAATCTTTGACAATTTTATTATGCCAGAAAATAGCTGCACCCACCATATAAGTTAAAAAGACATTCTTACCGTAATTTTATCGAAAAGGTTAAAAAGGACCTTGTTTGGAAAATGATGGAAAGATTATTTTATAAACACCTTATAAAAAGTAAAAAAGGGTATAAATGACTTTAACCCATAGTATGTAATATATTAAGAATGATTTGAAATACATTTTTAAGAAATATGGATGTGGATGATAAAGAGGTCATAATAGATAATTATGTATAAATCACCTCGGATAATGAAGAGATTGTGAAATAAACCCTTACCTTGTACTTTTCCTTGGTAGAGGGTAGGTTAACCTCTGGTATAATGATGAAATAATTGATATTAAATTATATAATAATAATATAAATTAATATTACATGATATGTGACCTTTTTTACATTTCTTTCTTAATAATATCATTGTATTATCGTTGTTTCGGGTGTTTACTGGTTTGTTTTCCATTATATTCTTTGTTACGTAAGTAGTGTTTGTTAAGGATAGGTTGTATCTTATTCATATATAGAATGATATTAAGTATTTAAACATTATATTTAACCATAAAATGAAAATTATTCTAGAATGGATATGATGGGGAATAAATCTCATCGCGTTCGTGGAGGCGGTAATCCATACGTACGCATGAGAAACAATATCATTTTTTTGATATTAAAATAATATATAATTTCATGTTATATCATATATACAGAATCATTATCATTTTATATTTATTATTTACAACAATTACTCATCATTATTATACTCATCCAAATAATAATGTTTTGAATTACAATTACACCACGATGTGGAGACGGTATGTCGTACTTACACACATATGATGAAATTTCATTCAAAAGATAGATAGAATACTGAATATGGTTGTACCATATTTATAATAACATCACAGTATATATAAGATACTGGATTTATTATTTTAGAATGTGAATAACAAATAAATTAGAAGTTGAAAAAGACAGGAACTTGAAAAAGGGTGGTGAAAACATTACCTCTTATTCGGGTTCTTCCTTTTGATTTGATCAAAAGGACTCTTTAAGATGGATTTATGAATAAAGGAATGCCTCTAGGATGTATTGAAGGAATTTTAGAGGATATGTTTTCAGGGTATGGCCGAACCAAAAGGCTCTGAAGGGATGAATTTGAGAGAAGGGGGAGTTCCCTTTTATAAGAGGGGTGAGGGGAACCTTAGGAAAAACATAAAGTATTATATTATTATAAATTCATAATCGGTTTATAATGGCTCAAAATTGACTTATTTAGAGGCTAAGGTGGGGATGGGTCGAAACCCTTTCAACCAATAGATTTTTGACAGTTTTGGGTCACTATATTAACCTTATCATTAATATTTAACTATTAGTTAAATAGTTTAACATTTACCACGTCTCTTTGTATTTTAATATTATATGGTTAATAAACATACAATATACTTCTAAGAGACCCAAAAGTGGTCCATTGATGAATCAACTATAATTATATAATTCCTTTGGTAGAACCATTCATTTTTATGAATATAATATCAATTAATAATTTAATATTTGTTTTTAAAACTCCTTTATGTCAATTTTGACACTATTTAGTAATTGATTTTTGTTAAAGGCTTAACAACATTATTAATTCGAACAAAATTCATTTAAGAAATCCTAACATGTCCAATTAACCAATAAAATTTGTCGATGGCATCAAAACCATCAAATTAAATTTATTAAAACATTTATAATACCAATTATTTGATTCTTTCCATAATAATGAAAATAATGCATCATTATTGTGTCATAAATAACATTCATTAATCAATATATAAAGATTATAAATCAAATTCCATTCTGTTGGAAATATTTTTAACTTTATAATGAATATTTATTGTCAAAAATATAACATATATAACCTTTCATAAAAATTATTTTGCTAAAATATATATGCTTATGTTATTTTTTCATTTACTTTAACTTAATTAATATAAAGTGTCATTATCACTTACAAGTGGAACCACGAGGTCCCAAAATCGACCCAAAGTTTCCCATAGTCGTCCATGACTCATCCAATAAGGTTATGGCATGTGTTAAGGTAATTTTGAATTATTATAATATTCTTTTTACCTAGAATTACCCAATTTACCTTTAATAGTGGTAAATAAAATCAAAAGTTACTATTCATAAAAAAAATTTATCTTATTGAACCACATTAAACTTATTGAAGGTTAACCGTGTATCTCTTATTTTTTAATTTCCACTCATAGAAGCGGTAAAATTACTTTTTATGTGATTTTGAAAATTCTCCTAGGAGGTGGGAAAAAGACGGTGAAAAGTTCATTAAAATTTTGTATATCTAATATTATTACAAAATGACTCTAACAAATTATGTTGAACATTTATTGGTATTTTGTATCTATTATGATAAAAAATACATTTACATAAAATTAATAATTATTTAAATAAATAGTTGGGTTTAAATAATAACCATGTGTTTTTACTATTCATCAAAAATTGAAAGTTTTCAGAAAAATACCAAAATTTCATCCTAAGATAATTTTGATATCATGAATTCGAAAATGAAATATTTTTTACCAAATTTAAAACATAAAAGTGGAAATAACTGATTTAAAATTAATTCTCGTTGTTAAAACAAATAGCGTGTTTTGAAGAAACAATAGCTATCAAAAGATTGATACTTGTTTATGTCCAGTTTCAAAATGAAATTAATTCCAATAAACAACATTTGATTAAATTGTAAAAATATATTATAATTAAAAATTAAAAACAATTTAAAACTTAATAAAACCGTATTAATAAATTTGATTAAAAGGTAGTTTTGAAATAAAATACAATATTTTTCACTATTCATTAAAAAAGAACTTTATCGAAAAAATTCCAAAAATTTAAACAAAGTAAATTTTGATGTCCCCATTATAAAAAATAAGTTTATTTTTGCAAATTGAATATATATAAGTTTTAAATATTGGATTCAGAAATGGTTCTCCATTAGAAGTCGGTAAAAGTGCATTTTTTTAAAAATTCTTCTTTTATCTGAAAAAAATGAATTTGTTCTTAGATTATGTCTATGAAACTCATAATATGGATTCAAAAACTAAAAGGATTATATAAAGTTTGAAATTCAGTTAATACTATTCATAACCACTTCTGAACGGATAGATTGGTATGTCGTGGTGCCCTTGAACTCGGTGTTGTGTGTAGTGCAAGTTATTGAATCACATTGAAAAATAACATACAATGAAATCTTGGGGTGTTGAAAAATGAATACCATAAAACCCATATAAAGAACACATAACATATACAGGAAACATTAGGCATAAATATAATTAAATAGAACAACCATATAGTCAACTACCACACATATCACAAAATGGAATAGCCATATGGACGACTTCCATACCTAATTAATTAGAGGTTATAACGTAACCACCCATCCTGGTATTCACGGCACCACATATCATTTGGTTTATCATGTAACCACCCATCAAATGTCCAAGTACCATTATAAAATCATAAGACATAAAACAAATATAAAGGAAGGAAAAAAATTTCAAATTTTAATCACAATATATCACTTAAATATATTGACATAATAAATCACTTATCAAAACCATTTCCAATGCCATAATACATAAAAGAGTATATGGTAATTATTTTCCTTTAAAAATCATCATGTCTTGTTGAGGAAGAAAAAGATCAAATAATACTCGCAGCGGCGGAAAGGTCGTTGTCACCACATATGTTAAAAAGAAACATACTTTTAAGCTTTCAGTAAAACTCTTCATAGTGAAAATATTCCTTTTGAATAAAAGTAAAAGTCAAAGGGGTTTATACAATTTATATAATATTGTTGTGTATAAAACAAAATATGCCTCAAAGAAAGGAGATTGAGACAAAGTCCCTTACCTCGTCTCCGACTTGACTCGATCGTTCTTTATTCTCCAGAATAATTAACTAAAGTTAATTTCTACTTGCTTAAAAACCATTTTCAAGATTATTATTCCTTTTATATCACTTATCACCATGTTATAAACATTATGTAATCATTTATGTTAATAATTTTCGTTTTGTCGATATTCGGTACTTGAGTAAATAATGAACACCTTATATTTACAAGTTATCCATGTGGTTAATAATCCATTATATCAAAAATGAAATTCATTATTTTGATATCATATATATCATATATATCTAGTATATAAATGTATTTATAATAGTACATAATATTTAAATGTTAAGAAATGGAATGTACCATTCATAGAGACAATAAGTCGTACGTACTCAAGAATGCTACTCTCATTTCTATTTCATATTTTAATGGAATTAAAATATAATTATACATAGGTATATTTTAATTACATTATAATATCATATATAATATCATTAACTTTATCCTTTTTACATACAACATAAGGAATTAACGGGTCACATCACTTTGAGGGGGAGGTAGTCCGCACTTCCTCAAATGAGATTGTCGTATTTAACCACTATGGAAACCATAAAGGCATTCTATAAATGGAAAATACATATGCATAATTAAAACATAATATATATCATATATAAATACAGTTCCATCATAATGGACACCATGATTGGTGGTAATAGGTAATTGAACAATCATCATTTCGTGAGGTGTTAGTTTGCCATCAATGGAAACATTATGTTCTTCACCCATTAGATGGAGGTATGTGTAAGTGTAGTTCTAATAATTCTCATAAAAACATTTTAGTATATTTAGGATACTATTTTTTTTATGAAAGAAAGGAATAAAAATATTTTAGGGGGTTGGAGAAGCATAATAAAACAAAAGAACATAAGTGAAGACATTACCATTAAATCTGGTAACTCCCCTGGGTTTTAACCCAAAGGGTATCTTGAAGAGCTTTCATCCAAAGGTAAGTCATCTAGGATTAAGAGAGGGATATTGGGAGATTACCTGATTAGAGGTTTTATGATCCAAATAACATTATAGGTGTGTCAAATGGGTAGGATTTGGGCTCTTTTTATAAGAGAGAGGAGGGGCTCTTTTGGAAAGCGTGAAAATATTATTTTATTATATAAGGAATTTCGGTTTTAAAGATCCACAAATCGTTAAATTCAACGATAAGGTGGACCATTTTCAAAATAAAATCATCTAATAATAATTGGAAAAGTGTTGGGAATATTTTCCAACTTTATCTTCTTATTTATTTAAATTCTCCAATAATGACGTAAACACTGCATCATCATTGTTTCATAAATAATTTTATTTTTTTCATGTCTAAAAATTATAAAAAAATACCTGATTTAGGAAATATTTTTATCTTTCTAATGATAATCTATAGTGAAATGGATCATTTATATAAAAAAAATTTAAATTTTTTTACTTAGGTATTACATACTCCGGTTATATTTTCCTTTCATTAAAAATAATTTGAAAAAAATGTCACTATCACATTAATGTTATTCCATTGGGTCCAAAGGTTGGAACAAGGCACCCCATTGTTAGACATGAAAAATACAAGAGGATGTGGATAGTTGTTGGGGTCATTTTAGGTTATTATGTTTTTATTTTATTACCCTTAACAGCCCAATTACTAATTAATCACGAAAATTAAATAGAATTACTATCGTTACTATTCATAAAGTCCACAAACAAAAAGGTATTAATTACATAATTTGGATATTATGATTCCAAATATGTAATCCATCTTACCGAATTCCAAACACATAAATTAAAGTGATTAATATAAAAATAATTGTTGTTGTCAAAACAAATAGCGTGGTTTTAAGAAACAATATCTATCATAAGATTGATAATTATTTATGTCCAATTTCAAAGTGAAACTAATTATAATAGACACAATTAGATTAAATGGTATAAATATATTATAATTACAATTTATAACCAATTAAAAAGATAATCTATCAATATAATTTAATTATATGGAAAAATGTTTTGAAGTAAAATGCAGTATTTTCACTATTCATTAAAAATGAACATTGTCAGAAAAATGCCAATAATTTATCCAAAGTTAATTTCAATGTCCCAATTCTAAAGAAGAATTTTATTTGGTCCAATATAATGTATAAAAGTGACCAAAACTATATTTAATGAGGGTTCTCCATCAAAATGTGATAACTCGCCCTTTTAGTGAATATTAGAGTATTTATGCTAAAAATTCGATTCATTCACAATTCAAGACTCTAACATTTATTGGAAAAATGTAAAAACATTAAACAAACATATATAATCATATTTTAGTTATTTACATTCATTCCCACCAATACAATGGCTAGGTGTTAACTACTATTTAAAATAATATTATTATATTATTAGTGTGCAACATAAGATTTCAAAAAATCCGTTGTTGCGTATCGGGTACGCCATCAAACATAGCAACCCAATTAAAGAGAATTTAATATTTAATTCACAAATATTAATAAATATGAAAATGTTTTATTATTTATTTACATAGTATGTTACATCCTTCCCCTATTTTTAAATTTTTTTCTTGCAAAAAATTTCCCTTATAAAATAATTGGTGGTATTTATCCCTCATAGAATTTTATGATTCCCACATTGGCTCATAAACTATATGGTTTTTCCAAAAAATCCTTTGCCTGATGAATTAGCTTATTTTACAACACTTTCGCTCTATGGTCAAGAATCTGTACTGGTTGTTCCTCATAAGAGGTACTCTCTTCCATCTGAACTACGTCTGGGCTTAAAACCTGAGATAGATCTGGCATATACATTCTCAACATTGAAACATGAAAAACATTGTGTACCTGGGACAATCTTGGAGGTGATGCCACTCTGTATGCAACTGATCCAACATTCTCTATTATTTCATAAGATCCCATGAACCTTGGACTCAGATTTCCTTTCTTGCCAAAACACATCACACTTTTCTATGGAGAAACTTTAAGAAAAACATGATCACCTACCTCATAAGAAAGATATTTCCTCCGGTTATCCGAATAACTTTTTTGCCGACTCTCAGCTATTCTCATGTGATTCTGAATCAACTAAACTTTTTTTCCAACTGTTCAACGTATTCTTGTCCAATCAGCTTCCTTTAGCCTACTTCATCCGAAAAATTAGGAGTTCGACACTGCTTCCTATATAATGACTCAAATGGAGCCATCTGTATACTGGAATGAAAACTGTTATTATAAGATAATTCAACCAAAGAAAGATGTTGGTCCCAACATCCCTGCTAATCCATCGTGCATGAACCTAACATATCCTTTAATTTCTGAATTGTTCGTTCTAACTGCACATCTGATTGAGGATGAAAAGCTGTACTAAAATTTAATTTAGTACCCAATGATTTATGAAGGCCTTTCGAAAGTTAGAAGTAAACCAGGGATCACGATCAGATACAATGGAGAGGGTATCTCAATGTAACTTGACTATCTCTTTAACAAACAACCGAGAAAGTTGATCTAGAGAGAATGTATCTCAAATAATAAGGAAATGAGCATATTTAGTCAATCAATCAACAATAACCCAGATTCCATTATTACCTCGATATGTCTTTGGTAATCCCACAATGAAGTCCATGGATATATTTTTCCATTTAGACTCTGGCACCGGTAATGATTGAAGCATACCTTTTGGTAAATGCTGCTCTACTTTAAACTACTGACTAGTCAAACACTTCACAGAAAAATCTGCAATATCTCTTTTCATTCTATACTCCCGCAGAACTCTGTACATCTTAGTACTACCAAGATTAACTGAAAACGAGGAACTATGAGCCTTGCATAATAATGCATTCATTAACTGTGAATCATAAGGCACACATAATCTCTTCCCATACCTTAAAACACAATCATTATCAATGTTAAATTTACGAAACATACCCTTCTGAGCCAGCTCTACCTTTTTCTGCAACCCACTGTCTTTCTTTTGTGCTTTCTTAACCTTATCTATTTGAGATTATCTGACTGACATCTGAATCAAAACAGAAGAACTTCCTGCACCAAGAACATCTATGCCAAATATCATAAAATAAAAAACCAAAGGATCTCGTTCCAACATAGCATGGTTAATGTATCATTACTTTTTCTACTCAAAGCATCAACCACTTTATTTGATTTTCCCAGATGGTAATGAATTATACAATCATTGTCCTTGATTAATTCCATCAATCTCCTCTGTCTCATATTCAATTATTTCTGATTGAATATACACTTTAAACTTTTTTTATCGTTATATATTTCACACTTTACACCATACAAATGATGCCTCTAAATTTTTTAAGTAATAAAACAACAGAAAGTAATTCCAAATCATGTGTAGGGTAATTTAACTCATGAGTTTTCAACAGACGTGAAGAAAAAGATATTAATTGATCATTATTCATAAGGACAGAACCATGTCCCTTAAATGAAGCATCACTGTAGATAACAAACTCACCATTTCTGGAAGGTAGTGCCAACACTAGTACGTTCACCAATATTCTTTTCAATTCCTGAAAAAAACTATCACAATCTTTTGTCCAGATAAACATAACACCCATCAGAGTAAGATTTGTCAATGGGCAGGACAACAATGCATAATTTTTGAAAAAACCTTTGGTAATAACCTACCAAACCTAGAAATCTATGGATCTCAGTTATATTTGTGGGTCTTGGCCATTCTTCAACAACTTTTGTTTTAGCAGGAGAAACATTTATTCAATCTATAGAAATAATGTGTCCAAGGAAACAAATTTGTTGTGACCAAAACTCACACTTTCAGAATTTCCCATATAACTTCTTTTCTTTTAAGGTTTGAAAAATAACCCTTAAATGATGTTCATGCTCCTCTTTACTTTTAGAAAAAATAAATCATTAATGAAAACAACCCCAAAATTATCCAAGAACTCATGGAAAATTGTATTCATTAGATACATGAATAAAATAGGTGAATTGGTTAACCCAAAAGTCTTAAATACAAATTCATAATGGCCATATCTAGTATGAAACGCAGTCTTTGGAATATCTTCTTCTTTTACTTTCAACTGATGGTACCCCAACATCAAGTCAATCTTGGAAAACAACTGAGCTCCCTAGAGCTGATCAATCAAATCATCAATATGAGGAAAAGGATTCTTGTTCGTGGTAGTGATGTTATTCAATGCTCTATAATCAATGAATAGTCTCATTGAAGAATCATTGTTTTTAAGAAACAAGATTGGGGAACCCCTTTGTGATGTGCTAGGTCGAATGAAACCTTTATATAATAACTTCTGAAATTGTTTCCTTAACACTAAAAGTTAAAATTGAGCCATTTGATAAGGGGGTTTTGATATTGTCTTAGAATCGAGAACTAAGTCAATAGTAAATTCAGCTTCCCGATCATGTATAATACTAGAAAACTCATCAGTAAAAACATCAAGATACTCATTTACCACTAGAACATTATTAATCTGAATAGTTCCTTTGTTTTAAACAATAAGTGAATGGTAACCTTCATTTCCATCTTTTACTAGTTTTTGAACTTCCTGATATGTTATTAAAAGCAGGGGTTCATTCTTGTATGAAAATTTAAAATAATTATGAAAAGAAACCTCATTAGTTCTATAGTCAATCTTAGCATAATAAATAGAAAGCGAATCCAAGCCCAAAATAACATCAATATCTACTAGAGGAAAAACAATAAGGTTTGATGGTAGAATCTTTCCACACACAAGGATAGGAAGGTTCATATATTTTCTTTTTGTCTCAATGATCCCCCCTGGTATTTCTACCATTAGTTCAGGATTAATATCTTGTGATGGAATTCTCAATATACTAGAAATCATATCAGAAATTAATGAATGTGTAGACCCCGAATCAAATAGCACATTGGTCTAATCTGGACAAACAATCAGTGTACCTGATACTACTTCATTTGATGGACCAATATCTACTGAAGTAGTTTCAAAGGATTTCACTAACCCTTTCTGTAGGTATTCTGGCTGGTTTCCCTCAGATGAATTCTTCATTAGACACTCATTTTCATAATGACCCATTTCATTACACTTAAAACATCTTACTACTAGTTTTTCATTGCATGCTGGACCATCTTACTTATAGATATGAGCAATATGACCAGACATAACACACCGAAAGCACATTCCAGACTTGGATAATGATTTTCCAGGATGCATTTTACCACAATTCTCAATAGATGGATATTTGGTTTTCTTACCCCCAGGCTTATTTGATGAATTCATTCCCTTTTCATTCCAACTTGACCTCTTATTCTGTTGTTTGACAAAGAACATTTGATCATCAGCAAACTCTATTTCCACCTTCTCAGCAAATCAAACAAGTTTTTCATACTTTTTAACTCACGAGAAGCTAATTTCCTTCGATACTTTCGCATTAACCCTGGTTAAAAATGGTTGATTTTACTATAAATATCTTGTATGAAATTTAGTGCATGCCTTTCCAGTCGAGTGAAATTTTCTTCATAAGTAGCCACTGAGTCATCATCGTGCCTTAATTCTAGGAATTGATTTTCCATCCTAAGAAGAACCACCTTAGGAAAATATTTCTCAATAAACTTACCTTTGAATTAATCCCAGTCAAGATCATCAATCTCCTCACTATCCCAAATATTTTTAACCATCGACCACCACTGATCAGCTTCACCTTGAAAATGGTAAACAGTGAGACTCAACTTTTGATGTTCTGAACAACCCATGACATTAAAAATATTCTCCACTACTTTAATCCACCTTTATACTAGCACATGGTCAGATGATGGTGGTTGTTTCCTCATAAAATGATCAACTAATAACATATTCATCTATGGTTGATCTAGCTTATCTCATGTATGGATACCACCACCATTTATAGCCTGATTCAACTATAAAATCTCTGCAACAAATTGTTCAGTTCCGATTCCGACTATATTAGGTTGCTGATTTGGAAGGGTGTTTGTAGAGGCCCGAAACCTGACGTACATAGACATTACATTACTTTGAGGAATACTTAATACCAAAAAAAACAAACACACAAGGACCGTAATAGTTTAGTGTCTTTGAAAACTTGGAAAAATAATCTTCTAATCATGGTGAAAGATCTTTAATATCTCCCATAAAGATCTTCCCCTTTGTCTTCTTACCTAAAACCTTTCTTTATATCCTAGGGAAAAGAAAACATATAAAGGGTGATCTCAAATGCTTACTAAGGGTAAGAATGGTTAAAATAAAACAAATCATATACATTTGAACTTAAAAACAAGAACATAATGTTTAAACATCAAAATCTTGGGCAATGACATAAAACATGGCAGTACATAAGGCATAGATCATAAAATAACATTAATCATAATAAACTAGAATGGGAATAAAACATGTAATTTTGGAATCCATTAAGCACATGTAATGATTTCCATGGTAGCCAAGGCATTACTGCCAAGACCATCATAGTGGACAAAGTCCCTTACTGAACCAGGTTTACTTACCGTTCCAGTCCTGTATTACTGAACCAGATTTACTTGTCGTTCCATCCATGTCTTTCTCATGAGATATAAATATTTAACAAACTAATAGGAGGGAGATATAGGTCCCACCCATCTCATAATGAAATCATTCTTACTTGTGCCACAACATAAACATAAATCATTCATCATAACCCTAAGAATAAAAACTGGTCTAAAAAACATCATCCCAACATTACATAATCCATATAAAAATGGATATCATTTAATCATAAGAAATGTGAAACCATGTAAATCATAGAGACATTATACTTGAAACATACACATATTAAATAATTTCATCTTAGATGGAAAAATGGTTTTGAAAAAACACTTGAAATGAATTCTTGAGGAAAATATCCTTTCTTCTTAAAAATCAATTTATTTTCACAAAACATCTTGAAATTTTAAAATAAAGAGATTTTTTTTTGAAAATAGTTATGAAATATTTTGGAGGATTCTTCAGGAAAATATGTCTTTATAAAACCATAAAAATCCTTTCATGCCGTATATATTAAAAAACATTCTCCTCGTACTTTTGTCGGAAAAAAAAAGTACCTCGTAACGTAAACAAAAGAAAGATTCCCTACATACCATGTAGTAAAAGATAAAATGGTTAAAAAGGACATTAAACATACATAAAAAAAATTTCAGAAAACATGGACTTGGATGATAACAATAACCCCAGCAAATACTTACGAATAAATAATCTCGGATAAGAACGAGATTGGAAAAGTTATCCCTTATCTTAGGTTCAATATGCTTCGTACGTATCTAAACCTCCTGTATAATGATTTAAATATTTTCATTGAATTATTACAGAATCATATTCATTGTTATGATATCATATATGTTTCACTTATGACTTTATATTACCCTTTCTTTTATAAATCCCATTTTAAAACAACATTTTTGGTAAAATCATCTTATTTATCGTACGTGATTGGACTTGTAGTTCTTGATGTTATTATTATTTATATCTTTATTTACTTACTTCCAGAATGTAAATCATGATTTATATATCATACATATTCATTATATATCCAGCATATACATGTATTTATAATAGTACATATCATATGGAGGTAAGAAATGTAATGCACCGTTCATGGAGATGGTAAACCGTACATACACATGAACGCTACTTTCATTTATATTTATTATTTTAGTGGAATAGGTATATTGTAATTCTAGTATAATATCAAATATAATATCATTAACTCCATCCTTTATACATTTTACATAAGGCATTAAAGAATCACATCACGTGGAGGGGGTGGTTGTCCGCACTTCCTCAAATGAGATTATCGTATTTACCAACTATGGAAACCATAAAGGATTGATATAATTGGGATGTAAAGAAGCATAATTAACTCATAAACATATTATATATCATATATAAATATAGTGCCATCAATATGGACACCATGAGAGGCGGTAGGAGAAAATCGAACATTAATTGTTTCGTGAGGCGTTAGTTTTCCATCAACAGAAACATTATGTTCTTCATCCATTATATGGAGGTGTGTGTAATTGTAGTTCTCATCCTTCTCATAAAAACATCCTAGGATTTTTAGGATACTGTTTTTGTCACAAAATAAAGGATTAAAAAGAGTTTAGGGTTGGAGAAGTAGAATAAAAGAAAACAACTTAAGAGAAACTATTACCTTTTATTTGGGTAACTTCCATTGGATTGAACCAAAATGACTTCTTGTAGTGTCTTATGCCTAATTTAAGGATTCAATTTGGATGAGAGGGATGTTGGGAGATTAGTTTGGCAGAGTTGGGACGATCCAAAAGGCTTGAGAGGTGTGAGGAATTGCAAAGAAGTGGTATCCTTTTATATGGGAGTGGAGGGGCTATTTAGGAAAGTGTGAAAACATTATTTTATTATAAACTTATCTACGGTTTCAAGAGGTCCAAAACAAATTAATGTCGAAGATAAGATGACTCATATTCTAAATAAAATCATCCAATAGTAATTGGGCAGGTTTTCAAAGCTATTTTAGTCAATACAATCCTATTTATTTAAATCATTTATTAATGAGGTAAATACTGCATCATTATTGTGTCATATATAATTAAATTTATTTAATTTCTAAAAATTATGAAAAAAATACCAACATGTAGGAAATCGTTTTAGATTGCATTGAATATTTATAGTAGAAAAGATAATTTATATATCCCCTTATAAAAATTTATTACTAATGAATTTTTGTTAATGCCAATTTCTTCATTACATTAAATTAATTAATCTAATGTGTCATTGTCTTTCATAAGTGGCTCCATGGTGTCCCAAAATCAATCCAAGTATGACCATGGTCGGCCATTACTCATCCAATAATGTTTTGACAAGTGTTAAGGTAATTTTGAATTATTATATTATTCTTTTAACCTTGAATTACCCTTATTTATCTTTAACTGTGGTAACTAAAAATAAAAAGTTACTATTCACCAAAAATTATTTTTATCTAATTGAACCACATTTTACTCCTTTATATTAACCATGTCTATCATATTTTCAAAATTCAACTCATAGAAGTGGTAAAATTACATTTTATGAACAATTTCAAAAGCTCATAAGAGGTGGGTAAAAGACGGTGAAAAGTTCAATACAATTTTTATAAATCTAAAATTATTATAAAATGACCCCAATGAATTTCATTGAACATATATAAGTAATATGTACCTATATTGACATAAAATAAATTTAAATCAAATAAATTATTATTTAAATAAAACGTCGGTTTTAACCAAAAACTCAGTGTTTTCACTATTCATTAAAAATTTAAGTTTTTCAGAAAAATACCAAAAATTCAGTCTAATCTATATTTGATATTCAGAATTCAAAAATAATTTCCGTTTTTTCATTTTCATAACATATATGTGGCATTAATTAATTTTAAAATCAATTCCCGTTATCAAAACTAATACCGTGTTTTTAAAAAACAATAACTATCAAAAGATCGACATTTTTTTATGTCGAAATTCAAAGTGAAATTAATTCCAATGACCAAAATTGTATTTAAGTGGTAAAAATATATTCTAATTACACTTTAAAACCAATTAAAATGATAATCTAACCATATAAATTATTGCGATGAAAAAAGTTGTTTTAAATTAAAATATAGCATGTTTTTACTATTCATTAAAATATGAAAGTTATCAGAATAATATGAAAAATTCATCCAAACAAAATTATTATATATTGATTCCAAGGAATAATTTTATTTTGTCATATTCAACTTATAAATAGGTCAAAACTAGATTTAACGTGGTTGCACCATCAAAAGGTGACAAAACTACATTTTAAAAAAACATATTTTCCCCGAAAAATTTATTTCGATCTCATACCATGTTCTAGAAAATATGTAAGATGATTAATAATGTTATAAAATTCAAAATGTAGTTAAAAATATTCATAACGGCTAGTCCATAAAAATATTATAACAATACATCGTTGTTTAGTGAAACCCGGTATTGCGTACTCCACACGCTATCGAGGAAGGTCGAGATTGCGTCTAATGCAAGCAATGTCAGGGTGGAGTGTAGTGCAAGACTCCTTTGTTGTTCACCAGCAATCATTTTTTTCCATTTTCTAAAGCCATATTAAGGGTTTTCCGGTACCCATTACACCAAAAAACCACATCCGTTAAACCGATCACCACATTCAAGCGAAATACAAATTTCAGATTTCCTTATCAAATTCAAATTCCACGTAAACCGCCTCGAGCCACGAGCAGTGCAAAATTCACGCGCCCACAATCTTCTCACACCTTCCATCATATCCCGCGACAGTGCTGACAGCCTCGCGCCATGCACCATCCAGACCGCACGTCAACCCTTCAACTGCCTACACGCCAATCGACAGCCACGCGACGGCCCGACCACCATCACGCGCCGCACATTCTCGAACCATCGGCACGATTCACCGACTCCCGACTTCGACTTCACCAGCGACCAATGTCGTTATCCCTGGCAAGCTTCGTCGATATCAAACCAAAACAACGCCGGCGAGGACCCGTCATCTCCATCGCAAAAACAAGGAACCGCAAAAACCACGCGTTCCACAGAAAATCACAAAATCAAAAAAACAAAACGGGGAACCCCGCATCAGACACTCTAACCACCGGCGACAGCCCTCAGAGACCCTCAAACACACTCCATCGTAGCTCAGAAGACGACCTCCACAATTTGCTAAACCGCCACAGCACAACCATTCATCCCTGAGTGAAGATCCTTGGACGCTCCGTAGAGTGTGTCGGTGGATCAATTCTTACGCCCAAGGACCAGACCCCCAGAAACAAAGAAGAAATGTGAAACGCAAAAACAAGAAGATACCTCCAAGAGAACGCCATAGCGAGCACCCGAGACCTCTGACGAAAATCCACCAGAGGGCAGAGGCAGCGGCGAGGTCCCTGGATCTGCCATCTTCAAGCGTCAACCGCTAAACGAAAACCTTCAAAACATAAAATCACACAATTATAACATGAAACAATGAACCCCCCTCCCCAACCCACTCCATATCTATCATTACAGGGCAAGGAGGCCGGGGAGGGAGGAAACGAGAGTGTCGAGGAGAAACCCTAGGAGCTGCGGGAGAGAATGTCGAAGCCGCTCCGAGGCCCCTATCCCTTTGTTGTTGCATATAACAAAATACAACATTATTTCATTTATACATTAAACAATGTCTACACTTATTGATTAATAGAATAATTTCTACAAAACGTACTTGAAATTGTGTGTAACACGAGCCAAGAATAGTGTTGCGTATACTGCAAGCTAATACGGTGTTGCGTATAGCGCATGATAATCTTGGTGTAGTGTACAACACAAGACATCAATGAAATTAAAAAGAATAATTCTCATAAAATTTTTGGTTGTTACATTCTACCCCCATTAAAATGAATTTCGCCCTCAAAATTTTTCGGGGTTATAAATGGTTTATTACATAAGAGTTTCTTTCATAGAAACCCACATCGTAATAGGGAATACCAAAACATATCTTTGAAAACTAATGTAGGAAACGTTACGGTTACCCAAATTAACTAATAACTGGGTTTCCCCATAGGAGAACATAGGTGAAAATATGGAAATGGAAGAAAAATATAACCATCATGTTCTGATAGAGATTGTTAGAGAACAGGTGTATGAAAAAGCCAAAAATCACAAAGCCATATATTTGTGATGATCTAAAGTACCATCTGATTCATCAGATAAAAGAGTACTAGGAAACCATTTTTTTGGTTTTCAATATCATTTCCCTAAATTTGATGAATTAAAAGAAACAGTTACATGATTTTTGTACCATCTCACTGTTGTTCGTTCCATGAACAATTTCCACTTCATCTCTTAATGAAATGAAGTTGTATTTTTTATTCGTGAATTGTTAACAGATCATGTGATAAAATGATAGGTCATTCCATCTGTTTCAATCAAATGGTTAGAAAAAGATATATATTAGTTCATCTCTGGTGAGGTTAATCATATATGATTCCAAAAATGGACTTATACATCAACTATCATACTACTTAATAAAATAAAACTAATTTATACTAACCAAGGACTTCCTGTAGGCCAGTGGTAGGTGATAATGGCCTATCGCACTTCGGCTGTGGGTTCGATTCCTACAACCTTTTCTGATGCAACGGGTTGTTGCCCGTTCTTCATGTTGTCCCTTTTCATAAACTACACTATTATAACATTACATCAATAATATCGAAAAAAATTCTAGCCTTAAAAAACACTATCTTATGTCTAACTAAATTTATTCCAATCTTTAGGGTTATTTAAAATACACCTGTCTAATCTTATAGTATAAAGAAAACAATTACTAGAAATGTCATCTACCGAGCATATGAATACCATCATTCATCCTAGATATATATTTTTGATCACATTCCAATCATGTGAATACCTTAATCATGTATTCTCTTGAATAATGAATACCCATTGAACCTTAGTGAAAACATGAATGTTGTAAAAAGATAACTCTTTCCACAAACCAAATTCCCAAAAAATATTTATACTCATACCATGATATCACATTGTCCTTATATAATTCATGAGCTCATTAATATTATAAAACATTTCATTATCTCCTTAGCACTTCTTTATGCGCATATTAGGTTCTTTCCAATAATATCCGAAAAACTTTTCATGGTTACCGGTACCATTCATCATACACTTTCAAAACATAAGGAAATAAAAATAGTGTAACAATCCTTAGATTCCACTTTATTCCATAGTACCATGAGATTACATATACAACATTACTCTTGATAAACATGTAATCATTCCACTACCTTCTTAAACCATTGACTGAGCTTCAACAATTCTTTCATCTCACATATCATTTGTAGTTTCATCATCATCATCCACATAAATACTACCCATATGACCATGATGATTCTCTTTATGAGATTTTCCCATAGGGAATTGGTTTGCATAATACCAGTACATTCCACATTTAAAACACTTAACCGTTGTTGATGTCTTAGGAATACCATTATCCTTGTCCATGGTGGTAACTGGCCCTTTTCCATTATAATTACTAACTTTGTGTCATTATTTTCCACACCCAAATCATCTTCCAATTACATTGAAAAATTATCCTTGATTCCTTTTCCCACATGACTTACATGAGGGAAATTGAACTTTCTTTCCTCTATGGTCATCAAGAAAATCCATCATTATCTTATTAGCTGAGTCACGAAACTTACCAAAGCTGAGATTATTGATCATATTATGAGATTTCTGATTTGGCATAATAATGATGTTTCGCCTTCCAAATCCCATTTAATTTGATTGATCATGAAGAATATCATTCCATTGTCCATCATATTCTCCATTATCGTGAATCTTCCTGTTTCCAGTCATTTTCTAAAACCCAAAATGAATAGTGTGAGAGGCAAAAACCATGATAGGTAAAACAACATAATAGAGGTGGAGTAACATCAATATATAACATCTTGGGCTTAATTCTAAGATCGTTACCATAATTATAGGACTATAACTTATACTTATACTTATCCTTAGGGACATCCCTAGACATACCTTAGAAATATCTCTAGGGGTCACACTAATGTTTTTGCATCCTAGTTTCCAAAGGTTAACTAAACCTTTCCTCTGATACCAACTGTAGAGGCCCGAAGCATGACATGAATAGACATTAAATTACTTTTGTGGAATACTTAATACATAACAAAAACAAACACACAAGGACTGTAATAGTTTACTGACTTTGGAAACTCGGATAAATAATCTTCTAATCATGGTGAAAGATCTTCAACATGTCCCATAAAGATCTTCCCCTTTCTTTTCTTACCTCAAACCTTTCTATATATCCTGGGGAAAAGAAAAAATATAAAGGGTGAGCTCAAATGCTCACTAAGGGTAATCATGGATAAAATAAAACAAATCATATTCATTTGAACTTAAAAAATTAACATAATGTTTAAACATCAAAATCTTGGGCAATGACATAAAACATGGCCATACATAAGGAATAGATCATAAAGGAACATTAATCATGATAAACTAGAATAGGAATAAAACACATAATTGTGGCATCCATTAAGCACATTTAATGATTTCCATAGTCGCCAATGCATTGCTACCAAGACCATCTTAGTTGACAATGTCCCTTACTAAACGAGGTTTACTTACCATTCCATCCCTGTATTACTGAACCTAATTTACTTGCCGTTCTATCCCTGTATATCTCATGAGATATAAATCATTACCCAATTCCTTGGAGGGAGATATAGGTCCCAGCCATCTCATAATTAAATCATTCTTACTTGTGCCACAACATAAACATTAATCATTCATCATAACCCAAAGAATAAAAATGGGTCTCATAAACATCATCCCATTATAACATAATCCATATAAAAAAATGGATATCATTGCACCATAAGAAAAGTGAAACCATGTAAATCATAGAGACATTATAATTGAAACATACACATATGAAATAATGTCATCTTAGATGGAAAAATGGTTTTGATAAAACACTTGAAATGAATTCTTGAGGAAAATATCCTTTCTTCTTCAAAATAAATTTCTTTTCACAAAACGTCATGCAATTTTAAACGAAATATTTTTTTTGAAAATAGTAATGAAATATTTTGGAGGAATATTCTTGAATATAAGGCTTTATAAAACCGTAAATATCATTTCATGCCATATAAGTTAAAAAAACATTATCCTCGTACTTTTGTCAGAAAAGTCAAAAAGTACCTCATAACGTAAACAAAAGAAATATTCCTTACATACCATGTAGTAAAAGACAAAATGTGTAAAAAGGAAATTAAACATACATAAAAACAATTTTATAAAACATTGACTTGGATGATAACAATAACCCAGAAAAAACTTACGAATAAACAATCTAGGATAAGAACGATATTGGAAAGGTTATCCCTCACCTTAGGTTCAATATACTTCATACATATACGAACCTCCAGTATAATGATTTAAATAACGACATTGACTTATTAAAGAATCATATTCATTGTTATTATATCATATATTGTTCACTTATGACTTTATATTACCCGTTATTTTGTAAATCCCATGTTAAAGCAACGTTTTCGGTAAAATCATCTTATTTATCGTACGTGTTTGGACTTGTTGTTCTTGATGTTATTATTAAATATATCCTGATTTACTTACTTCTAGAATGTAAATAATGATTTATATATCATATATAATCATTATATTTCAAACATATACATGTATTTATAATAGTACATAACATATGGAGGTAAGAAATGAAATGCACCGTTCATGGAGACAGTAAACCATACTTACACATGTACACTACATTCATTTATATTTATTATTTTAATGGAATAGGTAAATTATAATTCATGTATAATATCATATATAATATCATTAAATCCTTCCATTATACATTCCACATAAGGCATTAATGAATCACATCACTTTGAGGGGGCGGTAGTCCGCACTTCCTCAAATGAGATTATCTAATTTACCAACTATGGAAACCATAAAGGATTGATATAATTGTAAAGTAAATAATCATAAGGAAATAATAAACATTATATATATCATATATAAATACATTTACATCATAATGGCCACCATGAGAGGAGGTATGAGAAAATAAAACAATCATCGTTTCGTGAGACGTTGGTTTTCCATCCACAGAAACATTATTTTCTTCATCCATTATATCGAGGTGTGTGTAAGTGTAGTTATAATACATCTCATAACAACATCCTAGTATTTTGAGTATACTGGTGTTGTCACAAAAGAAAGGATTAAAAAGAGTTTAGGGGTTGGAGAAGTTGAGTAAAAGAAAACAACTTAAGAGAGACTATTAACATTAATTTGGGTAACTTCATTTGGATTGAACCAAAAGGAATTCTTGGAGTGTCTTTTGCCTAATTTAAGGCTTCATGGGGGAGGGTTGGGATTTAGGGAGCATAGTTGGGTAGATTTTATACGATCCAAAAGGCTTGAGAGGTGTGAGGAATTGCATTGAAGTGGTCGCCTTTTATAAGGGAGTGGAGGGGCTCTTTAGGAAAGTGTAAAAACATTATTTTATTATAAACTTATCATCGGATTCAAGAGGTCAAAAAAACATTAATTTAGAATATAAGAAGAGTCATATTCGAAATAAAATCATCTAATAGGAATTGGACAGGTTTTGGATTATATTTTAACCATTATAATCTTATTTATTTAAATCATTTATTATTGAGGTAAATACTGCATCATTATTGTGTCATAAATAATTTAATTTATTTGATTTCTAAAAAGTATAAAAAAATAACAACATTTAGGAAATATTTTATCTTTCCAATGAATATTTATAGTCAAAAATATAATTTCTATATCCCCTTATAAAAATTAATTACTAAAGGATTTTTGTTAATGCCAATTTTGACTTTACATTAAATTTATTAATCTAATGTGTCATTGTCTTTCATAAGTGGCCCCATGGGGTCCCAAAATCTACACAAGGATGCCCATGGTTGGCCATTACTCATACAATAAGGTTTGGACAAGTGTAAAGGTAATTTTGAATTATTATAATATTCTTTTAACCTTGAATTACCTTATTTACCTTTAACCGTGGTAAATAAAAGTAAAAAGTTACTATTCAAAAAAATTATTTTTATCTAATTGAACCACATTTTACTCTTTCATATTAACTGTGTCTCTCGGATTTTCAAAATTCAACTCATAGAAGTGGTAAAATTAAGTTTTATGAGCAATTGAAAAAGCTTCTAGGAGGTGGGTAAAACATGGTGAAAAGTTCGATACAATATTTATAAATATAATATTATTATAAAATGACTCCAATGAATTTCATTGAACTTATAGAAGTATTATGTACATATTTTGACCTAAAATAAATTTAAATCAAATAAATTATTACTTAAATAAAAAGTCGGTTTTAACCAAAAACTAAGTGTTTTCACTATTTATTAAAAATTGATGATTTTCAGAAAAATACCAAAAATTCAGCCTATGCAATATTTGATATTCCGAATTAAAAAATGATGTCCATTTTTCCAAATATAAAACATTTTAGTGGAATTAATTAATTTTAAAATCAATTCATATTATCAAAACAAATCGCATGTTTTTAAGAAACAATAACTGTCAAAAGATCGACATTTGTTTATGTCCAAATTCAAAGTGAAATTAATTCCAATGACCAACATTTGATTAAATGGTAATAATATATTCTAATTAAACATTAAAACCAATTAAAAATATAATCTAACCATATAAATTATTGCAATGAAAAAAGTTGTTTTTAATTAAAATATAGCGTGTTTTTACTATTCATCAAAATATGAAAGTTATCAGAATAATATGAAAAATTCATCCAAATTAATTTTTTATATCCTTATTCCACGAAATAATTTTATTTTTTCAAATTGATCTTATAAATATGTCAAAAACTAGATTTAATGTGGTTGCGCCATCAAAAGGCGGCAAAACTTCATGTTTTTAAAAATACTTATTTTACCTGAAAAAATTATTGTGTTCTCATACCATGTTCTAGAAAATATTTATGATGAATAATAATGTTATAAAATAAAAAATGTAGTTAATACTATTCATAACTGCTAGTCCATAATAATATTATAACAATATATCATTGTTTATTGAAACCCGGTATTGCGTACTGTGCACGCTATCGAGGAAGGTCGCGATTGCGTGTAATGCAAGCCAAGTCAGGGTGGCGTGTAGTGAAAGACTCCTTTGTTGTTTTTTATAACAAAATAAATCCATATTTCAGTTATACATTAAACAAAGTATAAACTTAAGGTTGCGTAGAATAATTTATACAAAACAAACATGAAATTGTGTGTAACACGAGCCAAGAATAGTGTTGCGTATACTGCAAGCTAATACGGTGTTGCATATAGCGCAAGATAATCATAATGTAGCTTACAAAACAAGACATAAATGAAATTAAAATGAATAATTCTCATAAATTCTCGGGTTGTTATAGTGTTTTCCTCCTGATATCGTCCCAAAATAGCTGCCATGTTTCCTCTGCAAAAAACCATCATGAACACAGAAATATCTTAGGCGAAACAACATGGTAATCTTTAAATGATATATAATTTCAATATTACCATAAATTAATTTATTTAACAATACCCTAACACCTAAAGTTATCGAAACCAACCACTGATACCAACTATAAGGACCTGGCCTTAAAAAATTAATTAATCTTCAATTAAATGAATGATTAACATCGATGATATTTCCAGGTTTAGAGTTTTAGATAATTAAGACATAACTATTACATCTCAAAAGATTTCAAAGTAGACACTTCTACTATGTTTCCATTTTTTCATAAAATAAAAACTCTTAAAAAGGAAAATATCTTCTTATATTTTTTAGATAGCATGTCTTTCTTTAATCCCATCCATGACCATATTCATCTTTAAGTCCTGTGGAAAACATTTCAATAACTTTGGATGAGCATAAAAAGCTCAGTAAAGGATACCAAAGATGGAAAACTGTTAGTTTATCAAAACAACAAGTAAACCATGAATACCTAATCAAAAGAAATACTTTTCACCTTTATGAAGTAATAAATACTCTTTACTAAATAAAAGATCACAATTTACCTATTTGTAACCAAACGTTTACTATAAAACCCATATAAAGAACACATAACATATAAAAGAATATTGGAACATAAACATACTTAAATGGAATAACCATACGGTCGACATCCACACATATCACTAAATGGAATAGCCATATGTCCGACATCCATACCCAAAGCATTGGAGGTTATTACGTAACCACTCATCCTGGTATTCCAGGCACCACTCATCATTTGGATTATCACATAACCACCTGTCCAATGTCCATGTACAATTATAAAATCACAAGAAAAAAAACAAATATAAAGGAAAGAAATCATTTCTATATTTTAATCAAAATAAATCACATAAATATATTGACATATCAAATCCATTATAAAAACCATTTTCAATACCAAAATACATAAAAGAGTATATGGTGTTTATTTTCATTTAAAAATCATTACAGCTTGTTGAGAAATCCAAAGATCAAATAATACTCATGGTGGCGGAAAGGTCATTGTCATCGCATACGTTAAAAAGAAACATAATTTTTGTCATTTAGTAAAATTCTTAGAAGAGAAAAGATTCCTTTTGAATAATAGGTACAGTCAAAAAGGTTTATTCACTGTATAAATGAACGTTATGTATAAAATAAATATGCCTCAATGGAAGAAGATTGAGACAAAGTCTCTTACCTCGTGTCCGACTTGACTCGATCGTTCTTTATTCTACTGAATAATAAACTAAAGTTAATTTATACATGATTAAGAACCTTTTTCATGTTTATTATTCCTTTTATATCACATATTACCATGTTATAGGCATCATGTTATCGTTTAAGTTAATAATGTTTGTTTTTTCGATATTTTGTACTTGAGTAAAACATGAACACCTTATATTTACAAGTAGTCCATGTGGTCAATAGTCCATTATATCCAAAATAAAATTAGTTATTTAGTTATCAAATATATCATATATATCCATTATATACATGTATTTATAATAGTACATAACATTTGGAATTAAGAAATTAAATGCACCGTTTATTGAGACGGTAAGCCGTACATATGCATGAACGCTACTTTCATTTCTACTTCTTATTTTAACAGAATTAAAACACAATGATACATAGGTATATTATAATTACTGTATAATATCTTATATAATATAATTAACTCTATCCTCTATATATCTCACATAAGGCATTAACGAGTAACATCACTTTGAGGGGTCGGTAGTATGTACTTTCTCAAATGAGATTATCGTATTTACCCACTATGGAAACCATGAAGGAATTTTTTAAATGGAAAATAAAGAAGAATAAATAAAACATAATATATATCATATATAAATACATTTCCATCATAATGGCCACCATGAGAGGTGGTCAGAGGTAATTGAACAATTAATGTTTCATGAGGTGTTAGTTTTCCATCCACAGAAACATTATGTTCTTCACCTATTAGATGGAGGTTTGTGAAAGTGTATTTCTAATCCTTCACATAACATCATCTTTGTATATTGAGTATATTGTTGTTGTTACAAAAGAAAGGAATTAAAATAGTTTAGGTGGTTGGAGAAGCAAAATAATACAAAATAACATAAGAGAAGACATTACCATTAAATCAGGTAACTCCCCTTGGATTGAACCAAAAGGGTTTCTTGAAAAGATTTATGCCTAAGGAAATGCTTCTAGGATTAAAGGAGGGATATTTGGAGCTTCTTTGAGTAGATTTTGGATGAGACAAAGGGCTTGAGATGTGTTTCAAATCTATAGAAAGTGGAGTCTTCTTATAAGGGAGGGGAGGGACTTTTTTGGAATGTTTGAAAAAATTATTTTAATATATAATGAATTTCCGTTTTGAAGGTCCAAAAATCACTAAAGATGAAGATAAGGTGTACCATGTTAGAAATAAAATCATCCAATAAGAATTGGACATGTTTTGGATATTTTTTCAAACTTTATCTTCGTATTTATTTAAATTATTCTATAATGACATAAACACTACATCATAATTTTGTCATAAATAATATTATATATTTGATTTCTAAAAATTATAAAACAATTACCATGATGTAGGAATTATTTTTATCTTTCTAATGAATATTTATAGTTAAATATATCATTTATATAAACAATATTAATTTTTTTTTACATATGTATTACATACTTTGGTTATATTTTCCTTTCTTTGAAATTAATTTGATAAAAGGTCACTACCACACTAAATTGACTCCATGGGGTTCCAAGGTTGGCACAAGGAATCCCATGGATGACCATGACAAAGAAAATAGTATTTGGAAACTTTTGGGGTCATTTTATATTATTATTATTTTATTTTATTACCCTTAACTACCCGATTGCTAATTAATCATGAAAATTAAAGATAATTATCGTCGTTACTATTCACAATGCTTAAAAACAAAAAAGTATTAATTAAATAATTTGTAAATTATGATAGAAAATATGGAATCCATTTTACCAAATTCCAAACACATAAATTTCCATAATTAATTTAAAAATAATTCTCGTTGTCAAAACAAATAGCGTGTTTTTTGGAAACAATATCTATCAAAAGATTGATAATTGATTATGTCCAATTTCAATGTGAAATTCATTCTAATGACAACCATTTGATTAAATGGTAAAAATATATTCTAATTACACCTAAAAACAATTATAAATATAATCTATCCCTAAAATTGAATTATAAGAAAAAGAAGTTTTGAAGTAAAATGCGTTATTTTTCACTATTCATTAAAAAAATGAACATTGTCAGAAAAATGCCAAAAATTTATCCAATCTAAATTTTGATGTCCCAATTCTAAAGAAGAATTTTATTTGGTCCAATAGAATTTATAAAAGTGACCAAAACAATATTTAACGAGGGTTCACCATCAAAATGAAATAAATCGACCTTTTAGTGAATATTAGAGTATTTATTATTAAAATTGGATTCATTCGCATTTTAAGCCTATAACATTTATTGGATAAATGTAAAAACATTTAACAAACATATATAATCATATTTTAGTTATTTATATTCATTTCTAAAAATACAATGGCTACGTATTAACTACCATTTACAAAATATTATTATAGTATTAGTGTGCAACGTAAGATTTCGAAGAAATCCATTGTTGTGTATCGGGTACGCCATAGAACATAGAAACACCATTAAGGAAACATTAATATTTAATTAACTAATACTAATAAATATGAAAATTTCTTATTCTTTATTTACCTGGTATGTTACAGATATCTGTGTAAAATTCTCAAAAATTATTTTGTAATAGCCTTCCAAACCAAGAAAACTATGAGTCTCAATTATATTCTATGGTCTTGGATATTCTTCAACAACTATTGTTTCATCAGGATGAACAGTTATGCCATTTTTTGAAACAATGTGACCATGGAATGAAATTTTTTCTAACCAAAACTCACTCTTTCTGAATTTCCCATACAATTTATTTTCCTTTACAGTTTTTAAGACAACCCTTAAATGACATTCATGTTCCACATTACATTTTAAATATTCCAAATACCATCAATAAACACAACCACAAACTTATCCATGAACTCATGGAATATTATATTAATATGATCCATGAATAGAGAATGTGCAATGTTAAACCCAAAAGTCCTAACTAAAAATTCATAATTTCTATTTCTAATACGAAATATGGTCTCTCGAATTTCTACATCCATTACATTCCACAGATTATACCTCGATCTCAATTCAATCTTTAAAAAATACTGAGCTACCTGGAGGTAATCAAACAGATCATTGATATGAGGCAAAGGATACATTTTCATAGTAATGTTATTATTCAAGGAACTATAATCAATGAAAAATATCGTTGAACTATATTTCTTTTTAATAAACAAAAATGGATCACCTCGTGGTGATGTCCTATGTCAAATGAATCTTTTATATAAAAACTCATTCAATTGATTCACTAACTATGAAATTTAAATTTGAGTCATTAGATAAGGGGGGTTTTAAATTGGATTCACATCAGGTAATAATTCAACAGTAAATGAAACTTCTCGATCAGGTATAATACTCGGAAACTCATCGTAAAAAACATCAATATACTCATTTACTACTGGCAAATCAATAATCTAAACAGTTCCTTTATTTTCAGCAATATAATCAAGGTAAAAATTATTTACATCTTTAATTAGATTCTCTTCTTCCTAATATGTTATCAGAGATAACGGTTCATTCTTGTACAAAAAAAAGAACGTCTTCATCAAAAAATTCACTTTAGATATAAATTAAATCTTAGTAAGGTAAACAAAAATCCAATCCATTGCCAAAATAAAATCAAAATCTTATAGAGTTCATATGAAAAGGATTTTAGGTAAATTAATTCAACAATTAAGGACATAAAGATTCATATAATTTCATTTCTCCTTAACATTTCACACATTTGTTCTTACCATTATTATCTGATTCATTTCATGAGGTGATAATCCTAGTTTAACTAAAAAATTTCTCCAAAATGATAGAATTTGTAGACCAGGAATAAAAAAATACATTTTACCAATCTGAATAAATAAAAACGTACATGAAAACACTTCATTTGGTGGCCCTACATCAACAGTAATAGTAGCAAAAAAAATTCCCAACCCTTCTTCTTTTTATTTTCCTTCTTTCCACCCAGGGTAATCATCATTTGACACAAATTGGCATTATTACTTAACTCATTGAAACTAAGACATCATACCATTGGATTTTCATTGCCTAATGTATTATATTTTTTATAGTTATGAGCAATATGACCAATCATAAAAAACTGGAATCACTTCTCATACATTGATATACATTCTCCAGGATGTGGTTTACCACACTTATCACAAAATGTAAAATTAATTTTCATACCTCTAGGCTTCTTTGTTTATTTTTTACCTTTTCCTACCAACTATACCTCTTCTTTTGCATTCTCTCATGGAAAACCATGTTATCAAAAAACTCCATATCTACCATCTCAGAACATTTGAAAAGTTTCTCATAGTTTTTGAATTCATGAGAGGCTAATGTTCTTCGATATAGTGGCTTCTGTCCTACGTAAAATCAATTTATCATACTATCAATATCTTAAATAAAATTTGGATCATAAATTCCTAGTTTAGTGAATGTTTATTCAAATGTAGCCATTGATTCATCCTGCAGCCTCAATTCCAAGAGAGTTTATTCCCATCCTAAGTCGAATCGCCTTAGGAAAATATTTCTCAAAAACATACCTTTGAATTCATCCCAACAATGTGAATCAATATTCTTGCGGTCCATGATATTTTTAACCACTGACCATAGATGATCTGATTCGTTTTCAAAATGATAAATAAAAATACTATCCGTTTTATTATCTGTACAACCCATGCCATCAAAAATAATTTCCAATGCTTTGATCCACCCTTTTTCTCGAACATCGTCAGATAATCCTATTAATGATGGAAAATATCGCCTCGTGAAATACTCCATTGTTGACATGTTCCTCTATGGTTGATCTGGTGTATCTCGTGCATGGATACAATCACAATAAATATCCTATGATAATTATTCCATCAATGCAACAAACTATTCAATTCTCATTCTGACTACCCCAGGATGTTGATTTGGAGGTTGTTTTCCTCTTGATGGTGTTCTATTGTAGGAGCCATGTTTTCTCTACAAAAACCATTATAAAAATAGAAATATTTTTGTTGAATCAACTTGGTATCCTTCTAATGCTATATCCCTTCAATCATACCATAGATTAAAAAAATTATTGATATTAATTTAACAATATCCTTACTCCAAAAAATTTCTAAACCGACATTTGATAACAATTATAAGGTAATATCCTTAAACATTTTATAATCGTAAAATAAGTTAACAATTCACGTTAAAAATATTTTCAGGTTTAGAGATTAAGAGAATAACTCCATAACTTATACATAATAGCATTTTTATTTAAAATAAGACCCTTCTACCCACTATACATTTAAACTCATAAAAAACTACTTTTAAAAATTAACATGGTTATATTTCATGATTAAACATAAAAACTTTTCCATGATCCCATCCTTGACTCTATTCACCTGTAAATCCTATGAAAATATTTTCAAAACATGGGATGAGAATAAAAAGCTCATTAAGGGATACACAAAAAAAGAAAACTGTTAGTTTTTCAAAACAACATGTAAACCCTGAATACATTATCGTAACTATTACTTATCACATTTTTGAGGTAGTAAATACTCTTCATTGAATAAAATATCATTTCTTAGCCTTTTGTAAACAAAATATTACCATAAAACCCAATGAAATCACACATGACATATAAAAGATACACATGGGACATAATCATACTTAAATGGATTAACCATACTGTCAACTCCAACAAATCATTCTTACAAATGGAATAACCATATGGACGAATTCCATATCCAATTCATTGAAGGTTATAACATAACCACCCATCCTTGCTTTATTATATAACCACCTTTCATTTGGTTTATCAAATATCCACCCATCAAATTTCCATGTACCATTATATAATCATAACACATAAAATACTAAAAATATCAATATTTCAATAATACAATTTCATTTGTAGTTACAAGAAATAATATTATGATATTGAAATAGTAAATCCACTACCAAAACCCTTTTCAATAAACAAATAATTAAAAATTTATATAGTATTTATTCCTATTTAAAAAATATCACGACTTATTATGGAAGCTAAATATCAAATAATGATCGCGGTGATGGAAAGGTCATTGTCACCGCATATGTTAAAAAATAATCATTTTTTCATTTAGCAAAACACCTCATAGAAAAAGGATCCCTTTGAATTAAATGAAATTTCAAAGGGATTTAAACACTGTATAAATGAAATTCATGTATAAATCAAAATATGCCTCAATGAAAGAAGATTGATATGAAGTCCCATACTTTGTGTCCGACTTGTCTCCTATGTTTCTTTTTCTTCCTGAATAATAAACATAAGTTAATTTATACTTTAATAATAATATTTTCCAATTTTATTAATCCTTTTATATCACTTATATATTTTCAATAAAAATTAGTTAATTATTTGAGTCCATATCGGTCATTTTTGTCGATGTTCGGATCTTGAGTAAACAATGAACATGTTATAATTACATATTGTCCATATGGTCAAATGTACATTATCTCCATAATTATATTAATGATTTAGATATCATATATATAATATATATATCCAGTATATATTTATTTGTAATTGTTCATAACATTTTGGTAAAATAAATTAAATGCACCACTCATGGAGATGGTACGTTGTACGTACGTATAAACACTACATTCATTGATTTTAGTATTTAATCGAATAAAAAATATAAAATAAATATGTATATTATAATTCCATTATAATAAATAATTTATATATGTTACATAAGTTCATTAATTCAATCTATTATATTTTTCATGTATAGCATTAATGGGTCATATCACTTTGAGGGGGCGGTAGTCCACACTTCCTCAAATGATATTATCATATTTATAAAACTTAAAATGAATAAAGATATTATATAAAATATAAATAAAGTATCATATATATAAATTAAATATTATAAATATCATATATAATTATAGTTCCATCATAATGGCCACAATGATAGGTGGTATGAGAGATTGAAAAATTATCGTTTCATGAGGCAGTAGTACGACGTCTAGAGAAATAGTATGTTCTATACCCATTAGACAGAGTAGTGAGTATGTTTAGTTAGAATAATTATCATAAAAATTACCAAGAATATTTAATTTTTTTTGTTATAAAATATTGGAATAATGAGTTTTTATGTGGTTGTATAAGGAAAATAAATTAGATAATACGAGAGAATACATTACCTCAAATATGGTTACTTATTCTGATTGCAGAAAAAAGGCATTATTTAATTGCCTTATTCCCAAAGTAATGAATCTTAGAAGAATATAGAGATGTTGTGAGATTATTTGGGAAGTGTTTTGATGATACAAGGGGGATTGAGAGGTGTATTTAAGGGTTAGATGTGGTGTCATTTTATAAGAGGAAGGAGGGGTAGTTTAGGAATGTTTGAAAGTATTATTTTTTAATTAATTAATTTTAGAATTATAAAAAGTCCAAAGTGATATATTTAAAATATCAGATTATTATGGGTCTAAATACTCTCATAAAATGGGTTTTAGACATTTTTATTGCATTAAATATACCTTTTCTTTTAGCATTAACCCTTGGAAAACTAAATTTACTTTTACAATGTCCTCTTGTATACTCATTCAAAATGGTTAATATATTTAATATAAAATTTTAATTGAACCCCAAGTGGTTAATTTATGAGATATTCAACCATATCTATGTCATTTGGCCAAATATGTGATTATTAGTACTATTATATCATTTAATAAAATAGTATTTGTTTTAAAAACACAATTTTTTTAATTTACATTATATCCATATCATGACTTTTAAAAAATACATGACATCTTAATTAATTCTAAAAAACTTAAATAATTAATATATAACAAGTAATAATCATCCTTATAATTCTTCTATGACATAAAAAGTTACAAAAAAAATTTATTTTAATACTTATAATCTCATTTATTTAAATCATTCATTAACATGGTAATTAGTACATCAACATTGTCTCATTAATAAATTTATTTATATAATCACTAAAATTTATAAATAAAATACCATGATATAGGATATCTATTTATATATCTATTTTATATTTTTAGTCGAAATGATAACTTAAATAACCCAATATAAATATTTTTTACTAAAAGATACATGTTTATATTATATTTTCATTAGCATTAAATTAAAATTAATTAAATGTCATTTTAACACCCAAGTGACACCATGGGGTCCTAAAATCATACCAGGGATGCCCATGTATGTAAATATCTCATCCAATTGGATTAGGACACATGTTAGGGTAATTTAATGTTATTAAATTATTATTATTTACCCTTCTTTACCAAAATTACCCTTTAACAATGGTAAATAAAATATTTACTGATGTTACTATTCATAATGTATAAAAATTAAAGATAACTATTTATAAAATTTGGACCTACTGATTCTATATAGGGAATCCATTTTTTCAAATTCAAAATACATAGTATTCATATATTAATTTAAAATTAATTCCCCTTGTCAAAACCAAAAAGCTTGTTTTTATGAAATAATAACTATTCAAAGATTGACATGTGTTTATGTATAATTAAGCAGTAAAATTACATCCACTGAACTAAATTTTATTAAATGTAAAAATAATAATATAATTACAATATAAAAACATTTAATAAGGTCATCTAACATTATAAATAAATCAGATGAAAAGGCAATTTTTGGCTAAAATTCCTTATTTTTCACTTAACGTTAAAAAATTGATCATTATCCAAAATATAACAAAAATTTACCCCAAGAAAAATTTGATTTACCACTTCTATATAATAAGTTTATTTTTTCAAATGGAATATATAATAGTGAAATAAACAATATTAAAAATATGTTCACCAACAAAAGGAAGTAAAACTACATTAAAAAATATTTGATTTTTCTTTCTTAAAATTGGATTTAATCTCATTTTAAGACTCTAAATTTTATTTGATAAATTTGAAAACATTTAAATAAAAATGTTTAATCATAATATGGTTAGTTATATTAATTATTACAAATAAAATCTCTTGGTTTTTGTTATCATTTAAAATATTAATGTTATATTATTATTATTATTCTTAGTATAACATAGCCTTGTGTGAAAGATAAGATTTTAGAAAAAACCACTGCTTCGTTTTGGGTACACCATTAATACTAGCATCCCCATTAATGTAAAATTAATTTTTAATTATAAAATATTAATAAATTTAAAATCATCATATTCTATATTCATCTGGGATGTTATAGGTTGTCATAAATGTTTACCATTAGAGAGTAACCATCACCATTAATAATAATAAAAACTCAATAATTCTATGGACAATAATACATTTGGTCCTAATAAGTAGGAACACTACTTCAATAATTCCGATAACTTATCAATTATATGATCTTCCTTTTTTAAATGATGGAGGTGGAAATTTTTTGTGTGAGTTACGTCCCACGATCATTAAATTTACTAAAGTGTTTTTGATTGATTTCTCAAGTCTACCCTAATAGAGGGAAGTTTATTTCATAATCAATAATGTTCGAGGAAATTATCCTAAATCAATTCTTTTTAATCATATAGTTTATGATGTGTAAAATTAATGATGTTTGTGGTAGAACATTTGTAATCCATAAGCCTCATTTTCCCTTGTTTGTCTTCATGAGCCTCCCCAGTTCTCTTTTATATGAAGGATAATGTGGCCATTAATTATTGCATGACTATAAAACATATTAATAGATAATGATCATGAATAAGTACACATTTACCCATATAAAATAAAACATTTATCAAATATAGTAATCAGGATGTATTTATATGATCGTCCATATTTCAGGCCATCAAGAGCTCAATGACAAAGAATATTCCATTCACAAAAGTGCTTTTTTATTATGAATATGAAATTTTGGATACCTGGTAATTCAATTTGGGTTGAAAAGTGGTCCTACAGTACTAATGTGACTCATGAATTGGATATTTTATCAATATCTCAACACATTCATAATGGTATTTTTTGAATAAATTCAATTTCATTATAAGATCGAGGAGTAGAATTAGAGAAATTTTATAATTGCTTTCAGAATAATAAATGATTATATCCTATTTTATAGGTTTCCCAAGTGATTATTCTAGATCTAGGTGATCAAAAAAAATATTAGGTATTTGGAATAAGAAAACTGTATATTGAACGATCCAGAGAAGGTGAGGGCCATGATTCCATTGGAGGAGCCGAAGATTGTATTTAAGATTATAATATTTTTTGGAAAAATTATGATACTACATTCAATCTAAAAATGTATTTTCATATGTGGGATAACCCCTAAAAAATGAAACTCTAAATAGGGTTAGGTTCTTGAGAAGCTAATATTAACATGTTTATTTTTATGACTTCAAGTAGTAGTTTATTTTAGCTCTCATTCTAATTCATCCAAAATATTTTCAATGGTATGTTTTTTTATTTTTCATGTATGGTACTATAGATTTACATATATGGGGAATCCATTTGGTGGTTTGTGGTTCTGGAAAACTCTACCACACAAAATAAACTACTTAACCCATGACCTCATGCTTACATCTGTGATATGTGTTCATAAGTAGTTGTGAAACTATATTTTTATTTAATGATTCCTATTATTTTATAATAATAAATGAATGAGATTAAGTTTATCTTGGGTTTAATTTCAATTTATGCTTTGTTTATGTTTTTAACAAATTTATTGTTTTTATTTTTACATTTTAAGCATTCGTGGAATGGAGAATTTGGTTATAGATGCTCTTATTCATATGCTTCCATCTCAATCTCCCTATGAGTCTAGTGATGTTAGAGTATCATGGTTCTCTTTTCTCATATACATCTATTAGAATGAAATGAAAAGTATAGTGTGTTTCTTCCTAGTATAAAATTGAATATTTCTCTTTATGTTCTTATTCATTGAGTATAAGTTGGTAGTGAAGGGTTACCATGCATCAGAAGAATTACATATGGTGTGGAGACCATCAGTGACCGGTCTCAATTATGTGAGGTTGTATTTTATTTCAAAGTTGTTATGTGTAAAATTTATCAATGAGTAATATGGTAATGAATGATTTTCATTTTTCATAGTGATATTTTAATCATGGTTCCAATAAGATGTACAATGATTTGAAGCAGTGATTTTAGTGGTCAGTATGAGATGGGTTTTTGTATACATTATTTCTCATTTTTTACTTACTAACAGACACAATCTGAGAATCATAGGCTCTTATGTATACTTATACCACTTCTCATACCTACATTTAATTAGGATGAGGAGTCCATGGACATAAACATCAGTATAACTCATAAAACTCACGGTGTGAAAGCTATATGGTCATGATTTTTTAGATTGTTAAGTCAGATAACATAATTAATATAAAATGAAAAAATAAATAATAAGATACAAATAAGATATATCTACATAAAATCACGAGGATTCATTGGGTTCCATCTACTATCCATAAACTGTGACCATCAATTCTACTCATATTTCTATAAAGGCCCATTAAAAGTTATGTGATCGCATGTCAAGCTGAGAATGACATACCATATATTAACCTCCAATCAAAAAATGTGGGAAATTAAAATTCTAAAGGATATGATTCATATTTATTTCCTAGATTTTGTATGACCACTATATAACCATATATTGATTTTTTAATTTTGGTATAATAATTGTTACCATAGGATAATAATGATGACCCTGTTCGTGGCTATATATGGTCGAACGTGTGGGTCCCCTCTATTCTAGATTGAGGTGAGTGGGGTTTCTATCATTTAATAGAATGTTGTGAAAGATATGAATTAAAATATTCTTACTCTTTGGAAAATATTTATAATGGTTTCCACAATTTATATGAGGATATCTGGTGTATTTGTTTATATTTTACAATTAATGACTATGTGTTCTTGAACGTGTCACCTCAATTGAGTCACTTGTGACATGGTAAGTAAATAAATAATTCTCTAAGATATATAGGATCATTTTGAGGTTATTTAGAGGATTTTTAAGGTTACATACAAATTTTCATTACCATCACTATTGAATATAATCCAAAATGACTTTAATGTCATCCAGTTGAATATAAAGAATCAATATCTTTCATGCGTTTTCATTTGGAAGGAACTCAAGTTGGATCCTGATAATTTTCTGATAAAGAGACCAATTCATATCATCGACTACCATGAAAAATTCAAACTAGGTAGTCCAATTACATTAGACAATGTGTTCTAGTGACATGGGAATAATTTCTATGAGTCTCGAGTGTGATATTCTCTTGGTAATAATTATTGGACTCATATATTTCATGTTTATGATTTTGGTTTTTTATAGTAAAATCAATATAGTGGGAATAATTTTCACATACATATTCTTTCATTCAGGAATGTTTTCATTTTATTTTTTTAATTTTCATTCTGGTTTTGTTGCAGGGACATTCTATATGAAATTGTATGTTTCTAGAGAAAATGTGGTTGTCATGCATTTAGTACAACATTTTGGATAACCATGAAAAAAAAATGTCATAGTAATGTAGTTGATAGTGTATATTCATGAAGTTAGTGAAATATTTATCAAACCATGCAATTTGATCGGCCAAAATGTGTGCTATGTGGAGAATATTTTATGGATTAAATGATCGTATTTTAGTTACTCATTTTAACCTTTTATTCACCCCCCTAATAAAAATATATTTATCTATCCCACACACATTTAACCTCTTATACCACTTCTCCTTAGGTGGATTTAAGGTGAGATATTTTTCATGTTTTTAAAATAATCTCATTGTAATGATCTCATCTTCCCACTTTTTTCTTACTCTCCCCATGTTTCTTGGATTTCCTTCATCATAATGGAAATAAAAATATATTATTTTTTAATCTAAATCATATGGTGTGAAACATGATGATTTTGGATTCATTGTTCTCCCATAGGGTCTTACTCTTATATTTGTATTACAGTCAGTTCTTGTTAGATTTGACGATTATGGGTATGTGGTTTCGTGGTATACCCTTGTATGATGAACTAAATTTGATCACCTTATTTTATATAGTGTATTTTAATTATTATTATGTATAAAATAGAATTTTTAGAGATATTTGTATGTCACTACAATATATTTGAATTTTCTAAATAGACATATAAGTTGGGAACAATAAATTCTCTATTGAAAAAATGGTAAGCAGCACATATATCTATATCAATAAATTGTTGATAAAAATGATGTTTGTAAATGTTTTTAAGACAAATAAAATGGTTCTATTACAATACCAATAATACAAAGAGTTAATATATTTATTGATCAAATTTTTTATTAAATTATTAATTTGTTATATTTATTTTTTCATAATGTTATCAACATTTCTCTTTTTATTTATTATAAACAATACAAAAATTAATATCTTTTAATAAATTATATTATAAATATAAAATTATATTTGGGTTTTCCAAATCATGTTGGAAAATATAATTCAATATAAATTAATGTAATTATATATAATTTATTTATTATATTTATTCCATAATTATTGTAAAATTAGATTATGTGAAAATCCAACAAAATGAGTTATTATTTGAATAAAAATATTCAAACATAATTACAAATAGGTATTGTCTTATTCAAATTAAAAATAATTTTATTGAATCTCTATGAAAATCATTATACAATATATCTCTCTCACTCATAATTCATCATTATCCATGTTCACACTGGTTCTTGGAAGGATATAATCATGATGACCCTTATACATGTCCCCTTACTTTCACCTATGGATGAGACTAGTTCATATCCAATCTCGCACTAACATCTAGAATATATGATTTGTTAAGCATGGTTAAAAAAAAGTGCAACAATCAAGGAAATGAAATATTTAAATCAAGCATAATCAATAACATCATTTCCTTTTTACCTATTTCATAAATAATCCAACATACCAACCACATTCCCATAACACACCTTTTCAACTATTTTACATAAAACCATATCAAGAAAAAAGAGTTCTAAAAAGAGAATGATTTTTTTAGAATAATATAGTAAATGCCACAATATAAGAATATGGAGAAAATAAATAATATTATATTACATTAAAACATCATTACATGACATATAAAGAATTTTTTTTTATTAAAATGAGAATGTTGCATTCAAAAAAGGTGAATAGTAGATTCCATGACACATGAATTTAGAGGTTGATGATAATAGAAAACTAAAGTCATTTTAAAATACTATGATTCTGGTGCTGTTATCTATGAAAGAATTCGTCCAAAACAGCGGTACAATTAAAATTTGATAAATGTAGAATAATCTTACTAACTAGAGATATGAGATTATAGAAAACATGTACAGTGTTTCATGCTCACAAAGAGGGGTGAAGATAATATTATATGGTTAAAAATAAATTCTACAACAAATATTGGTATTTTAGGTAAATAGAATTTTTTTAATATTTTTATATGATCATAAGAAAAAATTTAAAGACAAAACTAATTTAAATTATATGAATAATTAGTAATTCTTTCCAGTATGTATTAATTGTGGTATAAAAGGTGTTTGATATTTTTTCAGTGCATCTATTTTGTAAATATTTTGAAAAATAAATCCCAATAGTGGAACATTGAAATCAAATTAGAAATATCTATTGTGTTTTTAGGGGTGATAAAATAGTGGGTTTGGTTAGAACAATTCATAATTTTCAAAAACAAGAATAACCATTGGATGATTTTTTAATAACATCCCTACATATTTAGTAACCAAAACTGAAATATTCCAAAAAAATGAATTAAAAAAATCCATTGTTTCAAAATAACTAAAATAACTAATATTAAAATTGTGTTTTAGTTTGTATAAAGAAATATTTATGTACTAGTGTCCAAAACTGAATGCTACCACTTTAAATTCCAATATCCACTTGCATTCCTTGTTCCCAAACTAAAGCATTTCGAATTCCGGGTAATAGTGTATAAAACACCGACAAATGTCCAACATCATAGCTACTATGGATTATCAAGAAACATATACAACAATTTTTTAGTAAAATCATCAGTTCTGGACAGAATAATCAAATTGAAATCATAATTAACAAATATCCAACCATATGTCATTATAATTGGATTGAAATATTCTAATAATATATTTTTAAAGGAATAGTAATACATATTACATCATATTTACTAAGTAATTATATGTGGAAATATCATAAGCAAACACCAAAGTCAAAATTAAATAGGAAAAAACATGATTAATTAATAATGTATTTACCAATCTATAAACACTATCAATATTTTCATGTTTACTATATAGGATGAAAAATCTCCACATATGAAATTTACAATTTAATAACTTGACTACTAATTAATGAATTTACAAAACTACATATACCATTAATATTAAATTTAAATCCTATGATAAATTATCTAAAAATTATATATTTTCCCTTTTGATAAGATAGTGAAACTATTTTTTTCCTGTAAGCCAAAATTTGAATTCCACACAAGTCCTAAAAATTAAAATCACCTCAATTGGCAAAAATCACATAAAAAAATTTCACCAAACAAGATGAAAAAGATTCCATATATGAACCTACAATGTCTCTATAGAACATAAATATACTTATTACACTAATAACAACCAAAGAATTCCCAAAGATTCCTATAAACAATTAGAATTTTCAATATATATAGTCCTACAAAAAATAGATACATGTAAAATATGACAGGATATCATACAAAATATATTAAAATAAATAAATCTAAAACATTGTATAATTATTTAAAAAAACTCCATGGCCCATCATATGTACATGCATATCACATAAACATACCAAGAAGCTCAATGAATGAAAAATGACCCTACAAGAGGGGGAATATAACAGATACATTCAGCTTGAAAATAAACTAATGTGGGATTATTATACTGAAAATTCCATTATCATATCATACACATATGAAATAATGAAATAGTGTGTAGATGAACGATATAAAAAATTTCATTTATACATGATTTTTTTTTGAATAAAATCAATCTAATTTTTTTTATAGAGTAGAGCATTTCAATAAATCAAACTATATGTACATTAAATATGAAAAAAACATTTCAAAACTAATACTATATAAAGAAATATTTATTCATTTGGATAACACAGTTTTTGAATATAATGTGCATATAGTATTTAAATTAATTATTGAAAAGAATTATTCATAAATATCATAAATGAATTAATGATGTCATTTCAGTTTTAAGATTAATATGATATATGAATAAAATTTACTCATATATAAAATTAACTCAAATATTTATTGAGTATTAAACAATCCTCAACATTAATGAATTGTATTTTCACCTATCTCATATATATAGTTTCATTTCATAATGGTTTATTTAATAACTTATATATCTGGAATTCGGTATAACGTCCAATAAGATATATTAGATTTCTTTGTCCTATTTATCTATGAAATATATTGGGATCCAAATAATTGTTTAATAAATTAATTATACATTATTCTAGAATATTATTGGAATAAATTATACAAATATATGAAAGAATATTATTCTTACGAGCTATAAATTATTTCTAAATAATTATATAACATAATTCTACATTATATTTAAGAAAAAAATAATACAATTAAAAAAATATGTAGACGAATTATTGAATGATTAAACTATTTGCATCTAATAGAATACATAATACAGTGATATATACTACCAAAATAAACAATTAAAATATGGATGAGAGTTGATTACTTGCATGTAACCATGTAACAATACTATATAGTTACAAATATGTTATTAACTTCATCGTGTTCAAATTGAAATAAATATTATATTTTTCTAACATTTTACTATATAACCCTAGAATAACATGTTACAAACAAATTCATTGTATATATAGTTATAACAAGATTCGAATTAAGATATATTTGTGGAAGGAGAGAATCCCCAAACTGATTTCACAGAAGACATTCAACATTGAAAATAATGTTGATATAGATCAACGAATTATGGAAAGGAAAATTAAATAGACAACTATTTTCGTAAAATGTATTTGATCCCAGATTATAAATACCTTTTGATGTTTGAATGAAGTACAATGATTTTTGTTTCATTTTCCATATTAAATAATAATTATATTTTCATTTCTTTGACTCTCTATATTTCAGTTTTCTATAATTGTTAAATTATCTTATTTCATGATGATGGAAGTTTGTGGATTATATTAATCCAATTTATTTTTTCATTGATTTACTTGTTATTAGGTGATGTGAAACATGTATGGGTGGGGTACTAGTCTTAACGTATGTTCTTATTAAATATTTAATAAAAATCTTAGACACAAAATATATTTTTTCTTTTTATTATTATTTTGAATGTAATTTATTTATTTTATATAAAATTTATTATTATTTATTATTTTTAAATTTTGATGTATCTAAAATTATTTTTAAAATTGATGTGACAGTTTTTTTAAATATCATTTTAATTTAAATGAATTATATTTTATAATTTTTTTAACACAAAGGAATATGAATCAAATTAATATTTTTATATTCAATATAAGAGCTCATCAAGTAGTTTTCTAGGGGAATGGATTTAATGGTCATATTTACAAAAACCTGCCATGACATTCATGTATTATTGTAGATTAGAGTTTATGTGATGCAGTTACGACTTGATTGGGTACATTTGGTATAATTTAGCATCTAAAATAAAAAATTCATTTTGATTTATAAAAATTGTTTGGAAATTATCGTTTGATTTGATCTGATTACACATATAATGGTTCTGATTGATGTTACAGTAATAGGAGTTCTGATAAATGTATGAGTCAAACTATTTTTCAATTATAAATAAATGTTCTTCTACCATGAGACAATTAAAAGTCCTGATTGTTATTATATGTGAACTTATCTATAGATAACATTTAAAAAAATTATTATGTTCATGTGAAAAACTATATTATTTTCTGATGTAATGTGGATTTCACTTTATTGTGAGTGTCTAAAAATTCTAGACTGGTTGACCAAGGTAAAAAAGAAATACCAAATTCTAATTTAGAGTAGATAAACCATATAATCCAATATGTATTAAAATTAAATCATCATGTCCCACGTATAGAGATCTCTACTACGTCTTAATAAATATCAATTATGAATCACGAATTGTAACATTTTAGGAAACAAAAAGTATAAAATTTAGATTTTATTTTGATAAAACTATATCATATAATAGTGATTGTGAAAAATTGTTGAATCACAACTTTTTATTAGGTGGATTTAATTATTATGGATTTCAATAATTGCCAGAAGGACCAAATGTAGTTAAAACCAAAAACTAAATATTATGGAAAAGTAAATAAAATATATGGCATAAAAATATACCAAGTTTATTGAATTCTTTTCAAAATAGGAGGATCACATCTGTAAAAAAATATATGCCCAACATGTATATCATGATAAGTGATGATAACCAATATGTTGTATACATTCCCTTCAATGTAAACACATAAATAGTAATATGTAGTTATGCTTTCAAAAGTTCTATTAAACATGAATTTTTTTTTCATCAACGATTTTGTCAAAAAAATATTCAATCTTAATAAAATATTGAGATAATTAAAAAAACTCTAAACTCATAATCAAAATCATTTTTTAAACATACAGAATGACAATATCTAAAACTCAACCACGTTTCTATCCAAATAATGACCCTTTAGTGAATAAATAAGGGATTCAATATAGATGGTTAATATAATGTTGTAGTGGTCAAGTATTTTAATTTGTGGAGAACCATCAGTAACACCACATCAATGAATTTATATTATGTGTAGGAAATTTTTAAGTTAGAGTATTCATTCATTAAGAGAGGCGTTGATATCATGAAGTATTTTTTAGGGAGTACTTTGTTTTAAGATGATCCAAATGGGCCATGGTGATAAATTAAATAAATTATAAATGGAGTGGATATAGAGTATTATGAAATTAGTATACTAAAATAAAAAAACAGAAAACCAAAACAAGATGACTCATTTAGTCTTAACTTCAATAAAACCCTACCTTTGATTCAAGTCAAATTCTATATTACCATGATTTTATGTTCCTAAAATATGAAGATAATAAATACATATCTATAGGCTATGATATATATATTCAATTCCAAAATCTAGGCTTTATAGTTTTAAGTGAATGTTATCCATTGAACATAAATGAATTGAGTGGCATAAGATGTGCTGGAGAATTATTGGGGATTGTTTTGATGGTGGTGGTGGTGGGGATCTAGCCATGTGAGTATAGCCAATGCTGGTAGAGGTGGATGGTCTAAAGATGAAACTAATGAAAATGTAGGTCAGGAGAGATGTAGTAGAATGGGGAAACTAAGAACTAAGGGATTTGGTTTTTTGATTTTATTTAAATGATAGATCATCATATTTATCATTCTATCTTTTTAGATGTTTTTTTAAACTCAATGTTGTAATATATTTCATCATAAATAAAATATATCTAATATATAATATTAATTTTTCAAATATAACATATCATAAATGAATACATGAATTTGTTACTTATATTTACTAAGATATTTTTTTATGTTAACCTAATTTTAGTTATTAATAATTTTTTTTTCTTTTTTACCTTTTATTTCTAATAATATTAGCATAATGTTTTTCTAAAATTTCTATTTGGTAGTGGAAAAAAATTAAACGATTTATTTATAATGAATAAACAATTATAATTTGTTTATATTAATTTTTTTTATTAATTGATAATATAATTTTCATATTTTATTCAAAAAAATATATAATAATATGATAGAGTAAATGATCTTGTTATTGGTGAAATATTTGTTTGTATTAAATAATTATTAAAAACAATATGTTTTTTTACTAAATATAAATTTTGGTCATGAATTTAATGTCATCCAAATTTAATATTTGTTGTAATTTATCATTTCTTCTAACGAATATATTATCTATCATTGGATTTCTATTGGTATATGTGTTTTTAGTGTTGTCTAGTTTTATTTTGGAATGTATTCCATCTTTATTTAGAAAGAACTGGTTTGGAAATTTTTTGGGATTTTTTATGGTTTATCTTATATGGAAATGTTTTTGGTTTGAAAGGGGATAGAACATGTAAATATTACGTACCTAGGTTAGATGACTATGACCAATATTTCTAGATAATGATTTTCCATCCTTATCCCTTGGACTATGACACAACAATAACTTAACATGTTCTTTAAAAATGTTGTTACCACTAGGACATCAAGATCATCATACATTGTGACTCATGAATGTAAATTGTTTTTATTGGGTTGATCACTGATAGTGTGAGGATCTATGAATGAGGACTAGCCTCAATGAAAGTAGGTTTTTTTCATTTCATTAGTAATGTCTTATAATTATGATTCTAATTATATTTATTTAATTTTATGAATGAATGTTTTCAATAAATATTTTTAAACAAGAATGTGTATTTTTAGTGTTTTTCAATTAGAAAAGGACTTGTACGAAACTATTGATATTTATTTCTACTCCCTAAATGCACCTAATGAATGAATATAAATAAATTTTTCAACATTGCTCGTAAAATGGTTTTATCAGCACATAAATAGTTCTGATATTATAAGCGATATTAAAATCCAACCATTAACTGTGGTACATTGTATTAAATAGAAATAGGATACCACATAGGGAATCTTAAGTACTCATGTGGGATGACTAGAACCAATATTTCCAGGGAAATATTTTACCTCCCTATCCCCTGGACTGTGACACAACTCTAACTTTACAAATACTTATATAGATGTTGTTACTGATGGGAAAATGTATTTTTCTTCACTAGTTACTCATTAATGGGAACTGTTTTGAATGGTTTGATCACTGAGAACATGAGTATCTTATAATGAGGCCTAATATCAATTACAATAGTTTTCTTCCATTAAAATAGTTATGATTTATTATTATCATTCTAATTATGGTTATTTAAAATGTTAAATCCATGTTTTCAATAAATTTATTTTTATATACAATCATGTTTATTTTTTTCTAATTATTATTTATGGTAAGATTTTTGGGACCCTACATGTATTGTTCACAGAGAAGATATACACATAACACATGACTAAAACTTGGGTCTTTAACTGATCTCATAAAAGGGTTTATAATGTTATTCAAAAGTGATAATATTGTGAGATATGTCATGAGACAACCTCTAAAAGTCATAAAAACACTCCTCATTTGGAATCATACACCCCTCCACCTTCCACATCATGAGAAGGCTACCCCAATTACCTATACATGCTTGGATTTGATTCCAGCACCACCCGTATGTGACTGAATTCTCTTTACCACCTTTTCTGTCATGTTTTGTTGTATATTTGATGACATTTATATTTATTTTTATATATTTTTAAATTATATATATATATACACATACACATAATTATATTTAACAAAATATATTATATATTAATATTCATTTATATATATTAGAATATATGTGTGTGTGTGTGTGTGTTTATTAATACACAGACACTCACACACACACATACATATATATAATATTCATATGATGATAAAAAAAGATCAAAAGGAGAAAAATTAGAATAATGAAGAAATATGAGTAGAAATAGAAGGTGGGTTTTTATTAATGATTCAAGAGTTTCTCTTCTATCGCCAATGACCCAGTTTCTGGGGGGTGGAATTCCGATTTTAAGTAGTACATCTGGTTAGGAAATGGGATTGGTTTGGGTGGGAAGCCCTCTCCTATTGAACATTTCAATATTTATCAGTGTCCACTTTACACTCCCCCTTGTTATGCACACCACTACCAATGTCATGCATGTTTTGATACTACCTCATTAAAAATCGTTCCTGAATAAACCTAGTGGTTTCGAAAACAAAATATATAAAAGATTATAACCACATATACTCCCCCATTAAATTTACATTACATTACAAGATTTTTCATCCAATCAATCCCTACTATATGTAAATTCTTTATAAAGACAATAGTTTATAGTTACTCTGTAAATAAATATGTATAATTGTCACCAGATCTAACATATTGTATGTTGATATCTATGTTCTTCATTATCTATTTTTTGGATGAGAAGTATTTCTGTGGAATTTTTTTTCAATCAATCTAGTTGAATCCATCTATCAATTATGTGATCTATGAAATATTATCTCAAAATAAAAAATACGGGATACAATCTATAGTCAACCCACTTTCTTCTCAAATGTTTTGAGTCATTGACTAAAACTTACCACATTATGGACATGATTCACAAAATGCTATCACATCTGTTTGAATTGAAGATGTTGTGAATAATTTCTTCTTTTATAATATTTATGATATGGAAGTACTTGTAACTGTGAACACATAACTAGTTTGTGATCGTCCTTTATGTTGATCAGTTAAATAACCTACATCTTCTAAACCATCCATCTTCCATTATAATTTTTTAGAAATGAATAAACCCAAGTCAACAGTGTCACAAAATGATGAAAATTGGTTCAATTCCATTTCGGTGTTTTTATACAGGGGATGAACTACATCATGAAAATAATTTAGTAGGTGTAGATATTTGAGGACAAGTACAATTATCAATATACATTAGTTCACGTATTTAAATGATTTATGGTACTTCTGGACCAACCAACTCCTCATTTTCATCACAACATCATAATTGATCTTGCTCATTATTTATTTTCTACAAAACATTTACTGTAGTTATAGTATTCTCTTAATTCATATTATGTAATTTTATCACCATTTTAGTGTAATTTGACTTATAAAAAATCACACACCTAACATATTCTCAATTAGTAATCTAAGATAATATGTAGTTTCTCTCATGTATTTCTTTCCATATTCATCCATTAAGTTTTTCATTGCTTCATTGATAGATATTCTAGTTTTGAATATATATATAATTCATTGAAATAAACTACAATGATTTCATTAGATTATTTTTTTTCATAACAAAAAACAGAAGGGAATATGGGGTTATTTTGATATCATTTATTTAACTAATATTCACAAAATTTATTATACCAGATATGAACATATTTTTTTAATCCATACAGGGAGTTTTACACTTTAATTATATACTGGCCTTTGGGTTTTGATTATAAAATCATGGGTATTTTGAATCCTTTAGTGATTCTCAATTATATATATATATATATATATATTAATATCAAGTGACCCATACAAATAAGTTGTAGAAACATGCATGAGACAAATATTATGCATCTCTACTACTACATGGATGATTATATATTGAAAATCAATAGCATCCATAATAAGAGATTATGTCTCCTCATAATCAATTCTAGTTAAATGAGAAAACCCATGAATGAAAATATGATATTTTTATTTTAAAATATAATTTTTCTCATTACACATACAAACAAAAACCCATTTATATCAAACATACTTAAAACATTCTGGAGTGGTCATGACATATACAAAAACACTTTTTATATTAAGTGATTTAAAGTCTTCTTTCATTATGTTATTCCATTTAGTCCAATCTTGCATTTTTTTACACAGAGTAGTATACCTTGGTTTAGGGTCATAATTTTCTAAATATTGTGACATATAATATGAATATATTTCATCAATATTTTCCACAATACATTGATTCCATATATAACATGTACTAGTATAATTAAGAGAGATTTCAATATTTTCAACACTTTGGGATTTTCTATAACCTATAAAATCCCTTTATGATTCTCTTTATGTTTTTTTATGAACACATAAATTACATGATTCTTCCGGAACACATGCCTCCATAAGTGGGTTTTCAATTATACACCTCAATTTTCTTTTTTTATGATTTTTATCCATAGTGCCAATTAGACATCAACAATTTAGGGGTTTTTTAGATTTTTGTAACATCATTATGTAATTGTTTCCTTAGAACATTAATTGTAGATACTGCATTTACAAGTGATATATCTGATTTAATCATGCCTTTTCAATAAGTAAAATCTTTAGGATATTTATTTTCATGTTCATGAAAATCTAAAATATTTTTCACCTCCATCTCATACTTCTTGGTGGAAGGAGTAAGAGAATGTATCGTTTTCACATTCTGTATAATATCCTCCCTTTGTTTCTATAATCACATTAATTTTGGGAATACTTCTTTATTGAAGTAAAAAATCAGAAAAATTGAAGTAAATGGATCATTGGTTTGTGGTTCATGATATCTGGTGTTGGATGGGGATTCATATCTTATATATATTTCCAACCCCCCTTTATTTCCATTCATTATACATTTTGGGGGAGTCATTGGTACATATATTATGCAACCAACGTCTCATAAGTGGGAGTTGTCCCGATCTAGGCCAAAAGATAATTGGAGTGGATAATACTTATGATACACACTTGGTATGATGTGAATTAATACTGAGGCATGAAATATTTCATGACTTCATATGAAGATCAACAATATTTTTATCATTATTAATGGTCTAACAACAAGTTGAAGGAATTTTATTGGTGATTCAGCTAAACCATATTGTGTATGCCCAAGGAGACTGGATACTAAAACATTGATCCCTATTTTAATAAAATTATATATTAAATATTGAGTGGAAAAATCTTTATTATTTTCGATCCTTTCTTTCCTGATGACATATTCTGGGAATTTTCCTCTCAATTAATTCATTCATACAATAAAACAAGAAATTGAAACATTAGGTTTTGAGGGAAACATATGTGTAACCATATGCTTGATGCATAAATTGAATCCATAAAATATTTAAATGGACCACACGATGGATGAATTGGTCCACATATATCCCTTTGAATAAATTCATTAATAGATATATTTTGTGACATAATTTTAGGTGTATATGGTCTCAAAATCATCTTTCCAAGTGAACAGAACTCACAAAGAATTTTTCTCAGTTTAGATATCATTTATACCTTTATCGAATGTCCATGAGGATATTTAATTATTTTTTGCATCGTTTCTAATCCAGGAAGACCTATTTTTCCATGCCATAAGTTAATGATTTGAGGGACATTCTATACTATCATATGTGTTTCTATTACTCTTATATATGGGTAATTAAATCAATAACTCAATTTTTAATGTGTATCTAATACATGACTCTGACAAGATTAATTAATATTGATTCACATATACTTATAATTTCTCTCGTATATTGATTGATTATCATACCCGTGATATTATATATCATTGAAACATGACACAGTTCTTTTGGAATTTGGGAAAAAAATGCCTCTCTTATAAAAAAATACACTTATTGGGTATTGAAAAAAAACACTTCCCTAATCCCTTCAATCCGACCAACATGGCTAGATATAGTATTAACAATTGGCCATGTTGATTTGAGGTTTGAAAAAAATAATTATAAGATTTATTGTGCATTCTTCCTCTATCTTCCATGCTAATAGTTTTTATGTTTACAAAATCAATTTAAATGAATCAAATTAATGAAAATAATTTTATAAGAAACACTTTTTGAAATTCTAAAGGTAAAACGACCAAAATATAATGAATACAAAATAAAAATATTATATCATATATCATATTGAGAATAATTTTTCATAATTATGTTCTGCTATCATATCATCAAATTAGATTTTTAAATCACATGCTTTAAAATAATTGAAATCATCATTTTTAGCTCATTGTTCTTTGTAAAATTAACATACTTTTAATATCCTTTATAGGTGTATCATCATTGTGTACTTCATTGTTATTTTCTTCAAGAGATTTTTTATAGTGCCCACAATGATGCTCTCAGTTCAGAAAACACAAGGCCAGTGTTCCTTAGAACCACACATTTAGAAGGAATCTTTATAATTCCTTAGAATATTTTAATTTATATTTCATTGAGTATGATATTCATTTTTATTAGTCCAATGGTTATGGTCAATTCCTCAACCACATATATCTCTAAAACAACATCCCCCATGGGAATGAAATACCCAACTCATCGCTTTATTTTTCCATTAAATGTAGAATCAGATATAGGGAATGTGAATACTGAACTAGTTGGACATGACATCTTTAGTAATCAAATGTACATTGTTCGTCTCTGTTATATATAATGATAAAATTATATTAAACATATTTTATATACCATATCTGGAGATATTGATTCTATGGGGTGATGTGAGACTCAAGAAATGTTTTATTTTTCTTTTTAAGAATATTGGAATATGTAATCCCAATACCATAGTAATTTAGTTGTGATATTATTATATACATGGGCGGATTGTAATCACTATCCATTTCAACATATTCGAAGCATAATTCATTACATTCATCATGGATTTATGGAAGAACACCATCTTTTTAATTATTATACCCTTATTTGAAACTCTTTTATAGATTCAATGGATCTCTTCTAGTGAGGTATTAATACTTCAAACCCAGATTAAAATGTCCTCTAAGGAAGATCTTCATCTTTTATTTATTTTGGAGTGTTTTTAAATTATTCTCTTTAATCATTTCCATGAGATCCATCGTTTTGAGATGCATTTCAACATCTATCATCCATGACCTGTATTTAATTCTTGTAATATGTTGTGTGGTGAATTCAAGGTTCTTGAGATTTGGCATGATGATAACTAGGGCAGAGAGGGGGGACATTATTATTATTCAAAATAACAAGACAATAATAATTTCCTTTTTTTAATGAATATAGAATTGAATCAAAACCACTAAAATCAGGTTAATATTGTCATTTTACATATATATTTATATCCCACCAAAATTAGTTAATAAATATTTCATGTGGGGATTTAAAATAAATATATCAATACATTACATTCCTCATTTAAAAAATGCATAAATATACTGATTTATAAATTATACCCCCCAACCAGGTGGAGAAAAATAAATAAAATAAGATAATCCAAATATGTTGAAATCCAACTTTTAGGGAATAAATCTAAATAATATTCTAAATATAATTAGAACTGTCTGACTAGCTGGGGAAAATAAAAAAACATACCTTTTCTCCCTTTTATGAGCATTCATGCAGGTAATTTGTTGAGAAAACAATCACTGAAATGAGAAAAAATATAATAATGAAGAATGATGATAAGAAAGGGAATATAGGTATTTATTTAAGATTCCAGAGTTTTCCTTCATTTGGTAGTGATCATATTTTTTTTGCGGGGGGGGGGGGGGGGGAGGGGAGGGAGGGTTTCACTACCTTTCATAGGCAGGTATTTATTTAAGATTCCAGAGTTTTCCTTCATTTGATAGTGATCATATTTTTTTTGCGGGGGGGGGGGGGGGAGGGAGGGTTGCACTACCTTTCATAGGTAGTTCATGAGGTTAGGCACATAGATTGGTTGGGCTGGGAATACCACCCCCATTGAACATTGAATCAACCATTAGTAGCTTCTTAAAAATATATACATTTTCATATTTTTATAAGGTAGATAATATTTATATTTTTTAATTTAAATAAAATAAATAAAAAATATATATTTTATATATTTAAAAGCATATTTTTATGCAAATATATTGATATATTTATTTATACAAGTTAATTATTATAATTCAACAAAATAAAACATGAATTTATTTATTTATAATTAAAAGTACCAAAAAATGATAAAATTTGAAAACCATAATAATTACATGAATGTATGACATGAGAAGAAATTAAATCTTCATAAAAAATCAAATATCCACCCCCCTAAATGAGGCTGAAATTCCATCGAATGTTAAAAATTTATGGAATCCCGACTAAAAAATCATTCATGGAGGCCTTCTAGGAGTTTTTTCCCAAAAAATGTTGGTGGGAAAATCCTTTCACCATGGTGTATTGTTCATTGCAATATTTGTGATTTGAAATATGGTAGAGCCCAAGCAGACACCCTAATTAAAAAGATATGGTCATTTGATGTTTGAGTTAGTTTTTTAACTAATTATATAAATATTATCAATTTTATAATTTTTTATCATTTTATTAAATGAAAATAAATATATAATAATGAAACAATTATTAATTAATAAAAAAGTTAATTATTTTATAATTCATTTTCACAAAATATCTTATATATTAAGCGTATATGCCTATTTAACAATATATAAAACATATTTAGAAATATAAAATATATTTATATCATTATAAATATAATTATATATAAATATATTATTTTGAATCAGATATTATAAAATATTACTTTTATTAGTTCTAGAAAAAATACACAGATAAAGGGGGGCCTTTATTAGTGCTTTTTTAGCACTACTAAATATCCCCAGTAAAAGCACTAAATAAACTCCTATAAAACCCCCTCTAATACTAATTTTTATTTAATCGAAAAGAGGGTATTTAAAAACCCTTTTAGCTAGGGATTTTAAAACACGAGCACTAGATAAACCCAATTTTTTAGTACCGATGGGTGTGTGTATACATGTTTTTTTAGATATAGGGAAAAGAAAGGTGTCTCTATAATGTGGCATGGATTCTTGGTAGTAGATCCGAGTTGGGTGAATATGGTGACATGGTGGGATATTTCCTCTCCTATTACATGGATATTGTTAGATTCATTTTTTGCATATTTTTTCTAGTACCTTACCGCACCTTTTGGAATATTCATATATTACACAATCATGTTCATTTACGTGTGTGTGTGTGTGTGTTGATGTTTGATAGTTCGATGCATGGATTATTAATTTTATTATAGATTAATATGTTCTCATTGAGACCTTACATTTTTATTTTAATGATTTCACTGGGAAAAAATTCCCAAAATATTACATTATTTTTCATACGCTATTTTTTAGCAAGAGGGAATCTGGAACACATTTCCAGAAATGGTGTAGACTAGCTTAGGTGATTTAGTTTAGGGTATCCAAGTTGGATCATGGAACATTATGACTAATTAAAATTTTAAAATATAAATGTTACATATACACCATTTAAAGCATTAATGATATAATTAATGGATGAAATATTATCGTAATGAAAATTCCACCATATGATTGTATGGGTCATATTACATGACAGAAAAAGAAATGTTACAATAAACATATATTATAATAGGCAATATATCTCACCCAATTCTTATGATATTACTTATTTCATACTATAAGATATATATTTAATGATCTCTTATTATTTAAAGATTTATGATAGGTAATTATTAATCCCTTACTTTCATTAAATTCTTAGGGATTTATATTCAACTTCACCATTTGTTTCTAATCATATAAAATTAAAAGTGAAATTATATTCAATTTTTTTTTGATATCCCCCAAATCATCTTTTTTATATTATAATATACGCTATTAGCATAAGTTTTACCTTATGTAATAAGTTGTAAAAACATATCTGAATCATCTTCTAGATATCCTCAAAAAAAATATACAGATCTCTATGTTTTATAAAAACAATTCCACAATTCATAAAAATACTTGTTCGTCCATATAATGATTTGTTATGCGAAAAATAATTATTTATTATCTAATTCATTATTTTGAAATTCGATACATTAAAACAGCATCAATGTTTCTCATGATATAATATAATCTTGTGTGATCACCATCAAACACTTCTATCTCTGTACCTATATCCACCAGTTATATCAAATGCAACATGAATATTCTTATAATTTTTTTTCAAAGTCATTATTTAAATATGAGGCATAAATTATGTTAATATTGTATAAATAACCCTTAAATTTTCAATAATCTTCGTATAGACTTACCAAAAAAATAACCCATCAATTTTTATTCAACTGATTGGATGTACACATCACACATCCCTCGTCTAATTTGGTAAGAGAAAAACATGCCACTTATCATGGTATGGTTATACACTTTCTAATTCAATCTCAAGCATGGGCTTATATGTAACACTCATTATACAAGAGAAAAAATCATATATTGATAATACTCAATTGATTACTTGATCAGGAACATATAAAACCACATCTTATTATGACCACCTAATGTTGGGTATATGTAATTTAATAATGTATAAATTTTAACATGATAATATTACTTTTAAATAAATTTTATGGGGACTCCTATAAACCACGTACCCATATTATAACAAATTCATTGTGTATAACACTACATCTTCAAATTTTTGTGGGCTATCTACCACATTAAACTCATTTTGTGACACGTCAATATATTTTATATCTATAAACTACATCAATTAACATTAATATTCATATGTCATCACAACCTCTAAATATATATGATTTTAAGATATTAAAGATAATAAAATTCATACATTGAATTTTTATTTATCATTTCACATTATATAATATATATAACCAAAATAATAGAATAATAATGTTGTGATAATTTTTATATAATAAGATATATTCATATATTATTAAAACCTATTAAGAAAATACTAAAAATAAAATATATATGATTAGATATTATCATATTTAATATAATATACATCTAGGGAGGCCTTTAATTTCTATAATTTTAATGTTTCATTAAAACTCAGTAAAACATTATTTAATTTCTACCACATCATTATGTGACCATTTAAAAATTCTCCTAGTAATCCTTTAATGGGTCAACAAACACAAAGAAATATTATTTAAATAATAGTGATAATTGGTGTAATATCATTACCTTTTTGTAGATGTTTCATACTCATTTACAAGTATTCATTCACACTTTTTTAGTCTTACCTTGGTTTGTTCTTTCTTTAAGCTTGTTTTGGGTGAATTTGGAGAATTTTGGAAGCCCATTGTCATATTCATGGTTGAGACATTTTAGTGAAAACCATTCGATTTTACCGAGGAATCTGTGCACTCAGTTGTGAGCCAGGTGAAAGAGGGACACAGTTTTACCAATCCATGTGGTTTCCCTCCCAAATTTCACACCATGTTAAATAAATTATTCCCAATATATCATAAATCAAAAAAAAAATTATTAGAAAATTATAATCCCCATGTTTTTTCCCTAATCATGTTGTTTTTAACTAATATGATTTCCGTTTTTTTAGTCTCCCTTAATGATTCCAAGTCTCTTTGAGGATCTTCCTTTGTGAATCGATGATCTAATGGAAAGATCAACTCCTATTTGGTATGTGATTTCTTCCTCGTTTAAATTTCACCCTATCCCATAATTCTTCCCCATTAGAGAGAGTTCGTTTTCCACAATTGTCAATGGGTTAGATCTTGGTTTTAATAGATAATATTTCCTTGAATCTTTGTATACAGATTTAATCATATATCTTCTCATTCATTATGAAATCAACTTCTCTACATAAAATTAGGTGATATAGTTTCGCAAGAATTTAACAGTGATCTTTAGTTAGGTGGTATAATTGGAAATTCACATAGTATTAATCATGATATCATGTTGTAATTGTATCCTTATATTTCCACATTGGAAAATGTTATTTTATATTGGATTACTGAATTGATTACCTTGTGAATATAATACCCTCTAGAAATCTTATCGGATATATTAGAGATTTTATGTTATGCTTGATAGAAACCAATGAGGCAAGAAAGTATATTTGATGTTATGTTTATTAAATTATAAAAATGTGAAATAACAGTTTAATATGATGGAACTAAATCTGTATTCCATGGTTGATAATGGGATTTAAAGGGGTGATTTTCTTAATATGGTTGTGTTAATGATATGTGAATAATTAATGAAAATGGATTAATGGTAAGTTTTTTATGTTATTACTTTTGTAAAAATTAAATAACATTGATTCTGTTTTGTAAATCAAATGGCGAACTATGATTTGAATTATATATAAGAAGGATACTGATGTTGATGCTACATATTTATGTGACTTTGGTGATATTATTTATTTATTAATCAATGGGGTTTGGGTTAGGGACTAATGATTCAAATTCCCATGGAGTTTTGAAATGATACTCCATGATTCTAATACAAGCAGGTGAAAAATGAGTTATGGGATAGGGATTTATGCTCCAAATACCCACGGGTTTCCGTATTTACTCTCTAGGGCTCCAATATATTTCTATTGGGTATATGTTCAATGTTTCTATGATATTTTCACATGGATTTATGCTCCAAGGTAACATTTATGAAATTTGAATTAAATGAATAATGAAATAGCATGAACAAATTTATTTTGATAATTCTTATGGTGTATGGTTTAGACTCCAGTATGAGATGAAGTAGGTACAATTTTGTTATCTATAACCTTGAACTCTGAGACCTATGCAGTTGATTAAATAATAGTAAATGTGAAACCTGCCAACTTGTATATTTTATTATTTATTGATACAACTGTTTAAATTTTTATAGAAGGTATATATCATTAGACACCTTTTGTTGTTCCCTACTAAATTTTACTCATACCTTACTTGGTCTTCCTGATCGATAACTAAATATACATCTTGTTTATAGGATAGTATACTGGAAAAGTGTTACATTAGATGGTTTTGTTAGGATTCAAGATTGAATATGGATGAGGGAACAAAACATGATGTCAGGACCCGTTGTAAGATGTTAGTTTGCCCTTATTTTTGTTTTTAATTTGAACATGGAACATTTATGGAATTGAATATTTACTAATTTATTTTGTGTTCATTTTCAATATTTTCAATTGTCAGGAGATTTTGGTATTTTTGGGTTTAGTTGATTATTGATTAATTTTTTTATTTGGATATTGTTTATTTATTTTCAATATTTATCTACATTTATAAAGTGAATATAGTCTCTTCATGATAAATATTAGACCCAAATTTCTAGTCATAAACCTCTTATGTATGGGTATGTGTGCTTGAGGTAACGTAGTGAACTGAATCAAGGAACCGACATGTGGTACCAAGTGCAGGATATTACAAAGTGGTATAAAATGAATTTTTTAAGATTTATTAATATTTTAGAATGGTATATAAGAGACTGTGATAATTTGGGCCTAGGTCATGAGCTTGTGAATGAGACTATTTAACTCATGTTCAGAGAAAACCCCATGTACCCATGTGGGATTGTTTTTCTAGAAGATTTCTGATATATTTGAATTTTATTTCACCTTTTGTGATGTACTTTATTTTTTGATTTTATTAAAATATGTGAATTTATTCAGGGATCAGAATTGAATGAGAGTTGAGTTTGAATGCATCCTTCAAGGAACTCGGGTGTAAAGCCTCGACCCCAGTTACCCAGAGTCGGTGCTTCATATTAATATGTTGCCATGATTACAATGAATCAAGCCCCAAAGGACCGATCAGTTTAGCAGTCTAGGAAAATAGATTACATAAATGAATGTTACATTACACTTTATAACATACAACACAACATAAATAATCCTTTATGAACACCATTATTCCCTTTTCTTAACCCTGCATATCAATCACAATACACCTCTTGGAATATAGGGAAAAATAAAACATATAATGGGGTGATCTCAAATGCTCAGTAAGGGTTAGTGATACTACGGAAGATAACATAAATAATAAGCATGGTGAATAATTGAAACAATATTTCTTTACCAATAATAAACATTAATACTTTTATGACAGGAATATGAGTTGAGTATGTAATGCCATAATAAAACATAATCATGGGTATTCTACTAGTCGAATGTCCACATGAACCATCAATATTGTTTTCATAATGACAGAATGTATAGTACCATACTATAATTTTTTTGTTAGGGCCTCATGCCATGCCCTAGAGGCTTACTGTAACTGGAACCCAACCTGGAGAGCCTTTGTAACTGGACCCCATCCCGGAGAGCCTCTATAACCGGCCTCCAACCCAGAGAGCCTCTGTAATCGGACTCAAACTTGGAGAGCCTTTGTAACTGGACTCCAACCCAAAGAGCTTATGTAACCAGACTCCTACCTGTAGGGTCTGCTGTAACCAAACCTCAACCCAGAGGGCCTACTTTTACCAACCCCCAACCTAGAAAATACTAGTACAACACATTCATCTTGAGAAGAGGTTGAAATATAACATTAACTTTTGTATTGAAACTAGAATACGAAATGTCAATAATTTAACAATAAACCATGAATGGAATATGAATAACACATATATAGTCAAACATATCACAAAACAATCAATACAATATAGATTTTTTTTATCATAATAAATAAACTTCAAATAAACTTAAAATCCATCAAAGGATGTTGACATAGATGAAATCCATTGGTTTTTTAGAGAAATATCTCTTTATATTTTGAAATCATTTACGAGTCACATAATTATAACGAAAAAATTTAATTTGAAAATATTCTTATAATAATATAATGGAATCTTCGATGATGTTATAATGGCAGAAATAGTCACACCCACCGTATAAGTTAAAAAAAATATTCTTACCTTAATATTATCGAAACGGTTAAAAATGAACTTGTTTAGAAAACGACAGAATGATTCCTTTATAAACATCTTATAAAAGTAAAACAAGGGTATAAATGAGTTTAACCCACAGTCTATAAAATAGTAAGAATGTTTTGAAATAAATTTTTATGAATCATGGATGTGGATGTTGAAGAGGTCCCGGTAGATAATTACGTGTAAACAACATCAGATAATAAAGTGATTGTTGAATTAATCCTTACCTCATTGTAATCAATAGAGTCATATGAACAATTATCAATAACAATAAAATAAATCATAGAATATCATGAATATAAATAGAATCATGATAATATATATCAAATGGTAGTACACAATACCCCACATGCAATAAATAAGTGGTGAACAATGGAAATCTCACTGAATTAAAAGTCATATAAGAAACCCCTTACCTCATGTCTGACTTGTCCCGTTTGTTCTTTAATATCCTGAATAATAAACTAAAGTTAATTTCTACTCGATTAATAACCTTTTTCAGGTTTATTATTCCTTTTATATCACCTAGTACCATGTTATAAACATTATGTAATCATTTAAGTTAATAACGTTTGTTTTTTCGATATTTGTCACTTGTGTCAAAAATGAACACCTTGTAGTTACTAGTTTTTTCACTTGGTAAAAATTTCATTATATAAATAACGATATTCATGATTTAGATATCATAAATATCATATATATATCCAGTATATACATGTATTTATAGCAGTACATATCATTATGGGGAAGAAATGAAATGCACCGTTCCGGGAGACGGTAAGTCGTACGTACGCACGAATGCTACTTTCATTTCTATTTCTTATTTTAATGAAAATAAAACATAATGATACATAGGTATATTATAATTCCAGTTTACTATCATATATAATATCATTAACTCCATCCTTTATACATACCACATATGGTATTAACGAGTCATATCACTTTGAGGGGGTGGTAGTCCGCACTTCCTCAAAAGAAATTATCTTTTTTAACCATAATGGAAACCGATAAGGTATGTTATAAAATAAAAATACAAAAGAATGAATAAAACATAAAAAAATATATCATATTTAAATATAGTTCTATAATAATGGAAACCATGAGAGGTGGTAGGAGTTAATTGAACAATCATCCTTTCACGAGACATTAGTTTTCCATCCATAGAAACATTATGTTATTCACCAATTAGATGGAGGTGTGTGTATGTGTAGTTATAATATTTCTCATAACAACATCCTAGTATATTTACGATACTGTTGTTGTTATAAAAGAATGGAATAAAATGTGTTTAGTGGTTGGAGAAGAAAAATAAACGAAAATAAGTTAAGAGAAACGGTTACCATTAATTTGGGTAACATCCTTTGGTTTGAACCAAAAGGACATCTTGAAGTGCCTTCTTCCTAAATTAAGTCATCTAGAAGGAATATAGTAATTTAGGGAGATTAATTTGGCAGATTTTGGATGATATTAAAGTTTTGAGAGGTGTGAGGATTTGGTTAGAAGTTGTGTCCTTTTATAAGTTGGGGAGGGGCTCTTTAGGAAAGTGTGAAACTATTATTTAATTATATAATGATATTCACTTTCAAAAGGTAAAAAACATTATGGTAGAATATAATATTAGTCATGGTGGAAGTAAAATCATCCAACATGTATTAGACATGTTTTAGATATTATTTTAATATTTATAATCTAATTTAATTTAATCATTTATTAATGAGGCAATACTGCATCATTATTTAGTCATAAATATTTTAATTTATTTGATGTCTGAAAATAATAAAAATAATACCATGTTGTAGGAAATTATTTTAGTTTCCAAATTAATATTTATAGTCATGAATATTACTTATATAACACCATATAAAAAATAATTACTAAATGATTTTTGTTTTTGTAAATTTTTCCTTTACTTTAAATTAATTAATATAAAGTGTCATTATCATTCATAAGTAGCACCATAGGTTCCCAAAATCGACACAAGGATGCCCATGGTTGTTAATTACTTATAGAATAATGTTTGGACATGTGTGAAGGTAATTTTGAATTATTACAATATTCATTTTACCTTGAATTACAGTATTTACATTTAACCGTGGTAAATAAAGGTCAAAAGTTAATATTCACCATAAAATATTTTCATCTTATTGAACCACATTTTAAATACTGAGGTTAACTATGTCTCTTAGATTTTTGAAATTCAACTTACCGAAGCGGTTAAATAATGTTTTATGCAAGTTTTTAAATACTCCTAGGAGGACGGTAAAAGATGGTAAAAAGTTCAATAAAATTTTTATATATCTAAAGTTATTATAAAATGACTTCAATAAATTATTTTGAACATATATACATATTATGTATCTATTTGGACATAAAATAAATTTAAATTAAATAAATAATTATTTAAATAAAAATTCAGTTTTAACAAATAACTCTGTGTTTTTTACTTTTCATTAAATATTGATGTGTCTCAAGAAAATACCAAAAATTTAGTATAAGTTATATTTGATATTCCGAATTCAGAAATTATTTCTATTATAAAAAATTAAAAACATATATGTTGTGGTAATTAATTTAATATTAATTCTCATTCTCAAAACAAATAGCATGTTTTTAAAAAATAATACATATCAAAAGATTGGCACCTGTTTATGTCCAATTTCAAAGAGAAATTAATTATAATGCCATAAATTGTATTAGATGAAAAAATATAATATAGTTATACTTCAAATCCAATAAAATTCATAACTTAACAATATATATTATTTCAATTAATAAAGTTGTTTTTAATAAACATTTAGTATTTTTCACTATTCACCAAAATATGAAAGTTATCAGAAATTTACCAAAAATTTATCAAATTTAAATTTTTATCTCCCGATTATAAAGAAGACGTTTATTTGGTCATATTTAATACATAAAAGTGCCAAATATAGGATTTAAAAAGGGTTCTCCATCAAAAGGAGTTAAAATTACATTTTATGAAAAATACTTCCATTATTTAAAAAATTGCATTTTTTTCTTATATTATGTCTAAGAAACACATAATATATATGTTAAAATTATATGGAGTTTATAAATTTCAAAATTCATTTAATACAGTTCATAATCTGTTTTGAACGACTAGATTGGTATGTCGTGGTGATCTTGAACTCGGTGTTGCGTGTAGTTCAAGTTATTGAATTACATTGAAGAAATAACATATTATGAAATATTAGGGTGTTACATTCTTCCCCCCTTCAATAAATTGGGTCCTCGAAATTTGAAATTTTTCTTCGAAAATAAAAGGTTTAAAATAGAAAATACCTATGTGGGAAAACCCACATCGAAAATTGGGTTAATAAAATTAATCTTAGTTAGAGGAAATGAGAAATGAAAGGGTCACCAAAAAAATTATAAATTGATTAAGATAAAATTTGTGGAAATTAGAGACACATAATTGAAGGGAAATGATAAATATTTATAAGGAGTGGTTGAGGTCATCAATCACAAACAAGTGTAAAAATTGAAGGCCACAAATCTATCAATCTATGATGATTTAAAATACCATCGGTTCAACAAAACATATGGTATTAGGATAACACATTGTTGGGTTTATGATCCCCTCACTAATGTTAAAGAATTAATTTCTTCATAGAATAATAGAAGAAGAAAAATACAAACTTGAAAAGAGGAGTTCCATCCTTTAACTAATTTCTTCCACAAACTCATCTTTCACTCTAAAAGATAATAGAACTTAAAAAATATTCTATTTATCCTATTCGTATAGGGTTCCATAGAAAATAAATTTATAATTCTTCTACCAGAACATTTAAAAAAAACTAAATTATTCAATCCAGGACATCACGTGGGCCATTGGTAGGTGATACACACATGTCACCCTTCTGTTGTGGGTTCAATTCTCGTGGCCTTTACAGATGTGACAGGTTTCCGCCCGACCTCTGTGTTTCCCTTTTTATAGAAATACAAAAATAATCTCAAACTAGGCTTATCCAAAATACTTCTGTCCAAAATCACAGTCCAAAATTTATAAGGATGGTAAACACAATGAAGATCCCTTTTTCCACGTAATAGCATGTGAACTCCTTCATCAGGTATTATTTTAAAACATGGTAACACCCTGAATAACCATAACTCCTTATTTATTACATTCATGATCCTTTATCCTTTATATAATACTAGATATATTCTTTATATCCAAAAATACTGATTATTCCTACAATGATGAAATAAAAAAACTATTAATCAGTTCCAAGGAAGTCAAATATATCAAATATTATTTATCCAAATCAACCATCTCTTGTTCCTAAATAACTAACTCATTATCAGGACCATATTAAGGATTACATTTCATTAAACAATGTATTTTTATGAAAAAGTGTCACTTACTATTAAGTCACTCTTCATAGAACCATGTAATCTCAAATCATCATTAAAATAGTACTGTAGTACAATCCTTATTTATCTCCATAATTCATATATCTAGTATATTGTTGATACAACACTCAAATGAATAATCCTACAATAATATGATAAGAACATTAATCATTATTCTTCATCTAAGGTAGTATCATATGTTGATTATTATACAATTGAATCATTTATGGTATACACTGATGACTGGGAAACTGATTCACATAGTGTCCCAACACCTTGTGGATGAATCATTATGTATTTGAAACTTTTTTCTTACCCTTGAATTCACATACTTGATGTACTTTTTCTTAACACTTATAACAAAATCTCATTCCCTTCAAAAACTTACCATGGTGATTAATTCCAAAGTTATCACATATAGGAAAATTCTTCTTTTCTCTATTCCTTTAATCAATCTTTCTCTATTTCATCCTTTTTTTCTCTTGCTTCCCTTCAATGCCATAGGAATTAGATAATTATTTAACTATCTTATTAACACATGATAGAATTTTTTCACATTTTGAGAATACATGGGAGACTATTTCCCAAATAAATATTGTATTAATACCGTGAAATATATGATCCTTCTTACTTTTTGGATCATACGTATTGTGGGAGTTCGTATTCCTTCTACTGGGCGCCATTTTTATACAATTTCATACACTAGGTCAGTTTATGAATTGGAATGGGTATTTCCAAACTTGTAAAATACATAACATAAACCTAACAGTTTATGGATATAATCCATAATCATAAAAATGTTTTATTTGAGGAATTATATACTCATAAACCCTTCATAATGATTTGTAAAGAAAGATATAATTATCCTAAACATATCACCCGGGAGTGTCATAACCAAGAGTGCAGCAAGGCCCATTGTCATGCACCATTTCCCATTCAATTATAGTAAAAAGTGGTGTTCTCGGGTTTTACCCCTAGGTACATCTGTGCCAAAGATGCCTCTACCTTCTTGTATCCAGACAGGGATGTATTTTCTTGGAAAACTCACAAAATCTCTACATTAACAAAATTCTATAAAGTTCTTCTATATTAATCCCCAAAGGCATTCTTAGGGTAATGTTCTATAATCAGAGTTTATATAAATCTAGTTTCCAAAGTTTTTGCTAATATTCCTCTGATTCCAACTGTAACGCCCCGACCCCAGTTACGGAGAGTCGGTGCATTATTTTAATACATTGGCATGATGTCAAGGAATCAAGTCCCAAAGGACCGATCAGTTTAGCAGTTTCGGAAAATACATTACATACATTAATGTTACATTAAAATTTATAGCATACAACACAACATAAATAATACATTATGAACACCATTATTCCATTAGCATAACCATGCATATCAATCACAATACACTTCATGGAATCCTGAGAAAAATAAAACATAGAAAGGGGTGATCACAAACACTCAGTAAGGGTAAAAAATAGAGAAGAAGATAACATAAATATTAAGAATGGTGAATAATTGAAACCATATTTCTTTACCAATAATAAACATGAATACTTTTATGGCAGGAATATGAGCTGAGTAAATAATGCCATAATAAAACATAATCATGGTTATTCTACTAGTCGAATGACCACATAAACGATCATTATTAGTTTCATAGTAAGGGAATGTATAGTACAAGACTTTAATTTATATTTCCAGGCCTTGTACCAGGACCTAGGGGCTAACTGTAACCAGACCCCAAACCAGAGAGCCTCTGTAACCGGACTCCTTCACGGAGAGCCGCTCTAACGAGACTCCTACCCGGAGAGCCACTGTAACCGGACTCCATCCCGGAGAGCCTATGTAATCGGACTCCAACCTGGAGAGCCTCTTTTACTGGACTCCAACCTGGAGGGTCTGCAGTAACAAGACCCCATCTCAGAGGGCTTACTTTTACTGGTCCCCAACTCAAAACATACTAGCCCAACACATTAATCTTAAGAAGAGGTTGAAATATTACATAAACATTCGTATTCAAACTAGGATACAAAATGTCAATACTTTAACCATAAACCATTAATGGAATAAGAATAACACAACCATAGTCAAACATATCACAAACCATCAATACAATATGGAAGATTTTTATTATAATAAATAATCATCAAATAAACTTAAAATCCATCAAAGTATATTGACAAAGATGAAATAAAACCTTTTTTAGAGAAATGTATCTTTCTATTTTGAAATCATTTAAGAGTCACCAAATTATAATGAAAAAATTTATTTTGAAAATAGTCTTATAATCATGTAAGGGAAGCTTCAACGATGTTATAACGGTAGAAAAAAACTACACCCGCTGTATAAGTTAGAAAAACATTCTTACCTTCATTTTGTCGAAAAGGATAAAAAGGACCTTGTTTGGAAAACAGAAAAAATATTCCTTTATAAACATATTTTAAATCTCAAACAAGGGTATAAATGAATTTCACCCATAATCTATAAAATAGTAAGAATGTTTTGAAAAACATTATTAAGAAACATGGATGTGGATGATAAAGAGGTCCTAGTAGATAATTATGTATAAACATCCTCGGATAATATAGAGATTTTGAAATTAAACCTTTCCTCATTTTAATCAATCGAGTCATATTAAAAATAGTCAATAACAACCAAATGAATAATAGAATATGATGAATATAATGAGAATCGTGATAATATATGTAAAATGGCAGTACACAATACACCACATGCAATAAATAAGTGGTGAACAATGGAAATCTCTTGAAATTAAAAGTGAGATAAGAAAACCCTCACCTCATGTCCGAATTGACCCATTCATTCTTTAACATAATGAATACTAAACTAAAGTTAATTTATACTTTCTTAATAACCTTTTAAATTTTTTTATTCATTTTATATCACTTATTTCAATGTTATAAAAATTATGTAATCATTTAAGTTAATAACGTTCGTTTTGTCGATATTTGTCACTTGAGTCAAAAATGAACACCATATAGTTACGATTTGTTCACATGGTCAAAAGTCCATTATATCCTGAATGATATTAATGATTTAGATATCATATTTATCATATATTCCCACTATATACATGTATTTATTGAAGTATATATCAATTTGGTGTAAGAAATGAAATTCACCGTTTATGGAGACGGTAAACCGTACCTACACATGAACACTACTTTCATTTCTATTTCATATTTTAATGGAATTAAAACAAAATTTTACATAGGTATATTATAATACCAGTATAATATCATATATAATATCGTTAACTCCATCCTTTATACGTCCCACATATGGTATTAACGAGTCATACCACTTTGAGGGGGTGGTAGTCCTCACTTCTTCAAATGAAATTATCACGTTTACCCATAGTGGAATCCTTTAAGGTATACTATAAAAAGAAAAATATTTAAGAATAAAGAGAACATAAATATAATAAATATCATATATAAATATAGTTCCATCGTAATGGCCACCATGAGGGGCGGTAGTAGATAATTGAACAATAATCGTTTCGTAGGGCGTTAACTTTCCATCCATAGAAACATTATGTTCATAACCCATTATATAGAGGTGTGTGTATATGTTGTTCTAATAATTTACATAAAAACATCCTAGTATAATGATGATATTGGTTTTGTAATAAAATAATTGAATAAATTGAGGTTCGGGGTTGGAGATATAAAATAAAAGAAAAAAAGTTAAGATAAATTGTTACGTTTAATTTGGGTAACTTCCTTTGGTTTAAACCAAAAGGACTTATTGAAGTGCCTTCTTCCTATGGTAAGACTTATATGAGGGGGATAGGGATGTAGAGAGCCTAATTTGGTAGTGTTTTGACGATCCTAGAGGACTGATAGGAGTGAGAAATTGGTTACCAGTGGTCTCCTTTTATAAGGTGGAGGAGGGGCTCTTTAGTAATGTGTGAAAATATTATTTTATTATATAAGGATATTCAGTTTCTAAATTTCCCAAAATCATTAGGGTCAAATATAAGATGACTCATGGTCGAAATAAAATCATCCAATTAGAATTGGACATGTTATGGATATTTTATTATTATTTATAATCCAATTTATTTAAATCATTTATTAATGAGGTAAATACTACATCATTATTGTGTCATAAATAATTAAATTTATTCGTTGTCTAAAAATTATAAAAAACACCATAATGTATAAAATCTTTTTAGATTTCCAATTAATATTTATATTCCAAAATATTACTTATATAAAAACATATAATAATTAATTACTAAAAGATTTTTGGTTAGGTCAATTTTTCCTTTACATTAAATTAATTAATCTAAAGTGTCATTTTCATTCATAGGTGGCTCCATGTGGTTCCAAAATCGACCCAAGTATTCCCATGGTTAGTCATTACTCATCGAATAATTTTAGGACATGTGTTAAGGTAATTTTTAATTATTAGAATATTCTTTTTACCTTAAATTACCCTATTTACCATTAACTACGATAAATAAGTCAAAAGTTAATATTCAACCAAAATTAATTTCATCTTATTGAACCACATTTTACTTACTATGGTTTACCACGTGTATCTGATTTATGAAATTAAACTCATAGAATAGGTAAAATTATGTTTTATCCAAATTTCCTAATACTCCTAGGAGGTGGGTAAAAGATGGAAAAATGTTCAATAATTTTTTTATATCTAAACATTTTATAAAATGAATCCAATGAATTATTTTGAATAAATATACATATTATGTATCTATTTTTACCTAAAATAAATTTAATCAAAATAAATAATTATTTAAATAAAAGTCAATTTTAACCAATAACTCAGTGTTTTTTAGTATTCATCAAAAATTGATGTTTCTCATAAAAATACCAAAAATTCATCCTAAGATATATTTGATATTACGAATTAAAAAATGATTTCTATTTTAAAAAATTCAAAACATATATGTTGAATTTAGTAATTTATAATATATTACCGTTTTCAAAACAAATATCGTGTTTTTAAGCAACAATATCTATCAAATGATTGACACTTGTTTATGTCCAATTTCAAAGTGAAATTAATTATAATGGCCTAAATTGTATTAAATTATAAAAATATAATCTAATTATTCTTCATAACCAATCAAATGTATAATTTAATACTATAAATTATTTCTATTAAAAAAGTTGTTTTTAATTAAAATTTAAATTTTTTTCACTACTCACCAAAATATAAAAGTTTTCAGAAAAATACAAAAAATTTATCAAAAATATATTTTTATCTCCCTGTTCTAAAGAATAAATTTATTTTGTCAAATTGAATATATAAAATTGTCAAATATTGGATTTAAAATGGGTTCAACCTCAAAAGGTGGTAAAATTTCATTTTTTGAAAAATAATACCTTTATCTAAAAAATTTAATTTGTTCTTATATTATTTATAAAAATCTCATAATATGGATGTCAAAATTATATGGAGTATGTAAAACTCAAAATGTTGTTAATACTATTCATAACCTCTTTTGAATGTCTAGATTGGTAAGTCATGGTGTTCTTAAACATGGCGTTGCGTGTAATGAAAGTTATTGAATTACTTTGAAGAAATAACGTATTATGAAATCTTGGGGTGTTACATCAGGAATTCATTATACATGTTTCACGATATGTATGCACAAAAAATGATGTTATGGGTGGGTTTTCGGTAATGAAAATTCTATTCATTCTTTGAGTTATTTAAATTGGAATTTTTCATAATGATGAATTAATAGTGGTTAAAATAGGTTAAATTTTCAAGTTTAAAATGGAAGAAATGGGTTACATATGAGATTCATTAAATATGAAAATGTTTTTTCATTTGATATCAATGGACCAATTGTGGGATGGTTGATGGAGATGATGGTTCCTTGGTTTTGATCATGTTGTGATGCATGCGGGATGACTCATTATGAATTCATATAAATCCATCTTATATAAACTTGTTATTGAAGTGTTATAGATCATAAGATGTGTGTTGGGAAATGTAGAGACGTGAAAGAATGAAAATTATTGTAGATAGGATGACTGGATGAAATGGCAAGAAATGTTCCTCCCATAGAGGGAAAAGAGGAACCAATAGTTCTGCGTAAAAGAGTGTGAGAGATTTTACATGAGAAATTTTCACATTTTATATAGTTCAAGGTGACATACCTCAGGAAGGATATATATAATATGTTTGACCTGACACAAGAGTTCAAATTGAAACACCCTCTAACCTTCATTGAGGAGGGTGGAACTGAGGTTGATGAGTTCTTGATTATCTCTATCCTGATGATCTCTAACAATTTAGAGACTCTTGTAGAGAAAAGATTCATGTTGGTGTCTTACATGTTGCGAGGATCAGTGAAGCACAGGTGGGATATTTTGTAACAGGATGATTAGTTAAAGGTCATGGTATGGAAGGAATTTCAGGGAAGTTCATGGATCATTATTACCCAGATACAATGAGTTTGGAGAGGTGGTATGGTTTATTTAGTTGACCCAAGGGATTTTGTCCTTGATAGACAATGGTAGTTTCTTCACCAATATACAATGATTTTTCACAATTCATGTACATGATAAGGAAACTACAAAGAATCATTTTCATGATGGACTTAAATGTGAGATTCAGTGTAATGTTAATATCATTTGGATGAAAATGTTTACTAATGTAGTGGATTAGGATCTCAATACTAAGGGAAATCAGAAGGATTATTTTGATAGAGGGAAGGAGGTTTGTAAAAGAAAACATAGAGGTATGTATTTCTAGTGTAGGATGAATCACTACTATAATGTTAACCAGAGTAATGAGAAACAGAGTGTCAAGGGGGATAGAATCCTTACCAATGGAAATACATGAGTTCTTTTCCATCAGTATGGTAGGTCAGGTAACATTCATAACCATTTTCAATGACCACTGATAATGTGCTGATATATTTGAGTATAATAAATCTATAGTGGTTCTATAGCACGTCACTATATATGGGTAGTGATGGATGAGCTAGACCGAACAAGAGTATGATAAGAGGGTCGTCTACACTGTACCGGTATGGTATTTAGAGTAATACTTATCATGCTAATTGAGGTAGGGGATGTGGTAAATTAGGGAAAGAGCTCCCATATCATTTGGGTGGTGAGACAAATTGGACTCATACTAGATAATAGATAAGATGGAAAATATTGTTTCATGTATCTTAGGCTTCACTTGTGGACATCAACGTTGGTCTAGTAAAAATAATAGGTACTATTCATTTAATTTATATGCTTTATAGCATTTTATTTTATAAATGTTCCTCAATTATTTTATATCATCATAAAAATTTACTAGTTTGAGTTAGAATGTTGTGTTTTTTAGTGGATTTATGATTGTCAACACATGATTGGGTGTATAGAAAAAAGAAATCTATTGATGCAATAGGTGATTCCTTGAAGCTGGTGGATATCATTTTATTTGGAATAATTACATACATCATGTGTCATATTTAGAACTAATTTTCTGTGTAAATTGGGTGGTACTATATCGAACCCACAATTGTTATAACCATAAGATATTTTCCTTCATGTATCCTTATGATGACAGTTATATTCATCGTAGATAATGGTATATCCAAACAGGCCATGCAGTGCCAGTTCATTTGTAACTGGGGGTGATCACCACAATTGTTTTGAGCAGTGTGTGATATGGCATGGGTCTGAATAAAAGGTGTTTTTCACCCATACATGACCAGTTGTAGGAAGGGTTTACTAATAACATCTCACGGAATCCACCTAAGAGAGATTTTGGGAATATATTTGATCTCATGTCGAGAGATGAACTACTTTCAATTCCACCTTACCGTATAACACCAATAGAGATTCAATAGGTTAATACTGATTTTAAATGGTTCATGGAAAATATATTTATCTATACTAGTACAATTCATGGGATTATATGTTTTTATTTTCTAGAAAGGCTGACAAAATGTTGTGTTTTTGTTTTGATTACCGGATTTTAAACAAGTTGACCATGAAGAACTGATATCCTCTTTCGTGTATTGATTGTCTATTTGACTAGTTGAGAGGATATTGTGTATTATCCTAGATTAACATGATCTCTAGTATTCATTAGTTTATTTTTTGACCATATGATATACCATAGAATTCTTTTAGATGACTTTATGGCCTACAACAGCTCATTGTGGTGCTATTCAAGGAAATAATGATCCATCTATGTTTATAGTCTTGATGAACCAAATAATCTTCCAATTCATGTATTAGTTTGTGGTTATTTTGGAGGAAATCATTTTTTAATCTAGGAATCATGTTCTTCATTCCCAACAACATAACATCATCCACAGAACACTGAGATATCATCATCTATATTAAATGCTCTATATGTGTCAATTCTAGATCGAGAAGTTAAATTTGTTAGGCCGCATAATCTATAGGTAAGATGTATTAGTGGAACTAGAGAATGGTTAGGAAGTTTTTTCAGGGGATAAGAACCTGAATGTTTTTGATATCTGAATATTTTTCGGGTATGAAATTTATTATCATATGCTTATCCAGAGATTTTCCCATTTGACAGAATTATTTTTGCATTGAATATTAACTGTATGAATATTGAATGGTCTGAAACAAGTTATAATTCTATCCAATAGTTGAATAAGGGTTTGACTATGACACATAGTTTGATTATACCTCAGCCAAGTGAGAATGATGTTGTTCACTGTGATGCATCGAGAGTTAATCATGGAGTAATGTTATTTTAGGGGGTCCATTTATAGTGTATGGTTCACAATAGTTGATATCACATGAACATAATTTCCCTACGTATGGTCTCTATTTGTCTAAAATGGTTTGTTATTAATGTTTTTCGAGACATTACCTATTTGGGAAAAAAATTACTATGTACACCGACCCCAAATGATTAAAATATTTCTTTTGACAGTGATTTTCAAATAACAACATTTGGAGGTGGGTTGAATATGTGAATTCATTAAATTTTGATCGATTTTATACTCTATGAATTGGAAATGGTGTTGTTTAAGCATTTATCATCAATACATAGACGTAGGTAATCCATGCATATTTCTCTTAGTATAATATGATAAATTTTCAGGTTCACATGTGTATAGAGGTTCAATAGGGATAACAGAAGATGACCCTCATGTCCCTGTAAGTGGAGACCACACATTTGAGATAGATCAAGGATGGGTATTTGTTGGATTGAAAAGGTAGATGTATATTTGTATTAGATGGAACAATACAAGAGGGGGGTGAATTGTATCTTTAAAAAACTGTATAAACACTTAAGAAATAAGTTTAAAAGATCTTAAACTAATACAATTCACACAAAAAAACAAACAACTAAATTTTTATTGAATATAAAGGTGTAAAATGATGTAATACTATATGAAATATTAAGAAATCATATTCAAGATGAATACAATAATAAGAGTAATAAAATAGTGATGGATTCTACCATAAAGCGTATAGAATAAATCGATACAATATGTAACAGTATGATAGTAATTGAAACCATTACAAATGAATATGGAATGAAGAAAGGAAAACTATACAATTCCCTTTCATAAAACAAACAACAGTGGAAATGTAAAAGTATTACAGTTATTTCGACCCAAAGAGAAGGGTAATCCTTTCACCTAGGATAACAGTTCTGTCTTACCCCCACCTTGGTATTCCCCAAATATGATGATTGGTACGTCTGTCTTGTTATCCCCTCAAGCCCTTGATAAGATGATCGGTACTTCTATCTTTCTATCCCTGCAAACCCTCGATTTTGTAGGTAATCAAAACCTCTATCTTTCAAACACTTGAGATCCCTCGATATGATGATCGGTTGGACCGTCAGCCTATCCCTAGTAGCCATCGATCGTTATCACTTTATCGGTTTCCCAAATCAAAAAAAATCACTTATTGAAATAAAAAAAAAACTAAGAACGAGCCATTCACATTTTGTAGTTTCAAGGATTTCGCAAGAAGCAGTAGAGAAGTCACAGTCTGTCTCTCTAGAACATGATATAAGAAAAGTAACACAGTTGTGTTTCCCAGCTTCAAATGACATCCTATTTATAGGCCTCAGTCTCCAATGGTCATATTTCCTCCAACGGACATATTTCTCCAGAAAAATCAGAGGGACTTGGGCACCTAGCATTATAACGGTCATATTGAAACAGAAAACATGACATCATTTTGATTAGTTTATAACTAATTCCATTACATTGTTTTGGTTAAAACAAATGATATATGAAGATGATAACCATGAGTTTGATTAATATAAAGCATGTATTTTTGATAAAGTACCAAAACAAGCATGTAATGAAAGTGAAATGTGAGTTCTATAAGTATTACTTAGTGTAAATTATTGATATCATACAAAGTGATTATGATGCACAAAAGTCAGTACGATTGATAGAGTCAATACGATTGACAGAGTCAGTTCAAGTGATAGAGTCAGTACGATAGACAATGTTAGTATGATTGACAGAGTCAGTCCAATTGAAAGATTCATTACAATTGACAATGTCAATATGATTGACAGAGTCAGTACGATTGGCAGAGTGAGTATGATTGACAGAGTCAATACGATAAGCATAGTCAGTATGATCAGCATAGTAATTTGTGATTTGCAAAACAAGACATAAAAGTCAAAAGAGACCTTTTGACTCAACAATCTCACCCTTTTTGGAAAGCACATAAAATAAAGTAAAAAAAAATACTTTTCTCCCCCTTAGTTATTGAAAACTCTTCTGAATATGAAATTGAATACAAATAATTCCCCCTTAGGTATGTAATTTCTTAATGATTGTATTTTTAGATTTTCATTGATTTATAAGTATTTGTTTAAAACATTTTTCCCCTGATAAAAAAAGTTTCCCCCTTTGTAAAACATTCTCCCCCTTTATGGTTTACGAAAAGAATCGGGTAAACATGAGTTTCCTGAAAGAGTTAGAGAAATGAAATGCAAGGCATCAATCTTATTGAAATTACATGTCTGAAAATTTCTAGAAATGAAAAAATATTAAACTCATTTGTTTTCTCTTACCTTTTCTTTCTTGATCATCTCATGAAGAACGACTTTCATCTTTTTGATTTCTTTTTTGTCTTCTAAGATAGAATCCCCATGTGATCTGAGAAGCACTTGTTGATCGACAAAAGGTGATCTTGATTCTTGATGGTCTCTTCATGAACTCTGATTACTTCTTCAAGAGTATCAATTATGTTTTGAATATTATTGTTTTCTTTGGAAAACATAGAATTTTTCTTCTTCAACAAAACTATATCTTCCTTGAATAAAGAAAACTTAGAAAACTCTGATTAAAAAGCATTCAATATCTCTTGCAGCTGTTTAATTCAAAGAATATCAGGTTTATGAGTATTTGAAAAAAAAATTCATCCTTTCAACAGTTACATTGTCAAGTTTATTGAAAGAAATAACAATATCATTCGACAGCCTCATGAAGTCTTCAACATATATCTCATGATCATTCACTGTGCTTTTTGTTTTGTATGACCACATAGTCATTCTATTGCTATCTTTCTTATGAGTGGCCGAACTTTCCGACAGAACATTCACATCGGCTTCAATTGACCAAAAATTATTTCTATGTTCTCTTATAGAACCAAACTTCTTTCTTTGATTGTCAGTGATGAAATCAATTTCCCCTTCAAATCTATGTAAATAAGGAATGGTCTTTTCAATCCATCTCAAAACATAAAAAATGTAATCACTCTTCATGAGAGAGATTGTTTGTTTTGTATCAGTGTCTTCATCGTACAAGTCCTTTTCATTTGATCAGCTTGAGTCCTCAACTGGCTGTTTTCCTTTTTCATTTTCTTTCTCCCTTTTTTCTTCTTCTACTTTGTCACTGATAACAATTACTTTTTCATTCTGAGAGAATTGAGAACCTTGCTTTTCTTGAGAATAATTTTTATCTAGAGATCCAACAGATTGATCTAGATTTTGATCGGCATGCGGAGTTTTTTTAATACCTTCACTTTTCTTTTGAAAATATTATCCTCTACTTTTCTTTGAGATCTGAAGGAATTCCAAAAAAAATCTCGTTCCTCTTCTTCAACTTCCCGTATTTCTTCCAACAATTGTTTCCCTTTCTATTTCTCTAGAAGACTCTGTACGATAGGTTCTTGATTTAATTCTTCTGTTATTTGAGCACTATCCACCTCAACCAATATCATTATTATAGAGACATAAATGAATTTATCTTTCCTTTTTAAAAGAGTTTTCTTTTTTTCATCTTGAAGGGTATCCTCAACCGTTATCCTCTCGGCAAAAGCTTCAACCGGGTCAAGAACAAACTTCGGATCACCTTCTTTCTCTGTTCTCTTTCTTTTATCCACCAGACCACAACCTCCTAACTATACTTAGGATTCTTCTTTAGATTTGAACTGGTTTGAGGATCTGACTTTTGAGGAGCAAGATCAGTTGGGTTTTCATTTGCAGGTATATGTGTCGATTGATTTGGTGACGATTGATTCAGTGTCGATTCAGCTTCTATATCTTTGATGAAAAGCTTTTAATTCTTATCAAAACCAACATTCAACTTCTTCATCAAACCCTTACTTATCCATGAAGTCTTCAACCCTATAAAATTTCCATTCAATGGAATATTACAGAACTTCATGCTCTCAAGAATGAATTTTGTATGGATAGAGGGATACATGATCAAATGAGATTTGATCGCACCTGGCATTACATTCTTGACTATTTCAAATATGTATCCCATGATATTTACCATTCTCATATTGACAAGAGAGTCTATCATGATGATATCGGAGACTTTCAGAGTTTCTCTATCCCCTTTCCTTGGGATAATAAATGCTTGCATCCAAAGTGTCACGAATCTATTATCTGGAGAAATATGAGCCACTTTCCTCTTCTCTTAATTAATCAAGAACAACGACTTTTAAGCATTTTTTTATTAAACGTACCAACCTCCTCTGGTAGTTTATGAGATAGAAAGAACGAATCACCTTCTCTTCAATAGGAACTAGATCTCGAGACACAAGTTTTTCAACACACAGATGCTACCATCCTTGAAAAAAAAATTCTATTAATTGTATAATCATACGAATCAAATAAATCCCAAAAAACCAACTTTTGTCTGAAAAAGACATTCTCTGAAAAAGTCTTCGAAGACATTTCAGCAGGAGTGTTGGTCGAGGACTGAGACATATAGGTGAAGCCGATTAAAGATTGTACGGAGTCTTAAAATAGGGGCAGAGTGTCACCCCAAAATTTGAAAAACCAGTGTGGGTTTGGGAAGGGGAGGTGTCTTTTATAGGTGAAAAATTGGCCATTGATTTTCTACAGTTGATATTACAAGGAATAAAAATTGACGGAGATGATTAAAAGGGTTTTTTATATATTTTTTTAAAAAACGAGAAACAAAAATACGAAGGAAAGAATGTACCTGCCAGAGAATGTAAGGAAACTATTTGTTTAATAAGAAAAACACAAGCGTATGAAGAGGGAGAATATGATCGGTTGTCAAATCGATGGAAAATAAATTAATTTCCATAGGTTTTCATGTCGGTGGAAAACAAAGACATTAAAATAGGTTGACGTGCCGGTGGAAAACAAAGGCATTACAATAGGATGATGTGCTGATGGAAAACAAAGTCATTACCATAGGTTTTCATGCAGATGGAAAACAAATTTATTACAATAGGTTGACATGTCGATGGAAAAAAAAGTCATTACCATAGGTTGTCATGCTGATGGAAAACAAAGTTGTTACTATAGGATGACATGCCGATGGAAAACATAGTAATTACCATAGGTTTTCATGCCAATAGAAAACAAATTTGTTACTATAGGTTGACGTCCAATGGAAAAAAAGTCATTACCATAGGATGTCATGCCGATGGAAAACAAATTTGTTACCATTGGTTGATGTGAAGATAGAAAAAAAAGTCATTACCATAGGTTTTCTTGCTGATGGGAAAAAAATTTGTTTCCATAGGTTGTCATGCCGATGGAAAACAAATTTGTTACCATAGGTTTTCATGTCGATGGAAAACAATGTCATTACAATAGGTTGAAGTGCTGGTGGAAAACAAAGTCATTACCATAAGTTGTCATTCCGATGGAAAACAAAGTTGTTACAATAGGTTGATGTGCCTATGAAAAACAAAGTCATTATCATAGGTTATCATGCCGATGGGAATAAAGTTGTTACCATAGGTTGACGTGCCGATGGAAAACAAACGTGTTACCATAGGGTGAACTGATGATGGAAAAAAAACATCAAAACGGTAATCAGGCTGACAAGACGACAAACAAAAGATAAAAACTATAACTAAATAGTCAATACGATAGACAGAATAACAAACCAAGAGAATAAACAAATAAAGATCATAAATAATAACAAACACAGTAAGTAAAATGTTCTCCCCCATTATAATAGGAGTTTTTTAATGTAAGGATTAGTGTAAAACAAGAAGTATATATGAATGATTATTTTAATGTAATCATTCCTTTTTTCTGTTTTATAAACTCAAATATATCGGAAGGCAATGGTTTTGTAAAAATGTCATCATGTTGTTCTTGTGTTCCGATGAATTGTAAAATAATATCTCATTTTTGTGTGTGATCCCTAAGAAAGTGATGCCTAATATCTATGTGTTTTTCACGAGAGTGATTTTCTGGTTTTTTACTAAGAGCTATGGCACTAGTATTATCACAAAGAATTTGAGTTTTGGAAAAACTCAATCCATAGTCAGTGAGTGTGTGTTTCATCCGCAACACTTGAGCACAACAACTTCCAGGTGCTACATATTCAGCTTCAGTAGTGGAAAGTTCCACTGAGTGTTGTTTCTTGCAAGACCAAGAATCCAGCGAATCTCCTAAGAAATGACATGTTCCAGATGTACTCTTTATATCCATTCTTAAACCTCCAAAGTCAGCATCTAAAAAACATTTTAAAATAACATCATTTCCAGAAGAGTAAAAAAGTCCTAGATCCATAGTGCCTTTTAAATAATGAAAGATTCTCTTCATGGCTCTAAATGGTACTCTTTTGGATTAAATTGGTATCTTGCACATAAGAATACGGAAAACATTAATTCTTGGTCAACTAGCTATCAGGTATAACAAACTTCCTATCATACCTCTAAAAGTTGTTTGATCTATTAGTTTCCTAGTTTCATCAAAATCAAGTGTATTTGAGGTACCAATTGGAGTGCTTATACTTTAGTTTTGTTGTATCCCTAATTTTTGAGTAAATATTTAATATACATATTTTGAGATATATATGTTCTTTCTGGTATATGAAAAATTTGAAAACCAAAAAAGAATTTTAACTCAACAATCATACTCATTTCAAACTCAGACATCATCAATTTCTCAAATGAATCAGTTTAAGACTGTAGAGTTGATCCAAACATGATGTCATCAACATAAATTTGAACAATCAAAACATTTTTATTTTCCTTTTTTATAAAAATGGATGGATCTGCTGTACCTGTTGGATAATTGTTTTGTAAAAAAAATCATGTAAGTCTATCATTACATGATTTAGGGGCTTGTTTATGGCCATATAGATCTTTGGTAATTTTAAAAACGTGATTAGGATGTTTTGAGTCAAGGAAACCAAGGGGTTGTTTGACAAACACTTCTTGAACAAAACCATTTAGAAAATCACATTAAACATCCATTTGAAATAGTTTGAAATTAATGTATGCTGCAAAGGCAAATAGAATACGAATAGATTCAATTATAGCTACAAGAGCATTTGTTTCTTCATAGTCTATTCCCTCTTGTTGATTATAGCCCTTAGCAACAAGTCCTGCTTTATTTCATACAATGATTCCATTTTCATCACATTTGTTTATGAAAACCCACTTTACACCAATTACTTTTGTTTCTTTAGGTCTTTCAACTAAATCCCAGACATGATTCTATTCAAATTATTTTATTTCATCTTGCATTGCATTAATCCAATCTTCATCACCTAAGGACTCACTTGGGATTTTAGGTTCGAATTGAGAAAGAAAGGAAAGATGTTCTACTTCATTTATTAAGGAATTCCTGGTCCTTATAGGTTGATTAAGGTTTCCAATGATGTTATCACTGGGATGATTCTTTAGAAACAATTGATTTGGGTTTTGTAAAACCTATTCATCAACATATGGTAGGAAATATTCTTGGGTAAAAGTTTCAGAAACACTTTCCTGATCATTTTCCTTATCAAAAGAATTTTCGAATAGTGGGTGATAAATATTTTTAGAAATCACATCCAAGGATGTAGGTTGGGGTTGGTTGAAAACAAAAGGATTAGTTTCATCAAATTTAACATGCAATGTTTCTTCAATAGTACACATGTTTTCATTATAAACTCTATAATCCTTAGAAGATATAGAATAGCCTAAAATTATTCCTTCATCAGATTTTGGTGTGAATTTGTGAAGATTCTCTTTAGTATTTAGAATGAATACTTGGAATCCAAAAACATTGAAGTATGAAACTTCAGGATTTCATCCAGTCTACAATTCATAATGTGTTTTATTAAGAAAAGGTCTGGTTAAAACACGGTTTATAGTATAATAAGCAGTACTAACAGCTTCAGCACAAAAGTGCTTAGCAATTGAGTATTCACTCAACACGGTTCTTTTCATTTCCAGAATAATGTGATTTCTTCTTTCAATAACACCTTTTTGATGAGGAGTTCTTGGAGCTGAGAAATTTTGAGTAATACCTTTCTTACTATAAAAAGTTTCAAAAACTGAATTTGGAAATTCCCACCATGATCACTATGGATAGTTATCAGTGGTAGGTTTTTATAATTTTTATCTTGGTATCTAAATGTTTTGATATAAAAAATTACTTTAGATTTCATTGTTAGAAAATAGACCCATGTAAATCAAGTAAAGTTGTCAACTAAAACAAATACACATTATTTTCCTCCAATGCTTCCAGTTTGTGAAGGGCCAAAAAGATCCAGATGCACTAGCTATAATGAATTAGAAGATGAAACTTCATTAATTTATTTAAAGCTAGTTTTATGTTTCTTTCTAAATTGACAAGGATCATATACTTTTGAATAATCATATCTAAGATATGGAAGTCCCTTTACAAGCATTTTCTTTGAATGTTTACAATATTTTCTTAGGTTGTAGTTTCCTAGTATTATATGCCATACCCATGATTGGTCTTCTATTGCGCTTAAGCAAGGTAAAATTTTCCTCCTAAGGTCTTCTAAGTTAATAGTGTATACATTCTCTTTCCTATGGGAAGAAAGAATGATTTCATACTTGGAATTGTGAAGTAATAATTTATCATTTCTAAAATTGACAAGGTATCCTTTATCACATAATTGGCTTATGCTGATGAGATTGTGCTTAAGTCCTTTAACAAACTAAACATTTGAAACAAGAACTTTACCAAGAAAGACAATATTACATATTCCAACAATTTTTTCTTGAGAATTATCTTTGAAGGTAACCATTCTAAAATTTGTTTTGATGATCTTTTCCAAATAAATCTTTGTTTCTGATAATGTGCCTAGAACAACAAATATACATGTACCAAATATTCTTGTTGGTACACTTCATATTTTCCTGAAAAAGAAACAATTATTTTTTTAGAATCCAAAAATGTTTTGATCCAGAAGGGTTAGACAAAATAATTTTAGGAATCCACATTTGTTTTGCAAAATGAGTTTATGAAATCCTAAAGACTGAGTTCTATTAAGAGAACAATATCTTTTCCAATGTCCACCACATTGACACATAGTACAAAAAGGGGTACTTTGAGGAACAAAATATTTACTACTAAAAACAAATTTAGAATGAGTATAACCAAAACCAGAATGATTCCTTGAAGATCTAATTTGAGAATACATTTTATCAGCATTTTCCTTACCATGGTTAAAGTTTGATAACCATCTTTTCAAGGAAAAAATTTCTGACAATAGTTTTAAAACTATGTTTTTATCCACCAAAACATATGATTTTGAACTAGACTTAGTCTCTATAACATTTTTCATAGAAATTACATTTTTAATATCCGTAGAAAGTTTATCCTTATGAGAATAGACTTTCTCAAGTGTTTTTAAAATACTTTCAAAATTAGATGTTTTCGAATAAAGATCATTAGTAATATATGATACTTCTCTAGTTAAAACTGAAATTATAGAATTTTATTTATCAAACATTTTATTGAGTTTATAATTTTCATTCTCAAATAATTTAGCAATCCTAGACACTTCTTCAAAAGAAGTTAATTTGTTATCTTATGATGATGAACATTCACTTGATGATTCATAATACATATTATCAGTATAATTCGCATTCAAAAAAACATTTGTAATAGCTTCAGCATTGTGTACCATAGACATGAGACAATGATCTTCAATTGGTAATCTGTCTATAAGTCCAAAATTCCATTGTTCTGAGGATTCATATTCTGAAGAATTTTCTGATGAATCACTACCAATTTCACTCCAAGTATCATTTTCCTTCAAGAATTTCTTTGTATTTGTCTTGTAGTACTTTTTCTTTTTTCTTTCAAAATGATTCTCCTTTCTGTCTTTTCTCTTCAGTAAAGGACAATCGGGCCTTATATATCCTACTTTCGTGCACTCATAACAAGTTACATCTGAATCTTTCTAGTCTTTTCTATCCTTATTTTTTAATCTATATAGGAAGTCTTTCTTTCCTAAAATCTTGTTCTTCCTTTGAGCAATATTGGATAACTCATTATCCGAGTGACTACTGTCACTTGATTCTGACATGAAAACTTTCTTAGCTTTGGATCTTGTTATCCTTTCAAGTGTTTTAGCTTTAGATGTTATAGTAAAAGCTACACTTCCATTACCATTTTTCTTCTTATTGAAATTGGAATCTCTATTCATTCTTGTCTCATGTTGTATAAGAGTTTCAAAGAGTTCATCAAGTGCAATCTAGGAAACTTTTCTATTTTCATCAATAGCTATCCTTTTTTACTCCCATTAAGTTGGCATTATATTAGTAATCCTATCTACATCATCAATATCTTTTTCTCCCATGGATTGTAAACTATTCGAAATTGTCATAAATAATTGTTACACTTTACATACTGGCTCACCATAATGAAAAAGAAAACCATGATACTCTGCTCCAAGCACTAATCTTCTTGTTTCTATAACCATCGATGTACCAAAATGTGTGACCTCTAATTTTTTCCAAATACAGTTTGATACTTCACAAGATGATATCTGGATGTATATATTCTTGGTCATAAAACATAGTAAAGTATTATGTACCTTGTAATTTAGTTGATATTCTTGATTCTCTTGATTAGTGAAACCAATGACTTTTTTTTTCAGGAACTTTGTAACCTCAAGTAATAATAATAATATTATCGAGACCAATGTTGATAAAAGATTTCTTCATTCAATCTATCTAGTACTCATAATTGTTTCCATCAAAGATAGGTGGTATAATTGGATTTAGATTGTCAATTGACCCAATATTCAGTCCTTCCATCTAATAAAACAAAATCTTTTCCACTCCACATGTTAGTGTAGTAAATCGTTGACACAGAAATTTGAAAGAAATAGAGCTAGTAATAAAAATTAGTGGAAACCTCTATTTATACCAATTTATGGATTGGAAAAGTTGATTTATATGTGTATTAGATGGAACAATACAAGGGGGGTGAATTGTAGGTTTAAAAACTTTTTTTAAACACTTAAGAAAATAGTTTAAAATATCTTAATCTAATAAAATTAACCACAAAAACTAACAACCACAAATGTGTTGAATATAAATGTATAATGTGATGTTACACTATAAGAAATATAAAGCAATAGTATTCAAGATGAATAAAATAATCAGAGTAATACAATAGTGAAGGATTCTACCATAAAGCGTATATAATCAATCGATAAAATATGTAACAGTATGATTGTAATTGAAATAATTACAAATGAATATGGAATGATGAAAGGAAAATAATAAAATTCCCTTTCTTAAAACAAACAGCACCGGAAATGTAAAAGTATTACAATTATTTGGACCCAAAGAGAAGGGTTATCTTTTCCCCTAAGATAACAGGTCTGTCTTACCACCACCTTGGTAAGCCCTTGATATGATGATCAGTACATCTATCTTTCTATCCCCGCAATCCCTCGATACGATGACCGTTATGCTTGTCCTCCTATCCATGCAAAACATTGATTTGGTAGGTAATCGGCACCTCTATATTTCAAACACTTGAAAGCCCTCGATATGATGATCGATAGCACCGTCTGCCTATCCCCGGCAGCCCATGATCGTTATCACCAGATCGGTTGCACAAAGAAAAAAAAGCACTAATTAAAATACAACAACTATGAAATAGCCGTTCACGTTTTGTTGTTAAAAGCTTTTGCACGAAGCGGGAGAGAGGTCACATCTTTTCTCTCTAGCACTTGATATAAGCAAACTATCATAGTTGTGTTTCTCAGCTTCAAATGACCACCTATTTATAGGCCTCAGGTTCCAACTGTCATATTTCTTCAAACAGTCATATTTCTCCAGAAAACTCGAAGGGACATGGACACATGGCATTATAACGGTCATATTGAAAAAAAACACGACATCATTTTGGTTAGTTTATAACTAATTCCATGACATCGTTTTGGTTAAAACATATGATATATGAAGATGATAACCATGAGTATGATTAATATAAAGCATGTGTTTTTTATAAATGTCCAAAACAAGCATGTAATGAAAGTGAGATGTGAGTTCTATAAGTATTACTTTGTGTAAAGTATTGATATGATACAAAGAGAGTATGATTCACAAAAGTCAGACCGATTGACAGAGTTAGTATGATTGACAGAGTTAGTATGATTGACAGATTTAGTACGATTGATAGAGTCAGTACGATTGACAGAGTCAATAAGATTGACAGATTTAGTACGATTCACAGTGTCACTATGATTGACAGAGTCAATATTATTGGCAAAGTCAATACGATTAACAAAGTAAGTACGATTGACAGATTCAGTATGATAAGCATAGTCACTATGATCATCATATTCATTTTTTAATTCCAAAAGTAAACATAAAAATCAAAAGATAACTTTTCACTAAATAGTATTATGAGTATCCAGAGTTTTTAGGCTTAAAGTAAATACTTTAATGTTGGAATTCACCTTCCAATTTTAATATAGATGAGGATGAGAACATATATTTATGTATTCAAGTTCTAGGGCCTATATGTATGTGTAGGGAGATTATGTGTGAGTTTCGTACCTCGAATTTGGTTGTTCATCTAGGTTTGAATAAAATGAACCATGGCCTACTTCAACCATATTGGTGTCTAGAAATAAAAATTCAAACTGCATGTTTTGTGACACAATGTTACACATATCTGTAGGAGACGGATGAGCTTCAAGGACTAGTGGTTTTCTATATCCATTTACCTTTATAAAAATGGAGTGGGATAATGTTACCATACACATTGTGGGGGTCTTATAAGGATTATCTGAATGAATTATGTTATATGGGTAATTTTTGGACCAATGGAATAGGTATCCCATTTTTTACATAACCATGAAACATTCATAGTTGATCATTTGGGGTATTTTTATGTTCTGGAGAGAGTCAAATTTCACATTGGTGGAAAGTGAATAAATTCTTATCATGATCCATGATTTACATCATTCTTATATCAGGGATTATATAATTCATTTGATACCTAGGTACTTATGAGTATTTATTTCAACCCAAATATAGAAAGGAAATTTGGGCGTATTGTCCAGGTGCTCGAAAACATGCTGAAAGCATGAAACCTTTATTTTGGTGGACCATTGGGAAACCAATCATAGCTAGTTGGGATTACCTATAATAATACCTATTTGGATACTTTTCAAATGGAACCATGTGATGAGCTTCATGGTAGGCCTTGTAGATCATGTCTATGTTGGATGGAGGAGGGAGAGTCGAAGCTTTTAAGACCATGAATCATTCAAGAGACATCAGAGTACGTCCCTTTGACTCAGATATGTATGGATTTGACTCAAATTATGCATAATTTATATACTGTTCAATGTCATTGAGCCCATGAGTTTACAATTGGAGGCCTTGTATTCCTTCACGTGTCATTGTGATTTGACCACCATATGATTCATGGGTAGGTATTGTTAGAACCAATGTTTTTAACCATTTAAGATTGTAGAGAGGACCAGACTGGTGACATATTGATGGTCTCTTCTACATAGGTATAGTGTTATGAATGTTGTTTTCATGTGTCACAACAATAAAAGAATCATCAAAACCCCACTCAGGTAATTGATATTGATGATGTTGTGCTTGATACTGATGTGTACTTTGTGAAGTATTTGATTCATGTTGTGGATCACAATGAGAAGTTGGTGTGGGGAAATATAGTGATGATTGTATGAGTGTTGTGGAAACATGGTCGTGTTTGAAAGGAATCATGGGAGAGGGATGCATATATGCAGGCCTAGTGTGCTGTCCTTTTTACCACATAATCTATGTGATTATTGGTAATACAAATCACAGATGATCTGTTATTATGTGGGGTGATTAAAAGTTCCAAACCATTATGGAAATGTTTCTTAATAATTTTGAGGTATTATGTTACCCTTTTTTTAGTATTAACCATGTTTTTTATTTCTATAGAGTTGTTTTTGGAGAATTTGGTCAATATTGGAAACCCATGGGGCTATACATAGTTTGTACATCTTTAGGGAAAACTGTGTAGTTTTCCCTATGAAATTTTGTACCCAGTTGTGATCCGCTAGAACTAGGCTCACAATTTGACCAAACTGTCTGGACTCTGTCACTAAACCATGCACCCTCAAAACATATGCGGTTTTCATTTCTAGTTTATAGTTTGGAGAACTATGTTCCCACCATGTACTAATCATTTATCCCATATAGTTGGGGAACATGGTTTGGAAAAAAAATTTCCCCACACATGAAACAGTGTGTTAGGGAATTTAAGAAACCAAAGGATTATTTAAAAATCTCCAAACCCTTTGTTTATATCAATAATCTATCAATTTTTACCTAATATTATAAATACTAATTTTGGATGCTCCTTATAAGAATCCAAGTCTCAATGAACATCTTCCTTTGTGAATTGAAGATTTGGTGTAAGGATCAACTTCTCTTTGGTATGTGATTTCTTCCACTTTTAAATTACTCTCTCACATATATTTTTTACCATTTGGGGAGGGTTAATTTTAATTTTTTTCATCAGTTTAGATATTATTTTTTAAAGATATTATTTCATTAGGTCTTGGTCCTCAGTTTTGATCCAATATCTCTTTCAAAATTATGAATTCGACCATTCTACATTGAAATGAAGGTTACTATTTTGTGACCATCTTCAACGATATTGAGGTGGCGGTCCAGTAAAAAAATATTCATAATAATGATCATGATATTGTGTTTTATTTTTGTTATTTGACCCCCATGTTGGTATATTTAAATTTAAATTGAAATAATTATTCTATTCACTTGTGATTATGAGACCCTAAACATATCATTTTGGTCCCAATAGAGATTTGAGATAGAAGATGACTGAAACCCTCGTGGTATTCTAATATATTTGACATTATGATTATTGAATTACAATATGTGGAAATATAGGGTTAATATGATAATTAGGGATACATTTAGTGAGGCTATATAGGATGGTTCATGTATGAGCATATTATGTAATACCCTCTTGTTCATTGATAGGTATCAAACATTGGCTAGCTAAGATCTTGGATGAGGCTTATCTTCCATGCTTGTTCACTATATATTAATCATTATATATATATATATATATATGATGAGGATGAGGCCTAGATACCTTGACACTGCAATGTTGAGATACTCCACTATGGTGAGAATTGTTTTTTTATGTTTATGTTTGGATATACATCATGGGGTATATGTGATTTTCCACAATACCTAAATTATTTTAGATGTTCAAATTATGTTTATGGTTATCTATGTTATACCATCCCTAGGATCTGGTTTATGTATGTTCATTTAGCCAAGGGATCTGTCATACATTGGTAATCCTTCTCAGGCTGTAAATTGGCTCTTTTATGACCTTCTCATGATACAATTATAGTATATATTATTATCCATGAATAATACATTGTATTAGTGACATAGATTTTTTTATAGGGTAGATTTGTTATTCCTATATAGGTATTACTTTATGTATTCGAGTTTATACATGGGACATGCCTTATGTTAATGTTTTGGATCTTGTGGGAGGTTGGCTATGTTATTCCCTCCATAATGTTTGTGGGGTGGATGTTATTCCATGAGGCATATAGTCACAAAAAAATTCATGATGATGATTTAATGGTTCTACCTAGGGGATGATCATAGCAGTGTATACATTATGGTAAATCATCAATGTGACCTCAGAGGGTGCATAATGAAACAGGCCCTTAGGCTACACCATAATTTAACCTATTCTTGAATTGAAAAGATATTTTGTAGTCTGTTTAATGGGGTTCCCCTATACTTTATGGGTCACTTGACCCCATCTCCCAAACCCCTCTTCCCCATAATTTTACCCTCCCATAATTCACTCTTTAAAATCTCTGATGGTAATTTCATAGTGGGCAGTTCAACCCCTACCCTCCCTAGACAACCCACCCCCTCCAGAAACCCCTACCGTCCCACTCCCCCACCTGGAAAACCCACAACCCCCCCCCCCCTCTGGACACCCCCCCCCCACCCCACACCCATGCTGCCCCCTACCCCCCCACCCTGACAGGCCACCCCCATCCCCATTTAACCTTTTCTGTTTTACTCAATTTTTTCCCTTTTCTCTTCTAGAACCCCTCCACGCTACACCAACCTCCCCTCCTCTCTTCTTAGATGGTTATCTTGGACCTAGTGCATGTTTCATTTTTCATAACATGTATTAGAGAGGCTAGGATAATTTTCACATATCTTATTCCTTCTTTATATTAGTGTCTGACCCCCTCCCCTCCCATCATATATTTAAATAGAAAAGTGTCAATAAAAATTGTAAATTTAATGATACGTCCCATGTTGGTATCATAACCAATAACTAACCTGACATTCTTCAAAACTATGATGCACTCATGATCCCTACAGGATATCAATGATACCCTGGGAAAAAATACAACTAATGTGGAATATTTTACCCCAAAATTAGATTAAATTAATAATGATATTTTCCCTAAAACGAAGAAATGTCCCATTCATAAGTTGAACATCTAGGAAAATAATAGATACACAAAAAAAATAAACAAGAAGAAGATATCATAGATTGAAAAAAAAAATCCGACTATTAAAAAAATTAACGTGTGAGTTCTCATTTTATGTTTTCTATTTAGTTGGAAATCTCTTCTTTCACGCACCTCTCCTCTGCCATGATAACACCTCTACCGTATGTTGAACGATACATTCGTTGCGATTTTTCTCCTCTTACTCATTGGTTTCCTCTTGTTATCATGTTATTACTGTTTGATATTGATTTTTATTTTATGAAATATATGGGATAAATGCCCCACTAAAAATTGTGGTTGTCGGTGGTCCTAGATTACGCACTAAATGAATTGCATGTTGGTTGGTTTCTCTTGATATTTTGAATATAAAAATTGGTAATTTACGTATACTGACTAATTAATGAATCCCCCAGGATGATATAACTTATGTGATAACCCGTGAATTATCAAAAATAATTGAATAAGGTATGCTTTGTAAACTCTGAAATTGTGATTGTTTGGTTTGAATTGTGTTGAGATTGTGTGCACAATTTTTTGTTTGTACGGTGTTTCAGTTTTTTGCCTAATTGGTATGCCATTTTTTCCATGTTGTACTTCTTCCACCATTGAATTTCAATCCAAAATATACCCATTTCAATGGAACCACAACATTGTTATAATTGAAATTATACTGAATTATATAAAATCACTTCACTAGAGAACTCTATGAGAAACATTATGGAAACCCTAGTCAAATAACCATAACAACACATGTAATGAATACTTCCACCCACATAAACTCTATTGAAAATCACACAATATATTAGTTTAGTAAAATTGTTCCTGACTAGAGACATTTTGTTTTTAGATAAACACTAAAAACATGGTTTACATCAACGCATATAGGTCACATGTGGGATAATAAAACCTTATTGTGAAATGGATTCTAATAGCTAGTTCAATTGATCAGGTTATGGGATGAGGCGTGTGTTCTACTTTGGTCCTATGTAAATCATGGAGAGGTAAGGGTATTGTTTAACATGGATAGTTATATTGATTATAGTTGGATGATGACCCTAGTTGAACATATTTTGTGTAATTATTTTGTTTAATATTAATATTAATTTATAAAAAATGACGAATATAAACAATGAATGGATGAATGAAAATCCGTTGACAAAAGTGTATGGAGATGACGTGAAAGTCTCTACCAATGTTTACAAAGATCATGCATACGACCCTTCTCAAATACTTTTTCCAAGTTTACGCTGCTGTTATTCAATACATATTAGTTCAAATGAGTTTGATGAACACTATATTTGTCACAGAATATTTCAAAGTTATACAGGTTTGAATAAACAAGGGGAAAAACGAATTTAGGTATTGGCTGAGATAACACTACATTTTATGGATCATCTCATATGATAACAAGCATGAAAAATGAATACGATCATATGGAGGATATGATTACAGATGTGAATGATGACAAAGAGCGTATTAAGGAAATGAAAAGGCCATTTGAAGATAAATTTCATGACTGACCGAAATTGTTTGAGAAGTTAAAGTGTAGGGAAGAGACACCATTGTATACTGGATTCACTAAATATACAACATTTTCAGTCATATCGAAGCTTTAAATCTTCAAAGCAGGAAACAAGTGGAGTGATGCCAATTTTATGGAAAAACTTTTTCTCTTGAATGACATGATCCCAGAAGATAAGGAGCTACCGAGCCAATCATACGATAGAAAATGAATGTTGTGCTCGATGGGTATTATCTATAATAGAATACACCCATGCCCAAATGACTGTATATTGTTTCACAAATACCACAAATAACATAATGAAATGGCATTCAGATACAAGAATTAAATATGGGAAACTGCATAAGCTAGTAGACTCTACTCAATGGAGGAGAATTGATCATGTGTATCCAAAATTTGGAAAAAGGATAAGGAACATTCATCTTATGTTATCTATAGATGGAGTGAATCCTTCTGGTTTTTAAAGTAGTAGTCACAGTATATGGCTGGTTATGTTGCTAAATTATAACTTACCACCACGGTTATGCATGAAATGAAAATAAATCGTGTTATCTATGATTATATTCGGACCAAAACAACCGGGTAATGATATTGATTTTTATTTGGCTCCATTGATCAAGGATTTAAAATTATTTTTGGATTCAGGTGTTACGTTGTACGATGCGTAAAAAATGAGGATTTCACTTTAGAGCCATGTTGTATGGGTTGATAAATGACTTTACTGGATATTGAAATATTTCATGATATATAATTAAAAAAACTCATCGGTTTCCTTTTTGCGAATAAGGTAAAGAGTCAATTGTGTTGAAACATTAATCAAACATTGTGTTTCTTGGAAATCAAAGATTTATACAGAGACAGTATAAGTACCAATATAGGATGACATCATTTGATAGAAGTTTTTAAGATTGTAAAGCACTATATCCACTAAAATTTTATCTATTGTTTGATAATATATAAGATGTGGACACTACTATTGGTAAACCATTATGAAAAAACCATACAAAAACTGGTTGGAAAAAGTGATCAGTTTTTTTTTGAATTTCCATACTAGAATTTTTTGTATATCAGAAATTTTCTTGATGTTATGCTTGTTGAAAAAAAAATGTATATGATAGTTTCATCCACATGTTTCTAAATATACCTAGAGAAACAAAGGATGGAATTATGATTATATTGGACACTGTTGAGATATGAATGTGAGAAGAGTTGGAACCAATGAAGGGTGAAAAACGAACAGTTCTTTCTCCTACTACTTACACTCATTCCAGACCTGAGATATATTATTTTTCAACTTCTTGAATGATTAATGGTTCTAGAGGGTATTTAATCAAATATCAAAAACATCATTTCAATGATCGATTTAAAGTTAACGGGTCTGAAATCGCATGAAATCCATGTTTTGATGCTAGATCTAATTCCAATAGCTTTATGGTTCATTCTTCCCCTGAAGGTCCACCATATATTAACAAAGCTCTATTTCATCTTTAATTCTATATGCACCAATTTTATAGTCCTGGAAAAATTTCCAAATATGGAAAGATAAAATGTCATCATATTATGTGAAATAGAAATGTTATTCCCACTGATAGTCATTGATATGATGGATAATGTGGTGAGATAGTTTCAAATATTTGGTCATGTATATTATAAGTAGATGTAACCAATTGAATGGTATATGATGATTTTGAATGGGTATGTCCATAATTGTTGTTTTCATGAGGGTTGTATTTCAGAGAAATATATTGTTGGGGAAGACATTGAATTATATAATGTATATTTGTATGGTGTGGAAATCATTGGCCTACCTATATCATGTCATATTTGGTAGCTTGAGGATAAAGGAATTTCTAGAAGAGAGGTTTTCAAAATCAATATTACAGATCAAGTGCAGTCCAAACATTATGTTATGCATTATATTTTCAACATTGAAACACATTTTCAAACCCACAATGAAATTCGTAGGAATTTGAATCCATATAGGGCTGAAAATGTATATCACACAAACATAATCGATAGTGTACAGGATACTTTTGGGACCATATTTTAATGAAGTTAGATAAAAATCCAGACACAATATCAGAATGAATTTGATATGTGGCATGTGGAACATGATTTAGTACAAAAAGAGAAGCCTGGGAATCTAGTTTGGTATAGTAGGACTAGTATGCTAGTTATTTGGAAGTGGGATTGTCCATGTTTTACTCCGTATGATTCACCATGACAACACTAAAGAAATATGAATGATGATTTTATACCACTGTAGTTTTGGATGATTCTCCTCTATTGTGACTTGTGCACAGTAATGGATTTGGTTAACAATCCTATACCACATTTCACAGAGATATATGGTACGTATGGTTATATCCCGTGACTGGTGCTAATTTTCTATATTGTAATTACCTTTAGTATATGGTTTTGTATGTTGGGAATTTCAAAAGCATGGGTTTTTTCATTAATGTTTCTTTCATTAAAACTATTCTCTATTTGATGTTGCTATTAAACAATAGTGTTTGTCTTTAAAGTAATTATCTGTAAAATTGTTCATGAATTTATTTAATGATAAAAAATTGCTGGTTTATTTGAAATTTATGATTATTTCATGGAATCTTTTGTCTGGATGGAGACCTAATGGCCTTCGGCTCACATCTTACAAACACCTTTGGTTGTATCTAGATCTTGTTGTCTATTTTTTTCATGTTTAAGAAGGAGTGTAGTTTTGGATGAATGGATTTATAATAACACATTTTTTGGGTTTTGGGGGTGGCGACTTGAGAATGTTTCTCCAATTGTTGCAAGGAGTTTTTTGCTGATGTTTTAGTTTTCATTTTTGTCATTTTCCATTTTAATCTTTGATTTAGTTTTAAAATTAAAATCATTAAATTTCTAAAGTCATTTTTGTTTTGATTTTTCAGGTATGGATTTTTGGGTTTTGTTGGTTATTTTTATACGATTTATTCAAGTAAATCATTCACATGTGTTTTATATGATACATATGCACTTATTTAAGCTTGTTGGGATTAGGAACACCCTTTGGGCCTTACTATGGACTGGGTCAGCTGTAGGATCGGATGACAACCCGGCATGGTTTGTGAAAAAAATTTACCCATGGAAGTCATTCTAATTTGTGTCTTATTCCTTGGGGATGATTCTAGGTATACATGCGCAATATTTATCAAGACCTAAGGGGTAGGTGTGTGAAGTGTGTCACATATCCTTGATATTTCGGTCCTTAGGATTCCATGGGAAGTCCTATATTGTTGTTTTCTTTGTCTTTAGGTATTATTTGGTGATTAGGATATGACAAGGTGAGTTTGAACAATGGTATTCATGAGCACATATGGCCTTCCAGTCCATAAGGATCCAGGGTCATGGTCCTAGAAGGATCTCTGTGATGATGGTGTGTTTGTTATATGGCCACCGACCATATAGTCATGTCACGCACCCACACTCATTCTGTCATGTTGTTCTCCTAGAATCTTCATGAATTCTAGGAATTTCAATGAAAATCTTTCTGTGAGAATTTTGAAAAAAGTGTTCTAACGGAATGGTTGGATTTTCAAAAAATAGGGACAATTAATTTTTATTATTTTCACTAACATATGTTTTGGGGAGATGGGTTTTTGTAACACCCCAAGATTTCATAGTGTGTTATTTCTTCAAAATAATTCTATAACTTGCACTACATGAATCACCGAGTTCAATTGCACCATGACATACCAAACAAGACATTCAAAAGATGTTATGAATAGTATTAACTAAATTTTAAACTAATATATCCTTATAATTTTAGAATCCATATTATGAGTTTCTTAGACATAATGCAAGAACAAATTCATTTTTAGTATTGCACTTTTATCAACTTTTAATAGTGAACCCTTTTTAAATACAACATTTTAAACTTTTTGACTAAATGGGGACATCAAAAATTTAAAATGAAACATCCCAATCTTCCACAGTATGCTTTCCTTTGAATAATACAGTAGCGTGTGTTGTACGAAACTTCGAGTTTTAACACACACCACAACCGATCAAACTAGCTGTTATGAATAGTAATACCTACTTTTTGAAATTTTATCTCTCAAAATGCACTTCATTTTTGAATTCGTAATATCTAATTTAGCCTAAGGTGAAATTTTGGTACTTTTTGGATAACTTTAAAATTTTGATGAATAGTGAAACTTACTAAATTTTAATTAAAAACAACTTTTTTAATCAAAATAATTAATAGTTATAAATTATGGATTTGAGAGGTTTTAAAGTATATTTAGAATATATTTTTACCATTTAATATAATTTTGGTCATTGGACATAATTTTACAATTAAATCAGACATAAACAAGTGTCAATCTTTTGATAGTTATTACCTCTTAAAAACACGCTTTTTGTTTTAACAACGGGAATTAATTTTAAATTAATTTATGCCACTTCTGTGTTTTAAATTTTGAAAAATTGATTCCATATTTGGAATCAGGATGTTAAAATTCTGTAAATGTGTAACTTTTATTTTTAGACATTTTGAATAATTACTTCAGTAAATATTTTATTTACCATGGTTAAGCGTAAATCCGGTAAATAAGGGTTAAAAAATAATATTATAATAATACAAAATTACCCTAAAACGTGTCCTAACCTTTTTGGTTGATACATGTTCGACCATAGGCATCTTTTGGTCGATTTTGGGACCTCATGGTGCCACTTGTAGGTGATAGGGACACTTAATTTTAATTAAGTTAAAATGAATACAAAAATGACACAAGCATATATCTTTTAGAAGAAAAAAAATTTACATAGGGTTATATATGTTGGATTTTCGATTGTAAATATTAATTAGAAAGCTAAAAAGATTTCCTAAATAATGATACTTTATTTATAATTTTTATAGACAAAATAATTTATGTTATTTATGACACAATGATGATACAGTAATTACCATAATAGTGAAAATTTAAAATAATTGATATTATAAATACCCAAATAAATATAATATGAGACTTTTAATGAATTAAAATAATTTTCTAGCATGATATGACATATTATGATTGATTTAATTTACTTTTATGTAAGTAATAATTCTGTTATGAGTTTCAAAAAAATCAACTATTGAATAGTGTCAAAATTGACATAAAAGTGTTTTGAAAACAAATATTATATTATTAATTAATATTAAATTCCTAAAAATCTAATGTTCGGCCAAGAGACTTATATCATTATAGTTGTATCGTTAATGGAACACTTGGGGGTCTCTTGGATGTATATAGTAAGTTTATTAACCATATTATATAAAAATACAAAGAGACATTGTAAAAGTGAAACTAATTAACTTAGAGTTAATACTTAAAGATAAGGTTAATATCAGTACCCAAACCTATCTAAATTCTATTTTTTGAGTTTTTTTCGACCCATCCCCACCTTAAAATTTAAATAATAAACTTTGGAGACATTAAAAACTGAATATGAATTTATTATAAATTAATATTTCTAGCTTTTCCAAAGGTGCCCCTCACCCCTCTTATAAAAGGGCACTCCTCCTTTTCATTTTTTCACACCTTCAAAGCATTTTGGTTCGGCCAAAATCTTCCCAAATACTCTCCCAACTTCCCTCAATAAAAACTAGAGGCCTTATTTTGATCATAAATCCAACCTAAGGAGCCCTTTTGATCAAATCAAAAGGATGAACCCGAAAAAGAGGTAATGATTTCACCACCCTTTTCCAAGTTCCTAACTTCTTCCACTTCTTCTTCCTTTGTTAATACCATTATAAAATAATAACTCCAGTATCATATATATACTGTGATTTTATTATTAATATGGTACAACCATATTCAGTATTATATACATCCCTTGAATAACATGTCACCATACGTGTGTACGTACGGCTTACCGTCTCCACGCCGTCGTGTAATTTGTATTCAATATATTATTATTTGGATGGGTATAATAATGATGTTTAACTCACGTAAATAATAAATATAACATTTTAATGATTCTGTATATATGATATACCATCCATTTATATATTATTTTAATTTAAAAATAACGATATTGTCGCTCGTGCGTACGTACGGCCTACCGTCTCCACGAATGCGATGACATTCATTCTCCATCGTATCCATTCAAGTATAATTTCATTTGATGATTAATAATAGTATATAAGGACTTGATATCATTCTGGATATGATTAAAATACAACCTATCCATTACAAACGTGGCTTACGTAACAAAACATAAAAAATAAAACGAGTAAGTTAACACTCGAAACAACGATAATACTAAGATATTATTAACAAATAAATGTTAAAAGATCATATATGATATCATATGAATTTATATGATTATTGTATAATTTAATAACAATTATTTCACTATTATATAGGAGGTTAACCTACCTCAACCAAGGAAAAGTACAAGGTAAGGGTTTGTTTCACAATCTCTTCATTATCCCAGGTTGTTTATACGTAATAATTTACTAGGATCACTTTATCATCCACATCCATGTTTCTTAGAAATGTATTTCCAAACATTTTTAATATTTAAAAAGAATATGGGTTAATTTCATTTATACCCTTATGTGTTTTCAAAGGAATATTTCCGCCGTTTTCCAAACAAGGCACTTTTTACCTTTCGAAAAATTTAAGGTTAGAATGTTTTTTTAACTTATACGGCGGGTGCAGCTATTTACCGCCATTATAAAATCATAATAGCTTCCCTTGCAGGATTATAAGAATATTTTCAAAGTAAATGTTTTATTTTATAATTATGTGACTTTTAAATGATTTCAAAATGGATATTTTAAGAATTTGTGAAAGGTACTCTTTATCAAGATCATAATTTTAAATGTTTTAAAGATTTATCTTTCTAAATATTTGTAATTAATGTCCATGTTTTCAAAATTAGTTTAAGGATTTATTTATATGGACATGATGGTTTTGAAATGATATTTCTTTTCAATAGTTTCAAAGTGGTATGGGACACTTTGATTCAAAAATCTCTTTTAAATTACTTCCTTTATAAATGTGTGACTTTTCAATGATTTCGAGAAAAGAGATATTTCTCTCAAATAGTTTTGATTTCATCTATGTCCACATACTTTGATGCATTTTACGCTTATTTGAAGTTGATTTATTATGATACAAAACTTCTATATTGTATTGAAGGTTTTTTGATATGTTTGACTGTGGATGTGCTATTTTTAGACCATTCATAGTTTTTGGTGAAAGTATTGACATTCCGTATGCTAGTTTTAATACGAATGTTTATGTTATGTTTAAACCTTTTCATATGGGAATGCATTGGAATTAATATGTGACGGGTGGAGCCCGCTATAGCTCCTCGATGCATCGGTAGGTCTCATGAGACAAACTAGTGTCTTGGCACAAGGCCTTGGCAAAATGTTATTTGTAGTCATGGCACGAGGCCTTGGCTATGTGGTTATGATAGTCTGGCATTATGCATTCCATCATTATGAAAGTGGTTATTGATATTGCACGTGATTATTTCATTAGTAGAATACCAATGTGAATAAGTAAATGGAATTGTTTCATTTTATCTTTTCCATACTGTGTTGAAGATCAAGTTTAAAAGGCTTTTGTTTTGGTTATACATTGCCTTAAATTTTTATGCTTATTTATGAAAGTTTCCGCTATATTGTTATCCTTACTGGGAATTTGAGGTCACCCCATTTCCATGTTTTATTTTTCCCATGATATGAAGAAGTAAATAATGAATGACCTGCAGGGATAGTATGAGGGGATAAGAGTGTGGTCCATGGAGACTATATTGTTGTAGTTTTCATTTTTATGATGTAAAACTTTATGAATATATCTAGTGTTTCCAAGGATACTAAACCAATCGGTCATTCGAGATTTTATCTTTCTTGTGATCATGCCAATGTTATGTAATAATGCACTGACTCTTGGTAATTGGGGTCGGGGCGTTACAGTTGGTATCAGAGGAAGTTTAGTACAAACCTTGGAAGCTAGATTTAGATAAACTCTGATTAGAAAAACATAGATTTAAGATGTACTTTGAGGATTAGTATATAAGAACTTCCTATAATTTTGGTATTGTAGAGATTTTGTGAGTTTTCTGAGAAATACATCCATGTCTGGATACGAGCAGGTAGAGGTGTCTCTGGAACATATGTACCTAGGGGTAAAACCCGAAAACACCGCTTTGAGATAGCCTCAAACGGGAACTGGTGCACGACAACGGGCTTTGCTGCACTCTTGGTTACGACACTCCCGGGGGATATTCTTAGGATAGCTCTCATTTTCTTTACAAATCATTATGAAGGGTTTATGAGTATATACTTCCTCAAAGGAGACATTTTTATTATTATGGATTATATCCATAAACTATTTAATTTATGTTATATGTTTTAAAAGGATGGGATTAGGTATTGTTATTCATAAACTAATCTAATGTATTCCTTTGTTTAGAAATAGAGCCCAGTAGATGGAATGAGAACTCTAGCAATGCACATGATACAAAGAGAAAGAAGGATCATATATTTCGTGGTCTTAATCCAGAATTAATAATAGAAATAGTCTCGCATGTATTATCATCATATGAAGAAGTAATATCATGTGTTGATAAGATAAGTAAAGATTTTACTGAGTCCTATGGCTTTGAAGGGAAGCAAGAGAAGAAAAGGATGGAAGAGAGAAAGATGGATAAAGGGAAGAGGGAAAAGAACAATTTCCCCATTTGTGATAACTGTGGAAAGAAACACCCTGGAACTTTCCGGAAACGAATGGGAGATTGTTATAAGTGTGGAGGAAAAGGGCACAAAGTACGTGAATGCAAGGGTAATAAAATGGTTTCAAATGTACAATGCTTCATTTGCATGGATTTTGGACACTATGCGAACCTATGTCCCAGTCATCAGACTATGCCTCAAATGATGCTATTGGATAATAATCAAGATATGATACTACCACAGATGAAGATGAATGATTAGAGTTCTTATGTAGATTATGTCATTTGAGTGTTGTATCAACAATGTACTTTTTATAATAATAATGTAGTATATAAGGATTGTACTGCAGTACTATTTCATTAAGGACTTGAGATTGTGTGGAACAAAGAAAAGTGACACAATAGCAGGTTAAATTTTTGGAAAATATATGGTTGAGAGAAAGATAAACCATAATATGGTTCTGATACCGAGGCAGTGATTTTAGAATAATACATGATTGATTTGGATAAATTATATTGGATATTCTTGACTACCTTGAAGCTGATTAATGATTTGTATATTCCATCATTGTTGTGGTTTAAAACATTTTTGGATTGATGAAGTATATCCATCATTCTATATGGAATAAGGGAGAATGAATGTAATCAATACGGATTATGGTAATTCAGGATGTTTCAGTGTTTTAAAAGAATATATGATAAAGGTATTAATATGCTATTACGGGGTAAAAAGGATCTACATTATGTTTACCTTCCTTATAAATGTTGGACTTTGAGTTTAGACAGAAGTATTTTGGAAAAATTCTAGTTTGAGATTAATTTTGGATTGCCATAAAAGGACAACCCGGAGGTCGGGCGGCAACCCGTCGCGACCTGCAGGGCCGCAAGACTTGAACTCGTAACCGAAGGCTGACAAGGGTGTATCACCTACCACTGGCCCATGAGATGTCCTGGATTAAATAATGTATTTTTTTTAAAATATCTGGTAGATGAATTATAAATTCTTTTATTTTGGAACCCTATACGAATAGTATAAATAGAATTTTTTTTACATTCTATTATCTTTTAGAGTGAAATATGAGTTTGTGGTAGATATTTATTAAGGGATAAAACTCTTAATTAAGTGTATATCCTTATGATCTTAGCCAATATCATAAATATTTTCCTCAACATTAAGAAAAGGAACTTTGAACAAAAATGTTGTCCAAGATGGTACCTTAAAGCATCACTAATTTATGGATTTGGGATTGTTGGCCTTTTCATAGCCATGTTCTCTACCACTCTCCATCAGATAATTAATGGTTAGATTTCTCTTCCATATCCATATTTTACTACATGGAACCCTAGTATGTGTTATTTTCGGTAATCATCATACTTTCCACTCTTTATTTTAAATAGAGGCCTCATTAATTCATTTTTCTATGTGGGATTTCAACTAAGATATTTTGAAACGTCAAAAATGTGTTATCCCAATACCCTATGTTTTGTTGAACCGATGGTATTTCAAATAATCATAGATTCATGAATTTAAGGACCTCAATTTTATACATGTTTGTGATTGATGACCTCAATCACTACTTATAAATATTTACGTTTTTCCTCCAATTATATGTCTCTAATTTCCACTATTGTTCTCCTAATCGAGATCATAATTTGGTGGTGACCCTTTCATTTCTCTTTTCCTCATATTAAGATTAAATTTTAGTAACCTAATTTCTGATGTGGGTTTTCCCACAAATATATTTTCTATTTTCAACCTTTTATTTTCGAAGAACAATTTCAAATTGCGAGGATGCAATTTATTAAAGGAGGGGAGAATGTAACACCGCAAGATTTCATAGTGTGTTATTTCTTCAAAATAATTCTATAACTTGCACTACACGCAACACCGAGTTCAATCGCACCATGACTTACCAAACAAGACAATAAAAAGAGGTTATGAATAGTATTAACTAAATTTTAAACTAATATATCCTTATAATTTTAGAATCCATATTATGAGTTTCTTAGACATAATGCAAGAACAAATTCATTTTCAGTATTGCACTATTATCAACTTTTAATAGTGAACCCTTTTTAAATACAATATTTTAAACTTGTTTACTAAATGGGGACATAAAAAATTTAATATGAAACATCCCAATCTTCCACGGTACACTTTCCTTTGAATAATATAGTAGCGTGTGTTGTACGCAACTTCGAGTTTTAACACACACCACAACCGATCAAACTAGCCATTATGAATAGTAATACCTACTTTTTGAAATTTTATCTCTCAAAATGGACTTCATTTTTCGATTCGTAATATCGAATTTAGCCTAAGGTAAAATTTTGGTACTTTTCGGAAAAATTTAATATTTTGATGAATAGTGAAAATTACTAAATTTTAATTAAAAACAACTTTTTTAATCAAAATAATTAATAGTGATAAATTATGAATTTGAGAGGTTTTAAAAAATATTTAGAATATATTATTACCATTTAATATAATTTTGGTCATTGGACATAATTTTACAATTAAACCGGACATAAACAAGTGCCAATCTTTTGATAGTTATTACTTCTTAAAAACACGCTTTTTGTTTTAACAACGGGAATTAATTTTAAATTAATTTCTGCCACTTCTGTGTTTTGAATGTTGAAAAATTGATTTCATATTTGGAATCAGGATGTTAAAATTGTGTAAATAGGTAACTTTTATTTTTATACATTTTGAATAATTACTTCGGTAAATATTTTATTTACCATGGTTAAGGGTACATCAAGTAAATAAGGGTTAAACAATAAAATTATAATAATACAAAATTACCCTAAAACGTGTCCTAACCTTATTTTTTGATACATGTTCTACCATAGGAATCTTTTGGTCGATTTTGGGACCCCATGGTGCCACTTGTAGGTGATAGGGACACTTAATTTTAATTAAGTTAAAATGAATACAAAAATGACCCAAGCATATATCTTTTAGAAAAACAATTTTTACATAGGGTTATATATGTTTGATTTTCGATTGTAAATATTCATTAGAAATATAAAAAGATTTCCCAAATAAGGATATTTTATTTATAATTTTTAGAGACAAAATAATTTAATTTATTTATGACACTATGATGATGCAGTAATTACCATAATAGTGAAAATTTAAAATAATTGATATTATAAATACCCAAATAAATATAATTTTAGACTTTTAATGAATTAAAATAATTTTCTAGGATAATATGACATATTAGTATTTATTTAATTAACTTTGATCGAAGTAATAATTCTGTTATGATTTTCACAAAAATTAACTATTGAATAGTGTCAAAATTGACATAAAAGAGTTTTTAAAACAAATATTATATTATTAATTGATATTAAATACCTAAAAAATCTAATTATCGGCCAAGAGTCTTATATCATGATAGGTGTATCAGTAATGGACCACTTGGGGGTCTCTTGGAGGTATATAGTATGTTTATTAACCATATTATATAAAAATACAAACAGACATTGTAAAAGTGAAACTAATTAACATAGAGTTAATACATAAAGAAGAGGTTAATATAAGTAACCAAACCTATCTAAATTCTATTGGTTGAGTTTTTTTCGACCCATAACCACCTTAACATTTAAATAATCAACTTCTGAGCCATTAGAAACCGAATATGAATTTATTATAAATTAATATTTCTAGCTTTTCCAAAGGTGCCCCTCACCCCTCTTATAAAAGGGCACTCCTCCTTCTCATTTCTTCACACCATCAAAGCCTTTTGGATAGGCCAAAATCTTCCCAAATACTCTACCAACTTCCCTAACTACAACCTAGAGGCCTTATTTTGATCATAAAGCCAACCTAATGAGCCCTTTTGATCAAATCAAAAGGAAAAACCCGAAGAAGAGGTAATGATTTCACCACCCTTTTCCAAGTTCCTTTCTTCTTCCACATATTCTTCCTTTATTATTACCATTCTAAAGTAATAACTCCAGTATCATATATATACTGTGATGTTATTATAAATATGGTAAAACCATATTCAGTATTATATCCACCCTTTGAATAACATGTCACCATACGTGCGTACATACGACTTACCGTCTCCACGTCATGGTGTAACTATTATTCAATATATTATTATTTGGATGGGTATAATAATGATGTGTAACTCATTTAAATAATAAATATACCATGTTAATTATTATTTATATATGATATACCATCCATTTTTATATTATTTTAATATCAAAATAATGATATTTTCACTCGTGCGTACGTACGGACTACCGTCTCCATGAACGCGATGAGATTCATTCTCCATCGTATCCATTCAAGTATAATTCTCATTTGATGATTAATAATAGTATCTAAGGACTTAATATAATTATGGATATGATTAAGATACAACCTATCCATTACAAACATGGCTTACGTAACAAAACATATAAAAGAAAACGAGTAAGTTAACACTCGAAACAATGATAATACTAAGATATTATTAACAAATAAATGTTAAAAGATCATATATGATATCATATGAATGTATATGATTCTTTAATTATTTAATAACAATTATTTCACTATTATACAAGATTTTAACCTACCTAAACCAAGTAAAAGTACAAGGTAAGGGTTTATTTCACAATCACTTCATTATCCGAGGTTGTTTATACGTAATAATCTACTAGGATCTCATTATCATCCACATCCATGTTTCTTGGAAATGTATTTCAAAACATTTTTAATATTTAAAAAGAATATGGGTTAAATTCATTTATACCCTTATGTGTTTTTAAAGGAATCTTTCCGACGTTTTCCAAACAAGGCACTTTTTACCTTTCGACAAATTTAAGGTAAGAATGTTTTTTTAACCTATACGGTGGGTGCGCCTATTTACCACCGTTATAAAATCATAATAGCTTCCCTTACAATCATTTAAGAATATTTTCAAAGTAAATGTTTTATTTTATAATTATGTGACTTTTAAATGATTTCAAAATGGATATTTTAAGAATTTGTGAACGGTACTCTTTATCAAGATCATAATTTTAAATGTTTTAAAGATTTATCTTTCTAAATATTTTTAATTAATGTCCATGTTTTCAAAATGATTTTAAGGATTTATTTATATGGACATGATGGTTTTGAAATGATATTTCTTTTCAAAAGTTTCAAAGTGGAATGGGACACTTTGATTCAAAAATATCTTTTAAATTACTTCCTTTATAAATGTGTGACTTTTCAATGATTTCGAGAAAAGAGATATTTCTCTCAAATAGTTTTGATTTCATCTATGTCAACATAATTTGATGTATTTTACGCTTATTTGAAGTTTATTTATTATGATACAAAACTTCTATATTGTATTGAAGGTTTTGTGATATGTTTTACTGTGGATGTGCTATTTTTATACCATTCATAGTTTATGGTGAAAGTATTGACATTTCCTATGCTAGTTTTAATAATAATGTTTATGTTATGTTTAAACCTTTTCATATGGGAATTCATTAGACTTAATATGTGACGGGTGGAGACCGCTATAGCTCTTCGATGCATCGGTAGGTCTCATGAGACAAACTATTGTCTTGGCACAAGGCCTTGGAAAAATCTTCTTTGTAGTCTTGGCACGAGGCCTTGGCTATGTGGTTATGATAGTCTGGCATTATGCATTCCATAATTATGAAAGTGGTTATTTACATTGCATGTGATTATTCCATTAGTAGAATATCCATGTGAATAAGTAAATGGAATTGTTTCATTTTATCTTTGCCATACTATGTTGAAGTTCAAGTTTAAAAGGCTTTTGTTTTGGTTATACATTGCCTTTAATGTTTATGCTTATTTATGAAAGTTTCCACTATATTGTTATCCTTATTGGGCATTTGAGCTCACCCCTTTTCTATGTTTTATTTTTCCTAGGATATGAAGAAGTAAATTATGAATGACCTGCAGGGATAGTATGAGGGGATAAGAGTGTGGTCCATGGAGAATATATTGTTGTAGTTTTCATTTTTATGATGTAAAACTTTATGAATATATCTAGTGTTTCCAAGGCTACTAAACCAATCGGTCTTTCGAGATTTGATCTTTCTTGTGATCATGCCAATGTTATGTAATAATGAACCGACTCTGGGTAACTGGGGTCAGGGTGTTACAATTTTTTTTGGAGAAAATAATAGTTAAAAGAGGAAATGGATTAATAAGATTTTATTTTCTTAATTTAAACATTTGGGTTTTTGAAATACAACTTTCAGAAAGCATGGGTTATTTTAAAAATAATTTTTGTTGAAAAGTCTTTGAATATAAAAAATAAGGTTTTTAAATTACTTTTGAATGCTTTGTGTTTTCTGAATGTGTTTTCTAAAATTATAAAGGTATTTTTATCTTTATGGACAATAGAATATGAAAAAATCATTTGGTAAATTTTTTTAAATGAAATTTTTTTTTGGATTATTTTTGGAATGAAAGTGGGTGAGTTTTTAATCAAACAGTTTTGATGAAATGAGGTTTGTTGAGATACTGAAAAAAAAAATTGATTAAATAAATATATTTTCATGGAAATTCATGTGATTTTATTTTCAATCATGGTAAAATTGTTTGATGTTTACAATTTCAAATTCATTTTTGGACTTTTTGGTTAGTGTGACTTGGAGAATTACATGAATTTTCAATTCAGTTTAATGTTTCTTTGGAAAATATTTTGTTTTTAAATCATTTGGTGTTCTGATGAGTGCTCACATGCATATTTTATATGTATATGTTCATGTATTCCTAGTATGTCATGGTCTATAGATGCCCATGGTGGTACAAAAATGGTAATGTAAGTGAGACTCCATGAAGCACCATTGGTGTGTGTGAAAATCCCCCATGTTTAATTTGTTTTATTTCCCAAAATCATTTTAAGTTTGAAAGTGTAGGGTTTTTTTAAGACAATTTTTATGTCTTTTTTAATATGTCATAGGTATTTTTTAATTTGTTTTTATCTTTTCAAGATCTATAAGTGATACTCTTTTAGTATCTTGTGTGCTGACTCTATTTGAATCATGGTCATGAAATGGTGTCCTTGAGCTGCTTTCTGTCTGAGTTGGTGTATGTTCTATGTGGTGTTTTAGATTCATGTGATTGTTTTGATAGAGCCTGCGGTTTCCGTGTTCTTTATGTTCTCCCCCATATTGATGTGATGGATGTTGTGGTGTGGATATGTATGGTTCTCCATTGGAACGATTTCTAGTTGATCATCCTAAGGATTTCATTTTGGAGTTTTAGAAGACCGATCCACCTTTTCAATGATTCCTCAACCCTTCAGTTGGAATAGTGAGATGTTTGGGATCCATATGGGATGATTTCTTGTTGTAGTTACTCCATTTAATGAGGTATTATTTCTCATTGGTGTTTGTTGTGTTTCACTGTAAGTCCTATTCATTCTTTTCTCATTCGGAGTGCGAGAGAATGGTTTTCTATAACTTTGAGTTCATGTTTGGGTGAAGGGTGTGTTGTTTAAAGAAGTGAGTTTCATTTTGTTTTATAACAATTTTCTTCTTCTTAGGTGTGTTATATGGATTTTGGAAGAACTAAAATAAGGTGTTTTGGTATAGGGATTAGAATATATTGACAGCAAGGTAGTATATTCTTCATACATCAGTTCACCATTAATATGCCTCAGAGTGAAGGTAGCACATCATTAAGATCCCCGAGGGTTTATGGAGTTTTTCGAAGGTTGTTCCTTTACCATTATGGTGAGTAAATTTATGTTTTTTATTACCGTTTCTCATCACAGTTAATTTCTTAATATTTCATAGAGTATGGTGGAATTACCCATCACACGGTGTCTATGGTTATGCCTTCTTTGATTAAAGTTCCCGATCACAATTCATTTGTGGACTACCATATGATTCATCTTGGTCTTGGATTTTATCCATCCAAAAAATAAGAGTGCTTGGTAGTTTTTTGTTGTTATTCATGTGGTCCAACCATTAGTAAATTCCATCACATTCCCACATGGTGGGGGTTTTGTGTCCATGCGAGGAGTTTCGGTTTAGTTATTTTCCCCTCTATTCTAAAGTGGATGGAATAAATTTTCAAGTTGTGTTCCACTTATCTTGGGCTGGTTTGTTTTTATGGGAGTGTTCTGGTTGCCCGGTTTGGAAAATACTAGGTTCTAGTCCATTTCAAATCCCCCATTGGTTAGTGTTAATTTTTTATTAATATTGGGAAGAACCACTACGAGTCTCGTTGGGTTTTCTTTTTAGTGTTCTTCAGGTTCTATTTGTTTTCAAAAGATGGGTAGTCTGCACTGGCCTCCCCTATGTAGGTTATCTATTTTGGGTTTGGGTTTCATTGATCAATCTGATGTGGATTATTTAAAAAGAAATTGATTTCATAGATTCCTTTTCAGTTTCTATGGGCATTGGGTTTCTTTGGATAAGGACCAATAGTCTGGTTTTGGATTGGTTGTGAATCTGGGGGTTGAATTCCTCTATTAATACTTGGGAAGTAGTTGTGGGTTGTTATTTTGTTTTGGTTAAGAGTCTTTAGTTCCATATATTGTGATTGAAATTTTCACTGATTAAGAGGATTGATCGTGTTGATGATGATTCTCTAGGTTTTGATCCATCAGTTGTAATGTTTTATGTAATTCCAAGGGTGGAAAGCATTAATGGTGGGGTGAATTCTCACACTCGTTTTTTTCATGTTTTTGTTTATGTTTTAGTTCATTGGGAATCCCATATTTTTCATGAGTATTCGGTTTTAAAAATGTTTATTTTTTATGTGTTTATTTTATAAAGACTCTTTATCATGTTTGATCCATGTTTTTTTGTTGTTTTTATGAGAAAACAAGGATGTTTGGTTTAATAAAGAACAACACACTATTGGTGCATGGTTTGATAAACTATGCGTCCGGACCCAAGTAATTGTGTTTTAAGTATAAAACTTAACTCATGGCCAGTTCATGGGCATGTGGTCGCATAGGAGTATCCATAGGGTTAGTCCTTTGTCTACCACATTTTTTGGCGCACGATTTTGTGCACAGTTTGGGGAACGATTTAATAATACCATGTGGGATAAACATAGGAGTCTTCCCTGAATTAAAATTCTACAACTTCCACATTCCCCCATATGATTTCTAGAACCAAATACCCATAAATCACCCCCACGTAGTTCATCTAGACATATATATCCCTCTCCCTTTCCACCCAATCCATTCCCCTCTTCCTTCGTAGTAAATCTATGATATCTTCCAATAGAGGCTAATTTATTCAAGATAATTCATCTCATTTCTCCCCCCTCTTATTTTATCATTCATTTTATTTTTGTATTTATCTTTTACACTAGTCATGTTAAACATAGGGTTCTATTTTCCCATGTTTTTATGGGGTTTGTTTTTCATTTTGTGGTGTTCCTCATAAATCTAGGGTTTTTGAACTCTCAGTAAGTGATTTCGGGTGCGTGTTTCCATTCCACCATGATTTTGATGTAAGTGATTCTATTATTAACCATTAATTGTTGAATTATTATTACATTATGTTTAATTTATCATGTTTTTACCCTTTTATGTGGTGAGACTGTTTTATTAAAAATTATTATGTTGGAATTAGATTTTTAAGTTTCACTTTTATGTGAATATGGGTGTTTCTCATTTGTAGTCTCTTGTTGTGTCAGTTTGAATGATTTAATAAATTATGTAATTGTTTTATTATTTTTTGAAAGGTATGCAAATTGTATTTTGGTATGGAGTGTTTATAAATTTTGTTTTAGAAGAGAATTTTGGGTCCATTTTTTGGGTAAAATCTTTTTGGTTTTCTAGAAAATTGTTTCATAAATTGTCAAAATGATTTAGTAAATTGGGTATGTGTTATGGAGAATTTATTTAATTTTTTTGGTCCTTTTTCCTTTCTATGAGATTTCGGTATGTATTTCAAACAGTTTATATAAATTGGTAAATGGAGAAAATTATATTTTGGTAGAGTTATGATGTGAAGTTTGTTTTAATGTAGCATTTCAATGCGAAATTCGGTGTGTTTTTTGTTTCGACTATTGGGCAGTTAATTTGAAGAGTTTATAAATGTATAATTTTTTTATAAAATTTCATATTTGGTGAAAAATTGGTCTTTGATTTCTTTGAGCATGTGTTTAAATTTTTTGAAGTGGAGTTTTTATGTATAATTGGGTATTTCTTGGGTGCAAACCCTTGTGTGCCGCCTGATGTAATTTTATAAATAATTCTATTAGATTATCAAACTATGTGTGGGATAAAAATTGATTTTTGATGAATAATTTTTGTGAAATTAATTTTAAATGTGGGTTTCATGATGGATTTTTGTATAAAATAATTGGGGTTTCCAATAAGATTGTTCAATAAATTGTTATAATTGTTTATTGAATTGATTAAAATCTGTGAAGAATATTTGGGAAATGTTTTTGGTGTGTGTATGTTTTAAAAAATGGAATCTTGTTGTTGAATGTTGGAATGGGATATGTGATTCTTTTTTTGGTTTATGTCATTAGGAATTGATATGATATGTGGCATTTGGAACATTATTGAGCACAAAAAGGGAAACACATGAATCTTGGTGGTTAGACTAGGACTAGTATGCTTGTGACTCAGAAGTGTCCTTATGCTGGTTTCAATTAGCAAGATTGATGATGATAACACTAACTAAATATGAATGATGATTTGAGACCACTAGAATTTTATAATTTTTTCACCTCAAGTGGATCATGCACAAGATGACTATCGGTCATTGTTGTTGTAACACATTTCACTGAGATAAGAGGTACATTTGGCCCCACTGTTTTTAGTACGTAGGAATATTTCCAATGAAAAGATCCCATTTTCTATATCACACAAACCGATGACATATGGTATTGTTTTTTGGGATTTTAAAATTCATAGTTCTTCTCTTTAATGTTTATTCTTCAAAATTTATATTACTTTTCATGTGGCATTTATGTAATGATTTTTCTTAAAATTTATTGTCCTTCAAATTGTTTGAGTATTTCCTTCACTATAAAACTTGAAGGTTTATTTTTTATTTAATTTTGGTGCATGAATAATATTATATGTATGGTAACCTACTACGATTTGGATCACACCCTACAAACACATTTGTGTGTATGTAGATCTTATTGTCTATGTGTTTCAGTTACATGCATGGTGAGTATTATTGGCCGATTTGGTTTCTAGTGACAGTGTTTATGGATCATGGTGGTGACATGAGGATGTCGATCATCTTATTTCATGGAGGTTTTGTGCAATGTTTTAGTTTCCCATTATGCCATGATCCTTTTTAGTCTTTATTTTATTTGTAATCATAATATCTGGAAATCTATAAAGGAATGTTTTTTGGATTTTCTTTATCTGTATTTTTGGGGATTGTGGTAATTTTAATATGATTTATTTTGTTTATTTGTTGACACATGTTATATTTGTTACCAAGGCAATATTTAAATCCTGTGGGAATTGAGATTTCCCTTTGGGCCTTGCGGCGGACAAGGTCTAGAACTAATTTGGATAACGACCTGGCATGGTTCGTGACATTCTGATTAGTACCTAAATAGACATCATATTTATAGTACAGGATAAACTGAAGTGGAAAATTCTAGATGTCTATGTTGAGATTCGAGATGGAGAATGGATGAGGAAACCAAACATGTTGTCATGACCCATTGGGAGATTCAATTGTGTATTTATTTTTGGTATTCATTAGACACATTATACTTGTGTGGAATGAGATATTTTCTTATTTTGTTTATGGTAATATTCTTTATTTTGGATTATAATGAGATGGTGGTCTTTTTTAGTTTACATTATTACTGATTTTTTTAGTTTCACTATTATTTATTTATTTATTCTTTTTTTACATTGATAATGTATGTATATTCATCCCACGATACATATTTTACCCTCACATCTTATTGGATGCCTCTAGAATATGGGAAGGTGTTATTGGGTTCATGTAATGAAGCTACTCGGGGCACTGACATGTGGCACCAATGATGGGACATTATATTTTGATTCATTATCTTAAGGCTTAGTACTTAAAAATTACATTAAATCTTATTTTCCGTACAATATATAATTTCATGGTGTTAATAACATTAATTTTATGGAAATATGTTAATTTCTATACTAAACTTTGTGACTTTTATCTTAAAATTTTCTTTTAGATCATTTAATGACATAATTAAATTTAACTAAATATGTTAAATACACCCATTGAAAATATCTTCCTGGCCATCAATACCACAAAAAAGGGAAATGGAAGCGCTACCTTTTATCTGCGCTAATAAAAAATCACTGATAAAGGGGTGGGTCATTATCATCACTAGCTAGATGCGCTGAAAAATTTTATTTTATTAATTGGTATATAATTATTCTATTTATATTAAAAAATAATGTTTATTCAAATATATTAAATAAAAAAATTTATAATTAATATTTTTTTAATAATTCAAAAAAAAATATTGTTTTAATTGAAAAAATTATTTATATGATTATAATTATATATATATATATAATTATATAATTATATGATTATAAAAAATTACATTATATAAAAAATATATTTTCTAGATGTATTATATTTATTTTTGAATTATTTTATTTATTATATTAATTGATTATATTTGTTATATTTGTTATATTTAATATATTTAATATATTTAATATATTTATATTATTTATAATATGTAATACATTTTAATATATATATATATAATTAAAATTATTTAATATATGTATGTTTTACATTGAATTTTTTCAACAAATATATGCGTATATGTTATATTTCATAGGCATGAATGTTCATTTGTACATTACATGATGTGGTATATTGATTAATTTATAATATTACCGATATAACCTATATATTTTCATAAAAATGTACTTATTAAATTACATTATATATAGTTAAATAATAAATAAATTCAATTATATTTTAATGATATATATAAACTATTCTAATACACTATTAATTATAATTTTCTTAATATAAATTTATTAACAATTATATACAAATACTAATAAATATATAAAATTTATGGTAATAATTATTAATAAATAAATATATATTTATCATATATATCATTTTAATTAAATATATAAGAATATAAATAAATTATTCAAATTATACCATTAGTAGTGTTTTTTTAGCACCGATATAGGAATATATATTTCATCCCTTAAAGGACTGATAAAAGAAGTATTTATCTATGCTATAATTTTAGCGCTGATAAATATGTGTATTATCAGCGCTTTTTGAGTGCTTCTATTGATATGTTTTATCAACCCTTTTATTTTTCCACTAATTAAACAATCCTTTATCAGTCTTTTTAACTAGAATTGATAATTGATCCCGAAGTTTTAATAAAATAACCCTATCATGCCCCTCCTCTGTCACACCCATTCAAGCCTATGCGGAAGATGAACACTCTGTCTCTACCCCTCTTCTACCGCAACCCCCCCCCCCTCAACCTCCCCCTCTACTGCTACCTTTTCCTCCTCCTCCTACGTGAATGTCCTCCTCCTCCTCTTCTGTTTCCCCCTTCTCCCCTTCCTCCTCCACAATCCCACCTCCGCGACAACCCTACTTTTCCACCTATGTTGCCACCACTACCTCCTCCTCCTCCTACTCCTCTAGCCACCGAATCATCCACCTCTGTTGTGGTTGCCTCCTCATGTGTTTTAAAAATGGATGATGGTTTTTTATCGAGTCTGGATGAGTTTATGATATAGATTCTAACCATTATTAAGGGGTCAACTCCACTTTGAGGTTGGTGGTTTCAAACCATTTCCATTGTTTTATGTATTAGTTCATGCATTGTGTGATATATAGTCTTTCAACCCTTGTGTAGTTGGAATTATATCAACTCAAATTGTTTTTCTTTAGCATATGTATTTGAAAAAACATATAGGGATGTTATAAACCCTCTGAGTATTATGCATTAATTCAACAGCCATCAGTGTTTTTGGAATAAATTAGAATATGTAAAACTTTACATTAAAGATCCCTTGGGGGATTCCCTTGTGTTATACTTAGATTCATAGGTCCTTAGTTTATTGTCTTTTTTCAACACTATATATGGGATAAGTGTATTACTGAGAGATTCGATTTTTATTTTTTTACTAGGCTGTTTTAATTAACCACCTAAGAGTAAGTATGTTCGTTTTGGGCTATGTTTTATCATTACATGTGATGTAGACTAATTCAATGGAAAACATCTTCCATGTTTGAAAATTAAATTAAAGGTAATTTTGTTATATATAACCAATCGATATTCCCCCTATGTATAAAATAACATAGAGGGAACAAAATAGGTTCCCTTAAACTCCCTTGTATAAGAGATGTGTGGATTATGTGGGGGCAGTGTGAAACTTCATCCAAATGGAACATACTATTTCCTCATAGAATTTTTGACTTATTTGACTAACTTCTGGGATGTGTGTTCCTCCCCTATCTGACTTGTAATATCGAAGTGGGTTATAGCCTATTTTTGGATTTGGATATGGGTTTTTCATGTGTGGATAAAATAATCATAAACTTTGAGTGAGTCATATGTTAGGAAAACCTAGTTATGGATTATACCTTAGTGTTCGTAAATTATTCACACACCTCCTACATCACTATTACCCCTTACTCCTCTTCCGATGTGACCGTCATCCTCCTCCTCAGCCACCACTTCCTTCTCCTCCTCCTACAATGCGATCACTCCTCCATTGCAACCCTGCTTCTCTTCCTCCACAGCTGTTGCCACCTCCTCCTCATCCTCTTCCTCTGGATTCTATCTTAACGTCCTCCAACATGGATACCTCTCCTCCTCCTATGTCTCCTTCTCCTCCTCTTCCTTGCATGGTCCCCTTTTCCACATGCCCTTCTCTAGTGCGCCCTCCTCATCTGATGACTATCCCTAAAGCCTCCTCTATGGCACAGAGATTCCACCTGTTAGTCTTCTATGTAATGAATTTTTACTCTTCTGTATTATAAAGACAATTGGTCTGTAGAGTTGGGTCTAATGTACTCTATAGTGGTATTGTTTCATTTTTTTAATTACTAATAGTCATGGATGAAATTTTATGAATGAGATTATGATCAATCATGTTGTAAGGGTTATGGGTGGAGGTTTATGTCAGGGAATAGTTGTTGTAATCACATGGAAATGATTTTCTTATCGATTATTAATTTTGGTAGAGTGATATTTATGTGAATTTTATTAGTATAGAGAATTCCTTTACTAGTGATTTGGATATTCTAAGATGTGGTTCTTTGTGGTAGTATTGAATAGTGTGATTGGGGAGATTACTCGGTGGGTAATAGCGATGGAATAACCAGGGGGTAGCAGTTGTGTGAGATATATCAAAAATTATTTTAATTATTATATCATGTTAGGTACATGGTTTGTATTGATTATCCCACATAAAATATTGATCCTGGCTACATAAAATTGTGATATCTCTCTTAGAACCCTTATAGGTACATTATATGGAAAGGTTATGATTTAGATATTAGTGTAAATGATAACGTGGATTCCTTATACCTTAAGGGTAGCGAATTCCACACATGGGGTTGTGTAGGTTGGTAACTATATATGAATAATGGGATTTAATGTTGATATATCGTTACGTCTAGGTCTTGGGATTATCATGAAATATTTTTTAAATATAGGATATTATAATTAGATATACATTTAGTGAGGCTACATAGGATGGGTCATGTATGATCATATTATGTAATAGTTACTTGTTCATCGATAAGTATCAAACATTGGCTAGCTAAGATCCTGGATGAGGCATATCTTCCATTATTTTTCATTATATATTAATCATTATATATATGATGAGGATGAGGCCTAGATACCTTGAGATTGCAATGTTGAGATACTCCACTAAGGCGAGAATTGTTTATTTTCGTTAATGTTTATGTTTGGATATACATCATGGGGTATATGTGATTTTCCACAAGACCTAAATTATTTTAGAGGTTCAGATTATGATGATGGTTATCTATGTTATAACATCCCTAGGATCTTCTTTAAATATGTTCATTTAGCCAAGGGATCTGTCTTACATTGGTAGCCCTTCTCAGGCTATACATTGGCTCTTTTATGACCTTCTCATGATCCAATTCTAGTATATATTATTATCCATGCAGAATACATTGTATTAGTGACATGGATTGTGTTATAGGGTATATTTTGTATTCCTCTATAGGTATTACTTTATGTATTTGATTTTATAAATGGGACATGCCTTATGTTAATTTTTTGGATCTTGTGGGAGGTTTACTATGTTATTCCATTCATAATGTTTAGGGGGGGGGTGGATGTTTTTCCATTTGGCATATAGTCACATAAAAATTCATGATGATGAATTAATGGTTTTTCTGAGGGGTTGAGCGTTGCAGTGTATAAGTTATGGTAATTCATCAATGTGACCTCAGAGGGTGCACAATGAAACAGACCCTTAGGCTACACCATAATGTACCCTATTCTTGAATTGAAAAGATATTTGTTAGTCTTTTTAATGAGGATCCCCTTTTCTTTATGAGTCACTCGACACCATCTCCCAAACCCCTCATCCCCATAATTTTCCCCTCTCATAATTCTCTCTTATAAATGTCTAATAGTCATTTCATAGTGGACATATCACCCCCTACCCTCCCTTGAAACCCCCCCCCCCTCCACACACCACTACATCCCCCTCCCCCAGCTAGACAACCCACAACCCCCCCCCCCCCCCCCACACACACACACACCCATGCTGCCCCCTACACCACCCCAGACAAGCCACCACCTTCCCCATTTAACCTTTTAGGTTTTACTAGATTTTTTCCCTTTCTCTTCTAGAACCCCTCCATGATACACCAACATCCCCCTCCTCTCTTCTTAGAAGGTACTCCCTAACCTAGTGCATGTTTAATTTTTCATAACTCATATTAGAGAGGCTAGGATAATTTTCACATATCTTATTCATTCTTTATATTAGTCTCTGACCCCCCCCCCCCCCTCCAATCATCTATTTAAATAGAAAAATGTCAATTACAATTGGAAATTTAATGATACGGCCCATGTTGGTATCATAACCAACAACTAACCTGACATTCTGTAAAATTATGATGCGTTTGTGATCCCTACAGGATATCAATGATCCCCTGGGAAAAAAATACAACTAATGTGGAATATTTTACCCCAAAATTAGAGTAAATTAATAATGATATTTCCCCTAAAAAGTATAAATGTGTCATTCATAAGTTGAACATCTTGGAAAATAATAGATACACAAAAAAGTAAACAAGAATAAGATATCAAAGATTGAAAATAAAATACCACTGTTGAACAATAAATTTTTTAACATGTGAGTTCTCATTTTATGTTTTCTATTCAGTTGGAAATATCCTCTTTCACGCGCCTCTCCTCTGTCATGAAAACACCTCTACCACATGCTTAATGATACATTCGTTGTTAGTTTTCTACTCTTTCTAATTGGGTTCCTCTTATTCTCATGTTATTACTATTTGATATTGATTCATATTTTGTGAATTGTATGGGATAAATGCCTCCCTGAAAATTGTTGCTATTTGTGGTCCTTGATTGCGCACTAAATGAATTTCATGTCGGTTGCTTTCTCTTGATCTTTTGAAAATAAAAATTGGTAATTTACGTATACTGACTAATTAAAAAATCCCCCAGGATGATATAACATATGTGATAACCTATGAATTAACGAGCAGAATTGAATAAGGGATGCTTTGTAAACTCTGAAATTATGATTGTTTGGTTTGTATGTTGTTGAGATTATTAGGACGATTATGTGTTTGTATGGTGTTGCGGTTTTTGGCATGATTTGTATGCCATTTTTTCCCATGTTGCATTTATTCCACCATTGAATTTCAATCCAAAACTTACCCATTTCAATGGAACCACCACTTTGTTATAAGTGAACTTACTCTGAATTCTATAAAATCACTTCACTTGAGAACTCTATTAGAAACTTTATGGACACCCAAGTAAAATAACCATAACAACACATGCAATGAATCCTTCCACCCACAGGATCTCTATTTAAAATCACACAATATATTAGTTTTGTACCATTTTTCTTGATTAGAGACGATTTTTTTAGAAAAACAATACAAATATTGTTTACATCAATTCCTATAGGTGACATGTGGGATACTAAAACATTATTTTTGATGGGATTATAATAGCTAGTTCAGTTGATCAGGTTATGGGATAAGAGGTGTGGTCTACTCTGCTCCTATGTAAAGCATGGAGGGGTAAGGGTATTGTTTAACATAGCATGTTCTATTGATTATAGTTGGATGATGACCTTAGTTGAACATATTTTGTGTAATTATTTTGTTTAATACTAATATTACTTTATCAAAAATGATGAATATAAACAATGAATGGAAGAATGCAAATAGGTTGAAAAAAGAGTATGGAGATGACGTGAAAGAATTTATCATGTTTTACAAATATCATGCATGCGAACCTTATCAAATACTTTTTCCATGTTTACGTTGTTGTTATTCAAGAAAAATTAGTCCAAATGAGATTGAAGAACACTATATTTGTCACAGAATATATCAATGTTATACATGTTTGAATAAAAAAGGGGAAAAATGAATTCAGGTCGTGGCTGAGATAACACTGCATTTTATGGGTCATCTCATAGGAAAACAAGCGTGAAAAATTAAGACGATCATATGGAGGATGTGATTATAGATGTGATTTATAATGAATATCATATTATGGAAATGACAAGGCCAGTTAAAGATTAGTTTCATGACTGACCAAAATTGTTTGAGAAGTTAAAGTGTAGAGAAGATACACCATTGTATACTGGATTCACTAAATATACAACATTGTCAGCCATATCGAAGCTGTACAATTTGAAAGCAGGAAACGGGTGGAGTGATGCCAATTTTATGGAACAACTTTTTCTCCTGAATGACATGCTCCCAAAAGATAATGAGCTACCTAGCCAAACATATGATAGAAAATGAATGCTAAGCTCAATGGGTATTATCTCTAAAAGAATACACCCATTCCCAAATGACTTTATATTGTTTCACAATGACCACACACAACATAAAGAATTCCCAAGGATTGGTGATTATCTATAAAAGATAAAGGAATCCAGTCCTATGAATGTGTAATGGTGCATTTTCAATCAATCCAACGATTACGTGCCAATATAAAAGTGAGAAGGCTGCAAGATAATTGAAATGGGATGCAGATACAAATAACATAACAAAATAAATTTAATTGAACAATGATTCATGTATTGATGTCTTATTTACATGAGAGCATAAATATTCAAGGGTCGTGTGATCCTATAAATCTCCCTGGTTCATTTGATCACATGATCCTATTATGGTAATGTGATCACATGACCTTGAACAATTCATGTACATAATATTATATTTCTAATTATTTGTGTTCCCATTTCTTACTCAAGTCCATTTTTAACCAAAATTCCTCCATTTTCATATTTAATCTAAATTTTATCATTCTTATGATACAAATGAATTCACGAGTTAAAGATGAAGAGGCTATAGTTTATTGGACTAAAATGGTTGATACTATAGAAGTCGATTAGTTCATAGTAATTCAGTCCACACATGAGAATCTTAAAAGAATGAGGGGAACCAATATCATGGATTTTCAATTTTCTAATTAATTTCCTTTATATGGGTTTTTTATTTGAAATTATACTATGATATCTCCTACTCTTGAAGGGATCACGCCTCCCTTCTACATCCTTACGACTAATAATAGGTTTAGGGGAAAATATCATATGTGGGTAATTTTATCTCCCAAGAATACATCTCTAATAGTTAATTGTGAAGCCTATATTGAATGATTTTAAATGTTTATAACATGATTTGGAGCTTAAAACCCATTTTTACAGATCAAATATGTATAATTATATATCAAATTATATTTTTGGGTGGTTATTTGTCTGGGTTATTCGATCAGGTGGAAGCTTTGGGATGAACCGGGGTGGTCCCTTCTTGATTCAGTGTACTGCCATAGCATTTGTGGGTGATCTAAAAATCCTAGGATTTTATGAACCTATTAAGGATTAGAAAACCCTTTCTAATTAAAAAACAATCCAATTGTATACTTTTTCAGTTTATATATTCAATACATGAACACATTTAATTTTACGTATAGTGAGTTCGACCACATTATATGGGACATTAAGATGATCTATGGTGTGCTGATTTTAGGAGACAAGTATGATGCGTAAATTCATCTCCTACATACTTGGGATGACATGGAATAGAATCCTCCCATTATGAAGGATATCATCAATCTGGCCAGAACATCCCTTGGGAAGGACTCATATCCAGCGGTAGACATCCTCTTCAAGAAGTGGGCTGAAATGTTTATCAGGAAGACTCATCATAAGTGTCTGAATAAGAATTCCAAGTCTTTTACATCATTAGAAACTTATGGGGAAGAGGTTAATCACATTAAAATAGTTTAAGAGTGTAAATTCATTGACTTGGTATGATTAGTCAGGTCCCATGACCATCACATTCTTCATCTAGTATGTGTATTAGCAATTTACCTAAGAGTATACTTGGTGAAAATGCTGAAAAGTGGGGCAGTTATGCTCTCCACCTTAATAGTGGTAGTGTTGATAGACTGATGTACAATTATCATCTTGTTTTTCCCTTGTTGGTTATGCTATATATCTAACATCATCATATCTATAGGTGTGTTTCCTTTTCAGAATGTTCAACCCCTTCCAACTGTAGTGGGGTTGGATGGGGACCCAAATTGGTGGATATGCATTGCATAAAACTCACAACATTACATGTTACATTTTAAAAAAATTATATAATGTATTAGTGGGTTATTGTAAATCACACTAATGTACTAGGATATCAATTGAAATGTTTACTAGTATGATAAAAATTTTATACCATACAGAGCAACAACCTGTGAAATTACCAATAATATGAAGGGTGATCATGTATCCTAAGCCCATCTTTTAGCCATATGTGACAATGTTTTATCTACTTGGAATAACGAAATTAAATTATATTTTTTGTATGCATCATACCAATTTGGGAGATAGTTCGGTGCATTCAGATGAAATTTCTCCACTCCTCCATACATCCATTCTGGAATGAATCCAATGGTTGCTCAAAAATTGTGAATAATTATTACCTGATAGGAAATGTTGTTTTGGGTGACATTCCCTCTGCATAGTTTGGGTTTTTTCTAATCCAAGTCTTATGTTGATACCTTGGTTTGATCATAATCGAATATTCAGTTGTCCCCATTGGTTAAAAATCACATAAATGTTATAATAATGGATGATGAGGATGACACAGGGTATCTATAATAATAAAAAAGTTATATTCCAGACATAAATCCATCTTCTAGAAGACCCACATATCTCTAGATGTCTTAGAAGAAAATGAGGCACATAGATCAAACACCATCTACAAGGAGGGTGCCAATGGATTTGGTAACAATTTATGGGGTTCCCGTAAAATAAGTTCTATTCAGTGGCGGGTCTGGCCTAATTATGGTGGGGGTTTCCCATGTATTTCTAATACTGGGACAACAATAAGAGGAATACATTTATCATTGTGTTATGGGGAGTTTTGTGTCTTGTGTAAATAGAGATAGAGGGATTTGGGAGTGTGATCTCTCCCAAATAAATCCAATATAAACAATATCCCATTGAAAATAAATAACTTCTCCCAAAACATAGTGTCATGATTCATTTTGTCAAAGCCCATGTCCATTACACCCACAATGCTTATATAATGACAATTCCTATCACAATGGAAGATAGTGATTATAAGGGAGGCAAAGATGGCTCTAGTGGAGAGGTAAAATAAGTTTTATCAACACGATCATCTTTTATTTGATATTGTTAGGACTATGGTGAACATTCTTTTCTCTTGGATATGTCATGATTCTGGTAAAATTTGGTCACCTCCCACCTCTGTAGTTTACTTTCTTATAGACATGGTGGAAAAAGTTGGTTCAAAAAGTGACTGAGGCTGATGATCAAGGATATCCAAGTAAAATATATCTCATGGATGTGGTTTTTTCTAATCTAATGGAAACACCATTTTTGCATCCATTAGCACCATATTTGGTACTTCAAGTTATTTTTTCAGGAACCTTCCTCTAAGGGGACTAATAATAGAAAGTAGGAAAGTACACAGACTAAGAATCCTCTCAAAATCATTAATTTTTGTACATTGTGGACGTTTTTCCTTTTCACTACTCTAGTTGCTTATCATGGCCGCTTACCTACCCATATCAAGGTCAGGAATTAGGTATCTTCTTGTCTTATCACCCCTACCTACCCAAATGAATCATTTTTATTAAAAATTGACATTTTATTAATGTATTCATTCATAATAATGTTAAAATTATTTCATTATTTTATTACTAACAAAACATTTGTATTCTTTTATATGTGGAATTGTTTTTCTTGAGTTTCGATGCTTTGTTCACTAACTAATACCATGGAAAATAATTTTAGAGAGGTGATCACGGATTGAAAAAGGATGAAACATTAATGTTTTTAACTATTTGTTGGATAATTGAAATTGTAACCATATAAAACATTGTTTTCAATGTATATAGATGTTTTATTGTATTCAGCATTTCATGTAATGTTATATAGCATAGTCTACAAAACATTTGTGTGCATGGTTTTGTTCTTTTATGCTTTGTTTGTGTGTAGATGTTGTTTTGGGGAGATCCTTTGTGTGCAGGTTATGTTTTGTGCTATGTGTGTAGGTTCTCTCTCAGGTGTTCAGGTGATGTGAAGGTGATAAGTTTTCAAGGAAAAAATGGAATTTATCAGGGATAATTAAGCGCAGATAAATTGTGACTTTATCAATGCTCAAAATAGCACTAATAAAGGGGGCCTTTATCAGTGCCAAAAATAGTGGAGATAAAGGTGCCCATTATCCACGCTAAAAATGTGCTGATAAAGGGGGTCCTTTATCAGCATATTTTTAGCGAGGATAAAGGTAACCCTTTATCAGTACATTCTAGCAATGTTAATGGGGTCCCCCTTATCTTCGATGTGATTAGTAACGCTTTACTAATGCTGTTAGAGGCAATTTTTGCACTTTTAAAAGGCCTATTTGTAGTAGTTAATTCACTACTAGATCACCACTAGTGTTAGTAGTGTTGTCGAGAGTGATCCCCGATGTACTCATCAAAATAGGTCAGAGGTTGGAGACTAGTTTCATGGATATATAACCTAAAAAATTGGATTCATTTCCATCTTTGATCATAAAAAAATAACAAAACTACCAATTAATTCAAAGGTTATGAATAAAAAACAATATTTATATAACAATATATGAATATGCATGTATTTTCAAAAAAAATATCTAAATAAAATACCATAAACAACATCACATAAGTAAATAAACTCCTTCAATTCTAACCAAACACCACATCACAAGCTAGTACAATCTATCTTGATCATCACCCATGTACTAAAAAAATATGAAAACAATGTATAAATGTTGTGGTGATCAAAAAATTATAAATGATTGATTCATTCCTAGGAAATATTATGGAAATAGGGATAAAGGATAATAAAGCTCCAATGAATAAATATTTAATATGAATTTTGTATCATTTATTTTCATTTATAACCAATATCATCTTAAACTCACTACCAAAATATGAAAGTAATCATATTTTAGTAATTTGAAAAAATATATCAAATGAGGTACCACACACCCACTTCCCACTGATCTAGTCACCTTCATTTCCCAATTACTTATGTTTGGTTCCCCCATCTATTCCCATTCCTCATTCTACAATCATAGTTCACATGTGCATATCATGACCATAGGCCACATCATTAAACCAAAACCATACTCCATTTCCATGTAACATAATTAAATACCATACACATGTTAACAATATTCCACATACACTACCATTTCCACATAACAACCCAACATTTGAGTGAATGAGTGGGGGGTAGGGGGACTTTATTCATCCATAAATCTATAAGTGGAATGTTGGGGATTTTATTAGATCCCATTTCATTATAATGGTGTTGGTCAGGTTACCTGACTCATGTGGTGCTGCGTGATAAATAAAAAACATATAATGATATAAATAAAAGAAAAAAAAATAACCCCATAGTTTCCACTTTATATTAAAACACCTCTATAAACACATCTCATAATCCATATTAGCATCTCCAAACCTCAAACAATGACACATCTAACCATACAAAAAAACAAAAAAACTACATGAAAACCGCACAACAGCCACTTCCATCTTCCCATTTTATATATCAATTTCATTCCCACATTATTCATTATAAAACACCTTACATCAAAAATATATCATGACCATAACAATAGAAAATAAAATATGTATTCCAACTTTCTTATTAGTATTTCATTTAACTAGTTCCAGTTTCATATCAATTACATAATAATCCAAAACAAAATGACAACAAGAAAACACAATAAACACATATGACTCAAAACAGACTATAATTCAATTTATTTCTTCCTGGTAAATGATTCTAATTACCCTTTTCTTCCCATAGAGTAAAAAAATAATGCATAAATAATAATAATAATAAATTATGATAGAATCTATGTAAGCCACCAATATCAAATATTGAACTGTTGGGTCATAAAAATGGAGAAACTCTACTTTAAACATCATTTAGTCCCATAATGATTGTCCAATAAACCTATATTCCACAAACTGTGCATCATCCCTTCATCATACCCTTGTATCCACTATATTCACAGGCCTTTGATATAGAATAAATATGCATATATAAATATAATAAAAAATTAGAGTAGCTTCAATTTTGGGATCACAACCACAAGATGTTAATGATTGAAGGATCCCAAAGTGTAACTAAAATTTGCTTGAATGAGCCTCCATATTATTAGAGATTATATTAAATAACTAATTAACATCATATTTTTATTATCATAATATTTATAATATTATTAACATATGATTACTGATATTTTATGTATATTTAATCTGATAATATCCTTAGATAATTTATAGCATCAAAGATTAATATAAGATACCTATAATAATAAGAAATTATATGTTCTATGAAAATATTCATAAACATATATCCTATAGTCTAAATGAAATCAATATGGAAGAGAATATATGAGTTTATAATATTTTGTGCCTGAGGCCCATAAGGGAATGATAATTCATCTCATGAAATTCTTGATGGATAATCTCAGATAAGGGTGGTTATAGGAAAATACCTTACAATATAAATTACACGTGTTATATGTGTCATTTTATATTCCTATTTTTATATTTTTTATTAGTCCATAGACATGAGATTATGTAATTCCCCAACCCCAGTTACCTAGATTCGGTGCATTATTACATAACATTGGCATGATCATAAGGAAATCATGTCTCAAATGACTGATCATTTTAGTATTATTGGAAACAATATTCTTATATAAGTTCAACTTTACAACTTGAAAAAATGAAAACACAAATATATATCATTAGAAACATCCAAGTCTCATAGATTATGCCTACTGGTCACTCATAACAAACTTCTTCATATCTTGGGAAAATGAAACATAAGAAAGGAGTGAGCTTAAATGCTCAGTAAGGGTAATTAATATAGCAGAAAATGACATAAATATTAAGCATGGTAAATAATTGAAACCACATTCCTTTCCCAATAATAAACATGAATAATTTTATGGAATGAATATGAGCTGATTAAATAATTCCATAATAAAACATAATCATGGGTATTCTACTAGTCAAATTTCCACATGAACCATCAATATTATTTCCATAATGAGGCAATGTATAATGCCGGACATTCTGAAAAAAAAATTCATGGCCTCGGCCAAGAAGTCTAAAAATGATTAAAGCCTCGACCAATACCATAAATCAAATTTGGAAATGGCATTGGACAATTCCATGTCAAGTAGTCTCATTATACATACCGATTCATCGAGGAGCTATGTCAGGCTCCACCCATCCCTCACTAAGTCCAATACATTCCACATATGAAAAGGTTTAAACATATCATAATAATTCGTATTAAAACTAGCATACAAAATGTCAATACATTAACCATAAATCATAAATGGTATAAAAAGATCACATCCATAGTCAAACATATCACAAAACCTTCAATACAAAATGGATGTTTTGTATCATCATAAATCAACTCCAAATAAACTTAAAATCAATCAAACGATGTTGACATAGATGAAATCAAAACTCATTTAAGAGAAATATTTCTTTCTATTTTGAAATCATTTAAGAGTCACATAATTATAAAATATAACAATTACTTTGAAAATATTCTTATAAGCTTGTAAGGGAAGCTTCGACGAGTTTATAATGGTAGAAAATAGCCTCACCCTCCATATAATTTGAAAAGAGACATTCTAACCTTAATTTTGTCAAAAAGGTTAAAAAGGACCTTATTTAGAAAACGAAGGAAATATTCCTTTATAAACATCTTATAAAAATTCAAACTAGGGTATAAATGGCATTAACCCATATTATGTGAAATATTAAGAATGTTTTGAAATACATTTTGAAGAAACATGGATGTGGATGATAAAGAGGTCCTAGTAGATAATTATTTATAAATAACCTCGGATACTGAAGATATTGTGAAATAATCCCTTACCTTGTACTTTTCCTTGGTTTAAGGGTAGGTTAACCTCCTGTATAATTGGGAAATAATTGTTATTAAATTATACAAGAATCATATAAATTAATATGATATCATATATGATCTTTTAACATTTCTTTGTTAATAGTATCATAGTATTATTGTTGTTTCGGGTGTTAACTTACTCGTTTTATTTTATATGTTTTGTTAAATAAGCTATGTTTGTTATGTATAGGTTGTATATTATTCATGTCCAGAATTATATCATGTCCTTAAACATTATTTTTAACCATACAATGGAAATTATTCTTGAATGGATACGATTCGGAATGAATCTCATCGTGTCCGTGGAGACGGTATTCCGTACGTACGCACAAGCGACAATTTCATTTTTTTTATATTAAAAAAATATATAATTGGATGGTATATCATATATACAGAGTGATTATAATGTTATATTTATTATTTACATGAATTACACATCATTATTATACCCATCCAAATAATAATGTATTGAATAACAATTACACCACAACATGGTGACGGTAGGCCGTATGTACGCACTTATGGTGACATGTCATTCAAAGGGTATATAGAATAATGAATATGGTTGTAACAAATTTATAATAACATCATAGTACATAGAAGATACTATAGTTATTATTTTTCAATGGAAATAAAAAAGAATGAAGATGTTTAAGAATAAAGGAACTTGAAAGAGGGTGGTGAAAACATTACCTCTTCTTCGGGATCTTCCTTTTGATTTGATCAAAAGGGATCCTTAGGATGGTTTTATGACTAAAGTAAATCCTATATGATTAAGGGAGTGTATTTTAAAGGGTATTGGTGGTGAGGTTGGCCGAACTAAAAAGCTTTTAAGGTATGAAGAATTGGTTAGAAATTGTGTCCTTTTATAAGGGGGAGGAGGGGCTCTTTTGGTAAAAATTAAAGTATTAATTTATAATAAATTCATATTAGGTTTCTAATGGATCCAAAGTAAATTATTAAAAGTATATGGTGTATTTGGGCCTAAATACTTTCATCCAATATATTTTAGATAGGTTTGGGTCACTATATTAACCTTATCATTTATATTTAACTCTTAGTTAAATAGTTTAACATTTACCATGTCACTTTGTATTTTTATAATATATGGTTAATAAACATACTATATACTTACAAGATACCCCAAAGTGGTTCATTAATGATACACCTGTCATGATATAAGTCATTTGGCATAACCATAGATTTTTAAAAATTGAATATCAATTAATAATATAATATTTTTTTAAGAACTCATTTATGTCAATTTTGACACTATTTAATAATTGATTTTTGTTAAAGGCTTAATAACTTTATTTATTTGAAACAAATTCATTTAAACAGTATTGTCGTGTCATATTAATCAATGAAATTCTTGGATGGAATCAAAACATTCAAAATATATTTATTTTAATATTTATAATACCAAATATTGGATCCATTCATTAATAAGGAAAAATACTCCATCATTATTTTGTCATAAATAAATTTAATTATTCAAAATATAATAATTATAAATAAAATACCATTATGTAGGAAATATTTTTGGATTTATAATGAATATTTATAGTCTAAAATATAACATATTTAACCCTATGTAAATTTTTTTTCCTAAAAGATATATGATTATGTCATTTTTGTATTTACTTTAATTTAATTAATTTAAAGTGTCATTATCACATACAAGTGGATCCATGGGCTCTCAAAATCAACCCAAAGATGCCCCAGGTCAGAAATGTATCAACCAATAGGTTTAGGACATGTTTTAGGGTAATTTATTATTAATATTATAATATTATTTTCACCCTTATTTACCGTATTTACCCTTTAACCATGGTAAATAAAATATTTACCGAAGTAATTATTCAACATGTCTAAAAATAAAAGTTACCTATTTACACAATTTCGAACTCCTGATTCTAAATATGGAATCCATTTTTCTAAATTCAAATCACAGAATAGGTAAAAATTAATTTAAAATTAATTCCTGCTGTCAGAACGAAAAGTGTGTTTTTAAGAAATAATAACTATCAAAATATTAACACTTGTTTATGTCCGATTTAAATGTGAAATTATGTCCAATGACCAACATTTTATTAAATGGTAAAAATAATTTCTAAATATACTTTAAACCTCCTCAAATTAATAATTTTTCATTATTAATTATTTTAATTAAAAAAGTTGTTTTTAATTAAAATTTAGTGATTTTCACTATTCATCAAAAATTGAATGTTTTCAAAAAAATAGCAAAAATTCACACTAAGATTTTTTTGATAGTCAGAATCCAAAAATGATGTCCATTTTTAATGATAAAATGTATAAAATTTTAAAAAGTGGGTAGTACTATTCATAACGGCTAGTTTGATTGGTTGTGGTGTGTGTTAAAACTCAAAGTTGCGTACAAAACACGCTACAATATTTTTCAAAGAGATGTGTACTGTTGAGGCATAGGGTGTCACACTCTCCCCTCCATCAAAAAATATCATCCTCAAAATTTATAGAATATTATTTCATAAAAATACTCAGGTTGTTCTTCATCATATGTTCCTCGGATTCCAACGTTACCTCTTTTATCTTATGGTTTCTCCAGAGAACATTTACTAGACGTGTCGTCAGGTTTCTCAGCACTTGTTCTCTTGTATCAAGAATCCTGACGAGATCCTCATAATAAGACATATCGGGTTGCAGTTCTAATTCCTCATAAGTGACTACATGTGTTGGGTCAGGCATTTATTTTGTCAACAGTGATACATGGAACACATCGTAAACTTTGGAGAGACTTGGCAGCAATGTCAAATGGTAAGCTACAGCCCCAATTCGTTCTATAATTTCGAATGGTCGGATGTACTTGGGACTCAATTTTCCCTTCTTACCAAAATTTATAACACCCTTCGATGGATATACCTTCATGAAAACATGATCTCCTACCTGAAATTCCAAATCCTTCCTTCGATTGTCAGTATAGATCTTCTGCCTACTTTGAGCTCCTTTGATGTGGTTTTAGATTACTTTTACCTTTTCCATCATTTCTTCCACCAGTTCTGGGCCTACGTGTTTTCTTTCACCCTCAGCATCCCAATAGGTTGGTGTGTGGCATCTCTTTCCGTATAACGCTTCATATGGTACCATCCGAATACATGAAAGGAAAATATTGTTATAGGACAATTCCACCAGATGTAAATATCGATCCCACATACCCTAAAAGTCAAGTTAGAATGATCTCAACATGACTTATAAGGTTTGAATAGTCTGTTCTGATTGTCCATCTGTTTAAGGGTAGTAGGCAGTGCTCAAAATAAGTTTAGTATCCAGTGTTTTCTGAAGTCTTTTCCAGAATCATGAAATAATACGGGGATCACGATCAGAAACAATCAATATGGGTACTCCATGAAGTATCACAACTTCATTAATATATATTCTTGATAGACATTAATGTGGTAGATCTTCTCTTATATCAGGAAAATGTGTTGACTTGGTAAGACGATCAACAATGACCCATATTGAATCGTTCCTTCTAGGAGTCTTTGGTAGTCTCATGATAAAGTCCATCGTAATATTATCCCATTTCCACTCAGGTATGGGAAGAAGTTTCAATAATCCTCTAGGATGTTTCCTTCCAGCATTCACTTGTTGACAAACCATACAACTTGACACAAAATCAGTTGTCTCCCTCTTCCTGTTGTCCCACCAAAAATGTTCCTTCAAATCTGTATACATTTTTGTTCTCCCATGGTGTATAGAGAAATTGGAACTATGAGCATCATCCAAAAACTATCTTTTTAGATCAGGTATATTGGGAACACAAAGTCTCCTAAAAAATATCAAAATTCAATATTCATACACAAAGTTACTCAATATCCCATCATTCACATCTTTAATCTTATTTTGAAACTCATTATCACCGGTCTGAGAACTATTTAGCTTTTCTAGTAAATATGGTTTGGCAACCATTTGAAAAATTATTGAGGTTTCACCCTCCATGGTGATTCCCAAATCCATCTTTACTGGATCTATGTATATATAATCTTTTCCAACTCTCATCATGTTCAAAACTCCATGATCCTTTCTGACCAAAGCATCTGCCACCTTATTTTCCTTCCTCGGGTGGTAGTGTATCATATAATCATAATACTTGAGTAGTTAAAGCCATCTCCTTTTCCCCATGTTGAGTTATTTCTGTGAGAAAATATACTTCTAACTCTGGTGATCAATATAAATCTCACATTTTTCACCATAGAGATAGTGTCTCCAAATCTTCAAAGCAATGATTACAACAGCTAACTCAAGATCCTGAGTAGGATAGTTTTTCTCATGAATTATCAGCTGTCATGATGCATAGAAATTAACTCTATCATTATGCACAAGGACACAACCAAGTCCATTCTTCTATGCATCACTATAAATAACGATACCATCACTCCCAGATGGTAGAGTCATTATAGGATCATAGAATAATATTCTCTTCAATTTTTCAAAACATTATTCACACTCTTTTGTACAATGAGATTTAACCCCTTTACGTGTGAGCTTCATTAATGGGATAGCCAATTGGGAAAGGTTCTGGAAAAAACACTGATAATAACCTGCTAAACTAATAAAACTGCATACCTCAGTTATACTTGTCGGTGCTGGCCATTCCTGGATTTCTCTTGTCTTAGAAGGATCAACAGAGATTCCATCCTGAGAGACAATATTAACAAGAAAATAAATATCCTGAAGCCAGAATTCACACACGCTAAACTTCCCATATAATTTATGTGTTCATAGAGTCTTCAGGATAATGCACTAGTGATTTTCATGATCCTTAAAGATTTTGGAGTGTACCAAGATATCATCATTAAATACCACGAAAAAATAATCGAGATATTCCTTGAAAACTCTATTCATTAGATCAATGAATACATAGGGTGCATTAGTCAATACAAAAGGCATTACTGTAAACTCGTAATGCCCATACCTGGTTCGAAATGCTATCTTTGGAATGTATTCCTTCTTCACACACAACTGATGGTTTCCAGATCGAAGGTCAATATTTGAAAAGTATTGAGCTCTATACCGTTGATCAAATAAATCATCAATGTGAGGTAAGGGATACTTGTTATTTATTGTTATAGCATTGATTTTGTTTTAGTCGATAAAAAAACTCATAGATCCATCTTTATTCTTTATCATAAAGGACAGGGGAACCCCATGGAGAAAAACTAGGGTGAATAAATCCCTTATTACTCAATTACTCTAGTTATTTATTTAGTTCATCTAATTCCACAGTGGTCATTCTATATGGGGTCTTAGATATAGGCCTTGTACCAAGAATTAAATCAATGGGAAACTCAATTTCTTGTTCTGGAGGACGTCAAAGAAAATATTCTGAAAACACATCAACATATTCTCTCAAAATAGGTGCATCCTCTATTTGAACATTTCTTTCCTCACCCACAGTTATTTCATTCTCTTCCACATCGATAATTGAATTCAGTTAAGCAAATGTGGGTGGATCTAGATAAGAATCAGGTGGTGAAAATTTTGGTCTAAAGATAAGGTGTTCTTTATCATCATCATCAAAAATCATAACATTCTTCTTCTTACAAGAAATTTTTGCACCATGGTCCAAAAGCCAATCCATACCGAGGATTATATCAAATTAATTCAGGGGTATGACGATAAGATCAGCAGATAAAGAACATTTATATTCCATAATTGGAATGGTTCCACAGAACTTTGTAGTAATGATACTTCCCTTAGGAGTTTTAACTGATGACTCCCTTGTTAAATCAAATTGGAAATATCTATTTTTCATAGAAAACGAGGAAGATATGAAATAATGCGATGATCTAGAATCAAATAAAAATTTTTGTAAACTTTAGGAAACCATTAAATTACCTACCACCATGTATTTTGGGGATTCAACATCAGTAGTAGTGATTTCATAAGATTGTCCTTGATCCCTTGTCATTTTCGGAGGTAAGATTCCCTGATGCTTAGGACATTCATTTGCATAATGTCCCATATCCCTGCAGTTGTATCAATGAGAATTGGTAGAATCTTTCTTTCATTTACAGTCACCAGCTAGATGTCCTTTATGTCCACACTTGTAGCATACTCGTTTTCCTTTTAGACAGGCACCAGGGTGCTTCCTTCCACAATTATCACAAGGTGGAAATTCAATTCTTCCCTTCTTCCATGTTTCATTATTTTCTTTCCCAGAGTGTTCAGCATATCCCTTCTTCTATTTCATTGATTTAAAGTCATAAGACATAGAGAATTCTTTTTCTCTCTTGATAGGACATGATACAATATCTTTGTATGACGACTAGGATTTTGAGACCAATGATCGATGGAGAAAGGGTTTTTACCCATAAAATATGTGATAAATATTATTTCTTGGGTTACGTATATAATCTGCAGCATGCCATGCTATCCTTTTAATGTTAGCCTCATACTTTGAGACATTGTCATCCTCCTTTTGTCTCAGACTCAGAAATTGCCTTTCCATTATACTCGATGGTCACGAGGAATGTATTTTTCTAAAAAAAAGATCTTTGAACTCCCTCTATTCCATATTTGATACTTCATATTCTTCCTTCGTGATTTGAATCAATGACTACCATTGATCATCATCTCTGGTGAGGCGGTAAACTTCCATGATAACTTTTTCCCTTTCACTACTCCCTAAGGCATGGAATTTTTTCTAAAGAATTTATCCATTGTTTAACTACTAAGGGATTTGTACTCCCATTGTATGTTGGTGGTTGTTTACTCATGAAGAGATCTAACATCGATACTCCACGATGTGGATCATAGTGCTCCATATGTGTGTGGTTATTATTCATAACTAGAGAGAGTTGTCCCAGTAAGGTTATTAGCCGATCGGCACTAGTGGCATCACCAGCTCCACTATAATTATCATGAGAAGGAGGGAAATACCTACATGGAGTGTGTGCATTTATACGGCTTCCATTTCTTCCACTAGGTTCCATTTCTAAACAATGAAATACGCTAGATTAGTTTATGAATTGCAATACATAAATCCAAACTTGTAAAACACTTAACATAAATTGAACAGTTTATGAATATAATTAATAATCATAAAAATGTTTTCTTTGATGAAGTATATACTCATAAAACCCTCATAATGGTTTTTATATAAAATGAGAATTATCCTAAGCATATCCCATCGGTGGGTCGTAACCAATAGTGCAGCAAAGCCCATTGTCGTACACCAGTTCACGTTCGAGTCTAGTTCATAGCGGTGTTTTCAGGTTTTACCCCTAGGTACATCTGTGCAAGAGCCGCCTCTACCTGCTCGTATCTAGATAGGGATGTATTTCTCGGAAAACTCAAAAAATATCTACAATACCAAAATTCTAGGAAGTTATTATATACTAATCCTCAAAGTCCATCTTCGGTCTATGTGCTCTAATGAGAGTTTATCAAAATCTAGTTTACAAGGTTTGTACTAAATTTCCTCTGATTCCAACAGTAACGCCCCGACCCCAGTTACCCAGAGTCAGTGCATTATTACATAACATTAGCATGATCATAAGGAAATCATTTCTCAAAAGACCAATCAGTTTAGTTTTATTGGAAACAAGATTCATACATAAGTTCAACTTTACATCTTGATAATAAATACAACACAAATATATTTCATTAGAAACATCAAAGACTCCTAGATTATGTCTGCTGGTCACCCATAACTAACTTCTTCATATCCTGGGAAAATTAAACATAAGAAAGGGGTGAGCTCAAATGCTCAGTAAGGGTCAGTAATACAGTGGAAAAAGACTTAAATATTAAGCATGGTAAATAATTGAAACCACATGCCTTTACCAATAATAAACATGAATAAATTTATGGCAACAATATGAGATGAGTAAATAATTCCATAATAAAACATAATCATGGGTTTTATACTAGTCGAATTACCACATGATCCATCAATATTATTTCCATAATTAGGGAATGTACAATGCAGGACATTCTGATACATTTTGTCAAGGCCTCGGCTAGGACGTCTGAAAATGATTAAGGCCTCGACCAAAACCAAAAATCAAATTCGGAAAGGGCCTCATCCAATTCCATATCTAGTTGTCTCATGAGACATACTGATGCATCGAGGAGATATAGTGGGCTCCACCTGTCACTTACTAAGTCCAATACTATCCTCATATGAAACGTTTTAAACTTATCACAAACATTCATTTTAATACTAGCATATGAAATGTCAATGCATTAACCATTAATCATGAATGGTGTAAAAATAACACATCCATTATTAAACATATCAATAAAACATAAATACAATATGGACGGTTTGCATCATAATAATTCAACTCGAAATAAACATAAAATCCATCAAAAGATGTTGACATAGATGAAATCAAAACACTTTTTAGAGAAATATCTCTTTCTATTTTGAAATCATTTAAGAGCCACTAAATTATAAAATAAAAACTTTACTTTGAAAATAATCTTATAATCTTGTAAGGGAAGCTTAAATGAGTTTATTATGGTATAAAATATCCAAACCCATCAGACATGTTAAAAAGAGACATTCATACCTTAATTTTGTCAAAAAAAGGCTAAAAAGGACCTTGTTTGGAAAATGACAGAAATATTCTGTTATAAACATCATATAAAAAGTCAAAAAAGGGTACAAATGTCTATAATCCATATTCTGTAAAATATTAATAATGTTTTGAAATAAAATTTTAGGAAACCTGGATGTGGATGATAAAGAGGTCCCAGTAGATAATTATGTATAAACCATCTCGGATAAAGAAGAGATTGTGAAATAAACCCTCACCTAGTACTTTTCCTTGCTTAAGGGTAGGTTAAACTTCTATATAATGGTGAAATAATTTTTATTAGATTATACAAAAAATTATATAAATTAATATGATATCATATATGATCTTTTAACAATGATTTGTTAATAGTATCTTAGTATTATCTTCGTTTCTGATGTCAACTTACTCGTTTTTTTATATTTTTTGTTACATAGGCTAGGTTTGTTATGTATAGGTTGTATCTTATTAATATCTATAATTATATCAAGTCCTTAAAAATTATTTTCAACCATCAAATGAAAATAATTCTTGAATGGATACGATGGGGAATGAATCACATCGCGTTCATGGAGACGGTAGTCCATACGTACGCACGAGTGACAATATCATTCATTTGATAAAAAAATAATATATAATTGGATGGTGTATCATATATAAAAAATAATTATCATGTTATATTTATTATTTACATGAATTTTACATCATTATTATACCCATCTAAATAATAATGTATTGAATAACAATTACACCACGACGTGGAGACGGTAGGTCGTACGTACGCACGTATGGTGACATGTAATTCAAAGGGTGGATAAAATACTAAATATGGTTGTGCCATATTTATAATAACATCACATTATATATAAGATACTGGATATATTATTTTATAATTTAAATAACAAATAAATATGATGTTGAAGAAAAACGGAACTTGAAAGAGGGTGCTGAAAACATTACCTCTTCTTCTAGTTCTTCATTTTGATTTTATCAAAAGGGATCCATAAGATGGATTTCTGACTAAAGGAAGGCCTATAGGATTAAGGAAGTATAGATGAGAGGGTATTGGGGTAGATTTGGCCAAACTAAAAGGCTTTGATGGTATGAATAATTGGTTAGAAGTAGTGTCTTTTTATAAGGGGGAGGAGGGGCTCTTTAGAAAAAACATAAAGTATTAATTTACCATAAATTCATATTCGGTTTCTAATGGCTTAAAAGTGGATTATTCAAAGTCTAAGGTGAAGATGGGTCAAAATTCGTTCATCCAATAGATTTTATACAGGTTTCAGCCACTATATTAACCTTATCATTTATATTTAACTCTTAGTTAAATAGTTTGACATTTATCATGTCACTTTGTATTTTTATAATATATGGTTAATAGACATACAATATAATTATAATAGACCCCAAATTTGTCCATTAATGATACACATTTAATGATATAACTACTTTTTCTGAATCTTAGATTTTTAAGAATAGAATATCAATTAATAATATAATATTTGGTTTAAGAACTCATTTATGTCAATTTTGACACTATTTAATAATTTATTTTTGTTAAAGTCTTAAAAACATTATTTATTATAACCAAATTCATTAAAGCAATCCTAAAATGTCATATTAATCAATAAAATTCGTGTATGGAATCAAAAATTTCAAATTATATTTATTTTAATATTTATAATACCAATTATTTGATTCATTCATTAATAAGGAAAAATACTTCATCGTTATTGTGTCATAAATAAATTTAATTATTCAATGTCTAAAAATTATAAATAAAATATAATTCTGTAGGAAATATTTTGATCTTTATAATTAATATTTATAGTATAAAATATAACATATATAACATTATATAATTTTTTTTTCTAAAAGATATATGCTTATGTCATTTTTGTATTTACTTTAATTCAATTAGTATAAAGTGTCATTATCACTTACAAGTGGATCCATGGGGTCCCAAAATCGACTCAAAGATGCCCATGGACGGATATGTATCAACCAATAGGGTTAGGACACGTTTTAGTGTAATTTATTATTATTTTAATATTATTTCTTACCCTTATTTACCAGATTTACCCTTTAACCATGGAAAATAATATATTTACCAAAGTAATTATTCAAAATATATAAAAATAAAACATACCTATTTACACAACTTGGACCTCATGATTCTAAATATGTAATCCATTTTTTTTTAATTCAAAACATATAAGTGGCAGAAATTAATTTAAAATTAATTCCCGCTGTCAAAACAAAAAGCGTGTTTTTAGGAAATAATAACTATCAAAAGATTGACACTTGTTTATGTTCGATTTAAATGTGAAATTATGTCCAATGACCAAAATTGTATTAAACGGTAAAAATATAATATAAATATTCTTTAAAACCACTAAAATTAATAATTTATCACTATTAATTATTTTGATTAAAAAATTTGTTTTTAATTTAAATTTAGTGATTTTCACTATTCATCAAAAATAGAAAGTTTTCAGAAAAATACCAAAAATTCACCCTAAGCTAATTTCTATATTCCGAATCAAAAAAATTATGTCCATTTTGGATGAAAAAATGTATATAATTTCAAAAAATTTGTATTACTATTCATAACGGCAAGTTTGATTGGTTGTGGTGTGTGTTAGAACTCAAAGTTGCGTACAACACACGCTACTGTGTTATTCAAAAAGAAGCATACCGTGGAAGCTTAGGGTGTTACAGATTATCATTAATGTATAACAAGAATAATATATATTGTAGTATGGAGAAAAAAATGATGAAATATGCACCCAATAAGGTGGAATACATTGGGTATATCATAGGTGATATGATATTAATTGAATATTTCATGAAAGAGGTTTTCATTGCATAGTTAATGGAAAATTATATATTCAACAATTTAATTGAAATTGGACCGTCTGATTAAATCCATGAACATAATTATTCATAAATGATTTTTTTTCATTGAGTGAGATAAACATAAATCATGTATATAGTCGATGATATAAGAAGAAAACTTTATTTAATGGGATATTGAGGCAATGTGATTCTATTTCACACTATGTGTCCATAAGATATATTATCCTTATAACATTATGTTTTTTATCTTCGGGTTCCTTGACATATTACTGGTCATTAATATCTATCTATAAGATAATTTACCAAATGATACTAAGAAATATGAATATAGGATTACACACTAAGTGTATGAAAAATTCAAATTAAATTCCATTAAATTTTAATATAAATGATAAATATATATATCTCAGTGTAATAAATAATAAATATTCTTGTTAACTTAATCATGTAAGATCAATAACCAAATATATTTGAGTTTAGAATATATGCTAGTTTAATATTCATTAAATATTTATGAGTTATATAACATAATACTTTTCTATTAAATGTTAAATATTAGAATAATTACTCATTTAAATGAATATTTACTATTCAAGGATTGATAAATGTATAAAAATATTGACATGATGATCTATATGCCTGATGGAAATAGTGTCAATTTATTTAATATTATATAAATAGATCTTTTTATTTACAAAATAAAGGATATTTAAATACCTATGACATTATCACATTTAATGGAATATAATAATATTAATATTAATTTTATTATTATGGGTCATTCATAGATTTTTTTTGAAAAATGCCTTTTCAATATTTCTAATTTTTTATTTCTAAATATATTGTCTAGTTATGTAATTTTTGAAGTGTCTATAAAATATTATTAGTAATGAATTCTCTCAATAGAATTCTATCAATTAGAAGATAAACACTTTATATCTCTAAAAATGTAGAGAGAATAATCCTCTTCTAACCTCTCATAGTTATCGAATAATATAGTGTTCTATAAATACTAAAATGTTACCTATTGTACGAAATGGGGAATGATTCAGGGGACATGATTTCTCCATGTCTGCACCCAGAATATCAATGATTTGTAATGTTAATCTTGGATGATGTGTGTATATCCCTAGAGGAATTATATTTTCAATTATTCATTGTAACAATGATACAAAATGATCATAATTTTTATTTATCAATGGTAAAGATTAATTATTCATGGAATTTATTTATATGGGAAAATATCATATCTTTATATTATTTTTTGTTAGGTCTGTCATTTTTTCCCTGATTACTTATTGGATTTGACGTGTATGGCTCTAGTTCCTTAGAAATAACTTTTAGATTTGAATGAATAGAATTATTTGGAATGGGGTGACAACTTCATATGTGCTCTAGAACCATCAAGTGGTATCATAGCAGTCATAATGTAATTCATAATTATTTATTATTTGGATGACCAATTTATGGATTTATTAAAAAGACTTAATTTCTAAATTATAACTCATTAATATAATGTTTAGATAACATGGTTTTTCAATTTCATATGACCAAAAAGAAGCCATGACCAGATGAAGAACATTTAGAGATATCATCTTGATGTTATGAGGACATTCAACCAGTGGCATGGATGCACAGTATGTAACAAAAATGTACAAACCATATACTCATGGTCAACAACAATAGAGATAGCTTTGAAAATCATGACATACCATGTGGGAGTCAATACACACTATCACTACACATCTTTTATTGAGAACTAACTAATACATAACCTAATAAAGAGCACACTCTGTTTAGTTGACATACTTGGCATGTAACACCACATGATTTTAACCACTTGTAAATCATGATTGTTTTCTGGTTAACTTATGTGGAATCATTACACATCGCATATTTTTTTCTATAAAAGAGATATGATCGATAAATGGTTATATGTTTTTTAGTTGGTTGTGAAAGTCATGTAACACATGATATCCAACTTTTTAAATACCCTTACTCCCTATATATGTTTAGTGGGTGGAACCAAATAGATTTTAGGGTTTTTAGATAACATTGTATGCTTTTTAAATCATTCTAACTCATTAAAGGAGCACACAATAATGTGCACATGTTATAATTCAACACACTACCTAATTAAAAGTGATATATAATTAATCTTGAGTACCGATAACTACAAATCGTGTAATCTGGGTTTTCTATGTCATTTACATGCTGAGAACATTTCCAGATATCATGTAGAATGATATTCATTAATAATTATTTTCTACAATATTATGTAAATATATGATTGATAGAATCATCTTACTCATCTTGTACTTCATGGGAATATGCATTAATTCATTTTTTTATATTTAATTCGTGTTATGGGGCCACACAACTAATGAAAACATCATGAATTTTCTCATGGGATAATACATTGTTTATATCATGAATTTCTATGTAGGAATTCATGCAATGAATTTATGTAGTAGTAGTTCCCCAGTATGACACTCTTAGAATCCAATGCTCATAAATGAAAATATTATATACCATCTTTAAAATTAATCAATGTGACCCAATTTCAAACATAAATAAATAAAATTTACCATAAAAAATTGATTCACATATATTCTAAGAAACTTTTAGGTTTATATTTTTAGATAATTATTAAAAATAATCTGTTAATTAATCCTATGTATTTATCATCAAATAGAAATTTTCCCATTGTATAAGAATCTACTTAATAAAAAATAACTCTCCAATATCTCTTATGAATTCTAAACCCAAACTAATCATTTATACATATTATCAATAATATTTTTATTCATAACTTGTGGAAATGTAAACATAAGAAGGGGGATATAAAACACTCAATAATGATAAATTCATATCTTTTGGTATAATTTAATGAAAATATGGAATGAAAAAATAATAATCAAATAATACCATATAACTGAACACGTGAGCTTGAAATAAATCCTTGGATGAAATAATGTGATAAATAAAATCATGGATAACAATAATTGATTCATGTTTATGGAATTTATATTGTTATATATATTGATCTTTTTAGTTATGTTTTTATCAAAGAAATCATTACTACTAACCCAGTCATTGAAAAAACATCGTTACTATCATTAAAGCAACCACTAGGACAACGTTCTTATATTGGGTATGAATACACAAAACACCAAAAAATTATATCTCATGAAAAAAACTATTTTTTCCATACTATATACAGTATGGGGACCTACCTATAACTTCTTTAAGTCTAATTAATTCTTGACATTAAATAATTGAACAATAACACTGTTTATAGTAATCTTTCCTCATTAATCCATATGAATAAGTATTGAGATACAAGTAATCATATTGAAAATATTTCCCCAAATCTATAAATGCATGGTTATATTGTTGAATTCTACTAAAACAAGGTAATGCAAAATAGGGTATTCACAGTGGAAATACATCTAGAGATAAATAATATTTATAAAAAAGGATGATTTGGAAAGACAATTTAAGGTTTGATTGAATTATCTTATAGAGAAGTAATTCAAATATTCATAATGGGTTCACAGTTAGTAGTAAATGAACTAAATAAATAATTGATTCATAAATAATGATATTAATGAAATATTAATATTTATATTATCATAGAATATATGGATTATCTCTCTAAAAGATGAATCGTGGACTATTTATAGGCAAAAGGTAATGAATCAAGGGGGAATTAAAACAATGAGAATTAATTTAAAAACCAAAAAAACTATAGGAGAATAAATTGTATGTTTTTATGTATAAAGACCATTAAAATAATATATATAGATATCATTAATAATTAATGAAAATTTTTAAATAGAGATTATAGAAAATCCATTACTACATTTGTAACACATTAATCAATAAAACAATAAGATAAATTTCATAAAATTGAACATAAAATATCATCAATGAAATATAATTTATTAGATAATCAACATAGTGTGTTATAAAGAAAATTTCAAATAAATTCAGTACATAGGCCAAAACATGTACCAAACAAAATAATTTAGAAACTAGAAATATTACGGTAATGGAAATGTTATAATCCAGATAACATAAGACTTTTAACATTGAATGGAAATTAAAATATATTAAATTGAAATATATTAAATATAAATGAAGAAAATTAATTTAGTTAATACACCATATAAAATTAATTACATTGAATATTATCAAACATGTCTTGTTGAAATAAAAACTGTGACAAATAACCCTTACAACATTTTCATTATTTGAAACAAAAGTATTTTAAACAAAAATCATGATATGTATATTTATTCCCAAATAATAAAATGAATATGTTAAAATAAATAAATTTTAAATTTATCATACCATATAAATGATATCATGCTTCAATATAAGAAATAGGTCTCAATAAATTAAATTTGAGGTTAAGAACCTCTTACCTTAATTCCTGACTTCCATAAAAGTACTTGAATATTCTGAAAAAAGTATCTATCTCATTTAATTATTTTATAAAAATATTAATATATGTATATCCATTTATAACAATCATTTATAATTATTCCTTAAATGTATATTATTTAGTTATTATTAATTTCTATTATCAGGTACGAGTGTTAATAATCATTTTATACTAGTTTAATAATATTATTGTGGATTCTTGTTTACATATTCAAATTTCTTCATTACAGTATCATTTTAGGTACAATAATACATTATTTATAATTATTTATAATATTATAATTTCAATTTATAAGTATTTTATTTATTATTCATGATAATAAATTTTGTGACGAGCTTATTTCCTTACTTTTAATGAATAAAGTGTGGTGTCTTAATAACAGATTATATTTTATCATTTACATTCCAAAACCAAAATCAATTAAATATTTATTTATTATTTTATAATTTCGTAACAAATTATTTTTCTTCATTTTTTCAGGATATAAATTTAAATTATTGTTTAGGTAAGTTGTTAAAGTTATTAAAAATTAACAAGCTATAATCTTAGGGTGAGTGCTGTTATGAAAGTAATTATTTATGTATGATATATTTTTTAAATAAATATAATGGAAGTGTTTATATTTTGATATGGTTTTGAATCAAATTACAGAATATTTGGATAAATTATAAAATACTGGAGTGAAAATTGAGATTTGTCACTTTTTTAGAGACGATATTCTTCATGTATAAACGTGTAAAATGATTATTTTCATTCAATTTGGTGGAATATGGGGAATTATTTATAATATTAAAACAATAATAATATTATAAATTTCATATAAATATTTACAATAATCTTTTAGCCCTATTTTTATAAGGTGGTGATGTAAAATCATGTGTTTTATTTAAGGAGATGGTATTTCACTTATACACATTACATCATATTGATTTATTAAATGGTTTTGGACGATGTTATAAAAGGATATTTAAAATTTCTTATAAAAATTTTGGTATTTCTTATATAATTATAAAGTCAAAATATTTATTGTTTTCATGAAAATTTTGTTTTTTACCATTCAACTATAAATAATCAATTTTATTATAGTTATGATATTTTATATCAAGATAAAATATATAAAATGAACACAAAAATAAATTTATTTATTCCTAATTCAATTTATAAAATTTTATTTTTTATTTTTTAAATAAAAAAATAAATATATAAAACAATGCTTGTATATGAAAGTAACTTTCTTAAAAATTAACTAATCTTATTACTAATTTATATCAATTACTAATCAAATTGGTGTAAATTCATTAATATAAATAATCAATCTTTTCCATAATATTTTTATTATCATATAATAAATATCTTAAAATTCAATATTTGAGGTTTATGTTTTAGGGAATAAATCAGTCTATTTATATATTTGGCTACACTAATCAAATTTTATCTCTGCCTTAGTATTAATAATGTCTATTATTTTTATCACTATATATATTTTACAATTCCTTTACATCTACTTTTATTCAATAATTATATAGATACAATTTAATGGTTTTATAATATTATGTGGTTCATTTTGGTTTACTATTATGTGTGAAGTAATTCATTGAACAGATTAGGATTCAATGGATGACAAAATCATGTTGTGTTAAAATAGATGACAATAATAATGTACATAGAACATGTAACAAATTATACAGAGTGATCTTACATGATGTGTATGTTCTTAAATCCAAAAAATGGGTAAAACATGAGTATAAGGGTACACATCATGTCTCATACAGTACATTATATATATATACAGATATATATATATATATATATATATTAAATTATAAAACAGAATTTTACATGATCAACAGGGTATATGATAGGGTTTAAATCAGTACACACTACATAATTAATAATTTTAATTTTAATTTTAGTTTTTTTCAATTATAGAGGATGTGAATATTATGGATAATTTTGATTTATAATTGATATAACATATTAAATAATTAATAACATTATTAATTCATTAATTGAATAAATTTTTCATAATACTAAATGAATTTAAATAAATTTAATAAATTTAATTCAATGTAATTCGATATTATGGAAGATCATGTGTTTGATCAAACAATATAGTTGTTGGGTTTCTATTAAAATTTATTTCTAGTTTAAAGAATATTATGTGATAATTTATTATTAGATAAAATATTGTAATATGTGTATTGTTCCTTACTCTTAAATTATGTTTAGGCATAATTACCAATGGTTTAATTTATGTAACACTATAAACCTATTAACCATCAAATGCTAGTGACTTATGATATGTGAAGGAAGGATTTTATAATGTGAGGAGAAATTTTAAGACCCAAATTAAGGTGAAATAAAACAATGAGGTACAGAAGTTAATTGTAGAGTGATATAGATTATGCAGTATATTAGATTAAGGAGTGATTTATCATTGGAATGGGGTTGTATTATCATCCTCTTAATGATACAAACTATAGTTAAATTTCATTACCATATCATATCCTTATTTTATTTATTATTCCATGCTAATTTATTTTTTATTTGTCCAATTCATTGTTTTTTATGAATAAATGTGATCCCATATGGTAAATAGACTAACAATCATTGTAACATGAAATACAATAATGATTTTATGAATAAATTATTTTATCAAAAAATGGTTAAAAAATTATTTAAATAAACATCATTTTAAGAATAATGTGAAGAATAATAATTTGTAAAAATTTATACGTATGTTAGAGAACACACTAACGAAAATATTATATCTTCAATCTTCTACGATTAAATGAGTTATGAATCAATATATCAATATATTGGTTTTGAAATCATCACATAACATTAAATTATTAAAAATTTATAATTAAATATTTGGGTTGAATTAATCTATTTAGAATCAAGATTAATTTCACTCATAAGACTCTGTGTAACTTTGGGGAAAGTTTCGAGGAATTATGAGTATCGTATTTCAGGATTATAGAGTCACTCAATAGATTAAGGAATTATGAGTGAATGAAATTCATAAGACCTCCTACATAAATACCTTTACATAATTTGACCAACCCTCATATGGGTTATTTTATGGGGAATATATATCATTTCACCAGAATATCTGAAAAAAAGATATTTCAAATCAAATTGTAATGGTTATTGTAATTTAACAAAAATGTGGGTGACTAATAATATTAAATTATTACATCACACTTATTAATCAACATAATATAATATTTTTTTTAATATACCTAATAAAATCATAACATACCCATCCTAAAATATATCCCTTAGATTTATTTCGGATAAAGACAATCATCTAACAAGTGTTTACTTCCAGAAGTGGCATTAGCCCTCATTCATCACACTCGAAGAGAAAAAGTTATATGTGTTGGAGTAATTAGTTCCTTTTGATCCATATATAATGGATATTGTGGAGGGAAAAATTTATTCTATAAACAAATATATCTTATAATGGTTGTCTAATGCATTATTCTATCATTCATAACTAGTGAGATCCTGAATCTTTCTTTTGACATGGATACAAACACCGTTATGTATCAATTATATGAAATTTATCCAGAGAATGAAATAAATTTGTTGTATAATATATATATATACATATATATAAGGAAATATTTAAATTAAATCATAGAGTTTTTATGATATTATTACCTCTTATAATCATAAGAATTGACTATATTATGAATTTATTAATTTTTTGTTTAAATATACCTATGGAATTGTGATTAGGCCACATATTCACCTCATTTACTCATATCTTATCATGTTCTATATTTAATTTATACATTAAAAATATAGATACGATTCAATTAGGTCTCAAAAAATTGATTCAGTTGGTGTTAAAATATATAAATCACAATTTTTTATTGTATTTTTAGTGAATTAGAGTAAAAGAAAGTTAAATATCAATCGGAATAATTCCATATCTAAACCACAATTGAACAACATGTAACCACCATTATTCAATTATATTATGTTAAAATTATATTTTAATAAATACATAACACAAATTAGTTTTAAATTCATCATGTAACAAAAAAACTGTTATTTGATTGGATGATTATCGATTTTAAACAAACTAGTTCTAAAAAAAATCATAGAATTAGTTTTTAAGATTATCACATAGAAAAACGCCTCTATGAATAATTTAAAATATAGTATTTATCTATATATATATATTTCATTATAATAATATTTTATTTTATTTATAATTTATCATGTATTTAATATAAATAATATTGAGATAATAATAAGATCATTTTGTGGTCACGGATGATAATTTTCATAAATTTGATCTTAAATGCATAATGTAATTTCATTAAAAATAATTATAAAATTCTTTGATGATAAATGATTTATATTAAATTATTTTACTATATATATATATAACATTATGAATTTAAATCCATATAATTATTATTAATATTCATATAGATAATGTATGATCATCTTATGCATGAAAAATACATTTTTTTGAAGAATTGTTTTTGTACAAGTTTTGTGGGATTATTTATAAATATAATTATATCCATTATATGAATTTAATTCCATTTAATTGATTCCATATTTTGAATTAGAATTTTTTTAATATGTGTACTTTCTTTTTTTTCATAATGAATTGTAAAAATAATATAAATTCATCACCACGTGTAAGTATAAAATCAATTTACTAGTTGTTAACCTTAAATTGTAAGGGTTTAAAGGACATAAAACTTGGTAAAAATCCATTGATCGGTTGGGTTTATAAAATTAATTTTTAAAGTTATAATATGATCAAATTTTAATAAATTTTTCAAAAAATGTAACTTGAAATTAGTTTAAACATATAAAAAATACAAGTGTGCCAGTCACCTCAACTATAAAAGGGAACATCAACCCGTAACATATTCACCCATATTAAGAGATTAAACTAAATAAACATAATAATCTCTTCAAAAACCCCTTATAGATGTCACATATCATCAATTATTCTAAAAATATCAACCCTATAATTGTTTCTATGAGATAAAATGGAGTTTTTTATAAGAAAAGTTAATTGCCTTCACAATGCACTTTATTTTTTACTTCTTCTTTTTACACATTCAATTATGTGATATTAATTTCAATATAATAATACCAATATATACCATATAATAATATGCCATTAAATTCATGTAATATATTTATCCATCCCCTTCTCTATCAAATTTAAAACAATATCATCTCTCATGTGTATGGATGACTACCACCTCAAGAACCGATGTAATTTGTTTTCCTTCAATGACTCGTATGGGTAGTCATAATGATGATAATAGTGAATATATATGTTTTTTTGATAGAATATTGATTCTATAAAATAAATATATCATCCCATTTCTAAACCTTACACTAATTAATGAAATGACACTATCACATGTGCATATATATAACCTACCATTTCAATTAAGTGATGTAATTTATTTTACATGTCCAAATATCAAGAATGATAATAAAATTGAATACAATGATTAACTATGATATATATTACATTAATATTAATCCTTGTATGATTTAACTATATAATATTCCAAATAAATAGATATTCCATTGAAAATTCTGCATGATAAAATGAATTTGTTTACACCTGAAAAAATGGTAATAGTGAAATATTATTATACTATAAGTAATAAGATGTTATAAGAGGATCATATATGATACTATTATATAAAAATTAATTTTTTATATGTTTTTAAAATATTTTAATACTATTATTCATTAGTTCCAATCATTTTCATCTAAAGGGAAGCATGTGGTAACAGATTTCATCTCAATTTCTACTCTATTAGGGCCTATTTATTATTATGAATCTATTTATTTTTATATGGGTTATATACTACATGTACCAAACAAAGTTTCTAATATGTAATATTTATTTTTGTTTTTGTGGATATAATGTGTATGGGGTAATGAGGGGGTATTTTTGTGAACATTTTTTAAGTTATGGGGGCTAAAGGAGAGGTACGCGGGTTGAGCATGATTTATCCAAACTATACTGAAATATATGGAAAAATACTGTGTAGTTGTAGGTTGGAGGTAGATAGCATCGACATCATGTGTGAATGTAAATTGATTCCACATAAGTATTCCATTTGATGGTTGTTCTATTGAGTATCTCAACGTAGTTAGAGCATGGTTTTTCTAACCTTGTGAAATTACCATGCGTGTGGTTAATGTGAGATCCTAAAAAGTTGATCTCGCATTTTTTTCCTCTAACCGACTATTGTTTCCAAAAAAGAGACCATGACTCATGATTTATCGTAATTTTTGGATGGATAACGTATCCCATGCATTTTGAAATCAATATGGAGCCATCCCATGGTGCTTTCAAACCAGTTTCTCATGGTAAGTGTTTTTCTTCAACGTTCATGCCATGTTTTCTTAAATCTACATAGATCTACATTTCTTCTCCTCTCAGTTTCATATATCTACAACAGTTGTGGATATATATATATGATTATTTTGGCCAAATAACTTGTTATTCGGTCTTGATCATATTAGGGGAAAGCATGTATGTAAGTTGCATGAATAATCGACCAGGTTTATTGGGCATTCTTCATTCGTTTTCAGTTTTCATCAAAACCTTCAAGGTATGTAGATTCACTCATTAATAATATTATTATAACTATTAGGAATTCATTAATTATTATTTTATTGTTATGAATTGATCTTGAATTGGACTGTTATGAATTTTTGGAAACCTTCTTTTCAAATTATTTGGTAAAATGTTGATATTTGGAGAATTGGTTCTTTAGAAGATTATGCTTTTTTCCTTGGTTTAAAAATATTGATTTTATAGTGGGAATTTTTTTTGAATTGTTTCCCATGGATTTGATTATATTATTTCAATAGGAGGGTTTTTTTTATTGACAATTATTTCTTCATGTAAATTGGTTTGTTCTCTTTTTTTTAAATATAATGTTTTATTGAAATTGTTATTTGGAATGATTTTGGAAAAGATTTGGTTTTGTGTGAGTTCATGTTTGATGTTCCTTTGAAGAATCAATTTTTACCACTAGGGTACTAGGAGTGTGACCCTTGATTGGCAGTGTGTTTCCTTAGTATACAAGGTAACTAGACGAGAGACCACTCATGAGCATGTAACTATAAAAAGAAGCATGCATGAGTATGTGTGGTGTGATCCACAGAATGGGTATTCCATAGTGATAATGAGAAATTATTTTTAATTCCTTGTTTGGTTTTTTGGTACTTTGACTTGTCGAAAATATTTATTAAATAGTTCTTGTTTTCATTTGATTGCTAAAGGTTTTTGAAGATCAATATATTGTGATATAAAGTATTTTGATGATTTTTTTCATATAAATGGTTTTATTTAAATGTCTCTAATAGTGATATCAAAGTGGCATGGGTTGGGAATTCATTGGTTAAATCACGCTGAGTTTATACCCACCCCTACTTTGGCACTTTGGTGCTCTTGCAGATGTTATCTTCCATAAAATGGGAAAAGGTAAAGTGTCTCAAGTCTTTAACACCAACACATGATACATGGGTTGTTTTGTGATTAGAGCATTGATCTTATGGAGCATGGAGCCTATGAAGCATAAAGTCTTATTGTAATATTGGAGTCTTATTATTTTATTTATCTCCTATTTACGTTGATAGGTTTATGTGTCTTATTTTGTAGTACACTTTATTGTGGTTTTAAAATAAATCAACTTGTTGTCTTGTCTTTCATTTGTTCATGAATCATATAGTTAGTTGTTTGGTTATGGTTTTATAGGTTAATTATTTTATTTCTCATAGGGGAAATCATCCCCCACATTTACTTGAAACCCTTTAGAATATATTTATAGCCTTTATAATCATAGGGATGTCACCTACAACAGAGTAATGATTCATTTTATTCTCAAGCCACTGGGAATGAGTGGGTTATCAAAAATTGTATCAGCTTAATTGGTCCTTGTATAACAAGTGGTATCCAGTGTTCTTATTCATAGAGTTGGAATTCATTCTTGTATATTAGATGAGTTTTGATATTTGATAGGATTAGGACTATTAGAACAAGAAATGATGACAATAAATAGACATATCTAACGTTTTTTTGTTGAATATCAAGATAATAAGGAGATGGGTACATAAGTGTTTTGGAGACCCCTAGAGGATTTTGGTGTCTCATTGTTATGGGTTTATCTAATGAGATGAGAATGACAGGCATGGAAGGGGTATGAAATCCCACTAGGATTAAATATATTATTTTGAAAAAGGAAACATGACATGATTCATTGAGTTGATTTTTGAATAATATAATAAATAGTATTCAAACGAAAGAGTATGAAAAGGGTATGGTTGGGATATTTTTGTAATGGTTTGATTTTCAAAAGTATGATATTGGTCAAAAATGTAGAACGGTAAAATGATGTGTTGTTGATGTGATAGAATTTGAAATTCTGAGTCATCAGTTGGTAGAGAGTGAAACTTAAAGATTTTATTTTTGTTAAGAAAACGACACTCAGTACACATCGTAGAAACCAACTGGAGGAAGCTACAGAGAATGTGGTTTCAACAGAACCACAGGTGAACCAAGATTTGATTCATAGTATTGTCCAACATTTTAAAGATATAGAAATGGGGGAAATGAGGTATAATACAATAGATATGGATCATTCCATCTAGTTCTTTAGAATAATACAAGAATCATCTAGTGTGATTCTAAACCAGAAGAGGTAGAGGTGATGTTAAACAGGATGAATCATATCATCAAATTCAAAGGAACACCAGTGGATCTCATTGTCTAGGTGGAGACATATATACATGAAGATATTAAACACCATTGGTGTGATCTAGAGATGAAATATAAACAAGATCAAGGACATATTTGGGAGGATTTTAGATCACTTTTAAAAAACATCTCTCCTCACACATTTTGAATACAAAAAATGAAGGATTTAATCATCCTGAAATCGGGAAATCACTATGAAACTGAGTATGGGGATAAATTAATTCATTTAGTGTGCTTTTCACCAAATGATGTGGCCAGTTGATCCTTGATGGAACTCATTATAGAATGTGGGATGAGGCAAGAGATTCACTCGAAGATTGAGGTCCTCTGTATAATGGATTATATAGATATTGTGAATAGAGAAACTATGGATGAACGTGATATCTCAAGATCTATGGGATGAGAAATAATGGGGGTACCTATGTTAATTAGTGGGAACTCAGAATCTAGGACCAAGAGGAATGGGGAAACTGATTTTTAAGGTGGGAGTGAGACTCAAAATCAGACGGCTAGATAAGTGAACCTTCCTTCCCAGAAAAAGAGCAAAGCAGGTAGTTTCCAATGTTGGTTAGTTGAACACATTTAAAGAGAGTAAAAAGAAATACCTATAGAATACAATAACATAATGAAGATGGGGACTCTTCAGGACTATTGTCATAGTAATCAGGGGTTACGTACTCAAGACACATCTCTTGTGTCGCAAGCATCTTATTCTTTGATAGAGCGAGGGAAAGAGAATCAGTCTCGTCAGTAGGACAGAGCTAACCAGGGAGATTCTAGAAACACCATGACACATAAAAAAGGGAAATAAAAAATGGATACATGGAGAAGATTGTAGTACTATAGAAATTGTATGGAGAAGAGAAGATAAATATAGACAATTAGTCTAGAACACCTTCAGTGATAATTAGGATTATTTTTATTTCTATCTTTATGAATGTTCTATTTGATACTTGTGAATCACACTCTTTCATTTCATCTCATGTTGTTGACCTCCTATTATTAAAACTAGAAATTATTCCTTTTATGTTAAAAATGAAATCTACTTTCGGTAAAAGAGAAGTTAAAGCATTTGTGTGCAGAGTATTTACTATAATTGTTGATGGAGTTGAGCAGAAATGGAAAATATCGATGTTGGAAATTTATTTATATGATTTAATTCATTGTATGGATTTACTAACAATGTTCTAGGATAACATTGACTATTATATTAGAATATTTAGTTTCTCAACATAGGATGGTGTCGACTATCACTTCATAGGAGAGATGGTTGTAAAAGAAGATTCAATAGGCTTGTTGGACCCAGTGGTGGGAATTATCACTTAATAGTTGGAGGCATTAAATTTGGCATTGATGAAAGAGATCAAGGATAGTAGTTTTCTAGTAGTTTTGGATCAATTCCTATGTTTCTTTCCCATGAACTTTTCAGTGTTACCACCAATAATGGAAGTGGTGTTTATGATTGATCTCCTCCCATGGACAAGTCCTATTTCCCTTTCGTCTTATAAGATGGTACATATATAATTAAGGGAACTAAAAGTGAAGTTCTAGGATCTACAATCTAGGGGTTTCATTTGGCCAATCACGTCTCTGTGGGTAGTACCATTTTTGTTCCTGAATAATGTAGGTGGAACTCTATAAATGGGTGTTGATTATTTTAAGATTAACCATGCTAAGATAAAAAATCGGTTTTCACTTCTATGAATTGATGAGCAGTTTGATATATTGATGGGAGCCCAATTTTTCTCAAAAATTGACTTGCGATCTACATTTCAAAAATTGATAGTTCATAAAGATGATATTGTAAATACATATTTTAGATGAATATATGGCCAGTAAAATTATTTAGTCATGCCTTTCAGTCTAAGGAATTCACCTGTGGTCTTCTCGGAATATATGAATCAAATATCTTAGTGATATATGGATTCTTTTTTTATAGTGTTTGTGGATGAAATATTGGTGTATTCAAAGACAAGGAATGAACATGAGAAATACATGTCGATAGATTTTGGAATCTTGGGAGATCATAATTTTTTTTGCCAAATTATCCTAGTTTGATTTTTTTATACAAGAGGTTTGCTTTCACGGTCATGTGATTTCTAAACAATAGGTTTTAGTGGATTCTGAAAAGATAGAAGTTGTTATCTCATGGAAACCACTAAATAATGACATTGAGATATAATATTTTCTTCAATAAGATGGATACTACCGATGAATTGTACATGACTTCTAATGACAGTCCTAGATAATGATAGATCTGACAATAATTAATTCTACATTAAAATTGATAGAAGAATGACATAATTCATTATAAGAGATGGAAGTTTTTCATATAGAGGCACCTATATTGATTATTCTAGAATCAGGATAGGGGTACGTGTTGTACTGTGATGCTTCAGGATCTGGGATAGGATGTGTTCTCATGATTGTAGACCATGTGGTTGCTTATGGTTCATGAAAGTTTAGAGTAAATGAAAATAATTACCCAACACACAATTTAAAGTCTGTTGTGCCCATATATGCTTTGAATACATGGTGTAAATATAAATATCGGAGGAAAATGACTATGTTCTTAGACCAAAAGAGAATGAAACCTATTTTCTATCAATGGTATTTGAATCTAAGGAAAGGTGATGGAAGGAGTATCTATAATTTGTTGAATTTTACTAGACAAATACACCAGTTAAAGGTCATGTAGTACAGGATTCGTAAAGCATAAATTCATATGATCAACTGGGAAAATAAGTTTCTAATGAGTGGTAGTTGTTGTAATTTCTAACTAAAATGAATGTGGAATGTGTTGACTGAAATGATATTGTGGGTTTCTTTTCATTTTCTCTAGTTCTTGATTTGGAAATTTTGGTCAAACAGGAACAAACATCTGATGTAAAATGCTTGTTTATGAGTTCAATACACAATGGTTAAGAGAAAATTGAGGGATGGATACTTAATTGGAGTTCATTATTTTGGTTCAATGATCAGATGGTTGTACCTATGGATTTTTGTGAGAAAATTCATCAGGATTTCCACCATTCTAGATGGGTTGTTCATCTTAGTATACAGATGATTTATAATGAATTTAAGTTATCGTATTATTGTATTGGACAGAAAAGGAAATTGTCTGAGTTTTTCTCAATATTTATAACTTTTCATAATGTTATGGATGGGAATTACCGACAACCGGGTCTGTAGTAGTCATTACCCATCCCGGGGAGGAAATGGGAATAGATAATGGTATATTTTGTTACGGGTATCCCATGAATGTTTCGGAAACACAATGTCATATAGGTGATAGGGGATCTCCTCACAAAGTAGACACATTTTATTCCTATTTGTGATACTTATTAGGTGGAGTATCATTTTAAAATATATATCCATGAAGTGTTAATGATACAAAGAATACCAGTTTCGATAGTATCATAGAGAGATCTGAGGATCATGTCCTGTTTCTAGAAATCCTTACCAAAATCCCTTTGGACTTAGTTTACTATGAGTACAACATATCTTCCTCTAACTGATGGGAAATCAGAAAGGATGGTATAAAAATTTGAAGACATGTTGTAGGATTGGGTAATGGATTTTGGTGGCTCATGGGAAGAGAATATACCCTTAGTAGAGTTCTTGCATAGTAACATCTATTAGACCACGATTCATATAGCTCTTTTTGAAGCATTGTATGGAAATACTTGTTGTTCTCCATTGGGTTGGGTGTAAATAGGTGATACATAACAAGATGAGAAGATAATTGTCCAATAAACATTGGAGAAGACTCAGTTCATCAGATAGAGGATGGATACAGTTAATAGGCATCAGAAATATTATGAGGATCATTGCAAATGACCATTTTTGTTTGTTGTGAGTGATCATGTGTTCTTGATAATATTTTTGAGGAATGGACATCGTCATTTGGGAAAGAAGTTAATGGTATCTCCAAGTTATATTTCCCCTTTTCAAATACTAGAATAGGTTGGAGTGGTGGAATATGTGTTGGAATCCCCACCACGGTTACGTTTAATTCATAATGTGTTCCACATATCTCAATTGAAAAGGTATCAACCTGATCCTTACAATGTAATCAGATGGTATCATATTGAGCAAGAGTTTGATGCTTCATTGGCACATATCATAGTGCGGATTGTGGGTATTCAAGATAAATTCTTTAATGGAAAAAAGAATTATTCTATTATGGGTTTTGTGGCAGCATCGTTAGATTTAGGAAGAGACAAGAGAACGTGAGAATCAAATGAAATAGAAATGACCAGAACTATTTCAGGGAAAGGATTAATTTCTATATTTTAGGGACAGAAATTCCAATGGTGGGAGAATGTAGTACCCCCAATTTCTATTATGTAACCCTTTATTTGGTTTTTATGGATATAAAGTATAATGGGGAATTCAGGGATAGTTTGGTGAACTTTAAATATGTTTTTGGGGATAATGGATAGGTGCATGGGTTGATCATGGTTTAACCAAATGGTACAGAAATCCTAGGAGAAACTGTGCAAAATATCATGAATGTAGTGGATATCTTTTACATAGTATTCACATATTTAATGAGAGAGTTTGAGGATTTAATGAGAGTGTCATTCTAGATAGTAGCTAATTCATCGTTATTGTGTGGTTTTTCTAATTGTGTGGACTATCTATGTGTGTGGTTAATGTGAGATCCTAAAAAAGTGGATTTCACATGTTTTTGCAGATAAACTACTCTTTATATTCTTTTATATTTCCCTATGTCATTATTTCATTTTGTTGAAGGATTGAGTATCCCTCCCAAATTTTTTGGAATCAATATGGATCCCTCCCATGTCATTTTCAAACATGATTCTTGTGGTATGTGTTGTTCATAATAGTACTTGTCATGTTTTCTTAGATCTACATAGATATAATTCTCCTATCATATCTGTTTATTGGGATTAGACCTGATGTGGTTTATATAAAATTATGGATTCTAAATAAGTTGATATATCGTCCTGATCATGTTTAGGGAAGAGATCTGAGTCGGTTTCAGGAAGAATCAACCTGTTTTCATGAGTATTCTTCTTCTGATTTTTGTTTTCATTAAAACATTTGAGGTAGGTGGCTACTCACTAAAATATTCTTGATAGAATGATTTTTCAAGCTTTAAAATTGATTTACATGTGACGAATTTATCAGGAATTGTCTTCTTATGAATTTTTGGAAATCATCTTTTGTGATGGTTTGATAAATTTTGGAAATCTAGCAAGATGGGTGTCAGAATAAAATAACTTTATTTTGGTTTTAAAATATAGAATTTAAAATGGGTATTTCAGGAATTGTGGAACATTGATTTGATTAAATGATTTAAATAAAATAGGATCTTTTATTAAAATAAAATGGGTTTTTATTAAATTGGTTTGTTCTTTGGTATTCAATAAACTATTATTTTGATTGAAAGGGTTTGAAATAGTAATATGGAATTGATTTGGAATACAATGGTCTTTTTGTGAGTTCATGTTCAATGTAACCCTGAATAAGGGACTTTTACCATTGGGGTATAAGGAGTGTGACCCTAGACTGAGAGCATGTGTTATTAGGACTCATGGTAATTGGATGACAGACTGCTAAGGAATATAGAACTATCAAAACAAAGCATCCATGATTGTGTGTGTTGTGAACCATGGAGTGGGTAGGACAAAGAGATAGTGATAAATGTTTTTTAAATTCATGATTTATTTTTTTGGATCTATGATGTTTTGTAAAATTGGTTTAAAGGTCACATTTTTTTCATTTCATTACAAAAGGTTTTTGAATTTTCTTATATTGTGATATAAATTTTTTTGCAGAATTGTTTTCTAAAAATGGTTTTCTTTAAATGTTTTTAACCACTCTATCAAAGTGTATTAAATAGGGAATTAATTCTAGAAAGCCTAATTAGTTTATACTCATCCCTCCTTTAGAAATTTGGTTCTTTTTCATATACTATCTTCTAAGACACGGGAAAAGGTAAACTGTCACATGTATTAAACCACACATTATGATACATGGACTCTTTGGTGATTGGACCATAGATATTGTGGATCATATTGTCTTTCTATCACCTTGGTGTTTTATTATTTTTTTCGCCACTTTTTAATTTTTTAGTTTCTTTGTCATCTACTGTGGAACACTTCAGTGTGGTTTTTAATTAAATTATTTGCTTTTGTTATCATCAATTTATTCTTACATCATATAGTGAGTTTCTTGGTTATCTTTTGTTGGGTTAATGGTTTTATATTTATAATTTTAAACCATACCCGACTTGTATTTTAAACAGTTATGCATTTATTTCAACCCTTTGGCCTCTCAGGGATGTCGCCTAAGTCAAAATAATGAATCACTGTATTCTCAAGGCAATGAGAATGATTGGGTCATTAAACTACACCATTGATATATTCAACATGAATAATTTATTATCAAAAATTATTATTGATGGAATTCATGTTTATTCACACATGTGGTTATAATTTAAAAGTCCCTAAATATGTAAGGACATATTTTATAATTTCATTTTTTTTTCAATTTCATTTATTTACATTGAAGAAATATTATAATGTATTCTTTATAAAAACCATATAATATTATCATAATATAAATAGTTAATTATATTACATATTTTATTTAAAAAATTGGCTCTTTATTCACTTTAGGAAAGACAAAAATATTAAAATTAAAATCTAATATTATTTATCTTTTTTGTTGTGTATATTTTTATTTCCTATATTATTTTCATAATGGATTTAAAAAACTCATTTTTATTTAGTCAAATGAAATTTTAATTTATAAAATAATCTATAGATGGTTTAAAATTAATATTTAAAATATTTTCTAAAATGAATGTTTTTTTACATTCATTACAAAAAGCCAAAAGGAATGTTTTTTAACACTTAAGATGTTAACGAACTTGTATGCCGCAATAAATATTTTATGTTATTTATCTTCTTATATATGTTTTCAATGGTTTTAAAGAATAATATTTAATTAAATCGTACTTTTATTATTTTAATAAAAATTTATTTATTTCTCCAAAGGATATGATTTTATGATAAACAGAGTATTTTTTATGAATTTGTGGTCATCTTTAATCTATTAATGACTTTTTGGTCATTGACATTCAATTGAGACATGAAATTTATAAATATTATCATAAATCACATTCTTATTAAATTTCCATATTATTCACATCAGTGATATGATTATTTCCTAAACCCTAGACCATTTCTATAAATGATGCTTTTCTTTTAGTGCTATTTGATTTACTATGGAAATATTTATATTTTTTTCATTATTCAATACATACATTTATTAATAACGAATATAATTTATTAAGTAAAATAATAATTCAATATATTTGTAATACAAGGAAATGTAGGGGCATGCTGGGCCTAAAATTTCATATCCACTTGATTCGTCAACAAGTCCCATGAGAAAAATCAGTTGGCCATATTAAATTTTATTTTTCTATAAACCGACACATCAATAGGACAATATTATAGAATGGTTTTTATAGAACAAATATCTTTATTTTTAAGACTAATAAACGAAATATAAATCATTTCGTTCATTTAAAATTCAATAATTGTTATGCATTATATTTTTTCAATGATATTATCCCTTAGCACATCTCATAATAAAGTTATTGAATAATTGGAATGTGTTTTAGGGATTTATATTTCCATAATAATTATAACATATTTAACCATAATAGCTTTTTTTAATCACCTTTAAAAATATTTTCTCCTACATTAATTTTGATTCCTTTCTCCAGGAATAAATATTAAAATGTTAAATTAGCTTCAAGGGAGGTGAACATTTTTTTTTTCTTTTGTTTTATATTTCATTTCCAGTGTAAAATGTATATCATGTATATATCCAGTTCTCAAAGACTACTAATATAATTATTAATTTTTTAATATATCCCCTATATCAATTAAAATGTAATAAATTAAACACTTCGTTTAGTTTGGTATATTTATGGTTATTGCAATTGGAATTAAAGTAATTTTACTATAAGCCATGACAACTATATTTAGGAAAACATAGATGAATTGTAATGACCTTATAATAGTCATTAAGGTTATATCATATGGTGAAATAATATCATATATTTTTTGGTGGATATTATGTGGTTTTCTAAAGATTACATATATGTATGGATACAATAATTGTATATGGTTTTGAACATACTCATCCAGGGGTAAGAACCCCTGAAAGTGTTTTTGTAATAGATCTTGGTCATGAATATGGTGCACAACAAATGAGCCTTACTATGATCCTAGTTTTAAATTCTCCAAGGATATTTTTATTTTATTTTAAAGTTTATATATAAATAATTATCAATCATTTTAAAAATAAAATTATTATTTAATGATATCCCTAAAGAATCATTTTTAATGATTCTAATATTAAAGATGCATAACTATTCAATTTATGATAAGTGTTACACAAAATTTATAATTATATATTATGATTTACTATTAATAATATTTTTAAATAATTATGTAAATTAAATTTCGTAATAATGGATCTTTGATGAAAGAAAGGTATTAATACATGTGGCCAATATAGAAATTTCCCTATTGAGATATCCCATGGAACTTGGGTTGTAGTTGAGTGAATCATAGAAATATTAGGGAAACTGGCCATGGTTATGAATAATTAACTTCAAAACATATGTCAAGATAATATTACATAAAATCGTACACCTATATTAGAACATATCATGTTATATAGAACCCATTTTTTAGTGTAACTACTAATTTAGTGGTATCTGATCAGCAGATTAAGATCATTTAAAATATATTTATAGACATATGATGCAATGAATGAGAAAAGGTTATTATAAAAGTATATTGTCTCAATGGTGATTCTGATTATTTGTGGTCATTGATCTAGAATAGTATAGAGGATGAAAAAATAGAACACATGGAATGGATTGATTCTAAAGTAACATTCATCAAAAAAATATTTCCCTCATTTGCAATGAATAGAAATTATTAAAAATTTATTTATATTAAATCAAAAGGAAGAATAAAGTATTGTAGAGTATTATGTTTCATTTAAATGTGTAGATATGATTTCTATGGAATTCAAACAAAATATTGAAAGAATAAATTGCAATTTCATTGAAGTTCGTAACACATGTCTCTAAAGGGAATGAGATTCTGAGCCTTTTTCATCATATGATGAAATAATATTATACACCAAAAAATAGAGAATTAATTTTCAAAATCCTATATATTAAAGGGAAATAAATAAAAGATTATGATTGATGAGAACCATGAAAAATGTATTGTTAAAAAGAATAATATGAAAAAGTACTAAATTTCATCTTGTACAAATTATGGAAAGAAAAGTCATTGAAATGCATAATGGGAATGAGAGTTTGTTATATGTAAAGAGATAAGGGTAAAATAGATTATGAATGTAAGGGAAAGAAAGATACAAATACTATATTATGCATAATTCTTTTAAAATTGGGTCATTATTCAAACCAATTTTCCATGAATTAAGGAAACATATCTCAAAATAAGACAAGGGATTAATTCTATGCTTATGTTGAGAGGACCAATTTGGGATATACCTAACACTGAGAGGGGGGTAAATCAGTGTTGGGGACTTTTTTTAATCCAATTCAAACTTTTATCATTGTACCTCTTGACATGTTAGGATCTTGATTCTCTTATTCTCTTTTCCAAATCGCATGCATTAATAGAAAGATGAAAAAATATGCACATGATATTTTTACAAAGTTCACCACTCAATAAGAGTGGCTACATCCTTTGTATTCATGGGTATGACCACTGCATGGATTCTCTATTATAATGTGATATTCCGTTATAACGGACTGGCTATGAAAAAAATCCTCTATCCAGTGTTAGTCCCTACACTTTGGAGGTGGGTGGGAAATGATCCTCTTCCCTAGACTGGTGATAACCTAGTCCAACATTCATCATCTAGCTGGTTATTTATTCTATCTATGGATACATTCTTCTTCTTTCTTAAAAAGGATGGTTCTACTCTTGGTCTTCTTTAATTCTCTTCACTTTATTACTTGCAAAACAGTAGGCAATAAATTCTTCTTTCGTTCCTTCTCTTCTTTTTAAGTGCAACACAAACTGCACTAGGCTTCTTCTTTCTTCTTCTTAGTGAAACAACCAACTGCACTAAAAAAACTTCTCTCTTCTTGGCTAGAATAACATATACTAATGTGATTATTCAGGTAGTGAAGATCAGTTCATTCAGAATCATCTGAATTGAGCTTCCTTAAATAATTTTAAGCTTCAATTGGGAATACTATGTTCTTCTTCTTCTTCTCTTCTTTCTACACAGCAAAACTGTGAGCTACACACTCTTCTTCTTCTTCTGCTTATTTAATGAAAACCTAGCTGCACTGAAACCTACTCTTCTTCACACGTTCTCTTTCAGTGCAAAACCGTCTGATCTGAGCCCTTCTTATTCTTCTTCTTGATAGAATCACCCGTTCACATTGTGATTGTAAAAACAATGAATTATAGATCAACCTAGCATCATTACAGTTGAACCGAAGCTTGTAATAACATCTAGAACAACGCACCGCTTGCGTGCCAATCCGTACATGCACACCAACCCCTACTTGTGCGGATCCTTTTTTGCGCGGCTCCTTCTTACGCGCCATACTTCTTGCGCGCCTCAAAAAACTTGCACGCCAAAAATGACGTGAGAACATTTATTGCACGCCACCCTTCTTGAGTGCATCCCTGGACTCGCATGGAGAAACATTCACGTCAAAACATGCACGAAAACACTTGCATGCCAAACCTTGCATGGAACCCTACTTGCACGCCTTGTAATTAACCCTCAGCTTGGGAACCACTTCAACATGGGTGTCACCCTCTTCTACTTGTACGATCAGAGCACCCTCTCCTACTTGCATGGTTAGAGCTCCAATTTTCTCTTAAGTGTCGAGCATTGAAAAATGAGGAGTCTAGTAATCTATTTATAGAAATTTTGGTAAATTGTTCCCCACATATACTTGTGCGCCAATACTTGCACGCTGCTCCATCACTTGTGTGTCGCTTCATCACTTGCATGCCCTTCCATCAATAGCATGACACTTTCTTTCGTTTGACATATTTTGATATGATGATGTTGGAATATGAGTTATTCTCCAATACTTGCGCGCCAATATTTTCACGCCACTCTTGACTTGTTTACCACTTTCATTCCTTTTCCGAAAACACTTCTTTACTCCCCCTATCCTTTATAAGGATTATATCACAAGTTCTCCTGTCTTATGTTATTTGTGAAATACATTTCGGCAAAGCATCATAATAGTTTTTTCCATTCTTTTTGGAATATGAATTCCAAAGTACATTATCCTCACTTAAAATCATCAATTCCTTTTGGAGTGTTAATTCCAAAGAAATCCAATCATCTATCTTCATCTAAAAGTGGAGGATTGAAGCTTATTCAAATAACTTCAATATTGCAGACAATGTTTCACAGTTGATACATGTATTGGGAACATTAAGAATAGTGCAAAAATCATCTTATCTCAAGGAAATGTGTAATTCATGACCATCTTATAATTCCATGACCTTCCACATTATCTCTTCCTCTTTAACCATCACTCTACAAATCATGAAAATCAAATGATTCTATACTTCATGTAAGCTCTTACATGGTTCTCATCCAATCATGAAGAGTTGCCTGGTCTTCTTCAAATCCTCTTTCTTCCATGATCATCCTCAGATGGATGATAACTTACCATTCTTCATTGTTGTAAACAATGTGTCACCTTTCAAAAATGTTTTTTGAACAAATGATCAGTGCATCAATCGTCGGAATTTTTCTTCTTAGTGAATTTCTCATGTATGAAATCCAATGCTACGATTCCATAATAATTCTCCAGGAAACCTCACTTCATCCAATATCGACTAACATTTTAGTCCTTCTTCATTATCTTCTTCTTTTTGACCAGTATTGACAACTATTGACAATAAATACAATCTTCATACACAAAGTGGTCCCAACAATCTCCCCCTATGTATTTGGATTTCAATACCACACAAGTCTCCTCAAATGAATTTTTCAATGTAAAAAAAAGAATATTCTCTCTCCCCTTAACTTGTTTCTCTGCCCCATTCATTTTTAACATTCATTTCACTCTCTCTCCCCATTATTGACAAGAAATACAACATTCATGGTAAAGAGGGTATCATTACATAATTGATCAATCAGCCATCAATCATTTCACTCTAAGTCTACATGAGCAATTCTCGGTGTGGAAAACAAGAAGATTTTATTTAGACAAAAAAATTGTCCATTACCAACTGTATATGACACCTCATGAGATGAGAACTCATACATAAATCTTCAAGGGTTTCAACATTCATTCTAGGCCAAAGATATTGAATGTGATAAGAAATAATCAACCTGAAATTCATGCACTCACTTCAATAAACAGATCAAAAACATTCAAGTCCAAATGGCAGGATATGTGGCCTTGGGGACCATTCATTATTCTTATGTCACTGATTGACTTAGTTACTCCCCCTTTTTTAAAATATCTTTATTTTGAGTAACCAGGGATTAGATATTAAGAAAAAAAATACCTTTTCCAATTACATAGTCCTTATAAAATAATCAATGTAGCTGAATTTTATACCAGCTGATGTTGATACTGATTAAGATAATGACTCTGACAGCTACATCATGTGTCTCCCCCTCAAGGGAACACTTCTCCTCACTAGATCCTAGGTTTTCCCCTGAGATCTTACATCACCTTAAATTCCTTGTATGATAATAATAAATACAATACACCATGATTTAATGGAATAAGGTGGATCCAATTTTCTCCATAAATGTGGATAACAAGGTTGAGATGATCTTCTCAACCCAGATTCTTCATTATTCACACTTTCAAAACTGATCTTCAATGCTGACTATGATTGTGTAGACCTTACTATTTCTTCCATCTCTTTGTGTGTGAATATTATTTCATCAAGGGATTTCAAAGAACTAGAATCTCCTGGTGAAACATTCATCCTTTTGAGGAATTTTTGTTGGGATGGAGTAAATTCAAATCATATTTTAATAGTATGACCAGCCTTGTTGCACCCCACACACAAAACTTTTTTTTATTCATGTAGAATCTTCTTTTTTCTTTTAGCACATGTATTAGCCTGTGAATCTTCCATATTTCTCAATATTTCCAAATATTATGACCAAACCACCAAAATATCATTAGAGACGGAGACATCATGATTGGGTCTTCTACATGGTTTATTCTAAGTGGCATCCTTCATAGTAGTACTTTTGGATGCACCACCCTTAACCTTCTTGGATTTAGAATCCAAGGACTTCTCATCCTACTTCATTATAATATTCTTGAGATCATTTTCATCTGCAGCATATTTCTGATTACATCCCATGATAGCATCTTCATTCTTCACCAGTTTATGTGGTCTTCTGTTCTTATTAGCTTGTAGTGAATTCTGAGATATACATGCACTATTCTTGTGACCACTCCCATTGCAGACATCACAGATGTTATAAAACATTCCTAATCTGTTTGCAGTACACAGATGCTTCTGGATCTATGGATGTTTCTTCTTCTTCTCTATCATTCTCCCCCTTGATATGGTCTTTCTTTGTGCTTTTACATTTAATGGATTTTACCAGCAATCAAGTGAAAAATGCCCAAATCTATTATATCACCATCATTGGCCAAAAAACATTGACTTATTTCCATCCTCTTTATAAGGTTTCTCCCCCTTGATATGGTCTTTCTTCTCACTTTTCATCATCCATACTTGTTTATAATTTTTCTTCCAACCCATACTTTTGGTAGAGGAAATTTTAGAGACATTTGTAAAAGTTCGTATGGATGATACCTTTACATTCTCAGCTACATGTGATATATCAACGAGTGAATTCATGATCTTCTTATCACATGTTGGAGGTATTTTGACAGTAGAATCCTCTAATGTGCATTGAGTACTACCAGTAACTATTTCATTCTTTTGTGAAGTCTCAATATGTGTCTTATCAAGATTGGTCAACTCAGCTTCGAATTCAAGACATATCATATTTAGGATGACTTCGTGCTCTTCAATCATAGTCGTATTCTTTTCACAATCCTTATTTAATCTTTCAACTTCAGCTTCATGCATCTTCACATTGTTTTGTAACAAAGAGTCAATTTCATTGATCTTCTTGGAATCATATTCCAAAAATAACTCCATTACATCATTGCCTTTCTTCATCTCATCATCATGTGCATGGATCTTTTCTTCTAGAGTCTTATTGACTCCCTCTTTTTCTTAAACATCTTTTTTCCACCTTTAAGAGATTATTTCAAATCCTTTATTGGCTTCTTCAAAGGTTCCAACCTGTTTGGAGAACATTAAACATTCAACAATTTTTTCTTGTGAGCCTTTCTCCAAAACATATGTTTCTTCTTCCAGCTGAGTGATATTTTCTTTCATACATTGAAATACTCCACAAACCATGGATTCACTTTCTTCCGGAATACCATGAAGAATAATTCATAATCTATCAACTGATATTTCGTGATATGTTGTAGATTGATCATCACCACTAGTGCAAGAATTTTCATCATGAGGATAATTTACAAATGTACTAACACATACCTATTGATCAGTTGAGGTAGGAAGGTTGTCCATATTCTTGGTGGGTACTTGATCCACCTTCTCATTACCTTCCAAGTATGGTGTGTCTTCAATGTCTACCAAATATGGAGAACCAGATACATCCTCCTCTTTAGGTAGGGGGACTTCTTATTCAACATTCTCTTCTCCTTCTTTCCCCTATTCATCATGGTCTTGATAGATATATCCTTATGTTCAGAGATAAGTAAATATTCACTGAAAGTGAACATCATTGATAATTCAGGAAAGAAACTCAAATCTTAAAAATATAATAACTTCACTATAGAGAATCCAACAGAGGATAACCTGCCCTCTGATACAAATTTAGAGGACCAGTTTAGGATATACCTAACACTGAGGCGGGGTGAATCAGTGTTGGGGAATATTTTAATCCAATTGAAAATTTTACCATTGTACCTCTTGACATGTTAGGATCATGATTCTCTGAATTTCTTTTCCCTGTCACATGAAATAATAGAAATTAGTAAAAATATGCAAATGATATTTTTACATGGTTCACCACTCAATAAGAGTAGCTATGTCTTTTCCATGCATGGGTATGACAAATGCATGGATTCTCAATTATAATATGATTTTCCATTACAATGGAGTGGCTAGGAAAACAATCCTCTAGCCAGTGTGAGTCCCTACACATTGGAGGGGGTGGAAAGTGATCCTCTTCCCTAGACTGGTGATAGCCTAGTCCAACATGCAGCCTCTAGTTGGTTCTTTATACTTCCAATGGAGACAGTTTCTTCCATCTAAAAAAGGTAGGTTATGATCTTGGTATTCTTTAATTCTCTTCACTTGATTACTTGTAGAGTAATATTCAAGCAATTCATCCTTCTTTACTTCTCTTCTTTTCTATTGAAACACCAACTGCACTGGGATTCTTCTTTCTTCTTCGTAGTGCAACAACCAACTGCACTAAAACTTCTTCTATATTATTAGCTAGAATCACATATACCAATGTGATTATTTAGGTAGTGAAGATTAGTTCACTCAGCATCACTTGAATTAAGCTTCCCTAAATAATTCTAAGCTTTAATTGAGCATACTATGTTATTCTTCTTCTTCTTCTTCTTTGCTTTCTATGCAGAAAAACTGTATGTTGCACACTCTTCTACTTCTTCTGCTTCATCAATGGAAGTCCAACTACATTGAAACCTACTCTTCTTCACACATTCTCTTTCAGTGCAAAACCATATGAACTGAGACCTTCTTCTTCTTTGTATTGATAGAATCACAAGTTCTCTTTTTGATTGTAAAATCAATGAAGTTTATATCAACATAGAATCTTCATATTTGAACAGATGTTGGTAAGAACTTCTACAAAAACTCACCGCTTGTGCAGAAATCCTTACTTGTGTGCCACCCCCCACTTGCACGGCTCCTTGGTTGCACGGATCCTGCTTGTGTGCCTTACTGCTTGCGCGCCACCTTCTTGTTCACCTCCAAAAACATTTGCGCCAAAACTTGCTCAACAACCTTACTTGTGCGCCATCCGACTTTTATCTCCTCCCTGAACTTGCGTGGTGAAACATGCACGGCAAAACTTGCATGCCAAAACATGTGTGGCAACACTTTCACGACAAACCTTGCGTGGAACCCAACTTTCACTCTGTTTAAATAACACTCAGATTGTGTTCCACTTTAACTTGCGCATCGCCCTCTTCTACTTGCATGATCAGAGAACCCTCTCGTACTTGCACGGTCAGAGCTTGAATTTTCTCTTAACTGTTGAGCATTGAGAAATGAGGAGGCCAGTCATCTATTTATAGGTATTTTTGTGACTTGTGCACCACATATACTTGAGCACCAATACTTTTGTGTCGCTCCATCACTTGTGCACGGCTTCATCACTTGTGCACCCTTCCATCAATAGCGCGACACATTCTTTCCCTTTTCATATTTTGAAATGCTGATGTTGAAATATGGCTTACGCACCAATACTTGCGCGCCACTCTTGACTTTCTCTCCACTTTATTTCCTTTTCCAAAAACACTTATTTACTCCCCCTATCCTTTATAAGGCGTGTATCACAAGTTCTACTAACTTATTATATTTGTGAAATACAAATCACCAAAGCAACGCCATAGTTTTTTTCATTCTTTTTGGAATCTGAATTCCAAAGTACATAATCCTCACTTCAAATCCTCAAATCCTTTTGGAGTGTTAATTCCAAAGAACTTCAATAATCTCTCTTCATCTAAAAGTTGAGGCTTGAAGCTTCTTCCAATACCTTCAATGTTGCAGACAATGTTTCACTGTTGATATATGTATTGGGATCTTTAAGAACAGTTCAACAGTCATCTGATTTCAAAGCAATGTGAAATTCATGAACATCATAGAATGCCAAGACCTTCCACATTCTCTCTTCTTCTTCAACCATCATTATAATTATATTGCAAATCATATGATTCTATTCTTCAAGTCAGCTCTTTCATGGTTCTCATGTAATCATGAAGAGTTTCATGGTATTCATCAAATCCCCTTTCTTCTGCAATCATACTCAGATGGATGATACCTTAACATTCTTTATTGTTATAAACAATGTGTCACCTTTCACACAAGTTATTTGAACAAAGGATCAGTGCATCAATCGTCTGAATTTGTCTTCTTAGAGAATTTCTCAAGTATGACATCTAATGCTGTGATTCCATTACAATTCTCCATTAAACCTCACTTCATCCAATCTCGACTAACTTTTTAGTCTTTCTTCATTTAATTATTCTTTTTTGACCAGTATTGACAAATGTTGACCACAAATACAATCTATATAAAAAAAGTGGTCCCAAAATTTTTGAGCACTATAGCTGAGGTTGACATTCCTAAATATATGGTGTAAAGTACATTAATCATATTTCAAAAAAAAAATACATTATTTTATTTTTTATCATAATACCATTTTATATCTTCCTTGTTTTCCCAAAAAATGGATATTTCCCAATCACATAAATAAGGGAGTTTCCAGTCAAAACATCCATTGGATTTATCACTCAAAAATGATGTGTTATGTTTTTCGCATTATGACACATAAACATGACATATTTATTCAATATAATATTATACCTATGGTTTAATTTCATATAATACTTGGAATGTAATATATTTCAAAATATGATGTAAAATTTTATTACAAATAGAATTAAATTACATATATGATAAAGATTTGAATTCGGTATCTTTAGAGGGAATAATTCATCATTTGAATAATGTATATATCCACCCAAACAGTTAATCTAAATGAAATTACTAGGGTTTGAGAGAAGACACATCCTACTAATGGAAAAGTTAATATTTAATTTGAGGATGTACCCAATGTACAAGAATACATTAGTGTATTTCCAGAGGAAATAACCATACAAAAACCAAAGCATGTAGTTGATTTTTCCAATGAATTAATCCTCAATGAATGACCTATATAAAATAATACATATATAATTTTCAATATATTATTAGTGATATTGAATAGTCAATTAGATAAATTTTGTAATAATGGATTTATATTCCCTCGTTTCTCACCAAGGGAAGGCACTATTATTTTCATCATGAAGAAACATTTTCTATGAGTATTTGTATGATAATAGGGATACAAATTATATTATGATAATTAAAATTTATTCTCTTCCAAACATTTCTGACTTATTCGATCCACATCACAAATCATGATATTTTTTAATCACTAACCATTGTTTAGGGTATTAGAAATTTTATGTAAATAAGGATGATATTCCAAATAAATCACTTCAAAAGACGTATCGACAATATTAGTTTATAGCAATGCTAATTGGATATTCAAATTAATCACCAATTTTAATGCAACTAATTAATAATTTTTTCAAGGAACATCTTGGTGATATTATTGTAGTATATATTAATGATATTATTATTTACTAAAAAATCCATGAGGACCATGAGAATAAATTTTTTTTTATTCTTGAATCATTCTAAAGAAATTAGTTATGTGGAAAATTTACCATGTGTGAATTCTTACTATAAAAATATTCTTTTTCTGGCCATATTATTTATATATATGGAATATAATTTAATTATATTAATAAAAATTCACTCATGTAATGTCACATACAATAAATCATAATCATGCTTCATAGTTTTATTGGTTTGGTAGGTTACTATAGAAGGTTGGTTAAAAATATTACCTCATTGGATAACTAGTTAACAAAGAATACATGTAAAGGAGTTAAAATCAAAATGAAAAAAGGAATGAGAATAATGTTTTGAAGATTTGACGGTAATATTGATCAATTCTTGAATTTTGACTCCATTATCAGTGAATGATATATTTTTGATATGTAGTGATGTATCCCAGAAGTAACATGGTTATGTTTATATATGAAATGTAAATGTTAATAATAATGCATCAAGTACGTTAATGTATCATGATAATAACCATCTAAATCCTGATCTTGAGTCAGTATATGTAATGTTTTCCTTGGAGATATAAAGTCATTTTCTTAGTGGTAAAATAATTCGATATACACTAATCATATGACCCTAAAATAAATCTTTCCAATAAAATATATCGATATGAGGAAAAGGTGATGGCTCAAGCGACTCAAGTATTATTTTTGTTCAATACTCCAGAACCTATAAAATAAAAATGAGGTATCAAATTCACTATATATGAGGAATCATGAAATTTTAACCAAAATGTGTGTTGAAAAGGATACTATGTTTACAGATCTAGTAAAAAAACGAGAATTCTTAATCATGCGGAGACATCACTATTTCGTGATGTAATTTCCAACCCATATTTTTTGGAAAATAGAAAACATTATTTATATGAAGATGATAATATAAATATGTAAATTAAAGTCGTTAATGATGGGAAATTAGAAAACATTATACATGAAAAAAGTGGTAGGAAATTTAGAAATAGGAAATATGTAACATCTATACATGAGAGGAAAATAGAATTATTGTATAATTCTCTTAGCACTAATTTCTCTATACACCATGGAAGACACAATATGTATACGGACATATGGGAGCATTTTTTGTGGGATCATATGAAGTGTAAAATCTATTATTATTTATAAAGATGCATTGTTAGTAAATAAATGAAGGATGAGAAGAAACATAAAAGAGGATTCACGAAACCTGTACCTATTCTTATTAGGAAATGGTTTGACATTATTATGGAATTTTTCAAAATATTATCAAATAATCCTATAATGTGCGATGGGATATGGGAAATTATTTATAACTATACCAAATATGCACATTTCCATTCTATAAGAATCAATCTACATATTTATCACCTGGAAAAGATTTATACTAATTAGGTTATAGGAATTCATGGAAGTCTTATATAAATTGTTCTTAATTGGGGTCTATAATTTACAATAAAATTATATAAAATTATTTAGAATGAATTTGATATCGAGCTTCATTTTAGCACCATCTATCATCTTAATCATCATGGGAAGTACTAATGGACAATTCAAACATTGGAATACATGTTGAGATCACGTTTACTTGAAATTATAAGTTATATGGATCAGTATTTACGACTCGTAGATTATCCCTATAGTAATAACAATATTAAAATTTTCAAATTGCACCTAATGAAGCATTATATGGAAACGGATGGGATACTAAAACATGTTGTGATAATACTGGCAAAAAGAAACATTCCATATCATAAATTATTGAGGATAAAATGATGATGGTAAATAATATTCAAACACATATTAAAGAAGCTCAAAATTGGAAAAAATATTATGTTAATAACTGAAAGAAGGTTATCTATTTTTATGTTGGAGGTCACATTTTCTTGAATATCTATATGGAAGGGTGTTATACGTTTCTATAAGAAATTGAAACTGTACACCATTTATATCAGTCCTCTTCAAATTTTAAAAATAATTGGAGCTCTTGCTAACTATTTGTAAGTTCCATAAAGCCTCTATAAATTATATGGTGTGTCTAAAATCTCATTATTAAGTATATACATTCCAAAAACTATTCATATTCATACAACTATAAAAATAAAATTTGAATCTTATTTATATAAATATAAAGAGTGTATCTACATTCCTAAAACTAGGGAACACATGTGGAGGAAATAGATGACTCAAAAAGTAATGATACATTAGTGAAATCATATAATAGAGTAATAATCATGATAACAGGATGAGGTTGTGAATAAGATACACCGCCATTTTTTTTAATGTAACATCCATGAAGATTTTGAGGATAATTTTTCTATAATAGGGAATAATTTAGCACATAATATTAAATTATAGAATGTTAACATTATATTTTTATAAAACTACAATTAAATTACCATTTTAATATTTCATGTATCAAAAAAATATAATTTTATCGGATGAATATAAATTTTAAACTTACTAGGTGGAAATAATCCTACAAAGAGTTCTTAGTGTTTTCCCTTAGAAATATGCTACTATGAGTAATTGAAAATGTAGTATTAATGTGTTAATAATTTTATTTATAATAATATAATATAATATATAAAATTAACAATTTATTTATAATAAATTTTTATATAAATAATGATATTATCATTTTGAAGTAAAGAAAGGGATATTTTTAAAATAACAGTATTTAAAGGCATAATTAATTTCCATTTTAATTATTAAAAATAATATATATTAATGAATAATTTAAATTAATTCATAGATAATATATCTAAGTATATTAATTTAAATCTATATGATAACTCTTATTAGTTATATATTTAATGTATGATCATTTTATACTTGAAATGTTTTTCTTAAAAGTAGTTTTCAACGTGTTTTGAAAGTTTATTTTTAAATTAAATTCTTCTAATTATATGAATATAATTTGATTAAGATTATTAAATATTATGAATTATAATTTAAAAGTTTGTTAATTATTCAATATTAAATTATGGTAATAATGAAAAGTAACAAGCATTATATATTTTCACTATGTTTAGGGTTAAAAATAGTTTACCAAAGTGTTGACCTAAAACTATAAGGGTTAAAATGGCCTAAATAACTTCTGAAACTCATTTACAAGGTTATATTTTTATCTCATTCATAAAAAATTATAATATGAATCATTAAGGATCCACTTATCCATGAATATGTCTTTAATTAATTTTTAAAAGTTGTAAATATTATAAGTGTGCCACTATCCTCAATAATAAAACTGAACCTTCTAACCTCAAATATAATCCCCTAAAAAACATTTATCTTGAAAACCACATGCCAAATTAACATCCAAAAATCATATTAAACGTTCTTGATCTACTTGTATGCCCAAAATACCATCCTTAGGGATCATTAAAAGTGATCTAAATGAGGTTTTCTAAGAAAGGTGAATCATATTCACCAACCTCTTTATTTTTACATCTTACATTACCACCTTCAATTATATCATAATAATTAAAATATAATAAAACCAGTATCTAGAATATTATTTTATGTTATTGTGTTGATGAAGTAAAATATATCCATCTAATTCTCTATCAAATGGGAAACAAAACCATCTCTCTTGTGTTTGGGGAAATACTGCCTTGTGAATCGATATAATGTTTGTTCTATAAATGACTTAAATGGATTGTCACAGTGATATAAATAATGAATATATATGATAATTATGAAATGCTATTTAATCTGAAAAAAATAAAATATCATCCACTTACAGATCCTTTCATTTATTAATGAAACAATAACATCGGTCGTGCATACAAACCGCCTACTGTTTCTAGGAAGTGATGTGGTTAATCTTCTATATACAAATTTAAATAATGTTTGTTGAAATATATACAATGAATAAATATATGATTTTTATCATTCAATCAATTTTCAAAATGATTTAACTATATCATATTAAAATTAATCACAACTATCATGACAAAATATGCCTGAGAAAAAGAAGCAGTTAACAACCAAAAAAGTGGTAATAATAAAATTTTATTATCATAAGGGTTATATGATGTTATAATAATATCATATATAATATTATAAATTACATTGTGTTTGTATTAAAAAATAATAAAATTTTTAAACCCCTTCTATAGAAATTTAAAGCATGGTCAACTAAACTGAAGTGTGAGGTAAGGGATTTGGTCTCAATTTCCACTCTATCGATGCATATTTTGTATTATAAACATATTTAAATTTTTTAAGTTTATATGAAAACCTATTAACATATTAAACATGAATACATATTTATTAATTATAGTTAATGTTTCAATTTAATTTAATTCTTTAAAGGGTTTACAATTTAAAATTTACCACTGATGTAACTATTTATTTCACAATCTCATTTTTTGGGTTATGATTTTTTAGTAATGAAATATTATAATATATAATTAATAAAAAACATTTATTTTATCATATAGTGGATATTTAAGGAGTTTTTATATATTACTATAACTTTTCTCCACTTTTTCAGAAGAATTAGTCAATGAAACATTTAAAAGTAATAATGATCTTATTTAACATTATGATCAGGTGCATTCATCTTCTATGTCAATATTTTTCAAAATAGTTTTACAAAATTAAAATTTATTCAGTAAAAAAATTTATATTATAATTTAATTTTTTAAATTTTTGAATGGAATAATTCTATTTTTTCCTATATTTTCTGTTAATATTTCATTATAGATAATTCAAAAGGAATGTTTTAAACATATATGTTGTTAACATGATTTCACATTGTTGTAACTATTTTATGATATTTATATTTTTATACCATTTTTCAATGGTTTTAAAAATAAATCACCTTAATGAAATATTATTTTAACATTTCTCATACCTTTTCTTTATTTCCCTAATGGTCATTATTATTATAAAAAAATCTGAATTTCTATGAATAAATGGATATCTCGTATCCCCTTTTAACATTATCTCGATTAACATTATGTAGAAAAATGTGCTTTATTTTGATCATTATACACTACATTCATCATAAATGTCCATATTGTTTAAATCATGGATATAACAATTTATTAATCCTTATACCATTTCTACATACATTTTTTTACATTTTTTATTTATTTGATTTACCAGGTAAATATTTATATTGATTATTCATTACTAAACATGTAAATTAATTAATATGTTATATAATTTATTACCTAAATTTATCATTCAATATATGAAGAATTTAATAGACATGTTGAAGAGGGTGGGATACTTAATTATATATCTACTTAATGAATCAATAGGCCACATAAGAAAAATTATTTCGATATATTAAATGGGGGTTTTCTCTATACTGAACCATCAATTATACTATCATAGCACAATGTATTTACAGTTTAGATATCATGATAATTGAAATCATGTTGTTTATTATTGGGTATTACTTTCATTGAGAATTGTTTTTTATAATATCTGATATTTTTTCATTGATATTATACATGAATGTATTTTTTGTCAAGCTATTTACCTTTACATATTTATTATAACTTATTTACCTATAATATATTTCATTATACTCACCCATTCTGAGAATTTTATCTCACACTATTTTTTAACTTTCCCAAGTATTTGATGATGAAATTTTTGATTGAGTTTTAAGGATATTGTTCATTTTCATTATCATATTTTATATTTTATTCCCAAAGTAAAATGGTTATCATGTATATATTTGGTTCTCTAAGACACCTAAATTTATCTGTACTAGGGGACCAAAGCCCTGGAATTTATTCCAATGCAATAAAGAATACCCAGACTCTAGATTACTGAAGTTGGGTTTGTTACAAAACCCGTATTAAGTAAAAAATATTAATGGATAGGATAAAAAGAAGGATGTGATATGTTTTTATTATAGAATAAAAGGTAAATGGAAAAAATAATTATACCATAGTGAAGATGTAAGGGGATGATTCATGTCTATTCAATATGAAAATTAATAAATCCATTTATAAAAATCAGGTATTAAAAATATCTTATGGTTCTCATATTTTTATATAAATACATTCACAATGTAGATTCCATAATACTACTAGAGGTGACATGGACCATTGAGATAAAAATGGGTTAAGACTATATACATTGTCTCTATGAGACTATACTCTAACATTTTAAACTAGTGTAATTCAAATTTTATTGAATTCTTTTTCTGTGCATCATTTAACAAATAAGGTAATATATCTGTCTAGTTTTGACATGGATGAATTTATTTTCAAGTTATTAAATAAGATATACTTTTTTTATAACGATAGAATTTGTTATTGTAAGGAATAGTTTATTAATGGTATTGATGGACTAGAATATATAAACTCTCCATTGGAAATCAATAATGATTCATGTTCACACAGTTCATAACACACCCAGTTGTGGAGTCCCTAATTTGATTATATAAATGAGAATAATTTTACAAGATATGTCTATAAGGATATTTGTTTAAAATAAAACCATTGAATATATTTCATGATTGTTTACATGAAAAATAACCAAATATATATTTAGTTTAAAATATTAAAGAGACAAAAATATTATTTAGTTAGTATATAAATATATATGTATAATTTTCCTATAATAATATAAAAGTTGATACTCATACTTCATAACTTTTACTAATGATTTAATTATATATGGATATGTCTACTAAATGAGGTAGAACTCTAATTACGTTGAGAAATTTTTGGAATAAATATTATTTATAGAATCATCTTTGTAATTATATAATGAATCTTCTATAAAATCATGGTTTAAATTATCCTAATGAAACATTCACCGATATTTTTATTTAATTTGGGACACCATATAAGCTCAATCTAACTTATACAGAACCATGGAATGAAGTAACTGAAATAAGGAACTACAACTTATCATGTATGGTGATATTGATTAATGTTTATGAAAATATTTCACTATCCATTTGGTGATATTCATTATTGATTTCAATGTACACACTGAAACAAGTGCTATCATAAGTTGATAATTGAATTTTATATGAGTTATAGTGTGGGTGTAAATTTGTGTATTCAAATTTACTTTTTTATGGGTTTTGAATCACTAATTAATGATCATTCTAGAAAAAAAGCACTTGGGCACAATGATTTTTTATTTCTAGGAAATCCCAATGAATGAAGGGGATATTAACTATATTTACTCATAAAAATGTAACAGTACATAGAATCATTATGTTCTTTATAAGGGATAACATCTAAAAAAGTGAAAGTGATATAAATATGGACTCTGGTCATGTTTTTGATAAAGATACACAATAGTTTTCATAGGAAAAATTTTCAAAATACACTTTTTATAAAGTTGAATTAAAAATATAAAAACATAGAAATTTATCCCCAAATAGGTTAAAGAAACATGTTTATATTTTTTATTAGTAAATGATTTATGGTATACATTTTCTTTGAAAAATAATGCATTTTATTCCATGAAAGATGCAGTATGAAGCTTTAATTTTGAAATGTTTTTTGAGGCCAAGAATTCTAAAATAGATTCCATCTCTAAAACTGTTTCGAGGCACAACCAGTTATCCTACAGACTTTTTGTTTCCAATGGTTATTCAAAAATAAAACAGAAATCGATTTTAATGTTAGTTATTATAGAGAATTAATGGTTACAGATGGGTTATAGATATACCCATAAGTATACATTGATGAAATGTTTTCACAAGTCGGCAAGTTGAATGACATTAAAATTCGAAATTCCATGGAAGCCTACACTGATTCTATGAATTGGATCATAGATGTTATGATAACATTAATTAATGTAATTTTTTATGATTTATAGAAGAAAAACCAAGAAGGGTTCCTGAATCCATAATATTTTAAAACGTTATTAATGTTCTAAAGACACATTTATGAGTGATAATAAAAATCATAAAACATTTGTTTTCATAAATCTAATATTTAATTAATTAAGGAAAATAATTAAAATATTTATTTTTTATATAAATGTTTTAGTAGGAGTTTATGGGTTTTAAAAAAGTGTATATTGATTATATATTATAGATAGAAAAACATAAACCAGTCTTGAAGTCATTTAAAATGTGGTTAGAAAAATTATTCACCATGAAATACTAATGTGAATAAATATTTATATTTGAGAAAATGATTTATCACTATGTATCTTAGAGAATAATTAGAATGTTTCAAGGTGAAAGTATTGTATAGAATCTTAAGCCACAATGAAACATTATTTCATAATTATTAATATATTTTTCCAATAAATAAAATGATTTGATCTAGTGGTACAGTTTTGTTGAAATGTTATATATAAAAATGCTTTGTGTTAGATATAAAAAATTCATATTTATTAAAAATATCCACATCATTCTCTTACCTCCAATATATCTTCTAAAACTTTATATGATATATAATTGAAAATAGATAAGAAAATTGGAGATCTTGAATTCCCTAAAAGGTAATAAATATGAAAATAAATGATACTATGAGTGTCTAGAGACAAGGAAACATAGAAAAGGAAATGATATCAGAGATCATTAATGTGTGTAAAAATTATAACACATGATATAATAAACAAAATTTAAGGGTCACTCCAAAAACCACCATCATAATGTGGAAAAAGTCCCATGGTGGATTAGGTTCTGTCCCTAAACTCTTACAAAACATCTCATTATATATAAATCATTACTTTATTCATTTTAAGGTTATATTATTATGTTAAAATCTATCACATAAATTAATATAATACATATTAATTCCACATGGGGAAAATAACCCCTAAAGAAACCCTAAACATGATTAATCCCATGAGAATGAAGTGGGTTTCATAATTCAGATTCATAGAAATACTGCAGGTAAAGTCATAAGAATTATAAGAATATAAAGAAGGAAATAAATTATGGGGATTATAATATTTTACAATTAAACATATATCTTGATCATTGAGTACCAATATATATATATATATAATGAGAATGATCTATGAATATAATTAATAAAAACATACCACTTGGGTGAAGCTTATATTAAATTTCTAAAGGATATTTTAATGATAGAAATACCTTATTACATTCCCTAACACCATATTTTACCAAGAGGGTAATCAATAAAATAATTAATGATTTAATAAGATATTAATGTCTTAAAAATAATTGATTGATTTGATTCATAACATGATATAATTAACATAAAACCCCCTTAAATCGTGTTTACTTAAAATTGGGAATTTCCAACGGAACTGAAAACTTGTATAACCATAGAAATGAAAATTTTAATTGACTAGGTATATATTTAATTAAAATATATTCAAAAATAAAATTAGTTAATTTTAAAAATATAGTATAAAATTTATAAAATAAATAGAATGTGTAACTCAAAAGTCATGAAGGATGTTCAAAAGAACCCAGAGGTCATGTATGAAAGTGCTCAACACTTTCACATAAGATCATTACTGATAAAATTAATTTTATTAAAAAAATTACAAATAACCTTAAACATCAATATAAATTTTTATAATTACTATTTATCATCATCTGTCGCCAATTTATTATATCATTTCTACTGAGTAACATGAATTTCTCGGCAAATTTCTCTAAAACATTCATGGTATGTTGAAAGAGGTAAAAGTGTTGTAAAATAGTTTCATTATATCTATATTTTAAAATTATTATTTATATAATTATTTTATTTTCAAATTATATATATAGGTAAATATTTTTTCCATTAAATAACTCAAATTAGAAGATGTACTTTGATATGTCCCTATTAGAGGAAAAATTTCAATTACCATTTATTATTAATATAACTTATGGAATTTCAAACATTATCATTGTAAAATTTTAATGATTTATTAAATAACATTTTTATACATTAAAAAAATATAATCCACCTACGTATGTCATTATAGATAATTAAAGAGAAATATCATTTCCAAATAATCATTTTATATATTACATGCAGATGCAATGCTCTCATTTTGCATAATATATGAAAGGTGGAAAATAAAATACACTATAATTTTGGAATCATTAAAAAGTTTTAAAATATAATATTATCTTATTAAAAAAAATTTAACCATCCATGAAATGTAGTTGTGGAAAATAGAACATTTCATTCATGGAGATGATTTACTGCACACATACAAGATAATGATTTCATTTTTTCAATGATTTTGGATGAAGGTATAAAATGGTATATCCATTAATATAACAACGAACCATAATTTTAATAATACTACTTTTATCATGTTTACATTCATATAAAAGGTTCAGGTGGTCTAATATAACATCTCACTATCCTGGTCCACAATCCATAACTAGACAGATGATACAGTATGTGACCACAAGAATCCCTCCCTCAATGGTATTGGTTGTTGACTAGAAATAAGGGAATATAGGAATACCATAGGGATACTATTACATCAATATATAAGTAAATAAAATAATTTTAATAAAAATAAACAAATAAATCAACCCATATACACATCGTAGACAAACATAAAAATTTAAAGAAAAATAAATGTTTAATGTAACACTATAATAAGTGGAATGTAATACATGTTAGATGGACACCCTATGGGTGGATCAGATACGTGAATGTATAAACAAAAAGTTAATATTAAACTAAAATCTCAACCTAAACTCATCATGAGTTCAGCGATGTACCATCACCCAAGATCCACTATAACATGCTATAATGAAACTCAAGCAACATCCTCAATCCAAAACATGTATCCTAAAACCAAATAGTGCAATGGGCTGGTACCAAAGTTCCAAGAAAACACAATAAGTTTGTTATTATAACTTAGTTGGACACCATAAACGGTTTCACTAAAATATCAATCCCATAACTATGTGTTAACAATTTTTTAAGCTAACAAATTTCAATTATAAACTATTAAACATTAAAAAATAATACATAAAAAAACACCAACCTAGGGGGAGAGGATCCCCATGGGAGTTTTAAAAATACAACGATAGATAGTTATATGGTGTCTTTTAACACATTTTTTTGATCATTACGACCATCACACTCTCAACCATGGTAAATATAACCATCCCTCACCTAATAAGCGGCATCAAGGGTCATATACCCTTCCCCAGAGTCTAGGAATTCAGTTGGAAGACTTGTTGACCCTAGTCGTAACATTTAAAATCACCCCCTATGTGAATATAACACCTAGGAGTAATAATAAAATCCCTCATTCAATTGGGGTATCTATTACCCTATGTTAACAATAAATCCAGTGTCACTAGGGGCTATATTTTCCTCAAGTTATCCTAAAATACAGAATCTCTTGGGGAAAGCATTTACCTTAGGTAAAACGTAAACATGAATATAATATAACAAAATATTCACAAAAAACCATTTACCAGAATCATGGAATTAATGTCACTTTTTTATATTTCTAATACAAAAACATGTTTAAGTATCCATTAACCAAATTCTATTCAAGAAACCATTCTTTAATTCCTATTTCAAATATAAACCAATCCCAAATAAAATTTCAAAGGGGAATAATATGTAAAATAAATATTTTTCACAATTACATTATAAAAAATGTATAATTAACCAAAACAATTTAAAACCCCAATAATCATTTATTTTAACTAATCCAAAATATTCCACATTAAAAATTGATTTCCATTATAAAAGGCTTAAACAAAAATTCACTCCATTTCACATTTAACCAATGGTTGTGAAATAAAATTCTAATATAATTTTCTTAAAAAAACATAACAACCACGTTTTAGAAATTTAAATATGGATTAACCTTCCCATTAATACTCATTAAGACATGAAAACAACTCAAATTAGACATTTTAATTATAAAAACTTAAGGAAAGTTACTTAAAATAAATTCCAAAAATACGCTCATTAGACGAATGACCTTAAAATAAATGCACATAGAAAGCCAATAATAGGATGGGATAGTCTTTATGAACACACACCTTAGCCATATATGATCCCCCACATCGATTATTGACAATTTTATTCATCCCAAATGATAGGAAAATGTGAAACCATATAAATTATTGAGAAATAGTGCATTTCAACCAAAACCATTAGAAAACCAAATAACAATAAAAGAAATAAAAATGAAGGATGATAATTAAAAAAAATTCTATGGAACTTGATCTCAATTAGAGATTCTAAATTCTAACACTTTATTAGGGGGATATGCTATAGAGGATGAGAGGGAGGGGGAGTCATGTATGTGGGTGTCATTCGACCACCAAGGGTTTGAAAACCATAATGAGGGGAAATGGGGGGGATTGGGTGAAATAATGTAAATTACATACACTTAAATGGTTTTTAAGAGGCCATCACCTTGTTGGTTCCCTTCACCAGCTAGCTAATGCTATTATGGCTTCATGTTGTAGCCCTGAATTTGGTTATGGTCTCTTGGTTTACACCTGTGACTCTTCCATCCACCCTCCAAACGTAATTTCACATGTAATTATATGTTTTCAATGTATTATGGAAAAAGATTTGATCTCATGAAACCCTGTTCTAGAAACTTTCCCTTCACCAAACCATGTTTCAAAATACACATTGAAAATTAAATGGTACATATGGTCAATGGCATTAAAAATCCCCATTATAGCACACCTCAACAATGAAAATAATTTTTCAACGTTCTTTTATAGATTAAAATTTCCCGAGTTTTTTACATTACAATGGTTCTAAATTTGAAAATGGCCGTTGTTCATTCAAAACGTATCCCCGTATAGGATCCAAACCCACCAAACCACATGCTATTGTTCATGTTATAATAAAACACCGAGATAATGCTCCAAATTTTTATCTACATTGAGACACCTATGTGTATTTTTCTAGTTAGAAACCATTCCCATGATTCTCCCCTCAATATGAAATATATTAGGAGGACTATTCTAATAATCTATGCTTTTTACATATTTATTTGACAAATATATCCCACTATCATGGGTTTATTGAATCTCATTGAATGGTTTCCAATGTATCATAAATTAACAAGCATGACAACACTGGTTGACACTTGTTCTAACTCCAACTTCATCATGAATAAAAAACGCGCTTCAACCATCCTCGAAGAACCTTAACAAACAAGAAATTTATTGAAAACACGTGACTAAAACTCAATCGAGGTTCATAAAATTTCCAATGACACACCCAATTTAGTTTGAAACAAACAAATTAATTTCATGAAAAAAACAACCAATCAGAACTTCTCAATTTAACCAGCAATAAAAACAATCATATAAACAACGTATGTTTCATTAAAACACATGAGTGTGATTCCCTTATCCATATAGGTGACATGTGTACATCTTAATCAGATATCGAGGTCACACCTAACCTCTTGATGAAATTTCAAAGTCAAACACAAACCACCCTAACATTGATATCTTGCGCAATTAAAACCTATACTAGGATTAACACCACATAATAAAAATCCTTCTAGAATGTTGTTACAAGCCTAAAAGTTACATGACACACTCCCCAAAGAATTTTCCATGTAACTATTCTAATAGTTTTAAACATAAACCTCAATTATGCTAATTTTTTCAATTACCGAACATAAAAATCCGTTGAGGGAAAAAAGCTCCTACCCAAAATACACTACAAACATAAAATGTTTCTTATTTATGGATCATGTAATGCCATACACAGTCATTTCAAGACACATTTATATAAAGGGTCCCACACTTCACAACAAATGGTGAGTCACAAACTATTTTTTCCCTACCATACTCATGATTAATGACTCTAATGGGTCCCTCCATTAACACATGCATTTCACACCTCCGGATCCATGCCAACTAGATTATAAAGAATTGGCCAGGGCTGATTCTTTAGATCAAATAAGTCAAAACAGCCAAATAAAAACAATTAGTGACCTACATTACTGAGTATCTTTTCCATCTCAAACAAAACCTTGGTAATTTTTTCCCATGATGTCTTAACAAATTGATCATCAATCATCTTTCACATGTTCTCTCAATAATCTATAACATGTTATACATAATGATTTTACAAGTGAATTGACTCTACCCATTGAATCAAATAGGTTAACCCCCTTATGTATCACCAATTAACATAAACCAAATCACACATCCATGTTTTATGTCACTACTAGACCATGGTTTAAGGCTTAAATCATTGACCACACCCACACATGTGCCATATTTATTTTATGATGAGTACACATGGTACCCATATTCCAAAATCGGGAAATTCACTTGTTCAATGATCTATCATATGATCTCCAACAAGTTGAATGAATCAAAAACTAAAAACATTCATCAATTCTCATACCAAGAAAATGGAATCTCATTCTAAAACCAAACAAGGCCTCACACTCAAATAATCATTTTCTATAACACCAAAATTGATATAAATTACCAGAACCGTAGGTTCCTACATGATTAAAAATATAATACATTGATCCAAAGATTCCATATACTCAGTCATATGTAACATGAACTAATAAATGATCCACGAACAACATCTATTCCAAATTAATGATAGATTCTTTCTCGCACAACTTTCGACCACAATGAGACCCAAGGGTCACGTGATCCTCTACAACCTATCCTAGAACTCGACCCATCATTTTTTGATTCTAGAATAAAAATCCAATCATTAAATTCCTATATAAGAAATGGATGGTTCAATTTTCATGTAACTCTTACTAGACCAAGTCATACTATAGGTACTCTATCAACAAACTTGACACCATTAATGTCTCTAAGACAAGCACATGACCACTCATAATCCTCATAATAAATTAAAAAAATCAAACAATGTGCCATTTTATGCATGAATACACAAAAATACAACCACAATATTGACTTGGTATTCCAAAAAAACCTAAATTTCCAACCATCCTAGATAGAGGGAACCAGCCCTAAGGATTCTCAACTAGAACCACAACAAATCATATCATCACTGCACATGTGCCAATGGAGTAAGAAAAACCATATACCCATGCCATTAATACTAGAAGGAATCTATATAGATCAGTATAACCCCATAATCATTTGTCCTCAAACGTAAAATGAAATCTACTTATGACCCCTAAGTCACAAATGAAATACCACTAGTCTCTCCCACATAGCTTATAAATCGTTGTCGTATCAAGTACATAACTCAAAAGATGGTTATATAACCTATATAAATGCACAATGTGTATAATTTATAGGACAGAACACTAGGGTTCCTTTAGAAGCCTGATTCTAAATTGTCTGACCAAAACCCATGTCTGGTATTAACCACATGGTCTGAAACATAACTGATCAAAAAAATAGTTTAGTATTCACAATTCAAAATTCCACACTTCAAGAAAGGTTCCAAAAATAGTGCTCAATATAGCCCCCAAAAAACCATCACCATGGTAAAAATTATACAGAACAATGCTCCATTAATATTATAGGGTCATCCATGACACAAAACACCATAAACACGCATTGACACTAACTTGGTTAAGAAATGTTTTCAAAATATTACACACCATAATAATAGGTCTCACCTACCATTTCCAATGAGTTTTTCATTACCAAAAAACTGATAAAGGACCATTTAGAACATATTTTCATTCCATTCCATTAATATACCAACATTTGAAACCGTTTTTAAAAATAAGTTTTAAAACAAACCAAATCATAATTAAACTCATATTTCAAATTTAAAAATAAAAAACCACACATTTTATTTAAATTCCCACACAAATATGATTCAAATTTATAAAATTTCATTAACATCGACTTAAATGAATTTATAAGTATTGGTTAAATAAAATACAATTCAAAATATGTAGAGGAAAACTTTTAGTTGATTTATCATAGGAATGTTATTTAACCAATACGATACTAAACTCATTTATATCTTCCTACATAAAGATTTAATCATTGTAATTGGTGATATAATTTTCCACCATAGTCATATTCTGAAAATTTTATATAAAATTTTCTATAATATTTAAATAAAAAAACCCATCATTACTATTAAATAATAGAGCACAAGAATATATATATCATGCTTCTATTATCAAAAAAATAATCAGAAGAAATTTAATCATAGGAAAAATGAAATTAGAATCTAAACCCATGCGCTTTGAATGAAGCACATCATTTGAATCCCCATGTTTTATAAATGATGCATTAATCCACCCACACTATATTTAAATAACATAAAATGATTATAAACCCTATTAATTGTAACATCACACACGATAAGTCTCAATCAAGGATAAAATAAAATTCAACAAGAATAAGAAAAATAAAATAACATCAAGTCACATACCTAGAATCAATGGTTTTCTCTCATGTGTGGGTTAGCCACTCATATGAATGATATCATTTAAAATCCATGAAAAATTATTAATCTCCCATATACCACTCTAAAAAATAAGAAAAAATAAATCTTATAAGAAAAATAATTTGAAACTTATTGCCTACCCATACCAGGGACTGATTCCAAACCGATCAAACACTACATGAAATCAGTTTCACCTCCACACATGCCATAAGTAACTAAATAGTGGTGATGGCCTATGATTTTATCAGGGGAGAATATTCCCCCAATTAATGAGTAATTATAAAATAAATAAAAATGAAAAAATAATTCCATATATATAAATATCAAAGAAAGTCATTTAAAATTCCAAAAAATAAGATTAGTAAAAAACTCTATAAAAATGAAATTTTATATTTTTTGAAAGGGTCACCCATGAGGGGATCACATACATGAAACTAGATGGAAAAATAAAAAAAATAAACTTAAACTGGTCCCATGTCCAGCCCAATACCATCACACATCCACAACTTTTACATGATAAAAAACCCAAGAAATGGACCCTGGCCCAATCATGTTCCTTGTAAATAGATAGATTTTTATATTGGTTCCCAGGTTCCATTTTTACATAATAAGTGTTTTAGTACAACTCCATTGGTCACCACTAATGAGGAACCAAAAATGAAAATCCCATAACTATGCATGTAGCGATTCGTAAAGTAATAAAATTCAATTATATTCATTTAAACATTAAAATCTAATATAAAATTTAATAAATAGAATATTGGATTCGTGTTACTCTATAAAATAGTATAATACATCCTTCATCCATTGATGGGGTTCCTTTGATCACATCTCAAGGGACGTGCCAAGAATATTACTCTAAAACATGGGTAATATACCCATCCATGTTTCAAAAAGTGGAATCTTGGGTAATATACCAATCCATAGAGATATAGTTTCTACCTGCTAGTATTGTTCACCCCATGAATAACTATTAATGGAATCCCTTTGGGGTATTATTAACATCAGGTAGACTAGAAAATATAAGATCCCATGGGGTATTTTTTACCCGAGGTGAACCTTATATCTAATGCCCCCAAGTGTTAGTGTTCAACCATGGTTAATTATAATTTCTTAATCCTATGAGGGTATAATTCATCACAGGTTAACAATGAACATTAATAAATATAAAAAACATTTACATAACCGAACAAACAAACAAAATGGAATACTGGTCCATTTTTTACATTGACAATCCAAAATAAAATTGAAACTCTCATTACCAAAATTTATTTAAAAACAACAATTTCCATTTCCATTTCTAATATAAAGTAATCACATATACAAATTTAAAGGGGAATTAAAGGAATACAATGTGATTTACAAATCCCTATTTCAGAATCATGTATAGTTCACCACTTCAATAAAAAACTCAAATCTCAATTTAATTTTCACAGCCTCAAAACTCACCACATTGAAAACTGATTTACCAATTCAAAATTACGAAATGAAAATTAACACCATTTCACATTTTAAATGATTTTTTGAAACTATATTTCACATTAATTAGTGTCTGAAACATAATTTCCCCTTTTTAATAATTTTAATATAGATTAACCATCCCATTAAAACTCATTATGAAATCACTAATACTCAAATTCAGAAATTTAATTATGATTTAATGAGGAAAAATATTATTAATATATTTTAAGCTTGTACCCATTATTCAACATGAACATAGAAACCATGAAATAATAAAATTAACGAGATAATTAATAGGGTTAGGGACCACAAAACATAACATAAGATTGCCTAATGTGTTCAGTATCGATCACATATTCGGTCTGATTCATAAAGAAAACATGAAACCTGAAAAATGCCCTAGAAATATAAAATATTAACCAAATAAAATGTAACAATATATGATAGTGAATAAAAAAACAGAAATTATGGGATAATAATTATATAATATCCAAGGATCTTGATCCTAAGAGGAATCAATTGATTCCAACACTGGATGTGGGAGCTCTCCAATGGAGAAATATTGGTTGTGGGAGGTGAATATAGGGGTGTCCCATGATCCCAATTATTTTATAAACCCTAATGATAGGAAAAGGGGTGGCCAAATACAAATTACTATGCATCCCCTCATAGAAATATTTCATAAATGGCCATCATCTACATATACTTAGGACATCGATTGGATGGCTTCCCTTGAAAGAACACATGGCTTTCATTATGTTAACTAACTATATGGTGCTACTGAAACACCATATCTAGATTTGGGCATAATGTTTTCCCCCATGGCTCCTTCAACTAGCACTAAATTTTTCATTCTCATGTAATTTCCCGAGTTCAATAATTTACAACTTTTTAATTCTTCTATTAGATCCAATTTATAAAACCAAACCCTTCACCATGATTAGTTACAATCTATACCATGAAAATGAAATTTCACATATGGTTATGGGAATTTTATTAAAATAGAAAAAAAATTACGTCTGGTGGAAAACAATACCTCTCGTTTGGATGTTCTCCTTAGTCCCCAATATAAGGCACTTTAACATGGTATTTTGGAAAGGTAAAAGAATTTATGATATGTGGAGATGGATTAAGAGAGACTATGTTAGTGTTTAGATAGATGGTAAGGGAAATTGGAAGTGTGTAAAATAATATAGTGTGGGACTACTTGTGGTTATGAAATCCCCAACTACATTACAATATAATTTTTTTAAACCTTACTTAATTCATTTACACTTATATTATTACTTTTACGATTCTTGTTATTACCAAAGTAACTAATTATAAATGTATTCAAATAAAATAAAATGTGTAAATAAAATGAGCCATTTTGTATTATTTTAACCTTGTTATTAAAATATAAAATTTTATTTATAAAAAAAATATTTTTATGGAAACTTATTTTTATCATTAACACAAATAATGCACAAAAACTTGCTTTTTAAAAATGTTTATTTTTTTAAAAAAAATGTGTTTTGGATAAAACTATCAATGTTATAGATTCTATTGAAATTGAAATTAAAATTATAAATTAATTAATATTTAAGTGACATTAAAATAAGTTTATGTCCTAATTCCACTATGAAAAAAAATTAATAATAGAAATAGATGAATAATATTTTGGTCAAAACAATAAATAAACATTCTAAAATGGAAAACATGGGTTTTAACAATTAACATAGTATTGTAAAATAATTAATTTTACATTATTATAAAAAATTAAATGTGTTTAAAAAAACTTATTGAATTTTGGTACACTAATTTCATAAAATTGACATTTCTAGTAAATTTTAAATTTTTCACTCATCACCTAATATTCAATTAATTTTGTAAAATATAAAAAATTCATGAAAATATATTGTTTAAAATATAAATCAAAAAATTATTTTCTATTTATATAATTATGATTATAATATTTATAAACATAATTTTTACATTAAAATAATATATATAAAGAATAAATGATTTTATTGAAAAATGATTTTATTAAAAAATGTTGTTTTTAATCATTAAGTGTTTTTAATATTACTTCATATCAACTTTTAATTTATATTTTTTAATATATTTGTATATATATAATATTCTAAAATGTTAAATTTATTTCATTATGACAAAATATTCAACACTTAAGGAAATAGTTCATTCAAAATAAAAAATAAATAGTTATTTTATATAAAATACACATTAAGAAATACAATTAAAAATAATTATTTTGTTCTAAGACATAATTTTATAACTCCATTAACATTCCAATATTTATTTTTCTTTTATAAATACATTATAAAATATTTTAAAAATAATATTAATATTTATTCATAACTCATACATATATGTTCATATTATTTATATTTTTATAATATATTGGTATTTCATTGTGAGTCGTATTATATTACTACATAAAAATACATGACTTTGGTATAAATATCAAATATATTACCAATGAACATATTTTCAATGATCATATTTTCATAGACCGTATTTTCAAGGACAATATTTTTAATGAACTTATTTATGGAATCCATATTTAACTCTTATATATAGACATATTAAATCATTCATTCGTTATTCACCCTCGTCAAAAGAATACTTATAATTTCATATTATATATTTTTCATAATTACTACTCCATTAATGATAATGTAATTCATTATTTGTTTTTTTATGTCGGTTATCCTCATGATTAATAATGATTAAGGGCATTTTCTTAGGGTGAATAGTTTATTCTTCTCTATATATTTCCCCTATTAGTTTAATATATTTTTATGGGTGTACTTTGTCCCTATACAGTAATAATCAATGGTGTGTAGAACATAGTTTAATTTGATATTTTTTTAATTTCACTCTTATAAAAAATAAAGTGTATTTATTTTGGCTGACATCTTGTAAAACACATTTTCAAATCATGTTTTAATACTTTTAGAATAATAGAGAACATTCTTAAAAATTTATTAATAATAATACTTATAATAATTATGATGGGCCCTAAACATGGGGTGTTATATATTTACCAGGTATTAAAGAGATTATATATTTAGAAATATTAGATGAAATTGTTTCTAGTGGTTCATGGCCTAAATCTCTCAATGAAAATATATCGACACACATAAGATGAGAGGGTGGGTATTGGCTGAATCCCAAGCCAAAATGTGGTAGGAGATATCATATATTCCATGCAATGTACTAACCTTCATGTTTCCAACGAATTGAGCATGGTAGGTAAATATAATGTAGAGCTAGAATAGCCATATTGGTTAGTAGTTATGATTATAATCTAGTATCTAATGTTTATAAAGGATAATTTCACTATTTATGGAAGATATGAGGGGCTAGTTAAGAGGGGAGGCATGTATACTAGTATTTAGATAGATCAAAAGGATCTAATATAATTGTTGGGATATGTATTATTACTTAATGAAGGAATTGTGACCTAGAATATTTTTAAACAGTAATAGGTTTTCGATTATGCAACTTACATCAAGTACATATTATCTTTTAAAAGAGATAAATAAGTATTTTGGATATGAAACGTCATTAAATATATTGATATTGTACCTAGAAGTATATATTTCGTCACTCCAAACTAGGATAATTTCAGTTTAGTTGATTTATAAAAGGAACCATAGTCACGTTAATTGATGAAGAATATTATTTGGCTGTATCACCTCTTGATAGATTTTCCCAAAATGGGTGTGGTCATAGTTACCACAATAGCCATATATGAAAACATAGTTGACAAATTGACTAAAGTATTTTATTATTGAAAGCATTAATATCTTGTATGAGATAGAAGAATAAAAATTCTTAGTTGTTAGATCTACTGTAAGTTAGTGGTTGTTGGTGTTAGTGACATAAAATCAACTACATTTGTACTTTAAATTTATATAATATCGATAAATTAGTTATCACATGATTTTTTTCTTCTATATAACATCAAATTTGTACACCCCAAACTGGATCACTATGAATAATAACCAAACGAGCTTCACTAGATAACATCACCCCACACCTCATAATATGCTAGAGGCTTCTAAAAACAATGGAGGTCTAGGGGTGGTACTAAGTGGAGACTATACCCCATATCAATGTGTTAAATCACAAATAATAATCAAACACCATGAACATGAGTGTGCAAAATTATTATAAATAAATTGAACATGCTATTAATATAAAAACACATATACAACTATAATTACCATGTTTGTCATACATGAATGCCTTCATATTGAGGTGATCACATATATATTAAAATATAATTGAAAATTACTGAATCAAAACCTCCATAACTAACTCTATGTCCAAAAACATACCCAATATACCCCACATTAAAACAACTCCATCTTGATCCCACATTCAACACAAGAAGATCGTCTCAACCAAGAAACATTTTACATTCTCTCTATCCACTATCCAATACCTGAACAACCTAAATGTAGACATAATGTTTTCATTAGAACCATTGTTCATTTACAAGGGGTTAGAATATATTCTTTTTTTCCACCATCACTATTATACCTATAATATGCATTCATAAGTAAATGCTCATGAAACATGCTCATCCTAACTGATACATATCAGTGTAAAATATATAAATAAATATATAAATTATAATCCATCGCCCATGGGGACTAATTCCTAGAATGAAAGTAATAGCCATTGTTGTTCCATAGGTCTCAATACCTGATTGACTATATATACTTTGGCCAATGTCAGGGTGTCTCTCAGCATGTTGCAATGATCGTTCCACCAATAACCATAGCTTGAGGCCTCATTTCCCCAGTATATGTTTTACCATCATTGGGGATATAATAAACATTGTATATAGTAATAACGTCTGAAGGAATTCCCCATCCATGTATTAAAACCCATAGACTAATCTATCCTAGTATGTAATAGTCTTTACAACTGAACCATAGAATCCCAAAAGCCTCATCCATGCCCCATTATGACCGCATAATCCCTCAACATCATGAATGTGGTAGGAACACCATCCTATGGATGTATCAACCATACCCACCATAAACCTGACAAGCCTCTGGTAGCTCATGAGTTGTAGGAACACCTTCCTCATCCAAAAAAAATTAATATTGAATGAAAATCCACAGAGGTCACACCTTAATTTTTGACCAATATTTCTATAATAGTCGATAAATTTTTATAAACAAATGTTAATACTATGTATAATAATAAAAAAACATAATAATCTATTTTATCCCAAAATGGTAATGTTTTTGAGTCTTCAGAGAATATATATACAATCATTTTATTTTATAAATGATCTTCAACATCTACCACAAAATTTATCCTATATAATACTCTCTATTATGATAGCCAACTAAAAACATTCTTCAGAACATGGCGAGAGGAATCAAAACAAAAGGGTGGATTATATGCTGAGTAATGGAAAACTGGGGATATATCAATTTATGATCATATGAAATCATAATATAATAGTAAGGGTATAAGATATTGACCTTAACAAACAATGTTCATACCAAATATAACAATGACAATAAACATGATTTGTAGAATAAAAAATTAACATTTAAAGTGGAATGAATTATAAGAATGAGAATACATCATAACTAAATCATGTATCATAAGTTCATATTTTTGGATCCATCATAGGTTTATAAACCATTTCATATGTCTTGTCTCAATATTAAGACCATCAAATAATGAAAACCATTCTGTTTTATCCAATTAATATATAATGAGATATAATAATTAACCTAATTTATTTAATTGATATATTGGTCACACACATAAAATAATGAAAACCATTCATATGTTCACCATAGTATCATAAAACATTTATTATATCAAAACCCATTAAAAAAAATGGGTTTCATAAACATTAATATTTTTCATCATAAAGATAAGACATATAGAGAAAGAATAAGAATGGAATCATTTGGTAATATCTCTTATAATTTATATTTAATATCCAATGATGTCATATTAAATGTAAATTTATTTCAAAAGACCACATTGAATAATCCTTGAGGAAAATAACATTTCCATTAAAATATTAATTTTTTTCCATTATATTACATATAATAGAAAAATATTTCCTTTAAAATATAATTGCAAACGTATACAAGAAGCATAAAATAATATTGGAATCATGAAGGTGTGAATATATACTAATTTTTTATAATTTATAATAATCATTAATTCTATATTTTTATTCAAAATAGTCACAAAGAATGTCTTTTTGAAAAAAAGGCGTCCTTTCCAATCATTTTCTAAAAAGTAAAGCAAGGGTAAAATGATTTACTAAAAATCTATGAGAGTAGTAAAAGAAATATATTTTTTGGATATATTTTTAGAAAAAATAGACATGTATGATAAATATTCTCTAATAGATACATAAACATAAGCAATCTCGAATAATGATGAGATTGTGAAAGAAATCCTTACATCAAGTATGGCCTTCCCATTTACATAATCAATACTCCAATATAATAAATATGGATTTATTATATATGTATTATAAAACAATATTCATATATATCATACCATTTATATTTTATTTAAAAAAATATTTTGAGAAATTTATTAATAATTTTTTATTAAAAAAACAATTTCGGGTGGTAATTGCTTTGTTGTCCTGGAATGTTTCTGTTCAACTATCTAAGTAATTATCATTTAATCATGTTAAAATATATTATATAATGTTAATCATGTTATAAAAATAATATATAATTATTATATTCATATTTATAGTCATTCATTAAAATTAGAGATAAAAAAATTATTTACTCTGTTCATCGAGAAGGTAGGTCATACATACACATAATTTCATTCCCTTTTTTTAAAAGAATGAATGAAATAAAGGTAAAATTTTATTCAAATTTTCTAAAATTGTTATTTTATAATATATAGAATGTTTATTTGTCATAGCCTGACCAAATGGGGACCATGCCACGACTTCCCAAGCCCACCTTCAATAGGCCAAGGGTTGGTGACTATTGCGATGTAGGAATATCACATAGGTGGGAGGAATTTTCCTAAAGTACTTGTACAAACACTGCCAAAAACACATCCATTAATTTTTTTAAGATATATATAAGATAGAAATAAGAATTTATCCATAAATATCTCCCAAACTATATTATTTCATAAGTAATGAATGTGTAAAAGAAAAAAGTACACACCCACTGAAAACTATAAAAGATTCATACCTGCTCCGATGGAGGAGATCGATGTCAAATAAAACTATCATAATTTTACTCATATTTTCTCCAGTAACCCCCTTGGTTAGTCTATGTCAACAATATTATCCTTCCTTAGGTCCCCTGATGACTCTGTCAAATATATTATGGTCTGCACAGGATACAACATGTTTGGGCAAAGCCTTGGTATGGGTGAGTATAACCAGACTCAGTAGGCACCCCAAAAACCCAAATGAAATGGGGCTAACATAAAGTAAATAATCCTCTAAACCTGTACATATTGATCCCAATTGAGCGATTAACTCTACATCAAACCTCTCTTGGATATACATGACTATTCATCTCATTCCATAAGATGTGTCAACACAGGCACGTAAAAAACTACAATGACTCATAGAATCACCTAGATATACTCATCTTAGACTACATGTACCATGAGGTTCTGACATCATAGATAAAAAAATGAATCTGCTAAAGTTTATAAGGGTATCACACAACTAAGAGAACATACTCTATAAGCCCATCCATCCCACATCGCACCCACCTGAGAGATACACACCATTATGAAAAAATATACCACTATGGGTGAAAAGCATAAGAAAAATTTCTTTTTAAGGATCATATCAATAGATAATACACTAGATCTTAGAACCATTGGTCCTATAAATTATAACCCGCCCAATTATCAATTCCATATGAACCCAAGTTTAAAGGCCCACCCATAACCACCACACACAGTTGATGGAGAACTGATTCGAACTATGAACTGCATCCATAATCTCTTACAAGTGATAAAAAAGGGAATAAAACTATTCCACTTCCCTGTAGTGATGGTATTAAAATATCTTATCTATTTTTAAAACCATTTTCTCTTCCATATGGAGTGTCTTGCACCTCAACTTGTCGAGTGGAATATAACTCCTAACTAGGTATCATGCATAACTTCTAAATGGGGGTGGTCCTCGAAACTACACAGCATAGACAAGGTAGCATCAATTCTAGTTGAGTACCCATAGCCCAGTTCTAATAGAATACTTTGGTGTGTTACTCCATATATGAGGACCAGTATATTGGAACAACATGAGAGGACCATTAAAAGGATTGAGTGTAACATCCCAGGTAAATAAAGAATAAGACATTTGAATATTTATTAATATTTGTGAATTAAATATTTAAATTTACTTAATGGGGTTTCTATGTTTAATGGCGTACCCGATACGCATCAACGGATTTCATTGAAATCATACGTTGCACACTAATAATATAATAATATTATGGTAGTTAACACGTAGTTGTTGTATTGGCAGGAATGAATATAAATAACTAAAATGTGATTATATATGTTTGTTAAATATTTTTTCATTCATCAAATAAATTTTACAGGCTTAAAATGTGAATGAATCAAATTTTAAGCATAAATACTCTAATATTCACTAAAAGGTCGATTTATCGCCTTTTGATGGGGAACCCTATTTAAATATATTTTTGGTCACTTTTATACATTCAATTGGACCAAATAAAATTCTTCTTTAGAATAGGGACATTGTAATTTACTTTGGATATATTTTTTGAATTTTTCAGACAATGTTAATTTTTTTAATGATTAGTGAAAAATACTGCATTTTACTTCAAAACTAATTTTTCATCTAATTTAATTATATGGTTATATTATCTTTTTTACATTTTTAAAGTTTAATTATAATATATTTTTACCATTTTGTCCAATGGTTTTCATTGTAATTGTTTTCAATTTGAAATTGTACATAAACAATTATCAATCTTTTGATAGATATTGTTTCATAAAAAATTGCTATTTGTTTTGACAATAGGAATTATTTTTAAATTAATTAATTCTATTTCTGTTTTTGTAATTTGATAAAATTGAATCCATATTTGGAATCAGAAGTTCAAAATTATGTAATTTAGAATCTTGTTTTTGGACATTATGATTAGTAACAATAGTAATTATCTTTAATTTTAATGATTAATTAGTAATCGGGTAGTTAAGGGTAATAAAATAAAATAAAAATAATATAAAATGACCCCAACAAGTGTCCAAATCCTCTTGTAATTTTCATGTCCGACCATGGTATTCCTTTAACCAACCTTGGGACACCATGGAATTACTTTAGAGTTATAGTGACCTTTTATCAAAGTAATTTTAAAGGAAAATAAAACCAAAGTATGTAAAACCTAGGTAAAACAATTTTAATTTTGTTTATATAAATGATATCTTTGACTATAAATATTAATTATAAAGATAAAAATAATTCCTACATCATGGTAATTTTTATCACTATTTTTGGACATCAAATAAATAAAATTATTTATGACACAATGATGATGCAGTGTTTACGTCATTGTTGAATAATTTAAATAACTAAGAAGATAATGTTTAAAACTATATCCAAAAACTGTCCAATTCTTATTGGATGATTATATTTCAAACATGGGAAACCATATAGTTATCTTTAATGATTTTTGAGGATTTAGAAACCGAAAAACATTATATAGTAAAATAATATTTTGAAGCTTTCCAAAAGAGCCCCTCCACTCTCTTATAAAAGGACCCCACCACTACCCCCTTACCCACACCTCTCAAGCCCTTGGCTTGACCAACCTATGCTAATATTATTTCTACAAATCCCTCTATTACTCCTAGAAGCATCACCTTGGGTAGAATTCTTCCCAAGGAGGCATTTGGCTCAAATCAAAAAGATGTACCTGATTTAAAGGTAATGTATTCTCTTATGTTCATTTGTTTTATTTTGTTTCTATAACCACTTAACTCTATTAATTAAATTATTTTATAACAACACCGGTATCTTAAATATACTAGGATTTTGTTATGAGAAGGATTTAAGCTACGCTTACACACATCTCCATCTAAAGGGTGAATAACATACCGTTTTTGTGGACGGCAAACTACTTCCTCACGAAACGATGATTGTTCAATTATCTCTTACCACCTCTCATGGTTTACATTAAGATGGAACTGTATTTATATATGATATATATTATTTTTATTTTTTCTTTATTCTTCTATATTTTCCATTTATATCACTCTTTTATGGTTTCCATAGTGGGTAAATACGATAATCTCATTTGAGGAAATGCGGACTACCACCCTCACAAAGTGATGTGACTCATTAATGCCTTATATGGGATGTATAAAGGATAGAGTTAATGATATTATATATGATATTATACTATAATTATAATATTCCTATGTATCATTATGTTTTAATTCCATGAAAATAATAAATTTAAATGAATGTAGTGTTCATGTATACATATGGCTTACCGTCTCCATGAACGGTGCATTTCATTTCCTACCTCCAAATGTTATGTACTATTATAAATACATGTATATACAAGATATATATGATATATATGATATTTAAATAATGAATGTAATTTTTTATATAATGGACTGTTGACCACATGGACAACATGTAAATATAAGGTGCTCATTTTTGACTCAAGTACCAAATATCGACAAAACAGACATTATTAACATAAATGATTACATACTATTTATAACATGGTAATACGTGATATAAAAGGAATAAACAACATAAAAAATGTTCTTAAGAAAGTAGAAATTATCTTTAGTTTATTATTCATGATATTAAAGAATGATCGAGTCAATTCGGACACAAGGTAAGGGACATTGTCTCAATCTCCTTTCATTGAGGAATATTTTGTTTTATACACAACATTATTTTATATTGTGTATAAACCCCATTGAATATTAAGTTTATTCAAAAGAAATATTGTCTCAATGAAGCGTTTTACTAAATGACAAAAAGTATGTTTCTTTTTAACGTATGCGATGACAATGACCTTTCCACCGCCGTGAGTTTTATTTGATGTTTGGCTTCCTCAACAAGCTGTAATGATTTTTAAAATAAAATAAATACCATATACTCTATTATGTATTTGTTTATTGAATATGGTTTTGAAAATGTATTTGTTATTTCAATATATTTAACTGATATATTGTGATTTAAATGTGGAATTTTTTTCATTCCTTTATATTTTTTTGTGTCTTATGATTTTATAATGGTACTTGGACATTTGACGTGTGGTTACGTGATAAAGAAAATGATGGGTGGTGCCATGAATACCAGGACGGGTGGTTATGTTATACCCTCCAATGCATTGGATATGGAAGTTGGCTGTATGGCTATTCCATTTAGTGATATGTGTGGAAGTCGACCGTATGGTTATTCCATTTATGTATGTTTATGTCCCAAGTTTCCTTTAAATGTTATGTGTTCTTTATATGGGATCTATGGTAATATTTTGGTTATAAATGGGTAAGTAGTGATCTTTTATTTATTTAAGTTTATGTACTACTTCATAAAGGTTAAAAGTGTTACTTATGTTAAATTATTCATGGTTTCCTTGTTGAATTAAAAATATAACGTTTTTTTTCTTTGTGTATCCTTTACTGATCTTTTTATGCGCATACCAAGTTTGTGAAATGTTTTTCACCGGTCGTAAAGATGAATAGGGTCAAGGATGGGATAAAAGAAATACATGCTATCTAAAACATGGAACTAGACATGTTTCTTTTTGAGTGTTTTTATTTTATGAAAAAAATGGAAACTGAGTAGAAGTGTCTACTTTGTAATCTTTTGAGATGAAATAGTTATGTCCTAATTCTCTAAAACTCTAAACCTGAAAAGATCCTCAATGTGAATTATTCATTTAACTCGTGTTTTTTTAATGTTTTAAGTCTAGGTCCTAATATTGAGGATCTGTACCATGGAAAGTCAGGGTTGCACCACTCTAAAGACGGTGGACCCGCACCCTGATACAATAGGGGAGTGAAAATACATGGTTAGAGGAAATACACCATGGTTTGATAGGGTAGTATGAATTTGTGGCTACAGTACTCAATCCATAGTATTATATGGGAGTACCACTCTACCCACGCGATCACTATGGTGTACCCGAACCCTAAAATGATAAGAGAGAACTGACCCCGGGCATGAGAACATGCTCCCTTGAATGACTATGGTGTACTAAATCAAAAATAATAACTCATATTAAGGACCCTCACCTTGGAAATATAGGGGATTTCTTACTCCAAATATATATGACTCAAACTCTAACAATATAGGGTAGTACCCACTCTTTCATTACATCATTAATGGGGGACCCACACCCTAAGATGGAAATCGAGTACCAAATTCATGTATATAGGACCCATACCCTCATCCAATATGGGAGTACCTACTCTATATAGATAATGATTATGGAATTCACCCACCCTAGCATTATAGGGGAGGAAAATACCTAACTACATGAATGGTAATGGGAACCCACACCCTGGTCTAGTATGGGAGTACTGACCATGGAATAACTACTCTGTGAGTAGAGATCCAACACCCATGATGTAGTGAATCTCATATCTACAGAAGAATATAGTTATGGGAAACATGCTCCCTAATTAAATAGGTATGTACTAGTCCCAGTATCCCTCACTGTGAATAACAATAATCACTGACATCAGACTGGCACCGCTGGAAGGAGCATCATGATTATCATACCTCGCATCAGAACAGTGCAACAGGTATGGGTCCCATGCACTAATAGAATAACGGAGAATCTCTATATCGTCATAAAGAGTCTATGGGACCCATATCATAGGGTGATATGGAAGGGAACTAACGTAGATGTTATCCAAGTGATCCACCCTGATCACCACTCAGGCTAAAGCACATCTTTTACTGCATTGTGCTTGAATCATGCCACATCATATCTCATATCACACTACAGAGGCCACCATAACATTATACATAAGGAATTTATATGTATAGGATACTCACAATCATGAATCATAGTTATAGAGAAAGAGATACATAAGAAGAAAGATCTCGAGAAGATCAAAAGAAAAGTTCCCAACATGCACTAGGGTCCACACAGGGTGTTAACATTCCCGATCACCTATCCATGCCCTCTATTTTAATTGGGTGGCTAGCCATATATATATAGATTGTCTTTATATGATATACACTACATGTCATTCCTCACCCGATACACCACTGTATTCTTTCTTTACATGACGCATCCATCTATTCCCCACACACGACATGTACCACCAGGTACAATGCATGTCAAGGCTAAAAGACAACTTAGAAATGTTACTTTCTCATGGTCATTCTAATCACCTTGTTATTGTGTACATTTTCCATGTAATTATACATTCCCATGTATTATCACAAAACTAACCCTAGTCATGTCATCTGTCCACATGACATGGGGTCACTAACCAATGTGTAACCCTGATACTTGACGTGTAGTTCCCAGAACCTTCTTCCTAGAATGGTAAAGACACGAAAAATGTCTCACTAGTTTAAAATATGTAAAAATAGGAATTCTGATGGGAATTTCCTGACGATTCCCTTGATTCTCCATCATTTCCCTGGAATCATATAGATCGACCTAGAAGGGAGCCTTATCAATTCTAATAGGGATATAAAACCATAAAAAAGGAATTAAAAATGGTATCAGGAAAAATACTCAAATACACCTACGTTGAGGGAATAACACCAAAGCTTCATGTATAGAACGACAATCAGATTTTGTTTCTCATATATCTGATGACGATCAATGCTAAGAAAATATATCAACAACACCCCATCACTTCTATTAGGACTCAATTCATTCGTTAGAAAAAATTGGAGATGAATGTCGATATTCGTAATAATTAATTTGAACCAATATAGGAATGGGGTATTTTTACGTTAAATTATTTAATTAATTTCATTTAATTAATAATTTCATCACTCAACACCCCACAAACTCGCCTCTGAACAAACTACTGATGCTAACAAATATATCTTTGTGCCTTGTGAAAAATGAGGCTCTAAACTCAACCATACTCTTAGAATTATTATCAATGACATCGCTTAGGATTTATTCCAAAATTCAAGAGAAACTACCATTTTGTGACAAAATATATTCAATAATTTAAATATCACCATGTCATTTCTCTCTATGACCCAAAATCCCAAGTTGAATCAGTCTTTGGCTTCATAAATATTCATATTAATATTATAAATTCTTACAAATAAAAATATGGGTGTTAAAATATTCTTTTAATTCATCCTTAATACCCACCACATGAAATATAAATAAAAAATAAATCACATATCATTGTGGAGATGGTAGTTCCTAAGTACACAAAAGCGACATTATCATCTCCCAGATGATTTTATGGTAATAATGAATAAGATATTATCATAAAATTAGTTTAATTGTTTAATTAATATCATATATAAACATTAAACTCATCATAATACCCATCCATAAAATATGGTGATGAGAAATGAATTATATCGCTACGTGGAGATTGTAAGCCTTACGTACCCAAAAGCGATAATTTTTCCTCTTGTATGATTGGGAAAAAGTGTTTATAATGGAGTTTAAAAAATAATATAACCCTTTAATAGTATTTAGGATACTTAATTTATTATTTTATGATAAATATCCTATATTTTGAGTAGGTAAAGTAGAAAAAGAATGTGATCGGTTAAAAAAATAAACTCTTGTTCAAAAAGACTCATTTAGGTCTCCTCTAATGGGGTCTTGGGATAGTCTTTTGGGACAAACTACACGCATATAACATAGTTATGGAATTTATTATAGGAATTTCAATGATTAAGGTCAATATAAAAGGCTCAATGTGGTGTAAGTATGTGACGTATGTGGTGTCCTTTTATAATATATATGTGAAGAACATTAGGAATTTTTCAAAATATTAAATTAAAATATATTAATAATCATAAAAAATACCTCAAAATATGAAGTGATTTAAAGAAAAGGTGGTATATATTTTTAGTACTACAGAATATATATTTTATACAATTTGTTGTTTAATTTTAATACTTATCATTTTTATTAATGCGTAGATAACCTATATTAATATTAACTATGGTAACAGATATTTCAATATTAAAATGTTGTAATTTTTACTTATAGGGTTAAAATTGAACCCTAAATTGACTTTTTATGAAATTTTCGATCATAAAATAATCACTTTTTATTTTTTAAAATTTTTCTTATACTTATATTATTTAATAAAATATTATTTTGATAAAATATCATTATTTTTAATTTTGACACTATACATTTATTTTAATGTTCGATACATCATGACAAAGGGTAAATTTGAGTATTATTTTAAAATCCTCCTTATGATATGAAATATATCTATTATATTTGTGGGTCACATTAAATAAATAAAATTAATTAAATTTTAATATTTTTAAAATAATTTATTATATTTTTTATTAAATAAAAAAATACTACATCACTGTTTCATAAGAAATTAATACCTTTATATAATTACTAAAAATTAAATTCAAATGTTTTTCAAGATATTAATTTTAATAATTTCTATTTGGTCTCTTATATTCTATCATAACACAGTTTTTTATTATTTAGACAAAGAAGAAATATTAAATACAAATATTGTGATATTTGGTAATATTCATTGATTTTAAAATATATAATTCATTTTGTGGTATATTTTCATCTAAATAACTCAATTTCACACCTTAGTTGTTGATGTTGAAATTTAATTTATCCAATAATAATTATGATGTAAAATTATGGCCTTATAAACTATTAATAATCTTGATTAACCTAATTTACATTATATCACGAGGGTAAATTTTACCATGTTTACTATTAATATTGAACAAAAAATAAAAGGGGGATAATCCAAAAATATGAACATCCTGATTAGAAAAATTAAACTATTTTTTTATGGTTAAATAGTTACAGATTGATGAAATTAATTTTAAATTTTTTGTAAAAAATAATATGAAACCAACTTTTTAGAAGTAATATATTTTTAAGAATAGAAATTGAATTATTCTTATAAATTGAATAGAAAAATATTTTTTGAATGTTTTTAACATTTGATCAAGTATAAAATATATGATTTCAATTAAAATCATTAACCAATAGGAATTAATTTAATATATTGATATAAAATAAATTTCATAAATAAAAAAATCGAGGAAAACATTAATTTTATTTTGGAATAAGTTTTGTAATGAATGATTATAATTTTATATGTAATGAATTAATTTTATAAATATGTAGATCATGTATTTTTCTCAATTTCGTTGTTACATTTCATACCCACTAATCCATCATTTAGGTGACCATGTATATATGATATTTTAATAATTTTTAGCAGTTCGTTTAAACTCTCTCTTGCATCTGACACATGATATCAAATATATAAAGTTATAGAAAGAGAAGTATTTCATAAAAATTTGATGGAGTTAAATTTTACTACAATTAAACTGAATTTCTCCCACAAATTTCTTCAAATTGATAAAAACTAATGAGGAAACTTTTGCCACATCACAACATAAGGTTCCCACGTAACTTCCTTAAATTGTTGGTTTTTTCACTAAACATGTATCAGGTGAGTTGTATTGTTTCATTGAAATTTTTCTCTATGATCTATAATATTTATTAGTTATTATTTATAATAAATACCCTTATTTAGTGGTATGATCTACATGTTAAAAACATGTGGAGGTTCATGTATGTACTTCCTCAAATGAGATACAAGGAAGACATCACGAAGCTTAAAGAGATTCGGTGGAAGCGCCAATTGATAGGCTATGATCCCAATACTACCAATAATTTAGAAAGAACTAATATTAAAAAGGATTAGTATTCAAATTTTTAAAAATATCATAACTTTATGCATGGATATATTCTTCATAATTTCTTTTCCCTAACTTCAAACTCTATATCATTCTTATGATTGTTAGAGTAAATTTTTATCAACATTGAGTTTCTATTCTGTGTTGTTACATAGATCTAACTTCCACTATCATTTCTTCATCAACATTATAATTTAATAAGTTTCATTCTACAACTTCATAAAAAAAATTAGATCTGAATTTATAACCATATGGGGATTTATAAGGATACAACTGAATTCTTGATTAAAATCTATTATTGTATGAAATTTCAACCAATGAATTTTTTTAACCCTGACCACCCATGAAATAAATAAATAATTCCCTCAAAACACATTATAGAATTTTAATGGTCCTCTTATTTTGAATATATATAAGTTTGATATGTAGTACAGAAACATAACTCTATATTCATATCATGTTGAGATCTTTTCCATAAAATCAAGGTTAACCTTGAATCCTGATCAGATATAAGAGAATGTGGTACCCTGTGCAATATTTACACTAAATTAATTTGTATCATATAAATATGATGAAGATATAAATATTCCATAATATCAATTATGTGTTCCAAATTTTTAATGAGTTTTAATATAACCCATATAGAATTATGTCCATTAAATTGTTTGAGGAGTCCAATGGTAACATCCATGATGATAAACCAAGAACCATGAAACATACTATTGATTATCTATATTCATTCCATATTGTTAGAATTACTCTTTCAGGTCACTATAAATCTTTATACATACAAGATGTATAGACAATGATGAACTATGATCCCCAACGAACAACTCTGTCCTCCAATATGGTATGGTTGGGACCCATATATAGTTTTTAAACATATTTTTACCATCACAATAAAGTTTGGTGTGCATAATACTTCTCATATTTTTTACAGATCTACATCTTCCTTAGTCATCCCTTTATAATTTGAATAGTTAGATTGGTGAACATTTATTTCATCCAGATAATATTTCTCGCCTTATTTTTATATTCCAAGAACAATCCATTCTAAATCCATTTGTATTGGATATTTTTTGATACTCATCATAGATAATATAACATGATCTTTTCTTCTCAAGGTTTATGCCACCTTACACTCATACTTGGGGAGGTAATGTAATCGAAGTCAAAAATATTCAAAAAAATACTACAAAATTAATCAATGCATGTTCAGATTTTTTTGATTGAAATTTTAATTTAAACATATATTATCAGTATATATGTTGACCTTTCTTCATAGATATAATTATTCCATATATTTAATTAAAAATATACCAGATCTAACTCTAAATCATGAGTTGGATATTTTTTCTCATGTACATTCAATTGGTGTGGGGAAAATTATATCACCAGATCATTTTTCATAAAAATACATTCTATTACCTTATTTGATTCATCACTCTAGATTACAAATATTTCTCAACTAAATTGTGTGCATAGGTGCACTAGCCAACCTTTTTTTAGATCCTTCAAATTTTCATTACATTCCATTGTCTTTTTGAACTTTACACCTTTCTGAGTTAACTTTCTTAGTGGTTTATAAAATTATGAGCTATATTTCAAAAAACAAAATTAATATTCATCCAACCAATGAAAAACAATTATTTTTTTAATTTAGTTTGGCCTAGGAGATTTATTAATAACCATTGTCTTTGAAGGATCAAATAATATATCCTCACATGAGATTATATGTCCCAAAAAATAATCATTCATTAGAAAAAATTCTCACATGAAAATTTATTAATAAATATTTTCCTTATGTAGGGTCTTAATAAAAATACTCTGCTGATATTCATGATCTCGATTTAATTTTTAAAATAAAATAATATTATCTATAAATATTATCACGAACTAGTCTAGGTAATCTCTAAATACTCTATTATTAAATCCATTTTGATAGTGGGGATATTAGTAATACAATAATACATCACTATAAATTCATAGTGTCCATGCATTGTGAGGACTACTATCTTGGAAATATCCTCACTCTTAACCATCAATTGATGATATACCAAATGAAGATCAGTCTTAGAAAATTATTTTCGTCTCTGTAGATGATAAAATAAGTCATAAATTTGAGTTATAAGATAATTTCTTTTGATATTGATATTGTTATGTACATGATAATTAATGGAGAGTACCATTGATCTTTATTTGTTCTCAAAATATGGAATAGGTTCACTCCAAGGTGATTCACATAGCTGGAAAAATATTTTATCAAGGTTATCCTAGAAATACTTCTTAAATTACTCTAACTCAATTGGGGTCATTCTATAAGGTTTTTTATAAAAAAAATTTAACACCATTTGTGTGTTATATTGTGAAATCATCTCTAAAATTTGGTAGAAGAACCATATATTCTCCTAGAAATATACATTGAATCATAAATAATAGTTGTATCCAAAATTTTGAGTTTGAACCCAACCATAGGAGATAGGTAAACTTCACGTTTATGAATTAAAACCCACATGATGAAAGTGATTTCAAATATAAGTTCATATTTATCCTCGCATCAATAAATGATCATATGTTAATTAGAAATAAAATATTTCAAATCCCTTCATTATCATTTAATATAGTATCATTTAAGAGAAAACCATTCCATGAAAATATTCACAATTAATTCAAATATAGTTAGAATCAAAAGATCAATTGGAATCACTTTCCCACTAACAACAGTCAGATTAGAACTATAGACTCTTATGCGACTATTTGACCAATAAGAGTTTTCATAGCTAACTCCAAATATAACTTTTGATGTGATATGGAGATAAAATTAGATAATAAAATAGAAATAAAAGATTATATAGATATAGAATAAAATAAGATATTAACAATTCTAGTGTGGATGATATGTGCACATTTCACCATTTCATTATCATAATCCAATTTGGCTGTCACGGTCTTAAGAGATTTACCATTTCCTTTGGGATTTATTGGTTATTGATTCTTATCATAAAAAATATTCAAATTCATCCCCCAGTTGGAATAATGATCACACTTTGTTCATTTTGAGTTATATTTCATGGGTGGTGCATTATTTTCTTGTATTCTTCTCCTCAATTACATTAACTTTCCTACTCACTCCCTTATAGAATTAATGGGCTATATGACCCTCCATTACACATTTAGAGAACTACATAGTTACATTAAAACAATTCCATTTATGTTTCATGTCACATTTTTGGCATGTAGATGCCTATAATTTTTTTTCCACCATGTGATTTAGTCAAGTTGTTATGAGACTCGATGTAATGACCCAAAATCTAGTAACTCTGATTATGTGTTTGATTTATTAGATTATCAAAGATATAAAGGGTGAAATACTAAAGTACTAGAAATTTTAGATGTTTTGGAGAACCAAATACATACAAGATACCCATTTAATAATGAGAATAAAAAATAAAATAGAACACATAAAAAATAAAATGAACTGCATCATTGAAAACTTATTCATAAAACTCTTCTTCATTTATTATAGAACGGAAAAAAATAAGGGCCATCTAAAATGATCAATAAGGGTTATGATATGTGGTATCTATCATGAATAAATAAACACAATAAAAATGGAATATTAAAAATATAAAAACTTATTCCATTTAAATAACCTGATTGTCATGATAAGACAAGGCATGAACAATATGGAATGGTAAATAACTGAAATCATAACCCACATAATCAATAAAAAATAATGAAATTAATTTATAGAGAATGTGATAATGTTAATATAAGAGATAATAACAATAAATATATTTTAAATGAAAGAAATTATAATTTATTATATTTCTTCACCTCAAAAATAATGATAAATCATCCATCAAGACATTTAATTAGACAGTTTAAAACATTAGGCAGAAACATATTTAATGTTCCCATTTTATTTGTCTTTTGATACATACCTATTCTTCAAGGGGATATTTAACTCTAAAAAATAGACACTATATATCAAATTAATTTATAATATATAAATAATATATTTAATTAGTGAATAATATTCTTTATCAACGAATATCTTTAATGAGTAACAAATACAAATTTTTCAAATTTTCTCTAGTAAATCAAATAAGCCTAATTGTATTAAACATAATTAAAAATAGTATTTAATTTAGGAATTAATTATATAAATAATACAATTACATGTATATAAAATATAAATTTAATTTCTCATGAAAATTTATCATAAGAAAACGATTGTTTTAAGAGAATGTAAATAATCACAAAAGAATGTGAGATTATACAATAACTTTTAACAATTTGTATTTATTGTGTAAAATCTCCGTGAATGAAATGTAAAAAATTAAGACATAAAAAAACCATGAATTTTTAGGTAATAATTATATTACATGTATATGGTAGTATATATTCAATATAAATGAAAATATGTACACACCATAAAATATACCTCAATGATGGGAAATTGAGATGAAGTCCCATACCTTGTGATTCTTTTGGGATGAATGTGAATTATACTCCTATATAGTGGTTTTCAAAATTTTATTAACTTATAAAAAAACCATATTAATATTTATAATATCATATATAATCCTGTTATAATATCTTATCTCCCATTGATTAATAATCCTTCATTATTTTCAGGGTTTCATGTGTCAATTGCCTAGATTTCCCATTCATTATTTGTCATTGAAGTTTTTATTCTTCATTATATTATAAATCTAAATAATCTAAAGAATAATAATCTTTACATAATTATCATATATTTACATCAATTATACTTTTATGAAAAATAATGATTTTGTTTTTTAAAAATGAAGTACGTTACGATCATAGAGATGGTAAGTCATGCATATTCATGGGAAACATTTCCCTTTTTTAATGATAATTACAGATGAAATAAAATAAATTATTTATCTTTAATTAATAATTATAATATAATAAATATCATATAATTTCATTAAATATACTTATATCTTCCATCTATGTTTTGTTGGTCTGAAAAAAGTTTCACATCGCTTCATAAAGGTGGTAGTCCACATGTACACAGACGAAATTATTATCATTTAGTGCGTCAAAAGGTAATAAATAAATTAATATATTATCATTTAATAATGATAAATAATTAATTAATATAATAATTATTTCATTTATATCATATATATTCATTAAAATTATCCTTATCATCTTCTATGTAAAGATATATTGAAATACAAATCAAATCACATGGTGAGGTAGTAGTCCACCGTAAAAATTAGGGATGCCCCCTATGTAATGGTAATTAATAAGAGGTATATATGATTTGTTAGTTCCATAGGTATAATTATTTTATAAATAATCTATATATACTTTATGTTGGAATCCTCAAGTATTACTAATGTTTTAATGATCACAAATCTTTTTAATTATCACATATCTTATTAATGATCACAAATCTCACTCAACCTAGTTCAATCCTATAAATTATATTCAATCATGTGTGATTATGTTTCAAATTCACTCAGGTTTTATAATGGTTATGCTCAATCCATTTCCTGAATAATACAGTTTATGTCTGAATATAGTTATCTACCTATGTACAAGACACCATGAGTAAAGACACCGTGTAGCCAGACACAGTTAGACAGACACCGTGAAGCAAGACACAGTAGGCTAGACACCGTGAAGAAAGACACCATGAACGAGACGCCGTGACCAAGAAACCGTGACTGAGACACCGTAATCCAAGACATCGTGAAGATTAGACACCGTGATACTCAAACCGTGACACTCAGACACCGTGAAGGAGACACTGTTTTCTCAACTTACTGTTACATTGTTTCTTAAACTATTTTTTCGTCTTTAAATTTAATGTTTAACAGTCATATTTGATCCCTTTAATGCACTGAAAAAATTAATTTTTCTTTGTAGACATAGTATAATGTACGAGGTACGAAACATATGGAACCTATAGTCTAAATCTCATACATTTTTGAAGACAAATATCTGAGAGTACCAAACAAAAACTGAACATGATAGTGAACAAGAAACAATCGTGTGAGCATGACCACGAAGAACACAATCCATGATTTTAAAGGAAATAATTTTCACATGCGTACAATCCGACTCTGTGCAAGATCATATGATGTACACTGGAATCTAGATAACATATTCACATTGTTAATGCTCGTGGAGAAAACAAGATGAATAGCGACACTCTTTTTTCCAAGACAAAAACCAGAGAAGGACTCCAAAGCATTCCTTCTAAAACAAAGGATTCCAAGGATGCATCTCAATCACTAGAGCATTTCTATAATCACATCTACTCTCACTTAGTGATTATTTTACTTATCTTTCAAGGAGTGTGTGTACTCTATATATTCTACACACACACTAACTCCTGTGCTAAACTGAAGGACTTCCAAATCCTTACACCAAACTCTATATTTCTGTTTACCCACAAAAACTATGGAAGAGGTCCCTGTGTGGCCTGGTTATTATTTTTATCTACCCATGAAAAATGTGGAAGAGGTCCCTGTGTGTCCTAGATAGTCTGTGTACTGTTGTTAACCCCGATCCATGGTGTGGATCAAATTTTATTTATATAAACATCTTGGTCGCAGGTGATCACCAAGTGGAGAGGATTAGGTCTCGGCTTGAGACTGAACCACTTGTTTTATATCTGATGTGCTGTTTAATTTAGTCGTCTCTATTTTACTACTTTATTGCATGATCTAGAAAACTATAATTTCACTTTGATAGTTAGTCTTGGAAATAAGTTATAACTGATTTGTCTTACTAGGATAATTTCAAAAGTAATATTAATAATACACATTATGATTACAGAAAATTAATCAATCTTCTAAGAAGTTGTTTAAACACTCAAACTCTTATAACAGTTTAACCTTGATTAACTGTGATGTATTTGTTTTTGGGAAAACCTTTTCTTTTAAAATAATAATTTTTTAACAGAATGTTGTATAGTCAATCAATTCACCCCTCCCCTCTTGATTGAACTACTCCGACCAACATTTGGTATCAGAGGGTGTTTTATTAGGACTCTGTGTAATATTATTCAACTATGATTGTAGTTGTTCTTTAAATATTTGTAAATTTCTGTCAATTCTAAATTTCTAGCTAATTTAAAGTAATTTGTTAGTATGGATAATATATTGGAAGGTGTTGCAACAAATAGACCACTATTATTTAATGGAACCAACTATGCTCAATGGAAAATTAATATGAAAATACATCTAGAGAGTATGATATTTGAAATTTGGTCATTCCTTATAGATGAATACAAACTTCATGTGACTAATAGAATTACATGGGATGAACCTTAAAAACAATCTTATAATAACAATTACAAATCCATGAACGCATTATACTGTTCCTTAGGATATGAAGAATTCAATATGATTTCTACTTGTAAAACAACCCATGAAATTTGGGATACCTTGTTTGTCTCACATGAAGGAACATCAAGTGTAGAGGAAATGACACTTAATAATTATACTATAAAATATGACAATTTTATGATGAAACCTGATGAGCCTATTTCTGACATGTATATCAGGTTCAATGATATTTTCAACACAATGATCTCTCTTGGAAGAGAAGTCACTACCAAAGAATAGATCATGAGAATCCTTGGATGTCTACCTGATAGATGGAGGGGATCCTCGGTCAATATTAGAGAGTCATGTGATGTCATCAAGCTACATGTAAAAGAACTCATTGTAAAATTGATGATGTATGAGGACGATCTGAATGCTAACAAATATGATGAGGATGAACAAAAAAGAAAATATGTAGTATTTAAGACCTCCTTCTCAAAACACAAAGACGAAGGGAAACTGGAAGCTCCTGTATAAATCTCTACCACTGAACAATCATCACCTGATAGTGATGAGGAGATGGCTCAACTGGCCAGAAGATTCAAAAAAATTTACAAAAAGAAGTACTTTTTCATTAAGCCAAACATCAAGGGAATGTATGATCAAAAAGGAAACTGGAAAAAGGACTGGAAATGAAGTGATTAAACTGATGAAATTGTATGATATGAATTTAAGAACAAAGGGCATATAAAGGACGATTGTCCAAATCTCAAGTATAAGAAGATGTATGAGGACAAGGACAAGAAGTAAAAAAAGTCAATGAAGGAAACCTTGAGTTCCTCTGAGGATAGTTTAAGTGACTTAGAGTGATCATATAATTAACATGCTAACAAAGCCAATATGTGTTTTATGATGACCACATATGAGGTAACACTGAACACTTCTATGCATAATTCATACTATTCTAATGTGGAATGTGACTCTGAAAATATGATTAATTAATTAATGTTTGAATATTGAAACATGCTTGATGAGACGTGAAATTAATTAAAAGATAAATATGAATCATTGAAGAAAAAACATGCTCTCACTACAAATGTTAAATTTGAACTTACTATTGAAAAGGAGAAAAATGCTCATTTTCTAAATGAAAACAATGAATTAAAAATTTCTATTGAGAAATTAAAAGGTTATTTAGAGAAGTTCACTAATGGAAAAAATAACCTTAACCAAATGCTAAGAAAACTAATTTAACCTAAAAACAATACTGGCATTGTTTATCAACCTGGTAAAAGAAACCATGGTAGAACGAATTTTATTTCCAAGTCTAGGACATATAATTTTGTCCCCAGTTCTAGACGCAACTCATCTAGCTTGAGTCATGATACATACTCTATTGTTTCATGTTGTTGTGGACCAAATATAGTTTGTTTTTCAAAAAATTTACATAATGCGTATATGAAACCTATGAGACAAATATGGGTTCCTAAAGCACTTATTACTAGTGTTACTGGACCCAAACAAGTATGGGTACCAAAATATTTCTTTTCATGATCATGTTATAGGAAAGCTACTTAAAGAGATCCTGCAACAATCTATGGTACTTGGACAGTGGATGTTCAAGTCACATGATAGGATACTACTCATGTTTGAAGAATCTGATAAAAGTAAATGGAGGACTTATCACATTTGTTGATAATGCCAAAAGGAAGATCATTGTATTAGGCCATATTGGTTACTCTAATTCAATTCGAATTTTTAATGTATTGTTTGTTAATGGCTTATAAAATAATTTTCTTAGTATCTCACAATTATGTGTTGATGGATATCATGTAAAATTTGAAAATGATGCTTGTAATGTCTTTAATTCTAAAGATGAATTAGTATTTTCTACATCAAGGAATGAGAATGTTTGTTCTGTTAATTTAGATTCGATAACATCTCCAAATGTTTCATGTTTATGCATATTTCATAAAGAATCTTGGCTCTGGCATAAGAGACTATGACAGTGTAATGTTCACTCCCTTAGAAAACTAACTAGAAAAGGCCTAGATAAAGACTTACCCAAACATGAGTTTCCAAATCACAATGTGTGTAATCCTTTTCAAAAGAGGGAAAACACAAAATCTCTTTCAAATAAAAGAAATAAGTATCTACTTCTCAACTTCTAGAGTCTGTCCACCGGGATTTGTTTGGACCATCTAGAGTTTCCAGTTTAAATAGGAAGCACTATGTTTATGTTCTAGTAGATTATTTCTCTAGATATACCTGGACATTTTTCATGGCTCACAAAAGTGAGGCCTACAGTTATTTTTATAAATATTCCATGTCTTTAGAAAACCTTAGTGGCCTTAAAATTAAATAATTATGAAGTGACCATCGTAATTAGTTTGAAATTCAAGAATTTGAATCCTTTTTCTCAGAGAAAGGCTATACTCACAATTCCTCTGCTCCTAGAACCCCTCAGCAGAATGGTGTTGTAGAAAGAAAAAATTGAACCCTGCAAGAAATTTCTAGAACAATGCTTAGTGAATATGAATTACATCTTTACTTTTGGGCTGAAGTTGTTAATACAACATGATATATAATCAATAGAGTCTTAATAAGACAGATTCTAAAAAATACTGCGTATTAACTCTGGAACAATAGGAAGCCTAAGGTTAATTACTTTAGATTTTTTGGTTATAAAGTCTTTATTCTCAACACAAAGGATAATATTGACAAATTTGAATCCAAAAGTGATGAATGAATTTTCTTAGGTTACTCAATGTTAAATAAATCTTATAGAGTATTCAGTAAAAGAACTAAATGTGTGGAAGAATATTTTCATTTCCTGTTTGATGAAACAGATCCACATGAGCCTAAAACCATACTAGAAAATCTGGAGGATGATGTATCAAATTTGAACATCAACTCAAAATTCTCAAATTCCACTATGAAAGAATCTTTGAAAACATCCAATTCTGAAAATTCTCTTCAATTAAATCATAATGAACCCAAATCTATTGATGAACCTGAAATCACTAGTCCCTATTTTTCTAGATAGGTTAGAACCATTAGAAACCATCCCTTAGATGTTGTTGTAGGAGACTTAGAGAAATGAATAAAATCTAGAGCTTCTCTTTTAAATCAGGTTGAACATCAAGCCTTCTTGTCACAACATGTACCTAAAAACATTGATGATTCCATCAATGATGAATTTTGGGTAATGTCTATGCAAGAAGAACTTAATCAGGTTGAAAGAAATAAAGGTTGGATATTTTTTGAAAGACCCAAGCACACATTCATCATAGGCACTAAATGGGTGTTTAGAAATAAAGTATATGAATTTGGAAATATAGTTAGAAACAAAGCTATATTAGTTGCACAGATATATAGTCAAGAAGAAGGAATTGACTATGAGGATATCATTTCTCCAGTAGCCAGACATGAAGCCATCATAATCCTATTTTCCTATGCTGCACATCGGAATTTCAAACTATATCAAATGAATGTTAAGAGTGCATTATTAAATGGGTATATAGATAAGGATGTCTTGGTTCAACAGCCACCTGGATTTAAAAATCCTCATTTTCCCATTCATATTTTCAAACTATCAAAAGCTTTATATGGTTTAAAACAATCTTCTAGAGCTTGGTATGACCGATTGAGTACTTTTCTTATTTCCAAATGTTTTACAAAAGGAATAGCTGATCCTACCCTCTATTTAAAATGAATTTATAATGATGTTTTAGTTGTTCAAATCTATTTAGATGATATTATTTTTGGATCTTCAAAAAAATCATTATGTATTGATTTTTATAAAATAATGCAAAATGAATTTGAAATGAGTTTAATTGTTGAGCTAAAATTCTTTCGTGGATTTAAAATCTTTCAAAATAATTATGGAATTGTTTTAAATAAATGTAAATACACTAGAGATCTTCTAAAAGGATTTTGATTGCATAGAAAAAAAAGTAGTTACTCTCGCATGAGTACCACCTGTAAGTTGGATCATTATGAATATGGAAAATATGTTGATCAAACCACTTATCGAGGAATGATTTGAAGATTACTCTAAATAACTACTAGTTGTCCTGACATTATGTTTAGTGAGTGTATTTATGCTTGTTTTCAAGAAAATCCTAAATAATCTCATTTAAAGGCTGTAAAAAAATTTCAAATACCTCAAACACACACCCAATATAAGACTATTCTATCCTAAAGGAAAATAATTTGATCTAGTTAGTTATTCTGATTCTGACTTCGGTGGATGTAATTTAGATAGAACAAGCACCTCTGGAACATGTCACCTTTTAGGCAAGTCACTAGTATCAGGGTGTAGTAAGAAAAAAATGTATTGCATTATCTACTCCAAAAACTAAATACATAGCTGCTGGCAGTTGCTATACACAAATTTTGTAAATGAACCACACATTACTAGACTATGGATATCAATTAATATATGTACCAATAAATTGGGATAATAGAAGTGCTATTAACATCTCAAAAAAATCCTATTTCACATTCTAGGACAAAACATTTTGATGTATGATATCACTTTTTGAGAGGTCATTATCAAAATGGTTATATTAACTTCGAATTCATTGGCACTGAATATCAAATTGCTAAAATATTATCTAAACCATTAAATTCTGAGAGAATAGACTAAATCATACATGATCTTGGCATGATAAATTTCAAATAGATATCTTACTTGCCTTACTGTTCAATATTTTACTATTTTTTACTTTACTATTTCATGATTACGGTTTCTAAGTTACTATCACTCACATTTATGGTATCACAATTAGCACTTTGAATCCACAGTCTAACATTGACTCTCTCACCGTAACTCGCACTGACTATCTCAATGTAACTCGCATTAACTGCCTCACCGTAAAACGCACTGGCTTTCACTTATTGTCTCACCATGACGTTCGCTCATTGTCTCACCATGATGACAGATCACTGTCTCACCATAAAAATCAATCATGGTATCACTTTGAATATTCATTATAATTTTCTTTAAAACTCGTATCGCAGTAATTTTTATTTTCACCTCTTTTACGTTCCCGCATTTTTTGTTTTTGTGACATTTGACATTCCCAAATGATAAAACAAAGATCTTCACTCAGTTCTTCACCCAGACTTTTCCCTACTCACCTGATTCAGACCCTTTCAACCTTGCAACCATCCTTCTCTCTCATGACCTTCATTGGATGCCAAGAATGAAGTGACCATCGTCATCCACACCTAAGAAGCACCGTCTGAAGAAGAAGAAGATAGCACCCAAGCTAACACCTGAAGGGCCTCTAAATTTGAACCCGGTAAATCGTAGTGTCGTACATGAAAAAAAATGCACTAAATGGCTATTATCGAAAAAATATCTAGTCCTAAAAGTGTTAAGACAACAAGGCTAGTTAGAATGGTTCTCAAGGGAGAATAGACTCATTTATCTGAGGTTAGTTGCTCAGTTCTACCAATACACTCAGTTTTCATTTGATTCTGGTGAATGCTTTGTTGTGAGGTGCTGGATTAATGGATAAATATTTTCCTTCTCATCGAGGTTATGTGCTGAATGCCTTAGGATAACTCACGAAGGAATTTGTGATGATTATCAAAGAGAACCCCCACCTACAACTGATTTCTTTTTACCTCAGAGATGCTTTAAAAACCCTAACCTCAAATGGCACAAAGAGAAGGACTATAGCTGCTGAACTTGATGGAGAAACAAGGATGCTATTTAAATTTGTTCAAAATATGGTTAGCCCAAGGAAATGTGACTGTTATGTATTATTGTATGAAGATGTGTTTCTAATTCATCTTATGAATAAGGGATACAAAATCAACCTGTGCAAGTAGATCATTCACCATATGTGTGAGTTGATCAAGGTCACATCCAAATCCACCTCTCTATTCTACTCTCAACTAATTTTAGCCATGCTTGTTTCCAATGGAGTATTTTTACCCTATGAAGAAGTGTTTGTGGATTGCGAGTATTGTCTCTCTAAACTCATCATCATGAAAATGATGATTAACAGGAACCCTTAGAAAATTGAGTTGGTGGAAGACAATGATAAAATTTATGAGAAGTTTAACCCTGTGGATTATCCTTCAAATTCAAAGGACATTTCTGATCCTATTTTGGAAATAGATGATGTTGATGAGTATTCTGAAGAAGCTGAAGAAGAAGCTGAAGTACCTCATAGGGAAGAATTTGTTATCAAGGAAGAAAGGCCTATTATTCCTCATGTTGTTCATGAAGAAGAACCTCCTGTCCCTAGAGTTGATATCAATCTAGAAATCCAAACCGAGGCTGGAAAAGAATCAGATGTGACAGAATCTGACCAGAACGTCATAGAATAACATGTAATAGAACTCCCTGTTATAGAAGAGGCTGTATTAGAAGAACTCCCTTCTAAGAAAGAAAAAAATCTAGAAGAACCTATTTTGGGAGAAGAAAATCTGGAAAAACTCCCAGAGGAACAACCTATTTCTGAGATAATAATCTCTACTAAAGGGATGATGGAGATATCCTTTCAATTTTCTAGACAATAGATGAATGAGGAATAAATATATGGATCTATTAATTTAGAACTAGTTCATGAGCCTCTAGATCCTGAAAATGAAGCATCTGTTGAGGGTGAGGAAACATAAAATCCTGAGACTAATGATGCATCCCATCTGACTGAGTCTAGTCTTGTGGACACTCAGTATATATTCCCTAGATTTTATGATGTGAGTAAATCATAGAAAGTTACTGCCACTAGGCTTGATCTTTACTCACTATTTTAGTTGAAGTTAGTTTCTATCATTGTCCCTGAGAAGGAACCAGAACCTGAACCAACCCATGTACCAATTCCTTCACCTAAACATGCACCTGAACCCTTACATGAACATCTGTCCTTTGCCAGTAAGGATGATTTGAAGGATTTTGGAGACACTATCTTGTCTCGAGTTGATAAGCTATTGAATTTCCAACCGCGTGATGTGACACATCTAAGTGAGAGAGATGCCTCACTGATTTTGGAGAAAATTATGTTGTAGACCCAACCAAAAATGATAAATGAAATTTAGGAAGTTCAAGTTGAAAATAAGTTTCTAAGTAATTAAGTCTCAACCCTGAAAATATGGTTGAATGTTTGTAGAAAAATATGCATTCCAGATCAGAACCTGTTTCTACATCTCTAAAACTTTCTGTGTCTCAAATTTCTCAAGATTTTGTGTCCCAGATTCACCCTTACCTATTATCCTTTGATGAAATGATTGCAGAAAGGAACAAACAGTTGTTGAAAGAAATGAGAGAGCTTGTGGTGAACCTAAATAAACTCACTAATGAATACAATGGTTGTCCTCAAAAAGTACTAAACTAGCTCAAGTCTCTAACCACAGCAGTAAAAGCTTCTCATACATCTGGTGAATCCTCTACACCTGCCTTGGATATTTCTTTTCTCAGATCGATAGTCCAAGAAGTGCATCGTAATTAATTTAGTGGATTCAATGTTACTTATTTATCTGAAGTTGTCAATAACAGTGATATATTTCTTGACATTGTGCAAATCCATTCCATGATTGCCAAGGATGCCCAGTACGAGATTGCAAAGAAAGTAGATTTCTATTTCAACTGGATTATATCCAAGACTGATATGACCAATCACTTCAAATACCTTGTAGAGAATCTGAGAATTCCTCCTATCACCCAATCCTTAAAAAACCATGTCCAGAAGCTAACTCAGTTTACCATATTGTTGGAAAAGTTCATAGAAAACAATGATGATTTTGAAAAGGCCATGCAGTATGGAGGAGTGATTATTGTAGACTTCATTAAACATATAAGATGGTATATTCGTGTTCAAAGTACATCAATTGTTGATCCAGCGGCTGATCCTCTCAAACCTGGATTACCTACATTCACTTCTTCCTTAGCTTCAATAACCATGTCTGTTGGCCAGGCTCTTAGTCAGATCAGGCATGTCATTCTAGATCAGCAACTGCCGAGATCTTCTACTACTCCGACTTTGGCTCCCTCAGTCTTCGAAAGTCTCCCTTTACCATAAATATCTACCACCTCTTTGGCTTCTTCCACATCATCCACTGCACCTATGGCTTCCTCTTCTGCTGTAGATAAAGGAAAACAGAAGACCAACCCTTGATGAAGAATAGTGAATACTACTATTTGATGGGGATGTCATTGATTTTTGTATTTATACTACACTCTGATTACTTTTAATGGAATGTGGACTGATTACCCTCCCTTCTTTTAAACTTTTTGATAATACAAAAACAGGGAGAAATGATATTCTATGTTATATTCTCTATAGTTGCATCCAATTTACACTCTTACTGTACATGATTTTTGATCATCAAAAAGAGGGAGATTGTTGGACTCCTCATGTATTACTCATGTTTTAATGATCACAAATCTATTTAATTATCACATATATTATTAATAATCACAAATATCATTCATCCTAGTTAAATCCTATACATTATATTAAATCGTGTGTATTTAGGATTCAAATTCACTCATGCTTTATAATGGTTAAGCTCAACCCATTTCATGAATAATGCTGTTTAAGTCTGAATATAGTTATTTGCCTAAGTACAAAACACTATGAGAAAAGACACCATATAGCCAGACACAGTTAGCCAGACACCGTGAAGCAAGACATAGTTAGCTAGACACCGTGAAGCAATACACCGTGCCCGAGACTCCATGACCGAGACACCGTGACCGAGATACCGTGACCGAGACACCATGACCAAGATACTCTGACTGAGACACCATGGTCGAGACACTGTGACCGTGACACCGTGACTGAGACACCGTGACTGAGACACCGTAAACCAAGAAACTGTGAAGATTATACACCGTGATACTTAGGCCATGACACTTAGACACCGTGAAGGAGACACCATTTTCTCAACTTACTATGACACCACTTCTTAAACTATTTTTTCAACTTTCAATTTAATGTTTAATAGTCATATTTGATGCCTTTAATGCACTGAAATAATTAATATTTCTTTGTAGACATTGTATGAGGTATGAGGTATGAAACATATGGAACCTTTTGGCTAAATCTCATACATTTTCTAAGTTAAAGATCAGAGAGTTCCTAACGACAACAACGCGCGATACTGAACATGAAACAAGCGTGTGGTCATGACCATGAAGAACACTTTGCATGATTTTCAAAGAAAGAATTTTTAACATGTGTACAATCCGACTCTTCTGAAGGACATATGAAGTACACTGGAATCCATAGAACATCTTCACATTGTCAAAGCTCGTGGAGAACACAAGCTGAATAGCGACACTCTATTTTTCAATACAATAACCAAAGAAGGACTCAGAAGCATTTCTACTAAATCAAAGGAGTCCAGAGCTGCACCTCAAATCACTAGAGCCTTTATAAACTCACATCTACTCTCTCTTAGTGATTATTTTACTTTTCTTTCGAGCAGTTAGTGTACTATTTATATTCTATACACACACACTGAATCCTGTGAAAAACTGAAGGATTTCCAAATCCTTAAACAAAACTCTCTATTTCTGTTTACCCACTACAACTATGGAAGAGGTCAATGTGTGGCCTAGTTATTGTATTTATCTACCCACAAAAACTTTGGGAGGGGTCCCCTATGTGACCTGGACAGTCTATGTACTATTGTTAACCCCGATCCAGAGTGTGGATAAAAGATTATTTATATAAACTGCTTGGTTGCAGGTGATCACCATGTGGAGTGGATTAGGTCTCACCTTGAGACTGAACCACTTGTTTTATATCTGATGTGCTATTTAATTTAGACTTCTCTGTTTTACTGCTTTATTTCATATTCTAGAAAACAATAATTTCATTTTGATAGTTAGTCTTTGAAAGAAGTTATAGCTGATTTGTCTTACTAGGATAACTTTAAAAGTAATATTAATAATACACATTAACATTACTGAGAATTAATCAATCTTCTAATAATTTATTTAAACAGTCAAACTCTTATAACAATATAACCTTTTTTAACTGGGCTTTATTTTTTGAGAAATCATTTTCTTTTAAAATAATAATTTTTGTAATAGAAATTATTATCGTCACTCATTTCACCCCTCCCCTATTGAGTGAACTAATCCGACCAACACTTTATATATATCATCTTTCCCAAATATAATATGTGGTAATGGAAAAATGAATTACATCAGTTTTCAAGATGGTAGTCCTTCTTACACAAAAATAATGATTTCATAACCTATTTAATGATAGTGGGAATGTTTTTAGGTACTGAAATTAATATAAAAACATATAAGTATATAAAATAGACTTCTGTTATTATATGAATATAGTTTGATTTTAATTTGAGGAGTTGGAGCAATAAACTAAATAAAAACACACATTAAAAAACATTACCTCTTCTTTGGGTAATCCCCTTAGGTTTTCTCTAAAAGCCATGTTATATAGGATTTATGCCACAAAATAAGGCCTTGAGAATGAAATTATGTAATTTATAATGTTATTTATGTAGGTAATTTTTAGAAAAATGGGGTTTATGGTGTTAATAATATTGAGAAGGGTGTAGACTTTGGTAAATGTGTTGAGTGTCACACTTGTAATTTTAGAAATGAAAAAGGAGTATCCATGTTTTTCACATGGAAAAAGGGACCAAAATGAAATATTTTATATATTTAAAAATTATAAGGCCTATATATGGCCAGAAAAAATATTTATGAAGACTATTTATTTCATTTTAACATTTTTCTTTTTAGTTTAACACCCTCACATCACATTTTTTTCCTTAACTACGCTAATTAATTTTTTCTATTTTCAATATTTATTTTCATAAAAAATTATGTATACATTATTAGATAAAAAATAAGATGATTAAAAATATTAAATACATTTTTTCATATTAAATTTATTTAAGTATAAAGAATTAATTTAAAATCTATTCTGAAAATATGAAGAAAAAGATGGTTTTCAATGAGAAATGTTCAAAATCTCACAATGTTTTCATATAAAAATTCAATATGAAAATGTTTAAAATGAAAAAAACATGAGAAATAGTTATTTCATTGAAAAAAATTTACATTAAAATCAATTTGAAATAAAATTTTAATTTATATATAATTATAATGAAAAGATAGTTTTCATTTAAAACTCATTATTTATTACTATTAACTTAAAAATGAAACATTTTAGAAATATAACAAAAAAATCCCCAATAAGATTTTGATATTCTAAAAAAAATATGTTCATTTTTTAAATAAATTTTCTAAAATTGATATCAATTAATTTTAAATTCAGTGTGAAAGTCACAACTGAATCACCATGTAACAAAATAATGTTTTCCAAAAAACATTTCTTTTTCCACCTAATGATTATTATCTTAATTTTAAATCAATTGATAATGATTCTATGTATATAGAATATATATGATTTTCATAATTTATTTTGTGCTATTTATACCCTGCAATGTAACATTTTTGTTATAATGGTTATTTGCAATTAATATTTTAGTAGAGTAATTTTGTTCAAACCAGGTGTTGTGTAAAACAAAAGCCATCAAAGAGATTGAATTTTTTAAAAAGTATATAATTCATAATGTCTCATGGTGTTTATTTTCTCCATCATAAAGAAACCAACATTTAAATTTCTAGGATACAACCTTCTAAAATTTTGTGGTAATTTCTCATTCATAATGTCACTAGGGTCACACGTTACTTCATCCATTTTATAATTTCTTCAATGTAGCCTTACAAGATGTGTCATCCAATTCCTTAGTACTAGATATATAGTATCAAGAATCAGTAAGGGGTTTTAATTTTATGATAGGTCTAGTTCCAATACCATTTCATCATCTGTGAGCACATTAATTTGTCTATAATGCATTATCATAACAATGATATGAAACACACCGTATACATTTGAGATACATAGTGGTGTTACTAAACAATAAGCAACAAATAAAATTATTTAAAAGATCTAAAAGGGTTTGATGTACCTCGGGATCAGTTTCCCTTTCATAATAAAAAATATAACACCCTTCCATTGAGATAGTTTCAATAAAATGGGATCTCCCTATTGTCATTCAAAATCATTCCTCTAGTTAGCTACACAATAAATATTTCTTACATAGAGCTTCTTTAATGTGATCCTAGATAGCCATCACATTTTTTCGTCTCCTAAAATATTCTGGAACATTGAAATTTATTACACTGACTTTATCCTAATAATATTGATTATAATATATCGTTATAGATAATTCTTCATAAAATGATATTTTAATACTTCAATAGAGACTACCGTTATAGGAGTACTACACCAAAGGTAAATATTGATCCCAAATAAAACGAATGTAATGATTGAATTACATCAACATGTATTCCATTGACATAATACTTCATTTTATCTATCTATCTCATTTTGGATGGTAGGAAGTGCTCAACTAAAGCTCAATATCAAGATCTTTCTGAAGAATCATCTAGAATTTTGATATAAAATGGGTATCGTGATTGGAAAAATTCCAAAATGGGTGTTCCATGAAGTATTAAAACATCGTTAATATAGTTCCATGTGAGGATCTTGATTGTATTATATTCTCTTATAGATAGTAAATGTCTTGATATGTTTTTGTGATCAATAATAACTCATATATCATTATTATAATTCAGAGTATTCGAAATTCATGTAACAATTTCCGTAGTTAGGTCATCCTATTTCAACCAAAAAATATAAATTTGTTTCACGAATCCTATAATATTCTATCTCACATCTTAATCATGTTTAAAAACTAAACATCTGGATATGTAATCAAGAATTATCAGCTTCATGTTATCCAAAAAAATGTTCTCTCAAATACCTATACATCATTGGGACAATAGGATGTATAAATAAATGTGGTCTACGTGTGACATTCAAAAATAACTTTTTCAGCTCTAGTATATATCTACCACATAGTATCCTTCCAAATATCAAAACACCATTATCACATATGAATTCTGCTAATTTCTCATCATTGAAATCATTAATTTTCTTTTGAAAGTTCTTTTTATCTGATTTATGACTTTTTATATTTTCAAATTAATATGGGTTCTGAATCATTTGAAAAATGAGTGATGTATCATCATCCTTAATAATTCTAATATCTAAATTTACTGGTTCCATAAATATAGGATCCTTATTAAACGTTATTTTGGTTATAACTCTATGGTCTATCTTATTCAATGCTTCTACTACCTTATTTTCATTCCCTAGGTGGTAGTGTGTTGAGAAATATTAAACCTTCAGTAGCTCAAATATTTTATATTTCCTTATGTTGATATCTTTCTATGAAAATATGTATTTTAGGATTTAATGGTATTCTTATAAATCAGATCTTTCATGATGGAGATAATGTTTCATTATCTTCAAAGAAAATATTATAACTACCAACTCAAGGTCATGGGTTATATAGTTCTATTCACTTTTATTCAATTTAATTGATTCATAAGAAATAACATTATAATTTTTCATTTAGAATCAACTAATTACCTTTTTTTATTCATCATTATATATAATAAAATTTCATTTTAATGATGGTAGAGAAAAATCAGATCATTTACAAATATTCTCTTTAGTGAAGTAAATCATTCTTCACATTCCATTGTCTAAAAAACATAACCCCATTACATATAATATTGATTAATAATTTAGATGGTTATTAAAATTTTTAAATGAATCACCTATAGTAGCATGTCAATGAAATTAATATATATTACTCATTTGTGTTTGTTGGTATATGTCATTCTATATTTTCCATAATCTTCTTAGTATCAACTTACATTCCATCCTTGGGTATGACATGTACATGAAAGGAAACATCATAATGGAAAAAGTAAATGATAGTAAATTTCCAATATAATTTTTCCTTTTATGATTTAGAAGAATAATCTGAAAGTTATTCTCATGGTCCTTTTATCTTTTATAATATATCACAATATCAAAAAATGATATGAAAAAAATGATCCAGATTTTTCATAGATATAATTTTAATTAGATCCATAAAAACATAGGGCGTATTCTTCAATCCAAATGAAATTACTATAAACTCATAATGTTAAAACATCATTAAGATGATGTATTTGGAATGAATTCCTTCTTTATTCATAGTTGATGATACCCAGAATAAAGGTAAATCTTTTAAAAATATTAGGATCCGTGAATTTTATCTAATATGACATAATAGAGATGTATATAATACATGTTATTTATACTAATATATATTTTTTCAATATAATCAATTCAATTTATCCTAAAGCCAAATTTCTTATTAAAAGTGATAGCGGGCTATACCCTTGATGAAAAACTAGGGAGAGTAATTCCCTTAAGACATAAAATGTCTAGTTGTTTCATAATCTCCACAAATTCAATAGTTATCATTTTATTGTCAATCTTTTATTTTGGTATTGTTTCTAGGTTTAAGTCATTGTAAAAAACATCTTCGTGCACTGGGGGCTGTCCAGATAATTCCTCAGGAAACACAATATTTTATTCATGTACAATAGGTATGTCCATAATTTGAATATAACCTTATCCACCCCTATATATTAATTTCCCTTCTTCATAAAAAATCTCATAATGTGTATCTGGATTGGATGGATATAGATATGAATTAGATGATGAAGAATCTTCTATAAAGATAAGGAATTCTATATCTTCCTCAAAAATCCTAATTTATTTCCTCTTTCAATAAATGCTTACTTCATGTATTGAAATCTAGAATATAATAATGATTATATGGAATTAAACTATATGTATGATAATATGGTAAGAAACTAACACATTTTTCTTTTTTGTAATAGGGACTACCAGACACATACTTATTTCTATGAGACTCCCCCTATAAATTTTAGATGACAAATAATATTTTACATTAAAAGTTAAATATATGATATTCATGGAAAACTGGTATGATATAAAAGATTAAGAATATAAAGAATAAAATAAAGCAGTAGATAAATAATTTGATAGGGACAAACTACATAAAATATCACTAGGTACTTCCACCTTAATTGTACTGATTTAATAGGTTTGTCCTTCTCCCCTTTTCCACATTTATGGTAGATTACCTTGAATCATGGGTCATTGGTGTCAATAATACCCATTTATTTATATATAAACAAATCTACATCAATTAATTATTTTCTCCCAATTCATTCATGTGTGAAATTCCCCTTATCACCATACTTTTAACAAACTCACATTCCCATCAATCACATTCCATTATGTTTATTTTAGAAATTTTCACATAATGAATATTTTTCTATCCTCCTATGGTTATTTTATTCATTTCCTTTTTCAAGGAGTTTATATGGAATCATATTATCTTGATTTACCTTTAATAAATAATATTTAGGGAATTACATAAGATTTTTATGGAACATAAATGTATATAATCATATGGTGAAAAATATTGAGTTACAACTGACCTTCAGGAACATTGGTTATTCCCTTTAATTAAATTGTTAATATATAACTTATTATTATCTATATAATCCATATCATACATATCTATCCTTATAAAGGCATATCCATACTCACAAACACATTATTCTTCATTTTTCTTTATGATGAGTAAATTTATAAATATTTCTAATTTTTGGTCATGAGGAAAATATTGGTCATAGAATTTATCCTTAAATAGTTTACATTCATAGAGTTTTATTTTCACTTCCTCCTTGATATTCTAGATTAATGACCACCATTGATTAATATCACCTTTGAGACAATGTAAAGACCCATAAAATTCAAGGAAATTTTTTTTATTAAATTTCTTGGGATTTTTACAAGCACACAGTTTCTTGACGGCACCTGATTTCGAGGCCCGATGTGCCCAAAATCATTTTCTGATGTTTACCTCAGGTACGTTCACTGAACGAATGAGCGTGCTTTTCTAACTTTTGAACTGGTGCTTGGAATTGAATTCTAAGGGAACCGATGGAATCGCAGCGCTGGTAAATGCTTAGAAACACCTTTTTCGGAGTTGTGTTTGCTCGGGTGTGGTTTTTAAATTTTTGGGTTAAGTAAATGAATAAAATAAAAAGTTCTGACCAATTATTTTTATTTTAAGTTGTTTAACCTAACATAAGAGGTTAAATTGGGACCCACAATATCCTACACCACTAGGTATGATATTTGTGGGGTGGGGCCCACATGAGCCCCACCGTTTTTTCAACTTTTTCAACCCCCCTCCTTTAATTAAGTAACACAACCCGCACCCCCCTTTTAATGAAGTCAACCCTTGCATTTACTCTGGATAATAAACGCCTCGTTAATTTGGCAGTTTAAACATTGCAATTAATTCACTTAATCGATTGTTTCGTTTTTTAATTTCAATGATGTTGGCTTGTGAGTTAATAAAATAAGACAACTCTTATTTTATTAGGGGTTGGTTGTGTAAGAGGGTTTGGGGAGAATTCTCTCAAGCCGCGAAGTTCTTCCTCCTCGACGAAGAACGCGAAGAACGCGAAGAACGCATAGAACGTGAATATCGCAAAGAACGCCGAACTCCGAAAATGGTCAACAAGAACGCCGGATCCTCAGAGATCGACTATGCGACGCCGACGGATCCTTTCCCCTTCTGCGATGCCTTCTCCCGCAATGTGCAATTCCGCGATGAATCCCCACTCAACGAATTCCACGAGGTAGGGGTTTTTGGTTCAATTAAATCTATGTGATTTACATCCCTGACACATGTTTAAATTTATCAGAAGCCCATTTTAAACCGCTAACGCGGTGGGTGCGGACCAACGAACAAGTCCAAACCCACAGTTTCTTCGTTATTGGTGTGCGGATCGGCGGACGACGACGAAGCAGGCCACAAGGGAATTTTTAGGTCTTCGCAGTGAAGAGCCAATCCCAAGAGGACCGCTGGCGAAGACGGCAGGCAAAACGGACCACTAGAGCGCGTCCAATGGTCCGCCGAAAACATCGCCGATGCGCCGTCAAAAAGGGTCGTCGTGGCTGAAACCGTGGCGGCAGGACGCTGGTCACGCGACCGCACGGGACCGACGAAGGCGGGATGCGGTGCTCGGCCATGTCCGTTGGCAAGGGGAGGCCCCCACACGGGTCCATGGTTTCATCCAAGGGGTGGAGCCCCCTTTCGCACGGCCGCTCGGCTAGCACCAAGCCGCGCCCGACTGGGTCGGACCGGGCCCAGACCCCCCATTTTCGGACTGTTTCGTTCTGTGGCCCATAACATGGGCTACAGACCTCCGATCAACGTACCGTTAGTTGGGTAGTGATCCTTGGATCGAGACGGTCATTTTGGTATATTACACTCAAGGTTTCGGAGAACTTTGAGTTCGGCCAGGTTGGTTCGTACACGAAACCAATCGGGCCCTCGAAGCGGAAACGCTTATAACTTGAGCTCTGGACGTCCGATTGACGTGCCGTCAACTTTGATGGATTCCTATAAGTGAGACGGGCCTTTTGGATTACTCCAATAGAGGTTTGGATGTAGTTGGAGTACAGTTGGGTTGGTTTTGACATAAAAAGCAACCGGGCCCCAGGGACAAAAAACCCAATAACTCTCAGACCGGGCGTCCGATTGATGCACCATCTGTGACGTTGAGTTCCTATTGACGATACAGATCTTTTGGATACATAAAATTCGGACTAAGTGTCAGTTGATGTATTATCCCCTCGGCTCGTGGAGCGGACCCTCTTGAACGAGCTTTTTGTGTGCGGGAACCCTAGAGCTGGCTGCAACTGCGACGACGATGATGACTGTACAGAAATCCTCCGTGGATTCGACGACAATGACAACATCACTCTGAGATCCTACGTGGATCAGTGCTACTGATCCTGTGTGGGTCAGATCCTGTGTGGGTCAGCGCTCAGCGGTCTTGTGTGGGCCAGCACCTACAGATCATGTGTGGGTCCAATCCTGTGTGGGTCATTCCGGGGGTTAGTTACCTATCGATCCTTTGGGGGTCATTGCGGGGGGTTAGTTACCTATCGATCCTTTGTCAGTCATTGCGGGGGTTAGTTACCTATCGATCCTTTGTGGTTTATTGCGGAGGGTTAGTACCTATCGATCCGTTGTGGGTCCGACGGCTTAGATGAATTAGTGGCTACATCTGATCATATCTATCGTCTTACAAAGAAGTATACATGTCTGAGCTAAATCTGGTTTTGCTTTCCTACGTGGATTGTGTTTTGCTATCATGTGTGGATGTGATCGAACTTGGGCTCGGATGTTGGATCTGAACTGGAATTGATGACTTTGGTATATGTATGGGCATATACATATGTAGTGTCGGATTTTACTTCATGATTGTATCTTTCCTTTGTGGATTATCCTTTGTGGATTCTGGGAAACCTTCAGGGGTCTCGGGGTCCCTACTGAGTAGCTTATACTCACCGCATCACGGGCTATTCCCGCACTATGTTGTGTTGGTTTCAGACGATGGATAGCGCTAATCGTGGTTGAGGATTGCGGAGGAGGACGGTACCTGGAGGTGGACCATTGGGCGGGACGTACTCGGAGCGGACGACTGGACCCGAGGAGCTGTGGAGGCTATCTGTACCCACCCTTCAGGTGGGACTTCCAGTGGACGGCTCGAGGCTACGACTTTACTTTTCAGTTTTTGTACTCCCTTTTTCAGTTGCACTTTACTTTCAGTTTGGGTTTTTATTCTGGCCCACTTACTTTTCTTAACTTACTGTTGTACCCATTTTTTACTTAGTGTTTACTTCTTCTTGCTTTCTCTGTGGTGTTTGTTTACTTTATAGAGGAAATTCCTTCCCTTTCTACCGGGAATTACGCCTTGGTGCTAGTCGCCAGCCCCTGCCCTATGGAAGGCGGGCTTGGGGTAGTGACGGCATGGGCCGCGAGGATGGGTTGTGACAAATTGGTATCAAAGGAGTTCAGTTCTACCGCAGAACTCAGGACTCTATTCTTTTTCTATGTGAAGCAATAGTGATTAGAGTATTGAGTGTGGTTATCATTCCAGGGAGTCCAGTGTTGGTGAAGCGGCCGAAGTATCCGTACACAAGGGCCCTGACTTATGATTTCCGACATAATGCACAAAAACATTGATTGCATGTGTGTTTCACGTTTTCTTTGTGATTACTTTGTGTCAGCTCACCAGGTATACTGTTTGACCATGGCACACCTGTTTCTTTTCAGGATGTCACCATGACGGTAGCTAGCTAGGGTTCTAAGAGTTGTGCGGGATGACAGCTCACCGAGCGACGAGGCCTCAGTACATGGCCCTTTGACAGTAGAGGCACCGAAATACCTCTACCCGCCAAGCCACCGATGCTTCCAGCCCCAACCGCTGACAATGCACGTCGCCTTAGTGCACTGCACGAGTTCAGCATCAGCGACCGCCCAGGTTCCACCGGAAGATGGACTCTCAGGCAGCCGAGGAATGGCTGGAGGCAGTTGTACGAGTTTTTTGGTTAGTGAGGACACAAACAGACCTCATGGTGATCCTTGCAGCGAGCCTCCTGCACGCGGCAGCAGGAAGATGGTGGAGCTTGATTCTCCAGGTGCACGACGAGGCATCTCTCCTCTGGACGGACTTTGAGAGCCTCTCCCGCTTGGAGTTCGTCCTAGCCACCCTCCGTGCGTTGTGCATCTAGAAGCTTCTACAGCTGCGGTAGGGCAGCTTGACGGCCGCCTAGTACTCGGTGAGATTTACAGATCTCTCACGCTATTCGACGGACATGGTACGGGACCCATTATTCTGGGTCTGGACCATTGAGCAGGGATTGAGGCATGAGATCAGGGCGTCACTGATCTCCCTCAGCATTCCGACACAGGAAAGGGTACTGGAGAGAGCCCTTTTCATCGAGAGCTTCCTTGTTGAGCCTACATCAGCAGCAAGACCTACCGCAGGACGGCACGTACCAGAGTCTTCTGCAATAGGAAATCGACGAATGACTCATGAATCCAGGAAGACCAGACCCTTAGGAAGATTACCTCAGGACACTCTCTCAGAGGTGTGGGGCACTTAGCGCGGAGCCAGTCTTTCGAGAGGCAGACAGTGCTACGCATGTGGCGGGCAGGGTCACAAGGCTCGTGACTGTCCGACCCGTCGTTCCGAGGAGCAACAGACGGTTGAGAGACCTCCCAGGAAGAGGAAGAGGGTCAATCGTGGCAGTCCGCAGGGAGCAGGCAGACGTGGAAGAGGAGTTGGCCTAGCAATAGGTGGTGGGAGACGCTTTCATGCTCTACCAACGCCACCACCAGGAGGTCCACCCAAACCCCAGGGAGCCGACGGGCAGAGACCGGCACAGCTTCAGGCAGTAGAGGCCTACGACCACGGCACGCCCGTGATGATTCGAGGTACTATCTGTGTCTATTACACCCTTGCTGCAGTTCTTATAGACACAGGAGCGAGTCATTCATTCATTACCGCTGCCCTTGTTCGGAGCTCAGATATTTCGATAGAGTCGTTGTCTCGATCTTTATGGGTAGAGACTCCTACGGGAGAAGACTCGATGATAACGCACTGATGTCGGCAGTGTGAGCTTACTCGAGGCCTTACGACGTCATCTTGGGCATTGATTGGTTAACTACAGTCCATGCACAGATTGACTGTATTAGGCGCAAGGTGCGATGTGTACGCACTGATGGGAGTAGGTTCATCTTCACCAGCGAGAAGGGAGCCTTTTCAGTACATGATGGACTCACGCAGAGGAGAGGACAACCCATCACTCATCAGTTGGCTAGTCTCATCCTGGGAGAAATTGACGTGCGGAGTCCTGGTTCTCTTGTAGTGGTCGATTAGTATGCAGATGTCTTCCCCGAAGATGTTCCAGGACTACCTCCATGCAGAGAGGTAGAATTTTATATTGACATGTACCCCGAGACAGCCCTGATAGCCACCCCAGCATATCGGATGGATCCTGCAGAGCTTTGAGAGCTACAGGTATAGCTGGAGGACTTGCAGGGCAAGGTAATCATCCAACCCAGTGTTTCACCCTGGGCTTCCCCGATTTTGGTCGCCAAGAAGGCGGACGGGAGCTTGCGACATTGTGTTGACTATCGTCGCCTGAACCAGGTGACAGTGAGGAACAATTATCCGCTACCGAGGATTGATGACCTCTTAGATCAGCTCAAGGGATCACGGTGGTTCTCAATGATAGACCTCAGGTCAGGCTATCATCAGCTCAGAGTTCGGGATGAGGACGTGCAGAAGACGGCTTTCAGATTTCGGTATGGCCACTAGGAGTTCTTGGTTATTCCCTTCGGCGTGACCAATTCTCTAGCAGTGTTCATGGGCCTCATGAACAGGATCCTTCGTCCATACCTCCATCGATTTTTCGTGGTCTTCATCGACGACATTTTGATATACTCGACCACTGAGGAGGAGGACGCCTACCACTTGCGGGTTGTACTAGACACACTCAAAGAGCACCAACTTTATGGAAATCTCTAAAAGTGTTAGTTCTGGTTACGTGATGTCCACTTCTTGAGGAATATCATCTCTGAGGCGGGATTTTCGGTGGATCCTGCGAAGATCGAGGAAGTGCTAGCATGGGAGCCACGCAGGAGCATGATGGAGGTGCGGAGTTTCTTGGGACTAACTGGGTACTATCGAAGATTTTTTCCAGACTTCTCCAGTGTTGCGGCACCACTCTCAGCTTTGATGAAGAAAGGGAAACCCTTTGTGTGGTCAGACAGATGTCAGTAGATCATCCAGGATCTGAGACAGATATTGACCAGGGCGCCTATCTTGAGGTTCCCGGAAGAGGGATTAGGGTACGTAGTTTTCTGTGATGCATCAGGGACTGGACTCGGAAGTGTCCTAATGCAAGAGAGGGCAGTGATCGTCTATGGATCACGTCAGTTGAGGCATCATGAGCAGAACTAGGCTACCCATGACCTAGACTTCGCAGCAGTGGTCTTCACTCTAAAGATGTGGCGACACTATCTGATGAGCATGCACTTTATAATCTATTCTGACCATCAGAGTCTCAGGTACATATTCTCGTAGAAGGACCTGAACCTGAGACATCAGCGATGGCTTGAGTTCCTCCAGGACTATGACTTTGAGATAGTCTATACTCCTGGAAAGGGGAACGTAGTAGCCGATGCCCTCAGCAGGAGGACGGGCATTCAGCTACTTGGGGAGGCGACGGAGCAGCTTGCCGCTTTACAGATATCCTTCATGGATAGAGATGGAAGATCCTTTCTTCAGTCACTCAGAATTACTCCTCTACTACTGCAATGGGTTAGAGAGGTGCAGCGTGGGGACGCCGACTGTGAGACGCGACGTCCGCAGATATCCTCAGGACATGCACCTGATGGTTTCTCTTTAGGAGGAGAGCACAGTGTCATTTTCAGAGGACATACCATGGTACCAGTTTCCTGACAAGAGGAGGTTCATAGGGAGTTTCACACTTCCCCTTTAGCGGTACATCCTGGATTGGAGAAGATGTACCAGGACCTCAGACGACAGCACTGGTGGCCGGGTATGAAGAAGGTTGTGGCAGAGTCCGTTTCGCGATGCCTCACCTGCCAGCAGGTGAAGGCAGAACACCAGGTACCAGCAGCCTTGGTACAACCCTTGGAGGACCTGGAATGGAAGTGGGAAGGAATATCTATGGACTTCGTGAATGGAATTCCACGCACTTCTAGAGGTAACGACTCTATTTGGGTGATTGTCGACTGACTCACCAAGTTTGTCCACTTCTTACCCATTAGAGAGCAGGGCTCAGTGGAAAGCTTGGGACATCTCTATGTTCAGGAGATTGTACGGCTTCATGGTGTTCCATCATCTATCGTCTCCGATCGAGATGCTCGCTTTACTTCCCGGAATTGGAAGGGGTTGTAGGAGGCGTTCGGGACGCAGCTACGTCTGAGCACTGCCTTTCACCCTCAGATGGATGGTCAGCCGGAGAGGACCATTCAGACTCTCGAGGACATGCTCCACGCATGTGTCCTTGACTTTGTTCGTATCTGGGAGGACCACCTACCCTTTGTGGAGTTTGCGTACAACAATAGCTACCACTCCACCATCGGGATGAAACCATACGAGGAGTTTTACGACCGTCCTTGCAGATCACCTCTGTGCTGGAAAGACCCTGGGGAGTCAGCACTTTTGGGAACAGAGATGGTCCAGGCCATGACAGAGAAAGTACAGGTCATCCAGGAGCAGATGAGGACAGCTCAGAGCCAGCAGAAGTCTTATGCTGACAGGAGGCAGAGGCCACTGGTGTTTGAGGATGGCGACCATGACTTCTTGCGGGTCTCACCTCGATGTGGATTACGGATATTTGACCGAGGTGGAAAGTTTCCTCCATGCTTCATCGGACCATTCCAGGTCCTCAGCAGGATTGGAGAGGTGTCTTATCACCTGGCTCAACCACCTCTGTTACACAGGGTGCACGACGTCTTCCACGTATCCTAGCTGAGGAGATACATGCCCGACCCGACGCATATCATTGATAATGGGGAGCTGGATGTTGATGATGGGGAGACTTTTGCAGAGGTCCCTGTGGAGATCGAGGATCGATAGGAGTGGGTCTTATGTGGACGATTGATTCCTCTAGTGCGAATCAGATGGCAGCATGGGAACCTCCAGGAGAGAACTTGGGAGCGGGAGGATCAGATGCGTTCTTACTACCCACATTTGTTTCCCTAGTTTATGATGTATCATTAAGGGGACGTAAAGCCCTGAAGTGGGAGTGATTTATAGACCAGTAAAATCAAGGAAATTTTTTTATTAATTTTCCTGGGAATTTTACAAGGACGCAGTTTCTGACGGCACCTGATTCAGAGGCCCGGTGTGCCTGAAATCATTTTCTGACTTTTAGCTCATGTACGTTCAGTGAACGAATGAGCAGGTTTTTCTAACTTTTGAACTGGTACTCGGAATCGAATTTCAAGGGCACTGATGGAATCGCAGCGCCGGAAAATTTTTAGAAACACCTTTTCCAGAGTTGCATTTTCTCGGGTGTGGTTTTTAAATTTTCGGGTTATGTAAATGAATAAAATAAAAAGGTGAGACCAATTTATTTTATTTTAAGTTTTAAAACCTAATTTAAGAGTTTAATGTGGGACCCACAATATCCTACACCACTAGGTAGGATATTTGTGGTGTGTGGCCCACACAAGCCCCACCGTTTCTTTCAACTTTTTCAACCCCCTCCTTTAATTAAGTAACACACCCGCACCCCCCTTTTAATGAAGTCAACCCTTGCATTTAATCTCGATAATAAATGGCTCATTATTTTGGTGGTTTAAACGTTGCAATTAATTCAATTAATTGATTGTTTCATTTTTTAATTTCAAAGACGTTGCCGTGTGCGTTAATAAAATAAGAAAACTCTTATTTATTAGCGGTTGGTTGTGCAAGAGGGTTTGGGGAGAATTCTCTCAAGCCGCGAAGTTCTTCCTCCTCGACGAAGAACGCGAAGAACGCGAAGAACGCTGACTTCCGACGAAGGTCGACAAGAACGCCGGATCCTCGGAGATCGACGACGCGACGCCGATGAATTCATTCCCCTTTCACGATGCCTTCTCCCGTGACGTGCAATTCTTTGACAAATCCCCGCTCAACGAATTCGACGAGGTAGGGGTTTTGGTTCAATTAAATCTATGTGATTTACATCCCCAGTATGTGTTTAAATTTGTCGGAATCCCTTTTTAAACCGCTAACGCGGTGGGTGCAGACCAATGAACAAGTCCAAACCCACCGTTTCTTTGTTCTCGGTGTGCGGATCGGCCGACGATGATGAAGCAGGCCGTAAGGAAATTTTTAGGTCTTTGTAGTGAAGATTCGATCTCAAGAGGACCGCTGGCGAAGACGGCAGGCAAAACGGACCACCGGAGCGCGTTCGGTGGTTCACAGAAAACACTGTTGGCGCGCCTCACCGGCACGGCGGGGCCGGCGGCCGGAGGCGGCGGCGCCCGGTGTGCCGCCGGGAAGGGCCGCCGAGGCTGAAGCCGCGGTGGTAGGTTGCTGGTCCCGCGACCGCGCGTGACCGAGGGAGGCGGGATGCGGCGCTCGGCCGCATCCGTTGGCATGGGGCGGCCCCCACCCGGGGTCGCGGTTTCATCAAAGGGGGTGGCGCACCCTTTTGCGTGGCCGCTCGGCCAGCGCCGAGCCGACCCGCTCAGCCAGTGTCGGGCCGCGCCGGCCGGGTCGGACCGAGACCTAGGTCGGGTCCGCCCGGTTCGGGCCGACCCAGGGGGGTTGGCCCGGGTCAAACCGGGCCCAGACCCCCCATTTTCGGACTGTTTCAGTCTATTGACCATAACTTGGGATACGGACCTCTGATCGACGCACTGTCAGCTGCGTAGCGATCCTTGGATCGAGATGGTCGTTTAGATATATTACACTCATGGTTTCGAAGAACTTTGGGTTCGGCCGGGTTGGTTCGTACACGAAACCAACCGGGCCCTCGGAGCGGAAACACTTATAACTTGAGCTCCGGATGTCCGATTGATGTGTCGTTGACTTTGATGGATTCCTCTTAGTGAGACGGACCTTTAGGCTTACTCCGCATGAGGTTTGGATGCAGTTGGAGTACGTTCATGTTGGTTTTGACTTAAAAACCAACCGGGCCCCTGGGATGAAAAAGCCAATAACTCTCAGACCGGGCTTCTGATTGATGCGCCGTCTGTGACATTCAGTTCCTCTAGGTGATACAGAACTTTTGGATACATCAACTTCGGACTACGTGTCAGTTTATGTATCAGCCCCTCGGCTCATGGAGCAGACCATCCCAAACAAGCTTGTTGTGTGCGGGAACCCTAGAGCTGGCTACGACTGCGACGACGATGATGACTGTACAGAAATCCTCCGTGGATTCGACGACGATGACTACAGCACTCGGAAATCCTACGTGGATTTGTGCTACCAATCCTGTGTGGGTCAGATCTTGTGTGGGTCAGCGCTCAGCGGTCCTGTGTGGGCCAGCGCCTACAGATCCTATGTGGGTCTGATCCTGTGTGGGTTATTGCGGCGGCTAGTTACCTATCAATCCTTTGTGGGTCATTGCGGGAGTTAGTTACCTATCGATCCTTTGTGGGTAATTGCGGGGGTTAGTTACCTATTGATCCTTTGTGGGTCATTGCGGGGGGATAGTACCTATCGATCATGTGTGGGTCCGACGGCTTAGATGAATCAGTGGCTACATTTGATCATCTCTATCATCTTATGAAGAAGTATACCTGTGTGAGCTGAATCTGGTTTTTCTTTCCTACGTGGATTGTGTTGTGCTATCCTGTGTGGATGTGATCGAACACGGGATCAGATGTTGGATTCGAATTGGAATTGATGACTTATGTATATGTAGGGGAATATACCTATGTAGTGTCAGATGTTAGTTCGTGATTGTATCTTCACTTTGTGGATTATCCATTGTGGATTCTGGGAGACCTTCAGAAGTCTCAGGGTCCCTACTGTGTAGCTTATACTCACCCCTACATGGGTTATGCCCGCACTACGTTGTGTTGGTTAGAGATGACGGACAGCGCTGATCGTGGATGATGCTTGCGGAGCAGGACGATACCTAGAGGTGGACCACTGGGCGGGACGTACTCGTAGCGGACGACTGGACCGGAGAAGCTGCGGAGGCTATTTGTACCCACCCTTCAGGTGGGACTTCCAGTGGATGGCTCGAGGCTGCAGCTTTACTTTTCTGTTGCTGTACTCCCTTTTTCAGTTGTACTTTACTTTCAGTTTGGGTTTGTATTATGGCCCACTTACTTTTCCTCACTTATTGTTGTACCCTGTTTTTACTTAGTGTTTACTTCTTCTTGCTTTCTCTATGGTGTTTGTTTACTTTATAAAGGAAATGTGTTCTCCTTCTACCGGGAATTATGCCTTGGTGCTAGTTGCCAGCCCCTGGCCTATGGAATGATGGGTTGGGGTAGTCACAGCACGAGCCCCGAGGACGGGTCGTGACAGGCAATACAATACAAGTGTAACCATTTCCATTTCACCATATCCCACGGATATAAATATATTCTCACATTACCTAATCCATTGTTCATGTACCATTGGATTAGTACTACCCCTGAATTATATGGACACATTCCACATGATGGGATCCAACATAGTAGAATCACTTTGGAGAATAGGTTTCTCCATCTGAACAATTACATTTATCTTAACTAGATCGTGTTACCCTAATATATCCATTATTTTATCAGTTCCAATACAATCTATATTTAGTTCCACAGTATGATAGTCCCTACATGGTCCATTTGTATTGATACATTTCATCCTTTTAGGTTTCATTTCTATGAAATGGAATATTCCATATTCATAAATAAAATTTTGAATCATAAAGAAGAATTTGTAATTACATTTATAGTGTAACACTGAGCATAAATTAAAATTTACACTTTCTTAATCATAGAATCAGAAAATTGGTATCTTTGTGGATATCATTATTTTAAATTCATTCATAACGGTTTATAAATCAAAAATTAATTATCCTAAAATATCCCCCAAGAGTGTTAGACTAGGTGCATAGTAAGTCCTGATGTTGTGCACCATGTAATAATTGGTTCAAACTCATTGTTCCCTTTTCAGAGTACTTATCCCTTGGTACCATTGTGCCATAATCACGTCCACTTTTTTTATCCACACATGGATATATTTCTAGTAAAATTCACATAATATATTCCATAACAAATAATTAGGTTGTTATTATATCCTTATACACAAATTATTTCATCGGGTAATTTTCCCAACCAATGTTTTCCTTAATTTAGATTCCAATGTTTCTACTAAACTTCCTTTGTTACCAACTATGACGACCTTGACTCTAGTGACCTGAAGATGATGTCTGCTCTATTATAATGGAATGGATAGAATGTGTAAAATACTACCATACTAATCAGTTTAGTAGTTTTGTTGATCATTTTTCATACATGATATCCATTTTACAATATAAATATATAATAATACAAAAAAATAAGAAAATAAAATGAACTACATCCTTTAAAAAGCATTTCAGGAATTTTCCTTTCTACCATGGGGAAATAAAACAAATTAAGGGAGAGATAAAATGCTCTATAAGGTATAAGTAAAATGTAATATATCATGATTAAATTAAAATAATCAACATGGATCTCTAAATAATTTAACACACATCATATTTCAACAACATGAAATTCATGATAAGATAAGGCATATTTAATATGCAATGGTAAATAATTGAAAACACATTCCATTTGATAAAAAACATGAATGAAATAAATCCATGGATAATATCATAAAAAATATCTCATGGATAATAGTAATAGTATTCCATATAAAATACATTCTTTGTTATTTTATTTCATTATTTCATGATTCATGATACCTTTACCATCTAAACCATTCACATGATGAGTTAAAACGATAGGTAGAAAGTAGTTAGATTTTGGTGACTGATTTGAGTCATGATACCTACCAATGCATAATGAGGATATATAATTCCATGACCCACCCATCATGGAATATCCTAATAATTACTCATATATAAAATATTTAATTAAAATCATCAATAATATTTCCATATAAATATATACCTACATTGAGTAAAGAATGCAGATTTATCAATATTTCCCTAGTTAATCTAATAACTTTCAATGTATACATCATGTATAAAAATTTTATAATGTTTAGTAAATTATCATATTATTCATAAAATAATATGTATATTTAGTAGAAATGTATTTTCTAATGAATAATTTTCAATTTAAAGTGATTGTTTCATGATAAAATTAACAATCCCAAAAGAAATTTATAATATAAAATAACTTTTAACACTTGTTAATATTCAAGTCAAATCACCTTAGGTGAAATATTTAAAATTTAAACATAAAATACAGTTAATTATTAAAGAATCATGATTTTACTTTTCAAGGGGATGTATATACCCCATATAAAATAAATTAGGTGCATAACAATATTATATTCCTGAATGAAGAGAAACTGATATGAAGACCATTACCTTACACTTGCTTTTAAATTAACATGATTTAACCATATTTTATAGTGGTTTTAAACATTTTATTAACATATACTACAACCATATTAAAATTTATAATAACTTATATTATTTTTTTATAATATATTCCATCCCATTCATAAATAATATTTCATTGTCTTAGTTGTTAAAGGTATAAGGCCCCAGCCTTAAACCTTACATAATATTAAATTAAATGAATAATTCGCATTGAGGATCTTTTCAGGTTTAGAGTTTTAGAGAATTAGAACATAACTATTACATCTCAAAATATTACAAAGTAGAATCTTCTACTAAGTTTCCATAATAAAAAAAACTATTAAAAAGAAACATGTCTAGTTCCATGTTTTATATAGTATGAAATTCCCTTGATCCCATCCTTGACCTTATTCCACATTATGTTCTGTGAAAAACATTTAAAAAAAACATGGGGTGAGCATAAGAAGCTCAGTAAGGGATACAAAAAGAGTGAAAACTGATTGTTTTTCAAACATCAAGTAAACCATGTATACTCTATCAAAGTTATACATTCACCTTCATGAAGTAGTAAAAACTCTTCACTGAATAAAGTATCATTACTTACCTTTTTATAACCATAGATTTACCATAAAACCCATATAAAGAACACATAACATATATAAAGGTAACTTGGGACATAAACATACTTAAGTGGAATAGCCATACGGTCGAATTCCATACATATCACTTAATGGAATAGCCATACGGCCAATTTCCATACATACTTAATGGAATATCCATACGGCCGACTTCCATACCCAATGCATTGGAGGTTATAACGTAACCACCTGTCCTGATATTCACGGCACCACTCGTCATATGGTTCATCACGTAACCACCCATCAAATGTCCAAGTACCATTATAAAATCATAAGACATAAAGAAAACATAAAGGAAAGAAAAAATTTCCACACTTTGATCACAATATATCACTCAAATATATTGACATAACAAATCCATTATAAAAGCCATTTTCAATACCAAAATACATAAAATAGTATATTGTATTTATTTCATTTTAAAAAACATTATGGCTTATTGAGGAAGCCAAAGACCAAATAATACTCACGACGGTGGAAAAGGTCATTGTCACCACGTATGTTAAAAGAAACATTCTTTTTTGTCGTTTTGTAAAATTCTTCATAGAAAAAGATTCCTTTTGTATAAAAGTAAAAGTCAAAGGGGTTTATACACCGTATAAAAGAAAGTTGTGTATAAAACGAAATATGCCTCAATGAATGGAGATTGAGACGAAGTCTCTTACAAAGATCATTTTTAAATAAAATAGATCTATTATGTTTATTAACTATAAGTACACATAATGAAAGTAAAAATACAAGATAATACATAATAATATCTTGACATAATTTGAATGTAGGAGATTAACCCAGAGAACGGAAATTGGGTTAAGAAGTTCCCTTACCTCGGCTCCGACTTGACTCGATCATTCTTTAACATCCTGAATAATAAACTTGATTTAATTTCTACTTGATTAAGAACCTTATTAAAGTTCATTATTCCTTTTATATCACTTATTTCCATGTTATAAACATTATATAACCATTTAAGTTAATAATTATTGTTTTGTCGATATTTGGTTCTTAAGTCGAAAGTGGACTTCTTACAATTACATGTTGTTCGTGTGGTCAAAGGTTCTTTATATCCAGAATGACATTCCTGATTTGGATATCATATATATCATATATATCCAGAATATACATGTATTTATAATATTACTTAATCATTTAGAGGTAAGAAATTAAATGCACCGTTCATGGAGACGGTAAGCCGTACGTACGCATGAACGCTACTTTCATTTCTTTTTCATATTAATGGAATTAAAACTAAATGAGAGGTATGTATATTTTAATTCCAGAATTATATTCATCATTTAGATATATCATTCATTATATATATCCATTATATAATTGTACTTTTAATAGTACATTACATTTGGGGATAAGAAATGAAATGCACCGTTCATGGAGACGGTAAGCCGTACGTACGCATTAACGCTACTTTCATTTTTATCTCATACTCTAATGGAAAGAAATAATAATGATATAGAGGTATATTATAATTCCAATATAACATCATATATAATAACTTTAAATCCATCCTTTACACGTCCCACAAATGTCATTAACGAATCACATCACTTTGAGGGGGCGGTAGTCCGCACTTCCTTAAATGAAGATATCGCGTTTACCCATAATGGAAACCATAAAGGTATGCCCAAAATTAAAAATAGAGAATCTTAAGGAAAACAATAAAAAAATTATATATCATATATAAATATAGTGTCATCTTAATGGCCACCTTTTAAGGTGTTAAAAGAATGTTGAACAATCATCGTTTCGGGAGGTAGAAATTCACCATCCACGGAAACAATATCTTCTTTAACCATTAGATGTATGTGTGTGTAATTTTAGCTAGAATAATTCTTATAAAAACATACAAGTATATTGATGATACTTTATTTGTTACAAAAGAAAATAATAAAAATATTTTAGGGGGTTGTAGAAGCAAAATAAAACAAAAGGATTCAAAAGAAGACATTACCTTAAAATCGGGTAACTCCCTTTGGTTTGAGCTCAAAGGCTTATTTGGGAATCCTTCTACCAAATTGAGGATTCGAGGAGTAAGAGAGGGATTTGGAGAGCCAAAATGGGCAGGGGTTGGCGGAGCCAAAGGCTTTGGGAGTGTGGGTAAGTAGGTAGAGGTGGGGGCCTTTTATAAGAGGAGAGCAGGGGCACTCTTGTAAAGTTACAAAATGTTACATTATTTTCAAAAGATTTTCGGATTTTAAAGGTCCCACATTGATGTATTTCGAGAATAAGGTGATATGGGTTCTAAATCCTCTCATCCAATAGGTTTGTACATGTTTAAATCTTAGATATTACATTGTCGTTCTATTTTATTTAAATCGTTAAATAATGAGGTCATCGCTGCATCATCATGATGTCATAAATAATTTAATTTATTTAATGTCAAAGAATTATAAAAAAATTACTATGATGTAGTAAATCTTTTTATCTTTCTAATTAATATTTATAGTAAAAATCTTACTTTTATAACCCCATGTAAAAATTGTTTTAGTAAAACATCTCATGTGTGTGTCATTTTTACTTTAACATTAAATAAAAAGTTATTTATGTCATTTCCCAACCAAAGTGACTCCATGGGGACCCCAAGATGACCCATGGATTTTCTTGGTCAGCCATGACACATCCAATATGGTTAGGACATGGGTCAAGGTATTCTCATCTTATTATAATATCATTTTTTCCTTCAATTGCACTAATTATCTCTAATCGCGATTAAAAACTTAATAAGTGACTATTCACCAAAAAATTATATTAATCTCATTGATCCACATTTTACATATTAATTACAAACATTTATGTCTGATTTTTTAAATTCAAACCACAAAAGTGGTAAAATTTCATTTAAACGAAAAATCAGTTTTTATAAGTACCACTTAGTGGTTTCACTATTCATCAAAAAATGAAGTTTTTTAGAAAAATACCAAAAATTCACCCTAAGATATATTTGATATTATGAATTCAAAAATGAAGTATATTTTAAAAAATTCAAAAGATATAAGTCAAATTAATTAATTTAATAATTAATTCCCGTTGTCATAACAAATAGCGTGTTTTTATGAAACAATAAGTATCAAAAGATTGACACTAGTTTAAGTTCGATTTCAAAGTGAAATTAATTCCAACGACCACTATTGGATTTAACGGTAAAAAGATATTCAAATTTCACTTTAAAACCAATTCAAAAGAAAATTTAATCATACAAATAAATTATATTAAAAAGTGGTTTTGAATTAAAATACAACATTTTACACTATTCAATAAAAAATGAACTTTATCGGAAAAATACCAAAAATTTACACAAAGTAAAAAATTTGATGTCCCGATTCTAAAGAAGAGTTTTATTTGGTCCAAAAAAATGTATAAGAGTGATCAAAACTATATTTAATGACATTTCTTCATCAAAAGGCGATAAGTGAACCTTTAGTGAAAATTAGGGTATAAAAGCCTAAAATTGAATTCTTTCTGTATTTTAAGCCTTTATCTTTTATTGGATAAATGTAAAAACATTTAAAAAACATATATAATCATATTTTAGTTATTTCTATCCATTCCCTCCAGTACAATGGCTACGTGTTAACTAACATTTAAAATAATATTATTTTATTACTAGTGTGCAACGTACGATTTCGAAGAAACACTTTGTTGCGTATTGGGTACGCCATCGAGCATTGCACCCCCTTTAAAGTAATATTAATATTTGATTCAAAAATATGGATAAATATGAAGATTTTATATTCTTTATTTACCCGGGGTGTTACATCCTTCCCCCTTTTGGGAATTGCGTCCTCGCAATTTTAAAATTGGGCTTGGAAACATCCTTGAAAGCCCCACATCGGAAAAGGAGTAAATTAAACTATCAGTTTAAAAGAAAGAAAGGGGAGTATATAGGTCACCCACGATAACCCATACTAGGATTCCATGTAAGAAAAAATTGACATGGAGGGTAAAACCAAGGGTTATGTTCCGAGGGAGAGTGATAGAAAACATGTTTAGGAGAAAGTTAACCACAAGAAAGTCACAAACTTGTGATGGGTTAAACGGTATTTGATTCCCCAGTAGGAAAAGTTAATAGACAACATTTTTCTTTTAAGTTACTTTTCATTGAGGAATTTATTTTTGATCTTAATGAAACATACTTACATGTCATGTTGACTTTCAACTCTTTCTAGGTTTCTTACACAAACTCATAATAGCATACCTTGATCATGGCGTCCACTCGGTTAGATAGTCATCTTGTTCACGTAGGTAGAATTCCCATGCATTACAACAATTATTTAGAGATCCTTCAAAATCATTTTCATCCTCCATCCAAATACACCTCGTACAACATGGGTCATATGGGTGTTCACAGAAAAATAGTTTTGGAAAATAATCATGTATGACATATAATTCCAAAACATCTGATAAAACATGATTTCTATAAAATAGTCGGACCGAAATTGAGTTGAAAATTTCTATTATTGGTACTTCTAAAATACCATAAGTATGTGATGTGAGACTATATTTTAAAAGCAAATATAAATTGGATGCGCAAGGGTCTCCTTCCTTATCACCTTTTCTAAAATCATAATATGCTTCAAATTCTTGTGATAAGGTAAAATATTTGAAAATACCTTGATAATATTTACCTTTCTTCAAAATATGAGAATATTGTGAAAATAGTATTTGTCTAAAAACATCCCATGATCCACGATGATAACGAGGTATAGTGGAGGTGTTTGATATCTCAAACAACTGCTTGCAAGTGAGTTGTATGCTAGAAAACGTTTCACAATCATCCAAAGATGACTTTGCAATAATTATTGCAAGCATGTCATCAGAAAGAGATAGGAATGTCGTTTGAGATCCTTCTCCTTCCATTCGTAACCGACTTTAGATGACCTAAAAAAAAGTTTTAAAAGAAGTATTTAACTGAAATAATAGATATAGAGACTAATCATGTGTCTCACAAGAACTCTTAATCCCTAAAGTTGTCTAAACCTCCCTTTGATACCAACTATAAGGCCCCAGCCTTAAAACTTACTTAATATTGAATTAAATGAATAATTCACATTGAGGATCTTCTCAGGTTTAGAGTTTTAGAGAATTAGAACATAACTATTACATCTCAAAAGATTACAAAGTAGACACTTCTACTAAGTTTCCATAATAAATAAAACTCTTAAAAAGAAACATATCTAGTTCCTTGTTTTATATAGCATGACATTCCCTTGATCCCATCCTTGACCTTATTCCACATTAAGACATGTGAAAAACATTTCAAAAAAACTTGGGGTGATCATAAAAAGCTCAGTAAGGGATACACAAAAAATGAAAACTGTTAGTTTTTCAAACATCAAGTAAACCATGTATACTCTATCAAAGTAACACCTTCACCTTCATGAAGTAGTAAAAACTCTTCACTGAATAAAGTATCATTAATTACCTTTTTATAACCAAAGGATTACCATAAAACCCATATAAATAACACATAACATATATAAAGGTAACTTGGGACATAAACATACATAAGTGGAATAACCATATGGTCGACTTCCACACATATCACTTAATGGAATAGCCATACGGCCAATTTCCATACATACTTAATGGAATAGCCATACGGCCGAATTCCACATCCAATGCATTGGAGGTTATAACGTAACCACCCGTCCTGGTATTCACGGCACCACCCATCATATGGTTCATCACGTAACCACCCGTCAAATGTCCAAGTACCATTATAAAATCATAAGACATAAAGAAAACATAAAGGAAAGAAAACATTTCCACACTTTGATCACAATATATCACTCAAATATATTGACATAAAAAATACATTATAAAAACCATTTTCAATACCAAAATACATAAAAGATTATATTGTATATATTTCATTTTAAAAAGCATTACGGCTTATTGTGGAAACCAAAGACCAAATAATACTCATGGCAGTGGAAAAGGACGCTGTCACCGCGTACGTTAAAAGAAACATTATTTTTTGACGTTTTGTAAAACGCTTCGTAGAAAAAGATTCCTTTGGTATAAAAGTAATTGTCAAAGGGGTTTATACACCGTATAAAAGAAAGTTGTGTATAAAACGAAATATGCCTCAATGAAAGGAGATTGAGACGAAGTACCTCACAAAGATCATTTTTAAATAAAATATATCTATTATGTGTATTAACTATAAGTATCCATAAATAAAGTAAAAAATACAAGATAGGACATAATAATATCATGACATAATTTGAAAGTAGGAGATTAACCCAGAGAACGGAAATTGGGTTAAGAAGATCCCTTACCTCAGCTCCGACATGACTTGATCGTTCTTTAACGTCCTGAATAATAAACTTGAGTTAATTTCTACTTGATTAAGAACCTTATTAAAGTTAATTATTCCTTTTATATCACTTATTTCCATGTTATAAACATTATATAACCATTTATGTTAATAATGTTTGTTTTGTCGATATTTGGTTCTTAAGTCGAAAGTGGACTTCTTATAATTACATGTTGTTCGTCTGGTCAAAGGTTCATTATATATAGAATGACATTACGGATTTGGATATAATATATATCATATATATCCATAATATACATGTATTTATAATATTACATAATCATTTAGAGATAAGAAATGAAATGCACCGTTCATGGAGACGGTAAGCCGTACGTACGCATGAACGCTACTTTCATTTCATTGTCATATTAATGGAATTAAAACTAAATGAGAGTTATGTATATTTTAATTCCAGAATTATATTCATCATTTAGATATATAATTCATTATATATATCCATTATATATATGTACTTTTAATAGTACATTACATTTGGGGATAAGAAATGAAATGCACCGTTCATGGAGATAGTAAGTCGTACATACGCATGAACGCTACTTTCATTTCTATCTCATACTTTAATGGAAAGAAATAATAATGATATAGAGTTATATTATAATTCCAGTATAAAATCATATATAATAACTTTAAATCTGTCCTTTACACATCCCACATATGGCATTAACGAATCACATCACTTTGAGGGGGCGGTAGTCTGCACTTCCCTAAATGAAGATATCACGTTTACCCATAATGGAAACCATAAAGGTATGCCCAAAATGAAAAATAAAGAAGCTTAAGGAAAATACTAAACATATTATATATCATATATAAATATAGTGTCATCTAAATGTCCACATTTGAAGGTGTTAAAAGAATGTTGAACAATCATCGTTTCGGGAGGCAGAAATTCGCCATCCACGGAAACAGTATGTTCTTTAACCATTAGATGTAGTTGTGTGTATGTTTAGCTCGAATAATTCTTATAAAAACATCCTAGTATATTGAGTATACTGTAGTTGTTACAAAATAAAATAATAAAAAGAGTTTAGGGGGTTGGAGAAGCAAAATAAAACAAAAGGATTCAAAAGAAGACATTACCTTAAAATCGGGTAACTCCATTTGATTTGATCTAAAAGGCTTCTTTGGGAAGACTTCTGCCCAAAGTGAGGCTTCAATGAGTAAGAGAGGGATGTGGAGAGACAAAATAGTCTGTGGTTGGCCGAGACAAAGGCTTTGGGTGTGTGGGTAAGGAGGTAGAGGTGGGGGCCTTTTATAAGAGGAGAGGAGGGGCACTCTTGTAAAGTTACAAAAAGTTACATTATTTTCAAAAGAGTTTCGGATTTTAAAGGTCCCACATTGATGTATTTTGAGTATAAGGTGATAAGGGTTTTAAATACACTCATCCAATAGGTTTTGGACATGTGTAGGTCTTAGATATTACATTATCATTCTATTTTATTTAAATCATTAAATAATGAGGTCATCACTGCATCACCATGATGTCATAAATAATTTAATTTATATAATGTCAAAAAATTATAAAAAAATTACTATGATGTAGGAAATCGTTTTATCTTTCTAATGAATATTTATAGTAAACATATGACTTGTATAACCCCATTTAGAAATTGTTTTAGTAAAACATCTCATGTGTTTGTCATTTTTACATTAACATTAAATAAAAAGTTATTTATGTCATTTCCCAAACAAAGTGGCTCCATGGGGACCCCAAGTTGACCCATGGGTTTCCATGGTCGGCCATGACACATACAATATGGTTAGGACATGTTTCAAGGTATTCTCATTTTATTATAATATCATTTTTTCCTTAAATTGCACTAATTACCTCTAATCGCGATTAAAAACTTAATAAGTTACTATTCACCAAAATAATTATTTTAATCTCATTAAACCAAATTTTACTTCTTAATGACAACCATGTATGTCGGATTATTGAAATTCAAAACACAAAAGTGGTAAAATTTCATTTAAATGAAAACCCAGTTTTTATAAGTACCACTTAGTGGTTTCACTATTCATCAAAAATTGTTGTTTTTCAAAAAAATACCAAAACTTCACCCTAAGCTATATTTGATATTCCGAATTAAAAAATAAAGTCTATTTTACAAAATTCAAAACATATAAGTAAAATTAATTAATTTAATAATTAATTACCACTGTCATAACAAATAGCGTGTTTTTATGAAACAATAAGTATCAACAGATTGACACTAGTTTAAGTCTGATTTCAAAATAAAATTAATTCCAACGACCACTATTGGATTTAATGGTAAAAATATATTAAAATTTCTCTTTAAAACCAATTAAAAATATAATCTAATCATTCAAATAAATTAGATTAAAATGTGGTTTTGAATTAAAATACAACATTTTACACTATTCATAAAAAATGAACTTTATCGGAAAAATACCAAAAATTTACACAAAGTAAAAAATTTGATGTCCCGATTCTAAATAAGATTTTTATTTGGTCCAAAATATTGTATAATAGTGATCAAAACTATATTTAATGAAATTTTGCCATCAAAAGGCGATAAGTGAACCTTTAGTGAAAATTAGGGTATAAAAGCCTAAAATTGATTTCTTTCCGTATTTTAAGCCTTTATCTTGTATTGGATAAATGTAAAAACATTTAAAAAACATATATAATCATATTTTAGTTATTTCTATCCCTTCCCGCCAGTACAACGGCTACGTGTTAACTAACATTTAAAATAATATTATTTTATTACTAGTGTGCAACGTACGATTTCAAAAAAAACTCTTTGTTGTGTATTGGGTACGCCATCGAGCATTGAATCCCCTTTAAAGTAATATTAATATTTGATTCACAAATATGGATAAATATAAAGATGTTATATTCTTTATTTACTCGGGGTGTTACAAAAGGTGTTAATTTCCTTGTTTTTTCATTCATGCTTTGTCCTTAAATTCTCTATTATTGTGTATAATATAATGTTACATCATATACAAAAAACATTATCTAGAGATAATTATCATATATATACATAAATTCTAATATGATGATCAATCATTATTTTTTTTCAAAAATGATTTCTGTTGTGATCATGTAGATGATTAGAGGAATGTACGCATGCGTAACATTTCAATTTTTTGAACAATCATTATGGAAAGGAGTTATGTTATATTTTATATTTAAATAATAAAAAATAATATCATAAATTTCATATTATTTTCATAAATATAATAATATATTCCATACATGTGTTGTGGTGCTAAAATTATAGTCACATCGCTTTATAATGATGATATTCCACACGTACATGAAAGACATTATCATCATTCAATGAGTTAAAAGTAAAGAAATAAAATAATATATCCTACATTAATAATGATAAATATATCATCAATATAATAATAGTGTAATTTATATCACATATATTCATTAAATTTATCATCATCATCTTCTATGTAAATAATTAGTGAAAGACGAATCACATCACAATGCGAGGTTGTAGTCAGTCATACACATGAGTGATGTTATCGTATCCCATATGAAATTGAATATAAAAAACTATATATGATATATTAAATATAGAAATAAAATTATTTCATAAATATTATTTATAGTATTTATATTATTTATATCCATCATCAAACCCAATCGTTAGTGGTGGTTATTGAAAAAATAATGACATCGTCTCGTGAGGAGATAGTCCACCATACAAACGAATGATGATTTCGTAACCCATTTTATGGAAGTGGGAATGGTTTTAAGTAATAAAAATAAAGAAAAAATATAATTATATGTAATATAATGTGGTAGTTATAACATCATGGTTTAATAAGAATTTAAGGAGTTTGAAAATGAAAAAAAATTAAAATTCTCATTTAAGAACGTTACCCCATTTTCAGATAATCTCCTTAGATTTGAACCAAAATCCTACCTATGATGTATTTTTTCAGTATAAATAAAGAATCTATGAAAATATTATGGTTTTTTATATTATTTTTTCTATACTTTGGAAACCAAATTGTTTTTATGATGCGAATAAGAAAGAAGAGTGGGTGTCATTATATAAGTGAGGTGAGTTGAAAATTTGTAATTTAGGAAATGAAAAAGGTGTACCTGAAATTTTCACATTCCAAAAGGGTCAAAAATAGAATATTCTATATACTCAGCTATGATATGGTCAAAATATTTCCATAAAATTCATTTTATATATGTTTTTATATTTTTTTAACCACTATATATTTAGATTTACCCCTTTCTTAATATCATTTATATCTAAACCCTGATAAATATTTTTTAGTTTTTTCCCTATTAATTTTGTTAAAAAAACTAATTTTACCATATTATATAATATAAATTTTTATTATTAGAAATATTGAATCCATTTTTCCATATTATTTTAAAAAATTCGAAGAATTTATTTAAAATTAATTCTATAGATGCGGCTAAAAAGAATGTTATCAAAGAGAAACTTTTAAAAAGATAACAATGTTTAATATAAATGTTCAATATAAAAATGATTCAAAAAACTACATTAGATTAATAGATATTTAGTTTACTAATTTTACTTTTAAACTAATTTTATCTATCATTTTACTTTATAGATTATTATAATTAAAATGCGGTATTTAACTAAAATTCAGTATTTTTATCTATTCATCAAAATATTAAACATTTCAGAACAATACCAAAAATACATCCTAATATAATTTTTATATTATAATATAAAAACATAAGTCTATTTTGTACAATAAATTTTCTAAAATATGTAGAAATTAATTTTAAATTATGTGGTCAAAGTGGGAGTAAACTACCTTTTAGAAAAATATAGTTTGTGAAAAAATATTTATTTTTTCTTATAAATTTGATGTCGCTTGAATCACAAGCTACTAAAGTGATTTAATTTATTTAAAATAAGATAAATTATAAAGTATCAAGGTGTTAGACAGAATCCTTTTTTTCTTATCAATCCCATTGGAATGATGGGAGTTTCTAATTTCTATTTGTACTTTCAGTGTACATCAAATGATTTCTTTATAGACATTGACGTCTATTATAGCTAATGAATTTCAAATACATTGTTTTAGCCAATAAAAAATTGATGAATTTTACTTCATGAGTTGGTAATTAAATTAGTGGAATACATTTAAAGACTTGTGAATGTTTCCTCATATATACTGATGGATTTTTAATCCTTTTTATTCATCACAATAAATTCTATCCCCTTTTTTGTATTTAGTATACAGGGAATGTAATTATTAAAAAATATTCCCATATACTCTTCCCACTACATTGATTCAAATTATTCCATAGTCCTTATATTTCTGGAAATATTACAATATTTATATGATTATCCTTTTAGATGATAAAATACTAGGTCTTTTTTTTCATTTCAAAATCATTGAAGAATCGAAAATATTATCTCAGAACTAATGATATATAACTCAATATTAGTGGATTTGAATATCCACTAATATAAGTTGGATGTTTCCTCAAAAAAGATTCATTAGTACGTTGTTCCCTCATTTTATCATTTGGAAACTCGATTTAAATCATGGCTAGAGAAATTTACATGAGCATAGAAATATGATTCTGAATTCCATCTCCCATAAAATTTGGTTTTTCAAGTGGAAAATCATTACATTATCGATGAAATTAAGGATTTACATGATTTTTTTTAGCTTCCATTTATTAACTAAAAAAATAATAATTTCAAAAACAATAATCATAGTGGAAAATTACAAAAATAAAATATGGAAAATCCTTTATAGATTTTCTAAATCATGAAACCCTTTTTAGGACACCATAGGTTTAAAATAGGTCATTAATGATCGTTATCAAAATATTTTTATTTTATCCTATACTTAGACCAATACATAGGGTTTAAAAAAAAATTATAACTCTATTCTCCAATTATTGACTAAACCCTTCTCTGATACCAACTATAATGGCTTGATAATTTTATAATAAATATTAAATCTATTAAAATGAATATTCTATACATAATAATATGATCCATTCTAGAATATTATTTGTATTTAGTATTAGGAAATTAGATATAAAATATTAATATTTTATGAAATAATTTACATATCAACAAAATATATATTCCCATATATTACACTTCATTGATATTATGTAATAAAAAATTAATTATAACACAGGGAAAAGAAATATAGTCCATGGGAGATATCATATATTCAGTTAGGGTAAATAAGTGAGATATCAATTAATGATCATATGAAATAGTTGCATAATAATAAGTTTATGAGATCATGACCATAATTTTCAAATTTCAAACCCAATCTATTAAAGATCAAAAACATGAATTTTGGTATAAAAACATAATATTTGAATAGACATGAATCATAAGAATGAGAACTCAATATAACTAAATAATGAACCATAATTTAAAGTTCATTGAATCATAGAATGAGTATAAACTATTTCATAAGTCATGTATAACTACCATGATATTAAATCAAGCATAAAAACATATTTTCTACAGTAGATCACACATATCAACTTGTTTCCATTACTGATCAAACACACAGTCATGTTTCCCACAAAAAACCAAGCACTTCTACATGATTCCCATAATTATATAATAAGATATAATAATTTACCCATTTCATTGGAGATATATATAGGTCCCAACTCTCAGAAAATTAAAACCACGCACATTTGTGCCATAGGATCATAATAAATTAATCATATTATATCCCAAGAAAAAGACACGGGTTCCTTAAAACATTTATCATTTCATCATAAATATAAAACATCCAAAAAATGAATAAGGATTTTATCATTGAGTCGTATCCCTATTAATTTATAATTAGCTTAATTGGATATCATGTTAGATGGAAAATTATTGTGAAATATCACTTGAAATATTTTTTAGGAAAATAACATTTTCATTTTGAAATAATTTTTTTGTAAAAATACATTATCATATAATTTTTCTTTAAATAAATTAAAAAACTATAAATGAAACATCAAATAATTAAGTATTAATTTTTGAAAGAAATTTTTCTCAGGAAGAATTAGTTTAAAACATTCCCTCTATATTTTTTTTTGAAATTTTACAAATTACGTCTTTTGAATAATGACGAAAAGATTCTTTTCAATCAATTTAGTAAAAAAGAAAACATGGGTCAAATTATATTATAAATTATAATATAATTGAAAAAACATTTTTAAATACATATTAGAATAAATAGACATGAAATACAAATATTCACCAATGGATACTTAATTATTAGAAGTCTCGAATAATGATGATATTGTTTATTAAACCCTTACCTCAAGTATCTTCTTTCCTTGTTCTAGTTCAAAAAAACTATATAATGAAAAATTATTTATTATAAATTTATTCCATAATAATATTCATATCTATTATACAATATGATATTTATTTATAACATCTTATCACTCATTTATTAATATCTATTTAATTAAAATCAATATTTTGTTTGAAAATTGATTCATATTTCGAGCATTTTTTGATTATTTTGTCCCAGTACAAATACATTGATCATGTTTACATTAATTAAATAATTTTATTCATGTTATAATCTTAATAAATATTTATTATATAAATATAAATAATCAATCATAAAAGTGAGAGATAGAAAAATGAAATGGACCATTCATGGAGATGGTAGGGAATACATACGCATGAACACAACTTCCATTTTTAAAATTATGGAATGAATAGAACGTAAATAATAAATACCATTTATATAATAATTTTTATTTAATATATATAATATATATTAATAAAATCCATCAAAATTACCATACATGACAAATAAAATTCAAAATGAATCACAACGTATTGTGGAGATGGTTGTCTAGAAATACGCATGAGAAATGTTATTGTTTACCAAAAGATTTGTTGATAAGAATATAGACATTATTATATCATTATAAAAGAATAAATATATCATAAATATATTATATGAATCCTATAATCATCATAATACCATTCAATAAAATATATTGGTGATAAATTAATTGTATCACTATATGGAGACTGTAAGTCGAACGAACACATGAACAATAATTTCACTTCTTGACTGATTAGAATGAGGGAGTAAAATGGGGTTTTAATGATCATTAAAATATTATAGAACATTGATTTTAATTAAGTTTTTATTTTATGATAAATATGATAGATTTATATGAGGTAATTTAGAAACAAAAGTGAAAAGTAAACGTGATTGCCTCTTTATCAACATAGAAACATTATAACTCCCCTATAAGGATCTTGGGATGGAATTTATGGTACACCATCTCCTCTATAATATGGTAAGGAAAATTTATACTATAATTTTTTACATTATTTCCTTTATATGAGGATGAAAGGACTGTTATTTCATGAAGTAGATGGTGTCCTTTTATAATTGATGTTATGGTAACTTTTGGAATTTCTCAAAATGGTAAACTATAAAATTAATTCTCATGAAGTTACCTCATAATTGAAAGGGTTTAAAATATAAGGAGGTATAGGGTTAAAATAACCTCAAAAAATATAATTTAGATAATTTTTTGTATAATTTATACCTAGTTATTTTCATTAACCCTTAGTTGACCTATTTTAATTTTATCAATGGAAACATTTTTTCAATATTAAAAGGTTTTAATTATTGTATATAAGTTTTAATTCGACCATAAATGGAAAATTAATGAAATTTAAGTCCATATAAAAATCAATTTCTTTTCTCAATATGTTTAGGTTTTAAAAAATAATTAATAAAATATTATTCTTATAACATATCAATATTTTCCATTTTGGCACTACTTATTTAATTTAACTCTAAATACACAATGTTAAATGGGAAATTAAATTATACTTATTAAACAAATTTTCAATAATTCATATAGATCACAAAATATTTGTGCGACATTTATTTAATCAAATTATATCACTCATAATATTTTAAGAATTATTTATTATATTATTTATTAAAGGGATAAATAATACATTGTTACTTCTTAAGAAATTAAGGAAATTATATAAATTGTAAAAATTAAAAATAATATCATAAGAATGAATTTATTAATATAGTAATACAAATATATATTTTTCCATAGAATTATTTTTTCACTATATGGAAATATAAGAGATAATAAAAAAGAGAGGGATATTTTGTTACTTTATTTGATTATAAAAATGTATATGTCGTTTTCCTAGAAATGAGTCCATTAAATAAATAAATTTATAACATTATGAGTTATTTATTAAATAATATTCATCAATTATGAATTATAATTATAATTTAGGGCCATGTAACTTATTTTTATTCTGTATTACCCTAATTTTCACTTTAACGAGGTGATAAATTTTTCCATAGTTACCATTCATATTGACCAAAAATTAAATTGTTTTTTATTATAGTATTTTTTCCTTATATTTATTAATATATAATTAATATTATCTAATACAATAAAAATAAATTAAATCAAATAATTTTAAATTAATTTCCTAAAATGTGAGAAAAATGTGTTTTAAAAAAATTCATTTTAAGAAGAAAACAAGATTTATTCATATCATATTCCTAGAAAATTATTTGATGAATGTTTAAGAAATTTTATAACTTAAATATTATTTAAATTCCATTAAAATAATCCAAAAAAAGGAACTGAAATAATATATTGATATAAAATAAATTGCATGCTTAAAGAAATTATTTTGAAAAACATCACTTTTATTTTAAAATAATTTTTATTTTTAGTCATAATCCTTTGAAAAGTAATGAATTAATTTTATAAATAGGTATAATGTAACGCCCCGACCCCAGTTACCCAGAGTCAGTGCATTATTACATAACATTGGCATGATCATAAAAGATCAAGTCTCGAAAGACAAATTACTTTAGTAGCCATGGAAATATTAGATACATTCATAAATCTTACATTACATCATAAAGTTTAAAATTACAATAACATAGTCTCCATAGTCCACACTCATATCCCTTTCAGACTATCCCTACAGGTCAGTCATAAAATATCTCTTCACATCCTACGAAAATAAAACATATAAAGGGGTGAGCATAGATGCCCAATAAGGATAACAATACAGCGGAAACGTTAATAAATATGCATAAACATTTAAAGAAATTTATAACTAAAACAAAACCCTTTTAAACATGAACATCAGCATAATATGCAAAAATAAAATGAAATAATTCCATTTACTTATACACATTGATATTCTACCAGTCGAATAATCTCATGCACTATCAATAACCACTTTCATAATGATGGAATGCATAATGCCAGACTATCCTAACCACCTAGCCAAGGCCTCCTTCCAAGAATAAAAATAATATTTTGTCAAGGCCTCATTCCAAGACACTAGTTTGTCTCATGAGACCTACTGTGGAATCTATGAGCTATATCGGGCTCCACCCATCACTTACTAAGTCCAATTCATTCCTCATATGAACAGGTTTAAACAGAACATAACAATTCATATAAAACTAGAATATGAAATGTAAATAATTTCTCCAGAAACCACGAATGGTATAAAAATAATGCATCCATAGTCAATAATATCACAAAATCTTAAATACAATAATAAATCAACTTCAAATATGTTTAAAATCCATCAAAGGATGCTGACATAGATGAAATCAAAACTATTTGAGAGAAATATCTCTTTTATTGAAATCATTTAAAAGTCACATAATTATAAAATAAAACATTTACATTGAATATATTCTTATAATCTTTTAAGGGAAGCTTTGAATATTTTACAATGGTGGAAAATAGCCGCACCCACCGTATAAGTTAAAAAAATACATTCTTACCTTAATTTGCAAAAAGGTTAATAAGGTCCTTATATGGAAAATTATGTAAAGATTACTTTATAAACTTCTTATAAAAAGTCAAACAAGGGTAAAAATGACTTTAACCCATATTCTGTAATATATAAAGAATATTTTAAAAAATATTTTTAAGAAATATGGATGTGGATGATAAATAGGTCCCAATAGATAATTACATATAAACAACCTCAGATAATGATGACATTGTGAAATAAACCCTTACATTGTACTTTTCGTTAGTTGAGGGTAGGTTAACCTCATGTATAATGGTGAAATAATTGTTATTAAATTATACAAGAATCATATTCATTAATATGATATCATATATTATCTTTTAACATTTATTTGTTAATAATATATTAGTATTATCATCATTTCGGGTGTTAACGTACTCATTTTCTTTTATATATTTTGTTACATAAGCCATGTTTTTTATGGATAGTTTGTATCTTATTCAAACCCATAATGATATAAAGTCCTTAAACATTATTTTTAATCGTCAAATGAGAATTATAATTACATGGATACGATGGGGAATGATTCTCATCGTGTTCGTGGAGATGATAGTCGGTACGTACGCAAAAGTGACAATATCATTCTTTTGATATTAAAATAATATATACTTGGATGGTATATCATATATACATAATCATTAACATGGTATATTTATTATTTACATCAATTAATTATCATTATCTATTCCGTATGGAATTGGGGATGACCTCATTGATTAAAGGTTAAAACATTCCAATCGGTTTCTAACGGGTTTATTCGTAGAACCGAAAACATCAAATGATTCCATATCCATTTGGACCTACTTTCCATAGGTAGGACCTCATTATTTGTGAACTGATGAGGCTTTGGAATTTGCATTGGTCTAGAGTATGGGAGGTCAGACTCATCACACCTTTTTGAGGGAAATTATTATCTACTCCGGGACTCTCTTTATAGATTTAAGTTATGTTTGTGAATCCTTATTACATTAACAAGTATACAATGAGATATCATTTATATATGAAAATAAATGATTGATATGTAAGAGATTTAGAGAATTTTTTATATGTATTTGAGGTTCTTCATTAATATAGAATCATCTGTATTTGTTAGAGATTCTTAGCCAATGGTATCCATCAATACATAAAAGTCTCTCAATCATTGTGATGACAATACTGGTTTTAAAGCCACTCAGTGGTGTACTTGAAGTTTATTATCATTCAGAAGGACATGGATTATTCCATTGTTGGGATCGTACCCGCAGATGGGCTACCTACGTATCCTTTGTTTTGAAAAAGGAATCAGAACCCATGTAGTTCAAGTGAGGGAGTATGATGTTTAGGAATAATTTATGGCTCCACGAAAGATGTCATGATTACTTTTACACTCTAAGCTCATGTTAGTCATGCTCGGTGTGATAAAAAAGAGGTATTGGTAAAACCAAACAATTTTTCCATGAAAGATGCAATGATGTGGGGCTTATGTATGTATGAATGACCAAATAGATGAAGATTAGGATTTACATCAGCGAAGAAACCCAGGAACAAGGTCCATAAATGTATATGTACTTCATAGAGATTTGGGTACTCTAGCTTGGGGCTTACTCTTGAGGAAGATTCACAAATTATGAGTGGACTTTATTGTTTAGTTTTACTCCTGTGAAGGAAGCCCAGATCAAAAGTAAATTAAGACTGGTTAAGAGAAATTGAAACTGGGGCTTACTACTAAGAAGGAGGCCCAGGTGAAAGGGACTTGGGGCTTACTCCTAAGGAGGATTCCCAGATTTGTAGACTTGGAGACTGGGGCTTATTCCTGAAGAGGAAGTCCAGGTTAATAGAACCATCGTTGGGCCTCACTCCTGTAGAGGATTCCCATATATGGGAACTTGGAGACTGGGGATTACTCCTGAGAAGCCCAGGTTAAGGGAATAATGACTGGGGCTTACTCCTAAGAAGGATTCCCAAATTAATGTGGAATTGGGACTTACTCATAAGGAGGATGCCCAAATTAATTAGAATTTGGACTGGGGATTACTCTTGAAAAAGAGGCCTAGGTTAAGGATTCTCTCATCTTAATGGATGAGGTTGAATGAATGAAATCTATGACCTTAGTGACATGAGGATATGTAAACCACTAGGTTTTAAGAGATGTTCCACATAATTCCTTTCAGATAAGGAAGACAACAAAGAAATCATGCCATGAATGGCTTTGGAGAGAGTTATGAAGGCTTAATCCAGAAGAGGAGATGTGGATAGTTGTAAGAGGGGTGAAATGGGCAGGAAGGGGACCCAAAAAGAGAGAGTCACACAAGTACTTCACGGGCGCGCAAGTACTGCATGGGCGCGCAAGTCCTAGTCACGCAGGTGTACTTGCGCGATCCATGGGTACTTGCGCAACATCCAATACTTAGGGTAGAACTTGGGTGAGGCTTGGATCAAGCCCTTAATACTTCCCCTAGATACTTCCATAAGAGAGGTGTGCATGTTATGTGGAAGGGGTAAGTTGTTGCGCAAGTGTGGCCATTTCCTTCAAGGTCTGGCCACCCTGGCGCGTAAGTGCTGATGAGTTTCAACACTTAGGCCTTCCTCCCCCTATTTATATCTTCTGTTCTAGGTAAGAAATTACCTTAGAAGTGTTCGGAAGCGTTGAGAAGAGACTAGGGCACTGGGAGCTAAAATTATGAGGTTTTGGAATTTTTCTTCCGTCAAATGGGGGCACAACAGGGGGTATTTATAGTCTACAAAGACCCTGGGAGAAATTTCAAAGAGGGCGCACAAGTCACTGACATGGCGTGCAAGTCACCTACGTGGTGCGGAAGTCACCTGTGTGACCTTGGTGGAACTTGCGCGACACAAGTGCATTTGACCCTTTCTTCATGCCTTTGTCAATTTTTGATGTTTCTTAAAAGGATGAATCACTTTGGGTTCAAGGTATTTCCCCTTTTCAATTCGTTAGACTCTGTGATGGAAAATAGCGTCAACAAAAGTCCCCCCTCAGAGTTGGATCTGGAGAGAAAAGAGGATTTGACTCTGAGGATAAAGGACAAACCAGGGGTCTTTTGGGTTATTGGTAGTTTAAATTCATGCATGTCGGACATAAAAATGGCTAATGTTTAAGGTGAAAATATCATTAACCATATGGATTAAAATTGACTCAATTCATTGACAACTTATCTGAAAACATATTACCACACTCAAATATGACCAAAAATATGTAAACGATGACTTAAGAAATTTTGAATCTAAAGAATGATATGAAAAATGGAAAAAAAGTCTTTAGAATAAATTGTTCCCAAGAATGAAGTTACCACTAATTAACAAACCCATTAGGGGGTTGAATTATGCAGGGCCACCTGAAGAAATTGGCTTCATAGTTAAATATTAGCATCTTTTGGCTGACAAGTCTAATATGTATACTATTTATGCAAGGCCACCTAAGGGCACATGTTACATATTCATTCAAAAGAACTCTTAGAAATTTACCTTTCTAATGATAAAAATCCAGTGGAAGTTTATGGGGATTCAAATTTTCCATATCATAGAGTTTGTTGTTTGGAGAGAGGTACTTGAATATGGAGAAGTTATTTCCATGCAAGATCATCTAAGAACTAGATGAATGTCACTCCTATGAATGTATGACCCAAACATTGGGAAGAGAAATATAAACCCTGGACTTGAATACTTTCAGATCATGAAAAAGAACATGGGGTGAATATGTTAAGGATGGCTATTTTCTGCGGATCCTTACATATTTTCCCTAAGAAAATTAAGGAAAAAAGAGGTTTTTATTCCAAAAATGAAGTTACCATTATTTAAGAAACCCGTTAGGGGGTTGAATTATGTAGGGATGCCTAAGGGCATTGGCAGCATAGTCAAATAATAGTATCTTTTGGGTGACAAGTCTGTTATGTAGACTGTTTATACAAGGCCGCCTAAGGGCACGTGCTGCGTAGTCAGGCAAAACAACTCTCAGAAATTGGAAATTTTTGTGACGAGGAGTCAATAAAAGGGTTATGAAGATCTGGAATTATTTATGGTTAGGATTATGACAAATTAAAATGGATATTATCCAATGTATATAGAGATACACAGATCAATGCTAACCATAATCATGTAGTGGCTGGGTCCTGAATTGAAATGTTGGACTTCACTACGTATCCCATAAGTATGGGAATGAAGTTGTATGTATTTCTTGAAATACAGTTTAACATCGTGTGGGAAGAAAGTGAAAGATATCTTAGTTTAGGATCATAGAACTCAGACCATTATAATGAATACACAGTGTGTGTTTTTATAGGGACCTTTCAGCTAGGGGACTGAAAGTGGAATTTGGGGTTAGGCCCAAAGACTTGGGGCTAGATTTGAGGGACACTCAAACGTTCCTACATATCCAATAAGGATGGGAATCAAGCCACACGTAGTTCGTGAAATACCCTCTGTACAGATTTGGTTTTTACATGTGAATGGTGAAAATGGGTACTTCAGTGCAATGATGGTCTGAACCAAGATAAAAGGTTCATGCATTACCTTATATGCACATAGTCTTTGAAATATAACATGATTGGATATCAATGTAAATAATGATTTCCTCTCAGGTGAGGACATCAAATAATGATGAAGTTTACTATCATACAGGACAAAATTTTTTGTACAGTTTAACGTCATGTATCAAGGAAAAAGGTGAACCAATGTAAAGAGATTTGTTTTGGGCTTGAACCTTGGGAGGTTTCTTACGTACCCAGCCTAGAAGGAAAGGATCAAAGTCTGCATAGATCAATTAAAGAATGAATTAGTGATGAAGTTGTTCTTGGGGAAAATGTCCTAAAAATGGTGTTGGTTCTTACACATAGTTAGCGGCCCAAAGAGGGTGATATGGTCGAAATTTACTCTAAGATCACGTGAGTCATACTCAGTGTGAGAAAAAAGAGGTAGAAACAACCATAACGATACACTGTTTAACATCATGATGGACGTATAAGGGAATTTTTCATAGTTTAATGTCATGATGGATGAAAAAGGGATGATACAATTTAGCGTCATGTTGGACGATGGTGCGAATAGTTTAAGGTCGTATGCATGGACCGTTGGTTATGAAATTTAACGTCTTGCTGGACGTAAGGGACTTCTTTACAGTTTAACATCATGTAGTTAGGACGCCACAATATAACTTCATATTGGACGTAAGTGCCGATAGTTTAACATCGTATGCATGGACCCTTGATGCTACTATTTAACATCATACTGTACAATATCATAGTTTAACGTCATGTTGGACATAATTTCTAATAGTTTAAAGTCCTATGCCTGGACCCATGGTTATGCAGTTTTAACGTCTTGCTAGACAAGAAAATTGTCAATAGTTTAAGGTTGTATGCATGGACCGTTTGTGTAATTTGGGTTCATATAGAATATTTCTTTAGAAATCTGGCATTGGTCGGAGTAGTGATGAGTTCTCCATCCATTAAGACTAAATAATATGCTCCATTAGAGTAGACCTTATATATTGAATAATGTCCTTCCCATTTTGGATCAAGATTGGGAGGTTTCCTTCCTGGTATCATTGGAGTTCTGAGAACTAATACCAATTCTCCCTGAATGAATGAACGAAGATGAAATTTTTTGTTGAAAGCTCATGATATTCGATTCTGATAGACTTCCAAGTTGTGCAAGGTGCACAATTTTTTCTCATCTAATCATTCCAATTCATCAAATCACTTTTGAGATTGTTCATCTATAGATGAATGATCACAAATGGATACTCTAAGAGAGGGTAGTTGATCCTCAATTTTCAAGAAAACTTTTGTTCCATGTACCAATGAGTATGTAGTTGACCGTGTTTCAGTGTGGGTGGTGGTCCGATAAGACCATAAAGCATTAAAGAGTTTATCAGGCCATGATTCCTTATCTTTATCCACCATATGTTGTCGTATATTTGACAGAGTCTTGTTAAATGATTCTATTTGGCCATTGTCTGCTGCATGATACCGAGAGAAATGATTGGATTTAATGTTGTATTCTTGATACAACTTCCTCACCTCAGATGAACAGAAGTTTGTGCCATTGTCCATAAAAATGTTATGAGGGACACCAAATATGGTAATGATGTTAGACTTTATGAAGCTAACAATGCATTTAGAACTAAATTCTTTGAGGGGTATTGCCTCTGCCCATTTGTAAAAGAAGTCAGTAGCAGTAAGAATATACTTCAACTACTTGAATGTAGCCGAAGGATAAGGTCCCACTGCATCCATTCCCCATGTGGCAAATGGACAATAATATTTAGTTGTATGAAGGGGTTGGTGAATGAAGATGGCATGTACTTGGCATGAATGACACTTCTTTGTGAAATCAACACAATCTTGTATCATTGAAGGCCAAAAGTATCCAAGCCTTCGATTTTGATCAGATAGTCTGTTTCCAGACTAGTGGGCACCACAGACTCATGCATGCACTTATTTCATGACATCCATTGTCTCTTCACCATCACTGCATCTGAAGAGAACTCCATCAAAACCACGCTTTGAGAGAATTTTCTCTAGGTGATCTGGGCTATCATAAAGAGGGAAATTGTCCACACATCTCCAGACTTGTTCTTTACCAACTCTATTAGGTGTAAGTGTTCTATTTTGAAGGTATTCCCTGATAGGTGTCATCCATCCTGTATTATGACCATATGGTTCAGAGATGGGACTAATTTCATTGATTTCCTCTATTCTGGCTTTAACATAAGGTGAAATTGTACGATGGTGGGAAATACTGATGGTTGTCTCATCCCGATTTGGATCTTCTAGAGCTGTGGCTATATTAGCAAGTGCATCAGCTTGGTCATTTTGTGATCTTGGGACATAAGAAAATTTTGGTTCCAAAGTAAACTCTTCCATTAACACTTTAATGTAATCTTACAAAGGGATTAATTCTTCTTTTCTGATTTCTTAATCCCTATTGACTTGTTTGATTAACAGGTCTGAATCACCTTTCACCTTTATGTGGTTCACATGTTCTTGAAGTGCAACTCCAAGCCTGCGATGAGAGCTTCGTATTCCGCTTCATTATTTGTACCGCCTCCAAACAATGAAAAAGAATAAGGTAGTAATTCCTTTTTTGGGGAAATGAGTAAAACTCCTAAACCAACTTTTTTGAATTTAGGATTTCCATTTTCCTCCCTATTGGACTTCTAGAAGCACCATCGAAGTACATTTCCCATGTTTGAAGACTTTCTTGAATAGAGAAGTCCTCCTCCGCAGGGAGTTCAATAACTGTAGATGTGTCTTCCACTGAAGGGTGTTCAGCAAGGAATTCAGCCAGATCTTGGCCCTTTATAGCCATTTGAGACACATATTGAATATCAAATTGTGGAAAAATAACTTCCCACCTTTCCAGACGTCCTGTAAGAATTGGACGACTAAGGATGAATTTGAGAGGGTTATTGCGAGATACCAATTGGACCTCATGATGTTGCAGGTAGTGTCTCAACTGCTGAATTGCAAAGATTAATGCTAGGCAGCACTTCTCAATATTTGAGTATCGGGTTTCTACTTCAAGCATAGTCCAACTGAGATAGTAGAGGCTATTTTCATTCCCAACATCATTCTTCTGAGCAAGAAAGGGACCCAACGATCGCTCTAGAGCTGTCACATGGAGGATAAGTGGTCTTCCTTCAACAGGTTGCAATAACACCGGTGGAAACAAGAGATATTTCGTGAGAATATCGAATGCTTCTTGACATTCTTCTGTCCACTTTTAAGTGACTCCCTTCTTCGTCAATTTGTTGAAGGGTAAACTTTTTCCTGCCAAATTGGAGATGAAACGCCAAATATAAGCCATGTTTCCTTGATGTCCACTCAATTATTTTAAATTTCAAGGAGGTGACATACCAAGTATTGACTTTTTCTTCTCAGGATCGACTTTGATACCACGATGGTGTACAACAAAGCCGTGAAATTTTCCTGAGGTTACCCCAAAAGCACATTTTAAGGGGTTAATCTTCAAATTATGTTGTCAAAGTTTGTGGAATATGATTTCCAAATCATCCAAGTGATTAGAATGTTGTCTGGATTTAACCACCAAATAATCCACATAACATTCAACAAACATCCCTAAAAAGGGTTTGAAGATACGATGCATGGCACGCTGATATGTTGTGCATGCATTATTTAGGCCAAAGTGCATTACCCGATAGCAAAACACACCCTGATAGGCTCTAAAGGATGTATATTATTCATATTCTAGAGCCATTTGGATTTGATTATATCCAGAATATCCATCCATGAAGGAAAGTTCTTCATATCCAGCTGTTTCATCAATCAAGAGTTCTGTAATCGAAACTCGAAAATCATCCTTAGGACAATGCCGATTAAGATCTCTGAAATCAATGCAAACTCTAATTTTTCCATTCTTCTTTTTCACTTGGAAAATATTTTCCAACCACTTGGGATATTTAACTTCTATAAAGAAGTTATCTTTTATGAGCTTATCCACTTCAACTTCATTTTTGGAAGCATAGGTTGGGTGTGTTCTTCTAGCGGCTTGTTTGAATCCTTGATGTTCTTCTGGAAAACCCAAACGATGAGTGGAAACCTCAGGATCAAGCCCTAGAATATCTGTATAGTTTCAAGAAAATATATATCGATTTTGATTTAAAAAGGAAATATACATCTCTTTATCTTCAAGAGTCATGGCTACACTAATTAAAGTGGGTGTGGATCTTTTTTTGTACACAGATTTAATTCTCTGAGTTCATCCACGGTGGTAGAGATACCCTCTTCAATTGCTGGAGGAGCATCCCTGAGATCTTCTTCTTCTTCTTCAAGATGTTTTATTTCTTCTTTTTCTACTTTCATAGTAGATGACAAAGTATAATTTTCGTGATCTGAAGAGATGTTAAAATTTTACCATCTTGAAGACGAAGCTTCCATTTCCAACCTGATTGATGATGAAGGGTCTTCCTTGGGTAATAAAGAGGAGATGATGGATTGAGAATCGATATCATCTTTTACCTCTGACATTGCTATAACTTGCTCTGGCCTGATTGGCGATGTATAGACTTGTTGGATTTCAGCATATGAAATGAAGACATCTCCATATGAACTTTCATCATTTCTTGGTGGATCACTAATTTCTCACATGTTGTATGGATTGATTGCCGTAATTGATATTATGGATGTTTCTATAAGAGACTTTTTATTTGAGTCTATCATGTCAATCTGAATGATAGGCAATACATAATCTATACTCACATGCGTAAATGGGTTTACTGGAATTTTTTCCAAACCATATAGAGAATTAACTTTGGTAATCTCCCTTATTTTGGATTCCTCCTTTCCCTTTATGTGATATAATTCTGCCTCAATGTATTGGGATTCACAAGTCTTGAACGGGGATTTATCACCATATAATGTCCCAATTTGACCATAGAAACGATATTTGAGACATTGATTGTATGATGAATGGATGGACGCATGCTGATGTAGGCACGGTCTTCCAAGAAAGATGTTGAAGGCTGAGTCTTGATCAAAAACCATGAAATATGAATTGGATACAAGATCTCCAAACGAAGTTCTGAGTGTAATCTCGCCCAGTGTTTATTGTTCATTTTTATCATATCCTTGTAACATCAATGTAGAAGGAGATAAATCTAATTATTTGAGGCCCAATCGATGTAGTATACAAATGGGGATGAGGTTGACTCCTAGAAAATTATCAATGAAGAATCTTCCGACGTCTACACCATTGACCTTTCCAGATAAGTATAACGGTCTGATATGTCCTTGCATGACATCATCTTCATCTTTATCTTTGAAAGATATCACTGCATGGAATTTTGCAGTATTATTCCCATCATGGTAGGCTTCAGCCATAGAAATTTCAGTTTCAAACTCCTGAGGTCTTGACAAAGCCTCAATGAGTGCATCCCAAATATCCTTTGATAAATTCATGGCATTAGGAATTGATAACTTGGCCGGTACTTGGGCCAAGTGTTTCAATACATTATACTTTTGATCCAAATGTCTGGGTTTCCCAACAGGAACATGTGGTTTCACAGGTACCTTAGAAGTAGATGATTTTTATGTTGATGCATCTTATACCAGGATAAGAGTTAGTAACACTCCTGGATTTGGAAGATTAGACCGATTAGGTCTATTTACATTTTGAGAGGAAAAATGTGGAACCTTGAACCAATCTTCTAGAATAATTGTACTAGGGATGATTCTACCTTGTGTGGAAGAACACACTTATTCTTGTTGAGCTCATTGAAGGGCTCTGCCATGAGTCTCTTCCACATACACAGTTCTAGCAGGGGTAGAATTGGAATAGTGGCCTCTAAAAGATCCACGTCTTCCCATGTATCCTGAGCCTCTGGAACTTCCTCTGATTCCTTTGCTTGATACAGGGAATTCAGGCTCATCAAAATCGAATCTACGACTGGCATATGGATCTGTTAATTGAATCATATTAAAAAAACTGAAAATCAACTCTTCATCTGATGAAGACTCTACCTGATTAGCATGTTTAGGCTATTCGGTTTGGTGGGACGGTGCCCGTGGCTTCGAAGTATATGGAATAAAATCTTCCAAAGTCAAAGACAACTTGGGCTTTGACACATACTCATCTTATTATGATTCTTCTTCTTTCTTTGAATCAAGCCGTTTCATTGAGGATTTTCCCTCTGATGAAGAGGGTTTTGTTGCGGCATTCAAGGCAGAAGACACAATTGGTGTATTCAATTGCATTTGCAAAATGGAATGAGTTCAGTTGACCATTTTTCTGACCATCCAATCATAAAAGTTTGTGCATTTTTTTTCATGACTTCTGGCCGCTCGCCCTCCTCCTCTGGATCTGTAGCAGTAACACATGCTACTTAAGATAAAGATCTTTTCAGTTTGAATTTTCCCAAGTCGACCATTTTTTGCAGGAGGTACATGAAAACAAAACACTCCTAAATGGGCTTCCCTAACATCTAATGAGACGAGAAATAGTTTGGACGATCTTCTTCTCCTTCCTTATTTGGCCTCTTAGGCCTTGGCAATTGAACCAAATTATTTTCCAGAGCCGAAATGAAGTAACTAGGAACTTGGTCATTTCGAAAAGAGTAAACTTTTCTCTTTAGATCCTCAAATTATTTCTGTATTTGATCTCTTTGATCATCTTAATGAAATGTCCTCTGTTGATGATGCTCAAGAGGTGGAGCATTTGGAGAATATGAAGGTTTTAAAGTAGAAGCAGGTACAGGTGCCTGTTTAAACATAACTGTAGTAGTCCCTGCTTTACCCATTCTCCTTCCTAGAGCTGATGGAATTATACGAGGTTCATCCTTAGTCTTTATAAGATAATATTCAATATGTTGAGTGATTGAATTAAGGTCTCGAAACCCTCCTATGTATTTCACAGGGATCAGCATTGTGTGCAACTCATCACGTAAATTCGCCACACAGATTGGCAAAAATTTCTCTTGAGGGAGTGCTATGTTTAGGGAATATGTTAATCCCTTCCAGTGAGCAATGAAATCTGAAAACCATTAATTCTCCCTTTTCTTACAGTTTGTAAGATCAAATACTATTGTCTTTGGCAATGTTGAGCTGAATTAAAGAAGTAATCGTTGGCGGATATCCTCCCATCCGGTAATTGATCGGGATTGCAAGCTTGTGAACCAGACAAAAGATGGTCCTTGTAATGACTGTACAAAACACCTAAGCTTAACTGTTTCTTGTTTCTGAAGGGTTCCCATAAAAGGATCTCGAAGAGAATCAAAATGTGTTATGTTCTTCTCTGGATCTCCCGAACCATTAGAGATTGGGAATGTGGTACATGAAAAAATTTATGGGGTAGGAATTACATCAACCCATTAAGGGTAAGCTCTCTTTTCTGGTTGAATTTGAGCATGCTTTCCCTCTATAGCTTCCAACCGAGATGTTAATGATTCTATAGTAGTTATTAACTTTTGAGAGACATCCAATTGGGCTTGCACCTGAATAGGTGCAATGGCTGGAGCTGGTACAGATGTGGTGGCTGGTACTGCAACTGATGGTATCACCACCAATTGTTGTTGCACTTGACCCATAGGATTAGACCTATGAGGGTGTACTGGTAGAGGAGGATATTCATTATCCATATCATTAGTCGCAACTAATTCCATTGACTGATTGACTTCAGTACACTTAGGAGGAAGACTACTTTGAAGTAGTTCTGCATTCAACCTCTTCAATTCCTTCATCTTTTCATCATGTTGTGCTAATCATTGCTCTAGCTAGAGTGATTGGACTTCTCTAGAGGAAGGTTATCTAACTTAATTCTTTTATTTCCCCTTTTTGGCACCCTTTCGGAGTGGGGGAAGTGGGTTACTTGAAGGATTACCTTGGTTCTGAGTAATCCTTTGATTTCATGTACACACACCTTCTTCATTTGTGTTTGTGCGTACAACTTATTGAGAATGAATATATTTGTCTGACCCCTATATGTGAACCTCATCTGCTGGATCAGCAACAACAGCATTAATGACATTAATTAATGCATAATGCATTGCATCTCCACTATCGGCATTTCTGTGATATGGTCTTTTTCCATGTCCATGATTAGTCATTTCCTTTTGATGATTCGATCCCTCAGGAACTTCTTGATGAACCATAATTTGGAGGTAATCTATTGATAATTTGGCTCATCGTTCCTCTTGAATCTTCTTCCATAATCAAGAGAAGACTGACTTTCTCTGAGGGTGGGATTGAGGATTGGAAAAAGTCCCCAGTCTAGTGGACTGGGGCTGTTCCTGCTGCCTTTTCTCAACTCTTATAATCCTATTTGTTGATTCTGAGGGTTGGGTTAAAAGAGTTTTAGTCTTGAATGATGGGGTGGTTCCTGACATGCTATATCTGAGACCTTCTTGAAAGCTCTACTGATCTCACTGAAATTAGTCCGGAAATTGGTTGGATGCATCAACCTGCATCCAATTTTATCACCTGGTTCAAAAGTCCATTGGATGATTTCTGACACTAATGTCACTTGATGATGTGCTTGCGCCAAATGAGAGGCCTGTTCAATATTCTCGTTTGCTTGATGTGGGAGTAATTCAATAACTTCTTCTCTATATGCTTGAATTTTAGAAGAACTATTTGAGGCTTGTTCTTGGGAATGCTTTTGATTACAAACAAAACCCATTGACAGTGGCCAGCTATGGGAAATAACATTGCATGAGACCATTTTCGGCGGTCTTTACTGACTGGAGAGTACAGTGAAATGTAGTGCTCCATGAACACCCCATCCCCTGATATGAATACCATATGGGGAATTGGCAATTAACTGGCGCAATCGTCTTAGCGCACCAATGCATGAATGCTGAAGGGCTCTCTCCTGCTTCTCACCCTTCAGATATCGAGAAACAAAGAGAGATGCCAAATCAATTTGGCATTGTAACCCTTCTATTATCATAACATGATTTTCATATTTATCATAAGATACTATTTTGTTTTTCAACTGACAAAGAGTTTTCCATATGTTGAGATGAATATCATGAATTCCATCTTCCTTCAACATCTCTGGAATGTCGTACTGAGAATCAACCAAAGGCCAAAACATAACTGGCACTTCACTTTTTGCCAGTTTTTTTTCTAATGATCAGTACTTCCTCTTTATCATTCAATGAACATTATTCTACCTGATTAGACCAGAGTTTGTGCTTCTTTATTTCTTCATCGGATTCAACAATATTGGTAAAGAAATCACTGATCAAACTAGAAGATGCATGACTTAGGGGTGGTCCGGAGAATGACCTACACCCTGGGCTATATTCTGGTTGAGAAATTATTTCACCTACTAATGGTAAAGCCTCAGACATGACTGGCGTCACATTTTCAAGTGCCTCAGGATAAGAGGGCTTTATCGTCACTACATTTTCTATTGGATATTTTTCCAAGAAATGTCAATCACTACTGCGGAGATGACTTTCAAAGCTAAATTCATCATTATGGGGAGGAACACCATGGTGGGTTACAACCAATGATGAAACATTTTTCTCCATGATCTTCTGGCCAAACATAGAGTTCTTGTGGATCTCATCTAAAGATGAAACTTCAGGATCGACCGAATTTTCATGAAGAAAGCCTTCATGAGGAAGATTCTGATGCAGACCTTCGGAATTAATGTCCCCACTATTGGGAACTGAAGGAGTAGAATCTTGAGTTGCAGTAGATAATTTTCTGAGTGCATCAAGAACTCCAGCATTGAGTAAGGCCTTATTAAATATTGGCCTTTGATTTCTTGACTGTGCTGGGTGGGTCTTCTTCTTAGACGCCTTCTTACTCAACTTGGTAGGTGAATGTGCCTACTCAAGAGAAATTATTAGGTGAGGATGATTATCTCCGCTCAATCCAGGTGTATGAGCATGACATAGTTGTCTGTATGATATGGGTGAGTATACCCCACAACCCTCTTGGACCGGAACAGATGTGTGTGTATGTTTCGGAGTGAACTGTTGATGTGTCACTCCACTGGTAAGGATAGTTTTATGTGTCTTTCCCTGAGATCTTGCTGAAGCTGTTATAATATCCTGGTAGGCATCTAGAATATGAACATGAATTTGATTATTCTTTTTCACAATTGATAGAATATGCTTGGTGACATCAGTTGTTTGAATAGGGATATACGTCCATTCTATGCCTGGAGTAGGTATATGTTCCTGATCATGTCCTCCTTTTCTTGTTAGTGAATTCTAACAGAACTCAAGTGTGGGGGCATAGAGTTGAGTCTGCCTCCTATTTGTCACCAGAGCTTTCCAACTGAATTCTCCGAATTCTATCAAACGAAACTATTGGTAGGCTTGATCAATACTAGTAGGTGTATGTGCCTTCTGATTTCACTCTATTGAACTTGGTCTATGAGCTTCCATCAATACTGATAGATGAGGATGCGGGTAGGATTGATGACTGTAAGCAGGTGTATGTGCTTTTTTACTAGTTGTCAACACATTTGGTTGGAGGGATCCATCATATGTAGTTATACGAGCTAGCTGACGATATGATGATTTATAAACAGGTGAATGTTCCTATCTATAGTACTCTTCCGAAATTTCCAGGCGGGATTGGTGTGCTGCTGCCAAACGAGTCTGCTGAACATCGGATGTAAAATGGACAGGTGTGTGTGCCTGGTCATTTCTTTCCACCAAGTTAGGTTGGTGGACTTCTCTGGAAACATCAGAGATGAGAACCTTCTCAATGTTAACCGGTTGTCGCCTCTGGTGGTTCGTCTTTCCTGCTAGGGTTTGAGGAACCTATGCCGAATTCCTGGAGACGACACCCTCATCATGTTGAGGGTGCACTGTCGCATGTGTCTAGCGGTGATTGTTGATAGGAGCCCTCAGGAAGGAATCATGTCTCTTTGAGTTATGGCCCTGATGGACCTACTCATTCACCTCCCCATAATACGAGAGAGAATGGTGATTGTGTTTCGGGGATAACGACCCAAAATGGTTGGAGACGGTGGTTAGAACCGCTTGCTTCTTGATCGCTGGTCATTGTTGTCCAGAAGACCAGGGTGATTTGTTCACTTGGAGGGCTTGTCAAGCTGCCTCCAGAGTTGGAATAGTACTGTTTTGGTGGTACTCTTTAACCAACACATTTGATACCCAGCATTGAAGACGCTGAGTAGGTGATGTCGCCCTCGGAGTGGATGACGATCCAATAGGAGTAGCAGCAAATGCATTCACATCAGAGGTTTTCACAGCAGAAGTATTCAAAATATATGTATTCATATTATAAGTATTCATAATAGTGAACTTATGAAAAGACATTCTTGTAATTTAGATGATCTTTGAAAAGAGTTCCTATTTGATATAACACACATAATCAAGATAAAATCAGTTGCTACATCTTTTGGATGAGCATATATGTTATTGATTTCTTTGTTGGCCCTATCATTGAGTTAAAATTGGGGTCTTACAAATAGGTAAAACATCACTTTAATGACCTCGTTGATTGAATGTTCAAACAATCCAGTCGGTTTCTAACGGGTTTTTTCGTAGAACTGGAAACATCCAATGATTCCATATCCTTTTGGACCTACTTTTCCAAGTTAGGTGCTCATTAGTTGTGGACTGATGAGGCTTAGGAATTTTCATAGGTCGAGAGGATGGGAGGTCAGACTCATCACACTTTTTTTATGGGAATTATTGTCTACTCAGGGACTCTCTTTATATATTTAAGTTATGTTCGTGAATTATTATTACATTACCAAGTAAAAAATGAGCTTTCCTTTAGATCTGACAATCAATTATTGATATATAGGAGAATTAGAGAATCTTTTTTATGTATTCGAGTTCCTCATTAATAGAGAATCATCTGTATTTGTTCGAGATTCTTAGTCAATGGTATTCTTCTATACATAAAAGTATCTTTATCATTGTGATGACCATACTGTTTTTAAAGCCACTCAGTGGGGCTCTTTAAGTTTATTTTCATTAAGAAGGACATGGATTATTTCATAGTTGGGATCGTACCCGCATATGGGCTACCTATGTATCCTTTGATTTGAAAAAGGAATCAGATCCAACGTAGTTCGAGTGAGGGAGTATGATGTTTATTCATAATTGATGGCGCTAAGAAAGATGTATTGATTAATTTTACACTCTATGTTCACATATGTCATGATCGGTGTGAGGAACAAGAGGTATTGGTGAAACTAGACAATTGTTCCATGAAAGATGCAAGGATGTGGGGATTATGTGTGTATGAATTCCCAAATAGATGAATATTAGGATTTACTTCAGGGAAGAAACCCAGGAACAAGGTCCATAAAGGTATGTGTACTTCATGGAGATTTGGATACTCTAACTTGGAGCTTACACCTGATGAAAATGACCAAATTAGGAGGGGACATTGTGATTGAGTTTTACTCTTGAGAAGGAAACCCAAATCAAAAGTAAATTAAGACTGGTTAAGAGAAATTAAAACTGAGGATTACTCCTGAGAAGGAGGACTAGGTGAAAGATACTTGGGGATTACTCCTAAGGAGGATGCCTTGATTTGTAGACTTTGAGACTGGAGCTTATTCCTAAAGTGGAAGCCCAGGTTAAGAGAACCATGGTTGGGGCTTACTCCTAAGGGTGATGCCCATATTTCGGAACATGGAGACTGGGGATTACTCCTGAAAGGAAGCCCAAATTAAGGGAATTATGACAGGGGCTTACTCCTAAGGAGGACGCCCAGATTAATGAGGACTTGAGGCTTACTCATAAGAAGGATGTGCAAATTAATGAGAATTTGGACTGGGTCTTACTCCTGAAAAGGAAGCCCAGGTTAAGGATTATCTCATCATAAAGGATGAGGTTGAATGAATTAAATCTCCGACCATAGTGACATGAGGATATGTAAATCACTAGGTTTTAAGAGATGTTCAACAGAATTTATTTCAGATAAGGAAGAAAATAAAGAAATCATGCCATGAATGGATCTGGAGAGAGTTCTAAAGGCTTAATCCTAAAGAGGAGAGGTGGATAGGTGTAATAGTTGTGAAATGGGTAGGAAGGGAACCTAAAAAGAGAGGGGCATGCAAGTATTGTGTGGGCATGCAAGTATTGTGCGGGCGCACAAGTACTGTGTGGGCGCGCTAGTCCTGGTCGCGAAGGTGTACTTGCGTGACACAAGGGTACTTGCGTGACATCTAATCCTTTGGGTAGAACTTGGGCGAGGCTTGGCTCAAGCCCTTAATACTACCCGTAGAGACTTCCAGAAGAGAGGCGCGCATGTTATGTGGAAGGGGTAAGGCGATGCGCAAATGTGGCCATTTCCCTTAAGGGATGGCCACCCAGGCATGCAAGTGTTGATGAGTTTCAACACATAGGCCTTCCTCCCCCTCTTTAGATCTTTTGTTCTAGGTAATAAATTACCATATAAGTGTTCGGAAGCTTTGAGAAGTGACTAGGGCGTCGGGAGCTCAAATCTGAGGTTTTGGAATTTTTCGTCCTTCAAATGGGGGGACCACAGGAGGTATTTATAGGCTAGAGATATCCTGGGAAAAATTTCAAACAGGGCGTGCAAGACACCTGGATGGCGCGCAAGTCACCTATGCGGCGCGCAAGTCACCTGCGCGACCATGGTGGAACTTGCGCGACATAAGTGCCTTTGAATCTTTGTTCATGACTTTGCCAATTTTTGTTGTTAATTCAAAGAATGAATAACTTTGGGTTCAAGGAATTTCCCCTTTTCAGTTCGTTAAAATCTGGGACAAAAAGGAGCGTCATAATTTTCATACCCATCCAAATAATAATTTTTTTTAATAACAATTACACCACAACGTGGAGAGGGTATGTCGTACGTACGCACGTATGGTGACATGTCCTTCAAAGGATGGATAGAATACTGAATATGGTTGTAAAATATTTTTAATAACATAAAAGTATATATAAGATACTGGAGTTATTATTTTATAAAGTAAATAACATAGAAATAAGAAGTTAAAGAAGAAAGGAACATGAAAAAGGGTGGTGAAAACATTACCTCTTCTTCGGTTCTTCATTTTGATTTGATCTAAAGGGCTCCTTATGTTGGATTTCTGATCAAACTAATGCCTATAAGTTTAAGAGAGGGAAGTTGAGAGATTATTTGGGTAGGGTTTGGCCGAACCAAAAGGCTTTGAATATGTGAAGAATTGGTTAGACGTTGTGTCATTTTATAAGGGGGAAGAGGGGCTCTTTAGGAAAAACATAAAGTATTAATTTATAATAAATATATATGCAGTTTATAATGGCTAAAAAGTGAATTATTCAAAGTGTAACGTTGGTATGGGTCTAAATCCATTCAACCAATAGATTTTAGACATGTTTGGGTCATTATATTAACCTTATCTTTTAGTTTTAACTCTTAGTTAATTAGATTGACATTTTCCATGTCACTTTGTATTTTTATATTATATAGTTAATAAACATACTATATACATCCAAGAGACCCCCAAGTGGGCCATTAATAATACGCATATCATGAAATAAGTCCTTTTTCTGATCTCTAGATTTTTAATAATAGAATATCAATTAATAATATAATACTTGTTTTAAAAACTCATTTCTGTCAATTTTGACAATATTTAATAATTGATTTTTTTAAAGTCTTAAAAACATTATTAATTCGAAAAAAATTAATTTAAGAAATAATAACATGTCATAATAAGCAATTAAATTCTTAGATGACATCTAAACTTTCAAATTATATTTATTTTAACTTTTATTATACAAATTATTTGATTCTTTCGTTAATAAGGAAAATACTGCAACATTATTGTACAAAAATAAATTTAATTATTAAATGTCTAAAATTTATAAATAAAATACCATTATGTAGGAAATATTTTTATCTTTCTAATTAATATTTATATCCAAAAATATAACATATATAACTCTACGTAGAAATTTATTTTATAAAAGATATATGCTTATGGCATTTTTGTATTTACATTATCTTAATTAATATAAAGTGCCCTCATCACCTACAAGTGGATCCATGGGGTCCAAAAATCAACCGAAAGATGACCATGGTAGGAAATGTATCAACCAATATGGTTATAACATGTTTTAGTGTAAATTAATTTTATTATAAGATTATTTTTTACCCTTATTTACAGGATTTACCCTTTAACTGTGGTAAATAAAATATTTACCGAAGTAAATATTTAAAATTTCTAAAAATAAAATTTATCTATTTACACAATTTTGAAATCCTGATTACAAATATGGAATCCATTTTTCAAAATTCAAAACACAGGAGTGGTATAAATTAATTTAAAATTAATTCCCGTCGTCAAAACAAAAAAGCGTGTTTTTAAGAAATAATAACTATCAAAATATTGACACTTGTTTATGTTCGGTTTAATTGTGAATTTATGTCTAATGAACAAAATTGTATTAAATTTTAAAAATATATTCTAAATATACTTTATAACCACTCAAATTAATAATTTATCACTATTAATTATTTTGATTAAAAAAGTTGTGTTTAATTAAAATTTATTAATTTTCACTATTCATCAAAATATAAAAGTTATCCGAAAAGTACCAAAATATCACCCTAGGATTATTTGGATATTCTGAATTGAAAAATGAAGTCCATTTTGAGAGATTAAATTTATAAAATTTCAAAACGTGGGTATTACTATTCATAACAACTAGTTTGATTGGTCGCTGTGTGTTAGAATCTCGAAGTTGCGTACATTGCAATCTATTACATTATTCAAAGGGAAACGTATCGTGTAAGATTGGGGTGTTACATTATCCCCTCAAATAAATTACATCCTCGCAATTTTAAATTGTTCTTTGTAAATAGAAAATATATTTGTGGGAAAACCGACATCGGAAATTGGGTTAATAAAATTTAGTCTTAATAAGAGAAAAGGAGAAATTAAAGCGTCACCACCAATTTATGATCTCGATTTGGAGAACATTATTTGAAATTAGAGACATATAATTGGTGGAAAAATGTAAACATTTATTGTGAGTGATTGAGGTCATCAGTCACAAACAATTGTAGAATTGAGGTCCTCGAATCCATCAATCTATGATGATTTAAAATATCATTGGTTAAATAAAACATAAGGTATTAGGATAACATATTTTTGGTTTTAAGATCCCTTAACTAATGATTATGAATTAGTTTCTTCATAGAATAAGAGAAATATATATACATATATATATATATACTTGACAACTAGAGTTTCATCCTTCAACTAATTTCTACCACAAACTCATCTTTCACTCCAAAAGAAAATAGAACTCAAAAATATTATATTTATCTTAATCGTATAAGGATACAAACATTAAAATATACCACTAAAATGAAAAAAAATACTTTTTAATGACCAGATAATTCCTACATGCTAGTGGTAGGTAATAAAGTCCTTTCCCACTATGGTTTTAGATTTGATTCCAGCAGCTTTGTCTGACGCGATGGGTTATCACCCGATCGGCATGTTGTTCTTTTCCTAAAACTATAGTATCATAATATTCCAAAAAATTATCATAATAATTGGTTTAACCTTAAACAATACTATCCAAAGTTCAACATATCCACTCCAAAAATTATAGTTATCCAAAGTACCTCTTTCCAGAATCTCTATAAATTTTATCTAAATTACAAAATCAATTGTCAAATCAGATTCCCTAGATAAAGTAAAGTTTATCTTATAGTCACATACTGAAAATAAGATTACCTTAGTCATATTAAAACCATTATGAAAACAAAAAGTACTAAAGTAAAATCCTTGTATATATCACATTATTCTTATAACCAGAATTTAATCCTTGAGGCTAAAAACACAAATACATTAATTATTCCACATCAACTATAGTAACAGCATAAGATTGGCCTTGATCCCTTGTCCTTTTCTGAGGTATGTTTCCGAGGAACTTAGGGAATTCATTCACATAATTCCCCATTTCTCTACAATTGTAGCATTCAACATTGACAACATCTTTCTTTCCCATGAAATCACGAGCCTGGTGACTTTTTTCTCCACATTTATAACAAACTCCCATTCCTTTTAGGCAAGTACTGGGGTGTTTCTTCCAACAATTATCACATAATGGAAAATAGTTATTTCACATTTCCCCTTTATTTGTCTCTTATTCAACCATTCTCTTATTCTCTTTCTTTACTTTATTTTCATAAGATTTAGAGAATTCTTTTTCTGTCTTTATAGCACCTGAGACAATTTCTTCGTATGATGAGACGGATTATGAGACTAATGCTAGACGGAGAAATGATTTTTACCCATCAAAGAAACTATCAATATTACTCCTAGTTTTGTTTATATAATATGATTCATGCCTCACTAACCTTGTAATGTTATCTTCATACTTCGCAACATTATCATCCTCTATTTTCCTCAGACTGAGAAGTTTCCTTTCCATATCTACTCGATGGTCATGAGGAATGTATTTTTCTATGAAAATCTCTTTAAAATCCCTCTATTATATACTTGATACTTTTTCATCATCGTTTTTTTTTGAATTAATGTCCACCATTGATCACCATCTCCAGTGAGGTAGTAAACTGACATGCAAACCTTTTCTCTTTCACTACTCCCCAAAGCCTGAAATATTTTCTCTAGGGACTTATCCATTTCTTAGATACTAGTTTATTTTTACCCCCATTGAATTTTGGTGGTTGTTTCCACATTAATAGATCTAACATTGATCCTCCACTCTGCGGATCGGGGTGCTCCATATGGGTAAGGTTATAATTCATAAGCTGAGTGAGTTGTCACAGTATGATGTTTAGCTGATCAGCACCGGTTGCTTCACCAGCACCACTATAATTATCTCGAGCAGGACGGAAATCCCTACAAGGAGAGCGTGCATTGATACAGTTTTCATTTCTTCCACTATGCGCCATTTATAAACAATGGCACACACTAGATTAGTTTATGAATCACAATATATAAATCCAAACTTGTAAAACACTTATCATAAATTGAAAAGATTATGGATATAATCCATAATCATTCAAATGTATTCTCTGAGGAAATATATACTCATAAACCCTTCATAATGGTTTGTAAAGAAAATGGGAATTATCCTAAGCATATACCCCGGGAGTGTCGTAACCAACAGTGAAGCAAGGCCCGTTGTCGTGCACCAGTTCCCATTCAAGTCTAGCCCAAAGTGGTGTTTTCTTGTTTTACCCCGAGGTATATCTTTTCCAGAGCCACCTCTACCTTCTCATATCTAGACATGGATGTATTTCTCAGAAAACCCACAAAATCTCTACAATACCAAAATTATAGGATGTTATTCTACACTAATCCTCAAAGTCCATCTTAGGTATATGTGCTCTATTCAGAGTTTATCTAAATCTAGCTTCCATGGTATGTACTAAACCTCCTCTGATACCAACTGTAACGCCCTGACACCAGTTCCCTAGAGTCAGTGCATTATTACATAACATTTTCATGATCATAAAAGATCATGTCTCAAAAGACCGATTAGTTTAGTAGCCTTGGAAACACTAGACCCATTCATAAATGTTATATTACATCATAAAGTGAAATACTACAATAATATAGTATCCATAGTCCACATTCATATCCCCTTCAAACTATCACTGTAGGTCAATCATAAAAAAATTTCTTCACATCCTGGGAAAATAAAAAATAGAAATGGGTGAGCTTTGATGCCCAGTAAGGATAACAATATAGAAGATACATTCATAAATAAGAATAAACATTTAAGGAAATGTATAACTAAAACAAAGGCCTTTTAAACATGAACTTTAGTATAATATGGAATAAATGAAATAAAATAATTCCATTTACTTATTCACATGTATATTATACCATTTGAATAATCACTTGCAATATCAATAACCACTTTCATAATGATGGAATACATAATGACAGACTATCATAACCACGTATCCAAGGCCTCGTGCCAAGAATACAAATAAGATTTTTTCAAGGCCTGATGACAAGAAACTAGTTTATCTCATGAGACCTACCGATGCATCGAGGATCTATAGCAGGCTCCACCCATTACTTACTATGTCCATTGCATTCCTCATATGAACAGGTTTAAACATCACATAAACATTCGTATTAAAACTAGCATACGAAATGTAAATACTTTCTCCATAATCAATGAATGGTATAAAAATAAAACCTCCATAGTGAAACATAACAGAAAACCTTCAATACAATAATAAATCAACTTCAAATAAGCTTAAAATCCATTAATGGATGTTGACATAGATGAAATCAAAACTATTTGAGAGAAATATCACTTTTTTTGAAATCATTTAAAAGTCACTTAATTATAAAATAAAACATTAACTTTTAAAAAATTCTTATAAGATTGTAAGGGAATCTTCGAAGATTATCAATGGTGGAAAATAGCTGCACCCGTCATATAAGTTAAAAAAGAAATTCCTACCTTAATTTGTCGAAAAGGTTAAAAATGTCCTTGTTTGGAAAATGATGTAAAGATTCCTTTAAAATATTCTTATAAAAAGTAAAACAAGGGTATAAATGACTTTAACCTATATTCTGTAAAATAGTAAGAATGATTTGAAATAAATTTTTAAGAAACATGGATGTGGATGATAGAGAGGTCGCAGTATATAATTACGTATAAACAGCCTCGGATAATGAAGAAATTGTGAAATAAACTCTTACCTTGTACTTTTCCTTGGTTTATGGTAGGTTAAACTCCTATATAATGGTGAAGTAATTGTTATTAAATTATTCGAGAATCATATACATTAATATGATATTATATATGATCTTTTAACATTGATTTATTAATAATATCTTAGTATTATCATCATTTCGGGTGCTAACTTACTCGTTTTCTATTATATATTTTGTTGTATAAGCCATGTTTTTATGGATATGTTGTATCTTATTCATATACATAATGACATAAAGTCTGTAAAAATTATTTTTAATCATCAAATGAGAATTATAATTGCATGGATACGAAGGGAAATGAATCTCATCGCGTTCGTGGAGACCGTAGTCCGTACGTACGCAAAAGAGACAATATCATTCTTTTGCTATTAAAATAATATATAAATGGATGGTAAATCATATATACAGAATCATTATCACGTTATATTTATTATTTACATCAGTTACACATCATTATTATACCCATCCAAATAATAATGTTTTTGAATAGCAATTACACCACAACATGGAGACACTAAGCAGTACGTACGCACGTATGGTGACATGTCATTCAACAGATGGATAGAATACTGAATATGGTTGCTAAATATTTATAATAACATCACATTATATATAAAATAGTGGAGTTATTATTTTAGAATTGAAATAACAAATAAATAAGATGTTGAAGAAGAAAGGAAATTGAAAAATGGTGGTGAAAACATTACCTCTTCTTCGGGTTCTTCTTTTTTATTTGATCAAAAGGGATCCTTATGTTGGATTTCTAATAAAACTAATGTCTCTAGGTTAAATTGAGGGATTTTGAGAGAGTAATTGGGTAGTTCTTGGCCGAACCAAATGGCTTTGAAGGTGTGAAAAATTGGTTAGAAGTTGTGTGCTTTTATAAGGGGGAGGAGGGGCTCTTTAAGAAAAACCTAAAGTATTAATTTATAATAAATTTATATTCGATTTCTAATGGCTAAAAAGTGTATTATTCAAAGCCTAACGTAGTTATGGGTCGAAATCCATTCAACCAATATATTTTAGACAGTATTCGGTCACTATATTAACATTATCGTTTAGTTTTAACTCTTAGTTAATAAGATTGACATTATCCTTGTCACTTTTTATTTTTATATCATATAGTTAATAAACAAACTATATACATCCAAGAAACCACCAAGTGGTCCATTAATGATATACCTATCATGATCTATGTCTTTTTTCCGAACCATATATTTTTAGGAATAGAATATTAATTAATAATGTAATACTTGTTTTAAAAACTCATTTATGTCAATTTTGACAATATTTAATAATTGATTTTTTTAAGTCTTAACAACTTTATTAATTCAAAAAAATTCATTTAATAAATCCTAACATGCCATTATAATCAATAAAATTTTTTAATGGAATCAAAACTTTCAAATTATATTTATTTAACTTTTATAATACCAATTAATTGATTCATTCATGAATAAGGAAAATACTGCATCATTATTGTGCCATAAATAAATTTAATTATTAAATGTATAAAAAATATAAATAAAATAAGATTATGTAGAAAATCTTTCTAGATTTATAAATAATATTTATAGTCGAAAAGAGAACATATAAAACCCTGTGTAAATTTTTTTTTTCTAATAGATATATGCTTATGTCGTTTTTGTATTTACTTTAACTTAATTAATATAAAGTGTCCTTATAACCTGGAAGTGGATCCATGATGTCCCAAAATCTACCCAAAGATGCCCATGATCACACATGTATCATCCAATAGTGTTAGGACACGTTTTAGGGTAAATTAATATTATTATAATATTATTTTTTAAAATTATTTACCAGATTTACCCTTTAACTATGGTAAATAAAATATATTCAGAAGAAAATATCCAAAATTTCTAAAAATAAAAGATACCTATTTACAAAATTTGAACATCATAATTCCAAATATGGAATCCATTTTTCCAAATTCATAACACAGAAGTGCCAGAAATTAATTAAAAATTAATTCCCGCTGTCAAATCAAAAAGAGTGATTTTAAGAAATAATAACTATCAAAAGATTGACACTTGTTTATGTCTAGTTTAATTGTGAAATTATGTCAGATGAAAAAAATTGTATTTAATGGTAAAAATATATTCTAAATATTCTTTAAAACCACTCTAATTTATAATTTATCACATTTAATTATTTGGATTAAAAATGTATTATTTAATTAAAATTTAGTAATTTTCACTATTCATCAAAATATAAATTTATCCAAAAAGTACCAAAATTTCAACCTAGGATTATATCGATATTCCGAATCCAAAAATAAAGTCCAATTTGATAGATAAAATTGATAAAATTTCAAAAAGTGTGTATTACTATTCATAACTGTTAGTTTGATTGGTCGTGGTGTGTTAGAATCTCGAAGATGCTTACAATGCAAGCTATTGCATTATTCAAAGGGAAACGTACCGTGGAAGCTTGGGGTGTTACATATAATGTATATTTTTAATAATTTATTAATTAATATTCATACCCTATAATCTATCATATAGGTGATAGTAGACATATAATATTTTAATAATGCTTCGTAGTTTATCTGAACATGATCTTCTATGTAACAGAAGCAATCAATGATATCCAATTATTTACAAGTAAATATATCATTGAAATATAGGGCCATTATAGGTGAGATCTATCTTTGTAAAAAATTATTTGGAAATCTCCATACAATTATAAGATGGAATGGGCAGCTGAACCCACGTATTGTGGGAGACTTGACCATACCTTCCAAATGAACAATAATCCTTGTCATCTCGCATGGGTCCAAAATGTCTAACTTTTCCAAAATCCAATGTAATCAAAGTAAAAAATACTAGGTAGTACACAAAATTCCACTAACCACCGCTTAGAGTGTATTTTTGACCTCCCTAAAGGGATTATTCATAACCTTCATTGAAGGAGTATTCATGAAAACCCAATAGGATGTTTTCAATTTATAATAAATAAACACCCAAAAAGGTGTTTCCCACAATTAACATAAAAAGTTACACATTATGAAATGTTCTATGTGAATTAATAAAACATCACCCCAATAGTCTTTTTCATACTTATGAGAAAAATGATACTATAGTTGGATGAATGCCTAACCCACCATCACCATCCAAAACCCATCATCTCACATGAATAGAATGGGTTCTATGGTATAACATATAATCGCTTCTACCAAATTCCAAACAAACACCCACATTGGGGTCCTTAAATAATTGGTAACCTTATAATGATCCTTAACCCTTGTCATAAAAATATCCCAACCTCACTGGCCTCACTGGATACTCAAAATGAGAATGCCTCTACAGATATGGAATAAGGATCATCTCATGTTCTAAGGTACATCTTAGGCTATACTTTACACTGAACTCATTCATCAGCTCTATCTATATAACCATCTAAATAAACAATTTTTGTGGTGGAGGTATATATAACCCAAATTCATCTCAACCCGGTCTTTTTGTACCCTCCTACTAATCTGTCAATCACTCTTGTAACTATACAAGGAACATTGTCCATATCTCTATTCAAAAGAGATATTAGATCAATATTTGGAGGAAATACCTCTCCATCATTTCTCAAATTCCTGAAACCATGGAAGGACACTAAATTGAACCCAAATAAAAAACACAATTCTATGATTATCCATTATAAATAACCATCTATAAGGCCTATTCATGTATAAATTATTTCAACATCGTGGCCTATACGGAAAAATTATCAGAAAAGACAACATAGAAGTCCAATTACAACCTCATAGTGGGAAACCAGAAAACCACCTCTAGAGAAAGTAGTAAATAGTGTGGGACACATGTAACCATAATTATACTAAAAACAATCCATGTTCATGTATCTGGGTGGACATGGAATGCAATTTTAAAATTACATAGTGTGCTTCCCTCATACATGGTAGGTTCCCTGGACGGATTACATGGTTATGTACCCCCATCCCATATGGCATGCACTACCTATGAATATATTATATGTACTAGATACACATTGTGTGTAAGACACATGTGTTACATTTACATATACCCTATATAGATTTACTACAAGTACCATATGTCGCATATAGCTATGTACCATACATGGCCTCTAGTCATGTACAATACAATATAATCTTCCACTACACCCAGGGTGTCTAGAAAAGACCTTATTCATTCCTTGAGTGGCTTTAAAGGGAAATTCCCAAACAAACACATACCTTGTATCCAACTTCCTCAACCCTTCATACAAAAAGGAAAGAAAACAACATGTGAATGAAGAAAAAACACAGTGTGTTTATGATTTCTAACACAAAAAACCATCCAACTTCCCTGAAACCCCTAATGTCCCCCATAAACCTGATAGATCAACACTCTTGGGGTCCCAAGTAAGAAAAAAATAAAAAAATTAAAATTTAAAATTAAATGGGTATTTATTAAAATAAATAAAAGGATAGTCTTGATTTAATAATCATCAAAGAATCAATCCTGAATCCATAAGACACTATCATAAATCCCCAATCTAACTTTGTAAAAGGTCACTGACACAACATAACCACTTTACTCTCCCTCTTATCTCCCCACATACACTTAAAAATACAAACCATAACATGTAATGGAATAACATGAATCTGGATGGTATAAAAGGAAAAGAAAAAAAGATAAAACAATTATAAGGTATATAAAATGAAAAAACAGTTGTGCCCCGGGATCCAGTAGCCGGAATTGGTTTATGGCTGACATAAGAAAAAAACTAATTAGAAATTCATCGTTAGAGTTTAGATATTAAAATAAAATACTATTATCATTATTTCACCATTCAAACATGAATAAAGAAATAATAATTAATTAATTTAATATTAAATATTCAATTGAAATTATAATGGACTATAATTCCACCAAACTCATTCCGTAAGTTAAACACCCTTTTCTGGGGATCATGGAGTGGTGGAAAAAACTATTATCAAGATTTTTTAAGTCAATAATGACAATTTTATCCTTAATGAGAATATAAAAACAAAAAATAAAATTTCCTCTCTATTCACATCTCAAAAAAGGTCTTTACAACATCTCCCCCTCAACCCTACACATCCCGGATAATCTGCAATAGTCAACTAACATCCATGCTCTCACCCTCATCGTTAACACAACTGATGGACTATAGACCAACGATAACCAAACATATATATCCAGCAACTATTTTAAAAAATGAGATACATTCAACCATGACTGATATGACACAGCCCACCATATGAGTATCCGTATAATTACCTCACAGCTGAACACCATGGTGCATGGCCTATGATCCATCAATCATTGAACACAATGATTTGACATGGAAAACCCACTCTACCCTATGAACAATCATAAAAATATTAATCACTCACTCTATTATCACCAATAAATATTTCATTTGTGCTCAAAAACAAATAAAAAAGGATCAAATCTTGAAGTAGTATATAGAATGTTCTCTAATATATGGATTTCTATACACCACTCTGTGATTAAAGAATAAAATACATCCCCAATTGATACACCAATCATATTACCATGGATCCTTTTCCAAATATTAAATTGCAACCACTAATATCCTCCACAAGGATGATTTATTCTCCAAGAACCCCACATGGGCTCTCAAGAACCAAAATGAATAACAATACTCACACTCATCCTACCAAGTCCTATCAAACCTAACTTAATGAAAATAAACCACTTATCATGATCATCAAATGGGTTAGTTATTAAATCAGGATCACAATTTGAACTCTTATTAAAAATCATATAAGTTTACACTCCAAGCTCAACCACGAATTTATATTTAATCTGGAAACATAATAAAACATAAATAATCTACACACACATACACCACAATTCTAAAAAACATCTATGCAAATCAATAAGAATCTAAATGGTCCTACCCTATGAAACCAAATTCATACCATATATCTAGCACTGATATTTATTTTTACCAAGTGACCCCAAGTTAACCATCGTAATATTTTTCTAAAAAACACACAAAGTGTATTCACATTCATAGGATAACCCCCTTGTGTTCTCTTTAAAAAAAACTAGCAATTTAATCTCATAATTCTTAGTCACTCTATGTGTATCTACATCTCTTACATAGAACATAAATCATGTCTCCAGTAATCTCACATGTCATAATATGTCACCCATGCTCTTATATAAAATAAAAAATATCCAATATTCCCAAAGCATCCTTCTATATGGAAAATAACTCTATTAAGAATACACTAAAAGGTTTTCTCCCCCGATAACCATATACAGACCAGTGTAGGTCAATGAATAACTAATCCATCAACGTCAACCTTTATTATAGAACCACAACCATGAAGTTTGGTTTGATAAGATTACATTCCAAACTATATTGGAATGTACGACATTGGTTTTTTACTTGCACATTAAATAACTATACCCATAAACTAATCATCCTTAATGGGTCAATCACAATCACATATAAGACCTAATCCTAAATAATAGGTTCCTTAAACCACATATTCACATGGAAAAATATCTTCATCATCAATGAGTGGTTCATTGTAGATCCACATGACATGTTGTCATAAGTAAATAAATATATGTATGTCCAATTTTGTATAATCCCACAATGAATTTAGAAAGAAAACGTGTTTTATGATATCATGTTGAAACATTAATTTGGAATGCCTTTTTAGTTATAAGAGTTACACTAGTAGGACTACATGACAAGTGAATCCAATGTACCTAATAATAAAACATGATAAGACTCTTGCTTATATGGGATAAGAGTAAAATACATAACTGGACTCTTTGCAATAAGAAAAGATGAACAAATACATAATAAATCATAAATATCAAGCATCTTGTCTGTCACGTGAGTTAAAATCATAAAAATGTTACATAACACACCTACAATACTAATATCAATCCCTCAGTAAAATGTAATTACATTTATAATAAGTGTGCATGAATAACCAAACCAATATCTATCACACGATCCAAAATACTCATAAATATGTTTTTTATGATATCCTTAATTGAAATAAAAAAAAACAACTCTGATACCACTTTGTTACATCCAATCCTGACTCACATTGATTAATAACTAAACCAGTGCCACTATAAAACCTCATAATCCCCTCACCATATTCCAAATGTTATGTAATATCATCAAGGGTCTAAGGGTGGTCCTATGTGGAGACTATAACCCCTTATCAGAGTGTGAAATTGAATATAAAAACTAAAAACCTTACACATCATAATACATATATATAATAAATAAACTGAACATGCTATAAAAAGGAAAACTGGTATATAAGTCGAATGGTCATTCTCATCCTATAAGACTAACCACCTACTAGACCTTTCACATGTGAAAAAATATGTAAAACAAAAGTATACATGTTTCTAATGATAACATCGAATCTAACCACATGCCCAATCACCTCAACTGTCGAACTGGCCCAGCTCGATTTAAGACACCACACAAATAGCTTCACATAATCATGTTACACTGGTAATTTTCATTATCATTCATCTATATCATGGTTAAAATTAACGTGTATATATATTATTCATGATCACCATTGTTCTCGTAGAGTTTTAGAGAATATTATCCTCAATAGGACCCCAAAAGACTACCCTATAATATTTTTTAATTAGGGAATACTTGTGTAATATTCGTATCCTTGATGATACATTTCATACTAAAATAAATAAATTAGTAAAAAATAAATAAACCACCTCCCAAGGGGACCAATTCTTTCCGTGAACTTATTATCTAATGGCAACCATCAGTTCTACAACACTAATCTACCACACCTGGTTTTCCCAATGTCAGAGAGTGTATTATTATGTCATAATGTAAAGTCCACACATAACAATGACAAAGGTACCTCAAACTCATCAGTATATAATATAATAACCTTGAGATACATTCACCCTAGTATATTGTGATAATATCCTTGAGTAAACATCATCTCAGCATCAGAACATGAGGAATACTCCAACATTTTTTCATTAGTCCTAGTAGATGATCCCCAATAACCCAAAAGGCCCCACCATACACAATTAGGTTCTTAAAATCTAAATGATACTATAAAATGGTATTAAATTGATCCTGTATAAGGATTGATCATGCCAAATTATGACCCCATAATTGATCAACCACTCGCACATGGAATGAAGTTAATCATCTGTAGAGTACCAGTGTAATTCCATATCCAAGTCTATGGAAGCCCCTCTGACAGTGTCTTGAGGTGAGATCCTTCCTCATATCACAACAAGTGGATTTCTCCATCCTTGTATGTGATAATCCCAATACATGATCCCCATCATCATGAGAGACAATATAATATTTTCTAAAGACCCAACAATCTTTGGTACCTTGTACATAATATGAACACCATCTTATAATGATAACCAATGTAATATAGGTTTAAAATTTATGGTATCCCAATAAAAAATATCATTGTCCACCCCATAAAGAATATTCAAAACCTCCTTCTTGGGAGTAAACCTCTCTATATGGATTATTCACAACCTCCTAAGTGTTTTCTCTCTACTTATAATAAAAGACCACCCAAAATGCATTTCCCATAATTAACCAAATTAACACTCCCTATGGATTTTTCTATCACAATAATGTTAAAACATCCCCCAAGAGAGTTTTATATGAATATCATAAAAAATAAAATGATATCAAGGATGTAAAAAACCCAATTCACAATCAACATCAACAACCCCTAAGCTCACATTAAAGGTATAGTTTCAAAGGTGTCACCTACAACTGCCTCTACCGATTTCTCAAAACACACCTTCTATAGGGTCCTCTAATCATTTCTAACACACTAGGGTTCCTCAAACCTTTTCATACACATATCACAACACTGTTGGACTCACTAGTTATGCCACACTGGCTCCACCTAGAGAGATGGTGCATGGATCATCTCATGTTGGATGGTACATATTATGTCGGTCTTCAAAAATCACTAATTCATCTAATCCATTGGTTTATACTCCAAGAGAAATTATTTCTAGTGGGGGAGGAATTCACAACCCACAATAATCTCAACTGTGGTATTCTTCACTCTCCATCCTAGCCATTAATCACTCTTTCACCCCATACCCAATACTCAGTCTGCATGTCCATTTAAAAGAGGTGTTACATTAGTATCTAGAGGAAATGATTCTCCATCATATCTCCCCTTCCTCAATAAACATAACAAATCTAGATCAAACCCCTCCGATAATAAGTCTTCCCAAACACACCTAATCCCAAATATCATTTAGATTACCTCTTCATAGAAAAGTTGTTCTACTAGCATAGTCTATGTGAGAAAATTATCAAAAATGACTACTCATAATTCCAATTCAATATTTAGGGAGAAAACAAGTAAAACACCTCAAAATAGGTAGAACATAATCTTTACCTCATGTATATGAAATGTTCCTCCAAAATTATCTTGGAATGTGTATCTTATGCGACATGTAATTATCACTTTAAAATACACAATATTCGTCCCTCGTATATTGTGTATAACCCACATGGGTATCCTGGTTGTGTAACATTATCCAAATCAGTATAAACTAACCTAAAATACAAACATTTTACTAAACACGCATGGAATGGTTTACACCCTTTGTACCGAGTCATATACCATTCATGGGTTCAATACAAGTACCCTATATGACCTTTATCTATGTACTACACATTGGCTCCCGTAGTATACATTAAATAGAAAGGCAACTATTCTCGATAAGTTTCTGAAAAATTCCCCAACCACACCCTGTGTGTCTCTACATCGTGTCTCTTGAACACAAACATTATGTGACCCTCTTCTTCAATCCATTACCTATGAATTAGAACACTTCACGTGTTACTCAAGAACAAATGTAGTATTATTGGGTATAAAAAACATTAAACCGTTAAAAGGATATGAAAAATCCAATTTTCCCCAAAATCCATTCAGATAACCCCCCTAGAGGTCCCTAGAATCCCAAAAACAATATTAACATAAATACATAAAAATAGGTCAACCTCAGACTGAAAATATCCAAATATTCTTTCCTAAATCTGTGAGACAAAGCCACCAAGCCCTGAAATACCATTGGATAGGATCCCATTAATACAATACCCTTTTCTTTATATATCTTCTCTAATGATATATATTATTCCTATATAACCTACCAGAGGTAATGGAATATGCATGAGACGAAGAGGAGGAAAAAATGAAAACCCAAATATGTAAGGAAGGAGAAGAAAAAAGGGGCTCGACCACAGCACTAGAGACATGTTTATGACTTGCCTATTTAATAACCACCATTATATGCATAACTATAGAGCTTGAATCTTAGTATAGACCTCCATACAGAAGATATCACTATTCTAACACACATTAATTAATAATATTTAATTAATGAAAAATTTAATATTCTTTTTAAATTTTAACAGATAAAAAATTACACTAAACACATGTCCTAGTGTGAAAAACCAATTTTTCTACCACCATATTGGTCATAACAATTATTCAAGAACATCTAAGAAGAAAGAATTATTATTTTACGCCTCATAGGAGGTGTTGTGATGTTAGTTTCTTTCAATGGGAGTATGATTTTTAGAGAATAGGATGTGATTAAGTTTGATGTATTTTATTATCAATACAAAAATCAAATTCTAAATGTTTGATTTAAATGATGGTAAGTGAGTTGGTATTAGTGAATATATATCATTAATGATTATCATCATGAATGAAACATTTTAAGGAGGGAGTTTATCTGGAAAAAAGTAGTGGATCATGACATTGGATTAGGACCACACCACAGTATTAGTCACAATGACCTAGAATCTCTATCCACGTTAGAGTAAAAGTCTTACATGGCATAGAGAAAGACCAAGGTGTAGTAAAGAGTGGATTAGTTTTTGGTGGATCTAGTTTTGTTTTTCGTTCCACTATGTACCATAATGAACATACCATAGTAAAGAGTTGGATGGATTTTGGTGGATTATGAATGTTTTTGTACACTACAATGTAGTGAAGGACCATAGGGAATATGGAAAATAGGTCAATATGGTGTCTCTAGTGATTTGGGAACTTCCACACCATAGCCCCATGACAATGTCACAGGCTAGTGAGACCATGATTTACTACATTCTAGTCACTAGGTCACACTATAGAGATAGGTTTTCTATATTTTTGTGGTTCTATAAATTATTCTACCAATATGCCAAAGTTTCACGGAACTGACAAAACCTTGTGCAATGAAAACATTATTGAAAATTGATTGGTTGTGTAGTAATATCGTAGAATATTATGTGGATGGGTGTTTCCTCATATTCCTGAAAAGTGCTATATTCGATTCGTCTGAAGATATTGGTGGTAATTTGAGACAGTAATAACTACCACCATGAAATTTTTTTATCATGATCTTTTAAATTATGATAAAAATAATGTTTTTAAAATAAGATTTCGTTTTTTGAATTTGAATATAAAATTCATAGTTGATATGAAAATATTGATTCATACAATTCAGTTTTTTGGTTTAGTATTGAAAAAAAATGCGAGTGAGAAGAAGAAAGAATAATATGATAAATAAAACAAGATGTTTTGGGAATATAGTAATAGAGTGTACTGATCATGCCTATGTTTATATATTTTGAAGAATAATATGGGGAGATCTATATCATAATTTGAAGGATATGGTGAGAGGTATTACTTTTATAATACAAAAAAATTTGTATTCAATATTTCAATTTGGGATGCATTGTTACATTTAGGATACTATATGAAATATTTGTTCAAGGGTAAAGCCTGATATTATTACCAATATTTTAAAACTAGTTTTTTGTATAATCATGATGATATATAGATCATTACAATGACTAGACTTGTCTTTTTGAGAGGTGAACCATATATATGTCTTGTCTCCCTCTTGTGTGTATGTGTTGAATAGTGGGAATGATTCACTTTAACAACTAACAAGGATTGTGTCATTGAGAAAATATAAAATATTTATAATCACTAATCCCACCCCTCCATTATCTCAATATTTCTTTATTGGTCATGGTTTTTCCCTTTCATGTTTTATTAGAGGGAGTTTCCCCTCATTGGTATTTTTTTAATGATTGAGAAGTAATTTATCTCGATTTAAAGTGGGTGGTTTTGATTTTCTTCTTTTTCCTAGAAAATCATAATTTAGTGAATACTAAATGGATTCCCATATATTATGGGTAACATTATCATATCTATGAGGAAATGATTTTTCTTTATATTATATTTATAAGTTTGTTTGTTCATGATAGTACAACAGTTCGAATTCCATATGATGATAAGAGTATTTATTTAATACAAAGAGAAGAAATAAAAATTAAGAATGATGTTCATCCAATGATTGGTGTATATAAAGAACCTAATCTTGATGTAAATTTAAAATACATTAATTTTTTGAATACATAATAAATGACACAAATATATTCCCTAAGACCATATTATTTTAGTTCTTTTGGAAATATAGAACACATTCTTCTAATTTTTTGAGAAATCATCAATATCTCCCATAAACATCTACAACATTAGTTTTTATAACTAAAATAATTATTTATATCTTGGGGAAAATAAAAAATATGGAATGGGTGAGATCATATGATCAGTACATTTAAATAAGGGAGATATCAATAATTTCATAATCATAATATATAATAAGGTAACATTTTAAAATCTTATTCTACATATGAAAGATCATGATATCATGTCATGGGATAAATCATAAAAGTTCATAAAAATCAATGAACATAATCCCAAAATTCATAACATAAGACATGAAACATTGAGTAATACATATAATCATTGAAAATAATTTCATAATAGTCATGTATCATTTCCAAGACAATCAAATCACACAAAGTCCATTACTAAACCATGTTAACTTTCTGTTCCATCCCTGTATTTTAGAACCGAGATAATTTCCTGTTCCAGCCATTTCAATATCATGAGATATAAATATTTACCCAATAAATTAGAGGGAGATATTGGTCCCACCCATCTCAGAGTAAAATGTTTTTTACATGTTCCAAAAAGAAATAAATCATACATCATAGCATAACCAAATGATTAAAATGGGTTTCTAAAACATCACTCCAACATGACATAATAAATGTAAAACAACGAGATTTCATAAATAATATAATTTCATAAACATAATCAAACCATAGTAATAATAGGAATAATATAATTCAAAAATGATTCTATTAAAAAAATCCATTTTAGATGGAAAATTCTTTTGATAGAATAGGTGACATTAATTATTGAGGGAAATATCTTTTATTCTTAATAAACATTTTCATTTCATAAAACACAACACAATTTTAAATGAAGATAATTTTATTTAATATAATGATTAAAACATGTTAGATAATCATAATGGAAATATGGAATTATGAAAGAATATAAATCCATTCATGTGGTATAACTTAAAATAACATTCTTCTCATACCATTGCCTGAAAAGTGAAAAAGTACCTCATTTGGAAAGCCAATGAAATATTCCCTCCAAAACATGTACAAAAAGATAAAATGGTTAAAAATGGATTTAAACATCCATAGGATAATACTAAAAACATTGTCAAAACATTTTTATAAAACATGGTCATGGATGATAAAAATACCCCCAATAAATAATTACGTATAATCAATCTCAGATAATAATAGGATTACAAAATTATCCCCAAAGTGAGGTCATCTATACTTTTTATGTATAAAAACATCCTAAAAATGAATTAATTTATGGAATTGACTTATTCCATATTCATAGTAATTATATATGATCATATAATCTTCAGTTTGTTAGTAACATTATTACACATCCACCAGGTGTTATGTTCTTTATTTTCTTACACATGTTTTTTTAAATAAGTTACTCTTCATAAGTTATAGTTATATCATTTAAAAATGATATGATTATAATACATATCATATTTATTAATTAAATCCATTTATATTATCATGATTTAATGAAGATCATATAGAATTAATGACATCTAATAATGTTCACAATAGGTCGTATATACGTATTCACGACGATATCATTCCCATAATAATAAAATTGTATGGAAGTGGATGGTATATATTTTTCAAAAAAATAATATAAAGATATAATAATACTATATAGATATTGTTTCCATCATTATATCCACCCATGTAATATGGTGGTGAAAAACATATTTCACCATGGCATGGAGTCATTAAGCCGTATGTATACACACGTTGTGATTTTGTTTTTCGTATTAAGGAAAGAAGATGGAATATGGTTGATCAATAACCATTAAAACGTCTCAAAACATAATTTATACTACGTTTATTAATTTATAATATAAATTCTCATGAATAGGAAGTAGAATAATAAATAATTTGAATTATTTGGTAGAGGATATTACATTTTCTTCGACATTCTTGCTATAAATCTCCTCTTAATGGAAGTACAGTTGGTCTTCTGAGAAGACAAAAACTAATTGAATATATCTAGGGATGTTCATAAGGGAAATGGCATTGGGACTCCCAATCACGAAGGCTCAATTTCAAATGAAGAGATAATAGAGGAGGTTCCTTTTTATAATTAAGGTGAGGGGCTCTTTTGGAATCTCCTATAGTATTAATTTATAATAAAATAAAACCACATCCAATAAACTAAAAAATGTCCTAATTTATAAATTGATATGAGATATGGTTATAATATCATAAACCAAGAAATTTTTGATAATTTTTTCAATCCATTTAAATAATATCATTACCTGTTATCACTTAGTTATACTACATCATATTAATTTGGTTAACAAATATTTCAATATTAAAAGGGAGTAATATTTATTTATCTGAAGTTGATTAAATTATAAATAAATAATATATAACATTTTGGAAAATATAATTTTTATTAAATGTTTTTTTATTTTTAAATAATTTAATAAAACATTAAATTGACAAAACAACAATAGTTTCATTTTTGACAATATTCAATTGATGGATTTTTAAAAATATCATAATAAGATGTTATCCGGGACCCAAATATTTTCAAATTTATTTTTTAGGTAAAGGTAATCCAAAAAATTAATTGGATATATAAATTATTTTTAATTATATTTATTTTAATATTTTTAATAACATTAATTTTTTATTTCCATTGATAAAATAATTTCAAGATCATTTTTGCGTAATTAGTTAATAAAATAATATTTTTTTAATGTAAATTAAAAAAGTACTATAATGAAGAAAAATATACTATATTTCATAAAAATAATTTTAGTGGAATATATATTTTGGAAAATCTATCATAAAAAATGTTATAATTATTAAAACATGAATGTGGCTAGTTTAACATCACCATAAATAAAGTAATATAAGTGTCTTAATCACTTATGTAAGGCGCAAAATAGTCAATAAATTTACCCTTGGATCATTATGGGTGAGATATAATCTTCCATTAATATTGGGTCCAATTTTTTAGTTATTTAATTGTTTTTATAATTTAAATAAAAATTATTTTATTTATTTTTCTGTAATAAAATAACATCTCCATCATAAATATATACACATTTATTGTATTTATTTATTTCCTAAATATTATAAATAAATTATTAAGATAAATAATAAAATTAATTTTAAATTAGTATTCGTAGTTTAATTTACCTTCTACATAAATTTATATTAAAAATGAATATATATTAATATTTGACTAAGGTAACTTTATCTTTTGATTAAATAAAATATATTAAATGTCTTTATCTAATCCAAATGGCTTCCAAAGGGTATAATTTTATACTGAGTATGGTGATGTCTAAAATAAATCATCAATCACATTAGGATAAGTGTTAATTTAATTATATAACATTAAATTTACCCTTAAATACATGATTTACCATTTTACCGTATTAATAAAAATTACAGACGTTATTATTCATGAAGACTAAATATTAAAAAATGTTATTTACATAATTTAAAAATACTAATTCAAAATATGGAATCTATTTTAGAAATAATTAAAAAAAACATACATGTTTTTGTAATTAATTTAAAAATAATCTAATGGTCGGAAAGAAAAAATGATTTTTAAAAGTTAAAACATTGCAAAATATTGAAATATTTTTACATTAAAATTCAATGTAAATTATTTCCAATGACATAAAATATATTTAATGATAAAAATATATTCTATTTATACATTTGAAAAATTCATGGATATAATTTTACAATATAAACTATTTCTAAGAAAGAAGTTATTTTCAATTATATTTTAATGTAGTTTTACTATTCATCAAAACATGAATGTTATCAATGAAATATAAAAAAAATAATACAAAGTAAATGTTTATATCCTCATTCCAAAGAAAATTTTTGGGCTATTAAATAGAATATATTCAATTTTCATAAGAATATTTAAAATGGGTGCATAATTAAAAGGATAAAAATTTGCATTTTTTGGACATTGGGAATTTTATATGATATATTTAATTTGTTTCTATATCATCTCAACAAAACATATAATATGAATTTTAAAAATTATATTTAATATATTAAAATTTTATTGCACTAATAAAATTAATAAATAGTGATTTTATTATTTTATAAACATGCTTATTTTCATTTAAACCATTTTTAGAAAGAAAGTCATTACTATTCATACCCACCGTTATAATAACTATATTATATCGTATCATGATAATATTTATTTTTTCACTTATACTAGGTCTTAGATGAAATTAAATCTATCAATGTAAATTGAAATCGTGTTGATTCCCAGCCAAGCATAGCATTGCGTTCACCGCAAGCTAACCTGGTGTTGCATATTGTGCAAGCTTGTCTTGGTGTAGTGTACAACACAAGAAATCAAAAAACTAAAAAAATAACACAAAAAAATATAATTCTGTTGCATTCAACACCCCTTAAAATTAAATTTTCCCTTCAAATTTTTAGGGTTGTAAAATGTTTAATAGTTGAAATTTTATCTCATAGAAACCCACATCATAAAAAAGGAATACTAAAATTTCATTTAAATTAAATAATGATAGAAACATGATGGAAACCCAAAGTAACTCACCACTAAGATTTAACATAGGATAACATAGGTGTTATATAAAAACATGGAAATTTAATATAAATATAACTATATTGTTATTAAAGATAGTGATAGAGAACATGGTCTTGAAAATGCTAAGAATCGCAAAGAAATAAATCTATGATGATTTAAGGGACTATATGATTCATCAAAGAAGAAGGTACTGGGATAAAATTTTTTGTTTGGAGGATCCTTTCCCTGAAGTTGAATATCATGGGAATAAATAAATACATGATTTCAGTATAATATCCTCATTGTTCATGCCTTTAACTGTTTCCACTTCATCTAGTATTCAATGAAATGAAGATGAATTTGTCATTACTAAGGAGTTATAAGATCATGAAATCTATAAATAGAATGATGTATCATTCCATCTATATTTAACACAAAAAAATGGTTGGAACATGTAATAATATATTCATAAGTCCACCTATGGTGAGATAATACATTATTCTAAAAAACATCATTTGATGTCTAACATAAACTTTCCATACACTAAAAAACAAACAATCCTTCTTGAATCTAAAAATAAAAAACAATAGAAAAATGATCTCTAACAAGGAATAAAGTTTATCCCACATATATTAGTTGTTATATCTTTTTGGTCACATTCCATAAATTTGAATACCTCTTTCATGCATTCCATGGAGTCAAAGTAATAACCATAATTATCATATATCCTTATTTAAAACATTTTTAATTATTTATTATTATCTCCAAAAAGCTGTAAACGTCATCCATGATAGAATAACCCCCACGTTAATAAATTCATAATTGGTTATAAGGTATCTAATATCATGTTCTATTTTTTACTATCAAACATATATGTATCCAAATATCATTATCTCAACATCATGATCATATTTGGGATTATCCTTTCTTTAATCACATGCTTTAAAAAACATCACCCTATTTCATCGATCGTGTTTCATTGTTATCAGTACCACTCAATTTATACTTTCAAATACAACTGGAAAACCACTGTATACCACAACATATATATTACAATATTCAATATCACTATAAAATATAATCTAAAACATTATTTCAGAATCCAATTACATAAACACTAAATCATTCCACCACATTATTTTCAAACTCAACATCCTGAATAGTGATCCAATGTGGATTGAATTTTGCTTAGGCCTTATAGGTTCTTGACATGTATTATCATCAATAGCCCTTTATTTAGGGAATTGTTTACCATAATTATTTATTTCCTAACACATGTAACATTTAAGTGTGGTAGGTACATTATCTATAGCCTTTTCTCTATTCACATCATTAACTTCATTTTCTATATTCTATTTCATTTCGTAACCATGATATTGATATGTAATCCCAAATTCCAATTATACCTTGATAGCATAGTGCACATTCGATTAATATCTAATAATGTATCTTATAGATAACACCATTGGATGTCTAGGACTTATGAATCTAAATAATCGATTAACATTACTTTTAGGTCGGATGATAAATCTAGAATAATACCTTGATGTTATGGTAGAATATTTATCATATGTACCAATGATTTCATCATAATTTTGATTAAAATCAAGAGGAAAATTTTCCATCATCTTATGATGAATATTAGGAATGAAATTATTGAAAATTATGATCTTGAACTCATCCCATTACATTGATTCAATTTCATCTTATGTCCTTAATATTCTAGATGAGAGTCCTCCACAGGTCCACTATTCCTTCTAATTTATAAAAACCTGAAATGATTTTTTTCAAGATCTAAACAATGTTGGATAGAAAATAAATTTTTAATGGTACGTATCGATTATTCATAAACCATTAGATCAGAATACAAAATGAAATAACGTGGTTGTTTCCTCATGAAGAATCAATGGAATGTTGTTCCCTTATCTTTTATTTGGATGTCCAAAATTATTCAAATATTTTTTAGGCACAATGATTATATTATTTATTCTATTTCCCATAGAATTTGGTAGTTCATCGGTAAAATCATATCATTATCATTGCATTGATAATTGACATGGTTCTTTCGATTTTCTACCATTGTCTAAAACCCAAAAAGAATATTGTGTGAAAGAAAATCGCACTAGGAAAACAACATAATCATGGGGAAGTATATCCAATATCTAAAATCATAGGTTTAATATAGAGTTAACAATGATCATTACTGAAATTCAAGGATTGTAACCTATACATTGACGTATCATTATGGACATCCTTATGTGCTTAGATATATTTATTTGGATATGACTAAATTTTTCTCATCCTAGTCTCCAAATTTTGAATAAACCTTCAATTTGATTCAATCTCTAACAACCCAAATCATGACATACATGGACATTACATAACATTTGTGAATTATTAATAAATGAAAAAAATAATTTCACAAAGGCGATATTATTTTAGTGCCTTCAGAAACATGAAACACAATATTATAATTTGGTGATAGATCTTCAAAATCTCCCATAAATATCATCACCATTAGTTTTTCTACCTAAAACCTTTCCTTATATCCTGGGGAAAAAGAAAATATAAAAATATAGTGAGATAATATGCTCAATATGTTTAAAAAAGGTTGATATCAATCATATCATTATTATAAGACATAAGAAATGACATTTGAAAATTTTATCCTATATTTGAAAGATCATCATATCTGGTCATGTGATAAATCATAAAAGGTTATAAAAGTCAATGATTGTAATCCCAAAAATCATAAGAAAAGACCAAAATTTTTTTGGAATACACATAAGCATAGAGAATCATTTTATATTTTTCAAGGTGAATTGCCAATACCATCAAAGAAGACAAATTCCATTACAGAACTGAGTTCACTCCCCGTTCCAGTCCTGTATTAATAAACAGAAATCATTTCTCATTCCAGTCATGTTTGCCTCATTATATATAAAGATTTACCCAATGCATTGGAGTTAGTTATAGGTCCCACCAATATCATAATGAAATCACTATTTTGTGTTACACAAAGTCATGAATCCTTCATCATAGCATAATAGAAAAAATAAAATGGGATTCATAAACATCATTCCATCAGAACCCAGTCAATGTGAAACAAAAAAATTTCATTAATATAATTTAATAATAAACATAATGAAACAATAGAAATAATAGGGATATCATACATGAAACATAACCCAATTAAATAATTACACCAGAGATGGAAAATATTGTCTATATAACACTTGAAATTATGTATTAAGGAAAATATCATTTGATTTATAAAAACATTTTTTCATTCTTAAAACACTATTAAATGTTATAATAAAATATTTTTTTGAAAATAACCTTAAAATATAAGATAATATTAAAGGAAATAAGTCATTATGAAATCATAAAAATACATTCATGTTGTATACGTTAAAAACATTCTTCTTGTACTTTTTTCAGAAAATTGAAGATGTTCTTCATATAGAATATGAAATAAAGATTACTTTTTAACCATGTAGTAAAAGTCAAAAATTAATAATTAGGAATTTAAACTTCCATAATATATTTATAAAAATTTGATGAAAATTTATTTAGAAAACATGGTCATGGATAATAAAAATATCCCAATAAATAATTACGTATAATCAATCTCAGATAATAATTATATTTAGAAATTATCCCTTAGTGTTTGTTAGATATCCATTGAATTTATCCACACAACCAGTATAATGATTTAAACTATGTCATTGAATTTTTATATAACTATAGTAATCATATTTGATCATATTATCATCCCTTTGTTAGTAACATTATTACTCGTCAATCGGGTGTTATCTTCTTTATATTCATATGAATGCTTTTCCAAAAAAGTTAATATTCATGAGATAAAGTTATATAATTTATAGACTTATATTATTATACAATATATCATATTTATTAATTTAATTCATTTATATAATCAATATTTAATAATGATCATGTAGAATTAATCGCATCACCTCGGTGAGATGGTAGTCCGTACGTACGCACGAGCGACGATATGAATTCCCTAATTATGAAATAATAGTGAAGTGGAAGGTATATATTTTCTTCAAAAATCCATATGATGTTATAATAATCATATATAGATATTATTTTCATCAATATATCAATCCATATAAGATAGTAGTGAATAATAGATTACATCATGGCGTGGAGACAGTAAATTGTACAAATGTACGCATAGTGATTTCATTTTTTGAAGGATGGATAGAATATGTAATAGGATTATTCCATAACCATAATATTATTTTTACTATATTTATTATATTATAATGGAAAAAATCATGAATAGGAAGTAGATGAAGAAATAATTTTAAATAATCGATAGAGGATATTACCTCTTCTTCAATATACTCCCTCTAAATATTCACTTAAAGGCACTAGAGTTGGATTTTGAAGAGATTAGAACCACTAGAATGTAACTAGGGATTTCACGAATGAAAATGGGATGAGTATGCACATGCATTAAATCTCAATGTAAAATGAATAGGTGAAAGACAATGTTCCCTTTTATAATTGAGGTGAGGGAACTTTTGGAATCTCCAAAAGTATTAATTTATAATAAAGTAATACCACATCCCATAAAACTTCCCAAATGTCATCATTTAAAATATTATATGATATAAGGTTGTAATATCATCAAAAACTAAATTTCAGAAAAATTTTCTATCCATTTTAAAATTATAATTTTAATTTATCACCTTTTTATTCTATTTTATTTTCACTAGGTTATCACAAATTCCAATATAAAAAGGGAAAAATATTTACATATTTATGTAAATTAAGTAATAAATAAATAATTTATAACATTCATAAAATAAAATATGTAATCTATATTTTTTGAAATGTTATTTTATTATATATATATTAATAAAACATTTTTTTGACAAAACAATAATAGTGTCAATATTGTCAATATTCAATTTATAGATTTATAACAATATCAAGATACGATGTTATCCTTGAAAAAACATATTTTATTATACCATAATGTGGTAAATGTAATCTATAAAATTCATTGTATATATTAATTATCCCAAATTATATTTATTTCAATATGTTTAATTACATTAACATAATATTTCAAATTATAAAATAATTTCATAATTTGTTTTTTGTAATTAATTATTAAATTTATTTTTTAATAATATTTAAAAATAAAATAATATGATGAAGAAACATATACTATATTTAAACACAATACTTTTAGTTGATTATATCTTCCGAAAAATCCATTATTAAAAATGTTATACTTATTAAAACATGAATGTGACAAGAAGAACATAAATTTAAATAAAAATTATATATGTGTCATAATATCTTATATAGGGATCAAAATGGTCGATAACTCTACCCATGGATGATTATGTAAGATATATATTCTACCAAAAATATTTGGTCTAATGATTGTGTCTTTTAATGTTTATTATCATTTTAATAAAAATTAGTTTATCAATTTTTCATAAATTAAATCATTTATGCATCATCACTATATACAACATTAAGTTAATTATTTATTTCTGATAAATTAAAAATAAATAAACTTGATAAAAAAATGTGGTTTAAATGAGTATTCATAAAAAAAATTATATTATGTATAAACATATATTAAAATTGATTTTTTCATTAAAATTATAGTAAACCATATGAAGGTTCCAAGGATAGTGGAAGCGCGTGGGTGGATGTGCCCACTTGGCTTCTTGTCATTAACAGTGATCAATAGGAGGTCAATACGACGATAAACGCCAGTCTTTATGGATCGGATCACAGAAATAGAAAAAAATGAAAATTCCTAGAACCACAAAGTAGGATTGTTACATGTTGATTATAATTAATTAAATCAATTTAAAAAAGTACATTTTGGGTGTTATTTCTTTGTTGATATTCTTGATCACGTTCCGATGTGATTCATCGTTGCGTTGCAGAAGCCAAGTGTAGAATTCCTCTAGCGGTGATCCACATGTGCACCTCGTATCTCTGGATGTCAAAGGAGTCTCTGAGTGCTAGCATGATGAATCCTTTGCTTCAGTTTTCTGCTTTAGATTGTATTGATCTGATGGAAGAGGATCTCTCCCAGTCTTGAGAGAGTTCTTGGAGGAAGAGGTTCTTTCATCCTTGAAACAATTCTCCAGAATTCTTCTGCATAACGATTCTCTTGTCTTCTGAAAAGATTAGGGTTTTCAGGTTATTTATAATCGGGTTTGAGGTTGTAGAGTTATGATAATAAATAAATGTGTTACACATTTTATTTATTTCATTAACTCCCTTTTGAAAACCCCATGTCGAGTCATTAATTCCTTGACATGCGCCCACACTGATTATAATAAATATCATTTAATAAAACGATATTTCTTCAAAATCCCGACTAGAAAAAATACACGACGTGTATTAATAAATACATGGCATTTACTTGTTTTTCATTGAAAACTTCACGGCGTGTACATTCAATTTAAACGGCGTGTATATCTTGTTTTCATTTATTCATTTTCATTCCAAAATTAAAACTACACTGCGTGTACATTTAATAATACATGGCGTGTACTTGTTTTCAAAATTAAACTACACGATGTGTACTTGTTTTATTTTATTCTTCCTCAAACATTAAAACTATTTAGGCTTCCTTGAATAATTATTAAACCATATACGAGAAAAGCTTTATTCTACTTGAGATACATGAATACACTTAGTGTGTCACCTTCTATGCCTCTTTCTTGTTGGCATTAGGCGAGATTGCCTAAAGTCCAAGATTACTGTCTAGAAATGGGTCAAGCCACCCAAGAGAATGAAGTTGATGCCACATTGACGTATCACCTCATACGAATGCTGACTTTGTAATTTAATCCCTTTTTCTCAATATCTCATCAAGCAGGTTTCATGGTAGTGTCAAAAACCGATATGCTTGATCTGTCATTCTTTGACTTCCAGAAATAAACAAATCATTACACCATGGCCATCGAATTTGTTTGACAGTTCTATTTAAATCAAAGGTCCTGAGATATCTACATCCATAAATGTGGAAGGGACAAATCCTTCTCGACTTATCCATTAACAACATGTCATTTGTGACACACCCAATGTACCATATTTCCTGCCAACTGTCTTCGTGATAGTTTTCATCTGAAAATCTATGTGCACGAGTCATGACATGAGTTAATGATAATCTTCCAGTCTAAAGACCATTACACATTCTCGCAGATAGAAATGTCCGATGACACCAAGGCATATGGAATTACTAATGGTGGGTCTATTCTCATAATCTCCCATCTTGGGGATTACCAAGTGCGAACTCCATGAGAGAGAGTCTCATCTTCTTATGAGTACTCGCACATGACGGTATTTATACTATGTGTCCTATCATAATATGTCATCCAACCGCCGAACTTTATTTAAAAATATTGTTAATGCACTTCACGGTTCTCATCATAGCGGTGATCTTCCATGACCTTATTAATGAAACAAATATTCCATGACGTTATTATATTATAGTCATGCAGAACAATGAAAAATATATAATAAGTGAACATTTATGTAATCAAAGTACAAAACAGTTGGTTCTCAGGACACCCACCCTTACAAACTCCCACTTGGACTAGATCCAATAGCCTACGACTTTTAGTCTGCTAGACCTCAGATGATGATCATGTTTCTACTGAGTCAATGCTTTAGTCAAGGGGTCTGCCATGTTGTCTTTTGTGGAAATACGGCTCACTGCAACTTCACCTCTCTGAGAAAAATCCCCCAAAAGATGATACTTCCGAAGTATGTTCTTTGTCCACTAATGTGACCTTGGCTCTTTATCAAGTGCCACCACTGCAGTATTATCACAATAGAGTGTGATATGATATTTACTGATCGGTACTACATCCCGGTCTTGGATGAACCTTCGCATCCATACTACTTATTTAGCTACCTTAGAAGCTGCGATATACTGGGACTCCATTGTAGAATCTTCCACCACCCATTACTTTGAGCTCTTCCAACTCATTGCACCTCCATTAAAACTGAAGATATATCCAGTATACGACTTCATGTCATCTTGATTAGTCTGGAAACTGTAATATACATGTCCACTAATGAATAGTTCCTCATCTCCTCCATAAACTAGGAACATATCCTTAGTTTGCCTCAGATACTTAAGGATAGTCTTGACTTCCATCTAATGGTGGTCTCCTGGATCAGCTTGATATCTACCTACCGCACATAATGAATAAACAAAATCTAGCCTCGTAGATAGCATATTATACATGACTGACCCAATCGTGGATCTGTAATAGATCCTTTCCATTCTCTTTCTTTCCCCACGTGTCTGAGGACACATTTTCTTGGAAAGATGAATGCCATGTGACACTGGCAAAAATCCCCTCTTAGACTGTTCCATAATGAATCTCTTCAGTATCTTATCAATGTATGTACTTTTACATAGGCCCAACATTCTCTTAGATCTATCACGATTGATCTTGATCCCAAGAATATATGCTGCCTCACCCAAGTCTTTCACGGAGAAGCATTTATCTAACCATGCCTTAACTGAATATAAGATAGGTACTTCGTTTCTAATTAGTAATATGTCATCAACATATACTATTAGGAAAGTTATTTCACTCCCACTAGACCTCTTATAGACACTTGGCTCACATTGGTTCTTAACAAAGCCAAATTACATTACGGCTTCATCAAAATGAATGTTCCATTACATTGATGCTTTCATTAATCCAGAAATGGATCTATGCAACTTTCATACCTTGTTGGAATCCTTTAGAGTCACAAACCCTTCAGTTTGTGTCATATAGACATCTTCCTCGAGGTTCCCGTTATGGAATTCTGTTTTTACATCCATTTTTCAAATTTCATTGTCATGGTATGAGGCAATTACCAATAGGATTCTGATGGATTTCAGCATCAGAACCTGTGAAAAGGTTTCATCACAGCCAATTCCTTGACGCTGTCTAAATCCTTTTTCAACCATGTAGACACCTAAAATGTCTGTAACTCCTAGAGGGAGTTCCGAAATGACAAATAAAAGTAATATTCGGACTCGGAGGCCCGGTCCAGATGGTTGGGAAGCGGTGCACAAAATTAAGGAGGATCCACACGAAAAACTGGTGTTTGCGCGAGGGATCTCCGGGATTCGTGGAAAAAACACCGGGATGGCGAGCAATTTTTCGCGCCCGTTTCTGCACGCTGAGGCTTTGCGTGCTGATAGGTCCCGGCGAGGAATATTTCGCGTGCCGCCTGAATTCCACGCCGGAAGATGCCTATAAATAGAAGGCAACCCCAACCAGTTTGGGGTTGAGGAATTCATACCAGCTCCCGTGCGCGCAATTCGGAATCCCACGCGTGCAAGATGACGTCTAGGTAATTCCCCTATTCGTGCAACCTTTCCCTAAGTTTTACCTTTGTGTGCAACCCCACTGGCTTAAGTGAATTTTCCTATGCCTCTGGGCTCTTCCTTTGCGCATAATCCTTTCCCCTTGCGCTCAATCCCCTCCAACTGCGTCCAATGCCTTACAAATTGCATGCAATCCCTCTGTTAGGTTTTTCCATTCCTTAGGGATCGGCCCATGCACCCGTGCTCAATCCACGACCTTTGCACGCAATCCCCTCTCCGCGCGCAATCCAAGTCCTTTGTGTGCAATCCCCTATCCGAGCACAATCCTCTGGCCCAATTGCGCGCCATCCTGGTGTTTTGTGCGCAAACCTTCTCTTTGCGAGCAAAACCGAGGACCCCTTGCCTTGACGCCCCTTGGTTGCCTCTCTGCGCCAGTGCCCGATGTCTTCCATGCCAGGCATGCACGTCATGCATTGTTTTCCCGTACGGCCTTTCAGGCTCATACGAAGAAACCTCAAGGTCCCTTGGGTGGTGTTTCACATTGCGTTTCTTTGCCTTATGCTTCTCCGCATAGGCACGCTAACGGCTATTTCTTCTTCACATAGACATGATAACATGTACCCCTCAATGGTTCGCCGTGCGACCCCCCTTCACTACGGCCTTTTCGATGCCTTCCCTCCCACAGGGGGTAGAGGGTGTTGGGCATGTAATCCCTAGGGGTGTGGAGCGAACCCACCTCGTCCAAGCTGTAGGACATTAAATTTCCAAGAACCTCATTCTTAACACATGACGTTAAACTATGGTCCGACCCCATGCCTCATACGCAGGGTCCCCCCGGCTCAGAAATTCATTACACCTCTCGTCTCCATGGGATTGGAATCTTCCTCGAATGGAATGAGATCCTCCTTGTCGGAGTGGCGTTTCTCCACGGGGGAAGGTCTACCTCAGAGCGTAAGCCCCTAGCCTCTCCTGCGGAAGGTTGCACCCATGCAGCTCTGTACTTCCCCACTGCGAAGGCCAGTGGAGTCCCTTTCCCACTGCGCTTTGTCGCACCACGGGCCTCCATCCTGGAGTAAGCCCTGGCACCAAGGGCCACTAACTGCGCGTAAGCCCCTGTTTCCTCTTTGGGCCGCTCAACGCGTAAACCCCTTCCCACTTCTCATGGATGCACCCTTCGCGACGTGATCATCTAGTCCTTGCTACCTATTGTATCTCACTCCAAGCATGAATCATGTGGGCTTAGAGTGAGAATTGACCATGACATCACCAATTTGGGTTTCCTCAGAGCGTAATCCCTATCCAAGCGAACTACGTGGACTTTGATCTGTGCTAATGCATGGTACGTAGGTAGCCTCAACGAGGTTCAAGACCACCTCTCAGTCATTATGACTTATTCACGTCTGTTCTCCAAAACCTTGGGATGCCTTAGAGCATAATCCACTAATTCCCTCGTCATGCATGACATTAAACCGTATGACCTCATCCGGCATGACATTAAACTGTATGCCCTTGTCCCGCAAGATGTTAAACTGTATGCCCCGAACTACGTGGACTTTGATCCGTGCTAACTCTTGGTACTTAGGAAGCCTCCACAAGGTTCAAGCCCATCAATCAGTTGTTCTGACCCCTTTGCCTCGGTTCACCAGCACCATTATGGGCCGCCTCAGAGCATAAACCTCGTATTCCCCATCTTGGGCCGCCTCAGAGCATAAGCCCCATACCTTACACCCACGCCTCATCCTGACCTCCCCCTCAAGCCCACGTGCCTTGGGAAGTTCATTCCCTAGCCCGGAGATCTTACTTCCTCCAGGATCCAATCCATGCGTTCATTCTCAATGGTTGCCTCATCAGGTGTCCCACTGTATCACCTAACTACACAGACTTTGATTCCCTACCATGGGGATACGTAGGATGCCTCCACGAGGTTCAAGCCCTTCACTCAATCACCCATCCTGATCCTTACCCAGGCCTCCACATCTCGGTGAGATCATGCCACCTAATTCCTCTCCATAGTATCCGGGAATCCGCCCACATGCTGGCCCCAACATCAATGTTACCCCTAGGAGTCCTTCAATAAGATCCACTCTCAGTGTTTCGATCTGTCCGATCTGTCTCCGCAAGATGTTAAACTCGCGGCATACCTCATGTCAAACATGGGAAGCTAAGGAAAACCTCATATGGTACACAATTCTATGCGTTCGATGTGCGATGTCTCGGGATTCCACGCCCTCGAGCCACCCTATAGTATGGGATAGAAGACATACATGCCAATTCCCCATAGTCAAGACGTGTCGACGACACCCCAGCGAGACCATTCCCCTCACTGAAGGTTGCTTCCCTGACCAAACCCCTTGGAGCGTCCTGATGGAAGCAGCGTAATTAACTGGTGTCCATGCAGATATGGCGCCGGGAAAAAGCTTCACAAACCCATCTTAAATCTATGAGGGAGACCCGGACTAGGTGACGAGCTCCGAGGAGAAATCCACGGAAGGAATAACTGACATCCCATCATCCCGGTTTTGATTAAGGAGCAGACTTCCCTGAACAAGGAACGAATGTCTCCCGCCTTTTGAAAGCGGGAATGCGGGGCAACAAGTCGCGCGTCCACCCCCCGCATGATGGACGCACGCGCGCGCGCCCCTGCGCAAAAGTGTCGAAAACCGAAAATGGTGAACCCGACATGAATATCTTCTCCTCAATACGGAGAATGGTAGCATTTGGGGTGTCATAAGATTAACATGTCACTAGGTCAGGGTACCTAGCACCAGGACGTGAAACCCGCTAGGGGTCGATGCCGCCAGGATGTTGATCACTCCGTTCTACGACGTTGTCAGTGTGGATCCCTCTCGAAGATCACGGAAGATGGAATGACGATGGGCTATTGATTGTTGATTTCTCTTTATCCTTTCAGAGCTAATGAGGTCATCTCCCTACTTCCAGGAATCAGATCACTGCATCTGAGGCTCGATCGCCACCTTCCCACTGGCATAGGGGCAAGGGTCATACCGACGCGGCCACCCCGCGTGGCCCCGCCATTCCCACAGCTGCTCCAAGTCCAACTGTCGGGCACTCACGCCCCCTCTCCCCATCAGAGATCATCAAACAAAGGGTGATCCACAACCTAGTTCATAGGTACGAGGAGGAAGGGGTCATCCCCACCAGGGACACGACCGGTTTAGATCTAGAGGCAGTTGTGCCTCACCACCATCACCGCCCTCGAGGGCCGCGCCGAGAGCCATTGATTCCCACTCCGACATTCAACCGTTTTGGGAGCCTATCCCCGGAGTGCCTTGACACCTCCCTCTCCAACGCCGATGAGGTGGGTGATGTCTGGGTCCGTCCGATCGGAGACCCGTCCCAGGGGTTCATGGCATGAGCCCCCGCCAGGCTGCGTCGACGTCGCCGCCCGACTCCCTGGGCCGAGGAGCATGAAATCATTGTGCCTGCACCACCAGCTCCATCCCATCTGAAACGATGCCAGTTTTAGGCACGAGCAGAAGAGAATACCCGCCCTGGGGCACCAACATCAGCAACCATTATGGCCAGAGCCACTTCTGACTCCTATTACCAGACCCCCGAAGACGTTGAGCATGGGCAGTCACATGCTCGACTGGGATCGAGGCCCCGACCACCCTGCATGCAGGTTGGGTCGACTCTCCCGATCGCGGGCACATGAAATGGGCACCGCAGACCAATCTGTGGTGGTGCCACCCACCATGAAGGCCCATTCCCTACTACTGATCTGGAAAGCAGAAGGATTCTCCATGACAGTTATGCTCTGGGTATGGCTTTTCCCAGTGTTCATTGCACTGGGTATTAGGTCACTTCCTCTACCGATAGCCGCGAGTATGGAGCCGTTGAATATCCTGTCGCTCACCCACATGGAGGTCCTCCCCATGTCCCATTCGACATATGTCCCGGTTCATCTCGCACCCCGGCCTTTATTTCTCCCTACCCCAGCACCATTGCATCCAGGGGACTCCTTGACGGAAATCATCCTTTCCCTAAGGAGCCACCCAGGGGAAGGAAGGCAGGACGCTGTCACCATAAAAGGAATGTCTGGGGAGTCCGTCGGAAGTCAGACGAGTCCGTTTCTCGGACTCTGAGGCAGAGTACGACTCGACGATGGAACCTTCCCGCAAACCCTTTGAGTCGATGGCAGGGATGGGGACGCGGCACTTCATTCTTGTACTCCCTAAATGTGAGATCTGTATGATTTCCTCCTCCCTCTGAAGGCATATACAGGAGGAAGAGAACTTGTCGTACCCCCAGGAATCAAACTTGCAATTACCTTTGGCCTCCCCGGAAGCACCTTCCACATCATTCAGGGAGGGTGGGGAATTTTTCTAGGGACCGATGGAAGAGTCAAAACATGACACACCCTCGGAAAGCACTGATGCTGTGACAAGAGTCCTACTCACTGGCCTATCCTATCGCGAAGTGGCTGCCAGGATACTGTAACCCTTGGAGGACGACCTAGGGATCGACAACCAATCGGCCTGCTCGCCGTATTCTCCGCCGGCCAGCCCGCCGGCCAAGCGACCTGCCTCGGCACCGCATCCAGTTCCCCAGCCATTCTCGGTTGATGAGCAGGGGTAGCAAGGGATGAATCCCGAACCAGAGTCATGGAGCTTCTGGACCGTCCTCGTAGTAGGCCACTTCCCCGAGAAGTTTTGGCCGGTCGGAGGCTCTGCTTTTGATATACCAGATTCGCTCACCCCAAGAGAGTTTGAATGTTTCTGCCAGACTCTCCGGATGACTCACTCCCGTCTTCATCATCGGCTAGCACCTTATCCCAGTAGTTAAGAACTTCTCGAGGATATCGGTGAGCAGTGTCGTCGGGACGACCTGGCTGCGCTCCCCGTGGTTCGACACCCCGAGTCACTCGGCCACCACAGGGACCTCCAACAACAATACATCCAGATATTTTAAATACTCTAAAAGGTTATCGACGAAGCCCCCCCCCCCCCCCCCCCCACGCGCACGTCTGCGGATGGGGGCAGTACGCTGCCCTCTTTTTCTGTTCGATTCGCCGCTAGCCCGACTCACATGGCGGCCCTGAGGGAATGTCACCAAGGGCAGTGGCAGTCAACATGTCCAACCATTCGGGTGAGGGAAACAGTGTGGAATTCATCGATGGGGACTCACCCCTGAGTACAAGTCAATACTGGACCCATCTAGGAGGATTACTCACCATCAGAGGAGACTCTTAGGTCTTCCCACACCCACTGAGGCATTAACACTGAGCCGAAACACTGGCAAGGGTAAAGATCATGTCGAGGCTATCAAGCTCGCTGACCGATCTGCCTCGGTACAGAAGGCAGAGGAAGATCCCAAGAAGGCCACGTTATGCCAACATCTTGCTGAGGAAAAGAGGATGGTTGATGTGTTCTTGGCCGAACGCATTGTAGAGCGGAGACCTGACTACGGTAACCCTAGACCAGGATAGCAGGGGTAGGAGAACCTACCCCTTGATGATATTCCTCCATGAAACCGCGAACATGCTACATTCGCCGACAGGGGAGAGGATGGAGCCGATGGAAAGAGGGCGCGATATGTTTCGCTGAACCTTCTTGAGCGGCGTGATCACCTGAGGGACCCCGCTCGGTTTCCTCCTGTTGCCCCGAGAGTCGTTCCGCCAGCCGCCCCGCGAGCTGCTGAGGTTGACAACTGGATTGAAGATCCCGAAAATGCGCTTGTAGTTAGAGATCCCTGTCATGAATGGAATCCGCATCTGGAAGATCTAATGGAAGCACTCATCGCTAGCTTAGAGTCCCTAGAAACTCGGCAGGTGGCAATCCCGCCAGAAGTCAAGCCATACCCCGCATGGGTGGATGATATGGCAGCCCCAATGGGATTTCTGACCCCCAATTTCACCCCCTTTAATAGAACCGGTGACCCGACACATCACCTGGCCCAATTCAACTCGAGGTGCGGGCCTATGTTAGGGACTCCGGCATAGCATGAGGCCGCCAAGCTCTGCTGCTTCATTCAGACGCTAGAAGGACCAGCAATCGTCTGGTACAGCCAGCTCCTTGTCGGATCTGTGGCTAGTTGGGAGGACCTTCGCAAGCAATTCCACTACCAGTAAAATTTAACAATGCGTAAGATGAACATCCCAGACCACTTCAGGTGCAAACAAAGGCCGGATGAGCGAGTCGCGGACTTCGTCGCCCATTGGAAGGGGCTCACGTACTCCCTTGACATGCCACTAACTAAAAAGAAATTACTGACAATTTGTGTATCAAACATCAACACAGATCTGGTTCCTTCTCTGATCACTCAGAATTACCCCAGAGGGTTTCGGGACTTCTCAGACAAGGCTCAGCGCCTCAAAGAAGCCCTCCAACAGGCCAGTCAGGCACCCCCGCTACCTCCTGTGATCCCTGCAAGGAGAGCCGCCAGAGCCGAGCCCACTATTGTGGCCCAGATAGAGGCCCCCAAACAGCTAGAGTTTCTACCAGTAAGGCCAGCTCAGCACCCCCATAGCAGTCCACCCCCACGGGCACAGCCTCCGGCCCAGCAGCGATCGCCTAAAAATCGGCAGGTGCCTCCGCGTAACGTACCGCCACCACCTAGGAGAGATAATCAGGCTCCACCTCCTCGGCATGCTCCTTCAGTCCCTGGTCATGGCCAGTCTCCAAGATCCCCCCTTCCAGACAGAAGGAATCGAACTTACTCGTTTGACGAGGCCCAGGTCCCCGGTTATTTCTGTGGTGCCTTGGAGCATAGGATAGTGCGACTGCCCGAGTGCCGAAAGCCAGAATAGGCGCGTCTCACTGATCACCCAAACTGCTTCCCTTATCATCATACCCTGGGGCACACCATCCAGCGATGCTATGTGTTCATGGACTGGCTCTAAGACCATATTGACAACAACAAAGTCAAGTTGGTCCCATCCCCGACACAAGTGGCAGGTGTCTTTGTGAGAGAATATGGCAGTAGTGGCAACGAGGATTAGTGGAAACAGGTTTCCGACTGTGGTTCCCGGAAGTATAACGACTGGATGGCCCACAGGACAGTCTCCCGAAACCATGGCATCATTCGTGCCCTCCTGAGTCAGCCAGAGCCCTTAGAATCTGCGAGCGCCACTTCATCATCGTCATCCCAGCCTACCTCCTCCCAGAAGAGCAGGTGTCGGCGCACAAAGAAAGAATGTGCCCTTCCAATGCTGTCATCATCCCACAATCTTGGAGATTTTATTCCCCCGGAAATGGGGATCCCTCTGAGACTCCGTCTGATAGTGGATGGCTCCTCGAGTGAAAGCTTGGGGTACTCTTTGGTGAACACCGTAGAGTTGGTAAATCTCTTTTTGACTCCCGATGATAAGGAACGCCAGGTGGACCTTCCCAATGTCCCCAACTATCGTTAACGTCAGCAGATCCATGGCTACGTTAATCGCCAGGTCACGACGGTCGGTACCTCTAGTCAGGTCATGCACGCTACTAAGACTAGGCAGCCGGCCCGATACATAGCTCAGCGCACGCGGCCCCTTTATCCTGTGTCGATAGGTTCGCCTTTACCACTGTATGAGTGTCTTTATCAGGAAGAACTGCCTCGGCCATGCCGCGACCAGCTCTGACCTTTCACCAGCCAACCCCAGCCTTCTGTCCCTAATTCACAAGCCACTCTTCGGGCATTGACTAGTGAACAGTGAGACGTGCCTTGTACCAGTCAGCCACCGGTCCCGCCGGCAGGGCCCGTCATGCCTCCAATCACATAGCGGCCTCCTGTAAGTAGAAGCTCACGTTTGGCTCGAAAGTATGATGTTCTGAAACACCTAGCCGGCATTTCTTCAAGGATTTCTATCCTTGAGGCTCTTCGCCTATCATCTGAAATGCATGTGGCGCTCGCCGAGGCTCTAAGGATCCCCCTCCAGTTTGATATGGAGGTAGCGGCTGTAGAAGCCTTCCACACCTAGACGATTGAGAATTCCGAATGTCAAGCGGTTATCTCATTCTCCGGTGAAGATGAAGACCCTCCCATACAGGGGCACATTCACCCACTGTACATCACCATCCAGTTCAATGGCATTGAAGTCCGACACTATCTTGTTGACACGGGTTCTGGGATTAACCTAATCCCAACTCAGAAACTGCGGAAACTGGGCCTGTCTGAGGATGATTTAACTCCCTCCGACCTTAGGATCCATGGGTATAACAGGACCGAGAAAACTCCACTCTGCAAGATTCACATGAAGACAGAGTTCGGCGGTATAATTGCTAATACCGAATTAATGGTTGTCTCTCAGGACACCGCCTACAATGCGTTGATGGGAAGGCCGTGGCTCCACCTTCACGCAGCGGTCCCCTCATCGTATCACCAGTGCCTCAAATTCTCACTTAAGGGTCGAGTAGGCATGCTCCAAGGATATGCGTCTCCTTTTTCCTCCTGTGAAGCCCGTTATCTTGACGCTGACTATTACAAGAGTAAGGACAAGCAGATCCTGGCAGGTGAGGTTGAGCCCGCCACTATCACATGTGATCCCTGGGCAGGTTTGGATGACGCTTATGTCCTCCCAATCCATCGGTTGGAAGCCACAACCCCCCAAATGGGGAAGTGCTTTGTTGTTTCGGGTGTCATAGGAAGGCATATTTCTGGGTCCAAGCTGCGGTAGGAAATCACCTCGTACTCCTACACCAACCAGGCTCGGGTGATCCCTGAGCCACCTACCCCTGTACAATATCGGGATGTTAGGATCATGGCAACTGTGGTACATCATACGTGTCTATTTCGCGGGTCCAGAATCGACTGGCTCAAGCCAACGCGCCACTACTGCATTGATGTCATAATGTGTGTCCCATTGGGCCGAAGGCCAGATTGGATTGGATCAACGGACTTTGTCTCCATGGTCTCTGTAGTGCATGAGTCTCCTGACGTGATGACCTCTACCGCCCAAGCCGACACCAGCTTCCCATCAGGGTCTGGCAGCCCCGCAACAGCTCCCCTCATGGATGATCCCTCCACAAGTGGAGAGGAGGACATGGAAGATTCTCCCCCTACCTTTGAGGAGGGAGTCTCCACCACGGTCAACGAGTTAGTGAAGGTGAACCTCGGTAGCGAGGCGGACCCAAGACCTACATTGGTCAGTGCCGCTATGCCCCCCGAAGAACGACAACAGTACATAGACTTTCTCAGACAGCACCGTGATGTGTTCTCTTGGAGTTATGATGAGATGCCAGGACTAGATCCCCAGGTATCCATCCACGGCCTTGGCCTTCCAGCAAACCACCGCGGGTTCCAGTAGCCTCCCAGAAAGATGCACCCCTCACACGGTGCCATGGTTGAGGCCGAAGTTGATAAGCTTATCAAAGACAACTTCGTCAAAGAAGTTTAGTACCCCCGATGGCTAGCCAACATTGTGCCAGTCAAGAAGAAGAACGAACAGATCAGTATCTGTATCGACTTCCGCAATGTCAATCGCCACTGTCCAAAGGATGATTTTCCTTTTCCAGTGAATGAGTTGTTGATCGATGCCACAGCCGGGTTCCAAGCCCTCTTCTTCATGGCTGGGTACTTTGGGTACAACCAGATCCAGATGGCCCCCGAAGTTGAAGAGTTTGCTGCCTTCAGGGCCCCCGAATGTACTTTCTATTACCAGGTTATGCCCTTCGTCCTGAAAAATGGAGGTTCCACCTATCAACGGGCCATGCACCACATATTCAAGCCAATTCTCGAGACACTAGTAGAATGCTATGTGGAAGACCTGGTGGTTAAATCTCACCAGCTCCATGACCATCTCAAAGACCTTGAGATAAAGTGTTCAGCTTCCTTCGTTCTCGCCACCTGAAGATGAACCAGTTAAAGTGTGCCTTCGGGTTCACATTTGGAATGTTTCATGGATTCGTTGTTAAATACCGAGGCATCGAGGTCAACCCGGAGAAGATCAAGGCCATCAGCCAGATTCCTCCCCCGAGTAATATTCGGGATCTGAGAGGCCTTCAATGCCACATAGCCTATATACGCCAATTCATTGCGAATATGGCCGGAAATTGTAAGCCCTTTTCCAGACTAATGATGAAAGGCGCTGCCTATGAATGGGACAAAGAGTGTCAGATAACTTTTGAGGAAATCAAGCAGTATCTACTCCAACCTCCGGTCATGATGCCACCCATTTCTGGAAAGCCACTGGTCCTTTACGTGACTACCCGGGAACGATCCATCAGCGCACTTCTCACCCAGAAGAACAATGAGGGAATAGATAATAACTTTTACTACCTCAGTCACATGATCCTCGATATAGAAATTAGATATTCTCAAATTTAGAAGAACTTCCTGGTACTGGTATTTGACGTGAAAAAATTGTGGCACTACTTGCAGCACCACGAGGTACAGCTGGTCTCTTGGGTAGACCCGTTGAAATACATCATGAACCAACCTATGTTGACTGGCTGATTGGCGTGCTGGGTGGTGATCCTACATCAGTTCAACATCAGGTTTGTACCTCAGAAGTCCGTCAAAGGAAAGGCATTGGTAGACTTCTCAGCTTCTCATCCAACCTCCATGGATCTGCCACTAGAGGTAGGATTTCCTAATTAGGTAATCCTCTCAGTCGATCATGCAATCCCATGCTGGTAGATGCACTTTGACGGTGCCTACCGGAGCCCCACCGGTAGAAGGCTCAATGATCCGAGGCTCAACAGAGTGGGTCTGGGTGTCGTCTTCATCACCTCAGAGCAATACGTTCTTCCATATCTGTTCCTGTGGTCAGAAGGATGCACCAACAATGATGTAGAATATCATACCCTCATCACTGTCCTCGAGTTGGATCTCGAGATTGACGTACCAAATCTGTAGGTTAAAGGGGACTCCGAACTATTCATCAAGCAGGTCAATGGTGACTATGTTGTTAGAAATCCATAACTCGTGCCATTTATGGAGTGCACCCTACGTTTAATGGCTAAGTTCCCCTCTCAGCCAGAGGTCGTTCATGTCCCCCGGTCGCAGAATAGTCGAGCAGATTCTTTGTCCAGCCTGGCCGCATCGCTTGTAGATCCTGAATAGGACGACCTAATTATCTATGTGGAACATCGGAGATTAATTTCTCTTGTTATTCCGGAGGATGATCATGGCATGCGGGTGAACCATCTCACCGCTAGATTCCCCTACGCCAGGATCCCTGGGGTTCTCAGATGCGGTAATCGAGACAGTTCCTTACTGGAGGATTCCCTTAGTTGAATATCTCTAGAACAACAATCTTCCATCGGACCAAGCCTAGCGTGAGTGAATCTGACGCCGTGCACCGCAGTTTACCCTTCAGTGCAGACTCAGCCTTGAGAAGCTCCTTTACAGATGCGGATTTGATGGTGTTCTCCTCTGTTTCCTTCATGGAGTCGAGATCTCATAGGTCATGCAAGAATTGCACGCTGGTTCTTGTGGCGCCCATCAACCTAGGTCGATGTTGTCCCACCAGATTCGGAGGCTGGGGTTCTTCTAGCCCTCTATGATCTACGACTGCATCGAGTTTTCCAAGAGGTGTCATGCATGCCAAGTACACGCTAACTTTGTTCATCAGCCACCAGAGCCTCTCCATACAACCAAGTATTCTTGTCCCTTTGCAGTCTGGGGGTTGGATGTCGTAGGACATTACCCACTGGCGACGGACCACCAGTGCCGATTCATCATGACCGCTACAAATTTCTTTTCCAAGTGGGCAGAGGCAATTCCACTCAAGTAAGTCAAATCCTGTTCTATCGCTGACTTCGTGAACTCCAATATCATTTATCGATTTGGAGTACCTCGCGCTATCCTCACAGATAACAGGACCATCTTCCGAGAATCCAAGCTGATGATATTGTATGCCAAGTACAACATTATCTCTAACCACACCTCCCGCTATCATGCGCAGGTGAATGGACAGATCGAGGCATTTAACAAAACCCTCTCTAACATTCTGCAAAAAATGGTTGGTCAAAATAGGAAAATTTGGCCGGACATGCTCCCCAATTCCCTTTGGGATTATACGACGACGACTTGTAACTCCACCCAGGTCACTCTGTATTCCCTGGTATACGGAGCTGAGGTTGTCCTGCCCATCGAGATTCAGTTGACCTCATTGTGCACAGCGGTCTACGACCAGAAAGCGCCAGATAAAGTTTCCTAAATCCATCTAGCTAAATTGGAAGTGCTGGACAAAAATAGGCTTCACAATTTACATAACTTGGAAAGGCATCAGAGAAGGATGGCTCGAGCTTTCAACAGGAAGGTTCTCCTCCGCTCCTTCCTGCAAGGTGACCTGGTGATGGCTCTCAGAGCACCAATGATTCCTGGCAGGAAACCGCCCAAGTTGGAGCCAAAATGGGAGGGGCCTTTCATTGTCCATAAGGTCTATCCCAATGGCGTGTACTCCCTGGTGACTATGGATGGTGACCATGTCACTCCTCCCACCAACACCTTGTTCCTCAAACGGTATTTTTCCTGAGGCCCCTTGGGCCTGAGTTCTAAGACCTAAAACTAATATCCTTTCATTGTCCTGCATGACCTTAAACTACATTTTTTCCCTATTTCTGGGACCCCTCCGTTCTATGTTCTAAGACCATAAACTAATATCTCTTAAGAACTACGTGTGGCTTGATTCTCATCCTTATGAGATACGTAGGAAGTCCTGGACATTTCATCTTGGTTCCATCCCTAGTTTTCTTTTATTTTTCTGGTCCGAGCTCTAAGAGCATAAACTAAGACCCTTATGGTCTAGTACGACCTTAAACTGCATGCCCGTCCTCAATGAAAGACGCTAAACAACGAGCTATTTAGGCATCCCTGACAAAGGCCCAACCTTATGCCCCTGGGATTTCTCTGGCCTCTCATCCCCAACATTCACCTAGAGAATGCAGTACAATGTAGGATTAGGTCCTCATTCGCGATGGTTTATCCGCTATGCCATGCACAACCCCTGGAAGAAGTTCCTCATATCATCCAGCATGACGTTAAACCGTGTTTCATGAACTATGTGCGGATTGATTCCCATCCTTATGGGATACATAGGATTGCCTGGACACCTAGATTTCAGGCCTAGCTTCATCTATTAAGAGATCCCACGATCTCCCAGTCGCCTCGGTCTTTTGTCCTATCCCTCCCCACGGGGGGACATATAGTGTGGTATAGGGTTTTGGGCACTACGCCCCCATCCCCCGGGAATCCACCATCATTTGGCCGTTCTCAGACTGAGCCCTTCGACCCTTTCCAGTGGTCTTCTAATGTGTTTAGAGTACTCTGGTCTAGGACCTGGAGTGTTGGATTCAACTTAGGTAAGTAGTAATCCACTTTTCAAGCTTTGTGCTCCCCTTCATTCGGGCCCCATTATCTTCCACACCCAGAGGGACCCCCAAGAATGGCAAGGATACAATGCCTAAGGGATCTCCTACCTTCACAGGCCAACGCCCCCGAGGGTTTCGGGCAACAAATTGATACAAATCCTACATTGCGAATGTGTTCAGTGATTAATGCTTGTTTGTTTTCCCCTATCTCTAGGCTAACACGACCGGATGTTGTGTTGCGAACATGGTCACCCGTAATCCTTAGTTGTCACGCCGGCTTCTTCGGGCCCTGAATGTTGGTTGCATGATTCACATTATGTTCCACCCCACCGTGTCAAGGTGGAATTTCGAAACTCCTTGCACTAACCCTCAGTGCACCCCCACACGTCAGATGAACCAAGCTATGTAACAGTGTCTCTCGGGGCTACCGCAATCTGAGCGCTAGAGTATGTACTCGGGTTTCTTTTTTAAGGATTGCGTGTAACATGACCCTCATCCCCATTGGAAATGAGTAGTCGCGCAGACATTGCGTTTCAGGTCCATCTTAGGTGGGAGATAGCATCTCCTGCCCCCCTGATTGTTAGACCATCGTAGGCCCCTTTGTCCCAAGACCCCTCTCCCAGAACAGCCTGCAGTGACGGTATGAGGATATTCCCTCATCCACACCATGTAAGCCTCACCGCATCATGCATATTCCTCAAATCCAATCCATACTACCTTAAACTATGCTGTCAGGTCCAAACCATACAGCCGTAAACTATGCCGTTTTGTCCCACCACATGACCATAAACTGTGATGATATCGTCCTGGCCGCACTATGAGAAACGGCACTGCATTGTGGTGACCTTCCCATAGGGGAAATGACATTGGGTATTGGTCAATTTCCATACCATTTTTCAACACCTGTTACGGCATGATTATTGTGGTGATGTGAGGAGTTCCTGCCCCAGGCTAGTCACTCCACAAAAGAAAAACCACTCACCATCAAGGACAAACAAGATATATCAAATGTCACTTCTTTTGGTGCAAGGGATAGACCCACATGTATCCCTCGTCCTTTGGAAAGGCACCATGTCATGCCACGCCACCTCTCAAGAACTATGTATGGCTTGATTATCATCCTAATGATATACGTAGGAACGCCTGAGCACTTCCCCCTGGGCCCAGCCTAACTTTTCCGGTTCGGTCCCTCGGTCTAAACACGTCCCTAGGAGCAAATAGTAAGCAGGGCCTTGCCCCCATTCACGTCGGGTTTCGCAACCGCTTACCGTGTGTCTAAAATTCCCTTTACACTTTGGTCCGAGCTCTAAGACAATAAACTATGATCTCTTAAGAACTACGTGTGGCTTGATTCTGATCCTTATGAGATATGTAGGAACGCCTAGAAATTTCGTCTTGGTTCCAGCCCCAGGGATTACCAAATCATGTCCCTCCTTACTATCGGCCCCTTGGCCTATCTTCTTAGGGAGTGGTGTAATCATGACATGTACCCCAACTAAGTTTGGGATGCCCCATAGTAATGGTTTGAAGCAACAGTTCTCTCTCCAGAGAGGTCCTGTCTAGAAATTCGGACGATCCATGACTAGGTAGGTACATCCGCCTAGTGCGCCTCCACCACGGTGGCATAATTTTGGGAGTTTTGGACTCTGTTTGAACAAACCAGTGCTCCACTTTCCATGCATTGCATGCCCCCTTTATTTGGATTCTCATCCTTTTTCATGTTCAGTGGGACCCCCTAACAGTATGGATGATAGACCTACGGTCTGCCTACTGTCCTGGGCCAACCTCCCGGAGGACTGGTCATGTTTGATGGGACCCCCTAACAGTATGGATGATAGAACTACGGTCTGCCTACTGTCCTAGGCCAACGTCCCAGAGGACCGTTCATGTTTGATGGGACCCCCTAACAGTATGGATGACAGAATTTTGTCCGCCTACTTCCACAATATGGATGATAGGCTTTGGTCCGCCTATTGTAACAATATGGATGATAGACCTATAGTCTACCTGCTGTCCTGGGCTGACGTTCCGGAAAACCGATCGGTGATATTTGAGTTAGGCCCCATGTTGTGAACATGGTCAGCGGTCAGCCCTCATTTATTGTCTCCATTTCAGGCTAACACGATATAGATGATGCGTTTCCGTCATGGTTAATAGTTTTCCTCCATCGTCGCGCCCCATTGTGTTCCAAATTCGGGTAACGTGATTCATCTTTTTCATCTCCCTCTATTCGAATGAATTTCAATGCCCCTGGAATTTCCCCGCTCGTGTGTTAGGGAATGTGGAGGAGATGATACATCGATCGGTCTGAGGTCCCCTCTCGTTGGTTGGACCTCCCTCTTCTCCTTAGAAATCCAGGCCCAAGTTCGGATGCCTGAAGCTCGGTTGATGCCCCACTGATGGACGAAATGATTACACGAGCAACATTTACATCTCCGGTTGGGTGCGAACCACAAGTGCTTAGGGGTGAGTTGTTATTCAATTCATAATTATGGTGAGAATATTATATCAAAGGTACAGATAAACAGATTGGTCTATACATGGGTCAAAATGTTGACCAGTCAAAGCAAAAAGTTCATGAGATGGCCAAACACCACTCTACACACCCCCCCCACCCTCTTGAACAGCACCCCCTCACCCCACTTGACAGCCCCCACCACACCCCTGGACTTCCCCCCGACCCCCTGGATAGCTCCAAACACCCCGGGACAACCCCCCACCCTCATGTATACCCCCCACACCCTAGAAATCCCTCCCCCACCCCATTGAATCCCCCACCACACCCATGGACTACCCCCAACCCCCTGGACAGCCCTAAACACCCCTCGACAACCCCCCCCCCCCCCCCACCCCCATCCCACCAGACAACACTCCTAGACCCCTGGACACCCCCAACCTCACTGAACACCCCCCACACCCTTGAAACCCCTCCCCCCCAGACCAGAATCCATACCAGAAAAACCATCATAAGTAGACCAAAACAAGCAGTAGATCAAAATTAAACATTTACATATATAACATTCAAAACTTACACTGTTAACTTAAAAAAACTAAATCCAACCTAAACGACTACCAAATACACAATTACGAAGATAATATTAAAAATTACATTTTACATTACAAAAAACTAAAATTTAATCAAACCTGTAAAATAATTTGACCACTCCACTTGTAAGTGTTTGATGTCTTCAGCATTATAGGGTTGAGGGTCATCAAAATGCTACAAATGAAAAGGATAGTAGTTAACGTGTATAATGAGTAAATCAAATTGAAATATTATGGAAAACTTTAAGAGGAAATCTTACCATGTCAAAATTCACAACTGTCCCAGTTGTTATTATTTCATACATAAATATTAACATATAATATCCGCATTTGATGATGCCTTGTTGTTCATGACTATTTTGTTTGAATGAGTGTAAATTCAATATATTGTTTTAATGTAATAAATCAAAAAGTACAAATTATAAATGGATATTTACCTTCGCATTTACATATTTCATCTTTCTATTCCTTTTCGTTGCGTTTTTTTCAAAGTAGACCCATGACCTGTTAGAAAATAATACTAATGGGGTAAATTTCAAATTAATTATAATATATAAAACTATTGATAAATTGAAACATACTTTTCCAATATATTCTTAGAACATTCCCGCACATCATCATGCACAGAGCATATCCAATAAAGTCCTTTCTCCCTTGGGAAAACAACCCCTAACATCCAATGATCACTGATAAAAGGAAACTTAACGTTAGTGGTTTTTTATGTTAAAAGATAATTAAATATTTGAGAGAGATGTGTTTCATACCTCTCACAGAAAGGAATCATCCAACACTGTGTGACTATATTCTTTTCAATTATTTCAGCAATATAAAGCATTCTTTGTTCCTCATCCAATGCACATGCTTCAGGGAAATCAATTACGGGTCTATGAATCCATATACATCTGTCAGCTCATTCCTATCACAAATATTATAAAGATACCTAATACAAAACAGACATAAGTATACATTTTTAATAAATATACCGCAGGTAAATGGTGTTAAGACTTTCATGGAAAAAAAATTCACCACATTGATGCCCAACTTATATCTAGTAACAAGCTCCATGATATCAGTTTTCATAATCCCCACATTTATTTCACGTCAAAAAACACGATCTTCCATTGGAAACTCATAATGATCTGCCATCAAATTTGAATATCATGACAATCTGTCAAGACTACTAGAATCTGTATCTGATGTCATATTTATTTTTCTTTGTTGTTTTCTATACAGTATTTCTTTACCATTGAAGTATTCTTGTAAAAATAAATTAAAAAATATATTAGTTTTCAAATGATAAAACAACATTAATAAAAATAATAAAATAAAAGATATAACATTCATACCTCTATGGTAATGAGTCAAAGAAGTCTGGATGACCAAATTAAAAAATGGTTGATACTATGTCCAACTGTCACCACCTAATCTGTAGGTAATGGTACCCAAGCTGATCTATCTATAATATCATGTACAGTGACCCTCTGATTATCTACCTCTAATTGTTGATGATGAACTGTATCTCCTATACAATATACCAACCCATATGCTACTATATTCTATTGAGAATCATCAACATACAACTCGCAATAAGTACGAAGCTGCGGCGGAGGAGTAACATAAAAAATTGGGTCAGCAGGCTAAGGTGGGGGAGTGGGAGCTACTGGTGGTGGTGTAGGATAAATAATGGGGTCTTCAGGGGGAGGTGGAGGAGTGGGAGATGCAGTATGAAATTGTCTTTTCATGTCTGCAAACATAGGCTGCACCGACGCTCTAATCTTTTCATCCATCGTCGCATTAATATTATTAATTTCAGCCACCAAGGATTCAATTTTTTTTCTATAAACCCCCTCAACGTTTGAAGTTGAAGAGCATGGCAACACTTTTCATACCGATACACCTGACACATATCCTCTTACACGACCAGGATGTTCAGGCCTTCCCAATCCTACAGATAAAATATCTTCCCTCCCAGTAGCTGTAAATGTCCCCTGTGAACTCTACTCCTCAAGAGATTCCTGTATTAATTAATTGAACATTTTTGTAATGATTGAAATTATATAAATAAAATGATTAACTTAAATAAATAAAATATATATCTTACAATCCTCTCAGCTACGATTCTCGATTCATCCGAAAGATATTTCCCTTTTTTGCCCTTCCGACCTCTCTTCCATTTTTCATTTCTAGATGGAGGGGATGGAGGGGCCACCTCTCCAGAGCTTTAAGACTAAGCTCTTAGTTGTTGAAATTTTTCTTCCATCATTTGTTCTTCCAATAATGCATTCCCTCCCCGAGATAAACTATGAGGGTATACAAATTTAGATAGGATCTCCTAATGAGTTTTACTTGTTTTCTATAAATTAAGAATAAGAAATCATTAACAAAACATTAATAAGATCATTTATATAATTAATCTTATACAATTTTACACTGTCCTTACCAAAAATGACAATTTTCTTCTACTTTCAAAAAACTTTCTCCATGTGTCTTCATCTATAAAAGGATATATACGACATGGATTGTCATGACTCCTATGACCATAAGTGAAATCAGATGAGAGGGTTGATTTGAAATCCCTCCATCTCTTGGAAGCCAACGATAAGCATTTCTTCCTGACTCCTCCAGTGTCAGGAATATCAAATGTCATCTGATAAAGAAGAGTATAAACATATTATATATACTAGAAACATTTCAAGAATATTCAAACAATAGCAAAAGATCTTACCAAAATCGTCTCCCATAATTGAGAGATTATCGCTTTATCCACACTTCTCCAGTCATCATATAGAATGCTTACTTTGCTCTTAGCATGATTTTCTACAAAACTCTTAAAATAATTTGCATTTGGACCTCTAGTAATATCATCATCATCAAACTCAACAACTATCCTCTGATCCTGCGTACGAGAAACTGATAATTTTGGTAAACGTGTGCACCCACGTTTACCAACCTTTGAACTCTTTGTTCTAATAGGAGCAGGTGAATGTTCCTCCCCAGAGGTATGACCAATATGCTCATCTCCAGAATCATGTGGTTGATCAACTGAATGATATGTCATTATCCTTAAAATAAAAAAAAACCAAAGTTAGTTCAAAAATATACAAATTCAAATATTTTAATACTACTGTAATCAGAATATAGAAAAGTGTACTAAGTTATGTAATAGTAAACATTGGTAATATGGTAAGCATTTTAAACAATGGTAAAGATGGTAAAGATGGTAAATATGGTCAAGATGGTAAACATGGTAAACATGGTAACCCTGGTAAACATGGTAAAGTAATTGTAACTGAACAAAAATAATAGATATATAATTCATGTAATGGTAAACATGATAAAGTAAACTAAAAAAACATAAAACAAACAAAAACTTATACTTATTTTGTTTTAAAACATGTTTTATTAAATAAAAAATGTACAACGTCTAACATTTATAAAAAAAATAAATGTAAACAAGAAATAAACATATGTTACCTGTATTTTTACGAATGTACAAATGGATTGTTTTCCCAAATTCCTACATCGTGATCGTTCCTTATGGCACAAACCATGTCTTCAACATTCTCATCATTATGTTCTGTTAATCTTTCCATGGAAGTGGGGATCTCACATAAATCATCATCTTCATCAACTTCATCCTCACCAACATATTTTTTTTCCCTTGTAAAACAACATCCCACTGCATATCTGATTGATCTACTACATAGAAATTTTTTTTGCATGTGTTTCCATTATAAAAGAATTAGCTGTGTCTTCCAATCTATTCAGATTAACATGTGTCATTTCAAATTCATCGTGTCTGAAGTTGTTGCTACCAATAAACCATTTATAGTTAAAAACATGAACTTTAATTTTAAAGTAATCAACCTCCCATATGTCTTCAATCACTCCATAATATACACTTGATGCAGAAATTGGGTTTTTGTCCGTTGCACTTGAAAAATGCATTGCTTCTGCAAACACCAATACACCACTATTCTGAACTGCACTTCTGTTATCCTGAGCTTTCGTATAAAATGTATAGCCATTAATTTCATAACCAGAACATGTTATCACATTTAAACATGGACCACCCACTATCCATTTTAATGTCTCTGATACATCTGATCCGCCAAGCAAAGTCTTTTTAATCAATGGAAAAAAAGTTTTGTTGTGCTCATTCAAAATCCACATTTCTTTCTTCTTTGGATTACATTGTTTCAACTCACTAATATGCAATGTGATATATGGTTGAGCATCAGCTATGTTATTCAAGATGTATGATTCTAACTTCTTCATCTGTTCAGCTGACAATGATTTGAATTTCAAGCCACGAATCCCCTTTCCCTCATTATTAACTCGTTCATGGCGAGATGGAGGCAAACCTATTTGTTGCGCCACAGCCAAGTAGCACGTACAAAACTTTGCTACCTTCTCAGGAATATACTTTTCAATAATGGAGGCTTCAGGTCTATATGGAATTTTAACATACCCCTTTTATATTTTCATATACCTTTAATAAGGATACATCCAATGAAGATATACAGGTCCACAAAGCTTTATTTCTCGAACAAGATGAATCATTTAATGCACAATTATATCAAAAAAAGTTGGTGGAAAACACATTTCCAATTGACAAATTATAAAAATTGCATCCCTTTCCAAAATGTTCAAAGCATTCATATCAATCGCCTTGTTACAAATTGAATTGAAAAATTAACACAACTTCATCATAGTCTTTCTGACACGAATGGGAAATATTCCACGCAATACAACTGGTAAAATTTGTTGCATCATGACGTGATAATCATGTGATTTCATACCTATCAACTTCAAGTCCTTCAATGAGACAAAATTTTTTATATTTGAAGAATAACCTTGAGTCACTTTGATATCATGAAGACACTGACAAAATCTAATTTTCTCCCTCTTCAATAATGTATGACAAGCCGGGGGAAGAAATGTTCTTCTTCCTTTAGGAGTGGGAGCTAACTCCAAACGTATTCCCATTGATAGTAAGTCTAATCTTGCATTCAAACCATATTTAGTCTTTCCTTTAATATCTAACAATGTTCCAATCAAACAATCACATATATTCTTATCCATGTTCATGACATCAATATTATGTTTAACTTCATGATACCTCCAATATGGTAGCTCAAAAATTATTGACCTTTTCTTCCAAATATGTCTATCATTACCAGATTTCTGTGTCTTTCCCAATGTCACATCATGGCTTTTCACCCTCTCAAAATACAGATCCGGGTATAAAGGTTTTGGAGTAGTATCAAATTCTTGGGAGTCATTGAATGCCTTTTTTACTCTTCTATAAGGGTGATCCATAGGCAAAAACATTCGATGACCCATGTACACTATTTTCCTCCCCTGATGCAATTGACAATATGACGTCTGTTGTTCGTAAATTGGACATACTTTATTCCCTTTAACACTGTATCCAGACAAATTTCCATACGCTGGGAAGTCATTTATAGTGAACAGAAGCACTGCATGCCGTTGAAATTATTTCATTTTATAAGAATCATACACCCTAATACCATCATCCCATAACAGTTTCAAATCATCAATCAACGGTGACAAGTAAACATCAATATCAATGTCGGGTTTCATTGCACCAGATATCATTATACTCAACATGACATATTTTCGCTTCATACAAACTTCAGGAGAGAGGTTGCAAATTACCAAAAAAATAGGCCATGAACAATGTGTTATACTAAGGGTTCGGTATGGATTCATTCCATATGTGCACAACCCTAATATGAGATTTCTTATTTCATTTCCAAATGTACAATATTGTGCATCAATTTTTTTCCATTGTGGACAATCAGCTGGATGACGTATTTTTCCCTCACATACCCGCTCTTCAACATGCCATCATAACCTTTTTTCATCATGTGAATTATCAAATAAACTTTTAAAATGATGAATTATATGAAGATACCAAAATACCTTTGAAGGGAGCTTTGTATTCTCTACATCAGCCTGTGATTTCTCTTTCACCTTATACCGTGATGTCCCACATTTAGTACACTCTGATAGAAATTCATATTCCTTCCTATGTATAATGCATTCATTCGGACAGGCATGTATTTTCTTGTATCCCAATCCCATCGGGCAGAATATTTTCTTGGCCATGTAATGTGAATCTGGAAGATCGTTATCTTTTGGAAGAATGTCTTTCATCAATTGTAGCAGCTCTGTAAAACTTCTGTCACTCTATCCATGTTTTGCCTTCAGGTTAATCAATCTTAACACCACCGACAAAACTGTAAAATCTTTACAACCAGGATATAATGGTTTTTCAGCATCCCTATATAGACACGAAACTTTCGGTTCTATCTCAATTTGTTATTCTACAATATCGTGAATCATTTCATCAATTCCATCGCAGTTACCATCTTGTGAGTCATCATCATCAGTGACATTTCGTCCACTTTCACCATGCCAAATCCAAGGGCCATAACTCAGATTAAAACCATGACATATCAAATGATCTTTTATCGATCTACTTTTAATCTTCTTCATATTCAAACATTTCATACATGGACAGAAAAAATGTCACTACTTGGAACATTTTGTTTAGCAAATTCCAAAAAGTCATCAACACCTTCCTCATATTAATTTCTCATTCGATGTTCCATAATCCAACTTCGAATCATTATTACCTATAACAAATATAAAAAATATTTTTTTTAAGATAAGACAAATATAATTTTATATGAAAATAATAATAATTTTAATGTAAATGTTTTTGAAATATAAAACAAATATATGCGTATTTAAAAAAATATGCTTGAATATTATTATTAAAAGAAATTATAGTTAGATATAACAGTTTTAAATTCCATTGAATAAAAGAAAACCCTGGAGCCTACATGGTTGATAGAAAATTGGAGAGAATGGATTAAACTTGAGAATCAAATCATATTTAAAATAAAAACTTAGATGGAGAAAATCACCCCTCCTGGACACCACCCCCCACCCCTTACCCCCTTGGACACCCCCCAACCCTCTGGACAACCCCCACCCCCGGAAAACCCCGAAAACCTTCTGGATAGGCCCCCACCCCTTGGTGAGCACCCCCCACACACCCACCCCCTTGGACACCCCCTGGACACCCCCAACCCTCTGGACAACCCCCCACCCTTCGACCAACCCCCAAAACCCTCTAGACAGGCCCCCACCCCCTTGGACATCCCCCCACACCCACTCACCCCCTTGGACAGCCCCCTGGACACCCCCCCAACCCTCTGGACAGCCCCCCAACCCCTTTGACAACCCCCACCCTTCCGAACAGCCCCCCAACCCCTGGACAGCCCCCACCCCTCCAGAAAACACCCCCACCCCTCCTGGACACCACCCCCACCCCCTACCCCCATGGACACCCCCAACCCTTTGGACAGCCCCCCCCCCTGGATAGCTCCCCACGCCTCCAGAAAGCACCCCACATCCCTCCTGGACACCACCCCTGACCTCCTTGGAAACCCCCTTGGACACCCCCCAACCTCTGGACAGCCCCTGACCCCCCGGACAACCCCCAAAACCCTCTGGACAGGCCTCCACCCCCTTGGACAGCCCCCCACACCCACCCACCCCCTTGGACACCCCCCTGGACACCCCCCAACCCTCTGGACTGCCCCCACCCCCCGGAAAACCCCCCAAACAATGGATTACATATAAAAACTAGGCATGGTGAACAACTAAAAACACATGAATTTAATATATACATCATCATGAACTAGATGGAATTAAATTTTATTAAATATGGGTACTTAAATGATCATATGATAATTAATAATAAACATTGATATTCAACTAGTCAAATGATCACAAGTTTTCTCGATAACTAATATCATAATGAGGTAATGGATAATTATAGAAATTAAACATATTGTCGAGGCCTTGGCCAAGGCCTCAAAAAATACTAGGGTAAGCCCTCAATAGAAAAAATTTTTATTTGGAATCATGAGACATAGCGATGCATCGAAGGGCCATAGAGGTCAACAACCATTACATTATATGTCCAATAGATTCTCATATAAAAGAGGATAAACATAAGCACCAACAACACATGAAATATAATATCCAAATATGTACATTTAATCAATAACCATTCTATGAAGAAATATAGGTGAATGAGATCATTAGTTGTCAATGACAACAAAAATTACCATCAATGTCAGGCATTCGCGAAACAAAAACAAACTAAATAAAAGTAGATGAGGCTTACATGAATATTGCAAGTCGATATAATAGATCTAGTGATGATAAAAAAGATGATGATGGAAAAAAGAGGAAAGAGGGTTCAAAATCAAAGAATCTTACATAGTTTAAACACAAAAATCGCAAAACATAAATATAGACTATCCGGGGAAAAAAATGAATGAAATAAATTCGTGGAGGGCTTACTTGAGTGATGCGAGTTGAGATGATAGATCCAAGGAGAGTATATATGATAAACGATGAAGGAAAAACGAGTTTAACATAGTGAGATTGACGAGTTGATTAGGGTTTACCGCGTGAGAGAGATGAGATGCCGGACTGTCGATCGAAAAAAAACGTAAATGACAATCCACGGGGCGTGTTAATTTTTTAAATGTTTTATAACGTCGGTTATTTAATAACCAATGTTATAAACTGTTTTTTTACATTTATAACGTTGGTTATTATAATAAACGACGTTAAAAATGCATCAGATACAGCTTTTTTTACATCGGTTATTTTATAATGGATGTAAAAAAATCCTCATGTTGGTTTTTTACGTCATTTATTCTATAACCGACGTAAAAAAGACATCAAAAATCATAGTTTTTTATGTCGGGTATTGTATAACCGACGTAAAAAAATGTTCTGTGGGTTGTTTTGTTACGTTGATTATTTTATAACCGATGTAAAAAACTCGTAGATATCTCATTTTTTACGCTGGTTATCAAATAACCGACGTAAAAAACCCCCGCACATTTGTTTTTTACGTCGGTTAATTTATAACCGATGTAAAAACCGAACACGCCCGATTTTTAAAGTTGGTTATTCAAATAACCGACGTTAAAAAGCTACTCACCGAATTTGTTACGTCGGTTATAAAATAACTGACGTAAAAAACCATGTTTCACAGATTCTCACGTCAGTTATATATAACCAAAGTAAAAAATGGTGACGTAAATAACGTTCTCTGCACTAGTGAATGAAACTATACACACATAAAAAGTGTGTTTCGTCAAGATCATGATCATCCATAGGATGAAACGTCATTTATGCATATTTAGAATTCAAATTCTTTTAATGGTTCTTTAATTTAAGATAAGTCACGCTCGAATTCAATTAATTATGATCTTATAATTAGTCAATTCATTATCTTAAATTCCATTTTTAATTTCCTTAAGATTCTTCTCATCCATATTCCGTGTATAGGTCTTTTTACTTTTGGAGGAAACCAAGTGAAATTTATGAAAAGTACATGGTGTGTAGTTTATATTTACACGGCGTGTATTTCTTTTCATCCTTTATCCAAAGTACACGATGGGGGCTTTGTCATGTTTTCTATACATTGTGAATTTTGTATTACACGGCATGTAGATAAATCATACATGGAGTGTACTTCCTTGTTATGTGGTAACTGGCATGGAAATCCTCTGTACATGGTATTCATCTTCTCCTTTGTACATGGTTTTACTTGGGCCGGATCGGATTACACAACATGTTACTCCAACATACACGTTCTGTATTTATGTTCCCACGTTCCATTAATTTCTGGTCAACATGCGGTGTTAAATGTTTAGGTGTAATCAATTCACACGGTGTGTTTTGGTGGACCTATATCGGTTCGTTGAACCAATGTACAAGGTCTGTAGTTTTCATTATACGCTGTGTATTTCTTTGTTGTACAGACAAAAATAGCGGCTCCTTCGGATGAGTTCCTTGTTTTTATTTTAAACAAAAAATTAAAATTATAAGGTAATTTTGGTTATATGAATCTCGAAACGATGGATGAAAAACAGATCTCGTTTATTCATATTAGAGAATGATTTATCTTGAATTTAATCATGTATAAATGCATAAATTATCAATGAAAATTAAATAACAATAATCAACATTGTAACCTCTCTCTAATACCATTTGAAGGTTTCTGGCATAGAGGAATCACATTGGTGGATGTTCCCAGTTATATTTTTGTCATTAACAATGATCAATCTGGGATCAATACGACAATAAATGCTAGTCTCCACGGATCGAATCACAAAAATAGAAAAAAAAGGAAAGTCCTGGAACCACATAAAAGGATTGTTACAGCATTATTATATTTAATTTAATCAATTGAAAAGAATTAACTTTTGGGTGTTCTTTCTTCGATGATATTCTTGATCATGTTCCGATGTGATTCATCGTTGTGTCATAGAATCCATGTGTAGACATCCTCTAGAGGTGATCCACACATGCACCTCATATCTCTGGACGTCTCCAAAGAATTCTCTGGGTGCTAGCATGGAGAAACCTTTTCTTGCGTTGTCCACCTTAGAATATCTTGATCTAAAGGAAGAGGTTCTCTCTCAGTTTTGAGAGCGTTCTTGGAGGAAGAGGTTATTTTGGGCATGAATGAATTCTCCAGAATTGTTGTGCAAAACAATTCTCTGGTATTTTGAAAAGAGTTTGGGTTGTGAGGATATTTATAATCGGGAATGAGGTTATAGAGTTATGACAATAAATAAATGTGTTACGCGTTTTATTTATTTCATTAACTCCCTTTTGAAAACCCCATGTCTAGTCATTAATTCCATGACATGCGCCCACACTAATTATAATAAATTTCATTTAATAAAACAATATTTCCTCAAAATACCGAATGGAAAAAATACACGACGTGAATCAATAAATACACAGCGTGTACTTGTTTTTCATTGAAAACTACACGGCGTGTACATTCAATGTACACGGCGTGTATATCATGTTTACATTTATTCATTTCCTTTTCAAAATGAAAACTACACGGCGTGTACATTTAATAATACATAGCGTGTACTTGTTTTCAAAATAAAACTACATAGCGTGTAATCATTGATACATGGCGTGTACTTGTTTTATTTTATTCTTCCTCCAACATTAAAACTATTTAGGCTTCCTTGAATAATTATTAAACCACGTATGGGAATCATATTTATTCTACTTCAGATACTAGAATACACTTAGTGTGTGACCCTCTAGGCCCCTTTCTTATTGGCATTAGGCGGTCTTTCCTAAAGTCCTAGATTACTGTCTTGCAATGGGTCAAGGCACCAAAGAGAAAGAAGATGAAGCCGCATTGACGTATCACCTCATATAAACTATTATTGTGTAATTTAATCCCTTTGTCTCAATATCTCATCAAGCAGGTTTCATGGTAGTGTCTTAAACCTATATGCTTGATCTATCAATCTTTGACTTCCATAAATAAACTCGTCATTATACCATGGACATGGAATTTGTTGTACAGTTCTATTTCAATAAAAGGGCCCAAGATATCTACTTACATAATTATGGAAGGGACTAATAATTCATCAACTTATCCATTAACAACATGTAATCTATGACGCACCCAATGTACCCTACTTCCCGCAAACTATCTTCGTGGCGTCTTTTGTCAGCAAATCTAAGTGCACGAGTCATGAAATGAGTTAATGATAATCTTACACTCTATGGACCATTACTCACGCTCATAGATATTAATTTTTGATGACACCAAGAAATGCGGAATTACTACTGGCGGGTCTATTCTCATAATCCCTCATCTTGGAGATTACCATGTGCGAAATCAATGAGATAGAGAGTCTCATCTTCTTATGAGTACTCACACATGACTGTCTGTATACTATGTGTCCTATCATAGTATGTCATCCAACCGTATAACTTTATTTAATAATATTGTTATAGCATTTCAAAGTTCTCATCATAGCGGTGTTCTACCATGACCTTATTAATTCAACAAATATTCTAGGACATTATTATATTATAGTCATGCAGAACAATGAACAATATATAATAAGTGAACATTCATGTAATCAAAGTAAAAAATAGGTGTTTCTCAGGACACCAACCCATACACTATATATAAATATTTTTAAAAAAAATTTATTAAATTTATTAATGTTATTCAAGTGTTTTAAAAATGATATAATTTATACCTAAGGATGGTTTATGTAGAAAATCACTCTCCCACATCCCGTCCCCCGAGGCATGTGTCGTGACTACCCCAAAACATCCTTCCATAGGCCAGGTCTTAGCGAATAACACCAGAAAAGTGTATCCCTAAAATGGGAAGGCATTGGCTTTAAACCAATACAAACACATATCCCATGAACACAACAAGATGTAACCACGATGTAAAACTTCAGTAATAAATACGTGCACTAAATATAAAGGGTTGGAATACAAGACCAATTGAAAAGATACAACTACAACATAAAATAGATAACAGCCCCTGAGATCCTCTGCCACAGATCCTACCAGATGGGTAGGTATATCTCATCTCCCCAGAACTCCACACCAACTAGTCACCTCCGAGTACATCTTAGTCCTTACTCCTAAAGTCTCAGGTGAGCTCCTCGCCATATGTACATGACATAACAAGGTTTGGGCAAAGCCCGTGCAGCAGTGTTTGTGACAATACCCAGTAGGGATCTCGAGACCCCATAAAGGTCCCCCAAAATTTAACAACGTTAACCACAAAGCATGATGTCAATCACAAAGCACAAATAAAATGACTCAGCTCGAACCATGTATGTAATTTATGTACAGAAATATAGATGATTAGTCATAAGCCTAGACCATCTTGTTCTGTCAAGAGGCTGTAGTGCTGACCCACACAAGATCGTATGTCACTGATTCACGATGGGCCTCTCTAAGGATACTCCTTGTCAGGTTTCACACTACTGATCCACACTGGGCCGCTAGATTGATGATCCACATAGGGTTTCTAGATTTTCGATCCACACTAGGTCTCTATGAGGTTGATCTATCTAGTATTGCTATGATGATTATCTACACAGTGTTTCTATGATGATGATCCACAAATGGTGTCTATGATGCTTATCTACAAAGGGTCTCCATGATGTCCATCCACACAGGGTCACTATGATGCTGATCCATAAATGATACTTTTGATGTTGATCCAAAAAATGTCTCTATGATGTTGATCGACATAGGATCACTATGATGATGAACCATACATGGTATATATGAGTTTTGATCAACATAGGGCCACTATGATGCTGATCCACAAAGGGTTTCTATGAAAGTTGATCCAAATTGGGTCACTATGATGCTGATCCACATAGGGATGCTATGAAGTGATAGCCAGCCATAGGATTCTCTGCACTAGGTGTGCTCGAGTTCCGTTGTATCTTCTCTTAAAGATATAATTCATGCCTCAAATTCCATAATGTTCTATAATGAATTTCTCTAAAGGACCTCTATGTTTTAAGGGATCCAACATGATAGACTACGCGTCAATCAGACACTCGGTTTATGAGTTATAGGCATTTTAGTGTTGACAACCCGAGTGGATTTGGGTACGATCTAACCCATCCATTTTCCAACATTATCCAAAACCCATTTGGAGTATCTAAAAAGGACAGTGTTTCTCAAAAGGTCCCAGTACCACTGTCGGTTCGTCAAATGGACATCTGGTTTGAAAGATATGACTCTTTAAGTGAAACTAGGCTCGGCTGGGTCTGGGTCCGGTCCGACTAGGATGGGCCGACCCAGACAGACCCAACCCACTCCGGGTTGACCTGACTTGTTCATGTCCAACCGATCCCAGTCAGAAACGGCCTGGGCCAGCCCGGTATTGCTGGGTTGCAGCGGGCTCGGCCTGCAAGGCTGTGAACCGGCCTGGCCCACCCCAGCTGGGCTACGCTGTGGCAGTTCGTCCCACTGGTAGGCATGACCCTCACGAGGGTTGCGCAGTTCACCTCTGGAATGGCTCAAAAAAGTTTTCATCTCTTAATTTGTTGTGCCTAATAGTCTGCAATAACCACAAGGTGTGGTCCCATCCCTTCATCGCGGATTTGAAGCGACGACCTGCCTAACCATAGCGCGCGACGGTGAGCTGCCTCCCCGTTATCATGGCTGGTCCAAGCCGGCCACCAATTCGCCATACCACCGAACCATTTGGCATTGATATAATATGTTGCCATGCTAGTGCAGCACCGACAGAGATTCTTCGGGCCACCAAGTGAGCTTCAATGGTCTTTTTTCGGTTCTTTTTTCACCTACAGGCCTCCCAGGATTTTGTCGTCATTTTAAACCTCCCTGATTCAGGATTTCATCTTTTTGGAAGTTCATCACTGAAGAACCAGACAAAAATGAAGCATCATAGGGTCCTGGCCTTGTTCTTTTGGCCCGCTCCCTCTACGTTAGCATCATAACAAACATGTAATAAATAAAGAGATCACATAGATATTATTTAAACCCTAATCAAATCCCCTACAACGACCACTTTCTAAAATCAAGAATGAGGAAAAGTATCATTGAAATTTATTGAATTAAATAACAACACGAATCACGATAATCATTGGAGGTGTTTTTGTTGTGGCCGAAGAAGTTTCCTCATTGGATTGATTCACAGGCATTCGTTGATCCCATATTTTTGCCACCCAAGCTATTTTCCTTCACCAATGGATGTTGCTGCAGTACTTTGCTAGAGGTTCCCCTCTCGATGAAGTCATGTCAAAAACACCATCTCGAACTCCATTTAAATAGAAGATGGAACAAAACATATTTCAAAACATTAATTCGGTTCATTTATGAACCTCATTTAATGTTCCAACGTCGAGGTTATGCTTCCCAAGGTTCAGGCCAAAGAATTTCTCATTTAACCATGCGGTCTCGCCTTGTCACAAAACAGTTAGAAAAATAAGAATTAAAAAAACTTGTCAAGTTATTTTATTATTTTTTTCCATTTAAAGTATGAAATTAACTTTTTCATCTGACTTTTTTCAAACAATGTTAACATTACCTTAAGAAAATATTGGCGTTGTGAGTTCACCGGTGCCCTCAGATTTCAAATAAGAGCACCAGTTCAAATGATATATAATTCCACCCACATGTTTAATAAACATACCTTAAAAAAAGTTGACAAATTCTATTCTGGGAACACGGGGCCCTGGAATCAAGAGTCCTAAAATTTTGGATGCTCGGAATACTCCAAAATAATTTTGAAAAAATTATATTAAATTTTGGGGCCTTTACATTATCCCCAACTTAGATATTTTCACCCCCAAAAGATACAACAAAACTAGAGAAACAAATGGGGGTACTAACAATGTATTTGAGCCTCCCACTCCCTTGATCTCTCCTAGAGGATCCCATACTGCCAAGAAACTCACACCAGAGGAAGAAACTACCCACGAAGTACACACTCATGTCTACCCTCTACCATCACCAAGAACTCCTCAAAATTCACCCCATCGTCAATGTCCATCACTACATAGTTGATATTGTGTGATTGATCATGCACGTACAACCTTAGCTGCAACACAATGAAAACATTATTCACCCAGCAAATTTCTGGGGGAAGAGCTAGACGGTATGTCACCTCTCCTACTCTGTTTAGGATCTAGAATGGTCCAAAGAACCTCAAATATAGCTTGCCTCCCTATCCAAACCATAATAAAACTCATCTATATGAGACGTATAGGAAGACATGGTCGCCATATTCAAACACTAAGGGTCTCTGTCTCTAATTGGTATAATACATCTACCAGCTCTATGTAGTATTCATCCTCTACTGGATGATCTGCACTTTCTTTGTGGTATCAAGAACCATCTCTAGTCCCAAAAAGCGCTGACTCCCATGGGTTTGTCCAGCATAGAGGTGATCTACATGGTCACTCATACATGGCCTCAAATAGATCCATGTCAATGGTGGAGTGATAACTGTTGTTGTATGCGAACTCCACTAGTGGAAGGTGGTCCTCCCAACTGTGGCCAAAATCAAGGACACAATCCAAAAGCATGTTCTCCAGTGTTTGTATGGCCTACACCATCTGACCATCTGTTTGAGGGTGAAAGGCAGCGCTCAAACATAGATGAGTCTCGAATGCCTCCAGTAATCTGTTCCAAAAGTGGGATGTAAAACATGTGTCATGATCTAATACGATCATCGATGGTACCCTATAAACTGAAATAGTCTTCTGTATGAAGTGATTTCCCACGATCTCTACTGATCCGTGCTATCAAATGGGTAGGAAGTGGGTTTACGAGGTTAGTCATTCAAAAATGAACCAGATTGATTCATGGACCATAGACGTATGTGGTAGCCTTGTCATGATGTCCATGGATATACCATCCCACCTCCACTATGGTACGTCAAGTGGATGAGCTACGCCTTCTGGTAACTGATGCTTAGACATCACTTGATAACAAGTGTGGCATCGAAAAACAAAATCTTCCACTATTTTATTTATGCCTAGACAACAGTACTTATGATAGAGATCATGGTATATCTTTCCTTCTCTAGGGTGTACCAAAAATGGGGATGTATGGAACTATCTCAACACCTCCTCTTGTAGAATCACTAGTACCACAGTGTGTCCTCTGAAGAGAATGATGTTCTCTCCACCGTCAAAAAATCCATCAGGAGAATATCTTGGGGATATCTGATCACATCAGGCCTCACAGTCTACATCCCCAAGATATGCCTCCCTAATTCACTGAATAAGTGGGGGAGTTATGGTCATAAACTGAATTCAATGTGCTATTTCACTATCTACAAAGGATAACTGCAACACGGCTAGCTGCTCTATCACCTCACTCAGTAACGGTAGGCCAGACCTTCTTCTTGTTACATCTGATACTGCATTCCCCATTCTAGGAGTGTAGATTATCACGAAGTTGTAGTATTGGAGGAAGTCTAGCCATCGTCCCTATCTAAATATCTGGTCCTTTAGTAAGAATATATATTTGAGACTTGTGATTATAGTAGACTATAAAACACTCTCCCATCAAGTAGTGTTTCCACATCATCAGCGCAAAGACTATTGCTGCTAACTCAATGTCATGGGTAGGGTAGTTCTACTCATAATGTCTCAACTGCTGTGAGCCATAGGAAATCACTACTTGCTCCCGCATTAGGAAAAAACATAGTCTGGTCCCTGATGTATATTAGTAGACTTCATACCCAACTCCCTCTTCTGGAAGACTCAATATAAGGGCACTCATCAAACTATTACTCCTCTTCTGAATACTCGGATGGCATCTCTCCATCCACACAAAGGATTGTCCCTTCCTTTTCAAAGATGAAAAAGGTGTCTCTACCCTTGAGATGTCAGGAACAATCCTCGAGTAGTACCCAGCCCATCCTAGGAAACCCTGCACCTCGGTCACACTCCTCGATGGCTTCAAGAAAGCACTGCCTCTCTCATCACTGGATCCAGTGAAACTCCAGAATCTAAGATAATGTGCCCCAAGAAGTGGAATTTCATATCTAGAACTAGAAAATCGAGAGATTACCATAAAGTTGTTGCTCTGAGTGTGTATTCAAAACTATCTGATGGTGCATGGCATGGTCCTCCTCTAACACTGATTATATCAAGATATCATCAATGAGTACCACTACAAGGAGATCAAGGTATGGCTAGAAGATCCTATTCATGATCCCCATGAACACAGCCAGAGCATTAGTAACACCGAAGGAAATCACCAAGATTTCAAAATCGCCATAACAACACTTGAAAGCCTTCTTCGGTACATCCTCATCCTGTAAAATGAGCTGGTGTTATCCTAATTGGAAGTATATCTTTGAAAACCATCGATCCCCCATTAGCTGGTCGAAAAAATCATCAATCCTTGGGAGTGGAAACTTGTTCTTCAAGGTCACCTGGTTCAAGAGTAGATATTCCACACAAAGCCTCACACTCTTATACTATTTCTTGGAAAACAAAATTTGGGATGCCCATGGAGAAACATTGGGCCTTATGAACCCATTCCCATATAATTACTCCAGTTGAACCCACAACTCACAAAGGTTTGTGGGAGAAATCCAATATGTTGGTAAAAATATCATCTCGATCCCAAGGTACAGGTCGATGTAGAAGTAAACTTCTCTGTGTAGAGGTAATATTAGTATATCATCTGAAAAGACATCATAAAACTAGTCCACCACAAATGGATAACTCGGACTCCTCAAGTCAACTACTCTGAGGGTAAGGCTAGCCAACTGATGTGTGATCAGCTGCACCCTCCTCCGAGTATGTGCATCATGTGCTGCAAAGGTTCCCTCCACACCAGTGATCGTAATCCTGATCCCATCCTCAAAGACACACAACACATTTTGCCTAAAATAGTCAATCTGAGCATGGACCATGGATAACCAATCCATACCCAAGATGACATCATAAGGCCTCGATTCCACTACTAGGAGATCCCAACTAAAGCTCTAGACTCCAAGACTGAGGTCACACTGTCTTCACCAGTGTGTAATCCTGGAATCAACCCATGTAGGAGTCTCTAATCTTAAGGATCGAGCCAACGACTCTATCAGAATCTTAGAGGCTCGAACGAGTGTCATGGAAATAAAATATTTACTGGCACCTGTGTCTATAAGAACAACATCTAGGTTGAATAGACAATTATTAAAAATATAATCATCTCTGGAGCGTCGTATTTGTAGGCCTCTATTGTCTGTATCTATGCTCACCCATGTCCACCTAAACTATATGGTCGGGGTAGACCACCTAGGGAAATTGGTGGTAGAATCTCAAACTGTCATCCACCACCAACTGTACGGACTGAAACTCTACCATGTCTTCCACCCTACGGACCTCCTTGCCTGAACCTCAACCACTTCCATGGTGGTCCTTCGACCATCTGTTGATCACTAGTTCAACAGTTTGGGTAGTCGCGACACATGTGGCCCTACCCACTGCACGTGATGCACAATATGATTCCCTGCGGACCCTCACTACCTCGTGAGCTCCGCACCACTGACCATATATCTTGTCGTCTCCCTCTAAAAGGTTTGGCCCGCTTGGACCTCTGTGTCATCTTCCCACTGCATCCTATAGATTACTCGACCAACTGTCATCTTGTGGTGGCTCTCACCATTGGTGCCTGATCAAATAAGAATATCTACACAAATAATGCTCGCTCGAGCACTCCATCATGTGATGAGATATTCCGTGATATCATCGACACTCTGATCTCCGCTAGAGACCCTGATCAAAGTTCCAGGCCTTGAAGAATGGGTCTCGTACCATGTCTGTGGAGTAGTGTGAGAGGTCATTAAATCTTTCGGAGTATTGGGACATTGATTGGTTGACCTACTGTAACTACAGCAACTCATGGATACCCATTGAGCGTAATATCACTAGTAAAAACTCTTCCCAAAAGAGGGCCTCAATGTCCAATGAGAAGAGTGTGGCCTCCTCATGCTTCTGAAGTGTCATACTCTTCCATCTCCCTCTTGTTCCCAAGAAAATACTTGCATCTAAGATCACCATCTGCTCTTCTGGTGTCCCAACTAGGCATAAAACTTTAGCCACAACCTTCATCCAGTCCTCAGCTTCTTGGGGGTCTGTCTCGCCTCAAAACCATAGAGACCTCTTCCGTGGGAACTTGTACAACGCTGTTAGTCAGTGTGCACCGTCCGCTATTGGGGCTAGTATAAAATTATTCTCTTCAAGTCATGGTGATGTTGGTACACCACCTGAAGGTTCCAAAATAGTAAGAAGGCCCTACACTGAAGCCTCGTCACTCAGTGGGCCATCACCGTGACCTCTCTCCAAAATCCTAGTTGGCTCTCGAAGTGGTGGAACCCTGAAAAGAAATAGGTGCACCACAGTCAATAATTTGAGCCTAGTGAGTTGACTCAAAAGATGTCAAATGTAAAACATTTCTCAAACAAACAGAATTAGTGTTTTCATGCATCGTGTCAGAAATCAGAATTCAGTGTCCTGGTGTATGGATAGATCATCCACCGCACTAAAAATAGACACCCCGAACCAAAACCCATACTCAAAAAACATAACACTATTTCTACATTAGAATGATTATAATCCTAGTTATTTGGTTGAATCAACTCCTTTGATACCACATTTCCATAATCCCGTCCCCCGGGGCCCATACTGTGACTACCCCAAGCCAGACTTCCATAGGCCCAGGGTTGGGGACTAGCACCAGAAAGACATATCCCTAAAATAGGAAGGCATTGCCTTTAAACTTTTAAGACCACCCATCCTAAAAAAATATAATATTTTACTATGAAGTAATAATACAATAGTAAAAGTGTGTACTGATAGTAAAGGGGATAGGATACCTACTCAACTGAAAATATACAACTAGAAAAGAATGTAGAAAACAGCTTCTCAGATCATCTACCATGGATCCAACCTAATGGGTAGTTATATATTGTCTCCATAGTTATCCACGTCAACCACTCACCTCTGAGAACTGCCTGGTCCTGGATCCTAATGTCTAAACTAGGTTTCTCATTTTCAGAACAAGACACAATAAGGTATGGGTGAATCCCATATAGGGGTGAGTATAACAACACACAGAAGGGACCCTGATACCCCCAGAAGGTCTCTTAGAATTCCACAAAGGGAAACCACAAAGAATGCTCTCAATCACAAAGCACAGAGCAAAAGACTAAGCTAAAACCACGTATATTTCTTAAGTACAGAAATACAGATGATTAGTTGTAAGGCTAGATCATCTAACTCTGTCAAGAGGCTCTGCAGCTGACCCACACAGGATTGTATGTTGTTGATCCATGATGGTCCTTTGTAAGGTTGTTCCTCATCGGGATGTGCATTGATGATCCAAAGAGGGTCACTAGAATACTGATCCACATAGGGTCCCTAGAATGTTGATCCACACAAGGTCTCTTTGATGTTGATCCACACAGGGTCTCCCTAGAATGTTGATCCACACAGAATCGCTAAAATGATGATCCACATAGGGTCTCTATGATGTGGCACAACACATGGTCTCTATGATGCTAATCCGCATCGGGTCTATATGATGATGAATCACATAGGCTCACTATGATGATGATCCTCACAGGGTCTATGTTATGATGATCTACATCGGGTCACTATTAATGTTGATCCACAAAAGGTTGTCATGATGTTTATCCACATAGGGTCTCTATTAATGTTGATCCACACAGGGACTCTATGATGCTGATCCACATAGGGTTGGTATGAAGTGACATTCAACCACAATATTATCTACACCTGGTGTGATCAACATCCTTAGTATCTTCTAAACAAGATATCAGTCATTCTTCAACTACCACGACGTTAAACAATGGAGTAAGAAAAAGGCTTGTCTTGTTCTATGGTTTCCAAAGTGACAAACGGAGCGTCAATTAGATGCACAGTCTGTATGTTATAGGTATTTTAGTACCGAGGGCCCGGTTTGATTCACATATGATCCAACCTGTCTGTACTCCAACATCCTTCAAAACCCAATTTCATTATTTCAAATGGACCGTCTCACACCAAATATCACAGTGCCACAGACGGTTTGTCAAATGGACGTTTGGTTCGCAAGATGATGCTCTTTAAGTGAAACTGGGCCCAAAAGGGATCTAGGTCCGGTCTGACGCGGTTAGACTGAACCGACTCGGTTCATGTTGACCCAACCTAGTCTGGGTCAGACCAGTCTGCCCTGAACCATCCTAGGCTGCCCCGGATGGGCTGGGCCACAGCGGCTTGGCCCGCAGACTGGCGTGATCTGCGCAAGGGTCACATGATCTACCCTCTAAACTGATCAATGAATCATTCAACACATAATTAGTGGATCCAGGTAGCACCGTATGGCTGTCTGTGGGACTAAAAATGAGTGGGTCCCTTCCTTTAGTCACATCTTCAAAGCCGCAACATGCTTCACGACGGGGAGCGACGACATGCCGCTTCATTGTCACCACGGCCAGCCGACGCCGACCACCCCTTCAGTTTTCCATGATGCCTTCAGCCACCACCTCTTCTCTGTGTCCGGTGAGTGACAAAATTGGTCACAAGTGCTGGCGCGCTACTTCCACACTTCAAGAGCTTTCGCGGGCCACCGGGTGAGCTCTGGTGGTCCATTTTTCCTTCTGTTTGTACATACAGGCCTCCTGGGATGCCACCGTCACTACGCACCTCCTGGATTTAGGATTTTTTTCCTGTTTGATGTTTTTTTCACTGATGAACGAGACAAAACTGAAGTGGTGGAGGGTCTAGTCCTTGTAAGATTGGCCCGATCCCTCTACATTAGCATCATAAAAAATGTTTAATAAATAAAAAAATCACATAGATAATATTTAAACCCCAATAAAATCCCCCGAAACATCCACCTTTAAAATTTTAGTACGATGAAAAGAATCATGGTAATTTCTAGAATAAAATAACAACCCCTACCTTGAGAATCATTGGATGTGTCGCGGTTGTGGTGGAAGAAGAGTTCTCATTGGTTGGATTCATCCGCATTCACCAATCCCGAAACATTGTCGCCCAAACATCCACTCTTCTCTGGTGGATGTTGTCTTAGTACCTCACCATAAGATCCTCTCATGATGAATCCGTGTCAGAAACTCCAACCGAGCACCATTTAAATAGACAATGGAACCAACTCTGTTGAACAATATTAATGCGGTTCATATATGACCTGCATTTAATCTTCTAACGAAGAGGTAAAGAACCCATGGGGTCATGTCCTTGAATGGCTCAAATATCCCTATAGTCCTTCCTCATTTCCAAATGGTTACAAAGAAATAAAATTAAATAACATGTTAATTTATATATATTTTTTATTGTAATTCTAGAAATTAACTTTTACATCTGAATTTTTTAATCAATGTTTATCTTCTCTTAAGAGAATCTGAGTGATATAAGTTCAACAGTGCTCTAGGATTTCAATTCCTTGCATCAGTTCAATAGATTGAAAACACTGCCCATGCGTTTACTGAACGTACCTTAAAAATGTTCAAAAAATCCATTCCGGGCACACTAGGCCTCGAAATCAATCACCGTCAATTTTTGAAGACTCATAATAATACAAAATAATTTTAAAAAATTATATGAAATTTAAATGTCTTTACACATTCATCCAATCACATTAGGATATGTGTTAAGGTAACATGCCAATATTATATTAACCCTTAATTACCTGATTTACCTTTTTACCATATTCATAAAATTACTAATGTTACCATTCAGAATGCCTAAAAATAAAATAATTCTATTTAAATTATTTGGACCTGTTGATTAAAAATATGGAATCCATTTTTAAAAGTTCAAAACATGGGAGTTGAAATAATTAATTTAATATTAATCCAGTTGTCGAAATGACAACATGTTTTAAAAGATAAATCATTGCAAAAGATTTAATTATTTTTACAAAAAAAATCAATGTAAAATTATTGCTAATGAAAGACTATATATTGGCTGATTAAAATATATTATATTTATAAATTTATACCATTAGAGAATATAATATGTCTAGATAATTTATTTCGATAAAAATGTTGTTTCAATTACAATTTAGTCTAGTTTTCTTATTCATCGTACCATGAATGTTATCATAAAATCTCCAAAATTAATTGAAAAATATTTTTTATATCAACATTCCATATAAATTTATTATCTTGTTAAATAGAATATATAAAAGTGTTAAATAGTATATTTATAATGGTTGTTCCATCAAATTATTGAAAAACTATAATTTTTTGGAATTACTTCTTGGATTTTAAAAGTAAATTTTGTTTTCATATCATTTATAGAAAATAGATAAGTTTCATTTTAGACATTATGTTGGATATATTAAACATATATTTAATTAATAAAATACATCGAGAGTGATTTTATTATTTTATAAACTCATCTATTTTTTATTTAATTTATTTTTTTAATATTAATATTGTTCATACACACCTTATAGTGGCTAGGTTATAAGGTAACATAATAATATTTAGTTTTTCACTTACACTCGTTCATTCGTGACATGAAATCTCTAAAATGAACATGAAAAGTTTTGTAAAAAAATGCTAGCATAGCACCACATATAATGCAGCATATGATGGTGTTGCGTATTATGCAAGCTTCTCTGGGTGTAGTGTACAACATAGGACATGAAAAATAGATAAAAAATCTATCTAATTACAATACCATGTTTTTACAATGTACCTTAGTAATAATGTTAGAAATAATCGATCAAATGGTTATATATCATAATAAGAAATGGAATTTGGGATTAACATCTAAATATCTTAGAAGATAATAAGAATATTGATAATGGTATCCGATAAATTTAGTGACTGGAATATGAAGATCCAAAAATGAAAGAAGAGGAAAACATGGACGATTTATTAATAATAGTTAATGAGAATGTGAGTTCAGAATATGTTATGGTGATAAATTTTATGATACTACAATGGTTGAGAACAATATTAAATCTTACTGGATATGTTTGATTCTAATATTTCTTCTCTTGAAGTCAAAGATCTATTATCACTTCCTCTAGATGATTTTCATAATATTATTATTTATTATGAAATTAGGAAAGAATTTATTATCAAGAAAGAAGTTTATGGACGAAAAAAATTTATATTTTAATGTCAAAAGGAATATAAGCCGAAGAGAAAAATTTGATGAGACCGATATTTATTGAACTAATTATGATTCCGATTTGGGTCTAAAGTTTTATAAGAATATGTCTATAATCATCACAATATAATAAGATAAAAGGTAAGTATTTAATGTAATTAAAAACTAAATTATTTGGGTGTCGATACATTGGTCCTTTTTTATAAATTACTAATGGTTAATGGAATATTATATTACTGAAAAATAAGAAGAAGTACTGAGGAGTGTCTTCAAAAAGTGATCATCAATGTTAAAAAAAACTATAATCTATTCTAATGATTAGAATGAAAAAATTTCAAAATAAAAAAGGGTATATTTCTTATATAAATGTGAAATCACATAAAGTAGCGATGAGGAAGAAGAATAGGATTTTTTAATATATATTTGATGAAAAAAATCTCATTACAAGGGTGAATAAAGAATAATTCACTTGTTAATGTTGTGATGAAGTTGATGATTATGAATAAATTGAAACACAATTCATGATAAAAAAGGAATTCATTGTGTTTTTATAAAATATTTCTAACTAGGTAAATGATATAAGGAATTAGAAAAATTAAAAGCAGACTTCCAAAAGAAATGAATGAGTTCTTATCAAATACAAAATTATGGGAAAAAGGTAATTACATGAATAAGATTATTGTTGAACTATAGAATTAACGAGTCAAGATGAAAAATTTAGTAATGTAAAAAAGAAAATGAGCTCAATATTTTACAAAACAAATATGATTATTGTAAGAGGTATTAGAAATTTTAAGAAAAAAATTCAGAACAACATTCATGATGTTTTGGAAAACACATGTAAGGTCAAGGATAATGAACAATATCAAGGATTAATATCAAATTAAAATAAAAAAACTAATGAAACATGTTCTATTTAAGAGAATAAGAATAAAATCATGAAGACCAAACTTGAAGTAATATCATGTCATTTTCCAAATTCTGAAAATTCTATGTGCACCTACTTAAATGTAAAAAGAACTAAAATAGTGATGAAAATAGGTCTAAGAATGTGTTGTTTATGTAGAAGAAGATTAGTATGTTTCTAAATAATTTCATTGAATAACAGATCTAAATTTAATAGTGAAAAAATGTTTGTAAGATATGTTCACAGTTGTAGACATCATGATAACTATAAAAGAATGTATACTTTTTATAGATATGGTTGGCATTGTGAGAGATTTGGAACATGCACATAATGTGTTGGTTTAATTAAAAGATAAATGATTAGTTTAGATGGTTTTGATGAAAAAAATAAACGTTTATTTATCTCACACAAAATATAAAAAATTAGTGATATCCTCTAAAATCTGAGTTCAAAATTGAAAATATATTTCTACCATTGAAAAATATTTGTGAACTTTGTAAGAAACTAGGTCATATTTTAAATTTTTTTTTATTATTATACTAGATAAAATGTTCTCAATATAAAATGTGTATAAGTCACTAAAAAGTAACAATAAAGAAATGAAAAATGTCTGGTTAGTGATGTCTACTAAAAATTATCACAAGTGAAATGTCCATATATTTTAGACAGCGGATGCTCTTCTAATGTTTTAGGACACCTAAATCGTCTAATGGATATTGAAAAATGTAAACAAGTATTTATGAACATTGTAAATAATGGGTCTATCAAAATCAATGGGTTTGCATAATTATTTATTGTTAATGATCAATTCAAATCCAAAAACACATTGTATATTGAATGTTTGAATCACAATATTCATAGTGTGTCTGTAAAACCCGAGACTTTTATGTTATATAAATCATCAAAGGAATATTTTTCTACACACAACACTATCTTTTCTTGCTTTACACGCAACCACGGCCTTCCTAGATAGCTTGTGTCGTACGCAATACCGAGTTTCACTAAACAACGATATGCTATTAAAATATTATTAAAACTAGCCGTTATGAATAGTAATAACCTCTTTTGGAAATTTTATAATTTTTATTTTTCAAAATGGACTTCATTTTTGGATTCTGAATATCGAAATTAGCCTAGGGTGAAATTTTGGTATTTTTCTGAAAACTTTCAATTTTTGATGAATAGTGAAACCACTAAGTGGTAGTTAAAAAAACTGAATTTTTCATAAAACTTAATTTTACCGCTTCTGTGAGTGGAATTCCAAAAATCCGAGAGACACAGTTAATATCAAGGTCTAAAATGTGGTTTAGTGAGATGAAAATAATTTTTGGTGAATAGTAACTTTTTACTTTTATTTACCACGGTTAAAAGTAAATAGGATAATTAAGGGTAAAAATGATATTATTACCCTAACACATGTCCTAATACTATTGGACAAGTGTAATTAGACCAAAAACAACCTTAGGAATAAAATATGACCATTTAGGCCTACTTGGATTAGATTAGGACATTTATTATTAATTTATTTAAAGAAGGGTTAAATAATTAAAATCAATGTTTAATAAGTAAATAATTTTTAATATGGGGTTATACAAAAGATAAATACTACTATAAATATTCATTATAAATCTAAATATATTTCCTACATAATGGTATTTTATTTGTAAGTTTTAGACATTTAATAATTTAATTTATTTATGACACAACGATGATTGAGTAATTATCTTATTAATGAAATATTGACATAATTGATGTTATAAATACCCAAATAAATGTAATTAGAGACTTTATATGAATTGAACTAATTTTCTAGGTTAATATCACATGTTAGTATTTATTTAATTAACTTGGTTCGAACTAATCATTCTGTTATGATTTTCAAAAAAATCAATTACTAAATAGTGTCAAAATTGATATAAAATTGTTTTTAAAACAAATATTATATTATTAATTGTTATTTTATTCCTAAAAATCTATGGTTCAAAAAAATGACTTAGATAAGGTTATATATATTAATAATAAACAACTTGGGATTCGTTTAACTTGATATAGTATGTTTATTAACCGTATAGTATAAGAAAACAAGAAGACACGGTAAAAGTTAAATTATCTAACTTAATGTTAAATCTAAATGATAAGGTTAAAATTGATACATAAACTTGTCTAAATTCTATTGGATGAGAGGATTTCGACCCCTAACCACCCTATCTTAGAGATATATAAATTTGGAGCTATTAAAAACCGAATTTTACTTTATAATAAAATAATATTTTTAGTTATTCTAAAGGTGCCCCTCTCCTCTCTTATAAAAGGGAACCTCCTCCCCCTCTTCCTCACACTACATTGAGCCTTCTTGCTCGGCCAACCCCTGCCAATTTCTTATATCCACTTCTCTAGAGACATCCTAGAGGTCCTGGTCTCTTTCAAAGTCCAATTTTAGTACCCTAAAAAAAGGTCTCAAAGAAGCACTTCAAAGAAGAGGTAATGTCCGTTACCGATTTTTTCATCTTTATTTCTTCTTCCACTTCTTCTTATTTACTAGTTTAATTATGAAGTAATAAAATCAGTATCACTCATATACTTATATGTTATTATAAGTATTAAACAACCCTATTTCACCATCTATACATCCTACGGAAAAAGAAATCACTGCGCGTGCGTACGTACGGAATACCGTCTCCACGCTGTGGTGTAATCTATTTTCCACCACCACCATACTTGGATGGGTATATTGGGGTAAATAATGACTATATATGACTATTATAAAGTGATATTGATTCTGAAATAGTATACATACACTCCAATACAATTCCACGATCATAGGAACGATATCATCACTCGTGCGTACGTATGGAATACTGTCTCCACGATGTGATGCGACTCGTTCTACATGATCTTCATTGCATAATGATTATATAAATGAATTTAATGAATGAATATGATATATATTACACTAATACCATTCTGGAAATGAGGTATCTATAACCTAAAGAGAAGAATAATAATTTATTCAACAAAACACGCATTAGAACAAAAAGTTATAAACATCGGAATAACAAGTGGCAATAAAATATTACTACTAAGAAGCTAAGAATATGACCATGTATGATATCATAACAATAATTATGATTCAAGAATAAGTAGATAACATTATTTAAATCATTATACAGGAGGTTCGGACACTTTCGAAGCAAATCGGACCTAAGGTAAGGGAAATATAACAATCTCATTTTTATCCGAGATTGTTTATACTTTAGTATTTACTGGGGTGTATTTTATCATCCAAATACATGTTTTCAAAATATGTAATATTATTTCCTTCCACCTAAAATTTTTTAAATCCAATTTTACCCTTCGGTGAGTTTTTAGTAAAGGATATGAAAGGAATCTTTTGTCGTTTTTCGTACGAGGTACTTTTTGACTTTTCTGACAAAAGTACGAAGAATGTTTTTTTAACTTATACGGCATGAATGGATTTTTAAAACATTATTTCCAAGAATATTACTTTAAAAGTTTTCACTTATATTTTTAATCAACTTCTTTTAGCTATAATTTTATGACATGTTAAGAAAGGAAATGTTTTTTTGAAGTAGAAATGATATTTTCCTCAAGAATAGAGTTCAAGTGTTTTATCAAAATTATTTTCCATCTAAGATAATAAAGGGTTATGTTTTTATCCCTATTATTACATGGATTTTATTATGTTGTGATGGAAATATTTTTATGAATTCCTTTATCATATATGAATTGTTTTATGATGTCATGTTGTTTAAGAATCTCATTATTATTACATGGGTTATGCTATGATGTATGGTTTATGATTTTGTGTCACACATAATAATGGTATCATTATGAGATGGGTGGGACCTATATCTCCCTCCAATGCATTGGGTAATAATTTTATATATTATGAGATAGACATGGCTGGAACGGTAGGTTATACCAGTTCAGTGAAACAAGACTGAAACGAGGAGTGAACTTGGTTTATAAATGGACTTTGTCCACTAAGATAGTCTTGGCAATGAGTCTTGACTAATAAGAAATGATTCTTTATGATTATGTGTGTATGCCACAAAGTTTCATGTTTTATGTTATGATTATTGGGATTCCATTTCACTACTATGATTTATCCCATGTTATGAAATTATGCTCTCTTTTGTATGTTAAGATTTCCAAAAGTTATGTTCTTTTGAATATGATGTGATTGATATTTATTTTGTTTACCCTTACTGAGCATTTGAGCTCACCCTTTTGTATGTTTTCTTTCCCAAGGTCAGGAAGAAGGTTATTAAGTAAGATATTCCAAAAGGGACTATAGATATTATGAAATAAATGGGAGACAGTGTAGAAGCTTTATAAACCAGTTGTTTATGTTTCCCAGTTTCTAAAGACACTATACCTATACGGTCCTTTTGTGGTTTTGTTATATGATGTAATAAGTACACTTCAATTTTGAAGTATTAACAATGTATGCAAAGTATGGGTCGTTATAGTTGGTATAAGAGGAAAGGTATAGTCAACCTTTGGAAACTAGGATGTGAAAGCCTTAGTAAGAACCCTAAGGATAATTCTAAGCATAGAACACAATCTTAGTGTTTTAGAAATGGCCATGAATAACCTAGGATAAGATCTTAAGTGTTAAATTTTATTCTAGATTATGTGGTTTTCCTATTATAATTTGTGTTTCTCACACTATTCTTCTTGGTTTTAGTCAATGGCTGGAACCCGAAGGAACCGTGTTAATGTGGAATGCGACGGGAAATGCAATGATTGTCCCCCTGAGAAACCAAATGTTATGCGAGCTGGAATGCAAAATCTTGTATCCATGCTCACACAACTTTATGAAGCTATGAATCATGCAGGACTTCCAAACGAGAAAAGGAAGGAGCAACATTCTGTTTAATCCTTCATGAGACAGCGTCCTCCTTCATTCAACGGGTCTACTGATCCATTAGCTGCTGAACAATGGATTAGTACTACTGAAAAGATATTTTCAGTTCTTCAATGTTCTGAGCATGATAAAGTCATCTTAGCAGTGTATTGTTTGGAAGGTGATACTGATAAATTGTGGAATCTTATTAAGAATACAAGGCAAAGGGATGAAATTGAGTCCATGGAATGGGATGAGTTCAAGAAATTATTTTTCAACAAGTACTTACCTCGTATTCTCCAGAAAAATATGGAGAAACAGTTTCTTGAACTGAAGAAAAAGGATGATGAATCTGTTGGTACCTATGAAGCAAATTTTACAAGACTTGCAAGGTACGCTTCTGGTATTATTATCCAACCTGAGAGTAAGATCGATCGATTCTTTAGTGGCTTAAAACCAAGTCTTCGAAGGGACTTAGCCATAAGGGACTTCAATAGCTACGAGGAAATCGTTCGATGTGCTCTCAAAGTTGATATGGATATTGGAGTAACACATCAGTCATATGGGTTTGATAAGAAGAGGAAAATGGAATTCAAAGGAAAATCTAAAGAGCACACCGAAAAGAAGACGAGCTTTCCCTTATGCTCAATGTGTGGAAAGAAACATGGAGGGAGTTGTCTTAAAGGGACAAGTAAATGTTTCAAATGTGGAAAGGAAGGTCATCAGGCATTTGAATGCCGCGATAATGGGAAGAAGATGTCTAATGATGCAAACAAATAAAGGGATACACAGAATGATCCTACTACACTTTAATGTTTCAAGTGCAAGGAGATGGCGGATTATGCCAATCAATGCCCAAATCCAAGGGTTGATGATGATGGTCGACGTCAACAAACTCTTAAGGCTAAAGAAAAAGGAAAGTCACATGAAATTTCTATCAGCGATGTGGAGTACGATAACGATGTGGTGAAAGGTACACTTACCATCCACTCTAAAGTAGCAAATGTTTTATTTGATTCTGGATCCACCAACTCTTTTATTTCTGAAGAATTTTCTAAGGGTATCACCATATTACCTCAACAATTTTATGTTGAGTTAGCTGTTAAAACACCCAATGGCACAACAGTCGCATCAAAAGATTATAATTCTTCTCCGATTGAAGTTTTAGGGAAATTGATTCCTGCAAATCTTGTGATCCTTCCTATAGTGGAATTTGATGTGATTCTTGGAATGGATTGGATTTCTCTACATGGAGCTCATATCAATTGCCAAAGAAGGGAAGTCACATTTCATATTCCAGATCAATCTATGATCGCTTATCGATGTAAGGATGAACATAACCTTCTAGTGGAAATTCCTTCCATCTTATGGGTCTTGATTCCACTAAATGAAGGTTATTTATCTCAAATGGTTGGTGAGAAACTCACAATTAAGAATATGACCATTGTACGGGAGTTTGATGATGTCTTTCCAGAGGAATTAACGGGTCTTCCACCAAATCGTGAAGTTGAGTTTTAAATAGAACTCGTACCGGGTGCTTTGCCTATTTCAAAGACACCTTATAGAATGACCCCAATTGAGTTGCAGGAATTGAAGAAGAAACTCCAAGATAATCTTGATAAGGGGTTCATACGCCCTAGTGCGGCACCTTGGGGATCACCTGTTCTGTTTGTTAAGAAGAAATATGGATCAATGAGACTCTACATTGATTATCGAGAACTTAACAAGATCACTATCAAAACAAATATCCTCTCCCACGCATTGATGACTTATTTAACCAACTATGCGGTGCTCAATACTTTTCCAAGATTGATCTTCATTCAGGATATCATCAATTAAGGGTCAAAAGGGAGGATATACCAAAGATGGCTTTCCGTACAAGGTATGGACACTATGAATTTATAGTGATGCCATTTGGTCTTACTAATGCCCCTGCTATCTTCATGGATCTGATGAATAGAGTCTTTAGAGACTATCATGGTCAGTTTGTGGTAGTCTTTATAGACGATATTCTTGTATATTCAAAGAGCAAGGAAGAACATGAAGATCACTTTATAATTATATTGAAGACTTTTAGAAAGGGGAATATTTATGCCAAATTTACCAAGTGTGAATTTTGTCTTCAAAAAGTTTCATTTTTTGGTCACATAATCTCAAAAGAGGGGATATCTATGGATCCAGCAAAAATAGAGGTTATCGAAAGATGGTCGAGACCAAAAACAGTAACTGAGATCCGAAGTTTTCTTGGTTTGGATAGATATTATCGACGTTTTGTTAAAGATTTTTCATGATTATCTAATCCACTCACCAAGTTGACTCAGAAAGGAGTTAAGTTTTTCTGGATGGAGGAATGAGAAGAGAATTTCAAGGAGTTGAAAGGAAGGTTATCCAGTGCACATGTGCTCACACTGCCTTGTAGTGGAGAAAGGTTTGTGATCTATAGTGATGCATCCAAGAAGGGATTGGGGTATGTTCTTATGCAAAATGATATGGTGATAGCTTATGCCTCACGACAGTTGAAAATCCATGAGCAATATTACCCAACACATGATTTGGAGTTAGCTGTGGTAATCTTTGCATTAAAGATTTGGAGGCATTATCTTTATGGTGAAAGGTGTGATATTTATACTGATCATAAAAGTTTAAAGTATATTTTCACACAAAAGGAGATGAATATGCGTCATAGAAGATGGTTGGAGATGATTAAGGATTATGACTGCTCAATCCATTATCACCCTGGGAAAGCAAACAAGGTGGTAGATTCATTAAGTCGACAAGACCATGCCAGTTTATCCATGATGAGGATCACAAAAGATCCAATATTTATGGATTTACAACGGATGGATCTTGGAATTATAATGGAAGGGGGAAAATCCTATCTTTCTCAAATGAATGTTCAACCATTTATACATGTGAGGATTAAAGAGGCATAGAAAGAAGATGTCGAGTTACAAAAGAAGGTGGGAAATATTCCTGAATTCAACCTTGATTGTGATGGGATAATAAAGTTCCGGAATTGGGTTTGTGTTCCTCCCATCCCCGAATTAAAGAAGGCGCTGCTGGATGAGGCTCATAGTTCTTCATTCTCTATCCATCCTGGAAGCACGAAGATGTATAGGGACCTGAAAGAGTACTTCTGGTGGGATGGCATGAAAAGAAATGTTGCTGAATATGTCTCTCGATGATTGGTTTGTCAGCAAGTTAAAGCTGAGAGACAGAAGCCTAAGGGGATGTTACAACCATTACCCATACCCGAATGGAAATGGGAAAACATCACTATGGACTTTTTCATAGGACTTCCTAAAACATCCAAAGGCAATAATGCTATCTGGGTCATAGTTGATCGTCTTACCAAGTCTGCACACTTCATTGCTATTAGAGAGGATTTCTCTCTGGATCAGCTTGCCAAGATATATGTAAAGGAAGTGGTAAGATTGCATGGAGTACCACTTTCTATTATATCTGATCAGGATCCATGATTTACCTCAATGTTCTGGCAAAGTCTTCAGCATACCCTGGATATAGAGTTGAGTTTTAGCACTGCTTATCATCCTCAAACAGACGGTCAGTCTGAGATAACAATTCAAACCCTAGAAGATATGTTGAGATCATGATCTATGGATTTAAAAGGTGGTTGGGATCAATACCTACCTTTGGTGGAATTTTCTTATAATAATAGCTTTCACTCCAGTATTTATATGGCTCTTTATGAAGCTCTCTATGGAAAGAAATGCAGGATTCCAACTTGCTGGGATGAAGTTGGGGAAAGAAAGCTATTAGGACATGATCTTGTTGATGAAATGGCAGAAAATGTCAGATCTATTCAACAACACATAAGAGCAGCTCAGAGTCGACAGAAATGTTATGTCGACAACCGAAGAAAAGACCTAGAGTTTGAAGTGGGTGATAAAGTGTTCTTACGAATATCTCCCTGGAAGAGAGTCATGAGATTTGGAAAGAAGGGGATGTTGAGCCCTAGATATATCGGTCCTTTCAAAATACTAGATCGTGTTGGGAAGGTATCTTACCGATTGGCGCTTCCACCGAATCTCTCTCAAGTTCACGATGTGTTCCATGTATCTCTCCTGAGAAAGTACATACATGATCCTTCACATGTACATAGCTCAGAAGTTGTACCACTGGAGCAAGACCGTTCTTTTGAAGAACAACCAATAGAGATTCTGGATCGTAGTGAAAAAATCCTACGAAGCAAGACCACTCGATTTATTAAAGTTTTATGGAGGAACCACCAATAAGAAGAAGCTACATGGGAGCTTGAGGATATGATGTGGGAGAGGTATCCTAATCTGTTTGTTACAAAGTGACGAATTTCGAGGGAGAAATTTATTTTAAGGGGGGTAGAATCTAACACCCGAGACTTTTATGTTATATAAATCATCAATGTAATCTTTTTCTACACACATGACTAGCTTGGCTTGCTTTACACGCAACCGCGGCCTTCCTCAATTGCTTGTGTCGTACGCAATACCGATTTTCACTAAACAACGATATGCTATTAAAATATTATTAAAACTAGCCGTTATGAATAGTAATAACCACTTTTTCAAATTTTATAATTTTTATTTTTCAAAATGGACATCATTTTTGGATTAGGAATATCGAAATTAGCCTAGGTTGAAATTTTGGTATTTTTCTGAAAACTTTCAATTTTTGATGAATAGTGAAACCACTAAGTGGTAGTTAAAAAAACTGAATTTTTCAAAAAACATAATATTACTTCATCTGTGAGTGGAATTTCGAAAATATGAGAGACACGGTTAATATCAAGGACTAAAATGTGGTTCAATGAGATGAAAATAATTTTTGGTGAATAGTAACTTTTTACTTTTATTTACCACGGTTAAAAGTAAATAGGATAATTAAGGGTAAAAATTATATTATTACACTAACACATGTCCTAATTCTATTGGACAAGTTTAATTCAACCAAAAACAACCTTAGGAATAAAATATGACCATTTAGTCCCACTTGGAGTAGATTAGGACATTTATTATTAATTTATTTAAAGAAGGGTTAAATAGTTAAAATCAATGTTTAATAAGTAAATAATTTTTAATATGGGGAAATACATAAGATAAATTCGACTATAAATATTCATTAGAAAGCTAAAATTATTTCCTACATAATGGTATTTTATTTGTAATTTTTAGACATTAAATAATTTAATTTATCTATGACAAAACGAGGATGCAGTAATTATCTTATTGATTAAATATTGACATAATTGATGTTATAAATACCCAAATAAATGTAATTCGAGACTTTTTATGAATTCCACTAATTTTCTAGGTTAATATGACATGTTAGTATTCATTTAATTAACTTTGTTAAAACTAATCATTCTGTTATGATTTTCACACAAATCCATTACTTAATAGTGTCAAAATTTACATAAAATAGTTTTTAAAACAAATATTATATTATTAATTGTTATTTTATTCCTAAAAATCTATGGTTCGGCCAAATGACATAGATAAGGTTATATATATTAATAATAAACAACTTGGGGTTCGTTTGGCTTGATATAGTAAGTTTATTAACCTTATAGTATAAGAAAACAAGAAGACACGGTAAAAGTTAAATTATCTAACATAAAGTTAAATCTAAATGATAAGGTTAAAATTGATACCTAAACTTGTATAAATTCTATTGGATGAGAGGCTTTCGACCCCTGCCCACTTTAGCTTCGAAATATAACAATTTGGAGCTATTAAAAACCGAATTTTACTTTATAATAAAAAAATATTTTCTGTTATTCCTAAGGTGCCCCTCTCCTCCCTTATAAAAGGGCACCTCCTCCACCTCTTCCTCACACCACTTTGAGCCTTCAAGATAGGCCACCCCTGCCAATTTCTTCTCTCCACTTCCCTAGAGACATCCTAGATGTCCTGGTCTTCTTCAAAGACTAATTTTAGTGACCTAAAAGAAGGTCTCAAAGAAGCACTTCAAAGAATAGGTAATGTCCGTTACCGATTCTTTCATCTTTATTTCTTCTTCCACTTCTTCTTCTTTAGTTGTTTCATTGTGAAGTAATAACATCAGTATCACTAATATACTGATATGTTATTATAAGTATGAAACAACCCTATTTCACCATCTATACATCCTACGGAAAAAGAAATCACCGCACGTGCGTACGTACGGAATACCGTCTCCACGCCGTGGTGTAATCTATTTTCCACCACCACCTTACTTGGATGTGTATAATGGTGTAAATAATGACTATATATGACTATTATAAATTGATATTGATTCTGAAATAGTATACATACACTCCAATACAATTCCACGATCATAGAAACGATATCATCACTCGTGCGTACGTACGGAATACCGTCTCTACGATGTGACGCGACTCGTTCTACATGATCTTCATTGCATAATGATTATATAAATGAATTGAATGAATAAATATGATATATATTACACTAATACCATTCTGGAAATGATGTATCTATAACATAATGATAAGAATAAGAATTTATTCGACAAAACATGCATAAGAACAAAAAGTTATAAACACCCGAATAACAAGTGGAAATGAAATATTACTACTAAGAAGATAAGATTATGACCATATATGATATCATAACAAGAATTATGATTCTGGAATTAGTAAATAACATTATTTAAATCATTATACAGGAGGATCGGACACTTTCGAAGAAAATCGGACCAAAGGTAAGGGAAATATCACAATCTCATTTTTATCCGAGATTGTTTATACTTTAGTATTTACTGGGGTGTATTTTATCATCCAAATCCATGTTTCCCCAATAATTAATATTATTTCCATCCACCTACAATTTTATAAATCAAATTTTACCCTTTGGTGAGTTTTTAGTAAAGGATATGAAAGGAATCTTTTGTCGTTTTTCGTACGAGGTACTTTTTGACTTTTCCGACAAAAGTACGAAGAAAGCTTTTTTTAACTTATACGGCATGAATGGATTTTTAAAAAATTATTTCAAAGAAGATTAATTTACAACTTTTAATTTTTATTTTTAATCAAATTATTCTAGCTATAATTTTATGAAATGTTAAGAAAGGAAAAGTGTTTTTGAAGTAGAAATGATATTTTCTTCAAGAATAGAGTTCAAGTGTTTTCTCAAAATTATTTTCCATCTAAGATAATAAAGGGTTATGTTTCTATCCATATTATAACATGGATTTTATTATGTTGTGATGGAAATATTTTTATGAATTCCTTTATCATATATGAATTGTTTTATGATGTCATGTTGTTTAAGAATCCCATTTTTATTACATGGGTTATACTATGATGTATGGTTTATGATTTTGTGGCCACATTAGAATGGTATCATTATGAGATGGGTGGGACCTATATCTCCCTCCAATTCATTGGGTAAGGATTTTATATCTTATGAGATAGACATGACTGGAACGGTAGGTTATACCGGTTCAGTGAAACAGGACTGAAACGAGGAGTGAACTCGGTTCAGAAATGGAATTTGTCCACTAAGATAGTCTTGGAAATGAGTCTTGACTAATAAGAAATGATTCTCTATGATTATGTGTGTATGACACAAAGTTTCATGATTTATGTTATGATTATTGAGATTCCATTTCACTACTATGATTTATCCCATGTTAAGAAATTATGCTCTCTTTTGCAGGTTAAGATTTCCAAAAGTTATGTTTTTATGAATATGATGTGATTGATATTTCTTTTATTTACCCATACTGAGCAGTTGAGCTCACCCTTTTGTATGTTTTCATTCCCCAGGTCAGGAAGAAGGTTATTAAGTAAGATATTCCAAAAGGGACTATATATATGATGAAATAAATGGGAGACAATGTAGAAGCTTTATGAACCAGTTGTTTATGTTTCCCAGTTTCTAAAGACACTATACCTATACGGTCCTTTCGTGGTTTTGTTATATGATGTAATAAGTACGCTTCAATTTTGAAGTATTAAAAATGTATGTAAAGAATGGTTCGTTATAGTGTTTAGTTATGTGATCATCAGAATGAAGTGATATTTCAAAAATATTAGTTTTTGTGAAGATCATTAAATATGGATGTATATTAACAAGAGGACAATAAAAAACGGTAATTTGTTTCATATTGGGGGTATTAAATTTCATTTTATTTATGCATTAAATAATACAATCAATTTTGGAATTGAAGACTTTTTCATCATGGCTAAAATTACATTTTTAAACACAATTATTTGGAAAAGTTTCATTATGTTCATAAGTTGAATGGAGAGATGAATTTAGTGTGTTCCACCAATAAAAAATTAATCTTTGAGAATACACTACACAAGAGGGTTGCTATACAATCTAGCCATACATTAATGAAAATTCACTCTGATATTTTTGGTACTAGGAAGAATGAGTCAAAAAATGGAGATAATTATTTTATTTTCATTATTTATGAATAAAACCAAATTACATGGATAATGTTTCTAAAACATAAATAATTGTATTTTTAAATGATTAAAAGGTTCGAGAGAATTTTAGAAAAAGTGTGTGGTTACTCTTTGATAAAAATGAAACTAACAATAGTCATAAGCATACCAGTGGAATATTTTATGAAAATATTATAAAACATATCATTCATCATGAACACAATTATCTACAGACTCCATATTAAATGGTTTCTCTAAATGAAATACTATATGTCTAGTGGATATGTCTCAAAATATAATTTTATGAAATAAAAAATATCATTATTTATGGAGACAACCCATTGGTGTAGTGGTTTTAATTCAAAATCATTGTATTTATAGTAAAAACCCATTAATATCATCACATGAGATGTTTTATTACAAATATTTAATGTTTTAAATATTGTATAGTTTTTTAAACACCTTTTATTATCAATGTATATGGTTAATATCTAGGAAAATATCAATGAAGTGGTGTTTATTGTACCTCCCTTGGTTCACCAACCAATGAAAGAGAATACCATTGTTATAAAAAAAGATAGGGAATATAATTTTTTTAAGTGAAATTGACGGAACCCATAAAAAAGTGAACTGTTATGAATTAAGGATGTTTAAATATGACGACGATGAATCAGTTCTTTTAAAAAATGTAAATCATTAGATAATTTTTATGGTAGTTAATATAATCTAGATGATTATGTTTATTCTTCAAATTCAAGCGATAAATAAAAATCATGTCCACGTCATCACTTGTTTAGGAAGAAAGTATAATTAAAAAATATAATTGGAAATCATGGACAACAGATTCAAACTAGAATAACATTGAGGACATATTATCATATAATATTTCTCTCTAATGTTGAACATTAAGACATGGAATATGTAAGGTACAATCTAGAGTAGGATAATGAAATTAATTAAGTGATGGGTCGTATTGTAAAGAACAGAACATGTGAATTGGTACCCAAGAATAAATAAAATATTATTATTGGTTAAATATCGGTGTTCTGAAATAAGATGATTGAAAAAAGTGAATTATTAATAAATAATGAATGATTATCGTGTAAATGATGTTCACTTGTTTAAAGAGGTGACATTGATGAAACCATCAAACATGTGTCAAGACCTGAATCCCTAATAATTGTTCTTGATTTTGAAGATCAACAGAATTTAAAAAAAATCAAAATATAAGTCAAGTCATAATTTTTAAATGGTGAATAAGAATTGGATGTATTTATAGAACAACTATAACATCCCTACCTAAATCATTTGGTCCGAGTCGGAATGCCACATGACTTCATACATGTCACCTCATACAGAAGTGGTTGCCAACAAATAGTGAGGGTATGGGTTCATAAATGGGGAAACTCTACCTCAAATATCTAGTCATAGGATATATAATAAACAATAAAAAATATAACAAATAATCAGAGTAAACATGAAGAAATGAAAACATGTCATATATGTAATACAAAAAAACTCTCATAATTTGCAAGAATTTCAAATGAAATAAAATAGCTAAATTAAATAAATAAATAGAATAATAATGAGATTCCATCATGGTATACTACTACCCAATGCTCCTATTCCCATATATTCACTTTAAGACCCCTTCCCTTCTCTATACCCCTCATATAATCTATATGCTCCTCAAAATTCCAGAGTAGGGTGTCAGTAAATGACTCAGTTTGACACCACATATTCCCACCTAAACTTGTGTGATCAAGAATAAAATTGTATTATATAATAAAATAATGTGTAACAATAATTTAAAATAGTCCTAATTTAGTGTCCTTGGGCTATCTAATCTGCCACAACCCTCATTTGTACCATCTTTGGTTATATAATATATGGATAATTGAGGTGTCAGTTAAATAAAAAAATTTATGTAAGGCTTATGATTCATGCTTCATAGCATCATTTGATCATGATTCTCAGCATTAATTATACCTAATAATATTATATTCTCTTTACATTAAAAGGATTGAGATCTAATAATCATCCCTTATTCAGAGAGTGACATAATATGGATTGAGAGATAATCACCATCCCTTAGCCATCGAAACATATACTGGGGACTGATATCTATTATGTTTCCCACTGCATTTGAGTAATATAATGGGTATTGGGAGCTAATCAGTATCCCTTCTTCATTTAATGTAAAATATGTATCGTTAGGTACTCATCACCCATTTTTCATTTAGATCAATATATGACATCCCCATTAAATCATCGTATACCTACCTCATGTATCGGTCCCTCATTAACACTCTCACAAGTCATGCACACTCCCCCTCTAATGGATAACATGTCAAATTGTTTTCCTATATTGGGATCTAATAACACTACCACAAGGCATAAATATTGTGGCATGATACATGAGAATTCACAACATATCATCATATGCAATGTATCACACACAATTCATATGATCAAACATAAAACCAAAATAAAAAGCTACAAGTACTCTTGGTATTATGTGTAACATAGGATTTTCAGGTCTACAAACACACCCATATGAGATCATAATCAATAATGGTCATCAAAACAAGTCTACATATATTCATATTAATGTAAATCAATTGTAAATGAGCCCAAAAGGTTATTGATCTTCCTAAATCATTGTTTTTCGATGTGCAAAGGTAGTAATAAACCAGTCAAGATCCCTATAGATGATCATATTATCAAAAGCATTAACATTTCAATGCTTGAGGTTCATCCAGGATTCCTAGAACAAGAGACTATTTTTTTCAAAAAATAAATCACATGTGATAAAGTATTCAAATTTCATGATAATATTAAAATTATCGTTTAATGAAAATATTACATGGGAAAATATATTTACCATTCCTCGATAATTTTCAAATTATCCATTAGGTAAAAGAATGTGCTCGTTATATTATAATTTTATAATATATTAAATATTTTTTGGTACATTTTAATGAAATTATCCCTTGATTATTCTATGTGATAACCCATTGATAATTTATATTCCATAAATTATCTTTTGATGAATTAGATAATTATCTGATGATAATTCCGATAATCTTTCCGAGTGATAATTACCTAATAATTATCCTTTATTAAAAGAATAAAATTATCAATAAAATTTCATTGTGATTATACTTTGATAATTTTAATAATTAATATTTTGATATTTTTATCTTAAATTATCATTTAATAACTTGGTGGAATAATAATTGATAATCTAATATAATTATCATTGGATAATGATAATGATTATCTTTTAATAAAATTTATATTTAAATTATTGGTCATAATTTTTTATATAGAAAAACATTGTTTATTTTTATTTTAAATTTTCTATTAAATATGTGAACAATCATATTTAAAAAAACATTGCTTCCTTTAAAACAAAAAATGTATTTTTATTTCTGGACATCGATATGAACCCAATGGAACAGACAACACATCAATATGATTTTTAATGAATTATAAAAGATAGATGTTTTGGAGAGATAATTAAAATCTAATAATGTAACATGCCTCACATTGGAATAGAATCCCTCACACTGTGGTCTCTTGGAAGAAAAGGTACCTGACGTAGATTAATTGCTTCACCGATTATAGAAGGAGTATCCCAGACTCATATGGTTAATTACAATAAGGATAATCTAGGTATTTATTATAGTCTGAAATCTATTTAGGGATTTTTAATTTGAAAAATTAAATCATTATTTTTAATCTATGAAACACCAAACTAATCAATAAAGAGTGGTTTATTTATCACATTTAACGCATTTCAGTATTTAGTCTGTAAAAAACACACTTAATTGAAGCATTTAAATTTCATTTATCTGTTAATGGTGGAAACATCCATTGGAAGAAGAATAACTGAATTTTTATTTAGTTTTTTTAACAAATAAAATAACATATTTATTTATTTAATATTTTAATTAATTAATTAATTTAATTGGTGATATGACCAAATTCCTACTGTGCACAATAGGTATAAACCTCCTAGTGTAAAGCCCACTTTTAGAACCCAACGGAGGTCTCATATTTCTAATAAGACACACGACTAGGGAGATATTAACTATTTATTATTTTAATATTTGATTAATTAAATAATTGAAAATAAAAAGTACTTTATGGTGTGTAATGTTATCAAACACCCAATTCTCATAAATGTTATACTCCATCTTGGGTAAACACCATGTTTCAGACGAGTAGGTGGTCTCATATTTCTTATATAATGCCTTATTTTGGAGATATGAAATTATTTTCAAAAAAAATATAATACAAAATATTAAATAAATTATTTTTCATGAGAGAAGCCTCCAAATGTCTGATGACAAAAAATTTTATTCCCATAAAAGCTTAAAAACTATATCCTAGATGTAATTAGGGTCTCATATTTCTAATAAGATACCCCATTTTCGGGTTTTTCAATTATTTTGAACTAATTGTGTTCCCTTACTATAATATATTTAATATTTTATTCTGTATTCTCCATGCCTTTACTGGCCTTGATATCTCACACCATCATATCTTATAACTCCAAAAATATTTTCTTGAATATTCCAAACTATTAATTAGGCTTTTACCATTATGAAAATCATTTAACAAATTTATTATGTTATTTTCATTGATAATTCATTTTTTTCAATTTATATAATTATAATTTCTCAAAATGAGGGTTTTATTTCCATTATAAAAATTTTAATATTATTATTCTCTCCCTCTAAAGAATTATCATTCTTGAGAAAAAACCTTATCGTTCTTCATTGAAAAAATTAGGCCATTGAGGTCAATCATTAGACTCACATTCCGACATCACATCCAAGATCTCTCCATGTTGTCACCGAATTTGGACTACTGGTATCATGATTCCCCCCACCACATTCAAAATTCAATCTATAATCTATGTTGGATTCTCCTCATAAGATCTATTTGTCTCTGGATAAACTTCCTCAAAATCTATAACTTCTGCTTATTAGGGTATGTACCTCTAATGTTGTGAAACGTGGAACACATCTTGCATACCTCAATATAAAGAAGGAAGGTAAAGAAAATATCATTAATTCCCCTATCCTATTTGTGATATCCAAGGGTCCAATAATTAGGTGATACATTTCTCTACTTCTAAAAACAGTTCTATAATCAATGGGTCACTATAATGAAAACCTGACCTCCCACAATGAACTGATAGTGTCTTCTCCTATGGTCGGTATATGATATATGCATACTTTGAGTTTTGATTAATCACTTTTGTATCAGGTGAACTCTCTAAGTAGTCTTCTGAACCATACAGGGCCCAACAACAGCTACCTAACCCACCTTAGGCCAACAGAAGGGTGAGTAACATAACCTTCCATAAGATCCCCATCAGGTTCCATCTAGATTGTGTCTTAACAACTCTTATTACATGAAAATTAAATTAAGTCCATGTGATAAACCCATGGTCTGCCTTGGTCCAGCATGATTGATCGAATTACATCCACCAATATGAATATAGTCTTTTCAGATAATCTGTCTATATGATGATGGTGTTCTTTACTTAATATCAGATGAGTCCCTAGGTATTTTTGTAATTCATGCAAAATGTGATATAAAACATGCATATCAACCGAGAAGCTTTGACTCAAGTTATGTCTCATTGAGTGGAGATATATTGAAGGATATTTTGGTTCATATTGAGAAAATTCTCACTAAAGAGATAGTGTGATGAAAACAATAGTGCTCAGACCATGGATTATAGATCCCTGTAATGTGTAGGGTTGTTATTTTCATGGGTTCATATATATCAAGAACCATAGGATACTACCTCCAGTATTTGAATCAACATTGCTCCTCAAAAAACAATTGATACATCATAGTACACTACATAAGTGATCCTAGGATCAAGGGGTTAAAGTACTAGAGGTTTCATATATCATCCCTTTATATCAATGAAAGCCTCTTCTCCCTGGTCAAACCATAGTAATTTAACTACCTTCTTTATCAGTTTTATCAAGGGTTCTAATAATCAAATGATGTCATAGAGAAACTGTCGGCAATATCTGGCTAAAACTAGAAAGCTTATAATATCAAACTCATATCAGGGATGTGTCCCAGACGTGACTTCCTCAATGATATTTGGTTTTACTGATAGTGTAGTCTCAAATACAACATTTCCTAGGAACATCACCTCTTTATTTCAAAAGTCACTTTTTGATAGCATAACATAAATCCTTTCTACTCGAAGGGTACTTAAGGCTATCTCTTGGTGGATAGAATGATGCTCTTATGTTAGAGAGTATATAAAGATGTCATTGACAGACACTAGGACTAAATATTCTTTTTATGGATGAAAGATCTTGTTTATGAGGGAAATGACCATTTCTGGTGCATTATTCATACCGAACAACTTTACTAAATACTCATATAGTCTAAATATTCTCTAAAACATTATGTTCCAAAAGTCCACCTCCCTAATTAGAAGATGGTGATATCTTGATCGATGATCAATCTTAGTGAACCTCTAGGATCACCATAGTTGATTGAAAATATAATTGATTCTTTGCAATGGATATCGGTTCTTCACCGTCACTAGTAGGGAAAATAGGTGCAATTGTCATGAGCTTAGTATCAACAAAATTTTTAGTCTAACCAAGTAATTAAGAGGTTAATGATTCCCAAAAATATTACAACCCAATATTTATCATCCTAAGAACCTATGATGCTCTAAATGGATGAATAATACAAGAGTTAAAAATATTGGAATTTTGATTCATTGTACTAAACTCCTATTCCTATGATAGACACTAATTGAAAGACATTTGTTTTTATTTCCCCTACATTATAAACCATAAAAAAGGTGTGAGATAATTTTAAATTGAACTCTTAAACATGTCTAGTGGTAAAACTAAAACATCCTCCCATGAAAAAGTGTTTCATCCAGCATCAATAGTAGTTTTTTAAACTCTATCATGGCAACATATTATGTAATGTGATGAAAAATTAATTTAGAAAAGAAACATAGTAATTTCGGTAAACCCTAATCAGTATGTGGGATCACCCATGGATATCCTAACCAATCTATAGGATTACCCATGATTAAGATAGTATTATACTGGTAAACTAAGGCATACCCCTCCTAGAATTACCAATTGTTTCTACCCCTATACATTTGTCATAGTCAACCTATATATACAAACACTATATTTTTCTCAGTTCAATTAATTAATAACAATAATTATATATCACGCACCATGAGAACATATATATATCACACAAATAGAAACTATACTGAATAGATAACATGAATCCCTTCAATTAATTAATGGTCTACTATGTTTCATAATAATAGATATATATATATTTTATGTGATCCAAAATCCCTAATCATGAATAATTAACACATAAAAACTCTCATAAATTAAATATAAAATTAAGTGAGTCACCCAATTTGATTTTAATGAAAGGTAGTAGAAAAAAAAAATTTACCCCCACTTTATGGAAACTTTGAGGCCCACTAAGCAATGTCGGCCTAGCACTAATACAGTCCCCATGCTTGAGTCCCAATGTATTATATCTTATCAAACATGTCCTAACCCCAAGATAATAAAAAGTTAGTTTATCCACACATCAAATAACATTTTTAACATCCTAACCTGAATTATATAGTCCAATCTAAAATTCCATGTGAACTCGTGGAAATCTTCCCATATGAAAATGGATTCAAACTATTAAAGAGGGTCTGAGTCCATCAATGGGGAGAATATACCCTCACTATAATTTCATAGGATCAATAATAAACAATAATAATATTTATTAAATAAAGAGAATAAACACTTGGAAAATCAAAGATGACATACATGTAATTCCAATAAAGAATGTGTTGTAAGTGCAATGAAAGTCCAAAAGAAATAAAAAAATAAAAAAAATAAAAAAAATAAATAAATAATGGATCTTGAAAAGTATTTCCCAATTTTCTAATACCTCCACAATCATCAACTCGTATATCTAACTTAGGTCTCTTTCCCTTCACCAGATTCCTAATGCAATCTACAAGTGCGTCGAAATTCCTAAGTGGACACAACCAGTGCATCCTTAACCTTATACGCTCAAGTATAAAAGTTTATTCCACTTTAAAATAATGTGTAAAAAATAAAAAAATATATTAAAAACTAGTCATTCATGCAATAACCTAGCTTCCACATCCCTCGACCACGCCTACTTCAATTATATGAATGATGGATAATGAAGATATCAGATGAATCAAAGACTGGCGACACGGCTAATGAATCATGCTTCTATTCACCGTGTGATCATAAAACATGAAATTAATTATCAAAAGAATATTATGTTCTATTTTTATTAATTATCAATATCTAATAATTATCTTTTATTCATCGAGTGACATAATAGAGAACAATATCTAATCAGAATCCCTTAGTCAGGGAAGTATATTCTAAGGACCAAATCTAGTTAGTTTCCCTTTGTTTTCGAGTAACATACCAGGTATCAAGAGACAATACACATCCAATGTTCTTCTAATTTGTACTAGGGATTTAGATTTAGTCATCATACCTATTAATTTGATTCCATCACATAAAATCCTAACGAAAATTTGTTCTCCTTCCCTAAGAATCATTCCGACATCATAACTGACTTGAATCATGCACACTTCCCCTCTAAGGGCTAACATGTCATGACCCATCATAACACATCATCATAAGTAAAGTATCACACAGAATATTGGTGATCAAACATCAAACAAGATTAACAAGCTTCATGTACACAGGTCATCATGTGTAACAAAGCGGTTCTTGGGATTAAAACACCCACATGAGATTATAATCAATAATGGTCAACAAAACATTTCTAAACAAAATCATATTAATGGAAATTGTTTGCAAAAAATCCCAAAAGGTTTATTAACTTCTTGTGTAAAATATAATAATTTTGAAAATGTGGTAATAAACCATTCAAGATCTCTATTCTTGATGATATTTTCAAAAAAATTAACAAATAAAAGCTTGTGGTTCATCCTGGATTTATAAAAACAAAAAATATTATTTTCTTTAAAAAAAATATAATATATCACATATGATTTAAAATTCAATATCCATAGTCATTTTCAAATTATCGTTTTAAAAGCATTGCATATGATAAAATTGTTATCTTTCCTTGATAATTTTAAAAATATCTATTAGTTCAAATATTTTTCTTAGTAATTTACCCTTTGATAATTTATTAATTATCATTTGAGAAATATTAAATATATTATCCATAAAATATTCCACAATATTATCACTCGATTATTTTTATTCCATAAATAACTTTCGATTATTTACATAATCATACTATGATAATTCTGATAATCATTCCAAGTGGTAATTACCTTATAATTCACCATTATTAAAATATTGATATTATCAGTTACATTTCCTTGAAATTATATTTTGATAATTTTGATAATTCTTATATTGATAATTTGGTTCGAAATTATCATTTAATAACCTAGTGAAATTATCATTGATAATTTAATGAAATTAACATTTGGTAATTATATTGATTTTCCTTTGATAAAATGTATATTTCTATCCAAGATAATATTTTTTTAAAGAAAAACCTTTGGTATTTTTATTTTAATTTATTTATTTAAAATGAGAAAAAACATAATTAAAAACACCTTTTCTACCTTCAAAACAAAAAATTGCATTTAGTTTTTGCTCATCGATACTAACCAAACATTACTAGAGGCACACCAATATGATTTTTTTAAATAGTTGCCGAAGGTAGTTGTTTTGTAACATAATAATAATAATAATAATACATACAATAGAAAAATGTGGGCACCTCACTTTTGAATGGAATCCCACTATATGGGAAGCTCTTAGATGAATAGGTATCTAGTGTGGATCAATTGCTTATCAAATTATGGAAGGAGTATCCCAGACTCAATGGTGGAATTGTAATTAGAATAAACCGGGTATTTATATGTATCTGAAATATGTTTCTTTCTTTTTAAAAATTTTACAAATTAAATATTCCATGTTAATCTATTAAACATAGATCTAATAAATTCATATTTTTTTATTTATCCCCTTAATTGTTTTCTTGTTTTAATTAGCTAAAAACAACTTAATTGAATATTTAAATTTCATCCACCTGTTTGTGCGGGAAATGACCATGGGAATATGATAAACCTGATTTTAGTATAATTTTTATAAAAAAGTCAAATTAATTAAATAAATTTTCTATCATATTATGAAATTAATGAACTTAATTAAACAACTGACCAAACATGTACTGTGCACAAAAGATATACAATTTTTAGGATAAACCCAACGTTCTGGACTCAACGGTGGTCTTAGAGTCATCATAAAAATCACTGTCTAAGAGATATTAATTATTTAGTATTTTAAAAAGTGATAAAAAATTATTAAACATAAAAAGGTTTTTATCAAATTAAATGTTATAAAACTCCCGATGTACAAAAAAATTATACCCCATCAAGGGTAAATATCACCTTTCAGACCTAAAATTTGTCTTATATTTCTCATAAAATAAATGGTTTAAGAGACATTAATTTATTTTTACAAATAATATAATAAAAATTATTAAATAAATTATTTTTCATGAGTGAAGGCTCCAAACATCTGATGCCTAAAATTTTTATGCCCCATCCATGGTAAAAAAATTTATTAGACCTAACTTTTTTCTCAAATCTCTTATAAAATTTACCATTTTTTGAGTCATTCAATTATTTTTAATAAATTGTGTAAACATGCTTAATATTTTTATTATTTTTATTTTTTCTTTGTTGAGTCTTCACAGGCATCGAAAATCATGCACCATCTTAGAGTCCAACTCTAAAACTATGTGATTGAATATTTTAGTTTTTAAAAATGGATTTATCCCAATGAAAATAATTTGACACATTTATTATGATATTTTGGTTGATAGATCATTTTTCACATAAAAAGCATAATTTATCAAAAAGAATGGTTTTTGTTACCTTTTTAAAATATAGAATGTTACAATTCTACTCATAGACTAACATCTCATCCTCAAGAAGTTTATTGGTTGTCTTACATGATCAAATAAGGCCATTAAACATAAAAATTAGAATCAAATTCCTATGTCTTTTTATGTATTTTCTCATGCTTCCTCTAAATTTGGACTAGTGGTACTATCTTTCCTCAAAATATCATCTTTCTTCGATCAATATTCTACCCAGGATGCTCTTAATACGACACTTTGGCCTCTATATCATCTTCATTACAATAAATAACATGCACAGGGTTGAGTATGTACCTATGATTCTGTGAAAAATAGAACACATCATGCATACCTTGATAGGGAGAAGGGAGATCTCAATGATAATTCATTTCCCCTATCTTTTTTTTTGTGATCTCTAGGGGTCTAAAAAATTGGTTTTCTAGATTTCCCTACTTATCCAAACCCTTTTGTACTAATCTATGAGTCACTCTCATGAAAAATAGATCTTTTACAATGAATTTTTAGGGTATACTCCTATGGTTAATATATGATCTTTGTCTTGTATGACTAGTGACAAATCAATTCCATATCGGCTACACTCTCATGGAGGTATCCTAAAGCATAGTGGGGCCAACAACTGCTGCCTCACCATCATAATTCCAATAGAGTGTTGATTTAAATGTCCTCTGACAATTACCCTAATAAGGATCCATTTGAATCATGTTGAAATAATTGTTATTATATGAAAACTCATTCAAGAATATGATCTCATCCAATTCTCTATTGAGGTCAATAATACAATAATGAATCATATCCTCCAATATATATACAGTGTACTAAAATTTTATCTCGGTCTGATGATAGTATTTGTTGCGCAATCTTAGAAATGTCACTAGGGAATTTTTTAATCCATTAGAAAAAACATTTCAAGAAATGTGCATCTCAGCCCATCACATTGTTAATGTGTTTAGGTCTCCTTTAGAGAAGTCATAGATATGGATAACCTGGTTCATATAAAAAAAATATCTCTCAAAATAGATGGTCTCATGAACACATTAGAGTGTAGTCCATGTATTCTGTCTCCATTTTTTGTGGTGTGATATCTTTCTCACGGGTTCATAGTTGTCGATAACCATAGTCTACAACCAGCTCTTTGTGCATCATCACTTCTCCCTGACCAATTCCTGATGTGTCATAGTACAATGCATAAATAATCCTAGGAATAGATAGTAATAATAATAGATGAAAGAACCCAGTTCTTATTTTTGAGGTAAGGTTTTATTCTTTTCCCTTTTTCTTAAGTGCTTTTTATAAAATAAGGAAAATGTGGAAAATCCCAAATTTTGTGGGTTCACACCGTGTACTTTTCCACATGTCGTGTACTTTGGCCGTGTGGAATGAGTACACAGGGTGTGTAGCCTTATTGGTGATAAATGGTGTAAAAACTTACTTCACACCGTGTACTTAGTATTTACATGTTGTGTAACCAGTCGACAGGTGAACGGTAAGGCGGTGGAGGCATCCACCAGCAGAGAAATAGTACACACCGTGTAATCATGAATACACACCATGTAATCATGTCGATGGATGAACAATGTCATGGTGGAAAGAAGCCACCAGAGGAACAGTTTAAAAAAATGAAAAGTACACGACGTTTACTTGAGAGTACACACCGTGTAGTTTTTTTGTTTCACATAAAATTGGAAGTAGACTCCTCATTCGGCAGATTATGCTTTGACTTCGTTTTGTAGCCGAGAGTGGAGGTCGGAGCTTCGTAGATCTCCCGATCGCACACTGGGAATCTGAATCCTTCTCTGATAGTCTCGATTGAACCACGAATGTGATTTCTTCCCTCTCCTTATGTGTTTCATACCAATTATATCTCATATTAATGTTATTTGAGTTTTAATGAGTGAATGTTTATCCCAGATCTAAATCATCCTTGGAAGATTCAGGAGTTGTTGTTCATGTATACCATTCAGAGATGATCGAAGTAGGTGGTCTGATGTTTATTCTCAACTGTATTGTTGAAATTGTGTACTGTTGTGATATGATCCCATGGTTGGGGTGACGTATAGCCGAGGCCTTTTCTGAAAAGATATATAAAAATGCCACGATAATCTAATGACAAGTTAAAACTACTGTTTGGGATCAATTCTTGGATCTAAGACCACCCCGGGGGTGCGTTCCTCTATTAAGCCATTTATCCAAGAAACCCGAGTGTATTCCATGATTATATTCTGAATTTATTTTACTTGAGTGAATGTTTATATAAATTTTTGTTTATTCTTTGGGGTTGACCCGTTTCTTTATCTTGAGGGTAGTGTTTTATTAGCCTGTGGGCAGTGTTATATTAGCTTATGGGCAGTGTTTTTCTTAGCATGTGGGCAGTGTTTGGTTGGCCTGCGGTTAACCTTTTTTTATGCAAGTGGGAAGTAGTATCTGTTCCTGAGGGAAATATCATGTACTAATGAGGGCAATGATCGTTATGCCTGAGGGAAATAACCTACAGGTATTTGATTCTGTTTCCTGAGGGTAAGGATAGTATGTATGAGGACACGACTATTTAGAATATTCATTGTGGTGATTTTTCTATGTTGTACTTGCCAAGACGAAGAACAAGCTTGTAGGTGATAATTAATAATTAATATGGAAATGAAACTGTTAGTGATAGTTACTTTTGAGTACCTACAAGATTACTGCATTTATGTTTACACACTGTTGTTGCACATTTTCACTGAAAGTTGGGCACGGGCCTTAGGTGGGTGCCTACTGAGATTTATTTCTCACACCCTGTTTAGGTCATGTCTTCAGCCCAAATAGATTAGATTGCAGTAGGTGTTTATAGGGGCAAGGTACCCTATACAGGTACATGATTGTAGTAGAGGGGTAGGGGAGCATCGAACCGAGCATAAGCTTGCGATGCTGCTGCATTCTGTTCACTCTGTTTTGTTCTATTTGTCGTTCCCTATACATTGAGTTGTATTTTATTGTATTATAGTGTATTTTCTTTGGCTGCTTTCAAAAGGAATAGTGACTTGCTGCATTTTTACATATAACGGTTGGTTATCTTTTACTGCAGATGTTCATTTCTAGTTCATATTGTTTACTACTTCCGATGTTGTATGTTTATATTTATTTTTGTTGTGCTACTCTTTGAAAAATGAGAGAATAGTTTCTCCACTATTAGACCTAGACCCTCACTGCAAGTCAGTAGCCTCTGGCATTTGGTCAAATGTGCTTGAGGTCATGTGACCAACCATGTTCGAGGCACCCATTGAGTGGCACCCAGATCCCGGAGGTTATAAAGTTGTATTAGAGTAGTTCTTTTCATTGACATATTGTTTGGAGCCATAGTCAGGGATAGGAAGAAATAGGTACTTAGTAATAAACTCTACCCAGGAGTAGCCAACCCAAGTATAGGGAAAATCCAATTACCTTATGTCGCAATTTTTCTGATTTTTCAATTTTACAATTGATTTGATTTTCACTGTTGGTTGAAACACATGTTGTGTGCTATTTATATTTTTATACATGGGTTATATTAATTGGAATCCCAATGTGATGTGGGTATGCCATCTCATGAATCATTTAGGCACATGCTATAAATCATATGTCATGCATTCTTTCCATGCCATGTAGGTGCATTAGGAATTGCATGTTGTTGTGATAGTTATAGTGCTAGAAAAGCATGCTGTTGTGATATTTTTATTAATAAATACCTGCTATGTGATAGGGTATTTTTGTGTGAGGTTGTTGATAGGATGAATGTAAAACATTGGTTTTTTGGTAGTATGGTCCCTCAATAAGTAGAATTTGGTGGATCATAGATGAGTTACTTTGTTATTACATGTTTAAAATGCCAAACGTTGATTCGCAAGGAGTATGGGCCCTCATGGATCAGAATTTGGTACTTAGGTGTTTCTTCTATGTTTTCCTGGGTTCCAGAGTAGTTTATGGGGCTTACTATCCAAATAACCCAGCATACACGCTATGTAGTTCTAGGGACACACACTGTGTGTTCTTCTATTCAGGAAGATATGAAAACATTTTAGATATACGCCATGTACCCTAAGTACATGTTGTGTAGTCTCTTACCATGTCATAGGTCGTGTGGGAAGAGACATGGGATAGGGTAGTTTTAAGGGGAACACGCCATGTACCGGTTGTAAACGTCGTGTAGTATTGAACCGGTATCCGCCCATGTAACTAAAAATAAGGACGTTAGAACCATAAGACATACCCGATGTGTCTACCTTTAACACACCGTGTAGTCTGACCCAGGTATTCGGCCATGTCACTAATAACACTGGTTAGTGTTATCTTTCCACATACACATTGTGTGCCTGTGGGACACACCATGTAGTTTTGTTTTAGAAGAGTCATGTGGCTTAGCCATGTAGAAGGACTCGGGCAGGGAAAGAGAGTTCATGTACACGCCTTGTATTCATAAAACACGCCGTGTGTTTGGGGTGTTACACGACTAGTTCTAGCTAGAGTACACACCCATTTGGATGGAATGTAATAACATGAATTTTAGTATGTATACACGCCATGTAGTAAAGTTTTTTAATAATTAATTCATTCTTTCTCCCATTGCCTTCTTGGTCTCCTCATTTTCGGTCTATGATAATCTTGATCTAAGGTGTGCGTTTGACCTAGTATATTCATGCCACCGAGACGACCACCAGTTGTTCGCCAAGAGAGCGGTGATGACTTTACTCCAGAGGTGGAAGGCCATTGGCTACCAATGGAACCTCTAGCAGTGCAAGATGCGGTGTCAGCCGTTATACTAGACACATGATTGGATGTGTAGTTCTATGAAGGATTCATGAAGTTCAAGTAGACCATCCAGGGTGCACCTCCGGTTTCCACATCTATGGTAGAGATCACTTTTATCTTCTATAAGTAGCTGATACCTATGTTTTCTGTGGATAGAGGACCGTAGGCAGCGGAGTCATGGCTAGATTTGATGCAGATGATATTCGAGCATTTGGAGACGCCTCCAGGGAGGACGTTCAAGCTCGCTACATACATGTTGTGTGATTCCTCCAAGAGGTGGTGGGATGTTACCATCCAATCTGACCATCACTAAGACATGGAGTGAGAATACTTTCAGGTAGAATTCTATGTCTTCTTCTTCTTCCAGGATATGCTGAGGCAGATCGAGCTCGAGAGTTCATGAATATGTAGTAGGGCGCTATATCAGTGATGGATTATTCTGCTCGCATCACTAAGATTCAGCGTTTTGCACTTGTTCTGGAGGGTGATGAGGAGTTGAGGAATAAACGCATTGAGGATGGTCTTCGGTGTGGCATCCGAGCACTGGTAAATGTTTTCAGGTTGCCTACCATACAAGCTATTGTGAAACAAGAATTTATTACTGATCGGATCCTACGGGAATCTAATAATTGGGGTTCTGTGCAGACTCTCCATGCGAAAGCAAGACCAACAGCTTCATAATAGTCAGTAAATTTGGCTATATCAGGGCGTGCATGCAGAGATGGTGGACGTGGTCGTGGTAGCTAGACACCAAGATATTTGAGGCAGTAGGGCAGGTCAGCTCAGGGTAGCTAGGCTTTGTCATGGGGCTGCGACACTAGGCAGGCTTATGCAGTGCAACAGACCTGACAAGAGCTGCATCCCAGACCTTCCACTATAAGAAGTACTATTCTGGTTGCTTCTGGTTTATCTTATGCAATTTTCAATACTAGTTCTACACATTTTTTATATATATGGCTGTTTTGGAGATCCTTGGGCTCTGTGTTTCTTTTTATTTTGAGGTTATGATGCTAGACACTTTGTAAGGGAATATAACGCCTCTTGTGCGTCAGTGTAGGGAGTTACCCCATGATGATGGTGGGTTTCACTTTCTATGGGACCTCTATGTCTTAGATATGATTACCGATGACTTCATTAATGGGATGGAATGGTTGGTACCCTTTTGAGCCTTTGTGGATTGCTGTCATCACAATGTAATTTTGACGACACTAGACCGTATATTTTCAATACAAGGGAGAGTGGGATGTCCATGAGAGCCGAGTTGGACCTGAGAATTGTGGGCGATGCTGAGTGGCAGGCCAGATTGCGACCTTATATCTGGACGACTGGGGTGCGTGTTAGAAGGATTTCATTCCAGTAGTTGATTGTTTCATGGATGTCTTCCTGGACGTCTTTTCAGGTCTTCCTCCAGAGTGAAAGGTGGATTTCTGTATTGAGATTGTGCCAGGATCATCACTAGTGTCCATTCCTCATTATAGTATGGATACACCAAGGATGCAGGAGCTAAAAAGGAAATTAGTGGAGTTACATGGAAAGGGTTTTGTCTGACCTAGTAATTTTCATTGGGGTTCATCGGTTCTCTTTTCGAAGATGGAGGATGATACCCTCAGACTCGGTGTGGACTATCGGAAGCTAAACCAGCTGACGGTTAAGAACTGATATCCCTTAGCGAGTATTTATGATCTCTTTGATCATATTCAGGGAGCATGAGTGTTCTCTAAGAATTACTTGACATCAGGATATCATCAGTTACATGTTAGACCATCGTACATACCACTTACAACTTCTCGGAGCAGATATAGTATACACGAGTACTTGATTATGTCGTTCGGACTCATGAACGCGCCAGTAGGTTTTATTGCTATGATGAATCGTGTGTTCCATTTTTATCTGGATTCTTTTGTGGTAGTATTCATGGATGATATCTAAGTTTACTGTCACACTCGACATGACAATGGCACCCATCTTGAGATCGTACTGAGTACACTGATAGAGCATTTTCTATATGCTAAGCTCTCCAAGTTCCACTTTTGGATGGACAAAAATCACTTATTGGATTATATTATCTCAGAGTTAGGATTTTTTGTAGACCCATAGAAGGTGAGAGCAGTTGTTTCCTGGGAGAAGCATAAGAACATGTTTGAGATACATAGTTTCTTGGGGCTAGCTGGTTACTAAAGGTCTTTTATATAGGACTTGTCCCACTTAGCAGCCTCGCTGCCAGGATTGACTAAGAAAGATGTAATGTTCATTAGGTCTGATTCTTGTGAGATATCCTTTCAGGAATTGAAGGGTAGGTTGATGTTTGCAGCAATCTAGATACTTCTAAAGAAAGGGAAGAGTTATACAGTCAATTGTGATTCATCAGGTATTGGGCTGGGGGTAGTGTTGATGCAGGGTGATCGAGTTGTTGCGTACGGGTCCCGGACGTTGAGGCCACATGAGAGGAATTACCTGGCGCATGACCTCGAGTTGGTTGCAGTTGTTCATGCATTGCATTGTTAGAGTCATTATCTTTTGGAAGAGCATTTTTTGGTTTTCACCAACCAGAAAAGTCTCATATACATCTTTACTCAGCATGAATAGAACCTGAGACAGAGAACATGGGACGAAAACCTTTAGTCTTTTGACTTTGAGCTTGTCAATACACCTGGTAATGGTAATGCAGTAGCTAATGCACTAAGTAGGAAGACTAAGACACAGGCAGTGCAGGAGGCCAGTGGTGAGTGGCAGCTTGTGGCTTTGTTCTCTAAGATGCATTTGGAGGTGCACGATAGTCAAGGGAAAACCTATCTTTCTTCATTATCTGTGACTTCTGCCCTCCTGGATAGATTGAGGATGAGACAAATATTTGATTCATAAGTCCTATTTCTATGGGAGTTGGTGGCTAGTGAGGACCCCCCCCCATGGATGGACAATAGGCTATTATGAGGTACTGCGTTTCCGTGGATGAGTGTGGGTTCCAGGGGATGTATTCGAGGAGATGATTTGAGAGTTTCATGCTTCAGCTTGGGAAATGCATCCCGGAGTTACCAAAATGTACCATGACTTGAGACATCACTATTGGTGGCCGGGTATGAAGAGGAGAGTAACTGGTTTTTTTATGAGTAGTTACACCTATCAGCAGGTGTAGGCAGAGCATCAGAGACCAGCCGGACTGCAACAACAGTTACCAGTTCCGGAGTGGAAATGGGATGATGTCGCAATGGACTATGTGACTGGGTTGCTGAGGTCACCTCAAGGCAGTGATGTCGTATGGGTTGCTGTGGACCGAAAAATAAAGGTTTCTCACTTTTTTCCGATCAAGGAGACCTTTGGTGTCAATAAGATCATAAATTTGTATATTTGAGAGGTAGTACGTATTTATGGGTTCCCATGTTCTACCGTTTATGATTGTGATGCCTACTTTATTTCTTGTTTCTGGCAAGGTTTCCATAGGTCACTGGGTACACAGGTGCTTCTGAGACTAGCTTACCACCCTCAGACAAATGGCCATTCAGAGCGTACGATACAGGTTTTAGAGGACATGCTGCGTGCATGCTTCTTAAACATTGGGTGCTCTTGGTAGAAGCATATACCCCTATTCTAGTTTTCCTACAATAATATTTTTTAGGTAACTATTGAGATGTCAAATTACGAGGCTTTATATGGTAGGCCATGTCTATCACCTTTGCGCTGGATGGAGGTAGGTGAGGTAGCATTACTGGGATGACATCTCATGCAAGAGATATCAGAACATCTCCAGTTGATTCAGAAGCAGATGGCTACCACACATTGTCATCCGAAATCTTATGATGATCTCCGTAGAAGGCCCTTGGAGTTTGTGGTCAGGGATCACATTTTCTAGCGTGTTTTGCCGAGGTTGGGATAGAGGATGATTAGGAGACAATGTAAACATTCACCGAGGTATGTGGGGCTATTTGAAATTTTGGAGGGAGTCGGGTCAGTTTTCTACCAGTTGCAGTTACCACAGCAGTACCGGGCCTTTCATGATGCCTTCCATGTATCTAAGCTATACCATTACCAATCAGATCCATCTCATGTTTTCCTGCACGAGGATTTTGAGCTTCAGGTCGATGTATCCATTGAGGAGCATCTGATTCGTATTGTTGATAGGAGCATGAATGTTCTATGAGGCCGGTCCCTTCCTCTCGTTCGGGTGATATGGAAGCATGGTCGTGTGCAGGAAAAAACCTTGGAGTGGGAGACCGACATATGTGGTTAGTGGGATGAGTTGTTCACATCTGTATCTTCACCGCACTTAGAAGGGAAATTCGGGGATGAATTGCTTTATGGGGGGATGTTTGTAAGAAATCGGTTCTTAATTTTTAGGTATGAGTTACTTCTTTTTGCGTTTTATTATGTGTTTTCGAGAAAACAATGAAAATGTGGAAAAATACCAAATTTTGAGGGTACACGCTGTGTAATTTTCCACACACCAGGTACTTTTCCCATGTGGGATGAGTACGGAGGGTGTGTAGGCTTGTCGGTGATACATGGTGTAAAACCTGACTACACGTTGTGTACATAGTATTTACACGCCGTGTAATCAGTTGGTAGGTGAAAAGTAAGGCGGTGGAGGGAGCCACCAACAGGGAAACAGTAAATGCCGTGTAATCAAGAATACACGCCCTGTACTCATGTCGAAAAATGAACAATGTCGCGGTGGAAAGAAGCCACCAGAGTAACAGTTAAAAAAAATGAAAAGTCCATTTTGTGTACATGAGAGTACACTTAGTGTAGTTTGTTTTTTTCTCTTAAAATGGGCAGTATCCTCCTCATTCGATAGAGGAGGCTTTGATTTTTTTTTGGAGCTAGGAGAGGAAGCCAAATCTTCAGAGATCTCATCACCGCAAACTGGGTATCCGAATCCTTCTTTGATGGTCTCGATTGAACTGTGCAGGTGAGTTATTCCCTCTCTTTGTGTGTTTCATACCAATTATTTCTCAAGGAAATGTTATTTGAGTTTTAATGAGTGAAATTTTATCCTAGATCTACGTCTTCCTTGAACGATTAGGGAGGCATCATTTACGTATACCGATCAGAGACGATTGAGGTAGCTGGTCTACTGTTTATTCTTAACTGTTGTGTTGAAATTGTGTACAATTGTGCAACGCGCCCATGGTGGGGGTGTTTTTTGGATGAGTCCATTTCCGAAACTATATCTATAAATGCATAGATAATATAATGAAAAGATTAAGATTATGTTTGGGATCACTGCTTAGATCCAGGACCACCCCGGGGGTGCATTCCTCCGTTTAACTGTTTGGATAGGATACCCAAGGGTATTCCATTATTATATTGTGAATTTATTTTACTTGAGAGAAACTTTATTTAAATTGTTATTTATGATTTGGGCTTGGGCTGGTTTTTTATCCTGAGGGAAATGTTCTATTAGCCAATATGTAGTGTTCTATTAGCCTGTATGCAGTGTTTTTCTTAGCCTGTGGGCAGTGTTTGGTTGGCCTGAGGGTAACCGCTGTTTATGCCTGTGGGCAGTAGTCTCTTTTCCTGAGGGTAATATCTTGTATACCTGAGGGAAATGATCAATATGCCTGAGGGAAATCACTTGTGGGTATTTGATTCTGTTACCGAAGGGTAAGGATAGGATTTATGAGGACACAACTATTTATAAAATTCATTGTGGTGATTTTTCTTTGTTGTACCTGCCAAATCGATGCACAATCTTGGAGGTGATAAGTAATAATTCAAATGGAAATGGAACTGGTATTGATAGTTACTTTTGAGTACTTACTAATTTACAGCATAAACCTTTACAGACTGCAGTTGCACATTTTCACTGATAGTTGGGCACAGGCCTTTGGTGGGTGCCTACTGGGATTTATTTCTCACACCCTATTTGGTTCATGTCTTCAGCCCAAATATACTATATTACAGCAGATGTTTACTAGGGAAAGGGTCCCTTTATAGGTACATGATTGTAGCAGAGGAGTAGGGGAGCATGGGACTGAGCTTAGGCTTGTGATGTTGCTGCTTTCTATTCACTCTGTTTTGTTCTGTTTGTCATACCCTATACTTTGAGTTGTATTGTATTGTATTGCAGTGTATCTTGTTTTGGATGATTTTTATAGAAATAGTGACATTCTACATTTTTACATATAACTGTTGGTTATCTTTTACTGCAGATGCACATTTATAGTTCATATTTTTTTACTGCTTATTATGTTGTATGTTTATATTTATTTCCGCTGCGCTACACTTTGACAAATGAGGGCATAATTTCCCCACTATCAGACAAAGGCCCTCACTACTAGTCGGAAGCCTCTGGAATTTGGTGAAATTCACTTGAGGTTATGTGACCAACCATGTTCGGGGCACCCATTGAATGGCACCCAGATCTGGGACATTACACTGGTGGTATTATCTACCATTTCCTTAGCTCTATGAAATCATCATCACACTGACCCGACCATAGGATTTTCCCTCACTTCGTTATCAATGTTGTCAAGGGTGTGGATAATTACAATAATTATTAGATAAAATGTCAGTTATATCACGCTAATACCTGAAATATGTTGATCTAAAACATGTATTGGGTATTTTTCCAATAAAAACATCATTGGGATTTTTTGGTTTACAGATATTCCGGTAACAGACGCCACATGTCCAAGGAACATCACCTCTATAATCTAGAAGACACATTTCAACCTCTTAGGGTAAATACTGTGTGTTCGAAGCATACTCATGAAAATATCAACTTTCCTGTAATATTTCTCTAGTATTAACAAATATATGAGGATATCATCAATGAAAAATAATTTGAATGTCATGACCCCTCCACACAAAGTGTACCCCTCCTGGGCCAGCAATGTGAAAAGGGAGATAATGACCCCCCGAGTCCCGCCTCTAGTAGACCGTGGGTTGGCAACTAGCACCGAGGGTATAATAAACACACAAATGGGAGGCATTACCCTCTAAAAGAACACATGCGGAAGAGAGAGATAAGATAGACACCAAAAAAATCCAACTCAGAACAAAAGTATAAAATAAAACCCAAGTGCATATGTAATGTCATGAAAAAATACTTCAACTGAGAAGGGAAAAATGCAAGTACCCAACAGAAAGTAAATCAGCAGCGATCACAAGCCCGAAAAGCTCCTGTAACCACAAGCTAGTAGTAACCAGCCTGATCTCCAACCTCCTCCAAGTTACCTGAAAAATAGTTTATATATACGTAGGGTGAGTATAATAGTATACTTAGTAGGATCCTCCCTGAATCCTCTCGTGAAAAAGTAAGGAAAGCATGCTAAAGCACAATAAACTACAGTGAAACTAACTTGTCACCTAACAGGTTTACTATATTCCCAACCTCACAATGGATTCTCTCTATAAGTAACGCATACAAGAATATATCATATAGTAAATAATATTAATGGTACCATGCTACTACTTCCCCACTAGTTTTCCTCTTTTCCCCAACGACATACTTCCTATGCATCTCTCTCCAAAGGCTTACCTATATAAACTTGGTCTAACCTCCACAATCAGCACCACATGCACCACAAAGGCTTTCCCACAGACACCTGGGCTAAGAACCACACCATCCTCACAACCAAAAGTAACCAGGTAGGTTCCGGGAGCCACCACAGCCCGCATAATGTGTATCATACGTCGATTATTGTACCTCAAGCCATTATAATCCATACACCGCGTAAGGATCCTCAAGCCATCACAGCCTATACACGTTACTCCTATAGTAGTCCATTTGATACTACATCTATAATATATGTGTTGAAATAACTGCAAGCCATTAAATCCCTTTACACACATATATGGGGAAAACTAACCATTGTGCCAACGTCACTAGTATCTACCAAGAGAAGAGAGTGTGGTCAAAGGGGTAGTTAGCCATTCACCCTCCCAACAGAATGTTGGGGAACACACCCCCTAGGGCTCAGAATCCCCAGGGTGTCAGTTTCCCTTACCAAAAGGGTGGATTAGCGTATAAAAACACAAATATTACAAAATATATATATATATATCACACCCACACTATGGGCATAACCTAGTCTTAGGCTCAACTGCAACTAACGTCACTCGGACTCCGGGCTATTATTTCTAAGAAAAGGCATCCTATATGCACACAAAGAGTTAAATAACATCATTAGGTTACTTCATTCCCCTTTTCATAAAATCCACACTACGTTAATTAATTCTTTTCACATTAAATAACCATGAACAATAACCACATTTATACTTTCTTGGCATCACATTCAAAATTTACTGTTCCTTTAAAGTTACAAAATCACCATTAAATACCAGCATCTCCATCCCTGTGGATTATCACCATTGAATAAAACTTTAATTTTAGAATTACTTTCCCATATTCCCAGGCATTCTAGATAAGAATCCTATGCAACTAAACACAAGGGGGCTCAAAACGGTGAGTTGATATGCTACCCGTCGAGTCATTGCCGCATATAGCAAGAGCGTAGGCCCATTCTACCTCGAGAGGCTGAACATGGAAAGCATGTGGCATACCCTGTGCGTCTTCGCCCCGTTCGGAAGAAGGGTAAAGAAAACCAGCCGCCTTGAGCAGTGGGGAAAAGTAAAGCAGATAAGAAACCAAGGATCAACAACATCCAATAATCACAACCATCCCATTCCATCATCCATGGTGTCCTCCCTCGCACCCACATGCATAAACCAATGCATCTCGCCACTCTAGGTGTCATCTGATGCCACAACCACAAGGCCTCCCTGCCTCCACATATCACAAGACCCCTCTAGTGTCACATCACAACACCATATATCATAGCACCCCTTCCAGTATCACAGCATATCACAAGCAGCAGGAAAACAATCATTACAACAAATGGGCTCTTTGACCTTTAACAAGTCATCCGTCCTTCAAACCACAAACACCAACAATCACATCAAGTGGGCTTTTATCCCTAATTCACAAAAAGAGGCTAACTCCAAAACCTTCAAGGAATCCAATCAATCAAGTTAATAAATCCATCTTGAATTAACATATTAAATTAGTTGGTTCCAATATAATGAACCAAACCAATAAGATAACACTAGGTTTAATCATGCTTACTATTCCAACTTAATCAAAATCAAATTACCATAAGAACCAGATTCTTTTTCATGCCTCTTTATTTTTATCCAATTAATTATCAATTAATTTCATCTTTAAGTTCTTTATCAAATTCATCAAAAACAACATGATAACAAGCAAGGCATAAATATCACACTATCTAGCAAACATGAGACAACAACATGTGTTCAATGCAATTTATTAATCATGTTCAAGTATTTAATTAGGTCAATTTCATTGTGATCCAAAGGGAAAATTCATGATAACTCTACGATTTCACATGAACAATTAGATAAACCAAAAATCCCCTACCTCAGGGGTTTTCGAGGAAAACTACAACGGTCGATGAACGCCCATGAAACCAGGTCGATTCCCCTTGAATCCTCCTTAGATCTACACTCCTTACTCAACCAAGGCCAAAGCTCATCACAAATGACATCCACACACCTAGATCTACCCATAACGGAAAAGATATTAGAAAACGAGAGAAGAGGAGCAGTAGATCTAGGTAGATCTAAGAAACCAAACAAAAGGATCACATACCTTGAGAAACCGGCTACAATTCGCGAAGAGAAGCCTTCATATTTCCTCCAAAATGGTTGGGAGAGGTTCTTCCACCTCCAATGAGGGGTAATCCCATGTTATGGCTGATTAGGGTCTTAAACGAGGTGATTAATAGAAAAACGAGTTAGATCCACAATTTTAGGATCTAACTTTAAGTGCCTGCACGGTTAGTCCACATGGTTTAACAAACCGTGCGCTAACCATGTGCTAGATTATACCTCGACAATCACCCCTTGCATAGTTAGACGGCACGGTTTGACAAACCGTGCGCTAACCGTGTGTTAGGCACTGCATCCAAGACCAGCCTTTCATGGTTTGGCCGCACGGTTTAGGAAAACCATGTGGAAAATGTGAGAAAGTTATTACCCTTTAACATTCCTCAAAAGTCCACCCAAACGCACCCACAAGTCACCTTGACTTCCCAGAACACCTCTAGTAACACATTTTCACAACGGAATGGACCGGAGAGGTCTGGTCCATTACAAAAGATACCTCTCAAAATATTCTCGTCCATGAGAATCCAAAACCCACCTAAGGAGAAAAAAATAGGGTCTGAACAACCACCCACTGAGATACCTCTAAAAAGAGATCAAGCCACCAAAGAAAAAAAGGATGTCATTTCATAAACATGAAAGTTCCACAACCACATAAGCTACAACGATACATGAAAAGAGTTAAACATCAAAAAACTCTAGGTACTGAGCATGTATCTGTGACTCACGTTCCCAAGTCATATCTTCCAAGCCGATGTGTCGCCACAAGACACGAACTAAAGGGATGGATCTCCCAGGAAACACCTTCTCCTTGTGGTCTTGGATCTCAACAGGTTTCTCCTCAAAGGTGGCATCATCATGAACATCGATCTCTCCCCAATCGATGATGTGGGGGTCGTCATGAAGATAATGACATAGCTGTGATACATGGAAAATGTCATGTATCTGACTCATCTGAGGGGGAAGCGCTACTTGATAAGCCACAACTCCAACATGAGCTAACACCTTGAAAGGCCCAAAAATGCCGGGAGAAGGCTTACTCCCATGACCAATCCTTTGCTTCCCACGACAAGGAGTCACCTTCAAAAACACATGATCCCGATCATAAAACTCTAAGGGTCTCCGTTTTTGATCGGCATATGATTTCTGACAATCGTGAGCTATCTTCATCCTCTCACGAATCACCTGAACCATCTCTGTTGTATTTGGCACTAGTTCTGGTCCGAGAATTGCTGACTCTCCGACCCCAGTCTAGCACAATGGAGAAAGGAAAGGCCAGCCATACAGGGCTTCAAACGACGCCATATCGATGGTGGAGTGAAAACTATTATTATAAGAGAACTCCACAAAGGGTAAGTGGATAATCCGTGAACCTCCAAAATCAAGAACACAAGAGTGTAACATGTCTTCAAGAGTCTGGATGGTTCACTCTGTCTGGCCATCCATTTGAGGTTGAAAAGTAGTGTTAAGGCATAGTTGAGATCCAAAAGCATGTTGGAGACCCCTCCACACCATGGAGGTAAAAGGAGGATCTCGATCAGAAATGATTGTCCTTGGGACTCCAGGAAGTCTCACCACCTCCTCCAGATACTGCCTCGACAAAACTTCCACTGAGCTCAACTCCTTGATTTCTATGATGTAGGCTAATTTCATTAAACGATCCACTACCACAAATATAGAATCATGACTTCCCGAAGCTCGAGGTAAACCTATAACAATGTCCATTGAGATGTCCTCCCACTTCCACTGAGGAATCTATAATGGCTGGGGAAGACCACCAGGAACACGGTGTTCGGCCTTCACCTTCTGGAAGACTAAACATCGAGACACAAACTCTGCAACCGCACGCTTCAGCCCAGGCCACCAAAAGTGGCTCCTCAAGGATCGGTACATCTTTGTCACACCAGGATTCACCGCTAAAGGAGAACCATGAAGCTCTTTGAGGACCGTCTCGTGCATCTACAAGGGGAAAAAAATCCTTCCATGATACAACACTCTATGTTTTTCATCTTCAGACCAACCATCAGGTGCCTCTCCACAAATAACTCGGTCTCTCCAAACCTCCACCTCTAGATCCCCCAACTAGGACTCTTACGCCCTCTGCATCAGGGATGACTGTACCATTGACCATGCTATCATGACACATCAATTGATTATGTTTTTGAGGAATATATATAGTCTAGGTCACACCCTAGGTTGTCTCTCAAGTAGAGTTGGTAGGTTTAGAGAGTGTGTTCTTAATAAAAGGGACTAAAAGGGGGGTATTTTTTGAAAACAATTGAAAGAAAATTAATTGATTTAAAGAGTTTAATAATTGAAAAATAAAAGAGGTGTTTTTTGAAAATCACCAACCCTTGACAAAACAATCATGTTGTTAAGGTTTGGGTCTCAATAATAGAGTTACGGCTACCAAAACATACTGAAATATTATGTATGTGTGATATTAATAGGGTTCTTGTCTTGTCCTATCGGAACAAACCAAGATCCCCACTTTAAATCTCAACCCAATCGGTGTTGATATAAAAAGTGTTTCACTTAAATTAAACCACACAAATTAATTCAGAAGAGAAGATCATAGAGATTAATCATAAGTGAAATATTTAACACACAAATTATACAAAACCAGTGGAAGAACAAGTGCTGTAACTCCCTCCCAAGTAAGTGTAGCTCCCTCTAAATGATCACCCACCGTTTAGCTCGCCATCGTGAGGAGGAGGAGGCTCGGGTGAAACTCCTTGTTCATCCTTGATATCCCTATGAGGATAGGGGAATCCAGAACTTCTTGGATGCTGAGATTACTCCCTTGGGTCTCCAAAATACCAGAGCTTTGCCTCCTGGTCGAACTTCCAAATGAGTAGCCCAAGGTGACCTTTTATAGGAAATGTGGGAGGTGGTTTTGGGCACACAGATTCACTAAAACCACTTGGAACATTTTTTTAGCCTAGCAGAAAGTCTTAACACATTTCGTGGAAAACTATAAAGTTGTATCCCCACGTCTTTCCTATCTCCACTGAATATTTGGAATCCTTTCAACAACTGGAGCACGAGATATGGACAGATCACTTCACACAACTTTTGACCTCGAGCAGATTGGGTGTGCTGGACAGATCAGGTCGGCTGGGCCCCTTAATGGCTGAATAATTATTGGTTTATTAAATCAAATTTGTAGAAAAATGAGTTTTGGATAAGCTCACAAAATTTCAGCCCATGTGGATGCACAGTGTAGTACCAGCATGAATTTGAGTCCACTGAACTTCATGGATCCTGCGCAGTTTGGCCCATTTTTCAAGGACTTCAGCTTGGGCCCTCCAAATCACCTCCACCTACATTGTAATTTTCAAAACGAGTATCATTTACCTATTTAAAAGTGATAAACCCAAAATTATTGAATCAAACATGAAGCACAATTTGATAATATTATTATAATTTTTAATACAAAATATGTTTAGCACAGCGGTGTAAGGGTGAAAATGAAACAGTGAATCGTGGTACGATCACACCCCCACACCTAAACATTTGCACTCCAGGGAAAATTCAAATTCCTAAATATTATGCATGTAGATATTCCCAAATTCATGAAGATTTAACATTCTTGAGAAATTAATTTCAGATAGAATTGTGATCAAAGAAAAAATCACACTGAGGAGTTATTCTCAGTGATCAGGGAAAAAGTCGTCCCAAAAATTGTATTCAAATGAAATTCGAAGAGACTAATGATACCAATCAAAGAAAATAATTAAAAAGTTAATCATGCCACCAATTCTCCATGTGTGTGTGTGACAACCATTTCATGCTATTCTTTCCACTTTCTATTAAATAAATATAAGTTATTTGAAAATTAGTCCACTCACTTGATTCTTTCCACCGAACCTGCCCTATATCCTTTGCAATCAAATTCAAAGACCCACTCAATTAAGCATTCCCAGAAGTAAAACCTAAAGTGCCTGACCTAGATATCCCCATATGATGTACATTTCATCACTCCCCTCAATTTTTTTTTTCAAAAGTTGCACTTGGAACAAATCTCACACTCTTATCTCAACCCATGTTCGATGTCCCCATGACACTAATTGTAATAGTTATAACAACATCAATAGTCGAGAAAGGGTGGTATTTGACCTGCCCAAAATACAACCCCATTTTTTTGTTTTTTTAGGGTGTACTACAGTCGGATAACAGGTACACATGCGTAGGTCAATCTAGTACAGTAATGAAATAGATCGGATAAGGAACAAACGTATGTAAAGATCATTTGGAAAGTAGAGAAAAATTAACCTAACTTATATTTACCTTCAATAAAGTAAGAAATATTCACCCTTCATGGTTGGGTGCAAAAATTTGTGAAGAGATTAAATGACACAATTTTCCCGTAAACTATTCACAAAAGGGTACCACTCTCCTCAATGGCCTCAAAATGATACAACCATTCATATCATCGACCAACAACCAATTTTCAAGAGAAATTCACACCATAAGGTTGAATTCATGCTTAAATGCACATTTCACCAGAATTTGTTTTGAATGTTAAAACAACATGAAAATGGGAAATTCCTCATGTATTTTCAATAACATCTATGATAAAATGGGAATCATTTTCCATGATAAATTAGGCATAAAAATTATCATTTTAGCACAGAAGTGAGGGTGGGAAATAGTGGGGCAAGTGACAATACCATGCAACAAGAGAAGAAGAGAAAAAAGAGAGAAAATGAAAAATTCCTAACAAACATAGGGATGTACCCATGAGGGGGGGGGAAGTAAAAATACCATGAAAGAAGCGAAAAACAGAAAAAGAATGAAAGATGATAAAAAAATTCATATCTAACCCAGGAATGTACCCATCCCCCCACACCTAGAGAATGCAGTTTCCTCACTGTAATAAAAGAGAATGTGGGAAGGAAGGATAAAACCTAGTGAGTGTTATTCATAGAGCACTTCTTGAACATGGAGTTCCTCCATTGGGGACTCCAGAATGGCTTCATGGAAGTGCTTCAGCCGCTAGCCATTAACAGTGAAGGTTTGCTTGGTGTCTTCATTTTGAACATGGACATCACCAAATGGAGAGACATTAGTAACAATGTAAGGCCCAAACCAATGGTAACGAAGCATACCAGGGTGCAACTTCAGCCTTGAATTGTAGAGGAGGACATTATTCTTAATGTGGAATTGACGATGATGGATGAGACGGTCATGGGCATCCTTGGTTCGCTCCTTATAAATTCGAGAGTTCTCATATGAATCTCTTCTCATTTCCTCCAACTCCTGAATCTGCAACTTCCTTTGAATATCTTCACCAGAAAGATTTGAATTGCTTGTTTAATATCCCAGTAGTCCCGGTGCTCTACCTCAATAGGGAGGTGACAACTCTTCCCAAAAACTAGCTGATATGGTGACATGCCAATTGGAGTTTTGAATGCAGTACGGTAAGCCCATAATGAATCATTGAGTCTAAGACTCCAGTCTTTTCTGTTTGGCTGAACTGTTTTCTCAAGAATCTGTTTTACCTCTCTATTTGATACTTCATCTTGAACATTTGTTTGTGGGTGATAAGCAGTAGACACTCGATGCCCAACACCATACCTGCGCAAAGGAGCTTGCATTGTGCGGTTTCCGAAATGAGAACCCCGATCACTAATGATAATCCTAGGTAATACAAACCTAATGAATATTTGGGTTCTCAAAAATTCCACAACTGTCTTGGAATCTTCTATCCTTGTGGCTCGTGCCTCTACCCACTTTGAAACATAATACACTTCCAGAAGAATGTAAAGGTTCCCAAATGAATTGGCGAATGGTCCCATAAAGTCAATGCCCCAAACATCAAAAATGTCATGGAAGAGTAAGGGTTGTTGGGGAATCTCATTTCTTTTAGAGACATTCCCTATTCTTTGAAAGTGAGGACAAGATTTACAATATTCGTGGGCATCCCAAAACAATGTGGGCCAAAAGAGACCAGAATCTAAGACCATGCGAGCAGTCCGTTGGGGACAAAAGTGGCCCCCACAAGCAAGTGTGTGGCAGAACCGAAGGACAGACTGAAACTCACTATCGGGAACACAATGCCTAATAACTTGATCACTACATGTGCGCTAGAGGTAGGGGTCATCCCAAATGTACCAACGAGACTCATGTTTTAGACGGTCGGCCTGGTTTTTGGTGAAATCCGTATGAATGCAAGATGCAACCAAATAATTTACAATTTCAGCATACCAAGGAATAGCATCTTGCAATCGGTACAATTTCTCATTAGGAAACAATTCATTTATGGGAATACAGGGGGTGAGTCAATGTCCGAGGATGGGAGAATCCTACTCATATGGTCAGCAACCACATTCTCTACTCCTTTTTTATCCCTAATTTCTAGATAAAATTCCTAAAGGAGGAGCATCCAAAGAATGAGACGTGGTTTGGCTTCTGGTTTCTTTAGGAGATATCGGAGGGCTGCATGGTCTGAGAACACAATGACATTGGACCCTAGAAGGTACGACCTAAATTTATCCAAGGAAAACACAATGGAAAGAAATTATTTTTCAGTTGTGTTGTAGTTTCCTTGGGGAGGTCCCAGAGTACGTGAGGCATATGCTATGACATGTGGAGCTCGGTCAACCCTTTATGATAAGACTGCCCCAACTACATAGTTAGAGGCATCACACATGAGCTCAAATGGTAAATCCCACCGAGGTGGTTGGATTACCAGGGGTGACGTGAGACTCCATTTTAACTTATTGAAAGCTTCCTCACATTTTTTATCAAAATCAAATTCTTTTTATTTTTGGAGTAATCAGGAGAGGGGGAGAGCCATTTTTCTAATGTCACGAATGAAACGATGATAAAATACAGCATAAACCAGTAAAGACTACACATCCCGAACATTTTTAGGGAATGGTAGGGAGGAATTTATATCTATTTTTGATTTCTCCACTTCGATACCTTGCCCAGAAATGACATGTCCCAAAACTATGCCTTGTCGCACCATGAAATGGCATTTTTCATAATTTAATACGAGATTCTTTTCAATACAGCCACGTAGGACAGAAGCAAGACAACTCAACCATTCATCAAAATAGGATCCATAAAAAGTAAAATCATCCATAAAAACCTCCATGCAATTATCCAGGTAATCCGAAAAAATACTAACCATACATCGTTGGAAAGTACCTGAAGCATTGCAAAGACCAAATGGCATCCTTCTATAAGCAAATTTATCATAGGGGCAAGTAAAGGTTGTATTTTCCTGATCCTCAGGGGCAATATGGATCAGAAAGTATCCAGAATACCCATCAAGGAAACAATAATGGGACTTCTCTACTAGCCTCTCTAGCATCTGGTCAATGAATGGCAATGGGAAATAGTCCTTCCTATTGTGTTGGTTTAGTCGACGATAGTCTATACAGACATGCCAACTATTCTGTACACGAGTTGGAACCAATCCATTTTTTTCATTTTTAATTACAGTAAGGCCGGTTTTTTAGGAACTACTTGAATGGGACTGACCCATTGGCTGTTAGAGATAGGGTGAATGATTCCACCAGCAAATAGTTTTGTTACTTCCTTTTTAACAACATCAAGTAGGTTTGGGTTGAGTCGAGGTTGTGCCTGCCTCACTAGTTTAGCCTCATCATTTAATAAAATATGATGTGTACAAATTGATGGGATAATTCCAGGATTGTCAGCAAGTGTCCATCCCAAAGCTTTTATATACTCCCTCAAAAGATCAAGCAGTCACAATTCATGCTTAGGAGGGAGAGAACTAGCAATGATGATGGGAAACATGTTTCCATTATCAAGATATGAGTATTTTAAATCTTGAGGTAGTTGTTTCAGTTCCAATTCTAGGGGATTTTGGTTTGACGGAAGTGTGTGTGACAGTGAGAAGTCACTGATCTCATCTAACTGCTCAATGGTAAGATCCTCAGATGCGGAATTAGCTTTTACAAGCTTAGCAGTATCATCGATAGTCATGGGATCCTCTGTGTTCAAGAAATCATCAATTAACAAACATTCATGACATTTCTCTAGACCTCTATAACAATAAATTCATGATTCATTACCTAACATTTCAATCAATGAAGAAAACTCAGAAAGGGGATCAGGGGAATAAAAATAAGTTCTTTCAGGGGAAGGGAGAACGTCAAATGAATTGACAGAGAGAGAGGAGTTTTCTTCTGAGGGGCGGTTCATGGCATCAAGGATATTGAAGTGGACAGTATTACCACCAAACTCCATAGATAATATATCATTATGGACATTAATTATGGTTTTGGCGGTTTCCATGAATGGTCGCCCCAATATAATTGGGGCATGTCCATTCATCCTATCATCTTCCATTTTAAGCACGTAAAAATCAGCAAGAAAAATTATATTTTGCACCCTCACAAGAACATCCTCTAACACACCAGAGGGGTGTGATGTACTACGATTTGCTAGCTGAATGACAATACTAGTGGGCTTCAGTTCAACGACCTGCAATAAAGAGTAAATAGAGTGAGGCATCACATTAATAGAAGAACCCAAATCAAGTATAGCGTTGGAACATGAATACTCCCCTATGGTGCACGGAATCGAGAAAGTCCCAGGATCATTGCACTTGGTGGGAAGTGATGGCTCTATCAATGCTGAAACATTCCTCCCCATGCCCACCTTCTCATTACCACGAGGCCTCCTTCGGTGTGTACACATCTCCTTCAGAAACGTGGCATATCTTGGAATTTTCTTCACAACATCATCAAATGAATGTTAACCTGTACTTTCTTGAAAGTTTCCAAAATTTATTTATCAAGTTCGTTTTCTTTTTGTTCCCTGGTTTGGATAGGCCATTGAGGAAATGGAAGATGAATGGTTGGGATATGTGGATCATCAACAACCACAGTCTTTCCTTTGGAAGGGATTCTCTCAGGAAAAGGGTTTTCTTCTCTTGGACCATTTTCAGCGGTTGGGATGGTTGTTTCCTTTGGATGGGAGGACTCTAATGGAGGGGTCATTTGGCTTTTGAGTTATGTCCCACTCCTAAGGGTGATGGCACTATCATTTCCTCTATCCCTAGGGTTTACTACTGGTTGAGATGGTAGTTTACCTGACCCATGACATTGGATTTCCCCCACCGAGTTGGCAAGTTGGCCTAGTTGGGTCTTTAGGTCTTGTATGGCTGCTTGGGTGGTTTGTTGGAATTGGATATTATTGTCAGCCATTTGCTTCATCATATCTTCTAGTCTAGGAACAGTGTTTGGAGGGGGTGGTTGGAATGGCCTTTGGGGTGGTTGAGGATTTCTGGGTGGTGGTGGATGACTACTCTGACCCTGTTGGTTCCATTGCTGTTGAGGTTGGTTTTAATACCCCATTTCCTATAGGCTTGGTTGTCCTTCCACCCTTGGTTGGATGGATAGTATGGTTCTTTCCTATAGGGTTGGTTAAAGGGTGTCCTGGAAATATTGCCTCACAACTTTCAGAAGATTCTCTCAATTGAGGACATTGGTTAGAATAGAGGGTGTCAGAAGAGCAGATTCCACAATGGATGGGAGGAGGAGATTGATATTTCCCTTGGGAGAGAGCAAGTTGTCATAGAAGGGTACTTACCTCTTCGAACATCGTGTCCACATTCTCTTCAAACTCAGTACTTTGCACCTCATGGACACCTTGAATGGGAACACTGGACCGTGTACCGAATTGATGAGTGTTCTGTGCCATGTTCTCAATGAGGTTTCTTGCAACAATTGGGGTCTTATCTACCAATTCACCACCTACAGCAGCATCAATCATATTTCGATCAATAGGAATCGGACTTTCATAAAAATATTGAATTAAAAGTTGATCACTTATTTGGTGGTGTGGGAAACTTGAACATAACCATTTAAATCGTTCCCAATATTCATGTAATGTTCCCCCTTGAGACTGTCTTATACCACATATTTCTTTCCTTATAGTTGCAGTTCGAGAGGCTGGGAAGTATTTTTCATGAAAAAGCTGTTTCATGTCTGCCCAGCCCCTAATTGGTGAATTGGAATAGTATAACCAATCATTTGCAGTGTCTTCTAATGAAAATGGGAATGCTCTAAGCTTCACGTGTTCTTCATCAACATTAGTAGGTTTTAAGGTTGAACACATAGTATGAAATTCTTTTAAGCGCTTAAGAGGGTATTCTCCAGGAAATCCATGAAATCTTGGTAATAAATGGATTAGACCGGATTTTTGTTCAAAATTAGGTGCCTCGCCTTAAAATTTGGATGTAAGTGGGTTGGATACCAACATCATTAGAGGTTAATTCTTTTAATGTTCGATTATTTTCATCCATGTTATTGAAGATTATTTCAGGTTCTAATTTGGTTCTAGAAGAAGATGGTTTTATAAGAGTCTCGAGTGGTGTGTCCTCCTTTAAAAGGGGGTCCTGTGCGTCTTGGTGTCGCTGACCTAGGATCCTCTCCGGTTCAGGTTCAAAAGGTGGTATGTCTCCCAAAGTAGAACACGTCATGCATAGAACCTACACAAGATATGGATCAGAACACAAGAAGAAATAAAAAGGTAGAAAAAAACAAATATTCCTAAAATTTCCAACTACTTTATCAAAAATACGCACTAAAAACCAAAGCGCTCCCCAGAAACGGCGCCATAATTTGACCGTCCTATCATGAAACATCAATTGATTATGTTTTTGAGGATGATATATAGTCAAGGGCAGACCCTAGGTCGTCTCTCAAGGAGCTTTGGTAGGTTTACAGTGTGTGTTCATAATAAAAGGGACTAAAAGGGGGTATTTTTTGAAAACAGTTTAAAGAAAATGAATTGATTTAAAGAGTTTAATAATTGAAAAATAAAAGAGGTGTTTTAAAATTATGAGATAAAGGAGATCATTTCATGTTCACTACACAACTTGGATAGTTCATTGTTCTGAAAATATTGACATGGTTTTGTTCAATTCTTTGGTTGAAGGTTGTCAAGATCTTGATTCCCCTCTTGCCTCTTAGAATTTTGCACAAAGCACCAACCCTTGACAAATCAATCGTGTTGTCAAGGTTTGGGTCTCAATAACAGAGTTAAGGCTACCAAAACATACTGAAAAATTATGTATGTGTGATATTAATAGGGTTCTTGTCTTGTCCTATCAGAACAAACCAAGATCCCCACTTGAAATCTCAACCCAATCGGTGTTGAGATAAAAAGAGTTTCACTTAAATTAAACAACACAAATGAATTCAGAAGAGAATAGCATAGAGATTAATCATAATTGAAATATTTAACACACAAATTATACAAAACAATTGGAAGAAAAAGTGATGGAACTCCCTCCCAAGTAACTGTAGCTCCCTCGAAATGATCGCCCACCGTTTAGCTCGCCATCGTGAGGAGGAGGAGGCTTGGGTGAAACTCATTTTTCATCCTTGATCCCCCTCTGAGGATAGGGGAATCCAGAACTTCTTGGATTATGAGAGTACTCACTTGGGTCTCCAAAATACCATAGATTTTCCTCCTGGTCGAACATCCAAATGAGGAGCCCAAGGTTCCCTTTTATAGGAAATGTGGGAGGTGGTTTTGGGCACACAGATTCACTAAAACCGCTTGGATCATAGTTTTAGCCTAGCAGAATGTCTTAACACGTTTTGTGGAAAACTAAAAAGTTGTATCCCCGTGTCTTTCCTATCTTCACCGAATGTTTGGCATCATTTAAACAAGTGTAGCGCGAGATATTGACAGATCACTACACACAACTTTCGACCTCGAGCAGATTGGGTGTGCTGGACAGATCAGGTCGGCTGGGCCCTTTAATGGCCGAATATTTCTTGGGTTATTAAATGAAAGATTTAGAACATTGAGTTCTGGATAATCCCACAAATTGTCATCCCATTTGGATGCACGGTGTAGTACCAGAATGAATTTGAGTCCACTAAACTTCTTGGATCCTGCGCAGTTTGGCCCATTTTTCAAGGACATCATCATGGGCCCTTCAAATCACCTCCACCTAAATTGTAATTTTCAAAACAAGTATAATTTCCCTATTTAACAGTGATAAAACAAAATTATTGAATCAAACATGAAGAAAAATTCGATAATATTTTTATAATTTTTAATACAAAATATGTTTAGCACAGTGGTGTAAGGGTGAAAATGAAACAGTGAATCGTGGTACGATCACACCCCCACACCTAAAAATTTGCATTCCAAGGAAAATTAACATTCCTAAAAATTATGCATGTAGATATTCCCAAATTCATGAAGATTTAACATTCTTGAGAAATTAATTTCTGATAGGATTGTGATCAATGCAAAAATCACACCGAGGAGTTATTCTTAGTGATCATGGAAAAAGACGTCTCAAAAATTGTATCCAAATGAAATTCGATGAGACTAATGATACCAATCAAAGAAAATAATTCAAAAGTTAATGATTTCACCAATTCTCCACGTGTGTGTGTGATAACCATTTCATGCTATTCTTTCCACTTTCTATTAAATAAATATAAGTTATTTTAAAATTAGTCTACTGACTAGATTCTTTCCACCGTACCTGCTCTATATCCTTTGAAATAAAATTCCAATACTCACTCAATTAAGCATTCCCAGAAGTCAAACCTAAAGCTCCTGACCTAGATATCCCCATATGCTTTACATTTCATCACTCCCCTCAATATTTATTTTTTTTCAAAAGTTGCACTTAGAAAAAATCTCACACTCTTATCTCAAACCATGTTCGATGTCCTCACGACACTAATTGTAATAGTTATAACAACATCAAGAGTCAAGAAAGGGTGGTTTTTGACCTGCCCAAATACAACCCCATTTTTTTTGAGGGCGTACAACAGCCGGATAATAGGTACACACACATAGTTCATTCTGGTACAGTAATGAAATAGATCAGATAAGGAACAAACGTATGTAAAGATCATTTGAAAAGTAGAGAAAAATTAACCTAACTTACATTTACCTTTAATAAAGTAAGAAATATTCACACTTCATGGTTGGGTGAAAAAATTTGTGGAGAGATTAAATGACACAATTTTCCCTTAAACTATTCACAAAAAGGGTACCACTCTTCTCAATGGCTTCAAAATGATAAAACCATTCATATCATCGACCAACATCCAATTTTCAAGAGAAATTCACACCACAATGTTGAATTCATGCTGAAATGCACATTTCATCAGAATTTTTTTTTGAATGTTAAAACAACATGAAAATGGGAAATTCCTCATGTATTTTCAATAAAATCAATGATAAAATGGGCATCATTTTCCATGATAAATTAGGCATCAAAATTATCATTTTAGCATAGAAGTGAGGGGGGAAATAGGGGGAAGTGACAATACCATGCAACAAGCAAAAAAGTGAAAAAAAAGAGAGAAAATGAAAAATTCCTAACAAACATAGGGATGTACCCACGAGGGGGGGGGGAAGTGAAAATACCATGCAACAAGTGAAAAAAAGAAAAAGAAGGAAAGATGATAAAAAAATTCCTAACTAACCCAGGAATGTACCCATCCCCCCACACCTAGAGAATGCAGTGTCCTCATTGTAATAAAAGATACTATGGGAAGGAAGGATAAAACCTGGTGGGTGTTATTCATAGACCGCTTCTTGAACATAGATATCCTCCATTGGGGACTCCGGAATGGCTTCATGGAAGTGCTTCAGCCGCTGCCCATTGATAGTGAAGGTTTTCTTGGTGTCTTCATTTTGAACATGGACAACACCAAATGGAGAGACATTAGTAACAATGTAAGGTCCAAACCAACGGGAACGAAGCTTACCATGGTGAAACTTCAGCCTTGAATTGTAGAGGAGGACCTTCTTCCCGATGTGGTATTGACGATGAAGGATGAGACGGTCGTGGGCAGCGTTGGTTTGATCCTTATAAATTCAGGAGTTCTCATATGAATCTCTTCTCATTTCCTCCAACTCTTGAATCTACAACTTCCTTTGAATAAATGCACCAAAAAGATTATAATTGCATTGTTCAATAGCCCAGTAGGCCCGGTGCTCTACCTCAACAGGGAGGTGACAACTCTTCAAAAAAACAAGCCGACATGGTGACATGCCAATTGGAGTTTTGAATGCAGTATGGTAAGCCCATAATGAATCATCAAGTCAAAGACTGCAGTCTTTTCTATTTGGTTGAACCATTTTCTCAATAATCTGTTTTACCTCTCTATTTGATACTTTGGCTTGAACATTTGTTTGTGGGTGATAAGCAGTAGACACTCGATGCCCAACCCCATACCTGCACAAAAGAGAATTCATTGTGCGGTTACAGAAATGAGAACCCTGATCACTGATGATAAACCTATGTAATCCAAACCTACAGAATATTTGGGTTCTAAAAAATTCCATAATTGTCTTGGAATCATCTGTCCTCGTGGCTCGTGCCTCTACCCACTTTAAAACATAATCCACTTCCAGAAGAATGTAAAGGTTCCCAAATGAATTGGGGAATGGTCTCATAAAGTCAATGCCCCAAACATTAAAAATGTCATGGAAGAGTAAGGGTTGTTGGAGCATCTCATTTATTTTAGAGACATTCCCTATTCTTTGACAGCGAGGACAAGATTTAAAATATTCATGGGCATCCCGAAACAATGTGGGCCAAAAGAGACCAGAATCTAAGACCTTGCGAGTAGTCTTTTGGGGATCGAAGTGGCCCCCACAAGCAAGTGTGTGGCAGAACCTAAGGACAGACTGAAACTCACTATCGGGAACACAACGCCTAATAACTTGATCACTACATGTGCGCCAGAGGTAGGGGTCATCCCAAATGTACCAACGAGACTCATGTTTTAGACGGTCGGCCTGGTTTTTGGTGAAATCAGCAGGAATGAAAGACGCTACCAAATAATTTACAATTTCAGCATACCAAGGAATAGCATCTTTCACTCGGTACAATTGCTAATCAGGAAACAATTAATTTATGGGAATATAGGGGGATGAGTCAATGTCCGAGGATGGGAGAATCCTACTGATATGTTCAGTAACCACATTCTCTGCTCCTTTTTTATCCCGAATTTCTAGATCAAATTTTTGAAGGAGGAGCATCCAACAAATGAGACGTGGTTTGGCTTCTGGTTTCTTTAGAAAATATCGTAGGGCTGCATGGTCTGAGAACACAATGACTTTGGACCCTAGAATATATGACCCGAATTTATCCAAGGCAAACACAATGGAAAGAAATTCTTTTTCATTTGTGCTGTAGATTCCTTGGGCAGGGTCCAGAGTACGTGAGGCCTAAGCTATGACATGTGGAGTTTGGTTGACCCTTTGTGATAAGACTGCCCCAACTGCATTGTTAGAGGCATCACACATGAGCTCAAAAGGTAAATCCCACCTAGGTGGTTGGATTACCGGGGGTGACGCGAGACTCCATTTTAACTTATTGAAAGCTTCCTCACATTTTTTATCAAAATCAAATTCTTTTTCTTTTTGGAGTAATCAGGAGAGGGGGGAGAAATTTTACTAAAGTTACGAATGAAACAATGATAAAATCCAGAATGACCCAGGAAAGACCGCATATCCCGAACATTTTTAGGGAATGGTAGGGATGAAATGATATCTACTTTTGATTTGTCCACTTGGATACCTTCTCCAGAAATGACATGTCCCAAAACTATGCCTTGTTGCACCATGAAATGGAATTTCTCATAATTTAATACAAGATTCTTTTCAATACAGCGACATAGGACAGAAGCAAGACTACTCAAACAATCATCAAAATATGATCCATAAACAGAAAACTCATCCATAAAAACCTCCATGCAATTCTCCGGGTAATCCGAAAAAATACTAACCATGCATCATTGGAAAGTACTTGGAGCATTACACAGACCAAATGGCATCCTTCTATAAGCAAATGTACCAAAGGGGCAAGTGAAGGTTGTCTTTTCCTGATCCTCGGGGGCAATATGGATATGAAAGTATCCAGAATACCCATCAAGTAAACAGTAATGGGACTTCCCTACTAGCCTCTCTAGCATCTGGTCAATGAATGGCTATAGGAAATGGTGCTTCCTAGTGTGTTGGTTTAGCCAACGATAGTCTATACAGACACACCAACTATTCTGTACCAGAGTTGGAACCAATTAATTTTTTTCATTTTCAATTACAGTAAGGCTAGTTTTTTTAGGAACTACTTGAACGGGACTAACCAATTGGCTGTGAGAGATAGGGTAAATGATTCCAGAAGCCAATAGTTTTGTTACTTCCTTTTTAACAACATCAAGTAGGTTTGGGTTCAGTCGACGTTCTGACTGCCTCACTGGTTTAGCCTCATCATTTAATAAAATATGATGTGTACAAATTGATGGGCTAATGCTAGGAATGTCAGCAAATGTCCATCCCAAAGCTTGTTTATACTCCCTCAAAAGATCAAGAAGTTGCAATTCATGCTCAGGAGGGAGTGAACTAGCAATGATGATGAGGAACTTGTTTCCATTCTCAAGATATGAGTATTTTAAATCTTGAGGTAGTTGTTTCAGTTCAAATTTTGCGGGATTTTGGATTGACGGAAGTGTGTGTGACAGTGAGAAGTCACTAATCTCATCTAACTACTCAATTGTAACATCCTCAGATGAGGAATGAGCTTTTACAAGCTTAGCAGTATCATCGATGGTCATGTGATCCTCTGTGTTCAAGAAATCATCAATTAACAAACATGCATGACATTTCTCTAGACCTCTTCAACAATCAATGCATGATTCATTACCTAACATTTCAATCAATGAATAAAATTCATAAAGGGGATCAGGGGAATAAAAATAAGTTGTTTCAGGGGAAGGGAGAACATCAATTGAATTGACAGAGATAGAGGAGTGTTTTTATGAGGGGTGATTCATGGCATCAAGGATATTGATGTGGACAGTATTACCACCAAACTCCATAGATAATGTACCATTATAGACATTAAATATGGTTTTGGCTGTTTTCATGAAAGTTCACCCCAATATAATTAGGGCATGTCTATTCATCCTATCATCTTCCATTTTAAGCACGTAAAAATCAGCAGGAAAAATTTAATTTTGCCTCCTCACAAGAACATCCTCTGACACACTAGAGGGGTGTTCTGTACTCTGATATTCTAGCTGAATGACAATTCCAGTGGGCATCAGTTCACCGACCTATAATGAAGAGTAAATAGAGTGAGGCATCACATTAATAGAAGCACCCAAATCAAGAATAGCGTTGGAACATGAATACTCCCCTATGGTGCACGGAATCGAGAATGTCCCAGGATCATTGTACTTCGTGGGAGGTGATGGCTCTATCAATGCTGAAACATTCCTCCCCAGGCTCACCCTCTCATCACCACAAAGCCTCCTTCGATGTGTACACATCTCCATCAGAAACTTGGCATATCTTGGAATTTACTTCACAGCATCAATCAAAGGAATGTTAACCTGTACTTTCTTGAAAGTTTCCAAGATTTCTTTATCAAGTTTGTTTTCTTTTTGTTTCCTAGGTTGGACAGCCCTTTGACGAAATGGAAGAGGAATGGTTGGGTTAGGTGGCTCATCAACATCCACAGTCTTTCCTTTGGAAGGGATTCTCTCAGGAAAAGGGTTTTCTTCTCTTGGGCCATTTTCTGCTGTTGGGATGGTGGTTTCCTTTGGATGGGAGGACTATAATGGAGGGTTCATTTGGCTGTTGAGTTGTGTCCCACTCCTAAGGGTGATGGCACTAACATTTCCTTTATCCCTAGGGTTTACTACTGGTTGAGATGGTATTTTACCTGACCCATGACTTTGGATTTCCCCCACCGAGTTGGCAAGTTGGCCTAGTTGGGTCTTTAGGTCTTGTATAGCTGCTTGGGTGGTTTGTTGGAATTGGATATTATGGGAAACCATTTTCTTCATCATAAATTTTAGGCTAGGCTCGGTTTTTGGAGGGGGTGGTTGGAATGGCCTTTGGGGTGATTGAGGATTTCTGGGTTGTGGTGGATGACTACTCTGACCCTGATGGTTCCATTGTTGTTGAGGTTGGTTTTAATACCCCCCTTGCCTATAGGCTTGGTTGTCCTTCCACCCTTGGTTGGATGGATAGTATGGTTCTTGCCTAAAGGGTTGGTTAAAGGGGTGTCCTGGAAATATTGCCTCACAACTTTCAGAAGTTTTGCTCAATTGAAGACATTGGTCAGAATAGTGGGTGTCAGAAGAGCAGATTCCACAATAGATGGGAGGAAGAGACTGAGATTTCCCTTGGGAGAGAGCAAGTTGTCATAGAATGTTACTTACCTCTTCGAACATCGTGTCCACCATCTTCTCAAACTCAGTACTTTACACCTCACAGATACCTCGAATGGGAACACTGGACCGTGTACCGAATTGTTGAGTGTTCTGCACCATGTTCTCAATGAGGGTTCTTGCAGCAATTGGGTTCTTATCTACCAATGCACCACCTGCAGTAGAATCAATCATATTTCGATCGATAGGAATCAAACCTTCATAAAAATATTGAATTAAAAGTTGATCACTTATTTGGTGTTGTGGGAAACCTGAACATAAACTTTTAAAGATTTCCCAATATTCATGTAATGTTTCCCCTTGAGATTGTCTTATACCACATATTTCTTTCCTTATAGTTGCAGTTCAAGAGGCTGGGAAGTATTTTTCAAGAAAAAGGTGTTTCATGTCTGCCCAACCCCTAATTGGGGAATTGACATAGTATAACCAATCATTTGTTGTGTCTTCTAATGAAAATGGGAATTCTCTAAGCTTCACTTGTTCTTCATCCACATTAGAAGGTTTTATGGTTGAACACACAGTATGAAATTCTTTTAGGTTCTTATGAGAATCTTCTCTAGGCAATCCATGAAATCTTGGTAATAAATGCATTAGACCAGATTTTAGTTCAAAATTAGGTGCCTCGCCTTGAATTTGGATGTAAGTGGGTTGGATATCAACATCAGGTGAGGTTAATTCTTTTAATGTTCGATTATTTTCAGCCATGTTATTGAAGATTATTCCAGGTTCTAATTTGGTTCCAGAAGAAGATGGGTTAAGAAGAGTCTCGAGTGGTGTGTCCTCCTTCAAAAGGGGGTCTTGTGTGTCTCGGTGCCACTGATGTAGGATCCTCTCCGGTTCAGGTTCGAAAGGTGGTAAGTCTCCCGAAGTAGAACATGTCATGCACAGAACCTAAACAAGATATGGATCAGAACACAAGAAGAAATAAAAAGGTAGAAAAATACAAATATTCCTAAAATTTACAACTACTTTATCAAAAACACACTCTAAAAACCAAAGCGCTCCCCTGGAACGGTGCCAAAATTTGACCACGATATCGTGACACCTCAATTGATTATGTTTTTGAGGATGATATATAGTCTAGGGCAGACCCTAGATCATCTCTCAAGGAGCGTTGGTAGGTTTACAGTGTGTGTTCTTAATAAAAGACACTAAAAGGGGGGTATTTTTTGAAAACAGTTTAAAGAAAATGAATAGATTTAAAGAGTTTAATAATTGAAAAATAAAAGAGGTGTTTTAAAATTATGAGATAAAGGAGATCATTTCAATTTCACTAGACAACTTTGATAGTTCATTGTTCTAAAAATATTGACATGGTTTTGTTCAACTCTTTGGTTGAAAGTTGTCAAGATCTTGATTCCCCTCTTGCCTCTTAGAATTTTTCGCAAAGCACCAACCCTTGACAAAACAATCATGTTGTCAAGGTTTGCGTCTCAATAAAAGAGTTAAGGATACCAAAACATACTGAAATATTATGTATGTGTGATATTAATAGGGTTATTGTCTTGTCCTATCGGAACAAACCAAGTTCCCCACTTGAAATCTCAACCCAATCCGTGTTGAGATAAAAAGTGTTTCACTTAAATTAAACCACAAAAAGGAATTAAGAAGAGAAGAGCATAGAGATTAATCATAAGTGAAATATTTAACACACAAATTATACAAAACCAGTGGAAGAACTAGTGCTGGAACCCCCTTCCAAGTAAGTGTAGCTCCCTCGAAATGATCGCCCACCGTTTAGCTCGCCATCGTGAGGTGGAGGAGGCTCGGGTGAAAATCCTTCTTCATCCTTGATCCCCCTCTGAGGATAAGGGAATCTAGAACTTCTTGGATTATGAGAGTACTCCATTGGGTCTCCAAAATACCAGAGCTTTGACTCCTGGTTGAACTTCCAAATGAGGTGCCCAAGGTGCCCTTTTATTGGAAATGTGGGAGGTGGTTTTGGGCACACAGATTCAATAAAACCGCTTGGAACATTGTTTAGCCTACCAGACAGTCTTAACACGTTTTGTGGAAAACTAAAAGGTTGTAGCCCCACGTCTTGCATATCTCCACTGAAATTTCGGCATCATTTCCACAAGTGGAGCATGAGATATTGACGGATCACTACAAACAACTTTCGACCTCGATCAGATTGGGTGTGCTGGACAGATCAGTTTGGATGGTCCTCTTAATGGCCGAATATTTCCTGGGTTATTAAATAAAAGTTGTAGACCAATGAGTGTTGGATAATACCACAAATCTTTAGACCATTTGGAGGCCCGGTGTAGTACCAGAATGAATTTGAGTCCACTGAAATTCTTGGATCCTGCGCAGTTTGGCCCATTTTTCAAGGACTTCATCATGGGTCCTCCAAATCACCTCCACCAACATTGTAATTTTCAAAACAAGTATAATTTCCCTATTTAATAGTGATAAACAAAAAATTATTTAATCAAACATGAAACACAATTTGATAATATTTTTATAATTTTTTATAGAAAATATATTTAGCACAGCGGTGTAAGGGTGAAAATGAAACAGTGAATCGTGGTACAATCACACCCCCACACCTAAACATTTCCACTCCTGGTAAAATTCACATTACTAAAAATTATGCATGTAGATATTCCAAAATTCATGATGATTTAACATTCTAGAGAAATTAATTTCTGATAGAATTGTGATCAAAGCAAAAATCACACTGAGGAGTTATTCTCAGTGATCATGGAAAAATTCATCTCAAAAATTGTATCCAAATGAAATTCGAAGAGACTAATGATACCAATCAAATAAAATAATTCAAAAGTTAATCATGTCACCAATTCTCCATGTGTCTGTGTGACAACCATTTCATGCTATTCATTCCACTTTCTATTAAATAAATATAAGTTAATTTAAAATTAGTCTACTGGATTGATTCTTTCCAACCAACCTACCCTACATCCTTTGCAATCAAATTCCAAGACCCACTCAATTAAACATTCCCAGAAGTCAAACCTAAAGCTCCCAACCTAGATATCCCCATATTCTTTACATTTCATCACTCCCCTCAATATTTATTTATTTTCAAACTTTTCACTTGGAACAAATCTCACACTCTTATCTCAACCGATGTTCGATGTCCTCACGACACTAATTGTAATAGTTATAACACCATCAAAAGTCGAGAAAGGGTTGTTTTTGACCTGCCCAAAATACAACCCCATTTCTTTGTTTTTTTGAGGGTGTACAACAGTCGGATAACAGGTACACAAGCGTAGGTCAATCTGGTACAGTAATGAAATAGATTGGATAAGAAACGAACGTTTGTAAAGATCATTTGGAAAGTATAGAAAAATTAACCTAACTTATATTTACCTTCAATAAAGTAAGAAATATTCAAACTTCATGGTTGGGCGAAAAAATTTGTGGAGAGATAAAATGAAACAATTTTCCATTAAACTATTCACAAAAAGGGTACCACTCTTCCCAATGGCTTCAAAATGATAAACCATTCATATCATCGACCAATAACCAATTTTCTAGAGAAATTCACACCACAATGTTGAATTCATGCTGAAATGCACATTTCATCAGAATTTTTTTTGAATGTTAAAACAAATTGAAAAAGGGAAATTCCTCATGTATTTTCAATAACATCAATGATAAAACGGGCATCATTTTCCATGATAAATTAGGCATCAAAATTATCATTTTAGCACAGAAGTGAGGGGGGGAATAGGGGGCAAGTGACAATACCATGCAACAAGCGAAAAAGAGAAAAAAAAGAGAGAAAATGAAAAATTACTAACCAACATAGGGATGTACCAACGAGTTAGTGGGGGAGGGAAGTGACGATACCATGTAACAAGCGAAAAATAGAAAAAGAAGGGAAGATGATAAAAAAAATTCCTAACTAACCAAGGAATGTACTCATCCCCCCACACCTAGAGAATGCAGTATCATCTCTGTAATAAAAGAGACTGTGGGAATGAAGGATAAAACCTGGTGAGTGTTATTCATAGACCGCTTCTTGAACATGGAGTTCCTCCATTGGGGACTCTGGAATGGCTTCATAGAAGTGCTTCAGCCGCTGCCCATTGACAGTGATGGTTTGCTTGGTGTCTCCATTTTGAACATGGACAACACCAAATGGAGAGACATTAGTAACAATGTAAGGTCCAGACCAATGGGAACAAATCTTACCAAGGTGCAACTTCAGCCTTGAATTGTAGAGGAGGACCTTCTTTCCGATGTGGAATTTACGATGAAGGATGAGATGGTCGTGGGCAGCCTTGGTTCGCTCCTTATAAATTAGGGAGTTCTCATATAAATCTCTTCTCATTTCCTCCAACTCCTGACTCTGCAACTTCCTTTGAATACCTACACCAGAAAGATTAGGATTGAATTGTTTAATAGCCCCGTAGGCCTGGTGCTCTACCTCAACAGGGAGGTGACAACTCTTCCCAAAAACTAGCCGATATGGTGAAATGTGAATTGGAGTTTTGAATGTAGTACGGTAAGCCCATAATGAATCATCGAGTCTAAGACTCCAGTCTTTTCTATTTGGTTGAACCGTTTTCTAAAAAATCTGTTTTACCTCTCTATTTGATACTTCGGCTTGACCATTTTTTTTGGGTGATAAGCAGTAGAAACTCGATGCCCAACCCCATACCTGCGCAAAAGAGATTGCATTTTGCAGTTACAGAAATGAGAACCCTGATCACTGATGATAAACCTATGTAATCCAAACCTACAGAATATTTGGGTTCCCAAAAATTCCACAACTCTCTTGGAATCATTTGTCCTCATGGCTCGTGCCTCTACCCACTTTGAAACATAATCCACTTCCAGAAGAATGTAAAGGTTCCCAAATGAATTGGGGAATGGTCCCATAAATTCAATGCCCCAAACATAAAAAATGTCATGGAAAAGTAAGGGTTGTTGGGGAATCTCATTTCTTTTAGAGAAATTCCATATTCTTTGACAGCGAGGACAAGATTTACAATATTCGTGGGCATCTCGAAACAATGTGGGCCAAAAGAGACCAGAATCTAAGACCTTGTGAGCAGTCCATTGGGGACCAATGCGGCCCCCACAAGCAAGTGTGTGGAAGAACCTAAGGACAGACTGAAACTCAATTTAGGGAACACAATGCCTAATAACATGATCACTACATGTGCGCCAGAGGTAGGGGTCATCCCAAATGTACCAATGAGACTCATTTTTTCGACGGTCGGCCTGGTTTTTGGTGAAATCGGCAGGAATGCAAGACGCTACCAAATAATTTACAGTTTCAGCATACCAAGGAATAACATCTTTCACTCAGTACAATTGTTCATCAGGAAACAATTAATTTATGGGAATACAGGGGGATGAGTCAATGTCCAAGGATGGGAGAATCCTACTGATATGGTTAGCAACCACATTCTCTGCTCCTTTTTTATCCCTAATTTCTAGATCAAATTTTTGAAGGAGGAGCATCCAGCGAATGAGACGTGGATTGGCTTCTAGTTTCTTTAGAAGATATCGGAGGGCTGCATGGTCTGAGAACACAATGACATTGGACCCTAAAAGGTATGACCTGTATTTATCCAAGGCAAACACAATGGCAAGAAATTCTTTTTCAGTTGTGCTGTTGTTTCCTAGGGCAGGTTCCAGAGTACATGAGGCATAATCTATGACATGTGGATCTCAGTCGACCTTTTGTGATAAGACTGCCCCAACTACATAGTTAGAGGCATCACACATGAGCTCAAATGGTAAATCCCACCGAGGTGGTTGGATTACCGGTGGTGACGTGAGACTCCATTCTAATTTATTGAAAGCTTCCTCACATTTTTTATCAAAATCAAATTCTTTTTCTTTTTGGAGTAATCGGGAGAGGGAGAGTGCAATTTCACTAAAGTCACGAATGAAACGATGATAAAATCTAGAATGACCCAGGAAATACCGCACATCCCGAACAGTTTTAGGGAATGATAGGGAGGAAATTATATCTTTTTTTGATTTTTCCAATTGGATACCTTCCCCAAAAATTGCATGTCCGAAAACTATGCCTTTTCGCACCATTAAATGGAATTTCTCATAATTTAATACGATATTATTTTCAATACAACGATGTAGGAAAAGAAGCAAGAATACTCAAACATTCATCAAAATAGGATCCATTAACAGTAAAATCATCCATAAAAACCTCCATGCAATTATCCAGGTAATCCGAAAAAATACTAACCATACATCGTTGGAAAGCACCTGGAGCATTGCACAGACCAAATGGCTTCCTTCTATAAGAAAATGTACCAAAGGGGAAAGTGAAGGTTGTCTTTTCCTGATCCTTGGGGGTAATATGGATCTGAATGTATCTAGAATACCCATCAAGGAAACAGTAATGGGACTTCCCTACTAACCTCTCTAGAATCTGGTCAATGAATGGCTATGGGAAATGGTGCTTCCTAGTGTGTTGGTTTAGTCGATGATTGTCTATACAGACACGCCAACTATTCTGTACACAAGTTGGAACCAATTCATTTTTCTCATTTTAATTACTGTAAGGCCGGTTTTTTTAGGAACTACTTGAACGGGACAGACCCATTGGCTATCAGAGATAGGTTAAATGATTCCAACAGCCAATAGTTTTGTTACTTCATTTTTAACAACATCAAGTAGGTTTGGGTTCAGTCGACGTTTTGACTGCCTCACTGGTTTAGCCTCATCATTTAATAAAATATGATGTGTACAAATTGATGGGATAATGCCAGGAATGTCAGCAAGTGTCCATCCCAAAGCTTGTTTATACTCCCTCAAAATACCAAGCTGTCGCAATTCATGCTCAGGAGGGAGTGAACTAGCAATAATGATGGGAAACTTGTTTCTATTCACAAGATATGAGTATTTTAAATCTTGAGGCAGTTGTTTCAGTTCCAATTTTGTGGGATTTTGGATATATGGAAGTGTGTGTGACAGTGAGAAGTCACTGATCTCATCTAACTGCTCAATGGTAACATCCTCAGATGAGGAATGATCTTTTACAATCTTAGCAGTATCATCGATGGTCATGTGATCCTCTGTGTTCATGAAATCATCAATTAACAAACATGAATGACATTTATCTAGACCACTACAACAATCAATGCATGATTCATTACCTAACATTTCAATCAATGATGAAAACTCAGAAAGGGGATCAGGGGAATATAAATACGTTGTTTCAGGGGAAGGGAGAACAATTGAATTGACAGAGAGAGAGAGGAGTGTTCTTCTGAGGGGTTCTTCATGGCATAAAGGATATTGAAGTGGATAGTATTACCACCAAACTCCATATATAATGTACCATTATGGACATTAATTATGGTTTTTGCGGTTTTCAAGAAAGGTCTCCCCAATATAATTGGGGCATGTCCATTCATCCTATCACCTTCCATTTTATGCACATAAAAATCAGCATGAAAATTTAAATTTTGCACCCTCACAAGAACATCCACTAATACACCAGAGGGGTGTGTTGTACTCCGATTTTCTAGCTGAATGACAATACCAGTGGGCTTCAGTTCACCGACCTGCAATGAAGAGTAATTAGAGTGAGTCATCACATTAATAGAAGCACCCAAATCAAGCATAGCGTTGGAACATGAATACTCCCCTATGGTGCACGGAATCGAGAATCTCCCAAGATCATTGCACTTGGTGGGAAGTGATGGATCTATCAATGATGAAACATTCCTCCCTAGGCTCACCTTCTCATCTCCACGAATCCTCCTTCAGTGTGTACACATCTCCATCAGAAACTTGGAATATCTTGGAATTTGCTTCATAGCATCAATCAAATGAATGTTAACCTATACTTTCTTGAAAATTTCCAAGATTTAATTATCAAGTTCGTTTTCTTTTAGTTTCCTAGTTTGGACAGCCCTTTGAGGAAATGGAAGAGAAATGGTTGGGTTAGGTGGCTCATAAACAGCCACAGTATTTCCTTTGGAAGGGATTCTCTGAGGAAAAGGGTTTTCTTCTCTTGGACCATTTTCAGTAGTTGGGATGGTGGTTTCCTTTGGATGGGGGGACTCTAATGGAGGGTCCATTTGGCTATTGAGTTGTGTCCCATTCCTAAGGGTGATGGCACTAAAACTTCCTTTATCCCTTGGGTTTTCTACTGGTTGAGATGGTAGTTTAACCGACCCATGACTTTGGATTTCCACCACCGAGTTGGCAAGTTGGCCTAGTTCAGTCTTTAAGTCTTGTATGGCTGCTTGGGTGGTTTGATGGAATTGGATATTATTGGTAGCCATTTTCATCATCATATCTTCTAGGCTAGGCTCAGTTTTTGGTGGGGGTGGTTGGAATGGACTTTGGGGTGGTTGAGGATTTCTGGGTGGTGGTGGATGACTACTCTGACCCTGTTCGTTCCATTGCTGTTGAGGTTGGTTTGAATACCCCCCTTGCCTATAGGATTGGTTTTCCTTCCACCCTTGGTTGGATGGATAGTATGGTTCTTTCCTAAAGGGTTGGTTAAAGGGGCTTCCTGTAAATATTGCCTCACAACTTTCAGAAGTTTCTCTCAATTGAGGACATTGGTCAGAATAGTGGGTGTCAGAAGAGCAGATTCCACAATGGATGGGAGGAGGAGATTGAGATTTCCCTTGGGAGAGAGAAAGTTGTCGTAGAAGGGTACTTAACTCTTCGATCTTTGTGTCCACCTTCTTCTCAAACTCAGTACTTTGCACCTCATGGACACCTCGAATGGGAACACTAGACTGTGTACCGAATTGTTGAGTGTTCTGCGCCATGTTCTCAATGAGGGTTCTTGCAACAATTGGGGTCTTATCTACCAATGCACCACCTGCAGTAGCATCAATCATATTGCAATCAATAGTTATCAAACATTCATAAAAATATTGAATTAAAAGTTGATCACTTATTTGGTGGTGTGGGAAACTTAAACATAACCTTTTAAAGCGTTCCCAATATTCATGTAATGTTTCCCCTTGAGATTTTCTTATACCACATATTTCTTTCCTTATAGTTACAGTTCGAGAGGCTAGGAAGTAATTTTCATGAAAAAGGCGTTTCATGTCTGCCCAACCCCTAATTGGTGAATTGTCATAGTATAACCAATCATTTGGAGTATCTTCTAATGAAAATGGGAATGCTCTAAGCTTCAGTTGTTCTTCATCCACATTAGCAGGTTTTAAGGTTGAACACACAGAATGAAATTCTTTTAAGTTCTTATGAGGGTCTTCTCCACGCAATCCATGAAATCTTGGTAATAAATAGATTAGACTGTATTTTAGTTCAAAATTAGGTGCCTTTCCTTGAATATGGATGTAAGTGGGTTGGATATCAATATCTGGCGAGGTTAATTCTTTTAATGTTCGATTATTTTCATCCATGTTATTGATGATTATTTCAGTTTCTAATTTGGTTCTAGAAGAATATGGGTTTAGAAGAGTCTCGAGTGGTGTGTCCTCTTTCAAAAGGGGGTCTTGTGCGTCTCGGTGTCACTAACGTAGGATCCTCTCCAGTTCGGGTTCAAAAGGTGGTAAGTCTCCCGAAGTAGAACGCGTCATGCATAGAACCTACACAAGATATGGATCAGAACACAAGAATAAATAAAAAGGTAGAACAAAAACAAACAAATATTCACAAAATTTACAACTACTTTATCATAAACACGCACTAAAAACCAAAGTGCTCCCCGGAAACGGCGCCAAAATTTGACCGTGATATCGTGAAACGTCAATTGATTATGTTTTGGAGGATGATATATAGTCTAGGGTAGACCCTAGGTCGTCTCTCAAAGAGCGTTGGTAGGTTTAGAGTGTGTGTTCTTAATAAAAGGGACTAAAATGGGGGTATTTTTTTAAAACAGTTTAATGAAAATGAATTGATTTAAAGAGTTTAATAATTGAAAAATAAAAGAGGTATTTTACAATTATGAGATAAAGGAGAACATTTCATGTTCACTACACAACTTGGATAGTTCATTGTTCTGAAAATATTGACATGGTTTTGTTAAATTCTTTGGTTGAAGGTTGTCAAGATCTTGATTCCCCTCTTGCCTCTTAGAATGTTGTGCAAAGCACCAACCCTTGACAAAACAATCGTGTTGTCAAGGTTTGGGTCTCAATAACAGAGTTAAGGCTACCAAAACATACTGAAATCTTATGTATGTGTGATATTAATAGGGTTCTTGTCTTGTACTATCAGAACAAACCAAGATCCCCACTTGAAATCTCAACCCAATCGGTGTTGAGATAAAAAGTGTTTCAATTAAATTAAACCACACAAATGAATTCAGAAGAGAAGAGAATAGATATTAATCATAAGTGAAATATTTAACACACAAATTATACAAAACCTGTGGAAGAACAAGTGTTGGAACTCCCTCCCAAGTAAGTGTAGCTCCCTCGAAATGATTGCCCACCGTTTAGCTTGCCATCGTGAGGAGGAGGAGTCTCGGGTGAAACTCCTTGTTCATCCATGATCCCCCTATGAGGATAGGGGAATCCATAACTTCTTGGATGATTAGAGTACTCCATTGGGTCTCCAAAATACAAGAGCTTTGCCTCATGGTCGATCTTCCAAATGAGGAGCCCAAGGTGCCCTTTTATAGTAAATGTAGGAGGTGGTTTTGGGTACACAGATTCACTAAAACCGCTTGGAACATTGTTTTAGCCTACCAAAAATACTTAACACGTTTTTTGGAAGACTAGAAAGTTGTATTCCCACGTCGTGAATATCTCCACCGAATGTTTGGCATCATTTCAACATGTGGAGCGTGAGATATGGACAGATCACTGCACACAACTTTTGACCTCGAGCAGATTGGGTGTGCTGGACAGATCAGGTCGGATGGGCCCCTTAATGTCCGAATATTTCTTGGGTTATTAAATTCAAGATGTATCCCATTGAGTTTTGGATAATCCCAAAAAATTTCAGCCCATTTGGATGCACGGTGTAGTACCAGCATGAATTTGAGACCACTGAACTTCTTCAATCCTACGCATTTTGGCCCATTTTTCAAGGACTTCATCATGGGCCCTCCAAATCACGTCCACCTACATTTTAATTTTCAAAACAAGTATCATTGACCTATTTAACAGTGATAAACACAAAATTATTTAATCAAACATGAATCACAATTTGATAATATTTTTATAATTTTTAATACAAAATATGTTTAGCACAGCGGTGTAAGGGTGAAAATGAAACAGTGAATCATGGTACGATCAACCGTCACCTGGAAAAGACAACCTCTACCCCCAACTTCTCCCATGTAAAGATTAAAAGATGAAAGTTCCTCCATTACTCTCCAGGAATCATCAGATTCACGCACAGCATCACTACGTGAATTTCGGCTCATCACATCAGCTACAACATTCCCTTTTCTAGGTGTATACGATATATCGAAGTCGTATTCCTGCAAGAACTCCATCCACCGATGCTGTCGCCAGTTCAATTCACTCTGGGAGAAAACATACCTCAAACTCTTATGGTCGGTGAAGAACACAAAGTGTTCACCAATTAGGTAATGTATCCAGAACTTCAAAGAAAACACCACAGCTACCAACTCAAGATCATGGGTGGAAAAGTTATTCTCATGAGGATGAAACTGTCGAGACCCATAAGAAGCAACTGACCTCTCCTGCATGAGGACACAACCTAACCCCAGATGTGAAGCATCGCAGAAAACATCAAACTGAACTCCCTCAACTAGAAGACAAAGGACTGGAGCACTTACGTCCATCCCTTTTAGATTCCCGAAAGCTGCATGACTCTGATCAGTCCATATGAATGCATAATCTTTCCTAGTCAAAGTTGTCAGAGGAGTTGCAAATCTGGAAAAATTGGCTTTGAACCTCCAGTAGTAGCCAGCGAGACCAAGGAATCTTCGCACCACAGACACTGTCTTGGGGGCTACCCAAGACACAACAACTTCTATCTTCTATGGATCCACAACTACTCCTTGTTGGGACACAACATGCCCCATGAAATGGACTTCTCGAGCCCAAAAATCACACTTCGACAACTTTTCGAATAGTTGATGTCGACAAAAAACTACTAAAACGGCTCGTAGATGCACTGAATGCTCCTCTTCAGATGTGGAGTACACAAGGATGTCGTCGATGAAAACTACAACGAAATTTCCTAGGAACTCATGGAACACAACATTCATCAATACCATTAACACAGCTGGAGAATTCGTCATGAAGAACGACATTACAACGAACTCATAATGCCTAAGATGACAACAGAAATGATTCTTCGGGATATCTTCATCCTTCACACGCATCTGATGATATCCTAAATGCAATTCAATCTTTTAGAACCAACTTGCACCTTTCAGTTGATGAAATACATCATCGATCCACGGAAGTGGATGGCGGTTCTTTATTGTCACTTTGTTTAATCGATGATAATCGACACACAACCAAAAACTGTCATCGTCCTTCATCACGAATAGAACTGGTTCATCCCATTGTAACAAACTTTGTTGAACAAAACCGCACTGCAACATACCATCAAGATGTATACATAGCTCTTGTAACTCATAAGGGGCCATCCTATATAGAGACATAGATATAGGAGACGCTCCTGGCTGTAGCTCGGTCCCAAACTCGATCTCTCACCGAGGGGGTAAGGCTACAACCTCTTCTGGAAAAACATCAGGGTACTCCTCTATGACCCTAGGAAATGCCAACTGTCAATCCTCTGAAGAACTCAGCATTAGCTCAGCCTCCATGGTTGATAAGGATGGAATATGCCTATGAACCATCTGAGGATCTCTCTCACCAACAAACACCACCTACTCTCCATCTACACCGATAAAGATGACCTTCTTCCTGAAGCAATCCACGATAGCCTGTACCGAATACAACCAATCCATGCCAAGGATGACATCTTATGGTTTTATCCGTAAACATAGGAAATATCCCCAAGGGCGGTGTTGCCCCAACACTAGAACACAGTCTCTACATACTTAAAACAAGCTCACTCGACCTCCAAATGGCGTAGTCAATGCCAAGGGCAATGGAAGCCTCTCTACCTCATATCCCAAAGCATGGAAAAGGGTAGGTGATATGAAGGAGTGTGTCGCTCCTAAATAAAACAAGGCATACACCATGGTAGAAAACAAGCCAAGGGTACCTCGAACGACAACTGGCTCGTCAGGAGCTGGCAACGCTAGAGCATTAAGCTGACCAAGACCTCCTCCATGGCCTCCTTGACCTTGATGACGATCACCACCATGGCTGCGCTCTACTATGTGAGGAGGGGGAGCGTCATGGGGTTGTCCTCTTCCCACCCCATCTCCCCTCTACTGATCGAAAGCTGGTGCAACCTTCTGCTACTGCCTTCGCTGGAACTGCCTCAATGGAGGAACCTGGAGCAGAGCGCCCTGTGCACGATGACCGCTCTAAAAGGTCAGTCCCTCCCACTGCTGATGGCCACGTCCACCACAATAAAAACAAGTGCCTAATCCCTTGACATAGGCCTGAGAGTTTCTTCCCCTAGAGAAACGAGATGTGAAGGTCTGGGACCTACCCCCGACTTAACGGAAACTATTCTACCCTGAAAACCGGGAACCCGGGACCACAGCTCTACTCCGTGAGGAATCGTGCTGATTCCCCTCTCATGACAATTCGATCTAGGTCAAAGTCCTCTCAACAACCTCTGCCCTCTCCAATATCTCATGATATGTCTTCAGCATAAATGTGGTGACCTGGCGCTGGATCTCTGGATGCAAAGCCTCCTCGAAATGCCTCGTCCTGGCCTCCTCATCTAGTAACAAGTCTGAAGCATATCATAAAAGGTTCCTGAAATGGTTTCCAAACTCTCGAACACTAGAGAACCCTTTCCGAAGGGTAAGAAACTACTGGCGACTAGACGCCTTCGTAGTCGAAGAAAGGAACTCGGCTCTAAACTTCTCTCGGAACTCATCCCAACAGATTGCCCACTCCTCATGATCCCCGAGGAAGAACAACCACCACTGCCTTGCTGCTCTATGCAGCGTCGTCACAACCAAGGACACCAAGTTCTCCTTCCGAGCACAGATCGAACTGAAGCCTATCTCGACCTCCTCCAACCAGTCTTTCATGACTGCATCTGAAATGGAGCCTTCATACTTCTGCAGACTCTGACACTGAAACTCTCGAAGTGTCATCCTCCAAGCGTCATTGTCGTCAACCTCTACCCTGCGGCGACCTACTGTAATAGCCTGCTGAACGTCTTCTATGAAAACCTGATTAGGACGTCGACCTGGATCCATACCTGCAAAATAACAATCAATTAGAGCTCATAATCCTGGAATATGGAAGACTCGACATTAATTAATTAATTGTTTTCTTTCATTTGTTTTAGGTTAACCTATACCAAGGTCTACCCATTCAAACACAGGCACAAAGAAGAATGATGCATGATACTTTCCTAGGTCTCTACCCTTCAACCAGTATTACCCTATTTAATAACCATTGTAAAATTAATGTTCAGTGCAACAGATCATAGTGGGCCCTAAACGCCTATGTCTCTGCCAGTCTCCAGTGTTTACCCCACTGGATAAACATGAATGAAATTGTCGCCCTACCAACCCATGAAACCTCACATGTGCCTAACTCCAAACTCCATCCTATCCCTCAACCTGCTCTGATACCACTATGTCACCACCCCCTCCCCACAAAGTTTACCCTTCCTGGTCCGACAATGTGAAAAGGGAGATAATGACCCCCGAGTCCTAGCTCCAGTAGGCCCCGGGTTGGCGACTAGCACCGAGGGTATAATAAACACACAAATGGGAGGAATTACCCTCTAAGAGAACACATGCAGAATAGTGAGATAAGATAGACACCAACCAAAACCAACTCAGAACTAAATTATAAAAGAAAACCCAATTGAATATGTAATTTCATGCAAAAGTACTACAACCAAGAAGGTAAAACTGCAAGTACCCAAAAGAAAGTAAATCTGCAGCGATCAGAAGCCCGAACAACCCCTGTAACCACAAGCTAGTAGTAACCAGCCTGATCTCCAACTTTCTCCAAGTGACCTGAATAACCGTTTATATATACATTGGGTGAGTATAACAACATTCTCAGTAGGATCCTCCCCAAAGCCTCTCATACAATAGTAAGGAAAGCATGCTAATGCATTGTGAACATCAGTGAAACTAACTCGTCACCTAACAGGTATACTATATTCCCAACCTCACCATGGCTACTCTCTCCAAGTAACGCATAAAAGAATATTTAATATAGTAAAGAATATCAAGGGTACCCCGCTACTACTTCCCCACTGGTTTGCCGCTTTACCCCAACGACATACGTCATGTGCATCTCTCTCCAAAGGCTTACCCGTATAAACTTGGGCTAAGCTCCACAATCTGCACCATGTGCACCATAAAGGGTTGCACGCAGACACCTGGGCTAAGAACCACACCATCCTAACAACCAAAATGTAACCAGGTAGGTTCCGGGAGCCACCACAGCCCGCATAACATGTATCATTCATTGAGTATTATACCTCAATCCATTACAGCCCATACACCGCGTAAGGATCCTCAAGCCATCACATCCTATACACGTTACACCTATAGTAGTCCATAGGATACTACATTCAGAATATATGTGTGGAAATAACCACAATCCATTACAGCCCTCTAAACACATATATGAGGAAAACTAACCACTGTGCCAATGACACTAGTATCTACCAAGAGAATAGAGCGGGGTCAAAGGTGGTATCCATCCATTCACCCTCCCATCGGAATGTTGGGGAAAACACCCCCCATGGCTCAGAATCCCCGTGGTGTCAGTTTCCCTTACCGACAGGGTAGAGTAGCATATAAATATACAAAAAGTACAGAATATATATAACTCACAAACACACTATGGGCATAACCTAGTCTTAGCCTCAACTACAGCTAATGTCTCTCGGACTCCGGCCTGCTATTTCTAAGACTAGGCATCCTATAAGCACACAACCAGTTAAAGAACTTCATTAGGTTAATTCATTCCCTTTTTCATCTATTCCACTTTACGTTAATTAATTATTTTCACATTAATTAACCCTAACCAAAAACCATATTTATACTTTCTTGGCATCACATTCATAATTTACCATTCATTTAAAGTTACAACATCACCATTAAATACCAGCATCTCCATCCCCGTGGATTATCACCGTTTAAGAAAACTTTAATTTTAGAATTACTTTCCCAAATTCCCAAGAAATCTAGAAAAGAATCCTATGATACTAAACACAAGGTGGCTCAACACGGTGAGTAGATATACTACCCGTCGAGTGTTTTCCACCCATATTAAGAAAATAGGTCCATTCTACCTTGAGTGGATAAACACGTAATGCATGTGGTGTAACCCACGCGTCTTCACCCCTTTTAGAAGAAGGGTAAGCCAAACTAGTCACCTTGAGCAGTGGGGAAAATTAATGCAGATAAACAACCAAGGATCAACAACATCCAACAATCACAACCATCCCATTCCATCATCCACGGTGTCCTCCCTGACACCCGCATGCATAAACCGATGCATCTCGCCACTCTAGGAATCATCCGCTACCACAACCACAAGGCCTCCGTGCCTCCACATATCACAAGACCCCTCCATGGTCACATCAAAACACCAGATATCACAGCACCCCTTCTAGGGTCACAGCACAACACAAGCAGCAGGAAAACAATCATTACAAAAAATGGGCTCTTTTCCCTTTACCAAGGCATCCGACATTCAAACAACAAACACCAACAATCACATCAGGTGGGATTTTAGACCTAATTAAAAAACAGAGGGTAACATAGAACCCTTCATGGAATCCAATCAATCAAGTTCATAAATCCATCTTGAATTAACATATTCAATTCGTTGGTTCTAACATAATGAACCAAAAAAGTAAGCTATCACCAGGATTAAACATGCATACTATTTCAATTTAATCAATATCAAATTACCACAAGAACCAGATTCTTTTTCATTACTCTTTATTTTTATCCAATTAATTATCATTTAATTCTGGCATTACGTTCTTTATCAAATTTATCAAGAACAACATGCTAACAAGCAAGGAATAGATATCACACTATATATTAAACAAGAGACAACAACATGCGTTCAATGCAATTTCATAATCCGGTTCAAGTATTTAATTAGGTCTATTTAATTGTGATCTATAGGGATAAATCATGATAACTCTACGATTGCACATGAACAATTAGAGAAGCCACAAATCCCCAACATCAAGGGTTTTCATGGAAATCCACAACGACTGATGAACGCCCAAGAAACCAGGTCAACACTCCACGAATCCTCCTTAGATCTCCTCTCCTGACACAACCAAGTCCAAATCTCATGACAAATGACATACACACACCTAGATCTATCCATAACGGGCATGGATCTAAGAAAACTAGAGAAGAGGAGGAGAAGATCTAGGTAGATCTAAGAAACCAAACAAAAGGATCACATACCTTGAGAAACTGGCTTCAATTCATGAAGAGAAGACTCAGGATCACCTCCAAAACACTTGCGAGAGGTTCTTCCACCTCCAAGGAAGGGTAATCCCAAGTTATGGCCAATTAGGGTCTTAAAAGAGGTGATTAAAGGCAAAACGATTTAGATCCACAATTTTAGGATCTAACATTAAGTGCTCGCACGGTTTAACAAATTGTGCGCTAATCGTGCATTAGCTTCTGCCTCGACAATCACTCCTCGCACGGTCAGTCCGCACGGTTAGACAAACCGTGTGCTAACCGTGTGTTAGCCACTGCCTTCAAGACCAGCCTTGCACAGTTTGGTTGCACAGTTTAGGCAAACTGTGCGCCAACCGTGCGAAAGCTTTTACCCTTTAACATTCCTTAAAATTCCACCCAAACGCACCACCAAGTCACCTTGACTTCCCAGAACACCTCTAGTACCGAATTTTTACAATGGAATGGAAAGGAGAGGTCCGGGCCATTAAAATAATGATTCCATATATGGATAGAATATATTCTTCATATGTTCCATGTATACTACTGGTGCATTCTTCACCCCGAACGACAACACTAAATAGACATAAAGTCTATATCCAATACGAAATTTCATCTTCATAATTTCCACCCCTCTATATTGTAGATGGTTATATATCAATTTAATATAAATATTAGAGAATCGGAAGACTCCTCATAGATGATTGGAAAGATCATTGATCATTGGAAAGGAATTTTGGTTCTTCATTATCACATTATTCCTATATCGGTAATCAATACATTGTTAATTAATACTTTATTCCTTCATGTAAAATGAAGTAGGTTAATCCTATTGCGATGTACATGACCTTTTGATACCCTTGTTAGTCCTCTAGATAAATTTTGTTCCTCTTCACCTTGGTTGGTGCCATATTATATAGGGGTATCATAATGGGTTGCGAACATGGAATGATCTCAATCTCACCTTAACTTGTGAGTCCTTCAAAGTCATTACTATGAAGAAGATTCAAAAAAATTATACAAGTGATTATTCATCATGCTAATAACCTACAGTTCTCTACAAGTATTAATAATGTTGGAGTATAAAATCATGTCCTGCATAGACATATTTTTGTACTCCTATTCCCAGGAAAGACATCAATTGATAGACATCTTGTTGCAGTGACCCTATTACCTAAACCATAGGGTAGGTACGAGAGAATTCTCGACTGCATTATCTTGAATGTAAAGTGGTAAAACTGATATCTATTCCCATATAGAATTGTTTTATCACACTTCCCATATAGTTCTATATATAATATCAAGGAATAATATTATATAACATCAAGAAAAACACTATCAAGAAAATAAACCACAATTATTAGGGTAATCCCTAATCAGTCTATGAGAGCAAATATGTTTCTCCTAACTAGTCTATTGGGTCAAAAAAGGTTCTACAAAGTGTATACCCTTAACCTAAGGTATATGCCTCTAAGAACTAGCCCTTGTTTCACCACCTCCATGTTATTCACAGTCGTAATTTTTATAAAATCACAACTACAAGTCATGTCTAACTAATTAATGCAAATAAAGATATATCACAGAGCATGAAAACACGGATATGTCAAATAAAGAGAAAATATTTCAAACAAATTGAATGAATCATGGAATTTAATTAATGAACTACTTTATCGAATAACCAAAGTTATATATATGGAATTTGAACCCACATTCTTATTCAGGATTCATGGACATTCAAGAAATTTCACAAATCCCATATAACATCGTGTGTGTAAAAGAAAAGAATGAATACTTCTATCTCAAAATAGAGTGAAAAAAAATTACAAAATGGAAAAATGCATGCCCAAAAAAAGATAATAGTAAAACCTTCTAACCTTCTTAGATTGAGGGGAACACTATCAAATTTTCCTGATGGAAATTTCCTTAGTAAAGCATCAGTAAACACCCCGTTCGGTCTACCTCACTAAGCTTTACCTACTTTGAGTCCTATTATGACTACTTCGAAAGGTTTTTTGTCTTCATAGGACAAAAAACATGTGGTAAAAATACCATTAAGTGGTGAGAATAAATATACTCATTAGTATCCCCCAAAAACCAAAATAAATCGGAGAAACTGAAAGCCAACTTTCCACTCGACCTAGCCAGGGGGAACCCAAACGACAGAGAAACTCCGTCTTTATATAATCCTTATCTATATAGTTCTAGTATACTCATACCAGATGGTGTGTCATCCATGATTTGAAAAAATAAATGGAATAATTCAAATACCCCATGATATAATCATCTCATAGGACATGTCTTGTGAGGTTTCTACCTCATAACTTGTGACAGGTTCCAACTTGATGCTCATAAGGAATACTATACTAGGATTAAGAACTCTACAAGATCAATCATCCTTGATGACACATTTATATGAAATACACTCCATATGATACAACACATCCATGAATGATGGAACATCTATGATGTAACCCTCAACCGAGTATGAAAAATCCAATGGAACAACATCGCATCCAAAGCGCTATGCATCTGAGAGAACACGCTCCTCAGATAATGCCCCCACACTTGTCATGTTTGAACTTAGAGGATCTCAATACTAAGAAATGGGATCTAAAACATCATATATTGGGTATTCTACATCCCAAACTAGATCCACAGTATGTATCCATACTCATAAAGTGTATCCCTCTAATGAACAGATAGGGTACACTATGAACATAGACTGGAAAACAACAAACCTCTACTCCTTAGATAAGGGATACCTCATTGGATATTATATGGGATAACACACACCCAATCCTGTATCACAATGATATCACTATGATAGGGGGTCACATCCATGATCATCTGGTGGATACCACTTCTTAATCTTACATACTAGATATCATATAGGTTATCATATTTCAAACAATGATGCAACCCAACTAAAACATCCCCACACATAGGGGATAATTCTCTTTACAATACCACAAACCCTCTAGGGGTATGTTGCTGGATTTGGGATCATATCCCATGTAATGTTAGTCATGACCCTTCCAAGTACCTTGTATAGGGAATCGATTACACTATAGTTTCTCAACCCAGCCTCTCTATAGGGATACAATAACTCTAACAAAATAATTGTGAATATTACCCCATCCACTTCGGTGGTATGAAACAACTCTATTAAATCACATCCTATCGGGGGGATCACAATCCTATTCTGAGGATGTAACGCTACACAGACCCTAATTGGGATGAAGTAAGGGATCTCACTCAACCACTATAAGTTCAGATATCTCTAAACCATGTGATCCAAAACATCACCTCACCCCAAATCTATTACTCCCAAACTGTGGGATCCATTACATTGTACATGGAAAACTTATCATTATAGACAACTCATAGGTCTTAATCCATTCCCCAAAGGAGGATATTTGAAAGGGGAAGATCACCAAGTGGAGATTATAAATTGTGTAAGGGGGTATATATGATGTGCGAACCCTCCATAACACCCGATCGTGTCCTCTTCCCACATAGTTGGTCTAGGAATTTTGGACCACACTGCATGTACTACTGGTACACAACGTGTCTCACATCACCCATTCCATGACTATGTATTTAAAAAAAATGGATCATCCAACTGTGTTCACCACATGGTATTGACCCCCTCGAAAATGGATTATCCTAGTACATGATCCCTTGGACATGTAACTTTCCCATTTCATCAACACATCATCCCAAGCCATGTTCGCAGACCACATGACTTGGGGTCACTTCACGAAATGTAACTCATGATACACACCATGTAGTCCCCAAAACCCATCTTCTAGTGTTGTGAAGAACACAAGGAATGTTCCTCTAGTCAACATAATGTGTATATGGTATAATATTTTTGAAATTTCCTAGGAGCTTCCTAGGACACCCTTGTTCACCCTGAAACACACTGAGTGACCCTCTAGTGATCCCAAGAATGTGTTTAAGGGCTTTACAACCCTGAAATGATTCATAAAAAAGGAGTAGTTACTTAAATATCAATCCTCATACTACATGGATATATTTTTAATCATTAGGGATGAAATATAACTCTAAATATGTTGTTTCATGATCCTGGAATGATCACTATCAATATTAGTGATCGGTGATGCCCTATTTCTTCGATTTATCCCTAAGATCATTTTTTGCCAAATGGGGATGAGAGTTGAATCATATCCTTCTATTTGTGGACCAAAGGGGTGGGGATATGGATATATTTTTTATTTTTATTAAAATAATACTCCCATTAAACAATCCACCAACACACACTCCTCCAAATTGCCTACAACCAAAAAAACTTGTGCCGACAAGGTTTATGTCCTGCATAGGGTAAACATGAAATTTTGAACATAGCATTAGAAATATAATATGAGACTCCACTAATGATTTATTCTAGGATTCCAATGAAACTACATAGAAGTGATAAAAATATATTTAATATTTCTATTATTACAGTGATTTGGCTCTCTAAGCCTCAGAACACCGTTCAGAATTAGCTATTGACATCGGAAATATTCATTGGAATATTCCAAAGACTTATAGTTTAAACTCGAGTCACTATATTCCTGACCTATTATTCATCCATAATCATTGTGTCTAAGCCAGAATTCCATGCGACCCCATGCACATCTCCCCATATTAATGATGTTATCAACAATTAATGGAGGTCTAAGACCATCAATGGGGATACTAAACCATCAATACCAAGTCATAATAACAATGATAAAAAATAAACAATATAATAAATAATTTGATATGACATGTGTAAAAGTAAGTATGAAATATATGCAGTATAAATAAAGCCTCTCATGTATGAGGAAATCATCTCCAATGGAAATAAAACATACAAGGAAAATAAATAAAAAGTGGATCCCCCGAAGTCAATCAAATTATGATTCTAGCTCCATACTCCTCTTCATAGTTATCCACCACAGGTCCCTTTCCCTTTTCAATATCCCTCATGTAATATACAAGTGTATTGAAATTCCCATGTTGGGTGTGAGTAAAAGACTATGTAGGACACCACCAATGCATCCTTAAACTAGTGTTCTCTGGTATTAAAGTTCATTCCCTAACAAAATAATTCATAACTATAATACAAAACAATAAAAGCAAAGATTTCATGTTCTAACAAAGATACCACAACTCCCAACCATACCAACATTAGCTATATACCTGATGGATAAGTAAGTTGAAAGATGAATCAATGATTATCCATGAGGCAAATGAATCCGGATTCTCATCGTCATGTGAATGTAAAAATCAACATTAATGATCTTCAAGAAGAATATATTATCTGCAAATGGAAGAGATTGATATTTAATAAACAACCATTTTCCATTGAGTGACATACTTGGAATCAAGACCTAATCAGCTTCCCTTAGTTATTAAAGAATATATTAGGGATTGAGAGCTAGTCAGTATCCATTTGTGTGTTAGTGACATACTAGGAATATATAGCTAATCAGAATCCCCTATTCATTGAATTATTAGTAGGGATTGAGAGTTATTCATTATCTCAATGTCATCGAGTGCATCATACAGCATCCCCAAGGAGTCATTGTATGTCTACTTCGTGCATTTTTTCCTTATCATCCCTATCACATGCCATGCTCACTCCTCATCCAAGGGATAACATGTCCTGATGGTCCACCAATAATGGGAACCGATAAAATTTCCAAAAGGCATACAAATCATGGAAGGATACATGATCAAGAACAATATATCATAATAAGTAAATTAGCCAGCACAATTCGTGTGACTAAACATCAAACCATAATAATAGTTTGTAATTAATCAAGGTATCATGTGTAACATAGAGATTCTAGGGAGACACACACACAAAACATGTGATCATAATCTAGCACAGTCATCAAAACATGTCTACAAAAAATAAATTTAATTGAAATCAAGTGTATATGAGCCCGAAAGTTTATGGAACTACCTACCTCAAATTGTCATTGATTTTAAAAGGTGTAAATAAACTAGTCATGATCCCTCTTCATGATCTTATTATCAAAAAATTTAACAATTCAAATCATGACATTCATTTAGTGTTCCTAGAAACAAAAACTGTTATATTATTTAAAAAATAAATAAAATATCACATTCAATATTTATTTTTCATTTGTTGATAATTTTCAAATTATCGTTTAAAAAAATTACATGTGATAAAATTTTTACCATTCCAATATAATTCTCAAATTATAAAATTTCCCATTGAATTTCTTTACTAATTTACTCATTTACATTTTATTAATTATTTTTTGGTAAATTTTAAATAAATTGTCTTTCGATTATTCAACATTTTACCCATTGATAATTTTTATACCGTAAACTATCAAATGATAATTTAAATAATTATCATATGATACTGTTGATAATCTTTTCATCTAATAATTATATTTTAATAAAAGAATAATTTTATCTTTGACAATTTCTTATTATTATACATTGATAATTTTATTAATTGATATTTTCCTATTTTTTTAAAATTATCATGAAATAACATAGTGTAATTATTATTTATAATTAATGAAATTATCATTTTATAATTATAATGATTATCATTTGATAAAATTTTCATTTTTATCCTGGATAATAATTTTATTTAAAGAAAAAACATTAATATTTTAATTTTAAATTATCCATTAAACATTTGTAAAATTATATTTGAAATCACCTTGTTTCCTTCCAAACAAAAAATAGAATATAGTTTCTGCTCGTCGATACGAACCCAACGCCACCAACAGTGTGTCAACTTGATTTTCTTGGGAATTTTTATCAAAGGTAGAATTTTTGAAATGTAATTATAAAAAAATAGAATAATTAAAAATAGTGTGCCTCTCCTTGGAATGGAATCCCACCATGTGTGCTTCTCTTTGATGAAATGGTACCAGGTGTGGATTGATTTCCTTGAAGATTGTGGAAGGTGTGACCTTGTTACATTGGTTGAATTACAATGATCAGAGACTATGTATTTATATGTATCTAAATTGTTAGTATGGTTGTTTTTAATTTTACAAATTAAATATTTTTATAATATGTTTAACACCAAACCAATTAATTCATATTTGTTATCACATTTAATGAATTTTCGGTTTTTAATTGGTCAAATAACTCAATTAATTAATACTTTGAAATTTCTTCCATGCATAAATAGTAGAGACCACCATGTGAATAAAATTAACTTTAATTCAAAAAAAATAATTATTTTAATATATTAAAAAAAATTAATTTAATTGATGAACCGACCAAAGGCCCATTTATCACAATAGTTATGTCATGCAGTAGGTAAACTATATGTATCAGACCCAATGGCTGTCTCAAATTTCTCATAGGATACACCTTTTAAGAGATATAAATTATTTATCATTTTAAAATCATAATAAATAAATAATTAATCATATAAAGGGTTTTATCAATTTCAATGTCATCAAACACACAATGTAAATAAAATTATTACCTCATTTAGAGTTAACCTGATGTTCATGACATAATGGTTGTCTCATATTTCAATGTTAAGAACCAATTGAGATATTAATTTTTTTTCAAAAATAAAATAATATAAAAAATTAGATAAATTATTTTCTATGACAATGGCTTCCTAACATCTGACACATACAAATCCTATTCCACACATAGGATAAGAACCATTTCATGGACATAGTGGTGGTCATAGATTTCTAATATGATGCATTATATTGGAGTTTTCCATTTATTATGAATATGTTGTGTGCAGTTACTGTAACATTTAAAATATTTTTATTCCATCTTCATCGAGTCTTCATGGGTCTTAGAATCATGCAAAAACTTAAAGTCTAACTCTGAAAATATTAGATTTAATATTTTAAAGGTTTAACTAATATTTTACTCTAACATAATTCCTTTAACATGTTTATTATGTTATTTTCATTAACACATAATTTAATAAAAAATATAAAAAAGGATCGGATAGATAAAACCCATGAGGTTTCTTCCCCAGTGAAGATGAAAATTCATTTTATAGTTTAAATACAACTTTATATTGGAAAAAATCCATGATAGCTTTATATTATAAGCTTCAAACCTTCCTGAAAAAGTCAAATTTCCAAAAAAGGGATTGTTTACAATGTACTCTACCTTAAACATGATAATGATTCATTTCCCATTGTTATTTATGTATATGAAATTAAATTTTCTATAAATAATAAAGTATTTTATGAATAATTTTTCAATGAAAAGAAATATATTTTTGAAATTTCTATACATGGTAAGATGAGATAATTTTATGGATTAGAAATTTCTCAATATGGGGAATATATTATTCTATCTCAATAAATTTATATTAATTATATGTTCAAGAATTTTTAAATTTATAATTTGAAACCGCTTTCTAAAAAAAATTATAGGAAATTTTTTTAAAAAATAAGAAGAAGGAAATGAAGTTGGACCAAGGGAATTATAGAAGTTGAATATAAGTTTACATTATTTTATAGCTTCAACACTAGATATTGTGTATGTTTTTACACTTTGTTAGATATATCATAGAAAACTAATAGAGTATTATTTTTTGGTTGGAAATAGAATACACATATATACAAGGCTCAAATAAATTTTAGTATACCTATTACAAAAAAGATAATTTTTATATTTTTGTTCATTCATCTGCAGATTGGGAAGATTGTGATTATGATAGAAGTTTTACATTAGGTGGATGATTATTTGTTAGAGAAATATGTATTAATTATATTTATAGAATGTAATATTCAATAAATTTAATAACTTCTGAGGCTGAATATGTGGCCTCTCCTCATTTCTCAACCTGATTTATGCGGATGAAGTCCCAAATAGAAGATGAAAAGTGGAAGTGATGTTTCAAATAATCTTTGGATGTGTCAACAAAATTACATGTATCTATTCAAAAAATATATTTAACTATTCATGTTCCAAGAACCTTGATATAAAATATAACATTATCATAGTGTTAGTGGAGAGAATGTATTAATATTTTAATTTTTCTCTATAAAGGAAAAAATTGTTGATGTGGTCACCAAGATACAATTTAAAGAAGATTTATAGTGTTTAAGGATGATGATAGTTGTTCAAATTGACTCTCTAAATGGATAATTTATGGTGTTCAAGTCCATTATATCATTTTTTCATTGGATATTGTTGTCAACGTAGGAGAATAAATAAAAACATATTTCTTACTATTATGTTTATCTTCTTATTGTTTTTCATAGGGGGGTGTACAATGTTGGGGGATTATCCATTTATAATTTTAATTTTCGATAAAAATATATATATTTATTATTTTTAAAAGGGGTATGCTGTAATTTTAGTGTGTATGAACTATTTTAATAGTTTATTATTTTTGGTTATTAAAATGTTTCAAGTGTGGAATAATTTTTGTGGGTTTGATGAAATTCATTTTTACATTTATGAAGTTAGTGTGATGAAAACATCATATAGATCACTATATTATGGACATCATGTTATTGTTTATTCAATGTTGATTTTTTCTATATGTAGTGCACTCACATAGGATTTTAATTATTGAATAGTGCTATATTGTTATGTTTTATTGTATAATTTTTATTTATGTTCCTTGGTTTCTATAAAAATCCATAGGGGGCATTTTTTATTCCAATATGTGATTTGATGGTTGTTATGATATGCGAGAGTGAATATTTTGGGGAAGCTGATATGATTATCTTTTTTTTATATTTTTTTCACTACATAAATCATATTCTAAGTGAGGGATTCATACAATGATATGTGATGTGTTTTACTGTTGTATATCATTAATAAATTTCATGATACAGGAAAAATTGTAGGAGAATGTAGAGTAAGAATGATGTGGTGAACTATGGAGAAGTAAAAAGGATCACAGAATAGTATTAGTGATCATAACATTGAATGTTCATCCACTCAAGAGGGGATAAGTCCTCTACACCGAAAATAAGGACCACAATGCAGTAAATAGATGATTGGTTTTTTGGTGCCTTTGAGGTTTTCAATATAGCGACACTAAAAAACCACGACCACCCCTTAGTTGGTATATAGATTAATTTTAGTGATTATATAATTTTTGAAGTCTCTATGGCATAGTGACAGACCGTTAAAGATAGGGATAGTTGATTAATTTGGTGACTCAGGAGATTTCAAAACCACCCTTCCATATTCCAATGATAATCTTTTACTCTGATTAATTCATTATTCACTATGATGTAGTAACATGGTCATGTTTTAGAGAAAAATTGTGGAATTTCAATGGCTCTTGAAATTATGAGCCTTCTATGCCACAAAATCATGACATTGTGGTATCCTTGTGAGATAATTATGATAAAAAATATGAAAATCATTTAGTTGTACCATCATCCCCTTAACCATTCCATGGAAGGGTTTCTTCGATAGTTTCTGAAAAAAATGTTGTCTAGGATTCATTTGATGAGTTTTTTTGGTCATTTCAGTATAAAATTACTATACATTTAAAATTTGATGATCAAGAAATTTTGAATTAAGATCCCAAAAATTATTTTGAATGAGGGTTTGGTTGTTCAAATTTGTATTTGAAATTAAAACTTGTGATGAAATTAAACCTTAATGTTGTGAAATTTGTGGGTTAAGTATTTTACAAAAAATTTATTTAAAAATTTGGAAGAAGAATATGATAATGTGGATAAGAAGGGATGTTCTTATTGGCACAATCTCAATATATCAAACATGTGTTTATAATGGTTGATGATGAAGAAGAGGGGAACAACAAAAAAATGTGAAGTATATGGTTGGACATATTTTTTTGATACCTAAATTTTGTGTTAATTATTTAAAAACTGGATACACTATCACTATCAAGAGACTCGTTTTAGTACAATTTCAAGAGTAAACTATGCTCATTATACCTGCATGTCAGAACTATTGCATCTTATTATCCCGACAAATTCTAGATCATGCCAATGACTATCCTTCTCAATTTGAGAGGTGAACAATGTAAATCAATTTCCCCCTTTGTTTTGTTTGTTTAATGACAAAAAAATATTCAGTTTAACTATTGATGGCTGTTTTTCATCAAGAAAACGTTAGATATTCAAAATCTCTATTTCACTCCAAATAGTGATTCCTCATTGATATTGGAAATTTATTTTCAATAAGAATAATTATTATGTCAAAATAGTTCTTCATTTTAACATAATTATAAATTATATGTGAAAATATCTTCAATTTTAGAATCCAGGGTTGCATAAATTTATTATTATTATGATTTAACATTGGAATTTATGTTTATATGTCATGTTCCTTATGATTAATCACTGTATTTTTTTGGAAAATAATTTTAGTATTGGACCCAAACACTTATATTGTGCTCTAAAACAATCATATATTACCCTAGTTTACAAAGAAGAATAATGAATAAAGTGAGAGAAAATATAGAATTAAATTTATTTTTAAATTTTAATAAAAAAAATGAATTTGTATTTCCCTAAAAGAAAATATAGTTTTGTTCAATCAGTGATGATTTGAAAACTACAATGCCCAAAATTGATGATCCCCAAAAAGGTTTTCAATTGTATTATTTGTTAAGATATATTTGACAAAAATAATATAGGATTTTTAAACCATATAATGGTAATTTTTATTCCACCCTAATTCCATGAAATATTGATTAATAGATCATATTTTTTATAAACAAAATCTTAAAAATGACATAGTTACAATCCCCATTTCAAAAATATACTTCTCTAAAATACATTTTCCAAACCAAAATATAAAAAAAACCATTCTCATAAAAAATAATGATGAAAACCAATGAAAAAGTTCAATATTTGAGATGGGAAAATATAACTATAAAACCCCTCCTGAATACCAACAATGTCTTTTTCATATGGATTTCACCAAACATATTTAAGTAACAAAACATGATTTGTTGTCGATTCAATCAACATATGGTTTCTCAGAACTCCATTTCATATCATAACCATAAAATTTCTCTTCCCAACTCTATAATTCTATCCAAAACACATAAAAACTCAAATGTAGAAGAATGTTGAAATTTTTGTCCCTACATTAGACACCCCTATAATTATTATATTCCCTTGGAATAATAAAATGTGATAATATTAAAACTCAAAAACCAAACCTCCCTATAAGATAATCCTCAAATAAGTATATTTAAATCAAAAAGGTTTAGAAATACCAAAATAATAAATGTTTAATATCAAGTACATATTCCTGAAATCAATAATTAATTCATTTTCAAAGATCAATGTACATAATGGCACTAAGTACTAAACCTAAATATATGGACATTTATCCCTTATGTATTCAATAAGAATACAAGGATTATATAAGACTCAAACCAATGGAATGATCATTCCTGACAATACCTTCTCTTTACATTCTATAATCTCAAGGGGTTTCTCCGCAATTGTCACATATATTCTAATATACAACTCACTTTGATAAATAATATCTCTGTTTATAATTCAGATAAATTTTTGTCTCCTTATAAGAATTATAAAAATATTAAGAAATGTTTTTGGAGTCATGGTCTATGAGGATTAGTGATTTCAAGGCCCATTGATCCCAAAATATATTTATTAAAAATATTAGATATATTGTTTATCACAATTATTTATTTTTTCAAAGAAAAATAAATATCTCATTGAAAAATTATTCGATTATAAATCTAATACCGCTGTTGAATATGGATCAAAGTGTTTACCCTAGGTTTCGCTTAATGTTTTTTGACACTATACATTTAGATGAGGCATCCATTTAGTGGTGTGTTTAAATTAAAATAATTGATTAATTTATTTATTTCAATTTAAATGGAATAAATATAATCTTATGTAAAAATTTAATTATCAAATATTTCTAGTGTAAACTACATAACCCTATGAGATTATTCAGAGGATCTCTCAAGACCATTATTGGGGAATTAGGATTAGAAAATGTCTGGTGATCAGATAAAAGAGACTTAATAGAAAATGATTTTAGTGGGTCTTCCCCATCATTGAAAACAAAAATTCAACAAAAATAAATAACATCTTCACGAAGTGTGCATTATTTTTTGTAATTTTTACATTTTGAATTATTTAAGTATTTATTAAATTATCTCCTTTTATTTTTCAAATTTTAAAAACTCTGTATGAGCTCGTTCAATAGTTTGAATTGTATAATTCATATTATTCTCGTTATGAAATGTTTTTTCACCATAAATATTCACGATATATACATTTAGTTATAGAACACTTAGCCAATTTTTGATTCACCATTTTATTTTTCATTTCCCCACATGTTCTTCGTGTTCTTCATTGTTGAGCTATGTGTCTACGATTTGACATTTGTGGGTACGTCCAAGAATGGTCAGATTATGTGTTAAAAATTACTTGATCAATGATTGATTGATATATCATTATGTATTGTGGGTAGAAGTGATTGATTTTTTTATTCAGGATATGAGGAAATAATGGAAGTATCAAAAGTGGAATGGAGGATTTGCTGAAAGATTTGTATGGGTTGCTTCTTTCCAATTTTTGACAACCAATGTTTGGGAAATAAACCTCCAATTCCATTATCTTTTATTTTGACAAGATTAAAGGTAAAATTTGGAATATTCAGTCGAGAGAGAAATGAGTCTGGAAGTTGTGTGATAGATCTAGATTTATTCAAAAATATTGACTGTAGAGTGTGTACTCCCATTAAATCACACAGTGTAGTCACCAAGCTATGATATATTGAATTTCTGAAAAAAGATATAAATCAAAAACCATTTTTATGGACCACATTACATCACACCCTCCTTAAAAATCAAGGTCGTGTGCCATATGTACATGCCTAGGACCCTATGTGGTAGGACACGATGTGTACTCTGGACATACATAGACACAACCAACTACACAGGATTGGCCGAGATGAAATTTTTTGGCCTTTTTAGGCCAAGACATGTTGTGTAGTACCCTTCCATGCCATGTAGTACTACATAGAGAATGATCCATCTATTGAAAAGGAAAAATCCTAAAGTCTAGGTGATGTCACACACTATGTTATTCCCCTTACACATTGTGTACTTGTTTATAAAAATTCGTTATCTATTTCATCCCTTTTTAATCAAATTTTATTTTTTGAGTAGCCTATCATTAATTTTATTCCCCATAGAACATTACGGTGGCCTTTATAGTGGATTTTGAGATATGATGTGAGGTGATCCGAGTGTGAAACTTCATTAGGTAATGCTTAATGATTAAAATGATTGGGAAAGATCGTCTGAGATAGGTTGGTATTGGAAAACCCCTTATCATATTAGGCAATGGGTATCCCATACACCTATACCTATTGAGTGTTACCACCTTATACACTTGTGAGTGGGTCCACTACCTACATAGTGGTACCCACTGATAGACTAGGGCAAGGGTCCTCTTATTTCTGAGTGGTACACCCTGATAAACAATTGTGTGGATTATATACCTAAAGAGTGGTATCTCCTAATAAACAAGAGAATATAACCTCTACAAGATGAATAGTACAACTATTGGACTTGTCTGTGGGTCTTATACCTATTTAATTGTATAGAAATTATGGACTGGGGTTATGGGTCCTCTACAAATTGAGTGGTACCCCGTTATGAACTAGGGGATGGGTCCTATACCTGCATATTGGAATCCCCTAACATAGTAGAGAATGGGTCTTCTACTTTGATATTGTTCCCCCTAAAATATGTGTAAAATTTGAAAGGGTTGGGCCCTCCACATGGTTAATTCTTCGAAAATAAATGAGAGATGTTGGGCATCGATTATAGATATTGGGATCTATATGAAGACTCATTATCATGGTCTAGTCCAAGATAGTGATCCCCTTTTTACCTCATTTGGGTTTCTTTTATGAGAAAATATTATTTTTGTTTAGTGTTTTCCCTCTTTATTTTTGAGCTTGCTACTTCTTTCATGTCTTTAATTAATCCCTCTTTATTTTTTTGGACGTCATGATCGGTATGTATATACTCTCCCATAAATGGGATTTCCCAATATATTTTTATGTATTATGAGGGAAAATGATACATAGATGGTGATTTTAGTTGGGCATATAGATACTTGGGTGCATAAATAGTATATGGTGGTTTGTCTTAGAGATCAAAAGTCAAGCACTCTCAGGATTTATTGTCAAATTGTTATTAGATTAGATAATATTTTCTAGGTGTATGAGTATTAATCCTTTTACATTATGTAGTGCACTATAAATCTAATTTGTATTCCCTAGATGTTATTACATTCATGGTTTCAAATATAGATTTAACTTTTATTTATTATTATTCATTCAATCTTATGAATGGGGATGGTTGGTTTCTAGCATATTTGAACTCTTAACAATGGGATCCCATTTTAGTTATGGCTTTTTACAATTATCAACAACACTTTGAATATGGATGTTTTATTAGGATATTTTTTGATTGAACATCCACTTTCTAGGTGTAAATCAATGAGTTGGGTCATTATAGATTGGTATCAGTGGTATGTTCAACATCAGGATGGTGTTTTTAGATTTCTCCGATAACATTGTTTGGTTAGGAATTTAAGGAAACATTGTCAATTTGTCCGAAATGGATATTTTAGGCCAAGGAACCCAATGATGGGGTGACGTCCTCCATATCCATTCACTAGGAACCTGATTACAATATTTTTTACTTATCATACTGATAAATTGATTTAAGGGAACATGGGTACATACATAAAATATGATTGAGTCCTTTGAATGTACCTCTAGCTTCATATTTCCATATATATATATGATCATATTACGTTTGTTAATATTTATTAATTTTTAGTATAAATCTAAAAATATATCCATCTAGGTTACCAATTTCCGATCGTGATGATCATTTGGTTAGTGATAAGGTTGTACTTCAGGGTCTATCACGTGAGATATTTCCTTCAACTGGGTAGATAGAGACATCGATTCATGTTGATTAATCAACTAGAATAGTATAGAAGGATGAGGATGTGTTATGTATTAGTTCACATTATGAGTTCTAGAACTATAGGCTAATAAGGTTCTACAGTGAGTTGGATCCCCATGAAGTGGAGGAATGTATTGAGTATGTTATATAATTTTTCATACTTGTAAAAAAAATGACTGATCTGATGGTTACACTTAAAGCCATGATTTTTTATGGAGTAGTTGGGACATGATAGAGTATAATAAAATAGAGTCATGATGATTCATAACTCTCATGTTTTGACATCGAACTACAATCTTGTAAAGAGTACAACCCCTCTTTTTTACGCTTAGTTTAGATTCTGGGACCATTGGTGCTACAATAGGGTGGTATGATAGTGGATCAGTATGCCGACAGGTTCACTAAACTCACATGGTACTCCCTCAACATGATTTAGGATGGTTACATTCAGAAACAATATATTAATAATTGTATCCATAGGTACATTCCTTCCATTATATTATCCCTATACATTCCCACATAGGTTGCAGTTCTAGAGTAGTCATCGATGTCAGATAGCTTCAAAACATAGGGAAACTATTTAGCTGGAGTAGTATATGGATTTCATGAGGCTGAGTGATCTACAGTAAGAACATTACAAATGAAAGGGTCTTCACATTGTAAATAATCTCTTGGTTGGTCTTAGTCATGCGGTCACATGGCATTGGGACCCCACAGAATTCTAGGGAAACTTAGAGAGGGTAAATTATATGAAAGGGATAGTAGAGGTCACATGGCATGTGATTTCATGAGCCAACATATTTATGATAGAAGGAAGTCAATTGATTTACTTCCAAGGTATAGGGAAATCCTTGATCATGGTTTTCCTATGTTAGACCAGTATAGCCCCAAGGGATGTGATGCTGGAAGGGGAGTAAGTGGGGCTGCATGAGTCGTATATGTTGGTGTTGGATGATGTTATGAGATCCTTCCACCACTACCATTGCTGGCCCACACAAGGCTTAGGGATATTGTATATGGGTATATGGGAACAATATGATTTGAAATATCAGGACCCAGTAGATCATGAAATGATTATAGGAATGATTTTTGTTTATTCAAATCTTTCTTCTGTACTAGAAGTCATTGGTGTGAGTCATTCCATTATCTCCTCACTCCTTATGCGAGATATTTAGTTCCCAGTTGGGACTTTGGACTAGTAGCACTAGATTCATGTTCTTATGGGGAATAATACTTCAATATCAGTTCTCTTCCGATATTATAAAATATTTCCTAGTGGATAGAGTTTATCATGGGACCTATTGGCCTTCATAATTATCCCATATGATGTCATCTTTGCAATGGACTAATTTACCACAATATGATCACATATCTATTGTTAACACATATGAGTCAAATGACATAAAATCAATGGAATGAGTCTCTAATTTCTGGTAAAGAGAGATATCGATTAAGATAATGTGCGTCATGTGAGAAGGAATATACAACCCATCACACATTAGTTGGAGTGTTTATCCATATGAACAATGTTCTCCAAAGGGATTTGGGTTACTTAAATAATGGAGGATTTTATGGATTCCTTCTCGAAGGATGTTCTAGGACTACAAACATGTATGTAGATGGATTTTTTCATCAAATTATACACCATGACACTCCCATATCTTCTCTGTCATATTAGATTTCCCCTAATGAGCTTCAAAGGATGAGTGTATAGATATTGTACTTTTGAAATAATGGTTTTATCTGACCCAATGTCTCCCCTAGAAGAATCTGGAATTTTCAATGAAATATGAGGATGGGATATTGTGGATCTATGTTGATTATAATCACTAAATTCGGACATGATAAACTATAAGTACCCCTTGATGAGAATGAATGATCTCTTTGATAAGTTGTGAAGTGTATGATGATTTTCGAATATTTATCTCATGTACTACTACCACTAGTTGAGGATTTTTTAGGATGATATTACAATGTATGAATTTCTTTGTCACTGTGGACAATATGAGTTCTTAGTTTCCCCTTTTACTGGGACAAATTCCCACACTGTGTTTATACATTTGATCAAATAGATATTCCAGTCATAAATGGGAACATTTATGGTTGTCTTCATTGGTCACATACTCATCTACTCTATGTCATTGGAAGAGCACATAGAGAACATGAGGATGGTTTTAGATATTTTTGAGAGCACAAACTTTATGTTATTCTCATGAAGTTCCAGTTTTGGATTTAAGACATTCACTTTATATGGAATATCTTTTCTGAACATGCTTTAGGTATATAATTGGTGAATATGGATGCAGTTCTTTCTTGAGATCCACCCAAGACTATTTCACAGTTATGGAGTTTTCTCAGTTTGGTTGGGTACTATAAGAGTGTTGGTGGAATAATTAACTTGTATTTCCTCCCTTTGAAAACCATGACATATACAGGGTATTTGTTTACATAGACTTAGTAGAGTCATAGTTCCTTTAAGGTTTTATGATTACAGCTATTCAGTTCTTCTATTATGGGAATATCAAAGGAGGTCATAGAGTGCATAGTTTATTTTGATTCCTCCAGATCAAGGATCAACTACATGATGATGTAGAGGTAGGAAGTGATTTCATATGGTTTGAGGTAGTTGAGAACCCATGAGCCGAACTATACGACTCATTCCCAGGAGTTGGTAGAGGTTGTATTCACTTTGAGTGTGTGGAGGCACTATCTTAAGTTAGAGTGCTTTGTTGCATAGAAAAACCATCAAAGTCTTAAGTAAGGATTAACACAGAGAGATCTAAACTCAATATAGTGAATCTAGATATAGATCTTATAGGAATATTACATTGAGATTTTATGTACTCTTGGGAAGGGATACATGGTGGAAGATTCACTTAAGAGGAAGTCTCATTCTTGTTTGGTAGAGGTGGTGTCTAAAAAGTCGACTTCTTTATTGCTAACCCTATTTGAGGAGAGGGATGAAAAATATAATTAATATATGGTCTTCACACCACCACTTTTCCATCATGTGAGGGATGATCTGTTGGGATACATTATCTATGAGGTTCTCAATGACTATATATCCTCAAGAGATTCACTAGATGAATTATATGAGGGAGGCAATCCAATCATACTTTTTTGTGAATAGATGGTGATTATAGTCACCTTGTTTGAGGAGGTGATGAAGGTGTTTAAAATATATGATTTGGCTATAAATCCCGGTGTATGAATGATTTATAAGGGCCTTTAGTGGAAATATTGTTGGGATGGAATGAGGTGAAACATGGCCAAGTTCATCTCTCGGTGTCTCATATGTGAGTATGTAAAGTCTATGCACAAGTTTATTGAATTTTGTGGAAACCTATTGTAATCCAAGTGTATAAATGGGATGTCTTATCAATGGTAGTCTTTTTAGAGATTATATATGTAGTGAGATGAAAAAATTCCATTTGGGTTATATTTAACTGACTTACCAATTTGGTGAACTTCTATTTTGTATGATAACATTGTCCGTTAGAGATTTTAGGGATTTGGTACGTACAAGGATCTTATGAATTCATGGGGTTACCTTGTTGATGGTCTATGAATATGATTTTTGTTTCACATCATAGTTGTGGATATGTTTGTAATATTATTTTGGGACCAGTTTTGGATGAGTATCTATTATCACCATTATATGGATGGGAAGACTGAGGTCCCTAACAAAGTGTTGGATGATATGAAGAGGGTTTGTTTTTTGGACATATTTTCTGTTGGGAGTATAAAATACCTTTGGTATATTTGTTTTATAATAATAAATATAAACCTTAAACCTTTCAAGTCCTTATACAGGTGACCCTGCATGCCACCCTCTTGCCGGACTATGACCAGGGAGGCGTCTCTTGTTATACCTATGGTGGTTCAGGCGATGATAGATAAGTTCCATAGGATACATTAGCGGATGAGGAAAACCTAGAGAAGGAATAATTCTTATGAAGATCATTTTCATGGGACCATAAGGGTTGATAATAGAGACAATGTTTTCCTATGATTCTAACATGAAGTGGATTATAAATAATATTACATGGAGGAAAGCGATCACCGAGGATCATCAGTCCATTTGAGATACTTTTATTGGATTGATAGTTTTATTATTTTCTAGCCTTACCCTCATATTTGGACCAATTTAATAATGTATTTCATGTGTAACCACTAAAGATATCCGTACATGATACATTTCATGTTATTGATTGGGGAGAGCTCAACATCTTGGAAGGATCCACCTTTATAGAGTCAATGATTGGGATCAGGGATCATCATGAGAGGATCATATATTGATAGAATATTCCATTTTTTAAATTATAAGGCAACATGAGGGAAAACAAGATATATACTAAAGTGGGATATCTAGATGAGGGACTAGTATCCCCCCCTCTTAATTTTTTATTTTAGAGTACAAATTTTTTGAAGGAGAGAATAATTTTGAGACATTTTTTTTCATTGTAACTCTATTAAATATAGTGAGATATATTTTTGGAGCTAGGTTCTAATAATACAACTGAATCTAGTGATCAGTGAGATCAATATTAATTATATGAAAATAAAAAATATATTTTATATGACATTTGAAATTTTTTAAAAGAAAAAGGAATATCTCATTAATAGTTTATTAGATCAGATATATGAAACCATAGTTGAATCTGGAGTGCGGGGTTTACCTTGGGTTTCACCGAATGTTTTTTGGTTCTATAGGTTTTTATGAGGTATCTATTGACAGTTGTGTTTAAAATAAAATAAATAAATTATTTTTTTATTTTAATTTGAATGACCTAAATATAATTTTATATAAATAAGTCATTATGACATATCTCTGGGGTTAACAATTTAATCTTCTGATTTTTTGATATTATCTTTAAGGACCTTCATTGGTGAATCATGATTAGATTCCACTTGATGATCAGATCAGGGTGAATCGACCGACAATGAATGCAATAGATCATCCCCATCATTTGTGAATGTATTATTCACTAATGAACAATCCAATCATTAGGTAAGGAATTTATTTTTCTAATTTCCTCTATTTTTAATTAATTAATCATGTTCGAAATTATCTTCTTTTATTTCCAGCATTTTCCATCCTTGGCATGAGCCCGTACTATAATTTTAATTGTTTAAATCTTATTATCCTTATTGTTCCATGTTTTTTATAATGAATATACCTGAAAATACTCATTGGAGGATAAATCTTTTTCAATTATTGATGAATAATTTTTTATTAATTCCCCATCCATTCTTCACATTCTTCACTATTGGGATTTCATACCAATTTTTGAAGTTTTACAATGGGTTTGTTCATGACCAGACCCCCATATTCACAATGGCTCTATGAGAATAGATTATATGAATGATTTTCTTCTAGATTGTGGTGTTTTTCAAGTAGTTGTGACATCTCCATTGATATATCATCTAAATCATTGATGGGAGTGGCATGGGTGGCAAGCAGGATGCAAAAATATATTTGTATGGGTCAATAAATATTGACTTTCGACCACCAAAGGATGGGATATATAAAATTGTGTAGTTTTCCATGAATTTAGAAATATTCTGGTAGGAATCTGGACAATTTAATCAAATGAGTGATGGATCTAAATGATTCATGATTTATTTGGTGTTCTATTAAAATACTTAATATATGGAATGTATTGGGATAAACACATGCTATATAGCCACCCAACCATACTGACTAGGGTTTTGACAAAAAGATAAGGATCACATTATATGTGGATGGTTTATATACCATGTGAACCTCCCTGAGAATATAGTTTGTGTTCTAACTGGACACACGTATGAACTATGTGAGAGGATGCACCATGTATTATGGGAGTACAATGACTCAACAAAGGGCATGAGTACATCTAGGGGAACAAATATCATCTCCATGAGGTCAAGACACTCAATGTATTACCCTTACACATCATGTTGTATTACAAATCCATAAATCCCAGTGTTTAATTATATATTTATAGGAGTTCAGGTGAGGTCACACATCATGTGACCCCTATAATCGTATTATAGTCTTTATAAAACATCACTTCCTCTTATTTCCTTCATTTGGAATCAGATTTGGGCCCCTGAGTATCCTATAATTAGTTTTTTTTTTCATAGAACGTGGTGGCAGATTTTTATATATGATGCAAGATTATTTTACTATGACACTTCTATAGGAGATGCATGAGGATATTATTGGTTGAGGATGATCATATTAGAGGGTAGTGCCAGGAAAACCCTTGTCCTATGAGGATTTGGGTCCCCCGATAATCCTTTACATGCTCAGTGGTACCTACTTCTAGATTAGGGAATGAATTATCTACTTATAAAGTGGTATCACCTAGATGGACTAGGGCATGGGTCCTCTAACCAAAGAGTGGTACCCCCTGAAAAACTAGGGAATGGTTCATCTACCTACTAAATGTTACCCCCTAACAGACAAAGGTGCAGGTCCACTACCAAATAATTTATACCCTATAATATTATAAGAAATTGGTCCTCAACATACTTAGTGGTACCCCTAATGTACTAGTGTGTCGTTCCTCTACCTATTGAGTTGTACCCCTAGATCGATTGTGTTGTGGGGCCTCTACCTACCAAGTGGTACCCCCTTTCTAAACTAGAGAGTTGGTACAATACCTATTTAGTATTACCCCAATAATTCACTATGTAGTGGGTCCTCTATGTGGATATTTTTCCTTCTTATCTGTTCATCACATTGGTGAGGAGTGTGTTCTACATGAGATTACTTAATCAAATAGTCACATTATATTTTGGGCATCGATGATGTCCCTTTAGAGATGCTTGATGACTCATTTCCCTTGGATGGGCTACAAGATAGAAATCCAATTTTTCTATTTTATTGGATTCCTTTTTGAGAATATATAAATGTTGTAGGGTTTTATTGTCCAATTTAATTTTCTTAAGCTAGATAATTTTACCCTGACTTATATTTTTCCCTCTTCAGTTATTGTTGTATCCTGATTGGTTTGTATACAGTCACCCATGAATGTGTTTTTACTGATTGTTTCAAGTATTATGAAGATGATGTAACTATTTAACGTAATTTTAAAATATTACAGTGATACTCAGGTTCATAGGCCGCATACAGTGTTAAGTCTAAGAGATCTGGTCCTAGGCACTCTCTGCATTTGTTTTCAATTTGTTTTAAGGGTGGGACATCATTTCTTAGTGGTGTGTATTACTTCATTTTCATTTAGGATTATACTATCACACCCTTTTGTATTCCCAAATTGTTATTATAGGCATGGTTTTTAATATATATGTCACTATATTCTATTATTATTCATCAACACTTTTTCATGGATATGGATGGGTGTGTGCGTACTAGTACTCTAGGAAGAGGCCCCCCATTTCAATTATTCATTTCGGTTCTTTTTACCAGCCCCTAACATATAATGTTCTTCTTGGGATAGTTTTTTATTGGCCATCCATAGGTATCATGGTAGTAATGTACTAGGAAATGTAGAGACCTATTATTAATGAAGGTACTATAGTGGGTATTGTATTTGTATTACTATTACTCCTAAATAGGATTTTGGGCCACAACAAGATTTCCTTCGGTCCACTAGGCCTTTAGGAATTTAAGGGAAAGTGATGAAGGCATGATGTATGTAATCAATGACACATAAATGATGAAATTATGGCCATTGGGCCATCTAATGAATGGGAATTCATGCTAGCCAATGGTGGGCCTAGGGGTCATGTACTATATAAAGGGTCTGTGTACCTATATATCTATATTATAAAAATGGATTGATTAGTAGGATTATCTTTAGGGGGCTATGACATGACTTTATAGAATATTCATCTGTAGTGTGTGCATGATTAGTTTTAATTGTACCCCAAATAACATAATATATATATATATATATCTTGTGTACAAGAATTTTCTAATATGATACATTGATAAAAAATATAACTTCTAAAAAGGCCCAATTAATATAGTAAAAATCTTCACGCCTCTACAAAACCTATACTAACCATGATTAGGAAATGAATTTAAACACACAATATTACTGAACTCAATATATAAAACAACTATTATTATGTACACAATATACTCATTATAGTCTTGAGAAGCCATAATTATCATGTAAATCACCTATACATTATACATTGTACTCTATAGAAAATTTGATCCTAAAATGTTTTAATCTACAACCTCAATGTAGCATAATTGTTATTTAAATATAACACCATAAAATGCCTCAACTAGTTCCATGGAAATGAATGAGTAATAACTATTTTTATAGAAAATACCATCCAAGGGAAAATGCTTCTTACATTAACCTCCAACTTCATGAACACATGTATAAAACTTTTCCTCCAATATATGTATCATCTATCATTTTTTCCCATAAAACCAAGGATAAAATTTCATAAAAAGGTGAGACTATGAACCAAAAAATTGTTTCCTAATCTTCCATACTCTCAAAGTAAAATTAATATCATGATTAGAGATTATTATCCGAAATACACGAAAATGTCTCCTAGTTATTCCACATGTAATGAGATAAATTTCACATTGAAATGAGATAAATTTCATATTTTATCCATGAATAAATAGATCAAATAATTCAACATTAATCCATATCCAATCACATTCATATAATAGATAAATACATCATCTATCTTCTACAAAGGAATATCTAATGTCTACTGGAGATAATGTATAACAGGAAATTTAACATTAATAAGCTATACTATTTGATATCTAGATATGAACACTATTATTGACCTCTTTATACCATTCAAAAAATTAAATCATAAAATCCTAATAAATCATAAAAACCCTAGACATAAAACAAGTACTAATATATGAAATCATGAAGCAAATACACCCGTATCACCCAAGGAATAAATATATTACTAAAAAACCCCAACAATGACAATACTATATATAATAAATAAGTGTATTAGCAAGAATGATATGAAATATATATAATTTATCCTTTGGATATCCTAATATAAACACCAATACTAACTGAAATATTGGTGAATGTACTATTATCTGATATAAGAAAACTCTACCTTTGACTTCCTTCGTATCCAAGTGGAAATTCGAAATATCTATAAGTATCCTCTACTCATTTCCAGAATCATATGTATTATAATTTCTTTTATGTATGCTAAAAATTAAGTATTGAGTGAATAAATTATGGTAATCATTTATTTTTCAAAAAACAACCACCACTGTATTAGTTTTTTATTTTTTTCATAAGTCACTCACCATTGAATGCAAATGGTTAGAAAAAATATATTTTTTTGTAATATCAATGACAATGTTCTCAGTGTATGGTATTTGTTATCCCACACACAGACACAAACACTCTATTTTATTATCATGATAAATCTATTAGAAATAAAATATTCATGAACCTGATACAATGTTGGTACAATCCATTTCAAAACCTGAAGAAATTTTTAAAATTAATACAATAACAAAAGTGCTTCTCAAAATATGATCTCTAATGAATGTTTTAGTTTCTAATGGTCTAAAAACGTATGATCTTATTCTTACTCTTATATATATAAATATTTTTTTGGATATATATCAAAAAATATTACAAAAATTGTCTATTATATTTATTTGAATATTATTTTTTATCTTTTTAAAACTCAACTCTTCTTCATTCTGGATCTTGTAAATTATGGATTAAATTCATCCAATAATCTCGCATCAATCACTACTCCTTGAGACCCTCCGTTACATATGGTGAAACCATAATCCCATATAGATTAATATGATTCTTCAAAATCATGAAAATATTTATCTCATTTAAATTTTATATGTATTGTAACACCCCATGATTTTTTGAATTATTTTTTTAGAATTAATTTATCTTTTTTGATATTTTTCATTTCATGAAACAATGAAGATGGTTTATTTTATATTAAATTACTCTGTTAAGATTGCATTATATAAAACATTATGCCGATAATGCACTACAAAAAACATAAACATTAGCTTTCTCTACATGAATCATTGTGGTTGGCTTTCTTTATACTCAATAATGACTTTCCTCGATGGCTTACGTGACAGGATAAATTGGGGATTATCAAACAATAATATATTATTAAAATTGGATTATTTAATATATGAAGAAATAAACTAGAAGATATATTTTAGGTTATGAATAGTATTAACTAATTAATGATAATATATGGTTTTCACAATTTAATATGAATTCATAGGTTCCCAATGAATTATAAATTAATATGAAAGTTGATAGAATAACAAATGAAAGATTAGTATTATTTTGGGTAAAAAGTTTTTTACCATAATAAATTCAATTAAATTAAATTATTGAGTGATATTAATGTATTATATATATATATATATATATTATATTAAATAAATTTTTTTTTTATTCATTAAATATATTTGATAGAAAAAATTTAAGAATAACCCCAATTTTATGCTTAAAAACATATATTTTTATAAATGTATTTTTATATCATTTTAATAGAGAAACCATTTTCAAAAAATATTTTGGAACATCTATAGACATAATATTTCAAAATAATCTACATATTTTACATATATACATAAAAATTAGGTAAGGATAATTTTTTCATATTTTGTCGTAAGGTTATAATTTTTTAATGAATAGTCAAAATTTCATTATTTTTTTTCAAAATTTCTTTTTCATATAATTTAATTATAATGTTAAATAATATGTTGAAATAGGATTAAAAGTATTATTAGATTATTTTTTAATCAATTAATACAATTTATGACATTAATATGAATTTCACATTTAAATTGGAAATAAATACTCTGAAAAGTTTTCAATGATATTAAATTAAATCATGTATTGTCATCCTCTTAGTGCCATTAAATTTAAAATATTTTCTTCTAAATACATGATTGAATTTGGAAATTCATATTCCATATTTTGAATAATATTAATTCTTAATTCTTAATTAATTGAACTTTTTTTTACAAAAAATATTAGTGATGGTATTTAAAAATAATTATATCACTTAAGGTAAAATTTTACATAACTAAATAGTAAACCTAATATTTAAGACCCACAAATACTTATAAACATTTCCAAAAAGCATTTTATAACCATATAAAGAACCTATACTGAATTGTATCATTTGTATATAATTATTTTATACCCTTTCAACATGAAAAACAATGATGTAAATATCTCTTCAAATATTAACTAGAGTGCCACTCTTCTTTCAATATAAAAGGAAACCATCTCTACCTCTTCTTCAAACATCTCAAAACAATTATGTTCTACAAATATCATCAAAATACTATAAAAACATACATCCCTTAATAAGTTCTGTATGAATTTAGAAATAATGTCTTCCAATGAATCCTATTAGAATAAACCAAAATGAGTTAAAAGATTAAGTGGTAACACCTTCTATCAAGATTCTTTCTTTTTTTTCCTTATCCACCCCATTAACTATATTTATTCAATGATTTTATAAAAAAATCAGTATAATAAATATACTAGTATTTTTCAATTCTTATTTATTGACCTACACTTACAAACACCTCCATCTAATTGGTAATGAACATACTGTTTATGTGTAATGTGAATTTCCCCCTCACAAAACGATGATTGTTCAATTTTCCTTATCGCCTCACATGGTGGAAATTAAGTTGGATGATATATTTGTATATATTATATATTAATTTTATTATTTGTTCCTATTTCTTTAGTAATTTTTAACTCATATGTTTTTTACATTCAATTTTGTGTAAATATGATAATTCTGTTTCAGAAAGTATTGACTACCACCACCTCAAGGCGATGTGATTCATTCACATGCTTCATGGAATGTATTAAATATTATTTTAGTGAAATTATATGATATATATAAAATTATAATTATAAATTTATTATATTTTACACATATATAAATATATTTAATTTTCATTGTTTATTTCCATATGTTAATAAAAATGGAAAAAACATTCATGTGTATGTCTGACTTACCGTCTATAAGAACATTGTCGTTCATTTCATACATCTATATTATATAGATAATTATAATAAAAATATATTTTATATACATGTTATATATATATATCATGCTTTAATTTATGTAATCGTGATTTAATTATAAGGAAAGACGATATAACAAATTAAGACAAATGTGGAGAAAAAAGGAAATATTATCTGAAGCGAAACCGTAACATAGGATGGTTAAACAGTGGTAATAAATGGTCATAATAAAAAAAATACTATATTATATATAATAATATTTTTCATTAAAATTTTAATTAAAAACATTATTTATTATAATGGTGGTTTGAACGAGCGTGATGAGGGTCAGGGCACAAGGTAAGGGTATTTCAACTAACTTTTTATATTCGTTAGATACATGTTACTTTTTCAACTCTTTCCATCCGTGTGGTGTATCTAATGACACTAATTTTATTCTATGTATCATATAAATAAATTTATATATATTAGCATATCCATTTAAGTAACATTATTCCATGTGGTTTCTGTTTGAAAAGTAACAAATTGGTGAAATAGGGTTTTCTTAATTTGTCTTCTTTGTTTTATAAGTTTGGTTATGCACCAAAATTTTATTTCAAGCATTATATATATAAATTTTAGTAGTTATATCATAATATTAATAAATTTAATTATATTATATGTTTCTTGTAATTTTCTTTTATTACACGGAGATTATGATCCCACATTACCAGGTTAAAATATTTTGTTGAGACAATCTCATCGCTTTTCAAGATTGATTATCTTTATGCTTCCTTCGATGAAATATTATGTTCAATACCTCAAGAAAATGCATAAATTTTATCCTCCAATTTTTATTAATTTTATATTCACATATTTTTAAAATTTATATACTCATTGGTACATAATATGATAATGAAATTCTTGTTAATGAATCTAATATTTTCCCTCTATTTGGTCGGAAATCTCTGTTTATTCAATACCATGTTTTCTAAAAAGGGATTATAAGAATATTATTTTGTTATCATATAACATATGAATGACATTTTTACCTTTTTTTCCCAATAACATGAATGGAATATTCTTTTTTTCAAACAAGGCATTTTTCTTTCCTTTTACCGTTCAAACTACGTTGTTTTTACCTCGTACAATAAGTATATATTTACCCACTATCATTTTTTTGAAGAATCCATCTCATTTTTAAGAGAATAATTTTTAATAAAATATATTTTTAATTTATTAGAATTGAATATTATTTTAAAATTATTTTCAACCTTTATTTTTTTGTTTTCAAATAATATTTTTTTCAATCTTATTTCCATCCATTTTTATAAGTTTTCAATGTATTTTCAAAGAAATAGTTTTCAATATACTTCCATTCCTTACTTATATTCTTAAAAATATGTTAAATTAAATTTTTCTCAAAACATTATCAGAAGTCTTTCATATGTATTTAGTTAAAATGTTTTCCAAAATATTTTCTATTTTTAATTATAGGTTTTCAATGTGTCGTCAAACAAAATGGTTTGTAAAATTTTGTTGAGCTTATTTTTTAAAATTTTCAATGGAAAATGTTTTAAAAATGATTTCAATTCTTCTTTATATGTTTTCATTGTATTTATAAAAAATTATTTCCAAATGGTTTTGTTTATTAAAAATCCTTTCTCAAAGAAGAAAGTATATTTTACTCAAGAAACATTTTTGAAAGAGATTTCAATATTATTTTACATCTAAGATGATATTTTTGTTAGGCTACTCATTCCATTCTTATAAGTGATCTAAAGGTTTCTTATTCTTTTTATGAATATGTTATTCTTAATTTCATGGTTTTTGTGACACCCATTTCTCTTTCATGGGTTATATGATCATGAAATACATTTATCTTTCACGGGTTATGCATTTTATGAAATGATTATGAAACCTACCTTTATAAGTAGTTTGGGATATGATTACATGTTTGTAATACCCATTAAATTTCATGGATTATGACATTATTATTTATTATCTAGTGAAACATGTCTGGATTATTGAACTATGATAAGGGTGGGACCTATATCTCCCTCAAATGCATTGTGTGAATATTTATATCTAATTTTATATACTAGGATAGTCTTGGTAATGAAATCTGACCACTAAGATGTCCATGGGTGGAAACCATTATAACCAGGATGGTATAAAGAGTGAACTCATGCAACTGAGAAGTTTGAGGGATTGAAAAATGACTATCAATATGGTTAGGAGAGTGAATCCATACATATAACATGGTCTTGTCAGGGATTCCTTGGCTTCTATGAAAATAATAGTATATGCTTACACATCTACCATAATTCCATGTTTTATTCCTATTTCTTCCTTTCATAACTTTTTCTCTTAATTCTATTTTGATCCATGAGTTATTAGTTACGAATATTTATTATGATATCTAATATGTAGGGTATGATCTTAAAATATTTTTCTCATGTTCTATACTCATTGTTTATTTTATTATTAAACATTTTACTTTATTTAACTTTACATAGAATCTGAGCTCAACCCTTATTATGTCTCATTTCTCCGGGTTATGAAGAATGGGTTTAGGTATAAGTATTAATGGTTGGGATATTTATTGGAGATGTAGAAGATTTATCACCGGGATAGAATATATAAATTACATTTTTTCAAATACACAAAACTATTATGGCCCTCAAGAATGTGTTTCTGTAATGTACTAAATATTCATCTAAAATTATTTTATATCCATGTATGTTAATCATAGGTCACTATAGTTTGTATCATTAGAAAGTATTAGTTAACCATTTATAAACTAAGATGATAAAACATTAGTGATATCCCTATGAATATTTTTAAGTATATGTATAGGGATATCTAAAAGGATATGTATAAGAACAAGTTAGCATTTTTTAAAATGCCCTGGAATTTCAATAAAGGATAGATTGAGTGGTTTCATAGTAATAAATCTCATTCTGGAAACCACAAATGTATGTGACTCTATCATAGATGTTCCTTTGGGTGAAAACTCTAATGAGATGTTCAGTGCCTAACTCAGGGTATTCTGCTACATGACAAGGGGCCTTGCTACACACCTTGTTTTACCCTCCTAGGTGAAAATGTTTTTGAATTCACAAACTCTTCATGAACCATCATTAAATATTTTTATATATTTTTTCTATGATTAACTGAGGATTAACCTTGGGTGTCATATATTAATGAAGGTTTCATGATTTACACATACTTTATGTAATTTGTTTCATTACTATGTTTTTTTCTACAATGATATGTAATTCTCATTCTATGATTCTCATATTAGTCAACGGGAGGAACTTGATTAATGTTGAATATGATGGAATGTTTTCAGAGGAGAATTAAAATGCGGTGATCACTCTAGTGAAAAATGTTGTGATCAGGCCTAATTATTTTGTATATACATGATTAACAATGTCTACCATAACCAAATCTCAATATCACTAAGGAAGAGAAAGGATTAGGTCACTTAGAGTTTAGGTAGTGAATACAATGGAGGAAAGAAGACTAGGTTTTCATTGTGTCAATAATTTTGAATGAATCACCTAAATTACTTTATTATAAGAAGAGGAAGATGTTTTTACTATTGTAAAAGGCAAAAAGAAAGTGACTGCATGTGAAAATTAAGAATTAGGTTAATGAAATTGATGATGATTTTAGACTCCCTAAGGAATCATCTATTTTTATGAGTATTAATTGTTAAATAAATAGTTATTATGGAACTTAATGTCCCATGTGGAATGATGTTGAAGAGAATCAGCAAGGTTGTATGAGTAATGGTTACAATGCTGATGTGGAAGAATCTACAGAATTAATGAGAATGGAAATAGGTATTGTGTAATAGGATGAGTTAGCCTTGCTAATTGAATAAGGATGATGTGGGATAATAAATTTTTTATGTATTTTAATTCAATATGTATTTTATATGAAAAGTGAAATATAAAACGATTGTTCAAGTTATATTTTTCACTAAAAAATTACATGAACCCATTGAATGGTTCCAATGGAATAGAACATTGATATAATAGAAATGTGATGTCCTTGTAAAAGACATGATTATGGAAAAGATAATCCTTAATGTGTTTCTTATGTTATGTTAATGTGGTTTAGATAATGTTTTGTGAGATATGAATAAGTAAATTGGATAGTAATTATTATCTTGGAACTGATTAAGGACTTATTGACCTGTAGTTTTTTATATCATGGATAAATTTGACATATTCTTGGATTTATGGAATATATATAGTAATATATGGTATAAAGAAGGATTAAAATTTTCCAAATTTATTAATAGTAATTTAGGTTTTTTCTAGGTTCCAATATAATTTACCACAAGGGTATTCACTTGATTGGAATGTTATAAAGATATACATTGAGATATATGGGGCATCAATTTTACGCTAATTGTGTGACTATATTTCCAAAGTTTTGAATTTTATCATTGATAAGTGTTATAAGTTTAATCATTCATTAAAATTTTATTTTAAACATCATAGGAAGTATTTATGTATTTATTTTGTATTGACAATCTTCGTAAAAATGATATCGAGTGATTGATCATATTTCAACGATGTCCATATAATTTATTTTAAAAATTATATTAGTTGGTTTTAGAAAATGACATCATGTATGTCAGGTGAAAAGCAATCAATTCCATCAAGGCCACAGGTCTTGAACCCATGACCATATGACGAAAAGGGATTCATGCCTACAATTTTCCTATGTGATGTCCTGGTAGATGTATAATTATTTTTGATAAATAAATTTTTACTATAAAATGGTAGTGTTAATTATATTTTTAGAGATTAATGAATTCAAATATTATATTCTTTTATAATTTTTGTTGATATATAGTTAATATTTTAATTATTTTATAGTCATTAAGATATAATAAAAGTGTATTTTAGCACTTCATGAATCATTGTAATTTTATAGATGTCTGTTACATGAAGTAATGGAAGATTAATAAATTGATAAAATAACAACAAGATAATGAAATTTTTATTATTGGAATATATAAATTATGTATATTTTGTAAATACTTGGTCAATAAATGAATTAATCAACAATTGGATAATTATAAAAAGAATATATTTTGTCATAATAACTTTTTTTTGAACCTATGTACCTTTAAATCATTATAAATTTTTGAATTTGAGGCAATAAACATTTATGTTAACATTTAATTATATATGATTGATGACCTCAATCCCTACCTATATATATTTAAGCATTTCCTCTAGTTATATTATTAAATCCCAATCAATGTAATCCTATATGGAAACCCAGTAGTTATATGTTACACTGGGTAACTGTTATGGTTCTAAAATTGATTTTCAAGGGATGTTTTGGTATAAATGTTTACGATATGGGTTTCTATGAATGATAATATAAAGTATTAAACCATTGAAAACCTATATTGATTTCGATAGAAAATTTTATTTTATGCGGGTTAGAATTTAACACCCGAAGATTTTTTGAACTATTGATTTTTTATTTAATTTTTCTTTTTAGATATGTTCTATTTTACACAACACTGAAGATAATTTATTTTATGATAAATTATTATCATTAGGATTGGTTATATGTAAAATCATTTTAATCATACACTATATGAAATATTAACATTAGATTTCATTATATAGAACATTGGGGTTATCTTGTGTTATACAAATCAGTGAATTTCCTCAACAGCTTGTGTAACATGCAAGACCAACTTTTACAGGACTATGATATATTATTAAGATATTATTATTTAATATTACAAGATACAACCTAGATGTTAAATGTTGAGTCAATAAGGTTTTCCTTATGACTTTTCCATTATTTCTTGTTTTGAAAATCACAAACACCTTATACAAAAGCAAATATATATTTTACCTCAATATGGAAATTTTTCTTCTTAAAGTAAATTTACCATAACCTAGATTTTATTATAAATATCTATATTTTTTATTAAGTACAAAAACAAGACTCATACCCAAAACCCGGGAATGAAATAATGTCAAGAATTAGAGTATTCTGTTTTTTGGATCTGAATTCTGGATGTGAACTGTAATGAAGTTCCACTCCGAATTCTGGATGTGAACTATAATGAATTTCCACTCCGAATTCTAGATACGAACTTTCATGAGTTTGACTCTGAACCCTTATGAATTTTGACTCTGATATTTCATGAGTTTGACTCCGAACTCTTATGAAGGTCGACTCCGAACATTCATGAGTTTGACTCCGAACTCTTATAGAGGTCGACTCCAAACATTCATGAGTTCGACTCAGAACTCTTATGAAGTTCGACTCCGAACATTCATGAGTTTGACTCCGATCTCTTATGAAGTTCGACTCCGAACTCTTATGAAGTCTGACTCCGAACATTTATGAGTTCGACTCCGAACTCTTATGAAGGTCGACTCTGAACATTTACTAGTTCGACTTCGAACTCTGGAAGTTCAGATTCTGAACTCCGGTGAAACCATATTCTGAATTTCCTTAGAAATTTAGACTCTGGACTTCTACAGACTTTAGGTTCAAAGTTTCTATAAAACAGAATCAGAATATTTTTTTAACATAGACTCCGAATTCCATTTTGATTAGACTCTGAACTTTTATTTACTTACATTCCGATTTCTAGTTTTGCTTATGCTTATACTTGTTTCATTATAAAATGATGTCATGCTTTCAGTTACACATGTTTTGTTATAAAACGATGTCTTCCATTCTGTTTCTAATTAACCGTTGGTTTCGTGACACGTGTATAGGTCCCTCCGATATTCAAGGAAAATATGACTGTTGGAGGAGGGAGCCGATCATTCCAACCGAGCCTATAAATAGGAGCTCATTTGATAGAGCTCAAAAATCAAGTTGATCACTCTAGAGACCACATGCTTTTAGGGTGATTTCTAGAGAGAGAATATTTTCAAGCATGGTGTGTACTGAACCGCTCTTTCTGATTGCTTCATGTGACTCCGAATGTTGGTGATTACATTTTAGGGCTTCTGGGGATAGGAAGACAGAGGTGCTGACTTCCTTGAAGTTCGAGGGCTTCCTTGCTGAGGAAGACACAGGTTCCAACCACAATGAAGTTGAGGGCTTGCGGGGATAGCAAGATAGATACTTCGATCTTTGTTTCGAGGGATTACCCTGCTGTGGGTAAGACAGACTTGCTTGACTGTATAAATCAAGGGACCATTATCCAAGGTTGTTGGATACCCTTCTCTCTGGGTTAAAAGAGTTATTATTTGTTACATGTAGTTGTACTACTTGTTTTTCTGCTGTATATTGTATTGTAAGGAATGTATAATCTTCTTATATTTCCTTAAACTTGTACTCTGATTCATTTAGATTCTATAAGCTTTAAGGTAGAATATCATATTGTAAACTTTAGTTATGTTTCAATTTCTAGATCCATATTTCAAGAACCTGTTTTCGGAATCAATTTTCAGATTTAAGAAAGTGCATAGAACTAGAAGTTTGTAACTTCATTACTTGTTCCAATTCTTTAATTGGTGTTAGAGGTGTTGTGAATTTTCTTAGTTTAACTTTGTTAAATTTAGATATTTCCTTGTTTAAGGAAAATTCTAAAGTGTACAATTCACCCCCTCTTGTATATTGAGCATCTACATCATTATTTCAATCCTAAAATTGGTATCAGAGCTGGTCTCTAAAATACTTATACTCACATATAAATCTTTCATGCTCACTTTTTCATTATTCTTTATCCTTTCTTATAATGTTTGCTTCGTTCCGAACTTTTTTGTTCTGAAATTGTTCATTCTGAATTTGTTCATTCCGAACATTGTGGTTACAAGATTTTCCTACTAACAAGTTTGGTTGACAAAGTTTTTCTTAAAGATGGTAGGTTTAAATGTTGGTTCTATTGACAATATAAACCCTTCAAGACCTCCAATTTTTTATGGTAATCACTATGAGTATTGGAGAGATCGAATAAAGACTTTCGTTATCAATTCTGGATTGGATAATTTCGTTATGCTTACTGGTGATTATAAAATTCTTGATAAGGATGTTAGAACATTCACTAACCAGGAAAAGAATGAATATCAACTCAATTATAAGGTAAGCAATAATTTACTATGTTAAATGACTAGAAAAATTTATAGCCAAAATTCTTCTTGTGAGGCAGATAATTGTATCTGGAAGAAGTCAGAGGTTACACACTTTGGTGCTTCTAGAGTCATTGAAACTAGGAGAGTTTTTCTTAGAGCTGAATACCATAGATTCAATTTTCCATATAGAGAACCAATCTATAAAGTGCAACAGAGATTTATGACTGTAGTGAAAATTTTTTAAGTATATGGGAGGAAAAGGGTTAGATGATGAAGACCTTGTGGATAAGATTATAGATATTATTCCCAATGAGTGAGAATCAAAAAGAACAGCTACTGATGAGAAAAATAAGGTTACTCAAATTTCCTTAGATGGACTATTTGGAACACCTCTCCAATATGAAACATGAATAAAGATAGATGATGAAAAAATCAAGAAGAATAATGTAAATGGCACTGTTTCTTTTACCATAACATCAAATTATATGAAAGCTAAGACTCCTGAGAGAGTAACTAGATCCAAGTCTAAGAAATGTATTATCCAATCTGAATCTAGTGAAATTGAAGTCTCAGAGAATGTGTTAGCAAATCTTTCTCGAAACATGAACAAGATAGCTGGACATAGAAATTTACAATCTCAGTTTAAGAAAAAGGAAAGGAAAGATAGGAAATATGGAGAAGTTACTTGTTATTAATGCAATAAAGGTGTACATATTAGACCGGATTTCCCTTTGCTCAAAAAGAAAGAAAGAAAAAAGAGGAATTCTGAAAGAAACAGAAAGAAGTATTATAAATTCAAAGCTACGAATGTTCTGAAAGCTAATGACAACTGGAGTGCTAGTAGTGGTGACTCTTCAGATGAATCTTCTGATTATGAATCCTCTCGATAGAATAATCATGGTCTTATAGCTAGATTAGCTATTAACAATCATTGCTTCATGGATAAGGCACACGATGCTAAATCATTGATTAATGTTTCTTTAAATTCTAATGATAGTAAATATTATAACTCTTCAGATGAAAAATCCTCTTCTGATGAAAAAAATACTTCACCTACCTATGATGAAGTTTCTAGGTTTTCTAAACATATTGAGATTGATAATTCCAAACTCAATAAAAAACATGACATGGAAAACTCTAGGAATACTATTCTTACAAAAGAAATATTAGATCTTTCTAAAGATCTAGATATGAAAAATTCTGATTTTATATGTATTTCAAAAAATCTTGGGGAAGTATGTTCTGAGAAGAACAAACATTCTAACGAGTTAGAAAAAGTAATTTCTAAGAAAAGTTTTTTCGAGCCTAGCTCTAGTTCTAAATCTCTTAATTTTGAAGATAAAAACGTGATTATAAAACTCAAGTCCGAAATTTTTTCCTTAAAGAATTTTTTACCAAACTTTACCCATGGTAATGAAAATTTTGATAAAATGTATTCACAAATACAACCTTTAAGAAACAAATCAGGATTTGGTTATACCCATGAAAAAACATCTTTTAGTAACAACTACTTTGTTCCACAAAGTGCCCCATTTTTTACCAAGTGTCAATGTGTTGGTCACTGGGCAAAGAATTTCTCTTTTAAAAAAAACCCAATCTCTATGTTTTCAAAAGGCTTATTTTTCTAAGAAGATGTGGGTGCCCAAAATTTTGTTATCTAGAAATCTTGGATCCAAACAACTTTGGATTCCAAAAGTCTAATTCTTTTCTTGTTTTCAGGAAGATAAAGGAAATACCAACAATAATACATGGTACATGGATAATGGATGTTCCCAGCACATGACTGGTAACAAAAGCTATTTTGAAAAGATTCTCAAGACGAAATGAGGAATGGTAAATTTATGAGATAATGCTCAGGGAGAAATATTTGGTATAGGTAATATTTTTCTTCTTGGTAAAACATTGATTTCAAATGTTTTATTTGTTAACGGTCTGAAGAACAACTTCATTTGCATATGTCAATTATGTGATGATGGTTACCTTGTGAATTTTAGGAATGATAAGTGTTTATTACACAATTCCAAGGAAGAGTTTATTCTCTCTGCCAATAGGCAAGAGAATGTTTACAAATTGAACATAAAAGACCTTAGGAGCCAAGATTTACCTTTCCTAAGTGAAATGGAAGATCATTCTTGGTTATGCAATAGAAGATTAGGTCACTGTAACCTTAGGAGCTTATGTAAACTATCTAAGAAGAAACTATTTAAGGATCTACCAGAGCATAGATTTGATTCTTCTAATGTTTGTGATCCGTGTCAATATGGAAAGAAACATAAATCAAGTTTTAAATAAATCGGTGAAGTCTCAACAACTGATGCATTACAGTTAGTGCACACGGATCTTTTTGGTCCAACAAAAATCTGGAAGCATTGGAGGAAAATACTATGTGTATGTTTTAGTTGATGATTACTCTAGATTTACATGGGTCTATTTTCTAGCAAATAAGTTTTAAGATTTTTCTTATTTTAAATGTTTTAGATCCCAAGTTAAAAATGAGAAAAACCTTCCACTGAAAACTATTCATAGTGATCATGGAGGAGAATTTCAAAATTCTGATTTTGCAACTTTTTGTAGTAGAAAAGGTTTTACTCACAATTTTTCAGCACCTAGAACTCCTCAATAGAACGGCGTAGTTGAAAGAAGAAATAGAATTCTTCAAGAGATAACTAGAACCATGTTGAGTGAATATTCGATTGCTAGAAATTTTTGGGATGAAGCTATAAGTACTGCTTTTTATACTATAAATTGTGTTTTGATTAGTCCTTTTCTTAATAAAACTCTTTATGAGATATGGAATGGTAGAAAACCTCGACTTTCTTTCTTCATGGTTTTTGTTTTCAAGGTATTCATCTTTAATACTAAATATAATATCCACAAATTTTCACCAAAATCTAATGAAGGAATTTTCTTAGGCTACTCCACAACTACTATGCCTTATAGAGTTTTCAATAAAAACACTTGTACTGTTGAGGAAACAGTGCATGTAAAATTTGATGAATCTGATCCTTTTGTTTTTAAACAATCCCATCCTACATCCTCAGATTTTTTTTCAAAAACTGATTATCAACCTTTGTTAGATGATCCTTCTGATAAGGAAAATGTTCAAGAAGATACTTCTAAAACATTAACCCTAGAAGACATTCTACCCTATGTTGATAAACATGTTTTAAAAAACCCAAACAAGGTGTTTCTTAAGAATCATCCAGGTGATTGTATCATTGGTGATGTAAATTAACCTGTAAGGACCAGAAGTTCCTTGAGAAATGATGTAGAACATCTAGCATTTCTTTCCCAACAAGAACCAAAAATCACTGGATGTCGATTGGATCAAAGCCATGTAAGATGAACTAAATGAATTTTAAAGGAATAAAGTCTGGACCTTGGTTGAAAGACCTAAGGAAACATCTTCTATTTGAGTAAAGTGGGTCTTCAGAAACAAGTGTGATGAAAATGGATTCATTATAAGAAATAAATCTAGACTAGTTGCTAAAGGCTACAATCAGCAAGAGGGAATAGACTATGAAGAAACCTATGATCCAGTAGCTAGTCTTGAATCTATTCGTATTTTAATTGCATTTGCTGCATTCGTAAATTTTAAACTTTTTCAAATGGATGTGAAATGTTATTTCCTTTATGGTTATGTTCAAGAAGAAGTTTTGGTTGAAAACCCTCCAGGTTTTGAAGACACAGAACATCTTGATCATGTTTTTAAACTTACCAATGCTTTTTATGTCCTTAAACAAGCCCCACGAGCCTGGTATGATAGACTTACATGATTTTTTCGTCAAAATAACTATGTTAAGGGAAATACAGATCCAACCCTTTTTATAAAAATGGATAAGAAAAATGTTTTGATAGTTCAAATTTATGTTGATGACATTATATTTGGTTCAACTCAGCAATCTTTAACAGATTATTTTGTAAGCCTAATGAAATCTGAGTTTGAAATGAATATGATGTGAGAGTTTACATTTTTCCTTGGTTTTCAAATTTCTCAAAAACCAGAAGGAACCTATATATCTCAACATAAGTATATTAAAGATATTCTTAAAAAGTATGGATATGTCAACACTAAGAGTATAAGTACTCCCATCGGTACCTCAAACTCTTTAGATCTTGATGAAGCTGGGAAACTAGTAGATCAAACATTTTTTAGATGTATGATAAGAAACCTACTATACATGACATCTAGTCGACCAGAATTGATGTTTTCAATATGATTATGTGCGAGATAACAATCCTACCCTAAAGAATCTCACTTAAAGGTGGTAAAAAAAATTTGACTACTTAAAGGGAACCATTGATCTAGGATTATTTTATACTTCTTGAAATGATTTGGTTTTAAAAAGATTTTTGGATGATGACTTTGGTGGATATAGAATGGATATAAAGAGTACATCCAGAACTTTTTATTTCTTAGGAGATTAGTTAGTTTCTTGGTCATGCAAGAAGCAACACTCAGTAGCTCTCTCCACTGCTGAAGAATAATATGTAGTAGCTGGAAGTTGTTGTGATCAAGTGTTGTGGATGCAACACACACTCACAGACTATGTCTTGAGTTTTACAAAGACTCAAATATTGTGTGATAACAAAAGTGTCATTGACCTTAGTAAAAACCCTACAAATCACTCACGTGAAAAGAACATAGATATTAGGCATCACTTTATTAGAGATCACACTCTCAAATAAGATATCATTATTCAGTTTATCAGAACGCAAGATCAACATGCTGATATTTTCATAAAATCTTTACCCTCTGATAGATTTGAATACATTAAGTAGAAGTTAGTAATTATAACCATAAGGTAATATTTTTTTCATTAACTTCCTCTTGAACAAATCTCCTTACAGTAATAAAATACTTTTCATAGGAGGATTACATTTATGTTCTAGTTTAACAAAAAAAATTGTTGACAGTTTTCTTCTTCTTTTGTAACTAAATTTGTTTCCATAACAAGTTTTTTTGGAAATTCTTGGAAAGGGAACTTTCATAATGAGATTTTCGTATTGGAACTTTCGTAATGAGATTTTCGTACAGCAACTTTCTTAATGAGATTTTCGTACGGGAACTTTCGTAATGAGATTTTCGTACTGGAACTTTCATAATAAGAAATTTTCGTAATGAAGATTTGTAATGAGGTTTTTTTTTCATAATGAGTTTTTTTCGTTTTTTAATTCATTTCATTAAGAAGAATATTACCATTTACGAACAATCTTTCTAGCCATTATGAAAGGTATGATTTCCTTATTTAATTTTTCGTAATCATATTTTTCTTGTTGGTATTTTACTGAATTTTAAAATAATTCGGATTCTAGTTTTCCTTAAATCTGAAGGTTTTTCTTAAAATCTCAAAAGATCGGAGTCAAGTTTTCCTTACGGGTTTTTTTCTCAACCGTCAGATAAGATCAAAAAGTTTTTCAACCGTTAGATTTCTTTTTCAGGACCAAAGGTCACATGAATTGCCTATATAAAGGTAACCCCAAGACTCATCCCACATCAGTTTTTCAAAGACTTCACGTCTCGAAGCCTTGCTGCTCTTCTTAAGACTGGTTCCGATCTTTGCAAAGTCATTCTGAATCCTTCAGATCTCTCTGTTCCGAATGTCTATTGAAGCAACATCTCAAGATATATCAACTACAAATCCAATCTAAAAATGTTTAATCTTCAGGGAATGGTTGGTGCATCTGAATTTTTACAAGCATGATTCTATTATAACCAAGAATATCAGATTGAATAGTTGGGAAGATGTATTCTTATATAAGACAGAGAAACAGGATCCGGTTTACACCAAATTGTTGATCGAGTTCTATGAGTCTATTTCCATCCAGATGGAAGATGGAAGAGACTAGTTTTCATTCAAGTATTATGGGAATACTTACAAGTTATCTTACACCATGTCCGCGAGCTTGGTTGGTTTATCCTATGAAGGGGAAGCTGAGTTTTTCTCACATAAGCTTCCAGATGAGCAAGGAAGTTTCAACCAGGTGAAGGCTTTAAAGTTCCTTGGACTTAAGGATGCTGTGACTGCTAAGATTGCTCATCTCACACTGAACAATAAGATTCTACAGCTCTGGGTACAAGGTTTTCTCATACCAAGAAGAGGAGACAAGGATAATCTGAAGAAAAGTGATATATATGTCCTAGAATTCTTGGTAAATCTAAGAAAGAGAAATTTGATGAGGCATGTCTTGATTATGATCAAGAACATCAAAGAATTGATCTTGAGATCTAAAAAAATTATGTACACTACCTTACTATCTAAGCTGATAGTTCAGTTCTTAGAATCCTTCAAGGTTGCGTGAAAATCAAAAGTCTGGAATTGTAAGCTTATGCTGGTAAGTGATGATACTTTGAATAGGATGAAGATGGGTATTTCTAGTGAATCTGGAGAATTCTACCCCCTATCTGTGGAAGAGGTTGAGGCAGCTCAAAAAGATACACAGACTCCGAAACCATCCCAAAAACCAAGGAAGAAGAGAAAGATTAAGGAAGTGGTTACTGATGAAGAAAATCCCAAGTCTAAGGAAAATCAGTCTGCTCCCCCCAAACCGAAGAAACAAATAACTTATGCTGATGATGTTGCTGTGAAGTGGAGGGAAGAAAAAGTGAATAGGAATGAAGGGGATCCACAGTTCAGATTGGACCCTGTAGAGGCTAAGGCCTTAAAAGAGAAAGCTGCAGATGAGTTAGAAAAGCAGGAAAAAGAAAAGAAAATGAAAATGAATTTGTCTAAAGTTGAACTAGTGCAATATCATTTGAGAGATACTGAAATAGCTTCTGAGTAGATTCTAGTTCCAAAAACATTCCTTACAGAACCTTATTTACAAGAAACTCCAGCTAATAACAATATCACTCTGGAAAAGTCTAAGGGTGAAGATGTTGGTGATGAAGTAGAAAAACAAGATACTGGGGAAGAAGTATAGGAAGAGGTTGAAGAAGAATAAGAATATGAAGAGGGAAGTGATGATTTGGATGCCTTGATCAAGAAAGTAGAGGATTATCAAGATAAGGTAGAATCCGCAAAATTAGTTACTCCAGGAAAGGGAGTTGATGAAGATAGTAATGGTTATGATAAGAAACAACAAGAAGAAGAAAATGTTTTATATGATGAGGAAGAATCCTATGAGAAGGATTTTCAAGAGGAAGGAGTAGAAAAGGAGAAACAAGATGAAGATCAGATTATTCACGTTTCTAAATCTGAGGAAGAATGTCCTAATGAGGAACCCTTTCCGAAAGCTGACAAGGGGAAGCAAGTCCTGATGGATACACCATCAAAAGAGATTTTCAAGAAGAAGGAGGTTGGTGGATCTTTAGAATAATGTTGGTGCAAGTTGAAGAAGATCATTATCCAAGGAAATTATCTGATTATGCGTCATCAGCTCATGGGCATGTTTTGTGGTTAAGTCTCTAAAAAAGTTGGTGGACACCATTCCATTTTTTCCAACTATAGACTCCAGATTCCAAATGCTGCAACAAAGTATGAATCAGAAATCATATTCCTTATCCATGGTCATGGAAAAGTGTGTGAAGATTGAAGCTGACCATAGAAGCTTTCTTATCAATTATGATGTGCATAGAAAATATTGCAGCAAAATAACTCTGCGGTCTAAGAATGTTGACTAAGACATGGATGATTTTGATAATTTTAGAATGAGGTGAAAGATGCTTTTAAAACAGAAGATATCAAGATCAAGAATCTTCAAGAAGAGATGATCATTGAGAAAAGAACTCGAAATCAACAGGTTACAGACCTGAATGGGAAGCTTAATTCAGTATCTTAGAACTGGAAAAGAGAAAGAGACTTCCGGATTTAGTTTAAGGAGAAGCTAGAAAAGAAAGGTGAATTAATAATGACGCAGAAAGAAGCCATCGAGGCTCAGGCAGAACCTTTGAAATCCCAAAAAGAAAAGACAAAATCCATAGAGAGGAAAGTTGTGGAAGACCAAAGAGACTTGAAGAAGTTCAAAACCTTGTTGAAGAAGACGATCCTAAAGGAAAAGGATGAGAAATAAATCCACTTCGATCTTTTTTTGAATTTGTCTTTCTTTGTAAATTGTTTCAACTCTAATAAAAATTTGGTTGGTTGTATCTTGTTATATAATAATGTTTCAGGTACCATATTTTCTTTTCCATTCCCTTCAATTCTTTTTGAAAATCACAAAGGGGGAGACGGAAAGAGAACTACTCCTAAGGGGGAGAAATAAAAATTTAAAATGAAAAGGAAAAATTTCTAAGTAAAATATCCTTAAAGTAAGGGGGAGTTGCTCACTATGCAGTTTTTCATTTACATGATAATGAAAAATCCACTCTGGAAATTCAGAATACAATCCCTATAGTTTCAATGCCAAATGGGGAGTTAGTTGTAATTAATTTCATCAATGAACAAAGGGAGATATGTTTTTATTTCAAAGTCTAATGAAAATTTTCGAAGTCCTTATATTCTTTTTCGTAAGGATGTTTGTGCTTTCCAAAAAGGTGAATATTTTTGATTCAATAAGGTTTTCCTTATGAATTTCCCATTCCTTCTTGTTTTGAAAATCACAGACACCTTATACTTAAGCAAATATATATTTTACCTCCATAAGGAAAATTTTCTTCTTTAAGGAAATTTACCCTAACCTAGATTTTATTATACATATCAATATTTTTTCTTATGTACAAAAACCAGATTCATACCCAAAACCTGAGAATCATATAATGTCAAGAATTGAATTATTTTTTTAGGATCCGAATTCTGGATGTGAATTATACTGAAGTTCCACTCCAAATTCAGGATGTGAACTATAATGAAGTTCCACTCCGAATTCTGGATATGAACTTTCATGAGTTCGACTCCGAACTCTTATGAAGTTCGACTCCGAACTTTCATGAGTTCGACTCCGAACTCTTATGAAGGTCAGCTCCGAACTTTCATGATTTCTACTCCGAACTCTTATGAAGGTCGACTCCCACCATTCATGAGTTCAACTCCAAACTCTTATGAAGTTCGACTCCGAACATTCATGAGTTTGATTCTGAACTCTTATGAATTTTGACTCTAAACTCTTATGATGTTCGACTCTGAACATTCATGAGTTCGACTCTGAACTCTTATAAAGTTCGACTCCAAACTTTTACTAGTTCAACTTCGAACTCTAAAAGTTCATATTCTGAACTCTGGTGAAACCAGACTCCAAATTTCCTTATAAATTCAGACTCCGGACTTCTATAGACTTCATGTTCCGAATTCCTATAAAATAGAATCCAAACATTATTTTATCATAGACTCTAAATTCCATTTTGATTAGACTTTGAACTTTTATTTAGTTACATTCCAAATTCTAGTTTTTCTTATGCTTACACTTGTTTCATTGTAAATCAATATCATGATTTCAGTTACACATGTTTTGTTATAAAACGATATCTTCCATTCTGTTTCTAATTAACTGTTAGTTTAGTTACACGTGTACATGTCCGTCCGATATTTAACGAAAATATGACCGTTGGAGGAGGGAGCAGATCATTCGAACTGAGCCTATAAATAGGAGCACATTTGAAAGAACTCAACAACAATTTGATCACTCTAGAGACCACATGCTGTTAAGGTGATTTCTAGAGAGCGAAGCTTTTCAAGATTTGTTCGTACTGAAATGCTCATTCCAATTGCTTCGTGCGACTCCGAATGTTAGTGATTACATTCATGGTCTTTCGGGGATAAGAAGATAGAGGTGCCAACTTCCTTGAAGTTTGAGGGCTTCCATGCTGAGGAAGACAGAGTTTCCAACTACATTGAAGTTGAGGTCTTACGGGGATAGAAAGACAGAGACTCCAATCTTCATATTGAGGATTTACCCTAGTGTGGGTAAGACAGACGTGCTTGAAAGTATAAATCAAGGGACCTTTATCCAAGGTTGTTGGATACCCTTCTCTTTGGGTTAAAAGAGTTGTTGTTTGTTACTTGTAGTTGTACTACTTGTTTTTATACCGTATATTTTGTTGTTAGGAAAGTATAATTTTCTTATATTTCCTTACACTTGTACTCTGATTCATTTAGATTCTATATGCTTTGAGGTAGAATCTCATATTTTAATCTTTAGTTAAGTTTCAATTTCCGGATCCATATTTATGGAACCTATTTTCGGAATCACATTCCATATTTAAGGAAGTGCGTAGAACTAGATGTTTGTAACTTCATACCTTGTTCCAATTCATCAATTGGTGTTAGAGGAGTTGTGAATTTTCTTAGTTTAACTTTGTTAAACTTAGATCGTTCCTTGTTTAAGGAAATTTTTAAAGTGTACAATTCTCCCCCCCTCTTGTATATTGAGCATCTACATCATTATTTCGATCCTACAGTTAAATTAGTTGTTATGATCATTTTTAAATAATTAATAAAAATATAAGGTTTACAAAATATAATATAAAATAATAGGTTACAAAATAATTATAAATGAATATGAATGTCGATTGAATAAAATAAAATAATATTATTATTTTTATAGCCACAAAGATGTTTTCCCCTAAAAATTTAAATTTAAAACATTTAATTAGTGATATTAATTTAATATATATGACATATACACTACAAAATATTTTTCATATTCCTTAAACAGATTTTATAGACATAAGATAAGAAAACCCTAATTCTTGGATTAAAAAATATTTTTTAATAAAAATATATAAATATAATTTTAATGGAGAATCCATTTTAAATCTCAATTTTGGAAAATTTGCAGAAAAAATGTTTAAAAATAAACTCCCCATTTTAATGTGATAAATAAAAATTATTTAGGGATAAATTTGTGGTATTTTCTATAGGGTTTCATTTGTTAATGAATAGTTTTATATATATTGAAATTCAGTTCAAAACAACATTTTTAACTAATTTATTTATAACATTAAATTATACTTTATTTTCTAAAAAAATATATTAGATAAAATAAATTTCAATAAATATAATTTAGGTTAATTTGAAAAATTTCACTTTTATGATGGATATTAAAGCTTAGCAAACAACTGAATGTTTATACATTAAAACTTGCAGTGTTGTCCCATTAGCAGGATTAAATTTAAATTATATTTTTCCACTTATTTGATTGGAATTAAGAAAAAATGATTATTTATTTGGAATAATCACTATATATAATTTTTAATATGCTAAAAATAGTTTTTTAATAAATATATTAGTGATGGAAATTAATATTAATAACATTTTTTAAGGAAAAATTAACCTTAACTGGGGACTAAACCATAAATTTAAGACCCAGAATAATGGATAAACATGTAAAAAAACTCCATTTTATATCCATATTTATAACCTATCCTCCATTTTTATCTATTTTTTTTTATCATTATTGAACCAATTTATATTATAAAAACATTGGTGGAATTCTCTCATAAAATATGTATAGGAGTGCCACTCTTACTTCCTATTAAAAGACCACTACCTACACATCTTGTTCACACCTATAAAACCAATTAGGTTAGGCCAATATCTGCCCAATTCACTTAAAAACATACATACCATCCTCCTTTAAGCCTACCATTGTGAATATTTTCTTCTAAGGAAGCCTTCTAGAAGAAACCAAAAGGAGTTACTCGATTTAGAGGTAATGCCTTCTCTCAAGCTCCATTTTTTTTCATTATCCACCCCTCCAAACACTTTATTCCATGATTGTATTAAAAAAAGTATTGTATATATACTATTATGTTTTTATTATAAATGGTATACCTAAAATCACTCACAAATCCATCTAATGGGTAAGGAACAAACTATTTATGTGTACGGAGAACTTCTTCTTCCCAAAATGATGATTGTTCAATTTTACTTACCGCCACTCATGGTGGAAATTATGATAGACACTATGTTTATAATTATTATATATTATATTTTTTATGTATCATAATATTAATTATTCCTTTTATAAAACATATCTATTTACTTTCCATTTATTATAGATACAATAATTTTATTAGAGAATGTGTGGTCTATCATCCCTCAAAGTGATGTGATTCATTCACATGCTACATGGAATGTATTAAAGATGATATTTGTGAACTTATATGATATATATAACATTAAAATTCAAATTTAACGATATTATATACATATACAGATATATATAATTTTCATTCTTTCTTTCAATGCGATTATAAAAATGGAAACATCATCCATGCATACATATGGCTTATCATATTTGTGAACTGTGTATTCCATTTCATACTTCTATACTATATAGATTATTATAATAGTAATATACATAATATAGATCATATTTTTATAATTTTTTACATTTTTTGAAAAATTTTATATGTATATGTGCCAATGATATTTGAAAATAAGACACATGTGAAGAAAAAAATGAATATTATCCAAAATGAAAACTTAAGATAGGATGGTTAAAAATTGTGTAATATAAATTCATAATAAAACCTTATATGGAGTCAGATATAAGATTATGTTTCATTAAAATATTTATATCAAATTTATATTTATTATACAAGTGGTTTGAATGATTATGATGAGATCAAATACACAAGGTAAGGGGATTTCATCTCACTTTTTTTGTGAGATACAAGTTATGATCACCAATATTTTATTTTGTGTGGTGTATGTAATTCCCAATATTTTATTCTATGTATATTATACCAAAATTTATGTTTATTAACATATCTATTTTATGATCATTTTTTATGGGTTTTATTTTTCAATGTTACCAAATTAGTGAAATAGTTCAGTCTCAATTTTCCTTCATTGGGGATCGTGTTTTGTTATGCATCCAAATTATAATTAGATGTGTATATATTTCAATTTTAAAAGTTATATAAAGAATTTAAATATTTTAATGATATTATAATATTCTTTTAATTTTCTTTTCAAACATCTTGATTTTGATCCCATGTCACCGTTTTATATCATTTCATTTTGAAAACATCATTCCTTTTCAATATTGCCTATGTTTATACTTCCTTTGATGAAATGTTATGATACATATCTTAATAAAATTCATGAGTTTTATTATACTATGGTTTTTATGGATTTATCCAGGTAATAAAGATTATTTTATAATAGTTTTTACATAATATGGATATGAATTTATTTCTATAAAATCGTTAACTTAACCTCTCTTCAACTTGAAAAATATGTTTCTACAAAGCCGTATTTTATAAAAATGATTCCAAGAATATTTTAAAATAATACAACAATATTTTAGATTCATGTTCAAAATTTTTTGTTTTACCATTATCTTTAAAATAAACATTTTTATCTTTCTGAATGAGTTATGTTTCTTACACTTTTAGTATGAAAAAAGGAAGGTTCTTTTTACCTTGTACGACATGTACGGATTTACCCGCTATCATTTATTTGAAGCTTACTTCTCATTGTTAAAAGGATTGTCACGACCATACCCTCATGGAATTTGAGAAGACTACCCCATGAAATCTTCCAATATTCCAAGGGCTAGCAACTTGCGATGAGTAGGAATACATAACAAATGGGAGAAATTTTTATAAGAACCTACACACATGCACAAAACTCTAAGAAAATATTATTGAATGAAAAAACACTATATAAGGGAAATGTGTGCATACCATTACAAAACAGAAATAGGTGTACAAGACAAAGAAACTGCATAATGTACAACTATCACAGAACACAATACCACAAAAAATAATGAGTCTGTAACACGTGTATTCAAGCTCTATCATAGAAAATATAACCTGATCAAACTACAAGTCAAGTCACTGGACGGTTGTCTGTAAGCCACCAGAGAACACCATGGTTTATCGCATCACCCTAGGCCCCAACTAGTCTTGGACATCCTGGAGCCCTTCCATAGAGTCGGTCATCTGCACAAGACACAACACGTGGGTTAAAAGAACTTGTAGGGTGAGTAAATCAATACTCAGTAGGGCACCATAAGCACAAAAGAAAATAAAAAAAATGAAACACCACTATGAATATACGCTCAACAAAACTAATATATATTTCTACCAAACAGATATCAATAATTCCTGGATGTACTTTTCTCAGACACTAAGAATCATCAGGTTCCAGTCTCATATCCGAAAATATTATTCTCATTGGAAGCTATAAATTTAATAATTAAAACAAGGAGAACACACTCCATGATCTCATCCTACTTTGATGGAACCCATCTGAGAAATAAACTCCATTGAAAGCAGACATACAATTTTTAATGGTACGTTTGAGAGGATGTACTCCATTGGGAACATCTTACTCGGTCCAACTATAATACCCAACACCATAGGTCCAGTGATCTTTGTTTTTAACCCATCGCATGCTAAGGAAACCCATGTGAATAGGTCTTCCCCTCTCCACTGCACCCCATTTGAGGGATCACTAATCCAATCTATCTCGGGAAATACAAATTTCTCCTATAAGAAGTGGCATGCACCCTAGCCCATCGAGGGAGCACTGGCCCCTATCTAGGTATCCTACACATTGGGTGAACAATCCTGCTCCTCGAAACTATATCCAATAGACGAGGGAGATCCATCTCTAATGGAGGACCCACACCCCGCTGCTACTCAGAGAAGGGGGAGTGCAACTCCGTAAGTGAATACCCTCACCTTGAACTCACATGGGAGTACGTCTCCTAAAGGACTCGCACCCTCATATGACAAGGGAGTACAGACTATGTCAGTTCATTTGCTATGGAGGACCCACACTGTGGAATGATAGGGAAGTAATGACTCCTAGGACAAAATACCCACACCCTTGTCTAATAAGAAAGTTCATACTCTACCTTTTTGTTAGAATGGAGGACCATTACCCTCGCATGGTAGAGGAGCACTATCCAACCGTATGAACGCCTCGAGGAAACCCATACCCTATTCTATTAGGGGAGTAGTACCCATTGAGGAAATTATCCAAAGGTAACGAAACCATGCCAGCATAATGGGGAGTCTCATTACATATTGATAATAGAGGAAAGGAATACCCATTCACTAAATAATTAGGGGAGAAACCATTATAGAATCTATTTATATGAACCACATCAATTCTATCCAAAGAGTGTCAGTACTAGGAAAACCTACTCTTGAAGACTTTAGGCCTTACTAAAACATCCAAAAAATCAGATAGAGTATATGAATTGGATCATCTCATTACAATGGTCATAACACCGCAAATGCTTCGTCATTCTAACACTGTATAAGAACTTATGTCAGATACAACATTCCATAACAATAATAATAACAATAAAAAAACAACAACAAAAAAAAACAACAAGAATAATAATATTATTATTCGGAGCTTCATGGACCCAAGCCATGAGACAAAATCAACTATCCAAAATTTTTCTTAAAATGTTTGTCTCACAATTAGTGTAGCAATTCCTCTGACCAAATTTCAATCTCACATTTATGTTAAAATTTATGACCAAATATGGATTTAATAAAAAATTAATAATATTATTATTATATTGGTATTGATACTTGATGAGAGTGAAGGGAATTTGATGTGAGGACATACATCCCACCATTAACACCTCATAATATTTTTTTGGATATTATTATTATTATTATTATTATTATACACTAATGAAATGGGGACTCATTCCCACACATTCCGCCATCAAGGTGCATCCCACAGACCCATTTCCCTTTAATTTTAATCATTTAATTAAATCTATAATATTAACATATTCTTCCCAAAAATCACATATAACAATTGAAAACCCTAAATTTGTATCACCACCTTCATGATGAACCATGTTGGACCACCAACCACGCGGCACACACCGCGTCCTGGAATCCCACACGCGACATCATAAAATCATGTTGCACCAGTTGTTCATAGGTCATCACATGATATCCATGTGTGCCACTGCTTCATCATGGAGTCCAACCACCCTCATCCATTAAGCATGCCTACTCATGCTAGTAAGGTCACATCATGTGCGGACACAAACTGCATATCTACATCATGCCCGAATGCACTGAAAATATGATTTCGATATGTGGGTTTTCAAAATCCAAACCCATCGTGGTGAATATATAGTGGGAAAGATCCGACACAAAGTGATTAATTATCAGATGATTAGAAAATCCCAAATAAAAAATTAATTTCAAAGATGAACAGGTCAATAATAAATAATAAATCACAATTATCAATTGGACAAAACCCTCGATTATTTTTTGGTTGGAATCGATTAGTTGTCATGAGAACGAGGAACAAATAATAACTATTAAAGAACTAATTATTAAAAATTCCATTCTAAGGAATATAAATCATTATCTTAAAATAAATACTGACAAAAGGATTGACTCACGCCCATCAAGAGTCAATTTAATGGGGATTAAATCCACAAAACAAAAGTCATACCTCATGTTGAAACTATCGTTGAAGAAGAGAGATGTTGTGTCATCGTCGTTTGTTGATCCTTGATCCAACGAATACAAATATTTCAATATATCATAGTTCAACACATTTTCTCCATATGTTCATCATTACTTATATGTGGAATTCCATGTTAATAGTGATAACCCAGAATTCTTGACAAGGGTCTTAATAAAAAATGTGTTTCCTCATTGCATCATCGCTGCAAAACATCAAAATAAAATAAATATGATGATTATTTTATACTTTTAGAGCACCTAAATAAAACTATGTACCCTTAAACCATGCCAAATGAGGTAAGGATCTACCCAAAAAATTACACCATCACGAGCTCAATTGAACTCTTAGATTTCCAATATGAGTTACCATTTTTGAGTTATAAGGATTTTAATAATATTTTTTTTATTTTATTATTTTATTTACAGTAACATCCCAAAAACTAATATCCACAGTTGGCATGTGCCAACAAATTTTAGGCTCCATTTAAGGAAACCACATCCTCATGAGTTCCACAACACTCTCTGGTTTCTGATCTGAATTACCATTTGTCAGTGATAAGGATTTCTAAAATAAAAAAAAAATTAATTATTTTATTTATATTCTTTCAATTTTTTGGGTTTTCTCATTGGAGACCCATGATGAAAAAACATAAGTCATCCATAGGGTAATATCACCATCTTAAATTCAACTATTCACTAATATTTTTGACCTTTAAACTTGTTTAATAGTTACTCCATTTTTTCCAGAAAACAATTCACATGTGCTATTTAAAATCATAACATTTTTCTGGGGATAATTCCGGGCACTCTGAGTCTCAGAATCGCTCTCCGCCTTAGCACCTGGTCTAATAAATTTTCTAAGAGTTTTCTAATAATAGAATTGGTAAAATTCGAGCCATTACAAGGAATATTCTATGGAATTTATTTAATAGTTATTTTAAAAGAAAATTGTTTCTAAAATGTTTTCAAACATCATTGATATGTTTTCTAGGAAACCTTTTTTCAAAATATTTTCAATCCTTATATATAAGATTGAAAAATAATTACAAATATGATGTTTTCAAAAACATTTTCATTCTATTTTCATATGCATTCACATAAACAGTATTTCAAGAAATTTTCTATCATTCCTTATATGACATTAACATACCTTCAATGAAATGGGTTTCAAAACATTTCCAAGACCCTGCTTAAGTTTTCATAAAAATTTTATTTTCAAAACCATTTCATGCATTATTTATATGTATCAAATTTGTATTTGATAAAAATTGTTTTTGATCTTTTTTCAACCTTATTTCTATTTTTTCAATGGAAATGGTTTTACAAATGATTAAAAGTAATCCTTGTATGTTTTTTAGGTCTTTCTAGTTAGAAATTTATATTCAAATGGTTTTGTGTATTAAAAATTAAATTTCTAAAGAATAATGTTTATTTTCCTCAAGAAATGTTTTTTAAAGGCATTTAAAAAATATTTCCCATCCAACAAGACATTTTTTGATGATACACATGCCATTCTAGAAAATGATCAGAAGGATTAATTCATATTATTTCTATGAATGGTAATTATTAATATCATGGTCTTTATGAATACTATTTCTCATTAATGGTTTATATGTTTATGAAATATGTTTTATTTCATAAGATATTCTTTGGATGAAATGGTTATGATACTTATCATTTCTTACAGCTTATGATATGATTTCATTTTTATAATACACATTTCATTTCATGGGTGGTGATATGATTATTCATGATCTGGTGGAACATGTGTGTATGATTTCACTATTAGATGGGTGGGACCTATACAACCATCAAATAAATTGAGTACAGATTTATATTTAATGAGATAAACTAAGATCATCTTGGGAGTGAACCTTGACTACTAATATGTCCATGTGAGGGAACTATGACAACCAAGATGGTATGAGGTGTTAACTCATGCTTTTAATATGGTCATGGGAGTGAATCGTAACTACCAAGATGGTTTGGGGAGTGAACCCATGCTACTAATATTGTCTTGGTAAGGATGACTACGATATTATACATGACATATTATAAAGTTATATGTCTTCAAAAATTCCATTTTCTATTCCTATGTAGTGCATTTATGACTTATTATCTTAATTCTATTATGATCTATTTCTTATAAATTATAAATACCTATTATGATCTCTAATATTCATTGTGCTATCTTCAAATGTTATTCTCATGTTCAATACAGTTTGTTCTTGTTATGATTACTAACATCCTTTATTTACCCTTAGTGAGCATTTGACCTCTCCCTTTATAATTCTTTCTTTCCCTGGGATATGAAGAAATTATTTATGTAGAATAACTAAATCTTCAGATCTCTATGGGAGATGTTGAAGATCATTCACTAGGATTGAAGACTATGATTCCATTTTTCAAAGTCACTAAACTATTATGGTCCTCATGCATGTATTATTTTAATGTACTGATTATTCATCTAGAATTAATTAATATCCATGTATGTTAATCCATGGTAGATAAAATTTCCATAAGTGGAATGGTTTAGTTAATGTTTGAAAACTATGATATGAAAATTTTAGTGATATCCTTCAACATTTTTAAAATGGTATTTCTTGGGTTATCTCTGAGGATAAGTATAATGATGAATTAACATTTAGTAAAATGTCAGAGAATCTTAGTAAAGGTTAGAGTGAGTGATTTCCTAGAAATAAATACTTGTCTAGATACTAAAAGTAAATGTGTGTCTGGAATAGATGTACCTTGGGTTAAAAACACTAACAAGATGTTCTGATCCTAACTCGAGGTTTTTTGGTACACAACAACAGGTCTTGCTACTGAATTGGTTTGACACTCCCTGGGGATATGCTTTGGGAATTCACAAACTCTTCATAAACCATCATGATGGATTTACAAATAATATAGCTATGGATAATATAGGATTAACCTTCTGTGTCACAGATTAAGTAAGGTTTCATGATTTATACATCCTTTATGTAATTCTTTTCATGACTTTGTGGTTCTGTGCTATGATAAGTAACTCTCGCACTATGATTCTAATTTTTGTCAATGGAGGGAATTGGATTAAAATTGAATGGTAATGAAAGAGTAAACTAAGAGTTATGGTAATGGAGACCATATAAGTATGAATAATTGGTTTCCTTTGTGTCAAGAATGTGGAAATAATCATGAAAGTTAATTTCTTATAGTACGAAGATGATGTTTTGACTATTGAAAAGGAAACAAATAATGTGACTCTATGGAAAAAATGAAGATTTTAGTTAATAAAATGGATGAAAATATTTTCCTTCCCAAGGATTGAAATAATGTTCTGTGCTTTAATTGTGAATTAAATGGTCATTATGAAAATCAATGTCCCAAGAGTAATGATCCTAAAGAGAATCATCAAGGTGTCATAAGTACTGGTTACAATTCTTATGATTAAGAGAATATAGATGAAATGTGAATGGAAATAGGTATTGTGTAATGGGATGAGGTAGACTTGCTAATGGAATAAGGATGAAGTGGGATAATTAAATTTTTATATATTTAGATTCATGAATTGTGATATTTTAATGGTGAAATATATATGGATTGTTTAGTATATGTTTTTCACTATGGATTTATAAGAATGCATTGGATGGTTATAATAGAAGATAAATCATTTATAACTGTAAGGTGATGTCTATGGAAAACACATGATTAAGGTAAATATAACAATTAACATGTTCCTTATTTAATGGTAATGTTTTTTGGAAAATGATATGTGGGATATCAATAATTAAATTGGACGGTAATTATTTCCATGGAACTAATTAAGGACATCTTGAAAATTAGTTTATGCTATCGTGGTTGAAGCGTACAAATTCTTGGATTAATGGAATATATCAAATAATATATTGGGTAAGGAATGAATCATTTTTTTCATATTTATTTATGGTAAATCTGGTTTTTACCATGTAATAGGGGAATTTACTAGGAGGGAATTTACATATTTGGAATGTGAAAAAGAGATACGTTGTGATATAAAAGGACAAATGTTTGGGTGATTTCGTGACTCTCTTTCTAAAGTTTTGGATTTTAATATTTGAGAATGGTATTAACATTAAATATTCATGAAAAGGTTATGTCAAACATCAGGGGAAGTATTTATGCATTGAGTTTATATTAGAATCCTTTGTTTAAATGATATTGTGTGATTAAATTTAGTTCTAGGATGTCTGTCCCATTTTTTTTGGAAATTATATTATCTGGTTTTAGAAAAGGAAATCATGTATGTCTGGTGAAAACTAGTGATATCTGACAAGGCCATGGGACTTGAATCACTAACTAAAGGGCGGTAAGGATTTGATGCATACTACCTGCTAAGACGTTTTCCTAGTAAATATATAATTATTTTCAATGAATAACTGTTTATATTGAAATAGTAATTCTACTTTTAAGTTTAAAGATTAATGAATTAACCATATTTATTTATTATATTATTTATAGATATATAGTAATTAATTTAATTCTATTATGGGCCTTAATATCTAAAAAAAATTTATTTTACCACTTTTGGTGTTAATGTGAATTTCTAGATATCTATTAGAGGAATTAATTGATGAATTAGAAAATAGTAAAACCTAAGTAAAATAATGAAATTTTTTAAATGGATCATATCAATTACATATATTTTCATTTATTATTGGTAAGTGATATAATTATTAAACATTATCTAAATAATCAAAGGAATATTATTTCCCCCAATACAATATTATTTTTGTACAGATGGCCTTTTAAATTCTCACAGATTTATGACATTGAGGCCCTATAATTTTCATTGATCATTCACTTATTTGGGATTGAGGACCTAAATCACACCCTATAAATATTTATGTTATTCATCTATACCTAATCTTCACTCCCATTCTATATTCTTCAATATGGAAACCTAGTTATATATTAAATTGGGTAACCGTTATGGTTCCAAATTTTCTTTTTAAGTGATGTTTTATTATTGATTTATTTGAGGTAGGATTCTATGAATGAATCAATATAGTATTAGACCTTCGATAACCTATATGAATATTTAGGTAAAAAATCATTTTAAGGTGGTTGTTTCCCTCAGAATTCGGGGATGACCTCCTGAATGGTAGATTCAAACGTTCCGATCGGTTTCTAGCGGGTTTGTTCTTAGAACCGGAAACATACAATGATTCCACATCCATTTGGACCTACTTTCCAAAGGTAGGTGCTCATTAGCTTGTGGACTGATGAGGCTTAGGAATTTGCATTGGTCGAGAGGACAGGAGGTCGGACTCATCACACCTTTTTGAGGGGAATTATTGTCTATTCCGGGACTCTCTTTATAGATTTAAGTTATGTTCGTGAATCCTTATTACATTACCAAGTATTAAATGAGCTTTTCCTTTAGTTTTGACAATCAATGATTAAATATGTAAGAAATTTAGAGAATCTTTTAAATGTATTCGAGGTTCTTCATCAATAGAGAATCATCTATATCTATTTAGAGATTATTGGTCAATGGTAACCTTCAAAACATTCATATAAAAGTCTCTTGGTCATTATGATGACCAGGATAGTTTTAAAGCCACTCAGTGGGGCACTTGAAGTTTATTGTCACTCAGAAGGACTTGAATTATTTCAGAGTTGGGATCGAACCCATAGATGGGCTACCTACTTATCCTTTGTTTTGGAAAAGGAATCAGAACCCACGTAGTTCAAGTAAAGGGTATGATGTTTATGATTGATGGCTCAAAGAAGGATGTCACAATTACTTTTACACTCTAATATCACGTGAGTCATGCTCGGTGTGAGAAACAAGAGGTATTGGTAAAAATTAGACAATTGTGCCATGAAAGATGCAATCATAAGAAATGGTTTGGGGATTATGTATGTATGAATGCCCAGAGGATTTACTTTAGGGAGAAAATCCAGGAACATGGTCCATTAAGGTATATGTGCTTCATGGAGATTTGAATACTCTAACATGGGACTTATTCCTAAAAATGAATCCCAAATTAGGAGAGGTTTGAAAACTGGGTTTTACTCTTGAGAAGGAATCCCAGATCAAACGTAAATTAGGATTGGTTAAAAAGAATTTAAGGGACTTGGGGCTTACTCCTGAGAAGGAAGCCCAAGATTTGGACTGGGACTTATTCCTGAAAAGGAAGCCCAGGTTAAGGATTATGGTTTGGGGCATACTCCTGAGGAGGATGCCCATATTTGAGATTGGGGCTTATTCCTAAGAAGGATGCCCAAATTAAGGGACTTGGGGCATACTCCTAAGAAGGATGCCCATAATTAGGACTGGGACTTATTCCGGAAAAGGAAGCCCAGGTTAAGGATTAAGGGTTGGGGCTTACTCCTGAGGAGGATGCCCATATTTGAGATTGGGGATTATTGCTAAGAAGGATGCCCAAATTAAGGGACTTGGGGCTTACTCCTAAGAAGGATGCCCATAATTAGGACTGGGACTTAATCCTGAAAAGGAAGCCCAGGTTAAGGATTCTCTCATCTTAAAGGATGAGGTTGAATGAATGGACTCTCAATCTTTGGTGACATAAAAATGTATAAATCACTATGTTTTGAGAGATATTCCACAGAATTCCTTTCAAATAAGGAAGTCAAATCAAGAAATAATGCCATAAATGGCTTTGAAGAGTATCTTGAAGACTAAATATTGAATAGGAAAGGTGAAATGGCTTATGATGGGTAAAATGGGCAAGATGGGCACCCAAAAAGTTAGGGGCACGCTTGTCTTGAAAGGCGCGCAAGTCTTACGTGGGTGCGCAAGTATTGGTCGCGCAGGTATACCTGCGCGACATGTGAGGTACTTGCGCGATTTTCAACCAGCATTAGAATACTTGAGCGACTCTTTATTATTCCCTTTAGAATCCTCTTGAGGTTCTTCCAGAAAAGGGACGCGCAAGTTATATCGAAGGAATAAGGCGGCGCGCAAGTGGGACCACTTCCCTTAAGGGTTGGCCACTCAGGCGCACAAGTGTTGATGAGTTTCAACACTTAGGCCTTCCTCCCTCTCTTTAGATCTTCCGTTCTAGGTAAAAAATTACCTTAGAAGTGTTCCGGATGCTTTGAGAAGAGACTTGGGCGTCGGGATCTTCAATTCGAGTTTATGGAAAAAGATCCTCTCGAATGGGGGCCCACAAGGTATATTTATAGGCAGTAGAAGACCCAGAGCGGTTACCGGGCGGTTATCACTTAGGTCGCGCTAGTCACATGCACGACCAAGGGCGTCGTGCAAGTGTACTTGCGCGATAGTGATATAACTTGCGCGGTGAAGTTGCTTTTGATCCTTTGTTCATGACTTTGTCAATTTTTTATATTTTATTCAAAGGTTGAATCACATTGAGCTCAGATATTCCCCTTTTCTGATTTTTAGATTCTGTGACGAAAGGAGCGTCAAAAAAAGTCCCCCCTAAGAGTTGGATCCGGAGAGAAATGAGGATTTGACTCTGAGGAAATCGAATCCATCCAAAGGAAAAGGGGGCGCGCAAGTCTTCTGGGCACAGAGATCGGCGCGCAAGTTTGCGTCGCACAGTCCTTAAAGCGTACTGGGTACGGCGCGCAGATAGGCCTCCTGGCCTGTAAATATATAGCTTTTGGCCGTGTATAACATCTGGTCCCGAATTTCTCGAGCTCTTGCCGCGCAAGTCTTCCTCGCCGCGCAAGTCTTTTTTTTCACTGTTTCCTCACTGCCGCACTACTCTCAAGGTAAGAGGGCTTGCGCGGTGATACATGCGCGACAGAAACTTGCGCGGCACATGTAACACTTGCGTGACATCTCCATACTTGCGCGCCTTAATTCCTTAGCCATTTTTTCCAAATTCTTTCACAAATTTTATGAAAAATAAACCCATTTAAGAATTTAATTTATTCATCTTTTGTGCAGATTCAATGGATCTTAAACCTGGATTAATTGACGAACTGGCTAGCAAGCGGATAGATGATATGATAGACATCATTGGCCCTGATTATTATACATTAAAAGGTAGTACTCTTCCAAATATGGCTAAGTATCTGAAGAAATATCATCTCAACTTTCCTCATTGCACTTATCTACCTTTGTATGACTATGGTCATCTACAAGAAGTCATTATTCCAGAAGTAAAGAATTATCTTCCATTTTCGTGGTTTCAGAATTATACCAACTTTGCTTCAGAAAATATCTCAGGTGGGGGAGTATTTATAACTACTGGAATAGTGGAGAAGGCCTATATGATGCAACATAGCCCTTGCACACCATATCTGAATAAACATACACCTGAGCTTCAACCACATTGTCATCCTTCGATCTTCTGGAATGCTCAAATGGATCAATCCAAAGGCTAGAAGAAAAGTTGGGACTTCCGTCCTGGGGGAGGTGTGAATCCAACTTGGATGTGGGCATACTGGGTGCGACAGACCTGCGCAGCGTTTATTGAGGATCTGAAGAGAGCTGCAATATATGAGGCTGTCTGGGTTGGGAAAACATATGTTTACAGACATGATAACTTCGTGCCAGAGATACTCAGCCACTAGAGCCCAACAACTAATTATTTCCACTTGACTCATGGAGAAGTAGGTATCAGTTTGTGGGATGTCCACAAGATCTCAGGGGCTCCAATTTTGGGCGATATGTATGATGAATTCATTCCTCCCAAGGTGACTTGGAATGGTTCAGAGAAGACTCCTGCTTTAGCTCGAGAATTATTTAAGATCTTCCACAGGCTCAAGAGTTCAGAGACCTCATTAACTCATTTTAGAAAAGATATTCATCTGGAAGAATGGATGAATGTGTTTCTTATTGAGAAGAAAGGGATGGAGCCAAAAGAAAAATGATCCAAGAAGAAGAAATCCAAGGATACCAGGCCTAAACGTCCTACCACCTGTCCAAAACCTGAGAAGAGAGGAGCTCCTGGCACATTCTGGCCAACTCTAGAAGTAGGAGAGTTTGAAAAGTTGGGATATGAAGTGAATCAAAGAATTCCAAAGAAAACTCGTCTGGCGGGTTTCTTGGAAATGTGGCTCAGTGTTTATCTCTTGCCGGTCAGGGATTCGAAGGGAGGCGTTAGGCTAGGGACCTTCGTCATTGCGGAAATGTTGGCTGAGGGAAAAATTGTTGGGTTAGATACCCCCATTTTAGCAAAGATTCACAGGAGCTTACTTCATGTCTTCCTAGTTAAATCTCCTTTAAGAATAGTGGGATCATTCTAGGTTTTGTGGGGATGGATCGCCACTCACTTCAGGACTTACAAGGTACAGAATGGATTACAAATTTTTAGAAGCTCTTTCAGACCGTCAGTGCAAGCATTCTCTGGAATTACTCCATTAGATGTTAATGGTTATGACATGAAAGTGAGGCTGATCATGTTCAAGGAATTCAACTTCTTTCCCTATGGAAGTCTTCCATCTGGGCGGTTTGTTGATGATGGGACAGCCCATTTGGATTTGAGGGCATACATGCTAGCTTGCAGGGATGGTGTGTTAGTAGCCAGGATTGATGGGGAAATCATATGTGAGGCCTATTCTCCATATAGATTTGCACGCCAATTCAAATGTTTGCAACAGATTGTTGTATCCCCTCCAGTACATGTGAGGTTAGAGCAACATCCGTTGGTTGCTCGACAACTATGGCTGCTGACATCAAGAGAGATGACAGGTGCAGTATTTGATCTACCAGTTGAAAAAGCGGCACATAATTTGACTACATTTTATGCCGAACATTGGATAGCATAATACCCCAAAGGGATATTGAATCACCCAGTATATCAAGTGGGAAAGAGGAATAGGACTGTAGAGAAAGAAACTCTTCCTCATGAAGGTGACACTTCCCCACCTGAAATAGGTTCAACAGACTCCTCTTCTAGAACTGATTCATCAGATTACCATGATGGGGATGATGAGGCACAACCGGTAGCAAGCGGTTTCGTGCCCGATATAATCCTCCGGCCAGAATTAAAAGACCCACTCCATCAACTCCTGGTGAGTTTTTTAATTGCAGTGATTTCAATCACTGCTACTTTATAAAGTAATAAGTCTTACTTTCTTATTCTCTATCTGTAGCTGCAAGAGTTGGGAAGAAATTAAAATAAAAAATTGTAGGACCTTCCTCACATCCTTTATATCTAAGACCAGAGGCTGTTCAGCTATGGAAGAGATTATACTATGGTACTGAGACCACCTGGCTGGATTTGTGTGAGGGCCTACAACTTCCTGGAATAGGAAATCTTGTAGCTTCTAAAAAACTTCAATAAGGAGATAACCCCAATGAAGTGAGAGATTACATCAGAGAGCTGGAAATGCTCATATATGCCACTGATGACTCGGTTCCTATCACCAGGCGGGTGAAGGAAATGATTGATCGTGGCGCCACTGAGGGGACTGGTGGTTCTGGAGATGAGGAATGGCAAGAGTACGTGGCTCCTGAAGATGTAAGTTCTCTTTCCTTATTTTCTTTGCAACTTGATTTCAGTTGAAGCTTTGTTACATAAGGAAGTTATTTTCTTCATCTCGCAGCTAGCAAAGAAAGGAACTGGGGTTCCTTTTCCACAGTATAGCCCTGGTGGTACTGCTATCGGGGCTGCTGCTGATTCTCCTCGCGAACCAGGCGAGATATCTCCAGGCCAACAGGCCATGAATGAGGCGTTGTACATAGCCTTCCATTCGCCAATCCAAGTGCCTATAAGGGATACCACTGATACTCCAAAAAAACAAAATAAGCAAAGGCAATGAAGGAGGAAATCCATATCTAAACGTTTCATTAGCAGCGGTAAGTCATTCGAACAATCATGAGCTTATACCCATAATCATATGGTTACTCGTATCTCTGAGGATTGCAGGGGCTTCTTCAATTTCCCCCTTGTGGGAAGGAACTGATCCTCCTTCAAAGGCCTTGGAGGGTGCTGTAGAACAATCACAGACCCAAAATGACATGGTTGCTCCTAGAGAAGAGCTAGCATCTATTCTCAGTATCCCTCCTACTACTGAAGATGTTGTCCAGGGTCAGGGGTTGCAGGACATAAGTCGGCAAGAAGATGTAGAAAATGCTCCCACTGGTGAGACTAACCAGGATTCTGAAATATCATTGGATGAAATGGTGAATCAACGAATGACTTTCGAAGAATTTTATGATCATTCTAAGTTGTCATGTGATTTAGAAGACCTTGGGCGTGAGTGCTACCCTTTGCCCAATTTTTTTTTAAAATTTACACTTCTAACCATGACTGAAAACAATATGCAGTTTCTTCCGTAGAAGCTGCTAAACTTCCAATGCCTGAAGAGGGTGTGGACATTGATGTCAACCCTACCATTGTAGAAACATTAGCTCAAGTAGAGCTAAACCCAATAAACCCTCCTAAGACCCATCTTGAAAATCCTGTTGAGACCAGGAAAGATGGGGAGAAGTCTTCTCAGGTTGCTGAACCATCCTTGGGTAAGGGATAACAATATTTGTGATTGTACTTTATTCGCAAGACAGTCAATTCTTTTGTTATCCTTTGAAGCTGACTAAATCTTTCAATTAATCATGCAGGACCATCAACTGCAATGACTAGATCCGGAGGTGAGGCTTCAGCCTCTGCCCCAACAAGAATTGAAAGTGAAGAAGCACAAATTAGGGGGGGAAATGCAGGACAGGGAACTTCTTTAAGTGCACTAATTCCAGATTACATACCCCCCTCTGACGATGATATTGAATCAGATCCAGAGATGCTTAAAGTGTTCAGCTTTTCACGACGTAAGGCATGGAACAACATATGGAACATTATATCTGGGGCGCCTTTAGAAGAGATACCATTGAAAATTCCTCGATTGTCATCCCAATTTTTTATACTGGGACTCAATGGTTTTGGGTATGAAAAGATCCATGCTGCGGTGAAACAGATCATTTTCAGGAGGGAGCAAGCGCAGACAAGTCGCGAAGATTCGACCAGAGTGAAATTGTCAGTCAACATAGGTGAATTTGAGGCTGCGGTATCCCAAGCTAAAGATGATTATGCTGCCAAGATGAAGGATCTGAAGCAAAAAATCAAAGAAAAGGTCGTCCAACAGGTGCAACTCCAGCGACAGTTAGATTCTGTTACTGGGGAACATTATCATCTTAATAAATCATTGGATGAAACTCATATGAATGGCATGAAAGCCATCGTAGATGCTAAGAAGGAACTTCAGCAAGCTGAAAAGAGTGAAGCTGGTCAAGTGCACGAGCTTCAAGTAACTGCTGATAAGGCTCAGGATGTTATACATCTAATTAAGACTTATGTTGACAATCTTCTGCAATTCTTGAAAACGAGAAGAGACTCCAGTCTGTGGATGTCTTTCTATCTCCTGTGTATCAATGAAAAACACTTTTGTCTTCATTCATTTGTACCTGCTTTCTTTCATTACCTGCTTCAAATTTACATAAGCCAATGGGCCTAGTAAGTATAGTTTGATTTTTACTAGGATTATTACAAATAACCCTACAATCTTTGAATCTTTTAATTGGTCAATATTACCTAAATCATACGAAAATGTATATTTAGTGAGCTGGAACTTGACTTTTATTCAGAGTTCCTTTGTCTTTTGTGGGCAGTTTAAAGTCATGCATGCCGGACATAAAGGGGCTATTGTTTAAGGTCGAAATAGCTTTGACCAAAATGGATTAAAATTGATTCAATTCCTTGACAATTTATCTGAAAACATATTACCATACTCAAGTATGAGAGAAAATATGTAAACTATGGCTTAAGAATATTTGAATCTGAGGAATGATATGAAAAAAAGATCTAAAAGGCATTAGAAGAAGTAGTTTCCAAGAATGAAGTTACTATTATTGAACAAAACCCGTTAGGGGGTTGAAATATGTAGGTCCACCTAAGGGCATTGGCCGCATGGTCAAATAAATAGCATCTTTTTGCTGAAAAGTCTGTTATGTGGACTGTTTATGCAAGGCCACCTATGGGCACGTGCAGCATAGTTAGGAAAAAGAACTGTCAGAAATTTACATTCCTAGTGCTAAAAGCCAGTGAAAGTTTATGGAGATTCAAATTTTCTAAAGTATAGAGTTTGTTGTATGGAAAGAGGTACTTGAATATGGAGAAGATATTTTCAGACAAGATTATCAAAGAACTGGATTAATATCAATCCTACGAAGGTCTGACCCAAACGTAGTGAAGAAGAATAAACCATAGACTTGAATACTTTCAGATCATGAAAAAGGATATGGGACAAATATGTTAAGGATGGCTATTTTTTATGGATCCCTACATACTGTCGTTTAAGACAAATAAGGAAAAAAGAGGCATTCTTCCCAAGAATGAAGTTACCATTATTTAACAAACCTGTTAGGGGGTTGAAATATGAAGGGCCACCTAAGGGCATTGGCTGTATGGTAAAATAAATAGCATCTCTTGGATGACAAGTTTGTTATGTGGACTGTTTATGCAAGGCCACCTATGGGCACGTGCTGCATAGTCAGGCAAAAGAATTCTCAGAAGTTTGACATTTTTGTGACTAAAAGTCATGAAAAGGGTTATGAAGATCTGAAAATATTTAAGGTTAGGATTATAAAACATAAAAATGGGTATTGTCCAATGTATATAGAGGTACATAGGTCAATGATAACCATAATCATGTTGTGGCTGGGTCCTGAATTGAAATTTTGGACTTCACTACGTATCTCACAAGAATGAGAATGAAGCCATACATAGTTCTTGAAATGCAGTTTAACATCGTGCAGGACGAAAGTACGAGAGATCTTAGTTTAGGTTCATAGAATTCGGACCATAATAATGAATAAACAATGTGTGTTTTCATGAGGACTTTTCATCCAAGGGACTGAAAGTGAAATTTGGGGTTAGGCCCAAAAGACTTGGGACTGGATTCGAGGGACACTCGAACGTTCCTATGTATCCCATAAGGATGGGAATCAAGTCTACATAGTTCTAGAACTACCCTTTGTAAAAATTTGGTTCGTACATGTGAAGGGTGAAAGGGGAATTTAGGGCAATGATAGTTTAACCTGAGAAAAAAAGATTAGGTATTACCATGTATGCACGTAGTCTTTTGAAATGAAAACATGATTGAAAAAATCAATGTCAATAATAGTTCTCTCTCAAATGAGGAAATCAAAGAGTATTGTATTTTATTGTCGTACCGGAAAAAGGTGTTGCATAGTTTAACGTCATATAACAAGGGCGAAAGTGAATCAATGTAATGATATTGATTCTAGGGACGGTTTCACGAATCAACATCATATGAGATGGTGGTGAACCGATGTGAAGAGATTGTTTTTGGGCTTGAATCTTGGGAGGTTGCCTACATACCCAGCCTAGAGGGCAAGGATCAAAGTCCGTGTAGTTCAATTAAAGAATGAATTAATGATCAAGTTGTTCTTGGGGACAATGATCTAAATAATAATAATAAAAAAAATGTTTTTGGGATTATACATGGTTAGCGGCCCAAGGAGAGTGTTACAGTTGAGGTTTTCTCTAAGCTCACGTGAGTCATACTCTGTGTGAGAAACAAGAGGTAACAACAACCTTAACGATGCATAGTTTAATGTCATGTAGGACAAAAAAAGGGACTATGCAGTTTAAAGTCTTGCAGTTAGGACTATTGGTGCTGCGCAGTTTAGTGTCATGTAGCAGGGAAAAAATACTATTTAATGTCATGTAGGATGTATTATGAATTTTCTGTACAGTTTAGCGTCATGTAGTTAGGATGATGGGAACAATAGAGTTTAACATCATGTTGGACGAAAGAGGGGAACTGTGTAGTTTAATGTCATGCAGTGAGGACAAAAGAGTGCACCATTTTAATTTCATGTTGGATGCATTGGGGATTTTTTCCACAGTTTAACGTCATGTTGGACGAAAGTGCGAATATTTTAAGGTCATATTCATGGACCGTGGATGGTGCAGTTTAATGTCATGATGTACGGTGGTGTAGTTTAAGGTCATACAGGACCTTTGATTATTATGTAGTTTAACGTCTTTCTGGACGTAAGGGACTTTTATACAGTTTAGCATCATGTAGTTAGGACGTCACAGTTTAACGTCTTGCTGGATGTAAGGGACATGCAAATAGTTTAGGGTCATATGCATGGACCAGGGATGATGCAGTTTAAGTTCATACTGGACGGTTTAGGGAACTTTTTCACAGTTTAACGTCATGTGGGACAAAGTTGCAGTTTAAGGTCATACTGGACCGTTTCAGTATAGTTTAACATCATATAGAAAGGACAAGCTGGTGCCACACAGTTTAGTGTCATGTTGCGGGGACATGTTTTTTTCTACAGTTTAACGTCATGTTGGACGAAGTTGCAGTTTAAGGTCATACTGGACCATTGTTGTATAAACCAATTGTAAGAGTCCTGGTTCTGAGGACCATATTTTGTGTTTATAGAAAATATTTCTTCAGAAATCTGGCATTGGTTGGAGTCGTGATGAGTTCTCCATCCATTGAGATTAATGAATAAACTCCATTGGAGTAGACCTTATGTATTGAATAAGGTCCTTCCCATTTTGGTTCAAGCTTGGGAGGCTTCTTTCCTGGTATCATTGGTGTTTTGAGAACTAATACCAATTCTCCCTGAATGAATGAACGAAGACGAACTTTTTTGTTAAAAGCTCGTGCTATTCGATTCTGATAGATTTCCAAGTGGTGCAAAGTGCACAATCTTTTCTCATCTAACTGTTCCAATTCATTCAATCGCTTTTTGGATTGCTCATATGTAGATAACTGATCAGAAATGGCTACTCTGAGTGAGGGCAATTGAACTTCAATTGGCAAGACTGCTTATGTTCCATATACCAACGAATATGGAGTTTCCCGTGTTGCATTGCGGGTGGTAGTCCGATAAGCCCATAAAGCATGAAAGAGTTTATCAGGACATGACCTCTTATCTTTATCCACCATCTTTTGTAGTATATTTGAAAGAGTCTTGTTAAAGGCTTCTATTTGGCCATTGGCCGCCGCATGATACCGAGATGAATGGTTGGATTTAATGTTGTATTCTTGATACAATTTCTTTACCTCAGAAGAACAGAATTTGGTGCCGTTGTCCGCCAATATGGTATGAGGGACACCAAATCTAGTAATGATGTTAGACTTGATGAAGCTAAAAATGCATTTAGAACTGACTTCTTTGATAGGTACTACATCTTCCCATTTGGAAAAGAAATCAGTAGCAGTAAGAATGTACTTAAACTGCTTGGCCGTAGCTGAAGGGTAAGGTCCCACCACATCCATTCCCCATGTGGCAAATGGCCATGAGTATTTAGCTGTATGAAGCAACTCTGGAGGTTTATGAATGAAGTTGGCATGTACTTGAAATGAATGACACTTCTTTGTGAAATCAACACAATCATGTATCATTAAAGGCCAAAAGTATCCAAGCCTTCGAATTTGATCAAAAAATCTATGTCCAGACTGGTGGGCACTACAGACTCCTTCATACACTTCTTTCATGACAACCATTGTCTCTTCACCATCAATGCATCTGAAGAGAACTCCATCAAAACCACATTTGTATAGAATTTTATCTAGGTGGTTTGGGATATCATAAAGAGTAAAATTGACCACACATCGCCGGATTTGTTCTTTCTCGGCTCTATCAGGTGGAAGTGTTCCATTTTGAAGGTATTCCCTGATAGGTTACATCCATCATGTAGTATGACCATATGGTTCAGGAATGGGACTAATTTCATTAATCTCCTCTGTTTTGGCTTGAACATAAGGTGAAATTGCAAGACGGTGGGCAATACTGATGGTTGTCTTGTCCAGATTTGGATCTGCTAGAGCTGTGGCTATATTAGCCAGTGCATCAGCTTGAGCATTTTGTGATCTTCGGACATAAGAAATTGTCGGTTCTGAAGGGAATTCTGCCATTAACTCTCTGACGTAATCTTACAAAGGTATTAATTCTTCTTTTCTGATGGCATAATCCCCATTGACTTGTTTGATTACCAGGTCTGAATCACCTTTCACCTTTAAGTGATTCACTTGTGGTTGGAGCGCTAACTCCAAGTCTGTAATAAGATCTTGGTATTCGGCTTCATTATTGGTACCACCTTCCCACAATAAAAAGGAATCAGTTAACACTACCCTATCTGGAAAAATGAGAACAATTCCTAAACCCACTTTGTTGAATTTAGGATTTTCCATTTTCTTCCCTATTGGAATTCAGGAAGCACCATAAAAATACATTTCCCATGTTTGAGGACTCTCTTGAATAGACAAAACTTCCTCATCAGGGAGTTCAATATCTGAAGACGTGTCTTCCACTGAAGGATGTTCAGCCAGAAAATCAGCCAGAGCTTGGCCCTTAATTATCTTTTGAGATACATACTGAATGTCGAACTGCTGTAAAATAACTGCCCAACTTGCTAGACGTCCTGTAAGAATTGGACGACTAAGGATTAATTTCAGCGGATTATTGTGAGATACCAATTAGACCTCGTGATGTTGCAAGTAGTGTCTTAGTTTCTGGACTGCAAAGATTAATGCCAGGGAGCACTTCTCAATACTTGAATACCGGGTTTCTCTTTCAAGCATAGTTCTACTGAGATAGTAGAGGCTATTTTCATTCCCATAATCATTCTTTTGAGCGAGAAAGGCACCCAATGATCGCTCTAGAGCTGTCACATAGAGGATAAGTGGTCTATCTTCAATAGGTGGCATGAGTACTGGTGGACTCAAGAGGTATTTCTTGAGAACATCAAATGCTTCTTGATATTCTTTAGTCCACTGGTAAGTGACTCCTTTTTTCAATAATTTGGTAAAGGGTAAACTTTTTCCTGCCAAATTGGAGATGAAGCGCCGAATATAGGCTAAGTGTCCTTGAAGTCCTCTTAATTCTTTCAAATTCTGAGGAGGTGACATACCAAGGATTGATTTGGTCTTCTCAAGATCGACTTCAATACCACGATGGCATACAACAAAGCCGAGGAATTTTCCTGAGGTTACCCCAAAAGCACATTTTAAGGGGTTCATCTTCAAATTATGTTGTCAATGTTTGTGGAATATGACTTCCAAATCAGCCAAGTGATTAGAACGTTGTTTGGATTTAACCACCAAATCATCCCCATAGAATTCAACAAACTTTCCTAAGAAAGGTTTGAAAATACGATGCATGGCACGTTGATATGTTGCACCTGCATTCTTTAAACCAAAGGGAATCACCCGGTAATAAAACACACCTTGAGGAGCTCTGAAAGCTGTAGATTCCTCATCTTCTGGGGCCATTCGGATCTGATTATATCCAGAATATCCATCCATGAAGGAAAGTACTTCATAGCCAGCGGTAACATCAATTAAGAGTTCTGTAATCGGAACTGGGAAATCATCTTTAGGACAATACCGATTAAGATCTCTGAAATCGATGAAAAAGCAAATTTGTCCGTTCTTTTTCATTACAGGGACCATATTATCCAACCACTTGGGATACTGAACTTCTCTGACGAAGTTAGCTTTGATCAGTTTATCCACTTCAGATTCAATTTTGGAAGCATAAGTTGGGTGTGTTCTTCTCGGGGCTTGCTTAAATCCTCGATGTTCTTTTGGGAAACCCAAATGATGAGTAGCAACATCAGGATCAAGCCCAGGAATTTTTGTATAGTTCCAAGCAAAAATATCTTTATTTTGCTTTAGAAAAGAAATATACATCTCTTGCTCTTCAAGGGTCATGGACGCACTAATTAAAGTGGGGCGTGGATATTTCTCTGTACCCAGATTTATTTCTCTGAGTTCATCCACAGTGGTAGAGATACCCTCTTCAAATGCTGGAGGAGCATCTCTAAGACCTTCCTCTTCCTCTTCATTATGTGCTAGTTCTTCCGTTTCTACTTTCATAGTAGATGACAAAACGAAATTCTCATGATCATAAGAGATGTCCAAATTTTCACATTTTGAAGAAGAATCTTCCATTTCCGACCCTATTGATGATAAAGGGCCTTCTTTGGGAAATAAAGGGGAGATGATGGATTGAGAATCGACATCATTATTCACCTCTGGTGTTGCTGTAACTTTTTCTGGCCTGATTGGCGAAGTATAGACTTGTTGGACTTCAGCAGATGAAATGAAATTGTCACCAATTATGATTTCATCACTGTTTTGTAGGTTACCAATTTCTCCCATGTTGTCTGGCTCAATTGCCGTAATTGACATTATGGATCTTTCCATAAGAGTATTTTGATTTGGGCCTATTTTGTCAATTTGACTGATAGGTAACACATAATCTGTACTCACATGTTTAAATGGATTTATTGGAATTTTCTCCAAACCATATGGAGAATTAATTTTGGTAATTTCTTTCATTGTAGATTTTTCTATTCCCTTCATGTGATAAAATTCTGGCTCAATGTATGGAGACTCACATGTCTTGAATGGGGACTTATCACCATACAATGTTCCAACTTGACCATTGAAACAGTATTTGAGCCATTGATGGTATGATGAAGGAATAGTTTCATGATGATGTAGCCAGGGTCTTCCAAGCAAGACATTGAAAGCTGAGTCTTGATCAACAATCATGAAATCCGAATTGGATACAAGATCTCCAAACTGGGTTCTGAGTGTAACTTTTCCCAGTGGTTCTTGTCCATTTTTATCATATCCTTGTAACATCATGGTAGAAGGAGATAAATCAGATTCTGTGAGGCCCAATCGATGAAGTGTACGAATGGGCATCAGGTTGACTCCTAGACCATTGTCAATGAAAGCTCTTCGGATATCTACACCATGGAATTTGCCAGATAAGTACAAAGGTTTTATGTGCTCATACACAACATCATCTTCATCTTTATTATTAAAAGATATCACTGCATGGAATTCTGCAGGATTATTCTCTATGTGATAGACTTCAGCTGCAACAATTTCAGCTTCAAACTCCTGAGGACTTAACAAAGCTTCGATGAGTGATTCTCGAAGATCTTTTGACAGATTCAAAGCATCCAAAATTGATTACTTGGCTGGTACTTGGGCCAAGTGTTTCAATATGTCATACTTTTGATCTAGTGGTCTGGGTTTCCCAATAGGAATATGTGGTTTAGCAGGTACCTTGGAAGTAGATGCTTTGGAAGATGATGCATCTTGTATTGGGATAGAAGTTGGCAACATCCTTGGTTTTGGAAGATTAGACTAATTAGATCCATTTACTTGCTGAGATAAAGAATATGGAACCTTTAATCAGTCGTCCAATATGACTGTGCCAAAACTGAGTTGGCCATTGGCAGAAGAACTTGCTTGTTCTTTTTGAGCTCGCTGAAGGGCGCTACCACGAGTTTCTGCTGCATACACAGTGCTAGCAGGGGTAGAATTGGAGTATTGGCTTCGGAAAGATCCATGTCTTCCCCTGTATCCTGAACCTCTAGAACTTCCTCAGATTCCCATATTTGATACAGGGAATTCAGGCTCATCAAGACTGAAATATGGATCTGTTAATTGAATCATATTAACATAACCGAAGATTAACTCTTCTTCTGATAAAGACCCTACCTGACTAGCCTGTTTAGGCTGTGCCATTTGATGGGGCGGTGCCCATTGTTTTGAAGTAGATGGCATGAAATCTGCCAGAGTCAAAGACAACTTAGGCCTCGATACATACTCATCTTCTTCTGATTCCTCTTTCTTCTTTGAATTGTGTTTCCCTTTTGAGGATTTTTGTTTTGATGGAGGCTTCACTGCAGCTTTTGTAGGAGACACAATTGTCTTCTTCAATTGTGTTCGCAAAATGGCATGGGTCCGATTGATTGTCTTTCTGACCATCCAATCATCATATTTTTGCACAGTTTTTCTTTTGACTTCCTGCCACTCGCCTCCTTCCTCTGGATCTGTAGTGGTAACACACGCTACATGAGATAAAGAACCCTTCAATTTGACTTGTCCCAAGTCGACCATATTTTGCAAGAGGTATTTAAAGACAAAACACTCCTGGATGGGATGCCCCAACATTTGATGAAAGGGACAATAATTGGGACGGTCTTCATCTCCTTCCTTGTTTGGCCTCTTGGGCACTAGTAATTGAACCAAATTATTTTCCAGAGCTTAAATGAAGTAACCATGAACTTTCTCACTTCGGAAAGAGTATGTTTTACTCTTCAAATCCTAAAATTGTTTTTGTCATTGATCTCTTTTATCATTTGGACAAAACGTACTTTTTTTTTGGCGTTCAGGAGGTGGAGCCCTCCGAGAAGGTGATGGTTTTGAAGTAGAAATAGGTACAAGTGCTTGTTTAAGCATAACTGTAGCAGTTTCTGCTTTACCCATTCTCGTTCCTGGAGATGATGGAATTACACGAGATTTAACCTTAGCCTATATAAGGGAATCTTGAATCTGCTGAGCGATTGAAGTACGGTCTCAAAACCCTCCTGTGTATTTCACAGGGATCAATTGGGTGCGTAATTCGTCACGCAAATTTGCCACACAGATTGGCAACAACTCTTCCTGGGGAAGTGCTAAACTCGGGGAATACGTTAATCCCTTCCAGCGAGAAATGAAATCAGAGACTCTTTCATTCTCCATTTGCTTGCAGTTTGTAAGATCAAAAACTGTCGTTTTTTGGAAAAGTTGAGCTGAACTGAAGAAGGAATTTTTGACGAAGATCCTCCCATCCAATGATTGACCGGGATTGCAAGCTTGTATACCAGACAAAAGCTGGTCCTTGAAAGGTTCGCACGAAGCATCTAAGTTTCACGGCTTCTTGCTGCTCTGGAGTTCCCATCATAGGATCACAACAAGACACGTAATGCGTCAAATGTTGTTCAGGGTCACCTGATCCATTGAAAGTGGGGAAAACTGGGATTCCAAAACTAGATGGAGGAGAAATTGAATCTACCCATTCAGGGTAAACTTTCATTTCTGGTTGAACTTGCGCCCGTTTCCCTTCCATTGTTTCTAATCGAGTTGTTAATGATTCAATAGTAGTTATTAACTTTTGAGAAACATCCGGTTGAATATGGTCTTGAGTAGGTGCAATGAATGGAGCTTGGACAGACGTGGTGGTTGGTGCTGCAACCGATGGTAGCACTTCCAACCGTTGTTGCGCTTGACTCACGAGATTAGACCTTTGAGGGTGTACTGATAAAGGATGATATTCTTGATCCATCTCAGTAACTGCAACAAATTCCTTCGGCTTTCGAACATCAGTATTCTTAAGAAGAAGACTACTCTGAAGTAGTTCTGCATTCATTCCTCTTAATTCTTTCATTTCTTCCTCCTGTTGTGCAAACCTTTGATCTAATGAAAGCGATTTACCTTCTCCAGAGGAAGGATATGTAACATGATTATTTCCCCCCCCCTTTGTTGGATACTTTTTGGAGAGAAGGAAGTGGATAACCTAAGTTCTGAGTAATCCTTTGACTTCGTGTACGCACACCTTCTTCATTTGTATTGGTGCGTACATTTTCTTGAGCAGGACACTCTTCATCTGAGTCCCCTGAGTGAGTCTCCTCTGGTGAATTAGCAACAACGGCATTGATGACATTGATTGATGCATAATGCATCGTATCCCTTCTATCAACATTTTTGTGATATTGTCTTTTTTCATATCTTTGATGAGACATTGCCTTTTGTTGATTCAATCCTTTAAGAAGTTCTTAATGAGCTATAATTTGGAGGGAATCCCCTGATAATTTGGCTCTTCGTTCCTCTTGGGGCATCTTCCCTAATCGAGAAAAGACCGATATTCTCTGAGAAAGGGATTGATGATTTTAAAGATTCCCCAGTCTCGTGAACTGGGGATATTCCTACTGATTTCGCTCAACTCCTCAAATCCCATTTGTTGACTCTGAGGGTTGGGTTAAAGGAGTCCCCAGTCTGAAAAGCTGGGGTGGCTCTTGACATGCTACGTCTGTGATCTTCTTAAAAGATTTCTTGATCTTGCGAATCTTAGTTCTGAAATTAGCTGAATGCATTAGCCTATATCCACTTTTATCACCTGGTTCAACAGACCGTTGGATGATTTCCGAGACTTCTGTCATTTGATGATTTGTTTGCTCCATACGAGAGGCTTGTGCAATATTCTCTCCTGCTTGATGTAGGAGCAATTCAACAACTTGTTCTCTATATGCTTTATTTTGAGATGAACTAGTTGAAGCCTGTTCTTGAACAAGCTTTTGATTATGAACAAATCCCATTGACTGAGGCCGGCTATAGGCAATAACATTGCATGAGACCATTTTCGGCGGGCTTTGCTGACTGGAAAGCACTGTGAAATGTAGTGCTCCGTGAACACCCCATCCACTGATATGAACATCAGATGGAGCATTGGCAATTAATTGACGCAATTTTCTTAGTGCGCCAAGACATGAACGTTGAAGGGTTCTCTGTTGCTTTTCAGCCTTCGAATATCGAGAGACTGATAGAGATGCCAAATCAATCTGACATTGTATCCCTTCTATTATCTTAAGATGATTTTCATATTCATCATAAGATAATACCTTCTTCTTTAATTGATAAAGAGTTTTCCATATGTTGAGACGAATATCATGGATTCCATCATCCGTCAACATCATTAGAATGTCGTACTGGGAGTCAGCCAAAATCCAAAACATGACTGGTACCTCACCTTTTTCCAATTTCTTCCTCATGTTCATCATTTCCTCTTTATCATTAAATGAAGATTCTTCTACCTGTTTTGACCGGAGTTGGTGTTTCCTTGTTTCTTCATCGGATTCAACAAGATTGGTAGAGACATCATTGATCAAACTAGAAGATGCATGACTTAGGGGAGGTTAGGAGAATGACTTACACCCTTGGCTATCTTCTGATTGAGAAAGTATTTCACTTGCTAGCGATAAAGCATCAGACATGATTGGTTTCTCATTTGCAAGTGCCTCACGATAAGAGGGCTTTCTCGGCACTACATTGTCTACTGGAGTATTTTTCCAGGCAATGTGAATCACTACTGCAGAGAGGACTTTCGCAGCGAAGTTCATCATCATGGGGAGGACCACCATAATGGGTTACAGCAAAAGATAAGATCTCTTTCTCCTTGGTCTTCAGACCACACATAGGGTTCCTGTGGCTCTCATCTGAAGATGAAACTTCAAGATTGACCGAATTGTCACGAAGCAAGCCTTTATGAGAAATTGTCTCTTGAAGACTTTTGGAATTAATGTTCCCGTTATTGGGAGCTAAGGGAGTAGAATCTTGAATTCCAACATATAAATGTCTGAGGGCTTCAAGAACTCCAGCATCGAGCAATGCCTTGATGCAGATTGGCCTTTGATCTCCTGACTATGCTGGGCGGATCTTTTTCATAGATGCCTTCTTACTCACTTTGGAAACCACTTGTTGACGAAAGTGGTTACTCTGAGCAGGTGTATGTGCCTGATCAGGAAAGATGGTCAGGTTAGGCTGACGATATACACTCAAATCAGGTGTAAGTGCCTAACTTGGTTGTCCGTATGATATGGGGGAGTATGCCCCGTGACCATCTTGGACTGGAACAGATGTGTGTGTCTGTTCTGGAGTGAATTGTTGATGTGTCACTCCACTGCTATAGATAGATTTATGTGTCTGTCCCTGAGATGATGCTGAAGCTGTTATGATATTATGGCAAGCATCCAGAATATGAGCAGGAATTTTCTTCTGCTCTTTAACCATTGAAAAAATCTGTTTGGTGACTTCAGCCGCCGGAACGGGAATATACGTCCATTCTGGGTTTGGAGTAGGTGTATGTGCCTGCTCCTGTCCTCCTTTTCTTATCAGTGAATCCTGACAGTACTTAAGTGTGGAGGCAGAGAGTTGAGTCTGCCTCCTGTTTGTCGTCGGAGCTTTCCGACTGACTTCTCCATGCGCTACCAAGCGAGACTGTTGGTATGCTTGATTAGTATTAGCAGGTGTATGTGCCTTTTGATTACACTTCTCCAAAGGTGGTTGAAGAGATTCATCATATGTAGTCAGGCGAGCCTGCTGACTAGCTGATGATGTATAAGCAGGTGCATGTTCCTACCTATAGTACTCCGCCGGAATTGCCTGGCGGGATTGGCTTGATGCTGCCAGACGAGTCTGCTGGACAGCGGAATTAAAACGGACAGGTGTGTGTTCCTGTTCGTTGTTCTCCACTAAGTTAGGTTGGTGGAATCCATCATATGTAGTCAGGCGAGCCTGCTGACTAACTAATGATGCATAAGCAGGTGCATGTTCATGCCTATAGTACTCTGCCGGAATTGCCTGGCGGGATTGGCTTGATGGTGCCAGACGAGTCTGCTGGACAGCGGAATTAAAACAAACAGGTGTGTGTGCCTGCTCGTTGTTCGAAACCAATTTAGGTTGGTGGACTTCTCCGGAGATGGCAGGGATGAAAACCTGCCCATTGTTAACCAGATTCCGTCTCTGGCGGTTCATCTTGCCTGCTCGGGTTCGAGGAACCTAAGCTGAATGACTAGAGTCGGTACCCTCATCATGTTGAGGGCGCACTACCGCACGAGTCTGGCGACGATTTTTGATGGGAGCCCTCGGGAAGGACTCCTGTATTTTTGAATTAAGGTCCTGAGGGACCTGCTCATTCACTTCCTCAGAGTAAGGGAGTGAATGGAAATTGCGTTCCGGGGATAATGACCCGAAACGGTTGGAGACGGCAGTCAGCACCGCCTGCTTCTTGATCGCCGGCCTCTGTTGTCCGGACGACCAGGTAGAGTTGTTAACTTGGAGGTCTTGATGAGCGGCCTCTAGAGTTGGGATAGTACTGTTGCGACGACACTCCTTAACCAGTGCATTTTATACCCAGCGTTGAAGACGCTGAGTAGGTGATGTCATCCTCGAGCGGATGACGATCCAGTAGGAATAGCAGCATTGGTTTTCACAGTAGCAGACCTCACATTAGAGGTGTTCACAGCAGCAGTATTCACAGGGGTGAATTTAAGGAAAGCCATTTTGCAGAAGATCTTGGGAAAAGAGTGCCTGTTCCATATAACAGACATAATCAAGATGAATCTGGCCACTGCATCATTTGGATGAGCACATGTCAATGATTGCTTTGATGGCCCAAGGGGCCTAACAAATAAGAAGAATATCACTTTAACTTGGTTAAGGACTCACGTCGGGTTCACCATTTTTTTGTTTCCCTCGAAATTCGGGGATGACCTCCTAAATGGGAGATTCAAATGTTCCGATCGGTTTTTTCAGCGGGTTTATTCGTAGAACCGGAAACATCCAATGATTCCACATCCATTTGGAACTACTTTCCAAAGTTAGGCTCTCATTAGCTTGTGGACTGATGAGGCTTATGAATTTTCATTGGTCGAGAGGACGGGAGGTCGGACTCATCACACCTTTTTGAGCGGAATTATTGTCTATTCCGGGACTCTCTTTATAGATTTAAGTAATGTTCATGAATCCTTATTACATTACCAAGTATAAAATGAGCTTTTCCTTTAGTTTTGACAATCAATGATTAAATATGTAAGAAATATAGAGAATCTTTTATATGTATTTGAGGTTCTTCATCAATAAAGAATCATCTATATCTATTTAGAGATTCTTGGTCATTGGTAACCTTCAAAACATTCATATAAAAGTCTCTTGGTCATTATGATGACTAGGCTGGTTTTAAAGCCACTCAGTGGGGCACTTGAAGTTTATTGTCATTCAGAAGGACATGAATTATTTCAGAGTTGGGATCGAACCCATAGATGGGCTACCTACGTATCCTTTGTTTTGGAAATGGAATCAGAACCCACGTAGTTCAAGTAAAGGGTATGATGTTTATGATTGATGGCTCAATGAAGGATGTCACAATTACTTTTACACTCTAAGCTCACGTGAGTCATGCTCGGTGTGAGAAACAAGAGGTATTGGTAAAAATTAGACAATTGTGCCATGATAGATGCAATCATAAGAAATGGTTTGGGGCTTATGTATGTATGACTGCCCAGAGGATTTAATTTAGGGAGAAAATCCAGGAACAAGGTCCATAAAGGTATATGTGCTTCATGGAGATTTGAATACTCTAACTTGGGAATTATTCCTGAAAAGGAATCCTAAATTAGGATAGGATTGATAACTGGGTTTTACTCCTAAGAAGGAATCCCAGATCAAACGTAAATTAGGACTGGTTAAAGATAATTTAAGGGACTTGGGGCTGACTCCTAAGAAGGAAGCCCAAGATTAGGATTGGGACTTATTCCTGAAAAGGAATACCAGGTTAAGGATTACGGTTTGGGGCTTACTCCTGAGGAGGATGCCCATATTTGAGATTGGGGCTTATTCTGAAGAAGGATGCCCAAATTAAGGGACTTGGGGATTACTCCTAAGAAGGATTCCCATAATTAAGACTGGGACTTATTCCTGAAAAGGAAGCCCATGTTAAGGATTAAGGTTTGGGGCTTACTCCTGAGGAGGATGACCATATTTGAGATTGGGGCTTATTCCTAAAAAGGATGTCCAAATTAAGGGACTTGGGGCTTACTTCTAAGAAGGATGCCCATAATTGGACTGGGACTTATTCCTGAAAAGGAAGCCCAGGTTAAGGATTCTCTCATCTTAAATGATGAGGTTGAATGAATGAACTCTCAATCTTTAGTGACATAAAAATGTATAAATCACTAATTTTTGAGAGATATTCCACAGAATTCCTTTCAAATAAGGAAGTCAAATCAAGAAATCATGCCATAAATGGCTTTGAAGAGTATCTTGAAGACTAAATCTTGAATAGGAAAGGTGAAATGGCTTAAGAGGGGTAAAATGGGCAAGATGGGAACCCAAAAAGGTAGGGGCGCGCAAGTCTTGAAAGGCGTGGAAGTCTTATGTGGGCGCGCAAGTATTGGTCGCGCAGGTATACCTGCGCGACATGTGAGGTACATGCGCGATTTTCAACCAGCATTAGAATACTTGATCGACTCTTTATTAATCCCTTTATAATCCTCTTGAGGTTCTTCCAGAAAAGGGATGCGCAAGTTATATCGATGGAATAATGTGGCGTGCAAGTGGGACCACTTTCCTTAAGGGTTGTCCACTCAGGCGCGCAAGTGTGGATGAGTTTCAACACTTAGGCCTTCCTCCCTCTCTTTAGATCTTCCGTTCTAGGTAAGAAATTACCCTAGAAGTGTTCCGGAATCTTTGAGAAGAGACTTGGGCGTCGGGAGCTTCAATCCGAGTTTCTGGAAAATGATCCTCTCGAATGGGGGGCCCAGAGGGTCTATTTATAGGCAGGAGAAGACCCCGAGCGGTTACCGGGTGGTTATCACTTAGTTCGCGCAAGTCACTTGCGTGACCAAGGGCGTCACACAAGTGTACTTGGGCGATAGTGATATAACTTGCACGGTGAAGTTGCTTTTGATCCTTTGTTCATGCCTTTGTTGATTTTTTATATTTTCCTCAAAAGTTGAATCACTTTGAGCTCAGATATTCCCCTTTTTCGATTTTTAGATTCTGTGACGAAAGGAGCGTCAATAGTGGTAGAATGTAATGCCCTGAGATTTTGTGAATTAGTTTCTTTGGATTAATTTGGCCTTTTGATATTTTTCATCTCGCACCTCACTAAAGTTATTTTATTTTATTTTAAATAACTGTGTTTTTATTGCGTTATAAGAAACACTAAGTTAATTATGAATTCAATGCCACATAAAAATTAATTTTTCTACACAGAACACTGGGTTTAGCTTGTGTTATATGCAACAATTACTTTCCTCAATGTCTTGCGTAACATATTAGAATGAGGTTTGCTAAACAATAATATAATATTAAAATTGATTATTTAATATAATAAGATATAATATAGATGTTGAATTAGAGTTTATGAATAGTATTAACCAATTTATGAAAATATATAGTTTACACAATATAATAATAATTCGTAGGATACAAATTAATTATAATGGAATATGAGAGCCGATTGAATAAAAAGGTCATTATATTATTTTTATGGCCATAATGTTGTTTTAACTTAATAAATTAATCAAATAAAATTAATGATTTATATTAATATATTTTGTATACTAATTCAATAGATTCTATAGGCATTTTATAAGAAAAATCCCAATTCTATGCTTGAAACATATTTTATTATAATTGTACTATTACCACCTTTTAATGGAAAACAAAATTTAAATCCCTATTATTACACTTTTATAGACAAAAAATTTCAAAATAAACTACACATTTGAAATAAAAAAATAAAAAATAGGTCAATATAATTTTTTGGTATTTTTGTATGAATTCATTTTTATATGAATAGTTAAAAATACATGATTTTTAGTTCAAAGATGCCTTCTCATTGATTTCATTTATAATGGTAAATTATATTTTAATATTATTTCAATGTTTATTAGAAATTATTTTTATCAATTATTATAATTATGGTCATTGAAATAAATTTCTAATAGACATTTAAAATAAAAAAATAGAAAACATTGGAATGTTTTTACTAAAAAACCTGATTTTTTGTCCCATCAATAGGATTAAATTTATTTAATTTCTGACACTTATTTAATTTGAATTTGAAAAAATTGATTAAATATTTGGATTATTTATAATTTATAATTTATAATAAGGAAGAAATGGTTATTACTGAAAATATTAGTGATGGTATCTAAAATTAATAACATCACTTAATGTAACATTAAGCATAACACATGACTAAACCCTAAATTTATGACACAAACGACATATAAACTTGTATAAATGACATTACATGGAAATATTTAATCCGTGTCTTAAATTTTCCCAACTTTTAATAATTATTGTATCCAATTTCAACATGAAAATTGTGTTAGGAATTCTCTCTTCAAATATTTACAAGAGTGTCATTTCTCCTTCCCTAAAAAACCACCACATCCCCCACTTCCTCACACCTCTCAAAAAACATATTTGTAGCCCATATCTACATAAAAACGTATATAAATTCCACCATTAATCCTTGAATCATACCTTTTGTAAATAAATCCTTCCATGGGATCTGTTTCGTACAAACTAAAAGGTCTTACCAGATTAAGAGGTAACACCTTCTCCCAAGGTCCTTTCTTTTATTTTCCTTATACACCCCTCCACTCTCACTATTCCATTATTATATGACAAAACCATGTATTACAAAAATACTAAAAAAAATTTATTTATGGTTTTTACCAAAACATACACACACCTCCATGTAATGGGTAAAGAACATTGTATTTATGTGTACTGTGAACTTTTGCCTCACAAAACGATGATGGTTCAATTTTATTTACTTCCCCTTATGGTGGTAATTAAGATGGAAACTAAATTTAAATATATAATATATTATGTTTATTTTAGTTTTTATTTCTTTTTTTTTTACTTTTATAAAACATATCTTTTTTTACTTTAAATTAAAGGTTAATACGATAATTTTGTTTGTGGAATTGTGGATCATCACCCCCTCAAAGCGATTTGATTCATTCCAAAGCTACATAGTATGTATGAATTATGATTTTAGTAATATTTTATGATATATAAAACATTATAATTCTAATTTAATGATATTATATAAATATATACATATAATTTAATTTAATTCTATCTTACAATATGACAATAAAAACCAAAACAACGTTAATGTGTACGTACGACATATTGTCTCCATGAACTGTGTATTCCATTTCAAATATCTATATTATATATATTATTATAGAAAATATATAATGAGTATACATGATATTTATATAATGTTTTAAATTATGGAATTATAACATAAGTATAAGTTAAATAAATATATATAATTAAAACACATGTGAAATAAAAATAAAATATTATCCAATGTGAAACCTTAACAAATAATAGTTAACAAGCAGGTAATATAAGCTTGTAATAAAATAATATATAGAATTTGATATATGAATATTGTTTTGTAAAATATTTAAAGAAAAGTTATATATTTTATATTTTTAAATGACTATGAATTGATTCAAGACGCAAGGTAATGGGATTTCATCTCACTATTTATTTTTGTGAGATACCTCATATGTTCACCACTTTTTTATTTTGTGTAGTGTATAAACATTACATTATTTTATTCTATATATCATATAATTAAATTTATGGTAATTCACATATCCATTTTAAGATCGTTCTTTCATTGAGTTTATGTTTCAAAATAGATCAAATCAGTGAAAGTGTTTTGCCTGAATTTTTCTTCTAAAAGACTCGTGTTATGTTATAAAACTAAATTATACATTGAGGTATATATACTTATATTTTACATCTATATCATGAAGGGAATTAATTTATTTATCTTTTATGTTTTAATGAATTTCCTTTTCAAACATGGTGATTATGATCCCATGTTACCAATTTATAAGAATTAATTGAGAAAATATCATCACATTTCATGATTTTTTATTTTTATGCATCCTTTGATGAAACCTTGTGATCCATATCTCAAAAAAATTTAAATAATTTTCCTATCCAAATTTTATACATGATATATACATATATTGGTACCATTTTTTTACTCTTTCATACATAGTATAGTTAGGAAATTATTTTTAAGAAATCTAAACATTCCCTCTCATCAGTCAGAAATATATGCTCCAACAAAACCAGGTCTTCTAAAAAAGGTTTCTATAATTTTTATACCATTATCCCGAAATATTTAAAAGAAATATTTAAATTTTTTATACTAACAAATATTTAAAGGAATCTTCTTTTCTCTGTATAAACCAAGGAATTTGTTTTATTCTTTTTGTTGTGAAAAATGATTTTTTTTACCTCATATGATAAGTACGGATTTACCCCGCATCATTTTTTGAAGATTATTTTTAATTTTATAATTTTTAATTTCTTATATAATATTCTTTAAAGTTATTTTGAAGGAAAATTCTTTTGAAATGTTTTTCCAACATCATTTACAATTTCTCAGGGAAAGTTAATTTCAAATTATTTTTAAGCCTAATTGATATGTAATCAATGTGTATTCAAATAAAGGGGCATCAAAACATTTTCATGATCTTTTAATATGACTTCATGTAAAATGGTTTTCAAAACATTGTAATTCTTTTTTTATTATTTTTCAGTGAATTATAAATAATTTTTTTCAAATCAAATTCAATATCCTTTAATATGTTTTCAATGGTAAATGGTTTTCAAAAATATTTTCACTATTTCCCTATAATTTTTAAAAGTTCCTTAAAAAAAATTTAAAATTATTTTATATATTATTTTATATGTTTTCATGGAAAAAGATTTTCAAAATTATTTCGATTCTTCATTATAGGTTTTCACTGTATTATTTTTAATAAAATTATTTTCAAATTTTTCTATGTATTAATATTCCTTTTTTAAAGCTGAAGTGATATTTTCCTCCTAAAATGTTTTTAAAAGATATTTAAAAAAATTATCAATCAAAAATGAAATTTCTTGTTATTACTCAATCCATTATAGGAAATGATATAAAGGGTCAAATCATAATCTTTATATTAATGGGTTATGCTCAATTTCAATTAATTTTTGATACATGTTTCTATTTCAACTATAATATTTTTATGAAAATTGTTTATCTTTCATGGGTTAAGATTTTAATTAAATGATTATGAAACCTATCTTTTTTCATAGTTTATGATATGATTATAATTTTATTTCATTGTTTTAGTTATGATATGCATATTTATAATATTATTGAAAATATATGTATGATTTCAATAGGAGATGGGTGGGACAAATATCTCCTTTCAATGTATTGGATAAAGATTAATATCTCATGAGATAGAATAAGATGGTTTTGGGAATGATCCTTAACTACTAACATGTCTATGAGAGTTAACAATAGTGACCAAAATGTTATGAGGAGTGAACTCATTATACTTAGATGGTCATGTGAGTGGACCATGACAACTAGGATGGTATGGAGAGTGAACCCATACTACCAAGATAGTCATGGTATCGATTCGTTATCTACTATGGATATTGTATTATATGCTTATGCATCTACCCTAATTCCATGTTTCATTATTCTATTTTTCATTCATTACTTATCCTATTAAATATATTATGATCTATGTCTTATGAATTACCTTTCATTATTATGATATGTAATATATAGGGTATTATCTTAAAATGACATGCTTATGTGCCATACCCTTTTTATTTTAGGATTACACATTTACTTTATTTAGTATTACTGATCATCAAAGATCAAAAATTATAATTTTTCCATTTCCTATGATATAAAGAGTGGTTTTAAGTACAAGTAATAATGTTTTATATATTTAGGGGATATGTTAAATATAATTCACCAGGATAGAAATTTTGTTACTATGTGTCCAAATATAGTAAATTATTATGGTCATCAGAGGTGTATTATTATAATCTACAGAATATTCTTCTAAAATGGTGTAATATCCATGTATTTAAATCCTTGGTCGCTTTAGTATGTATCAATAGAAAGGTTTAGTTATACTTTTGAAACTAGGATGAGAAAAAATTTGTGATATTATTAGGTATATTACTAAGGTTATGTTTAGGGATGTCACTAAACATAAGTATAGGGACGGAGGAACAATTAAGAAATTGTATTGGAATTTTGGTAAATGATATAGTGAGTGGTTTCCTAGAAATAGATCCCCTTATGGACACTAAAAGATGATGTGGCCCTGTCAATGATGTACCTATGAATAATAACTATGACAAGATGTTCTATGCCTGACTCGGGGTAATATGGTGTATGAAAATGGACCTTACTGCACACATGGTCTAACACTCCTGATGGATTTTCTTTGGGAATTCACAAATTATTCATGGTCTATAATGATGGATTTACATATAATTCTTCCTTGAATATCCTATTATTAACCTATGATTTCAAATATTAATGAAGGTGTCATGATTTAGATTTCCATTAAATAATTATTTTCATAACCATGTCATTTTTTCTATAATAATTAATGCTCACACTATGATTTTGGTTTTAGTAATTATGGGAACTAGAAGGAATTGGATTAACATTAAATGTGATGTGAAATTTTTAAATGAGATGTCCTGTGGGATGATAATTGGAGTGAAATATGTTGTGAAAATTCCAAATCAATATTCATAGACATGATTAATAGTGTGTTCCTTAACTAACTCATGGACAATCTATATAAGAGAAAAAAGGTGTTCACTTGGATTTTGGGTAATTAAGACCATGGCGGAAAGAAGATTTGATTTCCTTTGTGTCAATAATGTTTAAATAAACACATAATTTAATTTCTTAGAGGAACAAGATGATTATTTCAATGTGGTAAAGGACATAAAGAATGTGATTGTAGGGAAAAAATAAATAGTTTTATTATTGATATGGATAAAAATATTATCCTCCCTAAGAAATAATTAAAGTTAAAGAGTACAAATTTTGTAATAAATGGTCCTTATCGAACTCAATGTTTTAAGAGGAAATCTCTGAAGATGATTATTATGGTAACATAAGTAATAACTAAAATGATGATGATGAAGAAACTATATATAAAATATGAATGGGATGAGGACTTGTGTAATAGAATTATTTAGCCTTACTAATGGAATAAGGATGTAGTGGGATAATAAAATTATTATGTATTTTTATTCAAGAATTATGTTATATTAAAGGCCAAATATATAAGGATTAATCAGTTTATAGTTTAAACTATGGATTTGCAACAACAAGGAGAATGGTTTGGATGGAATAAAAAAGTGATATAATGGAAAGGTGTTGTCCTAGGAAAACAAATGATTAATAGAAAGATAACACTTAATATAATTGTTTTTATGGAAATGTTGTTTGGATGAAGATATGTGGGATATGAAAAAGAAAATTTCGAGGAAATAATTACCTTAGAAATAATTAAGGAGTTGATGAAAAGTAGTTTTTGTTATCATGGATAAAGTTTAAAACATATATGAATTAAGGAATGTATCCAGTAATATAAGGAATAAGGAAGGATTATTGTTTTCTAGAAGTATTTTTGTAAATTAATGTTGTTACCATGTCCCATGAGAATTTACCACAGGGGTATTCAAATTTTCTAATCTGACAAAGGGCTATCTTGTGATATTTGGGGGATCAATTTTAAGCTAATTTCTTGACACTCTTTCTAAAGTTGTGTATTTTAATCTTTGAGAAGTGTTATAAGATTATCCATTCATGGACATTTTATGTCAATTCTCAGAAGAATTATTTAGTCACTGAGTTCTTTTTGAAAATCATGGTTAAAAGGCTATTGTGTGATTATCCTTATTTCAAGGATGTACTATAATTTATTTTAGAAATTATACATTACGGTTTTTGAAAATGACATCATGTATGTCGGGATAAAAAAATCAATTTTGGGAAGGCCATGTGTCTAGAACCCATTAATGAAGTATGATATGGATTTCATGCCTATCGTTGGCCTACGTGATGTCATGTTTAATGTATAAATATTTGCGATAAATAACTATTTTTGATGAAAATTTACAATTAATTTTTTCTTCGAAGATTAATTTATTAAGAATATTTAATTTTTAAAAAAATTATAAACTTATAATTTTGTTTTTCATTCATTTATGGGAATTAATATCAACTGAAAGTGTATTTTAGAACTTCATGCATCAATGTAAATTTTTGGATGGCCACTACACGAAGTAATGGATGAATTAGAAATTGATAAAAGAAAAACTATATAATGAAATTTTCTTATAGTAATATAACATGTATATATATATTTTATTATATTCTTAGTCAATAAAATAATTTGTCAAAATTAGGGTAATGGAAAGAAAGAAAATTTGTTGTCCAACTACCATACTTTAGTTGAACTGATTTCCTTTTAATCGTTACATATTTATGAATTTGAGGCCCTCAATGTTTCTGTTATTATTCACTTTTTATGATTGATGGCCTAATTCACTCCCCATAAATATTTATTATTTTAATCCTTGTACAATCTTCACTCTCGACATATATTTTCCAATATGGAATCCCGGTTATTTGTAACATAGGGAAATAGTTATATTTCCAACATTCCATTTTAAGAGAAGTTTTAGTATCCATTTTTACAATGTGGGTTTCTATGAATGAACATTTCAAGTGTTAAACGTATGATAACCATGTTGATTTTATAAAGAGAAATTCATTTTATGTTGGGTATAATTTAACACCTTTACTTTATTTTGATTTATTATTTTTGAATTAATTTGATCCTTTAGATATTGTTCATCATACGCATCACTAAAGATATTTTATTTTATGTTAAAAAACAATATTTAGCTTCTGTTATACACAAAACTAAGATAATCATACACTAAATGGAACATAAAATTTATCTGTCACAACATGGAAAACCGGGGTTATATTGCGTTATACACAACATTGACTTTCCTCGACGGCTTGTGTATCAGGAAAGACCGATGTCTACCAGACAATAATATATTATTAAAATATTATTATTCAATATAATAAGATATAACCTCTATTTTAAATTAGTGTTTATGAATATTTCTAAATAATTTATAAAAATATACGGTTTACACAATATAATATGAATTTATTGGTTTATAATTTATTATAATGGAATACGAAAGCTCGTTAAATAAAAAAGGTAATGTTATTATTTTTATGGAAACAATATTTTTCCCTTATAAATTAAATAAAATAAAATTATTGAGTGATATTGATGTAATTTATATATTATATATTCAAGCAAATATCATTTGTATTCATTCAATTTATTTTATAGACATAAGATAAGATAAAACTCAATTCTAGGTATAAAACATATATTTTTATAAACATAGTTTTACACCTTTTAATAGAGAACCCATTTTAATCCCAACCCATATAAAAATTATATACATAATATTCCAAAATAAAATTCATGTTTTAAAGTAAAAAAAATTAGGTAAGGATAATGGTTTTTAGGTTTTTTATAAGGTTTCTTTTTTTAATGAATAATTAAAAATAATGAATTTTAGTTCCAAATTATTTTTCATATAATTTATTTATATCACTAAAATATATTTTAAATTGATTTAAATGTTTTATTATATAATATATTTATCAATTAATAAAATTTATTTTCATTGAGATGAATTTAAAATTTAAAATGGATAAAAAAACGTAGCTACTATTTAAATGTTTTTTCTTTAAAACCAGTAGTTTCGTCCCATCATCATTGAAAATTTTAAATTGATTTCTTCCAGTTTTGTGATTTTAATTTCAGAAAATGGACTCCATATTTATAATAATAGCAATTTATAATTTATAATGAGGTAAACATAGTTTTTTACCACTAATATTTCTGATAGAAATTAAAACTAATTACAAATCTTAATATAAAATTCTGTTTAACTAATTACTAAACCTTAAATTTAATAACCAAAACCCCCTAAAAACATGTAAAAAATCCATTCAATGACTCTATTTAGACACTATACTCCATTATTTATACTATTTTATTATTATCTTGTCCACTTGGAACATGAAAAATGTGGGTGATATTCTCTCTTCAAATATTTACAAGAGTGTAACTACTCCTTCTTTAAAATATATCACCACCTTTCCATCTTCTTCACACCTCTAAAACCATTTAGGTTGGGCCAATATCTACCCAATAAACATAATAAAAACATCCCTTACTTCATGAATCATCCATTTTTGTATAATTTCTTTTAAGGAATCATTTTCGAACAAACTAAAAGGATTTTCCCGATTAAGAGGTAATTCCTTCTCTAAAGATCCTTTATTTTATATCCCTTATCCACCCCAAAAACGCTATTTATTAAATGATTTAATAAAAATATTATCCTAAATTTAGTATTATTTTTTAGTCTAATTTTACTATTTAAACATACACACACTTGCATTTAATGGTTAATGAACATATTGTTTATGTGTACAATAAACATCCCCCTCACAAAATAAAGATTGTTCTATTTTCTATACCTTCTATTGTAGTGGTAACTATGATAGACATTATATTTAAATTTATTATATAATTTATGTAATATTTCATTTAAAATTTGATATTACTTTTTAGACTCATATATTTTTACTTCCCATTTGATGTAAATATGATAATTTCATTGGGGAAAGATTTGACTACTTCCCCCTCAAAGGGATATGATTCATTCACACACTACATGGAATGTATTAAATATGGGGTTTTTGAACTTATATGATATATATAAAATTATAATTTTATGTAAATTATATTATATACTTATATTCATGTGTGTAATTTTCTATCTTTCTATCAATATGACAACAAAAAAAACAACGTTCATGCATACGTACGGCTTACAGTCTCTATGGACGGTTTATTCCATTTCATATTTCAACATTATATATATTTTTATAATTAAAATATAATGAATATATATGATATTTATATCATGTTTACATTAAAGAATAATTATATATATAAGGATTAATGATATTAAAAATTAAGACATATGTGATGATCAAATCGAATATTACCAAATTTGAAACCATAACATATGATGGTTGACAAGTGGGTAACGTAAGGTCATAATAAAACCATATATTTTATTAGATATAAATATATAGTTATGTAAAAGATGATTTTGAAATTTTTATTTATTATATATGTTGTTCTAATGAGTACAATGAGAGTCAGGACACAAGGAATGGGAATTTCATCTCAATTTTTATTTCTGTGAGATGCATTCTATTTTTTCAACTATTTCCATATGTGCGGGGTATGAACTAACCATGATTATATATAAATTTATCTTATAAATAAATTTAAGAATAGTCACATATCCATTTTATGTTCTTTCATTCATTGGTATTTTGTTTCAAAACATACGAAATCCTTGAAATAGTTTTGTCTCAATTTTCCATCTTTGAGACTCGTGTTTTGTTACGCACATGAATATCTTTAGAGGTGTATATTCTACAATTTTATATGTTATTTCAGGAATTTACGTCTTTTTATGATATTTTTAGATTCTTGTAATCTTTTTTATTAAATAGATATTATGATCCCATGTTTCCATGTTATAAGTGTTCGATGAGACAATTTCACCACATTTAAGATTTTATAGGTTTATGCTTCCATAGATGAAATATTATGATCCATCTCTCATAAAAATACATGAAATTATTTATCCTGTATTTATTAATGATATATTAATGTATTTGAACTAATTTCTACTATTTGGGAAATAATATAGTTAAGAATTCCATTTTTAATAAATCCCAACATTACCCTCTCATTAGTATGAAATCTATGTTCCTTCAAAATGATTTTTTCTAATAAGGGTTTCCAAGAATATTGTTCCATTATCCAACAATATTTAAACAATATTTTTTTTATTCTTTTATTTTACAAATCTCTTCAAAGGAAACTTCTACTCACTTCTTAAAGAATGAATCTTTCTACCCTTTTTTATATGTAAAGTAGTTTTATTTTTACCTCATATGTAAAGTTTTGATTTAGAAGTAATAATTTCATTGAAGCATCCTTTTCATTTTTAAAAGGTTAATTTTTATGAAAATGTTTTTAAAAGTTATATTAAAAGATAATTGTTTTCCAAATGTTTTCAACCTCATTTTATTTGCTTTCATGTAAAATTTCCTTCAAGCCTTATTTATAAATTTTCAAAATATTTTCAATGAGATTGTTTTCAAAAAAAATAATGCTCGTTATTATGATTTTATGTAAAATGTATTCAAAAAATATTAATTCATTCCAAATATGTCACAAATTTTTTTGCAGAGATATATTTTTCAAAATAAATTTAATATACTTTCATATGATTTCAAGTAAAATGGGTTTTAAATTTTTTTTAATATTTTATTCTATGTTTTCTAAGAGTCTTCAAATAAAGTGATTTTTAAACTGTTTTGAAGCTTATTATATTAGTTTTCAGGTAAAAAGGATTTAAAAATTAGTTAATGTCTTCTTTATAAATTTTCATGGTATTCATTGAAAACAAATATCCTCAAATTTTTTTATTTATTAAAAAAAACTTCTTCAAATAATAAAGGATATTTTAATCATGAAACTTTTTACAAAGGTTTTTCAAATTTATTTTTCTCTCTAAAACGAATTTTTTTATCTTACACTTTCTATTATAGGATATTATCTAAAGGTTTCATTCATATTATTTATATGAATGGGTTATTTATAATCTCATGGTCTTTATGAAACACATTACTCTTTCACATGTAATATTTTAATCAAATCCATTTCTAATTGACATTTTATTCTTTTGAAGAAATTATTATGAAAACAATCTTTTTACACAGATTATGATATGATTACATGTTTATAATACCAAATTCATTTCATTGGTTGTGATATAATTATTTAAGATCTTGTGGAACATGTACATACGATTTCATTATATGATTGGTGAGACCTAAATCTCCCTCTAATGCATTGGATAAAGATTTATATATCATGAGATAGACAAAGATGGTATTGTAAATAATCCATGACTACTACATTGGGAGTGAGAGTGAACCATGAATACAAATATGATATGAGGACTCAACTCACTCTAATAATATGGTCATGGGAGTTGACCATGACTCATATTTTGGTATGAGAAGTGAACCCATACTGCCATAATGGTCTTGGTAGCGATATATTTGCTATAATATAAATCATATTCTATGCTTATGTGTCTTACCTGATTCCATGTTTTATTCTAATATCATGATTTCATATCTTATGATCTTAATTATATCATGATCCATGTATTATGAATTTATATTATTTATTATGATCTTTGATATATAGGGTATGATCTTTGATATATAGGGTATGATCTTAAAATGTTATGATCATGTTAAATATAATGATTTCATGTTATGCTTACATGTTTCCATTATTTTCCCTTACTATGAATCTGAGAACACACCTTCTTACAGTTGCATTACCCATGTTATATATAATTTTATAGGTATAATTAATATTGGTGTATATCTATAAGGGATATTTTGAAAATATTTATCCAGGATAGAAGATTCTATTTCCATGTATCAAAAGGAACAAAACTATTATGGTCCTCAGGAATGTATTATTTTAATGTATCAAATATTCATCTAAAATAGAGTAATGTAGATGTATTTTATGCTAAGGTTTATATACTAATCTTATTCAATTATTCTCAAAATTTATCCTCATAATTCCCCCATCTAATTTTCCTCAATACTTGGTTCCTTCATCATTCTCACTTCCATAAAATCAAACGGCTTTTTTCATGTTTAAATTATCTCATACAAATATCATTATAATTCAAACTCTTAGTTCATGGTGAAATCATTTTCATAAAATATTATCACCAATATCATCTTGAAAAAAATATCAATGAGTATTATGAAATTTAAATTAGGAAGTAAAACATAGAATCATCAAATTTCATATTATATATCACTAAATAAAACAGTCCATGTCTTAAATTTACCCATAAATAAATTTATGACTACATTAAAAAATATATGATTATTTTTACATATCATTATATTTAATCTTAATCATATATGCTTATTTAATCTTGAGTATTTATTAAAAATATTACAGAAATTAAAAATAGATAAAAGTGTCTCAGAGGATGATATTAGTGAAGGAAAAGGGTATCCTTAATCCAAAAAATAAAAAATCCATGGGTAAAAGTGCTAAAAAAACGAAAAAAGAGTGGATGGAACTTGATACCATTATCTTCTGAACTATCCACTTCCTTTTTTACATCATTAAAAATATTAAAAATAATTTGTATTCAAATTTATATGGTTATGTCATTCTTGAACGATATTATAAATAGACCAGTGTTCTTGGATATAACCTTTCATGTATCTGATATGTTGAGTTTAGTCAGACTAATCCACATAGACAACAATATTAATGTATTTTGATACATAAATACCATATAGAATAACCCTATCATCTACATTATCATTATTTTCTTCATAATAATATGATCTCCAATCCAAAAGAACCAAAAAATGTCTTTTTAAGGTTTCCCCCGCCTCCAGTAATACCATTTTGAAAAGTGTTATCCATGTTGTGTTTCGAACCCATGGAAGATGGGGACTGGTGGAATATATATACAATGATACTGTTGATATCTTGTGAGGATTCATAAAAATAATATTATCTGTAGAAAATATTATTTTCACCAAAAAGAAATTCTAAATCCTAAATATGTGAAATAACATTGAATTTAATTATTTTGTAGTTTTTTCCCATAGATTAATTACTATTGATATTCCATTATTCCCATAGAAACCAATAACTAGTTTCTATATAACCCTTTAAAAGACTACCTATTTCTTAATTGATACCAAATCCATGAAACCCGAAGAGATAAAATTATCATAGGTTTTAAGGCTATCATAGATTCCAAGATGGTCCCTAACCAAAATACAAATGAAGACAGCCTAGTTTCTATTTAAGAAGAGATGTTCCTCCAGTATTACATTGAGGATTCATGTAGCAGTGAAACTTATTTGAGATATTCACTCCCCGATAAAAATCCTCATTTTCAGTAGAGATCTTATAATGATCTGAATTCCAAAGAAGTAAATTTTACATCACCGAAATGAGTTTTTCATATCACATATTGACCCACAATAATGTCTCGTGGAAGTCATGTTTATGTTTTTGAAAATTATTAGTATTAAAGCATCATGAAAAAGATGGTATAAAACAAAACTGATTAGCTTAATAAAATAGGGGAATTTTTAAGAATATATTTCATGATTTCTCATGTAGAATACAATTTTTGATGTTGGGAAAATCATTGGAAACATTAAATGTTATGTTATATGTAAGGTAGTAAGGGATATATATAGGGATTCTTATTTAGTAATATTTTTTGAATAAAATATCTCCATATAACATTACCCAATTTAATTGATCATTTAATATTTAAAGGGGATCATTAGGGCTGCACTATAGTTGGTATGATTTAGATAAAGTAGAAATAATATCATCATTGGCTATACTATACTTTACTCATGCATGTCATTCACATAATGGATCACCTAAAATCACATCCCACAAGAGTATCTCATTCATAGAATATATGTAATACTAATGTTTAATAATATAATACAACCATCATCAATAATTTTATATAAAATACTGTATATAGAACTATGTTATTTTTCATTATGTTATGAGTAACAAAGGAAAAAATTTATTGTGTTTTCAATGTTTTTGTAGTACTCTCATCAAGAATGTGATGACAAAAAAAATATATTTACATTAAATTCATGACAGAATTGATGAGATTAATATTATAATCGAAATATATGTGTAAAATCTTATAGTTTCTAGTTATCCCTATATTTATGTGTACTAGAAAATCAATGTAACATATTTTGATTATTTTAGTTGAGATAGGATTATATAGATTATCTATGGGTAATTAACATCGAGTAAATCCCATAAAATTAACAATATTATATTATTAATAGTTTGATCATGATATTGGAATATATACACTTCACATGGAAATGATAAATCTTTTACCAATACATTTCTCATACTCATTCAATATAGCTCTAAAATCTAAAATTTAAAATTTTCATTCTTTCATAATGAAAATAATGTTATCATAAAAAAAATTGACATAATACAATAGATCTAAGCTTTCATTTGAATTGATGAATAAATTAAGATGTAATTGAAATCTAAGGAAACCCACAGAAATATTATTTAACTAGAAAAAACATCATGGGAAAATTAGATCACTTTTCAAAGGTCCCACATAAATTTAACTATGTCAAACTTTCTTCCAATATTTTATACTATGTACCAAGGGGAGGAATAACATTGAAAGAAGGCATAAAAATCCCACTCTAATAAACATTTTTTCGTCATAACCTAGATAATGAAGCACAACATAATAGTTTTATAAGCATATTAATTCACAATCATCACTATAATGTTTTTCCCCACAAACATCATAATAATTTCACAGATCATTTCTCCTCAAAATTTATTGCAAACTTGAAAATTTATATTCAGTAGAAATTTATTCTACGCATCAAATAATATTTGAGTTATAAAATTGTAAATCCCATCATTGATAATTTTAAATATTACATCATAAGTAATTTTAACCAAAATAATAAGGTGGAATTTATCCAATGATGTTGTAAGATTCACTTTTATAAGGATAATATGAATGGTGTAAGATGAATATATAGATAAATTACCCCATTTAACATAGTCTTGGATGTATATTATGAAATCTCCTTTGATAATATCTTACAATTCGATAAAGAGTGATCCTAGGAAACCATCTTGCCCAAAAACACTATTTTGAATTATTTTTTTTGTTCCCTTAAGTCTGATATATGCATTTATAATTAATGTAACATGATCATTAACATGATTTTCAATAGAGGATGCGATACTACTAAAGAAATACTAATTACACTCCTCTGTGGGATTTCCACTCCGGTTTCTCAAACCACCTATAGAATTAAATTTTAAAAATTACTCATATTTCATGGGGCCAATGATGACAAGGTCACACATAAGATATCTATATTCCATTAACATTTAAATATTACCAAATATTATCCTTTTTTTATTTTGTGGAAGGAAGCATAATTTCACACACCATCTTTGATCCAATAGATCAAGGACCTTCACTTAGTTTTTATTTCCACCTATAAAAGGTGACAAGCAGGATCCTTTCATTTAACCACAAGGGACATCAAAATATCATTATTCTATGTATCATGAATTTTATTTTATATAATATTTATTTCATTTTCATGTTCATTAATTCCATAAAGAGAATCATCTCAATTAAGGGAAAATTATTTAAGGACACCATTGAACCTACTTAACTTCTTGAGCAGAGTATCCCAAGGTTGGTATTGAAGAGTATAAGACCAAGATTGTATCAAAACTAAAACCATATATTCTTTCTAGTATATTACGTATAGTTATATTACATATTATCATGTTAATATTATTTATACTCTGTAACACCCTGCTATTTCAGTATATATATTATTTTAATTAAATACTATGTTGATTATATTTACTTGCATGAAATTACATTAAAAATTATACCATGATAAAAGGATTATTTTCTATTAAATCAAATTTTATTTTCTTTTCAAAAAAATATTTGAGTCCGGATTATATTATCTATGAAGTTAGTGATAAAAGGATTATTTTCCAAGATTTATTTTTAAAAGTTTTTTTTGTAATTATTTTCTAAATTAATTAAATTGATCTATTTGAAATAGTTTATCCACTATAATGTTTATATATAAAAACAAATTCATTACAAATCCTTTAATTACTAATATCTAATAGATTAGAATAAAAACACAAAAATGTGTAAAAATTATTTTTCAAAAAGAAAAAATTTCTTCATGTATCCTAAGTTTTAATTTAAAATTTATTAAGATTTAATGGATTCCAAACTCAAATATAGAACATATAAAATTCTAAATATGGTTTATGTTATGTTTTTATTTAATAAATAATCACCATTGTTAATTTTTAATCAATATTAACAAGGATTAAAATGGATAACATAATGTGGATCAAAATTTTCTAAACTACCATCACAAAAACACCTTATATAAAAAAATAGGTTGTAATGTCCTACATAAACTTCATCAGCACCCATTCCCCAACAATACCACTTAAGTGTTACAGAATTCCATTCTTATCTCTCACCAAGTAGTCAATTCAAAGAAAACTTCCCTCATTCTTACGAATAAAAAGAGCTCAGTTGCATCAACATAAAGCCAAATTTAACCATATATTTAATCTTTTAACCCTACCAATTTTACATATAATATATATGCATTATATTGTTTTTTTCCTTGGTTACAATTATGTTCCTCAAATCCTCTAATTCCAAGAAGTGATTCAACGGAAGACTCAAATCATCAATTTGAGTATTATTCACCCCTAATTATTTCAAAATTATATTTATCATCCACCCACATCCAAAAATAATATAAAAATAATAATATAATGTCATAAGTGTCATTAAAATAATAAAATTTTCTTATATTCATAGTAATACCATTATCTATTATCCTATAATCCATTCAACAAATGAAAACATAAAATTTTCATACATGTGAACTACCACATCCATAAATGACTTTATTAATGTTCCATCGCTAATTTTCAAGGATGGTTATAAGAAAGTATTAAATGGATAAATATGATATGTATACCAAAATTATAATTCAATAAATATAAATCATTATTTACCATATTTCTTTCATTTCATTCAAATATGAAAACATTTCTCATCTATATGTGTGGATTACCACTTCTATGGAAGACACATTTGGTTCCACATCATCAACTTGAATGGATGGTTAGAAAAATGTATTTTATTAATATATATTACAATAATGATTCATATATATAGTGAATATTATTCTGAAATTATGGTAGAGAACATTATCATTATAATGAAATCTATTGATATTAGTTAATTACCCAAAATAAGAATGTCACATATTTCATCTTCATGAATCATGACTAAAAATCTCATGGAATGAAATTGGAGTTTTATATGTCATTAAAGAAAATATATTCCTTTACCTTAAATAGTCTCATAATTATTTTATTGGTATCAAAATTCATGGATAAACATTGACATTATAGACCTTGTGTGAAGTATTCAAAATCACTAACATCTGATGATGAAAATAAACAATAAATAACTAATATATATAAGGATAATTACTTTTAATGAATAAATTTGAATGTATTAGATACGAATAATATTTATGAATCAGTTGTCAATATATTTATTCTCATTATATTTGAGATAAAATTTATTTTTGGATTCTGATGGTTAAGGGGAGGGTGTTTGTTAACTTAACATACATTCAATGAGTTATAATGTTTATTATTAAAAAAAATTATTATAAGTTTGTTAAATTGTACACTATGATTTTATTGTATAATGTTTAGATTTTTTTCTACATATCTACATTTATATTCATTAATTAACTTTCAAATGTGTCTTAACAAAGGAATTATGATGTCTATAAGGGTTACTCATCTCAATTTTTTTATTATTTGAGATATATTCAATATTCCCCAATTTTTTATTATTTCTTTTGTAATTACTACTCAATGGATACAATTTTCAAACCATAAAATAAATTAAGGGGATTGAAAAATGCATTTATTTTTTATTTTTTTATGTTCTTTGGATTCAAATGATATTATGGTCATAAGGGTTTCTTGTTATATCAAATATATTTTGTTATGTTGTAATATTTATACATGAACCTATTTGTTCTATTCTTAGTTTATTGAAAACTAAGGATTTATTATATAGAATTTGTAATTTTTATTTTTAGAAAATGATTTTTAAATTCAACTATTATTCACTAATATATTTATTTCCCAAAAACTTATATCATTATTTAGAATACTTCTCATCCTCATTAAGGAATATATCCCTTTGATATCAAAATTATTTTTATCCATAAATATTTAGATTGATTATTTTGAAATTTAAATACATATTATATATTTTAAACATTTGATTTCTTTTTAACTATTTATAAAATGAATATTTATTACTCTTTATATGATTTGGGTTTTAAAAAATGTATTTTAAAATAGTAATTTTTTTTTCATTTTATTATAACATATTTTATCATCCACCCAACACATCATCTGGAAATACATTAAATTTATCAAGGATCCGTTATTGAGTTTCCTTTTAAAATAATGAATAAAAATATTTATTTAAATTTCTAAATATCATTATTTTAAAGTGACATGTGACATCAAATTCTTACAATAACGTTAATAATGTTATTTTTAAATCTATTTACTTCATTTAACTTCCATTTTCTTCTTTATCTCTAACATTTATGTCTCCTTTTGAGTAATTGTTTTGAATAAACCTCAAAATTACCTCGTGAAATAATCCTTTTGGGTGATTGATTTTTGAGTATCAATATATCGTACATTTAAGGTCATTTAATGTCAAACCATTTAGAAATGTTATGAAACACACTTTCATTCCATGATTTTTTAATGATATAAAATGTGAAGTTTTTTTTGTCCCATATGCATATAAATTGTCATTATGTTATGTGTGGGAAACAATATATCCCTCCAATACACTATTTAAATATTTATATTTCCAGAGATAATGATTTTGAGTGTGGATATGATGTGGTTTGCTACATTCACAATATTGATTGTGCACATGATGTGGTTAGATATGATCACAAGATTAAGAGCATAAATGGTGGGATTATATATTTTCCATTATTTAACATGAAAATTATGTGATTATTTATGTTCATAATATTTATCATGAATATGATTCGGTTTTCTATGCTCACAATATTTTACATGTACACAATGCGGATGGTAATGTGCATAGTTGTTTGATTTTATAATATTATCATTATTCCACATTTATATGTTTCATTCTTATGTTAACATCCATGAATCATGATTATTGTTCAATTAATTCTCACCCTTATGTAATGTTACATGTTTTATCATATTAGATTACATGTCCTTATATTATGACTTATAAAAAACTATTGTTGGTCTATATTTGTTTAATAATCCATTTCACCCATCCTCATGATTCCTCTAATGCTTATGATTTAATCCTTGATCAACTAGTGATATTTTTTCTTTATTGAGTGTTTCAGCACATACCTTCCTTTATTTTCCATTCACTATGTTATTAAGATTACTATAATATATGAGGAGTCTGGAAATATGTCTATTGTCATGTGATTTATTGATAAATAGTCATAGTAATGTAAAATAAGATTCATGTGTAGAAAATTTCCAAAAAACAAAGCCATTGTGTTTTGGTATTGTTAATAGATGTAATTTCAAAATAATCGAGAAATATCTAACATCATATCGAGTCATCTAACTTGGTATAGAATCCATATTAATGTATGCGATTTTATTATTGGATATATGGGTGTGGGTATGGGGTATCTCATATTATGGTTTACTCTCATAAATCACACTAAACCCTAGAAAGTAATATACTATTTTTTGTAAATTATTTTAATAACTCATTAATTTCTATTATTGGGGATTTATTATTTTTTACAACTTTATTTTTATGTATTTTTTTAGTTTCATGAAACGATGAAAATGTGTGTTTTTTGATCTAAATCCAAATAATAAAATATGAAGTGATATCTGTGATTGAATAAAAATTATTGTTGTTTTATCCATGTAAAAATAGTTTCATGGAAGAAAGATAAACATTAGTAACTAGTTTGATAACGAAAGAACGTATGTTGATATATTGACAAGTGTGAGTTCTTGATTGAAATGATCATGATTAGACATTACCATGATCTGATTAATTAAAAAATAGTAATTCGGACATGTATATATTACCAAAAATCATTCTCCATTATAAATTTCATAAGATATGGAATGTTGAGAACAATTGGGTTCAAATGATAATAAGTTTAGGATTATAGATTAAAAAATTTAGTAGACTGTATGATAAAAGTGATAAAGTGATCATGTTTAAAAGTTATGAAATATAAAAATTTTATGGGTAAAATATGGACATCGTGTGGTCCCACAAATGTTTTTAAGGATAATTAATATTTATAAAATTGATACATATAACATATATCACTAATATATTGTCTCTCATAGATAATACAAGGTGAATTTTAGGTTTCCATTACATTGTGAAATAGTGGTGAACTGTTATATTTTTAGAAGATGATGCAAATAACAAAATTAATATTTCAAAATATGTTATTCCAATATATAAATGAGAAATGCATCATATTTTTTGATTGAAATTCATGATTCAAGATGAGCTAATTAAAAAATACAAAGGGGAGTCATGTGAGTGATCTTAGAGATTCCTATAAGATATTCCTAGATGTGTGTGGAGTGAATGATGATATGGATTTTACAAACCATCTGATGATACAGTTTCTATTATTGATGAACTATAGGACTTGAAGCTTAACCCGATGAGAAATTCTCCAAATAAATGAAGAGTATAAATTATGTAGCATTGGAAACCATAACATATAGAAATCATAATATAATGATTATAAGAGTAGAGGTTGGTTAGAAGATGAGATATTGTGTTATTAGAACCTATAAGTATGAAAATTATATTGGAATAAGAAGAATGGGAACAATATATGTTTTGAATCATGGTGGTCTCAATTAAAAGATAAAATTTCTCTATTTTTTGATAGGTGCAAATAAAAAGACAATGTATGGTAAAATAGAACAGTTTAGAACTTATAAATGTAAAACTAACAAAAATATCCTCATGATGATACTGATATAGAAATTTTTAGAAGTAATATGTTATATAGATTGAAATCTTCATTCTCACATACATTTATGGGAGGACTAATGAGTATTGATGCCATGTTCCTTAAAAGTCACAAAAATTTTAAAAAAAATATTTTCAAATTATTAATGTTGGTTGACATTAGACTGACAATATTTATAGATATAATTATTTATGAATAATTTTATTAGGCCAGGCCTACTAATATAAATGATGAGTTCATTCAAGACATTATCTTTTTGATAACTATAAAAATATAAATTATAAAGATCCAAAATTATAATTTCTTATAGATTTTTTAGGTTAAAGAGAAGTCATTACGTTACATATTTTTCATAGCATTGGAGAATATGATTATCATCATTAGTATAACTGAGATGTGGAGGTTGAAAATTAATTCTCTAGTAACTAGAAATATTTATTGTAAATGTTTGTAAATTAATAAAAAAGAGGATTAGTTCATTTTTCACATAGATCACTCATAAGAATATAATATTTATTTTAATGTTTCCCTAGGAAAGGTATTAATTGTTACACTTGATTGATGAATCATAGTAACATGTGGGATCATTTATAATTTATTTTTCTGAGATAGTTGATAATTTTGAAGAGATATCCCAATTGTATTCAGTTGAGTTATATAGTTGATATTTGTGCATCAATAAAATAATTGGGAAAATAATAATTATGTAACAACATTTGAATAAAATAATATAAAAACCAATGTTATTTTAATTTATATTTATAAATTCATTATACAGTTGAGGATAAGATAAAATTTTAAAGCATTATAACATTAATGACATATAGAGGTTTATTTATGGGAAATGAAATTATAGAAAACAACATAGATTCAACTCCACCCCCCACCTTATCAGGGGTCATATATTCCTTATACATTCATTGGTATCAATTTACCAATATTCCATCAATAAAATACTTGTTTTTAGTGATGGAAGATCCTAAATTAGTCCAAAAATAGTTATTCTTTCCTTCAATATAAAAACATTTCATGCATGGTATAATATGATGATACCATATCTTCAGTCGGTTTTACTAGTGGTTACTAATGATTCTTTGTTGGATTTAAACCGAGGGTGACTGATGTTCTCTTAATCATTACAAACAAAAATAATCTTGAGGTAGATGGAAAATATCCAAATTTTATCCTCATGTAATTTTCTAATAATACTTATATGATTTATTTGCGTATTAAAACAAATAAGGATACTTTTGACAAAAATTAAATTATTATTTTAGGTAAATGGGAATGTATATATAAAAACATTATATATAGTGTAATAATTTTAACGATATCAAATTTTATTATAGATAAATATTGATGAATACTTTACTAGAGTGAATGATCTTGAAAAAAATATAATATGATTTTGATATATCATAAAATATTCAAATATCATTGAAAAATAAATAAGAATTATTCTAGATATATTTGGTATCAAATAAATTACAATAGAATATATATTTGAAAAAATTTATAAAATACAAAATATACCTTTAGTGTATGAGATTATAAATTATGTAGATTTAAAATGATGTTTTAGGAGGAAATGAATTTTAAATAGAGCATAATTCTTATTGCATGAGAACCCAAAGACACATAATATAATGAATCAAAAGATAAGGGAGAGAATGATGATGATGTTTAAATTATTATGTCTCTTATCTTAATAAACATATTTAAGGGATAGGTTATGTTAAAAAGTAAAACACCCAATGAAATTCATGATGTTTAGTGGAATTAAAATTATCTTCATTTTATATAGAAAAATATGTATAAACAGATAATTATAATCCAAAAATGATACCCTGAGGAAAAGTGGGATAAAACATCCAGGAATGATAGAAAATATTATAGGGGTAAGAAAAGGTTTTATGAAAGGACCTGAAAAGGAAAGATGATTAAATTTGAAGAAGAGAACCACAATATTTACAACCTCCAATTAGTAGATGATGTTTCAAATAATTTTATAATCATCATGGATCATGTTTAAATATTTGAAGATATATCTTCCATTGAAAAAATTTTGAGGAGAATAAACATTCATGAAACAAATGATAAGATCATAATGTGAGGTTTATCTTTTGAGAAACACTAAACTCAAGCAATAAATTAGGGTATTTGAAAATAAGGATAACAGAAAACAATTGAAAAGAAAAATTTATGATAAAGAATTATTCATACATTGAAAATTTTTAAAAAACACATGATGCATGTTATGGAATGAGGGAAAATGGTAAAGGACATTAATATAAATATTTATTTTAATGAGTAAGAGTTAAATAAAATAAAATCAAGGATTATTCAGTTTGAAAATATAGTAAAGAAAAAAAAGATTATTTCAAAAAAAATTGTCTATGTTAAGGTAAAATCATCCTTAGATTCTACGAAAATTCACCTAAAATATTGGTGAAATAAATTACTCTTAAACTACAAATTAAATCTAATTTTACTATCCATTAATGTTTAAAAAATAAACATGGGTCATTTTAAGTTAAGAAATGAAGTGATAAATCAATCATAATAATATATACTATGATTAACATTTTAAATAATTTTCCCCCACATCAATGGAAAACAAGATCTATAACTTCCATTGGAACATAATGATTTCATTTGAAACAAAATTCAACCATTATTGGAGAATATTCTTATATAGATATTATTAGTGATGTTGGATATTTGAATAGAAATAATATAACTATGGGTACAACAAGTCACTCCATTTTAGTGGGAATGAATTGACAGGGAAAATCACCATAAGAAAATGATTTAACATTGGAAAGTTGATAGAATATTTTTGAATATAAAATAAGAATTTATAAACCATTAAATTTAGAACCTATTCAACTACATGGAATAGATTTAAAAAATATGTTACATTAGATTTCACTATAAAGAAGGGTGTATGCTAACACTTCTAGGAGCATTTATTTATTCTATAATTACAAACTAATCAAGTAAAAGGAAGATATGGGATTAGTAGCTTGTATTTCTATTTAAACAAAAAGATAATATGAATGATAAAATATGGATACTTGATAAAATTTTATACTAATATATGATTGGTGATATGAACATCATAGAAAACGTTGATGATAATGATCGGGGAGCAGTTACCTATAGGAATTAAAGTTCTCATTAAATAAAAGAAATCAACACTACTAATATAGAATTATGGAAGTCAAATTCCATGTAAGTTATTTATTTTAGTGGACATAAACATACTTTAATGAGATTTATCAAATTATATGATGATGTAAATGAAGTTAAATTTTGGAAACAGATTCATATATCACCTATTTCACTAAATATGGACAAAACTATCACTATAGGAGATAGTAATGATGGTAATTTGTTCCAAATTGTAGACATAATTAATGTTTTCTATATACTTGTTAAGGATAAAAACAAGCTATAGAATTGGACAAATAACCTCCTTATATATAATAATATGAGATTAATTTAAAAGTAAGTTATTGTAAGAGATTTTACTCAACTAAAAAATAATTATGATGTTATTTGTAAAACATTATAGAATGTAAGGATGGTAAGAATGATCCATAATAGAGTAGAAATTCAATTCATCATATCTCTTGATCACACACGGTTTGACATATTTGGGTTAATGATACAATAGTCAATGAAGTTTTATTTACACAATATCATTTTAATTAAATAAATTTCTCCGGAGACCCAAATAATGTTTCTAAAATATAAAAAAAATTGATGAATATATTCAAAATATTTAGAATAGAATTTGAGAAGGATTTATGTGTATATATTTCAATGATAACAATTAAAAATATGAAGGTGTAAAAAATAAGAACCAATTATCCATTATATAAGAAATATGGAATGAAACTCAATAAAAATTATTTTTACACTCCCCCAAAAAATAGAAATTCGATAAAAAAATATATATTTTTAGTTGATATAGGTAAAACCATTCATTATAATTACAAAAAAAGAATTTTTATTTTTATGGTATCTTTTAATATTGGTGTTCGTTTTCAAAACATATGGTTGTTACAAGTAGATAAATGCTGAATCCTTATTAGATATTGTATAAAAATATATAGTTAAATAATTTATGTATTTTAAGAGTCTATTAGATATGATGATCAAATGTATGGATCTAGGGATGTTTGGAGAAAAAAAAGAAGTGGGTGATTTCATGGGATATTCATCTATTGGAAGAATTCATTGATATTGGAATAAACCTTTACATGAGATAGTTATTTGCTTTAATGTTTATGTCATTGATAATAAGCATATATCAATAGAAACAAAAACATTTTGAATAATAAATGATCGATTAGTTAATCAAGAGTTTAATTAAGAACATACATGTTATAATAAATCTAGTAATGAAGATAATAGTATATGAAACAAAAAATTAAAAATCCAAACATTTCTAAAATACTATTAACTAGACTATATCATCAGAATTTAGGTTTTATTTGTTTATTCTAGATGAATTTTAATGAATTAAAATTAAAATACTCTTATCACGCTTGTGTATCCATAATCTATTTTGAGATCAATTGAGTACAAAAAGTGAATAAATGAGATTAATAACGATTTGGATTAAACTGATAAAACTGAAATGTATGATATTGCTACAAGACCATAAATGAAAAAGGATATAATAACTAAGTGGGTTTTTTTAAATAAATATATTGATAAAGAAAAAATATTATGGAATAAATCTATATTGGTATTCAAAGTATTTTTATCAGGAAAAGATGTTGATTTTTAATAAACATGTAACCCTATTAAAATAATTGAAACCATCATAATGGTGTTATATCTTTATACTCCTTATAATTATAAATTTCATCAGATCAATGTATATTTTTCATTCCATAATAATCAAGATGATATTTAAGGTTGTGTTAAGTAACACATTGGTTGTATACATCATAATAACAGATCCCATGTATGAAAATGATGAAATGTTGGTATAGGTTGAAGCAATACCCTTGTGCCTGAAATTATAAACATTATATTTTCCTAAAATATGTATAATTTTATAAGGAAAATTTTTGTAGAAATTTATATATGAAATATATGAGTATAGATACCCAAATTTTCATTTTATATATTTAAAACATAATTTTATTTTGATTGGGTAAAACACTGTGAATAATTTACGAGATAGATGAAAAGTACCATTGAGAAGTCAATTCCAAATGAATTGAATTTCTTTCTGGTACTACAGGTTCAATGGAATGAACGACATATATTATTTTAACTGGAAATTTATTCCAATGTATTTTTTAATGGATTAAAAATAGAAGAAATAAATTAACTTATCACATCTATTATAGTTAATATAAAATTGAGAAAAGATGAATCTATAAAAAATTTCAGTCAAACAGACATATAGAAGTTAATAAAAATATTGATTTATTATATGAAATCAATGAGTCAAATTGTATATACAGTAAAATATTTTGAATTATACCATATTTATCCTAATAAATCACACATGTTGAATTCCAAATAATTCCTCATATATGATGGACCATCAAATTATTGTCTGATGTATAGATGGAGTAATAAGTTTCACTTATTCGGTTTAATAAATTTTTATCGGTCAAAATTTTGTAAATAATATAAATCAATATCATCTAGAGACATATTTTTAGAAGGAAAAAGGGTAAGTATGTAGATTAAAACATATAGTGTTGTGAGATTATGTATAGTGGATGAAAAGTGTATTGTTTTCATGAATGAATGTAATAAAACTATATAGATTAAATATTGTCATGAATATTGGAATTAGAATTCTTAGAAATCATAAAATTCACTTATGAAAATAAGAGTGAAATTTATCTTTCCAAAAAAATCAATAATCTATTTAGAAGCAGGTTGATATTAAGTATCATTTAATCAAGTTATAATTTTTTAATGGATATATGAAGTTGTATTACCTAATAAATAAAGACTAATTTTTTTTTCTATGTTCACAATTTATATTCGAAGGGAAAGGTTTGATGAATTGATATTGAAACATCATGTTATGACATCTCCCTTAAATTAAGATAATTATGGGATGTTCCCCACTATTAGATGGATTCTTTTTTCAATGGGTGAGAAGTAAACAACTATTTTCTTTATATTTTTTGAATCTGAAGCTCATGTAATAATAACAATTAAAATTTTGTGTTCTATATGTTTAATATTAAAAAATTATTGAGTTGGTGTACACCAAATCATGGAAACAACAATATATTATCACAAAAATTCATAATTATATTAGAAAATTGATTTACCCAAAAGTTTATGAAAGGACCAAGTTGGATTAATGAACTACTGAGAGGGGGGGTGAATCAGTGGTACCCCCTTTAAATATTAAAAGTTCTCTTAAGATTGAGAACAAACTTTGACTCCTGTTAAAGATATAATTCCCTGCTGAGAAACAATCAAACACACTTCCAAAGGAACACATCGATTTACACGGTTCACTATTCAATAAAAATAGCTACATCCTTGGTATGGTTGGAAACAATCCATCACCATACAATCCACTAAGAAAACAATCCTTCGATTACAACGAGTAGGAAATACAGTTACACTCATGAAGCACTGTGAAACAATCACTCTAGTGCGTGTGCACCCTCTTAGCACAATAGGGAAATGTCTCTTTTCTTGTAACAACTTATGTTACCTACACTTCCTTTCAAATACACAACTGTAAGCATGTTCAGCACAAATCATCACTTCCATACCCTAATAAAAGGCAAGGACTCCAGGGACTTGAGATAGATCAATTACAGTCTGAACTTCCCGTTTCGAATCTCTACTCTAAATTCTTCACTAAGAACTTCTTCTTCACTCCAAAATCTTTAATCTGAATCTTCTTATTCACTCCGAATTCTTCAATCCGAATCTTCCTCTGTCTGAGAAACTCAATACGGTGTCAGCCAGTACTGATTCCCAATTCCGAATCTCCACTCCAAATTCTTCAATTTGAATCTTCCTCTTCACTCCGAATTCTTCACTCTGAATATCTTCTTCACACCAAATTCTTCAATCTGAATATTCTTCTTCACTCTGAATTCTTCAATTCGAGAAACATAATACAGTGTCCACCAGTATCAAATTCTCATTAATATTGAAACCACAATGAAACTCAGTCGGCTGAACTCTTTCTAGTCTTTCTAGATTATCAGAGCTTCTCTCTCTACTTTTTCATCATTAGATTACATAGCACATGGATCTCCGTTTATAGGTGCTCCAATGTATTATTAGGCGGGAAACAAAAATATTTTCCTGCTCACTTGAATTCACCCAAATCTTAATTTCTCTTGAAATATCGGAGTAATTAAGAAATTTTCAACGGTTCTAGAATATTCTTGAATATTCTTCCCCTACTCTTGATTTAGAGATATAGCCTTTTCCAGAACCGACTTTGTTACACAAGATTTTCGGAATCACTTTCCTGGATCCACCCTTCTAACTTCTTGGCACCATATTCTCATATTCACTTCTTGATTCTTCGGTATGACTTTTGGTTCTCGAAACTCCTCAATAGATTCTTGGTATGGCTCTGCACTTCTAGCTACGAACATTACGTTCAGAAAGTAAACTCTGAACTTCTGACTGAGCACGTTGACACCGATCTTCTGACTCAGCACATCGACTCCAAACTTCTGACTCAGCACGTTGACTTCGATCTTCGTCATGCCGAACATTTGACTCAGTAAGTTGACTCTGTTCTTTTAACTGAACTTCTACAACATGAATTCAACTCTGAACATCTGTTCAGGAAGTAGGCTCCGCACTTCTGACTCTGGAGGTCGATGCAAAACTTCTTTCTACGATCTTCTACAATCATCAATACCATAGATTTTGAATTCTCGGAATGACTCCTCAAGATCTCGGTATGACTTCTCTGATTCTCTGCATGACTCGACACTTCTGATTCTTGTAACCACATCATCAATTCTCTGAGTGACTTCACCACCCATATTTTGCTTCTATCATGAGTACCTGCATATACTCATAATCTTAGAGAAACAACATATAATATCATCGTCACAATTAATGCCTTCCATATCCTATCATCCAACCTTCAAGAATGTGCAAATTCCCGGTTCTAAACTTCTCAATATCAAGACTCTGAATTCCAAAAATTCATGGTGGATTTCCTTTATTAAAACATTCTCAAGATCAAAAAAAGACAATCCATGCAAACCATCTCTTCCTTTATCTTGGTCCTAACAATCTCCCCCTATGGATTTTGTTTTAAACCAAGTTTTCATAAATCAGAAAACTTTTTAACCTCAAGCAATGGATTACTTATCAACAATTCTAAGCATACATGATCTAACTCATTGTAGGAAACAAGAATCATTGACAGAAAAACCATGTTGTCCATAGGTAGTGGAAAAGACATCTTTAAATTCATACATCTTCAGCTTCATACATCCTCTAAAAAACTTCATGTTATTTCCTAAAACCACTCCAAAAAACAGTTAGAATAGTTCACATACACAAGCAGTGCTGAGTTCACAGCTTACCCACAACTCTCTCTTTAAGTAATAGATTTATGGTAAAAACAACTTCTCCCCCTTGGAAAAACAATCCCAAGGTAAGAAGAGAGAGGGGACAGACCAACATAACTTATCCTTGAAGAGAACGAGGCTTTTCACCCATGTTCAGACTCAATCTTGAGAATGAATCCTTTGGCAAGGGTTTTGTGAAAATATCAGCAACATGTTCAGCAGATGAAACATATTCAAGTTTATGTTCATTCTTTTCCACATTCTCTTTGATGAAATGATATTTGATGTCAATATGCTTCGAACGAGAATGTTGGACTGGATTTTTGGTAAGATTAATTGTCCTTTGATTATCATAGCCCAAGAGAAAGGGAAACATTACTTCAACGAGAAAATCATCCAACTGTTTTTTCATCCAGATTAGTTGAGTAGTAGCCATGGTTGCAGCAATATATTAAGCATTAGCTGTACTAAGTGTCACATATTTCTGCTTCTTCGAGTGTAGCCAACACAACTTTTTCACATAAAGAATACTCCTCTATGTGTGGATCTTCTATCATCAACATTTCCTTCCTAATAAGCATCTGAATAGGCAAAAAATCAATGTTATTTGAGACACTATACTTGATTCCGAATTCTGTTGTTCCTTTTATATATCTGAGAATTCTTTTTCCAGCAACAACATGTGATTATTTAGGAGCACTCTGGAATCTTTCACATAAAGTAATAGAAAAAACAATATCTGGCCTTGATGAAGTCAAGTATAATAAACTTCCAATCAGCTTTTGATATTCTTTCTGATCAACTTATTTTAGTTTATCATCTTTTCTTATCTTTTTTCGCAATAATATAGGAGTTCATACAGGTTTTGAGTTTTCCATCCCAAACTTCAAACGATGTTCCTTAGCATAATTTTCTTGGGAGAGAAAAATGAATTCTTTTTGCTACAAAATTTGTAACCCAAGAAAGTATCTCATTTCACCCAATATAGAAATCTCAAAGACATTCTTAGTTTCTTCAGCAAACCTTTCATAGCTTCTTTCATCATTTCCTGCAAAAATAATGTCGTCAACATAGACAATCACAATGAGAGAAAGATGTTGGATTTCCTTGATGTAAATATTGTTGTCAACTCTCCCTTTCTTGAAGTTCCTCTCCTTTAAGAAAGTATAAAGTTTGTAATACCATTCTCTTGGAGATTTTTTTAGCCCATACAAGGCTTTCTTCAACCTGCACACATAACTTTCATTCTTCCCAACAACAAAGCCACATGGTTGCTCAATATAAACTTCTTCTTTGACATCACCATTAAGAAATGCAGATTTAACATCCATTTGAAAGATTTTGTAGCCTCATTGTGCAGAAATAGCAAGAGAGATTATGATAGTTTCTAATCTATCCACTAGAGAAAAAGATTTTTCAATGTCAATTCCTTCAATCTGAGAGTAGCCTTTGCAAACCAATCTTGCTTTATTTATGATAACTTCACCTTCATCGTTAAACATGTTTCGGAAGACCCATTTGGTGCCAATAATGTTCTTACATTGATGCTTGGGTATGAGTTCCCATGTTTCATTCTTTTCAATATAATACAATTCTTCATTCATGCCTTGAACCCATTCCGGATGCTCAAAGGCTTCTTTAACATCATTTGGTTCCACATTGGAATACAAGGAAGTATGTGACATAGAATTACTTGTTCTTCTTGTTTGAATCATGGGGCATTGATCACCAATAATATTCTGAGCTTTCACTTGTTTCATCATCCTTGGATAAGATTTTCGTGTGCCTTCCTCATCACTTGATATGGCTGAATCTGATTCTTCAACTTGATTAGGATTACACTTAATTACATCCTTATCCGAATCATTAACTTCATCGTCCTCATCTTCCTTGTCTGTCTGGACATGCTTATCTCTTATCGGAGTTTCAATAACTTTTACATCAACTGAATCCACAATTCTTCTTGTTTCTTTGTTAAAGCATCTATAACCTCTTCCATCTGGTGCATATCCAAGAAAAATTCAATCTTTTCCTTTCTGCTTGAATTTTCCACTACTTCCACCTTTCTTCTTGATAATGCATAGACTCCCAAAATCGTTAGCATGCTTTATACTTGGAGTAATTCTATAGAAAAGTTCATATGGAATCTTGTTTGATTGAGGCCTATAGAAACATTGATTTTGAATATAAATAGTTGTACTTGTAGCTTGCCTCCAAAAGAAATGAGTAAGGCCATGTTCAAGCAACATGGTTCTTCCCATTTCCACCACGCTTCTGTTCTTCCTTTCAGCAACCCGATTTTGTTGAGGTGTATATGGTGTAGTATATTCATGATGAATCCCATTATTCTCAAGATAGTTTTCAAATTCTTCACTTCTATATTCACCACCATTGTCTTTTCTCAACTTCTTCACAGATTACTCACATTCTTTCATATCTTTCATTCTGAAACTTTTTAACATTTTCAGGGTGTCTAACTTGTGCTGCATAAACATAACACATGTAATGCGAGTAAATTCATCAATGAAAGTGGTGAATTACTTGTATTCATTTGATGATTGTTTTCTCATCGGCCCACATATATCAGAATATATTAGTTCAAGGGGTTGTTTAGAACAAATGGCAACCATCTTATGCACAACACTTATAATCGTTCCTTTGTGACAGGTAGTGCAACACCAATCTCTTCTTCTTGGAAAATTTGGAATATATCGAACACTGTCCCTTTGATATAACTTGCTCATATTTCTCTAACACATATGCCCAAGTATTCTATGCCACAATTGATTTTCTTCCACTATGCTCATGTAACAAGAGTTTTGTGAATTTCAAACCTGAAATAGATTTCCTTTAGTTTGTTGTCCTCTTGTAACAATCTCTCCATATTCTTCACTTATGACCAAAAATCCATCTTCCATGAAGATGACATTGTTACCCTCATAACACAATTGTGATACACTCAACAAGTTGTTCTTCATTCCATCAACATATAGAGTTTTCTTGGACATCAATTTTTCCTTCCCAATGATGGATGATCCAACACCATTTCTTTTTAAATATTTATCATTTCCAAATGTCACAGTGCCTTCTTTAAAATTTTTCACATTCTTTAGAACCTTCAAGTCTCCTTTCATATGTGATGAACACCCACTATCAAGTATCCAAGGTTGTTCTTCCTTTGTAACTTTTAGAGCAATTTCAATAACAAGAGCTTTTTATTCTTTCACTTCATTCTTCTCCTTCAGCTTTTCAGAATTATGTACTTTTTGTTGAGCTAGTAACAGCCCATGAAATCCTTCTGCAAGATGTCTAGGTTGTTCACACCTTTTGCAAATATTCTCCATAGGTTGAAACCTATTTCCTATCTTAACTTCATTCTTCTCACCTTTCTTCAAGAACACCTTTTCACTCTTCTTCCTTTGAAGAGATTTACTACCCATAAATCTTTGCCTTTCATAACCTATGGGGTGGTGGTAAAAATGTTGATTGAACCAACACATATTTGTTATATGTTCGAATCCACCACAATACCAACAGTACCAATAGAAGGAGTACCTTCCTCTAAAGCTTTTGTTCTGATACTTATTTGTTGCTCTTTCTTCAGCCCCACCAACAATTCTTTTGTTAGCAAGATTGCTCTACTGGAATTATTCCTTCTCTGATTTTGGATGTATTTCACCAGTTTTAGACTTAGGTTTCCTTGAAACTTCAAAGTTTCCATTAACATCAGTCTTGACCACATAATAAACTTTCTCAGCATTTTTCTTCACAACAACCACTTTATCCTTTTGTTGAATTTTCTCAGAATGTTCTAGTTGAGAGGCTTCACCAACATCAGTAGTTGAGTTTTGAAAACAAATGTTTTTTTATTCAACTTCTGAGAGCTTCTTTTGAACAAGCTCTAATTCACCCTCTTTTTCCTTCAGCATTACGGTCATGTTCTCAATTTGATTTTTCTCATCTTTAATAGACTTCTTCAGGTTTTCAAACTCTTTCTCAAGTTCATCCATATCATTGGATTGATTGTATGCTGAGGAACATTCATCTTCCAAATTTTTGTTAAGCTTCTCCATCCTTTGGATATTTCTTAAACATTCCTTCAATTATTCTTTCAGATGTATCTCAAGCTGAGTTTCTTCTTCTTTCGAGCTTCTGCTTCCGAAGTCTTCATCAATCACTATTGCAATGAAAGTATTTTCCATGCCATGCTCAACTGATTTTTTAGATTCAGAATCACTTTCTTCATTCTCTTCATTTATGGATAGAAAACGTTTTCTCTTGGATTTGAAAAACTTATTTCTTTCAATGACTTTCTTTTACCACCCTGCTTCTTCCATAACTTTCTTGGCTTTCTTTCTTCTTCATCACTATCTTATTAATTCCCCCTTAGAGGGAAGTTAGCCAAAAAGTGTCCAGTTCCTCCATATTCAAAACACTTCAAGGGCAGTTTTCCCTTGTATTTACCTATTCCTCTTTTAAATTTTTTCGAAAACAAGGATAAGATATTGTTATGATTTTCACATACATCGATTTCAGAGTCAGAGTCACCACCATCTTATTAAACCAAGATCTTCTTAGACTTTTCCTTCTTCATGGCTTTTAAAGATAATTCTCTGTCATCCATTGTCTTTCTCTTCAATGCCTTTTACCTTCTCAGCTCATAAATAATGAGTGTTCTATGCAAATCATCAAGAGATAGAGTCTCTGAATCTCTGTATTCTAATGAAGATACCTTCGCATCGAATTTATCAAAACGAATTCTCAAGATCAATTCCACCACAGTAGAGTCTTTCAGCTCTTCACCAAGACATCTGATGGTATTAACAATATCGTTTACCCTGGTGAGGAAATCACCAACAGATTCATGATCTCCCATGTTCAAGTATTCATACTTTAATCTCCATATTTTATGTTTTGCCTTCTTGACTTTTGTATTGCCTTCGTATATGTTTTTCAGTTTTTCCAATATACCTTTGTCTATGTCCACTCCTTTTACTCTCATGAATTCACTTTCAGAAAATGAAGACAATATAGCATTCTTGGCTCTTCCATCATTCTCAAGAAATTTCTTGTCAACAGGTGTAAGAGGAACAATGACTTCAATGGGGGGAAACCCAACTGTTACAACTTCAAGAACTTCATAACTAATAGACATGAGATACAATAGCATTTTATCCTTCCAGATGTGATAGTTCTTCCCATCGAATACCGGAATTCCTTTACTATTCACACAATTCATATTCTTCATCTATGAGGAAAACAAAGGAATCCTCACTCTAATACCACTTGAAAGGACCCAGTTGGAGTAATGAACCACTGAGAAGGGGGGGTGAATCAGTGGTACCCCGTTTTCTTATTAAAAGTTCCCTTAAGATTGAGAACAACCTTTGTCTCCTATTAAAGATATAATTCCCTGTTGAGAAAAAAAACAAACACACGTCCAAAGGAACAGAGCGATTTACAAGGTTCACTATTCAATAAGAATAGCTACGTACTTGGTATGGTTGGAAACAATCTAGAACCATACAATCCACTGAGAAAAAAATCCTTGGATTACAATGAGTAGGATATAACCTTACACTCGTGAAGCACTGTGAAACAATCACTCCAGTGTGTGTGCACCCTCTTAGCACAATAGGGAAATGTCTCTTTTCTGGTAAAAACTTATGTTACCTGCACTTCCTTTCAAATACACAAGTGTAAGCATGTTTAGCATATATATTCACTTCCTTACCCTGAATAAAGGATAGGACTCCTTGGACTATAGAATGATCAATTGCAGTCTGAATTTCCCATTCCGAATTTCCAATCCGAATAGTTCACTCTGAAATTCTTATTCACTCCGAACTCTTCAATCCGAATCATCTTCCACACTCCTAATTCTTCAATCTGAATCTTTATCTGTTTGAGAAACTCAATACGGTGTCAGCCAGTACTGATTCCCCATTCCGAATCTCTACTACAAATTCTTTAATCCAAATCATCCTCTTTACTCCGAATTCTTCACTCCGAACTTCTTCTTCACTACGAATTATTCAATCTGAATCTCCTTCTTCTCTCCAAATTCTTCAATTCAAGAAACTTAATATAGTGTCAACCAATATCAAATTCCCGTTACGATTGAAACCATAATGAAACGTAGTCGACTGAGCTCTTCTTCCACTTTCTAGATTATCAGAGATTCTCTCTCTACTTTTTCATCATTAGATTACTTAGAACCTAGATCTCCTATTATAAGTCCTCCAAAGAATGCTTAGGCGGGAAACCAAAATATTTTTCCGCTCACTTAAATTCACCCAAATCATAATTTCTCGTGAAATCTCGGAGTAATTAAGACTTTTTCAACGCTTCTAGAATCTTCTCGAATCATCTTCTCCTACTCTTGATTTAGAGGTTTGGCATTTTGCGGATCAGACTTTGTTACATATGATTCTCAGAATCACTTTCTCAGATGCACGCTTCTGACTTCTTGGTACCATATTCTCAGATTCTCTTCTTGATTCATCGGTACGATTTCTGATTCTCGAAACAGCTCACCAGATTCTCAGTATGGCTCCGCACTTCTGGCTACAAACATCACGTTCAGAAAGTCGACTCCGAACTTTTGAGTCAGCACATCGACTCCGAACTTCTGACTCATCTCGTTGACTTTGAACTTCGGGCTCAGCACGTCGAATTCAAACTTCGTCACGTAGAACTTTTGACTCAGCAAGTCGACTACGATCTTCGGACTGAACTTCTATGACATGAAGTTGACTCCGAACATCTTTTCAGGAAGTAGACTCTCCACTTCTAACTCTGGAGTTCAACTCCAAACTTCTTTATACGAACTTATAAAATCATCGATACCGGAGATTTTGAATTCTCAAAATGACTCCTCCAGATCTCGGTATGACTTCTCCGATTCTCGACATGAATCTTCACTTCTGATTCTCATAACCACTTCTTCAATTATCTAAGTGACTTCTCCACCCATCTTTTTCTTGTATCATGAGTACCTACATTTACTCATAATCATAGAGAAACAAAACTGCAAAGCATTGTCACAATTAATGCATTCACATCTCTTATCAGCCAGCCTTCAAGAATGTGAAAATTCCCATTTCCGAACTTCTCAATTTCCGGACTCTGAATTCGAGAAATTCAAGGTGTCTTTTCTTTATGAAACCTTCCTCAAGATCATCAAAATACAATCCATGAAAACTATCTCTTCCTTCAACTTGTTCGTAACATTGTAGTGTAATAAAATCCATGTATGTTGTAGGTTATTTTTTTATGAAAAGAACATATTATCGCGATTGATATTGGTTTATGATGGAAAAACTACAAAGGGGTTATTGGGGAACACATAATTTGGAATAGATGAAGACATTGAATTTATCACCAAACTATTATTTCATATTTCTTTTTTATTTATTGGTCAAGATGAAAATGAATTTTTTTGTGGTCTGGGTCCAGATTATGTAACATAGAGTGATTCAGTTGTTTGATTAATGGTTATAGACTCTCCATCCATTGGAAAAGGGTTTCATGAAAAATAGTAATTCTTATGTTATTGAGGTATTGATAGAGGCACATGAATCCAAATCCTGTGAAGTGTGAGTTATTGATTAAAAAATCCATGAACTGACTTAATCATGTTCTAGATTATTATATAATCTTCTCATTAAGGCATATACAGTTCAACCAAAATCATTTTATGGGAAATACATTATAGGTTGTGGAATGATGATAAGATGTGGTTTATGATGAATAGAATTTGAGAACTCTTGCTGATCAGAGATTAAGTGTCCCATATATTCCATGTGTTGAGGAAAAAATATTGGAATTTTATAAAAAATAATCTTTATAAGATTGATTGTGGGAATTTACAAGTATCCATCAATATGTGTAAGTTAATTTAACCTTATGAAATTTAAATAAATAAATAAAATTACTATTTCATTTATTATCATAGATAATAATATATGCATTGCAAGGTCCCATTATTTTGTGAAATATAATTGATGTGGGTAATTTTTGGAATATATAATGATTCTTCAATTTTATAAGTATAGTTAATTTATGTTGATATTTCAATGAAATATACACCCATGTTTTTTAAAAAAAAATCTATAATTTAATATGTTATGATTCAAAAAAAATAAAAAGGTCATGTGTGAAGAATGATCATGGTAGTGAATCACAGAGATAGAAAAAATTGAGTGTAGTCGAAGATGAGTTGGTTTATACAGACTACAAGAAGATATTGTAGTAGGTGATGATGAACTGTTATAGTTGAAATATATACCACTAATGAATTCACTCATTTTAAAAAGGGAAGATATTATAAAGCATAGTCAAGAATAGATTATGTAAATCATAATATGAGGTTTATCAAAAGGGAATATTATTGGAATATGAAATGATGTGTTAATTAAATACCTTTGTTTGAATAATGTATTGCAACAAGAGTAATGTGAAAACCATATGCTTTAAATATTTGAGGTTTTAGTTCAATGATTAAATTGCTCTAATTTTTTGAGTGGTTCTAAGTGATTTTTCATGTCTGGTAAAATGGATTGCGGTGAAAAATATTAAATTAATAGAACTAGAAAATTTCATTATGTCAATTTTGAGATGTATGTTTTGTGATACTATTTATTAAAATTTATGTAATTAATATAGATGATATTTTTGGTAGGATTAAAAAATGTTGTATGACAACCCTTCTTTTATTAAAACTTAAACATGATTTATAACATAAAACTTCACTTGATACAAAAAAGAAGATCGAGAGGTTTAGTGTCTTTGGTGCTTAGGATCATTACATAAAAACTTAAAACATGAAATACAACATCTTTATTGAAAACTTCCTTTACATGACCACTACATTCCCCCGTACTTAGCATTGCATGGGATAACCTGAGGACATGCATAAGAAAAGGGTGAGCTATAAAGCCAAGTAAGGGAGTACACATGGAATAACATGAGGAGTACAATACATGTTAGAAAATAGGAATATCAATAGAGAATAAAAGAAACATGAACATAAAGGCATGATAAAGCATGATAATCATAACATTGAAATGTGGCAACAACACTTAACATGGAATTAGCATGAGCCAAAGCTCATTGCACATAAAGCATGAGTAAATCCTCATTGCACATAAAGCATGTGTAAACCCTCATTGCACTTGAATTAGCATGATTCAACACTCATTGCACATGACGTATCATGATACTATACTTTACCCAATGCATTGGAGCGCTATAAGGGCGCACCCTTCTTAAACATTTCATTTCATGCATAAGTGTGCTACATGGATTATAAAACATGGATTCATAAAACATAATCATTTATTCCACGACAAAGGAATGTGTAATTCATACATGAAACTTTTCAATCAATATGTAAATGTGCATAAAGGTGAATATCCTTGATGGATAAATAGGCATGGTATTCACTACACAATGACTTTGGCTTAGAAAATCGGTGTGATTTTGGCAGCGTAACAGCGTGACATATAAATTCATAATTTTTTTTGATGAGTGATAAAGGGGTTACTCATAATATTTACATGTAATGGAAATTAAGGAGGTCATATAGATAAATGTCCCAACAATTGTAATGGAATTTAGATTCATGATACCAAATTATTGCTTGAATTTAAAAGATGAGAGAGAAGTTCCATTCGGAATTTTGGCATTGTAACGGGTGTACATGGGAGGAATTTAATGAGAGAGAAATGGGTCTCCCATCATTCAAAAAATAATAGGGAAGTATGGTGAAGGTGAAAAACCATACTCAATCATTCATAATTGATATTAAAAGGGCAATACAACTTACAGAAAATTGGACAAAAATGAGAAAGGAATAAAAACCCTTACTTGGAAGTGTGCTTCCAAAGGCTAGAGACAAGCTTGTGAGAGGCTTCTTGGGAGCTTGGGGAAACTTGGGAGGATTCTAGAGATACTATGTCAGAGTTTGGACGAACAAAATGGGATTTTAGTGGGGAGGAAGTGGGAGATTGTGTGGGTTTATATAGGAAAGGTGATAGAATTCTTTATTATTTCGGTTTGGGACCCCTTATATTAAACTAATCCAAACCACAAACCGTCCCATGGTTTTTTCCAATGGTTTCTGGAAAAGGAAAGAGGAATACAATTTTTTACAAGGCCAATGTCCGAACTTATTAAAATATTATGGTTGCTTTTGGGGAGGTGAGTCACACTCCCATGGAAATTAATTTAAAAAGGCATAGTGTTGAATATGTCTTGAGGGGTTCATTAATGATTTGAAAAGTAAGTCAAACAAACCCAAAATGACATTATTTTAATGGTAAAACATATATTGGGCCAACATAAGGATTATAGTATTTTATTACATCACTATTGAGACATTATGATGTCATAAAAAACATTATATATTTAAACGGTATTTAATTTTTACCTAAAAATTCGATTGTCTCAGAAAATTATGAAAAATTCACCGTTGGATAATTTCAACGTCCTGATTCCAGAAATGAAATTTATTTTATTTAAAAAAATTTCTAAATATATGAAGTTTCACTTTTAAAATAAAAACCAACATTTATCGAAAATTTACGGGTTTTGACAGAAATGGCTTTCAAACCTTAATAAAAATTTTAAATACATTCATAAAATAATAAGATAATTTATATTTAATAAAAATTAATTTAATAATAATATTATTATTTTATTAAAATATTATTTAATTCAAAAATCCCTTAATTTAATAAAATAGATTTCTTATTTAAATAATAACTAAAAACACCATTTGTAATATAAAAACTATTTACAATGTATCAAAATTGACTATAAATTATATTCATTAATATATAGAAAAAAATAATTTACATGAACATTATACAACTTATTTGTTACATAACCCCTTAAAATAGCCACATAAGACCTAAGGGTAAGGTGTGTGATGGTGACAGACTCTTGGGGTGGCTCGGATAACATCGTTCGAGTGGTAATCTCTATCAACTTCCACTTTTCCCGTAGACGGTCACATTCGAGCTTGACATAATGAAGCTCTACTTGGGCTTGGTCAAGGGCGAAGCCCAAGGATGCCACCTCTTTTCCGAGCTCCGAAAAATGGGATTCGTATGGGGAAATTCTACTGGATGAGGCCATCTCTTACTTTGTCTGAGTAAAATTAGGTTCGTTAAAGCCTTATATTTATACTAATCATGTGATCACTGTTCAACAACTATAAAAGTAATGGTCACAACTCTTATCATAAAACCAAAGAAGTTGACATCTTATAAAAACATTTTCATAATGAGACATTCAACTGGATCAAGAGGGATTTTCCAATTATGAAACTTTGGGTCGTTACAATATTCCCCCTTAAGAAATTTCGCCCTAGAAATTATTCCTTTTCGAGCACTAAAAAAATGTGGGTAACTCAGCTTCATCATATCCTCTGACTCCCAAGTCGCTTCTTCAAACTTGTGGTTTCTACACAACACCTTGATGGGGGCATTGTGTTATTTCATAGAACTTTTTCTCTACGATCTAGGATCTTCACTGGTTTCTCCTCATAAGAAAGATCATCTTCCAATTGTACCACCTCAGATGAGAGTACATGTGAAGGGTCCAGTATGTACTTCATTAAGAGGGATACTTGAAAGACATTATGTACTTTGGCCATGGCAGGTGGAAGTGCTATTCGATAGGCCACATCCCCAACACGATCAAGAATCTCGAAGGGGCCGATGTTACTTGGACTTCACTTCCATTTCTTTCCAAACCACATGACTGTCTTCCACGGAGATATGCATAAAAACACCATGTCTCCATATTTAAACTCAAGGTCTCGTCGACAATTATCTACATAACTCTTCTGTGGACTCTGGGTTTCCTTGATATGCTTCTGAATGGTTTTCACCTTCTCCACCATTTCTTCGACCATTCCTGGTCCAAGCAGCTAACGCTCATGACCTCATCCCAACATGCCGGTGTTCTGCACCTTTTCCCATAAAGGGCTTCATAGGGTGCCATTTGGATGCTCGAGTGGAAACTGTTACTATAAGAGAACTCAACCAGAGAAAGATGTTGATCCCATCCTCCTTTAAAGCCCATTGAGAATGCTCTCAACATATACTCAAGTGTTTGGACAGTCCGCTCGGTTTGGCCATCAGTTTGAGGATGATAGGTCGTACTGAAGTTCAGTTCAGTATTCAGAGAATGTTGAAGACTCTTCCAAAACATAGAGGTAAATCTTGGATCTCGGTCAGACACAATAGATAGGGGTACTCCATGAAACCTTACAACTTTCTTGATATATATCTGTTCCAGTTGATCCAAAGAGAAATCCTCTCGAATAGTAATGAAGTGTGCAGTCTTTGTAGGACGATCCACAATAACCCAGATTGCATTGTTGCCTTTGGATATCCTTGGAATTCCAGTGACAATTTCCATGGTGATGTTCTCCCATTTCCATTCTAGTATGGGAAATGGTTGCATCATCCCCTTAGAATTTTTCCTCTCTGCCTTTACTTGCTGACACACCATGCACTTTGATGTATATTCAGCAATCTCCTTCTTCATATTATCCCACCAAAAGTTTTCTTAAAGATCTCGATACATTTTTTTGCTCCCTGGGTGAATAGAGAAATTTGAACTATGTGCATCATCCAAAAGTTCCTTCTTCAGCTCCAGAAATGATGGAACACATAGTCTTTTCTCAAACCAAACAATTCCTTCTTCATTAAAATTAATCTACGATGATTTCCCCTTTTTGATAGCTTCCACTTTTTCTTGAATTCCCAAATCATCCTTTTGAGCATCCCTTAACCTTTCCAAAAGAGATGGTTGGGCAATCATTTGTGAAAGGATTGATGATTTTCCCTTCTTTATGATTCCCACATTCATCTTCATCATGTCTAAGAAGATTGGATCCTTCTAAATTCTCATCATCGATAGAATCGCTGGATCCTTTCTACTTAGGGAATCTTCCACCTTGTTCGCTTTCCCAGGGTGGTAATGTATTGAACAGTCATAATCCTTGATGAGCTCAATCCATATTCTCTGACGCATATTAATCCCTTTATATGTAAATATATATTTAAGACTCTTGTGGTCAGTATATATCTCACATTTATCTCCATAGAGATAATGCCGCCAGATTTTCAAGGCAAAGATCACAGCCGCCAACTCCAGATCATGCGTTGGATAGTTTTGCTCATGGATTTTCAACTGCCTTGAGGCATAGGATATCACTTTATCATTCTGCATCAGCACACATCCTAAGCCCTTCTTCGAAGCATCACTGAATACCACAAAAAGTTCCCCACTTGTGGGTAAAGTGAGCACGAGTGCAGTGATAAGCCTCCTTTTCAACTCCTTGAAGCATTCTTCACATTCATCACTCCAAGAAAACTTTTCTCCCTTTTGAGTTAGCTTGGTAAGAGGGTTGGAAAATCGTGAGAAATTTCTCACAAATCGTTGATAATATCCAGCTAACCCCAAGATGCTACGGATATCAGTTACCAATGTTGGCCTCGGCCATCCCTCAATTGCATCTGTTTTGGAGGGGTCCATAGATATCCCATTGCTTGTGATGATATGGCCCACGAATGACACCTCCTTCAACAAGAACTCACACTTTCTGTACTTTTCATAGAGCTTCTCCTTGCGCAAAGTCTCTAGTATAGTTCTTAAATGCTCCTCATGATCCTCCTTGGTTTTGGAGTATATTAGAATATCATCTATAAAGACTACCACAAATTTGTCAAGGTAATCTCTAAAGACTCTATTCATCATGTCCATGAATATTGCTGGAGTATTGGTGAGTCCGAAAGAAATTACTATGAATTCATAGTGCTCGTATCTTGTACGAAAAGCAGTCATGGGGACATCTTCCTTTTTCTCCCTTACTTGATAATATCCCGACCGCAAGTCCACCTTGGAGAAGTATTGTGCTCCACGCAACTAATCGAACAAGTCATCAATTCGTGGGAGAGGATACTTGTTCTTTATCGTGATTTTGTTAAGTTCACGATAATCGATGCAAATCCTCATTGACCCATCCTTATTCTTGACGAAGAGGACTGGTGAGCCCCTTGGTGAAGCACTTGGGCGTATAAACCCTTTATCCAGATTCTCCTGTAGTTGTTTCTTCATCTCTTCAAGGTCAACAACAGCCATTCTATATGGAGTCTTGGATATTGATAACGCCCCAGGTATAAGTCCAATTGAGAACTCAACATCTTTTCTAGGAGGAAGACCAGGCCGTTCCTCCGGAAACACCTCAACCAATTCCCTCACAATAGGCATTTATTGAAGGATGGTTTCTTCTTTGGACTCAATCATCTGAGCCAGATACGCTTGCTCATAGGGCAGTAATATCCATGCTTGAGATGATGGAGATAAATGAGATTCATCTTCCTCCTAACACTTGTAATGAATCGGGGGTCGATTCTCCATATGGAGTGTGATTTCCCTCTCCTGATAATTTATGTTGGATCTATATAAGGAAAGCCAATCCATGCCAAGAATTTCATCAAATTCCACCAAAGGGGGTATGATGAGGTTCGCTGGGAAATTCAATCCACAAATTATAATAGAAGATGACTTATACTCATGGGATGCAATGATTGCCCCATTTTCCGTACTCACCGACATCATTACTTCCATGATTTGTGGTGGTGCTGGGATTGTTCTACTAAACTTTCGAGATATAAAATAATGCGTAGAACCTGAATCAAAAACTGTGTTCGATGTTCATGAATTAATAACTAGCGTACCTATCACCACTTTGTTGTCAGGGTTCACTTTGGCAGAAGTGATGGAAAAAGCTCTTACTTTCTGTCTTGGAGGTTTTTTGTTGCCTTCGATAACCCTTGGATTAGGGCACTGATTTGCAAAATGTCCCGGTTATTTGCATTTATAGCATTGAACAACGCGTTGACGTTCAAACGGAGAGTTCCTCTCCTCTATCGCAGCTGCAGATCCTTCTTTCCGACAGTTAACAGCTAGGTTCCCTTCTCTTCCACACGTGAAGCATTTTCTCATCCCCTTAAGGCAATTTCAGGGTGCTTCTTTCTGCACTTTTGGCAATTGGAGTTCTGGAACATCTTAGTGCCATTGGATTTATCCATTGGCCCACCAGCATTGAAGTCCACCTTACGCTTCTTATCCCCATGATACCCCTCTGATTCTTCGATCTCCATTTAGACCTTGAGGGCACATTGGACAATTTCCTCATAGCTATCGAAGTCACGGATCGCTAATTATTTCTGCAGGTTAGGCTTCAGCCCACCAAAGACGCAGTCAACCTTGCATTCGGGTGTAACGACAAAGCTGAAAGCATATCGTGCAAGCCTTGTGAAGTTTTCCTCGTACGCTCCAACAGATTCCTCGTCTTTTTTTTGCGGGAAAGGAAGTCCCTTTCCATCTTAAACCGGAGGGTGCGCGGAAAATATTTATCAAAAAACATCTTCCGGAATTCCTTCCATTCCAAAGCCTCGATCTCCTCCTCAGGCTTCATATTTTTTATCAACGTCCACCATTGATCAGCTTCACCCTCCATACGATAAGCCCCCAGGAGAACCTTCTCTTGTTCAGAACATTGGAGGATGGAGAATATCTTTTCAATGGAGTTGATCCATTGTTCAGCGATCATGGGATCTGATGATCTACTAAAAGTAGGAGGCCTTTGTCTCATGATGCTCTCGATAGCAAATTGTTCTTTCTTAGGGGGGGGGGGGTTGAACGTTCCTCTTGACCAGTGTTTCTATTCAAAACTTGAGTTAGCTGAGAGAGAAGCGTGACAATGTTCATGATTCCCACTCCCATTGGATTGGGCATCTCATTAGTACAATCATCACACTGATCTTCACAACGGTTGTTAGCCCGAGTCCTCCTATTACCGACCATTGGCTGGAATAAAAGGAAAGTTATGGGTAACACAAAAAGGGTAATACAAAGACAAAATTTGATGACTTATAAATAAACTTTTTTTCCTTAACTCACGAGTCTATAGGCTTTAATCTATGTTTTTCATGATCTACTTTCTAACATATATTCATAGGGGCATTTTTTCCTTAATAGGGGTTAATACTAAGATTGTGAATTTATCCAAACATATCCCCCAGGAGTGTCGTAACCAAGAGTGCAGCAAGGACCGTTGTCGTGCACCAGTAACCATTCAAGTCTAGATCAAAGCGGTGTGTTCGGGTTTTACCCCTAGGATACATATGTGCCAGACCCGCCTCTACCTGCTCGTATCCAGACATGGATGTATTTGTTTGATAAACCACTTACTTACTATTTACCAAAACTTAGGGATGTTTTTATTATACTTAGTCTTGTCTCTAAGGCTTTACTAGGGTTTTTTTAATCACAAAAATAACTAAACCTATCCTATGATACCAACTATGAAAACACTGCTTTTATTACAACGTAAACATGATTTATTACATAAAACTTCACTTGATACAACAAAGAAGATTGAGATTTTTACTGTCTTTGGGGCCTAGGATCATTACATAAAAATATAAAACATGAAATACAACATCTTTATTAAAAACTTCCTTTACATGACCACTACATTCCCTCGTACAGAGCATTGTATGGGATAACCTGAGGACATGCATAAGAAATGGGTGAGCTATAAAGCCCAATAAGCGAGTACACATGGAATAACATGAGGACTACAATAATTTTTAGACAATAGGCATATCAATAGAGAATTGAAGAAACATGAACATAAAGGAATGATAATATATGATAATCATAACATGGAAATGTGGCAACAACACTTAATATGGAATTAGTATGAGCCAAATCTCATTGCACATAAAGCATGAGTAAATCCTCATTGAACATAAAGCACGAGTAAACCCTCGTTTCACTTTAATTATAATGAGTCAACACTCATTTCACATGACGTATCATGATACTATACTTTACCCAATGCATTGGAGTGCTATAAGGGCGCACCCTTCTTAAACATTTCATTTCATGCATAAGTGTGCCACATGGATCAACAAACATGGATTCATAAAAAATAATCATTTATTCCACGATAAAGGAATGTGTAATTCATACATGAAACTTTACAATCAATAAGTAAATGGGAATAAAGGTGAATACCCTTGATGGAGAGAATAGGCATGGTATTCACTACACAATGACATTGGCTTAGAAAATCGATGTGATTTTGGTAGCGTAACGGCGTGACATATAAATTCATAAAAATGGTTGATGAGAGAGAAAGGGGTTCCTCATCATATTTACATGTAATGGAAAGTAAGTAGGTAATATAGATACATGTCCCAACAATTGTAATGGAATTTATATTCATGATACAAAAGTATTGCTGGAATTTAAAAGAGGAGAGAGAAGTTCCTTTCAGAATTTTGGCATAATAACGGGTATACATGGGAGGCATTTAATGAGAGAGAAAGGGGTATCACATCATTCAAACAATAATAGGGCAGTATAGGGAAGGTGAGAAACCATACCCCAACATTCATAATTGAAATTAAAAGGGCAATATAACTTAATGAAAATTGGACAAAAATGAGAAAGGAAGAAAAAACCCTTACTTTGAAGTGTGCTTCGAATGGCAAGAGAGAGGCTTGTGAGAGGATTCTTGGGAGATTGCGGAACCTTGGGAGGATTCTAGAGAGAGTAGGGAAGAGTTTGGACGAACTCCAAGGGATTTGAGTGAGGAGGAAGTGGGATCTTGGGTGGGTTTATATAGGAAAGGTGAGAGAATTATTTATTATTTCGGTTTGGGACCCCTTATATGAAACTAATCCAAACCACAAACCATCCCATGGTTTTTTCCCATGGGTTATGGAAAAGGAAATATGAAATCAATATTTTACAAGGCCAAGTTCCGAACTTATTAAAATATTAGGGTTGCTTATGTGGAGGTGAGTCACACGCCCATGGAAATTAATTTAAAACGGCAAAGTGTTGAATATGTCTTCAGGGGTTCGTTGATGCTTTGAAAAGTAAGTCAAACAAACCAAAAATCACTTTATTTTAATGGTAAAACATATATTGGCCGAACATGAGGATTATAGTATTTTATTATATCACTATTGGTTCATTATGATGTCGAATAACACATTATATATTTAAACGGTATTTAATTTTTACCTAAAAATTCGACTGTCTTAGAAAATTATGAAAAATTCACCGTTGGATAATTTCGATGTCCTGATTCCAGAAATGAAATTTATTTTATCTGAGAAATTTTCTAAATATGTGAATTTTCACTTTTATAATAAAAACCGACATTTATCGAAATATCACGGGTTTTTACAGAAATGGATTTCAAACCTTAATAAAAAATTTAGTTGCATTCATAAAATTATAAGATCATTTATATTTAATAAAAATTAATTTAATAATAATATTATTATTTTATTAAAATATTATTTAATTATAAAATCCCTTTATTTAATAAAATAGATTTCTTATTTAAATAATAACTAAAAACACCATTTGTACTTTAAAAACTATTTACAATGTATCAAAAATGACTAGAAATTATATTCATTATTATATACAAAAAATAATGTACGTGAACATAGTACTACTTATTAGTTACATAACCCATTAAAATAGCCGCAAAAGACCTAAGGGTAAGGTGTGCGATGGTGACAGAATCATGGGGTGGCTCGGATAACATCGCTCGAGTGGTAATCTATATCAACTTCCACTTTTCCCGTAGACGGTCACGTTCGAGCCTGACATAATGAAGCTCATCTTGGGCTTGGTCAAGGGTGATGCCCAATGATGCCACCACTTTTCCGAGCTCTGAAAAATGGGCTTTGTATGGGGAAATTCTACTGGATGAGGCCATCGCTTCCTTTGTCTGAGTAAAATTGGGTTCGTTAAAGCCTTATATTTATACTAATCATGTGATCACTGTTCAACGGCTATAAAAGTAATGGTCACAACTCTTATCATAAAACCAAAGAAGTTGACATCTTATAAAAACATTTTTCATAAAGAGACATTTAACTGGATCAAGAGGGATTTTCCATTAATAAAACATTGGGTCGTTAAATGTTGATTGTATGTTTTTTTATGTCTTCAAAAAGTCAATATTGATAATTTTGGAGAATTGAAGGAAGTCTATTAGGGATTGAATAAGGTGGATTATATAAATTTTCATGTCTAACTATTTCAAAAAAATGATATTTATATAATGGTTAGGTTAATTTATCAATTTTTTCCCATAACTGGATAGAAATATATTATCAAGAACCTGACCTACATATTCATTTAGATTCATGTGGTTAAAAGGATGTTTTGAATCCATAGATTTTTCTACATAGTGTAGGAATTGATTATCATCTAAAGGATCACTGATATTAGTATTCCAAAAAAGATACAAAGTACAAAAAATTAACAAATGTAAATGTCTCACAATTGAGGAATATGAGTAATAATTGATTTTTTTACTTAAGAGTCTCTCAAAAATAAAAATTTTATTACAGAAGAAACAATAGATAAAATTTTATTTATAACATTGTTTGTAGGGTTCATTTTAACTTTTTATAACCAATATAATATATGTTTGAAAAATAGATTGGGTTTTTAGAAGATAAATAAGATGTATTCACATAGGACATATAGTTTATATTTATGGACTTAGATAATTATTGTACATATAGAAGTGTATATACTAAAATTATAACTGAAACTTTTAGAAACACATGTTAATTTAATTAAATTTTATTATTTTATTATATATATGGGGTTGAGAGAAATGTTGAGAGGATCAAAACCTTGAAATGTTTTAGAGGTGTATTTTTTGTAAATGATATTATAAAATAATACAACTAATTTAACCCCCACCGCACCCACCTTCTTAGAGGTTAATATATTCTTGGGAACATCCATATCATGTAAATCACTTTATAGATATTTTTCTATCTCAAAAAGGTTACATATGAACTCCAACCATCACAAATAATCAACAAAAATCTTAAAAACTCACTTAAATCCATCTAAATCAATTTATAATCGTCCTCAAGGATATGAAATATATTGATTCTTAACCATATGTGTTCATGAAAAATATTACATCACCATCTATGGGATTTATAATATTGCAATTTAGATCTATTGAAAACACTCAGTATAATTCAATTACATCCCATCTTCAATATTTTATCATTAAATCAACTCATCCATAAATAATTAAATTCTATATTTTAGTTTCCTCAAAATGAAACTCATGAAGTGAAATCATCCCTTCTCTATAATATTTAAAATAAAGGCAGTGGTTATTGAAAGGGGTGGAATAAAATATTTGAAGATACAAGCTGTGAATTAACCAATTATAATTCCATATAATCTACTTAATTATAAAAAAGATAGACTATGTTGGACCTCATAATATACATAAACCAACTATTCATGTGATACCAACTCCCAAATATCATTGTAAAAAAATTATTTAATTTTCAATCTATTTCATACAGTCATCTCTACAAATAGATTAAAAACATTTATACTCAATAATGTATAAATATTTATTTTATATCGCCTAATAAATGAAAATAAAGAATGATTAAAACTTGTTGAATAATATAATCACACCTCAATGATGTTGAGGAACGGGTTTCACATTCATATGTTGTAGAGACCCATATCTTGATGTACATGGACATTACATTAAATTTACAGAATACTTAATACATAACAAAAAAGACACAGACGGATCGTAATCGTTTAGTGTCTTTGGAATCTCGGAATATAAACAACTAATCATGTTGAAAGATCTTCAACATCTCCGATAACGATCTTCCCCTTTTTGTTTCCTTACCTAAAACCTTTCTTTATTTCCTGGGGAAAAAAACATAAAACGGGTGAGCTCAAATGCTTAGTAAGGGTAAATATAGAGAACATTAAACAATCCATAAACATTTGAAAGCAAAAACTTGAACATGAAATCTAAACATTAAAACCTTGAGCAAAGACATAAATCTTGGATGTACGTAAGGCATATATCATAAAGGAACATCAATCATGATAAAATATAATGGGAATAAAACATGTAATTGTGGAAACCATTAAGCACATGTTATGATTTCCATAGTATCCAAGGCATTGCTGCCAAGACCATCTTAGTGGACAAAGTTCCTTTCTGAATCGAGTTCACTCCTCGTTTTACTCCTGTAACACTGAACCGGATTAACAAACCGTTCCAGCCATGTCTATCTCATGAGATATAAATCTTTACCCAATGAATTGGAGGGAGATATAGGTCCCACCCATCTCATAATGAAATAATTCTTACTTGTGCCACAAAATAAACATACATCATTCATAATAACCCAATAAATAAAACGGGTTTCAAAAACATCATCCCATCATTATATAATCCATATAAAAGAAATGGATATCATTTCATAATAAGGAAAGTGAAACCATGTAAATAATCGAGACATTATACTTGAAACATATACATATTAAATAATTTCATCTTAGATGAAAAATGGTTTTGATAAAACACTTGAAATGAATTACTGAGGTAAATATCCTTTCTTCTTCAAAATCATTTTCTTTTCACAAAATGTCCTGAAATTTTAAAATAAAATGATTTTGTTGAAAATAGTCATGAAATATTTTGGAGGAAGCTTCATGAAAATAAGGATTTTTAAAACCTTAAAAATCCATTTGTTTCGTATAAGATAAAAAAACAATCTTCTTGTACTTTTGCCAGAAAAGTCAAAATTACCTCATAACGTAAACAAAAGAAAGAATCCTTACATACCATGTAGTAAAAGTCAAAAATGGGTAAAAAGGAATTTAAACATACATGAAAACACATTTATAAAACATGGACATGGATGATAGAAATAACCCCAGTAAATACTTACGTATAAGAAATCTCGGATAAAAATGAGATTTGAAAAATTATCCCTTACCTTAGGTCTGATATGCTTCGTACGTATCCAAACCTCCTCTTCTTTGACACGCCTCTTTGAATACTCCTCTTAGGGTACTAAATTTAGTCTTTGAAGAAGACCAGGACCTCTAGGATGTTGCTAGGGAAGTTGAGAAGGGAAATGGGCAGGGTTTGGCCGAGCTTAAAGGCTCAAATTGGTGTGAGGAAGAGAGGGATGAGGTGCCCTTTTATAAGGGAGGAGAGGGGCACCTTTGGAATTCTCAAAAATATTAATTTAAAATAAATCTAACCCCACATAAAAACCTCCAAAAATGACTCATATATGAATATTAGATGAGATAGGGTTGTAATCTCATCAACAAATAAAATTTAGACATGTTTGGATCTTATTTTAAACCTTATCATTTTGATTTATCCTTATTTAATCTATTTAAGTTTATTTGTGGTAATAAAATTCTAAATTTTAAATTATAACAAATAATTACTTATTTGTTGTGAATATTCCATAATTGGTTACTTTATAACATTATAGACCATATAAATTTAAATTTATAATCTTTAAATATTGTTGTGATTTTTAAACAATTTTATAATATGTTATTTTTATAAAATAACAATAGTGACAATTTTGACGCTATTCATTTATTTGAATATAAATAAAATATATACAAAAGATATGTTCAAACTAAAAGCTTTAATAGATTCATAAAAGGCCATATGTATCTATAAATTTAGTGGATCACATTAAATAGTCAATATAATATTTATTTTATTAATTTTAAAACCATTTATTTTGTTTATCTCTTAATAAAATAATTACTACAACATTTTTGTATAATTATTTAATACACTTATTTGTTGAATAAAAATTAAAAAAAATCCTATGATGAAGATAAATCTATTAACTTTCACAATAATACTTTTACTTGAATTTATCATCTTAAAATAACAATAGTTAAATTGTTATATTTATAAAATTATGAAGGTGACAACATTGGCATCATTTAAAATAAAATAATATAGTGTCATAATCACTTTCATAAGGCTCAAAATGGTTATATATTAGGTCATTGAATGATTAATGTGTAGATATACACTACCAATAAGTTTTTGTCAGGTTTGTGGGCCTTTTAATGGGTATTATTATTTCAATTAAAACTATATTACTGATTTTTCACTTAATAAATAATTTCTGCATCATTAATGACAATTATTTAATCCCTAAAAATTATAAATAAATTATCATGATGTAGATAATTTTATTATCTTTCTGGATACTATTCATGTTCGACGTTTTATGTTGTTTATCACAAAATTAAAATTATTATACTTATAAGATTTAAGAGAGTGACATGTTTTCACTTTCTTTGGTTTTAATAATAATTAAATTATTTTCATAGTCAAAAGACTATAAAATGAATCTAATCCGACCCTTAGGTGATATGAATATACTTTTAGCCATCCAATAGAATTTTTTCATGTGTTAGGGTAATTTTATAATATTATATTTACCCTAAATTACCAGATTTACCTTTAACTATGGTAAATAAAATTTATCGTAGTTACTATTCATAATTTCCAAAAATAAAAAGTAGCATATTAACATTATTTAGACCCACTGATTCCAAATATGTAATCCATTTTTCCAAATTCAATACACAAAAGTTGTAGAAATTAAATTAAAATTAATCTCGTTGTCGAATGAAAACGGGTTTTTGTTTAAAACATTGCAAAAGATTGAATTGATTTAACCTACGAATTCAATGTAAAATCAATGCTAATGAAATAAATTATATTAAATGGTAAAAATATATTATATTTATAATTTAAAACCATTAAATATTATAATTTAACCATATAAATTATTACGATGAAAAAAGTTGTTTTTAATTAAAATATAGCGTGTTTTTACTATTCATTAAAATATGAAAGTTATCAAAAAAATATCAAAAATTTATCCAATGTAAATTTTTATATCATGATTCAAAATAATAAGTTTATTTTTTAAAATTTAACTTATAAACTTCTCAAAAATTATATTTAAAATGGGTGCGCCATCAAAAGGCGGAAAAACTACATTTTTTGAAAAATACTTATTTTACCTGAAAAAATTTATTTTGTTCTCATACCATGTTCTAGAAAATGTGTAAGATGAATAATAATGTTATAAAATTCAAAATGTAGTTATTAATATTCATAACGGCTAGTTTATAATAATATTATTACCATATATCGTTTTTTAGTGAAACCCCAGTATTGTATACTACACACGGTACCGAGGAAGGTCGCGGTTGCGTGTAATGAAAGCCAAGTTAGGGTTGCATGTTGTGAAAGAATCCTTCGTTGTTTCGCATAACAGAATCCAACCATATTTAATTTATACATTGAATATATATATATATATACACTCAGTGTTGCATAGAATGACTATTATAAAACGAACTTGAAATTGTGTGTAACACAATCTAAGAATAGTGTTGTGTATACTTCAAGTTAATACAGTGTGGCATGTAGCACAAGATAATCTTGTTTTAGCATAAAACACATGACATCAAATAAATTAAATAGAATACTTATCATAAAATATTGGGTTGTTACATTCTACCCCCCTTAAAATGAATTTCGCCCTCGAGATTTGTTGGGGTTATAAATCGTTTACTATTCATAGAAACCCACATCGTAAAAAGGAATACTGAAACTTAATTTTAAATAATAAAGTATGAAATGTAACTATTACCCAAAGTAACTCATCACTGGGTTTCCATATAGGAGAACATAGGTGAAAATATGGATATGGAAGAGAAATCTGACCATCAAGTTCTGATGGAGAGTGGTAGAGAACATGGCTATGAAAAATCCAAAAATCACAAAGCCATAGATTTGTGACAATCTAAGGTACCATCAGATTCATCGGATATAAGGGCACTAGTACAACATTTTTGGTTTTCATGATCATTTCCCTAAAGATAATGAAATTGTAATTAGAAGAAATACTTTCATGATTTTGGTACAGTCTCACCATTAGTCATTCTTTGGACAATTTCCACTCTATCTCTTAAAGAAATGAAGTTGAATTTGTCATTCGTGAAGTGTTATCAGATCATGTGATAGAATGATGGGTCATTCCATCTGTCTTAAACAAAAGGGTATAAAAGTTATCAAAAATACATAAGTCCATCTATAGTGAGATTAATCATATATGGTTCCTAAAATGGACTTATACTTCATATATCATACTACTTAATATAATAAAAATAGTTTCTACTAAATAGGGACATCCTGCAGGCCAGTGGTAGGCAATAAAGGCAAGTCGCACTTCGGTTGTGGGTTCAATTCCCACAGCCTTGTCCGACGCGATGGGTTATCGCCTGTCCTGTAGGTTTTCCTTTTTCTAAAACTACATTACTATAACATCCCATCAATAATATCGAAAAAAACTTTTATCCTTAAAAAATACTAACTTATGTTCAACAATAATCCATTCCAATCTTTAGGCTTATCCATAATACTGTAGTCCACTCTTATAATATAGTGAAAACGATTACCAGAGATTTCATATAACAAGCATGTTAATACCATCGTTGATCCCCATATATCATAAGATATGTCTTGTTGGTCATATTCCAAATATTCGAAGGCCTTAATCATGTATTCTCTTGAAAAATGAATACCCATTGAACCTTAGTGAAAACATGAATGCAGTTAAAAGTTAACATTTTCCACGTACCAAAATCCTCAAAATTCTATATACTCAAACCATGATATTACTTAGTCCTTATATCAATCATGAGCTCATGAATACAATCAAACATCTCATTATCTTCTTATTCCTTCATTATGCGCATATCATCTACTTTCCAAAAATATCTGAATAACCTTCCATGGTTACTGGTACCATTCAACATATACATTCAAATATTTTAGGAAAGACAATAATGTAAAAATCCTTAGATGATTCTTTATTCCATAGTACCATACATTATTCTTTATAAACATACAATTATTCCACTCACTTCTTAAACCACTGACTGAGATTCATCATTTCTTTCATCTCATATTTCATTTGTATTCTCTTCATCATTATCCACATAAATACTTCTCATATAACCATGCTGATTCTATTCATGTGATTTTCCCTTCGGGCATTGGTTTTCATAATGCCTATACATTCCACATTTAAAACATCTAATAGTTGTTGATGTCGTAGAAATACCATTATCCTTGTCCATGGTATTAACTGAACCTTTTCTTTTGCACTTACTGGCTTTGTTTCCTTCTTTCCCACACCCAAAGCATCTTCTAGTTCCTTTGAAACAATATCCTTGATGCCTCTTCCCACATAATTTACATAGGGGAAATTGAACTTTCTTTCCTCTATGATCATCATCAAACTCTATCTTTCTCTTATTATCTGAGTCAGGAAACTTACCAAAGTTGAGATTATTTATCATATTATGAGATTTTTTATTAGGAATAATAAGTATTTTTGGACTTCCAAATACTGTTTCATTTAGTTTCTCATGAAGAATATCATTCCATTGTCTATCTTAATGTCCATTATCGTGAATCTTCCTGTTTCCAGCCATTTTCTAAAATCCAAAAAGAATAGAGTGAGAGGAAAAAATCATGCTAGGGAAAACAACTTATTAAAGGGAGAGTACCTTCAATATCTAACATCTTCGGTTAAATTATAAGATCGTTACCATAGTTCTAGGACTATATCCTATACGTATACTTATCCTTAGGGACATCCCTAGACATACCTTAGAAATATCTATAGGGATCTCACTAATGTTTTCGCATCCTAGTTTCCAAAGGTTGACTAAACCTTTCCTCTGATACCAACTGTAGAGACCCATAGCTTGACATACATGGAAATTACATTACTTTTTCGGAATACTTAATATATAACAAAAAAGACACACAAGGATCGTAATAGTTTAGTGTCTTTGGAAACTCGGAATATAAACAACTAATCATGTTGAAAGATTTTCAAAATCTCCCATAACGATCTTCCCCTTTTTGTTTCCTTACCTAAAACCATTACTTATTTCCTGGGGAAAATAAAACATAAAAAGGGTGAGCTCAAATGCTCAGTAAGGGAAAACATAGAGAACATAAAATAATCCCAAAAAATTTGAAATCAAAAACATGAACATGAAATCTAAACATTAAAACCTTGAGCAAAGACGTAAATCTTGGAAGTACGTAAGGCATATATCATAAAGGAACATCAATCATGATAAAATATAATGGGAATAAAACATGTAATTGTGGAAACCATTAAGCACATGTTATGATTTCCATAGTAGCCAAGGCATTGCTGCCAAGACCATCTTAGTGGATAAAGTCCCTTTCTGAATCGAGTTTACTCCTCGTTTCAGTCCTGTAACACTGAACCGGATTAACATACCATTCCAGCCATGTCTATCTCATGACATATAAATCTTTACCCAATGAATTAGAGGGAGATATAGGTCCCACCCATCTCATAATGAAATCATTCTTACTTATTCCACAAAATAAATATACATCATTCATAATAACCCAATAAATAAAACGGGTTTCATAAACATCATCCCATCATTAAATAATCCAAATAAAAGAAATGGATATAATTTCATAATAAGGAAAGTGAAACCATGTAAATCATAGAGACATTATACTTGAAACATATACATATGAAATAATTTCAACTTAGATGAAAAATGGTTTTGATAATACACTTGAAATGAATTCTTGAGGTAAATATCCTTTCTTCTTCAAAATCATTTTCTTTTCAAAAAATGTCATGCAATTTTAAAAGAAAATGAATTTGTTGAAAATAGTCATGAAATATTTTGGAGAAGCTTCACGAAAATAAGGATTTATAAAACCGTAAAAATCCATTTGTGTCATATAAGTTAAAAAAAATCTTCTCGTACTTTTGCCAGAAAAGTCAAAATTACCTCGTAATGTAAACAGAAGAAATATTCCTTACATACCATGTAGTAAAAGTCAAAAATCGGTAAAAAAGACTTTAAAAATACATGAAAATACTTTTATAAAACATGGAAATGGATGATAGAAATAACCCCAATAAATACTTACGAATAAGCAATCTTGGATAAAAATGAGATTTGCAAAATTATCCCTTACCTTAGGTCTGATATGCTTCGTACGTATCCAAACCTCCTCTTCTTTGACATGCCTCTTTGAATCCTCATCTTAGGGTACTAAAATTGGTCTTTTAAGAATACCAGGACCTCTGGGATGTTTCTAGGAAAGTTGAGAAGGGAAATGGGCAGGGTTTGGCCGAGCTTCAAGGCTCAAATTGGTGTGAGGAAGAGAGGGAGGAGGTTCCCTTTTATAAGGGAGGAGAGGGGGACCTTTGGAATTCTGAAAAATATTAATTTATAATAAATCTAACCCCACTTAAAAACCTCCAAAAATGACTCATATTTTAAGATTAGATGATATAGGGTTGTAATATCATCAACCAATCAAATTTAGACATGTTTGGATCTTATTTTAAACCTTATCATTTTGATTTATCCTTATTTAATCTATTTAAGTTTATTTGTGGTAATAAAATTCTAAATTTTAAATTATAACAAATTATTACTTATTTGTTGTGAATTTTCCATAATTGGTTAAGTTAAAATATTATAGACCATATAAATTTAAATTTATAATTTTTAAATATTTTTGTGATTTTTAAAAAATTTTATAATATGTTATTTTTATAAAATAACAATAGTGTCAATTTTGACACTATTCATTTATCTGAGTTTAAATAAAATATATATAGAAGATATGTTCTAACTAAAAGCTTTAATAGATTTATAAAAGGTCATATGTGTCTATAAAATTAGTTGATCACATTAAATAGTCCATATAATATTTATTTTATTATTTTTCAAACCATTTATTTGGTTCATCTCTTAATAAAATAATTACTACAACATTTTTGTATAATTATTTAATATACTTATTTGTTGCATAAAAATTAAAAATAAAATCCTATGATGAAGATAAATCTATTACCTTTCACAATAATACTTTTACTCGAATTTATCGTCTTAAAATAATAATAGTTAAATTGTTATATTTATTAAATTATGAATGTGACAACTTTGGCATCATTTGAAATAAAATCATATAAGTGTCATAATCACTTTTATACGGCTCCAAACGGTTATTTATTAGGTCATTTAATGATTAATGTGTAGATATACACTACCAATAAGTTTTGGTCAGGTTTGTGGGCCTTTTAATGGGTATTATTATTTAAATAAAAACTATATTACTGATTTTTCAATTAATACATTATTTCTGCATCATTAATGACAATTATTTAATCCCTAAAAATTCGTAATAAATAATCATGTTGTAGATAATTTTATTATCTTTCTGGAGACTATTAATGTTCAAAGTTTTATGATGTTTATCACTAAATTAAAATTATTATACTTATAAGATTTAAGAGAGTGACATCTTATCACTTTCTTTGGTTTTAATAATAATTAAATTATTTTCATAGTCAAAAGACCATAAAATGAATCTAATCCAACGCTTAGGTGATATGTATATACTTTTAGCCATCCAATAGAATTTTTTCATGTGTTAGGGTAATTTTATAATATTATATTTACCCTTAATTACCCGATTTACCTTTAACTATGGTAAATAAAATTTACCTTAGTTACTATTCATAATTCCCAAAAATAAAAAGTATCTTATTAACATAATTTGGACCCACTGATTCCAAATATGTAATCCATTTTTCCAAATTCAATACACAAAAGTTTCAGAAATTAAATTAAAATTAATCTCGTTGTCGAATGAAAACGGGGTTTTGTTTAAAACATTGCAAAAGATTGAATTGATTTAACCTACGAATTCAATATAAAATCAATCATAATGACATACATTATATTAAATGGTAAAAAAATATTCTATTTATAATTTAAAACCATTAAATATTATAATTTAACCATATAAATTATTACGATGAAAAAAGTTGTTTTTAATTAAAATATAGCGTGTTTTTACTATTCATTAAAATGTGAAAGTTATCAAAAAAAATATCAAAAATTTATCCAATGTAAATTTTTATATCATGATTCAAAAGAATAAGTTTATTTTGTAAAATTTAACTTATAAAATTCTGAAAAATTATATTTAAAATGGGTGCTCCATCAAAAGGCGGCAAAACTGCATTTTTTGAAAAATACTTATTTTACCCAAAAAAATTTATTTTGTTCTCACACCATGTTCTATAAAATGTGTAAGATGAATAATAATGTTATAAAATTTAAAATGTAGTTAATACTATTCATAACGGCTAGTTTATAATAATATTATAACCATATATCGTTGTTTAGTGAATCTCGATATTGCGTACTACACACGCTACCGAGGAAGGTCGCGATTGCGTGTAAGGAAAGCCAAGTTAGGGTTGCGTGTTGTGAAAAAATCCTTCATTATTTAGTATAACAGAATCCAAACATATTTCATTTATACATTGAATATATATATATACACACACACTCAATGTTGCGTAGAATGACTGTTATAAAACGAACTTGAAATTGTGTGTAACACAATCTAAGAATAGTATTGTGTATACTTCAAGATAATACAGTGTGGCGTGTAGCACAAGATAATCTTGTTGTAGCATAAAACACATTACATCAAATAAATTAAAGAGAATACTTGTCATAAAATATCGGGTTGTTACATATGTGGTCTCAACGTCTCATAAGTCATAGTTTGAAGTGGTTTTGTAAGAATTTTAGAGAATTCATTAGCATATGGAAAAAATTTTATATTCAAATTTATTTTGTCAATATTTCTCATCAATAAATGGAATTTTATGTTCATATCCATAACTCTTCATTGTTTCATGATATTATTGGAGAGATTTATTCTAGAATGGTTAGTATATCCAATAAATACCTGATACTCAACTATAACATTTATATACTAATGTTGATTATTCAGATACATATTTTTTTGTAGATTCCTATAATGATACATTTTATTTAGTCTTAGTTTTAATCAAATTCACAGAGGATTTTTTCTTGTAATTTCATGTCACAAATATTTCTTTAATAAACAATGATCGTCTTAAGGTGGAATTTCTGTCATTTACTTGAGAATCCTAGTTATAATCTAAAATTATTTTAGATTTAGTTATCATTTATTCACATATAGTAGGCCAAAATTGGTTGTATTTTCTATATAAATTAAAATCCCCCTAGTAGCTATCAATTTTGAATAATTTGGAATTTATTAATATTTATCAAATAGTATTATATAATAAATAATATTTTTACATGAGGTAGTAAAATGAAATAAACATTTATTAAATTTAATGAATAAATTCTTACTTTTAGCAATCCCTTCATCATATTTACATAATATTATTCCAAGATGAATTGTTATAAACACTAATATTGTCTTCTTCATATGCAATTTTTCCATAACTCCTTATATTAATTTTCTTCTGAGATAAAAACACTAATATCAATTTGGGAAATTTGGGAACCTAATAAAAATTCCATCTCAGCAAATAGGGACATATTAAAAAAATATTTTTGTAGAAAAATATTTAAAAATATTAATTCATTATTAAATTTGAAAATAACATCAATATATACAGTCATAATGATTAATGTAGAGTTTTATTATTCACATGAAGTTATTTTCTACTTATCCATTCCTGAATTTCAGGTTACTCAATCCCTCATCCACCATGAAATGACAATCACTTTGGGACTATTTCAAGTTATAGAGATCTTGTTTAAATTTTAAAAGCTACTTATAATTATCATAATGTTTAAAAACATTAGGTTTCTCCATATTTACCTATTAATTCATCTTATCGTTCAAAAATGATATTTTTACATTCGTTAGATGCATTTTTGTGTTTCTTTTTGCTATAATTATAAGAAATATCATGATAGTTTCAAGTATTGATATAGGGGGAAATGTTTTATCAATGATTATTCTGTAAATATGTGGATAGATAGTGTAAATTGGCATATCCATATTCCTGGAAACTAATACTTTATGATTGAACTTATTTCTAAAACCCCATTTTTTGACAGTGCACTTATTTATATAAGGCCTTTATAAAAATATCCATGTATCATTACTTCCAATATAATTTATCTCTATATAAATATATTTAATCAACTACTTTTTCGTAAATTTTTCGTCAATATTTTAGGGATATATCCTTGAAAATTTCCTATTTTGAAAGTCGCCTTAATTTTTATTCTACTTTACACCACTTGATTTTGATCTAAAACATAATTTCTATCATTAAAAAAATTCTCAATATATTATTTTCTCATATGTTCTTCAAGTATTGGGTATCATCACACGAATAAATATAATAAATATGAAGATAGTGAATTTATTAAGTCTATATGGTATTTTAATCATTAATAACCTTATCCCCGTCATCGTCAAGGACAGGTTTTTTGAGTGTATATTCATATTCAATGACTATAGCATCTATATGATATATCGTTGATAAGAAATTATGTTTTGAGAATAAGTAAGATATATTCCATCCTCATCATTCTGACTCTATCTTTACCACCTTCTTTTTTTTATCATACATGGACTTGTAAACACTATGAAGGGTTTTATATTTGGATAATTATTATATAATAATAATAATGATTCATATCCTAATTTTTTCTTAATAAACACTTATTTTAAATAGTTTTACGGGTTTTAATGGATTCCATATAGAAATTCAAAAATGTATCATCCACAGTTATCATTGATATATCCATATTAATAATGATTCTGTACATTATTTATAATACTTCATTTAGTTATAAAGTAATTGGGGAACTAAAACCATGTTTTATAATATATTTTTCATGTTTTTATGAAACAAATTGCTGGCCTACTCAATCCTATTATTAGTTCTTAACCTCTTTAGTGATTTTTTTTACTAATGTTAGGTCTTGTAAAACATTTTAACATTCTCAAACACGGTATTTATGAAACATAAACACAATAATGTTTATTCTCTTAAAATCATTAATAAATTTGATGAAATAAAAATCCCCACTAGTTTAATTCTAACCCATTGGTCCATAAACAACAAAGTGTACTAGCTCCATTGGACTTTATATTTGAATGTCAACTCCCTTGTGACTTCTTTTCAAAATCATTCACTATTTACATGTTTTGAAAACAGTGATACTGTCTTTATACAAGAATGGAAAAAATATCATTTCATCTTTTTTGTTTAGTCCCCCATGGTCTTTTTCTAATGATGAACATGTTTTCTATGTTATAGGTTTTTCATGTATTACATACTCATTTAATAATTTATATAGTTTCTCCAACCATAAAAATGTTTCCATGGGTTTTGATCACACCTGAAGAAAATATTTTAATATTAAAATATCCACATATTTTAACAATTATTCTTAAAAATTACATCATTTCCATCCTCAGAAAGCTATAAAAACATAATAATTTATTATTTTTCAAAAAAAAAACATTTTTAGGGAATAATGTTTTTCACCAATTTTTACAGTACACTAGATTTGATCTATAATAAATTATAATTACCAGAGATGATAGATACTACATTATATATTTAAATATTATTCAGGTAATTTAAATCACATTTCATTTATAATTATAAGCCACTCACCATAGTCTAGGGATTTGTAATTGTATATTCATTGAATGAAACATTAGCAAAATACTATTTATGGTTGAACATATTTTTTTTATAAACACCCTAAGGACTAAAATATTTATTTAATTGAGATTTTAGAATAGTATGACACTCATGTAATGAAATTTTTTATTCATCACACAAACATAAACTTCATTTGGTGTCTCAAAACTATTTTTCACTTATATCTTCTTTTCATCTAGATAAATATTATTAATATTCTTTAACTATTGTTGTCTTCCCCTTGGATCTTTCAATCATTATTGTCTAGGAATATACATATTATATTATAAGTTTTAATAATTCTAGATAAATATACCACAATAGAAGCAGTAGCACTGAAATAGTTCACTCTTAAAAAATATGTTCTCGTATTAGTTGTTCTCTAAGATATTTTTCAGACATAGGATTTAATTATTTCAATAAACCCATTCGTGGAACTAATAATTGGAAAAATGGGGAATTAATGTAAATTTATCAATAAAATTTCATAATAAATATGTGAATATTTTATCTTCTAATCGAACTTATTATATTACTCTATAAACTATTTTTTAGTAGATTCACATGTTATCCAAATACTAATTTTAGGTCTTTCATTAATATAATACCATTTTTAATAGACATTAAATTTTCAAAAATATAAGTTGTCCTTTTATAATTTATACACTCAAAAACCTATTCAATACCACTGGTTTTTTTATAAGATAACTTGGTGCATCAACATGTTTCTATGACTATATTATTATTACAGTACATAAATTTATTTATATATTATTTAACAAAAAAAAGTTTTATATTAATCATTTGAATATCATCATCTCTAAGGATGGTAGTATAAGTCATATCATAAATGAGATAACTTATCTTTTCATTCTCATGTTCTAACTTCTCATATTACTTAGCTAGATTTTCTTTTTCAAATTGATATTTTTCATTCATCATATTTTTAATTGACATGTAAATTTTTATTTCGTGGAATACCAATCTATATTGGGGAAATCATGTTATCAATTTTTAAATAATAACCCTTCATATATTTACCTTTTAGTGGAAAATTAACTATTTCAATTTGATCCATCCTTTGAGGATAGAAATACATCAACTTATTGAGTTATGAATACTTGTTTAGTAGTATATCTATATATTATTGAATAAATATAAATCTCCACACTATTATAATAATATTCATATTGGCATAGAGAGTTTATTATAAATAATTTTGATTACATATTCCTTATTTCTTTTTATATAATTGATTTCATTTGAAGGAATATCTATCCTTGAATTATGCCTTATCTGATTCATCTTATTTATTCTCATTATTGATATTTAAGGGAAAATTTGTTGAAAATTAACTGATTATACCATTTTAAAAACATAATTGTATTTCATATTTATATATAAATTTACCCCTTTTGATTTTTCATGATGGAAATGAAATTATATCATCAAAGCTTTACATGTTCCCATATTTACTATGAAAAATATTCTCAACATCAATCATAATATTTTTGAAAACATTAAATGATATCAGTTTTTGACCCATTATTTTAGGATCAGTACCTATTTCCATCTCATACATATCAAAAATGTCATGATTTTTTTTAAGACTTTAGGATCTTTATCTTTAAGATCCAATGTCTTAGAATGAAACTTATTAAAGGTAATTATGACCAATCTCTTCACATCATGGGTATGTCACAAATTTTATCTATATCCACATATGTTTCTAGAAATCATGTTAAATTTAATAAATAATTATTTAAAATATCCAACTATTTTATTTTCAAATATTCAAATTCATTTTTCTAAATATATAAATTTAGTTTATTCTCCTTTTTTCCAACTTCATAGATGTTATGGATTTTTGTTCAGATCTGCTTACTAGTTTTTCATAAAATAAAAAATTCTAAATTCTATCTCAAATAATGAAAGTAATATTTCATTCCTATCCATCCCAAAACTCTCCAAATTATTTATATTTGATAGGGACCATGATGAAATCTTATTTCATAAATAAAATCATCAAACAATAGACTGAAGAACATCAATTATAATAGAGATAACAAAATAAACAATTCATTCCATCCAAATATTAAAACATTTCCCATAAAAAAGTTGTAATACATTTCTTATTTATTGATTTGTGATGAAATATAATAATATTTATGAAATATATCTTTTATAGATAACTCATGTTCTAATACCAATGGTAAGAATCAATTATACAGATAATCAACACTGAGAAAAGGTGATAATCTTTGTAAACAAATATAATCGCATCACCTCTCATGGAAGATGAAAATAAATATCACATCTTACTATGTACCAAAATTAAGTGGATAAAAAAGGGGATTAATCATGTATTGTCTCTAATATGGAAAAATATGTTCTTTATTCATGGGGGTTGTTATACTAGACACATAAAATCCCTTTTATTTTTATGATATGGATATGGGAAAAGTTATATACATGAAACTGATACAAATTGGGTTTTAACCAATTTAAAATAAGTACAAAATTGTTTTATATAAACAATAACACAAGAACATGTCACATATCGATCACTAATGTAACAATATGTCTCCATATGACTAAACAAATATGATATTATTCATAATATTCAATTAAATAGTGTACATATGTTATCTATCTCATAGTATTGTCACACTAAATGTATGTTCTATTTATCTTTATTTATTTTATCCTTTAAAAACTCATATATAATCCATTTTTGATCATATAAGAATAAAACTAAATTCCTTTGATTTTCTCGTATGAAAAAATCCTCAATTTGATCCTTATTTGCTACTAATTAATACAATGCCTTAGAAATTTCGTCAACATTTATTTAAATAAGAAAATGAATTTTATCATTTAAATTATACATGAATCATATTCAATGATTATCAATAAAATATCATTACTCTTCCTCATCTAATATTCCTTAAAGCTCAACTCCATCCTTCTTCACTATTACTCAATATTTTAAAGCATTTTTCACGAATCTGCATGCTCACATGAAATTATCATTATCGAGAAAATTATTGATGAAGTTTATATTTTCATTATTATTAATAGGTTTTTCAATGATTTAATCCCTCTCAATTTTTCAATTTTATTATATTTTCATCATTTATGTGCTTTTGGTGTATTTTGGGCATAAATATGAAAATGGGGTAATTATTTAAAATTGAAAGTTTTATATTGCTTCTGTTTTTTGGGTATAACATTGATAATATTGGTCCAATTGAAGTGAAATTTTTTAGGCTTCATATGCTCTTTGGTTTTAATTTTGTATGCTAGACCAAGACCCAATTCTAAACCAAATGCTACAGACAAATCAATCAATTAGAAAACTCAGTCTGGATGGCAGAATAGAACCCACCGCATTAAATCAACAATAGATCATTCATCCGACATTATAATGATGTGCTTCCAGCCGGTGTCAACATAGGACATTCAAGGGACGTGTCACAATAAATCATATAAATTATTATGCTCATAAAGGCCTCTTTTTTCATGTCCAAGTGGATTTGGTGAAACAGTTTTTTGGCTTCAAGAAAAGTAATGGTCATTGATTCGGACATATCATTCCTTACAACGGTCCAATGACTCTCATATTTTGAGGGTCAATAGCCAACTACATTTTCAACATTATATAATCAGGGACCTCAGTGTGTTTCGGCCGGCGTGTGGTCATAACTGAGGAAAAATTCTGGAGGATAGATTTTGGAGGATCAAAATTTTGTTCTTTCTTCTCTTTATTTTACATTTCATTGTATAGTAATGTATTCTACCTTATCTTTATTCACAATTTCCCTTACCATGGTGGCGTAAACTTTTGTGTGATTAGGGAAGTAGAGGTTTTCCATTTTTTATTTCATGAGTTCTTGCTATTAATGTTTTAAAATCCTTTTTTCTCTTCTGTGAATCAATTTCAATTTCTTAAAACTGTTTTTATTATCATGTAATATTGTATTTTATTTTATATTATGTTGTTTATTTATATTTGGTCAATGAAAATATCTACCCCCACTAGGTTCAGGATTATAAACAATGGAATAGACCAGGACTTAGTGGTGAAATACTTGGTGATCACCGGTACGTGTGTGAGTAGTAGTGACTGTTCATGATTGCTTGGGATAAAAAAGACCCAATTGGGAATTGCCAAAGATAATAGGTGGTATTCGCTACAACTCTATTACACATTGGAAGGAGATTAGACCAATATGAGGTTTTAGTATGTTTTATTCTCATATTTTTATTTGACCAAGGGAATGAGAATAAATGATTGTGGATTCTCACTTTTAATGATTTAGGAGAAGAGAATTGGGTAAAGTGAACTGTGATAGTATTTATATTTGAAAACCGACCCTAACCTGATCACCATTTCATATAAAAGATTTAAATCTCATCATTTGTCAATATGTTTTTAAATATTCACTTAATTTCTTTACTTTATTTAGTATATTTCTAGTATTTTCCAAATCAAACAAGTTCAAAAACTACATCACTTATTTATCTTATTTTATGTGACAAACACTATTGTTGAGCACTCCTCTCTGGAGAAAACCTAGGTAACCCACTATAATACTTTTTAACATAGGTAATATTTTTTTTTCCACACCACACAATATGAAGGTGTCAAAACTTACCATCATTTCCAGTGTGGTAGCGCCAATATTTATTTTCTTTTCTTTCATTTCTATTTTCATCTTTTTTCTTAAAAAATTTCATGACGCGAACCTCAAAAACTGAACCTTTACCCATATATCCTGAAATTGAATGAATTTTTTTTGAATAGACTTATAAACCTTAATTTTTAATTTGAATTTGAACATGTTCCCTTTGAAAACTCAAGTGAAACTTCTAGTGTTTACTCTGAGCCTGTCACTATGGATGAAAATCAAAACCAAACACTTGGAGACCTCTGTGCGCTACAATTTCTTAATCAAAACAATTAACATGCCATGCCAGTGTAACAAAATTATTTTTAAATGAAACCTAACATGATTCTTTTTCTCCCAAAGTTTCATGGTTTGGCAGGTGAAGATCAAAAACAAACACATTAAAGAGTTCACAAATGTTTTCTTAACTTTCATACCCAATGGAATTACTAAAGAGCAGGTAAAGTGGAAGGGATTTCCGTTTTCATAGGATAGAGCTCCTAAGTAGTGGTTGCACGGCCTAAAACTATGATACTTACATGACTGGAATGAGTTGGTAAGATGTTTCATGAAAACATTCCTGCCCACCTATTGAAGAACAACCATTCGAAAGGAAATCTACGCCACACGACAATCATCTGGAGAAACCCTTCATGAGTACTAGGAGAGATTTTAGAAGCTATATACCAGTTTTCCGCATAAATCCATTGAGGAACATCAATTTCTTCCATTCTTCTATCAATGACTACTGGATAATGACAGAAACCTTCTTGATGTATCATCTAGAGGTGCACTGATTTACAAGTCTCCAGAAGAAGCCAAGGGCATGATTGAGATGATTTCCCAGAACTCGCAGTAGTTTGGAACAAGAGATATTGGAACAAAAGTTATTAATGAGGTACGCACTTCTCGAAAATCACCCTTATTATAAACTAGGATTGAAGAGCTAACTAGTATGGTGAGACAGATGGCCTGGAAATAAGTGAGTGAACAACAAGCACTGACTAAGGTATGTGGTTTATTCTCAGCACCTGATCACTTTACTGACCAGCGTTCTGAAATACAGGGAATAGAAACATGTGTAAAAGCCTTTCAACCAAGGTAGTTCCATCAAAATCAAGGATGGAGATATCCTAACGAAGTCGAATATGGGTTTAGAAATCAGCAGAATCAAGGTAAACACTCGTACCAAAACCAGGTTTGAAACCAACCACCATTCCAGAATCAATTCCAGAACGCACCACCATTTCAACAAAAGCAGTCTTATAACCATCCTTCATACCAAAAACCACCCACTTTACAAAGACCCTATGATCAACCATCCACCATGTCACAACCTCCAATTCTGAGTTTGAGGGGTTGAAGGACACCGTTAGAGATTTTCCCAATAAGTTTGAATGTCTCATGGACTTTCTGCCTAAAAATTCTAGTAAACTCCCTACACAAACAATCCCAAAATTAAAAGAAAATGTTAGTATTATAAATACAAGATGTGTAAAAGCACTCCAACCACCATCCACCATTGAACCATGAAATAATAATACCTGATATGGGAGAGAATGATGTTAGAAATGATGATAATTCTATGAAAATGAATCTGAAAAGAAGATAAGAAATAGTAGGATTATAAGGATATGCCAAGAAAGAAGAATCATGAAACACCATTTCAAAGGAAACAAAGGGAGAAGAAATATATACCCCCACAATTTCCATCAAAGATGATTAAATCAAAGAGGATTCAAGAAGAAACACTACAAAAAGAAATTATGGACACCTTCCAGAATGTGGAAATCAACATACCTATGCTTGATGCACTCAAAAAAATTCCAATGAATGCCAAAAATTTTATGGATCTTTGCAATAAGAAGAGGAGACTTCAAAGAAAATGAGAAGATCAGTTTGGGAGGACATTTCTCAGCCTTTATCACATCACAATTTCCAACCAAATGTCAATATCCATGGATGTTTTCTCTTCCATGCACCATTGGTTCATTAAATTTCTCTAATGATTTGTGCAATTTAGGTGCATCAGTCAATGTATTTCCTCACTCACTATATACTTATTTGCAGATGGGAGACTTGAATACCACAAGAGTGTTGATCCATCTTGCAAATAGATCCACAGTTTTCCTAGAAAGAGTTCTGGAGGATGTCCTAGTAAAAGTCAAAGATCTTTTATTCCCTGCTGACTTTTATGTATTGAATATAGAAGATGATAGGATCCCAACACACTCACCCATCATTTTGGGAAGACCTTTCTTGAAAACGGCCAAAACCATCATCAATGTCAATGAAGGGAAACTTACCATGGAGTTTATAGACATCATTGTCCACTTTAATCTTTTTGAATCCATGTGGCACCCATCAGATGATCATTCACTCTTCACACTCTCCCATGAAGATGGTAAAGAACCAGTTGAATAATCGGGTATGTTTCATGAATTCTTATCATTAGGAGGGAATTTTTCCATTAAATATGTCACTGAATGTATGGATGCCCAAACTCCTGGAGATTCTGATTTCCTGTTGGAAGAAGAGGTAAAATCTGATTTCTTGGATAATTTGTTAAATGGTGATGAAGATGATATGATTTCTTGTGTGAAAGATGTCAAATCATTGCAATTAGGGAACCAAAATTTTGTTTCATCCCTTGTCCATCCCGCTGATCTAGAATTAAAACTACTCACCATTGATTTAAAATATGTTTACCTTATGGAGGGAGAGAAATTACTAGAAATAATTGAAAATAAACTATATGAAACTCAATAAAAATAATTTATTGAGATTTTGAGAGAGAATGTCCAAGAAATATGTTGGTTATTTGGTGATATCCTTTGAATAAACCCAAAAATTTTCTCACACAAAATTTTCCGTGAAGGAGATTCCAAACCTATTAGACAACCCCAAAGGAGGTTGAACCCCACCGTGATGGAGGTTGTGAAAAAAGATATTGAGAAGCTATTAGAAGTTGGGATCATCTATCCCATATCAGATTCACAATGGGTTATCCACATCCATTTAGTCCCAAAGAAAACTGGCCTAACCATTGGGAGGAATGAAAAGAATGAATTAATCCCTGTGAGAATTCAGAATATCTGGAGAGTGTGCATAGATTTTTGGAAGGTGAACTAGGTCCCTAAAAAAGATCATTTCCCTATCTCTTTCCTAGACTTGATGCTATAGAGATTGGCAGGGAGAACTCATTATTGATTTTTGGATGGATTTTTAGGTTATTTTAAGGTACCCATTTCTCCCAATGATAAAGAGAAGACTACCATTACTTTTCCTTTTGGTACGTTTGCATACCAAAGGATGGAATTTGGATTGTGTAATGCTCCAGGTACATTTCAAAGGTGCATGGTAAGTATATTTTATGATCATGTTGAAGATTTCATGGAGGTTTTCTTGGATGATTTCATAGTTTTTGGAAATTCATTTGACCATTGTTTGAAAAATCTGGAAAAAGTTCTGAAAAGTTCATTGAAAATAACCTTGTTTGGTATTTTGAAAAGTGCAATTTTATGGTTGAGAGAGGAATTGTTCTTGGTCATGTCATTTCATAGAAAGGAATTAAAGTTGTTAAATAAAAAATTGATGAGATAAATTCTTTGACTTACCCAACTTGTGTGAATCATGTTAGATCATTTTTAGGACATGTAGGATTATATAGGAGGTTTATCAAAGATTTTAGTAAGATTTATCTCTCTCTTTCTACATTACTTTTGAATGATTCTGATTTCAATTTCAATGTTTCATGTAGTGAAGCCTTTGATGACTTGAAAAGGAGATTGATTACACCACCAGTAATGCAGCCACCCGATTGGGAAGAACCATTCGAGCTGCATTGTGATGCTTCATACCAAGCTGTTGGATAAGTCCTTTCTCAGAGAATTGAGGGTAGGCCACAAGTCAATTCATATGCCTCAAAAACCTTATATGCGGCCCCATTAAACTAAACAACAATAGAAAAAGCGTTTTTAGAAGTTTTTTTTGATTTAGAAAGATTTAGATCATATCTGCTTGTAACTAAAGTCATTTTGTTTTCTGATCATGTTGCTCTTAGGTACATGATGAAGAAGGATGAATAAAAACCAAGGCTTGTGAGATAGATTCTATTATTATAGGAGTTTAACATATAAATCAATGATAATAAGGGATCTAAGAACGAAGTGGCTGATCAATTAAGTAGACTGCCTAACACTGCTGAAGTTGAAATTCCAGACAATGAACCACTAAATGATCGCCTTCCATGAGATCATTTGTACTTGATTTAAGGAGAAGTACCTTGGTATGCTGACTTGGTAAATTATTTGGTAACATCACAGGTCCCATATCCTTTAAATTATCACCAAATTTACAAATTGAAAGCTGAATCTAGATATTACATCTGGGATGATCCATTTCAATGGAATATTTTCAATGACCAAATGACAAGAAGATGATTGCCTAAGAATGAAATTGATTCTGTCTTTATGTTTTGTTACACATTAGCTTGTGGATGCCACTTTGGACCTCAAAGGACTGCAAGTAAGGTTTTAGAATCTAGACTTTATTGGCCAAAATTTTTCAAATATTCTCATGAATTTTGTAAACGGTGTGAAAAATGTCAATTTACAGGAAATATTTCAAAGAGACAAGAAATTCACAAAAATCCACTTAATTTTTTTGAAATATTTGAAGTTTGGGGGATTGATTTTATGGGCCTTTTCCCAATTTCACTTGGAAATTCTTATATTTTGCTTGCTGTTGATTATGTTTCCAAATGGGTGGAAGAAAAAGCCACCAGGACTGAAGATGCTAATATTGCTTGTGATTTGGTTAGGGATAACATATTTTGTGAGTTTGGAGTTCCCAGAGCCTTCAATTGTGATCGATGGACTCACTTTTGTAATAGGAGAATGGAGGCTTTGTTAAAAAAGTATGGGGTGCATCATAAAACATCAAATCCATATCATCCAAAGACTAATGGGCAAGATGAAGGGTTTAATAGGGAAATCAACGAAATTTTTGAAAATACTGTTAATCCAAATAGGAAGGATTGAAGCCAAATGATAGAAGACACATTAGGGTCTTACAAGACAGCCTACAAAACCCCAATTGGAATGAGTCCATATAGGATAATTTAGGGGAAAAGCAGTCACCTACATGTCGAATTGGAACACAAGGCATACTGGGCTGTGAGGAAGATCAATCTGGATCTAGAAAGTGCTGGAAAAGAATGAAGATTGTAGTTATAGGAGCTGGAAGAAATTAGAATGGAATCATTTGAGAATTATAGGATTTACAAAGAAATAACAAGAGTGGATCATGACAAGCTGATCCAACCAAAAGACTTCTATCCTTGAGACAGAGTGTTATTATTCAATTCAAGACTCAAGCTGATTCAAGGTATACTTTGTTCTACGTGGGAATGTACATTTATAGTCACTCATGTATATCCTTTTGGTGCTATGTAGATTGTGAAGGATGGAGCACATGATCCATTAACTATTAATGGGCATATGCTGAAGAAATTCCTTGGGACCATGCCATTAGAGCCAATGGAGGAGATCACACTCTTCCAACCTGTTTATAAAAAAAATACATCAGGTGGCACCTCTCCTTTACACTTTCTTTCTTGTTTTGATTCATTTTTTTCAAATATCATTACATGTTAAATCCATTGGAATGCATTTCGGACACTTCGTAATTTAATTGTGGGGGAGGGAACCTTTGTAGTTTGTGATTTTTATTGTTTGTATTCCTATTTTGACCTATTTTTTAAAAATTAAAAAATGGAGATTAATTTTCAAAATTTTGTGAGTTTTTGAAAATTTTTAGCATAAATGATTATCTTTTACATTTTTTAAACCCATGTTTATGGGAGAAATAATTTATTCCATGAAATTGAGCTTAAATGAATGTAGAAAATGGCATTGTTTCATGTTCAATCCTTAGGGATTTTCATGAAAACTACCCTGATTTTTTGAATCCCATGACACATATCATAGTCCTTATATTTGAAATCAAATTCTTGTGAGGATTCAGAACCTATTGTTTTTATATTCTATACATTCACCTCACTTCTTATGAGAACCAATCATGCTTGATTAAAACTAGATGTGGTTTATTCCAGTCAAAACGTGAGGGTTTGAGATACCTATGTTTTAAATGATTGAGGAATTTAGTTGGTCTTAAATACCCCTTTTCATGATAATCCTTTTTATAATGTCATTATTTTTACATTTAATTATTTTATCCCATAGAATCCATGAACATCCTGTTAGTTTATCCATATTGCAAGCCAAAATTCCCTATCCAACCTGCTCTTGAAGTGAAATTGCATGATATATTTGAACATAAGTGTTGGGGGAAGATGAATATTATTGTATTACCTTATTTGAGTCTTCTTAGGGTGAAAATAAAATGTTGAAGATATGTTATTGATGCTGAAAAAAAAATCATTCTTCTGAAAGCTGTGCCTTTTCTGGATCTTTGAGGATGAGAGAAGTTGTGCCTTTTTTGGAGCTTTAAAAAAATGTTATATTTGAGGAGATTGAAATGTTTTCTATAGAAATAATGAACTGTGTGAACATTACTTGATATTTAATTATTAAAGAGGTTCTTTTCTACTAAGGGGAGTGAAGAGGAGACCATACTTGTGTAAAAATTAGTGTAATGCAATTTTGCTTCAAATAGAGCCAAGCCCTCTTCATTCAGCATCATAATTTTCACATCTAAATCCTACCAACCTAATGCCACAAAACAAACATTAAAAGTCCTCATGATAAACATATGTCTTTGACTCACATCAGGTTGATATGTAGGAATTTATCAAGCCTATGGTGACCCTTGTATGAGTTTGGATGAGAAAGACATTGCTAAAAAATGAAATTTGTGTAATGAGAGATAATGAAAGTCAGGTAAGTGTTTTCTGTGCATGGGAGGATAAATGAAGATTAAATATATTGAATTATCTTAAATTAATAAATTGAAATAATTTTTTCTGAGGAGGCATGATATATTTTGTTTCTTGTTGTCAAATTGGTTGATCTCATGGATATTTTTTTGGAATTTTCTTTTATTTTATTTTGATTCTGACTTGTCCAGAAGTCCAAGTGATAAGTGTGGGGGAAATAATAGAGATAATATTTTCATTATTATTAATATATTTTTAAATGATTTAATCCCTCTAAATTATTAAATTTGATTATATTATTATCATTAATGTGTTTTTGGGTATTTTGGGATTAAATCTAAAAATGGGGTAATTTTGTAAAATCAACAGTTTTATATAGCTTCTATTTTTCCGGCATAACATTGATAATATTGGTCAAATTGAATTGAATTTTTTTATGCTTCATATGCTCGTGGGTTTCAAATTTTCCTTCTTGACCATGATGAAATTCAAAATTCAATGGTATACAAAAATCAATCAATTAGAGAACTCAATCTGGATGGCAGAATAGACCCCACCACATTAAATCTACAATATCTAATTCATCCAACATTATAATGATGTTCTTCTAGCTGGTTTCGATAGAGGACATTCAAAGGACGTCTTGAAATAAATCTTATAAAATATGAACCTCATCAATGCCACTTTTGGTCATGTCCGAGTGGAGTGGGTGAAAAAAAAATTCACTGCCAGAAAAGTAATGGTCATTGATTTGGCCATATTATTCTTTAAAAATGTTAAATGAATATCATATTTTTAGGGTAGATAGACAACATCATTTACAACATTCTATAAGAATGGACCTCTATGAGTTTCGGCTGGATGGTTGTCATAACATAGTAATCATTATGAATAATAGATTCTGGAGGATCAAATTTATGTTCTTTCTTTTCATTGTTTTACACTTCTTAGTATTGTAATGTATGCTTCTTTCAACTTATTAAAAATTACCCTTACTATGGTGGGGTAATGTTATATTTGATTGGGGTAGGAGAGGTTATCCATTTTGTATCTCACGAGTTCTTTCTATTAATGTTTTAAAATACTCTTTTCTCTTCTATGAATCAATTTCAATTTATTATAACAGTTTTTATTATAATGTACCATTGTATCTGATTTTTGATTCTGTTATTTATTTATATTTGGTCAATTATCAATATCTCCATCCACTTGGTTCTGGTTTATAAATGATGGAATAGACCAGGATGTCGTGGTTAAATACTCGGTGATCACCGGTACGTGTGTGAGGAGTAGTGAATGTTCTTGATTGTTTTGGATAAACAGTACTTGATTGGTAATTGACTAAGATAATTATCGGTATTTGCTACAACTCTATTACACACTGGAAGGATATTAGACTTATATGATGTTTTATTAAGGTTTATTCTCAAATTTTTATTTGACCAAGGGAATGAGATGAAATTATTGTGGATTCTCACTCTTAACGATTTAGCAGAAGAGAATTGGGTAAAGTGACCTATGATAGAATTAAAATTGGAAATCTGACCATAACCTGAACACCATTTCATATCATTGATTTAAATCAAATCATTTTTCAATTTGTTTTTAAACTTTCAATTAATTGATTGACATTATTTAGTTCCTTTCTTTTATTTTCCAAATTAAACAATTTCATGAACAACATCACTTATTTCTCTTATTTTATGTGACAAACACTGTTGTTGAGCACTCCTCTATGGAGACATCCAAGGTAATCTATTATAATACATTTTAACTTAGGTTATATTTTTTTCCACACCCCATGATAGGAATGTGTAAATTATATCCCATAGAAAAATCATCATCTTCAAATATTAGTATGAATATCATCTTTAATAGTAGAATAATTACTAATGATAATCATATATGAATTATTATGTATAACATTTCATTGTCACATTAAATATTATATATCCCCATTGAAATCTTGTAAAATTATATATGAAGTGGAAATTGACACCTAATATATTTTATCATCATTTTAATCTTACAATTTCATTTTGTAAAACTAGCATGTCATAGTCAGATCATCTTAGTAATTTTTCAAATTTCATTTTTGAAAGATCGTAGGAATTACATTTATAGTTTTATGTAAAGTAATAAATATTATATATAAACTCTATACATCTTATAACATCAAAAACTATCTTCAAACATAGTTCAATTCTTCACAACTCATTTTCAAACATCCTAATATATTTCAAATATATTTATTATTGACAATATATATTGATAAACAATACAAAACCATTATCTATGGGATTGGAAATGAGAAACATTGCCCCATATATTCTTCCTCAGTGCATCATATACCACATTTCTTTTCCCAGAAATATAATAGATCCAATATTTATATTCATTTAATAATTATGCTTATCTACACTAATTTAATTTCAAATACTGTATAGATAAGATATTCCACATGCACTTATGACCATTGAAATATATAATGTGAAATTTGATGTTGTCATTACACAAAAAATATAGATAAAATAAAAAGACTAATGTCAATGTAATTAGTTTTATAAATACACACAAGATTAAATAAAAATTGATGCACACAATATTTAATATATTTCTTCTACTCCAACACACTACCCTGAGAAAGACAAGAGGCGTAAACAAAATTAAAAAATCACCCCATCCTCAATAAAATGATGAACAAGACCACTAATATTCTTTTCATTTAAATACTAAAATGTTTCCTTATACTAATATATCCCCAAAAAACAATGATCCTATCTAATTGATGTTTTAAATGATTCCACAATTTTAGAAAACAATTATTTGAAACTCTTGTAATTTCTTACTAAACTAAGGGGTCTACAAGCCTTCATATAGAAATTGTCTTTTACAAAACTAGAAATATGATCTATACCAACGGTTTTGGGAAAACCATTGGTAAAGGACACTTATTTGGACCTATACCAATGGTTTTCCCAAAACCATTGGTATAGGTCACTTATATGAACCTATACCAACGGTTTTTGACAAACTGTTTGTATAGGGGGACTTATGTCACGACCCGTCCTCGGGGCCCGTGCCGTGACTACCCCAAGCCCGCCTTCCATAGGCCAGGGGCTGGCGACTAGCACCAAGGCGTAAAATCCCAGTAAACAGGGAAGGCATTGCCTTTATAAGTAACAACCACACAGAGTCAGCAAGCGGAAAGTAAAGTGCAGAAAAGTAAAGGGGGCCGGAATACAAGCCCAACTGTAAAGTACAACTGAAAAAGTAAAGAACAGCAACTGAAGAAAAGACGGCGGCCTCGTGTCGTCCACTGGCAATCCCACCTGAAGGGTGGGTACAGATAGCCTCCAGGCTCCACGGGTCCCGCCGTCCGCTCCGAGCACGTCCCGCCCAGTGGTCCACCTCCGGGTACCGTCCCGCTCTGCAAGCCTCAGCTAAGGTCAACGCTGTCCGTCGTCTGCAACCAACACAACGTAGTGCGGGCAAAGCCCGTGCAGGGGTGAGTATAAGCTACTCAGTAGGGACCCCGAGACCCCTGAAGGTCTCTCAAATCCACAAAGGATAAACCACGAAGAAAAGTACAATCACGAAGTAACAACCGACACTGCTTAGGTATATGCCCATACATATACCTAAGTCATCAATTTAAATACACTCCAACCTCCGAGCCCAAGTACAACTCAGTCCACGCAGGAAAGTATACGTATTCCACATAGGAAAGCAAATATAATCCACACAGGATTGCACAACACAATCCACACAGGAAAACAACAGGTTTCAGCTCACACAGGTATACTTCTTCAAGGACGATAAAGATGATCACTGATCCATCTAAGTCGTCGGACCCACGAAGGATCGATAGGTAACTAACCCCCGCAGAAGACCCACACAGGATCGGGCTCACACAGAACCTGTAGGCGCTGGCTCACACAGAACCGCTGAGCGCAAGGACCCACACAGGATCGGGCTCACACAGAACCTGTAGCACTGATCCACGTAGGATCGCTGAGTGCTGTAGTCGTCGTCGTCAAATCCACACAGGATCTCTGTACTGTCGTCGCCAAATCCACACAGGATCTCTGTACTGTCGTCGTCAAATCCACACAGGATCTCTGTACTGTCGTCGTCAAATCCACACAGGATCTCTGTACTGTCGTCGTCAAATCCACACAGGATCTCTGTACTGTCGTCGTCGCAGTCACAGTAGCAGTCGTAGCAGTAGAACAGTCGCAGCCAGCACTAGGGTTCCCGCACACAGCAAGCTCGTACGGAGGGTCCGCTCCACGAGCCGAGAGGCTGATACATCAACTGTCACGAAGACCGAAGTTGATGTATCCAAAAGTTCCGTATCGCCAACAGGAACTCAACGCAACAGACGGCGCGTCGATCGGACGCCCGGTCTGAGAGTTATTGGCATTTTCGTCTCCGGGGCCCGGTTGGTTTTTAAGGCAAAACCAACCCGACCGAACTCCACCTGCGTCCAAACCTCGGGCGGAGTATGCCAAAAGATCCGTCTCACTAAGAGGAACACTACGCGACTGACGTCACGTCAATCGGACGTCCGTAGCTCAAGATATGAGCGTTTCCGCTCCGAAGGCCCGGTTGGTTTCGTGAACGAACCAACCCGGCCGAACTCAAAGTAAACCAAAACCTTGAGTGCGATATACCGAAACGACCGTCTCGATCCAAGGATCGCGTTGCCACAGACGGTTCGTCATTCGGAGGTCCGAGGCTCAAGTTATGAGCCAAAAACTGAAACTGGTCCGAAACGGGGGGTCCGGGTCCGGGCCGACCCGGCCCGACCCCCCCCCCCCCCCTCTGGACGGCGCGGCGGCCGGCGGCGGCGGACGGCGGCGGCGGACGGCGGCGGACGGCGGCGGCGGCTGGCCGCGTGGCGGCGGCGGCGGGCCGCGTGGCGGCGGGCGGCGGCGCGGCGGCGGGCCGCGTGGCGGCGGCGGCGGGCCGCGTGGCGGCGGCGGGCCGCGTGGCGGTGGCGGCTGGCGGGCCGCGTAGCGGCGGCGGCTGGCGGACCGCGCTGGCGGCGGGGTGCCGCGGCGCATGCGGGAGGCACGCGGGGCTAAGCCCCGCGTTTTTGTCAAAACGGCACGGCTTTAAGCCGTGCCTTGTAAAAGAAACGGCCCCCGCGGGGGCCGGCTGAATAAAACCGGGGGGGCTTTGCCCCCCCTCCTTAAATGAACCGCCCCCCTCATTAAGAGGGGGGTCTTGAAGGTCCGGCCGGGGGTTTAATCCCCCGGTTTTTATGACATCCGGCCGGCCCGCTGGCCGGCCGGTTTTTACCAACGGGACCGGAATTTCCGGTCCCGCCCTCGACTTCCGACGCCGGCGGCACGGCCGCCGGTCTTTCCTTCCGCCGCGGCCCGGAACCGGCCGCGGTCTCCTCGTCTCACCGCGGCCCGGAACCGGCCGCGGTGTTCGTCGTCCGGCGCGGTGCGACGGCACCGCGCCCCCTTTCGCCGTGCCATGAATTCTTCCAACGCGGCGCGACGGCGTCGCGTTCTTGAAGACTCTCCTCGGCGTAGCGCGACGGCGTTGCGGAAGATTATAAGCATGTTCATCCGCGTGGTGCGACGGCACCACGCCTCTTGCTTCCACCCGCATGAATAAAACGAGAACTAAGGAGGGGGGGTTCGGCCGTGTTCTTGCGGTCCGACCCCCCTCACGTTAAATAATAACATAACTAAAGAATAACCGAAAGCCACACATTTAGTCATGCTAAAAATCCATGATTCAAGAATGGAATAAAAATAAACAATAAATAACATCCCCTACCTCGGGTTTAAGATTCAAAGGTTCGGCTACGCTCCGCGGAAGACGGCGTCGCGGAGGTCGGGTGTCGCGGAAGCCGTTCGTCAAATCCGATGACGAAGGGATGCGTTCGAAGAGACACGTCGTTGGCGGATCTTCGTTTGTCGACGAAGAAGGTCCGATGAGGGGGCGACGTTCCCTTTTTTTTAAGACACCGAGGACGAAGAAGAGAGGCGTCGTTCTTCGTCGGAGTTTGAGAGATCTTCGTTCTTCGTCAGAGCTTGAAGATGAAGAGGAGCTCTCAAAAAGTTTTCAAGGGAATAAACAACAACCCTTAAACAAATAAGATTGCATCTTATTTTATTAACACATAACTCAAAAGAATTTCAAATGTTTGAAATTCAAAAGAGTTTAACTCCCCAAAATTAAATTAAGTAACTTAAGTCATAAAAGAGGGGGGTTAAGTATGTTGAGAGAATTTGAAAAGAAAAGGGGTTCGTGTGGGCCCCACCACACTTAATCCTCCCAAGGGAGGTTAAGTGGGTGTGGGTCCCACTTCCAACCACCTTTGATAGGTTTTTAAATAAGTTAAAATAAAATTTGTATTACACAACTTTTATTTAACTTAACTGAAAAACCCCAAAACGTAACTCTCAACCCGCAACAAACGCAACTCCCGAAAAGGTCTCATTAAGCGAATATCGGCGCTGCGAGTTCATCGGTGCCCTCGGATTTCAATTCCGAGCACCGGATCAAAAGTTAGGAATTCCCGCTCGTTCGTTCACTGAACGTACCCGAGCCAAACTTCGGAAATTAATTCCGGGCACTCCGGGCCTCGGAATCAGGTGCCGTCTGAAACCGCGCTCTTGTAAAATTCTAAAGAAAATTAAGAAAAAATTTTCCTTGAATTTTACGGGTCTTTACATTACTCCCACCTCAGGGCTTTACGTCCCCGTAAAGCTACATCAAAAACTAGGGAAACAAAAAGAGGATACTGAGCACGCATCTGAGCCTCCCGCTCCCATGTGCTCTCCTGGAGATTCCTGTGCCGCCATCTGTTGCGCACAAGAGGAATCGATCGCCCATGTAGGACCCGCTCCTGGAGGACATGGACCTCCTCTGACGTGGCCCGGACCATCTCCGGTCCCACCAGAGCTGCAAGATTTCTCTTTTGCCAAAAAGAGAAATCTGGTCTCATCCCCTGGATGAACCACATTCTTTGCCTAAAACAGTCAATCCTAACATGGATGATACTAATCCATACTAAGGATGACGTCGTAAGGCCTCGACGCTACTACTAAGAGATTCAACCGTTACTCTCGCCTCCAAGGGTTGAGTCACACTGTCGGCATCAGTGTGTGGTAACTGGGCCACCTCCAGTAGATGTCTCACAAGTGAGGGTCAAGTCAACAGTCAACTGGAACCTCTTAGTAACATCACAAAGAAGACAGGAACGAAAACATCACAAGGTATGCGTCTTTTATTATTGCAGCTCGTAATACAAGACGCTACACAAAAGCAACAAGGAACCAGAAGTACAAGGATGTAACCACTAGTTCTGCTCCTGTCCATCGGCTCCCAGAGCTCCATGATCGAAGGCCTCGGCTGCCTGAAGCTGAGCTCTCCCCTGCGGTCGGGTGGGCCTCCTGGTGGTGGTGGTGGTAGAGCCTCAAAGCGTCGTCCACCACCTGTTGTTCGGCCAGCTCCTCTGCCTCGTCCGCCTCCTTCCTGCAGACCGCCACGGTCGAACCTCTGCCTCTGCCTAGGTGGTTCCTCAACCGTCTGCTGCTCCTCCGCATGGCGGGTCGGGCAGTCACGAGCCATGTGGCCCTGCCCGCCGCACGAGTAGCACTGCCTGCCTCTCGGAAGACTGGCTCCGCGCTGTGTGCCCCGCACTGCTGAGCCAGTGCCCTGAGATCGTCGGCCTGAAGGTCTGGTCTGTCTGGACCCCTGAGTCATCCGTCGACTGCCTGCTGCAGATGACTCTGCCACGTGCCGCCCTGCGGTGGGTCGCTGTGCTGGTGTAGACTCAGCAAGGAAGCTCTCGATCAGAAGTGCCCGCTCCAGTACTCCTGTCTGAGTCGGTATGCTGAGGGAGATCAGCGATGCCCTGATCTCGTGTCTCAAACCCTGCTCGAAGGTCCGGGCCCGGAAGAATGGATCCCGTACCATGTCGGTCGAGTAGCGCGAGAGATCGGTAAACCTCGCCGAGTACTGGGCGACCGTCATGCTGCCCTGCCGCAGCTGTAGAAGCTCCTGGATGCGCACCGCTCGAAGGGTGGCCGGGACGAACTCAGAGCGGAAGAGGCTCTCGAAGTCCGTCCAGAGTAGAGATGCCTCATCGTGCACCTGGAGCATCAAGCTCCACCATCGTCCAGCTGCTGCGTGTAGTAGGCTCGCAGCGAGGATCACCATGAGGTCTGCTGGTGTCCTCACTAGCCTAAACACTCGAACCACTGCCTCCAGCCAGTCCTCTGCTGCCTGGGGATCCGTCTCCCCGCGAAACCTGGGCGGTCGCTGGTGCTGAAACTCATGCAGTGCGCTGAGGCGACGTGCATCGTCAGCGGCTGCTGCTGGAAGCATCGGGGGCTCGGCGGGTAAAGCTACCGCCGGTGCCACTACTGGAAAAGGGCCCTGCACCGAGGCCTCGTCGCTCGGGGGGCTGTCGTCTCGCTCGACTCTCGGAACCCTAGCTGGCTGCCGTCGTGGGGCCATCCTGAAAAGGAAACAGGTGCGCCACGGTTAGAACAGTATACCTGGTGAGCTGAATTAAGTAATCACAAAGAAAACTTGAGACTTTCATAAAGCAGAACAGTATACCCGGTGAGCTGACACAAGTAATCACAAAGAAAACTTTGAAACACACACGCAATCAATGTTTTCGTGCATTAAGTCGGAAATCAGAAGTCAGGGTCCTGGTGTACGGATACGTCGGCCGCCGCACCAACACTGGACTCCCTGGACTGATAACCACACTCAATACGCTAAACATTATTGCTTCACATAGAAAAGATCAGAGTTCGCGGTAGAACCGAACTCCTCTGATACCAATTTGTCACGACCCGTCCTCGGGGCCCGTGCCGTGACTACCCCAAGCCCGCCTTCCATAGGCCAGGGGCTGGCGACTAGCACCAAGGCGTAAAATCCCAGTAAACAGGGAAGGCATTGCCTTTATAAGTAACAACCACACAGAGTCAGCAAGCGGAAAGTAAAGTGCAGAAAAGTAAAGGGGGCCGGAATACAAGCCCAACTGTAAAGTACAACTGAAAAAGTAAAGAACAGCAACTGAAGAAAAGACGGCGGCCTCGTGTCGTCCACTGGCAATCCCACCTGAAGGGTGGGTACAGATAGCCTCCAGGCTCCACGGGTCCCGCCGTCCGCTCCGAGCACGTCCCGCCCAGTGGTCCACCTCCGGGTACCGTCCCGCTCTGCAAGCCTCAGCTAAGGTCAACGCTGTCCGTCGTCTGCAACCAACACAACGTAGTGCGGGCAAAGCCCGTGCAGGGGTGAGTATAAGCTACTCAGTAGGGACCCCGAGACCCCTGAAGGTCTCTCAAATCCACAAAGGATAAACCACGAAGAAAAGTACAATCACGAAGTAACAACCGACACTGCTTAGGTATATGCCCATACATATACCTAAGTCATCAATTTAAATACACTCCAACCTCCGAGCCCAAGTACAACTCAGTCCACGCAGGAAAGTATACGTATTCCACATAGGAAAGCAAATATAATCCACACAGGATTGCACAACACAATCCACACAGGAAAACAACAGGTTTCAGCTCACACAGGTATACTTCTTCAAGGACGATAAAGATGATCACTGATCCATCTAAGTCGTCGGACCCACGAAGGATCGATAGGTAACTAACCCCCGCAGAAGACCCACACAGGATCGGGCTCACACAGAACCTGTAGGCGCTGGCTCACACAGAACCGCTGAGCGCAAGGACCCACACAGGATCGGGCTCACACAGAACCTGTAGCACTGATCCACGTAGGATCGCTGAGTGCTGTAGTCGTCGTCGTCAAATCCACACAGGATCTCTGTACTGTCGTCGCCAAATCCACACAGGATCTCTGTACTGTCGTCGTCAAATCCACACAGGATCTCTGTACTGTCGTCGTCAAATCCACACAGGATCTCTGTACTGTCGTCGTCAAATCCACACAGGATCTCTGTACTGTCGTCGTCGCAGTCACAGTAGCAGTCGTAGCAGTAGAACAGTCGCAGCCAGCACTAGGGTTCCCGCACACAGCAAGCTCGTACGGAGGGTCCGCTCCACGAGCCGAGAGGCTGATACATCAACTGTCACGAAGACCGAAGTTGATGTATCCAAAAGTTCCGTATCGCCAACAGGAACTCAACGCAACAGACGGCGCGTCGATCGGACGCCCGGTCTGAGAGTTATTGGCATTTTCGTCTCCGGGGCCCGGTTGGTTTTTAAGGCAAAACCAACCCGACCGAACTCCACCTGCGTCCAAACCTCGGGCGGAGTATGCCAAAAGATCCGTCTCACTAAGAGGAACACTACGCGACTGACGTCACGTCAATCGGACGTCCGTAGCTCAAGATATGAGCGTTTCCACTCCGAAGGCCCGGTTGGTTTCGTGAACGAACCAACCCGGCCGAACTCAAAGTAAACCAAAACCTTGAGTGCGATATACCGAAACGACCGTCTCGATCCAAGGATCGCGTTGCCACAGACGGTTCGTCATTCGGAGGTCCGAGGCTCAAGTTATGAGCCAAAAACTGAAACTGGTCCGAAACGGGGGGTCCGGGTCCGGGCCGACCCGGCCCGACCCCCCCCCCCCCCTCTGGACGGTGCGGCGGCCGGCGGCGGCGGACGGCGACGGCGGACGGCGGCGGACGGCGGCGGCGGCTGGCCGCGTGGCGGCGGCGGCGGGCCGCGTGGCGGCGGGCGGCGGCGCGGCGGCGGGCCGCGTGGCGGCGGCGGCGGGCCGCGTGGCGGCGGCGGGCCGCGGGGCGGTGGCGGCTGGCGGGCCGCGTAGCGGCGGCGGCTGGCGGACCGCGCTGGCGGCGGGGTGCCGCGGCGCATGCGGGAGGCACGCGGGGCTAAGCCCCGCGTTTTTGTCAAAACGGCACGGCTTTAAGCCGTGCCTTGTAAAAGAAACGGCCCCCGCGGGGGCCGGCTGAATAAAACCGGGGGGGCTTTGCCCCCCCCTCCTTAAATGAACCGCCCCCCTCATTAAGAGGGGGGTCTTGAAGGTCCGGCCGGGGGTTTAATCCCCCGGTTTTTATGACATCCGGCCGGCCCGCTGGCCGGCCGGTTTTTACCAACGGGACCGGAATTTCCGGTCCCGCCCTCGACTTCCGACGCCGGCGGCACGGCCGCCGGTCTTTCCTTCCGCCGCGGCCCGGAACCGGCCGCGGTCTCCTCGTCTCACCGCGGCCCGGAACCGGCCGCGGTGTTCGTCGTCCGGCGCGGTGCGACGGCACCGCGCCCCCTTTCGCCGTGCCATGAATTCTTCCAACGCGGCGCGACGGCGTCGCGTTCTTGAAGACTCTCCTCGGCGTAGCGCGACGGCGTTGCGGAAGATTATAAGCATGTTCATCCGCGTGGTGCGACGGCACCACGCCTCTTGCTTCCACCCGCATGAATAAAACGAGAACTAAGGAGGGGGGGTTCGGCCGTGTTCTTGCGGTCCGACCCCCCTCACGTTAAATAATAACATAACTAAAGAATAACCGAAAGCCACACATTTAGTCATGCTAAAAATCCATGATTCAAGAATGGAATAAAAATAAACAATAAATAACATCCCCTACCTCGGGTTTAAGATTCAAAGGTTCGGCTACGCTCCGCGGAAGACGGCGTCGCGGAGGTCGGGTGTCGCGGAAGCCGTTCGTCAAATCCGATGACGAAGGGATGCGTTCGAAGAGACACGTCGTTGGCAGATCTTCGTTTGTCGACGAAGAAGGTCCGATGAGGGGGCGACGTTCCCTTTTTTTTAAGACACCGAGGACGAAGAAGAGAGGCGTCGTTCTTCGTCGGAGTTTGAGAGATCTTCGTTCTTCGTCAGAGCTTGAAGATGAAGAGGAGCTCTCAAAAAGTTTTCAAGGGAATAAACAACAACCCTTAAACAAATAAGATTGCATCTTATTTTATTAACACATAACTCAAAAGAATTTCAAATGTTTGAAATTCAAAAGAGTTTAACTCCCCAAAATTAAATTAAGTAACTTAAGTCATAAAAGAGGGGGGTTAAGTATGTTGAGAGAATTTGAAAAGAAAAGGGGTTCGTGTGGGCCCCACCACACTTAATCCTCCCAAGGGAGGTTAAGTGGGTGTGGGTCCCACTTCCAACCACCTTTGATAGGTTTTTAAATAAGTTAAAATAAAATTTGTATTACACAACTTTTATTTAACTTAACTGAAAAACCCCAAAACGTAACTCTCAACCCGCAACAAACGCAACTCCCGAAAAGGTCTCATTAAGCGAATATCGGCGCTGCGAGTTCATCGGTGCCCTCGGATTTCAATTCCGAGCACCGGATCAAAAGTTAGGAATTCCCGCTCGTTCGTTCACTGAACGTACCCGAGCCAAACTTCGGAAATTAATTCCGGGCACTCCGGGCCTCGGAATCAGGTGCCGTCTGAAACCGCGCTCTTGTAAAATTCTAAAGAAAATTAAGAAAAAATTTTCCTTGAATTTTACGGGTCTTTACAACTTAAACCAATGGCTTAGCCAAAACCATTGGTATAGGTCCATTATAGAGACCATATACCAACTGTTTGGCCAAACCGTTGGTATATGTCCCCCCTATAACAACAGTTTCTCCAAAACCATTAGTATATGTCCCAAAATGAAAGAACCTATACCAACGTTTCTCGAAACCGTTGGTAGAGGTCTATACCAACGGTTCTCAAAACCTTTGGTATAGGTCTATAACAACGGTTCTCAATACCATTGGTATAGGTACATGTATTTTTAATTTTATAATCTTAAAGAGGAAACTAAATAAATAAAAATTTAAAATAATTATGATAATACATATATATATATATATGAAATTATGTTCACAAAAGTAAGTTAGGTTAGTGGTTAGGTCGTTCATTCACAAATGGGAGGTGCTGGGATCAAAACCAAACAGATGATTATTTTTTTAATTATATATACCAATGGTTTTATGTAACCAATGGTATAGATTTTCATATAAATTATACCAACGGTTTTTCCCAAAACCATTGGTATAGACCTATCCTCCGGGCTTACTTGGCAACTATGCTCCAAACCGTTGGTATAGGGTATTTTTCCAATAGTGATACCAAATGAAAAATCAATTAAATCTCTAATTGGTTGATAGTTATACTATATTTATACCCAACATATCTATGTAAATACACCTCTCTCATCAAAAACCTATAATTTAATAGCTTCCTATTTAGCTTGTGCCATGAAAAAGTGTCTAAAATTAATTCAAAGACTTCACATGATCTTCCTCTATTTTTTTTAATAAACCTAGATTTCATCAATGAACATCATCATAGACTGACACATGAACTCATAAAAAACTATGTTCATCAACCCCAAGAAACTTTTGTTGTATTTATAACTCCAAAATAATTAATTGTGAACCAGAAATTCCTATATAAATATATGAATAAGGACTTTCTAAAATTTTCACATGTCACCCATATTTGATGATATTCTAACAACTACTAATTCTAATAAATACAACTATATATATTAATTTAGAAATAAAATTAATCAATAATTTAGAGTGGATAATCGTTCTTTTTCACCACATGGTCTAATCGTCAAAAAATACATATACACCTACAATCTATCAGAAGCCTCTTTTACAAAAAAACATCAAATTACTCCATAGATATACTCTTTTTGAGTTAAAAACATTCTATTGTATATTATCAATCATTCTATTCTTATTCCTTATTTCAAAAAGTTCTGTCCTATAAGGTGTTATTTAAATTAGAGAGTATCTAGTTTTAAACTATTTTCCAAATAGAATATCTTGTAGAGGGGGTAGTGTCACAACCTATTTTGGAAAGACATCTTGAAAATAATTCAATGATTTTGGAAAATCATTCATATGTACATCCACTAAAATCATGATATTATGAGATATGTTAAATATGTTTGAATGTAATTTGATAATCCCACTCACTAATAAAAATCAAACTCTCATATTTCATGCTTTATAAAACCACCATCCTAAAATAAAAATGTGTGAAATAACACAGAATGTAAAATAAATCAATACTGTGGATGAAATTTTGTGGTGATATTTGGGTAAAGAATAATTATATCATTAAGTAATACCACCCCAAAGGCTAACTCAAATGATTGGAACACCATTACCAAACTAAGATGACCACTAACTAGCGTAGAAAACACCAATGATGTAGAAATTCTAAATACCTTAAGCACCAAATATCATAGTAATTCAAGTCCAATGATTGTGTCTGAATATATTTTTCATAAAATTATAAACCATTGTAGAATAAGAAATAATAGTACCTAAAATGATTATGAGTCCTCCTTATTCTGAAAAACCCATCATATACAATTGGATAAATGTTGAGTCTCCTCCCCACTATCCCTGTTGAAATCCACAAAATTTTCAACACAATGATTAAGATCCATATAAATGAGAAATATGTCATCATTGTACTCTATCAGTAATTTCATGAAATTGTAATACAAGGGTATGAGGGTAAGGCTATTTATAAAAAGTTATAGGAGGTAATTGTTGTTAAAATTATTGAGGCCTATCGACTACCACATTTCCAACTCCACATTAACCATTGAGAAAGGATATACATATTCTATATTAGTGTCCCTATTATCTATAAAAATAATACACTATTTTTTTGTTTTTTTAAAATCTGCAGAATAACCAAATCTAGAGGAATTGACGAATCAAGAATAACAAAAACTCTTAATAGGTCAAAATATGAACATCCCTAACAAATGATAACCATTATCCAAAAATCCTTACTTTTAAAAAATGACTAGGATTTTCCTATTTATGAAAATATAGATATATTAGAGGTAATTTTAAATAACCATATCCTTCATATTCACCATGATATATATTAGTAACAAGAAAATAAAAAACTAATTCTGAATCTATGATAAAATATCATCCAAAAAATACCATGCCCAACCTTATCATCTAAATATGATTGGAGTAAAAATAAATGAAGTTAAAAAATATACATTAACTTCAAGAAAATTGTTGTTCCCCTATATAATGGTTAAAAAATCCTTGAAAAAAACACATTCATTATCAAATATAAGAACTCTTGATAGAACTAAATCCTAAATATCTCTACTATTACCTCTCACTCAATATATTTACCATCATAAAAGTGTCCAACTATATCAATCCATGATTCTAAATAATATAACCACTAAATTAATATAATTATCCATACTCAAATGAGTAATACAAAATTCTATATCAATAAAATTTATCAATCTATCAATATACCGATACAAGTAAAATCAATCATATTTTGAAAGACTCCTCCTTTGAAAATATTGTAAACTCTTCCTCTCTAACTCATCCTCCTCAGGATTAACTTTTATATGAACAATATAAATATATATATCTATACATCACCAACATAAACTACATGAGATCATTTATAACTTTCCATATATACAATAATTATATAGAACTCTCAACCCTATAATATAGATTAAATTTTATGTATTTTAAATTAATTCATTATAATTTCTCAACTTTTCCCATTTAAAATATATGTATAATTAACTATGATTCATGTTCTACACCTATATCACTTACCCAAATCAGTATGTTCTCAATTATACATGTTCAACAGCCTATGAAATTCCTTACAATAGATCTTAATGTCTAATCTACATCCTATATAGTCTCCCTAAATTATTCCACATGTTAATCATGAATAAAATATTACACTACCAATCCGAATTAAATCTTGACTAATTCCATCTCCACACTCTATTCTAGAAAAACCAAATCTCTGATACCTTCCAATAATAACACATTCCCATTAGAAACCCTATTATATTAGTAGAAAATTTTATTTTCCCCATTTAATAACTCTTCCAATAGTCCATGAATTGGATACTACCATTATTGGTATATAACATGTAAAATGAAAGGAATTACCCTCTTCAGCCATAAGAATAAAAGAGAAAATAATTAAATTCAAATACTATGAATATTACCAAACCAAAATATAAAAAAATGTATTATAAATCATGTAATTCCATACACAATAAAATATATCTCGTAAGATAATATGATAAATAACAACTCCTAAAGCGGAACTCTCATACAAAATTTACTAGTCATTATGTCACTAGATAATATGGTTTAATCCAATCATTGAATCTATCCTAAAAGTTTATAAGAAATTATTCCAAAAGTATAGGTGAGAATACTTATATACATAGTTGGTTCATCCATGAAAATTTTCATGTTAATGTTAATTAATCATACAAAATCTCTAATAATTAAGTAGTGAAACCAACTCGTGTCCCATACAAAGTCATCTATAGAACATATCACAACATGAAAACTCCACAAATTCATATATAATAATAAAAGTTTAAATAATAGAAATATAACAATTGACGTACCCCAAACCCACGTCCCTACTGGTCTAGTCTCCCTCACTTCCCAATGGTAGATGTCGCAGAAATCCCACACCTTCCAATATCTATATAACATAACTACATTCCACATTTGTATACCATGGTCATACAATGTATATGTATACTATAATAAAATACCATATCCACATACCATAAAAATATTACAGATACAAGTCTACCATATTCCATAACTACTACTACTCCTACATGACCACACTACAACCAATTGGTAGTGTGAGAGAGCGGGTAGTTATCCACCGATATCTCCCATATTCAATATGTTTTGGATTTACCTAGAATCTAAGCCCTAATATGGGTATTATATATGCTAAATGACTCAGGTGGTGGTTCCTAAGAAATAAAAAACATATAATGATATAAATAATAACACAAAATCCAATCTCCGGGTCTATTTATTATCATAACACCTTTAAAACTACAATTCATTATGACATGAAAATTTATACACTATAATTGATACTATCAATTTGTGTAAAAAAACTGACATTATATCCACATGAAGCTATAAAAAACATATCCTTCATCCTATTTTCTATTTGAATTCAATTTCCATAATATTTATCACTGATTATATAAATATAAACTCATATCATTATCATAACAACAATTAATCAAATTTCAATTTCAGCTTAATTTATTGTGATATCATTTTTCATATCTATTACTATATATATGATATATTAATCATAAATTTAATAATACCGTGAAGTCATTTCAATCACTTATCACAAACATTTATACAAAAATCATTTTTTTTCTTCTAAAATTAGACTAATTCCATCTTTTTACTCAAAGAGAAAATAAAGGATGCATAAATCATGTCATCAAAAGTAAAAAAAAGAAGAGAATATAAATCAATTACTTCAAATGAATCTCAAATCATTACGTTATAATAATTATTAAACTCTACCTTAAAACAATTTGATAACTACAATGACACTCCAAAAAAACAGTTAATTACTATTGTCACATTAATAGTATTTAATGATCGCACAACCACCACCTTCATTGTCCCTCTAAATATAATAAATAAATAATTATAGTAAAATGTAATGAAGAATATAACCTTAGTTAATGATGAATCGATATCACAAGGCTAATAACTCATTGATACATCAATGAAACCCAATCCCCTATGAAATATCTTCTCTCTCACCTTGGGTGTGAATAAATAATAATAATCTAAATAATGAAATATAAGAACAGAAATTTATTTATAAATATCAGGTGGCCAAAACATATTTTTGGTCTCTAAACAGCATTTTTGGATTATCTTAATAAAAAATTATCTAATAACTATAATGCTATAAATTTTTTATTATTATATATTTCATTATTCATTTTCTTTTATAAAATGTGACATTATTTAAAATAATAGGTGATCATAAAATCATAATGTTTTTCCATAAATTCCTCATTCAACCCAAAAGACTATAATAAAAAAGTTCCCCATAGAAAATACCATTTTTAAAATCAGTACTTCATCCCAGACATGTTTTTACTCTCTATTTTGATCTACGATTCCACTAAAATTCATCCCGAAATCAAGATATATTGAAAATAAATTATCAAAACACATGTCATGGTGAAAAACTAAAACCTAGGTTCATCCCAAAAATAGATAACATCAACTCCAACACCCCTCCCCAAAAACAATGATCACTCCAACATTAGATGTTCAAAACAAAAAATTAATCTTAATCGCATGGTGTATTAAGGAATCATCCATGACTTCTTTTCTCCAAAAATAAAATTCATAGATGAACTCATATAACTAACTGCCAAACATTATTTTATAATCATAAACTACAAAAAAAATAAAGAAATGAAAAATGTAAATTCTTTTATAAATATATTTTAAACAAAATTACGTTATAATAGGAATTTAATATTATAATATATTGGTAAATTAATGTATTTATTAAAATTTTAATTTCCCAAGGATTAAGCATACTCTTAGTATCCTCATAGAATTAATATTTTCAATAAAATGAAATTTTATTCCATATAATATTTTTTTTAGGAAATAAAATATATTTTATTTATATGAATACATAATGTATAAATTCAACATCGACAGTAGATATAAAATTTTTATTTTCTACTGATATATTCATGAAAATTATGTCCATGTTCATTAAAATATACAATATATTGGTGGTGGTAACTCTATCTATTTTATGAAAATATATAACATCAATAAAAAAACTTTTCAACTTGAAAAAAATAAATTAATTGCCTTATTTTTTCAATAAACAAATTTACAATATATCATAGAAAACAATATATTTTAAATTAGATACAATTTAAATAATTTATTTAACATCGTGTAAAAAATTTTGTAGTTCATCAAATTCCTTGATGCAGAAAACCTTAAAATAATAATATGAATGAAAATACCTAGATTTAGCCATAAATTGAACAACATTTTTAACCATATTATATATACAAAAATTATAATATATCTGGTAAATTTCATATACCATTCAAAATATAAGTATTAACATCTATAAAATTAATGCCTAATATAGACATTCCAAGAATGTTCTAATACACATTAAATTATTCAATGAAATTACATTACCCATATCTAATCATTCCATAATGGAAACAATTTTCATCCTCGAATATTCCAATATTATGTTTTATTAACCAAGGATTTTTATTTCTCCCAATGATGTTCTATCTTAAATTTCTACCTATTTAAATTGTCATCGGGGAACTATAGTTGAGATCTCACATGTCTTACTCAAATATCATTAATATATTAATATTATCTGGTAAAGTATATTAAAACTATTAATATAATAATTAATAATTTTATTTTTAATATATTTTTTAAAATGAATATAGAATAATGATTGTATATTGATATAGATTTAATAGAGACCATATCTTATCTAAATCAATGATTTAGTGAATTATATTGATAACATAAGTATAGGTTGATGTTAATTTATTTATTTTTTATTTAACTTATACATATAAAATATCATACCTCTCAATCCAATTTTTTTCTAATATGAACTTTTTAGGTTATTTATCATCCCAAATTCATCAATGTACTCACGTTTTCTTTTAACATAGGATTCATGAACCCAACCATGATATTGGATGCATAATGTGAATAATTATTATTCTTAAATTAAGTATATGTATATAATGGCCCATAATTACATATAGATATTAATTTAATACTGAATAATATTTATTACATAACATAACAAAAACCATTCTAAGACCATATAGGTTTTCTATCTTCATAAACTGGGAATCATAAACAATTGGTTCATAAAACACCTATATTGTATCCTTCTTATTTACTCATTTTTAGACTCCTTTTTGTCATATCTTCCTTAATAACATTCTTCATGACCTAGGAGAAAGAAACATATAAAACGGTGAAATCAAAATATTAGTAAGGGTAAAAATGTAAATATCAATAATTTCAGAATAATAAGAATATAACATTTGAAAATCTAACCCTGTATATAAAAGATCATATTATTAAGTCATGGGATAACTCATAATATTGAAATGTAATCCCAATATTCATAAAATAAGTCAAGAAATTTTCTGGAATATTCACATAACCATGTAAAATAATTCCATATTAGCCACGTCTCCTTACCATGTCCATCAAAGAAGACAATGTCAATTACTGAACCGAGTTCACTCCTTGGTCTAGTCCTGTATTACTAAACTAGATTAAAATTTCATTCCAATCATATATATCTCATGAGATATAAATATTTACTAAATTCATTGAAGTTATATATATGTACATCCCATTTCATAATTAAATCATTCAAATATGTTCCAAAAAAATATACTATTCACCATAGCATAAACCATGGAACAATAAATGGGTTTCTTAAACATCACTCCATCATAACATAATCCATATAAGATAAATGGATTTCCTAAAAATAATCCATCATAGGATCAATATATTCAAAGTAAAAATAATGATAGAAACATAATCCTATATCATCATTGAAGGAAAATAATTTTGATAAAATAATGGATCATAATTCCCATGGAAAATATCATTTATTATTTGAAAAAGTTTTCTTTCCTAAAAATGACACACAATTTTAGAATAAATATTTTTATGTGAAAATAAAATTTTTTGATTATAGGGTATGATTCATGGAAATAATTCATTTTGAATGAATAAAAATATTCTCATGTCATACAAGTTAAAAGACATTCTACTCGTACTTTCGCTAGAAATGTCAAAAAGTACCTTGTACTGAAAATGATAAAAGATTCCATTCATACCAGTTAGTACAAATTCCCCAATGGGTAAAATTTAATTTAAAAAATTATATAAGGATATAAATAATACTTTAAAACACATATTTTAGAATCAGTGATGTGGTTGATTAATATACCCCCAGTAAATACTTATGATCAAATATTCTTAGATTAAAATGGGATTTGAAAAGTTATCCCTTACCTTAGGTATGATATTCTTTGTATGTATATGAACCTCTTTTATAATGATTTAAATAATTTTAATGATTTATTATAGAATAATTATCAATTTTATTATATCATTTATTATCATATTTTCATCTATTTGTCAGTAACATTTCATTGTTACACATCATTTGGGTATTAACAGCTTTATGTTCTTATGCATGATTAGTCGAATAATTTATTATTATTATTTTTAGGTTATAGTTATATCATTTACAGAATGATATTAGTATAATATATATAATATTTATTCATTGAATTCAATTATATAATCATGATTTGATGAGGACTAGGTTGAAGGAATCACATCGCACCATGGATACGGAAAGAAGTACGTATACACGAGCGATGATATCATTACCATAATTTTTTAATGGTATTGAAGTTGATGGTGTATAGAATTTCAGAATATATATAATTTTATATTAATCATATTTATAAATTTATTAATTCTGTCATTATAACCATCCATGTAAGATGGTGGTGAAGAACATATCACACCACGATGTGGAGATGGTAAGTCGTACGTAAGAACTCATTGTGATTTTATTTTTCATTGGATGGGTAGAAGATTGAATATGGTTATTTAAAAATAATAATAACCTCTTAGTATTTAATTAATTTTGGATTTATTACTTTATAATGGGACAATGCATGAGGTGGACATATAAGAAGATACAAGTTTGAATGAATCGGTAAATGATATTACATATTCTTCGATGTGTCTCCTCTAAATATCCTCAAAGAGCACTAGAGTTAGATTTTGAATAAATCAATGACCACTAGAATTTTTCTTGTGAATTTTATAGAGTAAAGGTAGGGGATGGTCGATCTCAAAGGCTAAAAATGATGTTAAGAGTTGAGGGAGGAAGTTCCCTTTAAAAATTGATGTGAGGGGAACTTTTAGGAACATAAAAAATAGAAATTTAAAATAAACCCAAACACAACATAAAAACCTATTAAATGTACCAATTTAAAATATTTGATGAGATAGGGTTGTAATCTCTTCAACACATAAATTATATACAGGATTTTATGTCAATTTAAGCATAATCATTTTAATTAGCACTTAGTTATTATATTTGATTTTTAACGTGGTAACAAATATTTCAATATTAAAAGGGTGGAATATTTATTTATTAGAAATTAAATATACCATAAATTAATACTTTAGAACATTTTACACCATATTATAATTATTATTTATTTTAAAAAAAATTATTATTTTTAAATTATTTATGAAAACCTAATTTTTACAAAATATCAACAGTGTAAATTTTGAAACAATTTATTTCATGGGTTTTTTAAAAGATAAAAATAATAAATGAACCAATATCCAAATATTTTATTATATCCTTAATGGTTTAATGTAATCCAGAAAATTCATATTGTATTATAATTGTCCCAAATTATATTTATTAAAAAATTATTAACATTTATTTGATATCTTTTTTAATAATATAATTAAAAACTCAATTATATGATATACATTTTTGTTGATTAAAAATTAAAAATATAATAATATGATGAATAAAAAGTTATTATATTTAATAGGACTACTTTTGAAATTATTTATATTAAGAAAAACCCTATATTAAAAATTTTATACCCTTTTAAAACATGAAAGTGAAAAATTTATATCCACATTAAATAAAATTATATAAGTGTCATAATCTCTTATATATGCCTCAAATGGTCAGAAATGAGACACATGGATTATTATGGTCAATATATACTTTTAAATAAGGTTTGGTCAAGTGTTTGTTCCTTTTAATGGTTATTACTATTTTAATAAATAAATTTTTCTATTTCTAATCAATTAATTAATTCTTCATCATCCAAGAATAAGTCTTTAAATTAATTAATTATATCAAAAAAATTTAAAAAAATTCATTATAAATGAAAACAATTTTTATTTAAAATTACTATTTATTATAAAATTTATCTTATTTATATCCTTATATTATAAATAATTCAATTATTAATCTTAGAGTTGGGAATTTTTTACTTTTCATTAAATAATATATATAAAATGTTCTAATCTAATCCCGGTGGGTTCTAATGGACTCAATTTCATCCCAAGTATGTTTTAGTGATATTTATGATCATCCAATTATATTAATACAAGTGTTAGGGTAATTTTATAATATTAATTTTACACTTAATTATAAGATTTACCAATTTAGCATGTTAATAAAATTTATCAAAGTTATTATTCATATTGAAAAAACATAAATTAAAGATATTTAAATATTTTGACCTACTGATTCAAAATATGGAATCGATATTTCAATGTTCCAAACTCAGAATATGTGGTTAATTATTTTATGATTAATGTCTCTTTTGAAATATAAAAACAATATGTAAAAGTAAAAATACTGCCAAATATAGAAATTTATTTACATGTGAATTTAATTTAAAATTAATTCCAATGACCTAAATTATATTAAATGATAAAAATAGATTCTATTTATAATTTAAAAGAATTAAATAATATAATTTAACTACATAAATTATTACAATGAAAAGTTATTTGCTATTAAAATTTCAAGTAATTTCATTATTCATAAAAAATCAAAGTTATTTGAAAAATATAAAAAATTCATCTAATGTAAATTTTTTATCTCGTACCAAAATAAAAATTTCATGCTTTCATATAAAAAATTTTAATGCATCAAAATTTTAATTTAAAAGAGGTTCGCCAAACAAAGGTGTTAAAATATCCTTTTAAAATAGGTTTCCATACATCAAATAGGGTTTTATTCATACCCTATGACTAAAATATCTACTGGATGAATATAAAAAAAATTTATTAGGTATATAAAACATGTATATCTCATTAATTTCATTTCCAAAAGAAATTCACTAAAAAATAAAAATGTCAATTTATATTTTTCATTAATAATTGATCGCCAATGAATTCATAATGCATTTTCATAAGTTAGTTATAATTATTACTACTAACCTAACGGCTATTCAATGAAGGTAATTTTATAATAAGGGTGTATCATGGTTTGTTTAAACTAATGATTTCATGTAAAGAAATCTACTGATGAATAAAAATTATTGAAATAAACTATTTCATAAAAACATCTAAGTGTCACAATTTACGCCCCTTAAACTGAATTTTAACCCTTAAATTCGTTACATAGAAACAAAAATATGAGGATAACTCTCCCTCATTATATCCTAATGTTCCCATGTAGGTTCATCAAATTGGTGGTTCCCCTACAAAAAATTTAACATGCAAGGGTTCTTGTTTAGTAAAACATTTTCTTACGATCCAAAATCTCTATCGTTTGTTCTTAATAAGATAGATCATGGTCTAGTAGTTCTACCTTAGAGATTATAACATTTAAATTAATATGTATATAATTTATTATGGGAGATTTATAGAACACATCATGGACTTGAGAAAAATTTGGTGGAAGCGCCAATCAGAAAGCTACCTTCAAAACACGATCCTGAATTTCAAAATGATTGATATACATAGGGCTTAACTTTCCCTATATTAAAAATCTCATTACAATCTTCCAAGAAGATATTCGTAGTAAAACCTTATCACCCACATCAAACTATGTGTCTTTTCTTCAGTTTACAACATTGCATTTTTGTCGACTATGAGCTATTATTCAGTTTTGTTGAATAGATATGATCTTTTCTACCACTTTATAAAAACGATCAGGTCCTAATAAGTTTCTTTCCCCATATTCATCCAAGTAAGTTAGATTTATGCCCATTTTTTCATAGAGGGGTTCATTAAGAGACATCTAAATACTATAGTGAAATCAATTAATGTATGAAAATTCATTCAATGGTAGGTGTTGATCCCTGAATCCTTTGAAATACAAATTGAAATCAGACAACATGTCTTCTGTAGTATGAATTTTCCTCTCAGATTGACCGTCAATATAAGGATGAAAAGTAGTGCTGAAACATAACTTTGTATCTAGAGAACACCGAAGACTTCCCTGGAACATTGAGATAACCCTCAGATTCTGATCATATATAATAAAAAGTGGTACTCCATGAAATCTTACCACTTAATTTACATATATCCTAGAAAACGGATCAAGTTTGAAATCCTCTATAGTAGTTAGGAAGTGTGATGAATTCTTAAGGTGGTCAACTATTAACCATATTGAATTATGGCCTATGGATGTTTTGAAATGTCCGACAATAAATTCCATATTGATGTTTTCCCATTTTGATTCTGGTATGGGAAATGGTTGTAACATCCCCTTATACTTCTGCCTCTTAGCCATAACTTACTGACAAACCAAACATCGAGAGACATATACATTGAAATATCTTATCATTCCATACAACATGAAATATTCTTCCAGGTCCGTATACATATATTCACTTCCATGGGGAATATAGAATGAAGAACTATGAGCCTCATTTAATAGTTCCTTCTTTAATTCTGGTATGGGAGGAAAAAACCATATTCTTAAAGCATATTATTTTATCATAATTATGGTTGAATTCAGGAACATTTATCTCCTTCTTTTGTAGCACTACATCTTTCTTCTTCACCTACTTAATCTTCACTTGTATAGATAGTTAAACATTCATTTGACATAAAAGTATTTCCCCCCTTCCTTTAAAATTTTAAGATCCATTCTTTTCAAATCGATAAATATTGGATATTTTTTATCCTCGGCATGGATAGGCTAGCATGATCTTATCTACTCAATGATTTTTCCACCTTTTTCTCATTCCTATGGTGGTAATGAATTCATGAGTCCTAATATTTAAACCACGCCAACCATCTTCTTTACCACATATTTATCTCCTGTTGTGTGAAAATATACTTTAATCTTTTATGATCAGTAAAAATAACACACATTTCATAATAATGATAATGCCTCCATATCATTAATGAAAAGATTACTTAAGATAACTCCAAATCATGAGTTGGGTAATTTTTATTAGTAATTTTCAACTTTAATGAGGTAAAATCTATCACCATATAATTTTTCATGAGAAAACATCCCGACCCATTCTTGGATTTATCACCATAGATCATGATCCTTTCTCCATTAAAAGTCATTGTGAGCATAGGTGCACTTGATCACCTTCTTTTTAGCTCATTGAAATTCTCTTTACATTCCTCCATCCAAATGAGCATAACTCTATTCCAAGTCAACATGGTGAGTGGATAAGATAATCATGAAAAATCATTCACATAATGTCACAAATATCCATACAAACCAAGAAAACAATAGATATCAGTTACTATTTTTAGTCTTAGCCAACCGTCAACAACTTTTTTTGGAAGGATCCATAGATATCCCATATCTTTTGATTATGTGACAAGAAAATGAATCCTTCTAAAGACAAAATTCACAATTTGTATATTTCGCATAAATATTCTCATTTATCAGGGTCTTCAATACAATTATCATGTGGTCATTATGTTCTTAATTTCCCTTCAAATAAAAAAAAATATCATCTATAAAGCCTACAAAAAAATTGATCTAGATAGTCTGTAAAGACATAATTCATTATATCCATTAAGATAGCATGGGAATTAATAGGACAAAAAGGCATCACTATAAATTCATAGTGTCTTTACCTTTTACGGAATGTTTTCATTGTTATATCTGCCTTTTGACTGTTAATTGATGATATCCTGAATAAAGATCAATCTTGGAAAAGTATTGAGCTTCGTGTAGTTGATCAAATAAGTCATCAATATAGAGAAGATGATATTTTTTCTTGAAATTGATGTTGTTAAGATCTCAATAATCAATGAAGATCCTCATTGATCCATATTTCTTCTTAAAAAACTAGAGAGGTTCTTCGAAAGGGGATGCACTAGGGTGTATGAACCACTTATCATGATTCCCTTCGAGTTTCTTCTTCAATTTCTACAACTCAATTTGGTCCATTCTATAAGGTGTCTTCAAAATAGGAATAGCACCCGGTATGAGTTCTATAGAAAACTCAACATCACGATTCGGTGGAAGACCTAGAAATTTCATCAGAAATAAATCATCAAAAATCTTATAGAATGTGTGTATTCTTAATTGTGAGTTTCTCCCTAACCAGTTGACATAAATAAAATTCATTTAAAGAAATCAGGACCCATTGAATGAAATAAATTACTACTGTAATGTTATATTCATTATTTCATCAATATATGATCATAGATTGATCTATAATATGAAATTATACTTCCCTACCTTGGAAATTGATATGAGCTCCATACAGAGGAATTAAAACCATGATATAAATAATTTCATATTCCACTACAAAAAGTATCACAAGTTTTTCAAGAATCAAATTCCCACCAAAATCAATCGGAGAAGAATTATAAATATTTGACGTGAAAATTGTGCCATTAGGAGTTGTCACAGTAAACACAATTTATAACTGTTTATGTAACATGATGGTACCCTTTAAAAAATCATCTGAAATAAAAGAGTTGTCGGATCTAGAATCAAATAAAAATTCACTACGTTATAGTGGGTGGTAAGTATACCTTTCACAACATCATTATCATACTCCACAGCATCAAAATTAATTTCATGTGACTTTACTTTTTATTTAGCCTTAAGAGTTTACTAACGTCGACCACCGTTAATAACCATTAGATTGTGGAATTGATTGGCATAATTCCCCAATTCCTTTAACCTATTGCTTTGTTTTGCAGGAGGTGAATTCTAGGTATCCTTTTCTCTATTCACATCATTAGACATATTTATCCCATCACATCAGCATTCAACTACCCGATGGACTTCTTTTACAAACATAAAACATTTACCATTCCCTTTAATACAATTACTTCAATGTTTCTTTACACACTTTGAGCACAAATATAATATTTTTTTTATTTTCACTATGGTCATTATATTTTTCATTGAATTATATTATTCTCTTCTTAACAGACCCATATGACAGTTCGGTTACAGCAATCTCTATCTCAAACTGGAAAGCACATCAAAGAATTTCCTTGTAGTTATTGAAGAACCTTATGGAAAATTCCCTACATAGACTTGGGTTTTAGCCATTAAATAATTGATAAATTTTACTCATAGGTTAGATAGTAATTCCATAAAGGTACCTTAGATGTATTGTAAAATTTTCTTCATAGGTACCAGTGGATTCATTTTCATTTTTCTTAATTTCAAGGAACTCCTTCTCCAACTTTGTTCAAAGAATAAAAGGAATGACTTATTGAAAAACTATTTTTGTACCTTATCCCATTATATAGACTCAATTTCATATCTTCACCTCATAGTCATGATAAGATTCCACTATTGATCAACTTCACCTTCCAAATGATATACTTCTATGATGACTTTATCATGTTCAGAACATTGTAGAACATAAAATATCTTTTCAGTGGTACTGATCCATTGCTCATCCACTAATAAATCAGAAGACCCACTGAATGAAGTTGGACACTACCTCATAAAAGATTCAGTAGAATGTCTATCCCTCACTTTATCATTTTGATGTTTGGTATGATTCATTTTCTTTGAATGATTTGTGAGAATGGATAAAAGAATATTCATTCCATCTCCAACAACATTTGGTTTCTCGGGTGGAGAATAATTGCATTTCCCTTTGCATTCAGCATTAACCTGGGTTTTTTGGGTTTTATCCATTGACTAAAACAAAGAAACATAGTGTGAGAAACAGTAATCATAATTGGAAAACCACATGAATCTATAACAGAATTTAAATATAAGACAGTTTAGGTTTTATCCTAGGTTATTCATGAACATCTCTAAAACACATGGATAGGATTTTAACCTATACTTAGAGATATCCATAGTGTTTTTACTAAGGTTCTCTCATCCTAGTTTCTAATGGATATTTATACCTTTTCTATTATACCAAAAATAAAATCCCTTAAATTACACATATATATATATCACATAAAAGTTGAAGATTATTTATTACGTAACATAACAAAAACTATAACAGGATCGTATAGGTTTAGTGTCTTTAGAAAATGGGATACATAAACAATTAGTAGAGAAAACATATTCATTGTCTCGTGCATATTTCATCATATCTAGAATCATTTTTGACATATCTTACATAATACCCTTCTTCATGACCTATGTAAATGAATCATATGAAAGGGTGAGATCAAATTATCAGTAAGGGTAGACAAGGGAAATATCCATCATATCATATTCATAAGAACACAACATTTTAAAATATTTTCCTTCATATAAAAGATCATAATATCATGTCATTTGATAAATCATAAATGATCAATGTAATCCCAATGGAAATAAAACAAGGCTTGAAATTTCATGGAATACACACATAAGAATAGAAAATCAATTCATATTAGTCAAGGCTCATGGTCAAGACCATCATAATAGAAATTTCTATTATAGAGCCGAGTTCACACCTCGTTCCAGTCTTGTATTACTGAAAAAGATTTACTTGTCCTTTCAGTCATTTCTTTCTCATTAGATATTAATCATTACCCAATTCATTTGAGGGATATATAGGTATCACCCTTCTCATAATGAAATCTTTTTTTCTGGCTCCACAAAACATAAACCATTCACCATAGCATAACCCAGGAAATAAAAAATATCATTTTCTTAAACATCATTCCACCGTAATAAAATCCTTATAACATAAACGGATTTCGTAAAAAAAATATATCATCGACACAATAAAATCAATGTAATAATCGGGATTGAAACATAAGCATATTTCATCATAGATGGAAAATAATTTTGATAAAACACTTGAGCTTAATTCCTAAGGAAAATATCATTTCTTCATCAAAACCATTTTCCATCCTAAAAAAGCAACACAATATTAGAAGAAATATTTTTTCTGTGAAAATAAACTTATAATAATTTAGGGTAATCTTAAAGGAAATAATTAATTATGAAAGAATAAAAATATTTTCTTTCCAAACAAGTTAAAAATCATTCTTCTCATACTTTTACCTGAAAATTCAAATAGTACCTCTTTCTAAAAAAGACAAAACATTCCATTCATACCATTTAGTACAAATTCAAAATTAGGTAAAATTGACATTAAATAATTATATATGGATATAAATAATATTTTAAAATATAGATTAAAAAATAATGGACATGGATGATAAATATACTAGAGTAAATATTTAAGAATAAACAATCTAAAATAAAAATGAGATTTCCAAAGTTATCACATACCTTAGGTCTAATATGATTCGTATATATCTAAAACTCTTGTATAATTATTTAAAAAAATTTACTGTTTTATTCTAGAATCATAATAATTATTATGATAACATTTATGATCATATTATCATCCATTGGTTAGTAACATTTCATTTTTATTTTTTATTCAGGTATTAACTGGTATATGTTATTATGCATGTTTTGTCGAATAAGTTCTTAAACCTATTTTTTATTATAGTTATATTATTTGAATCAGGGTATTATTATAATATATATCATATTTATTCACAAAAGAAATTTATATAATCCGAGAATAATAAAAATTGTTTAGAATGAATCACATCTCACCATAGGGACGGTAGGCCGAATGTATGCACGAGGGACAATATCTTTCCCATAATTATGAATGGTATTGAAGTGGATGGTGTACATTATCTCAGAATAAATATAATTTTAAATTAATCTTATTTATATTTTTTTATTAATTTGATCATTATACCCATTCATTTAAGGAAGTGGTGAAAAATGGATTGCATCACGACATGGAGATGGTAAGTCGTACTTATGCACATATGGTGATTTCATTTTTCATATGATGGGTATAAGGTGGACTATAGTTGTATCATAATCATAAAAACATCTCAGTATATACATAATACTAGAGTTATTGAATTATAATGAAACAACTCACGAGGAGGAAGTATAATAATAATAAAGTTTGAATTAATTGGTAAATGATATTACCTCTTCTTCAACATGCCTCATCTAAATCTTCTTTTAGAGCACTAGAGTTGGTTTTTTGAAGAAGACCAGGACCTTAAGAATGTTTCTGGGGAAGTTGATATTAGAAATGGTCCGGTTATTTTCGAGCATGAAGGCTCATAATGAAGTGAATATATGAGGTAGGAAGTTCCCTTTTATAATTGAGGTGAGTGGAACTTTTGAAATCAAAAAATATATTAGTTTTTAATAAAATCAAACCCCACATAAATAAATTTAAAATGACCCAATTTCAAATATGACATGATATATGTTTGTAATATGTTTATAAACTAAATTTTATACATGTTTTTATCTATGTTTATTCATTATAATTTAAATTAACACTTAGTAATTATATTTATTTTTTAACTAGGGTAACAAATATTTCAATATTAAAAGGGTAAAATATTTACATATTTGAATTCAATTATAAAATAAATTAATAAATTATAATATTTTAGACAATATAATAATTATTTTATATTTTTAAAAAGTTTCATGATATTCAAATAATTTATGAAAACCTTATTTTGGAAAAATATCAGTAGTGTCAATTTTGACACAATTCATTTCATGGATTTATAAAAAGTATAAAAATAAGAAGTGAACCCCGATAATTTTTTTTATTATATACCTAAATTGATAATTTAGTCTACAAAATTCATCTGAAATAAAAATTATACCAAATTATATTTATTAACATATTTTTAATAACATTAATTTGAACTCTTCGTAAGTAAAATAATTACTACCTCAATTTATTGTAATTATTTAATACATTTATTTATTGAAAAAAAAATATAAATAAAATAATATGACGAATATAAATCCATTATCATTAACAAGAATACATGTAGTCAAATTTATCTTCTCAAAAACCAAACATTAAAAATGATATAATATTTAAAAACATGAAAATAAGATATTTATCATCACTATAAATAATATAATATAAGTGTCATAATCAATTATATTAGCCTCAAAAGTGTCAATATGCCGATATTTTGAATGTTATGGTTGATGTATACTCGACCAATAATTTTTGGTCAAGTGTTTCAGAATTTTGATGGTTATTAATATTTCAATAAAGACCATCTTATTTATTTTTCGTCAATTAATTAATTCTTCATCATCCAATTATATGTTGTTAAGGTAATTATTTATTTCCAAAAAATTAAAAATAAATTTTCATGATAAATAAAAACATTTAAGATTTCATGTTATTATTACTAAACTAATGTATCTTATATATAGCAATATATTGAAAATAAATTAATTATTATTGTTTTAGTGAGACGTATTTCACATTTCATGAAGTAAAATAAATTAAATATCCTAATCTCATCCTAGTGGGTTATAATGGATGGAATTTTTACCAAAATATGTTTTGATAAAAATTATAATAATTAAATTATATTAATTCATGGGTTAGTGTAAATATATAATATTATTTTCACCCTTAATTACCCAATTTTCCCTTTTACTATGTTAGTAAAATTTACTTATGTTACTATTCATATTGCCCAAAAAATAAAATAAATCTATTTACATAATTTAGACCTAGTGATTCCAAATATGGAATCCATTTTTTAAAATTCTAAACATAGAAGTTGCAAAAAGTAATTTAATATTATTCTTGTTGTTGAAATGAGAAATTGAATTTTAAAAGTTAAAATATTGCACAAGATTTAAATGTTTTTACATCCGAATTTAATATAAAATTAATTTCAATGACCTTAATTATAATAAATGGTAATAATATATTATTTTTATATTTTAAAACCATTCAATAATATAATTTAACTATATAAATTATTTCAATGAAAAAAAAATTATTTTAAATTAATATTTTGTGTATTTTTACTATTCATTAAAACATTAAAGTTATCAGAAGAATATCATAAATTCTACCAAATTAAATTTTTATATCCCTCTTTAAAATAAAATGTTTATTTTGTGATTTAAAAATTATTAATGTGTCAAAATATTAATTTGAAAGGGGTTTTACAATCATAATTGTAAAACAAATGTTTTAAAAAAAAGTGGTTTTTATACATCAAATAAGGTTTTATTCATGCCCTCTAACTAAAATATTAATTAGACGAATTTATAAAATATTTTTATTTTAATGTTTGGGGCCGAAGACTCATTTTATTAATAAAAGAAATGCAAGGACCTCTTTTTACTGGTTATAGGGAGACCCATTACATAACTCGAAGGCCGAGTGGGCATGTATCCCATTACATAGCCCGAAAACACAAATATTTGGCCCAATGCCTATTATGTGAATTGTACCCCGACTGCTACAGTACCTACCACTGCTACAGTTCCCTACTACTACTATTGTCCCTATTGATCAACAGTATAACCAATGCTATAGTGCACTACAGTACTGCTACAGACCTGCTCCCAAGTGGTTTCGAACCCCCTTTTTCATGTAGGATTATGGGGTACCTACCAATAAGCCAAACCGAAACTACATAAAAAATATTTCATTAGGTATATAACACATTTATATATAATTAACTTCATTAGGAAAATCTAATCACTCAAAATATATATATTTATTCAGATTTTTCATAAATAGTTGATGGCTAATAAATTCACATTGCCTTTTCATATGTTAGTTTTAATTATTCCAGCTGACCTAACAACTAAATATTAATGGTAATTTTATAATAAGGGTATCTCATAGTTCATTTAAAATCAATATTTCATTATAAGAACACAACTAAAGAATAAATATTATTTAAATAAAATCTTTCATAAATACATCCAAGTGTTACAATGGATCAAAAAAATTAAAGCTAAACTATTTGTTTATTATGGAATTGATTATTCAAAGGCATAAATTTATTATTATAAATTAAGAAATATTATTTTGTTACTATACAAGTCAAGTATATTTCAACTAGTAATCTTCTACAATAAAAATACTTTTCCTAAAGATAATTTTAAAGATGATTCCATTTTTAAAAAAAAACATAAAATGAGTACGAGGTTTTACAATCATCTAAGAATCAATTTTATTAAATCCATTCCCACTAATATGGTGAACCCTTAAATAATATATATATTAGGGATAATATCGATATTTCAATAACCTTTGAGTCATATTAGTGTTTATCTCATCACATAGAAATTTAAGTAGTCCATCATGTCATTAATATCATACATGACTTTTAGTTAAGTGGAAAACTCATTGCCTAAATCCATCATTGGAATTATCATAAATCCATTCAAATGGAAAATTAATCTTATTAGTTTTAATCAATAAATTTAAACCATGATACTTCGCGATATATTGGATCTTAATCCTTTTAGGTTCCCCCATATTTTTCATTCCATCCATAACTAATCAAATATCACCAAACATTGGTATTTCTTATCTATTTTGATGATGAAGGCCTTTATAAGTGTTAATATTAGGAGGAATAAAACTATTAATTATTTTAATGGATTTTAACATCTCACCATATTATCTAATGTATTACATAAATGTATGCATTCTTCTAATTATTTTAGTATTGTATCTTATTCCTTCAATAATAAATATATGATAAACATATTAAAGTATAAAACTTTGTTACAACTATATATATTTCATAAAAATTTAAAAACTAAATAAAATTTATTTTCACATATCAAAATTGATCCCTTTCATAATTTACATGAATCCATTACTTATAAACATATAAAATCATTTAATACTAAAATCCCATAAGAGAAATTATAGTGAGATAGCTAGACAAAAAAACTATTTTTTAAATCAATTTTGAGTTCTAAGAAAATTAAGTATACAGAACCAAGGTACCACATTATATAGGAAAATATGATAGGGATATAATAATTCATTAAAAACACATAATACATTATAAATATATATCATAAACAACCTTTATTATCATTATTATAACCAAATAACAAATATTATTTTTGGTTTAATGTAACTTAATAATAGGTCACACATAATAAGTGACTTCTTATATGAATTTTATGTGTCACTAACAACCCCAATGGGATCCCCTCATATACCAGTAGTAAATATTAGAGTGATCCCCCAAGTCCAATCTCTAATAGGCCCCAAGTTGGTGACTCATTCCAATGGTATACAATATTAATATTGGGGTAATTACACTAATATATCACAAAAATGAAATAATAAATCCCAAAATTAATAAAATAATAATGAAAAATTAAGTTATCATGATAAGTCAAGAATAATAAAATTTTAGACAAGTATCAAAAATTAATACCAAAATAAAATCCATCGATAGCACCTACAACCACGGATCCATGATTTAAGCATGTAATTTCTGTCTTGATCTCCAAACACTTCTTGGAAACATGAAAAATATTTTTTATATATAAGGGTGATCACACATATATTTTTAATAAGATAACCCTCACAAAAACTTATGTGAATTTGGAATAAACATGCAAATGATTCATTGAAAATATAATAAAATTTCAAAGAACCTATCATCTCAATGACCACCCAGCCTCACTAATTCCAAATAATAATATTTCCCATACAAGTGTAATAAAATCGTATTGAATAGTTAGAATGTAGATTACTCTACAACATTTCAAAATAATTTTTTCTCTATATCATCCTAAGAAACATCCTAGAACTCCCATCACTCCTAGATCCATACAATCACACTAATCAGGCCACACCTAATGTGAGTTAGACTGCATCCCAACCACACCTATCCCGTTCAGGGTTTAATGTTCTGATTAACAATAGTATCAACCAAATATATAAATAAATAAATTTTTAAATCACTTATACACATCTCAAAAACAAATTATATATCATGTATAATGGGTTATTATGAACATTATGGATGTCAACCTCTTGAACTCCACTTAGAATGCATGACCCCTTCTCTATATATTCAAAAACAATATCCCAAAACCCTCTCATCAATCACACCATCATCCATTGACCATTATATTCATACCATATATTGAAGAAATAGAGAGAGAATAATAGGGTTAGTCTTCCATCTGCTCCGTTATCAACATAGATGTGTGTGAAGACACCTATAACCCACAACATTTGGGTAGCTGTAATGTTATCTAACTCATAAAGTAGTTTGAAATCATAACAAAATACAACTACAATTCAAGAACACATAATCCCAATAAATGTATTTCACTAAAACATTAAAATAATATTTCATAACCATCACCAGATTTCACTAGCCATCAACTAAAAAATTCTCCCATGTTAATATTACTAACCATCGAAATTTCCAATTCAAAATAGCCACAAAAAATTCTCATATTTTCCATTTTAAATGATACATTAATCCATTCTAGATTTACCATTTACCATACATATATTATTTATTATGTTTCTAAATTAAATATTAAATTTCAATACATTATTTATATGACACACACATTTATTTATGGTCATTATACTCTCATTTATAGTATAATAAGTTTATTTTCATCTATAGTTCATCCTATCCCATCCTATATCCATTAATGAGTTCATCATTGTCTGTAATATATTGGTTCTAAGAAAAAATCTATAAAACAATCCATATCACACAACTAATAAATATATTAAAAAAACACATAATTTTAATAACAATCATAATAACCACTCTATAGTTATACTTTAAATAGACCCTTATAATTGTTGCTTTTAACATGAACAACCACTTTCTTTCATACTAATCACAACAAACTAGTTGTAACCTTGCTACCTAACACATCCTACATCAAAACCAACAATAATAAATACCACACAAAACCCTCCCCTTATAAGGTTAACAAAATTCATAGTATAATTATCTTACAATACACATGAAATATCCAATTTCAACAATATAGAACTTCTGGAATTTTATTTTAAATACTTTTCATCATATTAATGCCACATGTCTTACATAATCAGCAACACTTGAATTCCAATGTCAACATAATTGGATAATTAATGTATTTATGTGATTAATATTTTATTAATGGTTATACTATCATTTGAATCATAGAAACAAAAAATACATATTTTAGTGTTAAAATGTTTCTAGTTACAACATTGGGAACCCAATAATCACATAAGAAATTCTATTATAATTGTTAAACAGTTTATGATAAACCCCATTGATCTATTAAATCCTGGGTAGATTTTTTATATCCAATTTTAAATATCCACCAAAAGAGGTAAAGAGAATGAAAATTCCAAAATTGACAGATAATTAAGTAGAGTTCATGAATCCCCAGCCTTAATCGATATTTTGTGGGCATTGTGCAAGAGAACATCCTAGAAAAGATGATCAGAATTACAAGATCACACAAGTGAATAATCAAAAACCTAAATAATGAAATTACATATCCAAACTATTACCAAGGTTCCTAAAAACCAATCTGTCATAGTATTCATAACCCACCAATATGGTAAATCAAGGATAGAACCATGAAGAATATTTAAAAGAACCCACCCCGAATCAAAGGGAACTGATATCATAAAGTCGAAAACTAAAAAAATCAATGAGAGTTTAAGAGTATCTAGGTACACACATATAGTCACCCAAATATAGGATAAATTAATATTAAATACATTAATTAAGATCTATTTTTAAATTATTATAGGTACTGTAAATTTTATCATCAATTCTTGAGAGGTTCAAGGCACACTATGATGTGTCAAATTCCAATAAACATCTAAAATTCATGTCAAAAGTTTCACATATGATTCCCAAATTAAAATTGATAAAAAACCGTTATTATAATATTATTGGGTAATGGTTTTGTTGTGACTAAAGTACCATTATGTGACAACACTAAAAATAGAACCATTGAAATTGAACTTCCAAGACCTCATGATGGAACATACAAAGATTCATTATGATGTTCGACTAGTAGAATTCTTGAAATTATCCTATAGAAATTAATTATAAAATGGATAGGTTTTTATTGTAAATACAATTCCTTATAAATCCCATAATTCCCCAGGGAATATTTCACTTACAAATAAACCTCCAAAATGTGAGCACGAATTTGGAAAAGAAAACTCTATAAGAGTCAATATATTTTATTATGATTCATAAAGACCTTGTATAATTCATTATAACATATCAAAGAATTTAAAATTTCCCAAATACTCCTTTATATCATTTTAATTATGAAATTATTTCCTCACACTATGAAAAGAGACCCACTGAACCACCCTCCATTCCAGCTATCTCTTCAAGTCATGACTCTAATGGACATGTCGTGACTTACTCCCTATAAATGAAATATAAACTCTAAAAACAACTATCTTCCCCAAAAATTCTCTTGTATACATAAAATACTAGAATCATGTATATAAAAATGATGAAAAGGTCTAGAAAGTTACATTATATACCTCTTAAATTATTATCATCCCTATGAATCAAAACCAAACAAAGAAAGAATCCAACAACAGACCTCCCAAACACTCCCACAAAAGAAAACACTTAGATGAAATAATTCCATCAACAAAACCAAAGGTATAACTATGAATAATCAACCTCAAAAAAATACCCATATATAATCAAATATGTCAATTTTTCACCAAATAAAACATTTCAAACATTACATCACAACACGATTGAAAAAAGATCAGGATATTGAGAGAAAATGGAAAACTAATATTCACATGTACATTCCCCCAAGACAATATGAATCCATAAAAATACAATCCAATGTATTAAATAAGGCACAAAACACCTTCTCATAATGATATTGAATCTCAACAATCCACTTCATGAATGTCACATCATCCTATATATCCAACTGTCTCTGCTTGATGACATGGGATTTTTTTAAGATATAGATGAATCTATGTAACACGACATACATCATTAATCCATATCTACAATTAAGAACGTTTAAACTAATAATTTACCTCATCAAATTTCCCCAACACCTAATTGGGAAAGATACATTATTGATAAATATTTCTTTTTAGTCAATCCTTGGCTACCATTGGTGAGGGTAAACCATCAAGAACACATAATCCCCAACCTTGACCTCTATAAGTCTCTTAATTTGACCAGTACAATATTTATGATGGTACTATTCTTATTTCATATTTATTGGAATCATCTAAAACATCTCATTCATGATTTTCACCTCATCTATTCAAAGGAATACCAACTCCTCAATCTTGATCCCTAACTGCAGGTATCTACTAGGTCTCCTATATAATTCCTTAAATGGGTCGGTTATAATGGATGATTAGTGGTTTTTATTATGAATAAGATCCAATGAAGGTCGGTTCATGACCCATTATCCACCAAAATCATGAATATGGGACTATATCATATCCAAAACCCTGTTATTCGTCCAAAAAATATACCTTTCTCTCTGATGAAGGATATACATTAAAGTTATAGCTAAGAAATAAATGAACAGTGATGATTTCCCTAAACTCACAAGGTAAAATGAGTACTCTAATAAAAAATGATGTCCCACATCTCCAAATGAATAAAAACCAAATTATCCATATAATAAAATGCTATAAAATCAATAAAACTAACCTTCTTAATTTCTAATAGGTGAGGTAGTTTTTTCTAATGATCTAAAATCTACAAAATTTCATCATACACTCCTAATTATTATATTGAACTGCTGAGAAACCCCATAAACATGTCCTCAAATTTCTATATAAGAACATAGAATGGATAAAAAACCCATAATACATAATGATTTTCCTACACCAATAATAAGACCAAACACCGTGACATGAACACCCCCACCGATTTGGTAATTATTTCCCAGTTCAACAGACTCCTCAGGGAATGATACATCATGAATATTTTTGGATGTAATATTGAATCTGGTCAGTAAAACTCACTGGGAACCATTCCATGATATTTAATAGTAGGAATAACCACCCCTACAAAACATATTGTGTAAATTTTCCGTTATCAAAACTTCCAAAGAGTCACCATGAAAGACACAATCCTACATAACCTCTACCAATGAGTCCCCCTAATAATAATTTTCCACCAACTACATAATGGGTGAATGAATTATCGTTGGGGTTAGGAATCCTATAGCAACATCCTCCCCCGCATTGGGATTCATTACCACATACATCTTCCTCAATCTCTATGAGTTCCTATAGATCATACCAAATAAAAAAATCATTAATACTAAATTAAAAAACATGATTTTAATAATACGTCTCAGAAATATTTAATTAAACTATGTACCAAAAGAATTAGTGTCTTAATTATTAATAATACAAATATATTATTTAAAATACTTTAGAATGTTATAAATATTTTCACCCCTTTGGACCAACTTTGAGACATATCTTATGATATAATCATCTTCATATCATGGGTAAATGAAAAATAAGAAATGGATGAGTAGAAATGATCACGATGTAAAAATTATCAATTAATAATAATATTTATATTATACATAAGTGTTAAACATGAATAAAGAATAATTTTATTATAAAAATATCATCGGAATATAAAATCACAAATAAGTTCATCAAAGTGGTACACAAAAAATAACATGGCATAAAACATTAAAAAATAATCCTAAATAATTGGATCAAAACATAAAAGTGTAGAATATAAATGAAAAAAGTCATAAACATGAAATATAAAATAGAATAAAATTTAAAGAATCTTTGAAAAGTGTCATAGTAATAAGAATAAAAAACTTGTGAGAAAACTCATTATGCTAACAAATTTATGACTAAACCCATTATATCCACACATTAATGTTCCATGAGAAATATAAAAACTAGAAAATTATAGAAAAATATATGACACCCACCATCATCATCCATATATATGGGTTCCACATAAAATCAATCATCATCATATCATAATGTACCCACTAAAAGAGAAGGTGTTTCATAAACTTTTCATAAATAATCACATAACATAAACATATGAAATTGTAGAAAATAAGAAATCCTCATATCCAAAAGGAATAATATATTAATAGAATTTAGAGGTTTATCAAAAAAAATTATCATGATTTAATATACTTAGATTAAAATTGTGTTTAAAATATAAAAAATATCTGAAAAAATATTTGAACAATTTTCATTCAAAATCTAGAGACATAAATCACATTCAACTATTATATTAGTAGGAAAAATAAAACATTTGAAAAAAATTATTATATTGGTCATAAATATTAGATATATGATAATAAAAAAATAACTATAATAAATTTAGAGTGTAAAATATTATTATGGATATGAAAATGAATATCTTTCATGAACATTAGGTTAATTATTAAAGGAAACCCAAATTAGAGAAATTTTGAAATATTTTCCTTTTATAAAAGAGGTAAAGGGGAATACGAGGAATATAAAAGAAAAAATTATATGTATTTATTTAAATATAATACTTTTCGTATGAAAAACATGGATGTTAAGTGAAAATTAATTTGTATGAAATTGTGTTATTCTAACCAAAAACACATTTCTGGACAAGGTAATTAATTTATAAAGATGTTTTTGAGGAAGATATGTAATTTACACAAAGAAGTATAATAAAATATTCAATTAGGGAGTTGTGTAATAAAATAAACCTTTAATATAACATTAAATTAATAAAAAATATAACCCAATTATTAAAAAAATTAGTCGATGAAACCCTTAAGTTAATTTCTTAATTATTCAAATATGTTATAACTTCATGTTTAAAAAAACATGAATATCGTAATGACATATTTTAGAAACTTATTATTATAATTTAATTATTATATAATTTAATTATAACCCCTTATTAAAAATATATTAATCAATTATGACTTATTTTTACCATCATGTTCCAGAAATTTTTATTGATTCACACATTTTAGAATATTGATGTTGTACCACATTACATTAAAATAGGATCATCATTTTCAAATTAGTTATGATCTCGGAATATATTTTAATAAAAAATTTGAGATCCATTTTTATTATTCCCTAGCCCTAGAATATTAGAGCCAATGAATTATTTTAATAAATTAATATGATTACAAGGAATCAAAATCCAATGTACCGATCAGTTTAGCAGTCTCTTAAAATATATTACATACATGAATATTACCATTAAATATAAAACATATTATGAAAACTAAGTAATTAATTGATATTTAAATTATACTTGTAGACTAACCCTTCATATCAATCATAATACATTTCTTGGTGTCATAGAAAAACATATACTATGAAATGGATGATCTCATATGCTCAGTAAGGTAAAACAATACAGCAGAAACATTCACAAATAACCATAAACATTAAGGAAAGTATAAAACGGAATCACAACCCTTTTACACATAATATTTTACAAAATATGATAATAATAAATCATATAATTACATTTAATTATTAACATGGATATTCTTTATAGTTGAATAATATCATGAAATATTAAAAACTAATATCATAAAGAAAGAATGCATAATTCTAGACATCTGAAATATACTGTCAAGGCATTGTCCAAGACATCGAAAATTAAATTGTTTTGTCCTTGTACAAATCAATATCTAATAATAAATAGGTAACAACATAGCCAATTCCATATATAGTTTGTCTCATGAGACCTATCAATGCATCTAGGGGATATATAGAGCCTCAATTGTCACTTACTAAGTCCAATACATTCCTCATATGAAAATTTTGAAACATAAACAACATAATAATTTGTACTGAAAACTAGTATAAAAAATATGAATACTTTAAAAATAAACCAGGAATGGTACATAATTAGCACATCTACAATAAAACTGATCATAAAAAATTCAATAAAATATTGTAAATGATATCATAAGAGTTTAACATCACATTAGAATATGATTCAACAAAGGATATTGACATAGATAAAAATACTCTATTAAAATAATAAAAAAACATCTTTAGGGAAACTATACTTTTTCTTTGAGATCATTTATTCAAAAGTCACTCACTCATAAAATATAACATTAAATAGATATTTTTTTAATATAATGGTCATATTAAACTATGAATGTTTTGAAAGTAAATAACATTTGAAAACAATTAAGTCCATATAAATAAATCTTTAAAATCATTTTGAAAATGTGGACATTAATGAGAACGATTTATAAGAATAAAATTTTAAAACTTTTTAAATGATTTTTTAGATAATCCCTCATATAAAACCATAAAAATATTTATTTTGAAATAATTTTAATGAATATCAAAATAGGGATTAGATGTTCTTTAAAATAATTTAAATATATATAAATAAATATGGATGATAATATCAAAAATATTAAAATGGAGAATGGATTAATTATTTTTACATTCAATGAATCCCACAAAGAATTGAACAATTAAATAATAAGACAAATATATTCACATGATTCTTTAAATACCATGAAGATAAATATAACCATGAAATAAGATATAATAGGGGTAGTACATACACCACACACAATAAAATAGTGGTGAAAATGGCTAATATCTGGAAAAAATTATTATTGAGAAGGAATTCCCCTACCTTACATATGATACACTTTATACCTATCTGAAACACCATTATAGTGTATTAAAATATATTGTTATCTTCTTCAAAAATAATAATAATATTTATGATATCATATATGATTCATTTATTACTTTATATTACCAATTTTTTAGCTATTCTAAGTTAAGCCACGTTTTGGGTAATAACTGCATTGTCTACCGAATGTGTATTGACTTGTTACTCCTGGTCATTATATGTAGATAATGATTTAATTAGATAAAGAATATAATAAATTAATTATATATCATATATTTTCATTATATAAATATATATAACATATATCCATATGAAATGGAATACCCTTTTCATGGAGACTATAAGACGTATGTACGTATGAACGTTGTTTTTGGTTTATTATCGAATTGAATGGATGCATGTAAATGACATATATGTATACATATAAAAATATATTACTCTAGTATAATTAATATTTCACGTATTTAATAATTATTAAATATATATATATTTATAATAATTCTTAAATGGTTAATGTGGATGATGAATTTCAACTCATCGTGGAGATGGTAAGTCGTAGGTATGCGCAACTGACGATATCATTTTATTAATGGTAAATTGTATTAAATGGGAAGTAATATAAATTTTACATAAGAAATACCATGTTATATTTATTATTTACATTCTTTATATTCATCGTTATACCCTTCAAAATAAATTATATATGAAAAATAGTTTACAACACTATTTGGAGATAATAAGCATTATGTACGCAAGCATGGTGATATTGGTTTCCATGTAATCGATCAAAGGAGGAATATTGTCATCCAAAAATCACATTAATATCATATTATTTATATTATACTAGATTCATTTCATTATTATGGAAAAAACATAGTATGTGGAAGTAGAAGAAGAAATTTACATTGAAAGTGTTTATAAAAGGATTACCTCTTCTTCAGTTATCTCCTTTGAATTTTCACAAAAGGACTCTGTAGGATTATATTTATCCAAATGTATGGCCTTTAGGATGTAGTGAGGGATTTTTATATAGTAAATTGGTAGGTTTTTTAAGCCATAGGGTTTTAGATTAGTAAATTAGGGAGAAGTTGTAGTTCCCTTTTATAAGAGAGTGGTGGGTCACTTTAAGAACTGTTAAGATATAAATTTCTTATATATTTTTGGTTTCAAATATCTCATAAAAATTTACCTCATGGATAATATGATTATTTTTTATAATACCCCACACTAGTCAATATATACATGTTTATGTCATAAATTTAACCATATATTTCATATTTAACCCATAGTTAAACAGGTTATCTCGTACCATGTCTTTTTCTATTTTTACACTGTAGGATTTATATATTTAGTATAAAATTACAAGCGTACCACAAGTGGATCATATGTGAAATATTTAATACTATCCATGTTTTTTGGTTTATCCTTATATTTTTAGAACATTTATATCATTTAATAATAAATTATTTATTTTAAAGTATCATTTATATCAATTTAAATAATATTTATTTTTTCATCTTTTAAAAATATCAAACAAACATTATAACATCTATAAATAAATAAAATTTTTCACTAACTTCTATATTTTATCTACACTATTTATGAATGTAATTAAATAAGTATGATTATATTTATTTTAAAAAAATTAATATCATTTATTTGAAATCTCAATTTATTAAAAAAATACTACATCATCATAGTCACCATTTAATTAAATTATTTAATGAATAAAAATAATAAATACATTATCATATTATAGATAAAATTATTTTATTTCTAATTAATATTTATTGTCAATCATATCACGTATATAAGCTCATATTGAAAATTAAATAGTTATTAAAATTTGAGTATGAAATTTTTTTCTCTTCTTCAAATAAATATAAGAAATGTCCTAATATAACACAAGTGGATTTAAAAGGATCATATTTATGACCTAAGGATGATTTGGGTCTAAAAACTACATTTCAAATTAAATTATGAAAAGTGATTGGGTAATTTTATATTATTATAATATTAGTTTTACATTTAATTACCCTATTTACCTTCAATCGTTATAAATAAAACTCAAATTTTATGATTTACCAAAAATTACTTTGATACTATTAAAAAAAATTCATTTTTATTACAACCATGTCTGTTAGTTTTTATAAATTCAATTCACAGAAGCGGTATATTTTCGTTTTATTTTAATCTGCAAATGTGTATTGAAGGTGGGTAAAAAGAAGTTAATAATGTTCAATGAATTTTTATATCTAAGTCTATTAAAAAATGGATTAAAATTACCTACACTTTTTTAATATATGTATTATTTAACTATTTTGATATTTAAATTTATTTAAAGTAAAATAATTTTTTGATTGAGAAAGTCAATTTTTAACAATAATGCAGTGTTTTTCATTATTAATAAAAAATTGAACGTCTTTAAAAAAATAAAAAAAATCACAATATTCATATTTTGATATTCCAAATTCAAAAATGAAGCTTATTTTACAAAATTCAATTTCTCTGAGTGTCTATAATTATATTTATTATTGTTCACAAAAGGGAAAAAAGTAGTTATTTTATGAAAAGGGTATTTCTAAACATATAACTATTTTTCTAAAACATATATATTTCATTATAAATATATTTTATTTATTTCAAAACATTTCGAATAATATTTAAATTTTATTGATAAATATTTATATTTTTAAAAAAAATTTAACACTAAAGTGATGTTTCACAAAAACAAAATCTTTCATGTTATGCAAGCCAAATTGGTGTTGCAAGAAACACAACATGTTGAAAATAACATACCATGAAATATTGGGATGTTACAATATCCACACATTAAATAAATTGCATCCTCTAAATTTGAAAAAGTACATAGAAAATAATAATTTAATACTAGAAAATACCTTTGAGGAAAACCCACATCAAAAAGATGGTTAATAAAATATTTTCATAATAAAAGGAAAGGTAAATGTGAAGGTCATAACCAAATTAAGATTTAAAATTGGATAATATTATTGTAATTTTGAGATTAATTCTTGGAGGAAAACGTAAAATTTATAGGGAGTTATTGAGGCCATCAATAACAAACCAGTGAACAATTATTGAAAACTTAAGGGTTTCAGAGCCATAAATCATTGATGATTTAAATATCATTAGTTCAGAAAAAACATAAGGTATTAGGATAAAACATTTTTAAAAAATTTATTCTTAGGGTTGATGGATTATTTAACTTCCCATATAATAACTTGAGAAAAAATTATTGACTCTATCAATGTTAACCATTAGTTGTGCATTGATCTATTTTTAGATCATCCTATACACCAGGAAATGAATGTTCAAAATGCATTTGTCACACATGAAGCACTATTGATAAATCACAAGTCTGGAAATTGTTTCCTTCATCCTCTAAATATTTACTGAAACCAAAAATTTTATCTCAAAGTATCCAATAAATCAGAATTTTATTTCAATCAAAAATATCAATTGTTCCACTTACTCCATTCCAACATTTATATTTTTCCCAAACACTTATATCCTAACTAATAATCTAAAATTGTTTCTAAATATCCAAAATCAATCATAAAATTAGATTCCCCAAATATCAAAATGTATCTCTTATTTAAAAATACCATTATAACCTAAAAACCTTAATAAAATAATTCATTCTCCAAAAAGCATAATGAAGATATACTAAAGTAAAATCCTTATATATCTCAAAAATATTATAATCATAAAAACATTGATATAATAATTCTTGGATCCAAATAAAAAATATCCTTAATCATTCCACATAACTCTTAATCCTTAAACTACGCTTCAATATCGTATTGTTAATACCTATTTCATCTCATATTTCTGTTATTTCAACTTTATAATCCACAATATAACCTATTCATGTATATCCTTACCGATTCTAACCATTTTCTTAAACACATAGTATAATGTGAGAAACACTAATCTCAGTGATGTAATAATGAATAATATTTTATAAGATTTCTAAATGGAATAATATTTTTCTTAATCCATTTTTCATAGGATTAACTATGGTTATCCATTAACAAATATAAAGTATGACATCATATAATTACACTTATCCTCAAATTAATTCATTGGGCTATGTTTTCTAATGCACGTTTCCTAAATATAATTTCAAAGGTTTTTTCTAAACATCCTCTAATACAAATTTAAATCCCTAGACTTCAAAATCCTGAAGATGGTGAATTATTTTAATACATTGGAATGTTTAAAAATAATCAAATCCTAATGGATTGATTAGTTTACCAATGATGGAAAATATATATCATACATTAACATTACATTTTAATTCATAGCATAATTTGAAACATAGATAATTATTTGAGAAGTCCATTATTCTCCAATCTTAACCCTCCATTTCAATCATAATTCACATCTTGGTATCCTAGTAAATAAAAAAATAAGAAATACGAGAAATCATATTATTAGTAAGGTTATGTAATTCCATATAAACTTTCTTAAATAACCATAACCATTATGTCATGTATAAAACTAAAACACAAGCCTTTTAGACACAATCTTCTACATAATATGGCATGGATAAATAAAGTAATTCTATTTAAACATTCAAATGGATATTCTACGATTCTAAAAATCGCATGTAATGTCACTAACTCTTCTCATAATAAAGAAATATATAATGTCAGACATCTGAAACATATTTTCAAGGATTTTTCCAAGACATCTAAAAATAAATTGTTAAAGCCTCTACCAAATACATATCTAAAAATAAATTTGTAAGGACTTAGTAATGTCCATATCTAGTTGGTCTCCTTAGGCCTACCCATACATCGAGGGGATATAGAGTGCCTCACCAATCACTTACTATGTCCAATACATTCCACATATGAAAATGGTGAAACATAAGAAACATAATCATTTGTATAAAAAACCTATAAATGAAATATAAAGACTTTAAACGTAAATCAATAATGGTTTATAATTATATCATCAATAATGAAACTAGTGATAAAAAATTCAATAAAATATGGTAAATGTTATCATAAGATATCAACCTCAATTAATCATAATATCTAACAAAGCGTATTGAAAAAAATGATAATACTCTATTAAAATCATTAAAAATATGTTGAGAGAAATTCTAACTTTTCTTTGAAATAAATTATTCAAAATTCATGCACTCATAAAATAATACATTTAAAATAGATTTTTGAATCAAAGTGGCCCATAAAACTTTGAAACAATTGAAAGGAATTAACATTTTCAAACATCCAGGTCAATATAAAATATTATTTAAAACCATTTTGATGAAATCGACATTAACGAGAAATATATAGATGAATAGTTTTTTAAAACATTTATAACATTTTTTTAGTTAAAGAGTCTCTTATATAAAATAATAAAAACATTCCATTTAAAAAAATTACTTATATTAAAAATTTACATAAAATTTTCTTTATAATCCATTATATACATATAAATAAATATGTTAGATAATATCATGAATATTGAAATAGAGAATGGATTAATTATTTAAACATTCAAAGAATATCATACCACATTGAACATTTAAATAATAATACAACTATATCCAAATGAATCTTTAAAATCCCTAAAGATAAATTTAATCATGATATAAAATATAATTGGGTGAGTATGTACACTACAAATGAGATATATGTGGTAAACATGGTATATATCTAACAAAAACTAAAAGTGAGATGGAATTCCCCTTCCATAGGTCCAATACACATCGTACACGTATAAAACTATGCTATAGAAGTTTTTAATATATTATTATATCAAAAAAGAATCATAATAATATTTATTATATCATATATTATTACTTTTTGACTTTATATTATCCATTTATTAAAAATTCTATGTTAGGGTATCATTTCGGGTAATAACTGCATTATTTATCGTATGTGTTCTGAATTGTTATTCGTGATCATATTTCATAGATCATGATTTAAAAACCACAATAATGTTAAAAAATTATTTATATATCATATATATTCATTATTTAAAAATATATAATAGATATATATATGAAATGGAATGCACCGTTCATGGAGAATGTAATCCATACGTACGCATGAACGTTGTTTCTCTTTCTTATCGTATTGATTGGAAGAATGTAAAACAAATTTATGTATATATATAAATATATATTATTCTAATAGAATTATTATGTCACATATTTCATAATTATTCATTATAAATATTTTTATAATCATTCTTAAATTGATAACATGGAGGATTAATCTCATTTCGTCATGGTGATGGTAAGCAATACGTACGCACAACCAAATATATCATTTTATTAATGGTTAAATGGGATGAAATTTAAGGGAATATGAATTGTAAAGAAACAAATAAATATTATATTAATTTTTTAATTATTTATATTAATCATTATACCCATCAAAATAATGTTTTGATGAAAAATAATTTACACCATAGTGTGAAGACGGTAAGTCGTACTTCCGCATGCATGGTGATATTATTTTAAATAGAATGGTTAAAAGGAGGAATATTTCTATACCATAATAATACTAAAATATTATAATTTATATTATACTAGATATATTTCATTATTATGGAAACAACAATTGTAGTTTATGTAGAAAAAGAAAAGAACATTGAAATGGTTGATAAGATGATTACCTCTTCTTCAGGTATTTCCTTTTGATTTTTACAAAAGGACTACATAGGTTGAATTTATCCATAATTATGGACTCTAGGATGTATTTATGGAATTTGGTAGAGGTAATGGGGAGTTATTGTCTACAGGAAAGGGCTTTAGTTGTGTGAATTGCAGATAACGAGAAGTCCCCTTTTATAAGAGAGTGGAGGGGCACATTAGGAAACTCTTATAATTTTAATTTATTATAAATTTACTTTCAGTTTAAAATATCTATATTGTAATTTATTTAGAGGATAAGATGAGTATGGTATGTAATCCCCAAAAACCAATGAATTTTTGACATGTTTAGGTCATAATATTAACCGTATATGTTTGTTTTATCCCTTAGTTAAGCAGATTATCTCTTATCATGTCTTCTTGTATTGTTGCACTATAGCGTTTGTATAAATACTATAAAATTCCAAAAAACACAAGTGGATAATTTAAGACATATTTTAAACTATAAAAGTTTTTTTACATAACCTTAGATGTTTATAAATTTTATACCATTAAATAAATTATTATTTATTTTAACATATCATTTGTGAAAATTTTAATACTATTTAATATATGTATCTTTTAAAATTTGAAAAATTATGATAACTTATAACCAATAATTCCAATATGTTAATAACATGTATATGTTATCTTTTAAATTTTATGATGTAGATAGTTATGTAAAATTATATTTATTTTAATATTTTTAATATTGATTATTTCATATATCAATTAATTAAATAATCAATACATCACCATTCTGTCACCAACTAATTTAATTATTTAATGTCCAAAAATTATAAATATAATATAATGTCTTAGATATATTTCTTATTTTTATAGAAACTATTTTTAATCAAATATATCTCTTTTATAACCTCATATTAAAAACAAAATATTTATTAATATTTGAATATGGCATTTTACACTCTTCCTTAAATAAAATATAATAAATGTTATAATATAACATAGGTGGTTTAAATATTATCATATTTAGGACATAAGGTTTATTTGGGTCAAAAAATAATTATCCAATGAAATTAGTAGAAGTGTTTGGATAGTTTTATATTATTATAATAATATTTTTACATTTAATTACCTAATTTACCTTTTACCATGGTAAATAAAATTCAAAAGCCAGTATTCACAAAAAAAACTATTCTTATCGTATTAGAACATATTATTTATACTAATTAAAACCTTTTATATTAATTTTTTTTTTCAAATTCAATTCATATAATCGGTAAAATTATGTTTAATACTAATTTGAAAATGTGGCTAGAAGGTGGGTGAACAAATGTTAAAAAAGTTCTTTCAAATTTAATATCTAAGTCTATTATAAAAATTATTCCAATGAAATATATTTAGAAAATATATGTATTATTTATCTACTATGACATTGAAATTATTTTAATGTAAAAAAATATTTAATTGAAAATGACTTTCTTAACAATAATATAGTGTTCTCTACTATTCATAAAAAATTCAATTTTTTTGGAAAAATTCCAAAAATTCAACCTTAGATAATTTTGATATTCTGGATTAAAAAATGGTGTATATTTTACCAAATTAAATTTCAATGAGTTTCTAAAATTAAATTTATTATTGTTCCCAAGAGAACTTTAAAAATTATTTCCTTTAAGTATATCGTATTTCTAAACATATAACTATTTTACCAAAACGTATAAATTTAATTAAAAATATGTTTTATTTTTTTTGAAAAATATTATAAATAACATTTAAAATTTATTTATTACCATTTATATTACTTTTTTTATGGGATATGTTATAAATATATCATATAAGTAATTTTAACACTAATGTTTTGTTTCCTTGAAACTCAACCTTACATCTTACGAAAGCCAAATCAAAGTTGTGTGCAACACATCCTATTAATGATAACATACCATGAAATATTTGGTTGTTACATTCTCCCCTCCTTCTATAAATCACTTCCTCACAATTTAAAATTTTAATTTGAAAATAAATTTTTTAAACTAGAAAATACCTTTTTGGGAAACCCACATCGGAAATAAAATTAATAAAATATACTCTTAGTAAATGGAAATGGAAATGTGAATGTCTCCATCAAATAATGATTTCAAATAATAGAACATTAGTTTCATGTAGAGATACTGTTGACCTCACCTATTTTGATAATCCCAATAATGCTTTAATATTTTTTGATAATCTCAATTAAGTTTTAATATGTGTTTATAATCCAATATATATGTTAAATTATTGTGAAAAAAATATCGAAATAATCATTGGAATGTGTTAATAAATGTTTATCAATGTTTATAAATGCTTCGAAATAATTTTAACTGAATCTATATATGATTTGTATAGAAGAGATAAATTTTTATCTTGTGAGTCACTGAGACAGACAGATCATGATAACGCTAAAGCACACCGGTAGAGAAGTCTACTCATATGGATAGGGCCACTTATATGAATAAATGCTACCGATAGAAGAAGAGTTATCGATAATAAGAGCTACTGATAGAATAAGTTAACTGGTATGCACAAGTCGACTGATACAGACAAACAGCTACCGGTACATAGTCAACCGATAAGTAAATGTCACTGATAGACCAAGATTCCTGTGACACAAGGTCACAAGTACACAGCTACCGATATGAAGTCCACTGATACAAATACACAGCCACTGTAGAAGACAGACAAAGTCCACTGATAAAAACTGACAAAGTCCACCGATACAGACAGATACCGACAGACACCTACCGATAAAAGTCTACTGATTCAGACAGACAGCTACCACTACAAAGTCTAGCAATACAAGAATGCCACCAGTACAATAGAGATACCGTTAAAAGGACATACAGATGGAAAGAGATACTGATACATAGAACTACTGTTATAAAGAGTAACATCTACCAACATAAGACCTACTTACTCAAGTTCACCGTTACAATTTCACTAATACTAATAGATACTGATGGAAACCAGTCATCATATCTCTAAACCCTACTTATATTTGTTTATTCAGCAACAGTAATATTTGATGTTTTCAATGCACGTGCCAGAAATTAATGATAGTTGTTGGTATTTCAGGAACCGTACCTCATACTTGTAAAATGGTAATCATTCCCATTGTTGGAGAAGAAGCTATATAAGGGAACCTCGAACTACTGAAGACTTGTGGTGGTCGGTCATACTTTACATGCACAAACGAGACAATCATCTGAAGATACTCAAGGATTTACATGCATAGATGAATATGGAAGAATACATACTGAATCCATAAAACTTGAAAATTCAAGGAGAAAAGAGATTCAACAATTTAACTTGCACTCAAGCTGATCAGACAGATCAATGTAGACCTAGAAGTCAAATACAAAAACAAAACATTTTTTCTTGACATAAACCATAGAAGGACTGAAAGCCTCTTCTGCATCAATCCAATGAGTCTAGAGCGTCACTCAAAACACAGAGAGCATTCTAAACTCATCTCTATCTTATTAGCTCTATTGTGATTCATTTATTTACATTTTGAGTAGTGTGTGTGCTCTGTATTTTTAGACACACATTGTATCTTGTGCGGAATTGGAGTATATCTAATATCCTCACTCAATCTTTCTAAATATTTTGATTCCCACCATATATAGTGGTAGAGGTCATGTGTGACCCGGATAGCCTGTGTGCTATTGTTTTGTTTTTCCCAAGAAGAACTCTGGTAGAGGTCATAGGACCTAGACAGTCAGAGATCTATTATAAACCCAGATCCAGGGTGTGGATCAATGACTATATAAAATGCTTTAGAGGACTAAGTCTCAGCTTGATACTTAACCTCTTTGTTGAAACTATAGTGCTTTTTTATTTTGTTTTAAACTATATTGAATATTCCACTGCTATGTACATTAAATTCAAATTTTTTTAAAGTAACATCGATAGTTAAACTAGCAAGTGTTTGTATTTATTGTAAACCATTAAGATAGTTTCCAAAGCTAATATTAACTTCAGATTAGATTAACTGTGAACTAATCAATCTCTTGAGAACCTAACTGACCATTTATTGTATTAAAAATTCACTAAAGTTTAGCTTGTTATTTAAATTGGGGGATTTTAATAGAAATTATTTTAACAGAAATTTTTAATTGGAACTCAATTCACCCCCTCTTGAGTATCCACTCCGACCAACATCTAGTTTCAGAGGTTTTTATTAATAAAGGATTTCCAAACACTCTATTTTTTAACATTTATTTTAGTTGTATCTTAAAGATCTTAAATTTCTCTTAGTTTTAAATTTTATTTCGTTAAATATATTTTCTAAAATCTAATTATGGATAATAGATTATAAGGTGCTTCTACCAATAGTCAACCTTTATTTAATGGTGTTAATTATGCCCAATGGAAAATGTAAATGAAAATTTATTTAGAAAGTATGGGATTTGACATATGGATTGCCATAGAGACTCAGTATAAGTATCTAGAAACTGAAAGAACTACTTGGGATGATCCTACTAAAATATCTTAAAATAATAATTATAATGAAATGAATGCCCTGCATTTTTCATTAGTAGATGAAATATTTAATCGAATATCTACTTTTAAAACTACTTATGAAATTTTGGATACCTTGGGTGTTTCTCATGAGGGATCTACCAATGTTAAGGAAATGAGACTAAACACTTACACTATTAAATATGAAAACATTAAAATGAAACCTGATGAACCTATTTATGACATGTATCTCAGGTTCAATGAAATTTTAAAAACAATGAGATCATTTAGAAAGGTGATTCCATAAAAAGAGGAAATCATGAGGTTACTCAGATGTCTTCCAGACATATGGAGAGGAACATCAGTTTCAATAATAGAATCATGTGATATATGTTCATTGCCTGTTAAAGAGCTAATTGGTATGCTAATGATTTACGAAGAATAACTGATGGTAAACAAGGAAGAAGATGATGAACTAAGAATGAAATCAGTAGCCTTAAAGACCTCTTCTTCAAAAAACAAGAACAAAGGAAAAATTCAAAGTGATAGTGATAGCTCAAGATGTGATGAAAGTTCATCAGATAGTGATGTTAAAATGGCTCAGATATCCAGATTATTTAAGAAGTTTTATAGAAAGAAAAGGTTTTTTCAGAAAATCCAATTACAAAGGAATTTATAACAATAAAGGTCATTGGAATAAAGATTGGAAAAGGAGTGATAAAAGTGATGACATAATCTGTTACGAATGAAAGAGGAATGGACATGTGAAAGATGACTTCCCAAAGTTAAAATATAAGATGAAAAATGAGTACAAGGATAGGAAATACAAGAAAGCAATGAAAGAAACCTGGAGTGCTTCATAAGATAGTTCAAGTGATTATGACTCCACTCAGGATGAAAAATCTCAAAAAGCTAATATGTTATTCATGAAAAACACATATGAGGTAACATTGGATACTCCTGCTTTAAATTATTATTATTCTAGAGATTATTCTGATTCTAAAAACATGACTACTGAAGAGTTATTTGAAGACTCTAACATGCTATAAGATACCTGTAATGAGCTTAATGATAAGTATAAAACCCTAAAGAAACAGTATGCTTTAACTAGCACTGTCAAATCTGCATTAGAAGTAGAAAAGAAAATGAATGCTCAAATGTTAAAGACGAATACTCAACTTAAATTTTCCAATGATAATCCTAGAATAGATTTGGAGAAGTTCACAAATGGAAATAATATTCTTACTAAAATGATTGGAAAACAAGTTTCACCAAAGAATACTACTGGTTTAGGCTATCAACCTGGACAGAGACATCTTGTTAAGAATAAATTTTTTCCTAAATCTGGACAGTATGCTGCTAGTTCCAGTTTTGGAATCTACTATGCCTCAACTAGCTATACACATAGTTATAGATCAATCAATGTTTATTTTTCAAAATCATTTGAATCTCTTGATTGTAGAAGACCCATTAGAAAAATCTGAGTACCAAAAGTTTTTCTTGCTAACATGTCTGGACCCAATAAAATCTGGGTACCAAGATTATTTTCTGTTTAAACCTGTTTTGTAGGAGACTTGCATGAAGAGTTCTCATAAGAAATTATGGTACTTGGACAGTGGGTGTTCAAGGCATATTACTGGAGATTAATCATGTTTCAAAATTTTAATCAAGGATGATGGAAGGAATGTAACCTTTGGTGATAATTCAAAAAGAAAAATCATCGGCTTAGGCTATATTGGTTACAATGATTTAGTTTTAATTTCAAATGTATTATTTGTTGATGGATTAAAATACAACATGTTAATCATTTATCAGTTGTGTGATGATGGATTCATTGTTAAATTTGAAAATGATGCACGTAATTTTTTTAATTTTAAAAATGTTTTAGTCTTTTTTGCCTTAAGAAATGAAAATGTTAATGCTATAGATTTATATTCTTTAGCCAAACAAAATGTTACCTGTTTAAATTCTTTTCATAGAGGATCTTGGCTATGGCACAAAATATTGGGACACTGCAATGTTCATTCTCTTAAGAAACTAAATAAGAAAAATTTAGTTAGAGACCTTCCTCAACTAAAATTCCCATCAGACAAAGTTTGTACTCCATGTCATAAGGGAAAGAAACATAAAGTTTCATTAAAATAAAAGACAAAAGATTCAACTTCTCAACCTCTCCAGTTGTTTCACATGGACTTTTTTGGACCTTCCAGAGTTTCTAGTTTAAAAGGAAAGCATTATGTCTATGCCTTAGTAGATGACTTTTCTAGATACACTTGGGTATTCTTTCTTACTTACAAGAGTGAAGTTTGTTCTTATTTTATGAAATATTCCCAGTATGTAAAAAACCTATGTGGACATAAAATTAATAACTTGATAAGTGACCATGGTCGTGAGTTTGAAAATCATGATTTTAAATCTTACTGCTCACACAATGTCTATAGTCAAAACTTTTTTCACCAATGACACCTCAACTGAATGGTGTAGTAGAAAGAAGAAATAGAACCCTTCAGGAAATTGCAAGAACATTTCTCAATGAATATGATTTACCTATTTATTTTTGGCCTGAAGCTGTGAATATAGCTTGTTATATTATGAATAGAGTCTTGATTAGAACTATTCTTAAAAATACCCCTTATGGACTGTGCAATAATAGGAAGCCTAAAGTTAGTTACTTCAGTGTCTTTGGTTTAAAAGTCTTTATTATCAATACTAATGATAATATATTAAACATTTCTTATAAAAGTGATGAGGGAATCTTTCTAGGTTACACTATAACTAGTAAATCTTATAGTGTCTTTAAAAAAGAACCAAATGTGTGGAAGAATCTGTTCATATCAAATTTGATGAAACTGATCCACATGAACCTAGGTCTTCTCTTGAAAATGTTGAATAAGATATGTCTATTCTAGACCATAATGATAAAATCAGTGAACCTTTTTAAAGACAAACAGTTCTAGAAATATTCCAGAATCTGGTCCGGGTAAACCCGAACAAAGAGAAGAACTTGAAATTTCTAGTCATACCTTTAATAGTTCAATTAGGATTCTAAAGAATAAACCTTTAGATGATGTTATAGGTAATCTTGATAGAGGGACAGATACTATATGTTCTCTATGAAATCAAGTTGAATATCAAGACTTTATTTCATAGTTGTAGCCTGAAAATATCAATGATGCAATCAATTATGAATTTTGGGTAATGGATATGCAAGAAGAATTAAATAAATTTGAAAGAAATGAATTATGGGAATTAGTTGATAGACCTAAGGACACTTTGTCCATAGGCACTAAATGGGTTTTTAGAAATAAAGTGGATGAATTAGGAAATATTATTAGAAACAAAGCAAGAGTAGTTGTACATGGATATAGTCAAGAGGAAGGAATAGACTAGGAGGAAAACTTTTCCCATGTAGCTAGATTAGATTATATTAGGATTCTACTTGCCTATGCTGCGCATCTGAATTTCAAGTTATATCAAATGGATGTTAAAAGTTCCTTTTTAAATGGTTTTATAATTAAAGATTTTTTTGTTGAAAAACCACCTGGATTTATTAATCATATTTTTCCAAATTGAGTTTTTAAGATTTCAAAATCCTTATATGGTTTAAAACAAGCCTCATGAGCTTGGTATGATAGACTTAGTAGTTTTATTATTTCAAAAGGTTTTTCTAAAGGGATTGCAGATCAGAGTCCCTTTATTAGAAAAATTTCCAAATATGGTTTGATATTTCAAATCGATGTTGATTATATTTTTTTGGGATCTTCTAAAAATAGTTTGTGTATTGATTTTTCAAAGAGTGTGAAAAATGAATTTTAAATGAGTTTAATGGGAGAACTGAAATATTTTCTTAGATTTCATGTTTTTCAAAATGAAAATGGTATAATTTTAAATAAATGTAAATATACAAAGGACCTATTAAAACATTTTGGTTTAGATTGTATTAAATAATGTGATACACCTATGAGTACTAATTGTAAGTTGGATGCTGATGAACCTCGAAAACTAGTGGATCAAACCAAATACAGAGGTATGATAGAGAGTCTTCATTATCTTACTACTAGTCGACCTGATATTATTTTTAGTGAGTTTATATGAGAAAGATTTCAAGCTAATCCAAATGAGTCACACTTGCTTTCCGTTAAAAGAATTTTCAAATATCTTAAACATATTACTAACTTAGGATTATTTTATCCAAAAGGACAATATTTCTATTTAATAAGTTATTCAAAAGCTGACATCTCTTGTTGCAATTTAGATAGAAAGAGCACTTCTGGAACATGTCATATTCTATGTAAGTCCTTAGTATCATGGTGTTGTAAAAAGAAGAACTCTGTTGCATTGTCTACTGCAGAAGAATAATATATTGTTGCTGGTAGTTGTTTTGCACAAATTATGTGAATCAAACATACATTATCGGACTACAGATATCAGTTTAGACATGTATCTGTAAACTGTGATGACACTAGTGCGATTTACATCTCTATGAATCCCATGTATCACTCTAGGACCAAGCACCTTGATGTAAGACACCACTTTCTAAGAGATCATTACCAATAGGGTGATATTAGTTTTGAATTTATAGGTACTGAAAATCAATTAGTTGAAATATTAATCAAGCCTTTATGTTTGGATAGGTTATGTAACATTAGACATTAGTTAAGAATGATAGACTTTGTAGAGCTAAATCCTAACTGTTATCCAAAACCACACTATTATCCAAATCCTCACAGTTAGCAAAATCCTCATCGTTAGCCAAATCCTCACCATTATTCAAATCCTCACCATTAGCCAAAACCTCACTATTATACCTCACTAGAATGAACCTCACTGTTATACCTCACTGGTATGAACCTCCCTGTTATACCTCCCTGGTATGAACCTCACTGTTATACCTCACTAATATGAACCTCACTGTTATACCTCACTTGTATGAACCTCACTATTATACCTCGATGGTATGAACCTCACTTTTATACCTCACTAGTATGAACCTCACCATTATACCTCACTATTAGTGGACCTCACTGATAAAAATACCTCACTGTTAGGAATCCTAACTGGTATGTATTACAGATAGGTTGCATTGTTTTGAAAATTCTGTATCTTTATCCACCGGAAATTGAATCGTATGTACTATACTTATAATGCTTAATTAATTTATTTTGTGATTCCTAAATGATAAAACATAAGTCTTGACCTCATCTCAATCCACCTGAAACACTTTACCATCAAGACTTAGATCCCAAATCTACGATTCATTCGAACCCAAAGCCTCACGATTCGCAGAAAGCAATGAGTGAAGAGACCATCAGTCAGTGAAAAGGATGATGAGCTGAATTCCAAGAGACTCAAAGGAGAGTCTAGTGGTGGTAGTAAAGTGAAGAAACCTACAAATCTGCATCTCATTCAAAGGGAAGTAGTATATGAGAAATAGATACATGCGGAATGGTTGATGGCCAGTAAGTCTTTAGTTCTAGAAGTTATGGTATAGAAGAAGTGGATAGAGTGATTCTCGAATAACAATGGTCCTTATTATCTGAAGCTGGTAAATTAATTCTATGAGTTTTTTTGTTTTGAGAAATCAAAATTTGAGAACAGAATGGTATCAGTAGTTAATGGTAAGACAATATCATTTTATTCTATTGAGTGGGTTGAGTACCTCAAAGATCCACATAAAGGGGAGCTTGGGTATTTCTAGAAATCAATACCTCCTACTAGTGACATCTTTGAATATGAAGCTTCTTTGGAAGAATTATAAGGAGATAGCAGACCAAGAAAAGTAGTTGCTGCAGAAATGGATGGAGAGAACCAGTTACTATTCAATTTCATCCAACATGTGCTTATTCCAAGAAGAGGAGACTTTGAAAATCTGAAATACCAAGATATTTATTTGTTTCATTTGCTTCGGCACGGTGTCAAGGTAAATTTGAGTAGGCTTCTAATTATTAAAATTAAAGATATGACCAGGCCAATGTTAAAAAATAATGTTTTATTCTTTGCAAAGCTGATCTCTGTGATGATCAAGGTAATAGGTGTGGCTAAGTCTCATGATGAGACAGTGGTTATAAAATACAAATTTTGTATTACCAAAACTATTTGTAAATAAATAAAGTTCAATTGGAATCCGTGGATAAGAGAATGGATCAGTGATGATGAAAAGTTGTATGATAAGATTAATCATGTGGATCATCCTTCTAGGCATAATTATTTGAGGGATATAGATCTAGGACCTGATTAAGAGGAGCCTAATTATAGTGATGATACTGATGAGGAGGATACCTCTGTAGCTGATGGAAGGGATCCGGACTTGCCTCCAAGTCCTGTTTCTGAAGTTGTATCATCTAGAAAGGAAACAGTGTTGGGAGTAAGCAATGAAGATTCCCATATAGATGAGAAAGACCAATCTTCTCCAGACAATGAATAACAATTCCATGAAAGTGGAGAACATGTTTTTGATAGCTCAGATGAGAACACATTCAGTTTGAGTCCATTGATTGGAAGTAATCTTGTGCCTATAGAAGCTGTTTTGGATGAGATTCCAGAACCTGCACCCATTCCTGATGAGCCTCCTGTTGGAGAAATGGAAATGGTTGTGGATAATTCTTCTATGGAAGATCGATATGCTGAGGGTACTATGATATACATATATAGAATAATGCACATATTGAGGGGGAGCATCCAACTAGACATGGAAATGTTTCAGTAGCTATTGAGATTGAAGACTAGGCAGAAGACCCGGGTTTTGTAGTTTATTGGGTTGGACTATCCTGATTCTGAAGATGAGACACCCATCAATAGACCAAAAGTTATCTATAATATCCTTTTTTAGTTTTTACCTGAGGATGTGGTAAGAAAAGATGATCTAGATCAGTTGTAGTCTGATCTTAAGACCTCATTTCTGGAAGAGATAAGAAGAATGGAAACCTCTTTAATATCGTCCATTAAATCTTTTATGAATGACTATTTGGCTAGTATTGTGTCAGAAAGAACAAATGTGGATGTACCTGACAATATGGTTACTAAGGATGATCTTGAGTCTTTAAAGGCTGAGTTGAGGGAGACATGGACTGCATCTGTTGCAGATTTAAAGAATTTCTTTGTTGAAGAGATGAGAAATATGGAAAAATCATTTGAAATATCTCTTGGTTGTAATGTGTCAACCACTGTGGTAGAGATTATGAATGAACTCAAAGTGTGTCTTACTCAGATTGAGAGCTGGACAGGAGGTGTTTTTTCCTTGAATTAGTCTGTTGATTCTATAACTACATTGAGTAGTTATCAAGCTCAAATGAACGCTGATATCAATTACACTAAAGGTGTACTAAGGAAATTTGTGGTTTCCTTCGATCATTTAAGAAGTCTGTCACAGAGCATGTGAGCACCCAGGATTTGGTTGTACAGAATCTGATAAGAAAATTGAACCAATCATTCAAGGAGACTGAAGCATTCATTGTTAAACCTCTTTCATCATCTAGTTATTTAGTAGATTTTGATCAATTTTGTTATGCGCTGAAAGAGGATCTTGTTCAGGAAAATACCAGAAGTTCATCTGATTCTCAAATGTTGTCTACCACAAGAGATATTAGAAAGTTTGTTCAATAGCATATGAGGGATGCTACTACTGACCAAAAATAAATCAAAGATAATATTGATCTCTAATTTTAGAAATTTTATACCAATAATCAGATCAACAACCATTTCATGCCTTTCTTAGAAAACATGAAGCTACCCCTAGTCACTCAAGCTTTCAGAGAACAAGTGAGCAAGCTCAGGGAGTTGAATCCCGCTCTAGACATGTTTATAGAGAACAAGGATGACTATATCCTTGCTATGGAGAGAGTAGGAGGAATCATTATGGACTTTAGGAATCTATTTCTTCAATTTTTTATGTAGAAAGAACTCCTATCATTGCACCTCCAGCTCTGCCTACCTCTGCTCATTCTGCCTCCATTCCCCAGATGACACTGGCTCAATCTATCAGAAGCATGACACCATTGATTACTCCAAGGAGTACCCACAGAGGCCAGGAACAGTCTCTATTCCTCAACCTCCAGTGGTGCTTTCTAGAGTTCCCAAGCCTGAGTCTACCTCTGAACCCAAAGCCAAATCCAAAGTGCACTTTCAGATGGTGGATTGAATAGTGGCTATGACATTTGATAGGAATCACTTGTACACTTTTCGTCTCAATTTTGTATTTCTCTGTATCTTTTTTCCCCAATAAATATATATGATCTTTTTACCATCTGTTACTTCTCTCATCCTATGTTTCCTATTTTTTTCTAATCACAAAAGTGGAGAAATATGAACATAAGAAAGGGGGAGAAATATGAGAAATTTGTGAAATATGAGCACAATATAACATAATTTATATAAGGGGGAAAATATGGGAAATATGAGAAATATGAGCATAATTTAATTTTACAATAATATAATTCTACCTCTGGTACATTTGTTTTATATCTCTGATACAATTGTTCCATACCTCTGATACATTTTCATGTAATACTCTATTCTCTCATGCATTTGAAAATGTCATTACTCACACTGAGAAGTGAGATTCATTGTATTTTATACTGATATCTAAAGGATTATTTTGAATTATAATACCATAGTTTGTGATTATCAAAAAGAGGGAGATTGTTGACCTCACCTATTTTGATAATCCCAATCATGCTTTAATATGTTTTGATAATCTCAATTATGTTTTAATATGTGTTTATAATCTTATCTATATGTTAAATTATGTTGAAAAAAATATTGAAATAATCATTGTAATATGTTAATTAATTTTTATCTATGTTTGTACATGCTTTGAAATAATTATAAATCATTTTGGATATGATTTTCATATAACAGATAAGTGTTAAGCCTGTGAGTCACTGAGATAGATAGCTACCGATAAGGCTAAAGCACACCAGTACAGATATCTACCGATATGGATAAGGTCACTGATATGCATACTATCTACAGATAATAAGAGATACCGATAAAAAGATATACTGATAGAATAAGTCTACCGGTATGTTCAAGTTGTCTTATACAGACAGATGGCTATCGGTACATATTCTATCGATAAGTAAAGGTCATTGATACACCAAGCATCCTGTGACACAAGGACAATGGTACACGCCTAATGAAATGAAGTCCAATGATACAAATACAAAGCCACCGATATAGACCGGCAAAGTCCACAAATATAGATAGATACCAACAGACAGCTACCGATAAAAGTCTGCTGATACTGACAGACAGATACCGCTACAAAGTTTATTGGTAAAAGAATTCCACCAGTACAAAAGATATACTGATAAAAGGATCTGCCGTTGGAAAAAGCTACCGATACATAGAGCTACTGTTATAAATAATAACAACTACCAACAAAAGACATAATGACTCAAGTCCGTTGTTACAATCTCATTGATACTAAGAGCTATTGATGGAAACCAGTCATCATATATCTAAACCCTAATTATATTTGTTTATTTAGAAATTGTCATATTTGATGTTTTTAATGCACATGCCAACAATTAATGATAGTTGTTGGTATTTCAGGAAATGTACCTCGTACTTGTAAAAAGGTAATCATTACCATTTCCAGAGTTGACGCTATATAAGGGAACCTCAAACTACTAAAGCTTTTTAGTGGTCGGTCAGTCTTTACATGTACATACGAGACAATATTCTAAAGATAATCAAGGATTTACATTCATATAAGAAGAGGGAAGAATAAATACTGAATCCATAAATCCTGGAAATTCAAGGAGAATAGAGCTTCAACAATTTCACTTGCACTCAAGCTGATCATACTGATCAACCTGGACCTGGAAGTAAAATACAAAAATGACACTCTGTTTCTTGAAAAATACCAGAGAAGGACTCAAATCCCCATCTGCATTAATCCAAGGATTCCATAGCTTCACTCAAAACACATAGATCATTCTAAACTCATCTCTATCTATATACCTCTATTGTGCTTCATTTATCTACATTTTGAACAGTGTGTGTGCTCTGTATTTTTAGACACACTCTATCTCATTTGATTAACTGGAGGATATCTAATATCTTCACCCAGTCTTTCCAAATATTTTGATTCCCACTGTGGATAGGGGTAGAGGTCCAGTGTTACCTGGATAGCTTCGGTTCTATTGTTTTGTTTATCCCACGAAGAATTTTGGTAGAGGTCATATGACCTAGACAGTCCGAGTACTATTGTAAACCCTGATCCAGGGTGTGGATCAAAGTTTATGTGATCTGTTTGAGAGGAAAAGGTCTCATCTTCAGACTGAACATCTTGGATAAAACTGTTGTGCTTGTTTATTTTGTTTTAAACTATATTGAATATTCCACTGCTAATTACATTAAATTAAAATTTATTTTAAAGTAACTCTGATAGTAAAACTAGCAAGTGTTTTTATTTATGGAAAAGAATTAGGTTAGTTTCAAAAGCTAATCTAATATTCGGATTAGATTAACTAAGAACTAATCAATCTCTTGGTAAACTAACTGACTCTTTACTACATTACAAATTCACTACAGTTTAGCTTGTTATTTAAATTTGGGGATTTTAATAGAAATATTTTTAATAGAAATTATTAATTGGAACTCAATTCACCCCCCCCCCCTCTTGAGTATCCACTTTGACCAACAGATACGTACTAGGAAGAAAAATGTATAAATTTATAGGGAGTGATTGAGGTAATAAATCACAAAAAAGTGAACAATTAATGAATATTTGTGGGCCTCAAATCAATTAATCTGTGATGACTTAAAATAGAATCAGTTCAACAAAACATAAAGTATTAGGATAACACATTCATTTAGAATATTTTGTTAAATTTGATGAATTATTTTACAATCCATATATGAACTCGAGAAAATATACTTGATTCCATCACCATCATACTGTGGTTTTGCATTAATATATTTTCACTTCATCCTTTAGATGAGGACATGAATGTTCAAAATGACTTTTCATGCCTGAAGCACTTTTTATTAATAAGTCCCACAAGTATTTCCTTAATCCTCTAAATTTTTATTGAAACCATCAAGGTTAGCACAAAGTATCCAATAAATCCTACTTTATCCTCAAAAAAATATCCAATTTTCAACTTAAATTATTCCAAAATTAAGATTTTTCCAAAACTCTGTTATCCAAAATAATAGTCTAAAAATATTTCTATATTTCCGAAATCAATCGTAAGATCGTATTCCCAAAAAAACGTAATGAAACTCGTTTTGAAAAAAGAACTTTTATAACATCACTACCCGAATAAAATAATTTATGCTTCTAAAAACATGATAACTATGTTCGGAATTACAATTGTTATATATCTCATAAATATTATAATCATAGAACCATTTATGTAATAATTATTGAATTCAATTAAAAATACTACATTATTCAATTTACTTGACTCTTAAACCATTAACTATGATTCCGCATTTTATTCCTTAGTACCTCTATCCTCTAATTTTTTTGAATCCTCTTTATTATCTGTAGTATAACCACTAAATGAATATACATTCTAATTCTAACCATTGACCAAAACACAAAGCATAAAGTGAGAAACATTAATCATATATATATAGTAATGTAGAATCATTTGGATGATCTCTAAATGGTGGAATTTTCTTCTCAATGCATTTGTTCATATGGTTAACCTATGTTATCCATTACCAAATTTAAAGGATGAAATCGTCTACATAGGTATATCCTCAAATTCATTCATAAGGTTATTTTTTATATTCCATGTTTTGAAAATATAATTTACAATGTTTTTTCTAAACATCCTCTCATACTAACTATAATTTCCCAGCCATAAAAACCTAGAATTGGTGAATTATTGTAATAAATTGGGATTATTAAAAGGAATCAAATCCTAAAGTACTGATCAGTTTAGAAATGTTGGAATATATATTACATATAGGAAATTTAAATTTCCATTCAAAAAAATAATATTGAACATAGATAATTATTTGTTAACCCTATATATCAATCATAATAAACATCTTGGTATCTTGTGAAAATTAAACATAAAAATGGGTGAGAACAGATGCTCAGTAAGGTTAACCAATAAATTATAAGCATTCACAAATAACCATAAACATTATAGAAAGTATTAATCTAAGTCATTATCCTTTTACACATAATCTTCTACATAATATGTAAATAATAAACCAAATAATTTCAATTAATAATTCACATGGATTTTAAACTAGTCGAGTTATCACATTTAATATCAATAACTAATCTCGTAATGAAGGAATAAATAATTTAAGACATCTGAAACATAACTCTGGGGCGTTGGCCAAGTCATCTAAAAATAAAATTTTAAGGCCTCAACCAAACCCATGTCATAAAATAAATGGGCAAGGCCTCAACCAAGTCTATATCTAGTTTGTCTCATGTGACTGAACGATGCAGCGAGGAAATATAGTGGGCCCTACCCATCTCTTACTAAATCCAATAAATTCCTCATAAGTAAATTGTGAAATATAAACAAAAAATCATTTTTTATAAAACAAGTTTACTAAATATTAATACTTTAACCCTAAAAAATATGGTATCTAATTCTCACATCCATAATAAAACTGATCATAAACGATTCAACAAAATACTGTAAATGATATCATTAGATATCAACATAAGTTATGAATATGATCCAACAATGGATGTTGACATAGATAAAATTACTCTATTAAAATCATTTAAAATATATCGGGAAAAATCCACTTTTACATTGTAATCATTTATTCAAATGTTGCACACTAATAAAACAAGATATTAAGAAATAGATTTTTGAATCAAATTGTCTCATAACAATTTAAATGTTTTTAAATGAATTACCATTTTAAAACAATCATGTAAAAAAATATTTAAAACCATTTCAAAATCATGGATATTAATAATAAATATTTATAAGAATAAATTTTTAAATCATTTAAAACAAAATTTTAGTTAAATAGCCTCTTATATAAAACATTAAAAGTATTAATTTTAAAAAAATAATGAAATTTAATATAGACATAAAAATTTCATTACAATCCATTATATACATATAAACCAATATGTAAAATTATATCATGAATGTCGAAATGGATAAATTATTAATTCATTATACATTCACATCATCCCAGACAACTTTGAACATTTAAATAATAATCCCAATTTATTAACATAAAAAATTATATATCATGATGATAAATTTAATCATTATATAAAATATAATAGGGTAATTAAATACACCACACACTTGAAATAAGCTTTGAACATGTCTTATGTCTCGATGAAAATAAAAGTGAGACAAAATTCTGTTACCTCAGGTCTAATACTCTTCATACGTGTCTAAAAGTGTTTTATAGTGGTTTTAAATATATTATTATCTTATAATAGGATCATAATAATATTTATTAAATAATATATGACTCAATCGTGACTTTATATTTCCCATTTATTAATAATTCTAAATTAAATCAATGGTTTGGGTAATAACTGCATCATTTATCGTACGTGTTTTGACATATAATTTTTGATCGTATTACATAGATCATGATTTAATTACTTCTATAATGTAAAAAATGATTTATATATCATATATATTCATTATATAAATATATATAATAAATATATATATGAAATGGACTGTACTGTTCAAGAAGATGGTAGGCCGTATGTACGCATTAACGATGTCTCAGTTTTCTTGTTGTATTGAATTGAAGCAATTAAATGTCATTTACGTACATACCTGAACATATATTATTCTATAATAATTATTATGTCACATATATCATATTTATTCACTATATATATTTTAATAATCATTCTTAAATGGTTAATGTGGAGGATTAGTCTCATCACATCGTGAAGGCGGTAAGTCGTACGCCCAGATGAAAGATGATATCGTTTCCATAATGGTTAAATGTTATAGATTTGGATGGAATATAAATATTAAATTAACAATAACATGTTGTATTTATTATTTAAATCCTTTATATTCATTTTTATTCCCACTTAAATAATGTATAGATGAAAAATATTTAACACCATAGCATGGAGACAATAAGTTGTACGTACGCACTCTTGGTAATATTGGTATCCATGGAATGTTTAAAATGAAGAATATTATTGTCCCATAATCATAATAATATCTTATAATGAATTTGATTCTAGATTTTCTAAATTATTATGGAAACAACATTGGAACTAGATGTAGAATAAGAAAAGAACATTAAATGAGTTGATAAAATGATTATCTATTCTTCGGGCTTCTCATTTTGATTTTCACAAAGGGACTTTATTGGTTTTATTTATACAAAAATTATGGCATATAGGATGTAGTGAGGAGATTTTGGAGAAGAAATTGTCAGTTTTTTTCTAGGACAGTGGTCTTTAGATGTGTGAAGTAAATAGAAGGAGGAGTGACCTTTTATTAGAGAGTGGAGGGGCTCTTTTGGAAACTCTTAATATAGTAATTTATTATTAATTTATTTTCAGATATAAATATCTTCAATGCAATCTATTTCATAGATAAGATGAGTATGGTTCAAAATACCACAACCAATTGATTTTGAACGTGTTTAGTTCATAAAATATACATTATCTCATGTATTTAACCCTTAGTTAAGCAGTTTATCTCTTACCATGTGTTCATGTATTTTTACACTATAGAGTTAATATATATACAGAAAAATTCCAAAAGAACACCGAGAAGATATTTTAAGAAACATTTAACATTATCCCATTTATTTTCTTAAACCATATATTTTTATTACATTTATATCGTTCAATAAAATATTATTTATTTTAAAGTATCATTTTTCCTAATTTTAATACTATTTAATATATAAATTTTTAAAAACACCAAACAACATTATAAAATAACAAAATACTCCCAATCTGTCAATATAATTTTTATGATTTCTATAAATTTTGTTGGATATAATTAATTAAGTAAAATTATATTTATTTTAATATTTCTAATATCATTTATTTGATATGTCAATTAATTAAATAATTACTACATCATCATCATATACCCATTTAATATAATTATAAAATTTATAAAAATTATAAATTGATTATCATGTTGTAGATAAAAATATGATATTTATAGAGACTATTTATAGTCAACCAGATCACTTATATGACCTCAAATTATAAATAAAATAGTTATTAACATATTGAATATGACATTTGTATCACTTCAATAAATAATATATAATAAATGTCCAAATATGACACTGGTGTCATAAAAAGGATTATATTTCTGACCAAAGGTTGATTTGGGTCGAAAAATACTTATCCAATGAAATTAGGAAAACTTTTAGGGTAACATTATATTATTGTAATATTATTTTTACCTTTAATTACCCTATTTAACTTTAATGGTGGTAAAAAAAATTCAAAATTTATTATTCACCAAAAATAAATTTTATCTTATTAGGCCACATTTTTAATAATTATTACAATCATATATGTTCATTTTTCAAAATTCAATTCACAGAAGCTGTAAAATTACATTTAATTCTAATCTGAAAATGTGGATAGAAAGCGAGTAAAAAGACGTCAAATAGATCATTGAATTTTTATGTCTAATTGTATTAAAAAAGTATCATAATAACCAAAATTGGGTTAATATATTTATTATTTATCTAACGGGACATAAAAATTAATTTAATTTAAAATAATTATTTAAATTAAAACGTCGATTCTTAATCAATAACGTAGTGTTTTTCACTATTCATCAAAAATTGAATGTTTTTTAAAAAATAAAAAATATACACCCTAATCTAATTATGATATTCCAAATTTAAAAATAACATCTAAATTAACAAATAAATTTGTAAGATTGTCTAAAATTAAATTTATTATTGTTCCTAAAAGGAAATTAAAAAATAGTTCCTTTGAAAAAAGAGTAGTTACAAACATAAAACTATTTTACTGAAACATATATATTCCACGATAAATATGTTTAATTTATGTTAAAAAATTATAAATAAAATAAATAAAATTATTTATTACAATTTATGTTACCATATTTAATAGATAAGTTAAAAATATATCATTTTAATAATTTTTACACTAAAGTGTTGTTTCACAGAAACTTAATATTGCATGTTACGTAATCCAAGTCAGTGTTTTGTGCAACACAAACTATTTAATATAACGTTCATTGAAATATTGGGGTGTTACATTTTTTCATTTTATGGTAATCATGGATTTTGTTTGCAAATATAAAATTGGTGACAAAATTGTTTTGGTGATTTTTATCGAACACAATGTTTTTATTTTAATACTACATTAACTGTTAAAGCTACCATTAATGAACAATAAAACATAAATGATTTACCTATTTATGTATTATCATAATATTATTTATGTTACATATCTATGATAATTATTTTTATCATTTTTTGTATAGGTTGTTAAATAGACAGAAATAAGAATATACTATAATAGATTGATTAATATGGTTATGAATGAATTCGGTTTTGGAATAAAATAAATATTACAGAAACCTAATTATATTATTTAGATATTTTTATTCATTGTTAAATCAGATATCAATAAATTTTAATAAATAATAAAAAACTGGATGAAAAAATATGATATATTACATTGTGGAGGTGGTTGTCCCTATATACACATAGTTAACATTTTCATTTATAAATAAATGAGAGGGGGTGAAAGAGGGTTATATTTTTTACATAAAAATAATTATTATATTTTATATGTAAAATTTATTTATTAATTATATCCTTTTAACCAGTGGAGATAGGTGGTTGTCAAATATGGTATGTGTCCCCTCATTGATGTTTTAGTCTTCACCGACACGGGAATGGTGTTTTCATTTTTATTAATGGAAAAGGGGAATATCAATTAATGATTGTTACCATTGAATAATAAAATTAATTATAAAAATATTATTTGTGTGGTTATATAGGAATAATAAAATTATATTTTTAAAAGTAACCTATAAATGAAATGAAATAGTAAAAGATTTTTACTAACATTGATAACATATATTTTCTCGAAGAAATATCCATGGAAATAGATACCTCTAGATATAATATTCTAATGACTTTGAGATATTATTCTCTATGTAAAAGAATATAATAGATTAAATATTATATTTGAATTAATTGTTTTATCACTATTTAGTGTAAGTGATCTTATCTTATAAGTGAATAGAAGTGTAATTTTGGGAGCACTCGTTACATTTCTATAATGTTATGTCATTATTGAAGGGTCAAAGTCTCCCAAAGAGAAAAATTTTAGAGGGTATGAAGTTTTATAGATTTAATAATTATATACATAATTAGATTCATGGTTTTAAAATGTTTTAGGTCTTTTCAATGTAGTAAAACTATTTCAACCATTTTTTCAGATTAATTTATTTTTTAGTAAAGAAAAATAATTTTAATGAAAAATATAAAACTAAAAATATATATATATTTTGAAGATGAAATTTTATAATATGACTTTATTTTACCAATTAATATTTCTTATCTTTAAAAATGTAAATTTTAATTTTTTCAAACATAATTCATAGCAATAGTTTTTAGAAAAAGTTTGTTTTTAATATGAAAATTTATATGTAGTATAAAATTATCAATTCTAATGGGTTTAATGATATGAATTGGTTTATTATAAAAAAATAAATTTTATTTGGATTCCAGAAGAATCCAAAAATAAATATTACAATTAAAATTAATAATTAAAACAAAAGACATAAAATGGTTTTTAAATTTTAATGAAATATTAACAATGTACTAAAATATTGAACATAGGTTTTCTAGTGTTAAAATTTTATTTTAAAATTAATATTTTTACTGATAAAATATTTATTTTTTCAGTAAAAATTTTTATGAACTTTTAATTTTTAGTTATAAGATAATAATTTCTTAAAAGATATAGTTCTAGAAAAAACTAAATTATCACTATTCACCAAAAAATAATTACTTTAGGAAAGTCCCAAAGATTCATGAAAATATAATTTGGTAATTATAAATTCATAGATAATGATAATGTCAGAAAATTAAAATTGTATAAATTATACATCTAGTATTTAATATATATATATATATATATAAGATAAAAATTCATTTATTAAAAAATAAGTTATTTACAAATCATGTGTTCTTAACACTATTTTAAGGCATTACTAATTGATTATTATATTTTTATACATGATTGGTTTTATTATTGTTACAAATTTATTATCTAATATTTCATCCATAATCTTAGTGTGATATTTTGTGTTAAACAAGATTTTGGACACATTTTTTGTTTAAAGAGAAATATTTAATAAAAACAAGGGTTGTTACATTCTACCCCTCTTAAAATAATCTCATCCTAACAATGTTTCTACATTTAATAAAAATGTAAGGGTACTTTTCAATCATAACATACTTAGGTTCTCATGTATCTTCCTCAAACATGAGATTTTTTGACATAACATTTACCATATGTGTGTTCTTATTCCTCTGATACTTGTCTATTTGGTCCAAGATCTCCATAGGTTGTAATTCATATTAAAGGTCATGATTGATTTTTACAACACTATTTCTTAGTACAATTAATGGATATCATAATTACTTCCTTAAAATATATATATGGAAAACCGCATGCACTTGAGAGAGTTGTGGAGAGAGTGATATGTAATAAGTAATGACCCCGACATGATCAAAGATTTCAATGGGACGAATGTACAAAGGGGTCAACTTACCTTTATTCTAAAATATCATAACCCACTTCAATAGATATATTTTAGGGAAAAAATTTCTACTAACATCAAAATCTATATCTAATCCAGGACTAAAATAATAATAGTTATGTAACCTTTGTATTTATTTTATATATCATTGATTTGTTTAAATCTTCTCCATAATATCTTTGATAAGGTCAGGTCCTATAAACATCCTCTCTCTAACATCATCCCTTCTCATTGAAGTAATTTACCTAACTAAGGTGACACTCGACTAATGGCCCAGATTGGGGTTTCCAAAACACCTCAGTTACACATCCCCATATGATAGAGGTTGTCAACTAGCAGTAAGGGTGTCAAGTAGTACCGTGGGGAGACAATACCCCCGTATAAAAGTCTACAGTAATGTAGAAAATAACAAAGAATCATTAAAAAATAATAACCATTAGAAAATATAGGATAAATTGATATCTAAAACACTGATAATACACAATTAAAAAGTAGTACATTTATACGAAAACAATTTCCCACTAGTCTGATCACATATGAAAAAAATATTATATGAATGTACATGAGGATATTTTATATCCCCAATCCTCTCCTCAACCCAGGTCTCAAATACTACTTTTCCTACTTCATCTCTATCATCAATATCATATCGAACCTCTATAGAACTTATTTATTTGGAAAATGAGAGTTCTAGTGGAGTTTAATATTATCATGTTCACCCATGTAGGTTGTGATTAAAAAACACTATATGGTGCTACTTATGATTCCTTATATATAACCTATAGATATATAGTTGTTTCTTCTAACATAATAAATAGTGATATGCAAGTAATCATATAAATATTTTGAAACTCTATATCAATTGGATCAATTTCAATTCCAATACATCCTAGAAAAACTCATATAAAAAACATCCTTTATCTCACCATTCTCAATAGTCATATCCTAGGGATCTTGGGAATCCCATTTAGATACAATTAGTGTTATTAGAGAAACTGAGTAGATCTTGGGGTTGACCTTGGAATCCCATAACAATAATGATAATAAAAATACTCATGCCTACATGGAATGATCTTATAAATTTTAGAAATCCTATAAGACCTTGGCATCCAAGGTTTCCCATAAAGACCTAAGGTCAAATGAAAGAATCCTAGGGGTCCTTAAATGGATCCCTATCTAGATCAAAGGATGTACACTTTTTCATCAATGATGGAGTCATCTCATCATTCCTATCACACCAGTATCAGAAAGTTTCAAAAAATGAAACTAATTAGGGTTATTGAATCATAAATAATTGTAAAATTTCCATCCAAGACATTTACTAGACATCTCCATTCTAAATTTATTTTTATATTATTAGTATACCCTAATGTTGAATTCCTTATCATGTATTTATATAAGTGTATTCATCAAAGCATGATATTTTTTCAGTAATATATGGTAATAAATGAAACAAATGAAAAAATTGAAGGAGGTATGTAGTAGTGGAGACCCAAATAATTATCCTAAACAAAATCATCACAATTACTTGTAAAAGATCCCAAATTAGAATAAATATGTTGGTGGATACTCTAATTCCTTTTTTAAGAAAGTCTATCTGCAAAAAATAATTCCCTTTGTACGGTGTATTATTTAGGATTTCTTGACCAATGTAATCCTTGAAATATAAAATGATACAAATAATAGACCGCGGTGGATCACACCAACATTGGGAAGAGTTACCTATAAGTGAATAATAAACTTCAATCACAGTGAGGGAAATACTATAAGAAAGAAAAATCTCCTACTGATTAAGAAAATATTTTTCTACTATGGTAAGAGAGTCTCCTTGTCCATATAAACTACTAAAATAAATTACCACTAAATATCTGGAGTCATAAACAATTCCTCATTCCATCATGATTCCATGATTTTAGGATCCATCAATATTAGGATGAATCTATTTCAAGGGGGACTCCATCAGACCCAATGACTCAAAAAATACACCATTTAAGAAGGATTCACGCATCTACATCCATCCATGGCCATTCTCTTTGATTTAGTATTGTACTAGTGTTTGAGTAGTATGGATCAACCTATAGACACTAACACCGGTTTTGTAGTGCTAAACATGATCTTGAATATAAATCCACCAATGATTTTATTCTAGCATTCTAGATGTCCCAACAACCAGCCGAAATTAGTGTGTCCCTCAGCTTACACTCAAATACATAACTTTCTGCCCCAAAAAACTGAGAATGAAAATAATCATCACCATCCAATTTCTAAATATAAAAGATAATAAGGTTCAGGAAGTTGTTTCAAACCACCCATTCCCAATTTCATTCAATTATTCAGTAATTAAATGATTTCTCCTTATTGTTCCGATAAAAACACACAGACACTATGATAATAACATAGTGTTTTATAGTGTCATCAATCCGAACAGAACGGTTCAAGATATCACACAAAAGAAAATAATACATTATCTGTAGTTATTTTCACTGTTTTATAGTGTCATCAATCCGAATAGAACGGTTCAAGATATCACACAAAAGAAAATAATACATTATATGTAGTTATTTTCACCTAATAAGCTTATTCATTCCTTCATCTTGACTATACCATGTGGAAAACTACAATAAAACACACCAGATAAAAACCCAAATTATTTGGGCTTTAACATGATCAAATAATTGATTCACATTCTGGGGATCCACCCAAATTTTTACTAAATATTACCAAATACACCTACTCTCTAGGGTATGAATTCATAGTGGAACCTACAAGGGGCACATAGTTATCATTGAGGCCTTCCCAGACTTCTGAGAACATTCACACTAGGGAGATGTTTGAATTTCAATTCCTTTTCAATGAATCCATAGATAGTCAAACACCAAACCAATCCACTAATATCTGCATGATCTAATCATCCATGTAATCAAATTGTTTTGGGAGGAAAAATTCACCCCAAAAACTTCTCAATGTTCCCAATGGATCTTGTTTATCTCACCCAATCATTCCCTTCTCCATGAGTACTCAATCAACATTCCATTTTAACTTGAGGTAACTAGATCGGTTATCATTGGGGATACTAAATTCCATTTTATTTTCCTTTAATTAATTCACACCACTCATTGGTTTCATGTATCCAAAGGCACATGATTTAATTTATATTTTTGTACATCGATGTTTGAGATGTCCATATTGTAGAAAGAGATCCATCGGGACCCTCGACACCATTTGCAGTTCAATCTTAGGCATAAATGTTTATTAACTAAAATAATAAATTATATATGGTTCATTATTCATATATGTAAATGTATCATAATGAAGGGTAGATACATATGGACCACCTACCTCAATAGATATTCTAATAAATCATCCTCATTCTTTACTGACCTCTCCTAAGTCCATGAGAACATATCCCATCTATTAACATATTTAAATAATTTCATTAATTAATTTAATTAAATTTCTAAAATGACAGAACTGTTGGTAAAATCACAGGGATGCCCAAAAATTCTAGAATCAAGATAATATATTTTAGTTATATTCTTGAAGAACCCGTGGTACTATGAATCAAAAAAACCAAAATTTATATCACTGATTTGATGGCCTAATAATTGTAATTAGATCCAAATCCCTTGAAAAAAAAATACAACATACGTTAAGTGAAACCACAAAAGTCAAAATATGGATATAATCATAGTACCTCCTATATATATTTTGAGAAAAAAAAGAACAAATAATTATATAATGATACAATGGATTTAGATTATGAACCATAAAAAATTGCATCAAATAAATGGTGATGGAGAAAAAATAAAATGCATAGAAAATAGAAAAATATCTTCTCTGAACAACTTTCTAGTCAGACATAAAATCTCTAAGAATGTGGGAAGATATTAGTGGTGGAATAATTCATTAAACCTCATAAAAATTACTATCAATTGTGATGAAGAAGGGGGATGATCAATCTTTTTAATTTAGAAAAAAATTTGGCAACTGTCATGGAATGACCTTAGGTTTCACTAAATGAATTTTTAGGAAAATAACCTGAGATCCTCTTCTACCCATGGTAGGTCTGAAACTCAACCCATAAATCCTATTAATGGTGTGAAGGAAAATTTATATTCATATGCTACTACAAATTGGTTCTTTAATAGTTCTTGTTAAATGGTTATATTAGTTCTTAAAAATCCCAAATATTTCAAGTGATATTAAAATGGGGGCTTGAATAGCACTAAAAACACTATTAAAGGAATCCCTTATTTGCACTTTTCATAGCACTAATAAAGGATTCATTTATTAATTCTGTTTTCATCAAAATTAATGTATTTCTTTAAAAAAAATTAACACTGTTAATGGGTATCTTTTAACCATGCTAAGAAAAGAGTTTTTAAAAATATAAAAAATAACTATTTTTTCACACACCCACAACACTCCATTTATTAGATGTTATAGGCCATTTCTCATCATTTTCAACTGCCCTATTTTATTTAATGCACAACACCCCTCGTCCTCGGTACTAGAATGTTACGAAGAATACATGTGCATGCTTGGATTTGATCCTAGGACCTCTCTTATCCGACTGAATGTTGTTTTCAACTATGAAATGTTTATATTATTGTATATTTGATGACTTTTCTATTTATTTTCATATATTTTTTATTGAGTGATATATATATATATATACAATTATATTTATTTAAATATTATATTTATCAAAATTCATTATATATATTTGAATATATTTATATTTTTTTTAATATAGTCATATATTTATATAAAAATATATATCTATATATTATTGCATTTTTATAAGGTAAATAAAATGGATAATTTTTTACAAAAAATAAAATTAATGAATAATATTTAATTTAAATATTTTAAACATACTTTTTTATGTCACTATGTTGATATATGTATTTATACATGTGATTTATGTTACGTAAATATAAGAAATTATACAAACAATTAATTATAAAGAAAAAAAATTGTAAAAATTGAAAATAATTTAAAACAATAAAGGTAATATAAATGTTATATATAAGAATAAATTTACTACCCATATAAAAATGACAATAAGACCCCATTATATGTGGCTAATCATCCATAAAATTTGAAAAACTCGTGGTACCTTGACTAAAAACTCAGTTTTGGAGCCCGGATTGGAAATTTTAGACCTCAATAAAATAGCGACCTACATTATCCTCATTCAAAACTATGTAGTGATCATCAAAAAATATAATTTGATATAAGGAGATCCCAAATGGACACCTTGTTCAAAATATGTAATCTTTTTATGTTTAACTTATGTTTTCTACTTATTATAGATATTTTATTTAATTATTTATTTTTATTTTCATCAAATTTTTATTAAATGACTATTATATGATAATAATTATCAAATTATTTATTAAAATTATTTTATAATGATTTTATAATCAATTTTCACTAAATACCTTATATATTAAGTGTAAATGAAACTTTAGACTTATTTAAAGCATATTAAATAATATATATTATATTTATATTAATATAAACATAATTAAATATTGATATAATATTTTTAATGAACTATACTTATTTGAAATATACCCTTTATCAACACTCGTGAAATACTGCTGATAAAAGGGGTTATTTATGATCAATTTTGAAAAAGCACTAATATAGACCCCTTACCAATGCTTATTTAGAATCGATAATAAAGACCACATTTATCAACAATTTTTTACTATCACATATATTGTGGGGGCCTTTCCAATTATTTTTTAATAGTCCTTTTAACTAGAGCTATTAAAGCCCTAGTGTTGTATAATCCTAGTTTTTCTTGGTTTTAATGGCCTACTAATCCACTTTTTATCATCATTGGTTGCTAATTCCCCCTCTAGTTCTCATCCAAACCCTCAGACCTCACACCAGGGCTTAAATAATACATAATAGAACTATATTAGGATTCTTAAACCCTCATAATCCATTTTAACGTAACATATAAGAAGAATTCAATCCAATGTTTTAATAATTCAAAGACTTATTTAATTTAAAAACCTTTGAGTGTACTGGACTTTTTACTTAGAGTCTTGCATTCCTTTCCAAAATGAGCCTCATATGTTTCCATCTAAATTATTTAATGGAAACAGTTGTTATATTAAAAATCAACCCAGGGGAGGTTTTAATCCCAAAATCCTTGTAAATACATCGAGAATGATCTCATCATATACATTAGAGTTTATATGGTCTTCTCAAACTGATCCCATGATCTCTAGATAGAAATAAATACTGAAACTCGGTTCCATCTCCAATGTTGTCTAATTACTTCTCCAAAACTACAAATTATTTCTTAGATCCTAATCATATATAATATAGATTGTTTCTCTAATTAGAATTACCACTCCCCTTATGTATATATTGGTGATTTGGTTAAGTGAGAATTCTAATTTTATGAAAATAAAATGAGTTGATTTGTAAGGATATTGACTAAAACCCAAATAACATTATGAATCTTTGAATATTAGGGGAGTCCTATAACGAAGTCCATGTAAATGTTTTTCTATTTCAATAATAGTACGAGTAATATTTTCCAAAAACCCATACAATTTTATTAGTCATCCTCAACATATTGGAATAAAAATAATCAATATTTATATTCTAGAATTTATTTCTTTACACTATCCCATGATGTGTTTTTTTAAGTCTATACATCTTCGTACTTTGTAAATGAATAGAGAACTATTATCTATGTGCATCACCAAGGATTTCCTTCTTAAATTCTTTTTCTAATTGGAGACAAAACATGGTTCCAAACCATATAACTAAATAATTATCAATATTGAAATCTATAATACTCACTACCTTTTCATATAACTCTACATGTAATATCTAGGACCCTACTATAGAACGTTAAAACCATATCATGAATTATCACACAAAACAAACACTAAAGATCCTTTATTCATGATTATATTTAAATTTTAAATATATGATTTATAGAATTGTATTTTAGAAAATTTAAATTTAATTCGTGAATTCTTATTAAAAATAGTCTTAGAACAAATTTTGTGTTTTTCCTAGAATATTTTTTTTTATTGTAAAAACTAAAAACTCAAAATATTATTTAATATAATAATTTTTTTAGGTAATGTAATTTTTTTCTTTAGAATTATAATTCTTATGTTAGAAATATTTATAATAAATTAAAATATTACTTTAATAAAAACATATTTTATTGCGTGTTTTGTATCAGGTATTTTCAAGACAGGATTTGAGTTTTACATACCATGAAAGACTCTTAAATTTTATTTGTCTATAATAAACCAATTAATGTCTTTAAAATAAGTATCCAATATAATTGTATCATATATTTAACTTTTAATCTTTTCTGAGACCGATTTTTATGTGATTAAGTAAGCTTATTTTAACATTTTCATTTCACACCTTTAGAAATTTTATTTCATAAAATGATTTTTAAATTTTTAAATCTTATGGATAAAATTAGGTAAAAAAAAGAAAAATCTTAATTATTTTCATTACAATAACTTTTTATACATAAAAATTAATTGTGATGTTAAAATAAAATTAGGTTAAAACATAAAAATTAAAACAATTCCCAAAAACATGAAAAATTGTCAAAAAAAGGTGTGTTTGAGGTGAGTTTATTTAAAAAAACAAACCCAAGATAAAAATAAAGGATACCCAATATGGTCTTTCACAAGCTGAGAATCATAAAAATAAACAAACATGTCCTATGTATAACTAGATCAATGATATCCAATACGAAACATATGGAAATAAAGAGAACATGTCCATGATACAAACAACATAATTCCCAAAAAGATAAACTTGAAAGAGAAAAAAAAGACAATATGAAAGATGAAAACTCTATATGACCTTCTTTCACCACCAAACTGTCTCTAGAAAGAAATAATATAAAACCATGAGAAGCTTAACAAATACATGATTCCATTACCTTTAATAATGTACTACAAAACAACATCAACAAATTCCCAAATAAAAAGGAGGATGTCAGAAAAAATACTTGTTGGATTTCACTAATCAATCAATAAAAAGTATAATATCAATTAAACAACAAGTTTTATCTATAAAACGTTACAAAATTGAAAAAATTAAATAATATTAAACATCTTATAAAACATCATTTTATTTTCATTAGATCTTTTCATACTCACACACCAAGTAATATGAAAATTAAGTATTGGAAATAAATAGAATAAGAAAACCTATCCATGGAATACCCATAGTGTTTTCACACACACTAAGGATTACTCCAAAAAAATCCCAATGTTTCAAAATGTTCCCATGTTCCATGTTTTTCACACACAAAAAATAAACCATAATGTCAATGTAGAAATTATTTTCAAAAGAAACATATCACCACCCCAATGCATTAAAAATCCTCTTTAAAATTAAATCCATCATTATAAATCATTTTAATTGTTATTTATTGTAACTTGAAATATTAAAAACCCATTTTGTTATAATAATTTATACATAAGGCATCTCACTAAACAGAATTCAGCTTTTAAAGAAAAATCCTTTTAAAAACCATGATTTCATTAAGAAAATCTACATTTCTATCAAATCTATACTTTTAATGGACATACGAAAAAATATACAATAAAGTTAAGACATTTGTTAATGTGAATACTTTTAATGGGTAATCCTACCTCACTAATAGTGTGAAATAGAAGTGGAAGATATCTCGGTGATCAGGTATGAATCCAATCAAGATGGGCTTTAATGGCCTTCAAACAACTCTCTTGTGATCCTAAAATTAGAGAGAAAAAATATTGATAAAGACTTGGGTTCGTGGTTCATGGAATATTTATATGTTATCTTGAAGTTATAAAACCATTGAAGATCTAGATTAACTATTCCACAGACCCTCTAAACCATCGCGTAGATACCCTACTCGTGTTGTAGTGAACCCCGATCAAATTACCTCGAGAAAATATGGTGAAAGGTGTTCTCTTATCCTCTTTTCCAGTAGTGGGACCATGACATATCCTTCCTTACATATCATATCCCTAAAATTTTCAAAGTAGGAACTATGCCTAAACCCAACACTAGGACATAATGGTGTTGAAATTGGAAGAACCAACCAAAAACCACCTCTTGAGTCCCCATGTGGCAGAAGGTCCCTCCACCCCGCAAGGCCAAACAACCAAAAGAGGCAACACCATAGCTTCCTATCCATGATGAAACTACCCCCAAAAATTTAATATCCATCTTACTCAACCCATTTTGTTCCATGATATAGGTGAATCCCTACACCATATCCATCCACTCACCATGCTACCGTCTCCACCCTCTATGGTGAATCCTCAATATAATACCATAAAAAATCCCAGAAATAATATGATCAACTCAAAACAAAAAATTAATTGAGGTTATAAATCTTAAACATTATAATAGAGCATAGAAAACCCTTTTAGAATCACAATTCCCCCTAGGAATGATTTCTACCCATAAAACTACTCAAAACCCCATACATTCATAAAAAAGGTCATTGTGTCCTCTCTAATGATATCTAGTCCCATGTATCATGGATTTCCCATCCACACTACTATTTTACATGGACCAAAGGAATAGTTTTTTATTGTATCACCTAACATAGATATTCATAATCTAAAATGGTTTCTCAACCATAATGATAGAGTTCTCGAGATCAACATCCAATCATCGCATAACATGGGAAGGGTTTGGTTTATCCCTACACAAATAAGAAGCATGAATCATTTCATGAATTGATGTAAAACAATATTTAATTTCCAACCAATATTTTACATTTCCATTTCACTCCATGATCAAAAAGGTCTTAACAAATATCAGTGATAACTTAACCTTCTTACCTAACTAATAATGTTCCAAGTGTTCTGAATCTCAAATAAAAGAGGATAAAAAAATTTAATGGCGGAGAAAGATGGGCCACATTGGATTTTGGAAAACATTGTGTTAGGATAATTATATTCCAAATAAAATGAACCATTTATATCATAAACTAAATAAGGCTCGGTCTAACCAAGGACCATTTCCTGAATTCTTCCTATTACAAGGGAAATCTACATGTCCACCAATATAATGATTCAAAGGGAACCATCTAAATTAAATCTTAATAACAATTTTTATAGTAAAATTTCACAAGAGGAAGATTATTTTCTCAAGAACCACCAAAATAAATCATGGAATCCCTATGAATATCCTCAATGATCTGTGTATCCTTCTCAATCTTCCCATTATTCTATGGATAATATACCATACATAGCTTTGAATCATAATCCATAGCCTCTTTCAATCCCTTCCAAAACCTGGATGTGAACCTCGGGTACTATTAAGAAACAATCACTGAGGGAACCCCATGAATCATACTAACCACTCAGACATACAAGTCTCCAATATACTCTGGTATTATCATCTCCTTGATTAGGATAAAATGAGAAAATTTCTAAATTTAATAAAGTGTCACCCAAATTGCATCATTCCAACTACGAGTATATGGAAAATTAATGACAATGTTAATATAAATATCATCTAACATCCATACTGGTTTTGGAAAAGGTTCTTAAAAACTAGTATGTCTCTGGTACTCTACCATAATTCATTGATGAGTTAAGCATTGTGACTAGAAATCTACAATCTTTTACTTCATCCCCAGCCACTAATACTAGAATCTTAAATCATGATACATCATTGTAGTACCATGACTCATTGAATAGCAGTAATTGTGTCCACCTTCCATCATAACTTCCCTTATATATATTAAAATGTATATCATTCCTCAAAACACGAAGCAAAAATGGGAGACCTAGACCACTCACATGAGGTATCCCCACAATTTAGGAATTTACTAAACTATTAGAAATAATGTTTTACAATTTGTTGATCTATACCCGTTCATAAAATGATGAGTTTGCCTTCACCAAATATAAAAATACCTGCCCACCAGCCTCTTCCACTACTAAGTCTATATCATTGAATAAACACATTAGATTCCACTCATACACTAATTCCTCTAATGCATGAGTTGGTAATTTCATGATAAATGCTTCAAAACCAATCTTCCCATTACCAAGATCATAATAAATACAAAAATAAAAATTAACGGCATACTCAACCCATTATCAAAATCACATGTTCAGGTCCCTCTCAGTAAAATATGTATTATGATTTTAGGATCAAAATATACCACATAATTTTTCCCAAATAGACAATAAAGACACAATCTGAGTTCATGAAAAACCTCTTTCAACATAAGATTGTGGGTGATTTATTCCATCTCATGAGGGTGTAGATGTTGAGATCTATAGGCCACCACCTTCTTTCCCTACATCAAGAAACAAACAAATATAATAATATAAGCTTTGTATAATACCACATATCTAGAACATTATTATGAAACAATAATAAATGGAGAATAATTCAACATCACCTTTAATTTCTTAAATGATATATGAATATTTTTATTACCCTCAAAAATTATACCCTTACGAATAATTGTTTTCATTAGAAATTTAATATCAGATAATTCCTATGTAATGCACATATAATAACTAGAAAATCCCAAGAATATCTGAATCTCAAAAATAATCATGTGATTATCCAAAGAAATTACTAACTAAATGTTTTCATGATCGATTAAGACACCTATCTCTGTTATAACATTCCCAAGAATTCCACTTCATGGTTCCAAAACATACTCTTTGAAATAATATCATACATATGTTGTTCTCATAAGGTTATATGGATGATATCCAAATAATATCAGTGCTCCTAATATGAACTGATATAGACCAAAATATCATCCAAAAACATAAAAAAAATATTCTAATTACCAATGATACCCTCTGAGGTGATCAAAGAATTAATCAATTCATGGAATGGGATACTGGTTCATAACAATTTTATAATATAGCTTTCTAAAATAAAAGAAATGTTTGAGGCTTCTTTTAACATTTTTGTTAAATGAAATGGAACGATCCCAAGGTGACATTCTATAATGAATAAGTACCTTATTCTCAATGTATGTAATCTCTACATTAAGTTACCATAACAAAATATGTTCTATGTGATAAGATGTTATTGAAAAGGGAAACATTTCATATAGTAGGAAAATAGTGAACTCAAAAATTATTTGTTGTGGTAACCTATTAAAATAATCATGAAATACCCTTATGTATGCATTAACCACCATGGCAAGGGTCATATATATTATAGATTCAATGATATAAGGGACCAACTTGAATAAATTCCATGAGATCACCATAGCATAATGATAAATATGCGACGTTATTCTGAATCAATAATCCCTCTTACCCTTAAAGAAATAAGATACCCACTAAAGAGATAAAAACTAAATTAAATGATGATAACAATTAATTTTTCCTTTACATTGATCATCCAATCAATTCTAATAATTGGGTCAAAGATATCAAGATCATAAACTAATACTCCCTACACCACATTGATGTCAGATATCATTACCCAAAACATGGGACATTTGATACCTTCCTTAGTCCTCTTTCCAAAATTAATGTAATGATACAACATGTATAAAATAAGATAAAAATAATTTCCAAAACATTAAACAAGTTTTATGATAAAAAATAATGACTATAACCTTTATAAATAAAATTTAAAACCATATAGGATGTAATAAGCACCATTAAAATAACAGTAGCTAGATCTACCTCAGATTCCTCTTTCACATACTCTTCATTACAGAGACATCTAGTTATATATCGTACATAAGATTTATTAGTTATATGGATACCCACTTCATCCAAGAATATGACCACCACCATTGGATGCTTCAGAATGAACTTGAAAACTCTTGGAAATAGTAGATACAACCTTACTTACTTGGGGAATACTTCTAAAAAAATGAACGAGATTATCAAACTTTCCATAATTAGGAAAATTATGGGTCACTTATGTATAGTTAATCTTGTTATGACTAGGTATCCCATATTGATTGTAAAAAAATTTGGTTTTCTTGATGAATCCCTTAATTATGCTCCTATGAAAAATGTTCACCCTTATGTTTCCTTTTCTAGCCATTAAAAACATCCTTAATAACATATAAAGTAACCAAAGATCCACCCATTCCTTTTATCTTCACAATTTAGGACTCATTTATATTTACTTTATCCCCCACCTCAATAAAATATTAGCGGCATAAGAGATTCAACATCAATTGAATATCAATCTTCAACCCTATCACAAACCATCGATCTTTAAGGTAATTATTTGAAAGAGGAATGGGTGTTAGGTGTAACAACATAGTGAAATTGGTTGAATAATCTAACACTATATACTCCACCTCCTCCAAGGTCATAAATTCTTCGGTTTTTACCACATGCAACACATCAGGATAAAAAGACTAATTAATTCTATTCTCAAAAGAAGCTCATGTGATATCCTCATGAATCATGTATTTCACAATAAACTCCCACTATATACTTCCTATTACCTAAATAATATATGTGAAACACCTATCTTCGATTCCCCTAGTTTTTTTAAGAAAATTAAAATACTTTCAATCAGCTAAAGTCACTCCCTATCTTCTGTGTGTCCTTTTTCACCATGTAAGATAGATGGATTCAAATTAGTAAATACCAAGACATGATCCACCGCTCGTCCCTTATGTCCAATACCCACAAGAACCTAACTGCGAATAGTTTTTATTATAGAATACACCAAATATGGATACAACATTTAATTCACCTAAATTACATGTCTCAGAACATCCTCACTCAACATTAGAAGAGATCTTCTTGGATGATTATTGTAATTAATATAAAGAAAATAGCCAATCAATTTGAGAGAAATTTTCTCAATCATGAGACCGTATTATGGAATCCATATAAATTATTTTAAATAATAAGGATTCAAATTATTGAAGAATTATATGATCAATTGAAAAAAATATAAAAAAAGAAACTGATATTTTAAAATAGTCCCCACATCCAGTTCATTCAAATAAAATCATATACTCAGTCTCACACTTGGAAGAAATTTGTGACCACCTATGATAGATTGATTTCAAACATGGAAGTTGGATGGAATATTTCATTTCATCTATTACTGTCTAAATTCATAATGACTTAACTCTTATCTACCAAATAATCTATTCCATACCATAGAATATTCAAAAAATTCAGGATGTGTATTCCCATTGAAACCATTTTTTAATAAACCAACCAAAGATAATTGGACAAGTCACATAAAAAGTTTCACCACAAGGTGGAAATCAAAAAAACCACCAATAATGTCCCATTTATAACATGAAAAAACCATAATAGAATTTATAGTGGAAGAAATAGAACATATCTTTGAGACACACAAAATCAAGAAAAACAAGCTGAACAAGAAATAGAAAACCTCATGATCTAAAACAAAACATGTTTGGGAATAATTTACATAACCTATATATTTTATAAAACATATTTTTGTTTTCATAAATACCTTTCTTATTCATAGAATATGGAATATAAAATGTATTTAGATGAATGAAATAACATATGAAACCCCATCCATGGAAACACCATAAGATAAACTTGTGAGTGTAAAAAACATCATATATAACTAAAATTATCATTAATGAATCATATTGGGATCCATAATATTGTAATAAATAAAAATGAAAATTATAAACACTAAGATAGAAATTGAATCACTATGATTCCTAATATTGTCACTAATTTTTATGTATCCGGCTACCCAAATTATCCCACATCCTCAAGAGAACCTATATAAGACCCATATTTGTGTTAAACCCACAGACATAGACACACTATTGTTTATTCTGTTAATGTAAAATGTTGTTAAATGACCATATGTTCTATATTTTTCAAACCAAAAAACAAAAACAAAATCACAATTTATCAAATATTTTCAATAGTGTAGTACGACCACCACCATACTTTGAAAACCACCTTTATAATCAATCCCTCTTTTATAAAACATTTTTATAGTTAATTTCAAGATCATTTGTGATTGAAACCTTGTTTTAGAATAAAAACCCACCATTAAGGGATTTCAATAAACAAAAATTATATTTCTAATGTTAGACCCATTTAAAAACCATTATTTTCTAAAGTAACTCAAATTTTATATCAAATCTATCCTTTTCAGAATCATTCAAAATGAATTATACAATAATATTAAGAAGTTAATGAATTAGAAACCATTTCTTAGGGAAACCTACCTCATGAAATGAGTTTAGAAATCATTGAATGGAATCCTAATTACTGGGTTTGAATCTTGTAAATAATGGATTCAAAGGAAATATAATAAATCTTATGGGATACTAATGTTAAAGAGAGTAATGATTGAAAAGGTCTATAATTATAGGTTTTTAAAATGTGTATAGTACACCTTTGAGTTTTAATACCATGGTACAACCTATTATAACAAGCTTTATACCCTCTATATTGCACTATAGAGACCCAACCCATACTGCAATGAGCCTCAGTCAACTACCCTCTAGAAACCATATTGTATAGTGAAGTCATGTACTCTTTTCCTAGGGTGAGGACATGTTATATACTTCATTCCACACAACTACACCATGGTTTTCAAGGAATTAAATACATTTTATCCCACCATGACATCATAATGGTGTCAAAATATCTATAATCGACCAAAACCCACCCCTTAATCCCATACATTGTAGAATCGAACTTAATGTTACAGAACCAAGTTGACAGAAAAGTTTAGGTTGCATCCACCTATCTAAAGTGAAGCTGATCATCTAAAATTGAAAATCCACCTAAATCATCACCACAAAATTCAGTTCCATAACTAAATATCTACATCATATTCGTCCACTCACCATGTTGTAGTCTCCACCCTCATTGGCATAGCTTCTGTATAAAACTGGAAGAATCTTAGAAACCTAGGCACACCTCTAAAATGCCTCATACTTGAGATACAGAATCATAAACCATAAAATAACTAATAACAATGTCTAATGAGAATAAAAATCTTATCCTCCACTCACTTTACCCTCCTATTGTTTCATTTTTTGTCCATTTACCCTTATATAGAAGCATTACATTATTGAAAATGTAAGGATTACTCTCAAAACTACCCTTCTATTCACTCACAAAAGGGACACACTATCACCCCATCAAGAGTCACCTATCAATAGAATTTATTCTTATTAAATTAATCTTTTCCCATCCTATAACCCTGTACCATTTTTAAAATATGTAGATATCCCGTATCTAGTATAATACCTTAATTTTGACCGAGAATTACAAGGAAAATTCGAGTCCTCTCTATAATGATTATAAAATACTTATATTTTATTATACATTGTATTTATTCAGTTTTTTTATACTTACTAATATATTTATATTATTATCATTTTTATAATATAATATTACAATATTAAAGGAGTTGAGATTTTCTATTCATATATGCCATCCATTAATAAAAACTATGTCTCCATTTGGTTGTGCGTATAGACACCAACATCCATTAGAAATGAAATTAATTTTTAATAACAACCTATAATTGATGGTTCCTTAGATGGTTTTAAGAGTAAAATTATTTTCATGATATAATTAATATTTTGTTAAGGATTATTTTATAACCAATTAATCATATGATTAACAAATGATCATATTTAATTCAATCGTGTAAACAAGCATGCTAAGTAAAAAATATTTTATTCAAATTAAGAACATGATTCATACCCATTACAGATTATTTTAAATAACATATAATTATATTATATCACACTAATAAAAACAAAAACATATCATTATACTTCTTTAATAATGACATTACAACAAACCCACCCCATAATCATTCATTAAATCTGGTTATGTTCAAGTATTTTTGGTTTAACCACCTACTTGAACAATAATATTAATATGAATCTTAAATGTCCATGGGATCATTATTTCATGAATTATGTAATAAAAATGTTTAAATAATGAATTATTTTTTATTCTGAATATATTGAATAAATATTTAATTCATCTAATAAGAAAATATACTTTGATCGATAAAAATCACTTAATCTTGATTATTATCAATTTCATCTTCAAGGATAGACTACAAAAATGATGAAAGGAACATGAACCATAATAATTAGATATAAAAAATCCTTAAAAATATAATTAATTACCAATTAATTGTATAATTTTTATAAATAATTAATATAGACACCTTTATTAGGAAACTAGTGCAAAAATTCAAAATAATAAACACCTGATGTGGAAAATATGATGAATTATTATAGGGAATTAATATTTATGAAGAATATAAATAAAAGTGGATATTTAGGAGGATAAAAATATAGGTGTTGTGATAAATGATGTTATGATATAGTAGGTTACAGTACATTCTTAGATCATAGGAAAAGAGTTAACAGTTTGTTTTCTCAAATTTGTCTCTTTGAGTCGTGATTTTTTTTATGTACCTAATTTCATTTATAGGGTGTATATAAAACCTATTTTTGATTTTAAATAATGATATAAATTTATTCAAGTAATTTTAAGATCCTTATTATTCCCCTATTACAATATGATATAATTTAATTACTACCAAATCCATAAATGTGAATCTCCATCATAATCTTCATTCCTTATTACTTATATCAGATTCACCGCCTATTTAATTTTGTGTTGTGAATAAATTAAAATGGAATTATTATTACCATATTAATCCAGATATTTAATGTATTTTCAATTTAATATTTTCAATCCTTCCTCATATTCCTTTGATTAAATAGTTAAAAACCATTATAAAACCAAATCTTTTCCATAGTGGAAATCCCATCATAAATTTTGGTAAAGTAAAATCCTGTTTATTTTCCTTGAAAATAGATCCCTCCCTATATATTAAATTGTGTATGTGGTTATAGAAAATAATCACCATGGGGTAATTATCCTGAAAAAATTTGGTTGATTATTGACTCAATATTCACCATAATTAATGATAAGGGGGGCTAAGACTATACACCTAAATACAAACTCATGGAAGATATTCTCTGCAATATTTTTAGACTCTTTATGAACCATGATGAATTATTTTTCATATGGTTTCCTTGGTATCCTACGAATACACACTATTGAACCCAATTACCATCTTTCATGGAAAACTTAGCACATTTAATGTACCCTCTCCATGTTATTTTTTCTATAAGGGTACCTCATGTTACAGTCACAATACCTAATAGTTTATATGTTGATTAAGGGGTGTTCTCCTAGGTATCCACATTATTTTATTAAATGGGGAAGTATTTGAATTCTTTATTTCTTATTATATGGATATCAATGTATTTATTCAGTAATAAGTTCATTAGTGAATGGTATAAAAATTCTTGTCGAATCATATGGTGAATGAATTATACTTAATTAGGTAGCTAGTGGGGACTCAAATTATACACCCCCTTAATACACCAACATGTATCATGAGACAAAAAAACCTGGGTTTGGATGTATTCCCCACCCCAAACCAGTATGGTGTCATGGAACAAGGTCATGACAACATATAATGATATATGTAATTATACATTCTTTTATTATGTTATCAATGATTATTGTTATCGATGTTTTGAATTATTTTTAGCGATATATAATTCACTCAATTTTATTTGATTATGGATTCATTTATTTATTTATTATTTCTACAACTCTTATTTCATGTTTTTGTTATGATAACTTATGCGGTATTCTAATTCTTATTGAGAATTTTATCTCACCCTTTTTTATCATTCCCCTAAAAACATACATAATAATTATGTGGAATTTTCAATGAAATTATGGATGGGATAAAAAATTTCCACATTGTGTTCATGTTGTATATTTTTTTCAAATTAAACGTTTGAATGTATCTAGACTTACAAGAACACTAAGATATTGGATATTGAAGTAACTCTTATATTAAATACCAAAAATATAATGTAAGTATATGATTCAGGTTTAAATAGGTTGATATGTTATATTTGGTATCGAAGAATTTTTATTAGGAAACATCTGGACTAGATATAGGGGAACATAGTTTGATATCCCAACTACCTCAAAAACCAATCATGAATTATAGGGAACACATTAGAAAACATTATATGAATTGTATTTTAAAATTAAATATCATGATATTATTATGTTTATTTCATTGTTGAAATATGAAAAATTATATAAATACTAGGTATTTTATCAACCCCTATATTCAATACATGGAAATTCCCATTAAATAAGAAAATAAATCAGGGGTTGAGGCTAACCAGATTATAACCATATTTGGGTAGTTACCCCAGGTTATGAAAAATAATAATTATCATATAAAGAGAAATATTGAACCACAACAACATGGAACTATGTTGTACTGACTCGTGAAATATAAAAATCTAAAATTTAGTATAACTAATAATATATTTTTATAGTATTAATGTATGATGTCACTAGAGAATATCTTTCTCACTTTGGGAATTGGTGAGAAGTAAAATAGTAATTATTGTAGTTTATCAATAGAAGGGATATGTGGATAAATAGGGGTCACTAAATCATTAAAATAAAGAGTAATATGCAATAATTTTCACATAATGGATAACTTTTAAGGAGTTATATTTTTTAAAAACATTTTCCTCTTGATCAGAGAGCAGAAATAGAAAAGGAGTTCCCAAATATTTACCAAAAGGATGTGGAAAATTCTTCTAAATACAAGGATAACATTAAATGTTAGATAACCATGTTGAAAACTATTTATACATAATAAAAATATATATTATTAGTTTATTTTATGAGTTCGAACCTATCCTTCAATTGTTATTAGTTTCTCTGACATCTTCATTATATGAGAAAATATTATAAAGCACCATTATATCATAAAAGGTGTTCTCCAAGAAATATTTATTCAATAGAAATCCAGAGAATAAAAGAATTATTATAATAATTTGATAAAAATTGTGATGTAGGGGAAGAAAGGGAGGATTTTATTTCCCCCGCATGCGATAACTGTGGATAGAAACCACATTTGTATTATAGGAAGGTAATATGGGTTTGATAAAAGTGTAAATAAAATGGTTATCAAGATTGTTTAGGTAATGTAATGGAAGGAAATAGTGATGTTAATTGATTTAACTATAAGGAGAAGAGACATTATGTGAACCAATTCAAAAAACATCAATGGATTTTACATATGAAATGGAAAATGGATCAAGGATAATCTTATGTGATTACAACAATTTATGTTAGTGTTCAAAATAAAATGGTGGAAGATACATTGATAAGAGACTCGAAGTAATATAATGATTGATTTCATTCTGGATCATTGCACTATTTTATATCTTTTATGTCTTCCAAAAACATTATAAATTTACTGATAACACTATTATGGGAATAATTAGTCATGATACTAAGTGGAAATCCTGTTTTAAATAAAATGTGTTAGTTAGTTCCAATTATGTTGCCAGGATGTAGCATTTTTTCAAATCATATTTATTTTACATATGGTAGAAATTGATATGATTGTTGTTATAGATTTTGTTCTAAATTATAATGGAAAAAAATATTTCCAATAGAAAGTATTTTGATTAATGAACATGAAGTTGAATAACTTATCTTCATAAGAGAACATCATCATCTAATGTGTTTCCAGATCTTCCTTAATAGTCTCCCCTTAATAAAATTCTATAAATGGAGTATGTTCATCTATGATCTATAGATAAACAAGAATTACTATGAAAAAGGGGATGCAACTATGGTATAAAAATTCAATGAATTTTTTTTATAATAATTTCATGGTCATCCACTAGAGTGTGAATTTGAGTTCTGTATTGAAATAATTATCGATTCAAGGACTATATATAAATATATCTATAGAATTGGATGAGTGAAGTTTGTGCAGTTGAATAAATATTTATAGGAGTGGCATGTTAACAGATGTATACTGCTTATTTTTTTACCAAGTGGAATACTTATTATTTATTAAAATAAATGATTGGACTATGAGATTGTGTGTTGATTATATGGAGATCAATGACATTGATATAAATAGTAAGTATTCATTTATTTGATCAACATCATATATCCAAATACATTTCAAAGGTCAATCATTACTTGGGTTATGATCCGATAATGGTGAATTATATTGATATTTTGAAGATGGAATTTCAAACAAGGTATGAACATTATGAGTTTATGGTAACGCATTTCGGACTGACTAATGAACCATCTTTCGGTATAGATCTAATGAATATATTATTCAGGGTCTATCTTGATAACATTTTGGTGCTATTGATTGATGATATCATGTTACACTATAAGAGAAATGAATAGAATTACATTCATCTAAAAATAATTCAAGACACACTTTTAAGGAAGATTTTATATGTGTAATATAGTAAGTATGAATTTTGGCTCTAGGATGATTATTTTCATGGCTATATTCACTCCAAATATGGAGTATCTATTAAACCTTCTTATATAATTTTTTTTCCAAATAATCGCCTACGATAGTGAACAAAAATGAGACCCAAATTTTCTTGGATTTAGTAGGTTACTATCGGTGGTTCATTAATGATTTCACCATGTTTTCCATCCCATTAACCAAGTTGACACATAAAGGGGTCAAATTCACATATTTATGGGAATGCGTGGAATTTGTTTATGAGATAAATAGAAGATAGAATAGTTCATAAGTATTAACTCTACCATTAAGTAAATAAGGTTTTGTAATACATACTAATGTTCCAAAGATAGTACTTGTTTATGTCCTTATGCATTATGATAGGGTGATAGACTATGTATAATGAAAATTGAAAATTCATGAATAGAACTATTCAACTCATGACATAGTGTGGGACAACAGAATATTTTATTTTAAAATATAAAGACACTACCTCTATGTTGAAATATGTGATTTATATAAATATATATGTATGTATGTACCATAATAGTGATAATTATATCCCCTATTAGTAGAATTTCAACATGAGGTAAATAATATGGTTGGAAATACTCAGGGAATATGATTTCTTAATACACTACAAACCTATGAAAGATAAATATTGTTGTAAATGCTTCATGTAGAAGATTATATGGTGTTATGACTATGATGAGGGTTAATACGAATCCTATATACAGAGATCATGTAAAGATGGATATGGTGTTTTTTAGTCTATGTGATACATCTTTCCTTTTCAAATAAATTTAAAATCAATACATACTATAGAATATATTAAGGTTATACTATAATGAAGAGGATTAAAAATGAGTAATAAATTAGTAAATGAATGTAAATTTAGAATACACATATATAGAGATATATTTTTTATGTTTTTGAGGATACTACGTGTTCCACCCATAACAGAGTTAAAGAAGGAAATGCTAGAATAAGAACATACCTCAAATTTCACTATACACCCTCATAGAAAAAATGTGTATGGATTTAAGACAACATTTTTTGGTTAATGATTATTACTTTAGAATAATAACATTAATTATGAAAATAGTATTGATATCATTATATAGTAATAATAAAATCAGTTTTTGGAAAATTAGTCTAAAAATGAAATGAAATAGGGAAATGTTGGTACTCACAATGAAAAAATGAGTTTTTTATTAGATATATACTTGTAAATTAAGGCTTTTATATATGAGATGCCTATGCGAATGAGATAGTATTCTAGCAGGAGAAAATGGTATTGTTTTCAGATTAAATTTTTAGAGATAGGTGTTCATGAAGTGGTAGATGTGATACTATTTTATATATAATAGGAAGGATAATTTTGGAAGTACACATTACATTTTAATAATGATATGTCATTATTTAGGGGTAAAAGGAACGAAAAGTGAAAAATAATACAGGGGTGGAGGTTTCATATATTTACATCTTGTCCTCAAACTTGGGGTATTTTTTTAAAAACAATTTACACTTAGTAAAACACTTTTTACCATTTTTTAACATGGTAACATATTTTTAACCATGAAGAATAATTTTAATAAATAAATAAAATTATATTTAAAACAAAATGTGAGAATAAATATTAAAATTTGAAAATAATTCTAAAAAGTAACGTCTCTAATTTTTGAAAATGTTATTTTTATTTTTAGCACGCTTAATGCATAAAAATGATTTTAGAAATTTTTTAAGCATATAATATTTCTGTAGTATAAATTTATTAATTCCGTCAAATTTCATGATATGAATTTTTTTTATTAAATCGAATAATTTTTTTGTTTCTTATAAACGAGTCTATTACTAAATATAACTAGTAAAATATTAAATTAAAAAATTGACAAAAAATTGTTTTTTAATTACAATGAAATTTTACTAAAGTTATAAAATGATTAACATGGGGTTTATATGATTAAAATTATATTTTAAAATACATAATTTTTCAAATAATATAAATTCTGTACAAATAAAATTATTTAATGGGCTTTTATTTCTTACTTATGTGATAATTAAATAATAAAATTTACATTTTTGGTAAAAACATTTTATTCATTCACCAAGAAAATTAATTATTTTTATAAAAGTTCCAAATAATCATCATTTTCAAGTTTATTAATTATTAATTCAAAGAAAAAAGTTAAATTTACAAAATTTAAAATCAATAAATTATACATTTAGTTGTTAAATAAAAATAAAAAATATATACAAAGAGAAACTCTTATTATTAAAAAATATATAAAAGCTTCATGTGTTCTTAACCCTATTTAGTAGGAATTTATAATTGATTATTATATTTTTATATACTACAGTTTTTATAATATATTTTATTTTCTTATCTAATATATCATGGACCATTTTAGTTTTATGTTTTTTGTGAAACAAGATTTTAGACACCATTTTTATTTAAAGAGAAATATTTACTAAAAACAAGTTTTGTTGCATTCTACCTCTATAAAATAATTTCTTCCTGAAAATTTTGATACATGGAGAAAAAGAAGTTACAGTAGTTTTTAGTAATCACATCCATATATTATCAAGTATCCTACCAAGCTTATTATTGGCGAGTCATTTCACTGAAGTTATATTATCTGTGTACAAAATTATTTTTACCCTAACAAGTATACACCAATAAGGGGTCGATCCACAGGGAAAAAAGAATTTATTTTTTCTTGTTAAACATAGTTTGTACTTTTGTTTTAATGAAGTTTTATGAATTTAAAGTCAATTTTTTTTGTTTGGATAAAAAGAATAATTGGTTTTATGTTTCTTTTAACAAATTACATAATGGAATACAAGTAAATTCGGAAAATTAATTTTGATATAGATAAAGAGAGACGTGCATTGGGGTTATGGATTATTGAGAATTTTTTCAGAAAATTAAATTACTTATGAGGTTTTGTTGTTCATAATAACCCAACACCCTTGGTTTCAATTTTTAAAAATGTTTCCTTGGTCTGGTAAAAATATTTTTAGAGCTAATGAAATTAGCTCCTTGATTTGGTAGTCAGTGTTTCACAGCTCCTTATTTAACTTAGTCGATTTTGAGTCGACGAATACTTCCATTGGTCATGAAATTCTTTCTTGTTATTCTTCTTTTGAATCCCTGAAATTTTTTCCCTTGGTCTGGTACAGAATTTTCAGTGATAAAATAATGTTATTTAAGATGAATAAGAAGAAGTTAAAAAGAACGAACACATTGATATCAAATAATTTAAATTACATCTCGTCATCTTCTATAACTTCAACACACTGGGTATTTAGTTACACATATAGAAAATGATAAACACAAAGCTCTTGATAGCTAATGTGATCATTCTTGGAACTTAGAAGAGGAAATGATTCTCGGGTAGACGGTAGAATGGCTGTTGTACGGTGGTAGAGCTTCTCTCATTGGGACCTTAAACATTTTCTCCCCACATTCTCTCCACACACCACCCTTTTAAACCAAAGTCCAAGGACTCCTTTTATTGAAAAAATAACTAAACGGGATGTTGCAAAAGTACAAGGCGTGTACATTTGGAAACGGTTTTTTTCCATGGTTTTCTCTTTCGGTTGGTGGCCTAACACACCATCATTGACTTGGAACATGTCATATTTTGGTAGTTAGATATACACAACATGTAACACCGCCATTTGGCCTCCAACCGCTTCTAGAAAGGCCTACACGGCATGTATACCTTAAACACAATGTGTTCCCTTCAGCAGGCCACATAGGCATATAGACTTCTTCTCATCTTCCAACTTCTTCTATAAGAGTGTACACAACGTGTGAAGTGTGCACACGGAGTGTACTATATTGTGATTACTTGGGCATGTACTTGTCCTTATCATTCCATGTCTGGGTCTGGATTTACACAGCATGTATATTGGTACATGTCGTGTAGTTTTAAAATTTTACTCAGTTACCCCCGTTTTTTGTATTTTTCCATAAATATTCTAAAAATGAACAAGATAACCAAAATCAAAGTTTTTTTCCCCTAATCCATAAGTAATTTCTGAAAAATTGTTCTTATTTTTAATATAGTATGTAAAAATGTATACACAAATCGGGTGCATCAATCTCCACAAAACATAGTCATTTGCTTGTCCTCGATAAAATCTCAACATCTAATTAATAGAGTCTATATTTTAATAGGAATGACTTTAGTTAATCATAAGAGTAAATAATAAGTTCCTGGAGAAAATTCAAAAAAGATACAAAACAGTTTCAATTAAAGTGATATCCTAATCATGCCTCATATATAATTCAATTAACTACTTTCTCCCTCTTTTAACACATGTTTCTGCATTTCAGAAACAAGAAAACCACTTTATTATCTACCTCATCAAAAATATTGTCAACACTCAAGAAATTTTAATAAAAAGTTTTTTCACAATCAATGATATATAAACTATATCCATAGGTCTGTAAAAAATCTAGTTCTCTACTTCATAAAATTGATTTACAGAAATCGTGAGGGATTCTCAATATTAAGATGATGTTTCTATGGATAAAGGTTTGTTGGTAAAGATGTGATGTATTTGGCATTTGGCTTAGTGGTAATAACCTCTTAATTCTACATGAAAATGGGGGTTCAAACCCCATTGGGTGAAGGTAATGTAGCAGACTGTAGCAGCAGCGACACTATAGCAACAATGGGTACTATAGCGGTGACATGTCACTGTAGCGGTGGCGGGGTACTATAGAAGAGGAGGGTACTATGCAGTACTATAGTAATTTGGGAACTGTAGTAGAAACATTCACATAATGGGCCTTGGGCCAAAATAATGGGCCTATGGGCCATATAATGGGCAAAATTCCCAATGGGCCTTCGGGCGATGTAATGGATCTCCCTCTACCCAGTTAAAGAGGTCTTTCTATTCTTTAATAAAAAATGAGGCTTCGGCCCCAACCATTAAAAAAAGTTAACGATGTGAAAAATAACTCTGAGGCTTGAAACAGCAGGCTAAATTCTTTAAATAATAGTGCATGATATTCAATGTGATGCTCAATGTAAAAGCATCTTAAACAATCATTATCAAATAATCCCATCACCACCATATCCTCTAGTTGGGTAGGTAGGGTTTACAAACCTAAAAGTGAGTATAAAGTCCCTTTTTTTATCATTTTTAAGGGAAAATGGAACCTTTTATAATTTCCACAAATTGGGGTTTGGAACCCTATTCACCCTAAATGATCAATGGGATCTCCCCCATACTTAATTTCATGACAATTCAAGAAATTATACCATGTGTGGCCAATCTGTTATTTTGAGATCAAATGAATAATCATGAAAAATCATAAAAGAATTAGGGTCGGAAGAAAATTAGTCCTGTAATATGGCTTCCTAAAAATTCGTTTCATGGTTCCTAGGGACTTCACGGAGATAGGGTGTAGGGTAGGTCTCAAGATAAAGGGGTTAAAGAAATCTAATGCTTCAATTATTTTAATTTAATTCAAAAATATCTCATGTTTTGAATATAAAAATTGAAAATTTTGGTAGTTATGTATATCTTAAGAATGTCTCATTAAATATTGTATTGGGAAGAATATGATAAAGGGTTTAGAATAGCTCTCAGGAGTGGGAAAACAAATAAAGAGACAATTAGGTCATGACTTTTATATAATTGATTAGTCAAATCGATGTAATTATCCAAGGATTACAAGTTGTAATTTAAACTATAGCATCAATAATTTTAAAAGACATAATAACCAAAATAAGCACACAACATTTGAGAATTTCCCAATTTTAGCTTTATTATTTAAAAATATAGTTATCCAAAATGTCCTCACATTTTAAAATATATATACTATTAATGTTTTCTCCTAGAATGATGATAAGGGAAAAGAATAAGGTGGTTGAGAGATTCTCTCCCATAATTTGTTCCACACTTGGTCCACCAAGTTCTTGAAAGTGAAGAAGGAAATGTTGGGACACAATAGTGGACCATAACGATATGATGCAAGGAAATAAAGAAAAAAATAATGAAAAAGAAAAATAATAGAATAAAGAGAAAAACAATACTTCCCTCATATCTAGGTGAACAAAGATGGGAGGTGGTTGAAAAGTGAAACCTAACATGTTCCAGAGTACCTATGATGGAGGTGGAGAGAAAAAAATGCAAGAATACACAACATACACAAGCACAAGATATCCCAAAAATATATATAATGAAAAACATGTGTCCAAAAACTAGTCAGGGGGTCACCTCGTTAGAGGCATCATTCATTACAGAATCAGCTGGTAGAGAAGGCCCAAATGTCGTGGCTACCGGAGGCTCAGAATCTGCACCTGGAAGAGAATTCATAGAAGTAGGAGCTGCAGGAGCTGGACTCAGAAGAGGAAGCTTGGAATCACTCCCTGGACTGGTAGCAGTAGTGGAAGTAGAAGTAGTAGTAGTAGTTGAGAACACAGTGGCTATGAGAACTGAATCTGTGGCCAGTGCAGTAAAGGGTGGTGGAGATGTAGAACAAGGTCCAGGAGACGAAGCAGGGGTATGCGGTGGGGGAAGTGGAATACCATGATGCTGAAGAAGAATCTCCAACATCTGCTCCAGTCGGTCCTAATTCTGATCGAGATAGACCAACTGTTGGTCTATCGCAGCATGGAGGAGGTAATAGGTGAGATCGACCAAGGGTGCTGGGGTATGGGAAATAGGTGGAATAGAGGAAGGAAGGATGGAAGTAAGGGGATATGGTCGGGAAGATGGACAGGGTGGAGAAGGAGGAGAAGGTGCATCCGTGGGGAGAGGAGAGATAGTAGGCAGGTGGGGTCGTGCCTGGGAAAAGATGTAGGCACCCCCTTCTTTCGGACTAATCCCATGCGAATAAGCATGAGATAGTCCATCCGCTGGGGGAACCTAACAGGTCATGAAGAAGAGAAGGCTCAAAAACCTCGAGATATTCGGAAATGCGGGTGGCGTAAAACCCAATTTTCAGGTTTCCCTAATGGTCGGTAAATAGGGCATGGAAATCGGTGGTGGAAAGGTAAGGGAGGTTTGGGTATTAATACAAGATGATACAGGTAAGGATATCCATGTCACAACCCGTCATGACCCCCATATCCTTATGGTGGGAAAAAGAATGGCGTTGAAGCACCGATGGGTGAAATGAAGCATAGGGTCATCTATAAGGGTACTCTTTTGGGAGGTAGGGGTATAGCGGTGGTCAGGCCCAGTAATCTCCCGCCACATTGCAGTGAGGTCAGAGCGCTCGGGTCAGGACATGGAGGAGACTTGGGTTGGGGTGATTGGATGAGGATAGAAACTGCACCCTTGTCCGAACTCGGTCATGGTAAGGGAAAAGTGATGGATTCCCTGCTGGAAGTAGACCACTCGTACTACATCAATAGGTGTCCCCTAGTACTCGGCCCTGTCGAACTCGATTGAAGAAGAAAACTCCAAAAATAAATCCCGAAAAATATAAGTGTTGACCTGGAAGATCGAGAATAAGGGAGTGTGCCTGAGAATATCCTCCAACTTTCCCCATATTCCCAGCTATTGTGGGATGCTGATATCGAGATAGTAGCTGCTCAACAGAATCAGGTGGAGAGAGAAGCACTAGACCTTGTCGTGTTCCAAATTGGTGACTGGGAATACCATCGAAGGGTATGGAAAATCTACAGGTCCCGAACCAGGTGTTGGTGCTACAGAAGGAGCTGGCTCTAGGTGTGGATCGGCGGGAGGAGATGGAGGCTCACCAGATGGGGTGGTCGATGAGGGACCAACTACAGACGAGGGGATCTTATATGGAGTGGCAGCTACTAGGGAAGTAATGATGGTGCTCAAAGGCATGGTGCGATATGGTGGAGGTGTGGCACTACTAGGACCAGCCCTGACAAAGGGAGTGAGGGGAGGAAGGATGTCCAATATAGGGAGCTGATAGACCAGATATTCTAGATATGGTAGTGTCGCAGGTTAGAGTCAGATCTGACGATAAATGTGCCTCTCTCTCTTAGTGGCGTAGGCAGGCCGCTTCCCATTGAAAGTATCATCGTCCGCCATTCCCTGAAAGATAATAGAAAATACAACCCAAAGATAAATAAAACAAAGAGGAAAAGAAGAAAATTTGAGAAAAATAGAAAATTAAAAAGTACACGCCGTGTATTTTAAGAGTACACGGTGTGTAAAAAAAGCGGGTTAGCGTCCCATGATCTTTGGATAGGAACCCCGAGTGAGAAAGGAATAAACCAAGAGAGGTTACATGGTGTGTACCAAATATACACACCGTGTACATGTAATGTGGTCCTAGTCATTTATTGGCAAGTACATGACCACCAATTAAGCAGTTATAATAATATAGGACACGTCGTGTACAAGTCCAACATGGTGTGTGCATTAGCAGAAGTAACATGGTTGTGTGGAGGGTTAGACATGGGCTAGCCAAAATAAATGGTATACACAGCATGTACCAAACATACATGTTGTGTATGTGAACATTGTGTGTGAGTCCATGTGAATAAGATACCCGAGAACAACGGGGAATGGTACATGGTGTGTTCCAAAAAAAATACACCATGTATTATCAAATCGCGAATCATTTGGTGTGTGGCCATGTACAAATGTACACGGTGTGTGTTCTTCAATGTGTTACCATGAATAGTTGAATCCAAATGGTCAAATGATCTGAAAATCACCATAAACTCTTGTAATAACTTGAAATAGAGGGTTTAGAAGGCCGTACCAAGACCAATGATCACAATATAGAAGAAATAAGAAGCAAAAACGCCCAAATTCAGCAGATTCAGGAGTGAGGAGGTCAGGTCACGTATGTGGGAAGAAATAGGGACAGATAGGGGGCCGTGTGACATGGCCTAATTCCAGGTGGTCCATGGCTTTTATAGCCGTGGAACACGGTATGTACAATAGACTACACGACGTGCATCTCATTTTTTTTATATAATATATATATATATATATATATATTATAGTAAACTATATAATAATTAATATTAATAATTTAAATAGATAAATATATATATATATATCTGTATATACATAATTTAAAGATAAAAATATACCCTTAATTTATCAGAATATACGTGTCTTGTGTTTTAAAATTGGAAATAGATTAGTACGACCTTTGGTATGGTGTTTGGGGTGAGGTTCAAACCGGCGATCGACCATTCTGAATGGAAGCCCTCAACTACTAGAGCAGAGGTTGTATTGATGATCCTATTTATTATTTTTATAAATTAAATATATATGTCCTATACTACATGGGAAGAAGTAAATGCATGGCATGTGGTTTTTTATTTTACAAAAAGGGATGAAGCAGGGAGATTAGACGAGTTTGAACCAGGGTCATTTGGATCCAGGGTCGAGACTCTTCCAATCATCCAACATCACCCATATGAATTTCCTTATGTGAAAAATATTGTCAGTTTTAAAGGGAAAACATGGAGCACATGATATATATCAAAAGACATGTCGTGTGGTTTTATTAAAAGGAAAATGATGGAAATTGGACGATTGTGATGATTCAAACCTAGGTATTTTGGATTGAGGTTACGATCTTGGACAACTGATCCATCCCCATCATGGGTTTTCTTATAAGAATATATATATATATTTGTATATATATGAAAAATACTACACACACCGTATAAGAAAATACTAAGAGAAACTGGAGGAACCTCGTGCCGAAGGAAGGTCGAGAGGATTTGAACCGGTGACGGCTCGGATAAACTCTAGTGACCTTACCATCGGCATTCACATCATCCTTGTTTATTTCTTAGATAAACTATATATTTATAAAAGTTAGAAAATAAATTAAAAGAAACAAGTAAACTTCGTGTATATAGGTGGTACATGTTGTGTATCTACTGGGTTGACTACTATGAAGTTCCTTTGTTTTAGGTCATTGGCTCGACATTCATACCTCATCCTACCTGAGCTGTATGGTAGACAACATTCCCACTATGTCGTCAATATGATGGTAAGCCTTCAAATCCTATCCGTTCACCTAGAATTGTTGATTATCCTCTGCATAAATTTCCACCACATTATGATGGAATACGTGTATAACTTGGAATTGTCCCAACCATCATGACATTAATTTCCATATGAATAATCTAAGATGAATGTTAAAGAGATGTACATGATCACCAGGATGAAAATATTTTCCTGAAATTATCTGGTCGTGAATTTCTCTCATCCTCTCCTTGTACAAATTGGCATTCTCATGCGCCTCTAATCTCAATTCATCAAGTTCCATCAGTTGGAACCTTCACTTATCTTCAGATTCCATCATATCAAAATTCAGGGCCTTGACGGCCCAATAGGCTTTGTGTTCCAACTCTACTGGCAGATGGAACGGATTTCCATAGATGACACGGAATTGGGACATACCCAGTGGTGTTTTGAAAGCAGTTTGATATTCCCATAGAGAATCATCTAAATTCATGGACCAGTATTTCCTAGAAGTGTTCAGCGGTTTCTCAAGGTTCTTCTTCACCTCACTACTGGAGATCTGCATTTGTCCACTAAACTAGGGATGATATGGTGTCCACATCTAATGCTTTACTCCATACTTTGAGAGTATCCCTCTCATCTATTTGTTGTTGATGTTGGTCGCTCGATTTCTCATCAGTACTCAAGGAATTCCAAACCAACTAAAAATATGATTATTTAGAAATCTCATGACTACCATGGTCATGTTGTGTGCTGTAGTAGTGGCTTCCACCCACTTCGAGACGTAGTCGATGCAGACCAGGATGTAAGTGTTTCAGATGGATAGGGGAAAGGGACTCATGAAATCTATACACCAGATGTCGAATATCTCAACCTCCAGGTTGGGGTTTTCGGGAATCTCATCTCTACATCCCATGTTACTAGTCCTCTGGCGTCGATCAAAATAAGAAATAATGGCCTGGGCATCTATATGCATGGTGGGCCAGAAAAACCCAGATTGTAGGATCTTTACTATCGTACAGTTAGGTCCATGACGTCCCCCAACTGGTGAGGCATATAACTATAGGATAACGTGAAATTCATTATCTAGGATGAAATGATAGATCACCCCATCACCACGGGATCAGAATAGTAGAGGATCGTTCCAATGGTTCCTCATCACATCAGAGAAAAATATCTTCCTTTGATGGAAGGAGAGGTCAGGGTAAATGACACTTGTAACCCAAAAATTAGAAATATCAGCATGCCATGGTTTAAGTGTTTCATTTACTGAAAACATGTGCTCATCATGGAAATCTTCCATGATCTCCCGATCTTCCTCCCTCTCTAAATGAGGAAGCTATAGGTGGGAGATATGGTCAGCAACAACGTTCTCACTCCCTTTCCAATCTTGAATCTCTAGATCAAATTCATGTAAGAGAAGTACCCAACAGATCAATCAGGGCTTCACATCATTCTTCTTTAGTAGGTACTTTAGTGTTGCATGGTCAGTATAAACAATAACTTTAAACAACACTATGTAAGAACAGAACCTGTCAAACACGAAAACTACTACAATAATATTCTTCTCTGTGGTGGTGTAGTTGATATGTGCCTTGTTGAGCAACTTGATAGCATATTATATAGGTTGTAAAATCTGGTCAAGTCACTGGCCCAAGACTGCTTCCACTGCGTATTCACTGGCATCACACATCACCTCACATTGTTCCTCCCATTAGGGAGAAATCGACACTGTAGCTTCCATAAAGAATTTCTTCATGTTGTCAAAAGATATGGAGCATGTCTCATAGAACAAATTTATGTAATCATTGGTTAGAAGATTGGTGAGAGGCTGGGCTATTTTTGAGAAGTCACGAACAAACCTCCTGTAGAAATCGGCATGGCCCAAGAAACTGTGGATGGTTATGACAGATGTCGGAATAGGTAGTCATGAAATGACTTCTATCTTTTCCAGATCCACCTCTATCCCCTTTGCTGAGATTATGTGGCCAAGGATGATGCCACTTGCACTACTACAAATACGGCCTTTATCAGCGCTATAAAAAGCGCTGATAAAGTCAGCGTAGATAAAGGGGGCGGGTCCCCTTTATCAGCGCTTTTGTTCCAGTGCTGACAAAGGACCATTTTATCAGCGCTTTTAAAAAAGCGCTGATAAAATTTTAAAAAAAAATTAAAAAATTAAAAAAAAATTAAAAATAAAATAAAAAATAATGCAAATCGGGTGGGATTTTATAACGCTTGAGCCCCCCATTTTACAGTGCTTTTCTGCCCCATTACCATGCACCCCACGCACCCCCTTCACCCTTTAACAGCGCTTGCTGCTATATTCTCCCATGCGCATGCGCCCCTGCCTCCCACAGGATTTGAACTCGAGACCTCCCCCCTGCGTGCCTAAGCCTTTACCACTACGCTATTTTGATTTGTCTTCCAATTCATGATATATATATATATAGTTATATTTATTCGTATACTAATATATATTTATATTAATATATATATAGTTATATTATAATATATATATATAGTTATATTATAATATGTATATATATAGTTATATTAATATATATATAGTTATATTAAGATATATATATATAGTAATATTAATATATATATATATATATATTGATATTAATATATATTTATATATATATATATTTAGTTATATTTATTCGTATAGTAATATATATTTATATTAATATATATATATAGTTATATTAACATATATCTATTTATATGAATAAATATATATAGTTATATTAATATATATATATAGTGATATTAATATATATATTTATAGTAATACTAATATATATATATATGTAGTTATATTAATATATATATAGTTATTAGATTAATATATATATATATATATGTATAGTTAGATTAATATATATATATAGTTAAATTAATATATATATAGTTAGATTAATATATAGGTATTTAAATATTCATATATTTGTATTTTAAATAAAATGGATGTTATTTATTATTTAAATAAAGCTAATATATTTTATATGTAAATATATTTTATTATTTATATTTATAATTAAATTTTTAGGTGTGAATATATAAAAAATATGAATATATTGTTATATTTTTTATTATAAATAGCAGTTAATTATAAAAAAGGATGAAATTTCAAAGACATAATATCAATATGAATGTAATACCTTGAAATAAATTCATACCCCGCAAAAAAAATCCAATAATACCCCCTTAAACGAGGGTGAAAATCCACAAAATGTTAAAAAATCGGGGTACCACGACTAAAAACTCAGTTTTGGAGGCCTTCTGGGCCTCTTTTAGCCTCGAAAATCGATTGACCGGGGAAACCCCAGTCACTATGATGTAGAGCTCATCGCAGGCTTCGATTTGATATGTGGTAGAGCTCGAACGGACACCCGGATCAAAATTTATGGCCGTTTGAAGTTTGAGTTTCGTTTTCAACATATTTTGGATCTTTTTTTAATTTTTTAAATTTTTTTAGTGTTCAAATTGTTATTAAATGACTATTACTCCATAATGATTATCAAATTGTTAATTAAAAATATTTTTTTAATTTTTTAAGAATCCATTTTCATTAAATATCTTATATATTAACTATAATAAGTGTAAATGTACATTTATACTTATCTAAAATATATTTACAAATTATATATTATATTTATATAACTATATAACTATATTTATATATTAATATATTTTTTAAATTTTTTTTATGCCGACCCTTTATCAGTGCTTTTTCGTTAGCGCTGATAAAGGGGGGGTGCTGCGAAAAACTGTTTTTGTGGTAGTGATGGCACCATGAAATGACACTTTTCCCGGTACAAAACTAGGTTAGTATTCTCACATGTTTCCAAAACGAGCTCGAGGTGCTTCAAACAATTGGTGAAAGAAGTTAGGTAAATGGAAAAATCATCCATGAATACTTCTAGGATATGTTTCGCCATGTCATGGAAGATAGCCAGCATACAACGCTGGAAGGTGGAGGGGACATTGTTCATACCAAAAATCATCCTCAGTAAGAAAACATACCACAGCAGCATGTGAATGTGTTCTTCTCCTCATCCTCTAGGGCAAGGGAAATCTGGTTATAGCCTAAAGATATGTCGAGGAAGCAATAGAAGTTGTGCCCTACTTGTCTCTCTAGCATTTGATCCATTAATATCAGGAAGAGTGATCATTTCTCATGGCATCATTCAGCTTTCAGTAGTCGACACAAACTCGCCAGCCCGTGACAGTGAAAGTGGGGATGAGATCATTTCTATCATTCGATTCCATAGTGATACCCCCCCCTTTCGGAACCCCTTGTAAGGGACTCACCTATAGACTATATGAGATGGGATAGATGATTCCTACATCAGACAATTTGATCACTTCTTTCTTTACAACTTTCTTCATGGGGGGATTCAGGCATCGCTGTGGCTGTCGATATTTCATAGCACCTTCTTCAAGATGCATTTTTTGGGTGAAAATGGTAGGGATAATTCCCTTCAAATCAATGATTGTCCACCCAATAGCGTGCTTCTCCTGTTTCAAAACCTGTAGAAGTCCATCTTCCTGCTCCTGTGATATTTCTGCGTTATGTATGACAGACAATGTTTGATGGTCTCCCAAATTCATATACTTTAGAGAATATGGAAGAATCTTCAGTTCTAGTTCAGTCCCCTTTAAAATCGAAGGCACAAGTTGTTGCACCTTTCCCGTTCCCAACTATCAAAAACAACTGCATGTTTTGTTTAGTGGTAGCCTAGGCATTCTAGGAATTGCAAGACATTTAGATCTTCTTCAAATGGAATTTCTGGAATGATAATTTTCTATGAGTTATAAGAACATACCAAATTATCCTTTATTGTGCATGAGTGATCATCCCTTGTGGTTAATGAATAACTTCTTTCATTCTCAGAAAATGATGAATGACTGACGGCCTTGATAAAATTGTAGGAGACTCTCTTGTCTCCTACATGGAATATTAGCTTCCCTTATTGCACATCGAGCAGTACCATCCCAGTTACCAAGAAGGGCCTTCCCAAAATGAGAGGTGCCTCATGGTCATCCTCCATGTCAATGATGATGACATCTATGGGAGGATCAGCCTACCCACATGGAAAAAAACATCATCTAGTAGACCTTTTGTATATCTGATGGATGGGTTAGCAAGATGAAGGGATACTCAGCTAGGCTTTAAATCATTGAGCCCTAAATTTTTGAAAACTCTGAGGGGAATGAGGTTCACACTGGCCCCTAAGTCACAGAGGGACTTCCCAAACTCGCACGGTCTAATATTACATGGAACAGTAAAGCTACCCGGATCTTGGATTTTAGTAGGAATTAAATGATGGATGAATATAGAACAGTCCATTGATAGGGAAATGGTTCCCAGATAATCCATCTTTCATTAGTTGGAGAGTATTTCCGTCATGAATTTGGCATAAGTGGGAATATTTATAAGTGCCTCTTCCAAAGGAATATTTATGTGTAGCTTCATAAAAATATCCACGAATTTGCTAATCTGGTGGTCCAGCTTTCTCTACTTCAATCTCTCTTGGAAGGGTTAGACATGATCAGAGGGTTTTACAAACACTTTTCCGTTATTCTGTGAAGCCTCTTTATGTGGGATTTTGGATGAGGAGGGGTCTGTATCTATACCTTCATTATCAACAGGGGTGTGGATACACCTGGGTATGCTGGTTGGTGCTGTTGGATCTCTATTCCACACCGTAGCATAATGGCATGGGCCTCCTCGCTCGGGTTCTTCTTATTGTTACACGGTAGTGTACCGGGTTACCTTCCCGAGAGATTGTTTTCCAACTGGCCAATTTGGTTTTTTAGGCCTTGAAACGAAGCCTCCTGATTTTGGAACCTAGTCCTAGAAGTAGATATAAATTTGGTCATTATATCCTCTAACTGTGAGGTGTTCTCATCCTGAGGTTGTAGTTTATGTGGTAGAGGTGGTGTATTTTGCGGCTACTGTGGGTGAGGGTTCTTATACCCTTATTGTTGATAAGATCCATGTTGGAGCTATTTTTGCCTCCATTATTAGTTTAGATATGGAGGCTAGTTGTAGCCGGGCAGTCGATGGGTCGAAAGATTCTACTGTTGTCAGCCCTAGCATGTGTTCTATTGATCAATTCATGTCGGGTTCTAGTACTGCTAGTTCTGGTTTGGCCCTCGGTTTTGGGAAACATAACTTACCTCACATGTTGAAGGGTCTCTATTAGAACTCGGTCATTCTCCCATGATTTGGTTATCACCAGATTCGCTACACGCCAGATGGTTTGCAACATGTATATGAAATGTGCCCTGTAGATTGAGTGCATCGATCTTTTTTTAAACAACAACCAACTATGAAGCAAGCATAGTAGTTGCATCAATGTTATGCATACCCTATATTTGGGTGCCCCGCTCAGAATTCTACTGGAATCTATTGGTAGAAATTTCTTCCATTAGTTCGAAATGCTCTTTGGGGGATTTCCTCAATACTGTAACTCTGATAGCAGCCTCCCCCACAGCCTTTGTATTCATTGTCAACCCTTCATAGAAGGTTTGGACATGCATCCAAATTTGGAGTCTTTGGTGTGGGAATTTCCACAACATATCCTTGAAACTCTCCCATGATTCGTATAGTGACTCAATGTCATGCTTCTGGAAGTTGTGGATTTCGTTCTATAGAGTCATCGTCTTCATGGGTGAGATGTTTTTAGACAGAAACACTTAGGATATCTCCCCCCAAATCAGGATAGATCATTGTGTCAGACCATTAATCTGGTCTTTCTCCTTATATAATATAAGGAAGGGGAAGAGGCGAAGACAAACAGCATTTGTGGACATTCCCTGGTAGCGGAAAGTGTCTTAGACCTCTAGAAAATTGAGGATATGGACATTGGTATCCTCATTGGGCAGACCACCAAATTGAATGGTGTTCTGGATCAGGTGCATCATAGTAGGCTAGATCTCTAAGTGTTGGGCCTGCACTGGTGGACGGACAATGCCAATGTCAGCTCTGTGGATATATGGAAGGCCATACTCTATGAGAGTATAGTGTGGAGGTGGTTGCTGATGGAGTGGAAATGGAATTTATTATAGTTCTTGAGGGGTGTAGTAAGGCCCTTTACCTTTTCTGAAAAATGGAATCCGCTCCAGTTGGAATTATTGGAGCTGTTGCGGGCCATACCCTGAAGCAAGTGGAGCTTGCTGGTTCTGGTTGTCATCCAGACCTAACTGTTGTCCAGCCCCTTGGACAACAACGGGGTTTCCTTCCTTGTTCTGCTCCAGTGGAGTGTTTTGGTTATGCTCAGTCATAAGTGCTCGTTGTCCCCTCAAGAGGTCTCTTTCAATCTCTAGGTCAATCAGAAAAAATCCTGACGACTCGGTGTTCTTGGAATGTGTGAGGAAGCCACTCATACACCTAGAGACCTACATGATATGAAACACACCAAGCATAAACGAGGACAAAGAAAGATAAAAAAGATGTGAGATGAGAAAAGATATTTTTGGGAATTTATGATATTTATTTTCACTAAAATTTGATACAACCTAAATGAAAACAAGACCAAAATTAACTTCTATTTAGTCCCCTGAAATGACACCAAAATTTGGTGAGTCATTTCATTAAAGATATATTATCAGTGTCCCAATTTTTTTTTACCCTAACAAGTATAACACCAGTAAGGGGTTGATCCCTATGGGAAAAAGAAATTATTTTTATCTTGTTTAAAATAGTTTTTATTTTTATTTTAACGATGTTTACTGAATTTAAAGTCATTTTTTTGTTTGGATAAAAATAATGATTGGTTTGATGTTTATATTAACAAATTACTTAAGGAAAAACAAGTAAATTTAAGAAAATTTATTTTCATATAGATAAATAGAGACTTGTGTTGGGGTCATGGATTAATGAGAAGTTGTTTAGTAAATAAAATTTCTTATGAGGTTGTGTTGTACATAATCACCCAACACTCTGGGTTTCAATATCTAGTAATGATTCCTTGCTCTGGTAAACTTATATTTAGAGCTAAAGAAATAAACTCCTTGTTATGGTATTCATTGTTTCAATATTCTTTATTTGGCTTAGTCCATTTTGATTCAACGAATACTTCTAATGGTCATGAAATTTTTCATCATAATTCTTCTTTTGAATCCCTGAAAATTGTTCCCTTTCTCTGGTACCAAATTTTTAGTGATAAAATGAAGTGATTTAAGAAGAATAATAAGTTTAAAAGAATGAACACTTTCATATAAACTAATTTGAATTTCAACTCATCTTATTCCACAACCCCAACACACTAGGTATTTAGTTACACATATATTAAATGATAAACATAAAGGTATTGAAACCTGATGTGATCATGCGTGGAACTTTGAGGAAGGAATTATTCTTGGGTAGACCGTAGAATGATGGTAGTACTACGGCAGATCTCCTATCTTTTAGACCTTCAACTTTTTCTCCACACTTTATCTCTACACACCGACCTTTTATACTAGTGGCCACATCCCCCTTTTATAGAAAAATGAACTACACATCGTGTGGAAAAAGTATTTTTCTTGTACTTTTGTCAATGCACTTTCACCTTTGTTTTCTCTTCCAGAATGTGCCCTAACACTGTAGAGGTATGAATCTTGATGTACATAGACATTACATTACTTTTTTGGAATACTTAATACAAATCAAAAAAACACACAAGTACTGTAATAGTTTAGTGTCTTTGGAAACTCGGAAAAATAATCTTCTAATCATGGTGAAAGATCTTCAACATCTGCAATAAAGATCTTCCCCATTGTTTTCATACCTATGACCTTTCATTATATCCTGGGGAAAAGAAAACATATAAATGGTGAGCTCAAATGCTTAGTGAGGGTAAGAGTGGATAAAATAAAACAAGTCATATACATTTGAACATAAAAAGATTAACAAAATGTTAAAACATCAAAATCTTGGGCAATGACATAAAACATGGCAGTACATAAGGCATTGATCATAAAGGAAAATTAATCATGATAAACTAGAATGGGAATAAAACATGTAATAGTGGAATCCATTAAGCACATGTAATTATTTCCATAGTAGCCAAGGCATTGCTGCTAAGACCATCTTAGTGGACAAATTCCCTTACTGAACCGGGTTTACATGTCGTTCCAGACCTGTATTACTGAATCGGATTTACTTTTCGTTCTAGCCATGTCTATCTCCTGAGATATAAATCTTTACCCAATGCATTGGGGGGAGATATAGTTCCCACCCATCTCATAATTAAATCATTCCTACTTGTGCCATAACATAAACATAAATCATTCATCATAACCCAAAGAATAAAATGGGTTTCATAAACATCATCCCATCATAACACGATCCATATATAACAAATGGATATCATTTCATCATAAGAAAATTTAAACCATTTAAATCATAGATACATTATACTTGAAATATAAACATATGAAATAATGTCTTCTTAGATGGAAAATTATTTCGATAAAACATTTGAAATGAACTCCTGAGGAAAATATCCTTTCTTCTTCAAAATCAATTTCGTTTCACAAAACGTCATGCAATTTTAAAAGAAAGAGATTTTTTTGAAAATAGTAATGAAATATTTTAGAGGAATCTTCATGAAAATAAGGCTTTATAAAACCGTAAAAATCCTTTCATGCCGTATAAGATAATGAAAACATTCTCCTCATACTTTTGTCAGAAAAGTCAAAAAGTACCTCGTAACGTAACCAAAAGAATGATTCCTTACATACCATGTAGTAAAATACAAAATGGGTAAAAAGGAAATTAAACATACATAAATTTTTTTTATAAAACATGGACTTGTATGATAACAATAACCCTATCAAATACTTACGAATAAACAATCTCGGATAAGAACGAGATTGGAAATGTTATCCCTTACCTTAGGTTCGATATTCTTCGTACGTATCCAAACCTCTTGTATAATGATTTCAATAATGTCATTGAATTATTACAGAATCATATTCATTGTTATGATATCATATATGGTTCAATTATGACTTTATATTACCTGTTCTTTTGTAAATCCCATGTTAAAGCAACGTTTTGGGTAAAATCATCTTATTTATCGTACGTGTTTGGAATTGATTTTATTGATGTTATTATTACTTATATCATGATTTACTTACTTCCAGAATGTAAATAATGATTTATATATCATATATATTCATTATATATCCATCATATACATGTATTTATAATAGTACATAACATATGGAGGTAAACCGTTCATATGTACCGTTCATAGAGACGGTAAACCGTACGTACGCATGAACGCTACTTTCATTTGTATTTATTATTTTAATGAAATAGTTATATTATAATTACAGTATAATATCATATATAATATCACTAACTCCATCCTTTATACATTTCACATAAGGAATTAACGAATCACATCACTTTGAGGGGGCGGTAGTCCGCACTTCCCCTAATGAGATTGTCATATTTAACGACTATGGAAACCATAAAGGCTTGATATAATTGGGAATTAAAGAAGAATAAGTAAATCATAAACATAATATATATCATATATTAATATAGTTCCATCATAATGGCCACCATGAGAGGTGGTAGGAGAAAATCGAACAATCATCTATTCGTGAGGCATTAGTTTTCCATCCACAGAAACATTATGTTCTTCATCCATTAGATGGAGGTGTTTGTAAGTGTAGTTCTAATCCCTCTCATAAAAAAATTCTAATATTTTAAGGATACTTGTGTTGTCAGAAAATAAAGGATTAAAAAGATTTTAGGGGTTGGAGAAGTAGAATAAAAAAACAACTTAAGAGAAACTATTACCTTTAATTTGGGAATCTTCATTTGAATTGAACCAAAAGGACTTCTTGGAGTGTCTTCTACCTAATATAAGGATTCAAGGGGGAGGAGATGGATGTAGGGAGATTAGTTTGGCAGATTTTGGACGATCCAAAAGTCTTGAGAGGTGTGAGGAATTTCATAGAAGTGGTCTCCTTCTATAAGGGAGAGGAGGGGCTCTTTAAGAATGTGTGAAAACATAATTTTATTATAAACTTATGTTCGGTTTTAAGAGGTCCAAAAAACATTAATCTCTAAGACAAGATGACTCATATTCAAAATAAAATCATCCAATAGGAATTGGACAGGTTTCTGATGATATTTTAATCATTATAATCTTATTTATTTAAATCATTAATTAATGAGGTAAATACTGCATCATTATTGTGTCATAAATAATTTAATTTATTTGATGTCTAAAAACTATAAAAAATACCAACATGTAGGAAATATTTTTATATTTAAAATGAATATTTATAGTCGAAAAGATAACTTATATATCCCCTTATAAAAATATGTTACTAAAAGATTTTTGTTAATACAAATTTTGTCTTTACATTAAATTAATTAATCTAATGTGTCATTTTCTTTAAAAAGTGGCTCCATGGGGTCCCAAAATATACCCAAGGATGACCATTGTTAGAAATTACTCATCCAATAAGGTTTGGACAAGTGTTAAGGTAATTTTTAATTATTATAATATTCTTTTACCCTTGAATTACCATGTTTACCTTTAACCGTGGTAAATAAAAGTAAAAAGTTACTATTCACCAAAAAATATTTTTATCTAATTGAACCAAATTTTACGCCTTGATATTATCCGTGTCTCTTGTATTTTAAAAATTATACTCACAGAAGCGGTAAAATTATGTTTTATAAACAATTGCAAAAGCTCCTAGGAGGTGGGTAAAAGAAGGTGAAAAGTTCAATACAATTTTTATAAATCTAAAATTATTATAAAATGACTCCACTGAATTTCATTGAACTTATATAATTATTATGTACAAATTTTTACCTAAAATAAATTTAAATCAAATAAATTATAATTTAAAAAAAAGTCAGTTTAAAGTAAAAACTCAGTGTTTTCACTATTCATTAAAATTTGAAGTTTTCCAAAAAAATATAAAAAATTCAGCCTAAGTTATATTTGATATTCTGAATTCAAAAATGATGTTAATTTTTTCAAATTCACTAAATAGAAGTGGAGTTAATTAATTTTAAAATCAATTCCCGTTATCAAAACAAATAGTGTGTTTTTAAGAAACCATAACTATCAAAATATCAATGTTTGTTTATGTCCAAATTCAAAGTGAAATTAATTACAATGAACAAAATTGGATTAAATGGTAAAAATATATTCTAATTAAACTTCAAAAGCAATTAGAAAGATAATCTAACCATATAAATTATTGCAATGAAAAAAGTTGTTTTTAATTAAAATATATCGTGTTTTTACTATTCATCAAAATATGAAAGTTTTCAGAATAATATGGAAAATTCATCCAAATTAAATTTTTATATCATGATTCCAAGGAATAATTTTATTTTTTTCAAATTGAACTTATAAATATGACAAAAACTAGATTTAATGTGGGTGTTCCATCAAAAGGCGGCGAAACTGCATTTTTAAAAAAAATACTTATTTTACCCAAAAATTTTATTTTTTTCGCATACCATGTTCTAGAAAATATTTAAGATGAATAGTAGTGTTATAAAATTCAAAATTTAGTTAATACTATTCATATTGGATAGCCCATAATAATATTATAACAATATATCGTTGTTTAGTGAAACCCGGTATTGCGTACTGCACACGCTATCGAGGAAGGTCGCGATTGCGTGTAATGCAATCCAAGTCAGGATGGCGTGTAGTGCAAGAATCCTTTGTTGTTGCGTATAAAAAAATACAACCATATTCAATTTATATATTAAACAATGTCTATACTTAATGTTGTGTAGAATAATTTCTATAAAACGAACTTGAAATTGTGTTTAACACGAGCCAAGAATAGTGTTTCGTATACTGCAAGCTAATACGGTGTTGCGTATAGCGCAAGATAATCTTGGTGTAGCGTAAAACACAAGGCATCAATGAAATTAAAAAGAATAATTCTCACAAAATCTCAGGTTGTTACATTCTACCCCACTTAAAATGAATTTCTCCCTCGAAATTCATCGGCGTTATAAATGGTTTATTACATGAGAGTTTCATTCATAGAAACCCACATCGTTATAGGGAATACCTAAACATATCTTTAAAAACTATAGTAGGAAACGTTACAGTTACCCAAATTAAATAATCATTAGGTTTCCACATAGGAGAACATAGGTGAAATGTGGACATGGAATAAAAATCTAACCATCATGTTCGGATGGAGAGTTGTAGAGAACAGGGCTATAAAAAAGCCAAAAATCACAAAGCCCTAGATTTGTGATGATCTAAGGTACCATCTTATTCATCAGATATAATAGTTCTAGGACAACATTTTTTTGGTTTTCAATATCATTTCCCTAAAGTTGATGAATTAAAATAAATACTTACATGATTTTGTTACCATCTCACTATTGTTCGTCCCTTGAAAAATTTCCACATCATCTCTTAATGAAATGAAGTTGAATTTGTTATTCGTGAAGTGTTAGCAGATCATGTTATAAAATGATGGGTCATTCCATCTGTTTCAATCAAAATATTAGAAAAAGTTACACATAAGTTCATCTATGGTGAGGTTAATCATATATGATTCCAAAAATGGACTTATACATCAACTATCATACTTCTTAATAAAATAAAACTAATTTCTACTAACCAGGGACTTCCTGTAGGCCAGTGGTAGGAGATAAAGGCCTGTCGCACTTCAGTTGTGGGTTCGATTCCCATATCCTTGTCTGATGTGACGAGTTGTCACATGTTCTGCATGTTGTCCCTTTTCTTAAACTACACTATTATAAAATTCCATCAATAATATCGAAAAAAATTCTAGCCTTAAACAATACGATATTATGTATAACTCAATTTATTCCAATATTTAGGCTTATTAAAAATACATCTGTCCAAGATTATAGTATAAAAAACAATTACTAGAAATGTCATCTACTGAGCATGTGAATACCATCATTTATCCCCGATATATCTTGTTGATCAAATTCCAATCATGTGAATACCTTAATCATGTATTCTCTTGAATAATGAATACCCATTGAACCTTAGTAAAAACATGAATGCTGTAAAAAGTTAAATCTTTCCACAAACCCAAATCCCAAAAATTATTTATACTCAAACCATGATATCACTTTGTCCTTATATAATTCATGAGCTCATTATTATTATCAATCATTTCATTATCTCCTTAGCACTTCTTTATGCACATATTAGGTTCTTTCCAAAAATATCTGAATAACCTTTCATGGTTACCAGTACCATTCATCATACACTTTCAAAACATATGGAAAGACAACAGTGTAACAATCCTTAGATGTCTCTTTATTCCATAGTACCATGAGATTACTTATACAACATTACTCATGATAAACATGTAAGCATTCCACTACCTTCTTAAACCATTGACCGAGCATCAACAATTATTTCATCTCACATATCATTTTTAGTCTCTTCATCATCATCCACATAAATACTACCCATATGACCATGCTGATTCTCTTTGTGAGATTTTCCCTTAGGGAATTGGTTTGCATAGTGCATGTACATTCCACATTTAAAACACATAACCATTGTTGATGTCTTATCAATACCATTATCCTTGTCCATGGTGTTAACTGAACCTTTTCCTTTACAATTACTAGCTTTGTGTCCTTATTTTCCACACCCAAAGCATCTTCCAGTTCCTTTGAAACATTCTCCTTGATGCCTCTTCCCACATGACTTACATGAGGGAAATTGAACATTCTTTCCTCTATGTTCATCATGAAAATCCATCTTTCTCTTATTAGCTGAGTCAGGAAACTTACCAAAGATGAGATTATTGATCGTATTATAAGATTGCTGATTAGTCATAATAACGTTTTTTCAACTTCCAAATCCCATTTCATTTGCTTGATCATGCATAATATCATTCCATTGTCCATCATATTCTCCATTATCGTGAATCTTCATGTTTCCAACCATTTTCTAAAGCCCAAAAAGAATAGTGTGGGAGGAAAAAATCATGATAGGTAAAACAACATAATAAAGGGGGAGTAACTTCAATATCTAACATCTTAGGTTTAATTCTAAGATCATTACCATAATTCTAGGACTAGAACCTATACTTATACTTAACCTTAGATACATCCCTAGACATACCTAAGAAATATCTCTAGGGATATCACTAAAGTTTTCGCATCCTAGTTTCCAAAGGATAACTAAACCTTTCCTCTGATACCAACTGTAGAGTCCCGAAGCTTCATGTACATAGACATTACATTAATTTTTCAGAATACTTAATACATAACAAAAACAAACACACAAGGACCGTAATAGTTTAGTGTCTTTGGAAACTCAGAAAAATAATCTTCTAATCATGGTGAAAGATCTTCAACATCTCCCATAAAGATCTTCTACTTTGTTTTCTTACCTAAAACCTTTCTTTATATACTAGGGAAAAGAAAACATATAAAGGGTGAGCTCAAATTCTCATTAAGGGTAATCATGGATTAAATAAAACAATTCATATACATTTGAACTTAAAAACATGAACATAATGTTTAAACATCAAAATCATGGGCAATGACATAAAACATGGCAGTACATAAGGCATAGATCATAAAGGAACATTAATAATGATAAACTAGAATGGGAATAAAACATGTAATTGTGGAATCCTTTAAGCACATTTAATTATTTACATAGTAGCTAAGGCATTGCTTCCAAGACCATCTTAGTGGACAAAGTCCCTTATTGAACCGGGTTTACTTGTTGTTCCAGCCCAGTATTACTAAACTAGATTTACTTGCCATTCTAGACATGTCTATATCATGATATATAAATCTTTACCCAATGAATTTGAGGGATATATAGGTCCCACCCATCTCATAATTAAATCATTCTTACTTGCGCCACAACATAAACATAAATCATTCATCATAACCCAATGAATAAAATGGGTTTCATAAACATCATCCCATCATAACATAATCCTTATAAAACAAATGTATATCATTTCATCATAAGAAAATTTAAACCATGTAAATCAAAGATACAATATACGTGAAACATAAACACAAGAAATAATGTAATCATTGATGGAAAATGGTTTTGATAAAACATTTGAAATCAATTATTGAGGAAAATATCATTTCTTCTCCAAAATCAATTTCTTTTCACAAAACGTCATGAAATTTTAAAATAAACAGATTTTTTTGAAAACATTCATGAAATATTTTGGAGGAATCTTCATGAAATAAGGCTTTATATAACCGTAAAAATCATTTCATGCCGTATAAGTTAAAAAAACATTCTCCTCATACTTATGTCAGAAAAGTCAAAAAGTACCTTGTAACGTAAACAAAAGAATGATTCCTTACATACCATTTAGTAAAAGACAAAATGGGTAAAATGGAAATTAAACATACATAAAAACACATTTAGAGAACATGGACTTGTATGATAATAATAACCCCTGCAAATACTTATGAATAAACAATCTCAGATAAGAATGAGATTGGAAAGGTTATGCCTTACCTTAGGATCAATATGCTTCGTACGTATCCGAACCTCCTGTATAATGATTTAAATAATGTCATTGACTTATTAAAGAATAATATTCATTGTTATGATATCATATATTGTTCACTTATGACTTTATATTGCTCGTTCTTTTGTAAATCCCATGTTAAAGAAACGTTTTGGGTAAAATCATCTTATTTATCATACGTGTTTGGACTTGTTATTATTGATGTTATTATTACATATATCATGATTTTTTTTACTTCCAGAATGTAAATCATGATTTATATATCATATATATTTATTATATATCCAGAATATACATTTATTTATAGTAGTACATAACATATGGAGGTAAGAAATGAAATGCACCGTTCATGACGGTAAACCGTACGTACGCATGACCACTACTTTCATTTCTATTTGTTTTATTAATATAATAGGTATATTATAATTCCAGTATAATATCATATATAATATCATTAACTCCATCCTTTATACATTCCACATAAGGCATTAACGAATCACATCACTTTGAGGGGGCGGTAGTCCACGCTTCCTCAAATGAGATTATCGTATTTACCGACTATGGAAACCATAAAGGCCTGATATAATTGGGAAGTAAAGAAGAATAAGGAAATCATAAAGATAATATATATCATATATAATTACAGTGCCATCATAATGGCCACCATGAGAGGCGGTAGGAGAAAATCGAACAATCATCGTTTCGTGAGGCGTTAGTTTTTCATCCACATAAACATTATGTTTTTCATCCATTAGATGGAGGTGTGTGTAAGTGTAGTTTTAATACTTATCATAACAAAATCCTAGTATTTTAAGGATACTATTTTTTTCACAAAATAATGGATTAAAAAGAGTTTAGGGGTTGGAGAAGTAGAATAAAAGAAAACAACTTAAGAAAACTATTACCTTTAATTTGGGTAACTTCCAATGGATTGAACCAAAAGGACTTCTTGGAGTGTCTTATGCCTATTTTAAGGCTTCAAGGGGGAGTATAGGGATGTAGGGACCTTAGTTTGGCAATGTTTTGACAATACATAAGGCTTTAGAGGTGTGAGGAATTGCATAGAAGTGGTCTCCTTTTATAAGGGAGTGGAGGGGCTCTTTAGTAAAGTGTGAAAACATTATTTTATAATAAACTTATCTTCAGTTTTAAGAGGTACAAAACAAATTAATTTCTAACATAAGATGACTCATATTCTAAATAAAATCATCCAATAGAAATTGGAAGGTTTTGGATGATATTTTAATCATTATAATTTTATTTATTTAAATCATTTATTAATGATGTAAATACTGCATCATTATTGTGTCATATATAAATTAATTTATTTGATATCTAAAAATTATAAAAAAACACCAACATGTAGAAATTATTTTTATCTTTCCAATGAATATTTATAGTCTAAAAGATAATTTATATATCCCCTTATAAAAATTAATTACTAAAGGATTTTTGTTAATGCTAATTTTGCCTTTACATAAAATTAATTAATCTAATGTGTCTTTGTCTTTCATAAGTGGCTCCATGGGGACCCAAAATCAACCCAAGGATTTCCATGGTCTGAAATTACTCATCCAATAAGTTTTGGACAAGTTTTAAGGTAATTTGGAATTATTATAATATTCTTTTAACCTTGAATTACCCTATTTACCATTAATCGTGGTAAATAAAAAAAACGAGTTACTATTCACCAAAAATTATTTTTATCTAATTGAACAAAATTTTACTCCTTTATATTAACCATGTAACTCTGATTTTCAAAATTCAACTCATAGAAGTGGAAAAATTATGTTTTATGAACAATTGCAAAAGCTCCTAGGAGGTTGGTAAAAGACGGTGAAAAGTTCAATACAATTTTTCTAAATCTAAAATTATTAAAAAATGACTCCAATGAATTTAATTGAACTTATATAAGTATTATGTACCTATTTTGAACTAAGATAAATTTAAATCAAATAAATAACTATTTATATAAAAATTCAGTTTTAACCAAAAACTCAGTGTTTTCACTATTCATTAAAAATTGAAGTTTTTTAGAAAAATAACAAAAATTCAGAATAAGCTATATTTCATATTCCAAATTCAAAAATGATGTCCATTTTTTCAAATTAAAAACATAGAAGTGGAATTAATTAAATTTAAAATCAATTCCCATTATCAAAACAAATAGCATGTTTTTAAGAAACAATAACTATCAAAATATCGACATTTTTTTATGTCCAAATTCAATGTGAAATTAATTCCAATGACCAAAATTGGATTAAATGGTAAAAATATATTATAATTACACTTTAAAACTAATTTTAAAGATAATCTAACCATATAAATTATTTCAATGAAAAAAGTTGTTTTTTATTAAAATATAGCGTGTTTTTACTATTCATCAAAATATGAACGTTTTCAGAATAATATGAAAAATTCATCCAAATTAAATTTTTATATCTTGATTCCGAGGAATAATTTTATTTTGTCAAATTGAACTTATAAATATATCAAAAACTAGCTTTAACGTGGGTGCTCCATCACAAGATGGCAAAACTGCATTTTTTAAAAAATACTTATTTTACCCGAAAAATTTATTTTGTTCTCAAAACATCTTCCAGAAAATATTTAAGATGAATAATAATGTTATAAAATTAAAAATGTAGTTAATACTATTCATAATGTCTAGTCCATAATAATATTATAACAATATATCGTTGTTTAGTGAAACCCGGTATTGCGTACTGCACACGCTATCGAGGAGGGTCGCGATTGCGTGTAATGCAAGCCAAGTTAGGGTGTTGTGTAGTGAAAGACTCCATTGTTTTGCGTATAACAAAATTCAACCATAATTCATTTAAACATTAAACAAACTCTATACATAATGTTTCATAGAATAATTTCTACAAAACGAACTTCAAATTGTGTGTTACACGGGCCAAGAATAGTTGTGCGTATACTGCAAGCTAATAAGGTGTTGTGTATAGTGCAAGATAATATTGGTGTAGTATACAACACAAGACATCAATGAAATTAAAAATAATAATTCTCATAAAATCCCAGGTTGTTACAAACACACCATCATTGACATGGAACACGGCGATGCCTACTAGGTTGCTCTACAAGACGTGTAGTGCCTCTATACATGACGTGTAGTCTCATTTTTCGGCCACCAACCACTTCTAGAAAGGCCTACACGACATGTATATGTTAATCACGGCGTGTTCCCTTCAGCTGGCCACATGGGTGTGTAGACTTCTTCTCATCTTCCAACTACTTCTAGAAGGGTGTACATGGAGTGTAATGTGTGTTCACGACGTGTACCTGATTCTGATTACATGGGCATGTAGTTGTCCTGGTCATATCTGTGTCTAAGTATGGATTTACAGGGCGTGAATATTGGTACACTCCATATAGTTTGTAAATTTTTCTCAATCTCTTCTATTTTTTTATTTGGCCATAAATGTCCTGAAAATGAATAAGATCACCAAAATAAAATTATTTTTTTCCCTAAGAATAAGGTAATTTCTAAATACTTGTTCTTATTTTCAATATAGTCTGTGAAAATTTATACACAAATCAGGTGTAGAAAACTCCCCCATACATAGTCATATTCTTTCCCTCGAGAAAATCCTAAAATCTATTTAAAAGAGTCAATATTTTAAAAGGAATGACTTCAGTTAATCATAAATGTAACTAAGTAGTTACAGGACAAAATTCCAAAAAGATACAAAATAGTTTCAATTCAAAAGATATTCTAATCATGACTCTTTTATATTTCAATTAACTAGTTACATCCTCTATTAACACGTGTTTCATCCTTTCAAAAACATGCAAGCCACTTGATGATCTACATTACATATAATATTTTCAACACTCAAGAAATTTTAAATAATAGTATTTCTCAATCAAATATATATACACTCTATCAATAGGTTTGTAAGGAATCTAGTTCTCTAATTTAAAAAATTGATTTACAGAAATCATGAGCACTTTTCAATAAGGATCATATGTTTCTATGGCTAATGGTTGGTAGGTAATGATGTGAAAAATAACAATGAGGCATGAAAAAGGAGGCTAAATTCATTTAATTATAGTTCATGAAATTCAATGTTAAGCTCAATGTAAAAGCATCCTCAACAAGATTTATCAAATAATCTCATCACCACCATCTCCTTTAGTTGGGTAGGTAGGGTTTACAACCCAATATGTAATATAAGGTCCCTTTGTCTGTTTCATTTTTTATGGACAAAGGGAACCTATCAGAATTTCCACAAATAGAGTTTTGGAAGCCTTTTTACCCCAAATGATCAAGAGGCTCTCCCCTATACTTAAATGCATCACAATTCATGAATGTATTCCATGTGTTTCCAATCCCTTATTTTAATCTCAAATAAATAATCAGGAAAAATAATAAAAGAATTTGGGTAGGAAGGGAAATAGGCTTTTAATATGGCTTTCTATAAAGGTTATTCATAGTTTATAGGGGATTCATGAAGACAAGATGTAGGGCAGGTCTCACGATAAAGGGGTTAAAATAGTCTAATACCTTAATCATTTTAATGTATTTCAAAAATTCCTCATTTTTGAAAAGAAAACATGCAAATTCTGGTAGTTATGTCTATCCTAAGAATCTCTCAAGAAAGGGGTATTAGGAAGAATCTGACAAAGGGTTTAGAATACCTCTCGTGAGTGGGAAAAAAAATAAAGAGACAATCAGGTCGTGCCCTGCATATAATTTATTAGTCTAATTGATATAATTATCCAAGGTTTATAAGTTGGGATTTAATCTATAGCAGCAATCATTTTAAAATACTTAAGAACCAAAATAATAATGAAAAATTTAAAATTTTCACAATTTAAACTTTATTATTTAAAATATTGTTAACCAAAATGTCTTCACATTTTAAAATATATCTTCTAATAATAACGTCTCCTAGAATTATAATAAGGGGAAAACTAAGGTGGTTGAGAGACGCTCCCCCATACTTAATTTCTCACTTGGTCCACCATGTTCCAAAAAGTGAAAAAGGGAATGTGGGGACACAATAGTAGACCAGAACGAGGGGAATTAAGGAATTAAGGAATGAATGAATGAAAAACAAAAACAACAGGAAAAAGTGAAAAACAATAATTTCATCATATATAGGTGAAGAAATATGGGAGGTGGTGGAAATGTGTACCCAAACGTTTCTGAGTATCTGTGATGGAGTTTAAGAGAAAAAAATTAAAGTATACAAAACATACATAAGAACAAGATATCACAAAAATATATAAAAAATGAAAAACATGTGTCCAAAAACCTGTCAGGTGGTCGCCTCAGAGGAGACATCATCTGGCACAGAATCAGCCGAATGAGAATGCCCTAGAGCAATGGGAACCGAAGGCTCGATATCTGCACCCGAAAGAGAATTCATATAAGTAGGAGCGGCTGGAGATGGAATCGAAAGAGGAAGCTCATCATCACTCCTTGGACTGGTAGTAGTAGTGGCTACAGTGGTAGTAGTAGTTGGGCACACAATGTATTAGAGAACTGAATCTGTGGTGAGAACAATAAAGGGTGGTGGAGCTTCAGAAGAAGGCCTAGGAGCCGAAGAAGGGGAAGGCAGTGGGGGTAGTGGAATACCATGATGCTGAAGAAGAAGCCCCAATATATGCTCCAGTCTATCCTGATTCCAATTGATACAGACCAAGTGTTGCTCCGTCGCCGCTAGGTGGAGGGAATATGTGAGATCAACCGAGGGTGTGGGGGTAGGGGTATTAGGTGGAATATAATGAGGATGTTAAGAAGTATGGGGATGTGGTGGGGAAGCTAAAGGAGGAGGGGGAGGAGGATTAGGTCCATCAATGGGGATAGGAGGGTCAGCATGTGGGTGGGGTCGTTCCTGGGCAAGGACGTAGGCACTCCCTTCTTCCAGACCAATCCCATTCAAATAATAATGAGATATTCCATCCTTTGGGGGGAACCTAAAAGGTCATGTGGAAAAGAAGGCTCAAAACCCCCAAGATGGCGGGCAAGGCGGGTGGCATAAAACCCACCATTTAGGTTTCCCTGATGGCCGGTAAACATGGTGTGGAAATAGGAGGCGGCAAGGTAAGGCAGGTCTTGGTAGTCCTGCTGAATGTCAAAGGTAAGGAGATCTATGTCACAACTGGTCACGACCTCCATATTTTCATGGTAGGGAAAAATAATCGCACTGAAGCACTGATGGGTGAACCAAATGATATAGTTAGCTATAAGGGTACTCTTCTAGGAGGTAGGGGTATAGCGGTGGTCAGGCCCAACAATCACCCGCCACATGACAATGAGGTCAGAGTGCTCGGGTCGAGTCATGAAGGGGACAGTGGGTGGGGTGACAGGATGAGGATAGAAACCGCACGCTTGGTCAAACTCGGTCATGTTAAGGGAAAAGTGATGGCCACCTAGAAGGAATCAAACCACAGGTACAGCGTCACAGGGCATCTCCTGGTACTAGGCCCTGTCGAACATGAATGAAGTAGGAAACTCCAAAAATAAATCCCGAAAAAAAAAAGAAGTGATGACCTGGAAGATCAAGAGTAAGGGAGTGTGCCCGAGAAGATCCTATAACTCTCCCCAAATGCCTAGCTGTTTTGGGACACTGTTATCCAAAAAGCAACTGTTCAATGGAATCAGAAAGTGAGATAAGTGACAGAACCTGTCATGTTCCAAATTGGTGACCAGGGACACCATGCAATAGTAGGGAACACCTGCAGGTCTTGGACTAGGTCAAGGTGCTACAGCTGGAGCGGGCTCTGGGGGTGGATCGGTTGGAGTAGAGATAGGCCCACCGGATGGGGCGGTCGATGAGGGACCAGCTGCGGATGAGGAGAGATCAGTTGGAGTGGCAGCTGGTGGGGATGTAATGATGGTGCTTGGAGGCTCGGTGCGAGATGGTGGAGGTGCGTCTCTACTAGGGGCATCCCCGACTAAGGGATTAAGGTGTGTAAGGATGGACAAAGGAGGTATCTGATAATCCGGAGGGTCTAGATCGGGTAGGGTCGCAAGACGGAGTCAGATCCGACAATAAATGAGTATCTCTCCCTCAGTGGCGGAGGCGGGCCGCTTCCCACGAGAAGGATCTCTATCAGCCATACCCTGAAATAGAATATAAAAACCGAACAAAATAAAATGAAAGGAAAATAAGAAAATGTGAGAAAAATGGAAAAATAAAAAGTACAAGGTGTGTATTTCTAGAGTACAAGACATGTAACAAAAGAGGGTTAGCATCTTGTGATCTATAGATAGACACGCTGAGTGAGCAAGGAATAAACCAAGAAAGTTTACACGGCCTGTACTGAACATACATGCCGTGTACAGGTAATGTGTTCCTGTTAATGTATTGGTACGGACATGACCACCAGTTAAGTAGTTCTAATAATATAGGACACACCAGGTACAATTCCAATATAGAATGTGTAAGTGGGAAAGTAACATGGTCGTGTGGAGGGTTAGACATGGGCTGGATGAATGAAATTGTATACACGAAGTCTACCAAACATACTCTCCGTGTATGTGAACATGGTGTGCGAGGCCATGTGAGAAAGATACCGGAGCTCGACGGGGAATGGTACACGGTGTGTTCTGAACATACACATAATTTATATTCAAATCATGAAGCATTCAGTGTGTGGCTGTGTACAAATGTACACAGCGTGTGTTCTTCAAAGTGTTCCAGTGTACCGTGGAAGCTGAATGGTCGGTCGATCCGCAAATCTCCCTAAACTCTTGTAATAACATGAAATAGTGGGTGTAGAAGGGTGTACCTGGACCAAGGATAAAAATGTAGGATAAATCAGAAGAAAAAACGCACTAAATCAGCAGATTCGATAGTGAAGAGGTTGGGTCTCATATGGGGGAAGAAACGGGGGGAGAGAGGGGGCCGCGTGACATGGCCTGAAGCCAGGTGGTCGACAGCTTTTATAGACGCGGTACACAGCGTGTACAGTAGACTATATGTCGTGTATTTCATTTTTTTAAATAATAAATATATATATATATAATTATTATAGAAAACTATATAATAATTAAAATTAATAATTAAAATAGTATATATATATATATATGTATATACATAATTTAAAAATAAAACTATACAATAGCCTAACACGTCGTCCTTGACTTGGAACATGGACCTGTTTGGTAGGTAGCTATACATGGTGTGTAGCGCAGCCATACACATCGTATAATCTCATTTTTTAACCACTAACCACTTCTAGAAAGGCCTACATGGCATGTATACATTAAACACGGTGGGTCCCCTTCAGCCGGCCACATTGGCATGTAGAATTCTTCTCATCTTCCAACTTCTTCTAGAAGGGTGTACACGGTGTGTAAAGTGTGCACATGGTATTTACATAATTCTGATTACATGGGAATGTACTTGTCCTGGTCATTCTTTGTTGGAGTATGGATGTACACGGCATGTATATAGGTACATTCCAGTAGTTTGTAAATTTTTCTCAGTCTCCACCGTTTTGTGCATTTGGCCATAAATCTCTTGATAATGAACAAGATCACCAAAAATCAAAGTATTTTTTCCCTAAGACGTATGTAATTTCTGAAAACTTGTTCTTATTTTCCATAATGTGTGTGAAAATTTAGTCACAAATTGTGTGCATCAATGATTCTATAACAGAACATTTACATGAGGACTGCTCTTGTTCCTCATAAACTTGTTTCTTTGACACAAAATCTCCGTAGGTTGAAATTGTTATGAATGTTCTTATTTCAATTTTACATCATTTAAGTTCATTACATGTGATGGATATCATTTATACTTCTTGAAAAGATATATTTTAAAAACACCATGCACTTGGGAGAGGTATGGAGAGAGTTCTAAGCAATAAGATATGACCTTGACATGATCAGGGATCTCAAAGGGACTGATGTTTCTAGGTATCAACATACCTTTATTCCAAAATTCCATAACCCACTTATATGTAGATATTAAAAGGAACACCATGCCCCTACCTTCAAACTGCGGATGAAATCGATGATTATCAACATAACTCTTCATTTGAATTTATGTTGCATTCATATTTCACTGAATATTCTAAACCATAATCATCAATTCTTCAAAATGGATAGAACATATCATCTTTTTCTCTCTATGATTATCTAAAAAATTTGGTGTAATTTTCTTGATCAAGAGAACACTACACTGGCACCCCAATGTAGTTTTTCCACATTACCTCAGCCACACCTCATATTCTAGAGGCTACCAACTAGTAGCATGGGTCTAGATTATTATCATGGTGATACTATACCCTTAATTAGGCTACCCAATAATGGATAAAATAAACAATTATCAAATAAAAAATATCAAAGATTTTCGAAAAAATAAATATCAAAATGAACGATTATATAAAATGTAGACACACTAAATTTACAAAATAAATACATCCCACCTAGCTAATCACATGTGTAAATAAAGATAAAATAAAATAGAATTATTGGGGGATCTACTACATCCTTGAGAAAATCCACTACCTGATTCACCAATCCCACTCGAGCGGCACTAGATTAGTCATGAACATCATATCAGCCCTATATTCCACCTATTTCATTGAAAAATGTGAGGTGTTCCAGGTACTAAAGTATCATGGTCACCAGAGTAGGGTGTAAGTACATAACCTATCAGGTCTCTACCAATGTGGTCCTATACATAACAGTTATATTTTGTGTTTGTTTTTGTTTCATTAATAGAATGAATAATGAAATACTGAAATAATATATAAATAATCCACCATCAATATTTGGGTCCGACAACATTGATCGTCATAAATTCTTTTTATAGCGTCATTGTTTCTCTAATAACATTACGTAATCATGAATTCACTAAGGTAACACACCAAATCTTAAAGGGTTCCCTAGGAATCCATATCCAAATGGAATTAATGGCTATGTATCATACCATTGCTAGATCGTATATTAGATCCTATGCATCCTAGGAATCTCTAAAAACTCTATATCAATGGTATTGAATTTAATTCCCATGAATCTAGAAAAATATATGGTGAAAAATATCCCCAATGTCACAATTCCAACTACCTAAATCCTAGGCATCCCATTCCAATATAATTACTATTAACAGCTCAACTATACAGATCTCAGGGGTGACCTAGACATCCCATAAATATAATGATAATAAAAATACTTATGTCTATATGACTGGATCCTATATATGATAGGAATCCTAAGGACCCTTAGCATTCAAGGAATTCCAAAAAAATCTTATGTTAAATCCTGGAATCCAAGGATTTGTATGTGGTTCACCAAATGTGATATCCCATCCCATCTCAGTAGGTAACAGTAGCCAAACCAATTGTCCACATAGCCTTAACAACACCTCCCCATATTCCATATGCTTTTAACAAGTAGTAAGGGTTCACGTTGGTTCTATGGGGAGACTATACCCACCTGATCAGTGACTGGAACCATGATAAAAAGGTATAACATAATAAAATAATGAGTGACAATAAATAAGTTAGAAAAAATCATAAATATCTGATTTATAAAAAATAATATCACAAGATGATACAAAAACATATAGAATAATCTTGTCATATCTCTAAAAAATAACATGCACACACAACATATCTTAGATAGAAAGGAATAAAAATGACCAAAAACTATCATAGTATCCTGAGCATTGTTCCAGTCATATGATACTAAGGGACCATACTCATAAAATAAGTCTGGAAACTATAACTAGATGTTTCTTCTTATCCACACATGTAATCTTATAATATTCCAACGTTCCATCGAAGACCTAGATAACATGTGAGATAAACATAGTAGGCCACCACCAATTGTGTCTATAAAATCCATCCTATTAATATAAATTGAAACATATTTCAAGTATATCAAATTAAAATAGAAAATAAATATATCCCAAGTTGATATCAGGTTCCTCTTGGGACACCTAGCCAACTATACATGATTTAGCCCAAGTTGGGTGTCTATGAGCCTATAATCAATCATTCATTTAGTCATGGGTAAGGATTTTAATACTCCATCCATGGATGAATAATTATATTAATTATAATAGAGTATCCATGGGGAAGCTAAGGCATTATGGAAATATAAGGCTAGGATAGCTCGGGGTGCATATCCATGCATTCAAGTAATAAGGTGTAAGGGTAATCCAAGGGGTATACCAATGGACTTCAATTAGAAATATCTCTTACCGAGACTATGTATCATGTCTGATGGTAAATACTTGGCTATAAATGAATAGATCCCATGGAGAATAATCCAAAGAATTTTAGGTCCTAAGACATTTGGCTGATTCCAAGGAGAGAATCCAAGGAATTATGATATCTAGAAAAAGTGATAAGTGAATAATTTTTTCAACATCAAAGAATTTCCATAATAAGACAAGGACTAGGTTCCAAGCTGGGTATCTCCCTTTAAAATATTCCTAATGCATCATAATGTCATCCTCTAAATTCTCAAGGCATTCCCTTATAAATACAAGGCTGGCTCAAGTCTTACCATTCCAATAAATCTAAAAAGGTTTGAATGAAATAGGCACCATATACTCATTATAATATTCTTAGTAGTGTTATCATATTTCCTATAATACTCATTCCATTTAAAATTTACATTAGATTATTCGAAGACTTTTTATCCTAGGTGAAAATTTCAATAAATAGATAAAACTAATTTCCAATTAAAATACATTTGATTAAGTCCATGTGAAATCAATATAATTCTACATATATTAAATTTAATGATTTATAATTACTTTAACTAAAATATTGACTTATGATAGTAGATATTTAGTCAAGAACACCTAAACTACGTTATAGGTAATAAAAATATATTCCACTAGGCGTATAATAACTAAAAATATCATAATTCAATGGCTGATATTACGGTCTCAACCTACAACAATATCAAAAGGTATCTTTAGTTCCATAGTTTTCCATGTAGGATATTCTATTTAAGGAATATGAATTTAAGGAGAAATTCTTGGTTAAACTACTATGCACACAAAGGAAACAATTTATAAATAGTGATACATTGAGGAATAAGTCATAGAAAAACTTCCTTGTGCTTATTGATGAATTCTTAAGTAGTATCAAATGTTGTTTTGGTTCTTATCAATAGAAATGGAATTAAATACATATACCCTTAAAATGCGGCATATTATCTCACAACAATATAGAGACATCAGTATAAATAAGAATAAATATAAGAAAAAAAGGAATAGAGAGCTTACGAGTGGCTATCCAACATGGTAGAAGGGTCCTAATTTGGAGTTCATACAAAGAAAACCTTTCATGGCCTATATTTAGGCCTCAGAGTTTTCAAAGGGGAGAAATAGAGGGATATTTTTTACTATAGGTTAAATAAAATGGGATATTTTGAGTTATAATAAAATATGGTCAAATTATTCATTTCACCCAAAATTTAAAGAGAAGAACATTTTCCACCATGGTTAGGAAATATGTGTACCAGCTACATTCCAAGGCAGTTGACCACATGGTTGGGGTGAATAGTTTTCCAAAAAATGTTCTTCCCATGCATCCCCCTCTACAGAGGGCATACACCTTGCATGACCATTAACACGTGGTTCGAAAAACCATGTGCAGACCATTTACACCCCACTATGGATCCCGGAAGCCCTACACATGGATTTTCTAACCATGTGCACTGGGATTCTTAGTTTATACTATCCTTGTGGCCCAGTTCATCCCTCCAAAATTCAGGTCTCCATGATCCATAAATGAACTAGAAATCATAATTTTTTCCTTATCCTCGTTTTTAATTTCGAATAAGTTAATGAAATGTAATTAGAAAAAAAATTGAGGTTCCATACCTGAATGAAGAATCATGTTATTACATTCTAGTCCCCTTAAATCAACTTTTTCCCAAGTCTCCTTCCAAAGGTTAGTGAAGAATAATTTGAACATAACTCAGGTAACTAAGAATATATGTCATCCTCTCTCTCCTAAGGTCTTATCTTGTGCATTGATGTGCTACCATAAAACCTGTACTAAAGAGACATACTGTCCTTAGAGACCCTTTGTGATCTGATCAATGATGATAATTTGATAGTCATAAAAAATAATTTATATCTAATTCAAAATCATTAGGATCAAACATATGAGATGAGTAATCCTGATACTGGTGAAGCTATGTTATATGGAGGAAATCATTCTAGGATCAATACATTCGAATAAGATCTATCAGATAGGCTACTAGATTGATTCTCTCTACTTTCTCAAAATGTAAATGGAATCTAGGATTTACATCCCATTTCTTCCATTCCCATCTATGATCTTGTATAGGGGAAACATGAAAGATAACATGATCCCCAAACTTGAACTCCATAGGTTGTTGACTACGATCAACATACGATTTCCTTTTAGATCGGGCAGTGGATATATGATTCCTTGTATGTTTTACCTACTTTGAATCACCTTGGATGAAATGATGTCCAAATAGTACTACCCCTCATGCCTCAATCTAGTACAGAGTAGATTGAAATAGCCTACCATATAAGGCATCATTAGAATCCATCTGTGTGGTATTTTGAAAATTGTTATTACTGGTGAACAAAACTATAGATATATGTTTCTCTCTATAACCTCCAAAATCAAGAAAACATTCTTGATACATGTCATTTAAATCCTATATTACCCATTCTAATTGATTATCTGTCTAAAGGTGGTAAGATATAGTTAGAAGTATCAGTGTACCCAGCGTTTTCTACAGCCCCTATCAGATTGTCGATGTAAATTGTGTATCCCTATAAAAATGATAGTAGAAAGGACACTGTGTAAGTTTATAATATCATGAACATATAGAATCCACAACTCATCCACTAAAAATCCACCCAGATATCAAGGAAGTTGGATACATTCATTATTCTATCCATCTCTACCAAGATTACATCACTACCTCAAGGAAACCTAGAAAAACCAGTCACAAAATCCATAGTGACCTTATCCCATTTCCATTTTGGAACTGGAATTGGTTGTAACAATCCATATGACAACTAGTTATCCTCCTTAACCTACAAGTAGGTGGAACACCTGGTGATAATAAATATAATTTGAAATTTTATCACAGTCCACCAATAATGTCATCACATTTCCTGGTACATCTTATAAATCCCTGGGTTCATTTCTCTTTGGGAAGCATGGGATTCTCGCATTATCTCCCCTGTCATGATTATAGGCACCAAGATACACTAATGTATAACAAAGATATTGAATCCATCAACCAAAAAATCTGGTGGTGGGTCTGTACTATAAATTATCTCCCTCGTGACAAATCCTTCGGGATATGGGATCTTTTTACACTTCAATCTATCCAAAAGTAATGATCATATCACAAACTCTATTAGAAAAGATCACTCATGATACAATTTAACATATGGATTCATATCATAAATAAGTTCCATCAGCCTTAATTCACCATAATCTTCTAAACAGCTTTCATTTGAGTTTCCTATCCCAGAATATCAAAAACAATATTTCCATGTCCAGGTGTATAGGAAAGATGAATATTAGAGTACTGAAGGTATTCAACCAATATCATTTGTCTTAGTTTCATGTCACATTGTGTGAAGATATATTTGAGGATTTTTTGATCCATATACACTATGAATAACTATACTAAAAAATAAATTCCTTAAAAATGTAAGGCATGGACAATTATTACTACCACGATATCAAGAATCAAGTGGTGATCTTCATGAGGCCTCAACTACTCATACTTGTACACAAAAAATTTGTCTTGATGCATCTAAAATTTTAAAACACCAACATCTAAGGAAACAAAAAAACATATTATAGAATCTTTTAATATCAGGTAGGATCATGATTAGGGATGAATTATTTTTTACCATTAACTGATGATAATATTTATCACACACATTAGAACATGTATACTTGATTCATTTATTGGTTAAGATTTTATGTGATGCTTCTGGAAGGGAGAAACACCATATAGAATTCCAACAATATCCATCCATTTCTATGAAACTCTATATATCAAAAATGTTCTTGGATTTTTCCTTGGAAAATGTGGCCCTCACCATCTATGGGTCAACTAATACTCCAGATTCATTTATAACATGGCCATGGAAATAGATGTTGTCGATTCAGAAGTTGCATTTGGTGAGTTTTTCATACAACATGTGCCCTCTCAATGTAGTAAAAATGATATCAAGGTGTCTAGAATGATTTTTTATGTCTCTTATTACACTAATATAGCATCCATAAATACCACAGTGAAGGAATGTAGTTACGGGTGGAAAACCCATTTATTAATGTCTGTAAAAATCATATGAATATTATTAAGAATTAAGAGCATTACCAAATACTCATACATACCATATCTGCTAAAAAAATATTATAGGAATCCTTGATGGTATAACACATACTTTATGATACCCTGACTTCGAATCAATCTTATAGAAAAACCTCTCTCTTCAATGGTAGATGAAGAGGCCATCTATATGAGTTAGTGTATACCAGTTCATAATTGTCAGCTGGTTAAACTATGGGTAATCTATGCTTAGATTATGGGTCACATAACACTTCCTGGTGAAAACAAGGAGAGATCCACAAGGTGATATACTGGGTTGGATAAAACCCTTATATTAAATGTCCTTTAGCTTCCTCTTAGGCTCTGATAACATAGTGGTGTACATCCATTAAGGAAGAATGGATACCATTGTTTCTCCTAGAACTAGCTCGATAGAGAACTCTACCGGTCTATCAAGAGGTAACCTTGAAAAATAATTAGGAAATACATACCTGAAATAATCTATTATAGAATGAAATTAAAGATGAATTTTACCATGATTCTCTATATAATGGATAGAAATTGGGTGTACCAGTATACTCATCCCTTGATGCTATAGTCTTTATCTACATTCCTAAAAATCCCACTCACCCTAGTGAAGATAACTATCACCCTTTGGTGATGTAAACGATAGCCTATAGTGATCAAATTCCACATAATAATTATTTGGAAGTAGTTTGTCTCATGAATGACATCGAAACCTGTCATCTCAAGGATAAATTTGACCCATAATAAACTATAACTTACGAACATATGGGGGAACTCATTAAACTAACACACACTCTCTGATTAGATACCCAAAAGAGTTTTAAGGGTCATCACACCATAGATGTACTGAAACTAAATCCCATGAATTGTCATGATAAATATATAAATAAAGGTGTGTGTGGAACCTAAATCAGATAATAAGATATGATAGTAGAGGATATTAGAATAGTACCTTGTACTTTTTATGATCATGAACTGTAATCCATGGGTATTGACTGTACTGCATGCACAGGGAATGATCCATGGCCCAAAGTTACAACTGGACTAGAATGAGTGGATCAACTCTGTTGATGCCAAAAAACATAATTCTAGAGATGAGATGCATGACCTCCTCCTTTACCTGATCATCCAATAATACCTCAGCTCCTTTCTTAACATGGTGTTGCTATCCCTGGTTCTGAATTTGAAGATGGTGCAGATCCTCTCCCATTGTAAATAGATGTGAAGGTATAGCACAATCTTGAAAATGGATCATTTAGTTGCAGACTCTTCACTCGAATGGGTTCTCATCACATTGAGTGTTCAATTGTTCTTTCCAACCACACTATTGTTATACTATTTATCTACCAGTGTGGATACACTAGATGAAACTACTCTACGAGGAACACTCAATATGATGTATCTAACAACTAGAAGAACAATTACTCTATCTTAGAAAAAAGATATTGTTCCATACACCATCAATGTGACTTAGATTTCATTCCATGATAAGGTATAGATTTAAAATCATTGAGATGGAATCTATCCTAAATATATTTACCTATTATCAAATAATGTGTCAGAGCCTAACCTCAAAGAGCCTCTCCCATGACATCTCATCTCCTTCTCTGGTCAGTGAAAAATGATGAAGCTCAGTAAATCAAGCTAAATAGTCCATGATTTCCATGGTTCCATGATCCTGGATCATGAACTCTCTAGATAAATCACATATCATCTTTTTCTAGAAGAATAAGTTATGAAAATAATGATTGAAAATTTCCCCAATTGATACCCCGGTGTGATCATCTAGATTAAGAACATCCCAACATAGTTTGGTAGAATCGTGAAACATTCATGTATTGATATTTATTCTCTTATCAGTATATTTCTCATGGTGTTTAAAAATCAATCACATGGACCCCATCCATGGATCTATATCTTGTGGTCCTCCATCCCAAAAATAATGGGAGGATTCTACTACTGAAGCACTCGGGTTAAATTTTCCATAAGAGATGAAGGTTATGGAGGTACATTCAAAGTCTTGAATAGAAACATGAATCCATCTTGAAACATGGATTCATCATCCACATATATAATAACATGAGGTATCTTAGGTGGATCTATTAGAGCTAACACTGGTGTATTAGGTCCAAGAACCTCTAGATCATGGTTATCACCACTCTCATAGTGCACGACTCAAGGAAGTTGTGATGTAATGTCTCTACAAGATCTAATCACATGCCTTGGAAAATATTGAACATGATAACAATGTAGATACATGAATAGGATAAGAAAAAGATTTCCTATATAAGAATCGCACTCCTCGTCAGTCTTGTAAACATAGGTTAGGGAATCATATAAGTCTAAGATAAAACACTAGACATGCTTCCTACTACCCACCACTAAAGTTGGTTCTTGGTAAAGATCTCTATTTCATATTATGGTTCTGGTATACAGTGTTTTAACACAAAATTATAGAACAAAATACCATATAAATTGTAACTATATTAACTTTTTAACAACAACCATATTTCAATTAATGATTTAAAAGGTATTTAATTTATATAATTGAACAATTAACTGAATTACAATACCCAATTTATACAATTACATGATTTATAAATTGATAGTTTTCATATAACTGTATCTAAAAATTTAGTTTTGATAGGAAAATGTAATGGTTAATATAATATTATTTGACTATATTAATCATCACTCACAATTTATAGGGGTTGAGGCATGCTTTAAATTAAAAATTACATCAATATATTCTTAATAGATAAAAATTTTTGTCTATGTAACCAAATTTTTATAACTAAAAACTGTGATAATTGATTAATTAATGTGGAGACATCAAAATATATGGTAAAAAAAATTTAAGTCGATACTTAAAACATAATAACTGATAATATAATCACATTTTTTCATGAAAAAAAATAAGTTTCATAACATATATTTTTTTCAAGGAACATAAAACATGTATCATTTAGTTAGGTAATGAATCTGGCATGGAATAATATAATGCGTGGCATATTAATCCTATAAGATTCCTAAAATGGTGAATGTTCAATGATTACATTAAATACATGGTGAAATATATAATATAATCCATCATCATACTAATAATAATACCAAATAGCATGTGCATCAACCAACAGTGCAATCAAATTCACTATAATAGGCATAATCCATAACATCGTGTCCCATCCCACGAAATTTGGTTTTTCTCTTGTACATGGGTTTCGTACTCCCAGGAACATGCTCATTAAAAAATTACTACACATACCAATATATAATAAACAATCCTAAATTATATTTCACTGAAAGTAACCTCGTATAAAACTTTTGGAAATCTCATTTCAGCTTACATGATAATATTATCTGAACCAGATGGACACATGGCCTCAATAGTGCCTCCAGATGTGGTAGAGGATTCAGACAAGTAGATTGGGTCCATGGTGGTACATTGAGGATACTATAACAAACTTTTTAGTGGGGAACATTGTGTTAAATAAGTTATAACTAAATAATATAATAAGTAATAATAAATAAGGTATAATAAAATGCATAATGATCTATGACACAAATAATAACTCACAAGATAATGAAATTCCATTAACAATAATGATGTCTTGTTTCTATAAAAGAACATGCACTCATGGTAGCTAGTAGATACAAAAAAATCAAAAAACCAATACTATCCAAGAATCCTGAGTGTTGACTCTGTCATATGCTACAAGGATCATATACTAACATAGCAAGTCATATATCCATAACATGATGCTTCCCCATGTCCACAACCATTGTCATATAATCCTCATGGGTAACAACAACATCTTTAATAGGATGTGAGATAAACACAATAGGACACCACTAATAGTGTCTATAAAAATATTTCATGTGGTTACAACCTATAATAGTGTTCATTTATATCAATGTAAAATAATAAATAAATGTAACCCAATTCAAGCTTGGGTTCCTCAAGAGACATCTAGCGAACTGTACCTACATCAGCCTAAGATGGGTGTCTATAATGCTACATTAATTTATTCATTTATTCAATTTTTGAGGATTATAACAATGTGATTATGGACTAATAATGATAATAATGTTAAAATAGGATCCAAGGGAGATCCAAGGCTTCCTAGACCTCATATGACCAGTTGAGCTCATGGTGCACAACCATGCATCTTAGAAATAAGGGATAATTGTAAACTAAGGGGTATAACCAAGGAATTGCCCATTAAATATATCTAACCTATATTATTGGTAAAATCTACATATATTCACATAATAAGAAAAGGACTGAGTACCATGATGGGTGTCTCCCTAGGCATCCAGAAAACTAAAGCAAAATGAAAACTTCTAGGTGCTTAAGGAATTACATCAAGAATCAATGGAGGGCTCATGTCTAACTATTCCAATAAAAGATAAAATTTCTCTATACAATATGCAACCTATACTCATTTTCATATATTTTTTATTAATCTTAATCCATGTAACACTAATTACATTTATAAATTACTGAGGTTCATTATATAATCTTTCATCATATGCGAAAATGATCAATAAGGGCATGCACCAAATTTCCAACACAAATACAATTGATCAAGGACATGTGATATGAATTTAAATGAATATAATTTCCATTTAAAAATATTAAATTAATTTCATTAAAATATAGGGATACCATAATTAATTTCAAGTCAGTAACACTTAAACGGTGTATTAGATAATCACTATATAGGTCACTAGTGTCATAATAAAGAATTCACCATAAATGGGTGGTTGGAATTGAGGTCTTAAAATATATTAATATAAAATTTTCCAACTAGGACCTTTATTTTCAATTTACTCAATTGAATTTATGGAATATGAATTTAAGGATCCATGTCTGGTGAAACTGGTATAAATACAACAGAAAAAATTTATTACTAATGAGACATTGAAGCATAATTCACAAAAAACCGACCTTGTGATTTTATAGGAAAACACATCGTGTATCATCATTTGGATTTTTCCAGATTATTAGAAAATAGAAGAATATATGAATGAAAATAAAATTCCGCATATGAGTTAGCATAAAAATAGAACCATCGATATGGAGAATATTGATGAACGATGATAAAGGAAGAGAGGGCTAACTTGTGGATATCCCACATAATATAAGGGTCGTGATTTAGAGTCTATATATAGAATATCTCCCTAGGAATAGCTTCATGTGTGAGAGTTATCAATGGGGAGAAGTGGAGGGCCTCTATACACTATAGGAGAGTGAAAATGGGAGGGGTGAGTTATAAATAAAGGGGTCTAAATTTGTTATTTTTCCAAAAATATTAAGAGGTGAATGGTTTTTCAACACGACTGGCCAAACCATGAACCAACCATGAGGTAGCTAATATCCATGGATAGTTGTTTTCATGGTTGCAGAGCATGTTTTTTCCGACCATTCTCTACTTGTGTGTTTTTATCTACCTAGGGAATACAATCTACACAACCTACAATACACAGTATGGAAAATCCTGCATAGCCCATGCACTCCCCACTATGGATACCTTCATCACCATGAATTTTTTTCCTAACCATAGTGACTAGGATTCATGGTTTGTACTAACCATGTGGATCTGTAGTTACCACTAAATGTGAGGGAACTTAGAACCAAACAATCCCTATACACCTTTGTTTCTTCCACAACCATATTAGGAATTTCCATTAAGATAAATCTATTGAATTGAACCAAAATATAAATGTTCCATACCTAGAAAAAAACAAGTTCTTACAACCACTAGATCAAATTAATAACATTTGGGAATCCAAAATGATGTCATCTCACCCTTCATATTGCACTAGTATCAAATAGGGATCAAAATATAGGTTATGTGAGGATTATCTAGGCATCAATAAATTTATCATTACTTCCCAAAAACATTATTAGATTTATCCATGATAATTTACATTTATATTATCAACATTCCATAATTATTTATTATATATCAAGTATTTGATCTTATAGAATAAAATTTTTATTTATATCATGACCTTGGATGGACATACTTCTAACCCATGTGAAAACCCACAACCGAACTCCTGGTATCACGAACCAAATTATCACGGCCTAAATAAGATCAAATAATTTCTTTGGTTTCTAGGGTGACACCCAAAAACATCCTTACAAATTCAAAAATTACCCTTCTCACTATGGTTACATGTTATAAGGGAACCAACTAGGTTCCCATAGGTCTCATCGAGGCCTTCCTTTCCATCCTAGGTAAACACTAGACTGATGTCCTGAAGTCCATTCCCTTTCCGATGTATCATAGGTTGGGACAAACTCATGACATATCAACCAATATCTACAAGATCTAATAACCAAAGTAATCACATCATATATTGGGATAAACACTCTCCCCATAGTCCTCTCAATGAATCTAATGGATTTGGGGTATCTCTCATGGCCATCACTTCTCCATAAATTCTTAGCCATCATTCAATTTTACCTAAACATTACTAGGTCACTTATTATTGGGGATTCTACCTCTTGTTTATTTATATTTAATTAATTCACATCCCGCATCGGTTTAATGTATCCCAAGGAACATGAGTCAATTTATATCCTTCTTCGTTGATGTCTATGATGACCATCCAGTACATAAGGATCCATCGGAGCCCTTGACACCATAAGAATATAAATCACAAGATTTAATTTTAAATAAATAACATAATAAATTTAAAAGAGACCCTACACCTAAAATAGAAGGGCCATTAATTCCATATACATATATATATTTAAATATATAACACTAAATGGAATATTAATGAGGACCACCTACCTCAACTGACATTCTAATAAATCATCCCCATCTCATTCCTACCCCTACTTTGTCCATGAGAACCTATATCACCTATGAACATTACTAAAAAATTTAATTAATTAATTTAGTCCAATTTCCAAAAATATAATAGCTATCACTAAACTCACCAGGAAGTCCAATAATATTAGAATCATGAAAAATTGGGAAAGTTATAATCATAATTCACCCTTGATCATGAGTAACACAATGCCCTATATTTTTATCACTAATTAAGTGGTATAATAATTTATTTTAGTGATGAAAACAAAGAAAGAAATCCAAACTATGACATATCATCAGAAAAAAAACAAAAATGGTTTACATATTGAATCTTGGTCTCTCGTGTATTCATGTTAACCAAAATACCAAATAGAAATAGATAATTCTACAATGTTCTAGTTGAATCTGAATCAAAACCCAAAATAAAATAATCACAAATCAATGGTGATGGAGAAAAAATAACTAGGAAGGATGATGGAAGAATATCATTCCTAGAACTACCACCACAACAAACCAAAAATTTCCATAAATGGGGTAGGATGTATGGGGGAATCAGTCAATAGAACTAACACACTCAACTACCAAAGTTGAAAAATAAATAACTACATCCCCCTTTTTAACTAAATACATTTATGGGTAATTTCATGATGTAACCATAGGTGTCACGCCATGAATTTTTAGGATAATATCATGAAATCCTATCCTACCACATTCAGGTTTTGAACTCAACTGATAAAGCCTATTCAAGGTGTGAATAGACATTCACACCTGCAATAAACTATTGATCCAATTTTCCGTAGCCCTAGATGCTAGTTCCTACTCTAGTGCTCGCCCAACCCTCAGCCCTTCCAGTAGGGATAAATAAATGTTCAATACAGTATTATCTTTATATTTCAACCCTCATAATATTAATTCAATTCAGTTTAAAAAAAATCCAAAATTTCATAAAATAAAATTAATGCTGAATTTTAAAACCAGAAAACATACAAGTATTTACAATTATATACGTATATATATTCTCATAAATATCCTCATATTGTTCTATCTAAATTCTATAATATTTAGTATTATTATTTGAAATCATTCCATATGATAGGTATGAATATGAAAATAATTTTATAATAATCAAAAAACATCTCAACATATCCTTTTTAGTTTGTATGTAACTCTTAAACTGACCATCTATCTAAGGATTATAAGATATTATTAAAATCTACACGATATCTAATGCTAACTAAACACTTCTCCAAAAACTAAAAGTAATTATTAGACCCTGATCATATACAATGTAGATTATTTCTCCACTTATAATTTCCACTCCCCTTATGTATATCGTGTCATGTTGAATAATACATGAATATTCTTTTATGATAATAAAATGAGATGGATTTGTTGGATGATTTACCAAAACCCCAATAGAATTATGGTTATCATAATTTTTAGGGATCCCTATGAAATACATGTCTATGATTTCACATTCTAATAATGGTATGGTTAATGGTTGCAAGAAACCCTTATACATTTGTCATTCATCCTTAACATTTTGGCATACCACGAAATGGAAGATATATTCTACAATTTATCTCTTCATACTATCCCACCATATTTTTTTGAACTCTATAAATCATTGTAAATGATATATGAATAGAGAAGTATGATTTTATAAATCACACAAAAATTCCCCCTTCAATTTTAATTTTTATGGGACACATATATGAGTTATGACCATTATAACTCTATCATTATCAAAGTATAAATCTCAAATATTCACTACCTTTTTCAATAACAATAAATGGAATATCTAAGATCCTACAATAGCAGGTAAACACCATATCCTAAATTCTAAAAAAATACCCTCTCTAATGATCCTATATTCATTATTATACTTAAAATATTTATTTTTTATTATTCTGATTTTTTAAAAGTAAAATTCATTTTTTAGTTCATCATAATAATATTATTTTTTTATGAAATGATAGGTTTTTTCCAAAAACGATTTCTTTTTTTTGTGTATAGTTGGAATTCCATTTTCATAAAACTACACCTCCTATAACATTACTATAATGTATGTAGAAACTAAAAAATTACAAAATTTATTGGGTAATAAAATATTTATTTATGGAATTAAATTATATTTTTTGATATTTTAAATCCAATGTCTAATATTTTTAGAACTTATTAAAATGTTTAATAAAAAAATTCAATATTTCGATGAATTAGGTATTTTAATGGAGAGATTTTGTTTTTAATATCTTTTAAATCCTCATACATTTGATTTTATATAATAACCCAATTTTATTCATTCAAATCAGTGCTAATGATAATTTAATCTTATATATAAATTTAAATATTAAAAAAAAATAAAAACTATTTTTATGTGATTAGGAATGTTTATTTTAAGATTACTATTTCATAAAATTAAAAAATTTATTTGACGAAATGAATTAAAATTTTTAAATCATATTGGTATAATTTGGGTAAAAGTAAAATAATAATTATTTTCACTAAAAATAATTACTCGAGTTAAAAAATAATTGTGAAAGAAAAAAATAAGGTTAAAAAATAATAAAATTAAAATAAAAACACCATATAACACACGAATTTGTCTAAAAAAGTTGTGTTTCAGGTATATTTCTATAAAACCCAACATGGTTTAACTACATAGGTCTCCCAAGAAGGGTCTTCATAAGGTGAGAATCATCGAAACAACAAAACATGTCAAATTTTTAACTATAACATGGAAAACCAATAGAGTACATAGAAGATGAAATAATATATATTAATGGGACATACAACATCAAGAACAATGGGAAAAATTTTAAAGAGAAGACAAGTGAAATATAAATGTAGAAAACTCCATGTGACCATCCATTAACGCCAAATAATCCCTATGATGAAATCATCAACAACCAAGATATTTCTAAAAACTAAATGATTATCTTACCTTTACCAATGTCTTACTAGACTACATCTACAAAATCCAAAATGAAAATGTATTGTGTGATCACAAAGACTAATATGGGTTCCCCAAGGAATCAATAAAAAGTTTAATATCCTGAAAAATATGAGTTTAGACTCTAAAAAAATACCATCTTGTAACATTTACAGAAGATAAAACATTTTTTAAAATAACCTTCTATTTTCATAATAATAATTTCAAATTCACACAACAATGAATATGAAAAACATATATAAGAAATAAATATTATTTGAAAAAGGATATATAAAAGACCATTATTAGTATCATCAAAACTAAGGTTTATTTTATCCAATTCTAATTTTCAAAGATGTCCCTATGGGAATTGATTTTCACAAAACAAACATAAACCATATTAAAAATTCAAAAAATATACTCCCAAGTGATATATCACTACACATCCTCCTATAAACCCATTATTTTGTAATTTTTTATACATGAACATTATATTTTAGTGGTAACCTAATATTTATTCGAGAAACAGAACAACCCCCCCCCCCAACAACGAAATTTCGAAATTAAAATTAAAAAAACAATCATAAAAACCCTTATATACAAAGATTGAAATTCAATCAATTTTATGATTTTATTTCAACACAAATGAATCTCCTTAGACCATGAGAAATCGAGTGGATAGGTGTCTTGAGTCGTTCCCCTGACACTGAATATCTGTTCCGTCAAGTCCACCACAAAACAAATATCACACCAACAACCCCATTATTTGAAAATACCCTTTATAATCCAATCCACCATTATAAATTATTTCCATAGTCAAGTATTACAACTTCCATGTTTGAAACCCCTTTTTAGAATAAAAATCCACCTTTAATGTATTTCAGTAAACATAAATACATTTTTCTTGAAATACACTTTTAACAACCATGATTTCATGAGGAAACACCTATTTTATATCAAATACAACTTTTTGTAAACATACCAAAGGAATTATACTATAAAATCTAGATATTCATGAATTAGTAACCTTTTTATATGGACTCCTACCTCATGAATAGAGTGTAAACACCACAAAATTATCTCTCAATGCTTGAGGCTGAATTAAATCCAAAAAGGTTTAAAATACCTTCAACGATGTTTCTTGGGTGCCTAAATATAGATATATAAATGTTTAAAGAAGGATAATATTTTTGGGGATTGAATATTTTATATGTATTATAGAAGTTAGAAGACCTAAACATAGACAAATGGGTAATGTTTAAGACCCTCCAGACCATAGCACAAAGACTATGCCCATGCCATAGTAATCCATAGTCAACTACCCTCAGAAAATTATGGATCATGGTGCTACCGAATCCTCTATAACTTGGGTGTGTCCATGTCATAACTAACCTTCAATGATCCAACCCCACTATTTTCTAGGAAATCACTATGACGCAGCACACCATAACAATATATGGATGTCAAAATCGGTAGAACAACACAAAAACCACCCATCGAGCTCCTACGCCACAGTAGTTCCCATCACACCAAACGACCAAACTTGTATAAGATTCTACACCATAGTAACCAATCCATGGGGTAATTACCCCCTAAAATGAAATATCCACTTAACTAACCCTCACATATTTCATGTTATAGCTAACTCCCTACACTATATACAACCACTCACCACACGATAGTCTCTACCCTCCATGGTGCATCCCCTATATAAATATTGTAAATACCAAAAAACACAGGTTCACCACCAAAAAACATATTATTCATGGTAATAAGACTTAAATAATAAAATAGTGGATACCAAATCCTAGTTATCATCACAATTATGCACACAATGAAATATATATTCCCCCATAAAGTGATCAAAAATAAAAACATACAAAAATATATGGCCATTGATACCTCACCAATGATTTGAACGTCCAAATCTCATGTATGTACTATTCACACATACCTAGTACAAAGATAAAATGAATCATTGTAACATATACTATCTTATATTGGAAATATATAATCTAACATGTATTCTCAATAACTATGGTTTCAGGCATGAGATCAACATCCTCTCATTCAAAAAAATGGGAATGGTTTAGTTCATACCTCTTAAACCGAGGAACATGAAACACGTCATGAATTAATTTCAAATACTATGGAAACTCAACTTAACAAACTACCTTTTAAGTAACAACAGTATCTTAAATGGGACAATAAAACTTAGTACCAACATACCCTTCTTACCCAACAGATGATGCCCTAAGGGAGGTGAAACTCATAGGAAAACTAGATCACCAAACTCCTACTCTACTAGTCAATGATGATGGTCTAAGTAGGATTATCAATTACTATGTATTGTGAACAATATATTCTGGATCAACTGCACTTATTAATTCATCTCATGTATAGGGATTGGTCTAACTGTGGTTCATTATACTAAATCCTCCAATCAAGATAGATATTTACAAGGACTCCCATGCAACGATTCAAAGTTATCAAACTATGTTAAATCAAAAAAAAATTATTTTCATATTAAACATTTACTATAGAAAATTTCCTTTACCATAAACCATAAAAATAATGCATGAATTTATAGATCATATCTTCATGAAGTTGAATAGAACTATATATCTATACGTTAATCTGTGAATAATATTTCATGTCTAATTTCAACTTGTAAAACATCACTTGTTGCAAACCCTTCCAAAACCTGGATGAGAACCTCGAGTCCCAATTAGATATAATTCTAGTGGAAATCCCATATATCTTCACAACCTATAGAATATACATGTCTTTGAGTTTTTCTAGATTTATCATCTTATTAATATGGAGTAAATCTCACAATTTTTTATGTTAATCAATGATCACCCAAATTGCATCATTCCCACTAGGCGTACTAGAAACAAATAATTAATTCTATGAAAATATTATCCTAATTCTATACTGGTGTGGGTAATGGTTTAAAAAACTATCAGGTCTATGGTGAACCTCCTTAATTCTATGATAAGGCACCCTGACAAAAATCTGCAATTTTCAACCTCATACCTGACAACAATAATATCTTATCAAATCATGATACATATTTGTAGTCCTAGGGAGCATGGACCAACAAGATAGTTGTCCACAGTTCGCCATATTTTTTCTTAGATATATTGAAACAACTAACCTTCACCAGAAACACAACGTTCTCATGGGAGTCTAAGACCACTAACTCGAGGTCTCCCCACTATTTAAGATTTTACTATAGCATTGGAAATTAGTGTCTGACACTGACTTCATTTGAAAACACTAATCAAATTATAATTCAACTTTCACCAAAGATAAGAAAACCTACCAATTGTATCTTCCACTCTCAAGCTCATCTCAGTGAACAAACACAGTAGAGACCATTGATACACTAATACCGTCAAGGCTTGAGTCTTTAATTTCCTACTCAATTATTTAGAAACCACGTTCCCTTTCATAGGATTGTAATGAATATCAAAACCGAAATCATGTAGATTCATAACTGATAATTTCATTCATATGTTCATTTACCCTATGAAAAAATTTACTTCAGGATTTTGTTATATTAATAAATCATAAACTACTTCAAAAAGTGATATTGATTCCATTTTTTAGAGTATGAATAACTGCTAACAACTCAAGTTTGGTTGTAGGGTAGTATTTCTCATGAGAGAATATATGATGAATGCCAAAGGCTAGTAACTAATTCCTTTGCATCTCTATATATCATTATCCTATATAAGAAGAATTTCATAACACCTTAAATACCAAACCTAGTTCAAAAATAATCACAAATAGATCATAAGTCAACCTCTCCTTCAGTTCCTCAAAATATTTTAGAAATTTTTCATTCCACTAAAACATTACATTTAATGAGTCTAGAATATCTTTGGATATGCAGTCTAAGAGATATCATGGAAAAACCACCTATAATAACCAAAAACGTATAAGAAACTCTAAATCTCCAACACATTTCTTAGATACTCCCAATAATTTACAACAAAAATATTTTTAGAGTCTATTTATTTTTCCTTAAAAAATATAACATTCCCCATAAGATTATTAAATTGTATCCAAAAATTACACTTGTAAATAATACCATACATATTATGTTAACTTAATGTTTTATAGATGATATCCAAATAAGCTCAGCACTTCTCCTCTAAACTAAATACACCAAAATTTCATCCACAAAAACAACCGAAAAAGGCTCTATGAATGGATGAAAGAGATATTTTATCTACATTTTTAACACCATAATAGAGTTAGTGAGACCAAATTACATAAATAGAAATTGGAAATGTCATATCATCTTCTAAACATTATCATAGGTATATCCTTTTCTAAAACTCTCAACTTACGGTACCTTGACCAGTGTTCAATCTTATAAAACCAACGATCCCACATGATATCATTACTTCAAGAAATGGGATACATATTAATAATAGTTTCAATATTTATATTAGGATAATCAATGAAAAATTTACAGATTCTATATTCATTATAAGAAAATATAATGAGAGAAGATCAATGTGATAGGCTACAATGAATAAATTCCTTGGACATAAGGTATAAAAGAGTGACTTCAAGTTATATAAACATAGTAGGTGAAATGTGCTAATATGACATAAAAATAAGAATCATACCATGTAGAAGAAAAATAGTTAACTAAACCTCCCTCTATGGTAGAAACTATGAACAATAGTTAAAAAATACCTAAAGTTAGGCATTCACCACATGGGAACTGTACTTCTCAAGAGATATTCAATGAATCAAGGTGAATATGTGATAACAGGAATGAGATAACCATAGTATAGGGAATAAAAGTCCCCATTATCTCCGATCGAGAATCCCACACACCCAGAAAGAATGGGGGACACCATAAGGGGATAAAGAAATTACTTGATGATGATAAATGTTGATCAAGAACATCACAATAATAATTGAATCCATGCTAATAATTAGGACAATGATAACATGATTGATAACTAAGAAGTCCCAGAGATCTTTGAAGTCAGCTATGCTCACCCAACACATGAGACATTTAAAACCAAGATTGTACCTCTATCCCAATGGCGTAGAAAGATCCAAAAAGAACAAAATAGGCTTGGAACACAATCTCAAATTGTCACCCAACATTGATGATATATAAGAATTAGTACCACCTGTATCATACAATTATAGTATTATATTGGATATAATACATATTTTACCTATAACATTAGACAACCATGCCTTAAATTTCTCTAGAATTTAATCTATAATACAAAGACATCCTATTTCAGATCCTCCCAAATATTTATTATCTTCATGAAAATCCCATTTTTTCTAATGATATGTATTTACAAGAATAGAAGATTCAAAATGAACTAGAGAACCCTTTCTAAGAGTGGTAACAGCCTTATTACCATGGTAGAAACTTCTAAAATACCTTTCAATGAATAAATTTTCCGTAATGATGAAATGTATGGAGAACTACTTTATAGTTATGATTTTTGTGACCAGTCCTTCCACACTAACAGAAAGCTACATGATATTTTCCTAATGAATCCCATAATATTTATCTTGAAGTACATTATAATACTTTTCATTTCCTTTTCTAGATAGTAGAAACACCCTGGCTAATATCTTCTATAATTGAAGCTCCACTCTATCACATTTTCCCATATTTTTCTTCCTCATCTATATCCAATTTATCCACCACATAGAAAAAAATTGATGGTGTAGGAGAATAATTATCGACTTAATTTCAATCCTCAACGCCTTCTAAAACATCCATGAATTATGGTAATAATACGGAACATGATCTTGTTCTAGGTTTACCAACACATAAAATTAGAAGAATACTCCAAAAACATGTGCTCCCTCTACCCCAAGGTCCTAAATTCTTTGGTCCTTGTATCACACAACACCTAAGGATAAAAATACTAATTAAAAATTTTCATTAAAGAATTCTATGGGAGATCCTCAGGAAGCATAGCTTTCATGATAGAGTCCAAACATATCCTTAATGATTTCCCAAGAATAAACATGAAAAACCAAAACATAGGGTCTTTATATGATTTTGATAAATGGAATATACATTCAATAAACTCAGGAAACACCTCATATTCCTGGGTTCCTTTGTCACCATGAAATCTGGGTGTACATTACTTAGTAAATTCTAATCCATGATCCACTGATCATCCTCAGTGTCTAATACTCACTTGGCCTAGATACTAAATAGTGAAAATTTTAGTATCCACCAATGAAGGTTCCACTGGAAGATTATCCTATGGAATATGACTCACAATCTAATCACTCAGATTCAGAAGATCTCATCTAGGATGGATTTTCTAATTAATATAATGAAAATTACTAAAAAGTTTGAGAGAAACGTTCCAATCATAATACCATCTTCAGGTATCCATATTAATTCCTTTAAAAAATAATTTAAATAATTTATGAATTATATAAATAAAATAAAAAAATTGAATATTTTAATTTAAATAACAATCGTATTGGGTTCAATAAAATAACCCCAAACACTATGTCTCAAGATTGGAAAAAATTCCATACCACCCATTATAACTCGAGTCCAAACAAAAAAGTGATATAAATAGGAACATTTCTAAACATACTAACTGAATTATGATGGTAATAACTCTTATATACCAAGGAATTTAAACTAAATCCAACTATTTTAATGAAACTTCTAGATGGTTATTCTATCTGATGCAATTTTTTAGTAAACCAACCTGAGAAAACAAGACAAGTCAGTGTAGAAGGTTCACCCCAAGGTGAGTATCATGAAAAACCCCAAATATGACTGATGTAAAACTAGAATAATGAAAAAAATGGATTAAATAAATGAATAAAGAGTGAATATCCATTAGATATATAATGGCATGCCCAAAGTGCTAAACCAATAATAGAAAACTATATAATCCAAATGCTAAACAGTCTATGTGACCATACATCACTACCAAACTATCCCCATGATGAATGCTCCTACAAATAATAGATGACATCAAAATACATGAATAACATACCTTTACAACTATCATTTGAATCCCCATCTACAAAATCATAAATTAAAAGGTTTGGTTTGAGCCCAAATCCTAGTAGTATTTCACCGAATAATCATGAAAAATCCAAAATCAAGAAAATATTAGTCATAGTTTTTAAAAACCATTTTATAATGATTCTCTAGTAGATATAACATTTTGTAAAATATATTTTGTCTTTCCCAAAAGGATTACATATTCACAAAACAAGGAATATGAAATTAATGTAAAAAGAAATAAAGTGAATAAGAAAAACTACTCAATGATAGACCATAAGAAAAAACAATGAGTATATATGCCATGAACCGTCCTAAGGGCCCATGCCGTGACTAACCCAAGCCCGCCTTCCATAGGCCAGGGGTTGGCGAATAGAACCAAAGGCGAATCCCCGATAAAAGGGAATGAAATACCTTTAATCCTGTAATACACATAGTCTTAATACAAGCAGTAGAAGCAACAAGTACTAATCTTGAAAATAGTGGTGTGCTGAATGTAAGTGGGCCAGTATAAAAACCCAACTGAACAACAAGTATAAGTACAAGTAACAAGGGAAAACATCTCCTAGATCATCCACCGGGGAATCCTAATTAAAGCGTAGGTACATATCTTGAACAACTCGTCCCTGGGGTATGTCTTTTCTAGTCCAGCTCTGAGCAGCCACCCATCCGTCACCCTCAGCCTCGATCACGGTTGGCTGTCGTCTGCACAGAACACAACATGGTGCGGGAGAAGCCTGTGCAGGGGTGAGTATAACAATACTCAGTTGGGGACCCTGAGACCCCAACTTTTTCCCAAAATCCACAAAGTATAAGCAATATTATAAAGATGTAATCACGAAGTATCAACCATCCCTACTTAGGTTTATTCCCTTACATATACCTAAGTTACCAGTCACAGTCCGGCTCCAACACTCGAGCTAAAGCACAACCCATTCCACTAAGGAAGTAAATTCAATAATCTCGATGATAACAACTAAAAGTCAAGACTCAGCTCACAAAAGTATATAACTCATGTATAGGGGTAGAGATGATAAGGTGTAGCCACTGAATCATCCCCTTTTTTGAACACATGTAGGATCCTGGAACAGTATCAGTGATGTTGAACCCATGGAGTATCCCGGTACAGTAGTCATCGTTGTCGAACCCATGAAGGATCCTGGTACAGAATTCCTTGTTGTCAAACCCACATAGGATCCTGGTATAGTTCTATCACTATCGATCCCACAGAGGATCCTGGTACAATAGTAGGTCCTTGTAGGAACCTATCATCTCAGTCGTAGCCATCTATAGGGTTCCCGTATACAGAACGCTCGATTCTGGGAGGGTATTCTCCTCGAGCCAAGTGTCGATAAATCAAATAACACAATTTCTCGAGTTGATGTATCCCGTATTTCTGTCTCATCATAGGAAAACCAACACGATAGACAACATGTCAATCGAACGCCCGGTCTGTGAGTTATTCGCATTTCCGTTCTAGGGGCCCGGTTGGTTTTTAAGTTCAAACCAACCTGACCATACCCCAACTATGTACAAACCTCAAGTAGGTTATTCCAAAAGTACCATCTCATTCTAATATTTCCATCACTGCAGACGGTTCGTCGATCAGACACCTGTAGCCCAGATAATGGGCAAAAAGGTGTCAATTGGCCAAACAGGTCCGTGTTCGGTCTGACACAATCGAACCGACCGGGCCTGAACCGACCCGTACTAGGGTCTGACCCTGTCTGAGGAAATGGCCCGGCCCGAGGGGGCAGCCAGGCCCATAGGGGCCGCCTAGCCCGACAGCGGCCCGGCACAGACGGGGGCGGCCCGGTCCCGGGCGGCCCGGCCGGCCAGCCTTCCCATGTGGCCTTGCTGGACCGCCCACGAGGCCAAGCTGGCCACACAGTGGGGGGCGGGGGGTGTCGCGCCAACCCGGATTCCGAAGGAACCAGTGCTAACCACCAGTTCGGTTAACCACGTGACCCGAAGTGTCCCGCCTTGTGGAGTGCCCGCCGGCACCGGCCGGCACAGCCGGCCTCCCTTCTCCATTAACCGTGGCATTTGGTCGTAGTTCCTCCTCAGCACGGCGCGACGACTCCACACCCATCCCATCCAACCGTTGTGACCTTCGTCTCAGTGGCTTCTTCCTCTAGCGTAGTGCAACGACACCGCGCCCCTACAGCACCACCACAACCTTCTTAGCCGCGGCTCGATCCTTCGTGCAGCGCAATGGCATCACGCTCCTCTAGTGACCCAGCAGCCCTTGCACCTCCAGTTCCTCTCGCGACTGGCTCATTGTCGGTCACCACATGTATATCCATCAAGAGAAGATAATCATAGGGGTTTCAGGCCATGTTTGTGATGCCCACACCCTCCACGTTGTGATGAAAAACAAATGGCAATTCACATTCCAAAATTAGAATGACGAATAAAGGGTACAAAAAGAAACAAAAATACTATACCTCATTTATTGATATTTGTTGATGAATTCAAGGTATGGTGGGCATCATTCCGTTGAAATCGGAAGAAGACGAAGAAGATGACGTCATTGGCATTCTTCAAGGATGGCGATCTTTCCTCTTCTTGACCCGGTTGAAGCGGGAGAGAGAGATGTCCATTATTCTTCATTGGAGAGGGGCGTTCATCATTGGGAAAATAAATTTCATGTTCTTCCAAGTCTCCTCTCTCAAAGTTCCATCCAGAGAATAATGCCCAACCAAAATGAAATAATAGGTTTGCCTATTATTTTATTGTTGGCTTGAATTTGAAAAGTTTTAAATTAATAAAGTTATCTCACTTAATTAAATGGGTTAAGTTGGTGTAATTAAGTGGGGATGGAAGGTGAAGAGGATCCCCACTTAACTGGTCATTCCAATGTGGTTAAGGGAGTTTAAATCCAGTGTGGGTCCCACCTTAATAATATCCTCCAAGGGTGGTTATGCTTGGGTGGGCCCCACCACCATATGGTTCGAGTGTGGTGTTCCCACCCCCAACCTCCCCTTGTAGGTTTCAACCACCATAATAAAAATAAAGTTAACACTTTATTTTTATTCAATTTAATTAAAAACACCCAAAAATTAACTTCCATTCTCATTAGAATGCAACTACTGTGAAGGAATCACTAAGCAATCACCGACGCTGTGAGCTAAACGGTGCCCTCATATTTCAATTTCGAGCACCAATTCCAATTTTATAAAATCTCGTACATACATTTACTTAACGTACCTGAACAAAACTTTAAAAATTGATTGTGAGCACACCTGGCCTCGGAATCAAGCATCGTCAAAAACCACGGACTCATAAAATTCCCATAAAATTACAAAAAAAAATCCATAGAACATCCAGGTCTTTACATTCTCCCCACCTCAGGGTTTATGTCCCCATAAACTACAAATCACACTAAGGAAACAAATGGGGGTACTGAGCACGAATCTGAGCCTCCCACTCTTATGTTCTCTTCTGGAGGTTCTCATGCTGCCAGCGAATGCAAACTAGAGGTATCTACCGTCCCCTCAGGACCCGCTCCAGTCGATCCTCAATCTTTACTAGAACCACCTTGAAATCCACCCCATTATCGATGTCCATATTTCCATGGTGGATGATGTGAAAAGGGTCATGCACGTATCTTCTCAGCTGAGATACGTGGAAGACGTCATGCAACCTGTGCAACAGGGATAGAAGAGCCAAGCGGTATGCCACCTCTCTTACTCTACTAAGGACTAGGAGAGGACTGATGAATCATGGAGATAACATGATGCCTTGGACAAATCTCTATAGACCTCATCGAGGTTAGACCCATAGAAAGATGTGGTCGAAATACTCAAACTCTAATGGTCTATGTCTCCTATCAGTATAGGACTTTTTCCTGCTCTGTGCAGTCTTCATATGCTCCTGGATGATCTGCACCTTCTCCGTCGTACCCTGCACCATCTCTAGTCCCACAAGTGCGGACTCCCCTGGGTCAGTCCAGCACAGAGGTGATCTACAGGGTCGGCTGTAAAGTTCCTTGAAAGGTGTCATCCCGATGGTGAAGCAGTAAATTTTGTTGTATGCAAACTCTACCAAGGGTAAGTGATCCTCCCAACTACGACCAAAGTCGATGACACATGCAAAAAGAATTTACTCGAGATTCTGAATGGACCTCTTAGTCTTACCATCCATTTTAGGATGGAAGGAAGTGCTCAATCCAAGCTACATCCCTAAAGCCTCCTGAAACCCCTTCCATAGCCGTGAAGTGAAAAAATCATCTTGATCAGAGACGATAGTCCATGGCACACCATAAAGTCATACGATATTCTGTACATAGAGGCGTCCCAGGCTCTCTACTAAACCCTACTCTCTTATTAGTAGGAAGTGGGCCGACGTGGTGAGTTGGTCGGCAATCACCCAGATAGAGTCATATCCTTTGAATGTACGTGGAAGTACCATCACGAAATCCATGGATATCTCATCCCACTTCCACTCTGGAACCTCTAAGGGATTAACTAATCATACTAGAACCTCGTGATCTGCCTTCACTTGCTAACAATTGAGGGATTGTGAGACAAACTCTACTACTGCCTTCATCATACCAGACCACCAGTGCTGTCGTCGGAGGTCCTGATACATCTTTTCCACTTGTAGATGTACCGCTAAAGGAGATGTGTGGAACTCCCTAAACAATTCCTCTCGAATTGCTTCTGGTACCATGGTACATCCTCTGAATAGAATTATGCGCTCCCCAACTTAAGAAAATCCATCAGCTACCTGACCTATAGATATCTTAGCACGTCATGTCTCACAGTCAACGTCCCCATGTTGTTCCTCCCTGACTCACTAAAGAATTGGATGAGTGATAGTGAGAGAATCTAGAAAGGCTACTCCATCTCTATCCACAATGGATATCTACAACAGGGCCAGCTGCTTCGTCGCCTCTCCTAGAAACTAAATGCCCGATCTCCAACTAAGAGCATCGGCTACAATGTTCCCCTTCCCGGGAGTACAGACTATCTCGATGTCATAGTCTTGGAGGATCTCAATCCAACACTGATGTCTTAGGTTCAGGTCCTTCTACGAGAATATGTACCTGAGACTCTGGTGGTCATAGTAGACTGTAAAAGGCTCGCCCATCAGAGAGTGCCACCACATCATCAAGGTGAATGCCATAGCTTCTAACTCCAAGTCATGGTTAGCATAGTTCTTCTTGTGTTGTCTTAGCTACCGAGATCCATATGCGATCATTGATCGCTCCTACATCAGGACACACCCAAGTCCAGTCCCTGATGCATCATTGTAAACTACGTACCCTACTCCCTCTTGTGGAAGCCTCAAGATGTGGGAACTAGTCAACCTCTTCCTCAGCTCTAGGAAACTTTACTGGCTGTTCTTTAATGACACGAAAGGTTTCCCCTTCTTCTTCAATGGTGAAAGTGGTGCTGCAAATCTGGAGAAGTCTGGCAAAAATCTCTGATACTACCTAGCCAGTCCCAAAAAACATTGTACCTCCATCACACTCTTGGTTGGCTCCCAAGAAAGTACTGCCTCGATCATCACTGGAACCACTGCAACTCCAGCCTCTGAGATGAAATGTCCCAGAATGTGTACCTCTCGGATCCAGAACTAGCACTTCGAGAGCTTACCATAAATCCGGTGCTCTTAGAGTGTGTCCAGTAATACCCACAAATAGTAGGTGTGATCCTCCTCAGTAGCTACGTAGATAAGAATGTCATCGATGAAGACTACCACAAAGCGATCAAGGAATGGATGGAAGATCATGTTCATGAGTCCCATGAACACTGCTGGTGCATTGGTTACGCCGAATGGCATAACCAATAACTCATAGTTGTCATATCGACATTTGAAGGTTGTCTTTTGCTCATTCTCATCACGTACTCTGAGCTAGTGATAGCCTGATCGAATATCTATCTTCAAAAACCAGCGCTCTCCCTTCAGCTGATCAAAGAGGTTGTTAATCCTCGAGAGTGGGTAATTTTTCTTCATGGTCACCTAGTTCAGGCGCCAATAATCAACACACAGTCGCATGCTCCCTTCTGCCTTCTTGGCGAACAAAATCCGGGATGGCTAGGGTGAAACACTGGGTCGGATAAATCCCTTTCGCTGCAAGTCCTCCAGCTATACCCGTAACTCACAAAGCTCAGCGGGAGCCATCTGATATACTGGAGTAGATATCAGTGTCGTCTCAAGATATAGGTAAATGTACAATTCCACCTCTCTGTGAGGAGGAAGTCCTGGAACATCATCAGGGAAAACATCTGTGTACTGATCCACCACAACAAGAAAACTCGGACTCCACACATCGACCGCTCCGAGGATGAGACTAGCAAACTGATGTGTGATCGGCTTCCCCCAATTATGTGTAAGTCCATCTTATGCTACAAAGGCTCCCTTCTCACCAATGAAGGTGAACCTGGTCCCATCCGTGCAGACACACCACACATTGTGCCTAATGCAATCAATTTGAGCATGAACTATGGATAACCAGTCCATACACATAATGACATCGTTAGGACTCGACGCCGCTACGAGGAGATCCCAGCCAACGATCCTGCCTCCTAGATAAATCTCACACTGCCAGTACTGGTGTGTAATCATTGAGACTGCTCCTGTAGGAGTCTATAGCTGTAAGGACCGAGCCAACGTCTTCGTCAAAATCTCTGAGCTCCGAACGAGGGCAGCGGAAATAAAATAATGACTCACACTTATGTCTATATGTACTACCGCAAAGGTGGAGTAGACACAGATAGTACCTATAATCTTCTCAGTTGTGTCGTGGTCATAGGCCTCGACTACCTGGAGCTGAGCCTGCCTCTGTCTTCCAGCTCTCTATGGTCGGGGTGGACCTCTTGGTGGTGGTGGTGTTAGGACCTCGAAACGTCATCCACCATGTGCTGCTCGACCAGCAACTCTGCCACGTTCAACTTCTCCCGAAGGACCACCATGGTCGAATCACTACCTCTTCCTAGGAGGTCCCTTTACTGTCTGCCGCTCATATGCCTAGCAGGTCAGGCATTCACGAGCCATGTGACCCTACCCTATGCATGCATAGAACTACCTTCTTCTTGTATGGCTGGCTCTGTCTCGTGTTCCCCACACAACTGAACCTGTATCCTGGGGTCGCCCACCTGATTTCCTGGTCCGCATGGACCTCTGCGACACCTGTCTACTTTTTGTTGCAGAAGACTCCACTATGTGTCGCCCTGGGGTTGGTATCATTGATTTTGACTGCTCATCAAGAAAATTCTCCACAAGAAGGGCTCTCTCCTGCACCCCCGCCTACATCAAAATGCTAAGAGAGATCATCGAATCCTTGATCTCATGCCTGAGTCCCTGCTCAAATGTACATTCCTAGAAAAATGGGCCCCGTACCATATCCATGTAGTAGCGCAAGGAGTCAATGAACCTCACTGAGTACTGAGCTACCATCATGATACCCTGCTGTAGATGAAACAACTCTTAAATCCACACCACACAAAGGGTGGCTAGAAAAAACTCTTATTGAAAGAGACTCTTGAAGTCTGCCCATAGTAGTGATGCCTCGTCATGTACCTAGAGCATCAGGCTCCACCATCTTCCTGCTGCTGCTTGTTGGAGACTCGTTCCATGAATCACCATGAGGTCAGATGGTGTCCCTACCAATCTGAAAACTCACAAAACAGCCTCCAGCAAATCCTTAGCTGCATGTGGGTCTGTCTCTCCCCTGAACCTGGGCGGCCTCTGGTGCTGGAACTCGTCCAATGCACTCAGTCGACATGAACTCTCTGCTTCTTGAGCATGTGGTATCAGTGGCCCAGCGGGTAGTGGTACTGCTAGTACCTCCACTGTAATGGGGCCCTGCATCGAGGCATCGTCACTCGGTGGGCTACCATCTCATATGAAACTCGGAACCCTAGCTAGCTGCCTATGTGGGGTAATCCTAAAAAGAAAACGGGGTGCCACGGTCAAAAAAATATACCTAGTTAGTGGACATAAAGTAATCAAGAAGAAAACATTTCAAAGGAAACACACATGAAATCAGTGTTTTCGTGCACTGAGTCGGAAATCAGAAGTCAGAGTCCTAGTCTATGGATAAGTTAGTTGCTGCACCAACACCAGTTTCCCTAAACTAATAACCACGCCCAAAACACATAACCCTATTGCTGTTAAAAGAATCAAAGTCCAAGTTATACAATAGAACCGACCCCTCTAATACCAATTTGTCACGACCCATCCTCGGGGGCCCATTCCTTGAATACCCCAAGCCCGGCATCCATAGGCCAGGGGATGGAGACTAGCACCAAAAGCGAATCCCTGATAAAAGGGAAGGCATTGACTTTAAAACATTAACACACACAGTCTGAACACAATCAGTTGAAACAACAAGTACTAATATAGAAAAGAGATGGGTGCTGAAAGTATGTGGGCCAGTATACAAACCCAACTAAACAACAAGTATAATTACAGGTAAAAAGGGAAAACAACTCTTGGGTCATCCACCGAGGAATCCTACTTGAAGGTTATGTACAGATCTCAAACAAAACATCCCTGACGTATGTCCCATATTGTCCAGCTTCGAGAAGCCTCTCATCCATCACCCTCACCCTTGATCATTGCTGGTCGTCGTCTGCACAGAACACAAAAAGGTGTGGGTGATGCCTTTTCAGGGGTGAGTATAATAATACTCAGTAGGGGTCCCCGAGACCCCCGAAGGTCTCCCAATATCCAATAAGGATAAAACATAGTCAAAAGATACATTCACAAAGTATCAACCATCCCTACTTAGGTATATTCCAATACATATACCTAAATTACCAATCACAATCCGACTCCAACACTCGAGCCCAAGCACATCCCATTCCACTGAGTAAAGTCAATCATCTCGATGATAAAAACTAAAATTCAAGAATCATCTCACATAGGTATATAACTCATGTAGATAGGTAGAGATGATAATGTGTAGACACTGAATCATATCCTCTATCAAACCCACGTAGGATCCTGGAACAGTATCAGCGTTTTCGAACCCACGGAGCATCCCGGTATAGTAGTCATCGCTATCGAACCCACGGAGGATCCTAGTATAGATGTCATCGCTGTAAAAACAATGGAGGATCCTGGTACACTGTCGTCGTTGTCGAACCCATGAAGGATCCGGGTATAGTAGTAGGTCCACGTAAGATACTATCATCTCAGTCACAGCCATCCATAGGGTTCCCGCACACAAAGCGCTCGATTCTGGAAAGGTCTGCTTCTTAAGCCAAGTGTCAATACATAAACTACCACGAAGTCTTGAGTTTATGTATCTAATAGTTCTATCTGATTATAAGGAATATAAAGCGATAGAAGGTGCGTCAATAGGACTCCCGGTCTGTGAGTTATTGGTATTTCTGTTCGAGGGCCCCGGTTGGTTTTTAGGTTCAAACCAACCCGACCGTACCCTAACTATGTCCAAAACTAAATTAGGGTATTCCAAATGTACCGTCTCATTCTATGATTTCCGCCGCAGTAGATAGTTCATCGATCGAACACCCGTATCCCAGATTATGGGAAAAAAGGTGTAAATTTTCCAAACAGGTCTGGGTCCAGTCCGACCCGATTTGAGTAAACGTACTGGCCTGTGGGGGTGGCCTGGCATGAATGGGTGGCCCGACCCGAGTGGGTGGCCTCGCCGAGGGCGGCCCGACCTGGGGGTGGCCTGACCGGGGGCGGCCCGGCTGAGGGTGGCCCGGCCGGCCAATTGGCTCACGTGGCCTGGCTGGTCGGCCCACGTTTCCAGGCTGGCCACACCATGGGAGGGGGGGGGGGGGGGTTACCACCCCCCCTCCCCCCGGCTTCCAAAGGAATCGGATCTAAGACCCGGTTCGGTGAACCGCGAGACCTGAAGGGTCCCGCCTTGTGGAGCGCCCGCTGGTAGCAGCCGGCTCAGCAGGACGCCCTTCGTCATCTGTCGTGGCCTTTGGCCGCGGTTCCTCCCTAGCGTGGCGCGCCGACGCCTCGTCCATCCCATCCAACCTCCCTAGCCTTCATTGTCGCGACTTCTTCCTCCAGCACGGTGCGACAGCTTAGCGCCCCTCTGGCACCGTCGAGGCCTACTTGGCCACGACACGATTCTACGAGTGGCACAATGGTGTCATGCTCTTCTAGACACCCGACAGCCCTTGCGTCACCGGTTCCTCTCGTGGCTGGCTCGTTGCTGATCTCCACATGTATCGCCATCAAGATAAGAAAATTGATGGGGTTTTGGGCCATGTTCGTGCAGCCCTGACCCTCCGCGTTATGATGATAAAGAAAAGGAAATTCACATTCCGAAATTAGAATGATGAAAAACAGGTACAAAAAACGACACAAATCCCCTACCTCATATATCGAAATTCATTGATGAATTCACGGTAAGGCGGAAGTCATTCTGTTGACGTAGGAAGAAGACGAAGAAGTTGATGTCGTTGGCATTCTTCAAGGACGACGATGTTTCCTCTTCTTGCCCCAATTGAAGAGGGAGAGAGAGATGGCTATCATTCTTCATTGGAGTGGGGCGCTCTTCATTGGGAGAATAAAGTTAAAGTTCTTCCAAGGTTCTTCTCTCAATGTTCCACCCGGAGAATAATTCCCAACCAAAATGAAATAATAGGGCTTCCTATTATTTTATTATTGGAATTAATTTGACATTTTTTTAATTAATTTTGTTATCTCACTTAATTAAATGGGTGAAGTTGGCACACTTAAGTAAGGAAGGAAGGTGAAGAGGCTCCCCACATAATTGGGGGTTCCAAGGGGGTTAAGAGAGTTTAACGCACGTGTGGGTCCCACCATAATAATATCCTCCCATATGAGGTTATTCTCGGGTGGTTCCCACCACCATAACCTCCCATGGGAGGTTTGGGTGTGGTGGACCCCACCTCTAACATCCCCTTGGAGGTTTCAACCACCTTAATAAAAATAAATTTAACACTTTATTTTTATTCAATTTATATAAAAATCCCCAAAAATTAACATTTATTATTGTTAGAACACAACTGCGGTGAAGGTCTCACTAAGAAATCACTAACGCTTCGAGTTCAACAGTGCGCTTAGATTTCAATTCCGAGCACTGATTACAAAGTTATATAATCCTATACATACGTTTATTGAACGTACTCGAACAAAACTTTGGAAATTGATTCCGGGAACGCCGGGCCTCAGAATCAAGCTCCATTACAAACTACAGACTCATAAAATTTCCATGAATTTATGAAAACAATTTCCAGAGAATTTTTTTGTATTTAAAATATAATAAATCCTACATAAGTGAAATCATAATGAATGAAACATATTGGGATCTAGCCTTTGGGAATTAGTTACAAGGAAATCCAGAAACACTGAGTTGAAATTTGAATCCAAAAGATATTAATTCATGTCATTAGTTTGTCAGTATCAGGCTACCCATTTTTTTTCTATTGTATCATGATCCCCTATATAATACCCCAAGTTGTCTCAAAAATAGTAATGTTTATTATGTTCAAGTCCATGGTTCCAAAATTTCCCTATGTTCCATTTTTTAACAATGTAAATAAAAACCATGCCAAAAAATTATAAAATGCTTTCACAAGTGATGTATCACCATCCCTATTCACTGAAAACCACTCTATAATATAATCCACTTTTATAAATCATTTTAATAGTGACGTATTACTACCTCAAAGCCTAAAACACCATTTAAAATAGAAATAAACTTCTAAATAATTTCACTAAAAAAAATCCATTTTTAAAATAATTTTCTTTTCAATATAAATAATCCTTACAGAAACATCACTTTTATATCAAATCCATCATTTTTATAAACATACTGAAGGAATTATACAATAATATAATGAAAATCATGAAATAAAAACACTTCAATTGATACACCCTCAATAATGAAATTAAAACATCATGTAATGATATCCAAAATCCTAGGCAAAAATACAAAAAAAAAAGAAAGGCATCAATGGCCTTAAAAGAGATATCTTGGGCGCTAAATTTTAGAGAGATAAAATATGGAAAATGGATGGGATTCCGGGTAATTGAAATATTTAAAGGTAGTTTGAATGTGTAACATCCCAGGTAAATAATGAATAAGAAATATATCATATTTATTAAAATTTGTGAATTAAATATTAATTTTAAATTTAAAGAGGTTTCTATGTTCGATAGCGTACCCAATACGCAACAACGGTTTTTGTTGAAATCTTACGTTGCACACTAATAATATAATATTATTATTTTAAATGGTAGTTAACTCCTAAACGTTATATTGGAGGGAATGAACAAAACTAACTAAAATATGATTATACATGATTTTTAAATTTATTTACATATCCAATAAATAGTTAGAGGCTTAAAATGTGAATGAATCTAATTTTAAGCATAATTTACATTAAAAGGCCAATTTATCTCCTTTTAATGGAAAACCCTTTTTAAATCTATTTTTTATCACATTAATACATTATATATGACCAAATAAAATCATTATTTAGAATGGGGACATCAAAATTTACATTGGGTATATTTTAAGAATTTTTCTTATAAAGTTCATTCTTTATTGAATAGTGAAAATAATGTATTTTAATTCAAAACTATGTTTTAATCTAATTTATTTATCTGGTTAGATTTTGTTTTTAATTGGCTTTAAAGTGTAATTAGAATATATTTTTACCATTTAATCTAATGTTGGTTATTGAAAATAATTTCACTTTGAAATTGGACATAATCAAATTTCAATCTTTTGATAGTTATTGTTTCTTAAAAACACGCTATTTGTTTTAACAATGGGAATTAATTTTAAAATTAATTAATGTCACTTCTATGTTTTTAATTTGGAAAAATATACTTCATTTTTGAATTCGGAATAATAAATAATGCTTAGGCTTAATTTTTTGTATTTATCTGAAAAACATCAATTTTTGATGAATAGTGAAACCACTTAATAGTAGTTAAAAAACTGACCTTTTCATTTAAATTAAATTTTACCACTTCTGTGAATTGAATTTTGAAAATAAATAATACATGGTTGTTATTTTTAAGTAAAATTTTGTTCAATAAGATGTAAATAATTTTTTTGAATAGTAACTTTTGACTTTTATTTACCGGGGTTAAAGGTAAATAGAGTAATTCAAGGTAAAACGAATATTATAATAATCATAATTACCATAACACTTCTCTTGACCTTATTTTATGAATAATGGAAGACCATGGGAATCCTTGGGTAGATTTTGGGACCCCATGGAGCCACTTATTAATGATAATGACACTTTAGATTAATTTATTTAAAGTAAACGAAAAAATCACATAAACAAAAAACATTTAATAAATTAATTTTTATATGGTGTTAAATAACTCATATTTAGATTATAAATATTATTTATAAATCTAAAAATATTTCCTATATGATTATATTTTTTTGTAATTTTTAGACATCAAATAATATAAATTATTTAAGACACAATAATGAAGCAGTATTTACCTCATTAATAAAAGCTTTAAATAAATAAGATTATAATGAATACAATATATTCCAAAACATTTCCAATTCTAATTGGATGATTTTATTTCGAATATGAGTCATCTTATCTTCAACTTTAATTATTTGTAACCATTTTAAACCGAATATATGTTAATAATAAAATAATGTTTTCACACTTTCCAAAAAAGCCCCTCCTCTCCCTTATAAAAGAAGACCATTTCTAACCAATTCCTCACACCTCTCAAGCCTTTAGTCTAGTCCAAAATCTACCCAATTATGCTCCCAACATCCTTCTACTCCTCTTATAAGCCCTACCATAGGTAGAAGGAACGTCAAGAAGTCCTTTGGATAAAACCAAACAGAGTTACCCAAATTAAAGGTAACGGTTTCTCTTAAACTGTTTTATTTTATTTTACATCTCCAACCCCTAAAATCTTTTTATTTCTTTATTTTGTAACAAAACCAGTATCCTCAATATACTAGGATTTTTTTATGACTATTATTATAACTACACTTACACACACCTCCATCTAATGGATGAAAAACATAATGTTTTTGTGGATGGAAAACTAACGCCTCATGAAATGATGATTGTTCAAATATCTCCAACCACCTATCATGGTGGCCATTATGATGTAACAATATGTATATATGATATATATTATATTTATTTTTCCTTTATTATTCTGTAATTTCCATTTATAAATTGCCTTTATGATTTCCATTATGGGTAAATGCGATAATTTCATTTGAGGGAGGGCAGACTAATGCCCCCTAATAGTGATATGACTCGTTAATGACATATGTGGGACATATAAAGTATGAAGTTAATGATATTATATATGATATTATACTGGAATTATAATATAACTATGTATTATTATGTTTTAATTCCATTTAAATAATAAAGAGAAATGAAAGTTTTGTTCTTGCATACGTACGGCTTACCGTCTCCATGAACAGTGCATTTAATTTCTTACCTCCAAATTCTATGAACTGTTATAAATATATATATACACTGGATATATATGATATATATGATATCTAAATAATGAATTAAATTCTGTATATAATGGACTATTTATCACATGGACAACTTGTAATTATAAGGTGTTCATTTTTTACTCAAAAACCAAATTTGGACAAAATCAACGTTATTAACATTTATGATTACATAATGTTTATAACATGGTAATAAGTGATATAAAATTAATAATAAACATGAAAAAGGTTCTTAATAATGTATAAATTAACATTAGTTTATTATTTAGGTTATTAAAGAACGAACGGGTCAAGTTATACACGAGCTAAGGGACTTCGTCTCAATCTCCTTTCATTAAAGCATATTCAATTTTATACATGACTTTATTTTCTACGGTTTATAAACCCCATTGACTTTTCATTTCATTCAAAGGGAATCTTTTTATACGAAGCATTTTACTAAACGACAAAAAGGAATGTTTTTATTATCATAAGCGATGAAATGACATTTCCGCTGCCGTGAGTATTATTTGATCATTGGATTCCTTAACAAGTCGTAATGTTTTTAAAAGGAAAAATAAACCACATAATCTCTTTTTACGTATTTTGGTATTGAAAATGATTTTTAGAATGGATTTATTATTTCAATATATTGAAAGGATATTTTGTTATTTCAATGTGGTAATGTTATCTTTCCTTTATGCTAATGTGTTGTGTTATGATCATGTTATGGTTCTTTGGATTTTTTTATGTATAAGGGTGGTTCTGTGATAAACCTTGGATGGGTGAACTCGAGATAGCTCTCCAATATATTGGGTAACTTTATGGAGGTAAACATGAATGTTTATCCTAATATATTTAAGGAATATACTGTGATGGGAATTCCAAAGTAACTCGCTATGTAGCTGTGATAACTACAATGTAAGTATGTTATGGAGGCCACAAGTTACATTTATGATATTTTATTTCTATGTTTCTCTCATAAAATCGTATTATTACATATGGTAAGTAAAAGACTTCATGTTTTTCATTTATTTTTGAAAAAATGTTTTAATTCTCTTTTTTGTAACCCTTACTGATCTTTTTATGGTCATCCTAAGTTTTGAAATGTTTTCACAGGACATAAAGTTGAATAGGGTTGATGATGGGATCAAATAAATTTCATGCTATCTAAAACCTAGAACTAGACATGACTCTTTTTATCAAGAGTTATTATTTTCTGAAAAAAATTTGAAACTTTGTAGAAGTGTCTACTTTATAATATTTTGAGATGTAATTTTTATGTCCTAAATATCTAAAACTCTAAACCTAAAAAATCCTTAATGTGAATTATTCTTTTAATTCAAGATTATGTAATGTTATAAGGTCGGGTCCTTATAGTTGGTATCAGAGGTCAGTTTAGATACCTTTTGGAGTTAGGATATTGTTAAATTAATATCCATAAAGTAATTTATGTTAATATTCAAATAATATAGCATTTATAGATTACCATGTTGCTTCACCTAAGATATGTTTGTGTTAAGAATGGTTTTCCGTAGAGGAAACAAGGCAGATATGTTGGGATGACATCAAGAGGAAGGCAACCTTCCAAATCAGCAACCTAAGATGGTCGGTATCATAATTGAACAATTTGTTCCAGTGATGGAACATTTGACTCAGGCTATAAATTGTGGTGGTATCCATGTACGAGATCAGCCCGATCAACCACAGAGGAAAATGTCATTAGTGGAGCGTTTCATCAAGCATCATCCCCCATCATTCAGAGGATCATCTGATCTGGTGCTGGTAGAAGGGTGGAATATATCATTGGAAAAGATTTTCGATGTCATGGGTTGTTCAAAACATTAAAAGGTTTGTCTTTTTTTTTACAGTTTTGAAGTTGAATCTGATCAGTGGTGGTCGATGGTAAAAAAAATATATTGGATAGTGAGGAGATCGATGCTCTTGATTGGGATGAATTCAAGGGTATGTTTGTTGAGAAATATTTTTCTAAGGTTTTTCGTATTAGGATGGAAAAAAATTCCAGGAATTGAGGCAGGAAGATGACTCAGTTGCTACTTATGAAGAAAAATACACTTGATTGGCATGGTATGCTCCAAATTTCATACAAGATCTTGATAGTAAAATCAACTATTTCTACTCAGGATTAAAGCCAAAGTATCAAATGGGTTTAACTTCTCATGAGTTAAAAAGTTTTGAAAAACTTTTTTGTTGTGTGGAAAAGGTTGAAATGGAGTTTGCTGATGATCAGGTGTTCTTTGAAAAACTACAGAATAAGAGGTCGAGGTGTCATGCAAGAGGGAAGAAATCTTCCAAAAAGTCTGATGGTAAGAAACTTAAGTTTATAGTTTTTGAAAATTGTGGTAAAAAAAATGCTGGGGAATGTCTTTTGAATTCAGGTAAGTTCTACCGATGTGGTAAAATGGGACATAAGGCTTGTAATTGCACCTAAAAAGATCAGGGTAATGGTAAGACAAAATCTGATTTATATTTAGTAAAAAAATTTATGTGAAATTAAATGGGTCATTATGAAAATGAGTTTCCAACAAATAACTCAACCGAAGGAAAGCAGCCAGACTACAAGCAAAAAGGGGTGGTGAAATCCTTTGCAACTACTTCAGTATATGTTCGGCCATCAAATGAAGTCATATCAGGTACAATGTTTGTTTGTTCAGATTATTCCAATGTGTTTTTTGATTCGGGGTCTACACACTCTTTCATTCTTGAGATGTTTTCTATTGAATTGGGAATTCCATATCAAGATATGAATACAGAACTTATGGTAAAAATACCTGGAGTAAATGTTGAGACAAAAAGAAAACATATGAACATCCATGTCCTTTTATGTGGAAATAATCTACCTGCAATCCTTATTGTTTTTCCTCTAGAAGAGTTTGATGTTATTTTGGGTATGGATTGGCTTTCTATTTATCATGATAAGATTGAATGCAGAGCTAAAGAGGTTTCATTTCTAAAAGTTTTACAGTTTGGGTACATGAATGAACCCTTTCTTTTGATAACATATCAGGAAGTTGAGAAACTATTGAAATACAGATATAAATGTTACCTTGCACATATTGTTGAAAATAAAGGAACTGTTCAGATTAATAATGTTCCAATGTTAAATGAGTATCTTGATGTTTTTCATGATGAGTTTCTTGGTATTATACCTGATCTGGAAGTTGAATTTACTATTGACTTAGTTCCTGATGCTAAGCCAATTTCAAAACACCCTTATCGAATGGCTAAAATTCAACTTTTAGAGTTAATGAAGAAATTTTTGGAGTTATTGGATAAAGGATTCTTTAGACCTAGCACATCACCATGGGGTGCTCCTATCTTGTTTGTTAAAAAGAAAGATGTTTCAAAGAGACTTTTCATTGATTATAGAAAATTTAATAACATCACTATTAAGAATAATTATCCTTTTCCTCATATAATTGATTTGTTTGATCAGCTCCAGGGAGGTCAGTATTTTTCGAAAATTGATTTGAGGTCGGGGTACCATTCATTGAAAGTAAAGGAAGAAGAAGTTCCGAAGACCACATTTCGAACTATATATGGTTATTATAAATTTGTAGTTATGCCTTTTGGTTTAACCAATGCACCTACTATATTCATGGATCTTATGAATATAATTTTCGGTGAATTCTTGGATAAGTTTGTTGTTGTGTTCATTGATGATATTTTGGTTTATTCTAAAATTAAAGAAGAGAATGAAAGTAATATAAGGGTCATCTTGCAAAATATAAAAGAGAGAAACTTTATGGGAAATTCAGTAAGTGTGATTTTTAGTTACAACAAATTTTATTCCATTGTCAAATTTTTTCAAAAAATAGAATTACTATTGATCTTGCTAAAACAAAAGTTGTTAAAGAATGGCCAAGACCCACAAATATAACCGAGATTCATAGTTTCTTTTGGTTTTTCATGTTATTACCAGAGGTGTGTAGAAAATTTTTCATGTTTATCTAGTCCAATGACTAAGTTTACTTTAAAAGGTGTTAAGTTGTTCTGGATAAAAGAATGTGATGATTGTTTTCTAGAATTGAATAGAAGATTGGTGAATGCTCCAGTTTTGGAACTGCCATCCAGAAATGGCGAGTTTTTTATTTATAGTGATGATTCATTGAAAGATATTGGATGTGACCTTATGCAGAATGATTAAGTAGTTGCTTATGTTTTACATCAGTTGAAACCTCATGAGTTAAATTACCCTACACGTGATTCAGAATTAGCTGTTGTTGTTTTAGCTTTAAAATTTTGGAGGCATCGTTTGTATGGGGTAAAATGTGAAATATATACTGACCAAAAAAGTTTCATGCATATATTAAATTATAAATAATTGAACATGAGACAGAATAAATGGTTGGAATTAATCATGTATTAAGATTCCACGATCCATTACAATCTAGGAAAATAAAATAAAGTGGTTGATGCTTTGAGTCAAAATAGTAATGATTCATTAACCATGTTACATTTGGAACAAAATCCTTTGGTATTTGATTTGATAAAATTTGGCATAGAAGTTGTTAGTGTATAGAATTCTTCTATTAAGTATCAAGTGTCAGTGAGATCATCTTAATCATACAGAATAATGGAAGCGCAGAAATAAGACAGTAAGTTGTAGAAAAAGTTAAAGTTGGTTTAGAAGGGTAAGTTGGCACATTTTAATATTGATAATGATTTTTTTTATGTTTTGGAAGAGATTATTAGTGCCTTGTGATTCACAGTGGAAGAATGGGTTGTTTTGTGAAGATCACAGTTATCCATTTTCAGTTCATCCTGCTAGTACTAAGATGTACAGAGTTCTTCGGGAGTATTACTTATGGGATGGAATGGAAAGAGATATTGCTGATTTTAATGTGAATTATTTGACTTGTCAGCAAGATAACACATAGTGTTAGTTAACGAAAGGAATGCTTCAGCCTTTACCAGTGCCAGAGTAGAAATGGAAAAATATATCCATGGACTTTGTTGTGGGATTACCGAAGACATCTCAAGGTAATAATGCAATCTAGGTTATTGTTGATCGATTGAATAAATCTACTCATTTACATCCTATTATAGATACTTTGTCTCTAGATCAAATTTCTCAATTGAATGTTAAAGAGATAGTCAGGTTACATGGAGTTCCCCTCTTCATTGTACCTGATCATGATCCTATGTTTACTTATAACTTTTGTAAAGGCCTTTAGAAGTTATTGGGTACTAAATTAAATTTTATTAAACTCTTCATCCTCAATTAGATGGGAAGTCAGAACGAACAATTCATACCTTTGATGATATCCTACCTCCTTTTTCACTGGATTATCTGGGATGTTTGGACCACCATGTTTCTTTACTTTAATTTTCATATAGTAACATTTTTCATTCCAGTATAAAGATGGCTTCATTTGAGGCATTATATAGAAAGCGTTGTCGAATTCTATCTTTTTGGGATTAAGTATGTGAAAGGAATCTAATGGTACCAGAATTGGTAGGAGGGATGGCAGAGAAAGATCAGTTGATTCAGAAGCACATGAGAATAGCTCAGAGCAGACAGAAAAGTTATGCAGATAACCGGAGGAAGGATCTTTCTTTTGTGGTCGGTGATTATTTCCTTCTCAAAGTTTCTCCATGGAAAATTGTGATGCGTTTTGGTAAGAAGTGAATGTTGAGTCTAAGGTTCATTGGACCTTTTGAAATTCCGGAGAAAGTTAGACCAGGTGCGTACAGAGTGGATTTACCTCTTTGTTTTTTCAAGTAACAATGTTTATCATGTTTTGATGTTGAGAAAGTATATACCTGATCCATCTCATGTTTTGGGCCTAGAGGTAGTTCAATTGAAAGAGAATCTCTCTTATGAAGAACAACCAGTCCTGATTTTTGACTGTAGAGAGATAGTTTTGCAGAATAAGGTAATTCACCAGGTAATGGTTTTGTGGAAAAACTATATGATTGAAGAGACAACGTGGGAATCTGAAAATGCTATGAGGGGTAAATACCCCCACTTATTTTGATAAGTGAATAAAAATTCTGAGGACGCAATTTCCAAAAGGGGGAAGGATGTAGCATCCCAGGTAAATAAGGAATAATATATATTTCATATTTATTAAATTTTTTGAATTAAATAATAATTTTACTTTAAAGGGGCTTCTATGTTTGATAGCATACCCGATACGCAATAACAGGTTTCTTTGAAATCTTACATTGCACACTAATAATATAATATTATTTTTTCAAATGGTAGTTAACTCCTGGCCGTTTTATTGGAGGTAATTAACAAAACTAACTACAATATGATTATAAATGATTGTTATATGTAATTACATTTATCCAATAAAAAGTTATAGGCTTAAAATGTGGATGAATCTAATTTTAAGCATAATTTACATTAAAAGGGCGATTTATCACCTTTTAATAGAGAACCCTTTTTAAATATACTTTTGGTCACTTTAATACATTCAATATGACCAAATAAAATTTTTATTTGTAATGGGGACGTCAAAATTTACTTCCTATAAATTTTTTGGATTTTTTCTGATAAAGTTCATTTTTTATTATATAGTGAAAATATTGTATTTTAATTCAAAACTACGTTTTAATATAATTTATATATATGGATATATTATCTTTTTAATTTGTTTTAAAGTCTAATTAAAATATATTTTTACCATTTAATCCAATTGTGGTCATTGGAATTAATTTCACTTTGAAATTTGACATAAACAAGTGTCAATGTTTTGATAGTAATTATTTCTTAAAAACCTGTTATTTGTTTTGACAACTAGAATTAATTTTAAAATTAATTAATGACACATATATGTTTTTAATTTGGAAAAAATAGTCATCATTTTTTAATTTAGAATATCAAATAATACTTAGGCTGAATATTTGGTATTTGGTCTTGCTTTTCGTTGACTGAAGTTATATGCGTCCCAAATTAATTACTCGTTCTTAAAACTTTAGTATATCATATGTTTGGGGTCGATCCACAGGGAACTATGGTGTGTGTGAATTCAATTGAGTTAATACTTAATTGGCTGAATTATGCATAATTTAGAGTTGATTGGTTTGGTTTTGGGTTTATATTAAAAATATGTTGTTTTAATGTGAATAAATAATTAACAATTTTAAAGAAAACAATGTGTGAATTTAAAGAGTTTAAAACGAGAAGAAAAGACGTGTCGGGGCTGTGGTGATCGAGGAGTTTTTAGGAAGATTACTCAAATGGTTGTGTTGTTCATGATAATTCATCATTTTGTATTCCCTTTTATCACAATATTTTTTTGGTCTGGTTCCTCTTGTTTAGAATTAGAGCAGTTGACTCCTTGGTATGGTAGTCAGTGTTCTTAATTATTTATTAAGTTCAGTCCATTATTTGAATTTGTTAAATATTTTAAATGGTCATGGATGTTTTCACTGTTACTTTTCTTTTGTACCACTGAGAATTCTTCCCTTCGTCCAGATCAAAATTCTCAGTTATATTTGATAGTGAATTAAGAAGAGTAAGATGAATTACAACACAACACACAATTTACAATCCCTTCATCCACATACCCAACATGAGGGGTTTAGTTACACATAGAAATCAGGAGAGAAACGACACACGTGATACCTAAAGTATTCATCGTGTAAGCATTGAGGAAATGTTTCGGAAGGTGGAATAGTGGAACTACGGCACCACGGTGGCTTGGGAATGGTAGAAGCAGAGCTTCTTCTCTCCTCCAATGGTTTCGAACTCCAAAATCCGTAAGCCAAGGCCTCATTTTATAGAAAAATAAATTACACGGTGTGTATAGAAATTACACGCCGTGTACTTTTCATCAACGCGATTTGGCGCCAATTTCTCCACGGGTAGGAGGCCTAACATGCCGTTTTTGACTTTTGAACATGGAGCCTCCTGATAGTTGAGTGTACACGGCGTGTAGTACCGCCATAAATGACGTGTAGTGTAAAATTTTTCCACCAATCCCTTCTAGAATAGAAGAAATGGCATGTAAAAATAGAAGACACCGTGTCTCCTTCAACGGCCACAGGGGCGTGTGGACTCTTCTTCGGCAACAACCGCTTCTACACTCTAGTACACGGCGTGTAACGCCACGATACATGGCATGTATCTTCTACCTGGTGACATGGGCTTGTACTCCCTCCTTCGGTATGTGTCCCTGTCTGGATGTACACGACGTGTATAAAAGTACATGCCGTGTAGTTTGAAAATTTTCACAGGCTTCGCTTCATTAGTGTATTTAGCCAGGTAGCTCTTGAAAGTAAACAGAATCACCTAAATCAAAGATTATGTTCATAAAACAACAGATATTTTCTGAAAACATGTTTTTATCTTCAATTATATATATGGAAATGTATACAAAAATTGGGTGCATCAAATTCCCTCACACTTAGACGTTTGCTTGCCCTCAAGAAAAATCTCAACATATTATTAAAAGAGCCTAGACTTTAAAAATGAAGGCATTTAATTAATCAAATGTATAACTGATAAAGTTACCAAGGAAAAACTCTAAAAGGAACACACAAATTCAATTCATAAGATATTAAAATCAGGCCTCATATATAATGAAATTAACTATTCTCACCCTCTTTCAACACATTTTTCATCCTTTTAGAAATAAGCCTTTCACTTGATGATTTACCATACCAGTCAAAATCACACTCCACAGTCAATATATTTTTATTATAAGTTATGCTTAATCTAAGTTATATACACTCTATCCATAGGTTTTCAAGATGCCTTGTTCGCTACTTCATAAAAATTCAATTACAAAAATCATGAGGGCTTTATCAGTAAGGTTCAGATGTCTCTGTGGCTAAGGGTTAGTAGGTTCAGATGTGAAAATAAATTCTGCGGCTTGAAAAAGGAAGGCTAATTACATTAAAAACATTTCATGATATTCAAAGTAAATCTCACTAAAAATTCTTCCTTCACAAGCTCAGTCAAATGCTTTTGTAATCGTCACCTTCTTCCTTAGGCAAGTAGGGTTCATGAGTAAATAAGCGCAAGGTCCCCTTTTTTTGTTTGTTTTTTTCTTTTTCTTTTTTTATCAAAACACAAGGGAAACACTTATGAATACAACGAGTATATTTTCGGAACCCATTCTGCCCCAAATAATCAAGAGGCACTCTCCTACACTTTATTTCATGGCTGTACACAAAATATGCCTTGTATTGCCAACTCCCTCATTAAAGCTCAAATGAATAATCAAGCAATGTTTAAAAAAAAATAGGGTAGGGAGGGAAATATTTTTGTAATGTGGCTTCCTATAAAGTTTGTTCATGGCTTCTATGGGCTTAACGAAGATTAAATGTAGGGTAGGTCTCAAGATAATGTGGTGAAAACAATCTAGTTCCTCAATCATTTTAATATAATTCAAAAATTTCTTCATGTTTTGAAAATAAATCTTGCGAATTCTAGTAGTGATTCATATCCTAATAATATCTCATGAAATAGGGTATTAGAAAAGAAATATGAAAAAGGGTTTAGAATACCTCTCAGGAGTGTAAAAATAATAAAGGGACAATCAGGTCATGATATGCATATAAATGATTAGCCAAAACAATGTAATTTAATCAAGTATGAAAAGTTGCAATTGAAACTATGTCAGCAATAATTTTAAAAAACATAAAGACTAAAATAAGAATGCAACCTTTCCAAAAGTTCCTACTGATAACTCTATCATTTATAAGAATGATTCACCAAAATTTCTTTACATTTTCAAATATAGAATCTAATAATGATGTCTCTTAGATTAGTTTAAGGGAAAAGACTATGGTGAAAGAGATAGATTCTCCCCCACACTTAATACTGAAAATGTTCCACCAACTGCAATACTAAGGTAAAGGGTGGGAAAGGGGGCGATTTGGGGGTGATAATGAGGTAAAGTAGTAGAATAAGTAAATCCAAAAATAAAGACAAAATAAATGAAAAAAACTCCCCTCGTGAAAAGTGATTCCCAAGGTGCTCCATGATACCTATGACTGGTGAGGAAAAAAACTGCAAACATGCATAACATCACAGCACATAAAATGACAAAAGATATATATAAGATAATGAAAAATGTCACTATCATGGGGTCGCCTCAGGGGACGACACATCTAGTACAGAATCGACCAGTAGAGACGGCGTAGGAGGCGTGGAAGTGGGAGGCTCAAACTATGCATTGGGAAGGGGAGACAAAGAAGTAGGATCCGTAGGTGCAGGACTCAGGGCAGGAAGCTCAGCAGCAGGCCTTGGCCCATCAAAAGTGGTAGCAGCAGGACTCGCCGTAGTCAGTAGAATAGAATATGTGGCTTGTGCAGGATATGGCGGTGGAGTAGCAGAAGATGGACCAGGAACGGAGGCAGAACAGGTGGCGGAGGTAGTGGAACACCATGATACTGAGAAATATGCACCAAAAGATGCTCCATGCGGTCCGAGAGGCCATCTAGATGAATCAAATGTCGCATAATGGTGTCCTGGAGGCCAATGATATGAACGAACTTCTACTCCATATGAACCTGGAAGCTGTCCAAGCGAACCAAGACCTGCTCCATCATGTCTAGGCGGTGGGAAAGGGAAAGATCGGCCGAGGGTGCGGGGGTAGGTGGGATGGGTGATGGGACAGAAGAAGGAAGGTCAGAAGAAGTGGGGTCAGTAGGAGTTGGGTGAGGTGGAGAGGGTGGAGGGGGTGGGGAAGGAGGAGCAGGGTCAACAGCTGGGCAAGGTGGGTCAGCAGGTGGCGGGGCTCGAGCCTGAGCAAGGATGTAGGCACCCCCTGCTTCCGGACCAATCCCATGAGAATGATCATGAGAAATTCCATCCGCTGGGGCGAACCAAACAATTAATGAGGTAAAGATGGCTCGAATACCCCTAGGTGGTGGGCAAGATGGGTGGTGTAAGATATGCCGGTCAGGTTTCATTGGCGGCCGATAATCATGGAGTGGAAATAGGAGGTGGAAAGATAGGGGAGGTCCGGTTAGTCGTGCCGAATGACACATGTAAGGAGCTCCATGTCACGGCCGGTCACGACCCCCATATCATCATGATGGGTGGATAGGATGGGGGTAGAAGCCTCTCCCTTATCCAAACTCTATCATGGTAAGAGAAAATCATCGGCCGCCTAGCCCGAATCAAACTACGGGTACCGCATCGCCAGGTGTCTCCCGATACTCTTCTCCATAAAACTCAAATGAGGCCACAAAATCAAAAAATAAAACACGGAACACAGGAGTGCTGACCTGGAAAATATCGATGAGCGAGGTGTGCCCGATAAGTGCCTCCAACTCCTCTCAAATACCGAACTACTGCAAAACGCTGCTATCAAGGTACCGACCACTCAATGGTATCTACTGAGGAGAGAAGCGTCGGACCCTGTCGTATGCTAGATCAGTGATCGAGAATACTATGCAAGGATAAGGAGCACCTGTAGTTCCCGGACCAGGTGCCGGTGCAGCAGCAGCGGCAGGATCTGGAGGTGGATCTGCCGAAGTAGAGGGTGGCTTGGTGGAAGATGTTCTCGAAGAGGGACCAACTGTTGAGGAAGATAGTGTAGAGATAGTGGAAGCTGGTGTAGTAGAAGTAGGCTCCGCCTCTGCTGAGGGAGTGAGTGGCGGAAGAATGGAAAATGGAGGGAGCTCGAAGACCGGAGCATTTGGGTCTAGCTGCGTAGGTGGTCGGAGTCGAATCCGACGATAGCTGGGCCCCTCGCCCTCGGCAGTGGAGGCTGGCCACTTCCCTCGGGAAGGATCGTGATCCGCCATATCTTGCAATAGAAAGAAAAAGAAAATAAAACAAAAAAAAGTAAAATTAAAGAAAACAAAACAATGAAATTGTGAGAAAACTGGAAAATAAAAGTACATGGCATGTACTCCAGAGTACACAGCGTGTAGTGAAAAATGTAGAGTATCCCGTGTTCTCTGGATAGACATGACGAGGGTGAAAAATAGACCATGTAAAAGTACATTCCGTGTACCGAACATACACGTCGTGTTCAATCAAAGTGTAGGTGGTCGTGTGGTACAAATGACACGGCCATGTTTTTTTCAGTTCCAGAAAAAACTACACGCCGTGTAGTATACAGACACGGCATGTCGTTCACTCGATGTACATGGCCATGTAGGTGGCATGACACGGGCCGCCGAAAAGAATTAAATGACATGGCATGTACCAAACACACACGCCATGTATAGGAACGTGGGTTGAGAGGCCGTGTAGAGGGAATACATGGGCCAGCTAAAGACATAAAAGACACGGCGTGTACCGAACAGACACGTTGTGTTCTGGAACATGGGTTGACAGGCCGTGTTATGTGCCAAACACGGAGGGGCCAAAGGGAATGACATACACGGCGTGTACCAAACACACATGCAGTGTACGGAAACATGGTGTGCGAGACCGTGTGCAAAGGGGTACTTGGGCACGTCGAGGAAAATCACACGGTGTGTACCGAACATACACACTGTGTATGTTCAAATTTATAATATTTTGTGTGTGTCCATGTATAGAAGTACACGACGTGTGTTCTTCATTTCATGGTCGTGAACTGGTGGAAGCTGAACGGTCGGTCGATCCGAAAAACACACTAAACGAGTCGAAAAATTGGAAATAGAGGGTATAGAATGGTGTACCTTGATCGAGGATCACAATGCAAGAGAAATCAGAGCTTGAAAAATCTTGAAATGACGGATCTGGAAAATGGGGGTTCAGCTATCATTCGGGAGAAGAAAATGGGAAGAGGGGAGGAAATGGGAAGGTCGTTGGACACGGGCTCAAGTCGGGTGGCCCGTGGCCTATATAGGGGAGGTACACGGCGTGTATGTTTGGACTACACACCGTGTATTCCATTTTTTTGAATTATATAAATAAATATAATTATTATAGTAAACTATATAATAATTATTATTAATAATTAAAATAAAATAGGTGTATCTAAAAATTCTATTATACATGAACCATTACACGACACATATCGGGAAATACACACCGTGTATTTTCAAATTAGAAAAAGAGTAGTACAACCTTTGGTTCGGTTCTTTGGGCGTTATTCGAACTGACGATCGCCCATTTCGAATGGAAGCCCTCAACCACTGGAGAAAAGGTTGTCCTACTGTTCATATTTATTTTATATATATATTTATTCTATACGGCCTATACACATGGAAATAATGAAAACCATGGAGTGTGGTTTTTATTTAGGAAAGGATGGGGATGAAGCGGGGAGATTAGAGGGATTCGAAACCGGGTCTTTTGAACCTGGTGCTGAGACATTGCCAATCTGCCAACTTCACCCGCATGTAATTTGTTATTTTAAAATCATTTTTAAGTTATATTGAAAAATTATGACGCACACGGCGTATATCGAAATGCACATCGTGTGGTCTTATTAAAAGAACAAATGATGGAAATGGGACGGTTGTCTGGGTTCGAACCAGGGTCTTTTGGAACTGGATTACGATTCTAGCCAACTGGTACATCCCCATCATGGGTTTTATTAAACGCATATATATATATATGTGTGTGTGTGTGTGTGTGTGTGTGTTTGTGTGTGTGTGTGGAAAATACCACACACGCCTGTAAATAAAAAGAGGAACCTCGTGCCGAAGGTAGGTCAGGAGGATTCGAACTGGGGACGGCTTGAATAAACTTCAGTTACTTTACCATCGGCACTGGCATCATCCCCAGTTATTTATTTGTAAATCTATAGATTTATACTATTAACATTATAAATTTAAAAATATAAGTACATGCCGTGTATATTAGTGGGACATGGCATGTAACCTCTGGGTTGCCTCCCAGGAAGCGCCTTTGTTTTAGGTAGTTGTCTCGACCTTCTTACCTTGCATACATGATATTTACGGTGGATAATGGTCACAATAGTGGCCGCCCTGGCCATCTAGAAGTTTCAAGTTCTCTAGCTCTTCTTCAACAGGAATGTCTGGAATGTAAAAGTTATCAGAAATATAGGAACATAACAGTTCATCCACTAAGAAATCGTCCATGGTAGTTATTTCAGAACAATCCTCATGATCGGATGATGATGCCTACTTGATGGCTCTGAGAACATTGTAGGAGACTCCCTCGTCTCCTACCCGGAAAATCATCTCTCCCTGGTGCACATCAATTAGTGCCTTCCTAGTGGCTAGGAAATGTCTTCCCAATATAAGTGGTGCGTCCAGATCATCCCCCATGTCGAGGATGATAAAATATGCTGGGAGGATTAGCCTACCCACCTTGACCAGTATGTCTTCCTGTAGCCCCATCAGATACTTAATGGATTGATCAGCACGTTGAAGGGCTACTCGGGTTGGCTTCAAATCATGGAGCCCATGTTTTTGGAAAACTCTGAATGGCATGAGGTTGACACTTGGTCCCAAGTCGCATAAAGCTTTTCCAAATTCCCAGGGTCCAATTGTGTAGGGAATAGTAAAACTACCTGGATCCTGGAGCTTTGGAGGAATGGAATTTTGAACGACCGTGGAGCACTCCCTTGTGAGGGAAATGGTGCCCAGATCCTCCATCTTACGCTTATTGGAAAGGATTTACTTTATGAATTTGGCGTATGTAGGCATTTTTTTCAGGGCCTTTGCAAATGGGATGTTTATTTGGAGCTTTCTGAACACGTCCATGAATCTACCGAATTGGTGGTCCATCATTCTCTACATCATTCTTTCTGGGAAACATAATGCAGACACAAATGGTTTGACTACTTCTTTTCCCTTACCTAATTGAGCCTCTGGTGATGGCTCTTTAGATAAAGAGGGATCTTAAACTGGACCTTCTTTATCAATAGGGGATGGAGGTGCAGTTGACTGGTGGGTTGGGCCCTTCTGTGGCAATGCATTTCCGCTACGCAAGGTGATAGCATTGGCCTCCTCCCGTGGGTTATTCTCAGTGCTTCCCGGTAGTGTACCGGGTTGCCTCCCAGATAGCCGGTTTGCTATCTGGGCAATTTGATTCTCGAGGCTTAATATGGAAGCCTCCTAGTTATAGAATTTAGTTTTAGTAGTTGATATAAATTTATTCATTAGGTCCTCTAACCTTGATGTGTTCTCTTGTTGAGATGGATTGGCAACCGGTGGTGGAGGTGGCTACCGTGGCTGCTTTGGGCGAGGGTTCTGATAACCTTGTTGCTGATAAGGACCCTACTGGGGTTGTTGTGGCCTTTGTTATTGGGTCTGGTAGGGAGGTTGGTTGTAGCTAGGCTGTCGCTGGGGAAGAGGATTCTGCTGTTGTTGGCCACAGCCTGTGTTCTATTGATCTCACCACGCCGGGTTCTAGAACGGCTGGTTCTGGTTGGGCCCTCAATTTTGGGCAACATAACTCACCTCGCCCATTGAAGGGTCGGATGGAAGTCCCGGGCATTCTCCCAGATTGTGGTTGTTACCACAGTCTCCGCATGCTGGATGGTTCGCCACATGAACCTGAGATGCTCCTTTGAGATTCAATGGGTCGATTTTCTTGGACACAACGTCCAACTAAGTAACTGACATAGTTGTAGTGTCAATATTGTGCATACCTCACTTTTGAGTCCCCTTCTCAGAGTGCCACTGGAAGCTGTTGGCTGACATGTCTTCCAGTAGGTTGAATAGTTCTTCAGGGGATTTCTGTATCACCATACCTCCAGCAGCAAAATCCACCACAGACTTGGTATTCGTTGTAAGTCCTCCATAGAAGGTCTAGAATTTCATCCAGAGTGGGAGTCCATGGTGGGGGGCATTTTCGTAACATCTCCTTGAAGCATTCCCAGGACTCGTACAATGACTCGGAGTCGTGCTACTGGAAATTGTGAATCTCATTATAGAGTGTCACCGTCTTCAATGGTGAGAAGTATTTAAATAGTAACGCCTGAGCTAGCTCCTCCCAGGTGAGGATAGATCTTTGTGGCTGCCCCTTGATCATGTCTTTCGCCTTTTCCCATAGAGAAATGTGAAATAGGCTAAGATAGATGGTGTCCTCTGGCATTCCATTGTATCAAAATGAGTTGCAGACCTCTATAAAGTTGGAGAGATGGGCGTTCGGGTCCTCTCTGGGTAGGCCTCTAAATTAGACAGTGTTTTGGATCAGCTGCATGATAGCAGGCTTGATCTCGAAGTGCTGGGCCTGGGCCGGAGGATGGACGATGCCCATATCAGCTTCATGGATTGAAGGAAGACCGTACTCCATAAGGGTACACCTTGGAGGTAGCTGCTGAGGGGATAGAGGTTGTAGATACTGCGTCTCCTGAGGGGAGAAATAAGGCCATGGAAAGAGTTGCTACGGCGGCCATTGGTAATCCCTCGGGAGGAATTACAAGAATGCTCATGGAGCCTGTTCCAGTGGAGCAGCAGCGAGAGGCTTCTGATCCTGGTACTGCTGACCAGCCATAGCATCCATGTCTGGTGCTCCCTATTCCTTGTTCTCCATGGGTTGTGGTTGCTGGTTGTGAGTTTCTGTTAGTGCACGCCGACGACGACGTAGGGTCCGTTTGATCTCTGGTTCAAGCGGAACTAATTCTGAAGACTCGGCGCTTCTGGATCGTGTAAGACGTCTAAACATACACTTTAATCTTCTGCACAATCACAACACAAATACCAAGCATAAAAAGGGAAAATGAAAAGAGAAAATTTGAAATAGGTTTGGAAAAGATATTTTTGAGAATTTTTGATTTTTATTTTCACTTAAATCACTTTCCCCAGCAACAGCACCAAAATTTTGTCTCGCTTGACGTTGACTGAAGTTATATGTGTCCCAAATTAATTACCTGTTCATAAAAAATTAGTATAGAATATGTTCGGGGTCAATCCACAGGGAACAATGGAGTGCGTGAATTCAATTGAGTTAATACATAATTAGGTTAAGTATGCAGAATTTAGATTTGATTGGTTTGGTTTTGTTTTTGGATTAAAACTATATTGTTTTACTTTGAAGAAATAATTAACAGTTTAAAAGAAAACAACGAGTAAATTTAAAGAGTTTAAAATGGGACGAAAAGATGTTTCGGGGCTGTAGTGATCGAGGAGTTTTTATAAAGATTTCTTAAATGGTTGTGTTGTTCATGATAATTCATCATTCTGGATTCCCTTTTATCACAAGATTTCCTTGGTCTGGTTCCACTTGTTTGGAATTAGAGCAGTTGACTCCTTGGTCCGGTATTCAGTGTTCATAATTCTTTATTATGTTCATTCCATTATTTGTATCGGTGAAATCGTTCCAATGGTCATGGATGTTTTCACCATTACTTTTCTTTTGTACCACTGAGAATTCTCCCCTTGGTCCGGCTTAGAATTCTCAGTTATATTTGACAGTGAATTGAGAAGAGTAAGATGAATTACAACGAAAAAACACAACTATATAAAACAACGCACAAATTATGATCCCTTCATCCATAGCCCCAACATGAGGGGTTTAGTTACACATAGAAGGCATGATAGAAATGACACACGTGATACATGATGGATTCATCGTGTAAGCATTGAGGAAATGTGTCAGAAGGTGGAATAATGGAACTACGGCACCACGGTGGCTCAGGAATGGTAGCAGCAGAGCTTCTTCTCTCCTCCAATGGTTTCAAACTCCAAAATCCATAGGCCAAGGTCTCTTTTTATAGAAAAATAAAGTGCATGACTTGTATAGAAAGTACACACCGTGTACTTTTCGTCAACGCGCTTTGGCGCCAATTTCTCCATGGGTAGGCAGCCTAACACGCCGTCTTTGACTTTTGAACACGGCGCCGCCTGATAGTTGAGTGTACACGGCGTGTAGCACCTCCATACATGGCGTGTAGTGTAAATATTTTTCCACCAATCCCTTCTAGAATAGGATATACGGCATGTAAAAATGGAACACGTCGTGTCTCCGTGAACGGCGACATGGGCGTGTGGACTCTTCTTCAGCAAAAACCGCTTCTAGACTCTAGTACATGGTGTGTAGCGCCGCCATACATGACATGTATCTTCTTCCTGGTGACATGGGTGTGTACTCCCTCCTTCGTTCTATGTCCCTGTCTCCATGTACACAGCGTGTATAAAAGTACAAACTGTGTAGTTTCAAAATTTTCACAGGCTTCCCTTGATTACTGTATTTAGCCAGAAAGACCTTAAAACTAAACAGAATCACCAAAATCAAAGAATATGTTCATAAAACAACAAATATTTTCTGAAAAAATGTTTTTATGTTCAATTATATATATGTAAATTTATACACAAATTGGGTGCATTAGTATTTTTTAGATAAACTTCAATTTTTGATGAATAGTGAAACCACTTTGTAGTAGTTAAAAAAACTGACATTTTCATTTAAATGAAAATTTTCTACTTCTTTGAATTGAATTTTGAAAATATGACATACATGGTTGTTATTAGTAAATAAATGTGGTTCAATAAGATTAAAATAATTTTTGTTGAATAGTAACTTTGGACTTTTATTTACAGTATTTAAAGATAAATTGGGTAATTCAAGGTAAAAAGAATATTATAATAATTCATAATTACCATAACACTTGTCCTAACCTTATTGTATGAGTAATGGGCGACCATGGGAATCCTTGGGTCAATTTGGGGACTCCATGGAGCCACTTATGATTGATAATGACACTTTAGATTAATTAATATATAGTAAAGGCAAAAAGGACATAAACAAAAATATTTTAGTAAATTAATTTCTAAATGGTGTTATATGAGTCATATTTTTTACTATAAATATTCTTTAGAAACCTGAAAATATTTCCTACATGATGGTATCTTTTCTATAATTGTTAGAAATTAAATAATTTAAATTATTTATGACACAATAATGATGTAGTATTTACCCCATTAATAAATGATTTAAATAAATAAGATTGTAATGATTAAAATATTTTCCAAAACATGTACAATTATTATTGGATGATTTTATTTCGAATTTGACTAATTTTATCTTTGACTTTAAGTATTTTTGGACATTTTTAATCCAAATATATGTTTATAATAAAATATTTTTTTCACACATTACTAAAGAGCCCCTCCTCTCTCTTATAAAAGGAGACCACTTCTAACCAATTCCTCACACCTCTCAAGCCTTTAGGCTCATCAAAATTATGACCAATTAAGATCCCACCATCCCTCTACTCCTCCTAGAAGAATTACCATAGGCATAAGGCACTTCAATATGTCCTTTGGATAAAACCAAAAGGAATTACCCAAATTAAAAGTAATAGTTTCTCATAAATTATTTTATTTTAATTTACTTCTCGAACCCCTAAACTCTTTTCATTCCTTTCATTTATAACAACACTAGTATCCTTAATATACTAGGATGTTGTTATGAGATTTATTCTAACTACAATTCCACACACCTCCATCTAATGGATGAAGAACATAATGTTCATGTAGATGGAAAACTAATGCCTCACAAAATGATGATAGTTTCAATATCTCCAACCGCATCTCATGGTGGCCATTATGATGGAACTGTATTTATATATGATATATATTATGTTTATTTTTCCTTTATGCTTCTGTAATTTCCATTTATATCATGCCTTTATGGTTTCCATTATGGGTAAACGTGATTTGAGGAAGTGCAAAATACGGCCCCCTCAATGTGATATGACTCATTAATTCCATATGTGGGTTGTATAAAGGATGGATTTAATGATATTATATATGAAATTATACTGGAATTATAATATCACTATGTATCATTGTGTTTTAATTCCTTTAAAATAATAAATAGAAATGGAAGTTGTATTCATGTGTACGTACGGCTTACCGTCTCCATGAACGATGCATTTCATTTCTAACCTCCAAATGATATGAACTGTAATATATATATATATACTGGATATATATGATATATATGATATCTACATAATTAATGACATTCTGGATATAATGGACTATTGATCACAGGGATGACTTGTAATTATAAGGTGTTCATTTTTTACTCAAGTACCAAATATCGACAAAATGAACGTTATTAACTTAAATAATTACATAATTTTTATAACATGTTAATAAGTGATATAAAACAAATAATAAACTTGAAAAAGGTTCTTAATTAAGTGTAAATTAGATTTAGTTTATTATTCAGGATATTAAAGAACGAATAAGTCATGTCGGACAGGAGGTAAGGGACTTCATCTCAATCTCCTTTCATTGAGGCATATTTAGTTTTATACATGACTTGATTTTATACTGTGTATAAAACCCTTTTAATTTTCATTTCATTCAATGGGAATCTTTTTATATGAATCATTTTACTACACAACAAAAAGGAATTTTTTTTAACTTAAGCAGTGACAATGACTTTTCCGCCGCCACAAGTATTATTTGATCTTTGGCTTCCTTAATAAGCCGTGATGTTTTTAAAAGGAAAAATAAATACCATATTCTCTTTTTACGTATTTTGGTATTGAAAATGATTTTGAGAATGGATTTTTTATTTTAATATATTGAAATGATATTTTTTAATTACAATGTGGAAATGTTATCTTTCCTTTATGATTTTGTTATGTGTTATGATCATGTTATGGTTCTTGAGCAATATTAATGTATACGGGTGGTTCCATGATAAACCTAGGGCAGGTGAGCCCGAGATAGCTCTCAAATGCATTGGGTAACATGATGGAGGTAAACATGAATGTTTATCCTAATAGATTTAGGGAATATGCTATTATGTGTATTCCAAAGTAACTCCCTATGTAGATGTGATAACTACAATGTATGTATGTTATCGATGCCACATGTTACATTTATGATATATCATTTCTATGTGTCTTTCATAAATCTTATGATTTCATGAGGTAAGTGAAAGAGTTCATGTTTAGTATGTATTTATGAACAAATTTTTTCATTATTTGTTTTATAACCCTTACCGATATTTTTATGCTCATCCCATGTTTTGAAATGTTTCCATAGTACATAAAGATGAATAGGGTCAAGGATGGGATTAAGGAAAAGTCATGATGTCTAAAACCTGAAACTAGACATGACTCTTTTTTCAAGAGATTTTTTTATGAAAAAATGGAAATTGTGTAGATGTGTCTACTTTGTAAAATTTTGAGATGTAATAGTTATGTCTTAATTCTCTAAAACTCTAAACCTGAAAAGATCCTCAATTTGAATTATTCTTTTAATTCAAGATTATGTAATTTTATATGGCCGGGACCTTATAGAATGATATAATACCATAGGAATGTTTGATGGACCATATCGTAGACCCTCAGGACCACACTATAGAGACCCCACCCACATTATGATTAAACATGGTCAATTATCCTCTGAAAACCATGACTCAAGGGATTCCTAGATCAACTTTACCCAAGGTGTAGCCATATAACAACAAGACATCTATGCTTTAAACACACTTTTGAAATAAATCACAAAACCACATCCTACTACTATTTCCTGATGATTTAAAAATAGGAATAAATAATAAACAACTCAACCATTGGGACCTTGTGCTATATCAACTACCTTGACATTGATAGACCAAACTGTCAGAAGAGGCTACACCACAATCACGTATCCGGGATGCAACTACCTTTAAAATGAAAGATACACCTAATTGAACCCCATATAATTCAAAGTCATAATAGAATACCTATACCATATATATCCACCCACTATGCCATAATATCCAACCTCTATGGTGTATCCCTTTTATATTACCATAAAAATCATAAAAACATAAGACCGCCTCCAAAATTCCACGTACTTGAGGTAAAAAATATTACACCTAAAGAGAGAGTATCTAAAACCTAGTATGAGTTATAGTTTCAAGATGATATCACATTCCCCTAAATAAAAACATTAAATTATTGGAAATGTAAGGGTTACTCCCAAAAATAACCTTCAGTTTTCTTATTAAAGGGTAACACATTAACCAACTAAAGCCTCATAAATCATTAAAATTCATTATTAAATAAATTATATATTTTTTATCCTAGAACCCTCTCCCACATTAAAAATATTCTTCTCTCCATTATTAGGAATAATGCCTAAATTTTCAAGGAGATTCCCAAGGAAAATTTCTGTCCCTAATATTAGTATTATCAAATACTTATCATTTCTTCTTAATTATCATAATTTAATTTTTTAGATACAATAATATAATTATTTTAATATTATTTAAATACTATAACTATATTACATTAAGGGTATTATAATTGTACATTCATAAATACCAACCATTATGAAAAATTGAAATCGTTGTTCATGCATATGGATGAACTGCTAGACCATGCGCAATGAGAAGCATTTCCATAAGAACCTATAATTGATAGTAACAGGAATTGTTTAATGACGAAAAACATTTTTATGATATCATTACGGAATCATTATAATAAACTAGAGAAACATTCAATGATATGATCCATAAACGATCATCATTAATTCAGTCCTTTAAAAATCATGTTGTGGGGGAAATCATTTATTCAAATTAAGTAATAGTTTCATATACATTACTTATTATTTTACATCGTTTATAATTAAAATATATTAAACTAATAAAAACTAAATAATATCATTATTTTTTAATGATATTACAAATAACCCATCTATTAGTAATTCATTATTTTAGGGAATATTCATGTCTGGGATGGTTTGACCACCCAGAAGAACAATACTACGAATTGAATAATGAACGAACATGGAAATATAATTACTATTATAATATTGCATAATTTTTTTTAAAAAAATTTAGTACATTTTCTGTTTTACATATTATATCAAAATTTAATTCATTAATTATGAAAAAAACCTCTGATTATCAAGTATCACTGAAAAATTATTATTATCAATTTAATCTTCAATAATAGAATAAAACACATTAAATGAACATGATGAATTTTAAAATTTATAAAAAATCTGTAAAAAATAAATTTAATTACATATTAATAATGATTTTTGGAATAAGAATGAATGAAAAAACCATTGTTATGAAACTTGTATAAGAAATCAAAACTATAAATAGTTGATATAGAAAGTGTGAATAATTTCTAGAGAGAATGGATATTTTTGAAGAATATAAGTGAAAATAGATATGAGTTAGTTTATGAATTAAGTGATTATGACAGTTATTTTTGTGATATAGGATGTTAATGTTCATTCAATAAATTCAAGAAAAAGTGTTATTGGTTTTTTGTCTCCAATTACTTCCGTTGAAGAATGTTTTTTATTATGCTCCTAATTTAAATTATAATGTGTATATACCACCAATTTGTGATTTTATGTATTTAAATTAATTTATTAAAGTTATATCAATATGAATTTGAGAACCCATATTTGAAGAGTTTATAATTTAATTTATACTGAATCCATAAGTGGGTATCTTCATCTCAATTTTCATTATTTTGGAGTTATATTATATTCAAAACCTATTTACTTCTTTATAGTGAATTAGGAAATAATTTTTACCATATTACTCATGAAAATTAATGGATTTAGAAGTCTATATTTTTATCCCTTCCTCATATTATTTTGATTAAAGAGTTAAAAAATTCTATTCAAACCTTAAACTTCTCCATGATATTAATACCATCCAATGTTATGGTAAATTAAAATTGTGTTTAGTTTCATAGAAAATAAATCCCTCTATATTCATTGGCAATTAGATGTGGTTGTATACTGGACTCGCCTAGGGGTAATCATCTTGAAAATGTATGGTTGAGGATTGAGTTAGTCATTACCCTGACAAAAAATGAATGGGCCTAAGACTATACACCTTGATAAACACTCAAAGGGGATATATTTTGGGATATTCAAAGAATCATATGAACCATGATTGTAACGCCCCGACCCCAGCTACCCAGAGTCGGTGCATTACTTCGTAACATTGGCATGATCACAAAAGATCAAGTCTCTAAAGACAGATTAGTTTAGTAGCCTTGGAAACACTAGATACATTCATAAATGTTACATTACATCATAAAGTGAAAAACTAATAACAAAGTCTTCATAGTCCACACTCATATCCTCTTCTGACTATCCCTGCTGGTTATTCATAAAATACTTTTTCACATCCTGGAAAATATTAAAACACTGAAAGGGGTGAGCTCAGATGCTCAGTAAGGATAACAATATTGCGGAAGCTTTTATAAATAAACAAAAACATTTAAGGAAATGTATAACTAAAACAAAAGCCTTTTAAACTTGAACATCAACATAATATAGAAAAAGTAAAATGAGATAATGTCATTTACTTGTTCACATGGATATTCTACTGGTCAAATAATCACATGCAATATAAATAACCACTTTCATAATGATGGAATGCATAATGCCAGACTATCATAACCACGTAGCCAAGGCCTCGTGCCAAGACCACAAATAAGATTTTGTCAAAGCCTCGTGCCAAGACACTAGTTTGTCTCATGATACCTGCCGATGCATCGAGGAGCTATAGCGGGCTCCACCCGTCACTTATTAAGTCCAATGCATTCCTCATATGAATAGGTTTAAACATATCATAAACCATAACATAATCGTATAACATAAAACATGCATAAAGGAAACATAACATTTCCACATTTCAATCACAAGATATCAATACAACACATTGATATAATAAAAACGCATTCAAAACAATTTTTAATACCAAAATAAAATAAAAGTAAAACATGGTATTTATTTTTCATTAAAAAAGGTATGGCTTGTAGAGGATGCTAAAACTCAAATAATGGTCACAGCGGCGGAGAAGTCGTTGTCGCCCCATATGTACGACAAAAACATTCCCTTTTGTCGTTTAGTAAATGCTTCGTATAAAAAATATTCATTTTGAATAAACGTAAAAGTCAAAGGTGTTTATACACCGTATAAAAGAAATTTGTGTATAAAACCAAATATGCCTCAATGAAAGGAGATTGAGACGAAGTCCTTACAAAGATCATTTTTAAAATAAAATAGATCTATTATGTACATTCACTATATGTACACATAAATAAAGTAAAAAATACAATATAGGACATAATAATATCATGACATAATTTGAAAGTAGAAGATTAACCCAAATAATGGAAATTGGGTTAAGAAATTCCCTTACCTTGTGTCCGACTTGATTCGACCGTTCTTTAACCTCCTAAATAATAAACTAGAGTTAATATCTACCATATTTGATTTCATTATCCTTTTTATATCACTTATTACAATGATATGAACATTATGTAATTATTTAAGTTAATAACGGTCGTTTTGTCGATCTTTGGTACTTGAGTCAACAATAAACTTCTTATAATTACAAGTTGTTTATGTGGTAGAATATCCATTATCTCCAGAATTATATTCATGATTTAGATGTCATATATATCATATATACCTAGTATATACATTCATTGATAATATTACGTAACATTTAGAGGTAAGAAATGAAATGCACCGTTCATGGAGACGGTAAGCCGTACGTACGCATGAACGCTACTTTCATTTCTATTTCGTATTTAATGGAATGAAATCATAATGATATAAATGTATAATATAATTCCAGTATAATATAGTGTATAATATCATTTACTCCATCCTTTATACATCTCACATATGGCATTAACGATTCAAATCACTTTGAGGGGGCGGTAGTCCGCACTTCCTAAAATGAAATTTTCGCATTTACCCATAATGGAAATCATAAAGTATTCCATAAATGAGAAATACATAAGCATAAGTAAAACATAAATATAGTATATATCATATATAAATATAGTGAAATCTTAATGGCCACCTTTGAAGGTGTTATATGAGTGTTGAACAATCATCGTTTCGTGAGGCAGAAATTCACCATCCACAGAAACCGTATGTTCTTTAACCCTTAGATGTAGGTGTGTGTAAGTGTAGCTCGAATCCTTCTTATAAAAACATACTAGTATATTGAGGATACTGTTTTTGTTACAAAAGAAATGAATAAGAAGAGTTTAGGGGGTAGGAGAAGAAAAATAAAACAAAACAACATTAGAGAAGACATTACCTCAAAATTGGGTAAATCTTTTTGATTTGAGCGAAAGGCTTCCTTGGGAAGAGTTATTCCCAAATTGAGGCTTCTAGGAGTAATATGGGGAGATTGGGAGAGTATTTGGGCAGAGTTTGGCCGAGCCAAATGGCTTGAAAGTGTGAATGAGGTGGTAGAGGTGGGGGCCTTTTATAAGAGGAGAGGAGGGGTACTCTTGGAATGTAAGAAAATTGTACATTATTATAGAATTATTTTCGGATTCTAAAGGTCCCACACTTATATAATTCGTGGATAAGGTGATAAGGGTTCGAAATCTACCCATCCAATAGTCTTTGGACAAGTGTAATCCTTGGATTGTACATTATCTTTTCATTTTATTAAAATTGTTAAATAATGAGGTCATCGCTGCATCATAATGATGTCATAAATAATTTATTTTATTTAATGTCTAAAAATTATAAATAAAACTACTATGATGTAGGAAATATGTTTAGCTTTCCAATGACTATTTATAGTCAAAAATATGACTTGTATAACCCCATGTAAAAATTGTTTTAGTAAAACATCTCATGTTTGTGTCATTTTTTTACTTTAACATTAAATAAAAGGTATTTATGTCATTTTCCAACTAAAGTGGCTCCATGGGGTCCCCAAGTTGACCCATGGATTGTCTTGGTCGTCCATGTAACATCCAATGAGGGTAGGACATGTTTCAAGCTCATCTCATATTATTAAAACATTATTTTTACCTTAAACTACACTAATTACCTCTAATCGTGATTAAGAACTTAAAAGTTACTATTCACCAAAAATTATTTTAATCTCATTGAACCACATTTTACTTCTTAATGAAGACCATGTATGTCGGATTTTTGAAATTCAAATCATAGAGGTGGTAATGTTTCGTTTTAACGAAAAATCAGGTTTTTAACAACCACTTAGTGGTTTCACTATTCATCAAAAATTGTAGTTTTTCAGAATAATGCCAAAATTTCACCCTAAGCTATAATTGATATTCTGAATTAAAAAATGATTTTTATTTTACAAAATTCCAAACATATAAGTTGCATTAATTAATTTTATAATTAATTCCCGCTGTTACAACAAATAGCGTGTTTTTAAGAAACAATTTATATCAAAAGATTGGCAATTGTTTATGTCCAATTTCAATGTTAAATTAATTCTAATGACCACCATTGGATAAAATGGTAAAAATATATTCTAATTATACTTTAAAACCACTATATAGTATAATTTATCACTATAAAATATTTTGATTAAAAAAGTTGTTTTTAAGTATTTTTCACTATTCATAAATATTTAGAAGTTCTCAGAAAAATACCAAAAATTAAACATAGGCTAATTTCGATATTCTGAATCCAAAAATGAAGTCAATTTTGAAATATAAAATATATATAATTTCAAAAAGTGGTTATTACTATTCATAATGGCTACTATGATTAGTCGCGGTGTTTTAGAACTCGAAGTTGCGTACAATGCAAGCTATTGCATTATTGAATGAGAAGCGTATTGTGGAAGATCGGGGTGTTACATTTTCCCCTCCTTCAATAAATTGCATCCTCGCAATTTTAAATTTTTCTTGGAAAATAAAAGTTTTAAAATAGAAAATACCTTTGTGGAAAACCCACATCGAAAATAAGATTAATAAAATTTATCCTTAATAAGAGGGAAAGGGAAATGAAAAAGTCACCACCCAATTATGATCTCGATTAGGGGAACATTGGTGGAAATTAGAGACATATAATTGGAGGAAAAACGTAACTATTTGTAGGGACTGATTGAGGTCATCAATCACAATCAATTGTCAAATTGAGGGCCTCAAAGCCTTCAATCTATGTTGATTTAAAATATCATCAGTTCAACAAGACATAAGGTATTAGGATAACACATTTTTTTGTTTTAATATACCTTTACTAAAGTTTAAGAATTAATTCATTCATTGAATAAGAGATAGGTATATATATATTTATGCTTGACAATTAGAGTTTCAACCTTCAACTCATCTTTCACTGAAAAAGATAATATAACTCAAAAATATTATACTTATCCTAATTGTATAAGGTTCCAAATGTTAACACATACCATTTAGATTAGTAAAATTATTTTGTAATAACCAGGGACTTCATGTAGGCTAGTGGTAGGAAATAAAGGCATGTCGCACTATGATTGTGGGTTCGATTCCTGCAGCTTTGTCTGACGCAACGGGTTATGCCCCACCCTGCAGGTTGTCCTTTTCCAAAAACTATAGTATTATAATATTCCAAAAATAATCTTCATAAATTTTTTAACCTTAAACAATGCTATCCAATGATCAACTTAATCCACTCCAACCTTTATAGTTATCCAAAATACCTCTGTCCATACTTTCTCTAAAAGGTCTCTTAATTCCAAAATCAATTTATTAGATTCCCCAAACAAAGTAAAGTATCTATTATTATCATAATCATATTAAAACCTTACTGAAATCAACAAGTACTGCAGTACAATCCTTATATATATATCACATTATTCTAATAACCAGAATATAATCCATGAGTCCAAAAGCTCCAATACATTAGTTATTCTGCTTCAACTATAGTAACAACATAAGATTGTCCTTGATCCCTTGGCCTTTTCTGAGGTAAGTTTCCCTGACGCTTAGGACATTCATTTGCATAATTCCCCATTTCCCTACAATTGTAGAATTCAACATTGATAGCCTCTTTCATTCCCTTGCAATCACGCACCTGGTGACCTTTTTCCCCACATTTATAACAAACTCCCATTCCTTTTAGGCAAGTACCAGGGTGATTCTTCCCACAATTATCACATAATGGAAAATCCTTCTTTTCCTTTTTCCCTTTATCTATCTCTTGTTCCACCGTTCTCTTCTTCTCTTGCTTTACTTTTTTGTCATAAGACTTAGAGAATTCCTTTTCTGTCTTGATAGCACATGAGACAATATCTTCGTATGTTGAGAACGATTGTGATACTAAAGCTCGACGGAGAAATGGTTTTAACCCATCTAAGAAACGATCAATCTTACCTCTTGGGTTATGTATATAATCTGCAGCATACCTCGCTAACCTTGTAAAGTTGGCCTCATACTTTGCGACATTATCATCCTCCTTTTGTCTCAGACTCAAAAAATTTCTTTCCATGTCTGCTCGATGGTCTCGAAGAAAGTATTTTTCTAAGAATAGCTCTTTGAACTCCTGCCATTCCATGTTTGTTAATTCATCATCTTCCTTTGTGTTTTGAATTAGTTACCACCATTGATCGGAATCTCCAGTGAGGCGGTAAACTGCCATGACAACTTTCTCCCTTTCACTACTCTCCAAGGCATGGAATATTTTCTCTAAGGAATTTATCCATTTCTCAGCTACTATAGGATTTGTACTCCCATTGAAGGTTGGTGGTTGTTTCCTCATGAAATGGTCTAGTATTGATCCTCCACGTTGCGGATCAGGTTGCTCCATATGAGTAATTTTATTATTCATAACCTGAGTGAGTTGTCCCAGTATGGTAATAAGTTGATCAGCACCAGTTGTATCTCCAGCTCCACAATATTTATCTTGATCAGGAGGGGAATCCCTATACGGAGTGCGTTCATTGATACGGTTTCCATTCATTCCACTAGGATCCATTTCTAAATAATGGAATAAACTAGATTAATTTATGAATCAAAATACATAATTCCATACTTGTAAAACACTTAACATAAATTGAACTAATTATGGATATAATCCATAATTATAAAAATGTTTTCTTTGAGGAAGTATATTCTCGTAACCCTTAATAGTGGTTTGTAATGAAAATTAGAATTATCCTAAGTATATCCCTCGGGAGTGTCGTAACCAAGAGTGCAGCAAGGCTCGTCGTCGTGCACCAGTTCCCGTTCGAGTCTAGCTCAAAGTGGTGTTTTCGGGTTTTACCCTTAGGTACATCTGTGCCAGAGCCGCCTCTACCTGCTCGTATCCAGACAGGGATGTATTGCTCAGAAAACTCACAACATCTCTAAAATACCAAAATTCTAGGAAATTCTTCTATACTAATACTCAAAGTTCATCTTAGGTCTACGTGCTCTAATCAGAGTTTGTCTAAATCTAGCTTCCAAGGATTGTACTAAACTTCCTTTGATACCAACTGTAACGCCCCGACCCCAGCTACCCAGAGTCGGTGCATTACTTCGTAACATTGGCATGATCACAAAAGATCATGTCTCGAAAGACCGATTAGTTTAGTAGCCTTGGAAACACTAGATACATTAATAAATGTTACATTACATCATAAAGTGAAAAACTAATAACAAAGTCTTCATATTCCACACTCATATCCTCTTCTGACTATCCCTGCAGGTCATTCATAAAATACTTCTTCACATCCTGGAAAATATTAAAACATTGAAAGGGGTGAGCTCAGATGCTTAGTAAGGATAACAATATTGTGGAAGCTTTCATAAATAAACAAAAACATTTAAGACAATGTATAACTAAAACAAAAGCCTTTTAAACTTGTACATCAACATAATATGGCAAAAGTAAAATGAGATAATGCCATTTACTTCTTCACATGGATATTCTACTGGTCGAATAATCACATGCAATATCAATAACCACTTTCATAATGATGGAATGCATAATGTCAGACTATCATAACCACGTAGCCAAGGCCTCGTGCCAAGACCACAAATAAGATTTTGTCAAAGCCGCGTGCCAAGACACTAGTTTGTCTCATGATACCTGCCGATGCATCGAGGAACTATAGCGGGCTCCACCCGTCACTTATTAAGTCCAATGCATTCCTCATATGAATAGGTTTAAACATATCATAAACCATAACATAATCGTATAACATAAAACATGCATAAAGGAAACATAAAATTTCCACATTTCAATCACAAGATATCAATACAACACATTGATATAATAAAAACTCTTTCAAAACCATTTTTAATACCAAAATAAATTAAAGTAAAACATGGTATTTATTTTTCATTAAAAAAAGGTATGGCTTGTAGAGGAAGCTAAAACTCAAATAATGGTCACAGCGGCGGAGAAGTCATTGTCGCCCCATATGTACGACAAAAACATTCCCTTTTGTCGTTTAGTAAATTCTTCGTATAAAAAATATTCATTTTGAATAAACGTAAAAGTCAAAGGTGTTTATACACCGTATAAAAGAAATTTGTGTATAAAACCAAATATGCCTCAATGAAAGGAGATTGAGACGAAGTCCTTACAAAGATCAATTTTAAAATAAAATTGATCTATTATGTGAATTCACTATATGTACACATAAAGAAAGTAAAAATACAATATAGTACATAATAATATCATGACATAATTTGAAAGTAAGAGATTAACCCAAAGAATGGAAATTGGGTTAAGAAATTCCCTTACCTTGTGTCCGACTTGATTCTGACCATTATTTAACCTCCTGAATAATAAACTAGAGTTAATATCTACCATTTTCAATTTCATTATCCTTTTTATATCACTTATTACAATGATATGAACATTATGTAATTATTTAAGTTAATAACGGTCTTTTTGTCGATCTTTGGTACTTGAGTCAACAATAAACTTCTTATAATTACAAGTTGTTTATGTGGTAGAATATCCATTATCTCCAGAATTATATTCATGATTTAGATGTCATATATATCATATATATCCAGTATATACATTCATTTATAATATTACGTAACATTTAGAGGTACGAAATGAAATGCACCGTTCATGGAGACGGTAAGCCGTACGTACGCATAAACGCTACTTTCATTTCTATTTCGTATTTAATGGAATGAAATCATAATGATATAAATGTATAATATAATTCCAGTATAATATAGTGTATAATACCATTTACTACATCCTTTATACATCCCACATATGGCATTAACGATTCAAATCACTTTGAGGGGGCGGTAGTCCGCACTTCCTAAAATGAAATTATCGCGTTTACCCATAATGGAAATCATAAAGTATGCCATAAATGAGAAATACAGAAGCATAAGTAAAACATAAACATATTATATATCATATATAAATATAGTTACATCTTAATGGACACCTTTTAAGGTGTTATATGAGTGTTGAACAATCATCGTTTCGTGAGGCAGAAATTCGCCATCCATAGAAACCGTATGTTCTTTAACCATTAGATGTAGGTGTGTGTAAGTGTAGCTCGAATCCTTATTATAACAACATCCTAGTATACAGAGGATACTGGTGTTTTTACAAATGAAATGAATAAAAAGAGTTTAGGGGGTTGGAGAAGAAAAATAAAACAAAACAACATTAGAGAAAACATTACCTCAAAATCGGGTAACTCTTTTTGATTTGAGCCAAAGGCTTCCTTGAGAAGAGTTCTGCCCAAAGTGAGGCTTCTAAGAGTAAGAGGGGGAAGTTGGGAGAGTATTTGGGCAGAGTTTGTCCGAGCCAAATGGATTTAAAGTGTGAATGTGGTGGTAGAGGTGGGGGCCTTTTATAAGAGGAGAGGAGGGGCACTCTTGGAAAGTAAGGAAATTTTACATTATTATAGAATGCTTTTCGGATTCTAAAGGTACCACACTTATATAATTCGTGGATAAGGTGATAAGGGTTCGAAATCTACCCATCCAATAGTCTTTGGACAAGTTTAAGCCTTGGATTGTACATTATCTTTTCATTTTATTAAAATCGTTAAATAATGAGGTCATCGCTGCATCATAATGATTTCATAAATAATATAATTTATTTAATGTCTAAAAATTATAAAACAAATACTATGATGTATGAAATCTTTATAGCTATCCAATTACTATTTATAGTCATAAATATGACTTGTATAACCCCATGTAAAAATTGTTTTAGTAAAACATTTAATGTTTGTGTCATTTTTTTACTTTAACATTAAATAAAAGGTATTTATGTCATTTTCCAACTAAAGTGGCTCCATGGGGTCCCCAAGTTGACCCATGGATTTTCTTGGTCGTCCATGGCACATCCAATGATGGTAGGACATGTTTCAATCTCATCTCATATTATTAAAACATTATTTTTACCTTAAACTACACTAATTACCTCTAATCATGATTAAGAACTTAAAAGTTACTATTCACCAAAAATTATATTAATGTCATTGAAACAAATTTTACTTCTTAATGCAACCATGTATGTTGGATTTTTGAAATTCAAATCACAGAGGTGGTAATGTTTCATTTTAACGAAAAATCAGTTTTTTAACAACTACTTAGTGGTTTCACTATTCATCAAAAATTGATGTTTTTCAGAATAATGACAAAATTTCACCCTAAGCTATAATTGATATTCTGAATTCAAAAATGATGTTTATTTTACAAAATTCCATACATATAAGTTGCATTAATTAATTTTATAATTAATTCTTGCTGTTACAACAAATAGCGTGTTTTTAAGAAACAATTTATATCAAAAGATTGGCAATTGTTTGTGTCCAATTTCAATGTTAAATTAATTCTAATGGCCACCATTGGATAAAATGGTAAAAATATATTCTAATTATACTTTAAAACCACTATATAGTATAATTTATCACTATAAAATATTTTGATTAAAAAAGTTATTTTTAAGTATTTATCACTATTCATAAAAAATTTAGAAGTTCTCAGAAAAATACCAAAAATTCAACATAGGCTAATTTCGATATTCCGAATCCAAAAATGAAGTCCATTTTGAAATATAAAATATATATAATTTTAAAAAGTGGTTATTACTATTCATAACGGCTTCTATGATTAGTCGCGGTGTTTTAGAACTCGAAGTTGCGTACAATGCAAGCTATTGCATTATTGAATGAGAAGTGTATTTTGGAAGGTCGGGGTGTTACAATGATAATGGATTTTTTATATGGTTTCCTTGGTATCCTACTAATACATAATATTCAACGTAATTACTATCTTAAATTGAAAACACAGAACATTGAAAGTACCATCACCATGATATTTCATTGAAAATTGTACTTCTTATCACTTTGACAATACCCAATAATTTATATGTTGATTAAAGAATGTTCTCTTAGATATCCACATTTGTTTACTAAATAAGGAAGTATTTTATTTTTGCATTCTCATTATATAGAAATAAAACTTTTCATTCAGTAATGAGTTCCTTAATTAATGGTATGACATGTATTATTGATTATTTTAGGGAATGAATTTAACTTCATCAGGTGGATGGTGGTTACTATTATTATAAATCCCCTTCTTTCACTAGCAGGTCTCATAAGAAAAAATTACTTGGGTTTTGATGTGTATATCTCCCTATATTAGTATATTGTCTTATAACAAGGCCTTCACCATAAGTATTGATTTCTAGAATTATACATTCCATCTGTATGGAATAAAATATTATTGTTATCCATGTTTCCATTTATTATTATAGATATAGCTTTACATAAATTTCAGTTAACTATGGATTATGTTTTTTATTCCTACCATATCAATTACAACATGTTTATGTAATTATTGTTTCTGTTTTATGATACTATTTACTTGGAATCTTATAACACCATCATTTGTTTACCATTCCTCAAGAAAACTAGAGGATAACTTGGTGTAATTTTCAACCAAATTATGGAAGTATTAATATTGTTATTACACTATTTTTGTGTTGTATATTATATTTCAAAATGTAATGGATATATGTATCTTGTCTTCCATGACTACTATAATATTCAATCCTACAAGATTTATTATATTCTATTCTTATAATGTAATATAACTATAAGATTCAAGTTTCATGATTCTACAACATTAAGGTCAATATCAAAGAATGATTATTGGGATCCTTGATAACTATATCTAGAGAAACCTAGTTAGATCTACCATGTACTATGAAAACCCATCATGAATTATAGAAAACACATAAGAAAAATTAATACTAATTTTATTTTATAATTCAATATCAGGATTTAATTATGTGTACTTCATTATAAAAATATGTAAACTAATGGGTGGAATGGGATATGTATCAACACTTGAATTAAATAATAGGATATTCCAATTGACAAAGAAAATGAAGTTGGAGTTGTGTATAACCATATTATAACCATATTTCAGAAGTTGAAACAAGATTTGAAAATTAATTTTCATCATATAGTGAAACTTAATAATCAATAAAATTGTGCAACAATGTAGGACCATGATAGGAAGTAATAACCTCCAACATCCAGTGAAACTAGTAATCCATTTGTAATTGAAAAATGGATCAAGTAACGAGAAAAGATATTTCTTGATTTGGTAATTAGTAAGAACGAAAAAGACATCATGGTAGTCTATCAATATAATAGATATGAATACCAATGGTGGTAGATAATTCAATAGACTAAAGAAGAATATAAGATAAATTTTATAAAATTTAGAACATTTAAGGAGGTATTCTATGATAATTTTATTCCTCATGATAAATGAGTAGAAATAGAAAAGAAACTTCCTTAATATTACAGAAAAATAGGAGCGAAATGTTTCTGAAAATAAGGATAACCCTAAAAGGTTATCTAGATGTGTTTAAAACTATGTACATAGACCAAAAATAAATATTGGTCATTTATTTGATAAGATAAAACCTATCATTTGAGACATATTATCCTCTAATATATTTTATTTATATAAGGAAATTGTATCATTAACCATTAATACAAAAAAGAAGTTCTACATGACATGTATATTCTAGGTAAATTAGAAGAAGATGAGTTTATATGCACATCATGGGGGAAAATGTGATTTTAGTGAAGAAAGGGAGGAAGAAATTTCTCACATGTATTCACAGTGTAATGAAATTCTTGTGGACTTAATGGGAATATGATTCTAATATAAGTGTGACAAAAAAGGACACAAATATCTTGTAGGAAAAGGAAAGGAATAATATATTGATGTTCAATATTTTAACTATAACTATTAGCGACATTATGATAACCAATTTCCCAATATTCATGGTAATTTTTCTCAGTAATGGACAAGGGAGAAAATAAAATATTATGAGATTAAACTATAGAAGAAAAAGTCTCGAATGGCTTCTTTTATGGTACATTGACCATAGACACATTTTTTGATAATTTTTTTTCAATCTAGATCTCAAAACACTTTTTTATATTCCATTTTTTTAGAAAACATTACATATTTCCTTAGAAAACCTGTAATGGAGTTATAAGTTAACACTCCAAGTTGAAGTCTTATTACAAAAATTATGATACAGGAAGTTCCAATTAGGATTCATGGATGTAACCTATTTGAAATATTATTATTCTAACTATGTTTGAATTTTTTATGATCCTTCATATGAATTATATTTCAATGTATAATGGAAAAACATTGCTCTGAGATTTATATTATGATTCTTGTAAGGGAATTGGAATATCTTATCTTCATAGGGAAAATGTCATCATCTAAATTGTTCCATGATCCTCTCCTAGTCGGTCTACATAATAAAATCTTGGGAATATGGGATTATAAACTGTAATCTAAGGGTAATAAAGATATCCAATAAATAGAGGATGTAGCTATGGTGTAAAAATTTAGTAATTTTTCCCATAATAATTACCTATTTTTCCACGGGAGTTTAAAATTGAGTTCACCATTGAACTCACTCATTATGCAAGAACGTTATCTAGAAATCTATATTGAATGAGACTAATAGAGTTCATTGAGATCAAGAAATAGTTTATAGAGTATTGTGATAAGGGATTTATACTCCATGGTATTTCACAATGGGGATCCCTTATTTTATTCATGAAAAAATAATGATTGTTCTATGATATTATTCATTGATTATAGATAGATCAATTCACTTACTACAGATAAAAAGTATTCATTAACATTAATTAATGAATTATTAGACGAATATCAGGGATCCCAAGACTTTTTAAAGATCAATATTCTTTCTGGTTATCATCACCTAATGCTAAATAAGGATGATATAACAGAGACAACATTTCAAACAAGGTATGTAGATTTTGAGTTTATGGTAATTCCTTTTTGATTGACTAATACACAATATATAATTATATACCTAAAGAATGGAGTGTTTTATGATTATCATGAGAAAATTATGGGGGTATTAATTGATATCATCTTGATACACTATAAGAGAAATAAAGATCATGAGATTCATCAATAGATAATTTAAGAGGACCATAGAGAAAATGATTTATAAAAGAAATATGTTAATTGTGAATTTTTCCTCTATGAAGTTTATATTCTTTTCCATATTATCTATATGATAGAATATCTATTAACCCTTAAATGATAAATTAATTCAAATAATTTCCTATAATTATGAGCATAACTAATATCCAATGTTTTTAGGGATAAATAGGTTACTATCAGAGGCTCATTGAAAAATTTTGATCAGTTGGCCAACCCGTTAACTAAGAAAACATGTAAAGGGTTGAAATTCACATGGTCAGGGGAATGTGACGAAAGATTAAAAAATCTAAAATAGGATACTAATTAATTAATCAGTGTTAGCTCTACCATATTGTAAGGAAGGATTAATAATATATATTGATGCATCGAAGAAATGATATGTTTGTTATATTATTCTTAATGATAGGGTGAAATCTTGTGTCTCAAAGAAATTGAAAATCCATTAATAGAACTATCCAACTCATGGCCTTGAGTGGTAAGAAAAAATATTTTCTTTTAAAATACATATACAATTCCTCTAAGGTTAATGATGTGATATATACACATACCACAATAGTGGTAAGTATATACTCTCTTAGACAGACCTCTACATGTGGTAAGAAATATGGCTGAAACAACTCACATACTACGATATCTTCATAAAATTCCACCATGTGAAGAAAACATAGGTGGTTGATGAATTAATTACGTTGTACCACAGTGTTATGACCATGATTAGTACTAACAAGGATCCTATCTAAAGATATCTAAAAAAGATGGATATAGTGATTTTTAGTGAAGGGTTCCATCTTTCAATTACTAAACAATTACAAAACCATCCTTACTAGAAAATATAGAGAAGTTATAATAGGATGAATTGGACTTAAAATGAATATTAAGGTGATAAATCATGGTAAATTGACTAAGTTCTCCAATAGATATGGATTGTTGGTGTTTTGTAATATGTTATGTGTTCCACCCATATGACAGTTAAAGTGGGAATTTCTTGATGAAACACATATCTCAAATTTCTCTATACACCATGGTAGTGAAAAGTTTTATTGGGATTAATGTGAAAAAATTTGGTGGGATAGAATGAAGTAGGAAATTTTAGACCATGTTTATGGATTCTTAATATTCCTATAGGTAAATTCTAAAATAAAAAAATCCTAAGGGAGTTATGAAACCTCTTCCTATATCTATATGGAAGTGGGAAAATATTACAATGGTATTTATCACAATAATACCAAAGACTATAAGGATGAATGATGGTATATGGGTCATCATATATTGCCTTTTTATGTCTTCACTTTTCATGTTGATAAGAGATGATCTACCCCTAGAGTACCTTGCCTGACACTATATCAATTAAGTAATAAGTCATTAAGGGTTTCCTCTATCAATCATATCTGATCATGAACTTTGATTCACATTAAAATTTAAGAAGAGTCTTTTAGAGGCCCTAAACACTTAGATAAATTTAATCACTAACTATAATCCTCAAAATAATAGTGTATTTGTAAGGAATATCCATAGATAAAAGATATGTTGAGATTATATTCAATTGAATTCCATTTTATGTGTGATTGGTATCTAACTTTGGTGGAATTATTATACAATAGTAGGATCCTTTTGAGAAACTTGATGACACTATATGAAGGACTTCATGGAAGAGTGGTCATACTCCAACCTATTGGGAATAATTTTAGAAAAAATGCTAGTTGATAAATATTTTTTATAGGAGAGGACTATAAAATGTGAACTATGAACTATTCCAGATAATATTATATTATCATTGTTTATAAAAAATAGTAATATTGATAATAAAATTAATTATTTGTAATTTCAAGTTGGGGCTTATGTATTCTCGAATGATTTACCATGGAAGGTAGTTTTACTATATCATAAAAAGGGTATGTTAATCACTATGTACATTGGGACTTTTGAAACACTACAAATAATTGAATTTTTTTCTTTAAAATTGTTTATTCTGTCAAACCATTCAAAATTACAAAACATATTCCTTGATTCATTACTCAGGAAATACAAGCCACATTAAATGCCTGTTATCACATTTTATTGATTAGATTTTCATCCGGACATGTATTATAATTACAATAATTTTAATATTTTTTACATCATAGAACAATTATTTCAAAATCAGAGAACTCAAATGGTCATGGTTTGTTGGAGAAACCAGAAACTAAAAGATAAAATATATGATCCGAAAAATAAATGAGGAAGAAACTCACACATTTATTCAATAGGTGATTTATACCCCAATTTTATTGAAAAAATTGTTGAGGGTAGAATGTGATATCAAAGACCTTACTGTAGTAGGAAAAAATCATATCTAGATCTATTACATAATGTGTAATCTAAAGTGATGTTATCCATTAGTATATTTAAAAAATTATTTGCAATTTTTTAGAAATTTATTTTATCATACTAAGATTTACTTTTAAAATCATCATAAAGGTATAATAATATGATGGAATTTTTTATTTTTTTCCAAAGAGATTGATTTATAGGTGAATAATGAAAAAAACCATTTTAAAAAAAATGAACCACTCATGAAATTGTTAGAATATAAGAATAAAATAAAAACTCTATTACTATTTAAGAAAAAATCATGTATATAATGAATGGAATTATATTCCATGAACTTATAAATACCATATGCAATATTTTATGAACTAATTAAAATGTTACATTAATAAAACACTACTTTTGGGATTTTCTTTGAATCATATATTTTAATGGTGATATTTTTCATTGGATTCCCTTTAATTCCACATAACATTTTTTATAATATATATATTTATGGAATTAAAATTAGTATTCATGATAATTTTATCTTATAAATAAATTTAAAGCATAAAAAATATATTTTATCTAAAAATAGTGTTTATGTGATTAATTGTGTATAATTTAAAATTTCCATTTCAAACATTTAGAATTTTTTTACAAAATTATTTAATAAATTTAAATAATATGAAATAGATTAGATAACGGTTTCAACCATAATATTTTTATTAAAATTAATTACTATGTCTAAGAATTAATGGGCATGGTAAAAGAATATTTGAGTAAAAGTTAAAAAGTAAAAATAAAATGATAGAAAAAAATACTCAATGATGTCTCAACAAGATATTTTTGTGGTGAATTTAGTCCCACACTAACTTAACTTCTTCTTGTTTTCCATTTAGTGGATATTGACCTTTCAATAGTCTTTTTAAAAGTTAAGGTTTACTCCCAGAACTACCCTTCACTTCACCCATAAAAGGGTATACTCCCACTACTTCATGTCTTAACTATCTAGAGAATTTCTTCATGAAATATTACAAATTTCCCTCTCTTTTAAAACTCTCTCTTTTTCAATATCATTCAATCATCATTAGTTAAAATAAGGCTTTCATTTCCTACGATAATTAGAAGGAATATTCATGACCCCGATGTCAGTATTGTTAAATAATTTTCTTTTATTATTATTTATCATCATTAAAATTTATTATAGAAACACTAATAAAATAATATTAATATAATTTAGATACTATAATATCACTATATTAATGTAATTATTAGTTTTTATTAATCAATCCCAACAAATTAGAAATAATAAATTTTCCATTGTGCGTACAAGTGGACTCCCTCCGCCGCAAAAAATGAAAATCATTTTTCATCACAACCAATAACTAATGGTTACTAAAATGGTTTAATGAGGGAAAAAATTATGATATATTTAAGTTTTTATTACCAAATTTTATAGATCTTATTAATTATAAAATTAATAAATGATCATTAATAAATTCAATCTTTTAAAATAAGCATTTTAAGGGGAAAATATTTTAATCTATTTTTATAATATTTTAATACCTCTATATTCCTATTCTAAATAAATTATAAGTAAAATATATATCACACTAAAACATATTTAATAATATCATTAATCTCTTCTTATAATTATATTATAACAATAAAGCCTCATAATCATTCGTTAAATCAGGGCATGTTCATGTTTGCGTCACTATAACCACCTACTTGAATAGTTCTATAAATTTATTTCAGGAAAGTCTATAGAAACATAATTACTAGTATAATATAATATAGATTTTTAAAAATTGAAATTTTTATTTTTTAGAGTTTATATCAATATTTAATTCAAAAATTAATAAAACACCCTCCATTTGAGACGAAGCACAAAACCATGCTTTGTGTCGATTTCATATTCAAGGATAGTGAATAGAACTCTAATGAATAGAAAATGAAATATCATAAATAATAATAAGTTATCGTTAATATTAATTTTAATTACCTATTTATAATAAAATGATGAATAAAATTAAACACCTACAACACTATTTTGAAACTATTACAAATTATCCAAACTATAAACACAAGATGTGGTAAATAATAGAAATCATATAGAAAATGACTGTTTATAAAGAGTGTAAATGAAAATGGATATTAATCAGGTTATTAATTCAGTTATTAAGTTAATTATTTGATGATATATAATGTTAATTTATGTTGGTCGATGTCGGGAAAATGGGTAAGGTTTTTCTATCTTGAATTCCTTTATTTAAGACATGTTTTGTATTAGGTGCCTAATTTCATTTATATAGTGTATTTACTACCTATTTGAGATGATATATAATTAAATTTCATTATTTATGTAATTCTAAGGTCAATTTTAAGCCCAATATTTTATGAGGATATGAATTAATTTCTACCCAATACATAAGAGAGTATCTCTATATAAATTTCATTTTTTAAGACTCATATTATATTCAATACCAATTTCATTTTTTATGGTGAATAATTTTACATGGAATATGTTTTAACATATTATTAATGAAATTAAAGGGATTTAAAAGTCTATATTTTTATCCCATCCCCATATTATTTTTATTCAATAGTAAAATTACATTGTAAAACTCAATCATTTCTATGGTGGAAGAAACATATTATGTTTAAGCTAAAGTTATAGTGTGTGTAGTTTCCAGGAAAATTAATCCTTGTTTGGATACAAGAAAGTGAAAGTTGTTTTGGAATTCATTAAACATGGGTAAATCACTCAAAAATAAGTTTGCTGTGTATTGAATCAATCACCACCATTATTTATAACATGTAGGAAAAAGACTTCACATTTGTCTATACACTCCCAAAAGATATACATTGAAATATTCACATACTCTTTGGGAACCATGATGTAAGACTTTATCTACCATTTCCTTGGTATTATACCATTTCAAACAATTGAACCCAATTATAATATTCCATGGATAACACCACACATTTAATGTAATATCACTACTATTTTTCATTGATAAGGTTATGCTATGATAAATTGAAAATACCCAAAGATTCTATGTTGATTATGGGGTGTTCTTGTAAACAACCACATTATTCAATTTAATAGAGGGTATTTGATTTATGTATTTTTAGTTATATAGATATCCATGTTTTAATTCATATTGAGGTTTATTTTGTATTGTTATGTTTTATTTAATCTTATAGTGATTTCATTGGACTAAATTAGGTGATGGTTGAGGACCATAATTATGTATCCCATTGATACATCGAAAAGTTTCATGAGTCAAAACAACTTGGGTGTCAGGGTATACCTCTCACAATATTTGTATAGTGTCTTTGAATAATGCCTTGAAAAATATTTTGGACTTCTATAGTTATGAATTATATTTTTATGATATCAATAATAATTAATATAAATATTATAATTTATTATCAAGGATATAAAATGCCCCATGTTTCATATTATATGGCTTCATGTTGTTTATTTATTCTAACAATATCAATTATTCCAGGTTTAACACATGATAGATTGCATCTTATGTCACTTATTATTGATAATATGATCTCACCATTATTTTTTCCCTTTCTGTGGGAAACCTAGAGGAGATGTATGTGTAATTTTCAAGGAAATAATGGAAGGAAAAATATGGTTATCCCAATATGTTCATATTGTATCTTATGTTTTCAAATGTAATTCCTGTATTTATCTAGTGTTATAATACAATAATGTTTTTTCATATTGTGGGAACTCTATTATTATATACTAATAATGTAATATAACCACTGGATCTTGGTTTTTAGAGTCCAGAATGTTATACTACATTGTATTTTTGGTTTTTATTAATATTAACATTGATGGAAGGATGATATGATAGTTATGAATGATAAGATTAATCCCTAACCATTATAACATAAATATTTTTCCTATTAAAATCCGTGTGCTTTAATTATTTTTAGTCCTCTTCATAGATATGGTATCATGATCTTTCCTATATATAGAATCACTCACCTTATCTTCCTTCCCCATGATGTAATTTATAGAGTAGAAATAATATTTGATCACATCCAACCATATCATTTGAAACATATTAAGTTCCTACTTTGTCGATATATATTTAAAACTCTTTTTATTATTATATATAAAACATACTTCACTAAAGAGATAATGTTTTGATGTTATTGATGTGAAGATCACTATCACAAACTCCAAGTCATCTTTTTGGTAATCTTTCTCAGGAATCATTAATTTGTGAGAGGAATAATAAATTAACATATCATTATTTAGGATAAAAAACTATGTCCTTTTTTGAAGCATCATTTTATATTACTAATGCATCCCTATTTTAGGGTAATTTAATTGTAGGATAATTGAGAAAACCCTATTTTAGTTCTTTGAAACGTTATTTGTATTCTTTTATAAAAAGGAGCATCACTCCCTTCGGGTTAACTGGGTTTGTGGATTTTATATCCATGATAAGTTTACAAAAAATATAGGTATTATCCTACTAACATAAGAAAACTATTTATCTTGAATATATTGTTAGTCTATGCTTTTCCAAGATAACTTCCATCATTGATACATCTACTAATATTCCCTTAATTGTGATTATATGGACTAACAATGATACATTATGTATCTATACATTAAAATGTGAATAATTTGGAATATTGTTTATCATTTATAAAATCCTTTAACACAATTTCAATATTATATTCATACCCATCTTTACTAATTGAATACATAAGAATATTTTCTATAAAGACAACCAAAAAAATTATCATGGTAGTCTCTAAAGATTTTATTTATTAGATCGGTGAATATAGTGGGATCACTCATAAGTAAAAATTTAATAACTATAAATTCATTATATTTATTGCATATTAAGTAAATTTCCATATAAATTTCCTCCTTTATAACTCATAACTGATGACATCTAGACCAAGGGAATTTTTTTCGATGTATTGATATCCACTATGTTGATCAAAAATATTATCGATATGAGGTAGATGATACTTATTCTGAATAGTGATTTAATTATTAACATGATAATAAATGATAATATTTATTATTATCTTATTCTTCTTGAAAAATTGGGATAGTATAGCCTACATTGATTTACATTGGAATATAAAACCCTTTTACAGATTATCTTTTAGTTTATTTTTTATTTCCTACAATTAATACAGAGACATTTTTTAAGGAATCATTAAGATTTGAATGAATACATGAATGAGTTTGACTAGAATCAAAACCTCACACTCTAGGGGAATACTAGGTGGTTCATTTCAAAATTAAATATCATACTCCATTACAATAGGCAATCAATCTATGTTAAATACCTCATTCATAGTCTATGTTAAGAGTATATCATTGTTGGGTATCATAACCCATATTAAATAATGTTTTTCTATATGGAGTTCATAATCATGTGAACATCGATAATTGATAATAGTATGATTTGAGATATGAAATGATATGTCCTTTTTTTGATAGTTAATATTTTCCCTATATAGGGAGAGAAAATACAGGCCCAATTTCATAATAAATTCTTCCAAGTGAAATTTAACTTGAAACATATTGTGTATATAACCATAATCCTTGATTAGATAAGAGTAATATATCTTAGAATCAATCATTATGACAGCTGGAGTGTTTATTGATAGTTCAATAGTCTTTATATTAGTATTTAAAACAACATTTATAGTAAGCATGTATAATATAAAAGAATGTGAGAAGCAAGAATAAAAAAATACTTTTTATCTCTATAATAAAGGATACATGTAATATACACTAATTTATTATTGTGATCCACCTCAGTAGTTGTGATTTCATGTTATCTATTTTTTTCCTTATGTTTAAGAGTTCATCAATGTATATTCTCTTCATTTTATCTTTGGTTAGGGAATTGATTCATCTAATTATCAAACTTTATGCATTTGATTAAATGAATTGAGTTTGTTTCATTAGTTGGGATCTTCTTCTACACCACTATGTTTATCAAATTATTAGCACATAAATAAAATTATGATCTAGGTGTCCTTCATTTACACACATTAAACGCTTCCACGTACCCTAGTGCTAGTTACCCATGTTATTCTTCTGTTATTTTTGATAAGTACGCTGTTGAATTTTCCTCGATATGACTTGTCATTAGAGTCTCTATGCTACTCTACCTTATTTTTTTATTTAGAATAAAACCAGTATATATATTCCATTTATACCTTATGTTCATATAAAAAATACATTTATAGATTCTGAAGTATCTTATAACAAATACCTTTCAAAAACAAGGCTATAAGAAATCAAATAAATATACGATTTTACTTTTGCTAACTGAGAAAAAAAGTAGAGGAGTACTTTCTAGAATCATGGAATTTTCCTCGTATGATCCCATTGATTTCTCATCCTATAGTTTCAAATCCTATTTTTTACCTTCCCATAATCTTGTGAATATATTTAAGAAATTAATTTTTAAATAATACTATCGTGAATTCCTCCCATATTAAAGAGTTTACTTCCACCTTTTTAATTATAGTATTAATTTAATTCCACAATTGGTCAACCGATACTTCTAAATGAAAACTTCCCAGATCAACCTTCTCATGTTCTAAGCATTATATATGTTGAAATATCTATTCCATCACATTGATCAATTACTTGGAATTTTTTTTATTGGGATACTCACTAAGGGATGGTGGATGTTGGATCCTACAATACTAGAAAGAATGTTTTCCTTTCTTGTTATATTAGGAATCTCCACATGGTTCACACAATTTTTCTTATCTTCAGAATGTTGAGTGATAATTCCCTCAAAATCGATTACTCTAGATCTGAACCCCTTAGGAGGTTCACTGGGGAAATCATCACACAATCCCTCACACTCATTGTTTAATCGATTCCTTCAGGTACAAACCATTACAAGAACTAAAAGTGTTTAAAAATTTTTGATTAATAATTAACATCATTAGGGTATTATCATAAATAGTTGTATAAAATTTTAACATTGAAAAATATCACCCGTTTATTCTACAATTGCAGACTATAGTTCTATGAGATAATCGTAAATTGCATTTAGTTATTTCCATGTTATCCATTGTAATTTATTTTTAGTCTTCATATCCTAATATATTAAAATACCCTGTAATTTTTTATAAATACCATTTGAATTACCAGAAACATACCCATAAGTTGTTTATTTCTAGGTATAAAGTCTTAGGTCCACCCATTATTCCATGAGTGATTATTGATTCAATGCCCAACTAGTCTTTTATGAAGTGATTTCCCCTAGGTGAATATATTCCACATCTACATCCACTTTATAGTATGTAGATAAGGATTTAATTTCTATGATAACAAATACTCACTACTGGAAAATAGTTCTATACCCACGGTTTTTCAAAAAACCCTGCGTATAGGTATAGTATGTGAACCTATACCCATGGTCCTCCAAAACTGTGGGTATAGGGTATTTTCCGAACGCCTATACCCATAGTTTTGGAGAACCATGGGTATTGGTGTTTTTTTGGAAGACCTATACCCACGGTTCTGGAGAACCGTGGGTATAGCTTATGGCGGGGTATGAAAATTAGGTGGGAAACGAAAATATTTTGGCGGGATGATATTTTTTCACGGTTTCGTCTAATATATTTTTATAAATATAAATGTATATATTCAGAATTTGTATAGCTCAGTTGGTTACAAGTGGAGGTGCGGCTGTGAGATTCGGGTTCGAATCTCGCGGTCTGTATTTTTTGAATTTAAATACCTGATGTAATTATATTAATATATATACGTATATGTATTGTTAAATAACAATTATAAATTCGAGGTCGGTTGGTCTATTGGTGGTGCGCGTTTGAGAGGCGCAGCCTGAGACGCGGGTTCGATTCCCCTTGGCTGTGTTTTTGAATGTACATCGCGTGAATTAAATTAATATATATAAGCTGATTTATTAATATATAACAGAACAAATTCGTAGTTCGGTTGGTTGCGCAGCTGCAAGTTGTAGGCGGAGTGTGGGTTCAAATCCCACCTCCATCGATTTTTTTGAAATTAAATACCCCACTATTTTCAAACCGTTGGGTTTGTTGTGTGCCACGCTGTATATATGTGGTGCACACTTTGACCCCCCCCATACCCATGGTTCTCCAAAACCCTGGGTATAGGTTGAGACCTATATACCGACGTCATTCTAGCCCACGGTTCCTAAAACCATGGGTATAGGTCATTTTTCCAGTAGTGACTCTATAATATACAAGATATTTTTGATTTTATCCTTTATTAAAACATATCATAAGGTTTCTAATAATTTTATTTCATCCTTATTCAAAAAATAACAAAACTAATCCCCAAAAATAACAAATCCCAAATATGATACGAACTGAGATGACCCAAGCTAAAAATTCATTACTAATATATTAAATCACATATTTAAATAATAAAACTCACAAATAGTAATATAATTAAATAGATAAATGTTGACTATCATGAATGTTAGACACATAAACATTGCATTTTACAATACTTGTGAATATTATCCATAATCACACCCCTAAAGACCCCTTTCTAGACATATCATATTATATAATCATGTTTATAACCTGGGTAATGGAAATATAACAAATGGGTATGATCAAATGCACAGTATGTAGAACTTATCAATTAATCATAATTATTAGATCACAAAAATGTACGAAATGTGATGTGGGGAGAATGACCAAATAGAAATATCATTAAAATATAATGGCATAGTAAGGTCATAAAAGAGGTGCAACATAAATAAATTGGTACAAAAGAAAAAATAATAATCATGAATCAAGGGAGAAAAACATAAAAGTGAGAAATATCATATAAAAGAGTCATAAACATGGGAGGTGACGTAGCATTAAATAAAAAGTAACTTATAATTGTTTATTTGTCTTATGTATATTAAAAATATCTATGAAAACTTATTATGCCCATAACAATGTAATTAAACTCATTATGTCCATCAGTCATTAATATATCATAAATAACCCATGGAAAGATATTGTTTTTTGTAATCTTTTCAAAAAAAATCATGTAACATAAACTTCAGAAATCATAGAAAATAAAATGAATATTTCAAAAGTAATCATATCGTACAAAATGTATACTGTGATAAAAAACATCTCATTATTCTAGAAAATCCTATGAGGAAATCAGCTATGAAATTAATAATTTGATAACATAAATATTTTAAACAATTTAATTAAAAATAAATAGATATAATTTTCATTCAAAAAAATAAATAGAAAAAAGTTGAATTTTGAAAATCATAGTATAAGTGTAATAAATAGTGTATCCTTGAAAATTAAAAACGATCAATCTAATAAACTATAATTGGATGATTTTATATTTAACATTAAATTGAATGTTTTTTATTAAAATTTTGGGGTCATATTAAAGAGAAACCACACTAGATAAATAATGAAATATTTAAATTTTAAAAAATAATAATATGTTAAATAATAGGGATAAATTAGACAAAACATATTTTAATTTCATTAAATAAGATAATATTTAAAGTAAAACATGAACATTGAATAGAAAGATCAGTTGTTAAGAACATGAGTTATTCTTACCAACATCACACTATTACATGAGAATGTAATTCATTAAAAAATATTTTATCTTTGAAGAGAATTAATTTATCAAGAAAATAATAGAATAAAATATTGAATGTTGGAATGGTATAATTAAATAAACCTTCAATATCAAATTCATGTGAAAATCCTATATCCAAATGGTTAAGAAAATGAGTCATTGAAACCCTTACATTGAACTATTTGTTATTCGAATGCACTCTAACCACATGAATAAAAAATATAACTATATTAATTACCTTTTTAATAACTATATCTATATATTTTACATTTATATATTTCATTTATAAACATTTATTAAGAATATATTTATCAATTTTAACTTAAGTTTTTAAGTCGGTGTTAGAAATTTTGTTTTCTCATGCATGTTCATTAATGTTGAGGTTGATCCCCATTATTTTTAAAAAACATACTTATATTAATATTTACTATATTGGGATATTTTTTGCATTAATTTTTGAAATACATTTTTCATTTTATGGAATACATTGATATGGTTTGTGAAGGTGAACTTGGGGATGAATTGGTTTTTGTGATTTTTATTGAATAAGAGGATTCAGTTTAATAACTATATTTAATGAAAATGATACCTTTCCCTAAATATAAAACATTAATTATATACTAATTTATTTCAAATATGAATATTATTTATGTTTCCTTATTCATATTTGATAATAATTTATAGTTTTGTTCATCTGGGTTGATAAACCAACCCAAACAAGAATATCTATAATCGATCGGTGGGTATGGATAAAAAATTTGTTTCTTTTAGAAAAATTTCATTAATATGTATGAATTATAATTAAAAACCTATATTTAAAGATGTATGATAAATTGTTTTGTTATTATAATAAATAACAATGATACATGATGAGAAATTAGACATGTCACTTCATAGAGATGGTATTACACACATACACACACTTAACATTTTCATTTCTCAATAAAAGTTAGGGAATGAAGGTTTATTATAATTTACATATAAATTATAAAATTTAATTTAAATATTTCACATTTATTCATAAATTCAATCCTTATAAAAAGCGATTAGAGGTGGTCATGAAAAAATGAATACATCACATTGTAGAGGTGGTAATCCCCACAAATGTAGAAATGATGTGTTTTTTCAAAATAGAAAAGGGTAAAGGTGGTTAATTATTTTTACCATATAATAATAAATTCTATTTAAAAAAGAAAATTTTCCGTATATAGTAATGAAAAAAATATAGTTTGAAATGAATAATTGGAATGAAAACAATAGGGAAAGATTAGTACTAACGTTGGGAACTTGAGTTTTTTCACTTAAATCTCCATGAAAATGGTGCGCTTAGGATTACTAACTAATACCACAGGATTAAAAAATATATATGGGATTCAAGGAGTTTAAAAATTATATATTTTTAGGCTTAAAATATAATTTATAGGTATAACTTGATGTTTCGGAGGTGATACCCATTTATAACTGAAGAAAACGGTATCTTTGGAAGTTCCCATTACAATTCAATAATTTAATGTCACTGTTCTACAGTAAAAGGATAAATTTATATTATAATGAAGGGTATGATGTTATTATAATCCAAATAACATCCACAAACTTGGAGGTACGTTTTTTAAATTTTTTAGCCTTTTTAATCTTTGTAACACTCTTTTTACCCTTTTAATTTTTACTATAGAAACAGGCTATTTAATGATGTTAATTAATTATAATGAAGAAAATTAAATTAAAAATAATAAATAAATAAATAATTATGATTTTAAATATTAAAATAATATATAAATTAATATAATTTATGTTTATAAAATTTGATTATAAAATTATCTCACATAATGCATAAGAACAATTTTTTGAAAAGTTCTTTTTTAAGATAAATTTTTTTGTATTGTTTAAATTTATCATGTTCATTAGATTTCATGATATGAATTGTAATATTATTAATAAAATAAATTTTAGTTAAATTTCAAATCAATTCAAAACCAAATATCTTCTTTAATGTTCTCAATTAATAGAACATACTAAAAATTATTTCTAAATTAGAATCAATTGTTACTTATGTTCTAAAATGATGAACATAGGATTTCAAGGATTATATTTTATTTTAAGATATATAATTTTAATCCTAAAAAATAGTTGTCCAATTAAAATATTCTATATAATATTATGTCTTACTTATATAATAGTAAATTCCCAAAAGGTATAGTTTATTGATAAATTGTATTTTTCAACATTCACCTGAAAATTAATTATTTTAAGAAAATCCCTATAAATCATCCTAGGGTAATTTTATAATTATGAATTATAAAATGTAATTCATTTTAAAAAAATTAATATATATATTTAATGTGTTTCATTTTTGATATATATATTTATATTAAAAAACAGTATTTATCGAAAAATGATTCTTTTAACGCTTTAAGTGTTCTTAATCCTATTTTTTGTGAATTGATAATTTACTTCCATTTTTTATCTAATATAGGTTTTTATTAAATTTATAAATTGTTTTAAAAAAATCGCATGAATAATTTTAGTTTGGTGTTTCATATGAACAATTATTTTATACATAGTTTTCATTTAAGGAGAAATATTGACTAAAAACAATGGTCGTTACACCTGGACTCTCAAACAACATATCCCCATAAATTCATGATTAGTGCATTAGAAACTATATCCATTTTCCATTTGGTATAGTTGTTATTGATGTTATAATAAATAATTATCTATATCCACTTCCAATGATAAATATTTACATCTCACTTAGAGAAAATATAACTTTTTCTCACATGGTCTATGAAGATCACAAAACACTCACTGATGATGTAATGTCACCACATATTTAAATATAATACCATTGATTCCAAATTTAGTTCATGGGTTTCATATTTATTATCATTAGGAAATAACTACCTAGTCCTATATGTGACCACTTCACTCTATGGCATCATCATGAACCATAATGAGATACCGTAAGTGTCATAAAAACCCTCAAACATCCCTCCATCTCCTGGAAATCCAATGATGAGAGAATTGATAAAAAAATTCCGTAACATAGTGAAAAGATTAGTGAAACTAATAATTACTTAAAAAATCACGGTTCGTTATAGTTATGGTTTTCAATAGGGATACAATCTGAGACAAAAACATCTAAATGTGGCCTATGAGATTGAGGAAACTATGGACTGATGCAACATTCATTGGGAATTCCCATGAATCAAATACCTCTATATTTTATGGATTACTCATACTCTATACTAGGAAACCACATTTCTATGAAAGTATAAATTTCATGTCCAAAAATACACCTAGAAAACATCCAATAGCACCATTGGTGCTGAAACAATTGATAAATAATCCTGAGATACAAAGCATGCTCTTCCACTAACACCGAGTATATGATCATGACATTGAAGACCACCAAAAAATGATCTAGTGATACAAGAACCATAAAATTCATTAGTCCAATTAATCAATTTTTTTTTAATTCAAGATATAAAATAATATAATAATAAACTAAAATTTCTTATCCTGACCTTAAAAAGAAGGTTTTGGGATATTCTCCACTTTTACACTCATTTAATGATATCATGACTACATATCAATATTTTAAAACTACATGGATCCCTTAAATTTTTTTATCAATCCTTAATATAGGATAATGGTCCATTCTCATCACCAAATTCAATTGTATGTTTTCTATAAATAGCCTCATACCACCATCTATCATCTTGTAAAAAAATACTGGAGCAATCCATGGTGATACAATAGGGAAAATCAAATAGTTGGTCCAAAAAGATACTTTAGTGAGATATTACATGTTATGAGGTTTAATCAAGGCATGGATCACATTTTTATTTCCCCATATAACTTTTAAACTCTCACTATCAGAATAAATATTTAACTCACTTGAAGTTGGGTCACTCTTGTGTTCACCTTTTAGGCAATGACTTGATTAACTGTGCACTTATCTTAGACATATTTAGATATGATCAAAGATAACTCAATAAAGATGCATTTATTATCATTCTAAAAATTTTAATAAAACAATGAACATAATAGAAAATAATTTTACTTGGTTCACCCAAATTGTTCTATGTCTAAGTATCACATATTGATATATTTTGGATGTGCCAAAATCCAAAATTTGTTCCTATTCTGGAAGATATAATGCTTTGGATGTGGTCACTATGTGCTATTTAATATCCATTAAAACATTTAGGGTTTGGATCACTAGATATCATGGGATATTACATTTTTCCTCTCAATTTTCTCACTGTGTTAGAAGTTTAATCTATTTTTCACATAAGATAAAACATGACTTTACTATATAATAGATATTTCACTTACTAGTGATCATCAATTCTGACACTTATCTTTTATAACCACATTGTTAATTTAAAAATTTCAGTACCTTAACATTCCCATTTGAACTAGTCAATAAGGAATAAAAGTTTCTTTAGAAAGGTCATCAATGATTTCTAGTCACATTCGCAATCACAAAACCTCACACTTTCATTAAAAATTAATTAATAGTGAAACTCCCAACACTCATGAAACATTAAATATATCAAAATACTCTCAAATTTTTTGAAACGTTCAATATATCATGACAGTTGAAAAATTAGTGAGACTTGTATTCTTCCATGAATCAAACATTCTTTAAATAGACATAAGACTGTTATTCATGGATCTAATGATCATATTAAATCATCATTCAATAAGTCTATTAAAAAACTCTATTAGTAATTGAGAAACTTTTGGTCTTCATTATGTATTTTTCTTTTAAATTAGGGGGGTAGAGATCTATATATAAGCATTTTTCCCCTTTTCAAAGATTCCACACATTCCCACAAAAACATTCAAGACTCTACACATTCATCATGTAATTTTTAATATTTCATATACTTATGGGAAATTTTTTTATTCAAGTGAACATCTAAAAAACATGGTGCCTTCATGTAACTCATAATCTTCCTTAATGTTACCACCTTTTAGAAGCATACCAACTCCATGAAACATACCATCAAGAATCATTAAAATGTTTCAAAATGTTTATTCCCTTTCGATATTTTCTTATGGAGTTCATGAAACTCCATATTCATGAAAATTTTCCCTTTATCAAAATATTGGACCCCAAAAACACGATAACCACTCGGAAACATCACACCCTTCTTCACATAGCAATCTATACATCATCCAAAGACTCAATACCTTTTCCTTGGATATATTTAATTATCTTTTCAATAATCATGAGAAAATTTCACCATGAAATATTTATGATACAGACCAATCTATATGACCCTCTTTCATGGATATAATTAATCCATATCAAGGAATATTTAGAATCATTACTATGGGAGCACAAATTGCTTCATATAATCTTCCTCTTTCTTTTAATTAATAATATAAAATACTCATGAAACTTTTGACCAGGTAAACAGTAAATCCAACACGATCCATCACACCATGTCCATCAAAACAAAAAATCCAACACACCAAATCACTAGGGCTGACAATGATAAGGGTTAAAAGTGAATAAAAAAAACCCATTTCACATTACAGTCTAGTAATCACCCCTTCTATATATATTGGAAACACACACATGAATCATTTTCATCCATCTTGATGTCACCTAATAAAACACTTTAGATACCAACATTCCATGAAATAAAATACCAATTAATGATTTTTGTCAGTGATTGATATCAACTATTTAATTATTAGTGGATCCAAATATGATCACTTTATTCAAACCCACTGGGTAACTTCTTCCATCACAAACTTCTTACATGATTTTTCTTAATTAAATGAACTACTTATTCATAATTTTGTTTACAACATTCACTCCATAATTAACTTATAAATTGATATGTAAGACCACATATAGATCCATGAACCTTTTATCTCATGGAATAAACATCACATGGATTCAGGATCCTTTATTTCACCCCTTCGACATAAAATTCAAAGTATACTTTGTAACTTACAAACTAGATATAGTATCCTATTAAAAATCATACCTTGTTAAATATGGATAGAACATCCTGAATCATATAATTCTCCCCCAATTTTCATGATTTTATAAAACATAATGATTTCTCATTTATATTCAATTGATATCATGAAATATATCATTGAACATTGACTCTTTTATTAATGATGTGTATAGGGGTCTGTCTGATTTCCCCCCTTTTTTAACATGGTCCATAAATCTGATAAGGATATATAATCCTTCCCTTTGGATATCAAACTCTTAAATTTTTAATATGACTGTCTAGACCTATAAATTTCATTCTTCTCCTGCGTTATTTATTCAAAAGTTAATATAGGTTTGTGTGATCTATCTATCAAAAAACAGTATATTGAAGCTTCATTTACAACTAATTTTATTGGGTGGACATATCACATATAAAAAATACATAAAATACCTCTAATACTACATAATTGAGAATTAGTGTTAGAATAATGATATGAAGTTAATAACACAATCATTGTCTATTGAACTCACTTATATAGATCACAAGAATCCATAGAAATTCATCTTATTTCAAGGGATTATACCAAATTCCTACTTTAGTTATAGACACCATGCTAATAAAAATTGATTAAACTGATAATATAATCACAGTCACAACATTTTCAACAGTTTCTTTTTTTAAAATTGATTTCCAATTATAGAAATTAAGACTTATATATTTATATTTTGTAGTCACATCCTAAACTGGTCTAGGTAATTTATTTATTCTCTCATCCATAGGATGTATATTTTTGTTTTCTGGTGAAACTATATGTCAACTAATCATTTAAAAACCCCCCCTAAAATTTTCGTATATGTAATAAAAAATAGAACTAAAATTTATCTTGATTTTTATCCATCCATAGCATTATTTGGGGTTCTAAGGACAATTAGATGGTATTACGTCATAGTTAAAAAACTAATACATGTGAGTTCCTTTTGTTGTTTCATACCAATTTTTATATCTTTGTGATATGATGTTAGATAAATAATGTCTCTTGAAATAAATACTTCGTGGAATTTGATAAAACATAACATCAATTGAAAATTCAAATTTCTAGTCCTGAGGACAATCATTGAAACTCCTCAGCATTGTTCTAATTATTCTTCTATTCTCATTATTTATGATTCTATATAAATAAAATTATTCTTGTACTAATTCAAATAAGTTTTAGCTATGGATCATTTCACAACACTACTATTAATATTATGATGTAACTTTCTTATGGTTCATATCTCTATTAAAACGTTAAGCACATCAAAATCATATAATTGAATTTAAACCCATATGGAGATGATATGTTTAACTTTCTCTAGTTGAGTAATGTGGATGATCTTGATAAACCAACCCCTAAATATCACACCTTACTTTTCCAATTTTCTTATTCAATTAAATGAATTACAATACCAAATGAACAACTTATTCTTTCTAGACATTCTTTTTTAAAACTTATTTAGCACCTTCTGAGGAACTATCCTTTGAGTGATTCCATATAAACAAACATAATTTAATATGTTTTCATTGGATTTCCACATTCCAAGCAGGTGAAATTCCATTACTTTATATCCCAAACCACAAACTCTTCCCTATTAGTTACTCATACTAATAAGGAACTACTCGCTTGTTACTAATTAGATCCTTCTTACCCACATCTTATTATAACTCTATTTATCCATTCCCAATTTATCATATTTCACAACCCTTGTATTGTTTAGAGATGTCTCTTTTACATGATCATATTTTTGGGACCATTAAATTTTCAAAATATTTGTATATTTCCAAGAAAACATCTATTCAACATCAAACTTGAACACCTATCAAGAATATTGTGCTCCCATTTCCTATGAACACTCCCTCTTCTCTTGTTCTCTTTCCTTATAGTAAATTTTAAAATCCCACTCAGGGACAACTTGTGTCTATACATTCTGATAGGAATTAGATCCACCTATAATGTCTTATTTATTTGTATATATTTCATTTTATTTTCATCCTCCATTGTCATAGCATTATTGGATTCCATTTTTTCTCCAGAATTGTTTATTTATTTCTTATAGGGTTGTAAAGAGTAAACTGATGTTGGTGCATGATTCATCTTTCGTTAACCTCCATTATTTTTCAAGAAACATTAAATATATTTTACAACTTATGGAATATTATTTTTTTTCATACAATATTCTCTTTAGTCATAATAATGGATTAATTACATGTGTTACTTTTAGTCCCTCTCTTACTTCATTTTCCGACCATATAACTGTGGGTAGAACATATAATGTATTCCCCATTAAAAACATACTTCATTTATTTCTTCCTCAGTTTATATTTTGTTTTACAATATTTCATTTTACCATTTATATGGTCCCATAAGAGGAGTGTTTTTTTCATGATTTATTATTTAATATATCCTTCATGCTTTTTGATAATCCCATTATTCCCAATTAGTTGGGAATTCACATACTTATTACATGAGCCGCATTATTTACTTTATTTTAACCTATCTTCTTGTTGTATTTTGAGATGGATAATTCTAGATTTAAAATCCTTTCGATTAACTATTTTCATGTTCATTTAATAATGATTTTCTTTATGAAATTCACTTTGAGTCTTCATTTTTTTACCCATATACCCAATTTCATCATTCTTGGACACCTTCACATGCCTTCTTATTTATTTCTCCTCAACTAACATAGTCATATCTACACCTAATTCATCCTTCCTATCCACCATATTTTGATCCTAATTTCAGTCAAGGAACATCTCTTTGGAATTATATTTATAATATTTTACATTGGAATAAATCTTATCTGATTCTGTGGCTTGATTATCATTTTTATCCGTTGGATTTTTTCGAGATCAATTAGTATTTGATTGTGTATTTTTAGTTTATTATCCTCAATTTATAGTTTTTCATTATGGATCCATTGGTATTAATTATTTTTTACTAAATCTATGATATATTTTTCATCCCTTATTAATGATCATCTAATATGTTAATTGATTCTATCTTTGGATCTCTTGATATATCATCGTTGCGAGTAGTTCCAACATCACATGGAATATTTGGCTACTCTGATAGTCTTGTTGCATCTTTTTATGAGGAATTAGATACACAATAGATTCATCCGTACATAATGACCATGGGATGATGGGATCCTTTAGAATGATCACACCCTTATCAAAGACTATTGAATTATATTTAATTCTTGTGGAGATATAATACATAAGAATCTGTATATTTCTCATATTGTATAGGATGAACATATTTATTCTACAAAGACATATGAACAAAATCGGTAAAAAATTCCTATAAGATAAACCATCTCTAAAATATCAAATTTTGGTCCCATCAGTACCCTTAGTGATAGATTCTTGGAGGGGGTGAATTGGGGTTTGAAAATTGTTCTCATTTCCCCACATACTCATAAATCTCTCACTATACAAACTGATCTGGACGTGATTTGTTATTAGGGTCACTATTGTGTCCTCAACTTATCGATTGATCCAATATACTAGTGCAATTATATTAGAGATATTTAGATAGGATCGATGATTTATAAATCCACATTAAATGATTATCAACCTATAGAACATAATAACAATTAAAATATAAGACACAATAATTTTATTTGGATCACCCAAAATGGGATTTGAATAAGGACAACACAATGAAATTTTGTTTACATTCCAAAATGAATTAATCTTCACTAGTCCAATGAATAAAATGATTTGTATTTGTTTACTTCATTCCAAGATCACTGCCTTTATAAAATTTAGGGTTAATCTAACTGCCACCCCAGGGTTGGTCCCTTTGACCCCTCTATTTACTTATATCTTACATATGAATAATTCTTTGGTACATATTCCAATGATTGAATTTAATATATATTTTATGTTACACTGACTAGTGCTCATTGATTTTCATGCAAATATTTCACTACCAGGTAGTGAACATAGACATTGCGGAAACATTTACTTACCTACTGAACTAGTCTTTAAGTAGTATAATATTCCATTGTAAGGTCATAAATTAGTGACAAACAATTTTTTTCTATGAAACATAACACTTTTTCACATCTTAATACCTTATCACAATGTTCACTATGTCTCAAAATCAACAAATTTGAAAAAAAAACATTTTTTGTCTTGTAAAAATACCATCTTTCACAAAACATTCAATGTATCATGAAACTCTCTACATTCTCAAGACTTGCAGTATTTCACGAATCAACGTTGGTATGAATATACATAAAAAATCAGCATAGAATTGTTGTTCTTATGAATTCTTCATGTAAAAAAACCCTTAGGGAGTCTCATTCTCAAATTGAGATCCTTTGGATCTTCATTAAGTCTTCATCTCTATAAAGGATGCTATGACTGCCTATTTATTAACATTGTCACCCCTTCGTAAAACATCCTCACACACCACCAAATTTTAACAAAACTAATCCCATTGTTTATTTAATTTTCAATATAAAAAATTTTCTATTATAAAATTACATTCACAAACAATAATTAAAAATAGTTCCCTCAAGTAGCACCCTATATTTGGAAAATTTACCACCTTTATGAATATTACCACCTTCATAACACATAATTTTTTTTAATTTTTTTAATATTTTATAATTTTCATGATTTTCCCATATTTTTATGAGATACTCTTGAAACACCATCTCTATGAAAATTTTACCATTCTCCAAATCATAGAAACCAAAAATTTGGGAAGCACTGGAATGGTCATCACATTGTACATGTAACTTTATTGGTACCTTCCAAAGCCTCCATAACATTTCCCCACATAATTTTCTATATAATATACACAATCATGCTGGAACAACATCATGAACATTGCATGATTCAACCATCTCTGCATGATCTTAATTAATGTATAGCTTCAACCCACAACAAAGTATAATTAGAATTGACATTTTGGTCTCACATAATGCTTCTTGAAATCAAATAAATTTCCTTTATCAAGAACATAATATTCTTATGAAACTATTGACCTGGAAAAAATCCAACAAGATCTATCAAACCATGTCCACAGAAACACCACATCTTATACACTAACTTATCAGGGTTTACAATGATATTGGTAACCAAATAATCCAACAAACAACATATAAAACACCAATTCTCATTTGTTTCCATTATAAACCATTAATAATTAGATCATCAACATGAATTCTAAACTCCACTGCTCATAAGGTGTCATTTAACAAATAACCATTGAAATAAAAGAGATTCTCGATTGTAAATCTATCCAGAACATGATATAACATTAAGGGTGTAGCATCATAACCTCTTAGGGGAGTACATATGAAAACTCCCAAACTACTTTAGATAAATATACCACATGTTAACCAATTAAATACAATGATATTGTTCCAATGTAACATGATAATAACTCTAATCACCCACATCACATCAAATAATATTTCTCACCCACGAAGACTAAATTTTGACCCTCCTCATCATAGAACATAACTCTGGCTGACTGAAAATTACTTTTTTATTAATTTTAGAGGAATGAAGGGAACCCCCCCCCCCCCCCAACAACACCATTCATGGAGGGCATAAATAATGAAGCCCAAGAGAGTCATTTTCCACAAATATTTGACATGCTCGTGGAAGGGACCCTAAGCTGTCAAAAATGATAAGCCCCTCTCCTGACCGCCCCATGCTTGCAAGAGAATCGGCAACAAAATTAGTCTCCCTCCAAATATGGTGTATGATTGATCCCAAGGATATTTCCACATCACACTACCTATTAATGTAGATCAGTTCTCATGGGGTCTCATGCCTACCCTAGACCATCCTTACCAAAGCCTCTGAATCAGATTCAACATCAGCCGCCTAAAAGCCACATGCCTGGCAGACTTGGAGCCCAGAAAGTAGCGCTCGTGCCTCTGCCCCCAGATAGCTACCTAGACCAAAGAAAGAGCTGAACGCCATCAGAACTAATCCACAAGAATCACAAATAACTATGCCGCCTCTCATAAAACCATCTCTAAGAGAACCATCAAAATTGAGTTTCAGGCCGCTGAGAGGGGGTCGCCATCTGACCCACCTGCCCCCCAAACCCCCAAGCGAAATAGGCCTATGGAGAAATTTTCACACAAGGGGGGATTGCTGGTACCCTTTGAGGAGAGTAAGCAGCTCATAGACTAAGGTTTTAGCTCTAAGCAGGAGAAGCGACGTATCAGTCCGGGTACCCAGCCTAGAGAAGTTCCTTGCTTCCCGAATTTTCTAGCAGAAAGATGCCATAATAATTGCGTGAACTTTACACTCTGTGATCTTTCTCTGCACATCTCGGAACCAAGAGGACATGAGGCCATTGAAGGAGGGCTGATGAAGGATGACCCTTGGTTTTGGGGAGCAGAGGGACCAAATCTCAACTGCCTAGTCACCTTGCGCAAACATATGACCAATAGATTCCCCCGTCGGATTCAAGCAACAGAAGCAGTGAGAGGCAAGAGAGATGCCCATCCTCTAGATACACTCATTAGTAGGAAAAGATATGGTCTTTATATGCCAGACCAAGAAGAACATTTTGGTGGGGACATCATTGCACCAGTACTTCATGGCCCATTCATCCAGCGCTGCCCACGCATGTCGGTTCCTCTTAAAATCTCGGACATTGAAGGATCCCAGATTGGAACCCGTGAAACAACATCGATCAGCCTTTTCATCCATGCAGATACTGTCGAACACCGACCACTACTCCTCATTGAGAACCGCCATAAGGAATGAGGGGTACATGCTTGCTTCCTTGAAATAAATTTCGGGGACAGGGCATCAGAGAAAAAGATCCGTTCATCAGTCCATTTTTCCTTCTAGAAGCCAATATCCCCATTCCTAATAATCCATCGGGCAGCATCTTCGAGCTCATCAATATGTCCGACCATGCACCAGGCCAGCCTAGTACATCTGACTCTTCTTTCTTCTCCAGACCACCAAGGATCACCATATCTGGATTTAAAAAAGAAGCCCACAGCAATTTTCCGGAGATAATGTCCCATGTAAGTCACGCTTGCATGCCCTGCATGCTTTCTGAAATATCACATAATTTCATGCCACCTTCCTCTACAGGCCTTGCCAAACACTCCCAGGATGCCCAACGGTAGCGGCTGGACTGGTTAGCATCCCATTGGAAAGCGGTCAGAATTCTCTTGATCCTTGCCATGGTCCCCTTCGGTGGTTGGACGATCGAAAGAACATGAAGAGGAATGGAGGTGAGGAAACTATTGATGAGCGTGACCCGTACGCTGAAGGAAAGGAACCCTCTCTTCCAGTTAAGGATTCTGCCCTGGATACGGTTCAATATTTCTTCAAAGAAAATATTCCTGATATGCCCTAGTGAAAGCGGGACACCCAGGTATAACATGGGAAACTATTTTTGGTGGCAGCCCAGAATCTTCTGGATAACCCTGAACCGCCTCCCCAGGCATCTGTTGGAAATGAAGACGTGGATCTTCTCAGAATTGGTGACCTACCCACTTAATGATCCATACATCAAGAATACACCCATGAGAAAAGAGAGGGATTTACATCGGCCGTTCGTGAAAACCAGGATGTCGTCCGCGAACATCAAGTGGGAAATGGTCTCCCTACCATTCCTGCCAACAAATGGAACCAGGTTCCCACTTTCCATACATCTGTAGAGGTTACTAGAGAGGGAGACTTGAGCAAGGATGAAGATGACATGGGATAGGTGGTCGCCTTGCTGGACGCCCCTTATTGACTTAAAGAATCCAAAGCACTTCCCATTCAAGGAGATCTAAAGCCACAGAGATGCATAACACTGGAAGAAAAGATAGAAAACCTTCTCCTGGAAGCAAAACCTGTGCATCACCTGGATGATGAAGTTCCATTTCATCTTATCGCATGCTTTTTCCATGTCCACTTGCATAATGACATTCAACCCAACCACCTTCCTATTGATGTCATTAACGAGTTCACTTGTAATTCCAACCGCCCCCTGAATGCTTCTCCTTTTGATAAACCCATGATGCTCACCGGAGACTAACCTCAGAATGACCCCGCTTATTCGTCTACCAATCAAACTTGCAAGAATTGTTTATAAAATGTTGCATAGACTGATGGGTCGGAACTACCCAATGGAAGAAGGTTCCTTAACCATTGGAATGAGAACCATCCTAGAGGCACTCACTGACCGATTGAGCTCACCACCATAGAAAAAGTCGATAATGGATTCCACAACCTGTTTTCCCACAACGTCCCAAGCAGCCACATAAAACTATCCAGGGAAACAATCAGGCCCTAGTGCACTGCCTTGGGACATGGAAAGCACAGAGCCCTTAATCTCCGTCTTGGAAGGCATACCGGACAACACATCATTATCATATTTTCTCACTGCATGTGGAATCGCTTCCTAGAAAGCCGCTAATTTGGGTGTGGTTGTATTACTCCCCCGATCTGGAGTAGCTCATGCCAGTAGTCTTTTGAAGTGGTCCACAGCCATGAAACCAGTAGCCCCCACATCTGACGTATAGACCCCATTTCCCAGATGCAAGTTGAGCTTTCAATTTCTCCTTTATTTCAAGAAACCATGAAAATATGCATTGTTTCGTTCCCCCTATTTACGCCATCTAACACGAGATCGGGATTTGTAGTCCTTTTCAATCTCAAGCATTTTTTCCACAAGAAAGGTGCACTTGTCGCAGAGAAGAAGGAACTTGTTCTCATCCCAGCTTGATTGGAGCTCTTCCTCAAGCCTCTCAATGTACGCCTGGATGGTTTCCACACCAGATCCTACAATGGGTTTCTGAGAAATCCATTCCAGAAGATCCTTCAGAAGCTGTTTGAGCTGGTTAGTAGGACCCTGCTAGGCCTGCCCCCCTCCTTGCCATCCCATGAGCATCTAGCCATCAATATGAAGTCATCCTCCTGATTGCATTCACTGGAGTAGAGCCTTGCGAGCCGACAGATCCCTATGAATCTCAATAAGAAGCGGCGAATGATCGGAGAGAGCCTGGGGAACATGAGTAACAGTCGTCTGCCCGTAGGAGTCAAGGCCTTGAATATTTGTGAAGCATCTGTCAAGTCGGTACCATATGCGGCTGGCCCCCCTACGGTTGTTGCACCAGGTAAAACGATTACCTTTGAATCCAAGGACAAACAGACCCACAGAAGAGATAAAATCACCAAAGTCTTGCATACCAGTATTGAATCCAGAGGAACCCCCTTTTTTCTCCGAAGGATCGGTGATCATGTTGAAATCCCCTCCCACAAACCATGGGAGGGAGTTCTATTTGAAAAGGCCCAGGAATCGCCACAGTTCCATCCTCATAGAAATGATGTTGCTGGCGTAAGTAAACGAGAATAAAAGCTTGTCACCTGAAAAAGCAATTTTAGTATTGATACACTAATCCATAAGACTAATGAGTTCCACCTTGATCGACTATTTCCAGCAAATCCAGATAGAAGTGTTCGCGGGGGAGCCATGCATGCTCGAGGAGAACCCCATCTTTCGAGCGACCTGTGAAAGTTTTGTTGCACCCTGATTTGGTTCGAGAATGGAAACAATAGATGCTTTAAGATTACGAGCTTCCAAAGCAAGGAAGGCACTCTTTACAGGAGCCCCCATCCCTCTAATTATAGTAAATATAACATAATAAATATAATTCTAAACTGGTTTTTTTATTTTTTTTATTTTTTTATATTTATTATGTTATATTTACTATAATTAGATAATTTTTATATTTATTATAATTATTATATTTATAATTATTATATATTCAATATAATATTAATTATAGAGTTATAATAAATTTATAATTATAAATATAATAATTATGATAAATATATAAAAATAATAAATATATAAATACAGCAAAAACAAAAATATAATAATTATATAATTATAAATTCAGTAAATACAAAAATATAACTATATAAATATAATAAAAGTTAAAAATGTAATTAATATAATAAATGTAGTGTAAATGTAATTATATATTTATGTATACATTACATGTATATTTTCGCATTGTAAATATGCAATTTTAATTATATATAATGTATAATTAATATATGCCTAGAATAATTATTTATTTTAAATATATATTTTTTATATTTAGTGTTATTAGTATATATGTATACATTATATAATTATATATATATACATTATATATATTTTTTACATTATAAATATGTAATTATAAAAAATATGTAATTATAATTAATATATGCCTATAATAATTATTTATTTTAATTATATACTTATTATATTTAGAGTTATAAGTATATATTTATAATATTTATAATTATAATTATATATTTATTATAATTATATAAATATAAATAGAATAAATATATAATGTATATATAAAGATAGAACAATTTGTAATAATCAAATATTAATAATAAATAATTTGTAATTTAATTATTGACAATTAATTATTTATAACTAATTTATAATTATAATAACTTACAATTATAATAATTTGTAATAGTTACAAATATAATTACTTATAATAATTTGTAATAATTGTATTTTACACATATAACAAATAGTTAAAAAAAGGAATTTCATAAAAAACGTCGATGAGAATTATTTTTTAAGAAATCAGACACTTGTTTGAAACTTAAAAATGTTTCAAATACTTGTCTTTGAAAGACTATAATAGATAAACTATAACACTGATATAGATTAGACTTTAGTCATTGATTAAACATATAATAAATATTTGAAAACATAATGAATTTAATGAAAAATGTTGAGAGAAAACAATTTATAAGATTTCAATTTGAAAGACTATAAAACATAAACTATTACACGGATATAACTGAAACTTTAAAAATTGATGAAACATATAATAAATAGTTGAAAACAAAAGGAATTTCCAAAAAAAATGTTAGTGAAAGATATCATTAATTATTAAATTTAAAATAGAGAACTTTAAAACAGTAGAAGGGTTTTAGATAAAACAGTAAGTGTGTCTTCCTCCACTCTCACTCGGAGGTTTACCACGGACGTCTCTCCTTTGTTGAAAGGTACGAACCCAGGGGCGTCAGAATTGGGGGGTTAATTTGGATATGTGACTGATATTTCCGTAAAAATGAGGGGCTGTCCAGATTTAAGGAAACTGAATTGAACAGTTAAGCTGCATGTAAGACACTGTGGTGGTGTTCCCCCAAAAACGAAAGGCGACTTCAACCTTTCTTGATATCCAGTATAGATTTTGATATCCAATTCACTGCAACAAATACCAGAACCTCCACATAAACACACCATTTCTGGTATTTGTTGCAGTGAATTGGATATCAAAATCTATACTGGATATCAAGAAAGGTTGAAGTCGCCTTTCGTTTTGGGGGGAACACCACCACAGTGTCTTACATGCAGCTTAACTGTTCAATTTAGTTTCGTTAAATCTGGACAGACCCCCATTTTTACCGAAATATCAATCACATATCCAAATTAACCCCCCAATTCTGATGCCCCTCGGTTCGTACCGTTCAACGAAGGAGAGACGTCCATGGTAAACCTCCGAGTGAGAGTGGAGGAAGACACACTTACTGTTTTATCTAAAACCCTTCTACTGTTTTAAAGTTCTCTATTTTAAATTTAATAATTAATGATATCTTTCACTAACATTTTTTTTGGAAATTACTTTTGTTTTCAACTATTTATTATATGTTTCATCAATGTTTAAAGTTTCAGTTATATCCATTTAATAGTTTATGTTTTATAGTCTTTCAAATTGAAATCTTATAAATTATTTTTTCTCAACATTTTTCATTAAATTCATTATGTTTTCAAATATTTATTATATGTTTAATCAATGACTAGAGTCTAATCTATATCGGTGCTATAGTTTATCTATTATAGTCTTTCAAAGACATGTATTTGAAACATTTTTAAGTTTCAAATAAGTGTCTGATTTCTTAAAAAATAATTCTCATCGACGTTTTTTATGAAATTCCTTTTTTTATCTATTTGTTATATGTTTAAAGTTTCTGTTTTTTTTCGTTTCATAGTATATATTTTATAGTCTTTCAAAGTAACGTACTTGAACCATTTTTATGTTTCAAGTAGGAGGTTTTGAAAGCTTATAGATTACTTTTCACTATCATTTTTTTTGGAAAATCCTTTTGTTTTCAACTATTTATTATATGTTTAATCCATGTTTTATGTTTTTTTTGAGTATTTCTTATACGTTTAATCAATGTTAAAAGTTTCATTTATATTATTTTGTATATACTATCTATTTTATTTTCTATTTATATGTCTAAATAACATTCATTTCTCTAAATAAAGAGGGTTTTTAACATATATATCATGGCATCTGAATAAATCAATTTCAATGCCCCCCGGTACCACAATGTGGCGTCTGAATCTCACGTCCTCCCCGTGTTCGGTGTACGTGTCGCTTCGGTGTCCTATCAACGGGATCCTCTGCTATTGGTGCATCTGGTGCCTCCTCATGATGCTGTGTAGAGGGCTGACCAAAATCATGCATGGATGACTGCCCAAAATCATACGTGGATGACTGCCCATAATCATGCGTCGAGCCATATGGTCCTAAGGCTCCTAAAAATGGTAGAAATGGCATACTGAAGAAGTCCTCGCCGGGAGGAGAGGGGGCTTCCACAAGCTGTGTCACCTGATCCAGCTCGTAGTCCATAGTAGTCATCGGAGATGATAGATGTGGTCTATAAACGTCTCCCTACTGTGCAACCTCATCAATAAGTTGGGCATGATCATCTCTATGTGGTGCTGCCACATCTGCAGGAGGTGCTCTCGGATGTCTATCTCGCCGCCTCTGCCCCTCCCGAGGTCCTCATCTCCGTCTCTCAGCTGGCGGCGGTGGTGGCGGTACATCGTCATCAGCAGGCATAGCAGGAACATCATCACCCCCACCCTCAGGAGTTCCAGCTGGAGGATATGGATCAGGATATACCTGTGGCTCCTCGTCATAAAAACTGTCTCGTATCATCCGGAGATGGTCGTAGAGAGCGAACACATCTCGATGAACTACATCACGTCTAATATATGCCTCCTCCTAAGGATGTGTGATATGTGCAAGATGATCAATTCTGTCTGTCTGAAAATGAAATGACATTCAAATTAATACCATAAAAGAGTTAAACAAATATAATATATCTTAATAAGTTTACCATCTGCTGAATGCCAATCCCCTGACGTGTAAGATGCATGATGGTATGACGTCGATACCAATCTGCATAATCCTCCTGGGCAGATAACTAATACTGTGTAGTGGGATATCCATATCGAGAAATACCATATCGGGCACGCGCGTCCCACAGCTCAATATGATATGCATGAAACTACCGCCAGTTCATCGACTGTCTACCTGTAATTACAATCGAATGCAACCCCTCTGGCTGTCCTGGTGCCATCGGGATATGCTGTATATAACCGAACTGGCGCATGACCCGATCAGGCTGGTGCCACTCAATGATATGGAAGTGGATGAGTGGCACCACTGTAGCACGATCTCCAATCATAGCTGTGCAGTATGGTGGAAGTGATGCATAGACATAACCTGTATATGGAGTCCGCGAAACCTGAAATGTAAACTCAAAAAGTATGTGACATATTAGCAAGATAATGTTGGTAAGATTACATTGTAAGAACTTAAAATAGTGAAAACGAAATATAAAAAATTACTGTTTGACTTACATCAACAGGCACTAATGCATCGAATATCTGTCGAAAGCTGTGCACACTATGTCTCGGTGTGTGTGAATGCTTCTGAGACTGACTCCACCTGGATACAAAATTGTAATACACTGTAAGTTGATAAAAAAACAGAATTACTAAATAACTGAATGCAATGAAGTAAACATACCATTGTCCACGAGGACAATCCTGAAATAGATTTGCTGCAAGAGGTGCGATAGCTCGAGGAGCGATGCGCGGAAAACGCTCCCAGGCCCACATCTGTACTAAAGCCATACAACCAGCAATCTGATGTGCATCTGCCTGAAAACTGGTACAAAGAGATCTATACAGATGTGCTAATATAGCAGATCCCCAACTGTATGTAGCTGTATGATCAAGATCCTCAAGTAATGGGAGGTACATCATGTGTACCAAAAGGGTGGAGTAGTCGACGCATAACATGCCTCCGAGTAGTCGCAAAATATATGCACGTGTATTCCTAATGAGCGTCTCCTCGTCTGCGTCATCAGGAATGACAGTGAAATGCTCATCAAGCCATGTCATGCGCAATCGCGAACCCACGAGGACACCTCGTACACCAACGACATCAACGCCTAATAGTCATTGTATGACGACAGCCCAGTTTCCACTAGCGGCACCTGTAACTGCCTGTCCATGGATGGGCAAACCAAGCATGTAGATGACGTCCTCTAAAGTAATGGTCATCTCCCCCTCTGGAAGATGAAAAGTGTGTGTCTCTGGCCGCCATCTCTCAACCAATGCTGCAATCAAATGATGATCAATAGTCTTGAAGTCACACATAGCTACTCCATAAAATCTCGCACATCTAAGGTATGGAGAAATAGCTGTCGGGGGCGCATCATGATGAAAATGATGTGCTCTCCGAACAGCAAGCTGTCGAACAGGTCGTCGCTCCAACACAAGACGCGACACATGCGTCTCCTGACCAGATAATAGTGGCTGCTCCATCTGATTGTACAAATAGTAAAACAATAATTTCATGTTAGTCATCACATTTATCATTTAAGGTATGAAATTTATCATGTAATGTATGAAAGAAGTGTGTAAGTAATTTAGGATATGTTCAATATATAACGGAATTTATGATATGTTCAACATATAAAGTTGATGATATATTCACTTTGGATGATTTCAAAATTCAACGATGACATTGGATTTTGAAAGATGTCGACGTCACAATAATTGACCAAAATTATTAAAGGAATTAATGATATGTTCAACATATAAAGTTTTGGATTGATTCTCCAACTCAATATGCTCAGTCAACATCATTTAGAAGGAATATGAAAAACCCTTTGATCCATATACGGTTGACATGAAAAAACATCCTCCTTCTGCATCATAGCTTTAGTCGACCCAGTAAAAACCCAACTGTCACATATTCAAGACCTCCGAATGAATATATGACAGTTGGTTCTTCACTGGGTCAACTAAAGAGGGGAAATGCAAATGTTGCAGAATGAATGAATGTTTTTTTTGGAGAAAACCCATTCTCATGGTTGAAAATGAGGGGCATACTGTTTTAATAATTTTCAAGAATATCAATTATTTATGTTCATCATTCTATTTAAATATTATAAAGAAATGGATGAGAGGGGCATAATGTTTGAATATCTTTATTTGTCATTTTCTAGGCTAGTAGTCTCATATTCTGTTATATCCTCAATTTATTCTTCACTATTATTCACTCTAGAAAATTCTCAGATTTTGTTAAATTCTCGATCATATATTTTATATATTTTAAAATTTCTTGTTATTTCTCTAAAACAACAACCACTTATTTAAATGATGATGATATATTCACTATGAATGCTTTCAAAACTCATCGATGGAAAAATATTTATTACATGTACAATATGTTTACATTAACTAATGGAGTACAAAAATAATTTTAACCATTAGATGATTGCCCTATGTGTCTAGGGCAACGCGTCTTCATATGACCCTCCTGGCGGCATATGCTGCACCTTCGTCCAGGTTCCTGTTCAGTAGGACAATCCATCTCATTCCGAATACGAGTCGAATTTGGCCTCCATTTAGGTCGAAGTCTACTGATGTTCGGTAGAAGCATGGGTGTGTCATCAGAGAGCTGAAAATTCTGATATTCTCTGATTGGCATCCAGGGAGTATTGTAGCATGAGTTGATACTGTCAAGTCGATAAACTGGATCAATAAACTGCTCCCAAGATACGTGTACGTAACCACAGGCTGCAATCACATGGCCACAAGTATATCTCAATGCTTGAAACTTTCCACATTCACATTAACGCTTCTCTAGTAAAACAATTCGGATCTGACCATTGCTACAAGCCACAACATCACCGGGCTGAGCGACCTCAAATCGTTGCTCTGGACGATTAAATGCGGTGACACGATAAGTTGCAGCTTCCTGAAGAACTGTATCTAAATCGTGTTGGAAATGGTGTCCATAACGCATCCCTCTGTTCAATCCCTCTTCAGCTTGCTTTCCTCGTTCCAGAAAATACTTGACACTACGATAGAAGGTCTCTTGTACCAAACCTACAATTTAGATTTAAGTCATTATACTAATAGTATATTATAATTATGTTTTTCTGATCAACATATAATTAACTATTCATATTTACCTGTGATTGGTAATTTTCGAACTCCCTTGAAAACCCCATTTATGCATTCTACGATGTTGGTAGTCATATGACCATATCTCCTCCCATCATCATATGCCAACAACCATTTCTGTTTTGGAATTTGCATCATATAATCATAAACTTCCGGATTAACTCTTTGAATATCTTGAAGACGCTCCTCCATTCTTTGTTGTTGAGTCTCATATTCTATCAAACAAGAAAAAATCTGAACAAATAATGATCATAACTATGATAGGATTTGTTAATACAAAAAATGATTTTAATACCAATTTTCAAGATTGCTTTCTTCATCGACTCATTCTTGAATCTCTTTCGTAAATTGCTAGCAATGTGTCGAATACAGTATCGATGATGAGCATAAGGTGGTCTCCATGAAAGTCCCTCAGATTGTACTGCCTCTTTGATTGCACGGTGATGATCTGAGATAAGGAAAATCCCTTCCTCGCCCGTAACAAACTCACGAAAACATGCGAGAAACCAACTCCATGACGAGAAGTTCTCTTTCTCCACAATTGAAAATGCCAAAGGTAGAGGGGCTCTATTTCCATCTTGTGTGGCAGCAATCAATAAAGTTCATGTATACTTTCCATACAGAAATGTGCCATCTATTTGTATAAACTGTTTGCAATTCCTAAAAGCAGTCACACATGGTAAAAATGTCCAAAACAATCTATCAAAAACAACCATTGACTGGTCAACTTGGTTGTATTGGTTAACATATTCAATAGTATTTAACCGATAGATCACTTGATTGTTGTGGCGTAAAAGCTCCAGAAGTTGTGGTAAAACTCGATAAGATTCATCCCAATCACCATACACCTTCACAATAGCCTTTTGACGTGCTTCCCATGCCTTCCAATATGAGATTTGATACCCAAAAAGTTGTTTGATTTGCTCCATCACAAGAACAACAGGAACATCTTGACAAGCTCTAATCATTTCAACAATAACTGTTGAAACAAAGTCAACATCTAATGAAGAATGTTCTTGTGACAAGCTTGGGTTCACACATGTGTGTGGAGTAAATCTTGTGATGCGCCAGCTGTGAAAAGTGTTATCAATTATAGATTGCATAGGCATTTGACAGTTCGAATCATATCTGTCGCAACGGATCAAATAATAAGATCTTTTCGACTCTTCTACAACATAAGAGTAATTTCTATCAATGTGATATTGTTTTATCAAATTTTTCATTGCATCTTTACTGTCAAACTCTCTTCCAATATACAGAACACCTTCATCTGCCACTCGATCTGTGCCTCCAATAATTCCTGGAAATTCTGAAGTAGGAGTAATAACTGACTAATTGAATTCTGGCAAGCGATTCATGCCTTCCGTCGACCATGAACTCAATGGTGGGGGGTGGTTCAACGGTCGGTTAAACCTCACATGAGTAGGCACTGATTTTTCTTCCACATGCGCTTCCTCTTCATATTCAGCTTCCTCTTCATCTTCTTCTTCTAAATTGTCATCTTCCTCAAAATTATCAACCAACGCATCTATAGTATGTGGGGGACTATCTATTGAAAATGTGGCCGAGGGAAATGATGGTACAAATGCTGATGGAACTTCTTGATGTGTTCTAAAAGGAACATATGACATTGTCTTGTGAAATTGTGATGACCCAACTTCCAATGTCGATGGGATCTCCATTGTATGTATGGTCACATGCAACTCCATCATTTGATTGGCACGTAGAAACTTAACCAATGACAGTACGTATTCCCATTTTTCATCATCAGTTATCGGATAGGCCACATGCCAAAATCTATCAACATATTGTAGATGTCTGTATATGATAGATTCTATCGCTTGGTTACTTGTCAGTTTCAACTTTCGATGAATTTTCCTTTGAAGAGTTCCCAAAGTTGTACAGCCTCCAAGCATTACAACAGCTTCTGGTTGTATACTATAACTACATCCTTGTTCCGTCTCAATTATTTGTCTGTTGAAATAAATATAAGAATCCATCTTTTTTATCTAAAATAAACCTTCGTTATTAATCACATATGATCAAACAATCTAATTATGTCTGCATGCTTTTAGAATTTATGTAATTTATGTTGGAATCCTAGTCCCTCCACCAAATCAATATGTTCAAACCATATTTATGTGTAACTCACTTTACACAACCCACAAGTTTGTGTTATTTACCCAAAAATAGTAAGTCAAACATATTCATAAATATCCACATCCATCATATGGATGAGGTACATGAACATGTCATGTAAAAGCATAGGGTTATCTGAACTTGAAAAACTCAACATGAATAAGCCCGAAGCGACAGATAGCCAACCCCATTTACTTTCCTAGACAAGGAAAGCCTCCAAGAAAGTAGGTGGTCTGACCCAAAGCCCCTCTATCCGGGGATACTTTACTCAATAAAGAATTTCAGTTCATGACAACTCTAACACTTAATATGTAAAAATATATTAAACTACTAAATTCAAGTTCATAACTACAATTACAAACCGCGGTCAAGGTAGATGACAAACTAAATAAATTATCATACTTAGAATGGAATTCAAATATATATTATATAAACAATTCTTATTATAACTACTTTTCTAATTACTGTAACTACTTTGCTAATTACTGTAACTACTTCATTATTAACTGTAACTACTTTGCTAATTACTGTAACTACTTCTCTATTTATACTTCATTACTTAACTAATAAGATTTCATTAATTAACTAATTAGATTTCATTAACTAAGTAGATTTAATTAACTACCTACTTAAATTTTGTAAATTACCTAATTAGTGTTCATTAATTTACTAATTAAAATTACATAATTAACTAATTAGAATTGATTGCTTAAGTTGAAATATAATTGATTATTTAAGTTGAATTAGCTAATTATAAATCATTAAGTAGCTAATTAGAAGTCATTATGTAGCTAATTAGAAGTCATTATGTAGCTAATTATAAGTCATTAAGTAGCTAATTACAATTAATGAACTCCCTAATTACAATTAATTTACTCCCTAATTACAATTAATGAACTCCCTAATTAAAATTAATTTACTCACTAATTACAATTAATTAACTCCCTAATTACAATTAATTAACTCTCTAATTACAATTAATTAACTCCCTAATTACAATTAATTAACTCCCTAATTACAATTAATTAACTCCCTAATTACAATTAATTAACTCCCTGATTACAGTTAATTAACTCCCTAATTACAGTTAATTAACTCCCTAATTACAGTTCATTAACTACCTAATTACATTTCATTAACTACCTAATTACAGTTCATTAACTCCCTAATTACATTTCATTAACTCCCTAATTACATTTCATTAACTCCCTAATTACATTTCATTAACTCCCTAATTACAGTTCATTAACTCCCTAATTACAGTTCATTAACTCCTTAATTACAATTAATTAACTCCCTAATTACAATTCATTAATGAGCTAATTACAATTAATTCACCAGCTAATTAAAATTAATTAACCAGCTTATCACAATTAATTAACCAGCTAATTAAAATTAATTAACCAGCTAATTACAATTAATTAACTCACTAATTACAATTAATTAACTCACTATTTACAATTAATTAACTCACTAATTACAATTAATTAACTCACTAATTACAATTAATTAACTCACTAATTAGAAATCATTAAGTAGCTAATTATAATTAATTAACTAGCAAATGAGAAATCACTAATTACAAATCATTAATTCACTAATTACAAATCATTAATTCACTAATTACAAATCATTAATTCACTAATTACAAATCATTAATTCACTAATTACAAATCATTAATTCACTAATTACAAATCATTAATTCACTAATTACACACCATTAATTCACTAATTACACATCATTAATTCACTATTTATAATTAATTAATTCACTAATTTTAATTAATTACTTCCCTAATTATAATTAAAAATCATTAATTCACTAATTAAAAATCATTAATTCAGTAATAAGAATTAATTAATACACTAATTAGAATTAATTAATACACTAATTAGAATTAATTAATTGACTAATTAGAATTAATTAATTCACTAATTAGATTTAATTAATTCACTAATTCGAAATCACTAATTACCTAATTAGAAATCATTAATTAACTAATTAGAAATCATTAATTACTAATTAGAAATCATTACTTCACTAATTAGAAATCATTACTTCACTAATTATAATTACTTAATTTACTAATTATAATTACTTAATTAACTAATTACGAATCATTAATTGACTAATTGCAAATCATTAATTGACTAATTAAAAATCATTAATTGACTAATTACAAATCATTAATTAACTAATTAGAATTAACTAATTAATAATTACAATTAAATAATTACTAATTACAATTAAATAATTACTAATTACAATTAACTAATTACTAATTAAAATTAACTTATTACTAATTACAATTAACTAATTACAATTAAGTAACTACTAATTACATTTAACTAATTACATTTACCTAATTACATTTAACTAATTACAATTAACTAATTACAATTACTTAACTACTTCCTATTAATTAACTAATTAAAATTGATTAATTAACTAATTATTATAATTAATTATTACACTAATTCTATAAAGTAAACAAATAAATTAATAAAAAATTTCAATAATCTAATTACATTAACTAAACAATTAAATAAACAATTTAAAATATTAAACAAATGTAAATAAAAACTTACCTCGAATTTGCAGAACATCGAATCCCCAAAAAACTCCTCGGTTGGATGAGAATGAGGATGTGGGAGAGGGGTTGGATGAGGATGAGGGAGAGGGGGAGGATGAGGGAGAGGGGATGAAGAGAGTGAAGAAGGAGAAAGAGGAGGGGAGTGGAGTGGAGGGAATGAGGAGAGGAGGAGGGGGGAGAGGGGTTTTATAGGGGTGGGGAAAGATCAGCACCACTTGAAGTGGCGCTGATAGGCATATGGATAAGGGATCAACGCCACTTGAAGTGGCGCTGATCCCTTAGGGATAAAACGATCAGAGGCACTTCAAGTGGTGCTGATGCATAATTACCCGTTTCCCGGTTAGTGCCACATGAAGTGGCGCTATGGCGTTTTTTGCCATTAGCGCCACCTGAAGTGGCGCTAGAGTGACCCATTTTCTTAAATAAGAAAATGGGTAACCCATTTTGATAAAAAAAACAATGCCCCCCAATGGAAAATTTCGCCCACCGATGTCCTGGCCGCCCCAAGCTAGAACCCTCACTGGACCTCCGCTTCCTACAGACCGCCGCCGAGTGCCCATGGAGGCCATACGCTAGGCAGAACCTAGGCGGGGATTGAAACCGGAGCCTTTGCCACCACTGACGGCCATCAACGAACCTTAAAAGCAACCGCTCTGGAAGCTTCACTGATAGATCCATCTCCACACAAACCCTCGCGTACACCGTAGATCGGAAACAAGCAGTGTCCTCATCAGCGCAAAGAAACAAACCCAAGGAGTCACCAATGGTTTTCAAAATCGACGGGTTAAAAAAAGTAAGTGGGAGACCAGGCATGCGAACCCAGATGGCCGCCGAGGGGGTTTCACGGCCAAAATGGAGATCCTAAGACCAGTGGGAAAGATAGAATCACCACGAGCCGCACCAGCGATCCTCCCTATCCCAATCCAACTCAAAGTTGGCAAAAGAGGAGCACTGAATGTTAAATGCAACCCTAGAGAGCTCAGAAACATCCACTGGATAACGGAGCCCCCATGAGTCTATGAAGGATCGAAAGTAGCTCGGATGAGGTTTGTTGAAGCCAAACCGAGCAATCAAGATGAGGTCATGAAAGGACAAAGTGCCCTAAATCTCTTTAGCGGAAAGGTCCACCATAGAGAGACCATCCTCCTTGCATGCAGGGCAGGGGGAAATCTCAATCGGAGGGGCTCGGAGGGACCCCGGAGGAGCGACATCCCCCACCGGAGCCTGAGGTAACTGCTTCCCACAGAGAGCGTCTTTGAAAGATAACCCCAAGGCACCCACCTTCGCCCCAACCTCCCTATGATTGGAAGGTGAGACTGCCACACTGTCGGCCTCACGAGCAGGGATGAGAGCAGGAGCAATCAGAGCACCACCGGACTCGCAAGCAAGAACGGGAACCAGAGCAGGAGTAGGGGCGAGCGCCATAGATTGTCCTCTCAAAATTATAACTCAACCTCACTCGTATCCTCTCATACATAAATAATCGATGGAATTATTCAGTGAATACAACCATTAAATTTCAATGATAGGATGATATGGATCTATCAGCATTATTTAGAGATCCCCAATTGACTGATGTCACCCCAGTATCAGCTTACAACCTTGTTATATATCAAAAAAACTCGACTGACCTCTAACTATAATAATAAAAACTATGGGATATGAAAGCCTCTCCACCATAGGTCTGAAGCCCAAATATAATATAGGTGGAATAAAGTATTATGATTCCACATATTCAAATAAATCAAAATAAAGAGTAAAGTATAATCTTATATTACCTCACATAATCATTATCTCATTTAATGATGGAAGATCAGTTGCATGAAACTATTATTGTCCAACATTTTGACCTAACTGGACCTACTCGTTACCCCTTAAACAATTACTCTAAACACTATTTACTTAAGGGAAAGAGAAAATATAGGGATAACCTCTCCTAAATTCACCCCTCTAAATGGAACATATTCGTGTCAACCGTTCTACTGATAATGGATTTATGGGATTTTTCTATTAGGATAAAAGAGAACTTGACCTCCCATATCACGATATGGAAAAAGAATGACTAGGTAATTATATAGATAGTTAATATGACCAAAATAAATAAATCATATTGGTATAGATATCTTGGTGGATACCTGAGAACATTTGGATCTATAGAGACATGAAGAAGGAAACTACTGAAATCAAATCCTAGATAGTTAGATCCGGGACTTACCTTGACTTGTCTGATCCTATGCCAATAAAATTTCTCCTTAATGAGATTTTATGAATTCATTATATATATTTTCTTATCAATTTATACATCTTATCTTTATCACATCCTTGTTTTATACTTCAAAATATACACAAAATGTAAATTGACTGAGTGTATATGGGAAATCTAGGAAAGGTCACCTATAAAAACTATTCTCCAGACACATAATTAAGAAAAAATCATGGGAAAATAAAATAATGTCTTTGAAGTTAATCTCATTATCCCGCATGTTCAGGCTCCCCTTATAAGGGCAGGGAAAATCATACCTCTTCACTTCCTTCATGATTGATGATAGGAAGTGTGTATGAAACTTTCTCTGGATATTATCAAACCCCTTTCCCCATACTTCTTCCCAATATATAAAATCCATCATTAGAATAATACAACAAATCTCTATAAAATTGCTAGCAGAACTCAATATGAATCCCAGACTTAGATCAAACTGAATTAAATCTCATGTTACTCTAACCTGAATTTTTTCTCCAAATTAAGCACACTTACCCTCATCCTTTCCCATAATCACAAGTTGTAACTCACATAGAAACTTCTTATAATGATCACCATCTTTAGTTTGTTCTATCATTTTATTTTCAATCAGAATATCTAACTTCACAAATATAACCTGAACCACACATGAATTAAAGAGGTTATATATATCTATAAATAGGGAAGAAACATCTTAACCCCAATATCATGAAAATTATTTAAGTACCATTTAATTAGATTCAATTTAATTTCCCCAGTGTCACCCCAATTCAAACACAAGTGAAAATGTATAACTCATGTACCTCTATACGATCTATACCCTATAATTGGAATTATCTCACTTATGGTTCTATGTGTGCTTATGTTCCTCACATTAGATAATAGGGGGACATAATCACCTATATCCTTGTCAATCTCCCATCACATATCCCATAATAGATTCAATTAACATTGTTTCCTTATTGGTTCCATGCATTATTTACTATTGTATAACTTGAAATTACATCCTATATCTCATTTGTATCTTTAATACAAATTGTTCACAACCATCCCCCACTGGGAACCCCTCCCAAGACAATAATTAAGATGAGAGTGACCATCTTGGGCCCACCATTTATAAGCCTTGGGTTTCGAACCAACATTGTGGGTATAAAACAAAAAAAGTTGTTGAATTACCCATATATATATATATAATATAATAAATACACAACAAATACCATAATAAAAAATAAAACTAATATCACCTAATTAAATAAAAAACATGAATATTTATACAACTATAAGTATTTAAAATGAATACCAAAATAAAACTACTATGGAAAAAACTAAAATCATTAATCAATGTTCTGAAAAAGTATGTTCCATATATATATTCAAACATTACCTAGAATCCTAAAAAATAGTTTACATATATAAGGGTGAGAGAAAATGTATACATAGAAGGATAGTCTTGATGATCACTCATGAATGTGAGAAAGGAAAAAAATGTTTCTTTTGTGAATAAATAATAGAAATTACATTTACCTTTTCGGTCAACTACCGCCCAACCTCACCAAGGTACACTCCACATATATTGCATTCAAGTGTAACAAAATTTTATCTAGGAATATATAAAATCATGCACCTCACAGCACTTGAAAAATATTATTTCACTCTCACACCCTAAAAAAACCATTCCATCACTCTCATCCCTTTTATATTTATAAAATTGCACCAATCATGCCACAACCAATGTTTGTTAAAACTGTATCCCTTCCATACCCAAACCGTGCATAGTTTAAAATTATCATTGGAACTAGTAACAACCAACTATAACTATAAACACTTCCATATATACTTTATCAAAATCTCAACCACACATCATATATCCAATATTATATGGTATCAAATATGATGAACATCATCCTTGTTCCCTCCTACCATACATGAACACATACACATATATATATATACGAAATCATTATGACACACCATCAAATCAATCACACTGGAAAACTATATCCATCATATCCTTAATATGCCCATAAGAGAGATCATGAAAGTAGGAGTAGTAAGTTATAAATTTTATATCCAACCATGATGTTAGGGAAAACTCCTAGATCCCAAAGCATTTAAGCATCAATAAGGTTATTTGACACGGGTCGGGTGCATATGAAGTCACAATAAAATAAAATTTTTATATAAGAACACATAATCCCAATAAAAAAAGGGTTCACCTCAAAATATAACTTTAAACTCGAATAACCATCACCAAATTCTCAAAACCCTTCCATTATTGAGTTTTTCCTCATTTAGATCACCAACAAATCCACATTCCCACAAAAAAATACCAAAAAAATCCCATGGTGTCAATTTTAAACACATCATTTGAATATTATATATTTTCTATTTTATATCCATATTTATTTCATTATGTCATTCAATTACATATTTAATGTCAACCCTATATTTTAGAAACAAAAACCTTTATTTACTACTATTATAAGTTCATTTTAGGTATTTGAAACTCATTTATAACCATAGTGCATATCGGACTACCCTACACCCATTATCAAGTTCATTATTATCTAAAACATTCATTCATAACCAATAAACTATATAAAAATCAACACATCACACAACAAACAACCAAATTATACCTGACAAAACTCATGTTTGAATCCACCAAAATAACCACCAAAAACATCTTCTTGTCACACAATAACCCATCTATTCCATTGCACCTTAAAAATAGTACCTCCTATTCCAATAATGAAAACCCATTCATAGCACAAAAATCTATGACAACAACCACAAAAACATCCCTAACAAATAGAACACATCATGCCCCCCCGGCACATAAGGGTAATAAGATTAATATCATAATCATTAATCCAACTAACGACACACAATCTACAATTCCAGCAATACTGAACATATATTATTCCATTTTTAAGACGTTTCATCACATTAAATTGACACCTCATGCATATGTAACAAAACTATAATACCAAATTCCACAAAATTTTTTAATTTTCGTGTATACATGATTAACCTTCTATGAAGGGTGACTCCATCATTTAATCCATGGTAACAACATAAAAAATATCCCAATAGCAAAAAATATCAATAATAGAATTGGGAAGCCAATAATTACATAAGAAAAATCATAGAACCATGTAAGAAAATGGGGTTTACCGCTTTCCCATAAATTTCCTCATAGTCAGATTCATTATATTTATTAATCCAATTCATATTATCCAACCCATAAAATAATGAACATGAAATTTACACAATTTACATATAATTAAGAATATTTCTCAAAGAACCTACCTAAATTGATGTTTCTTCATCATTTTATAAATGAAAGGAAAGGATTGGTTGATCAAATGAGAAGGATCACATAAAGGAAGCCTCAGTAATATTTATTAAAGAAATTCCTTATCCAAACCATGGCACAAAATCCCCTAAAATAAGACAGTAATTCTTACACAAATTGATATGAAGGGAACACATAGAGATATCCAATAATAATAGAGTTGTAACCTCAACTCAAACCACAATCAAATGGACTCTTGACATCGAGGGCCAACACCAAACAATAGGATTCCAAGGGTACTTATATTTTCACCTCAGGTCACCCATATTTTGGATGAATCAAGGGAAATTGAATAATTTATACTAAATTCCATATACATATATATATTTGTGTGTGTGTGTGTACTAAAACTAAATTTTCATGATGCGATAGACCATGATCGTGCTTCAATAAGATTAATTCCACTAAAACCCTAGAAATTACACCATGATTATCCAATATATATCCACTCTTCAACTCGATCAACATACATAAATATAGTATGACTGAGGAAGATTTTTTCCATTACCAAACTACCATGGAATAACATCACTCAAAATAAAAACATGATATCTGTGACCTTTTTATATAATATAAAATTCTATGCTATGACTTTGACCAGGGAAAATATCAAAAATATACCTCCTAGGATCCATTGTAGGACATTAATGGCTACACTATAAAGAATTTCCATAGAATATCTCACAACCTCTCCAAGGAACATCAAATTGTGAAAAATCCTCACATATCATGACCAATAATTTAGCTATGGAAACTCCATAAGAAGCATGTAAGTTTCATAATAGTCAAACAAGTTTCATATGAGTCATAGGAAACTCTATAAGACTCATTAAAATATCTCTAGTTGTCTCACATTTCCAAAATCCTCCTTAAAATCCTTGACATCATGATGAACTTCTATCGCATCATGAACTATTACTTGAAAAACCGAGATCCACTATAGAATACTCTTCATGTCATGTCATAAACATCCATTTCATGACAAAATTCACCCAGAAAAAAGATCAACTCCAACAATACCTATCTTCCTCCACCCTTATATAAAATTCATCAAACATTTGAATCATAAAAAATGACAATCCAAAAATAACAAGTCCATTATAGAATGCTATTTAAAATAAGTCATTTAAACAATTTATAGAATAAATATATTTATTCCATAGATAATAATTTTAAATTCATGAATAACTTACAAGTATAGAGTAATGTAAATAAATGAAAAATTCATAAATTTAGATGTGATATATAAATTTATCAATGTTTCATACGAAATGCATTATCCACATGTTATAATTGAAAATTACTTCTGAAAATTACATAAATAAATAAAAAATAACATTTGAGGGTTATTTAATTTCGAACATTTTTATATTATCACTTTACATGGTCTTCAACATACAGTTTGTTGTATTTAAAATATATGATATTTATGGAGATATAAATCCCATATATCCCATTTGAATATATTAAAAATTATATATATAATTTAAATTTTGAATAAATATACCAAATTTCTTTGGGATTGGTTTACATAAATTTACAAATACGGAACATTAATATAAAATATTTTATGTTATTATTTATGAACATTTGATAAATTAGTATAAACATCATTATATTTTGAAATTTCATTCAATTTCAAAATTCATTATAGGTTACCTGTTAATTTTAATAATATAATTTTATATTAAAATAATTATTTAATAACATATAAAATATGAATTTCAATATTAAAATTTAATATTAAATATATTTAATTATTCAATATAAACATAATATTTAGTAGTAAATTATAAACATTTTATAACTAAAAACTTTTGGATAAATATTTTATCAATTAAATAAATGTCTCAAAATATTGTTTTTTATAATTTATGAAAAAATTAAAATTTATAAATTTTCTATTTAAATGAATAAATTAACAGTTAAATTATTTCGATTTATTCATAAATTATAATATACTAAATATTGTATCATTAGTAACACCATTAATATCACTAGTTATGATTGAGACATGTTATCTTTACAACATTGTACTCTATTTTATAATACAAGGATTATTTGAAAAAGTAGTTTTATATAGTATGATATCCCATGTCCTATATTTTGAAAAAAATGAAAATCAAAGGATTGTAATAATGCCAATACGCATGATGTTTTATATTTTATTGGGATACTGAATAGTAGTTCATGATATCCTGTATTTTAATTCATCATATTGGGATAAATAATAATCTAACAACTCAAATTGATCAATTCCACATCATCACATACAATATCTCATGTACAAAAATATGGAATACCTATTCTTCATTAAGAATATTATTTCCAAATAAAAGGGTAATGGATTGAATATGATAACACTATTAGGCTTCTAAAGTGATGAATAACATTTATCCAAGTTGAATAAAGAATTTAAAACCCTCAAAAACACCCATGATCATCCATTCACATAAAATGAAAATACATAAACCATAAATAACGAATATAACTTTCCATTGAAAAATAATATCTCAATTTTATTTTTTCTTCTCTATGTTTAATAAAGATCACTATGAAATAGTCAATGGATTCCTTCCCCATAGAGTATCAATGGGTTTCACAAATCAATCAATGATTTGAATGAATTTACCTCAAATGATGTTCTTCTAGAACCTTAATTAATTGTAGGAAATAAAATGGTATTTCATATTGTTTTTTTATTATACTATGTCAAAAATATACTCATATTCCCAAAACTATGATATAGGTCACTAATATAGACCTGGTGGTCTCTAACCTCATATTTAAACATTTCATTAATGATAGGGTGGTAACAATCAATTTTAAATGTTTTCTAATGTTATATAAATTTAATATCAAATATCACATAAATTATTTTTTAACCCTTCATGATTGAATAAATAAATGAAATATTTTATCAATGAAAATCATACCATACAATTGCATATATTTTATATATATAATGTAATATTTAGGGTATGTCCATTTTACAAATTCCTAATTTAAAGTGACACATGAACTCAACCATGCCTCCCTGTATGTTAGATGCATATAAACAATGAAAAATTTAAAAGGACAATAAGTAGGGTAACTATACTCTCAGGTAACAATATAAATAATTTAAATTTATAGTAATAAAAACATAAAATGACATAAATGTATTTACAAGGGTTATTCAGATCAAAATTAACCTTATATACTCTAAAAATGTGGTATACAATAATATCCTTTTAGAATACAAGAAAAATATGGTGACCCTTTGGCAAACCATATATGAGGTAGAGTAAAATAACATGAAAATCATATTATTTTAAAAATGGTTCCTAAATCGCTACCCCGTCCAATTTCTTCACACCTCACATTCTTTGCTAGCTCATTAACCCAAATATGAGCTATATCTATTCCAATTCCCACAACTATGAAGTATGGTTTGGTAGTAGGGTTCCTGATCATGTTCTGAGTAAAAGTCAATAGGCCACCATAAATTTTGTCCCTGAGAAAATTAAATCAATACCAATGGATGATCAATATAAAGTTATATTAAAGTAAGTAATAACAAATAACATAATAATTTATGGAATGACTCTTATCCGGGCCACATGTGACAATACATACTTTATATAGTTCCATAATGGGATGATATAACCATGATATAAACACACATTGAGGATAAACGATGTATTTCACCTTGTATTGTATTTTAGGTGAAAGAATTATCATTGTATAATATCATCAACTAGGGAGAATGATCTATAATCATATCATGGAACTACAGTGAAAAACGCTTAACACATACCTAATAAATGTTGATTATTTATCTCCAACTCATACCTTGGTTGAATGTTATATCTCTATCCATCATGAAGGGTGCATGAGCTTCCACAAAAACATCCAAAAAATGAAGGATTTCTTGATGAATGTCACATCATCACAAAATAGTAAATTTGAATGATGAATTTATAGATGAATGTCTTATCACCATCAATTAATACCATTTGATCAACCATAATGACAACCTCTGAGTTTAATGATCCATCATTGAGTGAAAAACAAGGAGGTTGAACTTTCGAAACACAAAAACCATAGAAAACTATGTATTTATAATTTAAAATATTCCAATGATCCTATATGTATTAAATAAAATCACATATTGTCCATAAGAGGATGAATCACAATTAAAAGACAATATTAGGTCAATGATATACCATAATCATGTCATAGGTGGACTAACTTCCACCGATATAATTATCCCTTAAGATGGTACACCACTAAGATAACTTGTAACACCCTGAAATTTTATAAGAATCAAATTACATTCTATATCATATATTATAATAAATATTTATTATAGATTTCGTTACATGTGAATATGAGTTTCATCTATATCTTGAGTTATATGGAAGGCTAGGTCATATCGAACAAAAATATACTATTAACATTATTATTTAATATATCACCTAGATAATAGATTTGAGGGTAAGAGTAGAATTAAATAACTTATGAAAATATACAGTTTACACATATTTTTTATTTCTTTATTTATTGGAAATATAATAAGAAACATTTTAAAGTAATAAAAATATTTTTGAATGCAATTTTTTCAACAAAAAATGGATTACTATTGCTTTGAACATATAATTTATAATTGATTTTTACTACATTTAGAAAATAAGTTCTAAGAAATTCTCTTAATTTTGGAAATAATAATATCAATACAATCTTAGGGTGACTTTTTGTATTTTTTCTGAAATATTTTATTTAACAATGAATAGTGGAAAATACTAAATTTTAATTGAAAACTCCATTTTTATTTAAATTATATACACAGTTAAATCACATTTTAATTTGGTTTTATAAAAAATTAGTAAAATTTTTTATAGATTATTCAAATTTTGTTCATTTCAAAAGTTTTCATAATAAATTTTGATATTAAATTTTTGTTAACTTTTAGACAATTTCTGATTAAAAACTCACTTTTTCATCGCACCTATGGGATTAAATTTAAATTAGAATTTTCCAATTTTGTTAATTGAATATAAAAAAATGGATTCCATATTTGGAATCAGTGTAATGAATAATCAATAATAATTTTAACTAATTTTTTTTATCCTTATTAATAATTAAAATGGTAAAAATTATATGTCACATTTAAGGTAAAATGGATTTACTAAGGGTTAAAATTAGAAGATATGGGTTTAAAATTACATAAAAACTTTTAAAAACCCCATTGGATGACTATATTTAGACCCTATATCTTCTATTTTATATAATGGGTAAATTTGTTTGGAATTTTACTTGATAAAAACATGGGTATGATTTAATCATTTCAAAGAATTTCAAGTGCACCACTCACCTCACTTATAAAAGGCCTCCCCCATCACCCCATAACACCATAAAAATATTTAGGTTCATATAAGACCTAAAAAATTAATATAAAATTTTCCATAATCTCATCATATAATCCTTAGTTTGGGTAGGAAGATATCCTATGAATAGATTTGGCTCAAACCAAAGGAGTATGCCCTATATGAGGTAGCATTCTTCAATGAGTGTTTTTATTTTATTTATTTATCAACCTCATTAATTTATTATTAAAACATGATTATATAATAAAATATTAGTCATCAAAATAATGGTATATATTTACATTACTTTGATGAACTAACACCATATGCACTTCCATCAAATGGGTTACAGAATCATTATTTGTGCGTACGCGCGGATTACTACCTCATGAACTGATGTAAATCACACTTCCATTGCCTCTAATCATGGGGGTTATGATGAAGGATATAATAAATATATATTATATTTATAACATAATTATTATTATTCACTCATTATATCATATATAACATTTTTTACTTTATATTCTGTATGGGATACGATAACGTCGCTCATGTGTGGGGCGGACTACAACCTTGTGAAGTGATGTGATTCATCATTCACTAATGCATACATTGGAAGGTCATAATTTTAATTTTAATTATTATATTTGATATAAATTACATATATTTCATTATTAAAATATAATATATCGTTTTATTTTAAACATTGAAATATGATAATGTCGCTCATGTACGTGTGGTTTACCGTCCTCATGTCGCAATGTTACTCTTTTTTCATCATCACACAAAAAATATGATATATAAAAGTATATTTAAAGAAATAATATGGAATTTATTATATTATTATCATTATTTAATTATAAAATAGTAATTATATCCTTTACATAATGGGTAATGAAAATGGAAACGTTACTTATGCCTATGTATGACCTACTATCTCTAAGAATGCAACACGGACTATTTTTCATAACCATCAATCATGATTGGTTTTAAAAATTATAATTTATTTAAGAGTATTATATTATATACTATTATGGAGATGATATAATTATGTAATATTTTCAAAAATTGGATCTTTAATGGCCAAACATGCAGGACAAAATAAGGCAATTAACACCCGAAACAATGAAAATAATGAAAGAAATAAAAAAACCTGAATTGATATGTTATAAAAGAATCACATTGGATATTATAAATATTCATATGGATCTATTATAAGTTAATAAAATTTTTGAAACCAATATGTATGAGGTTAAATCATTTTCTACCAATGGAAGCGTGAGTTAAGTGATATATGCCTCATTTTTTTACATCTGTGAGGAACATGCCATATTCAACACCTATTTCCATTATGTGGTATGTATAATGACTATTAATTTATATTATTATTCATATATAGAAAACTATTTGAGTATAGATAACTATTTTAGGATATATCTTTCATCAGGTTTATAGTTTTGATGTTAACATGTCGGTAGGTGATTTCTTTACTCAGTTTCTATTAATGGGTTAAACATCAACTTCACTAATTATGTCATGTTATTATTATGTGTTTAATTCAATTTATTTATTTTTTGTTTTATATAAAATTAATTAATATGTATTTAAATTTGATACACATAATAAATTATTTGGTTATTCCATATTTCAATGATATGATCTTTTTTTGGGAATTTTTATCAATTTTCCTTCATTTAGTTGTCTGCCATATTCTGCCCTTAAGGTATTCTAGGAGGTGTATGTATAGCCCCTTTGAAATTTAATATCATGAATTTTTTAAAATATTTTTTACATTTAATTTAATTTTATCCTTTCTTGGGGATTAGGAAACAATTCTACCAAGGTGGTAAGATTTTTATGTTACAAGGGGTTGTTTAGGATTAAGTCTCTCATGTGAAAATATTATGATCTAAAAGTAAATAATTAAAATGAATTTTTTTACCCTATAGTTATTTTTTTAGAATACGAGTTTTCCCTTCATTCTCTTCTATTTATGTACTCAAAATTTCGAAAGATTGTTTTTTATGAAAAATGATGCTTATTTATCTCTTCGGTATAAAACAAATTTTCATCTAAAAACCATATTTTCTAAAAATGTTTTAATCATTATTCAAAAGATTTATAAATGTAATTTTTACCCATTTTTGACTTTTTTATAATTTTACTAAATTAATATTAATTTTATTTTCCAAACATTGACCAATTGGATTTTACCAAAAATGTGAAATAAATCTTTTTTTAACATGTATAACATGAATAGCATTTTTCATCGTCCTAAACATTATTTTCATTGAAGCTTCATTTATCGTATTTTACGGTTATAGTAAAATAAAAGGAGTTAAAAAAAATTTTAAATGATTTTTTCAAAATTAAAAGTATATTTTTATCAGGAAATGTTTCAAGTGATTTTTAAGCTTCATTTATATACCTCAAAGATTGTTTTGAAAGAAAATTATTATTGTAATATATTTTTGATATTTATCTTTTTTTAAGTATTTTTTCAAAATAAAATATTATTTTATCAAGATTTATTTAATGTTATTTCTATTAAAAATTTCAAAAACCATTTCCTTACATATTTCCCAATGGCGATACTTTGTATTGATACCATCCTCATTATTTTTCTGGATGGATTAATATTATTTCAATGAGATTATTATAGAACCCATTTATTTCCCATGGGTTAACCATGTTTCAAATATATTTTTATTCAAATAATTTATTTTCTATAATCTAAACATGATTTCATGTGATCGTTAAGGAACATGTTTTTTCAGACGTTAATCATGTTTCTAAGAGATTTAAGTGTAACCCATTTCTTATTCAAGGGTCAATCAAGTTATAAAAAAAGTAATGATTTTTTCTATGAGATTTATGGTCAAATTAAAGATATGGATACTTTATTCATGTAATATTTTATGTAATTATATATTAGGGGTGCACCCAGATAGAGTTATGTGAGCCCATCATAACTTTTATGATGACGCGGCCCAAATAGCATCGCCTAGACCCATTATAGATTATACCCTGGGGAGGCATAGACTGCACCAAGGGAGACCATTGTAGATTAAATTATGGGTTCTCCTAGATAGTGTACAAATTCATTGGGTAATGTACATTTTCATGAGTTTAAATAGGGATGGAGTCACCTAAGTGTTTTTTCCTATAGATTTAACTGGGATCTAATAATTTTCGAAATATGATTAACATGAGATATGAAGAAAAATGTTCCATGATACCAACATTTTTTTGTGAATATTGGTGAGGGTTATTAATGTTTCATATGATCAAGAGTGATATCACATGGATCATGAGAATTTATTTTAATGAATCCTTTGATTTACATATTTTCATATTTTATTTTCCATGTATGGATGGGTATGAGTTATTTTATTATTCTCAAATGCACTATAATTATTTCATTATACCCTTATGTGTTTCTTATGCTTATTGATGAAATCAAATTCATTACTCTTATTTTTACCCTTATTGGGATTTTGAGCTCACACATATTATGTTTAATTTTTTCTATGTTATTAATAAATGATGTTGAATGAATTATGTCTATAAGTATTTCAAATAGAAGATGATGATTGCCTAATATGGAATATGAAAATCTTGGTATAGTTGGAAATATATTAACTTGAATTCATAAGTATTGTTTGTATAAGTGTTTGTCCTAATTCACTAAAACTATAAACCTAAATGTACATTGGTAATGTAAGTGATCCAATATTTTCTTTTGATGTTATAAGTCTTTAATGGAGAAAATTGTGTCACCTCCATTGATATCAAAGGAAGGAATGTAAATATTATGATATTAGCACTGGACACAGGATTGTGGATTCTAGCCAATTAAAATTTCTATACAAGGTTGGATTAGATAACATCAGTGATTATTTTGTTATCATTTTAATTTATCTTAATAGTTATTGATACCAACATATTTCTATTAGATTAAGGATACTAATAATTTAAAAGTCCTATACAAAGTCATTGAGGTTTAATCTAATGAGATCATAAAGTGATTAATAAAATATTATGAGAAATTTTAGTAGATTAAAGAATATGTAAATATTTTGTTGTAAATGAAGTATGAATTTAATTTTTTTAGAAATAATATTCAAGGAACTGATAACCTTTAAGGTTTATATTAACATGTATATTGAGGTAATTTTTGGCAACACAAGTTTTAGACTATAGATAACCGTGGGATTGAAATGTGATTTTGTGAAAAAGTTATTAATGTTATTTCAAAACAAAATGTTTCCAAATTTTGATATTAAATCTCAATGTTATGAGATAAAATTTTCGTCTAACAAAATATTTAGTTTTTAGGTTTTTAGAAATTATTTATTTTGAACTTTGGGTATTACTATTAAATTTATGAGACTAATGGATAATTTCATCATATGAAGGTTTATTATTTTTTGGAATTATCTTACCATGTGATTAACATTATATTTTGTTAAATATTAAGGTATTTTTGGAAAATATTTTTATCCATTTTACGATTACATGATCCTTTAAATGTTTATTTTTAGTGCTTTTGGCATGAAAATTTCATCTAAATAATCATTATTTAGAGAAAAACATTATATTATCCTATAAATTATCTAAAGGATAAAATTATACTTCTTAATTAATTATTTTTTACTATGTATTCATTCTATATGATGAAATAATTCTACAGTATTAGGAAAAGTATCTTAAAACAAAAAAAAATTATCATATTACATTCATATTCTATTAATCAGATAGAATTTTAAGTCATTATAGTTTTTTAGTTTTAATTTACTTAAATTTCCAATGATCATTAAATTTTAAATGATAAATTTCCTATATAACTATAAATAATTATTTAAATTGTATTTCATTCACAAATAATTACCATCTTGCGTTATATTTAAGACCTGGTTTTATTAAAAAAAATATACAATAAATATTATTATTTAATATATTGCATATCCATTGGAATGGAGCGTATGAATAGAAATATAGAAATTAATAAAATATATAATTTACACATTTGTATTATTAATCTATTTATTATTAATAAAATAATAATCCTCTAAATGAAAAATAAATAGTTTCTGAAAAAAAATTGTTTTTTCTGAAAAAAGGATTTACTGCACTTTGTGTACAAAATTTAAAACTGATTTCTACCAATTTAAGAAAATTTATTTGATAAAATTTACAATATATTTAAAAATAAATATGAAAATTATTTTACAGGTGAATTTTTGGTATTTTTTTAAAAATAATTCATTTTTCAATAAATTATGAAATATACTAAATTTAACTTGGAAACTGCATTTTCATATAGATTATTTATAAAGATAAAATATATATTAACATTGTTTTAAAGTAAAACTATATCAGTTATATATATATTAATCCAATTTTTTTCATTGTATTAATTTTCATGTTGAATTTCTATATAAAAAATCTATACTCATTTGGACATTTTTACATTAAAAACCTGTTTTCTTGTTACATTTGAGGGATTAATTTCAAATAAATATATTCCACTTCTGTGAAATGATTTTTGAAAAATGGACTCCATATTTTAAATATTAATAATTTATAATTTATAATAAGTTAAAATGAAATATTAACCAATATTAATAGTGAAAACAATATAAATTATTTTCCATGGTTTAGGAAAAAATGATTTATCAGGGTTTAACTTGAAATATTGGGGTTTAAATGACCTAAAAACAATTCCAACAACCATTTTATGGAAATATTTAGTCATTAAGTTTTATATATTCTATAATGGAGAATTTTTTATTCTTTTTTATGATAAAAAATAGGTAGTATTATATCTTCTCAAAATATTACTTGTGTTCCACTCACCTCACTTTTTAAAGGCCACCCCCTCTCCTCTCCACACAACACATTAAAAGACTTTTTTAGAAAAACTACACAAATAAATAATTGTAACACCCCGATATTTTATGAAAAGTATTATTTTAATTTGATTGATGTATTGTGTTTTAAGCTACAACAATATTATCTTGTGCTATACGCAACACCGTATTAGCTTGCAGTATATGCAACACTATTCTTAGATTGGGTTAAACACAATTTCATGTTCGTTTGATAATAGTCATTCTACTCAACATTGAGTATATATATATATATATATTCAATGTATTATTGAAAAATGGTTGTATTATGTTATATGAAACATCAAAGGAGTCTTCCATAATACGCAACCCTAACTTGGCTTACATACACGCAATCACGACCTTCCTCGATAGCGTGTGTTGTACGCAATACCGGGTTTTACTAAACAACGATATATTATTATAATATTATTATAAACTAGCAGTTATGAATATTATTAACTAAATTTTTAATTTTATAACATTATTATTCATCTTACACATTTTCTAGAACATGGTATAAGAACAAAATAAATTTTTCAGGTAAAATAAGTATTTTTAATAAAATTTAGTTTTGCCGCCTTTTGATGGAGCACACACCATAAATCTTGTTTTTGACATGTATATAAGTTAAATTTTACAAAATAAACTTCTTTTTTTGAATCAGGGTATAAAAATTTACTTTGGATAAATTTTTCATATTATTCTGAAAACTTTCATATTTTAATGAATAGTAAAAGCACGCTATATTTTAATTAAAAACAACTTTTTTCATTGCAATATTTTATATAGTTAGATTATCTTTTTAAATGGTTTTAAATTGTAATTAGAATATATTTTTACCATTTAATACAATGTTGGTCATTGGAATTAATTTCACTTTCAAATTGGATATAAACAAATATCAATCTTTTGATAGTTATTGTTTCTTAAAAACACGAAATTTGTTTTGACGACGGGAATTAATTTTTTAAATTAATTAATGCAACTGATATGTTTTGAATTTGGTAAAATAGACATCATTTTTGAATTAATAATATCAAATATATCTTAGGCCTAATTTTTTGTATTTTTCTGGAAACATTCTTTTTTTGATGAATAGTGAAACCACTAAGTGGTAGTTAAAAAAAAGAATTTTTCATAAAACATAATTTTACCGCTTATGTGAGTGGAATTTCGAAAATACGGGAGACGCAGTTAATATCAAGGACTAAAATGTGGTTCAATGAGATAAAAATAACTTTTGGTGAATAGTATCTTTTTACTTTTTTACCACGGTTAAAAGTAAATAGGGTAATTAAGGGTAAAAATGATATTATTATTACCCAAAAACATGTAATAATTCTATTGGATAAGTGTAATGTGACCAAAAACAAACTTAGGAATTAAATATGACCATTTAGGTCTACTTGGATTAGATTTGGACATTTATTATTAATTTATTTAAATAAGGGTTAAAATAGTTAAAATCAAAGTTTTATAAGTAAATCATTTTTAATATGGGGTTATATATAAGATAAATTCGACAATAAATATTCATTATAAATATTAAAAGATATCCTACATAATGGTATTTTATTTATAAATTTTTAGACATTAAATAATTTAATTTATTTATGACACAAAGATGATGCAGTAATTATCTTATTAATAAAATATTGACATAATTGATGTTATAAATACCCAAATAAATGTAATTTGAGACTTTTTATGAATTAAACTAATTTTCTAGGTTAATAAGACATGTTATTATTGATTTAATAAACCCTTTTCAAACTAACCATTCTGTTATGATTTTCACAAAAATCAATTACCAAATAGTGTCAAAATTGACATAAAATAGTTTTTAAAAAAAATATTATATTATTAATTCTTATTTTATTCCTAAAAATCTAAGGTTCGGCAAAATGACTTAGATAAGGTTATATATTTTAATAATAAACAGCTTGGGGTTCGTTTGGCTTTTTATAGTATGTTTATTAACCTTATAGTGTAAGAAAACAAGAAGACACGGTAGAAGTAAAATTATTTAACTTAATGTTAAATCTAAATGATAAGGTTAAAATAGGAACCTAAACTTGTCTAAATTCTGTTGTATGATAGGATTTTAACCCATCCCAACATTATCTTCGAAATAAATAAATTTGGAGCTATTAAAAACCGAATATGACTTTATAATAAAATAATATTTTTAGTTTTTCCAAAGGTGCCCCTCCTCTCCCTTATAAAAGGGAACCTCCTCCCTCTCTTCCTCACATCACTTTGAGCCTTAAAGCTCGGCCAACCCCTGCCAAATTCTCTTGTCCACTTCCATAGAAACATTATAGAGGTTCTGTTCTTCTTCAAAGACCAATTTTAGTTCCCTAAGAGTAGGTCTCAAAAAGGCGCTTCAAAGAAGAGGTAATGTCCGTTACCGATTCTTTCAACTCTATTTATTCTTCCACTTCCTCTTCTTTAGTTGTTTCATTATGAAGTAATAACATCAGTATAACTCATATAATGAAATTTTATTATAATTATGAAGCAACACTATTTCACCATCTATCCATCCTATGGAAAACGAAATCACCATGCGTGCGTACGTACAGAATACTGTCTCCATGCCGTGGTGAAATCAGTTTTTCTACCAACACCTTACATGGATCGGTATAATGGTGTAAATAATAACTATATATAGTTTTTATAACATCATGCTGATTTTGATATATTATACCATCCACTCCAATTCTATTCAATGATTATGGGAACGATATCATCGCTCGTGCGTACCTACGGACTACCGTCTCCACGACGCGATAAGATTCATTCTCCATGTTAACCATACATGAATGATCATAAAGTTTATATAATGAATAATAATTAAATATATGAAATAAAAATGCTACTAGATTTATGTATATATATATGTATGACATCTATTTAGTTTCATTCAATTCAACAAGGAAACAAAAACAACGTTCATGCGTACGTACGGCCTACCGTCTCCATGAACGATGTATTTCATTCCTTTTATCGATCTATAATATATATATGTATATGATGAATATATATTATATATAAATCATGTTTTACATTCTAGAATTATGTAAATAATTATATAAGAAATAATATCAAGAACAACAAGTCGAAACACATACGATAAATGAAATGATTTTACCCAAAACGCTGCTTTAACATGGAATTTACAAAAGAATGGGTAATATAAAGTCATAAGTGAAACATATATGATATCATAACAATGAATATGATTCTGTAATAATTCAATGACATTATTTAAATCATTATACAGGAGTTTCGGATACGTATGAAGCATATCGGTCCTAAGGTAAGGGATAAATTTTCAATCTAATTTTTATCCGAGATTTCTTATACGTAAGTATTTACTGGGGTTACGTTTATCATCCATGACCATGTTTTCTAAAAATGTTTTCATAAAATGTTTACCATTATTCCATGAATTTTTAAATTCATTTTTACCCTTTATTGACTTTTTACCACATTGTATGAATGGAATCTTTCCTTCGGTTACCATATAAGGTACTTTTTGACTTTTCCGACAAAAGTACGAGGAGAATGTTATTTTTAACATATACAGTGTGAACGGATTTTGGCGGTTTCATAACGCCTCATTTTCAAGAAGCTTCCTCTACAATATTTCATGATTATTTTCAACAAAACCTTTATCTTTTAAAATTGCATGGAATTTTGTGAAAAGAAAATGATTTTAAAGAAGAAAGGATATTTTCCTCAAAACTTCATTTCAAGTGTTTTATCAAAACCATTTTACTTCTAAGATGAAATTATTTTCATATGTGTATGTTTAAAATATAATGTCTCTATGATTTACATGGTTTCACTTTTCTTATGATGAAATGATATCCATTTTTTTATATAGATTATGTTATGATGGGATGATGTTTATGAAACCCATTTTATTCTTTGAGTTATGATGACTGTTTTAAGTTTATTTTGTGGCACAAGTAAGAATGATTTCATTATGAGATGGGTGGGACCTATATCTCCCTCAAATGCATTGGGTAAATATGTATATCTCATGAGATAGACATGGCTGGAACGGTATGTTAATCCGGTTCAGTATTACAGGACTGAAACGAGGAGTGAACTCGATTCAGAAAGGGACTTTGTCCACTAAGATGGTCAAGGAAGCAATGCCTTGGCTACTATGGAAATCATTACATGTGATTAATGGTTTTACACAATTAAATGATTAATTCCCATTATATTTTATCATGATTAATGTTTCTTTATGATCTATGCCTTACGTACTTCCATGATTTATGTCATTGCTCAAGATTCTGATGTTTAAATATTTTGTTCATGTTTTGATGGTCAAATATATATGATTTTTTTTATTTTATCCATGTTTACCCTCAATGATCATTTGAGATCACCCTTTATATGTTTTCTTTTCCCCATGATATAAAGAAAAGGTTTTAGGTAAGAAAAAAAGGGGAAGATCTTAGGGGAGATGTTGAAGATCTTTCACCACGATTTGAAGATTATATTCCGAGTTTCCAAAGACACTAAACTATTACAATCCTTGTGTGTCTGTTTTTGTTATGTATTAAGTATTCCACTAAAGTAATGTAATGTCCATGTACATCAAGCTTCGGGTCTCTACAGTTGGTATCAGAGGAAAGGTTTAGTCAACCTTTGGAAACTAGGATGCGAAAATGTTAGTGATATCCCTAGAGATATTTATAAGGTATGTCTAAGGATGTCCCTAAGGATAAGTATATGAATAGGATATAGTCCTAATGCTATGGCAACGATCTTATAATTTATCCTAAGATGTTAGATATTGAGGGTACTCCCCCTTTACTATGTTGTTTTCTCTAGCATGATTTTTGCCTCTCACATAATTCTTTTTGTGTTTTAGTTAATGGAGGGAACCAGATGGTATTCGGTTAACATTGAATTCAATGGAAAAATTGGTGACAATGAGCAACAAAATTGTGTAATGTATAGAGAGAAAGATATTGTGATTATGCCGAATCAGTCATCGTGATATATGATTAACAAGGTGAAATTTAGTGGTATGCCTAATTCATAAAATAAGAGGAAGATATATCTTTATGCATGTTCGCATGTGGAGGAGTATAAAGAAAGGAATATTGAGATTTCTAAAGAAGAGAAGAAGAACCCTGAGGAATACCTCAAATGGAGGGGAAGATGTTATCTGTGTGGAGAAAAGGGTCATAGAGTGACAGACTATTATGGAGTTCAATGTCTTATTTGTAGAGAACATGGGCATTACCCAACTCAATGCCCTGACCTAAAAAGTTACTTCTAAATCAAGGAAGGAACTTTTCCAGGACAATCATTGAAGAGGATGGATTGATGTGTTTATGTATTGGTATTCAAGAATAATGTTGTTGAGGTACTTTTATGGTTTATTAGAATCTTTTTGTATTAGTCTATTGTGGGTTACGATAAATTTATGGTACCGGTAACCATGAAAAGTGATTCAAATATTTTGGAAAGAAGATGATATGCGCATAATGAAGGGATAAGAAGATAATGAGATGTTTTATTGTATTCATGAGCTCATGATTGATATAAGGACTAAGTGATATCATGGTTTGGGTATATAGAATTTTGAGGATTTTGTATGTGGAAAGTGTTAACTTTTAACTGCATTCATGTTTTCACTAAGGTTCAATGGGTATTCATTCTTCAAGAGAATACATGATTAAGGTATTCACATGTCTGTAATTTGACCAACAAGATATATCTTATGATATATGGGGGATAAATGATGGAATTCCCACGATTGTTATGTGACATTTCATGTAATCATTTTCTTTATACTATGAGCTTGGAACGAAGTATTTTAGATAAGCCTAAATATTGGAATGGACTATGTTGGAAATAAGTTAGTATTGTTTAAAGATAGAACTTTTTTCGATATTATTGATGGGATGTTATTGGAATGTAGTTTTTGAAAAAAGGACAACCTGCAGGACGGGCGACAACCCATCACGTCGGACAAGGCTGTGGGAATCGAACCCACAACCAAAGTGCGACTGACCTTTATCGCCTACCATTGGCCTATAGGAAGTCCCTGGTTAGTAGAAACTAGTTTTATTTTATTACGATGTATGATATATGAAGTATAAGTTCATTTTTGGAATCGTATACGATTAACCTCACCATTGATGGACTTATGTATTTTTGATAACTTTTGTAACCTTTTGTTAGAGATAGATGGAATGACCCATCATTCTATCACATGATCTACTAACACTTCACGAATGACAAATTCAACTTCATTTCGTTAAGAGATGAAGTGGAAATTGTCCAATGAATGACCAACGATGAGACTGTACCAAAATCACGAAATTATTTCTTATAATTCCAATTTCATCAAATTTAGGGAAATGATCTTGAAAAAAAAAATGTTGTCCTAGTGCCATTATATCTGATGAATCAGATGGTACCTTATATCATAACAATTCTATGGCTTTGTGATTGGTGGCTTTTTCATAGCCATGTTCTCTACCACTCTCCATCATAACTTGATGGTTATATTTTTCTTCCATATCCATATTTTCACCTATGTTCTCTTATTTGGAAACCCAGTGATGTGTTACATTGGGTAATTGTTACATTTCATACTTTAGTTTTTAAAATTAAGTTTTAGTATTCCTTTTTACGATGTGGGTTTCTATAAATTGTAAACGATTTATAACCCCGACGAATTTTGAGGGAGAAATTCATTTTAAGGGGGGTAGAATGTAACACCCAGATATTTTATAAAAAGTATTATTTTAATTTCATTGATGTCTTGTGTTGTAAGCTACAACAAGATTATCTTGTGCTATACGCAACACCGTATTAGCTTGCAGTATACGCAACACTATTCTTAGATTGTGTTACACACAATCTCATGTTGGTTTGATAATAGTAATTCTACTCAACATTGGGTGTGTATATATATATATATATTCAATGTATAATTAAAAAAATTGTTGGATTCTATTATATGAAACAACAACGGAATCTTGCACAACACGCATCCCTAACGTGGCTTACATTACACGCAATCGCGACCTTCCTCGATAGCGTGTGTTGTACGCAATACCCGGTTTTACTAAACAACAATATATTATTATAATATTATTATGATCTATCCGTTATGAATAGTATTAACTAAATTTTGAATTTTATAACATTATTATTCATTTTACACATTTTCTAGAACATGGTATAAGAACAAAATAAATTTTTCTGGTAAAATAAGTATTTTTCAAAAAAATGTAGTTTTGCTGCCTTTTGATGGCACACCCACCTTAAATCTTTTTTTTGACATTTCTATAAGTTCAATTTGACAAAATAAAATTCTTATTTGGAATCAAGGTATAAAACTTTACTTTGGATAAATTTTTCATATTATTCTGATAACTTTCATATTTTAATGAATAGTAAAAACACGCTATATTTTAATTAAAAACAACTTTTTTCATTGAAATAATTTATATGGTTAGATTATCTTTTTAATTGGTTTTAAAGTGAAATTAGAATATATTTTTATCATTTAATCCAATTTTGGTCATTGTAATTAATTTCACTTTGAAATTGGATATAAACAAGTATCAATCTTTTGATAGTTATTGTTTCTTAAAAACACGCGATTTGTTTTGACGATGAGATTTAATTTTCTAAATTAATTAATGAAACTGATATGTTTTGAATTTGGTAAAATAGACATCATTTTTGAATTCAAAAAATCAAATATATCTTAGGCCTAATTTTTGGTATTTTTCTGGAAACTTTCATTTTTTGATGAATAGTGAAACCACTAAGTGGTAGTTAAAAAACTGAATTTTTCATAAAACTTAATTTTACCACTTCTTTGAGTGGAATTTTGAAAATCCAAGAGACACGGTTAATATCAGGGACTAAAATGTGGTTCAATGAGATGAAAATATTTTTTGGTGAATAGTAACTTTTTACTTATTTTTACCACGGTTAAAAGTAAATAGGGTAATTAAGGGTAAAACTGATATTATTATTACCCAAACACATGTCATAATTCTATTGAAAAAGTGTAATTCGACCAAAAACAACCTTAGGAATAAAATATTACCATTTAGGTCCACTTGGATTAGATTAGGACATTTATTATTAATTTATTTAAAGAAGGGTTAAAAAGTTAAAATCAAAGTTTTATAAGTAAATAATTTTTAATATACGGTTATACATGAGATAAATTCAACTATAAATATTCATTAGAAATATAAAACTATATCCTACATAATGGTATTTTATTTATAATTTTTTAGACATTAAATAATTTAATTTACTTATGACACAAAGATGATGCAGTAATTATCTTATTAATAAAATATTTACATAATTGATGTTATAAATACCGAAATAAATGTAATTTGAGACTTTTTATGAATTAAACTAATTTTATAGGTTAATATGACATGTTAGTAGTGATTTAATTAACCCTTTTCGAACTAATCATTCTGTTATGATTTTCACAAAAATCAATTACCAAATAGTGTCAAAATTGACATAAAATAGTTTTTCAAAAAAATATTATATTATTAATTGTTATTTTATTTTTAAAAATATAAGGATAGGACAAATGACTTAGATAAGGTTATATATATTAATAATAAACAACTTGGGGTTCGTATGGCTTTTTATAGTAAGTTTATTAACCTTATAGTTTAAGAAAATAAGAAGACACGGTAAAAGTAAAATTATTTAACTTAATGTTAAATCTAATTGATAAGGTTAAAATAGGAACATAAACTTGTATAAATTCTATTAGATGAGAGGATTTCGACCCATACCCACATTAGATTCGAAATAAATTAATTTTGAGCTATTATAAACCGAATATGACTTTATAATAAAATAATATTTTTAGTTTTTCGAAAGGTGCCCCTCTCCTCCCTTATAAAAGGGCACCTCCTCCCTCTCTTCCTCACACCACGTTGAGCCTTCATGCTCGGCCAACCCCTGCCAAATTCTCTTCTCCAATTCCATAGAAACATCCTAGAGGTTCTGGTCTTCTTCAAAGACCAATTTTAGATCCCTAAGAGTAGGTCTCAAAGAGGCGCTTCAAAGAAGAGGTAATATCCGTTACCGATTCTTTCAACTCTATTTCTTCTTCCACTTATTCTTATTTAGTTGTTTCATTATGAAGTAATAACATCAGTATAACTCATATAATTATATTTTATTATAATTATGAAACAACACTATTTCACCATCTATCCATCCTACGGAAAACGAAATCACCACGCGTGCGTACGTACGGAATACTGCCTCCACGCCGTGGTGAAATCTGTTTTTCCACCAACACCTTACATGGATCGGTATAATGGTGTAAAGAATAACTATATATGGTTATTATAACATCATAATAATTTTTATATATTATACCATCCACTCCAATTCTATTCAATAATTATGGGAACGATATCATCGCTCGTGCGTACGTACAGACTACCGTCTCCACGACGCGATGAGATTTATTCTCCATGTTAACCATACATGAATGATCATAAAGTTTATGTAATGAATAATAATGAAATATATTAAATAACAATGCTACTGGATTTATGTATATATTTATGTATTTTATCTATTTAGTTTCATTCAATTCAATAAGGAAACGAAAACAGCGTTCATGCGTACGTACGGCCTACCGTCTCCATGAACGGTGTATTTCATTCCTTTTATCGATATATAATATATATATGTATATGATGAATATATATTATATATAAATCATGTTTCACATTACGGAATTATGTATATCAGGATATATGTAATAATATCAAGAACGACAAGTCGAAACACATACGATAAATGAAATGATTTTACCCAAAACGCTGCTTTAACAAGGAATTTACAAAAGAATGGGTAATATAAAGTCATAAATGAAACATATATGATATAATAAAAATGAATATAATTCTTTAATCCGTCAATGACATTATTTAAATCATTATACAGGAGGTTCGGATATGTACGAAGCATATCGGACCTAAGGTAAGGGATAAATTTTCAATCTCATTTTCATCCGAGATTGCTTATACGTAAGTATTTACTGGGGTTACGTTTATCATCCAGACCATGTTTTCTAAAAATGTTTTCATAAAATGATTACCATTATTCCATGAATTTTTAATGTCATTTTTACCCTTTATTGACTTTTTACCACATTGTACGAATGGAATATGTCCTTTGGTTACCATATAAGGTACTTTTTGACTTTTCCGACAAAAGTACGAGGAGAATGTTATTTTTAACTAATACGGCGTGAACGGATTTTTATGGTTTCATAACGCATCATTTTCAAGAAGCTTCCTCTACAATATTGCCTGATTATTTTCAAAAAAACCCTTATCTTTTAAAATTGCATGGAATTTTGTGAAAAGAAAATGATTTTAAAGAAGAAAGGATATTTTCCTCAAGAATTCATTTCAAGTGTTTTATCAAAACCATTTTCCTTCTAAGATGAAATTATTTTCATATGTGTATGTTTAAAGTATAATGTCTCTGTGATTTACATGGTTTCACTTTTATTATGATGAAATGATATCCATTTTTTTCTATGGAATATATTACGACGGGATGATGTTTATGAAACCCATTTTATTCTTTGGGTTATGATGAATGTTTTAATATTATTTTGTGGCACAAGTAATAATGGTTTCATTATGAGATGGGTGGGACCTATATCTCCATCTAATGCATTGGATAAAAGATTTATATCTCATGAGATAGACATGGATGGAACGGTATGTTAATCCGGTTCATTATTACAGGACTGAAACGAGGAGTGAACTCGATTCAGAAAGGGACTTTGTCCACTAAGATGGTCATGGCAGCAATTCCTTGGCTACTATGGAAATCATTACATGTGATTAATGTTTTTCCACAATTACATGATTAATTACCATTCTATTTTATCATGATTAATATTTCTTTATGATCTATTCCTTACGTACTTCCATGATTTATGTCATTGCTGAAGATTCTGATGTTTAAATATTTTGTTCATGTTTTGATGTTCAAATGTATATGATTTGTTTTATTTTATCCATGCTTACCCTTGCTGAGTATTTGAGCTCACCCTTTATATGTTTTCTTTTCCCTAGGATATAAAGAAAGGTTTTAGGTAAGAAAACAAAAAGGGGAAGATCTTATGGGAGATGTTGAAGATCTTTCACCACGATTAGAAGATTATATTCCGAGCTTCCAAAGACACTAAACTATTACGATCCTTGTGTGTCTTTTTTTGTTATGTATTAAGTATTCTGCTAAAGTAATGTAATGTCCATGTAAATCAAGCTTCGGGTCTCTACAGTTGGTATCAGAGGAAAGGTTTAGTCAACCTTTGGAAACTAGGATGCGAAAACGTTAGTGATATCCCTAGAGATATTTCTAAGGTATGCCTAGGGATGTCCCTAAGGATAAGTATACGTATAGGATATAGTCCTAAAACTATGGTAACAGTCTTATAATTTAACCTAAGATGTTTTATATTGAGGGTACTCCCCCTTTACTATGTTGTTTTCTCTAGCATGATTTTTTCCTCTCACAGAATTCTTTTTGTGTTTTAGTTAATGGAGGGAACCAGAAGGAATTCGATTAACATTGAATCCAATGGAAATATTGGTGACTATGAGCAACAAAATTGTGTAATGCCTAGAGAGAAAGATGTTGTGATTATGCAGAATCAATCATCACGATATATGATTAACAAGGTGAAATTTAGTGGTATGCATAACTCATCAAATAAGAGGATGATAGACTTTTATGCATGTTCGCATGTGGAGGAGTATAAAGAAAGGAAGATTGAGATTTCTAAAGAAGGGAAGAAGAACCTTGAGGAATACCTCAAATAGAGGGGAAGATGTTATCTGTGTGGAGAAAATGGTCATAGAGTGACAGACTGTTATGGAGTTCAATGTCTTATTTGTGGAGAACATGGGCATTACCCAACTCAAGGCCCTGACCTAAAAAGTTACTTCTAAATCAATTAAATAATTATTCCAGGACAACCATTAAAGATGATGGATTGAATTTTTTATGTATTGGTATTCAAGAATCATGTTGTTGAGGTACTTTTATGGTTTATTAGAATATTTTTGTATTAGTCTATTGGGGGTTTCAATAAATTTACGGTACCGGTAACCATAAAAAGTGATTCAAATATTTTGGAAAGCAGATTATATGTGCATAATGAAGGGATAAGAAGATAATGAGATGTTTTATTGTATTAATGAGCTCATGATTTATATAAGGACTAAGTGATATCATGGTTTGAGTATATAGAATTTTGAGGATTTTGGTATGTGGAAAGTGTTAACTTTTCATTGCATTCATGTATTCACTAAGGTTCAATGGGTATTCATTCTTCAAGAGAATACATGATTAAGGTATTCACATGTTTTTAATTTGACCAACAAGATATATCTTATGATATATGGGGGATAAATGATGGAATTCACATGATTGTTATGTGACATTTCAAGTAATCATTTTCTTTATACTATGATCTTGGAACGAAGTATTTTAGATAAGCCTAAATATTAGTATGGACTATGTTGGACAAAAGTTAGTATTATTTAAAGATAGAACTTTTTTCTACTTTATTGATGGGATGTTATAGGAATGTAGTTTTTGAAAAAAGGACAACCTGCAAGACGGGAGACAGCCCATCGCGTCGGACAAGGCTGTGGGGATCGAACCCACAACCAAAGTGTGACTGGCCTTTATCGCCTACCACTAGCCTACAAGAAGTCCCTAGTTAGTATAAACTAGTTTTATTTTATTACGATGTATAATATATGAAGTATAAGTTCATTTTTGGAATCGTATACGATTAACCTCACCATTGATGGACTTATGTATTTTTGATATCTTTTCTAACCTTTTGTTTGAGACAGATGGAATGACCCATCATTCTATCACATGATCTTCTAACACTTCACGAATGACAAATTTAACTTCATTTCGTTAAGTGATGAAGTGGAAATTGTCCAAAGAATGACCAACAGTGAGACTGTACAAAAATCACGAAATTATTTCTTCTGATTCCAATTTCATCAACTTTAGGGAAATGATCTTGAAAACCAAAAATGATGTCCTAGTTCCCTTATATCTGATGAATCAGATGGTACCTTAGATCATCACAAATCTATGGCTTTGTGATTGATGGCTTTTTCATAGCCATGTTCTCTACCACTCTCCATCATAAATTGATGGTTAGATTTTTCTTCCATATCCATATTTTCACCTATGTTCTTCTATGTGGAAACCCAGTGATGAGTTACTTTGGGTAATCGTTACATTTCATACTTTAGTTTTTAAAATTAAGTTTTAGTATTCCTTTTTACGAAGTGAGTTTCTATAAATAGTAAATGATTTATAACCCCAACAAATTTGGAGGGCGAAATTCATTTTAAGGGGGTAGAATGTAACACCCCGATATTTTATGAAAAGTATTATTTTAATTTCATTGATGTCCTGTGTTTTAAGCTACAACAATATTATCTTGTGCTATACGCAACACCCTATTAACTTGCAGTATACGCAACACTATTCTTAGATTGTGTTACACACAATTTTATGTTCGTTTGATAATAGTCATTCTACTCAACATTGAGTCTGTATATATATATATTCAATGTATAAATGAAAAATGGTTGGATTCTGTTATATGAAACAACAAAGGAGTCTTGCACAACACTCAACCCTAACTTGGCTTACATTACACGCAATCACGACCTTCCTCGATAGCGTGTGTTGTACGCAATACGCGGTTTTACTAAACAACGATATATTATTATAATATTATTATAAACTAGCCGTTATGAATAGTATTAACTAAATTTTGAATTTTATAACATTATTATTCATCTTAAACATTTTCTAGAACATGGTATAAGAACAAAATAAATTTTTCAGGTAAAATAAGTATTTTTCAAAAAATGTAGTTTTTCTGTCTTTTGATGGTGCACCCACCTTAAATCTTGTTTTTGACATGTCTATAAGTTCAATTTGACAAAATAAATTTCTTCTTTGGAATCAGGGTATAAAAATTTACTTTGGATATATTTTTCATATTATTCTGATAACTTTCATATTTTAATGAATAGTAAAAACACGCTATATTTTAATTAAAAACAACTTTTTTCATTGCAATAATTTATATGGTTAGATTATCTTTTTAATTGGTTTTAATGTGTAATTAGAATATATTTTTACCATTTAATCCAATTTTGTTCATTGTAATTAATTTCTCTTTGAAATTGGATATAAACAAGTATCAATATTTTGATAGTTATTGTTTCTTAAAAACACACGATTTGTTTTGACGATGGGAATTAATTTTTTAAATTAATTAATGAAAAATATATGTTTTGAATTTGGTAAAATAGAAATCATTTTTGAATTCATAATATCAAATATATCTTGGGCCTAATTTTTGGTATTTTTCTGGAAACTTTCATTTTTTGATGAATAGTGAAACCACTAAGTGGTAGTTAAAAAACTGAATTTTTCATAAAACTTAATTTTACCGTTTCTGTGAGTGGAATATCGAAAATCCGAGAGACACGATTAATATAAAGGACTAAAATGTGGTTCAATGAGATGAAAATATTTTTTTAGTGAATAGTAACTTTTTACTTTTTTTTACCACGGTTAAAAGTAAATAGGGTAATTAAGGGTAAAAATGATATTATTATTACCCTAACACATGTCATAATTCTATTGATAAGTTTAATTAGACCAAAAACAACCTTAAGAATAAAATATGACCATTTAGGTCCACTTGGATTAGATTAGGACATTTATTATTAATTTATTTAAAGAAGGGTTAAAATAGTTAAAATCAATGTTTTATAAGTAAATCATTTTTAATATAGGGATATACATAAGATAAATTGGACTATAAATATTCATTAGAAATCTAAAAGAATATCCTACATAATGGTATTTAATTTATAATTTTTTAGACATTAAATAATTTAATTTATGTATCACACAAAGATGATGCAGTAATTATCTTATTAATAAAATATTGACATAATTGATGTTATAAATACCCAAATAAATGTAATTTGAAGATTTTTATGAATTCCACTAATTTTATAGGTTAACATGAAATGTTAGTATTGATTTAATTAACTCTTTTCGAACTAATCATTCTGTTATGATTTTCAAAAAAATCAATTACCAAATAGTGTCAAAATTGACATAAAATAGTTTTTCAAAAAAAAAATTATATTATTAATTTTTATTTTATTCCTAAAAATCTAAGGATAGGCCAAATGTCTTAGATAAGGTTATATATATTAATAATAAACAACTTGGGGTTCTTTTGGCTTTTTATAGTAATTTTATTAACCTTATAGTGTAAGAAAATAAGAAGACACGGTAAAAGTAAAATTATTTAACTTAATGTTAAATCTAAATGATAAGGTTATAATAAGAACCTAAACTTGTCTAAATTATATTGGATGAGAGGATTTAGACCCATCCCCACATTAGTTTCGAAATAAATTAATTTGGAGCTATTAAAAACCGAATATGACTTTATAATAAAATAATATTTTTAGTTTTTCCAAAGGTGCCCCTCTCCTCCCTTATAAAATGGAACCTCCTCCCTCTCTTCCTCACACCACGTTGAGCCTTCAAGATCGTCCAAACACTAAACAATTATCTTCTCCACTTCCATAGAAACATCCTAGAGGTTCTGGTCCTTTTCAAAGTCCGATCATAGATCCCTAAGAGTAGGTCTCAAAGAGGCGCTTCAAAGAAGAGGTAATGTCTGTTACCGATTCTTTCAACTCTATTTCTTCTTCCACTTATTCTTATTTAGTTGTTTCATTATGAAGTAATAACATCAGTATAACTCATATAATGATATTTTATTATATGTATGAAACAACACTATTTCACCATCTATCCATCATACGGAAAACGAAATCACCACGCGTGCGTACGTACGGAATACCGTCTCCACGCCGTGGTGAAATCTGTTTTTCCACCAACACCTTACATGGATCGGTATAATGGTGTAAATAATAACTATATATGGTTATTATAAAATCATACTTATTTTGATATATTATACCATCCACTACAATTCTATTCAATAATTATGGGAATGATATCATCGCTCGTGCGTACGTACGGACTACCGTCTCCACGACGCGAGGAGATTCATCCTCCATGTTAACCATACATGAATAATCATAATTTTTATATAATGAATAATAATAAAATATATGAAATAATAATTCTACTGGATCTATGTATATATATATGTATTTTATCTATTTAGTTTCATTCAATTCAATAAGGAAACGAAAACAGCGTTCATGTGTACGTACGACCTACCGTCTCCATGAATGGTGTAATTCCTTTTATCGATCTATAATATATATATGTATATGATGAATATATATTATATATAAATCATGTTTTATATTCTGGAATTATATAAATCAGAATATACGTAATAATATCAAGAACGACAAGTCGAAACACATACGATAAATGAAATGATTTTACCCAAAACGCTGCTTTAACATGGAATTTACAAAATATCAGGTAATATAAAGTCATAAGTGAAACATATATGATATCATAACAATGAACATGATTCTATAATAAGTCAATGACATTATTTAAATCATTATACAAGAGGTTCAGATACGTACAAAGCATATCATACCTAAGGTAAGGGATAAATTTTCAATCTCATTTTTATCCGAGATTGCTTATACGTAAGTATTTACTGGGGTTACGTTTATCATCCATGAACATGTTTTCTAAAAATGTTTTCATAAAATGTTTACCATTATTCCATTAATGTTTAAATTAATTTTTACCCTTTATTGACTTTTTACCACATTGTATGAATGGAATCTTTCCTTTGGTTACCATATAAGGTACTTTTTGACATTTTCGACAAAAGTATGAGGAGAATGTTATTTTTAACTTATACAACGTGAACGGATTTTTATGGTTTCATAACGCCTCATTTTCAAGAAGCTTCCTCTACAATATTTCATGATTATTTTCAACAAACCCCTTATCTTTTAAAATTTCATGGAATTTTGCGAAAAGAAAATGATTTTAAAGAAGAAAGGATATTTTACACAAGAATTCATTTCAAGTGTTTTATCAAAACCGTTTTCCTTCTAAGATGAAATTATTTTCATATGTGTATGTTTAAAGTATAATGTCTCTTTGATTTACATGGTTTCACTTTTCTTATGATGAAATGATATCCATTTTTTTATATGGATTATGTCATGATGGGATGATGTTTATGAAACCCATTTTATTCTTTGGGTTATGATGAATGTTTTAAGTTTATCTTGTGGCACAAGTAATAATTATTTCATTATGAGATGGGTGGGACCTATATCTCCCTCCAATGCATTGGGTAGTGATTTATATCTCATGATATAGACATGGCTGGAACGTTAAGTTAATCTCGTTCAGTATTACAGGACTGAAACGAGGAGTGAACTCGATTCAGAAAGGGACTTTGTCCACTAAGATGGTCATGGCAGCAATGCCTTGGCTACTATGGAAATCATTACATGTTCTTAATGGTTTTCCACAATTACATGATTAATTCCCATGATTTTTTATCATGATTAATGTTTCTTTATGATCTATTCCTTACGTACTTCCATTATTTATGTCATTGCTCAAGATTCTGATGTTTAAATATTTTTTTCATGTTATGATGTTCAAATGTATATGATTTGTTTTATTTTATCCATGCTTATCCTTACTGAGAATTTGAGATCACCCTTTATATGTTTTATTTTCCCCAAGATTTAAAGAAAGGTTTTTGTTAAGAAAACAAAAAGGGGAAGATCATATGGGAGATGTTGAAGATCTTTCACCACGATTAGAAGATTATATTCCGAGTTTCCAAAGTCACTCAACTATTACGATCCTTGTGTGTCTGTTTTTGTTATGTATTAAGTATTCTGCTAACATATTTTAATGTCCATGTACATCAATCTTTAGGTCTCTACAATAACCATAATTACCTAGTATCATTATATAATACTTAATTTTGGTATAAATATATTTTTGAATGTCGGTTGGTAAAAACCTAAGCAGGATGCCCAAATAAGAGGTAAAATTATTCAATTAGATTTTTTATTTTACTTCATTATCCACCCACATAATTATTATAAAAATCATTATTATATAATTGAATAAGTATCTAATGTATAATGGTGTGCTTTTAAAATAATTTAATGACCAAAAACCATCTCCACTTCCATCAAATTGGTTATGAAATCATTGTTCATGTGAGTGGAAAACTACCACCTCACGAACCAATATCATTCATTTTTCAATTACCCCCTCTCATGGTGGGGTATGATGATTGGTATAATATATATATATATATATTATTTAGAATATAATTTTACCTCTGTATTCATTTTATCATATATATAATTTAATTTCTATTCAACAAGTGATACAATAACATCACTCTTTTGTATGGTGGACTACAATCTCCAGAAGTGAAGTGACTCATCCTTCAGTAACAATTAACGTGGAAGTTTATTAGGATTAATTTAACTAATATATGTTATATACATTACTTAATATTTTATTAGTGACACATATACTATTATAAAAAGATAATATATCATTTTCTTACATAGAAATATTATAACATCACTCGGGCATGTGTGGACTATCACCTTCACGAAGTGATGTGACTGTAATCTCGTAACCAAATAACATGGATGATATATATATAAGTATACTTAAAGAAATAATATTATATAAATATATGTGATATTATGATAATTATGTAAAGTTATAATTTTACATACCAACATTCCAGAATGATCATTGAAAAATAGATATGATTCTCATGTGAACGTACGACCTACCATCACCGTGAATATAACATAGCCAATTTTTCATAACCACATTTAATGATTTGTTTTAAAAAAGTATAATTTATTTAAAAATATGATAATTATTTCATTAATACTATTACGGATATTATATGACTATGTAATATGGACAATAAACAGATCTTTAATGACAAAACACGCATGGGAAAATTAGGAAATTAACACCTGAAACAATTATAATAATGAATGATTACTAAAAAATGAGTGAAAAAATTCTATTAAAGAATCATATATGATATCATTAAAATAAATATGTTTTTTATAAGTTATTACCATGTTTAAAACCTTTATTAATTATATTAAATCACTTTTTACCTAAAAGAAGTGTGAGGTAATTGATTTTTGTTTTATTGTTTTACATCTGTGAGACACATTCCATATTCACCACCAGTTTTTTATTTGGGTGTACAATTCCTATGAATGTATATTATTTTTATTCTCTTTTAAAATAATGGGTTTTATGTATTCATTTTCGGTTCTCTTTTTCAGGGTCTTTACATTTCCAATGTTAACAAATCTGTAAGGGATTTCATAGCCGAATTTTCATTCATTGGATTAAAATTCTACTTCACCGATTATGTCATGATAATATTATGTGGGTAATAAAATTTTAGAATTTTATGTCTTATTTACACAATTATTATATGTATATAAATTTTGTACACATGAATAATTCGCTAATTAATCACATCTGATGTCACGACCCAAGTGCCATTAAAATGTTCCTCAGACCCTGTCGGAAACATGGTCTCTTGTTCGCCTCCTCATAAGCCACAGGATGCTGAAAACTAGTAATGTATTATGGTATTTTCATGGAATGAATATTCCCTCATGTTATATTGGATTAGATCAAAGATAATAGTATTTAATAAATAGTGTAGCAATAATTATAAACCTTGTAGAGAAATAAAGTAGAAGCATCAATGGAATAAATAATATTCACCAATGATGTAAAATGTATCATGTACCAAATGATCATTTTATATATCTAAAAAATGAAAACATACATACTTGGAAGAAAACATACATTTTTATATATTATATAAAAAATAATCAGAATACCAAAAATTATCAATGTATCTCAACCACTAGCCTAGTCATCCACTACCAAGCTTCAACTTTATGAAAGAACGTAAGGTTTCCAATGCGGGATGCTTCCACATTTCCACACCTATGATAATATAATCTACCTTGATTAAATGGAATCTCAAATACGTTTTGAGTTAAATCATAGTAGGCCACAAAAAATAATGTCTATATAGGTCTAGTCAGTGTATGTAAACTGAACTGTGGGTATGTTTATAATATAAATAATTGCTAAACTAAAAACCCTTATCAGCTTCAACCTCAGCCATTAATGCCTCTAAAAAAGAAATATTCTTATTTTATTATTCAATTTATAGTACTGAGATCATGTATATTAAGTATCATTTGTAACATAATAGGAAATCTTAACAACAAAGGCTCTACGGTGTAACCAAGGAATCCTTGACCTTAGGGGCCAATCCTAATCATAACAGTATCACAAGTAGACTGACTATAACGGATTTGGGTGTAATCCAAGGGGCACACCCAAGGAATTACACTATAAAATAGTCTAATTGGGTCCATGGATATCATCCATAGTAATCATGGGTTAAGCAAGAATTTGTCAAATGGGTTGAATTCATGGTTCCACATGTCTAAATACGTCACGAAAAATCTAAGGAGTATATCCAAGGAATTATAATATCTAGAACATGTGTTAAGTTAATCATCAATAGAACTGCGAGGCATTCATGAAATATGAAAATAAATTTATTTATTTTTCTTATTATCCATGGAAATCAACTCAATGAATTAGAATCAAATCATATTAGTTCTCTATTAATTCCCTCAGGAATCCAAGGTTGGGTCAAGTCTGAACATTCTTATAAAGATAAAAACTACAAATCAATATGCACCTTATAATAATTTTAACTATATCATATGTAATAATATGACCTTTAATAATAATTAAAAATAATCACTTAATAGTATCATTATATGACCTTTCAATACACATGAAAATGTATAAAAGGATATACAACCATTATCAATTAAATTTCATAATAAATTTTTAGTCACATTTCATACCATTCATTATGAATGAAAATGGGTATATGATATTCAACTAATGTCAACTAAAATATAATTAACTAGGGTAAGTGATGTGTATAAATATACATTATATTTAACAATTATTATTGATTGAACGCATGTCTTATCAATGCCATGTGAATCACATAATAACGGTGTCACAAAAAATCTTAAAATAGAGAAATAGACATAACATGATGCACACCTTAATTGGATGGTCAATGTTGAGGTACCACCTCCAACTACTTAATGAAAATGTTTAAATTGGTTATTATAACACAAGCTTAAAAAATATAATTAAGGTGGGTGGATTTAATAACGAACTACCAGTGAAGCCAGCATGCCCAAAACCCTGAAATTTTTTAGACAATGTAACTTTAAGGGATGAGTCATATTCCTTATATATTATTCCTCCTTAACTCTTCTTATCAATTATTTTCACTTATTTTTTCCTCGATGATAAGAAAGTATAAGAACAGAAAAAACAGTGAAAATAAGTCATCCAAGCCTACATCAAAATTGCATTATCGATAAGAAAAAGAATGAAGAAATGAACTGAAGGAATGAATCACTCCCTAATAAGAATAAAATGAGATGATTGGATCTTGATTCTGAGTTTAGAAGGTTATGAAATTCAAGATCCCATGTGAAATAAGAGAAATATTTTTTTTGAGAAAAGTGTTGTCATTGTACATTAGAATGTAGAATTGAGAGGGTGGGTTAAAAATATAATAAATTAAGTGAGAAATGGTAATTTTACACAAAATAAATATGCCTCACAGTTTGGTTGTATGGTTTGAAAAACTATGCGACAATCGTACTCGATGATCTATCAAGGAAGGGGTCCCACATTGTAAATGCACACAGTTTGGGAAATCATGTAATGACCATTCTTTTTTCCTCTATAAAAAATTTAAGAGCCAGTACATGGGAATGTGACCTGGGTTTAATTGTTATGATTAAATTCATCGATAAATTATACTCTTTGAAAACCCCACTTGATTAGGAGAAACCATGCAAGTTGTGTGTCATATATCCTACTAACCATGTGTCCTAGTGTTTTCTCCCATAGGCTAGGGTTTCGACCACCAATCAAGCCACTTACACCTTCACATCTTCATAACATCACTAAAAATCCATATTTTTTATAACCTGAATAATGGGTATAAAATTATATGATTCAATAAATCATATAAGAACTATTTTCTTATAGTCTTTCCCCCATAAAGGAACTCATCCCCATGTTTCCCTTCCAAGGGTGGCGGAACGTTGTCTGAGAACAACTCTAGCCACTGAACACATGCATTGTACTCCCACTCCCAAACCTTCTCCAATACATATTTGGTCTTCCATATATCCCATTAAAAAGATATATACTATATGATAATTCCTTCTTTAGTCAATGATGGGTATGGGATACTCCTAAAAAAAATCATTGGCATTCAATTCGACATTTTCATGATCAAAAGTATGAGACGATATGACATGTTAATGATGAATCAATGAAAAATGTTGGATATCGTTTATGGAACAACACCTTTGAGTTAATAAAATTGAAAATATTTCATCCTGAGTTTATCCAATATCTCAAAAGGCCCAAAAAAATATAACATCCCTTACATTTATATTCGTCTATGACCAAGTCTTGGTGATTCTCGTAATAAAATTATTTCCCCAAACTCAAACTCTATAGTTCATTGATGATGATTGAAATATTATTTATATCTAGACTGAGCAGTAGAAATATAATTTCTAGTCAACTACACCTACTTTGATGTCTCATACAAGAGACAATGACCATGTTGCATTGCCTCTCCTACCTCTAACTATAATAAAGGTGAATGGAATGACCTATAACATAAGGCATCATATGGAAACATACAATTCATTTAATTATATATATTATTTTATTGAAACTCAATGATAGGGATTTTATTATCCTAAAAACTATTAAAATCAAGTATTCATGCATGGTGCATTTCCTACAACACCTGTATAGTCTGTTCTGACTGGCCACAGGTCTGAACATGAAATTATATTCTCAGAATCACATTTGAACCCAAATATATCTATAAAACATACCAAATACTCAATATAAAGTGAGTGTACCTATCTTAAATTATAGTATGAGGGACCCTATATAGTCTTATGATCGAACATATGTACAATCAACTTAGATCATTAATTGGTAATGTCTCCTAAATAGAATGGAAGTGGGCTACTTTCATTAGTCAATCCATGACATCACAAACCATGTTTCTACCCCAAGGTGACATGGTAAGCTAATCGTGGAATCCAATTTAATATCTTCCTATTTATATTTTTAGATATTAAATGAATAAAACAATCATGTAGGATTTTGGTTCTCTAACTTCACCTACTGACATGTGGAACACCTAATGATAAAACATGTTGTTTAATGTTTCATCCTTGGACACCAATACTGAAAATTCATATCACAATACATCTTAGAGATACTTGTATTTACTAACCATTGAAAAGCATGTGAAATCATGAATCAACTCCTCTATCATGTGTTTAGGAACCTAGATTCACCAATGTATATATAGGATTTCATCTCAATCATCAGAACAATCTGGATGCGGGTCCTCACTATAAATACTCTCTCGTAGGACCAAACATTCATGTGATTAGAACAGAATTCTATTCACCCTATCAAGGAGTGAAGGGGTATCTAATAAGGCTATAATAAAAGTCCATTCAAGAATCTCTTGAAACTATATATGCATACTAAAAATAAGGTATATAAATTTTCATTCATCACTGGCATCCTGAATAGATTGTGCATGAGTTTTCTAGATCAGCTCATCAACCACCACATTTCCCCTCCCTGGTGTACAGTCAAGTTCAAATTCAAAATAATGAGGGTATTCAACCCATATTAACTATTTTAGATTCAATTCATACTATTTAAATATATATTTGAGTATCTTGTGGTGAATTTACACCACAATGTGCTCACCCATCAGATAATTTCTCCTAAAACGCAAAGAATGGAAACTAATTCAAGCTCAAGGTCATATATTAGGTAATTATACCCATGAGTTCTCAAATAGTGAGACCCATATGAAGTGAATATATACTCCAGTATTAGTATTTCACCTACCCTGTTACCTAATGCACTATAAAACACCTTATATCCTATAACATTCTCTATAAAATTTAGTATTGGTGCCACAGTAAGCCTTTCTTTCAGGTATTTAATGTTTTTCATGTACTCGTTATACCACAATAACATAACATTATTCCTAATTAGATTAGTAAGAGGTGAGTAAATTTTTTATAATCCCTATATAAAATTATTTTAATATACATCTAGCCCCAATATACTCAATATATTAAACTTGTTCTTTGGATTCTCATAGGAAACAATATCTCTCAACTTCTATTAGTAAATTAATAATCATTATTCCAAGATAATATGAAAAAAAAGTTGAACATTTTTGACCCAGAAGTGGTACATAGACAGAAAAAATATATAATTTATTCTCTCTCATTATATTCAAAATTATATCAAGATGTTTTACATGGTCACATCGAGTATGAGAGTACACCATGATGTGTTGCACAAAAAACCCATCATAAAGGAATCTATATATGGTTGGAAACCCCAATTCATCCAGTATTAGATAGCAATGGGCACATTAATAATACCAAACGACATAAGAAGTTACTCATATAGATCATCCTAACTTTAGAAATCCATATGTGGTATGTATTATGGTTTTATTTTACCCAGATGATTTCTTGATATGAGGTTTTTCTTTGAGAACAATAAAACTCTTTGGAGATATTTGAATAAATAATATATTGAAGGAAATTGATACCAGTCCATAACTATAATCTAATTCAATCTTCAGTAATCCCAAAAAATCATGATGTTCCCATTATGCTTCTTGATGAAAAGCATGGGTGAACCCCAATATGAAGCGCTAGTTTTGATAAAATCCATATATTTTAAATCCTTTGACTATCTATTGAGCTCTTCAAGATCATTAGGTTCCATAATGTTTGGAAGAATTTATATTTTAGCAACATGATGAAAAAACATCCATCATAAAATTAACCTCTATCTCTAGAGTTTATCCATAATAATCATCAATTAATATATCACCAAAATGATCTATAATGGATGGAAAATCATATATAAGTATCACCTTATCTTACATGGAAAGGATATTAATATGTTCTATCAATTATCTTATCCCATGATGCTCTGGTCTAGCTCTATTATCCTTGACATCTCACTCACCCTTTTGAACATAACTATCTTTATCTATTGATGTAAATTATATTGTGTGACAACATAAGTACACATAGGGGTGATAATGGAACCCCCTAGTCCATCAAGAGAATGAAATTTATGTAATTCATCATGAGGATTAAGAGGTACTATTGGAAACTACAACTACCTAAATCAAGGGTAAATTTGATTCATTGGTTTATACCCTCTTACCACACACCCAACTATGTGTCCAAGTTCATCAACCCAAAAGAGTACCAAATTTGTATCATGATTCCTTCTATGGTTGATGAAGAGATAAAAGAGTGATAAGTACCTATATCATATAAGGAGGATAAAATAGTATAGTATACTATAATATTACCTCATATAGTAGATAGTTCTACAATTTGATACTTCGATATCAGTTATAATGAATGCAACTAGCCTGACCCATGGAACTAAGCTATATCTCAAGTACCCTAAGTCTTCTTTGTAAGAACTGATAATATGAATTATGGATAACATGGCCATGACCTCCTTCTCAACCTATTTGAAAGGTGCTACCCTAACTTACTACCTGAGGTGGCGTAACTGATCCTGATCATGATGGTGGAGTTAGTGATGTCCCTCTTCCATAAAAAATAGGTGGAATGTTCTAGAAAATCCTATAAAGGGGACCCATACAATTGGTAGAATAGAACTCACGTAAGTCTCTATCAAACTTTGGATTTAGATTCCCATTCTATCTACACTGATGGAATAAAAAAACACTACCGTTGTAGATACTTTGGCCACCAATGATCCAATGAGAATCCTCAAGGCTAGGCTTCCTGATATCGGAAGAACTACTATCTTTTATCGACACTAAACCTCTATTCCTGGTATTATAGGATTCTCTCATATTGTGATTAGTGGTAAGATATTGATTAATGATCTCATAATTTATTTATAGATGAAAAAATTACATACGGAAAGATAGAATATATGAGGCCATCCTAAAATACTCTCACTTGAGATAAATCGTCATCAACTACCAGAAGTGTGAAATATTAAAACTCACTGAAACACACTAAAAACATCTATGGTCGAGATAGCACCATTTTACAAGTGTTTATACTCTTTGGAATGTTTTTCTCTAAAAATATTATGGAAATGGTAATCATAAAAGGAAGTCTAGAAGCCTGCCGCGAATATACCCTGATGAAGACCATGGTAGGTAATCACATCCAGCAAGCACTAGGTGGATTCACACAACATGTAGAAGGAATGATTGATCCTACTCTCTAGAGGCATCTCAAAATGCTCACTAATAGAAATAATGTCTTATAGACATGGATCAGTAGCCTGAGGACCTCTATCACCTGTGAAGATGGGAGGATGCTGCTTCTGGAACTCATGAGTTATATTCAAAATCATAGGTGGAGTTTGTAGAGCACCCTTTATAGAATGAATTAGACATATAAACCCCTAATAAAATGATTGTTAGTTCCTAGCTCTAGGATAGAATTTTGGGCCTCACATGGAACAACTGGAGGGGTCACCAGTGGCTTAGGGACCACCACCTATGGTGCATGGTCTTACCCACCCTCTTGGTGCATGAATAAAGGATGTCATGGTGGTATATCTCTACAAATTCCAAGAACACACCTTAGAAAAAGATACCAAAACTAATAGGATCACTACAAGAATCAGAACATAAGAAATGGGGATAACTACCCATCATAATACCCCAACTACCCACATAAAAGTCCAAAGTATTAATAAATGTTCTTGGGATTATTTGTAGGGGTTCTATTATATAGTGGGTCAGTTTAACTATACCACCATAATTTACTAGAAAACATTTCATTTATTATCCTAGAATTACATTTTAAATTCTAAGTGATTTTATACATAGAACAAGGTTTGAGTAAATGGATATTCAGTACCAGTTAATAATGTCTCATACAATTTATAACTAAAATCAAAATCCATTTAATTATATTTATATCCCTTAAATATTCAGTCTCTCATTTTAATGGGTAAAATATACAAAGCCACAATTACAATGAATTACCAATTCTAATCCTTAAGGGTTTATAAAATATATAAATTCAAATTGTAGTCATGAAATTATATCTAGAGTCTATCTCATGTAACCGAAGGTACATAGATTATATGGGTTGAAATCAGCTATTTAAGATTCATCCATCATCCTATATAGAAAAAAAACAATTTATATTGATGCTAAAAAATTTAACAACCATATTTTCTTTACCTTTAGAAGATCTTCGTAGTACGTGAATATAAAATAACCATGGCTTTCTTAACAATCATAGGAAAATTAGGCAATGCATACAGTAAAATTCACTTTTATGGCTTTCTATATGAATGAAATTTTAATATTTGGTGCCTATAATGATGCATTTAATAATGATCTTTATCGTGTTAAACCATGTTAAATTATCGAAAATTAATATTAAATCTCATAACTCATGTACGTCATCCAATAGTGAAATTATATCAACTATAATAAGGGAAATTAGAGAAAGTATTCCACATTCCAAAGAAACTTGGTATTTACCCAAAAAAATGGTTACTTACTCCCATGTTTGGCTTATAATGATGTTCCAAAACATTCATAATCTCCTCCATAAATTTCTCAACCCATAAGAAAAAATAAAAATAAAATCTCTGATACCACTTTGTGACATCCTGAACTAGGTCCCACTCAATGGTTCCTCAAACTTTGTGGGCCACATGGCCTCAAGTTCACCTGTCGACGTCCAAGTGGCTAATGAATAGTAGAGAGGGACTAGGGTGTGTCTATGTGGAGACTATGCCTTGGGGTCAAATTGAAGCACAATGGATATTAACATAGTGAATAAATAGTGGAAACATAATAACAAACAATAACATTGATGTAATAATAAGAATCAATGGAATAAATAACAAGCCCAAGAGCTATAAACAATATCATTTACCAAATGATTATGTCATGACTCTACAGAATGAAAACATCCATACATGGATGTAGGAAGATAGTGCAATGCATTATATATAAATTAATCAGAAGATGAAAAACAATAAAATAATATCGAGCACTATCCTAACCATTTCCTACCAATATCCCATCGTAATGCAATAAAGTCTTGTGTCCAAAGCATGATGCTTCCCCTTGTCCACACCTATGGTAATATAATCTTCCTTTGTACAAATGGTTGCTCGAATATGGTGTGAGTTAATATTAGTGGGTCACCAAAAATGGGTTCTATACAAAAACAGTTTGTGTATATAAATTGTATAGTGTTCAGGTATATAAGAGTAAAAAATACTAAAATAACAACCCATAACCACTTTATCCTCTACTCGTAATGTGTCTGAACATGAATAATTAGTTAATTATGATTTTTTTAAAATAATAACATTATGTATAATAAGTAATAGTATTACCATGAAATCAAGTAATAATAAGAGAGGATCCAAAGGGTAACAAAGGAATCTCTGTCATTTTTAATCAAGACAACTCACAATGGAATCAAATGATGTTTGGATATAAAGGGTTTTAGTTTTATTCAAGGGGAACACCCAAGGAATTACACAATAAAAAATTCTAGTAGATTCCATCAAGTTCATCCAAATTAATAATTGGATATGAATTCTTGGGCCCACTGGGCGAAAATTCATGATGTCGTGTGTCTTAATAAATCTTGTAGAATCCAATTAGTGTATCTGATGCATTTTAATATCTGAAAAATATTTCATGTGAATCATTTGTACATCTCCGTGGAATTTATTTAATAATAAAATGACTATACATCATGATGGGTATCTCCCCTGAAATTCATCATAATGAAACTAAATAGCATATTCTTTGTGCTCAAGTAATTCCCTTGGGAATCCAAGGTTAGATCAAGTCTAAACATTTTTATAGAGATAAAAAAATCCAAAAATATGCATTTTAGACTCATTATATCTATATAATACATAATAATAGACTTTTTAATACTCATTCCAAGTAATCATTTAATAGGTTCATTTTGTTACCCTTCTGTAGACATGAAAATGTATAAATGAGAATGAAACAATTATAAATTCAATTTCATAAACATTTTCTAGGTTCATTCCATAACTTTCATTAAGAATGACAAGGGGTTGAGGACATGGCACCAATTTCAAATTAATTATTATTAAATTAAAAAGTGTTATATGTAAATATAAATTTGATTTAAGAATTATGTATTCATTTAATTGTGATGGAATACTTATATTTTCAAGGACAAATTAATAACTCCCAAACAGTGTCTGCCAAAATCTAAAAAAATAGTAAAATAGGTATAACATGATATGCACCCTAATTGGGTTTTCAACATTGAGGTCTGAATCTCATATAGAATGAAGAAAATATATTAACGGGTCTTAATAACTCAATCTAACCATCAATAATTTAGGAATTTGTATTTATTAATAAAAACATGATGAAACTAGCATATTTAAAATAAAAAAATTATAAATCATGTGACTTTTAAGGGTTGAGTCATAGACCATATACCTTATGCCATTAGAACTCTCCACATCTAGTATTGACCCACATCTTGTCCTAGACTATAGGAAAATATAATAATTGGAGAACCCACTAAAAATACGGCATAATATCCAATATTAAAATAACATAATCTTTTGGAAAAAGAAAATTGAAATGAGCTTAAGGAATAAATCAATCTCTAAGAGGAATCCAAACAGATGATTGCATATTCATTCTGAGTCTAGAAGGTGAAAAAATCCAAGACTGTAGGTCAAGGAGAATGAGGAGCTTCTCTAATAAAAAAGTTATTTGTATTTCAAAATTAATGAAGAATTATGTGGGTTGGTTGAATATATAATAATTTAAGGTAGAAATTTTAATTTTATCCAAAATATAGGGGTCACACGGTTTGGTGGCACATTTGGCCAAATGGTGAACTAACCATCTTCCAATATCTGTCCAAAGAGGGGACCCACATGGCTCATGTACACAGTTTGGGAAACCGTGAATAAACTATGATTTTTAACTCTACTTAAAATTTATGAGCCTCTGTACTAGGTGTTAGCCTGGGGAACATGGTTAGGGAAAACAAGGCGACACACTTCTAAAGTTTATAAGGATCATGTGGCCACATTGATAGGGATGAACTAGGTGTGAGCTATTTTACATAATTATTTTTCACCTTTTCATTCAAACCTCTATCACTTGTAAATATTATTGGAACAAGAATGAAATTTATAATGTAAATGGAACACAAAACACAGTATATTACCAGGTTCGGTGTTATGACCTACATTATTACCATTTTGGTTAGACCCCCCCAAAATTGATTATCCACTATAATATTTTTATCACATACAATGTTTCAGGGAAGAAACGGGTTATACACTATTGTAATCAGTCTTCTAGTTTATTTTGGTTGTACCACCCATTAATCCAACAATATTTCCTTTATTGGTTAGAAAACCCAACTATTTCACTGGTTAGACCCCCCCTCACATCTAGTCTAAGGAGCCTCTTCAACAACTGGTTTCCCCCCCCCCCAAGTCAAAAGCTCATTCATACTATTTAGAAGTTCATATACACTTATAGGATGATCATTTGATCTTCCTATGTGAGCTTGTTGTATCACACAATCTCATGTAGAATTCAGGTACATTTCTACTAAATCTGTTCTTTCTCATATAAATTCGAATCACATATAAATAGTCAGTTTTCTCAGTGAAGCACTTCTCATGGAAGAATTATTTCATCATAAGAAGACCGAAACTCACTAAACACTGAAAAATTAAACATAAAAATCTTTTGAAACACTAATAGAAATATAATACCAACTTCATTCTCAAAACACTTAACCAAAATCCAGAAAACCTATATTTCACATTCTCTTCTTTAAACTTATTTTATATATACAATACACTACATGGTCCTATTATTTTGTGATGTAACTTTCATGCACAATATTAACACTATTATGATTAAAAAATTTAATGTGCATACATATGTTAATAACACACGCACATTTAGATGCATTTTATTTCTCACATGTGCGTGCGAGTATTTTTTAATGAATGTAAGTTTTTCTCATATGGATCCTCAATAACACAAATTGTCCAATTTACTCAATAAAAATTCACCCACACTATTTATATTCTTTTGCACTCACCTTTAATTCATGGAATTATTACACAATATTTTCACACAAATTATCCCCACACACAATGTTTTTCTCTAACTGTATGTACATTCACACATGTATAAAACCATGTATTAACTACCTTATAGCCTTCATGCATGAAGGCCCTTCACATAAAATATATTCAAGTACTCTTACACATATCATGCCCACACACTGTCTACACTAATTGCACAGTAAAATGGATTCTCACTAGTATATCCTCACTCCTTAAAAAAACAATTCTTCCTTGTTACACACAAATGTGAATTGTTATAGGATTAATGAATGCAAGGCCTACTAGAGGATTTATTCTGTGTGTAAACATTATCAAAAGGTTCCTCAAGAAATTAGTCTAAGATAGAGATACATGTATATGAATTATACTATCTAAAATTATTCATCTAACTTTGTTCATCACGAATAAAAATTAGTGTTCTATGCCCATGCTTTTTTCTTGTGTAAATTTTTCAAATTTCACACAGAACTTGATTCTATGTGGATACATTTTCCTCTATGAGATAGACACTCATGATGGATTTATTTTACTGGAAGTTAGATCCTCACAAAAAATTGTAATAGAATTGAACACCCTAGGTGGAATTTATATATAGGTTTCCACCAACATGTTCACTGACTGTCTTCACATTTTGGGACAACCTGAATCACCACATTTATAAATCCACATTTTATACACTCTTTATATCTACTGTTAGATATTAGTTTAATCATGAAAATGGATTCTAAGGTGTTTTATATCATCTTCTAATATAAAGAACACTCAAATGGATCTCAGAGGTATTATATCAAGCATCGAATAACGTGGTTGTGTAGAGATCGTCTGGCAAGTAGAACACTCAGGATAAGAAGAGAATGAAGATGATGGGATAAGATTATCGGACGTCCTTCGATGATCAGATCAACGTCCATGGTTATTTAAATGATTATTAAAATAAGATCAATAGTGTATGAAATGTCCCATATTGAAAACTTATTGAATTCTCAACTCCCTTAAATTAAAACATGTGGCTTTTACAACCCATAATTTCTTACTGAGACGTAATGGAACTATAACACCCTTAGTTTTTATGGACATTCTCTTGAATGAATTAAATTTTCCTTAATATATTGAATTGAACTAAGTCAAAAATTCCTTTCACATGGCACCAAATTTTTACATGTTATGTTCAATATCGACTTGGCCTACATTAAATGAAATACTGACTTTCTACACATTACATGCAACACTGAGTTTCTCCGAAACGTATTTTTTATGTTATAATTACTTAAATGACATAATCATAGCCGAGTCATTAATCATAGTAATTATAATATAAATAAAATATTTTAAAATATTGTTTACAATGGTTATATATAAATATAAGATATTGATAATGAAATATATAAATTTTGGTAATGTCTTTATGTTTTTAAAAATACTCTTTTCTCAAATAAACTTCTTTTCATGTCCTTTTGTGAAAAACAATAAAATTAATTTTAGAAACATTTAGAAATTTAATATTATAGATTAAAAAAATTATATATATAGAATTTGTAATTTAACATTCATTTATTTTTTTGGATTCTTCTAAGAAACTTCATTTTTTGATGAATAATGGAAAATATTGAATTTTAATTCAAAACTACGCATTAATATAATTTATTTAGAAAGATAAATTATATTTAAAATTGATTTAAAAGCATAATTAGATCCTATTTTTATTAATTAATCCAATTTATGTCATTATAATAAATTTCACATTGAAATTGTATACAAAAACATAGAAAATAATTGGATGATTTTACCTAAAAACCCTATAGTTTCGTCACATCATCTTGATTAAATTTATATTAACTTATGCCACTTATGTGATTTTAATTTTGGAAAATTTATTTTATATTTTTAGTCATAAAAATTTCTAATTTAGAATACGTTATTCATTTTTTTTACAAAAAAAATAGTTAAATTAATTAAAATTAATTATAACTATTAAGGTAAAATTAAGATTAATAAGAAACTAAAGATAAATCTTAAGGTACAAAAGGACATAAAAACATTTCCAATATCCATTTTATTGTAATATTTAGGAAATATACTCAATTTTATTGAATTTGGTATATTATTGGATCCAATTGATGTGGGAAAAAAATGGGTGTAATTCATTTTCTCAAAATTTAAGAGTGCCACTCCTCCTCCACTATAAAAATCCCCCTACCATCCCAGTTCCTCACCCCTCTCAAGACACAGTGGATCAACAAATATATTCCCTAATAGATCTTTAAAAACCCTAAATTCTTTCATGAATTATTAATTTTGGATGAAATCAATACAGGGAATCTCTTTCGTACAACCAAAAAGAGTTACATGTATAAGAGGTTACATTCTTCCTCATGTTCTTTTATGTAATTTCCAATATCCACCCACTCAACAATTATTATTCAATAAATTTATACCAAAATAAGTATCCTAAATATAATATTATTTTTTTAATATATTGTATTTACATTCTCATACACACAACTCCATCTAATTGGTGAAAAATGAACTCTTTACATGTATAGGGAACTAATTCCCCCTGAAGTGATGATTGTTCATTTTTTTCTTTACCACCACTAATAGTTGATTTTATGGTGTAAAATCTATTTATATATGTTATATATTATAATTATTTTGTATTTAATATTCTTTAACCCTTTTAAAATACATATATTTATTCTTTCTATATAGGATAAACACAATAATTTCATTTGAGGATATTTTTACTACCACCCCCTTAAAGCGATGTGATTCGTTCAGGCACTACATGGAAAGTATTAAGAATTTTTTTATTTAAGTAATATGATATATATAAAATTATAATGATAAATTAATGAAATTATATACATATATACATATAATTAATTTTCATTCTTTCTTTCAATGTGATAATAAAAAATAAAATAATGTTCATGAGTACATATGACCTACCATCTCTATGAATGGTTTATTCCATTTCATACTTATATATCCTATTGGATTTTACAATAAAAATATAACGAATATAAATTATATTTATATCAAGTTAAATATTATATAAATCATGACATAAGTATAAGGACCAAATAAATAACAAATTAAGATTCATGCGACGAACAAAGCAGATATTACCAAATGTGAAACCTCAACATAGAATTGTTAAAAAGATGGTGATATAATGTAATAATAAAACCATATATGGTATTATATAGAAGAATAATATTATTACAAATATTTATAATAAAACTAAATTTATTATATAGGAATATTTTTTGAGTATGAGGGGAGTCATTGCATTAGGGAAGGAAATTTTCATCTCACTTTTTATTTCCATGAGATACAAGACTTAGACACCACTATTTTATTTTTTTTGGTGTGTATAATTAGAATAAATGTATTCCATATTTATTAATATTAAATTTATGGTTATTTATATATCAATTCTATGATCTTTTTTCATGGGGTTCATTTTTCAGAAGTTACAAACCCGACAAGACCATGTTTTTTCAATTTTCCGTCTTTGATAAACATGTTTTTTAGGCACGTACATCCTTTTTGGAGGAGCATATAATTCCATATTAATGGTTATATAGTGAATATTATTATTTTAAAAATATTTTATTTTTCAATTAATTTCATTTCCATACATCAATAGTATTATAAAATGTTACCATGTGGTAAGAATTTATTGAAGCAATATAATCATTTATCGATATTGGTTATGATTTTGATTTGATTGATGGAATAGTATCATTAATATACTAATAAAACTCATGATAATCATTATAATTTGTTAATTTAAATTATCTCAATGTATTATAACCATTTAAGAAATTTTTTTAATGAAAAATCTAATAGTATTTCCCTCTTCATTCTGAAATCTACTTTTTTCAAAAAGCCTATTTTCGAAAATGTTTTAAAAAATGTTTTAAAATGATCCTTGAAGATAATTTGCATAGAAAATGATTTTTAGAAAAAGGATTCATTTTTTAAAAATATTCGTTTATTACTTTTAAAATATATTTTCAAATAATGTGGTTTTCAAAACTATTGTATGTTTTTAAAAGCAGTTTTCAATAGATAAATATTATTTTCCTCAAGAAATGTTTTATAATATATCTTAAAATTATTTACCATCTAAGATGACATCCATTTTTTTAATCACGCTTTTATAGGGAAGTAATTACATGTTTCCATTTATATTCATTCAATAAATTGTTTATGTTGCGATGGAATTATGTTAATGAAACATGTTTCCCTTTCACGGGTTATATACTTTTGAAACCCACTTCTTTTCATGGGTTATTATTTTTATTAACTGATTATGAATCTTCTATCATTCTCCATAGGTTATTATATTATTACATGTTTATAATACACATTTCATTTCATGGGTTATGATATGATTTTTATTGATCTCGTGGAACATGTATATATGAGTTCATTATGACATATATAGGATATATGTCTCTCTTAAATGCATTGGGTAATGATTTATATCTATTGAGATAGACTAGGATGGTATTACTAGTGACCCTTGGCTTCTAATATTGATATGTGAGTATACCATGACTACCAAGATGGTATAAAAAGTGAACTCATGCAACTAATATATCCATGGGAGTGACCCATGACTACTAAGATGGTATGGGGATTGAACCCATGCTACCAAGATGGTCTTAGCAGCAATGTCTTCACTACTATAGAAATCATATTATGTGCCTCTATGATTTCCACAATTCCCTATTCTGTTCATAATTTATGCATTCATGGATTATTTTATTTATTTTTTTATGATTTATTTCTTATGATCATCCAATATTTATTCAATAATTTTTATTTATGAACTTTGATATTCGTGGTACTATCTTCCATATTCATGATCATGTTAACATACAACATTTCTCGTGTGTATGCTTACATGTCTCTATTATTTACCCTTACTGAGCATCTAATATCACCCATTTTTATGTTTCCTTCCCCATGTAATGAAGATATGTATTATGTTTTATTTTTCTACGAAGGTTTCTTGTCAACAAAAACCTATTGGGAGATAATTTTCCTCACTTATATACCAGTTTTTTTGTTTCGATGATATAGAATGCAATACTCTAGTATAGTCTTTGGGTGAATCTTTGTATATTGTTTAAAGTATTCTATAAAATCTATTTAATGTATATTTATGAAAAATTATGCACAATATAGTTGTTATTAGAGAAAAATGTTTAGTTTACAATTGGAAAATTAGATGAGAAAGCCTGAGTGAGGACCTTATGTACAAGTTTAAGGATAAGTCTAAGGATAAGGAAAATTATATGAAAATGTCTGGAATTATTGTAAAGGATAGATTTAGTGTTGTCCTAGAAATAAATCCATGTCTAGATAATACAATTATATGTGGCTCAGGAATATATTGACCTAGGGTAACAACTCTTTAAGATGTTTGGGGCCTCACTTGGCATAATCTGGTACCCGACAAAGAGCCTTATTATACATTTTGTTTGACACTCCTAGGGGATATGCATTGGAAATTCATGTACTCTTCATAAACCATCATTAACGATTTAAATATAAGTAGTCTATGAATAACCTATGATAATTCTATGTAGACATATATTGTAGAATTATACATAATTTAGACAACCAAAAAGTGAATTTTCATAATTATTTGGTTCCTCAACATGAAAAATGCTTCTTACTCAATAATTTTTAGTTATAGTTAAAGGAAGGAACCCATAGAAACAATGTTAATAGATATTTCTATGGAAAATTCAATGATTTTCCCCCTGGTCAACTAAATTCTATGGAATCTAGAATGAATATACTTGTTTCTTATCTCACACAACTTTTCCAACCCATAAATCATGGTGGAATTCCAAGTGTGAAAAGTATGGAAAAATTATATTGGGTCCTTTATAAAGAAATTTTTCCATTATTTCTTAGGGTCTTCTAATCCACTTTTTTTGTGATAATTGGATCATTACTACTAAAAAGATATTCTTTGTTTTGTAGTTTTTTAGAGCATGAGAAAGTCATTATGGATTTTTATCAATTAGAAGGTGAAGCAGACTAGTGGTGGACTATAATAAATAATATGTTTTAGCAATATGATATTTAATAAATGAAATGGGACAAGTTCATGAACAAAATTTCAAATATGTACTTTCCTCAGATTATTCATTCAAATATGGAGAAATAGTTCATTTAGTTTAAGAAAAGGGATGATAATTCAGTTGGTACCTATGAGGCTAATTTATATGGACATGTGTGGTACACATCAAGAATTATCATCCAACATGAAAGTAAAGATGATAGGTTTTTAGTGTCTTAAATTCATGTCTCATTAACTAGTTTTATATAAGATAATTTTATATCTACAAATAGACTATGTGTTGTTTAATCAATGTTTAAATAGAGGTTGGAGTAATGTATCATTCTCTGGGTTTTGAAATTAAATGGAAGATGGAGATTAAATGAAAATTTAAAAACCATGAAGAGAATTACATGAGATTTCTTTTATGACGTAAGTGTGGGATTATGTAGGGAGGAAATTTCTATCTGGGGTATAATAAATCATTCAAGTGTTTAAGGGAAGATTATGGGCCATTTAATTGACAAAATGATGGGAAGAATATAGAAAATCGCATGAATGGAGATAAGGTGACACTGAATCAATCTTCAATGATTCAATGCTACATGAGTAATGGTACTGGGAATTATTCAAACCCCAACCCAAACCCAGGGACTAGTGATGATGATTGATGTCAGAAACCTCTTAAGATGAGTGAAAGGGGGAAATATCAATCCATAGTTATTTCTAACATGGGGTGAAATAATGATGTGGTAAAAGTTACACTAATCATATAATCTATAAATTCTAATGTATTATTTGATTCTAGATTTACCCACTATTTAGTTTCTAAATAATTTACTATGTGTGTTATGTTTCCACAAATAATGATTAGATATAGAATTAGTAGTGAAAATCCCTAATGGTACTATGATTGATCCCCATGTATATGATTCCTATCTATTTGATGTTTGTGGGAATGTGCTTCTTGAAAATATTTTTATTCTTATTTTGGTTGAATTCAATTTCATATTATGCATGGTTTTAATTTCTATGAAAAAAATCCCACATATTATTATTGAGGAATGGAATTTCGGTTTTATATTTCAAACCCACCAATGATCATCCATCAATGTGACGATAAGCATGAACATACAATTGATATTACAACCAGTGTATGAATCATAATTCCCATTCAAAGAGGTTGTTTATCTCAAAGGTTTATGGATAAAATTGACATCAATTATATGCCTATTGTTTGGGAATTTTTGTATGTCTTTCCGAATGATTTTTTAATCCATCCACCAAAATTTGAAGTCGTATTCTCAATAGAACTCAGACCTAGTTCAACAAAAATTCCAATGAGTCCTTATAAAATTGACCTGATTAAGTAGCAGGAACACAAAAAGAATCATAAAGAAAACATTAATATGGTATTAATTTGGCCAACTGTGTCACCATGGGGAGAAACGTTTCTCTTTTTGAAAAGGAAATGTGGATCAATGTGACTCTTCATTGATAATCGGGAGTTAAAAAATATCACAATCAAGAACAAGTATCATATTCCCTATATCGGTGGTTTGTTTGATTAAATGCACAGAGCTAAGTACTTCTCCATGATTGACCTTCATTCTATATATCATCAATTGAGGGTCATGAAAGAGGATATACCCAAGAAGACATTTCTTACAGGGTATGGAAACTATGAATACATGTTGATTCACTTTGGACTTACTAATTCCCCTTCTAACTTCGTGGATTTATTGAATATATTCATTATAGATTACCAAGATTGGTTTTTTGAGTCTATATAGATGATATTGTTTTTTATTCAAATAAAAATGAAGAGAATGAACATCACTTGAAATTTTTTTAAAAGGCTATATGGAAGGAGAAACTATATGATAAATTTACAAAGTGTGAATTGGGGTAGAAAAAGGATTCATTTTGGAGTCATATATTTTCAAGAGATGGTATAGTAGTAGATCCATCAAATATGGAGGCTATTGAATGCTAGATTAGACCAACCGTGGAGACTAACATCCATATATTTCTTTGTTTATCTAACTATTATCAATGATTTGTGGAAAATTTATCATGGATATCTAATCTTATGACTATGTAAACTTGGAAGGGTGTAATGTTCTTATAGAAATATGAATGTGAGGAAAATATCAAGGAACTTAAGAGAATGTTATTCACTTCACCTCTACATACTTTACCATATAGATGAGAAGGGTTTGTAATCTATAATTTTGCATCCATGAATGGATTGGGATGTTTTCTTATGTATAATGACATAGTTATGTGTTATGCCTCATAGAAGATTAATATTCATGAGAAAAATTACCCAACTCATGATTTTAAGTAAGAAACGGTAATTTTTTGTATTAAAGATATATAGTCATTATATTTATTGAGAAATGTGTGATGTATATACCGATCATAAAAGTCTAAAATACATATTCATATAGAATGAGTTATAAATTCACTATAGAATATGGTTATTTTTTATATAGTATTATTAATTCTCAATACATTTCCACCCTATGAAATAAAATAAGGTGGCAAATACTTTGAGTCGAAAGGATCATGCTAGGTTATTCATGATGAGGATCACTAAAGATAAAGTATTTTTGGATTTTCAAAAGATGGATCTCGAAATCCTAATAAAAAGGGAAAATATTATTTTTCTAAAATGATTGTTCAACCCTCTATAAATTTGAAAATTGTTGTGCACTGTGTTGCATTTGTTTTCAATAAGGTATCAAGGATTTAATGGATGACAAGGAATATCAATATGTAAATGACCGAGGATGTGATGGTGATGGTGATGTTGTTAATAAGATGTTAAGGATTGTGTGAATATGTGACTGACAAGGTGATGGTGATTGTTGGAGAATGACCATGGTACTAAGAAGCATGGCACTTAGGAGATTCACTAAGTGGAATAGGAGGTAATGGTTGAAACATTCTCCATACAATTCAGTCGATTTTAGAACTGATCATAAGCTTCAATGAACTTGTATCAAGAAGATACAATGTCACAACATTGTTAGAAGTCCATGCATTGTATTCACAATGCATGAGCAGATAAATAAGTTCCATCCACAATTACTAAGTGGATGAGGAATGAAGAAGGGTTCCATCCACAATCACTAAGTGGATGAGGAGAGAAATTTAAACCATCCACAGCTACTAAATGGCCGAAGTGGTTTGAAGAATACCATGCACTATCTCTTAGTGCATGAGGATTTGAAGACGATCCAACCTCATCTATGTTTGGATCAAAGAAGAACATTGAAGATCAAGTGATTTATGATTAATGGTTGATGAAGATACTTGAGAGATTCTTGGGTATTCCATATCCTAATAGGAGAAGTAGAAGGGATTTTAAAGAAGATAGATGGAATTCCAATGAAGAAGAGAATGGATTGAAGTAGTCTTGTTCCTACTTGGTAATTTAACCAAGTATACAAGGAGGGAGAGGAGACTATGAAAAAAAGGGGCCAGCCTTCGAGCTGGCTACCCAAGTGTCAACCCAAGGCGCATGTGGGACTAGGTCACCACGTCCATGAGGAGGCCGAGGAAAGAGCCAGCCCGCAGGAGGCCAGGCCGTGTGTAAGCCCGAGCTACACAGAGCTCAAGCTCGTGCAGCGTGGGCGTCAGAAGCATGCCCGTGGAGGAGCAGAGTGGGCGCTAGAGCGCGCTCGCAGAGAACCGGTGTGGGGCGACACTAGAGGGGGGAGAGGAGTATTCTGGGATGGTAGTGGCGGAGATTGTTTGTTAAACCGCGCAAATGTCACGGCGTGATTCGATGTGGGACATGTTTTTTGAGACGCGAAGATGATCTAGGACGTCCATCTGATCTGCGTGTAATCTCGGCCGCTCATCTAATCCCACAGTGCCACGATATAATCCTGGCCATCCGCGTTCATTAAACGCATATCCAACAGCGTCGGGGTTGTCTTCAACCTCCCACTAGCTGAGGGCATCCCACGACGCCTCCCGCGATCCAGAGCCTCCCAAGAAATGAAGATGAAGCTCCCAGCCACCTCCGAAGAACATGAAGCATCCATGATGATCATCTTGATGAACCGAATACATGCATGCATTGAAATTCTCATGCATGCAATGAAATTAAGAAATTCGATCGAGGCTGAAGAAAACAAAGTTGCTGAGGCTGCGCTGCTCGTTTGACGTGCAAGGAAAGGCTCTACATGGATTCATAAACACATGCACGTGATGCGTACACCAAGATTGAAGGATCCCATGGATAAAAAAGAAAAAGGAAATAACCAAGATATCCGGAATATCTCATCCGTGTTTTAATATCTCAAAATGCCACAGATCTTGGGCCTTCAAAGATTTGAACCCCGCGGCTTCGATCAACCTCCTTGGCTATAAAAGAAGCCTTCTGAGGCCAAAGAAGGTTGCTGCAGATCATCGGAGAGAAGTCCCGCGGAGCTCTGAGCAATGCGAAGAAAAACTCCACGCACCACTTGAGAGGTAGAGTAGCACAGAGCCACCCGAGGATTCTAGAGTTCCTTTCGAACAACCCTTGTGCGAAAGAAGTTAGGAGGAGGCCTCCTTGCGCATTCCCCTTGCGCAATAGGGAAGAAGCCGAACTTGCATGCCCGCTGCCCACATTCTTGCGTGGTAGCATGTGGCCGCACCCTCTGTGCCCCCTAACACGTGCGGCTGGAGGAAGACATTGTGCCACCTGCATGGTAGGAGGAAGCCACCGCACTTGTGTGGCTGTTGCACTCAAGCACCTATGCGGTAGAAGAAGTTTTTGCACCATCCGTGTGGTATAAGCCTCTCCCACACCCTGCGCAGTGGTAGACAGGAGTTGACCGCATCACTTGCACGCCCTCCTTTGAAGTGGGTTCGGGTGAAGTGAATCCCACACACCTTGTGTGTTTGTGTGCAAAGAAACAAGAAGATCCTATGGGTTGTGTGTGTATAAGGAGTGTGTGCACAAGTGGAGTGTGTACACATTGAAGAAAAAGGCCACACCATAATTGAGTGTGTGTGTGTGCAAAGAAACAAGAAGGCCGAAGTCTTAGTGTGTGCACAAGTGAAGGAGGCCATACCTTTTGTGTGTTCCCAAGTTAATGAATAAGACACATGCATGTCCATGAATGTATGAACAAGTGAACAAGTGGGTGAACACCTTGAGAAGAAATAGAGAAGGAGAAATTCACACTATTGAACAACACAAAATTTGATGTGTGTGAAAAAAAATTAAAAAGTGTGACTCGAAGAAGAAGGTGTGTGTGCTAAAAGAGTTTACACCCTTTTAAGGGTTTATCACACCAATAAGAAAAGGGGAGTGCATGCATTCATGCATGCACATGCACACATAAATAGATTTCAAATCAGTGTGTGTGCATTTGAGAAGTCTGAGAACAAAGGTTCTTGAAGATATTTGAGATTCCATGAAAGTCATGCATGAAGATTGAGAATCCATGCAATCGGTGCATGAAGATTTTGAGATGCCATGCATTCAGTGCATGAAGTTAAATTGGAGATAGACTAAAGCCAGAATGAAGTTAAAGACATCATTCATTTGAGTTTTCAGTATTTGAGAAGACCAAGAAGATTGAGTGGGCATACTGAGTGCAAGAAAATATTTTCCAATCAAGATTCTTGAAGATAGTGGCCGGGTGATCCATAGAAGAATGAGATAAAGCCCGAGCAAAGAAGAGGAGTCCTGATCACCACAAGTGATCAGAAGAAGTGATCAAGGCCAACAGACCTTATCCAAGGCTGTTGAAGACTCTTAAAGAGATTAAAAAGAAGAAGAGCTACTCGTGTGACTTGAGGAGCCAGGAGAAGACCCCTGTGAGACTCCGGGTGGAGAAGTCTTTGGTGGAAGCTGAAGCAGGCCAGTGGGACTCTGGTAACACTGTGGGATGCAGTATAAAGAACCTCATGTGGAACTCAGGAGAGATACAGTGTGACTCTGTATCGACCATTGTAATTACTAACCGAATTATAGTGGAGAAACCATGTTGGGGTGTTTAACCAACATGGCATGGACGTAGGCCTTTGGAGCCGAACCTTGTAAATCCTTTTGTCCCGTGCCTTTACATTTACTGCATCACTCGAGGAAAGGCTGAGAGATACAAGAAGAGTGGACCGATGCCTTAACAAGCCATATAGGTTTAATTGATAAATAATCAATTAGTAAAAAGTTTTAAAGGCCCACTGATTCACCCCTCCCCCTCTCAGTGATCACACTGATACATGCACTTCAATTGGTATCAGATGGAGGTTTCCTCTAAAAGATCCAAGGGAGTCTTTATGATGTTCAGATTTGAGGAAATGAGAGAACACCCTCAAATGAAGATATCTGCCAAGACTCAGAAAAATAGAAAGAAGAAAGAGGTCAAGAAGATGAATAAGAAGGTTTCTACTAATAGAGAAACTACTTCCATTGAAGGTAATGTGAAAGTCACAACAGATGAAAATTCCTTTTATTACTCTTCTGATGAATCCTGCTCTAGCTGTGACGATGATGGAACAATCAATTATCTTCTAAATGCACTAAAATATCTTCAGAAGACAGTCCCCAGGGAAGTGGCAATGTGTGTTGCTACAAGTATCCATGATCTTCAAGAAGAAAAATTATAGCTAGAAGAAGAAGCCAATTCTATGGAAGATCAATTGGCAAGAAGGGTTGGCATAACCAACACTCTCACAAATCTTGTGAAGGCTAAAGATGAAACCATTTCCCTTTGCAGTGAAATAATTGATGATGTCACTAAAGAACTACAAAGAATCATTTGTGACAAAGAATTCATTGAGATAGTGATTAAAGAAGTTTTCCATGCACTGGAAAAGAGGCATAGAGTGTCAATGACTGTCAAAGATGCTCAACTATAAGACAAAGTAAAAAGGGTAAAGGAGCTTGAAAATTCATTGCAAGAAATGAAGAAGGTGCATGAAGACCACATGAAACAACTAGAAGAGAATTGGGAAGGAATGCTACGATTTGTTGAGGATGAGAATAACTCTCTCAACATGAAATGCTTAAAGATAGAGGTGATATTGAAAAATCAGCAATCACCCAAAACTGAAGCGTCCCAATCAACTGAAAGAAGAAATGTTTCCACTCAAGTGTGCATTGAGGAGGATGATTCCAAAAAGAGGACATCCTCTAATGAAAGGGAAACATCTTCTAAGAAGAAAGTACCATCCATACCATCTTGTACTAATGATTCTAAATGTGTTTCCACAAAAAGTGAAGGATGGAAGAATAACTCTAAACAAGTATTGATGAAGAAGATGAAGAAAGAGAGCTCTCCTGAAAAAACACAGCAATTCAAGATAAAGACTCAACAATTAGAAGAAGTCAAGAATACAAGATTTGTGGGTCAATGTTGGTTTTGCAACAGGTATGGACATTGTGCAATGAATTTTTGGTACAATACTCTAAATAAAAAATCACAAAGGAAGCCCATGCCAACGGGGAGCAAGCCAGAGAAGAAGAAGCAACATCCACAAGTCCAGAATCATCTGTTTACTGCAAACAGATTTGGAAAGTTTGATAACATCTAGGATGAATGCAAAAGTGATCACAAGAATGATACATACCAATCTCTAAATGTTTTCAAAGGTGAAAAGAAGAGAAGATCACAGAACCTGGCTAAGAATGAAGAAGTATCCTTGGGAAGCCAGTAAAAGAAAGCTAAAAATTCTCCCAAGAAGAAATTGAAAAATAAAGAGAATTCCTTGGATTTCAAATCTAAGAAGCGTGATGCATCCAGATGGACCACTAAGAAAAAATGCTTCTACTGTGGAAATACAAGTAATAACATGGATCTTTGTAAACAATCCATAGAACTAAATAGAAGCAAACCACACTCAACAGGACAATCAATCCAGACGAATAAGAAGGGATTGATTGAAAATAATCTTCCTAAGAAAGGTAACTTAACAACATCAAAGGAACCGTGTGGAACATCCAAATCTGAAGCCTCACTTCCAAATGACATATTAATCATCTGTCCAAAAGATTTGGAAAGAATGAGAAAGGAAGAAAATTCCCATGCCAAATCTAGTACAAAAGTAAATCAAAAGATTTCACATGAATATGAAGTTATGTCTGTGAGGTGCAATAAAGCTGGTCATATCCGTAATAAATGCAAGACACTCATTCCAGCTCAAAAAGAATTCTTCAAGAGAATGAAGATTGCACCAGGAGATTCTAGTGCTCAGAAGGAACTTATAAAGAGAGGAGTCACACACAAAGAAGTTGAAGAGGTGTTAAGATCCACACCAGAACAAAAATCATTGAATATCAAATGTGCAAGGGTGAAGAGTAGAGAAAGTGGAACATCTCGGTTGAGAGAATCGTCTCAACCTTGTTGTTCAAACAGATGAACCAAGGAGGTTCCATCTTATTCCCTAATCACAAGTAGATACAGGTGCTTACATTTCATGGGATTAAAGATGATGATCACTCTCAAATTGAGAATGGTATGGACAGAATAAAGTTCACCCCTTGAGGGGGAGCCAATCTGTAGAAGATGATCTTTTAAGATACATATCATTTTGTGAAGAGTGAAGGTATTCCAATCACACTTTCATCCCTTGTTTCCTAATTGTATTTAACATGTCAATTAAGGGGGAGTCATTTATTGAAGACAAAAGGATGAAAGGGGAAGCTTTATCTTCACATCTGAACTTTCTAATGAGTTGGTAAAGTATGTGCAGGATTTAGCAATTCATTGATATATCTGAAAAATTTCAACCCCTTGAAGCCTAAGAATGATCTCACATGTATAGTGAATTGTGAACAACATTGAATTCTTTGGTTACATCACTCTTGTTTTCAACATCGGGTTTCCCCAAGTAGACTTAGAGATGATTTACTAAAGGCTCTTTGCTAAAGTGAACATGTGACATCATCCCTATCTTAGTGTTTCTCAAGAAGACGCTATTCAAAGGGAGGAAGTTATATTTTGAAGAGAACCACACCACACCTTTTCATTTGGTTTCCAATAAGGGGGAGAAAAGCTTGGAACACATATTGACCCATTCATATGTGCTCTAGTGATATTGACAACAAATACAAATGGGGAGATTGTTGTGCACTGTGCTGCATTTGTTGTAAATAAGGTGTCAAGGATTTAATGGATGACAAGGAATGTCAATATGTTAATGAAAGAGGATGCGATGGTGATGGTGATGTTGTTAATAAGATGTCAAGGATTGAGTGGATATGTGACTGAAAAGGTGATGGTGATTGTTGGATAATGACCATGGTACTAAGAAACATGTCACTTAGGAGATTCACTATGTGGAATAAGAGGTAATGGTTGAAACATTCTCCATACAATTCAGACTATTGTAGAACTGATCTTAAGCTTCAAAGAACTTGTATCAAGAAGATACAATGTCACGACATTGTTAGAAGTCCATGCATTTTCTTCACAATGCATGAGGAGATAAAGAAGTTCCATCCACAATTTCTAAGTGGATGAGGAATGAATAAGGGTTCCATCCACAATAACTAAGTGGATGAGGAGAGAAAGTTGAACCATCCACAGCTAATAAATGGCCGAAGTGGTTTGAAGAAGACCATGCACTATCTCTTAGTGCATGAGGATTTGACAATGATCCAACCTCATCTATGTTTGGATCAAAGAAGAACATTGAAGATCAAGTGATTTTTGATTAATGGTTGATGAAGATAATTGAGAGATTCTTGGGTATTCCATCTCCTAATAGGAGAAGGATAAGAGATTTTAAAGAAGATAGATGTAATTCCAATTAAGAAGAGAATGGCTTGATGTAGTCTTGTTCCTACTTGGTAATTTAACCAAGTATACAAGGAGGGAGAGGAGCTTATCCAAAAAAGGGGCCAGCCCACGAGATGGCTACCCAAGCTTCAACCTAAGGCACATGGGGGACTAGGTCACCACGCCCATGAGGAGGCCTAGGCAAGATCCATCCCGCAGGAGGCCGGGCCGTGTGTAAGCCCGAGCTACACAGAGGTCAAGCCCACGCAGCGTGGGCATCAGAAGCACGCCCGTGGAGGAGCAGAGTGGGCGCTAGAGCACGCCCGGAGGTGCAGAGTGGGCGCTAGAGGGCGCCCGCAGAGAACCGGTATGGGGTGGCACAAGATGGGGGAGAGGAGTATTCTGGGATGGTAGCGGCGGAGCTTGTTTGTTAAACCGTGCAAAAGTCACGTCGTGATTCAATGTGGGACGAGTTTTTTGAGACGCGGAGCTGATTTGGGCCGTCCATCTGATCTGTGTGTAATCACGACCTCTCATCTAATCCTGCGGTGCCACGATATAATCCTGGTCGTCCGTGTTCATTAAACGCAGATCCAACAGCGTCGGGGTTGTCTTCAACCTCCCACCGGCTGAGGGTCATCCTGCGACGCCTCCCGCGATCCAGAGCCTCCCAAGCAATGAAGATGAAGCTCCTGGACACCTCCGAAGAACATTAAGCCTCCATGATGATCGTCTTGACGAACCGAATACATGCATGCGTTAAAATTCACATGCATGCAACGAAATGAAGAAATTTGATCGAGGCCGAAGCAAATGAAGTTGTCGAGGGTGCGCTGCTCGTTCGACATGCAAGGAAAGGCTCTGCATGCTTTCATAAACGCATGCACGTGATGCGTACACCAAGATTGAAGGATCCCATGGATAAAAAAGAAAAAAGGAAATAACAGAAATTTCCAGAATATCTCATCTGTGTTTGAAGATCTCAAAACGCAGCAGATCTCGGGCCTTCAATGATTTGAACCCCACGGCTTTGATCAAACTCCTTGCCTATAAAAGAAACCATCTGAGGCCAAAGAAGGTTGATGCTGATCATCTGAGAGAAGTCCTGCGGAGCTCTAAGCAACATGAAGAAAAACTCTGCGCACCACTTGCACGGTAAAGCATCCCTGAGCCACCCAAGGCTTCGAGAGTTCCTTTCGTGCAACCCCTGCGCGAAAGAAGTTAGTAGGAGGCCTCCCTGCGCATTCCCCTTGCACAATAAGGAAGAAGCTGACCTTGCGTGCCCACTTCCCGCATTCTTGTGCAGTAGCAAGTGGTCGCACCCTCTGTGCCCGTGAACTCGCATGGTAGGAGGAAGACACCACACCACCTGCGCGGTAGGAGGAAGCCGCCGCACTTGCGTGGCTGTTGCACTCAAGCACCTACGCAGCAGAAGAAGGTGTCTCACCATCCGCGTGGTAGAATCCTCTCCCACACCCTACGCGGTGGTAGACAGGAGTTGACCGCATCACTTGCGCACCCTCCTTTAATGTGGGTTTGGGTGAAGTGAATCCCACACACCTTGTGTGTTTGTGTGAAATGAAACAAGAAGATCATACATGTTGTGTGTGTACAAGGAGTGTGTGCACACGTGGAGTGTGTACACATTTATGAAAAAGGCCACACCATTATTGAGTGTGTGTGTGTGCAAAGAAACAAGAAGGTCGAAGCCTTAGTGTGTGCACAAGTGAAGGAGGTCATACCTCTTGTGTGTGCCCAAGTTTAGGAAGAAGACACATGCATGTCCATGCATGTATGAACAAGTGAACATGTGGGTGAACACCTTGAGAAGAAATATAGAAGGAGATATTCACACTAAAGAACAAGACACAATTTGGTGTGTGTGAAAAAGAATTAAAATGTGTGACTCGAAGAAGAAGGTGTGTGTGCTAAAAGAGTTTACACACTTTTAAGGGTTTATCACACCAAGAAGCAAAGGGGAGTGAATGCATTCATGCATGCACATGCACACATAAATAAAGTTCAAATTAGTGTGTGTGCAATTGAGAAGTCCGAGAACAAAGGTTCTTGAAGATATTTGAGATTCTATGCAAGTCATTCATGATGATTGAGAAGCCATGCAATCAGTGCATGGAGATTTAGAGATGCCATGAATTCAGTGCATGAAGTTGAATTGAAGAGAGACTAAAGCCATACTGAAGTTAAAGACATCATTCATTTGAGTTTTCAGTAGTTGAGAAGACCAAGAAGATTGAGTGGGCATACTGAGTGCAAGAACATATTTTCCAATCAAGATTCATGAAGATAGTGGTCGGGTAATCCTTAGAAGAAAGAGATAAAGCCCGAGCAAAGAATAGGAGTCCTGATCACCACAAGTGATCAGAAGAAGTGAGCAAGGCCAGCTGACCTTATCCAAGGCTGTTGAAGACTATTGAAGAGCATCAAAAGAAGAAGAGCTACTCGTGTGACTCGAGGAGCCAGGAGAAGACCCCATGTGAGACTCAGGGTGGGGAAGTCTTTGGTGGATGCTGAAGCAGGCCAGTGGGACTCTGGTAACACTGTGGGATGTAGTATAAAGAACCTCTTGTGGGACTCAAAAGAGATACAGTGTGACTCTGTATCGACCATTGTAATTACTAACCAAATTATAGTGTAGAAACCATGTTGGGGAATTTAACCAACATGGCAAGGACGTAGGCCTTTGGGACCGAACCTTGTAAATCCTTGTGTCTTGTGCCTTTACATTTACTACATCACTCGAGGAAAGGCTGAGAGATACAAGAAGAGTGGATCAAGTCCTTAACAATACATAGAGGTTTAATTGATAAAGAATCAATTAGTAAAAAGTTTTAAATGATCACTGATTCACTCCCTCCCCCTCTCAGTGTTCACACTGATCCGGGCCCTTCAAAAATTATGGAGGCCAAGAATGAAGATATATAGATTAAAATGGAAGAATGAATTGTTTATGCATGTAACCTTGATTGGGATGGAATGATAAGGTTAAGGAACGTGTATGTGTTCCCTAAATAGTATATTTTAAGAAGGATATATTAGAGTAAGCTCATAGTTATTAATTCTATACACATCCTGGAACAATTAAGATGTGTATGAAATTAAAGGAATATTTTTGGTGGTATGTAATAAAGAGATATATCATGGAATTGTATCACGATGCTTAGTATTCATGAAAGTTAAGGATAAAAGTCAAACATCAAAAGTGATGTTACATCCATTACACATACCATAATGGTAATGATAAAACATTACTATGGGTTTTTTCATTTGAATTCCCAAAACCTCTAAAGAGTTTAATTCTATATGGGTGGCAGTCGAACACCATACAAAGTTATCACACTTCATTGCTATCAGAGAAGTATTCTCTCTAAATTAGCTTACCAGGATATACATTAAGGTTGTGGTATATTTCCATGGATTACCACTTTCTATTTTATCAGATTAGGATCCACCTTTTACCTATATGTTTTTTAAATCTATTTCGCAAGCACTTGATATAGAACTAAGTTTGATCACTATTTATCATCCACATATAGATAGTCAGTCTGAGAGAATAATTCAATCCATAGAGGATTTGTTGAGATTTTTTTTTGATTTCAAATGTGGTTGAGATAAAAACATCCTATAGTAGAGTGTTCTTCCAATAATATCTATCACTAAATAATTAATATGGAACTGTATTAATCCATCTATTTGAAAAAAATGTACATCCACAACATGTTGTGATAAATTATGAGAAATAAAGCTATTGGGACCGAGGATCACTGAAGAAATGGTTGAGAAGGTTATAACCATTTAAAAATATATAAAGGTAGCTCAAATGTAGTATAAAGTTTTTGCTAATAAATGACGATGTGATCATGAATTTGATGATGGTGAAAAGGTGTTTCTATGAATCTCACCCTAGAAGAAAGTTATGAGATTTGGGAAGAAATTTAAACAAATCCCAAGGTATATGTGTCCATTTGAAATTATTGATTATATCATGATGATTTTATATGCCTTTAAACATGATATAAATCTATATTAATTCCATGATGTCTTCCATGTATCTCTCCCGATGATGTATATACCATGCCCTTAATATGTACTGAACTCAGAGGTCATACTGCTGGAGAAAGATCATTCTTATAAGGAATAACCATTGAATAATTAGGGAGTTATAGAAAAAATTCTACGAACCAAGACCACTCACCTGGTAATTTTTTTCCTGAAAAATCATTATTTATATGACTCTTTATGGGAATTTTTTTATATTATTAAGAATAAGTATCCTCATTTTTAAACCCAAATGACGACTTTTTAGGGGGGGATTCATTTTAAGTGGGGTAGAATGTAACACCACTAGTTTTTATAGACTTTTTTTTTAAAATTAATTAAATTTTCATTGATATATTTCATTTCATGATGTAAAAAAATTCTTATCACATGTCTTCATATTTCTATATGTCACATTCAACACTAACTTCTCGTATGTTACTTGCAACACCGACTTGGCATACATTACATGCAACACTGAGTTTCTACGAAACATCTTTTTATTATTATGGTTAATTGAATGAGATAGTTATAACCATTCTGTTAAACATTGTAATATAAATAATAATAATGAATTCTAAAAATATTTTTTTACAATATATTATTATAAGTAAAATATATCATTATTATAAGGTATAATTTTTGGGAAAATTCCTTATATGTTTAAAAATACTATTTTCTCGGAAAAACTAATTTTAATGTCCTTATTTGAAAAAAAATAAAATTAACTTTAGAAATATTTAGATATTTAATTTTATAAAATATTTATATTTACTAAATTAATATTGTAAAATTTATCATATAATTATTTTTTTGTATTTTTCTGAGAAACATCATTTTTGGATGAATTGTGGAAATTGGTGAATGTTAATTCAAATTTTTTTTCATATAATTTATTTATAATGTAAAATTATGTGTTAAATTAATTTAAAATTTTATTTAGATCATATATTAATAAATTAATCTAATTTATTTCATTAAAATCAATTTCACATTAAAATTTTATATAAAACCCTAGAAACATTTGAATTTTTTACTTTAAAATGTCATTGTTCCATCTCATCTCTGGGATTAAATTTAAATTAATTTAGGCCACTTCTATGATTTATTTGTAGAAAAATGGATTCCATATTTATAATCAAAATAATATATAATTTATAATTATGTAAAATTAGTTTTTTTAAAAAAGTATTATTGAATGTAATTAAAATTATACTACAATGATTAAGGTAAAATTAAGCTTAATAAGAGACTGAACAATTATATTAAGAGCCCAAAAGACCTAGAAACAAGTAAAAGATCCATATTATGGATATATTTATACACTTTATTACCTTTTATTTAATTTTATCTATTATTGGATCCACATGAAAAGGAAAAAATATTCGTGGGATTTTTTCCCTAAAATTTTCAAGACTGCCAGTCCTCTGGCACAATAAACGACCTCCTCCCCTCTAAATTTATCACACCTCTGAATCACATGGATTGAACAAGATATTCACAAATAGATCCTAAAAAACCCCATTATTACTCCTTTAGTCCCCCTATGTGCATAAATCATTCCATGTATTCCCTTTGCAGTAAACTAAAAGGAGTTGCCCAAATAATATGTAGCATTCTTCCACAAGTTATTTTATGTTATTTCCATTATCCACCCCCCAAACTATTTCAATTCCATTATTTTATGCCAAAAAAATATCCAAAATATACTAGTTTTTTTGTGCTATGGTCTTTTCCTACACTTACACCCCATTCCATCTAATTGGTAATGAATATATTGTTAACGAGTACAACAAACTACCGCCTCACAAAATGATAATTGTTCACATTTACATTACTACCTCTCATAGAAGACAGTATTAAGGAAAGTATATTTAAATATTTTATCTATTATATTTAATATGAATTTATTCTTCCTTAATCCTTTTACAACAAATATATTTATACATTATCCTTCGTGTAAATATGATAATTTTGTATGAGGACGTGTGGACTTTATCCCCCTAAAAACGATGTGATTCATCAACACACTATATATAATGTATTATAGAGGTGTTTATTGATATTATATTATATATATAATAGGATAATTCTACAATAATTAAATTATATAAATATACCCATGTATTTCATTTTCCTTCTTTCTTTTGATGTGATAATAAAAAACAAAACAATGTTCATTCATACGTACAACCTACTATCTCTATGAACTGTGTACTCCATTTCATACTTATAAATAATATAGATTATTATAGTAAAAATATAATTAATAAGTATTATATTTATATAATTTTATAAATTATTTAAATCAGGATATAATAATAAGTACCAATGATATAAAAGATTAAGGCACATGTGTAGAACAAAAAAGATATTACCCGAAGTGAAACCTTAACATAGAATTGTTTGCAAGTGGATAATATAAAGAAATAATGAAAAAATATAAGTTATTTTATATAAGACTATTATTATTTAAAATAATATTAATAAAATTAAATTTATAATACAGGAAGCTCATTCGATTATGAAGAGATTTATGATAGAGGGTATGTGAAATTTTATCTCTCTTTTTATTTCCGTGAGATACATGCCATAAACACACTCGTTTTCTTTTATGTGGTGTATATACTAACCATGAATATAATACAATATTATTAATATTAAATTTATTTGTATTTACAAATCCATTAAATGATCTTTCTTTCATAGTGTTAATATTTCAAAACATACCAAAGCAGTAAGACAATTTTGTCTTAATTTTCATTCTTTGAGACACATGCTTTGTTAGGCATCTGCATCCATTTTTTAGGTGAATATATTTAAATTTTACATTTTAAATCTATATATACTTATTTTCATGATATTTTATGATTCAGGTAATTTTATTTCCTTACATGGTGGTTATGATAAAAAATTACCATGTGGTAAGAGTTTATTGAAGCAATCTCATCATTTGTCGAGATTGTTTATAGTTATTCTTTCATTGATGGAATCATATGATTATTCTCTCAATAAAACTCATGAGTTTCATTATACAATATATATTCAATTTATATCCTTGTATTATTACCATATATTAAATCTTTTATACTAAATTTTATTAACAATTTTTTTTATAAAAATTATGATTGTATTTCCTCCCTTTGTCAGAAATATAATTTAGTTCAAAATCTATGTTTTCAAAAATGTTTTCGAATTATAATTGAAGATAATTTTAAAAGAAATGGATTTAAAAATTATTTTATTATTTTAAAAATATTCCTTTATGTTTTTTCAATTCTATTTTCGAAGGAAAAGTTTTTCAAAAATGATTTATGTTTTAAAAGGCATTTTTCAATGAACAAATAAAATTTTCAGATAGAAATGTTTTTTATGTATATATCAAAATTATATCCATATAATATGAAATGGATTATTATTAATAATGAATTTCTAGTAAAATTATTAAATGTTTCCATCCATATTATTTCAATATATGGTTTATGTTTTCAAGCCATGATCTTTATGAAACTCATTTCCCTTTCAGGGGTTACATGCTTTTGAACCCCAATTATATTAATGGGTTATTATTTTGACTAAATTATTATAAAACTTGTTTTATTTTACATATCATATAATTTTATTACATGGTTTTATACCAATTTTATTTCATGGGTTGTGATATGAATTTTAATGATCTTGTGGAATGGGAATGTATGGTTTTGTTATGAAACGGGCAAGACCTATATCTCCCTAAATTAAATTGGGTAACGATTTATATCTCTAAAGACATACTAATAAGGAATTGGGAATGACCCTTTCCTACAAAGATGGCCATGGGAGTTATCCATTACTTCCATGATGGTATGATGAGTGAACTCATGCTACAAAAATGGCTATGGGAGTAACCCATGACTACCATGATGGTATGGGGAGTGAATCCATACTACCGAGACGATATTATAAGTTATGACCTGAAAAATGTTTAAATAATAAAATATTCTTATGTTTTTTCACAGTTCTAGGTTTTATTATTTTCTTATGCTTTCACGTACTATTTTCTTCAGTCCCTTTTGATTCATGTCTTATGAAAATTCAATATTAATTCCATGATTCATGTCTATGATCTTTGATATATCGGGTGTGATCATCCATTTTCATGATCACATTCTCATTGCCTAATACTCATGATTGTGATTAGATATATCCCTTGTTTTTTCATACTAATCATATGATTCCATCCCTTTTTATGTTTCCTTCCTAATGATATAATGATATGTATTATGTTTGATATGTCTACAAATGGTGATGGTTAATAAGAACCTAGCGGGGGATAACATATCTCACATATGTACCAGTGTGTATTTTTCAATGTTTGTAATCTCACTAGACTAATATAGTATTTGGGTGTCTATATGTATATTTTTTTACATATTCCGAAAAATGTATTTAATTTTTATGCATGAAAAGAAAGGGGCATTATAGGAACTACCCAATTCTGGTGTCCCCAACCGCTAACTTTGCGCACTATATGGTCGCTCCACGTTGTCTCTATACTCTAATGTGTATACGCACTTTTGCCCACTAATTTTTCCTAGGTAGGCCCAATAATCTATGGTTGACCATCCAATGTCCCACATAGGATAGGGTTGATAGCTCTTGGTTTATCTCTTATGTTCGTTTAATTTTTTAACCATTCTAAAAAATGAAAGTATCAACCAAAATCCTAGAATCTTTAACCCACAATTCTTCACTATATTTATTTTCTCATTCCTTTTTTAATTCAAACAGAAATCAATAAACATAAATTCCTATTAATGTTGTAAACATTTATATAAAACCCAAATAACCAATGAAATATGTCTTAGGAAATACAAACTTTCTCTGTAATCATCACATAACAATCATTGACTTTTAATATTGTTAACTAATTGAAAAAACATTATATCTAAAAAAATCACATATATTCATCAATATTCCCAATTTATTTGTTGTCAATACCCAATTCATTTTTAAATTAAAAAATATGTTTCCTTCATCATTATCAATAAAACCAAATATTTAAGAATGGAATGGAATTCTCATTTATGAAATTCATATTCTAAATAAAATCTCTTATCATTTGAATATTATTGTCTATTTTAGTTTTGAGAAATATGGAATAACTACTAACAAATAAAGAAGATAAAATTAACCAAATATAACTGTACATGAGAAATCCTCCTTGTATAAAAAATAATGATCAATTTTAATATCAATGATTTCAATAAACATCTAGCATGTGATATCAATAACTAAAACATATTTTCATGAATTGTTGAAAAAATATTGAAACTAATTTACTAAATGTGTCTCATAAAATAGATTAGAAACAATCAAGTGTATTAATTTTTTTCCCCTTTTAAATTACATTTCCCTATTTTCATCAAATACCAAATCTCTTCATTTTATAATTGATGATTTTTTTTATAATAAAAATAGCAGATTGGTTCAACATACCTTTATGATTAAAATATTTAAGACATGCACCTAAAATTTCTTCATCATGATTTAATTTCATCAAGAATAAATTTCAATCATATTCATATAAATTTGTTGAAATGTTTCTAAGAGACAAAATAAAGGCCAGTAGTCATCCATGACGGACAACTTTTTAGTAGTAATATATTTACTACTTTTATAATTTTCATATATTCCCTAGAATAAATGTTTCACCTTTTATTCCCTTTATTAAAAATAAACATAATATATATGGGAATAATGTACTTAATAAATTATACATAGATAGAGAAATAGGGATGAGAGTTTCTTCTCCATCGAAGAAACTTCTTATATGAAAAGAGATTTTTCACATTTTCTAATAATTAAATTTTGGTTATCTCCTCCTTCTATAACTTTCATGCATCTTCCAATAGTTTTGGACATATGATCAAACATTCCTTACAACATTCTATGTCTTTAATTTGGGCGCATAACTCTTTTTACCAACACTATCAGTCATAGATTATATCCCTTTATTCTTTAAGAATACTATTTTTGGGAACATTTAAGATTCTTCATAGAAGATTTATTTAGAATAAATCCTATTTTTTCAACTGGATTAATCCTTTTATTGATTATAGCTTGATTCTTTATGTATTTATGTTCATGAAAAATTCAAAAAGTCCCATGATATGACCTTTCCTACCACAATATAAACATTTTTTCATTATTGTGAAACTCTTCACATGATTCTTCATAACCATCATGGGAGTTTTTTCTTTAACAATCATCTTATTTTGTTCATATCCCAATGCTGACCTACAATTTTAATTTCTTACCTTCTTTTATTTTTATATTGTTCTTCTATTTTCTTCAATAAGAGATTTTTCATAATGGTTATATACCAACACTCATTATAACAATGACAAATTCAATTGAAAAACCCATATAAATTTTCAAATTAATCATATATATTATTGATAAAATAGTTCTCCTCCTATGAGATATGCATCTATTGTGCATGTTTCAATATCTATTTAGCTTTACTCCCATATATGTTGGCATTATATAATTTTCATAAAATGATTTATTGGACCACAATTTCATTTCTTCATTATAAAACATCTAATAATACCTCCATTAGCCAAAAAAATAATGACATATTCTTCTGAGACATTGTCTTACTAATTTCATAGCTTTTCTACAAATAGATATCATATATAATCTTATTTTATTTCAATGATGAAAAAGAATTTTTATTTACCCCTGTTTTTCTATATTTTAAAGGTGGATCTACACTAGGAATCAAATCAACATTAGTACACATAGATTTATCAGGACAAAGGGTTACCATATTTAAAGAGTCTGCATTATATTTATCGATGGATAATCTCAAGATCTTATTACCACTAGTTTCAATTTTCCATAAATAAAAATATTATTAGATTAATACTTATATATACATATTTTCTCAATAACTAAGGACGTCTCATATTATATCCCTTTCATATATCATAGATTCATTTCCAGTTTAAATCATTTTATATTGAGGTCATTTTTCTCATCTTAAACTAATTTCTTGTATTCTTCCCACTAAATCATTACCTTTTGAATTTCATCATCGTGCATCTAATTTTAATTTGGTAAAAAATTATCAAGATCCATGATTATTTCTTCTTTATCATTAAATTGAGAATCAATAACATTCATATTTTTATTTTTCATCTTTTCCCGTGAATGGATAACTTCAGTAAAAAAACATCAAAAGCATATTTTATTCCAAAATTACTTTATAATTCCCCAATATCTCTACCAAATCATTCCTTTTAAAGAGATATTGTTTTTTTTCTTTTATTTTTGAAGTTTTATTAGTGTTTTTATACCATCCTCATTATTCAATGCTTATTCTATATAATTTTTCACCGCTTCTAGCTATTATTTTATATCTCGTAGTTTCCTGAAAACTGTGATCATACATATGACCACTTCCTTGGGAAATTTCATAAAATTCATTATAATTGCTAAATTTATCATATAATTTTCATTTCATGTAAATGATTATTCAGAGTCATAAAAAACAAATTGTATTCATAAATTTCCACTCTATGTTCCTTCAATTTTTATTTTATCTTCAATTATCTCTGAAATTTTCATCAATTTATTATCCACTCTTTTCATTCCATTTTTTCAAATCATAACTAAAACATCAACATTTATTACATTAGTAGATGAGATAGGGTTTCACATCCAATACTCTTATGAATTTTATTCATACTCAGATCACCACTTTATATACTTCTGATAAAATAATTGTACATGTAGAATACATCTAATCAGAGGTGTCGTTGATCTAATACCAATTGAAGTGTCTAAGGATCATGCAGTCTAACTGAGAGGGGGGTAAATTAGGTGTGCCCTATTTTTGTGAATTATTTTTCAACATTTAATTCAATCTTCTATCACAAGTTATGATGAGTAGATCATGCATCCCATTAATCAATCCTTCTATTGATTCTGGTTATACACCACCAGAAATCCAAATCTTCTAGCTGAGTTGGTTAGACATCCCAACTATTCAACTAGTTAGACCCCCAGTATCTAGTTCCTCATCAATAACTGTTTAGACCCCCCATTCACAAAATCCATCTTCCTATTTATAATTTCTGATCCACTTATATAAGGATCGAATGATCTTCCACCATGATTTTTCTAGATCACACTAGGTCATGTATAATTCAATTAAATTTTCACTAAAGATGGTCTTTCTCAAATAAATTCTGATCTAATGTAAATGGCCATCTTCCTCAGTGAAACCCTACCCGGTAAAGTATTCTATCATCTACAGAACTCCTAGACTCAATAATAACAAAAAACTCGGATATTAAAAGATTTCAACATAATGAAATAAATATTTTCCAATATTCACCTTCAAAACACTGCACCAAAATCCGGAAACATATATTGCATGTTCACTTCTTCAACCTTCATGCGTATATATAATACACTACATGGTTTACTTATTTTCTATAGTAACTTCTATTCCCAATCTCAAAGATATCATGAATACATAATTTCTTGTGCAGACATATTTTTATAACACACACACACACACACACACTCATTTAGATCCATTTTATTTCTAACGTGTGCATTTGAGTATGATTTAATAAATGTATGTGTTATTCATATAGATCCCCAATTACACACACTGTCCACTTTTCTCACACAATATTCACTCACACTATTTATCTCCTTCTGTACTCACCATTCACAAGCTGAATAATTGAACAATATTTTCACACTCACTTTCCACACACACAAACTAACTATTTTTTTCTAAATATAAGTACATTCAAACATTAATCAAACCATGCACAAAAATCATAACTGCCTTTGTACCTTAAACCCTTCATGCATCATATATGCAAGTCTTCTTTAAAAAATCATGAACATACACTATCCACAAAACATTCTAATATAACCTAATCCTCATTAGTGTATACTCACCCATAAAAATAATTTCTTCTTCCTTATTATGCGAAAAACAAAATGTGTATATGATTAGTGTGTGCAAGCCCTTGTGCATGAGATATTATGTGTGTAAACACTATCATAATGTTCCTAAACCATTCATTCTAGACATAGAGACAGAGATATAAATCATTCTATCCAAAATGATTCATGGAACTCTTTTCATTACGAAGAATAACTAGTGTGATATGCACATGTAGTTTTCTTTAGGATATGCTTCATCTACACATAGAAACATAATCTACACAAAACCTTTATCCTCCAAATACTAGTCACCCATGAAGGATTTGTTTCAAAATAATTAATATCCTATCATTAATTCATCAATAGAATCAAACACATAGGGTGGTATTTTTAGATAGGATTCCACCAATGTGAGTACCAACTCTCTTCATGTTCCATGAAATCATGAATCAACACCTTCATAAATCCACATTTGATACACACTTTATATCCACTATTTGGCCATTGATATATCATTAAAATGGATTCCCGGATTTTTCTGATGATATTATGATTTTCAGAACACTCAAATGGTTCCCAGAGGTTTCATCTCAAACATCAGACGATGTAGCTTCAAGGATATTATCCTGCGAGTAGAACACTCGGGTGAGGCTGTGGGTGAGGATGATCTGGCTAGGATGATCGTACAGTGCTAGATGATCATATCAATGACCCTGATCCTTTCTATGATTTTTAAAGGGGGATCAATGGTGTAATAATTATACCACATAGAAACTATATTTAATTATATACTCTCTTATATTACAACATGTTTCTTCGGAAAACCATAATTAGTTACCAAGATGCAATGGCACTGCCCCATGCCTACACCCACGACCAATATCACGCTACCCCACATGGTGGATCCACACTATCCACATCTTCCTATTATGGTGAACACATAAACCCTTTGTTTGTTTTCAGGGAAGGCTCCCTAAGCTGTGTTTTACCATCTAGGTTCCCACATAAGGCATGGGTTGAGCGGGCTAGGGTCAGCTCGTGTGATGGATTATTTTTTTGATTCCTTCTAAAAAATTATTGTATCAACCAAAAACCACCAAACTTGATCCAAAAAATATTCACATTATTTATATTCGCATTTATTTATGAGTTAAACCATAAATACCTAAAATTTAATTCCTCTCAATGTTGTAAACAATTACATCAAACTCAAAAAACTAATGACACATGTCTTCTGAACTAAAAACCAGCTCTACAATCATCACATAAAAAATGAATTGAATTTTCATCTTCTTTACTAATTGATAAAATTTTAAATATAGAAAATTCACTTGGATTATTCACATTCTTCCCACTGAACACCCCCAAAATCTTATGATAAACCACCTGCATTAGATTTCATAGTCTCTAAAAACTATGTGGCCTAGAGTTTCCCCCACTGGCCGAAGTTCCTAGATCCAAAAAATCCCTGAACACTCTTATTTCCTATGTATCCTCACAATGAATTCTTATTATATCAAAAACAGAGAATTATAATAAAAATTAATGGATTTAATACCACATGAAAACCAGGTTTTTATATACCCACATCAATGATGTGATCATTTAAGGGTTTTTTGTCTCCATTTTCCTCCTTCGATACTAATGTCATGTTATGAACCTATATTATTTTATGATGATTATATATATACCATTTTAAATATAATATCATAAATTTAATTATACCTATGGTATTTAAACTTTCATTTAATGTTATCAATTAAAGGGTTTTATTATTCAATGTTACCAAAGTGGTAATAGGTTTTTTTTCACAATCTCATTATTTATCATGATTATTTTTCATTATGTACCTAATATTGAATTATTATGATATTAAATTAAATAATTCTCATTAATTTTATTATCCACTTTTTATATCATGTGAATGAATGTTTTCTTTTAATTTTATAGTCTTTATGAACTAAAGAGTTCAAAAGAATGTTTTTATAAAAAATCAACTGTATTTCTCTCTTTGGTCAATTTTTTTTATAAAAACCATGTTTCATAAAATAATCAAAAAATGTAACATTATTCATATGATTTATAAATCAAATTTCAACCCATGTTTTAATTTTTTACAATCGTTTTGAATGATATCATCAGGTCATTTCCAAAAGAATTTTATTTTTCCATTTACCAAAAATGGAAAATAAATAATTGTTTTAAAGTTTACATAATGAATGAAAATTTTCACCATAATCACCATACATACATTGAGGATTACTATATAATATTTCAAAGTTATTTAATTATAAATTTATTTTCGATATATTTTTAAATGATATTTACAAAATTGAAAGGATATTATCCTCAAGAAATGCTTTAAATGATTTTAATGATTATTTTATCTAATTCCAAAGTTGTTTTCCAAGAAAATGCCTTTTTAAATATCTTGCAAATATTTAGATTAAAAAAAAAGTGTTTTTCGAAATAAAAAATTCATTTTCCTCAAAATGACTTTGGTGATCGTTTAATATTACTTCAATTTATCAATGCCAAAAACCCTTGTTTTTACTTATCCACCTATTGTGATATTTTTTATTGACACAAACTTCATTATTTATCTTGGTAGATTGATATTGTTTCAAAGAGAATATTATAGAACCAATTTCTTTTCCATGGGTTATCCTTGTTTCAAATAGATTTTTATGGAACTCATTTAATTTTAATAGTTTAACAATTTTTAAGATATATTTTTATTGAATCTGTATCATTTCCACTTTTTAGACATGTTTCGAAGATATTGATGTGAAACACATTTATTTTTCAGGGATTAATCAAGTTATAAACTGAATAATTACTTCTTCTATGAGTTTTATGATGAAATGGAAGCTATATCTACTTTATTCTTGTTATGATTCGTGGAAATTATTTAGTATGGGTACACCTAGATTGTAACAGGTGATCCTATTATAGATTATATAATTTGGTGTCCCATATAAGAGGGTGAACTCATTATATCTTATATGATGGGATGTCCCATATATTGTAGAGTGATCGTGGTATAGCTTAAATGATGGGTTCACCTAAATAGATCTTTAAAGCATCGGTAATGTACCAAGACCTGAGAGGAATGAAAAAATGAGGTACTAGAGATTTTATTATATAGATTAAATAGGATTCAGTTATTTATGACATGTGTTTAACATGACTTATGAAGAATAAATTTTCAATATACCAACACATTTTTTTATACATTTTATGGGTTTATAATTTTCCTTGTGTTGATTATTGATATCACGTGGCTTGTGATTATAGATTAGAATGAATCTTGAATTTTCAGTATTTTCATATTTGATGGTCCAAGTATTGATGGGTATGATTTCCTATATGATTCTACCATACACTCTGATTTTGTTGTTAAACACTAATTTACATATTATTCTCATCGATGACATTTAATTATTAATAATTATGTTTACACATAGATAGAATTTGAGGTCACCCTTCTAATGTCTCTTTATCTGCAGGTTATCAATAAATGAGGATGAATGAATTATGTCATGAAGTGTATTATTTGTATGATATTGACTACCAAATTTGGAAAATAATAATCTAGGTATGGTGGTAGATATACACTATTGAATTCATGGGTATTGTGTATATAAGAGTTGGTCAAAATTCTCTAAAACTCTAAACCTAAATGTTTTTTGAGAATTTAAGTGATAAAATACTTCATTTTCATATTGAATATTTTTAATGGAGAAAATTGGGTCCCCTACATTAGTATTAGATCCCAAAATGTAATGTTTATGATTTCAACATCAAATCTAGGATTTTCGGTTCTGGGATGTTATTTTTTGTATGAGAAGTCAGTTTTGATAACTTTTTATATTATGATGTTATCATGTGAGGTTAAAATTTAGGGTTTACATTATCTTTTATATTGACATAATTATGGGATACCATGTTTTATCATATAGATAACATTATTATTAAAAATGGATTTCATGACAAACTGATTAATGTGATTCCAAATAAAAAGATCTACATATATTGGGCTTGACAATTGAAAGTTATGAGATCAAAAGTATTAGATAAATGCTCTTTAAAGTGGATGATTTTTATGAATTATTTATATTCAACATTCACAAATAAAATTTTAATTTTTATATTAATTTATTATTTCATCATATGAAGGTTTATTAATTTTGGGAATTATCTTACCATGTGCTAACCATTTTCATTTTGGTTAATTTTTAATGATAGTTGAATTATATTGTAATCCATTTTATGGTTATATGATCAATTAAAAGTTGTTTTCAATTCTCTTGGAATGAAATATTTATCTTAAGTACTCAGCATATGTAGAAAAGGATGAAATTCTATTGAAAATTGTCTAAAGAAAGAAATTATACTTTTCAATAATATTTCACTATGCCTTCAGTCTAGATGGTAAAATAATTACTCAAATTTAGTAATATCATATTGAAAAAAAAATTTATACTACTACATTCATATTGAATGAATACCATATTAATTTCAATCATCAAATATTTTTTGTTTTTACTCCCTTATCTTTCATCTATCATTAACTTTTTGTGTCAAGACCCTCAATTACTCTCCATAATTATTTACACTTTTATTCCATGTCTAAATCATCCCTTCCCACCTATGTTAACTTATTCGGAAACCTAGTTTATTTCATTATAGATAAACCACATAAATCCCATTGACATTATCAACTATATTTTTCATTAACAAATTTTTACGTTGCAATTTTACAATAAAACAATTTTCAAATTCCCATCCTTGATTATCGAGAAAAAGTTCAAATTGTGAGGATGTAATTTATTATGAGGCGGAGGATGTAACAAAAAGATATTTTAAAAGAAAAAATTTTCCAATATGGTTTATATTACACAAAACATGGATTTTATCTCTCATTATATGTAATAACGTGTTTCATCGATAGCTTTTGTTACATACAAGCTTGAGTTTTATCGAACAATCGTATAATATTAACATTATTATTTAATATATCGCATAGCTGGTGGAATGATAGGTATTAATAAAATTATCTACGTGTCAAAAATATATATTGTATACATTATTATTATTTATATATTTATTAGTAATAAAATACAGATCATTCAAAATAAAAATAAATATTTTTTAAAAACTATATTTTTTCTAAAAACAGTTAAATTGTGCCTTACACGCATAGATTAAAAGTGATTTTTTTGTTAATTTTAGAAAAAAAATTGGATTAAATGAACTTAATTTTTGAAATTATAATATCATAATTCTCTTAGGGTAATTTTTTGGTATTTTTAAGAATTTATTTTTTATGAATAGTGAAAAATACTAATATTCAATAGAAAAATACTTTTCTCAAATTATTTATAAAGACATATTAGATTTTAAATTAGTTTCAAAGTAAAATTAGTTCAATTTTATATCAATTAATTAAATTTTCTCATTGTGTTAATTTATATGTTGAATTTTGATATAAATGTTTTGTAAACTTTTGAATATTTTCCCGTTAAGACACGACATTCTCATCACATCTATGGGATTGATTTAAGTTTAAAATTTTCCAATTATGTGAATTGAATTTGGAAAAATTGATTCCATATTTAGAATAAAAATAATTTATAATTTATAATAGCATTAAAATATTTTTTTGACCATAATAATTTGTTAAAATATAAAAAAATATTTATAGTGGTTATGGTAAAAATAGATTTACTTTGGTTTAAACTGAGAATATAAGTGTTAAAAATGACATAAAAACATTTCTAGATCCGATTTTATGCCCCTATTTCGATATTATATCTTCTTGGTTCGGTAATGTCCCATTTTAATGTCTTTGTTTAGGACAAATACATGGGAATGATTGAATCTTTTCCAAAAAAATTACAAGTGCACCACTTTCCTCACTTATAAAAAGACGCACCCTATTCTCTCTGCTTTACTCCTCCAAAACATTTTTGTTCATCCAAAAAAACCCAAATAACATCCCAAATCACTTTATATCATACTATAATCTTTATTTAGTGTAGAAAGGAATCCTAGGATGTCATTTCATGAAAACCTATGGAGGATACCTAAAAAAAGGTAATGTTCTTCAATGATATTTTTTATTTTATTCCTTTATCCACCTACTTGAATTCTTATTATAGCATAATGATATAAAAAAATAAGTATCTTAAATATAATTTTATCTTTTTATAATATGTTAATTAACAAAAAAATATCCACTTCCAGAAAAATTCTTACAAAATCATGATTTCTTTGTATGTCATACCACTACTGTAAAGACCCGTAAATTTCAAGGAAATTTTTTTCTTAATTTTCTTCGAAATTTTACAAGAACGCAGTTTCTGACGGAACCTGATTTTGAGGCCCAGTGTGCCCGGAATCATGTCCCGAAGTTTGGCTCGGGTACGCTCAGTGAACGAAAGAGCAGGTTTTTCTAACATTTGAACCGGTGCTCGGAATTGAATTCTGAGGGCACCGATGGAATCGCAACTCCGGTAATTTCTTAGAAACTCCTCTTCTGGAGTTGCGTTTGGTCAGATGTGGTTTTTAATTTTTGGGCTTTAAGTTAAGAAATAAAATATTGTGGTACGACAAACATTATTTTATTTCACTTAAAGAAGCTTAAAGCCACTTAAAGCTGCTTAAGCTGATTTAAAGCGGATAGGATGAAATTCAAAATATTCTACCCTCTTGGTAGGATATTTGTGAGGTGGGGCCCGCACGAGCCCCACCGTTTTATTTCCCCTAAGTAACGCACCCGCAGCCCCCCTCTTAAATGAAACTCAACTGGGGTGTTTCCTTAATCACTTTAATGATCCTATTTAATTGGGCGGTTTGTTTCGTTGAAATTAATTCTATGAATTAATTTTGTTCGTTTCTTAACACGTTTTCAATTTGTTGGCATGTTAATAAAATAAGGGCAACACACCTTCTTCTTGAATGTTGTGTTAAACCTTTGGAGAATCTCTAAAGTTCTTCCTCCTCCTTCGCGAAGAACGCAAAGAACGCGAAGAACGCGAAGAACGTGAAGAACTCCGGCCTCCGATGAAGGGCGACGAAGAATGCCAGGCCCCCAGGAGATCGACGACGTGACGCCGACGATTCTCCCTCCGCGACGCTTTTTCCCTCGACAATCTTCGATCGTCCATTGAGGTAAGAGATTGCGGTCCTTTTAATTACATTGTGGTTTTTATCATCAACATGGATTTAATTGTTATAATTAAATCTGTATGTCCTTGATCCTCGGAGTTCGTAGACACGACGCCGTATACCGCGACGACGCGATGCCCTTCTGCAATGCGACGATCACCTCCTACAGCGACAATCAATTCCGCGACGTAATCGCACTCGTCCGACGATAGCTACGAGGTAGGGGTCATTTTGAAAATGATTTATTTTACCTATGCTTGTTTCCTCCAAGGCAAGATTATTATTGCGGGATGTGGTTTATCAATTGCTGGGATTCATGGTCTTGTTTCAAACCGCTAACGCGGTGGGTGAGGACCAACGAACAAGTCTGAACCCACCGCCCTTTTGTTCTTGGTGTGCGGAACGATGGACAATGACAAAACAGGTCGCAGAGACGATTTGTTAATTCCGCAGTAAAGAACGGGACCCAGGAGGAGCTACGGCACAGACGGAAATGGAATCGGACCACCGGAGAAACTCCGGTGGCCCGTGGACTCCACCGGTGGCACAGGTTGCCGGTGCGGCGGCGCCGGCAGCCGGATGGAGACACCACAGATGAAGCCTCCATGGCGGCGGCCGACTAGACCCACGACCGTGCGGGTCCAACGAGACATGGGACGCAGCTTTGTCACGTCCGCAGACCAAGCGCGGCCCCACGCGGGGCCGCGGCTCCTCTTCCCGCGGGGACAGCACGCCCCGTGGCTTCCCTTGCTCGACCGAGCTGCGCCATGCCGACCTGCCGGTCGGGTCGCGCCTAGGCTGGGCCGGGTCACTCCCAACCAAGTCGGACACGGGTCGGGTCGACCTGGGGGGGGGGTCGGGCCGGGTCGGTCCGGGCCAAGACCCCCCGTTTCCGGACCTTTTCGGTATTTTTCTCATAACTTGAGCTTCGAGCCTCCGAACGACGTGCCGTCAGCGGCGATGCGATCCATGGATCGAGACGGTCGTTTCGGTATATCACACTCAAGGATTTATAATACTTTGGGTTCGGTTGGGTTGGTTCGTACACGAAACCAACCGGGCCCTCGGAGCGGAAACGCTCATATCTTGAGCTTCGGAAGCCCGATTGACGTGCCGTCGATTTTGTTGATTTCCTCTAAGTGAGACAGATCTTTTGGCTTACTCCGCCCGAGGTTTGGACACTGGTGGAGTAAGGTTGGGTTGGTTTTGCCTTAAAAACCAACCGGGCTCCTGGAATGAAAAAGTCAATAACTCTCAGACCGGGCGTCCGATTGACGCGCCGTCTGCGACGTTGAGTTCCTATTGACGATACGGAACTTTTGGATACATCAACTCTGGACTATGTATCAGTTGATGAATCAGCCTCCCGGCTCATGGAGCAGACTCTCCCGAACAAGCTTGCTGTGTGCGGGACCCCTAGACGTGGTTGCGATTGCTACTGTGACGACGACGACTGTGCAGAGATCCTCAGTGGATTCGACGGCGATGACTACAACACTCAGCGATCCTTTGTGGGTCAGTGCTATAGATCCTTTGTGGGTCCGATCCTGTGTGGGTCAGCACTCAGTTATCCTTTGTGGGTCAGTGCTACAGATCCTGTGGGGGTCCGATCCTGTGTGGGTCAGCGCTCAGCGGTCCTGTGTGGGCCAGCGCCTACAGATCATGTGTGGGTCCGATCATGTGTGGGTCTTTGCGGGGGTCAGTTACCTATCGATCCTTTGTGGGTCAGATCCTTTGTGGGTCATTGCGGGGGTTAGTACCTATCGATCCTTTGTGGGTCCGATGACTTAGATGGATCAATGATCATCTCTATCGTCATTCGAAGAAGTATACCTGTGTGAGCTGAAACCCTCTTTTGCTTTCCTTTGTGGATTTTGTTGTGCTATCCTATGTGGATTTACGTTTTTCATTCCTTTTTGGATTGAGTTGTTCTATCCTGTGTGGATTTACATTTTCCTTTCCTGTGTGGAATATGTATGATTTCCTATGTGGATTGGGTTGTACTTGGCCTTGGATGTTGGAGCCGAACGGAATTTGATGACTTAGGTATATGTATGGGCATATACCTAAGCAGTGTCAGATGTTACTTCGTGATTGTATCTTTCCTTTGTGGATTATCCTTTGTGGATTCTGGGAGACCTTCGGGGGTCTCAGGGTTCCTACTGAGTAGCTTATACTCACCGCTGCACGGGCTATGCCCGCACTACGTTGTGTTGGTTGCAGACGACGGAGAGCGCTGACCATGGTGGAGGCTTGCAGAGAAGGACGGTACCTGGAGGTGGACCACTGGGTGGGATGTACTCGGAGCAGTCGACTGGACCCGAGGAGCAGTGGAGGATATCTGTACCCACCCTTCAGGTGGGACTTCCATAGGATGGCTCGACACTGCGGCTTTTACTTTTCAGTTGCTTTTTTTCCCCTTTCAGTTGTACTTTACAGTTGGGCTTGTATTTCCGGCCCCCTTTACTTTTCAGCACTTACTGTTGTACCGGTTTTTACTTAGTGTTTACTTCATCCTCTTGCTTAATCTGTGGTGCTTATTTACTTTACAAAGGAAATGCCTTCCCTTTTTAGCAGGATTTACGCCTTGGTGCTAGTCGCCAGCCCCTGGCCTATGTAAGGAAGGATTGGGGTAGTCACGACACGGGCCCCGAGGATGGGTCGTGACAAATTGGTATAAGTGGAGTTCGGTTCTACCGGAGACTCTGATATTTCTTCTATGTGAAGCAATAATGTTAAGTGAATTGGGTGTGGTTATCAGTCCAGGGAGTCCAGTGTTGGTGCGGCGGTCGATGTATCCGTACACCAGGACCCTGACTTTTGATTTCTGACTTAATGCACGAAAACATTGATTGTGTGTGTGTTTTAAGTTTTCTTTGTGATTACTTTGTGTCAGCTCACCAGGTATACTGTTCTGACCATGGCACACCTGTTTCTTTTCAGGATGGCCCCACGATGGCAGCCAGCTAGGGTTCCGAGAGTTGAGCGTGACGACAGCCTGCCGAGCTACGAGGCCTCGGTGCAGGGCCCTTTGACAGCTGAGGCACCGGCGCTACCTCTACCCATCGAGCCACCGATGCTTCCAGCCCTAGCCGCTGATGATTCACGTCACCTCAGTGCACTGCATGAGTTCCAGCACTAGCGACCGCCCAGGTTACGCAGGGAGACGGACCCCCAGGCAGCTGAGGACTGGCTGGATGCAGTGGTGCGAGTTTTCCGGTTAGTGAGGACACTAGCCGACCTCATGATGATCCTCGTAGCGAGCCTATTGCAGGCATTAGCAAGCCGATGGTGGAGCTTGATTCTCCAGGTGCATGATGAGGCATCTCTTCTCTGGACAGACTTTGAGGGCCTTTTCCGCTCAGAGATCGTCTCAGCCACCCTCCGTGCGGTGCGCATCCAGGAGCTTCTTCAGCTACGGCAGGGCAGCTTGACGGTCGCCCAGTACTCGGCGAGATTTACCGATCTCTCTCGCTACTCGACCGACATGGTACAGGAACCGTTCTTCCGGGCCGAGACCTTTGAGAAGGGTTTGAGACACGAGATCAGGGCATCGCTGATCTCCCTCAGCATCCCGACTTCGGCAGGAGTACTGGAGCGAGCCCTTTTGATCGAGAGCTTCCTTGCTGAGCCTTCATCAGCAGCAAGCCCTATAGAAGGGCGGCAGGTAGCAGAGTCTTCCGCAGCAGGCAGCCGACAGATGACTCAGGGGTCCAGGCAGACCAGACCCTCACGCAGACGACCTCATGAAACTGGCTCAGCAGTGCGGGGCACACAGCACGGAGCCAGTCTTTCGAGAGGCAGGAAGTGCTACACATGTGGCGGACAGGGTCACATGGCTCATGACTGCCCGACCCACCGTGCCGAGGAGCAGTAGACGGTTGAGGGGCCACCCTGGCAGAGGCATAGGGTCAACCGTGGCGGTCTGCAGGGAGGAGGTGGATGAGGAAGAGGAGCTGGTCGAGCAGTAGGTGGTGGGAGACGCTTTGAGGCTCTACCACCACCACCACCAGGAGGTCCAACCCGACCACAGGGAGCTGGCGGGAAGAGACAGGCACAGCTCCAGGAAGTAGTGGCCTACGACCACGGCGCTCCCAAGATGATTCGAGGTACGATCTGTGTCTATTCCACCCTTTCTGCAGTTCTTATAGACAAAGGAGTGAGTCACTCTTTCATAGCCGCTGCCCTTGTTCGGAGATCAGAGATTCTGACAGAGCCATTGGCTCGATCCTTACGTCTAGAGACTCCTATGGGAGCAGACCCGACGATTACGCACTGGTGCCGTCAGTGTGAGCTTACTCTAGGAGGCGACAGCTTCGGCTGGGATCTTCTTGTAGCGGCGTCGAGGCCTTACGATGCCATCATGGGCATGGATTGGTTATCTACAATCCATGCACAGATTGACTGTATTAGGAGCAAGGTTCGATGTGTACGCACCGAAGGGAGCAGGTTCACCTTCACCAGAGAGAAGGGAGCCTTTGCAGCACATGATAGACATCCGAAGAGGAGAGGACATCCCATCACTCATCAGTTGGCTAGCCTCATCCTTGAAATTGTTGACGTGCAGAGTCCTAGTTTTCCTGTAGTGGTGGATCAGTATGCGGACGTCTTTCCCAATGATGTTCCAGGGCTACCTCCTCGCAGAGAGGTAGACTTTTATATTGATCTGTACCCCGGAACAGCCCCGATATCCACTCCATCATATCGGATGGCCCCCGCTGAGCTTTGAGAGCTACGGGTATAGTTGGAGGACTTTCAGGGAAAGGGATTCATCCGAACCAGTGTTTCACCCTGGGCTTCCCCGATTTTGTTCACCAAGAAGATGGACGGGAGCTTGCGACTGTGTGTTGACTATCGTCGCCTAAACCAGGTGACAGTGAGGAACAAGTATCCGCTACCGAGGATTGATGACCTCTTCGATCAGCTCAAGGTAGCACGGTGGTTCTTGAAGATAGACCTCAAGTCAGGCTATCATCAGCTCAGAGTTCGGGACGAGGAAGTGGAGAAAACGGCCTTCAGATGTCGGTATGGCCACTATGAGTTCTTGTTTATGCCATTCGGCATAACCAACTCTCCAGCAGTGTTCAAGGGCCTCATGAACAGGATCTTTCAGCTGTACCTCGATCGATTTGTCGTGGTCTTCATCGACGACATTTTGATTTACTCGACGACTGAGGAGGAGCACGCCTACCACTTACGGGTTGTACTGGACACACTCCGAGAGCACGAGCATTATGGAAAACTCTCGAAGTGTCAGTTCTGGATACGTGAGGTCCACTTCTTGGGACACGTCATCTCTGAGGCGGGAGTTACAGTGGATCCTACGAAGATCGAGGCAGTGCTAGATTGGGAGCCACCCAAGAGTGTGCCAGAGGTGCGGAGTTTCTTGGGACTAGCTGGTTACTATCGTAGATTTTTTCCAGACTTCTCCAGAGTTGCAGCACCACTCTCAGCTTTGACGAAGAAGGGGAAACCCTTTGTGTGGTCAGACAGATGTCAGCAGAGCTTTCAGGAGTTGAGACAGAGATTGACCAGTGCCCCTATCTTGAGGTTTCCTGAGGAGGGAGTAGGGTATGTAGTCTACTACGATGCATCAGGGACTGGACTTGGATGTGTCCTGATGCAGGAGCGGGCAGTGATCGCCTATGGATCATGTCAGTTGAGGCCGCATGAGCAGAACTATGCTACCCATGACCTGGAGTTAGCAGCAGTGGTCTTCGCTCTGAATACATGGCGACACTATCTGATGGGTAAGCGCTTTACAGTCTTTTCTGACCATCAGAGTCTCAGGTATATCTTCTCTCAAAAGGACCTGAACCTAAGAAAATGGTGATGGCTCGAGTTCCTCCAGGACTTTGACTTTGAGATAGTCTATACTCCTGGGAAGGGGAACGTGGTAGCCGATACTCTCAGCAGGAGGACGGGAATTCATCTACTTGGGGAGGCGACAAGGAAGCTAGCCTTTTTTCAGATATCCATTGTGGATAGAGATGGATCAGCCTTCCTTCAGTCTCTCATGGTCACCCCTCAACTACTACAGCGGTTCAGAGAGGCACAACATGGGGACGCTGACTGTGAGAGGCGGCGTGCACAGATATCCTCTGGATAGGCACCTGATGAATTCTCCTTTGGAGAAGAGCATGACATCCTTTTCATAGGACGTACCTTTGTACCAGTCACTTTACGAGAGGAGGTGCAGAGATAGTTTCACACTTCTCCTTTGGCGGTACATCCTGGAGTGGCGAAGATGTACCCGGATCTCAGGCGACAGCACTGGTGGCCAAGCATGAAGAAGGCTATGGCGGAGTTCGTTTCTCCATGCCTCACCTGCCAGTAGGTGAAGGTAGAGCATCAGGTACCAGCAAGCTTGGTACAGCCCTTGGAGGTCCCGGAGTGGAAGTGTGACGAGATATCTATGGACTTCGTGACTAGACTTCCACGCACTTCCAGAGGTCACAACTCCATCTGGGTGATTTACGACTGACTCACCCAGTTGTCTCACCTCTTACCCATTAGAGAGAAGGGATTAGAGGAGATATTGGGGCATCTCTACATTCAGGAGATTGTACGTCTTCACGGTGTGCCATCATCTATCGTCTCTGATCGAGATGCTCGCTTTACTTCCCGTCTTTGGAAGGGGTTGCAGGAGGCATTCGGGATGCAGCTACGTCTGAGCACTGCCTTTCACCCTCAGACGGATGGTCAGATGGAGAGGACCATTTAGAATCTCGAGGACATGCTCCGCGCATGTGTCCTCGACTTTGGTCGTAGCTTGGAGGACCACCTACCCTTGGTGGAGTTCGCGTACAACAACAGCTTCCACTCCACCATCTGGATGGCACCGTACGAGGCATTGTATTTCCGACCTTGCATATCTTCTTTGTGCTGGACAGAACCTAGGGAGTCACCACTTGTGGGACCAGAGATGGTCCGGGACATGACAGAGAAGGTCCATGTCATCCAGGAGAAGATGAGGACAGCTCAGAGCCAGCAGAAGTCATATGTTGACAGGAGGTGGAGGCCACTAGATTTTGAGGATGGAGACCACGTCTTCTTGCGTGTCTCACCTCGACGTGGATTACGGAGATTTGGCCGAGGTGGAAAGTTGTCTCCACGCTGCATCAGACCTTTCCAGGTCCTCAGCAGGATTGGCGAGGTGGCTTATCGCCTGGCTCTACCACCTCAGTTGCACTGGGTGCACGACGTCTTCCACGTATCTCAGCTGAGGAGATACGTGCACGACCCGACACACATCATTGACCATGGGGAGCTAGATGTTGATGATGGGGTGACTTTTGCGGAGGTCCCGATGGAGATCGAGGATTGACAGGAGCAGGTCCTACGTGGATGGTCGATTCCTTTAGTGCGCATCAGATGGCAGCACGGGAACCTCCAGGAGAGCACTTGGGAGCGGAAAGCTCAGATGCGTGCTCAGTACCCACATTTGTTTCCCTAGCTTATGATGTATCTTTACGAGGACGTAAAGCCCTGAGGTGGGAGTTATGTAAAGACCTGTAAATTTCACAGAAATTTTTTTCTTAATTTTTTTTGGAATTTTACAAGAACGCAGTTTTCGACGGAACCTAATTCTGAGGCCCGGTGTGCCCGGAATCATGTCCCGAAGTTTGGCTCGGGTAAGTTCAGTGAACGAACGAGCGGGTTTTTCTAACTTTTGAACCGATGCACAGAATTGAATTCTGAGGGCACCGATGGAATCGTAGTGCCGGTAATTGCATAGAAACGCCACCTCCGGAGTTGCGTTTGCTCGGGTGTGGTTTTTAATTTTTGGTCTTTAAGTTAAGAAATAAAATATTGTGGTACGGCAAACTTTATTTTATTTCACTTAAAGTCGATTAAAGCCACTTAAAGCTGCTTAAGCTGAGTTAAAGCGGATATGGTGAAATTCAAAATATCATACCCTCTTGGTAGGATATTTGTGAGGTGGGGCCCGCACAAGCCCCACTGTTTCTTTTCCCCTATGTAACGCACCCGCAACCCCCCTCTTAAATGAAAGTCAACTGGGGTGTTTCCTTAAACTCTTAAACGCTCCTATTTAATTGGGTGGTTTATTCGTTGAAATTAATTCTATGAATTAATTTTGTTCATTTCTTAACAAGTTTTCAATTTTTTGGCATGTTAATAAAATAAGGCCAACACACCTTCTTCTTGAATGTTGTGTTAAACCTTTGGAGAATCTCTAAAGTTCTTCCTCCTCCTTCGCGAAGAACGCAAAGAACACGAAGAACGCGAAGAACGCAAAGAACGCCAGCCTCCGACGAAGGGTGACGAAGAACACCAGGCCCCCCATAGATCGACGATGTGACGCCGACGATTCTCCCTCCGCGGCGCTTTTTCCCGCGACAATCTTTGATCGTCCGTTGAGGTAAGAGATTGAGGTCCTTTTAATTCCATTGTGGTTTTATCATCAACATTGATTTAATTGTTATAATTAAATATGTATGTCCTTGATCCTCGGAGTTTGTCGACGCGACGCCGTATACCACGACGACGCGGCGCCATTCCGCGATGCGACGATCACCTCCTACTGCGACGGTCAATTCTGTGACGTACTCGCACTCGTCCGATGACAGCTACGAGGTAGGGGTCATTTTGAAAATGATTTCTTTTACCTATTATAGTTTCCTCCAAGGCAATATTATTATTGCGGGACGTGGTTTATCAATTGCTGGGATTCATGGTCTTGTTTCAAACCGCTAACGCGGTGGGTGCGGACCAACGAACAAGTCCGAACCCACCGCCCTTTTGTTCTTGGTGTACGGAACGGAAGACGATGACAAAACGGGTCACAAAGACGATTTGTTAATTCTGCAGTGAAGAACGAGACCCGGGAGGAGCTATGACACAGACAGAAATGGAATCGGACCACCGGAGCAACTCTGGGGGCCCGCGGACACCACCGGCGGCGCGGGTCGCCGGCGCGGCGGCGCCGGCAGCCGGAGGCGGTTGCAGCGGCCGACCAGACCCGCGACTGCGCGGGTCCAGAGAGACATGGAACGCGGCTTTGCCGCGTCCACTGACCAAGCGCGGCCCCACACGGGGACGCGGCTCCTCTTCCCGTGGGGACAGCACGCCCAGCGGTTTCCCTTGCTCGGACGAGCCGAGCCGAGCCAACCCGCCGGTCGGGTCGCGCCCAGGCCGGGCCTGGCCGCCCTAGCCGGTTTGGGTCACGCCCAATTGGGTCAGACCCGGACCCGGGTCGGGTCGACCCGGGGGGGTCGGGATGGGTCGGTCTGGGCCCAGACCCCCCGTTTCCGGACCTTTTTGGTCATTTGCTCATAACATGAGCTGCGAGCCTCCGAACGACGCGCCGTCAGCGGAGATGCGATACTTGGATCGAGACGGTCGTTTCGGTATATCACACTCAAGGTTTCAGAATACTTTGGGTTCGGCCGGGTTGGTTCGTACACGAAACCAGCCGGGCCCTCGGAGCGAAAATGCTCATATCTTGAGTTTCGGATGTCCGATTGATGTGTCGTCGACTTTGTTGATTTTCTCTAAGTGAGACAGATCGTTTGGCTTACTCCGCCCGAGGTTTGGACACAAGTGGAGTACGGTCGGGTTGGTTTTCCCTTAAAAACCAACCAGGCCCCTGGAACGAAAAAGTCAATAACTCTCAGACCGGGCGTCCGATTGACGCGCCGTCTGCGACGTTGAGTTCCTGTTGACGATATGGAACTTTTGGATACATAAAATCTGGACTATGTGTTAGTTGATGTATCAACCTCTCGGCTCGTGGAGCAGACCCTCCTGAACGAGCTTACTGTGTGCGGGAACCCTAGAGCTGGCTGGGACTGCTACTGTGACGACGACGACTATGCAGAGATCCTCAGTGGATTCGACGGCGATGACTACAGCACTCAGCGATCCTTTGTGGGTCAGTGCTACAGATCCTGTGTGGGTCCGATCTTGTGTGGGTCAGCACTCAGCGATTATTTGTGGGTCAGTGCTATAGATCCTATGTGGGTCCGATCCTGTGTGGGTCAGTGCTCAGCGGTCCTGTGTGGGCCAGCGCCTACAGATCCTGTGTGGGTCTGATCCTGTGTGGGTCTTTGCGGGGGTTAGTTACCTATCAATCTTTTATGGGTTAGATCCTTTGTGGGTCATTGCGGGGGTTACTACCTATCGATCCGTTGTGGGTCCGATGACTTAGATGGATCCGTGATCATCTCTATCGTCATTCGAAGTAGTATACCTGTGTGAGCTGAAACCCTGTTTGGATTTCCTTTGTGGATTGTGTTGTGCTATCTTGTGTGGATTTACGTTTTGCTTTCCTTTGTGGATTGAGTTGTGCTATCCTATGTGGATTTACGTTTTGCTTTCCTATGTGGAATACGTATGCTTTTCTGTGTGGACTGGGTTGTACTTGGGCTCAGATGTTGGAGTTGAACGGAAATTGATGACTTAGGTATATGTATGGGCATATACCTAAGCAGTGTCAGTTGTTACTTCGTGATTGTATATTTCCTTTGTGGATTCTGGGAGACCTTCGGGGGTCTCGAGGTCCCTACTGAGTAGCTTATACTCACCCCTGCACGGGCTATGCCAACACTACATTGTGTTGGTTGCAGAAGACGGACAACGCTGACCGCGGTGGAGGCTTGCGGAGCAAGACGATACCTGGCGGTGGACCACTGGGTGCGACGTACTCGGAGCAGTCGGCTGGACCCGAGGAGCAGTGGAGGCTATCTGTACCCACCCTTCAGATGGGACATCCAGTGGACGGCTCGACGCTGCGGCTTTTACTTTTCAGTTGCTGTTTTTCCCCATTAAGTTGTACTTTACAGTTGGGATTTTATTTCCGGCCCCCTTTACTTTTCCGCACTTACTGTTGTACCAGTTTTTACTTAGTGTTTACTTATTCCGCTTGCTTACTCTATGGTGCTTGTTTACTTTACAAAGGCAATGCCTTCCCTTTCTACCGGTATTTACGCCTTGGTGCTAGTCACCAGCCCATGGCCTATGGAAGGTGGGCTTGGGGTAGTCACGACACAGGCCCCGAGGATGGTTCGTGACAACTACCTTTTGAACCAATGTCATTATTTTTTCAATTACCACCTCTCATTGTGGGGTATTATGATGGAAAAAATATAAATATTATATTTAAAACATAATTATACTAATTGATTTGTTATATCATGTATTACTTCATTAACATCCCATTCCATAGGGGATACGATAATGTCACGTGTGTGTATAGTGGACTTCAACCTCATGAAAGGATGTGATTCGTCTTTCACTAACAATTACATTTGTGGTGAAAAGGATAAATTTAATTAATAAATTTGATATATGATACATAATTATTATATAAATGAAATATACACATTTTTTAAAATTTAATATATCATTTTCTTTCTTACATAGAAATATTATTATCTCGCTCATGTATGTGTGGACTACATCCGTCATGAAGTGATGTGAATTTATTTTATCCACCTCTCCAAAAAGAAGATATATATATATATTAAAAAATAATATATTATATATGATATTATTATCATTATATAAGTATATCATATTACCTACGTCTTTTTCAAAATGATCATTGAAAAATTGAAATGTGACTCCTGTGTAAGTACGAGCTACCATCTCCATGAATATAACATAGACCATTTTTTCATAATCATATTGCATTATTGATTTTATACAGTATAATTGATGTAAATATATGATAACTATTTCATCAATATTATTTTTTAGATGATATAACTATGTAATATGTGTAACAACTAGATCTTTAATGGAAAAAGATGCCGGAAAAAACAAGATAAATAATAATAAAAATTATGAAATTGATGTAAGATTTTTAATTAGTGGATAATAAGTTGTTATAAAAGGATCATATATGATATAATTAATATTAATATAATTATTTTTTAAGTTAATAACATGTTTAAAATCACTATAAAGGAGTTTATATCATGTAAAACCAAAAGAAAGTGTGAGTTAAGGTATTTCCATCTAACTTTTTTTACTTCCATCAGAAACATTCCATATTCCCCACCTATTTATTATATGTGGTGTGTGTACATCCTATTAATTTATATTATGATTTTATCCTGAAAACTATTTGGTTTTACATATCCATTTGATTATCTCTCCTTAATGGGGTTTATGGTTCAATTGTAAAAAAATTGGCACAAGATTTCTTCACTCAATTTTCATTAATTGGTTTAAATTCATAATTTGGTGACTTTTTCATGCTAAGACTATGTGTGTAATGACATTTAATTATTTTACATTTCATTTTAACTTGTTTTATGTGGACATAAATTTGATACACATAATCAATTCACTTATTAATCCCCACTTCTATGATATGATATTTCTAAGGGAATTTTGTCGCAATTTTCGTTCCATGAGACATATGTCATGTTAGGAACCTATGTTCTATTATGATGTGTACATAAAAGAATATTCTAATGTAATATAATTAATTTATTTATTCCCATCATATTTTATGTTTCATTTCATGTTATCCTTTTAAGGTGATTACAATTCCATGTTACCAAAGTGGTAGGATATTTATGTTATAAAATAATTGTTTGTGATGAAGAGTCTAATTTTGAAATATTATGATCTAACTTTAAATAATTTTTTGGAATTTTATTATTATTTGGTTATGTAATGAAAATACATTTTTCCATTCATTTTTATATCTTTATTCACTAAATAATTTCCAAGAAAGTTTTTATAAAAAATCTTCTTTATTTCTCACATCATATGAAAACCCATTTTCATCCCAAAACCATGTTTTCAATAAATGTTTGTAATAAAAAATTTAGCATCAGGTGGTGGGAGATGCTTTGAGGCTTTACCACCACCACCACCAGGAGGTCCACCCCGACCACAGGGAGCTGGTGGGCAGAGATAGGCTCAGCTTTATGTAGTGGAGGCCTAAGACCACGATGCACCAGAGATGATTCGAGGTACTCTCTGTGTCTACGCTACCCTTTCTACAATTCTTATAGACACAATAGTGAGTCATTCTTTCATTTCCGCTGCCCTTGTTCGAGCTCAGAGATTCTGACGGAGCCGTTGGCTCGATCTTTATGGCTAGAGACTCCTACGGGAGCAGACTCGACGATTACGCACTGGTGCCGGCAGTGTGAGCTTACTCTAGGAGGCGAGAGCTTCAGCTGGGATCTTATTATAGTGGCGTCAAGGCCTTACGACGTCATCTTGGGAATGGATTGGTTATCTATAGTCAATGCTCATATCAACTGTATTAGGCACAAGGTATGGTGTGTTCGCACCGATGGGAGAAGGTTCACCTTCACCAGTGAGAAGGGTGCCATTGTAGCGCAGGATGGACTCACGTAGAACAGAGGACAGCCGATCACTCATCAGTTGGATAGCCTCATCCTAGGAGCAGTTGATGTGCGGAGTCTGAGTTTTTTTGTAGTGGTGGATCAGTATGCAGACGTTTTTCCTGATGACGTTCCAGGACTACCCCCTCATAGAGAGGTAGACTTCTATATTGAACTATACACCGGGACAGCCCCGATATCCAATCCAGCATATCTGATGGTTTCTGCTGAGCTTCGAGAGCTACGGGTACAACTTGAGGACTTGCAGGGTAAGGGATTCATCCGACCAAGTGTTTCACCCTGGGCTTCCCCGATTTTGATCGCCATGAAGGCGGATTGTAGCTTGTGACTATGTGTTAATTATCATCGCCTAAACCAGGTGACTGTGAGGAACAAGTATCTGCTACCAAGGATTGACGACCTCTTCGATCAGCTCAAGGGATCACGGTGGTTCTCGAAGATAGACCTCAGGTCAGGCTATCATCAGCTCAGAGTTCGGGATGGGGATGTGCAGAAGACGGCCTTCAGATGTCGGTATGGCCATTATGAGTTCTTTGTTATGCCTTTAGGCGTAACCAACGCTCTAGAAGTGTTCATGAGTCTCATGAACAGGATCTTTCAGCCTTACCTCGATCGATTTGTCGTGGTCTTTATCGATGACATTTTGATATACTTGACCACTAAGGAGGAGCACGCCTACCACATGTGGGTTGTATTGGACATGCTTCGAGAGCACCAGCTTTATGGTAAGCTCTCGAAGTGTTAGTTCTAGTTATGTGAGGTCCACTTCTTGGGACACGTCATCTCTGAGGGAGGAGTTGCAGTGGATCCTGCGAAGATCGAGGCAGTGCTAGCTTGGGAGCCACCCAGGAGCGTGATGGAGGTGTGGAGTTTCTTGGGGCTAGCTGGGTACTACTGAAGATTTGTTCCAGACTTCTCCTGAGTTGTGGCACCACTTTCATCTTTGAAGAAGAAGGGGAAACCCTTCGTGTGGTCAGATAGATGTCAGTGGAGCTTCCAGGAGCTGAGACAGAGATTGACCAGCGCACCTATCTTGAGGCTACCAGTAGAGGGAGTAGGGTACATAGTCTACTCTGATCCATCAGGTACCGGACTCGGGTGAGTCCTAATGCAGGAGAGGTCAGTGATCACCTATGGATCACGATAGTTGAGGCTGCAAGAGCAGTACTATGCTACCCATGGCCTAGAGTTAGTTGAAATGGTCTTCACTCTGAAGATGTGGTGACACTATCTGATGGGAGAGCACTTCATAGTCTACTCTGACCACCAGAGTCTCAGGTACATCTTCTCATAGAAGGACCTGAACCTGAGACAATGGCGATGGCTAGAGTTCCTCCAAGACAATGACTTTGAGATAGTCTATACTCTTGGAATGGGGAACGTAGTAGCTAATGCTCTCAGCAGGAGGATGGGAATTCAGCTACTTGGGGAGGCGACAGAGTAGATAGCCGCTATGAAGATATCCTTCATGGATAGAGATGGAGTATCCTTTCTTCAGTCACTCCTCCACTACTACAGTGGGTCAAAGAGGCACAACATGGGGATACTGACTGTGAGACACGACGTGCACATATTTCCACAGGACAGGCACCTGATGGTTTTTCTATGGGAGGAGAGTGCGTCGTCCATTTCAGAGGACGTACCGTGGTACCAGTTGCTTTACAGGAGGAGGTTCTAAGAGAGTTTCACACTTCCCCTTTAGCGGTACATCTAGAAGTGGCGAAGATGTACCAGGATCTCATACAACAACACTGGTGGATGGGTATGAAGAAGGCTGTGGAAAAGTTCATTTCTTGATTCCTCACCTCCCAGTAGGTGAAGGTGGAGCAACAGGTACCAGCAGGCTTGGTACAACCCTTATAGGTCCCAGAGTGGAAGTGGGACGGGATATCTATGTATTTCGTTATTGGAATTCCACGCACTTCCAGAGGTCACGACTCTATTTGGGTGATTCTCAACCGACTCGCCAAGTCGCCCCACTTCTTACCCATTAGAGAGCATGGCTCAGTAGAGAGCTTGGGATGTCTCTACGTTCATGAGATCATACGGCTTCATGGTGTGCCATCATCCATCGTCTCCAATCAAGATTCTCGCTTTACTTCCCGTCTTTGGAAGGGGTTACATGAGGCATTTGGAACACAGCTATGTCTGAGCAGTGCCTTTCACCCTCAGACGAATGGTCAGACGGAGAGGACCATCCAGACACTCAAGGACATGCTCCATGCATGTGTCCTTGAATTTGGTCGCAGCTGGGAGGATCACCTACCCTTGGTGGAGTTTGCATACAACAACACCTACCACTCCACCATCAGGATGGAACCATATGAGGCATTGTAAGTCCGACCATGCAGATCACCTCTGTGCTGGACAGACCCTAGGGAGTCAGAACTTGTGGGACCATAGATGGTCTGGGCCATGACAGAGAAGGTCCATGTCATCCAGGAGCAGATGAGGATAGCCCAGAGCCGACATAAGTCTTATGCTGACAGTAGGTGGAGACCACTGGAGTTCGAAGATGGAGACCACGTCTTCTTGCGGGTCTCACCCCGACGTGGATTACAGAGATTTGGCCGGGGCATCAAGTTATCTCCACGCTTCATCGGAACATTCCAGGTTATCAGCAGGATAGGCGAGGTGGCTTACCTCCTGGCTCTACCACCTCAGTTGCACCGGGTACACGACGTCTTCCACGTATCTCAGCTGAGGAGATACGTGCATGACCTGACACATATCATCGACCATGGGGAGGTGGACATTGATGACGGGGCGACTTTTGCGGAGGTCCCGGTGGAGATCGAGGATCATCAAGAGAGGATCCTACTTGGGCGGTCGATTCCTCTAGTGCTCATCAGATGGCAGCACGGGAACCTCTAGGAGAGAACTTGGGAGCGGGAGGCTCAGATGTGTGCACAGTACCCTCATTTGTTTCTCTAGTTTGTGATGTATCTTTACGGGGACGTAAATCCCTGAGGTGGGAGTAATGTAAAGACCCGTAAATTTCAGGGGAAATTTTTTTCATAATTTTTTTTGGGATTTTACAAGTACGCAGTTTCTGAGGGCACCTGATTTCGAGGCCCGGTGTGCCCGGAATCAATTTCCGAAGTTTAGCTCAGGTACATTCAGTGAACGGATGAGCGGGTTTCCCTAACTTTTTAACATGTGCTCAGAATCAAAATCTAATGGCACTGATGGAATCATAGTAGCGATAATTTCTTAGGAACACCTTTTCTAGATTTGTGTTGGCTCAGGTGAGGTTATTAAATAAATGGGTTAACAAAAGAATGAAATAAAAATTTGTGCCACAATTTTTATTTTCTATTATAAGTAGTTTAAACCTTTGCTTGGATGTTGGAGTGGGCCCCACTACATCCTAACTCTTATTTCTAGGATATTAGTGAAGTGAGACCAACACGAGCCCCACCCCTTCATTTCCATTTAACCTCCCTCTCGTGCATTATTTTTTTAACTCACCCACACCCCAAATTTAATGGAATGTCAACCCTCAAAAATTATATTTGAATATTAAACACTCTTCAATTATGTCAATTAATTGAATGAGATCTTTTGATTTTCAAATTTAATTTTGTCTTGCGTGTGTGTTAAAGAAATAAGACAATGTCTTATTTTATTGGGGATTTGATTCGTTGTGTGGAAACAAGGAGATGACTCCTGCGCTCTTGAAGAACATCTTCTTCCTCATCGAATAAAACGAAGAACACCGAGTCTACGACAAAGAACTCCATCACTGCAAGGGAATCCTCATGCCCTCTCCTCTCCTCTACGCAGTCGGTGAGAGATGCCTTCTTCGGAAAATGACGACGCGCCACATCCTTCATTGGGTGAACACTAACGACGCTTACAGATCCTCGTTCTGTGACGCCATCTTCCGCGACACCGTCTTCTGCGATGTCCTTTTCCCGCAACGATCCTCGTTCGATGACTTCTTCGAGGTAGGGCTTTGGTTTTGTTCGCAGTTATTCCCTTGTGTTCTTCGTTAAATTTTTGGGCTGCCTGTTATCAATTTAATGGGAGGAGGTCGAACTGCACGAACACGGCCGACCCTCCTCCCCCTTTGATGTTGTTCTTGTTGCAGCTCGAACGAAGGAGGCGTGGTGCAACGGAACCACGTGGAAACAAAGAGGAATGCAGCGAACAAGCGCGGTGCCGTCGCGCGGCGCCGTTGAGGCCGAAAGAAGTCACAGCCGGAGTCGGGCCACGATGAAGGGGTGCGGCACCATCATGCCGCGCCGGAGAACTAAGAGGAGGCCACAGCCGGAGTGGGGTCGGGGCGGAGGGGCGCGGCGCCATCGCGCCACGCCGGTCGAACCAAGGTCGCGGCCTTTGGCTGTAGTGGAGCAAGGGAAGGCTGCCGGATCTGTCGGCCGCCGATGCTCTAGAGGACGGGACCGACCGGTCACACGTGGTGTGATGGCCAGCCGTTATGGCCCGCCAGATCTGGAAATACCGGGGGTTTGACCCCCAGTCACTGTAGTTGGGCGGACCCCTCGCAGGTCCACTGTTTCGTCAAAGGGGGTGGCGGTTCCCCCCCTTCCGCGCTCACGCAGCGCGCGGCGCCCGTGCCGGCCTGGACCGGCCGCACCGGCGGACCGGCCGAACCGGGCCGGGCCGCGCCAGCCGGGCCGGGATGCGCTCTAATGGGCCGGACCTGGACCTGGGTTGGGTCGACCCGGTTCGGGCCGACCTAGGGGGTCCTGGGCTGGGACGTTCCGCGTCCAAAACCCCCTAAAAGCGGGCAGGTTTGTTCAAACTACCGTAACATGGGCTATGGACCTCCGATCGACACACCATCAATTGTGATGTGATCCTTGGATCGAGGATATCGTTTCGGTATATTACACTCAAGGTTTTGGAAAACTTTTTCTACAACCATGTTGGTTCGAACACGAAACCAACTGGGCCCTCGGAGCAGAAATGCTTATACCTTGAGCTCCGGATTTCTGAATGACATTTCGTCGACCTTGATGGATTTATCCTAGTTAGATGGACCTTTTTTATTACTCTGTTCGAGGTTTGGATGCATTTGGAGTACATTCGGGTTGGTTTTGACTTAAAAACCAACCAGGCCCCTGGAACGAAAAGGCCAATAACTCTCAGACCGGGCGTATGATTGACACGCCGTCTGTCGCGTTGAGTTCCTATTGACGAGACGGAACATTGTGATAAATAAACTTCGGACTACATGTCAATTGATGAATCGACCCCCTTGTATCGTGGGACAGACCGTCCCGGAAACGAGAATGTTGTGTGCGGGAACCCTAGAGCTGGCTGTGACTGCGAAAACGGCGACGACTGCACTGAAATCCTCTGTGGGTTCGGCAACGACGACGACTGCACTTAAATCCTCCATGGTTTCGGCAGTGATGAAGACTATACTCATATCCTCCGTGGGTTCTATGGCGATGACTGCTGTTCTTGTATCCAATGTGGGTCTGGCAGTACTACTGTTTTTGTATACTACGTGGGTCCGGCAGTATTTGACTCTGTACTTGTATCCTACATGGGTCCGGCAGAGTAGCTTGTCTTGTATCCTTCATGGGTCTGATAGCTTAACTGGTATAGTATACTACATCGGTCCCAGATTAGATGAATTAGTGGCTACATATGATCATCTCTATCACCTTACAGAGAAGTATACCTTTGTGAGCTGAGTCTTGACTTTCAATCATTATCTTTGATATGATTGACTTTCTTTCCTATATTAATTGGGTTGTTCTTTCCTGTGTGGATTGGGTTGTACTTTCCTGTGTGGACGTGATTGAACTTGGGCATGGATGTTGGAGCCGAACATGAATTGATAACTTAGGTATATGTATGGGAATATACCTAAGTAGTGTTAGATGTGTCTACGTGATTGTATCTTTCCTTCCTGGATTATCCTTTGTGGATTCTGGAAGAACATCGGGGGTCTCAGGGTCCCCACTGAGTAGCGTATACTCACCCATGCATGGGTTATTCCCACACTACATTGTATTGGATGCAGATGACCGACAACACTGATCGTGGTAGAGGCTTGTGGAGTAAATAGGTACCTGGAGGTGGACCACTGGGCGGGAGGTACACGGGGCGGACGGCTGGACCCAAGGAGCTGAGGAGGCTATCTGTACCCACCCTTCAGGTGGGATTTCCAGTGGACAGCTCGGCATTGCTTCTTTACTTTTAAGTTGATGTACTTCCTTTCTAGTTGTACTTTACTTTCAGTTTGGGTTTGTATTCTGGCCCATTTACTTTTCCATACTTCCTATTGTACTCAGTTTACATAGTTTTTACTTCTGCTGGCTTACTCTGTGGTGTTTGTTTACTTATAAAGGCAATTCCTGCCCCTTTTTGTCAGGATTTACACCTTGGTTCTAGTCACCAGCCCCTGGCCTATGGAAGGTGGGATTGGGGTAGTCACGGCACGGGTCCTGATGACGGGTCATGACATTTTCCATGGATTAATCATGTTTCAAAGTGATTAATGCGAAACCTATTTCATTTCCATTTTTTAATGAATTTATAAATGTAATAATAATTATTTCGATGAGTTTCATGATGAAATGAAATATTTATGTTCTTTATTCATGTAATGGTTCTTAAAAATTATATATGATGGTTGTACCCATATAGCACTAGGTGATCCCATTATATCTTATATAATGGGGTGCCCTAGATAGTGCAGGGTTAACTCATTAGAGATTATATGACGGAGGAAACCAAATTGAACTAGGTGAACCCATTATATTTTAAATGATGGGTGTTCCCAAAAAATTCTCTAATGAATTAGGTAAAGTACCTTGTATTGAGAAGCAACTAAGATGGAGTTACCAAAATCTTTCTACTATAGATTTTACTGGGCTGCACTTACTTCTAACAAGGGTAATGATGAAAAACATTCCAAGATACCAACATGTTTTTTATGATATTTATGGGTTTATAATGTTCTTTATGATCAATATTGATATCCCCTAGATTATTATTATTGATTATGATTACTATAACCTTTCTATATTTTCAAATTTTATGGTTTAGGTATTTATGGTTATTATTTCTTTTATGAATCACTAATACAATCTAATTATGTCGTTGTACCCTTATGAACTCTATATGGTCATATATAACATTATATTATTAATTATTATGTTTACCCTTGTGTAGCATTTAAACTCACCCATCTTATGTTTCATTTTCCCTGAGTTATTAAGAAAATGTGTTGAATGAATTATACTGGTTCCATATAGATGATTATGATGACCTAATATTAAATACAAATATATGGGTATAATGGTAATGATAATCTATTGAATTCATGGGTATTTTTTATGTAAGAGTTTTCCATAATTCTATAAAACTCTAATACAAAAATGTTTTTTAGAGTGTCTATATTCAAATATTTCATTTTTATATTTTAATTTTTGAATGTAAAACATTGGGTCACCTCCATCAGTATCAAAGCTGGAAGTGTAATGTTTAGGATTTTAGCACAGAGTATGTGAGTTAGGTTTCTCCTATGTTGCATAAATCTCTTAGGTAGATGATACAACATGGATAAATATCCTTTTGTTTTTAATAAAACACCAAATCAATATCTCAAATTTGAGGAGGATCCACTATTTGGTTGACCACATGGTGATCAACAGGTCATCATCTGAAATGTGGTGAGTAGGAGGATACCATTATTTAAGGGTTTGATTATTTAAAACTAATACATAACTCAGTAAAAATGAAAGCAAGAAATAAAAACTATGATACTAACAAGAAAAATGTATCACTATAAATGAACCTTCACTAAATGGTATGACACCAAATATCAAAAAATAATTCACACACACTCATTATCTACAGTGGATGTGCTCTCAAGGCTAGTGATATTCCCAATGCTATACACCTAGGATATATCTTCCCCATCTGATCACATAACCATGATAATATTTATCAGTAAGGGTTGAGGAAAGAACACATAGTTCTTATGATCACCAAAGAAAAATAGGCAACTATCATGTGTGGTCAAAATAATGTCAATACAAAAAATTTGGATGAAGAACAACCATAATAACTTTTATGTGTATAATCCCCCAACAACCGAGAAATTTCATTGTAGAAAATTAATTATTAGCATATATTCCATGATGAATGATCAATGACTGGTGAAAATATCTCAACATAGATAGGCCTTGTTTTTTATAGAAGGGTTATGCTTATATGATCAATAAATCATTCATGGTATCATTACTTTGATCGATCAATCTTATCATAGATTGTTTAATAACAAATACCCACTAAAGAATATTATGGGACATTACACATGTCACGGACCATGAAGGGATACAATCCAACTCGACATGAAGACCAATTCGTGACAAATCCAAAACGGTGTTCCTGATCTTCAAAGGATATAAACTTGATCCAAGGTACCAATAATATTCTTTGGTAATTATTTCGCACATTTAAATAAGAACAAGAAGTCAAAAAACATAAAATTTTCATTAACTGATAAACATAACAACATTAAGTTACAACCATTTTCAGAATTCAAGGTTTATAACTTTACAAAAACCCCAATATGGTACAATATAAAGTGGGGAAACAATCTTGAAAACTCCATGTGATAATAGATTCATCACCATCAATCCACCACCACCAAATCCTAAAATAATTTAAACTCCAGCAATCAGATTCACCATCACGATGACACATCTATCGTTTACATGGGTCATAAATAACAAATTCCACTTACAACCAAAAGTGTTTGTAGGGTGTGATCCAAAGCCCATTTGTATTCCACCCAAAAGAAAGTATTTTATGCTATAACATTATAATAAAAATTAACATGAACATTTTCATAAGAAAAAATTGAATCCTTTTTTGGAAAATTTTTTAAAGAAAACATCCACAAGAAATAATTTTCAATAAAACCCCTTTTTAACTAGTAAATATGATTGAAATATAAATAGTCACAAGGTCAACCAAACTCCGATGATTTTTAACATATCACATAAGTATCGTGTCATAAGAAATAACCATGGGTAAATCCCTTTAGGTACCTATCACTAACGGGACTCTAGAAACCTCCTACCACGGTTATCAAAATCTTCCACTAAACTACTTGTAGCATCCTTGTGCATGATCCATTAGAGGCGAATGTGTTCTGATGATTAATGGTCTACAAAACATCATTAATGTTCACAAATAACATGAGGGGAATGTATCCCATGATCCAGTGGTCTCCACACATATCACATTTTTAGTTATTACTGTAATTTTAAATCCTACAAGATGAATTTAGGACTCTTCCACATCTGAATTATCAAGCGTACTAGTTCTACTTCTCCCACCTAGGTACCAGTAATTCCCTTTGTTCTCAAATTCCAATTCAAATATCACATAGATCACCACTTTCTGATGTACATTCTATAAATCATAATCAAACAAGTAAATAACTAATTTCCAAAAAAAATGCATTTCTCGTTACATTTAAAATTCATGAAAGCTATTTTTGAAATTCAATAAGAAGAAAACATTTTCAAACTAATCAATTTCCATGAGAAAATTCCCTTCAAAGATCATATACATATCAAAACAATTTTAATTATATGATTCACAACTTCATGAAAGAATAATGTTGCACAACAAGGAATAAAATGTTCAATAAAAACCACTTCAATTTAAAATCCTCTAATAACACATTTAAACCTTTAAATATTTTTGAAAATAGATTTCTCACCTTCCATACAAGGTAAAGGAAATTTTCAAGAAACACTACAATAAGGCATACAATGAATAATACCAATTTTCTTTAGAAAAATCCATTTTTCAACACATGATCATCCTAAAATCTTTAAAAAACATGTTTAAAACGACATAAAAAATTAATATAACACATTTTATGATTCAATAAATGATGATAAACTAATCTATTAATGTAAAATAATGGAACCACCAACTGATCACTAGGAATCTATTGCAAATTAGTGTGATACCACAACCATACCACCAAAACAACCTAAAAAGGAAATAATTAACTAAAAAGTAAATACATTCCCAAACACAACAATATCAAATGCACTTTGGTCATACTACACATAAATAATTTGGAACTGAAGAAAGTGGGATGAGAACCATAGAAATATGGAGAAATCAAGAAGAGAAGTACTTATTGGGTGTTTCCATATAGAGGTGGGATCAAAACCACCCATTGAATGACGATCAAGAGATCCAAGAAATTATGGATGGATATCCAATTGTTTAAAATCCTAAATGAGGCAATTGGGAGGGAAATTAGGGTTAAAATCATAGAGGGAATGTTTGTAATTTCATATTTTTTAATGTCCATGAAAATTCATTCAGGTTTCCCACGTGGTTTTCCAAACCATGTGGAAACCAAAAAATCCTCTCTTTACAAGTGTAACCAAGTTGAAAGGTTAGTCTACATGATTTGACTAAATTTGAACCCACTTTATAGTACACCACTATCCAAAAAATGTAATTGGAGCCACATTTTCTTGGGTAAGGGTGCACAGTTTCCACCATCCATGAGCCAACAATGTTCCACATACTGTAAGCCCATATTCAACATTTTTCATCAAAAAATTAATTCTAAACCCAAGGGGAAATTGTAAGATAAAAATAAATAGATGAAATAACTCAAAATTAAAACACATACATGACAACTCTCTCCACCATGAAAAAATTATTCCCCTATAAAGTCTTTCTGATGTTTGACCAGAGAAAAGAAAATAATACTCCTTATCAAGCCAATTTGTCTTCTCCCAAGTCTCATGTATATAATTTACATGTTAACAAAGAACTATAACAGACATAATAGACTTAACATAAAGTACTCTCTCCTGAGAATTCACATATCTTCATTAGTCACTCAAACATTGTAAAATTGGGTTCCAATTCCAACCCTTCAAAATTTATCACAAGAGACAGATCTGGGTTATGGTTTTTCTACTAGGAATCATGGAACATGTCATGAATATATGTTAACTAAGAATTAAAATATAACATGTATGCTACCTTACTGAATTTCCTTGTAATCTCAAAATTTACGACGTACCTCGGCCTTAGCTGTAACATCCTAGGTAAATAAATAATAAGAAATATTTCATATTTATTAATATTTGTGATTTAAATATTAATTTTATTTTAAAAGGGTTGTTATGTTTGATAGTGTACCTGATACGCTACAACGAGTTTCTTTAAAATATTATGTTACACACTAATAATATAATATTATTATTTTATATGGTAGTTAAATCCTAGATGTTGTATTGGAATGAATGAACAAAACTAACTACAATATGATTATACATGTTTTTAAATATATTTACATTTATCCAATAAATAGTTAGAGTCTTAAAATATGAATGAATCTAATTTTAAGCATAATTTACATTAAAAGGACGATTTACCACCTTTTAATGACGAACACTCTTTAAATCTGGTTTTGGTCACTTTTATACATTCTATTTGACCAAATAAAATCCTTTTTTAGAATGGGGAAATCAAAATTTACATTGTGGAATTATTTGTAATTTTTTCTGATAATGTTAATTTTTAATGAATGGTGAAATTATTGTATTTTAATTCAAAAAAAAATTTAATCTAATTAATTTATATGGTTAGATTATCTTTTTAACTGTTTTTAAAGTGTAATTAGAATATATTTTTTCCATTTAATCTAATGTTGGTCATTGGAATTAATTTCACTTTGAATGTTGACATAAACAAATGTTAATCATTTGATAGTTATTGTTTCTTAAAAACACGCTATCTGTTTTAACAATGGGAACTATTTTTAAATTAATTAATGCCACTTCTATTTTTTGAATTTGGTAAAATTGAAACCATTTTTGAATTATGAATATCAAATATAGATTAGGCTGGATATTTTGTATTTTTCTGAAAAACTTCAATTTTTGATGAATAGTGAAACAACATAGTAGTAGTTAAAAAACTGACATTTTCATTAAAATGAAATTTTACAACTTCTGTGAATTGAATTTTAAAAATATGACATACATGGTTGTTATTAGAAAGTAAAATTTGATTCAATAAGATGAAAATTATTTTTGGTGAATAGTAACTTTTGATTTTTATTTACCGCGGTTAAAGGTAAATAGAGTAATTCATGGTAAAAAAATATTATAATAATTAAAAATTAACTTAAAACATGTCTTAACTTTATTGAATTAGTATTGTCCGACCATTTCCATCATTAGGTCTTTTTTCGAACCCCATAGTGCCACATATGAATGATAATGACACTTTAGATTAATTAATTTAATGTACAGGCAAAAATGACATAAAAAAATACCTTTTAGTAAATTAATTTTTATATGGTGTTATATAAGTAATATTTTTTACTATAAATATTCATTATAAAGATAAAAATATTTCATACATCGGGGTATTTTTCTAATAATTTTTATATATCTAATAAATTAAATAATTTATGACATAATAATGATGTAGTGTTTACCTCATTAATAAATCATATAAATAAATAAGATTATAAATTTTAAAATAACATCCAAAACATGTCCAATTCTTATTGGATGATTTTATTTCGACCATGAGTCATCTTATCATCGACTTTAATGATTTTAGGACCTTGAGAAATCGAATATCATTATATAATAAAATAATATTATCACACTTTCTTAAAGATCCCCTCCTCCCCATTATAAAAATCCCTCACTTCTAACCAATTCCTCTCACCTCTCAAGCCTTTTTTACTCATCAAAAATCTACCCAATTAATCTCCCTAAATCCCTCTCCCCCTCTTAGAATCCTTACCTTATTCAGAAGGAACTTCAAGAAGTCATTTTGGTTCAAACCAAAGTAAGTTACCCAAATTAAAGGTAATTGTTTCTCTTAACATCTTTCCTTTTATTTTACCTCTCCAACCCCTAAACTCTTTTTATTCCTTTATTTTATAATATCACCACTAACCTCAATATACTAGGATATTTTTATGAGAAGGAATCTAACTAAACATACACACACCTCCATCAAATTGGTGAAGAACATATTGTTTCCTTGGATGGTAAACTAACGCCTCATGAGACGATGATTGTTCGATTATCTCCTACTGCCTATCATGGTGGCCATTAAGATGAAACTATATTTATATATGATATATATTATGATTAATTTATTCTTTATGATTCTGTATTTTTGTATTATATCATACCTTTATAGTTTCCATTATGGGTAAACGCGATAATTTTATTTGAGGAAGTGTAGACTATTGCCCCCTTAAAGTTATATGACTTGTTAATTCCATATGTGGGACATATAAAGGACGGTGTTAATGATATTATATATGATATTATACTGGAATTATAATATAACTATGTATCATTATGTTTTAATTACATATAAATAAGAAATAGAAATGAATGTAGCGTTCATGCGTACGTACGGCTTACCGTCTCCTAGAACGGTGCATTTCATTTCTTACCTTCAAATGATATGTACTATTATAAATATATATATATATACTGGATATATATGAAATATATGATATCTAAATAATTAATTTCATTCTGGATATAATGAACTTTTGACCACATGGACAACTTGTAAATATAAGGTGTTCATTTTTGGCTCAAGTACCAAATATCGACAAAATGAATGTTATTAACTTAAATGATTACATAATGTTTACAACATGGTAATAAGTGATATAAAAGAAATAATAAACATGAAAAAGGTTCTTAATCAAGTATAAATTATCTTTATTTTGTTATTCAGGAGATTAAAGAATGATCGAGTAATGTCAGACAAGAGGTAAGAGACTTCGTCTCAATCTTATTTCATTGAATCATATTTAGTTTTACACAAAAATTTATTTTATATGGTGTATAAACCCATTTTACATTCATTTCAGTCAAAGGGAATCTTTTTATATGATGAATTTTACTAAATGAAAAAAAATAATTTGTTTAACATAAGCGGTGAAAACGATCTCTCCGCTACCACGAGTATTATTTGATCTTTGGATTCATTAACAAGACGTAATGTTTTTAAAAGAAAAAATAAATACCATATAATATTTTTACATATTTTGGTTTTGAAAATGATTTTGAGAATGGATTTATTATTTCAATATCTTGAAATGATATTTTGTTATTGCAATGTGGAAATGTTATCTTTCCTTTATGATTATGTTATTTGTTATGATCATGTTATTGTTCTTGGACATTATTCACATATACGGGTGGTTCTATGATAAACCTGGTGTGGGTGAGTCCGAGATAGCTCTCCAATGCATTGGGTAATGTGACGGTGGTAAACGTGGATTTTTCTCCTAATATATCCAGTGAATAAACTATGATGGGTATTCAAAAGTAACTCATTATGTAGCTCTGATAGATACAATGTAAGTATGTTATTGATGCCACATGTTACCTTTATAATTTATTATTTCTATGTGTTATTTATAAAATCTTTTGTTTTCATGAGGTAAGTAAAAGAGTTCATGTTTTTTATTTATTTATGAACAAATGTTTTATTTATTTGTTTTATAACCCTTACTGAGATTTTTATGCTCATCCCATGTTTTGAAATGTTACAAATGACATAAAGATGAATAGGGTCAAAGCTGGGATCAAATAATGGTCATTCTATCTAAAACCTGGAACTAGTCATGACTCTTTTTTTCAAGAGTTTTTATTTTATGAAAAGAAATGGAAACTGTGTAGAAGTTCCTACTTTGTAATATTTTGAGATGTAATAGTTATGTCATAATTCTCAAAAACTCTAAACCTGAAAAGATCGTCAAAGTGAATTATTCATTTAATTCAAGAATATGTAATGTTTAAGGTCGGGTCTTTATAGTTGGTATCAAAAGTCAGTTTAGATATCTTTAGGAGTTAGGGTATTGATAAAATTAATATTCATAATGTAGTTTATGTTAATATTGAAATCATATTGCATTTACAGATAACCATGTTGCTTCGAATAAGATAATTATGTGTTCAGAATGTTTTTTCGCAGAGGAAACGGGGCAACTATGTTGGGACAACATCAGGAGGAAGAAAACCTTCCAAATCAGCAACCTGATATGGTCAGAATCGGAACTGAACAGTTTCTTGTAGTGATGGAATAGTTGACTCAGGCTATAAATTATGGTGGTATCCATGTACAAGATCAGAAAGATCAACCACAAAGGAACATGTTAGTAATGGATCATTTCATGAGGCAACATCCCCCATCATTCAGAGGATCATCTGACCTAGTGCTAGCAGAAGGGTGGATTAAAGCACTAGAAAATATTTTTATGTCATGGGTTTTTCCGAACATCAAAAGGTTAGTCTCTTTTTTTACCATTTTGAAGGTGAAGCTAATCAGTGGTGGTCAATGGTGAAAAATATCATGGATAATGACAAGATTTATGCTCTTTATTGGGATGAATTCAAAGGTATGTTTCTTGAGAAATATTTTCTTAAGGTGGTTCTTCTTAGGATGGAAAAAAATTCCTATAACTAAGGCAGGGGGATGACTCAGTGGATGCTTATGAAGAAAAATTTACTCGACTGGCAAGGTATGGTCCAAATTTCATACGAGATCATGATAGAAAAATAAACGGTTTTTTCTTAGGATTAATCCAAAGTTTCAAAGGGAATTAGCTTCTCGTGAGTTCAAAAGTTTTGAAAAAAGTTGTTCATTGAGCAGAGAGGGTGGAAATGGAGTCTTTTGATGATCACGTATTCTTTGACAAACAACAAAATAAGTGGCCAAGGTGGTAGGTGAAAGGGAAAAACTCTTCCAAAAAGTCTGATTGTATGAAACATAAGTTTACAGTTTCTGAAAATTGTGGTCAAAAGAATGTTGGGGAATGTCTTTTGAATTCTGGTAAGTGCTACCGATGTGGTGAAATGGGACATAAGGCTCGTAATTGCACTGAAAAAGATCAGGGTAATGGTAAGACAAAATCTGATTTACAGTTAGTAAAATGTTTTCAGTGCAATGAAATGGGTCATTCTGCAAATGAGTGTCCAAAAAAGAACTCAACCGAAGGAAAGAAGCCCTACTACAAGAAGAAAGTGGTGGTGAAATTATCTTCAACTACATCAGCAGATGTTGGACCATCAAATGAAGTTGTATCAGGTATACTGTTTGTTTGTTCAGATTATGTCATTGTGTTGTTTGATTTAGGGTCTATACACTCGTTAAATTCTGAGATTTTTTCCAGTTAATTGGGAATTCCATATCAATATATGAATACCAATATTATGGTAAAAACACCTGGAAGAAATGTTGAGTCAAAAATAAAACATAAGAACATTAATTTCCTTGTGTGCGGAAAGAATGTACCTGAAACCATTATTGTTTTTCCTCTAGTAGAGTTTGATGTAATTTTGTGTATGGATTGGATTTCTGTTTATCATGCTATGATTAACTATGGAGAAAAATAGGTTTCTTTTCAGAATTATTTTTAGATTGTATAGAATAATGAACCCTTTCTTTTGATTACATTTCAAGAATCTAATAAACTAGTAAAAGATGGAAAGGAATGTTACTGTGAACATATTGTTAATAACAAAGGAACTGTTATGATTTATGATGTGCCAGTGGTAAAGGAGTATGTTGATGTTTTTTTCTGATGAGTTACCTGGTATTATACCTCGTTGAAAAGTTAAGTTAACTGTTGACTTAGTTCCTGATGCTAAGATAATTTCAAAACCCCTTTATCGAATGGCTCAAATTGAACTTTTAGAGTTAAGGAAGCAATTGCAAGAGTTATTAGAAAAATGTTTCATTCGACCTATCTCATCAACATGGGGTGCTCTTGTATTGTTTGTTAAAAATAAATATGGTTCAATGGGAATTTGAATTTATTATAAACCATTGAATAACATCACTGTTAAGAACAAGTATCCTTTTCCTCATAATGAAGATTTGTTTGATCAGCTACAGGGAGCTCAGAATTTTTCAAAGATTGATTTGAGGTTAGGGTACCATCAGTTGAATTTAAAGGAAACATACATTCCGAAGACTACATTTCTTATAAGATATGGCCATTATGAATTTTTAGTTATTCCTTTTGGTTTAACCAATGCACCTGCTATATTCAGGGATCTTATGAATAGAATATTTTGTGAGTTATTGGATAAGTTTGTGGTTGTGTTCATTAATGATATTTTTTTTATTCCAAAAGTAATGAGGAACATGAAATTCATTTAAGGGTTGTTTTGCAATCCATAATAGAAAATAAACTGTATGGAAAATTCAGCATGTGTGAGTTTTGGTTTTAAAAAAATTCATTCCTTGGTCACATTGTGTCAAAAAATGGAATAATAGTTGATCTTTCTAAAATAAAATTTGGTGAAGAATGACCAAGACCCACCAATATGACCAAGATTTATAGTTTTCTTTGTTTGGCAGGTCATTACCAGAGGTTTGTTGAGAATGTTTCACTGTTATCTAGTCCAACGACTAAGTTAACTCGAAAAGGTGTTAAGTTCATTTGGACAAAAGAATGTGATGATTATTTTCAGGAATTGAAAAGAAGATATGTGAATGCTCCAGTTTTGGCACTGCCATCTAGAAATGGTGAGTCGGTTATCATCAGTGATGCTTCGTTGAAAGGACTTGGATGTTTCCTTATGAAGAATGATCAGGTTTCAGTGAGATCATCTCTATCAAACAGAATTATGCAAGCATAGAAGGAAGACAGTGAGTTACAGGAAAAGGTAGAGATGAATCAGAAGGGTAACTTTCCTGAATTTAACATTGATAATGATTATGTTTCTATATTTGTAAAGAGATTATGTATTCCTTGTGATTCACAGTTAAATAATAAGTTGTTATGTGAAGCTCATAGTTCCCCATTTTCAGTTCATCCTAGAAGTACTAAGATGTGCAAAGATCTCCGGGAGCATTACTGGTGGGATGGAATGAAAACAGATATTTCTGATTTTTCTGTGAAGTGTTTGACTTGTCAGCAGGTTAAAGCAGAGTGGAATTTACCGAAAGGGATCCTTTAGCCTTTACCGGTGCCAGAGTGGAAATGGGAAAATATATCCATGGACTTCATAGTGGGATTACCAAATACATCTCAAGGTAATAATGTAATTTGGGTTTTTGTTGATCAAATGACTAAATCTGCTCATTTCATTCTTATTCAAGATACATTGTCTCTATATCAACTTTCTCGGTAGTATGTTAACGAGATATTCATGTTGCATGGAGTTCCCCTCTCCATTGTATCTGATCATGATCACAAGTTTACTTCTAACTTTTGGAAAGGCCTTCAGAAGTCATTGGGTACTGAATTAAATTTTAGTACAAATTTTCATTCTCAATCTGATGGGCAATCAGAATGAAAAATTCAGACATTGGAGGATATGTCACGTGCTTTATCGATGGATTATTAGGGGAGTTGGGACCAAAATCTTTCTTTGTATTAATTTACATATAATAAAAGTTTTCATTCCGGTATACAGATGGCTTCATTTGTGGAATTATATGGAAAGCATTGTCGAACTACAGCTTTTTGGGATGAAGTAGGTGAAAGGAATCTTATGGGACCAGAATTGGTAGAAGAGATGGCATATAATGTTTTGTTGATTCAGAAGCATACGAGAAGAGATCAGAGCAGACAAAAAAGTTTTACATATTACCGGAGCAAGGATCTTTCTTTTGAGGTAGGTGATCATGTCTTTCTCAATGTTTCTACCTGGAAAAGTGTGATGTGTTTTGGTAAGAAGGGATAGTTGAGTCCAAGGATCATTAGACCTTATGAAATTCTAGGTAATGTTGGATTAGTTTCATACATAGTGGATTTAACTCCATTTTTATCCCAGGTACACAATGATTTTCATGTTTCGATGTGGACAAAGTATATACCAGATCCATATCATGTTTTGAGCCTAGAGGTAGTTCAGTTGGAAGAGAATCTATCTTATGAAGAACAACCAGTCCAAATTCTTGACCATAGAGAGAAAGTGTTGCAGAATAAGGAAATTAACCGAGTAAAGGTTTTGTGGAAAAACATTTTGGTTGAAGAGGCAACGTGGGAGTCTAAAAATGCTATGAGGGATAAATACCCCTACTTATTTTGATATGTAAAATTGCGAGGACACAATTCCCAAAATGGGGGAAGGATGTAACATCCCAGGTAAATAAAGAATAAGAGATATTTTATAATTATTAATATTTCTGAATTGAATATAAAGATTACTTTAATGGGGTTTCTATGTTCGATTGCGTACCTGATACACAACAACATGTTTCTTTGAAATCTTACGTTGCACACTAATAATATAATATTATTTTTTTAAATGGTAGTCAACTCATAGCCGTTGTATTGGCCCGAATGAACAAATATAACTACAATATGATTATACATGTTTGATAAATGTATTTACATTTATCCAATTAAAAGTTAGAGGCTTAAAATATGAATGAATCTAATTTTACGCATAATTTACATTAAAAGGTCGATTTCCACCCTTTAATGGTGACCCCTATTTAAATTTAGTTTTGATCACTTTAATAAATTCTATTTTACCAAATAAAATCCTTCTTAATAATGGGGACATCAAATTTTACTTTGTGTAAATTTTTGGAATTTTTCCAATAAAGTTGAATTTTTAATGAATGTTGATAATATTTTATTTTATTTCTAAACTGCATTTTAATCTAATTTATTTATATGGTTAGATTATATTTTTAATTGGTTTTAAAGATTAATTATAATATATTTTTACCATTTAATCCAATTTTGGTCATTGGAATTAATTTCACATTGATAGTTGACATAAACAAGTGTCTATCTTTTGATAGTTATTGTTTTTAAAAAACACGCTATTTGTTTTAACAAAGAGAATTAATTTCAAATTAATTAATGCCACTTCTATGTTTTGAATTTTGTAAAACAGACATCATTTTTTAATTTGGATTATCAAATATATCTTAGTCTGAATTTTTGGTATTTTTCTGAAAAACATCAATTTTTTATGAATAGTGAAACCACTTAGTAGTAGTTAAAAAACTGAATTTTTCATTTAAATGAAAATTTAAAAATTATATGAATTGAATTTAGGAAATAAAACATACATGGTTGTTATTAGTGAGTAAATTTTGGTTTAATAAGATGAAAAATACTTTTTGGTGAATAGTAACTTTTGACTTTTATTTACCGCGATAACAGTTAAATATGGTAATTCAAGGAAACAATAATATTATAATAATTCAAAATTACCTTAACACTTATCCTAACCTTATTTTATGTGTAATGTCTGACCATGGGAATCTTTGGGTTTATTTTGGGACCCCATGTAGCCACTTGTGAATGATAATGACACTAGATTAATTAATTTAATGTAAAGGAAAAAATGACATAAACAAATATCTTTTAGTAAAGTAATTTTTATATGGTGTTATATAAGTAATCTTTTTGACTATAAATATTCATTGGAAATATAAAATTATTTCCTACATCATGGTATTTTTTTATAATATTTAGATATCAAATAAATTAAATTATTTATGAGACAATAATGATGTAGTGTTTACCTCATTAATAAATCATTTAAATAAATAAGATTATAAATATTAAAATAACAACCAAAACATGTCCAATTATTATTGGATGATTTTATTTGGACCATGAGTCATATTATCATCGACTCTAATGATTTTTGGACCTTTAGAATCTGAATATCATTATAAAATAAAATAATATTATCACACTTTCCAAAAGAGCCCCTCATCCCTTTATAAAAAGCCCTCACTTCTAAACAATTCCTCACAACTCTCAACCCTTTATTATCATCAAAAACTGTACCCAATTAAGATCCCTACATCTCTATACTCCTCCTAGAAGCCTTACCTTAGGCAGAAGGCACTTCAAGAAGTTCTTTTGGTTCAAACCAAAGGATGTTACCCAAATTAAAGGTAACAGTTTCTCTTAACTTCTTTTTTTTATTTTACCTCTCCAACCCCTAAACTCTTTTTATTCCTTTATTTTATAACAAAACTATTATAATTAATATAATAGGATTTTTCTATGATAAGGATTCGAACTACACTTACACACACCTCCATCTAATGGGTGAAGAACATAATGTTTCAATGGAGGACAAACTAACGCCTGACGAGACGATGATTGTACAATTATATGCTACATCCTATCATGGTGTACATTAAAATGTCACTATATTTATATATGATATATATTATGTTTATGTTTTATTTAAACATCTGAATTTTCGTTTAATAGCATACCTTTATGGTTTCTATTATGGGTAAACACGATAATTTCATTTGAGGAAGTGCAGACTACCGCCCCCTCAAAGTGATATGACTCGTTAATTCCATATGTGGGACGTATAAGGGATGGAGTTAATGATATTATATATGATATTATACTGGAATTATTATATACCTATGTATCATTATGTTTTAATTCTTTTAAAATATAAAATGCAAATGAAAGTAGCGTTCATGCGTACGTACGGCTTACCGTCTCCATGAATGGTGCATTTCATTTCATACCTCCAAATGATATGTACTATAATAAATAAATATATATATATACTAGATATATATGATATATATGATATCTAAATAATGAATTTCATTCTGGATATAGTAGACTATTTACCACATGGACAACTTGTAAATATAAGGTGTTCATTTTTTACTCATGTACCAAATATCCACAAAATGAACGTTATTAACTTAAATGATTACATAATGTTTATATCATGGTAATAAGTGATATAAAAGGAAAAGTAAACTCGAAAAAGGTTCTTAAGAATGTATAAATTGTTTTTATTTTATTATTCATGAGATTACAGAATGATCGAGTCAAGTCAGACATAAGGTAAGGGACTTCGTCTCAATATCCTTTCATTGAGGCATATTTAGTTTTATACACAACTTTATTTTAAATGATATATAAAACCCTATGACTTTAATTTTATTCAAAGTGAATCTTTTTATATGAAGAATTTTACTAAACAACAAAAAGGAATTTTTTTTAACGTAATCGGTGACAACAACCTTTACACTGTCGTGAGAATTATTTGATCTTTGGTTTCCCTAACAAGACGTAATGTTTTTAAAAGGAAAAATAAATACATTATACTCTTTTTACGTAATTTGGTATTGAAAATGATTTTGATAATGGATTTATTATTTCAATATCTTGAAATGATATTTTGTTATTGTGATGTCGAAATATTATCTTTCTTTTATGCTTGTGTTATATGTTATGACCATGTTATGGTTCTTGGTCATTATTTACGTATACGGGTGGTTCTGTGATAAAACTAGGGAGGGGGAGGCCAAGATAGCTCTTCAATGCATTGGGTAATGTGATGGAGGTAATCATGGATGTTTCTTCTAAGAGATTCAGATAATATAATGTGATGGGTATTCCAACGTAACTCATTATGTAGCTATGATAGCTACAATGTCAGCATGTTATGGATGCCATAAGTTACCTTTATAATTTATGATTTCTATATGTTATTCATAAAATATTACGTTTTCATGTGGTAAGTAAAAGAGTACATGTTTTGTATGTATTTATGAACAAATGTTTTCTTTCTTTTTTTATAACCCTTACTGATCTTTTTATGCTCATCCCAAGTTTTGAAATGTTTCACAGGACTTATTGATAAATGGGGTCAAGGATGGTATCAAGGAAAAGTCATGTTGTTTAAAGCCTAGAACTGGACATGTCTATTTTTTTCAAGAGTTTTTATTTTATGAAAAAAATGGAAACTGTGTAGAGGTGTCTACTTTGTAATCTTTTGAGATTTAATAGTTATTTTCTAATTCTCTAAAACTCTAAACCTGAAATGATCCTCAATGTGAATTATTCATTTCATTCAAGATTATGTAATGTTTAAGGCCGAGCCTTTATATTAGATTTTCTGTCTTTCCAAAATGACAATGACCCAAGAAAGGTTACACTTTTAGAAACACCCGGCCACACTTAAAAAAACATTTAGGCTCATCACCTCTAATCATCATATGATTTATGATGACCGTGATATATTAAAAAAACTTCTTAATTAACTTGAAATTATTAATGGTATCTCTCCCGAGGCTCTGTGTCAGAAATGAGGTATCACCAACCTCATCCTGACACAAAGCCGAATAACACAACCAACCATATATAACCTCAAAAGGGGTCATTCAGATTGAGTATTGGTAACTATTATTATATGAAAAATCCAAAAACCCCAAATGGATATCCCACAATCCTTCTAAATAAAACACAAATTCCCTAATCATGTAATCCAAAAAAAATTAATTTCCTACTCCATTCGACCATCCATTTGATAACGGAATTTCAATATAAACATAACATGTGACCCCATCAACTTCTTAAGAACATCCCAAAACCGTGAGGTAAAACAATGGTCCCTTTTAGAGACATTTAATGATGGAACACCATGAATCTTCACAACAACCTGAACATAAAACCAGCCTAACTCATCCACCTTTGCTGAATCGTTGATTTAAATAAAATGGTAAGATTTTATTAGAATATTAATCACCCCTAAATTTAATTCCTTACCCGAGTTGTACGAGGAAAGAAAAAAATAATTTACATGGATACCTTGTCACACTTCTAAGTGGGAATGGGTAGTGGTTGTAGAAAATAAGAGGGCCTTTGGTGCTCTTATCTAGCCTTCTGACACTAATAACACTACAATATGAATTCAGCTGCATCCTACCTCAATCTTGGACACCAAAACTATCAACACAGATCATATTATATGTTGGTCTCACCAAGATCAATGACCAACTGAGATCGGTGAAAATCATTCATCACCACCTTCCTCAATGACAGAATCACTACAAAGTGACCCTTGATGAAAAAAAACTCCCTTAGGGTACAATGAACATTCATAAGGAATCTCCCTTCTATGAATTAATTTCATAAGTTTCTGGAGAAACTCATCTCTCATCTTATCATTCCAAATCAACTCTAGAAGTGATGTTTATAGTTGTACACTATTGAAGAATTCACATCTACTCTGATCCTTGGCCTCTCGGTTACATCTGATAGAAAAGACCCATCAATATCCACTCATAATTTGAACTATTCAATGATTTCAATTTTAATTTTCTACTCAAATCATCTAGCATGACATCACCATTCCACGGGGTATACAGGATATCGAAATCAAACCCCTAGAGATACTCAACCCAACGAAGTTTCCACAAATTAAAATTTTCATGGAAGAAAATGTTGTCCAATATCTTATGATCTAAATAGATTATAAAATTATCCCCCAAAATATAACATTGTTATGTGTTCAATTCCTTCATCACTGTTGTTATATCATGGTCATGGGTTGGGTAATTCATTTCATGCAGTAGGAGTTGGTAAGAGCCATAAACCACCACATGATCGTCCGAAATCTGTACACACCCAAGACTCATACCTTAGGGATCATAATAGACCACATATCCCTTCAAAATATGAAGAAAAAATAGGGGTTGTGTTCAACCTCCTCTTATTCTCCTCAAAGGATGAATAACACTCTGGGCTCCATTTGTACTTTACCCAATTCCGAGTAAGCACTATCATTGACTAAGAAAGACAAGTGAAATATCAAAGGAACCAACTGTAATACCCCTACATGTCTAAAAATCTCATGATATCAAATAAATTCTTCATATTCGCCCATGAAATCACCGTAATAATCATCTAAGGGTCCATTGAATTCCCTTGTTCAAAGATAACATGACCCCGAAACATCCCCTCCCTGATCCATTAGGGGTATTTAAAAAATGTCCTATAGAGGCGATGATCCTGAAGAGTTCCGAAAACAATTCTCAAATGATTATCATAATCCTCATTGATCCTAGAATAAACCAAGATTCATCCCCAAATACCATGAAAAACAAGTCATTTTACATATGAAACACCATGTTCTTGACCGTCATAAAAACTACTAGTGTGTTTTTCAACCTGAAAGTCTTGACTAATTACTAAAAATTGTCATACAAACTTTAGAAGGCTATTTTCAGAACTTTCTCCTCTCTAACTGTGATTTGATGATACCCAAAATTCAATTCAATCTTAAAGAACCGCCTTTCCCCATTAATCTGGTTGAAATGGTCATCAAATTTGGGAAAATTGTATTTATTCATGAATTTTACCTTATACAGCTTCCAGAAATCAATACACAAGAGAATAGATCCATTGAACTTTTCTCAAATAGAAATGGTTTGTCCTAAGGAGATATGCATGAGAGAATGAATCATTTGGATTATAAAACATCTATTTTCACATTTAATTCCCTCAACTTGGTGGGGTCCATAGGATATGAGGGAATATATATCGGTTGCGTTCTTGATTCCAAATTAGTTTTAAACTCTGCATCCCACTCTACTGTAAAATAGTAGAAGTCCTCTTGAAAAACCATTGGGATCTCATCCACCACAGTAGTCAATACACCTTCAATAACAAAATCATTATCCTCCAATGATAGAAACACGATTTGATAAACACGATTACCCAGTTCCAAAAGTGGAGGTCCTTCATGACTCAATCGAGAATCCTATTATCCCTAAAATGGTTTGGTACTACCATTAGGTTCGACAAGACTCACTCACTTCCTATAAAAATTGATGTGCTCTAAAAAATATAACACCTCCATATATTATGGTATTTCCCCACTTAAATAAATTCATTTTCATTAATATCATTTATTATAAGAAACACTGAGTTCGAGTGCACCATGACCTATCAAACTAGCCATTTAAAAAAGGGTTATTAATAGTATTACCAAAAATATGAAATTTAAAAATATTATTTTTTTCAAAATATAATTATTTTTTTTGTTCGGAATATGAAAATTAGTTTAGTGTGGTTTTTTAGTATTTCTTTAAAGGATTCTATATTTATGAATCCTAAATAATATTGTATTTTTGTAAAAAATTTAAATTTTCATTTGAATACTTATTTTACATTAAATTAATTTTATCATCACAATCGATAAATAATATATATATTAACCCAATTTATATCATTAGAATCATTTTTATAGTAGATTTATATATAAAAATTTATTGAACATTTGAACATCTTGTTTACCTACATTTTTGCTACTTTTGTAGTATTAGCATTAAACATAATTATACTAATTATTTGAATTGTGTAAGAACCCGGATCTTCGTTCAGGTATGTTTTTCCTTTTTTTTTGGAGTTTTAAAGAAAAATGAATTTTCTGGAAATTTTCAAAGTACACGTTGGGTACTTTCTGAGTACACGCTGTGTAATCTGATCCGTCTAAAAGCCGTGTGCTGGCCGTGTCGGGCCACACACACGGTGTGTAGGGGTGACGTAGAGGCCAATTTTGGCGGAGTACGGAAAGGACCCAGTACATGCCATGTACTTTTTTTCACTAAATAGATCGGGGTCACACCTAACCTCCAATTTCATCTTCTTCTCCAAATTTCGTCTGTATGAGAGCGACCGTATGGTTGGACCTTCGATGAGATCCCACCACTTCGTCCGTTCTCTGATTCGAGCGCAGTCGATTTCGTTAGAATCATAGCGGTGAGCTCTCCCTTCTTCTTGAGTCTTGTTTCTTGATTCCTATTGGTTTCCAAGTTATCGTAGGTTGAGCGTTTTGTGAGTTTTCTCAGATCTACATCGTTCCATGGGGAAATATAATGGGAGAGCACATGGTTTTGAGAAAACCACTTGTGAGGTGTCCCTTGGCCATTAATGCCTTGTTCCCTCACTTTCCCTATAAATACCAAGCCATTCTCTCATCCTTTGGACTCAAAAATCATTATAAACAAATTTATGGTCTCCTTACCTCCCATGGAGTCCTCCCAAATTTCCCTCAAGCCTCTCAAGGTCCCAACCATTGAGTTTTAAGAGTTACGTTTAAGGTAAGGGATCTGACCTCTCTCTTTATTTTCAAGTAATCTCTTTTATGTAATTCTTTTTATGATCCATGTTCTTATGTGGGAGGATGTTCTTTTATATTAATCTTAATTCCCTTTTCATGTTTATATGATGAGAGATCCCCTCTTACTCTCGTCATTTCATTTTATGAATGTTTAAGTGACACTGTTAGGCTGCCGAATTTTTAATGCATTCTTTCACCCTTCTCATTTTGAAGTTTTATTTTCATGTAAAATCTTTAAAGTTCCTTTTTATTATGTTGGGGTATTATCTCTATACCTATAATTCTGATATTTTATTATCATATTATTAGAGACCCTATTTTATCTCGTCAATTCATTTTTATTGAAGTTTAAGTGACGTCGTTAGGCTGCCAAATTTTCATAAGAGAAATCTTATTTGTGTCTCACTTCCATGTTTTTCATTTAATATGGTATGTATTTAAAATTTCATTACCATGTTCATATCTTCTTTATATTCTGTCCCTATACTGTTATATGGATCATTTTTGAGTGGGTGACCCATGTCCCCTCTCTTTTGAATGTTTTCTAAAACCCCGAAACATAGCCGTTATGCTGCAGAATTTTCATCTCAAAATGCCTCTCTCTTTTCTCAAAATTATTTTATGTTATAAAGTGAATACTCAAAGCTCTTATTTCTACAGGGGTATTCACATATTTATCAAAAATATTTATTATAAATTCTGGGATTTACATACATGAATCCCACTTTCCTATCTGTGGGTTTAAAGTGACATAAAGATCATGTCTTTAAAGTAGTTTTTAAAATGATGTGATTATGAAATGAAACCCATTTATTTTATGCTATATGGGTTGTTTATGAAATTATTGATGATGATATATGTGGCTCACATGATAATAAAGACATGTAAAGGGTGCGACCAGATATCACTCCAATGCATTGGGTAAAGACTTAATCTCTAGAGATGACTTTTTAGACTGATACCTTGGTGAATAACCTTGGTAATTTTTAATGACACCTTGGGGATGGACCTTAGTGAAACGAAATGATTTTCAATATTAAATGTTTTAGCCACATCTCTATGTTATGAAAAATGTTGTTTTTATTATGATATATCTCATGATTTCTTTATCATGCCTTAATGTTTTTTTTCATGACCTTATTGAAGTATCTCAAGTTCGCAGGTAAAATGTTTCTCTTGTTTCCCTTACTGGGCCTTCTGCTCACCATTTATTTTGATGTATGTCCCCAGGTTATGAGATGCAGTAATGAACCTAGGATGAACTTAAGGAGAATCCTTTCAAGTGTTTAAGAAGAATTCTTTATGTTGTTTTCATGTATTATGTTCCTAGTTTCCAGGACACTAAACCTTAAAGATCCTCAGTTTTGTGTAATAAAATGAAAGTTTATGTTATAAAAAGACGGGATGCTATAGTTGGTGTCAGATGATGGTTTAGTTATTTGTGGAAATTAGGATAGAAAAACTTTAGGAGGAACCCTATAGAAAAGTTTAAATATAGGAAAACTTCCTGGTATTTTGGTAAGTATTGAGTAAGTGTTTTATTAAACAAATGCATCCCTGTCTGGATACAAGCAGGTAGAGGCATCTCTGGCACTTATGTACATATAGGTAAAACCCGAAAACACCGCTTTGAGCTAAACTCGAATGGGAACTGGTTCACGATAACGGGCCTTGCTGCACTCTGGTTTACGACACTCCTGGGGGATATGTTTTGTTAATCACAAGATTTTTATGAATCATTATGAAGAAATTATAGAGAAATGTAATTGTCTAAGAATGAAGTCTTAGTTAAAATATTCATAAATGAAATAAGTTTCTCACTAAAGTTTTATTATTTTAGAAAATGGTGGACAATAGGAGGAACCGTGCAGATGGTGACCGCAATGCACCATGTGCTGACGGCCCTCCGATGGAAGCCAGAATGGAAACATTCATGCGAATGATGAACCAACTAACTCAAGTTATGAGTAATAACTTGAATCAAGATGAGAGGCCGATCTCACCACGAAGGGAACAACATTATGTTGATTCCTTCATGCATCAACGACCACCATCTTTTAGTGGATCTACTGACCCTTTGGTTGCGGAAAAATGGATAAGCTCTATTGAAAAGATCTTTTCTGTACTCCTTTATTCGGAACAAGAAAAAGTTACCCTTGTTGTTTATCGCCTAGAGGGAGAAGCTGATCAGTGGTGGTCACTGGTCAAAAACACAAAGACTAGAGGAGAGATGGAAGCTATGGAGTGGGAAGAGTTCCGGGGTATATTCTTTAATAAGTATTTCCCTCATTCCATGAGAATGAGAATGGAGAAAGAGTGTCTCGAGCTGAAGCAGAAGGAGAACGAATCTGTCGGAAGCTATGAGATGAACTTCACCCGACTTTCACGATATACCTATAGCTTTGTCATGGATCCAAGTGGGAAGGTTGATATATTTTTCGGTGGACTGATACCTCATCTGTGGAAGAATTTAGCCAACCGGGACTACGATAGCTACGAGGAGATCATGCAGAGTTCAATTAAAGCCGAGATAGAGTTTGGTGAGACACAGTGGCCTCATAAATCAAATGAAAAGAAGAGATCATTGGAGCCCAGTTTAGGGAAGACTTTTGATCAGGAAAGAGGTGGAAAGAAAATGCAACTTACCACATGCAATAAATGTGGGAAGAAGCATCTGGGGAACTGCTTGATCGGAAGTGTCAAGTGCTACATGTGTGGAAGAGGAGGCCATATTGCTCAGAATTGATGTAGTGAGGTGAAGCCTCAACTCCCCAACACTAACGACAGAGGAAAGATGGTTCTGGCCTTACCCGAAGCCCATTGCTTCAAGTGTGAACAGCTTGGGCACTATGCTAATCTCTGTCCAAATCCAAGGGATGTGGAGGGGAATCACCATCAACCTCAGCAAAGTCCAGGGGATCAAGTTCGTGCTTTTTCTATCACAAAAACTGAAGTTAAATCTCCGAATGATGTGGTAGCAGGTACTCTTGTTTTCCTCTCAAAACTAGCAACTACTTTGTTTGATTCTGGTTCTACACATTCCTTTATTTCCTCTATGTTTTCAATGAATATAGAATCAATCCCCGAATTTCTTGAGGTAGAGTTGTCAGTCTAGACTTCAAGTGGGATTATCCATGCATCAATAGTGTTTAGAGACTCTAGTGTTTAATTTAGTGAGCACAATATTATCGCAAATCTAGTAGTCATTCCCATGATGGAATTCGACGTTATATTAGGGATGGACTGGCTCTCAATGTATAATGCTCAGATCAAATGCAGAAGTAAGGAAATCTCAGTAGTCTTGAATAAACAACCTATAGTTATCTTCCAAGGAGAGATATCCCGAATTGATCCCTATCTAGAAGAACCTCCGACATCTTTATTTATGGAGTTAATCGGTGATGATGAAGTAGGAAAATGGATCATACAGATAGAAGATGTTCCATGTGTTCAGGAATACATGGATGTATTTCCGGAGGAGTTACCTGGAACTCCCCCAGAAAGAGAGGTAGAGTTCTCCATTGAACTTGTACCTGGATCACAACCGATATCAAAAACCCCGTATAGAATGGAAAATGTGGAGTTAGAAGAGTTAAAGAAACAACTACAAGACTTTTTGGAGAAGGGGTTTATCTGACCGAGGGTGTCTCCTTGGGGGGAACCAGTTCTCTTTGTGAAGAAGAAGGATGGATCAATGCGGCTATGCGTTGATTATAGAGAACTGAACGGGATCACAGTGAAGAAGATATACCCTCTTCCAAGAATTGATGATTTATTTGACCAACTTTGTGGGACTCAATTCTTCTCTAAGATTGACCTTCGATCTGGTTATCATCAAATGAGGGTGAAGAAGGAAGATATTCCAAATACTGCCTTCTGATCAAGATATGGGCATTATGAGTTTACTGTTATGCCCTTCGGCTTGACTAATGCTCCTGCTATTTTCAGGGATTTGATGAATAGAGTCTTTAAGGACTGCCTTGATAACTTTGTGGTAGTTTTTATTGATGATATTTTGATATATTCAAAAAGTCTTGAGGAGCATGAAGATCATCTTAGGGTTATTTTTGAAAACTCTACGGAAGGAGAGGCTCTTTGGAAAGTTCAGCAAGTGTGAGTTTTGGTTACAACAAGTGGCTTTCTTGGGAACATCGTAACCAATGAAGGAATCTCGGTTGACCCTACAAAGAAAATGGTTGTGGAGGAGTGGCCTCAAGCCACAATAGTAACTGAGATTCGTAGTTTCCTTGGTTTAGCAGGATATTATAGGAGGTTTGTGAAAAACTTTTCACGGATTTCTAATCCACTAACCAAGTTGACTCAAAAAGGGGTTATGTTATTCTGGACAAAGGAGTGCGGGGAATGTTTCCAAGAGCTGAAGAAGAGATTGGTTACTACACCTATGTTAACACTACCCTCTATCAGAGAGGGATTCGTTATTTTTAGCGATGAATCTCTGAAAGTGATTGGGTGCGTCCTCATGAAAAATGACAAGGTAATTTCTTAAGCATATCGACAGTTGAAGATTAATGAGCAGAATTATCCTACGCATGATCTAGAGCTAGTGGTAGTTGTTTTTTCTCTAAATATATGGAGGCACTATCATTATGGGGAGAAATGTGATATATACACTGACCACTAAAGTCTAAAGTATATTTTCACACAGAAATAATTGAACATGAGACAAAGGAGGTGGTTGGAGCTTATTAAAGACAATGATTGTTCAATTCATTATCACCCTGGAAGAGCAAACAAAGTCACGAATGCATTAAGCAGGAAAGACCCTGTTGTTCTGGCGATAATGAGGATCCAAGGAGATCCCTTGATTAAAGATCTAGTAAAACTGGACATGGGAATTATAAGGAAAGGGACATCATCAACCCTATCCCAAATTATTTCTCAACCTCCATTAATAGAGAAGATTATGAAGGCTCAAAAAGAAGATTCTTTGCTGCAGGAGAAGTTGGAGGCTGTAAAAGATGGGATGTTCCCTGATTTCAATATTGATCAAGAAGGTGTATTGAAATTTCGTACAATACTATATGTTCCATCTATTCTGGAGATAAAGAAAGAACTAATGGATGAAGCTCATAGTTATACTTTCTCTATACATCCAGGAAGCACTAAAATGTATAGAGACCTTCGTGATCATTATTGGTGGGATAACATGAAGATGGAGATTTCTGATAACACTACAAGGTGCCTGGTGTGTCAACAAGTAAAGGCAAAATGACAACTTTCTAAGGGGGTATTACAGTCGCTACCCATACCAATATGGAAGTGGGATAATATCACTATGGAATTTGTAACTGGTCTCCCAAAAACATCCAAAGGAAACAATGTGATCTGGGTTATTGTGGACCGTCTCACCAAGACCACCCATTTTATCTCTATTCGGGATGATTTCTCTCTGGATCAACTTTCCAAGATATACGTAAAGGAAGTGGTGAGGCTGCATGTGGTACCACTATCCATCGTGTCTGATCGTGATCCAAGATTCACATCAAAATTCTGGAGAAGTCTTCAACATGCTCTGAATACTGAATTTAATTTTAGTACGACCTATCATCCTCAAACCGATGGCCAATCTTAAAGTACTATTCAAACACTCGAAGACATGATGAGACTATGGTCAAAGGAATTTAAAGGAGGATGGGATCAACACCTCCCATTAGTTGAGTTCTCCTATAACAACATCTTCCATTCGATTATTCAGATGGCACCCTATGAAGCTCTGTATGGAAAGCGATGAAGAACTCGTACTTGTTGGGATGAAACTAGTGAGAGAAATATTCTTGGGCCTAATCTCGTGCAAGAGATGACAGAACAGGTTCATTCCATCCAACAACACATAAAGGCTTCTCAGAGTCGGCAGAATAGCTATGCTGACAATCATCGAAGGGACTTGGAGTTTGGTGTTGGCAACAAAGTCTTCCTTCAAATTTCTCCATGGAAGAGAGTCATGCGGTTTGGGAAGAAAGGGAAGCTCATCCCTTGGTACATTGACCCCTATGAAATCCTTGATCACATAGGAGCAGTTTCCTATCGTCTAGAACTTCCACCGAACCTATCTCTAGTTCACAATGTCTTCCATGTATCTCTATTGAGGATGTACATACCCGACCCTTCGCATGTACTGAACCCAGAGGTGGTACAACTGGAACATGACCTCTCTTATGAGGAGCGACCAGTGGAGATCGTAGACCGTAGAGACAAGGTTCTACGAAACAAGACTACCCACCTTGTGAAAGTGTTGTGGAGGAATCATAAATATGAAGAAGCGACTTGGGAGCCTGAAGAAATGATGAAGCAAAAGTACCCTCACCTTTTCGACTATGCCTCAAGTATAAATTTTACGGAGAAAATTTCTTAATGGGGGAAGAATTTAACGACCCAAACTTTTTGAGTAGTATATTAACTCACTCTTAATGATTTAATAGAGATGTTAATGGTTAATGCTGAAAGAGGAGTCGATGGCTTCATCCGTAGGCTCGACCCTTATGAAGCCCACTTTTCAGAGCTTGGGAAGGAGGTGGCATCTTTGCCCTTCGCTTTGGACCAAGCCCAAGCCGAACTCCATCATGTCAAGCTTGAACAGAAACACCTATGGGAGAAGTTCAAGTTAGTAGAGATTACTACTAGGGTAATGTTATCTGAGCCTCCCTCAGATTCTCTCACCATAGCACACCTTACACTTAGGTCATATGCCGGTGTTATAAGGGGCTATGTGACGAGACCCTAGCTTCTTTGTGTAATCCTTTTGGATGAATGAATTGAGATTTCTTCATTTAGTGATGTTTGTGAAATTTCAAATCTCCAGATAATTTTAGGATGTATTTTATTGATGAATTTTGAAAAAATGATATTTTAAAATATTTATGTAAACCCTAAATAATTAATGATATGTAATGATTTTCAAAAAATGGTCTTCTTCAAAAGTGTTCAGTAAGGAATTTAGAGTCTAATAAGATCAACTTAATTTTTGATGAATTGTAACTTATGAATAGTGATTTTACGCTTAGGATTAGTAATGTGACCAAATGGATTAGTAATTTCACCCAAATAATGTTTTAATATAATTTAGACACCTAGATTAAGTAATGAGATTCAATAAAATGGGTAAATAACAGTTTCATAAATTATTAGTCAAGTATTAGTTTTTTGGGGTGAATAGTGTTTTTTAATTAAAAATATTTAGAAAATTGTTTTTATAAAATGGACTTTATTTTTGAACTCAGAGCATCGATATTATGTTATGGTAATTTTTGGGGTTTTTTTTCTGAAAAATTGAATTTCTAGTGAATTGTGTTTTTATTTAAAAATTAAATTAAAAATATATAGAAAATTATTTTTATAAAATGGAGTTCATGTTTGTAATAATATCATTGATATTTGGTTAAGGTGAAATTTTGGGATTTTTCTGAGAAAGATGAATTTTCAGTGAATAGTAAAAAAGCAGTTTTAGGGTTTCAGTATGTTTAATGACATCATAGATGTGTCATGGTGATGTCATGAGAAATTTTAATGTTTGGCCGACCAAAGGTGATAAATTATTGTATTGGGGGCCCCATGTGGCCTAAATTCATTGGAAATATCATGGGATAGCACATGGTTTTGAGAAAACCACTTGTGAGGTGTCCCTTGGCAATTAATGCCTTGTTCCCTCACTTTACCTATAAATACCAAGCCATTCTCTCATCCTTTGGACTCCAAAATAATTATCAACGAAGTTATCGTCTCCTTACCTCCCAAGGAGTCCTCCCAAGGTGCCCTCAAGCCTTTCAAGGTCCCAACCATTGAGTTTTAAGAGTTGCGTTTAAGGTAAGGGATCCGACCTCTCTCTTTCATTTCAAGTAATCTCTTTTATGTCATTCCTTTTATGATACATGTTCTTATGTGGGAGTATGTTATTTTATATTCATATTACTACCCTTTTCATGTTTATATGATGAGAGATCCCCTCTTACTCTCATCATTTCTTTTTATGAAAGTTTAAGTGACGTCGTTAGGCTGCCGAATTTTTAAGGGATTCTTTCACCCTTCTCATTTTCAAGTTCTATTTTCATGTCAAATATTTAAAGTTACTTTTTATTATGTTGGGGTATGATCTCTACCTATCATAATGATCTTTTATTATCACATGATGAGAGACCCTATTTTATCTCTTCAATTCATTTTTATTGATGTTTAAGTGACGTCGTTAGGCTGCCGAATTTTCATAAGAGAAATATTATTCGTGTCTCACTTCCATGTTTTTCATTTCATATGGTATGTCTTTCAAATTTCACTAACATGTTCATATATTCTTTATATTCTGTCCCTATACTTTTATATGGATCATTTATGAGTGGATGACCCATTTCCCCTCTCTTTTCAATGTTTTCTAAAACCCCGAAACATAGCCGTTATGCTGCAGAATTTTCGTCTCAAAATGCCTCTCTCTTTTCTCGAAATTATTTTATGTTATAAAGTGAATAATCAAATCTATTATTTCTACAGGGTTATTCACATATATATCAAAATGTTATATTTTAAATTCTGGTATTTATATACATGAAACCCACTTTCCCTATCTGTGGGTTTAAAGTGACATAAAGATCATGTCTTTAAAGCAGTTTCTAAAACGTTATGATTATGAAATGAAACCCATTTCTTTTATGATAAATGGGTTGTTTATGAAATTATTGATGATGATATATGTGGCTAACATGATAATAAAGACATTTCAAGGGTGTTCCCAGATAGTGCTCTAATGCATTGGGAAAAGACTTAATCTCTAGAGATGACTTTTTAGACTGATACCTTGGTGAATAACCTTGGTAATTTTTAATGACACCTTGGGGATAGACCTTGGTGAAACGAAATGATTGTAAATATTAAATGTTGTAGCCACATCTTCATGTTATGAAAAATTTTATTTTTATTATGATATATCTCATGATTTCATTATCATGCCTTAAATTTCTTTTCATGACCTTATTGAAGTATCTCAAGTTCACATCTAAAATGTCTCTCTTGTTTCCCTTACTGGGCCTTCTGCTCACCCTTTCTTTTGATGTATGTCCCCAGGTTATGAGATGTAGTAATGAACCTAGGATGAACTTAAGGAGAATCCTTTCAAGTGTTTAAGAAGAATTCTTTATGTTTTTTTCATGTATTTTGTTCGTGGTTTCCAAGACACTAAACCTTAAAGATCCTCAGTTTTGTGTAATGTAATGAAATTGTATGTTATATAACTACAGGATGCTATAGAGTGTCTTTTAATTACGATATGAAACTATAGGGGGAATTGACATTGAGTGATTCCTCAGAGAGTCTATAGTTCCTCAACATGGGCCACAGGGGGAATAGACATAGATTGCTTCCCCAGAGAGCCTTTAGCACGATACGAGACAATAGGGGGAATTGATGGTGAGTGCTTCCCCAGAGAGTCTATTAATTTCATAGTTGAACCAGAGGGTTGAGACTGTGAGTTCCTCATATAGGGTTTCTAGTACTTATAGGTTGAACCATAGGTGTTAGGCTGTGATAGCTACCCAGTGGGTTACATTTTTTCTTCTTGTTGCTGGCTGCTTACTTGTGTACATTATTTGTTAGAACTATGGATTGTAGCTGCTTGTGCTTTCATGTTTATTGGTTCTTGTTTTATTACATGCCTTATATTCATTTACTGTTAGGCCCAAATTGTTGGGTGATTTCCTAATGGGATTGTATCTCATACCCTATTTGGGCGATGCTTTTGGGCCCAAGCATACTATGTTGCTGCAGGTACAGATAAGGGAAAGTGCCCTTCTACTTCAGGTTCTTGATTGTGCTGGAGCTGGAGAGCATGGGACCTAGCTGGGGCTCGTGATGCTGAGGAGTTTATTTTGTTTTTATTTTGAACTTGTTTTCAGTTTTATTCCATCACGTTGTTGTGTTTTCTTATTTCCATAGATACTTGTACATGCTACATCATTGTCATCATTGATATATATTCATTACTTCCGCTGTTTGGTTTCTACTGTTATGCATGTTGTTACTACTTCCACTGTTGACTATTGTTTTTTGCTGTATACCTTACCGAATGAGGGAATAGTTTCCCCACCGACTCACCAAGGCCCTTGCTGCTATTCGGTAGCCTCTGGAATTTGTGGAAACGCGCTTGAGGTCATGTGGTGAACTGGGTACGGGGCACCAGTGGAGGGGCTCCGGATTCGGGTCGTTACAAAGTGGTATTAGAGGAGTTCTTTTCTCTTGCTTTACTGTTTGGAGACTTTATCCAGGGATAGGATGGATTTGGTACATGGTATTAAGTTGTGCTCGGGAGTAGCTAACCTGTGTACAGGGAAAGGTCATACTACCTCGTTAATTGTAGTTTTCTGGTTTTCTATTTTTATGGTTGATATGTTTTAACCTAGAGTGATTCGCATGACTTGTGTGTGGTTATGGTTTTGATACTTCGGTTCTATTTCTGTCTCAACCCAATGAGATGAGGGTATGCCATATCATGAATCATATAGGCACCTCTAGAAATCACATTCCATGCATTCTTTCCATGCCATCTATGGTGCATTAGCGATTTCATGCTGTTGTGATAGGCTTTGTGTAGATTATGCATGCTGTTGTGATATATGCTTGATATAATCCCTACTGTTATGTTAGAGAGTTGTTGTTTTACCTTGTATGTGATTACATGATATGTCAATCATTGATTTTCGGGGAGTATGAGCCATCATGAATCGAAATTTGGCACCCCTTTCCCTTGTTTTATTGTTTCTTGGAGTCTGAGTAGTTTCTGAGCTACTGCCCAGAAAAACCCAGAATACACGGTGTGTACTTTTTAGATACATGCCATGTAGCTTTCAGGCTGTGTCACTAACCGTGTGAGTAGAACACAGTGTTGTGAAAGTAACTTTAGGAACACGCCGTGTATGGTAGCTACACGCCGTGTAGTAATGATCTGTGTACCTGGCCGTGTGATGAACTACACGGGCCGGCATTACCTTCTTTTCCACACACTGTGTTTGTTCAGAACACGCCGTGTATTCCTGTCCAGGTGCCCGGCTGTGTCACGAACAACACGAGTTGGTGTCACCTTATCCCATACACGCCGTGTTTATTCGGAACATGTCGTGTAGGGGTCATCACTGTACTTGGCCATGTCTCCAACAACATGGGCCGGGAAAAGTCTTCGAGTACATGTCGTGTTTGTTATGAATACGTTGTGTAGTCTCGGGTTAAGTCTGACCGTGTGGGTTAGCCGTGTAAGGAGACTCAGGCAAGGGAACAGTTTTCAAGTACATGCCATGTGTGGGTGCAACACGCCGTGTATTTTGAAGTGTACACAACTTGTAGGGCAGGAGTACACGCCCATGTTAGTGGGTTAATAAGACACGCCGTGTAGTTTTATACACACCGTGTAGTCGAGTTTTGTAAACTTCCGTGTTTTTTCCCCTGTTCCCGTCTTGTACTCTTGTGTTCTCTGTCCTTGTTTTCCTGATCTAAGGTGTGATTTTGATATTTCATAGCTATGCCTCTGAGACGTCCTCTGGTTGTGCGTATGTCGTCAAGCAGTTATCAGATGCCAAATAGAGCTGATCAGGGTCTTTCTGTCGATCCTCCAGTTAGGACAGCCTTGGTACCAGCTATCATACCAGTTTCAGGTGATGATGCACAGTTCAGTGAAGGTTTCATGAGGATGATGCAGGCCTTCCAGGGAGTTCCGCCTCCTACCATGTCTATGGCAGATTTGACGTGGGTTTTTTCAGCAGCAGCATCCTCCCACGTTCTCGGGGGAAGGACGACCTCAGGCTTCAGAGTCATGGATGGAAGCCATGCTGAATATATTCGAGAATCTGGAGAAACCTCCAGAGAGGCGGGTCAAGCTCGCCACCTACATGCTCTGGGACTCCGCCAAGAGGTTTGTGGGACGTGATCTCACAGGTAGGTTAGTAGAAGGATATGGTTTGGGAGGAGTTCATGCACATGTTCTATGACTACTTCTACCTGGAGACCTTGAGGGCCGACCAAGCCTAGGAGTTCATGATCTTAGAGCAGGGTACTCTTTCTGTCATATAGTATTCTGCTCGTTTCACCGAGCTGCAACGCTTCACGCCCCTCCGGGATGGGAGTGGGTGTTCATAGAAAGGAAGTTTAAGGATGGTCTCAGGTGGGAGATCCGCTCACAGGTGAACATCATCCAGCTGACATCCATTACTTCCATCGTCAACCAGGCACTGATTGCGGAGTGCAATCTGAGAGACTCTGGAGCTGTGAGCCAGGGCGGTTCTGCTTCTAGAGCTAGTTTTCCTCCAGATGACGACAAGAAGAACCGTACAGAGCCTACACGCGGTGATCCGAGGAAGCGAGATGCATCATTAGGCAGGCAGGTGATGTGATATCAGTGTGGACGGTTAAGGCACACGAGGCCGCAGTGCCAGAGGGACCCCATGGAGTGCCGATCTTATGGAAAGATGGGTCACCTTTAGCGTTTCTGTCAGGTTTTCTCACTAGCAGCTGGTGACTGGGGTTCTTCCATGACTCCTCGTTCAGGAGTAGCACTACCAATTTCTCACCTGTCGGGGAACTAGAGTTCTTCCCGCTGTTCGGGTTGAGGTAGAGGTCGAGGCCATGGCGGTCAGCCACCAGTTCCTCAACACCAGATGGGAGGTTCATCTCAGGGTGGTTAGTCAGGGGCACATGGCCATAGTATAGGCCAGTCTTTTTCCGTAGAGTAGACTTATCAAGAGCAAGATCCCGACCCTTCTACTATTAGAGGTACGATTTTAGTAGCCTCAGTTTTTTCTGCATCCCTTTTCGATACTGGTGCTATACATAGCTTTATCTCTATTGTTGTTATGGAGAGCCTTGGACTATGCGTCTTTTCTTCTGTCGACTCATTTACACTAGACACACCTTTGGGGACGAGTACATTTAGTGTACACCAGTGTAGAGAGTTCCCTCTCGAGGTTGCAGTGTATCGCTTCTTATGGGATCTCTATGTCCTAGAGATGAAATGCTATGATGTCATCCTTGGCATGGATTATTTGATTCCCTTTCAGGCAGTTGTTGACTGCTATCGCCGCAGAGTGAGTTTCGTTTCACCAGAAGGTGAGTCTTTTCTTCATAAGGGCGAGTGGGATGTTCGGGTGAGTCGGGCATGACTCAAGCATCTTATGCTAGGAGAGGTGATATCCCAGATTTCTAGTCCTTATCTAGATGATCACGAGACTCCATAGTTGGATTTTCCTCTAGTGGTGGATCGCTTCAGAGACTTCTTTCCAGAAGACTTTTCAGGTGTGCCTTCGGAGCATGAGGTAGACTTCTCTATTGAGATCGTTCCAGGAGCGGCACCAGTGTCCATTCCTCCCTATAAGATGGCAACACCTAAGTTGCAGGAGCTCAAGAAGAAGTTTGAGGGGCTATAGGCTAAGGGTTTCATCCGACCCAGTACCTCTCCTTGGGGTTCGCCTGTCCTGTTTGCAAAGAAGGCAGACGGTACCCTTCGGCTTTGTGTGGATTATCAGAAGCTGAACCAGTTGACAGTCAAGAGTCGATATCCTTTTTCGATAATTGATGACCTTTTTGATTAGCTTCGAGGAGCTCGAGTTTTCTCGAATATCGACTTGAGGTCCGGTTATCATCATTTGCGCGTTAGACCATCAGATACACCTCTGACAGCCTTCAAGAGCAGGTATGGTCTATACGAGTATACAGTCATGTCGTTCGGTTTCACGAGCGCACCTGCAGTTTTCATGGAATTGATGAACTGAGTGTTCCATCCTTACATGGACTCCTTTTTTGTGGTATTCATGGAAGATATCTTGGTGTACTCTCACACTCGACACGACCATTCCACACATATTGAGATCTTTCTAAGTACACTGAGAGCGCATCATCTTTATGCTAAACTCTTGAAGTGCCACTTCTGGATGGATTAGATTCACTTCTTGGGTCACGTCATCTCACAGGGGGGAGTATCAGTGGACTCAGAGAATGTGAGGGTTGTAGTTTCTTAGGAGCAGCCGAAGAACGTATTTGAGGTAAGGAGTTTGCAAGGGCTAGTTGGATACTACAGACGCTTCATTCATGACTTTTCTCATCTAGCAGCACCTTTGACAGGTCTGACCAAGAAGGGGGTGAAGTTCTTATGGTCAGATTCTTGTGAGTCAGCCTTTCAGGAGCTGAAAGGGAGGTTGACTTCAGCACCGATACTAGTCTTGTCGGAGCCAAGAAAGAACTAAACTTTTTACTGTGATTCTTCAGGTATCAGGCTGGGATATGTTCTTATGCAAGGGGATGGAGTCGTTGTGTACGGGTCTCGGTAGTTGAGGCCACATTAGAGGAACTACCCAATGCATGATCTGGAGTTGGTAGCTGTTGTTCATGCCTTACGCTGTTGGAGACACTATCTGCTGGGGCAGAACTTTTTGGTCTTCACTAACCACAAGAGTCTCATGTACATCTTCACTCAGCGTGATCTGAATATGAGGCAGCACATGTGGGTTGAGTATCTACAGTCTTCTGACTTCGAACTCGCCTATACGCCAGGGAAGGGAAACGCAGTGGAAGATGTGCTGATCAGGAGAACTAAGATTTAGGCAGTTCAGGAGGCCAGTAGTGAGTGGAAGCTGATAGCACTGTTTTTTGAGATGCATCTAGAGGTGCATGACAGATAGGTACATATCTTCCTATATTCTATAGATGTTACCTTTACACTTCTTGATTGGGTACGGATGATGCAGATATCAGACTCTGAAGGCTTAGTCCTGCGGGAGAGTGTGTCAGGAGAGGACCCTCTTCTCGGATGGGCAGTGGGCAAAGATGAGATCTTACGGTTCTAGGGACGCGTATGGGTGCCACCAGACATAAGTGAGGAGCTGATGCGGGATTTTCATTCCTTAGTTTGGGCAGTGAATCCTGGCATCACCAAGATGTATCAGGATCTTCATCGCCAGTACTGGTGGCCAGGTATGAAGAAGGATGTTTCTAGTTTCGTCATGAGATTTTCTACTTGTCAGTAGGTGAAGGAAGAGAATCAACAACCACCATGCCTTTTATAACAGTTACCCATTCCGGAGTGGAAGTGGAACGATGTCACGATGGTCTTCGTGACTGGGTTGCCAAGGTCGCCTCGAGGGAATGATGATGTTTGGGTTGTCGTCGACAGGCTTATGAAGGTTGCACAATTCTTGCTGATTAAGGAGACCTTTGATGTTGATGATCTAGGATGAATTTACATTCAGGAAATCGTTCGTCTGCATGGAGTTCCACACTCCATTGTTTCAGACAGGGATGTGTGCTTTACCTCTCAGTTCTGGATGGGACTTCAGAAGGCCTTGGGTACACAGATACTTTTGAGTACAACATACCATCCCCAGACTGATGGCCAGTCCGAGTGCACGATCCAAGTTCTAGAGGATATGCTCTGATCTTGAATCCCAGACTTTGGTGGTTATGGGGAGAAGTATATGCCTCGGGTGGAGTTTTCCTACAACAATAGTTTCTAGGAGACCATTCAAATGATGCCATATGAGGCTTTGTATGGTAGGCCATGTCGATCGCCCTTATACTGGATGGAGGCAGGAGAGTCAGCTCTACTAGGACCACATCTCGTTCAGGAGACTTCAGAGCAGATTGAGCTGATTTGGAAGTGGATGGCTACGGCACAGTCTCGACAGAAGTCTTATGCTGATCAGTGGAGATGACCTCTAGAGTTTGAGGTTGGAGATCAGGTGTTCTTGTGTGTTGCACAGAGGTTGGGACACAAGAGGATTTCGAGACAGGGTAAGATTTCACTGTGGTACGTCGGGTCGTTTGAGGTCTTAGAGAGAGTTGGGCCTGTTGCCTATCGGTTGCAGCTACCTCAGAGGTACCGGTCTATGCATGAAATCCTCCACACCTCTCTGCTCCGACATTACTTTTTAGACCTGTCTCAGGTCTTTAAGCATGAGGTAGTCGAGCTCGAAGAAGATGCATCTTTCGATGAGCATTCTATTAGGATTGTCGACTTTAGTATGAAGGTTATCCATGGGCAGTATGTTCCTCTGGTACGAGTGCCATGGAAGCATGGGAAAGTATAGGATGAGACCTGGGAGAGGGAGGTCGATGTACCATCACAGTGGCCGGAACTGTTCGGGGATTCTTCTTTTATTCCCCATTAGGGAAATTCGGTGATGAATTTATTTAAGGGGGGAAGTTTGTAAGAACCTGGATCTTCGTTCAGGTATATTTTTCCTTTTTGAGTTTTAAAAAAAATGAATTTTATGGAAATTTCCAAAGTACACGCCGTGTACTTTCTGAGTACATGCCATGTACTCTGATCTGGCTCGATGCTGCGTGCTGGCCATACCGGGCCACACACACGGTGTTTAGGGGTGACGTGGAGGCCGATTTTGGTAGAGTATGGAAAGGACCCAGTACACGCCGTGTACTATAAAATTACACGCTATGTACTTTGTTTTTTTTTCACTAAATGGACCAGGGTTGCGCCTAACCCCCAATTTCATCTTCTTCTCCAGATTTCATCCACCTGAGAGCGTCCATACGACCAAACCTTTGACGAGCTCCTGCCTCTTAGTCTGTTCTCCTATTAGAGCATGGTCAATAGCGTTAGAATCGCAGTGGTGAGCTCTCCCTTCTGATTCAGTCTTGTTTCTTGATTCCTCCTGGTTTCCAAGTTATTGTTGGTTGAGCATTTTGTGTGTTTTCTCAGCTCTACGTTGTTCAAAGGGGAATCTGTCATCGTGGTTCACTTATATCGATCTTCTAGGATCGAGGTAGGTGGTTTGTGCCTTTTTGTAGAAATTTGATGAATATTTTGTGCAAATTCCACCAATACCCTGGAACGGGGTATTGTGTGTTCCTATTTTTCCCTTGTTGTATTTCCTGCTTAGCTTGATTTCTATAGTAGATGTTTTTCCTGAGATTATGGTAGATTTACTATACCTTGGATGTTTACTCTGCTTGTTCTTCCTGTTTGGCATTTTTCTAATTTCCATTCCTAGTTGTAGGATTTTGGACTATTGCCTTGTTTTTCTGTTGAGCCTTAGTTGATAGCCAAGTAGTTTTTGAGGTTACTTAGACAATGTACACGCGCGCTGAGCATGTTTAGTTTCACTCAGGACTATGAGAACCTAGAGTTGTAGACCAAAGGGAGAGTTGATGGAAGGGATTCTCCAGAGTGTCTTTTAATTAAGATATGGGACTATAGGGGGAATTGACGTTGAGTGCTTCCACAGAGAGTCTGTAGTTCCTCGACGCAGGCCACAGGGGGAATAGACGTTGAGTGATTCCCCAGAGATCCTTTAGCACTATACGAGACTATAGGGGGAATTGAGGGTGAGAGCTTCCCTAAAGAGTCTATTAATTTCATAGCTGAACTAGAGGGGTGAGACTATGAGTGCGTCCTAGAGGGTTGCTAGTACTTATAGGTTGAACCATAGGGGTTAGGCTGTGAGAGCTACCCAGTGGGTTACCTGTTTTCTTCTTGTTGCTGGATTCTTACTTGTGTACTTTATTTGTTAGAACTATGGATTATAGCTGCTTGGGATTTCCTATTTACTGCATCTTGTTTTATTTCTTTCCTTGTATTTATTGACTGTTAGGCACAAATCTTTGGGTGATTGCCTACTGGGATTGTATCTCACACCCTGTTTGGTCCATGCTTTTGGGACCAAGCAGACTATGTTGATGCAGGTATAGATAAGGGAAAGCGCCCTTCTACTTCAGGTTCTTGATTGCGCTAGAGCTGGAGAGAATGGGACCGAGCTGGGGCTCGCGATGCAGAGGAGTTTATTTTATTTTTCATTTACACTTGTTTTCAATTGTATTCCAAAACGTTGTTGTGTTTGCTTCTTTCCATAGATACTTGTACATGCTGCATCATTGTCATCATTTCTATATATTCATTGCTTCCGCTATTTGGTTTCTACTGTTATGCATGTTGTTACTGCTTCCGTTGTTGACTATTGTTTTTTTGGGTGTATACCTTACCGAATGAGGGCAAAGTTTCCCCACCGACTCACCAAGGCCCTCACCGTTAGTCGGCAGCCTCTGGCATTTAGGGAAACGTGCTTGAGGTCATGTGGCAAACCGGGTACGGGGCACTAGTGGAGGGGCTCTGGATTCGGGTCATTACAAATTGAATTTTAAAAAACAAACATACATTTTTGGAAACTGGTATGAAATTTTAGTTCCAATAGAAACAAAATTTTTTTGAATTGTAACCTTAGTAAATTATTATTTATTTAACATTGTTAAGTGTAAATTGGGTAATTAAAGGTAAAAAATAATATTATAATATTATAAAATGATCATGAGACTTGTCCTATTTTCATTGGATTAGTGGGTTTCGACCAAAATAAACACTAAGACAAAATTATGATCGTTTTTATGTTACGTCAGTTAGAATAATACTTTTATTAGTTTTTATTTAAATATATGTTAAATATGTCATTCTCATAATATTAATAACTAATTAATATTTTATATTGGTTTATACATAAGATATGTTCCACTATATATAGTCATTAGAAATATAATAAATTTATCTATGCCATTATAATTTACTTATTATTTTTAGACAATAAATAATTAAATTTAATAGGGACACAATAATGATGATGTAATTGATTTATTAATTGAAGAATGAATTATGTTGTAAAAATAATATTAAAATAAATATTATTTGAAATATTTGATTCTATATATATATTTTTTAAATTACTATGACATGTTAAAGAGGATTTAATGTGGTTTTTTAAAATTATTCATGTTTTTATGATTTTTTAAAAAGTCAAATAATAAATAGTTTCAAATTTGACTTAAATGATAATTTAAAATAAATAATATCTTATTAAATGATAAAAACTTCATAAAAATATAAATTTTTTCCAAATAAATAGAATAAAGTTACATATTTCATAAATTATCCCATTGGGGTTCTATTATCATTTTATAGCATCTATATTAACCATATATTGTAAATAAGAAATGAGGTCACAATAAGAGTTAAATTGTTTAGATAATGGTTAAATCCAAAAGATAAGGTTACATTTGTAACCTAAGCATGTATAAAATTAAATTTTTGGAAGGATTCAGACCCATCCTCATTAAAAATTATACATAACATACTTTTGAGAAATTTTATATCAAAAATAAATTTATAATAAATTAGTAGTTTTGTAGTTTCCCAAAGTACCCATCCCCCCTCTTATATAAGGGCACCTATTATTATCTATTATTCACACATTTAAATCCTTTTATATCATAAAAAACCTGATCATTTATCCTCCCAATTACTTTTAATTAATTTCACGATCCATACATTCAATAAAAATCCAACCAATGGAGTCCATTTGTGCAATTAAAAAGGAGACACTCAAAGACGATGTAATTGTTTTACCAACTCTTTCAAATTTATTTTCTTCATCTACATCATTTACATAAGTTTTTTTCATTCTATAATAATAAATCCAAAATTTAATAATTTCTTATATGTTATTATGATTATGGTACAACCATATTCCTCATTTTATCGATCCTTTAAAAAACAATATTGCCATGTGTGCAGACATATAGCTTACCGTCTCCATGTCATGGTGTAAAATGTTTTTCATATATATTTTATTCTGATGGGTATAACAATAAATAAAATGAAATTAAATAATAAATATTTCATGATAATTATTCTTTATAATTAATATACCAACCAATTCTATTCCAATGAACAACTAATAGGCTGATATTGTTTCTCGTGCGTATATACAACATACAGTCACCACAATGCGATGAGATTCATTGTCCATGTTAACCATTAAATAATGATTAATATATATATATATATATATTCATGAAATATATGAAATAATAATTCAAATTTAATAATATTTATCTTTGTGTGTGTGTGTGTCATTTACTTTCATCCATTCAATATGATAATGAAACAGAAACAACATTCACACATACGTACGACCTACCATCTCTATGAACAGTGTGTTCCATATCATTTCTCAATGTCCTATATATATTTATAAAATGAATATATATTATATATAAATCATATTTTTACATTATATAATCTAGTAAATCATTATATATTTAATAAGATCATAAATAACAATTCAAAACACATATGATAAAAAATAGATTATTACCAGAAACATTACCTTAACATGGAATTGTTAAATTAATGAGTAATATAATTTCATAACTGGATCATATATTATATCATAAATACAATTATGATTTTGGTACTAGTTATTACTATTTTTTAAACCACTATAATAAATTTTTGGACACATAAGTAATAAATCAGACTTGACGTCAAGGATAATTTCGTATTCTCATTATTATCAGAGATTTTTTATACCTATGTATTTACTGGAGCATATTTATTATCGATGTCCATGATTCCTAAATATTTATTGAAAAAATATTTATCTATTATTTAAAAAAAAATTCAATTCAATTTTACCCATTGCTTGATTTTCTATAAATTGTATGAAAGAAATCTTTTTTCATTTTCAATAAGAGTTGATTTTTGACTGTTTTGGAAAAAGTATGTGAAGAATGTTTTTTAACTTATATGGTATGAATAGATTTTTATCCGTTTATAAAAACATATTTCCATTTATCTTACCTTAAATTTTTTATTTTTATTTTCAAAAATAAACATTTCATTTAAAATATCATGGCATTTTAAGACAATAAAAAGTTTTTAAAAAGAAACGATATTTTAAACTAAAATTAATTTCATGTTTTTTATAAAAAATATTTTTTATCTAAGATGAAATAATTTAATAAATATATGTTTTAATTATACCATCACTATTATTCATATTGTTTTATTATTTGTGTTATGGAATTTTCTTTATGAAATCTATTTGTTTAACATGGATTATCTTATGATTGAATGATGTTTAAGAAACCTCTTTTTATTCCTTGGGTTATGCAAGTATGATTGATTTTTGTTTTTTTTGGAACACGTAAAGATTATTTAATTATGAGATGGGTGTGACCTATAGGCCCCTCTAATTCATTGGGTAACTATTTGTATCTCACTATATAGAGAGGACTGGAAAAGGAAATGATCTTGGTTCAGTAATACAGAGGTGGAATGAGGAGTAAACTCGCATTAGTAAAATATTATATCTGTTATGATGTTATCGGAAATGGTACTTGGCTAATATGAAATTATTTTATATTCTTAATTTTATACCAAAAAAATTCATGTCTTATATTATGACTTTTGTAAATATTTTCATGGATTATTTATGAGATTCATTGATTTATCCAATGACAAGATATCATGATCTTCCATATGATGGATACGATTTTCAAATTTTATATTCTTATGTATTTTTATTATGATATGTCTGATATTTTCCTTGTTTACCCTTACTGAGCATCTAATCTCACCCTTTATTATGTTTCTTTTCCCTAGGTCATGAATAATGTTTTTAAGAATGATATGTAAAAAATGTGTCTAGTTATGATGAATTAAGAGTGTGAAAATGTAGATGTTTTATGAACTAGTTATTTATGTTTCCTTGTTTCTAGAGACACTAAAATTTATGGTGTTGGAGTGGTTTTGTTATGTTTTGTAATAAATATTATTAAATTTTTATGTAATATCTATTTATGTAATGTTGAGATTGTCCTAAATTCCCCCATCCAATACATGTTAAGGATCATGTTAAAGTGGTATGTCTCCATAATGATTAAATCCCATTCTAGTTTGACCCCTCACATAGTGAGTGCACATGATGGGAACCTAAAACCATGCCCTTACTTCTTACCAAGTGGTTTCCATATCATATCATATTGGCTCAGTTGGTTACTCTATAACATCCACAATATGGGAAGAAATAAAAGAAACATAATCACCAGTATCAAAGAAATCAACGACCTATAAATGAAATAAAAATGGTAATTCGGACTGTTATAATCCCTACATCTAATTCCACAGGTACATGATCCACCTTATGGTGTTTCCTCTTCTTTGTGGGAGAATGAAAACTAGCATGTGGTTGTACCCTGAACTGAATCTTCCTACATGATGATCCCACCCTACCACATAGATCTCCAAACTGAGAACCTACTTTCTTGGATAGTTCTGTTTGGGATGATTCCCCTTTATAAACTACCAATCGTGCACCAATATGATATGGGCGTTCCACATGGAAACATCTACACAGGTTCCCCATTGTACCAAACTAGTAAAAAGTATTAGCTGGATGATAACCTGAAGGTCACATGTTCAATGACTTCTGATAGTGATGTAAAAATATTATCCAATTTTGGAAGCCAGAGATGAAGATAGCCTAGAAGGATAGCCTTAACTACCACCTATTTTCTTTCCCTACTCATCCTACATCCTCTTCTTCTCGTAGGAACTACTACTTCCCAATACAAATACTACTTTAATGAAATTGGAAATTCTTCCATGATCGATTTTTACCATCATATCATGGTTGACCACCTCAGCATAGGTTTTCATCTTGAATAAGAAAACCTGAGATCAAATCTTTGGCTAAAACACTATCCTGAACTTTTGAGCCTTCAACATCTAATTAGAAATGATCTCGTGGGCATACTGATCTAACTCCTCAAGTGGTTAGCATATTTCATCATAGATTGATCTCCCTATGATTTCACCAAAAACTAAATGGATATGAAGAAGTCCAAAATATCAGGACAATACAACTCATTGAAAACATCCTTGAAATCAAACCAACCCATCTTCTTGTGTTTTCCATCATTCACCCCGAAATCCCACCACTTATTACTAGGACCTTCTAAAAATAACAAAGAACACATCACTCTAATATCCTTAAGAGAATAAAGAAATTAAAACAATCTCTCTATCTTATCAAGAAACTCCTCTATTTATAGAGTTTTGTGGTACCTTAGAAAAAAAGAGGAATATTCTTGAGGAATTCTTGGCCCATATCATTTCTCAGGCCTGGTTTAGATTCTCTTATTGGAGCATAACTCGAGCCCACTCCTTTACCCAAAACATGGATATCATCAACCACAACTTCCCTTAACCTATGATAAATTTGTGAGGGATACCACTCTTTGGATTCTTCTTGTAGACGCATAGGAATTCTATATAGAGGCATTTTACTACAAAAAAAACCAGAAATGAAACCTTAAATACAATCATCAACACACAATATGAGAAATTTTAGCATTAACTATGAATCTAAAACACATCCCCAAAATAAAAAAATAACCAAAACCCTCACAATATAGAGGAAACCCCACTACAATCCCACACACAATGTCTTTATATAGTCTGCAGTATGTACATCTCATCTGATGGAGAAGTCAAAAAAACCCAATAACACATGGTGACTCAAGTCCCATAATGGTGTGTGTCAGCCAGGCACCCTACTCACAACTAGATCCTCATGTCCTAAAAAACCTAACTCTGTTAAATCCAAACTCATCCCAAGTAACATAAACCACAATGAGTGTGACCTAATCTGATAAAAAAATTTCATGAACCAATATGGGAATCCATCCAACCTGACAACTAGCCTGATTCATGACATGGCCCGACGTGTGTTATTGATCACCATGATCTTGAAACTAGGTCATGGGTTCCAAAAATATACATCGGAAATGATTTATCTTGTTTACATATGAATAAGAAGTCAACAAAACTAAAAATTGCAATATCATATAATTAAAACCACATAAGGTAAAACAATTTTCAAAATTCAAGGATTTCATCTTTAAGAAAACCCCAAAAAAGGTACAATAAAGAGGTAACTACAAAACCATCCTTGAACCTCCATGTTATAATAGAGTCATAACCTTCTAGCCACCACCACCAAAGCCAGCAAGAAGTGGAACTCTAGAAACTAGATCCACCATCACCATGACACATATTGACTATTCCTAGGTTATACCTAACAAAGTGTATGTACACATAAATAAATATACAGGATGTGAGCCAAAGACCATTAGGGTTCCACCAATAAGATAAGAATTCATGTTATAAAATTCTAACAAAATTAACATGATCATTTTCATGAGATAATTTGATTCATTTTTAGGGAAATATTTTAAATAAATCATACACAAGAAATAATTTTCAATAAAACCCTTTTTCATAAGTAAAATTTATTGACATATAAATACACACAAGGTCTACTATATGACACCCTCTATCACTGTATCACATAATCATCATGTTATAAAATATAATCATGAGTAAATATATAATGGTAACTAGAACTATCAAGACTCTATAAACCTCATACCTCTATGATCAAAATTCTCTACTAAACTGGCAACAATGTCCGCATACTGGAGCCATTATAGTGGAATGTGTCCCAAGGTCTATTATTATCGAAAACAGTTTTCCTTTGAATAATACACTATAAGGGAACATAACCCATGGTTTAGTGGTCTCTAATCATATATCATGTTTATTTGGTGTTGCAATTGTAAATCCTACTAAATGAATCACGGACCTAGCCACATCTAAATCAACTAGCATACTAGTTCTAGTTTTCCACATATATACTTGGGAGTCCCTTTGTACTCAAATTACCATTTAAATATCACAAATATCAACTCTTTATCATATACATTCCTAGAATCATAAGCACAAAAGAAAATCCCAACATTCTACAACAAACCCTTTTGGAAATATATTTCTCACTACATTCAAATTTATTAAAGCCATTTTTTAATAAAAAATAAATAAGAGATGTTCAAGTCTATCACTTTCCATTGGAAAATCCCCTTTCAATATCATATCCATATCTAAATCATTTTTATATTATTCTTCACAAAATCATGAAATATTATAGGTGCACAAAAAGAAATCTAATGGTCAAAAATACTAATATCACTTGAAAATATTTATTTAACACATTTTTGTCATTAAATATTATCCAAAACATATTTATCACCTTCCACACAAGTCATATGAAATGTTCAATAAACAAAACAATGAATAATAAAATGAATAAAACCACTTTCCTTTAGAAAACCCATTTTTAATCATATGTTTATCCTAAAACCATTCCAAAAAATGTTTCTCACCACATAAAAAATTCATGGAAAACATTTGACCATTCATGAAAGCTAGCTAATCTCATCCAATAATGTAAAGTCATGAAACCTCCTAACTATCACTTGGAAACATCCTGAAATTAGTTAAAAATCACAACCACAACACCAAAACACCCTAACAAGTAAATATCTATCAACAAACATCAATACGTTCTAAAAAACACATGATAAACCCCCTTTTATTTCATAAAACCCAGTGGAAATCTATAACTCATGAAATAGGGAAGAAAAACCATAGAATGCGGGAGAAATCAAAAGGATGAGTAATTAAAATGTGTTCACATGAAGAATTAGGGTCAAAACCACTCAAGGAATGATTCTCAAGACGTCCAGGGATGCGTAGAGGGAACTCCAATGGCTGGAAATCCCAAATTGTGTGGTTAGTAGGGGAATTTGGGTTAAAACTAAGGAGAAAAGGTTGGTAATTTCTTTCTTTTTACTGAACTAGGAATGTTACTCAGTTTTCCTGCAAGGTTTTCCAAACTGTGCAGCAGTCATGAACCCCTCTCTACCTAAGTATAAACAAGCTGCATGGATAGCATGAACGGTTTGACTAACTGTGTTCGAACCATGCATTTCGCAACTATCCAAAAATTAAAATTGGTTGCAAAGTTTCCTAGAAAAGGGTGAATGGTTTCCCCTTACTGAGTTCCAACCGTATTCCACCTAATGTGAGCTTAAATTATCTATTTTTCACTAAATATTCATATGGAACCCAAGGTCTAAATGTATGAACCTAATAAATAGATGAAATACCTCAAAATAAAAACATGGATGTGAAATCAGAAGGCACTAGGGTCAATCTTCAAGCCTAAATTATCATTCTAGGTCCAAGTACTGGGATCCAAAATTTCAATCCATTGGCTTAGGGAGCCACTAACAACCCCAAAAGAGACCGCCCATCTTAAATTAGAGGGTCTCTCTCATGAGAAACCACCAATATATTCAGCCTCAATCAGATAAAATTAGAAAACTAACACCACCCCCTAATGTGACATAATTTTTAAAACCTAATAACACATTGATAAACACTCTGATAGAAATAGATATTTGTGTTAGAATCACATTTAGTTCTCTAATAAGATTTAATACAATCAAATATAAAAATTGGTTGATAGAGATATAATAGGAATGGGAGGAAGGGTCTGTGAAACCAAACTAGTTGAGAAAATGATGAAAAATCCTATAAAAAACAGTTTTAATTAAATAAGAATAAATTAATAAAAATTTAAAAATGACTTGTACACCCACAAAAAACTTCAAAAATAACACCCTATAACATTGATTGGTTTCATGTTTCTCAAGAACATTGTATGGTCCATTATAATTTTTGTGTCCTATCATAGAGGTTTTGAAGGGAGATATGCTCAAAGGAAAATATCTATTCTATTGGAAAGATTCTTATAAAATATCTTAAAATCTTCTTTGACCCCTCCATTTTCTAAAAAATGTTAAAATATATTAGTTTTGGATGAAAAAATTGAAATCACTCTTCATACATGATAATGGTATTATAAAAATCCTACTATAAAATAATTTATACACAATTTGGGTCACCGACAATAGCAAGACTCGCCATATGAAAAGCCCAGTTAGGGGGCCTAGAAACCTCTTACTCTAGACCATACTATATATTATAAATGACCCAAAAAATGTAAATAAATTCTCATATGAGCCATTATACTTGATTTCACAGAGACAACCTTTATCCAATACCCCAGTACACTAACTACCTCTAAAAACATGAAAACCCACACACGATGGCACTGGAAAATCCTACCACCTTCATTATGATTCCATAATATCATTACAACTTGTGAATTATAGATATTTAGATGTCAATAGCCATTATATTAATTTACTAGTCTATACAAAACAATCACATTCATGACACCACACTCAAGAAACCGAATACCATTATTTACCAAGAACCACATTCTCTCCCCAATACCACTATGAAAAAATGAATCCTTGAACTGTACAATACATTTCATAATTTATAAAATTTTGGAAACCCTATTGGTCCAGTTCTCAAATCCCACACTTACTCATTTCACTATATAGTAACATATAACTCATTTTTATCTATTTTCAAATACTATAACTTAACACTATCTTTACCAACATAAATGCACATCTATAAAGTTACTTATTACTAAAAAACTCAGTTTATAACATACATTTGATAATGTAAAACCTTAATAAAGTTATGTTTAGGTGTAACAAATATTTCTCACCAAAAAAAAAACATAATATGGAACATGAATAAAGGTCATAATTGAACATATAAATAGAATGATCACTGTAAAAAAATTATTTCATTTCTGATATACAATAATGATTCTTCCTAAAATCATTTATTTGATGAGAACTAAAACTCATGAACCCTACTCGTTAGATCCATATTCACCTATCCCACATTCCATGAACTAGGTAATATAATATAATAACACTCCAATCCATTTTGGCCAATTCTATAGATTACCCTTCATCCCATAACTCGGTACTTTCCCAGCATATTCTGTGATTCATTACTTTTCTTACCACCAGACTATACCAAATTTATATCTATTTTGGAACTCAACATAACCCCACATATAGCTTATATTCATTATAGTTTCTAACAATATTAATTAAAGAACATTACCAAACACTACTAACCACATCGATTCACTCATCCCCTCAGAGTTTCATAAGAACAATTAGTTTATCTACCACATTTCACATTCATAAATATATCATCTCTCATTACTCCCAAGAGTTTTACTTTTTAGTTATATCACTCTTCTCATGGTCCTTTGTCATTTTATTGTTAGACCATATAGATCTTATCTTCTTCATCAGTCATACCTTAATCAATAAAATTTTACTATCTATCCTACACTAGAAAGTTACTCTCCTAGGTCTTAAGGAGGAACTAAACTGACTAAATCCTTTAGAATTTTGTCATTTAATACATAGTGTATCACGCCTTTATGAAGAAAAAAATAAAACATATAATAACTAAAGGGTGATCATCAATTTGAGTTACATCAGAAAACCATGGCATGTCCACAAGTAGTCATGAAGAACTAAGGATACCTAAATATTATCAAGACACAAGGGATCCCCTTACGGTACTACACCCCATATAGGTCTTGAGGGACTATAAATACACCCCCAAATCAGTCTAACCCACAAATTGGGAACGATTTTACAGAATTTAATATTCATTGGCATACCCATTGTTAACCTATAACAAGATTATAGTGTTCCATATATACCCTCTTCCTCACCTAGATAGTTTCCTAAAAATTGATCCTTAAATTGAAACATATTTCATTATAGGTCCATCATACCTAGAAAACACTACTCTCCCTGAAACATATTAAAGAATAGGTTATATGAACCCCAAAACACTATATTTTGAGAAATACACACCCTCTTAATCTTCAAGAAAGAGGGGATTGAATAACCACTCATAATAGTGAATGATTATCCCAAATGGAAATCAAAATGAATATTATAGCATTCTTAAAGCCTAATTCTACATTTTACAAGATTCAACTCATACAATAATGAGATACAACTCACTTGTTCTCATCTCATATATTATCACCACAACCAGTCATGCCTCTTGCATGTTAGATGTGCCACTAGTGTAAATATTAACCAATAACTTTTATTTGATCCCACATTTAAAGAAATCCTTATATTACTATTCCAAAACAAAGTCAGAATAAACTTACTTTCAATCTCATATAATTGAGTACCTACCCATTATTCCAACTATATCAAACCTTAGTGACTAGTTTAACACCTATTTGTATCAGGATTCCATCACATAACATATATTAACACATGAAATTATAAGAAACAACCCCATTATTCTGCTAACACAATTGACTCACTGAAATATGAGTCATAATTCATCCTTACTAGGCTCTCTAACAAGCCTAGGGGTCAAAATCACGAGGTATATCATTTTCATTATCCTTTACTCTCAGTAAATCAAGGAAACTCACAAGATAATATACCAAATATAGGTTTTCCCATATATTGGCATCTCAAATCCATGCCACATTATTCATTATAGGGTAATAATACTCACAATTATTCCTTTTATTAGGTCACCCCTCCCAAGATCAATGAAACAATTATAGAAATAACAATTTATAGAAAACCAAATTGAGTAATCTAATACAATACCCCTTGAACACACGTTATGATTAATGGTATCCCAAAATATGTTTGAGTCTAGCCTTACATGTAAATCCTTACGTAATGTGCAATATCGTGTATGATCACATGATCAATAATCATATATCAATATCATGAAGAAAACATAGGTTTGTTAAATAATGTTCCCCCGAAAATTTATATGGGAAAAAAATATTGAATTTCTTGTCCATAATTTTATTTAACTCACCCTAAAATTTAACAAAATAAGAACTCAGATGTGAGAATATGAATGTTATGTGTACCCTATATACAAAAAATGATGCATGAATACACTCCTATTTCCATAATAATCAAATGATAAACCCATAAACGAATCAATTCAATAACCACTATGATCGTATCCAACATAAATCACAATATTGTAACACCAAAAACCAATATTAGAAATACCCACCCCTTATAAACTTGAACATCATATCATATATATATTCGAAAATCACAATAATAGATTTTATCCCATGTTCAAACTAATTATTTCAACTTATACCTTATTTAAAATAGAAATATAAAGAAAAAAATGCACTGATATAATATTCAAATGTCTCGTCAGAGTCCACTCCATCAATGGATGAACGGTAGTCCCATGTGTCTTTATGTGTGAATCCCCATACACTAGAAGCTTCCAACAATCAATGAAGGTTAAAGTATAAAATGTGGGAGATAAAAAAATTGGGTAAATATATCCATAAATAATATACTACATAATAACAACATCAAACACAAAACAACATGAAATTTGATTAAAACCATAGGCTATATGTATAAAAATAAATATTGCAAGTTATAAAAATGAGTTATACAATAATGTTGGGAAGGAATACGATGGATGTGGGATCAACCATGGGTTGACTATATGTAAGTTAGTTAAAAATAATAGTAAAGTTGAATACTACAGAACTAGGACTTGAATATATTCTTGATATTGACTTGTGACATTTCCCACACAATTATAGATCATTATCTCCAAGAAAGGTTGTATCCATACCTATTCTTACAACACAAAATTCTAAGAAGGTACCAGGGTGCCCAAGATTTATGTAATTAAAACATACTTAGTCACCCACAATAGTGTCCCCAAGAAAATATAGTAAGTAAATATGCATTATTAATAAAATGTTAAAATAATTTATGCAATAAAAAATTACCCTTCACATCATGGGATGCCTATAAACTAGATTCTGTCCAACCATACATGCTTCATATAATATAGAAATAGAGAGATATAACCATTGTCTAAACACATGTTAAGGATGAATGGTGTATCACCCCATGTATCATAGTCAAGGTGAACATGCTATAAATTTATCATATCATTATCGTAGGAAAATGAGTTATCTCCTTTTGATAACACAATTGTGAAAGATACGAAATCCATAATCTAGACTAGTTAATAGTACATCAATAAGTCAAACCATAGGATAATGATACATCATCATCCATCATTAATAGTGGATAAGGTTCCACCAAATCATTGGGGAGAATGTGGGATGTCCAACTCAATTATGTATCACCAAAAAATGATAAGGTATAATGATATATTATTAGGTAAATATATCACCACCGAATAATTCCCCAGTGGATAATATACTATAAAAAACCATTGATCTAAAAAAATGAATTTCTCAGCACCAAACATGTTGGATGATTTTCCACTACACCAAATCCATGGTATATGATGTATAACCAATTAATGAAGCATAATTTATTCATGCTAGATGATATAGCACCAAATATATTCTCATTATGGAATAAGAACCCCTAAAAAATCTCTTTTGTGGATAATATAAAACCAACAACAATTACTAAGTAGATTAAGTTCCAATGGTAGAATTCTCTTCATGGATGGTTCCCCATAATGAAAACTCTATTAAATGTAATATTTTCTACCATTACATTTTCTTAGGTGAATTATATACCTCAAATAAAACCTGAAAAATTGTACGAGGACCAATTATTCTGTTCAACTCTTGCTGAATAATGATCCACTAGCTCACATCAGGTGGATGAGACACCATTAACATAAAATGGGAGGATGAGTTTATATCAGTACATTACTCAAGAAGTTTAAAAAACATCAATAACTAACATATTTAAAAAATATAATTTAACTAGTTAATCACCTTTGGTTAATTGTTAAACAATGAGGCCTAGGGAATTATTCAAACTCATCCCCCTCATAAGGGGTTTTCTTTTAAGAAAATTAATTTTCTCAAGGTTCTATACCCAGTAAATCTCTCCACTTTTCGATCACGTGACCAATTAATTACTTTCCAATAAGGGGTTGAAATCACTACACTTGGTTACTATGATCACCATAATGGGTGGTAAAAATGACACTAGCATGCCGATGGTAGATTAAGAAACATTATCTCATACCTTTAGTGGATGATCTACTTCTGACACATAAATCTCCATAAAATATTCAATATAATTTGATGAATCTTGTGAATTCCAACAACCAATGAATTTATCAAAAAATTTATCAAAATATTCAATATAATTATCATTTTGTACAACTTGTTCAAAACATCCTCACAATAATGGAACTGCTTCTAGTGAAGTCCAACAATTAATGAATTTATCAGTGTAATCTTGTGTCTGATGAATTGGTCTCAAATTTCACATATGATAGATTGATGTAACTTCTTATATGATAACTATTGACCTAATTAAAAAAATAGAGCTATTGAAAATGGTTTACTAAATATTTGTTCTTAAACTAATAAATTTTTCTTTGAACCCATCTGATTGATCAGTCCCAAGAACATAAACTTATTGATTGGTTTAAATAGATTTTTTATTTATTCTCACTAACAATTTGTGTTCTTGATTTTATAGATATCTGAATATTATTCCTCTTTGATACCAATATTATGTTTCATTGATCAATGTAAGGAATCCCTTGATGGATCTATGGCACACCCATTTTGATTGGCGGTTTTCAGTAATAGTTACTCTATTACAGATTCCCTACACATGAAGATTGATTATATAGATAGGTTAATTGGATGAATCAAATAGTCTGATGAATCGGCTAGTCAAGGGGATCATTCTGTTATCACATCCACCCAACTTCTTACAATATCTACATAAAACATCCCATATTTCAAATAATTTCATCATTTTGTGATTATCACACTGATAAACTTTGATTAGTAGACATTGACTTCACATAATTTCTTTTTATAAAAGCATATTATTATATCATGAATTATTCATGATGTTGGTAAAATACATATTGGCATAACAACATCAAACCCTTTCTCCTCCTTTCTATTACAATGTATGGATAAAAAGTTATTCAGACAATTTATGAGATTAAAATTACTAAAAAAAATAATCATTATATTTATTTTGGATACATTCATACTCTAATAAATTTCTTCACTCTTATCAAAAAAATCATTCTGGTAACAATTTGAGTTCCAAAACCTTTTCACTTAGAAAAAAATATCTAGAAATAATAATCAAAACCAAGATACTTTCTTAAAACCCATTAATTTGTTCTTATGAGTCTAGTTCTCCATTCATCTAATCAAAAAAACATAAAAAATTGATTCATTTTCATGGTAACAAAAAAATACAAAATAAACATCACTATCTCCTTTCTGCATCTGAAAACCACTTTCATCCAAATTGGTCCCAACTGTTGATATGCTTAAATATTTTCATATATATTAAATCCATTATCCAAAACCCTATGTATCTTATATAATTTTGTTGTTATTGTTTTAATATTTCACTAATAAAAATTTTTCCAACAAACATAAGCCAAAACCATAATAGTAGGGTTTATAACCATGGTTTTATCTTATGATAATAGTCTATGTAGACTTTGGATTGTATTATTTTTGAAATAGAATCCATTCAACATCCTATGTTTTCATCTAGGGCTATAGGGATCAAATATTATGTTTGGAATATTGCCCTATGTATCTACATCAAACATCCCATATTTCAAATAATTTCCTCATTTGGTGATTATCACACTAATAAACTATGATTAGTATACATTGACTTCGTATAATTTCTTTTTATAAAATCATATTATTATATCATGAATTATTCATGATTTTGGTAAAATATGTATTGGAATAACAACATCAAACCCTATCTCCTCCTTTCTGTTACAATGTATGGATAAAAAGTTATTCAGACATGTTATGAGATTAAAAACACTAAAAAATCATTATATTTATTTTGGATAAATTCATACTCTAATAAATTTCTTCACTCTTATATAAAAATTTATTCTGGGAACAATTTGAGTTCCAAAACCTTTTCAAATAGAAAAACATCTCAAAAAAATAATCAAAACCAAGTTACTTTCTTAGAAACCATTAATTTGATCTTATGAGTCTAGTTATCCTTTCATATAATCAAAAAAACATAAAAAATTTATTCATTTTCATAGTAACAAAAAAATAAAAAATAAACATCACTATCTTTTTTCTACATCTGAAAACCACTTTCATCCAACTTGGTCCCAACTGTCGATTTGCTTAAATATTTTCATATCCATTAAATCCATTATCCAAAACCCTATGTATCTAATTTAATTTTGTTATTATTGTTTTATTATTTCACTAAGGAAAAATTTTCCAACAACCATAAGCCAAAACCATAATAGTAGGGTTTATAACCATGGTTTTATCTTATGATAATAGTCTATGTAGACTTTGGATTGTATTATTTTTTAAATAAATCCATTCAACATCCTAAGTTTTCGTCCAGGGCTATAGGGATCAAATATTATGTTTGGAATGTGGCCCTATGTATCTACATCAAACATCCCATATTTCAAATAATTTCATCATTTGGTGATTATCACACTGATAAACTGTGATTAGTAGACATTGAATTCGTATAATTTCTTTTTATAAAAGCATATTATTATATCATGAATTATTTATGATGTTGGTAAAATAAGTATTGGCATAACAACATCAAACCCTTTCTCCTACTTTCTGTTACAATGTATGGATGAAAAGTTATTCAGACAAGTTATGAGATTAAAACACTAAAAAAAATAATCATTATATTTATTTTAAATACATTCATTCTCTAATAAATTTCCTCACTCTTTTCTAAAAATTCATTCTTGGAACAATTTGAGTTACAAAACCTTTTCACTTAGAAAAATATCTCTAGAAAAAATAATCAAAACCAAGATACTTTCTTAAAAACCATTAATTTGATCTTATGAGACTTTTTTATATTTATAAACTAATACAAAATTTCATTAAATTTTTTTAATATACTAAAAATCCATTTGAAAGAGTTAGGAAAAATATTTTACACAAAAAAAATTATTTTTTAAAAAATTTATTATTTTAAATTTGAAATTAGCTTCATATATCTATATGGTTATTATGATAAAAATTTTATCAATTAGGATACATTATTGATTATAAATGTAACATTATCATTTCAATAGTAACATAGTTGTATTGAGTAACATTCATCGCACAAATTATGTTTACAAAATAATTTTTTAAAACTATATTTTCCTTATATTTGGAAAATTAATTCAATAAAATGGATTATTTATTTTAAATAATTTTTGTTGAATTTGGGTAATGGGAAATTTTTTTACTTTTTCATAAAAATAATATAATATGGAAAAAATGGTGAAAATGGTAACATATGGTAAATATGAAATCATAAATATGTTTTCATAACACAAGTATTTCAAAGTAGTTATCGTTTTCTTTAATTTTAGAACTACCTAATAGAGTGGAGCATTTTATGAAGAAATGGGACACCATGGGGTAGTGAATAACTTTATATAATAGAAAAAAACTATTCAATAATTTATTCCATGAAATTCCACTCACCACACCAATAAATACTCACCACTCCTCTCATTTCTCCTTTGAAATATTTTAATTTATCTCTTCAAATATATCTCAAGGATTCTCTACCATATATATCTCATCAATAATTAAGAGTTTTTTTGGTTATAAGGGTTGTTACTAGGCTAAGAAGCCAAAGATAGTTGATTTTCCATTTTCTATAAATTTTCAATTCCTATTTAAAATTACATTGTTGAATCATTTTTAATGCCCAAGTTATTATTAAAATTTCTTCATGATGTCACTTTTAATAAAGGCAATTAAATATCTCATCCATGAGATTTCTCATTTCACTCACATTATGCTCCTTTCATAAGATGTTGGTATGCATAAACATTCTTATAGTCGTAAAATATGCAATCCAAATACCTATATATTTTACCCATCCATGATATTATGGATGTAATATTTTAAAGTTGTTGGCATGTGAAAATTAAGGATGGTAGAGATATTTCTATTCTAGCCGTTATTGGGTCCCAAGAGGGTTAAACATGATTTTGAAATATGGAAACATTTTCCAACAAACCATATCAAATTTAATGTTTATCTATAAATAGTTTTTATATTCACAATGTATATCAAATATATGTGATCACATACTTTTAATTTTTTGAGTGAGTTTTTCAGAAATTTATTTGGTCTCCTAAAATTGAGAATTCATTTTTAAATTTTACTAAACTCATTGATCATCTTAAAATTTATTAGCACATGGAAACTCCAATTCCATATTATTTGCAACAACAGAGTAGTTTTTTTAAAATTTTGAATCACTAGTTATCTTAAAAAATATTCAAGGGAATTCAAATAGATATCCATATTTCATTGATTGTTGAAATATATTGCAATATTTTTATATTATGTTATTCTATAGGGGTATATTTTTTAAGATTGTCTTCATTTAGAAATTATTAAAAGTATTAATATTATTTTCATTCTGGGGTAGTATTCCATGTATTTCCTTTGATCGTTTCATATATAATGTAATTCATTAAGTTTTAATGTGATGGGAGGGACCAAAATTTATATAGACCTTTAGTGAATCGATAGTTATCATTAGATAACTGAGATAGGGTAATGGCATAATCCATGTACATTATATATGATGACTTTTAAAAAAGTCTCATTGATATTTTTATTATATTCGACATTATCATTGATAGCCTGATAGTCATTATTTTATTATTTTTTGATAATCCCCTTTTTAACTGGGTTGATGGGGAACATTACATAGCCTATGAGGGCCATTGGAAGAAGGATCAATACATGACCCAAAGGTACAAAGATGAGACTCATTAGAAAATTCATCATATATTGTACTTCATGATACACCTAGGATCTTAAACTTGTAAGGATGATCATAATGAAATTCCACATGCAGAACTGCGTGGTGCTAGGTACCGATAGAGAAATTTTTTCCCTCTCATCCTTCAAAATATAATTATCCTCCATGTGGTTGCTTCTTAGTATGTTACTCTTTTGTGAATGCACATGGATCAAAACAAACTGATCCTAGATGAGCCCCCTAGCTCCCAGTTTCTTGTGAACCAGCTGTCGGATGATCCCCAACATGTAAGTAGCTTATTGCCCCCGCTGCTACTCCTGCAGAGCTACCTACCATCTCGATGGACTATTATTGGAATTTTTTCTTCAAATACACCATATATAAACCCCAAATTCATCATTAATCATCAGTTGAAGCTATTAGATATAAAATTTCCTTTTCCTCACCAACACCGCCCACCATCTCTAATGAGTTCATCAACTGCAAAACTACCACGATCTATGTCAACTCCCCCCATGCTACCACCTCACCACATCGTTTCATTTCAAAATCCAAAAAATTGGGTTCTAATAGGACATAAACATCATCTTTTTTATATAGGATTATGGGTTTCCCCTTCCACTAGTCTAAGCCCTAACATCAACATTATGCATTCCCACCATTTCAATTATTATGAGATCATTTATTATTATTTATGTTATTTTTTCTATTTTCATAACAAATACGGTTTATATAATGAATTTATATACCTGTATATGGCATTAATTTTTATCTATTTAAACTATGTTATTAATTTCAGTGTTATTCCATTTTATATTTGGTTGTATTGAATAACGTATTAAGAAAAAATTCGCTCCATTTTATTTGGTTTTTCTCAATTCCTTATGTAATTAAGTGGAATATTATTTTTGAGTAAATATATGTTTAAAATTAAGAAGTATCTATTTTGGATGAAATGACGTAATATGTAATTTTTAGTGCAATTTTTATGTATCAAGTCTCTTTAATACTACTAAAATTTGATTGTGGAAACATAATATCTGGTATTATGATTACCATGTAATAAATAATCCACTATATCTAGGTGACTTGAATGGGGGTAATAAAATTTATGTTATTTTTTAAATAAACCCATAGAATTTTATAAAAGTGGAGATATTAAATAATTAATTTATATTCTTATATTTTCATTAGATAAAATTATATTTTATTAATTTAAAATAACCTCTAATAGTAATGTATCAATAATAAAATGAACTAAACAACGGTTTTATTAAATTATATATAACCTATAATATATTGTCCACCAAAAATATCCCTTTTGTATTATTGTATAATAATTCTCCAAAAAATATACTCTCGTAAAAACTAATATAACATTCCCCTAATTACAAAAAATGAAAATAAGTTCAATTAAAATCGTGAATCAATATAAATTTAATAACGATTTTTGTAACATAATTTATAAAGAGTCCTAATTTATAAAAAAAACTATTATATACTTGAAATATATAGTGGTAACAAACTATAATATATTTATCTACTAAATAATTGGGCGTAAATTGTCTTAAATTATATGGCATAATGTAAAAAAACTGGAAATGTTTACTCTATTTTTTTATTTATCTTGTGATACCATGAGTAGAATTCTCATATTCTAGAATGTCTTGATATCTATAGAAGATAATTTTCTTAATGTGACAAATATGGGGTTTCTTAATTAGTAATTAATAGTAAAATATTTCATCCTTGTTTTAAGCTTCCTTAAACACAATAGCTTTTATTTTTTTATTGTTATTTATCTATAAAAATAATAAATTTATTATATGTTATATTTATGATAAGATTGAAATGGACCGTTATATAGAACATATTTTCATTTCAAATCATATTATAATGATACACCAATATATCATGGTAAAATAGGTTAACCCACACTAAAAATACAGTACTGATGTTTTTTTGATATCAAATTCACTTATGTGTTTCTTATATTAGAGAGAACCACATATAGACATAGAATTGTTAAAAATATAGTATCTAGAGGAGGTAAATTGATAATAAAAACCCCTAGTTTTTTATACACACGTTTTTTTAAAAAAAATATAAATTTTATTAAATTGTATAATGAAATTTTTTATTTGAAATGGGAAACTATTACATCAAAAATACATTATTTCTGTTACAAAGTATCCTTATATCATCTTATAGTGTTGTATATTCTCACCTAAAAGAGTACTCTAGTCATCCTATATATTTTTTAATATTTATTTAAAAAATTGAATGTTTCTATATAAATTGATATTAAGATATATTTTGAAATGTTAATTAATCAATTTTTAGTTATAGAAATCACCAAAGAAACTATGTAATCTATCAAAACATGATCAAATATCCTATTATTTTGTTTTATACTACCCAAAGCTCTAATGGGTGTTGATCTATATCAAAATATTATTATTTAGGTAGATTGTGTCCTTGTAAATAATCAAGAAGTTGAAAAGGTAGTTAATTAACTAATACACTCTCATAATGAAGAAACAATGGGAATATAATTGAGATAAAATATTAGTTTATAATTTCATTGATTTCGTTAATAATTATGGTTAAACTATGTCTTTCACATTTGTGAAAATAATTTTTAACATAATTTTCTCTTTATTTAAACATTAATATCATTTTTTATTTATTAATTATTGAATACCTATGAGATATATTTAATTCCTATAAGGGGTCAAATTTAGATTTTATTCTCTTATTAAAAATTTAAAATTTGTGCTCAGTCTGATATTGATACAATAAAGAACAAATTATACATAAATTTATTATATTGTCTAAATGTTGGGATGAATGATATTAATGACTGTGAATTTAATAATTAAATAAATTTTGTAATAATAAATTTTTATTTATAAGTATAAATTCAATATAATAAAGTAATTATAAATCAAATATAATTAATTAATAACTCTTTTCGGAATCAAATCTTATTAAACCAATGATTTAGTATTTATTAATCAATAACAAATTCAATAATTTCTTATACCCATGTACTTAAATTATATTTTTAAAATTATATATTTAGAAAAAAAATTAAACATATATTTTCCAATTCATTCCATTATCATGGACATGATGAAAATCTATTCCAATCATTAAATGAAAATAATAAAATCAATGATTGATGTCCATAGTTATTAAAGGAAGGAAATTATTGATTATTTAATAAATACAAGATCATAATATAATAAACCTAAAAAATAAAATTATAAAACCATTGAAGTACCTTTTGTTATAAATTTTCATTATAAATAATATTCCCCTTCATAAATTTAAAAAACCACATGGAAGGATAAATTATAACCATAGAGAAATACACATAAAAATCCTAAAAAATATATAACAATGATCATCAACCTTCCATGAATTACATCCAAACTACCATTTAGTTTCTTCTATACATATATTAGTAAATTATATAATAAAAATTCATCATAAAAACACAATTTAATCAATTAAAACATGTCTTTTACATATCAATTAATTTGAAATTTCAATGTCCCATATTTCAACCAATAATCTATATTTTTTATAGTGTATTAAAATTTTATACATTCATGTATATAAAACCGCACAATAAAATTATAATCCCAGAAATTTTCTTGTATTATTATCCTCTGTTTTCCTCTATCAAGCCACCACAACATATCTAATCTTCATTATTTAATTTCATGTTTATTTTCCAATTTGATTTATCAATGAAGACACTATTTCTCCACATGTTTTAATTTTCCTCATTTTCTCCACATATTTCCAACAAAATAACTCTATTATGTCATGTATATTTCTTCATATCTTTAATTTTCATTTTAGGAATTAGCCATGATGAGTTTTCCCCCCCAAATTTTGTTTTAACTTATTAAAAAATAAAAGAAATAAAAATATTAAAATTATTAAAATTAAAAATAAAAAACAAAAGAACATATAACTATCATGTTAATATTATAATGAATTTATAATTATAAAATTAATAAATATATATTAAAACATTAATAATTAAACTTAATAAATTTTAAATCCATCCACAATTATAATAAAACAAAATCATTAATTGCTTTCTATTTTACACTTATAATTAATAATGGTATTTTATAGTGAAAAATAGTTGGAAACATAAAACACTATATAATTATTTTTATGAATAATTTTTTATCCCATTTGTTAATAAGATATTTTTAATGTGTAAAAAATTATAAAATCATTAAGACATTAAAAAGAAAAATTATAATTGATAAATCCAATTGGTGATGGATAAATTAATCTTTTATATCATCAAAATGTTAAAGGAAGATTGGTCAATGATATTTTTAAGACTTTAATGTATGAAAATATTATAAACTAATTATGATATAAGTATAATTTGACTTTGGGTATGGATAAAATCATTAATCTATTGAACATAATTAATGATAGTTTTGAAAAAAAATTATTTATCTAAAAAACTAGTGATTTTAGATGGAGTTCAATTTTGAGAATATCCATAATTGAACCTCATGTACGAAAGAAATTGACTATGGAATGTAATTTAATTTATATAAATTTATATCTTTCTAAAAAATAAAAATTATTTGGAATTATATTTTATTTTTTATTTTTCTGTTGGGATTTGTTTGTGTGTGTATTTCCCTCAAAATGTAGCCATATGCTGGAAAAATAAAATAATAATCCCCAACATAATTATGATTAAAATTCTTAAATTTATCAAAATAATTGAATATTTGGTGTAAATGCTAAAATACTTAAATAGAAAGTATAGTAATGGAAAATCATTATATAATAATAATAGATATGTAATTAAAGACACCTATAAACTTATATAATAACATTGACAAAAAAAAGAAATTTCAATTTTATGAATTTAAATTTATATACAATTTTTACTCTCATATAAAATATTATACAAAATAAAATAATAGGTTTAAAATTAATGATAAATGTATTAAGATATTAATGGTATCATTTCATGATATATCATCGACTATAATGGAGATAAATTAAAATATCTTAATGATGGGAACTTTGTGGTTGAAGGGTATATATCGATAAAATGAAAAAAAAAATCATGAAACAAAATATAACTAAAAACCATAATCCTTTAATCACATTTCTATAAAACTGAAATAATGTATAATAAAAAATATTAATATGTGTGACTTACATCAATGATGACCAAAATTACTATATTAAATCAGAATTTTTTATGAATATTAGTATTAATCGACCAAAGGGATCCCTCTTCCATGATTTATCAAAAGGATTACCAAAATATCCCAATGATTTTGAATGACCTGTCTTACAACCACAAAATGCTGGTATCACTTGGGTTCTAAAGGAATTTTTGAAGAATATAGATTTAAATAATATTTGAAGAGAATAATATTTAACCGATATCGTAAGTGATACATAAAATTTATATATTCTTCATTGATACTCCAAGAGCCTCTATTGATTAACCTATACATCCATAACATATGAGTTAATTGAATTCAGATACAAATATTTTTGAAATATCAACCATGAACATAAATTTTATGTTAATTCACCACTCATACATTTCGTTATTTGAATAATTTAAGATTAATGATAGATAACATGGTAGAAAATTTAAGAATCACTAGTTAAAAATCAATTAACCTAATCCACCGTTAGTTATTATTAAAATTCCCAAATATTTTCAAAGTAATCAGTGTGTAAAATAGATATTTTTAATTACCAAAGGGATATACCATATTGTCACAACATTGGGCCAGTCACTTGGAAAGGAATAATTTTACATGCATATTCTCCATTTCAAAATATATTCATTAATATAAAATAATGAGTTAATGTATGTTTATGTTCAAGTCTATTTAAAATAGATAGTAAAAAAAATTAGTGATGTTTTATTGAATTAATGGGGGAAAATAGTTTCAATGGAATGTAATGAATGATATGGAAACACTATTATCTTATAATGGAATGCGCTATCTCTTGGATGAATTTATATGAATTACTTCATTATCTATTTATTCCATATCTAACTATCTCAATTGTTATGATCCTCCAAATACATACCCATACCTCACTATCATTATGTTTTTAATTAATAATATTCTCAAGAAGCCTCTCAATTTCTACCACTTACTCATATCCTCCTAGAATAGTATGAAATGGTACTCCTCTATAGAGATCATACCATATCCCACGTTCATTACATGATTCTTTATCCATTTAACATTAAAAACTACTCATCATACTATTATCAATTAAATTGTGTAAAGGGAAAGAGACAGGTATTGATATCAATGGTAGAACACATGAAACAAATGAAAACAAGAGGTCATCATCACCTACCTCCAATTCTAATAACCCTTGTAATCTCATATTTGATTTTATAGAGGTGAGTATTTCTCCTATAATATGGGTGACTAGATTAATGTTGAACATATTGTAGGGATATTCTCAATAGTAATCTATAGTTCTCCAATATTTCTACATATGGTAGATAGAGGTCATCTCTTTATGAGGATTGATACTAATTCCAAAAATACTTATTTAATAATTTCATTACTATTTTATTTTAAATTAATGAATGAAAAATTAAACTAGAAACAATGAAGTTTTTAAAATTAAAATGAAAAAAAACTTAAGAGGAAAAATTCATGCATTTAGGACAAGAGGTGCCAAGCATTGGAATCTACCTACTCACTCTCACACAGTTCAATTAAAATGATTATTCTTCTAAACTCAATAATTGAATAAATTAAAAACCCATCATTTTACCAAAACTATTAGACTAATGAAATGGTTTCATGAAACACAAACAATCAGGCCTTCCATACACAAAAATGACTCATATTTCATAAATAACATTCAAACTGCACTCTCATTACACACACCTCACTCCATCATATGTCTCATTCTCAAAAATTCATGAAAACATATTTTAAATAAAAATTATGTAATCAAAGTGGTGAGAAATATGGATGAAAAGTTACTCTTACCTATACATGATTAAAAAAACTAGTTCATGGAAGGTCCTAGAGATTATGTCGTAGACCTACTCACCCATCTTCACAACTAACCACAATGTAAATTACCAGAAATAAAATAATAGTTAATTTATAAGCTAACTTTTAAATATATTAAAATATACCTAGAAATACATCAATACAAATTCTATATCTTCTAGATAAATTCATAATATATTCACCTTCATAATCCCAACATACATGAAATTAAAATAGTAAAATTCTATACAAATCAACAAGTGTTTCTTTTTTCTATTCTTGATGAAGAGTCCATCCCAGATCAAAGTGATCATATTCTATTTATAAAAGACATAAAAAAACTATTGATCTGTCTAATGAATCATAGGAACACGCCTTGTGTATATATATAATGACTCCATATCATATAATTCTAGAGGTTCTAACTTTAAGTATATTCCTCTCACACTTTATAAGAAGGTCTGACAATCTATTTTATTCCTTCTATATGAACAAGTTACATATGTATATCTTCATAAATATTTATATAAAATTGAAATAATTTTTAAGGTATAAATATTTCTTCTCATGTCACATATTTTATTGACTCCATATAGACATATGATGATTTTGAGGGATTTGGTTGAGTGTTTCTACAAAAATTCACTTTTATAGTGTTCTCAAGTACTCATACATTAGGAAATTTTTTTATTAATCTGAGACTATGGAAAAGAGAACAATACTTTTTAGAATTTTGGAAACATCCCTATTTGTAAATGGTAGTAATTAATTCATTGTAGTTATTCATATGAATCTGTATATGATTATATTAATCATCCATGACTTCGAGTTAATCTTATATGGAATGTGTATCAGACTCTTTAATCCTCCATAAAATTTAATTTGAAACAACCATTGATATCTTCGGGTTACATTAATGTATATCACATCTTTTATAAATTAACCTTATGAGACATTGTTCATCAGGGTTTTATTTGGACCTATATTCTTATCATGGATATTCATCCCCACATAGTTTTTTTAACATGGAATGTCATTTAAATATATTAATTTAATATCACACAACATTTTTTTCATCCAATTAATTATTATTTGTGACTTTCCCTTGTGTTTATTATATCATAACCTATGAAAATACTCAACTAATCATGTTTAACGGGTGATGGTTGGGCTGACTCTAACATGGTGTCTCATCCATCACTAGTTCAACTAATGTGGGTCCTTTTTTGTGGGAGTTCAACATATTTAGTTGCCGGAATTAAGGATTAATCTCACACAATACTTCAAATTTCCTTATTAATCTCACAAAAAATATAAAAACATGGAAATATTATTTAATGTATAAAAAATAAAAAATTATTACAAAAAATATAGAATAAAAAAATTAATTTTAATTCAATAAACAATCATTTCTTTTATGGAATCTAAATAAGAAAAAATATGATTGTAGACCAATTATTAATTAAAATGTTGGAATTTAACATATGAAATTCAATGTTTGTTTTTCAGAATAAGACTACCATCACACCCCAACACATAAACTATACCACATTGGATAAAAATTATAACATTAACATCACAATCAACAAGAAATAAAAGGTTATATAATCTCTAAAACTCTCATCAAAATTGAACTCATCATGTCTAATTTATGAAATAATATTTCCTTTATTTTTCATCACGTACATTTAAATTTCTTTAAAATTCCTTAATCCATCCATGAAACAAGTTCAATATTACCTTATAGTGAATTCATACAACTCATCCCTCAATTGTAATAAATTGATAAATATATTCTCTTCTCAATTTACCAAAATACATACCATAATCTTAGTATCATACTCACTCTTTATAAAAAAACAAAAAAAAATTACATTCATGTGGATTTGTGTTGGTTTATATTGAGTATAAGGTTTGGTGTGTTATATTTTTATGAATCTAGGTTATAAAGTATATTCGTGACTCTTTAATAAAATACTATGATAAATTATTTAAAATTCAATGATAATACATCTCTCAAAGAACCCATAAATGAATTACCAATTCAATTTCCTACCTTTAAAAAACATACCACAAGCCATAAAAAATGGATTTCAATGAAGAATTAATAATCTCTGTTTTTTTCTAATTTTTCTACTTAAAACATTTATTTTTATTGAGTATGGTATGTGAAGGAAATATGATGATTGTATTGAGACACATTCTCTTTTAATTTTATGGTGATCATGGTTATATAAATAAAAAATGTAAATTAATCAATACCATCACCATTTTTATCATTTTTTATAAAATTCCTTTTTTAAAGAGGAATAAAATGAATTAAAACATGAAGCATAACTTGTGGACCTTCCCTAAAATGATATATAACCCCTACACTTCTACATAGTATCACATATCCCAATAATAACATAGGACTTATGTGGATCCCCTACACTCATATTAAAATATGATCATGAAATAAATTCATGAGTGAGGGTAGGTAAGGAAAATAAGATTGTAATATGGAAAATCTATAATTCCAATCAGGGTCACTTGATGATTCATGAGGGAAAATTAAATTGTAAGTCTTAAATGGTTGAAATATTCATTCACACCAATGAATTTCCTCAATCAAAATAGCACAATTATTCATTCTATTTTTTTTTAATAATGGATAAATCCAAGTTTGAGATAAAAAACACAGCATAATCTCACTCAATAATAGAAGGTATTATGAATAATATGTCAAGTGGGCCGAGTGTGCCTCTTGGAATGGGAAAATTTTATTTTATTGTTGTTAATGAGTCATGGTTTTTAAAAATTCATCAAATTACTAATAAATATTTTTAAAATACATAATCAACAGAAAGTATTAATTTTAATTCTCATTTGAATATATTTTTTTTCAATAAATTGTGGATTTTATCTCTACAATTAATGATGTTTTAAAATTGTTAAGATATTTCATTAAAGATCAAATTTTTCCTAAAAACTGAAAAAAAAACTAGAATAGGACACAATATTATGTTTGGCCCAACATATTAGAATCCCTCCCCCAAACTAATTTCACTCGACGATCAATTCAACCAATTAATATGTGTGTGCATTCTATGATAGAAATGATATGAAACGTTTTAAAATTAGTCTATAAAGGTGATATTCATCCTAAATATGAGGTGGACTACCCATTCCTGGTTCTAATAATCCTTATATTATTCAATATATGTTCTCTTATTTTGATTACATATAATTAATACAAAAATATATATTAATATTTTGAAAATAATAACTATAATGATTCCTAAACATTTATTTTTAGGTTTGTAAATAAAAAAATCAATTCTATCACCAGTGTAAAATTTACAACCATCAAAACGGTATGGAAAAACACAAAAAAATAATCATTAAAACAGTTATTAATCTAAATGAAAATAAAAAAATTAAAGGGAATAAAAATTGGGTTCAATACAACCATATTGGTTGTTTTTATTTTGATATTCCCCAACTATATGGATTATGGATTTTCCAAATTCATATAGTGGATGAGATTCTTGGACATAAGACACCACATTTTTCTAGGTTCTTTGTTCACTATAGATTCATTCTTTTAGGTATTCCTCTATTTTTAGTAAAGTTTTTCATCCCCAACCACTTTTCATTCAGTTCTTCATTAACTATCAGAATATGCAATCAAGTTATCTCAAATTCCACCACTACCTCTTCAATTTTACCCACCTATCCTATGGATTCATCATCTAGGGATTCCTGAATTACATCATATTAAAATAATATTGAATTTTGTTTAAAATTAAATATTATGGAAATATGTCAGTAAAAATATAACATCCCTTAGACATATCACCTTATAAAATATATTCTTCTTTTACAACCACTAGAAAATCAATTAATGTTTTTTCAAGTGTTGGATAACCAATATTTTAATCAAAACATAACACATCAACAATTTTTTCATCATTATCTTCCAAGGTATATTACCAATATTATAGTTATCATTTTAAAATAAAATAAAGTCAATAATAATTTCAGTTTAAAGAAAATGAAAGAAATATTAATCAAGAATTATATAATCTTCTTATAATTGGTAAATTATAAATTCGTGTTCCTCATACATATATTCACTTGATAATAACACTGGATGAAACAATGGAGGATTTTTTAAGGTGTATTCAATCTCTAAATTATATGTATCACATGTAGAAAGAATCATCTTAAGTTACACATCTTATATTGCATATAATTATTGAAAAAATATAGATAATTCATTAAGTGAATTTGCTAAAAAACAAGACATTGTTATTTTAGATATTTATTAAGTCATTTAATAAACTCTCTAAAATATCCCTCACTAATATTCTTGGAACATCTCTTAATTTAATTGAAAATTATATAACAATATCATCTTTAGAATATGAATTTGTATCCATGGTATCTTTTAGTTTAATTGTTTTCTGCTAACATAAGGAAAAAACTAATTTTCAAGGTCACTAAGATAACAAAAAATACATCTTTTTTAATAGTTCCATATTGATGAAGATCCATTCAAATAAGTCATATAAAAAAAATTATATATCCCCAAATGTGGTATCGGGATAACCACAGTTTTCTCTCAATGTAGAATGATACTAATTAGGAGAATCATTGATTTTTTAACATTTAATTTTATTAGTTATAAAATAATGTAATAAAATTAAACCTTGTATTGTTATATCATTTAAATTGAAAAAAATAATAAAATAAAAATAAAAAATATAGAAACCATGGGTGAGAGGTGGTCGAGCCTGGGAGTTTACCTCTTCACCCTCCAACAATTAACTTAAATAAATACTTATCATAAAATCATTTAGATCATGACATAGAATTGATATGTCATTCAATAATCTAATTCTAATGAAATATATTCATGTATCACACACAACCATTCATACCATACACACTTATTACATTTCTCGTAGATGATACCTTCTCACTATTCTATCATCTCACACACCTCACTCCATCATATTGGATGTCTCTTCAATAAGGAGTGACTTTGTATTTAAATAAAGAATAAAATGAAATATTAGATAAATATGTATGAAGAGTGATCTATCCAAAAATTAATTAAAACACTCACTATGATGGGAAACATATAAATCAAGTAGTGGGCCAAAAAAATCATATCCCAAATTACCAAATACATTAATTTCATTTAAGAAAAAAATATTGAGGATACAAGAAGACAAAAAAATGTAATACAAGATACATACTAAGCCTTCAAGGTTGTCTATGTATGTCCTATAAAAATATATGGTAGCCTCACCGACAAAATGACATCTTGACCTGGGAGCCACTTAAATGGTGCCCCTATATGGTTAGTCACATGGCCTTAAGTGCACCTTCCAATACACCATAGGTTGTCTACTAAAAATTATGGTTCAATGATGTTATGGTGGGGAGACTATAACCTCATGGTCTGAGTATAATAGTGGTATATAATAAATAATAGATCAAAAACATAAGTAGTATAAAACAAAGGAAACATTAAAATAATTAATGACACAAAATAATAAATTGAAGTGTAATCATGCATGTCCATGTGATAAAAAAAATAAAGATGATGAAATAAAATAACTGATATATAATTATACATAAAAAAAGAACAAAATCCCCAAAGGATTTCTGCATGAAAATCCTCAGCTCTTGCTCAGTCTTGTGCTCCCCAACTCCCATATCTAAATACAACTACACAATAATAATCCATAACCCGATCCTGCAATCCTAAGGTCTGTTTGTGTACCATAGTACAATGGAGTCCCAAACATGTTGAGAGATATAATCAATAGGCCATCACCAATAGTGTCTTATTCTATCTAGTATATGAGTATAAAATACAATAGTGTGTACATATAGTAATAATTTATTGAATAAATAAAATTAATCATGATGGTCTCTGGTTCCCCAAGGAAACTTGAACAACCATACCTACATCAACCAATGCAGGAATATCTCTAACATGCTAACATGTATATATATTCTTATAGGTAAACTTATATACATATATATATATATACACACACACAAAGATATATATAAAATAATTATGACCCAACAAGGAAGATGAAGGCATCATAATCACATTTTCCCTTTGAGTCTGTGCACTTTATTACTACTTGGAAATCCATGTATTTGTCAAGGAATAATGTAAAACATTCAACACATAATGCCATCGTAGGCGTTTGGTATAAGTAAACTAGGTATCGCTTTATGTTCTATTTAAATTCATTAAACCAAACACCTATCCAATTCATTCCATATAAGGAATCTAGGTATCACCCATTGATTATCATAATTCAGGTAACCTATGAGATCATCCAAGGAATTCTGCATAAAGAACCGGAGTATTTCATGTCATATATATAATCTAAATCATTATAAGAGCCCATCCAAGTAATTTCGTATAAGGAACCCAAGTATCTCTCCGGGAATACACAATTCATTCATCCAATGATCCCATCTAAAAAAGTTTATAAATAAGGAACCCAGTTATTGCTAAAGTAGTAAGGAAAATCATATATACATTTAAATTTATGTAAAAGATAATGAAATTTTAGTAATTAATAGACCACATAAATGAGTATTCCATTTATGCGATAAATATCCATATAGGGTTTCCCCTTTTTATTAGTGAACACAGGAAAACCTAACAGGTACTTTAATTATAAAATAGAGGTGAAGGACACAACACCTAACATTATTAATTTAACTATGAAATTAGGTAATCCATTTATAACAACATGTTTTCCATCAGAAAAACATGTACCGTAATTTAATTCATCAAGAAACATCCATTAAACAGGTTGTGATTCAATTTAATTAATTAAACTGATCAATTTAGAATGTCATACATAAAGTATTCTATTGAGAAAAAAGATGTTTATATGAAAAATTTAATTCATTTCCACATTTATAAACATGCTAATAAATTTTATTCACACAACCAAGGATCAGTTTAATCCATAGTTAAAGAGTAAAACGATTCATAAAATTGAAATATTTTTAATAGGTAGTTCAGGTTGAGGTCACCAATATCTAAACATGTAATAAAGTACTAGTTCATTATAAAATGGTTTAATTTAATTAAATTCATGTCTGAGAAGTGACACATGGAAGGTTCAGTACATGAAACAATGAATCACATTATAAACTATAAATTTTTTTTGGGAAATTATATAGACCACATACCACAAGTCTAGGATTCATCAGTCATCCAACACCTAGATTTGTTTCTATATGGTTTGAGAGAAACTAAATAAATGGAAAAACCCCTAAAAATAGTGTAAAGGATATTGTATGTAAATAACATTCAATATGGAAAAAGAAACCTAGAGAAGAGGGGAGAGTAATTATAGACTCGCTGAGGGGCATCCAATACAATAGATGGGGAGTGATTTAGAGTTTTAATGAGGGAGATATTTTCAAGTAGGAATAGAGGAAGTATTGGTGCATGATAAGATCTCCTATTTAAATGTTGGTGGAAAATGATATAAATATCATTTAACATCAAAGGAAAAAATCATTATTTTCTCCCTTTTAATGTGGCTCACATTTAAGCCAAATAGTTTAACTAATCGTTCACCAACTGTTTATATCACACTACATAATTTCCAAACCATGCACAAGGGTTCTCCTAATAATGCACCCATAATTAAGTGATATTGGTTATATAGAACTTATCACATGGGCTAGGTACCCAGATTGGAAAAATGTGTGCATCCCATACACCCCCATCTGTAATTTATTGAAAACATTCTTCACAGTAGTGTCCCACACCCTGAACGGTTAACAACCCATCCAGAAGCCCAATTAATGGTTTCATAGTTCTTACTAGAGGTTTTCATGGTTTAAAAAAACAATTTTCCCTAGAATATATCTCTCAAAAACTAATATTATGATGCCCAACAACCCTAACACTCATATGAACTCTCTAGACACCACTCTAGCTTTAAACCCCATATAAAAATGACACCTATAAGTGTTTCAATGGTCGTATTTATATTCCTATGTTTGGTTTAAAATCTGGCCCATCCACCAAATGGAATATTTGTATCCCTTTAGAAATTTCAATGGTCTAAAAAACAAGGGATTCTACAATCTCCTCACCCAAAAACTTTTTATCCCAAATAATCCTTGGGGGATAATGAAAAAAACACATATCCTACAAGATTTGTGATGTTTAATTCAAATGTTCATGTTGAATTATTGATCAATAAATGAACCTCTATGAATCATTAAATTTTATCGTAAATAAGCTCTTGAAACTCAATAAAATGATTGTATTTGAAACTAAACATTCAGATGGTTCTCACCTAATCCAATTTAACCCAATACACCATCACATTATTATATCTTTTATCAACAATCAAATAATAATTATCATTAAAGGATCTATATTTTAATGGCCAAATTTTATACATATTACTCTCCACCATCATTACTATCCAATAAAAAAAAACTTTAGCATTCATATGATTCACATCAGTATGTTTCTGAGGATGAAAAAATGTTTGGTTACCAATTGACATCATTCTTCCGGGAGGGGGCTTGAAATAACACTATACAATCCTTTAACTACACTCTCCTTATCCTGAAAATTTTCCAGAATTAGTAACTCACCAACCATAATCAACAAAACAATTGTAAAGAAATTCTTTCCACCACCGATCGATTGTCTCTATAAACACTCAACTTTAGTATCCAATGCTTCTAAAACCTATGTATGATGACTTTATCCAAAATCATTTTATGAATTATTCTAAGGAAGCCCTCTAAAACCCATAACCAACTTTCAACGAGATATATGGACAAAACATCATATTTTTTTCATTCCTCTACAAGAACATGAGTTTATACCGAATCCAATACCCTTGGATTGACACCCTATAATTAAAACAACCATGAACCAGTACAAGTTCGGGGTAACCATAAAATCATATATTATAGTTCAAGGATGTAATACATAGTAGTCTATATGCTTTAAATTAAATTGGAGACATTGGTACATAGTACAAGTGTTTGAGTATCAAAACACACATTGATACCCAATAAGTATTCTCATGGTGGTCGAGTAAGTTAACCATCTAGTTCATATTATTCAATACAAATCCTTATCATGAGTCCTAATATCACTAAAAATTTTCCATGCCACTTAGATTTATCCATTATTCCAAAGTAAAACCGATAAGGATTCTATTTATCATTCCAACAAGGCATTAAATTTATATCTTTAGATCGGGGTATAATTGATGCTCTCTTAGTGTATCTTGGATTATTTCATGATTAGGGACATGATAATCTCTAAACCAAGAGTACTCTAAGTGGATATCAGTGATTTCCAATTAGGCCAGAGACACTCCCATCATATCCATGATTAATTTTCCAACATTTTTTAAGACAAACCATATCCAATTACTGAAAATAAGAACTATTAAACCTTCCTCAACCAACTTCCTTGAAGTTTGTGGATATTCTAGCAGACATGTCTTCATTAACTGAACATGATTCCCTCACTACCATGTAATTTTTTGATTCTTCAAGAATAACTAGAAAATTCCAACCCGAATAACGATGTCTTTAAAGGATTCATACACAACCAAATATATCATTATTATGTTGCCTTGAAATAACTAACATTCCTTATAAGTGTTGAATTATTAGTTTTCCCATGATCCCTAAGTCAGAATACAACATTCAAACATGTTCCAAACACATAATTAGTTTTTATCTTGAGCACCATCTTAAGAACTAGATAAACCGACTACTAGACACGTGAACTTTTAGAAGAAAATGTGACCACTCCCAAGAGGTCCTTTACAGTTTTACTTCTACTACTTTAAAGGACACTCTATTCCATGTTCAAAGTGAAACTCCACACCTTAGGAGTTTCCTATTCCTCATTTACTGGGCACTGAAACTCTTCCCATATCCCATGCTCCATTGACCACTAATCATGGTTTGGGACAAGGAAAAAACACTTTTACAAAGTGAAAATTGTATGAATATAGAAAAATATCCTCTTACAAGAATTCTTAGTTAGATTCTATTTATATATACACATTAAGCTATTTCAAGACACACTCGTGTGCGTCACTAACATAAGACATCAAATCCAAAAACAAAATGTTCGGCATGTTGCAATGCCCCATGCTTTTACAATATCATTCTAAATATTGTGGCAAGTCATATTTCCTTCAGCCCCTAGTTGTTGGAGTTTGTACCCTAGAACCATCTCCTTTTTAAATTGTGATAAACATTTCTTAATAAATACCTTATCAAATCTTGATTTGTCTTATGTGTGAAAATGCATATAATAATGTCTTGAGGATAGTTGTTGCACTAAATGGTCATAGAAGATCCCTACTATGATGAGAACCCAGAAGTTCCACAACACTATTATTGAATATAAGTTCAATGGTCAGAGAATGTTATTTGAGGGACAAAAATAATACATGATGTTAAGAGAGAGGACTCATAAAACTTTGTGACACCTTCTCATGGTATGAACCCTTGGTAATATATAGGAGGATATTATGATAATGAGACCCAGTAGTATGAAATCCACATTTCATAGAGTCATTGGATGTTACTAGTTGTAGATGTGTGTATTGGTCCTTATAATTTAAGATTATTTTTAATGGGGATTACAACTCACGCACATAGATGTATTGATGAAAACTGTGATGATAAACTATTCGCAGTGAGGTAGGATATGATGGTTGTGTCATGAGTAATACTGAATTAATAGATAATGCATGAAATGATTTGTCCCTTTTGTTCCATAATGGAAGTTGATATCTCAGGCCCTTTTATGATATTGATATAGCCAAAATAAATCCATTGATATTGTAACAAATGGGAATATTCAATTATTGAAAGTGAATGAAATAATAATCGAGCAGATGGGTTGATGACACTATATGCAACCTGCTTTATTGGAGATATCGTGACAAAGGGATTACATTACTTGGTAAGCGTTTGTAAGAGGTCACACATCATTGTGGCATTGACTTATTTTTATATGGGTTCCTTGTAACACCCTGATATTTTATGAGAAGAATGTTTTTTTATTTCTTATGTTATACGCAACATCAAAGTAATCTATCGCTGCACACAACACTAGCTTGGCTTGCGTTATACGAAAAAGAAACCTTCCTCGCCTACATGTGTTGTACGCAACATCGAGTTTCACTAAACAAATATATATTATATAAACTATCCGTTATGAATATTTTTTATTAAATTTTTAATTTTAAAACATTATTATTCAACTTACACATTTTCTAGAAAATGGTATGAGAACAAAATAATTTTTTCGGGTAAAATAAGTATTTTTTTAGAAATGCAGTTTTGCCGCCTTTTGATGGCGCACCCACTTTAAATAATGTTTTGAAATTTTTATAAGTTTAATTTGAAAAAATAAAATTCTCCTTTAGAATCAGGATAGAAAAATTTACATTGGATGAATTTTTCATATTATTCTGCTAACATTTATATTTTAATTAATAGTAAAAACACGCTATATTTTAATTAAAAACAACTTTTTTCATTGAAATAATTTATATCAATAAATTATCATATTTAATGGTTTTAAAGTATAAATAGAATATATTTTTACCATTTAATATAATGTATTTCATTACCATTAATTTTACATTGAATTCATAGGTAAAAACATTTCAATCTTTGACAATGTTTTAACTTTTAAAACCAATTTTCATAACAACAGGATAAATTTTAAATTAATTACTATGACTTATGTGTTTTGAATTTTGAAAAATGGAATCCATATTTGGATTAAGTGGGTCGAAATTATGTTAGTATGTTACTTTTATATTATGAATAGTAACTACGGTAATTTTTATTTACTACAGTTAAAGGTAAATCGGGTAATTGAGGGTCAATATTAGATTATAAAATTACCCTGACACTTTCCAAAATCATATTGGAAGAATAAAAGTCGACCCATATCACCTAAGGGTCAGAATATATTCATTTCATGGACTTTTGAAATTGAAATAATATAAATATTATTAAAACCAAAGAAAGTGACAACATGTCACTCTCTTAAATCTTATAAGTGTAATAATTTTAATTTAGTGATAAACATCATAAAACATAGGATATAAATATTCCCTAGAAATCTAATAAAACTATCTACATCATATGAATTCATTTATAATTTTTAGAGAAAAAATAATTATCATTAATTATGACACAATAGTGATGTTGAAATTATTTTGTTGACTGAAATATCAAATAAATGATTTTAAAAGTATTAAAATAAATATTATATGAACTATTTAATGTGGTCCACTAATTTTCTAGATAAAAATCACATGTTATGAATCTATTAAACCTTTTAGTTCGAACATATCTCTTGTATAAATTTTATTTAAATTCAAATAAATGAATAGTGTCAAAATTGACACTATTGTTATTTTATAAAAATTACATATTATAAAAATGTTTAAAAATCAAAAAAATATTTAAAAATTTAAAATTTAAAATTTTATGGTCTAAAAAGTAATAAAGTATATAATTATGTATAATTCACAACATAAAAGTAATTATTTATAATGATTTAAAATTTAGAATTTTATTACACAAATAAAATTAAATAGATTATATAAGGATATATCATGTTGATAATGTTTACAATAAAATCCCAACTTGTATAAATTTTATTAGTTGAGGATATTACAACCATATATCATATAATATTCGGATTTTAATCATTTTTGGGGTTTTTAAGTGGGGTTGGAATTTATTATAAACTAATATTTCCTTTAATTCCAAAGGTGCCCCTCTCCTCCCTTATAAAAGGGAACCTCCTCCCTCTCCTCCTCACACAATTTTTAACCTTCATGCTCGGCCAAACCCTAGCCATTTCCTTACTCAAATTCCTTATCAACATAAGAGAGGTCCTGGTCTTCTTCAAAGTCCAATTTTAGTGCCCTAAGAGGAGGATTCAAAGAGGCGTTTCGAAGAAGAGGTAATATCCGTTACCGATTCTTTCAAATTTATTTCTTCTTCTACTTCCTATTATTTAGTTGTTTCATTATGTAGTAATAACATCAGTATCACTCATATACTGATATGTTATTATAAATATTAAACAACCCTATTTCACCTTCTATCCATCCTACGGAAAATGAAATCATCACGCGTGCGTACTTACGGAATACCATCTCCACGCTGTGGTGTAATCTGTTTTCCACCACCACCTTACTTGGATGGGTATAATGGTGTAAATAATAACTATATATGATTTTTTTTAAGTTTATATTTATTCTTAAGTAGTATACATAGACTTAAATACAATTCCACGATCATTGGAATGATATCATCACTCGTGCATACGTACGGCCTACCGTCTCCATGATGTGATGCGACTAGTTCTACATGATCTTCATTGAATAATGGTTATATAAATGAATTGAATAAGTAAATATGACATATATTACACTAATAAAATTCTGGAAATGAGGTATATATAACCTAAAAATAATAATAAGAATTTATTCGACAAAACACGCATAAGAATATATAGCAAGAAACACCCGAATAAGAAGTAGCAATGAAATATTACTAATAAGAAGCTAAGAATATGACCATATATGATATCATAACAATTAGTATGATTCTTTAATAAGTCAATGACATTATTTAAGTCATTATAAAGGTGGTTTAGACACGTACAAATCATATCAGACCTAAGGTAAGGGAAAATCTCATAATCTCATTTTTATCCGAGATTGTTTATACTTCAGAATTTAATGGGAAATATTTATCATCCACATCCATGTTTCCTCAATATGTAATATTATTTATATCCTCCTAAAATTGATTAAATCCAATTTTACCCTTCGGTGAGTTTTTAGTAAAAGATATCAAATGAATCCTTTGTTGTTTTTAGTACGAGGTACTTTTTTGACTCTTCCGGCCAAAGTACGAGAAGAATATTTTTTTAACTTATACGGCATGAATTTATTCATAGACCATTATTTCCATGAAGATTCCTTTACTAGTTTTCAATTTTATTTTTAATCAACTTATTTTAGTTTAAAATTGTATGACATGTTAAGAAAGGAAAAATGCTTTTGAAGTAGAAACGAGATTTTCTTCAAGAATGGAGTTCAATTATTTTATCAAAATTATTTTCTATATAAGATAATATGGGGTTCTTTTTCTATCCCTATTTTTAAATTGATTTGATTATGTTATGATGGAATTATTTTTATGATGTCCTTTTATCTTATATGGATTATGTTATGATGGTATAATGTTTAAGAATCCAATTTTTATTACATGGGTTATGTTATAATGTATGATTTATGATCTTGTGGCACACATAAGAATGGTATCATTATGAGATGGGTGGGACCTATATCCCCCTTTAATGCATTGGGTAAATATTTATATCTCATGAGATAGACATGGCTGGAATGGCAGGTTAATCTAGTTCAGTGATACAGGACTGAAACGAGGAGTGAACTCAGTTCAGAAATGGACATTTTCCACTAAGATAGTCTTGGAAATGATTCTTGACAATTAAGAAAAGATTTTCTATGATTATGGGTATATTCTACAAAGTTTCATGTTTTATGTTATTATTATTGGGATTACATTTCACAACAATGATTTATGAAATTATGATCTCTTTTGCAGGTTAAGATTTCAAAAATGATATGTTCTTATGAATATGATGTGACTGATATTTCTTTTGTTTACCCTTAATGAGCATTTGAGCTCACCCTTTTGTATGTTTTCTTTTCTTCAAGTCTGGAAGAAGGGTATTAATTAGAATATGCCAAAAAGGGACTCTAGATATGATGAAATAAATGGGAGACAATGTAGTTGATTTTATGAACCATTTGATTATGTTTCCCAGTTTCTAAAGACACTGTACCTATACGGTACTTTCATGGTTTTGATATATGTTTTAATAAGTGTGCTTCAATTTTGAAATAATAACAATGTATGTAATGTATGGGTCGTAATAGTTGGTATCAGAGGAAATGTATAGTAAACCTTTGGAAACTAGGATGTGAAATCCTTAGTAAGAACCCAAAGGATAAGTCTAAGCATATAACACAATCTTAGTGTTTTTTAAATGTCCATGACCAACCTATGATAAGATCTTAAGTGTGAAATTTTATTCTTGATTTTGTGGTTTTCCTATTATAATTAGTGTTTCTCACACTATTCTTCTTGGTTTTAGTCAATGGATGGAACCCAAAGGAACCGTGTTAATGCTGAATATGATGGGCAATTCAATGGTTGTCCCCCTGAGCAACCAAACAGTATGGGTGCTGGAATTCAAAATCTTGTTTCCTTGCTCACACAACATTCTCAAGTAATAAATCATGCAGGACTTCCAAACAAGCAAACGAAGGAGCAACATTCTGTTGAATCCTTCATGAAGTAGCTTCCACCTTCATTTAGTGGGTATTCTGATCCATTACTAGCTGAACAATGGATCAGTACCACTAAAAAGATATTTTCAGTTCTATAATGTTCTGAACATGACAAAGTCATCTTAGCAGTGTATCATTTTGAAGGTGATTATGATCAATGGTGGAATCTTATCACGAATATGAGGCAAAGAGATGAAATTTAGTCCCTGGAATGGGATGAGATCAAGAACTTATTTTTAAATTAGTACTTCCCTCGTATTCTTCGAACAAATATGGAGAATGAGTTTCATGAACAGATGAAAAAGGATGATGAATCCGTTGGTACCTATGAAGAAACTTTTACAAGACTTGCATGGTATTCTTATGGAATTATTATCCAACCTAAGAGTAAAATCGATTGATTCTTTAGTGGCTTAAAACCATGTCTTTTAAGGGCGTTACCCATAAGGGACTTCAATAGCTACGAAGAAATTGTTCGATGTGCCATCAAGGTCGAGATGGTGATTGGATTAAGCCATCAATCATAAGGGTTTTATAAGAAGAGGAAAATGGAATTCAATGGAAAATCTAGAGACCACATTGAAAAGAATATGTATTTTCCTTTATGCTCAAATTGTGGAAAGAAACATGGAGTGAATTGTCTTAATGGGACAAGCAAATGTTTTAAGTGTGGAAAATAAGGTCATCGGGCAGTTGAATGTTGAAATAATGGGAATAGGATATCTAATGATGCAAATAAAGAAAGGGATACATAGAATGCACCTCCAACACTTCAATGTTTCAAGTGCAAGGAAATGGGTCATTATGCCAATCAATTCCCTAATCCAAGGTTTTTTTATGACGATTGACATCAACAAACTGTTAAGGCCAAAGACAAAGGAAAGTCACATGAAATTACTATTGGCGATGTGGAGTACGATAACGAAGTGGTGAAAGGTACACTTACCATCCACTCTAAAGTAGAAAATGTTTTATTTGATTCTGGATCCACCCACTCTTTTATTTCTGATGAATTTTCAAAGGGTATCACCGTATTACCTCAATAATTAGATGTTGAGTTAGCTGTGACAACACCTAATGGCACAATGGTCGCATCAAAAGTTTATAATTCTTCTCCAATTGAAGTTTTGGGGAATGTTCTTTCCTCAAATCTTGTGATCCTTCCTATATTGGAATTTGATGTGATTATTGGAAAGGATTAGCTTTCTTTATATGGAGCTCATATCAATTTCTAATGAAGGGAAGTCACATTTCATATTCCAGATCAATCTATGATCGTCAATTGATGCAAGGATGAACATAACCTTCTAGTGAAAATTTCATCCATCCTATGGGTCTTGATTCCACTAAATGAAGGTTATTTATCTCAAATATTTGGAGAGAAACTCATGATTAATAATACACCCATTGTACGTGAGTTTGATGATATCTTTCCAAAGGAATTTCTTGGTCTTCCACCAAATCATGAGGTTGAGTTTTCAATAGATCTCGTACCAGGTGCTTTACCTATTTCAAAGCCACCATATATAATGGCCCCAATTGAGTTGAAGTAATTGAAGAAGAAAATTTAAGAGAATATTGATAAAGGATCCATATGCCCTAGTGCATCGCCTTGGGGAGCACCTATTCTGTTTGTTAAGAATAAAGATGAATCAATGAGACTCTGCATTGATTATCGAGAACATAACAAGATCACTATCAAGAACAAATATCATATACCATGCATTGATGACTTATTTGACCAACTATTCAGAGGTCAATACTTTTCCAAGATTGATCTTCGTTCAGGGTATCATCAATTAAGCGTCAAAAGGGAGGATATACCAAAGACGAGTTTCCATACAAGGCATGGACACTATGAATTTATAGTGATTCCATTTGGTCTTACTAATTCCCCTGCTATCTTCATGGATCTAATGAATATAGTGTTTATAGACTATCTTGATCAATTTGTGGTAGTATTTTTAGATGGTATTATTTTATATTCAAAGAGCAAGTAAGAACATGAAGATCACTTGAGAATTGTATTAAAGAACCTAAGAAAGAAGAATATTTATGCCAAATTTATCAAGTGTGAATTTTGGATTCAAAAAGTTTCATTTTTGGGTCACATAATCTCAAAAGAGTTGATATCTGTGGATCCAGCAAAAACAGAGGTTATCGAAAGATGGTCGAGACCAACAACAGTAACTGAGATCTGAAGTTTTCGTGGTTTGGATGGATATTATCGATGTTTTGTGAATGATTTTTCATGATTATCTAATCCAATCATCAAGTTGACTTGAAAAGGAGTTAAGTTCATGTGGACAGAAGAGTGTATAGAGAATTTCAAGGAGTTGAAAAGAAGGTTATACAGTGCACCTGTGCTCACACTTCCTTGCAATGGAGAAAGGTTTGTGATCTATAGTGATACATCCGAGAAGGGATTGGGGGTGTTCTCATGAAAAACTATATGGTGATAGCTTATTCCTCATGATAGTTGAAAATCCATGAGCAAAATTACCCAACTCATGATTTGGAGTTAGCTGTGGTAATCTTTGCATTAAATATTTGGAGGCATTATCTTTATGGTGAATGGTGTGATATTTATACTGATCATAAAAGTTTAAAGTATACATTCACAAAAAAAGGAGCTGAATATGAGCCAAATAAGATTGTTGGAGCTGATTAAATATTAAGACTACTCAATTCATTATCACCCTGGGAAAGCAAACAAGGTGGAAGATGCATTAAGTCGACAAGACCATGCTAGCTTATCCATGATGAGGATCACAAAATATCCAATATTTATGGATTTACAAATTATGGATCTCGGAATTATAATGGAAGGGGAAAAACATATCTTTATCAAATGAATGTTCAACCATCTATACATGTGATGATTAAAGAGGCACAAAAAGAAGATGTAGAGTTACAAAAGAAGGTGAGAAATGTTCCTGAATTTCACTTTGATTATGATGAAATAATAAGGTTTAGGAATCAGGTTTCTGTTCCTCCCATCCCATAGTTAAAGAAGGAGTTGCTGTATGAGGCTCATAGTTCTTCATTCTCTATTCATCCTAGAAGCACGAAGATGTATAGGGACCTGAAAGAGTACTTCTGGTGGGATGGCATGAAAATAGATGTTGTTGAATATGTCTCTCGATGCGTGGTTTGTCAGCAAATTAATGTCGATAGAGAGAAGTTTAAGGGGATGTTACAACAATTACCCATACTCAAATGGAAATGGGAAAACATCTCTACGGACTTTGTCACTGGACTTCCTAAAACATCAAAAGGCAATAATGGTATCTGGGTCATAGTTGATCGTCTTACAAAGTCGGCACACTTCATTGCTATTAGAGAAGATTTAACTCTAGATCAGCTTGCCAGGATATATGTGAAGGATGTGGTAAGATTTCAAGGAGTACCACTTTCCATTATATCTGATCAGGATCCGAGGTTTACCTCGAAGTTCTGGCGAAGTCTTCAGCATACTTTAGATACAGAGTTGAGTTTCAGCACTGCTTATCATCCTTAGACAGATGGTCAGTCTAAGAGAACAATTTAAACTCTATAAGATATGTTAAGAGCCTGCTCTATGGATTTCAAAGGTGGTTGGGATCAACAACTACCTTTGGTGAAATTTTCTTATAATAATAACTTTCACTCTAGTATTAAAATGGCTCCTTATTAATCTCTCTATGTAACGAAATTCTGAACTCCAACTTTCTGGGATGAAGTTGGGTAAAGAAAGCTATTAGGACTTGATCTTGTTGATGAGATGGCAGAAAAGGTCTGATCTATTAAACAACACATAAAAGAAGCTCATAGTCGACAAAAGAGTTATGCTGACAGCATAAAAAAGACCTGGAGTTTGAAGTGGGTGATAAAGTGTTCTTATGAATATCTCCTTGGAAGAGAGTAATGAGATTTGGAAGGAAGGGAAAGTTGAGCCCTCGTTATATCCGTCTTTTCGAAATATTGGATCATGTTGAGAAGGTAGCTTACCGATTGGTGCTTCCACCGAATCTCTATCAAGTCCATGATGTGTTCCATGTATCTCTCCTGAGAAAGTACATACCTGATCCTTCACATGTACTCAGCTCAGAAGTTGTACTGCTGGAGCAAGATCTTTTTTATGAAGAATAGCCGATATAGATTTTGGATCATAGAGAAAAAGTTCTACGGAACAAGACCACTCTCTTGGTGGAAGTTTTATGGAGGAACCACCAATTATAAGAAATAACATGGGAGCTTGAGGATATGATGAGGGAGAGTTATCCTCATCTGTTTGTTACGAAGAGACAAATTTTGAGGGAAAAATTCATTTTAAGGGGGGAAGAATGTAACACCCTGATATTTTATGAGAAGTATATTTTTTTATGTCTTATGTTATACACAACATCAAAGGAATCTTTCTCTGCACACAACACTAGCTTGGCTTGCGTTATACGCAAAAGAACCTTCCTTGATAGCGTGTGTTGTACGCAACATCGAGTTTCACTAAACATCAATATATTATATAAACTAGCCATTATGAATACTATTAAATAAATTTTAAATTTTATAACATTATTTTTCTTCTTACACATTTTCTAGAACTTGGAATGAGAACAAAATAAATTTTTTGGGTAAAATAATTATTTTTTAAAAAATGCAGTTTTTCAGCCTTTTGATGGAGTACATACTTTCAATGTAGTTTTGACAAGTTTATAAGTTCAATTTGACAAAATAAAATTCTTCTTTCGAATCAGGATATAAAAATTTACTTTGAATAAATTTTTCATATTATTTTAATAACTTTCATATTTTAATGAATAGTAAAAACACACTATATTTTAATTAAAAACAATTGTTTTCATTGCAATAATTTATATGGTAAAATTATCATATTGAGTGGTTTTAAAGTATAAATAGAATATATTTTTACCATTTAATATAATGTATGTCATTAGCATTAATTATACATTGAATTCATAGGTAAAAACATTTCAATATTTGGCACTGTTTTAACTTTTAAAACATGTTTTCTTAACAACGGGATTAATTTTAAATTAATTACTGCAACTTATGTGGTTTGAATTTTGAAAAATTGAATCCATATTTGGATTCAGTGGGTCCAAATTATGTAAATATGTTACTTTTATATTATGAATAGTAACTACGGTAATTTTTATTTACTACAGTTAAAGGTAAATCGGGTAATTAAGGGTAAAAATAAGATTATAAAATTACCCTAACACTTACCAAAATTCTATTAGATGAATAAAAGTCGTCAAATATCACCTAAGGGTATTACTATATTCATTTCATGGAATTTTTATCATGAAATAATATTATTATTAAATCCAATGAATGTGACAACATATCACTCTCTTAAATATTATAAGTTTAATAATTTTAATTTAGTTATAAACATCATAAAACATAGGATATAAATAGTCCCTAGAAAGATAATTAAATTATATACATCATATGAATTTATTTATAATTTTTAGAGATTAAATAATTATCATTAATTATGACACAATAGTGATGTTGAAGTTATTTTATTGATTGAAATATCAAATAAATGATTTTAAAAGTATTAAAATAAATATTATATGAACTATTTAATGTTCTCCACTAATTTATATAGATAAAAATGACATTTTATAAATCTATTAAACCTTTTATTTCGAAAATATCTTCTGTATATGTTTTATTTAAATTCAAATAAATGAATTGTGTTAAAATTGACAGTATTGTTATTTTATAAAATTTACATATTTTAAAATTGTTTAAAAATCACAAAAATATTTAAAAATTATAAATTAAAACATATATGGTCTAAAATTTAATAAATTATACAATTATGGACAATTAAAAACATATATGTAATTATTTATAATTATTTAAAATTTAGAATTTTATTACCACAAATAAAGTTAAATAGATTATATAAGGATAAATCATGTTGATAATGTGTAAAATAAATTCCCAACTTGTCTAAATTTTATTGGTTGATGCGATTGAAACCCTATCTCGTATAATATTTGTATTTGAATCATTTTGTAGGTTTTTTTAGTGGGGTTCGAATTTATTATAAATTAATATTTCTTATAATTCCAAAGGTGCCTCTCTCTTCCCTTATAAAAGGGAACCTCTTCCCTCTCCTCCTGACACCATTTTGAGCATGTAAGCTCGTCCAACCCCTGACCCTTTCCCTTCTCAAGTTACTTATAAACATACTTCAGGTCCTGGTCTTCTTTAAACACCAATTTTAGTGCCCTAAGAGGAGTTGCAAAGAGGCGTGTCGAAGAAGAGGTAATATCTGTTACCGATTCTTTCAAATTTATTTCTTTTTATACATCCTCTTCATTAGTTGTCTCATTATGAAGTAATAATATCATTATAAATATTATACTGTTATGTTATTATAAATATGAAACAACCCTATTTCACCTTCTATCCATCCAATAGAAAATGAAATCACCGCGCGTGCGTACGTACAGAATACCGTCTTCACACTGTGGTGTAATCTGTTTTCCACCACCACCTTACATGGATGGGTATAATGGTGTGAAGAATAAATATATATTATCATTGTAAAGTGATATTGATTTGGAAATAGTATACATACACTTCAATACAATTCCACGATCATGGGAACGATATCATCGCTGGTGCGTACGTACGACCTCCCGTCTCCACGATGTGATGTGACTCGTTCTACATGATCTTCATTGAATAATGATCATATAAATGAATTGAATAAGTAAATATGATATTTATTACACTAATAATATTCTGGAAATGAGGTATCTATAACCTAAAAAGAAGAATAAAAATTTATTCGACAAAACACGCATAAGAACATAAAACAATAAACACCCGAATAACAAGTAGCAATGAAATATTACTAATTAGAAGCTAAGAATATGACCATATATGATATCAGAACAATGATTATGATTCTGGAATAAGTCAATGACATTATTTAAATCATTATATATGAGTTTTGGACACGTACAAATCATTTCATACCTAAGGTAAGGGAAAATCTCGTGATCTCATTTTTATCCTAGATTGTTTATACTACAGAGTTTACTCGGGAATATTTATCATTGACATCCATTTTTCCTCAATATGTAATATTATTTCTATACTCCTACGATTGTTTAAATCCAATTTTATTCTTTGGTGAGTTTTTAGTAAAAGATCTGAAAGGAATCTTTTTTCATTTTTAGTACGAGGTACTTTTTTGACTTTTCTGGCCAAAGTATGAGAAGAATATTTTTTAACTTATAAGGCATGAATGGATTCATAAATATTATTTCCATGAATATTACTTTACAATTTTTCTAGTTTATTTTTAATCAACATATTTTAGTTCAAAATTGTATGACATGTTAAGAAAGGAAAAATGCTTTTGAAGTAGAAAGGATAGTTTCCTCAAGAATGGAGTTCAAGTATTTTATCAAAATTATTTTCCATCTAAGGTAATATGGGGTTCTATTTCTGTCCCTATTTTTACATTGATTTGATTATGTTATGATGGAATTATTTTTATGATGTCCTTTTATCTTATATAGATTATATTATGATGGCATAATGTTTAAGAATCCCATTTATATTACATGGGTTATGTTATGATGTATGATTTATGATCTTGTGGAACACATAAAAATGGTATCATTATGAGATTGGTGGGACTTATATATCCTTCCAAATCATTGGGTAAAGATTTATATCTCATCATATAGACATGGCTAGAACTGCAGGTCAATCTGGTTCAGTGATACCAGACTGAAACAAGGAGTGAACTCCGTTCAGAAATGGACTTTGTCCACTAAGATAGTCTTGGCAATGAGTCTTGACTACTAAGAAATGATTTTCTATGATTAAGTGTATATGACACAATGTTTCAAGTTTTATGTTATGATTATTGGGATTACATTTCAATATTTTGATTTATCCCATGTTATGAAATTATGATCTCTTTTTCAGGTTAAGATTTCCAAAATGATATGTTCTTATGAATATGTGTGATTGATATTTCTTTTGTTTACCCTTACTGAGAATTTGATCTCACCCTTTTGTATGTTTTCTTTTCCCCAGGTCTGGAAGATGGATATTAATTATAATATTCCAAAAAGGGACTCTAGATATGATGAAATAAATGGGAGACAATGTAGTTGATTTTATGAACTAGTTGTTTATGTTTCACTGTTTCTAAAGACACTATAACTATACGGTCCTTTCATGGTTTTTTTATATGTTTCAATAAGTGTGCTTCAATTTTGAAGTAAAAAAATGTATGTAATGTATGGGTTTTTATATACCTTGTAGTGTTTCTAGATTCTAACCTTGGACTTTAAGTAGGCTCCACCTAATGCCACTGAGAAAGAGGCCAAGAGGGTCACACACTAAGTATGTCCAACTATCTGAGTTAAATATTCATTTAACAAGTTGAATATAGATTACTCCTGATTGTATTTTAATAATTATTCAATGATGAATGATCACATTTATTTCAACACTATTTATTCGAGATAATATATTGTGGTTGAAATAATATATATTTATTAGTGAGTAATGTAGTGTTATTTATTTATTAAATAAATACTCATTATTCATGGTCTCATAAATGTGGTGGAGGAAATAAAGAAAATGGAAAAACAAAAGTACACACCATGTATATTAATATACATGTCATGTAGTTTTTCTGGGGATTTGTGAGAAATAATACTATTTATTTTATTTAATAATATTAGCTGTAATTCTCGGAGCGCATGTCAAGGGATAATAATAGTAAAATTTAATTATTAGACATGGGGTCATAATAAGAATTAAATGAAATGAATAAATGGTTTCGGGTAATTAATTAATTTTATTATTATAAGAAATAAAATATCAATAACATTATTCTCATTAACCTAGACATTCGTTTTGGTTGTTCACAAAGGATTTGGATAAAGCTATCAACCCAAAAGAGAATTCTGTTCCTCCAAGAATTATCTCATGTTGTGATAGTGATCCTCCTCCACTGGATCCAGAAGAACGCTTTAGAATCTACTCTTAAGGCGATCAAAGGTGTAAATTGCAATCAAAGGCTCTTCCAAGCTAGCACTATGAGATTCCCTTAGCAATTTCCAGAGATACATGGAGCATTTGTGGATGAATACTAGAAGAAGCCTATACTAGGCTTCAGCAATGAAATGATGGATCACATCGGATCTTGACTAGAAATATCAGCAAAGGTAGAATTCCATCAACGTAATAGTTATATTTTAATTAAATTAATTATAACTAACATATGATGTTCCTATATATGGTTCCAGGACTCTCCTATTTTCATTCATTCTTCATTCTATTTCGGATATCCAGCGTTTTATCTTCGTGATAGATCTCAGATTGATCATTGTTAACAAAAAAATCAAATGTGGGTAAACACGTCCACGAAATTTCACTACACTCGGAACATATAAGGGGTATCAGATAAGTCATATCGTTGGGTATAATTATTTAGTTTTCCATTTATGATTTATTAATTTAATAATTTAGTTATTTCAATTAAAGTTAATAATTCTGTAAATCTGAATCTCAAGATCTGTTCCTCCTCATTCATTTCTCATTCACCATACATAATCAATATTTTTCTTTAAATTTTGATTAAAATGAAATAGAGGATCTCATCTAGAGGTACCAAAGGTTCCTGGTTCTACAACACCAGAACACATGGCATGTATTCGACAGTACCCATCATGTAGTCCAGGTTCAATGCATCAGACTGGTCCTCCAAACCATGTGGTGTCATTGGAGTTTGTCTTAGTCTTAAAGACACCATGTGTAGTCCAGGAAAAGGCGGCACATGGTTTTTCTATTACACTCTATGTGGCCCACTGGACATGGTGTATATTCCCTTCAGGCTAGTGTTGGACCGTGTTCCCCATACATGGCTTGTCCGACCAGAGACTGTGTAACATGCATACTACATAGCGTGTCACCCACATGACATATCATGTACTCTGAATAATTCCAATGTACACTCACATGTTTTATCCACGATCATGTACATTTAATGAATGATAAACAATGGTAGATTCCATGTAGTTGGAACTACATATCGTGTATTCAACCAATTTTCACAGATTTATTAAAATTTATTATTCTATAATACAAAAAAATGAGACAGGTAAAATGGTGTAGGGGTTATGTTGAGGCACAACACGTCATAGGTGTTTTATATATGTGTGTTTAGTTTGACATCTGTGTAATTTTCATTTCTACACATTTTTTAGAAATGAACAGAAATTCACTGGGTTTCCTCCAAGGTAAATGTAAAGTACAAAGATAATATTAAATGAATTTTTATATTTAAAATTATGATGGGTGAGAATCTCAAGTAAATTCAGAAAAGGGTTTAAGATAAAATGATTGATTAATTAAAGATGATTAAATGATTCAAGCATGATTTATCTTAAAAAAGAACAATTAAATAATTAAATTCTAGTTTTATTTATGCCTAAATATTATTGCATGTATAGATGATCAGGATCTTGACCAAGATCTTTGTGTGTGGATGGTTATTTTAAATTTATTTATTTACATTAAATTTGTTGGAATGCAAGCCTTATCCATATTAATATGAAGGCTATGCATGCCCAAGGTTTCTTTAATGTAAATCTTCGTTTTACCCCTCACCTGCGAGTGAGATAAAAGCATATGTAATGGGTGGAGCTTCCATGCTGGTGTAGGTGGCTCATGTTAGGATGCAAGGTGAAACCAATCCCAATGAGATACAAGTTGGATAGGTGGAAAGCTATAAACATGAACCCAAAAGTTTCAAGATTTGTCTCACCTAGAACTTGGGTTATTTTATTTATTACTGGATAAACTAACCAATTGAACAAGATCCAGATCATTCCATTTATTTTATTTTGGACAGTTTCATGGTTAATTTATTATGGGTGTGTTGTCATGATCACACAATTAATGAAATAAATAAGCATGTAAGATGGAACTAAAATAAGATTGGTTTATGCTAAATATTATCTTAAACATGGTTGATCACTTATGTATATCCAACCTAATATTAAAAGGAATGTAATAAAGATAATAAAATGTCAATTTATATATAAGGATAAAATCCCTCAATGAAATATTACGTCGATATATCCGTCCATATTCATGGTTAGAATCGAACCATTGTTCAAAGTGCTTGAAAAACCCTAGTTTGGGTGCTTTCAATTATCGGGGAATTATAATTCAGGTTTTTGGGATGACTTGACATGGTTCACCACAAAGGGTTGACTACCACAGTAGTACTTGGTGTTACCAACAGGCAAATTATGAGGAAATCCAAAATAAATGTATTTCATGATTTAGGATTCCACTCAATAGTTGAAGGAGCATCGAGTAAATGATGTTAGCATTTGGAATTCCAACCTAAAAATTTTCATGTTGCTTCACCAACCTTAGTGGGGTAATGAAAAGGGAAATATGGATCATTGCCACTAGAATATTCAGAAAACAAAATATATTAATGTAAATGGTGAAGGCTATTGGATTTCGATTAAATAATGGGAGACTAATAAGTATTAATTTATTTATTTGTATCATTTGCTTATCATGGTAAATTACTACATTTTTTCTAATATTAATTTGTAGAAATGGAAATAAAAATGACTTGAAACAAATCATTTTTAACCATACTCAAGAAGGAAAAACTTCCCACTGGCACCACTTTCTAGGAATGCCAAAGGCGTTTACGCGTCATCCTTCTCTATAAGAGGAAATTGTATGTACTAGAGGAGCCTATTTCAGTTGCGCCAAGAAAAGAGGCTAGGGATGAGGAAATATATCTCTATATGAAACATTTGGATGATGCCACAGATGTCCAATGGTTTATGATATGGGCCTTATCTAATGAGCTCTTGATGTATCATGAAAAAAGGACATGTATTGAATGATGTATCACCATTAGGATCTCTATCAAGAAAAGGCTATATGGGAGAGATATGAGATATCCAACACTTGGTTAAAAATTATGACTGGAGAGTCTATACCAGTTAGACCTCATGTAGTCAAGCTTATTGGCTACATTGAACGCTTGGACATTTTAGGGATTATGTTCCTAGATGAGTTGCGTATAGATATCATCATGTCATAAATTCCAATAATCTTCTCTATCTTTATTTTCAACTAAAAAATGATAAATAATGAGAAGAGTCTATTGAAACATTTGAACATGATTTTCCAGGTAAATAAGGACATGGGGCATGACAAAATCATATTCCTTATGGTGAATAAGAAAAGGAAGGACAAGGAAAATGGGGCAAGGATTTATAAATGGTATGAGTCCCCCGAGAATAGTCCCTCTATGAAGGGGGAGATGTAGAGGAAGGACAAATAATGGGAGGTTGAGTGTTTTTCATGTGGCAAGCTAGGCCACTGGAAGAGGAACTGCGCCCAGAAACATGGGGATGCTAAAGGATCATTCATTATTGAGTGTAATATTTCCATTTCTACACATTGGTTATTAGATATAGTTTTTGGGTCACACATTTGTATTCAAATGAAGAAACTAAGTATATTTAGAAATATTTCCAGAGGAGAGGTAGATCTTCGAGATTCCAGTGGCACGAGGTTGGCTGCATTGGCCATTAGTGATTACCGTCTCTCATTTAATACTAGGATGCTCTTGGTTTTTCATAACTGTTATTATGTGCCATGTGTTACCAAGAACATAATTTTGGTAACATGTTTGGATATGGATGGATTTAATTACTAGTTTGGAAATAATGGTTGTTTATTTTATAAGAATAATGTATGTTACGGTATAGGGAATTTAAATAATTGTTCGTTTTTATTAAATTTTGAAAACCAAGTTTTGGAAATCAATAACAAAACAAAATCACATGACTCATACAACACCTAGTTATGTAATCACTGAATTGGTCATGTGAATGATAAATGATCAATAAATCTCAACCAAGATGGTTATTTAGACACAACTAAGATAAAACCACATGATAGTTGCCACTCTTGTTTACAAGGTAAAATGATCATGCCGCCATTCAGTGGACTTGGTGAAAGGGTCACAGAGCTTCTTGGATTAGTGCACACTGATGTGTGTGGACCATTTATAGTAAAAGCTGGAGGTGGATATTCTTAATTCAATTATCTTACTGATTATTTGAGTAGATATGATCATATCTGCTTAATGCGATATAAGTCATAGTTCTTTGAAAAAATTAAGGATTTCCAGAATGAAGTAGAGAATCATCTTGGTAAGAAAATAAAGAATCTTTGATCATATCAACGTAAAGAATATCTGAACCAACAGTTCATAGACCTTTTAGAGGAGTCTGGGATTCTATATCAACTCAGTCCTCCTTATACGCCACAATGGAATGGTGTTAGTGAAAAGAGGAATCACACCTTGTTGGACATGGTGAGGTCGATGACAAGTCATGCAGATCTCCCATTAAACTTTTGGGGATATTCATTACAACTGTATCATACAAATTAAACTAAGTACTAACAATGTCGGCAAATGAAATTCCCTCTATGTTATGTAATGGAAATAAACCCATTTTTCCGCAAACACATGTATGGGGATCTGAGGGATTTTTTATGTCCTTATCGGGTAACACACTAGAACCTCGGGTCATGAGGTGAATCGTTATAGGATATCCAAAAGAAATTAAAGGATATTACCTATATAACCCTTCATACATGAAAGTGTATTTCACCTGACAATCCATATTTATTGAGAGGCATAACATCCTCAAAAAGGATAGTGGGAGAAAGATTGTCTTAAATGAATTTGATGCTCAAGATATACATGAGTTGGTAGATTAACAAGTTCCATAGGTCCCCATGGAAGAGGTTCCAAAATCACAAGTACTGCATAGAAGGTCAAGATAAGTAAGGGAACCAGAGAGATTTGGTTTCCTAGTCACCGAGGATGGTAAATCATCATTATTTAATTTTGATGAACCTCTCTCCTATAAGGAATTAGTATAGAGCTTAGAAGCTGCAAGTTTTCTAGAATATATAAATTATGAGATGTATTTCATGTATCATATCCATGTCTACGTTCTGGTCAATGAGCCAATGGATGTAAATCATTTGGATGAAAATTGGTATTCAAGAGAAATATGGACATGGAAGGTCATGTTAGCACATATAATGCAAGGATAGTGGCGAAAGGATTTGGACAAGATCAAGGAATTGACTATGATGAAACCTTCCCGTTAGTTTCTGTGTTTAAATCCATAAGAATCATACTTTCCATAGTAGCTTACTATAACTATGAGATTTGGGAAATGGATGGCCAAAACAGTATTGCTTAATGGGAACCTTCCGGATGATGTCTATATGACACATCCAAAAGGTTCTGTGACACCAGGTGATTCCAAATGGGTTTGAATGTTGTATAAATCCATTTATGGAATAAAGGAAGAATCCAAGTCATGGAACATTAGATTTGATGAAGCCATAGAGGAATTTTATTTCTTTAAGAATGAATGTGAGACATGTGTTTTTAAGTAGTTTAATGAGAATCCAGTCATTATCCTAGTAGTATATGTTTAAAACATATTACATATTAAAAATGATGTATCATTCTAACAATCAGTTATGGACCGACTGAACAAGTGTTTCTTTATAAAGGCCTTAGGAATAGAAGCCTACATTCTAGTGATCAAGATCATTCGTGATAGATCTAAGAGGCTACATGGACTGATTCAGGGTATATAAAGTGATCAGATGCTAAATAGATTTAGTATATAACAATCTAAGATGGGATTGGTTCTAATTTCACATGACATACATCTTTCTAAGATAATTTTTCCTTAGACACAGTAGGATAAAGATATTTTGAGTAAGAACCCTTATGCTTTGGCTATAGGATCTATCATGTATTCCATGTTATGTACTAGGATTGACGATGTCTATGCACTAAGCATGGTAGGAATATATCAAGCAGATCGAGGAGAATAGCATTGGATTGTTGTTAAGACTACCCTTAAGTATCGGAGAAGAACTATGGATATGTTCCTGGTGTGTGGAGGAAATGAAGAGCTTGTCATCAGGGGGAATGTTGACACTGGTTTTTAGATAGATCATAATCATATGAAGTTATAGTCAGCATATGTTTTATGTCTCAATAGAGAAGTTGTGAGTTAGAATAGTTCAAATAAACCAGTTATCGATGACTCTACTATGGAGTTTGAATATATAGTGGCTTCTGATGCAGCCAAGGAAGTCATCTGGATTTATAACATTGTCGAAGAGCTTCATGTGGTACCATATAGTAAAAATCATATCTCATTTTATTATGATAACACTACAGTGGTGGATCTTGAAAAAGAACCACATTGACATCAATAGACAAAGAAAATTCTCCAGAATTATCGCATCTTGATAGATTTCTATCAAAGGGGTGAAGTTGCAGGGAGCAGAATGTCAATGGAAGAAAACATGGTGGACCCCATATATAAAGGCCTATCTTAGTAGAAGAATGAATATCATGTGAGAGCCTACAGATTATAGTTTATTAGGAGTTGGATCTAGTCCAAGTGGGAGTCTATTAGAGTTTGTGGCCTTGAACTAACTACTTTGTACTTTATGATAATATTGTATTAATAAATAACTTATCACATCTTGATTAGACTTATATGTTACAATCCATGTGTTAATTTCCTAAGAATAGTTGCTGCTCTAATGGGTCATAGTGGATCCCTGTTATGATGAGAACCTAAAAGTTCTATAACACTATTCTTGTATATATGTTCTATGTCCAGATGATGTTATTTTAGGGACACAAATAATATAGTCCATTAGGGGTTAGGACTCATAAAACATTGAGTCACCTTATCATAGTGTGTACCCATGGTAATATCCCGGATGATATTATGAGAACAAGACCCACTAGTAGGAAATCCACATTTTATAGTGTCATTGGATGTTCTTATCTTTGAAAGTGTGTATTGTTCTTTACACATTAAGATTGTTATTAATCGATATTACCACTCTAAAACATAGATATATTGATGAAAATTGTGACAACACATTGTTCCCAATGAGGTATGATATTTTGGGTGTGTCATGAGTAATACTACCTTAATAGATAATGCACAAAAATTATTTTCCCCTTCTATTCCATAATGGAAGTTGATATCTTAATCCCTTTGATGAAATTTATATACCCTAAATAAATCTATGTACATGGAAAGGAAATGGAAAATTCAATTCCATGAAGTCAAAGAAAAAATAATAGAGCACATGGGTTGATGGCACTATATACAACCCAATTTATTGGCGATATCATCGAAAATGTATTACATTACACAGTAAGAGTTCGTAGGAGGTGAAACTTCAATTTGGTGTTAACATCTTTCTATATGGGTTATGTTTCTTATAACAAGATGATAACCTTGGAATTTTAGAAGGATCCACCAAATTACATTGAGAAAGAGTCCTAGAAGGTCACATAGTAAGTGTGTCCAAGTATCACAGTTAAGTATTCATTTAGAAATTTGAATAAATATTATTCTCGATTGTGGTTTAATAATTATTCAAGGAAGCATGCTGTCATTTATTTTGACACTAGTTATTTGAGAGAATATATTGTCGGTGAAATAATATATATTTATAAGTGAGTAATATAATGAAATTTATTTAAGAAATAAATAGTCAGTATTCATGGTCTAATAAATATGGGGGAGGAAATAAAGAAAATGGAAAAACAATAGTACACGATGTGTTTTTTAATATACATGTCATGCAGTTTTAATCGGGATTTGTGAGAATAATATTATTTATTTAATTAAATAATATTAGGTGTAATTCTTTGGGCACATGTCAAGTGATAATAATATTTAACTATTATTTTTAGACATGGGGTCTTACTAAGAATTAAATGAAATGAAAAAAATACTTTTTGGTAATTAATCAATTTTATTATTATAAATAATAAAATCCCAATTACATTGTTCTCACTATCCTAGAAATTATTTGTGGGTTTTTCAAAATGGATCTGGAGAAATATCTCAACCTAAGAGATAACTCCTTTCCACCAAGAATTCTGTCAAGTTACTAGATAGATCCTCCTTCATATGATCAAGAAGAGTGCTTTGGAAGAAACTCTCAAGGTGATCAAAGGTAGACATCCCTTGTGATGGATCTTCTATAATATAAACTACAGATTCTTTCAGCGATATCCAGATATATTTGGAGCATGTGTGGATCATTGTTATAGGAATCCTATAGTTGACTTCTGCAGTGCAGTGACAGATCGCATCGAATCATGACCAGAAACATCAATGAAGAGAGAATTTCGTCAAGGTAATTTTTGTCTTTTAATTAAATTAATTAAAACCAAGATATGATGATCCTCTATATATAGTTCTCAGACTCCACTATTTTCTTTGTTTGTTCATTCTATTCCAAATATCCTTAATTTTATCATCGTGATGGATCTCAGATTGATGGTTGTTAAAGGGAAAAAATAAAATTTGGTTATACCCATCCATGAGCTTCCGTTGTGCCCAGAACCAACATCAAGTCACTCGACCTCGTAGATAAAAAATGATAAAAGTGTAGAAACTTATAGCTTAATTATTTTCCAAAAGACACATATTGTTCAATTTATTATTGTATCAATTCTACAAGTATCATGTGTATCAATTCATACTACCATATGGTTTTATCAAAACAAAGACAAACCCATTGGTAATGCCCATTGGCCTATCACCACTATGAATCCGAGTATCATATGTCTCATTAAAAATATCTACGTCCAGATTCATACAACCCATATGACTATTAAGATAAATGATGAAATACCGATTCATTAATTATTAGAGAAGAAAAAAATGGTTTTTTGACCAAAAAATTAGCTGATAATGTCATAGGGATATCTAACCCGCTAAAATGGAATATTACGTGATTCTAAATCCATTAACAATGATCAACTTACCATATGAGAACCCATCCAACTATGGTGTCATTTTAGAAACTAAGAGTCCTATATAGGATAATCAACGCTAAAATAAGACCTCATTTTTTGATCTCTTCATATGAATTTATTAATTATTTCTTGTTATTAGGGAACTAATTCTACCCGAATTGTAACACCCCTAGTTTAAAAATAAGTTTTATGTTTTTTCAATGATTCCAAAATGCAATAAAATACATAAATCTCTGAACACAGAGATAAATGTAGTAAGCACTTTACTTATACAAAGACCATAATACATCCTTGCCACACAATAACTAACACATTAAACCCATTGTTATCGATAATAAAAAAATTAGAATTCCATTGATAAACACAATGATACTAATTGGGTATTTATCTTCTTTTGGATCTTATTGAAGCACAAAAGTTATAGCAAGAACAATATCTAAGAAACTATGAATAAGAGGAACATATGAAACCATTTCTGAAAGTATTGGTATTAGCGTCGTGGAATAATTTTTCTATGTGTTTGAACGGCCCTTAGACTTTGATATTTATAATGTTTTTATCTAACCATTATAAAAAAATATTTTTTATAAGATTTCAATTAAAATTGAGAAAATTTATATGATAACCATTGATATAAAATAAATAAATATACACTTATAGAAACTATATTGATTTGAATTTTATTATGCAATAAACAATGTTTAAAAATATTTAATAAATTATTATAAGAGTAAATAATGTTTTAAATATTTCAATACATATATTATATAAATTTGTGTAAATATTACTATTACATTTCTTTTTATGTTATTAATATGAAGAGTATATATATATAGAAATGAATTCAATTATTTTATAAATAAATATTAATAAGTGATTTAAATGAATGAATTTAAAAAAAACCAAGATGGTTTTTTTTGGGTAAGAGGGTATCATGATCGGGATTAGGGTTTCTATCCAAGAATCACGAACCGAGAAAGAGAGTCGATGTTGATGTTTAGGGCGCCGTCAGGTTTGTCTGATGTTCATTTGAGAGAAGTCTCTATGCTTGGGAACAAGGACGAGAGGTGGGCGCGAGTCGGATGGTTGAGCACGACTGTGAGTCGTAGATGTGTCGTGGATGATGGTGGTCCGAAGCAATGTTGTGAGTGGGAGTAGAGGAAAACCAAACCTGGTTCATACGAGAAAATCGGTGTTCATGGAATCGCAGATCTTTACAAAAACCAGATCTACCGCAATTAGGATTTCAAATTCTATTGATGTATGTTGATCCTATTTCTTTTGTCTGAAATCTGTATAATTAATGACTGAGTTGGGTTAATTGTGACCTATATTCACAATATCTTTTTTTCTCCCTAAAATCTACGTACTCTAATTTTATGACCTACTTTTTGGATTATTTTATACCCAAAATCTTATCTTTATGTTGTTTTTTAGTTGGTCTATTTATCGGTTGAAGTCATTTTCCATGGTTAGTAAAGATATAAATGGATGCTTCGAGAGGTAGATAAAATACACATTACTCATACATATTGAATCTATTATAGTGTATTAATTTTTTTAGTCAAATTATTCCATCCATCTCCCTGTTTATGAAGGCAGTATTATTGTTTCATATTTAATTTCTTTTAGGGTCATTTTTATATTGTTTTGGATCGACACTTATTAAATAACCATCTACATTTTTAGATTTTGTGCATTGTCGATTTCTATATGAATTTATCAACAACATATTAAATCATAAATATCTCTATCAAACAATATGCACAGATCCAGAATATTTTTGAGTGTTGTGTTTAATATTTTCTTCCAATATGATCATTAATTTATCCTGACAAGTTGAAATAAAATATACACTGAGTTTAGAGTTATAAATAAGTGTCTTTGTTGCATTTTTATACACACCTTATCCTATTTCATACTCTGTGTTATTTCTCTTAGAGAGAAATGAGTGTTTGAGGTAGTGATTCAGTCTTTTCTGAAGGAAATAAGTTGTGCTGACAAGTGGAAGTCTCTATATATAAATTGGCAGTGTTTTCATTTTAGGTTTTAATTATCCAATGATAAGGGTTTATTTTTTTTGATAAATTATATATTTTTTTATATGCATATAGATACATGACTTTAGTTCTCAATGAAAATATTTCATTTTCAAATATTTAGTTTTATGAATTAATTTTATGATCAAAGCTTATTTTGATGGAGTTTTTGTTCTTTATACTCTATTTAATTTCATGTAGGTGAAACTCAATTTATTTCTTTTATTATTTACATTCGAAGTGAATATAAACTATATAAATGAAATTTAATGGTGTTATATTTTCAAAATTTAATTCTTATTCTGTGAATGGGTTCTAGTAAAGGAATGATACTCTTAATTATTTGTTTCATTAAATCTATACCTTCTTTATAAATAAAGATAGACTTTTATAGTATTTTAAACTGTATCATTTTCAATTTAATTTTCATGGGTAATTCATTTCTTCAAATATTATTACCATGTTATATATATAAATATTTACATGATGTACAAATATATAATTTTTTTAAATAAATTATTAATCATGTATCAATTCACATATGAATTAATAATTTCATAAGTGTTCAACTATATATAAAAATTATAATTGATATAATTGATCAATGTATATAATTGTTTAAAATAAGTTATTAACCAAATATTAATTCATATACAAATTTATAAATTAAAAATGTCATAATTCTATCAAGTGCATGTCATATAAAATTCAATATTATAATCATAAATCAATGATTTTTTTATATTTATACATCAATATATATATGTACTTATAAATTCATGTTCCTTGAAACTTACATACATATGAAAAGGATGATTATATTTACTTAAAAATTTTTGCTTTGATGATTTTTATGAGCGACACATAATTATCTATTGTTACTAATTAAATATAAGGATATATAATTATATGTTTTCTCTTATTATTAGTTTATACATTCATGAAAAAAATAAATTTAATAAATATGCCTTTGAAATTTCATGTGTGTGGATTTTGATTTAAATTTTATATGTTTATGAAAAGTCCTGTATCATATGATCTGATCATAAAAAGTAAAATATATAATTTTTAGTATAGATTTTTATTTATTTGTTTCAAAAATGATTATAAATATATTTTCAAAATTAATATACCAGTGGAAAATATATATATCTAAATCAAGCTAAGAAAAAAATGTTTTATAAAAACCATTACATGAACATTGTAAATATGATAGGGAAATGGATAGAAAATCCATCCCTCATGTGGGTAGGCCCAAGATAGCCATCAATGTTTCAAGGGGCCTCATTTGTTTTGTTTTTAAGAGCTTACCTAATATTTTTAATCAAATCACTAGAATAATTTAAAAGTTATTTCGAAGTATAATTATTTTTCAAAGAATTGTTTCACAAATGTATTTCTAATTGAATATTTCGAATGTATTATCAATGTGTTATTTTTAAAGGGGATTTATTAAAGGTTTTCAAAACACCTTACTGGTAAATTGAATGCTCAACCTTTTATTTTAAAATATTTTTTCACAAGTATCTTAAGAGATTATCATAGATATCATCGCTTTTGGGGTTAGTGCGTGTGTAAGCGTAGTAGACAGTTGTTTTTTTTATTCAACCCTGATAAATTAATGTTTTTGTCTATTATTCCATAACCTAGACCAGTAAAATTTTCTCATTTCATTAAATTGTTTTGTAATGGTTTAATCACTTTTATAAAAAAAATACACAACATTTTTCAAGAACTGAGTCTGGAAGAGTGGGATCAGGGTGTTAAAATTGGTATCAGAGGAATGGTATAGATAACTCTAGAAAGTTAGAACCCTTTAATAGATTGAGTATCCTTTCTAAGTCAATATTTTTCTTTGTAATTTTCAGATTGAGGGAAGGAGAACTAAAATAGGTCTCTTTGGGCTTCTACATGAATTATTTTCTATGATTATGGAAAAATCATAAAAAATAAAAATCTCAACCCTAAGAGGACTTGTAGATTTCCTATAAATGACTTCACAAAGTGTCAGGCACACTAGATATACTTCGTTTTCATCTTGATTTGGGTTTTGTCTTTGAAGACACCAGACAGATCCAACATCTCTTCTATAGACACCAAGGGGCATATTCTGAAGGAATTTTTAGGTGCTTTACCATGTTTGAGCTGCCGACATCAATTTCTTCTTTAAATAGACTAGCATAAGAATAAAATATTTGTGTAGATTATATGTGTCAACTTTTAAGCTTTTGCTTTATAGGAAGAATTAATGATGACATTAAAACATTCAAAGACGAATCCATGAGACCTTCTTATAGGAATCAAAATCAATATGACCTTCTCATATACTATATTGATTATCATTTCTTGAGGAGTGTCTTCCAATGATTACACCTGTAAAACCCTTCTTGAAAATTTTGTGTTTTGGAAAAGGATTTCGGGGCTTTAAAAGCCACTTTTAACATTAATCTCATAGGAAGACATGGTCACTAGGGAAGACAACTTTTCAGACCTTGCGGTAATCATGCAAGACTCAGAATATATGGAAATTAGAAGTAATAAGTGTAAAAGAATTGTGAGGGCGTTATTCAATTAAGGGGGGGATAATGTAACACCCCAGGTTTAAAAATAAGTTTTTTGTTTTGTCAATGTTTCCAAAATGCAATAAAAATCGTAAATTTTCGAATACAGAGAAAAAATTAGTAAGAACATTACTTATAAAAAGGACATAATACATCTTTTACACACAAGAACTAACCCATTAAACCCACTTCTATCGATAATAAAACAATTAGAATTCCTCTAAGAAACAAAACGATGCCGAACAGGTAGTTCTCATCTATTGGATCTAATAGAAGCACAAAAGTTAAAGGAAGTACAATAGAAAAAAACTAATAATAAGAGGAACATATAAAACCATTTCCAAAATTAGTGGTTTAAGCATCACAGAATTATTTCATGTGTGTTTGAATGGCCCTTAGACATTGATATTTATAATTTTTCTATCAGACCATTATAAAAACTATCAGTTATAAGTTTAAAATTAAAATTGATAAATGGCATATGATTACCATTGATATAAAATAAATAATTATATACTTATAGAAACAATATTGATTTGGATATTATTATGCAATAATCAATGTTTAATAATATTAAATACATTATTCTTAGAGTAAATAATGTTTGTAATATTAAAATATATATTATGGTAATTTATGAAAATATTACAATTACATATCTTATTAAAATATTAATATGAAGATTATTTATATATATAATTAAATTAATTAATTTTGTTTTAAATAAATATTAATAAATTATTTAAATGAATGAATTTAAAAATAATATTAATCAATATGGAATTTATGAGTAAGAGGGTATCGAGAGAGAGACTAGGGTTTCGATCCAAGAATCGTGATCTGAGGGAGAGAGAGTCAATGTCGATGCTCAGGGCGTCGTCGGGTTCATCCGATGTTCATCTGAGAGAAGCCGCCGAGCTGAGGAACAAGGACAAGAGAGGAGGCTGAGTTGGATGGTTGAGCGTGATTGGGAGTCGTAGCCGTTTCGTGGGTGATGGTGGTCCAAATAAATGTTGTGAGTGGGAGTAGAGGAAAACCAAACCTGGTTCGTCCAAGGGAATAAGTGTTCAAGGAATTGTAGATCGATAAAAAACCAGATCTATCGGAATTAGGTTTTCGAATTCTTTTTCAGTAGGTCAATCTTATTTATTTTGCCTGAAATCTACATAATTAATTACTGAGTTGGGTTAATAGAGACCTATTTTCATAATTTCATTGATTTCTCACTAAAATGGGCGTACTCTGATTTTGTGATCTACTTTTGAGATTATTTTATACCGAATATTGTTTCCTGTTGTTTTTTTGATGTGGTCTATTTATCAGTTGATGTTTTTTCCCTGGTTTTTGTAGCTATAAAGGGATGCTTCGGGTGGAATATAAAATACACAATAATCATACCTATTGAATCTATTTTAGTGTATTTTTTCATATTATTCAATGCATCTCTCTATTTACGAAGGAATTATTATTGTTGTATATTTAATATCTTTCAGGATCATTTTGTTAATGTCATGGATCGACACTAATTAAATAACCATCTATTTTTGTGGATTTTTTTCATTGTCGATTTCTAAATGATGTTATCATCAACATATTAAATTATAAATACCTCTGTTATACTATATACACAAATCCAAAATAGTTTTGATTGTTTTGTATAATATTTGCTGCAAATCCGATTATTAATTTATCCAGACAAGTTGAAATAAAATAAACATTGAGTTTAGAATTATAAATAAGTATCTCAGTTGCCTTTCTTTACACTGCCTATCCTACTTCATACATTGTGTTGCTTCTCATAGAGAGCAGTGAGTGTTATAGGTATTGTTTGAGTCTTTGCGGATGGAAATAAGTTATGCTGACAAGTGGAAGTATCTACAAATAAATTGAAAGTGTTTTCATTTAATGTTTTACTTACCTGATGCTAAGGTTTTATTTTTGTTGATAAATTATATTTTTATTCATATGTGTATACATACATGTCTTTAGTTTTCAATGAAAATTTTAGTTTTTCAAATATTTATTTTTATTAATTAATTTTACGTTCAAAGATAACTTTTTTGGCATTTTTTTTATTTACTGTCTATTTAATTTCTTGTAAGGGAAAGTCATTTTATTTTTTTATTATTTACATTCCAAGTAAATATAAACTATATAAATGATATTGAATGGTGTTATATTTTCAAAATTTTATTCTTATTCTGTGAATGTGTTCTAGTAAGGAAATGATACTTTTAATTTCTTGTATTATTAAATCTACACCTTCTTTATAAAAAAAGACATACATTTATTTTATTTTAAAATTTATCATTTGAAATTTCATTTGAATGGATAATTCATCTATTCAATTCTTATTACCTTGTTATATATATATACTTACATGATGTTCAAATATATAATTGTTTTAAATAAATTATTAGTCATGTATCAATTCACATATGAATTAAGAATGTCATAATTGTTCAACAATATATAAAAATTATACTTGATATAATTTTCAATGTATATAATTGTTTTAAAAAAGATTATTAACCAAATATTAATTCACATATGAATTTAAGAATTTCATAATTTTATAATGTGCATGTCATATAAAATAAAAGATTATGACCATACATCAATGATTTTCTTACATTTATACATTAATATATATATTTACTTATAAATCCAAGTCCCTTGAATCTTACGTACATATGAAAAGGATGGTTTTATTTAATGAAAAATGATTCTTTGATGGTTTTTATGTGCGACACATAATTATCTATTATTATTGATTAAATTTAAGGAGATAGAATTATTTGTTCTCTATTATTATAAGTTTATACTTTCATGTATAAAATAAATTTAATGAATATGTCTTTGAAATTTCAAGTGTGTGGATGTTTATTAAACTTCCATATGTTTATGTAAAGTCATGTATCATTAGATCTAATCAGAAAAAGTATGATATATAATTTTTTGTAAAGATTTGTATTTATTTATTCCAAAAATTATTATAATTATATTTTGAAAATTAAAACACCATTGGAATATATATATATATATATAAGGAAAGATAAGACAAAAATGTTTTATAAAAACCGGTACTCAAACTTTATAAATACGATGGGTAATTGGATAGTAAATCCACCCCTCGTGTGGGTAGGCCCAAGATAGCCTTCAATGTTTCGAGTGGCCTCAGTTGTTTCATTTTTAAGAGCATGCCTAATATTTTCTATCCAATCACTAGATCAATTTAGAAGTGATTTCAACGTATAATTATTTTTTAAAGAATTATTTTACAAATGTATTTCTAATTTAATATTTCGAATGTATTATCAAAGTGATATTTTTAAAGGGGATTTATCAAAGGTTTTAAAAAACACATTTCTGGGAAATTTAACTCTCACCCTTTTATTTTAATGTGATTTTTCATAGTTATCATAGTATATAATCGTAGATATCATCACTCTTGGGGTTAGCATGCGCGAAATCATAATGGGTAGCTATTTTTTTTGTTTCTACTTTGATAAATGTATGGTTCTATCTATTCTTCCCAAACCTAGACCGGTAAAAGGTCCTAGTTTCTTGAATTGTGTAATTTTTTATTCACTTTTATAAAAACAATTACATAGTATTTTTCAAGCACTGAGTCCAGAAGAGCGGGCTGAGGGCATTAAAAGAATATCATGACACCTAATCAGAAATCATCCACCCTATAGTTAGGCCACACCAAAAAGGTCACTAGTATTACTGGCCTAACCACTAATCTCATTTTATAAGAAAATCTGAAAAATGACCTTTGGTAAACATACCTCTTCTCAAATAAGGTAGAACTCATAGAAATATTGAGACTAACCATACACGAGGGTAAAAACTAGGAACATAAGGGTGTATTTAAACCATTGAAATAATTCATGTTTATGAACATCAAGTACCCATAATTAATAAGGAATTGTTTTTTAGATGATATCCTATCACAAATAGAAAATTTATCTTATACATTTATTTTATACATTTTATTTATCCAAAATTTTCCCACAATTTGTATTATTTAAAGAAAAATTCAATTTTAATCTAGAGGGGAAAACTCCCTTTTGGTTTTAATTGGTATTTTAATAAACCGAAAACTTATAATAATTATGCATCAATGGAATATAATAGGTATTTTATCATTTTAAGGGGGATTTTCTAAGTATTATTCCACTATATGTCTACATGTAAAACAATATAATTGTTTGTGGAAACATTAAAAAACAAATCCACTTTCATGAGTATACCCCCATGGGTCAATCACTAATGCATAATAGAAAAGGTATAACAAATAGGGTCCCATCAATTATTCCATGATTTAATTACACCCTAATTAGATTTATATGATAATAAAAAACACCATGAAAAATTTTCATGGGTCAAGTCAAGTCTATATCACAACTATAATGGGTCAAGACAGACCTACTTGGGTTGAGTCAGGCATACAACCCATAAGTAATTGCATCATTTATAGGTTATATTTTTACAAATTTTGTATTTATTTAATCATATAGTTATATCTATCATAAATTGTTAAATTGTAAAGGTATATACATTAAATTTTACAATTGTAATTCTTGTAATTGTAAGCCATCAATTATAATTGTTTAATTATATGGGATACCATTCCACAATTTATAAAGGATAATATACTTTTTAAATTAGAAAATTGGGTCCAATTTAATTATGAGAATTAATTTTAATATCCATGAAACCTATGGTTCATGGATCAAACATGACATGATCAATTAGTTAAGGTGAAACCATCAATCTATAAATTAAAATACTATTTAGGATTATACTAACACTTTAATAACCAATATTATGTTATGATCAAATTAAGTAATGAAATCACCAAGAATTATGGAATAAAGATAGATAAAAATGAATTCAAAGAAGCATGTTATATGGAAAAGAATGCTAAATAAACCTCAAAACTGGTTTTCAAATTTGCATGCTACTAAAACACACAATGAATATCTGACATATATCATGTAATCAACCAATGTAACCTAAATTTCCTTTCATATTCATCACTTGTGAATATATATGTTTTTATAATGATTAATGTAACAATACTCACATTTCATACCATCTTATGGTAAAATACCATAAATTTCATAAATCATTGATTACTAGAGTGTACACCAATAACACGAGGTGAAATCATAATAAAATCCAAGAATCAACAACATAAAAAATAGTCACAACCCTGGCCACGTGGTCTTTTCCCCATGTGAGGGTTCATCAATCCTAGACATGACTATTTACCATTAACCAAAAAATTCTTATTATCTAGTATAGTAGCCCAAAAATTTAATATAAATAAAAAATAATGATATGATTCCACTTTGTAATGTACTTACCCAGGAGCCAAATAAATGGTTCCCCATGATGGTCAGTCACATATCCCGATGCATGCCTCCCAGTATGTTAGAGGATTCTTAATAGAAGTGAGCATATAATTATGGTGTGATGGGGAGACTATACCCTCATGGAATGAGGATCATGAAAATATGGAATAAATAATAATTCAATAGTTGAACAAGTATAAATTAAAGGAAGAGGAAATATGATGACTAAAAATCAATAATAAATGGTATTGTAATCATGCATGTCCATATGATAATACAATACAAATTATAAGACAAACAATATTTAATATATATCAATAATGAATGAAAAGAAAAAAATCTTCAAAGGCTTTCTCCACGAGAATCTCGAGCTCCAGCTAAGTCATGTGATTCTCATCTCATATATCCTTGTACAACAGAACAAGAATAATCTGCAACCTGATCTTATAATCATTAGGTCTATTATGGGTATCATCGTGAAATGGTTTCCTTAATAGTGTTAGAGATATACACGTTAGGTCACCACCAATAGTGTATCATTCTATCCAGTACAAGCGAAAAAAATATAGAATTGTGAAGGTATAGTAATAAAGTGGTGAATAAATAAAAGTAATATAGTCTATATTAGGTTCACTAAGGTTAAATAGTAGACCATACCTACTTCGGCGTAAGTCAGAATATCTCTGACATTCCATCATGTACATATATACATGTATGTAAATTTAAATATATATATATATATATATATATAAAGATAAAAATGCACCAGAGAGGACACAAGGTGGAAGACCAAGGAAGCCACATAATACTAGCATAAGGATCATGTATTTAATTAAAGAATTTAGAAAAGACATCCCAGCTAGGGAACATGGACACGGTCATTAGATTATAATATTCATACAACATCCTGGGTAGGCCCACAATATTCATGTATAATTGTGATCAAGCATGTAATAAATCTCATTTTTTCTAGGATCATGTGCATGGTATTCCATCATGGGAATCCATGTATCACTTACGGAATAATGAAACAAATTTAACCCATTATCATAAATAACGCATTAGATATATTGAACCCAGGTATCTCTCAATGTCATATTACAATTCATTAAACTAGTGAGTCCAACCAAGCCACTAAACATAAGGAACCTATGTGTTTCCCCGGGATTAACACGATCCTAGAAACCTCTGATCCTATCCAAGGAATTTTGTGTAAGGAACCAGATTATCTCTCATGGTATATATAATCTCAACCAGAGTAAGAAACTATCAAAATTTTTATGTGTAAGGAACATGAGTATCGCTCCAAGCGTAGACAATTCATTCAAACTACAATCTTGCCCAATGGATTTCATAAAACAACCATTTATAACTCAATTATAAATAAAAATAATTTATCCATTTAAATTTAAGTAAAAGATATGTCCATGTTAGTCATTAATAGACCGCATAAAATATTATTCTATTTAAGAAATAAATATCTCCATGAGACTTCCTATTTTTATTAGAGAATATATTCCCCCTCAAAGGTAGGTTTCTTAAAAAATCATGGAAATGAAAGAAACCCCTATCCTCCAAAATTAATTTTTCATTGTTTTTAGAATAAAAAACTTTTAAGTGGTTATGTGGGAACCCACACTCCTTTCACACAAAATCAAAATAATCCAAAATTGATTACATCAACAGAACCCATCAACCCCTATTCAAAATTCAAACATTAAAATTTCAAATAAAAAATATATGACCATCACCCAATAATGATTAGATTAATCTATAATAATGCTACCATTGGCGCGGATTCCATGATCCATTTACATAACCTCCCATTACCACTATCACTATAACACGTTAAGACCATCATAATCACATCAACAAAGTCACTACTAGCCCAAACTGAACACATATGAGACAAAAACATAAATCAACAGTAGATCCTTGGTGAGAATTACTGGATGAAATACATCATCACCACCAATAAACACCATAGAAAAGTACCATATGGAAAATTCCATCCATCCACCATCAACATTGTCACCAAAGGCAACACTATCTAAAAAACCAGATATCACAAAAAAACTAGTAAAACCTAAAAATCCATTTTCAAAGAGATAAAACACCATCACCAATCAAAATTTTCATCATCAAGGATAAAAAAACCAACTAAAACAAATCCAGAGAACCCAGAATAGGCATGAACCACACCATTCATATGGAAGGCCACCAAAAATAGAAAAGGAACCAAACCGAAATATTATAGAAAACCCCAATAAATGAGTAGAAACAACGGTCAGACTGTAGGAACACTAGTGAACATCAAACCAACACATCCCAAAACAATCATGAAGAACATTTCATCCAGCCAAAATAGATCATATTGTAATAGATCTTGAAGAAATATTTGAGATTGAACTATCCAAAGGCCTCTGTAGTGATCCACAAACTCAAAAAAAATCATAAACCATGATGTGAGAGTAAGAGGATTTTCACAAAAAGACCTATAACAATGAATATATGAATTAAAATGAACCCCAAAGTTGGCCAAGAAAACAGAAAAAAAAACCTCACTAAATTCCACCACCAACAGAATCCTAAATAACCGATGCCTTGTTGAGATATACCAAGATTGGGTTTATTCATGGTTTATCCAACAACAAAAGAGATAGTCCCAGTGGACGAGGCCCGTGAAGCATCATCAAATCCCATCATCTCTGAAAAATACAGGAAGATAGAATGAATAATCTTGGGAAGAATAAGAATATGAACTGGGATAAAAACAAGGGGACGATAATGAGAGAAGTAAAATCATGATATATAAAACCTCTCACCATGAAGGGGAGATGGGAGGGAGGAATCAGTGATGGTGGGAAGAAGACCTATCATGTGGAGAATAATAGGAGACCTGAAGATTGGGGAGAAATTATATCATTATCAATTGAACTATTCAATTATCCTTTCCATTTATAAAAATACGAAGTCCAAGAGAAATTTTGATACATTATTTGATTCAATAAGATACATCCATTGATCATGTTTTAATTAAATTCTTCTAATAAGAATGACCAATTGACAATGTAAAGAACAAAGTAGTCTACTATGTTCCAAGAGGTTTATAAATACTAATTAACTAATTTAGGTATGTAACCCCCCAACCCCAGTTACCTAGAGTTGGTGCATTATTACTTAACATTGGAATGATCTCAAGAAAGATCAAATCTTGAAAGACTGATTGGTTTAGTAGACTTGGAAACACTATATATATTCCTAAAGTTTTACATTACATCATAAAGTGAAAAACTACTAAAAAACATAGTATCCATATTCCACACTCATATCCCCTCATAAAATCCCTGTAGGTCATTCATAACTTACATCTTCACATCCTGGGAAAAATAAAACATAGAAAAGGGGTGAGCTCAAATGCCCAGTAAGGATAACAATATAGTGGAAACATTCAAAAATAAGCATAAACATTTAAGGCAATGCATTACTAAAACAAAAGCCTTTTAAACTTTAACTTAGACATAGTATGGAAAAAGTAAAATGAAATAATGTCATTTACTTATTCAATGGATATTCTACTAATCGAATAATCACATGCAATATCAATAATCACTTTCATAATGTTGGAATGAATAATGCCAGGCTATCATAACCACATAGCCAAGGCCTGGTGCCAAGACTACAATTAAGATTTTGCCAAGGCCTTGTGCCAAGACTATAGTTTGTCTCATGAGACCTACCGATGCATCGAGGAGCTATAGAGGGCTCCACCCGTCACGTATTAAGTCCAATGCATTCCCATATGAAAAGGTTTAAACATAACATAAACATTCGTGTTAAAACTAGCATACGAATTGTCAACACTTTCACCATAAACCATGAATGGTATAAAAATAGAACATCCACAGTCAAACATATCACAAAACCTTCAATACAACATAGAAGTTTTGTATCATAATAAGTCAACATCACATAAGCGTAAAATCCAACAAAGGATGTTGACATAGAAGAAATCAAAACTCTTTTTAGAGAAAAATTTATTTTTATTTTGAAATCATTTAAGAGCCATATAAAATAAAACATTTTCATTGAAAATATTCTTATAATCTTGTAAGGGAGTCTTTGAAGATTTTATAATGGTGGAAAATAGCCGCACCCGCCGTATAAGTTAAAAAACATTCTTACTTTAATTCTGTCGAAAAGGTTAAAAAGTACCTTGTTTTGAAAATGACGGAAAGATTCCTTTATAAACCACTTATAAAAGTCAAAAAGGGTATAGATGACTTTAAATAATATTCTAGTAAATAGTAAAAAAAATTTAAAATTTATTTTTAAGAAACAAGGATGTGGATGATAAAGAGATCCCAGTAGATTATTACGTATAAACAACCTTGGATAATGAAGAGATTGTGAAATAACCCTTACCTTGTACTTTTCCTTGGATGGGGTAGGTTAAACTCCTGTATAATAGTGAAATAATTGTTATTAAATTATACAAGAATCATATACATTCATATGATATCATATATTATATTTTAACATTGCTTTGTTAATAATATCTTAGTATTATCGGTGTTTCGGGTGTTAACTTACTTGTTTTCTTTTATATGTCTTGTTACGTAAGTCATGTTTATAATGGATTGGTTGTATCTTAATCATATATAGAATGATATCAAGTCCTTAGATACTATTATTAACCATCAAATGAGACTTATACTTGAATGGATACGATGGAGAATGAATCTCATCGCGTTCGTGGAGACGGTAGTCCGTACGTACGCACGAGCGACAATATCATTCATTTGATAATAAAATAATATATAAATGGATGTTATATCATATATATACAGAATCATTAACATGTTATATTTATTATTTAAATGAGTTACACATCATTATTATACCCATCCAAATAATAATATATTTAATAACAATTACACCACGACGTGGTGACGGTAAGCCGTACGTACGCACGTATGGTGACATGTTATTCAAAGGGTGGATAGAAAAATGATTATGGTTGTACCATATTTATAATAACATCACAGTATATATATATGATACTGGAGTTATTATTTTACAATGGTAACAACAAAGGAAGAAGAAGTGGAAGAAGAAAGGAACTTGGAAAAGGGTGGTGAAATCATTACCTCTTTTTCGGGTTCTTCCTTTTGATTTGATCAAAAGGGATCCTTAGGTTGGCTTTCTGATTAAACTAAGGCCTCTTGGTTGTAGTGAGGGAAGTTGGGAGAGTATTTGGGCAGATTTTGTCCGAACCAAAATGCTTTGAAGGTGTGAAGAAATGAGAAGGAGGAGTGCCCTTTTATAAGAGGGGTGAGGGGCACCTTTGGAAAAGCTAGAAATATTAATTTATAATAAATTCATATTCGGTTTCTAATGGCTCAAAAGTATATTATTTAAATTTTAAGGTGGGTATGGGTCGAAATCCACTCAAAAAATATAAATTAGACAGGTTTGGGTACTTATATTAACCTTATCTTTAAGTATTAACTCTTAGTTAATTAGTTTCACTTTTACAATGTCTCTTTGTATTTTTATATAATATGGTTAATAAACATACTATATACATCCTTGAGACCCCCAATTGGTCCATTAATGATACACATATCATGATATATGTCTCTTGGCCGAACCTTATATTTTTAGTAATTTAATATCAATTAATAATATAATATTTGTTTTAGAGACTCTTTTATGTCAATTTTGACACTATTCAATAGTTGATTTTTGTGAAACTCATAACAGAATTATTACTCCGAAAAGATTTAATTAAATAATTACTAACATGTCATATTAACTTAGAAAATTATTTTAATTCATAAAAAGTATCAAATTATATTTATTTTTGTATTTATAATATTAATTATTTTAATTTTTCACTATTATGGTAATTACTGCATCATCATTGTGTCATAAATAAATTAAATTATTTAATGTCTAAAAATTACAAATAAAATATCATTATGTATTAAATCTTTTTATCTTTCTAATGAATATTTATAGTCGAAAATAAAACATATATAAACCTATTTAAAAATTGTTTTTCTAAATGATATATGCTTGTATCATTTTTGTATTCATTTTAACTTAATTAAAATAAAGTGTCCCTATCACCTAAAAGTGGCCCCATGGGGTCCCAAAATCGACCCAAAGATGCCTATGGTCGAACATGTATCTACCAATAAGGTTATTACACGTTTTAGGGTAATTTAGTATTATTATAATACTATTTTTTAACCCTTATTTACCAGATTTACCCTTAACCATGGTAAATAAAATATTTACCGCAGTAATTATTCAAAATGTCTAAAAATAAATGTTACCTATTTACAAAATTTAAACATCCTGATTCCAAATATGGAATCCATTTTTCCAAATTCAAAACACATAAGTGGCAGAAATTAATTTAAAATTTATTCGCGTTGTTAAAACAAAAAGCGTGTTTTTAAGAGATAATAACTATCAAAAGATTGACACTTGTTTATGTCCGGTTTAATTGTAAAATTATGTCCAATGACCAAAATTGTATTAAATGGTAAAAATATATTCTAAATATAATTTAAAAAAACTCAAATTCATAATTTATCACTATTAAATATTTTGATTAAAAAAGTTTTTTTAATTAAAATTTAGTAGTTTTCACTATTCATCAAAATATTAAAGTTATCCGAAAAGTACCAAAATTTCACCTTGGGCTAAATTCGATATTATGAATCCAATAATGAAGTCCATTTTGAAATATAAAATATATATAATTTCAAAAAGTAGGTATTAATATTCATAGCGGCTAGTTTGATTGGTTATGGTGTGTTAGAACTTGGTGTTGCGTAGAACACACGCTATCACATTATTCAAGGAGAAGCGTACCGTAGAAGCATGGGGTGTTACATTCTGGCCTCCTTCAAATAATTTAGTCCTCGAAATTTCTAGAATACTTATCACATGAAAAGACTTGGGTGGTTCTTCATCATAAGTTCCTCGGGTTCCCACGTTGCACCTTCCATATTATGGTTTCTCCACAAAACTTTTACCAGACGTGTCGTCCGGTTTCTCAGTACTTGTTCTCTCGTATCAAGAATCTTGACGGGCTCTTCAAAATAAGACAGATCAGATTCCAATTCGAATTCTTCATAGGTGAGTACATGCGTTTGGTCAGGCATGTATTTCCTCAACGGAGATATGTGGAACACATCGTGAACTTTGGAGAGACTTGGCGGCATTGCCAATGGGTAAGCTACAACCCCAATTCGTTCTAGAATTTCGAAAGGTCCGATGTACCTGGGACTCAATTTACCTTTCTTACCAAAACGTATGACTCCCTTCCATGGAGATACCTTCAGAAAAACATGGTCACCGACTTGAAATTCCAAATCCTTCCTTCGATTATCGGCATATATCTTCTGCCTACATTGAGCTGCTTTGATGTGATTTTGGATTACCTTCACCTTTTGTAACGCCCCGACCCCAGCTACCCAGAGTCGGTGCATTATTACATAACATTGGCATGATCACAAGAAAGATCAAATCTCGAAAGACCGATTGGTTTAGTAGCCTTGGAAACACTAGATATATTCATAAAGTTTTACATTACATTTCAAAGTGAAAAAATACTACAACAACAAAGTCTTCATATCCACACTATAATCCCCTCATAATATCCCTGCAGATCATTCATAACTTACATCTTCACATCCTGGGAAAAATAAAACATAGAAAAGGGGTGAGATCAAATGCCCAGTAAGGATAACAATATAGCGGAAACATTCATAAATAAGAATAAACATTTAAGGAAATGTATAACTAAAACAAAAGCCTTTTAAACATGAACTTTTAACATAGTATGGCATAAATAAAATTAGATAATGCCATTTACTTATTCACATGGATATTCTACTAATCGAATAATCACATGCAAAATCAATAACCACTTTCATAATGTTGGAATGCAAAATGCTAAACTTTAATTACTTTTCAAGGCCTCGTCCCAAGACCTTGGGGCTAACTGTAACCGGAACCCAACCCGGAGTGCCTCTAATAACCGGACACCAACCCGGAGTGCCTATAATAACCGGACACCAACCCGGAGTGCCTCTAATAACCGGACACCAACCCGGAGTGCCTCTAATAACCGAACACCAACCCGGAGGGCTTACTTTTACCAGTCCCTAACCTGGAGGGCTTACTTTTACCAGTCCCCAACCTGGAGGGCTTACTTTAACCAGTCCCTAACCTGGAGGGCTTACTTTTACCAGTCCCCAACCTGGAGGGCTTACTTTAACCAGTCCCCAACCTGGATCATACTTGTCCAACACATTCATATGAAGTAAAGATTGAAATATAACATAAACATTCTTATTGGAACTAGCATACGAAATGTCAATACTTTCACCATAAACTATGAATGGTATAAAAATAGCACATCCACAGTCAAACATATCAAAAAACCTTCAAAACAATATAGAAGTTTTGTATCATAATAAATCAACTTCAAATAATCTTAAAACACATCAAAGGATGTTGACATAGATGAAATCAAAATTCTTTTTAAAGAAATATCTCCTTTTATTTTGAAATCATTTAAGATCCATATAAAATCAAACATTTTCTTTGAAAATAATCTTATAAGCTTTTAAGGGAAGCTTTGACGATTTTATAACGGCGGAAAATAACCGCACCCGCCGTATAAGTTAAAAAAAACATTCTTATCTTAATTCTGTCGAAAAGGTTAAAAAGCACCTTGTTTGGAAAACGACGGAAAGATTCCCTTATAAACCTCTTATAAAAAGTCAAACAAGGGTATAAATGACTTTAACCCATATTCTTGTAAATAATAAATATGTTTTTAAATACATTTCGAAGAAACATGGATGTGGATGATGAAGAGATCCCAGTAGATTATTACGTATAACCAACCTCGGATAATGAAGAGATTGTGAAATAACCCTTACCAGTTTGGTAACTTATGAAACATACAACCCATGAAAGAGGTATCATACAATGAATATGTAAGTACACATAAATTAGAGTGTATTACACAAAGGATATAATTATGGGCAGTACATACACCACACAAAAGGTAATGGTGGCAATATGGCATGAATCTCACGGGAATAAGGAGTGAGATGAAAACCTCTTACCACGTTAATCAACTGAGTCGTATGGCCAAAAGTTAATAACCACCAAATTATTTACAGAATAACATGAATATGATAATATATATCAAATGCCAGTACACAATACACCACTTCCAATAATTTAGTGGCGAATAATGGAAATCTCACGGAATTGAATGTGAGATAAGAAAAATCCCTTACCTTGTACTTTTCCTTGGTGGGGGTAGGTTAACCTCCTCTTCTTCGGGTTCTTCCTTTTGATTTGATCAAAAGGGCTCCTTAGGTTGGCTTTCTGATCAAACTAAGGCCTCTAGGTTGTAGTGAGGGATGTTGGGAGAGTATTTGGGCAGAGTTTGGCCGAACCAAAAGGCTTTAGAGGTGTGAAGAAATGAGAAGGAGGAGTGCCCTTTTATAAGAGGGGTGAGGGGCACCTTTGGAAAAGCTAGAAATATTAATTTATATTAAATTCATATTCGGTTTCTAAAGGCTCCAAAGTTGATTATTCAAAGGTTAAGGTGGGGATAGGTCGAAAACCACTCAACCAATAGAATTTAGACAGGTTTGGGTACTTATATTAACCTTATCTTTAAGTATTAACTCTAAGTTAATTAGTTTCACTTTTACAATGTCTCTTTGTATTTTTATATAATATGGTTAATAAACATACTATATACATCCAAGAGACCCCCAAGTGGCCCATTAATGATGAACCTATCATGATATAAGTCTTGTTGGGTCGGAAGAACACCACAAGGAGGGAATTATGGCAAGAGGGGGGGGGGGAATTGCCTTTTAAAAAAAAGATTAACAATTTATAATCAAAGTATGAAATGCAGCGGAAATAAAGAAGGCAAAACACAAGAAATTGATAACGGAGTTCGGCCAAAACCCGGCCTACGTCTCCGCTCCCAACTCAACCGTTGAGAGATTCCTACCGCTTGCTTTTCAATGGTTTTAGCAAGAAACCCACTAGGCTTTTAGGTAGCACTAGGACCTATTACAGCTTGCTTTTGTGGTTTAGCAAGAACCCACTTGCTTTTAATGGTTTAGCAAGAACCCACTAGCCTTTTTAACGGGTGAAGGCTAGCTCACCGGTGACACAAGCCTTTTAAAAGGAAAGGCTTGAAGAAACCTCTTCACACCTTAATGGTGGTGTGAAAACCCAAAGAAAGGGGGGATGAGAAAAGTTTGGGGTTTGTAGGCACAAACCCAATTTTAAGCTCAAAATAATAAATACAAGAAAAACCGTATTGGAGGAAGACTTGGGCGCCTTTGATTGATTGGAGATGTTGAAGGCCGCTTCCAAGCTTCTTTGGAGGTGCTCTTGGATGTGGAATTGGATTGGAGCACGTTGGGTTCCTTGAGGAAATCCGCCGGAGGTTCGCCAAAATGATCAACAATGTGTCCAGTGGCTTAGTTGAAGTTTCGGGGCTTCCTAGGCCTTTATTTATAGGCTAGGAACCTTCAAGTATCCGTTGGAGGGCTTTGGAGCCGTTGGAAAAGGCCTCGGAGTCGTTGGGAGGCTTTTGGAGTTGACTGGTCAAAGCCAACGGCTAGTTTGACCAGTGCTACCGGCTGGCCGGTGCAGGGCCACCGGCTGGCCGGTGCCTTGACAGTGGCTGAGACTTCTTTTCCAGGCACCACCGGCTGACCGGTACAGCTCCACCGGCTGGCCGGTGCCTTGGAAGTTGAGGAGAAGAGTCTTGATCCAGGCTCTACCGGTCGACCGGTGGAGGAGCCACCGGCTGGCCGGTGGCAAGACAGTAGAAAACACTATTTGGGCTGGGTGCCACAGGTCGACCGGTGGCAGAGCCACCGGTCGACCGGTGGGAAGGCAGTAGCTTCCACTGTTTGGTCTGGATGCCACCGGCTGGCCGGTGGTGAAGCCACCGGTCGGCCGGTGGACTGAATTTCAGTCCATTTCTGCCTCTTCCTTGGTCAACTTCTTGGCAATCAAATGCCTATCAACACAAACACTTAAAACACAATGTTAGATAAAAATGAAAGTGATTGTGATCATGAAAATCAAACAACGAGAGGTTCGAGATGTACAACAATCTCCCCCTATTTTGATGATCACAATCACCAAAACAATCAAAGTAAAATACTGAAATTAAAGACATTCTTAAAGGATAATTTGAAAATAAATCAAAGCATGATAGAGAAGACTCTCCCCCAATCAATCAAGGAATTTCTCCCCCTTTGTGATTATCAAAATAGAATGGGGCATAAAACTTGATTGAGGGAAACATTGAAAATCAAGATTTTTAAATCAATTGGAATTTTTTGAAAATTGAATTGAAAAATTTGAATAACAGTTTGAATTGAAAGTTTTGAATCAAAAACCAATTGAAATTCGAAATTTGAAACCAAATGAATTTTTTTTGAAATTGAGAGTTTTGAAAAATCGATACCAACTGTTGGATATTTAAAAAAGAAAATTTAAAAGAAAATTTGAATTTCAAAGCCAAGTGTTGAGTTTGAAATGAAAACTTTGAATACACAAAAAGGCTTAAAAAATCCTAACTCCCCCTAAATAAAAACAATAAATCACCGGGGAGAGGGATTTTGAAAAGAAACAAGTTTAGGCCCGGAGAGACTCGCTAATAGGGATTTTTCAATCCATACTTGCCTCATGGCGGGTCTTCTCCTATAAAATTCATCGGAATAAAAAATCGATTTGGGCTGTCCATATCGGGCATTTTTACAATTACACTCATAAATGAGGTGCCCGGTTTTCTTGCAATAATTACAAAATTTGTAATCGGAGCTCCCCCTTACAAAAACAGTGGGTGCATGGGAGGAGGAGGCTCGGTTGGTGTAGCCAAGTCCATTGGTGGTTCGGGAAACGCGTTGGGAACCAAGTATATTATTCAAATTTTGTTCCCCTTGGGTGAACTTGGCTAGAGTCTCCCTTAGGTCTTTGATGGTTGATTCCAAGGAATCAACATCGGGGAGGTTTTGGATTTTTAGGGTCAACTTCTCCTTCTCTTTGAGAATTTGTTCTTTTTCGGAGGAGAGTTTTTTGAAAGATTTTTTTAAAGCAACAAATTTTGAAGAGAGTTCGTGAAAACCATTTTCAAGTTGGTCTCTAGCGTGAGAGAGTTCTTCATAAGAGAGATGATTTAAAGAGTTGGAATTTGAAGAACAAGAGGAGGAGTCGGAAGAAGTTACCTCAAGGAGGGAATTATGGCAAGAGGGGGGGGGAATTGCCTTTTAAAAAAAAGATTAACAATTTATAATCAAAGTATGAAATGCAGCGGAAATAAAGAAGGCAAAACACAAGAAATTGATAACGGAGTTCGGCCAAAACCCGGCCTACGTCTCCGCTCCCAACTCAACCGTTGAGAGATTCCTACCGCTTGCTTTTCAATGGTTTTAGCAAGAAACCCACTAGGCTTTTAGGTAGCACTAGGACCTATTACAGCTTGCTTTTGTGGTTTAGCAAGAACCCACTTGCTTTTAATGGTTTAGCAAGAACCCACTAGCCTTTTTAACGGGTGAAGGCTAGCTCACCGGTGACACAAGCCTTTTAAAAGGAAAGGCTTGAAGAAACCTCTTCACACCTTAATGGTGGTGTGAAAACCCAAAGAAAGGGGGGATGAGAAAAGTTTGGGGTTTGTAGGCACAAACCCAATTTTAAGCTCAAAATAATAAATACAAGAAAAACCGTATTGGAGGAAGACTTGGGCGCCTTTGATTGATTGGAGATGTTGAAGGCCGCTTCCAAGCTTCTTTGGAGGTGCTCTTGGATGTGGAATTGGATTGGAGCACGTTGGGTTCCTTGAGGAAATCCGCCGGAGGTTCGCCAAAATGATCAACAATGTGTCCGGTGGCTTAGTTGAAGTTTCGGGGCTTCCTAGGCCTTTATTTATAGGCTAGGAACCTTCAAGTATCCGTTGGAGGGCTTTGGAGCCGTTGGAAAAGGCCTCGGAGTCGTTGGGAGGCTTTTGGAGTTGACTGGTCAAAGCCAACGGCTAGTTTGACCAGTGCTACCGGCTGGCCGGTGCAGGGCCACCGGCTGGCCGGTGCCTTGACAGTGGCTGAGACTTCTTTTCCAGGCACCACCGGCTGACCGGTACAGCTCCACCGGCTGGCCGGTGCCTTGGAAGTTCAGGAGAAGAGTCTTGATCCAGGCTCTACCGGTCGACCGGTGGAGGAGCCACCGGCTGGCCGGTGGCAAGACAGTAGAAAACACTATTTGGGCTGGGTGCCACAGGTCGACCGGTGGCAGAGCCACCGGTCGACCGGTGGGAAGGCAGTAGCTTCCACTGTTTGGTCTGGATGCCACCGGCTGGCCGGTGGTGAAGCCACCGGTCGGCCGGTGGACTGAATTTCAGTCCATTTCTGCCTCTTCCTTGGTCAACTTCTTGGCAATCAAATGCCTATCAACACAAACACTTAAAACACAATGTTAGATAAAAATGAAAGTGATTGTGATCATGAAAATCAAACAACGAGAGGTTCGAGATGTACAACAAGTCTCTTGGCCGAACCTTAGATTTTTAGGAATTTAATATCAATTAATAATATAATATTTGTTTTAAGAACTCTTTTATGTCAATTTTGACACTATTCAATAGTTGATTTTTGTGAAACTCATAACAGATTGATTACTTCGAACAAAGTCAATTAAATCAATCCGAATATATCATATTATCCTAGAAAATTAGTTTAATTCATTAAAAGTTTCATATTATATTTTTTTGGGTATTTATAATATCAATTATTTTAATTTTTCACTATTATAGTAATTACTGCATCATCATTGTGTCATAAATAAAATAAATTATTTAATGTCTAAAAATTATAAATAAAATATAATTATGTAGGAAATCTTTTTAGATTTCTAATGAATATTTATAATCTAAAATCCAACATATATAACCCTATGTAACAATTGTTTTTCTAAAAGATATATGATTGTGTCATTTTTGTATTCATTTTAACTTAATTAAAATAAAGTGTCATTATCACTTACAAGTGGATCCATGGGGTCCCAAAATCGACCCAAAGATGCCCATGGTCGACCATGTATCAACCAATAGGGTTAAGACACGTTTTAGGGTAATTTATTATTATTATAATATTATTTTTTTAACCCTTATTTACCGGATTTACCCTTAACCATGGTAAATAAAATATTTACCGCAGTAATTATTCAAAATGTCTAAAAATAAAAGTTACCTATTTACACAATTTGAACATCCTGATTCCAAATATGGAATCCATTTTCGTAAATTCTAAACACAGAAGTGGCAGAAATTAATTTAAAATTAATTCCCGCTGTCAAAATAAAAAGCGTGTTTTTAAGAGATAATAACTATCAAAAGATTGACACTTGTTTATGTTCGGTTTAATTGTAAAATTATGTCCAATGACCAACATTATATTAAATGGTAAAAATATATTCTAAATATACTTTAAAACCACTAAAATTCATAATTTATCACTATTAATTATTTTGATTAAAAAAGTTGTTTTTAATTAAAATTTAGTAATTTTCACTATTCATCAAAATATGAAAGTTATCCGAAATGTACCAAAATTTCACCATAGGATAAATTCGATATTACGAATCCAAAGATGAAGTCCATTTTAAAATATAAAATATATATAATTTTAAAAAGTAGGTATTACTATTCATAACGGCTAGTTTGATTGGTTGTGGTGTGTGTTAAAACTCAAGGTTGCGTACAACACACGCTACTGTATTATTCAAAGAAAGTGTACCGTGGAAGCTTGGGATGTTTCATTTTAAATTTTTGATGTCCCCATTTAGTCAAAAAGTTTAAAATATTGTATTTAAAAAGGGTTCACTATTAAAAGTTGATAAAAGTGCAATACTGAAAATGAATTTGTTCTTGCATTATATCTAAGAAACTCATAATATGGATTCTAAAATTATAAGCATTATATAAAGTTTAAAATTTAGATAATACTATTCATAACCTCTTTTGAATGGCTTTTTTTTTGTAAGTCATTGTGTGATTGAACTCAGTGTTGCGTGTAGTGCAAGTTAATGAATTATTTTGAAGAAATAACACACTATGAAATCTTGGGGTGTTACATTCTCCCCTCCTTCAATAAATTGCGTCCTCGCAATTTGAAATTGTTCTTCGAAAATAAAAGGTTGAAAATAGAAAATATATTTGTGGGAAAACCTACATCGGAAATTGGGTTACTAAAATTTAGTCTTAGTATGAGGAAAAGAGAAATGAAAGGGTCACCACCAAATTATGATCTTGATTAGGAGAACATTGGTGGAAATTAGAGACATATAATTGGAGGAAAAACGTAAATATTTATAGGTAGTGATTGAGGTCATCAATCACAAAAAAGTATAAAATTGAGGTCTTTAAACTCATCAATCTATGATGATTTGAAGTACCATCGGTTCAACAAAATATAGGGTATTGGGATAACACATTTTTGACGTTTCAAAATATCTTAGTTGAAATCCCACATCGAAAAATGAATTAATGAGGCCTCTATTTAAAATAAAGAGTGGAAAGTATGAAGATTACCGAAAATAACACATACTAGGGTTCCATGTAGGAAAATATGGATATGGAGGAGAAATCTAACCATCAATTATCTGATGGAGAGTGGTAGAGAACATGGCTATGAAAAGGCCAACAATCCCAAAGCCATAAATTAGTGATGATTTAAGGTACCATCTAGGGAAACATTTTTGTTCTAAGTTCCTTTTATTAATGTTGAGGAATTTATTTATGAGATTGGCTAAGATCATAAGGAGATATACTTACTTTATAATCAGAGTTTTATCCATTAATAAGTTTCTACCACAAACTCATCTTTCACTCTAAAAGATAATAGAATGTAATTTTTTATTTATTTATACTATTCGTACAGGGTTCCAAAATAAATGAATTTATAATTCATCTACCAGATCTTTAAAAAAAACAACATTATTTAATCCAGGACATCTCATGGGCTAGTGGTAGGTGATACACCCTTGTCGCCCTTCAGTTGCGGGTTCAAGTCTCGCAGCCTTGCCGGACGCGACGGGTTGCCGCCCAACCTCCGGGTTTTCCTTTCATGGTAATCCAAAATAATCCAAACTAGAACTATCCAAAATACTTCTGTCCAAACTCACAGTCCAACATTTATAAGGAAGGTAAACATAATATAGATCTTTTTTACCCCGCAATAGAATATGAATACCTTCATCTTGTATTCTTTTAATAAACTGAAACATCTTGAATTACCATATTCCTTATTGATTACATTCATGCTCCCCTATTCCATATAGAATGCTGGATATACTTCATTAATCCTAAAATGTTTTAAAACCCAACAATGATGGAATATACAAATCATTAATCAGCTTCAAGGTAGTCAATAATATCCAATATAATTTATCCAAATCAATCATGTATTATTCTAAAATCACCACCTCGGTATCTGAACCATATTATGGTTTATCTTTCTCTCAACCATATATTTTCCAAACATTTAACCTGCTACTGAGTCACTTTTCTTTGTTCCACACCATCTCAAGTCCTTAATGAAATAGTACTGCAGTACAATCCTTATATACTCCATAATTATTATAACAAGTACATTGTTGATACAACACTCAATTGACATAATCAACATAAGAACTCTAATCATTCCTCTTCATCTGTGGTAGTATCATAACTTGATTATTATCCAATAACATCATTTTCGGCATAGTCTGATGACTGGGACATAGGTTCGCGTAGTGTCCAAACTCCTTGCAAATTAAGCATTGTACATTTAAAACCATTTTCTTACCCTTGCAGTCACGTACTTTGTGCCCTTTTCCTCCACACTTATAACAAACTCCCATTCCTTTCAGGCAAGTTCCAGGGTGTTTCTTTCCACAGTTACCACATATGGGAAAATTCTTCTTTTCCCTCTTCCCTTTATCCATCTTTCTCTCTTCCATCATTTTCTTCTCTTGATTCCCTTCAAAGCCATAGGACTCAGTAAACTCTTTACTTATCTTATCAACACATGATATTATTTCTTCATATGATGATAATACATGGGAGACTATTTCTCTTATAAATTCTAGCTTAAGACCATGAAAGATATGATCCTTCCTTCTCTTTGAATCATGTGTATTTCTGGAGTTCTCATTCCTTCTACTGGGCGCCATTTCTATACAATGGCATAAACTAGATCAGTTTTTGAATCAAAATACATAATCCCATACTTATAAAACACTTAACATAAATTTAACTATTTATGGATATAATCCATAATCATAAAAATGTTTTCTTTGAGGAAGTATATACTCATAAACCCTTCATAATGATTTGTAAAGAAAATGAGAGTTATCCTAAGCATATCCCCCGAGAGTGTCGTAACCAAGAGTGCAGTAAGGCCCGTTGTCGTGCACCAGTTCCCGTTCGAGTCTAGCTCAAAGCGGTGTTTTCGGGTTTTACCCCTAGGTACATCTGTGCCAGAGCCGCCTCTACCTGCTCGTATCCAGACAGGGATGTATTGCTCGTAAAACTCACAAAATCTCTACAATACCAAATTTCTAGGAAGTTCTTCTATACTAATCCTCAAAGTTCATCTTAGGTATACGTGCTCTAATCAGAGTTTATCTAAATCTAGCTTCCAAGGTTTGTACTAATCTTCCTCTGATACCAACTGTAACGCCCCGACCCCAGCTACCCAGAGTCGGTGCATTATTACATAACATTGGCATGATCACAAGAAAGATCAAATCTCGAAAGACCGATTGGTTTAGTAGCCTTGGAAACACTAGATATATTCATAAAGTTTTACATTACATTTCAAAGTGAAAAAATACTACAACAACAAAGTCTTCATATCCACACTATAATCCCCACATAATATCCCTGCAGATCATTCATAACTTACATCTTCACATCCTGGGAAAAATAAAACATAGAAAAGGGGTGAGCTCAAATGCCCAGTAAGGATAACAATATAGCGGAAACATTCATAAATAAGAATAAACATTTAAGGCAATGTATAACTAAAACAAAAGCCTTTTAAACTTGAACTTTTAACATAGTATCGCATAAATAAAATTAGATAATTCCATTTACTTATTCACATGGATATTCTACTAATCGAATAATCACATGCAAAATCAATAACCACTTTCATAATGTTGGAATGCATAATGCTAAACTTTAATTACTTTTCAAGGCCTCGTCCCAAGGCCTTGGGGCTAACTGTAACCGGAACCCAACCCGGAGTACCTCTAATAACCGGACACCAACCCGGAGTGCCTCTAATAACCGGACACCAACCCGGAGTGACTCTAATAACCGGACACCAACCCGGAGTGCCTCTAATAACCGGACACCAACCCGGAGTGCCTCTAATAACCGGACACCAACCCGGAGGGCTTACTTTTACCAGTCCCTAACCTGGAGGGCTTACTTTTACCAGTCCCCAACCTGGAGGGATTACTTTAACCAGTCCCTAACCTGGAGGGCTTACTTTTACCAGTCCCCAACCTGGAGGGCTTACTTTAACCAGTCCCCAACCTGGAACATACTTGTCAAACACATTCATATGAAGTAAAGATTGAAATATAACATAAACATTCTTATTGGAACTAGCATACGAAATGTCAATACTTTCACCATAAACTATGAATGGTATAAAAATAGCACATCCACAGTCAAACATATCACAAAACCTTCAAAACAATATTGAAGTTTTGTATCATAATAAATCAACTTCAAATAATCTTAAAACCCATCAAAGGATGTTGACATAGATGAAATCAAAATTCTTTTTAAAGAAATATCTCCTTTTATTTTGAAATCATTTAAGATCCATATAAAATCAAAAATTTTCTTTGAAAATAATCTTATAAGCTTTTAAGGGAATCTTTGACGATTTTATAATGGCGGAAAATAACCGCACCCACCGTATAAGTTAAAAAAAACATTCTTATCTTAATTCTGTCGAAAAGGTTAAAAAGCACCTTGTTTGGAAAACGACAGAAAGATTCCCTTATAAACCTCTTATAAAAAGTCAAACAAGGGTATAAATGACTTTAACCCATATTCTTGTAAATAATAAATATGTTTTGAAATACATTTCGAAAAAACATTGATGTGGATGATGAAGAGATCCCAGTAGATTATTACGTATAACCAACCTCGGATAATGAAGAGATTGTGAAATAACCCTTACCAGTTTGGTAACTTATGAAACATACAACCCATGAAAGAGGTATCATACAATGAATATGTAAGTACACATAAATTAGAGTGTATTACACAAAGGATATAATTATGGGCAGTACATACACCACACAAAAGGTAATGGTGGCAATATGGCATGAATCTCACGGGAATAAGGAGTGAGATGAAAACCCCTTACCACGTTAATCAACTGAGTCGTATGGCCAAAAGTTAATAACCACCAAATTATTTACAGAATAACATGAATATGATAATATATATCAAATGCCAGTACACAATACACCACTTTCAATAATTTAGTGGCGAATAATGGAAATCTCACGGAATTGAATGTGAGATAAGAAAAATCCCTTACCTTGTACTTTTCCTTGGTTGGGGTAGGTTAACCTCCTCTTCTTCGGGTTCTTCCTTTTGATTTGATCAAAAGGGCTCCTTAGGTTGGCTTTCTGATCAAACTAAGGCCTCTAGGTTGTAGTGAGGGATGTTGGGAGAGTATTTGGGCAGAGTTTGGCCGAACCAAAAGGCTTTAGAGGTGTGAAGAAATGAGAAGGAGGAGTGCCCTTTTATAAGAGGGGTGAGGGGCACCTTTGGAAAAGCTAGAAATATTAATTTTTATTAAATTCATATTCGGTTTCTAAAGGCTCCAAAGTTGATTATTCAAAGGTTAAGGTGGGGATAGGTCGAAAACCACTCAACCAATAGAATTTAGACAGATTTGGGTACTTATATTAACCTTATATTTAAGTATTAACTCTAAGTTAATTAGTTTCACTTTTACAATGTCTCTTTGTATTTTTATATAATATGGTTAATAAACTAACTATATACATCCAAGCGACCCCCAAGTGGTCCATTAATGATGAACCTATCATGATATAAGTCTCTTGGAAGAACCTTAGATTTTTAGGAATTTAATATCAATTAATAATATAATATTTGTTTTAAGAACTCTTTTATGTCAATTTTGACACTATTCAATAGTTGATTTTTGTGAAACTCATAACAGATTGATTACTTCTAACAAAGTCGATTAAATCAATTCTAATATATCTTATTATCCTAGAAAATTAGTTTAATTCATTAAAAGTTTCATATTATATTTTTTTGGGTATTTATAATATCAATTATTTTAATTTTTCACTATTATAGTAATTACTGCATCATCATTGTGTCATAAATAAAATAAATTATTTAATGTCTAAAAATTATAAATAAAATATCATTATGTAGGAAATCGTTTTATCTTTCTAATAAATATTTATAATCTAAAATCCAACATATATAACCCTATGTAACAATTGTTTTTCTAAAAGATATATGCTTGTGTCATTTTTGTATTCATTTTAACTTAATTAAAATAAAGTGTCATTATCACTTACAAGTGGATCCATGGGGTCCCAAATTCGACCCAAAGATGCCCATGGTCGACCATGTATCAACCAATAGGGTTAAGACACGTTTTAGGGTAATTTAGTATTATTATAATATTATTTTTTTAACCCTTATTTACCGGATTTACCCTTAACCATGGTAAATAAAATATTTACCGCAGTAATTATTCAAAATGTCTAAAAATAAAAGTTACCTATTTACACAATTTGAACATACTGATTCCAAATTTGGAATCCATTTTCCTAAATTCTAAACACAGAAGTGGCAGAAATTAATTTAAAATTAATTCCCGCTGTCAAAACAAAAAGCGTGTTTTTAAGAGATAATAACTATCAAAAGATTGACACTTGTTTATGTTCGGTTTAATTGTAAAATTATGTCCAATGACCAAAATTATATTAAATGGTAAAAATATATTCTAAATATACTTTAAAACCACTAAAATTCATAATTTATCACTATTAATTATTTTGATTAAAAAAGTTGTTTTTAATTAAAATTTAGTAATTTTCACTATTCATCAAAATATGAAAGTTATCCGAAATGTACCAAAATTTCACCTTAGGCTAAATTCGATATTCCGAATCCAAAGATGAAGTCCATTTTAAAATATAAAATATATATAATTTTAAAAAGTAGGTATTACTATTCATAACGGCTAGTTTGATTGGTTGTGGTGTGTGTTAAAACTCAAGGTTGCGTACAACACACACTACTGTATTATTCAAAGAAAGTGTACCGTGGAAGCTTGGGATGTTTCATTTTAAATTTTTGATGTCCCCATTTAGTCAAAAAGTTTAAAATATTGTATTTAAAAATGGTTCACTATTAAAAGTTGATAAAAGTGCAATACTGAAAATGAAATTGTTCTTGCATTATATCTAAGAAACTCATAATATGGATTCTAAAATTATAAGGATTATATAAAGTTTAAAATTTAGATAATACTATTCATAACCTCTTTTGAATGGATTTTTTTTTGTAAGTCATGGTGTGATTGAAATCAGTGTTGCGTGTAGTGCAAGTTATTGATTTATTTTGAAGAAATAACACACTATGAAATCTTGGGGTGTTACACCTTTTCCATCGTTTCCTCTACTAGTTCTGGGCCTACAAGTTCTCTTTCACCAACGTCATCCCAAAAGGTTGGTGTACGACATCTATTTCCGTATAACGCTTCATATGGTGCCATCTGAATACTCTAATGGAAGCTATTGTTATAGGAAAATTCTACCAGAGGTAAATATTGATCCCACATACCCTGAAAGTCAAGTGAGAAAGATCTCAACATGTCTTCTAAGGTTTGAATAGTCCGTTCTGATTGTCCGTCTGTCTGAGGGTGGTAAGCAGTGCTCAAATGAAGTTCAGTATCTAGGGATTTCTGAAGACTTTTCCAGAATCATGAAGTAAAATGGGGATCATGATCAGAAACAACTGATAGGGGTACTCCATGAAGTCTCACAACTTCATTAATATATAGTCTTGATAGACGTTCCATGGGTACATCTTCTCTTATAGAAAGAAAATGTGCTGACTTGGTAAGACGATCAACAATAACCCATATTGCATCGTTCCTTCTAGGATTCTTTGGTAGCCCCATGACAACGTCCATCATAATATTGTCCCATTTCCACTCCGGTATGGGAAGAGGTTGCATGACTCCTCCAGGCTGTTGCCTTCCAGCTTTCACTTGTTGACAAACCATACATCTTGACACAAAATCAGCAATCTCCCTCTTCATGTTGTCCCACCAAAAATGTTCCTTCAAATCTCTATACATTTTGGTGCTCCCAGGGTGTATAGAGAAATTGGAACTATGAGCATCATCCAGCAATTCCATTTTTAGATTAGGTATATCAGGAACACAAAGCCTCTTCCCAAATTTCAAAATTCCATCTTCATACACAAAATCTCTCAGTATCCCATCATTCATAGCTTTAATCTTCTTTTGAAATTCTTCATCATCGGTCTGAGAACTCTTAATTATTTCTAGTAAAGATGGTTTGGAAACCATTAGAAAAAGAATTGATGTTTCGCCTTCCCTGGTTATTCCCATGTCCATCTTCACTAGATCCATGAAAATTTTATCCCTTTCAATTCTCATATTATTCAAAACTCCATGGTCTTTTCTGCTCAAAGCATCTTCCACCCAGTTTTCCTTCCCTGGGTGGTATTGTATCGTGCAATCATAATCCTTGAGTAATTCAAGCCATCTCCTTTTCCTCATGTTGAGTTCTTTTTGTGAGAAAATATACTCCAAACTCTTGTGATCAGTATAAATCTCAAATTTTTCACCATAGAGGTAGTGCCTCCATATCTTCAAAGAAAATATCACAGCTTCTAACTCGAGATCATGAGTAGGATAGTTTTGTTCATGAATTTTCAACTGTTGTGATACATAGTAAATAACCCTATCATTCTGCATAAGGACACAACCAAGTCCTTTCTTCGATGCATCACTATAAATAACGAACCCATCATTCCTCGATGGTAGAGTCAATATAGGAGAATTGACTAATCTTCTCTTCAGTTCTTCAAAACATTATTCACACTCTTTTTTCCAAAAAAATTTAACCCCTTTACATGTGAGCTTCGTTAATGGGTTATCCAATCGGGAAAAATTCTGGACGAATCGTCGAAAATAACCTGCTAGACCAATAAAACTACGTACCTCAGTTATACTCGTAGGTGCTGGCCATTCTTGGATTGCCTTGGTCTTAGAAGGATCAACAGAGATTCCATCTTTAGAGACAATATGGCCATGAAAAGAAATCTCATGAAGCCAGAACTCACACTTGCTAAACTTCCCATATAATTTATGTCTTCTCAGAGTCCTCAGGATAATGCGCAAGTGATTTTCAGGATCTTCATAGCCTTTGGAGTATACAAAGATATCATCAACAAATACCACCACAAATTCATCAAGATACTCCTTGAAAACTCTATTCATAAGATCCAAGAATACAGAGGGTGCATTAGTCAAACCAAAAGTCATTATAGTAAACTCGTAATGCCCATACCTGGTTCGAAATGCTGTCTTCGGAATGTCTTCATTCTTCACACAAAACTGATGGTATCCAGATCGAAGGTCAATCTTTGAAAAGTATTGAGCTTCATGCAGTTGGTCAAATAAATCATCAATGCAAGGTAGGAGATACTTTTTCTTTATCGTTATAGCATTGATCTCCCTGTAGTCGATACATAACCTCATAGATCCATATTTCTTTTTAACAAAAAGAGCAGGGGCTCCCCATGGAGAAACACTAGGGCGAATAAATCCTTTATTACTCAATTCCTCTAGTTGTTTATTTAGTTCAACTAACTCTACAGTGGCCATTCTATAAGGGGTCTTCGATATAGGCCTTGATCCATGAATTAAATCAATGGAAAACTCAACTTCTCGTTCTGGAGGATATCCAGGTAAATCTTCCAGAAATACGTCTACAAATTCATTCACAACAGGTACATCCTCTATTTGAACATTCCTTTCCTCACCCACAGTTATTTCATTCTCTTCCTCCCCAATAATTGAATTTAGTTGATCTACTAGGGGTGGATCTAAATAAAAATTAGGTGGTGACGATTCTGCTCTAAAGATAAGGTGTTCCTTATCATTATCATCAAGAATCGTAGCCTCTTTCTTCTTACAATAAATCTTTGCATCATAGTCCGAAATCCAGTCTATACCGAGGATTATATCAAACTCAATCATAGGTATGATGATGAGATCTGCATATAAAGAACATTTATGTGCTCTAATGGGGACTGATTCATAAAAATTTGTTGCAATGATACTTCCCTTAGGAGTTTTAACAGATAACTCCCTTGTTAAATCAAATTTGAAATATCTAATTTACTTAGCAAACTCGGAAGATATGAAACATTGCGATGATCCAGAATCAAATAATGCATTTTCTAAACTTGAAGAAACCATTAAATTACCTGCCACCACGTCTTTCAGAGCTTCTACCTCAGTGGTAGTGATAAGATAAGCTTATCCTTGATCCCTTGGCCTTTTCTGAGGTAAGTTCTCCTGATGCTTAGGACATTCATTTGCATAATGCCCCATCTCCCTGCAATTATAGCACTAAACATTGGTAGCTTCCTTATTCCCTTTGCAATCACGAGCTTGGTGGCCTTTTTCACCACATTTGTAACAGACGCTCATTCCCTTCAAGAAAGTATCAGGGTGTTTCTTCCCACATTTACCACAGGATGGATATTCAACCTTTCCTTTCTTCCCCTTATTTCCATTCCCAGATTGATCAGCAGGCCTCTTCTTCTCTTTCTTTGCTTTAAAGTCATAAGACTTAGAGAATTCCTTTTCGGTCTTGATAGCACATGAGACAATGTCTTTGTACGATGAAAAGGATTGTGAGACTAATGCTCGATGGAGAAATGGTTTTAACCCATAAAAGAAACGATCAATCATAATTCTTGGGTTACGTATATAATCACCAGAATACCTTGATAATCTTGTAATGTTACCTCATACTTTGTGACATTCTCATCCTCCTTCTGTCTCAGACTCAGAAATTGCCTTTCCATATCTGCTCGATGGTCACGAGGAAAGTATTTTTCTAAAAACAGATCTTTGAACTCCCTCCATTCCATATTTGATACTTCATCATCTTCCTTCATATTTTGCATCAATGACCACCACTGCTCAGCTTCTCCAGTGAGGCGGTAAAATGCCATGATAACTTTTTCCCTTTCACTACTCCCCAAAGCCTGAAATATTTTCTCAAGGGAAAATATCCATTGCTCAGCTACTAAGGGATTTGTACTCCCATTTAACGTTGGTGGTTTTTGCCTCATGAATCGATCTAACATTGATCCTCCACGCTGCAGATCAGGGTTCTCCATACGGGTAAGGTTATTATTCATAACCTGAGTGAGTTTTCTCAGTATGGTGATTAGCTGATCGGCACCAGTTGCATCACCAACTCCACTATAATTATCTTGAGTAGGAGGGAAATCCCTACATGGAGTGCGTGCATTGATATAGTTTCCATTTATTCCACTAGGCGCCATTTCTAAACAATGGCATAAACTAGATCAATTTATGAATCAAAATACATAATTCCATACTTATAAAACACTTAACATAAATTGAACTATTTATGTATATAATCCATATTCATAAAAATGTTTTCTTTGAGGAATTATATACTCATAAACCCTTCATAATGATTTTTAAAGAAAATGAGAGTTATCCTAAGCATATCCCCCAGGAGTGTCGTAACCAAAGGTGCAGCAAGGCCCGTTGTCGTGCACCAGTTCCCGTTCGAGTCTAGCTCAAAGCGGTGTTTTCAAGTTTTACCCCTAGGTATATTTGTGCCAGAGCCGCCTCTACCTGCTCGTATCCAGACAGGGATCTATTGCTCGGAAAACTCACAAAATCTCTACAATACCAAAATTCTAGGATGTTCTTCTATACTAATCCTCAAAGTTCATCTTAGGTCTACGTTCTCTAATCAGAGTTTATCTAAATCTAGCTTCTAAGGTTTGTACTAAACATCTTCTGATACCAACAGTAACGCCCTAACCCCAGTTACCTAGAGTCGGTGCATTATTACATAACATTGGCATGATCACAAGAAAGATCAAATCTCGAAAGACCGATTGGTTTAGTAGCCTTGGAAACAGTAGATATATTCATAAAGTTTTACATTACATAATAAAGTGAAAAACTACTAAAACAACATAGTCTCTATATTCCACACTCATATACCCACATAAAATCCCTGTAGGTCATTCATAACATACGTCTTCACATCCTGGGAAAAATAAAACATAGAAAATGGGTGAGCTCAAATGCCAAGTAAGGATAACAATATAGTGGAAACTTTCAAAAATAAGCATAAACATTTAAGGAAATGCATTACTCAAACAAAAGCCTTTTAAACTTGAACTTCAACATAGTATGGAAAAAGTAAAATGAAATAATTACATTTACTTATTCACATGGATATTCTATTAATCTAATAATCACATGCAATATCAATAACCACTTTCATAATGATGGAATGCATAATGCCAGACTATCATAACCACATAGCCAAGGCCTGGTGCCAAGACTACAAATAAGATTTTTCCAAGACCTTGTGAAAAGAAACTAGTTTGTCTCATTAGACCTACCGATGCATCTAGGAGCTATAGCGGGCTCCACCTGTCACGTATTAAGTCCAATTCATTCCCATATGAAAAGGTTTAAACATAACATAAACATTCGTATTAAAACTAGCATACGAAATGTCAATACTTTCACCATAAACCATGAATGGTATAAAAATAGCACATCCACAGTCAAATATATCACAAAACCTTCAATACAACATAGAGGTTTTGTATCATAATAAATCAACTTCACATAAGCGTAAAATCCAACAAAGTTTGTTGACATAGAAGAAATCAAAACTCTTTTTAGAGAAAAATCAGTGTTTATTTTGAAATCATTTAAGAGCCATATAAAATAAAACATTTTCTTTGAAAATATTCTTATAATCTTGTAAGGGAAGCTTTTATGATTTTATAATGGTGGAAAATAGCCTCACCCACCGTATAAGTTAAAAAAACATTCTTACTTTAATTCTGTCGAAAAGGTTAAAAAGGACCTTATTTTGAAAACGATGGAAATATTCCTTTATAAACCAGTTATAAAAGTCAAAAAGGGTATAGATGACTTTAACTCATATTATAGTAAATAGTAAAAATGTTTTGAAATTTATTTTTAAGAAACATGGATGTGGATGATAAAGAGATCCCAGTAGATTATTACGTATAAACAACCTCGGATAATGAAGAGATTGTGAAATAACCCTTACCTTGTACTTTTCCTTGGTTGGGGTAGGTTAACATCCTGTATAATAGTGAAATAATTGTTATTAAATTATACAAGAATCATATACATTAATATTATATCATATATCATCTTTTAACATTGCTTTGTTAATAATATCATAGTATTATTGTTGTTTCGGGTGTTAATTTACTTGTTTTCTTTTATATGTTTTGTTACGTAAGACATGTTTGTAATGGATAGGTTGTATCTTAATCATATATAGAATGATATAAAGTCCATTTATACTATTATTAACCATCAAATGAGACTTATACTTGAATGGATACGATGGAGAATGAATCTCATCGCGTTCGTGGAGACGGTAGTCCTTACGTACGCACGAGCGACAATATCATTATTTTGATATTAAAATAATATATAAATGGATGTTATATCATATATAAAGAATCATTAACATGTTATATTTATTATTTACATGAGTTACACATCATTATTATACCCATCCAAATAATAATATATTGAATAGAAATTACACAACGACGTGGAGACGGTAAGCCGTACGTACGCACGTATGGTGACATGTTATTCAAATGGTGGATAGAATACTGATTATGGTTGTACCATATTTATAATAACATCACAGTATATATATATATGATATTGGAGTTATTATTTTACAATGGTAACAACAAAGGAAGAAGAAGTGGAAGAAGAAAGGAACTTGGAAAAGGGTGGTGAAATCATTACCTCTTCTTCGGGTTCTTCCTTTTGATGTGATCGAAAGGGCTCCTTAGGTTGGCTTTCTGATCAAACTAAGGCCTCTAGGTTGTATTGAGGGAAGTTGGGAGAGTATTTGGGCAGATTTTGGCCGAACCAAAAGGCTTTGAAGGTGTGATGAAATGAGAAGGAGGAGTGCCCTTTTATAAGAGGGGTGAGGGGCACCTTTGGAAAAGCAAGAAATATTAATTTATAATAAATTCATATTCAGTTTCTAATGGCTCCAAAGTTGATTGTTTAAATTTTAATATGGTTATGGGTCGAAAACCACTCATCCAATATAATTTAGACAGGTTTGGGTACTTATATTAACCTTATCTTTAAGTATTAACTCTTAGTTAATTAGTTTCACTTTTACAATGTCTCTTTGTATTTTTATATAATATGGTCAATAAACATACTATATACATCAAAGAGACCCCCAAGTGGTCCAGTAATGATAAAAATATCATGATATAAGTCTCTTGGCCGAACCTTAGATTTTTAGGAATTTAATATCACTTAATAATATAATATTTGTTTTAAAAACTCTTTTATATCAATTTTGACACTATTCAATAGTTGATTTTTGTGAAACTCATAACAGAATGATTACTTAGAAAAAATTTAATTAAATCATTTCTAACATGTCATATTAACTTATAAAATTATTTTAATTCATAAAAAGTCTCAAATTCTATTTATTTTTGTATTTATAATATGAATTATTTTAATTTTTCACTATTATGGTATTTAATGCATCATCATTGTGTCATAAATAAATTAACTTATTTAATCTCTAAAAATTATAAATAAAATATCATTATGTATTAAATCTTTTTATATTTCTAAAGAATATTTATAGTCGAATATCCAACATATATAACCCAATGTAAAATTTTTTTTTTCTAAAAGATATATGCCTCTGTCATTTTTGTATTCATTTTAACTTAATTAAAATAAAGTGTCTCTATCACCTACAAGTGGCTCTATGGGGTCCCAAAATCGACCCCAAGATTCCTATGGTCGAACATGTATCAACCAATAAGGTTAGGACACGTTTTAGGGTAATTTAATATTATTATAATATTATTTTTTAACCCTTATTTACCGGATTTACCATTAACCATGGTAAATAAAATATTTATGGCAGTAATTATTAAAAATGTCTAAAAATAAATGTTAACTATTTACACAATTTGAACCTCCTGATTCCAAATATGGAATCCATTTTTCCAAATTAAAAACATAGAAGTTGCATAAATTAATTTAAAATTAATTCCCGTTGTTGAAACAAAAAGCGTGTTTTTAAGAGAAAATAAATATCAAAAGATTGGCACTTGTTTTTGTCCGGTTTAATTTTAAATTATGTCCAATGACCAACATTGTATTAAATGGTAAAAATATATTCTAAATATACTTTAAAACCTCTCAAATTCATAATTTTTCACTATTAATTATTTTGATTAAAAAAGTTGTTTTTAATTAAAATTTAGTAATTTTCACTATTCATCAAAATATTAAAGTTATCCGAAAAGTACCAAAATTTCACCTTAGGATAAATTCGATATTCTGAATCCAAAAATGAAGTCCATTTTGAAATATAAAATATATATAATTTCAAAAATAAGGTATTACTATTCCTAACAGCTAGTTTGATTGGTTATGGTGTGTTATAACTCGGTGTTGCATTCAACACACGCTATCACATTATTCAAAGAGAAGTGTACCGTAGAAGCTTGGGGTGTTACAAGGTATTTATAAACATGGAAATAAATTTATGGAACACACCCAAGGGGTGGTTTAATCAATTTTAAAAGACGTTTCCTAAGAATATAATCCAAATCACCTCAAGAGGTGGTCCAAGATGATTTTGTTGACTCCAACCATGTAATAAGGTACTTGGTCATTCCCCAAGCATTTAATTAAATTAAATACATATTTTTTATGTGACACACAGATTCTATGGAGCACGGTACAATGATTTATGTTATAAATGGCTTGAATTTTCCTGTAAAGAATTTATACCACATAACTTATGGCTAGGATTATTCACTATACAATATCAATATTTTATTTGAGACGAATCAAGATAAATCAAAGAAATAGTCAAACACCTTGAAAATAGTGTAAAATATATCACGTTGAAATTACACTCAACGGAGAAAAAACTAGAAATGTGGGCATTGGAATCGTAGACTCAATGAGGGGATTCCAACGTAGAATATGGTGATTGATTATAAGTCCAAATGAGGGAGATCTTTCCAGGGAGGTTGAAATGAAGGAGAATCATGTGTAGGGAATTCTTTGATGAATAGGGGGGAATGGGGTAAATCCATTTTATGGTCATTGTGTAAAATTGTTAATTTTCCCCTTCTAATGTGGTTCAGGGTTAGGGCACATGGTTTAAAAAACTGTGTGATATCTGTATTTCTCACACAACATAAGATACATACCCAACACATTTAAACCACATGGTTTGATCTAACCATGCACCAATTGTTTGGTGATACTAGTTAAATGGAACTAACTATTCATGTTTGGTGTAAAATTTTGAAAATACTGTGTAGCATATGTACCCACCTTTATAATTAATAATAGATATTTTTCATGGTCATTCACCCCACCTTTCGTGGTTTAAAAAACCATGAGACTCCCCCATTAAGGGATGCATGGTTTCTCTAGGATGGAATCATGGTTTAAAAAACTCGTTTTCCCTAGTATTTAATTAATATAAATTTATTTTATGGTTTCCAACACTCGTAAAACTCATATGAACTCTCCAGAAACCTCATAATCCATAAATCCCCATCTAAAAATGAAACCTTTATGTGTTGTAATACAAGGATTTACATTCCAAATATTAGTTTAATATTTGTATAGCTCTCCGCTATAATGTTCAAATTTCTTTTGAATTTTCATTAGTATAAAAAAAATGGATGATACATCCACTCTCTCATCATCCATGAAAATAAAATAGAAAAATTTTAGGTAAATTACAAAGTTCCACATTAATATTTCCTAATTAAGGACCCAAACCCAGATCATACCGATCTTATACTATTTTTTAAAAGTATTTAGAAAAATTTATAATATCTCAACTTAATTCTTGGATCAATGCACATTTTGTTCTATATTAATTCCATATTGAAGGTAGTAGTGTATTCAAAATTGGATCATCTTCTAACCACACTCCTCAAACAAAGCCCGTGATTTATTTGATTACATCTACATAAATTCTTGACATATGGATTTCTTCAAAACTATTACCCAAAAATGGATAAACATTTCATACTAGGAATATTTCATTATTTTCTTGTATAGAGGAAATAATCCATACGGATTTTGATGAGTCCAATTGATTATTTTGAGTTTCTCAATCCTCAATTCCTATCTTCGAGTGTTCACAAGGTATTATAATTGAGGATTTAAGTGTTTTTAGGGACCCAAGACTCTGATCATGAACATTGTACTACATATAAGTGTGGTGACATCTCTAGTTATAAATTTTAGAATATCCTTCGTTAGGATTATTCACAAAGAGTTATGGATGATAAAATTAATCCTGCATGGATTTTCGTTTCTCGTATGGGTCTTGTGTGCTGACCTATTTAATTTTATTTATCTATAAGGTAATATGACATAGTATAATATCATTAGTATAATCACAAATAACTCAACCCTATCCAATATCACCTCACACAAGGTCATGTTGAATGGATTCATTTTGTGGAAAGATCATATTACATGAATTCATTCATGTATAGATTTTCCATAACATGGAATGGAAATTGAAAAATAGTATTTAATATCAATTATAATGTGTCTTAACCTATTTAATCTTATATAAAACATGGAAATACATTTATTCTAGCATATCCTATGTAAATCCTCATCTATTTCAATATAGAGTCTAAGACATGGGGTGATTCTGATGTGGTGGTGAAATTATTGTTGGGTCACTTAGTGTTGGTTCTTTCTTCATGGGATTTCACCATACGTAGTAGCTATCTAAGTTTCATAAAACTAAACAAACATTTCATGGATAATAATGTTTTGCCCATTTTACTCTGTTGCTTTGAAAGAAAAATTTGAATTCTTAAATTCATAATTGAATATCAAAATTTATCTTTAACCAAGAATCAGTGATACTCAAACTAAAAAATATATCCTCTGATCTCTATAAAAAAATTAATCTCCATACCAATTTACACAAGCTATATCATATAAAATCGGGATTTTTCATTTCATTCATTTATCTAAGACATCAATAAAAAATGGGACATATTTTATTTCAGTCATATTTAATTACTCATATGTTCGTGATTATTAGAGTACAAACTGAACTAATGGATGTGCATATCACATATCCCTCACCTTGATGGATGAGCATATCATGAATCTTCTAATCAAAAATATAATCACAGTAAATGTCACTAATATATGTAAAATCAAATAATTCTCATGTATAATGAGGTCTTAGTAGGTATAATCATCATAGAAGAGGAAATAATCATCTTGATTAAACTCAACTGATGACATGATCAATAAAATACCCAAACACCCCTAATTATCATATCATGATGGGTAGAATAATAAAATTACCAATGTATAAAGTATCTCAAGCTAGGTATCTTTTATAACCTCTATAATGGGGGTAACACAAATATGAATCACAAATTCTAATTAACTCCATGTGGTGTACTTTATGGGCTGGCCAACACACAAATGTCATTCTGTATCTCTGGAATATATTTCATATCATGATAAAATAATATTACTCATGATAAAATTAATATTCCATCACAACATATAAAAATCCATGTTGTCAATTAGTCAAGTCTATATCAAATCCATACTTGGAGAGGTTAATTTTCATTTCACTTCTTGTGTTAGATAGAGTTGGAGAATCCTTATGCATTACATGATGCATTTTATATTCTGGGAATCATTTAAGAATTATAATAAAACCATAAATAATAACTATTCACCTAAATAATATGAAATATTTCCAAAATTCCTTATATTTGTTTCATTTTTTGGATTTCTAAACTCATTACATTTCAATGTAATTACTGTTACATCTCTATGTAACCATCTGATAAATCTATCCCACTAAAAATTTGTAATGTGTAATATATATGGGGAAAGTATGTTTAAATAATATTGATACAAATGAATCATATTACAAATGTTTAAATATTTGAGAAAATATTAGAATTATTTTAATTTATAATTTCTAATTTTATGGTGTTAAATAAATTATTGTTTACTTAAAATTATTTCTATGTTTATCACCATTATCATGGACCAATTTTATTCAAAGTTTTTCCTTTAACATCATTTTGATAAAAAATAAGACTCTTTATATTATTTTATTACCAACATAATATAAATTATGTTTGGATATTACGTAAAATTAACATTAAATTTTGACCAGTATAGTGTTTTATTTTTTACATTTTAACTTCTCAAATTCTTAACATACCCCCAAAATTCACATAGAAAATATATTCTTTACATAGTATCATGCTAAGATAAAAAATTAGTTTATGTTTAGGAAATAAAATTTATTTTATTTTAGTGTTCAATTTTATAAAATAAAATATTAACCACCATATCACAAATGAGTTAAATATTTTTGATGTAATATTGTAAAACTAAGACTTTTATTCTTTAAAATATATCACCAATGAGTGGTGAAATATATATTATTCATATTTAAAAAATATATTAGTTAAACCCTTTAAAATTAGTTAAAAAATGTATATCCTTGTCTCTTTTAAAAATAACTTATCCAGTTGGGTCAAACATAACTTTATTTTATTATTTATCAAACAACCATTATTTATAAATATATATTAACATATAAGAGAAAACAATTTGAAAATGAATAATCTTTATTATTTGTCTTTTAAAGTAATCCTTTCATCCAACGTATTGATGTGGAAACCCCTTTATCCATCAATTAAATTAATTCTATAAGATCTATCAATAAAATATTTATAAATTATGAACTCCTATAAATTTATAACACTTTTCAAATATACATTTAGAAACATACTTCCATTAAAATTTATATGCATTGATCTCTATAACATAACAATATATGTTTAATATTCATTTGGATTCTTCTGAAGCTTTAGGTATTTAGATAAATTTCTCCTCTAAGGACCAAGATTGGAAGAATTGATGAAATTCACCTTCATATTGAGTCCTCCAATAAATTTTAAGACGTCCACTAATTATTTAATTAATTATTTGGGAATTTTCAATAGAATTTTCCTTCTTCAATTTTGAACATTTAATATCTTGTATAATCAATAATACCCTTATGCCCGAACCTTCCATGTAATGATCAATTTCTACTAATAGATTTAGGACATAAGTTAATCTTTTATTTAACACGTCAATGTTATAATTCATAATAAAATATCAAAACCATTTTCGTAGTGATTAAAAAATGAATTATTTACCAAGATCAAGTCTTAAAGGTCACCCCACTCTATCCATGTCATTGGAATACTTATTCGTATTAGAAAAATGAGAGGATATAAAAATTCATGTAGATCTATTGCATCTAAATAATTCCATTGAAACCTAACACCTGTCATTCCTAGCCAATTACCTATAAGAACATGTTTTTTAGGTATGTCTCTCTATGTGTTTTGTATTGTACCTGTTTTATTTGAGTTTTTATTATACTTTTAACCTTGTTAGTTGAGTCCTTTTTAGGATGAAGATCATTTTATAGGGAATATTTACTATATTTTACAGATGTATATTTGTTTGAATTAATTGTTTTGGTAAATAAACATTTCAAAAGGTATTATTAGTTTTCTCTGTGAGATTGTAAGTATTTAGAGGTGGCTCAGTATTTTCTATATTAATAGGTATGAGAGATTTATATAAGAAATTTACAAACCATGAACATATTATACGATGTGTAAATGTTTATAGGAAGATTTCATGAACTGGTTAAATTCCATTATCATACTACATGAAATGTAAATGTTTCTAGGAAGGAATCATGGACTGGTTTAGGAAGTGAATTGGTTACAGATAGTGAATCAATTACATTACTTGAAATGGTTGATCGGGGTTATTTTTATATTAGGAGCCACAATTTTTTAATATAACTCGAAATTTTATAAATAAAAAATGTGAAATGATTGCACAATGTCACTGTCTCATTGTTTTAAATATATGATATATCTTTTATTAATTATCCAATAGTGTGTATCCCTTCTCTCTCAAACCAAAGATAATCTCGGGTAATTTTGGTTGGATTTCTCCACTTATAAACATCTCAAATAATCTTCTCATCCCCGAGGAGTTATTTTACTTATATTTCTTACTCTCTTCCTCTTATTCTCTAATTTAGTGGTGTAATCACCTTACCACAGTTGTTTTTGGTACTGATATTGATCTTGTGTGATCTTGATTTTATTTTTGATCACTAGTGCTTCCATACTTTGTTGGTTTTAGATATTGGAATCATTATATGATCACTAGATAAAGGTATGTTTTCTAGGGATAAACTCTGTGGTATGTTACTAATTGTTTAAGTGTGTGAAATATTGTTTGATTACACCAAAATAATATTTGAATTAATTAAATGATTAATAAAAATGGTAAATAAAATTTAGGATTTCTCCATTGAACCCTTTGGACCCAAAAACATTGATAACTGGCTTGTCGTTACTAGTAGGGTGAGCCTACCCATGATTAATAAATATAAAGTTGATAACCTAATTACATGGTTTAGCATGACATTAAATATCAAGTGTTTTATTATTATTGATTCCCATAAGAAAATGGATTAAGTTTTTATTAAAAAGTATGATGATGATTTGATATAAATGGTGGTGAAAACTATCATGGAAATAGTTTAAGATATAGTTTAATTAATGAATGTGTAATTAAATGAAAAATGGTCATTTATAGTTGTAACAATTGCGACTTAGCAGATGATGTTTTAGTATTGTATTATTACCATTATTTCTTATGTTATTATTGATACTAAAATTATTCAATAAAGGCATTTTACTGTATGTTGTAATGCTTATAGAATTCAACCCAATTATATTGTAATACTTCTAGGGTTTGACTCAGTTATGTTGTAATGCTTATACGATGTCAACCGATTAGGCTGAAATGAATATATAAATGGAGTGTCCTATTAATGTTTCAACTCTTATAGAGATTTTCCTTATTATAATAAAACTCCTATATAGATGGTTTTTATTTGTTCTGTTTATTATTCCATGGACTGGTGGTTGTAGTAGTCATGGTTCTGCTAAATTCTCTAAGATATTCTAGCATGGTGATAAAGTAGATTGATTATTGTGTTATATAAAGTTGATCAATTAATATATCTATTTTCTATTTATTTCATGGACTTGTTCTCATGATAGTTTTTCTTATACACAAGGATTTTGTACTATTGATTTTCAGTAAAAACCAATTTAACACACATTTGGTACCTGATAAGATTGCATGGATGTAGGTTTGGACTAGGGAAAAGGACATTGTTGTTGATTTTTTATTGTTGGATGGATTGTAGCTTTGAGATGGGACTGACATGGGGTATAGGTCTAAATTGATTTGAGTTTTTTTGTACCAAAAAATTCATTTCTCATTATTACATTTAGTTTTAGAATTAGAAACATTCCATCCCCACATTATGTGAGTTATTATTTGATTTACATGGTTCTTCCTTTACCTTCCAATTGTATGATGTATTGCTTTCTCTATTTCCATCTATAGGATATTTATTGTTATTTTTTATTTTTGATGAATTTTAACTATATACCAGGGTGTATAGTATTCCCACTACATCTTTACACCCTCATTATTAGTTTTTAGCCTCTATTATTCAAGGAGGAATTCTTGAGGTCCAAAAACCAACATAATTTCGCTACGTGAGAGAGTGCATGCTCAGGGATGTCAAGAAGTGGTATCAAAGTATAAGGTTATTCTTTTCTACTTATTTACTATTTTGGAAAGGTATAAATGATACTAGTATGTGTTAGGACTTTGTGATGAATTTTTTTAGGGGATTAGTTGGCCCATGTATGGGGGAAGATTATATTTTCTAGCGATAGGATTTTTGTTTTTGATGTTCACTTATTATGATTGATATTATTTTACCTTTGTTGATTCAAATGTTATGGGATGTTATTACATCTAGAGATATATACTCATGGAGAATTTTGGTTCATGATGAGTATGCATGAATCATGATTTGCACATAAGGATATATATTGACATGCACTGTTCATGATAGGAAAATATTTCTTTCATGTGATATATTTTCCTATATGATATATGAAATTAGATACTTGTTATAACTAATAAAGGAAAATAAAAGAACTATTTTTTCATGATTATTCACTTGTTAATCCACTTATAGGGAGACCATGAGGTTGTGGTTCTCTTTTTTTCAAATATTTAGGATGATCTTGTTATTATGATGTGTTGTAAGGAGTGTTTTTATTATAGAGATAAAGAATCCTCATCATCATTGAATATAGTTTTAGGAGAGTATCAATATACATGATCCTAATGAATATGAACCAAATATTTCTGTAGATCATAGGGATCAGATTGATTTTCACCTTCACGATAGCTTCATGAGGGTCATGTGATCCATACAGATAGTGATTTATCACACAATTCCTTTGATCACTGATCTAATGAATGATTTTCCGCTTCAACATATGCCCACATTCTCTGAGGACGGAGGTCACTAGGTAGTTGAGTTTTATATTTATTTACTCCAAACAATGATCTAAAACCTTCAGATACCTGGGGATAAGATGTTCATTCCTATTTCAAACATTCTTTATGGATATTCCAAACATTGGTGGGACATTCCAGAAAATGATAGGTGCAAGAGTAGTGATCCATGAAAGACATTGAGGAAAATATAATGAGAATTTCATATCTTTAAACATTTAGGGATGAGAAGGGTCAAGTGTTATTTCACCTAACAGAAGAGTGTATGTTAGTGATGGAGTATCTTAGAAATTTTATTGACTCACAATAGTGCATGCCATCTTTAATATATGACGATATTTCCAGGGAGGAAATGTTTATGATGGTATTTTCAATAGGATCGGGTCCTATGTGAAAATCTTTCACTTGAGTAGATTTTTGTACATGATTAATCAAGATCCCATCACGGAGGGAAATATGAGAGAGGCCTTGATCATCATCCATGATGTTTAATTAAGGTGAACTGGGAGCTATTTTTCTGGAAGAAATAATAACCACTATGGCAGTTATTTCCAAGGCAATAGTGGGAATAGTATCTAGGGTAGTGGAAAACCTTATCAGAACTGTTTTATGTTGCAGTTTTATTAGTGTGGAATGTTTATCTACAAGAAGACTTAGTGTTAATACCCAACAATGGAGTGCTATAATTGTGTTATTATAGGTCACCTATAGAGGTTTTTTATGGTAATGTTGTAGCAGAGCGGTGTAAGGGGTACAAGAATGGTACCAGAGTCTAGGAAATACTCAGCAACCCCATAGTGGGCTGGAAGCAGGTATTTCATTGGACTTACAGTTTAATATAGGTGGAATGGTAACATATTTTAGGAGTAATAGAACTATGTAGACAGAGTAGTATAGGAGTATTTGATTGTATTCTTGGGTAGATGGGAAAGTCGACTGAACACTATACATTCAAATCTAGCTACTTTGGATATAAGACCTCCTACCATCATATGTATGATTCATATATCATCTACCCTTGATTGTTTTTTATTTAATATAGGAGCATATAATTTCATTTTATATAATTTTATTTCAAATTTTTTTGGATTGGTTGTGTATGTCTTGGATGGAATCCTGACCATCGATATATCATTGGGAGTGCAATCCGAGAATATCAAATATTTCAAGTCTTGTTCATTAGAATTTTGTAGTTACCATTTATTTTGTGCACCATTTTGGATAGATAATATAAGCTTAAATTTGATTCATGGAATGGATTGGACAGTTCTATACTAGGATCATATCTAATATTACTAGAGGAGTGTTACTATTCTATTTCTATATGGAGTTAACTATTTTAACCATGATGAATGAGATATTTATATTGGCCTTATAGGACCAATTCAATGTAGATCAAATTGCCTCATGGATCAGATAGAACGACATTCTCTAGATGATTTTGAATTCAACATAATACTTTTTTATCAAAGTTATAATATTTTTAGTATGTATTCATTAATTATATATATGGATTATCACCTGAGAGGGAGATCAATTTTATGATCAAGTTGGTTCTATGTGAAGATCTTTTTTTTATTCAATCTTACTAGATGGAACAAGAAAGTATTCAAGAATTTAATTTTTAGTTGAATGATGTATAATTTATGGGATCCATATAGCCTCTTACATATTCATGGGATTCTATAGTTCTTTTCATTAATAAGGTTGATGATACTTTATTATTATGTGTTGATTATCAAAGATTGAACCAGATGATGGTCGATAATTGGTATCCCCTTCCATGCATTGATTATATCATTTATGACCTGAGAGGTATTAATATCTTTTCCAAGATAAAATTGATGCATTATACCACTAATTTATTGTTATACCCTAAAACATACAGCAGACTAAATTTATGAGAAGTTAGAACATGTATGAGTTCGTAGTGATGCTATTTGGTTTGATGAATACACCAGCGGTATTAACGGTCGTAATGAATCGGATCTTACATCCTTTTCTGGACCAGTTTTTGTGGTTTGTTTTCCTATAATATCATATTTTATTCTTTTTTAGTAGATGATCAATCCCAACACCTTGACATTTTCTTGGGTACATTGAGAGAACATCGAATCTATTCCATGATAACGAAATATAGTTTATGAATTTATAAAGTGCACTTATTATGTCATTTAATCTTAGAGGATGGGGTTTTAGTAGAACTAGATAAGGTTACAATTTTGGTATATTGGGTATTTCCCAATAATGACTTTGAGATACAGAGTTGTTGGGGTCTAGTGGGTTATTATCATCTTTTTATCTATGATTTGTCCCACCTGGTAGCACTGATGTCCCAGATGACCAAGAAAGGAATGAGGATTATTTAGTCAGATTCCGATGATAGAAATTTTTAGTATCAAAATAGAAGGCTGACTTCAACACCCTTCCTCACCTTACCCATTATAGATAAGGAATATACTGTATACAATGAAATATTAGGATTTCAAAGAAGTGTAGTTTTGATGTTTGAGGACCAAATTGTTTCTTATGGATCTAGATAGGTGATACCACAAGATATGAGTTATTCTACTCATGATCTGAAGGTTGAAGTGGTAATACATGACTTAGAATATTGGGGAAAATATTTTTTGGGTGAGATATTTTTGGTGTACAAGGACCAGAATATCCTTAGTTACATATTTTCTCTGTGGGACATGAACCATCATCATAGGAGTTGGGCCTTGTACCAATAGTATTTCAACTTCAAGATGGATCATACATAGAGAAAACACAATCTAGTTGGTAATTCCATAATTCAAGAGACACATACGAAGTTAGTGAAGGATTCCTACAATAATTGGTGTATGATGGAACTCTTTGAATCCATCCATCTAGATGTTAAAAAGTCCCATGGGAGAGAATCTCTCACTTTTCCATTTGTTACACCCATGTTTTTTGAACTGATTGAAGACTAAGTATTAATCCTATCTTTAGGTCTTAGATCTTAGGGAATTCTTATATAGTGGGGAGCCAATATTAATATTTTCTCTTGTTTGTGACAACTCTCTTCTTTTCCATCACTGTGTTTGGGTTCCTATGGGCTTTCATGAGGAGATGAAGAGAGGGTTTCTTTCTTCTAGGTGGGAAGTACATCCAGGGATAATAATGTTGTATCATGATATTTGTATACATTTCTTGTGATTAGGAATTAAGAGGAAGATAAAATTATTTTTGAGATATGTTTCACCAGTTTGTAGGTGGAGGACGAGAATCAGCGAACTAATGGGTTTTTTCATCCTCTTCCAATTCCTGGGTGTAAATGTGATGATTTAAATTTATATTTTTTGAGAGAATTTATAATGAAAAATAACAAAAATGATCCATTATTTTTTATCATAGATCGAATGAAAAAGGTATACCACTTCTTTCCTTTCATGGATTCCTTTAGTGTTGATGATCTGGGTAGTATTTATGTATTAATGATAGTTTAGTTTCATGCTGTTCTGAGGAGTATCACTTCTGATATAGATCATAATTTCACATCTATATTCTGGTATGGTCTTCAAAAATCTCAAGGATTGCATCTACATCTTAGAATAGACTATCATCCATAGATATATGGCCAATCTGAATAGACTATTTAGATTTTGGAGGATATTCCATGGGATTGGGTTTTGTATTTGGGTGGTTCATGGAATAATTATTTTTCACATGTGGGGTTTTCTTAAAATAAAATATTATTGGCATCGATCTATATGGAACATTTCATGGAATTGTATGAAAATCTATACTATTTATCTCTTTAGTGGTGGGATATTAGTGATTCAGTACTTGTTTGACCTATTCTTGTGTAAGAGATGTCTGGGATGGTTCAACTAACCATGGATTGGTTGGTTACCACGTATAGTAGATATAAATCTTACATTTCCCATTACAATATGACCTTTGGAGTTTGTGGGTGGTCATCATGATTTCCTTCAGGTGTCTCTTAGGTTTGGGAAACACCGTATCAAGGAAAAAGGAAATATCACAACCAGGTCTGTCAGGTCATTTGATATAGTAGAAAGGGTTACTCCATTAGTTTACCAATTGTCCCTTCCATAGTTATATAGTTCTATACATGACCTTTTTCACATGTCATTGCTTTCATGATATCATCCTAACCCTTCTCAGGTGGTTGATATTGATGGTGTAGATTATAATGTAGATTCATACATTGAGGATAATCCGATACGAATTATAGACCCCAGTGAGATGTATCTCCAGATAAAGACATTAAATTTAGATAGATTGAGGTTGTATAATGGATATCATTAAGAAAATACCTGGGATAGGGAATCTGATATGTAAGAATAGTGTCTATAATTGTTCTCCAAGACCATACAATTATTATTGGATAAGTTTAGGGATGAGTTATTATATGGTGGGGAGCTTGTATGATCCCTTGTTTTCTAGATACTCCCCCCATTTAGTTTTGTATTGATCCACTTTTAGTTAGGTTTTTATTCTTCTTTAAACCATGGTAGTGGTTCCCCTATTTTTATGATTTGGATTATTTTTTAGGCTAATATCCTATAGTTCTAGGATGTATGTTTCTTTATACTAATGAATTCTGTGTATAAACATGGAAAAATTAAGTATTAGGGTTCCCCATATGTTTTAAAGGCTTTAGAGTTGGTTTAGTATTTCTCTATAGAAACTAGTCTATAATTTATTTGCTGGAAATTTACACACCATGAATATATTACATGATGTGTAAATGATTCCAGGTAGACATCGTGAAATAGTTTAGGGTGTGATGTGGGTACATGCCATGAAAATGTTAATCAATGTGTAAATGTTTCTTGGAATACAATGTAAACTTGTCTTGGGTGTGAACTGGTTACACACCATGAACCAATTAAATGACATAAAATGGTTGGTCTGGTTTATTTTAACCTAAGGCAATGAATTTTTTTGTAGTAACTCAAAATTTTAGAAATATAAATTTTGAAATGATTTCACACCGTGAATTTTGTGGGCTTAGTGGTTTCAAATACATTTTGTGCATTATATTAATTTTTTGTGCACATGAATCCCTTCTCTCTCAAACCTAAGAGAAATATTCGGTGATTTCAGAGTGTTTTCTCTCCTTTTGGATGTCTCTAACAAGAGTCTGATACCCAATGAGATGTTTTGATTAGGTCTTACTATCTCTTATTATTTTTCTTCAATTTAGTAGTGGAATCACATGACTGTTTTTGTTTTTGTTTTTGATCTACTATGATCGGTGTTATCTTCATAATGGTCATTGCCCTATTATTTTATTGGAATTACCTATTGGAAATATTTCTTGATTTCTAGATAAAGGTAGGTGGTCAAGAACTAAACCTTATGGTATATTCCTAATTATTTAAGTATACACATTGTTGTGTGATTGCACCATCATAATATAAAAAATAATTAATATATTAATGGTGATGATAAATCATGTTTTGGATCACTCATTGGATCCCTTTGGACCCAATATTGTTGAGACATGGCTTGGGTGTACCAGTAGGGAGAGTCGAGCCTAGATTTAAAAATAATTATTTGATGGATTAAAAATATCTACTATAATGACATGAAATCATATGTGTCTCCTTGTGATAGATTCACCTTGGAAAATGTATTAATTGATTATTGAAATGGATTGTGATGATTTGATATAAATGGATGTGAAAATTGATATGGAAATGAATTAAGATATAATTTAATGAATGAATTTGTAATTGAAATAAAATGGTAATTATTATAATTAACTATTTTGAATTAGGAGATGATGTTATGATATTGTATTATTTCTATTAGGACTTCTATTTTTATTGATACTGAGATCATTATACTAATATCCTTTCCCAAATACATTAATTCTTATAGGGTTCTACTAAGTTATTCTTTAATGATTTTTGGGTTTGACCTGGTTATGATATAATTCTTATAGGTCTTGAATAGATTATGCTGAAATGGTTATATAAAGGGCTTAGCCTTCTTATTTTGTAATACTCATAGGTATTTTCTTTGTTAACATGAAATTCTTATATAGTTGTGTTTTCCCAGTTGTATGAACATGACATGGAATTGGTGTTATGGTTGGAATGGTTGTGCTATAGTCTTAGAGATATTTTTTCATGGTTCTAAATGAGGTTTATTATTTTATTATTTTATGTTGGTTAATTAAAACACCTATTTTTCTATTTATTTCATGAACATATTATTAAAATTGTTTTTTTAGAAATTGTGGTGTTGACCTACTGGGTTTTACTGATACCCTATATGGGCTTCAATTCGATAATCGAAAAGATTACATGGATGTTGGTTTGGACATGAGAAAAATACCTTACCATTTCTTATTTCTTAATGAATGAGTTACATTTTGGAGACAGGTCTAGTATGGGTTTTCGGAAATGATCCTAAAGAGTTTATTTTTATCAGCATGTTCATTTATCTATACTGATTTTAGTTTGAAATTTATATACATTCCATCCTAACATTACATGATTTATTATTTTATTTACTTGGTTTTTCCTTTACCTTTTAGTTGTAAGATATATTTTTCTAAAATTTCTATCACTCTGATATTTATTATTGTTGTTTAGTTTTGAATTATTGTAACACTATACCAAGTGTTATAGTATCCCCACAATACCCTTTAAACCTCCACTAATATTTGGTATTCTCTGGAATATGGGGAGGCACACTTGAGGTCCAATAACCATCCTTATTTTTTCATGTGAGAGATAATCAATTCAGGTTATGGTACATTCTTGATATATCCTTTTCATCTTATCTATAATCTTACATGTTTCTATATTATCATTATTTCTAGCCGAGTCTCCATTGAAAAAATCATAAGAGTGGAGGTATCTAAAAATCATTCATATTTTTTTATAATCATCCAAATTTGAATGTTGAATGACATCTCCTTTCCATTATTTGATAAGGGTTTACTTTAAAACATAAAATTTTCCATCTTTCTTAGGAAAAGTTTTTATGTTTTTATACTATTATAAAATGTAATTTTTTTCATTAAACATTTCGTTCTCCTGAATTGATCTTAAATTTATGTTTTATGGTTATCAATTCATTTATAAATAATGCAATCATTTATTGGATGAGTATCATGTTTTACATTCATTTTATAAAGAATAATATTTAATTTGTTCCCTCTAAAATGATAAAACCTTTGTATATTCAGCATAATATTAGTGATCGAAGATATATATTTCACCATGTAATGAGTCTACATCAATTATTATCTTCCAGTTAATTATTTCGAAAAGTAATTTTTATCCATGTTAGATATTACTCTTGGATTGTTGAGTACATAACAATTTATCCCAGTCCTTCATATATATATAATCAATTCCATTCTTTGTTATCCTTTATTATAGTGCTTCCAATATATATGTAACCAATGTTTTAGAGTGGTAATTTATTACCTAACAATTAGAGTTAGCCATTCCCATTATGATTTACATAAGATAATCCCTAGGCACCTTTTTTATTCACGAAACTTCTTAATTGGACGAATTTGGTAATAAGATGTGTTATATTTTGAATAAATCTAACACTTATTTTTTAAAAGCTTCTTTTAATATATTTTAATCATATATCAAGTACTCCTTTTACATTTATTCATTATTCTTATGAAATAGTTTTTAATCCTTATTCTTTCTACCAAATTGATGTGTTCAAACTATATTGATGTGTAGCTCTTTACATAACATAGAATTTTTGTTACTAAACCAAAATATAATTTCACATGTCCAAATCTATCATATTAAAATGGTGCAGAAAATTATTTCTTGTAAAAATATATAATTATAAAAAATTTACAATCCCTATAAGAGTAACAATGGATTTTCATGTAGCCAAAGAAACTTTATATAGACTAACCCTAAGCTCCTATACTAATGACTAGTATAACCTAATAAACCTCTACCCAAGGATATTTAATTGAGACAGACATTAATTCCATTATTATTTTATTACCCAATATCTATAAATTATTATTAAATTCTTAATACACTCTCATAACCTAGTATATTCAAAATTCATATTAGAATAAAACTAAACCAATTGTTACGCCTCAGGTGTTACTCCTTAATTGTGTGTATTATAGTTTATAGAACCATTTTAACTATTTGAACTAAAATATATATTGTTTCTTGATATAAAAAATTGTTTTCAGGAATAAAATTTGAAATTACAATAAATAAATAAATATTTCATAAAATTTAGAATGGGATAATCATTCATGAGAAATTAATATTTAATGAATTTATAAAAACTTTATAATTTATTCACAAATTGTGAAAATTCTATAATTAAATAAATATAAACACTCAATATTAATTTATAATGTGAATTGCAACATATTATCCATTACATGATGTTTTCTTTAATCTATGATAAATGAAATATTATCATTTTACTTTTCATATCAATTGTTTAAAAATTTTATATAGTAAAAAATAACATATTTAATATTATTCAAACATTGATAATATCAATTATCAAAAACCCTTTTGTTATGGTTTAAATAAAATTAATAAATAATGCCCTTAATTTGAACACATAAAATTTACCAATTAAATTTTTTTTTATAATTCAATATATACTCCTTTATATTTTTTCTTCTTTTTCCAATTTATAAATAAATTATAAATTATAATTATATATTTTGAATAAAAAATTTATATTCAAATTATTTTTGATTCCATATAAATTGAAAATCTATTTTAATATCGACAATAAATATTATAGAGAATTGTTTGTGAAATATTTTTAATCATTTAATTTTCAATTATAAATTTTTTATAATTTAATAATTTATAAACACTTCATAAATTAGATTAGTATCTAAAAATACCATTTCATATAATTTATAAATGAAAATAAATTATATAATTCCATTCATAATTGAAAATATAAAAAATAATAGTATTTCATCTATGTAATATTCAATGATATCTTGATATCATATCCTATAATTTATTTTTAAACCATATCATGTCTCGGATTTGAGGGACCACAATCAATGATAGATAATATGGGATATCAATCATACTTGATGATAGATAAAACTGACTTGAAATGTCAACCTTTAGTCAATATCAATGGTATTCTATGACAGGCATCGATATCGTTAAATCGATATAATTTATATTTTCAATTCATGGAATAATGTAAATCAATACCATCATAATATTTGATTCACTATATTATACGTGATGAAATAGTAAAAAATCGCATACCATAGCTTATTATTGGGACATATCATACATTATGATATGTTGAAACCGAAGGATTTTTACGTTGTCACTGACTATGAAATCCTATATCATAAGGTGTTATCGTATCATTTCTTATGATAGCACATATCATAAAACCAATCACAATGTGAAATCTATATCATTTCTTATGATATTCCATATTTTAAATCATACGGCGGTTCACTTATTTTATCAATTTGAAATTTTAAAATACTATATCTAAATTTCATTATTTAGAAAATATGTTTTGGAATCATATGACGCATGTATATATTTTATATCATTGAAATGTTTCAAAATATCAATAAAAAATTAATGAGTACAAGATAGTAAGAAAAATCAATCCCAAGATGTCAATGCAACAAATACTACAAGAAATATATTCTATACCAATAATGCTAGACAATTTTTTTTAAAACATTCTTATTGGTTCCGTATACCAATAGCTTCAAGAAAACATTGGTGTAGTTTTCTATTACAATAATGGTTTTCAAAAAATATTGGTATAATTTACCTAGTGTTATAAGATAATATGAATATCAGAATTCCCCTTTAAATGACTGAAACTTTTGATCCGGGGGATCATTTTTATTTTGTAACCAGTCTAATCCCAGATTATTAAAATATCTATGATATAAGTGAAAAAAATGATAAAAAATCATATCTAAAAATTTATTAACATATAATGAGGGTTAATAATCCAATGTCACCTTGAAATGACTATAACATGTGATTTGGATGATTTTTTGGGCTTTATGAGGTATCAACAATAAGATTATTAGGATCTCTCTGAGGTTTGGTACACATAGGGACTTTTACCCCATTTCTTGTAAAACAATATTCCTAGTAGGCCTATAAAACTGAACTTTATGTTAAGGTACCCTAAGTTTATATCGTTCAATGGAATTTAATATTTTTAATAAGGTTTTCTTATTATTTTTTGGTAGGGTCTAAATTTAATTACATGTTTTACACTCCTGTTGAAATAATGGGGTTAATGTTTTAGTTATTTTTTCCCCTTTGGGGATTTATTTCTATGATGTGTGTCATGTATTAAGGTATAACTTGGATCATATTCGTTTAAAAAGAGGGATTTCTTTTCAATTTTTTTAGAAAGTGATAATGTAATGATTTTTTGTTATGATGTGGTAATTAGATATTATAAATTCATGTTTCTTATAGTAAATGGTTTCTTATAACTCTATCTTATTATTCTTAAAGACTTCCCTAATAGTAAATTCAATGTTAAACCTTAGTGTTACTACGTAATGTCCCAACCCAACTAACCACTAGAACGGTAGATGGACCAGTGGGTCACATGGCCTCAAGTGCACCTCCCCATACAGTAGATACTACTAACTAGAAACTAGGGTCTAATTGTGGTTTTGTGGGGATAATATACCCTCAAGGTCCCCGTAGTATACTGGTAAACAAGATAAGAAATTTAATTTATAGTAATAGAATCAATTTAATGAAATTATTAAGCAGTGAAAGATAAATGAAATATCAACTAACTATAAAAGTTGAAAAAGCCAATTGAAAATAATTCATGTATTACATATGATTCTATAAGTACAAATAATGGAAATTAAAAATGTCAATACAATTTAATAAAATAGTAACTTCTCGAAAACTGGCGCAACGAGCATCTCGAGCACTAACTCATTCCTCTACTCTTGACTCCCAAGTACAAGAAAGTCAGCTCAAGAAATAGTCTATGGTCCTGCAAACATATGATCTACTCTGGTACCGATGTGAAATGTTAGCCTAAGTAGGGTGTGAGAGATGAATCATTGTAGGCCATCACCCATGGTTTCTAACCCAATCCATTCCATGTATAAAAGAAAATTAGTGTGCAGTTATGAGTAATAGTAAATAGCACTAAAATGAAAAAAATATCCCACTCAGGTTCCTAAAGGACACCTGACGGATCTACCTACTTAATCTCATGGCCCGAATAAGATGTTTTACTGGTAAATATATATATAGTTATAATTATATGTCATGAATCCAGCTAGAGTGTCATATGACCCAACTCTCAACTTGGCCTATGGCCTGGCCTGAAGGGAGTTCCCAATCCCCAAGGGCTGGAAAATAGTGCTTCGGTTTCAAAATTATATTTTCCGAATGAATTCACCAAAGATTATAAAACTAAAAAACCAACAATAATAAACGAATCCTAATCTAATAATCATAAAAAAATGAGATTAAATTTCTTTTAGAATCAATATTTACAACATTAATCATAACTCAAAATCCACTACGGTGAAAGAGAAACCACCAAATATCCCAAAAGCCTCCATGAAAATAGGGTGGCAACACCCTCAAGCCACCCCTACCATAACCTGCAACAATTGGATCATTATAATCCCTAACTGTCAATATCTCCATGACACATATTGCATTTACCTGGGTCATATATAACAAAGTCTACATACACGCAAATGTGTTTGTAGGGTGTGTTCCAAATCATGGTAGGATGCTACCCAAAATAAAGGATTCCATGCTACAACATTAGAAGATAATTTAGCATTCTCATTTATATAAAATCCATTAAATAATTATTAAGTAATCATTTAAGGAAAGACCATTTTCAAGGAAATCACTTTCAAGGAAAACCATTTCACATTAAACATTTTTCAAAATGAAATACACAAAAATACACACAAGATACAATTTATACTAACGGATGGAACCATTCCATATAATCATAATTCTACAATAGTGAACCATAGATAAATCCCTAAGGGTAGAAAGTACAAATGGAACTCTATAAACCTCATACCTCGTTGAAAAAATGTTATAACAACCATAACCCATAGAATTCGCATGCACAACCCACTAGGAGGGGATACTCCAAGGGAATAGTGGTCTATGATCATATCGCATGCTTAGTTAGTGTTATAGACTCCAATAATTCTATGTGGATCCATGATTTTCTACTTTTGAGTCAACTAGTATCATACACTAAAATAATCTATTCTTTCCACATCTAAATCACTGGATTACTAGTTCATGTTTTCCAACCGAAATATCATGGATTCCATTGTCTTCAATCCCTAATTTCACAGGCCACACAAATCACTATTTTTTACTATAATCACAAGAAAACCAATTTTTCAATAAATAGTCCAATTTTCATTTACACACAACAAAACCATTTGAAATCCCTTTTCACTACTTATATAACCCATAAAAATCCTTTTGGAACACTATAGGAAAATCACAAAATAAATAAATCCATTTTCATAGTCCAAAAACTTCAAAATCATCACATAATCCATGTTCCAATTTAAAACCATGATTTTCAACATTTACACAATTTTCACATCACATTTAAAGGTGGAACACAAAAGAAAACATACCAAAACAATTCATTTCCATTTGAAACCCCATTTTCAATACACATTCATGAATAAATCCTTCAAAAACATATTTCACCCAATAAAAGAAATTCCTAGAACACAGTTATAAATACCAAAAAAGAATATCCAAAGCATCTACAAATTTTAGAGAATGGAACCACCTACCTTTAACTTGAAACATTTTTAAAAATGATGCAAAACCTCAACCACACTACCAGAAGACCCTAACAAGGAAATATTGAACAAAAACCATCAAGATTCGACCTTAATGAATAACACTGATCCCTATATAGATCACCCAACCCACTAAATCTATGAAACCCCCAGAAATAAGAACAAAAACCCTAGAAAAGAGGATAAAATCAAGGAGTGAGAAAATTACATGGAGTTTCATATATATTTTACACCAAATACACCACAAAAATGGATGTTCAAGGGAACAAGGATGGAGGTAGGAGGAACCAAGGACTGAATTACATAAGTGGGGGAATAAAGGGGTGGATATGGGGTTAAATTTGAAAAGGGTAAAGTGGTAAATTCTCAAAATCTATTGAACTGGACACAATGTACTGTTTTTCTGCATGGTTTCCCAAACCATATAGAAACTATATAGCCCTCTCTTCTCATGAGGACCAAGTCATATAGTTATATGTGTCATTTGAAAAACCATGTGACAACCATGTAGGTTACATATAAAAAAAATGACACTTTGTCACACAGTTTCCCCTAACTGGGTGAAAACCACGCACCACCTATTTCCAAGTAAAAATATTTTTTTTTCATCCAAAAAAATTAGGAAAACTAATAAATAACCCATTAATATAATTTAAAACTAATAATACATCAAAAATGTCTCAGATGTGACAATTCTCCCCACTATGAAAACACTCCACCCCTAAAAATACATTCCATGGTTAGATCCACAAAAAAAACTCGATATTACTCCAAAAATCAAGGGAATTATTAATAACTCAATATGAGGAAAACACAATGAATCCATGAAGAAAAAAATGAGGTTGTTTCTGACATTTTCACCAGGGTGCACATCTGTATGCTGAAAACATGGAACTGTTTCCCCGCATTCCCGCTCTCTAAAGGCTGGCAGCATCTGTCACCTATTTAAGGATGTCAGCTCTTTTATTGAAACAAGATTATGAGATTTTAGTTCCTCCTTCCATGGATTTATCCTTGGAACTCGTCACCTAGTCTGGGTTTCCCTCATATACTTAAGATGTTGTGTGTGAGAATATTCCCTGTTCCATGTCTTCATGGTTAGTAGTTAATTATGTTGCTTCTATAAGGATATTCCAAGGGTTCTTGTAATGGAAGAAACCTTCGGTCGGGGGAGTAGTCACGTTGGACATCACTGGAATGTCTGGGATCTATAACACTAGTGTGTATGGGTTTTCCCACTTATAATAGGCATTATTCAGGGAGCGGAAGCCCTGGGTATCCCACATTGAATACGGGTAATTTTATACCATAGTATTGTATCTGAGGTTTTCCTTTGCTTACCATGTTTAACACATGGTATTCCATGAGTTCAATGTATAGCAGAGATGGATCAGACTGATTAGAACACTGATTGGACTGGATTAGATGGTTGTGACCCCAAGAAGAATCATTGATGATGGGGATAATGTGTTGTTAATTACCTGATTACTACTAAGAGTAGTGAGAAAGCGGGTGATGTGATCTCATTGGGATGTGGCGACCCAAGTAAGAATCAATTTGGATATATATTATTGAGAGTGGATGGAGAATTAGATTGAATTTTCATGAGGTAGATGGTGATGTTGGGATTGAGCCTAAAAGATACCACTTAAATTGTTAGGTCCACTAGGCAAGATACCCTAATAGGGGGGTGAATTAGAGTATGAAAAATTAAAAAAACTTCCCCTTTTTATTTTTTTTAGTTGTTAGACATAACACTCTTTTCTCTCTCTCCTTCCCGTTACAGAGTTTTAATTAATCTTAAATCATGCACAGGACACATAAATTTTACTTGGTCCACCCTCACTAGGTTATGTACAAGATGAATATATCGGCGATGTGTCGATGTACCAAATCCAGTATAAGTGTACTACTATTTACAAGTTCAGAGTGGACTCAATATCCCTCCAAGTTTACAACCACTCACAATATGAATGCTCACTACTCTCTCTATTGAAGAATCCTCACTGATTCTTCATAATATCCACTAATAGTTTGTAGACATGTAGGTCTCTTCATTATCTATAATGAAGTTTTCATCCTTAACTATTAATAGATGCTCTATTGTCATCTCAATTTCAGCCACATATGAATCTCTCTTTGCACCGGGTGTACCCGGAAACCTCAAATCTTTCACGAAACCCTTACTGCATCTTGTGTGCAACATTAATTCCTTGTGTGCAAGATTCCACTTTTGTCGTGAAACATCCTTTTCACACAACTTCAATCTTTCGCAAAACTCAAATCTTATGTGAAACATTCTTAGCTTGCGCGATACTCAAAATCTTTCACGCAACTCACATTATGCAAAATTATTATGCGATCTGGTTCTTAGATTTTCTCTGAGTGTTGAGGTATGTCTAATGAGTGGGTCACTTCTTATTTATAGGCATTCTTGACCCATGCATGGAAGATTCGACTTTTGTCGCGACAGTTCTTCTTCGAGCACGCAAAACCCCGTTTGACAGCGCATTGGGCGTGAAATCATTTTTCATGCAACCTCATCTTTCATGCCCATTTCCAAATCATTAGCGCACATCATGCCTTTTCCATTTTTCAATGTTCAGTTCCTAAAACCTATCTTCTGTGTAAGATTCATTCACAAAAATCCATCTTTCGTACACATCTTCAAATCTTTCACGTGCAACAAGCCTTTTCCATTTTTCCATGTTTTGTTCCTGAAACATGCCTTGTGATCAAGTTTCCAAACCACTATAGATGTTGTGCACAACATCTTTTTCCAAAAACATGTTCCCCATTTTCCAATTTTAGGCCCAAAAAATTGCCATACACTAGAAAACAGCACCACCTTAGATATGTTCATTTTGTACCACCTCCAGATCGTCCATTCCTTTTTCATAGTTCTTTTTCAACACCAGTTGTAAACAATATCTATGGAACTCGAAAAATCACCATGTAAACCCCCTTGGTCAAAAAAATTAAAATCTTGGCCAGCTCTATCAACAAACACAACATGGATGTCCACTTTGTCAAAAAAAACTCAATTTCCTCAAAAATGTTTCAATTATACTTTTATGTATTTTTTCCCAACAATTTCCCACTTTGGGATTATTGATAACTCTTCTCATAATGTATCTCTGCACATTGATAACTCATTAAAACATCTTTTAGATACTACCATCATTCGCCTCTTGCAATTCTGAAAGCGTTCAAGGATTCACTTACCATTTACTCTAATTCCACATGAGAAATGATCTCTATTAGAATCAATAGTAATTTAAAAGGTTATCAATGAATCACTGCATTTCTGACACAAACTTTTGACACCAATTTCTAACTGATACCAATTTTTGATCATTGGAAACCTTCTCACACCATTCCAACATATCTCTTCTGCTTTTATCATGATCCTCAGCTATCGTGATATCTACTCTTTGATCGATCACTTCTAGTATCGTAATATTTGAAACTCATTCTCCCCCTTTCTTTTTGCTCTCCCCGTATCTCGATGCTCCACCTGTCAGCTTCTCCTCGTGTCTTTGACTAAGACAATTTCTCCCTTCTATAGCCACAGTTTCTTCCCCTTGAGGAGTGACTATTTCTCCCCCTTTGTCAATGATACCAAAGGTCACTCCTATATGGTCTAATACATTGGAAAGAACACATATTAGCACATTAGAGGAAAACATACCATACCATGGGGAGAGGGGGGTATCCACATGCACACTTTTTCAAGTGCGGGGAATTGACTGGACTCCCAAAGCTAGTCGATGCCTTTCAAAAGCTTCCTTAGGTATGGCCTTTTTTAGAATGTCTGCAACCTGTAGTTCTATAGGCACACACTCCAACTTCACGATTCCATGCTCAACCATATCCTTGATAAAATTATACATTATCTCAATGTGATTTTTCCTTGAGTTATGTATAGGATTTTTGCTAAGAATAATACCACTTGAGTTATCACACTGGATTCTGATCAGAGACTTCACTTCAATACCCATATCATCAAGCTACGGCTTCATACACAATAATTGTGTGCATGATTGAGTGGCCGCAATATACTCAACTTCGGTGGTGCTTAATGAAATTCCATCTTTCTTCTTACTTAGCCAAGAAATACATAGTCTACATAGATAGAATGCAACTCATGATGTTGATTTCCTTTCATCCGCTAAACCATCCCAATTAGCATCAGTATACCCCAATAACTCTCTCTAAGATTTTTCATTATACATCAAGCCAAAATCCACCATGCCCCTGATATACCGAAGAATTATTTTCACTACAATCATGTGTATTTCCTTTGTATTACTTTGATATCTTGCTTCTTGGAAGGTGTAAAATACAATGATAGGCCTTTTCGTGGTCAAGTAATATAAAATTCCAATAATTTTCTTGATTTCTATGATATTAACAACCTTTCCTTTATCATTTTTTGATAGTTTCATTTGGGTAGTAACCAGAGTATTAATTTCCTTGGAATTTTCCATGCCAAATATCCTCTGAACCTCCTTTGAATATTTTGATTGATAAATGAATGTTTCATTCCTTTCTTGTGTCACTTGTAAACCAAGAAAAATTCCATCCCTCCAGTCATTGAAATTATGAACTCAATTTTCATGAATTTGGAAAACTGTCTTCACTGAGCTTCATCTGATCCACCAAATATTATGTCATATTCATAAACCAACACCATCATCCATTGATTACTATAATTCTTGAAATAGATATTTTAATCAACTCCACCATGCGGAAAACCAAGCTTCTTCAAGTACTGATCAAGCCCTGAGTACCATGCTTTTGGTGCTTGTTTAACCCATATAGCGCTTTCTTCAACCGAAACACTTTGCCTCATCTTCACGAATGAAAAAACCCCATCTCACTTCTCGATAGATATGTATTCCTATAGAACTCCATTTAAGAATTCATATTTGACATCTATCTAGAAAACTATAAAATTTCGTCGTACTCCAATGGATAGGAATAATCTGATTGTCTCTAGCCTTGCAACTGATGAAAATGTCTCATCAACATCTATTCCCTCTATATGGGAGTATCCTTTTCACACTAGTTATGATTTTTTTAATATAAATGTGACATATTCATTCATATTTTTGTGATAGACCCATTTAGTCTCGATGACATTTTTATCTACTGGCTTTGAAACAATCTCCCATGTCTGATTCTTCTTAATTTGATAAAGCTCTTCATTCATGTCCAAAACCCAGTGTTCATCTTCAACTGCATCATCAAATCATTTAGGATCTACCTAATATAAGATTGATGATTGATGCAGTGATCTCATTCTTCTTATCTAGACTAGAGATGATTAGTCAAAAATTATATTTTTCCTGTCAATTTCATCTCGACTCCTTGGCTTTTGTGCAGATAAATATTTTTATTCTTTTATACTCATCATTACTATCTTCTTCTAAATCAACATCATCCAATTCTGTTCCTCCTACAATTCTTTCCTTCTCATCACTTTCATCAGGATATTGTTCACTATGTTTTTGAATTCCCTCTTCATTCTCCACTACGGTGGCATCATTTCTCTCAATTACATTTTCTGCCTTTTGTTAAATCATTTGTATGCTTTTGTTTTTCTTGAGTAGCCAAGGAATATATCCTCATCTCCATGTGACTCAAATTTCCTATGTTTTTCTTTATTGAGAATGAATCAATTACTTCCAAATATTTGAAAGTATTTCACTATCAGCATCTTTCCATACCACATCTTATATGGAGTCTTTCATTCTTTCGGATACAACATAGCCTTGTTAGAATTGTAGACCAGCGTCAACACTGATTCCTTCCAGAACCTCTCTGGTGTGTCTTTTTCTATAAGCATTGTTTTGGCCATGTTGTTGAAAAATCCAATTTCTCCTTTTAACCACTCAATTCTGTTGGGGGGGTTCTTAATAAAAAACTTGATGCCTTAACCTGTGTTTCTGGAGATAGTCTTCCACCTAACATGTAATGTTTAGGATCTAGGTGACACACAATGGGTACCCCAAACCCGGTTGGTCACATGACCTCAAGCGCATTTCCCTTAACGCCAGAGGCTGCCGACTAGTAGTGAGGGCCTAGGACTGATAGTAGGGAATCTATACCCTCATTTTTTAAAGTGTACCGTAGAGGGAAACAAATATAAACAAACAAAAGTAGAAGCCGAAAACAATATAGACCTGAAATGGATAACATATCTAAAGTAAATGATAACCAACAGTCATATATATAATGATGCAATATGTCACTAATTCTAAGAAATCAGCCAAAACAGGTTACACTACAATATGATACAACATAGCACAAGGTACAAATTACAACAAAAAAACAAAGCAGTGAAATAGGAACGCAGCAGCATCGCAAGCCTAAGCTCAGTCCCCGGCTCCCCTACTCCTCTACAACAATCATGTACCTATGTAGGGACCCTTTCCCTTATCAACACATGCAGCAATATAATCTGTTTCGGTCCAAGACGTGACCCAAACAAGGTGTGAGAAATAAATCCCAGTAGGCCACCACCAAAGGCCTGTACCCAACTATCAGTGAAAATGTGAAACAACAGTGTGCCATAATAAAATGCAGTAAATTAGGAAGCACTCAAATGTAACCATTCCTACCAGTTACATTTCCATTTTAATAATTATTTAACTATTCAATATAATTGAATTGAGAGTTTTCGGAGTCTTGGCCTCGACCGACAATCTCCTATACCAATGCCACAGCAGCAACCACAACACGCAATATAACAGGTAAAAGATAATAATAATACTAAGCATGTGCTTTAGCTTGGAAGGTACAACCTATGAAATCACCACAATGAATATTCAAAGTAAAAATTTTCCTCAAACATGAAAATACTTACCCTCAGGTGACCTCCCTCAGGCATAATGAATATTTTCCTCAGGCATACGAGATATCGCCCTCAGGTATGGGAGCTACTGCCCATAGGCATAGGAAACCTTTCCCTCGGGCTAAACAAAACCTTACCCTCAGGCTAAACAAAACAATTCCCTCAGGAATTAGAAAAGCTTCCCTTAGGCTAAACAAAACATTTACCTTGGGTTAGACAAAACATTTCCCTAAGTATAAACAAAACGTTTCCCTCAGGCTAAACAAAACGCTGACCTCAGGCATTCCATAGGAAAAGAAAGTAACCAGGCCGCACCGAATGCATAAGCAAGAAATTTATATATGTTTTCTCTTAAGAAAACTCAAACCATTCTATAATCACGGCATACCCATGGGTATCGTGGCCAAATGGCTAAACAATGAAAACACACCCTCGGGTGGCCCTAGATCAAACAACGATCCCAAACAGCAGTTTATATTTATTCATTAGATTACCTATGCAATTATAGGTATCTCAATATTCAAAGTCTCATCCATATGACACCCCAAACATGGGCGTGTGGCACAACAGTACACAAAATAAACTCGACAGTTGGAATTAAAAACAAGACCACCTACCTCGATATCCTCTGATCGATATACGTGATAGGCGCCTCCCGAAACAACTAAGAATGACGTAGATTTGAGATAAAATATTACCCATTAAAACCTAAATAACTTATTTTTGGGAAATAATTGGAAGCATATATTCAAGAAGAGGAGAGACCTTACTCACGTTGTTCAAACGTGATCAAAAAAGGAAGAATTGGAGTCCGGGTGAGAGATCGGGAGCTCCTCTGAGTCTCAGCATCCTCTCCTGCTGCTCCTGGTTAGCCCTCTGCCTCCTCTGCCGGATGCGGAGGCTACTTCCTGTTTTAACGAAAAAACATAACTACACCTCATGTACTCTCAAGTACAGTGCATGTATTATCCTTTTTAATTGTTCCTCTAGTGGCTACTTTCCACCACCTCACTGTTCATCTGCCGACTGATTACACGACATGTATTACTAAGTACACGGTGTGTTGTTAGATTTTACACCCTTATTTGATAACAATACTACATTCCATGTATTCTCATCCCACACATCCAAAGTACACGGTGTGTAGTTGGTTTTTTTACACCCTTAATAGATGACAAGCCAACACGCCCTGTATTCTCATCCCACATAGCCAAAGTACACGGTGTGTGTAAAAAAGTACACGGTGTGTATCTTTAAATTTTGGATTTTCCACACATTTCCATTGTTTTCTCAAAAATACTTAAGGAAAAGGAAAATAAGAAACTTGTACCTCAATAATAAGAACCGCGTTCTTACAAACTTCCCCCTTAAAGAAATTCATCCCTGAATTTCTCTACCATGGGTGGTAAAGATAAAGGTGGGAACAATTCTAGCCATTGAGAACGTACGTCAGTCTCCCTCTCATAGTTTGGAAGAGTAGGTGCCTTTTATTTATAAAGAACCACAGTCAGAGGGGAGTAGAAATCACCATGGTGGAAAGTGACACCACATAAATGAATCATTCTATTGGATCATGGTGTCCTTGTTGAAGGGCTTGACGCCCCATAAATCTTTGTCGACGCGGTCGTCGTGGAGCGTGTCTTAGAGGGGGCATGACGCCGCAGAAGGGTCATGGACATAAGCAAACTCTTGGGAATCCTAGACATTGTTGAGCCTCTTTCTGAGGCTTCCATGCAAAAATGCACATGCCATGTGGAGTTATTTTTGCAAGCCAATTTAGAGAGGGCATGATGGTTATTTTCGACCCATTAGGGGAGGCTTCTCCCTCCAATCGCTTCATTGAATCTGTTGAATGGGATAGAATTCTTTTTTCGAAGCCATCAAATACCCCCCCCCCTGTAGTATCAGAGCCTATGGAAGAAGTGGATTGAATTCTAAGGGTAAGACGGTGAAGAAAATTGGATGATTGAACTCGCAGAGGACCACGAAGATTGGGGAAATGTTTGTTCGATAAGGGTGTAACATTTCCCTTCACACGAAGTGTGTGCGGTCTGTGGAGGGAAGGGCTCCGAGAATCACTTGGGTACGTCACACCAACCATAAAGTGCACCATGAATTCCAGGGGCACCACGAAGACTACATGGCTCACTAAAAAGTGATGGGTGACATGAAGTGCACATAGCTTATTGTGATGAGAGCGCCTTTGGCACCTATATATAGGGGTTCAAAGGTATTTTTCCGCACTTGTATCTTCATGAATGACAGTTCTCACACTCTCTTATAAAATGATACCCTCTACGAAATCTTTTGCGAACTGCAGTCTTTGGACTGGTGCTTTGGCAAATACTTTTCCAAGAACCTGAGCATCACGGTCCGCTGCTTGCTTTGCGACATATACTGAAGCGCATATCGTCATTGCAGTGCAAAGGGGAGGTGTCGACACCTCCATGAAGCATCATTGTGAGAGGTTCTTTCTTGACTCTCATATCTCAGCCCCAATTTTCTAAAAGTCTTTGGACTAAATTGCCACTCTGGAGGACGTGCGAGAGATTTGTGTCGATGCTTCTTGGAGGGAGGCCATTTCCAAAAACCTAAAAATAAGAGAGTACATCCAGAGTACTTATGATCAAAAATCGCTAACAGAGTGGCTGACAGAGGTGTAGAGAGAATATCTACTATACAAGAACTTTCCATTATATGGTTTCATCTTTTGGGATGAAGTCATCATTCCTGATACTAGAAAAGATGATATGGCCAACTGGTTGAGGATTACCCCCGAGAAATATTAGTGGAACAGGGTAGCAGATGGGTGCATCCGAAAAGATCATACCCTAGTCATAGCATATTGTCTGTATAATCATGTCAACAACATAGATGTCAAGGCATTGGCACAAGAGACATGCCCACCCCTATATAAGATGATCATCATGGTCAGGATCGAAAATCCAGAAAATTGATGGATAACAATCTGGGACTTGCACCAGGGTGAAACTTCACAGATGACTGGGCCTAGGCCTACTGGCCACACACGTCCTTTGAAGAGTTTAAGAATGTTCTGCGGTAGGTATGATTATATGAAGCGGCGTGGGCCTCCCAATTTATTGTCTTCCAACTGAATGAATTTATACCGTAGTTGTTGAGCCGAAGGTCACTAGAATCCAACACTTTCTACCTACATCATGGGGAGGTTGGCATCAGCCTCTGGGACCTCCATTAGATTTTTGGCATCCCAATCCTGGGAACCATTTTTGAGGAGTTCATCCCTACCACGAAATCCTAGGGAGACATGGAGAAAATTTCACCTTTGGAAAAAGAATTTCCAAGGTTTGGGTCGGGCATAAACGAGGTAAAACAGAACACCCGAGACATCCACTTCAAATAGTGGTACGGTTATTTCCTGAATTTCTCCTCGGAAGAGGGAACACTACCAGTGAGGCCCCCAATTTGTCCGTGAAGAGCTCATTAGGTAAAAGAGGGTTCGTACTGGTAGATCTTGGAAGATATCTAGTGGAAGCAACGGGGATAAAATATCAAGACTAGACAACGATCAATAGTTAGGCTTTCCTGTTTTATCTCAATTCTTATATGTGGATGGATATTATCAGTAATAGATACCCACATAGAGTTGATACCCATAACATTTCTCATGGAGGCTCAACTACCTGGTGGGGAATGCATTAATCTTGGCATACCATTACTGGAAAGTTGTACCATCTTCTCTAGCACATTAGTGAGGGTAAGAGGCCGATGCAATTGTGTGGGACATTCCACATTTTGTACAGCTAGATTTCAACATAAATGGGGGGTTATGAATAACATAAACCCATCTCTCTGCTGGAGATACATTCTTATATAGAAATTTTAATATTGTGGGGAGTGTCCTATTGAAGCATGATTCCATGACTATGTTGGGTTAGATGGGGCAAGCAAATCAGTTCATCTTTCATCCATTCCCCTTTCCAACAGGGGCCTATTCTGATAATGGCATAGATATGATTGAGAAACAGTCATATCTGTTCTCCTTTTGTGGTGGTGTGATGGTGGAACAAGTAGATTTAGAACCCATATGTGAGCCATACTCTCCTCACTAGTTTTCCCAACAATTCTATTTTCTTTAGAGGTGGACCCCCCATGTCTACGTGAATGTGCACCACGAGAATCACACATGAGTGATGTGCCAACTCTAGATGAATTTTAAAAGGGAGGATGGGAAGATGTTTAATGAGCTTCTCTGATCTGATGTTGCATTCATATTGGTATATGAGTTTACATAGAGTTGGGAGGCCACCTACCATGGTGCATGTGGAAGCAAGTGACCATCAGAGCCAGCAAGGTTGTTCCAACACCACGATGCCAAAAAGTGACTATGGGGGTGTGTTAGGAAGGTAGTGCAGACATTATCCAGGGTGGCGTAGCTGCAACATTAGATGTGGCAGGCCATGAACCACCAAATCCCAGGTAAGTGCTGACCAGGAATGATGTGGGTGAAGGGGTAGTGTCAGGCCTGGTGGCTCCATGTAGGAGGTCCTAGGAGGGAGGAGAATCATCTTGGGGCATTCACAGGATCTCCCCTCAAGCTCCTAGGAAGAAACTATGTCGGGTATTGATCCCCTCCGATACCATCTTTCCAGAGGTATGGAAAGGCTGGGAAAAGAACAAACAATACCTCAGCATTAACAGTTTATGGATGAACCTAAACATTCATAGGATGTTTCTTGGGGATCTCAGCCTTATGAAAGGTAGTTTCAATGCTACCCTTTCCAAGGGGAGAAAATTTTTAATTGAGCTATAAGAGGTAATACATTCCTGTGGCGACATATGGCTGATGTTTCACCAGGCTAGGGTGTTGCTGAATATGAGTATTTTAGTAGAACCAATGATAGATCTATAGGCAGAGAATTTTACCTTGCCCATCCATGCAGACGAATCGTGGTGGGAAGTAGTTAACATGGGAGACTCCCAGTGAAGAATGGATGGGGCTTCTAGGGAATCCTCCCACGAATAAAGTGAGAATATAGCCTCAAGGGGAATCTCTTTGGGTGAATTATCCAAAACTTTTGAATTAAGATTTCACTCCCTTTCAGTGCACTAAATACATTAATATCATTTCCTTCTTTCTCTACTAACACATACCTGTACAATAGAACCTTCTGTTAACAACTCTCACTGCTGAGGATGAAGGTATGGCAGTTGTAGAGGACCCAACATTAGCGCCCACCACCAGGGAGGATGTGGTGGTAGAATCCAGTGATGCTGGAAGAGGAAGGAGGCCTTCCTAGAGTCCTTGGAAACTACAATCGTATATGGGGGGCCCCGCCCCAGCCTACCAGTGATGGTTGACCCGAGGTGAGACCCAAGGAAAAATATGGCATGTCTCATAATCAAAAGCGGTACCCATTATCTGGTCGGTCGAACTGGAAAACAAGACCTTTAAATACATAGTTTCCATGATGGTTAGTATGTTAATATTGAAAATGGCTGGAAGATCCAAGTCAACACTCTGAGCCCGGTGCCTCTCTCTATCACATTGAGTTCCCTAGCTGACCAGGTCATAGTTTCTTATGAACGATTGATATAGGTGGGCGATATTTCCGGTGTAATAGAACTCAATATTGACTGGGCAGACGTCATTGAAGTCGAATCCAGTTACAATGACCGACCTGACGAAGACTGTATTTCTGATATCTTGGAGGTGTTTTCATGGATATGAACCTACGGACCCACTAGATTAGGATGAAACTGCTTCCAACGAGGAAGATATAAAGTCTTTTTGTCGATGATCATGGAAGCTGATCTAGTGATTTATCATGGAGATCCCATAAGTATAATGGATAGATCGGATGGGGAGGATTCGTACCTGGATACATAAACTATAGACTATAGGATTAAATTCCCAAGACCCACATATGCTCATTTGGGACTGCATTTCCAAAAGGGTGTGAGGAGAGGCACGTAGTCTCTACATTGGCTAGTAGCAGAGAAGGCCATCAATATTCAAAGGCTCCAGGAGTCTGAACATGATATCTCACATTTGAGGTTAAGGGAAAATGAGGAGTTTGATTTACTCAAGGGGTAGTCGAGGCTCATTTTTCACCTGAAGGCCTAGCTGGCATAGGTCAAATAACCAATGAGGTGAGCCTCTGAAGATATGGTCCTTATCCGAGCCAATGAGTATCTGGCTTGGATTGAAGCTGAAAAACTACACCATGTTTCAATCGAGGAAGAGAATGATCTTGGTAGGTGATAGTAGGCTTTGAATTCCATGATTCAGTGGGTGAAAGAGCTAAAACATGCCTTTGAAGAGGTCAACCCAAATATGGGAGGGGCCGACCCCTAGGTGTTATTATTGGTGTGCTCTTTATAAAAGAACTTTCAGGCTTTTCTTAAAAATATTGAATGTGTGCATGAATTTCATTGTCCATTTTGATTGTTGCATCTCCATCATATCGATGAAACATACAATGATCAACCCTTAAGCTCACATGGGTCAGGCTCGATGCGTGTAAAAAGGGAAGCACATATAATTAATTCATTTAAATTTGGGAGTAACAACCAATCTCCAGGCATCAAAAATATAAATGACCAATCTGGGCTTCTCAGAACAGTTTGGATTCCCTTTTCCCAATGTTCTCTGGTTCACAAGTAGGGTAATGCCTGGGGTGTTAGAATCAATCCGAAAATAGGGGAGTGTAAAGTGTGAATTGTGATACCCGAAATTTGGAACACTAAGTGAGTGATGTGACAATGGGGGATAACTATTGGTCATGTTCGAAACACTGGACCCTTTTTTGTTATCCTGAAATGGGGATTCAAAATGAGGGATGATAGTTAGCTATGTTCAAAACATAGGGCCTGACTCTAAATGTTCCCCCTTAATCCTCTGGAAAATTTTCCCAGAATATTAGGTGAGCCATAAGCCGAGAAACCGTACTATTAAGAGTTCCTTTATAAGTGAAATAGGACGAGTGTCCGAATAAAAGACACGAAAAGCATGGATGGTGGAATGATGGGTTTTTTCGAATGCAGTACAACAATATTTAAATTATGATACCATGGTGAGAAAAAATTAAATTGATAAATCGGTATTATCAAGGATCAAACTTACTTCTGAATAAGACCTCTCCAAGAAGGACCTGGAACTCTCTATAGTTTTACGGTGAGGACGATGCACATAGATTAAGGAACCAGGGGCTAGTTCTAAGGAAAATTTTTCGGTAATTGCTACATATCCCATGAGGATGGGAAAAAATACATGCGTAGTTCTTAAAGCATGATGTGGTCATAGACCAACACTGGAAAGGGGAATCCTCTCTGGAGAAGAAGTTGATGCATCCCATAATTAACATGGGCATCCTTAACTTGCTCAGCGTAAAACCATAGTATAGTGTCATCTGTTGAGGACATATGGACTCATGCATTTTAACATCATAAAATAGGATAGGGAGTGATGGGAGAGATCCCAAAAGGGGATTACGTGATGTGGTACCGAATGTGAATGAAGAAATAAGGATTCTGCAACACCCCACATATCCCCGTAAGAAGTTTTTTAGGTCAAGGGATCGAAAGTGAATGTTAGACTGGGCATGGGGCCAAGTGGTCGGGAATTCCTATGTACCCCACTAGGATGGGAATCGAGCCACACATAGTTCTTGAATCATAGTTTAATGTCATGAGGGACAAAAGGCATGTGTGTCATAGCTGCACCAGTACACGCCCCACCAAAACTACTAATACAACGTGAGTTTTACTCGATGTGAGAAACAAGGAGTAGAGAAGGGATTTCCCTACTATACGGAGGCACACATTAGGAGTGATAGACCACTAGGTGAGTGATGTTCCACTATTTCTGACCGGTCTTATTAACACACCTACATGAGAGGGGGAATAGAACCGAGTGTGTTGGGATTCTACTTGAACATAAGGGAGTGGAAAGACGTGAATCATGATTCCTGAGATCTTGATTACAATGATAGACGTGTGAAGATAGAGGATAACTGCTGACCATGTTTGATACTCAGTATTATCTTCGTGTTATCCTGGAATGGGGACAAAAGAATGAGGGTTCACCATTGACCATGTTTGAAACATGAGACCTTCTGAAAATATTGTATGAGGTCTTCAGGGGCGTTGCCCCAAGATGGTAGGTGAGACAATGTGGCATGAGACCAAGCCATTAAAGGGGGTCTCTTAAGATATAGATGAGGATGAGGATCAAAATAAGGTGATCATGAATCTTGGACATGAAACTAGGGAATGTTCATGTGAGAATTTCATACCTAGTACTCTTTGTCACGAAAAATTTGAGTACGACAATAAGAAAAATCTCATAGAGGGATTCAAATCCCTTTCGAAGGACAAGGGTATTGGGATTGCACTCTCCTAACATAAGGTCATAGGGTGGACCATTACGGGGGGGGGGGATGATTTAATGAAATTCTCACAGGGTGGAGAAGTAGTCAAATCTTAATGCATATTTCCCATTGGGAGATCTTAGTTTAGGGTCGGAGAACACAAACCAAGCTGGGAAGATAAATGGAAGAAACATGGTGTGGTTGTCGCAAAACCAGACATGAATGAGAACCCAAGAGGTGCTCACCACACCGCATGATTCAAAAGGAGGTCAGTCCAAGGGGCTGGATTTTTTTAGGTTTTATGAGTCATGGGGATGGACCTATAGACACAATGTCTGGGTGTTCTTATGTATCCCATGAAGATTGGAATCAAGACAGACGTAGTCCTAAAAAAATTCATGTAGTCTGGTGTCAAGAAACATGAGTGGCCGAATTGTAGTCTAAAGGACTTAGAGCACAGACCATAGATAGAATGGGGGGAGGGAGACATGTGGTATGGTGATTGAAAAACCCGACATGAATGAGGACAGTAGGAGTCCATATTACACTATGTTTTCCCTATGGAGTTTTTTGGTCGAGGGGCTTAAAACGAATGTTGGGTTGGGCCCAAAAAAAGTTTTTCGGTGTCTCTACATACCCAATTATGATGGGGGGTCAATCCATATTTAGTTCTAGAAGCTTCATGGTAGGATTCAAATTCCAGGGCAATACTGTCATGCAGGTTTGTCCAACTCACCAAAAAAAGTGGCATTTGATAGATCTTGTTTGTTCTTTAGGATGGATGTCTATTTTTTTGTGAAGTGATACAGCCAGAACAGAGAATACAGGTGCCTCTATAGAAATCCATCCATATGAAGGCATTAAAAAATTGTATGGTGGATGACTGATAACAAACATAATTTTCCCTTGAGTGAGGACATCACAATGCAATGTCGTTTTTGTCATGCGGCGAGGATGATAATGTCATAATTTAGGGTCATATGATAGGACCAATCCTGGAATTTTAATGTCTTGCAGTAAAGGCACAATAGTTTAATGTCATGTGGGACTATGAATCATAGTTTCAAGTCATATGGATTGGGCACATACAGTGGAAACATGGTTTTAAAGGGGAATTGGAATGGCATGATAAAGCCTAATGGACGTGAATGAGGACGAGGTTCACACTACACCATGTACAATTCTAGGGATGAAACCTCAGGCCAAAGGGATAGAAAGAGTTATAAAAAAAGGGGATGAACCCAAATATGAAACGTCTAGGTGTTTCGACATATCCCATGAGGATGGTTATCAAGACATGCATAGTTCTTATAGAATAGTTTAATGTCATCCAAGACGATAGGTAGGAAAGAATACCTCCTAGAAGGGGAGTAAGTGGTCTGTCTATTGTAAATTGGATGTGAGTGAGGATATAGGCCCATACATGCAACACCATGAAATCCTATCATTGTTAGTGCCAAAATGCCAAATAGAAGAGATAATTAGTAGAACCCATGATGGAACCGACGATAAGTTTCCCGGGTCTTCCAATGTATCCCATAAGGATGGAAATCAAGATATATGTAGTTATAGTAGGTGATGTGAATTTTAAAGTTGTGAATCAAAGACGCGGAGAGATCTTAGTTTATGGTCTTAGAGAATAGACCATAGAGAAGAGATACTATTCCAAATGGGTGCAAACCTTGACCTAATCCCTATGTCCACATGAGCTACCCTCAATGTTGGAAACAAGGGTGGATAAGGTTTTAAAACACATAGAATACATGCAAAAGGTGACATAAGTGTGGAGCCCTGAATGATGCCTCACCGTGGATTTATCCTCCTAACATGAAAATTTAAATTGAGGGATAGTACAAGGACTGTTAAAAATCTACTTGGGAAAGATGGAGTGAAAAAAAAAGTGAATCATTCAACCAAAATCTAGGGCTTGAAGGGGTTGGTATGATTATGGAGGATAACTATTGACTGGATTCAAAACATAATGTCCATATCGTGTAACCTGAAATGAGAACAAAAAATGAGTGTTCACTGCTTACCATATTCACAAAGTGGGACTTGTATCAATTTTTTGTTCGAGATCCTTGAGGACGTTGGCTCGAAATGATTGGAGAGCCCTTAGGCTGAGCATCTGCACTGTTCAGGGGTCCTTTGGGACATGAATGATAGAGGAAACCCAAATAATGGGAACATGAAGCCTGAAAATGGGAGATAAAATGTCCATGTAGAATCCCAAACTCAAGGTCCTAAACCAGAGTACTCCTTGGCACATTTGGGAATTGCTAAAGAGGTTCAAGGGGATCAACGTAAAAGCAACCGACTTGAAAAGATGAGTGTGGAATAAGAGGAAGGAAGATCACCCAGAGGAAAGAGTAATATGGTGTGGTTGTTACAAACCCAACATGAATGAGTACATAAGCCCATACTACACCATATACCCCTCTCATAGAATAACTCAGTCTAGGGGGCTAGGATGATAGGTAGTTTTTTTTGAAATAGGGCTGGACCCAAAGGTAAAATGTTCGGGTGGTCCTATCATATCCCATGAAGATGGGAATCATGTCACGTGTTGTTCTAGAGGATTCTATGCAGTTTTATGTCATACAGAAAAGACGAAAATTGGGGCAAGGTATATCAAGGAGGAATACGTATGACATGTTGTGTAATCTAATGTGAATGGGGACATAAGCCAAAACCACACCACATAATCATAAATGATAACATGGGACAAGGGGTTGAAAAGCGTGAGAGAACTAAGATAGTAAGTCCCATCTAGTTAACAGTTTAATGTATTTTAGTGAGGAAAAATGAAGTGGAGATCTCTAGGGAGAGGGATACGTGGTGCGGTCATGAAGAACATGACATAAAGGAGGGCCAAAACCCTGCACTACACAATGTTTTTCGACTCAAGGGGATATCTTGAAGTTGGGGATGGGCCTACAGATGAAATATTCGGGCATTCCTACGTATCCCATAAGGATGAGAATAAATCCTTATGTAGTTCTAAAAGGTCCATGCAGTTTGAATACAAACAGTGGGGACATGCGAGAACAGATAAATTAGTAGGAAAAAATGGTTCGATTATTGAAATCCTAACATGAGTGGGGACAAAGAACCTACACTAAACCATGTGGGATCCTCCATGGAAACAATACCCAGTGGAGATGGTCAAAGTGAAAATTCTCGTGGTTAGACTCAAAACGAGGCGTTAGAGCATTCTTACGTATCCCATGAGTATGGGAATCACACCCTATGTAGTTCTTAAAGGTGTCATGCAGTTTAACATCGTGTAGTGAGGATAAAAGGGGATGGGCATATAGATAAAACATTCGGGTGTTCCTACATATCCCATGAGGATGGGTATCAACCCATACATAGTTCTGAAAGGTTCCATGTAGTTTAACGTCATGTGGTGAGGATGAACCCTAAGTAGTTTTTCATCCTTCAGTCTGGACGAATGATACATTTTAACATCATGTGGAGAATATGAAATAGTTAGAGGTCATGGTGACCCTATATATCATAGTTTATGGTCATAGTTCCCAGACCATTTTAGAGTTTATTGTCATGTCGGTGGAAAATTAGTTTAATTTCATGCAAGACGTAACAGTTTTAGGTCAGGAACGACTGTATCTTACTCATGAAAAATAATTCTTAAGGAATTTTGCATTGGTGGGAGGGGTTACACCCTAGAAATCCATGATAACCAAAGAGTATGAACCATTGGGGTAAACCTTGTGAAAGTTGTATGGTCCTTCCCTTTTGGGCTCTAGCTTGGGTGGTTTCCTACTATGTATAATTGGTGTTCTCAAGGCCAACATCAAGTCGTATTTAAAAATTATGCAGATCTGTACTTTTTTGTTGAAAGCTCTAGATATCTTGTTCTAATTCCTTTTCAGATTGTGTAGGGCACGAAGCATGTTCTCATTGAGTGCATCCAATTCAGACATATGGATTTTATCAACCTTATCTGGTGCTTGCGGATCATAGATTAATGTGGTAAATTAAGGCAATTGAATCTCGATGGGCAGGATGGCCTCCGTTCCATACACTAGGGAGTATGGGCTCACATGGGTGGAATTGAAAGTCAATATCTGATAGGCCCAGAGGGAATTGGGGAGTTTTTTTGGACAACTCTTTTTGTTTTGACCAACCATTTTATGCAGGATGTTAGAGAGGGTTTTGTTAAATTCCTCGATCCTCCCATTCGATTTCACGTGATAGTGGGAGGTATGCTTAGATCAAATGTTGTTCTTGGCTTAAAATTTCTTCAAATTGGCTACCTGGAAGTTGGTGTCATTGTCGGTGAGGATAGAATGAGGGACTCCAAATAGGTAGATGATGTTGGAGCTCACAAATTTGATGATATAATATTCCTTGACTTCCTTGAGAGGAATTTTCTCTACCCGCTTGGAAAATAAATATGTAGTTGTCTGGACGAACCTACACTGGTGAGTTGTCACTGGTGTATACGGTCCCACGATGTCGAGTCTGAGACCACAAAGGGGCAAGAAAAATTGGTAGTGTGGATAGGATCTAGTGTCTGATTCACAATGCTAACATGGATTTGGCATACATGGAACCTATGGGAAAACTCAATACAGTCACGGATCATGGAGGCCCAAAATTCCCCAGTCTCTTGATATGGTGAGAATGTTTATTCCCTCTATTATGGGATTTGTAGGAACTAGCATGAACCTCATGCATTACTTGAGAAATATCAACTCCTTGAATTCAACAGAGGATAACCCCATCAATCTTGTCCTTGTAGGGGATCATCTTAGGTCCAGGACTACTCTAGAGAGTAAATTGCAACACGCGGAATTGGATATGATGGTGCTTGGCACGATATTCCATGATATTGTCATGTTAAAGGTAATCGATAAAGGGGATCCTCCAGTCAGGAGTCACTTCCATCACTGCATCAGAGGGACCTGGGGGCCCTGATGTGGAGGTGTCGGGGGTAAGGTGGATTACCCGTAGGCTATCATCATCGTCTGGAGTGACAGGGGTAATGAATATCTTGTGTACCATGTGGATATTCAAATCATCCTGGTGAGTCTCAACAAGAGAATCATCTAGGATGGACAAGGTGCCAGCTCAGCCATTCTGGGATCGAGGGACTTGGGTAACTTCTGGAAGAGATGAGAACCGGGCAATCAAGTTGAGGGTGTGTTCCAACATTGGTATGAGCTCTATCTTTCTAACGATATAGTCATCGTCAATCTACGTGATGACTAGTTTGGAGTCCCCTTTTACATGCATGTGGGGAATGTCAATATCAAGGGCCAGCTTGGGGCCAGTAATGAGAGCCTGGTACTCTACCTCATTGTTGGTACAAACCTTCTCACAACATGAATGAATATTGGAAAACATGGAGTGCTAGCGTAATGAATACGATACCCAATCTTACTCTGTTGAGACTGGGGTCATTGATTATTGTGCCGGCAGGACTTCCAAAAGCACCATAAAAATGCATTTTCCAACATGGAATAGCTTGTTCTACTGAGAGGATTGCCTCATCAAGAAAATAAAGTTCCAAATACTGGTCTGCGGGAGTTGGATGGGTGAAAAAGAGGTCCTCCAGTGCCTGTACCTTAATAGAATTCTAGGGGAAAAACTTGATGTTGAACTGCTGGAGGTTACTACCCACCGATCTAGGTAGCCCATAAACATAGGGGTGTTCAGGATGTATTTTAGTGGATCCACTTGGGAGACTAGTTGTACCTCATGGTGATGCATGTAATGTTGCAATTCCTGCACTGTGAATACTAGTGCAAGGTAGCTCTTCTTGATTGGGAAGTATTTGGTCTCTGTATTGAGGAGCATATAGCTGATATAGTAAAGATTGTTATCTATTCCCTCGTTGTTCTTCTAGGAGAGAAGGGCACTCAGAGATCATTACAGGGAAGTCTCATAAAGGATGAGCGACATTCCAGAAATAGGTGGCATGAGGACTAGAGGCTACAACAGGTACTGTGTGATCTCTTTGGAAGCAGTCATACATTCCTCATCCCACTAATAGATGGTACCTTTCTTTATGGGCCGAGAAAAAGGCTTAAATATGCCTTTGAAATTCTTAATTAATCAGCGTATGTTGGCCAAGTGGCCTTGAACGCCTCATATTTCCCAAATTTCTCTCATAGTAGACACCTAATTGATGGCCTAAATCTTCTTCGGATCGATCTCAATGCCTCTTTATCTGAAAAAGAAGCCGAGAAACTTCCCATAGGTGACCCTGAAGGCACACATCAATGGGTTCATCTTCAAGTGGTGATAATAGTGGAAGATGAACACTTTCTCAAGATCTTTAAGATGGTACTAACGAAGGCGGTATTTGACCCCCAGATCATCCATATAAAATTATACCAATATACCGAGTATCAGCTTAAATATGTGGTAAATGGCATGCTGATAGGTAGATCCTACATTATTTAGACAGAAGGGCATTACCTTGTAACAAAAAGTACCTTGTGGTGCCTTGAAGGCTGTATACTCTTCATCCTTGGGGGATATTCAGATCTGGTTATACTCGTAATACCCATACATGATGGAGAGGTAATATAACCATGTTGTGGTGTCAATAAATAGTTCTATCATAGGAAGTGTAAAATAATCCTTCGGACAGTGACAGTTGAAATCCCGGAAGTCGATGAAACCCTGATATGTATGTTCTTTTTCTTGACAGGAACAATGTTGGCTAACCATCTGGGGTACTGGTCCTCCTTGACGAAATAGGCTCATATGATCTTATTATCTTTGGCCTCAACCATGGCATTGTGAGAAGGGTGCAACATTCTGGGAGGCTATTCGAACCCACAGTGATTTTCTGGAAGACTGAGACGGTGGATAACGACATGAGGATCTAGTCTTATGATTTTTTCATAACTCCATAAAAATAAATTATAGTTTTTCTTTAGGAATTCCACGCATTACTATTGATCTTCAACAAACATAGTGGAAATGATCAATGTGGGTTTTGGATCCTTCTTGCTACTAAGGTTCACCAGTACCAATTCATCGACCTTGGTGGAGACACCCTCTCCAAATGAAATTTCTGCATCCTCCAGATCATCTTCTTAACATAAGGAGGAGGGACCCTTGATGGGAGGCAATTCCTCTAAGACAATAGATATCGATGGAAAGCTGGTGCCAGTTTGAGCAGCGATAGACACTACATCGAGTAACTCTTGTGCTGCTGAAACCATAGTAATGGAAGCTGTCAATATGATCCCATCTAGTCTTCATCCCTAGGGGATACACTTGTTGATATCAAAGCAATAGTTTCACATCATTCTAATTTGGTTTATCCCAGCCCGGAAGAACAAGAAATTGAGGCGTATTCTTGTTACCTTGGGGCGGACATACCGATACCTTATGGGAGTAGGGGGCTCTTGGATCATCTGATCCTTATTCATGTAGGAATACGAGGTGATCATCTAATGTCTCTTAGACTTGGGAATGTGCTTCCCCCTCATTCCTAAAACAATAAATCATTTCCTCAGATCCGGGGTTGTAGCATCCAATCAATGGATCTGAAAAATATAGGCAACATCCTAGTCATTCCATCGGTCGGTCGCAGTCATAGAATGTTTAACCTCATTATCCTGGATCTACTTGTCCTTGCTCTTGTAATAGTCGACATTTAGATATTGGGCTTCACAAGAGTAAAATTTAGACATGTCACATTGGAGTACTCCAACTCAACCGTTAAGGGTGTATTTAAGACACGGGTGATATGATGAAGGAACCACCACATGAAGGTGAATCCATGGACTACCCATCAGTGCATTGTAGTCGGTGTCCTGGGAGACAACCATGAACTCAGTGCTAGAATACAGGACACTAAACTAGGTCTTCAGGTCGATCTTGCCACCCGACGTCTATTTCTTAATTTCATAACCTTGAATTTTTAGGTCTGAGGGACTCAGGTCATCCATGGATATCCCTATCTTTCAGAACATCCGGGTAGGGATTAAGATGATTCCTGACCTTGTGTTGACAAGACAACAAAGAAAATCCATGCCATTGAAGTTTCCAGTTATGTATAGTGGGAGAATGTGCCCCATTAAGGGAGATCCTTCATCTACTATAAAGTAAACGATAATGTCCTAACATTCGGCATGCTGGACTACCTCACCATGAAAGGATTATATGACTGCTACCTGTGTATCAAACTGGAGGTGGCTTCTTAAAGCATCAGAGAGGTATTTACCCATATCCGCTGATAAGTGAAGTTCCTCAAGGATAGAGATCCTTGTAGGAATTTTGGAATGATACTTAAGGATATCGTACATTCGTCCCAAGTGTGAACTTCTTCTTATAGGAGGTCGTTATGTGGAAGGAAGAATGATGGGCCCTTTCGGCTGAATTGGTGGATGACTAGTGTTGGGAATGTCCCACTAATCGCTAGTCTAAGCTCAAGGAGTGACAACCAGATGTGGGATATATTATTAATGTCGTTCCATGATAGAACATGGCTGATTTCAGCCTAGTCAGGACAGCTCTGCCTAATCAAGTACCACAAATGGCGGTGAAGGTGAACCCAATGACATCAGATGATAAAGATGTGCATACTAAGCTCTGTACTAGGTCCACTATCTGGTTTTGGTGGCATGTACATCCTGGCTAGAATTATTGACCAAGGGATCCTGACGACCCATATAGCCACGACTTTTTCAGCACTGGTGATAGCTAGGAACCTTGGCAGGATTTGTCTGGCATTCCTTGTCGTCAGGAATCATATTGGGGTTTACCGTATCCATGGTATTAACAGAAGCATACGCTTTATCATCAGCTAAAAAAATCCTCCACTACTAGTTGAATTCTAGGGGGAATATCCATCTCTAGGGGCATGAAGTCTCCAAGAGTATGGGATGATGATGTCATTGGTGGGGGATATTGTTTTCTCTTACGTTTTTGTTGCTTTCTCTCCAAGGAAGAGGAAGGTTGATCCATTTACTCATGAGTCTTAGTTGTGGGTGATGTAGTGTCTTATAAAGGCTCAAGTCAATTCATTCATGCATGGATAAAACCATGGGAACAGGTGATTGTATTATGAGCCATATAGTCATCCTACTTTTGGGACCCATGGTTAGAAACCTGATGCCACTCACCTTTATTGTCACTGCTAATGTATGGCTTCACGAATACACATGAAACTTGTGCTAGAGCTGGGCCTAACATCACTATGTTATTATCAACCTAGTATTGAATCCAGTATTTAAACACAAAGAACTATTTGATGGTGTTCCCAAGGAATCAGTGCTAGGGGAAGTAATTGGGGTGATTAGTGAGATATGCCTCTTTGTGCCTCTTGCAATTGGGCAATAGTAGAATTCCATGTTCCAAGGAACTTATGAAATAACTAGGGTCCTGGGGCTCATTAAATGAGTAGGTCTAGTTTCTTATATCTGGGAAGGGGGCTCTGAAATACTGGCCACAACTCGAGGCTGGAGGGGCCTACCGAGGAGGTGGAACCAGGTTATCACACATGGGTGGTGGTGGTGTCTTACGTGGGGGTGCCTGCTGATTCTGAGGTAGCCACAGATGGTCCAATGGTTATGCCTAAGGTGGTGGGCCTATGAGTGTTTGTGGATGTGGATCCACTAGTAATAACTCTATTATCCTAGGTGCCTCTATTTGGGCCACCGCGGTGGGCTTATCCTTAGTGTATCTTCTCTTATGAATTGCAGGAGGCAAAAGACGTGCCTACTTGGCCTACTACAAGGCTTCCTCTATGTGTTGAGCATTATTCGAGAAGTCTTAGAATCCCACAAGGAAATTCTGAATAATGAGAGCGGGGGTCAGTTCGGTTTTTTCATTCCTCACACACATTGTCATCAGTTGTTCCAGAGTTAGCGGAATATCAAAGGAGTAAGTGAGGGCTTTTCAACATGTGATGAAGTCCGCGATGCACTCATAAAACCTCTTCATACACTTGAATAGGTATTCAATACTCTTCTTCTAGGTGGTAGTAAGGAAATGGTAAAGAGACTATCAATAGTGGTTTTCCCAGCCAGTGACCGACCTGATGGGTAGCTGTTTGTACCAGAAAAACACATCCCTTCCAATGTCTATCTGAAACACTAGAGTTTGGTGGCCTATAACTGTGCCAGAGTTACCAGTATGGGTCCACACCTTGACATTTGGTGGGCCATATGATATAGTGGGTCACTCGTCCTGTTAAAGGGGGCGAAGGTAGATTTACGAAACTTGGGGGTTCTAGCATATCATCCACCCATATAGGATATGGATTTCAATCAGGAGATATTAACACCTATCGTGTTTCCAATGCCTCGAGGAATGAAATGAGCACCACCATCGGGTAGTCTAGGTGGGTATTCCTGTCTGGATGAGGGTCCCTAACCACCAGTGAATTGGCGAGTTTTTCAACATGATAAGAAGGCATAGTGGCTCATTGAGCGGCTAGTGGGATGACATGGGGAGTGGTTGGAGGAACCTGAGCTGGGTCCCAAGGATTATCATGTCGCTCGAGAGGATTTGGTGACACATACCACGCACTTTTTCCATAAGTTCTGGCCTCAATCCTATCAATGTGCGCCAGACAGTCAAGGTCACCCGAAGGCAATTCACCGGGGGACTGTTGTATCAGCCCCTGTGGCCCTAGCTGAGGATCAACATAGTCTAGATGCCAGTCTGTGGTACGTTCAACAAGGAGTTCATCAGCCATCTACTTGTGTTCTATGAGATGTTGAAACAGTGCATCTTTTTTGGGGTCATCCTCCGTCTTCTGCACTAATCCAAATAGGTAATATGGTTTGACAGCTCCGAGGTTCTCTTTGCCCTTATTGAGATTCTGACAGAGGAATAATGACTCGGTAGGCATGAAAAGACCTAGTAGATTTCTCTACTAGTGATTAACCCATCCCAGTGAATCCAATAGTTGTGGAACTCCCCTAGGGGTAAGTTCTCATTAAGGATATCTAGCTCATTCTCCCCCTCTAATAGATCATCCAGGTTAACCTCGAATCTACCTAGAGGCATATCCTAAATATCACCAAGCAAGTTGGTTTGAAGCCGGATAGAACAGAAATAGAGGGATGCATACTATCCCCAACCATGAAACTGAACGCGTGGGGAAGCCCCCTTGATAATTTGGCTTAGCACTTTAAAGCTCTGAACGCATCATTGCTGGAGGGTTTGGGGGAAACCGGGAGACTCATGGCACCAGGAAACCGGGTGTGAAGTCAATTCGACCATACAACACTATTGTCCAATGTCCTCAATGTGTGCCAGACTCTTGGGGCAAGACACTCGATGATAATGAAGATGTAAGTGTGTCACATAAAGGGTTTGGCGAAAGCACGCGACTTCCTCCTGGGTAAGCGATTCCAGTGCACTAAAGTTTGTGGTCGCAATCAGCTAGAAATTTTCTAGGAAATGATTCAATAAAAGGATGTTCGAAAAGATCCTGAACTCTAGCTCAAGATCTATCCCTTGGCTACTTCCATCAGTGAGTCACATTCCGCCTCAAAATCTAAGAAGTAGACAAAATTAATTTTAGTCTGAATCTTCTAGGTATACTTCTTATGGAATTAGAGTCCTTTCCTCCTACCTCGGTGTTGTTATTTAGGATAGGGTATGTTTTTGGCTCAAGGAGGGCCTTCAGCTGGGCTGATGCTGGGGTAGAGGGGACATTAGCCTCGGTGTGCTGGGGTGCGAGGAGCACTTATACAGATGTCAAAGGGAACATGGGGAGGACCTCTATGTCTACTGGATGATGTGTGGAGGGCATATCTATGGGAATTTATGGAGTGGGCAGGGCCTATGATAGAGCTGGTTGGAGCATGGTTAGGGCCTCCATGCTTGTTTACTTTGGTGTTGACGTTATGATGAATGTCCTTGTACTGGTCGAGCTGAACATGGGTAGGACCTCTGTGATGGGTGCCTATGAAGCGAGTGCTTCTCTAATTTCTGGGATAAGGATGACCTTCATTTGCTGATGAAAGGACATCTGAAAGACCCCCAGACTAACATTTGACTGGGCATGTAGCATCTTCACACATGTGACCTATGACAGGAGGGGTGGCTCCAAACCTAAGGTCATTGGTGGGGAAGAGGCTTATGTACTAGGTGTCAATGTAGTTGGGAGGACCTCCATACCGATCTTGGGAGCGAGACAGACATGTGATATCATTAGTGATTGTACGGGGAGGACATCTGTATTGGGTATCATTTACATGGCTTGGCCTGTAGCGGGTGACACCTATGTCAGCAACTAGGAGATTAGACTCAGCCTTCCTATGGGGTGGTTGGAGCCTTGACCTAGGTCAGGCGTCTGTGTGCCCCGACTCGACATAAACATGATACTGATGTTATATTCCAGTGGTGGCATGGGCCAGGGTATCTATTAATATTGATTCCCATTGGAGGGCTTCCTCTTCAGTATACACCCTCCACTAGCATCGAGCGACCAGACTGGGATCGGTGGTGCAGGCGCATATATTAATCATTCATCAGTTCATGGGGTTTGGTGATGGTGAAAACATGACCTGGTGGGAGCCCTCCTTGGGAACTTCTTGTGGGGGATTCTAGCTTGGCTGGCCTGGAAATCCATTACCTCATTGGCATAGGGGCGGGACTTATCGAAGAGTTCTAGGGATAGGCTCCCAAAATGATTATACATTGGAGTGGGGAGCAGTGGCTCCCTACACAGCCCATGGGGTGGCATTGATGATGAGGTGCAGAATCCTCCATGTCCTGTCAGGCCATATACCGGGTGGGATAATCCCCTCCTCCTTGTATCGTCGAACAAGGTCATTAATCACCCATCTCTAAACGATTTCAGATGAGGATATGGGGCGTGGGTGCCCGGTGGTCATGGATATGGAGGCTACAATATAAGGGATGAGGCCATGTGGGATTATCACACTGATGTTTCCCATGCCCCTACGTCAGTGGGTAGGTAGTGATAAGTTTCCTATCATGAATACTTGGGTACAGAAAAGCAGACAGATTTAACCATTATTGTTAAAAGAAGGAAACTGATGTCCAATACCCCAATTTCATTCCATCTTCCATGGTTGGTAAGAAGGATCCACACTAACAATGTCACAAACCGAGATGCCCAACATTCAACTACCCCATTTTCTGGTGAGTTTCACGTGAGGCCCACTATTTTCTTAGTGGGACAAGGCACCAGATACATGGATCCAGTGGCATGATAATCCAATGATCTCTCAATTGCTTATAATGTACACATTTTAGAGGATAATTTCACATTGGGTTCACTATTTATATTTACAAAACTTTCATTGGGGTGTGCATCTGTATGCTGAGGACTCACAATTATTACCCTGCATTCCCTATTTCCAAAGGCAAGCGGCATCCATCTCATATTCAAGGATGTCTTCTCCTTGATATAAATGGGATTATGGGATGTTGGTTCCTCCTTCCATTTATTTCTCCTCAGAACTCGTTACCTAGTTCGGTTATCCATCATAGACTTAAGATGTTTTTCATGAAACTCTTCCCACGTCCATGTCGTCATGGATGCTAGTTAATTACATTGATTCTGTTAGAACATTCCAAGGGGTCTAGTCAGGACAGCGACCTTCGGTCGGGGGAGTAGTCTCGTTGCACATTACAGGCATGTCTGGACATTTGAACAGTAGTGAATCTAGGTTTCTTCCCCTTATGATAGAGCTTCTTGAGGGCGTGGAAGCCCGAGGCATCCCACATTGAGTGTGCGGAATTTTATGCCATAGGCATGTCTTTGAGGTTTTACTCAGCTTACCATGTTTAACCCAAGTTATTATCTGAGTTTAATGTCTATTGGAGATGGATCGAACTAATCAGAAAACTGATGGGAGTGGATCAGACGGGTGCGCCCCCTAGAAGAAGCATTGATGCTGGGGCTAACATGTGGTTAATTACCCAATTTCTTCTAGAAGAAATGAATATGTGGGTGAAAATATCTCATCGGGATGTGGTAGCCTAGGTAATAATCAAGATGGATATGGATTGTTGGGAGTGTATGGAGAATGATATGGATCCCTCATGGGGTAATTATTATGTTTGGATTGAGCCTTGAAGAGACCTCCTACGTTTCCCCATGGCATGGAATCAAAGTCCATGTAGTTCGGTGGGGTGATGGGGCAGCTGAGTAGGTGAACCATGATAATGGATGCATGGATAGGATTTAGAGGTAGTAGAACCCTTGGGTTGGGGTGTGACCATCCATAAACACATAATCTCAAGGTAGAAACCGGAACAACACATGAATGATGGGCTTGAACCTTAGGAAGGCCTCTTACGTATCCCTGGGGAAACCAATCAAAGTCCACATAGTTCAGAAGGGGGAATGGTATTGGAGTGTACATATAAGACAACGATACAATGATATATACTTGGGGTTACTCGTGGATAGCAACCTGTATTGGTCAGATACTTGATGGGCAGACCTGAGATGTGGGTCCCAACAGGGGGGGGGACACTAAAGTATACCAGTGTTTAGGGTTGAACCTCATGGAGTCTTCCTGAATACCATATCTAGGAGACATGGATCAAACCCACGTAGTTTATATGAAAGTGGGATAACAACAGCTTACCTCTGTTTGACATCACGATGGCTTACTAATATATGGGAATCATATTGTCTTACCACTGGATGGAGATCTCAATGGCATACCACTATATGGGGATAATAATGGCTTACCCCTGGTTGAGGATCACAATGGCTTACCACTGGCTGGTGTTATCAATGGCTTACAATTGGTTGGGGTTGGACCTCAGGGAGGCTTCCAAGGTACCATGTCTAATAGATTGGTATTAAAAACCATGTGGTTCGAAGGTATATAGTTTAGCATCATTCAAGATGGAAATCGGGCATATAGTTTAACTTCCTGCATGATGAGGATGAACCGATGTGAATATGGTCAGGATCGATGGGTAATCGGCTTGAACCTCAGAGAGGCTTCTTATGTACCCTTCCTAGAAGATAAGGATCAATGTCCACATAGTTCTAGATGGATGATACAATTTAACATCATGAGAGATGAAATTAAACTGATGTGAATGGGTTGAGGAAAGTAAGTGTTGATCTTGAACCCTAGGGAGGATTCCTATATTCCTTTACTAGGAGACAAGGATCAAAGTCTCCATATTTTGGTATGGATGATACAGTTTAATGCCAAGCGGGATGAAATTGAACCAACATGAATTGTTCAGGACATGTAAGTGTTGGGATTTAACATTAGGGAGGCTTCTTACGTACCTTTCCATGGAGACAATGATCAACGTCCACGTAGTTTGGGATGGGTTGGATGTAGTTTTTCATCATGCGAGACAAAACTGAACCGATGTAAATGGGTAGGGACAAGTAAGTGTTGGTCTTGAACCACAGGGAGGCTTCCTATGCACCAGGCCTTGGAGACAATTATTAATGTCCATGTAGTTTGGGATGAAGGATATAGTTTAATGTCATATGGGATGAAATTGAACTGATGATAATGGGTTAGTATAAGTAAGTGTTAGACTTGAACCTCAGGGAGGATTGTTATATACCTTTCCTAAGTGACAATGATCTAAGTCCACGTAGTCTGGGATGGGTTGGATGCAGTTTTTCATCATGCAGGACAAAGGTGAACTGATATGAATGGGTTGGGAAATGTAGATGTTGGGCTTGAACCACGGGGAGTCTTCCAACATACCATGTCTGGGAGACAAGGATCAAATTCCACATAGTTCGAGATGGGTTGGGTCTTACACATTAAGGTGACCTAGAGAGGATGTCATGGTTGATTCTTACTCTAAGACCATATGAGTCATGATCAGTGTGAGAAAAAATAGGCAGAAAAGACCTAATGATCACGTCATGAAAGGTACATCCGCGGGGACTGGAATGGGGCTTACAAGTGGTTAGCATCCCTAATAGGAAATAGGGGCTTACGCATGGTTAGTGTCTAAAAAAATAAAACAAGGGCCTACATGTGGTTAGTGTCCCAAATAGGAAACAAGGGATTATGCGTGGTTAGAATCCCAAAAAGAAAATAGGGGTTTACTCATGATTATCAGACACAAAAGATGGAAACTGGGACTTACTCTTGGATGGAGGCCAAGTGGTGAAAAAGCCTAGAGGTATAAGGTTAGGGTAACAAAGGTCCATGTGCCCATATCTTCGCTGGTATTTGGCACTAATGAAGATAGGTGGAGCAGGGATGCAACCTATAGCAAGAAAGGGTATATGCTTACACCAAAATGGTTTCCCTACCCAGCGGACAGACGTAGCTCCGAAAAAGAGGATACCATTCCATTTGATGAAGATCTCACTCCCTTGGAGACTAGCGGGCATAGAGAATGTCAGAGATGGGGTTCCCTATGTGTGTGGGATGGAGAGAGGCCATAGTTTAGCGTCATGTGTTGAGAATGATGGTTCTTGGTAGTTTAACATCTTCTAGCTCGGATGGGGCTGGTTCACTCTGCATACCTAGGACTTATATAACTAGCACACTTTAACCCTTGTTGAATGGAAGGCACTATAAATTCTGTAGTGAGGGGTGTTGTGGAGTGATCCATTTAGGGGCCATGTTAGCATGGCTATGATAATAGGAAATAGCAGTTATCGTTCCTATGCAAAGAATCAAGAGGCTAAGAAACACAATGTGAAGAACCACCCAAGGCACTATGAAATAAATTCATATGATCTTGGAGGGCTATATGGAAATGGGTGTGAAAATCATTCAGTTTTATAAAGAGGTGTTATGTGAAGATGGGGGGATTCGCGAAGAGGATGGTCTTTGTGGAGAGGATGGTATTCATGAATTAGATGGGATTCTCAAAGGTAAGGGTCCTCGCGAAGAGGATGTGATTCACGAAGGCCAGGGGCCTCGTGAAGAGGGGGGGTTTGTGAAAGGACAAGGCTTCATGAAGTGCCTCACTTAAAGAATTAGGGATTCGACTTTGCGAATACAAGTTTGTTTTGAGATAATTACACGATTTCTCTATGCTTTATAAAACCTTGATAGAATTTTGAGAGGGCTCTACACTTCACAAAACCTCAAGCACCCTGAAGAGGCCCCTTCCTCTACGAAAGGAATAAGCCTTCATGAAGGAAATCTCCACTATAGGTGGTGGCTGAAAAGAACATGAAATGGTATGGACTACGAAGGCCATGTACCTTTGACATTACATTTCATGGTTTTGAGAAGATCATTTTAAAATGGGAGTCAATAAGTTGATTTTTTAGAGTACAAATGGTTTGGAAGAGGGGGGAACCTTCTATTTATAGGCAACCCTAGTCTGGGGGGAGAGGAACCCTTTGTGCAGGTCAGCGAAGACATAGAAAGTTATTGTTCTATCAGCTCGTGTTGGCCACATAGAGGGGCATGGTGCCAAATAGATCATCATCAACATTTCTGTCGTAGAGCATGTCACAGAGTGGGTGTGATGTCATGAAGGGGTTGTGGTCCACGTCGGACTCCCGGGAAGTTGTGACACCGTGAAGCCTCTCACAGAGGTGTCCGCAAAAAAATGTGACTGCGACGTAGAGTTCTTTATCCAGGGCCATTTAGATAGGGATTTGAGGTACTTTTAGATCTGTTTGGGGATGTAGATTCCTCCAATCACTTCATTGAATCCATGAAACGGATCATATTCCTTGTTCATAGCCAATATAGGTTCGCAGGATTTAACTCAATAGGCCATAATGTACTTCCCACCATACATATTCTCCCCTAAAAATCTACAACACCTCCATTTGATTGACAAAAAGAAGAAAAATCCTCTAAAAACATAATCTAGCCTCTCAATCTATGGAAAACTCATACATGACAAAATGATACACATAACTCTTGCCTGAAATGAATAAACGAACCGAAACCAATTCTCAAAAAACGTCAAAAAATGAAACCACAAATTTTGTGATTGCTAATTAAAACAAGACTATTGGGTGCACTCTAAAACCCCCTTGTTTACTCGGAAATAAAACTGTAACACCTGAGACTTTTATGTTATATAAATCATCAATGGAATCTTTTTCTACACACAACACTTTCTTGGCTTGCTTTACACGAAATCACGACCTTCCTTGATATCTTTCGCCGTACGCAATACCGGGTTTCACTAAACAACGATATACTATTAAAATATTATTAAAACTAGCCGTTATGAAAAGTAATAACCACTTTTTGAAATTTTATAAATTTTATTTTTCAAAATGGATTTCATTTTTGGATTTGGAATATCGAAATTATCCTAGGGTGAAATTTTGGTATTTTTCTGAAAACATTCAATTTTTGATGAATAGTGAAACCACTAAGTGGTAGTTAAAAAAACTGAATTTTTCATAAAACATAATTTTACCGCTTCTGTGAGTGGAATTTCGAAAATCCGAGAGACACGGTTAATATCAAGGACTAAAATGTGGTTCAATGAGATGAAAATAATTTTTGGTGAATAGTAACTTTTTACTTTTATTTACAACGGTTAAAAGTAAATAGGATAATTAAGGGTAAAAATGATATTATTACCCTAACACATGTCATAATTATATTTTACAATTGTAATTCGACCAAAAAAACCTTAGGAATAAAATATTACCATTTAGGCCCACTTGGATTAGATTAGGACATTTATTATTAATTTATTTAAAGAAGGGTTAAATAGTTAAAATCAAAGTTTAATAAGTAAATCATTTTTAATATGGGGTTATAAATAAGATAAATTCGACTATAAATATTCATTATAAGGATAAATATATTTCCTACATAATGGTATTTTATTTGTAAATTTTAGACATTAAATAATATAATTTATTTGTGACACAACGATGATGCAGTAATTATCTTATTAATGAAATATTGACATAATTGATGTTATAAATACCCAAAAAAAATGTAATTAAAGACTTTTTATGAATTACACTAATTTTATAGGTTAATATGACATGTTAGTATTGATTTAATTAACTTTGTTCTAAATAATCATTCTGTTATGATTTTCACAAAAATCAATTACTAAATAGTGTCAAAATTGACATAAAATAGTTTTTAAAATAAATATTATATTATTAATTGTTATTTTATTCCTAAAAATATAAGGTTCGGCCAAATGACTTATATAAGGTTATATATATTAATAATAAACAACTTGGGGTTCTTTTGGATTTATATAGTATGTTTTTAACCATATAGTATAAGAAAACAAGAAGACATGGTAAAAGTTAAATTATCTAACTTAAAGTTAAATCTAAATGATAAGGTTATAATTGATACCTAAACATGTCTAAATTATGTTGGATGTAATTATTTCGACCCATCCCCACCTTAGCCTCGAAATAAATCAATTTTGAGCTATTTAAAACCGAACATGACTTTATAATAAAATAATATTTTTAGTTATTCCAAAGGTGCCCCTCTCCTCCCTTATAAAAGGGCACCTCCTCCCTCTCTTCCTCACACCACTTTGAGCCTTCAAGATCGGCAAACCCCTGACACTTTCTCCACTCCACTTCCCTAGAGAAATCCTAGAGGTCCTAGTATTCTTCAAAGACCAATTTTACTGCCCTAAAAGAAGGTCTCAAAGAAGCACTTCAAAGAAGAGGTAATGTCCGTTACCGAATCTTTCATCTTTATTTCTTCTTCCACTTATTCTTATTTAGTTGTTTCATTATGAATTAATAACATCAGTATCACTCATATACTTATATGTTATTATAAGTATGAAACAACCATATTTCACCATCTATCCATCCTACGGAAAAAGAAATCACCGCGCGTGCGTACGTACGGAATACCGTCTCCACGCTGTGTTGTAATCTACTTTCCACCACCACCTTACTTGGATGGGTATAATGGTGTAAATAATGACTATATATGACTATTATAAAGTGATATTTATTCTGAAATAGTATACATACACTCCAATAAAATTCCATGATCATAGGAACGATATCATCACTCGTGCGTACGTACGGAATATCATATCCACGATGTGATGCGACTCGTTCTACATGATCTTCATTGTATAATGATTATATAAATGAATTGAATGAATGAATATGATCTATATTACACTAATACCATTCTGGAAATGAGGTATCTATAACTTAAAGAGAATAATAATAATTTATTCGACAAAACACGCATAAGAACAAGAAGTTATAAACACCAGAATAACAAGTTGCAATGAAATATTACTACTAAAAAGCTAAGAATATGACCATATATGATATAATAACAATAATTATGATTCTGGAATAAGTCAATAACTTTATTTAAATCATTATACAGGAGGTTCGGATACTTTCGAAGCAAATCATACCTAAGGTAAGGGGAATATCACAATCTCATTTTTATCCGAGATTGTTTATACTTTAGTATTTACTGGGGTGTATTTAATCATCCAAATCCATGTTTCCTCAATATGTAATAATATTTCCATGCACCTATAGTTTTTTAAATCCAATTTTACCCTTCGGTGAGTTTTTAGTAAAGGATATGAAAGGAATCTTTTGTCGTTTTTCGTACGAGGTACTTTTTGACTTTTCCGACAAAAGTACGAAGAATGTTTTTTTTACTTATACAGCAGGAATGTATTTTTAAAACATTATTTCCAATAAGATTCCTTTACAAGTTTTCAAATATATTTTTAATCAACTTCTTTTAGTTTAGAATTGTACGACATGTTAAGAAAGGAAAAGTGTTTTTGAAGTAGAAAGGATATTTTCCTCAAGAATGGAGTTCAAGTGTTTTATCAAAATTATTTTCCATATAAGATAATAAAGTGTTATATTTCTATCCCTATTATTACATTTATTTGATTATGTTGTGATGGAATTATTTTTATTAATTCCTTTATCTTATATGAAATGTTTTATGATGTCACGATGTTTAAGAACCCCATTTTTATTACATGGGTTATGCAATGATGTATGATTAATGATTTTGTGGCACACATAAGAATGGTATCATTATGAGATGGGTGGGACCTATATCTCCCTCCAATGCATTGGGTAAATATTTTATATCTCATCAGATAGACATGGATGGAACGGTAGGTTATACCGGTTCAGTGAAACAAGACTGAAACGAGGAGTGAACTCGGTTCAGAAATAGACTTTGTCCACTAAGATAGTCTTGGAAATGAGTCTTGACTAATAAAAAATTATTATCTATGATTATGTGTGTATGACACAAAGTTTCATGTTTTATGTTATGATTATTGGGATTCCATTTCACTACTATGATTTATCCCATGTTATGAAATTATGCTCTCTTTTGGAGGTTAAGATTTCCAAAAGTTATGTTCTTATGAATATGATGTGATTGATATTTCTTTTGTTTACCCTTAATGAGCATTTGAGCTCACCCTTTTGTATGTTTTCTTTCCCCAGGTCAGTAAGAAGGTTATTAAGTACGATATGCCAAAAGGGACTATAGATATGATGAAATAAATGGGAGACAGTGTAGACGCTTTATGAACCAGTTGTTTATGATTCCCAGTTTCTAACGACACTATACCTATACAGTCCTTTCGTGGTTTTGTTATATGTTGTAATAAGTATGCTTCAATTTTGAAGTATTAACAATGTATGTAAAGTATGGGTCGTTATAGTCGGTATCAGAGGAAAGGTATAGTCAACCTTTGGAAACTATGATGTGAAAGCCTTAGTAAGAACACTAAGGATAATTCTAAGCATAGAACACAATATTAGTGTTTTAGAAATGGCCATGAATAAACTAGGATAAGATCTTAAGTGTGAAATTTTTTTCTTGATTATGTGGTTTTTCTATTATAATTAGTGTTGCTCACATTATTCTTCTTGGTTTTAGTCAATGGCTGGAACCCGAAGGAACCATGTTAATGAGGAATGTGATGGGAAATGTAATGATTTTCCCCCTGAGCAACCAAACTTTATGGGAGCTGGAATGCAAAATCTTGTAGCCATGCTCACACAACTTTCTCAAGATATGAATCATGCAAGACTTCCAAACGAGCAAAGGGAGGAGCAACATTCTGTTGAATCCTTCATGAGACAACGTCCTCCTTCATTCAGCGGGTCTACTGATACATAAGTTTCTGAGCAATGGATTAGTACTACTGAAAATATATTTTCAGTTCTTCAATGTTCTGAGCATGATAAAGTCATCTTAGCAGTGTATCGTTTGGAAGGGGATGCTAATCAATGGTGGAATCTTATTAAGAATACAAGAAAAAGGGATTAAATTGAGTCCATGGAATGGGATGAGTTCAAGAACATATTTTTCAATAAGTACTTCCCTCTTATTCTCTGAACAAAGATGGAGAAAGAGTTTCTTGAACTGAAGAAAAAGGATGATGAATCTGTTGGTACCTATGAAGCAAATTTTACAAGACTTGCAAGGTACGCTTCTGGTATTATTATCCAACCTGAGAGTAAGATCGATCGATTCTTTAGTGGCTTAAAACCAAGTCTTTGGAGGGACTTATCCATAAGGGACTTCAATAGCTACGAGGAAATCGTTCGATGTGCTCTCAAAGTTGAGATGGATATTGGAGTAACCCATCAGTCATATGGGTTTGATAAGAAGAGGAAAATGTAATTCAAAGGAAAATCTAAAGAGAAAACTGAAAAGAAGATAAGCTATCCCTTATGCTCAATGTGTGGAAAGAAACATGGAGATAGTTGTCTTAAAGGGACAAGTAAATGTTTCAAAGTGGAAAGGAAGGTCATCAGGCATTTGAATACCGCGATGATGGGAAGAAGATGTTTAATGATGCAAACAAAGGAAGGGATACAAAGAATGAACCTACTACACTTCAATGTTTCATGTTCAAGGAGATGGGACATTATGCCAATAAATTCCCTAATACAAGGGTTGATGATGATGGTCGACGTCAACAAACTCTTAAGGCTAAAGGAAATGGAAAGTCACATGCAATTTCTATCAGTGATGTGGAGTACGATAACGATGTGGTAAAAGGTACACTTACCATCCACTCTAAAGTAGAAAATGTTTTATTGGATTCTGGATCCACCCACTCCTTTATTTCTGAATAATTTTCTAAGGGTATCACCGTATTACCTCAACAATTAGATGTTGAGTTAGCTGTGACAAGACCTAATGGCACTACAGTCGCATCAAAAGTTTATAATTCTTCTCCGATTGAAGTTTGTGGGAAAGTGCTTCATTCAAATCTTGTGATCATTCCTATAGTGAAATTTGATGTGATTCTTGGCATGGATTGGCTTTCTCTACATACAGCTCATATCAATTTCCAAAGAAGGGAAGTCACATTTCATATTCCAGATCAATCTATGATTGTCTATCGATGCAAGGATGAACATAACCTTCCAGTGGAAATTCCTTCCATCTTATGGGTCTTGATTCCACTAAATGAAGGTTATTTATCTCAAATGGTTGGTGATAAACTCACAATTAAGAATATTCCCATTGTACGGGAGTTTGATGATGTCTTTCCGGAGGAATTACCGGGTCTTCCACCGAATCGTGAAGTTGAGTTTTCAATAGAACTCGTACCGGGTGCTTTGCCTATTTCAAAGACACCTTATAGAATGGCCCCAATTGAGTTGCAGGAATTGAAGAAGAAACTCCAAGAGAATCTTGATAAGGGGTTCATACACCCTAGTGCGTCACCTTGGGGAGCAATGTTCTGATTTTTAAGAAGAAAGATGGATAAATGAGACTCTGCATTGATTATCGAGAACTTAACAAGATCACTATCAAGAAAAAATATCCTCTCCCATGCATTGATGACTTATTTGACCAACTACGCGGAGCTCAATACTTTTCCAAGATTGATCTTCGTTCAGGGTATCATCAATTAAGGTTCAAAAGGGAGGATATACCAAAGACGGATTTCCATACAAGGTATGGACACTATGAATTTATAGTGATGCCATTTGGTCTTACTAATGCCCATTCTATCTTCATGGATCTGATGAATAGATTCTTTAGAAACTATCTTGATCATTTTGTGGTAGTCTTTATAGACGATATTCTTGTATATTCAAAGAGAAAGGGAGAACATGAAGATCACTTGAGAATTATATTGAAGACCCTGAGAAAGGAGGAGCTTTATGCCAAATTTACCAAGTGTGAATTTTGGCTTCCAAAAGTTGCATTTTTGGGTCACATAATCTCAAAAGAGGGGATATCTGTGGATCCAGCAAAAATAGAGGTTATCGAAAGATGGTCGAGACCAACAACAGTAACTGAGATCCGAAGTTTTCTTGGTTTGGCTGGATATTATCAACTTTTTGTGAAATATTTTTCACGATTATCAAATCCACTCACCAAGTTGACTCGGAAAGGAGTTAAGTTTGTTTGGACGAAGGAATGTGAAGAGAATTTCAAGGAGTTGAAAAGAATGTTATCCAGTGCACCTCTGCTCACACTGCCTTGTAGTGAGAAAGGTTTGTGATCTACAGTGATGCATCCAAGAAGGGATTGGGGTGTGTTCTTATGCAAAATGATATTGTGATAGCTTATGCCTCACGATAGTTGAAAATCCATGAGCAAAATTACCCAACACATGATTTGGAGTTAGCTGTGGTAATCTTTGCATTAAAGATTTTGGAGGCATTTTCTTTATGGAGAAAGGTGTGACATTTATACTGATCATAAAAGTTTAAAGTATATTTTCACACAAAAGGAGATGAATATGCGTCAACGAATATGGTTAGAGATGATTAAGGATTATGACTGCTCAATCCATTACCACCCTGGGAAAGCAAACAAGGTGGCAGATGCATTAAGTCGACAAGACCATGCTAGTTTATCCATGATGAGGATTACAAAAGATCCAATATTTATGGATTTACAAAGGATGGATCTTGTAATTATAATGGAAGGGGAAAAATCTTATATTTCTCAAATGAATGTTCAACCATCTATACATGTGAAGATTAAAGAGGCACAGAAAGAAGATGTCGAGTTAAAAAAGAAGGTGATAAATGTTCCTGAATTCAACCATGATTGTGATGGGATAATAAAGTTCAGGAATCAGGTTTTTGTTCCTCCCATCCCGGAATTAAAGAAGGAACTGTTGGATAAGGCTCATAGTTCTTCATTCTCTATTCATCCTGGAAGCACGAAGATGTATAGGGACCTGAAAGAGTACTTCTGGTGGGATGGAACGAAAAGAGATGTTGTTGAATATGTCTTTCGATGCTTGGTTTGTCAGCAAGTTAAAGCTAAGAGACAGAAGTCTAAGGGGATGTTACAACCATTAACCATACCCGAATGGAAATGGGAAAACATCACTATGGACTTTGTCACAGGACTTCCTAAAACATCCAAAGGCAATAATGATATCTGGTTCATAGTTGATTGTCTTACCAAGTCTGCACACTTCATTGCTATTAGAGAGGATTTCTCCCAGGACCAGCTTGCCAGGATATATGTAAAGGAAGTGGTAAGATTTCATGGAGTACCACTTTCTATTATATCTGATCGGGATCCGAGATTTACCTCAAAGTTCTGGAGAAGTCTTCAGCATACTCTGGATACAGAGTTGAGTTTTAGCACTGCTTATCATCCTCAGACAGACGGTCAGTCTGAGAGAACAATTCAAACCCTAGAAGATATATTGAGAGCTTTCTCTATGGATTTCAAAGGTGGTTGGGATCAACACCTACCTTTGGTGGAATTTATTTATAATAATAGCTTTCACTCCAGTATTCAGACGGCTCCTTATGATGTTCTCTATGGAAAGAAATGCAGGACTCCAACTTTCTGGGATGAAGTTGGGGAAAGAAAGCTATTAGGACCTGATCTTGTTGATGAAATGGCGGAAAAGGTCAGATCTATTCAACAACACATAATAGAAGCTCAGAGTCGATAGAAATGTTATGCTGACAATCGAAGAAAAGACCTAGAGTTTGAAGTGTGTGATAAAGTGTTCTTATGAATATCTCCCTGGAAGAGAGTCATGAGATTTGGAAAGAAGGGGAAGTTGAGCCCTAGATATATCGGTCCTTTCAAAATACTGGATCGTGTTGGGAAGGTAGCTTACCGATTGGCACTTCCACCGAATCAGTCTCAAGTTCACGATGTGTTCCATGTATCTCTCCTGAGAAAGTACATACCTGATCCTTCACATGTACTCAGCTCAGAAGTTGTACCACTGGAGCAAGATCTTTCTTATGAAGAACAACCGATAGAGATTCTGGATCGTAGTGAAAAAGTCCTACGAAACAAGACCACTAGATTGGTGAAAGTTTTATGGAGGAACCACCAATTAGAAGAAGCTACATGGGAGCTTGAGGATATGATGAGGGAGAGGTATCCTCATCTGTTTGTTACAAAGTGACGAATTTCGAGGGAGAAATTCATTTTAAGGGGGGTAGAATGTAACACCCGAGACTTTTATTTTTTATAAATCATCAAAGGAATCTTTTTCTACACACAACACTTGATTGGCTTGCTTTACATGAAATCGCGACCTTCCTCGATAGCTTGCGTCGTACGCAATACCGAGTTTCACTAAATGACGATATACTATTAAAATATTATTAAAACTAGCCATTATGAATAGTAATAACCACTTTTTGAAATTTTATAAATTTTATTTTTCAAAATTAACTTCATTTTTGTATTCGGAATATCGAAATTATCCTAGGGTAAAATTTTGGTATTTTTCTGAAAACTTTCAATTTTTGATGAATAGTGAAACCACTAAGTGGTAGTTAAAAAAACCGAATTTTTCATAAAACATAATTTTACCGCTTCTGTGAGTGGAATTTCAAAAATCCAAGAGACACGGTTAATATCAAGGACTAAAATGTGGTTGAATGAAATGAAAATAATTTTTGGTGTATAGTAACTTTTTACTTTTATTTAGCATGGTTAAAAGTAAATAGGATAATTAAGGGTAAGAATGATATTATTACCATAACACATGTCCTAATTCTATTGGACAAGTTTAATTCGACCAAAAACAACCTTAGTAATAAAATATGACCATTTAGGTCCACTTGGATTAGATTAGGACATTTATTATTAATTTATTTAAAGAAGGGTTAAATAGTTAAAATCAAAGTTTAATAAGTAAATCATTTTTAATATGGGGTTATACATAAGATAAATTAGACTATAACTTTTCATTAGAAATCTAAAAATATTTCCTACATAATGGTATTTTATTTGTAATTTTTAGACATTAAATAATTTAATTTATTTATGACACAACGATGATGCAGTAATTATCTTATTAATGAAATATTGACATAATTGATGTTATAAATACCCAAATAAATGTAATTTGACACTTTTTATGAATTACACTAATTTTATAGGTCAATATGACATGTTAGTATTGATCTAATTAACTTTGTTTGAACTAATCATTCTGTTATGATTTTCACAAAAATCAATTACTAAATAGTGTCAAAATTGATATAAAATAGTTTTTGAAACAATTATTATATTATTAATTGTTATTTTATTCTTAAAAATCTATGGTTCGTCCAAATGACTTATAAAAGGTTATATATATTAATAATAAACAACTTGGGGTTCTTCTGGATTGATATAGTAACTTTGTTAACCTTATAGTATAAGAAAACAATAAGACACGGTAAAAGTTAAATTATCTAACTTAAAGTTAAATCTAAATGATAAGGTTAAAATTGATACCTAATCTTGTATAAATTCTATTTTATGAGAGGAGTTCGACCCATCCCCACCTTAGCCTCTAAATAAATCAATTTGGAGCTATTTAAAACCGAACTTGACTTTATAATAAAATAATATTTTTAGTTATTCCAAATGTGCCCCTCTCCTCCCTTATAAAAGGGAACCTCCTCCCTCTCTTCCTTACACCACATTAAGCCTTCATGCTCGGCCAACCCCTGCCAATTTCACCTCTCCACTTCCCTAGATACATCCTAGAGGTCCTGGTTTTCTTCAAAGACCAATTTTAGTGCCCTAAAAGAAGGTCTCAAAGAAGCACTTCAAAGAAGAGGTAATGTCTGTTACCGATTCTTTCATCTTTATTTCATCTTCCACTTCTTCTTCTTTAGTTGTTTCATTATGAAGTAATAACATTAGTATCAATCATATACTTATATGTTATTATAATTATGAAACAACCCTATTTCATCATCTATCCATCCTACGGAAAATGAAATCATCGCGCGTGCGTACGTACGGAATACCATCTCCACACCGTGGTGTTATCTATTTTCCACCACCACCTTACTTGGATGGGTATAATGGTGTAAATAATGACTATATATGACTATTATAAGGTGATATTGAATCCGAAATAGTATACATACACTCCAATACAATTCCATGATCATAGGAACGATATCATCACTCGTGCGTACGTACGGAATACCGTCTCCACGATGTGATGCGACTCGTTCTACATGATCTTCATTGAATAGTGATTATATAAATGAATTGAATGAATGAATATGATATATATTACACTAATACCATTCTGGAAATGAGGTATCTATAACATAAAGAGAAGAATAAGAATTTATTCGACAAAACACGCATAAGAACAAAAAGTTATAAACACCCGAATAACAAGTGGCAATGAAATATTACTACTAAGAAGCAAAGAATATGACCATATATGATATCATAACAATAATTATGATTCTAGAATAAGTCAATAACATTATTTAAATCATTATACAGGAGGTTCGAACACTTTCGAAACAAATTGGACCTAAGGTAAGGGAAATATCACAATCTCATTTTTATCCGGGATTGTTTATAATTTAGTATTTACTAGGGTGTATTTTATCATCCAAATCCATGTTTCCTCAATATTTAATATTATTTCCATCCACCTACAATTGTTTAAATCCAATTTTACCCTTTGTTGAGTTTTTATTAAAGGCTATGAAAGGAATCTTTTGTCGTTTTTCGTACGAGGTACTTTTTGACTTTTCCGACAAAAGCACGAAGAATGTTTTTTACTTATACAGCATGAATGGATTTTTAAAACATTATTTCCAAGAAGCTTCCTTTACAAGTTTTCAAGTTTATTTTTAATCAACTTATTTTAGTTTAGAATATTATGACATGTTAAGAAAGGAAAAGTTTTTTTGAAGTAGAAAGGATATTTTCCTCAAGAATGGAGTTCAAGTGTTTTATCAAAATTATTTTCCATCTAAGATAATAAAGGGTTCGGTTTCTATTTATATTATTACATTGATTTGATTATGTTGTGATGGAATTATTTTTATGAATTCTTTTATCTTATATGAAATGTTTTATGATGTCACGATGTTTAAGAATCCCATTTTTATTACATGGGTTATGCAATGATGTATGATTTATGATTTTATGGCACACATAAGAATGGTATCATTATGAGATGGGTGAGACCTATATCTCCCTCCAATGCATTGGGTAAAGATTTTATATCTCATGAGATAGACATGGCGGGAATGGTAGGTTATACCAGTTCAGTTAAATAGGACTGAAACGAGGAGTGAACTCGGTTCAGAAATGGACTTTGTCTACTAAGATAGTCTTGGAAATGAGTCTTGACTAATAAGAAATGATTCTCTATGATTATGTGTGTATGAAACAATGTTTCAGGTTTTATGTTATGATTATTGGGATTCTATTTCACTACTATGATTTATCCTATGTTATGAAATTATGCTCTCTTTTGCAGGTTAAGATTTCAAAAAGTTATGTTCTTATGAATATGATGTGATTGATATTTATTTTGTTTACCCTTACTGAGCATTTGAGCTCACCCTTTTATATGTTTTCTTTCCCTAGGTCAGGAAGAAGGTTATTAAGTAAGATATTCCAAAAGGGACTATAGATATGATGAAATAAATGGGAGACAGTGTAGACGCTTTATGAACCAGTTGTTTATGTTTCCCAGTTTCTAAAGACACTATACCTATACGGTCCTTTCATGGTTTTGTGATATGTTGTAATAAGTATGCTTCAATTTTTAAGTATTAACAATGTATGTAAATTATGGGTCGTTATAAAAACTCAGTGTCAACATCTGAAAAAAAACATCTCAATACCAAGATTCCCTAGAGACTAAACTATATTATCAACACAGGGAGTCCCGAATAGAATATCAACCATTAGAAACAAACAAGTATGGATTTTCCCCTAAAAAAATCTAAGTGACATGCGTTTTGGGTAACCCCACCATAAGAACCATCCAACGCATACAGACATGGGAAACCCAAAGTGGTCGATCATAATAACATCTTATAGATACTGAAAAACAAAAACCAATGAACCCCTCTAATAGAGGAAGAAATTTTAATGAGGGAAACTACCACCCATAAGATAGACCAAAACCAATAACCACTCATAAAATTTAACTATAAATGGTATGGAACCTGAAATTCCCATAAAAAAAGAACCATTGCAATTCATGAATGAAAGACAACCATGCCTCCTTAAAACCATGGAGGAACTTTTCCACCCAAAATATTTTAATGAATAGGAATCCCATCGCACAATTTCTCACATAATGATACCTTTCCAAGACAAGGGGGTCACACTTGGAAGTCTAAACATCTTCCATCCAATCCTGGAGACCAAGACAGACTAATGTCCTTCACACCCCCCATGATTCTTAACTATGTCCCAGCTTTACTCTGGGGCTTATGTTGGGATCCCTAGTTTTTGAAGGATCGACTACCTCATTGTCCGGAGGTGAAGATCCTTAGCCAGAACTCCTTCATTTATTTTATATAAGTAGCCACAATGCAATCCAGGAAGAAACAACAAAATAAATCACACTAGGGAAATATCATATCCTCAACAAGTCACTTCATTGAGACAAGGATTCAAGGGAAAGATATGAATCATCATCTTTCACCCAAACAAGAAATAGAAAGAATGAAGAACATAAAGGAGGTACCTCCATTCAGAACAAATAAATTCAGGACTTCTAAAAGAAAATTAGTCTTATATTAAAATGGAATTTATCAAAAAGAGTCCACAACATCAGATTTTTTATTTTAAAGAAAATATGACACCAAAAAACATCACTAAACACCACCATTACAAAAAATTAATTAAAAATAGTTGGAAATTAAACCAAACCCTAAACAACACACTGGTCCTACAAATGGGAAGGGGAGGTTTTGAAATGGTGGACCTAGCTCAATGAAACATCCTAAGAACATCCCCATATAGCGGTTTCTAGTGAACTAAGAATACATAGGCATGGAAGGTCTTCACAATATTTGGACATGAAAAATTATTAAGACCAGACCTACAACACTAGTCTCACATCATGATCCTATGCCCGAATAAAGTAAATAAAAGATCCAAAGCCCTTTCATAAACCACAACTAGCACCAAAAATTTCAGAATGATTCTCTATTTCCTTAATAGTGCTCCCATTAGTTATTCCCAAGACTGGATGAAAATAGGCTTCCTCAAGAACTCTTACTTAACAAAGATTCAATAAAAACCACACGCCTCACCACATCATTAAAAAATATAAAATCAGTCCCTGACACATTCAAGAATAAAGCTAACAAACTTCATTTTTAAATACTCTAGAAACATAAGAAAACTAAAGAGTCCCCTTCTATTTTCTACAAACACTCCCCACTTTGGTAAGATCCTCTTGGACATAAAATAAAGGACAAATCATTTTTCTAAACTCAAGAAGAAGGTTTAATGCTTGATAAACTGGAGAGTCTACTAGAGGATCCCTACCCACAGCTGCACTTTGAACACCATTCGGATATTTTTGTGGGAATACACTTTCCAATCAAGGAAACCAAGAACCCAATAAAACTAATCCATCATCCAAATATTTCCACACACTAACACCTAACACAAAAAATGGAAACTACTTAAAGGATTCCCAAAACATGTCTCAAAATAATCCACTAACCATTGTTTCAAAACCATCTCATCGACAAGAAATCATACATGAAACACCATTCAAACAAAAAGAGATCTCAAAATAAATAAAAATTATAAGAAACATTATCAAATAACAAGGATACACACCAAACAACTACAGGTTATCAAAACATCATGCTTTCTTTTGAAATATATTTTATAAAGAAAACAAGATTGGTGGGTTTAATTCACAATCTCCCTCACCACCTAGTCAAAAACTATTTACAAACACTATACATTAATCTAACATACTTTTCCCATTCAAATACATTTTTCAAAATCTCAAAAAATTCTATTTAAAAAATGTTTCCAAAACCCTCCTAGAAATAGTTTACGTTTTTTTAGACAACCAAATTTGTTAAAACACAATTTTTTATTATAAAAAACAAATCACGATAATATCATCCCCATTTACTTGAAAATCATTTCATAAAAATCCACTTTACTAATGAATCCTGGAAAATTATTAAGAAAAATCATTTTCTATCATTCCAAAACCAAAACATTTCCACTCTAAAATCCATTTTTCAATGTTTTCATAAAAAGAATTCGCATAACAGTTTTTATAATTCAGGAAGACCCAAACAATTCACAAGTGAAAACCTATGTTGATGGGGCACTCATCCATATGGTTTGAATCCATACTCTAATTACACCACTATCATAAGGAGTATTCTAGTCACATGTCCCTAGATACATATGGATTTCCATGCCCTACGAGCTCACTGAGACTACTTGAATAACTACCGTTTTATTTCCCAAATTCCAAAAAAAAATCACCAGAAAAAAAGGTACCAAATAAAACTGGACTTCCCAAGGTGACTTGAGTCCTATCAGGAGGTGTGCCGGTGAGGTACCATACAATAAACCATGACCTCAAGCCCCAACATTCCTATCTCTTGTATACCCATAATCTTTCTAAAATAATGTGACCCAAAAATTTCATGACCTCCTTTAATACCTTTTTTCCTGAAACAAGCTAGAGTTACATCTGATCCAACACCTGACCCAATTTGTGACATGACCTGAAGGTCATTTCCAATCCCCATGGATGGAAAACTAGTGCATTGGTATCAAAAATATAATTTTTGAATTATTTCACCAATTAGTGTATACATAAACAACCAACAAAAAATAAATAATATATGAATAATAATAACCAAAAAAGATACAAAAAAATTTCATATTCTTGATTTAGAAATTTAAACAAAACTCAAAAGATACTCCAATGAATGGGAAACCAAAAAAAACGTCCCAAAAGTAACCTTGAAACAGGAGGGGCACCACACTCAATCGACCGCCAGCAAAATCTGCAACAAATAGAACAATAGAAACCCGAACTACAAACATCTCCACTGGACATCATTCCTTTACATGGTTCAAACATAACAAAGTCAATATACACCCAAAGCTGTATTTAGGGTTTGAACCAAATCCTCAGAGGATGCCACCCAAAAAAGTGGATTCCATGCTACAACATATGAAGACAATTTGACATGCTCATGTATGTAAAATCCTTTTAATAATTGTTAAGCAATCATTTTATGAAAAACATTCTCAAGGAAAACACATTCAAGGAAAACAATTTCACATCAAACTTGTTTCAAAATGAAATAAAAAAACACATAAATTCAACCATATACCTATGTATGTAACTAAACCATATATACATCATGTTTAAATAGAGAACCATGGGTAAATCACTAAAGTTATCAAGTACAAGTGGAACTCTAGAAACCTCATGCCTCAGTGAAACAATGGTATAGAAACCATAACCTGAAACAATATCATGCATGAGCCACTAGGAGGCAACATCCCATTGGCCTAGTAGTCATTGATCATATCATATTTCTTGTTACTGTTATAAACATAAATCATGTTAAGTGAATCAAGGATTTTCCTCTTCCGAGTCAACTGGTGTCAATCCACTAGAAGAATTTGTGCATGCCACATCCTAATCACTAGTGTAATAGTTATAGTTTACCCTCCTAGATAAATAGTATTCCATTCTTCTCAATCACTCATTTTACATGTCACAAAAATCACCATTTTCAAATATCATCATTGGAAAATCGCCATTTTCCATAAAAAACCACATGCGAATTTAATCACACCAAATCCATTTAAAAAAATCACACCACTTACATAAACCATAAAAAAAATTTGTAACACTACAAGAAAATAAAATAATAAATTTAACCATTTCCATGGGCCAAGCCCTTCCAAATCAACACACAAACCATATTCCCTTTTAAAAACCTTATTCACATCATTTATACTATATACACATTGCATTTAATGGTTCAAAACAAAATCCAACCTACCAAAATAATTCATTTCCTTTTGAAACCCCATTTTCTACACATTCCAAACTCCTTTTCATTTGAAAAAAAATTCCATCCATCAAATAACCATAAAAACACTTTCCATAAACACTGTAATGATTCTCATACAAATCATAACAGTTTCCCTTGAAAATCCCATTTTCACAACACATGCATGTCAAAACCGTTCCAAAAAATCTTTCATGGTGCAAAAGAAATTAATAGAACACATTTAAAAATCCAAAAAATCATATAAAAATAATCTAAAAAATTAAGAGCATGGAACCACCTACCATTCACTTGAAACATTCTAGAAAATGATGCAAAACCTCAACTGAACCACCAAAATATCCCAGTAAAAAATGTTTTAATGAAAACATCAATATTCAACCCTAAGGAATAATATTAATCCCTAAATAAATCACCCAACCTGATGGAGATATGAATCCACAAGAAATAAGAATAGACCCCTAAGAAAGAGGAAGAAATCGAGGAATGAGGGACTTACATGGAGTTTCGCAGATATTTCCCACTAAATATTTCATAGAAAAGGAGGTCCAAGTGACCAAAGAGAGAGGGAGGAGGCACCTAGGTATGAAAATACACTATGGGGTAAGAAATTGGTGGAAATTGGGATAAATATGAAAAGTGAAAAGTGGTAAATTCTAAAATTTTAATTTCTTGGACATATAGCATGGTTTTCCAGCACATTTTTTGAACCGTACGACCACCGTGCTCCTCTCTCTACCCACAAGGATAAATTTTCATGGTTATTCAAATTGATAGAAAAGACATATGACAATCATGTGGTTTCCCTATACCAATAAATGATACTTGGGTATATGGTTTCCTATTCTAGGCTCACGGTTTCCCCTAACCATGCGCAAACTATGTGCCACCTACTCCCAAGTCAAATTTTTCCACCTTTCATCAAAAATAGTAAAACACCAAGATTTAATACTACGTTTTCTCTTCAAAGTAATTCAACAACTGGCGATACATGCAACAACGAGTTCGAGCGCAGCACGACATACCAAACTAGCCATTCAAAAAGCATTTATGAATAGTAATAACTGAATTTTAAATTTTATGTACTCCATATAATTTTAGAATCCATATTATGTGTTTCTTAGACATAATATAAGAACAGATTCATTTTTTTCAGATAAAAGAAGTATTTTTCCAAAAATGAAATTTTTCAACCACTTAATGGAGAAACCTTTTTAAAAAAAATATTTAACACTTTTATATATTCAATTTAATGAAATTAAATGTTTCTTTAGAATAGGGACAAAAAAATTAGTTTGGACATATTTTTTGTAATTTTTTGATAACTTTCATAATTTGATGAATAGTAAAAAATACTAAATATTAATTAAAAAAAACTTTTTAAATTGAAATAATTTATAGTTTTGAATTATTCATTTGAATGGATTACTAGTATAATTTGATTATATTTTAATCTTTCAATACAATTTAGTTCATTATATGTAATTTCACATTTAAATTTGACATATATGAATTTTTAAAACCAATACTATTTTATTAAATGACAAAATACTTATAAAAATATAAGGATCAACCAAAGGACTTAGAAAAGATTAGATATGTCAATAGTGAACCACATGGGTTTCTCTTGTATTTTTATAGTAATTTTATTAACCATTTATTATAATAATACAAGAGGACAACACAAAAGTTAAAATATTTAAATAAGAGTTAAATTTAAAAAGATAGGGTTAATATGGTTACCAAAACTTGTCTAAAACCTATTGGTTGAGATTATTTCGACCCATACCTAGCATAGCTTCCAAATAAATCAATTTTGAGCCATTAGAAATTGAAAATGATTTTATAATAAAATAATATTTCAAGCTTTTCCTAAATAGGCCCTCACCTCTCTTATAAAAGGGTACTTCCCCTTTTATCAAAATCACACCTCCAAAGCCATTTGGATCAGCCAAACCCTACCCAAATATCCCCCAAAATCCCAAAATTCAACTTAGAGGCCTTATATTGAGTTTAAAGCCAACCTATGGATCCGTTTTGTTCAAATCAAAAGGAAACACCCAAAGAAGAGGTAATTATTTTATCACCTCTTTCTAAGTTTTTTCTTCTTCGACTTTCTTTTTCTTTGTTATTTTGATACCAAACTAATAACACCAATACCTAATAAATAATGTGATGTTATAATAAATATGGTAAAACCATATTCATTAATCTATCCATCCTATGAATGATAATGTCACCATGTGTGTGTGCGTACGGCTTATTGTCTCCACATCGTGGTGTAATTTGTTATTCAACACTATGTTATTTGGATGGATATAATGATGAGTAATATGTATATAAATAATGAAAATAACATGATAATTTCTCTATAAAATTAATATACCATCCAACTAAGAACCTTTTAATAATTAAAGAAATGATATCGTCACTCATGTGTGCGTACGGTTTACCGTCTCCACGACGCGATGAGATTCATTTTCACGTTCACCATTCAACGATGATTATAAAAATATATATTATTAATAAGTAAGTAATATATGACATAATAATGCTACTGAATATATATGTGTGTGTGTGTGTGTGTGTGTTTGTTTGTGTGTGTGTGTGTGTATGTGTGTGTGTGTGTGTGTGTGTGTGTATGTATGTATGTATGTATGTATGTACTTACATATATCTTATTCACTTACTTTCGTTCAATACGATATCAAAACAGAAACAACGTTTATGAGTACGTACAACCTATAGGCTCTATAAATGGCGTTTTCCATTTCATATATCTATCTATTATGCATATTTATATTCTAAATATATATTATATTTAAATCATGTTTTATATTCTGGAAGTATTTAGATAATGATCTAAATGATACGATCAAGAATAACATGTTTTAACACGTATGATAAAGAAAGAAATTATTTCCTGAAATGTTAATTTAACATATAAATAATTATTAAATGGGTAGTATAAAGTAATAAATGAATCATGTATGATATAATAAATATTAATAAGGTTCTGGTATAATTTACTAACATACTATTGTCATTATACAGGAGGTTAAATGTACCCTCGACTGAAGAAATGTGCAAGGTAAGGGTTAATTTATCAATCTCATTATTATCCAAGATTGTTTATGTGTAAGTATTTTAAAGGAGATATTTATTATCCATGTCCATGTTTCATAAAAGACTTTTCAAATTGATTATTTTAAGGTCACTTTAACTGAAACATCATTTTAAATGTTTTAAATAATTATTCATCTAAATCTTTCACATTAATGTCCATGTTTTCATAATGGTTTGATGGATTTATTTATATGGACAAGAATTTTTTAAAATGTTAAATCCTTTTAAAATATTTGAAGTGTTTTGGAATACGTTGATTTAAAAATATCTTTTAATCTTATTCCTTTATAAATTTTGATATTTTTAAATCATTTCTTGAAAAAAAGATATTTCCCTCAAAGGGTTTTACTGATTATTTTCAACTATATCAACATAATTTTTTGATATTATTCTTAATTGAGGTTGATTTATTATAAATAAAATCTTCAATATTGTACTGAATGAGTTATGATATGTTTGACTATAACTGTTCTATTTTAATACCATTCATGGTTTATGGTTGAAGTATTGACAATTTGTATTCTATTTTTAATATGAATGTTTATGTTATGTTTCAACATTTTCATATGTGGAATGCAGTGAACTTAGTAAGTGACAGGTGGGGCTCGCTATAACCCCTCTATGCATTGGTAGGTCTCATGAGACAAATTAGTGTCTTGGAACAAGGCCCTGACAAAAAAATTATTTTTAGTCTTGGCACAAGGCCTTGACTATGTGGTAATGATGTGTGGCGTTAGGCATTCCCTCATTGTGAAATTAATTATTAGAAGTAATTATTCTATAAGTAGAATATCCATGTGCATGTTTATATGTCAATGTTTGATTTTTTTGCTCTATAATATTATCATGTTTATGTTTAAAAGGATGATATTTTTATTAAACATCTTTCCTTAAATGTTTTTACCTTCCGCTAAATTATTTACCCTTAATGGGAATCTAAACTCACCCATTTCTAATGTTTGTTTTACTAGGATTCCAAAAAGTGTATTATGTTTGATATGTAGGGTTAAGCTAGGTTTATAATGGTATTATCAATGAATTATTTATGTTTTTTTGTTTGAATTTGTAAGTTAATGTCCATGTATGTAATATATTTTCCAAGACTACTAAACAGATCGGTCATTCAGGACATGATTCCCTGTAATCATCCCAACATATTAAAATAATGCACCAGCTCCGAGCTTCTGGGTTGGGGTGTTATAGTTGGTATCAGAGGATTTTTAGTACAAACCTGGGAAACTAGATTTAGAAAAAACTCCGATTATAGAGCATTACCCTAAGATAGACTTTGAGGATTAATATAGAATAACTTCCTAGAATTTTGGTAATGTAGAAATTTTGTGTATTTTTTAAGCAATACATCCATGTCTGGATACGAGTAGGTAGAGGTAGATCTAGAACAGATGTACCTTGGTGTGAAAACTCTAACAAGGAGTTTTGAGGTTGACTCGGGGTATTCTCGTACATGACAATGGGCCCTGGTTCACTCTTGGTTATGACACTCATGAGGGATATACTTTGGATAATTCACATTTTCATTACAATCCATTATGAAGGATTTGGGAGTAAATACTTCCTTAAAGAAAATATTTTTTATGATTATAGATTATATGCATAATCTTTTCAATTTACATTAGTTATTTTAAAAATATGGAATTATTCATTTTTATTCATAAACTAACCTAGTGAATGTCATTTCTTTATAAATGGAGCCTAGTAAAAGGAATGAGATCTTCATAAATATGCATAATCCAAAGAGTAAGAAGGATCATATAATTCATGGTATTAATCCAAAAATAAGAAGGTAAATAGTCTCCCACATATTATCCCAATATGATTAAATAATATCATTTGTTAATAAGATAACTAAAGAATTCTCTGATTCATATGGATTTTAAGGGAAGTAAGAAAAGAAAAGAATGGTAGAGAGAAAGATAGATTAAGGGAAGAGGGGAAATAGGGATTTTCCTATATGTGATAACTGTGGAAAGAATCACCATGGTAAATGCATGAAGGGAATTTGAGTTTTTTATAATTGTGGAGGAAAAGGACACCAAGTACGTGATTGTAAGGGTAAGAAAGAGGTTTTAAATGTAAAATGCTTTATCTTCATGGAGTTGGGACAGTACGGGAATTAATGTCCAAATCATCAGAGTATGCCTCAAATAATGCTATTGGATAATAATCCAGTTATGATACTACCACAGATGATGAATAATTACTAGTTTTCTTATGTTGTTATTAAATAGTTATTTCGTTTGAGTGTTATATAAACAATTTATTGGTTATATGAATTATGGAAATAAATAAGGATTGTACTGTAGTAAAATTTCATTGAGGATTTGAGATTATATGATTCTAAGAAATGTGAATCAATAGAAAGTTAAACTTTTTTGGAAAATACATGGTTTAAGTAAAGATAAACCTTTATATGGTTCTGATACTGAGGTAGTGATTTTGGAATAATATATGATTGATTTGGATAAATTATAATCGATATTCTTGACTACATTGAAACTAATTAATTGTTTTTTTATTCCATTATTGTTGGAGTTTACAACATTTTTTGGATATAAAGAGTATATCCAGTATTTTATAAGGAATAATAGAGCATGAATTTAATAAATATGGGTTTATGATAATTCATTGTGTTACCATGTTTTAAAATAATACGTGATGAAGGTATTCACATGTTATTATGTGGCAAAAAATATCTTCATTGTGTTTAACTTCCTTATAAATTTTAGACTGTGAGTTTGGATTGAAGTATTTAGATAATTCTAAAGGTTGGAATGGATTAAGTTTGAATTTTGATACTATTGTTAAGGTTAAATAATTTCTTAATATTATTATTGGATTGTTATGAAATAGAAATCTCAAAGGTCGTGTGACAACCAGTCGCATCCGGCATTGTCGCGAGACTTAAACCCGCATCTGAAGGGTGACATGGGTGCATCACTTACCACTGGCCTACATGATGTATTGGTATGTATAATGTAGTTTTTTTAAATTTTCTAACAAATGAATTATAAATTCATTATTTTTTGAACTCTATAAAATTCGGATAGATAAAATATTTTTGTATTCTATTATCTTTTCGAGTGAAAGATTAGTTTGTGGTAGGAATTAGTTGATGGATGAGACTATAATGGTCTAGTATATTTTTTCCCTCTTATTCAATGAATAAATTAATTCTTAATCTTTTGGTAAGGAATCAGCAATCCAAAAATGTGTTATAATAATACCTTATGTTTTGATGAACCGATGATATTTTAAATCATCATAGATTGACACCTTTGAGGCCCTCAATTTTACACTTGTTTATGATTGATGACCTCAATCATTCCCTATAAATATTTCTATTTTTTCTCCAATTATGTGTCTCCAATTTCCACCAATGTTCTTCTAATCGAGATCATGATTTGGTGGTGTCTTTTTCATTTCCATTTCCCTCTTATTAAGACTAAATTTTATTAACCCAATTTTTGATGTGGGTTTTCTATAAAGGTATTTTTCTGATATAAACCTTTTATTTTCAAATAACAATTTCAAATTGAGAAGATATAATTTATTAAAGGAGGGGATAATGTAACACCACAATATTTCATAGTACATTATCTTTTCAAAGTAATTCAATAACATGCGCTACACGCAACACCGAGTTCAAGCGCACCACGACTTACCAAACTAGCCATTAAAAATTCAATTATAAATAGTATTAAATGGATTTTGAATTTTATACTCCATATAGTTTTAGAATCTATATTATGTTTTTATTATACATAATATAAGAAAAAATTCATTTTTTAGATAAAAGAAGTATTTTTCCAAAAATGCAATTTTACTGCCTTTTAATGGTGAACCCTTTCTAAAAAGAAATTTGAAAGTTTTATATATTCAATTTAATGAAATTAAATTCTTATTTAAAAGAGGGACATAAAAAAGTTAGTTTGGATTTTTTTTCTTTTTTGATAACTTTCATATTTTGATGAATAGTGAAAAATACTAAATTTTAATTGGAAAAAACATTTTTATTCGAAATACTTTATAGTTTAAAATTATTCATTTTAATGGTTAAGAAATATAATTAGATTATATTTTTATCATTTAAAACAATTTAGGCCATTTTAAGTAATTTCACATTTAAATTTGACATAAATGAGTTTTTAAATCAAATACCATTTTATTAAATGATAAAATACTCCTAAAAATATAAGATTTGGAAAAAGGACTTAGATAAGATTAGATATGTCAATAATAAACCACTTAGGGATCTCTTGGATTTTTATATTATGTTTATTAACCATTTATTATAATAATACAAGAGTACATAGAAAAAGATAAACTATTTAAATAAGAGTTAAATCTAAAAGATAGGGTTAATATGGCAACCTAAACTTGTCTAAATCCAATTGATTGGGAGGATTTAGACCAATACCATCTTATATTTTAATTAAATCAATTTTGATCCATTAGAAACCGAAAATGATTTTATAATAAAATAATATTTCAATCTTTTCCAAATGTGACCCTCACGTCTCTTATAAAAGGGTACTTTCCCTTCCCTCAAAATCACACCTCCAAAGCCATTTGGCTCGGCCAACCCCTACCCTAATATCCTAAAAACCTCCCTCACTTCAACCTAGAGGCATTACCTTTAGAATAATTCCCACCTAAGGATCCCTTTTGTTAACATCAAAAGAAAACACCCAAAGAAGAGGTAATTATTTTATCACGTCTTTCTATGTTCTTTTCTTCTTCCACATTCTTTTTCTTTGTTATTTTCATACTAAAATAATAACTCCAGTACCTTATATATATTATTATGTTATTATAAATATATTAAAACCATATTCATTATTATATCCACCCTATGAATGATAATTTTACCATGTGTGTGTACATATGACTTACCGTCTCCACGTCATGGTGTAATTTGTTATTCAAAACTATGTTATTTGGATGAATATAATAATGAATAATATTTATATAAATAATAAAAATAACATGATAATTTCTCTATAAAATTAATATACCATCCAATTCCACACCTTTTAATCATTAAGGAAATGATATTGTCGGTCGTGTGTATGTACGGCTTACCATATCCAAAATGCAATGAGGTCAATTCCACATTCACCATTCAACGATGATTATAAAAATATGTATTATTAATAAGTACGTAATATATGACATAATAATACAACTGAATATATATATATGTATGTATGTATGTATGTATGTATGTATGTATGTATTTATGTATGTATGTATGTATGTATGTATGTAATGTATGTATATATGTATGTATGTATGTATGTATGTACTTACATATATCTTATTCACTTACTTCCGTTCAAAATGATATGAAAACGAAAACTGCGTTTATGCATATGTACAGCCTACCGTCTCCATAAACGGTGTTTTCCATTTCATATATCTATCTATTATACATATTGACATTTTAAATATATATGATATATAAATCAGTTTTTATATTATATAAGTATTTAAATCAAGATCTAAATGATATGATCTTGAATAACAAGTTCAAACACATACGATAAAGAAAGCGATTATTACCCAAAATGTTAATTTAACATAGAAATTATTATTAAATGTGTATTATAAAGTTATAAATGAATCATGTATTATATAATAAATATGAATATGGTTATGTTATAATTTAATAACATACTATGGTCATTATATAGGAGGTTAAACGAACCCTCGACCCAAAAAAGTGCAAGGTAAGTGTTAATTCCTCAATCCCATTATTATCTGAGATTGTTTATGTCTAAGTATTTTTTGGGACTTGTTTATTATCTATATCTATGTCTCATAAAAGACTTTTCAGAATGATTCTTTGAATGTACACTTTTACTAAAATATCATTTTAAATGTTTTGAATATTTATTCATCTAAATCTTTCTCATTAATGTCTATGTTTTCAAAATGGGTTTAAGTGTTTTTATATACAGATATGAATGTTTTAAAATGTTTTGAAGTGTTATGGGACACATTTATTCAAAAATATATTTTAAACTTATTAATTTATAAATTGTGAGACTCTTGAATGATTTCCTCAAAAAAGATATTTCATTCAAAGGGTTTTACTGATTATTGTCAACTATGTCAACATCCTTTTTGGATATTATTCTTGATTGATGTTGATTTATTATAAATAAAATATTTAATATTGTATTGAATGAGTTATGATATGTTTGACGGTGAATGTGTTATTTTTATACCATTCATGGTTTATGGATGAATTATTGACATTTGGTATGATAGTTTTAATAAGAATGTCTATGTTATGTTTCCACATTTTCATATGAGGAATGCAGTGGACTTAGTATGTGATGGGTTGGGCCCACTATAGCCCTTGATGCATCGGTAGGTCAAATGAGAAAAATTAGTTTCTTTGCACAAGTCCTTGACAAAAATTTATTTGTAGTCTTGGCACAAGGACTTTACTATGTGTTAATGATGTCTGGCATTAGGAAATCCCTCATTATGAAATTAATTATTAAAAGTAATTATTCTACTAGTAGAATATCCATGTGCATGTTTATATGGAAATTTTTGATTTATTTTATACATAATATGTTCAAGATTATGTTTAAAAGGCTTTTGTTTTTATTACACATCATTCCTTAAAATTGTTTACGTTCCACAGAATTATTTACCCTTACTAAGCATCTGAGCTCACCCCATTCTTAAGTTTTTTTCCCATGATTCCATGAAGTGTATTATGTTTGATATGTAGGGTTATGCTAGAGGAATAATAGAATTATCAAAGGATAATTTATGTTGTGTTTTATGTTTTAATGTGTAATGTAACGTTCATGTATATAATCTATTTTCCAAGACTAAAATACTGATCTGTACTTAGAGACTTAATTCCTTGTAATTATTCCAACATATTTTAATAATGCACCGGCTTCGGGCTTCTAGGGTCGGGGTGTTACAATTACACTTCAGGAAACTGAGAAATAACCAAGGAAAAAATTTAATCAAAGGAATACTTGAAAACAAAGGCACAAATGTGACATTATATATATATATACAGTTTATTTATGTATTACATCAACCTATGTGAAATGAGTTCATGCTAATGCCTAATGGAAATATACCTGGAATACAAGTTTCTATATAAACTGGGGCCTAACCCAGACATCCATAACCAGTCTAAATGAGCCTATAATCTCATGCAATAAGGTACATTTCTTATATCCTAATAGAGCAAGATAAGTCATTCTACAATACTCATAATGGCGATTGAGTTGCCATGACAACACTCTAATCATGGAATGCGGCACGTAAATCCCAACAACCATATAGTATCATTGGTGTGAGATGTTATGCTCGGCACCCAATATAAGGGAGCACGATACCACCATGCTCATCAGAACCCTTACCATCATTCCACGCCCAATTTATAAGGAATAATCATATTTAAAATTAACGGAAATGAGGAAATACATCTCACACATTTCATTTATCGAGGTTGTATATGTGTATCATCATATAACATTAATAATAACATGATCTATCAGTATTATCCTCTCATTCTCTACATTTATTAATCTATTTCATAAATAAAGGAGTTCTATTTTTTATAATTCAAATTAAGCATGTACTAAATGATGTGGCCTTTCCAAACATTAAAAATAATTCAAATTTAAACAATTTAATTCATTAAAAATGTAATCCATCATGAACATACCATCTCACGTAATTCAATCAATTAAATTTACTAAGGTAAAAAATATCAAATTATATGGCTCAATGAGAACATAGAAGGTGTAATTTGAAAAAGGTAAATTACCTACATGGGTAATTCCCTTTAATAAAGCAACACATTAAGTTTATAATGTAAACAAAGCACTTAGAAAAAGCATGATTAAATAAATATTTACCATATGGAGGGGTGACCCCCCTATTTAATAATGACTTAAATGAAAATTCTCAAACATTCCATTTAACTAATTACATGAAAAATACATATGTTAAAAACAACACCTTAAGGCTATGTATGATTTAAACAATCAATAACCAATTTTTGGTTTAGAAGATAGCACACCTCATTGGAGGGGTTTTATTATAAAATCATGACATTATTTCTAAAACCATTCATTTAAGATTAAGTATGAATTAGATACTAATGTGATAGAATAATTTACCTTGAAGAATCATTCATTCAAAAAATAATACAACACTAATTAATATTCAAGGAAAGTTTGAAAATTGAGCAATTAATTCATTCCAAAATTGAAAGGGTAAATATAATGTGATCCTACCTCAAACTCAAGGAACGTTGTGTATGATGACAAAAACATGAGCCTTCTATTTACCACTTACATACATATTCACCATCGCTTATAATCAATAACACCTAGCCCATATGTACATATTTTCTAGGCCAAATATCTACAAGGGGATTATTACATATATGATTATATGTGAAACTACCTCGTTTTACTTACACATGTTTTAATTTTCATATACACATGTAATCACACCTATACCCATTATATATATCCATCATTCTATTGGTGAATATATCTAATGGGGGACTTATACGAGTATATGTCTACCTATTCATACGTATTCAAGTATCTTTTGACAATAGAGACCCAAAACCACCACATAAAGGTCTAACACACTTAAATTAAATTACCAAAAATGATTAAACTACAAAATTCCCAAATAGAAATTGAGAAATAAAGAATAATAGAGGAAAATATACACTAAAATGATTAAGGGTAGACCAAAATGGCTGAAATTCTTTTTCTATGGAGAAACATATCGAAACACATAAAAATACATCTTGGGGGACCCACTGAACAACCTAACAGTGGAATAGAATCAAAATAAAAGGATAACCATTGACTTAGGGTCCATCTGAATGACATCAGGTGATGTGGAGACGGAAAATAGTCTAACTAAGGGGGGATAAGGGAACTATGAGTATTACCTCGATACATTGACCAATACACCAGATAAAATCTTGTGGAATCACTATGGGGAGAAAAGGTCGATGGAGGGTAGTTTCATGAGGGGGTTTAGATGAGGGGGTTTTGTGCGAGTATGGAGGGGGGAGGCGGTATATTAGGTTTTGTTATTTAAAAAATAATAATTTAACAAATTTATTTTCTTTAAAAATACACATAACATGGATTGGGTCGCACTGTTATTTAAACTATGTTGCAACCATGTGATGGGTAGTAAATACACATAACTGATATGGCACTAAGAATGTTGGATTGGTTCTTTGTCTAGGTAACATTTTTTTACCCGTGTGACACCTACTTAACCCCTAGTTTCATTAACATGGTTTGTTGCAGGAGGCCGTACGGTTTCATACTAACATGGTACCCCTAACAGATCCTCCCAACTTCAGGTTTCAGATCCTGATGCTCCCAAAACTAGTCAGAACACACAGGGAACCCCCTAGCCATGTACCATATCCAAAAATAATACATTTTAGTGCATAAATTCTTAAAATTATGTTCTGAATCTTCGTTCTAAAAATTATGTGCCTAGTAAATGAAAAATTCCAAATTCCCAAGAAATTCAACCTTGTCTCCAAACGTGGGTCATTACATCATTGATATTATATATGGCATGGGTTTATATGATAATAATTGAGTGGTCTATTGGTTTATATTATTTTTACTTGTGATGTGTTAAACTACTTAAGACAAATATATAAATTTCATAAATTATTTTTTACAACAATTTTCTACCGTGTAAATAAATTATTGTATTTTCAATTTTGGTAAAAATATAAATTTTTATAATTTTACTAAGTAGTTGTGATACAACCATAGTTTATGAGAAATGTGGATGTAGGACATCATATATCATTCATTTTAATGAATTTTTTGTATAAATTTGAATTATTTTAAGGGTATATACAAATGGATCTATAAAATAATTTGTATAGGCCTCGTACCAATGGTCTTGATACACTATTTTTACATATTATATACCAATGGCAACCTATACAAACAATTTGGTAAAATTATTGGTATAGGATATACCTTTATTTATATATAATTTATATTATAATTATTATACATTATTCAAAACTAATAATTACATTGATACATATATATATATATTTAATGATATATAAAAAATTATATCTTAGTGCTTAAGTCATTAAGATATAAAAAAGAGGATAGGGGTTCAAAACTTCCCTCTTATTTTCTTATGAAACAATTATACCAATAGTTTCTCAAAAACATTGGAATAGCTCTACACCTATGGTTTGAACAAACCATTTTTATATGTCTATATCAATAATTTCAACACTACTGGTATAGATTTTTATACCTGTGATTTGATAAATCGGTTAGTATCTATATTTAGTAATATATTTAGAGAAATTGGATTATCAACCCTTTATTATAAGTAATAAAAAAGGTTTGAGAGCATATAAAAGTGGTTTTAAACCATGGGTGTAGCCAATATTTACAGTAATTAAAATTGAAACCATGTATATATAAAATCATTAACATATATAACATGAATTTATGATGGATTAAATTCATGTATCCAACCACACTACTTGATTAGGTTACTATAAAAAAACCAAAGGTATCCTTCCCACATTACGTATCCATAGGCTGACCTGAATCACTCAAATATTTGGAAAGACCATCATTTTCAAACATTCATGCAGTTATTTTTAAATTATTTTTGGATAATTTTGGGTAATTTAAATTTTTTGAAGTCTTGTTTTAAAAATTTTAGATTTTTTAAAATTTTCCACCATTGTAGGCACTCGGTTTAGAGGAAATCATCTGATTACTTATATATGGGGATATTTTCAAGCTCAATTTGTTTAGTTCAAGATTAATCTACATGGGTAATGAATTTTTTGGATAATCCTTATGACTTATAGTAGAAACAATGAGAGGACCCTTACACAAGGGTTATCTAGAGTATGGCTTGGGAATATTTTGGAGAAAGTGTATGGAAATAATGTGTAGGTGTTGTAGTTGTTATAGAGGTGTTCTTATGGTTCGCACATGGTTGGTAAACCATGAAACAAAACTATGTTGTTTCCTAGTGGTTGTCCAATTACATCCACATAGTTTGTCCTTATTTTATCAAATTTTGCATCTAAACCATGAAATCTTCCAAGATTCCACTTAAATGGAAAATTATGTAATACCCTATTTTTATCTAGTCACATCAATATTTATTTTTCTATTGAGACTCATTTAAATTCATTGAATGAGACATGTACATGGTATTATTTGGTGTTTCAAATGTCATCAAGGGATCTGAGCAGATGAACTGGTGAAATTTTGGTAAAGAAATTAGAAAAAGAAATGCTTCAGTGATATTGTCTTGTCACAGAAGTCCAATAGCATTATAGTTTATGGGTTAGTGGAATATTAAGGCTATAGGAATCCCTTATACATCTAGTGGCCTCCTAGTAGAATGGTTTTCCTATAATAAATCCATTGGTCAACTTATGTGGTTCTTAGAGGTGCCAGAAATATTCATGTAACCACTTACTAGCTGATGGTGCCATTCTAAGTAGGAAAACCAAAGGGAGGAATTGTATTTTATACAAAAAACCCACCTTTTTAAGTACATAAACCTCCTAATTCTACCCTAATTTTTGTTTCTTGAAATTTAATGGTTATATAGGAGTTCCTAAAATTATCTAATGCTGGTTATTAATTAATTGATTTGTTTTTTGATCTAGAAATATAGACATGGGAATCATGGTGCGGTGCATTGATTTGAATGCTCAATATCTTTTATTATTATTATATCATTTTAATATAGGTGTTTTGAAACATCTACCTATGGTATAATTTCGTTTTTAATATTTTTAAGAATGTTTGATCAAGATAGAACACCATTGTCATGACCTCTTCTAATTATAAATATCTTATATATATTTAATCCTCATACTTATTCCTTTAATAGATCCCTTTAGGTCCATTGATTAATGATACCTTGATCCTTTGGACAATAAATAGGTATTCCTAACCTTGGACCTTGTTTAAGAATAAAACTGTACTAATCTATATCCTTGTAATTGAATAATAGAATTTTGGGATTATATTTGGATCGAACCTTGTGAAATTTTCACCATAGCAGTTTAAAATTTGAAATCCAGACATGGATGAACATGTGAAATTATATTTGGGAATAAATTCAATGTTGATTTTAATTGATATATTTTTTATGATAATTGATAAATTCAAATGAAAATAGTTTTGGGATTAAAGAAGTAATTACATGTAACTGAAATGGGAAATTTAATTGGTAATTGGAATGAATTAACCAAAATAGATTATTAATATGTTTATCATGTTTGGTAAGTTAGTATGAATTTCCTCTTAAATGTATTTAATGATTGTTAATTTTAAATTGTCCCTAATAAGGTAAGTATCATTGGATTTAATTTCCTTGAAGTATGCAAGTATTTTTATCAAGGAAATTCCCATCGAGTCCATTGACACTTCTTTCCCTGGGCATGTTTATTTTCCTTAGGAACATATTTGTATGTATAGAATGGGAATAATGATAGAGTCCTTTAACATGTGGAATATATAATTCACCGTTGGAATAGGAATAATCTTTTTATAAAATTTAAATATATTATTTCTCCTAGGAATGGGAATCCTCCATGATTTAGTGGTGATTATGGAAAGAGACATCCAACATCATGTCATAGAATCTTTGGATGACATTGAGGGTCAACATAGTGAACAAGTGTTGGTGGGTCAATTTTGATGTTTTGTATTTAATTTATTACTTATTGCTTTTATTAATAATATATTTTCATGAAAAAATACTTAGAGTGTATTTTTTTGACACTAATGGTGGTGGCCTACTGAGTTTTAATCGCACCTTGTTTGGGCTTTCATTCGGTACCTAATCAAACTTCACGGATTCAGGTTTGGACAAGGGAAATGGGACCTTCACTTCATTATTAATTTTTTACTATGACTTGGGCTTGTAGTTAGAGATAAGTATGGGATTTGGGACCAATTCAAGAGTCTTTATTTTTTTGGATTATTTATTTCTATTGGTAAATTATATTACAGTTAGTATGATATTTTTGATGAAATTTAATGGTTTAGTTATGTTGTATTAATTTGGATATTTCTTATTTATATTATAAAATTGACTTATATTGATTTATCTAACATATTCAAACTATTATTTTTATTTGTTAATAGAGGGGATATTCTCCACATAATATTTTATAGACTCGCAATACTAGTTGGAAACTTCTGGTGTTCAGAGTGGCAGGCCTACTGTCTCTTGATAACCCACTCATTCACTTGTTGGAGAATTGGCTCGGGGATATTTCAAAGTGGAATAAAAAGAGTTAATTTATTTTCCATTAATATTTTGGAAAATTTATAATGGATAATAGTATTTATTGGATATTTTTAATAATGAACCAGGATTTTCATACATGTATATTACATCACATTTTTGGAATAAATAAAATATTACACAAATAGACACAGAATGATTGTGCTAGTCTAGTTCATTGAGAAACATAGAAACATAAACAAAAGTATATAATTGAGATAAATTATTTCCAAATAGGTTCTTCTAGACTAGAATCCTTTTTAGACACATAAAACATAATACATATGTTCACAACCTGGGGGAAGGGAAACATAACAAGGGGTGATCTTATATACTCCGTAAGGGTTAACAATGGAGAGATGTAAACATAATCATGTTAATAAGTGTATGAGAACATCATTATGAAAATAGAAGATCACACTATGTATATCAATGAACATAAAGAAAATAATTTCATAAATATTGGAGGATCATAATACACGAATCATAAGGAAATAAAATACATAATCCATAAAATCATAACATAATAATAAAATAATGAATTTGTTATAGAAATATAATCATATAATATTATTTCTATAGTAGTGAAGAAATCACTTCAAATTCCATATTAATAGTATGTTTTTACTCTACATAAAATCTTGGTAGTCCTTTTTTACTCCCATAAACATCTTAGTAGTCATGGTTCATAGTCAATACCATCTTTGCGGATGAAGTCCTTTACTAAACCAGGTTTACTCCCCATTACAGGCATATCAATATCATGAGATATATATCATTACCTAATGAATTAGTGGGAGATCAAAGTTCAAACCATCTCATAATTATTTCCTATATATTTTTCCCACAAGTACATAAATTATTCATCAATCAAACCCCATGAAATGAAATGGATTTCAAAAACATCATTCAACCATAACATGACCCATGGAAAAGAAATGATTTTCATAAATATCATAATATCATGAACCTAAACCATTATTAGAAAGAATAAAAACGTTATAATTAAATAATATCCCAATTAAAACAAAAGTAACATCAAATATTGGTATTATATATTGAAATTAATTTTTATAGATCACTTGAAAGAGAATATTGCGGAAATTATCTTTTCTCCTTAGAAAATGTTTTCATTTATTAAAATGATGAGAAATTTAAAAAACAAATTACTTAAAAATAATCCTAGAATGTTCTAAAATAAAAATCAAAGAATTTCTGTTCCCTGGTAGTGGAAAATTTTATTCCTTCCATAAAAAAAATCATTTTATACTTTTTCTCAAAAAGATACAAATTATATTTTTTTGGATAATGACAAAAAGATTCCTTTTAAACCGTGTAGTAAGAAGTAAAAAATGGGTAAAAATGAATTTAACAATTCATAAAATGATTGAGAAAATAATTTCAAATCCATTTTTACAAAACATGGAATTGTAAGATAAATATTCTCCAATGGAAACTTAAAACCAAAATATCCCCAATATTGATGAGATTATGAAATAAATACTCATTAAATTATAATCAGTAGAATCGTATGCCAAAGAAAATAAAGAAAAGTATATGGTTATTAAAATTCTATAATATTATATATAATACTCATAAAATAAATTCATGGTCTATATAAACACCACATTGAAGAATCAATTAGTGTATAATGCATGTGTCCCACAAAAATAAAAGTGCTAAATTAATCCTATGCTACTTGAAACATTATAGAGTCATTAACCCCATGAATGAATAACATAAATTAAATATTTTAATATAATTAATTAAAATAAATTAATGATATAACATGTCATAGTATAGTATACATACCATATAGAAGAAGATATTGGTGAATATGGCATGTATCTCCTGGAAATAAAAAGTGATATGAGATTCCCTTAAATTGAGTCTTGACTTCCTTCTCACACATTAAAACAAACTATATAATAAATATAAGTTTATTATACATATAAAATATAACTATATTCATATATTTTATACCAAATGTGATTTAATTATGACTTTATATTACACACTTATTAACAATTCCATGTTAAAGTTGTGTCTCAGTTAATAACAACTCCGTTTTTCATTTATGTTTTTACTTCTTATCCATAGTATCCTTATATAGATGATAAATTAATCATATATAGAATATTAATAGTGATATAAATATCATATATATTAATTATATATGTATTCATGGTGATTCATATTAGTTTTAGATAGATAATAAAATACAACATTTATGGAGATGGTAGGTCGTATGTATGGATGGACGTTTACTTTATTTTATTTTAGGCATAAAAGGAAGGAAAGTATAAGATATATAATCATTACATAATTAATTAAATTCATCCTTATTACCATTCATGTTATATATCAGTGAAAAACAAATTAAAATGCATCATGGATATGGTAAGCCATACATACGCACAAGCGACATTATTATTTCCAAAAGATTTGATAGTAAAAAAAGGTAAGATATGATTTTATAATTATAGACATATAATTTTGTCTCAAAAATCATATATATCATAAAAAACAATTTTTCCATCATATTTCCCACAATGATTGGGGGAAAAAAAGTAACAATCATCATTTTGTGAGGGGGTAATCAGTCGTACAGACGAATGGTATGTTTGTTGCCCTTAGATGGAATTGTTTAAAATTGAAGGTATAAACCTTAATATAAAAACACATAAGTATATTTAGAATAACTATATTATTATATAAACATTAAATAAAATGAATTTATGATTTTCAATGAAGAAATAAAATAAAAATGTTTGTTGATGAATATTACCTCTTCTTTGTGTATCCCCTTTTGATTTGCAGAAAATGGCTTATTAGGTTCGATTTATTCCCAAATAAAGTAATATAGGATGAATTTTAAGAAGTTTAGAGGAGAAATGGGAATATTGTGGCAGATGAAAAGAGATTTATATGTGTTTATAAAAGATAATGAGAGGATCCATTTTATAAGAGAGTGGAGGGGCACTACTGGAAATTCTCAAATTATTAATTTATAATAAATTAAATCTCAACAGAAATACATAATAAAGGCCATATATTAGAATATAATATGATATTATATTTTAATATCATCAAAAAAATAAATTTTATAAATGTTTTTATGTAATTTTAAACCTTATCTTATTTATTAACCAATAAATAGCATTTTTTAATTTTAACTATGCTCACAAATTATTAATGTTAAGAGAATGTACGTTTTACATATAAAGAATAAATTGGACAATAAATGTTAAAATTATGATATTTTAGACCATATCCCATACTATTATACTTAATTAATATTTTTATTATTTTTAAATAATTTAATAAAATATTACATTCATAAAATATCATTAGTGTCAATTTTAACACTATTAATTATTTGTCTTTTTAAAAATATCATAACAAAAAGATATACTTGAAAAAAATATTTTAACTCATCTATAACAAGTCAAATGTATCTATAAAATTGGCTTAAAACATTAAATTTATCAAATTTTATTTAGTTTAATATTTTGAATATCATATATTTGGTATTTCCATTTGTTAAATAATTATTATATCATCATTGTAAAATCCTTTAAGGTATTTATTTATATTAAAAAATATATTACCATGATAAATAAAATCATTTTATATATAATATTAATATTTATAGTCTAATTGGTCTTCTATGAAACAAGATATTAAAAATGATATAGTTTTAGAAAATATGAGTTTTCCATCATTAAATTTTCATTAAATAAAATATAAAAAGTTTGGTACTCTCATTCAAGTGGATTATATATGTAAAAATTTTAGACCAAGGATTATTTTGATAGAAACCCACCAATACAGTTAAATTAAGACATGTATTACAGTAAATTTAAAATATTTTTTATATTGTATCGGGAACCTTAAATATCTAATTTACCTTTTACCATGTTAATAAAAATTATTAAAGTTACTATTCTTAATGCCTAAAAATAAAAGAAACTTATTTAAATAATTAGTAAGATATGATAACAAATTTTTTATTAATTTTTAAATTTTTAGAAAATTTAATTTTCAGAAATTATTATAAACGTATTCCCATTGATGGGGCGAGAAAACAGGTTATTGAAGTTAAAACATGCAAAACATAGAAATTTTTTTATGTCTAAATTAAATGTAACATTAATTAAAATGTAATATATTAGATTTAATGATATAAATTTTATCTAATTATAATATGAAACTAATAAAAAATATAACTTAACACTATAAACTATTTTTTTGAAAAATGTAGTTTTCAATTAAAATTTAGTACTTTTTCCTATTCATCAAATCTTTAAAGTGGTTAAAAAAATACAAAAAAAAATAAACTGAAGTAAATATTCATAGTTATATTTAAATTAACAAGTTTATTTTGTCAAATATAATATATAAAGGTATCAAAAAATGGAATTAAAATTTCTTCTCCATTAAAAGGTGATAAAATCACCCTTTTGAAATATATAATTTTTTATGCATAAGATTTGGTTGGTTAATATCTTATGCCTATAAATTATATTGGATAAATATAAAAAATATTTAATTTAATATTTAACATACATATTTCATTAATATCATTCAATAATTTTAATTAATTTAATTATTTATGTCCAAAATACATTATAAAAATAAAAAACTATTTCATTTATAATCAATTTTTATTTATATTAATTTATAATTAATTATTACCAAATTATTTCATATTATAAACCATATATTTCCATAATTTGGTTAATAATATTCATAACCACCAATTTAAAGTATTATTTATATCTTATTATATTAAATAATAATAATTTAATAATATTATATAGTTTAGTAAAACTCGGCATTTTCTGTAATGAACGTTATCAAAAGGACTCCAAATTTGGTAACACAAGACAAACATAGTGTTTCATATAGGAAAATATTGAATTGGTGTTTCATATAACATAAGACAAACATAGTGTATTTCATATAAGAAATTATTTATTCAGTATTGTGTGAAATTAAACATATCCAAAAGAATAAAATTATTCGAAAAAAAATATTTCACAACATCTCATGGTGTTACATTCTAACCCACCATAAATTTAATTTCTCCCACTAAATTCATTTGGATGTAAAAGGTTTAATTCTTGAAATATTATTTCATAGAAACCCACATCGTAAAAAATAATACTAAAAATCATTTTAAAAAAACATGAAAACATAAGAGTTACCCAAAGTAACTCATAACTGGGATTCCATAAGTGATTACATAGGTGGAAAGTGAAACAATAGACATGGAAAAAAATCAAAATATCATGTTTGGATGGATAGTGACAGAGTACATGGTCATTATAATTTTAATAATCACTAATACTCATACTTTTTATTTTATAAGGGTCTATTTGATTCATCGGAAAAAAGTTACTGGGATAACATTTTTGTTTTCAAGATCGTTTCTATTGAGTTGAATAATTTTTAGGAGAATATATACTTACATGATTTCAACAAAATATCATCCTTTGTTATGCCTTGATCAATTTACACTTCAACACTTTTCCAATAAATGATTGGGAATTTTTCATTCCATAAGTGTTAGGAGTTATTGAGATATATAAATAGATTAAGGGTTCGTTCCATATGTCTTTATCATAACAAAAAGGATAGCACAATATGGATTCCTAGGTTTTATATACAACAAAATTATATTATTTTTGTAAAATATTATACAATAGAGAAATAGATGTCCAAAGACAATATTATTTTCGTTCCTTTGGATACTTTAAACACATTATTTTAATTTGGTTAAAGGTCTTGAATATCTCCCTTAAAGATATTCCCCTTTAGTTTTCCTACCTAAAACATATCTTTATATCATGGGGAAAAGAAATCATATAAAAATGGTGATCTTAGAAGCTCAGAAAGGGTAAACAAGAAAAATACTAAACAAATCATGAACATAATAATGGAAAAACATAAACATATCTTTTGAAAAACTTTAAATGTATAACACATATCAAAATCTTGAGTCATGAAATAAATCGTCAATGTTCATAAACTATAAATCATAAAAAAACATGATCCATAAGAAAATAGCAATGGAATAAAACCTGTATTTTTTTAAAACACATAATCATAGAAAATCATTTCTATATCAGCCAAATATAATTGAAAAGACCATCATAGTGGAAAAATTCCTTCACCAAACTGAGTTCACTCTTCATTATAGCTATGTATTACTAAACTGGGTTTATTTTTAATTCTATCCATGTATTATTGTACCGATTTTATTCCCCATTATAGCTATATCTATCTCATTATATATTAATATTTACCCAATTAATTACAAAGAGATATTTCTCCTACCCATATCATAATGAAAACCACACATTAGTATTTTATAAGAACATAAATCATTCATCATATCATATCCAATGGGTCTTCATAAGCATTATTCCAACATAAGATATTTCATGAAAAAGAAATTAATTTCATAAATATCATTCATTCATATACATAATCAAATAATAGGAATAATTGGGATAATATACTAGAAATAAATTTCCCCATTAAAGTATATATTACATAAAATAAAATAAAATAATATGGAAAAAGTTTTTATAGACACATGAAAATAATTCTTAAGGAAAATATCCTTTCTTATTCAATTATTTTTCTTTTCATAAAAGGATAGGAAATTTTGAAATAAAATATCTTCTATGAAAATATACTTGTATTTATGTAAGGGAATATTAATATAAATAAATGATTATGAAATGATAAAATTTTGTTTCTGTTATATAATTTAAAAGAAAACATTCTTCTTTTACCTTTTCTATAAAAGTAAAAAAGTATATCACTTAAAAAAAGAAATAAATATTCCATTCAAACCATGTATTCAAAAGTAAAAATGGATAAAAATGAAAATATATATACATAGTATAATAATAAAAAATTATGAAAACGTTTTTAGAAAACATGGAAATGGTTGATAAATATTCCCCAATAGAGTCTTAAAACAAAACAATTCTTAATATTAAAGAGATTGTGAAATAAATACACATCACAATATAATAAATAGAATCATATTCCTTATACAAGAAAAACAATTATAAAAACAATGTACTATTATAGATAATAATCATAAAACAAATTCATGGCCTATATATAAACCACTTATAAGAAATAAGTAGTGTTTACCTTATGGGCCTCACATAAATAGGGGTTACACAAAAATAATCCCTTTCCTTAGGTCTGGATCACTAGGTGCATATCTGAACCTATTGTATATTGGTTTATGGAATTATATTGACTTATTATAGAGCCATATTTATATTTGTGATATTATATATGATCTTATTATCACCCATTTAGTAATATTTTAATTTTACGCTTCTTTCAGGAGTTAACTTCTTTATTTTCTCATGCATGTTTTGACTTATAAGTCCCAATTCATGTAAATAAGATATAGTTCCATAATTTATAGAATTATATTAAGGTAATATATGTCATATTTATTCATTATATACCTTTATATAAAAATTCATAAATTGTGGACAAGTAAATGAATCACATCGCATTGTGGAGACAGTTGGTTGTACGTACGCACTAGTAATGCTCTAATTTCCTTAATATTAAAAATTATATAATTTTATGGAATATTTTTTATTCCAAAAACAATATAATTTTATAATAACTATATATTTATATTATTAAATCATTATACCCATCAAAATAAAGTGTTTAAAAACCTATTATACCACAACATGAATACAGTAGGTTGTACGTACCCATGTGTGGTGATTTCTTATAGCATAGGATGGATAAAATGCAGAATATGGTTGTTACATAATTATAATAACATATCATAATATAATTTATACTGTATTTATTACATTATAATGTAAAAACATAGGTAGAGGATGTAGAAGAATATATGATCTTGAGAGAGTCGGTAAAAAAGATTAACTCTTCTTCGGCAGGTTTCCTCCAAATTTCCTCTTAGATATACTGAACATAGTCTTTAGAGAAGACCGTAACGTCTATAAAACATATAGGAATGATTATATGGTAACTAGTCAGGGTATGACCTAACTTTAAGGATCAATTTGAAGTGAATAAATGAGGTAAATGGTTCCATTTTATAATTGAGGTGAGGGGCACTTTTGGTATCTCTATAAAATATTAATTAATAATAAAATAAAACAAGACAAAACATTTACCAAATTTCATATTTTAGAATATCATCTCAGATAACATTTAAATATCATAAAAAATGTATACATGTTTTTATATCAATTTAAACCTTATCATTTTAATTGACCCTTAGTTATTCTATTTTAATTTTAACAAAGATATTATATTTTTCAGTATTAAAAGAGTATAATTTTTAATTATTTAATGTCAATTAAATCATAAATGAAAAATTTAGAATATTTTGGATCATATAATAATTTTTTAGTATTTTTTAGACAAATATGATATTTATATTTTTAATGAAACATTATTTTTATTAACAGTCATTAGTTTCAATTTTTACACTATTCAAAAAATTGATTTCTAAAAATATTAATATGACAAGTTAACATTGAAAAAAAATATTTAATTATATTACTAATAGGTCATGTTCATTCAAAAAAATCGTTGGATAAATTAATTATCCCATATTATATTTATTTTAATATTTAAAAAATATCATTTGAAATTTCCTTTAATACAATAATTACTACATCAGTATGCGGTAATTATTCAATGTACAAATTTTTTGAAAAAAATAAAATAAAATTTTATGATGAACATAAATTATCATTATTTTATGATAATAAATATTGTGCAATAGATATTCTGTAAAATCCTACATTAAAAATGTCATATTTATTTAAACATGAGTGTGAAAACTTTAACATTACTTTAGCTAAAATATTATAAGTGTCATAATAATTTCCCTATGGCTCAAAATGGTCAATAATTAGACTTGTTCATTATAATGGTCTTGATATACTCTACCAATATGATAAGCCCAAGATTTATTGTCTTTCAAGGGTTAATTTTATTTTAATGAAAAATATTTTATTTATTTTTTATCCATTAAATTATTTTTGGAGCATCATTGTATAAGACATTAAGATAATTATTTATTTACTAAAAATTAAAATTAAATTAAAATAAAAAATAAATAAAAAATTGTTTTTTAAAATAGTATTTATAGTCGAATTTATATTTTGATAGACCTTATATTAAAAATAATATTGTTATTAAAATTTGAGTAATATATCTTTTACATTTCATTAATTAAAATATATTAAATGTCATAATCTCATAAAAGTGTCTTACAAAGGATAACATTTCAAAAATAGGATTATTTACATAAAAAAAGTCATAATATTTTATTAGGACAACTGTTTGGGTAATTTTATAATATAATTCTTACCCTTATTTTCACAATCTAACTTTTTACCGTATTAATAAAAAGTACTAAAGTTACAATTCATAATGCCTAAAAATAAAAGTAATATATTTACATAATATTAAACTAATGATTCCAAAAATTGAATCCATTTTTAGAAATTAAAAACATAGAATTTTCATTAATTAATTTATAATTATTCTCTTTGTCAGAATTAGAAAACATGTTTTAAAAGTTAAAACACGAAGATGATTGAAATTATTTTACATCTAAATTGAATGTAAACATAATTCCAATGTCCAAAATTATATTAAAGGGTAAAAATATAATATATTTTTAATTTAAAACAATTAAATAATATAATTTATTCATATAAATTATTTTGATGAAAAATGCTGTTTTTAATAAAAAATTAATATATTTTAACTATTTATCAAAACATAAAATTTATCATAAAAATACTGAAAATTAAACAAAAGTAAATTTTTATATTCATATTTCAAAGAATAATTTTATTTTGATAAATATAATATATAAAAGTGTCAACAATTGTATTTAAATTATCTTTTCCATTAAAAGGCTATAAAAATACTTTTTGGAAAAAAATAGGTTTTTATGCATAAAATTGGGTTGATATTATCATATGCCTACATAATAAAATGAATGAATATAAAATTTCTTTCAATGAGTATATAAAATATATATTTTCTTAATATTATTCATTGATTTTAATTTATTTAATTTATTAACACAAAACAACATTAGGATCATAAAAATTTAAAAAAACATTTATATTTAATTCGTATATATTTTCATTTAGAATTATTTGGTAACCATTTAATTCATCATATAAAACATATATTTCATAACATATTAAATAATATTCATTCTCACTAATTTAACTACTAGGTTATTATATTATATAAACAATAATAAAATGATATTTTGTTGAAACTCAGTGTTGTGTGCAACCTAAGCTTAACCAGTGTTGCATGAAATTAATTCTTAACATGGTATTCCATGAAATGAATGATACTAAAGAAAAAAATGTATTTCATAAAAATCAAAAGGTGTTGCAGTCTATAACCATAAAATTAATTTTCCCTCAAAATTCATCTAGGTTTATACCCTGAAAGTTCCTCTCACTGAAACCCCCATTGAAAAAATGGATTATAAAAGTTCCTTTAAAAAATATTGTTAAGAACATAACGGTTACACAAATTGACTCATAAATTGACTTCCACCTAGGAGAAAAAATGTGGAATTTGAATACTTATAAATGAAAGAGATATCCAACTATGATATTTTGATGGATAGTGATAGAGAACATGGTTAGGAGAATTTTGACAATCAAAATCCATAAATCTGTGATTATCAATGTGACCACCTTATTCATCAATAAATAAGGTACTAGGATAACATTTTTGGTTTCAATATACCTTACATAGGGTTGGATAATTAGAATAAATACATACTTCATTAAGTATAATAACATTATTTTATTATTCCTTGATCAATTTCCACTTTATCTTTTATTCCAAGAAATGAATATGAATTTTTCATTCCTTAAGAATTATAAAATCATGAAATCCCTAAATATAATGATAGGTAATTCCATCAGTATTTATCAAAATAAAATGGTTATCCTATGTTATCTAATATTCATGAATCCTCATATGGAAATATAATACATTAATCTTTAAAAAATCAAAAAATTTCCAAAATGGTTACTTTTATTATCCTTCCAAAAGGCTAATGTAAAAAAATTTGGAATAATGTCAATAAATTTCCCAAACAACATATCATTAATTCTCAAAACAAAATTATGTAGACTTTAATTTCCACATGCCAAACTAGTAAAAACTATTACAATGTATTATATTGAAACATGGTAGTAACCTAAATTACCATAAAACCTTTGGTAAGACATGCATGCTTTCAAAAATTGATTGTTTCCCCACACTAGATATCCAATAATTCTTTAAAGCAAATTTTTCATAGTATTATTCCCATTTTTATTACTACTTTCAAATATATCATTATTTCCTTATCCCAACATTATCTGAATATTAAGGTTTATCCTTCCCTTAATCATGTGTTCTCCAAAAATATGACCTTACAACCTACATCGCTATTCATGGTTTGTAGTACCATTCAATATAAAATTTCACATTCTTAAGGAAAAACTATGATGGAACAATCCTTACATGTTTCATTAATCCATAATACCAAAAAATTACTTTGTGACATTATTCTTGAATTCAAATACATAGACATGAAACCATTCCAGCATCTTATTTAACCATTAACTAAGATTCATTTGTTCATTAATTAACACTTCTTTCATGTCACATACTATCCATAGTCTCTTTTTCATCAACAATATTACAATTATTCATATTGAATTTTTTTTATCTTCATAATATTTCCCCTATGTAATTAATTTTCATAATGACCATACATTCCACATTTGAAAAATTTAACTATGATTGATTCCTTAGAAATACAATTATCCTTTTCCATTTTCTAATGGAACTTTTTCCATTGTAATTACTTTATTTGTTTCGTTCTTTTCAACACCCAAATAATCATTTAGTTCCTTTGAAACATTCTCCTTATTTCATCTTCCCACATGTTTTGCATAAGGAAAATCAAAAATTCTTTCCTCTATGGTCCCCGTGAAACTCCATCTTTCTCTTATTATGATGGTCAGGAAACTCACCAATGTTTTGATTATGGATCATATTATAATATTTTTTTATTATCCATAAAAAAAATATTTTTCCTTCCAACACCCATTTAATTTGGATTCTCATGAGTAAAATCATTCCATTATCCATAAAATTCATCATTAACAAGAATCCCCCTTGTTCCATCCATTTTCTAAAAACCAAAAAAGAGTAGTATTAGGAGAAAAAATTATAATGGGAAGACCACATGATCAAGGGAATGTATTTTCAATCTCTAAAATATTAGGTTTAATACTAATATTTCCATTACCATAACCAAAATTATAGGATCATAACATATACATAGAATTATCCATAAGGACATCTCTAGATATATCCTTAGAGATGTCTCCAGGTATTTCACTAATTTATTATCATCCTTGTTTTCAAATGATAACTAAACCTTCACTCTGATACCAACTATAATGACTAAGTTTGATTTACTGAGTCATTACATTGTTTTTGAGGAATCGTTCATACATTAAAAAAACACATTCCCAACGATCATATTAGTTTAGTGCCTTTTCAATCTTGGAACACATTCTTCTAATTTCGTGAAAGCTTGGAAAATCACCCCTAAATATCATACACTTTAATTTGTCTACCTAAAATATGTCTTTATAGCTTGGGGAAAATAAATCATATGAAAAGGGTGAGATTAGATGCTTAGTAAGGCTAAACAAGAAAAATATTAAGAAACAATATAAAATGATAATATAAAAACCTGAATATAACTTTTCAAAATCATACCACGAATAACAAATATCAAAATCATGAGTCATGGAATAATTATTTGCAGTTTATAAGGCATAAATCATAATGGAACATGAGCTATGAGGAAATAACATTAGAATAAAATAATGAATTATGGAAAACACATAAACACAGGAAATAATTTACATATCCACCAAGTCTTATTTCCATGACCATCATAGTGGAAAATTTCCTTTACTGAACCAAGTTCACTCTTCATTATGACACTATATTATTAATCTAGGTTTACTTTTTGTTCCAACCCTATATTTCTAATCTGAGATAATTTTTTGTTACAATCCTATCTATCGCATGTGATATAATTATTTACTGAATTCATTAGATGAATATATAGGATTCAACCATCTAATAATAAAAACCAAACATGTGTGTTCCATAATAACACATATTTTCAATCATAACATATCAAAATGGGTTTCATAAACATCATTCCATCATAACATAAGCCACGAAAAACAAATATTTTTTTTCATAAATAGCATTCCATCATAAACCTAATAATATCATAAAAATAATAAGGATAATATCCTTGAAGAAAATATCCCCATTAATGCATATATAATATCAAAAATTTTAATATTATATGGAAAATAATTTTGATAGACACTTGAGAATAATTCTGAATAAAATATCATTTCTTCTTCTAAAATGTTTTCTTTTCATAAAATGATGTGCACTTTTAAAAGAAGAAAATTTCATTTAAAATAACCCAGTAATCATATAAGGGAAGCATCAAGGAAATAAATCATTATGAATATTGAAAATTCGTTTCTTGTTGTATAAGATAAAAGAAAACATTCTTCTTGTACTTTTTCCAAAAATGTCATAAAGTACCACATTTGTAAAATGATAGAAATATTCGATTAAAACCATGTAGTAAAAAAATACAAAATGGGTATAAATGACATTAAATATACATAGGAGAATATTGAAACATTTTTTGAAAACATTTTTGGAAAAAATGGACATTAATGACAAACATTCCCCAATAAGGACTTAAAACTAAACAGTTCTTAATATTAAAGAGATTGTGAGAAAAATACACTTCACTTTATAATAAATTGAATATTATACCTTATAAATGAAATAAAAAATTAAAATAAAATACTCTTAGATATAATACTCATAAAATTCATTCATGGGATGTATATACACCACTTAGTAGAAACATGTAGGGTATACAGAACGTGTCTCACCGAAATAAGGATGAGACAAAAATAATACCTTACCGTAGGCATGATTCCCTTAGTACATATATAAACCTCCTATATAATTTTTTATAGTATTTTATTAAATTATACTGGATCAATATTTATATTTTTGATATCATATATGGTCATATTATCACCCGTTTAATAATATTATTCCTTTTTGCTTCCTTTCAGTGATAACTACTTCATTTTTTCATGCATGTTTCATCGTATAAGCCCTAATTCTGGTAAATATGATACAGTTACATAAATTATAGAATTATAATAAGGTAAAATATGTCTTATTTATTCATTATATACCTTTATATAATCATGCATGAATGATGGACATGGAAATGAATCACATGGCTTCGTGGAGACGGTAGGTCGTATGTATGCACGAGCGATGGAATCATTTTCATTAATAGTAAAAATTATTGAATTTAATGGAGTATTTATTATTATATAACCAATATAATTTTATAACAACTATATATTTATATTATTAACATCATTATACCCATCAATAATTTTTTTTTAAAATAGATTACACCATGTCGTGGAGACGGTAGGTCGTGCATATACAAGAGTGGTGATTTTGTTTTTCAAAGGATATATAAAAGGTGGAATATTGTTGTTCCATAATTTTAATAAAATTTAAAAACATAATTGATACTTCATTTATTAATTTATATTTTAAACCACATATTAAGAGGAATTAGAAGATGATATGATCTTGAGATAGTCGGTAATGAAGATTAACTCTTCCTTGATAACCTCTCTCTATATATCCTCTTAGAGATGCTAGATTTGGTCTTTTGAGAATAATATAACCACTAGAATGTGAATAAGAATATTTATAAGGTAATTGTGTTGGGTATGTCTAGGATTTAATGCTCAATGTGAAGTTAATAAATAAGGGATGAGGTTCCCTTTTATAATTCAAGTGAGGGGCACTTTTGGAATCTCCCAAAATATTAATTTATAATAAGATCAAACCACATCCAAAATGTAATATTTAAGAATATTACATGATTTAAGTTTTCAATCTCATCATAAAATAAATTTTATACTACTTTTTCTATCAATTTATACCTTATTATTGTAATGAACCCTTCTTTATTCAATTTTAATTTTAACTGAGGTTACAAATTTTTCAATATTTAAAGAGTTTAATATCTAATTATTTGATGAAAATTTAATTATAAATTAACAATTTAGAATATTTTAGATCATATAATTATTATTTGGTATTTTATAAAATGTTTTATTGTATTTAAATAATTTCATGAAACATTATTTTGATAAAAAATCAATATTGTCAATTTTGACACTATCCAATTCATTAATGTTTAGAAATATTAACATAAATAATTGAATTCAAACCAAATTTTATATTACATTATTAAGAGGATAATTTATTAAATAAAATTCATTGGATAAATTAATTATCCCAAATTTTATTTATTTTAATATTTTTAATAACATTTATTTGATATTTCCATTAATAAAATAATAACTACATCATTTTTGTGTAATTATTCAATACACTATTTTCTTGTATAAATATAAAAAATAAAATACTATGATGAAGATAATCTCTATATATTTCGTTAGAATACTTAGAGTAGAATATATGTTCTGTAGAAACCTACATTAAAAATGATATCTTTATCACAACATAAAATGTGACAACATTAAAATTACTTTAGATAAAATATTACATGTGTTATAATAATTTCCATATAGTGATAAATTTTCAATAATTAGAACATTGGATGATTATGGTATATATATACTTGAAAAATAATATTTCCCCATGTTTTTTTTGTATTTTAATGGTTAATATTATTTTTATAAAAATTATTTTGTTGATCATCCATCAATTTAAAAAAAATTCCATCATCACTGTATAAGTCATCATGGTAATTTTTTATTTTCAAAAAATTACAAATAAATTACCATTATAAATAAAAGCATATTATCTTTAAAATTAGTATTTATTATCAAATTTATCTTCTAAATGTCCATATTTTAAAAATAGTATTGTTATTAAACTTTTTGTAAGACATCATTAACTTTTCATTAAATAATATATATTAAAAGTCTGAATCTCTTCCAAGTGGCTTCAAAATGATACTATTTTGACCCATGGATTATTTAGAACAAACAAAATCGTAAAATTATATAATGAAAATCCTTACAGTAATTTTATATTTTTTTACCCTTAATTACCAGATTGTCCTTTTACCTTATGAATAAAAATTTTGAAGTTTGTATTCATAATTCACAAAAATAAAAAAAATTATTTACATTATTTTGACCCACTGATTAAAAATATTTAATCCATATTTAAAAATTTATAACACATAATTTTGATAAATTAATTTGAAATTAATCTCATTTTAGGAATGAGAAAAGGAGTTTTAAATGTTAAAACATGCAAAAGATTGAAACGTTTTTGCATCTAAATATAATTTAAAATTAATAACAATAACCTACATTGTATTAAATGATAATCAAATAAACTATTTATAATTTAAAATCATTCAAAACTATAATTTAACCGTATAAATTATTTCGATGAAAAAAGTTTTTTTTATAAAAAAATTAATATATTTTTACAATACATAAAAACATGAAACTTATTAGAAAAATACCAAAAAATCAACAAAAGAAAATATTTATATCCCTATTTCAAATAAAAAGTTTATTTTTAAAAATAAAAAATCTCAAATTGTAAAAAATTGTATTTGAAGTGGTTTCTCTACAAAATGGCGGTAAAGTACCTTTTTGAGAAAAGTAGGTTTTTATGCATAAAATTGGGTTGGATCTTATCATATGCATATAAAATATAATTAATAAATATAAAAAATATTTTAGTGAGTATATGACATATAAATTTCATTAATATCATTCAATGATTGTAATTTATTTAATTTATTAATACAAAAAAAACATTAGGTGCATAAATATAAAAAAACCCATTATATTTAATTGGTATATATTTTCATTTCTAATTATTTATAAACCATTAAATTCATCTTATAAATCATATATTTCATAAGTTAGTAAATACTATTAAAACCGGTTAATTTAACAACTAGGTTGTTATCTTATTTAAATAATAATAAAATGTTGTTTCGTTGAAAATAAGTGTTGTGTGGAACACAAGATAAGCCGGTGTTGTACGGAATGAAAGCTTAACATGGTTTAGAATGAAATGAAAGGTACTAAAGAAAAAAATTATATTTCATAAAAATATAATGGTGTTACACACTGGTTATTAAATATGCATAAATCCATCTATGGTGAGATAGTAATTTATTCTCGCAAAATTTCATCTGATGATTAACTTAAACCTTCCATAAATGGATAATCTTATAATACTTCAAAAATTTGAAAATCCAAAACATTAGGAATAAATTTACTAAATCATCTTAACATTTATATCCCATATATCATAGGGTAGCTCTTGGTTGTAACATTCCAAACATGTGAATACCTTCAACATGAATTCTTTTGAATCATGGTAAAAACTAGAATTACCATACATCCTTATTAATAACATGCATGTTTCTGTATTCAAAGGTTTATTGGATATATTCCTTCAGTCCAAAAAGTTGTAAACTTCATCCATGACAATATAAACGACTTTTTAAAAATTCATTAATCTCTTCCATGGAAATCAGTACCATCCAATTTAATTATTCATATGCAACACATCATTATACAAATATCAGTATCTCAACACCAAGCACATATTAAGGGTTATCATTCCCTTAATCTTGTGTTTTACCAAAATAAAAACTTATTACCTCAATTACTTTTCATGGTTACCTATACTATTCATCATTTTATTTTAAATCCTTTTGGAAAAACTGTAGTGGACAAATACATAGATGTTTCATTATTCCATAATACCATAAAAAGTAGTTCTATAACATTATTCTTGAATTCTATTTCATAAATACTCAATCATTACAAAACATTGTTTTCATAATCTACATCGCTAACAATGATTTCATGAGATTTCCCTTTCTCCCTTAGCTTAATAGGATGTTGATGTCGATCATTATCACCATCCCTTGGGTTTGGTAACTCATTAGCATAATTCAAATTCTCCAAACACTTGTAGTTATAAAGTATGGGATATAAATTCTGTATATTTTTTTCTTCATTCTCTTTGATATCTAACTTATTCCCATCACTTCGGTAATAAAATGCTCTATAACCTTCCCTTCTACACTTAAAAATTTTATTAGTCCCTTTAATACAATTTCCTCTATGATTCTTCTAACACTTAGATCAAAAATGAAATATCATGTTCTTTTCTCTGTGTTTTTTAGATTTTCCCTTGTACTCCATCATTTCCTTCTTGTCAAAACCAAGAGATTTTTATATAACTACAACCTTTATTTCAATATTGATTTTGAAATGAAAAATAACTTCATATCTACTAATGTATCTTATTCATAATGCCTTCTGAGACTTTACTTTAATACACTAATTAACATATCTACTTTACTTTCTGGTTGGATGATAATACCATAACTATACCGCATATGTCTTGTAAAATTTACCACATAGGTTCCAATAGATTAATTTTCCTTTTTTAAGCTAAAAAGGAAATACTTTTACATATTTTTCATATAATATGAGTAAAGTACATAATAAAAAATAACCATTTTAACTCTTACCATTCCATAGATTCAATTTCCTTATATACCTTCATGTTTTTAATAACAGTTCCCCACTGATCAACTTCACCTTCCAAATGATAAATAGAAAAAATAACTTTTTCAAGATCCAAATAGATAAGGAAAAAAATATATTCTCAATGGTATTAACCCAGTGTTTAGAAATAATTTGATCTGAAGACCCACTGAAATAATGTGTTTGTTGATTCATTAAGGATAAAATAGAATGTTTTCAACTCCTTTTCTCATTTAGAAGTCTATCATGATTCATGGCTTGTATGAGTACAAATATGAGATTTTTCATTCTAGATCCCATAAAATTAGGTTATTCGTGATGAAATTTTTTTATTTTCCTATTTAATATATCATTAACATGGTTCAATTCAGTTCCATCCATTGACTAAAAATAGATACATAGAAGAAGAAACAATTATCATAGTGAGGAACTACATAATCAAGAAAAATATATTATTATATGTCTTAATTATGACATCTTATTTAATCTATGAAGCATCAGGTTCATCCTAGGAAATTCATAGACAAATTATATTTTAATCATTTATGATGGATTGTTACGAGTTTATGAATTCCCAAAGCATATCCATTGGGAGTTTCAAACTAGGTGTGAAGCAAGGCTCGTTGTCGTGTACCAGGTTGTGCTTAAGTCATGATTGATGTGCTTTTTATGAGTTTATACCCCTAAGTACATCTATTTTAGAGTCAAATCGACTTTTAGTATCTATACAGGTTGTATTTATAGGAAACCACTCACTATATCATTTACTTATATTCCAGGACAATTTCTTTATCCTTAGACTAATCCTAAGACATGCACTTAGGGTTCACTATAACGTTTTCTCATTCAATTTTCAAAATTTAACTAAACATTTAACAAAAAATTTTCTCTAATAACAACTATAACGACCTAATATTTTCATATGAAGACATTACATCATTTTCTCATAATACAAAATATACTATGCAAACAAAATCCCTATTACCATACTAGTCTAGTACCTTTGCAAACATTGAACCATAAACACTGGTACATAAGTGATCTAAATTATCTCTTACTATGTTATTCATTACTTGAACCCTTCTTAGGAACATAAAACATAATACATATCTTCACAACTAGGGGGAAGGGAGACATAAAAGGGGGTGATCTGTGATTCCAGGTAAGGGTTAATAATAGAGACATGTGAACATAATCATGATCATAAGGGTATGAGAACATGATCCAGTAAATATAAGATCATAATTTTCATATCAATTATCATAAATAGGAATACTGGAATAAATATTGGCATTTCATAAGAAATTAGTCATATGGAGATAAAGAAGTCAATCTTTGAAATCATAACATGGGAGAAAATAAAGCAATTTTTTGCAGACACACAGTTATATAAAATGATTTCTATAGTAGTCAATGAATCACTACCAATGACATATTATTAGTATGGGTTCACTCCCTATACTATCTTGGTAGTCATGGTTTACTCCATTAGACATCATTGTAGTCAAGTTTTACACCTAAGATTATCATAGTGGACAAGGTCCATTACTGAACCGAGTTCACACCCCATTCCATTCAATTATATCTCAGGAGATATAAATAATTAGCCAATTCATTGGAGATGGATTTAAGTCCCAAAAATATCATAATGAAATCATACAAATATATTCCAAAATAACATAAATAATTCAACATATTGGAACTCATGGAATTAAATGGGTTTAATAAACATCATTGAATCAATACATAACCCATTGAAAATAGGTTTCATAAATAAAATTATACCAATAACATTAACCATTATTATAAATAATAAGAATTTTACCATTGAATAATATTCCTCATGAAACATAATTAACATAAAAAATATTATCATTGATAAAAAATAATTTTCATAGATCACTTGAATATAATTCTTGAGGAAAATGTCATTTCTTCTTAAAAATGTTTTTTTATAAAAATGACGACCTATTTTAAAATGAAACATTTTAATTGAAAATTATCTTGGAATATTATAAAAGAAACTAAAAATCACTAATGCATCATGACCAAGGAAAATTCCTTTTATACCATATAAAATACATTTCTTTCATACTTTTTCCAAAAAAGTCACAAAATACATTATTTGGAAAACCAAAAAAATATTCCTTTTAAAGAGTGTAGTAAAAATTTTAAAAGGGTAAAAATGAAATTATACATATATATTAGGATATTTAAAACTATTTTGACAAAAAATTTAGAAAACATGAACATAGAAGATAAATATTTCCTAATAGAGATTTAAAACAAAATAATCCCTAATATTAATGTGATTTGGAAATAAATACTCATTAATTTATAATTAGTATAATCATAGTCCCCATGAAATAAATAAATTATTTGGATATAATAATTCCATTATATTCTGGATAAGTGTCATAAAATATATTATTGGGTAGCATATACAGCACATATAAGAAACGAGTATGGTGTAAGGCATGTGTCTCATAAAAATAATATTGAGACATAAAACATTTACTTATTGAGTAAATTTAGAATCATGAACCCCATGAAATAATAACATAAATTAAAGATTTTAAAATACTTAAATAAATTAAATTAATTATATAACATGTCATATTACAGTATATACACGACACATAAGAAGTGATTGGTGAATATGGCATATATCTCATGGAAATAAAAAGTTTGATGAAACTTCCTAACCTTAAGTCTTGAATTCCTTCACACACGTTAAAACATACTATATAATAAATTTATGTTTATTATACATATACCACAAAAACATATTCCTATATTTAATATCATAAATTATTTACTTATGACTTTATATTACTTTCTTATTAATAATTCCATGTTAAATTTATGTCTCGAGTAATAACAACATTGTTTTTCATTTAGGTTTTGACTTTTTACCCTTAGTATATATATATATATCATGATTTAATAATCTAAAGAATGTTAATAATGATTTAAATATGATATATATATATATATTATATTTATTCATTATGGTTCAAAATAGTTAGAGATAGAAAATAAAATACATAGTTCATAGAGACGGTAGGTCATACGTACACATGAAAACTACTTTCATTTTCTTATCAAGTTAAAAGGAAAGAAATTATATAATATATTATCATTAGAGTAATAATGTTTTATGTAATATATATCATATATATTCATTAAATTCAACCTTATTACCAACCATATGAAGTATCGCTGAAAAATGAATCGCATCGTATCGTAGAGATACTATGTCATACGAATGCATGAGCAACATTATCATTTCCCAAATGATTAAATTATAAAAAAGGTTAGATGTGATATTATCATTAAAAAATAACAATTATGTAATAAATATCATATATATCATAAATATATATTTTTCATCATAATTACCCTCATGAGATGTGAGGATGGAAAAGAGAAAAATCATCCTTTTGCGAGGCTGTAATTCACAGTACACACGAACGGTAAGATTATTACCAATTAGATGTAATTGTGTAGAATTGTAGGAAAATATATTAAGAAAAAATCATAGTATATTTAGGATACTTAGGTTAATATATAAACATTAAATAAAATTAATTTATATTTATCAAGAATGAAATAAAATAAAAACGTATGTGGATGAACGTTAACTCTTCTCTGGGTATCCCGTATGGATTTGAAAAAAAGAACTTGATTAGATAGATTTATTCCCAAATGAAGTCTTATAGGATAAGGAGAAATAATTTTAGAGAATAATTGGGTGTATTTTAGCTAATACAACGGGGTTTAGGGGTGTGAATAAAATAACAGAGGTGTCCTTTTATAAAGGAGGGGACTGGCACGTCTGGGAACTCTCAAATTTTTAATTTATAACAAATTCAATATCAATAGAAATACCCCAAAAAACATGGACTCGGAGATTATATGAGATACATTTTAAATATCATCAAACCATAAATTTTAGATAGGTTTTTATGTAATATTAAACCTAATCATTTTTTATTCACCCTTAGTTATCATATTTTAACTTTAACTAGGATAATAGTGTTTTTAAAGTTAAGAGAATTCAATTTTTATATATAATTATTCGGTCATAAAATAATTTGTAATTTTATGATATTTTCAACCATATATCATTCCCTTATCTTTATTTAATATTATTACTATTTTTTAATAATTCAATAAAATATTACTCTCATAAATTTCATTTGAGTTAGTTTTGACTTTATTCATTATTTTTCTTTTTAACAATATCATAAAAAATATGTCATCATTTATTGAACTATATTAACTCATACCTAAAATGTCAAATTAATCCATAAAATTGGTGGATGAGATTAATTATTTCAAATAATATTTATTTTAATGGTTCGAATAAAATTTATTTAGTTATCTATTAATTAAAAAATCTATGCATCATCATTGTAGAAGCCTTTAGGGTATTTATTTAATTCCTAAAAATTAAAAATTAAAGATCATGATAAATAAAAACATGTTTTACTACAAATTAATAATTATAGTATAATTTATCATCTGTATAACCTAATAGTAATAATGATTGAGTGATTTAAAATAATAGTATGACATCTTCAAACTGTTATTTGAATTAAATATTATAAATGTATTACTCTCATTCAAGTAACATAAATAGGTTATAATTTCATCCCAAATTTTATTTTTTTGAAACACACTTATTCCATAAAATTAAGAAAAATTATAGGGTAATTTTTTATTATTTACAATATTATTTTTACCCTTAATTACTCGTTTTATCTTATACCATGTTAAAAAAATTACTAAAGTTAGTATTCCTAATAAAAAAATAAAACTATTTAAAAAAATGGATCCTATGATTACAAATATGGAATAAATTTTCCAATATCCAAATCACAATATTTATTGTAATTAATTTAAATTTAATCCTATTGATGGGGTGAGAAAATGTGTAATTTAAGTTAAAACATGCAAAACATTAATATATTTTTATATCAAAATTCAGTGTCAAATTAATTAAAATGGATTATATTATATTAACTGATATATTTTTTATCTAATTAAAATTTCAAACCAATCAAAATATAATTTAACACTATAATTTTTTTTGATGAAAAAAGATGTTTTCAATTAAAATTTTGTATTTTTTATTATTCATCAAAACATGAAACCTGTCAGAAAAATATCCAAAATTAAATAAATGTAATTTTTTGTATTCTTATTTAAAATAAAAAGTTTATTTTTTCAAATATTATATATAAGATCTTCAAAAAATGGGTTTAAAATGGGTTCACAATCAAAAAGTAAAAAATTACACTTTTAAAAAATATAGATTTTCATGAATAAGAATGGGTAAGTTCTTATCATATGCATAGAAAATATATTGGATTATATTTTAAATATTTTATTCAATATTTGACATATAGATTTCATTAATATTATTCACTGATATTAATTAATTTAATTGTTTATGACAAAACAACTTTGGGAAAATAAACTCTTTCTTTTTATAATCATTTGGTAATTATTTTCATTTATAATTAATTGTTAAGAAATGATTTCATATTATAAAACATATATTTCAATATGTTAGTTTATACTATTAATAACCTATAATTTTAAATCTTGGTTATATCGTAATATACTAAATAATAATATTTTAATAATATATTATTGTTTGGTAAAACTCAGTATTGCATATATGTGAAATATCAACAGGATTTGGTTTGGTGTAATACAAGCTAATCATATTGTCATGAATATCTCAAGACAATATAACTGTTCTGTGTAGTGAAATATCTACTTGGTGTGGCATATAATATAATCCAAACATATTTTTTGTAATATAATAATATATATTTATTATTTTGTGAAATGAAAAGTATTGAAAAGATTAAATTATTTCGAAAAAACATTTCACTGCATCTCGGGGTGTTAAATTGGTAATGAGTTCATGCATGGGATTAGATAACCGATTTGATGGGGAAAAATAATTTATCCAGTATGGGATTATTTTTATGAATGTTCGCTTGTTATAGTTGTGATTTTATTTCACCTTGGGTGATTCACTTGTTGTGTTATGTTACATATTATTAATTTTCAACACATTGGATTGTATAGAACCAGGTTTGTATGCCTGACTCAAATTAGAAATGATAAAAAGTATGTTATAATTTATTCTTCATGATATGGGTTCATTTATTTCAAAATAAATCACATGAAATTCTTAATAATGTCAAGAAAGTTTCCCATTAAAATATGATTAATTCATTTATTAAGCCAACAAATTAAGTGACCCTGTATCTATAGTTATTATTTGTCTCCTTGTCCTTATGAGTTGATATTTTTATGAACCTTGTTATCTTGGAGTGTATCAGACCTTGTGTATGGATTCCACTATAGTGGATTCTAATCCAAAGTCAAGAGATTGTTAAAAAGTACACACCTTACATGGAAGAGTCGAAACTTCTTTCATCTTTGAGTAATACAATGGACAATCGGGTTCATGATAGCTTCATATGGGTAATTTGATCAATGTAGAGGGAGACTAATCATATTATAAAATCAATATTACACTTCATCATGGAGTTCCAACTACAACACCCACCCACATTCACTGTGGAGGGGCCCTCGGATAATAGAGTTCTAGATTGATTCCATCTATATGATACTTAGTTTCCTAGAGACTCCCAAGTGAGGAGGGTCAATCTTAATATATATATTCTATAAGTTCCATCCAATTATATACGAGACTTCATTTTATATGTTGGATAGAATGAAGATAATACTTGTAATGGATTTAAGGATATTTTTTTTAGCCACTTCTACCCTGCAACATTGAGGGATGTGAGGAATCAAGAGTTCATTCGCCTAAGGCAAGGGATAATGTCAATGATAGACTATGGTGGAAATTTCACTAGCATGTTTTTTATCCATCAATAGAAGGAGATGTAATATCCAATACTAAGTGTCACCGGGATAGTTCAACACATAAAAATATGTATACATATATGTGTCTTTGTGCACATATTCACTTTATAAGATGAGAATTTTTTTGCAACACGATATAAGTATATACATAAAAGTATAAATGTATATGAGTATAATTAGAAAAATAATTACTTTTAACGTTATTCTTGATTCATTATTTGGTTTTATAAAAGATATATGTATTTTAAAGATACTTGTTCATTTAATTCTTAATAAAATATTTTATGTTATTAGTTATTCATGTTTCATAGATCTTATGAGAATCCCATGGATCTTGGGTTGGATAACCTCCCCATGAAGAGGTCTTGCACCACTATCAATGATAGTGAAGTATTATGTGACACCCCATGAGGATAAAGATATGTTACAACCCTAATTCTACTACTAGTGTGATAGATAATTACTATGTGTTTCTAAACTTAGTAAACCTATGGTGTTTATCCCAAGATGCCTATTTTAAATTTATGATTTTATGATTTTTCTCTTTCCATTTTTACAAAATACTATCCATGATTGATTTAATTATTTTACTTTTATTTATTTAGTAATTATTTAACACACTATATTTTAATTAAGTATCCTTTTCATTAGGTATTTTATGTATGTGAGGTGTTTGAGTGAAGTTTCAGAGGTTTGGAATAATTTTTTAATGTTTTGGGGTATTTTCTATAGTTTTTATGTTTGTTAATGGTTAGTGGAAACCATGAAAATCCCATAAGAATGCATGAAATGATATACCTAGGTTTATGGGTAGGTTCACAGTTAGGCACATGGTCTGGTCCAGCTTTGTGGCTACCTAGGAGAAACTATGTGAAATGGGAAGAGGAATTCTACATAGTTGGTGCATAATTTTTCTAACCATGTAGGACAACCATACAAGGTTATTCTTTAGGAAGAGTATGTCATGTGGTTAGCGCATAGTTTTCATAACCATGTGACTAACCTTGCACGGTTTAAAAGTAAGATCCTAAAAAAGTATATCTCACACAGATTTACCCCAAATCAACCCTTTTCCTCCATTTCAACCATAGTTCTGTTTTTCATCCCCCCAATGGATGTAGAGTCTCTCCCCATCAAACCATAATCAATTTCAAAGAAATTATTGGTGCATGGATTCCTGATTCCCTTATTAAGTCTTTATGTGGTAGTTTTTCTTAGATCTACATTCCATTCACCTCTTAAAATCCAATATCTAGTCTACTGGGGATATAACTATGATTTTTGATTTCAATCTTGCTGAGATATTGTGGTTTTTATTTTATAGAAATATATATATATTAGGATTTGGATATTCAACCTAATTTTGTTGAAGAATTTTTGTCGTTCTCAGTTTTCACCATAATTCTTGAGGTAGGGGGATTTAATCTTGAATCCTCTTATATGAATATGGAGAATTTATTTAAAAATGATTTTTTTGTTGAAACTTTATTATTATATTTTTTGAGCAATGTTTTTTTGGAAACCCGGTTTGGTGGTGATTTGTGAAATTGTGAAAATTGGGTATTTTGGTGAAATTTGAAAGTGGTAACATGATTTTAAAATGATGGATATGAAATGGTTGTTCAGTTGTATTTCATATAATATATTTTTCAATAAAATTATAGTTTTATATAAATGGTTTTCAAATTATTTTTGTTGTCCTGGTTAGATTAAATGGTTAATCATGAGTTGAATGGGATGGATAATGGTCATGAATGACCACCACAAATGGTAAGGGTTATGGAAATTAAGTTCCACAGTAAATAGTAACACCAATCTTTTTTGGTTGAGTCTATGTATGAGGTTGTGTGAAATATAAAGGATTATGCTAAGTGATCATTGATAATTAGTTGAATGAATTGTATAGATACTTTCATTAGAAATGGATTTGAATTGGAAAAAAAATTGGTCAGAATTTTTTTTCATAGATCTGGTTTTGGATATGAAATAAATTTTTTTCAATTGTTTTATATAAATTTTTCTATATAAATTTAATAATGTTTTCTATCCTAGTGGTGTGAATAGGGAATTAATTTGGGGAAAAACCTATTGAGTTTCATTACTCACCCCTGCCTTGGCACTTTGTTCCTTCTTTATATGTATTTTATCAAGAGATAGGTAAAGTTAAATCATCAAACTTCTTTGCTGGTGCTTTGTGATACATGGGAATGGATTCTAGAGTTTCGGAATGGATCATGTTGGGAGATATGGAGTTGTGTCATCATTATTTTTGAGTTTTGTTGATTAGTATTTCTCTTCGGTAATCTGATTTTGGTTATAGTGTAGTTTGGTAATATCATCTTCTGGTTTTATATTGAGTTATATTATATTTTTTCAAGCGTCATATAGTGGTTGTTTGGTTAAGAGTTTTTTGGATGTGGTTTTTTTAATTTCAAAGGGAAAATCATCCCCCAATTGTATAGAATACCTTGGTATTTATTTCTATCCATCAGCATTTTAGGGATGCCATTTTAGTCTAAATATCAATTCTTCCTTGACACAAGATAATAAGGTGGGTTTGGATGTTATAAATGGTATCATTCATGGTCGGCCCATATTTAATTTTGAAAAATAAATCAACTTTTTTGGTCCTTGACATGAAAGTGGTATCTTTTTTTGGTCTTGTTGTTGAAATTAATTCTAGTTTAGTCCTTCAGTAGGGATGATAGAAATGTGTAGGTTTGACAGGACATGAAATGTAGAGCATAGAAATACATAACTAACCATTTTATGCTAAACTTCATGTTACTAGGGAGGGTGGTACATAGGTGTTTGGTATACACATATATGATTTTTAATCTAATTTTCATGGGTTTATCCAATACGATGAGCATGGCATGAAATTTATAAATGACTTCCTAGCAGGAGAATATATTTCATTTTGAGTGATGGTTTTGGATTTTGTGGAAATGTGTTGATTTTTAAAAATTATCAAAAATGTTTTCAAATGTTGTATTTTTAAAACAACATGATATTGTTACATTGAAAATGGATTGATATCCAAAAAAATTGTGGAATTTTAAAAAAAGGTTGAATGAGGAAAATGTCGAATTTGGGAAAGTACAATTATGACAGTTGTGAAGTGTTAAATTTGAAATTTTTAAGCCCTCGGTTTCTAGAGAATGAGATTGATACCATTTTGTTTTGTTTATCAAAAATGGAACTCGGTAAGCGTCAATAAAACCAAATGGAAGAAGATGCTGAGAATGTGGTTTCACCTGAGCCACAGGTGAACCAACAGCTGGTTCATAGTATAGTCCAATATTTTCAAGCTGTGTAAAGAGGTAAGATAATTGATAAACCAAGGAATTTTAAACATTTCATCCATTTCCATAAGATAAATTCACTTATATTTCAGGGTGACGTAGAACTAGAGAAGGTAGTGGTGTTGCTGGATACGATGAATAGAATCTTCAATTTTTTAAGCACACTAGAAGACATAAAAGTCTATATGGTGATTTATATGTTGGAGTATAATTCATTCACGTGGTGGGATTTTGTAGGTCAAGATAAATTAGTCCAAGGACTTGTATGGGAGTATTTTGAAGAATTGTTCCACAAAAAATTCTATCCTCATACATTCATTATTTTAAGAACAATATAATTCTTTATCTTAACGCATGAGAGCCATTTAGTGATATAGTATGGGACTAAATTTATGATTTTAGTCTATTTTCAACTAAAGTTGCAACTAGTGCATCCGTAAAGGCATACATTTTTTGAATCAGGGTTAAGGAAGGAGATTCACTGTAATATTTTTGTGATTTTTATAATGGATTGTATGAAGATTGTAAATAGAGTGTTGTGGTAGAAATCGATATATCTGGAGCTATTGGTTGACATATCTTGTTGATACCTACATAAAATGGAGGGAATCTATTATTGGGAGAATGCGAAAAAGGGAAACCAATTTCTAAGGTAGTGGGATAGCTTTGAATCAGGCAGTATAATTGGAAAATCGTCCCTTGAAGACAATTGAAATCGAGGATGTTTCCAATTTGGTTCATTGAAAAACATGAAGAAAGATTTTATGGAACCACCTAGAGAATGAAACAATGGAAACCATATGAGGAATCTTCAATTATATTATTGTAGTGCCCCAAAGTAAGGTGTTCAGGACACCTCTCATGTTTCACATACATCATATGCTTTGATGGGATGATGGTAGTTGAATACTTATCCGCAGAAGAATCTTTATAGCTATGGTGATTCCATAAATACCATGACTCCTTAACAAATACAATCACATCAAGAAAATAAATAACAGATTCTCATGAGTATGAAATTCTATGGAGTGAAGAATTTTATTTTGGATGATCAATTTGGACCATTGATGGTGACATGTACGATTCTTTTGAATTTTACCCATATGAAATATTTGTTTGATACAGGTTCATCCCATTCATTTACTAATTGTCATAATGTTTAATTACTGAATTTGAGTGTTGAGATGATTCCATTTATTTTGAAACATCAAACTCCACTTGGTCAAAGAGAATGTCATGCCTTTATATGTAGAGAAGGATCAATAACTTTTGATAGAGGTGAGTTGATGTGTGATTTATTTGTACTTGAGATGGATATCCTTGATATAATCATGGGTATGTATTAGTTGATAATATTCATAGCTCACATTGACTTTATACATGATTGGATAGTTAGAAAACTAAGGATGGCTTCGAGCAGCTATTTAGAGGAGACCAGAACGAAAAGGCAGGTGCAATAAGCTTGTTGGAACCATAATTTTTCATGATCCAAACCAGTTGGTAGCTCTTTATTTGGGATTTATGGAATATTTCAATAGTAAATGTTTTCCAGATGCTTTTTATAATTTTATAGATTTTATTCCTGATAATTTATTTGGGTTTCCACCAATAATAGAAGTAGATTTAGAATTGATCTCCTTCGGAGGATAAGGCATATTTACCTTCTACCTTATTATATAGAACCAAAAGAGTTAAGGTAATTGATAGAGTAGTTGTAATATATGGAATGAAAATTGTTCATTTGGCCTAGCACATCACTATGAGAAACATTGGTCTTGTTTGTCAAAAAGGTGGATGGAACTATTTGGTTGTGTGTGGATTATCACAAGCTTAACGAGGATAGGATAATGAAAATATATCAACTTACATGCATTGATGATTTGTTTGATCAATTTAGGTGAGCCCAGTGGTTCCCTAAAATTGAATTTATTATCAAGATATCACCAATTGTGGGTCCAAAAAGAGGATATTCCAAAACATTACGTAGTAGATATGGCCATTATGAGTATGTTGATATTCCTTTCAGTATTATGAATTCACAAATATTATTTATTGAATTAATGAATCGGATATTTTATAGGTATATGGATTATTTTTTGGTAGTGCTCTGGGATTTCATATTGGTGTATTCATTTACAATAGCTGATCATGAGTAACACTTGGATACAATGTTGAGAATCTTGAAGGATCATTATCTATATGTTGAACTATCAAAGTTTGATTTTTTGAATATAAGTGGAATGTTTCAATGACCATGTTATATCTAAAATAAGGGTTTCTATGGATCCATAAAATATAGAGTTTGTAATCTTTTGGAAACCTCAAAAATAATGTCTTTGAGATATGAAGTTTTCTTGGCCTATCCGGTTATTACTGATGCTTTATTCATGATTTATAATGAATAACTTCACCTATGAAATATATTAGAAAGAAAAATGTTCCAATAAAATGGAAAAATGATCTTCATAAATCATTTCAAGAGTTAAATTTTTTCCTTACATCCACACCAATAATTCTTTTTCTATAATCAGAACATGGGTACATGGTCTATTGTGATGCTTCAGGATCTGGGTTGGGATGTTTTATCATGAAGATAGATTATGTTATTACTTATGGCTCCGGGAATTTATTATTTCATGAGAAGAAATACCCAAAACATGATTTGGATTTAGTGATAATAGTTCATGATTTGAAGGCTTAACGTCATTGCCTCTTTTGTGTGGAATTTACATTATTTACGTATCATGAGAGCTTGAATCATATATTCTCACAAATCAATTTGAATCTAAGACAATGAATATGGATGAAGTATCTAAAATTTTTAAACATAGACGTGATGTATACACTGAGTAAGGAAAATTTTGGGTTGGTTGCATTAAGAAGAAATTAGTATTTGTAGTTGGAAATATGAGCATTCAATGAGTTGTTGTTGATGTCAGCCCGAGATGACATGCTCTTAGAATGTGAAGACCAAGGTAAATTTATAGTTTTCATTCCAAAATTTTCATTCCTGGTTTGATTGAGATAGTTAAGGAGTCATATAATTCTAATGGTGTGGAGAATATATCACTCCCAATTTCAAGTAAGTAACCCTTTATTTATTTATTTTATGTATTTAAAATTTTTGGGTGATGTGTGTGAGGGTTTTAGTGAATTTTGTAATATTAAGAGGATTTTATAAAGGTTAATGGATTGAGAAATGTTGTTGTAAAATGGGAAAATATGACATAAAACCATGCAAGGTAAAACAAGGAATTATAGGCACGCACACAGTTAGGCACACAGTTTGGCTAGACTTTGAATCCACCTTGGAGAAATAATTTGAATTTGGGTAGAGGGATTCAGTTTGGTTGGTGCACATTTTGTCTAATTGTGTGGTCCTACTGTATGAGGTGCTTCATGAGGTAGAATCTGGTTCATAGTTAGTAAAAAATGTCCCTAACTGTTCGACTAACCATGAACGGTTTAAAACTGAGATCCGAAAAAAGTGTGTCTCACTTGGATTTACACAAAATAATGTTTTTTGCTCTATTTCAATCCAAATTTGATTTTTAATCCTACTAATTGCATTAGAGTCTATCCCCCTTGAACCAAAATAAATTAAAAATATATATTGGTACATTGAATCTGTATTACCTTCATAAGTGTTCGTTTATGGTACATTTTCATAGATCTACTTTCCATATATAATAACCATGATATTTATTAGACACTTAAACAGGATTTATTACTTAAAATGCACATAATAAAACTCTATGGATCAAGAGATATAGTTTCATGGGAAATTACAAACATTACATAACAGCTTAAAAAATAAAATACAACATCTTGCTTGAAAACCGCGTTTACCTGACCAACTCATTCCTCCATACATAACACTACATGGGATAACCTAAGGACATACATAAGAAAGGGGTGAGCTATAAATCCAATTAAGGGTGTAAAAAAAGAATAACATGAATAATAAAACACATAATAGTTAATAGTAATATCAATGGATCATAAAAGAAACATGAACATAAAGGTATGATATAGCATGATTATCATAACATGGAATTGTGGCAATAACATACAACATGATATTAGCCTGATCCAAGGATCATTTGACATTGAGTAGCACAAGTAAACCCTCATTGCACAGGATTTATAATGAGTAAAACCTCATTTCACATGGACTATCATGATTAAAACATAGTTACACATGGTTTATCATGATACTAAACATTACCCAATGCATTGGAGTGCTATTAGGGAACACCCTTTACAAACATTTCATTTCATGAATAACTATGCCACCTAGATCACATAACCTGGAATCAATCAACATCATAAGTTATTCCATGATTAGGGAATTAGTAATGCATACATTTAAGTACCATTAAATATTTATATGTGTATAAAGTTTAATACCCTTGATATATAATTGATATGGTATTCACTACACGATGATTTTGGCTTGGAAAATCAAGGTGCAATTTCGGTAACATAACATTGTCATATAGAAATTCATAAGTACGGTTGATGAAACAGAAATGGGCCTTTCATCATTTATACATGAAATATATTATAATGGTATCACTAAAAATAATATCCCAACATATGAAATTGAAATTAGGTTCATAATATGGGAGAAATACTTGAATGGAAATAAGAAAATCAGAATCCCTTACAGAATTTTGGCATGGTAATGGGTGTACATGGATGAAATTAATGAGAGATAAAGTGGTATATCATCATTAAAAATAAATTAGGGATGTATGGGGAAGGTGAGAAATTATTCCCCAGCATTTTTAATTGAATTTAAAATGGTATTAAAACAAAAAGAAACTTGGTTAAAAATGAGAAAAGAAGGAATCCCTTACTTGAGTGTGTGACTTAATGAGCATGAAGAGGGTCTTCATGAGAGATTGTGGTGCCTTGAGAGGATTATAGAGAGAGGAGGGAAGATTAGGGACGTTATTAAAGAATATTTACTGATGATAAGTGGGATCCTTGGTGGGTTTATATAGTAAATGAGAGGGGAATTCTTTAATATTTCACAAACATAGGTTCTAGAATCTATATAATTAAATATTCAAAACCACAACCACTTCCATGGTATTATCCCATTGTTTTTTCCAAAATGGATTTGAAAATATTATTTTATAAGGCCAATATCCAAAAATATTAAAATATTATCCTTTCGTATGTGGAGGTGAGTAACAACCTCAAGGAAATAAATTTGAAATCATAAAATATATTATACAGTTTAGAATATTTACTAAGGAATTATAAAATATGTTAGATAAATCTAAAATCACATTATATTAATGGAGAAAATTATATCTGGATGAGAATATCAATTATAGTATGTATTATATCATTTTAGGTTCATTATGATGTCATAAAACACATATTTTATTTATACGGTATTTAATTTTTAACAACAAATATGATTGTCTCTGAAAATTTTGTAAAAATCGCTCTTTGATAATTTCAACATCGTGATTCAAAAAATAATTTTCATTTTATCTAAATAATTTCTTAAATATGTGAATTTTTACTCTTAAAATGGAAACTTACATTTATTGAAAATTCACGGGTTTTGAAAAAAGAGTTCTCAATAATTGATAAAAAATTAAATTTGACCTCATAAAAGATAAATTCTCATTAATTATACATAAAAGTAATTTTATAATAAAATTTTATTAAAATATTATTTATTTCAAAAATTCATTAATTCTGTGAAATAAATTCATTAAAAATACACATTTTGTTTTACCAAAAAAATATAACTCTTATCAAACTGATTACCTAATCATTTAAATATAAGGAAATAATATAAACATAATTATAAGAATTTTTTTTAATAATATTATTAATAAAAAGTTTAGTTGAATATAATAACGTATATATTTCTCAGAAGTTCTATATTTACCTGAAAAGATAATTTGTGAAAACTTTCAATTTTTAATAAATACTATTTCCAAAAAAGAGTTGATGGAATATGACATTTTTTTTATAAATTAGTATTATAGAATAAGTAACTACTTATTTATTACATAACCCCTTATAACACCTGCATAATACCTAAGGTTAAGGTGTGTGATGGTGACAGACTCTTGGTGCAACTCTGATAACATTTACCAGATGGTAATATATATTAACTTGAACTTCTCCAGTATGTGATTTAGTTCAAGCTTAATATGTTGAAGATCAGCTTGGGCTTGGTCAAGAGTGAATCCCAGTGATGTTATCTCTTTTCTAATATCTGACAACTGAGCTTCAAATTTCTTGAGTCTACTGGATTGGGACATCCTCTCTAATGTCTAACTCAAAATGATTCTTTTTAAAAAACATAAATGTATATCATTCTTGTGATCACTGTTCAGTGGATATATTATCAATGTTAATGATACATAAGGGTTATTTAAATCATATAATAATAATAAATAAATAAAAGTGCACATGTTTTCAATGGCACATTAAATAAAGGGAATTTTATTCATAAAAGATTGGGTTATTACAACATTCCTCCTTATGAAATTTCACCCTCAAAATTTCCATTTCCCACACTAAAACAGAGGAGTGTGACTCTGCCTCATTACGTCCTCTAGTTCCCACATTGCTTCTTCAAACTTTTGGTTTCTCCACAACACCTTAATGAGGGGCATCATCTTATTTTTTAGAACTTTTTACCTATGATCTAAGATCTTCACTGGCTTCTCCTCATAGTATATGTCATTATCCAATGGTAACACCTTTGGATTGAAGACATAAGATGGTTTAGGAAGTTACTTACTCAATATTAATACATGGAATACATCATGTACTTGACACAGGTTTGGTGGGAGTGATAAATGATAGTTCACTACTCCAATGCGATCAAGGATCTCTAAAAAGGGATGATGTACCTTAGACTGTGGTTTCCCTTCATCCCAAATCTCCTAACTCTCTTCTATGGTGATATGTAGAGGAATATCATGTCTCCAAAATCAGACTCTTGATCTCGTAGATGAATATCGACATAGAAATTTTGTTGACCCTGATAAGCTTTATTGTAATATTGGATGGTATTAAACTTCTTCACCATTTATTTAACCATTTTTGGAACTAGAAATTGTCTCTCCCCAACTTCATCCTAACATGTCGGTGTTATGCACCTCTTCCAATAAAGGAATTCTTAAGGAGCCATTTGGATGCTTGGGTGAAATCTATTATTATAAGAGAAATCAACCAAAAGAATATGTTGATCCCATCCTCCTTTTAAGTTCATTGAGCATGCTCTCAACATGTCATCATGTGTTTGGATAGTCCACTTAGATTGGCCATCATTGTGAGGATGATAATTCATCTTAATGTTCATCTCAGTATTTAGAGTATGTTGGATACTCTTCCAGAACATAGAGGTGAATCTTAGATCTCAATCAGATACAATCAGAAGTGGTACTCCATCCATCCTTAACACTTCTATGATGTATATATGTGCCATTTGATCCAATAAAAAATCCTCTTGAATTGCAATGAAGTGTGCAGTCTTTGTAAGATGATCCACAAAAACCCAGATAGCATTGTTTCCATTGGATATCTTTAGAAATATAGTGAAAAAGTCCATGGTGATGTTTTCCAATTTCCATGTTGGTATGGATAATGGCTTCATCATCCACTTAGAATTTTTCTACTTAGCCTTCGCATTTTGACATACTAGGCACTTTGATGCATACTCAGTGATCTTCTACTTCAAGTTATCCCACCAATAATGCTTTCGGAGATCTCAATACATCATTGTGTTTCCTAGGTGAATCGAGAAATTCGAACTTTGTGCATCATCCAAAATTTCATTATTTAACTCTAGATTTGATGGAACATATAGTCTTGACCCAAATCTCAAAATTCCAGCATCATTAACATTGAACTACAATTATTTCCCTTTTCTAATAGTTACCAATTTCTTTTGAATTCCCACATTATCTTTCTTAGCTTCCTTCGACCTTTCCAAAAGATACATTTGAGCAATAATTTGTGGAAGGATTGCTGATGTTCCATTATTTATGATTCCCATGTCCATATTCATCAAATATAATAATATTGTATTCTTTTAAATTCTCATCACATTGAATCTCATCAATAGTAAGAAACAAACTTAGTTTTCCATCATGATATTGAGAATATTAGTCTGGCAAGGATGGATGATGTAGATAAATTAATTATGGAGCAGAAAAGAAAAATCATTGAAGGGAAAAAAGACTTTATGTACATTCAACCCTTAATTTATCAATGACTAATGTTATTTTTGTAGTCATTCATTATCACATTTGTGTATATTTTTCAGTATTTTACATCTCTTATCATTTATAATATTTTTCTGCATAAATGTTTGGAAATATATATTCTTTGATGATAATTTTATTTGATTAAATTAAAATAATTCCAAGGAAGAAGCATTTCACTGATCCTAGTTTACTCCAAATTGACATTCCCCCGACCACACCGATAGATGATGGTTCATCGATCTCTCTCCCTACAGCATCTGAGACACCCTCCGTCTTACCCCCCCCCCCCCCCCTCAGTTTATCTCACATCCTCTATCTCATTAGTTTATGGAACACCCTCCACCATCCAGTAAATTTATTAGATAATGCCTCCCCATTTAGTAGCTTCATCAGTGAGAGAATAGTTCGTCACTCATGTTTCTTCATCAAAATATTACAGGGTAAACATTTTTGGTACAAATTTTAATGTGAATAAAGTTATTTTACTTTATTATACTGCTAATGTTTTTCAAAAAAGATGAAAAATTTATTACTATAGAGAGAAATATTAATAGTTCGTATGTCTGTAATTTAAATTGAGTAAAGATAGTTGTCTCATTTAACTATTATGAGGTACCCCCAAATGACACTCCCATAATATTTTTCTAGATTCTAAGATAAATGGAAGCGTAGCCTATTACTTTTCCCATCACCTATGCTGATTAAAGGCATGTTCCTCAATCTTGGAAAAATGAAGCCTTTGATTATAAGATAAAGGTGATTTTACTACATTATGGTGTAATTAAATTTCCATATGTGATTAAATTCTAGTATTTTAAAAATTAATATATTTTTAAATATGTTATTCCTATTTGTCCTTTTAGATCTAATCACACATGATCATACATTGAAATATTTTGGTAATAAATTGATGGATTTTATATGGAGATTATAGAATGAATTCAACAATTCTTCGTTGAACACTCAAAAGTTTTATTATAAGGTACCGAAGGGGTACCTCGAATAAAATGTATTATTTATCTTGATAGTCATCTTCAAAATAAGCACATGGAATCGAAGTATATATTATTATATTAATATGATTTTACATATATACATGAATATGACACATATATGACATTTTATACATTATTATTAAATTACCTTTTATTTATTTCAAGATGATTCAATAAAAAATGTGTCAAGTTTCGCTAAACAAATCATCCCCCATACTGAATGGTCAAAGAGTTTTTCTAGAAATAGATTAAATATTTTAATATTTTCATTAGTTAAAATATTTATAAGATAACTTTATATGTTTTTTATATTAAATTTTTTATTTGTCTATGTTTAATGAATTAAAAGAATCTATTTCACCAAGGCTTCCGAACCGAACATTGGTTGGATGTTTGTAAAACATCTAATGGATGTTATTTTAAAATGACTGCCAATGAAGTTAGGGTTTGAATTCCTTTTTCACTGAAATAACAAATTATATATTTTCAAAATGTTAAAATGTATTACTTTAAATATGAATCATATTATATTTACAAGTAAAATTTAAAGAACTATGGGATCCCAATCCCATGGAGTCCTTCTCGACCCCCCAGGATTATCTCGTTGGTCAAGTCCTTGGGAAGAGGCATCCTAGTTGCATGCATGGGGTGGGGTTGGGACCATTACCATTAGAGGACACTGTAAGGCCTCCATGGATTACAATGACATATAACCCTGGTTGTAGTTACTCCCTAGCTCGAGATGATCAAAGGGAGATTTTTTTAATGAAAATCACAATTTAGAAATATGGGGCTCATATAAAGATGAAAGATGAAATGGTCGTTTCACTGACAAAATAGTTGAATGAATTATAACGGAATATGACTAGATCTGTCCATGGTGATATTACGTCGATGGGTTTTAGTGAGAAGTTAAATCACACAACTTCAAAAATCATGTAGTACACAAAATTTTATTAGTTTTATGTTTAAATTTAAATATACAACACTGTTTAATTATCAACATAACATTCATGTAGGTGCTGGTAGTAGAGAGTGGAGATGGAGAGAGAGATGGTTTCTATCAATGTTCATTAGGTAGTGATTGGGGTTCACTTTGAATTCATAGATGACTTGTAACTAAACATATGATAGACTAACACTAATATTTTGATTTAGATACCAATTCATTGTTTTTGGTAAGGATATCAACATTTCCCTTACATTGAATGAAAATATATATTATTTTTTCATTTTATATTTTTTATTCAAAAGTTTACCTTATAATAATCATTCTTAGGAACTTTAGGTTTTGTTTTATTCTTCCTCCTTCCCCTTCCAATTTATTTTTTGTTACACTATAAACCCCAATAGTATTTATGGTAGAATTTTTGGTATGGTATGATCTTATTTAAGGTGGTTGATTGAATAAGGCTTATAGATTTCATTTCCTTAAAAGTTTTTTCATCCACCATTGAAGGCAAACAGTTTATGGTTGATTGAGGTGGGTTTTTTTAAGTCAATTTGTTTATTTTTAATGAAATTATTAATTTTTGAAAAATATTTTCTAATTAAGATATACCTATGTATGTAACTCATGATGGGGATTTGAAATATTTTCAATACATTTTATAATTTCCCTATGGGAATTTAAATTAATTTCACGTTTTTATTTTGATATTAGTTGTTGTTTATAAAAAATATTTTTGAGGAATAAAAAGGGTCCCACTTCAATGAATTTGAAGATAAAAATATACGTTCTATCCATTTTTTAATTTAAAATTTATTTAACCCATTTTAAGGGGGTTTTCCATTTAAATATATTTTTTGGTTTTAAATCAACTCATAATGGTGGAATATATGTTTTAAAAGTGTTGATTCAAAATTGGTTTCTGTGTAAGATTTTGTAATTGGTAATTATAGGTCTTTTTCAATAGTCTTGATGGAATTATATAAAATGAGTCATTATAATGATTTGATTAGCCTTTTTGAGATCCCCTTGTGTAATGTTTCATATAGACCCTTTCTACTTTATGGGATTTGAGTTAAATTGTTATTTGTTTCTTTTATTACATGAAATAGGAAATATTATAAGATGTTTTTTCATGTGAGATGAGGTTATTTTTTATATTTTTTATTTATTTATATGATCATCACATGATTTTTTTATTTCTAAGATCAACTTCATATATATCATGGGAAACTGAAATTACTAAGTGACAGATCATGTTTATGACAAACTAGCTTAGATTAATAAAAAACTATTTCCCCCAAGTGTTGTTTGTTCTATTTTTAGGGGAGTTCTCCTAGTGAGATTGATTCATGTGTTGATATAATTATGTAATTTAACATAGTATTGTTCTTGATTCCATATGTGTATATATGAGGCTATCTAATTTTAATATTTAATGAGTTTCTAATGATGCCTATTCATTTTTTATGATATTATCATTGGGATTCCCATTGTGCATTGTGTTTATATCACCTTGAACTCTTCATAGCTATGTGGAAATACTTATTTATTATTGTTTATTTTTATTATGATTTATTGACATGGGTTTTCCTATTTTTTACATTATTTCTTTTATGGATTTGATTATATTTTAATTTTTAAAAAATTGAATTTTTGAATTATTTTGAAAGATAAAAATTGGTTTAATTTTGTTTTTCTTAAACATGTATGTGAAAATTTGAATTGTTTTATAATAGAATTTTATAATGTGGTTGATCCAACACTTATCTCATAAGAATGATATTTTTAGTTAATGGTCTCAATGGAATGATTGATTAATTCATAGGGGATTGAAATATTGTGTTTCAATAAGAATAATGATTTTATTATAACCAAAATATTTTACCTTGGAGATATGAAAAATGAAAATTTATGATACTTGTTTTACTTTAAATTTCTTTTGAAATACCATATTCATTAAATGATGTTCAATGTAGAACTTATGAATTTTTTATAAACATAATTTCATCGGCTCTTAGTGAAATCCTATTTGGGCCTATTTAGAACACATATAAAATACACATTTCTATGTTTATATGTATCTATTATGTTTTATACTTGTATAATTGTTGTAAAAATTTATTGGATATCAATTATATAGTCCATGTAAGGACTCATGATACAATAGATTTGTGTAATTTAAGGGAAGTATGAAATTTGGATTCAATAATAGGTAATTTCATGAATAGAGACTCTTATTGGGAATTTGGGAATTATAACACCTCAAAGAGATGTTTCTAGATATGGAAGTATGACCTAATTATGATCTGGGTTGTAATGTTAGTGTTGGATAAGGGTTGGGGTGATGCTTAGATGAAATTTTAGTTTTAATTAGGGATTATACCACAACCATATGGATAGGAGGGTGGCGCGGCCTGTGTCCTTTGAGAAATTTTTTATTATATTATTATTGTCGTTCTAATTATTATGTTTTATATATTTTAATATCTATTTTTTTCTATTCTGGGGATGTAGATTTGGAAGCTATATTTTTTGAAAATCGATATATAGTTTCAGTTTAAATGGCCACTATATAATCAAAATTATTATTTATTAGAGGTTTAAGCCAAGTCTATATAAGGTCAAAACTAGTTAAGGGTGTTTTTTTGGTTTTGTCTATAGTTTCAAATCCGTAAAAATAGTGATGGGACAGAGGCAGTTTAAACCACTGCTAAATCCTTGACAATTTTTAGGGAGGACAAACTACTAATAAAACCAAAAGGACTACCACTAAATAAAAAAAATTTGATGGTTCCCAAAAACTCCTGCTAAATGGATAGAAAGACATGAATTGGATAAAAAGGAAAAAATTTGCGGTGGTTTTTGGAAACCATTATAGAAAAATATTGTGTCCATTTAAACCGCTACCAAAACAAAAGATAAATCACTACTATTAGTCATTTTTGTTGTAGTGTAAGAATATGTTGAACAACAATAATAAACTATAAAATTGATTTAATGGAAAATTAATGTGTTATAGAAAATACTTGATTAAGGTAATATAAAACATAATATGTCTCTAAGGTTGAGAAAATAGTTTTTTGTTAGGATGAAGAGATGATTTGTTTGGATAAACTAAATTGGATAGTATTAATAATCTCAGAACTGATATGGAGATCACTCACACACGTCGAGAGGGAAATAATGTTGTGGACTTCTTGGAGTCTTACGCATCCCCGGATCAAAATGTATCCTTACTCCTTAACTTAGGATATTTTATATTTGATGTCATCATATTTTTTATTAATGATTCCATAGGTATACATTACTTCAGACCTCTATGAGGCATCTCTTGTGTGTTGTGTTCCATGTGTTTCCAAAATCAATAAAAATGTTAGTGTATAATGATGATGATTAACTGGTAAAGGACTTGTTGATAAAGTGTTTTATGTTACCATCTATGTAGTTATAAAAATTATTAGATTTATGGAATATTTTCAAAACCCTACGGTTTGATTCAATGAATGAAGAAGCATATATGTTTTTATTAACATTTTAAGGTGATTTTGGTTATTTCCAAGCTTGAAGAGGATATATGACCATGGTATCCACATATTTAGTCTGTGACCATTAAGATATGAATAACTATATTTGAAGGATTAATTTTGATCTTGGTAAATTTAGTTCCCTTCTTAAAAAAAAATTATTTTTAGAAGGGTTATAAGTTTAACCATTTATGGAATGGTTTAAGTTGTACACTGCATGAGGTTTGGTCAATTAAAGTATTACTTCACCATATAAATATTTATCAATATTGGAAAACTAGTGTTAATATTTTTTTTAATTGAGATATAAGGAATAAACTATAATTATATTAGGGATTTTATTTAATGATTCAGACACAAACAGAAATCCATCCCTTAGAGTAAGAGATGAAGTGGAAATTGATCAAGACACAAACAAAGAATTAAATTGTTCCTATGAAAAAATATCAATTAAGTAAATTTTCATATGTTATTAGTATATATGTCAAAGTAATCACCCCTAATTAGGAAAAGGATCTTGTAATAAAAAAATTTCCCTTATATTATCATTTTATATGATATCAATGACCTTTTTCACAAATATTTTATTTACGGTTTTCTGGTCGTTAACCTTTTTTGGATCACCAATTTTCTTATGATCAATGATATTTATCGCTATCTATAATTATTTACACTTTTATTCTAGGTCCATATCTTTATTCTTGCCATTCTTCTCATAATTGGAAAACGTGTATGTGTTATTCTAGATGACTTTCACACAACCCTTTCACTTTTTCAAGAGTATTGTATGTTAACCCCTTTTATGATGTGGGTTTATATAATATAATATACAAATGATAAACTATTGATGATTAAGATAAATTCTGAGTGTTAAATTAATCTTAAAGGGTCTATAATGTAACACAATAAAATTTTTTGAAATATATTTTTATAATGAATTTAATCTTTTATATAATTTTCATTACACATAACACTGGGTTTAGATTTTGTTACATGAAACACTAAGCTTAAGTGAAACATGACATATTATTAAAATATTATTATGGCATGGATATTGGAATTGAGGGTATGAATATGATTAAATAAACTCATAAAAAACATGGTTTACACATTTATATAAAAATAATTCATTGTTGACAGATTAATTTAAAATGAAAAAAAAAATCAACAATTTTAAAATAAAGAAAATCATTCTTTGAAAATTTATTTTTATGAAAAAACTTGTTTTACCAAAATAAATTAAACAAAAACCATTAATTTATTTATTTTAATGAAACATATATATTATATATTCAATCAACTATTTTACATTCATCTTATGTGTTTTCTAGAGAAGTGACAAGAACAAATCCAATTTTAATCTTAAAACTATATTTTTCTAAAAAATAGTTTTGTCACCTTTTTGGCACAATTAATTTAAACCCATTTTTTGACACTTATAGAAAATTTATTTATAAAAAATTTGTTAATTTAAAAAATCATATTTTCAAAATTATCTTAGGGTGATATTATTGAGAATTATCTATAAATATAATTTTTTTTAATGGTGAAAAATATGGATTTTCAATTGAAAAGATATATTTCATTAAATAAAATATAAAGTAAGATTATATTTCAAATGGGTTTTAAAATTAATATTTTACAATTATACATATATATATATATATATATTGATCTTATTGAGGTCATTTTAATCAATTTCATATTTAAATTAAATATAAAAACTGTGTAAACTTTTTAACATTCTCTCTTTTAAACCAGTTTTCTCATCAAGTCCCCAAGATTATTTTCAATTTATTTTTCCAATTATATGAATTAAAGTTTTAAAAAATTAATCCATATTAATAATTATAATAATTTATATTATATAATAAGTTTAACTTAATTTTTTACCGAAACAAATCGTGAAAATAGTAAAAATAAATTACCACAATTAAGGTAAAAATGGGTTTCCGGGAGGTTAAACTAAAAGGTTAAGGGATAAAATTACCTAAACACCTGTATAAAGTTTTTTTATATAAATATTTTGAATTTATAATGTATAATTATTTATAATTCTCCATTTTGGACCCATGTTTCATAAGAAATATGTGGGCACAACATTTTCATTTCAAAAATTAGAAGTGTGCTACTCACCTCACTTATAAAAGGACAGCCCCTCTCCTCACCTTATCACAACATCAAACCCTTTTTTATAATTTAAACAAAAATAACTTCATAAAGTACCTATTAGAATACTATAATAATTATTTTATGGTTAAATCCAACTAATTAATGGTTTTGGTGAAATCCATCGGATATTACTCAAAGAAGTGGTAATGTTCTTTAACAGTCCTTTTTATTTTATTTTTTCCTCCACCTTCTTCAATTATTATTAAACCATACCAATATAATACCTTAATTATATTTAAAATAATTATATGTTTATATTTTAATTTAATGACCTAAAAACATCTCTAATTCCATAAAATGGGTTGCAAAAACATCATTTATGGCTATGACAGACTACCACCTCGCAAACTAATGTAATTCTTTTTTTCATTACAACTTATATCATATGGAAATGATGATATATATATGGTATATATATATTATATTTATGGCTTAATTATACCAATTTATTAATTATATCATATATTCCATTATTACTTTCTATTCTATAGGGGATTCGATAACATCGCCCGTGTGTATGGTAGATTACTGCCTCATGAAGCAACAAGATTGTTTTCTCACTAACGCTTTACATGGAAGGTAATAAGGATAAATTTAATGAATATATTTTATATGCATGAAATATTTATTATATTTATGAAATATATTTAATTATGAAAATATAATATATCATTTTATTTTTACATTTTCACTCCCAAAAATATGATAACGTCCTTCGTGCACGTTTGGACAACCGCCTTCGAAAAAGAGATGTGGCTCTCTATTTTCATGACCACACCACATGGATGAAATGTATAATTGTATTTAAATAAATAATATTTTATTTTTTATATTATTATAATTATTTAAATATAAAATATTACTGACCTCTATTCCTTAATGATAATTGAAAAATGGAAACATTACTCATGTGTATGTGTGACTTACCATCTCCATGATTGTGATGTACTTCTCAAAACAATCATTAATAATTGTTATTAAAAGTATAATTGATATATAAATATGATAATTATTTCATGATTATTTTTATAGATATTATAAACCATTATCGAAGTATTATTAACAAAAATAATAAATCAAAACATATATGAAAAAAATGGTTACTACCTGAAATGTCTCTTTAACATAGAATTGTTAATAAACGGATAATAAAAAGAAATAAGTAATATATATATGGTATCATATATTTATTTTTAGTTATTTAATATATTTATAATAAACTTATAATTATTATAAATTATTTTTTAACATGTATTAAGGATTTTGAGACTTATGGTTAGAGATTTCTAGTCCCTCTTTTACTTCGAGAAGACATATGTTAATTCACCAATCATTTATTTTGTGTGTTGTAAACACCACACCTTATAATTTAAATACCATGAATATAATTATTTTAATTATAATTTAATTTTCATTTGATTTTATGCTTTATTGGGTCTTAGGATTCAAAATATTACTAAATTTCTTAGGGATTTCAATCTCACTTTTATTTTTCTATGACACACATGCCATATTCAACACATGTTTATTTTATGTGGTGTATATAATGTCATTTATTTTATTTTATGAAACAAATACCAAAAAATATTTATATTTATTTTTCCTTTTTTATATCTCTATTTTATGGGTTTTTTGGTTCATAAGTTACCAAAATGGATAGGGTGTTTTGTCTCAATTTGACTTTTTTGAGACATATGATTAGGTTATTCACCTATATTCTTGTACAAGGTGTAAATACAGACCCTTTGACATGTAATTACATGAATCTTTTTATCCTAATTATATTTAAGTTTCATTTAATGATATACCCTTATGGGGATTACATTTCAAAGTTCCCAAATTGGTAATTATTTTATATTACAATCTTATCGTTTATTGGGATTGTTTTCTATTTTATTTTTGATGATAGAATATTATGATACATCACTCAGGAAAATAATGATTGTTTTTATAATTTTTTTTTCTAGGAGAATAAATTTTTTACCTTCATTTTCCTCTCTAGATATACTCAAGATTTAAAATTTATTTTTTAAGAAAATGCATCTTTTCGGTCAGAAACCCATTTTCATCAAAAACAATGTTTTCAAAAATCCTTTTCCAAAATTATTTTATAATTATTTCAAAATTATTTTATGATTATTTTAATATTGATTTATTAAGGTCATTTTTACCCAGGTTTGAATTTTTTTTAAAATTAAAAAGAATATTCATATCATTTCCAAAAAACAATACTCGTTTGTATTTTATCAAAAATATAAAGGTAAATATGGGTATCGAATGAATGTAATTTAACAAAATCATGAACAATATGTTATTTAAATATTTAATTATAAAATTCAATTTTATTTTAAATGGAAATTATTTTAAAAAAGATTTACGTTTTTAAATTTTTTTCTAAAATGGAAGGGGTATTTTCCTAAAGAAATATTTTAAATGATTTTTTAATATTATTTTATAATTTTTCCAGATTATTTCCAACGAAAAGGATATAAAAAATTTCACTTGTGTTAAAATTTAATCTTAATAGAAAATTTAGCATCTTAAAGAAATGTTCCAAGTGATTTATTTTTTAAAATCATTTTCCATCTATGTTGAAATCCTTTGATGTAACTTATGTTTTATTGGGGATATGAACCAAATATACCATTCTTATTCCATGTTTTAATAGTTTATGATGAAAATATATATATGAAACCTATTTCTATTCTATGGGTTATACCATGAAAAATGATTTTGGATCCAATTTATTTTTTACATGGGATATTCTTTGATGATATGATGAAATGATTTTGAAACCTGTCTCTTTTCTATAGGTTATGATATGTTGAAATTTTTATGAAACCAATATCCATTCCATTGTTTATACAATTATAAGGTGATGAAATGATTATAAAACCCATTTCTTTTCCATGGGTTATATTATGATGAAATGCTTTATGAATCCCATTTCCTTTAATCGGTTCATTTATGATGAATGTTATATGATATTAGGGCACATAAAAGTATGGATTATGTGATGGGTGTGACCTATATCTCCTTTAAATTAGTTAGGAAATATATGATGTTATATGAGCTCCCATAGTGCATAGGAGGTTATCCCAAGACTGAAAGTTTGTACACAAGAGGTTGAACTTTTCTCCAAAGAGGGTACATGGGAGGTCATCATAGGCCTAAAGCATGTACATGGGTGGTTTGACCAATCCTACTATATTGTGATTGTATTTTTTGGTTTCCTTGAAATTATATTTTATATGATTATTTGTGTGCCAAAATTCAATGTATTATGCCAATTTTATGCTCTCATGGTCCATATTCATTAGTTTCTTTAGGATTCATGTCTTACAAATTTTTAGTCATAATGATTGACTTTAGATTATGATATTTTTTATGCAGGGTATGGTTTCCATATGTAATTCTCATGTTCTAATACCCTTATGTTCATTTTATTCTTACATATCTCCCTTTTTTTCCCATACTAGGCATCTGAGCTCACCCTTTCTTTTGTTTCCTTTCCCCCGTTTATGAAGAATGGGTTTTAAGTAGGTTTTTAATTGAATAGTAATAAAGGGAGATGTATTAATGGGATATGATGGATATGCTTCACCAAATTATATGAATGTGCACCTATTACCCAAATAACCTGAACTATTATGGTCCATAGACATGTGTTAGGTAGTGTATTTTAATATTCATCTAAAAATATGTAATATTGGTATATGAAAATCATAGGTTTCCATAGTGCCTTGTTGTTAGATTATATCATGGGTGTCTTCAAGTGGATATCTTTAATCGAGTTCAACCAGTGATAGTACTCCATGAGCTTGGATATTATTTACCATATCATACATATTCATAAAATGAGGTTAGAATTATGTCATTTCATGTAGTGCATGTTTTTGGGTTGATTATGTTACTTGGATATTTTGGGATGTGATTATTTGGCAGTGTTGATCATGTGAACCTTTGGGTAATATTTTAAATGGTCAATTATTTATGGACTTTATCCAATATCATAGTGGTTGGTAGTGATTAATGAACATTAGTATATTCATTTAATTATATGGGGAATAGGGTTCATTATGTGATACACATTCAATTGGGTGTGTTTATGCTTAATTAATCTAATTTAGATTAATTAGAAATGGTTGGGGTACCTATTGTTAAGAACATAAAATCACTAGAATCACTAAGGGAAGGGGGTGAATTAGTGATTCGTCAATTTTATGTTTTTTCATTTAAAAATCCATCATTACTTGTTAGAGAGAATTGATTTTGTATTTTTCAACACATAAGCACACACAATCTAGGACATAAAAATTACAAGGTTCACTACTCAATTAGATTATAAAATCTTTGAATGTTTTGGTAAAACATATGATCATACGGTACACTTATAAGATCTTATAAACCAGTAAGAGTAGATAAAATCCTTAGAAACTCACTTTACATGCCTCCCAACTATTCTTGTGCATCCCACATAGTTTGGAAATCTTGAACTAATATAATAAAAATAAATGTTTAGGTAAGGATAGTTATATCTTCCCCTTATAAATAGTTATCTAGATTCTAGGTGTGCTAATATTATATTCACTTCAAATCACATGAACAAAAATCCATGCAACATATTCACCAGCTGACAATATCACCATCCAGAAAAAATATTAAATAATAATGGAAGAATAAAATTCTCCTTTCTCTTATTCTATTATAAACTTTAGGACCGAATCACTCATTATATTTATTCACACAAAATTATTGATACACTTCATCCTTCTTTAGTTGATATAATTCCACAAAAATAATTTTAATTCGAGTCCCCTAAAATTGGAAGATCTTTAATTTCCCACTCAAACTCCTTCATAACTACTTGAAAACACATGAACTTATGTTTAAACTGTGTAAATTAAAACATGAAAAATTATCACAACATTACATCTTCTTTTTATTAAATAAATTCCCCGATCATTTAAATCACGTTATATGCATGAGATGATGCATTTATAGTAGGATCCTGCTTATTCCATTCATGGAGTCTCCATTATATAATAATCCCTTACCACTTATTAAATATTAGAATTATTATTCCTAAATACTATGAAAACATATATCTCTCCAAATATTTTCATGCATTAAATTCATACACAACATGTTATTCTTCAAATCCATTCATGTTTGTCGATGTGAAAGTCACATGTGTCATGTTTTCTCATTTAAACACACATGGACTATTAACTCAAAAATACATGAAATCATGAATTTAAATACATGTTAAGATCCTAAATTATATATATTTTTTGTTTCAAAAATATCATACTTTGAAGTGGCCTCATCTTCATTCTGGTGGTCACATGAAAACCCTAGCTTGCATGTATTGTTCTCTATGACACGAAAAGCTTGTGATCTCATTTTTTAGTGCCAAAGTTAATGATAGAATTCGTGGAATGAAAAAAATCCATCACATGAAATTAACCATATACAAATGTTAAATACAATATATGGTAGTTCATGTATAATTCATGTAGCCATATATCTAATATTAGGTATTCATGATCAATTTTAATCATTCATGGTAGGTTATACATCATGTGATCGATCAACACATATCACTTTATAGTCACTTTTATTCATATACATATGGTCATTTGAACTCATCACTTACACAAGGATATGTTTATCATGTATTGTATTATACCTATCTCATTGTCTATCCATCATGAACAACAAATGATTGATCCTCACACTTTTCATATTCAATACGGACCTCTTGGTTAATTCACGTGTGGTAAGTAAATTTAATGTTATGGTCAATAAACCAGTCATGGAAAGCCCATGGCAGACTATGGTACTTCATGAAGTTAATATAATATTGGTGTGCAGTTATTCTTCTAAAATTTCTCAGTACTCAAATGTAGGAAACATAGTTGGAGGAGGTTGAAGACAATGTGGTTGACTGAATGTTCTCAATTGATTTGACCAGGAATCCCATGTTATAAGAATATTCCATTAGTCATAGGAAGAGTAGTGTATTCTTACCAAATCCAACATTATATTTTATCGTGAAGATGTAACACTTAATAAACCTTGAAATGGTATCCAAATATCATCTAAGGCACCCATGTGGGATCGAGGAACACTAACACATGATCACCATGGTGGGTGTCGCCCCACATTCACCCTTTGCCTATTGTTCTCACCATATGAACCCTATGTATTACTCTATATTCCCATGCATATAATATGCCTTATCAATGATCCACCATTCCCCCATGGTTAGTGATGTGTGTTTAAACTGGGTCCTTATTATTTTTATCTTGTTCTCATTCCATGATATTGTTGGGAAAAAAATTTGGATACCATTTAGTAAAATTACAAATCGAAATTTGAAATAATCACACTTATAAATAAGAATCTTTCTCAAAAAAATTATTTATGAAAAAATATATTTTTACATGTTCTTCATATATAATTTCACCTTTAATTAATATTCAATAAACATATAGAAAAAAATTGTTTTCTTCTCCAAAAATCATAAGCACATGTCATGATCATTAAGACTAGTTCATCAATTATCACATGTAATTTGAACATGATTTTGGTTTTGATAAGAAAAAAAACACAATAATCAACTCAACTTTAACCTACTCCAATTTTTATTCTCTAGATGAATAGAAAAAACTAGGTATAAATATTCTAATATCATACATAGTCTCAAAAATATGCCAATCCGACATTTTTAGGTATTTTTTTGGGTGTGTTATAAATAATTCTTGAATTTGTTGATGTCATTTTAGGATTCATTTTGTTTCTTGGCGATGTCATTTTAAAAAAGTCATTATTATAAATTATTAGACCACTTAATAAGTTCTATCTTTTTCTATTGTTTTCTTCTTAAAACTATGACAATTTATTGGTTGAAAAGGTATAGTGGTGATAATTTTGACATTGGCATGTCACTATTGTTTGATTATTTTTTTGATAATTTATATTAATTTAAAATTTTTAGGTTTTTGTTTAAAAAATTTAGTTTCTGAAAATTTACCTTTATTATATGAGTAAATCACATGGTTTAGGAGAAATAAAGTGATTACACTTATATAAGGGTATTTTTTATTTAAAAAATTTCAATGCATGATCAGTCTACATGGGTAACTCTTTATTTAGGCCAAACTATGTAACTCTTTATAGAAATTGTGCATGGAATCTTATATATGGGTTGTTTGGAGCGTTGTTCACACACAGTTAAGAGAAACCATGAAGTGAAAATGTGTAGGGAGATAAAATAGTTACAAAAGAATTTTACATAGTTGGAAAATGGTTGGTGAACCATATATCCAAACCATGTAGATTCCCAGGGCTAATCTAGTACCATTCACATGATTCGGACGCAATTTACAAAACCATGTGGTCCAATCATGTGACCTATCCATATTGCACTAAATAGTTAAGTTACCCTCATTCTCTCCATGATATTAGGACATGTTCCTCATTTATTACCCTCCCAATCTATATTTTAAGCCCTAGAGGGAAATTCTTCATCCTCTATCATCAATTTACGACCCTTTCCCATTATATTTAGAGTGGTTTAAAAGGTAAACATTTCTTTACCTCAACCTTTCTCTTACTTATTCATACTATACCTATTTCTACTAGGGTTTTATTCCTCCCAAGGATATTAATTAAATATTAATTATTAATTTGGGGTTAATTTTGGTTCTTAACTAAATTTTAAATTTCTTAGGGTCCATAGATGATGATTATAACTTGATCAGGTGTTATCCATGGAAGGATACATGATACGGTTTGATTTCCACTAGTTGTAGATAGTTTTTTCTATGAAAAATCCCTTATAATTAATATCATGTGATTTGTGGTATTTTAAAAATTATTTTCATAAATTCTTATTCATACTGTATAACCCTAGTGGGTTAGAAGATATTTTTAAAGGGGTTTATGTTCATATCATGGAGGGGTTTTCTATGAATTTCCTAAGTATTTTTTGAATATTTATCATCACATAAGATGTTATTAATGAAAGTATAGAGTAAATATCTTAAATTACATCAATGTTTTTTAAAGTGGTTCATAAAATCCATATGTTTTCCAAGAGGGAATTTATTCTTATAAAGTGGTTAATTATTTCAGAAGCAGTTTTTGGAAAGAGGTTGGTTTCCAAATTATTTTTTAGTGTGACTTGAAAAAGAATATTTTAAGGAATTGTTTGTAATTGGATATAAAATTGAGAAAAATTATTATCATCAAGATCTTCCATTATTGAGGCTTTGTTAGCACTTTTTAATTACTTCATTTATAAAATAGGTGTCACCCTAAATTGATCCTCTTATGATTGATACATAATTGGGGATTTTAACCTCATTTGAAGATATTTTATATTTATATATCTCTTTTTGGTTTTAATTAATAAATTTAAAAAAGGGTCTATTTATTGTGAGGGTGAAGGAGGCAAGATGATGATTATTTTAAATTTTTATACATTTTCTTCATGCCATGATGGATTTATCACCTCTATTGTTGGACATCATATAAGTCATAGTTATTTAATTGGGGGTTTATATAAGTGAAAACTATAGTTCACTTGTGTTATTAATAGAGTCACAGCTACCTACATTATTATGCCATGATGGTTTTTCCCCATGGTATCTTCAATTCCTGTGATGGATATATGGACCAAATAGTTCATCGAGATTTTGGGGATGAACAAGTTCTTATAAGAAAATATTTTGTTCATTTTTCTTTTTTTATCATGTTACTTGTATATTAAATTGTTTCAATGATGATTAAGTCATTTTTAAGATATTTTAGGGGATCTTGTCTGATAATTTTTTGCAAAACCTAATTAAATTTTTTTTAGAATATATACATGGTTGACTTTATCTTTATTTTATATTCTTGATACCTTGATTTCTGATTCTGATTTAATTTAACCTTATGTGCATTTTTTGGTTGTTTTCAAATTGATTTATAAAATTATTTAAAGAGTATAGTTTTAAAAGAAAAGTACATTTGATTTTGAAATAATATATTTTTATGAAATGTTATCGGAAGAGGGATAAATGTTGAACTTTGTTTTTTTCCAATATTTTTAATGTCCCAATTATCATGCTATAAAAATGAATGAATAAAATATATCACATATCATTATTTTACATAATAAAGGTTTGTTGTTTTATAAACATGATGGGACTGATTTAATGGTTTCATTTATCCTCTCATGAGAAAAATATATTTTTATATAATATTTGTAAACTAGAATTCATGTAATATTTTATGAAGGAAATTACCTAGAGACACTAGTGAGATACAATGGGGAGTATTTATATTAGAATGCGTATATACACTAATATAAAAAAGTATTTGTATGTTCCATGTTTACTCTCAGGTTCTGATTCATATTTTCAGAATTTTTTATGTTTTCTAGTCTATAGATGGATTATTGTGATATGGTAAGTGATTTTGGGTATCTAGTGATGAAGGTGGAGCTATTAAAGTTTTATTTTCTTGTGTCTAGGGATGTTGTATCAACCAATTCATCCTACTATTTAATTTTTATTCTCTAATTGTGTCTTATTCTACTATGTTCATTTGTATTTACATCAGTTTTATGTTTTTTTATAAATTATTATTTCATTATACCTTGTGAATTTATTTTATCATTTTTTCTACCATTAGTATATTACTATTATTCAAGCATGAAACAATTTCCAAGTGTATGTTCTTGAATCCCATGATCTAGTTTTTTTCCCGTGGGGATCGAGAATTACCTTCTAGATTAGTGGTGTTCTAAATAGAGTGATTATTTTGGTTAGCCTAGGTCAGATCATTACATTCCTTTCAACCATGGTATGTGATTACCTAATGGAACCAAAATGAAAAGATAAGGAATAGAGGTTTTAGAAATTATCAAAACAAGAATCCAATAACAACATCTCAATGTATACAACCTATTTATATAAACCCTAGTGATTATCTATGATGGACTATGTGGTTACTCATATATGTTCATAATTTATGATTAAATGGAATAAGGTTTTTGGCAATCAAATTTCATCAATGATCAAACCATAATAAAAGTACAGAAATTTTCCATAGGGTGGAGGAAATATCGGGTGCTCAGCCTCATATTTCACTAAACCTCATACAACACCTAACATCATATGGCACCCAGCCTCCTATCACATCCATGTCACATCCATTGACTTCACTAATGGTGTATTGTTTCACAACTCAATAATGGTTTCTATGCTCCTAACATTCACATCAATGCCTCACAAATGGAGATTTCACAACTAATGACCTACCGAATTCATTCCCTAAAAGCCTAATCCTTATCTTATCTATAAATAGTGGTTACAAGTAGTTATAATACTGAAATAGGATCCCATTAAATAATTTTCCTTTAAAAAGGCCTTTAGACCTCATATTTTTTCATGAAGAAATAAAATTCACTACAAAAATACACTTCTTAGCAGTGGTTTATTAACAGCAATTGTAGTAAGTGTCATGAAAAAAAGTTGGTTAAAAAATATAATATAGAGGTGGTTTAATCAAACCAATACTATATTTTTTTAACAATCAGTGGCAGTTCAATTGAAACCACCACTCAATATTATAAAAAAATTTAATTCCTCCCCTAACCCCTCCCTCTTCACAACCATGTCCCTAACCCCCCCCCCCCCCCTCCCCTAAATTCCTTATATGAACTCCTCATCGGTGACCATGTTCCCCCGACCCCTCCGACCTACTTCCGTCCTCGGTGGAAACCTCGACCCCCATGACCCCCCCCCCCACTCAATTCACATCATTGGAAGTGATGTGGACCCCCCCCCCCCCCTCGACCTCCCTCTCCCCATCTCGGATCACATCCTCTTCCACAAATCATACTCTCTACCCCCATTAAATGTTTCATCATCCTCCCCATAATCACCCTAAATATATTATTAATCAAGGGGGTTATTTTCTTAAATATTTTCTCGTAATATATGATTTTATGTATATATGGAATTAGATTACACATTATTGGTTAGTGAAAAGGTACTTGTAGTTTTGTCCCTTAGTAGTCTCTCCTTGAAAACTCCCCTAATTTGAGTTTAATTATATACATAATAGTATATGTGGTTAATGGTTTTGGGTGTATGGATTTGGCCATTATGATTATTGTCTTTTAATTCCCTATTTTAATTGGATAGATATCATTTGATATATGATTTCATATAATAGAGAAAAAAGATAATTATAGAACTATAGTATTAATAAATTGGGAATATTTGGGGGCCAATATAATTTATATAACAACTCTACTCTTTATTACACACGTAAATATGATTTATTACATTAAATCTTCACATGATACAAAATCTAAGATAGAAAGTTCTAGTGTATTTGGGGATTAGGATCATTACATAACAACTTAAAACCTGAAACACACAACATATTTATTGAAAACATCCTTTACATGACCACTACATTCTGTCGTACTTAGCATTGGATGGGATAACCTGAGAACACGCATAAGAAAAGGGTGAACTATAAATCCAAATAAGGGGATAAACATGGAATAAAATGGGGAATAAAATATATGTTAGACAATAGTCATATCAATGTATCACAAGATAAACATGAACATTAAGTCATGATAAAGCATGATAATCATAACATGGAAATGTGGAAACAACACTTAACATGGAATTAGCCTGAGCCAAGGCTCATTGCACATGAAGCATGAGTAAACCCTCATTTCTCCTGAAGCATGAGTAAAACCTCATTGCAGTTGAATTATCATGATTCAAAACCCATTGCACATGACATATCATGATACTATACTTTACCCAATGCATTGGAGCGCTCTTAGGGCGCACTCTTCTTAAGCATTTCATTTCATGCATATGTGTGACACATGGATCATGGAATCAATAAACATCATAAGCTATTCAAAAATTAATTAACATGGAATAAATACATGAAAGTACAATTCAATATGTATATTTGTATAAAGTTTAATACCCTTGATAGGGAAATGGGTATGGTATTCACTACACAATGATCTTGTCTTGGAAAAACATGGTGCAATTTCGGTTGCATAACGGTATGACATAAGAATTGATGAAAATGGTTGATGAGAGATAAAATGGTGTCTCATCATATATACATGAAATTTACAATAATAGGGTCATAAATATTCATTTTCCAACAAACATAACGGAATTCATATGAATAATAAAATAAATATTACTTGGATGTAAAAGAGGAGAGAGAATCCCTCAAGGAATTTCAACACGGTAATGGGTGTACATGGGTGGAAATAATGAGAGAGAAAGGGATCTCCCATCATCCAAAAATAAATAGGGAAGTATGGGGGATATTATAAATCATACCCCGACATTTATAATTGAAAACAAATGGTGATAAAAACTTTAATAAAATTGGTCAAAAATGAGAAAGGAATAAATCCCTTACTTGGATGTGTGATCCCAAAGGCTTGGTAGGGGCTTGAGAGAGGATTATTGAGAGATTGGGGAACCTTTGGAGGATTATAGAGAGAGTAGGGTGGGTTTTGGTCGAAATCCAAAGGATTTTAGTGAAGAGTAAGTGGGATCTTGTGTGGGTTTATATAGGAAATGAGAGGGAATTATTTATTATTTAGGTTTGGGACACCTCACATTAAACTAATCAAAACCGCAAAACAACCCATTGTTTTTTCCAATGGTTTTTTCAAAAGGGGATTGGAAAATAATATTTTATAATTAAAATTTCCAAAATTCTTAAAATAATAGTTTTTCTTAGGTGGAGGTGAGTCACACTCTCAAGGAAAACAATTTAAAAAAACAAAATGGTTTATAATCCTTGAAGGGTCCACTAAAGCTTTGTAAAATAAATAAAACAAACCCAAAATCACAATATTTTAATGGTAAAACATATATTGTCCTAACATAATGTTCATATTATTTTATTACATCACTATTGGGTCATTATGATTTCGTAAAACACATTATATATTTAAACGGTATTTAATTTTTTACACAAAAATTTGACTATTTCAGAAAATTATGAAAAATTCACAGTTAAATAATATTGAAATCCTGATTCCAAAAATAATTTTAATTTTATCTAAATAATTTTCTAAATATTTTAATTTTTACTTTTAAAATAAAAACCAACATTTAACGAAAATTCATGGGTTTTGACAAAAACTGCTTTCAAACCTTAATAAAAATTACAATTGCATTCATAAAATTATATGATAATTTATATTTAATAAAAATTAATTTAATAATAATAATAATAATTTATTGAAAAATTATTTAATTCAAAATCCATTAATTCATCAAAATAGATTTCTTAGTTGAATATTAACTGAAAATACTATTTGTGGTTTAAAAACTATTTACAAAGTAACAATAATATAAACAATGTATATTATCTATACTAGAATAATGTACATTATCATATTGCTAGGGTATTGTTACATAACCCCTTATAACACCTAAATGAGACTAAAGGGTAAGGTGTGTGATGGTGACAAACTCTTGGGGTGGTGCAGATAACATTGCTCGGGTGGTAATCTCTATTAACATCCACTTCTCCCGTAGTCGGTTTCGTTCAAGATTAATGTGTTCAAGCTCTAATTTGAATTGGTCAAGAGAAAAGCCCAATTATGAAACCTCCTATATGACCTCCAAAAAATGGTCTTCATACGGGGAAAGTCTACTAGATGAGTCCATCGCTTCCTTTGTCTGAGTAAATTGGATTTGTTAAAGCCCTATATTTATACTAATCATGTGATCACTGTTCAATGGCTACATTAGCAAGGGTCACAATTCATAATGTTATTTTAAAATGTATAAACATAAAACCAATGAATTTAAAATTTTATATAACCATAATAATACATTTAATTAGATCAAGAGGAATTTCCATTAATGAGAGTTTGGGTCTTTACAATCTTCCCCCTTAAGAAAAATTGTGTCCTTGCAATTTGATTACATAAAAAAGCTACTCTGAAATTTAAAAACGACTTTAGGGTTTCTTACCCACCACCATTAAGCATTCCCCAAACCTCATTATCATATCGATCACGGAGATATAGGGTCCATTTTGGGAAAAAATACTTTAATACACATTCAAAGACTTCCACTTCCTTAGTCAAGACATATTTCGTACAACATGGATCGTACCGATGGAAAATTTAGTGCACTTTTTGAAGAAATGTTGTTTCTAATGTATACTTTCAAAACATCACAATGTACTAGGTTTTTGTAAAATAGTCTGACAGAGTCATATTTGAAAATTTTAAAATGTGGTTATTCTAATATAGTGTCTATATTTCCAATAAAAAACTAGAAGAGAAGACTATATATATAGGCTAATCAGAGGTCTCCCTCTTCGCAAGCTATTCTAAAATCAAATAGTGCATCATACTCTCTAGATAGGGTGAAATATTTGAAAATACCCTGATGGTACCAGCCTTGTATTGAAATGATGTAGAGTTGAGAGATTGATATTTGATTATAGGTGTTCCATGACCCTTGATGATTCCATGGTATAGAAGAGGTGTTTGATATGTCGTAGAGCATCTTGCAAGAAATTTGGACATTATAAAATATTTTGATGATATGCGAGCTTAAATTCTCAATAATTATATCCAGTAAGTCCTCAGGAAGGGATAAGAGTGTTGTATGAGATTAATCACCTTCCATCTCAAAACTATCCTTTATCATGTTGATGAAACATATAAAATTTTGAGTTACCCTCTAGACATGTTAAAATTGTGATATAAAACTACTTGGAGTCTAATGATTTATTATTCATTAATGAAAGGAAAATTAGTGGTAAAAAATAAAGGGTAATCCAAAAACATATGACTTATAAATATATTTTATTTCCTTAACTTATGAATATATAGACTTTAATCTATGTTATCTACAATCTATATACTAACATATATTCTTTGGTGAATTTTTTTAATTCCATTAATAAGGGTTCATAATAAGCTTTTGAATTTACCAAAGCATATCCCCCATGAGTTTCTTAACCAAGAGTGTATCATGGCCCATTTTCGTGCATGAGTTGTCGTTCAAGTCTAGCTCAAAGCATTGTTTTCAGGTTTTACTCCTAGGATACATTTGTGTTAGAGCAGTCTCTACCTGCTCGTATCCAAACAGGGATGTATTTTCTTGGTTAACCACTTACTCAAAACTCACCAATACTTATGGATGTTTTTATTATACTTATTCTTGTCTCTGAGTCTTCACTAGGGTTTTCTAATCCTAATCCCAAAAATAACTAAACCTATACTCTGATACCAACTATAACAACCCTTCTCTTTATAAAACACACATAATCATTATTTATTACATAAACTCTTCACTTGATACAACATGGAATATATATAGGTATAGTGTCTTTGGGGCTTAGGATAATTATATAACAACATAAAACATGAAACACACAACATATTTATTGAAAAATTCCTTTACATGAACAGTACATTCTCTTGTACTTAGCATTGCATGGGATAACCTGAGGACATGCATAAGAAAAGGGTGATCTATAAAGACCAGTAAAGGGATAAACATGGAATAACATGAGGAATAAAATACATGTTAGAAAATAGGAATATCCAAGGAGCACAAGATAAACATTAACATAAACTCATGATATATCGTGATCATCATAACATGGAAATGTGGCAACAACACTTAATGTGGAATTAGCTTGAGCCAAGGCTTATTCCACATGGAGCATGAGTAAACACTCATTGATCACGAAGCATGGGTAAAACCTCATTTTAATTGAATTATCATGATACAACTCCCATTTCACATGACGTATAATGATACTATACTTTACCCATTCCATTGTAGCGCTATCAGGGCGCACCCATCTTAAACATTTCTTTTCATGCATATGTGTGCTCCATGGATCAAGGAATCAATCAACATAATAGGTTATTCCATGATTAATTAATGTGGAATAAATACATTAAAGTACAATTTGATATGTATATGTCTATAAAGGTGAATACCCTTGATAGATACATGGTTATGGTATTCACTACACAATGATCTTTGCTTGGAAAAACGCAGTGCAATTTTGGTAGCATAACGGTGTAACATAAGGATTCATGAAAATGGTTGATGAGAGAAAAAAGGGTTTATCATCATTAATAAATGAATTGGAAAGTAAGTGGGTCATATAGATACATTTCCCAACAAACATAATAGAATTTCGAGGCATAATACAAAAGATTTACTTGGATGTAAAAGAGGAGAGAGAAATCTCTTAAGGAATTTCGGCATGGTAACAGGTGTACATGGGAGGAATTAATGATAGAGAAAGGCGTATCCCATAATCCAAAAATAAATAGGGAAGTATGGGTTAGGTTAAAAATCATACCCCAACATTTTTAATTGAAAAAAAAGGTCAGAACAACTTAATGAAAATTGGCCAAAAATGAGAAAGGAAGAAATCTTTTACTTGGAAGTGTGATCTGAAAGGCTTTGGAGAGGATTGAGAGAGGCTTCTTGAAAGCTTGGAACACCTTGGGAGGATTCTAGAGAGAGGAGGGAAAGGGTTGGTCTAACTCTAAAGTCTTTTAGTGAAGAGTAAGTGGGATCTTGGGTGGTTTTATATAGGAAAGGAGATGTAATTTTTTATTATTTATGTTTGGGACAACTCACATAAAACTAATCAAAAACACAAACTGGCCCATGGTTTTTCCCATTTGTTTCTTAATGGGACTGTAAAAAAATATTTTATAAGTCCAATGGCCTAAATTCTTAAAATAATAAGGTTTCATAGGTGGAGGAGAGTCACACTCTCAAGGAAAACAATTTAAAAAGACAAAATGTTTATAAGCCTTGAAGGGTCCACTAAAGCGTTGTAAAATAAATAAAACAAACCCAAAATAGAATTATTTTAATTTTAAAAAGTATATTGGCCTAACATAATGTTTATATTATTTTATTAAATCACTATTAGGTCATTATGATGTCATAAAACACATTATATATTTAAACGGTACATAATTTTGTACCCAAAAATTTGACTATCTCAGAAAATTATTTAAAATTTACCATTGGAAAATTTTGACCTCTTGATTAAAAAAGTAATATTAATTTTATCTAAATAATTTTCTAAATATTATAATTTTTACTTTTAATATAAAAACTAGATTTTATAAAAAATTCAGGGGTTTTGACAAAAACTGCTTTCAAACCTTAATAAAAATTACAACTGCATTCATAAAATTATATGATCATTTATATTTAATAAAATGTAATTTAATAATAATAATAATATTTTATTATAATATTATTTAATTAAAATATCCATTAATTCATAAAAATGGATTTCTTTGTGGAATATTAACTAAAACACTATTTGTGCTTTAAAAACTATTTACAAAATAACAATAATAAAATTAATGTATATTTTCTATACAAGAATAATGTACATAATCATATTGATAGGGTATTATTACATAACCCCTTATAACACCCACATAAGAATGAAGGGTAAGGTGTGAGATGGTGATAAACTCTTGGGGTGGCACGGATAACATCACTCGGTTGGTAATCTCTATTAACATCCACTTCTCTTGTAGCCGGTTCCGCTCAAGCTTAATGTGTCCAAGCTTGGATTGGGCTTGGTCAAGAGTGAATCCCAATGATTCCACCTCATTTCTGATCTCTGAAAAATGGGCTTCGTATTGGTAAAGTCTACTGGATGAGGTCATCTCTTTGTTTGTCTGATTAAATTGGATTTGCTAAAGCCCTATATTTATACTAATCATGTTATCACTATTCAACAGCTATATTAGCAATGGTCAAAATTCATAACGGTATTTTAAAATCCAGAAACATAAAACCAATGAAGTTCACATTTTATACAACCATAATAAGACATTTAGTTAGATCAAGATGAATTTCCATTAATGAATGTTTTGGTCATTACAATTTACCTCTTTCCCATTAATTATAACTCATAATTATTTTATCAGAATTATTATAGAGTTGACAGGTTTTATTGTAATCAAGTTAGAGCTTTTCATCACCTAAAACCCAAATAATGATATCAAAGACTTAGTATGGAAGTATTTGGCTGATCCGGTCAAGTATCCTATCTAGTGAGCTAATATTTGGTTTTGGTATTTTGGTTTTACCTTACAGTAGTGTTTTTACAGTTTTGTAATTTTGTATGCTTTAGGAAAAAGTGGGATTTCCTGAAAAATGAAATAAAATTTTATTTTGGAAAAATCAATGGAATCCTTAAAATTGGAAATGGAAACACAATATATAGCCCGAATATATGGTGTTCTCTAGGGTGAAACCTCTATAGTGGTAGAATCAATGTGTTATCTTTTACAGCCATTGTATACATATACAGTTGAATATTTTGGGTATGCATGACATATCAAGAGCTCATAAAGAGTGGAATATTTTTGTAACAATTATTTTCCAAAGAAAACACATTTCACTATATATATATATATATTATATATTATTAATTATAGTTTTATAAAATATACAAAAAAAATTTTTATAAAATGTAAATATTATCTTATGAATACTTTTTCCTAATTTTACAAAATAATTTCTTTCAGCTAAATATTGTAAAATACAAATTTTTCTAAAAAAATAACATTCATTTATTTACTGTAATGGAAGAGTGGATTAAACTTTTTGGTAAGACATTCTATATTATTTATATATAATAAATAAATATACTTTTTTATTTATAAAAATATTATATATAATTTTTCAAACATATGTACTATTTTAATCAAAATACATATTTTTCAATTAAATTAAAAAATTATTTTTCTTCGCCTATTGAAATTATATCCATAAAATGTACATTTTATTTTAGAAAAATATTTTCATATTATATAATCATTTCAGTATCTTTTATGTTAATAAATGTATAATTACTATGATTAATGTCGATGACCTTGATAATGATATCAATAGTATTTTTGATGAATTGTTTTTTTTATTTTTTCTACCATTAAACTAATAAATTATATTTTTCTACTTAAAATAATGACCCGATAATGATTTTTACAAACCTATATGATTATATTAATATAAATTTTATTGGTAATCAATAAATTGTAATTTAAAAAAATATATTATAAATATCATTTTATTATAGAATTTTTTTTCTGATATATAAAATGGTTTTTTTGAAAGTTCTATTTTATCCCAATTAAAAATTTCATTACATTAAATTCATATAAATTAAGGATGAACAAACACAAATTTAGTTATAGAGGTTATTTTATATATTTAGTAAAACATAATTTATATAGGTAGAAACATGTTACAATAGTAAAAACATTAAAAATTGAATATATAAGAACAAATAATATTATCCTTACTCAGAAATACACTTCATCTTCTAACACTAAATTTAGGAATAAATATTTTATATCTCTTAGAAATTTTATGGGTTTCCTTTTTACTTAAATGTATTATTTCATATTTGGGTTTTATTTATTTATTTTATGTAATACTCATATATTAATTATTTTCTTATATAGGTGGATTATTTTTTTCAAGTTGGGGTTTCTTGTTTGAAGCTATAAATGATCATGGGATATTGGAATTTGAGTGTATAATAAAGATAATTACAAAAAGGAAATGCATCAATAATTAATACAAACATCATGAATAGGTGAATTCTAATTACTTAGTCAATCAATTTTTCATCATTTTATTTAATATTAGTAAGGTAACTTCTCTTTAATTTTTATCGAATACTTATTTAGTTTTTTTTCACATATATTTTGGGAAGTCATATTTTTCTCTAAACTAGCTAAAACAAGGCACAATAGAGATAATTTTTTTTCTAATGTTACGCTGGTTTTATTTTTATTGTATTTCTTTATCTAACATCAAACATTTCATATTGAGTTGATTTTCTTAGGTGAAAAACTATTCTCATTATTGAAATCTAAAATATTAAAGTAGGATCATGTTCCCATTGTGGTAAATTCTCGTGATATAATGGTCACAGGAGCTTCCTCTTTTCATTATTTCAAAAATGAGAACGTTTTTTTGGCTAAGAACATCAACTTAATATGAGTTGTTGGCAGTTTGAAAAAGAATGGAAATATAAATAATGGTAAAATAGGATGTTAGAAAAATTTCATACTTTGGGACATGTAGGATTCTATCGCAATTGAATCTGACACACAGTGTGACTAGTATGACTCCAAGTGGATCTTTTTATTTAAAAGTGACATTACTTTTAGTAAAAAATTCATCTAACATACTCAAAACTGAGAAAACATATTCTGATTATTTTTAGACTTTATTAAAATGATAGATAAGTCATTTGTTACATGAATAAATTATCCACACCACAATTTGATACATGATGTGCTCGATATGACTCAGTGTTCCTTCCATTAGTTTAAAGTTGATTTTTTTGTTCAAAAAGTGTAACTCATTGAAAACCAAAAAAAATGGGCTCAGACATTCATGATAATTTAGGGAATCTTTTAATATATCCTTTTTGATGTGTAGGAATTATTCTTAGGTAAAAATTATATAATATTTGATCTAAATGATTCAAAGTGCATGTTTCTAGTTTAAAATGACAATTTAGTGAAGAAGAAATGTAATATACTCAAAAAAATGGAAATGAATCTAGAGCGTTTTGATAATTTAAGTAAAAATATCTATAAGATATTTTAGAAATGTAAAAATCATCAGTACCATAAGTTTATGCATGGTGTGACTGATATGAATCCAAGAGCATCTTTTTATTTAAATTAAATCAATTTTAGTAAAAAGAAAAAATGACCTAGTAAAAACTAATAAATATTATTAGGATTATTATGTAACATTAGAAAAATTATCCATAAGTTATTTTAAACCTGTAAGAATCAACCTCACCCCAATATGATATATTTTATTCTTGGTATAACTCCATGTGTGACTTTTTATTTGAAATCGGCATCCATTTTAGTAAAAAGGACAACTAATCAACTAAAAAAATGAGGAAACACATTTGAATTATTTTATGATTTTGGAAAATGATAAAAAAGTAATTTTGGAATTTATTAATTATTCTCACGTCAATTCAATACAAAATGTTCCCAGTATGACTCAATGTTTCCATTATCAGTTTATTATTATCTTTTTATCTCAAAAGTTATACTCAATAAAAACTGAACAAAATGCTCTTATTTTCTTGAAAGTATATGAAATAGATTCCTAAGTAATTTTTGTAGTGTAGGAATCAGTCTCACATATGAACAATACATGATGTGTTCAATATGATTCAAAGTGTGTGTTTCCAGTTTTAAATGACAATTTACTAAAAAAGAGAAGTGATATACTCAAAACTGAGAAAACGCAATCGTATTATTTTAATACTTTAGTGTAAAAATAAATAAGTCATTTGAGATGTGTAGGAATCATCTTAACATCAATCTGATGTATGATGTGACTGGTATGGCTCCAAGTGCATATTTTTTAAATTGAAATCAATTTTAGTAAAAGACAAATAACCTACTCAAAATTAATAAAACACATTTGGACTATTTTTATAAATTATGAAAACGATACATAAGCCATTTATTATGTGTAGGAATAAACGAAACCTTAATCTAATGCCTGATGTTCATGATATGGCTCCAAGTGCATATTTTTATTCAAATTTGTCATCCATTCTAGAAAAAATGAAAACTAACCTACTCAAAACAGAGAAAATGCATTAGTATTATTTTAATACTTTATGAAAACAATTAAGAATTCATTTTTTCATGTGTATTAATCAAACATACCTCCATTTGATACAAGATGTGCCTAGTATGACTCGATGTATCCATTATCAGTTTAAAATCAATATTTTATTTCAAAAAATGTCACTCACTAAATGATGAAGAATGCACTTAGATGTTCTTGATAATTTAGTAAATATATTCAAATGTTATTTATGACATGTATGAAAAGTTCTCATATCAAAAGTATACACAATGTGATCATTATGAGTAAAAGTTTTTGTTTCCAATTAAAAATGACATTTTAGTAAAAAGGACAAGTGATGTACTCAAAATTGAGTAAATACATTAGTATTGTTTGGATACATTAGGAAAATTATCCATAGGTCCTTGGATATTTGTAGGAGTCAGAATCACCTCAATTTGATTCATGGTGTGATCATAATGACTCCAAGTGTGTCTTTTTATTTAAAATTGACATCAATTTTAGTAAAAATTACAAATAACAGATCAAAAATGAGTAAACACATTAGTATTGTTTTAAAACATTTTAAAAAACAATCCTTAAGTCATTTTGGACATGTAATAATAACAAAAAATGCAATCAAATACATGATATGCCCGGTATGACTCTATGTACACATTTTTATTTATAATTGACATCCATTTTAGAAAAAAGAACAATTGATCTTCACAAAACTGAGAAAACACATTCGGATTGTTTTGATACATTAGTAAAATGATCCATAAGTCATTTTTATAATGTAAGTTTCATCTTAACCTCAATTTGATACATGATATGCTTGGTATGAATCAATGTTTATGTTATCAGTTTAAAAAAGACATTTTAGCTCAAAAATTATCACTCACTGAAAACCAAGAAAACACACTCGTACTTTTTTGATAATTTAGGAAATAGGTTCATAATTTATTTTTGACATGTAGGAATCAGTCTCACATCAAACCAATTCATGATGTGATCAGTATGATTTATAGTTCATGTTTCTAGTTTAAAATGATATTTTAGTAAACAAGACAAGTGATATACTCAAAACCAAGTAAACACATTGGGATTGTTTTGTTACATTATAAAAACAATACATAATTCATTTGAAATGTTTAATAATCATCCATACCTTAATCTGATGCACGGTGTGATTGGTATTGCACAAAGTGCATCTTTTTATTTAAAATTGATATCATTTATTGTAAAAAGGACAACTGACGTACTCAAAATAGATAAAACATATTAGGATTGTTTTGATAAATTATTAAAATGACCCCTAATTCATTTATGATTTGTAAGAATAAAGTTAAAATCATTCTAAATTATGTTTTCCCTTGATTTCTGAAAAAACATTTTTAGTGTTTTAAAAAACTAAAATGTGCATGAAACGGCCAAAACCATAGAAAAATGCCTCATATGGATGTAATATCTTGGTAAAACCACAGATGAATTGTTTTTTATGTGTACATGTAATTAAATATTCAATTATATGTGTTTTGTAATCATAATTTATTTGTAATCATTTCATAAAGGTATAAAAGCACATAAAAACAAGTGTCAGGGGGTCAAAACCTAGAAAAACATATCAGATTACCCTAAAATTATGGGAAATAAATTGTATAGTTAATTTTCAAATATTGGAATATATGAAACATAATTATGAATTACTATTTTCCCATGATTTCTGTAAATATTTTTTAGTGTTTTAAAACAATAAAACATTTGTGTAATGGTTAAAAAATAGAAAACACCCCCATATTGATGTGAAATCATGGGAAAACTACCACTGAGTTTTTTTACGTGTATGCATAAAAAACCACAATTTGACCAGTGGCATGGTCAGAATTACTCGCTAACACTTCTTAAAGGTAGAAAATCCTTTAAAAACAGGTTTCAAGTGGTCAAAACTAGAAAAACGACATCATAATATCCAGAAATCAAAAAAAATGACCATCAATTTAATTTTTAAATGTAGGAAGTGATGGAACATAATTTCTAATTATGGTTTTCTTTTGATAGTCGTAAACACATTTTTAGTTTTTTAAAACACTAAACGGTGTGTGGAATAGTCAACACATTTTTAAAAGACCTTATATTGGTGTGAAATCATTGAAACCCCACCACTATGTTGTTTCTGAAATGTTGGAAATGTTGTGATATCAATGTCTTTAAATTTCTTTATTAATTCAACATCATGCACACCATATGTCTCTTTAAAAATGAATTATAACATTTAATTATCCCTTTACAGTTTCATGTGTTGAATCATATCAAAAATAAGTAAGTTTATGTTTTCAAATGGTTTTGTATTATATATAATTTGTTTTATGTCGAAATATATTCAATTTTATTAAAAAAATAAAAAAATTATTTGCAGTATTATGAATATATTATGTGTTTTTTTCTTCCTCATTTCATTTCTTAAATGTTCTGGTTTACATTGTAGGTGGAAGATGTCTATGGTTGGCAGGAGGTTGACCATTTTGATCTGCAACATTCTTTTGGTCTTATGCTGTAATTATGATTTATTATGATTAGTTTTAATTTTTTTTCTTTTTTTTTACAGTTGATTAGATTTCATGTCAGTTTCAGTAGATGAGATTATCTGGAGGTTGGAAAATTCAATTCATGTCATGATATGAATGTACATGGGGCATGAGTAGTTGTTGGAAATATTTTATATGTATATATTGATGACTGGGGTATTGGTTGATAGATGTGTAAGTTGACTTATATTGATAATGCTTCTGAAATTCATCAATTTAGACCAATTGATCTTATCAATACCCTATACAAGATAATTACCAAAATCATTTCCAACAGATTGGTTTTGATTTGCAACAAAATTGTTTCATGGAATCAGTTTGGTTTCATCAAAAATAGATCCATCCAAGACTGCATTTATCTTTCCTCAGAATGTACCAACATCCTCAATAAGAAAAATAGGGGAGGTTGTGTTTCCATCAAGCTTGATATTAAAAAATCCTTTGATACCATTGATTGGGGATTTATATTTCGAGTCTTGAAAAACTTTGGTTTTCATGAGATTTTTATCAAGAGAATCAAGACCTTATTTCAATCTGCTATCATTTCCATATTAATAAATGGCACCCCTCGAGGTTTTTTCAAATGTTCTAAAGGTGTTATACAGGGAGATCCTCTTTCAGACATTCTGTTTGTTATTCCGGAAGACTACTTTTGCAGACTCATTCATAACCTGGTCGATCAAAATAAACTTAAACCCATTCAAGCTGCTAGAAACCTCAATGTCCCCACTCACCTCCTCTATGTTGATGATATTATTTTTTTAAAACGGAGATCAAAGAAATATTTAATGTCTTAAGCAAGCTATCTCTCATTATGAGAACATTTCTGGCCAAACTATTTCCTGGAACAAATCTCATATTGTCTTTGGAAAAAATTTCCCTGTTAGAAGGAAAACCACTATCACTAGTAACCTTGGAATTAAAGAAGGTTTCTTTCCCTTCACGTACTTAGGCATCCCGATTTCTTGTAGACGTCCTAAATAATTTTATTTCACTAATATCACTGATCAAATCATAAATCAACTCTCTACTTGGAAGGGGGAATCCCTCTATATGGATGGTAGAATTTGTCTTGTAAAATCAACCATTGTCTCTAAGTTAGTCTACTCGCTCATGATTTATAAATGGGCTATAGGTACTTTCAAGAAAATCAATACCTATATAAAAAATTTCATTTGGACGGGAAGTATCTTTGAAAGGAAACTCGTCACCATCCCATGGAAGACTTGTTGTAAACCTCTTGATAATGGAGGCATTGGCATCAAAAACATAAAATTGTTCAATGATGCCCTAGAAGCGAGATTCACTTGACGTCTCATTAATAGAAACTCTAAGGCTTCTGAATTATTAAATCATAGATTCCTAAATAAACTTTTAAAAGGAAATTTTAATTTCATTAACTCATCGATCGGGCCCTCTATTAGAAACTCTTATCAGAAGCTTATGGCTAACTCTAGATGGATGGTCAACGCTGACTCCAACATTAAATTCTGGTGTGACAACTGCATGGGTAATACTTTAATTTCTATGTTGCATCCTAATAACACTCCTGTAGACACCAGCCATACTATTAAAGATGTTATGCAGCTTCATAGGCATGATCTCCCCAACAGCATTTCTCAAATCATTGAAAGTTATACCTTCTCCATTTCTGGGGACTTCCTTGTTTGGGAACCTGCTCCCAATGGCATACTTGACTCAAAAAAAAATTTACATGCACAAATTCTCTGGAAATGATCCTAATTATAAATGGGTGAGCACCTTCCATAAGACTTGGATCAAACCCTCCAGGTTCACCCTTATTTGGAGTATTTATCACAATAGATTGCCCACTAAAACTCGAATTCAAGCCTTTGGCATTCAACTTTTCTCAAAATGTCATTTATGTAATCAGCACAGGGAGGATTCTGATCATCTTTTCTTGTCTTGTGCTACGGCCTCGACTTTATGGAACTACATCTTTGAGATTTTTAATTGTTCATTGTCTTTATCTGACCCGATTTGTTTACTTTTGAAATAATGTACTAAACATGAAGCCTCTCAGCAAGTCAAAAAAAAATTCTTGCGGCAGTGGCGGAACTACTCCATGAAATCTGGTATGTAAGAAACAATCTTATCCATAATAATCACTCTTTTAATCTCAATGCAGGAAAACCTCTAATTCTCATTGTGATACATGAAGCTGCCTCAATTAAAAAAGATTATTGCAGCAATTATATTGGAGACTTCGAGATCCTCAGATGTATCCATGTCCCGGGTATTTTCCCAAAGACCAAGCACCCCTTTGAAGTATTCCGGGAACCTCCGATGTCGGGTTGGATTAAAGTGAATGTTGACGGTGCCTCAAAAGGAAATCATGGACCTGCCAGCTATAGGGCCATTTTTTGAGATTCTACAGACCATTTCCAAGGTTTCTTTTACAGTGGGTGTGGGATTGCCTCATCCATTGAAGCGGAGATGCTAGGATTCATCCATGCTGTTGATTTTTCATTCCAAAGAGGATGAAAAAAACTATAGATTGAAAGTGATTCTACCACCATTGTTCAATCCATTTGGAATGGAGTTATTCATCTCGCCTGGCCACCCACTACGCGTTGGATGAATTTCCTGAATTCGCTTCAGGGGATTCACTACATTTCTACACATGTCTTCCGTGAAGCGAATGTTGTTGCTGATGCCCTTTCCAACAAAGGTATCCACCAGAGCATGATTTGGCTGGATGCACTGCCAGCTGATTTACTTCACCTCTTTGAAAGAGATTGTAATAAAATCCTATCCTTTCGACTCATGTAAACTTTTGTTTCTTTAATTAATAAATGGTTCTTCATACTTTGACTGAGGCATTACCCAAAAAAATGATTTCCTTTATTACATGTCAATTTTTTCATATTTACAATTTTTTATTAAATAATTTAAAAAGAAATCATATTTTGTAGAAGATTTAGTAACCACATAAAAATAAATTAAATAAAATATGTTTTAGTATCATTTACAATTAACAGATTCTAAAAAAAAGTTCTGCTAATATGTTCATTGGTGGCTAGTTTTGTTTTGTTTATTTTTCCCCAGGTTATGTTTTTAAATAAAATACTCGCCCAGTAATAAACATGAATCCTTCACTAAATTCAATAAAAAAATAACATCCTAGGTAAATAAATAATATTACATTTTCATATTTATTAATATTTTTGAATTAAATTATAATTTTACTTTAAAGGGTATGCTATGTTCGATTGGATTCCCAACACAAAAAAATGGGTGTTTTCGAAATCTTATGTTTCACACAGTGCTGATTCATACTAAAAAATAATAATATAATATTATTATTTTAAATGGTAGTTAACATCATTCCATTTTATTTAAGGAAATTAAAAAAAACATACCAAATTATTATTAAATGTATTTATTAAATGTTTTTACATTTACCCAATAAAAATTAGATTCTTAAATTGAGAATGAATCCAATTATAAGCATAAATAGTCTAATATTTTTAAAAGGTAGTTTTATTGCGTTTAGATGGAGATCCATTTATAAATATAGTTTTTATAAATTTTATATGATTAATTTGACAAAACAAACTTCTTATTTTTAATTGATACATATAAAATTACTTTGGGTAAATTTTTGGTATAGGTCTAATAAAGTTCATTTTTAATGAATTGTGAAAAATACTGCATTTCAAGTCAAAACTGCCTTTTCATCTTATTTATTTATATTGATATATTATATTATTAATGGGTTTTATAGTTCAATTAGATTATGTTTCTATCATTTAGTAAAATTTTGTTAATTTTAATTAATTTCACATTTTAATTAGACATAAACACATGTCAATCTACTGATAGTTATTACTTCTTAAAAACCCGCTTTTTGGTTTTGACAATGGCAATTAATTTTAAATTAATTTCTTCTACTTATGTGTTTTGAATTTGGAAAAATTTATTACATATCTTTAATCATGAGGTCCAAATTTTTTAAATTGGTACCTTTTATTTTTAGACATTATGAATAGTAACTTTAGTAATTATTTTATTTACCGCGGTTAAAGAGTAAATCTTGTAAATAAGGGTAAAAAATAATATTATAATACTATTAAACTACCTTAAAACATGTCCTAATCCTATTGGATTATATATTTACCACCATGGCCAACCTTGTGTCGATTTTGTGACTTCATGGAGCCACTTTTATGTGAAAATAACATTTTATTAAAATTAATTTAAAGTAAAGAAAAATGTAACATAAATATGTATCTTTTAGTAAAAAAATTCTTATATGGGGTTATATAAGTTATATTTTAGACTATAAATAGTAATTATAAATATAAAAATATTTCCTACAACATGGTTTTTTATTTATAATTTTTATACATCATATAAATAAATTTATTTTTGACACAATAAAAATGTAGTGATTACCTTATTAGTGAAAGATATAAATAAATGAGATTATAAATATTAAAATAAATTTATTTTCAATATTTTAATTTCATTAATGATGTTTGGGGATGATTATGACTTGTTTTTTTTTAATTAATGAATTTTTTTCAAGATAATCAATTTGTTATAGATTTTTAAAAATTCGTGATATGAATAGTATAAAAATTGACATAAATGAGTTTTTAAAATAAATTCTATTTTATTAAATAATATAATAGTCCTAAAAATATAATATTTAGAAAAATTACTTTGATAATTTTTAACCTGTTATTAATTAACCACTTGTGGTTCTATTTTCATTTTATGATAACTATATTAACCATATAGTATGAATACACAAGAAGACGTGGTAAGAGTTAAATTAGTTAACTAATGGTTAAAGCTAAATTATGAGGTACAATTTGAAACCAAAACATGTATAAACCCTATTTTTGGAGAGGATTTATAAAAATAACCATCTTATATTCTAATTAATTGATTTTTTGACCTTTTTAAATCTAAATTAAGTTTATAATAAAATAATCATTCAAGACATTCCTATTGTACCCCTCCTCCCTCTTATAAAAGGTCATCACCCCTAACCCCTTACACACCCCTCTCAAACCCCATGTCCCATAAATCCTCTACCAAAATAATCTAACAACATCCCTATATTCCTCATATAATCCTTACCTAGGGAATACTGAAATTCAAGAAATCCTTTAGGCTCAAATCAAAAAAAGTTACCTTATTTAGAGGTAACGTCCTCTATCATGTTATTATCTTTTATTTTCCCTCTCAACTCCCAATGATCTTATTATTCTTTGATTTCATAATAGCAAAAGTATTTCAATATACCAGTATGTTCTTTGGGAAGGATTAAAACTAAAATTACACACACCTCCATCAAATGGATACGAACATAATGTTTCTATGTACTGTGAACTACTTCCTCACGAAATTGATGATTGTTCAATTTTCTCATACCACCTCTCATGGTGGCGATTATGATGTAACTATATTCAGATATGATATATATTATATTTATATTATCTTGATGCTTCTGTTTTTTATTTAATTCATACCTTTATGCTTTTCATAAAGTAAAAATATGATAATTTCATTTGAGGAAGTAAGGACTACTGCACCCTTAAAGTGATATGAATCGTTCATGCCATACATGGAACATGTAAAGTATGGAATTAAAGAACTTATGTTACATATATATTATATGATATTATAGTGAATTATAATATACCTATGTATCATTTTGTTTTCATTTCTTTAATATGAAAAAGAACTGAATGTAGCGTTCATGTGTACGTAAGGCTTACCATCTCCACAAACAGTAGATTTCATTTTTTATCTATAAATGTTATGAAATATTATAAATATATATATATTGGATATATATAGTATATTTAAATCATTAATACTATTCTAGAGGTTAATAAACAATAAATTTTCTTTGAAATAATAAGAAATTAACTTATGTTTATTATTCAAGAAATTAAAGAACAAACAAGTCATGTAGGACATGAGGTAAGGGACTTCATCCTAATCTCCCTACATTAATGCATGTTTTGATAATATCCACCTTATTTTTTTACATGGTAGATAATAAAACCATTTAACTTTTAATTTATTTCAAAGGGAATATTTTATCTACGAAGCATTTTACTAAACAACAAAAAGAATGCTTTTAATATATGCGGTGCTAATGAACTCTCTTCCACCGAAATCATTATTTGATATTGGATTCATATATAAGACTTAATGTTTTTAAAAGTAAAAGAAATCACTTATTACCTTTTTGGTTGTTTTGGAATTTAAAACTATTTTCAAAGTGGATTTACTGTTTTCATATCTTGGAATGATTTCTTTTGATTGAAAATTAAATGTTATTAGTGAAATGTTGATATTTGCAAAATTGTATGTGTTAAGATTATATAATGGTACTTGGACATTTGATGGGTGGTTACATGATAAACCAATGACGAGTAGTTATGTGATAATCCAAATGATGGGTCGGTCCATGATAAACCAAGGATGGGTGGTTATGTTATAACCTCCAATACATTGGGTATGGAAGTCGGCCATATGGCTATTCCATTTAGTGATATGTGTGGAAGTAGTCCATATGGTAATTCCATTTAAGTATTTTTATGTCCCAGGTTACCTTTATATGAAATATGCTTCTTTAAATAGGCTTTATGGTAATCTTTTTGTTACAAAAACCAAAGGTAACAATAGTTTATTTTCAGTGAATTGTTTTTGCTATTTCATTAAGGTGAAAATTATTACTTTATGATAAAGTATTCATGGTTGACATGTTGTTTGGAAAATCCAACAATATTTCTTCTTTATGTATCCCTTACTGAGATTTTTGTGCTCATCTAAATTTTTGAAATTTTTTTCACAGGACATAAAGAGGAATATGGTCATGGATGGGATCAAGGAAAATCCATGCTGTCTAAAACATGGAACAAAACATGTTTCTTTTTTTAGAGTTTTTGTTTTATGAAAAAATGGATAGTGAGTGGAAGTGTCTACATGTAATATTCAAGTTGTTATGTATAAGTTATGACCTAATTATCTAATTCTCTAAACCATGAAAGATCCTCAATTTTAATTATTAAATTAATTCAAGATTATGTAATGTTTAAGGTTGGGACCTTATTGTTCATATCAGAGGTCAGTTTAGATAACATTATTAGTTATAATTTTGTTAATATAATATCCCTAAATTATTTTCACATGTGGTAAAATTGAAATTATATATCAATTTAACATTAACAAGTGGATTTATCTATGATGTGTTTGTTCAGAATGGTTATCCATAGAGGAAATAAGAAACTTATGCACTAAAGGCATACAGAGGAGAATAACATTCCAAATCAACATCCTGAGATGGTTAGAATTGGAACTGAACAGTTTATTGTAGTGATGGATCAGTTGAGTCAGGTGATAAATGGTGGTGGTGTCCATGCATGATATCAAACAGATCAACGATAGAGGAACAAGTCTATAGTGGATCATTTTATAAGGCAACATCCCCCATCATTTAGAAAATCACATGACCTTATGCAAGCTAAAGGGTGGATCAAAGCACTAGAAACGATTTTAAATGGCATGGTATGTAATGATAATAAAAATTGTAGTCATTCTATTTACCATTTTTAAGGAGAAGTCGATCAGTGGTGGTCGATGGCTAAAAATAACAGGGACTATGAGGAGATTAATGCTCCTAGTTGGAATTAATTCAAAGGTATGTTTCTTAAGAATTAGTTTCCTAAGGCTGTTTGAATTAGTATAGAAAAACAATTCTTGGAATTGAGGATGGAGGATTACTCAGTGGATTCATACAAAGAAAATTTCACTCAACTGACAGGGTGTGCTCCAAATTTCATCTGAGATCTTGATTGTAAGATAAATTAGTTTTACTCGGGATTGAAGATGCGATATCGAAAGGCATTAGCATATCCTGAATTCAAAAGATATGAAAATATTTTCATATGTGCTTATATAGTAAAAATGTAGTTTTATGATTACTATGTGTTCCATGAGGGAAATCAAAATAATAAGTACAATTTGCAGGAAAAAGTATACTATTCCTCAAAGAAGACTAGAGGTACGAACATTACATTTCCATCTTGTGAGAAGTGTGGTAAAAATCCTCCTGTAGAATGTCTCTCAAAATATAGAAAGTGTTTTTGGAGTGGTAATACTTGTCATATTTCTTATAACTATAAAGAATATGATCAAGCAGGAAATGAAAATCCAATGGTATGTTGTTTTAGTTTCAATGAGTTTGGGAATTATTCCATTCTGTGTCCAAATATTATTACCTTGGGTGGAAACTAGATAGTTCAAAAGAATAAGGGCATGGTGAAATATTTTTCTACTACTACGGTTGATGTTGGACCATCAAATTAAGTGGTATCAGGTACTTTTTTCAGATTATATAAATGTGTTGTTTGATTTAGGATCTAGAAATTCTTTCATTTCACATAAATTTTAAGGTAAATGTAGAATTCCCCCTCAAGAAATGAATATATAACTTATGGTAAAATCACATATGGTAAATGTGGAAGAAAAATGAAATTATAAGAATATTCTTATACTTATATGTGGAAAAAAACATACCAGGAAACCTTTTTTTGTTCTTCCTCTAGTAGAGTTTGATGTTATTTTGGGAATGGATTGGCTTTCTGTTTACCATGCTAATATTGACTATGGAGATAATGAGGATTATTTTCAGAAATACTATCAATTTGTTTACAATAATTAACCCTTAATTATGATAACATATCAGGAAGCTGAGAAACTAGTGAGAGATAGAAATGAATGTTACCTTGCACATATTGCTGAAAACAAATGAACTTTTCATATTAATGATGTTCCAGTAGTAAATGATTATCTTGGATTTTTTCTTTATTAGTTTCTTGGTATAATACCTTACAATTAAGTTTGATTTATAGTTGACTTAGTTCCTAATGATAAGATAATTTCAAAAACCGTGTATCGAATGACCCAAATTGAACTTTTAGTGTTAAAATAAGCAGTTGTAAGATTTATTAGATAAAGGTTTCATTCAACCTAGAACATCACCATGGGGTTCTCCTGTCGAGTTTTTTAAAAATAAAGATGGTTCAATGAGACATTTCGTGGATTATAGATCCTTGAATAACTTAACTATTAAGTATAAGTATCCTTTTCCTCATATCGATGACTTTTTTTATCAGCTCTAGGGAGCAGAGTATTTTTCAAATATTTACATGAGGTCAGAGTACCATCAGTTGAATGTAAAATAAGAAAACATTCTGAAGAGCTTGTTTTGTACTATATATGGCCATTATGAATTAGTATTTATAACTTTTTGGTTAACCAATGCACCTACTGTATTCATGGATCTTATGAATAGAATTTTTCCGGATTTCTTGGAAATGTTTTTGGTTGTGTTTCTTGATGACATTTGGGTATTTTCTAAAAGTAAATAGGAACATTAAATTCATTTGATTGTTGTCTTAAAATACTTAAAGGAAAATAAATTGTATGGGAAATTTAGAAAGTGTGAGTTTTTGTTGCAAAAAAATTCATTCATGGGTCATATTGTTTCTGAAGATGACATAACAATTGACCCTTTTAAATGAAAAGTTTTGAAGTGCGGCCAAGACCTACCAATGTCATAGAGTTCCATAGTTTTCTATGTTTGTTAGGCTATTATCAAATTTTTGTTTAAAAAATACATGATTATGTAGAAATCTAACTAAGATAACTTGAAAATGTGTTAAATTTTTCTAGAAAAAAGAATGTGATGATTGTTTTCCAGAATTGAAAAGAAGATTGGTAAATGCTCCAGTATTGGAATTACCTTATAGAAACGGTGAGTTTGTTATTTACGGTTATTCTTAGATGAAAGGACTTGGTCGTGTTCTAATGCAGAATGATCAAGTAATTTCTTATTCTTCACTTCAGTTCAAAACTCGTGAGTTAAATTACCCTACACATGATTTCGAATAAGATGTTTTAGTTTTTGCTAAAAAATTTATAGGCATCATCTATATGGAGTAAAATGTGAAATATATACTGACCAAAAAATCTAGAAGTATATATTCACATAGAAATAATTTAGCATGATATCGAGGAGATGGATAAAATTAATCTAGGATTATGATTTCACAATTCATTACCATCCAAGAAAAGTAAATGAAGTGGTCGATACTTTGAGTCAAAAATTTAATGCAATATTAACCATGTTATATTTGAAACAAGATCCTTTAATTAATTATTTGATGAAATTTTGAATAGAATTATTTGGTGCAAGAGATCCCTCAGGTTTTTTAGGTGTCAGTGAAATCAACTCTATCAGAAATAATTTAAAAAATGCAGAAGGAAGACGGTGAGTTGCAGAAAAAGGAATAATTTGTTCAGAAGGGTAAGTTTTTTTAATTTAACAATTATAAAGATTGTGTTTTGAAATTTTGGATGAGATTATGTGTTCCTTGTGATTCATAGTTGAAGAACGAGTTATTATGAGAAGCTCATAGTTCTCCATTTTTAGTTCATCCTGTTAGCACTAAGATATATAGAGATCTTTGGGAGTATTACTAGTGGGATGGAATGAATATGAATACTGCTAAATTTACTGGGATGTTTTTGACATGTCAATAGGTTAAAGAAGAGCAGTAGTTACCAAATGGGATGATTTAGCCTTTATTAGTGCCAGATTGGATATGGGAAAATATATCCATGGACTTCGTTGTGGATTACTAAAGACATCTCGAGGTAATAATGTGATATAGTTTATTGTTGATCAATTAACTAAATATTCTCATTTCCTTCCTATTTGAGATACTTCATCTCTAGATCAACTTTCTCTATTGTATGTTAAAAAGAGTTAGTGAGGTAACATGGAGTTCCAATCTCCATTGTATCTGATCATGATCTTAGGTTCACTTCTAACTTTTTGAAAGGCCTTTAGAAGTTGTTGGGTACTGAAATAAATTTCAGTATAGCTTTTCATCCTTAATCAGATGGGAAGTCAGAACAAACAATTCAGACATTGGAAGATATGCTACGTTCTTGTTCAATGGATTACCAGGAATTTTAGGACAAACATATTTCTTTGGATGAGTTTTCATACAATAGAAGTTTTCATTCCAGTGTACATATGGATCCATTTGAGGAATTATATAGAAAGCGGTGTCGAACTCCAACTTTTTGGGATGATGTGGGTGAAAAAATAGTTTATGGGACAAGAATTGAAATAATAGATAGCAGAAAAAGTTCAATTGATTCAGAAGCAATTGATAATAGCTCAAAGCATACAGAAAACTTATGAAGATAATGAGAGGAAGGATATTTCTTTCGAGGTAGGTGATAATGTCTTTTTTCAATGTTTCTCTATGGAATAGTGTGATATGTTTTGGTAAGAAGGGGGAGCTGAGTCTGAGGTTCATGTGACCCTAATAAATCCTTGAAAAAGTTGGATCAGTCTCCTACAGAGTGGCTTTGCCCCAAATTTTATCCCAGGTACACAATATTTTTCATATTTCAATGTTGAGGAAGTATATTCTAGATCCATCTCATGTTTTGAGTCTAGAGGTATTTCAGTAGGAAGAGAATCTCTCTTATGAAAAAAAACCAGTCTAGATTCTTGACCGAAGAGAGAAAGTGTTTTAGAATAAGGTAATTTATTAGGTAACGGTTTTGTGGAAACCCATATGGTTGAAGAGGCAACATGGGTATCTGAAAATGATATGAGGGATAAATAGCCCAACTTAATTGATAATTAAATAAAATTGTGAGGACGCAATTTCCAAAAGGGGGGAAGGATGTAACATCCCATGTAAATAAAAAATATGTCATTTTCAAATTTTTTTAATATTTGTGAATTAAATATTAATCATTCTATTATGGGGATTCTATGTTCGATGGCGTACCAAACATGAAACAATGGGTTTCTCCAAAATCATATATTGCACACAATGTTAATTCATACTGAAAAAATAATAATATAATATTATTATTTTAAATGGCAGTTAACGCCTAGCCATTGTATTGAAGGGAATTAAAAAAACTAACCATATTATGATTAAACATGTTTTTTAAATGTTTCTACATTTATCTAATAAAATTTTGAGTCTTAAAATGAGAATGAAACCAGTTTCAAGCATAAATACACTAATATTTTTATAAGGTAGTTTTATCATCTTTTGATGGTGAACCCTTTTTAATTCTACATTTTGTAACTTTTATATATTCTATTAGAAAAAATAAACTTCTTATTTAGAAGAGGGACATCAAAATTTATTTGGGTAAATTTTTCGTATTTTTGTGATGGAGTTCATTTGTGAAGAAAAGAGAAAATACTGCATTTTAAGTCAAAATTGTTTTTTCATATGATTTATTTATATGATTTGATTATCATTTAAATTGGTTTTAAAGTTTAATTAGATTATGTTTTTATAATATAATCAAATTTTTGTCATTTTAAGTAATTTAACTTTTTAATTAGACAAAAAAACATGTCACTCTTTTGATAGTTATTACATCTTGAAACCCGTTTTTTGGTTTTGACAACGGGAATTAATTTTAAATTAATTTTTGAAAATTCTGTGTATTAAATTAGGAAAAATTGATTCCATATTTGCAATCAGGAGGTCCAAATTATGTAAATAGGCACGTTTTATTTTTTGACATTATGAATAGTAACTTTAGTAATTATTTTATTTACCATGGTTAAAGGGTAAATCTAGTAAATAAGGGTAAAAAATAATATTATAATAATATAAACCTACCCTAAAACGTGTCTTACTCCTATTGGATGATATATTTTTGACCATGGGAATCCTTAGGTAGATTTTGGGACCCCATGAAGCCACTTTGATGTGAAAATGACATTTTATAAGAATTAATTTAAAGAAAAAAATGTAATATAAACATATATCTTTTAGTAAAAAACATTCTATATGGGGTTATAAAAGTGATAGTTAAACTATAAATAATAATTAGAAAGATAAAAATATTTATTACATCATGGTATTTTATTCATAATTTTTAGACATCAAATAAATAAATTTATTAATGACACAATGATGATGTAGTGATTACATTATTAATGAAAGAGTTAATTAAATGAGATTATAAATAATTAAATAAATTTATTTTGATACTTTTTATGCCATACACGAATTTTAGGGATGATTATGAATTGTTATTTTTTAATTAATAAATATTTTTATAAATAATCAAGTTTTTATAGATTTTTAAAAATTCATGATATGAATAGTATAAAAATTGGCATAAATGGGTTTTTAAAATAAATATTATTTCATTAAATAATATAATAGTCCTAAAAATCTAAGATTCTGAAAAAAGACTTAGATAATGTTTAACATGTCATTAATTAACCACTTTTGGATTGATTCTCATTTTATAGTAACCATATTAACCATATAGTGTTAATACACAAGATGACATCGTAAGAGTTAAATTAGTTAACTAATGGTTAAAGCTAAATTATAAGGTAAAATTTAAATCCCAAACTCCTCTAAAACCTATTGTTTGAAAATATGTGTAAAAATACTCATATTATCTTCTAATTAAATGAGTTTTGGCATTTTTAAATCAAAATTAATTTTATAATAAAATAATCTTTCAAAACATTCCCAAAGTACCCATCCTCTCTCTTATAAAAGGCCACCAACACTAACCCCTTAATTACACCTCTCAAGACCCTTGGCTCATCCAAACTCTACCGTAATAAGATCCCAAAATTCCTCTATTTCTCCGCGAAGCCTTACCTTGGGAAAAAGGAAATTCAATAAAGCCTTTAGGCTCAAATCAAAAGAAGTTACCAGATTTTGAGGTAACATCATCTCTCAAGTTCTTTTCTTTTATTTTCCCTCTCAACTCCATATACTCATCTTATTATTTGATTACATATAAAACTAGTATATTCAATATACTATGTTTTTTTATGAGAAGAATTATAACTACAATTACACTGACCTCCATCTAATAGATACGAACATACTATTTCTATGTACGGTGAACTACTGCCTCACGAAATAATGATTGTTTGATTTTCCCCTACCACCTCTAATGGTGGCCATTATGATGAAAATATATTTATATATGATATATCTTATTTTTATATTATCTCTATTCTTATATTTTTTATTTAAATCATACCTTTACACTTTCCATAATGTGAAAATACGATAATTTCATTTGCGGAAGTGCGGACTACCGACCCCTCAAAGTGATATTAATCATTCATGCCATACATGGAAATTATAATGTATGGAATTAATGAATTTATTAAAGTATATATCATATGATATTATACAATAATTATAATATACCTATGTATCATTTTGTTTTTATTTCTTTAATATGACAAATAAATGAATGTAGCGTTCATGCGTACATACGGATTACCGTCTCCATGAATGGTGAATTTAATTTATTATATTCAAATGTTATAGACTATTATAAAGAAATATATAATGTATATATATATGTGATATTTAAATCATGAATACTATTCTAGAGATACTTTAATTTTGACACCATGGACAATTTGTAATTATAAAAGATCATTTTTGACTCAAGTACCCAATATCGACAAAACAACCGATATTAACATAAATATTTTTTTAATTTCAATAATGTGGTAATAAGTGGTATAAAAATAATAATAAACTTGAAAAAAGGTTCTGAATTAAGTTGAAATTAAACTAAGTTTATTATTCAGGAAATTAATGAACGGAAGTGTCAATTCAGACACAAGGTAAGGGATTGTGTCTAAATATCCTTTCATTGTGGCATGTTTTGATAATATACACCACCTTGTTTTAAATGGTGTATAAAAACCCCCTTGGACTTTTGCTTTAATTAAAAGGGAATATTTTATATATAAAGTGTCTTACTAAATGAAAACTGGATTGTTTTTAATGTATGCAGTGACAGTGACCTCTCTACTGTCGTAATCATTATTTGATAGTTGGATTCTTCTATAAGCCTTAATGCTTTTAAAATTAAAAGAAATCCCCAATTCCCTTTTTGGTTGTTTTGGTATTGAAAATTATTTTCAATGTGAATTTACAATTTCAATATCTTGGAATGATTTCTTTGGATTGAAAATGAAATTTTATTAGTGAAATGTTGATATTTTCAATATTTTATGTGCAATGATTATATAATAGTAGTTGGAAATTTGATGGGTGGTTACTTGATAAACCAGTGATGTGCGGTTATGCAATAAACCAAATGATGGGTGGTACCATGATAAATCAAGGATAAGTGGTTTCGTTATAACCTCCAATGCATTGGGTATGGAATTTGGTCATATGGATATACATTTTAATGATATGTGTGGAATTCGATCATATAGTTATTTCATTTGAGTATGTTTTTGTCCCAAGATACCTTTATATTATATATATATATATATATTTCTATGGGATCTATGTTAATCTTTTGGTTACAAAAAAGGCTAAGCAATGAGCTTATTTTCATTGATTTTTTTTTCAAATTATTTAAGTTGAAAAGTATTAATTTAGGATAATGTATTCATGGTTTACATTTTGTTTTCAAAAACTAATTGTTTTAATTCTTTATGTATACCTTACTGAGATTTTAATGATCATCCCATGTTTTGAAATGTTTTTTAAAGGAAATAGATAGGAATATGGTTAAGGGTGGGATCAAGGAAAAGAAATTTTATCTAAAACATGGATCTAAACATGTTTATATTTTTAGAGTTATTTTTTGTGAAAAATATTGGATAGTGAGTACAAGTGTCTACATGTAATATTCAGGTTGTTATATATAATATATGACCTAATTCTCAAAATATACAAAACTGAAAAGATCCCCAATGTGAATTATTAACTTAAATCAAGATTATGTAATATTTAAGGCTGGGGACATACAAAAAAATGACACATAAGAAAATCATTGTGAAATTAATATAATACCACTAAATAACTAGTGATTGTGAAATACACGGTAGTTTTTTGAACCATCTCTATACTATTAGGTGGTGGTTTAAAATAATCCTAGTCTAAAAACCACTACTAATATCCTTTTTTATGATTATACCCATTCAAGATGAGAATGTTGATGCCAAAAATCTAATCCAAGTGCCACATAAGTGCCAAAACTTGTGTTTGAGACTCCCAATTCTAACTCAGGTGTCTTTTTATGTCAAAATCTAGGAGAGTAATTGAAAACTTGAGATTTATTTTCATATAAAGGTTTTGATACAGAAATACATTTTGATAAACCACATGTCCCATGCCTCATATAAGGTAAGGTGATTGAACCCATGAAGAATGACCCTGGAAGAAAGATGGTTGAAAATTCACCCAACCATTCAGATCCCCCTAATAGGGTGCCAATTCATTCTCATCGGGCCTCAATAGGGTTCTATCTTACCAATGATTTTTGTTTCAGGTCTTACTCAGGGTTACCAAAAATATAAAACAAGCTTCTTCAAAATTAATTTTTTTCTCATGGTTATCACCCATAGTACTGAAATACCAATAAATTAAAGTTATTCTCATTCCTTTTAAAATGTAATTACTGAAAGCTCACCAAAATAGGTTCATACCTAGCCTTCAAGGCCACCGTACATCTTCCTACTTCACCAAATAACATCCCTAATATAATTTCATCCCTCTCACTCTAATGAATTAAACAGTCTTCTTAACATCCTCATATATAAATCAATGACTCAAAAATCCCATTTTACCCATACTTATTCCATGGTCACCTAATATACATGATAGGTTCCTTTTGAATATTTTCATGCCCCATTTTTACCATGTATTCCCAAGATAATGAGTTACTTACTAGTTATTCTCTATAATTGATAGGTTCCTTGGGGTACAATCAATCTTATATCCCCTTGATAATAAAGATAAATATTATTGGGGAACTATTACTATCTCTCATGTAATAAGAAACACATTTTGGACACTCTAAACTAGTTTTCATAGCTTTCAAGCATCCAATCATCCTCCTTTTTACAAAATCGATCCAAAGAAAAATTAAGGCATCTAACCTATTTTAAGTATGAACCTTAATTTACCGAACTCATTATATTGGTCAAACCCTAAATGATATATCTTGGATAAGTCCCACACCATATATTATTAGGGAACCTTCCACATAGTAGTTCATTATGAAACGCTTTAAACTACTCAAAACAATACTTAATCATATTACCTTGTACAATATGACACTATTAGTTCAGGCTATATGAACTTAAATGGAACATAATTGGTCATGGACGAACAAACATAATAAGAAAAAAAGTGGTTCATGTATCATTAACTTAAAAGGTATGGTGTACATCATTTAATCCCACTAATATATATGGGTTCAAATTCCCTTCATGAGGATATATAGTAAACCAATTTCATAGTCCTGATCCCTACATCATAATGAATCTTACCCCTCGAGATGGTGATAAATTATAGGGTTCCTAGCTATATATATTTATACTATATAGTAACCACCCACTGAATGAAATTATGGATTACCTCTCATACATATAAATAGAGAACCTCCAATATATTCAGTGTTCTAACATATTCATGAATTCAATTGATCACTTTGATGAAAATGATAACTTTTATTATTACTATGAAGTATTTCTTGAATATATCTTAAATATATAAGAGTGTCATACAATATTTAATATGATACCTAGTGATATTAACTAACATATCTCCCCTCATTTGAAAAAGTGTCCATTATCACCACCCAAGGTGATCAATAGTTTGTCTATGTTTGTAAAGTAAGAGATCCATGAAACACCAAAAATAACTAATAAATTCATGTGAAAAATAAATGTTGGAAAACAAAAAATCTGAAATATATGTAAATACTTTACTTATAAATGAGATAAATTATTCATGAATTACTAATTATAATATAGCAATGTTGGGTTAAATTTTTTTCCCTCGCTCCCTCATCAATCACAAAATATAAAAAAATGATTCATCAATGAGTGTATTAAAAGGAATAAAATTCCATTTTTAGATAGTGGAAATATATTTAGAACTCTAGTAACTAAAAATTTCATGCCAATGACACCCCAAACATAAACTATAGCTACAAAAAATATTGTTTCTCAACACCCCTAGAAAATATTATTTCCAACTGAATGCCTTAACTATTATGTCACCCTTCCCATGGTATGCATGTACCTTTAAAAATACATCGTCCCAATACTAGATACATCATGTGGAAGTTTAGTTGAGCTAAATCCCCATAGACCAACCTATAAATGATAGGTCGATAAGGAGCTGGTAGATCCCCTCACTATGTCCTACCACTTTCGAAGCATGTCCCTAAAGGAAGACAACACCCATATCCCTTTTTTATGAAGTGGAGGAGGATATTAATCACATATATATGGACACCCATGAGTTTCCCATGACAACTCATACCAATAGTGGTCATTCCCGTCATTGAATAGACTCGATCACATTAAAATCCATTAAGAAAATTGTTTTTTCACTGGCTATCTTGACTAAGGAACTTGGAAGGAGAGAATATATGGGGGAAATATATATATTAATTTCAAACTCTTACTAAATATGGAACCCCTAACACTCATATAGATATCCCAACAATTACTTGAGGAATATTCCAGGTCACCATTGAGAGGAAGCATGATATCATATCAAAGTAGGCACCAGTGACTACTCAAATAGACCCATATTCAATAATGGAAAATAATTACTTTTATGAAGTTCCTTTTTGTCATAACATATAAGTATTTTTGAGTTTCTTCCAAGATCAATCATCATATAGGTCCTCTATATGATAATAAGGATATTAACCATAGAAAACCAACTCCTGGAAACCACTAATAAATCATTAGCCCTGGAGGCCATCCTCACAGTCTATAATAAAAGGGAAACTCAAGAGGTCATCCCCAGATTATTTAATATAGAGGTCCTCCTTAATTAAATATGAAGACTGTTGAGTTATAAGTTTCCTTATAACATTTTCACTCTGTTATGTTTTGGAAATCACAATCATATTTTCCTTAATGATATTTTTTTCTTTAATAAATGTTATGCTTTTTAGACTTATACTCATATATTAATTTTGTGCTAAGTCTAACATAGTTTTCATTAAGACTGATTAAACTATTTAATACATGTTTTATTACATGTTTTAATTAGATTCTATATTTCTTTGAATATGAATCACACTATTTCATATATTTTGATTCACCTAGTTTTCTTATTTTGAATCATGTGTTTGTTAAATTTTGAATCACATTGTTAATAAAAAATGAATTATTATGTTTGTTAGATTCCAATTTTCACAGAATTTTGATTCAGAATTATCATATTTATTTGATTCTAAATTGCCCAAAATTTCTGATCCGTTGTGTTTCTTAAATTCCCAAAGACTTCATTTCTTAGATACTGAATCACAAAAAAATTTATCTGAATCACTTTCTCAATTTTTATTCACTATTTTCCTTAGATTCCAATTCTCACATAATAATGAATCTAATTCATTTTTCTTAAATCTGATTTCTTAATTTTTTTAGACTCTGATTCTCTATATTTTTGAAAATCTAATTCTCATAATTCCTTACATGTATTTTTTTTCTTAAGGCACTGATTTTATATCTTTCTTAAAGTTACTCTATATCTTTATTGCAATGTTTCTTACATTCAGATTCTTACATATTATTGCAAATCTAATATTACTTGTGATAGTTTCTGTTATCTAAATGGTTTCGCTGTTTTAGTCACAATATGACCATTACAAATGTCACATGTTCTAGTACCTCTAATATATCATAAAAAATATGACTGTTGGAGGAAAATTTGACCACTGGAGATCTTAGCTATAAATACCCTATCATTTAGGCGAGCTTATAAATTTTGGATTTTGAGACACATGAGAGCTCTGCCAAAAATATGATCGGTGTGAATTCTCTAAAGAAATTATGTTTTAAATAGTTTTTTCAACATACTTAATATCTTTATTATAATTTTTTCTTCTTAGTTTGATTCCAATTGTTGCTAATTATGATCTAGGTATTCTGAGACTAGGAGGATAGAGGTTCTAATTACCTACCTAATTAATGGATTCCAGGTTGAAGGAAGACCGAGGTGTCGATCACCTTATATTCGAGGGCTTGAGAATATAGCATTACAGATACCGATCTTCATATCGAGGTCTTACCCTAGTTTGGGTAAGACAAATATTCATGAATTTATAAATTGAGGGACCCTTATCCAAGGTTTTTTGGATACCCTACTATTCAGGTAAAAAGATATTTAATATTTTACTTTTAATTTCTTTTCTGTTGAAATTTTTAACATTAAGAAAGTATTTCTTATACTTTATCATTTTTTGTAACTCAAATATAATATTCTCTATTATTTATGGTATAATCGTACTTAAGTATACAGGTTTGCTTATATCTTTATAATATCTTTGTATTCAAACATTGGGCCCTTTCGATCTGTTTATTAAAAATAGTATAGGGTTTTGTGAATGTTATTTGTTTAACTTTGTTAAACAAAGCTTCCTTAAGGTTAAAAATGAATATTTTCAAACATAAAATTCACCGACCCCCCTATTGTAATTGGGTATCTACATCTCATATTTTGAACCTACAAAGACTAGATGTCGATGTCCTCCCCCATAGTGAATATCAATCTGCAGTTCATTAATGTCTTCCTCATGGGGATAATTATAGATTCCATCCACACACCATGACAACCAATTGATGAGAATCCCCCCCCCCCCATCAACCAATTATAATTAAATAGTTCTATATGTTATCCCTAGAGTATCCATCATGAATTTCTTCCTCATGATTAAATAATTGTCTTATGAAAAAATCCTTCCCAAAATAAGAACCAGGAAATATTTAAATATTCTGTTCCTCCTCATGGTGATCAATTAAATATAAAATTAATTGGCCCTATGCATGGTGATCAAGAAAACAACCAACATATGTGGTCATTCTCATGTAGGTGATAATGTCATCACAAACCATGGAGTTCCTTCACCTGACACTTTCCATGAAAGTATTCCTCATGATACTACATATCCTTGGTATTAAGTCCCTTCAATTATTTAAAATATTACAAAGAAACCCTATAATCATTATGCACTTTAAAAAAATTCTGTATGTGTTAATCCCTCTAGCACTAGATAGTATTATCATATCCTTATCAAAGGTTCAATATAATAAATAACCATAATTTATTCCACTATGATTTCATGAAAAATAATAGGTGATGAATATTGTTTAGAATGATTCTACGTTGAATAATAATACATTAAGAAAATAACCTCTATGATCTGAAGAGGTAAAAGGAACATTAAATGAAGATTAGTAATGTTATAGAATTATATAGAAGGAAATGGACAATGAAAAGATAAAGTTAGTGTTTAGTCCCATGAAAAAATCCCAATATATCATTCATAATAACATAAAATATAAATACATATCTCACATTTTGTGTAACTTGTGGTAACAAATCCATCATATCAAATCCTAATGCCTTTACAATGAAGAATATACTATCCACCTCAAGACATTAGATGATAGGTGCCTGTGTGTTGATCAATTTTAGATGATGAGACCTAAAACTCCAAGTCAAAAAACAATGTAGTAAACTTTAATAGTCTTATATGGATGGTCCCAAGATACTCATCCAAATCATCCAGGAGGTTTCTCCCCAAATATGCATTAAGGGATGGGTGAATTTAGGGTGTCTTATTTCACCCCATTCAATGAGAAACATGGTTATCCAAGTAAGTAATATTCTAATATAAACACCAAAAATCATAACCCAGATCCTATATTTGGGTATGCTAGCTATATGATACAATGAATTTATATTGCTATTAGGGAATAAAATATGTACACTAAATGGGGGAGAATACCTAATAAGCTTCTATATCAAACATCTAGGAACGAATATCTAGAAAAAAAAACTGAGAAAAGAATAATTTGAAAAAATTTAACAAATCCCAATGGGAGAAACAACTTGTTCAGAGTATCTATAAAATATGATGCACCAAAATAATGTCAAGATACAAGCCCAAAAGCTTAATATTAATTATGTAATAATTTAAATAACAAAAGAAATTACCATATTGTGGGTATGAGGGAACTTCAACCCCCTCCCCCTCCAAAACAATTATAATAATCAATTATATAAAGTATTGAAGATAAAATTGAAATAGAATAAGAAAAAAAGCATACCAAATGGGTAGGGAAATTTTTTCCACTTCTTCTAAGAAGACCAATGTTCTCTAGATAGGGAGAAGAACTATAAGAACTAACCCCATGTGTTGGTTCATTGAATTTTTTTCACTCACCACCTCTATTAAGAACATGTTCTATAGAAGTTAGATAAGATTCACTCCGGATCATTGTCCCTAAGAAACCATCCACTTTCTATCAATGGGAGTACCAAAAAGTGATTTAAGTCCTCACAGAGTCTGAAAGTCAAAATAATCTTATAGAAAGGTAAAAATATAAGAGGATTATGATTTTTCCTTAAAAATATATTTTAATGTAAATGAATTTATAGTTTACTCTGATGAGAAAGAGGTTCTGGTTCCTTCCATGGGATTCTCATTAATAAATATTTTTATACCAACCCCATAGTTATCATGGAGTGTATACTAACGTAGTCATGTTTGAAAAGGAAGAGATATCGTTCATAAATTCTACCCTCATTAAAATGAAATAATAATTTTTTTGTACCTATAATCTAATGTATGCTTAATATCTTAATATCCTCCTAATATTCTACTATCACACACTGACCAAACCGCTTTCAAGGAAAATGGGAAAGCTTTTTCAATATCCATATCCCACTTACCACATAAAAAATTTATGTTTATTTTTTTAAGGAGAAAATTTCACAATACGATGCTGAAAATGGATAATAGAAGTGACATAATTGTGATATTCTTAGAGAAAATATACATGTTGAGTGTAATTATTCGGCTAAAACGTTCATGTCTAATATAGTTAACTATCTTTAGTTAGAGGATATTTATATATTAATTAAACTAAAATCAATCCATCAAGTAAATATAATTTCAAACAAACATATACAATTATTTGGAATTACAATTAATTGACCTGGGTTTACTCCATAATAGAATCAACGACCACTAGTTTAGGAAAGTCATAATGGATAAATGTGGCTATTTTCCAACCATAGGTAAATTTAATCTGAGAAAATAAAACTTTTTAAAATATATATTACCAAATGTTAGATAAATTTTTAGTATTGAAAAAAATCCATGAGTTCATAATTACTCAAATTAAATATAATGAAGTTTGAAATTGACCAATGCAGTTGAATAGAAAACCAAGTTGTATGTGTGTGGATTTCACTCATTCTCCATCCAACTTTGAAAATCCATTTTTATCACTTTTTAAAGGAATGTTTGATCCAGATAACCGCCTTAAGTACTTTTTATCTTGATGTAGTCCAATTTTAAAAACACCATATTTGTAGGAATCAACAAAGATCAGTTAATTCATGTTGAATTTAAATAGACATATATCTTTAGGGAATAAAAAATTTAGAGTCAAATCCATATCCAAATAGAATGATTTCAAATGATATTTACACTATAAATTTTTCATGATACAGAGGGAAAAAATTTGATGAACTCTTAAAGTGAAATTATATTGAAAATGATATTCACAAAAAATTTATTTCCATGTGTATGTGTTTTACCATTTCCTAGATATAAATCTCCCACGAGAACACTTATATGATATATATATAGATGTCAACAAAGATGAGTTGCAAATAGTTCTCATTTCTAAGTATCTGAGTGGGTTCTATAATTTATTATGCTATAATATCTATTGGATTACACCATTAGGTTCTTCAAGTGAAAATCTCAACTAATAATTTCAATACAAGTGAGAAACTCATAAAAAATTAAAAACCATGAATACCTGTCTTAAACAAGTACTAGTTCTAGATCTAAACCTTGATAATGTTAAATATAATATTTTACCTCATATTGGTAAATAAATATATTTACATCATCCTAATGAAAATAAATAGGATAATAATAAGGATTGGAACTATAAAAACAGTGATAATTTGAAGAATAAATTCTATTAATTCAAGGTTATTTCATTATCACTTTAAAGAATAACTCAATCACCCTCCAAGAGATTAGATAGACCAATGAGTTGGGGATTAATAACAATACAAATTATTTCCCCAAACTCTATATATTGGGACATGAATTTTAGGACTTATCTATCATTAAAGATACAATATAAAAGATAGTAAATGAAAAGTTGGTAAGCCTGTGTTGTCTCATTATACATGTGACACATGTTTCGAGAAGCCCATCATAAGATGAAGGATATTGGAATAAATTCCCTGAACAGAGATAAAAGATATTATGAGTATATGTTAATAAAAATTCACACACGCCATAAAATCATCCAGGAATAACTGAATCAACTATACATATCACTAATTACCTCTAAAGCACTATAGGCACTATCATCTTCCATAGAATCTTCCAATCTTTATTGTAAGAAGTTCCAAACAAAATCTGTTGTAATTAGAGGAAACCCAAAAGATAAAAAAATGGTCGATTAACTAATGGATTTCTCACCCTCCCCCCAACCCACCATCATTAGTAGGATAAGAACCATCCCACCAAATGGAATTTTATTCTTATGAGAAATCAATGTTTTTTTCTGTTAATTTTTTTATATCTTGTAATTTTAATTATTATTGCAGTAATTTTTCAGTGTAAAATTATGATAAATGTTCTAGAAAATAATGTTATTTTTAATTTATTTTTGTTATGATTATAATATTTGACCTTAATTGATTACATTCAAAAATGAGAATATTTTTAAGAAAAAAATCTTTTATAGAACCAGAAATAGTCATGGAGAAAATGAGAATAATAAATGGAGTTATAATCGTAAATATGATGGGGAGACCCCATTTCATTTCACACAAGGTTTATTATTTATCGAAATAAGAATATTTATGCCCAATAACAATGATAATTTATATTCCATTTATATGAATTTAAAATAAATCCCCAAAGAAAATGATTGGTGTTTTTGATACCATTTCGATGAGTAGACCATAGAATGTACTATGTCATGGTGTTCCTTCCCATGTTATTTAAATGATCAGGCTTATATTCAAAATCCCAAGATTTAGATTTTTTCTGCTTTGAATTTCCCTTTGATTTCAAGTTATTTTGGTTTATTTATGATATTTTATCTTCCATGCTTGTTAAAAATTTCATATTAGTTGAAAAATATAACGATATAACCATGTGGAGTGGGTATAGATAAATAAAAAGTTTTTATTATCAATATAGGACCCCACCTAGGGTGTTTCATTATCCATTATTATGTGGTTTGATTGGTCTACAAATATTAGGACGTGTAACTATTTTATGGTGGGTTTTGACATTCTATATCATTTAATTTTAGATTCCATTGTTCCTCTTGACTTATTTTATACATGTTATCACTAAAAAACTTGTTTTATCAATTAAATCATTAATTCGATTAAATTTGTTTTATTTTCAAATTATTTTTAATTGCACTCTATTTTTTTATTTTCTGTGCAAACTTATTAAAAAAAATAATTCAATCATGGTTAAACATCCTTTAAATATGAGCGTTCAGCTACATATGTGGTGAAAGATCAAGAGTAAAAGCATGAAAACATAATTTATCTACTAAATTTATCCACAAATACATAATTTTTTATTATAAATCACATTTATATAAAATTATCTTTTTATCGAATAATAAATATTTGAAAACGGGTTTGTTTAGGGATAACATCCAATGTAATTTAGTGAAATAAACCATGAATAATGGTTTGTATTTTTTTCATTTACGATTTAATGTAATGCTATTTATTCAATTTGTTTCATTAATTAATATATTTTGGTTAAATTAGGTAAAATTGATGGAACAAAGCATAATGATATTTATTACATTAAAATAATATTATTACTGATCAAATCGATTAATGTTTTAAAATTAGGTGCTATATTTTATAAATCCATCCCATGAAATTGATTTCTCAATTATATTTTATATTGATTTTTTCAAACATTTTTATTTTAGTTATTTATGGTTGATCTATTTCTATGTACACACTACTAGAGAGAATTTTTATGGTCATAGTAAAAAAATCATGCTCGTAATTTTGATGACTATGGTTGTTGGAAACGAAAATTATCACTCAACCCATGGGGGATATTGGAATCGAAACTTAACCTTGGTCTATAAATTTTGTAAAACTTTAAATGTATAATATGAGTAAGTTTTGATCATGGCACCTCCACATTATAATATATGGTCCTCAACCACTTTCCTAAACAATGTTTTATATATATAAATTTGTTTATATATGATAATTATTACATATTTACAATTATAATTATTATAAAAATTATAATAACTTACAGTTCATGTGGATGGAACCTATGGACAAGGGATTCATGAGTTAGAGTAGTAATATTTTCCTATATCCATGGTAAATGTTGTCATGATCCCTCCCATATCATTCAATGACTAGGGGCCATATTTCCCATGGTGATCAGTTAGGCCTACTTCAACGGCCTATGTGTGTCGTTTTCACAGGTCCTAGACACATTTAATTATTTCAATGAGACATATATCCCCTAGATATATTCCCATTCCCATGACCCAAATACCATAATCCATGTGGCCCAGGGTTTTTGGCCCTTAATATTCCTTCCAGTCAGTTCCCACATTGGCCTACATCCCTGGGCTACATCACCCATGGAGGTAGGTGATTCCAGTATAAGAAAATCTATTCTTGTGATATTACCCATGGTCATAGGTCTTTTAAATAGGTTATATAGTCACATTAATTATTTTCAAATGGAAATATACTAACTAATGTCTATGGTTTTTACAACCGTGGTTGTATAATTATAGTCATGGGATAATTTTGTAGTAAAGATAATTGTTGTATTAACTATAATATCCCAAAAATCTATTGGGTATCACACATTTTTCTCATGGTAATAACTATATACTTTCACTATTATATTCATTATATTTTCGTGTAAATCAAAAAAATTATAAAAAACCCAACTATGGGAATTATTGATGGTTGCGCTTTTTCAACTTTTTATAACTATTTTTGGGAAATTTACGCTACAATTTGTAGTTAGAAACACTTTTCTAACTAACCTAATTTTTCACAAGTGTATTTTTGTTTTTATTTTCAATTTTCCCATGAATGGGTTATGTTGTTTTAGTCCTATATGATATTCAGAACATAAAAAGGACACAAACTACACATTCAAGGAGTCTTGAATTATATGATCCATTGGAATTTAATCCTAATATAAATATGATCTATTTTTATTATTAAAGATCCACAATGGAAAAAATTATCCAAAGCATGTCACTTTATTAATTTAATGCACAATTAACATAATAGAACCAACAAGATGAAGCGTAAAACGTTTCCCAGGACCAAACCATCAGGGATTATAGTTCTTCATCCATTGATTGGGTAACCCCAAGTATTATTGAGCCACTATTCCAAGGGAAAAAATTTTAGATCAAGAAAGTTATTCTTAAAATGATTCAGAATATGTGAAAATATGGTGTCATTCCACACAAGGACCCATATAGCATTTTTCCAACTGCATAGATATTTATGAAACATTGAAGGACATTGGAGTTTCATTAAACACTATAAGATTGATACAATTCATATTATCACATAATTATTAAGAAAAAGGTTTGATAAATAGTTAATTAGATAGTTACATAATTATATGGGATTTATTAGTGAAGATATTCCTGGATAATTATTTTCGAATAGTTTGTATAATAAATCTACAAAACAAATATAGAATATTATACAGTGGGATGGAGAATAGTCAGTTACACCTTGATATCAATTAAATAATCTACAAATGATGTTCCCATATCACATTGTTTATTTTTATGATCCAAATTTATACAATTTACTATAGTTTTTATCATACATATTGAGGTGGGATAGATGCTTCAACAGATAGAGGACAAATGTTGAAGACTCCTAGAGTTGAACAAGACCCCATCAATGTGATATTACAAAATATAAATCAATAGAAAAGTTAAAGGTTTACACCATATAAAGTAATATATCATGTGGAGGAATCTAATATCTTTGATTCCCAGGTAAAATAATTTTCAAATAATCTTAGTAAAATTTAATATTTTCAAACATTCTTATTTGTAAGAGCCACTATCACCAACAACCACACCTATTTTACAAAATTATGAGATGTTTGGAGGGATGAGTGTGTAACAATATTACTAGGATAGATCATAATTCAATCAATTATTTTATTGAAATTGTGTAATCTATAATAGATTTACAAAACAATTCTTAAACACTTTCAATCTAGGGAAGTTATTTTAACATAATAAAAACCCAAATGTGCGTTATAAACCATGTAATGGTTTCAAAAATTTCAATCAAAATTATGGTCAACACTGATATACACCAAAAAAAGGGCCCCCAATACTATTCTAACCATCCCAAACCCTTCATTCTCAAACTGATCATCATCTAATGTAATTCCATCCCCAAACACCCACCAAACCAAAAAATAAATCTATAAATAATATTATTAATATATTTATATAGAATTCATTAAAGTGGAAGAAAACCAACAAAAACTCTCAAGAAAATTAGTAATATTCTAAACAAAATCTTGATAATAATAGGATAATTTTCATAAATATTATTATATAAAATACTTGGTATACTAATAGGTAATACTAATACGAGTCTGATGTTTAAATTGAATTTTTTTTTAAATTAATATCATTTAAGTGATGGAGGAAAAGAATCAAAATGTTGAAAAAATGATGTGGAAGAAGATAATAAAAAATAATAAGATATAAAGAAACAGGAATTTAAAAATAAAGAGATGAAAAGTTATGAGATAAATAATAATGAGAAGATATAAAAATCTATAAATGATGTTCAATAATAGAATAAGGATCTATACAAAATGTTTCAACCATCTGTAATGTTTATTACACTCTTAGAAAGTATGGGTTAAATAAAAGTGGAGACCCAATATATGAAATTACTCAAAATCATCAAACAACTCCCTATTATATTTTTTCATCAATGAAATTTCACAATTTTAATCCTATAAAAAATTTTAAAGGATTTAATTTAAATAAGAAGTATTTATAATATCTAGGTGATATATCCCACATTTAAGGATAGTAAATTCCTGTTTAAAGATATATTCCAATAATAATATAAGATCCAAAGATATTTTCCATTTAGTGAACTATTATATCATTCACATTTTGGAAGGAACATTATGACTTGGGATCCAATATTAATTATATATCCTAAAAGGTGTTTTTAAATCATGGATTTAATGAACCAAAAATGAGGATTTTATCATTTCAAATTATTTATTGTTTGATGACATAACCTCAAGGAATTATTAAAGATATTCCTATAAAAGTGGAAAAATTTTATCCTTTGTAACTTTTTTGATCCTTGAGATATAAGAAGAATGAAATTTTATTGTAACTATAGGGTATAAGAACCAAAATATTTGATCTATGTGAAGCATGTAAGACCTAGATTATTAGTAATCTATTTATAATTAACCATCAATCATGTGATGGTTGTGATACATGGAACTAAATTGGAGGTCCAATATGCTATCTTTTTTCCCAAAAAGATATCCTAATATCATGAGTTTATAATAATAAAGAAATTAAAATATGATACATTTTATTGATTATATATGGAAAGAAAGAATGAAAAAAAAATTGAGGTTGAAAGAGAAACAAAATCAATAATATAGAAAAAAATCATATTGTTAAAGGTTCCCTATCTAGAATTGGTCCCTCTAATCCTCAGTAAACAAACACTAGAGTTGATATATTACCACAAACATTAATATACTCAATCAATAGTAAAAAATAAACTTTAAAAAAATAATTAATAAATCTATAAGTGGAAAATATTTTGCATGTTCTAAATAAAAGGAAAAAAAGGGTCATTTCGGACATCAAAGGAATTAGATGAAACATTTTTAATCAAAATTTACTACTAGAAATGCGAAAATTTTATATTGAAAACCACAAATAATACACATACCACTAATTTTGAAGCTTGTTAAGAAATAATTTATAAAACTCATTAATGCAAAAATTTTATTTTCAATTTTTAATAATGAATGGGTATGCCTTTTTCATATAGTTACAAAGATGGTAATCATGATAGTGATCAAGAATAAATATAATTATTTTACTCTAACTCGGATAATTTTGGGTTGGATAATTTGTGAGGACTACCAAAAGTTGAAGGAAACAATAATTAATGAAAAAATTCTATTTTCATTAATAGATAAAATTATATCATGGTTAATAATCCATGATTTATACTATTGTTTATAAGGATCCTATGATTTCAAAAAAAAATACAGGTGGATCTGACTGACCAAGATTATACTACGTCCACATGAATAGGTAAAACCTTTTAAAATAATTATATGTAAGTTTTTATGTGTAATAAACCATTTAATTTTATGTGGAGTATGATACATATCTTTTATTACATGGTTGAGTAATTTCTTGAGATTTTGATAGAGAATTTATTTAGTCTATGGGAGATTCTCTAAGGTATGTTTACATAATCGTTATGTGGTACCTAAAAATTTAATGAAAATGATAGGTTTTAAATTATAGATAGTTCCACTTAATAATATAAGAAGGAATAATACATTGGATTATTGTATCCAAAAAATGGATTTAAGTTGATCCAGTAATGATAAAGGTGATTCAAGGTCTTATTGATCCAACTATATTGAAGGGGTGTAAATTTTCATTTGACATGTTGGATTCTGCCACAACTTTTTCAAATATGTTTACAAGATTAATTAAACACTTACCCATATATTTTCAAATTTATTCTCATTTTATTTTTATTAATTCTATAAAGAAGACTTCATTACATTAAATTATAATTGTTTGGTCATCCTAATTATGAATTATATTAATCATGAAAACACATTAGAGTTTATATGAAATTTGAGTGATTTCACTATAAGATGTTTTTGGGAAAATGGGACAATTTTATCTTTCATCCAATTTAGTATGTGACCCACATGCTCAATGAATCTAAAATAAACTATAATACCATAGAGATGGAAATAATTGTAGTTGTATTTTCCTTTCATAAGTTTTTATCTTATTTGGTACACATCAAGGTAGTTTTTTTCACTAATCATGCCACATTGGGGTATTTATTGACTAGAAATTCTCTTAATCCATGGATGATTCAGTGGATCTTATTATAATAGGAGTTTGAAGTAACGGACAAGGAAAAAAGGGTTCATAGAATGTTGATGTTGGTAATTTATGTGGGATAAAATTTAGAAATAATTGGAGATAGATATTAAAAATGAGATTCTGTATGAGAGCCTAATCTATACTGATTTACAATCTCTACTATATTTTTATGAAATCAAAAATTATTCAAAAAATGGGATAATTTCTCTCGATATTACCTTCCAATAAATGAATAGATTTTCAGTTGATTAAATTCATTTTTTATGATACACTATTGTTCAAAATATGTAGTCATGAACTAATTTGGTGATGTGTGACTAAATATGAATAAAATTCAATTATGGACTATTTTTCTTTCATCACCTAAGAGAGGACACCATCGACCTAATTCAATGGTGTATAATATTTTAAAAAGTTAATTTTTTATTCTAACCTCTATAGATATGTAGGGTGGTTCCTTACAAGATGTGATTGATGCCAAATAATTGGTAACACTGGGAAGAGAAATGAGATTCCACAACACATGATTCTTGAATTCAAAATGTCATACATATGGGGAATCAATTTCATGGGACCATTATTGAACATATTTTTCAACAAATAAATCTTTGATTACCTAGATTAATTGTAAAAATGGATGTTTCCCAAAATAATTTCAATGAATAAATCCAATGTTCTAATAAAAAAATTATGTAAAATATATTTTCTCAACTTGAAATTACTCACTTACTCATCAGTTATTGAACTACTCATTTCCAAAATCACTTGTTAAGGGGGCTTCAATAGAATTACATATTTATCTACAATTCCAAAAACCCTTATTATTCCCACACCAGTGGGTAACCGAATATTTCTAATTGGGCGATCAACTAAATTATATATAAAATGTTGAGTTCAATCCAAAAATATTGGAGAAAAAATATGCATGTTTCTTTATAGACATACAAGATGACATTAAAACCACCTATGGGATAACACTATTCTAGTTCATCTATGAGAAAATTTTCCACGGATAAATAGATCTCAAACATTAATCATATTTATCTATGATAAATATTAATATGGATATTCCTAAAGTTTGGAATAATAAAATATTATATCTGAACGAGTTGGAAGAAATTTAGAGATATGCAAATGAAAATGCACAAGTCTAGAAAGATAAATCCATGAAGTGTCATGAAAAATTTATTAACTAAAGTATATTCAAAGTCAATGATAAGGTACCCCAATTTAACTATTGATTCAAGTTGTTTTGAGGTAAATTTAAATCTCATTGGATGAGACCCTTAATGGTGAATAATGTTTATCCAAATAGAGACATTGGGATCCATAGTGAGTATGAGACCTTGTTTAAATCCAATAGATAATGGTTAAATCTCTTCAAAGACACTTTATAATAGAGGGTTCTTTTTATCCCTAAAATTTAATTAATAAATGATATTTTCTTCTAACTAAAGACACTAAATGAAGAATAAATTGGGAGTTAACCCAAGAATTTTTTGAAAAACCCAAAATTATTTTTCTTTATTTATGATTGGACTTGATTAAATGTTTTGTAGATTCATAATTTTTTGGGAAGAATTTTTTGGAGAACACTAGTGAACAATATTTAAAATAAGAACATATAAAATTGAAAGCACAATAAGAAGTAATGGGTATTTAAGGAAGAAGTGAAACTTGATACAAATGGTTAAATTGGTTAAAAAATGAAGTCACTATATAATTTTGAACCCATTATCATGACATAGGAAATAAAAAAATCCATTCAAATACATAAAAACAAATTATCAAAACCACTCTAGTACCTTTAGAATAAAAAGATTTAAAATGGACAACACTATATTGTAGAGAGGCCCAAGATCATGTTTCATTTGCCAAAAACCAAAGCCTAAGAAACCATTTAGAATTCCATTACCCCTATAAACCTTCTATGCATTTCCCTTTTTCTACCCAAAAAAAACATCCCCACTCCCATTTTCCCATATCCATTTCCCTTCACATGAAACCCAAAACCATTACCAAGGACCTCTATGACATATCAACACTTAAAATTGGCCAACTTGTATGTTTCTATTACACCATGAAGTCCTATACATCATGGTACAAACTCGAAATATTATTTTATGTCATAATATTATTATATAATCTATTAACATAGTTTTTTAAACTAAAAACATTATCCAAATCCAAAAAAAATTATCATTACCAATCAAACCTATATCTATTAAAAATAATTAAGTGACTGATTGATTATGAGGAAGAGTGTAATTTATTGATAATTAATTACAATGTATATGGAGGGGTATAAAGATATCGAAAATTAGAATGAGAATCCTGATTTATTTAGATTTTTCCTTATGTTTCTTCAGGAATAAATATAATTAACATATAGGAGTCACATGGATAATATAATTTTATGAAATTAATGTTTGGTAAGGTCCTAAATTTATTATTGATTATTTAAGAACGTTTATAGATAATATTTTATAATAAAATGTGAGGATTAATTGAGGAATTATAATCTATATGGAAGTACTCTCGTTGATTTTTCTTATGCTAATCATGATTTGAAATTATATAAAAAAACATTGAAAGTATTATTATTAATTTTATTAAGTCATTTGATGTGTTTTGAGATGACCTAAAAAAGTTTGAACTGATTTCAAGTGATTCTCATTTGATTTGAAGATTTATAAGAATTGTGGAATTTATTTGTGAGATTAACTCTTGAATTAGTCTTATTTTGTATGAATTAATCAGAGATACAAGAGTTATATTAATATAAGAATATAAAGATCTATGTTAGATTAATCTGGTTTTTTTGGTACCTTTTTATGATTAAATTGGAATAGAATGACTCACATATGAATAAACCAATACAATAAGAACTTCTTATGAATGAGTTCGATCTTTATAGTATTAACTAATAAGATCCAAAGGATATATCATATTAATCCTATATTCTGAAAGATTATAATTCAAATATGTCAGAATAGTTCCATAATAATTAAGGAAATGGAAGAATAAATTAATAAGTGACAATGTTGCATGATATTAATTTGTTTTAAAAATTGTTCTTTTTTATAATAATTCAAATTCCATATGGGATTAAACCTAGAATTGTGTCATATTCACTCTATTTTTTGAAAGGTTATGTCAAAATAACCATGGAATTATCAAATAATTATAAGTAGTTTTTTCAAAAGAAGAGTTCATAAGGATATTTCTATAATGAGAACATTAGGATGATATTTTTGTTATTTAAATAGATAATTAATCTATAAATATTAGATGAAATAAACACGAAAATTTAAATAAGTACATTCATGGATTAAACAATGAGAATAGAGATCATGATAAGTTTAGAAGTTATATAATATGGATTACATAATGATAATAATGATCATGCTAAATTGAAATATTTGATTTATTAATGATACCGATATAACTAGAATAGATTCTACTCAAATTGTCATAGTCATAATGCAATGAAAAATCGACACCACAATATATGTTGAAGAAATATTTTTGGATGGAATAACGATGTAATGAGAATTCATGTGAGTTAAGATTCATATTTTTTGAGATGGTTGGGTAGATTAGGTCATAATTTATATAACCACACCATAAAATTTTAGTCTAGAAGATATTTTATAATTCAACCACAGCATGATAAATGAGTTTTCACCACAACAGCCTATTCACTTTACATGCACACATAGATTATGATGTGTAGTTTGTGAGGAAATTAAAATCAAATATAATCCAAGATATTTGAAGAATTAAATGAAGAACATTTAAGAGTACTATGATTGATAATTATAATATTTCAAATAAAAATATTTGAATTTTTTTATAAAGATTAAGGATTGAGAAATTACTGGGAAATATTTTTAACCAGTTTAAATGGTAAGATCAAGAGTGTTTAATGAAATTTAGTAAAGTCTCAATTGAGATAATTATTCAAAAAAATTACATGATTAGTTTAAAATTTTTATTATTTTATGATCATGGTGAATAATCCCACACTTTCATTTTGGAATTTGTTATAAATTGAGGATCACATATAATAGTCCCATGTGCATATTTTTTGATTGAAGAACATGGGAAAAACTCACATGATGTATTAAGAAAATGTATATAAAATTAGAATAAGAAAATAATGAGGGAGCATGAAGAAAATGACACAATTATTTTTGAAAATCTTTTTATATCAAATAAATAGTGAGAGGTACCAATGAAGTTATGCCTTTAAAAAATTATGGGAGTCAAATAAGGATATATTAGAGGAAATAAGACAATATTGTGATTCTATTAGGAAATAATTGATAAAAAAGATAAATAATTATATAATTGAGGAAAAAATATAGTGATACTACCTATAAATATTTTATGGTTCGAGTCTCGTGAAAAAGAATAAAAAAATTGAGGTAACACAAATGTGCTACAAATGTTTGATTATATTTAAGAGGATGAATATTTTATTTGATGAGTGAATAGTAAAACATGAAGTAGCCTTCTATTTATATGCTTTGATCATTATATTATTGAGATAAAGAGACCAATGTGCATGAATCATTATGAAAATATTTATTTTCTATCAAATACTCTAATCGGTGAAGGGTATTTGTAGTTCTCCCTATGTATAATTGAATAAAATCTGTTTCATTACTGTATTTGGGAGGGTCTTTTGAAAAATAGTTATATTTGGTATAGAAAAATAGTTAAGAGAATATAAAATCTATTATGATATATCCTTAGGGTTGATATTGATTTCTACTGTTAGGACCAAGTTGTGTTTTGGTTGAATTTTTTTCAAAAGATCAGTATGTTATAGAAAGAAAGTATGTTGAGAAAGATGATGGGTGGAAATAATGTTTAGCATTGTTTTTCAAATAATAGGACTGGTGCTTAAAAAATAATAATACTCACATTTTCCATCAAAATGAGAAGAATCTATTTTAAAGAAATGTTTTTGTTCGGACTCACCTTGGGTCCAAAATGAGAGAATATCAAAATGAGGATTTTTTTCATCGAATTAACTCTAGATTAATTATGAAATAAGATATTTTTTTTGATGAAGTATCAGAGTCTATATGACTATGGTAAAATTTAATGTGACAATGTGTTGTTGATTTTTATTTTACATAAATAATTACTTAATTGAAGAACTTATGATTCAATATTTATGGAAGAAAATGGAAAATATGTATTCCATAACGTACCGATATTTATTATATCTGGGTCTAAGAGAAGAAATAGATTCCGCTAATTGAAAAGTAATTGTACCTAGATTTATCATATTCAGATGAAAACTAAGAAGGAAAATGAATATCATACTTCGGAATTGTACCATCTAATAATACATCATATTCCTAAAAACATTTCATACCAAGGATGTTCATGCAGATGATTAGGAAAAAATATATTGTTCCCAGTATAATCATATTCAAATGATCATACCCAGAAACAATCATATCTAGGCCAATCATAATTAGAAAAGATCATACTCGAGCTGAGTATGAAGGAAAGAAGATAGAATGAATGGAATGTTACGATACTTTCAAATTGAATTATGATGCTGTTGAATCTATTCTCAAATTAATTTGATTTTGAGAAGGAATTCTTCATACAATCACAGGTTTGTGAATGAATGTAGTTGTAGAATATGAGCCCCTATTTCTTTTCAAATTTCATCATCAAGTGGATCTAGAATTGAATAACTTTGTTTACCTTTTAGTGAATTTTTCATGTGAGTCAAAAGAAATAAATAAAGGAGATGATGTGTATTTCAATTGAGTCAAGAGGCAATGTATCAGAGTTAAAAAAATTATATTTCTAACTGGGACAAGAGAAGAAGTGAAGAATTAAATTTGGTTTGAAATAAAATATAGTTGAATGAATCTTAAAGTTGGTTATTAACATTCAAAATAATGATCATATTCAATAAAATAGAGTGTTATACATTTCTTCATATCCTTTATTATAATTGGTACAGAGAAAAGTTTTAAATAAATTAGATTCAGAAAATCTGACACATAATTTGAAATGAAATTCTGAATAAGAAGTAAATATTTTAGAGGTATCAAGAAGTTTTAAAATGAGTTGATGATGTAAAAATTCACCCATGTTTTTAGAGAAAATTTATATTGTGGTGAATTTGATTAAGTGGGAGATATTTTGGGATTCCTTCCAAATACACTCGAGGGTCTCCTATAAATGGTGAAAAAGTACATTATACTTTTATCATGACTGATGCACTGTTCATGATAGAGAAGCTCTGTATTTTGGAATGAAGAAGAAGATTATGTAATCACTTGTTTTGAAGAATTTTGGATAGATTGGAGTGAAATGAGAAGATACACAATTGAAATGTTGTATTTATCTGATTATTGTACTCAATTTTTATCATACTCATCAGATTAATGTACTCCACTTGTGAGTTATATTTAGAATATCTTCAAATCAGGATGGATTAATAAGATCGGGGTTTTTGTATAGAGATTTTTAGACCGATGAAGAATCATACTAAGTTTTCCATACTCATAATTGAAGTGGTTCAATTAATCTCTATCATATTTTATCAAATCTAAATTTTTAATACTGTGTATAATCGTACCAGGAAGTATCGTATAGAGAAGCATCATATCAACACGAATCGTACTATGAGGAATTGAACAGGGAAATCAGACTACTGAAATCAGAATGAGTTTTTATAAAAATATCTTAGAAGTTCGTGTTGTCTTCTAGGTAAGAAAGTTAAGAACGGTTTTCAATTGAATACATTTTTGGAGTTGAAAATAAGTATAGGTAACATGATTTTTTACAAAAACATTATTTTACCCTATTTATTCTATTAGGGTGCACACGCACTATTGTATTTTTTACATAGTGATACATGAGTGAAATTATGTATCTTACTCATTATAATCCAAGGATTGTTTTCTTGTGAAATGTTTGGTATTTTATCATTTCCATATCATACTAAGGACATAGCTATAATTATTGAATATTGAACCTTGTAAATACTTGTGTTCCTATGAATGTGTGTTTTTATTATTTTTACCAGGTAATAAAATCTTTAATAGGAGGAGAAGGTTATTTCAATTGGAAAGAAACATAAAATAAAAATTATCATTCATTCAACCCCTCCCCCTCTTAGTGATACAAACATCCTGACTAGACACTTTCAAGTGGTATCAGAGGTTAGGTTCCCTTCACTCATTCTTTGCTAAAGTCTTTGAATAAGTATTTTTAATGGATTATCTAAGTTGTGTGAATAATAAGGGGATTCCAATCATAAATGGTAGGAATTATTATATATGGAAAGTAATAATGTTTCTATATCTTATGTCTCTTGGATATGACTTTTCACGAGTTGTTATAGATGGTTTCCCTCCTTATATTAAGAATGCTCCTCTAACCAATATTTACAATGAGAACCATGAGAATGATGGAAGAGATAAGAATGGTTTCCTCTCATGACATTCTAAATGTGAGTTTTTAAGAGTAATAGTAGTTTCAACTACTAAAAGAATATGGGATAAGCTGAAAAACATTTTCTATGGAAACACAAAATTGAATAAGGAAAAGTAACAAATATAGATATTAAAGTATAAAGATCTCAAGTTTGGTGAGAATGAATATAGTGATGACCTCTTTACCAGGGTAAATAAAATTATGAGCACTAGAATATGTCTTGGTGAAAAGTCAAAATATTAAACTACCATTGAAAAGATCTTGGGAATTCTTCCTAACATAATTAATACCAAGGTAACATTGTTGGAAGATAGAGATCTATAATCATTGTCCCTATATGACTTCTATAATACTCTCACTACATGTGAAATGATAAGGGATAATGATATGAAAGTAAAACTCTAATGTTAATAGTGAAGTTTATTTCAATCCAACCAAGAAAAAAAATATTCTTGAAGAAGAAGAATCTAGAGATTCCAATTTTGAACGTGAGGTATATGAAAATCATGATTATATTTAATCCTTATTTTCTAAATATGTTAAAATTGGTATAGGAAGGTTTAAAGGGAAACATCCTTTAAAAAAAATTTGATATGGGATTGTTGGATTTTTTCCAAATTTTCTTCAAAGAGGTAAAGAAGAAGAAAGTGATGAATATGAAAGTGAAGAAGAATAAAGAAGGCCCAGAAGATCATGGAGGAAAAAGCGTGATAAAGAAAAATTGTATTCCAAGAGGGAAGATAAAAAGTTCTACAAATCCAAAATGAAAATATCTTTATCAAAGAAAGATTATAGTGAATAAGTTACAAATGATGTTGAAGATAACATGTTTATTGTGACAGTTAATGAGGAATATTCTTATAGTAGTAAAAGTAGATTCACTAAAAAGGAATAACAAAGTGATGTTGAATCTGGAAAATCTATTGGGAATGCTGAGGAAAATACTTTTATTTCATCAATGAATGATTAGGAATTCAGAAGTAGTAGTTCTGATGAAAATGAAACTCAAATTGGAATTTATTTTAAAGGATATTTGAAAGAATGATTGAGAAGAATCAAAATAATTGAAAACAAAAACAAGGAGTTGGAAGATGAATGATCAATATGAATTAAAAAATTAGTTTTAGAAGAGAATAATAAGATTACCATTAAGATTATATATTTAAATAAATCTGTAGAGTAAGAAAATAATCGTAATGATCATCTAGATATGAAGCATAATGAAAAATAATAATAGTTGGGAATTTTCAAACAAAAACTATCTAAATGTGAATGGATAAATACAAGTTTCCAATACTCTACCACTGAAGTTGGTGAAAGCTCTCAAAATAAAAAACCAGATAGGGTTCAATGAAATTTTACTTCAAAGGGTGATAAGAAATATGTAATTATTTTTAAAAATAATAATATTGGGAAAATTATGTGTGTGCTAAGACCAACAATATTTGGAATTCAGAAGTTATAAAATATCCTAATTCCAAAAAAGTTTTGAAACATTATGAATCTAGAAAGGTTTCAAATACATCTCATTATAATAATTATAAATGAAAAAAAATATTAATTGAAAATATAAATGTTGGTAGATTAAAGAATAATGAAAATAATGTGTATTAGATATGTTTTCACAATTCTGGTCAATATGGAACTTGTAGGGGAAAATACTCATTTTATGGCCATTGATGGTATTGTGGTTGATTTAGACATACAAAAAATATGTGTTGGTTTGACCAAAAATGCTGCTATTATTCGATAGGTTATAAAAGGAAAGGTTTGAGTGGGATTCAATTCCCTCAAAAGAAGAAGTCTTCTAAGGTTGGTATGAAAGTTAAAGATAGATTCCAACCATAGGAAGTTATTTTTGAAATATTTTAGAAACATGTACATATTGCAAAAGCATATATTGTTTTTTATAATCAGAAAAAAAGTTTCTAAAAAATTATTAGAAGATATATGTTTTGACAATTAAGAAAAAAAGACATGTTGAGTCTAAAAAGATTGAGTGCTTGGTTATCTGGAGAGAACACATTGTCTTAGCTAGGAAATTCGGGGAAGCACAAAGATCAGTGAAATGCAAGAAAAATAAATAGACTTCTAAAGATACATGAAATGTGGACAAAAAGGTATCAATAGGTTCTGGATAAGTGAAAGTGAGTCATGATATCAAAATCTATTCAACTATATTTTTATAAGAAAATACCGACATAGGAAAACCATTATAAAGTGATCATAATAAAGATGTTTCTAAAGATGAAGAAAAGTTTCCATCATCGTCAAAATATTCTATATATAATAAGAAAGGTGTTATAAAATATGTTATGGATTAATAGAAGTAAAAAAATAATGTCCAATGAAAAATCCAAGAAAGAAGATGGAGAATTTAAGTCTAATAGAGGACTCTTAGTCAGATTGTTGTTTCTGAGGATCAATCAAGGTTTCTCCTTTTTCCAAAAACCTTTCTATGCTTATGATAACTTATAGGGAATTTAAGGATTATAAATATAGAAGTTCGAATTAATAAGACTCTTTTTATTATTATAAAATAAAGTAATGAAGTTATAAAAAACCTGAGGTTTTGAACAGTTAGGTTTTTATATACCTATAATTTCTTATATGTTTGCTGAGATGAGTGCAGGTTATTTTTATCTCAAAACTAATTCCTTCAAGTATTTCCCCAATAATGATAATGTCAAAGGAAATGGGAAAAGGTATTATATGAAAGTTATACAATAGAAAACATTTATGAACATGATTATAAACACTTTTTTTCTACACTAGGTTTTCTTATGTATAATTAGATTTGTTTAGTTAAAGGTTATTTGTTGAGAAATTCATTTTATTCCCATGTTGATGAAAATTTTCAAAATTCGGAAATAAAATGTTACAACCCCAAGAAATGAGATCATTTGGGAGAAAACTTTTTTTCATGGATCCTTTGAAATTTTTTGTCAATAAGGGGGAGATATAAAATAAATAGGGGTGAAATAAAGGAATGGAATGAAATAAAGTGAAAAAAAACATAACACTTATTGTTTTCAAGAGGTTGAAGTGGGTATTGATAAAAACATCAAAGGGTAGATTATTAGGCCGACATTTTATTTTGGTTTTATTTGTTTTCAATTGATAATTATATTGAAAAAATAAAGTATGTTGAGAAATATGATGGGTAGAACTTGTATTGACCATTGTTTTCAAAACAATTGGACTCATGCTTTCAAAAGAATCAAACTCACATTGTCCATCAAAATGAGAAGAATTTATTTTGAAGAAAATGTTTTGTTTGGACTGACCTTAGGTCCAGAATGAGAGAAGATCGTAATAAAAAAAAATTCATTAGATTCTCTCTGTATTTTATATGAGAGAATATATTATTTTGATGAAGTATCAAAGTCTGTATGAAAATGAGAAAATTAACTGTGACGATGCCTTGCTGATTTTTTTCACATAAATCATAAGTTGATTTATAAACTTATTATTCTATCATTATGAAAGAAAAGGGAAAAGAGGTATTCCCATATGTTCCTAGATTTTTCATTTCCATGTGGAAGAAAATAAAGAGATTCTACCAATTGAAAAGGAATCGTACCCGGTTTTATCATATTCGGGTGAAAAGAAAGAAGATAAATATCGTACTTAGGCATTGTAGCATTCGATCATCCATCATATTCATAAAAATATTTTCGTACCTAGGATGATCATACTCTATATTAAGAACAAAAATATTTTACCCAATATCATGGTTTTCAGAATGATCGTATGTAGAAACAATCATATCCAAACCCATCGTATTAAAAAACATCATACTCGGGTGGAGAAGGAAACAAATAATTTGGAATGAAAAGAAAGTTACAATACATTCCAATTGTAGTATGAAGATGCTTAAGCTATTATCAAATGAATATAAAGTCATGAAGGAATTCATGATACAATAACAATTTTATGAATAAAGATAGTTGTTAAATAAGATCCTTGATTTGTTTTCAAATGTCTTTATAAAGTGGGTCAAGATTTGAATCACTTTGTTTACCTATTAAGTGAATATTTCAAGTGAGTCCATAGAAATAAATTAAGGAGGTAATTTTAATTTAAATTTGGTTATGATTATATATATTAGAGTTAAAAAATTTATATTTCAAATTAGGTCGAGAGAAGAACTGAAGAATTAAAAGGTGCGTGAATGTGATGATTATTGAATGAATTTTACAGGTGGAGATTGAAATTCAAAATAATGATCCTAATCAGAAAATTAGATTGTTATCCATTTCTTCATACAAATTCTTATAGTTCGTATAGGTCTCTACTTTTAAGAAATTGGATTAAGAAAATCAGGCCCCTGTATTGAAATGAAAGTATTAAAAAGAAGTAATGATTGTATAAGAATTAAGAATTTTCAAGAAACGTTGAAAAATTAAAAATTCAGCTGATATTTTAGGGGAAATTGAGGTTAATGTGAAATAGATTAAGTGGGAAAATGTTGTTATTCCAACCAAGGACACTCAAGGGTCACCTATAAAATTTGAAAAGTACTTTTTACATTTATGATGACTGATGTATTATAACATAGATATAAGATCCGAGTTTGAGAGAGAAGAAGAATTTTCTTTAGTCACTTGTGTTGAAGATGTTTTCTTATATTGGAGTGAAAGTAGAAGAGATAGGATTGAAAATTTGTATTCAACTGATTATCCTATATAGTTTTTATCATACTTAGTTGATTACCGTACTCGTCTTGTCAATTGTATTCTTTCGATCTTCGTATCAGTATGGATTAATCAAATTGGGATTTTTGTACTGAGATTTCCAGAATGAGGAAGAATTAGACTTATCCTTTTATACTCATAATTGAATTGGTTTTAATTCCTCTATACCATATTTTATCAAAGTTATATTTTCATTACTAGGGAGAATCAAATCAGGAAGTATTTTATGCAGAATAATTGTATAAGGTTGAACGGTACATGGAGGAATCAGACATGGAAAATCAGACTGGTGAAATCAGACTGAGTTTTATAATAAAGTACAAGAAGTTCTTACCATATTCAGGTTAATGAATTGAAGAAGTTTTCTCAATTTAATACATTTTCATAATTGAAAAGAAGCGCATGTAACATGAGTTGTTACAAAAAAATTATATTACCTTATTTGTGCTAAGAGGGTGCACACATAATATTATATGGTTTATGTAGTGTTACACGAGTGAAAGGGTATGCCCTACTCGTTTTAATACAAGTATTTTTTCTAGTAGATTGTGTTTTATTGGATCATTTTCATACCATACCTAGGTCGTAGTTATTCTTATTGAATAGTTAATATTTTAAATACTTGTGTTTTGGTGGATGTTTTTTTGAATTATTTTTAGTAGGTAATATAATATTTAATAGGAGGAGAATTTTATTACAATTGGAAATAAATATAAAATAAAAATTATTATTGATTCACCCACTCCCCCTCTGAGTGATACATTCATATTGGCTTGTCACTTTTTTCTACCCCACTAATATTAACTTTATGATATTAATGTATATGATTTTTCTCGGAATCGACCGAAATATAGTGTGGACATAATCACACCCTAGTTGATAACCTTGTAAAAATATAAAAAACTTATTTATTTTATAATTTTAATGTGGTTTGGTGTTTTTTGAATTAATAATCATATCCATTCATGCTAATAAGTCAAATAGTGTATATATTAATTGGGGTAATTAAAAGTGGAAGTAATTTGGTAAAATTTGTTTGCATTTATTCACCCCCCCCCCTCCCAACAACCTCTCAGTATGACTACACATATTTCTTACCACTACCACTAATACAATAGATTATGGTTCTACCTTTAATTTGATAGATTAAGTTATTTCCTAGTAGTTTTTATATGTTATGCATAAAGTGTAGATTTAAAATAAAAATATTTTGAGTTGCCTTATATGGAGAATACAGTTTTTATTCATTTCAATACTAAAATTTAGGTTTCATCAGAAACCTTGAAGAACTATAATAATAGAGAGTATAAGAAGTTAATAGATACATTAAAAGTGAGAATATAGAAATATATGTTGAGATGGTATGTGACTATGATATACCCTATAATACCAAATGTGGGATCAAAATAAAAGAGATACTGAGTAAAGAATCTAATGATTCTTAAAATACAAGAGGGGGGTGAATTGTATAATTTTAAACAAAAATTGGATCTTTTAAAGATGGTTATGTTTAACAAGGTTAAACAAGATAATTCAAAAAACCTCTAAGTTCTACAAACATTCTTGATTCAGGAAATATGATTCTGGGAATGCAATTCCAGAAAACTGATTCGAGAAATGAAACTTAATGAAAGTTTACAATAACGAAGATTCTACCTTAAAGCGTATATAATCTAACTAAATTAGAGTAAAAGTATAAGGAAGTATAAGAAGGTTATACATTCATCAACAATACAAATGTATTGGAAAAACATGTAAGAAAACAGGTAACAAGTAGTAAATCATTTAACTCAAAGGGAAGGGTATCTAACAACCATGGATAAAAGTCACTTGATGTATACATTCAAGAAAGTCTATCTTACCCACACCAGGGTAAGCCCTCGATATGAAGATCAGAGTCTGTTTTGCTATCCCCACAAGCTCTCAACTTTAAAGTAGTCGACACCTCTGTCTTCTTTAGCAAGGAAGCCCTCAACTTCAAGGTAGTCGGAACCTCTGTCTTCTTATCCCCAGAAGCCCTCGATTGTACATAGAAAAAATCAGTATCGCACAAATCAAATCTGAACAGCATGTTCAGTGCACACTAAACAATGAGAGTATCCCTATAGAAATCACTTCAACACCATGTAATCTCTATAATAGTTTCTCAAAATTTCTTGAGCTCTTTCAAATAAGATATTATTTATAGGCGCGGCTCCAACGGTCGGATCCCTCCTCCAATGGTCATATTTTTCCTTGAATTTCCTAGGGACCTGTACATGTGTCACTCAAACAATGGTTAGTGAGTAACTGAAATCACAACATAATTTTATAATAAAACAAGTGTAAGGAAAAATATGTTTACATAACTAAAATCCAATATTCAGAATATAAGAAAATGAAAGTTCGGAGTCTAACCGAAATTAAATTCGGAGTATATAATACAAGGATATTTAGATTCTGATTTCTAGGAATTCAGAACCTGAACTCTATAGAAATATGGAGTCTAAATTTCATGCAAATTCGGAATTTGGATTCACAAGAATTCAGAACCAGAATGCACAAACTTTGGAGTCAGAGTTCCTGAGAATTCGAAGTTGGAACTCATAAGAGTATAGAGTATGTATTCAGAGAACTCAGAGAAGTTCGTAACCATAATTCATAATCAGAATTCGGAGTCAAAACTCAGAAGAGTTTGTATCCGGAATTCTTAATCATAATTTGGAGTTAGAACATAGAAGATTTCGTATCCAGAATTCGTAATCAGAATTCGTTGTCAGAACATAGAAAGGTTTATATCTTGAATTCGTAATCAGAATTCTGATCCTAAAAAAGAATGCTTCATATCTAGGTAATTATAGGATTCTAAGGTTTTGGTTTCAAACCGAATTTTAAACTTAGAAAAATTATGATATGAACAATGAAGACATTATAAGGATAAATTTCCCTGGGGAAGAAAATTTTCCTTATAGAAGTAAAACATGGGGTAAAAAAAGAATTTTCCTTGAGAAAAGGTGTTTGTGATTTTCAAAACAAGAATGAATGGTAATGTCATAAGGAATCCTTAATGACGTAACAATCTCCCCCAGGTATGAAAGAATGGAAAAGTCATATGGAAAACCTTATTGAATCAACAATCTCCCCCTTTTTGGAAAGCACAAACATCCTTATGAAAAAAGAATATAAGGACTTAGAAAAATAATTTTGTAGACTTTGAAATAAAACATATCTCCCTTTACATGGAAAATGGTGAATATGACTAGCTCCCCTTAGGCTTTGGAACACTAATGATCGTATTATAGATTTCCGGAATCAGATTTTTCATTTGAGTATGGAAATCTTTGTAATGAGAACCCCCCCTATTGATAAACTCTTCATTACTTAGGGATATTTCTTCTTTTACTTAGAATTCTTTTTCCTTCTCCCCCATTGTGATTTTCAAAAAGAGTTTGAGGGAATGGAAAAAAAAATATAGTACCTGAAATATTAGTACAAACATCCAAACAAAAACAAGCAACCACATTTTCATTAAGATATGAAGAATTTGTACAAGGGAAAAAATACAACAAAAGATCAGATTGGTCTATTTTCCTTCCATTTCCTTGGGTATCAACTTCTTCACAATGGTTTTCAACTTTTTTAACTACTTGTGATCTTCCTATGCTTGCTTCTCTAAGGCTTTGATCCTATCATCCTGACCCATCAGAGCCTCTTCCTGAGCCTTCCAAAATTTGTCTTGCTTCATAGCTTTTCTTTAATCTCGATATTGAGATCCCTTTCTCTTTTCTAGCTTTGAGCAACAGAGTTCAGCTTCCCATTCAAATCCTTGACCTCCTGAATCCGAGTATTCTACTCAAGATTTTGCTTTTCCCAAAGATATTGTTTATATCCTTGATTTTTTAGTCTTGAATATCAAAGGTTTCTTTGACATCATATTGAAACTCATCTAGATTTCTTAAATCTTCAACTATTTTCATTGACCAGCTGACCATTTTCTTAAAAGATTTTCTATGGGCATCATTGTAGATAAGGAATTTATTGTGATCAGCCTCAATCTTTATGCACCTATCCATCACCGTGGATACAGAATCCGACTTTTGATTCAAGCTATATTGGGTCATCTGACATCTGAAGTCAATTGTTGGAAAGATCGGAATGGTGTCAACAAGCTTTTTCAGAGATTTAATGACAACATCATATCCTAAAACTGATGACTCTGAATCTGACACTTTTCTTGGTTGTGGTTCTTCCTCTAGCTCGACAAGCTTCCTCTTAGAGGATCCACCAACTTATGTCTTCCTTAAAGAAATTTTGGTTGGTGTGTCAACAACCACCTGTTTTCCCTTGTCGGTTCTTGGAACAGCTTCCTCATATAGAGACTCATGCTAACTTTTAGATAACTAAAACATTTTATCATCATCAATTTTTTATTTCTCGGATCCTACCTCAATATCCTCGGGGTGAATGAAGTGATGATTATAAATCTATTCCTCAGATAATTTTTTCACTTCCTCTTCAGCCTTCTCATCAATTCCAGGGGTAGAAAGATTCGAAGATCCATCTTGAGAAGTCCGAATTGACAATTTTTCGGTGTCACTTTCCTTCTCATGAAAGTCTTTAACATGATTTATCATGTCAGCTGTATCATCACTGCTTTCAGCTTCTTTTACTTCTTCCACAACTTAATTTTCTTTGACAACCTTATCTAGTACTTTTTCTGGAGTCATAAACTTTTTCCCCGGTGTCTTAAGTAATGGTTCTACTAAGAAATATTTCGGAACAATAATTTTCTCGGATGCTATTTCAGTATACATTAGAAGGGATTGAATAATATGAGCCTCATACAATTTCTTCTTAAGTTTCTTCTCTTAGACTTACTTCTCAATCTCTTCAGGAGTCTTCTCTTTTAGAGCCTTGGCCTCAGCAAGATCTAGAATGCATTGTGGATCTCCTTGCTTCTAATTCTTCTTATCCTCCATACATTTGGCAACTACCTCATCCAGATTAGATTTCTGATTCTTGGGATTTGGATGTGTGGTTTGAGATTCTTTAGCTTTAGGGGTTTCATTTTTAGCTTCTACTTCCTTCAATTTTATTTTCTTTACAGCCTTCTTCGACAGTTCAGCCTCATGTCCATTTTTCAGAATGGATTCTGCCTCTTCCATTGGATGATCGTAAAACTCTCACGAATCTTTAGAAAATCCATAATTCATTCGTTTAAAAGTGTCATTACTAACTAATAAAACTTTTCAATTCCTCAGATAGTAACTGCAAGGAATCTTGAAGGACTCCAGTCACCAAACAATCAACATGGAGAGTAGGTTTGGATACATGATTATCTATGCTCTCAGATTCCCATTCTTGATATTCTCTATCGTAATGAGAATATGCTTCATCAGATTGATTTTCCTTAGGTTTACCAAAAAAATCAAGATATACATATCACTTTTCTTAAGAGTTTCCTTGTCACCCTTTCTCGGTATGATAAAACCCAGGACCCATAACTCAAGGATCTGATTGTTATTTGACAAATGAGCAATATTTGTTGTCTTGGCATATGTAAGTCCAAGACATTCCATAGCCTTTACTTTTACAAAACTCCCTTGAACATCTAGTAGCTTGTGGGAGCCAAATTATTCCTCTCCTTTATAGGATAACCCTACCAAGCTAGCGTCTTTGGTGTATGAAAGTGCATATGTTTTTCCATATCTTTTGAAGTAAATTTTTTTTCTGTCATCTTCCTTGAAAAAACAAAATTATTCATAAAATTATATCAGCAGATCCGGATACACTACATCCTGAGCTCCTGGCTTTGATATGGATACACTATGAAATCCATTAAGCTTGATATTCTTGGAGATAATAGAATCATACTTGTTGAATAAGATTGGATGTACCAACCTCTCCCTGTATATTAGCCACTCCGTAATCAGCTTGACAGTAGACATATTTTGAGAAGGAACCTCACCAGACATTCCGAATTGAGCACTTCTGAAATGCTCAGAATGGGATTTTTATGTAGGGAAGGGCTCCGACATTAAAAAGCTTGAAAAACGATGTGGGACAACCATCGGGGTTCCCCTTTTATAGGTGTTGAAACGATGGTTCATCTTCCCATCGCAATCCAATGGATTAGAATTCCTCTAATTAGATCTGACGGTTGAAATAATAGCCGCAAGGAAAATTTGGTAGGATCTGATAATTTAAGGTTTTTAAAGGAAAACATTCAGATTTAAGGAAACTATAATCTAAGAAATTTTAAAAAAAAAAGAAACTACCAGCAAGTAAAAGGTGATTACGAAAACTCAAGAGAGGATCATACCTTTTGGATTGTCAAGAGAATTATATGTATTTAGGAAAATTCTTCTTGAAGGACTTTTGATAAAAAAAAATTGAGTACGAAAAATAATTGAGTACAAATATCTTCATTACAAAAATATTCATTATGAAATATTTTAATACTAAAATCTCATGTACGAAAAAAAAATCATTACGAAAATTTCAAGTATGAAAACATCATTACTAAAATTTCAAGTATGAGAAACTTCATTATGAAAATTTCAAGTATGAAAATTTTCATTATGAAAATTTCAAGTACAGAAAATTTAATTACAAATATTTTAGGTATGAAAATTTTCAATACAAAAATTTCATTTACAAAAAATTTCATTATGTATAAAATATGAAAAACATCATTACAAAAACTATGAAAAACATCATTACGAAAAATATGAAATACTTTTAAGCTAACAAAAAAATTTACTCCCCCTATGAAAAGGAGATTATTACTATAAGGATATTTATTCAACAAGAAATTAATGAGGAATATTACCTTATGGTTATCATTCCTATCTTCTGTTTAATGTATTCAAATCTATCGGAGGGTAAAGATTTTGTAAAAATATAAACTTGTTGGTCTTGCATTATGATAAATTAAAAAATGATATCTCTTTTTATTGTGTGATCCCTAAGAAAGTGATGCTTAATATAGATGTGTTTTCAAGAGAGTGATGTGTAATGTTTTTACTAAGGGAAATGGCACTTATATTATGACACAAAACTTGTGTTTTGGTAAAATTCATACCATAGACTGTGACTGTTTGTTGCATCTACAACACTTGAGCTCAACAACTTTCAGTTGCTACATATTTAGCTTCAGCAGTGGAAAGTTCTACTGAGTTTTGCTTCCTAAATGACCAAGAAACTAATGAATCTCCTATAAAATGAAAAAAATCTAGATGTACTCTTTCTATCAATTCTAGAACCACCAAATTCCGCATCCAAAAAACTTTTTAAAACAAAATCATTTCCAGACGTATAAAAGAGTCTTAAATCCATGGTTCCCTTTAAGTAGTGAAAAATTATTTTTACTGCCTTTAAATGAGATTCCTTGGGATTGGATTGATATCTTGCACATAAGCATACTAAAAACATTAAGTCTGAAAAACTAGCTTTCAAGTAAAGTAAAATTCTTATCATACCTCTAAAAAATGTTTGATCTACTACTTTCCTAGCTTCATCAAGATCAAGTGTGTTTGAGGTATCAATGGGAGTGCTTATACTTTTAGTGTTGTCATATCCATACAATTTAAGAAGATATTTAATATACTTATGTTTGGATATATATATTCCTTCTGGTTTTTGAGAAATTTTTAAATCAAGGAAAAATGTTAACTCAACCATCATTATCATTTCAAACTCATATTTCATTAGATCCACAAAAGAATCTGTTAAAGATTGATGAGTTGAACCAAATATAATGGCATCAATAAAAATTTGAACAATCAAAACATTTTTCTTATATTTTGTTATAAAAATGGTTGGATCTGCATTTCCCTTAACATAACTATTTTGAAGAAAAAATTTTGTAAGTCTATAATACGAAGCTCGAGGGGCTTGCTTAAGTCCACACAATGCTTTGGTAAGTCTAAAAACATGATCAGGATGTTTTGTATCTTCAAAACCAGGTGGTTATTCCATAAAGACTTCCTCTTGAACATAACCATTAAGGAAATATCATTCCACATCCATTTGAAAAAGTTTGAAATAGAAGAATGATGTAGAGTCAAGTAAAATAAAAATAGATTCAAGTCTAGCTACTAGAGCATAGGTTTCTTCATAGTGTATTCCTTCTTGTTGATTATAGCCTTCAGCAACCAATCTAACATTATTTCTTACAATGATTCCATTTTCAACACACTTATTTCTGAAGACCCATTTTACTCCAATAACAGAATTTTCATTAGGTTTTCAACCAAGGTCCAGACATTATTCCTTTAGAATTCATTTAGTTCTTCTTTCATGGCTTTAATACAATCATCATCACCTAAAGCCTCATCAGTGCTTTTTGGTTCTAATTGGGAAAGAAATGCAAGATGTTCTACTTTATTTATTAAGAAACTTCTAGTCCTTATAAGTTAATTCACATCACCAATGATGCTATCACTAGGATGATTCTTTAGAAACAACTGATTTGGGTTTCGTTAAACTTGTTCATCAACATAGGGTAGAAAATATTCTATGGTAAATGTTTCAGTAGTATCTTCTTGGATATTTTCCTTATCAGAAGGATCCACTAACATAGGTTGATAATCAGTTTTTGAAAACACATCTAAAGATGTAGGTTGGGTTTGTTTAAAAAAAGGATCAGTTTCATCAAATTTTACATGTACTATCTCATCAACAGTACAAGTGTTTTTATTGAAAACTCTATATGCCTTAGAAGTTGAGGAGTCGCCTAAGAAAATTCCTTCATCAGATTATGGTGACAATTTAGGTATATTATATTTAGTATTCAGAATGAATACCTTGCAACCAAAAACCTAAAAGTAGGAAAGTCTAGGTTTTCTACAATTCCATAACTCATAAGGAGTTTTATTAAGAAAGGTCTGATCAAAACATGATTTATAGTATAACAAGCATTACTTATAGCTTCATCCCAAAAAATTTTGGTTATAGAATATTCACTCAACATGGTTCTTGTTATCTCTTGAATAATTCTATTTATTCTTTTAATAACACCATTTTGTTGTGGTGTTCTGGGTGTTGAGAAGTTATGAGTAATACCTTTTCTACTACAAAAAGTTTCAAAATATGAATTTTGAAATTCTCCACCATGATCACTATGAATAGTTTTCAATGGAAGATTTTTATCATTTTTAACTTGGGCTCTAAAACTTTTTAAATAAGACAAAACTTCTGACTTCTTTGCTAGAAAAAAGACCCATGTAAATCTAGTGTAATCATCAACTAAAATAAATGCATAGTACTTGCCCTCAATGCTTCCATTTTGTGTAGGACCAAAGAGATCCATATGCACTAATTGTAATGCATTTGTAGTTGAGATTTCACCTACTGATTTAAAACTTGATTTATGTTTCATTCCATATTGACAAGGGTCAAAAACTTTTGAAGAATCAAATCTAAGCTCTGGTATATCATTAACTAATATTCTCTTAGAAAGTTTTCATATGTTTCTAAGGTTATAGTGTCCTAACCTTCTATGCCATAACCAAGAATGATCTTCCATTGCACTAAGGAAAGGTAGATCTTGGCTCCTAAGGTCTTCTAATTTTAGTGTGTAAACATTCTCTTCCCTACGGGCAGAAAGAATAAAATCTTCCTTGAAATTGTGTACTAAGAACTTTTCATTCCTAAAATTTATGAGGTAACCATCATCACATAATTGGATTATACTAATGAGGTTGTACTTAAGACCCTTAACAAATAAAACATTTGAAATCATTGTTTTTCCAAGAAGAACGATGTTACCTATACCAATAATTTCTCCCTAAGAAATATCTCTGAAAGTTACTTTTCCTTCTTTTGTCTTGATAATATTTTCAAAATGGTTCTTATTACCAATCATATGCTGGGAACATTCACTATCCATTTACCAAGTATTTCTATTGGTACCTTCTTTATTTTCCTGAAAATAAGAAAAAATTAGGTTTTTGGAATCTAAACTTTCTTGGATCTGGAAATCTCAGAAAGAAAAATTTTGGTCACCCACATCTTTTTAGAAAATAAGATTTATGAAATCCTAAATACTCACCTTTTTAAAGGAATAATTCGTTTCCCGATGTCCACCACACTGACACTTAGTGAAAAAAGGGCCACATTGAGGAACAAAATAATTGTTACTAAAAATCGGTTTAGAACCAGTATAACCAAAACCAGAACTATTACATAGAGGTCGGATTTGAGAATACATTTTATCAAAATTTTCCTTACCTAAGGTAAACTTTGAAAAACACTTCCTCAAGAAAAATATTTTGTATTTGAGTTTGAGAACCATGTTCTTGGCTTCAAAAAAATTTGATTTTGAACTAGAGCTATGCTCGAAAAAAATTTCTTAGAAATTATGTTTTATAGTTCTTTAGAAGGTTTATTCTTCTTAGAATTTACTTCCTCAATATTTTTTGAAATACTTTCAAAATAAACATTTTTATTATCATGATCTTTAGAAAGATCTGATATTTCTTTAGTAAGAATAGTATTCCCAGATTTTTCCATATCTTGTTTTTTCATGGGTTTTGAGATCTCAATCTCAAGAGGTTTGGAAAACCTAGAAACTTTTTCATAGGATGGTAAAGTATCATCTTCATCAGATGAAGATTCTTCATCAAGAGAGTTATAATATTTATCATTACAATAATTTTCATTGAAAGAAACATTGGTAATTGATTTTGAATTGTGTACCTTAGCCATTAAAAAATGATTGTCAATAGGTAGTGTAGCTATTAAACCAATATTATTCTATCAAGAAGATTCATAATCTGAAGATTCATCTAAAGAGTCACCACCACTGGCACTCCAGGTTTCATTATCTTTCAAGACATTATTAGCTTTATCCTTGTAGTACTTCTTCCTATTTCTCTCATAATGCTTTTCCTTTCCATATTTTCTCTTGAGCATTGGACAATCAGGTCTTATATGTCCAGCTTTCTTGCTTTCATAATACGTAACTTCTGAATCATTCTTATATTTCATTTATTTTTTCTTATATCTTGATTTAATGTTCCTCTATCTAGTTGTCTTGTTCATCCTTTGAGCAAGATTTTTTAATTCATTTTCTGAAGATTCACTTCCACTAGATTCATATTGGATAACAACTTTCTTAGATTTGGATCTAGAAACTCTCTCAGGAGTCTTGCCTTTCATATTATTAAAATTTGTAGTAAAAGAAACACTTCCATTCTCATTCTTCTTCTTAATGTTATCAGCATCTTTCTTTATTCTAGTCTCATGTTCAAGAAGAGTTCTAAACAACTCATCAAGAGTAATTTGAGTAAACTTTTTGTTCTCATCAGTAGAAGTCCTCTTGGATTACCACTCATTCGGCATGATTTCTATGATCTTATTAACAAGAGATTCATCATATAATCCTTTCTTACCCATGGATTGTAAACTATTCAAAATAGTCATGAATATTTGTTGCACCTTATATATGGATTCTCTATAAGGAAAGAAAAAACCTTGATATTCATCTCTAAGAATGGATCTTCTTATTTCAATGACTTTGGAAGATCCAAATTGAGTAACTTAAAGTTTCTTCCAAATACAATTTGCTGCTTCACAAGATGAAATTTGGATATATATATTTCTAGTAATTGAACAAATAAAAGTATTGTGTGCCTTATAATTTAGTTGATATTCATGCTTTTCTTGATTTGTGAAGGTACTAACTTCTTTGTCAGAGATTTTATATCCTATAGTAAGAATAACAAAATTATCAGCACGAGTATTGATAATGAAAGTATTCATATGATATCTCCAATATTCATAATCATTTCTATCAATGATAGGTGGTCAAGTTGGATTAAGATTGTCAATGGAACCAACATTGATTCCTGCCATATTATGGAAAAATCATTCCACACAAACTTAGTAGTAATAAAATTTTGTAAACAAGGATAATATTCTTATGTAAGGAAAATATAGAACAAGAGTATCACTAAGAGAAAAAATGAATCCGAACATTATGAGTCTGAAAACCTGAATCTGAAAAATACTAAGAAGAAGAATTATCTTCTAAATCTAATTGTGAGATTATTTCAGATTGAACCAATCCTCTGATACCAATTTTTGAGATGGTATGTGAGTATAATATACTCTATAATACAAAATGTGGGATCGAAATAAAAGAGATACTGACTAAAGTATCTAATGATGCTTAAAATACAAGAGGGGGTGAATTGTATACTTTTAAAAATTCCTTTGGAACTTTTAAATATGGTTATGTTTAATAAGGTTAAACAAGATAATTCACAAAACCTGTAAGTTATACACACTTTCTTGATTCTGGAAATATGATTTCGATAATTCAATTCCAGAAAATTAATTCCAGAAATGAATCTTAATGAATTTTTGTAATGATGAAGATTCTACCTTAAATAGTATAAAATATAACTAAATCATATTACAAGTATAAAGAATTATAAGAATGTTATACTTTCCTAAACAATACAAATGCAGTGGAAAAACTTTCAACAAAACAAGTAACAAGTAGTAAATCTTTTAACCCAAAGATAATGGTATCCAACAACCTTTGACAAAGGTCTCTTGATTTATACTTTCAAGAAATTCTGTCTTACCCACAGCAGTGTATGCCCTCTATACGATGATCGGAGTCTGTCTTGTTATCCCCATAATCCCTCAACTTCAAGGTAGTCAGCACCTCTGTCTTCCTCAACAAGGAATCCCTCACCTTCAAGGTAGTTGGAACCTCTTTCTTCCTATCCCCAGAAGCCCTCGATTGTACAGAGAAACAATCAGAATCGCACAAAGAAAATATGAACAAAAAGTACATTACGCACTAAGAAATGAGAGTATCTCCCTAGAAATCACTTCAAAATCTTTTAATCTCTAGAACAATTTCTCAAAAGTTCTGAGCTCTTTCAAATTAGCTCCTATTTATAGGAACGGCTACAACGGTCGGCTCCCTCCTCTAACGGTCATTTTTTTCCTTGAATTTCAGAGGGAGCTGTACACATGTCACTCAAACAATGTTTAGTTAGATGAAAGAATGAAATCATTTTACAATACAACAAGTTTAAGAAAAAATATGTTTACATAACTAAAATCCAATACTCGAAATTTAAGTAAATGAATGTTCAGAGTCTAACCAAAATTGAATTCGGAGTCTATAATAAAAGGATATTCAGATTCTTTTTTCTAGGAATTCGGAACCTGAATTCTATAGAATTCCAGAGTCTGAATTTCAAGGAAATTCAGAATCTGGATTCACAGGAATTCGGAACCAGAACTCACAAAGTTCGGAGTCAGAGTTCATGAGAATTCTGAGTCGGAACTCATAAGAGTTCGGAGTCTGTATTCAGAGAGCTTGGAGTCAGTGCTCGGAGAAGTTCATAACCAGAATTCATAATCAAAATTCGGAGTCAGAACTCAGAAGAGTCCATATCCAGAATTCGTAATTAGAATTCGGAGTCAGAACTCAGAAGAGTTCGTATCCAGAATTTGAAATCAGAATTCGGATTCAGAACTCAGAAGAGTTCGTATCGTGAATTTGTCATCAGAATTTGGATCCTAAAACAGAATGCTTCATATCTAAGTAATTATTGGATTCCAAGTTTTTGGTTTCAAACGAAATTTTAAACTTAGAAAAATTATGATATGAACAATGAAAACAGGATAAGGATAAATATCCTTGGGGAAGAAAATTTTCCTTATAGAATTAAAACATGGGGTAAAAAGGATTTTTCTTGAGATAAGGTGTTTTTTATTTTCAAAACAATAATGAATGATAAAGTCATAAAGAAACCATAATGACTTAACAATATCCCCCAAGTATGAAGGAATGGGAAAGTCGTAAGGAAACCCTTATTGACTCAACAATACAGTCAATGACCAATTGAATATAATGTAACGACCCGAAATTTTGAATAAATCTTGTTTCCTAATTTTGTGTGTTATTTTATTTTTTCATACTCAACAAAACTGTTTAATTTGATAACATGAGTATAATTAAAATGAGACTGTTGGGTTTTGACTATTATATGACCGTTAGTCAGTATGACCGTTGAAAACTGAATGTTTCAAGTGACCTTGGTTAATTAATATAGATTCGATGGCCTCATCCAGTAGTCTCAGGCCAATCGAATCCCATCTAATGGAACTTGGAAAGGAGGTAGCACCACATGGCTTTTCTCTAGACCAAACCCAAGATGAACTTCATCGTGTAAATCTAGAATAGAATCTCCTTTGCAAGAAGTTCAAACTGATAGAAATTACTACTCGTGCGATGTTGGTCGAGCCTCCCTCAGATTCCCTTCACCTTAGCACACCATACACTTAGGTCCTATGCTGGTGTGATAAGGATTTATGTAAGGATACCGTAACTCCATTGTGTAATCCTTTGTTTTAAATAAAAATTATGATGATGTTTATAAATTTTCAAATAATCGGATAAATATAGTATGCATATTTTTGATGAATTTTTAGAAAAAGGATATTTTAAAAATGTTTATGTAAACCTTAAATAATTAAAAATGTGTAATGATTTTCAAAAAATATTCTTCTACAATTATGTTTAGTACGAAATTGAGAGTCTAATAAGATCGAAATAATTTTTGATGAATAGTAAATTATTAATAGTGATTTTATGCTTAGGATTAGTAATATGACCAAATAGATTAGTAATCTCACATAAAGAAAGTATTAATATAATCTAGGCACTTTGATTAAGTAATGTGATTCAATTAAATGGTTAAATAACAGTTTCATAAATTATTAGTCAAGTATTAGTTTTTTCGGGTGAATAGTGTTTTTTAATTTAAAATTAAATTAAAAATATTTAGAAAATTATTTTTATAAAATGGATTTCATTTTTGAACTCAGACCATCGATATTATGTTAAGGTAATTTTTAGGGATTTTTCTGAGAAAAATGAATTTTTTGATGAATAGTGAAAATACAGTTTTAGGGTTTCGGTATGTTTAATGACATCATAACTGTGTCATGATGATGTCATGAGATATTTTAAGGGTTGTCCGACCAAAGGTGATGAATTATTGTATGGGGGTACCCATGTGGCCAATACCATGGTAAAATACCATGGGCAAGCCCATGGTTTTGCCAAAACCACCAATAAGGTGTCCCTTGGTCATTAATGTCGTGTCCCCTCACTTTCCCTATAAATACCAAGACATCCTCTCATCCATTCGACTCCCAACTCTCCCCCAACTAATATATGGTATAATTACCTCCCATGGAGTCCTCCCAATGTGCCGCCAAGCCTTCAAGGTCCCAACCTTTGAGTTTTAAGAGTTACGTTTTAAGGTAAGGGATCCGACCTCTCTCTTTCTTTTCAAAGTAATCTCTTTTATGTCATTTATTTTATGCTCCATGACCTTATGGTAAAGTATGTTATTTTATGTTAATCTTACTTACCTTTTCATGTTCATATGATTAGATACCCCCTCTTTATCTCATCATTTCATTTAATAATGTTAAAGTAGCGTCGTTAGGCTGCAGAATTTTTAAGGGATTCTTTCACCTTTCTCATTTTTTCAAAGTTCTACTTTCATGTCATGCCTTTAAAGTTCCTTATTATTATGTTTTGTTATGATATCTATATCTATAATACTGATATTTTATGTTCACATGATGAGATACCCTATTTGATCTCGTCAATTCTCTTTTGAATTTTTAAGTGATGTCGTTAGGCTTCCGAATTTTCATAAGAGAAATCTTATTTTTGTCTTCCTTCCATGTTTTTTTTATTTCATATGCTATGTCTTTTAAATTTCATTACCATGTTATTATATCCTTTGTATTCTATCCCTGCTGTTTTATGGAACATTTCTGAGTGGGTGACCCATGTCCCCTCTCTTTTCAATGTTTTCTAAAACCTCGTAACATAGCCGTTATGCCGCAGAATTTCCATCTCAAAATGTCTCTCTCTTATTCTCAAATTCATTTATTTTATTAAGTTAATACTCAAAGATCTTTCTTCTAAATGGTTATTCACATATATACAATAATTTTCTTTTTTAAATTCTGGTATTTACATACATGAGACCCGCTTTCCCTTTCCGTGAGTTTAAAGTGACATAAAGATCATGTCTTTAAAGCAGTTTTTAAAACGTTATGATTATGAAATGAAACCCATTTCTTTTATGATATATGGGTTGTTTATGAAATGATTGATGATGATATATGTAGCTCACATGATAATAAAGGAAAATTTAAGGGTGCACCCTGATAGCGCTCCAATGCATTGGGTAAAGACTTAATCTCTAGAGATGACCTTTTAGACTGATACCTTGGCGAATAACCTTGGTAATTTTTATTAACACCTTGGGGATGGACCTTGGTGAACTGGAAATGATTGTATTTGTTAAATGTTGTAGCCAGATATTCAAGTTATGAAATACATTATTTTTATTATGATATGCCTCATGGTTTCATTCTCATCCCTTAATGTTATTTTCATGACTTTATTGATGTATCTCAAGTTCACATATTAAATGTTTCCCTTGTTTCCCTTACTGGGCCTTCTGCTCACCCTTTCTTTTGATGTATGTACCCAGGTTATGAGATGCAGTAATGAACCTAAGATGAACATAAGGAGAAGCCTTTCAAGTGTTTAAGAATAATTTTTTTTTGTTTTATGTATTAAGTTCTTGGTTTCCAAGACACTAAACCTTAAAGATCCTCAGTTTTGTATAATGTAATGAAAGTATATGTGACAAAAAAGAAGGATTCTATAGTTGGTATAAAAGGATGGTTTATTTATTTATGGAAATTAGGATATGAAAACTTTTATAATAACCCTATAGAAAATTTTAAATATATGAAATCTTCCTGGTATTTTGGAAAGTATTGAGTAAGGGATTTTCAAGCAAATACATCCCTGTCTGGATATGAGCAGGTAGAGGTGGCTCTGCACTCTTGGTTACGACACTCCCGGGGGATATGCTTTGGAAAATTCATAAGCTTATTATGAACCATTATTAAAGGATCAAAGATGAAATAAAATAAAGATTCCCATAAGAATATATGATCATGGATAACCTAGATTGGAACCTAGGGAATCACAAGTTAGGGTATACGTTTCTTCTACAAGTTATCCTTCTATTCTTTAAGTTCCTTTTCATGATTATTGGATAAGTATTTAAGCCCCTAATTATACTTTCTTTTCTTATTTAACGGAGGGAAATAGAAGAACATGTCCCAACAACCAATGTGATAGGAAATGTGACGATTTCCGTATTAATATGACAGAGATGATTAGGGGATTAAAAGATTATTATTATTTTGGAAGACGTTCACTATTTTGGGAACCCTATTCGATCGAGGTAAATAGATTACTACGGTATTTTCTTTGAGGAGTAAAGGTTGACTTATATTTTGAAGAATCTATGATTTTAAGGTGGACTTATAGTAATTTAGGTTACATATAGAAATGATTAACCTATCTTGGGTAAAATATGTTTAGGTTAGCTACTTTTTTTTGTAAGATGTTATGAGTGGTTGATGTTGTTTGAAGATGAACGATAAATTCTATCTTGGAAGACTATGTTATGAGATCATTCTTATAATTGGGTTGCAATCTTAGTTTGGTTTATTTTGAGGAATTTTAAGGACAGTTTTTTATGGAATGGTCTACGATGAACGTCGGGTAGTACCATGGAACTTAGAAGATTTAAAAGTAGTTTCCCTTTCTATGGGATTCTTTCTTTTTGAAGAGTTGTTTTATCTTACCATTTCTGTTTTTTAAAATAATTTTTAAAGATAAGAGAAATTGATAGTTAATATTTTGTGGATTACGTGACTCTCAAGAAGATGATTCTTGTGTTTTGATGAGACCAAGATTTTTTGAATTCTCATCGTTTGGAGAAAAGATTGGTTTTGGTAGAAACTTATTAAAGGATAAAACTCTACTTGAAGATAGGTATATTTCATTATGTTTTTATTCTATGTAGTAAATGAATTCCTCAAAATTATTAAAAGGAACGTAAAACAAAAACGTTGTCGGTTTAATATTCCTACTAGGTAATCAAATACCGTTTACACACAAATGGGAGATTGAAGTTACCTATGGATTTTGTTAAATAGTGTTTTATTTATTATCAACAATTAGTTATGTCAATGTATAAATATAGAGATAATATAAGGGAAAATTAGAATGATTGGTTTCCATGAAGTAAAGAGATTAATACTTGTTTTTTTTGTTTGAAGATATATGTATATAATGAAGATCCACTTAGATAATATTATTTAGAAAATTTATTGATGTGGTAGGTGATAATTTTTTTGGTGATTAATTTAGAACTATTATTGAGAATATTTGATATTAAAATGTGAGGAATAAATTAAGATGTTTCAAGCTACATGAAAGTTCTCATATTGAGATATCATTTTTTAAAAATGATTTGAAATTATGTTTTAAAACACTAAAAATATTCATATAAATTTTATAAAGTAATTTAATGTGTTATGAGATGATTTAGAATTTTTTTTTAATTTATTTGGAGTTACATAGATATGATTGTAAGTGTTCTAATAAGTATGGAATTTATATGTGTGATTTACTCTAGAATTTTTCATATTTGTTATGAATTAATTAGAAATAAAACAATTGTGTCCGATAATACCCAAAATACATAGATCTATGAAAGATTAATCTCGTATTTACAATAAATGTGTGTGATTAAACATCCATAAGTGGAATAAATTATATATAAAAACATTAAATAGGAACTTTTTAAGAATGATTTAGAGCTATGTGGATTGAATTTAAAGATCTAAAGGCTTCTTTAGATTAATCATCCACTATAGAAAACTAACATGAAGGTACGTAAGAATAATTCTAGAAGAATAAAGTATATGAAATAAAAACTCTTGAATAGAAAATATATTATGAGATTAATTTTTTCTATAAATTGTGATTTATCAAATTAATTTGGAGGATACATGACATTAACTTTGTCACTATGTTAGATTCATTTAATTTTTTCGAAGCATTTACCAAAATTTTGATGGAATTATGAAAGAATAATCTTTGATATTTCTAGAAAAAATTTCCTAAGGATATATTTGGAAGGGTAATTTGAGGATGATATTTTGTTAATTTAAATAAATTATTAATATTGAAATATTATAAGAAATATACCATTAGATGTTAATCCATTATTTCATGGATTTAACATTTTGTAAAGAGATTGTGATATAATTAAAATTTATATAAGAATATTTCCATCATGTGAATAATGATCATGAAACAATTAAATATATGAATTATTGAGTATGTTGAGTTTTTTTCATTGGTTATATTAGTATAGAAATATCCACCCCATAGTATGCGATAAAGAATGATTTTTGGATGGCTCTATGATACAATTGGAATCCATGAATGTTATGTCAAATGATGCTTTAATATAGATCAATAGATTACACAAAATTTAGCATACCACACGAAAAACATGTTTTTCCAAATACAATTTATAATTAACTCATGACATGAGATAATTGGTTGTATGACTGCTATATATGCACTTTATATATACACACTTTTAATGAACTCTTCGATTATGATATTTTTTATTGGAAAATTTAATGGAAAAAAATATGATGTTTTTTATGAACTTAATAATGAAAATTGAGGACATATCTGACTAATAATTATAGTAATAAAAATATAAATTTTCGAAAACATTTATGGATATCAAAGTTAAATCAATTATTGGGAAATATTCATGGACAATTTAAATGTGTTAACCATGGATAATTATTGAAATTTAGGGAATAATATTTTGAGATAATTGATAAAAAATTATGTGATTAGTTATTATTTTTTATGGATTTAGGATTTTGTAGAGAAATCCCACATGATTAATTATTTATTAAAGATAATGGGAAACAAAATTGTATAATTTATTGAGATATTGAGTATATAAATAAATTAGAAGAGGATGATTGATTTTTAATAAATTGGTAGTTATATTTATAAAGATCCTTAGTATAAATGAAATGGTGATAAGAGATAATGATTCACTACCTTAAAAAATTATGATAGTTTAAGAAAGATAAATTAGGGATGAGAAGACCAGCATATTATTCCCTTATATTGTAAAGACTGATGAATATAAAGAAGAATATATTAGTGGAAGTATGTCCTTGATACTATCTATACATATTCTTTATATCGATTATCTTAAAGAAGAAAAATAAAATTATGGTAAAACCATCACAATAACACAATTTTATTATACTCTGGTCATTAAAGATTTTAAGTGAAGGAGGAATAAGAAAACATAAATAAACTATCTATTTACATGTAGTGATCATTCTAAAACTAATATGAAGTGACTGATGTTCATTCTACTATAATACATTATCTATTAGTAGTTGAAGTCATTTATTACTTATGAATATCTATATTTGCATCTTGAGAAGTGTTGATAATTAAATTAGATATTATTCATTAGTACAGTTGAGAAGACCTTTTTAAACATATGATAATCAGTATAAATAACCATTTATGAGATATTTAAATTTATAGGGATATCGACTTAGGGTTAAGGATGAAAACTACCCTACCTATACTCACTTTATAATATTATTGGATATAACTATCTTATAATCGACCTGAATACATCAGTGACACAGTCACCTACCTTGGGGAAATACTTTTAGAAATATAATGTGAAGGTTTTCTTATTTATTTACTATTTTTTATATAAATATTTTGTGTTTAGAATTAATAATAAGATATATTAGCCCTCATATATTAATATGTTTAAATATTAAGAGTTTAATTGGACAAAAAATTAGTAAAATTGGATTAAACCAGTTCACCCCCCCCCCAACTCCCTCTATGTGACTACACAAATCATCAGCCACTAAAAAGGAAAAAAATATAATCCCTAAAGAAAAAATTGTCTCAACTGTAAAGATTCATCCTGGATTAAGAATATACCCACTCGTTGGTATGTCATGTGATCTAAGAAGTAAACCAAGGGTGAAAAAGGAACCCCACATGTAAAGGGATAGATCATAGACATAACATGGGGTGGAGATTCAAGAAAACCTATGATAGAACCATATGGGTTCTAATGATATAGTATCTATCACCACACATAAAACATTGTGCTACACATTAAGAGAAACCAGCATGTTCCAAACATTATAAATTAGTTCCACATACCATGTGAAAATAAATGGATGACATCTAATAAGTTTTTTTAAAGCCTAAAATTCCAAATCTAATTAAATAAATTTACAATTCCTTGATCATTTATAATAGCCAAAAAAGCCCATACCTTTACCCACCATAATCCCACTCAACCAACACACTTAAAGAAATGAAATTTTACCTATAAATCATGATAATCATGATTTTTTATAATATAAACCATCATCTATTATGTAATGGAAAGAACTAGTATGTCATTTCCCCTTAAGTCTTAAAAACTCATCCTATAACACCTCACAGTTTTATTATATGATTACATATAAATTATTTTATGTGTACAATAGCTTTATCCACACCCAACATCAAACTAAAATGAAAATGTGATATTTTTATACCATTAAAACCTATTTAATGAATTATAAGGACTTAATATGAGTAATTTATTTAAAAAATATTTATTCAAATAAAATCATAGCCATTTTTAATATAAATGAAATTCAATTTGTATAACTATAACTACTAAGAAAATAATTTTATGCTTAAAAATATATTTTCTAAAATTGGTGATTTATTTCAAGATACAATGCATATTTTTATTATATAATAATAAAATATATTTATAATGTGAATAATATATTACCAATAAATTTATTAGTAATATATAGGAGTACATAATAATTAATAGTTAACATTTTAAGAAGTTATTTTCCAATATAAAAAGTTTGCCTCTATATTTTGGTATTTTATTTAAATATTGAATTATAATATTTTAAATTTTTTATTTTAAAAAAGTAATATCATTTTTTTATTATTTATAATAAAATAATATTAAGATGGTTTTTGAGGAATTTTTTAACGCGAAGATTTGTAAGTGAATAGTGAAAAATATAGTTTTTACAAATAATATGACTTATATAAAATTATTAGTATATAAGAATGAATTTTAAATTCAAGAAATATTTTTCATAGACAAATCAGGTATTTTATTTTTGATTTTATAATTTTAAAAAAACTTGTTTTAATTGAAACACCCATACTTTATATTTTTAAACATAAGTAACATTTCCTCAAAATTGTTTTTGATACACAATATATTTTCAATTTAAAATTAATTATTATCACTTTTATAAATTAAAACTAATTAAATTTTTTTAAAATTTATAATTATTGGGTTCAAATTATCTAATTCTGAATACTTCATTTTTAGGCATAAAGATTAAGTTACCTTATGTAAAAACCAGTTACCACGATAAAAGGTAAAGTAGAAAAATTAATACTTCAAGTGGTGGAGGGATTGAAAAAAATATATAAATGGGTATATAATTGAGTTTATGAGGTTTTTATTGACCTTATATATTCCTAAATCTATTATTTCTCAATTTTTTATCAAAATTACATGTTTGAAAAGTGCTCATATTATATAAAGTAAAGATATTTACAAAAATGCCATTCTCCTCGCTAATAAGAGGGTTTTGTCACTACCCCTTAAAGGAAATCATGAAACCTGGTTGTTACCCTAAAACCCTAAATTTTTCGATTCACCTATAATAATATTTCACTCACTTGAGCTTCTAGTCACAATATATTATCCTACATAATCAATTTCCAAGGGATTTTTCAAGGAAATTTCAAAGTTCTCAACATGAGAAATATTTTTTATTTGACTTATTTATTTTATATTATTATTTTACAATTTTAATTTTAGAATAAATATATAACTAAATAATTATTTTCTTTATACTTAATTTTATTATACTATGACAATAATAATTGATCACCTGATCCTTTTTCTATTAATAATAATGAAACATTTATTTGTGTGTTGTGCAGACTACCACCTCCACAACACGAAGTGTTTTGTTTTCCATAAAACCCTTAATAAGATTGTATAAAATGGAAATTTAATTAATAATTATTAAATTTATATCTTTTTATTATTTTTAAATAATAAAAGATATTAATATTTTTTCTCGTTTTGTAGAAAATGAAACTGCCAACCATGAGTATGTTTGGACTACCACCACTATGGAACTATCGAGTTTCTTTTTTATTTTCATCACCTCTTTACATGGATGGCCAATATAATAGTTTTATGTAAAAATATGTTTTTATGATATCATTAAGGTTATATTATGATAGTTTTTTGAACCTATTAATGATAAGAATAGTAAATGATTTTTTTTGATCCAATTATTGAAAACAAGTAAACTAATAAGAAATTGATATATTCTTTCTAAAAAATAATGTTATAAAAATTATATTCTATTTATTATTAATTCATATTTTTATATATAATGGTAATAAACAGTATATAATATCATTATGATTTTTTAATGATATTACAACTAAAACAATTTATTATCATTTATCAATCATGGTAGGTTCATGTTTGGGTTAGTTTAACCACCTACTTCAACAATAATATTAATTTATATCATGTATTAAAATGATAAATAATTTAATAGTATAATATTATACAAATGTTTTAATAATTTTTTTGGTATTGTTAATTTCATATAAATGTTTTACTCATTTATTATAGATTCATTATTCATTCATTCAGAATAATTGAAACATGACCATCGTTGATTTCATATTCATTGTTTATAACCAAAAATAACATTGAATGAAATTATACCTTTATAACTATCATGTAAATTATTTACCAGTAATTTCATTTATCTTGGAATGATAAACATTTTAATAATAATAAATACTAACATAATTTTAATGAAACTAGTTCAAAGTGATAAATATTACTTACATCTAGCGATAAAAATATGTTCAAACAAACTAACATTTATATGTAAAGAATGGTAATAAGAATTTATTATAAATGGTTAGAGTTATGAATAAGTTTTTTGAGTATTTATTTAATTAATTTTGATTAATAATCCAAGATTTTTTGTGTAAGTACATAATGAGTTAGGACCTAGGTAAGGGTTTTCATCCCAAATTCCTCTCTTTAAGACATATTTGGTATTATGAACCTAATTTCATTTATGTGTTTTATATAATTATAATTTGATATATCATGTCATTAATTATCATTTAATAATGTTATTTGATGTTATATTACAATACCTCTCTTTTATTGGGTTTTTATGAATGCATTACTCAGTTCTCAAGGGTTTTCTTGGTCTCAATTATGATTCATTGAGAAAAGTTACATATTATGCATCATGATTACTTTACATGGTTTTATATTTATTAACTATAAAATTGATTTATATATACATTATTTCCTTTTAATTAACGGAATAAATTAATCTCAATCAATTTCTTTTATTCAAATGTCTTTGGAGTCAAGTGTAACCCCAGTTGTAATAATTTTTGGTAACTCAATTTTCATTCATTTAGTGATGATCATTCACTTGAAATTGTTTCATGTAATTTTGGGAAAATATAGCCTTTGATTTTTTTTATTATCTACTTTTTTACATTTAAAAAAAATAAACCTATTTTAAATATTTTCCATGCTTTGTGAAGTTTTTTTCCATAAGGTAGATTGATTACTCAAATATACTTTCATTGAGTTATAATGTTTCATTTTTAACTTTTATTTTCCATGATCTATTCTCCCACCCTAATATTTTATTTTATTGTATTTTCTCTACCTCTATGGATAAAAATATATTTTTATATATAATAAATTATTGTGACTCCTTTTACAATGATATTATTGAACAAATGTGTTTTTAAAATAATAAAAATGGTTTTTTCTTTCAATTTTATATATTTTTCCTTACTCATCTATTTTCTATAAGATATGATTTAATTCCTTTAATGGATCTTTTATTAGATATTTTTTTAAAATTAAATATTGTTAAAAAAATTAACATTTTCTTTTAAAAAATTTCCGTTGAAATAAACATGTAAATTCTTATTTTACCTCAATGTTGAAAATGTTTTTTAAGATATCTTTTAATTTTTTTTATTCTATTTACCTTATCATTTTCAAAAGGTTATAACATTTGGGTTTTATGTTTATTTAATTAGCCTATTATATATATATATATATTATCCTTTGGGAAATTTAATTTATGGTATTAAAAATATTACTGATACCTTATTTGATAATACCATTCAAAGAATTCTTTTTTGTGAGGGTTTTTTAATTTATGTCAACACCCTTATATGTTTCCATTTCTTAACTAGGGTTATGTTTTTTTGAAATAATCCAACTTATTCCTATAGATATCTTAAGAAAAAAATGTATAGTATTTACTTCTCCATATATTAATTTCCTTATATAGTGTGAATATTTCCTTTTATATAATTTAGATTTAGTGATTTTTACCTAGAAAGAATATTATTCTATTTACATAGTGAAAATTATTATTGTTTCATATGTTTTTATTCCAATAAAGATAATTTTTGGTAATTTAATGATGTGTTTTCTAACCATTATCCTTATTCCACAGGGTGGATTTTTATCATGTTATCTCTTTGATTTTCATAGGGAAAAGTATTGGAATTTTTTATGGTTATTGATTGCTAACATAAGATGATCATGTATTGATAATATGTATTCTTTATTGTATGGATAGTTATGTTTTTATTCAGACCAAGTTTCCTTAGATAATGTAATGAAATGTATTTTTTATTCTTCAGGTGAATGAATTTGACTTAAATATGTGAATTTTGTGGCCCAAAATTATATAGCATATTGGTGTATTGATAGGTCTCATGATACAAAAAAGGTTCAGTTTTGTTATATACCTTTTCCTATAATTTTATAATGTCATTCCATAAGGCACTGACAACATGTTTACAGTGATAGATATTATACAGTCCATCATTATGAGATCATAAATTATTTATATCCATTTTTTATATAATGTTTATAGAACGCTCTCAATTTTAGTTGATTATGACATTTTTCATATTATTTAATCCTTCCATATTTTTTATTACATTATTATGTTTTTAATAAATTTAGGTATATATTTCCATTACTGTGCATTTAATCTCACCCTTTTATTATGTTTCTTTTCCATAGGTTCTGACGAAATGGTGTACATGTGACATGTTGATAAAGATAACATGTGTGCAAGAATTTATAGGGGATGTTAAAGAATATTTATGGATTAATTATATTCATTTATATTTTGTAAATATGTATTTTTAATACAAGGAACAAGGGATTTGATTGTTATTTTTTTGTCCTAACTTTATAAATCTCTAAACCAAAATGTGGGTGAGAATGTATGTAATGGAATAGTTTATTTATGTCATATAGTTATGAAATAGTCATGTGTGGGAGTTTATAGTTGGTATCAAAGGTAGTACATAAGGTATGTGTTTATGGAATTGAATTTTGAAGTATGAGTCTAGGGAATCACATAGCCTCATCCAAGATTCATGTTACACCTCTACTATGTTACGGTAAGTTACTAATTCAATGGTTTCATTCAAAAACCATGTTAAAAAAATTCATAAGCATGGAAAAATCTTACTTATTTCCAAAATTCTTATACCAACCCCATATATGTCATATCCCCTCATCATTTTAAACAACATGCTACTGGAAAAAATAACCATGGAATAGTGGATCGCTTATTTGAAAACATAAATATTTTTAGGGTATTTGAACCTTCACATCAATTTTATCCTCTAATAACCTTGATATTGCTTATATTCATCACCAATCCATTCTTCCAAACAAAAATAGCATTTGTATCCCTTTCCCTTAAATCAATGTAAGTTATCCTCATTATCCCCAATCATAATAATTCAAAATTATATACCTTTACTATAACTTTCATCTTACCAATTTTTTAAAACATACTCCCCATTTTAAACGCATAATAAATCTCTCTCATACCATAGTGGAGCCAAACCTCCACTTATCCATGGAATGATACTCTCATATAACTCAAAGATGATTTTTTGTGCACATTTTACAGTGTAATGAATAATTTCTTTGACCCCTCTCCATTTTAAATAAATCTACATATATCAAAAATAATTCTATCTATACCTAACCATCACCCAAATTCCCATTCACTAACCTTTGAGAATTCTATCATGATCAACACCGACCTTTATCCTCTTCTCAACTACAGACTAATAAAAACCCAATCTCCCCAATATCATCGACCCCAAGGGAATAATTTTTTTATTACTACCCTTCATAGTAGTATTCTCCAAAAAAGTTCCTATAATTACATAAAGTTAAGAAAAATAAAATTTTGAATGTTTTAACAAAAATATAATCATCTTAGGGAAGAACTAAAACCCATGTCACTATAGGAGTATTGAGTTTATCACTAAGATTATTGATTATTTTTCAAAAATCAATATTGAAGAGATTATCCACAAAAAATAATAAATGTAAAAATTGATCATATTGAAAATAATAGAGTTCTAAAATATAACAACCACTAACCGTGAAGGATTACGTTTTAAGCTCAGGGGTAAGTATTTACAATTTTCATTATTTAAATATGGGTGGAAAGATGGTATGTGGTGAAATATATTAGCATCTTAAGATATATAACTGAACCTTTTTATTGAGCCACCCAAACCAAAGCTTATCCATAGTGGGAAAAACTATTATATGAACCCAAATCCACCAATGAAACTACTAAGTGTAGGGATCCATCCTTAAGCATTGCATATTCTAGTTTTTTTGAACTATAAATCACTTTCTTAAAATTTGAAGGATTTCTTTTCTTTATAGATTTATAAAAATAGAATAAAATATTACAAATTAAACCCATACATTACAAGTGAACAATTATACTTTGTTTCAATTTTTTAACCAAATAGTAATTCTAAATATAAAAATATTTTTAATTTCATGATAAATATTTAAAATTTTCATCTTGGCCTTGTCCTTATACCTAATCATCTTTAAACTCCATGTAAAAAAATTTAGAAATGTTATATGAGAAAACAAATTATCATAGAGGTACGTGAAAATAAAGAAAACCATTAATTAAGTGAAAAACATGAAAATACATAATATAAATACCTTTATCATATTATTATTTTAGATTATGCAATTAATCATTTATATATGAAAAACATAAATATTTTCATCAAACAAAACTTTTAAAAACTATAGAAAACAAAAAAAATAAAACATGTTGGAAACTATACGCATCATTGGGGTAACCACCAAAAATAATCAGAGAAGAACTTCACAATTAAATTATGATAATTATATTAAAGTAACCATTATAGATAATAATTATTGACCATTATAGTTAATATTGTAATAACCATTACAGTATATTCCCATTATCTCTTAGAATATACCTAATCAGTTAACTCAGTCTCATTTATGGAATAACAATACAATCGACTTCCATCTTTAAAGTAACCAATTAATTCGAGGTTATAATGTAACCATCAGTAATTGGTTTATAATAGAAACACCCATCATTATGGAAATTCCAATGAACCATATCATAATTATATATTTAGAATACATTCATTAAAAAAATATTTCTACGGAAAATGGCCTTTTTTAAATTACTTATTTTTATAAAAAATACACACATAAAATAGAAAAAAAATCACTAAAAATAAACATTTAAAAATTTAAAGGAATCTTAGAATCATTAATGAATATTTATTATGGGAAAATCCACTCTTTCTGTATAAGACAAATAATATTTCCTTCAATATTTTTGTCGAAAAAGTCACAATGAACCTTGTTTTTACAGAATGAAAAAATATTCCTCTAAAAAATTGTAAGAATTAAAACATGTGTAAAAATTAAATAATAAAATCTAATAATAATAACCAAAACCATATTTAAATATATTCTATAAAGAATCATTTATATATGAAATAAAAATAATGTTTTAAATAGAACTTTAAAAAGACAATTTTTTTATGTAAAGTACCTTACCTAAATCCAAATCATCACGTACATTATTTATCATCTTGAATACAAAATATAACTTAGTTATTTAATTTATTATGAACCCTTTTATACTTATTTATTTTTTTTTATCACTTATTACCAAGTTATGTAATTATTCATTTAAATAAATATTGGGTGTTTTCATGATATTCAGTACTTTAGACCAAAATGAATTTGTTTGGTTGAATATGGTAAAATAGGTCAGAATTATATAATATTAAAAATAATATTACTGAAATAATTATAACTTTTATAAATAAATTATACTTTTAATTTTAACCATTATATGTGGTTATGAAAAATTAGATATGTTACAATCATATATATGGTAGGTCGTACATACGCATGAGTAATGTTTCTATTTTTCAACAATCAATCGTAAAGATGGTATGTATTATTTTATCTTTAAAAATTGATATTAATATCATATTAAATATTTAAATATAAGTATATATATCATCTATGTGATGTGGGGATGGAAAAAAAATCACATGTCTTTACGGAGGTTGAAGTCCATGCGTGCACACGAAGAACGATATTATTTTTTATGAATGTAAATGTAAGAAAAGAACTGATATATTATATTTTAAGAATGATAAATATTTTATTAATATCATATATATATATATATAATGATTCTATCATTATAACCATTCTTGAGATACAGTGATAGAAAATGAATTACATCGATTCATGAGGTGTTATTCCATTATACACACGAACGATGAATAATTTTCCCATTTTGTGGAAGTGGGGATAAATATAATTCATGTCCCTAAAATAATAACATATAAGAATATGGAGTGTACTTTGGTTTTTTTATTATGTTTCAATATATTTTTAGGTATGTGGAAAAATAAAAAAATCACTTAATTAAAAATGATACCTCTTCTTTAGATAATCACCTTTGATTAACACCTTAAGACCGATAATTTTAGGGTTATTCCAAAAATAAGACCTATAAAATTATGGTAGGTAATCTAGGAACTTATTTTGTTATGTATTTGAGGAACAAAAATGGTTATAAAATGTTAAAAAACTAAAGAAGATGTGTCCTTTCATATGATAGGGGAGCGGTACTCTAGGAACTTCTCAAAATAAGAAATTAATATAAAATAATATTTAATAAAAAATAAATACAAACATATAAATTTCATACATAATATGATTATGGGTCGAAATAACTTCATCCAATAAATATAATATATGTTGAGACTAATATAACTCGAATTAAATTGGTAAATTCATTATAAATGTATAGTCAAATAATTATTATTTTTAGAAATTAATGAATATGTAATAATATAATATTAACCTCACCTATAAAAGTTGAATAAAATTTATCTATCATATAAGTGAAAATATGATATATTTATATCGTGGAATAGCTAAATAAATGTTTTTAAAATGATAAATTAAGTGTTTTTATTTTTGTAAAACATAATTTTTTATCTAAAATTTTATAATTAATATAATAATTTAAAATAAATTTTACCTTAATAAAATATATTAATTAATTAATATATTATTTTATTATAATTATAATAAAATTTTATGATCCTTTAATAAAATTTTAAAGTGTTAAAAAATCGATTATATTTTTAAAATCAACTGTTTTAAAAATAAATGATGAATGAAAAAAATAATTTATCATGTTTTTAAAAAATTCAAAAAATAGAGTCCATTTTTTAATAATAGATATATAAAAATGGTTTGGGATATTTTTTGGGATTTTTCTCAGATAATTGAATTTTTGGTTAATAGTGAATTATGGTAATTTAGAGTATTTATAAAATACAAGAATTATTGACTCATAGATGATGTATGGATGATTTAAGAACCATAATATCAATATATACTTCATTATTTAATATATTTAGTAATGTAATAAATAATATTCATATTATTGAACTAAAATAATTTATTAATGAATAAAATAATAAAAAAACACCCTTTTCCTCCACTACAAATACCACTCCTGGTTGTGTCTTCTCCTCACACCTCTAAATAATTTCTGACTATCTCATTTCTACTCCATTACCTTATAAATCATCTTCCCCTGACCAAGGATCTTTTCATCTTACCAAAAGGTGAAAACCAAGGCCCTTAACGAGGTTCTCAAGGATTTGAATTCAAGAGGTAAAATCCTTTTCATTTTCTATTAATTTCTTTTCAATTTATTTTCTTTTCTTATTCTAACATCAACTCCCCTCATCTAAGATACATGATAACTCTACTTTCTTATATATACTATAATTTTATTGTGTTATTGAAATATACACCATCAAACCTCTCCTATTCCACTCTTATTCAATAAAATAAAATCAGCGTTTGTGACGTATCGATTCACCACCTTCGTGGATAATGAGTTTCCAGTTTCCTTTACCTCCTTAAATTCAGGTAATAAAACAATTATTATGGTTAAATAATATTTTAATATAGATATTCTATATTATTAAATTTTTTCCAACCAATATGTAAATATGATATTAAATAAAATTATATAAATTCATAATTGTCATAAATAACTGCCAAAATAAATTAAATCATTTTCATTAATATTTTATCTAAGGAATCATCATCATATCAAAAAAATGATATGTGGAATTATGGAAACATGTTGATAAAAAAATTTCTACTTCTGTAGTTTTTCATCAGTCTAGAAAAAATTCCATAATGAACCAACAATAGAAACCATGTAATAAATGCACCCTAAACAATGAAAATAAAAAAATATTAATAAATCAGTGGAAATATGTTATAAAATATTATATAATGTATTATAAATGTGGGTATAGTTATTTAATAAATTAATAACACTCTTTAAACCATTATAAAGGATGTTTTTTCACATTTTAAGGAAGTAAAACCGGAGGTAAGGGGAATTATTTAGAAATCCTCTTTTAAATGTATATTTTTTAAAAAATTTAAAGGAATGTTTTTATGATAAAAGTATTCATGTTTTATTATTATGTTAGGGTTATTAGGAATTTTTTTGATGACATATTATTCCTTGATATCCCTCCAATGAATTGGGTATGTTCATGTTGGAATTTTGTTATAATGGTTATTCCAAGTGTAACTGCAATGGTTACACCATAAGGTAGCAATGTTGGTTACATTTTTAGGTATCCATGGGGGTTACAAATAAAAATCTAGCCATGAGGGTTAAAATACTATTTAAGTATGGTAATAAAATGATTCTTCTAGTTTCCTAAATAGTTTACTTATATTTTCTATGTTCCATGTAAATATTATGTTCCCAAACAATAATAATATGATTCTTTATGTGTGAGATGTGTATCTTTATGAAAATGATTTCATATTTCTATAAGTATTCAATGACTAATGGTTGATTTACATCCTTTTAGGTCCCAAACTGAGACTTTGTTTCAAATACAATGTTTTAAAATCTATTTCAAGGGGTTTAAGGATGTTTAATATAAAATAATAATCTGAGATGAATGTTTTGAATATTTTTCATGAAAAGAATCCATGTTTTATTAAAAAAAATTATTTTTTAAGAAATGGATACAATTTTAAGTAATATCCTCATTGAATTTTTTTTTGTTTTCATGTGTGAATTATGACCTAATTATCTAAAACTCTAAACAGATACATTCTTTAAAATGAAATAAAATAAATTCTAGTTGAATTAACTAGAATATGAAATGTTTAAGGTTGGGTCCTTATAGTTGGTATCAGAGCATGGTATATATAACATTAAAGGCTAGGATGATGTTAATAAAATATCAAAAAATATTTTTTAACATAATTTTATATTGAAATTATATATAATTTTAATATTACCATGTTTATCTATCTAAGATATGTCTGTTTAGAAAGGTTTTCCATAGAATAAACAGGGAAATTGAAGTAATAAGGCTCTAAGAGGTTGATATCTTTCCAAATCTGCAACCTATAATAGTGGGAATTGGAACTGAGTAGTTCTTAAAAGTAAGGCCTCATTTTTTGTATCCTATAAAAGTTGATGTAATTCATGAAAAAGAATAGTAATAGTTACCATAAATAAATGTGATTATAGTGGAACATTTTCTAATGTAAGACCCTCCTAATTTTAGTGGATCTTCGGACCCAGTGGTAGCTGAAAGGTTGATTAAAGTACTTGAAAAGATATCTAATTTTAGGGGTGTTTATATAATCAAAAGGATAGTCTTTATATTTACTTTATTGATGGTTAATCTGACATGTAGTGGTCAATAGTCAAGAATATAAAATATAGAGTGGAGATAGATGCCTTGGAATGGGGTGAATTTAAGAGTATTTTCATTGAAAAATATTTTCCAAGGGTGGTTCATATTAGGATGGAAAATAATTTCATTTAATTGAAAAAAAATGTGGGATATTATGTGTGTGATTAAAAATTCACTTGATTTTCTATGTATGCTCCAAATCATATTCGAGATCTTAATAGTAAAATCAATCATTTTTACTCAGGATTAAAGAAAATATATCTAACGGAACTGTCTTATTTTGAATTAAGAAATTATGAGAAACTTGGTCGACATGATAAGAGGTTAGAAATTGAGTTTTCTGATGATCATGTGTTCTTTGACAAAAAATAGAAAAAAAGGTTCAGATAGAAAAAATGGGTAAGAATTAATCAAAAAAATTTAAAGGAAAGAAAATATAGTTTTTAGTTTGTGGAAAGTGTAAAAAAACACCCTAGGTAATTCCATAAAATCTATGGGAAGTGTTTTCAATGTTGTATGTTTAGAAAAATGGTAAGATATTTCAATGAAAAAAATCTAGGTGATGGTATGTTTAATTCTGATAAGATAAGTATAAAGTGTTTTAAATGAGGTGAGATTGTTTATTATGCACATAACTTCCCAAAGAAAGATTTTAATGATGAAAAACATTCAAACTATACTTATAATGGTGTAATGAAATCCTTTACAACTACTTTAGTAGTTTACTAGTCATCTAATATAGTGGTACCATGTACATTATTTGTTTATTTAGATTTAACTGTTGTATTTTTTGATACGGGTTCTACATACTCCTTTATTTCTGAGAATTTTTTTGGTAAATTAGGAATTTTACCTCAAGAAAGGAAACAAGTGATTAAATTTAAAAACACCAGGGGGATATTAAGGGATAAATTCATTATTTGAATCTTCCTATTTTATATGGAAAAAAATTAACTAATAACCATTTTATTTTTCCCTTAGTAGAGTTTGATATCATTCCTGGGTATGGAATGGATTTATTTTTACCATGATTAGATTTATTATAGAGAAAAAGAGGTTGTTTTTTAGAAAGAGTTTTAGTTTTTATAAAATAATGAACTCATACAGTCGATAAAATATCAATAATCTAATAATCTATTAATATATAGAAATGAATGTTTTCTTTCATGTATTCTTGAAAAAAAGTGAAGTGTTGATATTATTTATGTTTCACTAGTAAATGAATACCTTGATGTTTTTTATTTGTTTCCCTGTTTTATAACTAATTATGAAGATAAATCTATCATTTACTTAGTAAATGATGCTGATCAAATTACAAAACCCCTTATCTAATATCAAAAGTGGAATTCCTATAATTGAAAAAGTAGTTTTATGAGTTTCTTGATAAAGGTTTTAGTAATCCTAACACTTTACCATTAGATGCCCCTATTTTGTTTTTTTTAAAAAAAGTTTTTCCATGAGTCTTTGCATTAATTATAGATATTTGAATAAAATTGATGTCAAAAATAAATATTCATTGACTCATATTGATGACTTTTATGATCATCTGTAGGAAGATTAGTATTTTTTATTATTGACTTGAGATCTGGTTACTATTATCTGGAGGTGAAGGAGGATTAAATTATGAAAATAGGGTTATGATATATATATGGGAAATATGAGTTTATTGTTATGTCGTTTGGTTTGAAAAATTCACATACTATATTTATTAATATGATGAATAGAATATCCCATGAATATATGAATGAATTTTTTATTGTTTATGTTGAAGATATTTTGGTTTATATAAAAAGTTATAAGTAATATTAAATACATCTAATGATTTTTTCGAAAAACATTAAAAAACTAATTTATAAGGTTAAATTAGAAAATGTGATTTTTGGTTTCAACATATTTCTTTTCATGGGTACATTGAAAATAAGGAATTCATACCAGTTGATCTCACCAAAAAAGTGATTTATGGATGGACATGACCAAAAAATGTTACTCATGTTTATACCTTTATTATATTATCATGATATTACCAAAGGTTTGTTAAATACTTTGCACGCTTATCTATCCCCCAAAATCAGTTAACATTAAAAGGGGTTAAATTTAATTAGATAGAATAGTGTGATGTTTATTTTTTGTAACTAAAAATCAGATTGGTGATTTTACTAGTTTTGTCCATGTCTTCCAAAAATAGTGATTTTATCATTTATAGTGATGCTTCAATGAACGGACTTGGTTTTTTTATTATTCAGAATGATCGAGTAATTTTTTTTGTGTTAATATAACTAAAACATCATGAGTTAAATTATCCACCATATGATTTGGAATTTGTGGTTGTGGTTTTCACTATAAAAATTTGGATATATCCTTTATATAGATCCAAATGTGATATATATACTGAACATAAAATTTTGAAATATATATTCACTCATAATGAATTGAACATGTGGTAGGGGAGACAGCTAGAACTAATAAAGGATTAATATTTCACAATCAAATACCATCCTGTAAATTAAAAATGTGGTGGATTCCTTGAGTGAAACCCATTATTCTACATTAACCCTATCACGTTTAGGACAAGACCCCTTGGTTAATGATTTTATGAATTTTGGATTATAATTTTTTTTAGGAAATTCATCTATTTTTGTTTTATGTATCACTTTAATCATCTCAATCAGACAGAATTAAGAAAGAATAGAAAGAAGATCTTGGTTTACAAAGAAATATAGAATTTCTGAAAAATGGTATGCTTCTAGAATTTAAAAGTGATAAAGACTGTATTTTGAATCTTGGGAAGAGACTATGTGTACATTGTGATTCAGAGTTTAAGAAAGAGTTATTAAGTGAATCTCATAGTTGTTTATTATTAGTTCATCTGGGAAGCAATAAGATGTATAGGGACTTTTGGGATTATTATTGGTGAATGGAATGGAATGAGATATTTCAAATTTTACGATGAAGTATTTTAATTTTTAATAGGTTAAACTAGAGAGGAAACTACCAAAGTGGATTATTTATCATTTTCCAGTACCATATTGGACATTGGAAAATACATCCATGGAATTTGTGGTGGGACTACCAAAGACTTATTGAGGAAATAATGTGATTTGGGTTATTGTTGATTGACTGACTAAATATGAACATTTCCTTCCTATTTGAGATACTCTATCCTTAGATAAACATTCTCGATTTTTAACTCAAAGGTATTTTCTAGTTACATGGTGTTACTCTCTCTATTATAGTAGATCATGATATGAGGTTTACTTATATGTTTTAGAAAGGCATTCAGATGTCATTGGAAACTAAATTAAATTTCAACACTACATTTAATCCTTAATCTAATGGATAGAATGAGAGAACAATTTATATTTTTGGAGGAAATATTTCAAGGTTGTTCAATGGATTACTAGAGAATTTGGGATAATCATATTTCTTTGGTTGATTTTTCTTATAATAAAAATTTTCATTCTAGTATATAAGTGGCACATTTTGATGCATTTTATGATAAGATGCATCAAGCTCTATAATTTTGGAATTAATTGATCGAAATGAAATTGATTGGACTATAATTATTAGAGGAAGTGGTTGTGAATGTAAATATCATCCTATAACATATGAGGAAATCTGATAGCAGGCCAAGAAGTTATATAGATAACCTGAGGAAGGATATTTATTTTTAGGTATGTTATCATGTCTTCCTCAATGTTTCTCTAAGAAAATTTGTGATTCATTTTGGAATGAAGGTAAAGATGAGTCCAGAGTTCATTAAACACTATGAAATCTAGGATAATGTTTGATCAGTTTCCTACAAAGTGGGGTTTCCTATTAGTTTTTCCTAAGTACATAATTTTTTCCATTTTTTGATGTTAAGACATTATTTATAAGATTAATCTCAGTTTTTTTGCCTAGAAGTAGTTCATTTGGAAGATAACCTTTCTTATGAAGAGAAAACAATTCATATTCTTGATTATAGATATCAAGTATTTTAGAATTCAGTAATTCCTCGGGTTATAGTTTTGTAGAGAAACCACATGGTTAAATAAGAAACAAGGGAATCTGAAAATACTATGAGAGAAAGTTATCATCACTTTTTAATTATTGAATAAAAATTGATAGGATGCAATTTCTAGAATGGAGTAAAATGTAACACCTAGGTACTTATAAAATATTTTGTTTTCATTCTACAATTAAATAGTTAAATTCATTATAAATGAATAATAAAATGAGTAGTATTTATAGAAGTTAGGGAATATATACAAATATAATTGTAACCTCACTTATGAATTTATAAATAAAATGTATGTATCTTATAACTGAAAGTATAATATATTTATATTAAGGAATAAGTAAATAAATGTTTTGAAAATGATAAATTAAGTGATGGTATTTTTGTGAAAATTAAATGTTTATTTACTATTTTATAATTAAAATAATGATTTAGAAGAAAATATATCTTAATAAAATAGATTGATAAATTATTGTTTTTCTGTATTATAATTATAATAATATTTTATGAGGCCTTAATTAATTTTTCAAAGTGTCGTAAAATCAGATATATAATTAAAAAAATTTGAAAAAATTATGAACTTATTTAAAAAATAACTTTATCATTTTTATAAAATTAGTCTTAGAAAATGGAATCTATTTTTAAATTATATATATCAAAAATTGTTTGGGTGAATTTTTTACATATTTCTAAAATAGTTGAATTTTTTGGTTAATAGTGAAATACGGTAATTTACAATATTTAGAAAATACGTGAATTATTGATTCATAGATGATGCATGGATGATTTAAGAACAATAATATCTAACTGTCCTTATCAATTTAAAATATTTAGTCATGGAATTAAACTATTCATAGTCTTGAACCAAAATAAAAATCTAATGAATAAAATAATCAAAAAACTCCCTTGTCATCCTCTATAAATACCACCCCTCACAGACTCTTCTCCACATACATACGAAGCCTTGTAGATTGTCTAATTTCATCACCATTAAATTTCCAATCCTATTCCCCAGGTAGAGACCTAGTGGTCTCATGAAAAGGCCAAAACCAAGTGCCTTAAGAAGGTTATCAAGGAGAATAATTCAAGAGGTAAAATCCTATTTCATTTTATTTCATTTTCATTTCAATTTATTTTATTTTATTATTCTCTACTCAAATCCCCTAATAAAAATAAAATTATATCTATAGTAACTTAAATATACTATAATTTTATTTTATTTTTTTATGGAATATTCACCATCAAACTTCTCCTTTTTTCTATAAATCTAGAAAATGAAATCATCATCTATGACATGTCGATTCACCACCTTTGTGGATGAAAAGTTTTCATTTTATTTTACCACCTTCAAGGCTGGTCATAAAACAATTATTATGTTTAAATAATGTTTTAATATATATATTGTAAGTTATATAATGTTTTCTAACTTGTAGATAAACATGATATTAAATAAAATGATTTAAATTTATAATGGTAATAAATAACCGCAAAAATTAATTAAATCATCTTCAATAATGCCTTATCTAATAAATCATTCTCGTACTAGAAAAAATTATATATGGAATTATGTAAACATATTAATATATTTTATTTTCCACTTTTGGAGTTTTTCTTCCATTTTAAAATAAATTACATAATCTACCAACAATTGAAACCATGAAATAAATGCAGTAGAAACAATAAAAATAGAAAAAATATTATTAATAAATTGGTGGAAAGATTATATATAATATTGAATAAGGTATTATAAATATGAATATAGTTCTACAATTAATTAATCACACTCTTTAAACCATTATACAAGATGTTTTAACATGTTTTAAGGATGTAAAACCCCTGATAAGGAACGTTTCTTTAAAAAACCTCTTTTATATTTCAATTCTTTCAAAATTCAAAAGTAATGCTTTTATGATGCATGTATTAATGTTTTATGATAATGTTTTGGTTATTGGGAATTTTTTTTGATGAATTTGGGTCCATGATAGACCTCCAATTCTTTAGGTATGTTTATGCAGTAATTTGAATGTAATAGTTGTTATAAGTGTAACTGCGATGGTTACACGATAAGGTACTTGTGAGGGTTACATTATAAGGTGGTCGTGATGGTTAAAAATCATAAGGTAGTCAGGATGGTAAAAATCCAATATAAGTATATTAAGGAAACAATTCCCTAACTTACCTAAATGTTTTATTTATATTTTATATGTTATATGGAAATTTCATGTTCTCATAAAGTATGTATATGATACTTTATGGGTGATAAGTATATCTTTGTGAAAATGATTTAATATTTTTATAAGTAATCATGGACTAAGGTTTTCTTTCCTTCTTTTTATGTCCCTTGATGAGATTTTAATGCTCATACCATGTTTTGAAATGTCTTTTATAGGGTTTAAGGATGGTTAAAAGATAATAAGTAGCCAATATTAATGTGTTGAATATTTTATATTAAAACAATTCATGTTTTGTTAAACAAAATTTGTATTTTTGAAGAAATAAATATTGTTTTATGTCATATCCTCTTTGTATGGTTGTGGGTTGTCATGTATGAGTTATGACCTAATTATCGATAATTTTAAACTGATAAGATATTTGGGAAAGAAGGAAAATAAATTCTGGTTTAATTAACTAGAATATGTAATTTTTAGCTCTGGTTCCTTACAACTATATTTATACACTTATCTTTCAGTTTTAAAAACTATTTAATCCCTTTAACTCTTACTGTGACAACATTGATTTTTACACTTTCATAGTTAATATACTTACTAAAACTGAAAAACAAAATCCAATAAATTGATCATGGTTGATATTTTAAAACTTATTTTAATTACATAGATGAATTTCATTTTTCTAGGAATATTATATGATCTAATAAAATTTTATTTATTGTAAAATATCAATAATGTCAATTTTTAGAACTATTTGTTACATTGAATTTAATAATAGCATGATTATGATTATAATTTGAAAAAAATCTATTATATTCCTAACATTTCGATTTCATCTATAAATTTCTTTTATAACATTAATTATCTTAAATTATTTTTGTTTTAATATTTCTTATATCATTTATTTTATTTTATTCATTAATTAAATAATTACTGCATCAACATTGTGCAATCATTTAAAGTAATTATTTATTCACTAAAAATTTTAAAAAAATATGACGATGAATATAAATATATTATATTTAAAAATATTATTTATTATACAAAATATCTTCTTTATAAAACCTTTTTACAAATATTACACTTATTGAAAAAAGAGTGTGGCATGTTTGACTTTTATTAAATAAAATACTATAAAGGTAAAAATCATATCCAATTGGGCCCAAAAGGTCATAAATTACACCCTTGGATGATTACGGTCTATATTAACTCATAAAATAGGATTTAGGTATGTTTTAGCTCATATTATGATTATTATTATTTTTTTAACCTATACTACTCGATTTAGCTTTTACTATGACAACCAGAAATACTAATGTTACTATTTTTATTAACCACTAATAAAAGAGAACTATTTAATAAATTTTTACCCATAGTTTCTAAATATGTAATTAATTTTTCAAAATTCAAAAGACATAAGATTCATTATTTAAGTTAAAAATAAAATGACAAAATGCAATGAAAATTAGATTTTCCGAAAAGATACCCTTTTAAAATGAATAGTGTATTTATACTAAACAAATGTATAATATCAATTTTGAAAACTATAATTATACTATTTTAAATCAAAATTATGTAATGAAAATTCAAAATTAATCCAAAACTTAATTTAACCACGTAAATACTTTAAAATATAGTTCATTTTTTAATAAAAATTAGTATTTTTTTACTTTTCCTTGAAAAAAAAATTTTCTAGAAAAATCAAATTTTAAATTTAAGATTATATTAATGTTATTATTTAAAAAATAAAATTTCTAAAATAAAATTTCTAGAACTTATGGAAATTATAATTTTAACTAACAAAAAAAAGAAGAAGTATTTTTTAAGGAAAATATATTTTTGAAGAATAAAATCACTTTATAAAAAATATATTACTTATTTAAAAAACATTAATTAATACATTATAAATGAGTAAAACCATTATAAATTTCATAAAGTAGTTAATAAAATTCATTCCCTCCAATTCAATGGCTATATTATAGTGGTAACAATTAAAAAATAATTTGTTTTTCCTTAAGCTCGATGTTGCAAATCATTTATGATATCGAATATATTTTATCCTCATAAAATATCGAGATGTTACAATAACCCCCAACCCCTTGAGAAATTGATTCCCTAAAATTTGAACATGGTTTTGGAAACTTGGGTTTGACTTTTCAAAATATCTTTATTGAAATCCCACATCATAAAAAGGATTGATATAACTTTCACTTGATATGAGATAAAAGGAAGTACTAAGGTTATATGGAATAACACGTAATAGGTTTCCATATAGGAAAAAATGGAAATGGAATATAAAATATAACACCCAAGGACAGATATATAATTATAGGGAATATGATGAAGAGAAAGTTAACCCCAACAGATTCATAAATCTTTGATAGGTTAAACGGCTATTGATTACTTGGTAAGAAACATAAATTGATAACATTTTTATTTAATGATAATTTTACTATATTTGAGAAAACAATTTACTATCTATACTAGAATAATAATAAAATATAATCACTTAAAATTTATAGTTTCATCCATTAATCAATTTCCACAAAAAAACTCATATTTTTCTGTAAATGTTGAGTATATATTTTCCATGATTGAATCACTAGAATCAACTTATATGGATAAAAAAATATCCATCATATATTTATGCGTTAACAAAAACAAAATGGTTATTACAAGGTAACATAATTCACAAAAATAATTAATATTTCTATGATGAAAATCTTATTTAATATCATGAATTAAATAATAATACCCAAATTTCAAAATAGACCATTAAACAAATAACTATCCTTAAAATTCCTTAAACGAATTATAGACTACGATTATAAGCTAAATTTTATAAGTATTTGATCACATATTCATCGAATATAGTTTTAATAATTATCTCCAAATCAAATCAATGAGTCTTAAATTCTCATACGAAAATGTAATTTATATAATCAAAAAAATATCTATGTCCAGCTAAGAGTTTCTATAAATTAATTGAATCATCATAAATCCAAAATAAAATCATATATACTTCCAAAATATAATTCAAACATTATTCATCAAATAAAATCCTATAGTATTCTATTTACCATAATCATATATGGATCCTAAAATAGTAAACATCTTCTGAAATAACATTAATCACTTAATCACAAAATCAATTTCTTATCCAATGGTTATCTATTCAAAATAACATATGTTCATAAAATAATAATTTCCTTTATCTAGTAGATAGTGTAAATAAAAAAATTCCATATTAACCAGGACACCACATAGGACGGTGGTAGGTGATACACCCTTATTGTCCTTCGATTGTATTTTCAATCCCTATAGCCTTCTTGATGTGATGGGTTACCACCCATCCTGCGAGTTGTCATTTTTTAAATACTATATTAATATAATCCTTATAAAATTCCAAAAAATGGATAAATCCTAAAAATATCCTAATTATATCAAACATAAATTAAATTTTTTTAACTCAAAAGTCATCTCATGTGGTTCATTTTTCTTCCCAAAAATCTAATAACCCATAATTACCTCAAAAGAAAATGTATCAAAAAAATTATCATTAGTCATATTAAAATTCCATAACTTAAATCCTTAAAAACATTCGAAGACATTTAAATTATGAACATACCTTAAAATTATAAACCCATGATATTATCCATAAATCTTAATAAAACTACTAATATCAAAAGATATCTAAACCCTCATTTGATACCAATTTTAAGAAACTGAAATTAATAATTAGATATTATATTTTTTTAATACTATAATTCACTTTCTTAAAATTATGAGGGTATTTTGGGAATTTAGTAGTGGAAAATTATGAAAAACATATAATGTAAACCCATACATTATAAGTGGAAACTTGTAATTACTATTCATTTGTCACTAAATAATACATATTAAAATTAAACATGGTTTATTTTGATGATAAAACTTCACAATTTTCATTTTAACCTCATCCTTTTCCTTACTCATTCTTAAACCGAGGAAAAAACATATCAATACTTTTGTGCAGGAACAAAAATCATTGTAAGGTACATAAAAAAGAATGGAATACATTAGTCTTGTTAAAAACATGAAAATCCATTGTATACATACCTTTGTCACATTATTCTTTGAGATTATGGAATTAATCTTGTATATATGAAAAACATACACATTTTTTCTCAAATAAAAATTTTAGAATCCATAGGAAACATAGATAAAGAAAGATGGAAAATGGGGAAATCATTGGAGTGACCACCACTGCTACTCATGGAAGACCGTCAAAGTTTACTTCCAATTACTACTATAGAGTAACCATCATAGATAATCATGTTTGAATATAATAGTTAATCCTGGAATAATAATCATAATTTATTCCCAAAATCTCTTAGTAGAAACCTAATCAGTTAACTACATCTCATATATGGAAAAACCATATGGTTGACTTCCATCACTAGAGTACCCAATGCATTGGAGGTTATAACATAACCACCAATAAATGGTTTATAATAGAACAATACATCATCATAACAATTCCCAAGAACCATAACATAATCATAAATCTTGAAATCTTGTATTATAAATACTTTGCTATGGAAAATAAAATTTTTATTTTCAAATCACTTATTTTTATAAAAACTATACACATAAACAGGCCAAGAATTATTTAAAAATAACCCTTTAAACATTTTAAGAAATATTCAAATAATAAATTTGTTATTATGGTGCTAAAATCTACTCATTCAATATAAGATAAAAATCCTTCCTTCTATACTTTTATCAGAAAAGTCACAAAGAACCTTGTTTTGAAAAATGGAAAAAGGATTATTTTCAAAAAAAAATGTAAAACATGGGTGAAAATGATTTTAAACATTCATATAATTATAATAATAACCTTATTTAAAAATTATTAGAATAAAATCATTTCGGTATGGAAGAAAAAGGGTGTTTGAATAGAAACTTTAAAAATATAATTTTTTAAAGAAATTCCCTTACCTTAATTCGAACTTGTCACATGCATTATTTATATTCATAAATAATAAACATAGTTTAGTTATTCACATTATTAAGAACCTTTTCAATGTTCATTATTCCTATTATATCACTTATTACCATGTTAATTACTTATTCATTTAAATTCACATTGGTTGTTTTGATGATATTCGATACTTAATTCAAAAATGACTTTGGTCGTTTAACTATGGTCAAAGAGGTAATAATTACACCATCTATAGAATAATATTCATATGATAATTATAACTTTTATAAATTTATTATAATTTCAATTTCAAAAATTACTTATGGTTATGAAAAAAACTATGTTGCAATCATGGATATTGTAGGTCGTACGTACGCATGAGTAATGTTTCCATTTTTCAACGATCATTAAAAAAGGTTTTGTATTCTTTTATATTTTTAATATTTTAATATTATCATATAAATTATTTAAATATTATTATATACATATTCTATGTGATCTGCTGAGAAAAAATTAATCACGTCACTTTAGGGAGGTGGTAGTCCACACGTACGCACGAATGATGTTATCATTATTATTTACATGGAATGGTAAAAATTTAAATGATACGTTATATTTTATTAATTATAAATATTTAATTAATATCATATATAAACATTAATTATATCATTATAACCATTCTTGAAATACGGTGATGGAAAACAAATTACATCAGCTCGCAAGGCGGTATTCCTCTATACACACGAATGATGAATTATATTCTCATTTAATGGAATTGGAGATGGATATAAATAATTAAACTAATATAATAACATATTATTATATTTAGGATTCTAGAGTGATTATTTTATCATTGTTTAAGAATTTTTTAGTTATGTGGAAGAATAAAAAACACAGAAATTCCCAATTAAAAATGATACCACTTCTTTGGAAAATCTCTTTTTCAAAACACCATAAAAAATATATTTTATTACATCTCTAAAATTTCTAGTAAATATATAAATTTTTTATCACATTAAATATATAAAATTATATTTATTTTAATATTTTTAATATCAATTATTTTTTTTTCTATTAATTAAATAATTATTACATCAGTGTTGTGAAACCATTTAAAGTAATTATTTAATTACTCAAAATTAAAAACAAATTAACATGATGAATATAAATATATTATATTTCATAATAAAATTTATTTTTGAATGTACCTCTTGAAAACACCATATTTCAAACATTACACTTATTAAAATAATGAGCATCGCATGTGTGACTTTTCTTTAAATAAAATACTATAAAGGTCATCATCATATAAAAGTAGATCCAAAATCTTATAAATTAGACCCTTGGGTTATTATGGTATATATTAATACATAAAATAATATATATGTAAGTTTTTTGGTAATTTAATGGTTATTATCATTTTATTTTTAACTTAAATTGCTCGATTTACCCTTTATCATGGTAACCAAGAAAAATAAACTTATTATCCATACTGATCAAAAACAAAAGGTACCTATTTTATAAATTTATACCCATTCATTCCAAATATGGGACTATTTTTTCAAAATTAAAAATACATAAGTAATAAGATTTTATTTAAAATTAAACCGACAATACTCACCAAAAAAATTTAGAAACATGTCCCTTTTAAATATAAAATGTGTTCACAATAATTTCAAGTATTAAATCTATTTAAAAACCATAATTGGACTATTATAAATAAAAATGAACTAATTAATGTTTAAAAATAATCCAAAAAATAATTTTACCATGTCAATATTTTAAAATAAGTTACATTTTTCAAGAAGAATCTGTATTTTTCACTATTCCCTGAAAAATAAATATTCTTAGAAAATTATAAAAATTTATTTTAAGATGATATTAAAATGGTAGATTAAAAAATGAAATTAATTTTATCAAACAAATATTATATAACTTCTGTAATTTATAATATTCACTCATAAAAACAAGAAAAACTAATTTTTAATGAAAATATATTTTTGAATAATAAAATGAATTTACTAAAAATCTATTAATTATTTAAAAATAATTAATTAGTATATTATAAATGAATAGTAAAATTATATATTTCATAATTTAGTTAATAATTTGCATTCCTACCAATTTAACAGAAAGGTCATAATGGTCACATTTAAATCATAAGATTCATTGTTTGTTTGATATCAGTGTTACATATTTTGTATCCAATCAAACAAAATATTTCCTTTTAAAATATTAGGATGTTAAACCAAGTCCAAGGGATACCATCTAAATAAATTGGATATGTGAGTTTTTCATCGAGAATTCATCTCTTTTTGGATCCCAAAAGATGATAACTAGAGTTTTTTGAACCAGTTGTATATAAAAATCATATATTTGATCATTTAGAGACATTCCCTAAATATGGAACATTTTTTGGTATGTCATTTTAGAAATATTATGAGTAAGTGAAAAAATAATAATGGAGGAAAGGTTGTGATAAGAGTAGAAAAGTGTCCATGGTTGTTTTATAGTTGTTAACCACAGACCCCCATGGTTTAGATATAGCACATTAACCTTCAAACAATACATAAAATGGGGATGGTGGAAAAAGTTTGGGAGAATTGTATCATTAAGGGAAATTAATTTTTTTATTGGTACTAAGATGAGAACTCATAGTATTTCACTCAAGTAAGTCTAGGTAGGTCTTATTATACATATCTAGGGAGACTTCCATATCTCCCTTCTCCTAATTCTATATAGGGTATACTTGTGAATTTTCTCACTAAAGTAGATTAATTGAGAAATATTTTTTAATATGACATAATAGTACTCATTATATTATCCAACAAGTGAAGAGTTAAGTTTTAGCAGTGAATGATTCCACCATGATCCTTAACTCATGATGAGGCATCAATAAGGCCTTTACTGATTTTGGCTACCCTGGGTGATTTTTTTGTTTGAACAGCCATCAAATTAGGAACTACTCTCACACCCACCACTAAACCATACCAAAATATATTTTAGACCTATAATACTTCTCTCCATGAGGTAACTTCTTCCATATATATGGCCGCTATCATCCCACCTTCCCTTAAATCCACTAATGAGATAATGACTTCCACAATAGCATCTACTCTTAGTTCTATTTATGGGTTTTACCTGTGGAATAAAATATCATGGATATTGTCATATCATTGGAAAAAATAAATTAATTGTATACCAAAGGTCTAAAAACCACACAATTTCTCTCTTACTAGACTAGAGTTTTCAAAAAATCCAAGGCCAATTTTTCCATCATAGCTAAAACAATTGAGATGTAATGTAATTGATTATAATAAGAAAAAAAAGATATTCATTAATGAAAAAATGGAAATTTAAAAATTTACTTTCAAAAAATAACAAAAAAAAGGAATGTGAGGATTGACTTATAAACATAAATAAAGGACACATTGACTATCAGAGACTCCCCAAATAGAAATATAAATCCACTCATTTCTATAATAATAAAATTATTAATAAATCTAGTTAATCTTACATTTATATTGTCAATTATGATTATTTCAATATATCCTTCCACCACTCCATATTCGAATCGGGTTTTGTGGCCACACACTATAGTTTATGTAGTTTTAAAACCTTATTTCCCTTTAGAGTTATTCCCTCGTAAGGACTAACCTTAAGTATTACAGATGGATGAACCTGAAACAACCTTAGACACATATGTATTAATGGTTATACAGTGTTTATAAGAATATATGTTGGTCTAAAACTAAATTCTTTCACTTGTTCCAGGTAAATCACTATCTGAATAGAAAAAGTGGTATATCTCTTAAGTTGATTATAAGGATTAATAAAGAGCTTTTGTTTCATATTTTTTTCATTATATCTATTCCCTTGTTCTCCTTTGAATTTTAATTTAATTATTATATATATTTTTTATCACATAAAGTATTTAAGGGATTTTTATTTTTAGAATATAATTGGATTAATGAGTTCATTATCCTTTGGATTATTTAAAATATATTAAATTTTACTAATTTCTTTTCAAGATAGTCATTTTTGAAATTACAGGCACCTAAAAAATCTAAATCTAACTTCAATTTAATAAATATACTGTCACACTTTCAGGTAATATCTTGACACTCAATTTATCATTATTCTTTATTAATTTCAAATTTTGTATTCCAATTCCTTCTCAAAACTCAAATGTAAAATGTTAATACACTATTTTCTATTTTTGTTGGGAGAAAAGTTTTTAGACATGCATGGTTTTTACTTTTAAATCACTGGTTTTAGAGAAATTTTCATTACATTAAATGTCTTCACCTGAAAAAATTTAGAAAAATCATGGAAATAACACATATATATTTTGGTATAAATATTTAAAAATTATTTATTGGATTATTATTATCATTAAACAGGAATTGATTGATAATTTGTTCCTTTGATATTTATTTTTTGAAGCCTTCATTTTAGAATGATTATGTAGTATTCATGTCCTGAGTGATTATCCAAAATCCGAAACATATTCCCATGAGGTATTATAAACCATTTTGACATATAATTTATAATACCCTCTTTCTTAGGAGAACTCATGACTATCATGGCCACTATAAATTCCACCTGGATCTTTTTAAAATAATTAATAATTTTCAATCCACATTAATATGATTGGTAAAAATTTTCCACTTTTAATATTTTTAAATTTAGACTAACCCAACATCATACCTTCTTATAATATCTTATTATCCATTAAGATATTTAATATGAAATATATATTATATTCAATTTTATCCTTCCTACCCTCCATTGTATTATATAATTTCATGGTTTTTCTTCAGTGTTTCATGAGGGAGATTAGTGATACGCAAAACTACCTCATCAAAATTACATGAAATATAAATATATCTATTTTCCATTGGTGATTGAGAGAGTTTTTTTTCAAGATATATAACATTTTTCATTGTTTAAATATCATTTTATAAGAACATTTTATATAATGGAATGGATTTTGGGCATTTTGATAAACACCCATGTTCAAACTAAGATATTATTCTAAAAATTGAAATTAATGTCATAAGGGTATCAAAAAATTAATTTTGATGGGTCTTAAACTTTTTCCTTGTAAAATTCTAAATAGAAGAATGAATTAAAAATGAAAATAAAGTGGAATAAGTATATTTTTACTTTTATTTGATTGATCATGTTTGAGATTCATTAAGTAAGATGATATTTTTCAAATCTAATTTATTTTGGATGCAAATAATGTGGTTTTCATTTAATTTTTTTGCTTTAAAAATTCCATGATACATGAAGAATCAAGACACTATTTCAAGACTTGATTTTTTATTATTATATCATGAATTACTCATATTAAACCAAAAAAAATGAAAAATATTATTTATCAATGTATTTATATTTCTATAAATTTGATATTTAGATACTGTGAAAGCTTATGAATAGAGTGAATGAACTTTATTTTTATCATAAATCTAGTTCTCCAATTTATTTTGAGTGATGCGTGAAACATTTATCAATATGATAATCACAACATGGTCAAATATGTTTAAAGAATGGTAGAAAGATTATTATTGAAGGGAAGAGATATTAGAATGTGAATTCAATAGTGATATATGATTTGATAACTAAGGATAATGAATATATGATATTTAATGAAATTAAATTATCACTTTTTTTATTAACATGACTGGTATTACCTTTATTTTTTTGATGGATTGTTTTCATATTGAAATCATTATTGATATGTGTTACTTGTGGAAAATAGAAAATACTAAGTTTAGAATATTTTTTTCATCTTTTTAACTTTTCAATGAATTATCATATGTAAATATTAATAAATTTTTTATGTAATATGGTTTTAAATATATATTTTTTAAGATTAAATGATTTGAAATTAGTTAAAGACATTGAAAAAGAAGATGATTGTTTAAATATAAACACTCGTAAAGCATTGAAACCCTTGTAGAATACTAAGAATAAAATAGGGATAAACAGTATCATACATGTCATAGATCCCCCATTCCTTTTCACATAATTATTTTTTTACCAAAATGGGAATCTATATTCCCACAGAGACATTATTTGTTAGATTCAATTTCAATTGAACCTAATGGAATGCCTAAACACAATGATTAATGTTGTTGTTATAATTTACTAGAGTAAACCATATCATAAACTATGTTGTATCGGTCTCATTAATTCCATTTTAATGATTGATATCTAATTTATAAAAACAAGCTATAGATTTTTCCTTCTCTCAAATTTCAAAATATTTTGAGAGATACAAGTGAAACAGCGATATTCACTCCACCATTACCAGTGTAGATATATTTTCAAGGGATATATATGAGTATCTAACTATTTTTGAATGGTTGTATCCAAATAGATAGTGTTTTATTCTATATAAAGTACTTATATAGGGAAATTTCTTCATCGACTATGTCATAGTGGGATTAGTCAATAAATATTTAGACATGTACTCATTTTAGGGTATTTAAGATTATTTAAGAATTATTTATTTGTTCATATACTCTTATCTAGGTATTTTATGCATGATTTTAGTATATAAATAAATAAAATATTTTATCATTAATTTAATTATGTTTTTTTTCGTTTCCATGATATTTTAAATTCATTGTCATTCTTTTCCTTTATTCAGTCACTTCTTAAGATGAAAAAGTATGGAATGGGTCAAATTATTTCAACTATGTGTATCTAGTCACTTAAGGTATGAGGGGTATGTAGTAGGAGGATGGAAACATAAATTATATACAATAAAATCTATAAATATATCATTTTTATTAAGAATCCATTTGAGGTTTCCTTTTACTATTTCATTCCATAATAATTCTTTGACAAAGAAGTGTGTTAAGTGTAACACCCCGAGATTTTATGAAAAATATTCTTTTTAATTTCATTAATGTCTTGTGTTATACGCTACACCAAATGGAGCTTTCACAACACTTATCCTTGACTTTCCTTTCATTAAACACAATCATAACCTTCCTCGATAGCGTGTGTAGTACGCAATACCGAGTTTTACAAAACAACGATATGCTTAAAACTAGCTGTTATGAATAGTAATAACAACTTTTTGAAATTTTGTAAATTTTATTTTTCAAAATGGACTTCATTTTTGGATTCGGAATATTGAAATTAGCTTAGGGTGAAATTTTGGTACATTTCGGATAAATTTCATTTTCTGATGAATAGTGAAAATTACTAAATTTTAATTAAAAACAACCTTTTTAATCGAAATAATTAATAGTGATAAATTATTAATTTTAGTAGTTTTAAAGTATATTTTTACAATTTAATACAATGTTGGTCATTGGATGTAATTCTACATTTAAACCAGACATAAACAAGTGTCAATCTTTTGATAGTTATTATCTCTTTAAAACACGCTATTTGTTTTGACGACGGGAATTAATTTTTAAATTAATTAATGTAACAGATATGATTTGAATTTGGTAAAATAGACGTCATTTTTGAATTAATAATATCAAATATATCTTAGGCCTAATTTTTTGTATTTTTCTGGAAACGTTCATTTTTTGATGAATAGTGAAATCACTGAGTGGTAGTTAAAAAACTGAATTTTTCATAAAAAATAATTTTACCGTTTCTGTGAGTGGAATTTAGAAAATCCGAGAGACACGGTTAATATCAACGACTAAAATTTGGTTCAATGAGATTAAAATAATTTTTTTTGAATAGTAACTTTTGACTTTTTTACCACGGTTAAAAAGTAAATAGGGTAATTAAGGGTTAAAATGATATTATTATTACCCTAACACATGTCCTAATTCTATTGGATAAGTTTAATTCGACCAAAAACAACCTTAGGAATAAAATATGACCATTTAAGCACACTTGGATTATTATAGGACATTTATTATTAATTTATTTAAAGAAGGGTTAAAATAGTTAAAATCCAAGTTTAATAAGTAAATCATTTTTAATATAGGGTTATACATAAGATAAATTCGACTATAAATATTCATTATAAATATAATAATATTTCCTACATAATGATATTTTATTTGTAATTTTTAGACATTAAATAATTTAATTTATTTGTGACACAACGATGATGCAGTAATTATCTTATTAATGAAATATTGACATAATTGATGTTATAAATACCCAAATCAATGTAATTTGAGACTTTTTATGAATTACACTAATTTTCTAGGTTAATATGACATGTTATTATTGATTGTAGTAACTTTTTTCGAACTAATAATTCTGTTATGATTTTTACAAAAAATCAATTACCAAATAGTGTCAAAATTGACATAAAATAGTTTTTAAAACAAATATTATATTATTAATTGTTATTTTATTCCTAAAAATCTAAGATTCGGCCAAATGACTTAGATAAGGTTTTATATATTAATAATAAACAACTTGGGGTTCTTTTGGCTTGATATAGTAAGTTTATTAACCTTATAGTGTAAGAACACAAGAAGACACGGTAAATGTAAAATTATTTAACTTAATGTTAAAACTAAATGATAAGGTTAAAATAGGAACCTAAACTTGTCTAAATTCTATTGGATAATAGGATTTAGACCCATAACCACCTTAGCTTCTAAATAAATCAATTTAGAGCTATTAAAACCGAATTTGGCTTTATAATAAAATAATATTTTTAGTTATTCCAAAGGTGGCCCTCTCCTCCCTTATAAAATGGAACCTCCTCCCTCTCTTCCTCACTCCACATTGAGCCTTCAAGCTCGTCCAAAACCTGAAAAATTCTCTTCTCCATTTCCCTAGAAACATCCTAGAGGTCCTGGTCTTCTTCAAAGACCAATTTTAGTTCCCTAAGAAGAGGACTCAAAGAGGCGTTTCAAAGAAGAGGTAATGCCCGTTACCGATTCTTTCATCTTTATTTCTTCTTCCACTTCTTATTATTTAGTTGTTTCATCATGAATTAATAACATCAGTATCACTCATATACTTATATTTTATTATAAGTATGAAACAACCCTACATCACCATCTATCCATCCTACGGAAAACGAAATCACCGCGCGTGCGTACATACGGAATACCGTCTCCACGCCGTGGTGAAATCTATTTTCCACCACCACCACCTTACTTGGATGGGTATAATGATGTAAATAATTACTATATATGATTATTGTAAAGTGATATTGATTCTGAAATAGTATACAATCACTCCAATACAGTCTCACGATCATGAGAACGATATCATCGCTTGTGCGTACGTACGGACTACCGTCTCCACGACGCGATGAGATTCATTTTCCACATTAACCATTCATGAATTATTATAAATTATATATAATAAGTAATCATGAAATATATGAAATAATAATAATACTGGATTTATGTGTATATATATATGTATGTCATCTAATTAATTTCATTCAACTCAATAAGGAAACGAAAACATCGTTCATGCGTACGTACGGCCTACCGTCTCCATGAACGGTGTATTTCTTTCCATTTACTGATTTATTATATAGATTTATATTACTAATATATATTATATATAAATCATGTTTTATATTCTGGAATTAATTAATCATGATCTAAGTAATCGTATGAATAATTACAAGTCAAAACACGGACAACAAATGAAACGATTTTACCCAAAACGCTCTTTAACATGGAATTTACAAAAGAACGGGTAAAATAAAGTCATAAGTGAACCATATATGATATCATAAAAATAATTATGATTCTAGAATAAGTCAATAACATTATTTAAATCATTATACAGGAGTTTCGGACACTTACGAAGCAAATCGGACCTAAGGTAAGGGAAATATCACAATCTCATTTTTATCCGAGATTGTTTATACTTTGAAATTTACTGGGGTGTATTTTATCATCCACATCCATGTTTCTTCAATATGTAATATTATTTACATCCACCTACAATTGTTTAAATCCAATTTTACTTTTCGGTGAGTTTTTAGTAAAAGATATGAAAGGAATCTTTTGTCGTTTTTCGTACGAGGTAGTTTTTGACTTTTCCGAAAAAAGTACGAGAGGAATGTTTTTTTTAACTTATACGGCATTAATGGATTTTTAAAAAATTATTTCCAAGAAGTTTCCTTTAAAATTTTTCAAGTTTATTTTTAATCAACTTATTTTAGTTTAGAATTGTATGACATGTAAAGAAAGGAAAATGTTTTTTAAGTAGAAATGATATTTTCTTCAAGAATGGAGTTCAAGTGTTTTATCAAAATTATTTTCCATCTAAGATAATAAAGGATTCTATTTCTATCCCTATTATTACATTTATTTGATTATGTTGTGATGGAATTATTTTTATGAATTCCTTTTTCTTATATGAATTGTTTTATTATGTCACAATGTTTAAGATTAACATTTTTATTACATGGGTTATGCAATGATGTACGGTTTATGGTTTTGTGGAACACATAAGAATGGTATCATTATGAGATGGGTGGGACCTATATCTCCCTCCAATTCATTGGGTATAGATTTTATATCTCATGAGATAGACATGGCTAGAACGGTAGGTTATACCAGTTCAGTGAAATTGGACTAAAATGAGGAATGAACTCGGTTCAAAAAGGGACTTTGTCCACTAAGATAGTCTTGGAAATGAGTCTTGACTAATAAGAAATGATTCTCTATGATTATGTGTGTATTCCACAAAGTTTCATGTTTTATGTTATGATTATTGGGATTACATTTCACTACTATGATTTATCCCATGTTATGAAATTATAATCTCTTTTGCAGGTTAAGATTTCTAAAAGATATGTTCTTATGAATATGATGTGATTGATATTTCTTTTCTTTACCCTTACTAAGTATTTGAGCTCACCCTTTTATGTTTTCTTTTCCCCAGGATATAAAGAAAGGTTTTAGGCAAGAAAAAAAAGGAAGATCTTTATGGGAGATGTTGAAGATCTTTCACCATGATTAGAAGATTATGTTCCGAGTTTCCAAAGACACTAAACTATTACGGTCCTCGTGTGCGTGTTTTTGTTATGTACTAAGTATTCCGCAAAAGTAATGTAATGTCCATGTACGTCAAGCTTCGGGTCTCTACAGTTGGTATCAGAGGAAAGGTTTAGTCAACCTTTGGAAACTAGGATGAAAAAACGTTAGTGAGATCCCTAGAGATATTTCAAAGGTATGTCTAGGGATGTCCCTAAGGATAAGTATACGTATAGGATAAAGTCCTAGAACTACGGTAACGATCATAGTATTTAACCTAAGATGTTAGATATTGAGGATACTCCCCCTTTATTATGTTGTTTTCCCTAGCATGATTTTTGCCTCTCACACTATTCTTTTTGGGTTTTAGACGATGGCTGGAACCCGAAGGAACCGTGTTGATCAATGTAATGGACAATGCAATGATTTTCCTCCTAAACAAACAAATGTTATGGGAGATGGAGTGAAAAATCTTATTGTTATACTTACACAAGCTATGAATCATTCTGGACTTCCAACTGAGCAGAGAAGGGAACAACATTCTATTGAGTCCTTCATGAGGCAACGTCCACCTTCTTTTAGTGGGTCTTCTGATCCACTTGTTGCTAAACAATGGATCAGTACCACTGAAAAGATATTTTCAGTTCTTCAATGTTCTGAACATGATAAAGTCATCTTAGCATTATAGCGTTTGGAAGGTGAAGCTGATCAATGGTGGAATCTTATCAAGAATATGAGGCAAAGAGATGAAATTGAGTCCATGGAATGGGACGAGTTCAAGAACTTATTTTTCAATAAGTACTTCCCTCTTATTCTTCGAAAAAAGATGGAGAAGGAGTTTCTTGAACTAAAGCAAAAGGATGATGAATCTGTTGGTATATTCGAAGCGAATTTTACAAGGCTTGCAAGGTATGCATCTGGATTTATCATCCAACCTGAAAGTAAAGTTGATCAATTCATCAGTGGCTTAAAACCAAATCTTCGAAGGGCATTAGCTATAAGAGACTTCAGTAGCTATGAAGAAATTGTGTGTTGTGCTATCAAGGTAGAAATGGAATTTTGTGTTACATATCCATCTCATAGTTTTGACAAGAAACGAAAGATGGAGTTCAAGGAGAGATCTCAGAATAATGGTGAAAAGAAGATGAATGTTTCCTTATGCTCATAGTGTGGAAAGAATCATGGTGGAGATTGTCTTAAAGGGACAAGTAAATGTTTCAAATTTGGAAAAGAAGGTCATCGGGCATTTGAATGCTGCAATGATGGGAAGAAGATGCCTAATGATGCAAACAAAGGAAGGGATACACAGAATTAACCTACTACACTTCAATGCTTCAAGTGCAAGGAAATGGGGCATTATGTTAATAAATTACCTAATCCAAGGGTTAGTGATGATCGACATGAGAAACCACTTAAGGCAAAGGACAAAGGGAAGTCACATGCGATCACCATTGGCGATGTTGAATATGAAAACGATGTGGTGGAATGATTAAGTTTTTATGTAATGGGATTCCCGAATAATGTTGTATATAGTATCGTGGAATATTGGAATATTTATGTTTTGGTCTAGTGTGCTTTTCAATAATTTTATGGCATCGGTAACCATGAAAAGTGATTGAAATATTTTTGGAAAACAGATGATATGCACACAATGAAGGGATAAAGAGAATCCAATATGTTTGATAGTATTCATGAGCTCATGATTGATATAAGGACTAAGTGATATCATGGTTTGAGTATATAGAATTTTGAGGATTTTGGTATGTGGAAAGTGTTAACTTTTAACTGCATTCATGTTTTAACTAAGGTTCAATGGGTATTCAAGAGAACACATGATTAAGGCCTTGGAATGTTTGGAATGTGACCAACAAGACATATCTTATGATACATGGGGATCAACGATGGTATTAAATCTCAGGTAATTGTTTTCACTATATTATGAGAGTGGACTGCAGTATTATGGATAAGCCTAAAGATTGGAATGGACTATGTTGGACATAAGTTAGTATTGTTTAAGGGTAAAATTTTTATCGATATTATTGATGGGATGTTATAGTAATAGAGTTTTAGAAAAAGGACAACCTGCAGGACGGGCGACAACCCATCGCGTCGGACAAGGCCGTGGAAATCAAACCCACAACCGAAGTGCGACTGGCCTTTATCGCCTACCACTGGCCTATAGGAAGTCCCTGTTTAGTAGAAACTAGTTTTATTATATTATGTATTATGATATATGAAGTATAAGTCCATTTTAGGAACCATATATGATTAATCTCACTATAGATGGACTTATGTATTTTTTGATAACTTTTCTAACCTTTTGTTTAAGACAGATGGAATGACCCATCATTCTATCACATGATCTGCTAACACATCACAATGACAAATTCAACTTTATTTCATTAAGATATGAAGTGTAAATTTTCCAAAGAACGACCAACGGTGAGACTATACCGAAATCACGAAAGTATTTCTTCTAATTCCAATTTCATCAACTTTAGGGAAACGATCTTGAAAACCAAAAATGTTGTCCTGGTGCTCTTATATCTGATGAATCAGATGGTACCTTAGATCGTCACAAATTTATGGCTTTGTGATTGCTGGCTTTTCTATAGCCATGTTCTCTACCACTCTCCATCAGAACATGATGGTTAGATTTCTCTTCCATATCCATATTTTCACCTATGTGGAAACCTAGTGATTAGTTTATTTGGGTAACCGTTATGTTTCATACTTTTGTTTTTTAAATATTGGTTTTGGTATTCCTTTTTACGATGTGGGTTTCTATCAAAGAAACTTTCGAATAGTAAACCATTTATAACCCCGACGAATTTTGAGGGTGAAATTCATTTTAAGGGGGGTAGAATGTAACACCCCGAGATTTTATGAAAAATATTCTTTTTAATTTCATTAATGTCTTATGTTATACGCTACACCAAAAGGAGCTTTCACAACACGCATCCTTGACTTGCATTGCATTAAACACAATCGCGACCTTCCTCGATAGCGTGTGTAGTACGCAATACTGAGTTTCACTAAACAACAATATGCTTAAAACTAGCTGTTATGAATAGTAATAACCACTTTTTGAAATTTTGTAAATTTATATTTTTCAAAATGGACTTCATTTTTGGATTCGGAATATCGAAATTAGCTTAGTGTGAAATTTTGGTACATTTCGGATAACTTTCATTTTCTGATGAATAGTGAAAATTACTAAATTTTAATTAAAAACAAACTTTTTAATCGAAATAATTAATAGTGATAAATTATTAATTTGAGTGGTTTTAAAATATTTTTTTACAATTTAATACAATTTTTTTCATTGGATGTAATTCTACATTTAAACCAGACATAAACAAGTGTCAATCTTTTGATAGTTATTATCTCTTAAAAACACGCTATTTGTTTTGACGACGGGAATTAATTTTTAAATTAATTAATTTAACAGATATGTTTTTAATTTGGTAAAATAGAAGTCATTTTTTAATTCATAATATCAAATATATATTAGGCCTAATTTTTTGTATTTTTCTGGAAACGTTCATTTTTTGATGAATAGCTAAACCACTAAGTGGTAGTTAAAAAACAGAATTTTTCATAAAAATTAATTTTACCGTTTTTGTGAGTGGAATTTCTAAAATCCGATAGACATGGTTAATATCAAGGACTAAAATGTGGTTCAACGAGATGAAAATAATTTTTGGTGAATAGTAACTTTTGACTTTTTTACCATGGTTAAAAAGTAAATAGGGTAATTAAAGGGTAAAAATGATATTATTATTACCCTAACACTTGTCCTAATTCTATTGGATAAGTTTAATTCGACCAAAAAAAACCTTATGAATAAAATATGACCATTTAAGCCCACTTGGATTAGATTAGGACATTTATTATTAATTTATTTAAAGAAGGGTTAAAATAGTTAAAATCAAAGTTTAATAAGTAAATAATTTTTAATATAGGGTTATAAATAAGATAAATTCGACAATAAATATTCATTAGAAAGATAAAAAGCTTTCCTACATAATGATATTTTATTTGTAATTTTTAGACATTAAATAATTTAATTTATTTGTGACACAACAATGATGCAGTAATTATCTTATTAATGAAATATTGACATAATTGATGTTATAAATACCCAAATAAATGTAATCTGAGACTTTTTATGAATTAAACTAATTTTATAAGTTAATATGACATGTTATTATTGATTTTATTAACTTTTTTAGAACTAATAATTCTGTTATGATTTTTACAAAAATCAATTACCAAATAGTGTCAAAATTGACATAAAATAGTTTTTAAAACAAATATTATATTATTAATTGTTATTTTATTCCTAAATAACTAAGGTTCGGCCAAATTAATTATATAAGGTTATATATATTAATAATAAACAACTTGGGATTCGTTTGGCTTGATATAGTAAGTTTATTAACCTTATAGTGTAAGAACACAAGAAGACACGGTAAAAGTAAAATTATTTAACTTAATGTTAAAACTAAATGATAAGGTTAAAATAGGAACCTAAACTTGTCTAAATTCTATTGGATAATAGGATTTCGACCCATACCCACCTTAGCTTCGAAATAAATCAATTTGGATCTATTTAAAACCGAATTTGGCTTTATAATAAAATAATAGTTTTAGTTATTACAAAGGTGCCCCTCTCCTCCCTTATAAAAGGGCACCTCCTCCCTCTCTTCCTCACACCACATTGAGCCTTCAAGCTCGTCCAACACCTGCCAAATTCTCTTCTCCACTTCCCTAGAAACATCCTATTGGTCCTGGTCTTCTTCAAAGACCTATTTTAGTTTCCTAAGAAGATGACTCAAAGAGGCGCTTCAAAGAAGAGGTAATCCCCATTACCGATTCATTCATCTTTATTTATTCTTCCACTTCTTATTATTTAGTTTTTTCATCATGAAGTAATAACATAATTATCACTAATATACTGATATGTTATTATAATTATGAAACAACCCTACTTCACCATCTATCCATCCTACGGAAAATGAAATCACCGCGCGTGCGTACGTACGGAATACCGTCTCCACGCCGTGGTGAAATCTATTTTCTACCACCACCACCTTACTTGGATGGGTATAATGGTTTAAATAATAACTATATATGATTATTTTAAATTAATATCTATTATTAAATAGTATACATACACTCCAATACAGTCCCACGATCATGAGAATGATATCATCGCTCGTGCGTACGTACGGACTACCGTCTCCACGACGCGATGAGATTCATTCTCCACTTTAACCATTCATGAATGATTATAAAGTATATATAATAAGTAATAATTAAATATATGAAATAATAATGATACTGGATTTATGTGTATATATATGTATGTCATCTACTTAATTCCATTCAACTCAATAAGGAAACGAAAACAGCGTTCATGCATACGTACGACCTACCGTCTCCATGAACGGTGTATTTCTTTCCATTTACTGATTTATAATATAGATGTATATTATTAATATATATTATATATAAATCATGTTTTATATTCTATAATTAAGTAATCATGATCTAAGTAATCATATGAATAATTACAAGTCAAAACACGGACGACAAATGAAACGATTTTACCCAAAATGCTCTTTAACATGGAATTTACAAAAGAACGGGTAAAATAAAGTCATAAGTGATCCATATATGATATCATAAAAATAATTATGATTCTGGAATAAGTCAATAACAATATTTAAATCATTATACAGGAGGTTCGGACACATACGAAGCAAATCGGACCTAAGGTAAGGGAAATATCACAATCTCATTTTTATCCGAGATTGTTTATACTTTGAAATTTACTGGGGTGTATTTTATCATCCACATCCATATTTATTCAATATGTAATATTATTTCCATCCACCTACAATTGTTTAAATCCAATTTTACTTTTTGGTGAGTTTTTAGTAAAAGATATGAAAGGAATTTTTTATCGTTTTTCGTACGAGGTACTTTTGGAATTTTCCGACAAAAGTACGAGAAGAATATTTTTTTAACTTATACGGAATTAATGGATTTTTAAAACATTATTTCCAAGAAGCTTCCTTTACAAGTTTTCAAGTTTATTTTTAATCAACTTCTTTTAGTTTAGAATTGTAGGACATGTAATGAAAGGAAAATGTTTTTGAAGTAGAAAGGATATTTTCCTCAAGAATGGAGTTCAAGTGTTTTATCAAAATTATTTTCCATCTAAGATAATAAAGGATTATGTTTCTATCCCTATTATTACATTGATTTTATTATTTTTTGATGGAATTATTTTTATGAATTCCTTTTTCTTATATGAATTTTTTTATGATGTCATGATGTTTAAGATTCCCATTTTTATTACATGGGTTATGCTATGATGTATGGTTTATGGTTTTGTGGCACACATAAGAATGGTATCATCATGAGATGGGTGGGACCTATATATCCCTCTAATGCATTGGGTAAAGATTTTATATCTCATGAGATAGACATGGATGGAACGGTAGGTTATACCAGTTCAATGAAACAGGACTGAAACGAGCAATGAACTCGGTTCAGAAAGGGACTTTGTCCACTAAGATAGTCTTGGCAATGAGTCTTGACTAATAAGAAATGATTCCCTATGATTATGTGTGTATGACACAAAGTTTCATGTTTTAAATTATGAATATTGGGATTACATTTCACTACTATGATTTATCCCATGTTATGAAATATGATCTCTTTTTCAGGTTAAGATTTCCAAAAGATATGTTCTTATGAATATGATGTGATTGATATTTCTTTTTTTTACCCTTAATGAGAATTTGAGCTCACCCATTTATGTTTTCTTTTCGCCAGGATATAAAGAAAGGTTTTAGGTAAGAAAAAAAAAGGAAGATGTTTATGGGAGATGTTGAAGATCTTTCACCATGATTAGAAGATTACGTTCCGAGTTTCCAAAGACACTAAACTATTACGGTACTCGTGTGTGTGTTTTTGTTATGTACTAAGTATTCCGCAAAAGTAATGTAATGTCCATGTACGTCACGCTTCGGGTCTCTACATTAAGGGAGTACATCCAATGTGGTTCGGTGAATTAAACCTTGAAAAATGGTTTGGATTTGTAATTTGTATTTAAGACTGAATATAATTCTCAATGTTTGATTTATTTCTATGATCAAGATATTTAGGTCAAATTATATAGAATTGATAGAATTTACAATAAATAAATTGATTACTCTAAAAAAATATTACAACTAGTTGAATTAGTTTATTTATGAATATATGTTTGTTATCATCTATAAAACCATCCATTGAAATTGATCCCTCACATATTTTTAAATTGATTATTTCAATATCCTTTCACCTAATTTAGTTATTTTCAATGAATATTATTTTACAATTTTCATGTAACCAATAAGATCACATAAATCTATTTGGGATCATATATTTTCATCATGTAACTGGCCATTGACTTAAACTATTATTCACCCTATGTAATATAATCATTTTTTCTATGTTTTACATGTGAAATACATGTTCATGAAGAATATATCTCAAAAAAATAAACGTGTTCATACAAATATAGGAAAGTTTTTATTATGGAATATCATAGGGTTCAAGTGTTACTCCCATAAAAATCATACATATTACAAAAACTAGTAGGCAAGAACTTTAATGATCCCACTAGAAGTATCAACATTATGTTGAATCCAATTAAAATAATTCTAACCATGTCATGCTAGTAGATAAATTGTAGAAGGATAAACCACTTAGTAAATAATGTGATATGGAAAGGACAACCCAACCTGACCCACAGATAATAAAAATAAACCCCAATTATAATCCATGGAGTGGATCATCAATATTGTTTCTTAAACCTTCCAAAATAAGGAACAATCACATGGTATACTTAATTAATATTTGGTTCATATTTAAAAACTATTGAGTTATATCAATATTTTTTGGGATGCATTCCAATCCCATAATCTCATTACCTATCAATTAAACTCAAATATTCCATAATCGAAGCTCTTTCAATACCTCAGGAGTTTTATAATGAAGTAGCCACTAATGAAACAAATATTTTTGAGATTTTTCCCATTAAATTTTTTAATTAATCTCTTTTATGAAGAATAGTAGATAACCTACCCTCTAGGGACACACTGTTCCCTTATACATATAAATAAATATTGATGATTTCTATATTCAAAAATACTTGGTGGGAAATGGTTTTGGAATCAATATCATTTCAATTGATAATATTTATCATTTTTTTAACAAGGAAGATGATAATTCTCATTTTAATTTGATGATTTAAGGGTATGAAAGTATTGAAAATAAATATCATGGAAAAATCTTCTTAAAGACTCAATTTGGTGACCTTATATAAAATTTAGAGTTTATAGTGGATCATAAATATAGAGATTTTAATGCCACTTTAGGAATATCATGGCTTAAAATTTATTTATTAGTGACTTCATTTTAGATTTATATCAAAAATAATTTATTTATTGGGAATTTATAGTAATCTATAGTCAAAACTCCCCCTTTAAATCGTATGAATCAGGAAACATTGATGAAATATACTAAAAATTGGAGGGGAAGTAGTAATTGGTAAATAATACAACATGAGAATTTGGGAATATTGTAAGTGGCTTTGATTAATCCATTAAATGGGATAGATAATTATTTTTTACTCCCTATCAATTGCATTGAAGAAAAAATTCAAAATTTTGGAAATCATAAGATCACTCCATACATAAGAGAGAACACCTCTCTACTATTTATTGAATCCTAATAGGGGACTCAGTTATCCACCCTTAGTGACATAATTGAACAGTATCTTGGAGATACTTCACTTTGGTTAAGGAAAGTGCTTCAACCACTATGGATGAACTCAAGTAGGTGAATTTGGGAACCAAAGAAAACCCAAGACCCAAATTTATAATTGCAACCATGGAACCCCAAAAATGGGATGAAAAAAATTCTTTCCTCAAAAAATGTTGATACATGTTCACATGAAATTACATGGAAATTGTAGGGATAGATTGTTGGATAGTCATTCACCACTTAGGTTTACTTCCTAAACACCATGTTTAAAAATAGATGGAATGATGAATTCAACTGACACAAGGTACTAAAGAGGTAGCTAAGGATGGACAAGTATAAAAGTAAAATTTTATCTGAGAGGTACAATATCATAATTTTCTTGATAACATTATTCCCTTTAAGAAGTAGAATCGCCGTATTAGGTACTGCATATATTGTTGAGATTTGATCCACCATAATATAAAAAATGAATTTATTTTTCTAATTATTGATCCTCTAATTGATGTGGAATATTATTTCAAGACCTACCGTACATTTATGAGAATTATATATATAATCATTTCAGAATGGCCCTAATCATTGATGAATTTTATGCCTTCAGGGAACCTAATGGGGTATATTACTACAGAGTGATTCTGTTTAGCTTAAAGAGGTTTGGTGCTATTTACTAGTGTTCTATAAAATGTATCTTCATGTAATGTCTAGATAATATAGTGGAATTATATGTGGAATATCTAGTAGTCAAGTCTCACTAGTGTTTTAATCACCTCGCTGGCCATGAGAAAATATTTTCCGAATTATAACAGTATAGCTTGGAGATAAACATTCTAAAAATTAATTTTTAGGGTGATGTTAGTAAAATTTATTAGTTTTTTTTTCAATCATTTCTATAATAATTTTAAACTAAATAAAATTAGGTTCATACTTGATAAAAATCCTCCTTGAAATTATTGGTACTTTAAAGGACATTAAGTTGATACTTGATCAGATAAATTTTTCAAAAAAATTAGAATTTTCACTATTCCCTGAAAAATCAATATTTATTGAGAAATTCTAAAAATTCATCCGAAGACAAATTTGAAACATTGAATTAAAAAGTTAAATTCATTTACCAAAAAAAAGTTTATAAAATTTAAAAAAATTAATTAAAGTAATCACTCGTAAAATTTAAGAAAACCCATTTTAAAGAAAACGTATTTTGGAAGAATTAAATGACTACTGAAAAATAATGATTTTTTACAAATAATAAAATAAAAATTAGTATGAAAATAGTATATTTCATAATGAAATTAATATTATTCATACCTGCCTATTTAATGGTTAGGTTATAAGGGTCATATTTAAATAATAATATTTTCTTGTTCTTTGATGATCAGTGTTGCATATCTTGTACACTATCGAATGTATCATTTCCTTTTAAAATATTGGGATGTTGCATCCCCCTTTAATAAATTTCATTCGTTATATTTAAACTTTGGATTAGTAACTAGGGTTTGACTATTCAAAATACCTTTTTTGAAATCTCATATTATAAAAAATATTAAAAAAATATTTCTCTTGAAAATAGAGTAAAGGGTTGTATGAAGTCATCTGGAATAACACATAACTAGGGTTCCTAATATTAGAAAAAATTTGGGAAGTCTAAACATGGATATGGAAGAAAAAATTAACTCATAAGGACTAATATATAATGTTAAAGAACATTGTCTAAAAAAGTTAACATCACAAAAGTGTAAATCTATGATGGGTTAAAAGACCATTGATTTCTCGGTAAGAAAACTAAACGAATTAAATTTCTATGTCACAATACGTTTATAAAATTTAAGGAATTATTTTACTACATAAAATAAATATATAAATAAATATCCATAATTTTCAAGTTTAATTTCATCCTTTAATCAATTTTCACAAGAATCTGATCTTTCTCTCAAAATTATGATTATTCGTGATGATTTCTTCACTGATGAAACATTAGAATCAACTTCTATGGATTAAAAAAATTATAACAACATATTCCTATTTTCTTTAGGAATTAACCAAAACCACACTGATCAGCACAAGGTATGATAATTCCTAAAATTAATAAACCTTATAATGAAGGAAAACTACTATTAATCTCTAAATTTTAACTGTAATACGCAAGGTTAAATTTAAATAATTCAATAAATAACTATCATCTAAATTAATTAAAGCATTTCATACTAATATTAAAACAAAAAAATCATACAGATTTGATCACATCATCTTCCATGATAAATTTAGTATTTATATCCTAAAAAGTACACGTATAAAACATATAATCTCCTAGATATGCTAACCATCTCCATAAATAACATGACCACCATAAATACACAATAAAATAATATATTATTCAAAAATATAATTTATCATTTATTTCCTCTATAAAATACCATAGTAACATATAATTTTTCAAAGTAGTGAGATTCTTCCAAAATAACATTGATCACTTAACCACAAATTAACCTTTCAATATTATGTTTATCTACAGGATAAAACATATTTTCCCAAAATATACTTATTATTCATTTATCAAATCATTTAACTAAAAATAAAATTTCATATTGACCAAGACATCACGTAATATAGTGGTAGGTAACGCACCATTGCTTCCATCCAGTGGTGGTTTAAGCTTTACAGTCATTCCTGATTTGAAGGGTTGTCACCCAGGTTGTGGGTTGTCATTTTTAAAAAAATATATTCTTTATAATATTCCTAGAAATTTGGGAAACATCCTTCAAATTAACCTTAATATATTCAATAAAAAAGAAACATTTTAACATCAAAGGTTATCTCATAACTTTCATTTTTCTTCCAAAAATGTACTAACCCATAATTACCTTAAATCAAAGATCATATAAACCATATTGGTTATCCATATCATTAAAATTATTTCAATAAAATTAAAATATAATTCTTCCTCAAATAACCTTTTCCACATGATAAACTTAAGGGCTACATATACCTAAAAAATAAATGTCTCTCCAAATATGATTATTCAGTATAAAATTTCAAAACATAAAACCTCAAAAGGAGTGTCTAAGTCTTTTAACTTATGATTAAGCTTAAAATTATATTCCAATAGTGGTATTCATACCTCTGTATATTTCCACACCTAAAACATCCTAATATATAATTTTATTTAAACATACTACGGAAACAATCTATAACATCTTGGAATCCATTCCCCTGGATCCAGTGCTAATAACAAAATATTTAAATTTCAATATTTGATACCCATAAACATGACTCACTTTCAACCATCAAAAACATTAAAAATACAAGTAAATATAGAATCACTTTCATACTAAAGAACCTATTAGGTTTATATTTTTAGATAATTGGGACAAATTATTATATATTTTTCAAAAATAAGCAACTGGCACATAAAAATATATATCATCTCCCAAAATTTATTCATTTATAGAATCCTTTTTAAGCCTACCCTACTTAAAACCATTATTTATTACCTAGGAAAAGGAAACATAATAAAAGGTTGAGCTCAGATGCTTAGTAAGGATAAGCATGGGAGATATCAATGGATGATCATATGAAAGTATAAGATAACCATAAAGTATTAAAATCTTGAATATAAATTTATAAGCTCATACCTAGTATACCAAAGATAATAAAAATGAGTTATGGAATAAAACATTAACACTTTAAAATAAATGAATCAAAATAATTGATAATTTATCATATCTCAATCATGAAACATATGTTCATGTCATAAATGGGTGTGGAATTAGTATAGAAATAGTTTCATATATCAAGGTTATCTACAAAGACCATTGAATCAAGAATAAACACATATATCCCATAGTGGATCATTCACATCGAAATGTTTCCAAAAATAGATAAATAACATTGACGTGTTTCCCATAACAAATCAAGATCATAGACTTGTTTCCCATAATGGATCAATCACACTAACATGTTTCCCATAAAGGATCAAGAACATAGACATGGTTCCCATGAATATATCATGATATATAATATTGTAACCAATTAATTAGATAGAGATATAAGTCCCATCCTTCAAATAATGAAAAGCATATATATGTTTTCTACATACCATAAAACATTAGTCATATAATAACCCATGAAAATAAATGGGTTTCATAAACATTTAACATTTTCTTCATAAACATAAACCGATTGGGGAAAGAATATGTATGTTATCCTTTAATAATATCCCCAATAAAATATAAGTACCATCAAAGGATGTAATCATATATTTAATATTATATTTAAAGATCACTTCAAATTATTCTTGAGGAAAATTACTTTTATATTTTAAAACCACTTCCCCTTTTCAAATTCTATGCAATTATAAATAAAAATATTTTATTTGAAAATAAACTTGTAAACTTATAAATTAAGATTCAATGAATTTATGCATCATGATAGTGATAAAATCCACTCATTATTTATATGTTTTAAAAAATATTATTTCTGTATATTTTTTAAAAGTCACAGAGTACCTCATTTAGAAAATGATAAAAACATTCCTTTCAAACCATTTTATAAAAATTAAAATATGATTAAAAATAATTTTAAAAAATTTTAGGATAATATAAAAATAAATATGGAAACATTTTAAAAAACATGGACATGGAAGAGAAATATTCCTCGATGGAGGCATAAATATAATCAATCATGAATAATTATGAGACTGTGAATAAACACTTACTACTTTGGTAACTCTTGAATCATTAGACCCATGAAATAAAGAACTTTAGTTGGATATTTATTTCTCATAATTTTAAATATAAAAATTATAAAATACATTCATATTCAGTATTTTTACCATATAAAATACGCATGTAATATATAAGGAATATGTCCCACAAAAACAAAAGTGATATGAAAATACCTTACATTGAGTCCGACTAGTCATAGACATTATTTATCTTCCTGAATAACAATATTAGGTTAATTTTTTACTTTTTTGAGAACATTTTTTAATTTTATGATTCATTTTATCTCACTTATTACCATTTTATAATAATTAATTCATAATTTATGTTGACATAGGATATTTTAGTGATATTTGTTTTATAAGTGTAAAATGACTTTGGTAGGTTGATTATGGTCAAATTGGACATTACTCTACCATATATATAATAAATTTCATGAAATAATTATCATTTATATAAGGAAATTATTCTTTAAAATTAAACCATTTAATTTGGTTATGAAAAATGAACTATGTTACAATCATTGAGACCGTAGGTCTTACGTATATATGAGTAACGCTTCCATTTTTCAACGATCATTATGGAATGACGGTAAATATAATTTTATTATAACATAATGATCATAATATAATATATATCATATTAATTCTTTATATATTCTTATATATATATCATCTATGTAATTGTTTGATAAAAAATGAATCATAATGCTTCGGGATGGTGGTTTTCCACAGGTACGCACAAACGATGTTATCATTTTTTAGTGCATGGAAAGGTTAGAAGGTAAATGATATAATGTTTTTAATAATGATAAATATTTCATGAATAAAAAATATAAAAATTAATTCCATCATTATAAAATGTCTTGGTAGATGGTGATGGAAAATGAATTACATCATTTCGTGAGTCGGTAGTGTGTCGTACACAAGAATGACGTTACATTTCCAATTTGATTGAAGTGGAGATGGACATAGTTCATGAATCAAATATAATAACATATAATTATATTTCATATAAGTTATTTTTCATTTTATCATTGTTTAATAAGGATTTAGTTATTTGGAGGAAGAAACAAAACTAAAAATGCAGATAAAAACTATACCTATTCTCTAGAAAACCTCATTTTCTTAACACCTTAAGAACTATAAAATTGTTATTCTAAATAAACCAAGATATACATAATGAGAGTAAGAATTATATTAAGGTATTTTTGAAGATATTTTCTCATCCAAATTGGTTTTAAACCATGAATTCAGGAAAAGAAGTGGATCCCTTTTATAGGAGAGGGTTGGGAGACTCTTTGAATTTCTCAAAATATTAAATTAATATAAGTTGATTTTCAATTCAAAATGGCTAAAAATTTGGTTATTCATAATATAATAATATTATTGGTCTAAATCCCCTCTTATAATAAAAATTAGAGATGTTTTGTCTATATTTATAGCATTGTATTTTATTTTTAACCCATATTTAATCCCTTTAACTCTTATTGTGACAACATGGATTTCTACTCTTTGAGATTCAATATAGTTACTATAAAATTAAAAATAACCCATTAATGGAAAATGTTGATATTTTTAGTCATATCCTAATAACTTGATGGAATTTAAGATTTTTAGGGATTTATATCATTTAATAAAATATTATTTACTATAAAATATCAATAATGTCAATTTTTAGAACTATTCATTGCATTATATTTAATAATATCAATAAAAATCTAAAATTAGAACCAATTATTTTTTTATATCCGTAAATTGTCATGGTCATATAGAAAATTTATTATTCGCATTATTTAAATAAAATTGTATTTATTTTAATATCTTTAACATCATTTATTTGACTTTTTCATTAATTGAATAATTACTAAAATGGTGTTGTGAAATCATTTAAGTTAATTATTTCTTCACTAAAAACTAAAAAAATACCATGATAATTTATTAACTGGGTTTTCTAATTGAAAATTTTCAAATGTGAACAAAGTTTTCATATCAAAATTCAATATGAAAAGGATTGAAATGAACTAAATTAGATTAATGGATATATAATTAAACTAATAATAATTTAAAAATAATTTAAAAAATAATTAAACATTATAAATAATTTAAATAAAAATAATTTTTTATTTAAAATTTTCAATTTTTGTCTATTTATCAAAAAATTAATATTTACAAAAAATTCTAAAAAACTCACACAAATATAATTTGTGACGTGTAGATTTAGAACATGAATTTTATATTGCTAAGTAAATTATCTAAATGTGGTAAAAATTAATTTTAAATTATGTGTGAAAAGCGTGACTAGACCTCCTTTTAAAAAATACAGTTTTTCAAAAAAAACATTTCTTTTTCATTCAAATGATTCTTATTTTATTTATAATCAATAGATAAATATTTAATTTATTTTATACATGTGTATACTATATAATTAAAATAATTTATTTTTTACTATTTACACCTTACAAATTAAAACCATGTTAATAAACATAATGTTAAAATAATAATATTTTAATAGAGTATCATATTTCCCTCAAACTCGGTGTTGCATGGATTACAAGCTATTGAAGATATTGAATTATTAAGAAATAAATATATCACAAAGTATCAAGAATTCATATTTCCTTCAACATTTAGCGTTTCATTTCATGCATTCTATGGAATATGATGTTTGTATTTTAAAATCTAGGGGTGTTACATGCTACCAACTTAAATAAATTGAATCCCCACAATTTAATCTTGATTTTTGTGATCAACAGGTTGTCATTTGAAAATAACCATTTTAAAATCCCACGTCATGATAATGGTTAATTTAGTGAGTATTAAAATTATTAACTAATTTAATAATTAAATAAAAATTCCCTACTTTAAATAAATACTTAGTAATTTATCACCCAATTTTTAGTAGTTAATTTTTTCATCAAAAGTATGTTTTCTTCAAAAAAAATGCATTTTTATTTATTTTTTTGATAAAATATTATAATAAATATTTTTAAATATTAGAAAATAAATTTTATACAATTAAATCTATTTTTTGATCCAAAATATCAAAATTATCTTTGGGTGAAATTTTAAAAAAAATTAAAACTTTGATTTTTCAGTAAATAGTGAAAAATCCGAATTTTATAAAACTATCATTCTGTATTCATATAAATTATAATTATGATTTAAATTTATCTCAAAGTATAATAGGTATTATTTAATTTTTTATAATATAATTAACATCATTTGAATCATCATTATACAATATTTTAGTATAAGTGCATTTTTTACCATAAAAATGCATTTTTCTAAAAATTATTTTTCGTTGTGTTTTATGAATTTATAAAAAATTATTTTAATAAAATTATAAAAATTTAATCATGAAGATTTTATTAAATATTTATAATCATTGGGTTCAAATGAATTAAATATTTCAATTTTTTCGTCAAAATGAATAATAATCGTGGAAAAAGTTATCACATTGGTAAAGGGTAAATGAATAATTTTTTGTTAAAACTAAGTGATAAGACCACAATTATTCATCATAATTACTATTATATGAAATAAATTCTACATTATTAATTAATTATCTAAATTTATTTATTTAATTGTCACCTGTCCTTGAAAATGACTTATATATTATTTAAACCAAATGAAATGATAAAATGTCACTCTCTTAGTTTTAAATATCAAATGTGTGTTCACATAGGAACAAAACATAGTTATGAATGAATATTAATAGTAATTTTTGATTTATTAAATTATATTTGTAATGGTAGTTTTTTCATAATTTTTAGTAATTTAATAATAACCTTAAATACTTACACAACGTTGATGTAGTAATTATTCAATTAATTGAAAAATCAAATAAATGATAATAAAAATATTAAAAGTCTAATAATTTGAGATAATTAAGTTGATAAGTGAATTTAATATATCAACATGACTTTTAGGGAAGTTTTAATGCGTTTTTTTCAAATTTATATTGTTTTATTGATGTTATTAAATTCAAATTAATGAATAGTATTGTAATTAAAAATAATGATATTTTATAAAAATAATATATTATTAAATTATTTAAAAAACATAGAAAATTAAATAGGTAAAAATGGGATTATATATGTTCTAAAAGGACATACCCTATCAATTTATAGTCTATTTGGAAGCATTTGGATCTATAATAGTCTTATTATATTTTAATCTTTTTTAGAAATTCCAAAAGTGTCCCTCACCATAATTAAAAAAGGACACCTCCTCCCTCACTTATTTACACCACTTTGAGACCTCTATCTATACCATACCCTACAAATTATATTTTTAAACTTTGTTATTCATATCTTAGAGGATATGGTCTTTCCAAAATACCAACCCTATACCCATTTCGACGAGATCTAGAGGAGTTATTTTGAAGAAGAGGTAATCACCCTAACCAATCACTTTATTTTTTATACTCATATTTACCTAATATAAACAATGATATTTATCATAAAATAATAAAATAAGTTTTTAAATATTATTAAATTTTATTATAGTTATTAAATCACCATTATAAACCCTCTTTCCCATCAAATAATAAGTGAAAGTATTTATCATGCGTTCGTACGTCTTATTATCTCAACATAGTAATACAATTCATTTTTCATAATAATATTTTATGTTTGAGTATTATTATAGGGTTTAATATGTATATATTTATATATATTATTTATAAATAAATTATAATTTTTAAATGATAATATCATATCTACCATCATTCCTTTTAAACCATTGGAAAATGATAGCGGTTCCCATGTGTACGTGTGAAAAACCTCTTCCACAAAGTGATGTGATTAATATTTTATATTTTATTTTACTTGGATGGTATAGAAGAAAAATATAATGAATTTATATGATATATATTATATAATAATTATTCAGTAATTTTTAATTAATATTTACCTTTTTTTCATTCCATCCATCCAAAAGTGAATATAGCATTCATGTGTACGTACAGCCCATTGTCTCCATAAACAGTGTAATTATTATTTTTATATAATTTTTTTGAATGATTATAAATATTTACATAATTAATATATATTATTTTCATTACATAATTAAAATTTTGTAATTTATGGGATCATGATCAATGTATAAGGATCGCGACTACTAAACTGAAACATGCCTCGAAAACGAAGCAGTTACCACCCAGAACAATGGTTTTAATAAATGAATATTAATAAATAGGTGATAAGATGTTATATTTAAATCATAAATGGTATGGTATATATTTTTTATGGAATAAATTATTAATATATCCATAATTATTATATAGGAGTTTTGAACATGAACAAGGAAATGTGAGACTTTAGGTATGGTATTTTTTTCACTTTTATTTCTATGGAACACATGTATTATACACAACTATTATCTTTTATAGTGTATATACTATCCATTAATTACTTTTATGGTACATATTATGAATAATTTGGGTATTTTAATATCTATATATCATTATTTCATTCATGTGGATTATTATTAAAAAGTTACTAAAGTGGTAAAGGTTTATTTCACAATCTCATCATTATTCTAGATTTTTTATGCTTATGTATTCATTAGAGAATGTTTATCTTCCATTTACTTGTTTTCTATAAATGTTTTAAAAAAAAGTTTTTAATATTCTCCTATAATATTATTAAATCATTTTTAATCATGTTTTACTTTTTATAAAATTGTATTAAATAAATATTTCTTTCTTTTTCCAAATGACCTACTTTGTGAATTTTATGAAAAACAAATATTGATACTGTGTGTTTTTAATCTATATTTAATGAGTATATTTTTCCACCTTCATGAAGAATAAATAATTTGAATATTCATTTGAATGCTTAATTTTATTTTTAATGAAATTTTTTCATTTATAAGTCTGTATCTTTTTAAAAAGATAGGATTTTTAGAATAGAAAAGTTATTTTCCTCAAGAATTATTCCAAGAGATATTTAAAAAACATTTTCCATATAATATGAAATTATTTTATTTTACTTTTAATTTAATGGGTATATGATTCAACGATACCATACTTATTATTTCTATGTATTGTAATCATAACAACCTAAGACCTGCTCCCCAAATCTGATGCTAAAAATATAAACTTTATATTTCAATATTTGATGCTGATAAATGTGACTGGATTATTAAAATCTGAAACTTACAACATCAAAAAGAATATTGGACACCTAGTATACCCAAATAACTTTTAGGTTTACAGTTTTTGAAAATTATGAAAAAAATCTTTACAGATTAGGTTCATAAACAACCGGTTCATAAAGATCAATATCATATCCCACTATACCAAGATTTTAATATTCCGTATTATGCATTAAATATCTCCCATAAAATTCATTACATTTTAAACCTTTCTAAAAAATAATTTAATATCATTATTTATAACCTTGTAAAATAAAACAAAGTAAATTTTTAGTTCAAATGATACATAAGTCTAAGAATGAGATATTCCAATCGATGATCATATAAAAGAATAGTATAATCATAAGGTTATAAGATCATGACCCTAAAATAAAAATTTCATACCCAACAACTATGTATATATGTGCCATAGGACCATAAAAAATTTATTATATCTGAAATGATTTTATAAAAATTTCATCTTTTCATCATAAACATAAACCATCTAGATAAATAATAAGTATAGTATCCTTGAATAATAACCATAGTAAAGTATAAAAAACATAAAAGGATGAAATATTAGATTCAAAATTATTTTCAAAGATAACTTAGAATAATTCATGAGGAAAATAATTTTTATTTATTAAAACAACTTCTCTTTTTAAAAATTTGTACACTTATAAATGAAAACCGAAATTATTTATAAATAAACCGTTGGACCCCTCATGTGTTAATAATGTTTTAATGATCACAAATCCTATATATCCTACAAATCTAATTTAACCTATCTCAAATCATTTGTACAGATGGTTGGTTTCTTTATGTCTTAAATAATTATTATAAACTATATTAAATTTGTTTTATAATGAAATTATTTTATGAATGATTAAGTTTATTTCATTCTTTGGATATCATTGTCTAAGTCCATATAAAGATATTTGGTTAAGTATGAGAAACTGTGAGTCTACCAACGGTTTTGTTTTTTCTGGAAAAGGGACCTGACACCTTGAACCAGACACCGTGAACCAGACACCATCACCAGACACCGTGAACCAGACACTGTGACCAGACACCATGACCAGACACTGGGACAAGACACTATGAACCAGACACCATTACCAGACACTATGAACCAGACACTATGAATTTGATATTGTGACCAAACATCATGATCCTAACACAGCATTTGTGCTACCGATTCCAGATCTCTATACAAATGTTCCCTCATAACTGTCACACCGATCAAAGACAATGAAGGATACACCATTTCATGGAGACACTGCTTCCATGTGACACTGTTTCTAGAGAGATTGTGACTTTGTTCTTTAATCTATTTTGTTGTTTCTCAATTTAATTCTAATAGTCATATTTGATTCTTTTAAATACACTTACATAATTAATGTTTCTTTGTAGACATGTCACCTAATAGTATGAGGTATGAGGTGTAGAATACATGCATCATTCCAGCTCCAACACATTCACTCCAATAAAAAAATAATAGTGTGGATATAAATGATAAGAGATGAAAAAGAAAAAAGTGTGTGCACGATAATAAAGAAGCACGAGCATTCTTGAAAGAAAAAAATTCACATGAAACTCAACAATTTTGATAAACACATGAGGTATAATCAAATCCTTGAGTTGAGAACATTTTTTCACTATCAACTACATGAATAAAATGAGCGAGATCTAGCTGATTTGAAATACTTTGTTTTCTGTAAGAGGACTTGATTCCTGCATCTGCTTCATCCTAGAAGTCCAGAGCTTCTCAGACTAACACTCAGAGTAATTATAACCATATCTCATCATCTTTTTTCTGTTGTGTATTGTTTTATCTTTTTATAAGTGTGTGTGTGTATCTGTATAAAAACACACATTGTCTCCTGTATTTAACTGAAGGATAAAAGATATCATTTCTCATACATCTTTTTACCCTTGTGTATTCCCACATATAAGTGTGGAAGAGTTCCATGTGTGACCTAACAGTTCATAACCATGAAGAACTATGGATGAGGTCATGTGACCTAGACAGTCTTGTGTATTGTGGTTTACCCCGATCTAGAGTGTGGATCACGATTATTAATATAAACTACTTGGTGGTAGGTGATCACCAGGTGGAGTGGATTGTGTCTCGGCTTGAGACTGAATCACTTATTTTATATCTTATGTGTTGTTTAATTTAGTTTTCTTTGTTTTACTATATATTTCATAAATCACTAAATTTACATTGATATTTAATCTTGGAAATATTTTATAATTATTTTTACTTATTAGAATATCTTCAAAAGTAATGCTAATAACTGATATTGATATTACAAAGAATTAATCAATCTTCTGAGAAGTTATTAAAACAGTCAAACATTCATAACTGTATTACTTTAATTAACTAGGTTGTATTTGTTTTGATAGGGAAACCTTTTAAAAATACCTTTCAATCAGAAATTTTGAATAGATACTCAATTCACCCCCCTCTAGAGAATTATACTCCTACCAACATTTGGTATCAAAGGGTGTTTGTTATTCCTATTAAGACTATGTTTTTGACCCCATCCAATGTTAATTTTAGTTGTACTTTAATGATCTGTAAATTTCTATTAATTCTAAATTTCTAGATCGTTCAAAGTAATTCATTATCATGGATAATAGATTGAATGGTTCTGTCACAAACAAACCACCATTCTTTAATAAAACCAATTATTCTCAATGGAAAATTAAAATGAAAATGAATTTAGAAATTATGAGTTTTGAAATATGGTCTTCAATTATAGATGAGTATAAGACTCCTAATACTGATATAATCACTTTGGATGACCCTACCAAGAGTGCCTATAGAAATAATTTCAAATCCATGAATTCTTTATATTTTTATTTAAGAGATGAGAAATTTAATAGAATTTCTATATATAAAACTGCCTATGAAATTTAGGATACTCTGTCTGTATCACATGAAATAACTTCTAGTATTAAATAAATGATAATTAGTACTTAAACTATTAAATATGATAATCTTAAAAATAAACCTGATGAGCCTATTTCTGACATGTATCTCAAGTTCAACAAAATTATCAACATAATGGTTTCTTTTGGAAGAAAAGTTACTGCAAAAGAATAGATCATGAGGATTCTCATATGCCAACCTGATATATGGAGAGGAACCTCTATCTCTATTAGAGAATCATGAAGCATCAGCAAGTTACCTGTAAAATAACTCATTGGAAAACTTATAATGTATAAAGAGGAGTTGAAAGTCAACAAAGAAGAGGGGGCTGAACCCAAACCAAAATTAGTTCCATTTAAGACCACCACCCCTAAACACAAATAGAAAGGAAAATTGGAAGTCTTTGTAGAAATATCCAATAGTGAACAATCATCACCTGACAGTGATGAAGAGATGGATCAATTAGCCAAAAAGTTTAAGAGATTTTAAAAGAAGAATAATTTTCCAGAAATCCTAACTTCAAGGTAATATTTGACCAAAAAGAAAGATGGAAGAAGGATTTGAAAAGAAGTGATAAGTCTGATGTGATAGTCTGCTATGAAGGTAAGCAAAAGGGGCTTATAAAGTCTAACTGTCCCCAGCTCAAGTACAAAATGAAATATGAGTACAAAGATAGAAAGTATAAAAAGTCAATGAAAGCAATATGGAGTTCTTATGAAACAGTTCATGTGACTTAAATATTCACATGATGAAAAGGCTTACAAATCCAATATGTGTTTTATGAAAAACACATCAGAGGTAACACTAGAATCTCTTGTACACAATTTTTATTATTCTAGAGATGAGGGTGACTCCGAAAATATGTCTAATGAAGAAATGTTTTAGTAATGTAATATTATTGAAGAGAAATGAAATGATCTAAAAGATAAATACAAGTCTTTAAATAAATATCATGCTCTTACCTCAACTAATAAAATTGAACTTAGTGTAGAAAGGGAGAAAAATGCTAAATTACTCAAAAGAAAATAATTAACTAAAACTATCTAATGAGTAATTGAAAAGGGATCTTGAATGGTTTACTAATATTATTGATACCTTGGTACAAATTCTAGGTAAACAAATTGCTCTAAAATATTCTACTCGCATTGGCTATCATCCTAGTAAAAACAATTGAAGAACTAATTTTTTTTCTAATTCTATGACATATAGCTTTACTCCTAGTTCGGGAAAACATTCATCTAGTTCAAATTATGATACCCTCTTTATTGTTTCAAGCATTTCTGGACCAAATAGAGTTTATTTTTCATGTACTTTACACAATGCATATAGGAAACATATGAGGAAAATATGGGTTTCTAAAGAACTAGTCACTTATATAACTGGACCCAAATAAGTATGGGTACCAAAATCTATTTTTATTTGACCATTTTGTAGGAATGTTTCTTAAAGATCTCCTACAAAACCTTATGGTACGTGGATAGTGGGTGTTGAAGACATTTGACCGGAGACTATTCATGCTTCAAGAATTTAACAAAAAGTGATGGTGGACATGTCACCTTTGGTTATAATGCCAAAGGAAAGATAATTAGCCTTGTCCAAATCAGTAACTCTAACTCAGTTTTTATTTCCAAAGTACTTTTTTATGGATTGAAATATAATATGCTTAGTGTTTTCTACATTAAGAAATGAAAATGTTTACTCCATTAACTTATATTCTTTAGTCTCTCAAAATGCTTCATGTTTATGTGTATTTCACAAAGAATCTTGGATTTGGAATAGGAGACTAGTACATTGTAATATTCACTCTCTTAGAAAGTTCACTAGAAAAATATTAGTCAAAGATCTACCCAAACATGAGTTTAAAAATGATAAAGTGTATAATCCTTCTCAAAAGGGAAATCAACACTAAATTTCCTTCAAACCAACGAAAGAAATGTCAACTTCTCAACCTCTCGAACTGGTTCACATGGATATTTTTGGACCATCAAGAGTTTCTTGTTTAAATGGGAAGCACTATGTTTATATTATTATAGATGACTGTTCTAAATATACTTGAACTTTCTTATTGGCTCCCAAAAGTGAAGCCTACTCTCATTTTACCAAATACGCCAAAACTGTAGAAAATATTAGTGGACTTAAAGTTAAATCCTTAAGAAGTAATCATGGCCATGAGTTTGAAAATCTTGAGTTTGTATCATTTTTCTCAAAAAATGGATATAGTCATAATTTCCCTTCCCCTAGAACACCTCAACAGAATGGAGTTGTGGAAATAAGAAATAGAACCTTGCAAGATATTGGTCAAACCATGCTTACCAAATATGACTTACCTATTTTTTTTTAGAAGAAGCTGTAAATAGGGCATGGTATATTATAAATAGAGTGTTTATTAGACCTATTCTTAAAATAACTTCATATGAGTTATGGAACAATATAAAACCCAGAGTAAGATACTTCAATGTTTTTTGTTGAAAATTATATATCCTTAATAATAAGTAAAACCTTGACAAATTTGCATCCAAGAGTAATGAAGGAATAGTTTTAGGATATTAAATCTCTAGTAAAGCCTAAACAGTGTTTAATAAAAGAACTAAATGTGTGGAAGAATCTATCCATGTAAAATTTGATGAAATAGATCCAAATTGGCCTATGAAATCTCTAGAGAACCTGGAGGATGATGTATCAAATCTTGACATTAATTAAAAATCCTCTAACAATCCGGTGGAGGAATATGTAAAAACTTCCAATTCAGGAAATTGTTTTGATTCAAGTCACAATGAACCTGACCCTATTGAAGAACCGGAAATCACTAGTCCATCTTTTTTTAGAGCTGATGGAACTCTTAAGAACCATCCTTTATATGCTATTGTAGGATACTTTGATAAAGGAACTAAAACTAGAGTTTTTATTACAAATCAGGTAGAACATCAAGTCTTCTTGTCACAACTTCAACCTAAAAACATTAATTATTCTATCAATGGTGAATTTTGGGGGACATTTATGCAATAAAAACATAATTAGTTTTAAAGGAACAAAGTTTGGAAACATGTTGACAGACCCAAAGACAAATTTACCATAGGTACTAAATGGGTGTTTATAAATAAAGTAGATGAAGCTGGTAACATAGTTATAAATAAGGGAAGATTGTTTTACAAGGCTATAGTCAAGAATAAGGAATTAACTATGAAGAAACGTTTGTACCAGTAGCCAGACATGAAGCCATCAGAATTCTGCTTACTTATGTTGCACATAGAAATTTCAAATTTTATCAAATGGATGTTAAAAGTGTATTTCTAAATGGGTATAGAGATGAGGATTTCTTTGTTGAGAAACCCGATGGTTTTACAAATCCTCATTTTCCAATTCATATTTTTAAATTATCAAAAGATTTATATGGTTTAAAACAAGCTCTAAGAGCCTGGTATGATAGATTAAGTACTTTTCTTTTTTCCAAATATTTTAAAAAAGGAATTGATGATCCTTCCCTTTTTATAAAACGAATTTCCAATGATTTTTTAGTAGTTCAAATTTATGTGGATGACATTATCTTTGGATCTTCAAAGAATTATTTATGTATTGAATTTTCCAAAATAATGCGAAACGAATTTGAAATGAGTTTAATGGATGAACTAAAATTATTTCATAGATTTCAAATATTTCCAAAAAATGATTATATTATTTTAAACCAAATCAAATATATTAAATATATTCTAAAACATTTTGGTTTAGATAGAACTAAAAGTAGTGGCACTCCAATTATTACTACTTGTAAGTTGGATCTTGATGAAGATGGAAAATCTATTGATCAAACCACCTATAGAAAAATGATTGGAAGTCTGCTCTACATTACTACTTGCCGACTTGACATTCTATTTAGTGTATGTATGTGTGCTTATTTTCAATAAAACACTAAGGAATATCATTTAAATGTTGTTAAAAAAATTTCAATTACCTCAAGCATACACCCAGTCTAGGACTGTTCTATCCTAGAGGATAATCATTTGAGTTAGTGAGTTATTCTGATGCTGACTTTGGTGGTTGTAAGTTAGATAGAAAAAGCACCTCTGGAACATGTAACTTATTAGGAAAGTCACTAGTATCATGGTGTAGTAAGAAACAAAATTTTGTTTCATTATCTACTATAGAATCTGAATACATACCTGCTGGTTGTTGTTGTGTACAAATTTTGTGGATGAAACACACATTACTTGATTATAGATATCAATTCGTGCATGTACCTATAGATTGTGACAATACAAGTGCTATTAACATCTCAAAAAAACATGTTTCACACTCTAGGACAAAACATATTGATGTAAGACATTAATTTTTGAGAGATCATTATCAAAAAGGTGACATTACTTTGGAATTTATTGGAACTGATTATAAGCTCACTGATATATTCACCAAACCATTAAATTCTAAAAGAATATATTACATCATAAATTAATTGGGAATGATAAATATTACATAGTAAGTGTACTATTTCACAGCTAACTATTTCATAGTTTACAATTTCACAATTCACTATCTAACAGTTCTATAGTTTTGCTGTCTTAGGAATTTATATTTCATTTTTATGGTCTCACATTTACTATTTCTCAGTTACTATCTTGCACTTACTGTCTCAAACAATATGGTCGCACATTTAAGAAAAAACACAGAAAACAACTCACCATGAAAACCTATTACGGTCTCACCGTGAAAGCCCATTACAGTCTCACTGTGAAAGCCAGTTCTGGTCTCATTGTGAAAATTGGTTACAGTCTCACCAAAAATATGATTTATTATTTTATTTACATATTATAACCCATATCACCATAATTAATTATTTTAACCTTTTACTTTATGTCACTTTTGATCCCACGATTCTTGATATCCCTAAATGATAAGAACAAAATAAGTTTCACTAATTTCTTCACCATATCACTCTTTTCTCAAACCGTAATCCCTCTCTCAACCCTTCAGTTCTCTCTCTCTCTCTCTAGAATCTTCATTGAATGGCTAGAATGAAATGTATGTCCTCATTTACCCCTGATAAGTGCAGTTCAAAGAAGAATATCTTTCTCTTATTCTAGAAGCTGCTTTTGAGGAACATGTGGAGGGACAAGTTGTTCCTGAAATTATTCCATTTTTTGAAGAGAGAATAGAGCAGGCCTTTCAGTTAGCTAGAAAGGAAATGGATGAGGATATCAAGGATGAGATTTGGAAAGTAGATCAAGGGACTAAATTTTCTAGTTTTGAGAAAGATGCACCTGTTGAGGGGGATTAGCACTTGAATCTAGAACTTGTTGAAGTCCTTAATCTAGTTGATCCATGCTCAGTGGATACATGGTATAAATACCCTAGTTATTTTGATGTGACTGATTCCCAAGAAGTATCAATTAAAGGTATTGACCTCTCTACTATGTTTCAATTGAATGTAGTTTTTGATTTTATCTCTACAAAGGAAATTGATAATGTATGATCCTCTATTCTTGAACCTTCACAAGAACCTTATACCTTCGTATGTAAGGATTATTTGAAATCTTTTGGAGCTACCCTATTGGTTGGGGTTGAAAAACTCATGAATACCCAATCAGATCCTGTAAACTATTTGAGTGAAAATTAAGTTACCCTGTTTTTAGAAAATATCATATGGAAGATTCATCCCAAGATGCTTAATGAGATTCAAGAGGCCATAATTGAGAACAAATTGTTATGTGATGAAGTAAATTCTCTTTGAGGTATGGTTCAAGATGTGAAGAGAATGCTGAAATCAAGACCCAAACCTGTTTCTCATCCTGTTGAGGATGTTGTTAGTCATATTCCACTGATATTTTCCTCCCGGATTCAACCTAATCTAACCTCCTTGGATAAAAAGGTAGCTTAAAGAAACAAGAAAATTGTTCAAGAAATGTGTGAGTTTGTTATTGGTCTTAACAAGTTGACTAATGATTATATGGGATGCCTTCAGAAAGTTCTAAATAAACTGAAGTCCCTTAAATCATCTATTACAGTTTCTAATACTTCTAGATAGTCATCTCAACCCTCTTTGGATAGTGATCTGCTCATAACATTTGTTAAGGAAGAACTTTAGTCTGTGCTTAGTGGATTTGAAAAAGAGTATCTATCTGATGTTTTCAAGAATAGAGATAGAGTTGTTTATTTCGTGATAATTCATTCCAACATTACAAATGACGCTCGGGAAAAGATTAATAAGAAGGTGGACTTCTACTTCAATAGGATCTTATCAAAGCATGACATGACCAACCATTTCAAGTACCTATTCGAGAATCTGGGAATCCCTCCTGTTACTCAAGCTTTCAAAACTCATGTCGAAAAGATCAAAGATTTCACTACTTTGTTAGACAAGTTTATGGAGAACAAAGATGAATTTGAGAAATCCAAGCAGTGTTGTGGGGATATTATTGCTAACTTCATCAAGCCTTTAAGGCCTTATATTTATGTAGAGAGTAATACTATTTTGGTTCCTGCAACTGCACCCGAGACCCAATTTTCCTACCTTCTCATCCTCTTCCCTTGCCTCTAACTCTATGTCTATCTCTCTGGCTCTGAGTCAGATCAGACCTTTTATCCTTGATCAATAGTTTCTTTGGTCTTCCACTGCACCTACCTTGTCCCCTTCTATTTTTGAAGGACTTCCTTTACCCCCTCTATCCATTGGATCATTTTCTTCATCAACTTCTACTAATGCTACTTCCAAAGGCAAAGAGAAGACAGTCAGTGAAGAAGAAAAGTGAAAACTATATTTTGATAGAGATCTGGTTGAATTTTTTTTTATGCCTGCTATTTGTAATGCCACTTCATTATCCATATAATGCATTGTGAACTCTTATTGTCTATTTCCTTTTTATTATTTTTGATAATCCCAAAAGGGGAAGAACTATGCTCACCAAGAGATATGATATGCACACTAAGGGAGAGACACATTCCCTCATATTAAATATCTCACTCACATGATTTGTGATCATCAAAAAGGGGGATATTGTTGGACTCCCCATGTGTTAATAATGTTTTAATGATCACATATCCTATATATCCTTCAAATCTTATTTAATATATCTCAAATCATGTGTACATATGGTTTCTTTCTTTATGTCTTAAATAATTATTGTAAACTATATTTAATTTGTTTTACAATGAAATTATTTTATGAATGACTAAGTTTAATCCATTTTGTGGATATCACTATTTAAGTCCATATACAGATATTTGAAAAAGTCTGAGAAACCGTGAGTCTGCCAAAGGTTTTTTTTCTATCAAAGGGACCAGAAACCCTGAACCAGACACCATGACTAGACACCATGAACCAAACACTGTGACTGGACACCGAGAAAAAGACACCGTGACCAGACACTATGACCAGACACTGTGACCAGACACCATGAACAAGACACTGTGGCCAGACACCGTGAACTAGACACCATGACAAGACATTGTGAACCAGACACCGTCAATCTGATACCATGAACAATCATTGTGATCATAACACAGAATTTCTGCTATAGTTGTGTGATCTCTGTAAAACTATTCCATCATAGCTATCTCAAAACTCCAAGACAAAGATAGAGACACTAATTCATGGATACACCACTTCTATGTGAAACCATTTCTAGACTGACTATGACACTGTTCTTTAATCTATTTTTTCATTTGTTAATTTAATTCTACCAGTCATATTTTTGTCTTTTAAATTTATTGACAAAATTAATGTTTCTTTTTAGGCATATCACCTGACAGTGTGAGGTATGATGTGAAGAATACATGCATCATGTCAGCTCCAACACATGCACACCAAGAATAAAAATAATAGGATGGCTACAAATGATACGAGATGAAAAATAAAAAAGTGTGTGCACGATAACTAAGAATCACGAGTATTCTTGAATGAAGAACTGACACATGAAACTCAACACTTCTGAAGAACACATGAATTATACTTGAATCCTAATTTTGAGAAAATTTTCACAATATTAACTCCACAAATAACACGATCCAGATCTAGCTAACTTGTGATACTCTATTTTCCGCAAGAGGACTCCATTCCATAATTTTATTCATCCTAGAAATATAGAGCTTCAGAGACTAACACTCAGCGCACTTCTAACCATATCTCATCATCATTTCTATATTGTGTATTGTTTTTATCTTTTGAGAAGTGTGTGTGTTTCTTTATAAAAACACACATTGTCTTCTATATTAAACTAAAGGATACAAGATATCATTTCTCATACATCTTTTTTACACTTGTGTATTCCCACGTATAAGTGTGGAAGAGGTCCCTGTGTGACCTGACAATTCATACCCATGAAGAACTGTGGAAGAGGTCATGTGACATGGATATTCATGTGTATTGCTATTTACCCTGATCCAGGGTGTGGATCAAGTTTATTAATATAAACTACTTGGTTTCAGGTGATCACCAAGTGGAGTGGATTAGGTCTCGTCTTAAGACTGAGCCACTGGTTTTATATCTAAAGTGTTTAATTTAGTTTTCTATATTTGACTATATATTTCATAAATCACTAAATTTACTTTGATAGTTAATCTTTTAAATAAGTTATAATTGTTTTTCCATATTAGAATAGCTTTAAAAGAAATGTTAATATCTGATATTAAGATTACTGAGAATTAATCAATCTTTTGAGAAGTTATTTAAACAGTCAAACCTTCATAACTGTATTAGTTTGACTAACTAGGTTGTATTTGTTTTGAGTGGGGAACCATTTAGAAATACCTTTCAATGAGAAATTATGAATAGATACTCAATTCACCCCCACCTCTTGAGTACTGTACTCTGACCAACATAAACAGTTAAACATTCAGACAAAACATCAAATAATCGATGCATCATAAATGTGGAAAATTCTTATTATTTCATATAAGTTAAAAAACACTCCTATATTTTATGTCGGAAAATTCACTAGGTAGATCCTTTCAAAATCAACAAAAATATTCCTTTCAAACCAGTTTGAAAAAATTCAAATATTAATTAAAATGATTTTAGAAAATTTTAGGATAACAATAAAAACATTTTTTGAAAACATTTTTAGAAAAAAAATGGCATTGAAGAGAAATAATCTCTAATGGAGACTGAAACATAAATATTATTGAATAATGATGAGATTGTGAAATAAACCCACACCACTTTAGTAAATTTTGAATTATAAGCCCCATGAAATAAATAACTTTATATAGATATGTATTTATCATAATTTTCATGAGAAGAATCATAAAATACATTCATGGAAAATATATACACAACAAAAAAGAAACATATAGTGTATAAGAAATATGTCTCAATGAAATAAAAGTGGGATGAAAATCCCTTATCTCAAGTCTGACTCATCACATACATTCTATATCTTTGTGAATAATAATATTCGGTTAATCATTATTTTTTTTAAGAAAATTTATAACTTTTATTCTTCCTTTAATCTCACTTATTACCACTTTATAAGAATTAATTAATCTCCCATTTATTATCAATTAATTGTTAAAAACACTATTTTGGGTGGTAACTACTTAATTTTTCATGTATTTTTTTATTCAGTAGTTTTGGTCCTTAAAATTTTATCATAGTACCATCATCTAAAAAATATTATTTACGGCTTAAATATCATATATATTAAATATATTTAATTTTCTATTCACCCATAAATATAGATATAGAAAAATTAATTACATCGTTCATAGAGATGGTAATTCGTATGTATACATGAATGATGCTTTCATTTTTTGATGGATGGACATAAATAATGATAAAGAATAATTAAACCTTAATGAATAATCATTATTTCATATATATCATATATATTATTTATTTAAATATTTATAACCATCCAAATAAAGTGGTGATGAAAAGATAATTTCATCGCTATGTTGAGATAATAAGCCGTACATATACCCAATTGATGTTTTCTATTTTCATAATATTGAAATAAGATGTAATATGGTTGTACCATAATCGTAATAAAATCTCAGTATATTTATGATATTGGGGTTATTATTTTAGGATGGGTATAAATCATGAAGAGGAAGTTGAACGATTCGATAAAGATGATTGCCTTTTCTTCGATAGAATCCCATTATATATCTTATTAAGGTACTTGGGATTGCTTTATTAAAATGTAAAAAATGTAAAGAACTTATCTAGGGATTTTGATAAGATGAATGAGTAGGGTTTTTTTTATCTATATGGATCATATGAAATTATATGAGAATCATTAGGGTATTGGATCATGACTATCACTTATAACATTCATACCCAATCTAAAAAGAATCATAAAAATGAGTTTTGGAATAAAACATTACCATTACAAAATAGATGAATCATAAGAATCATAAATCATCATAAATAAATCATGATTAATAATTTCATGTAATAAACATGTGTGTTATAATCATATGTATATAAACCATTTCATGTGTCTATTTTATCTACTATAACCATCGGATCAAGCATCAAAACCAGTTTCCTAGAGTGCATCAATAACATAAACTTGTTTTCCATAACATATCAATTGCATCAACTTATTTCTCATAGAGGATTAATCATATTGACTTGTTTCCCTTAATTATCTCATGATATATGTTACATTACCTAATTAATTTGAGGAAGATATAGGTCTCACCCATCATTAGTCATAACATAACCACCATCTTTGGTGATTAAATTGACACCATCATTTTAATAAAATAACCTCCATTTTATAATAGAAACCATAAATTTTTGTGCCATAAGATTAAAAAACATTCATCAAATAAAAACCCATGAAAAGAAATGGGTCTCACAAATATTTCAACTTTTTACCATTAACATAAACCATCTAGGGAAATAATAACTAAGTTATCCTTGAATAATATCCCCATTAAAGTATATGTAATATCAAATGATGTCATTGTATATGGAAAATGATTTTTAAAATCCCTTGGAATAATTATTTAGGAAGATAACTATTCTATTTCCAAATAACTTCACTTTTTAAAAACTACACACATATAAATGAAAACATTTTATTTGAAAAAAAACTTGTCAACTTGTAAAGGAAGATTAAAATCATTGAGGATTCATGAATAAATAAAAATATTCTCTATCTATATAATTTAAAAAATCATTCCTTCTATATTTTAGTCAGAAAAGTTAAAAACAAATTTGTTTAGAAAAAAAATATTCCTTTCAAAACGTTTTTTTAATTTAAGACATGGGTAAAAATGGTTTTAAACAATTTTGGGATATTATTAATAAAAATTTGAATTTTTTTATAAAAAATGGATATTGAAGATAAATATTCCCGATAACAAACATAAATATAAATAATAATGAATAATGATGGGATTAGGAAATAAACTCTTAGAACTTTGGTATCATTTGAATCATAATCCCCATGAAAGAAATAAATTTAGATGGATATGTATATACCATAATTTTCATGATAATAATAATAAAATAAATTAATTATAATTATATACATCACACAAATTCAACATGTAGTTTATAAGGTATGTATCCCAGAGAAAAAAAATGAGACAAAAATCTCTTAACATATTTCTGAATTCCACTAAAAGTTATTTAACCTCCTGTACAATAAATTGAAATTTAGTATAAATATATAATAAATCCATTTAAATTATTATTAAATCATACATATTATTTATATATATGTATATATATAAATTAATAAATATTTATAGAGATAAAAAATGAATTACAACATTCATTGAGACGGTAGGTCATCCGCGCGCATAAATGTTGTATTCACTTTTTGAAGGATGGGAAAAAATAAAGGTAAATAATAATTATCATTTATATAATAATTAATATATCATTTATATCATATATATTCATCATATACATACAAATTACCATAAATATTAAGCAAAAATGAAAAATTAATCACATCGCTTCACAGAGATGGTAGTCCACATGTACGAATGAGTGACATTATTGCTTTCCAATAGTTTAGAAGGTAAGAAGGTGGATATTATGTTATAATTTAATAAGTATAATTATATTATAAATATCATATATAAACATTAAACCCATCATAATACTCATTGATAAAATATGGTGATGAAAAATGAATTGTGTCTCTATGTGGAGATGGTAAGTCGTATATACGCACAAGTGATACATTCAGTTCTTCTTTGATGAGAAAGAGGGTGTATAATTGTATTTTAATTATAATAATAACATTTTATAATATTTATAATACATAATTTTTTATTTTAGGATAAATATCATAGATTTTCAGGAGTTAAATATGAGCTGGAAAAGAAAGTGATTGGTTAGGGCGAATACCTCCTTTTGAAGAACACTCCCTTTGATCTCCTCATATGGTCTCTAGGATTTGTCTTTTGAGAAGAAATGTACCTCTATAATTTGGATATGGAAGTTAGAATATAATTTTTTAGGTTATTTTCAGGATATAATGCTCAATGTGGTGTAAATAAATGAGGGGGAAGGTGCCCTTTTATAATTGAGGTGCGGGCCACTTTTGGAATTTCTCAAAAGATTAAATTATTATAATACTATACTAGATCCAAATGCTTCCAAATAACATATAAATGTATATGGAATGACTTTTTTGACCATATATCATCCTTTTTTCCCTTATATAATATTTTTATGATTTTTAAATAATTTAATAATATATTATTTTCATAAAATATCATTATTGTCAATTTTAACACTATTTATTACTTTAAATTTAATAACATCAAGAGAACAATTTAAATTTAAAAAATATTTTAGTGTTTAACTAACATGTAATTTTCAACTATAAAATTAATTTTTCAAAGAAATTATCTCAAATTATAATACTTTTTATATTTTTAATATCATTTATTTTATTTTTCTATTAATTTAATAATTAGAATTGTTTAAGCATTTAAGGTAATTATTTTATCCCTAAAAACTAAAAAAAATTATGATGATGAAGATAAATATTTTATAATTAGATATAATATTTATATTTGAACATATTATATTTATTACTTTGTGTTAAAATATAATAGTTATCGAAAATAGGAGTGTGAAATTTTTGACTTTTCAAGAAATAAAATACTATAAAAGTTATAATCTCATCCAAATCGAGAAAAGGAAAATAATACCAAAAAATTTATTATTATGGAAAAACATAAATCATCCAATAAAATTTATATTCATTTTGGGGTTATTTAACAGTTCTTATCATTTAATTTTTAACTTAAATTCCTCGATTTACCCTTAGCGTGGTATTGAAGTTATTATAGTTTCTCTTCTTAATGAATAAAAATAAAAGGGCCCTATTTAATAATTTTTTAGCCACTAATTAAAAATATGGAATAAATTTTATAATATTCAACTCACATATGATTCAAAATTAAATTTAAAATTAATCCCATGAAATGCAATGAAAAAAGTTTTTTCTTGAAAAAATGTGTTTTTAAGCCCAAAAATGTTCTTGTACCAAAAAAAGGTATAAGTATGGTTAAAATTTAATTAATTATACTATATCTAACTAAATATTACTTAAGTTACATTTATTCAAAATTTAATTCATAAAGGTAATTTTTAATATAAATAAAATATAAGTTTTATAAAAATTGTTATTTTCATTGTTCACTACAAATTTTATATTTTTAGAAAATTATTAAAAACCTTATCATAGAATAATTTTTAAATTTTGAATGAAAAAATTAAATTAATATTTTTGAAATAAATTTTCTACAAATTTTATAAATTAATTAAAATTTTCCCTCATAAAAACCCATTTTTTGTGAAAATGTATTTTTTAATAATAAAAAAATTTACTAAAAATTGAATGAGTATTTACTAAGAATATATCATCACAATTATATTGAGTAGAAAAATTATATATATTTGATAAGGTAGTTAATCATAATCATCCCCCCTAAATTAACGGTTAAGTTATAACTATCACATTAAATAATAATATTTTAATAGCGTATTGCGGTTCATTTAAACTCGATGTTACGTGTAATACAAGTCATCAAAGATATAAAATTTTATAAATAGAAATATTTTCAAAAATATTGGGGTATCACATTATCCCCCATTTAATAAATTTCATCCTCTCAATTTTAACTTTTTCACAGTAATCAAAGGTTTTACTTTCCAAAATTACTTTTTTGAAACCCACATCATAAAAAAGGTTAAAATAATTCACCTAAAATGTGATAAATGGAAGTTAAAACTTCACCTGAGATTATATTGAATAGGTTTTCAAATAGAAGAAAATTAGTGGTAAGTTAAGATATGTACATGAATGAAAATTAATATCTAGAGATCATTGTTCACAAAAAAGTGAATGATCTTGAGAATGTTATCAATCACAAAATTATAAACCATAGATAAGTAAATAATAATAAGTTCTTCATCATTGAAGGTTATACAAAAAAAGTTTTGTATTAAGATCATTTTTTTAGAGTTGAGGCATTACTTTTCCATCCATACTTGAAAAATAAGGAAATATACTTACTTGATACGTAGAATTTCATTGGATAATCAATTTCCATAAAAATATCATATTTTTCTCAAAACTATGAATAATATGAATATTTAATGCCTCAGTCCCTAATATCAACTTTTAACGGATCAGATAATTCCCAAAATGATAACAGGCTACTCATCTTATCTTTAGATATTAACCAAAACCAAAATAGGTAGCATAAGTTATCCAATATGGATAAATATGTTAATTTCTAAGAAATAAAAATTAATTCCAAAGTTTTAGATTAATATAATACATAAGTATTTAATATGAAACCTCCTCTAAAATATGTCTGGCCAAATTTATGTCCCAAATGATTAGAAATAATGTCACTGTAATTCCAAAATTAACTTAACATTAATTCTGAAAAGTAACTCTTAATGTCACATAACTAATATGTGAACACCTTAGTCAAGAAAATGGTAATAACCTAAATTAAAATAAAACCGTAATGAAAACATGCATTCTTATGAAAATTAACATTATTCATTTTCCTCAAAAAATCATAGATTTTTGAATATATTCTATAAATCCAAAATGTAGTAAACTTTACCAAATTGAAATAAATAAAATTTTCATCAAATAGCTAAATAATTTCAAGGGTACCGATACTATCCCATCAGTTTCAATCATCTATTCATCCTAATTAAACATTATTATCTTCATATTGGTCAAATATGAAGGGCTATATTTCCCTTAATCATGTGTTTTCCAAAAATATCTTGTTTCCAATAAATTTCTTCTCATTTTTATTGGTACCACTTAACATATAATTTCAATTCCTTCAATAAAAACAACTAATGAACAATTAATTAATGTTTCATGATTATTATAATCTATAATATTGTCCATAAATTACTTTTACAACATAATTATGAAATCTCAAGATGCAATCATTTCAATCATTCCACTTCCTTCTTAATTCATTCACCATGATTTATCATCTTATTACATAACACTACCATCATTTCATATTTCATTCCTAGTCTCTCCATCATCAATGAAAATACCATTACTCATACAACCTTGTTGATTCTTTTCTTGAAATTTCCCCCTAGGGAATATATTTTCCTAAGGATTATAATTTCAACATTTAAAATATTCAACCTTTTATAATACCATATTGACACCAATATTACTATCCATTGTGTTAACTAAACCATTCACATTTACTCGTCAACTAATTTCAATATGTCATTATTTTCCAAACCCAAGACATCTTCTTATTCCTTTTATCACGACCCGTCCTCGGGGCCCGTGCCGTGATTACCCCAAGCCCGCCTTCCATAGGCCAGGGGCTGGCGACTAGCACTAAAGGCGTAAATCTCGATAAAAGGGAAGGAATTTCCATTATATAAGAAAAAAACACCACCGAGTACGCAAGATGAAGTAAGCACTAGGTAAACCGAGTACAAAAGTAAGTGCTGGAAAGTAAATGGGCCAGAATACAAAACTATCTGAAATTAAAGTACAACTAAAAACAAAGTACAGCAGTAGGAAAGTAAAGCAGCAACACCAAGCCATCCACTATAAATCCCACCTGAAGTGTGGGTACGAATAGTCTCCTCAACTCCTCGGATCCATCCATCTGCTCTGTGTATGTTCCGTCCAGTGATCCACCTCCAGGTACCATCCAGCTCCATGAGCCTCCACCTTGATCAGCGATGTCTGTCATCTGTATCCAACACAACGTAGTGTGGGCATAACCCGTGTAGGGGTGAGTATATGATACTCAGTAGGGACCCCGAGACCCCTGAAGGTCTCCCAGGATCCACAAAGGATAAACTACAAAGGAAGGATACAAACACAAAGTATCAACTAAATCTACTTAGGTATATTCCCATACATATACCTAAGTCATCAATTCCAGTTCTACTCCAACTCATGAGCCCAAGTTCAGCCCAGTCCACACAGGAATGTACAACCTAATCCACACAAGAAATCATAACCCAATCCACACAGGATAGCAAGTCAATCATATTGAAGATAATGATTGAAAGTCAAGACTCATCTCACATAGGTATACTTTTCATGATGAGGGGTAGAGATGATAGATGTAGCCTATGAATCATCACCCCTGCCGAACCCACGTAGGATCCAAGTACAGTAACCAACACTGTCGAACCCACGTAGGATCCAAGTACAGTCATTCTCGCTGTCGAACCCATGTAGGATCCAAGTACAGTCATCATCGTCGTCGAACCCATGGAGGATCCCAACACGGCAGTCGTCGCAGTCGTAGCTAGCTCTAGGGTTCCTGCACACAGCACACTCGATTCGAGGAGGGTCCCCTCCTCGAGTAAAAAGGGATGGATACATCAACCATCACGAAGACTAGAGTTAATGTATTTTTTAGTTCCGTCCCACATCAAATAGGGGAAAACAAAGAAAAATGTGCCCAAGTCCTGGAGAACAATACAAACAAGACATTTTCCAAAAGTACACGGCGTGTAGGTAAGCAATACACACCGTGTCATCAGACACCAGGTACTTCCCATGTGAAACTGCCCATGTCATGGGGCTGGTCACGTAAAAAGTTAGTAAACGGAGTGTGGTATGGTTACACACCGTGTCTTCAGTCCACGAGTATTTTCTGTGTACCATAGCCCGTTTCGAAGGGTTGTTTGTGTAAAAAGTAAGTACACAGTGTGTGGTATGCTCACACTTTGTGTCCAAACTTCGGGGGTCGGCTCCATGTATGCTGACCATGCCTGGTCGTGCGGTGGAGTACCTACCCGTGTACTCCACCCCGTGTCCTTGTATTCCTAGAATACACACCGAGTCATCACGAAGCCGCTTCTGCCAAGGTGAAGGTAGTACATGTCGTGCCTCTTGGCCGTGTGGTTTTGCCCGTGTCTGTGTATTACCCAGATTACACGCTGAGCCTCGTGAAGCTTTTTCTACCATGGTGGTGGTAGTGCACGTCGTGCCTTATGGCTGTGTGGTTATGCTCGTGTCCATGTATCTCCCGGATTACACGCCGAGCCTCGCGAAGCCACTTCTTCCTTTCAATGAAGATAATACACACCGTGCCTCGTGCCCGTGTATTTTTGTCTATGTCCGTGTTTTTCTCTTGAATACACGCCATGTCCATCAAAGTCTCCTCTATCAAACTGTGTGGACAGTACACGCCGTGTGACCAGTGTCACACGCCGTGTGTCACTTCTTCTAATGTCTGTTACTTCTTCCGTTGAATGCTTGTACTACACGTCTTGTTCTTTAGAAGTACACGCCGTGTATTCGGAAATTTTCCAGAAATGATGCCTCTGGCCAGAACGCCTCCTAAGGCATCCGTCCTTTGTTCCGATGATCCGTTTGCTACAAAAATCTCTTTCCTAGGTTTCCCCGATTTTCCGAGGCAGTTTCCGATGTTTTTGGGCCTCCGATTGTCTCCAAAAACTTTCTTTGACTCACCACTCAAGAATGGTTGGCGAACACCATACAATAATAATAGTAGAGGAATCAGACCATGTTATTTTGGTCTGGTTCTTTCCGCATTAGTTTGATAGCAAGCAGTTTAGAGTGAACTAACAACATGGAAGGGAAAAAAAGTTTCTCAATAATAAACACACCCCTACCTCAATACAAGAAGGTTGATCGCTTGACGAAGGATGGAGATGCTTTTGTTGATGTTGTCGCAGAATGACGATGTCGCATAGTCAACGTCGATAAAAAGGATGTCGAGGTTGGCGCCGGTGTTATTTGCATTCTTCAATGAATAAGATGAAGTTCTTTCTCCTCCCAAGACCAACACAACGATCCAACCCCCAAATAAAAAAATTCCACCCTTATTTTATTAAATCATGGCATTCATTTAAAAAAAATCAAAATTCAGAAACAACTCACCTTATTAATTAAACTTAAGTTGTCTAATTAATTAGTTGTTTAGTTGGCATTAATTAATATGAGAGAGTTACATAACATATGAGGTGTTTAGAGGAGTTAGGGAATGTGAGGGGTTGGGCTCCTGTGGGCCCCACCTCACCTTTAACCACTCAAGGGAGGATAGTATCTAGCAGGTCCCACCCCAACATCCACTTCTAGGATTAAACCACTTTGAAAAGAAATATAATTGTAACACAATTTTATTTTACTCTTCATTTAATCCACACATTTTTCTATAACTCCACCTAAGAAAACGCAACTCCAGCAAAGGTCTTATTAAGCAATTATCGGAACTACGGTTTCATCGGTGCCCTCGGATTTTGATTCCAAGCACCAGTTCAAAAGTTAGAAAAACTTGCTCGTTTGTTCACTGAACGTACCCGAGAAAAACTTCAAAAATTGATTCCGGGGACACCAGGCCTCGGAATCAGGTGCTGTCAGAAACTGCGTACTTTTAAAATCCCAAATAATTTAAGAAAAAAATTTCCTTGAAATTTACGGGTCTTTAAATTAATCCCACCTTAGGGATTTACGTCCTCGTAAAGATACATCAAATACTAGGGGAACAAAAGAGGGTACTGAGCACGCATCTGAGCCTCCCGCTCCCATGTGCTCTCCTAGAAGTTCTCATACTTCTACTTGATGTGCACTAGAGGAATTGACCATCCACGTAGGACCCACTCCTATTGATCCTCGATCTCCACCGGGACCTTTGAAAAATCCGCCTCGTCATCAATGTCCAGCTCCCTGTGATCAATGATATGCGTCGGGTCGTGCACGTATCTCCTCAGCTGAGATACGTGGAAGACTTCATGCACCCAGTGCAATTGAGGTGGAAGATCCATGCGATAAGCCACCTCACCCATCCTGCTAAGAACCTGTAATGGTTCGATGAACCGTGGAGATAACTTACCACCCTGACCAAATCTACGTAGTCCACGTCGAGGTGAGACCCGTAAGAAAATGTGGTCACCATCCTAGTACTCTAGTGGTCTCTGCCTCCTATCAGCATAGGACTTTTGTTGGCTCTAGGAAGTCCTCATTCGCTCGTGGATGATCTGTACCTTCTCCATCGTGGCATGGACCATCTCTAGTCCTACAAGTGTTGACTCCCCAAGGTCTGTCCAGCACAGAAGTGATCTGCAAGGTCGGTCGTACAATGCCTCATATGGTTCCATCCCGATGGTGGAGTGGAAGCTGTTGTTGTACGCAAACTCCACCAAGGGTAGGTGATCCTCTCAGCTGGGACCAAAGTCAAGGACACATGCACGGAGCATGTCCTCGAGAGTCTGAATGGTCCTCTCCGTCTGACCATCTGTTTGTGGGTGAATGGAGGTGCTCAGTCGTAACTATGTCCCAAATGACTCCTGCAACCCCTTCCAAAGCTGAGAAGTAAAGTGAGCATCTCGATTGGAGATGATAGTCAATGGAACACCATGAAGCCATACGATCTCCTGAACGTAGAGGTGTCCCAAGCTCTCCACTGATCTCTACTCTCTGATGGGTAAGAAGTGGGCCGACTTGGTGAGATGGTCGCCAATCACCCAAATGGAGTCGTGACCTCTGGAAGTACGTGGAAGCCCTGTCACAAAATCTATAGATATCCCATCTCACTTACACTCTGAGACCTCCAAGGGTTGTACCAAGCCTGCTAGTACCTGATGCTCTGACTTCACCTGCTGGCAGGTGAGGCATCGTGAAACGAACTCTGCCACAGCCTTCTTTATACCCGGACACCAGTGCTGTCGTCTGAGATCCTGGTACATCTTCACCACTCTTGGATGTACTGGCAAAGGGGAAGTATGAAACTCTCTTAGCACTTCTTCACGTAATTCAACTAGCACCATGATACGTCTTCTGAAGAGGATGGCGTTCTCTCCTCCTATAGAAAATCCATCATGTGCATGTCCTGAGTATATATTTGCACATCGCGTCTCATAGTCAACATCCCCACGTTGTGCCTCGCTAACCCGCTGAAGTAGTGGAGAAGTGACTATGAACGACTATAGAAAGGTTGACCCATCTCTATCCACGAAGGATATCTTCAACTCAGCTAGCTGCTCTGTCGCCTCTCCAAGTAGTTGAATGCCCGACCTCCTACTGAGAGCATCAGCTACTACGTTCCTCTTCCCAAGAGTATAGACTATCTAAAATTCATAGTCCTGGAGGAACTCAAGCCATTGTCGCTATATCAAGTTCAGGTCCTTCTACGAGAAGATGTACCTGAGACTCTGGTGGTCAGAGTAGATTGTAAAGATCTCACCCATCAGATAGTGCCACCACATCTTCAAGGTGAAGATCACTGCTGCTAACTCCAAGTCATGGGTAGAGTAGTTCTGCTCATGCTGCCTTAACTATTGTGATCTGTAAGAGATCACCACCCTATCCTACATCAGGACACACCTGAGTCTGGTCCCTGATGTGTCGCAGTAAACTACGTACCATATGCCCTCCTCTAGTAGCCTCAAGATGGGTGCACTGGTCAATCTTTGTCTCAGCTCCTGGAAGCTCTGCTGACATCTATCTGACCACACGAATGGTTTCCCCTTCTTCGTCAAAGCTGAGAGTGGTTATGCAAATCTAAAGAAGTCTGGCACAAATCTCCGATAGTACCCAGCCAGACCCAGGAAACTCCGCATATCCGTCACACTCCTGGGTGGATCCCAAGCTAGCACTGCCTCGATCATTGCAGGATCCACCGCAACTCCCGCCTCAGAGATGATGTTCCCCAAGAAGTGGACCTCTAGAATCTAGAATTGGCACTTCGAGAGCTTACCATAAAGCTGGTTCTCTCATAGTGTGTCCAGTACAACCTGCAAGTGTTAGGCGTGCTCCTCCTTAGTAGTTGAGTAAATCAATATGTTGTCGATGAAGACTATGAAAAATTGATCGAGCTAAGTCTGGAAGTTCCTATTCAAGAGACTCATGAACACTGCTAGAGCATTGGTTACGCCGAAAGGCATAACCAAGAACTCATAGTGGCCATACTGACACCTGAATGTCATATTCTGCACATCCTCATCACGAACTCTAAGCTGATGATATCCATACCTGAGGTTTATCTTCAAGAACCATCATTCTCCCTTGAGTTGATCGAAGAGGTCGTCAATCCTCGTAAGTGGATACTTGTTCTTCAAGGTCACCTGGTTTAGGCAACGATAGTCGACACACAATCTCAAGCTCTTGTCCGCCTTCTTGGCGAACAAAATCAGGTAAGACTAGGTTGAAACACTGGGTCGGATGAGTCCCTTTCCCTTCAAGTCCTCCATCTGTACCCATATCTCTCGAAGCTCAGCGAGAGACATCCGATATGCTGGAGTGGATATCGGGGTTTTCCCGTGGTATAGGTCAATATAGAAGTCTACCTCTCTGCGAGGTGGTAATCCTGGAACGTCATCAGGAAAAACATATGCATACTGATCCACCACAACATGAAAACTCGGACTCCACACGTCAACTGCTCCTAGGATGAGACTAGCCAACTGATGAGTGATCGGTTGTCCTCTCCTCTATGTGGGTCCATCCTACGCTACAAAGGATCCCTTCTAGCCGGTGAAGGTGAACCTGCTCCCATCGGTATGAACACATCTCACCTTGTGCCTAATACATTCGATATGATCATGGACTGTAGATAACCAATCCATGCCCAAGATGACGTCATAAGGCCTCGACACTCCTATAAGAAGATCCCAGCCGAAGCTCTCTCCTCCTAGAGTAATCCCACAATACCGGAACCAGTGCGTAATCATCGAGTCTGCTCCCATAGGAGTCTCTAGCCATAAGGATTGAGCCAACGGCTCTGTCGGAATCTCCGAGCTCCGAACAAGGGCAGCGGCAATGAAAGAATGACTCACTGCAGTGTCTATAAGAACTGCAGCAAGGGTGGAGTAGACACATATAGTACCTCGAATCATATCAGGTGCGTCGTGGTCATAGGCCTCCACTGCCTGAAGCTGGGCCTGCCTCTGTCTGCCAGCTCCATGTGGTCGGGGTGGACCTCCTGGTGGTGGTGGTGGTAGAGCCTCAAAGCATCACCCACCACCAGCTGCTCGGACAGCTCCTCTCCCTCGTCCGCCTGCTCCCTGTGAATCGCCATGGTCGGAGCCCTGCCTCTGCCTGGGTGGTCCCTCAACCATTTTTTTTCTCCTCTACATGGAAAGTTGGGCAGTCACGAGCCATGTGGCCATACCCGCCGCATGCATAGCATTGTCTACCTATCGAATGAATGGCTCTGTTGCGTGTGCCTCGCACATACGAACCAGTGTCCTGAGGTCGTCCACCTAACAGTCTGATCTGCATGGACCCCTGTGACATCCGTCGACTGCCAACTGCGGAAGACTCCGCTACGTGCCGCCCTGCGGTAGGTCTCACTACTGGTGTAGGCTCCGCAACAAATCTCTCTACAAGAAGGACTTGCTCCAGTACTCCTGTCTGCTTCAGAATGCTGAGGGAGATCATCGATGCCCTGATCTCATGCCTCAGTCCCTGCTCGAAGTTCCGAGCCTGGAAGAATGGGTCTCGTACCATGTTCATGGAGTAACACGAGAGATCGGTAAATCTCACCGAGTACTGGGGTACCGTCATACTGCCCTGACGCAGCTATAGAAACTCTTAAATGCACACCGCACGGAAGGTGGCTGGAACGAACTCCGAGAAGAAGAGGCTCTCGAAGTCCGTCCAAAGAAGATATGCCTCGTCGTTCACCTGGAGCATCAAGATCCACCATCTACCCGTTTTCGCGTGTAGGAGACTCACCGCAAGGATCACCATGAGTTCTTCTAGTGTCCCTACCAATCTAAAGACTCGAACGATAGCCTCTTGCCAATCCTCGGCTGCCTAAGGGTCCATCTCCCTATGGAATCTGGGCGGTCTCTGACACTAAAACTCGGGCAGTGCACTCAACATACATGCACTCTCAGCTACTGGGGATGGTGGCATTGGTGGCTCGGCGAGTATAGGTACCGCTGATGCCTCCACTGTAATGGGTCCTTGCACCGAGGCCACATCACTCGGTGGGCTGCCGTCTTGCACAAAACTCGGAACCCTAACTGGATGCCATCGTGGGACCATCCTAAAAAGAAACAGGTGTGCCACGGTTAATACATTATACCTGGTGAGCAGACACAAAGTATTCACAAAGAATACTTTTGAAACACACATGCAATCAATGTTTTCGTGGATTGAGCCAGAAATCAGAAGTCAGGGTCCTGGTGTATGGATACGTCGGTCGTCGCACCAACACTGGACTCCCTGGACTGATAACCACACTCAATACCCTTAACACTACTGATTAACATAGAAGAAATTATCAAAGTCCTAAGTTCTGCGGTAGAACTGAATCCTTTGATACCAATTTGTCACGACCCGTCCTCAGGGCCCGTGTCATGACTACCCCATGCCCTCCTTCCATAGGCCAGGGGCTGGAAACTAGCACCAAAGGCATAAATACCGATAAAAGGGAATGAATTTCTTATATATAAGAAACAAACACCACAGAGTACGCAAGTTGAAGTAAACACTAAGTAAACTGAGTAAAAAAGTAAGTGTTGGAAAGTAAATGGGCCAGAATACAAACCCAACTGAAAGTAAATTACAACTGAAAAGAAAGTACATCCGCAGGAAAGTAAAGTAGCAACACTGAGTCGTCCATTGGGAATCCCACCTGAAGGGTGGTACAGATAGTCTCCTCAGCTCCTCGGATCTAGCCATCCGCTCCGTGTACGTTCCGTCCAGTGATCCACCTCCAGGTATCGTCTAGCTCCACGAGCCTCTACCTCGATCAGCGATGTCCATCGTCTGCATCCAACACAACGTAGTGTGGGTATAGCCCATGCAGGGGTGAGTATACGATACTCAGTAGGGACCCTGAGACCCCCAAAGTTCTCCAAGAATTCAAAAAGGATAAACCACAAAGGGAGGATACAAACACGAAGTATCAACCAACTCTACTTAGGTATATGCCCATACATATACCTAAGTCATCAGTTCCAATTCTTCTCCAACTCATGAGCCCATGTTAAACCCAGTCCACACAGGAAGGTACAACCCAATCCGCACAGGAAAGCACAACCCAATCAACACAGGATAGTAAGTAAATCATATCGAAGATAATGATTGAAAGTCAAGATTCAGCTCACACAGGTATACTTCTCATGATGAGGGGTGTAGATGATAGATTTAGCATTTGAATCATCTCCCCCGCCGAACCCACATAGGATCCAAGTACAGAAGTCGTCGCTACCTAACCCACGTAGGATCCTAGTACAGTAACCAACATTGCCGAACCCACGTAAGATCCATGTAGAATCGTTCTCACTGCCGAACCCATGTATGATCCATGTATAGCCGTCATCGTCTTCAAACCCACGGAGGATCCCAGAACGGTAGTCATCGCAGTCGCAACCAGCTCTAGGGTTCCTGCACACATCACACTCGATTCCGGGAGGGTCCACTCTTCCAGTAAAAAGGGTTGGATAAATCAACCATCATGAAGACTAGAGTTAATGTATTTCGTAGTTCTGTCCCACGTCAAATAGGGGAAAACCGAGAAAAATGTGCCCATGTCATAGAGAACAAGACAACCAAGCCATTTTCCAAAATTACACGGCATGTAGGTAAGAAAAACACACCGTGTCATCAGACACCGGGTACTACCCATGTGAAATGTCCCATGTCATGGGGCTGGTCGCGTAAAAATTAAGTACACAATGTGTGGTGTGGTTACACGTTGTGTCTTCAGTCCACCGGTACTGTCTGTGTACCACAGCTCATGTCAAAGGGTTGTTCATGTAAAAAGTAAGTATATGGCGTGTGGTATGGTCACACATCGTGTCTAAACTTCTGGGGACACCACCGTGTATGATGGTCATGCATGGTCGTCCGGTGGAGTACCTACCCGTGTACTCCACCTCATGTCCATGTGTTCCCGGAATACACGCCGAGTCATCACGAAGCCGCTTATACCAAGGTGAAGGTAGTACACTCAGTACCTCTTGTCCATGTGGTTCTGCCCGTGTCTGTGTATTACCCAGATTACACACCGAGCCTCGCAAATCCACTTCTACCATGGTGGTGGTAGTACATGCCATGCCTTGTGGCCGTGTGGTTCTACCTGTGTCCATGTATCTCCCAGATTACACATCGTGCCTCGCGAAGCCGCTTCTTCCTTTCAATGAAGATAATACACTTCGTGCCTCATGGTCGTGTATTTCTATCTGTGTCCGTGTATTTCCCTTGAATACACGCCATGCCCATCGAAGTCTCCTCTGTCAAACTGTGTGGACAGTACATGTCGTGTAACCGGTGTCACACGTTGTGTGTCACTTCTTCTGATGTCCGTTACTTCTACTGTTGAATGCTTATACTGCACGGCATGTGCTTTAAAAGGAAATTCCTTATGTTCTGGAACTTTCCAGAAACGACACCTTTTTCCAGCATGCCTTCCGAGGCATCCGTCCTTTAATCTGATGATCTGTTTTCTACAAAACTCACGTACCTAGGTTGTCCCGATGTTCCGAGGCCGTTTCCGATGTTTTCATGCCTCTGATCAGCTCCGAAAACTTTCCTTGATTCACCGCTCAAGAATGGTTGGCGAACACCATACAACAAGAATGGCAGAGGAACCGGACCATGTTAGTTTGGTCCGGTTCCTTCTACATTAGTTTGATAGCAAGCGGTTTATAGTGAACCAACAACATGGAAGGGAAAACAACATTGCTCAATCATAAACACACCCCTACTTAAATACAAGAAGGTTGATCGCTTGACGAATGATGAAGACGATTTCGTTGATGTTGTCGCGGAATGACAGCGTCGCTTCATCAACGTCGAGAAAAAGGAAGTAGAGGTTGGCACTGACGTTCTTCGCGTTCTTCAAAGAAGAAGATGAAGTTATTTCTCCTCCCAAGCCCAACACAACGAGCCAACCCCCAAATAAAATAAGTCCACCCTTATTTTAATACATCATGGCATGCATTAAAAAAATAAAAATTCAAAAACAACTCAGCTTATTAATTAAACTTAATTTGTCTAATTAATTAGGTGTTTATTTGGTATGAATTAATGTGGGAGAGTTACATAACATATGAGTGGTTTAGAGGAGTTAGGTAATGTGAGGAGTTGGGATCATGTGGTCCCCACCTCACCTTTAACCACTCAAGGGTGGTTAGTATCTAGTGGGTCCCACCCCAACTTCCACTCCTAGGATTAAACCACTTTGAAATGAAATAAAATTGTAACACAGTTTTATTTTACTCTTCATTTAATCCACACATTTTTCTACAACTCCACCCAAGAAAACGCAACTCCAGTAAAGGTCTTCTTAAGCAATTAATGGCGCTGCGGTTTCATCGGTGCCCTCGAATTTCGATTCTGAGCACCGGTTCAAAAGTTAGAAAAACCCGCCCATTCGTTCACTAAACGTACCCATGCTAAACTTCAGAAATCGATTTCGAGCACATCGGGCCTCGGAATTAGGTTCCGTCAAAAACTGTGTACTCGTAAAATCTTAAAGAATTTATGAAACAAATTTCCTTGAAATTTATGGGTCTTTACACCTATGATGAATTCTCTTCTATGATTCTTCCCACTTTCAATCCATGATTAAAATTGAACTTTCTTTCCTCTATGATCATCATAAAACTCTATATTACTTTTTTTAATTATGTCAAGAAACTCACCACAGTCAATATTTTTTATCATATTATGATGTATATAATTAAGAATAATAATGATCTTTCTCCCTCTAGTTCCTATTAAATTTGGTTTCTCAAAAGTAAAATCATTCCATTGTCAATCACATTGACCATTAAAATTAATCCTCCACATTCCAAGTATTATCTTAAACCAAAATCATAGTGTAGAAAATTATAATCATAGTGGAAAACCACATAATAATTAATAAGATGTCTAAATCATAACACCTTCTTTTCAATATATGAAACCTTATATTTAACCTGGTACATCCATTATTATCATCTTTTCAAATCCTTAATAATGGTTTATAATGAAAATATATATTAACCCAAATAATATCCCTAGGGAGTGTCAAAACAGGTCTGCAATAAGGCTTGTTGTTGTATACCATATGAGAATCGAGTCTATCTGAATTTTCCCTTTTGGGGTATTTACCCCTAGGTAAAACTATTCCAGAGCCACATCCACTTGTAGTATCTATATAGGGATGTAATTTCTTGTCAAATCACAATATCTCTTCCTTACCAAAACTTTAGGATGTTATCATATACTTATAATTATCCCCAGGGTCTTTTCTAAAGTTTTCTAACCTTAATATCCAAAGGTTGACTAAACCTTTCTCTAATACCAACTATAACAAATTAGGATTCTTATATAAAAATATTACATTTTAATAGATTAATATTCAATAAATTTCACAAAAAAACTCTTTATGTCCATTTAAGCTTAGTTTCATTAGAGATTTTATATCAATATTATTATTTTATAAAATATCAAAAACATATCCCATAAAGATCTTCCCTAATGATACTCTTCATAAGAATACCCTACTAAAAACATTCATGATAAACAGGGGAAACAAAACATATGAAATGGGGATCTTAGATTCTCAGTAATGGTAAGAATAGGAGATATCAATTGATAAAAATATGAAATCATAAGATAATCATAAGGATATAAAATCATAACAATTAATTTAAAATTTCATACCAAATATAACAAGGATCATAAAACAAGATTTATGTCATAAAACATTATCATTAAAAAAAATATGAGTCATGAGAATAAGAAATATTCACCACTCAGTCATGAACCATACTTTTATTTCGTAAAAATGTGTGGAATAATCATAATTATAAAAACCATTTAATATGTCAATGTTATCTACCAAGACCATCAGATCGAGATTCATCACCTGTTTTCCATATTGGATCAAGCACTTCAACATGTTTCCCATAAAAGATCATACACTTTGGCTTATTTCCCTTAGTGGATCAGGAACATCTTATTTTTTCCCATATTGGATCAAGCACATTGAATTTTTTCCCTAAATTATCCCATGATATATAATATTTTACCCAATGAATTGGTGGTAGATATAGGTCCCACCCATCATTGTTAATAACATAACCACTATACTTCTTTATAAATTAACCTTTTTCTATGGTTATAAAATAACAAATATCACATAATGAAAAACATACATATGTGTTCCATAATATTATAAAACATTCAAAAAATTAGAATCCATGAAAATAAATGGTTTTCATAAACATTTCATCTTTTCATCATAAATATATACCATCTTGGGAATTATTAAGTATGTTATCCTTGAATTTTATCCCTAGTAAACTATATATAACATCAAATTATTTCATCTTATATGGAAAATTATTTTGAAATATCACATGGAATAATTCTTTAGGAAAATAACTTTTCTATTTTAAAATCACTTCTCTTTTTAAAAAAACATTTAACTTATAAATGAAAATATTTATTTGGAAAAAATCTTGTATACTTATAAAGGAAGAATCAAAGAATTATGGGGTCATGAAGAAAGAAAAATACACTCATTAAGTATAATTTAAAAAAAATTAATTATGTATTTTTTCATAAAATTCACAAAGAACCTCATTTATAAAACAACAAAAATATTCCTTTGAAATCATTTTATAAAAATTCAAACATCTGTAAAATTGGTTTTTTTAAAAAATTGGAGAATTGTAAAAAACCTTCTTCAATATTTTTTATAATACAAGGACATGGAAGGTAAATATTACCTAGAAAGGAAATAAATATAAAGAATCTCAAATAATGATGAGATTATGAAATAAACCCCTACCACTTTGGTATCATTTGAATCATAATCCCCATTAAAGAAATATATTTAGATGGATATATATATACCATAATTTTCATGATAAGAATCATAAAATACATTGTTGGGAATTATATATACCATAAAAAATAAAAAAGTAGTGTATGAGGCATGTGTCCCTTAAAAGTAAGAATGAGACAAAAATATCTTACCTTAGGTCCAGCTTCCATGGAAAGTTACTCAACCACATGTATAATAAATTTAAATTTACTATACATATGTACCATAATAATTTACATGGTAATTATATCATACATATTCATTATATATATATATATATATTTAAATTCATCCATAATGGTAAAGATTAAAAATTAATTACATCATTCATGGAGATGGAAGGTTGTACATACACATGAATGTTGTATTTTATTTTAGAAGGATGTAATGAAAGAAGGTTAAATAATAATTCACCTTTAAAAAACATTATTATATCATTTATATAATATATATTCATTTAATCCTTCCAACTTACAATCCATGTAAAAATAGAAATGAAAAATGAATCACATCAATTAGTGGAGGTGGTAGTCCACACGTACACACGAGCAACGTTATCATTTTCCAACAATTTGGAAGGTAAGAAGGTAGATATGGTATTAATATTTAATAAGAATAATTATTTTATAATATCATATATTTATATGTATATATATATAAATTAGACCCATAATGTTACTAATCCATAAAATATGGTGATGAAAAATTAATTCTATCGCTACGTGTAGACGGAAAGTAATACTTACGTATGAGTGATACTCTCACTTCTTGTTTGATGGGAAAGAGGGTGTATAGTGTTATTTTCAAAATATTAAAACTATTTCAGAATATTGAGGATAAAAAAAAAATTTATTTTATGATAAATATCATATATTTTGATGAGGTAAATAAGAGTAGAAAATAAAGTGATTGATTTGGGTGATTACATCTTCTTTGAGATGACTCCCTTAGATCTCCAATTAAAGGCTCTAGGGTTTCTCCTTTGATAAGACCAGAACCTCTATATTTTGTATAATGAAGTATAAAAGATAATTTGTAAGGGTATGGTTGATATATAAGGCTAAATGTGGTTTAAATTAGTGAGGTATAGGGGTCCCTTTTATAATTGAGTTGAGGGGAACTTATGGAATTTAATGGAAGATTAAATTATAATAAGACTATTATTGATCCAAATGAATAAAAATTTCATATAAATTCATAGGGGTTCAAATTTTCAACCATATATTATCCCATATGTACTTATTTAATATTTTTATAATTTTTAAATAATTTAATAATATATTATTTTCATAAAATATCATTATTGTTAATTTTGAAATAATTCATAACATTGGATTTAATGACATCAATAAAACAATATAAAGTCAAGAAAATGTTTTAATAAATCCCAAAAATTTCATGTTCCTCTATAAAATTTTTAGATATCATAAATTATCTCAAATTATAATAATTATAATATTTTTAATATCATTTTTTTATTTTTCCATTAATTGAATATTTAATGTGTCAGTGTTGTGTAAGAATTTGAGGTAACTATTTCTTCCCTATAAGTTAAAAATAAATTACCATGATAAATTTAAATCTTTTAGATTTATAAACACTAGCTATAGTCAAACATATCCTTTGGATAAACCCTTACCCCTTTAGTAACTTTTTAATCTTAATCCCCATGAGAGAAAATAACTAAAAAAGAAATGTTAAATACCATAAAGACAAATATATTCATGATATAATATATAAAAGAATAATTATATACACTTCAAAATATAACTAAGCGGTGGATATGGAATATGTCTCACAAAAGTTAAATTAAGTTGAGAAGCCCTTACCTCATATTCTATTTCCATTATATGTTTTTGAACCTCCTATATAATAAATATAGATTTATTTTACATATATTACATAACCATAATCATATATATAGTAAAATATATGATTTACTTATAATATTGTATCACCTGTTTATTATCAATTCCTTATTAAAATCACTATTTCGGGTTGTAACTACTTCATTTTTCATGTATGTTTTGATTTGGTAGTTTTAGTCCTCATACATTATCATAGTCCCATAATTTCCATAATATTATTTATGGTATAAATATCTTATTTTTTGAATATATTGATATTTAGAGTCATCTATAAAGATAGATATAGAAAAATTAATTACATCATTCAAGGAAATGGTAGGTCATCATGAATGCTATTTTAATTTTTTGATGGATGGAAAGAAATAATGGTAAATAATAATTAACAATTCAAGAAATACTATTATATAATATATATCATATATATTCATTTTTTAAGTATCTATAACCATCCAAATAAATTGGTCATGAAAAATAATTACACAGCTATGTGGAGATGTTAACTCGTACATATGCATGAGCGATGTTCTCCCGATTCGTAGGATGGAAATGAGATGGAACATGGTTAAACCTGTAACTTCCCGGTTCCAGAAGCCACACAGAGGTGCCCCATACCCAGTTGGTCACTTAGCCTCAAGCACATTTCCCAGAACTCCAGAGGCCACCAACTAGCAGCAAAGGCCTTTGGTGTGATAGTGGGGAAATTATGCCCTCATTGGCAAAGTACACAGCGGAAGTAAACAGATATACAATAATGGAAACAGTAATATCCAACAAAAGTAAATACTGGGAGATTGAAATGATAAACAATTGGAGAACATATATATAAATGATTCATGATACATATATGTATAGGAAAGCATCCAAACAAGTAACAATGCTGAATATAGTACTAAACCAAAGTACAAAAGGAAAACAGATAAGAAACTCCTCAGCATCGCAAGCCTCGGCTTGGTCCCATGATCTATAGCTCCAATGCAATCAAGTACCGAAAGTTGAAGGGAACTTTCCATTGTCTATACCTATAGTAATATAATCTGTTTTGTCCCAAAATCATGACCCAAATAAGGTGTGAGACTAAATCCTAGTAGGCAACCACCCGTAGATCTGTTCCTAACAGTCAGTGAGTATGTGGAAGGGTAAAAGTACAAAAAGTAGTAAACAGGAAGCACTCATCAGAAACTATAATGCACAGTTTCAATATCAAGCTGTAGCTAAGCAAGTATCTAACACAATAGGTAACCCTCTAGGAAGTACTCACAACATAACCCCTATGGTTCAACCTAATAAGTACAAGAAACCCTCTGGGAAGCACACACAGTCTCACCCCTCTGGTTCAGCTAAATTTTAGATTCCCTGAGGAATCACTCACTGTCAATTCCCCCTATAGTCTTGTATCGTACTAAAGGCACTCTAGGGAAGCACTCAACATCAATTCTCCCTATAGTCTCGCATCGTATAATTATTAAGACACTATGTAGAAGACCTCAATGTCAATTCAACCTATGATCTATACACCAGGTTCTCAAGGCCCTGTGTAAGTCAAGCAAGTGTTGCAGTGCGTAAAGGCCAAGGTAAATCTCATTAACTACTTGGATAGAATTCTACAGCACCACAGCATAATAGAACAACAGTCACACAATCCTACAATACTAGGCATGGGAGAGTAAACAGTAGCCTAATAGGCAAACAAGACCCAAAGGTCAAAATAGGAAAAAACATGCATGACAATACATCCAAAGAACAAAAAAATTACCATATTCACAAACAATAACCTCTACTCAGGATTACAAGCAAAGAAGGAAAACAACAGGGCTAAAATGGTAAATGCACAATACCCCATTCATGGGTATTGTGCATATTTGTATATAAAACTCAGACCTTATACGGAAAGGCACAAACCACCTACCTCAGCTTGGGAGATAAAAATACTTGATCCACAAGGCTTAAATCGCCTTAGAATGTTGTAGATCTACGAAAACACATAAAACCTTCAACCCATGATAACTCATGAAATAGAATAAATTGGAAAACAAGGTTCCAGTAGAAGATATAACTCACCGATGCGATTCCAACACAATCAACAGTGCTCGAATCAGAGGACGGACGGAGGCTTGGGGGCTCATCAAAGATCCATGGTTGCTCGGTGCTCTTGGATGAACGAAACCTATAGGAGGTGTGTTCTGTCCATCAAACGTGACCACTGTGTGTTTAATGAAAAAAACAAAATACACTGTATGTACTTGTTGTTTCCTTACTCCACATTATGAGGTCTCTACGTCACCCCACACGACCATGTGTGTGGCCATGACACGACCAGCACACGACCTCCTACAGCAACGAAGTACAATGTGTGTACTCATAAAGTACATGGTCTGTACATAAAAAATTCCCAGAAACATATATTTTCTCAAAAACTCCAGAAAAAGGAAAAACATACCTCAAAAGAAGATTCGGGTTCTTACAAACTTCCCCCCTTAAAGAAATTCGTCCCTGAATTTCCCTAGCACGGCGTAGTAGAAGAAACCCTGAACAACTCTGGCCACTGCTATCTCACATCGACCTCCCTCTCCCAAGTCTCGTCATGTACTTGCCTGTTCTTCTATAGCACCTGTACCAGAGGAATAGACTGGCCACAGAGAACCTTCGAACTGCAATCGAAAATCCGGATAGGATGCTCCTCGAAAGATGCATTCATGTCCAACTCAACTTCCTCGGGTTTGAAAACATGAGATGGGTCTGAAAAGTAATGTCGGAGCAGAGAAACATGGAAAATGTCGTGCATAGCCCGATACCTATGAGGTAACTTTAGTTGATAGGCAACTGGCCCAACTCACTCCAAAACCTCAAACAGCCCAATGTACCTCGAAGAAATCTTACTCTTCCTCCTAATCCTCTTATGTCCTAACCATGGTGTGACACACAGGGAAACATGATCCCCAAACTCAAACTCCAGAGGTCGTCTCCATTGATCAGTATAAGACTTCTGAAGAGACTGTGTAGTATCCATCCTCTTCTGAATCAACTCTATCTGCTCTATGGTCTCCTGAACAAGACGAGGTCCCAGCAAAGCTACCTCTCCTACCTCCAGCCAACATAAGGGTGATCGGCATGGCCTACCGTACAAAGCCTCATAAGGTGTCATCTGAATAGTTTCTTGAAAACTATTTTTTTAGGAAAACACCATAGGAGGTATATGATTCTCTCGAGAACCTCCAAAATCTAGGATGCATGCTCAGAGCATGTCCTCAAGCACCCTAATTCTATGCTCGGATTGGCCATCTATCTGGGGATGGTAAGTTGTACTCAAAAGCACCTGTGTACCCAAAGCTTTCTGTAGTCTCTTCCAGACCCGAGAAGTAAAACGATCATCCATGTCTAAAACGATGGAGTTTGGAACTCCATGAAGATGTAAAATCTCACGGATTTACAACCATCCCAGCTCGTCAACACTGAAGGTATCCTTGATCGACAAGAAGTGAGTGACCTTCTTAAGTCTGTCAACAACAAACCATACTGTGTCGTTCCCTCGAAGAGACCTCGGCAACCCTATCACGAAATTCATCACGACGTCGTTCCACTTCCACTCAGAAATGGGTAACTACTGTAAAAGCCATGTTGGCCGCTAATGCTCCACCTTCACCTACTGACAGGTGGAAGAGCTCATTAGAAAACAAGTAACATCCCTCTTCATACCTGGCCACCAATACTGATAGTGTAGGTCATGATACAATTTGGTGACGCCCGGATGAACTGCCCAAACTAAGGAATGAAAGTCCCGCATCAGCTCCTCACGTATATCTGTTGGCACCCATACGCATCCCTGGAAATAAAAGATCTCATCCTCGCCTATGGTCCACCCAATAAAGGGTCCTCTCTTGACACGCTTTCCCGTAGGACTAGGCCTTTAGAATCTAATAGTTGCCTCATTCGTAGCCGATCAAGATGTGTAGAGGTGACAACTATAGAAGATAGAAAAGTATGCCCCTGTCTGTCGTGCACCTCCAAATGCATCATAGAGAACAAAGCCATAAGCTTCCGCTCACTGCTGGCCTCCTAAACTTCCTTTATTTAAGTCCTCCTGCTCAACGCATCAACCACTTCGTTGCCCTTCCCCGACATATATGCAAGATCAAAATCAAAAGACTGAAGGTACTCAACCCACCTTCGCTGCCTCAAATTCAGATCATGCTGAGTGAAGATGTACTTGAGACTTTTGTGGTTGGTGAAAACCACAAAATGATCACCCAAAAGATAATTTCTCCAATAGAGTAAATCATAGAAAACAGAAGCTAACTATATATCGTGTGTCCAGTAGGGCCTCAACTATCGGGACCTGTACGCAACAACTCTATCTCCCTGCAGAAGCACAACTTCTATCCCGATACTAGATGCATCACAATAAATGGTATATCACTTTCATGGCTTTGAAAAGTCCTCTAGAAAGACATCTCTAAAACGATCCACCACTGGAGGAAAGTATAACTGTGAAGTCCCCTGATCATCTAGATAAATACTAGCAATCTGGGTTGTAACTGCTCCCATCCCATGATGCTCTGGACCCGCTCTACTCACCTGGACATCCCACTCACCCTTATGAAGAAAAGATCCACCCTATAGTGATATGAAACTCACCCTACGTCAATAACAGCCAAAAAATATCTGGAAGGGAACTAGCCAGTCCATTCAGAGAATGAAATCATATCCTGTCATCTCTAGAACATAAATATCCCAAAGGAAATGACACGCACCAACCTCATGAGGGCACTCCTTGTACTAATGTAGACTAGATATTATTATACCCAAAAGAGTTTCTAGTGTAAAACATCGGAGGATGAAAAGATATAGAGCCCAAGTCTCTCCAAAATAGTGACAGATATAAAGCTATTCATAGTACCAGTATCGAAAAGAGCTGAAGATAAAACTGAGGTAACTAGGATCATACCTTGAACTGTAGAAGGTTTGGGATCCTGCTCTGGCTAGGTCTGATCCACCGCAAAGTTTTGGCCTGCTCCATGGCCCTGTGACCATGCCTAACTACTCTAAGTTGATCCATCCTTCTGTCACTGGTAGCATGGTGACTGACCACCATGGTCGCAACATCCACCTTGGCCTGAATGGCCGAAAGAACTCCAGTTCTCAAGCTGGTGAGAAACTGGTGGAGCTGCTCTTGTACGATAGGTCATAGATGAACCCCGGTCACCGGATGCTGGTGAGAAGACCTGACAGAAACGTTGAAGGTGTTCAAAATTGTTGCATGATCGGCACTCCACTGGGTCTCTATGGAACTGTGGTCTCGTATGACCGGTTCTCCCGCACTGGTAGCACACCACCTGGCTACTAGAAGATTCATCCCGCCTACTCAGATCTCCCCATGTAGTCTCCCTGCGATGCTTATGGCTATCAGTAGGTGAAACACTAACTTTGGGTGTCAAGCCTCCCTGGCTCACAACTCCAGATTCCCTCAGAATCCGCTCTGTGATCAGTGCCTAGTTGATGATGGAAGCGATGGAAGTCAAACTGAAGATATTCACCTAAGAGTGGATCTCCTGTCTGAGGCCATCCTCGAACTTCCTTGCCAGGAATAACCCATCTCCTCCCAATAAGGGTGTGAAATGCTAAAGCTCAGTGAAACGAGAGGAATACTCCATAACTGATAGGTTACCTTGCTCAAGGCTCATAAACTCCCGGGCTCGGTCAGCCCTCAGGCTCTTCGGATAGAAGTAGTCATAGAAGACATGTTGGAACTCCTCCCAAGCCATAGCCTGCTGATGATCCGCCTGTGAGATTATATCCCACCATCTCTTGGTGGAATCCCATAGAATATAAGTGGAAAGCTTCACCCTCCTCTCTGGAGGGCTCTCTGGATGCTCAAATATCGTCAGCATGGCTTCTATCCATGACTCTGCAGCCTAAGGTTCCCCTTCCTCTAAGAAAGTGGGAGGATGCTACTGTTGGAGGACCCGCATCAAATCATCCATTAACGGGGTAGAAGGTGGCTCCCCCTGAAAGACATGCATCATCCTCATAAATCCTTCCCTGAACTGTGCGTCAGTACCAGTAACAGGTTTTACTACTGGTTCCAAGACTGGAACAACAGGAGTATCTGCTGGAAGCCCCTGATCATCCATATCTGTCGTCTGATCACTGCCCTGTAACTAGCGGACAACAAGAGGACGTCTCGGTGGCATGACTCTGCAAGGTCAAATACACAACTTATATCAACATTATCAAGGACTAAAAACATGAAGTACATGGAGGGAACGGGAGAAATAAAGCATTCATGTTTTACAAAACATGACTACACAGTGTGTATAAACCTTACACGGCGTGTTCCATTAAGTCATTTACATGGGCATGTACTTCTTCCAAAACTTGTCATGTAACACTCCAAACACACATAGTGTTGTCTTAACACATGGTGTGTACTTGAATCCTCTTCCCCTACATGATTCCTTCTACACGGCTAAGCCACACAGCTCTCCCAATACCAGACTACACGGCGTGTTCTCAGCATACACATCGTGTACAATATAAGCTTCACCTGGCTCGTGTTGTTAGTGACATGGCATGTATACCCAGGTTACACTACACGAAGTGTTCCAGACAGACATGGCATGTATTAAGAAGTCCCAGCTGATCGTGTGGTTAGTTACAAGGCCGATTACATGGCTGACACTGCACGGCGTGTTCCAGACGGACACGGCATATACGAGAAGGATAACACCGACCCGTGTTGCTAGTGACATGGTCGGGTACCTAGGACTCACTACACGGCATGTTCAAACCTAACACGGAATTTATAAGAAGGGACTCCACCGAACCGTGTTGTTAGTTACACGGCCAGACTCCTAGGATTACACTACATGGCATGCACAACTGGTACACGGTGTGTTCCCACAAGATTTTCCCTATCTCGTGTCTCTTCCCACACGACATGTGACACAGTTAGAGACTACATGGAGTGTACATAAGGTACACGGCATGTACTTATGAAAAACTGTTTCTTCCCGAACATAAGAACACATTGTGTGTAGTCAAAACTACACGGCGTGTATTCTAGTATTTTCCAGACATTAAGCCTCATAAACTACTCCGGAGCCTAGAAAACACTGAAACGAACACTGAAAGTGCCAAATTCTGATCTGTGAGGGCCCATACTCCCTAAGAATCAAATTTTGGCATCTCATACAAGTTATAATCAAGGTAAAAAAGTCAATGATCCACCAAATTCCGGTCTATGAGGACCCATAACACCTCAAGAACCAAATTTTGGTGTTCATTAAAACAAACCTCACACAACCAATGCTCTAACAAGAAGTAGATATTTTTATCAATGAATCTATCACAACAGCATGCATATTCTACACAACATCTATCACAACAACATGATATTTCTAATGTATCTTATATGGAATGGAAAGAATGCATGACATGTGATTTATACCAAGTGCATATATGATGCATGAGATGGAATACCCTCAACTCATTAGGTTGAAACAAAAATTGAACCTCAATAATATCAATGGTAGGAGCAAAAAACATGTGAATCACCAAACGGTGAAATCAAATCAACTGTAAAACTACAAACCATAAAAATTGCAATAAATGAGGTAGATTGGATTTTCCCTGTATACGGGTTAGCTACTCCCAGGAACAGCTTATTACAAAGTACCTATTCTATCCAATCCCTGGATAAAGGCTCCAAACAATAAGTCAAGAGAAAAAATCATATGATACCACTTGGTAATGTCCTGGTTCCAGAAGCCACCCAAAGGCGCCCCATGCCTGGTTGGTCACATGGCCTCAAACACATTTCCCCAAATGCCAGAGTCAACCGACTAGCAGCAAGGGCCATGTGTGTGATAGTGGGAAAATTGTTCCTTCATTAGCAGAGTACACAGTGGAAGTAAACAGATATACAATAGTAGAAACAGTAATATCCAACAATAGTAAACAGCAAAAGACTGAAATGATAAACAACTCGAGCACATATATATAAATGATTCATGATACATATATGTCTAGGAAAGCAGCCAAATGAGTAACAATGATGAAAACGGTACTAAACCAAACTACAAAAGGAAAACAGATAAGCAAATCCTCAGCATCGCAAGCCTCGGCTTGGTCCCATGCTCTCCAGCTCCAATGCAATCATGTACCTGAAGTCGAAGGGCACATTCCCTTGTCTATACCGGAAGCAATATAATCTGTATGGGCCCAAAAGCATAACCCAAACAAGGTGTGAGACTAAATCCTAGTAGGCAACCACCTGAAGATCTGTGCCTAACAGTCAGTGAGTATGTGGAAGGGTAAAAGTATAGAAAGCAGAAAATAGGAAGCACTAAGCAGAAAATACAATCCATAGTTTCAATATCAAGTAGTATCTAAGAATGTAGTGAGCACAGCTGGTAACCCTCTAGGTAGTACTCACAGCCTAACCCCTATGGTTCAACCCAACAAGTACAAGAAACCCTCTAGGAAGCACACATAGTCTCACCCCTCTGGTTCATCTAAAGTATGGACTCTATAATTAAGCACTCATCGTCAATTCCAAATATAGTCTCGTTTCATACTAAAGGTGCTCTGGGGAAGCACTCAACATCAATTCCCCTTGTGGACCACATCGAGGAACTACATACACTCTGGGAAAGCACTCAATGTCAATTACCCTTATGGTATCGAATCGTATAATTATAAAGACACTCTAGAGAATCCCTCAATGTCAATTCCCCCTATGGTCTATACACCAGGTTATCACGGCCCTATGTAAGTTAAGAATGTGTAGAAGAGCATAATGGCCAAGGTAAACCTCATGACCTAATTGGCTAGAATTCTATAGCACCACAGAATAATATAACAACAGTCACACTATCCTAAAATACTAGGCATGATAAAGTAAATATTAGCCTAATAGGAAAACAAGACCCAAAAGTCAAAACATGAAAAAACATGCATTTCTATACATCCAATGTACAAAAAATTACCCTATTCACAAACAATAACCTATACTCAGTCATACAAGAAAAGTAGGAAAACAACTGGGCTAAAATGGTAAACGTGCAATACCCAGTTCATGGGTATTGGGAAAATTTGCACATAAAACTCAGACATTCTACAGAAAGGCACAAACCACCTACCTCGGTGTTGAGAGATCAAAATACTTGAACCAGGAGGCTTGATTCTAGTTATAACATCATAGATCTACGAAAACACATAAAATGTTCAACCCATGATAACTCACGAAAGAAAAGAAATTTAAAAATGAGGTTCCAGTAGAAGAGAGAAATCACTAATGCAATTCCAATGCAATCAACGGTGCTTGAATCGGAGGACAGGCGGAGGCTCGGGGTCTCATTGAAGATCTGTGGCTACTCGGTGCTCTCGGATGAACAAAACCAAGAGGAGGTGTGTTCTATCTGTCAGAAGCGACCCTAGTGTGTTTAATGAAAAAAAACAAAATACATGGTGTGTACTTTTGGAGTACATGGAATGTAATTTCTATTTTTCTACTCCGCATTAGGCGCCCTCTACATCACCCCACATGACCATGTGTGTGGCCATGACACGGCTAGCACACAGCCTCCTGTGGAAACAAAGTACACAGCATGTACTCATAAAGTACACGATCTGTACTTCAAAAATTCCTAGAAACTCTTATTTACACAAAAACTCCATAAAAAGGAAAAAAATACCTGAAAAGAAGATCTGGGTTCTTACAAAACCATAATCATAATAACATATAAATATATTTATGATACTACATATATAATATTAGTATTGTTACAAAACAATAATTGGAGTTATATAAAGAAATAAACTAGAAGGAGACAGTAGATATGATTTCATATTCTTTAGTGGAATCCCATTAGATCTCTTTTTAACGGACCTAGGATTTATATTTTGGAAGGTAAAAACCTCAATAACTTAGATAATTTTGTTTAAAATAGTAATTTTTTGGGTTTTTTCAAGATATATGGCTTAAAGTTGTGTAAATAAGTGAAAGAGGATATTCCCTTTTATAATTAAAGTGACAGGCACTTTTTGGAATTTTAAAAAAATATATAATAAAACTATTCCAGATTCAAATGCTTCCAAATGGCCGATAAATGGATAGTGGGTAAAATTATCAATTGTTTATTATATCATTTGACCTTATTTAATATTTTTATTATTTTGAAATAATTTAATAAAACAATATATTCCAAATATATCATTATTATAAATTTTGACATTATTTATTACTTTGACTTTAATAAAATCCATAAAAAATATATATTCAAACAAAAATATTTTAATGCATCTATAACATGTCATGTTAATATATAAAATTCATGGATCACAAAAAAATCACAAATTATAATAATTTTAATTTTTTTAATTTTTTTTATTTTAATTTTTTTTTTAATTTAATAATTATTGTGTCTACATTGTGAAATAATTTAATGTAACTATTTCATCACTAAAAATTAAAAATAAATTACCATAATGTAGATAAATATTTTTTATTTCAAAAAAATATCTATATTAGAAGATATAATTTTTTTAGTCACATATTAAAAATATTGTAGTTATTAATAACTATAGTGTGACATGTTTGAACTTTCTTTAATTAAAATACTATAGTGGTCATAATCTCATCCAAATGGGGATAAAATTCCATACAGTTGAATCTTGGATGATAATGGATAATAAATAATCATTTAGTAATATCATTTAAAGTATTAGGGTTATTTTATCATCCATATAATTTTATTTTTAATCTTAATTACCTGATTTACCCTTACTGTGGTAATAAAATTATTGTAGTTACAATTCATACTGACCAAAAATAAAAGAGTAGATTTTATAAAATTTAGCCATAGTGATTTCAGATATTGAATAAATTTTTCAATATTCAAATCATATAAGTGTAATAATTTAATTTAAAATTAATCATGCAAAACACAATGGAAAAATAGTTTTATTGAAAAATGCGTTTTTGAGACCAAAAATGTACTTATACCCAAATATTAAAGAGGGATTATTAAAATTTAATTAATTATATTATATATAAATAATTATTACTTAAGATACTTTTATATCAAATTAAAACCATAAATATAATTTTTTACATAAATAAAATTATAGTTTTATAAAAATCGGCATTTTATATTATTCAATGGATAATCAATCTTTTCAGGAAAATCCCCAAGATTAACCCTAATCTAGCACCTCCTCCTTTACTTCTTTAAAAAACTTTGGTCCATATATCTTGACCAAAACCTATACATTCTTATTTTGGATATTATTAACTATGTTCTTCAGGTTCTATCCCTTCCAAAATAGCAATCCTAGGTCCCTTATCAAGAGATCTAATGGGAGCCCATTGTAGAAGAGGTAATCATCATTGCCAACTCTTTCAAGATTATTTATTCTTATACTTCCTCTTAATATGTTGTAATCCTCCGAAAATAATAAATCCCAAATCATAAATAAATTTATATGTTATTATGATTATGGTAGAACCATATTCCATGTCATTTCCATGCTACAAAAATAGAAAACATGACTCATGCATATGTACGGCTTACCGTCTCCACGTAGTGGTATAATTCATTTTTTCATTAAAACTTTATTTTTATGGTTTTAAATTTTTAATTAATTAATAATTATAATATATATAAGATATTAATGATTCTTTAAAGGTTAATTATTCTTCAAAATTATTTCTTTCTATCCATTAAAAAATGAAAACATTATTCATGCGTACTTACGGTCATCTGTCTCCATGAATTATGTAATTAATTTTTCTATATTTATCTTTATGGATGACTATAAATATAAATATATTTAATATATATGAAATTTAAACCATAAATAAATTTTTTGGTATGATGGAACAATGATAAAATTAAAATTATCGGAACTACCAAATCAAAACCTACATGAAATAGAAGTAGTTAACACCCAAAACAATAATTTTAACAATGAATTGATAATAAATGGGGGAAAATTATATATGTAAATCATATATGGGATTATATATATTATTATATTTATGTAATATGTGTATAATAAATCTATATTTATCATACATGAGGTTTAAACACATAAAATGGAAATCAAACCTAAGGTAAGGGTTTCTCGTCACACTTTTACTTCTATGAGACATATGCCATATTCACCATGTATTTATTTTGTGTTGTGTATACACTTAAAATTTCACATATTATATAATGAATTTTTTTTCATGGTATTTAATGTTTATTTTAAAGTTATTTTATTTTATTGTACTTACGATTCAAAATTTACTAAAGTGGTAAGGGTTTATTTCACAATCTCATTATTATCCGGGATTTTTTATGATTAAGTATCCACTGGGGAATATTTCTTTTACAAATCCATTTTTTCTAAAAAATCACTAGTTATTTTACTATTATAATATTATTATTTAAATTTATTTTTACCCATGTTTAAATTTTTAAAAACTATTTTAAATTAATATTCTTATTGTTTTCAAGATGAGGTAATTTTCAAATTTCTAAAAAAATATGAAGGTAATGTTTTTTTAACTTATATTGAATGAGAGGTTTTTACTTAAATCATGAATAATATATTTTTGTAATATTACATTACAGTTTTACAAGGTTACTTTCAAATAAAAAAATTTCTTTTTTATGTGTGTACTTTATTAAAAAATTTGTTTTAAATTGAAAAGGGTATTTTCATCAAAAGTTTGTCGATGATATTTTTACAGTATTTTCATCTATGCCAATATAATTTATAAAATTTTATTCTTTTCTTTGGTTATTACATTATGGTATCATCTACCATATTTTATTGTATTTTTTATGATTATTTTTATTGAATATTTTATTTTTTAATACTATTCACCATATTACTTAAAATGGTTTATGATTAAGTTAATTAATTAGGGTAATTATTAACATTTCAAATATTAGTTTCAATGTGATTGTTTTTGTTAATTATGTTTCACTCCTTTAATATGAGGAATTCATTTGACTTAGTAAGTTATGTTTGAAGCCTATTATATCCCCTCAATGCATCGTTAGGTCATATGAGACAAACTAGATTGGGTATTGGCTAAGGCCTTAACCATTTATATATGTTGTCTTAGAACAATGCATCGATGGTATTGTTATGATGTCTAGAATTATGCATTCCATAATTATAAAACAAGTTATTTATTTCCATGTAATTATTCTATTTTTTATAATATCCCTCTATAAGTTTCAATCTCATGTGATTATTTATATGAAATTATTTGATCATCATTTATTCCTACCGTATTATTCGCCGTGTTCAAGTTATTGATTAAATGGAATGTGTTTAAAGTTATTTAACTTTATATGTTTATTATTCCTTGTTTATTCATGATAAAGACTTTTGTACGCATACCCTTATTGGGCATTAAAGCTCAACCCTTTCTTATCTTTCATTTCTCCAAGATTCTAAGAAGAATAGTATGGTCGATATGTATGGATATGATAAAGGGAACAATTGTGTACTCAACCAAAATACTATGTTTTTTATGTTTTAAATTTTAATGTGAAATTCAAGTATGTATCTAGTTTATTGATACTACTAAACTATTTGTTCCTTCATGATGTAATTTCATATATCTAGTTCCAATTTAATAAAGTAACCACCGATAATAGACTACTGGATTTGAGGTATTTATAGTTTGTATAAGATAATTTTTATTATAATCCTTGGGAACTAGATTTAAAACACATATATTAGGGAATATAACCCTATGAAATACTTTAATGATAATTATGAGTATAGTATAACATCCTATAGATTTTTTATTGACCATGGATAACCTAGATTAATCCTAAAGACTCATAGATTTAGAATAAGGTGTCATGATTTTGGCATAATTTGAATAATATTTTATTATCATTTGATAGTTTACTTTGATTATTGTAAGTTGATACTTACACTTTCTTTTCAATTTTATTCAATGTATGAAAACATAAACAACTGAGTTAATGTTGAATATGATAGACAATTTTTTGAAGAGAAACCAAATGGGATGATGACTAGGGTGAAGGATATTGTGATTATTCCTAATCAGTTATCATGATATATGATTGAAAATGTGAATATTAACAAACACTCAAACTCACCAAATAATACGAGGATCGAGTTCACATAGAGCATGGGTATTGTAGAATATTGAGGAAATACGGCATAATTTCGTTGAAGTCAGAAATTTTGAAAGAGACATCATGTAAAATGTCTCATTAGAAAGGTAAAATGTTTTATATGTGTAAAAGAAGGACACAAATCATGTGGTTTCTAAGGATAAAATGAAAATTGTGATTACTTTAATAGATGATAGTAATAGTCTTCCTAAGGTATTATCAATGGTTGAATGTTTTAAATGTGGAAACTATAGGCATTATACAAATAAATTTTTTAAGGGGAAATCTTGTCACGTAATCATCAAGGTTGTACAAGTAATGGTTATATTGTGAATGATGAAGAGAATACAAATTATATATGAAAGGAATGGTGTATTAAGGAATAATATAATGAATTACAGTTAATTGTTTAGGAATAAAGTGTAATTATTAATGTTCTTGTGTTTGGATTCATGATTATGTTATTGTAGTATTTTTTTCAATGAAAATTTGGTGATAAGAATTATTAAATGTATAAGGATTTATCTGTAATTATTTTTCATTAAGTATTTCAGATCAAATGATAAAGGTTACCGATGAACAAGGAAAGTGATTTAATGGTAAGTTGATATTTTAGGAAAAAGACATGATTGATGTAAGAGAAACCATAAAATGTTCTAGATTTTTAGATAATAATGATAAATATATTTTTATGGGATATTATTGGTGACCATAAAATATTCCAGTGATCTGAAGGTTTGTGTTTTTTTTGTAGATTCTACATGTTTTTATTTAAAAAATATATTTGACATCCTGATCTTTTATTTTGGTAGCATGCAAGTTTTCATTAATATTTTAAGGTGATCATGGTATTATTATATTTTTTATGTGACATTAATGGATACATTATATAGTTTGGGGAATCTAATGTTGAGTATATTTTTCAAACTTAGTGACCTTCCTTCTATGTTTTTGGAATATGAATTTGGATAGAAGAATTTTGGAGGATTCTTAAGGTTAAATATTTATGTAATGGATATTGTTTAACTTTTGGTGTTTTTGGATAACTTGTGATAACCATTTTGTTCATTGAAAATAAGTATAAATGGGAGGTATTATGTGTCATTATTTTGTTGTCATAATGATGTGTTAACTGTTAATTCTAGTGCTTCAAGTATAAAAATCCATATTGGATATTAATTTCACAGATTAAGACATGAAGTATGAATTTATAGAATCGCATAATAAAAAGAAATTGTTCCTATGAAATATAAATATATCAAGTAACTATATTTCCTTATGTTCTTAGTATAAATGGTAAAATAATTTCTCAACTCTAAGAAAAGGATCTTGAAATATCTTATTACCATTGTATGAAATTAATCAATGGTCCTTTGACTTATCGAATACTTATGGTTTTGTGGGTTTTGACTTCTTATTGATCATTAACTTTCTTGTGATCAATGACCTCTATCACCATCCATCATTATTTGGGATTATTTTTTTCTCCCATATATTCACATGCCACCTATGTTATCTTACTTAGAAACCAAGCTATGGGCCTATTTTAGATTACATTTGTACTTCCTTTTTCACTTTTGAATAGGTTGTTTTATTAAACCTTCTCACAATGTTGGATTTAGATAAGATTATTTTAAAATATCAAACCATTAATTATTAATATGTAGATTAAATTTTTAGGAACAATTTATTAAAGGGGAAACAATGTAACACCCTGATATTTTAAAAGAGGGACATCTTATTCAATAGTGTATATGATACCCAAAACCAAAAATATAATCTTATATAACACAACATGATTTTATGTTATTTTCTTATTTAAATAAATTTAATCTCTTTGATATCTTGTGGTACATGTAACCCTAATATTTTAAAAGAACACTATGTTTGATAGCATATAAAACACACAGAATTGAGCTTATATGAACCCCAAAATATTATTATATAAACTAGTTATTAAATTGGTGGTAATGAATGGTATTAATGAATTATGAAATATATATATATATATATGACTTAATAAATAAAATATCATCGATTAATTATTATAAAATAAGTTCTAAATTTTTAGTAAAGTTGTTTTATTCTTCAAGAATACGTTTTCTTCTAAAATGATTTTTATTGAGAAAATATTAAAATTAAATTTTCAAATGTATAAAGATTTATATTATAAAAATAATATAATTTTCTAAATAATCATAAAAAATTATCTTAGGATGAAATTTTGAAAAACATATATTATAAAATAGTTATTTTCTAGTGAATAGTGAAAAATACTGATTTTTATTAAGCCATCAATTTCTTTATATTAAAAAGACCATTATGACTTTAATTTGATAAAAAGATAAATTAATTAATATTTAGTTATATATAATATAATTAATTATATTTCAATCATTATTATACTTTACTTTTGTATAAGTACATTTCTTCTCTTAAATACGCATTTTTCAAGAAAATTGTTTCTCTTTGTGTTTTGCAAGATTAATTTTGAATTAAATTATACCACTTTTGTGTGTTTAATCTTGAAAAAAGGATTCCATATTTTTAATAATTTTATTCATATTTATTAAATAGTTTCTATTTATTTTTAGTCATTATGAATAGTGAATATAGTAATTTTATTACCGCGGTTACGGTAAACTGGGTAATTTAGGTTAAAAATAAAATGATAAGGACTATAAAATGAACCTAATATTTTAAAAAAAATATTTGAAGATTTTACTTCGACCATAATCATCCAAGGGTCGAATTTATGGCCTTTATTTATCACTTTTATTGTATTATGACCATTATAGTTTGTTATTTAAATTAAATTCAAACATATTACGCTCTTTTTTATAATAAATAAAATATTTTTTACATGGGTTTATCTAAAGGATATGTTTGAATATAAATATTATTTTTTAATATAAAAGATTTATATTCATCATGGTAATTTATTCTTGATTTTTAATGAAGATATAATTACCTTAAATTGTTACACAACATTGACGCAATAATTATTCAAATAATGGAAAAAACCTAAATGATATTAGAAATATTAAAAGTTTTATAAGATGAGGTAATTATTATGATACGTGAATTTTATATATTTAACTGAAATGTTAGGGATATAATAAAAAAAATTCAAATTTATATTATTGTCTTTATGTAATTAAAGTCAAAGTAATGTATAGTGTCCAAATTTAAAATAATGATATTTTCTGAAAATAATATTTTAGTAAATTATTTAAAAATCATAGAAAATATTGAATTAATACAAATGGGATAATATATGGTATAAAATTTCATATAATTTTCATTTATAGTCCATTGGGAAGTATTTAGATCTATAATAATCCTATTATTTTTTATTTTGTAATTAAATTCCAAAAATGCCCCTCACTTCAATTATAAAAGAGAAGAACCTCTTTCAATTATTTAAGCCACATTGAGACATATATCTCAAAAAAACATTCCCATTAATCTTCTAAATATAATTTTCTACATTCTTGAGGGTTTTACCTTCCAAAATAAAAATCCTAGTTTCTTTAAGAAGAGATCCAGTGGGAGTCCACTAAAGAATAGATAATTATCTATACCAAATCTTTCAAGTATATTTCTTCTTGTACTTCGTCATCATTAGTAGTAACCATAATAAAATTATAACTAAAATATCACAAATATAATAATATTTTATTATGATTATAGTACAACCATTTTCCATATTGTTTCTATCCTATAAAAAGAGAAAACATTGCCCGTGTGTACGTATGGATTACCATCTCCACAAAGTGGTGCAGTTCATTTTTCATCAATGATTAATTTGGATGGTAATAAATATTGAAATAATGAGTATATATGAAATATATGAAATAATAGTTAATCTTAATGATTAATTATTCATCACTATTATTTCTTTCCATCCATCAAAAAAAGAAAATAGTATTCATGTGTATGTATGGCCTACAATCCCCATGAATGGTGTAATTAATTTTTCTATCTAAATCATTATGGATGAATATATATATATATATATTTAATATATATAATATTTAAACCATAAATAATATTTTTTATGTGATTTAATTATGATAAAAATATAAGTATTGTAACTACCAAATCAAAACACACATAAAAAATGAAGCAGCTACCGCCCGAAATAGTGATTCTAAAAATGAATTGATAAAAAAAGTGATAAAATACTATAATTAAATCATATATTTTATGCCATATATGAGTATGGTTATGTAATATATTTATTATAAAAAACTATTTATTATACCTGAGGTTCAAACATATATAATGGATATTGAACCTGGGATAAGGGTTCTCGTCTCACTTTTACTTATGTGAGACATATGTCATAATCACCTATTATTTATTTTCTGTGGTTTATATACTACCACTTTGATATATCATATCAAGAATATATTTTTATTCATGGTATTTAATATATAATTTTATGTTATTTTTTTGTGAGGTTTACGATTCAAAAGTAATTAAAGTGGTGAGGGTTTATTTCATAATCCCATTATTATTCAGGATTTTCTATATATAACTCTCCAATTCGGAATATTTCTCTTACATGTACAAGGTTTCTAAAAATGTTTTCAAATAAATTAAATTTATACTATGATTGTTAAATTTTATTTTTTCCTCATGTTTGAATTTTTTAAAAAAATTAAAGGAATCTTCTTATTGTTTCTTGAATGAGGAACTTTTCAACCATTCTAAAAAAATATGAAAGGAATGTTTTTTTAACTTATATGAAATTAATTTATTTTATTTCCATCATTACCAATATATTATTTTAATATTTCATTATAACTTTAAATATTTTTTATCAAATATAATTTTTTCATTTATTTGTGTACAGTTTATAAATAAAATAAGTGGTTTAAAAGTTAAAATGATATTTTCAACAAAAGTTATCCAATTATCATTTTAAATAATTTTAAATATATCCACATAATTTTTTAAATTTTATTATTTACTGAGGTTATTATATTATGGTTACATCTACCATAATTTTTTATATGATTAACGATTAGTTTAATTTATAGATGTGCTATTTGAATACCATTTTATTTATTTCTTTGGATAGGTTATAATTATGTTGACTAATTAGAGTAATTGTTAACATTTAATATGTCAGTTTCAATATGAATGTTTATATTTATTATGTTTCACCCCTTTCATATGAGGAATCCATTGTAATTATTATGTGATGATTGGGTCCAGTTATATCCCCTCTATGCATCGATAGGTCTCATGAGACAAACTAGCCTGGGTATTGGTGGATTCTCTAACAATTTATTTAATTTGTCTTAGCATAAAGCCTTTAAGGTATGTTTATGATGTCTAGAATTATGCATCCCATAATTATGAAATTAGTCATTGATGTCCATGAGATTATTTTATTAGTTTAAATATCCATGGATAAATTTCAATCTCATGTGATTATTTATATAGAATTATTTGATCATCATTTATTCCAATCGTATTATTCATCATGTTCAAGTTGTATATTAAATGGAATGTGTTTTCTGTTATTTACCTTTCCATATTGATTATTCCTTATTTATTCATGATAGCTTACATTGTATGCATTCCCTTACGGAGCATTAGATCTCCCCCCTTTTTTATGTTTCCTTTCTCTAGGATTCCATAAAGTGTATTATGATTGATATTCAGTTATATGATAAAGGGAATAATTTTTTACAAAAATATAATGATTTTTTATATTTTATATTTTAATGTAAGGACCATGAAATTCCAGTTAATTTTTTTTTAAATTTATTTGGGATTATTACGAGTCTGTAAAAATTGACGGCACTTGATCCTGAGGCACGGTGTGCCCAGAATAAAATTTTTAACTTTATTTAAGGTATGTTCAGTAAACGTATAAGTGATATTTTATAACTTTTGAACCAGTTCTTGGATTAAAAATCTGAGGACACCGTTAAAACTGCATCCCTAGGATTTTCTTAAGGGAGACTTCACCTCGACCACAGTAGGTCTGAATAAAAATATGGTTTTTCATACTTTTTAAAGAATAATAAAAAACACAAAAATTATTAGTTTATTTTTCTCCAACTTTTGAGCAGCGGTGGTGGGACCGCTGAGTTATCAAGATATTTAATGGATTGACCCTTAATTTCTTAACCACTCTATTGAGAGATGAGAGGTACATTAATTAATTTATTAATAAACCTCATTAAATCTATGTTGCATTAAACTCTCATCCTTTGTCTATTTAAATAGAGCTCATTTGAGATTTTAGACACAACTTCATCAAGTGAGAAACCTAGGGCAAAGTACTATGACAACTTCCACCGACGGGGATGGAATCTTGGGCATCAATGATTTGGGATCGATGAACACCGACGAATCCATCCAACAAGGACACTTCTCCCACCTCAAGTACGACACCTCCAATGATTCTCGAGGTAGAGGGCTTATTATTTAATATTTTCTTTGATGAATTAAATTGATATTTCTTGTTAAGATGATAACACGAAGGGCGAGGTCCAAACGAACAAGTCCTAGACCCTCTTCCACTTAATTCTTGTTGCGTTCATCAGAGGAAGAATTTTCCAACTAGATAGAACCTTGAATCCGGGAGCCGCACAGCAACGGTGACATCCTGAGGGCCCGTAATCGCAAGAAAAAGGGAAAACGGGCCACTAAAGCACACCCAGAGGACCATGAAAGATCCATCAGTGTGCCATCGGCACGGAGGCACCAACGAATGATGCCAATGGAAATGGCGGTGGCTGGTGTTCTCTCTCCGTGGAATAGGGTGGCATGTAACACCCCGACCTTAGTTAAGCGGAGATAGTGCTTTATTTTAATACATTTTCATGATTACAAGGAATCAAGTCTCAAAATACTGATCGGTTTAGTAGTCTTGTAAAATAGATTACATACATGAACATTATATTACATTATAAAATGAAAAACAACAACAACATTGTCCCCATTGACCACATTCATATCCCTTAGACTATCCCTGTAGGTCAGTCATAATATACTTCTTCACATCCTGGAAAAAATAAAACATAGAAATGGGTGAGCTCATATGCTCAGTAAGGATAAAAAAATTTCAAAATCATTCATAAATATGCATAAACACTTAAAAAACTGTATAAAACTAAAACAAAAGCCTTTTAAACTTAAACTTCATCATAATATGGAAAATATAAATCAAAAAATTCCATTTACTTATTCACATGGATATTCTACTAGTCGAAAAATCACATATAATATCAATATCTAATTTCATAATGATGTAATGCATAATGTCGGACATCATAACCACATATTCAAGGCCTCGTGCCAAGACTACAAATAAGATTTTGTTAAGGCCTTGTTCCATGACACTAGTTTGTCTCATGAGACCAACCAATGCATCGAGAAGCTATAGCGGGCTCCACCCATCACTTATTAAATTCAATGCATTCCTCATATGGAAATGTTGAAACATAACATAGACATTCATATTAAAACTAGAATATGAAATGTCAATACTTCAACCATAAATCATCAAGGTTATAAAAATAGCACATTCAAACTCAATCATATCATAACTCATTCAATACAATATTATATATTATATTTATAATAATTCAACCTCAATCAGGAATAATATCCAAAATGATGTTGTCATAGTTGAAAATGATTAGTAAAACTCTTTGAGAGAAATATCCCTTTTTCATGAAAACATTTAAGTGTCACATAATTTATAAAGGAATGTATTTAAAATACATTTTTGGATCAAAGTGTCCCATATCACTTAGAATCTTTTGAAAGAATTAACATTTCAAAACATTCATATCTATATAAATAAATCCTTTAAAACCCATTTCGAAAATATTGACATTAATTAGAATGATTTAGAATAATAAGTATTTAAACCGTTAAAATGATATTTTATTTGAAGATTCCCTTAAAAATAATCCTTTTGAAAACTCTTTTATCTAACATGGACATGGATAATAAATATGTCCCAGTAAATACTTACACATAAACAATCTCGAATAATAATGAGATTGAGGAATTAACCCTTACCTTGTACATTTCTTTGGTTAAGGGTAGTTTAACCTCTAGTATAATAGTTAAATAATTGTTATTAAATTATATAATAACCACATACATAAATATGATATCATATATTATCTTCTAATATTTCTTTCTTAATAATATTTTAGTTGTATCATTGCTTCGGGTGTTAACTGATTCATTTTCCTTTATATGTTTTGTTATGTAAGACATGTTTATTAAGGATAGGATGTATTTGATTCATATCCAGAATTATATTAAGTTCTTAAAAATTGTTTTTAATAATCAAATGACAATTATTTTTGAATGGTTATGATGGGAAATTAATATCATCGCATTCGTTGAGACGGTAATCCGTATGTATGCATGAATGCTACTTCCATTTCATTTTTTTATTTTAAAAGGAAAGAATATCAAATGATACATAATTATATTAATATTACAGTATAATATAATATTTCATATATGTTACATAATTACATTTACACCATCCTTTATATATTTTATGAATGGAATGAACGAGTCATATCACTTTGAAGGGGCGGTTGCCCGCACTTCCTCAAATGAAATTATCATATATATACAACATAAAAAGAATAAAGGTATTCTATAAAATATAATTATAGAAGATTATAGATAAAATAAATATCATAAATATAATATTTAATTATATTTCCATCATAATGGTGACTATAATAGGTGGTAGTGGAAGATTGAACAATCATCGTTTCGGGAGGCAGTAGTTCACTGTCCACAGAAACATTATGTTCTATACCCATTATATATAGGTGTGTGTAAATGTACTTAAAATACTTCTCATAAACAAAACCTATTATATTTAGGATACTTATTTTGTTTTAAAATAATGGAGTAAAGATATTTTATGGGGTTGAAGTATTAAAATAAAATAAAAGAACTTAAGAGGATATGATACCTTTAAATCGGGTAACTCCCTTTGGTTTGAACCAAAAGGCTTCCTTGAAGTGCCTTATGCCTAAGGTAATTATTCTAAGAGGAAGAGAGGGATGTAGGGAGTTTAAATGGGCATAGGATGGATGATCTAAGGGGCTTTAGAGGTGTGATAAATGGGTTAGAGTTTACGGCTTTTATATGGAGGAGGAGGGGCTCTTTAGGAAAGTTTGAAAATATAATTTTATTATATAATAATTTTCGGTTTCTAAACATCCAAAACTCATTAAAGTAGAAGATAATATGACTCTTGTTATAAATAAAATAATCCAATAAGAAATGGATAGGTTTTGGATATTGTTTTAATTTCTATATTCTCATTTATTTAAATCATTCATTAATTAGGTAAACACTTCATCATTATTATGTCAAAAATAATTTTATTTTATTTTATGTTTAAAAATTTTTAAAAAAACTCCATGATATATGAAATAGTTTTAGATTTAAAATTAATATTTATAGTTGAAATGATAACTTATATAATGCCCTGTAAAAATTATTTTACTAAAAGATATATATTTGTGTTGTTTTTGTCTTTACTTTAAATTATTTAATATAAAGTGTCATTATCACTCTCAAGTGGCTTCATATGGTCCTGAAATAGGCCCAAGGATTCCCATGGTTGGAAATGTATCAAAAAATAGGAATAGGACACATTTTAGGGTAATTTAATATTATTATTATTATATTTTTTTAACCTTATTTACCAGATTTACCCTTTAACCACGGTAAATAAAATATTTACTGAAATAAATATTCATAACGTATAAAAACAAAAGTTACTTATTTAAACAATTTGGACCTCTTTATTCCAAATATGGAATCAATTTTTCCAAATTAAAAACACATAAGTGGCAAAAATTAATTTAAAACTAATTCCCGTTGTCAAAACAAAAAAGTGAGTTTTTATGAAATAATAACTATCAAAAGATTAACACTTGTTTATGTCTAGTTTCACTGTGAAATAACATCCATTGACCTAAATTATATTAAATGATAAAAAAATAATCTAATGATACTTTAAAACCACTAAAATTTATAATTTAACACTAAATTATTTCGATTGAAAAAGTTGTTTTCAATTAAAATTTAGTATTTTTCACTATTCATCAAAATATGAAAGTTATCAAAAAAGTACTAAAAAATTATCCAAACTAAATTTTTATGTCCTAATTATAAATAATAATTTAATTTAATTAAATTTAATATATAAAAGTTTCAAATATTGGTTTTGAGAAAGGTTTTCCATTAAAAGGCAGTAAAATTGCATTTTTTGAAAAATACTTCTTTTATCTGAAAAAATGAATTTATTTATATATTATGTATAAGAAACACATAATATAGATTCTAAAATTATATGGAGTATATTAAATTTAAAATTCAGTAAATACTATTCATAACCGCTTTTTGAACGGCTAGTTTGGTAAGTCATGGTGCGCTCGAACTCGGTGTTATGTGTAGCGCAAGTTATTGAATTTCTTTGAAGAGATAACGTAGTGTGAAATCTTTGGGTGTTAAATTCTCCCATCCTTCAATAAATTGTGTCCTTTCAATTTGAAATTTTTCTTTGAAAATAAAAATTTTAAAAATAGAAAAATACCTTTGTGGAAAACCCACATCAAAAATTGGGTTAATAAAATTTAGTCATAATAAGAGGGAAATGGATATGAAAGAGTCACCACCAAATTATTATCTCGATTAGGAGAAAATTGGTGGAAATTAGAGACACATAATTAGAGGTAAAACATAAAAATTTATAGGGAGTGATTGAGGCCATCAATCACAAACAAGTGTAAAATTGAGGGCCTCAAAGCCATCAATCTGTGATGATTTTAAATATCACCGGTTCAACAAAAGCTAAGGTGTTAGGATACCAAATTTTTGGTTTTAAGATCCCTTTCTTAATGTTTAAGAATTAATTTATTAATAGAATAAGAGGAAAAAATATACTTGATAATTAGAGTTTCTTCATTCAACTAATTCCTACAAAAAACTCATCTTTCACTCTAAAAGATAATAGAATTCAAAAATATTCTTTTTATCTTAATCATATAGGGCTCCAAAAATAATGAATTTTTCACTATGAATAGGTATGTACTTCCTTATTACTTCTTTAAATCATATAATATTGGATATACTCCTTAAATCCAAAAAAAATTATTTACCAACAATGATGGAATAAAAAAACATTAATTAGAATCAAGGTTGTCTATAATATTCAATATAATTTATCTAAATCAATCATCTCATATTCCAAAATCAATACCACAATATTCGAACCATATTAAAGTTTATCTTTCCTTCAACCATGTATTTCCAAAAAGTTTAACTTGATATTGTGTTACTTTTATTAGTACCACCCAATCTCAAATCCCTAATGAAATATTATTGTTGTACAATACTTATATACTACATAATTATTATAACCAATATATCATTTATACAAAACTCAAATGACATAATTATTTAATATAAACATAAGAACACTGGTCATTACTCTTCATCTGTGGTAATATCATAACTTGATTATTTTCCAACAGCGTCATTTGCAGTATACTCTGATGATTGGGACATTGATTCGTGTAGTGTCCCAACTCCATGCAGATGAAGCATTGTACATTTGAAACCTTTTTCTTACCCTTGAAATCATGTACTTGGTGTCCTTTTTCTCCACACTTATAACAAAATCTCATTACCTTCAAGAATTTACCATAGTGATTTTTTCCACAGTTATCACATATGGGGAAATCCTTCTTTCCCTTATTCCCTTTATCCATCTTTCTCTATTCAATCCTTTTCATCTCTAGCTTCCCTTCAAAACCATTGGAATCATAGAATTATTTACTTATATTATTAACACATGATAATATTTCTTCATATGATGAAAATACATGGGAGACTATTTCCTTTCTAAATGTTGGCTTAATACCATGAATGATATAATCCTTCTTACTCTTTGGATCATGCGTATTGTTGGAGTTATCATTCCATCTACTGGGTGCCAATTCTAAACAATGGAATACACATGGTTAGTTTATAAATCACAATTCATAATTCCAAACTTGTAAAATACCTAATGTAAATTGAAAAGATTATACATATAATCTATAATCAAAAAAATGTTTTCTTTGAGGAAGTATTTACTCCTAAATCATTCATAATGGCATGTAAAGAAATTGTGAATTATCCTAAGCATATCCCCCAGGAGTGTTGTAACCAAGAGTGCAGCAAGGCCCGTTGTCATGTACTAGGATACCCTAGGTTAAGCCCGAAACTTCTTGTCAGAGTTTTCACTCCTTGGTAAATTTGTAACCAAGAGTGCAGTAAGGCCCATTGAGGATCTATAGTGGGCTCCACCCATCACTTACTAAGTCCAATGCATTCCTCGTATGAAAATGTTGAAACATAACATAAACATTCATATAAAAACTAGCATATGAAATGTCAATAATTTAACCATAAATCATGAATGATATAAAAATAACACATTAATATTCAATAATATCATAACTCATTCAATACAATATTAAAGATTGTATATATAATAAATCTACCTCAATCAAAAATAATATCCAAAAGGATGTTGTCATAGTTGAAAATGATTAGTAAAACTCTTTGAGAGAAATATCCCTTTTTCATGAAAACATTTAAAAGTCCCACAATTTATCAAGGAAGACATTTAAAAGACATTTTTGAATCAAATTTTCCCATACCAATATGAAACTTTTAAAATAATTAACATTTAAAAAAATTCATGTCCAGATAAATAAAGCCTTTAAAACCCATTTTGAAAACATGGACATTAATTTGAATTATTTAGAAGAATAAATATTTAAACCGTTATAATAATATTTTAGTTTAAGATTCCTTTAAAAATAATACTTCTGAAATCTACTTTATCTAACATGGACATGGATAATAAATATGTCCTAGTAAATACTTACACTTAAACAATTTCAAATAATTATGAGATTCAGGAATTAACCATTACCTTGTACTTTTCTTTGGTCGAGGGTATGTTAAACTCCTATATAATAGTTAAATAATTATTATTAAATTATTAAAGAACCACATACATAAATATGATATCATATATGATCTTATAATATTTCTTTGTTAATAATATTTTAGTAGTATCATTTTTTCGGGTGTTAACTAGTTCGTTTCCCTTTATATGTTTTGTTACATAATCCATGTTTATTATGGATAGGATGTACTTTATTCATATAAAGAATGATATTAAGTTCTTAAAAATTATTTTTAATAATCAAATAAAAATTATTCTTGAATGGTTATGATGGGTAATGTATCTCATCACGTTCATTGAGACGGTAATCTGTACGTATGCACGAACGCTACTTCCATTTTATTTTATTTCTTATTTTAAAAGGAAAGAAAACCAAATGATACATAGGTATATTATTATTCCAGTATAATCTAATATTTTATATATTTTACTTAGGTTCATTAACACTATCTTTTATACATTCCACATATGCAATTAATGAGTCATATCACTTTGAGGGGGCAGTAGTCCGCACTTCCTCAAATGAAGTTATCGTATATATAAAACATGAAAACAATAAAGGTATGCTCTAAAAGAGAATTAATGAAGATTATAGATAAAATAAATATCATAAATATCATATATAATTACAGTTCTATCATAATTTCCACCATAATAAGTGGTAGTATAAGATTGAATAATCATTGTTTCGGGAGGCAGTAGTTCGTCGTCCAGAGAAACATTATGTTCTATATCCACTAGATGGAGGTGTGTGTAAGTGAACTTAAAATAATTCTCATAAGAACAACATTTTATATTGAGGATAGTTTTTTTATAAAATAAAGGAATAAAGATAATTTAGTATGTTGATGAAGTAAAATAAAAGAAAAGAACTTAAGAGGAGATGTTACCTTTAAATCGGGTAACTTCCTTTGGTTTGAACTAAAAGGCTTCCTTGAAGTATCTTATGCCTAAGGTAAGTCTTATAAGAGGAAGAGAGAGATGTAGGGAGCTTAATTGGGCAGAGGTTGATGGATCCAAGGCAATTCATAGGTGTGATAAATGGGTTGGAGGTGAGAGATTTTTATAAAGAGGCGGAGGGGCTCTTTAAGAATGTTTGAGAATATTATTTTGTTATATAATGATATTCGGTTTTAAGGGTCTGAAACTCATTAAAGTCGAAGATAAGATGACTCGTGTTCGAATTAAAGTCATGTAATAAAAATTTGATAGGTTTTGGATATTTTTTTAATTTTTATAATCTTATTTATTTAAATCTTTCATTAATGAGGTAAACACTGCATCATTATTGTGTCGTATATAATTTTATTAATTTGATGTCTAAAAATTATAAAAAAAACCATGATGTAGGAAATAGTTTTATATTTCAAACTAATATTTATAGTCGAAATGATAACTTATATAACCCCTTGAAATAATTTTTTTACTAAAAAATATATGTTTATGTCATTTTTGTCTTTACTTTAAATTATTTAATATAAAGTGCATTTTCACTCTCAGGTGGCTCCATGTGGTCCCAAAATTGACCCAAGGATGACCATGATCGGACATGTATCAACCAATAAGAATAGGACACATTTTAGTTTAATTTAATATTAATATTATAATATTTGTTTACCCTTATTTACCATTTTTACGCTTTAACCATGGTAAATAAAATATTTACTGAACTAAATATTTATAATGTCTAAAAATAAAATTTAATTATTTACAAAATTTGGACCTCCTGATTCCAAATATGGAATCCATTTTTCCAAATTTGAAACATGAAAGTGGAAGAATTTAATTTAAAATTAATTCTAATTGTCAAAACAAAAAGCATGTTTTGATAAAATAATAACTTTCAAAATATTGAACATTGTTTATGTCTAGTATAAATGGGAAATTAAATCCAATGACCTAAATTATATTAAATGATAAAAATATAATATAATGATACTTTAAAACCACTCAAATTTATAATTTAACACTATAAATTATTTTGATTAAAAAAGTTGTTTTCAATTAAAATTTAGTATTTTTCACAATTCATCAAAATATGAAAGTTATCAAAAAAGTGCCAAAAATTTATCCAGACTAAATTTTTTTGTCCCGCTTCTAAAGAATAATTTAATTTCATTAAATTTAATATATAAAAGTTTCAAATATTGGTTTTAAAAAAGGTTCTCCATTAAAAGGTGGTAAAATTGCATTTCTTGAAAAATACTTCTATTATTTATATTATGTCTAAGAAACACATAATATGGATTCTAAAATTATATGAAGTATATAAAATTAAAAATTCAGTTAAAACTATTCATAACCGCTTTTTTAACGGCTAGTTTGGTAAGTCGTGGTGCGCTCGAACTCGGTGTTATGTGTAGCACAAGTTATTGAATTTCTTTGAAGAGATAACATACTATGAAATCTTGGGGTGTTACACGGCGCCGCTGGGCACTACGGCATACCCGAAGGGACGACTGGCTCCCATCCGGCTGCTTTGGTGGAAGGTGGTGTGTTGTCGCATGTCGTGGTGAGGAGGCTGCAACTTCAAAGCCACGACAAAGGGGACCTGTGCCTCGTAGGTCCCACTGCCAGCTGAGGCAGTGCCACATGGCGTCGCCATTACAAAGAGCCTAACGACACTTTATCTATTTGGGAGGAGGACCGGGTGACCCTTGTGCAGGTCGCACCCAGCCAGAGGTTTGGGATGGTCTTCTACTCAGCGGACCGAGCCCAACACGGACTAGCCAGTTCGGTTCGGGCCGAACCTGGTCAGGTCAACCCGAACCGGGTCGGGTCAGCCCAAGACAGGCGGGTCGGACCGGAACCTTGACCTTTAATGCCCAGATACGCTTAAAAGGACGTATCATAAAAACCAGACGCTTGTTTAACAAATTGTCAGTGGTTTTGGAATCCTTGGTATGAGATGGTTCTTTTGAGACACTGCACTTGGTTTTTAGAGAAAGTTGTAGTACAGCCAGGTTGGATAGTACCCAAATTCAACTTGGTCCTCGGCACTAAAATGCCTATAACTCACAGACCAAGCGTCTGATAAACATGTTGTCTATTGCGTTGGAACCCTTAAGACATGATGGTCCTTTGGGTTACTCCTTTTTGGAACTTATTAGAATTTGAGGAATGACCACTATCCATAGGAACAGATAATATAGAACTCAAGTGCACCGGGTGTGGGGAATCCTACGACTGGCTATGATCTGAGTAGCAACCCTGTGTGGATCAACATCATGGAGACCTTGTGTGAATCAGAATCTAGAGACCATTTGTGGATATTCATTCTAGATACCCTATTCGAATCAGCATCTAGTGAACCTGTGTGGATCAGCACCATAGAGACCCTCTGTGGATCAGCATTCTAGCCACCCTATGTGGATCAACAGTACGCGACCCGATGAGGACCAGCATTAGAGAGGCCCATTGTAAATCATCAACATACAACCCTGTGTGGATCGACATTGAAACAACTCCTTCGTGGTTTAGTTTTGGAGACTTCCTAATGGAATAAAATGATATAGCATAAGACTAATAAACTTTATTCCTAAACTCAAGGTTTTATACCTAGTTTGAGCTGAGTTTTTTGATTTGTGCTTTGTGATTGAGATCATTCTTTGTGGTTTTATTTTGTGGAATTCTGAGAGACCTTCAAGGGTATTGGGGTCCCTACTAGGTATTGTTGTACTCACCCGTGCACAGGGTTCGCACGCACCATGTTGTGTCTTGGGAAGACGATGAACATCTCAGTTGAGACTGTAGGATCCAGGACCAGGCGGTACACGGAGGTGACTGGTAGACGTGGAGAGCTATGGATGTAACACCCTAAGATTCCATTGTATGTTTCCCTTCGAATAATGTAGTAGCTTGTGTTGTACGCAACATGGAGTTTTAACGCACCACGACCAATCAAACTAGCCATTATGAATTATAATACAGACATTTTCAAATTTTATAAATTGTATTTTTCAATATGGACTTCATTTTTGAATTCAGAATATCCAAATTAGCTTAGGGTAAATTTTTGGTATTTTTCTAAAAACATTCAATTTTTGATGAATATTGAAAAACACTATGTTATTGTTTAAACCCGACTTTTTATTTAAGTAATTAGTTATTTTATTTTAATTTATTTTAGGTCAAAATAGATACATAATATATATATATATATATATATGTTCAACGTAATTCATTGGATTCATTTTATAATAAGTTTAGATATATAAAATTTTATTGAATTGTTTACCGTCTTTCACCCACCTTCTCGAAGCATTTAAAAATTTGCATAAAATTTAATTTTACTGCTTCTGTGAGTTGAATTTCAAAAATCCAAGAGACATGGTCGAAATTATTAAGTAAAATTTGGTTCAATAAGATGAAAATATTTTTTGGTGAATAGTAACTTTTGACTTTTATTTACCAAGATTAAAAGTAAATAGGGTAATTAAGGGTCAAAATGATATTATAATTACCCTAACACATGTCCTAACTCTATTGGATAAGTGTAATTCTACAAAAAATAACCTTATGAATAAAATATGATCCTTTTGGTCCACTTGGATTAGATTAGGACATTTATTATTATTTTATTTAAAGAAGAGTTAAAAGTGTTTAATTCAATGTTAAATAACTAAACAATCTTTAATATAGGGTTAAAATAATATAAATTCGACTATAAATATTCATTACAAAGCTAAAAATATTTCCTACATAATGTTATTTTATTTATAATATTTAGAAATTAAATAATTTGATTTATTTATGACACAATTATGATGCAGTAATTACCTTATGAATGAAATATTAAAATAATTGATATTTTAAATATGAAAATAAATGTAAATTGAGACTTATGATTAATCAAACTAATTTTAAAGGTTGATATGATATTTTAGGGTTGATTAAATAAGTTTTATTCGAATTGATAATGTCTTTATGGCTTTCAAAAAAAATAAAATACTAAATAGTGTCAAAATTGACATAATTGAGTTTTTAAAAAAAATAATATATTATTAATTAATATAATATTCCTAAAAATATAATGATTGGAAAAAATACTTATATAGGGTTAAATATATCAATGATTAACCACTTGGGGTTCTCTTGGCAGTTTATAGTAAGTTTATTAACCATATAATATAAAAATACAAAGAGACATGGTAAATGACAAACTATTTAACTAAGAGTTAAATCTAAAATATAAGGTTAATATGGTGACCTAAACCAGTCTAAAACCTATTTATTGAGAGTTTTTAGACCCATACCCATATTAGACTCTAAACATATCATTTTTGAGCCATTAGAAATAGGAAAGTATTTTATTATAAAATAATATTTCAAGCTTTTCCTAAAGTGACCCTCACCTCTCTTATAAAAGGGTACTTCCCCTTATCTTAATTTCACACCTCCAAAGGCATTTTTCTTGGCCAAAACCTTCCAAAATATCCTCTCAACTATCCTCCCTTCAACCTAGAGGCCTTACTTTGTTCATAAGGACAACTTATGTAGCCCTATTGATCAACACAAAAGAAAACACCCGAAGAAGAGGTAATAATTTCACCACCCTCTTTCATGTTCTTTTCTTCTTCCACTTCCTCTTTTTTGGTTGTTTCCATACCAAAATAGTAAATCAAGTACCTTATACATACTATGATGTTATTATAAATATGGTACAACCATATTCATTATTCTATTTATCCTATAAATGACAAAGTCACGATACGTGCGTACGTACGGCTTACTGTCTCCATGTCGTGGTGTAGTTACTCCGAATGGCCCAAAGGCCTTTTTTTATTTTATTATAGATAATCCCCCTTTTAATGTTTTAAGTGGAACCCGTACATGAACCATAGTCCCAAGGTATAAGGCCTGATATGACCCGTAATACATGACCCGAAGTCCCAGGAAAAGTACAAAGTAAGGTTTAATTCTACAATCTCTTTACTTATCTGAGGTTATTAATATGTAAGTATCTACCGACACCTCTTTATCATACACATCCTTGTTTTCATAAAAATTTAATTCAAAAAAAATTACTATTTACTATACTATGGGTTAAAGTCATTTATACCCTTATTTGTCCATATATGTTTTGAAACAAATCTTTCCGTAATTTTCCAAATAAGGTACTTTATAACCTTTTCGACAAAATTAAGGTAAGAATGTATTTTTTTAACTTATACGATAGGTGCAACTATTTTCTGCTGTTATAACATCGTCAAAGCTTCCCATACAATATTATTAGAATATTTTCAAAATAAATGTTTTCTTTTATAATTATATGACTTTTAAATTATTTTCAAACAGAAAGAGTTATCTCTTTAAAAAGAGTTCTGATTTCATCAATGTCAACATCCTTTTGATGGATTTTAATCTTGTTTGAAGTTGATTTATTATGATAAAAATATTCCATATTGTATTGAAGATTTTTTGATTTTTTTGACTCTCGATGTATTATTTTTACAGCATTCATGGTTTTAGATAAATTATTGACATTTGGTATGCTAGTTTTAATACGAATGTTTATGTTATGTTTAAACCTTTCATACGAGGAATGCATTGGACTTAGTAAGTGATGGGTGGATCCCGCTATAACTCCTTGATGCATCGGTAAGTCTCATGAGACAAACTAGTGTCTTGTCAGAAGGAATTGACAATATTTTATTTGTATTCTTGGAACAGGTCCATGAATATGTGGTTATGAAGTCTGGCATTATTCATTCTATCATTGTGAAATTGGATATTGATATTACATATGATTATTAGACTAGTAGAATATCCATGTGAATAAGTAAATGGAATTATTTGACTTATCTTTTCCATATTATGCTGATGTTTAAGTTTAAAAGGGTTTTTTTAGTCTTATACATTACCTTAAATGTTTGTGATTATTTATGAAAGTTTCTTCTCTATTGTTATCCTTACAGAGCATCTGAGCTCACCCCTTTCTATGTTTTATTTTTTCCAGGATGTGCAGAAGTATATTATGACTGACCTGTAGGGATAGTCTAATGGATATGAATGTGGTCAATAGAGACAATGTTGTTGTTATTTTTCATCTTATAATGTAATGTAAAACTTATGAATTCATCTAGTACTTCCAAGGATACTAAACTGATCAGTATTTTGGGATTTGATCCCATGTTATCATGCCAATGTTATGTAATAATGCACCGGCTCTGGGTAACTGGGGTCAGGGTGTTACAGTGGAGACATGTTGTACGTACCCTTCAGGTACGATACATAGTGGATGATCTCCTGAGATAATTTCTCTTTTATGTTGTTGTTTTATCTTTTTTTGTTGGGCTTGTATTATCCCCCCCCCCCCCTTTACTTTCAGTACACAGTTTTCTACTACAGTTTTACTTCGTGGTTGCATCTTGTTGTGTTCTTGGACTGTGTGGTTGTACAGGTTTAAAAGAAATGCCTTCCTATTTTAGGGATATTACTCTCTGGTGCTAGTCTCCAACCCATGGCCTATGGAATGCGGGCTTGGGGTAGTCATGGCATGGGCCCCGATAGATTGGTTGTGATAATGTGGTATCAGAGGAGTCGGTTCTACCAAAGAACTAGGACTCTGGTCTTTCCAATAGAGGAATAGTGTTATGTGTTTTGAGTGTGGTTTTCAGTTCAGGGAGTCCATTGTTAGTGTGGTGGCCAACGTATCCATACACCAAGAACCTGAATTCTTATTTCTGACTCAGTGCACAAAAATACTGATTTTGTGTGTTTTTGAAATGTTTTACTTTTGATCTATTTATTGTCACATCACCAGGTATAACATATTATTTGTGGTGCATTTGTTTCATTTCAGGATGCCTCCACGTAGACAGCTATCCAGAATTACAAAGGGGAGTTCTGGATGATGGCCCACTGAATGATGAGTCATCAGTGCAGGACCCTCTTATAGCGATAACACCTTCAGGTGGTGTGCCAGAAGCACCACCACTCGGAGGACAGCAGTTGCCACCATCCCCACTAGCGGACGGTGCACGCTGACTGAGAATGTTTCGTGAGTTTCAGTGGAAGAGGCCTTTGAGGTTTCGAGGAGATACATATCCCTAGGTATCTAAGGAATGGATGGAGGCTATGGTTAGAGTTTTCCACCTAGTTGGGACACTAGCAGAGCAGATGGTGAACCTACCTACTAGCCTTTTCTAGGGCACAGTAAGGAGATCGTGGAGTCTGATGCTCCAGACCCATGAGGAGGTGACACTCTCCTATTTGGACTTCGAGACCCTCTTCAGGGTGGAGTTTGTACCAGAGACTTTACACTCTATTCATATCCAGGAGTTGCTGCACTTACAGCAGGGCAGCCTAACAGTGGCCCAGTACTTAGTGAGATTTACTAACCTCTCGCGCTACTCCACTAACATGGTATGGGACCCATTATTCAAGGCCTAGACCTTTGAGAAGGGTCTCTAGTAGTATATCAGAGTGTCGATGATATCTATGAATATCCTGATATAGACTAGAGTGCTTGAGAAATCATTATTAGTTGAGAGCTTCATAGTAGAGTAGGCACCGACGGTGAGAGCCAACACTGGAAGACAGGTGGTCGAGTCATCTACAGCAGGAAGTAGGAAAATGATGCAGACGTCCAATCAGGCTAGTCCCTCCGATGGAAAACCCCAGGATGCATGGTCAGACGTGTGGTGATGGTGAGGTAGAGTGGGTCAACTGGGAAGCAGACTATTGTTCACGTGCAGCGGGCAGGGTCACATGGCTCGTGATTTTCTGACCTGTCGTAGTGATGATCAGCAGACAATCTAGGGACCACCGAGGAAGATGCATTGATTTTATTAAGGAAGTATTAAGGGTGGAGAATGTGGGAGAAATTAGTTAGTACAGTAGGTGGTGGGCGGTGATTTGAGGTTCTACTGCCACCACCCCCAGGGGGTCAACCCCGACCATAGGGAGTAGGTGGACATGGGTGAGTTCAGCTTCAGGCGTTAGAGGCCTATGACCACAGTGCTCCAGAGATGATTAGTGATATGATCTATGTCTATTACACCCTATATATAGTACTTATAGACATAGGTTTCAGTCACTCTTCCATTTCCATGAAAATTATTCGGAGCTCGGAGATTCTGATAGAGTTGTTGGATCGATCCTTACGATTAGAGACTCCTACACGAGAAGATTAGACGATTACACACTGGTGCAGGCAATGTGAGCTCACTCTCAGAGGTGAGAGATTCGTCTAGGATCTTATAGTAGCATCCTTGAGGCCTTACAACGTCATCTTGGGTATTGACGGGCTATCCGGAGTCCATGCTCAGATCAACTATTTTAGGCACAAAGTTTGGTGTGTCCACAAGGATGGGATCAAGTTTTTCTTCACCAGGGAGAAGTAAACCTTGGAAGCATAGGATTTACTTTCTCAAATTAGTGTGCAGACAATCACTCATCATTTGGCTAGCCTTATCCTCGGAGTAGTTGATGTGAGGAGTCTGAGTTATCCTATAGTGATGGACCGGTATGGTGAGGTCTTTCAGGATGATGTTCTATGGAATACCTCCTCACATAGATGTAGACTTCTACATCGGCCTATACCCTGGGATGGATCCAATATCTATGCCAACATATCTGATGGCTCCCGCAGAGCTTCGTGAGTTGTGGGTACAGCTGGAGGACTTGAAGAGGAGGGGATTCATAAGACCCAGTGTTTATCTCTGAGAATCCCCAATTTTATTTGCCAAGAAGGCAGATGGAAGTCTGAGGCTTTGTGTTAACTATCGGCCCTTGAACCAGGTGACCATGAAGAACAAGTATCCACTCCTGAGGATTGATGATCTCTTCGACCAGTTGAAGGGATCTCAATGGTTTTCGAAGATAGACCTCAGATCAAGCTATCACCAGCTCAAGGTATGGGGTGAGGTCGTACTGAAGACAAATTTCAAGTGTCGGTATGGCCACTATGAGTTCTTGGTAATGCCCTTGGACGTAACCAATGATATGGCAGTGTTCATGGGGCTCATGAAAAAGGATCATCATGCCTTACCTCAATCGCTTTGTAGTAGTCTTCATTGATGACATCTTGATATACTTGGCATCGGAGGAGGATCACGCCATCCACCTGTAGATAGTTCTACATACAGTCCGAGAGCACCAGCTTTATGGAAAGCTCTCAAAGTGCCAGTTTTGTATACAGTAAGTCTACATCATGGGGCATGTTATCTTGGAGTATGGAGTTGCAGTGGATCCGGAGAAGATAGAGGCATTGCTTTCTTGAGAGCCACCCAGTAGTGTGACCGTGGTGCAGAGTTTCCTAGGATTGGATGGGTACTACTATATATTAATACCTGACTTTTACAAAGTTGCGGAACACTTTTTAGCTTTTAGAAATAAGGGACAACCCTTCGTGTGGACAGAAAAATTCCATTAGAGTTTTTTAGAGTTGAGGAAGAGGTTGACGAGTGCCCCCCTCTTGAGGCTGCTAGAATAGGGAGTTTGGTATGTATTCTACTGCGACACATCATGGACCATACTATGTTTTGTTCTGATGTAGGAGTGAGTAGTGATCACCTACGACTCATGGTAGTTGAGACAGCACGAGCAGAACTACGCTACCCATGACCTCGAGTTAGCAAGAGTGGTCTTTGCGCTAAAGATATTGAGGAACTACTTGATGGGTGAACAGTTTAATGTTTATTCTGATCAAAAGAGTCTCAAATATATATTCTCACTGAAGGACACTAACCTGAGATAGCGTCGATGTATGGAGTTCCTCCATGACTATGACTTTGAGATAGTCTACACTCCTAGAAAGGGGAACGTAGTAGCAGACACACTCAGCAGGAGGTCTGGTCAACAATTGCTAAGTGAGGAGACATAGCATCTATCCATGTTACAGATATCCTTTTGTGGATAGAGATGATGTATCTTACCTCCATTTTATGACAGTCACTCCCCCACTTTTTCAGCGAGTTTGGGAGGCATAGCTTAGGGATGGGGACTGTGAGGCCCGAAGTGCTCATATATCCTCATAACAAACTCCTGAAAGATTTTCTGAAGGTGGGGAGCACATCGTTCTTTTCAGAGGACACATCATAGTACCAGTGACTCTAAAAGAGGAGGTTTTGAGGAAGTTTCATATATACCCTTTAGCAGTACATCCTACAGTGGAAAATATGTACCAGGACCTCTGGCGTGAGCACTAGTAGCTAGGGATGAAGTGGTGGTGGAGTTTGTGTCTTTATGCCTCACTTGTCAGCAATTGAAGGTTGAGCATTAGGTACTAGTAGGCTTAGCTCATCCACTCGAGGTGTCAGAGGGTAAGTGGGATGGTATCTCCATGGACTTTTTGATAGGGCTACCACGTACATCCATGGGAAACGATTCTATCTAGGTGATCTTTGACTGACTCACCAAATTGGCCTACATCCTATCCATTCGAGAGTAGGGATCAGTAGAGAGTTTGCAACGTCTCTACATAAAATATATTTTTCAGCTTCACGAGGTTCCATCGATGATCGTCTCAGATCATGACACTCATTTTACATCTCGTTTGTTGAAGGGATTACTAGAGGCGTTTGGGAGTTAGCTACTCTTGAGCACCCCCTTCTATCCTCGGACAGATGGTCCAACAGAGCGGACCATAAAAACACTCAAGGACATGCTTCGTTACTATGTCCTAGATTTTGGCTTTATTTGGGAGGACCACCTGCCCCTAGTAGAGTTTTAATACAAAAATAGTTATCACTCCACCATCGGCATGGCTCTATTTGAGGCCTTGTACGGGAGACCATGCAGTTCACCCCTTTGTTGGATAGACCCAGGGGAGTCAGCACTTATGGGTCCAGAGCTAGTACAGGATACCAAGGAGAAGGTACAAATCATCCAGGAGGAGATGAATACTACACAAAGATGACAGAAGTATTATGCTGACAGGAGACAGAGACCCTTAGTGTGTGAGGAGGGAGACCATGTCTCCCTACGGGTCTCACCCTGATGAGGATTACAGAGTTTTGGTCGGGGTGGAAAGCTATCTTCGAGGTTCATCATACCATTCCAGATCCTTAGTAGAGTATCCAAGGTGGCATATCTTCTAGCTATTCCCCCATATATGCACCAGGTGCATAATGTTTCCCATGTGTCACTGCTGAGGAGGTACGTGCATGATCCATTGCACGTAATCAACTGGGGAAAGATGGACATCGACAATGGGGCAATGTTTGTAGAGTTCCTGGTGGAGATAGAGGATCGAAAGATGTGGGTCCTTTTTGGGTGGTCGATTCCTATTGTTCGAGTTCATTGGTAACACATGAATCTCTAGGAGAGCACATGGTAGTGGGAGGCTCAGATACGTGTTCAGTACCCCCATTTTTTCCCCTATTTTTGTTGTAGCCTTTAGAGAAGAAAAATCCCTAAGGTGGGGAGAATGTAAAGACCTGCAAATTCCAAGTAATTTTTTTTAAATTATTTTGGATTCTTAGGAGTTTGTAAAAATTGAAGATGCTTGATTCTGAGGCCCGGTGTTCCTGGAACTAAATTTTGAACATTATTTAAGGTACGTTCAGTAAACGTATGGTCGATGTTTTCTAACTTTTGAATCGATGCTCGGATTAAAAATCTATGGGAATCGTTGAATCCATAGCACCAGGATTCACTTAAAAAAGACTTCACCTTGACCGTATGAGGTCGGAAGAAAGGGATAGTTTCTTGGACTTTTTAAATAAAAATAAAATAACTTAAAAAAATTTATTTTATTTTTCTCTAATGGTTGAGAAACGGTGGAGGGATCGATGAGTTGTCAATCTATTTAATGTCTTGACACTTTGTTTTTGTAACCACTCCGTTGACAGATGAAAGGTTCATTAATTAACTTATTAATGAACCTCATTAAAGATATGTTTTGTTAAACTCTCATCCTCTATCTATTTAAGTGGATCTTGGGTTGGGGTTTTTGACACGGTTTCATCAAGAGAGGAACCTATGGAAAAGTACTGCGACAACATCCATCGACGGAGGATGGAAGCTTGGGCAGCAATGATCCGGGATCGACAAACATCGACAAATCTCTCTAACGAGGACTCTTCTCTCACCATAATCGTGATACCTCCAATGATTCTCGAGGTAGGGGTTTATTGTTTAAGTTTATCTTTGATAAACTAAATTATTATCACTTGTTAAGATGCTAACACGGAGGGTGTGGGCCAAATGAACAAGACTCGGACCCACCGCTGCTTCATTATTATTGTGTTCATCAGGGGATGAATTTACCAACTCAACAGTACCTTGAATCTGGGAGTCGCATAGCGATGAAGGCATCCTGGGGGGACCGTAATCACAAGCAGAAGGGAAAACAGACCACCGGAGCTCACCTGATGGCCCGCAGAAGATCCGCTGGAATGGCACTGGCACTACAGCAATGGCGACTGACACCGGCAACAATGGTAGCGATCGACGCTCGCTGGTTTTAGAAGAGGTCGGTGTCGCTGGGTGTCGCGGCGGACCCGAAGGGGTGGCCATCCGCTTTGGTGGAAGACGGTGCACCGTCACACCATGCGGTGAGGATGCCACGGCTTTGATTTCATGGGGAAGGGGACCCACGCCCCACGGGTCCCACTTCCATCCAAGGCGGCACCACAATGGTACCACCATTTCAAAGATCTGAAAATCTTTTTAGCCCTTCGGGAGGAGGTCTGTGTACCCCTTGTGCGGGTCACACCCAGCTGGCGGTCCGGGATGGTTTGCTGCCCAGTCAGCCGAGCCCACTACGGCCCAACCCGACCAGCTCGAGTTGGGCTGGTCCGTGGCCCAACCGGTTCGGCCCTGACCGATTCGGGTTGGGTTGGGTCGGCCCGAACTAGTTCGGACCGAACCGGGTGGGATGGGTCAACCCAAACTAGGTGGGGCAGGTCATCACAGGACGGGCAGTTCAGGTCGGTCTAACCAGGTCGGACTGGACCCGAACACTTTAAGGCCCTGATAAGCATAAAAGGTTGTATCTTACAAACCGGAATCTTGTTTGATGAACCATATACAGTGTTGGAATCCTTGGTATGAAATGGTCCTTTTCAGTCACTCCACTTTTGTTTTGGATAAATTTGGTGTACAACCAGGTTGGATCGTACCCAAATTCAACCGGGACCTCGGCACTAAAATGCCTATAACTCATAGACCGGTCATCCGATTGATGCACCGTATATTGAGTTGGAACCCTTACGGAAAGAAAATCCATTGGGTTACTCCTTTTTGGAACTTTGTAGCAGTTGAGGCATGAAAAATATCTATAGAAACATATACTATAGAACTAAAATTCACTGGGTGCGGGGAATCCTGTGGCTGGTTGTCATCTAAGTAGTGACCCTATGTGGATCAGCATCATGGTGGCCCTGTGTGGATTAGAATCTAGAAACCCTGTATGGATCAGCATTCTAGAGACCCTATGTGGATCATCATCTAGAGACCATGTGTGGATTAGCACCATAGTGACCCTATGTGGATCAACATTCTAGCAACCCTATGTGGATCAGTAGTGTGCGACCCAATGAGGACCAGCCTTAGAGCGGCCCGTCTTGGATCAGCAACATACGAACCTGTGTGGATCAAAATTAGAAAAACTCCTTCGTGGTTTAGTTGTGGAGACTTCCTAATAGAATAAAATGATATATCATAATACTAATCAACTTTATTCTTGAACTCTTATTTTTATACCTGGTTTGAGCAGAGTCTTTTGCTTTGTTCTTTTTTATTGAGATTAGGATTTGTAGTTTTCCTTGGTGGAATTATGAGAGACCTTCGGGCGTCTTAGGGTCCCTACTGAGTATTTTTATACTCACCCCTTCACAGGTTTCGCCCGCACCTTGTTGTGTCTTGTGTTGACGATGAGCAGCTCGACTGAGAATATGGGAGCCAGGACAAAGCGGTACATGGAGGTGACTTGTTGACGTAGAGAGTTGTGGAGACATGTTTTGACTATCCTTTAGGTAGGATATTTGGTATACAATCTCAGGAGATATTTTCTATTTTATGTTGTAGTTGTATGTTTTTAGTTGGTCTTGTATTCTATCCACCTTTACTTTCAGTACACATTTTTACTACTGTAGTTTTACTTTGTGGTTTCATCTTGTTGTGTTCTTGGGTTGTGTGTTTGTACAGGTTTAAATGAAATGCCTTCCTATTTTATGGATACACATTTCCTGTGCTGGTCTCCAACCCCTGGCTTATGGAAGGCTGAATTGGGGTAGTCACGCCATAGGCCCCGGGGGACGGGTCCTGAAATTTAAAATTTAATGTGAAATTAAATTATGTATCCAGTTTACCAATACTACTAAACTATTCAGTCCCTCAATATGTAGTTCCTTGTATCTAGTGCTAATTTAATAAAGTAACCAACGATTTTGGGCTACTGGAGTAGGAGTATTTATAGTTATGATACTTAATTATCATTTAAATTTGATAATATATAACTTATAACAATCCAAAATAACCAAATTAGTCCATGTGATTTCTATAATTTCATTACTTAAAAATAAATTTACTCATTTAGAAAGGGAATTTCATTTATAAAAGTTAGGTTCATTTCATATTTCATCATTAATGTTTGGGAAATAGAAATGTTAGAGGATATGTATTGATCATGTTAATTTATCGGTTATATAAATGAAGTCTTGAGATTTTGACTCTAGGATAATAACTTGTGAAAAGTTTTCAGGAGAAAAAAAATTCTCTTTAATGAGGATGTCTTATAAAATGATTGGAACCAAGAGGAATTTGAATTTGTAAAAATAATAACCATCACAAGTTTAGGTTCATCTAAATGAAAATTAAAAAGTTATAAATAATTATAGATGTATTCTAGTTCCAAAAAAAGCTAGACTATATTGAAGAAGTTTTATATATAAGTTTAATTTTGTTGGTGTATAAAAGATAATAAGTACACAAAAGATCAGGGATTGTGGAAGCTCAGGGGAGAACATTGAAAGGATAATTTATAAAAGAAGTGGTTCTAGAGAGACCTAAATATAAAAGTCATTTCTAGATATATAACAAGATTCAATTCCAGGTTAAGAGGTTTGAAAGTGACTTGAACTATTTTTTATCCCAAATGATGAGGAACTCATAAATATAAAAGAGTTTATAAGTCTATATTATTAGTACCAAGACATGCGAAAAAAGTTGATAGATTGGGGTTTTAAAAAATTTATTTCCAGGAAGAATTAACAATTTCGTATCCAATGATCTGTTTCTTCATAAGAAAACCAATGATCCTATATGAAATAATTTATGAACAAAATTAAATAGAAATATTACCTTGTTTGACATGAATATGTGATCGAGCACCACTATTCGTGATGATTTTAGCTTGAAGAAACTGACTTCAGATCCATTTATATCATCCAAAAATGCCTTAAAATCCTATAGGTATGTTGATCATTGAAATCTAGGTGCTAGCATGGAGAACTAATGATACCTTTGACCTCCTGATGATCGTTGCTACGTTGTTCCATCGAAACCGAAAGACAAAATTGGATTGGTTATAGGATTAGGCACCTTTTCTCACTATGATGTATAAGTGAGGATATATGAGCTCTCAAATTCAATTGGTTCAACATTCCCACAAAATAGAGCTACCACATTCTTAAATAGTGAAGTTAAAAAACTCATAAATGGATTCATAACCCCCAAATATATATTACCTACTAAATAATACATAAAAGAAATATTATAACATATTAACTATCTTATAAACATAATTTATATTTTATCACTTGTAATATAAAAAATATATTGTTTGATAAAATTGTGTTGTTAACATGACTTGTTATTCCCATAAATATTAAAAGAACCTTGAATATTAAAATAGTATTAGTTCATTAAATATTTTTCCATGTATTAATTATATAACTTGTGAATAATATTAATAAATAAACTTAATACCAATTATTATAAATTGGATTATATGAATTTATTTGTCATTCAAACTCAAAAATCACCCAGACCCTATGGTGGGGCCCACTATGTCTTTCACTCCTATTCAAAAGAATAAGCCAAAATTTTCATATGTTATGTGTGTGACCCTTTGGGGAATTATCATGACAGTAGTGATTACTACTCATAGACTAGAAATAGAGTCGAGAAACTCATCAAGACCCCTAAAGAGATAAGGTATGGTTATAGAAACAACAACCTTCTTATGAACACACATCATGTAATATAATATATTTGTCTCATGATATCTAATAAAGTAGGATACACACTTTTTTCCATCATCCTTTCTTGATTTTTTATTTTTGACCTTATTGTATAAAATTTTCTTCAATATTTATGTCCACAAATTTAATAAAGTTACTTTCATCCTGTTCAACTTTCCTTCAGATATCTCTTCTTTTCAAAAGTGAAAAATTCTATCTTGATCAATCAATCAATTTCATACCACCAATGGTGCACCCAACACATCTTACCTCATGATGGTATAGATGTCATAGTTTTCATATTGTATCAATGTATGTAATAAAATCATGCAAACTGATAATAATATCAATTCTAGAGACCAATAAACGAGTTTATAGATAAAAACAACCAATGACACCTAAAAAATGTATTGTTCCTATTGCCAGGTTAGTCCTCATGATCTCTTCTACTCGAGATCATAGAGTGTGAACTTTATAAGAATAAGTATCGATACTTATGATCCCCCTGAAATTGATAGTTATACATCATCAATTTCTAATATTACAATCATAGAATCTATAGGTTCTCATTAGAGATGAGAACTATTATAACTTTTTGATATGAGAAATAATCTATGAACATTACCATGTAAATAGTATATAAGGAAATATCAACACTATTATTGTATGAATACATCATTCACAATTCATTATATACATGATATGGTAATATAAAATTAATGTTCATGTTGGGTCTACGGAACCCACTTTTACAACACTCCCACCTATACTTGATCTAGATAGCTAATTATCAACTTGTTATCTCTTACATGATAAGATCATCCTTCTGTTGAGTTATTTATTCAGTCACTAGTCCTACCACATTTTCTTATTTGGAAACTATATTATCTACAACTTCACCTCCTTGGATAAAAAACCCTTAATGTATGATATCCCCAAGAATATTTCTTGTTCCACTCTCATAATATTAAAATATTGGATAGTTACTATGGTAAGATTTCAAGAAATGGAATAACATTGTTATTTATTTTTATACTACATTAGAAATATTAAAAGCTGCAACATGCTCATTATTTATAGATGTGGATACTACTATATTAAATGAGCTTCTCTGGTTCATTACTGTAGCATAAATGTGATATTAAATCATATTGATCAATATGAATACTAGTTTTTATCCCCTTATAACTAGTGTTGCTTCCTCTTTAAAGACTTGGTATATATCCTTTTACTTTTTGAAGTACAATTAAATATTTTTGACTACTTCATGTGTAGTTATTCTAAATTTTATTGATATTTTCCTACTATCAAGTATATGTTGGTAATATCATATCTAGTACATATCATGGAATAAGTGATAGATCTATCACTGAATCATATGGAATTTTATTATCCATTATAATCTCCCTATATATACTATAAATTTCTTATAGAATAAATTTATTCCATGTGATGTTGGTAAAAAATATCTCTAAAATTTTTCCAACTTATATTTTTCAAATACTTTGTTAGTATCTGTAATTTGACTTGGTTTAAGAAACCCTTAGATCTACCTTAGTAGATATTGTTCCATAGAACATGGGTTTCAACATTAAGTCAATACTTAGAGAGTTAATTTCATATAGTATTAACTAACTATAATACTGAAAAACTATTTTTTAATATGCTATAAACATATTTAACTTGGAAAACTAGGGTTCTCCCATTAACCATTTATAGACACTTAGAATAAATCTATTCCAAAAACTAGGAAAACTAGGGTTCTCCCCCACCCCCTGGATAGCCCCCCCACCCCCCTTGGACACCCCCCCCCCCCAAACCACTAGACCGCCACACACCCCCTAGACACCACCCCCTCCCCCTAGACACCACACACCCCAATGACACCCCCCTACCCCCTAGACAACCCCCACCCCCGTGGACAGCCCACTCACCCCTAGACACCCCCAACCCCCTGAATAGCCCCGCCACCCCCGTGGACAGATCGCCCACCCCCCTAGACACCCCGTACACCCTGGACATCCCTGCCACCCCCGTGGACTTCCTAACTGCCCTCATGGACACCCCTACCCATTTAGATAGCCCCTCCAACCTCATGGACAACCCACCCACCCCCATAGAATGCCCCCCCCCCCCACCCCTGTGGACATCCTGCCCACCCCTTAGACACCACCTACCCCCTTGTACAGTCCTGCCACCCCCGTAGACAGCTCTCCCACCACCCAGGACACCCCGTACACCCCTGGACAGCCCCACCACCCTCGTGGATAGCCCCCACCCCCTTGGACAACTCGTACCGCCTGGAAAACCCCACCACCCCCGTGGATAGCCCGCCCACCACTCTGGACACCTCGTACCCCCTAGACACCCCCCCCCCCCATGTGGATAGCCCTCCCAACCCCCCCGGATAGCCCAACCCCTAGGGATAGCCCCCCTACCCCCTAGATATCCCTCAACCACCTGGACGAACCCCCCCCACCACACCACACACCCCTTGGACACCACCCCACCACCTGGACACCCCCACTCCCCTGGACACTCCCCACACCCATGGATTTCCCCCACCCCCTTGGATGGCCCCCATCCCCCTGGACACCACCCCACCACCTGGACACCACCCCCAACCCTCTGGATGCCCCACTGGACCTCCCCCAACCTTGGACAACCTCCCTGACCCAACCCCCTTGATAACCCCCACCCCCTGGACATCTTATACCCCCGTAAACAGCCACCCCCCCCCCCCCCCCCCCCCGTGGACAGCCCACCCACCCTTGACACCCTCTACCCCCCTTGGACGCCCACCCCAACTGCCTGGATAGCCCCTCACCCGTTGGACATCCTCTACCCCCTTGGACAGCACCCCCAACACCCTATACAGAACCCCACCCCCCTTGACATCAATAGCTTATTTCACCCCTCAACACTATATCATGCAAAAATCATTGATAAAAAATACAATCCAATCCATACGAACATCAATTTCCCCATTTTTATTTGTTTTACAATACCAACAAACAACTCTTACACCAATATGTTTGTATCTTTTTCCATATTATTGATAATAAATACAAAGGATATCTTGGGATTTTCTCATTTCATTTAACTTCTCTAAAAGATACCATCTTTTCCATATTTTACTCAAAATTACATCCTGTGTGACCTTTTGAGAGAATGAAATAACTCAAATGGGATAACATAGAAAATAAGAGAGAATTAACCAAGACATAAAGGCTATACATTAATAAACTGGACATGTGATACCATTTTCAAATAACTCAAATTAGGGGTTGTATAATAGATCCCTTATAAAGATATAGTTTGTAGTCAACTCAACACACAGATTATAAAATTCAATCATAATACATAATATGATATTTTATGGTTTTGAATGGAGTAGATCATTATAAACCTCAAGTTCATTTATAGACCAGTGGTTTAAAATGGTAGATATATTGTATTCTGAACTCTGTATTATTCTGTAGGTAAATGCATAGGGAAGGGAAGTTTCTTGCTTCTGGGAAATTTTTAGGCATAGGGAAGCTGCTTTCCTCTGGAAAAATTATAGTCTCTATACTTATAGTTTCCAAAACCTTTGGTATAGAATTAACAAAACACACTCTTTACCAACGGTTTACAACTGTTGGTAAATATCTCAGTTCAATATTTACCAACAGTTTCAGAAACCATTGGTAAAGGCATATTATTCTCAATATTTACTAACAGTTTTCATAAACCGTTGGTAATGATCTATTGCAACGGTTTCTAAACTGTTGGGAAAGATAATATGATTTCTGGTGGCTTCTTCCAATGGTTATTTTATAACCTGTTGGTAAAAGCCTATCCCCACTACTTTCTTTCCAATGGTTGTATAAACCATTAGGAAAACTTATACCAACATTTATATAAGCTTTACAAATGGTTTAAAACTGTTTGTATATACTAAATTTCCAGTAGTGACAACCATTTCATTCAGTAGTTTCCTCCCAGAATAAACTGCAATATTTCAGGCAAGCATGAATTTTGTTTCTTGAAAATCCAATTTCCTCAACTAACATCCATGCCATATAGTGTTTTGAGGTAATGAAAGTAATTCCTTCAAGAAGGTAAAAATTTAATCGATTGGTAGTATTAGAAATACCATACATAGTTTTCCCATGAAACAATCAGATTAAAAATTCAAACTTTTTCATTTTACCACATTGTCAATTATACTAGAGTCATGGCAGCATCATTAAATTTTTCAATCTAACAACATCATCTTTTTCATTAGACGCGTCATTTCTTCTCATATCAATATTTCTTGGGTCAGAATCCTTTCTTTTTCATGATGGTGAATAAACAGAAACCAGGACATATAAAAAATTCTCTAATCCAATGTTCTCATTTGAATAATGAGAAATTGGAGATTTCATATTCTCCCCATTGTGATACCACACATATTAGTTTTCATGAAAACCATATTTGGTTATGTGGTAGCTGAATTCTTCATGGCTCAACCAAGGTCTTCCAACACAATTGTAATAGGGTGCAGTGTATGTGACCACTATCTAAAGCATTGTAAAATAAAAAATCTAAAAATCTCTACAAATTTTTTTGAAAATCGCTTGAGATCTGATTGGTCTTCATACATCCAACTTCTATCCATTCTGTAAAAAAAATTTATATATCATTTCGTCAAAAGCAATTTAATAAGATTAAAGTTTCATCAAAAATATATTTAAGTAAATGAGAATTGTTCACTTTATATGAAACCATAACTGACACACTACTCTATATGAGAATCATATATAAAAAACAACAAAATACTATATTTAAAACAAAATATCTTTGAATAAATATACATGAGTATGCACGATCATGTCCACTTGTGGAGGAGAATTATTCAAGAGTTGAGTAAATTTTAGATCGAAAAAATTTAATATTTTAATAGATTCTTTGAGTGATCACATACACTACCCAAGGGGGTGTCCAGGGGGGTGGGGGTGTCCAGTGGATGGGGGGTTGTCTTTGGGGTAGGGGTTTTCCATGGGGTTTGGGGGTGTCCAGGGGTGGGCAGGCTGTCCAGGGGCGTGGCGGGGCTATCCACAGGGGTGGTGGGCTATCCAAGGGGTAGGGGTGTCTATGGGAGTGTGGCGGGCTATACACGGGGGGTGCGGGGGCTGTCCAAGGGGTACGAGGTGTCTAGGGCGTGGCATGTCCAATGGGATGGGGGTGGGTGTCCAGGGGGTGGGCGGGCTATCTACGGGGGTGGAGGGCATGTCCAAGGGGTACAGGGTGTCCAAGGAGGTGGTGCGAGTTGTCCATGGGGTGGGGTTGTCCAAGGGGTTTGGGGGTGTCTAGATGTGGGGGTTGTCCATAGGGGTGGGGTGTCCACGAGGGTGGGGGTCTAGGGGGTGGGGTGTCCAAGGGGTTGGGGGCTGTCCACGGGGGTGGCGGGGATGTCCAGGGGGTGGGGGTGTCCTGGGGGGATGGGGGTGTCCGGGGGGTGGGGTGTCTAGGGGGTGGGCGGGCTATCCACGGTGGGTGTGGTTTGTCCGGGGGTACAGGATATCCACGGGGGGATGGGGGGGATGTCCATGGGGGTTGTGACTTAGAGCTATGAAATTTAATTGGGTTGTTATTCATGTTATAAAAAACAAACGACAGTGTCAAGGATTAGACCAGTATTGTTTAGTAGAAATTCAATTGGTAGGATTGGTGACTTGATAACATGATGGTATCAAGTTTTGAAATTGGGAAAATTTTGGGGGCATTGGATTCTTGTGGAAGTAATATTGGTTAGTGAATATCTATAGGTAGTTATTAGGAATGATATGATGTATGGTAATTAGTTTGTAAGTATTTACATCATCATGGCATGATGATTTAATGGTGTTTTCCTATATGAATTTTTTATGGATTCCTAGATATTTTTTTCATCATAACATGAATTAAATTTAGGATGTCATTAGAAGGTAAATTCTAGATAGAATAATTATTCATTTAATACATGGATAGGTAGGCTTATGAATATAGTATGTGCATATGGTAGTAAGTTCCCTGGTCTAAGTGGATATATATGGATATTTTTTCTCCCTTGGTCTCTATATGAAAGGATTCTAAAAGGCTCCCACCACCTCCAGGATATATTCTTTCTAGAAAAATGTGTTGTGGGAGAAGGAATTCATCCTATATAGTTGATTTCACTTTTATATCATGTGATTCCTTTCTCATCAAGACGACTAGACAAGAACCAAAATCAAAGAGTCCTCAAACCTATCCAAATATCTAGAAGTGATGACATCCTAGTGCTTATTGGCGAACTACGGAAGTGATGAATTCCTATATACACAGGCCCCCCCCCCTCCCCACCTCACCCCCAGCGGACTCCCCCTACACATCCCCCCTCCCCCCTATACACCCCCTCCCCACCTGCACACTGCACACCCCCACCTACACACCCCCCTCCCATCCACCCACTGCACAACCCCCCCCCCCCCCACACACTTGTAAGCCCCCTCCCCCACCACCACTTTCACCCCCCCCCCCCCACCTCACCCCCCAACAGACTCCCACCTTCCCAACCCACCCACCCCCAACCTGCACACTCCCCTCCCCTCCCCCACTAGCACACCCCCCCCCACCACTTGCACAACCCCCCACCACCACCTGCATAGCCCACCCCCACATGTACACCCCCCCACCTCATGCCCAACAGACTCCCCCCCCCCCCCCACTACACACCCCCACTTGTACATCCCCCTTCACCCACTGCACATCCCCCCCCCCACCTACACACCCCTACCCTCTGCACCCCCACCACCTATACCCCCCCCCCACTTTACAGCCCCCCTCCCCCCACCCCCATTAGCACAACCCACTCCCCACTCCCACCTGTACAGCACCCCCCCCCCCCCATCTCACCCCAGCAGACTCCCCCGGCAAATCCCCCTCCCACCTCACCACCACCTACACAGCCCCCCCCCCCAATGTTAAATATATTATATATTATAATTCTTTATAAAAAACCTTTTATATGATTAACAACATATCCTACAAGAATTTACATGGATTATTCTTAAGAATATCTCCATATGAGTGTTATAGTATGATGGTTAACATGTAAACAACCTTATCAACCTTAGGTATATGATAAATAAGTATTATAGGATCAAATTAAACCAAATATATACAAACCTAAAATTATACATAGTTAAGATAAATTATAATAAAGTCCATAGAAACTACCATATCACTCTGCTAAAAAATGGAGAATCACCTACACCACTACCCTAACTATCCCCAATACCTTCATATGGCTCACTAACTCTACAAAGGAGTGGATATAAATACTTAAAATAAAGTTTATCCACACAATCATGACATTTTAAGTGTAGAACAAAAATAGAAAACAAATCAAATTTCAATTATTGGGTATACCATACCACACAGACCTCGGGTTTAGGCCAAATTAAAATAGGAAACATAAAAAAAGATGCAAAACATTAAACCTAAGGTACCACTTACAGATTTGATATGTAGAAAAAAAACAATTTTCTGATTGAATATGGATCTAGTGGAATAATTTTCTAAGTGAGAGAGCTCCGCTTTAGGTCTTGGGTTTAGGCCTACAATCGCATGGATGGGGGATTGGGTCTGTTTACAATTTAAGGGGAATGGTTTCTAAGGGTTTTAAAAATTGTTGGGAAAGTTAAGCTTTACCAATGGTTTAAAAAACTGCTGGGAAAGGTAAGATTTACCAATGGTTTAAAAAACTATTGGGAAAGTCTTCCTAAAACTCACATATCCCAACAGTTTGATAAAACTGTTGGGTAAAATTCATCTAAAACTCACATATCCCAATAGTTTGATAAAACCACTGGGTAAAAATCATCTAAAAATATATATTCCAATGGTTTAGTGAAACTGTTGGGTAAAGACCTCTCTACATCCCAACTCCAACGGTTTATGAAAATCGTTGGAAAATTTATGTTGGTATATCCTCTATTTGTAGTAGTGATTTCTATAAATGAAGGTTATTTATCTCAAATGGTTGGGGAGAAACTCACAATTAAGAATAAACCCATTTTATGGGAGTTTAATGATGTCTTTATGGAGAAATTTTTAGGTCTTCCACAAAATCTTGAAGTTGAGTTTTTAATAGAACTCATATCATGTGCTATTCGTATTTAAAAGAAACCTTATACAATAGCCCCAATTGAGTCGCATGAATTGAAGAAGAAACTCAAAGAGAATCTTGATAAGGGATTCATAAACCCTAGTGTGTCTCTATGGGAAGCACATGTTCTGTTTGTTAAAAATAAAGATGGATCAATGAGACTCTGCACTGATTATCGAGAACTTAATAAGATCACTATCAAGAACAAATATCATCTTCCTTGTATTGAGGACTTCTTTGACCAACTATGTTGATCTCGATACTTTTCGAAAATTGATCTTCATTCAGGATATCATCAATTCATGGTCAAAAGGATGATATACCAAAGATGGCATTATATACAAGGTATGGACAATATGAATTTATAGTGATGTATTTTGGTCTTACTACTGCACCCAATATCTTCACGGATCTAATTAACAGAGTCTTTAGAGACTATCTTGATTGATTTTTGGTAGTATTTATAGATTATATTATTGTCTATTCAAATAGAAAGGGAGAAAATTAATACCACTTGTGAATTTTATTGAAGACCATTATAAAGGAGAAGATTTATATGAAATTTACCAAGTGTGAATTTTGGATTCAAAAAGTTTCATTTTTGGATCACTTGATCTCAAGAGAAGGGATGTATGTGGAACCATCCAAAAAAGAAGTTGTTGAAAGTTGTCTGAGACCAAAAATGGTAACTGAGATCCAATATTTTCTTTTTTTGGGTGGATATTATAGACATTTTGTGAATGATTTTTCATTGTTATCTAATCCACTCTGCAAGTTTACACGGAAATCAGTTAAGTACATTTAGAAAGTGGTATGTGAAGAGAATTTAAAAGAGCTAAAAATAAGGTTAGACAGTACACTTGTGCTCACACTACCTTGTAGTGGAGAAAAGTTTGTGATCTAAAATGATGCATTCAAAAAGGGGATCGGATGTGTTCTAATGAAAATGATATGGTGATAGCTTATGCCTCATGGAAGTTGAAAATCCATGAGCAAAATTACCCACCTCATGATTTGGAGTTAGCTAATGTAATCTTTACATTAAAGATATGAAGGTATTATCTATATGGTGAAAGGTGTTATATTTATACTGATCATAAAAGTTTGAAGAATATTTTTACAAAAAAGGAGTTGAGTATGCACCAAAGAAGATGGTTGGAGTTGATTAAAGATTATGATTGTTCAATACATTACCATCCTAGGAAATAAAATAAGGTGGTAGATTCTTTGAGTCAACAAAACCATGCTACCATATCCATGACGATGATCACAAAAGATCCAACATTTATGGATTTTTTAAAGGATGGATCTTGAAATTTTAAAGGGTGGAAATATTATCTCTCTCAAATGAATATGAAATCATATATATAAGTGAAGATTATGGAGGCACAAAAGAAAGATTTATAGCTACAAAAGAAGATGAGAAATGTTACTGAATTTAACCTTGATTGTGATTAAATAATAAGTTTTAGTAATAAGGTTTTTATTCCTTCCATACCAAAATTAAAGAAGCATCTATTGGATGAGGCTCATAGTTTTTTATTCTCTATTTTCCCTAGAAGCACAAATATGTGCAGGGAACTGAAGGATTATTTCTTGTGGGATGGCATGAAAAGAGATGTCACCGAATATGTCTCTTGATTCTTGGTTTGTCAGAAATTTTAGGCTGAGAGACAGAATTATAAGTAGATGTTATAACCATTACCCTTACAATAATGGAAATGGGAAATCATCACTATGACCTTTATTATCAGACTTCCCAAAACATCTAACGACCAGAATTCTATATGAGTTATAGTTGATCTCTTTACGAATTCGGCCCACGACATTTATTTTATAGAGAATTACTCTCTTGATCATGTTGCCAAGATATATGTAAAGGATGTGGTAAGATTGAATAGATTACCACTTTTCATTATATCTGATTGGATTTGAGTTTTACCTCAATGCTTTAGAGAAATATTCAGCTTGATCTGGATACAGAGTTATGTTTTAGCACTGTTTTCCATCCTCGGACAGATTGTCAGTCTGAGAGGACAATTCAAACACTATAAGACATGTTGAGATCTTTCTCTTTGTATTTCAAAGGTGTTTGGGATCAACACATAACTTTGGTGGAATTTTCTTACAACAATAGCTTTCACTATAGTATTCAGATGTCTCATTATAAAACCCTCTATGGAAAAAAGTGAAAAACTCCTACTTTCTATGATGAATTTGGGGAAAGAAAGAAATTAGGAATTGATCTTGCAGGTGAAATAGCATACAAGGTCAGATCTATTCAACAACACATAAGATCAGCTCAAAGTTTAAAAAAAAAGTTATGCTAACAACCAAAGAAAAAGTCTAGAGTTTAAAGTGGGTGATAAGGTGTTCCTGTGAATATATCCCTGAAAGATAGTAATGAGATTTGGAAATAAGGGAAAGTTGATCCCAAGGTATATCGGTCCTTTTGAAATTCTTGATTGTGTTAGGAAGGGAGCTTACTGATTCATGACTCCACGGAATCTCTCTCAAGTTCATGATGTGTTTCATGTATCTCTCAAAAGAAAGTACATACTCGATCCTTCACATGTACTATTCTCAGAATTTGTACCGCATGATCAAGATCTCTCTTATAAATAACAACCGATAGAGATTCTGGATCATTGCGAAAAAGTTATACGAAACAGGACCACTCGCTTGGTTAAAGTTTTATAGAGGAATCTCCAATTTAAAGAAGATACATGAGGACTTGAGGATATGATGAGGGAGAGGTATCCTCATCTGTTTATTTCCAATTAACAAATTTCGAGATCAAAATTCAGTTTAAAGGAGGTAGAATGTAACACCCTGATGTTTTTATAAAATATTTTCTTTAAATAATTTTTATTCTTTAATAGCTTTCCTTGCACTCAATCATGAGTTTAAAAGAACCACAAGACACCCTTTTATAAAAATTTTGTTATAGTCTAACCATGAGTTTAGCGGAAATAATTATAACTAACTTATGAAAATACATTGTGAATTCATTGGCTATCAATTATTTATGAAAAATATAAATAAATATTTGTATTTTTTTAGTGGATTACTTTTTCTAATGAAATTAATGAGATATATAAGTTTTACATACTAAATAAAATATTTTTTATATTCATCCAATGGGTATTTTAATCATAGGGTATGAATAAAATCCTATTGGATGTATAAAAACCTATTTTTCTTTAAAGGTTAATTTTACACCTTGGATTGAAAAACCCACTTTAAATTAATATTTTGACACATTAATAATTTTTATATGACAATATAAACATTTTATTTTGAATCATGATATAAAAATTTACTTTGGATGAATTTTTGATATTTTTCTTATAACTTTTAGGTTTTGATGAAAAGTAAAAATATGCTAAATTTTAATTAAAAAAACTTTTTTCATTGAAATAATTTATATGGAAAAATTATATTATTTAATGGTTTTAAAGTACAAATAGAATAATTTAGGTCATATGAATTAATTTTACATTAAATTCAGATGTAAGAACATTTCAATCCTTTGCAATATTTTAACTTTTAAAACTCATTTTCTAATTTCAACATTGGGATTAATTTTAAATTAACTAATACAAATTCTGTGTTTTGAATTTTAAAAATTGGATTCCATATTTGGAATCATTAGGTCCAAATTATGTAAATATCTTTATTTAATTTTTTGGAAATATGAATAGTAACTTCGGTAAATTTTATTAACACGGTAAAAGGGTAAATCGGGTAATTAAGAGTAAAAATAAATTATAAAATTACCATAACACTTATCTTAATATAATTAGATGATTATAATTTTCCCTAAAACATACTTGGGTCTAAATGGTATAAATTGGAACCCACTTAGATGAGATTAGGACATTTAATTTATTTTATTTAAAGAAAAGTGAAACATGCTTCACTCAAAATTTAATAATTAAATTAATTTTAATATAAGGTCATATAGAAGATAAATTTGATTATAAATACTCATTTGAAAACTAAATTTTTTTTATTTATCCTAATTTTTTTAATTTTTATGAAATAAATAATTAACTTAAATACTTATACATGGATGATAAAAAATTAATTAATTGGTGAGAAATCAATAAAATGATTTTTATTAAAATATTAATAACCATAAAAAGGTCAAAAAACTAGACCAAACCATATTAGTATAGTATATTTAGATCATAAGCATCCAAGGGTATACTTATTGATCATTTGGAGTCTTATAGAAGAGACTATGATACTTATATTATTTTATTTCAAGTGAAGATAACTTTGTCACTTTCATGTTTTAAAAGAGTATAGAATTTTTTATGTTGGGTTTTTCAGAAGATAAATTATACTAAAACTATTTTTATGAAATCTAATGGATGTATATTCATCTTATTATTTTATTTTTAATTTTTATTCAACAAACATGTATATTAAATAATTACACAAAATTGAGGTAGTAATTATTTTATTAATGAAGAGATCAGATAAATGTTATTAAAAATATTATAATAAATATAATTTGGGATAATTATTATGTCAAATTAAATTTATATTTTACCTTGACCCATTAGGGATATAATAAAATATTTGTATTGAGGTTCACTTCTTATTATTATATTTTTAAAAATCCATGAAATAAATAGTTTCAAAATAAAGTTTTCTTAAAAAAATAAAACATTTTTTAAAATATATAATAATTATGATATGGTATATAATGTTCTAAACTATTAATTTATGTTCTAATTTACTTCAAATAATAAAATATTCTACCCTTTTAATATTGAAATTTTTGTTACCCTAGTTAAAAATTAAATAGAATAACTAAGTAATAATTAAAATGATAATGATTAAATTGAAATAAAAAAATTGTCTAAAATTTATTGGATAATTAGATTAAAAACCAATATCATCTCATATTTTAAATTGGGACATTTTATAGTTTTTTATGTGGGGTTTTTTATTATAAATTAATATTTTTGAGGTTTCAAAAACTGCCCCTCACCTCAATTATAAAAGGGAACTTCCTCCATCAACTATTCACTTCATTTTGAGCCTTCAATATCGACCATAACCTGACCATTTACCTTATAAACTTACCTAGAAACATTATATAGGTCATGGTATTCTTAAAATACCAACTCAAGTGCTCTAAGAGGATATTTAGAGGAGGCATGTTGAAGAAAAGGTAATGTCATTTACATATTCTTTCAAACTTCTTTCTTATTATACTTCCACCTCATGAGTTGTTTCATTATAAAGTAAAATATCCAGTATTAATTATATGTTTATAGGTTATTATGATTATGAAACAACCATATTCCACCTTCTACCCATCCTACGAAAAATGAAATCACCACACGTGCGTACGTGCGACTTACCATCACCACGCTGTGGTGTAATCCGTTTTTCACCACCACATTACATGGATGGGTATAATGATGGAATTAATATATATATATATATATATTTATATATGTGATTAATATAAAATTATATTGACTCTGAGATACTTTTAACTATCCACTTCAATACCATTCAACAATTATGGGAATGATATTGTCGTTCGTGCGTACGTACAACTTACCGTCTCCACGGTGCGATGTGATTTATTCTACATAATATTCATTAAATCGTGATTATATAAATGAATTTAATGAATAAATATTATATATATTATAATAATACCATTATATGTGTGATATAACTATAACCAAAAAAGAGTAATAATAACTTATCTGAAAAAACATGCATAAGAACATAAAGCAGTTAATACCCGAATAACGAGTAACAATGAAATGTTAATAACAAACGGATGAAAATATGATCATAAATGTTATTATAAAAATTATTAAGATTCTAGAATAAGTAATTAACATTATTTAAATCATTATATAGTATTTTTGGATACATACGAAGCATATCAGACCTAAGTTAAGGGGTAACTTTTCAAATCTTGTTTTTATAAGAGATTTTTTATTCATAAGTATTTACTAGGGTTATTTGTCATCCATGTCCATATTTCCTAAATATGTGTTTCAAAATATTCATTATATCCTTATTTAATTATTTAAAGTCAATTTTACACATTGGTGAGTTTTTACTAAATGGTATTAATGGAATCTTTTGTCATTTTCGGTACGAGGTACTTTTGACTTTTCCAGAAAAACTATGAGAAGAATGTTTTTTTAACTTGTATAGAATGAACATATTTTTATTCTTTCATAATAAATTTATTAATTGAATATTTTACTACAATATTACAAGGTTATTTTCAAATAAAATAATTTTCTTCTAAAATTTTGTGTCATTTTGAGGAATGAAAAAAGTTTTGAGGGAGAAGGGATATTTTCCTCCAGAATTAAGCTCAAGTGTTTTATCAAAATTATTTTCCAATTAAGATGACATATGTTTATGTTTCTATCCCTATTATTACTTTTATTTTATTGTTTATTTGATGGAATTATTTTTATAAAATTTATTTCTCTTAAATGGATTATGTTATGATGGAATGATGCTTAAGAAACCCATTTTTTTGTTCCTTGGGTTATGCTATGGTAAATGGTTTATATTTTGTGGAACATGTAAGAATGATTTAATTATGAGATTGGTCGGACCTCTATCTCCCTCAAATTCATTGGGTAGATATTTATATCTCTTGTGATAGATATGATTGGAACGACATGTAAATATGGTTCAGTAATACCATACTAGAATGATGAGTGAACTCAGTTCAATAATGGACTTTGTCTGCTATGATGGTCTTGAAAATGAGACTTGACTAATATGAAATTATTTTCTATGCTTATGTGTTTATGAAAAAAAAATTCATGTATTATGTTATAGATATGGGGATTACATTTCACTTTAATGATTTATCCCATGACATGATATTCTAATCTTTAATATGTAGGATACGATATTCAAATGTTATGTTCTTATGATTATGATATTATTGATATTTCCATTGTTTACCCTTACTAAGAATTTGATTTCACCCTTTCATATTTTTATTTTCCCCAGGTCATGAATAAGAGTGTTAAGTATGATATGTCAAAAAAGAGTCGATTTATGAAGAACTAAGTGGTAGACAATGTAGATGTTTTATAGAACCAGTTGATTATGTTTACTAGTTTCTAAAGACACTAAACCTATACGGTCCTAGTGTGGTTTTTTGTTATGTTATATAATAAATACTCTTAAATGTTTAAGTAATATCTATATGTAAATTATGGTCTGTTATATTTGGTATCAAAGCAAAGGTAAAGTTAACCTTTGGAAACTAGGATGAGAGAACCTTAGTAAAAACCCTTAGGATATGTCTAAGTATTGGTTACAATCATATCCTAGTGTTTTAGAGATGTTCATGAATAACCTAGGGTATAACAAAAATTGTTCTAAATTGAAATTTTATTCTTGAATTATGTGGTTTTCCCATTATGATTAGTTTTTCTCACACTATGCTTCTTGGTTTTATTCAATCACTTGAACCTGATGGAATCGCGTTAATGATAAATGTGACTGGAAATGAAATGCTTTTCTACCTGAGAAACCAAATTTTATGGGAGCTGGAATAAAAATTCTTCTAATCATACTCACACAACTTTCTCAAGCTATGAATCATGTCGGACTTCTAAAAGAGAAAATGAGGGAGCAACATTATGTTGAATCCTTCATGAGGAAGCATCCACCTTTATTTAATGGGTCTTCTGATCTATTAGTGGATGAACAATGGATCAATTCCACTAAAAAGATATTTTCTATTCTACAATATTCTGAACATGATAAATTCATCTTAGTAGTATATCGTTTGGAAGTTGAAGCTGGTCAATGGTGGAATCTTATCAAGAATATGAGGCAAGGAGTTGAAATTGATTCCATGGAATGGGATGAGTTAAAGAACTTATTTTTCAATAAGTAATTTCCTACAATTCTTAGAACGGATATGGAGAAGGATTTCCTTGATCTTAAGAAAAATTATGATGAATCTGTTGGTACCTACAAAGAAGATTTTACAAGACTTGCAAGGTAGGCTTCTGGAATTATTATCCAAACTGAGAGTAAAAATGATGGATTATTTAGTGTCTTAAAACCAAGTATCTGAAGGGAATTATCCATAATAGAATTCAATAAATATGAGGAAATTTTTCAATGTTCTCTCAAGGTTTATATGGAGATTGGAGTAACCCATCAATCATATGGGTTTGATAAGAAGAGAAAAATGAAAAAAACAAAAATCTAAAGACCAAACTAAAAAAAAGATGAGTTTTACCTTATGATAAAAGTGTGAAAATAAAAATTGAAGGAATTGTCTTAAAGTTACAATTAAATGTTTTAATTGTGGAAAATAAGGTCATCGGGTAGTTGAATCCCGAAGTGATGAGAAAAAGATGTCTAATGATGTGAACAAAGAAAAGGCTATACATAATGCACCTTCTACACTTCAATACTACAAGTGAAAGGAAATGGGGCATTATTCCAATAAATGAATTAATCCAAGGGTTATTGATGATGATTGATTTTAAAAAACTCTAAACTCAAAAGGAAAACGAAGGTCATATGAAATCACGATCATTGATGTGGAGTACAATAATGAAGTGTTCAAAGGTACCCTTACCATACACACTAAATTAGAAAATGTTTTATTTTATTCTTGATCCACCCACTATATTATTTTTGAAGAATTTTCTAATGGTATCATTATAGTACCTCAACCATTAGATGTTGAGTTAGTTGTGACAACTCCTAGTTGCATACCGATCACATCAAAAGTTTATAATTCTTCTTTAGTTGAAATTTGTGGGAAAATTCTTCCTTGAAATATTTTGATCCTTAATATAATGGAATTTCATGTGATTCTTTTCATGGATTGGATTTCTCTATAGGGAGCTCATATCAATTTCAAAGTAAGGTAAGTCACATTTCATATTCTAAAACAATCTATGATCATATATCGATTCAAGGATTAATATAACCTTCCAGTAGGAATTTAATCCTTCTTATGGGTCTTTATTCCCATAAATTAAGGTTATTTAACTCAAATTTTTGGAGATAAAATCATGATTAAGAATACACCCATTTTACGGGATTTTGATGATGCCTTTTTTGAGGAATTTCTAGGTCTTAACCAAATCATAAGGTTGAGTTTTCAATAGAACTCATACCAAGTGTTATGCCTATTTCAAAGACTCCTTATAGAATGTCCCAAATTTATTTGAAGTAATTGAAGAAGAAACTCCAAGAGAATCTTGATAAGGGATTCATATTCCCTGGTGTGTCACCTTGGGGAGCACCGGTACTATTTGTTAAGAAGAAAGATGGATAAATGAGACTCTGTATTGATTATAAAGAACTTAACAGACTCACTATCAAGAAAAAATATCATCTTCCCCATATTGATTACTTTTATTTGACCAACTACATAGAGATGAGTAATTTTCCAAGATTTATATTTGTTTAGTATATAATCAATTAAGTCTCAAAAAGGAGGATAAAACAAAGACAACATTCCGTACAAGGTATGGACACAATGAATTTATAGTGATTCATTTTGGTCTTACTAATTCCCACGTTATCTTCGTGTATCTAATGAATAGATTATTTAGAGTCTATATTGATCAATTTTTTGTAGTTTTATAGAGGATGTTCTTATTTATTCAATGATAAATTAAGAACATGAAGACTACTTGATAATTGTACTAAAAACCTAAAAAATGAGAATATTTATGAGAAATTTACCAAGTGTGAATTTTGTCTTTATAAAGTTTCATTTTTGTGTCACATAATCTCAATAGAAGGGATATCTGTGGATCCATCCAAAATAGAAGTTTTTGAAGGTTGTCCAAAACCAAAAATGGTAGTTGAGATCAGAAGATTTTCTTGGTTTGGATGGATATTATTGATCTTTTGTGAAATATTTTTCATGATTATCTAATCCACTCACCAAGTTGACTCAGAAAGGAGTTAAGTTTTTTTGCATTGAGGAATGTGAATAGAATTTCAAAGAGGTAAAAAATGTTTGCCAGTGCACCTGTTCTCACAATGCCTTGTAGTGGATAAAGGATTGTGATCTACAGTGATACATCCAAAAAGGGGTTGGGATGTGTTCTCCAACAAAATAATATTGTGATAGCTAATGCCTCACAACAGTTGAAAATCCATGATCAAAATTACCTAACCCATGATTTAGAGTAACCTAAATTAATATTTGCATTAAATATATAGAGGAATTATCTTTATGGTGAAAGGTGTGATATTTATACTGATCATACAAGTTTAAAGTATATTTTCACACAAAAGGAGTTGAATATGATCCAAAGAATATGGTTGGAGTTAATTAATGATTATGACTACTCAATATATTAACACCCTGGGAAATTGAACATGGTGGAATATTTTTGAGTCGACACGACCATGCTAGCATTTCCATGATGAGGATCACAAAAGATCCAATATTTATGGATTTTAAAAGGATATATCTTGAAATTTTATGTTAAGGGTGGAAATCTTATCTTTCTAAAATTAATGGTAAAACATCTATAAAAGTGAAGATTAAGGAGGCATAGAAGAAAGAGGTAGAGATAAAAAGTAAGATGAGAAATGTTTTTGAATTAAACCTTGATTGTGATGAAATAATATGGTTTAGGAATAGGGTTTTTATTCCTCCCATACAATAATTAATGAGGGAGTTATTGGATGAGGCGCATAATTCTTCATTCTCTATTCACCATGGAATCACAAAGATGTAAAAGAACCTGAAAGCGTATTTTTGATGGGATTTCATGAAAGGAGATGTCATCAAATATGTCTATCGATGCTTGGTTTGTTAGCAAGTTAAGGCTAAGAGACAGAAGTCTAAGGGGATGTTAGAACCATTACCCATACCAGAATGGAAATGGGAAAACATTACTATAGACTTTATTTTTGGACTTCCCAAAACATATAAAGTCCATAATTCAATATGGGTTATAGTTGGCCACCTTACGAAGTCATCACACTTCATTGATATTAGAGAGGATTTCTCCCTTGATTAGATTTATGGGGTACATATAAAGGAAATGATATGATTTTATGAAGTACCACTTTATATCATATCCGATCATGATTCTAGGTTTACCTCAAAGTTATGATGACGTCTTCAGCATACACTGGATACAGAGTTAAGTTTCAGCACTGGTTATCATCCTCAGACAGACGGTCAGTCTAAGAGAACAATTCAAACACTGAATACATGTTGAGGGATTTCTATATGGATTTCAAAGGTGGTTGGGATCAACACTTACCTTTGGTGGAATTTTATTACAACAATAGCTTTCACTCCAGTATTCTGATGTCTCCTTATTAAGCCCTCGATAGAAAAAAGTGCAGAAATCCAACTTTCTGGGTTGAAGTTGGGGAAAATCTATTAGGACCTGATCTTGTTGATGAAATGACAAAAATGGTAAGATCTATTCAGCAACACATAAGAGAAGATCAGAGTCAAAAAAAAAGTTATACTGACAACCGAAGAAAATACCTAGTGTTTGAAGTGGGTGATAATGTGTTCCTGGTAATATCTCCCTGGAAGATAGTAATGAGATTAGGAAAGAAGGGAAAGTTGAGCCCTAGGTATATCGGTCCTTTTAAAATTTTGGATCATGTTGGGAAGGTAGATTATCGATTGGAGCTTCCACCAAATCTCTCTCAATTTCAAGATGTGTTCCATGTATCTTGCTTGAGAAAGTACATACATGATCCTTCACATGTACTAAGCTCAGAAGATGTACTGTTGGAGTATGATATTTCTTATAAAGAACAACTGGTAGAGATTCTGGATCGCAGCGAAAAAATTCTATGAAACAAGACCACTCGCTTGGTTAAAGTTTTATGGAGGAACCACCAATTTAAATAAACTAAATGGGAACTTGAGGATATTATGAGGTTGAGGTATCCTCATTTTTTTCAAGTGATGAACTTCTAGGGTGAAATTTAGTTTAAGGGGGGTAGAATGTAACACCTGGATGTTTTTATGAAATATTTTCTTTAAATAATTTATATTCTTCAGTAGCATGATTTGAACGCAATATTGAGTCTAAATGAACCACAAGATGTCTTTATTATAAAATTACCATTATATTCTAGTTGTTAATTTAAATATAATGATTATAACTATATTTTGAAAATGCATTGTGAATTCATTAGCTGTCAATTTTTTATGAAAAATATAAATAGATATTTGTATTTTTGAGTAAATTACCTTTGGTAATGAAATTAATGACATATATATATGTGTGTGTTTGTGTATTATATACTTAATAAAATATTTTTTATATTCATCCAATGGATATTTTAGTCATGGGGTACGAATAACACCATATTTGATTTATAAAAACCTATTTTTTAAAGGATATTTTTACACCTTTGATTGGAGAACCCCTTTAAAGTTAATATTTTGACACATTAATAATTTTTATATGAAAAAATAAATATCTTATTTTGAATAGGGATATAAAAATTTAATTTTTATGAATTTATAATATTTTTCTAATAACTTTCATGTTTTGATTAATAGTAAAAATACGGTGAATTTTAATTGAAAATAATTGTTTTTCATTGAAAAAATTAATATGGTTCAATTATATTATTTAATGGTCACAAAGTATAAATAGAATATATTTTTAACATTTAATTTCATTTAGGTCATTAGAATTAATTTTACATTAAATTCTGATGTAAAAACATGTCAATCTTTTGTACTATTTTACCTTTTAAAACATGTGTTCTCATTTCAACAATGGTATTAATATTAAATTAATTACTAAAAATTATATGTTTTGATTTTTTAAAAAGGGATTCCATATTTGGAATCATTAGGTATAAATTATATAAATATATCTATTTTATTTTTGGATAATATGAATAGTAACTTTGGTAAATTTTATTAACAATGTAAAATCGTAAATCGAGTAATTAAGGGTAAAAATAGTATTATAAAATTACTATAACACTTGTATTAATATAATTGGACAATTATAATATTCCCTAAAAAATACTTGGACCAAATGGTATCCATTGGAACCTACTTGGATGATATTAGGGCATTTAATTTATTGTATTTAAAGAAATGTGAAATATTTCTCACTCAAACATTAATAATAAATTATTTTTAATATAATGTTATATATAAGATAAATTAGATTATAAATACTCATTTGAAATATAAAATGTTTTTATTTATCATGAAAATTTATACTTAATTTTTCGGAAATAAATAATTACCTTAATGACTTATACTTTGATGATGAAAAATTAATTAATTAATGAGAAATCAATAAAACAATTTTTATTAAAATATTAATAACCACAAAAAAGGCACAACACTTTACCAAAATTTATTGGTTGAGTATATCTCGACCATAATCTTCCTAGGGTCAACTTATTGACAATTAGGAGGCTTATAGAAGAGATTATGACACTTGTGTTATTTTATTTAAAGTGAAGATAAATTTGTCACTTTCATGTTTTAAAAGAGTATAGCATTTTTAATGTTGGGTTTTTTCAGAAGATAAACTCTACGAAAATTATTCTCCGGAAATATAATGGATTTATCTTCATCATATTATTTTATTTTTTATTTTTATTCAAAAAATAATTATATTAAATAATTACACAAAATTGAGATGTTAATTATTTTATTAAGGAAGAGATCAAATAAATATTATTAAAAATATTTTAATAACTAAAATTTGGGATAATTATTATTTCAAATGAATTTTATATAATACCTTGACCCATTATGGATATAATAAAATATTTGGATCTTGGTTCACTTCTTATTTTTATATTTTTAAAAATCCATGAAATAAATAGTGTCAAAATTGAAACTATTGATATTTTTTCGAAATAGGGTTTTCTTAAAAAAACATTTTTTAAAATATATAACAATTATTTTATGGTGTAAAATTTTATAAATTATTCATTTATAGTCTAATTGGATTCAAATAAGTAAATATATCACCCTTTTAATATTTAAATATTTGTTACCCTAGTTAAAAATTAAATAGAATAACTAAGTGTTAATTAAAATGATAATGATTAAATTTACATAAACACTAGTCTAAAATTTATTTTTTGATGATATTACAACCCTATCTCATCTATTATTCTAAATTGGGACATTTTTGTGATTTTTATGTGGGGTTTGGTTTTATTATAAATTAATATTTTTGAGGTTTCCAAAAGTTCTCCTACCTCAATTATAAAAGGGAACCTCCTCCCTCAACTATTCACTTCATTTTGAGCCTTCAAGATCGACCATCTCCTGAATATTTCCCATATAAACTTCCCTATAAACATTATATACATCCTGGTACTCTTCAAAGGCTAACTCTAGTGCTCTAATGGAATATTTAGAGGATGCATATCGAAGATTAGGTAATATCATTTACTGATTCTTTCAAACTTCTTTCTTATTCTACTTCCACCTCATGATTTGTTTCATTATAAAGTAATAAATACAGTATTAATTATATATTGAGAGGATATTGTGATTATGAAACAACCATATTCCACCTTCTAACTATCCTATGAAAAATGAAATTACCACACGTGTGTACGTATGACTTATTGTCTCTACGTCATGGTGTAATACCTCTTTCACTACCTCCTTACATGGATGGGAATAATTATGGAATTAATAAATATATATATTATTAGTAAAAAATTATATTTATTCTAATATAATATACACCTTCCACTTTAAAATCATTCAATAAGTATGGTAACGATATCGTCGCTCGTGTGTACGTACGGCTTACTGTCTCCATGATGCGATGTGATTTGTTATACATAATATTCATTAAACAATGATTATATAAATGAATTGAATTAATAAATATGATATATATTATACTAATACAATGTTTAAAATTTCATAACTATATCCTAAAAATAGTAATAAGAAATTATCCCACAAAACATGCATAAGAACATAAAGAAGTTAATACCTGAATAACAAGTAACAATGAAATATATCTAACAAATTGATGAAAATATGATCATAAATGTTATTATAAAAATTATTATGATTCTGAAATAAATCATTAACATTATTTAAATTATTATATAGTAATTTTGGATACATTCGAATCATTTCGGACCTAAGGTAAGGGATAACTTTGCAAATCTCCTTTTTTTCTGAGATTGTTTATTCGTAAGTATTTACTGGGGTATATTTTTTCCCATGTCCATGATTCCAAAATATGTGTTTAAAAATATTCTTTATATCCTTATGTAATTCTTTAAATTTAATTTTACCCATTGGTGACTTTGTAATAAATTTTATGAATGGAATCTTTTGTCATTTTCGATACGAGGTGCTTTTTGAATTTTCAAAAAACAGTATGAGAAGAATGTTTTTTAAACTTTTACAACATGAACTGATTTTAATGCCTTAATAATAAATTATTTCCTTGAATATTACCCTAAAATATTACAAGTTTATTTTCACATAAAATTATTTCTTCTAAAATTGTGTGGCTTTTTGAGGAAGTAAACATTTTTGAAGAATAAAGGTTATTTTCCTCAGGAATTAAGCTCAAGTTTTTTATCAAAATTATTTTACATATAAGATAAAATAGGTTTATGATTATATACCTATTATTAATTTGATTTTATGTGTTCTATGAGGGAATTATTTTTATAAAGTCCATTTATCTTATATGGATTATGTTATGACAGAATTATGTTTAAGAAACCCTTTTTTTGTTCCTTGGGTTATGCTATGGTGAATGGTGTATGTTTTGTGGAACATGTAATAATGATTTAATTATGAAATTGGTGGGACCTATATATCCCTCAAATTCATTTGGTAAAGATTTATATCTCATGATATATACATGACAGGAATGATAAGTAATCGGGTTCAGTAATACAGGATTAGTACGAGGAGTGAACTCGATTCAGTAATGGACTTTGTCTGATATGATGGTCTTGTCAATGAGACTTGACTAATATGAAATTATTTTCTATGATTATGTGTTTATTCCAGGAAATTTCATGTCTTATAATATGGATATTTTGATTACATGGAACTTTTATGATTTATCCCAAGATATGATATTATGATATTTTATATGCAGGTAAAGATTTTCAAATGTCATGTTCTTATGATTATGATATGATTGATATTTCTATTATTTAACCTTACTGAGAATTTTAGATCACCCTTTAATATGTTTCTTTTTCCCATGTCATGAAGAAGTGTATTAAGTATGATATGTCAAAAAGGAGTCTAGTTATGAAGAAATAAGTGGGAGACAATGTAGATGTTTTATGAACCAGTTGTTTATGTTTCCCAGTTTCTAAATACACGAAACCTATATGGTCCTGGTGTGGTTTTTTGTTATGTTATGTAATAAGTATTCTTCAATTTTGAAGTAATATATTTATGTAATTTATGGTCCATTATATTTGGTATTAGGGAAAAGGTACAGTTAACCTTTGGAAACTAGAATGAGATAACCTTAGTGAAAACCCTATGGACATGTCTAAGTATAGGTTACAATCATATCCTACTATTTTAGAGATGTTCATGAATAATCTAGGATAAAACCTAAAGTTTCGTAAATTGAAATTTTATTCTTGAATTATGTGGTTTTCCCATTATTATTAGTGTTTATCACAATATTATTGTTGGTTTTTTTCAATGGTTGGAGCCTAAATGAACTGCATTAATGTTGAATGAAATGGGCAATGCAATGATTGTCCCCATGATCAACCAAATGTTATGGGAGATGGAATGAAAAATATTGTAGCCATTCTCACACAACTTCATTTATATATGAATCATGACGTACATCCAAATGATTAAATGAGCGAGAAACGTTCTGTTGAATCCTTCATGAGGTAGCATCCACCTTCATTCAGCGAGTCTTCTAATCCATTAGAGTCTGAAAAATAGATCAGTACCACTGAAAAGATATTTTTAGTTCTCCAATGTTCCGAACATGATAAGTTCATCTTAGAAGTATATCATTTTTATGGTGAAGTTGATCAATGGTGAGTTCTTATCAAGAATACTAGGAAAATGATGAAATTGAGTCTATGGAATGGGACGATTTCAAGAACATATTTTTCAATAAGTACTTTTCTATTATTCTTCAAACAAATATGGAGAAGGAGTTTTTTGAACTTAATCAAAAGGATGATGAATTTTTTGGTACCTATGAAGAAAATTTTAGAAGGCTTGGAAGGTACGCTTCTGGAATTATTATCCAACATGAGAGTAAAATTGATCGATTCTTTTGTGGCTTAAAACCAAGTCTCCAAAGGGAATTATCCATAAGGGACTTCAATAGATACAAAAAAATTGTTCTATTTTCTCTCAAGGTTTAGATGGAGAATGGAGTAACCCATCAGTCGTATGGGTTTGATAAGAAGTGAAAAATGGAATTGAAAGGGAAAAAAAATACCGCACTGAAATGAATATGATTTTTCCCTTATGCTCAAACTATTGAAAGAAACATGGAGGGAATTATATTAAAGGTACTATTAAATTTTTTATGTGTTTAAAATAAGTTCATCAGGAAGTTAAATGCCAAAGTGATTGGAAAAATATGTCTAATGATGAGAAAAAAGAAAATGCTACATAGAATTCACCTTTTACACTTCAATTCTAAAAGTGAAAGGAAATGGGGAATTATGCCAATCAATGCCCTAATCTAAGGGTTATTGATGATGATCGACATTAAAAAACACTTAATGCCAATGATAATGGAAAGTCACATGAAATCACTATCAACGATGTTGAGTATGATAATGAAGTGGTGAAAGGTACAATTACCATCCACTATAAAGTATCAAATGTTTTATTTCATTTTGTATCCACCCACTCTTTTATTTATGAATAATTTTCTAATGGTGTCACCGTATTTCCTAATTAATTAGATTTTGAGTTATCTGTGACAACTCATAATGGCACAACAGTTTCATCAAAAGTTTATAATTCTTCTATAGTTGAAGTTTGTGGGAAAGTTCTTCCTACAAATATTGTGATCCTTACTATAGGGTAATTTTAGGTGATTATTGGCATTGATTCGCTTTCTCTATATGGATCTCATATCAATATCCAAGTAATAGAAGTCAAATTTCATATTTCAAATCAATATATGATCAACTATTGATGTAATGATGAATATAACCATCCAGTAGAAATTTCATCCATATTATGGGTCTTGATTCCAATAAATGAAGGTTATTTATCTCAAATGGTTGGGGAGAAACTCATGATTTCAAATACACCCATTGTAAAGGACTTTGATGTTGTATTTTTGGAGGAATTTCCAGGTCTTCCATAAAATTGTGATATTATGTTTTCAATAAAACGCATACTGGTTGTTATGCCTATTTCAAAGACACATTATAGAATGGCCCCAATTGAGTTGTAGGACTTAAATAAGAAACTCCAATAGAATCTTGAAAAGGGATTCATATTCCCTAGTTTATCACCATGGGGAACACCTGTTCTTTTTGTTAAGAAGAAATATGGACCAATGATTCTCTTCATTGATTATCGAGAACTTAAAAACATCACTATAAAGAACAAATATCATCTTCCCTGTATTTATGACTTATTTGACCAACTACGTAGAGCTCAATACTTTTCCAAGATTGATCTTTGTTCGGGATATCATGAATTAAGGGTCAAAAGGGAGGATATACCAAAGATGGAATTTCGTACAATGTATAGACACTATGAATTTATAGTGATTCCTTTTGGTCTTAATAATTCCCCTTCTATCTTTATGGATATAATTAATAGAGTCTTTAGAGACTATCTTAATCAATTTGTGGTAGTATTTATAGATGATATTCTTGTCTATTCGAAGAGAAATGAAGAACATGAAGACCACTTGAGAATTGTACTGAAGACCCTGATAAAGGATAATCTTTATGAGAAATTTACCATACGTGAATTTTGTATTTAGAAAGTTTTATTTTTGGGTCACATAATCTTAAGATAAGGGATATATATGGATCCATCCGAAACATAAGTTGTTAAAAGTTTTCTGAGACCAAAAATGGTAACTAAGATCCGTAGTTTTCTTGTTTTGGATGGATATTATCGATGTTTTGTGAAATATTTTTCATGATTATCCAATACACTCACTAAGTTGACTCAGAAAGGAGTTATGTTCATTTGGATGAATGAATTAGAAGATTATATCAAAGATCTAAAAATAAATTTAGCTAGTGCACCTGTGCTCACACTACCTTATAGTGGATAAAGGTTTATGATCTATAGTGATTCATCCAGAAAGGTTCTGGGATGTGTTCTCATGAAAATTTATATGGTGACATCTTATACCTCATAGTAGTTGAAAATCCATGAGAAAAATCACCCAAATCATGATTTGGAGTTAGCTGCAAAAGTATTTTCATTATAGATATGAAGGCATTATCTTTATGGTGAAATGTGTGATATTTATACTAATCATAAAAGTTTAAAGTATATTTTCACAAAAAATGAGAAACATATGCACCAAAGAAGATGGTTGGAGTTGATTGAAGATTATGACTACTCAATACATTACCGCCCGGGGAAAGTAAAAAAGGTAGCAGATGCTTTGAGTTGACAAGAACATGCTAGCCTATCCATGATGATGATCACAAAAGATCCAATATCTATGGATTTTAAAAGGATTGATCTTGAATTTTTAAAGGAAGGGGGGAAATATTATCTTTTTCAAATGAATGTTCAACCACCTATACAAGTAAAGACTAAGGAGGCATAGAAGATAGATTTAGATCTACAAAAGAAGGTGAGAAATGTTCCTGAATTCAACCTTGATTATGATGAAATAATAAGGTTTAAGAATAGGGTTTGTATTCCTACCATACTAGAATTAAAGAAGGATCTATTGGATGAAGCTCATATTTATTCATTCTATATTCACCCAGGAATCACAAAGATGTACAGGGACCTGAAAGAGTATTTTTGGTGGGATGACATGAAAAAATATTTTGCTAAGAAAGTCTATCGATGCTTGGTTTGTCGGCAAGTTAAGGCTAAGAAAAAAAGTCTAAGGGGATGTTACAACCATTACCCATACCATAATGGAAATGGGAAAACATAACTATGGACATAATTTTAGGACTTCCCAAAACATATAAAGTCCATAATGTTATATGGGTTATAGTTGATCGTCTGACAAAGTCAGCACACTTCATTGCTATTAGACAGGATTTCCTTCTTGATAAGCTTTCCAGGATAAATGTAAAGAATGTGGTAAGAATGTATGGAGTAACACTTTCCATTATATCTGATCAGGATCTGAGTTTTACCTTGAAGTTCTGGTGATGTCTTCAGCATACTCTAGTAAAAGATTTAAGTTTCATCATTGCTTATAATCCTCATATAGACGTTCAATATGAGAGGAAAATTCAAACTTTGGAAGACATATTGAGATCCTTCTCTTTGGATTTCGAAGGTGGTTGGGATCAAAACCTACCTTTTGTGGAATTTTCATTCAAAAATAGCTTTTACACTAGTATGAAAATTGATCCTTATGAATCCCTCAATGGAAAAATTATAGAATTCCAACTTGCTGGGATGAAGTTTGGGAAAAAATCTATTAGGACCTGATCTTGTTGATGAAATGGAGGAAAAGGTTAGATCTATTCAACAACACATAAGATCAGAACATAATTGACAAAAAAGTTATGATGAAAACCAAATAAAAGACCTAGAGTGTGAATTGGGTGATAAGGTGTTCCTATGAATATCTCCCTAGAAGAGAGTAATGAGATTTGTAAATAAGGGAAGTTGATCCCTAGGTATATCGGTCCTTTTGAAATTATAGATCGTGTTGGGAAGGTAGCTTACCGATTGGTTCTTCCACCGATTCTATATCAATTTCATAATGTGTTCTATGTATCCCTCTTGTGAAAGTACATACCTAATCCTTCACATGTACTAATCTCAGAAGTCGTATCACTGGAGAAAGATCTCTCTTATGAAGAATTACCGGTAGAGATTTTGGATAGTAGTGAAAAAGTTCTACAAAACAAAACCACTCAGTTAGTTGAAGTTTTATGGAAGAAACACCAATTTGAAGAAGCTACATGGGAACTTGATGATATTATGAGGGAGTGGTATCCTCATCTATTTGTTTCCAAGATATGAATTTTGAGGGAAAAATTCAGTTTAAGGGGGGTAGAATGTAACACCCGGATGTTTTTATGAAATATTTTCTTCAAATAAATTTTTTTCTTTAGTAGAATACATTGCACAAAATCTTGAGTTTAAATGAACTGTGATATTCCCTTATTATAAAATTACCATTATATTCTAGTTGTTAGGTTATCGGGAATAATTATATCTAACTTATGAAAATTCATTGTAAATTCATTAGCTATCAATTATTTATGAAAAATATAAATAGATATTTGTATTTTTGAGTGAATTACTTTTGGTAATCAAATTAATGAGATATATGTGTGTTATATACATAATAAAATATTTTTTATATTCATCCAATGGATATTTTAGTCATAGGGTATGAATAAAACCATATTTGATGTACAAAAACCTACTTTTTTAAGGTTAATTTTACACCTTTGATTGGAGAACCCCTTTTAAATTAATATTTTGACACATTATTAATTTTTATATGAAAAAATAAACTTTTTTTGAATTAGGATATAAAATTTTATTTTTCATTATTTTTTAATATTTTTCTAATAACTTTCATATTTGATGAATAGTAAAAATATCCTCACTTTTAATTGAAAATAATTTTTTTCATTTAAATAATTTATAAGTTTAAATTATATTATTGTATGGTTTCAAAGTATAAATAGAATATATTTTTACCATTTAATATAATTTATGTCATTGGAATTAATTTTACATTAAATTCATATGTAAAATCATTTCATTCTTTTGCAATATTTTAACTTTTAAAACTCATTTTTTTCATTTCAACAACGGGATTAATTTAAAGTTAATTAATTAAAATTATATGTTTTTAATTTTGAAAAATGGATTCATATTTGGAATCATTAGGTTAAAATTATGTAAATATCTTTATTTTATTTTTGAACAATTTGAATAGTAACTTCGGTAAATTTTATAAACACGGTAAAAGGGTTAATTGGGTAATTAAGGGTAAAAACAATATTATAGAATTACCATAACACTTTTATTAATTTAACTATATGATTATAATTTTTCCTAAATGATACCCGAGTCGAAATGGTATCCATTAGAACCCACTTGGATGATATTAGGTCATTTAATTTATTTTATTTAAAGAAAAGTGTAATATATCTCACTCAAACTTTAATAATTAAATTGTCTTTAATATAAGGGTATTCAGAAGATAAACTCTTTTATAAATACTCATTTTTATTTTAATATTTGTTTCTTTATCATGAAAATTTATTTTTAATTTTTAGGAAATAAATATTTACCTTAAAGACATATACTTAGATGATGAAAATTTAATTAATTGATGAGAAACCAATAAAACAATTTTTATAAAAATATTAATAACCATCAAAAGGCCCAAACACTTGACCAAACCTTATTGGTAGAGTATATCTCGTCCATAATCATCCATGGGTCAACGTATTGACCATTTTGAGACTTATATAAGAGATTATGACAGTTATATTATTTTATTTAAAGTAAAGATAAATTTGTCACTTTAATGTTTTATAAGAGTATAGAACTTTTAATGTTGGGTTTTTCAGGAGATAAATTAAACTAAAATTATTCTTAACAAATATAATTGAATTATATTCTTCATATTATTTTATTTTGAATTTTTATTCAACAAATAAGTATATTAAATAATTACACAAAATTGAGGTAATAATTGTTTTATTAATAAAGAGATCAAATAAATGTGATTAAAAATATTTTAATAAATATAATTTTGGATAATTATTATATAAATGGAATTTTTATATTACCTTTTCCCCTTAGTGATATAATAAAATATTTGTATATAGTTTCACTTCTTATTTATATATTTTTAAAAATCCTTGAATTAAATACTGTCAAAATTGACACTATGGATATTTTGTCAAAATAAGGTTTTCTTAAAAAATGTAAAACATTTTTTAAAGTATAGAATAATTATGATCTGGTCGTAAGTGTTCTAAATTATTCATTTATAGTCTAGTTTACTTCAAATAAATAAATATTTCACCCTTTTAATATTGATATATTTGTTACCCAAGTTAAAAATTGAATAGAATAACTAAGTGTTAATTAAAATTATGATGCTTAACTTGACATAAAAACTTATCTAAAGTTTATTGGTTCATGATATTACAACACTATATCATCTTATCTTAAATATTGGGATATTTTGGAGTTTTTTAAGTGAGTTTGGGTTTTATTATAAATTAATATTTTTGAGGTTTCTAAAAGTGCCCCTCACCTTAGTTATAAAAGGGCACTTACTCCCTCAACTATTAACTTAATTTTGAGCCTTCAAGCTTGACCAAACCCTTCCCATTTCCCTTCTAAAATTCCCTATAAAAATTCTAGAGTTCCTGGTCTTTTTCAAAGACCATCTCTATTTCTCTAAGAGGAGATTTAGAGGAGGCACATCGAAGAAGAGGTAATATCATTTACCGATTCATTCAAACTTATTTATTCTCCTACTTCCACCTCATGAGTTGTTTCATTATAAAGTAATAACTCAAATATTAATTATATACAGAGATTTTATTATAGTTGTGGAACAACTATATCCCACCTTTTACCCATCCTATCAAAAATGAAATCAACCCATGTGCGTATGTACGGCTTACCATCTCTACATCGTAAGTATTTACTGGGGTATATTTATCATCCACGTCCATGTTTCCTAAATATGTGAAATATTATTTATATCCTTCTATAATTTTTTAAAGTAAATTTTACCCATTGGTTAATTTTTACTAAAATTTATTAATGGAATCTTTTTTCATTTTTAGTACAAGGTACTTTTTGAATTTTCCAGAAAAAGTATGAGAATATGTTTTTTTAACTTGTATGACTTGAATGGATTTTTAGGCTTTCATAATGCCTTATTTCCTTGAATATTAACATACAATCATACAGTTTTATTTTCATATAAAATTATTTCTTCTAAAATTTTGTGGAATTTTGGGGAAGTAAAACATTTTTGAACAAGAAAGGATATTTTCCTCAGGAATTAAGCTCAAGTGTTTTATCAAAATTAATTTCCATATAATATGACATAAGTTTATTTTTCAATCCATGTTATGACTTTTATTTGATTGAGTATATGATGGAATTATTTTTATGAAAAAAATTTATCTTATATGGATTATGTAATGATGGAATGATGTTTAATAAACCCTTTTTTTATTCCATGGGTTTTGTTATGGTGAATGGTTTATGTTTTGTAGAACATGTATGAATGATTTAATTATGAGATTTGTGGGACCTTTATCTCTATCCAATGCCTTGGGTAATGATTTATATCTCATGAGATAGATATTATTTGAATGATAAGTAAATTTGGTTCAGTAATATAGGACTGGAATGAGGAGTGAACTCGGTTCAGTAATGGAATCTGTATACTTTGTTGGTCTTAGAAATGAGACTTGACTAATATGAAATGATTTTATATGCTTATGTGTGTATTCTAGAAAATTTCATGTCTTATGTTATCGATTTTGGGATTACATTTCACTTTTAGGATTTATCCCATGACATGATATTATGATCTTTTATATGGTGGATAATAATTTCAAATGTTATGTTCTTATGATAATGATATGATTGTCATTTCCCTTGTTTACCCTTACTATGAATTTGAGCTGACCCTTTCATATGTTTATTTTCCCCTGGTCATGAAAAAGTGTATTAAGTAATATATTTCGGAAAAGATTTTAGTTATGAAGAAATAAGAAGAATACAATTTAGATGTTTTATGAACCAGTTTTTTATGTTTCCTAGTTTCTAAAGACACTAAACCTATACGGTCCTAGCATGGTTTTTTTATGTTATGTAATAAATATTATTCAATGTTTAAGTAATATATATATTTAAATTATGGGTTTTTATATGAAGTAAACTCAAGAATAACCTTCATCTCAATGCATTCAACCAATAAAAACTTGGGCCAATTCCCATCACCAAGATGGCTCCTACCAATTTCTATCCAAATAATACTACCGCTTACATCATCAACCAACCACTTTCCTACTATGGTGCTCCTCAACATATACTTTATCTCTCCACCACGCTCACCTAGTGTTGGGAACCTTCACCATAAATAAGGAGACCAGTAGAACCTCAACTCAACCTTCACAGTATACCCAATGTGTTTTACAACTCATCACTACCAAATGTCCATAGAAAATCCACCCAAATCTAGCACTCATCCTTTATGTTGATACCACCCCGATTAATCACACCTCTTTCATCCCTATATCAACCATGTTCAACTTGGTTCTTACTCCAAATCTATTATTGTACTAGAAAAAACTTAAAATATCAACATTAACTGAAGGTTTCATACCACCCACAACATTCATTCCCTTTTTACCCAACTGAGTCATGTCATCCCAGCCGACTCAATAAGTTGGCACCCAACTTCCAATATTGGCATGTCGTCCTCTACATGGACATGGTGCATTCTTACCTAAAGAATATCCCATTATTTGTGTACACCTACCAGAGTCCATTCTTGACCTATGGTTAAACATCATCACCATATCATCCACTGCTCCATGAACCATTGATGGATCTACATCACTCACCAATGTGTCCTATTGCAAACACATGGGTCCTTTAAAACCTACCCAATTTTGAAGTTGTCTCTAAACTTGATCTACCACTACATATGTGTCCCATATGGACTTCTCTAATGAATCCAAATATTACCTTATAGAATTCTCATTGTAATCCTAATGCCACTACATCCACTCCATGGTCAACTCCATTCCTCCATGACTGACCTACCACTTCCCAACTTTGGAGTGTTTTTCTCACTACATTCCTCAAGCCATTTCAACCACCACGTCTCTTTCTTCGATCAAAATATGACCCTAAAACTTGGATTTGGTTTTATATATATTCCCATAACAACAAAACAACATCAACCTCTACCTATTATCAGATTCTGAGAATGGAAACTATGGTTTTCATTGACATCCATCCCAACCCAAGGACCTCTCTCCTAACAAGTATATGGTGTTCTCCCCACCACACAAATCCAAATGTTCCTACATAAGAGTGTAACCTCTAAGGTGACTCATAGCCAACAAAAACACATTCAAGTCACTAGGAATAAAGATCAAGCCTTCTCACCACACCTGGGAAAATGTTAAGATATTGAACATGATCATCACCAACATGAAGTACACTAAGAAGTCATCAACGAACACCAACACAATTATCCATCATTGATGTCACATCCCACTATGAGGACACCCTAACCTAACTCATGTCTCCGGCTTCCCTATCTTCCAATTTTTCAACCACACTCAAACATAAAAACTCAAAAGGGATTTCCATCCAAGACTCGCCACCACTTCATGTCCCATTGTCAAGTGGTCATGACCCAACATTCCCATTGGCATCACTGCCATTTCCCCAATTAATTTTTTCTGGAATGACCCTGGTGATCTATATGAAAGCACATCAACCACAACACTGATCCACAACCTAATTTTTTTTCACATAACTCATGCTTTCCCCTATGATAATACATAAATACGACCAGCCTTCATCTTGAGACACATGACAATCCATCCCAATGGCATCGTGCCTTTCCAAAATGAGCCCCCATATGAACCTCCTAAAATCCTTTAAGTTCCTACACTTTATTGAAACTAAAAACTGAACCTGAATCTAATTCATGTGGATCGTACATCACCAGAGCTAGTACCATCACCCTCTCACTCATCTGACTATGCCTTCTGGTCCATCAACCTCATTGGACTCAAGAAATTCTCAAAATTCTCACCCAAAAAACCAACCATTCATACAAGAAATAAAAACCATGTAACCACCATCACCTCGGGCTTCACATCCATACAATATGTGTTTATCCATGTTTTGGTCACTATTGTCCCATTTTCTCCAAAACAATATTGGTTCCCACATCGACCACCATCAAGGTTGTAGGAAAAGGCTCCTAAAAACCTTTCCTCTCCCTAAAACCGACCTTACAACTAACCACAAGCACTCATATACCTTCTGAGAAAGAAACTAAGGAATAACTTTAAACTATTACCACACTAAAATGTACCAACCATGTATAAATTCTACATATAAAGAAACCACTCATGCTTTGCATCTTAAGTAACCTTCAACATTGGGCTAACCTTCCTTGAGGATACCCTTGATTTCCCAAATATTTTTACTCGTAACCACCGCTCAATTTACATTCCTAAAACCATTTACACTCCATCTTATAACTTTAGGAAAAACTCATTCTGGGAAACACTCTATGTGTTCCACTGATAAGGTCCAAAATTTCTATCTATGTCATACGCACCCAAAAGAACTAATAACCCAACCAAACTCTCTCACAGGTCATCATCAAAGAACAAACAGTACCATATCCCTAAGTTGTAGTCACATCAACAAAAGGCCATTGGATCCCTCTTTCTCTATTCTATACACATCAAACCTCAACTAACTTGCTGCTCACTGAGGCACTCCTACCCCAACTCCAAATCATGATACATGTAACACACCCTAGTGGACATTTACTCTATCCCTCATACCAAGAATACCCACACACATACATTGTCTCCAGGAGCCAAACACCCACTAGGTTTGAAAAAACAACTTACACGATCATATCCCTTAAGAGTTACCACATCTAAATTACTGTATAACAACTCATAACCCATGGTCATAGCCATATTGAGGACAAAACAAGCACATATCTTTTACCATAAAATGAAACCCAACAAAACCTCACAAGCCAAAACTAAGGTCTCAAACTATGTCACTCTCACTACCCAAACCACACATATAAAGGGTCCAACAACAACACTAGGGATACCCATTTCCAATATCACTACTAGTTGCATCATGTTCCATATCCTTTATTAATTAAACTTTACTAATTACAACCAAATGTTTCAAATTTTAAAACTTTATATTTTGAAAATCTCAAGGATTTACACTTTCAGAAACCTTTTTGTTAACCTAAATTTTCAAAAATCCAAGATTTATTAATATTAAAATTTCAAAGAAAATCCTTAATCAAAAATTTCAATGGAAAAAACAACAGTCAGAATTTACAACCTAGAAAAGTACACTTCTAGCATATGAATACTAAGGTACTATCAATCACAGAAAACATACGAATGACCTACCAATCCAATGTGCCTAAAATGATGCATTAACTCGTACACTCTCTCTTTATATACTAGTCCAAGATGTAAAACCTTGTAAAACAATAACATCATATCCAAGTGTGTAACTCTAGGTGGAAATAAAAATCAACCATAAAATCACAAAAACAAACACTAATTACCACCCCAGGAAACTTTGTTTCTACCTCGTATGCAAAAATATAGGCACCCAGTAATGACCTCACTACCAAGCCCCAATAAGATCCTAGTCTCATGTCTACCATTACCCTAAAAATAATTCGAAATACATTCTATGATACCACTTTGTAATGTCCCCAACCTGTGAGCCACATTCTGGTGCCCCGAACCGGGTCATCACATGAACTTAGGCATGACTCTCCATATGCCAGAGGCTACCAACTAGCAGTGTGGTTCTATAAAAAATTCCGGGAGACTACACCCATTTGTTAGAGTAATTCCACAATATAAATAATATCAAAAAATATAATAACTAGTTGGAAAAAATAAATGGAAATCATGAAACAATGTCGAAAAGTGGCTAAGAAACACATGATATAACAATATGATTAATACACTACATATCAAGAAGTCATTCAAACATAAACCAAAACTAAAACTACCATAAGAACCCAAACATGAACCTGAGTCCCAACCTGGTCCTGACCTCCCAAGATCCAACCATATGTCCCATGCACAACCAAACAACAGGTCCCTGACCTGAACTTGTATTAGAAAACATGTATCATATGCTTGGTATCCAAGTTCCATGGAGGCCAGAGCAAGGTGTGAGTACAACTAAGTATGCCACCACCCATTGTCTCTAAATCAACAACAAGTACGTAAAATATTGTATGCAAGGACACAAGTGCAATAAATAAATGGGGTGACTAGGAAATTATTTAAGTAATTATATAATATCTACTTTATCCTTTAAGTTCGCTAGAGTCAACCAATCAACAAAACTAAATTGGGTCACACAGGGAGTCTAAGATAAGGTACAAAGGGATTACACACACTTTTAACCACAAAAGGTGTTCACTAATCAAAAACTATCACATACCCATTAGTTAAAGATATTCACATGTTCATTCTCATCATTTTCCCCATGGGCTAGGCACTTAAATCATTTACACTACATCCTATTCCGTAAAATTACCATGCATAATTGAATATTTCAAATTACCTATCTCACTAGGGATAAAAATTTCCCAAATAAATACATCACACATACCTTGGAGACTCATTCTAGGTAGTCTCATCAAATGAAACTGTTAGGGGAATAGTGCCTCAGTCACCTTCCTTAATTCTTCCACTATAAGGGTGGGGTTTAGAGCCTCAGTCTAACCCAGCCTATTGGCATAGATCCTCAAGTCCAATAACCCACAACTAACAATCCATGTGCACATGATTCTTTATCCATTTACCACATATATCATATCATAAACCATTATCAAACAATACACATAACATTAAAAATTCAAATTTCATCCAACACATAAATCATCTCCATGCCTTAGCCCATTAACACATTTATCATTTACATTTCATATCCTATTAACCCACTTTCCTTATACCAAACACTCATTTATTCCATGTTATCAATTGTACACAATTTACATTAATATCATTTAAAACCCATTTCACATTTACTAACACAACCATAACTATTAAACACATATATCATTATGCCTGACACCCCCTTATGATATGTCATAAACTATACACATTCATCATTTAGTTCACTTAATAACCATGTAAACATGTTGACATAATCATCATGGGTTCTATCTTAATAACCCATAGATAAATTCAATGACTATGGTCCCAACAGACCTTTAAAACCCCATCATGGTATAAAATACAATTCAAAATACTTATTGAAAAACATATTTAATCCACCCTTTAAAACACAGGTCTTACTCTTTGAAAACTAAAACATTCCCTAAGGCTTTTGTTTCCATTTCAACCATCCAAAATAACCATTAAACCATTTTCACAAAAAAATGGAACCTTTCCCTCATTTCAAACATCATTTGAAATCACTTTTAAGAAAATACCTATTTGAATTACATTGAGGTCAACTACTCTTTTAAAAACATTACTCACTTTAAAACATCATTTTTCCTTCAGTAAATATAAAATCGGATCAAAGACCCAAAACACACCATTCAAGTCATTGAAAAACCACCAAGGTATTTAAAAAAGACAACTAATAATCATTTTAATTACCCCATTCACCCTAACCACATAAAAAATTACACACATACTACCCATTCTCCCTCAAAATTTTCCCTATCTCAATGTTTACCAATTTTATTATCCAATTACAAGGGTCTGGCTTATCCCATGGGTAGCCCTAGGTTCAGTCACACACAACAACCAACCTAATGGGGTCTGTGAAGGGTGTATCACCTCAATATATGTCCCAAAACACTTTATATAATCAAATAAAAAGAGATAAAACAAGGAAACACATTTTCACAACCACATACACATATAAAACATCAATACTATAGGAAAAAGATTAAAGACCACCTAACGCATAATCAAAGATGATTAATATACCCAAACACATCTCTTGATTTGAACTCAAACATATTCTAAATCCTCAATTTTGAATCATCTAGGAAACTAAGGATTTTGATGATTTATAAGAAGATAAGAGAATATACAAGCCCTAATCCAGAAAATAGAGCAAAGAGGAGAGTTAGACTCACTCGGATCTTCAATTCTCACCCAAATGCACTCCAAGTGCCTAATAATCGAAGGTGAGTTACCTATTGGAATTATTGGAGGGTTTGGTTCATCAACCAAGCTATAGGGGGTCAAATGGTGTGAAAACATAGGGAATAAAGAAATAGGATTGGGAGGGGAAATGGTAAAAACCCCACTTTGTAATGGCCACACAGTTTGGCCGCACAGTTAGCCAAACCATGTGCCAGCCATGTGGATCCCTTTGTCTAAGAGGGTCTAACCCACATGGTTTTCTAGGATCACCCACATGGTTTAGAAAACCATATGGTAATTTTGTACTATCCTCTATCCAAAAGGGTCCCCAAGCCGCATGGTTTCCTGGTCCAAGAGCATGGTTTTCTCTAACCATGCATCAATCGTGCGTTGCACACTGTTGGGTCTCTTTTCCCCTCCTTTCATCTCTCATTCCCTCAAGATACACCCAAAACGTCCTATACAACCAAGAATCACTTAAATGGCCAAAACAAAAGAATTTTAACCAAAATTTCAACGATTATTTACATTCACAAAAGATCATAATCTTATAACTAAAATAAGAATCGAGTTGGCTCACAGTTTTATAAAATAGTTTTACAAAATACCAAAGTAATTGAAACAGTTTCATATATATCATATATTATAGAAGATAACATATCAAATGAATTTATCAAAAACATTTTTTTTATAAATAGCGGCTAGAAAATATTTTAAACCCACTTGGAATCTATAGTTCTAGTTCACACACACACACACCCATGCTTGTTGAATAACATTCCCAATACTCATGAGTTTAAACACATCCTTCACCCATCCATCACTCGGTGATATACCTTCTCATGCCTTCAATATAGAACCAATATCCAAGTCTATACATACAAGGCCCTATATAATTAAAATATTAACACATTCCACATCCATGATTTTTCCCAATTTTCACACCCAAATCCCATTATTATTTTAAGGGAAACCTTTAAATAATTTTATCAAAAATGTTGTGGGAATCACCCATAAACCAAGATTTCATGATCAACCAACAAGGGAAATTTTCAATAGAGAATCCGCCTAAGTTTAAATAAAAGTGAATTTATTTAGAAATAATGGATCCTTCACATTCCATAGAATGTGGAAAGATGTAAAAACCTCCTACCTCGAAAATATACAACTTGAAGATTATTCACACAATCTCATAGACATAGAATCTTTCTTCCGTTTCTCTGTTTCCAATTTTCAAAGCTCTAAGAAGCATCTAAAACAAAGTTAAGAAGTATAATATCATCATAGGATGGAAGGAAGGTAACTCACCTATGATCACAAAAAAAATCTCCTAAACCCAAGGATAAAATTCACTGAAAAGGGGTTGAAATACCTATAATGTACTCACATAGATCTCTTAAGAACTGAGAGAAAAGGTGGAAAATTATGGGGTTTTAGGGGGTTTTAGGAATTTATAATTAATCTATAATAAAGAAGATCATGTCATAATACCCTGTATTACCCCAAAAACATACTGATGTGGAGCAAATTACATGGTACAAGGAAGAATAATAAACCATAAGGGGTGATAAAACCCACATCCAAGAAATATGGTAAGGTACATGCCATATATTCTATCTACCAGGAAAAGATACCATGACACAAGGAAACCACTTCACTAAAAATTCAAATATGAAGAAGAAGAAAACCCTTTAGCTAAGATCCATGGTGTAGTGACCTCAAAATTGATATTACCACATAAATTTCTCCCTATGGGTCTCTATTACATAGGTAATACGTCCCATTAAAGAACTTATTCATAAGGTTTATCCATAGTTAATCTTAATGGAAATTGTATAGGTACCTCAAGATCATCAGAACCCCCATAACTCTATAAAAATATCATATAGGACTCTACATCATATACTAATTACCATAGTGTAAACCACCAACTCTCCATAACCACTAAAACCCCCTATCCAAGAATCTATGCCACATTGCTCTACCTAATGCCACAAAGACCAGCTCCATGGTGTAGTGAACACTACCACGCCACAAAAAAACTTCTCCAAATAGAAACTCATACTATTAACCATCATAAATGCTTCAAAAAAATATCCAAACTATCCAAAAACTTCTCAAGAGTTATCCCAATGTTTATATAGCTTAATATATAGAATATAAAAGAGTGTTACCTAAAACCATGGGTGTTACCATAACAAATTTTATTACTTACCCAAGTTTTAATGTCCCAAATAATACTTAATTATTATTTTTTAGATTATTTATACCATGAATAACATCACGATCTATATTTCCTATCATCATCAAGATTTCCTAATGAACCAAACCTCGCTCTATTGGTAGGTATCACTAGTTCATTCTTATTCCCCTATGATAGATACCCTCACACATGTATCTATTTTCTATCGAGGAAACTAAGCTAATTATTCCTATTCCCAAAACCAAGTGCCTATAACCACAAGTTAGTTTTTTTTACACACCACTCTTAACAAGCACTAAGAAATTATAATTCTACTAAAACATGAGAACAAACATAATCCTATATCATCCAAATACTAACAATCATAAGAACTTCCAATAACAAAAAAATAGGATCAAATTACCAAACACACCCAAACAAATCAAGGAACCCATATTCTCACCTATACATGACCCTTCTACTTTAACCTTCTATAGCCTCACTTAATATTTCCAAAGAGTAACAAAATTATAGGATTTTCATGAAACACTTAAAAGGATTACTCAATTTTTATAAACTATCAAATAAAACTCACAACACAAAATGCTAACCAAACTCAAAATTAATCACTACACAACCTAACTCTAGATAGTTCATAAATCATAATTCATATGAAGTGAACATATCCAAGTCCACCACTAGATCATGAATCATGGTATATTTTGGATTTAAAATAACCATCATACCAAATTCTGAATAGAACATTACTTTGTATCCCTTTATCCAACCTCCTCCCTTTTCTAACAAGGGACTCCATCCCTGATATCTCCTCCTATTATGGGGTTAAATACACTCAATTTTCTAAAACACTATCATTTTGGTTACTATTTCATGAGTTTAACCTCACAAAATTTATTTCTAGAAACCCAGCAATATCAGTTAAAAGTGATAGATTTTGAGTCTTAAAAACTAATGGATTAACAACACACACTTTCTCTGGAAAATCCATGATCATAATCACTAGACAACAATAAGTACCAAGTCCCAAGGCACAAAAATCTTGTCTACAGAACCAAACTAAAATTCTATAGTAGTCCCAAACTACTAACATGCACACTCTAAGGATATGCAGTTCTAAACCATGTTCCACTATCAAAGGTTCCAAAAAACCTTATCATCATCCAAGTCTACCTTCACCATGACCTTCTCGTAGACCCATCATCAACCAAAGAGAATTACCCATATGAAGATCCCATGTAGATCAAGCATAAGTACCTGAGGGTCTCATAACCTAGGCCATGAACTACTAAATTACTATCAATACCTCACCAATTCACTTACAACTCAAGGAAAGGAGCAAAAAATATTTTTACACCTCCTAGGGATTTTGAAGACTGGTCATTCCACTAATCAGTACACAACTAGTGGTTGTAAAATGAAACAATAATCCTTATGCTACAATTATTTTGGATCCCACACCTAGATCCACATCTCAATGGTCTAGGGTGAAATTAGACATAAACCCATCTAAACTGCAAGTCTTTACCTAAAAAAACACACCACTAACTCAACCACTAAATGGTTTTTCATTTAACATAAGGTTCACATAGGCATATGCATCTCATATCCTCACACTACTCACTTTATAGAGAGTCACATAGTCATCACATGACACATGAAAATTCAATCCATACATTTTTATTTTCACCGTGAAATCTATAAAAAAAATATAAGGCATGATCTTCATCTAAAATTTACATAAAACACAAAAAAAAGGAATTAAAGAGGTTATTCATATTAACAAAACCCATTTGTAAAAGTTTCAAGAGGCCCTGTCAAAATCTTAGCTCAATGATCCATTTAAACCCTCTGAAAATCTCATTTCAACTAAATTAATTGTGAAACACTTTTAAAATCATTTGAAAACCATTAAAACTCAAATACCCCTTTTCTAAAAAACATTTATAAAACCCAACCATTTTTTATATTTAAAAAAATCATAAAAATCAACCATGAAAAAAATGAAGGGAGAAAAGAAACGGCCATTTAACCATTTTATATCGAGTGAATTCCACCATTTTTCAAAAAAATTATAATGATCAAACACAAAAAAAATACAAAATAAGAATAAATAAAATATAAATTTCCACCCACACATGGATCAAGTATATATTATCAACATCTATATGTTAGTATCAATCACATATATAACAGTTCATAACATGCTCAGGTTATCAAACACAAGAAAAAAGTACACGACATATGAACATGCATGCCTATCCATGTCGTATGAACTTACCCAATATTTCTAATTGGGCCAAGAGAAAATACCAAAAATATTAAACACTAAAATAATGTGCATCACTCAAGGTGAAATCAATCAAAAATAAAAAAAATAGAAATAACATCAATCCCACATATGACTGTAGAATTTCCTAGTAGGTTGGTTAGATACTCCTGGGCATGAGTTCCATACCAAGTCCTGGAAACATCCAATATCATGTATACCTTTCCCAAATAGACAGTCAAAAGAAAACCACCTTTGATACCATTTTGTAACACCCAAACCATAAACATCAAGTTCAAGTTAAGGTGTCACATGACCTCATGTGCACCTACCCATATGCTAGAGGCAACCAAATAGTGGAAGGGGCCTAAGAGGCACCAAGGGGAGACTATTCCATATTTAATAGAAAATAATTAGAGTATAAAATATATGAAACAATAATCAAAATAACTACAGAATACAAATTCAGAAGTGACAAAAGTGATAACATCACATTCTATAACATATGGAACATAATTCCCAATACATAATCAAGGAGATCCCCACATGTGGTAGATATATATATATATATATATATGTGTGAACATAAGGAAAAATAAATAAGAATAATCTCCATAAATTATCCCAAAGTCTGTACCAAGATCACCTCAACTAAGATGCTCCTCCTGTACAACTTCCCTACGTAGGGAAACTTCCCTCATATGAAATCTAGGTCAAATATTCTGCACAAGCACCAAGATTCCCATGTAGTTTGTGAGCGTAAAACCAAGATATATATCATCAATGTGTACCTAACATAATTTTATCATATATAGAAGTATATACCATCATAATAAAGTAACTACATAAATAAACAATCAAGTTCCAAGCCATCATGGACCAACCAAACTTCCATGAACCCCTACCTCTACCTATTTTGGAACCAAGCTAGAATGAAGTAAGAATTAATAGTTTCGTGTATTTGAAAATTCCAAATAATCTATATGTATGATTAAAAAATTCACTCAACTATCTAATTTCATGCTCCAACTTTAATGAACAATTACATGTCTGCCATAAAATAAAATTCATGATGTCTACATGTTGACCAAATTCTTAGCTTTTGGGAAATCCATTATACCACATATTGATGCAATATAAGAATTTGGGGAAATAAAAATTCACATATGTCAACACAATATGATCTATAGGGTAATACACATTCACACATGTCTACCCAAAATCAGGCTATGGGGAAAACCACATCACCACATGTCATATCTAAAGGTGAAATCACAACCTTCCAACCACAACAGTAGCACTCCTCCTATAATGGGCCAAATAGTTGATATATACTAATGTGGTACCATCAAACTAGCCAAAAATAAACCATGCATGAATCCATACACAATCCATGGTATATAAATTAATAATCATGTCATATTAAGAAAGGTTTCATGGGTCACACACTACCACATGTGAATCATATCAATCAGGGGTCTCATGGGCTACACACGTACCAATATTAATATCACAAATAAAAAATGGTCTCCCAAGATACAAATAAACCCATATTCATATCATAACAAGAAAGGGTATCAAGTTCCCTAAACAGAGTGATGTGTGAATCATATCAAGTAGGGGTATCAGGGTCTACACATGTACCCATATGAAAATCATAACATACAAATTCATACAAAGTTCCTGAATGGTAATAATTTTGTACCACAAGAGTATCGATTCGCAATGCCAATAATTTCTACCATGATCAAGACCATGCACCAATGATCCCCAGAACCAATCCAAATTCATTTAATGAGGTATTCAAGAATAAATATCCAAGAATATTTACATGATAAGATATATACTTCTTTTATAATTACTTATTGTGAACCAACATCACCAATGTTTCTAGATCTAATCAATATAGAGAAACTGAACCTCAATATATCTATGATCTAATCACTAAATGATCTAATAATTCTCCATTATATAATGTATGGATCTATAGATCTATACATGAAATCCTATATCTATGATTCAACCAAAGAGGAATATGATGTTTTGGTTTGAGTGGCTTAAACTTTCCAAAGATGAGTCACTGAGTTGATCCAATACTCAAGAATAGAGGAGTTAGGAAGAAGAGATTTGAATCCATCTTAGAGGGGTCCTTCGGTTTTTTATAGTCGAATAAGGGTTGATAGAGGTGAAATACATGTTCTCTCATCAAATCTCATAACTTACCAAGAAAATAAAGTCATAAATTATTCCATTTAAAAAAATTAAACAATTATTACCATGGAATGGTGATTCACTCAGTGGCCATGGTTTCTTTGATCACACCACGCATAGGAGATCCATCATTGTGACACTCCACACTATAGAAAAAAAACATTCAGATATTTGAGACCCACTGCACCTTCCTTGTAGGCATGGTGAGTATATTCTAACTATGGTACACAGGGATACTACCATTGCCTCTTGATTGAGACCACACACATATAGTGGGGATTTTTTTATCCCCATTTCACAAAGGTATATTCTAGGAAAAACATGGCTTCTTGAATGACATGTTCCTACCCATGATACACCAAAAAATACCCAATTTCCACCCCAAGCTGCCAAGAACCATCCAACACATCCTAATTCCCATTCTTTAATACATGTAATACATCTCCAAATAAGGGTAAAATCCATTAATGATATTCCAAAACTAGAAAAAATCATACCTTGAAATGTGGACATTACCGAAAAAGATCTCATGCTATGAAAGTTTGAGAGATCTCAAAATGTAACGGGCAAGTTGATGAAGGTTGTAGAATTAAAAATTTTAGGGAACTATTTTTACTTAATGGTTCTAGAATAATTAAATGCCTATTAGGGGAAATACATAGGTACATAGGTAATATTTAGAATAAAATGTATTTTTATATATGGATAGATGGATTTTTTTGATTCCTAGAAAACTATTTTCATGTGGGATGTTATTGGGTTAGACAATTTTGAAACCATTTTATTTTAATGTATCAGTATATTATAAAAGGAAAAATTATGAAATTACTGAACTAAACTAAATTATTGAGGGCATGGTACAAATTCTAAAAGATTTGAATAGGGGGAAAGTGAAATAATATACAATGATTGATTCATCCTGATGATGGGAGTATGGAAGAAGAATTTATATTAAATAAATATTATTGATTCATTGTAATAACTAGAAATTTTCAAAGTCTATGTCAAATTAAATAAAGGGTTTTGTTAAAGTAAATTTAGGTGATCTAGATGCATGTTCTATTCACTGTATGATTCAATTATTGTAGTAGAATTTAGTCTATGTAAATAATTTAAGTAGAGATCATCTTCAAACTTCAAAAGGTGGTGTTACCTATTTCACTAGCTATGACCTACAATAAATATTAAGGTGGTGTCACTTGTATTAATAGAATTTAATTTTATAATATTTTTTTCTAATAGTAAGAAATGTTTTATATCGTTTCCCCCATGGAGTTGGACAAAGTCTGAACCACATAAATTATATTTGTTTTCATTTTATTTATTCTTATATCATTGAATTTTAGAACCTCTTGTATGAAGTACGTTGGTCTTATAGTGTGTGTTTGGGGTGATTATTCTTCTTAGCTCAGAGATATATTTTTTCACAAGTTCATTAAGATTTGGTTGTTCCATAACCTTGTTAAGTGCTTAATGATTCTGGAAGGTGATTCAGTGTTGGAAAGTTTTGGACCTAACATTTATGCTACATCCAGAACATCCACATCCATTCAGGATTAAATCCACCTACTAGAATATATTCTAGATGGTGTTTTGTCCTTATATTTTTTTGACTATTTGGTAGTATATATAGTTAAACTAGTGAGTTTGGGGATCTGGGTCATATAAAAAAATATCTAGGGAGTCTTTTAATTGACACATGATATATCTTGTACCAGTAGACACCTCTTGAATGAATCCTTCTTTTAATTATATGTTTTCACTTCCAAGATCATATATAAATTCAACCAATATTATAGAAGACTTTTATCTATTATGGTGATTTAAACAGTTGTTTGAATTAAGTGTTCATATAGAGGGAAGAAATATGATATTTTGAATCTTTAGTGATTCATTGATAAAACTTTCACTAGATCTATCAAATACATCATGTACTTCTAAACTTCTCCCAACTCAAAATACATAATTAGGTCATCAATGTGAGAAGTTGAAACTTCATTGGGGAAAGTGTTTGAAGATAAATTAAATTTATATAGAGACTTTAATAATGTGTTTCTTAAGTTAGTAAAAATAATGGAAATAAAATAAAACTTTTGAAAAAAAAAAAGAAAAAAACTAGCGGGATTTTTTTTTTCAAAAAGTAGGAATTTTCACCCAGCTGCATTCTTCTAGGTTTGAATTCAACCAAACATTTATAAGATACATGTTTATCCATGGATCCAAATATTTAAAAAATCTATGTTCATGATAAATGGGAAATATAGTGGTTCCTAGACTCATTGAAAGTATAGAACTCAGTATATATAGACTAATGTGAAAAGAGATATTAGTCTTCAGGATACTACCAAGTCTTTGGTGAACATAATAAATGGTTGTACCACTATATTTATATAGGGATACTTCACTAATCTATGTCCCACATCATTTTTGTTCTCATTAGTATCATGTATACACCTAGAATTATCTCTGGCACACACACTCTTCCTCCATTCTAGGCATGTGTTCTTCCTTAAGTCACGTGTGCACCATCAAATATCAAACTCCATCAAAAGGAATGAATATTTTTAAAGGGGAGAGGAAATTATAGGCACTTTGACTCATGTCATCACCCAACCTCATGTATTGAATTACCTCATATGGATCCCATCCTCCTACTTCACCTACATCAAGCATCTCACACCAGCAATGGTGCTTGTGCACCTGGTTGTTGTATATATGCTTAATTAATGGTTACCACATATCCAACACCCTTCCAATTTCACGAATCCTATTCAAAAACTCCCAAAAGAGTAATTAAAGCAGTTATAAGAAAATTCCATGATATATTTGGCTACAATACTGTTATTTTCCTATAAAAATCTCTTAGGCATCCCATCTTGACATAGAGAGATAAAGTGAAACCTGGATGAGAAAAGACACTTGCTACACCAAAAGTCAAATTTAAGAGTAACATGAGCTCACAATCATGTTCCCAATCCTCCCAATTCTCCCTTAGGTGACTTTTTAAGTCAAAAAATACAAAACGAGCTGAGAAATAGTGGTATTTTTTCCATTTTAAGGTTTTGATACCCAAAAAAAATATGAATTACCACTTCACCCATACCCCATATTGGATAAGGTGAAAGAACACTCCAAGAAGATCCATCAGAGAAATAAGGGCACCAATTACCCCACCTCTCCAAATACCCATAGTATGGAACCAATTCTCCATCATAGACACTCTCTAGGGTGACATCATACCCAAGCCTTCTATTTATGTTCGTTCTTAGATATACAACTCATGGAACCCAAGAATTCTCTAAAATTAATACTATAACAAGGTTACTTCCCATAAAAACTAGGTCACTTCAAATTGAAACTTCACCCATGCCTCTTCAAAATAAAATTTCACATAGAATTCAAGGATTCACCTAGTTTCCCTAATTGTTCAAGTCACTACACTTGGATAACTTAAACCCTTTCACACTAATGAAACAAAAAACCTTACTAACACTCTCATGCATAATTCAAATCCCATTATATATATTACACTTACATGACCACATGATATACATGATTGGTTCATTTTTCACATTTTTATACCCTCTTTCGATCATTTATTCCCTTGATAATGGATTAAAAATTTGTTATTATACTTTAAAAAAGGATTTGGGGGTATAATAAATAATTCATCCCTTTAATAATAAGGACTCTTCTTGTTGAGGAACCAATGGTATATCTTCTATTTCAATACACTAAACATGGAAAATTGAAACTAATTTTCATATCTCTCAAGAATCCACTCAACCTCCTTTTTCTAACCAATAACTAGGGAAAAAATGTCCCTTCTACATTGTGTAAGCTCCAACCTACCTTCACCTAACTCATTAGTCTTTTCAAACCAAAAATGGCCACCCATACATAAGTCCCATATAAAACCATTTCTAGGTACCTTCCACTAAATAGTCCACTATGAATGTCTTTAAACTAATTCGAATAATTCCAAGACATATGACATTAAGATATGTGGAACCATTGGTCTTGGACACATGAACTTAAAAGGAAAATCATTATTAATGGATGAAAAACCTTAAAATTCATCACATCGTCCATACCATATAACCTTAAAAGGTACTAAATTACCCTTTAGATTGAACCTAACTATGTGAGTTCTAATTTACTTCAAAGGGATATGTGGGAAAACATTTTCATGGGTCTAACCCCAACTATATAACAAATTCTACCACCCTGTATGGTGATAAATTTAAAAGTACCCAGATATATGACTTTACACTAAATTATAACATGATGGTTTTATAAGGATCAAACAACAATTATTCAATTTAATGGAAGATATTAGAAACCAAAAATCCCAAGAACTCCATGCATTGAAGTTGAAACCATGTAAATATAAATACAAAATTTATCTAAATTTCATTATAGATTGTTGTTGTGGTTATCTTTAAACTATAATTTTTGAAGATCACTAGAAACTACTAAAAAACTCTTCCCTATATGGTATATCCAAGGGTTGAACTAAATCACCCAACTCCCAGGTGGGATTTTCCTTACATCTATTTTATTCTAGTACCTTAGGTAGCAAAGTATTGAATAGAAGAGGTATTTGGGAGAATTGGTAGAAATATTAGGTAATCTAAAACACCATTATCATAGTAGAAACTTATTGATATAGGCATTGGGGATCTACCCAAGCATTTATACATTTATTTTTATGTTAAAAAATATATAAATAAATGGAATGTGGTTACATAACCATGTAACCCTCAACCATTTTATTCTCATTATGTTTCATATTATAAACCGTTTAATGATAACTTTTGTGGATGGGAGATTTAAATTTTAATTATTAAAATTAAACTTCCATCAACAATTATAGGGTGTAATTTGAATCATATAATATGATTCACTATTTCCTATGATTTGTTTATTTCATAAACTATGACTAGAAAAGGATCAAATTCCTTACGATACACCCATAGAGAACTATAAGATATATCTAGGTACACATAAAATATGTATGGATTTAGGGAATATCTTATTTGATATGTCATTTTTCACTATAGCCTGATAAAATTTATATAATTTAATCTTACATTGTGGCATATACAATAAATTTTGAAACCATATCCAAAAAAATGATATATATTCCAAAAAAATTAATATCTATCATAAAATCCATTATGTAATACATCATTAGAAAGGCCTTGTAATTATCCATCCAGAATAATTTTTGGATAAACTCTAAATCACCATTTTGAGTATCTCTCCATGTTTTTTAAAACTCAATACCCATTCATTCAACCACAAAATGTGACCTCATTGGACTTTATAGTAATGAAAAAATGAATTTAAATTTTTTAAATATAAGTAAAGAGTGGAATCTAACAAAAAATTAATGATAATGTATAAATGGATTTGGTAAGATATCCATAAAATAAATATATCTCTATTGTAACATCCCAGATCTATAAGACACTCAACTGGTTCCCCATACTCGTTTGGTCACATGGCCTCAAGCGCATTTCCCCAAATGCTAGAGACTTCAGACTCGCAGTGAGTACCAAGGCTGTGGTAGTGGGGAAAATATGCCCTCATTGGTAGGGTGTAACAAAGTGGAATAAATAATAACAATAGTGGAAGTAGTAAACAACATGCAACTCAAGTAAACAACTGAAGACTGAAAGAAAAAGATATCCAGAAGGAATATAATATCAAAATGATACATCATGTCACATGTTCTAAGAAAACAGTGAAAACTGGATACTCTACAGTCAAGTATAATACAATATTAAATTATGGTAAAACAAAATAAAACTCAACAGTATCACAAGCCTTGGCTTGGTCCCATGCTCTTTCGCTCCTAAGAAGCAATCAAGTACCTATAAAAGGTCCCTTACCCTTATTGACACATATAGAAATATAGTCTGTATGGGCACAAAAACATGACCCAAAAAGGATGTGAGAAATAAATCTCAGTAGGAAACCACCTATGGTCGGTTCCAATATGTCTGTGAGTGTATACAGTAGTACTGTACAAAAGAAATTTAATAAACTAGGAAGTAGTAAAAATTAAACAATCCTACAAGTTTTGACATTCATTTACATTCATTTCATGTTCCTTAATCAATTCAAATCCATCAAATTATATAAGTGTCGGCGTCATACCTAATCTGTTAATCCCTAATATAAAGTGAGCACAACAGATACCTCAACAGGAAATCTAAACAATAATAATTAAAGACTAAATCCATGCTTTTTCTTTGGCTTCACAGACATGTCATAAGTCATTCCATTTCAATATGTATTAGTGCCAAGCCTGATGTATAAGCATCTCAACATATTTAAAATTAGGGACAAGCCCAGTGTATCATTATTTCAGCATGTGTCAAGGTAAAACCTGGTGTATAGGCATTTCATCATGTTTTAGGGACAAGCATGCTTTATAATAATTTCGGCATGTTTCAAGGCCAATCTCGTTGTATAAGAATTTCGTCATAGTAAACAACACATGTAAATTACACTATTACATGGTCAACAAAAAAAATATCATGTGGGAAATTAACATAATAAACAATACATTTAATCTACACTATTACATCGTTTTCAATAATCAACTCACGTAGGGAAATTTAATTTATCAAGTAACACATGAAAATTAAATAATGGTATGGCTTTAACATGTAATAACTCATGTGGGAAAATTTATATAACAAGACTAACATGTGAATTAAACTATAACAAAACATTAATAACTTATTCACCTAGAAACATTTAATTAAACAAATTCATTTTAAATAACCCTTCAAATGGAAATGAAGGCATGCCCATTGGTATCTGAGGACAAATGGATAAACAATGTTCATCCGAGGGAAAACGCACCCACAAGGTGGCTCTGAATCAAACCAAATAAGTTCAAATATTCTTCAATTAATTTATTCAATCACCTAATATCAATAGGTGTTAACACAGTTTAAATTATCACCCAAGAGACACACTAAACATGGTCACTCGGCACTATGGTGCATATAAAAAACCCAACATTTAAAGAAAGGCCTAAGACCACCTACCTAGTCATCTTGTGACTCTCCTCGTCCGGTGTCATCTTTTAGTTTAAGATATAATGAATAAGATCTACAAAAAAAAGGATAAAATCTCAACCTTAAATAACTCAGTAATGAGATGGAATCTAAAGTAACAGATCAATATTAATTGAGATCTTACTGATTGGGTTCCAACTCTTCTGATGGTGATTGAATCAGACTCCATACGAATATTTGGGAGGATATTGAAGGTTCGGCACTACTGTTAATGAAACCCCGCAATCCCCTTCTATCCAAAATGTTATAGGAGGGCTACTGCCTGTTTTTAATCAAAAACGTTAAATACACAGAATGTAAGTCCATATACATGGCATGTACATCATTTTACTATTCATTTAGTGGTCGTTTTCCTCCGACTTACATTCCAAGACCTTCTGACATGACTATACAGCATGTACTAAGAAGTTCAAAGAATGTGGTTGGTTTTTCCTCTCTTTCTTACTGACATACCTACAAACCATGTATTCCCATCAAACATGGACAAACTACATGACTTTTATTTAGGATTACATTGTATGTAACCCTAAATCATCCTGTGGGACCAGTATGATTCTAGTACTTGTCTAGTTTTCCCTTGTTTTCTCAAAAACAACTCAAAGGAAGAAGAATAAAAGAAAACCATACCCCCAAGTAAGAAATAGTTTCTTAAAAACTTCCCCCTTGAAACAATTCATCCCTAAATTTACCTTCCAAGGGTGGTGAAGAAATATCTGAGTATAAATCTGGCCACTGAGCACTTACATCAGCATCCCTCTCCCAAGTCTCTTCTTATACTTGGTCATGATTTCATAACACCCATACAAGAGGAATTGCCCGGATTCGAAGAACCTTTATGCTCCTTTCAACTATATGAATCATATTCTCCTCAAATAATACATCAACCTAAAGCTCAACCTCCTCGGGCTGAAAAATGTGACATGGGTCTGGGTGATAGTGGCATAGCTGAGATACAAGGAAGACATCATTCGTGTCTCGGTACCTCTGAGGTAACTATAACCGATAGTCAACCAGCCTAACTCTCTCGATAATCTTGAACAGACTGACATATCTCAGTGAAAGCTTACACTATCTTTTGATCCTCTTGTGTCCCAATCTTGGTGTGACACATAGGAAAACTCGATCCCCAACCTCAAACTGCAATGATCGTCTATGGAGATCTGTATATGATTTCAAACGAGACTACGCACTAGCCATCTACTTCTAAATCAACTAAACTTACTCATTGGTCTCTTGGATAGGACAAGGTCTCAGTATAGCTGCCTCTCCTACCTCCAGCCAAGACAGGAGTGATCGACATGGCCTCCCGTACAAATCCTCATATGAATCCATCTGAATAGTATCCTAGATCTATTATTATAGGAAAACTCAAAAAGTGGTATATGATTATCCCAAGATCCCCCAAATTCTAGGAAACAAGCACACAACATTTCCTCTAGAACCTGTATCATATGCTTTGACTATCCATCATTCTTAGGATGGTTTGTTGTGCTCAGACGAACATGTATACCCAGTGCCCTCTGAAAACTCTTCCAGAAAATAGACGTAAAGCGGGCATCCCTATCTAAAACAATAGAATGAGGGAACCCCTGAAGTCATACCACCTCTTAGATATACATATTTCTGATCCCATAAACACTGAAGGTCTCCTTGATCAGTAAGAAATGAGTGACCATCATAATCCTATCAACTACAACCCACAAAATATCATTGCCTCTAGGAGACCTCAGTAACCCCATCATGAAATACATCGTGACATCATCCCATTTCCACATAGAAATGGTTAGCTGCTATAAAATCACATCCAGACACTAATGTTTCTCCTTCACTTGCTGATAGGTGGAACACCTCATAATAAAACCAGCTACTTCTCACTTCATACTCAGCCACCAGTATTGACAGTGAAAGTCACAGTACATCTTTGTGACTCCAGAATTCATTTCCCAGATTAAGTGATAAAATCATGCATCATATCCTTTCATATATCCCATGGAACCCACACACATGCATGGATACACAAAAACTCATCCTCTCTTATCATCCATCCATTAGGGGTTCCTCACCTTCCATAGAATCCCATAGAATTAGGCCTTCAGAATCAGATAGATTCCTCATCCTCACTCTTTCTAGGAGGGTCTAAATCATAGATAAAGATGAAATGTAATTCTATCCCTAACTATCATGCACCTCTAAATGCATCTCAGAGAAAAAAATCCATAAGCTGCCACTCACCACGGGACTCATGCACTGCCTGCGTCTGAGTCCTCATTCTTAGTGCAGTAGCCCCTACATTACCTTTCCTGGGTGTATAGGCAATCTCAAAGTCAAACGACTGAAGGTATTCCACCCACCTTCGATGTCTCAGATTAAAATCATGCTGAGTAAAGATTTTTTTGAGACTTTTGTGGTCCATGTACACCATAAAATGATCTACCAATATATAATGTCTCCAATAGTGAAAAGCATGAACAATTGCAGCTAACTCGAGATCATGCGTCAGGTAATTCCTCTCATTGGCCTCAACTGTCAAGACCCATATGCAACAACTTGATCCCCCAACATAAGAACTTCTCCCAGACCAATACCTAATGCATCACAGTACACAGTGTAACTCTTTCCCGGATCTGGGAATATTAGTATTGGTTCTGAATTTAAACACCCTTTTAGCTCCTGAACAGTTGTCTATCAAGAATCTTACCACACAAACTTCACACTCTTCTTAGTCAATCCTTTCAGTAGCACTGCCAAGTGTGAGAAGTCCAGTATAAGATGCATTTAGTAACCATCTATCCCCAAGAAACTCCTTATCCTAAAAACATTATTGGGTTGTTCCCAGGAAACTACAGCCTTCACCATATCTGGTCCCACTGATACTCATGTATCTAAGATGGTATAACTCAGTAAGTAAATCTAATCCATCTAGAAGTATAATTTTGTGATCATATCATACAACTAATTCTATCTCAGTGTATTCCAAATTATCTCACGGTTTTTGGAATGGTTATATAGATTTTGAGAATACACCAAGATATCATCCATAAAAACCACCACAAAAGATTTAGGTAAGGATGGATCACTCTGTTAATCAGTGTCCTGAAAACTATTGGCGTGTTTGTGAGGCTGATAGATCTAATATTTACAATATTTTTAATGTTTATTTAAATGATTTAAACCTGAAAAAATTAACAATTTGATCTTATTTGTAACAATTTTGGATTTAGAGTGGGTTTTGGGATAAAAAGTTTAAATTGCATAATTCTGGATTTTTAACGGATTTTTATCACAGGGCTATTTTGGTCATTTATCATAAAATACATTTCTAAATTTTTTTATTATAATTTTTTTATAATCCTTATTCTATTTAAATCATCTTTTTCTTCAGGACCAGGAAATGATTCATGCATCTTGATTCCCAAAAAAATCAATGAAGTTGACAATTTTTTCTGGGCGGACTGCATGGACTCCACCATAGTAATGGAATCCAATGTCGGCCTAAACACCTCCAAATGATTTTATTCCACCTGGATATGAAATAGGAATCCCAAAATCGTCTCCACAATGAATTTCAAGCCTTTTGGAATCCTTTATGATTTCCTTTTAGGGATATCTCTTTGAAGGAAGCTTCCAGGAAGCTTCATCCAGAGAAAGCGATTTTCAATAGAAAAATCATAACTCCTTCAATACGCGTGAAATTAATCTGAAATTTGGAAGGTGGATAGAAAACATATTTATGCACAATATTTATGAAGCGGTCCACGAGTTAATCGGCCAATTAATGGGTCAGAAACGCAACAACCCTTTGATGATGAAATCTGCCTATCAAAGGGGAGGAGCTCCTACCTCCAAATCATATTCCATTTTTCACCACACCATCCTTCACAAAGGGAGTTGGATTGAGAGAGCGAAGTGGAAGGTGTATATTTTGATCCTTAAGAAGATGAAATCCTTTGAATATTAAATAGAGAAGATGAAGGCTTCTCAAGTGATGGAAGGCTAAGCGGAAAGTGGTTGCGGACGACGACACCCGACAGACACTCTCTTCCGAGTTTGGATTTTAATGTGTAATCTCTTTTTGAATTTCTCTTGAACCTATATTTTTGAATCAATCTGGTTGTTTCCTTTCTTAAATATATTTTCAACATGTTTTTTTTTATTGTTGTTCCATCTATAAAGTATAACAATTGACTTCGCTATTTAAAATTATTTGGTGAGGTTTTTCCATTGAGCATAGCGAATTCAATTAGGTTCAATTACTTGGAGGTATTTAAGTAATTGAATCACTTATATAGGTGGGAAAAAATTCATATTTAAGTCTTAAATATGATGTCTTTTCAAATTTGAGTGTAAACCTGGGGTCCTTGGGGTACATTTAGGAATTTAAATTAACAAATATTTTTTTATATACAAGGAAGAGGGGAGTGTCCGAGAGGGTGAAGCTTGTCTGCGGCTGCTGTTTTTATTCTCGATTTCAAACCCACATTATCTTTCCTTTAAAATTATTTCACTTTAGTATTTAATTAAAATTTTATTTTCAAATTGTTAATCAAATCTCCATTTTCATTTCTGCAAAAAAAATTGATAACAAAAGTGACAGTTTTGTAACTCGAACTGCAACCTCCTCGAGAGACAAACCTGTGGTCACCACTGTGCTACACTAAAAGGGAAAATATTGATTGAGGGTTTTACGACACGAAAAACACTCACATCAACTGGCGTCGTTTCCGGGGAGGTTGCTAGAGTTGATTTTATTTTTGTTATTTTTGTTTCTTAACCGAACTTGTTGCCTTTAGATTCAGAAATTGATAGAACTTTTCACACTAGGGTTAGAGGTAATAATCCAAAAGATGCATGTTTTGAATCTTCCACAAATACACCTAGTAGGGACTTAGTTGAAACTGATATCCAAATGTCTAAAAATAGAACTTTGAAAGAACTGGCTTCGTCCTATGACGAAAATCTCGAGAATCCTGTAGAGTACCCTGATGCCCCTACTGGATTTGAAATCAAGTCCGGTTTCATCCACCAGCTTCGCAAATTCAATGGGTTGCCTGGTGAAGACCCACACAAACACCTCCAAGAATTTTGTTACCTGTGTGTCAACATGAAACCTCATGGAGTTGATTCCGATCAAATGAATCTTAGGTCGTTTCCTTTTTCTCTATATGGATTTGCTAAGGAATGGTTTTTATATTCTCACTAAACCTTGATTAGAAAATAGAATGAATTAAAAAATATTTTCCTTGAAAAAAATTTCCCTGCGTCTAGAACTACCTCCATTCGAAAAAAGATTTGTGGAATTAGGCAGACACAAGGAGAAACACTTCACGAATACTGGGAAAGGTTCAAACGTCTTTATTTTCATTGCCCCCATCATCAAATCAGTGACCAGCTTCTCATTCAATACTTTTATGAAGGATTGTGTCTCACTGATAGAAGTATGATCAATGCTTCTACAGGAGGAGCTTTAGTTGATAAGACACCAGCTGCTGCTAGTATTTTAATTGCAAACATGGCCCAGAATGCCCAACAATTTGGAACTAGAGGCCTTCTTCATGTAAAAGCTGAACAAGAATTCCCTACTACTTGTCCCAAAAACAACACAATTGCAAGTCAACTATTTGATCTTACCACCATGGTAAGGTCAATAATTTTGTCTAACACCCCACCAACCCAACTCAAACCTGAAGCGGCTTTCCAACTACATTTCCACTGTGGGATTTTTTCTTCGAATGAACATTTTAGTGACCAATGCCCGCAAATGCAAGAGCCTCCTGAGAACTGCAATGCAGTTTTTCCGGGAAGACCATTTCAACCAAACAAGAAAAGAACATTTCAAAACAACCAAAATTTCAATCAAGGATGGAACAACAACTCAAATGAAAGATTTCGTCAACCTGAACAACCAAGAGGATTCTTCCAAGGACAATCAAGTAATTCTCAACCAAGATATTTCAATGAGCAAGCCAATGCTCATTCTAGAATCAATTTTCACCCTACCCCTCCCACTCAAAACTCTGATAGGAACCTTGAAGAAGCAATGAGGAAATAACAAGAGGAAATGAGGGAACTAAAAGAAGACACAAAACAACAAGATAACAAAATGAATACCTTGATGACTCAAATGGGTCAACTTGCCTCTGGTATTAATTGCATAACAAATAAAATGAGTGGTGGTTTACCCTCACAGCCACAAGTAAATACGAGGAATAATGGGAATGAAAATGTAAGTACAATTGAACTTAGGAGTGGAACAAAATTGGACAACCCTCAGATTGAGAACATCAAGCCTTCTTCTGATACTGTTGATGAAAATCCTACCCTTGATAAAAATGATGAAAAATCTAAAGTTGATAGAAACTCAAAGTCAAGAGTGGAAATCTTGTTTGAAAGATCAAAGAATGATTGGAAAAGGATGTCTGGTCCTTATGTTACTCCAAAACATACTCAAAATACCCCAGAAACATTCAAACCTCCACTGCCTTATCCAAGGTGTGAACCACCACCAAAGTCAAGTGCTGAAAAAGAATTGGATAAGGAGGTTTTGGAAACATTCAAGAAAGTCCAAGTCAATATTCCATTGCTCGATGTTGTGAAACAAATTCTGAGGTATTCTATGTTTCTGAAAGACATGTGTACCAACAAGATAACGTTCAAAGGAGGTGAAAAAGTGAACTTAGGAAGGAATGTTTCATCGATGATTCAACATGCACTTCCTGTCAAGTGTAAAGACCCTGGGACATTTACCATTCTATGTACCATTGGTAAATGTGAATTCAACGATGTGATGCTTGATCTAGGGGCCTCCATCAATGTCATGCCACATTTTGTCTACTCATCTCTTCAGTTTGGAGACTTGAAACCCTCTGGAATTATCATTCAACTCGCAAACCGAAGTACCACCAAACCCGCTGGAGTTATAGAGGATGTTCTCATTCAAGTGAGAGACATGATTTTTCCTATTGACTTTTATGTTTTGGATATGGAAGATGATCGGTTTAGCACACATGATCCCCTCATCCTAGGGAGGCCATTTCTAAAAATGGCAAAAGAAATCATCAATGTTCACAGGGGAACACTTTCACTAAAATTTGGAGGAGATGTTGTTCATTTCAACATTTTTCAATCAATGAGACACCCAGTTGAGGATCATTCAACTCCCCATGTAAACATGATTGATTGGTTTTCCTCTGGCATGTTACCTGATTTTTTCTACGATGAAATACCAACTAATGTGGAAAAAGATGGAAATTTGTTTGATACTGAATCAGATCAAAATGAGGACGAAATTGGAGACTGTGAAGATTCATGGGATATTGAGACTAGATATCTGAGCAATGATGAAGATGAATTTCTAGAAACCACTGAATCTGTTAGTGGTATTCCAGGAGAGGTTTCCAATTTTTCACATGAAACAAGTCTTGATATCATAGAAAGAGATAACCATAATGAACATGGAGCTTCACAAAACAATAAAACTTTTGAAGAGTTCCCAGTTATCAATGAAACCAACCCACTTGTGGTAGAATTGAAACCCCTTCCAAATAACCTCAAGTATTCCTTCTTAGGTCATAATGAACAATTCCTTGTAATCATCTCAAACGATTTGTCAGAAGTCCAGGAAAACCAATTGTTGGAAGTTCTCAAGTCCCACAAGGAAGCCGTAGGATGGACTCTCTCTAATCTAACAAGAATCAGCCCCTCGGTTTGCATGCACAAAATTTTACTGGAGGAAAACGCTAGACCGATAAGACAATTTCAAAGAAGACTGAACCCAACACTTTTGGAGGTTGTGAAGAAATAAGTCACCACCTTGTTGGCTTCTGGAATTATTTTTCCCATATCTGATAGTCAATGGGTAAGTCCATTCCATGTTGTTCCTAAAAAAAGTGCATTTACAATCTCAAGGAATGAATTTGGTGATCTTTTTCCCATAAGGCTTCCAAATAAATGGTGAATGTTCATTGATTACAGGAAACTCAATTTGGTTACAAGGAAAGACCACTTCCCATTAACATTCCTTGATCAAGTCCTTGAAAGACTAGCTGAAAAAACCCACTACTGTTTTCTGGAAGGATTATCTGGATATTTTCATATTCACATTTTACCTGAGGATCAAGAGAAAACCACCTTCACATGCCCATTTGGAACTTTTTCATACAGAAGGATGCCCTTCGGTTTATGTAATGCCCCGACACCTTTCAAAGGTGTATGATAAGCATCTTCTCTAAATTTTCGGAAACTTGCATGGATGTTTTTATGAATGACTTCACTGTGTAAGGATCATCTTTTGAAAGATGTTTGAAAAGCTTGGAACGTGTCCTAAAAACATGAATTGAAAAGAACCTTGTTCTAAATTATGAAAAATGTCATTTTATGGTTGCTAAAGGGATAGTTCTTGGACATGTTGTGTCCCATGATGGAATTCAAGTTGATAAATCCAAAGTTGAGGTCATTTCTTCATTACCATACCCAAAAACTGTGAGAGATGTGAGATCCTTCCTTGGGATGCTGGATTTTATAAGAGATTCATTAAATATTTCAGTACGATTTCTCTTCCATTGTCCAGATTACTCCAAAAAGATGTTCCATTTGTCTTTGATGAGAATTGCATAAATTTGTTTCATGAGCTGAAAAAAAAGATTGATAACCCCTCCCATTGTTCAACCTCCTAAATGGGACATTCCCTTTGAAATAATGACAGATGCATCTAATTTTTCTCTTAGGACAGTATTGAGTCAAAGGACAGAAAAGAAATCTCATGTGATTGCCTATACCTCCCGAACTCTTGATCAAGCCCAATCAAACTACACAACAACTGAGAAAGAACTGCTGGCTGTTGTCTTTTCTCTAGACAAATTTAGAAGTTATCTGTTGGGCTTCAAGGTGATTGTTTTTACTGATCATTCTGCAATCAGATTCTTGGTGAAGAAACATGATGCAAAACCAAGACTTCTGAGATGGATTCTGATTTTATAAGAGTTTGATGTTGAAATAAAATATAAGAAAGGATTTGAGAACCTTGTAGCTGACCATTTGAGTAGGATACCATCTATTGAGAATAGAAAATTTCAGATGTGTTCCCCAATTAATGAAACCTTTCCAGATGAGGATTTATTTGCTGCTCAAAGTAAAATACCATGGTTTTCTAATCTTGTAAACTATTTGGCTTCTGATGAACACCCCCATTGGTTTTCAAAAAATAAAATTGATAAACATCAGAGTGATTCAAAGAAATACATTTGGGATGATCCTTATTTATGGCACATTGGTAGTGATCAAATGATACGAAGATGCATTCCAAACTCTGAATTTCAATCCATCCTACATTTCTGCCACACATTAAACTGTGGAACACACTTCGGACCACATAGAAGAGTAAGAAAAGTTCTTGATTCTGGATTGTATTGGCCCACCATTTTTAGATATGCTTTTGAATTCTACAAAACCTGTAAAAATTGTCAATTCCAAGGAAACATTTCCAAGTGGAATGAGATGCCACAAAACACACTTTTGTTTTGTGATGTTTTTTATGAATGGGGAATGGATTTCATGGGGACTTTTACTAATTCATTTGGATATCTCTACATCTTGTTGGCTTTTGATTATGTGTCCAAGTTGGTAGAGGCTATCCCCACCAGAACTGATGATGCAAATATTGTGTCTAAATTTTTGAAAGGAAATTTTTTTTCAAGGTTTGGATTTCCAAAGTTTCTAATTACAGATCAAGGTACCCATTTTTGTAATAGGACTTTGGAATCACTTTTGAAGAAATTCGTTGTTATTCATAGGGTCTATATGCCCTATCATCCTCAAACAAATGGAATGGCTGAGTTGTCCAATAGGGAGATCCAACAAATCCTAGAAAAAACAGTGAACCCAAATAGAAAGGATTGGAGTTTGAGACTTGATGATGCTCTTTGGGCCCATAGAACTGCTTTCAAAACCCCCCTTGGAATGTCACCATTTAGATTGGTCTATGGAAAATCTTGTCATCTACCAGTTGAGTTAGAACACAAATCCTTTTGGGCTGTAAAAACATGTAACATGAACCTATATTCAGCTGGGAAAGAAAGAAAATATTGTTTACAGGAGTTGGAGGAGATCAGAAATAATGCATAAGAAAGCTCCAGTTTATACAAAGAGAGAAGAAAATCCTTTCATGATGGGAAGATTCTCAACAAAAACTTCAAGGAGGGAGACAAAGTTCTGCTGTTTGATGCCAGATTGAAACTCTTCCTAGGTAAATTTCGTTCCAAATGGTCTGGCCCATTCATTATTACTCATGTTTTTCCTTTTGGTGCAATACATATTAAAGATCCAGACAAGGGGACATCATTCACTGTCAATGGTCATAGGCTGAAGATATTTCGAGAAAATTTTCAAGATCTTCAAGGGGAGGAGATTAAACTTCATGATGCAGAATATAATTGATGTCAGGTTGTGTCTTTCCTTATCATTTATATTTTCTATGTCTTTAATTTTAGGAATTTCATGCTAAAAAAACTACACAGTGAGGAAATTTCATAGAATAAGTGTGGGGGGGGACACAATTCTAGGTAGATTAGGTTTTTACAAACTTCTGTTTGAAATTTTTTGTTTTCAAAATTTATTTCCATTTTTTTTTGTGTTTCTTTTTCAAAAAAACATATTTCATAATTTGTTGAATTTCATTTGAAACTCGTTCCAAGGGGTGAACCAACTGATCCTTTGAAACTGAACATAAATGAATGATGAAAATTACATTGTTTCAAGTTAAAAAATTTGGAAAATTCATGAAATGACCACTGATTTTTAAATCTCATGGAATATATCACTGGAATTGTGATTGAAATTCTCATTCCTGTGAGGCCTCTGGACCCATTTTTACATCTTCTTCACATTTACCTCTTTCTTAAGATAACCAATTCGTGTTTGTTTAAAGTAGAACTTGATTTATTTCTATCAAAACTTGAGGGATGAGAAACATGTGATTAAAATGATTGAGGAATTTGTTTGAATATTGGATCCTCCTTTTCATGATTATCCTTTTTATTTAGGCCTTCCCTAAACATTTTATCCTTCTTGAGCCCTTAGTAGCCATGTATAGCATGTTAGGTTAGCCACATTACAAGACAAATTTCCCTTTCAAACCTGCTCTGGAAGTATAAATGCATGATCTAGTTGAACTTAAGTGTAGGGGGAAGATGACTCATGATGTTCTACCTCATTTGGTGTTGCTTTGGGAGAACATTTAAACATTGAAGGCATATTTATGATGCTGGAATATATTTTTCTGAGAGTTGTGCCTATCTGGAGCTCTCAAATGAAATGGAGCTGTGCCTATCTGGAGCTCTCAAATTAAATGGAGTTTTCCCTATCTGGAGCTCGCAATGGAAATAAGTTGTGCCCAATATAGAGCTTTCAAAAAAAAGTCATATTTCCTACTAAAATATTGATGGAATGGGGTGGAAAACAGAATATCAGAGCTGATTATTTTAGGAGAATATGGAGGAGACCATACTTGAGTGAAAATTAAAATCATGCATTTCTTCTTCAAAAAGAGCCAAACCCTCCTTATTCAGCCACAGAATTTTTCACTTTTGAAACCTACCAACCCCAAGCCACAGAAAAACCATGTAAAATCCTCATGATAATCACATGTTCTTGGTTCACATCAGGTGGAGATGTAGATTTTTATCAAGCCTATGGAAATTCTTGCATGAGTTGGATGAGAAAGCCTTATTGCAAATCTATATTGTGTGCTGAGAGAAAATGAATGTGAGGTAAGTGTGTTGTGTCCATGAGAAGACAACATAAGTGGAAATGGATTGAATGATTTGAATTTAGAATTTTAAATATTTTTCTTTAATGAGGCATGATATCTTTTTAATTCATTGTGGTAAATTGGTAAACCCCATTAGTATGTGTTTTATTTTTCTTGATTTCGTGCTCACTTGTCCAGGAGTCCAAGAGCCAAGTGTGGGGGAATTGATAGAGCTAATATTTCCAATATTTTTAATGTCTATTTAAATGATTTAAATCTCAAAAATTTAACAATTTTATCTTATTTGTAACAATTTTGGATTTAGTGTGTGTTTTGGGATAAAAAGTTTAAATTGCATAATTCTGGATTTTTAACAGATTTTTATCACAGGGGTATTTTGGTCATTTATCATAAAATACATTTCCAAATTTTTTGATTCGAATTTTGTTAGAATACTTATTTTATTTACATCATCGTTTTCTTGATGACCAGGAAAAGATTCATGCATCTTGATGCCCAAAAAAATCAATGAATTTGACAATTTTTCCGGGAAGACTGCATGAACTCCACCATATTAATGGAAGTAAATGTCGGCCTAAACACCTCCAAATGATTTGATTCTACCTGGATATGAAATAGGACTCCAAAACGCGTCTCCATAATGAATTACAAGCCGTTTGGAATCCTTTATGATGGCCGTTTAAAGATAGATTTTTGAAGGAAGCTTCCAAGAAGCTTCATCCAGAGAAAGTGATTTTCAATAGAAAAATCATAACTCCTTCAATACGCGTCCAATTAATCTGAAATTTGTAAGGTGGATGGAAAACATATTTATGCACAATATTTATGAAGAGGTACACGTGTGAATCTGCCAATTATTGGGTTGAAAACGCAACAACTGTTTAATGATGAAATATGCCTATAAAAGGAGAGGAGCTCCTACCTCCAAATCATATTCCATTTTTCACCACACCATCCGTCACAAAGGGCGTTGGCTTGAGAGAGAGAAAGGGAAGGTGGATATTTTGATCCTTAAGAAGACTAAATCCTTTTAAGATTCAATAGACAAGATGAAGGCTTCTCAAGTGATGGAAGGCTAAGCGGCAAGTGGACGCGGACGACGACACCCAACAGACACTCTCTTCCGAGTTTGGATTTTAATGTGTAATCTCCTTTTTAATTTCTCTTGAACCTATATTTTTGAATGAATATGGTTTTTTTCTTTCTTAAATATATTTTCAACACATTTTTTTTTATCATTGTTCCATCTATAAAGTAGAACAATTGACTTCGCTATTTAAAAGTCTTTGGTGAGGTTTTTTCATTGAGCATAGCGAATTCAATTAGGTTCAATTACTTGGAGGTATTTAAGTAATTGAATCACTTATATAGGTGGGACCACAATCATATTGAAGTCTTAAATATGATTTATTTTCAAATTTGAGTGTAAAACTGGGGTCCTTGGGGGTACATTTAGGAATTTAAATTAAGAGATATTTTTTTATATACAAGGAAGAGGGGAGTGTCCGAGAGGGTGAAGCCTGTCTGCGACTGTTGTTTTTATTCTTGATTTCAAACCCACATTATCTTTCCTTTAAAATTATTTCACTTTAGAATTTAATTAAAATTTTATTTTCAAATTGTTAATCAAATCCCCATTTTCATTTCTGAAAAAAAAAATTGATAACAAAAGTGACAATTTTGCAACTCGAACTGCAGCCTCCTCGAGAGACAACCCTGTGGTCACCACTGTGATACATTAAAAGGTAAAATATTGATTGAGGGTTTTACGACAGAAAAAAACTCTCACATCAGAGGCCAAATGACATAACCAGGTACTCATATAGTCCATACCTACTACGAAAGGTTGTAAAAGGTATGATTTGTTGGTTGAACACGTACCTGATGATATCCTAACCTTAATTCAATCTTCAATAACACTTGATCTAACCGAAGATGGTCCAACAGACCATCTATATGTGGAAAGGGAAATCAGTTTCTAACCGTCAACTAGTTCATTTTTTGATAGTCTATGTATATCCTAAGGGTACCGTCTGACTATTTTTTAAAAGGACCGGTGAATCCTAAAGGAGAAGTACCGGGTTAGATAAAACCCTTATCTTCCAGATCATCCAATTACCTCTTGAGCTCTTGCAACTCCATCATGGCTATCCTTTAAGGAGGACAGGATACTGGTGAAACTTTGGGCACTAGGTCGATAGTGAACTCCACCTCTCTGATCGGAGGTAATCCTGAAAAGTCATTCAGGAATACATCCCTAAAATGATCAACCACTATAGGGAAATCCATCTAACTTGTTCCCTGGTCATCTAGATATAAACTTTCAATATGGGTCATCATCCCACCCAACCCATGATGCTCAGGTCCATCCTGTCTCTTCTAAACATCCCATTCACTCTTATGTAGAAACTATCTACCCTATAGTGATGGGAAACTCAACCTATGATGACAGAAATCAACAAAGTCTTGACAAGAAACCAACTAGTCCATTATGAGAATGGAATCAAAGCTCGTCATCTCTAAGACATAGAGGTTCAGTTGAAAGTGACACCCACTAATATCGAGGGGTGACTCATTTCACAGATGCACACCTATCATTATAATCCCTAACGGAGTGTCTAGATACATAACATTAGAATAAGTATAAACATGAAGTCTAAGGCTTTTTACAATGTCCACAGATATAAAACTATTCATATATAAAAAAGTGTATAAGATAAAATAGAGGTGACTATAATAGTACATGTAACACCCCAACCCCTGTTACCTAGAGTCGATGCATTATTTTAATACATTGGCATGATTACAAGGAATCAAGTCCCGAATGACCGATTAGTTTAGTATCCTTGGAAGTACTAGATACATTCATAAGTTTTACATTACATCATGAAATAAAAGCATCAACAACATTTTGTCCCCTTTTGAACACACTTATATCCTTAGTCTATCCCTGCAGATCAATCATAAAACACTTCTTCACATCCTAGGAAAAATAAAACATAGAAAGGGGAGAGCTCAGATGCACAGTAAGGATAATAATATAGCAGAAACTTTCATAAATAAGCATAAAAATTTAAGGCAATGTATAAGACTAAAACATAAGCCTTTTAAACATAAACTTTAGAATAATATAGAGAATATAAAATACAATAATTCAATTTACTTATTCACATGGATATTCTACTAGTCGAATAATCACACGCAATATCAATAGCCCCTTTCATAATGATTGAATTAATAATGCTAGACTTTATAACCACATAGTGAAAGCCATGTGCCAAGACTAAAAATAAGATTTTGTCAAGGCCTTTTTCCAAGACACTAGTTTGTATCATGAGACCTACCGATGCATCAAGGAGTTATAGCAGGATCCACCCATCACTTTCTAGGTCCAATTCATTCCTCATATGAAAAGGTTTAAATATATTGTAAACATTTGTATCAATTTTAGAATACAAAATTTCAATACTTTATCCATTAAACCATGAACAATATAAAAATAACACATCCACAGTCAAACATATCACAAAACCTTAAATACAATATAGATGCTTTTTATCATAATAAATCAACCTTGATCAAGAATATTATCCCTTAAAGTATGTTTACATAGTAGAAAATGATTAGTAAAAATCTTTGAGAGAAATATCCCTTTTTCAAAAAACCATTGAAAAGTCACATAATTTATAAAGGAAGTCATTTATAATATAGTTTTTAATCAATGTTTCCCAAACCACTTTTAAACTTTTGAATGGAATTAACATTTTAAAACATTGATGTCCATAAAAATAAATCCTTAAAACCATTTTGAAAACATGTACATTAATGAGAATGGTTTAGAAAAATAAATATTTAAAACATTTAATATGACATTTTAGTAAAAAAATCACTTAAAAATAATCACTTTGAAAACTCTTTTATGAAACATGAACATGGATAATAAATATTTCCCAGTATATACTTATGTAAAAACAACCTCGGATAATAATGAGATTGTGAAATTAACCCTTACCTTGCACTTTCCTTTGGTCGAGGGTATATTTAACCTCTTATATAAAAACCATAGTATGTTATTAAATTATACCAGAACCATACTCATATTTATTATTTCATACATGATTCATTTATGAATTTATACTACTCATTTAATAATTATTTCCATGTTAAATTAACATTTTGGGTAATAATCGCTTTCATTATCGTACGTGGTTTAACTTGTTATTCTTCATCGAATCATTTAGATAATGTTTTAAACAATTAAATAATATAAAACTTGATTTATATATAATATATATTTAGAATATAAATATTTATAATTGATAGATATATGGAATGGAAGGCACTATTTATGGAGATGGTAGGTCGTACGTACACATAAACGTTGTTTCTGTTTTCATATCATGTTGAACGGAAGTAAGTGAATAAGATATATGTAAGTACATACATACGTAAATATATATATATCCAGTAGAATTATTATGTCATATATTACATACTTATTAATAATATATATTTTTATAATCCTCGTTGAATAGTGAACTTGGGAATGAATCTCATCGCGTCATGGAGACGGTAATCCATACATACACACGAGCAAATATATCATTATATTGATGGTGAAATATTATGTAATTGGATGGTATATCATATATACAGAATCATTAAAATTTTATATTTATTATTTACATTAGTTATACTCATTGTTATACCCATCCAAATAACGAAGTGTTTGAATAACAAACTACATCACGACGTGGGGATGGTAAGTCGTACGTATGCATGTATGGTGACTTTGTCATTTAAAGGATGGATAGAATAACGAATATGGTTGTACCATATTTATAATAAAATCACAGAATTTATGAGAGACTAGAGTTATTATTTTGATATGGAAACAACAAAGAAAGTGGAAGTGGAAGAAGAAAAGAACATGAAAGAGGGTGGTGAAATTATTACCTCTTCTTCAGGTGTTTCCTTTTAAGTTGATCAAAATGGCTCCTTAGGTTGGAATTATGATCAAATTAAGTCCTCTAGGTATAAGGTAGGATATTTGAGAGTATATTTGGGTAGGTTTAGGGTGAGACAAATCGCTTTGGGGTGTGAATTTAAGAAAAGGGGGAGTACCTTTTTATAAGAGATGTGAGAGTCACTTTAGGAAAATCTGGAAATATTATTTTATAATAAAATAATTTTCGGTTTATAATGGCACAAAAATGAAATATTTATAGGATAAGGTGGGTTTGGGTCGCAAAACTCTCAACCAATAGGTTTTAGACAGGTTTAGGTCACCTTATAAACCTTATCATTCAGATTTAACTCTTACTTAAATAGTTTGACATTTACCATGTCACTTTGTATGTTTATATTATATGGTTAATAAACTTACTATAACAAGACAAGAGAACCCCAAGTGTTTCATTATTAATATATATAACCTTATCTAATTCATTTGGACGAAACTTAGATTTTTAGAAATATTATATCAATCAATAATATAGTTTTCTTTTTAACTCAATTATGTCAATTTTGACACTATTTAGTATTTGTTTTTTGTGAAAATCATAAAAGCATGATTACTTCAAAAAAATTATTTAATCAACCCTAAAATGTCATATTAGCCTATAAAATTATTCAAATTCATCAAAAGTCTCAAATTACATTTATTTGGATATTTATAATATCAAATATTTTAATATTTTATTAATAAGGTAATTACTGCATCATCATTTTGTCATAAATAAATTTAATTATTTAATGTCTAAAAATTATAAATAAAATACCATTATGTATAAAATATATTTATCTTTATAATTAATATTTATAGTTGAATTTATATTATGTATAACCCTATATTAAAAATGGTTTAGTTATTAAACTTTGAATTTAACACTTTTAACTATTCTTTAAATAAAATAATAATAAATGTCCTCATCTAATACAAGTGGAAAATAAAGATCATATTTTATTCCTAAGGATATTTTTGGTATAGTTACACTTATCCAATAGAATTAATACATGTGTTAGGGTAATTATAATATCATTTTTACCCTTAATTACCCTATTTACTTTTAACCGTGGTAAATAAGTCAAAAGTTACTATTCACCAAAAGTTATTTTCATCTTATTGAACAACATTTTACTTACTGATTTCAATCGTTTCTCTCTGATTTTTGAAATTAAACTCACATAAGGGATAAAATTATGTTTTATGAAAACTTTTAAATGCTCCCAGAAGGTGGGAAAAACTGTAAAAAGTTCGATAAAATTTTATATATCTACACTTACTATAAAATGAATCCAATGAATTATGTTGAACATATATAGGTATTATGTAACTATTCTGACATAAAAAATTAAAATAAAATAACTAATTATTTAAATAAAAAGTTGGTTTTAAACAATAACACAGTGTTTTTCACTATTCATCAAAAATTGAAAGTTCTCAGAAAAATACCGAAACTTCACCCTAAGATAATTTTGATATTTAGAAGCCAAAAATTAAGTCCATTTTAAAAAATTAAAAACATATAAGTTTCATTTATTAATTTAAAATTAATTCTCATTGTCAAAACCAAAAAGCGGGTTTTTAAAAAAGTAAAAACTATCAAAAGATTGACTTGTGTTTATGTCAAATTGAAATGTAAAATTACTTTTAATGACCTAAATTGTATTAAATGATAAAAATATAATATAATTATAATTCAAATCCATTCAAATGCATAATTTATCACTATAAATTATTTCGATTAAAAAGGTTTTTTCAATTAAAACATAGTATTTTTCAATATTCATCAAAAAATGAAAGTTATTAAAAAAAGTACCAAAAATTTGTCCAAAATAAATTTTTATGTCCCTCTTATAAATAATAAGTTTATTTTTTCATATTTAATATAAAAGTTTCAGATATTTCATTTGAAAAAAATTCACCATTAATAGGCGATAAAATTACATTTTTGAAAAATACTTCCTTCATCTGAAAAATTGAATTTGTTCTTATTTTATATCTAAGAAACACAAAATATGGGTGTTAATATTATATAGAGTATATAATATTCAAAATTCAGTTAATACTATTCATAACCACTTTTTGAATGGCTAGTTTGGTAAGTTGTGGTGCGTTCGAACTCGGTGTTGCGTGTAGCGCAAGATATTGAATTACTTTAACGAGATAATGTACTATAAAATCTTGGGGAGTTACATTCTCCCCTCCTTCAATAAATTTAATCCTTGAAATTTGAAATTTTTATTCAAAAATAAAAGGTTAAAAATAGAAAAATACCTTTCTGTAAAACTCACAGCGGGAATTGGGTTAATAAAATTTAGTCTTAATAAGAGGGAAAGGGAAATGAAAAAGTCACCACCAAATTATGATCTCGATTAGGATAAAATTGGTGGAAAATAAAGACACGTAATTAGAGGTAAAACGTGATTATTTATTGGGAGTGATTTATGTCATCAATCACAAACAAGTATATAGTCAAGGGCCTCAAATCCATCGATCTATGATGATTTAAAATATCATTAGTTCAAAAAAAGCATAAGCTATTAGGATAACACATTTTTTGGTTTTAAGATCTATTCCCTAAAGTTTAATAATTAATTTCTTAATTGAATAAGAGAAAAAATATACTTGACAAGTAGAGTTTCATCCTTCAACTAATTCCTACCACAAATTCATCTTTCACTCCAAAAGATAATAGAATTATAAAATATTCTATTTATCCTAATCATATGGGGTTCCAAAAATAATGAATTTATAATTCATTTGTCAAACTATTTTAAAAAACTACATTATACAAACCAGGACATCACGTAGGCCAGTGATTGGTGATTCATCCTTGTCACCCTTCGGTTGCGTGTTTAAGTCTCACAGCCTTGCCGGACACGACGGTTGTCACCCGACCCCCAGGTTGTCCTTTTTATAACAATCCAAAAATAATCTTAAGAAATGATTTAACCATAATAATAGTATCCAATGTCAAAATTAATCCATTCCAACCTTTAGACTTATCCAAAATACGTCTGTCCAAATTCACAGTCCAAAATTTATATGAAAGGTAAACACAATAAAGATTATTTTGTCCACGTAATAACATGTGAATACCTTTATCATGTATGCTTTTAAAACATGGAAACACCCTGAATTACAATAAAAGCATATTGATTACATTCATGCTCCCTTATTCCTTATAGAATACTGAATATAATCCTTATATCCAAAAATGTTGTAAACTCCAACAATGATGGAATTTAAAAATCATTAATCAGTTTCAAAGTAGTAAAGAATATCCAATATAATTTATCCAAATCAATCCTATATTATTCCAAAATCACTACCTTATTATCAGAACCATATTATGGTTTATCTTTCTCTCAACCATATATTTTCCAAGAAAATTAACCTGCTATTGAGTAACTTTTCTTGGTTCCACACAATCTCAAGTGCTTAATGAAATAGTACTACAGTACAATCCTTATATACTCTATAATTCTTATAACATGTACATCATTAATAAAATACTCAAATGACACAATAATTTAATAAAAACATAAGAAATCTAATCATTCCTCTTCATCTTTGATAGTATCATAACTTTATTATTATCCAGTAGCATCATTTGGGGTATACTCTAATGATTTGGACATTGATTCGTATAGTATCCCAACTCCTTTTAGATGAAGCATTGTATATTTGAAACCTTTTTCTTACCCTTGAAATCACGTAATTTGTGTCCTTTTTCTCCACACTTAAAACAAACTCCCATTCCCTTCAATAATTTACCAAGGTGATTCTTTCCACAGTTATCACATATGGGAAAATCCATCTTTCCCCTCTTCCCTTAATCCATCTTTCTCTCTTCCATCATTTTCTTCTCTTACTTCCCTTCAAATCCATAGGACTCGGAGATTTATTTACTTATCTTATTAACATATGATACTATTTATTCATATGATGAGAATACTTGGGAGACAATTTACCTTTTAAATTTTGGATTAATACCACGAAATATATGATCCTTATTAATATTTCGATCATGCGTATTACTGGAATCCTCATTCCTTGTACTAGGTGCCATTTATAAACAATTTCATACACTAGGTTAGTTTATGAATCACAATTCATAATTCCAAACCTATAAAATACCTAACATAAATTGAAAATATTATGCATATAATCAATAATCATAAAAAGTTTTCTTTTAGAAATTATTTACTCTTAAATCCTTCATAATGGCTTATAATGAAAATGTGATTTATCCTAAGCATATCCCCTAGGAGTTTCGTAACTAAGAGTGAAGAAAGGCCCATTGTCATGTACCAGGATACCTTGAGTCAAGCCTGAAACTCCTTGTTAGAGTTTTCACTCCTAGGTACATCTGTTCTAGAGCTGCCGCTACCTGCTCGTATCCAAACAAGGATGTATTTCTTGAAAATACACAAAATCTCTACATTACCAAAATTCTAGGAAGTTATTCAATATTAATCCTCAAATTCTATCTTAGGGTAATGTTCTCTAATCAAAGTTTATCTAAATCTATTTCCAAGGTTGTTACTAAAATTCCTCTAATACCAATCATAACTCCCTGATCCCATAAGCCTAGATTTGGTGCATTATTTTAATACATTGGCATGATTACAAGGAATAAAGTCCTGAAAGACCGATTAGTTTATCATTCTTGGAAAATAGATTACATACATGAACATTACATTACACATTAGAAAATAAAAAACAACATAAATGATCCTTTCAAAATGACATTAATCCCCTAGCTTAACCCTGCTTATCAATCGTAAAACAATTCTTCCTATCTTGGGAAAAATAAAACATAGAAAGGGGTGAGCTCAGATGCTCAGTAAGGATAAAATATAGCGGAAACTTTCATAAATAAGCATAAACTTTTAAGGCAATGTATAAGAATAAAACAAAATCCTTTTAATCTTAAACTTCAGTATGATATGGTAAAGATAAAATCCAATAATTACATTTACTTATTCACATAGATATTCTATTGGTTGAATAATCACATGCAATATCAATATCGACTTTCATAAAGATTTAATATATAATGTCAGACTTCATAACCACATATTCAAGTCCTTGTGCCAATACTACAAATAAGATTTTTTTAAGGCCTTGTTCCAAGACACAAGTTTGTCTCATGATACATACTAATGCAATGAGGAGCTATAGTGGGCTCCACCCATCACTTACTAATCCCAATGCATTCCTCATATGAAAAGTTTTAAACATAACATAACCATTTGTATTAAAACTAGAATATAAAATGTCAATACTTTATCCATAAACCATGAATGGTATAAAAAAATCACATCCATAGTCAAACATATCACAAAACCTTCAATACAATATAGAATATTTTTATCATAAAAAATCAACCTTGATCATGAATAATATCCCTTAATGTATGTTGACATAGTAGAAAATGATCAGTAAAAATCTTTGAAAGAAATATCAGTTTTTCATGAAATCATTTAAAAGTCACATAATTTATAATGGAATTCATTTAAAATATAGTTTTGAATCAAATTCTCCCATACCACTTTGAAACTTTTTAAAGTAATTAATATTTTAAAACATTTATGTCCACATAAATAAATCCTTAGAACTATTTTGAAAACATGGACATTAATGAGAATGGTTTAGAAGAATAAATTTTTAAATAATTTAAAATGATGTTTTACTAAAAAAGTCCCATAAAAATAATCAATTTGAAAACTATTTCATAAAACATGGACATGGATAATAAATATTTCCCAGAAGATACTTACGTAAAAACAACCTCGAATAATAATGAGATTGTGAAATTAACCATTACCTTGCACTTTCCTTTGGTCGAGGGTACGTTTAACCTTTTGTATAATGACAATAGTATGTTATTAAATTATACTAGAACCATATTCATATTTACTATATCATACATGATTCATTTATGACTTTATACTACTCGTTTAATAATGATTTCCATGTTAAATAAACATTTTGGGTAATAATCGCTTTCTTTATCGTACGTGTTTTAAATTGTTATTCTTGATTGTATCATTTAGATCGTGATTTAAATAATTTCATAATATAAAAATTTATTTATATATCACATATATTTAGAATATAAATATTTATAATAGATATATATATGAAATGGAAGGCACCGTTTATGGAGACGGTAGGTCATACATACGCATAAACGTTGTTTCTATTTTCATATCATATTGAACAGAAGTAAGTGAATAAGATATATGTAAGTACATACACACACACATATATATATATCCAGTATCATTTTTATGTCATATATTACATACTTATTAATAATATATTTTTTTATAATCATCGTTGAATGGTGAACTTGGGAATGAATCTCATCGCGTCGTGGAGATGGTAATCCGTACGTACGCACGAGCGACAATATCATTATTTTGATGGTGTAATCATATGTAATTGAATGTTATATCATATATAAAGAATAATTAACATTTTATATTTATTATTTACATCATTTATACTCATTATTATACTCATCCAAATAATGAAGTGTTTGAATAACAAACTACACCACGACATGGAGACGGTTAGTCGTACATACGCACGTATGGTGACTTTTTCATTTATAGGATGGATAGAATAAATAATATTGTTGTACCATATTTATGATAACATAACAATATGTATGAGGTACTAGAGTTATTATTTTGGTATGGAAATAACTAAGAAAGTGGAAGTGGAAGAAGAAAAGAACTTGAAAGTGGATGGTGAAATTATTACCTCTTCTTCAGGTGTTTCCTTTTGAGTTGGTAAAAAGGGCTCTTTAATTTGCCTTTATAATCAAATTAAGGCCTCTAAGTCGAAGGGAGTATAGTAGAGAGGATATTTGGGTATGGTTTGGCCGATCCAAATTCCTTTTGTGGTGTGAATTTAAGATAAGGTAAAGTACCCTTTTATAAGAGAGGTGAGGGTCACTTTTGAAAAGCATGAAATATTATTTTATAATAAAATAATTTTAAGTTTCTAATTGGTAAAAATAATTTATTTAGAGGATAATGTTGGTATGGGTCGAAAACCTCTCAAACAATAGGTTTTAGACAGGTTTAGGTCACCATATTAACCTTATCTTTTAGATTTAACTCTTTGTTAAATAGTTTGACATTTATCATGTCTCTTTGTATTTTTATATTATATGGTTAATAAACTTAATATAACAATCCAATAGAACCATAAGTGGTTCATTATTAATATATATAACCTTATCTAGGCCCTTTTATTGAACCTTAGATTTTTAGAAATAATATATCAATCAATAATATATTATTTGTTTTAAAAAATCAATTTTGTCAATTTTGACACTATTTAGTATTTGGTTTTTGTGAAAATCATAACAGAAAGATTACTTCAAAAAAATTATTTAATAAACCCTAATATGTCATATTAACCTATAAAATTAGTGGAATTCATAAAAAGTATAAAATTACATTTATTTGGATATTTATAATATCAAATATTTTAATATTTCACTAATAAGGCAATTACTACATCATCATTGTGTCATAAATAAATTAAATTATTTAATGTCTAAAAATTATAAATAAAAGACCATTATGTAGGAAATATTTTTATAATTATAATGAATATTTATATTAGAATTTATCTTATGTATAACCCTATATTAAAAATGGTTTAGTTATTAAACTTTGAATTTAACACTTTTAACTATTATTTAAATAAAATAATAATAAATGTCCTAATCTAATCCAAGTGGACCAAAAGGATCTTATTTTATTATTAAGGTCGTTTTTGGTCGAATTACACTAATCCAATAGAATTATGATATGTGACAGGGTAATCATAATATCATTTTTACCCTTAATTACCCTATTTACTTTCATGTGTGGTAAATAAAAGTCAAAAGTTACTATTCACCAAAAATTATTTTCATCTTATTGAACCACATTTTACTTACTAATGTCAACCGTGTCTCTCTAATTTTGGAAATTAAACTCACAGAAGTGGTAAAATTAGGTTTTATGCAAATTTGTAAATTCTCCTAGAAGGTGGGTAAAAGACGGTAAAAAGTTGGATAAAATTTTATATATCTAAACTTATTATAAAATGACTCCAATAAATTATGTTGAAAATATATAGGTATTATGTATCTATTTTTATCAAAAATAAATTTAAATAAAATAACTAATTATTTAAATAAAAAGTCAGTTTTAAACAATAACACGGTGTTTTTTACTATTCATCAAAAATTGAAAATTCTCAGAAAAATACCAAAACTTCACCCTAAGATATTTTTGATATTAAGAATCCAAAAATGAAGTCCATTTTACCAAATTAAAAACATATAAGTTTCATTTATTTATTTAAAATTAATTCCCGTTGTCAGAAGAAAAAAGCGGGTTTTTAAAAAAGTAAAAACTATCAAAAGATTGACTTGTGTTTATGTAAAATTTTAATGTAAAATTAATTATAATGACCTAAATTGTATTAAATGATAAAAATATAATCTAATTATAATTCAAGACCATTCAAATTCATAACTTAATACTATAAATTATTTTGATTAAAAAGGTTGTTTTCAATTAAAACATTGTATTTTTCAATATTCATCAAAATATGAAAGTTATCAGAAAAGTACCAAAAATTTGTCCAAACAAAATTTGTATGTCCTGCTTCTAAATAAGAAGTTTATTTTTTCAAATTTAATATAAAAGTGTTAGATATTTCATTTAAAAAATTCACCATTAGAAGGCGGTAAAATTGCATTTTTGGAAAATACTTCCTTTATCTAAAAAATTGAATTTGTTCATTTATTATGTCTAAGAAACACATAATATGGGTGTTAAAATTGTATAGAGTATATAAGATTCAAAATTGAGTTAATACTATTCATAACTACTTTTTGAATGGCTAGTTTGGTAAGTTGTGGGGCGTTCGAACTCGGTGTTGCGTGTAGCGCAAGCTATTGAATTACTTTAATGAGATAACATACTATAAAATCTTGGGGTGTTACAATACCTCTAATAATAGAAGATCTAGGATCCTACTCCTACTGAGTCTATTTCACTACATAATTCTGACCCATGTCGCGGCCCTGAGACACTGCTTGGCTACCCTGAGCTGACCCGCCCTGCTGTCACTGAGATCCTGAGGTCTGGCTACCACGGTTGTGACCACCCCCTCGGCCTGAATGGCCTGATGTATTCCAATTCCTTGACTGGTGAGAATCTGTTGACCCCACTCCTAAACCTGGAGTTGGTGCAGGCCCTCTCTCACTAGATTTTGGTGGAAACATCCTGCCGAAATGTTGTAAGTGGACCATCTTTCTACAATCTCAGCACTCGACTGGGTCCATCGAGCACTGAGGTTTAGTATGCCAAACCTTTCCGCAATGGTAGAACCTCACCTAGATACTATAATATATGTTTTGTCTACTACTATCACCATGAAAAAACTCCAAATGATGTTTATTCTTGTCAATAGAAACAATACCAGATCTCGGTGTCAAACTGTCATGGCTCGCACCCCCAGATTCCCATAGGTTGTGCCTGGTAATCAGCGCTCGATTCACAATAGCAGAGATAGAAGGAAACCTGAATACATTAACCTATGATCGGATTTTGAACTTGATACCATCCTCGAATCATATAGCTTATGATATGTCATCACCCATCAGAATATGTTTGAATTTATGAAGCACAGTAAACCTGGTAGAATAGTCCATAACTAAAAGTGTGCCCTGCTCTAGGTGCATGAACTCCCAAGATCAGTCGGCCCTCAGCATCTCTGAAAAATAATAACCATAGAAGGCTGCCTGAAAGACTTTCCATGTCATACCCCAATAACTTCCTTCTTGAGTGATAATATCCCACCATCTCTTGAAAGAATCATGCAGCATATATGTTGTGAGCTTGAACCTCCACTCAAGAGGTGTCTTCAGATGCTCAAAGATAGTCATCATTGATTCCAACCGTAATTCTGCAGTCTGTGGTCCACCATCCCCTAAAAATGTAGGCAGATGTTGTTGCTGTAATATACGCGTCAACTCTACCCTAGATTTGATAGCCTGTGGTGCTCCCTGAAGGGTCTGCATGAACCTCACAAGGACTTCACGGAACTGTACATTTGTACCTGCATTTGGTATAGCAGTTGATGCCATAGCTGGCACAATTGGTGGATCCATTGGTATCCCATGGCCTAACATATTTGGAGTATGATCATTGCCACTCTCCTGGTGCACATCTCATGGTCATCAAGATAGCATGACTCTACAAGGTCAAGAACACGCCTTAGTTCAAACTCATTGTCAAGGTTTTCCATTCAAAAGTGCCAAGAACGAAATAGGAGAAGATCCTCAAAATTTCCCAAAATAGAACTACATGGCATGTAAACACGATACACAGAATATACCCTTAAGTTCTTATATGGTCGTGTTATAATGCTTGCATGGGTGTGTAACAACCCCATCTACATGGCATATTCCACGCGCACACGGCGTGTACACAGGTCTTTCCTCCTAGCCACATACTCCCAAATGGCCAGTTCCACACGGGTTCTTCATGGGTAGGCTACACAGTGTCTACCGAAAGTACACGGTGTGTTCTGATCAAAACATAACATCCCATATTTCCTCTCACATGGCCCATTACATGGTCATATACTACACGGCATGTACACAGAGTATAGGGCATGTACAAAGAGTACATGATGTGTACACAGAGTACACGGCATTTACTCTAGAAAAGTCTTTCTTCCCCAAATTGTAAGAACACGTGGTGTGTGTTCATAGATCCACACACAGTGTTGTTTGGGTTTCCAAATATTAAGCCTTAGAAACTTTTCTGAAACCAATGTTTTTTTAAAGTAAAGCCACGGTATGCCAAATTTCGATCTTTGAGGGACCATACTCCTCACAAATCAAATTCTAGCACCCAAGCATAACATAAAATAGCACATGCCAATACATATATCAAAATAGAAAACATACCTATCACAGTATCTATCATAACAGCATGAATTCCCAGCATAGAATCTATCACATCAACATGCTATCAGTAATGCACCTAAATGGCATGGAAAGAATGCATGGCATGTGATTCTAAAAAGTGCCTATATGATGCAAGAGATGGAATACCCTCATCTCATCAGGTTGAAACAAAATAGAACCACAATAATATCAATAATAACTGCACAAAACAAGTGTTTCTCCCAATAGTGAAATCGATTCAATTATAATATCTCAAAATCTAAATGCACAATTTAATTTGAGGGAATTTGGATTTTCCCTGTACACGGGGTAGCTACTCCCAGGCACAACTAATTACCAAATTAAATATCCTTTATATTGTATCCAAATAGTAAGGTAAAGCAGAAAATAAACCCTATAATACCACTTTGTAATGTCCCGGGTCTGGAAGCCACTCAACTAGGGCCCCGTACCCATTTGTCCACAAGGCCTCAAGCGCATTTCCCACAACTCTAGAGGCTTCTGACTAGTAGTGAGGCCCAAGGGTGTGATAGTGGAAAAACTATTCCCTCATTGGCAGATTGTAACATAGCAGAATAAATAATAACAATAGATGAAGCAATAAACAACATGAAACCGAAGTAAACAACTGAAAACTGAAAGGTAAAGATAGCGAGAAGGCATATAATATCAAAATGATGCATCATGTCACATGTTCTAAGAAAATATAGAAAACAGAATACAATGTAATCAAGTACAATACAATACCAAATTATGGTCAAACAAAATGAAACTCAGCAGCATCGCAAGCCTTGTCTTGGTCCCATGCTCTCCTACTCCTAAGCAGCAATCAAGTACCTATAAAAGGGCCCTTACCCCCATCAGCACATGTAGCAATACAGTCTATTTGGGCACAAAAACATGACCCAAATAGGGTGTGAGAAATAAATATTAGTAGGAAACCACATAAGTTTGGTTCTAATATATCTGTGAGTATATGAAGCAGTAGTGCACAAAGAAAATGTAGTAAACTAGGAATTACTCAAAAATAAAAAATCCTACAAGTTATGAAATTCCATTAATATTCCTTAATCAATTCAAATTCATTGAATTATACAAGTGTTGTGGTTCAGCCTAAGCTGTCAATCCCCTACATAAAGTGAGCTCATTAGATACCTCAACATGCTATCTAAACAAAAATAAGTGAAGATTGAATCCAATCTTGTGATTTGGCTTGGTAGACGTTTCATAAGTCATTCCATTTCAATATGTCTCAGGTCCAAGATCGGTGTATAAGAATTTCAACATATTTAAAATTAGGGACAAGCCCGGTGTATTAGCATTTTAGCATGTGTCAAGGTAAAACCCGGTGTATAATAATTTTATCATGTTTTAGGGCTAAACCTAGTTTATAAGCATTTCAGCATGTTTCAGGGCTGAGGCCAGTGTATAATAATTTCAGCATAGTAAACAAAACATATAAATTACACTATTACATGTTTAAAAAATAAAACATATCATGCGTGAAATTCACATAATAAACAATACATGTAATCTACACTATTACATGATTTTCAGTAATCCACTCACATGGGTACATTTCATTAATAAAGAAACAAATGCAAATTAAACTATGGCATGGCTTTAACATCTAATAACTCATGTGGGAAAATTTATATAACAAGACTAACATGTGAATTAAACTATCACAAATATTTAACAAATTATTCACCTAGAAACATTTAATTAACCAATATCATTTAAAATAACCATTCAAAGGGAGACAAAGGCATTCCCTTTGGAATCCTAGGCCAAATGGCTAAAAAATTGTCATCTGAGGGAAAATGAACCCATGGGGTGGCCCTTAATCAAACCAAATAAGTTCAAACATGCTTCAGTTAATTTCTTAAATCACCTAATGTCATTAGGTATTAACACGATTCAAATTATCACCTAAGTGACACCCTAAACATGGGTGTATGGCACTAAGGTTCATATAAACTACTCAATATTTAACAAAATACCCAATACCACCTACTTAGTCCTCGTGTGACTCTCCTCGCACAGAACAAAGAATATCTAGGAATCAAAGATAAAAACTAAACCTAAAATAACTCAGTCATGATATGGAATCTAAAGGAAAGACACAATATTAATCAATATCATATATATTGGGTTCCAACACTTCTGACAGTGATTGAATCGGAGTCCAGATGAAGATTTTGGAAGTGAATGAAGGTTCAACGTTGCTATTTCTGAAGCCCAGGGAGCCCCTTCTGTCAAGAATATTATAAGAGTTATATTGCCCATTTTTAAGAAAAAAATACCAGATACATAGCACATAAGTCCATATACATGGTGTGTACATAATTTTACTATTCATTTTTCATCCGTTTTATGCCGACCTACTTTCCAAGACCTACCGACATGACTACACAGTGTATACTAAGAAGTACACGGTGTGTGATTGGTTTTTCCTCTATTTCTTGCTGACATGCCCACACACCATGTATTCCTATCATACACGGCCAAACTACACAGTGTGTAGTTAGGATTACACGGTGTGTAACCCTTAATCAGCCCGCGGGGTAGTATAATTCTAGTACTTGTCTATTTTTCCCTTTTTTTCTAAAAAAACTCAAAAGAAAAAGAATAAAAGAAAACCATACATGAAAGTAAGAAGGGGTTCTTACATATATACTTGTGTCTACAAACTATATCACATAAAAGTATGAAAAATAATATAACAAATTTTCCAAGATATTTAATGATACATATAGTATGTTAATCCCATTTAGTTACTCATAAATTCTCAATTATTTGAGAATAGACTGACAAATTTGATAAATGAATCACAATTCATTCATTTAAGTGGATGAGAACATCACATACCCCTTACCCAAATAGATAATAACATCACATTAATCATATCAAGGTATGTTCATACACTTCTTTAGTATATCTCAATCAAGGACCATATGTCATATTTTCTATAGGAGAGGAAAATCCCATCTTGGTTAAGCCTTAACTGATGACATGATCAACAATATATCCAAACACCCCTTGATTATCTAAGACTCAAAGCTTATATAAGAATGGTTTCAAAGTATGATGGTACCCATGCTATGTATCTTTCAAACATCAGGTATTATAAAAATCAAACTATGGAATATTAACCATTAGTATACCAAATACATAGTGTATAACACTCTATGTAGTATACATGGAAGGTCATCCAATACTCAAAACTATTTTGGTTTCTTATGAACATATTTTATATCTCTATAATAATTCCTACCCATGTCGACCTAAAACTTTCATTACAACATATAATACCCCATGTTGAACATTAATTAGGGATAACTAAAAGTCATACATTAAGAAGTTAAATATTATTTCATTTAATGTAATATGTGTATCCAATGTGAAATAATTATAGAATGGAAACTTCCTTTTGTATAACATGATACATTTCATATTCTTAAACCTATTTAATAATATCAAAAAACTATACATAAACATTCATCTAATCGTATCACATATGATAGGATGGTCGAGAGACCCTATGTTTTCTATATTTTATAGGTTTATTAAACTCATTTTATCTATTTGTAATTCTTACCACAAATCCATGCGACTATCTAATAAAAGCATCCCAAAAACTCTTTTGTAAGTAAAATATATAAATAATAAAAAGTTTAAATAATTATGAGACTCAGAAATAATATTCCTCATATTCAAATAATTGAAAAACTATTCAAAATCATTTCCTTCACAAAATCAATTTTTATGATGTTAATAACATCAGTTGCCTATTTAAAACTATTTTTAAGTTCATCGTCATCATTATTATTGGAATTTTCCATCAATAATTTTCTTTCATGTCATTTTGGTAACACATTTAACTCTTTACATTACTTATTTAGAAACACATCCTAAGCCCTTTTAGGATATAAACTGATATTTAATTTGTTTTAGTATCTAAATATAACTCTGTAAATTTCTCTTTACTGATATAAACAAAACTATTTCAGGATAAAGTGAGTTTTAATTTGATTTTTTAATGGTATAATCTTTTATTTTGTATACTTTGAACTTATCTAAGGCTAGATATACTCCCACTAGACTCCTAGAGAGTATATTTTCTTCAGAATATATTTCCAAGAAATAAAAACTCTTTTTTTGCTATGAAATAACACTTATGTACTTAAATAGGAATATTTTACCATTAAACTATTGTATCAGTATTTTATATGGTATTATATGTGTTTAGAGTATTGTAATGAAATAATGTTTTATTAATTAAAATATTTCAATGATGTGTGATCGGATCACATCCCTCAAATTTTAACAAACATCCAAATAAAATCTTTTATCCTATATAAAAACATTTCCATCCTAATATTCATTTCAAGTATGTTATATAGTTAGAAAAATTATAAAACATGTGTAACATCACATATTGTTCCGAATAACTCCTTTTTTACAAATGATTTCTCTTCTCATATAAGAGAAAATTATATAACTATACACATCATTTATTTAGCCCCACAAGATCTTGATATATTACTTTTCATTCAACTCTATGATTTGAAAACCCTTTTATTCATAATTTTAATACAAACATAAGATACTTCAATTATTACCTTCATTTTAAACTTTTTGTATTTTTAAAACATCTATAAATTATAAATTTTGTATCATATATCCATTAAAATCAAATAAGTGATTTTTATAACATTAATACCTATCATGGACTCTTCATGGGGTTTCTCAAACCCCTTCAAGTGTTTTGAATAATTTCATCTCATATGGGAATATTACCCTTCCTGACATCTTTTTAAGGTTTCAATGACCAAGACTAACAATTGGGAAATCCAAAATTTTCTTTTTAGTTTGTACCTTTAAGCTTTTATACTATTATTAATTCACATTATCCTAGACATTACATGTCATTATCATATATCCTTAACACTTTGAGGATACCAAGTAATATTTTATTAAAATAATTCACATTATCAAAATATTTCAAAAAATAATAATAGAATGAATTCAATATCAAGAACTAGCCTTAAAGATATTTTTAAATCCTTAAGTCATAAATTTACTTAGTTATATTTAATAAATGGATAGGAGAATAAATATCCTTTATTCGTCTTAAATATAATTCCATTAAAACATAAGGGAATCATTTTATGAGTCTCATAATCATATAGATTAAAGTTTTGAATTATTTCAATATTTGGTTACTCGATTAAGGGTTTTCTTTAACACATAGAATTTTTCCTTCCCTCTTAAGAATGATTGTTATGTTTATAACTAGTCTAAGAGATTTCTTACATTAATCCCATTCTTTCTCTATGAATGGTCTCATAGAAATGTTCTATAACATCCCCTTGTCAAGGGCCACAAATCAGTGTCATACTAGAGATCAATACATGACCTTTGGCATGCCTCCCCATACACTAGAGGCTTCTGACTAGTAGCAAGGGTATATAATGAAACAATGGGGAGACTATACCCTCTAATCGGAGTAAAATAATAATGAAAACAAAAAAATCATAAAAGACCCAAAAATAATAATTAAATAGAAATCAGGAAAAGTGATAGATAAATAATCAAAACTTAATCTATATCTAAATAAAATGTAAACATGTGAACAGTCACACAACAACAGACTATATCCACAAATATCGCATGAAGAACAAAATAGAAAAAACTAAAAGGCAGCTCAAAATTTTCTTGATTCCAAGAATAGTCCCAATCTTCCACACTCCATCATTGCAATCCAAATCATACATTTTCCATAGAGACTTTACATTATCTAGTCCATCAATCATGAAATATTCTTGGGTACCAATTGACTACCTGAGAAAGATGGGTGTATAACTCAGTAGGCCACCACTAATGGAATATAGAAACATATCCAGTCCGAGTAAGAGTGTGATGAAGTGATAAGTATATATGTACATGAATAATTATAGCAAAAGTAAATAATTATACATCATTGATCCTCAGGTTTCGTGATTCCACTCAAGGCCAACTATTCCTACCCCAACAAGTGTTATATGTATTAGAATAGGGAGCATCCATCTGAGGTAAATATACCCATCTCCATGCTCTAGTACCTTCGGAGAAAATATACCCATCTCAAAACAATAGTCACACTTAGAGAAATATACCCACCCTGAAACAATAGTGACACCTATGTAAATATACTCATCCTAGAGAAAAATTCAGACCTTAGGAAATATATCCATCCTAGAATAATATTCACATATGGGGAATCATTGTCATCCCACAACAACAGATCTCACCTAGGGTAAAATCCATCACTAGAACTATAAAATAAATACCCAAGTGAAAACAGAATCCCTAGAACCATAACCTAAGACCAAGTACATTAAAGTAATCATCATATCTATATACTCTTAGAATTTCATTAAAAAAACCTTTTCCATAAAATAGATACCCAATGGTGACACCAACCCATTTTTATATTCAAACCAAAACAATGTTTATCATCATTTTGACATCATCCTTTACCCTTTCAATTATCACCATTCACAATTTTTATAAATAAATATTTTCTATTTATAATTCAATCCAAAATAATTCAATTTCATCACTTATATTTCATATTCCATGAAATAAAATTAATTTCAATGAATCCCCTTATGTTTTTATCCAATTAGGGTTAGTAAATAACTTAGGGATCCATATCATATAAAAATATCAATGATTATAAATTTTATAATTTAATTATAGGTATAATTTCTAGTAATTTGGTGAAAATGCATAATCAAAACACTAATAAAAAAAATCAGGTTTTGGGGATAATTTATAAACCACCTACCTCAAACATAATGGAGCTTAATCATCAAGAATCACTGACCAAATCGAACCTAATGAACCAAGATCCCAAAATTTGATTTCATCGACACCATATTAGGGTTTATTATATAGAAAATAAAAAATAGACAAGAAATAATAAATCTAGGGAAAGTAGAGGCTTATAGTTGCCATAAGGGGTCAATTTCACTGAATTGTAATTCAATCAACTAAAAAATGAAAGAGGATAGCCCTTGGATGTTTAAAATAATTAAATTTGAGAGGGGAAATCTAGGGAAGAAAATGAAGGGTTTCACCAGTGATCCCTCTATTAAAAAAATATTTGAAACAGTACATATGAGAATTTCATGACATGAAACACACTTCTACATCATAAAAGTTCATTCCATCACTCCCCAAGACCTATACTCAATTTTTCACGATGGGAAACACTATATAACATCATGAATGTGTTCTTGTATCTCTAAAATAGCTTTAGCTCTATCATGTTCCTCATAAACTCTCTCATTAACTATCCTTAAACTATCATAAAAAAATGATGTGTCTAGGTAAAAAACTAAACCATAAAACACCTCAAAATATCTAAGAGACATTACAAACTCTCCCTCTAAGGACTTATCATATCTGATAAGTGTCTCTAAAGGTCTCTCCTAAACAACCTGGCCTCTGGACCAAAAATATGACTTTCACTCTCAATTTCCATTTCTAGAAACATCCATACATCTATAATAATTCATCAAGAATCCAATTTTTGATTCACCACATGATTCACCTCCAGAATCATGTCATGAACTGTTGTTTTACCCCCTTAATCATGTCACAGAACCCTTCCCAGACTACTCAAAAACCCTAAAACCTTGACAATAAGCAAAGAACTTATAGTTCAGAAGATTTTAAATGGATTCATACAATGGAAGAAGTCCATGGGTGTTAATAGTTCACCCCAGATCTATATCCAGAAAATTAAGGTCCACATTAGAAAATAACTCAAGTCAATGACCCCTCATATCTGATTATATGTCCCATGTTTCCACTAGGTTAGATCCATTATACCACCAAACTCATCCCAAAGAGACTATCTTACCATAGAGAACCTTTTCAATTTGATCAACAATGTTACCAAGACACTCCTCAATGAACATGTCATCCATAAGTTCAACCTTTTACTAGAGATCCACACAAAGGAAATTGCATGTACCGATGAGTCACAATACCAGCTTCCCTTGTTTCATTAAGCATGGATATCCCAACTGACCCTTTAATTATACTTCATCACACGGTTCACCCCTAAAAAATCGATGAAACAAGGTCTCACACCCTGAATCAAGTGATAAAATATGGTTTTTCCCATAAATAAAACAATGAAATGGGTTTACTCCATGAATCATGAAATTAAATAGGGTTTCAACCCCAAAATAAACTCAAAACTGATAAATCATAGAATGAATGTCTGTATATATCCTATACCTACTCTAAGTAGACGTCATCTATTTCTGGGTCAACTAAACATATCCTAAAGTCTCTTATATGAGATTGGCCTAATCATTTATAGCTTATAATCCTCTATCAAAATAAATATGAACTCAAATATATCCAAGTATTTCTCCTAAGAAGCACCAAAACCCAAGATGTACACTCTTAACATTTCCTCTAAGATTTGAACCATCAGATTGGACTATCTATTGGACAATGGATAATAGGAAGTTCTCAAAATCACCTATGCTCGTAGTGTCTTTTTCAACTCTCACAAACAAACATCCTCATTCCACTTTCATGAACCATTAGAGTCACCTTGATGTAAAAATAAAATTTCATGCCTACCACTAGTTATAGTCATACTAACACCGCACCCTTCCCATCTCCACTACTCAAAACCTCATTGGCCAACTCACCATGGCACCAATTAATTCAACCAACTCCACCAATATGTCCCACTTTTAGTGGAATTCCTAAACACCCTAAAATAACAATAGTACACCTTTTTTGTCGTTTCCAATGGTCTACACTGATGTGTTTCTCACCCAATTATTCTTATTATAGCCTAGAGTCTCACTCTCTAGACTACATATAACATATGAAAATTTTCCATTATTCACATTGGCATGTTACTCTAGAACATTTAATTCTCATGGACCTGGTAACTCACCAATAGTCTTCCAAAAATCAAACTCATTTTCACCACCTAATAATAAACTAGTATCTAAAGGATATCAAATATCAATTATACTAATTTCATCAACTCCAATTAATTGATACCAACACTTAGGTACATTCCATTTTATATTCTTAACTTATTTTCTTATACCAAACCAATGTCAAAAAACTATAACAACATTTGGGTTGGGTTTATTAGTACTTACTCCTTATATTCACAAAAAAATACTCAAAACAAATACCACCCAATCAAATGGTACTTAGTGTAATCCCCACCATAGTACTTCTTTATTACCGACTGAAAAGAATGATCTTTCCCAACACCCATCATCACTCAAACATTTACATTCTAGATCCCTGCTAATGTTACTTTTATAGGTTCTCAAAAAAAGAATTCTTGAGCCTTGCTCATGTTACTTGTATAAGTTCTCAACTTGATCCCTACTCAAGACTCCATTATCACTACGGTTCCCTACACACCTACCTTTTAACTTTATCAAAAAACCTTTATCATACAACTAGTCCTCACAGTTCTAACTCAAGGTCCATGACCTTGGTCACCACCACATGGCTATCATGTTCCAACCTGCTGCGGGCCCTACCAAGACCCGCTAGAAACTCACATTCATTCTTTCATTCAGATCACCATAGTTGAGGAACTCTTTGATTCTTTTGCCAATGCGTTGATCCACTTGGATTATCATAAGATCTAATAGTCAACACACTACATCCCACACTTTTCCATAAAAGTTCACAACTCATCTCTTACATGAGATGACCATCTCCATTTTAACAAGGTCCTTATAACCATAATTTAGTCCCATCATCATATACTAAGACCTCACCTCACACATTCGTGTCACTCGATGTATCATCCCTCCAGAATAAACTACACATGTTCATACCTATAATCCACTCTAATTCTAACCATCATACGTAATATCCTCAAGGTTCCTCACCCTATTACTATTACTAATCAAACAACGAATCTCATAAGTTTCCACCACCATCACATAGTTAATAATCCACTAATCCCATCGGTACCCCACAACCACACTCTATGCAGTCAAGGTAGAATAAGTTGTCCTAAACCCCATCAGAACATATAGGCTCCCCATAAAGTCCTAACTCTAATGGGTCTTTAAAGACCAAACACACATGTCCCCAAATTTTCCTTACACACTCTAGCGACATAAAAATAAACCACCAAGAATTTTCTTCTATTATCTTTACCTTACTATAGTGGCCATATAACTTACACATACCAATATTTACATCTAGGATATTCCTCAAAAACCACGCATTAACACGTCGCTCACATGCAATCCAAAGCGAGACACATAATTTCAAACACCAAGATTACATTTGTATGGATTTTTTAGGTTGAACTAACTAAACTATCATGTATGTTACCAAAATCATACTCACTTTTTACATTGTAAAGGGGTATCTCATTCATCAATTCAAAAAAATGATCAATAACTCAATGTTCCAACTAGGAAAACCCAATAAGAGTACATCCCGATGTCACTCTATTTTATAATCTAGCATGACAATCATGTGTCATGTCCCATTGATCTTAGGCTCATGAAATTAACAAAAAAACTCGTTCTGATCACTACATGTCAACTCATCTAGCTAAAATCATCTCACTCAGTGCTTCTATTATAAAGTACATGGGTCATCTAACTCATGTTATAGCCAACCACATGATTATGATTCACTTCAGGTATCGACTCCGAATAAGAAGCATCTACCGATGATCTACTCATTATTGATCCAACCATCTAGGATCACACTTTAACCAGTAGGGTTTGTCATCTAACTGATCTTTCCCTTTGAAACCGATACACCACTCACATAATAAAGGTTGTGTATCTACACCCATAACGCAAAAGGTATCAATATTCTCGTTAAAAGAATTTTTTATCACTCTTTTACACCAATATAAATTTGAAGCACCTATTGTGCTTCTCTTATCTAAGAAATCCATAATATTGGATAACCCCTCCCTTAAGTCACCCTCATTAATCATATTCATCTCTGAAAATAGTAAGAAAACATCTTTTTACTCCATCACAATGATCGGCTCACCAACATCCTAATCCATATCTCAAAATTACAAGGAAACTTGCAAGATAACATGCCCTCTCTAGTGTTCTCATACACATATATCTTAATTATCCCACACATAAGACAACTACCTAGTCTAAGGTTATCTATAAATCACATTCCTACACAACAGAGGAATAAAAATGGTATAAAACACATTCCATCACTCCACTCAATCCCTAGAACACAAGGGGTCTCACATGAAAGTTTGAGCACAATATAATCTACCCAAAATTGAGTCAGTAATATCTTACAAGGTTTAAAAATAGTCTTGAAATATCACAATTCTCAGTATCATAGTCCAAATCAAATTTGAGGCAATTACAGTATCCCACTATCTTATACACCCTACATCATAAGGGACTCATAATATAGGGTCCCTCTATAGACTCATTTACCCTTTATATATACTAGGTCATACACACCGTAACCCGTATCAAAATACATGTGTGTTAAAATTCCCAACATCACAGTTCAAGGGAAAGTGATAATAGGAATAACACCCCATTATTCTCTAAATATAATTTATCAGGGATCTCATAACTCAAGTTATCTTAGTATCCCAACAACCCATACATAGGGAAATCATCATATACACATAAAATCCACATCATAAATATATATAATTCACTATGCCACATTTTTTCACTATACGTTATCTAGAATTTAATAACAATTCTAAGTAAAAAAGAAGTTTTTACATGTTATAGTGGAAAATATTTTATACATTGAAATTGAAATTTTATTTAGTAAATTTTGAATAATAATTTAAATAATTGATTATGAAATACCATTTTAAACATTTAATTTATCCATAAATTTTCACAACTAAGGAAAATTTAAATGAAATTTCTATTGTGGTTTATATATGAAAAAACATTATAAGTTATAATTGGAATTTTATTTAGTTGACACCATGTAATAATCAAGGAAAATGATCATGTAACATGATTTTATTCAATTTATAAAAGGTTCAAGTAAGATTAAATTATACATTTATATATGGAAACACCATATAAATGGTTGTGACCACTTTAAATAATAAACCCATGTCATAGTAAGAGTAAAAACCCATAGGCAATCATGAAAATGGAAATAGAATCCTATATGTTTGGTATTATTCATGAACAGACACCCCATTTCCATTCCATCCAAGATACATAACCCCATAAATCATAAATCCCATAATCATGTGTGTCACTCAATATAAAAATATATCAACAGTAAAAAAGGAACATAGATCTCATCACTAAAAACATGGAATTTTCTCATACGTGGGTTGGTTATTCCCATTCATGAGTTCCATACCGTTTTATAACAATTTATTATCTCATGTATACCTTACCCAAATAGTCAAAAAAAATAAGGTATTTGATACCAATTTATAACATCCCATGTTCAATGAAAACTAATCAATTCTAGACTACAGATCAATATGTGACCTTAGGCACACCTCTCTGTATTCCATAGGCTATCGACTAGAAATGAAAGTCTTTGATGAAATGGTGGGAAGACCATACCCTATGATTATAGTAAAATAAAAATGGTGATAAAGAAAATTATATAAGTATATATAAAAAATACATAAAAATATATCATTACATGTTCAAGATAAATAATCACAATCCATGTTATATCATAATGAACTGTAAACATGTCAACTTTCTTATATTAGAATACCATATCCACAAATATCCCATGATAAACGAAATAGAAAAAAACTGAATGAATCCTTAAAATTTTCTTGATTCCTAGACCAGTACTAATATCCCACACTCCAAACTATATTTCGAAATCACACATCATTTATCGGGTCTTTCTCTTATCTAGTCCTATAAACATGAAATCTACTTTGGTACCAATTAGAATCTTATTCAGGGTGTGAGTAAAACTCAGTAGGCCACCACCAATGGTGTCTATAAATATATTTAGTATGAGTAATTTCATGATGAAGTGAAAGTATATATGTACATGTATGACTATGGTGGAAGTAAATAAATGGATATTATTGATCCTAGGGTTTCATGATGACACTTGATACCAATTATCCCTACCTTGTCCAGTGTTGGATATCTCTAAACAGTTGGAATCCATCTGGGGGAAATATACTCATCCTTATGATTGAACACCTCCTAGGGAAATATAACTATCCTAAAATAATAGTCACACCCAATGAAATATACCCATCCCAGAAAAATAGTCACACTCAAGTAAATATACTTTTCCTAGAGCAATAGTCTAACCTATGGAAATATACCCATTCTGGATCAATAATCACACTCAAGGAAATATAATCATCCCAGAATAATATATCACACTTAGAGGAAAACACATATCCATAACCTTAGAACCATTCCCAATGTCCAAACACATTAAATCATTCATCACATCACCATACTCTTAGTTTTTCATTAGAAACCCCTTTTCTGTAAAATAGATGCCCGAGGGTAACACCAACCCACATTCTATTTAAAACAAACATATATTTATCACCATCCTAACATAATAATTTACCCTTTATATTATCATTATTCTCTATTTTTAGAAATAAATAATTTCTATTTATAATTCAATATAAATAGTTCTGGTTTATCACTTTTCTATCATATTCGGTGCAATGAAAAAACATTTCAACGAATCCCCTTAGGTTTCCATCCAATTAGGGTTTATAGATGACTCAAGGGGTTATCTCTCTCTATAATATCCATGATTTTAAATTATATAATTAAATTCTAGGTCAAAATTAGGGTAAAATGGTGGGATAATAAAATATAAACACTGATAAACAAAGTAAGACTTATTGGATAATTTATAGAAGACCAACTGCAAGCGTAATGGATCATCATCATCATCAAGAATCACTAACCAAATCGAACCTAATGAACCAAGATTGCTAAATCAGATTCCATCAACACCATATTAGGTTTTATGAGATGGGGAATGATAAATAGAGAAGAAACAAGACATATATAGAACAAATATGATTATAATTACTGATATGAATCAATTTCAGAAAATAATACTTTGATCTACCATGAAATAAAGGGAGGGAGCCCTTGGAAGTTGAAAAATTGAAAAATTGATAGGGGAAATTCAGGGCACTAAATAAACGGTTTCCTAAGAAGGAACCCTATTTAAAAACAACTAAAACACTACTTAATAGAATTTCATAATGTGAAACACACTATCAAGTCCTGAAAGTTCATGTAAATACTCTCTGAGGCATGGCCTCGATTTTTCATAGAAAGACACACTATGTCACACTGTGAATGTGTTATTTCAGCTCAAAAATAGATACAAGTAGATATTGTTCCTCACAAAATCACTCATAAAATGTCTTAACACCACCATAATCTAAAAACAAAAGGATTACACATGTCTAAGAAAAAATATAAACCATATCAAGCCTCGAAATATATAAGTGGAATTACAAACTCCCCCTATAAGGGCTTATGGTTCCATAGAAGAGTCTTTTGGATTCTATACCAAACAACCTAGACTTTAATACCAAACATCCTACTCCTTCCCCAAATTACATTTTTATAATCATCCATGATACCACAACAATCGACCAAGAATCCACACCATGATTTTCCACAAGATTCACCCTCTGAAAAATGTCACAAACCATTATTTAACCCCTTGAATCATGTCATGAAATCCTTAATGAACCACTCAAAAACCATAAAATCTTTACAATTATAAAAAAATGAAATTAATTATAATTTAAATGGGTTCATACCTTGGTTTAATTCCATGGGTTTTACATGTTCAATGATGATGATGATATTTATCTACAAAAAAATATTTTATCATATTAGTTCAATGTTTTAAATTATTTTAATGAATTTTATTAAATGAAATCCCATTAAAATAATGACCCCTTTTAGACTCATTATATACATTAGTGAGACAAGATCTATATTTCACTAATCAATGAGGTTTATTTGGTTTTTATCTCACCAGTTGGTTATTTAGGAAGGTTATTATTCCATTCATATCATATATGACTCTTATATGGTTGAGCATGGTGAAGATATTACCTAAAGCCTTTGTACATGAAATAGTATGCGTTTTTTATTGGGTATGACATACTCGTTACAAGAGGCACATTGTATGACTTTGGGTGTATTACTGCTCATGATATATTGATATTGTACCCAATACCTTTTCTATATCATATGATCATATTATAAGTGTTATAATATGAGGAATCATATTGCATGATTCTCATAAAACTATAAAATTTATCACTAGAAATTGATAATTATGATATAATATTTGAATCCTTTCTATATTAACTATCATTAATTAATGTTTCGTAAATATGAAATTTACAAAATAACACTTGGACGAATGAAGGTTACAAGTGTTGTAACCAAATTCATTTACTTGTATGTTTAATAAAATTTTAGTAAATACTTTAGAAAGCTCGAGAGTGTACTAAGGCCTATATAAGGAGGTAGTGGCTATTAATATGGATAATCCAAGATATCCTTATCCACCTACCAATTCTACCATCATGTTTCCCTCATAATCCAAGATTTTGAGAGGTGTTATCATGCCATGAGAGATATGGATAATTACACCAAAGAGCTAGGTGATTTAGATCATCCCATAGATACACAATGGAGGGAGTAACCTATTAGTTACCTCTAAGGTATCTTCATCAAACCATTGTGCTTTAATATTTTTGTTACAACTCACCAGGGGGAAATATATTTTTCTTCATTTTTTATTTTTACATGGTCTTATCTTTTTATATAATGGTGATATTGGGAATGTAGTTTATGTTGTCTTCCACAACCTTGAATAAGTGTTGTTTAATCTATAGAAACCTATAAATGGTATCAAATCCTTTATATACTTATTGATTCCAAAAATCTTGTTGAAAATAAAGTAACTTTCATATTTTATTGAATCCTCATTTGATATCATTAAAATTATATAGAAATTAAACTATGGCTTGGATTATGATATGTGATATTATATAAAATTATATAAAATGAAATTGTGGTTAGTCTTATGTTATTTGATATCATAATATGTGATATAATTTCCCAATATGATATGTTATATAAAAATAATTGATACAGATCTATCCCTCAATCTTTCATCATATCGCAGTGTATGATATGGGTAGTCATGGTTTATGATAGCAGTGAGATGCATATGTGAAATAGAGTATCATATCGCTTTTTCTATATTAATTGCAATTATAAAATTTGATTTTTAAACACTAAAGTGTTGAAGTTACACCATTCATCATATAGATGCATATCGTATGTTATTATTGAAAAGAATCATTGATTTAATGTTATTAAGACCAATATAGCCTATCATAATCCATGTATTGTCTTTCATAAAGTATAATAGATATCACCTTCACCATCTATCGCATGCCACAATTCATACCTTACAATATAATACATATTGTAAAATCCAATATATAAAGAAATTTTAATTTTTTTCAAATTCAATTATGAATTGGATTATATATTTTAATTTTTTTATAAATTAAAGAAAAATAATTTTTATATATTTATTTAATTTATGTAATTCTTATAAATCAATTAATTATAAAGTTCTTATAATTAATTATTAAATCTATATGAAAATGTTATTAAATAAATATCCATAATATTAGATGTTAATATCAAATTATTATTGTATTTATATTCCATGACTTATAATTTGTATATAAATTTTTTATTTAGAAATTATAATGGACATTTATAATGTTTTTATAAATTAAAACATAAAATAAAATAGAAAGGAGTTTATATTCGAATATTATGAATTTTTAATAATAATTAATTTGAATTATCTAAATTAAAGACCTAATTTGAAAAATTATTTAAACCATATCAAATGGAGTTTTGATGATTGGTATAATCAAATCCTAAACTATATTTATTATTTAATATTTATATTATGTAAATTGTATAAAAAATAAATTTGGAATATAAAATGTTTATATTTTATTCATATATTTAGTTATAATATCTTATAAAAGGATAATATTAAAGAATTTATATTACATATAAATATTAATAATTCATATTTATTTGATTATGGAATATCCATAATGCATGATTAATTTATAGTGTTTATAATTTTCTTTATTTATGACTAGTTCATAAATGTTTATCTCATGTTTGAATATTTGAATTTTATATTTATCTTTTTCATTGATTGTTTTATTCATATATTTAAATGTTATATTAGTAATTATGATGTAATTTTTAGTTTAAAGTGTTAAACTACTTCTATAAATTGTCTTACATGCGTCTATAGAGTTACATGAAAGGTATGATAATTGATTTAGTTTTATTCTATCTTGAATTTGTCTTGTATTGGGTTACGAGTTTGATTTTAAATTTTTATTATATTTATACATATTAGGTGTTAAAATTTTGATGTAATTGAGGCATCTCTTGAGAGAATTAACCTTGGGTACAGGGACTTTGGCTTGTATTTCTCACTGGCTTGGATGCATGTGTCTTATTTAGAAAAGAGTAAGTGTTTATCTATCTCTAAAGGATTTCCCTTTTTATTGTTGATTTCATATGATTCAAAGACTTTACATGTAATATTTTAATTTACCTTATGTATGAGTTTTATTTATATATGTATGACTATAGTTATCTTTCATTTCAAGAAACTAATACAATATATGAGTGTAAAAAGTTACTCATCAATTTGGTTAGAAAATATTGATTTGGTGGAACTAATAGGATTCATAACTAAATCATTAGAATCATGAATACGTTTAAATGGAATACATGAGATAAGATGGTGAAACTAAATCCTCTTAAAAATTCTAAGTCAGATTACTTTCAAAGTAAACTCTTGTTAAGACATCGATCATCTAAATTGGTAGGTAAATTCCAAAGTAGGGTTTATATGGATTAAATTGTGTAATTAACTCATGTAATGATGTGATCCAAAGACATAGGCACCTCATTTTTTCATATTATTTTGGTTACATTTACCTATGATGCCAAAAGAGTCTGGATACTTGAGGAATGGTGTTGATTTTATCTATATGTTGTATTACATAAGTAGTTGTCCGATCAATCATCTAAGAGTCATATATAATATTATTGTAATAATGGATTACCTAAATAACTAAAGTAATGATATTCATCCCAAATCAGGATCACTGATTAGTGAAATATAGATATTTTCCTACTAATGAATATAGTATAAAATTTTAAAGGGGTATTATTTTAATTAGAGTTTATTTTATAAAAATTCCTTATTAAATGTAAAACATAATACTCATTTGATAAAATTATTTTTTATAGATATAAATGGAATCATAATCATCATTTATGATGTTGAGAAAATTTTGTGAAAGTAAGTGACTAAATGTTAGAAACTTCTTAGACTAGTATAGAAATTAAAAAATAGTTCACAAATAGGAAAAGAAATTCTATGTGTTATAGAAATTTTTTACTAAAGAAACACCTTCTAAAGAATCCATTCAAGAGGATAATAATGATTATTATAAACATAAGAGCAGTTCTTTTGAAAAAAATATGTTGGATTTGGTGTCCTAGGACCAACTATTTTAATTTTGGAAACATATATGTATAATTATTTCAATATTAATAAAATATATTGTTACATATTGTTCATTATTCTACATGACTTTAGTGTAATATTATATTAGTGTATCCTTCTCAATGATAAGGTCATAGTATTTACCCACTATGTTGATATCCTTGAAGTTTCATGAAGATATTCTTAATTATAGTTCTACGATCGGATAACAAATTATGAATGGGAACATAGTATATAGACTATCAGGTGTGAGTACACATAAGAAGATGAGACTTTTTTCTCATGAAGTTTACACTTGATAATCTCCAAGATGAGTGATTATGATAATAGACCCTCTTGTATGAATTCTGCATGTTTTGGTATAATCAGATATTCCTATTAGCAATCATATGTAATGGTCCTTATAATTTATGATTATTATTAATTCATATTAAAACTCACACTCTTATATGTATTTTATAAACCATGATGATACAATTCATGGTAGATTTGGATACATTGGGTCTGTCACGAGTGATGTGTTATTAATGAGTAAGTCAAGGAAGGAATTTTCCCTTCCATCTTTATGGAAGTTGATATCTTACGCCTTTAATTGGAATAGAACCATCACCTTAAGTTCCATGGACATGGTGTAATGATTTTTTTTATTTGAGATAGTAAAATAAAGACATGTTGATCATATAGGTTGATTACACATATGTGAAAAATTCTTGATGAGATATTGTAACAAAGGTATTATATTACATAGTGAGAGTTCATTTATGGTTTTCGGTATTGAGACATTAAGTTATTTCTCTTCGGTTCCTTGACCCACTACTAGAAAATATTCTTGTACTTTAGTAAATCCCACCTAATGCCAGTGAGTAATAATCCTAGAGGGTCACACACGAAGTGTATTTGTTGATTTTGATTAAATTCTATTTTAATTTAATTGCTTAAATAAATATTATTCTCAAGGCCAAGGAATAATTTTATTCATGATTAATAAATCATAAATTTGTATTGATGAATTGAATATTTAATTGTGTATTCAATAAATATCAATTATTTTGAACATATAAAGATTGTGTCTAGTGATAAATATTAATTTACAAGCTGATAAAAGATTATTTCTTCTTATGCAAGATAACATACACCACAAAATAATAATATTATTATTATTATTATTATTATTATTATTATTATTATTATTCATGGGGTTTTTTAATGATTATTATATTATTTAAGGTTTAATACAGACCCTATATCTATAAATATGTGGTTATGTCTATTTTGTAGGGTTGATTCAGAATAGAGAAACATTGCACATAATAGAATTATCTCTCCAATTCCTCCTCCCTCCTCTCAAGAATGAGAAGAATTCCTTCCAGATTGAAGGATAATAAATCAATCAATTAAAGTAATGAAATATAAATGATTCACCATACTTGCACCTAGAAATCAATTAGAATCACTCAGATATCAAAGGAGCACATGTGGATCTCTACTATAGGGATACTATACTTGGATATAATTAGTGCAACAAAGGTAATCTAAAATTGTTTCTGAATGTCAACATCATCAATGAAGAAAGATCCTAAGACAATTTATTTCTTTCATCATGTCTTAAATTTAATTAATTATAAATTTAACATGAAAATATCCTTGCAGGGTTTCAGGTTTACTTACATCAATATCTGATGGAAAATTTTCATTGGTCACGATGTTCATGTTGCTGAAAATATTGTGAATGATCCATCAGTTCAACAAAAAAAATTGATTTATCACCCTACCCAGTGCTTCCCTTGAACCCAGAACCTTCTAGTGGTATTAGAGTGGTGATGTTTCAATTTTATAATTATTTATTTCATTTTGAACATTTATATGTTAATATTTTTTATCTTTTATTTATTTATTAGTCTATCATCTAAATCTATTATTTCTCTTCTTCATTTCATGAAAATATTACCATAATTAGTTAATGGTTAATTGATTTTACATATAAAGATCTTATCTAGAAGTTGCAAGGATCTTAGATGGATAACACAAGAATATATGGCATGTACTCCAATGTTACCGACTTTGTATCCTTATTCATCAAATAGGGATGCCCAAATGGATTCCAGGTCATCGTGTAATAAGTATATAACGTGTGCAATAAATTCACCATGTTTATAATAGATAAGGTGCCACGTTTCTTTTTTAATGTGCATACCATATAGTTTAAATATATGCCATGTAGTCCATGTTCTTTCAAGATAGAAAACATGTGGTCAAATAGTTTCATGTAATTAATGCACCATGTGTATTTAATACATGACACATATTGATAGAAAGCTATATAACTAGAATTATGCACCATGTATCTTATATACACACACTGTTTACTTGATAAATGTTTGTGAGAAGTACACATCAATTCCCTAGGTGTGTGATGTGGATATTCGATAAAGAAAAGTACACGTGTGTAGCTAGATTGTAATTCCATGTACTTTACCTGTTTACATGGAAATATTAGAATTAAGTAATTACTCTTTAAACAATATCAACTTGGGTTATATGGGTCATTATGTTAATATTACACATCGGTCATTAGGTTTTATATTATATAAATTTTATAATTAATTCTATGTAACATTTGAGACAATGAATCATGTATGGATATTATATATTAAATAATCAATGCATTTAATTGTATAGGGAGCATAATTTTTATGCTTTACATGGGTCATTAAGTTGATGGTACACATAGTGAAATTATGGAACATGTTAGGTACATAATATATCGTATTAGTGCATTTTTTATAATTAAACCATACTGAGATGTTTAGATAGGTAATCACTAGTTTTCTTCCAAGTAAAAAGTTGCGTAATGTTTTATTGAGTTTTAAAAAATATATTTTTTTATTTAAAATCATAACAGATGATAATTTTAGGCGGATTGGATGAAATAAGATAAAATTAATTAATTGATTAATAATATAATTAATCTGATTAATTCAAATGTGTTTTATCTTATTAAAAGTAAAAATTGAAACAAATTATAATTAATTATTTTAAATGCATAATCATTTCATGTGTATGATTGATCATGATCTTGGCCCACAGTGTGTATGAGTTGGAATTATTTAATATAATTTCTTTCATGGTTTTTCAATTTAATTATTAAATTAAAATTTATGGTATGTGGTTTATCCCTCCCTCCATTATTATATAGGACATGTGTGCCTAAGTTTATTTATGTAATTCCCCTTTAACCAATCATTTGGTTCCCCTCACTTGCATGTGAGTTATAGATAACTGTAATAAATGGATTATCCCAAGGTACATAAAGGTGGTTTGAGACAAAACCAATACATTTTCAACCCATGAGATACACAGGTGGACATATGGAATGTTGCAACTCATGCTAAGACCAGAATATGGAGTTATTCCCCTAGGTTATAGGTTGATTTACTATAATCTTAATAAATCAGGTATTTAATTTATTTAATAATTTTTGTCTTATGCATTATTTATTTTATGGATTCAATACTATGATCACATAAATAAATTAATTAATGTAAAAATATGGAATATAAATAAATCAATTATGCATAAATGTGTTATCCAACATTGTTAATTAATTAAGTAAAATACACATTATATTTAAATTTCATGTAAATTAAAAAACAAGATAAAATTTATGCATAATAAAACAAAATCCCTCAAGATAATATTGAGTCATTAAGCCTTCCATCATCTAAATTAAGATGAACCCATAGTTTTAGTGTTGGTTCAGCCTCTGTCGGGGGAACTATTAATTATTGAGAAATCTTAACTGAGATAGTGGGTTGACTTAACTGAATATTTATTGGGTTTAATGGAATCAATATATCTAATAAAAATTTGGAGGCATGTGTTGAGTATATATGAGTTAAGATTCCTAGATTGGAGGGTCCACTCAACGAATCAAGGAGTTTCAAGCTCCCTGTTGGCATGACTGCCTACCAAAATACATCCTAATAACTTACATAGCCCATATATGGATTATTAGAAAATAAATATAGATCATTTACACTATAATTTCAAATAAACTAAAAATCCCAAGTTCAATTGTGAGGGTTATTGGGACTTGATAAAATGGTGGGAGATTTAATAAAAAAATTAATTTATTATTTCTCACATAATTTGTAATAAAGAAAATTACTAATAATATGCTATTTTATAATTGTAGAAAATGGAAAATTAATCATCCAAATTATCCCTATGATCTATATTATTTAAATATAATATCCTCACTATTAGTAAATTCTGGGAGAGGTTCAGACACCTTTGGGTTTTGTTGCACCCTGGACATAAATCTTACATGTTAAAATCCTCACTTCCTGACCTTCCTACCATGGAGTCAAGTGACAATGAGTTCCTTATATATGAAAAACATTTTATTGAAATGTATTATGTTCAATTTTTTATTCTAGAATATATTTTTAGTTAACACATTAAGTCTCATAAAAATATGGATTTTTATATAATGCTTGAGTATCCACATGGTCTATACCAAAAGAGAGTAAGAAAAGAACAGTTTGAGATATCTAGGACACTATTTTAGAGTAAACATGGTGGGGTAATTCTAACTGGGCCTCACATAGTCAAATTCATAGGCTATATTGAACTCCTATAGGCTCTAGGGTTTAAACTCCCTAATTAAATCTGCATTGTTCATGTAATTTCGCCACTCCAATGGAGTTTCTCCATCTTTATTGTAACTTTTAATATAAACAACAATGAGGTGTCTCTCCCAAATATGTTTACTCTTTTTCTCCAAGTAGATAAGGAGATGAATAATGAAGCTAAACTTTCTAAATCATTAAATGGTATTCAAATACAAAAACAAAGTACATTCAAAATGATTGACCAAGGGGAGGTAGATCGATGAGCATCCAATGAGGCTAAACTTGCTAAATTGAAAAATGGTATTCCATATGAAATTTTTCATGTAAATAAACATGTATTTTCACATACATGAGTGTGGGTATGCAAAGCTTTTGGTGAAATTATTTCTATAAAAAAATCACCCTAAGGCACTATGTATATCATTATAGGATATCCCAAAGAAACAAGAACATATTACCTATAATATCCTTCAAATAAAAATGTTTTAGTTGATATTCATCCCACATTCTTTAAAAAGGATTGTATCTATAAAATAGATATTGGGAGTGAGATAGACTTCGACAAATTCTATGCTCAAAATACAGAATATTTGGAACATGAAAAAATTCTACAAACCCCATGGAATAAGTTATTCTAAATACACAAATATTTTATAGGAGTACAATATTGTTTAGAGAACTAGAATAGTATGGTTTCCTAGTAATAGAGGATGGTGACTCATTATTAGTTGATATTAATGATCCTATAACATATAATGAAGTAGTAAGTGGAATAGATTTTTCTAAGTGGAATGAATACAGAAATTATGAAATAGATTTCATGTACCAAAACCAAGTCTAGATTTTGGTAGATCCTCCTGTGGATATAAATACTAAAGGATATAAATTCGTATTCAAGAAGAAACTAGAAAATTAAGGACAATTCAATACCTATAAGGCATGATTGGATAGAAAATTGTTTAAATAGTGTCAAGGAATTGACTTTGATAAAACCTTTTCACAAGTTGAAATGATGAAATCCATCAGAATTATACTTTCCATTATGGCCTTCCATGATTATTAGATTTGTAAAATGGATATCAATTTAGCCTTCCATAATTGGAACCTTCAGGAAGATGTCTATATGATACAACCCGAAGGGTTTGGGACTCCAAATTATTCTAACAAAGTATGAAAATTACAAAAAAAAACTATTTATATATTAAATCATGAATACAGGTCATGGAACATTCAATTTGATGAATCCATAATGTAATTTAGTTTCATCAAGAATGAATGTGAGCCTTGTGTCTATAAGAAATTTATTTGGAGTCTGGTCATTTTATTAATAGTGTATGTTGATAAAATATTACTTATTGGAAATGAAATTCTAGTCATAAATTCTAGTAAGTCCTGTTTGAAAAAATACTTCTCCCTAATAGACTTAGGGGAGGAATCATATATTATTAGGATCAAGATTCATCATGATATATCCAATAGGATACTCATCCTAAGTCAAAGTAAAAATATTGACAAGATACTGAAGAGATTTAGTATGGAATAATCCAACAGGGTATTGATTCTAGTGTTGCATGGAATTCATACTTCTTAGAAAACATATCCTTATACACATGATTAAATACATAGAATGGTAAGTATTCCATATAATTTTACAATTGGGTCACTTATGTATGTGATTCTATATACTATTATAGATGTTTCTTACACAATAAGTATGGTTGGTAGATATTTAACTAACCTAGGATACCGCCATTGGATGGTAGTCAATACTATATTTAAGAATTAAAGGCATGCTAAGGATATGTTTGAAGTCTATGAAAGAGCTTAGGAACTATTCATCAAAGGATATATAGATTATAGTCTAAAAACACATCAAGATGATAATAAATCAAAAATGGGATATATCTTCACTTTGAATGGAGGTGTTTTGAGCTGGAAGAGATCAAAGTAGGCTATGGTCACAAATTCTACCACAGCATCCAAGTATATTGAAGCTTCTATGGTAGATAAAGAATCTTTATGGATACAAAAAATCATCCAAGAGTTTTAAATGGTACCTAATATTAAAGATCCTATCACACTCTATTGTGATAAGTGGTGTCCCATGCCAAGGAGCCAATACCACATTAGTGGATGAAGTATATACTTCAGAAGTATCATATCTTGAAGACTTTTTTTAGTGAGGTGAGGTTACAGTGAATAGTATTTCCATAGAATAAATTGTGGTATAACCCTTGAATAAATCCTTGAATCAGTAGAAAAGTGAGTATCATGTGAGGTATAGGGGAATGAAATTCGTAGGAAGTTAGATCTATTCCATGTGAGTTTTTATTGGAGTTAGTGTTCTAGGACCAACTATTTTTTACTTTAGTTACATATATATTCTATGATTTGAATATTGATTAAAATATATTATTATATATTGTTAATTGTTCTATATTAATTTAATGTAATATTTTCCTACGGTATCTTTCACACTAATAATGTCATATTGGTTCCCCGCTGTGACGAGAAGCTTGAAGTTCCATCAAAATATTCTTAAATACAGTTTTTTAGTCAGATGATGTACTATAAAAGGGAATATAATACATATATTTTTAGGTGTGAGTACTCATAAGCCGATGATACTTCTTCTCGTTAAGTTCACACTTGATAATCTCCAAGATGAGAGATTATGAGAACTGACCCACAGGTAGGAATTCCACATTTTTTTATGTCATCATATATTTTTATCTATGAAAATGTGTAATGGCCCTTAGACGTTAGGATTACTATTAATGAATATTATGACTCACACACTTAGATTTATTTTTTAAACCATGAATATATAGTTCCTCATGACGTTGGATATGTTAGGTGTATCGTTAATGATGTTTTATTAATGAATAATTCATGGAAGGGTTTTTCCATTCCATATTTATGGAAGTTGATATCTAGACCCTTTGATTGGAATAGAACCATCACCTTAAATTCAATTTCCATGGTGTAATGACATGTCTTTTTTGGATAGTCAAAGAAATGTGTATCAAGTATATAGGTTGATGACATAGATGTTCAACCTTCTTAATGAGATATTATGATAAAGTAATTATATTACATAGTGAGTGTTCATATTTAGTTGTCAACATTGTGAAATTAAGTTCTTTATATTGGTTTCCTTGACACATTGCTAGAGAGTAATCATGGGCTTTAGAAAAGTCCATATAATGTCAATGAGAAAGAATCCTAGAGGTTCACACATTAAGTGTATCTGTTGATCTAGATTAAATTATATTTGAATTAAATTAATTAAATAAATATTATTCTCAAGATTGAGGAATATTTTCATTCACGATTAGTGGATCTCAAATATCTATTAATGAATGAAATATTTAATTAAATATTTATATAGGTATTAAATAAATGTTGAGGAGAACGAATGGACCAAGACAATATCTGGTGATAAATATTAATTTATAAGTGATTAAAATAATATTTGTTATTGTGAAAGTTAGAATTATCCATAAGATATTATTATTGTTTTTGTTTAGCATGGGGTATGTTAATGACTATTATATTATTTATCCTCTAAAATAAAATTAAATAATATTTTAACCTAAACCCAAGCTCTATAAATATATGGTTATGTCTATTGTATAGGGTTAATAGATAATAGAGAATCACTGTGTGTAATGGGATTATCTATTTAATTACTCCTCCCTCCAATAAAGAATGAGAATAATTACTTCAAGATAAAAAGATCATCAAGTGATCAGGTTGAACAATGCAAGAAAATTGATTCACTACACTAGAACTTGAAAATCAATTAGCATCACTCAAAGATAAAAGAAGCATGTGTGGATATCTACTAGAGGGATCCTATAGTTGGATACTATCAGTAAAATGAAGTTAATTTAAAAAAGGTTTTGGAAGATAAACACCATCAATGAAAAAATATCATAATAGAATGTATTTATTTCTTCATATATAATTAAATTAATTGTAAATTTAATGTGAAAATATCCTCTCTAGGTTCTGGGTTTCCTTACATCAATATTCGATGGAAAAAAATCTGTTTTTATTGGTGTTCATGTCATTGAAAATATTTTGAATGATCTAGCATATTAGTAAAATATATTTTGATTTATCACCCTGCCCGGGACTTCTGTTGTGCCTAGAACCTAAAAAATCTACATTAATGTTTGTCTCTATGAAGCTTAAACTCTAGAATAAATACGAAACCATTGATTCTAATTGGTTTATTGATAAAATAAAAAGTTTATATCAGTATAAAGTAAGATATGAAATATATGAAGCTTCTAAATCACTCTTTCAGTGTAAGATGACAAAAGGTACCTCCACCTATACTCATGTAGTTGATATGATTGGGTATGTTAATAACTTAGAGAGATTAGAGATACCTCTTGATCATAACCTAGCCACTAATTTAATTTTTTTATCTTTATAGGAAATATTCCATCATTTCATTATAAATTATAATATAAAAGAACTTAGAAAAATTTTCTCCCAGCTACTTAATATGTTGAGGATATCTGAGTAGGGCTTTATAGGTATGGGATCAAGTGTTGCATTGACAGTAATAGGGGTAAAATTTTAAACTAGTGGAAGAAAATATATTTTTGAAATTCTAATTATAGGTATTTCAATAGTCAATCAAAGCATTTGAAATAAAATGGTGGATTCAAGATGAAAGTTGAATATTTCAATTGGGGAAAGCCTAGTTACTAGAGAAGGAATTACACATAATACTTAAAGGTTTTAAACAAACCTAATGTTGATTCCACATAAAATATGATTTTATATAAATAAGTTCTTATATTTTAAAAGATTGTATATGATACCAACTTTAAGTATTAGAAGTTTTCTTATATACGAGTATAAAATTGATAAAGAGTTGATAAAAGAATCCTAAAAAATGATTTCAAGTAATGAAGAAAGGAGTTATTTCATTATGGTATTGGATTTTAGAATTACTTCAAATATTGGATAAATTAAAATAAAAAATATATTTTTGGATATCATTTGTATTCTTTTATATGGTAAGAGATACCTGTAAATGGTGGTTGTTTGATGAATAAATCAGATGTTTATTTTTGATACACATAGATTTTGATACATCAAATTATATAACATATTTAAAAAATATAGTGATAAAAAATATCTAGGATAAAATATTTTATCTAAGATATTTGTTAAAATTTTAGGGAAAGGATTACAACCACCTTTAATGGAATATTTTAAAGAATAAATTATTTTTTCAAAATACTACTCCAAACACATAGTATTCTATATAATATGGATATAATAGTTTATTCTTTAAATATTCCCATTTAAAATAAATTATGTTTATTTCAAATTATAAAGGAGTGTGTGTATATTAGCATGAAATTATAAAGATAATATAGTTTATAAGGGGCTAATGGGAGTATATTTAGATGTAAAGAAGTTCACAATTAATAAATAAAGGATTATACTAGTTAAAGTACAAAGTGAATGTATCTTTATATCCAAAAAGGAGTTTACAATTTATTGGTAAATTATAATTTAAATAGTTAAATATTGTTAACAAAATGATTACAAGAAATTTTTTTGAAATAATATTTCAAAGAATGATAATAATAATGAACATAGAAGGAGTTCTAAGTAGACAATAAAATCTATTTACATTATAACATTTTATGTTGGGAAGTTAATGAATATGATGACTTATTCAAAGATTTGACCTTAGTAATATGATTCTTAAGTATCAATATTATTTAAAAATAATTATAGGTGTTACTCCTTAAAGGATTTCAGTGAGATATATTTATTTGATGGTCACATGGAGATGTGTTAAGAATTACATTGAGTTGTAATGAATTTAAAAAAACATTAAAAGTATAAAAAACATAAAATATAATTGGTGGTCTACTATATAGTATTGGATTAGATGGGTTCTTATTTATGGTTTTGTTATTATTCTCAAAAAAGTCAATGAATAAAAAATGCATCATGGTGTACAAAAGGTAATATCTACTTTATCAGTCTTTTATAATGGATTCATATACTCATGAAGTGAAATAATAATTAATATCTCAAAGTATTCCATTGATCTATCTCTAACCATTATTAATCATGGAGTATTATAGTTTTTTATTAAATGATAAGGTTATTGTGGATAGGATTTCATATAGAGATATGAAATATACTCAAGAGGTACAAAATGATTTTGTTTGTTGGATGATCCCCCAAGTATACCACATTGAGTGTCATACACTATGTATTTGGTATACTAGGGGTGCATGTTTCATATTAGGGTCTCCCTATACATAAGGTTAGAAAGATATCTAGAAAGAGAACTTTCATACCTTGATACTTTTTTACATAATCCTTTGGGATTATCTAATTAGAGGGTGGTAGGTATGTTACTGATCATGTTATCATTTGAGTCTTAACAGAGATGTGATTTTTCCTCACATAAGATGAGTATGACATTTGGAACCTTGATTGAGAAATATTGAAGGAGTGTATGTTTATACCTAGATAATACATATGATGTGATTATTTATTGAATAAGAGGAATGTTATGTGTTCATCTATATGGGTGAATGACATATGATGTATTCATCAACCTAGTCATTATATTATCAAAAAATTGAGAACAAATTAGTAGTAATATGGGATTGAAAAACTCTATGGTTTATAGTTACTCGATGTCATAAACAAAGGAATAAAATAAAAATTCATGTTGTTATATGATAAACCTAATGGATATTGGTATAAAGGTAAATACATTTGATAGGGGTGATTAACAAGGCTCGATCCAATGGGCCCAACCTACCAACCCACATTTATGGGATAGTTTAGAATATAACTAAAATGCCATATATTTTAAAGGCTAAGTGTGAACCCACCACAAATCCAACCAGATACAAAATCATAACCTGCCACTACAATCACCCAAAGAACTGTGCCCAAAAATTTTCATATTTCAAATTTCAACTTTCAAAATGAAAACATCCCCAATATCAGGCCACGTGCATCCCACTTCACGTGCCCCAACAATGCCACCTCCATCCATCTTCATCGTCGTCAAAGAAAACTGCCGCCCGAGACTCCGCAATCATCACACCACTGACCTTATCCTTACACCACCAAACTACAGTCACATCGATCCATCACCATCAACAACATCATCGTCATTGGCCACTTCACCAGCGATTTCCACCAGTACCGAAAATCATCTCTGACTCCGATCTGTAAGCATATCTTCATCACTGTTCAGAAATCCCATCAGAATACTGAATCCCATCGCCACTATCTAAATATCACGGCACCAATTACAAACACCATAACACAAAATCACCATTGAAGATCACGAACCGCCAGTGAGGAAGAAACCTAAAAGATAAATCGAAACCTGAGTAGAACCCAAGATAAACTGAAACGAGAGGACTGGGATTTGATGCTCAAAAAGAAGTATAGCCAGGGTTGAAACCCTAAAGGAACCCGGGGATGAAACCCTACAAGGAAAGCTCCACGACCGCCGAACTGAAGACCCAAAACCACTGTGTAACCATTGCTCCAAAACCAACTTGGAGAGGAGTGGTGGAAAGCTTGGTCAGAGCAAGGTGGGGGCGGCCGAGGAATAAAACCTAAGATAAAAACCTAGGGAAGAAACTGTAAAATAAAAAGAAAGAAACTGGGAATGAAACCCAAGGAACAAGAACCAATTCCGAAGGAACCTAGAAATATGACGTCCGCCAAACTGCTTTCCCAAAACCCCAGAGTATCCCTCACTCCAAATCCGACCTAGATAAGAGCGGAGGAACTCAAGTTCAAAGCATGGTAGAGGTGGCCGTGGGGAAACCAAAACGCCTTCATGGAGTAGGGAGGCAGAGCGAGAAGGGGAAACCCTAAGAGGACGAGCGAGGGAGAAGAAGAAACCAGGAGAAAGCCGGGTAGGCGAGGGAGAGAATAGGGAACCTGAAAGGATCAGGGCGGAGGAGTCGTCGCCACCAGTGAGAGTCGAAACCCTAAGAGGCGAAGGTCTTAAGGCGAGCTGAGAGCTCGAAATATCCAGGAAAATGAGGCGCCATCGATGTGTGGAAAAATTATATTTTAAATGGGCTTAAATAAATTAGGGTGAAAACGCATGAACTTAAGCGGAATGACCTCAAAATATGTTGGATATCCCACAAACTAGAAATATTGTTTTATTTTTAATTTTAATGTTATTTAATTTTGATATATAATTATTTTTTTAAAAATATATTTTTTAACTACTATATATATATATATATATATATATATATTAACATTGTGTGATTATTCTGATATGTTTAGTATTTAATATTTCTTAATATTAAGTGATTTCTATTTTTTTAAATACTTTTATTCATGATTATAAATATAGTCTAGCCTACAGACTGATCAAATTAAAATATAAAAGAGATCAAACTCAGTTTTTTAGAGCCCACATTAAATGTGGGACTAAATAAACTAGGCTTGTTTAGTCCTAGTCTATTCGAGATTAGCTCGAACTTCCCTGGTCCATCCTGTTAAGTATCCCTATTTTTTTATGTATATCAAACCATATCTTTTTATACCTTAACTCTCATTGATTATTTTCTATAGACCGCTTTTTTCTTACATTTATGGATTCAAGAATTAATATTTTTATCAATTCTATAAAGACCTATTGAGTCGCACATTTTTTTAACTAAATATCCATTTAGTTTTATGAAACTCAGGACGATTCTATAAAAAAATAGGGTTTATCTAAAAAAAATATTTTTGAATGTGTATTCACAAGGTATTACATATGATTTGATACAATGTGAAATTAATGATGTATTTCAAAAAGTTTTTTGGAAATATCAAAAAGAAATTTTTGGATTTGTTTAAAAAGTTATTTTATGTGATACAATATAAGTTGAAATGGAATAGTGTCTGTGATGATTTAGTGTAAGTGTAAGATTGATAAAGACATTCCCTAAAGCCTTTAGACGTGTGACATTTTTTGGATATATCATATAGTATGATATGATTTTTTCCATAGGTTAATATATAATCATTACAATAGGCACATTTTTTCCTTTGGTTGAATTATTTCTTAAGATATATTGATATCTTATCCACTAACTTGACCATATTATAGGATCATATTTTAAGGGTTATAGTATGAGAAATCATATTGCATGATTATTATAACACTATATGATTTAGTGTGATTAATCACACCTTCTTTAACATCTCATATTTTCCATTTATTATTTTTAGATATTATATGTATTGTTTTTGAGACCAAGTTCTAAGATGATGTGTGATTCTGAGGCCCAGTGTACCTGGAACAAATGTTTGAAAAATATTAAAATATTTAATAGCATGTGTGCATGATTTTCCTAAAAAAGTGGAATAACTCCTAAACGGGTACTCAGATCAAAAATATGAAGGCACTATTGATTTCAAAATATTGGTTTTACCCTAGCCGTGACCTAACATTGGTCAGTGTGGATCGTTTGTGAAAATTTTTCCACAGGCATAAAATGAATAAAATAATTCAATTATTTTACTAATGTAGCGATGTAGTGACTTGTTATTTAAGTGTATACTTATATCATAATTATAGGGTTAGTGGAATAACTCTGAAACTTCTAGATGATCGTGGAGAGAGATCTCTGGGAATCCTTTCTGATGAATGATGATTGATCAAGGATCGACGAACGACGCACATCGATTTTGAAGGATCTCACTAACGAACACAATGCAGCTTCGTTCTTCATCAACAATCAATCCAAATCAAGGAAGGGCATGTGATTTAATTGGTTTATTCCTCATTCCTTATTTCTATTATGAATGTGAATCAATCAAAGAATGGATTGATTTATCGATCGTGCATATTTCAAGATGCTGTTTATTCCATGGGATTTATTTGATCTAGTTTTCTAACACAAATCCCTCTTTCTTGATCATTGGCTAGGAAATCTTGTACAATAATGATAAACCATCGTTATTGTTCCTTTCTCCATCCTTTCTCACTTTCTTCGTTGGTTGGATCCTCATGGTCCTGGATCGACATTTCTGGGTGGTTCCAAACTTGATCAGACCCTCTGGTTTGAAGCAAACCAAAAACTGAGGCTATATTAGTGTACATCGGGACCCAAGGAACGCAAATCTAAGATTTTTTCAATTTTCGAGCATTGGAGGAGGCATGATGGTCCACATAAGTGACCACCATAATGTAGTAGTGGTGTCGTCCGTAGCGCATGATGGTGCACACTAGTGGTCTGCATGTGGGTGGTGGAGCCGCATACGGCTGTGGCGGTGGGGGCCTCATGGTTCGGAGGCTGTAGGACATTGAAAGATGTAGTGGAGCCAATGAGGATAATAGAGTTGTACATGATGGTGAACGTGAGATCATGGTGGCAGATGTAGGAGTGACGACGGATGCAGAGCAGGCCGATGGGCCAGGACAAGCTGATGGGATGGGTCGGATCAGTGGGCGGGTCATTCTGGTGGTCCAGGTCAGAAGGGATAGACCTGGGTCAGATCCAGGGAAACCAAGATGGAGTTTAATTATGTTCAAACACAGTGATCAACCGTGACTGTCGACCGGGGTGTCACAGCAGCACGAGCTTCCACGGGTGTAGTGACTGTGTGACTTGTTTGCGGGAAATTGATCGCGACAGTCAACCACAGCGGCTCGTTGAAAATATAAGGTGGATTGACCATGAAGGTAGTTACATAGGTGTTCTATATATACCTTAGATGGACCAACCATGGTAGTAGGTCCACAGGCCCTGACAGGTCTGTGGGCAGCTTCATTAAAATTTTTATAACTCCTAAATGGAGCATTCAAACGATGTGTTGTTAGCGGCAACGTGACCCTAATTTTAAGACAGTTGACTCAAGACCAATTTTGGGTAACTTATTCAAATTTTATGCTCTTCCTTTTACTAGTTTGGAATATTATAAGTTGATTTTGTTTCCTTGGTCCTTTCCTTGAGGGTACAGTGCGACATTACATCCACATCATAGGATTATAATCACCTCTTGAGACTGAGCCACAAATAGAGTTGTGGAATCCCTCCATGAGACTAGAGTGTGATCTTCTGTCATCCCTAGTGGAGTTTGTGGAATCAGCAAAACCTCCCTGTATAGGATGTTGATCCTCCATCTAGCAAGCCGCATCGATAGGGTTTTTTGAATTTTTGGTATACAATCCCCTATGTAGTGGGTTGATCTAGATTGGGTTTTTGTTGTCCCCAAGCAGTTCTGGGCATAACCCCCTCTCTGTGTATCATAGTCTTCTCAGACTAGTACATTTTCTTAGAGTGGGTCCCAAATGTGCTATACCTTTTTTTTGAGTGTCTCCGATGATAACATGGCTCGTGGAGTGAGTTATCACATAATGAGCATTTATTGGAGTGGAATATTTTGGTTGGAAGTTAGTTATGGCTTCTTGATGGTGTAGTATCTTTCCTGAGTATATTTGGGATTTTTTTCTTCTTGTGTCTATGTTATATTATTATATATTGTATTGATCTTACTATACTAGGTGATTCGAGTTTAGTGTTTTCGAGGTGTCCTACTGAGTATTTTTATAATCACCCTTATACGGCCTTTACCCACACATGTCGTGTCTTGTGTAGATGGAATCCCTTTGCATGATGTCATAGGAGGACCATGAGTAGGTGGAACATAGATAGATTTTTTCAGACCAAGGTTTTTATTAGGAGCATAACTTTTATGTATTCCTCTCCCTTGGAGCATGTTGGACTCTTTACAATTTTAGTTGTACTTGTGTACAGACTCTTTGTAGTGGCCTTGTATTTGGCCTGGTTTACTTTTCCTTTAATTTTTATTGTACTATGACTATTTGATCTTAGTTGTATATATTTATTCTTTCTGTTGTTTTACATTTCATCATTGGCTGGATTGGAGATGTATGTGTTTGTACAGGTACTTAGGTAAATGCTTCCCATTTGTGGAAAATTCTTATTCGATGCTAGTCACCCTCCCCTAGCCTATCAGAAGTATGTTTGGGGTAGTCACAACATGGGCCCCTCTAGGATGGGTTGTAATAGAGTGGTATTAGAGGTGGTTAGTTCTACTTTAGGACCGAGAGTTTGTGAGGTTGGTTTGGGGTAATAGTGTTAAGTGTTTCGAGTTCGTCTTTATAGACAGGGACCTCATTATTGGTGTGGCAGTTGATGTATCTATACAACAGGACTCTGAAAACCTTCTTTTAAACATAGTACATGATGAAACTATTTGCAGGGGAAAACAATGGTACATGTATCATATATAGATTTTTTGTGTCTTCCATGTCCTTCTTGAGTTGGCTCCCCATATATACTCTATTGATCGTGGTACATCTTGTTTTATTTTAGGATGTCTTCACATAGATATCCAATCAAGATTCCACCGTGTGATCATGAGGATGATACACCTAGTGAAGAGGCATCAGTAAAGGGGCATGTACTGGAGATATCACCTCTAGGTGGTTTACCAACTATAGCACAACCTGTCTAGTATCATCTACTACCAGCACTACTAACTAAGCATTCACGCAGGAAGAGTGCATTGCATGAGTTTTAGAGGCAGTGACCTCCTAGGTTTTGTGGTGAGCCAAACCCCCAGATGGATGAGGATTAGCTAGAGGTAGTCACCAATGTTTTCCACCTTGTGAGGACTCCTACAAATCAGATGGAAGTTCTTGTTGTGAGTCTTCTTTAGGGCTCTACGGGGAGATGGTGGAGATTGGTGAATCATACACAGAATAAGAGAGCTCTATCTTGGATAAAATTTGAGCATCTCTTCATAGAGGAGTTCTATTTGAACACATTGTGACCCGTATGAATACAAGAGATCCTACATCTGTAGTTGGGTAGTATGAATGTAAAAGAGTATTCAATGAAGTTGTTTGATCTTTCACGCTACTCATTGGACATGGTACAATACCAGTTCTTCAAGGCTCGGGCCTTTGAGTAGGGATTATGTTGGGACATCAGTGCATCAGTGGTATCCCTTATCATTTCTACTTATGTTGGGGTACTTGAAAAAGACCTGTTAGTAGAAATTTTTCGGGCAGGGCATACACCAGTAGTGGGATCTTACAGTGGTCACTCGGTAGTTGAGACCTCAGTGGAAATTAGCTGATAGTAGTCATAGGGATCCAAGAACGTCGGGCGCTTTAGGAGGTGATCATAGGACTCATTTTCAATGGTTGTAGGGATCCTAGGGTGGTTCGAATCAGACAAGGGGAAGGTGATGTTTCTCTTCTGACGGTAGAAGGAGGTGGTTGTAGGTTCGACCTATTACCACCACCACCACCAAGTAGTTCACTCTAGGATCAGGGAGATGGTGGATAGGGATGAGTCCAGCTACATGAAATTGAGGTTTATGACCTCAATCCTCCATGGATGATACAAGTTATGATCTATGTACAGTCTACTTTAGTTACAGTATTGATAGACAGAAGTGCTAGTCATTATTTTTCTCACCATGAATCTTGTTCGATACTCGAATATTTCATTTGAAATGTTGACTCGACCCTTACGCTTGGAGACTCCTACGGGAGGTGACTCGATGATCAGGCAATGGTACCGACTATGTGACCAAACTCTTGGAGGTGAGTGTTTCAGTTGGGATCTCTTATTACCATTATCAAGGCCTTACAACGTCATTATTGGTATGGACTGGTTATCCACAGTTCATGCACAGATTGATTATTTTAGGTGAAGAGTTTGGTGTTTCTGGAATGATGGGGCCAAGTTTTCCTTTTTTGGTGAAAAGGAAATCCAAGAAGTATAGGATGGACTCCCATGTAGAAGTTTTTAGCTGATTACTCATCATTTGGCTCGCCTATCCATCGGTGCAATAGATTTTATGAGTCCTTAGTTTCCTGTAGTGGTGGCAGAGTATAAGGATGTCCTTCCTAAAGACGTTCTAGGTTTACATCCCCATAGAGAGATAGAGTTATTCATTGATATTCACCCTAGGATGGAACTGATTTCTAAACCTACATATTGGATGGATCTCGTAGAGCTTTGTGAGCTGAGGGTGTAGTTGGAGGAGCTGCAGAGAAAAGGCTTTGTGAGACCCAATATTTCACCCTGGGTAGCCCTAGTTTTTTTTTCAAGAAGGCGGACTAGATCTAGAGGGTATGTGTGGATTTATAGTGCTTAAACCAAGTGACTATGAAGAAAGTATCCACTAATAAGTATCAATGACCATTTTGATCAGTTAATAGGGTTGAGATAGTTCTCAAAGATTTACATCAGATCAGGCTATCACCAGCTACATGTATGGGGTGAGGATATACCAGAGATGGCCTTGAAATTTTGTTATGATAACTATAAGTACCTAGTCATTCTGTTTGTTATGAAAAATTTCCAAGAAGTATTCATGGGACTCATGAATCAGATCTCTCAACCTTGCTTAGACCATTTGATGGTTGTCTTCATTGATAATATCCTAGTGTATTCAGCATCTGAGGAGGAGCACACGAAACACTTAAAGATAGTCCTAGACACACTTTTAGAGAACTAACTTTATGGGAATATCTATAAGTGATAGTTTTGGATTCAATAGGTCCATTTTTTGGGATATTTCATCTCGTAGGATGGAGTTTAAGTGGATCCAGTGAAGGTTGAGGGAGTGCTTGCTTGGGAGCCACTCAAGAGTGTTACAAAGGTGAGTAGTTTCCTTGGATTGACAGGATACTTATAGTACCCCTGGTTTCTGGTATGTAACTCTTAGCTGATACTTTTATGTTTATAAAGTGTAAGGGTGGAGGTTGGGAGAGTTCAAATAACTTTGGAAGAGTTTTTGGGGATAAATGAAGGTCGTACGGGCAGCACATGGTTTGTCCAAACCATATGGAATTCATAGGAGAAATCGTGCATAGTTTTCATCATGAGGCAGTATCTCCAGCATAGTTGGAGCAAGGTTTAGGGAGACTGTGAAAGGGGAGGTAGTTTGGGTAGGGGATAAAGCACGGTTAGCATACGGTTGGCCTAACCATGCGGCCAAACCATGTACAAAGTCAGTTTTAGATCCTTAAAAATAGGATCTCACTTATTTTCACCATAACTCTCTCATTTTTGACCAAAACTGTCCCTAACTCAATATGTTTTTTTCTCTAAAGTACAATTAAGGTTCTCCCATCGATCTGAAGGTGATCCTAAGGCTTCCCTTAGTGATTCAAGGCTAGATTCTTTCGATAGGTGACGTTCTTCATCGTTCTTGTCATGTTATCTTAGATCTACTTCTCCTCTCTTATATTTTTCTCAGATATATAGATTTTATGGGTATATCTATGATTTTGGATGCCAAATATGATTATATATGTCTTTTTTTGTGTTAGTAGAAGAGATCTAAGGCAGTTTCTTGGAAAATCGACCCGGTTTTCTTATGCGTTCTTCATTCGTTGTGGTTTTCGTCAAAACCTTAGAGGTGGGAGGATTCACTCTTGATTCCTCTGTGTAGAACTGATTATAAATATTTAAAAATTGAATTTATTATTCTTAATTTATTTTTATTTGGTTGTTGAAAACTTTTTGGAAACCTTCTTGAGTGATGTTTGTAAGATCTGGAAAATTAGATATTTTGAATGAGTGCTTTGGTTCTTGGTTTTAAAATATATATTTTCAAAATGGTATTTTTTTTATTATTGGCACACGAATCGGATTAGATGTTTTCAATAAAATGGAATTTTTTATTGAAATTAAATGATTATTTGAAATAGGTTGTGCTTTGGTTTTCAATAAAAGTTCAGTTTTATTGAAGTGGTTTATTTTGGTAATAGAAATATTTGGAAAAAATGGTATTGGTGTGATTTCATTCTTAATGGGCCCTTAATAAGGGACTAGTTCCATTGGGGTATAAGGTATGCAACCCTGTATCAGGGGAGTGTGTCATTGGAACACAAGGTAATTGGACGAAAGACCGCTCATGAGTATAGAACTATCAAATGAAGCATTCATGTGTGAGTGTGTTGTGAACTATAAAATGGGTATTCCAAAATGATAATAAGAATTGGTTTTTAATATTTGATTAGTTATTTTCTGGAAAATAAATTTGTGTAAATTGGTTTTGTTTACCTTTTTATGAAGTTGGTTAGGATTGGTTTTTGAACTTGTTTATATTTGGTTATAAACTATTTTGAAAAATTGTTTTATATAAACTGTTTTATATAATGTGTTAAAAATTCTATCCTAGTCTCATGAGTAGGTTAGTCATTGGAGAAAACCTAAGGAGTTTTATACTCACCCTTTCTTTGGCACTTTGGTTATTTTTCAGATGTTATCTTCTAGGATAGGTAAAAAGGTAACATTACACATGTTTTTAGGACTACCTCATGATACTTGGGATGTTCATTGATTGTGGAGCATAGATCTTGTATAGCATGGAGTATTATGGTATATTAAGAGTCTTTATTTGTTTATATATTGTTTAATTTGATACTTTTTTGTTCTTCTGTGGTTGCACACTTTGGCATGGATTTGAGATACATGAAGTTATTTAGTTGTCTTTCTTTTGTTCATGCATCATTTAGTGAAAAGGTGGGTTATGCTTTATTGGGTTATTAGTTTATTTCATAAAGGTTAAATCACCCCCACTTGTATTTGAAATCCTTAATAATTTATTTCTAGCCTTTAGTTCCATGAGGGTGTTTCTTAAGGCCATGTAATGACTTGTTGTGCTCTCAAGCCAATGAGATTGAGCAGGTCATTACAAATGGTATCAGTCTGGTCCTTCCTTTATGGTACAAATGTTATCAACTTGTTCAGTCCTTGCCTAAAAATTAGTCATCAATGTTCTTGGTCTTGGAGTTAAAATTCCTTCTTGTCTATTCCTTGGGTTGGAATATTAGAAATGAGTAGCATTGTCGGAGCTTGAAATGTATAGCATAAAAGGACGTAGTTAACCCTTTTAGGATCAAATACAAGTTACCAGAGAGTTGGGTACACAAGTGTTTAGAGACACTTCTAGGATCTTGGAATCTCATTATCATGGGTTTAGCCAATGAAACAAGCATAACATGCAATGTAAGGAAATGAATTCCCACTAGTAGTGAATACATCATTTTGAGGAATGATTCATGATGTGAAAAAGTGTTGATTTTTGAAAAAAGTATGAAATTGTTTTTCAAATGAATGATTTTGAAAAATTAAATGCTTATGGTATTTTGAAAATAGTTTAATTTTAAAAAACAAAGTGAAAATTTTCAAAAAGGGTTGAACATATAACAAGGTTGTTTTTGGAAAAGAATTTTTTCATAGTTTATGTGATAGAATTTGAAATTCTAAGCCATCAGTTTCTAGAGAGTGAGATTGATGGAGTTGGTTGTTGGTTTAGGAAATGGGACCCAGTAGGTGTCATCGAAACCAACCTAATGAAGCTGCGGAGAATGTGGTTTCATTTGAACCACAGGTGAACCAATAGTTAGTTAAGAGTATTGTCCAACCTTTTCAGGTTGTGGATACAGGGAACCAAAGGAATGAGCCAAGGCATGTGGATCATACTATCCTGTTCAGGAATTAGAATCTACCTACCTTTTGGGGTGATGCTGAACTCAAAAAAGAAGAGGTATGGCTGTGTAGGATGAATCATCTCTTCGATTTCACCGGCACACCATTGGATCTCAAAGTCAAGCTGGCGACTTATATGCAAGAGGATCTTGCACTCTAGTGGTGGGATTTAGCAGTGCATGCTAAATTGGATGAAGGCCTTACATGGGAGGATTTTAAGGAATTGTTCAATAAACAATTCTCTCATCACACATTCAAGAACTAGAAAATGAAAAACTTCTTCAGCCTGAAACAAGAGAGTATCTCTATCACATATTATACAGATAAATTCATGAATTTATTACCATTTTCACCATAAGTTGTGGAAAGTGAATTTTTGAAGGCACGCATCTTCGAATCAAGGCTAAGTCAGGATATTCGATCGAAGATTGTGGTGCTCTATATTACTGATTATACAGATATGGTGAATAGAGTGAATGTTTTTTAATGTGATATCTCAGGATCTATGGTAGGAGGTATGATGATAGCTACAAGTAATGGTGGGAACTCAACCGCTGTGATAATGTTGAAAAGGGACACCTATTTCCAAGGTGGAAGTGGAAATCAAAATCAGACAGCTGGATCAGTGAACCTTCCTCCATGACCCAAGACCAAAGAAGGTTGTTTTCAATGTGGTTCACTTGACCACATAAAGAGAGAGTGTACGGCATAACCTAGAGCAAGTCATAACTACAAATTGATGGGTCATCTTTAGTGCTATTTTAGCAGTGCTCTATGGCTAGGTGCTCGATACACATCTCAGGCGTCACAAGCATCGTATGCTTCAACAAGGAGAAGATAGAAAAATTAGTCTCCTCAGCATAGTAGAGCTATCTATGGTGATTCTAGAAATATGATGACTCTTCAACCAGGGAAATCTCAACAAAGAAATAAGGAGAACAGTTCGTTGATGAAGAAATTGTATGGAGCTAAGAAGATGATTGTCGATAATCAGGTTGGACCATCTACAGTGAGAGGTATGATTCTTCTTAATTCAACCCTCGTGCATGTTTTCTTCAATACCAGTGCATCTCATTCTTTAATTTCTTCCCATGATGTTGATTTTCTATGTTTAAATTTTTAAATGATGTCTTCTATTTTAAAACTACACACTCTTCTCAGTGAAAGATAATGTCAAACCTTTGTGTGTAGAGAATGTGTTATTACTATTGATGGAGATGAGCTGAAAAGGGAATTCTCGATATTGGACATGTATGTCTATAATGTAATCCTGGATATGGATTGGTTGACTACTTTCAAGGCTCACATCCCCTGTTATAGGAGAACAGTTAGTTTCATGACTGAGGAAGGCATCGAGAATCTATTTAGAGAAGAGAAGATGGTAAAGAAAGGTGAAAATAGCTTGTTGGAACCGATGGTAGGAACAATATCCTATCAATTTGCAGCATTGACATTCGTATCAATGGAAGAGATCGAGGGAAATAATTTTCCAGCAGCTTTGGATTAATTTCTAGATGTATTTCCTGAGAACTTCTCAAGGTTACCACCTATAAGGGAAGTGAATTTTTTTATTTATTTCCTTATAAGGACCAATCCTATTTTACTTTCATCTTATAGGATGGAACCAATAGAGTTATGGGAATTGAAAGTGTAGCTGGAGGAACTGGAAATAAAGGGTTTCATTCAACCAAGTATGTCTCTATGGGAAGCACCGGTCTTGTTTGTGAAGAAAGCAGATAGAACACTTACTCTATGCTTTGATTATCATATGCTTAACCAAGATACGATAAATAATAGGTACCCACTACCATGCATTAATGATTTGTTCGATCAATTAAGGGGAGATCAGTGGTTCTCCAAGATTTACTTGTGATCAAGATATCACCAATTCCAAGTTTAGAAGGAATAATTCCAAAGACAACATTAAGAAGCAGATATGGTCTCTATGAATATGTAGTCATTACTTTTGGTCTAATGAATTCACCAGTGGTCTTCATGGATTTTATGAATCAGATATTTTAGCGACATCTGTATGATTGTTTTTGGTGTTTTTGGATGAAATCTTGGTGTATTCAAAGAAAATGGATGACCATGAGGAACACCTATAAACAGTGTTACAAATCTTGATAGATCACCATTTGTATGTAAAATTATCAAAGTGTGATTTTTGGATATATGAAGTATGTTTTATTGGCCATTTCATTTCTGAAAAAGGAATTTCTATTGATCCTAAAAATATAGAAGTTGTTATCTCGTGGAAACCACTGAAAAATGTCTTCGAGATAAAAAAAAAATTTGGTCTAGATGGCTACTAACAACACTTTGTGCATGATTTCTCATGACTATATTCACCAATGATAGCTCTGACAAAGAATCATGCTCCATTCCAATGGACAGAGGGATTCTAGAAGTCTTTCTAGGAACTAAAAGTTCAGCTTACATTGTCACCTATCTTGATTTTTCCAGAATTAGGACAGGGGTTTGTCGTGTACTAAGATGCTTTGGGATCAGGGTTGGGTTATTTTCTCATGCAAGGAGACCATGTGGTTGCTTATGGTAAAAGGCAGTTGAGGGTTCATGAGAATAATTACCCAAAACATGATTTTTAGGTAATTGCAGTATTCCATGCTCTGAAAACATGGAGACACTATCTCTTTGGTGATAAATTCACTATGTTCATGGACCGCAAAAGCTTGAAACACATTTTCCCATAATGAGATTTGAATTTGAGGCAAAGGAAATGGATGGAGCATCTTTAGATGTTTGAATTTTACTTGATGTATACACCAGGAAAAAGGAATTCAGTGCTGGATTCATTAAGTATAAATGAATATGCCCAATTGGTGAAAGAATATTCAGATGAATGGTAGTTGATATCAGTCCTAGATGATATGCACATGGAATGTGAAGACCGAGGTGATGTTGTGGTTTTATTTTTTGGCTATGCTTGTTCTTGATTTGGTGAGTTTGGTCAAAGAGGCACAAACATCTGATGCATAATTCAAGGTTATGATTTCAAAACTCAATGTTGGGGAGACCATTGAGGGTTGAAAAATTGATGGTAATTTAGTTTTTTGTTTTAGAGATCGAAGGGCTATACCTATGTCTTTTCAGTAACAACTTTTTCATACTTACCACCATTCGATATGGGTTTTACATCCACATACACATAATATGTATAAGGTATTGAAGGCACAGTTTTGGTGGAGAGGCATGAAAAGGAAAGTGGCCAAGTTTGTTTCTAAGTTCTTAACTTATCAGAAAGTTAAGGTAGAGCACCAGATACCAGTGGGTATGTTTCATTATCTACTGATTCCAGTATTGAAATGGGAGAAATGGATATGGATTTTGTTACAGGTCTTCCAATAATGGTTCGTAAACATGATTCCATATGGGTGATAGTGTATCGTCTTACCAAGTCGGCCCATTTCATCCCTATTCATGAAACTCATACGGTGGAGGATCTGTCCAAAATTTATATCCAAGAAGTAGTAAAGATACATGGAATACTAGTTTCAATCATTTCGGATAGTGATCCAAGGTTCACATATCATTTCTGGAAATCCTTACAGCAATCCCTTGGAACTTAGTTGACTATGAGCATGTAATATCATCCTCATATAGATGGGCAGTCTGAGAGGATTATACAAATGTTGGAAGTCATGTTGTGGTATTTTGTATTGGATTTTGGTGGCTCATGGGAGGATCATCTACCCTTAATGGAGTTCTCATATAATAACTGCTATCAGGCCTCGATACATATGGCTCCGTTTGAAACATTATAGGGGTGTCCTTGACATTCTCCACGGTGCTAGGAGGAAATGGGTGAGACTTTACTAATTGGGCCTAGTCTTGTCCAAGAAACAACGGAAAAGATTAAGTTGATCAGGAATAGTATGGAGATGGATCGTATTTATCACAAATCATATGCGGATCATCATCGACAACTGTTTTTCTTTGGAGTAAGTGATCATGTGTTCTCATAGATATCTCCAAGGCTAAAAAATTGTCATTTCTAAATGTATGTAAAGTTTTATCTTAGATACATTGGCCCTTTAGAGATACAGTAATAGGTTGGAGAGGTGGCATATCAGTTAGAATTACCACCACAGTTCAGTTCAGTGCACAATGTATTCCATGTATCTCAGTTGAAAAAGTATCAACCTGAAATTGACCATGAGATTAAATGGGATCACATTGATCTTGAGTCAGATGCTTTGTTGGTACATATCTCAGTGTCAATTATAGATAGGAAAGAGAAAGTATTGTGTGGTAAAATCATCGGTCTAGTGAGGAATTTATGGTATCATGGTTAGATTCAGAAAGAGACTTGGGAATGTGAGAAAGAAATGAAAGAGCATTGGCCGGAACTCTTTGAGGGCAGCGAATGCTTTCTACTTTTAGTGGATGGAAAGGACAATGGTGGGGAGAATGTAGTACCCCAGGTTTTTGGTATGTAACCCTTAATTGATACTTTTAATTTTATAAAGTGTAAGGGTGGAGTTTGGGAGATTTTGGATAACTTTGGAAGAGTTTTTGGGGATAAATAAAGGTCACACAAGCGGCACATGGTTTGTCCAAACCATGCATAATTGTTAGGATAAATTGTGTGTAGTGTTCTTCATGAGGTAGTAGATACAACATGGTTGTAGCATGGTTTGGGGAGACTATGAAAAGAAAGGTCATGTGGGGAGGGGCTACCGCATGGTTAGCACACAGTTGGCCTAATTGTGCCACCAAATCATGCACAGAGTTGATTTTAGATCCTTAAAAATAGGATCTCACTCTTTTTTCCATAAATCTCTCATTTTTTACCCAAACCATCCCTAACGTGGTATTTTACTTCTAAGAAAGAAAATTAAGGTTCTTTCATTTATCTAAAGGTGATCCGAAGGATTCCCTTGGTGACTCAAGGTCATATTCTTGCAGTAAGTGGTGTTCTTCATCATTCTTGTAATGTTATATTAGATACACTTAGATCTAATTATCCTCCCTTCTTGGTTTCTTGGATTTACACATTTTATGGGTATATCTAAGAGTTTTCATGAAAAATATGATTATATTTGGTATTGGTTATGTTAGGATAAGATATTTAAGGTGGTTTCTTGGAAAATCAACCTGGTTTTCTTATGCTTTCTTCGTTCGTTGTGGTTTTCATCAAAACCTTTGGAATAGGAGGCTTCACTCTCGACTCCACTATGTATAACTAATTGAAATTATTTCAAATTGAATTTATTGTGCTGAATTGGTTGTGATTTGGTTAGTGAGGATTGTAAAATCTAGAAAATTAGAGATTTTAAATGATTTCTTTGGTTTTTGGTTTTAAAATATAGATTTTCAGAAGGGTATTTTTCTGTATTGTTGGTACATGAATTGGATTAGATGATTTCAATAAAGGGAAAGTTTTATTGAAATAAAATGATGCTTTGAAATTGGTTGTTCTTTAGTTTTCAATAAAAGTTCAATTTTATTGAAGTGTTTTATTTTGGTAATGGAAATATTTGTCATAAATGGTATTGGTGTGAGTTCATAATTAATGGTCCCTGAATAAGGGATGAGTACCATTGGGTTACAATGTAACTGACCCTGGATCGGGGTTGTGTCTCATTGGGACACAAGGTTATTGTACAAGAGACTGCTCATGAGTATGGAACTGTCAAATGAAGAATGCATGTGTGGGTGTGTTGTTAAATATGGAATGGGTATTCCAAAATGATAATAAGAATTGATTATTATGCTTTGATTAGTAATTTTCTGAAAAATATCTTACTATAAATTGGTTTCATTTACCTTTGATTGCACTTGGTTATGATTAGTTTTCGAACTTGTTTATATTTGTTTATAAAATATTTTGGTAAATTGTTTTATATAAACTATTTTATATAATTTTATAACCATTCTATCCTAGTTTCATGAGTAGTGAATTCATTGGGGAAAACCTACTGAGTTATATACTCACCCCTACTTTGGAACATTGGTGCTTTTGTAGATTCTATTTTCCAGGATAGGAGAAAAGGTAATGTTGTACAAATTTTTAGCACTACCTCATGACACTTGGGTTGTTTGGTAATTGTGGAGCTTGGAGATTGTGGATCCTGGAGTCTGGTGGTCTCTTGACAGTTTACTTTTTTATCCACTGTTTACTTTGATACTTTTTTGTTCTTCCAATGTTGCACACTTTAGAGTGGTTTTAAGAAACATGAAGTTGTTTAGTTGTCTTTCTTTTGTTTGTGCATCATTTAGTGAACATTTGGGTTATGGTTTTTTGGGTTATTGGTTTATTTCTTAAAGGGTGAATCATAACCCACTTTTATTTGAAACCCTTCGACATTTATTTCCAGCCTTTGGTGCCTTGGGGACATCGCTTAAGGCCAAGTAATGACTCATTGTGCTCTCAAGATAATGAGAATGAGAGGTCCATTATAGTACTATGAGATGTTTGTACCAAACTTTTCTAGAGTAGTAGCACCCTTGAAATTTTTTAAATGAAAGGGTAAACCTTTCATGTGGATAGAAAAGTGTCAGCAGTGCTTTCAAGAGTTGAGGTAAAGGTTGATGAGCGCTCCAATATTGAGGTTACCAGAGGAATGCGTCGAGTACTTGGTGTTCTGTGATGCATCAGGGATTGGACTTGGTTGTGTCCTAATTTATAGGCAAGTGGTGATTGCCTATGGTTCACGCCACTTTTGACCACATGAGAAGAACTATGAAACCCATTATATGGAGTTAGCAGTAATAGTCTTCACTTTGAAGATGTAGAGACCCTACCTAATGGTTGAGTGGTTTCTTGTGTACTCTAATAAAAAGAGTATCAAGTATATCTTCTCTTATATAGATCTTAACTTGAGATAGAGGTGGTGGATAGAGTTCATCTAGGAATATGAATTTTTTTATTGTCTATACTTCTGAGTAGGGGAACGTATTGGAAGATTCACTCAGTATTAGATCTAGTTATTAGTTGTTGTATGAGGCATCAGATCAGTTCCCCTCATTACAGATATCCGTTATGGATGGATATAGATCATCTTACCTTCATTCAATGGTTGTCACCCCTCCACTCTTATAGGGATTCAAGGAGGAATATCTTGGGGATACCAACTGTGAGACCCTACATGCTCAAATTTCCATAGGGCATGCTTCGAATGTATATTCAAAAGGTGGTGAGCATGTATTTCTCTTCAAAGGATGCATGATGTAACCAGTGATGTTATGGGAGGAGGTTTTGATGGAGTTTCATACATCTACTTTGGTGATACATCCAGGAGTAGAGAAGAAATATCAGGACCTCCAAAGCTATTTTTGGTGGACAGGGATAAAGAAAAGAGTTTCAGGGTTTTTTTCTCGATGCCTTACTTGTCATCAAGTGAAGGATAAGCACCAGGTACCAGCGGGTTTATATCAACCCCTTGAGGTTCTATAATGGAAGTGGTATGGGATATATATGGACTTTGTGAAGGTATTACCATGTAAGTTCAAGGGAAATGGTTCCATCTGGGTGATAGTTGACTGACTCACAAATTCATCCCACTTCCAAGATATTTGATAGAAGAGTTTAATAGAGAGATTGGGATTCCTCTACATTCAAGAGATAGTTTTAATCTATGAAGTTACATCAATGATTGTTTCTAGTCATGATACTAACTTTACATATCATTTGTGGAAGTGATTGTAGGAGGTTTTTGGGACCTAGTTACACTTGAGCACATCATTTCACCCACAAATAGATGGCCAGACTGAGTTGACCATTCAGGTTCAAGAGGACATTTTGTAGGATTTCATGTTAGACTCTTCCCATATTTGGGAGGATCATATACCACTGGTTGATTTTGCATACAAAAATTGATACCATTCCACCATTGATATAGCACCATTCAAGGCATTGTACAGTTGACCCTGAAGGTTAACACTTTGTTGGACTGGCCCAGGAGATTCAGCATTCATAGGCCCGAAGTTAGTGAAAGATACTATAGGAAAGGTTAGGATCATCCAGGAGCAGATGAATGCTATATAGATTCATCAAAAGTGTTATATTGATTGGATAAGGAGGCCTTTGGAGCTCAATGAAGGAGAACATGTGTTCCTTCAGGTTTCAACTTGAAAAGGATTATAGAGATTTGGTCGGGGTGGCGAGCTATCACAAAGTTTTATCATCCCTTTCCAGATATTGCATGGATTTGGAGAGGTTTCATACCATTTAGCTCTACCACCATAGTTATATTGTGTACAATTCATCTTCCATGTGTTATCGATGAGGAGGTATGTGAATAACCCATCACACATTATTGAATGGGGTGAGCTAGACATCGAGGATGGAGTGAACTTTTATGAGTAGCAATTGGAGATTAAGGATCAGTAGGAGATGATCTTTTAGGGGTGATCAATTCATTTGGTTCATGTTTGGTGGTAGCACGGGAATCTCCAAGAGAGAACATGGGAGCGAGAGGCTCAGATTCATTCTCATTACCCCCATATGTTTGAGTAGCCCTTAATTTGGATTTTTAGGGATGTAAAGCCCCAAGGTGGGGAGAATTTAATATCTTAGAATTTCCTTGTATTATTTTTAGATATTATATAGATTATTTTTGAAACTAGGCCCTAAGACGACATGCGATTCTGAGGCATTGTGTGATCGGAACCAATGATTGAAAATATTAAAATATTTAATAGCATTTATGTGTGGTTTTCCTAAAAAAGTGGAATAAATCCTAAATGGGTTCTCATATCAAAAATATGATATCACTATTGAGTTCAAAATAGTGGATTTACCTTAGGCATGACCCAACATTGTTCAGTGTGGGTTGTCTATGAAAACATTGTCGTAGGTTTAAAATGAATAAAATAATTAAATTATTTTATTGATGTAGCACCTTTTTCTTTAAGTGTATTTTTATGTCATAATTCCAGGGTTAGCTACATAACCTTGGAACTTTTGGATGATCATAGAGATATAGATCTAAGAATCATTTCCTGTCAATGAAGAGAGATCAAGGATAGATGAACGATGCACGTCAATTTTGAAGGATCTCCCCAACAAACGCAATGTAGCTTCATTGTTCATTAGTGATCGATATAAATTGAGGTGGGCATGTGATTTAATTGGTTTATTTGTTGTTCTTTATTTTTAAAATGAACATGAATCAATCAATGAAGTAATTTATTCATGGATCATGCGTATTGCGAGATGGGATTTATTCTATGGGATTTATTTGATTTAGTTTTCTTACCCAACTACCCTATTCTTGATCATTGGAAAAGAATGATTAGCCAATGATGATAAGCCTTCATTATTGTGCCTTTCTCCCTCCTTGATCATATTCTTCACCGGATATATCCTTGTGGTCTCGGTTTGACATTTTCGGGTACTTCTGAACTCGTTCGGACCCCCGTATTTAAAAAAACAACAATCGAGGCTAGATCAGTGTAGATCAGGACCCAAGGAGCTCGGATCTACAATTGTTTCGATTTTTGGGCATCAAAGGAGGTGTGGTGGTCTTTGGAAGGGACCACCAGCACACAGAGGCGGCATCGACAACCAAAAATCGGTGGCGGTGCCGGCAGTCAGTGACGGTGCACGATGACGGCCCACATGCAGCCTCTATGGTGGGGGAGCATGGGTCAGAGGCCGTGGAACCATGAAAAACGTGGTCGAGCCAGTGGTTCGGGAAAAAAGGACACTGCAGCAGACGCAGGAGTGGTTCGATGAACATGGGAGTGAGATGGTGGATTTGGGAGTGTATCGGAGGACACGGGAGTGGTGGCGGATACAAGAGAAATGGCAGATGTGCGAGCAACAATGGACATGAAGCGGGCTGGTGGGTCATGTTAGGATGGTGGTCTGGGTCAGATCGGTGGGATGGGTCGAACCAGTGGGGCAGGTTGGACGAGATAGACCTGGTTCAAATCTAAGTTGGATCCAGGGTATTTGGGGTAGATCCTCATTACAGTCGACTACAACGATCGACCACAGTGGTCAACCACGACGATCTACCACAATAGTCAGCCAGGTGCCATGGCATCTTGAGATTCCATGGGTGCAATAACTGCATTGCTTATCCATGTTTAGTCAACCACAGTGGCCGATCAAGGGTGACAGGTGGACTGACCGTGACGGTCATTCCACGGGCATCTGGTCTGCGTGGTAGGTGAACCAACCACAGAGGTAGGTGTACTAACAACAGTGATAGGTGGGCCTATCACGGTGGTAGGTCTATAGGCCCTGAAAAGTCTGTGGGAATCTTCATTCAAATGGTTATAACTCCTAAATGGAGCATCCAAATGATGTTTCATTAGTGGCAGCATGACCCAGATTTTAATACGATTGAATCAACCCCAATATTGGGTACCTTATTTGGATTTTAGGATCTTATTTTTTCTAGTTTGGACCAGTATATGTTGATTCCATTCCCTTGGTACATTCCTCAATTTTATAATGTGGCATTAAATCCCCATCATTGGATTATAATCCCATCTAGTGGTTGAGTCTCAAATACAGTTTTAGTATCCCTCTACGAGGCTAGAGTGCAATCCTATATCATTCCTAGTGTAGTTTGTGGAATCAGCATGACCTCCCTGAGTAGGATGTTGATCCTCCATCTAGTGTTTCATATCGATAGGGTTTTTGGAATCATTCGAATATGATCCCCTATATATAGGTCTAATCTAGATTGGGTTTTTGGTCTCCCCCAACAAAACTGGGCATGACCCCCTCTCTATGTGTCATAGTCTTCTCAGACCAGTGTGTTCTCTTTTTGTGGGGCCCAAATCAGCTAGACCTCTTTTTCGAGTGTCTCCAATGATAACATGGCTTGTGGAGTGAGTTATTCTATAACGAGAATTGGTTTGAGCAGAATCATATGAATTGAAGTTAGTTATGACAACCTAATGGTATAGTGTCTTTCCTAAGTATGTCTGGGTTTTTTTATTGCTTGTATTTGTGATAAATTGTAATATCTTGTGTTGATCTGACTATAATTGGTACTTCATGTTAATTATTTTTAGGGTGTCCTGCTGATTATTTTTATACTCACCCTTGCAAAGGCTTTGTCCGCACGTGTCTTGTCTTATACAAATGGTGGCCCTTTTAAAGGTTTCCTAGGAGGACTATGAGCAGGTGGAGCATAGCTCGATCTATCCAAAACAAGGTGTTTACTGGGAGCATACCTTTGACATAGTCCTCACCTTTGGATTAGGTTGGACTCTTTACAGTTTTAGTTGGACTTGTATAAATACTCTTTTTGGTGGGCTTGTATTTGGTCTAGTTTACTTTTCCTTTACTTTCTATTGTACTCTGGTTGTGGGATCTTAGTTTTATGCATGAATTCTTTTAGTTATTTTACATTTCATCATTGGTTGGCTTGGAGATGTGTGTTTGTGTATAGGTACTTAGGAAAATGTCTCTAATTTGTGGGAAATGCCTACTCGATGCTAGTCACCAACCCCTGTCCTATCGGAGTTAGTCTTGGTGTAGTTGTAGCATAGGCCCCTCTGGGATTGGTCATGAAAAATTCTTATCTCAATTATTCACTTTACATGTATTCATAATTCTAATGATTTAGTTTTTGATACTATTCCTTTAACCAAACCAATACGTTCAAACTATATTTATTGTAACTCTTTACAAAACTCATAGACTGTGTTACTAACCCAAATTGAATGATAATTATAACCACATATATCCAAAGGAATCTTATGAATAAGGTAAATGAAATCCTTTATTGTAAATTATTTGAGTCATAGGAAATGAAAAATCCCCACAAGAGTAATCTTAGATCAACTGATAGCCAACCTCTACTTTTCTAGATAAGGTAAAAGACTCTAGTCCATTGAGTAATCTGACCCAAATTCCCTCTATCTAATGTTACATTACTCAAGAGAGACCTAAATTTCATTACAATTATAACAACTAATATGTATAAACTTTAATTAAATTCTTAATTCAATATCCTAACTCAGTAAAATCTAAATTCAAGGTATGATAAAACTAAATCTATTATCATACCTAGAATATAACCCCTTATATACATGTATGAGAATTTATAGAAGTAGGTTAACACTTTAAATTAAAACATAGAACCATTCACAATATAGAAATTATATTTATGAATAAAGTATGGAATAAAAAATAAATGAATAATTCATATATTTAAACATAATAAAAACATTTATGATCAATTTATAGATAATTAATTATAAAAAAAATTATAATTTAGACATGCATTATTGATATTCCATAATTTATTAATTATAAACACTAAATATTTATATCCAATATGAAATATTTCATATTAACATTTATATATAGATTTACCTAAACATGTAATATTTGAAATATAAGAATTATATATAAAAACTATTCATCTATCATGTAATCATCCAAAATGTTACATTCTTATTATTTAAACCTTGATCATATCAAATATAAAAACGTAATATTATATGGTTTAAATAATTTCCTTAAATAAGGCCTTTAATTTTGTACATTACTAATTAATTATTATGAAAATTTCATAATATTAAATATAAACTCTTTTATATTTTTTCTTATTTTTATAATTTTTAAACACTATAAATTAAAATTACAATTACCATATAAACATTTTATAGAAAAATTATAAGTCAAGTCATATAAACACATAGGGTATTTAATATGAACCTTAATATTATGGATATTTATTTAATAAATGTTTCGTAAACATTTAATTAATTCATTATAAACACTTTATAATTAATTATTTTACAAAAAAACTATAAACAAAATAAATATCTCTAAAATAATATAATTTATAAACAATTTTTAAATTATAAAATCAATTCCTAATTGAAAATATGAAAAATAAATTATTTCATTTATTTGGTAATTTATGATATTCTTTATATCATAAGGAATATATTTCACTATTATGCATTATATTTTATGATAGATAATCTTATGATATTATATCACCTTTTGTGCTTAGAGGAGTTTTTTTTTTGTGATAGGCTTGATATTATCCCTATGATATGATGCCCTGTTATGTAGCATACAGTTGATGATATCGTTAGTTGTGAATCCTTACATTATATGTTATGATATAGTGTAAGTCAAAGGATTCTTGTTTTATTGCCTATTATGACATTAAATTTCGTATTTGGTGACCATATCACTATTTATGATATTGTATATTATATGGCCAACCATAGTTAAAAATATATATCATTTTTAATGATATCAATTATGACATATATAACATTATACACTTTATTCATTTTCAAATATGATTTCATGAATCAAGAAGAATGTAAAAGATATGATAACTCTGATGGATTTCTAAGGACTTAACAACACTTATTAAAATAAAATAAATATTTTAAAAACCACAAATCTCAATAACACCGTATATTAAATCTAAAACCATGTAAATATAAATGAAGATAAAATGTACCTTTCATCATAGATGGTTGTTTTCTTTAAACAGGGACCTTCACATTACTTATTATTTTGTCTATTTATTCATTTACATAATTTTTCTTGGGTTTCAAGTTTATTATCTATGAACTTTTTATGTTTTTTAGTTTTATTATAGAACGCATTGTTTGGTGAATAGTTTAGCACATGATTTGTAGAAACCATGTGCGTAACTTATGAAGGCCTATAATCTTTCATAGACTTGTTTCTCGAGGTTGGTGCACAGTTTCCTAAATAGTGTGTATAAACCTTTAAAGTCTTTAAGTGACTGCCTTGTGGGGCGCACGATTGGTACACTATTTGGTAAACTATGCAACTTACCCAGATTTTAAATTTATGGATTTCTTAAACTACCCCTCCCAATATAGAAACCCAACTCAACCATTCCCCATCCCACTCATCCAAGACACACAAGGGATATTTGGAATATATCTCATTTGATTCATTTTTATTTTGAGGCCTCTCCATTCAATTTTATTGGTGTTCTCCTTGAGTTAAGGTTCTTATCTCCTCTCTTCTTACTTTCTCTCTAATTTTTTTCCTTCCTATATTATCTTAGAATCATGTCAGTTGAAACCTAAAGTTTTTTTTCCCAAATTTTTTTATTGTGTGTGGTTAGTTTATTGGTCTTAGTTCTTCCAATAATCATGAAATTTTTCATATCTACACATAGTCAAGGTAGGTGTTTTAATTTTTTTCTTTCCATGGAACACCATGAGATACTTGAGGTTTATTAAATTAATTTTAATTAATATTTTCAGGTTTTTAAATTTTTTAATTGATTTGGAAAACATTAAAGGTTAAAATATTGATTAAAAAGGGTATTTTCCAAGATTTTTAAATGCTTATGCCTTTTTGATGAAGTATATGTATGCTAAGTGATTTCTAAAATGTGTAATGGGACTTTTAATTAATTATAGTTTTTTAAATGATTAATTGTTTTTAATATTTTATAAAATTATATTCTTGAGGTTAAATTGTATTTTTTTTAGGTCATTCCTGTTATAAGGCTTTAATGGTATCAATTAGGCGTTCAAATATTTTGATAAGTGACTTGATTTTTGTCTTCATTTTTTAATTTGGGTATTCATTATTAAAATCCACATATATATATGTATATATATATATATTCATGTAGATATTCCCATATATATGTGTGTGTCTGTGTGTGTGTGTGTTTGTATGTATCTCTGTGTGTGTGTGTGTCTAGTAATTTCATAGGATGTCTCTGTTAAAGTTTGAGTTCTCAAATTTTCACTTAGTTTCAAATATTATTTTCAAATATATTTTAAATTTGTGTCTCTAAATAATGTCTTAAAGGCCCATTTTCACCCTAATTAAAGAGTTAAACAATCACTTTGGTTTTTAATTCAATTACAAGGAATTTGTTTTCTTAAAAATTTATTTCTATTTTGAAATGTGAAGTCCTTGTTAGCACCTTGAAATGGTTTCTCATTTCAAATATGCACCTACATAGAATCCCTCTATTCTCATTGTATTGAGATAATAATGTTTTTTTTTTGAAGAGGGTTGTTTCACATGGATGGGTGTAGGGTGGTATATTGATTATATTTGTTTTTATTATTATGATTCATTATTTATATGTTGTGTGTAAAGGGTGCCTCACCTATCATTACTATCATCATAAGGATCTTAGGAATATTAGGGAGGGATGAGAGAAAGTTAAATTCTTGTACCAATTAGATGTACTAGATCCTATATCATATTAGAGTTCATTGGGGAGTTCCATTAATGAGGCCAGTTGAAGAATCCAATTGGTTATATCTATAAGAATACATCTATATCATGTAGATAGTTCAACCAGAGTACATCTAAGATCGTATCATGGGATGTTTAGTAATTTTATATGATTATATACTATTTATTTTATAATTTTTTTACTTTTAATTTAGTTCTTATTTACTTATCATTTATTATTTTTTCATTATAGTGCATATGGTTATTGATTTTATACATTTTATTACTATTTATTTGTTCAATTTGATCATCTATTTTATGTTTCCCTTTTTTGATTCTTTTTTATTTTTTTGTTATATTATTAAAAATGATATTTAAAATATAAATTTAAATGGTTATATTTTTATTAAAGTAAAGTTTTCAATATTTATTTAAAATATGTTTGAGTTTTAAATAATTTTTCTATAAAAGCTCGAGGTTTTTCTTCCTTAAAATAGAAATGCCAATTTTATAGTTATATTTTCAAAATAACATGTCTGGGTTGTTTTTAGAAATAAAATTTATAGACTTTATTGTTCTTACCTACTGATATGCTTTATACTCACGCCTTACTTATGACACTTGGTGTCGGAAAACCCAACTTTTTTTATTGGTTCTATTTCTATTTTTTGATCTATCTAGGATTAGGATGGTTTATGGATGGATGGTAACCTTAGAGGTCACATAGAGATTATAGGGTTTGTTTTTAGTTTTATTTTATATTATAGTCTTATCATCCATGTCAACCTACTATATTTTGTATCTTTTATTTGTTTTTCAACTATTTTACTTTTATCTTGATTTTTTATGGTTATGCAATTTGATTATTCCTCATTTGTTCAACTTAATTTTTGTAACTATTTATTTAATGATACACATGGACCATTGATTCACGAAGTGTTTATGTTGGTATTCCATGATTAAAATTCATTTATTTTATTATTTATTGTATAAATATGTTTTAAAAATCTATTATATGAATCTCTGACACCGGTTTCTATCCTAGGGAGATCGAGAACACACCTCGAGTATGTACTTGGCTAGATAAGATGCATGGTTTAATGGCGATCCAAAGTTAGTTCATGAAAAAATGATATCAACACCTATTTTGTTAAGAGGTTATAGGTTTAAGAGTTCCCTTTTATTATTTTGTGTGTTTGGTAGATTATATATTAGACTATTGTAACTTGATATGTTTGATCAAGAATAGTCTATATTTCTCTCAATCATCCTAACCATAAGTTGTCCTGGGATGTCGGGTGGTAAGTTTTGAATTATGATTTTTCTATTCGTTTATAGTGTATTTTGGACCATGTTGATGGTATTATGTATTTTTTAAATGATTTATATGTTTGGGGACGAAAATGGGAGTTGAATTAGTATCACACAGTAAGATCCCATGGCCTACAAAACCATTTGGAACATGAGTGTATGGTTTAGCATGACTTCTAGTGGTTTTTGCGTGATTGGTACATGGTCTTATAAACCATGTAGCCAAGTAATGAACAACCACTAGTCCATCCTAAGGATGTTTTGGAATTTTATGATGTTATTTATTAGGTATTATATGTAATTTGGAAATAATAATGTGGGTTTCAAATAAAATTAATTAGGGTTTTGAAAATTTATAAAGGCTTTTTATGATGATAAATTAATTTTAAAGAGAAACATTAAAATTTTAGAATTTTAAAATTTTTGAATCTAGAATAGAGTTAATGATTAAAAATGGGTAAATTATTTTCATAGAGGAAATTATGGAATTTTAAAATGTTTTACAAGTGGTATTTTTAGGAATTAAAATTAAATTGGGGATTTTGATGTAGTTTTAAGAAGAGTGATTTTGGGTTGTTTCATGTTGTGGTTTCTTGAAATTGTAATTTTGATTTATCCTTTTGGATCAATGTTTTGAGTTAGCATTTCATATTTAGATAGGGTTGTTTTTTTATTGTTCTTTTATTTATTAATTCAATTATTTTTATGTTATTTAGAGTATTCTACTTTGAAAAGTCTGAAAGGATCATAAGGGTTCTACCTTCTGGAGTTTTGATGACTTTATTATAGTAGTCAGCTCTACCAAAACTCCGAGTCTAGTGGTATAGCCATATTATTATCATTTATTTACTATATTTCATGGTGATAGATTTACTCTAGAGGCTATGGAGTGGATAGAGGAAATTGAAGGAATCTTTAGGTCATTGGAAACATCTGAAGCCTTATGGGTGAGAGTTTTTTTGCACCTGTTCGAGATACCAAGTCTAGATTGGTGGAGGGTTGTTGTTCCATCTCCATTGTAAGATATAATTATGTAAGGATTATTTAATACCACCTTTGTTCATTGTTTTATTCCTATGTAATGCTGAAGTAGATGGTGGAGCATGTGAGTCCTCAATAGGGTCAGCGGACAGTGAAGCAGTATAACGACCACTTCAATGAGGTGATTACCTTTTCTTTGGAGATAGTGTATGGAAATTCACTAAAGTATTATATGTTGGTAAATTATATTAACCTTTATATATATAATATATTTCTTTCATCGATATAATTTTTTTAAGGTATTGGTTAATGAGGCGTTCATGGATGATTTGGTTTCTATAGTGCATCCTAGGACAGGTGGAAGCCCTCTTTCCTTCGGTGCTATGGTAGGTTCCCCATTCGAAGGGGATTGAAAACCTAAAGAACATAGTTTATAGGAATAAAATTACTTTATTTATTTATCCAAGATTAATTTTTGACTTTGGTTATTCTATTTTGGTCAATTTAATAATTCTAACCCCTCTTGATTAAGTGTTGTGAAGACTAGTCGTCATTGTGGTCGACTGGGGCACATTAAAAAATTTTGCAGGTTGGGATCTCAGTATAAAAAAAGAAGAATTAACTTCCAATTATATAATATAATTAGTAGTCATATCTAATCATTTTAATTAACCCTTATTAGTCCTCCCATGTTTTGTTTTTCACTACTTTATTCCATGCTTATTTTTGATCAATGGGTTGTATTTTGGGCATCTTCATACATTATTCTTGTTTATAGTGATCATTATATTTTGTAATTATTTATGGTGTTTTAATTAGGTGATTTATTTGATTTATTTTGTTTGATATGTTTTTCATATTTTTTTTGTAGTCCCTTGAGTCACAATGCTAGTTGAATTCTTAAATGGTGGGGAGGCCCATTTTAGGTATCAGTTTCTTTATATCTTCATTGGAACAGTTGATTATAAGTTGTATATTGGACATAGATATGTTCTTTGGATTTTTTTTTTGTTTTCAATGTAATTATATGATTGAGATAGAGTAATATCTTATTTTTATTTATAAATATTGTTCAGTCATTCCTTCCCATTGAAATTCAATGAATTGTTTGGGGAATAAAGTGTTATGGTAGAGAGAATGGTCATATCTTGGCCTTCAATTTTATTTTTATTTTATCTATTTTTTGGTTTGTATCCTTGGACTTGAGTTTTGAGTTGATATTATATGAATTTTTTAAGTTTTTAAGTTTTAATATAGGGTGTACAATTAGTATAAACCATGTGAATAACCATGAAAAGTCCAACAATTTTTAAAATTAATTTTTTTTCATGGTTGGTGAATGGTTTTTTAAACCATGTGACCAAATCATGCAAGTATCTAGGTGAATCCAATGAGGGGCACATGGATGGTGCATGGTTTAGAAAAACATGCATCCAAACCATGTGACCTATCTAGTTTTTAGATTTATGGATTTCCTAAACTACACCACCCAAATTAAAACCCAAACTTGACCTCTCCATTATCACATTCATCCAAGATACACTAGTTAGCCTTTGAGGTGAGTCTCTTTTTCTTCCTCTTTGATTTTGAGGCCTCTCTACTATATTTTCATGGTGTTCTCCTGAAGGTAAGTTTCTTTTATCCTCTCTTCTTCCTTTATCTACTTTTTTCTTTCCTTTATTGTCTTAGAATCATGTTATAAAAACCCTATGGTGGTATTTTGACCTAAATCTGTTGTTTCTATTAATGTTAGAGTATGTAATTGGTTTATTGGACTTAATTCCTTCCATAATCATGATATTTGTTTCATTCGCACATGGTTAAGGTAGGTGTGTCCATTATTTTCCTTTTAATTTCACACTATGAGATGCTTGAGGTTTCCCAAATTCATTTTAATCAAATTTATAATGTTGTTAAATCCTTTAATTAATTATGAAAACTTTAAGTGTTAAAGATTTAATCAAAATGGGGGGTTTCTAGGTTTTCTAAATGCTTATGTAATTATGTTGAAGTATATGTATGTTAAGTGTCTGCTAAAATACGTAAGGTTCCTTTTCAAGGAATTGCGGTTTTTTAAATGAATATTTTTATTTAATATTTTATATTAGAGGATTCCTGAGATTGAATTGTGATTTTTTTGGTTTATTTCTATCATGAGGATTTAGTAGTGTTACTTTGTGGTTATTATATTTTGATAAGTGACTTGAATTGTGTATTTAGTTTTTCTTTTGGTATTCCTTATGAGTGTCTATATATATATTTGTGTGTGATTACATGTGTGTGGGTTTACCATATATATATATATATATATATATATATATCTTTGTGAGAGGTCTTGTATACATATATATATATAGGAATTTAATAGGATTCCTTCAATAAAGTGTGATTTCTAAAATTTTCTCTTGGTTTCCAAAATGAATTTCAAATATATTTTAAAGGTGTGTTTATAAATTAGGGTTTAAAGGTATGTTCAGTACATTAATTAAAGAGTTGGGTAATCAGTTTGGTTTTTGAAATGAAATTAAAGGAATTTATTCTTGAAATTTTTTTACTGGTTTGAAATGTTATTGCCCAGTTGGAACTGTTAAATGGTTTTTCAAATGAAATGTGCACCACCATAGAATCCCTCTCTTATAGTTGTGTTGAGATAATAATGTTTGTTTTAAAGATGAGTGATTCACATGGATGTGTGTTGGGATGTGTTTTGATCATATGTGTTTCACTTATGTTCATTATTCATTTATATTTTGTGTGTAAAGGATACATTAACTCCCATTATTATCATCATGGAGATCCTAGGCATATTATTTTTCATGACCCGAGCATTTATAAAATAAATTCCCTTTTAAAATGAGTAAATTCTTTATTTAGAAAGGAATTTATAGAAAACACATGCCCTAATTTAGTTATTTTGGACCTTTATATAGTCTTCTATATTTAAAAAACCATTAATATTCATAAAAATTGAGAATATATCCATTTTATAGTGACCATTAGTATTAGTATATAAAGGGTTATGATAAAGTTCAATTGAAATAGATGGAAGAAGTGATGGCCTTGACTAGTAGGATCATACCCTATGAATCCCATTTATTAGAGCTTCTAAGGGAGATAGAATCACTAGTATTTTCCCTTGAACAAGCCCAATCTGAGATACAACAACTAAAGCATGAGTGAAACTATTTATAATATAAGTTCACGTTCAAAGAAATCACATCTCAAACCATGTTTGTTGAAACACCACTAGAAAATATCATCATCACACTCCTCACCCTTAGAGAATTAGTTGGTGTATAAAGGGATATATATCTAGACACTAATAATATGAAATTTTATATTTTTTTATAAATTAATCTTTTATTATTACTTTATAATGATTAAATAATCATTTTGATCAAAAATATATTTTGATGCTATTATACAAAAAATGTATTTTTTAGAAATATATAGTTTCAATCAAACCACTCTTTTTGATGAATTCAAGAATTTTCAAAATAAATGATATTTTAATTAAATATTATTATTAAATAATATTTATTAAATATAAATGATAGTATAATTTTATGAAGTCAAATTTAATTTTTATAAGGGTCAGAAAAATATTATTATAAAAAATAAGTATTTTTAAATAAATGGGGTTTTTTATTTAAAAGTGTAAATTATCATATTTATAGAATTATTTTGATAAAATAAATATTATTTTGAATTCATCCTATAGAAATTGTCTAATTGTTAATTTTTCATATTTTCTGAGATAGTTGAATTTTTTTCGTAAAAAGTTAATACAGTATAATTATACGGTATGTATTATAACAACATAAAATCCAAAAAGTGATGTAATAAATAATATAAAGATTACCCTTGACCAAAAAAAATTTATCCTTTAAAATAATTTATTTATTAAGTTATTTGATTAATTTTATAAACTCTTAATGAATCCTCTAAAACCTATATTATATTTTAAGGTTTAAAAATAAATTCTTTATAAACATGACTCACTTACACATCGCCATGGATATTATTTTAATGAGTTAAGTTATTAGACATATAAAATAATTAAATCATCTCTTATTTGGTTGAAACTTTGGGAAAAACCATGGGATGGTTTGTGTTTTGGATTAATATATTATATTGAATCCAAAACCAAAGTTTAGAGATTAATAAAGAATTATCCTCACTTTTTCTATAAAACCCCATCCATTATCCCATTATTATTCACTAAAAACCATTTTATAATTAAGTTACTCTACGCTTGCCTCTATATATCCCTCCCAAGGTTCCCCCACACTCTGAAGAAGCTCCTCCCAATATTTTAGAACCACCCTCTCAGGGTAAGGGACCTTATCCTTCTCCTCTTTATTCAAACACCTTATTTATATTATGCCTTTTGATTTCACATTTGTACATTTTGGGATATTTTATTAAATATACAATTTACTTTCATTATGATTTCCAAGTTAGAGTTACTTTTCAATCTCATTAAACCCTTCCATGAACCATTATTTACCCTTGTTTTGCTGCCAAAGTTATCCTATTATTTTCCATGGCAAACATTTATGTAGTGAATAACCATCCCCATTTCCACTCAAGGGTATTCAAATAGATGTACCTTTACTTAATTTATTAGTGAATTCTATTTAGGTTACCCACATTCATTAATCATGGGTTTAAAAGTGATTAAATACATCCTTATGTTGTATGATCTATATGGAACGCTTATGCATGTACATGTTATGAATGTGATAGGTAGACCCAGAATTATATAGCCATAAAATAAATTGGGTGATGTTTTTTATCTCATGAGGTTCCATATATAGTTCATAAGATGTTATCTTAATCACACTAGGTTATTTTTTCTTGGAGGTTATCCTTGACTTATCCTTATTATTTCATGTTTTATATTGTTGTCACATTCATATTTTGCCTTCATGTTATCATTTTATATCATGTTTCGATGTTAATGTTTATGATTATCATCCATTTTATGTATTTTTGATATGTATATTGAATAAATATTATTAATTTCATCATGTTATTATTTGATAATTCTCTTACTGAACTTTATAACTCACCCCATTCTTATGTACATCTCCAGGTTATCTTGTACAGTTTTAGAATATTAGGGAAATTTAATGGCATGTTATGAAATTTTAGTTTATGTATTTGTATTTATGTTTAACTTTATTATTCTATATATAAAATTACCACAATACATATGGCCTCATTGTCTTATAGTGTAAGATCCTAACCTTTTCTAGAGATGTATCGGTCTTGTTTATAGGTACTATTTTTTCTTTTGTTGTGTAATTTTCATTTGGGTTTTACCTTGGGGTGTGTTTGGGTGAAAATTTGAGAAAAATGGAAGAAAGAGGGCAGTGCATGGTTGGCGCATGGTTTTCCCTAACCTTGTTCTCTGGCCCAAAAAATTATACAATCCTGGACATAGAGGGTTTGCAGGGATGGCGCATGGTTTTTCAAACCATGTTCATATGCCCCGTAAACCGTGTGTGGGTTTTTAATTAACCTAAAATTTTATTTTAAAATTTCCCAAGCCCCCTTTTAACCCATATTTGGCCCTAGATTGACCCTAACCTCTCTTTCACAATTTTGGAGGCTCTCGGATGAATTACAAAGGATTCTAACCTCTGTTCTTCATGATTCAATGTTCGGATTATATATCTACACCCTTCCTGGTAAGTAAATCTCATCCTGATTGGATTTTCATCTCTTCTCCTTTATTGCCTCATCTTTTGGAAGGAATTTATCCCATTTTTTGTTGGATATAGATATAGTTTTATTATATATTTATTTTTTTCATCATGGATCTATGTTTTTAATCAATATCTCGTTCTTCATCATTGTTTCAATAAAAATTGGGGATTTTCATTGGGTGGACGTTCGTCAATTAATTAAGGTAGGTGGTATGTTATTTAAATCTCATTGTCATTATTTCAATTAAGTGTATGTGATTTTATAATTTATAGGGTTTTTTAAAAATTGAATTTTTTAATTGAATTAATTAATTTGGTAAATTAATTAATTAATGGATTATGGAATTGGAGATAATTAATTGTTAAATTGATTATTGAAATATTGAAATTGTAGGATTTGAGGAATAATTAATTATTTAATTAATTATTGGAATATTGAATTGTGAATTGTAATAATTAATTATTGAATTAATTTTTGGAATATTGAATTGTGAATTAGAATAATTAATTTTTGAGTTAATTCTTGGAATAGTCAATTGTGAATTGGAATAATTAATTGTTTAATTTATTATGGGATATTGAGATTGTGAATTTGAATGATTAATTATTGAATTAATTATTGGATGTTGAGATTTTGATATATGAATAATTAGTTTTTTAATTAATTATTTATGTTGTGACTGTGAAGTGATTAATTAATTGTTGGAATAATTAATGTAATTGATGTGACCAATTAATTTTTGAATTAATTGAATGGATTGATTTGATTAATTAATAGTTGAATTAATTAATGAAATTTATGTGATTAATTAATTTCTGATTTAATTAATGGAATGATATGAGAATGTAATTATTGAATTTTATTAATTATTTAGTGATTTGATTAATGTGATGATCATGTGTGGGACATGGTTTTCTGCATCAAAAGCCCATAGTGTGATAAGAAACGATGAATGGTAATAATAGAATTCATATGTGATAATTGTGTGTGGGATAGGGTATGTTGTATCAAAATCCCGTAGTGTGAATTGAAAGGATGAATGGTAATATTGGCATTAATATATGATAATTATGTGTGGGATAGGGTCTACTGTATCAAAATATCATAGTGTTAATTGACACAATGAATGGTAACAATGGAATTCATATGTTATTTGAGATAATGAATAGTAACAATGGAATTCATATGTTACTAGTGATAATAAATGGTAATAATGGAATTATAATATATGATATCCCCTAGTGATAGTTCAGAATCTGACACGGGCCGAAGCAGGTATTGAGAGTTTGGGTGTCCTAAGGAACCCAAGTGTTATTTGGTTAAATAAATAGTAATTGAATAAGTGAAAACTGTTTACTTTATTGATTTTATGTATTCTTTATACAACTCCATACACTTTTTATTGAATGGATATTTTTTTAGATGTTGGTGGTGGTGGACTACTGAGGTGTACACACACCCTACTCAGGCGTCTTGATCGGTACCTGAATATACTTCATGTTTTCATGATGGGATAAGGTCATAGGCCCTGTGTTAGATGGCTGATTTGGGTTGGAGCATGAATGAGGGAACCAGATATGGTTCGAGACCCGATGGGGAGTTTTCAGTATCTTTAAATTTGGGGTTGCATTTTGACACTTTCCATGTGTTGGAATCCTCCTAATTGATCATGTTTTAATCTTCACAAATCATAAAAAGCATACATTTTATGATAATCATGTTTAAATAATGTTTGGAGTTTTTTGGTCTCCTTATGATTCCATTATTACTAGTTCTGATTCATAATCTCACAAATTATGCTTAATCTTGTTCTATTATGTTTTATTATACCTATAATTAATTTTAATCCATTTAGTGAATATTACTGCTTAATACTGTTTATAGATTTTTTTGTTAAGTCTATGAGAAAGTAAGTCTGCTTCTAGTTTCGGATTTTGGCAAAGTCCCTAACACCATAACCCTAAAATTGTAATGCTGACATCATAACCCTGAAATCATAATACTGATACCGTGACCCTAACACCGTAACCCTGATATGGTAACCCTGACACCGTAACCCTGATACTGTGACCCTGACACTGTAACGTTGAAACCATAATTCTGATATCATGACTCAAACACTCTTCAAAGTTGTAACAAAGGACTAGGCGCCGCTACAAGAGACATCATGATCCTAACACCGCATTTGTGCTACTGGTTCCATATTTCAATGCAACTGTGTCACCGTGACTATCTCACCAATCAAAGGCAAAGGATAAGACATTTTTTCCAAGTGATACCAATTCATGAAAAACTATGACACCATTATTTGATCTTTTTTTCATTTTCAATTTAATTTCCAATGGTTATATTTTAATTATTTAATGGAACTTACATTATTAAAGTTTCTTTCTAGACATGTCACCTGACAGTACAATGTATGAGGTGCAGAATACATGCATCTTTTTAGCTTCAACGTGTGCACCCTTTATTAAAAATAAGATAAGTATGGATTAAAAAAATATAGGTAAGCGAGTATTTGAAAAGGTAACTCATGCATGCAACAATATATGAATGAATAACACACGAAACACTCTTGATCTCTGAAAGCTGAACTACCATAGATCAGAGGCTCAAACTTATTCACGGTACCAACTCAAAGAAGAACATGAGCTACATATCTCACTTCATCGAACTAGAAACCAGAGCACCGGACTTGTGATACTCTGTTTTCACAAGAGAACTCAGGAATCACATATACGACATCCTATAAGTCCACAGATACATAGAATAACATTTAGAGAACTTTTAACCATTTCTCATCATATTTTCTCTATTGTGTACTGAATTTACTACTTTTTGAGTAGTGTGTGAATCTATATTAAAACACACATTTTCTCCTGTAATAAACTATAAATTACAAGATATCCTATCTCTAATATTGTTTTACTCTTTGCTTCACCCACGCATAACTGTGGAAGAAGTCGTGTGTGACCTATTTGTTCATTTTTCCCATATAGAACTATGGTAGAGGTCATGTGACATAGATGGTCTGTGTAATTTTTTTTACCCCGATCGAGGGTGTGGATCAATATCTTATCTATATAGACTGATTTGTGGCAGGTGATCACCAAGTAGAGTGGATCATGTCTCAGCTTGACACTGGACCACTTGTTTTATCTACTGTGTCTTTTAATTTTCTTTTTCTCTGCTTTACTTTTTATTTCAGAAAACTGGATTTTAATTTGATATTTATTCTTGGATAGAAATTATAACTATTTTTTCCTATTAGAGTAGCTTCAAAAGTTTTATCAATGACTCACATTAATATTATTGAGAATTAATCAATATTCTAGGAAGTTATTTGAACCTTCAAACTATTATAACTGAATTACCTTGATTAACTAGCGTGTATTCATTTTTATTGGGGAATATTTTTAAGTGAACTTTTTTAAAAAAAATTATAGATGCTCAATTCACCCCCCCCCCCTCTTGAGTAATCTTCTCTGACCAACATTTCGTATTAAAGGAGTTTATTCTTGTTAAGGCTCTATTTTAAAATCCTTTCAGCTGTGATTTTAGTTGTACTTTAAAGATCTATAAATTTCTGTTAGTTATAAATTTCTATCTCTTTAAAATCATTTCTTTATTATGGAGAATAGACTAGAAGGTGATGCTATAAACAGACTTCCATTTTTCAATGGAACCAATTATTCACAATGGAATATTAAAATGGAAATCCACTTAGAAAGTGTGAGTTTTGATATTTGGTCTTCGGTTATAGATTCTTATAAGATTTTTGATACTGCTAGAACTAATTGGTATGAACCAAACAAGGATTCATATAACAATAACTATAAAGAAATTAATTCCCTATACTATTCCTTAGGAGATGAAGAATTTAATAGAATTTCTGCATGTAAAACTGCCTATGAAATCTGGGACACTCTCTCTGTTTCACATGAGGGAACCACAAGTGTGAAAGAAATGAGACTTAATACTTATAATATTAAGTATGGTAACTTTAAAATGAAGCCTGATGAGCCTATTTTTGATATGTATCTTAGGTTAAACAAAATTGTAAACAAAATGATCTCTCTCAGAAGAGAAGTTACATCCAAAGAGAAAATTATGAGGATTTTGCAATTCTTATGAGAGATATGGATAGGAACTTCTGTCCCCATTAGAGAATCATGTGAAATCGTCCAACTAACTTTCAAAGAACTCATTGGGAAACTAATTATGTATGAAGAATAGATTAAAGTCCACAAGGAAGATGAGGATGAACCCAAAAGAAAATATATGTCATTTAAGACCACTACCTATAAATACAAAGAAAAGGATAAACTACAAGCCTATATAGAAAGTTCCAGTAGTGAACAATCATCACCTGGAAATAATGAGGAGATGGCTCAATTAGCCAGAAGGTTTAAAAAAATTTACAAAAGGAATAAATTTTTTAGAAAGCCTAACTTCAGAGGAATATATGATCAAAAGGGAATCCAGAATATGGATTGGAAAAGAAATGAAAAGTCTGATGAGATAGTATGTTATGAATGTAAGCGAAAGGGACATGTAAAGGCTGACTATACCAAGATCAAGAATAAAAATAAATATGATGACAAAGATATAAAGTATAAAAAGGAAATGAAATAAACTTAGAGTGATTTTGAGGACAGTTCAAGTGACTCGGAGTCTTCACATGATGAATAGGATAACAAAGACAATATGTGTTTCATGACAAACACAACTGAGGTAATCCTGGAATCTCCTGTACAAAATTCCTATTATTCTGGTGTTGATAGTGATTTTGAAAATATGTATAAATAATAAATGTTTGAGTACTACTATATGATGGAAGATACATTTAATGAACTAAATGAAAAATACAAGTATTTAAAGTGACAGTATTCTCTTACCTAAACTGTTAAATATGAACTAGTTGTAGAAAGAGAGAAAAATGTTCAATTATTCAAAGAAAACAATGAATTAAATCTATAAAATGAGTAATTGAAAAAGGACCTTGAAAGGTTTAATAATGGTAAATATATCTTGGTACAAATTCTAGGTAAAAAAATTGCCCCTAAATACACTAATGGTATTGGCTATCAACTTGATAAAATAAATTTTGGAAAAATCAATTTTTTTTCTAAATATAGAACATAAAACTTTATTCTTAGTTTAGTAAAACATTCTGCTAGTTCAAACTATGATACATCCTCTACCATTTTGAGTTTTTCTAGACCAAATAATGTTTATTTCTCAAATACTTTACATAATACTTATAGGAAACTGATGAGGCAGATGTGGGTTCCTAAAGAACTAGTTACTAATATTACTAGACCCAAAAAAATATGGGTAAAAAAGTCTATTTTTATTTGACTATTTTGTAGAAACATTGCGTTAAGAGATCCTGTAAAATCTTATGGTAATTAGATAGTGGGTTTTCAAGACACATGATAGGATACTATTCATGTTTCAAGAACATAATTAATATTGATGGTGGGCATGTCAGTTTTGGTGACAATGCTAAAGGAAAAAATCATTGGCCTAGGCCAAATCGGTAACTCTAACTCATTTTTAATTTCTAAAGTACATTTTGTTGATGGACTAAAATATAATCTGCTTAGTATTTCACAAATATGTGATGATGGATTTCATGTTAAATTAGAAAATTGTGCTTGAAATGTTTTTAATTATAATAATGAATTAGGATTTTCTACATTAAGAAATAAAAATGTATATTCTATTAACTTAGATTATTTAGTTTCTCAAACGGTTTCATGTTTAAGGGTATTTCACAAAGAGTCTTAGATTTGGCATAGAAGACTAGGACACTACAATATTCACTCTCTTAGAAAGATAACTAGAAATAGTTACCAAAACTAGAGTTACTACCACACAACTGGGCAAAGTAGGCACCTGCCTTTATCAACGCTAACGGAAAATCATTGATAAAGGGTTAGGCCTTTATCAAAGCTAGATAAAAGCACTGAAAAATGTACCCTTTATTAGCACTAAAACAAGTGCTGATAAAGGTGTACCCTTTATCAATTCTTTTTTAGCGCTGATAAATGCTACATTTATCAGCACTTTAATTATCCCTTTATCAGCATTTTTCTTAGCGTTGATAAATGTTACATTTATCAGCGCATTTCTTCATATGAAATTATTATATTTATATTCAAAAATAATATTTATTTTTTACATTAAATAAAAAACATACATTATAACTAAATATATATATATATATAATTAAATAATTATAAGATTAATAATAAATATATTTATTAGATTTATAATATTTATTATATTTATTAATTAATTATATATATTAGATTTATTAATTCATTATATTTAATATATATATTTATTATATTTGTTTATATTTAATGTATTTGTTTTATTTATAAATATATATTACTTATTAATATATATGTATAATTAAAATTATTGAATGTATGTGTGTTTTCCAATGAAGGGGTCAATGAATATATCATGCGTATATGTTATGTGATCATATATGTGCATGAATAATTTTCATTTATATATTATAATTACATATCATGTTGATGTGTTATTGATTTATAATTCATTATGTTACCCATATAATATATATGTTCTAAAAAATGTGCAATTGTAATTAAGATTACATTATATTTAAAAAATAAATATATATTTCATTATATTTTCAGTGATATATATATAAATATACCTTTCAAATACATTTGTAATTATAATTATAATTAACCATATATAATTAATATATTTATAATATTTAAAATATATATAATTAATATATTTATTTTATATATTTATATGATTATAAATATAATAACTATTTTTCTAATAATTTTATAAGTATAAATAAAGATATATTTATTTAGATTTTTAATTATTAATATATATATATATATATATTTATCATAAATATCATTTTAAATAAATATATAATAATATAAACAAATTATTAAATTTATACATTTATCAGTGCTTTTATTAGCGCTGATAATGTATTGATTTATCAGCGCTACAAAATCGCTGATAAAGTGGGTCTTTATCAGCGCTAAAATGAAATGTGCTGAGAAAGACATCCTTTATCAGCTCTGATAAAGGGGGTACTTATCAGCGCTTTTCATTTTAGTGCTGATAAAGACCCCCTTTATCAGCGCTTTTTACTATCACTGATAATGGTCCCCACTGGATTTATAAATTCCATAGGGTCCACCTCCTCCTCCCCGCACCCTGTGAAGCTCTCGCGTAAGCCCTACCCTAAGCCTCCACCACTGCCTCCACTCTGCCGCTGCCTCCTTCTCCTCCTCCTCTGCCATGGCCGCCCCCTCATTTTCCTCCTCCGGTTCCTAATTCTCCTCCTCCCCGCACCCTGTCAAGCTCTCGCTGAAGCCCTACCCTGCACCTCCACCGCTTCCTCCTCTCTGTCGCTTCCTCCTTCTCCTCCTCCTATGTCGCGTCCACCGCCTCATTCTCCTCCTCCAACATCTACTTCTCCTCCTCCTCCTCTTTATGTGGCTCCTCCTTCTCCTCCTCCACTGTGGCTCCTCCTCCTCCTCCTCTGTCGCGGCTCCTCCTCCTCTTCCTCCTCCTCCACCTCTGCCTCCTCCTCCTCCTCCTCCTCCTCCTCCTCTGCCTACTCTGATGCCTCCACTACCTCTTCTACCTCCGATCTGCCTCTGCTGCCTCCACAGCCTCCACTGCCTCTGCTGCCTCCACAGCCTCCACTGCCTCCGCTACCTCCACTGCCTCCCATGTCAACGCCTCCTCCTCCTCCACCACCGGGTCCTCCTCCTTAAGGTGAGTAAAAACTAATTTGAATGAATTAATTATGTTTGCATTTATTTTCAATGTTGATATTAATTATGATTTGGTGTGATTCTTGTGTGTGATGATTGTGTGTGTGACACATGTATATGTGGTTGGTTATTTGTTTGATCTTGATTAGCTCTCCCCAATATATCCTTGTGATAGAAACCTAAATAGAGAGAGTATTTTTTGGGAAAGTTTGTTACACTAGATTATGATTTCACTCCGTCTAGTGGCCCTTAGTATGCATCTTTTTTTGATTTTGGATACTACCCCATAGTTAGGTCAGATAGGGTTTGAACCGTCCATGTTGGTGAATTCATGTCATCAGGTGAGGCATGTCAACGGGATGAGACATATGTTTAGTATATGCTATATTGTACACTATATTGTACACTATTTTCCTTGGGTTCGAAAAAAACGAACCAAAATAGGGTTTCTACCAATTCCTACCAACTACCCACTCTCTCTGGGTTGGGTCATATACCAATTTAAATATCACATCCTTTCTTATAACATAACAGTGACACCAACCTCTCACATTGGGTGTGATTCACATATCCTCTAATTCCACAACATAGTAGCTGCTCCCCTCTCACTTACGGTGGCTCTCACCATCACATCACATAAAAAAACAATTTCGGGAGGGAATCTCTATAGACAATCTCTCACAAAACTACTCCAAACCAATACTAAGTGATCCCCATTTCTATATCTCACATCAGATTATCATACAAAAAATGTTTTAAGGAGGAAATCACAATATCCAACCTCTATCACAAGTCAAAATGCACCATCAATAGGTGGATCCCATGGAAGTCACACAGCAATCCCCTTTGACCAATGCCTTCTCACTCAAAGTAGGGTCCTACCAACACCTTATCACTTAAATAAAGGCCATCCATCTTGTCTCATGCCACAAAACATATAAATAGTAATCTAAGGAGGGTATCTAGATATCCAACCTATCGTACTAGCTAAACCACATCATCAATAGGTGGGCCCCATGGATGATCATACATCAACTAGGTGAAAGTCATATGAAGTCCCAATCTCTTAGTTGGTCTGACCATAAATGATAAAATTCACCATCCATTTAGCCTTGCATAATAATCTCCTTAAAACCATCTTGGTTATACATGAAAATTATTCCCAACCTATCAACATTCTAATTCCTCCTATAAGGGAATCTACTGGTTTATACAAACCTAACCTATCTCTACTCATTGATACCAACACACACTCATCTCTACATGGTAATGTCATAACCCACATGCTATACTTGATCTAGGCCTCGATAGTCTAGTCTATATCATCTTCTAATTCCCACATTAAAACTCATTAAAACTAAATAATGACCATCCTAAGAAACTCACACTAAGAGCCTTGGATACCCTATTCTATGTCATCCAGACTATTACCATGACCATCACTTAGGTACCATATCATATCACTCCTTGGAGATCTCTTAATCCAATTATAAGGAGGAAATACTCTATGTCACACTTAACCAATACCTATATGGGATATCCTACTCATCACACACACCGTGACTCTTATATATCCTTAAGAGGGTGTTCCCCATCATACGTGAGATATAAAACTATATTATCCATCTTTTTTAGGCCTAAGACTCTAATACCTACTCAAATAGCCTTAGAAAACCTAACTAGGCTATACAAATCTCATACCAATTCTGATCCTCTCATAAACACAACTAGAAACCTCACCTCCATGGAGACATAATCTCTAGATGATCACAAAATCAGAAACATTCAATAGAACCCTCACTCTATCTCTTGGTGGGTTAAAAACACACTATTTATTTACCGAGGTTACTCTTGATTTATATCCCTTTCACTGGAACACATATACTCATTCATGAATGAACAATAATGCATAAATTGGAACATGGTTTCGTATTATAGGGTCCACCTACCTCAAAAAATGGATTAACCCCCTCACCAAGATCAACTCATCCTCAACCAAGACTATACATGCCTTATCTAATCCTGTACCAATTATTGAGACCCAATCTGAAGGCACAATTCCCAAATAATTAATTATCGAAACTTATAATTAATTATTCACCTTAATATAATTAGGAATAATCTTTAAAAAACTCACTGGGAAACACAACACCACCTAAACCACACAAAACATGGTGCGTTCATCATACGAGGATAACCTCTAGCCAATACAAACAAAATCTACATCATCTGAATTGATTTGAAGATGATATAGTGAAATCATCACACAAATCCTAGTTAAAATCATCCCAAATCCTAGGGAAATAAAGGATAATAGTAATGTACGAAGTATGAGGGAAGAACTCACTAACTCACTATAAAAACTCCCAAGAACAACCCCTCATTAGGGGGGATCGAATAGAGGAAGAGAATGGATGAATCCCAAGAACCACCAAATATTTTCTATTAATGAGCACGCCCCCACAATTTTTTGAAGTATCTAGTTTTTTATCTAAATTATACTCATATTCCTTCCCCCCTAACCTATATACCCATCCTTTGGATTTCAAATAGGATGAATATAAATAAAGAATGGATGAATGTCAATCGGTTGACAAAAGAGTATGAAGAAGGCGTGAAAGAGTTTATCAAGTTTGCAAAAGATCATGCATATGACCCTTCTCAAATCCTTTTTCCATGTTTACGTTGTTGTTATTCAAAACAAATTAGTCCAGAGGAGTTGGAAGAACACTTGATCTGTCATGGAATAGATCAGAGTTATACATGTTGGAATAAACACGGGGAAACAACAAATGTAGGTAGTGGCTGGGATAACACTGCATTTTATGGATAATCTGATATGATTACAAGCATGAACAATGAAGATGACCATATGGAGGATGTTATTATAGATGAGAATGATGATGAAGATCGTATTAAGGAAATGACAAGGACCATCAAAGATAAACTTCTTGATTTCCCAAAATTGTTTGAGAAGTTAAAAAGTTGTGAAAAGATGCCATTGTATGCTGATTGCACTAAATATACAGCACTGTCATCTGTACTGAAGCTGTATAATTTGAAAGAAAACAACGGGTGGAGTGACACCAGTTTTAAGGAACTACTTGCTCTCCTGAATGACATTCTCCCAGAAGATAATGAGCTCCTGAGCTGAACATACGACACCAAACGAATTCTATGCTCGATGGGTATGATCTCTGAAAGAATACACGCCTTCCCGAATGACTGTATATTGTTTCTCAAGGACCAAAAATCACTTAAAGAATGCCCAAAGTGTGGTGCTTCTCGATACAAGAAATATTAATCCAGTCCTACTAAAGTTGTATGGTACTTTCCAATCATTCCAAGGTTTAGGAACCTATATGGAAGTGAGAAGACTGCAGGAAAATTGACATGGCATGCAGATACAAGAATTAAATATGGGATACTATTTCACCCGACAGACTCTCCTCAGTGGAAGAGAATTGATCATGAGTATCCTGAATTTGGAAACGAGTTGAGAATTATTCGTCTTGTGTTATCTACAGATGGAGTGAATCATTTTTTTTTCAAAGTAACAGTCATAGTACATGGTCGTTTATGTTGGTAAATTATAACTTACCATTGTGGTTATGAATGAAACGAAAATACATCATGTTATCTATGCTTATATCAGGACCAAAACAACCGGGTAATGATATTGATGTTTATTTAGCTCCATTGATTGAATATTTTGAAATTATTGTGGGATTCAGGTGTTACATTGTATAATGCTTACAAAAAAAAAGATTTCACTTTGAGAGCCATATTGTATGGGATGATAAATGAATTCCCTGCTTATGCAAATTTTTCAGGATATATCATTAAAGGAACTCAAGGGTGTCCCGTTTACGAACAAGTTACACAATCAATTAGGTTGAAACATTCATCAAAAACCATGTTTCTAGGACATCGCAGATTTCTACCATGATGAAATAAGTACCGATCTTGGGCAACATCATTAAATGGAAGTTCAGAAGAATGTATACACTGTATCCACTAATAGGTGATCAATTTTTTGAGAAAGTTGAAAATGTGGAAACTACTTTTGGTAAACTGGCTTCGAAAAACCTTATGAAAATTGGTTGGAAAAAGAGATCAGTTTTTTTGAATTATCATACTGGAATTGTTTGTATGTCAGACATTTTCTTGATTTTATGCATGTAGAAAAAAAATGTATTTTATAGTGTCTTCGGCATGTTGCTAAATACACCTGGAAAAACAGAATATGCAATTAAGGCTATGTTGTACATGGTTGAGATGGGAATACGAGAAGAGTTGGCACCAGTGAAGGGTGAAAAATGAACATTTCTTCATCATGTTTCTTACACTCTTTCCAGGTATGAGATATATCAGTTTTGAAACTTCTTGAATGATGTAAAGGTTCCAGAGGGGTATTCTTCAAATATTAGGAACCTCATGTCAATGAGCGATTTGAAGTTAAAAGGTCTGAAATCAAATTACATCCATGTTTTGATGCAAGATCTCATTCCTATTACTTTACGTTGAATTTTTTCCAAGAATTTCTTCCATACATTAACAAAACTGTGTTTCTTCTTCAAAGCTATATGCAGCAAAGTTATAGACCTGGAAAAATTGTCAATTATGGAAAGAGAAATTGTTGTCTTATTATGTGAATTAGAAATGTTCTTCTCGCCTACATTTTTTGATATGATGGTTCATTTGATGGTCCACTTGGTGAGAGAGATTCAACTATGTGTTCCTGTACATTACAGATGGATGTACCCCATTGAACGGTATATGAAGATTTTGAAATGGTACGTCAAAAATTGAAGTCGGCCAGAGGGCTATATTGCGGAGCGATATATTTTTGAGGAAGCCGTTGAATTCTATACTGAATACCTGTCTGGTGTGGAAATCATTGGCCTACTGAAATCTCGTCACACTGGGCAGCTTGAGGGTGAAGGAATTTCTGGAAGACAGGTTGTCACAATCAATATTACAGATTGGGAGTAGGCCCACCTTTATGTTTTGCATAACAATTTCGACGTTGACCCATATGTTGAAACTCACAAAGAAATTCTTGGGCATTTGAATCCATATAGGGCTGAAAATGGATATCAGATACACATAATCGATAGTTTATAGGATGGTTTTGGGACTATATTTTTAAGAAGTTAGATGAAAATCTAGAGTCAATTTCAGAACGACTTCGATGGCTAGCTGGAGGACCAAGTGTGTATGTATTATCTTATAATGCTTATGTAGTTAATAGTTATACATTTTATACTAAGGAACATGATGAAGACAGTACCATGCAGAATAGTGGGGTTACACTTGTGGCTGAAGTGATGCATGTTTCCAGTGCCAAGGAAAGAAATCCAATTTATGCAAATATGTCAAACTTTGGCATCATCAAAAAAATATGGGAGTTGTATTATACAGAATTCCAAGTTACGATTTTTCAATGCAAGTGGGTTGATAACAGGGGTGCTATTAAAATAGATGAATTGGGATTCATGAAAGTTGATTTCAGTATGGAAGGGGAGAAAGATGAACTGTTTATAATGGAATCACAGGTAGTGAAAGTATTTTATGTTCCAGATCCCACAAACTGAAACTGGTCAATTGTTCTATTATCGACCAAAAAAACTGAAGGGTCGGATGAAAATTCAACGAAGGATGACCCTTTCATTGGGACTTCGCAATCATTTCATAGTGGTCCCAATGTACACAATGTTTTGTATGTCAGAGGATACCACAATGAAGGGATATAGATATTCGATAGAGGGTTTAAATCCATTTAGCCTTTAAAAAAAGAGAGTTCAATAATCAGGTTGTTTTTTATTGTAATATAGATTGTGTTACATTATGTTATTATAAGTTAGCTACTGAATTTATGTGATCTAAATTAAATGTTAAACCACTTATGAAGATAATGACTTCTGCACCTACTGATGCACCCAATATCGAGACACAACAGGTTTCTCAACCTATTACAGCTGGTCCCACTGATGAGGTACAACAGGTCTCTTAACCTGTTGCAGCTGGTCCAATTGCTAAGGTAGAACAGGTTTCTCAACCTGTTGCTGCTAGTCCCACTACTGAGGTACAACAGGTTTATCAACCTGTTGTTGCTGGTCCCAGTGTCGATGCTAGTGCTTCAGAGGAACATAATGATGATGCAGAAACCAAGGAAATGATAGGAAATGAAACCCCAGTGGCACAAAAAAACAGGTGCGCCGTATTTTGACAATTTTATCCAAAATCCTTAAGGCAAAAGAAAAAGGAATCAAATATGAGGTGGGATGAAATAAGTGAGGCCATCATGTAAACCCCAACAAATCCATGTTTAGTAGCTACATTGGAATCATCACTCGGCAACACGTGCCGATTGATATAGATTCATGGCACCATGTTGTCAGCGGGCTGAAAATATTAATGTGCGAATAGATTACGGTAACATTATGATATCATTTATTTAATTTATTAAAATAAAATAAAATACTAAAATATTGACTAACTCTTCATCATCTCTTAAAGAGTGCATTTATAGTAGATGTCTCACACAAAGAATATATATTAAGACTGGCAGGAAGGGTTCATAGAGGCTTTCGTACCATTTTAACGAAAAGTCATTTGAAAGATACTGAAGGGAAAATCAAGATGCACCCACCTCTTCTTTATGCACACTTGATATCACAAGGAGTGTGGGATGCATTTTGCAACCGTCGTGTGGAGCATACTTTTTAGGTACATTGTGTTTGGTAACACGTTGTTTAACGTTTCTTGTATTCATCACATTGATTGACAGTTTTTTATTTATGAAACAACATCTGAGTGCTGAAAATAAATAACGGGAAGCAAAACCAGTGCACCCCTACCATAAAGTAAGGCTGGGGTACGCTTCAATTGAAAAACAATTTGTATTTATTTTAAAAGTACTGTAATACTTTTATGTGACATAAAAAAACACTGTAACCATGTTTCTCTATTTATATGCAGATTGATGAATCAAAATCCCAAGCCACTTCCATCCCATTCCATGTGCTATGGAAGGAGGCTCGTGTTAATAAAGAGGGTAAATTGGTAGATTAAAACACACAAAAATTGTGGGAATCATGTGTAAGTATGACATAATATAAATTTGTTTTTCTTTAAATCACTATTACATAATAATGATTACTTATTTTCCCATATTTTCTATTTGACATAGTCACAGGAATCAACAACACCCGCACCGGGTGTGGACATAATTTCAGTGGCCTTGAAATAGCCAGAACAGTATGGCCACATTAGAGGTGCGGGTTTTGGGGTGACACCCCGAACATATTTTCAGAAAAAAAACAAGAGGAAGAAACTAAAGAATTGAAAATGATGAGAGATAAACTAGCTACCCTTGAAAAAAAATTCCAAAGTCAGTAAGAGTTTCTAGCAACTTTGATGGGGGAGAGGCGAAGAGAAGAAACAACTCAAGAACAACCTGCACAAGAAGATCCCGCCCCACCCCCCCCCCCCCCCACCAACTTTGAGGCGAGCCATTCCCCTCAAAGACCTAACTTAACCAAGGTAATCAATGTTCTAATACTTGTTTCTGTGAAATGTGAATCACATAGACATCGATACCTTTCTTGTAATGATATTCTACATGGTGAAAATGATTATGATTTATATCTGTCAACTCCCACCCATCACCTTGTAGCGAGGACTACGGTGTTTAATATGCAGAATGACATGCTACACTCTAGACCACTTCCAACCATTCATGTTAAAGTGTCGATTAACGTAGCTCATGAGCCGAGCGTCGAGCTACCCATGCCAAATGATGAAGAAAAAATTCATACGGTGGAAAAAGCTGTTGGAACATTCATTGCATGGCCATCGAATCTTGTAAAAAAACATGTTGACCAGGAGGTATTCATTTCCAATTCATTTTTCAAGCATAACCTTTAACATTTAATTAGAAAAGGGCTGAACCGATTAATTTTATTACAGAAGGACAAACGGAAGGAGCTAAAATGAAAGAGCGTATCAAAAGGATCAACCAAACAATCAAAATAGTCTACTGAGAGCACCTTCACCCTACCCATTCTATATCCACATTTAATATTATTATAACCTCATGTGGATACAAAAATGAAAGGTGACAATAATCACACAATTGTTTGTAAAAAAGATTTGTATATAGAGGAAACATTATATTTCGTTAGTGTTGACGTTGTAGCTGAAATCATCACATACGGCTAGCTATGAACCTCGGTTATAAATGTATACATGAGGTATGTTTTCATGATTTGATTTTAGAGAAGCTGATATACTATGATAATTATGGCTAAATACATTTCATATTTTTCACAGGCGTATATATGAAAAACAATTGAATGGATTTTCCCATGAATACAAATTTGGACTCGTTAGTCCTCACACCTTGTCTAAACAACAAAAAGAAATATATTCCAATTTTCAGGCTGAATTAATGTCAAACCTGCTCAGAACGTTTCAATGAAAAATTACGACTAACACGCGCTTTTTAATACCAACGTTTCAGGGGTAAAAATCTAAATTTTAATCATATCAATTATATTTTCATTTCTATCATTAATTATTCCTTTTTGTGTTTTTAGGCAGCATTGGAGGCTCATTGCAGTCAATTTGGATACTCCAAAGATTTATTTTCTCGATTCATTGCATAAATATCAAACAAACCGACCACAGATGATGGCGATTGTCAATTTTTAATACACTGGATCCAACATTTTAAAACTAAATATCTAGTTATATAATTTATATTATCTTTGAATGAGGATTCTATTATGATAGGGTGGTGTATGAATATCGTCTAAAGGCTGGAATGAATCCAGGGCCTAAGGACAAAAAGGTGCATGAGATATAAAAATGGAAAATTATCAGGGTATATATAATTATATTGCACTATCCAAATACATATCAAAACAGATTAATTTTTTTTCTCGATGTTTCTGCAGTGTTCGAAACAAACAAACGGAAAGGACTGCGGTTATTATGTTTGTAAATTTATGAAAGAGATCATATTTCATGAACAAAATAGCATCCCTGAAGAGGTATTTTTGAAAATAATTACTAGTTCATTTAAAATAATTATTAATCCTTTTTGTATTTATATTTTTTCAGTACTACTATGACTGTCGCAAAAATTACTATTCACAAGATGATATAGATGTGTTTAGAAACGAATGGGCGCGTACCTGATGGAAGAATGTAAACAAATAGGACAATTAAGGTGAATTCCTAATACTTATGTTATCTTTATATGATCATTGACATATCCCTTGTCTACACTTATTGAGCATCTATGATCACCCTTTCTTATGTTTCATATCTTTAGATTATGAAGAATGGTTTTAGAAATGATTTGAGTTTCTAGTAAAGAATAACTTAATGAGCGACTCTTATGAACTACTAACATACAGAATAACAAGAAAATGCATTCAGATTGTTTTTATACATTATTAAAATGATCCAGGAGTCATTTTTGATGTGTAAGAATCAACAGCACATCAATTCGACGCACGGTGTGACCAGTATGGCTAAAAGTGTCTGATATCAGTTTGAAATTGACATTAACTTTAGAAAACAACACAAGTGACATACGACAAACCAAGAAAACGCATTCGGATTGTTTTTATACTTTAGGACAATGATCCATGAGTCATTTATGACATGTATGAATCATACGAACCTCAATCTGATGCATGGTGTGACTGGTATGGCTAAAAGTGTCTGATATCAGTTTGAAATTGACATTAACTTTAGAAAACAACATGAGTGACATACAGAATACTGATAAAATGCATTGATATTGTTTTTATACTTTAGGAAAATAATCCATGAGTCATTTGTGACATGTAAAAATCAACCACACCTCAATACAACACATGGTGTGACCGGTATGGCTAAATGTGTCAGATATCAGTTTAAAATTCACATTAACTTTAGAAAAGAACACAAGTGACATATGGAAAACTAAGAAAATGTATTCGAATTGTTTTGATACTTTAGGAAAATTATACATGAGTCATTTTTTACATCTAAGATTCAACCGCACCTCAATCGGACACATGGTGTGACCGGTATGGCTAAAAGTGTCTGATATTAGTTTCAAATTGACATTAACTTTAAAAAACAACACAAGTGACATACGTAAAACTAAGAAAAAGTGTTCATATTGTTTTGATACTTTTGTAAAATGATCCATGAGTCATTTTTGACATGTAAGAATCAACCACACCTCAATCTGATGCACGGTGTGACCAGTATGGCTAAAAGTTTCTGATATCAGTTTGAAATTGACATTAACTTTAGAAAACAACACAAGTGACATATGGAATATTGAGAAAATGCATTTGGATTTTTTTGATACTTTAGGAAAACGAACCATGAGTCATTTTTGACGTGTAAGAATCAACCGCACCTCAATCTGACACACGGTGTGACCGTTATGACTAAAAGTGTCTGATATCAGTTTGAAATTGACATTAACTTTAGAAAACAACACAAGTGACAAACGGAAAACCAAGAAAAAACATTTGGATTGTTTTTATACTTTAATAAAACGATCCATGAGTAATTTTTGATGTGTATGAATCAACTGCATCTCAATCTGATACATGATGTGATCGGTATGGCTAAAAGAGTCTGATATGAGTTTCAAAATGACATTAACTTTAGAAAACAACACAAGTGACATACAACAAACTGAGCAAACATGTTCATATTGTTTTGATACTTTATGAAAATGATCCATGATTCATTTGTGACATGTAATAATAAACCAAACCTCAATCCAACGCACGGTGAAACCGGTATGGCTAAAAGTTTCTGATATCAGTTTGAAATTGACATTAACTTTAGAAAACAACACAAGTGACATACAGAATACTGAGAAAATGCGTTCGGATTGTTTTTATACATTAGTAAAAAGATACAGGAGTCATTTTTGACATGTAAAAAACAACTGCACCTCAATCGGACGCACGGTGTGACCGGTATGGCTAAAAGTGTCTGATATCAGTTTGAAATTGACATTAACTTTAGAAAACAACACAAGTGACATACGAAATACTGAGAAAATGTGTTCGGATTGTTTTGATAATTTAATAAAATGATCCATGAGTAATTTTTCATGTGTACTAATCAACCTCACCTCAATCCGATGCATAGTGTGACTGGTATGGCTAAAAGTGTCTGATATCAGTTTGAAATTGACAATAACTTTGGAAAACAACACAAGTGACATACGGAATACTGAGAAAACGTATTCAGGTTGTTTTGATACTTTAGGAAAATGATCCATGAATCATTTTTAATTTGTACGAATCAACCGTACATCAATCCGACACACGGTGTGACTGGTATGGCTAAAATGTCTGATATCAGTTTCAAATTGACATTAACTTTAGAAAACAACAAAAGTGACATATGGAAAACTAAGAAAATGCAATTGGATTGTTTTTATACTTTAGGAAAATGATCCATGAGTCCTTTTTGACATTTATGAATCAACCTAACCTAAATCTGATGCACGGTGTGACCGGTATGGCTAAAAGTGTCTGATATTAGTTTCAAATTGACATTAACTTTAGAAAACAACACATGTGACATATGGAAGATTGAGCAAACACGTTTGGATTGTTTTGATACATTAGTACAATGATCCATGAGTAATTTTTGATGTTTAAGAATCAACTGCATCTCAATATGATGCATGGTGTGACTGGTATGGCTAAAAGTGTCTGATATCAGTTTGAAATTGACATTAACTTTATAAAACAACACAAGTGACATACAGAATACCAGGAAAATGCGTTCATATTTTTTTGATACTTTAGGAAAATGATCCATGAGTCATTTTTGACATGTAGGAATCAACTGCACCTCAATCTGACGCATGGTGTGACTGGTATGGCTAAAAGTGTCTGGTATCAGTTTGAAATTGACATTAACTTTATAAAACAACACAAGTGACATAAAGCAAACCGAGAAAACGCATTCGGATTGTTTTGATACTTTAGGAAAATGATCCATGAGTTATTTTTTGATGTGTATAAATCAACCAAACCTCAATCCGATGCACTGAGTGACTGGTATGGCTAAAAGTGTCTGATATCAGTTTCAAATTGACAATAACTTTAGAAAACAACACAAGTGACATACGGAAAACTGATCAAATGCATTCAAATTATTTTGATATTTTAGTAAAAATATCCATGAGTCATTTTTGACATGTATAAATAAACCTCACCTCAACCTGACGCACGGTGTGATCGGTATGGCTAAAAGTGTCTGATATCAGTTTCAAATTGACATTAACTTTAGAAAACAACACAAGTGACATACGGAATAATGAGAAAATGTGTTCGGATTGTTTTGATACTTTAGGAAAACTATCCATGAGTCATTTGTGACATGTACGAATCAACTGCACCTCAATATAATGCATGTTGTGACTGGTATGGCTAAAAGTGTCTGATATCAGTTTCAAATTGATATTAACTTTAGAAAACAACACAAGTGACATACGGCAAACTAGTCAAATTTGTTTGGATTGTTTTGATACTTTAGTACAATGATCCATGAATAATTTTTGACATGTATGAATCAACCGCACCTCAATCTGACGCATGGTGTGACTAGTAGGGCTAAAAGTGTCTGATATCATTTTCAAATTGACATTAACTTTAGAAAATAACACAAGTGACATACGGCTAACTGAGCAAATGCGTTCGGATTATTTTTATACTATAGTACAATGATCCATGAGTCATTTTTGACATGTATGAATCAACCTCACCTCAATATGACACACGGTGTGACCGGTATGGCTAAAAGTGTCTTATATCAGTTTCAAATTGATATTAACTTTAGAAAACAACACAAGTGACGTACGGAAAACCGAGCAAACGCGTTCGGATTGTTTTGATACTTTGTGATAATGATCCATGATTCATTTTTGATGTCTATGAATCAACCACACCTCAATTTAATGCATGGTGTGACTGGTAAAGCTTTTCATTAGATAAAGAATTAGTATTTATTAAATGAGATAAATCATCCAAAAACATATTGATTTTACATTATTCCCTTTTGTTGTTATCTGAATGAAAAAATTTGAGTTTATCATTTCCATATTTTATTTTAGTATTTCCATATTAATGTATTTTTTCATATTAATGTTTTAATTTATTTCATTATTGTATTACTAACATAATATTCGTTTTCTTATATAAGTGAATTCTTTTCCTTGAGTTTGGATGCTTTGTTCGGCAACAAATATCGTGGACGATAATTTTTGAGAGGGGATTACAGATATCAAAGGATGAAACATTAATGTTTATATTTGTGGTTGGATAATTTTAACTGTAACCATGTAAAACATTGTTTGAAATGTCTATAGCAGTGTGTTTTTTTTGTATTCATGATGTTAAGTAAATGTATATAGAATTGTTTGTCAAAATATTGTGTGTGATGTGTCATCTATCGGTTCTTGGTTCATGTGCAGGTGCTATTTTGTGCAGGTGTATAGGTGTGCAGGTGCTGGCTGTGCAGGTGCAGGGGCAGTTGCCTGTATCAGTGCTTTTTTGAGAACTGATAAAGGATTCCTTTAACAGCGCTAAAAGAGCGCTAATAAAGGGCCCCATTATCAGTGCTCAAGATAGCGCTGATAAAGTCCCCCCTTTATTAGCGCTTTTTGGAGCACTGATAAAGGGGACACCCCCTCCCCCCTTTATCTACACCGACATTAACAACGCTTTTCTAGTACTGTTAATGTTGTTTTTTAGTGATGATAAAAGGCCAAGTTGTAGTAGTGAGTTTCCAAATGATAACGTGTGTAATCCTTGTCAAAAGTGAAAGCAACAAAAAATCATTCAAACCGAAGAAAGAAGTCTTAACTTCTCAACCTCTTGAGTTGGTTCATATAGATTTGTTTGGACCATCTGGAGTTTCTATTATAAATGGGAAGTAATATGTTTATGTTCTTGTAGATGACTTTTCTAGGTATAGTTGGACCTTCTTCTTGGCTCACAAAAGTGAAGCCTACTCTCATTTCACCAAGTATTCTAAAGCTATAGAAAATATTAGAGGATTTATAATTAAACCTCTAAGAAGTGACCATGGCCATAAGTTTAAGAATCAAGAGTTTGAATCCTTTTTCTCACAAAATTTCTATAGTCATAATTTATCTTCCCCTAGAACACCTCAACAAAATGGAGTTGTAGAAAGAAGAAATAGGACCTTGTAAGAAATTTCTAGAACCATTCTTAGTGAATATGACTTACCTATTTATTTTTGGGTTGAAGTTGTAAATACAGCATTCTATATTATTAATAGAGTGTTTATTAGACCTATTCTTAAAATAACACTATATGAGTTTGGGAACAATAGAAAACCCAAAGTGAACTACTTCAAAGTATTTTGTTGCAAAGTATATATCCTTAATACTAAGGAAAATTTTGACAAATTTCCATCCAAGAGTGATGAAGGAATATTTCTAGGATATTCATTCTCTAGTAAATCCTATAGAGTTTTTAACAAAAGAACTAAATGTGTGGAGGAATCTATCCATGTCAAGTTTGATGAGACAAATCCACATGAGCCTAAGACCTCTCTAGAGAATATTGTGGATGATATGTAAAATCTAGACATAAATTCTAAATATTATAACCATATTATGAAGGAATATGTTAAATCTTCTAGTTCTATAAATTCTCCAAATTCAAGCCATAACAAACCCAAACCTATTGAAGAGCCTGAAATCACTAGACCTTATTTTTTAAAAGCTGTTAAAACTCTTAAGAACCATCATTTAGATAATTTTGTTGTAGATTTAGATAAAGGAACGCAAACTAGAGCCTCTCTTAAAAATCAAGTTGAACATAAAGCCTTCTTATCATAACTTTAACCTAAAAACATCAATGATGATATCAATGATGAATTTAGGGTAATGGATATGTAAGAAGAACTTAATCAGTTTGAAAGGAAAAAAGTTCGGAAACTTGTTGATAGACCCAAAGACATTTTTACCATAAGCACTATGTGGGTGTTTAGAAATAATGTAGATGAAGCTGGTAACATAGTTAGAAACAAAGATAGATTGGTTGCACAAGGCTATAGTCAAAGAAGAAGGAATTGACAATGATGAGACCTTTTCACTAGTAGCTAGACTTGAATCCATTAGAATCTTTCTTGCATATGCATCACATGTGAATTTAAAATTATATCAAATTGATGTCAAGAGTGCATTCTTAAATGGTTATATAACTGAGGATGTGTTTGTTGAAAAACCCCCTGGTTTCACAAATCCTCACTTTCCAAATCATGTTTTTAAATTATCAAAGGATTTGTATGGTTTAAAACAAACTCAAAGATCCTGGTATGATAGATTAAGTACTTTTCTTATTTCCAATTGTTTTATAAAAGGAATATCTGATCCTACCAATTTTATAAAATGAATTTCCAATGATGTTTTAGTAGTTAAAATTTATATAGATAATATTATTTTTGGATCTTCAAAAAATTCTTTATGTATTAAGTTTTCTAAAATAATGAAAAATGAATTTTAAATGAGTTTAATGGGTGAACTAAAATTCTTTCTTGGATTTAAAATATTTTAAAATAAATATCGTATTATTTTAAAACAAAGAAAATAAAATAAATATCTTCCAAAACATTGTGGCTTAGACTACACTAAAAGTAGTGATGCTCCAATGAGTACTACTTGTAAGTTGGATCTTGATGAAATAGAAAATATGTTGACCAAACCACTTATAGATTAATGATTGGAAGAATAATCTACTTAACTACTAGTCGACCAGATATTATGTTTAGTGTATGTATGTATATGTGCTTGCTTTCAATAAAACCCTAAAGAGTCTCATTTTAATGTTGTTAAAATGATTTTCAAATACCTCAAACATACACCCAATCTAGTATTATTCTATCCAAGAGGATAATCATTTGAGTTAGTTAGCTATTATGATGCTGATTTTTGTGGTTGTAAATTAGATAGAAAAAAATACCTTTGGAACATGTCACATATTAGGCAAGTCTCTAGTGTCATGGTGTAGTAAGAAACAAAACTCTGTTGCATTATCTATTTCCAAAGATGAAAACATAGTTGCTGGTAGTTGTTGTGAAAAAAATATTTGGATGAAATACAGATTACTAGACTATGGATATCAATTTAGACATGTACCTATAAATTGTGACAATACAAGTTCTATTAACATTTCAAAAATATTATTTCACAATCTAAGACAAAACATATTGATGTAAGACATCAGTTTTTTAGAGATAATTATCAAAAAGGTGATATCACTTTGGAATTCATTGGAAATGAACATTAGCTTGCTGATATATTCACTAAACCATTATATTTTGAAAGGATAAATTACATCATACATGAATTAACGATGATAAGTCCTAAGTGAAAGGATTGTAGTCTTGAACATACAATTTCATGATTTACAGTATTGCAAGTTACTATCTCACACTTTTTGTTTCAATTTTACAATCTCACATGTTACGGATTTGGAATTACTATTTCACTTTTATGGTCTCACTAGAATTGTCTTACATATTTTGTCATACTGTAATAATGACACCGTGATGACCTATTCTGATCTCATAGTAAATACCTATGTTTTTTTTATTTCCTGTATCGTTGTATCCAATATTTTACTTTACCGTGCTTTTTGGTTATGATGTTTGGACTTCCTAAATGATAAAAAACATGATATTTTTTCACTTCTCTCTTCACTCGAGATTTCCTCTCTCGAAACTAAATCCCTTTCCTTCCAAATCTACTAATATCTTTCAACTCTTTCTCATTATTGAACCCGACGTTTGATGCCCATAATGAAGCAAACCTCTTTGTTGACTCCTAAGATGTGAAGGTCTCACAAGAACGAAATAAAGGTTCCATGAATATCACCTAACAGACTGCTGAATCCTGGTCTTGTTGATAGAATAGTCATGACTAAAAAGGAAATATGTCTGAAGTGTCTACTTCTAAGTAAGTCGTTGCTCTTGAAAGTTCTGACTGAACAAGGCTGGTTTGATTTCTTTACTAAGGAAAAGAGACCCATCTATCTGAATATTATCTCCCAATTTTATCAGTATCTTTAGTTCTACACTGATTTAGAAGATTAGTTGGTTGTGAGAACTTGGATAAAGGGAAAAAGGTGAACTTTTTCATCCAGGTTGTGGGCTTCTTATCTTGGAATACCACATGAAGGAATATGTGAGGATCATTAGTGAGGACCTCCTCCTTATAGTGATATTTTCAACTTGGAAGAATCTTTGGGAATTCTAACTAGTAATAAGAAGAGAATAAGTCAAATTGTAGCAGAGCTAGATGGAGAAACAAGGCTACTGTTCAAATTCATTCAGAATCTTATCTTCCCTAGGAAGGGATATTTCAAAACCCTGAAGCATAAATATTTTTTTCTAATACATCTCATAAAAAATGGCCACAATATTAACTTATGTAAGTACATCATTCTACACATTGGTGATATGATCAATACTACTTCAAAATCAACATCACTATTTTATTAAAGATTTATTTCTACTATGCTAGTTTCCAAAGGAGTAGTTGGGCCAAATGATGCACTCATTGAGGACAATGAGTTTGTTTATCTCTAATGATACACTCAAAAGAATTAAAATCAATTTGAATCCTTGGAAACAGTCTTGGGTGGAAGACAATGAAAGGCTGTATGAAAAGTTCAATCCCATTGAAAATCCCTCAAGACCTAAGGACAAGCGGGACCCAGGCCTAGAACCTGATGAGTTTGTGGAACACTCAAGTAAAGAATTAGAGGATATAGAAGATACATCTATGGACAAAATGTACTTAGAATAAAAGGAAAGTGGCTTACCTAAACAACAAGTTGGTGAACAAATTATGTATACTGATTTTTTTGATAAAGAAGGACCTTCTGCTAGTCTGGAAGTGAAATATGTTCCTGAGGAACATCTATAAGAACCTTTTTTGAGAAATTTCGTACAGTTGGGAAAATTTCTAAAGAACAATTTGAGCCATAATTAATCCTATCAGCTGAAGAAAGAATGGACCAAACCTTTTGGCAAGCTAGAACAAAGATGGGTGAGCCTGACATTGATGCATGTTTAGAAATAGAGAAAGAGACTGAGTCTATCACTCTTTGAGTTGATGTGCTAATGATGGAGGAAAAAAACCTCATTTTGTAAAGTGATCAAGTATAAATTTCTGTTGAGACAAGTCTTATGGACAATGTGTATAAATTCCCTAGCTATTTTGATGTCTCGGACTCTGAATTGGCTTCAATGAGAAGAATTGATCTCACAATAGCTTTTCAATTGAAATTTTTTTCTCTGCCAAGAGTGATACTTGCTAAGGAGCCCAAAGATATTGTGGTTTCTAAACTAGAGATTGCACAATAATCTCCAATCTCTGTAATACATGAGGATTTAAAACTATTTGGTGAAAATATGATGGCTGGATTTTATAATCTTTTAAAAGCTCAAACTCGTCCTGTAACTCATCTAAGTGGATAGGATGGTAGTATTATTTTAGAGAGACTTATATCAAAAACCCATCCTCGTATGTTTCATGAAATTCAAGAAGTAAGAATTGAAAATCGGTAGCTAAGTGAGGAAGTGAAATCCTTAAGGTCTTTGGTTAAAGAACTGCTGAAAGAGTTTGAAACTGTTGAACCCCCTGTTGCTCGATTTAGCACAGAAGATGCTGAAAAGATAGCTAAAAATGTTGAAGCACTGATCTGACTAAATTTGGTCTCTATTGTTGAGAAAATAATTTCAAACATTGAAATGTTTTTAGAAGAAGTTCAAAAATATGCATCCTCCATTGATGTGTTTCCTAGTATTTTCAAGGAATCTATTGAAACTATTGTCACGAGTTTTCCTACAACCTCTGTAGCCATCTCAGATCATTCCTCCTCAGACAATCCTGATCAATCATCTCAGTTTTTAAAAAGTAAATTTCTAAGAAAGATTATTCAAGAAGAGATTAAATATTTGAAAAGTCCATTTGTTCAGAAAATCCTCCCTAAAATTGTTCAAAATAGTGAGCATGTCCATGACATGGTTCGACTGTACTCTAAGGAAGATTTTATAGCCTATGATGAAATTACAAATAAGGTGTATTTCTACTTTAAAAGAATTTATACAAAACATTAATTGACTATTCATTTCAAGTACCTTGTGTAAAATCTCAAAATGCCTCCTCTGACTGAAGAGTTTAAGGACCAAGTGCAGAAAATGAAAGAGTTCACATCTACCTTGGAGAATTTTATTGAAAATAAATATTATTTTGAAAATTATATTCAATATGGAGGTTAAGTAATCACTAATTTTATCAATTTTTTGAATCCCTATATCCACATGCAAATCATTTTTATAGTGGCTCTTGTAGATGCTCCCTTAAGGCATGGTTCCACCTCTTCTTCATCGTCTTCCTTTACTCCTGCTATTATGTTTGTATCTCAAGCTCTGATCCAAATCAGACCTATCATTCTTGAGCAATCCTTGCCTCGGTCTTTGACCAAACCCACTCTTTCACCTTCTATTTTTTAAGTTGTTTCTCTTCCTTCTCTCACCATTGGATCACTCTTAGCTACCACCTCCTCTTTTTCTCCTATGGCTCCGCCTACTGATTCTGCCAAAGGAAAAGGGAAGTCTATTACCTCTCAAGATAAGTGAAGGATGACTATTTTATAAGAACATTCTCTATTTTTTCCCTATATATGTATTGGATTCTATCTTATTTTTCAATGGAATGTGCCTTATTGTTGTTTGAGTTTGGCCTTACACTTATTCATTTCTTGTTTTGTGTTTCTTATTTTCTTTTTCATAATCCCAAAAGGGGGAGAAATAATAATGGCTTTATTAACTTTTTATATAGTTTATACATGCCATGATTTTTTACCATCAAAAAGGAGGAGATTGTTGGACTCCTCCTATTTTATCATGTTTTAATGCTCACAAATCCTGAAAATCATACAAATCATGCAAATTATTCTAGTCATATTTAAATAATGCTTGGAGTTTGTTGGTCTCCTTATGATTCCATTATTACTAGTTCTAATTCAAAATCTCAAAAATTATTCTTAATCTTGTTGTATTATGTTTTATTATACTAATAATTAATTTTAATCCATTAGGTGAATATTACGTCTTAAGACTATTTACATATTTTTGGCTAAGTCTGCGAGACAGTAAGTCTGCTTCCTATTCTAGATTTTGGGAAAGTCCCTCACACCGTAACCCTGACACCGTAATGCTGACATCGTAACCCTGACATCGTAATGTTGATACCGTGACCGTGACACCATAACCCTGATATCGTGACCCTGACACCGTAACCCTGATACCGTGACCCTGACACTGTAACACTGATACCATAATTATGATATCGTGACTCAAACACCATTAAAAGTTTTAACAAAGGAATAGACACCGCAACCATAGACACTGTGATCCTAACACCACATATGTTCTACCGATTCTATATGTCAACGCAGTTGTGGCACTGTGACTATCCTGCCGATAAAAGTCAAAGGAGAAGACATTGTTTCCAAGTGATACCATTTCAAGACATACTGTGACACTATTATTTAATCTTTTAGTTGTTTTAAATTTAATTTTAATGGTAATATTCAAGTTATTTAATGGAACTGACATTATTAATGTTTCTTTATATAAATGTCACCTGACAGTACAAGGTACGATGTGTAGAATACATGCATCATATCAACTCTAACATGTGAACCCTTAATTAAAAAGAAGATAAGAGTGGATCAAAAAAAGATAGAGAAGTGAGTGTTTGAAAAGATAACTCATGCATGCAACAATATACGACTAAAGAACACATGAAGTACTCTCGATCCCAGAAGTCTGAACTACCGTAGATCATATCCTCAAACTTTTTCGCAGTACCAACTCAAATAAGAACACAAGCTACATAGCTCACTTCATCAAACTGGAAACTAGAGCACCGGACTTGCGATAAGTTGTTTTCACAAGTGAACTCAAGAATAACATCTATGACATCCTATAAGTCCAGAGCAGCATATAATAACACTCATAGAACTTCTAACCCTTTCTCATCATATTTTCTCTATTGTGTACTACATTTAATACTTTTTGAGTAGTGTGTGTATCTGTATTAAAACACACACTATCTTCTAAATTAAACTAGAGGATACAATATATCATCTCTATAATATTGTTCTACTCTTTGCTTCACCCACACATAACTGTAGAAGAGGTCTTGTGTGACCTATTTTTTCAGTTTTTCCCACGTATAACTATGGTAGAGGTCATGTGACCTGGATAGTCTGTGTACTATTTTTTTACCCTGATCTAGGGTGTGCTTCAATTCTTATCTATATAGACTGTTTGGTGGAAGGTGATCACCAAGTAGAGTGGATTAAGTTTCTACTTGATACTGAACCACTTGTTTTATCTGATGTTTCTTTTAATTTGGTTTTTATCTAATTTACTTTATATTTTAGAAAATTATATTTTACTTTGATAGTTAGTCTTGGATATAATTTATAAATTTTTTCCCCTATTAAAGTAGCTTTAAAAGTTGTATCAATAACTCACATTGATATTACTGAGAATTAATCAATAATCTGAGAAGTTATTTCAATAGTCAAATATTATAACTATATTACCTTGATTGACTAGCTTGTATTCATTTTTATTGGGGAATATTTTTAAGTGACCTTTTTAACAGAAATTTTTATAGATACTCAATTCACCCCCCCCCCCCCTCCTGAGTATTCTACTCTGACCAACAACATGTATTCTATCATGGAATATCTATTATGAGTTTTGATATTGTATTTCCAATTTTGGTCATCTTTTGATACTGGTATTATCCTTGTTCTGATTATATGTTATTTGGGATATTGTTTATTTATTTACATTGTATTATTACTATGATAAGGAGGATAGAGAATCTACATGATTGATAATAGACCCTCGCTACTAGTCAGCAGCATCTAGCATATGAGGAGGCACACCTGAGGTCATGTGGCCCACCGGATCAGGGAACCAGTATGTGTTACCCAGGCTGGGATGTCACAAAGTGGTATCAGAGGAGTTTTTTCTTCTTATTTTTTCTTACTATTTCAGAAAGGTATATAGGAGATTAGGATGAGTTGGTAATTGTTTAAGAGCTCATGCATGGGAGTTAAAAACCCAAGTATGAGGGTAAAATCCAAGTACCTAGGGTGGGATTGATTTTATCGATGTGTGTTGTTACAATTGGATATTATTTCACCTTAAGTGACACACTTGTTGTGTGATGTGATTATTGATTATGATATTTTATAAGATTTGAATCATGGCATATAATATAATGATAGTTGAGTGAGCATGCATCATTCTAGGAAAATAGGATTATTTTGTGACATTCATCATTTTAGGCATGCATGGGAAAATAGGTTTTGGATAAGTTGATGAACTTAAACTATTTTTCAATGCTTGTGAAATTGAATTGAAAATGGTGCCTCGTATGAAATTAAAAGTCATAAAATGATTCAAAATGTAAATAAATGGGTGTATAAATGAGAAAATTGAATAATGAAAATTATTTTACCCTTTTTTAACCATGACCTAGATGTAAAATGGTTAATGGTAGTGATAGTGTCTCAATTTTGACCATGTGGTGAGGTTTGGGGAAAAAGGCTTGTTATGCCTTGTTGTGTTTTTCCTCCAATGTATACATGATAAAGTGGTGTTATGAGTCTTGAGACACCTATTTGGAATTGTAGAGTTATTTCTAAATGATTACATTTATTGAGAGAACGATAAGAGGACATAGCTGGAGATGTTCCTCTAGTAGTGGAACTTGAGGAACCAATAGTGCCGAGTGAGGAATAAATAGAGTAGTTCCATGAGAACTTTTCTTAATTCATGGATTTTATGGAGAGATACCCAGAGTGGGTGGTAAAGATTATGTCTGACTTTATATTGTAGTTTCATTTACAACACCCTATGATGTTTATTGAAGAGGGTGGACCTAAGGTAGAAAATTTCTAGATTGAGTCCATATAGACTATACTTAATCACTTGGATAATACTTCTAAGAAGAGGGTCAAGTTGGATTCTTACATGATATAAAGATACGTGAAGCACTTGTGGGACATTTGGTCTTAGACTATACAAGATGATGGTATATTATGGAAGGTCTTCTTGAAGAATTTCCTAGATAACAACTATCCTGAGATGTTGAGGTAGGAGACAGATGTTGAGTTCATGAGGTTGACTCAGGGGATTATGTTCAAGATGAACTATGCTGGTTACTTTATGGACTTGAATTGCTTTTCTCCAGCATTGGAAGGGGATGAGATAGTTACAACAAGATTTTTCTAGGATGGACTTAAATGTGAAATTAAGTACCAAGTTAAACTCTTTCGGTTAAAGAAGTTTGTTGAGGTGGTGTATCAGGATCTCATGGATAAGGTAAAATTGAGGAAGGATTACAATGCAAGATAGGTGGTTCTGGCTAGATGGTCAGGAGGTACAACTTTTGAGAGTAGGAAGCATGGTTATGACAATTCTACCTAGGGTAGTGGGAAGTGTAGTACATGGAAAGAGGGATTAGTTACTCATGATCTTACTCAAGTGATATTTCATCAGTGTGGTAGGTCATGAAACTTTAGAAGATAGTTCCCAAGCCACTAGTAGATTGATGATCTTGCAAAAATATGGGACATCTATAGAGGTTCTGTAGGAACCCATGAAAGAGAGGTAGTTATGTATTATCTAGACACACCACACCAAATATAATTTTTTTATTAAAAATCTAATTTAAGGGAAAGTGGGAAACCATAGTCCACCAAACAAGAACCGCTACGTGCTAAAAGAGCTCACAAAATTATTAAACATGTAACTCCCCGACCCCAATTACCCAGAGTCGGTGCATTATTACATAACATTGGCATGATCACAAGAAAGATCAAATCTTGAAAGACCGATTGGTTTATTAGCCTTGGAAACACTAGATATATTCATAAATTTTTACATCATAAAAATGAAAACTACAACAATATAGACTCCATGGACCACACTCTTATCCCCTCATACTATCCCTGCAGGTCATTCATAATTTACTTCTTCATATCCTGGGAAAAATAAAACATAGAAAAGAGGTGAGCTCAAATGCCCAGTAAGGATAACAATATAGAGGAAACTTTCATAAATAATCATAAACAATTAGGGCAATGTATAACCAAAACAAAAGCCTTTTAAACTTGAACTTCAACATAGTATGGAAAAGATAAAATGAAACAATGCCATTTACTTATTCACATGGATATTCTACTAATCAAATAATCACATGCAATATCAATAACCACTTTCACAATGATGGAATGCATAATGCAAGACTATCATAACCACATATCCAAGGCCTCGTGCCAAGACTACAAATAAGATTTTTCCAAGGCCTTATGACAAGACACTAGTTTGTCTCATGAGACCTACCGATGCATCGAGGAGCTATAGCGGGCTCCACCCGTCACATATTAAGTCCAATTCATTCCCATATGAAAGGGTTTAAACATAACATAAACATTCGTATTAAAACTAGCATATGAAATGTCAATACTTTCACCATAAACTATGAATGGTATAAAAATAGCACATCCACAGTCAAACATATCACAAAACCTTCAATACAATATAGAAGTTTTGTATCATAATAAATAAACTTCAAATAAGAGTAAAATGCATCAAAGTATGTTGAAATAGATGAAATCAAAACTATTTGATAGAAATATCTCTTTTCTTGAAATCATTGAAAAGTCACACATTTATAAAGGAAGTAATTTAAAAGAGATTTTTGAATCAAAGTGTCCCATACCACTTTGAAACTTTTGAAAAGAAATATCATTTCAAAACCAACATGTACATATAAATAAATCCTTAAAATCATTTTGAAAACATTGACATTAATTAAAAATATTTAGAAAGATAAATCTTTAAAACATTTAAAATTATGATCTTGATAAAGAGTACCTTTCACAAATTCTTAAAATATCCATTTTGAAATCATTTAAAATTCACATAATTATAAAATAAAACATTTACTTTGAAAATATTCTTATAAGATTTTAAGGGAAGCTATTATGATTTTATAATGGCGGTAAATAGCCGCACCCGCCGTATAAGTTAAAAAAACATTCTTACCTTAAATTTGTCGAAAGGTAAAAAGTGCCTTGTTTGGAAAATGACAGAAATATTCCATTAAAAACACATAAGGGTATAAATTACTTTAACCCATATTCTTTTTAAATATTAAAAATGTTTTGAAATAAATTTCAAAGAAACATGTATGTGGATGATAAAGAGATCCCAGTAGATTATTACGTATAAATAACCTCAGATAATGAAGAGATTGTGAAATAAACCCTTACCTTGTACTTTTCCTTGGTTGAGGTAGGTTAACCTCCTGTATAATAGTGAAATAATTGTTATTAAATTATACTAGAATCATATACATTCATATGATATCATATATGATCTTTTAACATTGATTTGTTAATAATATCTTAGTATTATCATTGTTTCGAGTGTTAACTTACTCATTTTCTTTTATATGTTTTGTTACATAAGCCATGTTTTTAATGTATAGGTTGTATCTTAATCATATCCAGAATGATATCAAGTCCTTAGATACTGTTATTAATAATCAAATGAGAATAATACTTGAATGGATACGATGGAGAATGAATCCCATCGCGTTCGTGGAGACGGTAGTCCGTACGTACGCACGAGCGACAATATCATTATTTTGATATTAAAATAATATATAAATGGATGGTATATCATATATACAGAATTATTAACATGTTATATTTATTATTTACATGAGTTAAACATCATTATTATACTTATCCAAATAATAATATATTTAATAACAATTACACCACGACGTGGAGACGGTAAGCCGTACGTACGCACGTATGGTGACATGTTATTCAAAGGGTGGATATAATACTGAATATAGTTGTACCATATTTATAATAAAATCACAGTATATATATGATACTGGAGTTATTATTTTAGAATGGTAATAACAATGGAAGAAGAAGTGGAAGAAGAAAGGAACTTGGAAAAAGGTGGTGGTGAAATCATTACCTCTTCTTCGGGTTCTTCCTTTTGATTTGATCAAAAGGGCTCCTTAGGTTGGCTTTCTGATCAAACTAAGGACTCTAGGTTGTAGTGAGGGAAGTTGGGAGAGTATTTGGGCAGAGTTTGTCCGAACTAAAAGGCTTTGAAGGTGTGAAGAAATGAGGAGGAGTGCCCTTTTATAAGAGGGGTGAGGGGCACCTTCGGAAAAGCTAGAAATATTAATTTATAATAAATTCATATTCGGTTTCTAATGGCTACAAAGTTGATTATTTAAATTTTAAGGTGGGGATGGGTCTAAAACAACTCAACCAATAGAATTTATACAGGTTTGGGTACTTATATTAACCTTATCTTTAAGTATTAACTCTAAGTTAATTAGTTTCACTTTTACAATGTCTCTTTGTATTTTTATATAATATGGTTAATAAACTTACTATATACATCCAAGCGACCCCCAAGTGGTCCATTAATGATACACCTATCATTATATAAGTCTCTTGGCCGAACCTTATATTTTTAGGAATTTAATATCAATTAATAATATAATATTTGTTTTAAAAACTCTTTTATGTCAATTTTGACACTATTCAATAGTTTATTTTTTGTGAAACTCATAACAGAATTATTACTTTGATAAAAGTTAATTAAATCAATCCTAATATGCCATATTATCCTAGAAAATTATTTTAATTCATTAAAAGTCTCATATTATATTTATTTGGGTATTTATAATATCAATTATATTAAATTTTCACTATTATGGTAATTACTGCATCATCATTGTGTCATAAATAAATTAAATTATTTTGTATCTAAAAATTATAAATAAACTATAATTATGTAGTAAATCTTTTTATCTTTCTAATGAATATTTAAAATCTAAAGTCTAACATATATAACCCTATGTAAAAATTGTTTTTCTAAAAGATATATGCTTGTGTCATTTTTGTGTTCATTTTAACTTAATTAGAATTAAGTGTCCCTATCACCTACAAGTGGCACCACGGGGTCCCAAAATCTACCAAAATATGCCTATGGTCGAACATGTATCAAAAAATAAGGTTAGGACACGTTTTAGGGTAATTTTGTAATATTATAATATTATTTTTTAACCCTTATTTACCGGATTTACCCTTAACCATGGTAAATAAAATATTTACCGAAGTAATTATTCAAAATGTCTAAAAATAAAAGTTACCTATTTACACAATTTTAACATCCTGATTCCAAATATGGTATCCGTTTTTCAAAATTCAAAACACAGAAGTGACAGAAATTAATTTAAAATTAATTCCCGTTGTTAAAACAAAAAGCGTGTTTTTAAGAGGTAATAACTATCAAAAGATTGGCACTTGTTTATGTCCGGTTTAATTGTAAAATTATGTCCAATGACCAACATTATATTAAATGGTAAAAATATATTCTAAATATACTTTAAAACATCTCAAATTCATAATTTATCACTATTAATTATTTTGATTAAAAAGTTGTTTTTAATTAAAATTTAGTAATTTTCATTATTCATCAAAATATTAAAGTTATCCGAAAAGTACCAAAATTTCACCTTAGGCTAAATTTGATATTACGAATCCAAAAATGAAGTCCATTTTGAGAGATAAAATTTCAAAAATTAGGTATTACTATTCATAACGTCTAGTTTGATCGGTTGTGGTGTGTGTTAAAACTCGAAGTTGCGTACAACACACGCTACTGTATTATTCAAAGGAAAACATACCGTGGAAGATTGGGATGTTTAATTTTAAATTTTTGATGTCCCCATTTAGTCATAAAGTTTAAAATATTGTATTTAAAAAGGGTTCACTATTAAAATTTGATAAAAGATCAATACTGAAAATGAATTTGTTCTGGCATTATCTCTAAGAAACTCATAATATGGATTCTAAAATTATAAGGATATATTAGTTTAAAATTTAGTTAATACTATTCATAACCTATTTTGAATGTCTTGTTTGGTAAGTCATGGTGAGATTGAACTCGGTGTTGCGTGTAGTGCAAGTTATAGAATTATGTTGAAGAAATAACACACTATGAAATCTTGGGGTGTTACATTCTCCCCTCCTTCAATAAATTGCGTCCTCGCAATTTGAAATTGTTCTTCGAAAATAAAAGGTTGAAAATAGAAAATATATTTGTGGGAAAACCACATCAGAAATTAGGTTACTAAAATTTAGTCTTAATATAAGGAAAAGAGAAATGAAAGGGTCACCACCAAATTATGATCTCGATTAGGAGAACATTGGTGGCAATTAGAGACATATAATTAGAGGAAAAATGTAAATATTTATAAGTACTGATTGAGGTCATCAATCACAAACATGTATAAAATTGAGGTCCTTAAATTCATCAATCTATGATGATTTGAAATACCATCGGTTCAACAAAACATAGGGTATCGGGATAACACATTTTTGACGTTTCAAAATATCTTAGTTGAAATCCCACATCGAAAAATGAATTAATGAGGCCTCTATTTAAAATAAAGAGTGGAAAGTATGAAGATTACCGAAAATAACACATACTAGGGTTCCATGTAGGAAAATATGGATATGGAAGATAAATCTAACCATCAATTATCTGATGGAGAGTGGTAGAGAACATGGCTATGAAAAGGCCAACAATCCCAAAGCCATAAATTAGTGATGATTTAAGGTACCATCTAGGAAAACATTTTTGTTCAAAGTTCCTTTTCTTAATGTTGAGGAATTTATTTATGAGATTGGATAAGATCATAAGGAGATATACTTACTTTATAGTTTTATCCATTAATAAATATCTACCACAAACTCATCTTTCACTCTAAAAGATAATAGAACGTAAAAAAAATTCTATTTATACTATTCGTACAGGGTTCCAAAATAAACGAATTTATAATTCATCTACCAGATCTTTTAAAAAAAATACATTATTTAATCCAGGATATCTCATGGGCCAGTGGTAGGTGATACACCCTTGTCGCCCTTCGGTTGCGGGTTCAAGTCTCGCGGCCTTGCCGGTCGCGACGGGTTACCGCCCGACCTCCGGGTTGTCCTTTTATGGCAATCCAAAATTAATCACAAACTAGAATTTTTTCCAAAATACTTCGATCCAAACTCACAGTACAACATTTATAAGGAAGGTAAACATAATGTAGATCCTATTTACCCCGTAATAGCATATTAATACCTTCATCATGTATTCTTTTAAAACACTGAAACATCCTGAATTACCATAATCCTTATTGATTACATTCATGCTCCATTATTCCATATAGAATGCTGGATATACTTCATCAATCCAAAAATGTTTTAAACCCCAAAAATGACGGAATATACAAATCATTAATCAGCTTCAAGGTAGTCAAGAATATCCAATATAATTTATCCAAATCAATCATGTATTATTCTAAAATCACTACCTCGGTATCAGAACCATATTATGGTTTATCTTTCTCTCAACCATATATTTTCCAAAAATATAACATGCTATTGAGTCACTTTTCTTTGTTCCACACAATCTCAAGTCCTTAATGAAATATTACTGCAGTACAATCCTTATATACTCCATAATTATTATAACAAGCACATTGTTGATACAACACTCAAATGACATAATCAACATAAGAACTCTAATCATTCATCTTCATCTGTGGTAGTATCATAACTTGATTATTATCCAATAGCATCATTTGTGGCATAGTCTGATGACTGGGACATATGTTTGCATAGTGTCCAAACTCCTTGAAAATGAAGCATTGTACATTTGAAACCATTTTATTACCCTTGCATTCACGTACTTTGTGCCCTTTTCCTCCACACTTATAACAAACCCTCATTCCTTTCAGGCAAGTTCCAGGGTGTTTCTTTCCACAGTTATCACATATGGGAAAATTCTTCTTTTCCCTCTTCCCTTTATCCATCTTTCTCTCTTCCATCTTTTTCTTCTCTTACTTCCCTTCAAAGCCATAGGACTCAGTAAACTCTTTACTTATCTTATCAACACATGATATTACTTCTTCATATGATGATAATACATGCGATACTATTTCTCTTATAAATTCTGGCTTAAGACCATGAAATATATGATCCTTATTTCTCTTTGTATCATGTTCATTTCTAGAGTTCTCATTCCTTCTATTGGGCGCCATTTCTAAACAATAGCATACATTAGATTAGTTTATGAATAACAATACCTAATCCCAAACTTGTAAAACACATAACATAAATTAAATAGTTTATGGATATAATCCATAATCATAAAAATGTCTCTTTTGAGGAAGTATATACTCATAAACCCTTCATAATGATTTGTAAAGAAAATGAGAGTTATCCTAAGCATATCCCCCGGGAGTGTCGTAACCAAGAGTGCAGCAAGGCCCGTTTTCATGCACCAGTTCTCGTTCGAGTCTATCTCAAAGCGGTGTTTTCGGGTTTTACCCCTAGGTACATCTGTGCCAGAGCCGCCTCTACCTGCTCGTATCCAGACAGATATGTATTGCTCGGAAAACTCACAAAATCTATACAATACCAAAATTCTAGGAAGTTCTTCTATACTAATCCTCAAAGTCCATCTTAAATCTATGTGCTCTAATCAGAGTTTATCTAAATCTAGCTTCCAGGGTTTATACTAAACTTCCTCTGATACCAACTGTAACGCCCCAACCCCAGTTACCCAGAGTCGGTGCATTATTACATAACATTGACATGATCACAACAAAGATCAAATCTCGAAAGACCGATTGGTTTAGTAGCCTTGGAAACACTAGATATATTCATAAAGTTTTACATCATAAAAATGAAAACTACAACAATATGGTCTCCATGGACCACACTCTTATCCCCTCATACTATCCCTACAGGTCATTCATAATTTACTTCTTCATATCCTGGGAAAAATAAAACATAGAAAAGGGGTGAGCTCAAATGCCCAGTAAGGATAACAATATAGAGAAAACTTTCCTAAATAAGCATAAACATTTAAGGCAATGTATAACCAAAACAAAAGCATTTTAAACTTGAACTTCAACATAGTATGGTAAAGATAAAATGAAACAATGTCATTTAATTATTCACATGGATATTCTACTAATCGAATAATCACATGAAATATAAATAACCACTTTCATAATGATGGAATGCATAATTCCAGACTATCATAACCACATAGCCAAGGCCTCGTGCCAAGACTACAAATAAGATTTTGCCAAGGCCTTGTGCCAAGACACTAGTTTGTCTCATGAGACCTACTGATGAATCTAGGAACTATAGAGGGCTCCACCCGTCACATATTAAGTCCAATGCATTCCCATATGAAAAGGTTTAAACATAACATAAACATTCGTATTAAAACTAGCATACGAAATGTCAATACTTTCACCATAAACTATGAATGGTATAAAAATAGTACATCCACAGTCAAACATATCACAAAACCTTAAATACAATATAGAAGTTTTGTATCATAATAAATCAACTTCAAATAAGTGTAAAATGCATCAAAGTATGTTGACATAGATTAAATCAAAACTATTTGATAGAAATATCTCTTTTCTCGAAATCATTGAAAAGTCACACATTTATAAAGGAAGTAATTTAAAAGAGATTTTTGAATCAAAGTGTCCCATACCACTTTGAAACTTTTGAAAATAAATATCATTTCAAAACCATCATGTCCATATAAATAAATCCTTAAAATCATTTTCAAAACATGGACATTAATTAAAAATATTTATAAAGATAAATCTTTAAAACATTTAAAATTATGATCTTGATAAAGAGTACCTTCCACAAATTATTAAAATATCCATTTTGAAATCATTTAAAAGTCACATAATTATAAAATAAAACATTTAATTTGAAAATATTCTTATAAGCTTGTAAGGGAAGCTATTATGATTTTATAACGGTGGTAAATAGCCGCACCCACCGTATAAGTTAAAAAAACATTCTTACCTTAAATTTGTCGAAAGGTAAAAAGTGCCTTGTTTGGAAAACGACGGAAAGATTCCTTTAAAAACACATAAGGGTATAAATGACTTTAACCCATATTCTTTTTAAATATTAAAAATGTTTTGAAATACATTTCGAAGAAACATGGATGTGGATGATAAAGAGATCCCAGTAGATTATTACGTATAAACAACCTCGGATAATGAAGAGATTGTGAAATAAACCCTTACCTTGTACTTTTCCTTGGTTGAGGTAGGTTAACCTCCTGTATAATAGTGAAATAATTGTTATTAAATTATACAAGAATCATATACATTCATATGATATCATATATGATCTTTTAACATTGATTTGTTAATAATATCTTAGTATTATCGTTGTTTCGAGTGTTAACTTACTCGTTTTCTTTTATATGTTTTGTTACGTAAGCCATGTTTGTAATGGATAGGTTGTATCTTAATCATATCCATAATTATATCAAGTCCTTAGATACTATTATTAATCATAAAATGAGAATTATACTTGAATGGATACGATGGAGAATGAATCTCATCACGTTTGTGGAGACGGTAGTCCGTACGTACGCACGAGCGACAATATCATTATTTTGATATTAAAATAATATATAAATGGATGTTATATAATATATAAAAAATAATTAAAATGTTATATTTATTATTTACATGAGTTACACATCATTATTATACCCATCCAAATAATAATATATTGGATAACAATTACACAACGACGTGGAGACGGTAAGCCGTACGTACGCACGTATGGTGACATGTTATTCAAAGGGTGGATATAATACTAAATATGGTTGTACCATATTTATAATAACATCCTAGTATATATATGATACTGGATTTATTATTTTAGAATGGTAATAACAAAGGAAGAATAAGTGGAAGAAGAAAGGAACTTGGAAAAGGGTGGTGAAATCATTACCTCTTCTTCGGGTTCTTCCTTTTGATTTGATCAAAAGGGCTCCATAGGATTGCTTTATGATATAACTAAGGACTCTAGGTTGTAGTTAGGGAAGTTGGGAGAGTATTTGGGCAGATTTTGGCAGAACCAAAAGGCTTTTAAGGTGTGAAGAAATGAGAAGGAGGAGTTCCCTTTTATAAGAGGGGTGAGGGGCACCTTTGGAAAAGATAGAAATATTAATTTATAATAAATTCATATTCGGTTTCTAATGGCTAAAAAGTTGATTATTTAAATTTTAAGGTGGTTATTGGTAGAAAAAACTCAACCAATAGAATTTAGACAGGTTTTGGTACTTATATTAACCTTATCTTTAAGTATTAACTCTAAGTTAATTAGTTTCACTTTTACAATGTCTCTTTGTATTTTTATATAATATGGTTAATAAACTTACTATATACATCCAAGAGACCCCCAAGTGGTCCATTAATGATACACCTATCATGATATAAGTCTCGTGGCCGAACCTTATATTTTTAGGAATTTAATATCAATTAATAATATAATATTTATTTTAAAAACTCTTTTATGTCAATTTTGACACTATTCAATAGTTGATTTTTGTGAAACTCATAACAGAATTATTACTTCGATAAAAGTTAATTAAATCAATTCTAATATGTCATATTATCCTATAAAATTATCTTAATTCATTGAAAGTCTCAAATTATATTTATTTGGGTATTTATAATATCAATTATTTTAAATTTTCACTATTATGGTAATTACTGCATCATCATTGTTTCATAAATAAATTAAATTATTTTGTCTCTAAAAATTATAAATAAAATATCATTATGTAGGAAATATTTTTATCATTCTAATTAATATTTACAATAGAAAATCCAACATATATAACCCTATGTAAAAATTGTTTTTCTAAAATATATATGCTTGTGTCATTTTTGTATTCATTTTAACTTAATTAAAATTAAGTGTCCCTATCACCTACAAGTGGCACCATGGGGTCCAAAAATCGACCCAAATATGACTATGGTAGAACATGTATCAACCAATAAGGTTAGGACACGTTTTAGGGTAATTTTTTATTATTATAATATTATTTTTTAACCCTTATTTACCGGATTTACCCTTAACCATGGTAAATAAAATATTTACCGAAATAATTATTCAAAATGTCTAAAAATAAAATTTACTATTTATACAATTTTAACATCCTGATTCCAAATATGGAATCCATTTTTCAAAATTCAAAACACAAAAGTGGCAGAAATTAATTTAAAATTAATTCCCGTTGTTAAAACAAAAAAGCGTGTTTTTAAGAGGTAATAACTATCAAAAGATTGTCACTTGTTTATGTCCGGTTTAATTGTAAAATTATGTCCAATGACCAACATTATATTAAATGTTAAAAATATATTCTAAATATACTTCAAAACATCTCAAATTTATAATTTATCACTATTAATTATTTTGAATAAAAAATTTGTTTTTAATTAAAATTTAGTAATTTTCACTATTCATCAAAATATTAAAGTAATCCGAAAAGTACCAAAATTTCACATTAGGCTAAATTTGATATTACGAATCCAAAAATGAATTCCATTTTGAGAGATAAAATTTCAAAAAGTAGGTATTACTATTCATAATGGCTAGTTTGATAGGTTGTGGTGTGTGTTAAAACTCGAAGTTGCGTACAACACACGCTACTGTATTATTCAAAGGAAAACGTACCGTGGAAGATTGGGATGTTTCATTTTAAATTTTTGATGTCCCCATTTAGTCAAAAAGTTTAAAATATTGTATTTAAAAAGGGTTCACTATTAAATATTGATAAAAGTGAAATACTGAAAATGAATTTGTTCTTGCATTATGTCTAAGAAACTCATAATATGGATTCTAAAATTATAAGGATATATTAGTTTAAAATTTAGTTAATACTATTCATAACCTCTTTTGAATGTCTTTTTTGGTAAGTCATGGTGTGATTGAACTTGGTGTTGCGTGTAGTGCAAGTTATAGAATTATTTTGAAGAAATAAAACACTATGAAATCTTGGGGTGTTACAAAACACCAGACTAAGATTATTTGAGTTAGAAACTCTATATAATTCCCATTGTAGAGTACCTATCAGTCTGGAAGCTGGAGTTCTACTGGCCGAGGCGGTAGAGGCAATGGAAGATATTCTTCTAGTAAATAATTCCCATATAATTAGAGTGTTGCGGATTAGGGGACTCATACTACATCACAGGGGAGAGGGGAAGGATAGTTACATGTCATTCATTCTATGCTTTTGGATAGTGGGTCTAGACCATTAACAATGAGAGGTACTATTCTTGTAGCTTATACATTAGATAGTTCCTTATTTGATATTTATGAATTCCATTAATTTATTTATTCATAGGTTGTGAATGGTTTTATCCTATCGGTGGAGTATGTGATCGGGGTTTGGATGATAGATACATTGTTGGGAGTACAGTTGAGAGACATTTGTTTGTGCAAAGTTTGTCCTTTCAAAGTTTGTAGTGTCAATTTCTGTGGGATATTTACATCCTTTACATGATATGATTTTACCTAATTGTGTCTATGAACTGTCTAGTAGCATAACAAACCCAAATAGATTGTTATCATAGGAGAGTGACTTTTACATCTCCTAAGGGTGACAAGTATATTCACCGTGGAGAATGGGATATCTAGGTAGGCCATGTAGGGACAGTTCACCAACAACTGGGAGAACTTATTTTCCAGGTTTCTAGTTTGTTGCTGGATGATATAGGTTTAATTGAGGATGTCTTTCTACCAGTAGTAGAAAAGTTTCAGGATATTTTTTCTAAAGATTTCTCAAGGTTTCCTCCTGAGAGAGACATGGAATTTACTATTGATCTCATTCTAAGGGTTGATCCAATTTATATTCCATCATAAAGAATAAAACTAACATATATTCAAGATCTCAAGATTCATCTGGATGAGTTACTGGATAAGGGGTTTATCCATATGAGTATGTCACCTTGGGTTTCACCAGTGTTGTTTTCTAAGATGGATGACAGGACTCTAAACTAGTGTTTTGATTACTAGAAGTTGAACTGGATGATAATGAAGAACCAGTATTATAATGACCCAAACTTTTATCAATGCAATTTCTCCCTTCTTGTAGTAATGTCATATAGTATAATAACATAAAATCACATTAAGAAACAGAATGCCACATCATGTTTAAATGAACTACTAAATTCTACGTGTCCTTTAAATATAATTTTTTCACTTATTGGATTTGAATTTTGAAAATATGACGTACACTGTTGTAATCAGTAAGCTATTTGGAGTTCGATAGGAAAAAATTATTTTTTAGGTGAATAGTAACAAACACTTATGAATAGTAATGTAGCCCTTATGAATAGTAAATTGGAAAAGTGAATAAGAACCTTACTAATGATAGTATAACTAAAATTTATCCAGCCTATATGTGACAATATGATATAATTATATTATAGTGTTGTTATTTTTCTTAGTCATGAATATTTAATGATTAAATTAATAATTTGAAAAAAAACATAAAAATTATTCAAAAACTATTATTTTTAAGTCTTATGGTTATATGGTAATTTTATGAGACTTTAATTAATTTTTCAAAGTGTTAAAAAATAGTTTTAATTTTAAAATTTGTATTTTTCAAGTAAATTATGATTTTAATTAAGAATTAAATTGATCATATTTAGAAAATTATTTTCATAAAATGGTTTCATTTTTTAATTCTACATTTCTAAAAATTAGTACAATGAATTTTTGATATTTTTCTGAAATACTTTAATTTTTGTGAATAGTGACATTCGATAATTTACAAAATATGCTAAATAAATGAATTTATGCATCATGCTTGAGTCATGGATGATGTAAATGGTCATTGGTTCAAACTCACATGCCCTATTTACTGTATTTATTCATGAAATCATCACTATTTATTGTATTGATAGAAATTAATAAACTAATGAATTTTAGTATTGAGATAACACCTCTTTCCACTATAAATACCACCCATTACAACCTCATTTCATCACACCTATCAAGCTTCAAGACTTGTAAAAATTCTGATTTAACCTTTTCCTTATACCCTCCTCCATGTCTAGGATATCTTGGTCTCATCTAAATACCAATCCTTGGTGCCTTGAGAAGGATCTCTAAAGGAGAATTCAAGAGGTAATTCCTCTCTCTTTTTTCTTTCAATTTCCTTTCAAATTTCATTTATTCTCTTATATTATCCACAAATTAAATTATATAAATTTCATGATAACTCCATTACTATTTATATATTGGTATCATATCATGTTAATGGATGATTATTAATTAAACTCCTCCCTCTCTCTCTTTTATTTTTAAAAAATGAAATCATTGCTCGTGATGTGCCAATTTATCATCATCGTAGGCGATGCACCTTCATTTTCCTTAAACTCTTTCAAGGATATCAATAAAACCATTGAATTTTTTTAAAAAATTTATATGTATGCTGAAACCCCTTTTATGTTCTGGTAACAATTTTTATACATGATACTAAATAAAACAAAACATGATCGTTGTAATCCAAAAACCGCCCAAATTAACCCAAAATGATCATCATTAAATTTTAACTAATCATTCATCCTAATAACCAAATTAATTATAAGATCATTTAAACTCCTGTAATATCATTCATATCATGTATAGAAATTCTATATGTTTATCAATGTTCTACACGAACTTTCATTCATGTGTACAAGTGAACCATTCATGAAAAGTAAGAAAAAGAACACTCCCGAACAATGAATTTAAACTATATAACTCATACAAAGGAATATAAAAGAACATATTAAAACCATAATGAATCATAGTCATTTATAAAAGGTTTTTTAGTTGTTAATTAATGAAACTAATGTGATTATATAGGAAATTAACGTGAATAAAGTGTTCAGATACAAGGTAAGGGGAATTCTCGAACCCATCTTTCTTTCTTTGGGTTTTCCCTTTTTTACTCTATTTTTAATATTTTTATTCCTTAAAAATAATGTATTCATCATTATATTAACTTTTCTGGTATATACGTGTTTTCCTATAGAGTTTATGTCACATATAATGTTTTCCAAAAGAACTCTTCTTTCAAAAACACACATTTTACTTCTCAATCAAGGTTGACGGTTCATGTATCAATTATGTTATTCCCTATTTCATTTGGGAACCCAAAGTTTATGAATATATGATTTATTAAATTAAACTCATTCCTTTACATGGGTTTTTTATGTTCAATATTGATATATATTCTATGCGGAAAGCATGATAATGTAAATGTTATGATGTGAGGGGTGTGCCCGGAATTATATAGCGCTCCAATGAATTGGGTAATGTAAAGAACGTCATGAGTAAATTGAATTATGTGTAAACATTATGCTAGATTTGTTCACAAATATGTGTGGTATATGAACACTAAGACATGATTTTTCATTTTTATGCATTTCCACATTCCATTCTTTTATCTAATGCTTGTTCTCATGATTATGATGATGATTTTATGATTATGCTCACCCCATGTTACATTATTTCATGTTATTATCTATCCTCTTATAGGGCCTTTAGCTCACCCCTTTTGATGTATATCCTCAGGTGACTACTTTTACTAAGGATAAGTCAAGAGCCAATAATAATCTAGAGAATAAATAATTTAATAAATGTTTTGTGTTTTGAATGTTATGTTTGGTCCTAGTTTTCTCAAGAAACTAAAACTTTTGATCCTCTATGTGTAATGTCTTTATGTTTTTTATCAATAAAATGATTTAAAATTAATATAAGAAAATCAGGTTTGCTATAGTTGGTAACATAGGCGCAGTTTATTTAATTTGGGAATTATCATTAGAGAACCTTAGTGAAAAAACCTAGTATGATACTAAGTATATGTAATCACACAAGAAGATTTTCTAAACATAGGGATCCCATAAGATATTATTTTAGTGTTAATTGAAAAAATTAATAACATATTTATTCATGAATTGTTGACTTATGTTTTCTTCTAACATTTTCTATTTTAGAAAATGGTGGGAACTAGGAGAAACTAGGCCAACAACCCATGCGAGGGACAATGCAACGATTTCCCAAATAGAATCCCTAATGCTTTGGGAGGTGGAGTTAAAAACTTCATTATGATGCTTACCCAGTTGTCTCAGGTTATGAATAATAACCTGAATAATTTGTAATGTACTCCTTCACCTAAGAGGGATAAACTGGCTATTGACTGTTTTATGTGGGAACAACCACAGACGTTTAGTGGATCTTCTGATCCACTAGTTTCGGAATAGTAGGTCAACTCAATGGAGAAGATATTTTTTGTGCTTCACTATTTTAATATGGATAAGGTGACTCTATCTATTTATCATCTTGATGGAGAGGCTAACTGGTGTTTGGATTTGATTAAGAACACTAAGTTGAGAGACGAAATTAAAGAGATGGAGTGGGAAGACTTTAAGATAATGTTTCTTAACAAGTATTTCCCATGAACTATTCATACAAATATAGAGAGATAATTTATAGAACTAAATAAAAATAATTGAGAATTTTTCATGAAATAAGAAGGTAATTTTAAAAGGATTTCAAGGTACTCTTTGGGATTTATTATTAACAATGAAAGAAAAATTGATAGATTCTTTAGTGGATTAAAACCACACCTTCTAAAGGCTCTTGCAATTCAATATTTTGGGAGTTATGAAGAAGTCATTCAATGTGATCTCAAAGTGGAGATGGATTTTATAGAATGTTCCCATGGCTATGGTGATAAGAAATTAAATATGGAGTTTCATGCTGGAGGATATAATGAGAAAGGTAAAAAATAAAACTCAACCACCCACATGTCAAAAAATTTGGAAGAAACATCATGGGAATTTCATCAAAGGGATGGGGAAATGATTTAAGTGTGGAAGAGAATACCACCAAGCTCAAGACTATCGAAAATACATGAGAATACAGGATAATATGGTGGAGGAAATAAGAGAACCACCAATGGTACAATTCTACAATTTTAGGAAGAAAGGGAACTATGCAAGCTAGAGCACTAAACCCAGAGCCCTTAAGGGTAATCAGCGTCATCACTCACCAAATCCAAAGAAGTAAGTGAAGGATTATGACATCACTACTTCAAAATTTGAGCAAGAAAATTAAGTCGTACAAGGTAAACTTCCTATTCACTCAGGAATGGAAAAATTTGTATTTTATTATAGTTCTACGCATTCCTTTATATCTTGAATGTTTTCTAGAACTACAGAATTGAAGCCCCAAAGCTTTGAAGTAGAGATATCTATAAAAACACTAAGTGGTGAAATCATTACAACCCAATTGTTAGGATCTTCTCATGTTGGTGTATGTGGGAAGATTATTCTAGTGAATGTCATACTACTTCTCTTGGTGGAATTTGATGTTATAATGGGAATGTATTGGCTTTCATTATATAGAGAACATTTAAACTATCAGGAAAATGAGATATCTTTTCATATTCTAAACCACCCATGCTCCTTTACAAATGTAAGTAAGATCTTGAATCTCCTTTAGAAAATCCTTCAATAGTGTGGGTGATGGTTCCTTGTGAATAATAATACCTTGATAAAATGGTTGAGTCAAAGGAAGTTATCCACCAAGGGGAAATTCCCATCGTGAGGGAATACTGTTATGTATTTCATGAAGAGTTACTCAGAATTCCCCTAGATCATGAGGTAGAGTTCTCAATAGAACTCATACCCAGATCTAATGTTATCTCAAAGTGTCCCTAAAGGATGGATCTGATATAATTAGAGGAGTTAAAGAAGCAGTTGTAAGAGCATTTGGATAAAGGGTTCATACTCCCTAGTGCATCACCTTGGGGTGCGCTAGTGTTCTTTTTTAAGAAGAAGGATGGATCAATGCGGTTATGTATCAATAATCGGGAACTCAACAATATCACCATAAAGAACAAGTATCCTCTCCCAAGGATTGATGACTTGTTCAATCAGCTACAAGGAGATCAGTACTTCTCAAAGGTGGATCTTTGTTCTGGATATCATCAGTTAATGGTGGATAAGGAAGATATTCAAAATACTGCCTTTCGTAAAAGGTATAGGCACTATGAGTTTCTGGTGATGCCCTTTGGACTTATTAATTCCCCTGAAATCTTCATGGATTTAATTAATAGAGTATTTAGACATTACCTTAAAAAATTTGTGGTAGTGTTTATTAATGTTGTTCTTATTTACTCCAAGAGCAAGGAGGAACATGAAGAACATCTAAGACTTGTGTTGGTTACATTGAGAAAGGATAAGTTGTACACCAAGTTTAGAAAGCATGACTATTGGATGAAGCAATTCCCGTTCTTGGGACATGTTATCACAAATTAGGGAATTTATGTGGACCATTCAAAAACAAATTTGGTTGAGGAATGGTCCAGACCCTCAAATATCGTAGAAATCCATATTTTAATTGGATTATCTGGGTACTACAAATGTTTTCTGAGAAATTTCTCATGATTTTCAAGCCCGCTAACTAAGTTAAAAATAAAATGGGTAAAGTATGTCCGGATAGAAGAATGTAAGGAAATCTTCAAAGAGATAAATAAAAGGTTGATCGTTGTGCCTATACTCACATTACTGAAAAGTGGAGAACTTTTTTTGATATGAAGTGATGATTCCAAGAAAGGATTGGGTTTTCTACTAATGAAAAATGATGATTTGATATCATATACCTCATGGTAGGGGAAGATCCATGAGCATAACTACCCAACGCATTATCTAGAGCTAGCAGTTATGATTTTTGCCTTGAAAATCTAGTGGCACTACCTCTATGGTGAGAAGTGTGACATATATACCGATCAAAAGATCCTAAAGTATATATTCACAAAAAAGGATCTCAACAGGCATCAAAGGAGATGGTTAGAGATAATAAGATACCACGATTTATCTATTCATTATCATCCTAGAAAGGTGAATAAGGTAGTTAATGCTCTTAAGAGAAAAGAACCTGCTACTCTATCCATGTTGCATATTGATAAAGACCCTATCTTCATGGATATGTAAAGGATGGATTTGGAAATAATAATGGTTGGGAATACAGTCAACCATTCCCAATTGATTTCTCAATCATCTATCTAAGATAAGATTAAGGAGGCACAGAGGGATGATCAAGAGTTGCAAAAGAAGGTGAACGTAGTAATGGAAGGTAAGCTACAGGAGTTTCATATCAATGATGATGGTGTGATTCAGTTTGGAATGAGGCTTTGTGTGCCTTCAACATGTGGAATAAATAAGGAGTTATTGGAAAACGCACTTAGATTAACTTTATATATCCATCCTGGTAGCACAAATATGTATTGAGATCTCTAAGAACACTTCTAGTGGGATAACATAAAGAAAGAGATTGAGGAATATATCTCAAGGTGCTTGATATGTCAGCAAGTTAAAGTAAAGAAACAAAATTCCAAAGGGATGATGCAACCATTTCCTATACCCATGTGGAAATGGTAGAATGTCACTATAGACTTTGTCATTGGTCTCCCAAATACATCCAAAGGAAATAATGTGATATGGGTTATAGTGAACCGACTCACCAAGACTGTCCACTTTATCTCTATTCAGGAAGATCTCTTGATTGAACAACTTACAATGATATATGTGAAGGAAGTGGTGAGACTGCATGGGGTTCTAATCTCGATTGTCTCTAATTGTAATCCAAGGTTCACATATAAATTTTTTAGGAGTCTCTAACATGCCTTAAGTATTGAATTAAATTTCATCATGACCTATCACCCCCAAACTGATGTCCAATCTGAAAGGACTATTCAGAAGCTCAAAGATATGCTAAGAGCCTTCTCTTTTGAATTAAAATGTGGATGGGGTAAGCATATATAATTGGTTGAGTTCTCATATAACAATATCTTCCACTTGAGTATTTAGATGGATCCATATAAAGCTCTTTATGGAAAGTGATGTAAAACTCCAACCTTTTGGGATGAAGTTGGATAAAGAAATCTACTTGGGCCTAATCTTGTGCAAGAGATTATCAAGAAGGTTCAAGTCATCCAGAAACATATCAAATCTACTCAGAGTCAACAAAAGATCTATGTTTACAACCATCAAAGGGAATTGGAGTTCGACATTGGAGATAAATTATTCCTTCAAATATCAACATGGAAGAGAGTCGTACGGTTTCGAAAGAAAGGGAAGGTAATCCCAAGGTACATTGGCCCCTATGAGATCCTTGGATGCATAAGATCCATGGCCTATCATCTTTCACTTCCACCGAATATGGCTCATGTTCATGATGTGTTTCATGTATCTCTCTTAAGGAAGTACATATCAGATTCCTTGCATGTACTGAACTCAGAGGTGGTATAGCCGGAAGATGATCTCTCTTATGAGGAGCATCTAGTAAAGATTTTGGATTGGAGAGATAAGGTTCTACACAACAAGGCACCCAACCTTGTCAAAGTGTTTTGTAGGAACCATAAGTAGGAAGAAGAAAATTTGGAATCAGAGGATGAGATGAAGGAGAAGTTCCTTTACTTATTTATGTAAAATAAAATTTCAAGGGTGAAATTTCAAAAGGGGGGAATAATGTAATGACCCAAACTGTTTTCAATGCAATTTCTCCCTTATTTTAGTAATTTCATATAGTATAATCACATAAAATCACATTTGGAAACACAATTCCATGTCATGCTTAAATGAACTACAAAATTCTATGTGTCCTTTAAACATAAATTTTCCACTTCTATGATTTGAATTTTAAAAAGTTGACATGCATGGTTGTGATTAGTAAGTTGTTCAGATTCCGATATAACAAACTTATTTTTTGGTGAATAGTAGCATAACTTTATGAATAGTAATATTTCCCTTGTGAGTAGTAATATGACCCTTATGAATAGTAAATAGACCAATTGAATAGAAACCTTACCAATGATAGTATAAATATAATTTATCCAGCCTATAAGTGACAATATAATATAACTATATTATAGTGTCGGTATTTTTATAAGTCATGAATATTTAATGATTAATTTAATAATTTTAAAAAAACTATTTTCATAAAATGCATTCAAAAACTATTATTTTTAAGTTTTATGATTATATGGTAATTTTATGAGACCTTAATTAATTTTTCAAAGTGTTATAAAAACAGTTTTAATTACAAAATTTGTATTTTTCAAGTAAATTATGATTTTAATTAAAAATTAAATTACTCATATATAGAAAATTATTTTCATAAAATGGAGTTCATTTTTTATTTCTAAATGTCTAGAAATGGTTAGCATGATTTTTTGAGATTTTTCTTAAATGCTTTAATTTTTGGTGAATAGTGAAATTCGATAATTTACAAAATATGCTAAATAAATGAATTTCTGCATCATGCTTAATTCATGGATGATGTAAATGGACATTGGTTCAAAATATAATTACCTTTTTACTGTATTTATTCATTTAATTATCACTATTTATTGTCTTGAGGGAAATTAATAAACTAATGAATTAAATATTGAGAAAACACCCCTCCCCTACACTATAAATACCACTCCACAAAACCTCATTTCCTCACACCTCTCAAGCTTCAATAATTTTCCAAATTATTCCCAAACCTCTTCCTTATCCCCTACCCCACATAATATATATCTTGGTATCATCCAAATACCAATCCAAGGTTCCTTGAGGAGGATCTCAAGAGGAAAATTCAAGAGGTAATTCCTCCCTTTCTTTTATTTCAATTTCCTTTCAAATTTCATTTATTTTCTTCTATTATCCTAAAAATATATTATAAAAATTTCATGATAACCCTAGTATGATTGATATAATTTTATTATATCATGTTAATAGAATATTATTTATTAAACTCCTCCCTCTCTCTCTTTTATTTTTAAAAAATGAAAGCATTACCTGTGATGTGTCAATTTACCATCATCATGGGTGATGTAACTTCATTTTACTTAAACTCCTTAAAATATGTCAATAAAACCATTAAATGGTTTAAAATATATTTTAATATGTATTTTTCAACATCTTTTATATTCTAGAAACAATTTTTATACATAATACTAAATAAAACAAAACATTTTCATTGTGATCTAAAAACTACCCAAATTAACCCAAAACGATCATCATTAAATTTTAACTAATGATTCATAATCTAAAATAAATTCATTATAAGATCATTTAAACTCCTGGAAGATGATTAATAGATTTTAATATCAATTTTTTATTTTTATAAATGTTCTACATGAACTTCTATTCTTGTGTACAAGTGAACCATTCATGAAAACTAAGAAAAAAGAACACTCTTGAACAATGAATCTAAACTCTATAACTCATTAAAATAACTATAAATAAACATAATAAAACCATAATGAATCATAATCATGTATAAAATGTTCTATAGTCATTAATTAATTAATATAATGTGATTATATAGGACATTAAAGTGAAGAAAGTTTTTGGATACAAGGTAAGGGGAATTCTTGAACCCAACTTTCTTTCTTTAGGTTTTCCCTTTTTCACTCCATTTTCAGTATGGTTATTCCTTAAAAATAATTTATTAATAATTATATTAAGTTTTGGGATATACATGTTTTCCTCTAGAGTTTATGTCAAAAATAATGTTTTCCAAAAGAACTCTTCTTTCAAAAACACACCTTTTACTTCTCACTCAAGGTTGATGGTTCATGTATCAATTATGTTATTCCCTCTTCCATATGGGAAACTAAAGTTTATGAATGTATGATTTATGAAATTAAACCCATTCCTTTACATGGTTTTTTTTATGTTCAAAATTTATATATGTTCTGTGTGTCCTGCATGATAATGTAAATGTTATGATCTGACGGGTGTGCTCGGAATTATATAGCGCGATTAAAATGTTATGATGTGAAGAGTTTGCCCAGAATTATATAGTGATCCAATGAATTGGGTAATGTGAAAAACCTCATGAGTAAATTTAATTATGCATGAAAATTATTCTATATTTTTTTACAACTACATGTGGTTGATGAACACTAAGACATGATGTTTCATTTGTATGAATTGCCACATTCTATGCTATTATCTAATGCTTATAATAATGATTATGATGTTGATGTTATGATTATGCTCACACCATGTTACGTTGTTTAATGTTCTTATCTATACTATTATTGGAATTTTAGCTCACACATTTTTATTTATATACTCAGGTGACTACTTATACTAAGGAGAAGTTAAGATCCAATAAGAAGCTAGAGAAGAAGGAATTAAATAAATGTTTTGTGTTGTAAATGTTATGTATGGTCCTAGTTTTCCCAAGAAACTAAACCTTTAGATCCTGTATTTGTCATTTTTTTATGTTTTTTATCATTAAAATGATGTAAAAGTAATGTAATAAAATTAGGGTTGTTATAAGTATCCTCTTCCGCATATCGACGATCTATTTGACCAGTTGAGAGGAACTCATGTTTTCTCCAAGATTGAATTAAAATCATGGTATCATCAGTTGAGATTTAGAACTTCTAATATACCAAGGACTTATTTTAAATGTAGTTATGTCCTATAAGAGTTCTTCATAATTTTTTTGGGGTTGGTTAAAGCACCAGAAGTGTTTATGTCCTTGATTAATAGAATCTTACATCCATACCTAGATTAGTTTGTGGTGTTTTTCTGGATGAAATCATGGAATACTCCAAGACTCATGAAGATCATTCCCAACATCTTGAAATCATATTAGGTTTACTTAGATAGAATCATCTATACACTAATATATATATGTTTTAGTTTTTTATTGACCAGGTACACTTATTGGGTAAAATCATCTTGGAAAAAGGTGTGTCAGTGGACCCAAAGAAAGTACCAGAAGTTGTTTCTTAGGGGAATCCCAAGAACATGTCTGATATTCATAGATTTTTGGGGTTATCATGATATTATCGAAGATTCATTTGGGAATTTTTTCATTTTAAAGAACCTCTTTCGATCTTGACCAAGAAGGAGGTAAATTTTGAATGGTCTAAAACATACAAGAATTATTTCTAGGAGTTAAAGAAGTGATTGAAATCAGCACCAATATTGATCCTACATGACACATGTAATAAGTACATGGTGTTTTTTGATACTTCTGGGATAGGTCTTAGAGAAGTGGTTTTTGCTTTAAAGTTTTGGTGACATTATCTATTGGGTGAGAAGTTTACTGTGTATATTGATATTAATAACTTAAATTATATCTTCTCCCAATGAGATTTTAATATCCAGAAGTGGATGTGGGTCGAATATATGCAAATTATTCTATTTTTATCTAGCATATATTCCTAGGAAGGGTAATAGTGTTTCTGATTCTTTATGAAGAAAAACTCAGACTCGGGTTGTCTAGGAGTCTAGTTCTAATTAGAAGATGATGATTCTACTAACTGAGATGTATGTTTTGGTTTAGAAGATTCAGGGTCTGATGAATATCATATCATTTCAATAGAATCTACACTTTTTATAAGGATTAGGTATAGATAGTATGAGGATCTAGAATTCTTGACCTTGAGGGGAATCCTTGAAGGTGGGTAGTCACCTTCCAACTAGATCATAGATGGGGATGAGATCATCTATGTTAGGAATTGGGTTTTTGTGCCTATGAGCATACAGGAGGAGTTGATGCATTAGTTTAATTCCTCAAAGTGGAAATAACATATAGGGGTGGAAAAAATGTACCATGACCTACATCAATAGTTTTTGTGTTCATGCATGAAAAAGGAGATAGCAGGGTTCATGACATGATTCTACACCTGTTATCAGGTGATGTCTGAGAAACAATGACTTTGTGGTTTACTAAAACTGTTGCCCATTCCATAATGGAAGTGGGATGATGTGACTATGTACTTTATAGTGGATCTCCCATTAATACCTTGAAATAATGACACTATTTGGGTGATTTTGGACTGCTTTAAAAAGGTAGAACATTTCTTACCAATGCAGAAGACTTTTTCATTGGATCAATTGGGTGAACTGTATCTTCGGGAGATAGTCCGTCTCTAAGGGATATCATGGAATATTGTTCCATATCATGACTCATGTTTTACTTATCACTTTTGGTAGGTCTTATAGAAGTCACTTGGTATATAGGTTTTATGGAGTGCATCTTTCCACCCATAGACAGATGGATAGTTGGAGTATATGAAACAGGTTCTTGAGGATATGTTGTGAGTGTGTGTTCTAAAATTCTGCAGGTCTTTGGAGAAGCACCTAGATTTAATGGAGTTATCCTATAATAATATTTACCAAGAAAAAATAAAGATGTAACTATACTTTTCTCTTTATGTTAGGTCATGTAGATCACCTATGTGATAGATATAGGTAGGTGATCAAGAGTTGTTGGGACCGAGTCTCATGCAGGAGATGCAGGTACAACTGATTTGAAGGCATATAGATATGACTCATAGTATACAGAAGTTTTAAGATGATAGAAGTTCATAGACCGTAGATTTTACATAGGGTTATCATGTATTCCTTCAGGTGTCGCCTAGGTTCAGTCACCATAGGATATAGAGACAGGGATAAATGGCACCCAGGTTCGTTGGACCATTTGAGGTTATGGATAGAATCAGGCTAGTGGAATATATATTAGCTATTCCGCAATGATAAACTGATATGCATGATTTTTTCTATGTGTCAATATTTTAGTGGTATCACCCCAAACTTTCTCATGTGATTGATGGGGATGATTTTGAGCTTAAGACCAATGCATCCTTTGAAGAGCATACAAAACATGAGTTGGATCATAGTGATAAACTGTTTTAGGTAAATACCATGATGATATTTCATGTGTTGTGGAAACATGGTCATGTGAAGGAGGATACTTGGGAGAGAGAAGAATGTATGACAGCTCAGTGGCCTGATCTTTTTTTCTTGGAGTCTTAGAGATTCTTGGGAGTATAGCTCGAGGATGATCTGTTATAAGGTGGAAAGATTGTAAGATCCCAACCTTTGCTAGAGATGTATCAATCTTTTTAATATGTAATATTTTTACTTTTGTTGAGTACTTTTATTTTTTGTTTTACCTTGGGGTGTGTTTGGGTGAAAATTTGATAAAAATTGAATAAAGAGGGTAGTTCACGGTTGGCGCACGATTTTCCCTAACTATGAACCCTAGACCAAAAAACCATGAAACCCTGGATATATAGGGTTTTCATGGATGGTGTATAGTTTTTCAAAACATACGCCCTATTATGATAAACCTTGCACCCCCCCCCCCAGAAGAGGTGCACGGTTAAGGTGCATGGTTTAGAAAACTGTGGACCTCTACCCAGATAACCATGAGCGCATTTTTAATTAACCATAAATTTTGTTCTAAAATTTACCAAGCCCCCATTTTAACACCTATTCAGCCCTAGATCGACCCTAACCTATCTTTCATGATTTTTGAGGGTCCTGAATGGATTATAAAGTCTTTGGACCTCTGTTCTTTGCAATTCAAATTCCAGATAGTAGATTTTCACCCCTCCTGATAAGTGAATCTGATCTCAATTGGTTTTCCATATTTTCTTTGTTCTTCCCTCATCTTTTGGAAAGAATTTATCCCCCATTTTTTGGATCTAGATCTAATTTTTTTATATCTTGATTTTTTTATTGTGGATCTAGTTTTTGAATCAAGATCTCATTATTCATCATTATTCTGCTAAAAATTGGGGATTTCTATTATGCAATCATTTGTAAATGAATTCAAGTAGGTGTTATATTATTCAAATATCATAGTCATTATTTCAATTGCATGAATGAAATTATAGAATTTATAGGGTTTTTAAAAATTTAATTTCTTAATTGAATTAATTAATTTAGTAAATTAATTACTTAAGTGATTATAGAATTAAGGATAATTAATTATTTAATTAATTATCATAATTTTGAAATTATGGGATTTGAGGAATAATTAATTTTTGAGTTAATTATTAGAATATTGAATTGTGAATTAGAGTAATTAATTATTGAATTAATTATTGGAATATTTAATCTTGGATTCGAATAAATAATTTTTTAGTTAATTTTTGTAATATTGAATTGTGAATTGGAATAATTAATTGTTGAATTAATGATGGGATATTGGGATTGTGAATTTGAATTATTCATTATTGAATTAATAATTAGATGTTGAGATTGTGATATATGAATAATTAATTGTTGAATTAATTATTGGTGTTGTGATTGTGAAGTGATTAATTAATTTTTAGATTAATTAATGTAATTGATGTGACCAATTAATTGGTGAATTAATTAAAGGGGTCAATGTGATTAATTAATCATTGAATTAATTAATGGAATTGATGTGATTAATTAATTGATGGATTTATTAATGGAATGATATTAGAATTCAATTGTTTAATTTGATTAATTAATTTTTGAATTAATTTATGTGATGATCATATGTGGGGCATGGTCTGCTGCATTAAAATACCATAGTGTGATAAGAAATGATGAATGGTAACAATGGAATTCATATGTGATAATTGTTTGTCAGATAGGGTTTGTTGTATCAAAATCCCATATTGTGAATTGAAAGGATAAATGGTAAAAATGGAATTCATATGTGATAATTGTGTGTGGGATATGGTACAATGTATCAAAAGACCGTAGCATGAATTAAGATAATGAATTGTAACAATTTCATTCATATGCGATTTGAGATAATGAATGGTAATAATGGAATTCATATGTGACTTGTGATAATTTATGGTAACAATGGAATTATGATATATGATATCCCTTAGGGATAGTTTAGGCTCTAGTATAGGCCAAAGTAGGTATTTAGAGTTCAGGTGTCCTCGGGAACCTGGGTGTTATGTGGTTAAATAAAGAGTAATTAAATAAGTATAAACTGTTTAATTTTTTTTATTTATTCTTTATATAATTTCATACACTTGTAATTGACATTGTATTGTTTTAGACATTGTTTGTGGTGGATGAATGAGTTGTACTCACACCCAACTCAGGATACCTAATCAGTACCAGAATAGAATTTAGGTTTATAGGAGGGGATAAAAGAAAGGTCCTATATCAGATGACTGATTTGGGATAGAGCATGGATGAGGGAACCAGATGTGGTTCAGGACCCACTGGGTAGTTTTCAGTGTCTTTACTTTTGGGTTTTCATTTTGACACTTGGCGCTTATTCTAGAATAGAATATCTACTATTAGTTTTGATATTTTATTTATAGTTTTGGTCATCTTGTGGTAATAGTATTATCTCAGTTCAAATTATATGTTATTTTGGTTATTTTTTATTTATTTACATTGTGGTATTACTCTAATAAAGAGGGTATAATCTACCCATTATTTATAATAGACCCTCACTGCTAGTTTGCAGCCTCTGGAATATGAGGAGGCATGGCTAAGGTAATGTGGCCCACCATCTTGGGGCGCCAGTGTGTGGCACCCGAGCTGGGACATCACATATAGGGTTTTATTAAGTGTATATTTATGAAATAAATCATGGAATGAAGTATTTGAAATATATGGTTTATCATATTTGGTATTAGATGAAAGTGTGGTTAATTTTTGGATTATGATCAGAAAACTCTAGTGAAATAATTATGGATAATACTAAATATATAAAAACATCCATAAATTTCGGTAAAGTATAGAGTAAGTGGTTTTAGATTAAATACACTTATATATGGATACTATAACTGGATGTGGATATAGAATAGTTTTAACATGGGGTAATAACCCCCAAAAGGGAACATTTAGGTGGTCTCAATCATCACCTGGTGTATGAAAATGGGCCTTCATTTACACTTGGTTTGACACTCCTGATGGATATGATTTAATTCAAAATCTCTTTACAAACCATTATTAAGGGGATAAAAATTCCCATAATAATTTATTTTAGGAAATAGATCATGGATAACTTATATTGAAACCAATAAATTCATAGGTTAAGGAATAAATTTCATTTATGAGTTTTCCCTTTAATGTTCATGGTTTCCCATTAATATGTTTAATAGTTTAAAAATTATCATCCCTAAGTCATAATGTAAATGATTATAACTAGAATAAAATAGTGAAATGTAGGCTTTCATCCATAATTCAATGCATTCCTTCATATCATGCATGCTTGGTATAACTATTAAAGCATCACCACAAATCATGTAAGTAGTTATATTGGTAAAATTATAAAATAGGGAAATTATTACATCATAATTATATAACTTCTCTCATATCAAAATTTTTGTAATGAATTTCAAAACAAACCTTTTAATACTACCTTCATAGTAATCTAATGAAATTATGGGTATGGAATGACTTTCCTTATATAGAGGAAACATAAATTTCCAATATAAATAAATAACCCTATATATCATAAATCATCCTCTGGTTCTATATAATTTAAAGGATAATGATAAATATCATTTGGTTTCATCATCTCAAGAATGGATATTATTTCCCTATGATAAATCATATCTTTCTCAAATTATTGAGACTAAGGAAAATATCATCCTTGATTCCATTTCCATTTCCATTAATAATGACATTTTTGATCATGAGGATTTTAATAAGTGACTACAAGAGAATCTAGATAAAAGTTTATACACCCAAGTGCTTTACCATGGGGTGAACCATAGCTCTTTATCAAGAAAAAGGATGGTTCAACGCACCTATACATTTATTATCATGAGCTCAACAAGATCATGATAAACAATAAGTGCCTTATTCCATGGATTGATAACCTATTAGATTGGATATTTTTATCACAATACTTCTCCAAGGTGGACCTTTTTTTGGGATATAATCACATAATGGTGAAGAATTAGGATATCCCCATTACTACTTTTTGTGCAAGGTACAGGCGCTATGAGTTCGCAGTAATGCTATTTGGGCTCACTAATGCTCCAATAATATTCATAGACTAAATGAATATATTATTTAGGGATTAACTTGACTAGTTTTTGGTAGTATTTTTATAACATATTATTATCTACTCTAAAATCAATGAGTATCATGAGGAGCATTTAGATGTTGTACTGAAGGCCTCATAGAGAGAAAATGTGTATGAAAATTACGGTAAATGTGAGTTTTGGATGGAGAAATTAACTTTCCTAGGGAATGTTATCATGACCAAAGGGATATCTGTGGATCCTTTAAAAACTAAGGAAAATTTAGGATGTAAAAGTCCAACATATATGATGAAAATTCATAGTTTCCTTGGATTTTCATAGTACTATTGTTGATTTCTGAGAAAATTCTCATGATTTTCAAGCCCTCTAATCAAGCTAACTCATATGGGAGTTAATTTTTTATAGACTAATGAATGTGAAGAGAGATTTAAATAGTTTAATAAGTTCCTAATAACTAAACTTATACTCATGTTACCCACTTGTGGGGAAGGATTTGTGATATATAGTGATGTGTCTATAAATAGACAAGGGTGTTTACTCATAAAAGATACAGAGTGATAGACTATTCCTCCATCCAATTAAGGATCCATGAGAATAACTACCCAATGAATGATCTAGAATTAGATGTGGTGATCTTTGCATTGAATATTTTGTAACATTATCTCTATAGAGAAAAGTGTGACATAAATACAAATCATCAAAGCCTCAAGTATATATTCACAAAAAAAAAGAGCTTAATATGCACCAATAAATATGGTTGTATTGACCACGCTGTTATGACACGTCAAATTGATTATGATTTTGAGATTGATTTATAGTATAGGGAAGACCCTAGGTCGTCTCTCGAGGAGCGTTGATAGGTTTTGTGTATGTATTTTTAATAAGAATTACTAAAAGAGGGGGGGTTGAAAACAGATTTAAGTAAATTACTTAATTAAAGAGTTAAATATTTGATAAATTAAGGTAGTTTATTAATAATTATGATAGAAGAAGATAATTTAAAGTTCACTCCACATCTTGGATAGTTAATTGTTCTAAAAATTTAACATGGTTTTGTTTAATTCTTTGTTTGAAGGTTGTCAAGATCTTGACTCCCCTCTTTCCTCTTCAAATGATGCTTAAAGAACCACCCCTTGGCACAAAAATCATTTTGCCAAGATTTTGTTATCAAACATAGAATAATAGTTATACCAAAGCATACTTAAATCTTATGTATGTGTGAGATAAATAGGATTATTGTGTTGTCCAATCAGAACAACCCAAGATTCCCACTTGAAATCTCAACCCAATCGGTGTTCAAATAAAAATCATTCCACTTAATTATATCAAATGTAATGTAATCATGGGGAATCATGTCAAAAACAAAATAATTGAAATATTCAACACACAAATTATAAAAAACCAGTAGAATAACAGGTGCTAGAACTCCCTCCCAAGTTTGTGTAGCTCCCTCGAAATGATCGTCCACTGTTTAGCTCACCATCGAGAGGAGGAGGAGGCTCGGGTGGAACTCCCTCTTCATCTTTGATTCCCATTTGAGGATAAGGGCCTCCATAACTCCTTGGGTGATTGGAGGAATTATTTGGGTCTCCAAAATACCATATCTTTGCATCATGGACGAACTTACAAATGGGGAACCCAAGGTTCCATTTTATAGGAAAATGGGAAGGTGGTTTTGAGCACATAGATTTCTTAAAAAAACTTGTCACAAGATTTTAGACCTCCAGATAGAATTATATAGATTTTTATAAAATAAAAAAGTTTTATCCACAACTCTTGGACGTCTCCATAAAAATTTTGGCACAATATAGACACATATATCCTGAGATATGGACAGATCATAGCACAGCACTTTTGACTTTGGGAAAATGCGTTGTGCTGGACAGATTAGGTCGATTGGGAAACCAGATGGCCGAATTAGTCTTGGGTTTATTCATATGAAATGTAGCCCAAAGAATTTTGGAACATACCAAAAAATATCATCCCATTTGGATTCATGGTTTAGGATCAGTTCATGGATGATTCCACTGGTGTGCAAGGATCTTGCGCAGTTTGGCCCATTTTTCTTAGACATCATCATGGGCCCTCCAAATCACCTCCTCCTGTAATGGAATCATAAAAATAAGTAATATTTCCCTTTTTAAAAGTGATAATAACAAAACAAATGATTCAAAAATGTGATGAAACTTGTCATTATTTTTATATTTTTCAATATAAAACAAGTTTACCATAGTGGTGTAAAGGTGAAAATTACACAGTGAATCGTGGTACAATCACACCCCCACACCTAAAAATTTTCACTCCTAGGAAAAGTGGCATATCCAAATAAAATGATACATATATATATTCCCAACATCATGAAGATTTAATATTTGAGGAAATTTTAATTCATTAAAGTAATGTGATCAGTGCATGAACCACACCAAGGAGCTCTTCCTAGTGAAAATGGAAAACAATGTCTCATAAATCATATAACAATGAAATTAAAAGAGATTCATGACATCAAATTGAGCAAGGAATTCAAAATTCAACCATTACACTGAATCTCCATGTGTTTTAGTGAAAATCATTCCATGCTATTCTTTCCACTTTCTGTCCAATAAATATAGGTTATTTTGAAATTATTCAGCTTTAAATGAATTTTCACTGAACCTGCCCTATATCCTTTGCAATCATATTTCAAAACCCACTCACTTAAGCATTTCCATAAGTAAAACCATATGCTTCTGACCTAGATATCCCTATATGTTGAACATTTCATCACTCCCCTCATTTATTTATTTATTTATTTTTGTTTTTTTAGAAGTTTCATTTGGAAAAAATCTCACACTCATCTCTCAACCCTTTTTTGATCTCCTCATGAAACTAATTGAAATAGTTATAAAAAGATAAATGGATGAGGAGGAGTGGTTTTTGACCTACCTAAGACACAACCTATTTTTTTTAGGGAGTACAATAGTCATACATTAGGTACACATGCATATGTTAATCTGGTACAGTAATGAAACATATCTGATAAGGAACGAATGTATGAAAATATCATTTAAAGATGAAAAATATAAACCTAACATATATTTACCTTATATTAAATAAGAAATATTCACACTTTTTGGTTTCGTGCAAAATTGTGTGGAGATATTAGTGACACTCTTTTCTGAAAAACAACTCAAACAAGGGGAATCAATCATCTCAAATGTTTCACAGTGATACAACCATTTATATCATTGATAGAAAACCAATTCACTAAAAATCACTCCCTGATGTTAACTTCATACAAATATTCTTTTTCTCCGTTCTTTATGGTATTTTTACCTCCCCCTCCCCCTTATGGTCACCAAATCATGGAACATTGAAATTTTTTATGGGGGAAAAATGAAAATACCATAAAGAAGGTGAAAAAGAGAAGTAAGAAGAAAGACAATGGAAATCCTAATGAACTCAATAAGATGAGGAAAAGTGAAAATACCATAAAGAAGGAAAAAAAGAAAAAAAACGATCAAAACTCCTATCTAACCCAGTAATGTACCCATCCCCCACACCTAGAATGTGCAGTGTCCTCACTATATTAATTCATAAGGTGAGAAGGATGGGTAAAACATGGTGTGTTTCACTGGTATGTTGCTTCTTTAACATGGAGTTCCTCCATCAGGAACTCTGAAAGGGCTTTGTGGAAGTGCTTCAGCCGCTGCCCATTGACCATGAAGGTTTGGTTGGTTTCCTCATTTTGAACCTAAACAAAACCAAATGGAGATACATTAATAACAGTGTATGGGCCAAACTAGTGGGAACGAAGATTACCTTGATGAAACATAAGCCTTGAATTATAAAGGAGGACCTTCTGCCCAATGTGAAACTAACGATGAAGGATGAGACAGTCATAGTTAGCCTTGGTACACTCCTTATAAATCCTGGAGTTCTCATATGCATCTCTTATCATTTCTTCTAGCTCCTGAATCTGTAACTTCCTTTGAACACCTGCACCAGAATGATTAGAATTGCATTGTTTGATGGCCTAGTAGGCTCGATTCTCAATATCAACAGGTATGTGACAACTCTTTCCAAACCAAAGACGATAGGGTGACATTCCAATGGGAGTTTTGAAAGCAGTATGGTCAGCCCATAATGAATCATCAAGTCAAAGACTCCAATATTTTCTATTGGTTTAAACCATTTTTTCAAGAATCTTTTTTACCTATCTATTTGACACCTCATCTTGACCATTAGTCTATGGGTGATATGCAGTATACACTCTATGACCGACCCCATACCGACATAAAAGTGATTGCATTGTTCGGTTGCAGAAATGAGAACCTTGGTCACTAATGATGAACCTAGGTAATCCAAACCTACAAAATATCTGAGTTCTCAAAAATTCGACAACTGGTTTGGAATCATCTGTCTTTGTAGCTCGTGCCTCTACCCATTTTGACACATAATAAACTTCTAGAAGAATGTACAAGTTTCCAAAGGAATTGGGAAATGGACCCATAAATTCAATTCCTCAAACATAAAAAATGTCATGAAATAGCAATGGTTGTTGTGGCATTTCATTTCTTTTAGAGACATTCCCCATTATTTGACAACAAAGGCAAGATTTGAAAAAAATCATGGGCATCCCAAAAAATTTAAACCAAAAGAGGCCATAATCAAGTACCTTGTGAGAAGTCCATTGGGGACCAAAGTATCCCCCACAAGCAAGAGTGTGACAGAATATAAGGACAGAATGAAACTCGCTATCGGGAACACAATGCCTAAGGACTTGATCACTACATGTGTTCCAGAGGTAGGGGTCATCCCAAATGTACCAAAGAGACTCATGTTTTAGACGACTGGCTTGGTTTTTCTTGAAATTAGTAGGAATGTAAGATGCTACTAAATAATTTACAATTTCAGCATACCAAGGAATAACATCTTACACTCGGTGCAATTGATCATCGGGAAACATATCATTTATAGGAATACAAGGGGATGAGTTAATATATGAGGATGGGGGAATTCTATTGATATGATCAGCCACCACATTCTCTGCTCCTTTTTTATTTCTAATTTATAGATAAAATTCTTGAAGGAGTATCATCTAGTGAATGAGACGTGGTTTTTCTTCTGGTTTATTAAGGAGATACCGGAGGGCTCCATGATCTAAGAACACAATGAATTTGAACCCCAAAAGGTATGACCTAAATTTTTCTAAGGCAAATACAATGGAAAGATATTCTTTTTCAGTTGTAGTGTAGTTTTCTTGGGAAGGGTCCAATGTACGTGAGTCATAGGCAATGACATGTGGAGCTCGATCAACCCTTTGTGACAAGACTGCCCTAACTTTATAGTTAGAGGTGTCACACATGATCTCAAATAGTAAATCCCACCGAGGTGGTTGGATTACCAGGGGTGACGTGAGACTCCATTTTAACTTATTAAAAGATTCTTCACAATCTTTATCAAAAATAAATTCTTTTTCTTTTTGAATTAACTAGGAGAGGGGGAGTGAAATTTTACTAAAGTCACGAATGAAACGATGGTAAAATCCAGCATGACCAAGGAAAGACTACATATCCCATACATTTTTGGGGAATGGTAAGGAAGAAATGACATCCACTTTTGATTTATCCACTTGGATACCATCCCTAGAAATGAAATGCCCCAAAATTATACCTTGTCGCACCATGAAATGGAATTTCTCATAATTTAATACAATATTATTTTCAATACAGTGATGTAGTACTAAACCAAGACTACTTAAACATTCATCAAAAGAAGATCCATAAATAGTGAAATAATCCATGAATACTTTCATAAAATTATCTAGGTAATACGAAAAAATACTTATCATTCAATGTTAGAAAGTACTCAGAGAATTGCACAGACCAAATGGCATCCTTCTATAGGGTAATGTGCCAAAGGGGAAAGTGAAGGTTGTCTTTTCCTGATCCTTGGAGGAAATATGGATCTGAAAGTATCTAGAATACCCATCAAGGAAATAGTAGTGGTACTTACCTTCTAGCCTCTCTAGGATTTGGTCAATGAATGGAAAAGGGAAGTGGTCTTTCCTAGTGTGTTGGTTTAGTCGACGATAGTCTATATAGACACCCCAACTATTCTGCACACGAGTTAGAACCAATTCATTGTTTTCATTTTTGATTATTGTAAGTCCAATATTTTTAGAAACTAATTGAATAGGACTTTCCCATTGGCTGTCAGAGATGGGGTAAGTGATTCCAGCAGCCAATAATTTTGTTACCTCAATTTTTACAACTTCTAGGAGGTTGGGGTTCAATCAACGTTGTGGCTACCTCACTGGTTTTGCCTCAACGTTTAATAAAATATGATGTGTACAAATTGATGGGATAATACTAGGAATGTCAGCAAGTGTCCATCCCAAATCTTGTTTATACTCCCTAAAAAGTTCAAGCAGTTGCAATTTGTGCTAAAGAGGGAGTGAACTAGCAATGATGACGGGAAACTTGTTTCCATTCTCAAGATATGAATATTTTAAATCTTGAGGCAATTGTTTCAGTTCCAATTCAGGTGGATTTTGGATTTATGGGAGTGTGTGTGAAAGTGAGAGGTCACTGATCTCATCTAACTGCTCAATGGTATCATCCTCAATAGAGGAATGAGCTTTTACAAGCTTTGTATTATCATCGATGGTCAGTGGATCCTTAGTGTTCAAGAAATAATCAATTAATAAACATGAATGACATTTTTATAATCCACTACAAAAATCATTGCATGACTCATTTCATAGAATTCCAATCAATGAATAAAACTCATAAAGGGTGTCGGGGGAAAGAAAAGTTGTTTTTTCAAGGGTAGGGAGTACATCGATTGAATTAATTGAGAGAGATGAATGTTCTTATGAGGGGTGCTTTATAGAATCAAGGCTTTTTAAATGGACTATATCACCACCAAATTCCATAGATAATGTACCATTGTTGATATTAATTATGGTTTTGGATGTTTTCTAGAAGCATCTCCCTAATATAATCGGGTCATGTCTATTCATCATATCATCCTTCATTTTAAGCGCCTAAAAGTCAGCAGGAAAAATTAAATTTTGAACCCTCACAAGAACATACTCTAACACACCAGAGGGGTGTGTGGTACTCCGATTATCTAGTTGAATAATAATTCTAGTGGGCTTCAGTTCCCCGACCTGCAATGTAGAGTAAATAGAGTGAGGCATCACATTTATAGAAGCACCAAAATCAAGCATAGCATTAGAAAAAGAATACTCCCGTATGGTGCACGGAATTGAGAATGTTCTAGGATCATTGCACTTGGTGGGAATTGATGGCTCTATCAATGCTAAAACATTCCTCCCCAAGCTCACTTTTTCATCACCTCAAAGTTTCCTTCGGTGTGTACACATCCCCTTTAGAAACATGGTGTACCATGGAATTTGATTTAGAACATCAATCAATGGGATGTTAACCTTCACTTTCTTGAAAATATCCAATATTTACTTATCAAGTTTAGTTTCCTTTTGTTTTCTTGGTTGGGTTGCCCTTTGAGGAAATTTAAGAGGAGTGGTTGGGCTAGGTGACTCATCAATGTACACACTCTTTCCTTTGGAAGGGCTTCTCTCAGGACAAGGTTCTTAAACATTTGGAACATTTGTAATGGTTGGGATGGAGGTTTCTTTAGGAGGGGATGACCCTAATAGAGGATTAATTTTACTTTCTATTTGTTTTCCACTCCTAAGGGTGATGTCACTAACATTTACTTTATCCCTAGGGTTAACTACTGGTTGAGAGGGAATTTTACCTGATCCGTGACTTTGAATTTCACCCACTAAGTTAGCTAGTTAGCCTAATTGGGTTTTGAGGTCTTGTATAGATTCTTGAGTGGTTTGTTGGAATTGAATATTGTTGGAAGCCATTTGTTTCATCATATCTTCTAGGCTAGGCTCGGGTTTTGGAGGGGTTTATTGGAAAGGCCTTTGGGGTGGTTGAGGATTTCTGGGTGGTGGTGGTGAATGACTACTCTGCCCTTATTGGTTCCATTTTTGTTGAGGTTGGTTTGAATACCCCCCTTGCCTATAGGCTTGGTTCTCCTTCCACCCAGGGTTGGATGGATAGTAAGGTTCTTTCCTAAAGGGTAGGGGTGGCCTGGAAATATTTCCTCACAACTCCCAAATATTTCCCTCAATTGAGGACCTTGGTCAGAGTAGTGGGTGTTAGAAGAACATATACCACAATGGATAGGATGAGGAGATTGGTATTTCCCTTGGGAAAGAGAAAGTTGTTGAAGAAGGGTACTTACCTCTTTGAACTTTGTGTCCACCTTCTTCTCGAATTCATTACTTTTCACCTCATGGACACCTCGAATTGGTACATTGAACCATGAAAAAAATTGTTGTGTGTTTTGTGCCATTTTCTCAATCAGGGTTCTTGTAGAAATTGGGGTCTTATCAAATAGTTCACCACCTACAGCAGCATCGATCATATTTCAATCAATAGGGATTAATCCTTCATAAAAATACTGAATTAAAAGTTGATTACTTATTTGGTGATATGGGCAACTTGAACATAACCTTTTAAAGAATTCCTAATATTCATGTAATGTTTCCCCTTAAGATTGTCTTATCCCACAAATTTCTTTACTTATTGTTGCAGTTCGAGAGGTTGGGAAATATTTTTCAAGAAAATGGTGTTTCATGTCCGCCCAACCTCTTATTGGGGAATTAACATAATATAACCAACATTTTGTTGTTTCTTCTAATGAAAAAGGTAATTCCCTTAACTTTACTTGTTCTTCATCCACATTTTTAGGTTTTAATGTATAACACAGAGTGTGAAAGTCTTTTAAAGGCTTGTGTGTATCCTCTCCAGGAAGTCCATTGAATCTTGGTAATAGATGAATTAAACCAGATTTTAGTTCAAAATTGGGTGCCTCGCCTTGTAATTAAATATAGGTGGGTTGGATATCAACATTAGGAGAGGTAACTTATTTTAGTGTTTGATTTTTTTCAGCCATTTTATTCATGTTTATTTCAGTTTTAATGTGGGTTTCCAAAGAAGAAGAAGAAGGTTTGATATGAGTATTGATGTTTTGTGTGTCCTCCTTCAAATATTCCCCTTGTGTATCTTGGGGTTGCTGATGTAGGATCCTCTATGGTTTGGGTTAGAAAAGTTGTAAGTATCCCGAAGTAAAACGCATCATACACAAAACCTACACAAGAAATAAATTAGAACACAAAATTAAATGTAAATGTAGAAGATAAAACAAACAATCATTCACAAAATTTACAAAGAAAATTATCAAAAACACACACTAAAACCAAAGCACTCCCCAGCAACGGTGCCAAAATTTGACAGCGTTGTCGTGACACATCAAATTGATTATGATTTCAAGATTGATTTATAGTCTAGGGAAGACCCTAGGTTATCTATCGAGGATAATTGATAGGTTTTTGAGTATGTATTTTTAATAAGAATTACTAAAAGAGGGGGAGGTTTTGAAAATAGATTTAAGTAAATTACTTAATTAAAGAGTTAAATAGTTGATAAATAAAGGTAGTTTATTAATAATTATGAGAGAAGAAGATCATTTCAAGTTCACTACACATCATGGATAGTTCATCATTCTGAAAAGTTAACATGGTTTTGTTTAATTATTTGGTTGAATGTTGTCAAGATCTTGAATCCCCTCTTGACTCTTCAAATGATGCTTAAAGAACCACCCCTTGGCACAACAATCATGTTGCCAATATTTGGTTATCAAACATATAATAAGAGGTCTAAAAAATAATACTTAAATCTTATGTATGTGTTAGATAAATAGGATTATTGTGTTGTCCAATTGGAACAACCCAAGATTCCCACTTGAAATCTCAACCCAATCGGTGTTGAAATAAAAAGTATTCCACTTAATTATATAAAATGTAATGTAATCAGGGGGAATCATGTCAAAAAAAATAAGTGAAATATTCAACACAAAAATTATAAAAAACCAGTATAAGAACATGTGTTGGAACTCCCTCCCATGTTTGTGTAGCTCCCTCGAAATGATCGTCCACCGTTTAGCTCGCCATCGAGAGGAGGAGGAGGCTTCGGTGGAACTCCCTCTTCATCCCTGATTACCCTATGAGGATAGGGGCCTACAGAACACTTTCGATGATTATAGGACTTATTTGGGTCTCCAAAATATCAGAGCTTTGCCTCCTGGCCGAAATTACAAATGGGGAGCCCAAGGTTCCATTTTATAGGAAAATGGGAAGGTGGTTTTGGCACATAGATTTCTTAAAACCAATTGTCACATTAGTTTAGACCTCCAGACAACCCTATCTAGATTTGGAGAAAATAAAAAGTTTGTATCCCCACCTCTTGGATATCTCCATTTAAATTTTTTCACAATTTGTACTCCTACAGCCCGAGATATGGACAGATCATAGCACACCACTTTTGACTTCATGCAGATGCGGTGTGATGTACAGATCAGGTCGGTTGGGCAGAAATATGGCCGAATGAGTCTTGGATTTCTTCATATGAAATGTATCCCTATGCATTTTGGACCATTCCACAAAATTTTATACTGTTTGGATGCACGGTTCAAGATAAGTATGTGGATGAGTCCACTGGTGTGCATGGATCTTGCGCAATTTGGACCATTTTTCTTGGACATCATCATGGGCCCTCCAAATCCCCTCCTCCTGTAATGGAATCATAAAAAAATGTAACATTTCCCCTTTTAATAGTGATAAACACAAAATAAATGATTCAAACATGGGATGAAACTTGTCATTATTTTTATAATTTTCAATATAAAACAAATTTAGCACAGTGGTGTAAAGGTGAAAATTACACAGTGAATCATGGTACGATCATGTATCTAATTAAGGATTATGATTTTGCAGTCCATTACCATATTAGGAAGGTGAAAAAAATTTAATACTATCAAAGTAAAAAGGATCTCACAACCCTATCCATGATGATGATTGAAAGGGATCCAATATTTTTGAATATTTAAAGGATAGATATGGGAATAATAAAAGGATGTTCATAAAAACTTTATCAAATAACTACTAAAACATCCATTATTGAGAGGATCATGGTGGACCAAAAAGATAATGAGGTTCTATAGAAAAATTAAGTTAATATTCTGGAGTTGAACTTTACTAAATATGGATTTATAAGGTTTGGAACATTGATATGTACCCCATCAAATCTAGAACTAAAAAGGGAACTTCTATATGATGGGAATAGATCATCCTTATCTATTTATCTGGGAAGTTCTAAAATGTATAGATATTTGAAGAAAAACTTTTGGTGGGATAATATGAAGAGGGAGATTTTGTATTTTTTATCTCGATGCTTGGTATTCAAACAATTCAAAGTAGAATTATATATTTTTAAGGGTATGATTAAACCATTACCCATACCAGTATGGAAATGGGAAAAATAACCACGTGTTTATTTGTAGGACTCCCCAGGACCCCTAAAGTCAATAACATCATCTAGGTGGTAGTCGATTGCCTTACCAAGTCAGAACATTTCATTTCTATAAAGGAGGATTTATCCCTCAACCTACTCACCAAGATATACATAATAAAAGTGGAAATATTGAATGGATTTCCACCCTCCATTGTATTTGATCAAGATACAAGGTATACCTCAAGGTTTTTGGGAATCCTTCAATAATATTTGGATATGGAGTTGAGTTTCAGTATATCTTATCACCCTTTGATGGATGGTCAGTATGAGAGGACCATTCAAACTTTAGAGGATATTATGATATCATGTTCAATGGATTTAAAATGATATTGGGATCAGAACCTTACCCTATTGGATTTCTCATATAACAATATTTTACATTCTAAGATTTAAATAGAACCTTATGAGGATCTATATGGGAAGAGGTTTCAGAATCAAACATACTAGGATGAAGTTGGAGAGAAAAAACTAATGGGGCCTGATCTTATGTAAGAGATGATAGAGAAGTTTAAAAAAAATTGTGTCATGTTAAATATGCACAAATTCAACACAACATCTATAAATCCAATAATTTATGATACTTTAAGTTTGAGGTTAGATATAAAGTGTCCTTTTGTATATCATTGAGGAAGAAATTCATAAGGTCCAAGATAAATTAGTCCTTTTGAGAACCTTGAACACATAATATTGGTGGCCTATTAAATAACACTCCCACCTACCCTATCTCAAGTACATGATGTGTTCCATGTATCCTTCTTGAATAAGTACATATCTGACCCCTCACATGTACTAAATCCATAGGTGATACCATTGGAAAATGATATTTCATAAGAGGAGAAGTCAATAAAGATCATAGAATATAGAGACAAAGTTCTATGAAACAAGAAAACTCACTTGGTAAAAGTGTTTTAGTGGAACCATAAGTTTGAGGAAGATACATATGAACTAGAAGAAGTTATCAAATAGAATTTCCCTTATCTATTTTAGTCTATGAAATTAAAATTTCAAGGGTGAAATTTATGAATGGGTGATAATTTATTGACTAGAACTTTTATTAATGAAATTAATTTTTTAAATGAGTAGATTAATTATTAAGAAATGAATTTATAGAAAAAAACATGTAGTAATTTGGTTATTTTGGACCATTTTATAGTCTTTCATATTAAAAATACCATTAAGAATTGTAACAATTGATAATACATTCATTGTACAGTGACTATTAAGATTGGTATATTAATGGTTATTATAAATTCCAATTTTTTAGTCCTAAGTTGTGTTTTGGTTTTATGTTTTTTCAATAGATGATGTATGTTTGAATTTTAGAAAATAATAATTTTTGGGTTTTCAGAATCAGACTATCGGTATGAGAATAGGACTCAATCAATCAATGTGATTCATTGAATACGATCCATTGGATTGGGATTTTTATAGATAGTCATAAGTTGTTATAAATCGTATTAGGTCTAAAATAAAAATGGGGATCATAATGAGAAGGTAATCTAGATTTTGAATGGATCTGATGAAAATATGATGATGATTTTATATTTTTTATTTCATAAAATTCATAAGTTATCTAGAAAACTTATGATGTTATCCTTATAAAGGAAAGAGGGATTATTGGTGCTATTAATCATATTGTTGCTTGGTTTCCTTGTAATCAGCATCTGGATTGTTTATGGCCTTGGTATTTTAGGACCATTGGGGCATGGTTTTTGTATTTAAGTCCTTGATGTCCTGTTGGGATCCCCCTCAGCCCTTAAAATGGGGTTTATGATAATAAAAAATTAATTTTCAGTCGTATTGTGTCTTGGTTGGAAAAAAATAATTTTATATAAGTCTAGGAAGTTAAAATACTTCCCAATGTAATTCAGATGAAGTTGAAGTCGGTCTTAAACATTCTCAAAGTCGTGAAGAAGTCATGATACAAGATGGAGTTTTTTGAAGAGATTATAATATGATATAATGTATTTTGTCTTCGGCTCATCTGTGTGAGGAACACTAGACATAGAAGTATGAAGATCATCAGTATGAGGAATATTGAACTATTTTTCAATTGGGTTAAGAAAAAAAGAATTAATACATTTTTATCTTACAATTTGGTCAAGATAAAAAGAAAAAATATATTGATTTTTTTAAAGAATAAGTGAATACTTTTCATACTAATGCTGATAATGCTCATTGGAGTGAAGAAGAGACTGATCCATTAGATTAATTCTGACGCCAATAAATTCATCGGATACTAAAATTCATTGGATGCAGGATAATCGGTCTAAGGAATTGAATAAAATGAGAAATAATTTAAAGATATTTAATAATGGTTTTCAATTTATTTCATTTAATATTTGGTACATAGAATCTATGTGATAAAACTTTCAGTGTTTATAAGAGGTCATCATAATGGTTCATCTTTAGTTTTGAATACTTTTTATCGTATTAAAGAATCACACTGAAGAAATATTTGTGGACTTGAAAAAGTATGATTTTTGGAGAAGATTTAAGAATATCCTAAAAGTATTAATGAATAGTTATTGATTTCAAAGTTAATGACTTAAATGAATGAGAAATTAGGGATTAAAAATTTTGTTGAGCGGGAAGTGAAATTTCTTTTCCTGCCTTTTTTATTATGGTGTTCCTATAAAATAAGATCATATGACATTTGTATGATGTGGGAAACTTTATTTGTTAGTATTCACCAAGATCTATGAAATTTATTTTTTTCGGTATTGAGTTTCCAACCAAACATTACTTTTCATGTTGAAGTTGAGGAAGTTCCATGGAAATGAGATCAATCAGAGTGAGGTTTAATCTGATCATTGAAGAAAGTTCCAATGGATGAATGCTTCATCGGAGCAAGTCCATCTGAGTGATCCCATTAGAGTGACATGAATGGGAGCAAGGTTTATCATACCTAGTTCCATTTTTTAGAGGAATTTTGAGTTTTTTATTGAGTTCCTACTCAATTAAAGAAGGGAGAGAAGGAGAAGAATCATACAAAGGTTACTGGACTAAGGCATATCATACTGACTATTTCTAAGGAATATTTATAGACTAATTTTCTAGAAGAATTTTCAAGACCAACAAGTTCCTTATATAATTTTTTATGTTCTTGAATATTACATGTATTTAAAGTTTGATTCATATTAATTGTATAGGAAATAAATACTTTATGTAGTGGATCAGAAAAGAAGAATAAAAGTGAAGCTTTTAACTGCATATACTTATCGATTGCTGAAAAGGATAGTCTTATTGGGGTGTATAAACAGATGTGGGGAAGTGGATACTGAAAAGGATAGTTGGGGGTATAACCAACTATAGTAGGAAATATTCTACTGCAATTGTAAAAAAATTTACTTCTTGTGCATTTTTATTCTAGAAATAAGATGGTGAAAGAATCCATGTTGGTGGGACTATCCAACCTGAAAAGGAGTAGGTCTTTTTATTTAATCTTATAAATATTGTTTGTTGCCTTCTATTTATTTTTTTTACATATGAAAGGTTAGGTTGAGAAGTTTTATTTTAGTATATCGTAACTTTAATAGGTTTCAAAGGTTAATAGGTTTTTACTAAATAAGTTAAGAGACATTATTATAAAAGAAAAAGGAACTAGTGATTCACCCCCCCCCCCCCACCCTCTCAATGGTAGTGATCCTTGGTAACATCAATTGGTATAAAATCCAGTTTCCCTATGAAAGATCCATCTATAAGAATGGAGAATTTGAATTTTTTGAACTATAATCAGATTCCAATTTTCAATGGTAAGAACTATAATATGTATAAGGAGATAATTTTTTCATATCTTATATCTCTTGGGTATGATGTTTTGGAAACTAATACAGATAGATTTCCTCCTCGTTTTGGTAATTCACCTCTTACTATTATTGATTAGAGAAATCTTTATAATGATGGAAGACCTAAAAAAGAATTACTCTCATTACTAACTGAAAGTGAGTTTCTTAGATTAAAGGGAGTCAGAACTTTCAAATGTATCTAGGATAAGTTGAAAACATTTATGAAGGTAATAAAAAATTGAACAAGGAAAAGTTACAACTTTGAAGTTTGAATTGTGGAGATATAAAAATGGATTAGTATGAATTTGTAGGTGACTTCTTTAAAAGGGTAAATTATATGTTTAGCATCATAAGATTTCTTGGTGAGAAAATGGAAGACTCAACCAATGTTGAAAAGATCTATAGAGTAATTCCTAATAATTTTTATTCCAAAGATTCATCTTTGGAAGATAGATATCCTAGAAATCTATCTTTCAATGATTTTATAGTACTCTTTTTACTTATGAAATGATAATAGAGAAGATTATGAAAAGTAAAGAAAATTTTGATCAATAAATAGCCTTAAAATATTTGTTAAAATGGAAAAAAAGATAAATAAGTTAAAGAAAAATCAAGTGATTCAGAAGTAGGGGAAGAAACTAAATATTCCAACACAATTTTTCCCTTCTTTCAAAGAAATACAATAAGGGAAAATAGAAAATAAATACCCTAAAATGTTGGAATTGTGAAGGGAAGGGAAGTTTTGCATAGAATTTTCCTATGAATAAAATTAAAGAGTATGATTTTAAAGAAGATGATGATAAATATAGGAAACAAAAGAAAAAGAAACATAAGGAAATATTTATTTATAAAAAGAGGAAGAAAATTTATCTAAGAAGAAGGAAGAAGGATGATTCATCACCCAGTGATGAACATGATCATCAACTCAACTTTATTTCTCAAGTCAAAAATGTAAGTGATTCATCTAGAAGTGATGATTATTATGATGAGATGATATAAATGGAATGGATTATAAAAATGAATTCGGAGAATTAACTTGAACAAAATACTCAACTCAAGAAAGAAATAATGAATTTTTTCGGACCAAGTTTTCTATTGATGGTGTTGTCTTTTTTTTTCAAAGCAGATAAATCAATTCACTTTGTAAAGGGTCATGTAAACTATGATTATGCTTTTCTAATTTGTATTTTACAAATATCATAAGTTTGGAGAACTTGTGATTCAAGCCTTATGAAGGAAGGGGGAATAAAGAAGATTTTTTGGAAAAGGAAAGAAAATGGCATGTAAGTTAAAGAGTGGCACGCAAGCAGGAAGTGGAACGCAATTATAAGTGGAATGGAAGTGTATGTTGCACACAAGTAATATTTCAAAATCATCACATCAAAATATGACAAAGGAAAGAAAGTGGCGTGCATTTTTAAAGTGTTGTGTGCAAGTAGGAAGTGGCGAACAAGTATAAGTGGTGTGCAAGTAGGAATGGCATGAAAGTGTATGTGGTGTGAAAGTCACGAAGTGAAATGCAATTCATAGAGTGGCATGTAAGATGAGTTTCATGCCTCACGCATAGGGTCACCAAAATTCCTATAAATAGATGTCTAACCTCTTCATTTTTGAGATTCTTAACACTTAAGATAAAATTTGAGCTCTACTCGCATAAGTAGTAGAAAGTTTCATGCAAGCTTAAGTTTTGCGCAATTTGTGTGTTATACACAAGAGTGGCGTGTAAGCAGAAGTGTCATGAAAGTTGTATGTTGTGCGCAAGCAGGAAGTTGTGTGTAAAAGGTGTGTTCTGTATAAGCCATAAGTGGTGTGAAAATTGTGATTTGTTAACAATATTGGCATTAAAGTAGTTAGTGGCACGCAAGTAGGGAGACGTGCAAGTAGGGAGGCGTGCAAGTAGGGAGTGATGTGCATGTTGTTTTCACCAGGAGGTTCTTACCAACTTCTGGGTAGGAAAGTGAAGAATTGTTTTGAAATATTTTATTTGTGGAAGTTTTCCAAGAATCATAAAAACATTACATTACCCTATTTGTGCTAAGAGGTAGCATACACACTATTGAATTGTTTTCAAAGTGCTACATGAGTGTATGGGCATATCATACTCATTGTATTCCACAGCAAAGGATTGTTTTCTAGGGGATTGTGTGGTACTAGATTGTTTCTGTACCATACTAAGGACGTATCTAATATTTTTTATTAGTGAACCTTATAAAATTTGTTTTCATGTGGTTGTATGGATTCATCAGGGAAGGAACTATTTAACAGGAGGTGAAGGTTGTTTCAAAAAGAAGGAAACATAAAAAGAAAAAGGAAATCATTGATTCACCCCATTCCCCTCTCAATGATACTTGGATTCTGACTGGGAACTTCAATTGGTATCGGAGAGATAGGTTCCCTTCATTTGTTCTTTGCATAAGTTGTGATGGAGAATCTGAGCTATGTGAATAGTAAAAGGATTAAGATATTTGATGGAAATAACTATCATACATGGAAAGATATAATGATGCATTATCTTATGTTTCTTGGGTATGAAGTTCTTGAAACTACAACTAATGGATTTCCTCTTATTGATGACAAGGTTCCTTTTACACCTGCCTATAAGAAGAATCTTGAGAATGATGGAAGAGATGAAAATGAATTACTCTCATCTCTTTCCAAGAGTGATTTTTTAATAGTGAAAGGTCTTGCTACAGCTAAAGGCATCTGGGATAAGTTATGAAGGAAATACAAAAGTGAAGAAGGAAAAACTAAAAATCTGGAGGCTGAAGTATGAAGACCTGAAAATGGGAAAATCTAAATCTATTGGGGACTTCTTTACTATGGTAAATTACATTTTTAGTACAATCATATGTCTTGGTGAAAATTTGTAGGATTCTATAGTTGTTGAAAAGATCTTGAGAATTCTTCCTGATATGTTTGATGTTAAAGTTTCTTTATTAGAAGACATATACCCTGAAACATTATCTCTAGATAATTTTCATAGCACTCTCATTACTTATTAAATGAGAAGTGAGAAAACTATTAAGAGAAAAACAAAAGCTGATAGATAAATATCATTCAAGGATGAAAATAGAGAGAAGTCAAAGAAGATTCTTATTGAAGATGAAGCTGGTGAATCCGATTTTGAATATGAGGTATGTAAAAATTTTGATGAAATTTTATCCTTTTTTTTTAAGAATGTGAAATGAGGTATAGGGAAATACAGGGGGAAACTTTCCTTGAAATGTTTTTAATGTGGATCCATTGGTAACTTTGTAGCTAACTATCCTAAAAAGAAGAAAGAATAAGATAGTGGTGATGGTGATAGAAGGCCAAGAAGGTCATGGAAGAAAAAATCTAACAAAGATAAGTATTTTTCAAAGGGTAAGGATAAAAAGTTATCCAATCAAAAAAATAATTTTTTTTATCTAAATATGAAGAATAATAAGATAGTGAAACTGAATCCTAGAAATTGTTTGCTGAGAAATATAGAGAGAATACCATTATTGTAGTAGTGAATAGTGAATATTATGAGAGTAGTAGTTCTAGAAAGAAGAAACCCATCTTGAATATCATCTGAAAGAAGAGTTGAAAGAATGTTTGAGGAAGATTATAAGGCTTGAGAAGGAAAACAAGAAGTTGATAAATGAAAATTCCATAATAAAAAATCAAGATGGTTTTCATGACGAGAAAGTCAATATGGAAAAGGAGATTGATGATCTGAAGAATTCTCTTGAGAATGTAAATAATTGTAATGATCATCTTGAAGTAAAGATGAAGTAAAAATAAGAAGAGTTGGATCTTGTACAATAGAAACTTTCTAAATTTGAAGAAAGTAATATCATTTTCAAACAATCTATATTAGGATTTGTTGAAAGTTCTAGTAAGAAGGATTAAAAAAAGTAACCTTCAAAGGTTGAGAAGAAAGATGGAACTGGTTCTAATAAGAACAAATTTGGAAAGGCTATGTATGTGGCCAATGTTAGCAATGCAAAAAAAAATCAAAAGTATATAAAAATATTGATTCTTTGAATATTTCTACTACTTCTGGTTCTGATAATTCTGAATAGAAATATAAGCTGAAGAAGAAAGTTATGATTGAAAATAGGAAGGTTAATGGTCAACAGAGTTCTATTAAGAAGAGTGTTGAGAAACATGTTCATAACTCCAGTCAATATGGAAGTTTTAGTGGAAAATATTCATTCTATATATATTGTTGGTATTTTTGTGGATTCAAACACATAATAAATATGTCTTGGTTCAACCAGAAATATTATTACTATTCCACAAGTTATGGAAGACAACGTCTGAGGGGGAGATAATCCTCTCAAAAGAAGTATGAGAAGAAAGTTCAGAATAAATCTGATAAGGCTGGTGTGAAAGTTAAAAATAGGTTTCAACCATTGGAAACTATTTATTAAAGATGTGAATATCCTAGACATCTTGATAAGTTATTTCTTGTTTTGTTTCTAGCATAACAAAAGGTTCTTAACAAATCTCAGAAGTTGGAGGTGAATAATTAAAAGGAAGAACAAAAGGCTCTTGTTGTCAAAACTGGTTTAAAATATACAAAAGGTGAACATCCATGGATTCTTGATAGTGGGTGTTCTTTTTATATGGTAGGAGACTTAAAGTTTCTGAATAATGTGAAAGACTTAAAAGAAGAAATAGTGACATTTGGAAATGATGAATCTCTGAGGACCAAAGGTATTGGATCATCCATCACCAGGAAAGAAAAAATGAAATCGAAGAAAACATTATATGTTAATGGGATGAAAAAATATATACTGAGTGTTTCATAACTCTGTGATGAGGGAAACAAAGTTATCTTCAGAAAAAAAGATGGGTTTTTTGTGAAAAGTGAAAATGATGGAAAGGTAGTTATAAGAGGCCAACATACAAAAGGGAACTTGTTTCCAGTTGGTGAAGTACAGAACTCTTCTTACATGGGAATGGTGGATGAAAATCATTTATGGAATAAAAGGCTGAGATATATGTGTCATAGAATCATGTTCAAGTTATCAATGAAAGACAACATATAATATATGTCGTATTTATCAAGAAGAATAGATTAGTGTTGCACTATTTGTGAAAAAGGGAATATTACAAACTTTGTGTATAAGAGAGTTGACATTAGTTCAAAACAACCATTGGGACTTATACATTCTAATATCTATGTACTAATGAGAAATAAATCAAAAAATGGAGATAATTACTTCATTACTTTCATTGATGACTTTACTCACATTACTTGTGTTATGTACATGAGACATAAATCAGATGCTCTGAAGATGTTTAAGACTTTCAGGAGGAAAGAAGAGAAGGAATGTGAGTATTTAGTGAAGAAGTTGAGAACTGATAATGGTGTAGATTATAAGAATGAAGTGTTCGAAAGTTATCTTGAGAATCATAGAATTCGACATGAGTTCAGTTCACCATACACACCTCAAAAAAATGGGATTGTTGAAAGAAAGAATAGAAGTCTGGTGGAAATGGGGAGAACCATTTTACTTGAACATAGTCTTTATAATTATTATTGGAGGAAATCCATGAGAACTACTATGTATATTCAAAACTAATATTCCTATAGGCTAAATTTAGATATTAATCCATATGAAATAATCTATGGAAAAACTCCAAGTCTATAATACTTAAGAGTTTTGGGGAGTCCGTGCATTATAAAAAGGAAAGGTGGAAACCTTGGAAATTTTGAGAAAAGAGGAGATGATGGAATTTTTCTTGGCTATGCTCTATAAGGAAGAGGATATAGATGTTTCAAAAAAGAAATATGGAGAATTAATGATTATTATTATGTGAAAGTTGTTGAAAATATTGAGAAATAAAAGTAGGCTTGTGATGATTTGGAAGATGAGAAGGATAAATAAAGTTTTGTTAAAAATTCTGACGATGTTGCAGACAGTGGAAATCCTTCTCAAGAAGAAGAAACAGACTTAGCAATTTCAAGTGATGAGGAAGAAGTTCCAAAATCTCATCCTAGGCTAATGAAGAAAGTGAAATATCATAACATTATTAGTGATCAACATTATAAGGTTCAAATAATAATAACGTCAAAGGTTTTGACACACACTTTTTTTATTCAAAAGTCAAGCCGAATGATGTGAATGAAGCTTTTGAGCATCCAGAATGGGTTCAGGATATGAATGAAGAGCTTGACCAGATAGAAAATAATGATACTTGGGAATGTGTACCCAAGATGTACAATAAGAAAATTATTGAGACAAAGTGGATTTTTTGGAACAAGCTGAATGAATAAGGTGCAGTGATAAGAAACAAATCAAGATTGGTTTAAAAAGGGTATTCAAAAATTAAAGGCATTGATTTTGATGAAACCTTTGCTCCGGTGGTAAGGTTATAAACAACCAAAATCTTTCTTGATATTGTTACAAAAAAAGGTTAAAAAATATTTCAAATGGATGTAAAATCTGAATTCTTGAATGGTGATATTAAAAAGGAAGTTTAAATTGATCAACCTTGTGGATTTGTTATTGGGAAGGATGAAAGTTATGTGTGCAGGTTGAAGAAGGATTTGTATGGGCTAAAACAGGATCTAAGGGAATGTTATTCTAAATTTGATACTTTCTTGAGAAAGATTAATTTCAATAATGGTAGATTTGACAACAACATTTACATCAAGGAATGTCCGGAGTTTTCTCTCTTAGTAATTGTTTATGTTGATGACATTATCTTTGCTGGAAATGATAAAAGATCTTGTGAAAGATTTGTTGAGGAGATGAAGAAGTCATTTGAGATGTTCACACTGGGATAAATGAAATACTTTCTTCTGTTACAAATTTTACAGAATAGGAACCACATTTTTTATTCTCAAGAAAATTATGCTAAGGAACTTCTGAAGAAGTTTGGTATGGAAAATTCAAAACCAGTTTCCACACCAATTTTAGTGGGAACCAAGTTGTCTAAAGATGGATAAGGCAAGGAAGTTGATCAAAAAGAGTTTCTAAAGATAATTGGAAGTCTATTATATTTGACTACATCAAGAACTGACATCATCTATGTTGTTACATTATGTGAGAGATTTCAGAGTGCTCCTAAAGAATCACATTTAATTTTCTGGGCAAAAATCCCTCAAGGTAACATTGCATCATTTTTGGGTTGATTGTGTTTGCTGGAAAAGTAGGTCTCCATGGTGAATTGTCAAGTTTCAAAGATGTTGTTTACAATCCATGTTGAGAAAGAACCATGACAAAGGAATAGACGATCTGGAGGTGGTATAAAAGAACAAATACAAGGTGGTGTCATTTTCTAGTGTTCGCCAAATTTTTGGGGTCCAAAATTTGGAGTTTGGTGAGCATCGAGAAATATGGATTTCCTTGAAGATCTCATCAAATTATGGATAAGGCATGAGTTTTGTGAATATAGGCTTCATGGATTAGATTTTGTGAAGACCAGAATAATTTTGATGGTGATGCTTCGCAATTACGCCAAGCATCACGAACGGCAGAGTTAAAGAGCATTTTGGAGGAAAGGGGAATTGTTAGTGGAGCTTCGTAGTGAAGGTACGAAGTAATTAACGGGATTCTTCGTGACTAAAACAAGCTCTAGGGTCGAAAAAATTCCATGGTGCTTTGCGATTTTGAGATAATTTCAGCAGGAACTTCGGAGCTTCACAATTTGTGATGATGTGGCGTTCACTTCGTGCGGATGGTTCGAGAGTCGGTATAATCACCTATAAATAGACCTCGACCCCCTTGTGAGAACAAGAGATATTTTTCGAATAAAATTATTTCCTCTCGGCTAGCGAAGGTGGTTCGTGAAGGCAGTGTTCTTTGCGAAAGAAGAGCTCCGCGGCGGCTAATCTAGCTCCATGAAAGTTGCGAGCTCTGTGTTGGCTCAGTGAGCTTCACGAGGGAAGTCACTATGTGATGACTTGATCTTCATGAGATTGCTTCTCAAGAGTTCTTCGTGAAATGGAAGGATCTTCGCAAAGGCATGTTTGAGCTTCGGGAAATTGGTAGCCTCGCGAAGTAGGGTGATTTGCGAAGGTATTTCCAAAGGAATTGCCCAGTGTTCCGTGGAAAAGGGGTATTCATCAGTGGATGAAATTTGGACTTCAATAGAGCATCTATCAATAGTTGAGGATGTAAGTATTTATTCTAATGAAGAGACCTACAGGTCTATAAACTGTGAGTGGATCCCTTCCAATTGCAGTGAGAAAAAGAAGAGAAATAAGGTTATCCTTTCTACCGGCAGTGAGTCAGAGAGAGGGGAACAGGGAGTGACCCTTGGGAAGGCAGTGAGCTGACCCTGAACATTGTAATGGCGGTAATCTTGGGCATAAAAGTGATATAGCCCAAACATTATTGGAAGTGTGCTTTAGTGGATTTGGTACAGTGGCATATTATCATTTTATGCTCCTTGGATGTATCCCAATGAGGGTGAACCAAGTAAAAATATTTGTGTTTGTCTGGTTTCTTCCTTACATTGCATCTAAAGCATCACCATAAAATAAAGATAAAAATGATTGATCAACATAAACACACAATAGAAAACAAAGTAACCCTAATAATAAAGAGGTCAAGATCCAGTGGGGCTGGAAGAATTTTGAAAATGAATATCCATACCCGTATTCACCCCCCCCCCCTCTTAGGTTATGTAGGTCCCTTTTCTTCCTAACAATTGGTATCATATCATAGGTTTCTTTTATCAGAATTTTTTGCTCTGATGTGGTTTAGTCGATTGCTCAGGTTAAATATTCAGTCTACTCTTATCTTGGTGTGTCATGGAAAAGGGAAATACATCAAAGAAGAATCATAATTCATGTGATATTCCTCAGTGTGGAAGTGTTTATCGAAAAAGTGTGATTCAACTAAAATAATCAAACAGCTTACTGAAGGAAGTCCTGGATGAATCTGATAGGGAAAATATTGATTCACTCAATCATGATACACGAATGAATGAAGTACTTGAACATAAAAGTGATACCGAAACAACTAATAATGAAGAAGTTTCAAGAATGAGTCCACCAGTAGATGTTGTCAACATGAAAAAGAAATTAGTTTAGAAATTGGATGAAGAAGTTAAATCTAAAGATATCTGAATCCAAGTATTGGAAATTTAGGTCAACAAGCTAAGAGACTTAAATCAAAGGCTTATTGATGTGGCTACTGACCTAAGGGAGAAGAATGATTCTCAAGGTGAAGAACTAAAAAAGATGGCTAGAATGAAAGAAAAACAAAAGGCTGATTATTATGAAGAATATCAAAAGTTAGACAATGTTCAGAATCTGAAAGCCAAAAATGATGATCTAGCTACATAGTTGTCTAAAAAAGTTCAGAAGAATCAAAGGCTACAAAAAGAGAATGTATCTGTCTCTGAATATGTTTCTCAAGAAAAATTGAAAGAAAAGGAGGAAAGTGACATGGTAGAAAATCTCACATGAGAACTGGAAGATGAGACGAGTTGTGGGAAGAATCTCAGAAGAGAACTCAATTCCCAACCTAAATCAAGGGATATGAACATTCAAAAGTTGGAAGAAGATCTAGAATCAGTGAAGAAGGAAGTGAAGAAATCCAATGCTAGAGGAAAGCCTAAATTTAAGGATGACTTTCACTTACTATTTGATTATCCTTAGGTAGGAGATGATGAAATGAAAATCAAATTTTCTATTTCTAAAAAGAGACAAGAAAAAAAATTCTCATCTTAAAGGCCATAAAGTTTGGGAAAACTGGTATTGGATTTGATGAATTCTGTCTCGTTCATGACAGAAAGAGATCTGTGAATAGTTCCATAAGTTGAGGAAATCATGTAGGTGTTGGAGACAGGCCTAAGAGGACAGTTACAAGAAGTAGTGATGACATGTTCTATTTCTGCGGGATTCATGGACACACGTCAAGCTTTTTTTCAGAGGCTCAAGAATACATTTCGGGCTGTGAAAATAGAAACTTTACTAAATATAAGAACAAAAGGAAGTGTTGTGAGAAATCAAAAAGAAGAGTCTCTCGAAGGAAAGAATTTATTAGATTCTATTACTATAGAAGAATGGGACACACCATGAGTATGTGTCAGGAAGCTCGGGAGCTCAATGTCAGAGGAAGAACTCAAGCTGTATCAACATCTCGACAGAGAAATGTTGAAATGAGGTATGCCTTTGATGGAAAATGTTTTATATGTTATAATTATGTGCATTTGGCAAGACATTGCAGCAAGAAGAAAGCAGAAATGGAAAAGGAACTTGAGAGGAGATTCATGACTCCAATGGTGTATAATGATAAATCCTACACTAGAAGAGAATGTGGTAGATTGAAAAATAGGTTTACTACCTCAGGGTAATCACAAGGAGATAAACTAAAGGTGTATCAATCACCTTCTCTATTACACTCACAAAAACCCTTGTGGAGAGAATGTGAAAAAACCTGGAATATTAAGGGGATATCTACTCCAACAATGAGAAAGAATAATGCACGTTCAGTGGAGAATTCACCACCAGTGAAAAATAGTGTGGTGACTCAGATATCTGATAAAATAAAGATGAACAAAGAATGCATTGAAAAATATGCATGTCATGTTCCTCAGTGAGATGTGGAGAAAAGAGAAGGACCCCTTCAATGGTGGAAGAAGAAAGTGAAGATGACAAGTAGAGAGATTCCTAACTAGATAAGGAATCAAGGGAAATGGAATTTTGGTGGAACATCAAAGAAGAAAATGTGTACTAGTGGGTTTAAACCCTAAATGATGAGAAAGGTCAGGCCTGTGGAATCTACATATCAGAGAAATAATCAACATGTGGGTAATGAATGCTTAGTCATATGGCTAGAGTAGTTAAAGTTGTATAGGCAGCTAGAAGAATAAAGGAATGAGTTTCATGCTTTGCAAGAAAAAATCAAAGGGTTGAATCATCAAGATCAACCACAATCCTCTTCTTGATGAGACTAGAAGTGCCCATCTCCCTATGTTTATAAATTCTATTAACTGATGATTTATGTGTTTCAAGTTTTAGGGAGATATGATCCAAGGGTAAGTGGCATCTAAAGATGCACAATGGAAAAGTGATATGATTTAGAGTTCCAATTGACTCAAATCAGATGGAGAAGAATTGTTATGAGTCTAATTAGTGGTCCTAACCAAAGTATGAGTTTCATATCATAAGAAGAAAGCTCTATATCCTAATCAGATGCATGATCTCAATGGGATATGAAGGATGAATGTTTATGTTCATGAAGAATGATTGGGGGGAAATCATCAACACATAGTTGCAAGATAATTTCAATGGTGTTTCAACATGAATCTAAGAAAAGAAGTTGAAGAAATGATAGCATTGAACAATGACCTAGTGAAAAGTTTTTTGTTGAGAGAGATGAAGTGGTAAGAGACCCAGGGGGAGTAGAAGTGGAAAATGATAATTCATAAGTATACACTGATAATGACCATGAGGAAGGAAAATCTATACCTGCATGAAACTCGAAGAGATGAACTAAAAATGACTTGAAATATATAACTGGTAATCAAACAATGTCAGTGCAGACATGGAAGATGAGGACTCTATAGAAAGCATGATACTTATCACAGGTAGAGCCTAAATTCTTTGAAGAAGGAAATCATGATGAAATTTGGGTTCAAGCTATGTGAAGAGCTTGACCAAGTTGATATGAATCAAACATGGGAGATTGTTTTGAGGAAAATAGAAAAAAAATCATTGGGGATAAGTGGTCCTATCGCAACAAGATGAATGAAGATGGCACAGAGATTTGAAACAAATAACAACTAGTGTGCAAGAGATATTCCCAGATATAGGGAATAGATGTTGATGAGACATTTGTACTGATTGCAGGGATTGAGACAATCAGATTATTTCTAGCCATTATAGTGAAATGGAAGTTCAGAGTGTTCCAGATGCATGTCAAGTCCACATTTTTTAATAGGGTTTTGGAAGAAGAATTGAATATTGAGAAGCTATAAGAGCATGGTATTCAATGTTGGATCAATATTTGAAGAAGTTAAATTTCTAATGAAGTATAGTGAAGGTGGTTTCAGAAATATGAAAAGAAGGTTCTGATGAGATTTGTAATTGAAAATTCCAAGGATATGAAGACTTTGGTTGCAACCCGGATGAAATTATCAAAAGATGAAAATGTAAAGGTTGTTAATAATATATAATCCAAGAAAATCATTGGAAGTTTTCTATACTTGACTGCTACAAGGCCTGATATTGTATTCGCCACATGCCAAGCAGCGAGATATCAGAATAATACCAAGGAAATACACATGCTTGCAATGAAAATAATATTTTGTTATATCAAGGTAACAGTCGATTTCGACTTGATATATAGTGATAAATCCTAGTCAGAGTTATTGGGATATACTAATGCATAATGGGCCAGTTCAGTGTATGACAAGAAATCAACGTCAGGAGGTGCTTTTTATCTTAGTGGACTATGTATTGCTTGGCTAAGAAAGAATCAAGATTGCATTTCACTAAGCACCGCATAAGCTGAGTATATTGTGGCCACTCAATCATGCACACTGTTATTGTGGATTAAGCAACAGCTTGATGATATGGGAGTTGAAGTGATGTCTCCGATCGGAATCCATTGCGATAACTCAAGTTCTATCAATCTCTTCTAAAATCCAGTCCATCACTCAAGAAAAAAGCACATTGAGATAAAGTATCATTTTATCAAAGAGAAGGTTGAGCAGGGAATCATGAAGTTGGAGTATGTGCCTACCGAGTTACAGGTTGCATACATTTTGACAAAGGCCTTACCCAAGGAATCTTTTGAGAGGCATCGATTGTCTCTAGGAGTTCAATCAACTCCCATCACTTAAAAGAGTGTGACTGTGGGAACCCCCTCTCCCTGAGGTATTGCATTTTTTTCTCTAATGCGCTAATCTGTGTTCTTTCTGATGTTGCAGACCGCAAAGGGGTGACCTTTGGGTTTATTGACAAAGAGGGAGAAATAGTGAATCCTCAAGGGAGAGAAACTGTGGCTAAGGGATAAAATGTCTTAGTAAAAGACACGGGGGGAAGCTGACAGGTAGAGCAGCGAGATAGGGGGAGAGCAATGAGATAGGGGGAGCATTTTAAAAGACACGGGGAGAAGCTGACAGGTGGAGCAGTGAGATAGGGGGAGATAAATGAGATAGGGGGAGCGTTTTAAATCTCACAAAATGAGATGGGGGTCGTTTTAAATATGACGATGCTAAAAGTGATTGATCAAAGATTAGATATCATGATAGCTAAAGATCATGATAAAATTAGAACAGTGATGTTGGAAAGGTGTGAGAAGGTTTCCAGCTATCACCAATTGGTATCAATGTGGTGTTAACAATTGGAATCAGTTTGAAAATTGGTGTCAATTTTGTGTCAACAGTTGGCGGCATAAATGAAGTGATTCATTGATGATCTTTTCTTTTATTCTTGTTTCTCACGATGAGTATTTCTCATCTAGGCTTAGAGTATGTGGTGAGTGAGTCTCTGGTCGCTATCTAACTCGCAAGAGGCGAAGGATGGTTAATGATGTAAGGAGACTCAATGAGGTATCAAAGTGCAGAAAATCATTCTGAGAAGAGTTGTCAACAAACCCAAAGGGGGAAATTGTTGGGAAAAAATCCCTTAAGGTAACATTGCATCATTTTTGGGTTGATTATGTTTGTTGAAAAATTAGGTCTCTATGGTGAATTGTCAAGTTTCAGAGATGTTTTTGAAAATCCATGTTAACAAAGAACCATGATAAATGAATGGATGATCTAGAGGCCGTATAAAAGAATAGATACACGGTGGTGTTGTTTTCTAGTGTTTGCCAAATTTTTGGGGTCCAAAATTTGGAGTTTTGTGAGCATCGTAAAATATGTATTTCCTTGAAGATCTCATCAAATTATGGCTAAGTCATGAGTTTCGCGAATATAGGATTCATGGATTGGATATTGTGAAGACCATAAGAATTTTGATGGTGATGCTTCGCGATTACATCAATCTTCACGAACGGCATAGTTGAAGAGCATTATGGCAGCGAAGTGAATTGCGAGTGGATCTTCATAGAGAAGGCATGAAGGAATTGACAGGATGCTCTGTGACTACGATGAGCTCCGTGGTCAGAAAATTTCTGTGGTGCTTCGCGATTTTAAGAGAATTTAGTCAGGAACATCGGAGCTTCGCGATTTGTGATGACGTGTAATTGACTTCGTGAAAAAGGTTTGAGGGTCAGTGGAATTGCCTATAAATAGACCTCGACCCCCTCGGGAGAAGAATAGAGAGTTTTAGAAGAAAATTATTTCCTCTCGGCTCGTGAAGGTGGTTCGCGAAGGTAGTGTACTTTACGAAAGAAGAGCTGTGCGGTGGCTAATATTGCTCTGAGAAAGTTGCGAGCTCCGTGTTGGATCAGTGAGCTTCACGAGGGAATTTGCTCTACGATGAATTGAGCTTTGCGATATTTCTTCGTGATAGTGCTTCTCGAAAATGAAGAAGCTTCACGAAGGCTTGTTTGAGCTTCGTGAAATTGGGAGCCCCGCGAAGTAGGGTGCTTTGCGAAGGTACTTCCAAATAAATTTCCCAGTGTTCAGGGGAAAAGGGTTATTCATAAGTGGATGAAATTTGGACTTCAATAGAGAATATATCAATAGTTGAGGATGTATGTATTCATGCTAATGAAGAGACCTATAGGTCTATAAACTGTGAGTGGATCCCTTCCAAGTGTAGTGAGCAAAGGAAGAGGAAGAAGGTTATCTTTTCTACCAGCAATGAGCCAGAGAGAGAGGAACTAGGAGTGACCCTTGGGATAACAGTGAGCTGACCCTAAATATTGTAAAGGTAGTGAGCCTGGGAATAGAAGTGATATATCATGAACATTATTTGGAGTGAGCTTTAGTGTATTTGGTATAGCAACACATCGTCGTTGTATGCTCCTTAGATGTAGCCCAGTGAGGGTGAACCAAGTAGAAATCTATGTGTATGTCTGGTTTCTTCCCTACATTGCATTTAAAGCATCACCATCAAATAAAGATAAAAATAAGTGATCAATATAAACACACAAGAGAAAACAATGTGACTCTAATAATAAAGAGGTCAAGATCCAGTGGGGCTGGAAGAATTTTGAAAATGAATATCCAAACCCTGATTCCCCCCCCCCCTCTCAGGGTATCTAAGTACCTTTTCATCCTAACATAATTTCTGGAAAAATAATTCTCAAATATATCAATGGAAAAAAAAATTGAATCAGTTGTGATGGATCAGAAAATATTGATTTGTTCGGGTATTCATATGTTGATTGGGTAGGAAATGTTGGTGATAGAAGATCCACATCTGGTGGAGTTTTCTTTTTGGGAAAAAGTTTTGTTAGTTGGCATACAAAGAAATATAATTCAATCACTATTATCATGGCTAAATCTGAGTATGTTGTTGTCACTCAAGCTACTACCCAACTTATGTGGATGAAGACTCAGTTGGAAGATCTACTTGTTGAAGTGAAGCTACCCTTACTCTTGGTATGTGATAATCAGAGTGCAATCGATCTTACAAGCAATCTGGTACAAAATTCTCATTCAAAACACATTGACATAAAGTACCACTTCATGAAAGAGTAGTTGGATAATAATGAATAGAATCTGGAGTACGTTCCTACATCGGAACAAGTTGCTGACATATTTAAAAAACCTTTATCGAAGGAACCGTTTTCTAAATTGAGGTTGAACATGGGTGTTCAAACTTCTTATCATCAAGGTAGAGGTATATGTTTCTATCCCCTATCTTATATTACCTTTGGATAGTTTTGTAAAGGGGGATAATTTTTTTATAAATCTATCCTTATGGAAGCATTCATAAAGGGGGAGTCGTGGGTAAGCTGTGAAACTAGCATGTATGTGTGTGAACTATTCTAACTGTTTATTGGAGTGGTTATAGGAAATAATTTTTTTTTTATTCTAGGAAATTTGAAGAAATAGATAAAGTTGATAAAGAATTATGAGGTAGAAGGATACAGAAAAAAATATGTTTATGTTTTAGGGAGGGTTGAAGGCCAGGAAAGAAAATCTCAAGAGGTTTCACTAATTTTGGATACTATGGTTTTGCTATCAATAATTCTTGTTTCCTATAATTAGTTAGCTCAAATAGGCTTGGAATTTTTGATAATTAATCCATTTATTTAGATTAAAAAGTTTAGTGATTTATGAATCTTGGTTAACAACAAAATCCAAAGGGGGATATTGTTGGGACTAATTTGGCTAGAGAAGGTGTTTCCTTTTGTTGTCAAAGTAGATAAATCAATTAACTTTGTAAAAGGTCTTGGAAACTATGAAGATGATTTCTTGATTTGTATTTCACAAATATCATATGTTTGGAGAACTTTTGAAGTAATCCTTATGAAGGATAGGGGGAGTAAATAAGTGTTTTTGGAAAAGGAAAGAAAGTAGCGCTCAAGTTAAAGAGTGGCGTGTAAGTAGGAAGTGGCACACAAGTATAAGTGGTGCACAAGTGTATGTTCCATGCAAGTCATATTTTAAAATCATCACATCAAAATATGAAAAAGGAAAGAAAGTGGTGTGAAAGTTAAAGAGTGGTGCGCAAGTAATAAGTGGCGCGCAAGTATAAGTGGTGTGTAAGAAAAAATGGCGTGTAAGTGTATGTGGTGCACAAGTCATGGAGTGGCGTGCATGTCATGGAGTGGCGCGCAAGATGAGTTGCATGCCTCATGCATAGGGTCATAAAAATACATATAAATAGATGGATACCCTCCTCATTTTTTAGATGCTTGACACTTAATAGAAAATTTGGGCTCTGGTCATGAAAGTAGTAGAAAGTGGCACCCAAGATGAAGTGTCGAGAAAGTTATGTGTTATGCATAAGATTGGTGCGCAAGTAGAAGTAGTGTGAAAGTTATAAGTTGCATGGAAGAATGGAGTTGTGTGTAAGAAGTGTGTTGTGTATAATCCAAAAGTGGCACACAAATCATGAGATGTGCACAATAGTGTAGCACAATTAGTTAGTGGCATGCAAGTTGGGAGGTGCGCAAGTAGGGAGATATGCAAGAAGGGAGGCATGCAAGCAGGAAGGCATGCAAGCAGGGAGTGATGGACAAGTTGTTTTCACCTAGAGGATCTTACCAACTTCTAGGTAGGAAAGTGAAGAATTGTTTTGAGATATTTTATTTTTGAAAGTTCTTCATGAATCGCAGAAACATTGCATTACTCTATATGCGATAAGAGGTAGCACACGCACTATTGGATTGTTTTCAAAGTGCTACATGAGTTTAAGGGCATATCCTACTCTTTGTATTCCACATCATAGGATTATTTTCTAGTGGATTGTGTGGTACTGGATTGTTTCTGTACCATACCAATGATGTAGCTACTCTTGTTGAGTAGTGATCCTTGTAAATATTTTGTTCATGTGGTTGTATGCGTTCATAAGGGAAGGAACACTTTAAATAGAGGTGAAGGTTATTTCAAAAATAAGGAAATATAAAAATAAAATGGATATAATTGATTCACCCCCTTCCACTCTCAGTAATACTTGGATCCTCATTAGGAACTTCAGAATTTGTATAAATATGTTAAAGATATAACTTTTGAGAATGGTGTGCCTAAAATAAAACAGAAAAGTTATGAAGAAAACTCAACTATCAATGAGAATCTCAAAAATATAGAATCTACACTTGTTAAGGAAAGTAAACCGAACAATTTGATGAAATAAAAATCTGAAAAAATCATAGATTTTATAAAAATTAAGTTGGCTGAGAAAGAATTATAGTTTTTAGAACATAATCAATGTTTCTTACAACACAAATTTAGACAATAAGGATGAGATAAAACTTTACCAAGGTAGTTGATATTAAAGGTTAAACTTTTAAAGAAGGTGAAAAGACAGGTTTACAAAATTAGATTTGTGAGAAAACATTTTTCACCAAGAAAGATAGAAATTCTTTAGGAAATAACCCTCCTAAGAAAAGTAGTCCAAGATTTTTAAAGAAACAATAGCAAAAAACTTCTGAACAAGATTACTATTAGTCTAAAAAATCAAGATTGAGAGGTCATTGTTGGTGTTGTGGAGTTTTCAGACAGATGGCTTATTCGTGATGGCATAACATATCTCTACTAAGAAACAGGTATGAATCAATGGAGATATATAATGGGCAATGAATATCAAATGTTCCTAAAATTATGTGGAACTGAAAAATGAAACTTAGAAGATGAATAATATAAATATGTTAAGAAAGTAAAGAAAAAAACGTGATGATTCTAAAAATAAGGAGTTCTTAGTTATTTTTCAAAAACAAGTTGACATGGCTAGAAATTTAAAATAACCATAAAAATCAGCTGAAGAAAAATAAAAGAAAAATGTTTCTAAAGATGTGAGAAAAGCTGATAAAATGATTTTTTTTTGAAAATTTATAAAATATACAATAGATGTGATCAAAAAGGACATGTTACTAAAAGTTATTTTACTATCCTGCCAGAAAAAGAGGATGGAATGAAAGAGTGGTTACAAACTCTCTATAAAAAAGGCTCCAAAAGAAGAAAAGAAATTGAAATCCTTATAAGAAGAGTCTATATATGAAAAAGAAACTAGTTACAAAATCTGAGAAGGATAAATAGAAAGAATAAAATACATACAATGAAAAATACAAGAAGAATAAGAAAAAGAAAAGGTTGAGATATTACTCTCAAGATGAAATATTCTTCTAAGAAATAATTGATCTTCCTCCTTATTCTCAAAATATTTTTATTTTTACTAACTTACAGGAAATTTAAAGAGTTAAAATAAAGCAGATGATGTCAATGAGTCTTACTATTATTGAAAAATAAAGTAATGAGGTTGAAAAATATGAGGTTTTGAAAGTTGTGTTTATACACCTGAACTTTTTGATATGTTCGTTAAGATGGGTGTAGGTTACTATTATCCTAAATAAATATTTTCAAAATTTCCCTAGAAATAAGAATGTTGAAAGAAACCTGAAAATGTATTACATGAAATTCATGTTATGGAAAACATTGATAACCTTGATTATACACTATTTTTTTCTAGACTGTGTTCGCCCATGTAGACTTAGAGTTTTTTAGTTAAAGGATATTTGTTAAGAAACTTATTTGATGCTTTTTTTCTCCTTAAGAATAACTTTAAGATTTTGAGATGAATAGTTCCAACCCCTAGAAATGAGATCATCTTTCAAAAATGGTAAAAACTTGTAATGATGGACCCTTTTAAATTTATTTTCAATAAGGGGGAGATATAAGAGAAAGTGGGAGAGAAAATAAATAAGGGGTGAAAGAAAGTAATAGAAGAAGACAAAAGTGAGAAATTAAAAATAAAAAGTAGTGTCATTTTTTAAGTGGTTGAAGTGGGTATTGACAAAAACACAAAGGGGGAATTTTTATGCCTATTTTCTATTTCAGTTGTATTTTTTTCAATATATGATGCATGTTTGAAGTTGATAAATGAATAAGTTTTTGGTTTTCAGACACAGACTTTTGTAATGAGAATCAGACTCAGTCCATCAGTGTGAGTAATTGAATATAATCCATCAGATTGGGATTTTGATAGAAAGTCAGAAGCTACTAGAAATCATATTAAGTCTGAAATTAAAGTGGTGATCATAATGAGGAAGTTTTCTAGAGTCTCAATTGATATGATGAAAATCTAACGATGATTTTCTATTTATATTTCACAAAAGTCATAATTTATTTGGAAAACTTGTGATGATTTCCTTGTGAAGGAAAGGGGGAGTGCGGGTGCTACTAATCGCATTGTGTCTCAGTTGGAAAGAAAGAAGTTTATGGAAGTCTATGAAGTTATATTACTTCCCAATGTAAGTCAAATGTGCTTAAACTGATCTTAAATATTATCAAACTCATGAATAATTCATGATGCAAGCTGGATCTTATGGAAGAGAGGAGAATACAATATAAATTATTTTGGATTCTTTTCATTAGTGTCGAGAACATAGGACACAAAAGGATGAAGATCATCAGTATGAGAATCATCAAAGTGAAAATATCATAAGACTTGAATATTGATATTTCTGAAGAAAAGAAGTCATTATCAAAAATGGTCCATCAGATGTGGTATGCCACCAATCCATCATAATATATTTTTAAACTGATTCATATTGTTGGTATAATTTTTATATTAGATATAGAGTTTTATCAGAGGCAGAATAGTTTAGGAAGGTTGAATTTTATTTCAAATAGGTCAAGAAAATAAGAATTCGTACCTTGTTATCTTACAATTGGGTCAAGAGAAAAAGAAAAAAATTGATTTTTTCTCAAGAAGAAGTGAAGAATCATTGGAACGGCACTAATAACATTCATCAGAGTGAAGGTGAGACCAATCCATCAGATGAAGAATGAAATAGATAAATTCATCAGATGCTAAGCTTCATTAGATGCAGGATCATTTCTTTAAAGAATTGAAAAAAGGATAAATACTTTGAACATATTTTAGAATGGTTTTCAATGTCTTACATTTAACAGTTGGTATGGATCATCTATATAAGAAGACTTTCAGTGTTTATAAGAGGTCATTTTAATGGTTCATCTTTAGTTTTGTATATTTTTTTATTAGATGGAAGAATCAGACTGAATAAATTTCTATGAACTTGAATAAGTATGAATTTTTGAGAATATTCAAGAAGCTCCAAGAATTATTAATGAAGAGTTTAAGAAGTCAAAGTTGAAGACCTAAATGAATGAGAAATTCAAGATTGTGAATTTCATTGAGTGGGAAGTGAAATTGTTTTCCCACATTTTCCATTATAGTGTGTCTATAAAATAATAGCATGGCCCATTTTTATGATGTACGAAACATGAATTGTTAATGTGAACTAAGACCTTTGACATTTTTTTAGGTATTGATTTTCCAACCATACTTTGTTTTTTAGGTTGAAGATGAGGAATTTCCATCAGAATGAGATCAATTGGATTGAGGTTTAATATGATCATTAGAGAAAGTTCCAACTGATAAACACTCCATCATAGAATCTCTATTAGTGTGATACCATCAGAGTGACATCCATTAGAGAAATGTTCATCGGAACGAGTTCCATCAGATGGAGGAATTGTAATATTCCAATTTATTTCCTACTCAATTGAACAAGGAAGAGCAGAAGAATATTAGAACCAAGGAAAATTGGACAAAGACCATCAGGATGAGGTTACCAGACTGAGGTAGATCGAATTGACTCTTGCGGAGGAATATTTCCATACTGAGTTTCTGGAAAAAATTTGAAGACTAAAACGTTTCTTATAGAATCATCGAAGTTATTGAAGATTTTACAAAGTTCAAGTTTGATTCAGCTTACTTGTAGTGGAAGTTTAGACTTTATGAAGTAGATCAAAATAGAAGAACAAAAGTGAAGCTTGTAACTATAGATACTTACCAGTTGTTGGAAAGGATTATCTTGTTGGGGTGTATAACCAAATGTGGGGAAGTAGATACAGAATAGGATAGTTGGGGGGTATAACCAATGATATCAGGAAAGTTGCTTGTAGTATTGTAGAAATGTTCAATTCTTGTTCCTTTGTATTCTGAAAAGAAGATAGTGATAGAATCTATGATGGTGGGACTATCCAACATGGCAAGGAGTAGGTCTTCTTACCAAACCTTGTAAAAATCAGGTGTTTCCTTCTCTCTATATTTGTTGCATACAAAAGGGGAGATTGAGAAGTTTTATTTTAGTGGATCATAAATTTAACAGCTTTTAGAGGTTAAGAAATTTTTACTAAATGAGTTAAGAAACTTTCCTATAAAAGAAAAAGTAACCATTGATTCACCCACCCCCCCCCCCCTTGTGGTCTTGATACTACTTGGGAAAAACACAATTTACACAGACAGAAGAAGAAATATCCATAACCAGTAGAATCATACCCTATGAATTCCATTTATCGAAGATTTTGAGGGATTTATAATCATTGGGGTTTTCCCTTGACCAATACTAATCCAAGATTCAATAACTAAAGCATGAGTGAAACCATTTATGGGAGAATTTCAAGTTCATCATGATCATAGCCCAAACCATATTCATCAAACTACCCTTAGAATATCTCACCATCACACACCTTACACTTAGGGAATTTATTGGTGTAATGAAGGGTTATGTATCTAGACCCTAATAGTATTATTTTTTATATATTTTAAAAAATAATCTTTTATTATTACTTTATAAATATTAAATAATAATTTTGATAAAAAATAGATTTGGGTATGATGAAGCACAAATTTTATTTTTGATAAATATATAGTTTAAATAAAGACACTATTTTTTATAAATTTAATTAGTTTCTAATAAATGATATTTTAATAAAAATAATATTATTAAATAATATTTATTAAATATAAATGATAATATAACTTTACAAATTCAAATGTAATTTTCATAAGGGTCAAAGAACTGTTATTTTCAAAAAAATAATTATTTTTCAATATATAGATATTTTTAATTTAAAGTGTAAATAATAATATTTACGGAATTATTTTGATAAAATAAATATTATTTTTGAATTCAACATGTCAAAATTATCCAATGGTAAATTTTTCATAATTTTCTTATACATTTGAATTTCTGGGTAAAAATTAAATAAGGTATAATTATATGGTATGTATTATGACATAAAAAATCCCAAAAGTGATGTGATAAATACTATAAAGAGTACCCAAAACAAAAACTATTTTTTACCTTTAAAATAATTTTTTTAAGTTATTTTATTAATTTTATAAAACCCTAATAAATCCTCCAAATCCTATATTAAATTTTAAGGTTTTAAAATCAATTCTTTATAAACATGACTCACATCCACATTACCAAGGGTATTATTTTACTAAGTTTGATACTTAGTATTATAAAATAATTATATATATTCCTATTTGGTAGAAATTTTGGGGGAAACCATGGGATGGTTTTTAGTTTGGATTAATTTACCATATAGTTCAAAACCAAAGTTTTAGAAATTAATAAAGAATTATCCTCACTTTTGTTATTAAAACCCAACTAGCCTGCCATTACTCTTCAATAAAAACACATGTATCACAATTTTACTCTATTATTCCCTCTTTATATTCCTCCCAAGGTTCCCCCGATCTTTTAATAATATTATCCCAAACTTTGAGATGTTCCCTCTCAAGGTAAGTGATCATATCCTTATCTTATTTATTCAAGAACCTTATTTACATTATTCCTTTTTATTTCACATTTTTTCTTATTGGGATATGTTCTTAAACATTATGTTATTTTTTTTATGATTTCTATGTGATGATAAACTCTTTCTACTCTCATTAAACCCTTCTATTAACCATTATATACCCCCATTATACTGATGAAATTATCCTATGATTTTCCATGACAAACATTTTTTGTACTGAATACCCATCCCCATTCACACTCAAGGGTATTCATCTAGATGTAAATATACTTAATTTATTGGTTAATTCCATGTATATAACCCATAATCTTTTATAATGTGATTAAAAGTGATGAAATACGTCTTTATGTTGTATGATTTATGTGGTACACTTATGCATGTACATGTTATGAATGTGACGGTTTGGACCAGAATTATGTATCCCTCCAATGCACTACATAATGTTTTGTAAAGACCCGTAAATTTCAAGGAAATTTTTTTTCTTAATTTTCTTTGGAATTTTACAAGAACGCAGTTTCTGACGGCGCCTGATTCCGAGGCCCGGTGTGCCCGGAATCATTTTCTGAAGTTTGGCTCGAGTACGTTCAGTGAACGGACGAGCGGGTTTTTCTAACTTTTGAACCGGTGCCCGGAATCAAATTCTGAGGGCACCGATGAAATCGCAGCGCCGGTATTCGCTTAGAAACGCCTCTTCCGGAGTTGCGTTTGCTCGGGTGTGGTTTTTTTATTTTTCGGGCTTAAAGATAAGAAATAAAATAATTTTGCGACAGCTTTATTTTATTTCACTTAAGCCACTTGGAAGCCACTTGAAGCCACTTAAAGGAGGCTTGAACTGAGTTGAACTGGATAGGATGCTATCCAGAAATATCCTACCCCCTTGGTAGGATATTTGTGAGGTGGGGCCCGCACGAGCCCCGCCGTTTCTTTCCGCTAAGAAACGCACCCGTGAAAACCCGTCTTAATGAAAGTCAACCGACGCGTTTTCTAAATTCTTAACAGACCATTTAATTGGGCGGTTTATTTTGTGAATTAAATGGGTTGTTTCCTTCATGAATTAAATGGGTCGTTTCTTTCGTTGAATTAATTCAACGAATTGATGGATCGTTTCTTAACCAGTTTTTCAAATTCGTTGGCATAATAATTAAATAAGACCAACGCTTAACCTCTGGTTATTTGCGCTTGAGAAGATTTGGGGGAACCCTCGCAACTTCTTCTCTCTCGCGAAAAACGCGAAGAACGCGAAGAACGCGAAGAACGCCGAACCCGAAAATCGACGACGCCTTCGCCCGAGACGCTCTTCCGATCTCCGATCTCCGATCACCGACCATTCGAGGTGAGTGCTTTCGGATTTCCTCTCAAGTTCTTTTCTTGGGTTTTAAACGAAACACAGATTTAAATATTAATAATTTAAATCTGTTGTTCTTGATTCGTTGAGCTCGCCGACTCAACGCCGGAATCCGCGACGACGCGAAGCCTCCCCGCGACGACGCGACGATCGATCTCTTCCGCGACGATCTCTTCCGCGAAGAACGCCCGCGCCCGACGATCATCAAGGTAGGGATTCTTTTTGGAAAATTACCCCCTTTTTAATTTTCTCGTGAACGTTCTTGAAAAATTAAAAAGTCGGTTTTCAATGAACAAATTTATTTTAATTAAAATTGTTGGATCATGTGTTGATCATTCTTTCCCCCCGGTTGTTTATTTATAACGCGGAGGGTGCGGGCCAAACGAACACGGCCCGACGACCCTCCGCCGTTCTTGTTTTGTGCGGATTTGACGGTCGACGACGGAACGAGCCGCAGCGGACGTTTGACGATCCCGCAGTAAAGAACGGATCCCGGGAGGAGCAACGGCGTAGACGGGAAAGCAAACGGGCCACCGGAGCGACGCCGGCGGCCCGCGGAAGTCGCCGGCGGCGCGGCGGCGCCGGCGGCCGGAGGCGGCGGCGCCCCGGCGCGCCGCCGGACGAGATCCGCCGCGGCTTCAGCCGCGGCGGCGGCGGTCAGCGGACCCGCGGCGGCGGGTCCGGTTCGTCCAGGCAAACGCGGCTCAGCCGCGTCCGCGGTTCGCCAGCGCGGCCCGCACGTGGGCCGCGGTTCTTCCTCAGGCCGCGGGTCGGCACCCGCGGCTTCCACCCGCGCGGCTCGGCCCAGCCGAGCCGGCCGAGCCGGCCGAGCCGGACCGGCCCTGGCCGGGCCGGACCGGGCCAGCCGGGTCGGACCCGGTTCGGGCCGACCCAGGGGGGGTCGGGCCGGGTCGGCCCGGGCCCGTACCCCCCGTCTTCGGACGTTTTCGTTCAAACGCCCGTATCTTGAGCTTCGTGCCTCCAAACGACTCGCCGTCAGGGGCAACGCGATCCTTGGATCGAGACGGTCGTTTCGGTATATCGCACTCAAGGTTTCGGAATACTTTGAGTTCGGCCGGGTTGGTTCGTACCCGAGACCAACCGGGCCCTCGGAGCGGAAACGCTCATATCTTGAGCTACGGACGTCCGATTGACATGCCGTCAGCTTTGTTGAATTCCTCTAAGTGAGACGGATCTTTTGGCATACTCCGCCCGAGGTTTGGACGCAGGTGGAGTGCGGTCGGGTTGGTTTTTCCTTAAAAACCAACCGGGCCCCTGGGACGAAAATGCCAATATCTCTCAGACCGGGCGTCCGATTGACGCGCCGTCTGCGACGTTGAGTTCCTGTTGACGATACGGAACTTTTGGATACATCAACTTCGGACTTCGTGTTAGTTGATGTATCAGCCTCTCGGCTCGTGGAGCGGACCTTCCCGAACGAGCTTGCTGTGTGCGGGAACCCTAGTGCTGGCTGCGACTGCTACTTCGACAGCGACGACCGTGCAGAGATCCTCAGTGGACTGCGGCGACGACTGTGCAGAGATCCTCCGTGGACTCCGACGACGACCGTGCAGAGATCCTCAGCGGACTGCGGCGACGACTGTGCAGAGATCCTCAGCGGACTGCGACGACTACTGCACTCAGCGATCCTACGTGGATCAGTGCTACAGGTCCTGTGTGGGCCCGGTCCTGTGTGGGCCCGATCCTGTGTGGGTCCGATCCTACGTGGGTCAGCGCTCAGCGGTTCTGTGTGAGCCCGCGCCTACAGGTCCTGCGTGGGCCCGGTCCTGTGTGGGCCCGATCCTGTGTGGGTCATCTCTCAGCGGTTTTGTGTGAGCCAACTTCTACAGGCCCTGCGTGGGCCCGATCCTGTGTGGGTCACTGCAAGGTTAGTACCTATCGATCCTTCGTGGGTCCGACGACTTAGATGGTTCAATGATCATCTTTATCGTCATCCGAAGAAGTATACCTTTGTGAGCTGAATCTTGTGTTACTCTCCTTTGTGGATTGTGTTGAGCTATCCTGTGTAGATTTACTGTTTACTCTCCTTTGTGGATTGTGTTGAGCTATCCTGTGTAGATTTACTGTTTACTCTCCTTTGTGGATTGTGTTGCTCTATCCTGCGTGGGTATACGTTTTGCTTTCCTGTGTGGACTGGGTTGTGCTTGGGCTCGGACGTTGGAGCCGAACGGGAATTTAAGACTTAGGTATATGTATGGGCACATACCTAAGCCGTGTCAGATGTTACTTCGTGATTGTATCTTTCCTTTGTGGATTATCCTTTGTGGATTTCGGGAGACCTTCGGGGGTCTCGGGGTCCCTACTGAGTAGCTTATACTCACCCCTGCACGGGCTATGCCCGCACTTCATGGTGTTGGTTGCAGACGACGGACAGCGCTGATCGTGGAGGAGGCGTGCGGAGCAGGACAGTACCTGGAGGTAGACCACTGGGCGGGACGTACTCGGAGCGGTTAGGTGGACCCGAGGAGCAGTGGAGGTTATCTGTACCCACCCTTCAGGTGGGACTTCCAGAGGATGGCACGACGCTGCAGTTTTTCCTTTCAGTTGCTGTTTTTCTTTTCAGTTGTACTTTACAGTTGGGCGTGTATTTCCGGCCCCTTTTACTTTCAGCACAGCTTGTACAGTTTTTACTTAGTGTTTACTTTTCTGCTTGCTTACTCTGTGGTGCTTGTTTACTTTTCAAAGGAAATGCCTTCCCTTTTTGTTGGGATTTACTCCTTGGTGCTAGTCGCCAGCCCCTGGCCTATGGAAGGCGGGCTTGGGGTAGTCACGACACGGGCCCCGAGGACGGGTCGTGACAAATTGGTATCAAAGGTGGTCGGTTCTACCGCAGACTCTGATCTTTCTTCTATGTGAAGAAAAAGTGTTTAGTGTATTGAGTGTGGTTATCAGTCCAGGGAGTCCAGTGTTGGTGCGGCGGCCGACGTATCCATACACCAGGACTCTGACTTCTGATTCCTGACTTAATGTACGAAAACATTGTTTGCTTGTGTGTTTCAAGTTTTCTTTGTGATTACTTGTGTCAGCTCACCAGGTATACTGTTCTGACCGTGGCATACTTGTTTCCTTTTCAGGATGGCACGACGACAGCAGCCATCTAGGGTTCCCAGAGTAGGGCACGACGACAGCCCGCCGAGCGACGAGGCCTCGGTACAGGGCCCGTTGACAGCAGAGGCACCGGCGGTACCTTTACCCGCCGAGCCCCCGATGCTTCCAGCACTGGCAGCTGACGACGCACGACGCCTCGGAGCTCTGCACGAGTTCCAGCACCAGCGACCACCCAGGTTCCGTGGGGAGTCGGACCCCCAGGCATCTGAGGACTGGCTGGAGGCGGTCGTCCGAGTTTTTAGGCTAGTGAGGACGCCAGCAGACCTCATGGTGATCCTCGCGGCGAGCTTACTGCACGCAGCAGCTGGACGCTGGTGGAGCCTGATGCTCCAGGTACACGATGAGGCCTCCCTCATCTGGACGGACTTCGAGAGCCTCTTCCGCTCAGAGTTCGTCCCGGCCACCCTCCGAGCGGTGCGCATCCAGGAGCTTCTTCAGCTGCGGCAGGGCAGCTTGACGGTCGCTCAGTACGCGGCGAGGTTCACCGACCTTTCTCGGTACTCGACAGACATGGTACGGGACCCCTTCTTCTGGGCCCGGACCTTCGAGCAGGGTTTGAGACATGAGATCAGGGCATCGCTGATCTCCCTCAGCATCCCGACCCAGGCAGAGGCAGAGGGTCGACCGTGGCGGTCCGCAGGGAGGAGGCGGACGAGGCAGAGGAGCTGGCCGAGCAGCAGGTGGTGGGCGACGCTTTGAGGCTCTGCCACCACCACCACCAGGAGGCCCGCCCCGACCACAGGGAGCTGGCGGGCAGAGACAGGCTCAGCTCCAGGCAGCGGAGGCCTACGACCACGGCGCGCCAGAGATGATTCGAGGTACGATCTGTGTCTATTTCACCCTTGCTGCAGTTCTGATAGACACAGGAGCGAGTCACTCTTTCATAGCCACTGCCCTTGTTCGGAGCTCGGAGATTCCGACAGAGCCGTTGGCTCGATCCTTACGGCTAGAGACTCCTACGGGAGCAGACTCGACGATTACGCACTAGTGCTGGCAGTGTGAGCTTACTCTAGGAGGCAAGAGCTTCGGCTGGGATCTTCTTGTAGCAGCGTCGAGGCCTTACGACGTCATTTTGGGCATGGATTGGTTATCTACGGTCCATGCTCAGATTGACTGCTTTAGGCGCAAGGTGCGATATGTGCGCATCGACGGGAGCAGGTTCACCTTCACCGGCGAGAAGGGAGCCTTACCAGCACAGGATGGACTCACGCAGAGGAGAGGTCAGCCCATCACTCATCAGTTGGCTAGCCTCATCCTGGGAGCAGTTAACGTGCGGAGTCCCAGTTTCCCTGCAGTGGTGGATCAGTACGCGGACGTCTTTCCCGACGACGTTCCAGGACTACCTCCTCGCAGAGAGGTAGACTTTTATATTGACCTGTACCCCGGGACAGCCCCGATATTTACTCCATCATATCGGATGGCCCCCGCTGAGCTTCGAGAGCTGCGAGTACAGTTGGAGGACTTGCAGGGAAAGGGGTTCATCCGACCCAGTGTTTCGCCCTGGGCTTCCCCGATTTTGTTCTCCAAGAAGGCGGACGGGAGCTTGCGACTGTGTGTCGATTATCGTCGCCTGAATCAGGTGATAGTGAGGAACAAGTATCCGCTACCCAGGATTGATGATCTCTTCGACCAGCTCAAGGGAGCACGGTGGTTCTCGAAGATAGACCTCAGGTCAGGCTATCATCAGCTTAGAGTTCGAGACGAGGATGTGCAGAAGACGGCCTTCAGGTGTCGGTATGGCCACTTCGAGTTCTTGGTTATGCCTTTTGGCGTGACCAACGCTCCAGCAGTGTTCATGAGCCTCATGAACAGGATCTTCCAGCCATACCTCGATCGATTTGTCGTGGTCTTCATCGACGACATTTTGGTGTACTCGACGACAGAGGAGGAGCACGCCTACCACCTGCGTGTTGTACTAGACACACTCCGAGGGCACCAGCTTTATGGAAAGCTCTCGAAGTGTCAGTTCTGGTTACGTGAGGTCCACTTCTTAGGGCACGTCATTTCTGAGGTGGGAGTTGCAGTGGATCCCGCGAAGATCGAGGCAGTGCTAGCTTGGGAGCCACCCAAGAGCGTGACAGAGGTACGGAGTTTCTTGGGCCTAGCCGGATACTATTGGAGATTTGTGCTGGACTTCTCCAGAGTTGCGGCCCCACTCTCAGCGTTGACGAAGAAGGGGAAACCCTTCGTGTGGTCAGACAGATGTCAGCAGAGCTTCCAGAAGCTGAGGCAGAGGTTGACCAGTGCACCTATCTTGAGGTTGCCTGAGGAGGGAGTTGGTTACGTAATCTACTGCGATGCATCAGGGACCGGACTCGGGTGTGTCCTGATGAAGGAGCGGGCCGTGATTGCCTACGGATCACGTCAGTTGAGGCCTCATGAGCAGAACTACGCTACCCATGACTTGGAGTTGGCAGCAGTAGTCTTTGCCCTGAAGACATGGAGAAACTATCTGATGGGCGAGCGCTTCACAGTCTTTTCTGACCACCAGAGTCTCAGGTACATCTTCTCTCAGAAGGACCTGAACCTGAGACAGCGGCGATGGCTCGAGTTCCTCCAGGACTATGACTTTGAAATAGTCTATACTCCTGGGAAGGGGAACGTGGTGGCTGATGCCCTCAGCAGGAGGACAGGCATCCAGCTACTTGAGGAGGCGACAGAGCAGCTAGCCGCTTTGCAGATATCCTTCGTGGATAGAGACGGAGCAGCCTTCCTTTAGTCTCTCACAGTCTCTCCTCCACTTCTTCAGCGGGTCAGAGAGGCACAACATGGGGATGTTGACTGTGAGACGCGGCGTGCACAGATATCCTCGGGACAGGCACCTGATGGTTTCTCCCTTGGAGCAGAGCACGATGTCCTTTTCAGAGGACGTACCTTGGTACCAGTTGCCTTATGAGAGGATGTGCTGAGAGAGTTTCACACTTCTTCGTTGGCGGTACATCCTGGAGTGGCGAAGATGTACCAGGATCTCAGGCGACAGCACTGGTGGCCGGGCATGAAGAAGGTTGTGGCAGAGTTCGTTTCACGGTGCCTCACCTGCCAGCAGGTGAAGGCAGAGCATCAGGTACCAGCAGGCTAGGTACAGCCCTTGGAGGTCCCGGAGTGGAAGTGGGACGGGATATCTATGGACTTTGTGACTGGACTTCCACGCACTTCCAGAGGTCACAATTCCATTTGGGTGATTGTTGACCGACTCACCAAGTCGGCACACTTCTTACCCATTCGAGAGCAGGGCACAGTGGAGAGCTTGGGCGTCTCTACGTTCAGGAGATTGTACGGCTTCACGGTGTGCCATCGACCATCGTCTCTGATCGGGACGCTTGTTTTACTTCCCGGCTTTGGAAGGGGTTACAGGAGGCGTTCGGGACGCGACTACGTCTGAGCACCGCCTTTCACCCTCAGACGGATGGTCAGACGGAGAGGACCACTCAGACTCTCGAGGACATGCTCCGTGCATGTGTCCTCGACTTTGGTCGCAGCTGGGAGGACCACCTACCCTTGGTGGAGTTCACGTACAACAACAGCTACCACTCCACCATCGGGATGGCACCCTACGAGGCGTTGTACGGCAGGCCTTGCAGATCTCCTTTGTGCTGGACAGACCCTGGAGAGTCAGCACTTGTGGGACCAGAGATGGTCCGGGCCACGACAGAGAAGGTCTAGCTCATCCAGGAGAGGATGAGGACAGCACAGAGCCGGCAGAAGTCATATGCTGATAGGAGGCGGAGGCCACTAGAGTTCGAGGATGGTGACCACGTCTTCTTGCGGTTCTCACCTCGACGTGGTTTGAGGAGATTTGGCCGAGGCGGCAAGTTGTCTCCATGCTTCATCGGGCCTTTCTAGGTCCTCAGCAGGATTGGCGAGGTGGCTTATCGCCTGGCTCTGCCACCTCAGTTGCACCGGGTGCACGACGTCTTCCACGTATCCCAGCTGAGGAGATACGTGCACGACCCGATGCACATCATTGACTATGGGGAGCTAGACGTGGATGATGGAGCGACTTTTGCGGAGGTCCCAGTGGAGATAGAGGATCGACAGGAGCGGGTCCTGCGTGGGCGATCGATTCCTCTTGTGCGCATCAGATGGCAGCACGGGAACCTCCAGGAGAGCACTTGGGAGCGGGAGGCTCAGATGCGTGCTCAGTACCCACATTTGTTTCCCTAGTTTTTGATGTATCTTTACGGGGATGTAAAGTCCTGAGGTGGGAGTAATGTAAAGACCCGTAAATTTCAAGGAAATTTTTTTTCTTAATTTTCTTTGGAATTTTACAAGAACGCAGTTTCTGACGGCGCCTAATTCCGAGGCCCGGTGTGCCCGGAATCATTTTCTGAAGTTTGGCTCGGGTACGTTCAGTGAACGGACGAGCGGGTTTTTCTAACTTTTGAACCGGTGCCCGGAATCGAATTCTGAGGGCACCGATGAAATCGCAGTGCCGGTATTTGCTTAGAAACGCCTCTTCCGGAGTTGCGTTTTCTCGGGTGTGGTTTTTTATTTTTCGGGCTTAAAGATAAGAAATAAAATAATTTTGCGACAGCTTTATTTTATTTCACTTAAGCCACTTGGAAGCCACTTGAAGCCACTTAAAGGAGGCTTGAACTGAGTTGAACTGGATAGGATGCTATGCAGAAATATCCTACCCCCTTGGTAGGATATTTGTGAGGTGGGGCCCGCACGAGCCCCGCCGTTTCTTTCCGCTAAGAAACGCACCCGTGAAAACCCGTCTTAATGAAAGTCAACCGACGCGTTTTCTAAATTCTTAACAGACCATTTAATTGGGCGGTTTATTTCGTGAATTAAATGGGCTGTTTCCTTCGTGAATTAAATGGGTCGTTTCTTTCGTTGAATTAATTCAACGAATTGATGGATCGTTTCTTAACCAGTTTTTCAAATTCGTTGGCGTAATAATAAAATAAGACCAACGCTTAACCTCTGGTTATTTGCGCTTGAGAAGATTTGGGGTAACCCTCGCAACTTCTTCTCCCTCGCAAAGAACGCGAAGAACGCGAAGAACGCGAAGAACGCCGAACCCGAAAATCGACGACGCCTTCACCCGAGACGCTCTTCCGATCTCCGATCTCCGATCACCGACCATTCGAGGTGAGTGCTTTCGGATTTCCTCTCAAGTTCTTTTCTTGGGTTTTAAACGAAACACAGATTTAAATATTAATAATTTAAATCTGTTGTTCTTGATTCGTTGAGCTCGCCGACTCAACGTCGGAATCCGCGACGACGCGACGCCTCCCCGCGACGACGCGACGATCGATCTCTTCCGCGACGATCTCTTCCGCGACGATCTCTTCCGCGACGATCTCTTCCGCAAAGAACGCCTGCGCCCGACGATCATCAAGGTAGTGATTCTTTTTGGAAAATTACCCCCTTTTTAATTTTCTCGTGAACGTTCTTGAAAAATTAAAAAGCCGGTTTTCAATGAACAATTTTATTTTAATTAAAATTTTTGGATCATGTGTTGATCATTCTTTCCCCCCGGTTGTTTATTTCTAACGCGGAGGGTGCGGGCCAAACGAACACGGCCCGACGACCCTCCGCCGTTCTTGTTTTGTGCGGATTTGACGGTCGATGACGGAACGAGCCGCAGCGGACGTTTGACGATCCCGCAGTAAAGAACGGATCCCAGGAGGAGCAACGGTGAAGACGGGAAAGCAAACGGGCCACCGGAGCGACGCCGGCGGCCCGCGGAAGTCGCCGGCGGCGCGGGTTGCCGGCGCGGCGGCGCCGGCGGCCGGAGGCGGCGGCGCCCCGGCGCGCCGCCGGACGAGATCCGCCATGGCTTCAGCCGCGGCGGCGGGTCCGGTTCGTCCAGGCGGACGCGGCTCAGCCGCGTCCGCGGTTCGCCAGCGCGGCCCGCACGCGGGCCGCGGTTCTTCCTCAGGCCGCGGGTCGGCACCCGCGGCTTCCACCCGCGCGGCTCGGCCAAGCCGAGCCGGCCGAGCCGGACCGGCCCTGGCCGGGTTGGGCCGGGCCGGCCGGATCGGACCCGGTTCGGGCCGACCCAGGGGGGGTCGGGCCGGGTCGGCCCGGGCCCGTACCCCCCCGTCTTCGGACGTTTTCGTTCAAACGCCTGTATCTTGAGCTTCGTGCCTCCAAACGACTCGCCGTCAGTGGAAACACGATCCTTGGATCGAGACGGTCGTTTCGGTATATCACACTCAAGGTTTCGGAATGGTTTGAGTTCGGCCGGGTTGGTTCGTACCCGAGACCAACCGGGCCCTCGGAGCGGAAACGCTCATATCTTGAGCTACGGACGTCCGATTGACATGCCGTCGGCTTTGTTGAATTCCTCTAAGTGAGACGGATCTTTTGGCATACTCCGTCCGAGGTTTGGACGCAGGTGGAGTGCGGTCGGGTTGGTTTTGCCTTAAAAACCAACCGGGCCCCTGGGACGAAAATGCCAATATCTCTCAGACCGGGCGTCCGATTGACGCGCCGTCTGCGACGTTGAGTTCCTGTTGACGATACGGAACTTTTGGATACATCAACTTCGGACTTCGTGTCAGTTGATGTATCAGCCTCTCGGCTCGTGGAGCGGACCTTCCCGAACGAGCTTGCTGTGTGCGGGAACCCTAGTGCTGGCTGCGACTGCTACTTCGACAGCGACGACCGTGCAGAGATCCTCAGTGGACTGCGGCGACGACTGTGCAGAGATCCTCCGTGGACTCCGACGATGACCGTGCAGATATCCTCAGTGGACTGCGGCGACGACTGTGCAGAGATCCTCAGCGGACTGCGACGACTACTGTACTCAGCGATCCTACGTGGATCAGTGCTACAGGTCCTGTGTGGGCCCGGTCCTGTGTGGGCCCGATCCTGTGTGGGTCCGATCCTGCGTGGGTCAGCGCTCAGCGGTTCTGTGTGAGCCAGCGCCTACATGTCCTATGTGGGCCTGGTCCTGTGTGGGCCCGATCCTGTGTGGGTCATCTCTCAGCGGTTCTGTGTGAGCCAACTTCTACAGGCCCTGCGTGGGCCCGATCCTGTGTGGGTCACTGCAAGGTTAGTACCTATCGATCCTTCGTGGGTCCGACGACTTAGATGGTTCAATGATCATCTTTATCGTCATCCGAAGAAGTATACCTGTGTGAGCTGAATCTTGTGTTACTCTCCTTTGTGGATTGTGTTGAGCTATCCTGTGTAGATTTACTGTTTACTCTCCTTTGTGGATTGTGTTGAGCTATCCTGTGTAGATTTACTGTTTACTCTCCTTTGTGGATTGTGTTGCTCTATCCTGCGTGGGTATACGTTTTGCTTTCCTGTGTGGACTGGGTTGTGCTTGGGATCGGACGTTGGAGCCGAACGGGAATTGAAGACTTAGGTATATGTATGGGCACATACCTAAGCCGTGTCAGATGTTACTTCGTGATTGTATCTTTCCTTTGTGGATTATCCTTTGTGGATTTCGGGAGACCTTCGGGGGTCTCGGGGTCCCTACTGAGTAGCTTATACTCACCCCTGCACGGGCTATGCCCGCACTTCGTGGTGTTGGTTGCAGATGACGGACAGCGCTGATCGTGGAGGAGGCGTGCGGAGCAGGACAGTACCTGGAGGTAGACCACTGGGTGGGACGTACTCGGAGCGGTTAGGTGGACCCGAGGAGCAGTGGAGGTTATCTGTACCCACCCTTCAGGTGGGACTTCCAGAGGACGGCTCGACGCTGCAGTTTTTCCTTTCAGTTGCTGTTTTTCTTTTCAGTTGTACTTTACAGTTGGGCTTGTATTTCCGGCCCCTTTTACTTTCAGCACAACTTGTACAGTTTTTACTTAGTGTTTACTTTTCCGCTTGCTTACTCTGTGGTGCTTGTTTACTTTTCAAAGGCAATGCCTTCCCTTTTTTTTGGGATTTACGCCTTGGTGCTAGTCGCCAGCCCCTGGCCTATGGAAGGCGGGCTTGGGGTAGTCATGACACGGGCCCCGAGGACGGGTCGTGACATGTTTTTTATCTCATGATATTCAATGTATGGTGCATATAATGTTATCCTAATCACACTATGTTATTATGTCTTGGTGTTTATCCTTGACTTATGCTTATGATTTCATGTATTATGTTGTTTCTACATTCCCATATTGCCTTTATGTTATCATCATATTTCATGCTTCAATGTTCACATTTATTATTATAACCCCTTTTATGTATTGTTGACATGCCTATTGAATCATATGTATTACTTTCATTATGTTATGTTTTGATTATTCCCTTACCAAGATTTATAGCTCACCCCTTTCTTATGTACATCCCCAGGTTATCCTGTACAATTTTAGAAGTTCACATAAATTCAAGGGTATGTTATGTAGTTTTAGCTTATGTATTTTTATTTTTATTTAAAGTTGTTATTTTATGTACCTAATTACCCAAATACACTATGCATCATGATCTTATGGGGTTTTATTAAGTGTATATTTATGAAATAAATCATGTAATAAATTATACAAAAGATATGGGTTGTTATATTAGTGGGGGATGAGAGATGATTGTTATCTAGTCTTAATTTTATGGAATAGTTCTATTATGCAACCAAAGTACATAGAGGAGTTACACTAGTGAGGATATTTTATAGAATTCAAATGGTTATAAATATAGGAATGCATCGATTGGTCGATAGATGGTTTTATCCGAGTACATCTAGGATCATCTCACGCGATTATTAGGAATTTACCATGATTAAATACTCTTTATTTTCTAATTTTTAATGAAATTTAGTTCTTATTTACTTCTCATTTATTATTGGTTCATTATAGTGTGTTCAATTGTTTTTTTTTCATTTTATTATTTCTTGTTGGTTCTACTTGGTTATCTAGTTGATGTTTTTCCCTTTTGGTTATTTTCTAGTTGATTCTTATATGGTTACAATGGTTATTTAATAGAGGAATTTCAAAGGTTATCTTTTGATTAAAAAATGTTTCATCGTATATTTAAAATATGTTTTGATTTTTAAATATTATTCTCAAAAAAAATCTTGTGGATTTTATTCCTTGAAAGAGAACTATCTATTTTCTACTTATATTTCCAAACAAGCATGTTTGGGTTATTTTGGAAAGGAAATACAAGGACTATGTAGTGCTTATCTACTTATTTGTTTTATGCTCACAACCTACTAGTACCACTCATTGTTAGTAAACCATAGTTATTTTGTAGTTTCAGGTTTTGGTTCTTGATTTCTCTAGGAGTGGGATGGTTTTATGTATTAATGGTGACCTCAAAGGCAACATAGAGATCTTGGGGTTTGTTTTTTATTTTATTTTTTGTTATAGTTGTATCATCCATATCAGTCTCTTGTATTCTAGATCTTATCTTTGTGTCACTATTGTTGTATTTTTATTTTTATTTTTTATGTTTATGTATTATAATTATGCCTCCTTTGTTCTACATTATTTATATATATGTTAATTTTATTTCATGCATGGACCTTTGTTGCATGTAGTGGCAGTGTCGTGCTTTTGGGTGGAAGATCTATATATTTTATTATTTACTCGGTGAGTTTTTTCCCATGAAATCTTATATGATTCCTTGAAACTAGTTTCCAACCCGGGGAGATCGATAATGAGCCCCAAGTATGTCATGCCACTACTACAAAACACACCTTTAACAGTGTTGGTATTTATTAGTGCTATAACAACACTCTGATAAATGGAATATTTATCAGCACTTTATTTTTAGCGCTAATAAAGGTATTCTTTATCTACATTTTATTTTTAGCACAGATAAAGGGTATCATTTATCAGCACTTTATTTTTAGCGCTGATACAAGGTATCCTTTATCAGTGCTTTAATTTTAGCATTGATAAAGGGTAGCCTTTATCAGCACTTTATGTTTAGTGTTGATTAATATTTATATAAATAAAATGAAATAATTAAATAAATAAAAAATGTGTTTATTAAAAGAAATATTAAAAAAATTATTAATTAAATAATTATTGATAAAAATGAATAGATTGATTATACATTATTAATTATTAAAAATTTTATTAAATATATAATTATGATAATTAATATTATTAAATTATATATATTAAATATATAGATATCTATTAATATATATAAATTTTATTTATATATTACAAAATATTTATGCACTTTACGTTAAATAGTCATATGTTTATTGAATAATGGATTAGAATTAAAAATTAATATGAATTAAAAATATTGACTATAATTGCATAGTACTCGACATATAATTGAATGTCGTTTGATTTTTCAATTTAATATAGATCAAATGTGTATTATATTGATTTTACATATACGTAATTAATGAATTTTTATATACAATGCATAGACACCAAACTTATCCATTTTTTCAATATTGTTAAAATGTATTTATTCTTAATTTATTCAACTTCACTCAATTTTAACATATATGCATGCACTTAAAATGATATATTCATTAATAATGTTAAAAATATATTTGAAAAAATATATTTATAAATAAATAAATTTATAAAATTGCAGTCACTATATTTATATATTTATATATTTATAATTATAAACAAATAAAAAAATTAAAAGTATTTATATAATTATAAATAAATAATTATATACTTTTAAATAAGTATTAAATTTATAATAAATTTACTTAAATAATGAATATATTTACTATATTTATATTTATTTATATTTATTAAATTTATATCTATAATTATAGAAATATATATAATGATATAAATAATATTTTTTAAAAATATTTCTATAATTGTGAATAAATCATTAATAAATTATAATAAATATATTTTAAAATGAATATATTTACTATATTTATATTTATATATATTTATTAATTATTTATAAATTTTTACAATTTATTTATTTATATTTATAATTATAAATCATTTAACAGTACTTCAATAATAAGTCCTGATAAAGAATCTTTTTCAGCGCTTTTTCCACACTGATAAATATGAGGATTTATCAGGGTAAATTATGCACTGATAAAATGAACATTTATCGGTGCTCTAATTTTAGTGCTAATAAATATTGGTTTTGTCTTTGCTTTTTTAGCGTTGATAAATAGTTCTTTTATCGGCGCTTATGTTATAAGTGCTGATAAAATGGATATTTATCAGTGATTATTTGTAAGTGTTGATAAAAGTGTCCCAATCTATTTTAAAACCCCTAACCATTTGTGAACTCATCATGATATCAGGAGATTTATGTGGAAGCCACCTGCTATCGGTGCTCCTCCTCAGTTAATCGAAGCTCGAATCACACCACTTGACTGTTATCGATGCTCCAATTGCAAAAACATCTCGTCTGACATATGGTTTTCGATTGCCGTTGTGATGAAGATGGGGTTTCGCATCACTTTCCAGCAATTTCACTACCCGATGTAGGTGGTTCTATATGTAATATCCCTGACCCAAAAGCCACTAAATTGGTTCCCCAACTTGTGTCATCACATAACCTCAAGCATGCCTCCTCATACGCTAGAGGTTGCTGACTAGCGGCGAGCGTCTAGTGAGTCATGTGGGGAGACTATAAACTCTTTACCAAAGTAAGACACAATAGAACACAATGCAAATTTCCGAAACAATATGAAACAACCAATAAACATACAATCCAAACATCTCCAAACTGAGTACAAACTATAATTCAACATTAACAATGTTATGACATACTAGTAGTGAAAAGTTAATAAAACCCAAAATAAGACCAACGACCAAATCCCCAAACAGGTCCTGAAAATTTTTCTAGGTCTTTCCCCATTTAAATCTCGATCCCAACTCAACATCATAGTGTAGGGACCCTACCCTTGTCCTGACCAACAACTAAGAAATATGCTCGGGTACCCAACGGCGGCCCGAGTAGGGTGTGTGTACAAAAATCAGTAGGCCACCACCAACGATGCCTACAAAACATCCATTCTAATAGAGAGTGCATGAAAGTAAAAAATAAATGGTAAGTAAACAAGGGACAGTTCGGGTTCCATTGGTTAACAAGGTTCATTTAATTAATGCCTTGTATTTATCTCAATTAATATTCTCATACCATATTTATCACATATTCCATTTTTAACACATGCACTTCGGGTTAGGAATATACATCATCTATACATGGGTCTAAGGAAATTAATCATTATGAATAGGGGAAAATAAGTCAATTCCCTATCTCACTAGGGATACACACATCACATCAACACATTATCCTCACCTAAAAACCTTAGTTCAGGTGGAATGCAACCGTTAGGTTAATAGATCCGCCATCCCCTTCCCTAATCCATGCATTTTTTGGGTGGAGTTTAGAGCCTTAGTCTAACTCAACCTATGGGTGTAAAGGCTCAAGTCAATACCCCACTCTACCAAGCCATGTGCACATGATTATTTATCCAGTCACCATATCCATACCATAACACAACTATACATAACCAATACCATTGGAAAACACAATACATAACAAACAACATGGGAATTAATACTATATCATAACCCATTAACACATATACCAATTACAATTCAGATCCATTAATCCAAATTCCCATTCTCATTACTTAACCCGTTAAGTGTGTTCAATAACCCCCATTCCATTACCAATATTCATCAATTACCATATTTCAACCCATTTAGCCCAATTATTATTTCACAAGCATTTACCCCTTCATGCACTTCAAGTACAATTCTTGTCTCACATAGTACAACTCCTTTTATTACATTCAACCCTTTTGGAATACCTCTTAATTCACATTTATTAACCCATTAAACATATTCATACATTCCCTTTTTAAATCTCATTAACATATTCACCATTTTCCATTCCACTATCAAATTAAAAGTTCACCATTTAATCTTCCCTAATCCTCTTAGGAATTTCTAACAAAATTCATTAAGCAATCGACATAATCTCATTTGACCTGATTTACCCATTTTCATGTCATGGAAAAAAAAACCCTTATGACCTTATCATCCTACCCACCACAATTATCATCCCATTTACAACCTAATCAGCCATTAAAACATGTTTTCATGGGTTCCACATTATTACTTGGAAACCCTTCGCTTAACCCAACCACTCTCTAGGTCTGAGAATGCTGGAGAACCCCATGGGTGGCCCTAAAATGGTCAAGTCATCCTCTACACATCCCATAGGATCATTAGGGTTTCAATTGGTCACTTGGACACCCATATATACCAAACCTCCTAATGGAACCAAGAACATAAATAGGGGAAGGCAAGAACAAAAGATTTCATGCACAAATCTAAAATAAAACTATGGGATAATACTTGTAGACCACCTACCTCGATTCTGATGATGAATTCACTCTTCATCATAACCTTAGATCTGGAATCAAGAACCCCTTGAATCCCCAACCTAGATTTCATCATAAAAATAGGGTTTTAAGGCTTCAGAAGGATATGGAAGAAACTACAAACCCTAATCTGAAAAAAAAAAGAACAGCATTAGACTTACCCGGGGCTTTGATCTGCAACCAACGGCAATTGAAACGGCCAGGAATTGAAAGAGAACCACCCTTTGGAAGATTAGATCATCCAAGCTCATCACTAGGGTTTCATGGGGTGAAATGGATGAGAATCTTGAGTTGGGGTTTAAAATCCTAGGATAGAATTTTTGTAAATTTTCCAACTTTACTAGCCTTTACGGTTTACCCACACAGTTTTCCAAATCGTGCGCATACCGTGCGAGATCTACTATCCCAAAATCACCCCTTCTCACGGTTTCCTAGGAATTACATATGGTTAACTTAACCATGTGGTAACTATGTGTAATACTCTTCCCAAGGTTTCATGGTTACCTAGGATGCTTCTCATTGTTTGCACTAACCGTGTATAAACCATAAAAAAGGTCTAGAAATGACTCTTTCTTCCCCTTTTGTGTCTCGAACCCCCAGAACACCCCCGAGTCTTCACATGAACTTTGGAAACACTTATTTAACCAAAAGGAGAAACTTAAACTGAAGCAAAAACAAGAACATACCTTAAGGAAGAACCTGATATCTTACAACCTCCCCACCTTATAACAGCTCATCTTCGAACCACTCTTCCCGAGCATCACTGAGCTTCCATAACAAGAGTTCACACCACTAATCCCACCTATCATTATCATTTTCACAAGTTTCTCATTGAACATTACAATGATACCTCAAAAAATGAACCTAGGCATGGTCTTGACTCACAAGAATTCCTCACCACAATCTACAACAATAACTAGGTACTCCTCAAGGATGCATCAATATCAACCACACTCGACCACTAAAACATTGTAGAGAAAGCATAAGAAATAATTACTAACTCATAACACATGAAAACATCACAAACAACATTATTTCATCATAGAGGAACCAATATGAACCCCATCAGTCTGATCCTCTACACAACATATGACTCGAATCACTTGGTGTCATCTTCCTCTATTCCCAAACTCTAATGGTGACCAAACCCAGTATCACCTGAAGGAAAACATAAAATCCTTCCAACCACATTTCCCAACAATTTCATTTCACAAATTTACATCCAAACACAACCAAAACTCTCAGGTAATAGACCAATTAAACTCGTGCTAGGGTTCACCACTAGGGCCAACTCACCCTAACAGTGATCACTCGAGTCCTCCAACCCAAAAATATGGTCACATTATTAACCAAACATTAATATTATATGGTCCTATACACCATATTTGGTTACATAGTACCTCCAATATCGATGAAATACCACCAGAAAATCAACATGACTTTTCTATCATACCTGACACACCAACTAAAGAAATTCCCTAACTTATGGTAGAATCTCTTCATCATGACACCACTGCCCTCCGAATCATCATTAGACTCCACCATCTCAACAACATTCCCAATAACTAGCACCCCTACCATTCATACACTTTATAAAGAAGGCTAAGTTCCCAATCAAAACCATTTCTAAATTTGAGACACACTTCTCTTTATAAGGAATCTATCAAAGATTATTTACCAATCTCCACACTCGTTCCTTGCTCAGAGTTGAGTCAAGTTTCCTTGATTGACTCATCCTAGAACACTTAGCTTCATAGTTGGCATGACACTACATCACAAGGACAAGGTGCCTTAGAACTTAGAGGCATTCATAAACCACTAAACGACACTTACCATAAACTACTTTTGATTTCCATTGGAATTCTAGATCCCAACCTCTCTTTCCACAAACCGATGTTACATCTCACTACACTCTTTGATGACTAAACACAAGAATCTCAAATTCCATTCAGAACCACCCTAGGAAAGAGCCAAATCTTGGACCATTCAACCACCATAGTCAAGGCCCACATGGCCTTTCTAAGAGACCCAATGTTCACCTTAAAAGTTCTTTATTAGAATCCTGGTGTCTCTACATCAACTCAATGTTCTCCTCCCCACATTCAGGACTGACTCATATCTACCCACCTTAGGAGTGTCGTTACCACTACTCTCCATATGGGATTCCAATCACTATGGATCACACCCAAACAAAATATGAATCCCAAAACTTATGCATGGTTGTCTAGACTTCTCTTAGAACAAGAGGTTGAATGTTAACCAGTGCCTACTCTTGGCTTCCATGGGCGTTAACCACAGCGTTCGTCAATAACCAATACCTCCTAGGAACCTCACCCAAAACCATAGATGGTGTTCATCCCACCATACCACTTCACGTACCTCCACCATGACCATAAACTTCGTGATGTCCATCATCCTACCAAACACCTTCAACTTTCTAAGCATAATGCCAAAGCTTCTCAACATACCTAGGATGATGTCAAGATATTGGGCATGATTGTAACTAGTTGAGGTATTCTAAGAAGTTATATAAGAACATCTCCACCAACTTCTCTATTTCTGATATCACTACCCATGATGGAACACCATAATATTCCAAGGATTTTAGGCTTCCCTACTGCACACCTCTTACCAGCATTTTACCAGCACCGATCAAATGTGATTGTTAACTGAGACTCACCACCGCCCTATGACACTCTGTTAAGCAGTCATAAACCAACATCTTCCTTGGTACTACTTCCACCGCATGAATCGAGTTATTTCAGTACGTCAATGATAATTAATGATTGAACACTATGGTCTTCCATGACAATCAAACCGAAGATCCATCACACAACTATGCTTCCCGCCTTGGATTAATATAGAATTAAAGACACTTATCCTGATTGTAATCATGCCTTACCAGGGTGTTCCCCCATCTGGACCACTTAGAAATCTCTAGGTTTCTCAACATCTCACCCAACAACCTAACCATTCATTAAACAAGCCCACCCAATGTGACCACCATCACGTTGGGTATTATCTTCCAAAAAGAGCATTTGACCACACTTCAGCCATCCTTTTCCATTTCGCCTCAAAAAAACACCTAGGTTCCCATTAACTATTATCCAACTAATGGTTCAGGCATCCACGTAATCTCGTTTACCGATGTTTAAAGGTACTGGTACACATCAATTTCACCCTTGAAGAATTCCCCATGCCTCCTATTCCAAATCACCCTCATCACTAGGATAGCCTCTCATGAGTTCACTGTAACACCCCAATATTTCATATTATGTTTATCTCTTCAAAGTAATTCAATACCATGTGCTACATGCAACAATGAGTTCGAGCGCACCATGACTTACTAAACTAGCCATTAAAAAAGCGGTTATGAATATTATTAACTGAATTTTGAATTTTATATATATCCTATATAATTTTAACATTCAAATTTTGTGTTTCTTAGACATAATATAAGAACAAATTCAATTTTTCATATAAAAGAAGTATTTCTCAAAAAATACAATTTTACTACCTATTTAATGAAGAATCCTTTTTAAAACAAATATTTGACACTTTAATATATTCAATTTAATGAAATTAAATTATTCTTCAGAATCAGGACATAAAAATTTAGTTTGGATAAATTTTTGGTACTTTTTTGATAACTTTCATATTTTGATGAATAGTAAAAAATACTACATTTTAATTGAAAACAAATTTTTTAATAGAAATAATTTATAGTGTTAAATTGTGAATTTGACTGGTTTGGAAGTATAATTAGATTATATTTTTATCATTTAATACAATTTAGTTCATTATAAGTAATTTCAAATTAAAATTTGACATAAACACATGTCAATCTTTTGATAGTTTTTACTTTTAAAAAAACCGCTTTTTGGTTTTGACAATGGGAATTAATTTTAAATTAATTAATGAAACTTATATGTTTTGAATTTGGTAAAATTGAATTCATTTTTGAATTTATAATATCAAAATTATATTAGTGTGAATTTTTGGTATTTTTCTGAAAACATTCAATTTTTGATGAATAGTGAAAAACACTGCGTTATTATTTAAAACCGACTATTTATTTAAATAATTACTTATTTTATTTAAATTTATTTTTAAGTCAAAATAGATATATAATACCTATATAAGTTAAATATAATTCATTGGAGTCATTTTATAATAAAATTAGATGTATTAATTTTTGTTGAACTTTTTACTGTCTTTTACCCACCTTCTATGAGCATTTGCAAATTTTCATAAAACTTAAATTTACCGCTTCTGTGAGTTGAATTTCAAAAGTCTTAGAGATTTGGTTGACATCATTAAATAAAATTTGGTTTAATAAGATGAAAATAATTTTTTCTAAATAGTAACTTTTGACTTTTATTTACCACGGTTAAAAGTAAATAGGTTAATTAATGGTAAAAATGATATTATAATTACCCTAACACATGTCTGAATTCTATTAGATAACTGTAATTAGACCAAAAGAAACCTTAGGAATAAAATATGGTCATTTTGGTCCACTTGGATTAGATTAGGACATTTATTATTATTTTATTTAAAGAAGGGTTAAAAGTGTTAAATTCAAAGTTTAATAACTAAACTATTTTTAATATAGGGTTATACATAAGATAAATTCTAATATAAATATTAATTAGAAATATAAATAGATTTAATACATCATTTTATTTTATTTATAATTTTTAGACATTAAATAATTAAATTTATTTATGACATAATGATGATGCAGTAATTACCTTATTAATGAAAGAAGCAAATAAATGGTATTATAAATTTTAAAATAAATATAATTTAAAAGTTTTTATGACATAAAAGAATTTTATAGGTGAATATGACATGTTAGTGTTGATTAACTGTATCTTTTTTGAGGTAATAAAGTTGTGATAACTTTCATAAAAACCAAATACTAAATAGTTTTAAAATTGACATAAATGAATTTTTAAAACAAATATTATATTATTAAATTATAAAATATTCCTTAAAATATAAGGTTAGGCCAAAGGTATTAAATAATATTATATATTTCATTAATGAACCACTTGATATTCTCTTGTAAGTTTAGATTAATTTTACTAACCATATAGTGTAAGAATATAAGAAGACGCGGTAAATGTTAAACTATTTAACTTAGAGTTAAATCTAAAATATAAGGTTAAAATAGTAACCTAAACTTATATAAAACCTATTGGTTGAGAGGATTTTGACCCATAAGCACCTAAGTCTTGAAATAAATTCATTTTGAGCCATTATAAACTGAATATGATTGTATAATAAATTAATATTTTAATATTTTCCTAAAGTGACCCTCACCCTTCTTATAAAAGGGCACTTCCCCTTCTCTCAAAATCAGACCTCCTAAGCCATTTGGATCAGCCAAACCCAGACCCAATATCCTCTAAACTTCCCTCACATCAACCTATAGTCTTTAATGTGATCAAAAAGCGAACCTAATGAGACCTTTTGATCAACTCAAAAGGAAACACCTGAAGAAGAGGTAATAATTTCACCACCCTCTTTCAAGTTCTTTTCTTCTTCCACTTCTTCATTATTTTTTTCCATAACAAAATAATAACTATAGTAATTAATACATACTTTGATGTTATTATAAATATTTTACAACCATATTCTTTATTATATCCATCCTAAAAATGACAAAGTCACCATACGTGCGTACGTACAGCTTACCGTCTCCACGTTGTGGTGTAGTTTGTTATTCAAACACTTCATTATTTGGATGGGTATAATAATGAGTATAACTGATGTAAATAATAAATATAACACGTTAATTATTCTTTATATCTAATATACCATCCAATTACATACGATTTAACCATCAATATAATGATATTATGTCTTGTGCGTACGTACGGATTACCGTCTCCACGAACGCGATGAGATTCATTCCCCATCGTAATAGTTCAAGAATAATTTTCATTTTATGATTAAAAATAATGTTTAATAACTTAATATAATTTTGGATATGAATCAAATACATCTTATCCATAACAAACATGGCTTACGTAACCAAGCATATAAAGGAAAACAGATCAGTTAACACCTGAAACGATGGTACTACTAAAATATTATTAACAAAGCAATATTAGAAGATCATATATGATATAATATTTATGTATGTGGTTATTGTATAATTTAATAAAAAGATTTTACAATTATACAGGAGTTTAACATACCATCAACCAAATACAAGTATAAGGTAAGGGTTAATTTCACAATATCTTTATTATTTGAGGTTGTTTTTACGTAAGTATCTACTGGGACATATTTATTATCCATGTCCACGTTTCAGAAAACAGTTTTCAAAGGGATTATTTTTAAGGGACTATTTTACTAAAACATCATTTTAAATTTTTTAAAGATTTATTCTTTTAAACCTTTCTCATTAATTTCCATGTTTTCAAAATGGTTTTAAGGTTTTATTTATATGGACATGAATGTTTTAAAATGTTAATTTCATTCAAAAGTTTTAAAGTGGTATGGGACACTTTGATACAAAACTATCTTTTAAATGACTTACTTATAAATTATGTGACTTTTAAATTATTTCATGAAAAAGGAATATTTCTCTCAAAGATTTTTACTGATCATTTTCAACTATGTCAACATCATTTATGGGATATTATTCTTGATAGAGGTTGATTTATTATGATAAAAATATTCCTTATTATATTGAAGGTTTTGTGATATTTTTTACTGTGGATGTGTTATTTTTATACCATTCATGGTTTATGGATAAAGTATTGACATTTTGTATGCTAGTTTTAATACGAATGTTTATGTTATGTTTCAACCTTTTCATATGAGTAATGTATTGGACTTAGTATGTGATGGGTGGAGACCTCTATAGCTCCTCGGTGCATCGGCAGGTCTCATGAGACAATTAGATGTAGAATTGGCTAAGGCCTTTCCTAATTTTGATATATGGTTTTGGTCGAGGCCTTAATCATTTTTAGACATCTTGGCTGAGGCCTTGAAAAAATGTTTCTGAATGTCCCGCATTATACATTCCATCATTATGAAATTAGATATTGATATTACATGTGATCATTAGACTAGTATAATATCTATGTGAATAAGTAAATAAAATTATTTGATTTAACCTTGCCATATTATGTTGAAGTTTAAGTTTAAAAGGCTTTTGTTCTAGTCTTATACATTGACTTGAATGTTTATGATTTTTTAGGAAATTTCCTGTTATATTTTTGTCCATATTGAGCATCTGAGCTCACACCTTTCTTATGTTTTATTTTCCCAGGATTCCAAGAAGTGTATTATAATTGATAAGCAGGGTTAAACTAGGGGGATTAATGGCCTTATCAAAGAATCATTTATGTAGTGTTTTATTTTATAATGTGTAATGTAACAGTCATGTATGCAATCTATCTTCCAAGACTGCTAAATTGATCGGTCTTTCCGGACTTGATTCCTTGTAATCATGCCAATGTATTAAAATAATGTAATGAATCTGGGCTTCTGGGGTCGGGGCATTATAGTTGGTATCAGAGTAATTTTAGCAACAACCTTGGAAACAGATTTATAAAAACTCTATTTATATAACATTACCCTAAGATAGACTTTGAGGATTAGTATAGAAGAACTTCCTTAATTTTGGTAATGTAGAGATTTTGTGTATTTTCCAAGCAATACATCCCTGTCTGGATACGAGCAGGTAGAGGCGGCTCTGGCACAGATGTACCTAGGAGTGAAAACTCTAACAAGGAGTTTTGGGCTTGAACCAGGGTATCCTAGTACATGACAATGGGCCTTACTACACTCTTGGTTACGACACTCTCAAGGGATATGCTTAGGATAATTTAAATTTACATTACAAGCTATTATGAAGGATTTAGAAGTAAATAATTCCTCAAAGAAAACATTTTATGATTATAGATTAAATTCATAATATTTTCAATTTAAGTTAGGTATTTTACAAGTTTATAATTATGCATTACAATTCATAAACTAACCTAGTGTATTTCATTGTTTAGAAATGGTGCCTAGTAGAAGGAATGAGACTTCTAGCAATACGCATGATCGAAAGATTAAGAAGGATCATATCTTTAATGGTATTAATCAAACATTTAAAAGGTAAATAGTCTCCCATGTATTCTCATCATATGAAGAAATAGTATCATGTGTTAATAAAATAAGTAAATAATTATCTGAGTCCTATGGATTTGAAGGGAAGCAAGAGAAGAAAAGGATGGAAGAGAGAAAGGTGGATAAAGGGAAGAGGGAAAAGAAGGGTTTCTCCATATGTGATAATTGTGGAAAGAATCCCCTTGGTAAATTCTTGAAGGTAATGGGAGTTTTTTATAAGTGTGGAGAAAAAGGACACCAAGTATGTGATTTCATGAGAAAGAAAAAGGTTTCAAATGTACAATGCTTCATCTTTAAGGAGTTGGGACACTACACGAATCAATGTCCAAATCATCAGAGTATACCCCAAATTCTACTATTGGATAATAATCAAGTTATAATACTACTGAAGATGAAGAGGAATGATTAGAGTTATTAAGTTTTTATTAAATTATTATGTCATTTAAGTATTGTATTAATGATGTACATGTTATAATAATTATAGAGTATATAAGGATTGAACTGCAGTACTATTTCTTTAAGGATTTGAGATTATATGGTTCTAAAAAAAGTGACTCAATAGAAAGTTAAACATTTTGGAAAATACATTGTTGAAGGAAAGATAAACCTAAATATGGTTATGATAATGAGGTAGTGATTTTGGAAAAATATGTGATTTATTTGGATATTTGATATTCTTGACTACATTGAAATTAATTAATTGTTTGTTTGTTCCATTATTGTTGGATTTTACAAAAAATTTGGATATAAGGAGTATATCCAGTTTCTATAAGAAATAAAGAAGTACATACCTATTCAAATATGGTTTTCTGGTAATTCAGTTTATTACCATGCCTTATGATAATACATAATAAAGGTATTCACATGTATGTTATGTGGCCTTCCTTATTAATTTTGGACTATGAGTTTGGATATAAGTATTTTGAATAATTCTAAGGTTTATAATGGAACAAGTTAAACAATGGATACTATTTTTTACGGTTAAAACACTTGATTAGTCACTAAAAGTGGCTAATATTCATTGTTAATATCTTTATATTCATTGTTCCAAAGTCCATAAACATTATTTTTAGTGCATTATATAAATAGAACTTCATTTCTCATCTTAAATGAAATTAATGTTTAAAATGAAAATTTGGGCCCAATTTGTTTGTGGATAGCATTACATTCATTTTCTGAATTTTATATTTTTCGATATGATTTATCACTTTATTTGGAACATTTTTTTTTTAGGTCCGATGGATGAATCCCAAGGGAAGATGGATATTTTTTCTCCAGAATGCAGAAATTTACTCAAAAAATTCTAATGGGCCTAAGACTCATCAAACAAATGTGGGGCCCACAAACCAAGCCCAATGAAGCTCAAATATTTATAGTAGAAAGATAAAAATATGAGTATCATTTTATTCAACTGTGGCCGGAGCTAATTCTGATGTTTTCATGATGATAAAGGGATCTAAAGTTGATATTTAAATGGTGAGCCCGACATTAATCCACATAAAGTTGTCCCACCATTTCAACCATAACTTCTAAAAATATGCTACAACTTTCCTGAAATTTTTACAGATCATAGAGGACAGAAGGAAGAGAATATTTTGTTTCTACGACCCCTCAGGATTCGGCCTCCTTCAATTCCAAATTCACACATCAAAATGGTGGATGAATCTGGACGAAATTTCCGGGTCAACTTCGAAACGTCAAAATCCCTTAATTTTCTCACCCTCCTTTTGACTCTCTAAATTAATTGAGATGTAATTTATTGTGGGGGTGTATCTAAGTCTCCAAATATGCCTATATAATGAGCTTATGCTAAAGGGAATGGGGATTGAATATTTTTTTTTAGAATGGAAGTTTTTATTTTCTTTGAATATGTATGCTTTCATTTTGTAATCGCTTGTCAATTTCTCCCAAGTAAGTTCTTTTGTTCCCCATCATTTAATTAATAAAATATCATCATCTTCTTCTTCTTCTTAATTTATTATATATTTTTTCATATCATTTTGATATCGTTGCCTTAGGGAGTGATGTTATTCACATTATCTTCTGTGAAACTATTCACACAACAGTGGAGTGATTGTTTTTTTTTCTCTTTTTCTTCTCCAATTCGCCCCTATGAGTCTACTTTCCACTTCCTTTGAGATCATATAATAAATAGAGGGCTAAAACCTTATGGTTTGGTCCTAGGGAGTTACATGGGGCAGATTGGATGTTATTTTATGATCTAAAATTCTATAATCATTTCATTAATTTATGATTTCCATTTGATGATTATTTTCTTCTTCATCTTCGCTAACTTTAACAATGATACATTTCGAGTGCTAGTACAATCCAATTCCTTGGAGTGATCATTAAATTGATCCTCTAAGTGAATTGGTGATTAGACTTGGAATTGTGAATGGATTAAATTGGTGAATGATGTTGAGAAATTATATCATTTTGTTGATACGTCTTGAATTAGTGAACTGAAATGTTATAAGAAAATAAATACATCCAATCTAACCCTAGTAATAACTTAGTATCAACTCATCTCCATTAATTATTTTAGACTAAGTAATTGTTATATTTTTTTATTTTAATTAAATCACTTGTTTCAAATCAAATCAATCCAAATAGTTGGTCACTCCATATCTAAATATCTCCAAATTCAGAGTTTCTCTAGGTTTTTTCTTCGGTCCCTGTGGATTTGACCCCTACTTGTACTACAACAACTGTATACCAGTAGGGTAAATTTGGGCATAACCAAATTTTGGTTTCATTTCTGAGGATCCAAGTGAGTACCTTAGACCCACGTCTTCTTTTCTCACCTCAAATTCTCTATTCTCACCCTAATTTCTCTTATCTTTCCCCTTTCTGTTTTTATGTCTCCAAAAAATCCCAAAACCAATTTTCAATCAACTCCAATGGATTATCCTCTAAAATACCCCTTCATAAACCAATTCTGTAATCATGTCAGAAATCAATATTGGGAAACACCTCACATAGGGAATTTCATTGACCAAACCTTAATTGAAAACATCACACCAAATGAGATGTACAATTAATGGGATGTTGATTGTTTAAAGGATCAATTTCTATACCTCTCAAGGATGATTGAAGAGATCAAAAATAATGAAGTTCGTGATGTCCAAACATTTATCAATACTAATTCTGAAAAAATTCTTGAACATTTGTACGAAAAAATGGTTAAAATGAATTTAGAAGTTTCATCCTTAAGACTAGAACTACAAAGCACTGAAATGGTTGTGGAACCCATTCCAATTCAGGTTGTCTCTTACTCATCACTAATACAAGAGTCTTGTCTCCCAAAAACCTCACATGAATTTATTGAAGAACCAACCATTAGATTTGGGATAGTTGATGGTAATCAAGAAATTGTTGATGGGTTCTTAAATCAAGAGGAAACTGATTTTTTGTATTCACAAGAGGGAAATTTGACATTGTGGATGGAGAGTCTTTAATATTTCTCTATTGATGATTTTTCAAAAACACCAATCACTGAACAATTGGGTGAAATACCAAACAATGAGTCCATACCCATTTCTGATATTCAACTAGATACTTTTGGGGATGAATCATATTTTCAAAAGGAACCAATTATTTCAAAATATTTTGTAGAAGAAACAAATTTGGATTCAAATATCCATTTTTCTTTGGTTAAAGTCAATGAAACAGAACTTAACATTATAATCCTTCCTTCCCTACTCAATAATCCCTCTATTTATGATAACCAAGACTATTAAATTATCATCAATTTTCATCAAGAATCTCACAAAGTAGGAATGAACCTTGAAATCTTAGGAAATACTCCTGATAAAACTCAATCAACCATTACTGAAATTCCTTGGATTTTCACACTCCTTGTTGAACATGGGATTTTATATGACAAAAAATCTAAGAAAACAGTCAATCTCAATCAAGTTGAAGTGGAGAAATATGGGTTCAGTAAAATTTTAAAAGTTGGTATTGGATAATTTTAGGGGTCCAAGTCGAGCTAACGACGTTAAACAAAAGCGTTGCATGGGAGGCAACCCATGGTTTTCAAGTTTCCAATCATTTTGAATCATTTTATTTTTCATATAATAAATTACCATAGAATGTTGACTTGTTATTCTTTTATGAGTAAGGATTGGTATGAAAGGAGAGCACTATATTCATCTGTGTCACATGGTGTGATCCCTGAGTAATACCTTACCCAGAAAATATAAAGAAGACAATGTATCATCAGTTTATTTTATTTTATGTTTTTGTAGGTAATTAAAAAAATAGATTGTTGACTTGTTCTTGTTTTATGAGTAAGGATGGGTATGAAAGGGGAGCACCATATTCATCCGTGTCACGCGGTGTTATCCCTGAGTATTACCTTACCCAGAAAATATAAAGAGGACAATGTATCATCAGTTTGATTTTTAAAATTTAAAAAATTAGGGAAAACCTTAAAAATGTTGATACTTGGTTTTAAATAAATTTTTGTGTTGTTTTTTTTTTGTCTGGTTTGTTCTTCTTTTTATGGTTCAGGAACTATTTTGGGTGATACATGTTCAATCAAGGAGATTACTACATCTCCCAAGAGATCAAAGGAGTAATCTGGAGCATCATGAACTTCAACTTCAAAAAAACAGGTGAATTTGTTCCATGTTTATCATTTTCAATTTCCTCTTTGAACTCCTCTCCTACCCCCCCCCCCTTCTAACTTTTCTTTTCATTAAACACTGGGGATAATGTTATTCTAAGTTGGGGGGAGATGAAATAAAAAATTGATTTTTTTTATAAGAACATGCATGGAAAGAAAAATTCCATTAAACTTGAACATGATAACACACATTACAAACTATGAAATTGGATATCAAAAAATTTAGATGCCTTTATTCTGATTTTAATGAAAGTTTAAGTTCATGAGCATAGTTTTTGGAAAGTGCGGTTGTCCGATGTGATTTTTTCAAAGTTTATATTTTCATCCTCTTAATAAAAATGCCACAATGCACGTCTACTGGATCTTGGGTGTAAATTTGAGTTCTTGGGTCCCTTTAATTATAGAATAGGGTTTTGGGGTCACTTTTAGTTTAATTTGAGTATCCAAAAAAACAAGAAAAACAAAAAAAATAACGATCACATAGAGAAAAGTTTTGTCCAAATGTGTGGAGTCCGGCACTTGGGGATCATGACTCCATAGTTTTCTTGCCTAGAGTTAGAATTTATATCTCTATTTTAGGGCATTAAATTGACAATATGTGTGGCGTTCGGCACTTGTGGATCGTGAATCCATAGTTGTCTTGCCCAGAGTTATTCTTTTCATATCTATTGTGGTTAAAAAAAATCATCAAAAAATCAAAAACAAATAAATTGGATACTCATCTTAAGGTTTAATGTGATTCCCACCTAGCTCTTCCATTTTTTCCCCTTGAACAATAAAATGGGTCCCATATCTTTTGTGACGCACAACACTTTATCATGCTTAATTGAAATTGGATGAAATGTGGTGATGAATTTGAACAAAGGAATGGGCTTGGGCTTGGGATATGATTATGGACATAGCTTGTTTTAAATGATTTGGATGGGTTTCATAATTTTTTTTGGTATGAGGACTTTGGGTGAGCAATGTGTATTAAAATGTTTTTGGAAAAGGAGATTGGAATTTCATATTTGTAATTTATTTTGGTCAGGATTAGCAAAACTCAAGTTGGGGGGTGTTATTAGTCACTAAAAGTGGCTAATATTCATTATTAATATCTTTATATTCATTTTTCAAAAATCCATAAACATTGTTTTTAGTGCATTACATAAATAGAACTTCATTTCTCATCTTAAATGCAATTAATTTTTAAAATGCAAATTTGGGCCCAATCATTAATCTGTTTGTGGATAGCATTACATTCATTTTCTGAATTTGATATTTTGTGATATGATTTATAACTTTATTTGGAACATTTTATTTTTTAGGTCCGATGGATGAATCCCAAGGGAAGATGGATATTTTTTCTCCTGAATGCAGAAATTTACTGGAAAAGGCCTAATGGAACTAAGACCCATCAAACAAATGTGGGGCCCACAAACCAAGCCCAATGAATCTCAAATGTTTACAGTAGAAAGAGAACAATATGAGGATAGTTTTATTCAACTATTTCCAGAGCTAATTATGATGTTTTCATGATGATAAAGGGATCTAAAATTGATATTTAAATGGTGGGCCCGACATTAATGCACATAAAGTCATCCCACCATTTCGACCATAAATTCTAAACAGTTCCTCCAAATTTCCTGATATCTTTTCATCTCATAGAGGACAGACAAACGAGAATATTTCTCTTCTACGACCCCTCAGGATTCAGCCTACTTCAATTCCAAATTCACACATCAAAATGGTGGATGAATCTGGATGAAATTTCAGGGTCAACTTCGAAACATCAAAATCCCTTAATTTTCTCACCCTCCTTTTGACTCTCTAAATTAATTGAGATGTAATTTATTATGGGGGGTGTATCTAAGTCTTAAAATATGCCTATATAAGGAGCTTATGCTAAAGGGAATTGGGATTGAATATATTTTTTTGGAATCGAAGTTTTTATTTTCTTTGAATTTGTATGCTTTCATTTTGTAATCGCTTGTCAATTTCTCCCAAGTAAGTTCTTTCGTTCACCTTCATTTAATTAATAAAATATCATCATCATCTTCTTCTTCTTCTTAATTTCTTATATATTTTTCCATATCATTTTGATACTGTTGCCTTAGGGAGTGAGGTTATTCACATTATCTTTTGTGAAACTCTTCACACAACGGTGAAGTGATCGTTTTCTTTTTCTTTTTCTTCTCCAATTCGCCGCTATGAGTCGGCTTTCTGCTTCCTTTGAGATAATAGAATCAATGGAGGTATAAACCCTTATGGGTTGGTCCTAGGGAGTTGCATGGGGTAGATTGGATGTTATTTTATGTTCTAAAAATCTATAATCATTTCATTAATTTATGATTTCCATTTGATGATTATTTTCTTCTTCTTCTTCGCTAACTTTAATAATGACACATTTTGAGTGCTAGTACGATCCAATTCCTTGGAGTGATAATTAAATTGATCCTTTAAGTGCATTGGTGATTAGCCTTGGAATTTTGTATGGATTAAATTGGTGAATGATGTTGAGAAATTATATCATTTTGTTGATATGTCTTGAATTAGTGAACTGAAATGTTATAAGAAAATAAATACATCCAATCTAACCCTAGTAACAACTTAGGATCAACTTATCTCCATTAATTGTTTTAGACTAAGTAATTGTTATATTTTTTTATTTTAATTAAATCACTAGTTTCAAATCAAATCATTCCAAATAGTTGGCCACTCCAAAGCCAAATCTCTCCAAATTCATAGTGTCTCTAGGTTTCTTCTTCGGTCGTTGTGGATTCAACCCCTACCTGTACTACAACAACCGCATATCAGTAGGGTAAATTTGGGTGCAACCAACACTTATTAAGATTATTTTGGATTGTTATAAAAAGGACAACCCAGAGGTCGGGCGACAGCCCAACGAGTCTGGAAAGGCCGCGAGACTTGAACCCACAACCGAAGGGGGACAAGGGCGCATCACCTACCACTGGCATATGTGATTTCTTGGTTTGTATAATGTATTTTTCTTTAAAATGGTCTAACAGATAAATTATAAATTCATTTTTTCAACCCTATACGATTAGGATAAATAGAATATTTTTGAATTATATTATCTTTTGGAGTGAAAGATGAGTTTGTGGTAGAAATTAGTTGAAGGATGAAACTCTACTTGTCAAGTGTATATATATATATATATTTCCTCTTATTCTATGAATAAATTATATATTAAACTTTATGGAAGAGATCTTAAAAACAAAAATCTGTTATCCCAATACCTTATGTTTTATTGAATTGATGATATTTTAAATCATCATAGATCGATGGCTTTGAGGCCCTCAATTGTACACTTGTTTGTGATTGATGACCTCAATCACTTTATATAAATATTTACGATTTTCATCTAATTATGTGTCTCTAATTTCCACCAATGTTATCCTAATCGAGATCATAATTTGGTGGTGACTTTATTATTTTCCTTTCCCTCTTATTAAGACTAAATTTTATTAAACTAATTTTTGATGGGGGTTTTCCATAAGTTATTTTTCTATTTTTAACCTTTAATTTTCAAAGAACAATTTCAAATTGCGAGGATGAAATTTATTGAAGGAGGGTAGAATGTAACACCCCAGGATTTCATAGTATGTTATCTCTTCAAAGTAATTCAATAACTTACGCTACACGCAACAACGAGTTCGAGCACACCACGACTTACTAAACTAGTCATTCAAAAAGCGGTTATGAATAGTATTAACTGCATTTTGAATTTTATATATATCCTATATAATTTTTACATTCATATTTTGTGATTCTTAGACATAATATAAAGACAAATTCAATTTTTCAGATAAAAGAAGTATTTTTCAAAAAATGAAATATTACCACCTATTTAATGGATAATCCTTTTTAAAACAAATATTTGACACTTTTATATATTAAATTTAATGAAATTAAATTCTTCTTTAGAATTTGGACATAAAAATTTAGTTTGCATAAATTTTTGGTACTTTTCTGAAAACTTTCATATTTTGATGAATAGTGAACAATACTAAATTTTAATTGAAAGAAACTTTTTTAATCAAAATAATTTATAGTGTTAAACTATGGATTTGAATGGTTTGAAAGTATAATTAGATTATATTTTTATCATTTAATACAATTTATGTATTTATAAGTAATTTTACGTTTAAATTTGACATAAACACATGTCAATCTTTTGATAGTTTTTACTTTTAAAAAAACCCCGCTTTTTTGTTTTGACAACGGGAATTAATTTTAAATTAATTAATGAAACTTCTATGTTTTGATTTGATTAAATAGAATTAATTTTTTAATTCCAAATATAAAAATTATCTTAGGTTGAATTTTTGGTATATTTCTAAAAACATTCAATTTTGGATGAATAGTGAAAAACATTGCGTTATTGTTTAAAAAAGACTTTTTATTTAAATAATTATTTGTTTTATTTAAATTTATTTTTAAGTAAAAATAGTTATATAATACCTATATAAGTTCAATATAATTCATTGCAGTTATTTTATAATAAAATTATATGTATTAATTTTTATTGAACATTTTACCGTCTTTTACCGACCTTCTAGGAGCATTTACAAATTTGCATAAAACTCAATTTCACCGCTTTTGTGAGTTGAATTTCAAAAATCTGAAAGACCCGGTTGATATTATTATGTAAAATGTGGTTCAATAAGATGAAAATGATTTTTGGTGAATAGAAACAATTGACTTTTATTTACCACGGTTAAAAGTAAATAGGGTAATTAAAGGTAAAAATGATAATATAATTACCCTAACACATGTCCTAATTCTATTGGATAAGTTTAATTCAGAAAAAAAACCTTAGGAATAAAATATGGTCCTTTTGGTCCACTTATATAAGATTAGGACATTTATTATTATTTTATTTAAAAGTGGTTAAAAGTGTTAAATTCAAAGTTTAATTACTAAACTATTTTTAATATAGGGTTATACATAATATAAATTCAACTCTAAATATTCATTATAAAGATAAAAATATTTCCTACATCATGGTATTTTATTTATAATTTTTAGAAATTAAATAATTAAATTTATTTATGACACAATGATGATTCAGTAATTACCTTATTAATGAAAGAATCAAATAAATGGTATTATAAATATTATAATAAATATAATTTAGAATTTTTTATGACATAAAATAATTTTATAGGTGAATATGAAATGTTAGGGTTGATTAAATGTATCTTTTTTGAAGTAATAAAGCTGTGATGACTTTCAAAAAAAGCTAAATACTAAATAGTGTCAAAATTGACATAAATGAGTTTTTAAAACAAATATTATATTATTAAATTATAAAATATTACTAAAAATATAAGGTTTGGAAAAAGGGATTAAATAATATTATATATGTCATTAATGACCCACTTGAGGTTCTCTTGTAAGTTTAGAGTAATTTTATTAAACATATAGTATAAGAATACAAGAAGACACGGTAAAAGTTAAACTATTTAACTAAGAGTTAAATCTAAAAGATAAGGTTTAAATGGTAACCTAAGATTGTCTAAAACCTATTGGTTGAGATTATTTAGACCCATAACAACATAAGTATCTAAATAAATTATTTTGTAGCCATTATAAATTGAATATGATTGTATAATAAATTAATATTTTAAACTTTTATTAAAGTGACCCTCACCCCTCTTATAAAAGGGAATTTCCCCTTCTCTCAAAATCACACCTCCAAAGCAATTTGGATTAGCCAAACCATGCCCAAATATCATAAAAACTTCCCTAACATCAACCTATAGTCCTTAATTTGATCATAAAACCAACTTAAGGATCCCTTTTGATCAAGTCAAATGGAAACACCCGAAGAAGAAGTAATAATTTAACCACCCTCTTTCAAGTTCTTTTCTTCTTCCACATCCTCTTTATTTGTTGTTTCCATACCAAAATAAAAAATCCAATACCTCCTATATACTGTGATGTTATTATAAATATGGTACAACCATATTCATTATTCTATCCATCCTATAAATGACAAAATCACCATACGTGCGTACGTACAGCTTACCATCTTCACGTCGTGGTGTAGTTTGTTATTCAAACACATAATTATTTGGATGGGTATTGACAGATATATTATTTTAATATTTATAAATATGTTTTTAAATGATTTAATCCCTTCCCATTAATCAATATGATCTTATTTTCATCATTTTATGACTTTTGGTGAGTTTTGAGCTTAAATATAAAAAGTTGTTAATTCTAGACATTAAACATATTTATGTTACTTTTGTATTTAGATCATAACTCCTGCATTTTTCATCCAATTCACCTGATTCCTTTTTTTTAGAATTAAAAAATTCTTGTGATACATATAAGTCTTCATGACTGAAATCCAATTCAAAATTGAACAAGCCAAAACAAATCGCTCAATGTGAAAACTTATTCTGGCCGCCAGAATGGACATGACCTCATTCAATGACTCATATCTCGGGATAAACACTATAAAATTGGATGATTATAGCTGGGTTCGAAAGAAAACTAAATGATGAATCTTCACATAAAATTTCATGGAGAAATAATTTTATTAAGGTCTCCCTTAAACCGGTCAAAGTTAGGTTGGTGGAATAGTGATTGGCAGCCAAGAAAAGTCATGTCTAATATTTCGGCCATAACCCATTCCACACGGCTCAAAATTCTTTCAAACTTAGTGGGTAGATGTCCAAATACATTACTCACATCATATAATAAGGTACCTCCACCTAATTCGATGATATTTGGACGAACCGAAGCGGAACTTCTGGTGGACATATTCTGAAGAAAAAATATGTTCTTTCTTTTCTTTCATTTGTTCTTCATAGTTTTATAATGCATACTTCTTCCCCCTTCTTCTCAATTACCCTTAACATGGTGGGGTAAATATTATGAGTGATTGGGGAAGGTTAGGATTTCCATTTTGAAATGTTTTATTTCATGCTATTAATGTTATAAAATGTTTTCTCGATTATGAAATTGGTTTCAATTGTAATAACAGCTTATATTATCTTGTGCGATTGTATTTGATTTTATATTCTGTTGTCATTTTTGATTTGATTAATGACAATTATATACCCCACTAGGTTATGTTCTATATACAATGGAATAGATCAGAAAATATAGGTGAATTACTTGGCGATCGTCAGTACGTGTTAGATTTGTACTGAATATTCAAGATTGTTTGGGATAAACAAGACCTGATTGGGAATTACCTTAATCAATTGAGGGTATTTTATACAACTCTTTCAAAAAAGGATGGATATTAGAACAAAATAAGATATTATTAAGGTTTAATCTCTCCAACATCATAAAACAAAGAAGTGAGAGGAAGCGATTATGAAATCTCATTTTAATCGATTTAATAAAAGAGGAATGAATAAATAAGAACTATGATAACATTTCAATTTGAAAACCAACCCCAACCTGATCACCCAATACTTATCACTATTTTTAATCACATTATATTTTCAATTTTTTTAAAATCTTATACATAATTTCTTTCATTATTTTTGATTCATTGTTTTCAAAACTAAAAAAATTAAAAAACAAAGTGACAAACATGATTGTTGTGCGCTCCTCTCTGGAGAAAACCTAGGTTAACCACTATAATATATTTTAACTTAGTAAATAATTATTTTTTCAACACCCCATGACAAGAACGTGTCAAAACTTGGCGCCATTTCCGGGGAGGCAGTGCCACAATCTAATTATAAATATTTAACACTTTTCAAAAAAACATAAAAAAATATTTTTCCATGATGTTTTAAAATGATCATATCTTTAATTCATGAAACAATTACCCATAATTGGAACAAGAAGACGAGTTTGGGTATAATATAGTTCATATTCAAGAACATAGAAGTGACATAGAACAAATAGAGAGAAAAGTAGAACTTTCATTTGAATATGTTCATGCATTTATGGAGAAACCAGAACCTAAGCACGAACTTGAGGAGGCCAAGATAAAAGAATTGACTACTGAGATACATGTGGATGATCAACAAGATATGGATGGATTCTACAATGGGTGTTAAGAACTACATGATCCACATATTCCTTATAAAGTAGAGGAACCAGAACAATTGAAGGAAGACACCACCAAAGCGGTGGAATTTAATGAAAAGATGAAGAAGCATGAATGCCTGCATTTCTCTTAAGAAATTCAACTACAAGATGCACCTCCAATTAAAGAAGCATTTGAAGCTAAACAAACTCAGGGAGATAATATTTTCTTAGAATTTTTTCATTCTGATTTTATTAAATCTTAATTGAGTATTACCTCCCCTTGTTATAAATTTTCATATTTGGCCAAAAATTGTATTGTCTTGGTGGACAAAGATGAAAAAGAAGATACACATCATAAGGAAAATATAGGGCTCCCTGAACTAGATGAAAACTTATTGGAGGGAGTTCAAGAGGATACCAAAGAGGATTTCCATGAGTAAATAGATACACATGATGCATAATTTTAAGGGGAATAATTTGATTTTGATTCTTTATTCTTTAATTTTTTTCAAATTTAATTACTTACTGATTCTCCCACTGATTATTATTTTGATACAACATACCTTGAGGAACCGATGGACAATGAAGAAGAAGTTGTGAAAGTGGAAACCAAGAAAGAGGACTCATTCTTTGTCCTACCCTGCCATGCAAGTTTAATATCATTTTTATAGGGTTGGATTTGGTGTACTATATTCATGTAGTCCTCAACAAAAAAGAAGAAGTTCAAGATGTAAAGAAGAGTTTTGGTGGTTCATATTAAAGAAAATTCACCCACCATCAGATTGGGGATAACCAACTAAAACTGCCCATCTGAAGGTAGTCAAAACCCAGGGCCCAGTTGGGGGATTAAACCAAGATCTATCCTTATATTCTCATTCTCATTCTATTTTCTTTTCTTTTAATAAATTTATTATGTTTTACTATCTACCTTTTTTTATAGGCTTTAATCTGTGTAACACTTAGGAGGTTAACTCAACGTTTTACTGAAAATAACGTTAGGTTGTACCTCTCCTTATCACTTTCTTGATTAATGTGATTAAATTTAAAAAATTCTTACATGTTAAATCAATTTTCATGCATTGCAACATTACAACATTTAAGTGTGGGGGAGGGAACCTTTATAGTATAGTAATTTCAATTTTTTGATTTTCTATTTTTCAAAAAAAAGTGTGTTATTCAAATTTTTGTGTGTTTTTAAAAATTTTGAGCTGAAATGATTATCATTGTCATTTTTGACACCCATGTTTATGAGTGAGTCAGTTTATTCCATGAAAATGAGCTTAAACGAATGCTGAAATTGACTTTGTTTCAAGTTAAAATATTTGGAAATTTCATGAAAAGTACTCTAATTTTTTAATCTCATGCCAAAATTCAATTTCTTTATATTTGAAATCACTTTCTTGTGAGGCTTCTAAACCATTTTTTTATATTCTTTTCTTTCACCTCACTTCTAGAGAGAACCATACCATGCTTGATTTAACCAGAATTTGATTTATTTCTGTCAAAACTTAAGGGTTTGAGGTACATGTGTTTTAAATGATTGAGGAATTTCTTGGTATTAAAGCCCCATTTTCAATTAAATCATTTTTTATAATGGCCTTCCATGAAAATTTAATCCTTTTAGCCCATATAATCCATGAACATCCTATTAGGTTAGCCACATTACAAGCCAATTTTCACTATCCAACCTGCTCTTGAAGTAAAATTACATAATCTAGTTGAACTTAAGTGTGGGGGGAGGTTGACTTATGTTTTTCTACCTAATTTAAAGATAATTTGGGTGGAAAATAAAATATTGAAGAGATGTGCTTGCTATTGAAAAAAAATCATTATGTTGAAAGTTGTGCCTTTTCTGGAGATTTCATGATAAGTGAAGTTGTGCCTTTCTGGAGCTTCCAATAGAGAATGAAAGTTATGCCTATCTTGAGCTTTCATGAAAAATCATGTTTGAGATGACTAGTACCCTTTCTGCTAAAATGATGAATGGTGTGAAATTTCACTGATTTTTCATGTTTATGGAGCTTATTTTCTACTAAGGGCAGTGAAGATGAGGCCATATTTAAGTAAAAATTAGAATAATGCAATTTTAATTCAAAAAGAGACAAGCCCTCCTTACTCAGCCTCATAAATTTTCACATCTAAATCCTACCAACCTAAAGCCACAGAACAACCCTATAAAGTCCTCGTGATAAAAATATGTCTTTGACTCACATCGGGTGGAGATGTAGGAATTTATCAAGCCTATGGTGACCCTTGCATGAGTATTGGATGAGAAAGATATTGTTGAAAATAGATATCTGTGTGATGAGAAAAAAATGGATGTTAGGTAAGTGTTTTGTGTGCATGGGAGAAGAAATGAAGAGGAAATATATTTAATGAACTGAATTGAGAACTTGGAATAATGTTTGTTGATGAGGCATGATATCTTTTGTTTCTTGGTGTTAAATTGTTAGATCTCATGGATATGTGTTTTAAATTTGCTTTGATTTGATATCGATGTTTACTTGTCCAGGATTCCAAGTGCTCAGTGTGGGGTAATTAATAGAGCTAATATTTTAATATTTATAAATATGTTTTTAAATTATTTAATCCCTTTCCATTAATAAATTTGATCTTATTTGAATCATATTACGACATTTGGTGAGTTTTGAGCTTAAATTTGAAAAGTGGTTAATTCTGGACATTAAATAGATTTATGTTGCTTCTATATTTCGAGCATAACTCCTACATTTTTCATCCAATTCACCTGATTCCATTTTTTAGGATTACCTAATTTGTGTGCTACATATAAGTCTTCAGGACCGAATTCCAATTCGAAAACCAACAAGCCAAAACAAATCGGTCAATGTGAAAACTTATTCTGGACGGCAGAATGGAAATGACCTGATTCAATGAATCATATCTCGGGCTACCAAGAATAAAATAGGATGATTCTAGCTAGGTTAGAAATCCAACTCGACGAGGAAGCTTCAAATAAAATTTCATGTAGAAAACTATTTATTAAGGCTGCCCTTCAACCGGTCAAATTTGGGTTTGTGGAATAGTGATTGGATTCCAGGAAAAGTCATGTCTAATAGTTCATCCATAACTCATTCCACACAACTCAAAATGCTTTCAAACTTCATGGGTAGATGTTCAAATACATTCCTCGCATCCTATAAGAAACGACCTTGACCTGATTCAATGATATTGTTCACTAACCAAAGCTAAATTTCTGGTGGATAGATTCTGGAGAAAAATTCTGTTCTTTATTTTATTTCTTTTTTTCTTCTTAGTTTTATAATGCATAATTTTTCCCCCTTATTCTAAATTACCCTTACCATGGTGGGGTAAATCTTATTATTGATTGGGGAAGGTTAGGTTTTCCATTTTTTAATGTTTTATTTCATGATATTAATGTTATAAAATGTTTTCTCTATTATGAAGTTGGTTTCAATTGTAATAACAGCTTATATTATCTTGTGCGATTGTATTTGATTTTATATTCTGTTGTTATTATTGATTTGATTAATGAAAATTATATCCCGCACTAGATTATGGTCTATATATGATGGAATAGATCAGAACATAGTGGTAAAGTACTTGGTGATCTTCAGTACGTGTTAGATTTGTAGTGAATATTCAAGATTGTTTGGGATAAACAAGACCCGATTGGGAACGACCTTAATCAATTGAGGGTATTCGCTACAACTCTTTCACAAATGGATGGATATTATAGAAAACTAAGATATTATTAAGTTTTAATCTCACAAACATCATTAAACAAATAAGTGAGAGGAAGCAATTGTGAAATCTCATTTTAATCGATTTAATAAAAGAGGAATGAATAAATAAGAACTATGATAACATTACAATTTGAAAACCAACCCCAACCTGATCACCCAATACTTATCACTATTTTTAATCACATTATTTTTTCAATTTGTTTTAAATCTTATACATTATTTCTTTCTTTAGTTTTGTTTAATTATTTTCAAAACCAAACAAATTAAAAAACAAAGTGACAAACATGATTGTTGTGCGCTCCTCTCTGGAGACAACCTATGTTAACCACTATACTATATTTTAACTTAGTAAATAATTTTTTTTTTACACACCCCATGATAAGAACGTGTCAAAACATGGATCCTTTTCTGGGGAGGCAGTTCCACAATATAATTATAAATATTTAACACTTTTCAAAGAAATATAGAAAAATATTTTTCCATGATGTTTTCAAATGATCATCTCTTTAATTCATGGAACAATTACCCAAAAGTGGAACAAGAAGACGATTTTGGGTATAATATAGTTCAGATGCAAGAACTTTTAAGTGACATAGAACAACTAGAGAGAAAAGTAGAACTTTCATTTGAATATGTTCGGGAATTTATGGAGAAACCAGAACCTAAGCACGAACTTGAGGAGGACAAGATGGAAGAATTGACTACTGAGATACATGTGGATGATCAAAAAGATATGGATGGATTCTATACTGGGTATGAAGAACTACATGATCCACATATTCCTTATAAAGTGGAATAACCAGAACTATTGAAGGAGGACTCCACCAAAGTGGTGGAATTTAATGAAAAGATGAAGAAGCATGATTGCCTGTATTTATCTTGTGAAATTCAACTACAAGATGCACCTCCAATTAAAGAAGCAATTAAAGCTAAACAAACTCATGGAGATAATCTTTTCTTAGAATTTTTCATTCTGATTTTATTAAATCTGAATTGATTATTACCTCCCCTTGTTATAAATTTTCAGATTTGGCCAACAATTGTATTGTCTTGGTGGATGAAGAAGAAAAAGAAGATAGACATCATAAAAAATATAGGGCTCCATGAACTAGATGAACACTTATTGGAGGGAGTTCAATAGGATACCAAAGAGGATTTACATGAGGAAATAGATACACATGATTCATAATTTGAAAGGGAAGAATTTGATTTTGATTATTCATGCTTTAATTTTGTTCAAATTGAATTACTTACTAATTATACCATTGATTATTACTTTGAGACATCATACATTAAGGAACCGATGGTGAATGAAGAAGAAGTTTTGAAAGTGGAAACCAAGAAAGTGGAGGACTCATTCTTTGTCCTACCCCTGCCATGAAAGTTTAATATCATTTTTATAGGGGTGTATTTGGTGTAATATATTCATGTAATCCTCAACAAAAAATAATAAGTTCAAGATGGAAAGAAGAAGTTCTGGGGGTTCATATTAAAGAAACATCACCCACCATCAGATTGGGGATAACCAACTGAAAATGCCCATATGGAGGCAGTCAAAAACCAGGGCCCACTTGGGGGATTAAACCATGATCTATCCTTATATTCTCATTCTAATTCTATTTTCTTTTCTTTCAATAATTTTATTATGTTTTATTATCAACCTTTGTTTGTAGGGTTTTATCTGTGTAACACTTAGGTGGTTAACTCAACGTTTCACTGAAAATAACGTTATGTTGTACCTCTCCTTATCACTTTCTTGATTGATGTGATTAAATTTCAAAAATTCTTACATGTTAAATCAATTTTCATGCATTGAGACATTTCATCATTTAAGTGTGGGGGAGGGAACCATTATAGTTTAGTAATTTCAATTGTTTGAGTTTCGCTTTTTCAAAAAAAAAGTGTGTTATTAAAATTTTTGTGTGTTTTTAAAACTTGTGAGCTAAAATGATTATCATTTTCATTTTTGAAACCCATGTATATGAGTGAGTCAATTTATTCCATGAAACTAAGATTAAATGAATGCTGAAATTGACTTTGTTTCAAGTTCAAATATTTGGAAATTTCATGAAAAGAACTCTGATTTTTGAATCACGTGCCACAATTCACTGTCTTTATATTCGAAATAAATTTCCTGTGAGTCTTCTAAACCATTTTTTGTGATATTCTTTTCTTTCACCTCACTTTTTTAGAGAACCATACCATGCTTAATTTAACCATAATTTGATTTATTTATGTCAAAACTTGAGGGTTTGAGGTACATGTGTTTTAAATGATTGAGGAATTTCTTTGGTATTAAAGACCAATTTTCAATAAAATCCTTTTTATAATGGCCTACCATGAACATTTAATCCTTTTAGCCCATATAATCCATGAACATCCTATTAGGTTAGCCACATTACAAGCCAATTTTCCCTATCCAACCTGCTCTTGAAGTAAAATTGCATAATCTAGTTGAACTTAAGTGTGGGGGGAGGTTGACTTGTGTTGTGCTAACTCATTTGAAGATAATTTAGGTGGAAAATCAAATATTCAAGAGATTTGATTACTATTGAACAAAATCATTATGTTGAAAGTTGTGCCTTTTATGGAGCTTTCATGATAAGTGAAGTTGTTCTATTCTAGAGCTTCCAATAGACAAAGAAAGTTGTGCCTATCTGGAGCTTTCAAGAAAAATCATGCTTGAGATGACTAATACCTTTTCTACTGAAATGGTTAATGGTGTGAAATTTCACTAATTTTTCATGTTTATGGAGCTTATTGTTAGCTAAGGGCAGGGAAGAGGAGACCATATTTAAGTAAATTTTAGAATAATGCAATTTTACTTCAAAAAGAGATAAGAACTCCTTATTCAGCCTTATACATTTTCACATCTAAATCCTACCAACCTGAAGCCATAGAACAATCCTATAAAGTCCTCATGATAAACATATTTCTTTGACTCACATCGGGTGGAGATGTATGAATTTATCAAGCCTATGGTGACCCTTGCATGAGTATTGGATGAGAATGACATTGTTGAAAATGGATATCTGTGTGATGAGAAAAAAATGCATGTTAGGTAAGTGTTTTGTGTGCATGGGAGAAGAAATGAAGAGAAAATATATTTAATTAACTTAATTGAGAACTTGGAATAATGGTTTTTGAGGAGGCATGATATATTTTGTTTCTTGGTGTTAAATTGTCAGATCTCATAGATATGTGTTTTAAATTTGCTTTGATTTGATATCGATGTTTACTTGTCCAGGACTCCAAGTGCTAAGTGTGGGGGAATTTAAAGAGATAATATTTTCATATTTATAAATATGTTTTTAAATGATTTAATCCCTTCCCATTAATCAATTTGATCTTATTTGCATCATTTTATGACTTTTTGTGAGATTTGAGCTTAAATGTGAAAAGTGGTTAATTCTGGACATCAAACAGATTAATGTTTCTTCTCTATTTCGAGCCTAACTCCTAAATTTTTCATCAAATTTATCTGATTATTTTTTTTAGGATTTAAAAATTCGTTTTCTACATATATGTCTTCATGACCTAAAGCCAATTCGAACTCCAACAAGCCAAAACAAATCGGTCAGTGTGAAAACTTATTCTGGACGGCAGAATGGACATGACCTCATTCAATGACTCATATCTCGGGATACCGACCATAAAATTGGATGATTATAGTTCCGTTCAAAATCCAAAGAGACTAGGAATCTTAACATAAAATTTCAGGGAGAAATAAGTTTACTAAGGTCGCCCTTCAACCGGTCAAATTTGGGTTTGTGGAATAGTGATTGGCAGCCAGGAAAAGTCATGTCTAATATTTCGTCCATAACTCATTCCAAGCGGCACAAAATGATTTCAAACATAGTAGGTAGATGTCCATATACATTCCTCACATCTTATAAGCAGGGACCTCTACCTGATTAGATGATATTGTGGGCAAACCGAAGCTGAACTTCTGGTGGATAGATTCTGGAGAAAATTATGTTCTTTCTTTTCTTTATTTTGTTCCTCTTAGTTTTATAATGCATACTTATTCCCCCTTCTTCTCAATTACCCTTACCATGGTGGGGTAAATCTTATGAGTGATTGGGTAAGGTTAGGTTTTCTATTTTTTAATGTTTGAGTTCATGATATTAATGTTATAAAATGGTTTCTCTATTGTGAAGTTGGTTTCAATTGTAATAACAGCATATATTATCTTGTGCTATTGTATTTGATTTTATATTATGGTGTTATTATTGATTTTATTAATGAAAATTAAATCCCCAACTAGGTTATGGTCTATATAAGATGGAATAGATTAGAACATAGTGGTGAATTACTTGGCGATTGTCAGTACGTGTCAGATTTGTACTAAATATTAAAGATTGTTTGGGATAAACAAGACCTGATTGGGAATTGCCATAATCAATTAAGGGTATTCGCTATAACTCTTTCACAAAAGGATATATATTAGACCAAACTAAGATATTATTAAGGTTTAATCTATCCAACATCATTAAACAAATAATTGAGAGGAAGTGATTGTGAAATCTCATTTCAATTGATTTAATAAAAGAGGAATGAATAAATAAGAACTATGATAACATTGCAATTTGGAAACCAACCCAAACCTGATCACCCAATACTTATCACTATTTTTAATCACATTATTTTTTCAATTTGTTTTAAATCTTATACGTTATTTCTTTCTTTAGTTTTGTTTCATTATTTTTGAAACCAAACAAATTAAAAAACAAAGTGACAAACATGATTGTTGTGCGCTTCTATCTGGAGACAACCTAGGTTAACCACTATACTATATTTTAACTTAGTAAATAATTGTTTTTTCCACACCCCATGACAGGAGCGTTTTAAAACTTGGCGTCGTTTCCATGGAGTTAGTGCCGCAATCTAATTATAAATATTTAACACTTTTCAAAAAAACATAAAAAAATATTTTCCCATGATCTTTTCAAATGATCATCTCTTTAATTCATGGAACAATTACCCACAAGTAGAACAAGAAGATGAGTTTGGGTATAATATAGTTCATATTCAAGAACTTATAAGTGACATAGAACAACTAGAGAGAAAAGTAGAACTTGAATTTGAATATGTTTGTGCATTTTTTGAGAAACCATAACCTAAGCATGAACTTGAGGAGGCCAATATGGAAGAATTGACTACTGAGATACATTTGGATGATCAACAAGATATGGATGGATTCTACACTGGGTGTGAAGAACTACATGATCCGCATATTCCTTATAAAGTAGAAGAACCAGAACCATTGAAGGAAGACACCACAAAAGCGGTGGAATTTAATGAAAAGATGAAGGAGCATGACTGCCTGTCTTTATCTTGTGAAATTAAACTACAAGATAAACCTCCAATTAAAGAAGAAATTGAAGCTGGACAAACTCAGGGAGATAATCTTTCCATAGAATTTTTTCATTCTGATTTTATTAAATCTGAATTGAGTATTACCTCCTCTTGTTATAAGTTTTCATATTTGTCCAACAATTGTGTTGTCTTGTTGGATGAAAAAGAAAACGAAGATAAACATCATAAGGAAAATATAAGGCTCCCTAAACTAGATGAACACTTATTGGAGGGAGTTAAAGAGGATACCAAAGAGGATTTACATGAGGAAATAGATACACATGATGCATACTTTTAAAGGGACGAATTTGATTTTGATTCTTCATGCTTTAATTTTGTTCAAATTGAATTACTTACTGATTCTCCCATTGATTGCTATTTTGATACATCATACCTTGAAGAACTGATGGAGAATGAAGAAGAAGTTGTGAAAGTGGAAACCAAGAAAGAGGAGGACTCATTCTTTGTCCTACCACCGCCATTCAAGTTTAATATCATTTTTATAGGGGTGTATTTAGTTTACTATATCCATGTAGACCTCAACAAAAAGGAAGAAGTTCAAGATGGAAAGAAGAAGTTATGGTGGTTCATATTAAAGAAACTTCACCCACTATCAGATTGGGGATAACCAACTGAAACTGCCCATCTGGAGGCAGTCAAAACCCAGGGCCCACTTGGGGGATTAAACCAAGATCTATCCTTATATTATCATTCTCATTCTATTTTTTTTATTTCAATAAATTTATTAGGTTTTATTATCTACCTTTTTTTAGGGTTTTATTTGTGTAACACTTAGGAGGTTAACTCAACGTTGAACTGAAAATAATGTTAGGTTGTACCTGTCCTTATCACTTTCTTGATTTATGTGATTAAATTTCAAAAATTATTACATGTTAAATCAATTTGAATTCATTATGACATTGCATCACTTAAGTGTAGGGGAGGGAACCATTATAGTTTATTAATTTCAATTGTTTTATTTTCTGTTTTTCAAGAAAAAAAGTATGTTATTCAATTTTTTTGTTTTTTTTTAACTTTTGAGCTGAAATGATTATCATTGTCATTTTTGAAAACCATGTCTATGAGTGAGTCAATTTATTCCATGAAACTGAGCTTAAATGAATGCTAAAATTCACTTTGTTTCAAGTTCAAATATTTGGAAATTTCATGAAAAGTACTCTAATTTTTGAATCTCAGGCCACAATTCACTATCTTTATATTTGAATTCACTTTCCTATGAGTCTTATAAACTATTTTTGTGATATTCTTTTCTTTTACCTCACTTCTTGAGAGAACCATACCATGCTTGATTTAACCAAAATTTGATTTATTTCTGTCAAAACTTGAGGGTTTGAGGTACATGTGTTTTAAATGATTAAGGAATTTCTTTGGTATTAAAGCCCCATTTTCAATAAAATACTTTTTATAATGTCCTTTCATGAACATTTAATCCTTTTATCTCATAGAAGCCATGAACATCCTGTCAGGTTAGCCACATTACAAGCCAATTTTCCCTATCTGACCTCCTTTTGAAGTAAAATTGCATAATCTAGTTGAACTTAAGTGTGGGGGGAGGTTGACTTGTGTTTTGAAACACCATTTGAATATAATTTGGGTGGAAAATCAAATATTGAATATATGTGATTGCTATTGAACAAAATAATTATGTTTAAAGTTGTGTCTTTTCTGTAGTTTTCATGATAAGTGATGTTGTGCTTTTCTGGAGCTTCCAATAGAGAAAGAAACTTGTGCCTATCAGAAGCTTTCAGGAAAAATCATGTTTGAGATGACTAATACCTTTTCTACTAAAATGATGAATGGTGTGAAATTTCACTGATTTTTCATGTTGATGGAGCTTATTTTCTACTAAGGGTAGTGAAGAGGAGACCATATTTAAGTAAAAATTATAATAATTCAATTTTACTTCAAAAAGAGACTAGCCCTCCTTATTCAGCCTCAAACTTTTTTCACATATCAATCCTACCAACCTGAATTCACAAAACAACCCTATAAAGTCCTCATTATAAACATATTTCTTTGACTCACATCGGGTGGAGATGTAGGAATTTATCAAGCCTATGGTGACCCTTCCATGAGTATTGGATGAGAAAGACATTGTTGAAAATAGATATATGTGTGATGAGAAAAAAAAATTCATGTTAGGAAAGTGTTTTGTGTGAATGGGAGAAGAAATGAAGTGTAAATATATTTAATGAACTAAATTGAGAAGTTGGAATAATATTTGTTTATGAGTCATGATATCTTTTATTTCTTGGTGTTAAATTGTTAGATCTCATGGATATGTGTTTTAAATTTTTTTTGATTTGATATCGATGTTTACTTGTCCAGGAGTCCAAGTTCTAAGTGTGGGGGAATTGACAGAGCTAATATTTTCATATTTATAAATATTTTTTAAAATTATTTAATCCCTTCTCATTAATCAATATGATCTTATTTGCATCATTTTATGACTTTTGGTGTGTTTTGAGCATAAATGTGAAAAGTGGTTAATTCTGGACATTAAACATATTCATGTTTCTTATGTATTTAGAGAATAACTACTACATTTTTCATCCAATTCACTTGATTTTTTTTTAGGATTAAATAATTTGTGTGCTACATATAATTTTTCAGGACCAAAATCCAATTCGAACTCCAACAAGCCAAAACAAATCAGTCAATGTGAAAACTTATTCTGAATGGCAGAATGGACATGACCTCATTCAATGACTCATATCTGGGGCTACTGACCATAAAATTGGATAATTCAATCTAGGTTCGAAATCCAACTCGACTATGAAGCTTAACTTAAAATTTCATGGAGAAATAAGTTTATTAATTTCTCCCTTCAACCGGTCAAAGTTGGGTTGGTGTAATAATGACTCGCATCCAGGAAAAGTCATGTTTAATATTTCGGCCACAACTCATTCCAAAAAGATCCAAATGCTTTCAATGTTCATCGTTATATGACCAAATAAATTACTCACATCCTATAATAAGTGACCTCGGCCTGATTCGATGATATTGTGGATGAACCAAAGCTGAACTTCTTATGGACATATTCTGGAGAAAAATTCTCTTCTATCTTTTCTTTCTTTTGTTATTCTTAGATTTATAGAGAATACTTATTCCCCCTTCTTCTAAATTACCCTTACCATGGTGGGGTATATCTTATGAGTGATTGGGGAAGTTTAGTTTTTCCATTTTGTAATGTTTGAGTTCATGCTATTAATGTTATAAAATGTTTTCTCTATTATGAAGTTGGTTTCAATTGTAATAACAGCTTATATTATCTTGTGCGATTGCATTTGATTTTATATTCTGTTTTTATTATTGATTTGATTAATGAAAATTATATCCCACACTAGGTTATGTTCTATATACGATGGAATAGATCAGAACATAGTGGTGAAGTACTTGTCGATCGTCAGTACGTGTCAAATTTGTACTGAATATTCAAGATTGTTTGGGATAAACAAGACCCGATTGGGAATTTCCTTAATCAATTGAGGGTATTCGCTACAAATCTTTCACAAAAGGATGGATATTATAGAAAACTAAGATATTATTAAGGTTTAATCTCCCCAACATCATTAAATAAATAATTTAGAGGAAGCGATTGTGAAATCTCATTTTAATCGATTTAATAAAAGAGGAATGAATAAATAAGAACTATGATAACATTGCAATTTGAAAACCAACCCCAACCTGATCACCCAATACTTATCACTATTTTTAATAACATTCTTTTTTCAATTTTTTTAAATCTTATATGTTATTGATTTATTTAGTTTTGTTTCATTGTTTTCAAAACCAAACAAATTAAAAAACAAAGTGACAAACATGATTGTTGTGCGCTCCTCTCTGGAGACAACCTAGGTTAACCACTATACTATATTTTAACTTAGTAAATAATTGTTTTTTACACACCTCATTATAGTCACATGTTAGGTATAATAATTATTATAACTGATTTAAATAATAAATATAACATGTTAATGATTCTGTATATATGATATATTATCCAATTACATAGGATTTCACCATCAATATAATGATATTGTCGCTCGTGCATACGTACAGATTATCGTCTCTACAAACGTGATAAGATTCATTCCCTATAGTAATCGTTCAAGAATAATTTTCATTTTATGATTAAAAATAATTTTTAAGAACTTAATATCATTCTCGATATGAATCAAATAAATCCTATCCATAACAAACATGGCTTACGTAACCAAGTATATAAAGGAAAACGGATTTGATAACACCTGAAACGATGATACTACTAAAATATTATTAAGAGAGAAAAATTATAAGATCATATAAGATATAATATTTATGTATGTTGTTCTTGTATAATTTAAAAACAATGATTTAACTATTATATAGTAGGTTAACATACCATCGACCAAAGAAAATTACAAGGTAAGGGTTAATTTCAAAATATCTTTATTATCCAAGGTTGTTTTTACGAAAGTATCTACAGGGAAATATTTATTATCCATGTCCATATTTCATAAAAGAGTTTTCAAATGGATTCTTTTTAAGGGACTCTTTTACTAAAACATCATTTTAAATTTTTTAATAATTTATTCTTTTAAACCTTTCTCATTAATGTCCATGTTTTCAAAATGGTTTTAAGGATTTATTTATATGGACTTGAATGTTTTAAAATGTTAATTTAATTCAAAAGTTTCAAAGTGGTATGGGTCACTTTAATTCAAAACTATATTTTAAATGAATTCCTTTTTAAATTATGTGAATTTTAAATGATTTCATGAAAAAGGGATATTTCTCTGAAAGATTTTTACTGATCATTTTCAATTATGTCAACATACTTTACAGGGTATTATTCTTGATTGAGGTTGATTTATTATGATAAAAATCTTCCATATTATATTAAAGTTTTTGTGATATTTTTGAATGTGGATGTGTTATTTTTATACCATTCATGGTTTATGGATAAAGTATTGATATTTCGTATGCTATTTTTAATACAAATGTTTATGTTATGTTTCAACATTTTCATATGAGGAATGTATTGGACTTGCTAAGTGACGGGTGGATCCCACTATAGCTCCTCGATGCATCGGTAGGTCTCACGAGACAATTAGACATGGAATTGGTTGAGGCCTTCCTCAATTTTGATATATGGTTTTGGTCAAGGCCTTAATCATTTTTAGACGTCTTGGCCGAGGCCTTGATAAAATGTTTCAGAATGTCCCGCATTATACATTCCATCATTATAAAATTGGATATTGATATTAAATATTATTATTTCACTAGTAGAATATCCATTTGAATAAGTAAATGGAATTATTTGATTTATCTTTTCTATATTATGTTGAATTTTAAGTTTAAAAGTCTTTTGTTTTCGTCTTATACATTGCCTTAAATGTTTATGCTTCTTTATGAAAGTTTACACTATATTGTTATCCTTACTGAGAATCTGAGCTCACCCCTTTATTATGTTTTATTTTCCAAGGATTCTAAGAAGTGTATTATGATTGATAAGAAGGGTTAAACTAGGGGATTAATGGAGTTCTCAAAGGATCATTTATGTTTTGTTTTATTTTCTAATGTGTAATGTAACTTTCATGTATGTAATCTATTTTCCAAGATTACTAAACCGATCGGTCTTTTGGGACTTTATTCCTTGTAATCATGCTAATGTATTAAAATAATACACTGACTCTGGGATTCTGGGGTCGGGGTATTACAGTTGGTATCAAAGGAAGTTTAGCAACAACCTTGGAAATAGATTTAGAAAAACTCTGATTAGAGAACATTACCCTAAGATAGAATTTGAGGATTAGTATAGAATAACTTCCTAGAATTTTGGTAATGTGGAGATTTTGTGTATTTTCCAAGAAATATATCCATGTCTGGATATGAGAAGGTAGAGGCATCTTTGGCACATATGTACCTAGGATTGAAAACTCTGACAAAGAGTTTCAAGCTTGACCCAGGGTATCCTGTAACACGACAATGGGCCTTGTTGCGCTCTTGGTTACGACACTCTTGGGGGATATGCTTAGGATAATTCACATTTTCATTATGAGCCATTATGAAGGTTTTAGAAGTAAATATTTCCACAAAGAAAACATTTTATGATTATATATTATATGCATAATCTTTTCAATTTACTTTAGAAATTTTAAAAGTTTGGAATTATGCATTGCGATTCCTAAACTAAACTAGTGTATGCCATTGTTTAGAAATGGTGCCTAGTAGAAAGAATGAGAATTCCAGCAATATTCATGATCGAAAGATTAAGAAGGATCAAATCTTTCATGGTATTAATCTAATATTTAAAAGGGAAATAGTCTCCCACGTATTCTCATCATATGAGGAAATAGTATCATGTGTTAATAAGATAAGTAAATAATTCTCTGAGTCATATGGCTTTGAAGGGAAGAAAGAGAAGAAAATTATGGAAGAGAGAAAGGTGGATAAAGGGAAGAGGGGAAAGAAGGATTTCCCCATATGTGATAATTGTGTAAAAAATAACCTTGATAAATGCTCGAATGGAATGAGAGTTTGTTATAAGTGTGGAGAAAAGGTCACCAAGTACGTGATTGCAAGGGTAAGAAAAAGGTTTAAAATGTACATCGCTTCATTTGTAAGGAGTTGGTACACTACACGAATCAATGTCCATATCATAAGAGTATACCCCAAATGATACTATTGGATAATAATCAAGTTATGATACTACTGAATACGAAGAGGAATGATTAGAGTTTTTATGTTTTTATTAAAGTATTGTTTCATTTGAGTATTGTATTAATGATGTACATGTTATAAGAATTAAAGAGTATATAAGGATTGTACTACAGTACTATTTCATTAAGGATTTGAGATTATATAGTTCTAAGAAAAGTGACTCAATAGAAAGTTAAAATTTTTGTAAAATACATGGTTGAAGGAAAGATAAACCTTAATATGGTTCTGATAATGAGGTAGTGATTTTAGAAAAAAGATATGATTGATTTGGATATTCGATATTCTTGACAATATTGAAATTAATTAATTGTTTGTTTATTATATTATTGTTGGAGTTGACTACATTTTTTGATATAAGGATTATATCCAGTATTCTATAAGAAATAATAAAGTACATACCTATTGAAATATGGTTTTTAGGTAATTCAATTTATTACCATTTCTTATGAGAATACACGGTGGAGGTATTCACATGTATGTTATGTGACCTTTTTTATTAATTTTGGACTGTGAGTTTGGACATAAGTATTTTGAATAAGTATAAAGGTTGGAATGGATCAAGTTAAACAATTGATAATATTTTTTATGGTTAAAACACTTCTTAAGATTATTTTTTTATTGTTATAAAAAGGACAACTCGGAGGTCAGGCGACAACCCATCGTGTCCGACAAGGCCGCAAGACTTAAACCCGCTACTGAAGGAAGACAAGGGTGCATCACCTACCACTGTCCTACATGATGTCCTGGTTTAATAATGTAGTTTTCTTTAAAATGGTCTGACTGATATATTATAAATTCATTTTCTTAACCCAATACTATTAAGATAAATAGAATATTTTGGAATTCTATTATCTTTTGGAGTGAGAGATGAGTTTGTGGTAGAAATTAGTTTAAGGATGAAACTCTACTTGTCAAGTGTGTATATATATATACATATATATTATCTTATTCTGTGAATAAATTAATTCTTAAACTTTAGAGAAGATATCTTAAAACCAAAAATGTGTTATCCCAATACCTTATGTTTTATTGAATTGATGATATTTTAAATCATCATAGATCGATGGAATTGAGGCCCTCAATTGTACACTTGTTTGTGATTGATGTCCTCAATAACTTCCTATAGATATTTACATTTTTCCTCCAATTATGTGTCTCTAATTTCAAACAATGTTCTCCTAATCAAGATCATAATTTGGTGGTGACTTTTTCATTTCCCTTTCCCTCTTACTAAGACTAACTTTTATTAAACCAATTTTCAATGTGCGTTTTCCACAAAGTTATTTTTCTATTTTTAACCTTTTATTTTTGAATAACAATTTCAAATTGTGAGGAATCAATTTATTGAAGGAGGGGAGAATTTAACACCCCAAGATTTCATAGTATGTTATCTCTTCAAAGTAATTCAATAACTTGCGCTACACGCAACAAGTTCGAGTGCACCACGACTTACTAAACTAGCAGTTCAAAAAGCGGGTTTGAATAGTATTAATTGAATTTTGAATTTTATATATATCCTATATAATTTTAACATTCATATTTTGTGTTTCTTAGACATAATATATGGACAAATTCAATTTTTCAGATAAAAGAAGTATTTTTCAAAAAATGCAATTTTACCGTCTATTTAATAGAGAATCCTTTTTAAAACAAATATTCAAAAATTTTATATATTAAATTTAATGAAATTAAATTATTATTTAGAATTGGGACATAAAATTTTAATTTGGATAAATTTTTGGTACTTTTCTGATAACTTTCATATTTTGATGAATGGTGAAAAATACTAAATTTTAATTTGAAAACAACTTTTTTAATCGAAATAATTTCTAGTGTTAAACTATGAATTTGAATGGTTTGGAAGTATAATTAGATTATATTTTTATCATTAAATACAATTTAGTACATTATAAGTAATTTCACATTTAAATCTGACATAAACACATGTCAATCTTTTGATAGTTTTTACTTTTAAAAAAACTCATTTTTTGGTTTTAACAACGGGAATTAATTTTAAATTAATTAATGAAACTTTTATGTTTTTAATTTTTTAAAATATAATTTATTTTTGAATTATGAATATCAAAATTAGCTTAGGGTGAATTTTTGGTATTTTTCTGAAAACATTCAATTTTTTATGAATAGTGAAAAACACTATGTTATTGTTTAAACCTGACTTTTTATTTATATAATTATTTATTTTATTTAAATTTAATTTTAAGTAAAAATAGATATATAATACCTATATATGGTCACTTTAATTCATTGGAGTCGTTTTATAATAAAATTAGATGTATTAATTTTTATTGAACTTTTTATCGTCTTTTACCCACCTTCTAGGAGCATTTGCAAATTTTCATAAAACATAAATTTACCGCTTATGTGAGTTGAATTTAAAAATTATGAGAGGCATGGTTGAAATCAGTAAGTAAAATTTGGTTCAATAAGATGAAAATAATTTTGGGTGAATAGTTATATTTGACTTTTATTTACCACCGTTAAAAGTAAATAGGGTAATTAAAGGTAAAAATGATATTATAATTACCCTAATACATGTAATAATTCTATTGGATAAGTTTAATTAAGAAAAAAAAACAATATTAGGAATAAAATATGGTTATTTTGGTCCACTTGGATTAGATTAGGACATTTATTATTATTTTATTTAAAGAAGGGTTAAGTGTTAAATTCAAAGTTTAATAACTAAACTATTTTTAATATAGGGTTATACATAAAATAAATTTGACTATAAATATTTATTAAAAATATAAAAATATTTCCTACATCATGGTATTTTATTTATAATTTTCAGAAATTAGATAATTAAATTTATTTATGACACAATGATGATGCAGTAATTACCTTATAAATGAAAGAATCAAATAAATGGTATTATAAATATTAAAATAAATATAATTTAAACGTTTTTATGACATAAAATAATTTTCTAGGTGAATATGACATGTTAGGGTTGATTAAATGTATCTTTTTCGAAGTAATCAAGTTGTGATGACTTTCACAAAAACCAAATACTAAATAGTGTCAAAATTGACATAAATGAGTTTTTAAAACAAATATTATATTATTAAATTATAAAATATTACTAAAAATCTAAGGTTAGGACAAAAGGATTAAATAATATTATATATGTCATTAATGACCCACTTGAGGTTCTCTTGGAAGTTTAGAGTAAGTTTATTAACCATATAGTGTCAGAATACTAGAAGACACGGTAAAAGTTAAACTATTTAACTAAGAGTTAAATCTAAAAGATAAGGTTAAAATGGTAACCTAAACTTGTCTAAAACCAATTGGTTGAGAGGATTTAGACCCATAACCACATAATTCTCTAAATAAATTCATTTGGAGCCATTATAAACCGAATATTATTGTATAATAAATTAATATTTTAATCTTTTCCTAAAGTGACCCTCATCCCTCTTTTAAAAGGGAACTTCCCCTTATCTCAAAATCACACCTACAAAGCCATTTGGCTCGACAAAACCCTGACCAAATATACTCCCAACTTCCCTCACATAAACCTAGAGTCTTTAATTTGATCATAAAACCATCCTAAGGATCCCTTCTGATCAACTCAAAAGGAAACACCCGAAGAATAGGTAATAATTTCACCACCATCTTTCAACTTCTTTTCTTCTTCCACTTCCTCTTTATTTGTTGTTTCCATACCAAAATAATAACTCCAGTACCTCCTAAATACTGTGATATTATTATATATATGGTACAACCATATTTGTTATTTTATCCGTCCTATAAATGAAAAAGTCAACATACGTGCATACGTACGGCTTACCATCTCCACGTCGTGGTGTAGTTTGTTATTCAAACACTTCATTATTTGGATTGGTATAATAATTAGTATAACTGATGTAAATAATAAATATAACATGTTAATGATTCTGTATATATATAATATATCATCCAATTACATATTATTTCACCATCAATATAATGATATTGTCACTCGTGCGTACGTACGGATTACCGTCTCTACGAATGCGATGAGATTCATTCCTCATCGTAATCGTTCATGAATAATTTTAATTTTATGATTAAAAATAATGTTAAAGAACTTAATATCATTATGGATATGAATCAAATACATCCTATCCATAAAAAATATGGCTTGCGTAACTAAGCATATAAAGGAAAATGGATTAGTTAACACCCGAAACGCTGATACTACTAAAATATTATTAACAAATCAATATTAGAAGATCATATATGATATCATATTTATGTATGTAGATATTTTATAATTTAAAAACAATGATTTAACTATTATAAAGTAGGATAACATACCATCGACCAAGGAAATTTGCAAGGTTAGGGTTAATTTCATAATCTCTTTATTATCAAAGGTTGTTTTTATGTAAGTATCTACTAGGACATATTTATTATCCATGTCCATGTTTCATAAAAGAGTTTTCAAATGGATTCTTTTTAAGGGACTATTTTACTAAAACATTATTTTAAATGTTTTAAAGATTCATTATTCTAAACATTTCTCATTAATGTCATGTTTTCAAAATGGTTTTAAGGATTTATTTATATGGAAATCAATGTTTTAAAATGTTAATTACTTTAAAAAGTTTCAAAGTGGTATGGGAAAATTTGATTCAAAACTATCTTTTAAATGAATTCCTTTATAAATTATGTGACTTTTAAATTATTTCATGAAAAAGGGATATTTCTCTCAAAGATTTTTACTGATCATTTTCAACTATGTGAACATCCTTTACGGGATATTATTCTTGATCGAGGTTGATTTATTATAATAAAAATATTCCATATTATATTGAAGGTTTTTTGATATGTTTGACTGTGGATGTGTTATTTTTATACCATTCATGGTTTATTGATAAAGTATTGACATTTTATATGCTAGTTTTAATACTAATTTTTATGTTATGTTTTAACCTTTTCATATGAGGATTGTATTGGACTTAGTAAGTGACGGGTGGAGCCCGCTATAGCTCCTCGATGCATCGGTAGGTCTCATGAGACAATTAGACATGGAATTGGCAAAGGCCTTTCCCAATTTTGATATATGGTTTTGGCCGAGGCCTTAATCATTTTTATATGTCTTGGTCGAGGCTTTGACAAAATGTTTCAGAATGTCCTGCATTATACATTCCATCATTATGAAATTGGATATTGATATTGCATGTGATTATTTGACCAGTAGAATATACATGTGAATAATAAAATGGAATTATTTGATTTATCTTTTCCATATTATGTTGAAGTTTAAGTTTAAAAGTCTTTTGTTTTAGTCTTATACATTTCCTTAAATTTTTATGCTTCTTTATGAAAGTTTCCACTATATTGTTATCCTTTCTGAGCATCTGAGCCCACCCCATTATTATGTTTTATTTTCCTAGGATTCTAAGAAGTGTATTTTGATTGACAATTAGGGTTAATCTAGGGGGATTAATGGCATTCTAAAAGGATCATTTATGTTGTGTTTTATTTTCTAATATGTAATGTAACGTTCATGTATGTAATCTATTTTCCAAGACTGCTAAACTAATTGGTATTTCGGGTCTTGATTCCTTATAATCGTGAAAATGTATTAAAATAATGCACCGACTCTAGGATTCTAGGGTTGGGTCATTATAGTCACCCTTGATTTCCTAAAACTATCAACGCATAACCATAACTCGAGTCTCATCACCAATTCATCATCCTTCCCACTTAGCCCTTTAGGCTAAACCCACATCGGGTAACACCATCCATGACCCACAAATAAAATACAAGACTTACACCAGTGTGGCACACCCAAAAGCACTAGGAACCCCATATGACCTCTATCTTAGGTCACCTTAAAGGTTGAGTGATACTGTTTCTCTAAATAGGAATCACAATGGAAAAAATCAATTGATACTCTTTCTAAACTATATATGTCAAGATATGAACAAAATAATGTTTCTGAACGGCTCTATCACCCCCATTCTGATACATGTTGCGCCTAGCACACCAAGATACCATTTACTCTATGTTCTACACCAAATGTAATCATACACATACATCGACACTATGAGCTAAACCCTACTCTATGATCTGAGATATAACCCACAAGGTCTTAACCCACATGGGTCACCACACCCACAACAACACCCATCTCAAATGACATTATAATTAAGACACTCTTTCTTATGTCCATCGTAAAACCCATGCAACTAAAACCCACAAGTATTACTACTTTAACATTATCAAACAACACCTTAAAACTTCAAGGCCACCACCTAAATAAAGAAACAATAAGGAACACCCAAATATTCATCCTTTAGAGCATTCTACTTACCCAAGTTTATCAAAATCCCTACTTTATTGGATTCATATTCCCCAAACATTTTCATTAAAAAATATCTCAAAGGGATCCCAAATGGTATAAAAAATGGAAGAATGCATTTTCTCCCATACTTAGTCCACTCCACAAACACTATTCCAATGAATGTGTTCACATATCCACAACTTCCCTCGACCATTTTCACCATGGGTCTTGGTCAACATGGGAAAAACCTAATTACTTAATCACAAACCATTTATCAAACCTCCCATTAGACCATTTATTCTTTTACACACCAATATTTTATCTTATGAACATTTATCATCTCAAAAATTGTTATAACCATCATTTTAACTCATTTACACTTTTCACTAGGAAAAAATCATTAACTATTTCATCATCACTACACATATAATTCTCTTTTAAACACCATTCATTTGTTATAATTTACCACAACCCAAAACTTTAACCCGATAATGATGTTTCCTTATACACAATATTAATTAAATATCCATTTAATTATTTTCATTTACCCACTTTAATTATCATTATTAGGCTCCATTTTCACAATATTACAAGGAGGTAAAATACATTATACTCTCTATGCCCCCACACACCCATATCATGTGTGCATATCATGATGCATGCCACCTATATCCATGGGTGCCTAAATGATGCATGAATGAACAACCTCATGTAACTATGTACATGAGAAAAATATCATAAATCAGTCAACTCACATGACATGTGCATCACCCAATGGTAAAATATCATTCAACTATAACAACACACGTCATAAAAAACAATTCCCTCCCTTGGTAACTTGGGTGTTCCCCCCATACATTGGTTAGATACACCCAATCACAAACTCATTACCAAGGCCTGACACTTGCTAGTCTCCAATCTACCATCCCAAAATAGTAATAAAATTAAGGAGAAAGGAAACTCCTATAATACCACTTTGTAATATCCTTGACCCAAAATCCACTAAACTGGTGCCCCGAGCCAAGTCATCACATAACCTCAAGAACACCTCCCCATATTCCAGATGTTGTCGACTAGTGGCAAGGGTCTAGTGAGTCACATGGGGAGACTATACCCTCTTTAATAGAGTAAGACACAACAAAACACAATGTAAATAGCAGAAACAATATGAAAAAACTAATAAGAATACAAGAAAAACATCACCAAACTAGGTACAAACCATAATTCAACATTCATAGTGTCATGACACACTAGTAGTGAAAAGTTAATAAAACCCAAAATAAGACCAACGACCAAATCCCCAAACAGGTCCTAAATCTTTGTCCAGGTCCTTCTCTATGTACATATCAATCCCAACTCAACATCATAGTTTAGGGGCCCTACCCTTGTCCTAACCTGCAACCAATAAATCTTCTTGGGTACCCAATAGTGGCCCAAGCAGGGTGTGAGTACAAAACTCAGTAGACCAACACCAACGGTGTCTACAAAATATTCAGTCTAATAGATAGTGAATGAAAGTACAAAATAAATGGTAAGTAAAAAAGGGACAGTTTGGGATCCATTGGTTAAAAAGGTTCATTTAATTAATTCCAAGTATTTATCCCAATTAATTTTCTTATACCATCTTTATCACATAGTCCATTTTTAACACATGATCATGTGGTTAGGCATATACATCATCTATACATGGGTCTAAAGAAATAAATCATTATGCATATAGGAAAATAAGTCAATCCCTTGTCTCACTATGGATACACACATCACATCAACACATTATCCTCACCTTGAAGCCTTAGTCCAAGTGGAATGTAGTCGTTATGGGAATAGAGCCTTTGTCCCCTTCCCTAACTCGTGCATTTTTTGGGTGGAGTTTAGAGCCTTAGTCTAACTCGACTTTTGGGCATAGAGCCTCAAGTTAATACCCCACTCTACTAATCCATGTTCACATGAATATTTATCCAATCACCAAAACCATTCCATAACACAACCATACATAACCAATGCCATTAGAAAACACAATACATAACAAACAACATAGTAATTAATATTATTCCATAACCCATTAACACATGTACTAATTATAATTCAAATTCATTTAGCCAAATTTCCATTATCATTACTTAACCCATTATGTGTGTTCAACAACCCCCATTCCATAACCAATATTCATCAATTACCATATTTTAACCCATTTATCCCAATTATCATTTCACAATCATTTACCCCTTCATGCACCTCAAGTACAATTCTTGTCTCACATAGCACAACTCCTTTTATTACATTTAGCCCTTTTGGAATACCACATAATTCCCTTGTATTAACTCATTAAACATATTCATCCATTCATCTTCACTAATCCTCTTAGGCATTTCTAACAAAATTCATTAAATAATCGACATAATCTCATTCGACCTAATTTTATCATTTTCATGTCATGACAAACAACCCATTATGCCCTTATCATCCTATCCACCACTATCATCATTACATTTATAGCTTAATAAATTGTTAAAACATGTTTTTAATGGGTTCCACATTATTACTCGACAACCCTTTACTTAACCCTACCACTCTCTAGGTCTAGGAATGTCAGCGCACCCCATGGGTGGCCCTAAAATGGTCAAGTCATATTCCACACATCTCATGGGATTGTGAGGGTTTCAATTGGTCAATTAGACACCCATATATACCAAACCTCCTAATATAACCAAGAACATAAATAGTGGAATGCAAGAACACAAGCTTCCACACACAAATCTAAAATAAAACTATGGGATAATACTTTTAGACCACCTACCTTGATTCTGATGATCAATGTACTCTTCATTATAACCTTAGATCCGAATTCAAGAACCCCTTGAATCCCCAAACTATATTTCATCAAAAAAAATAAGGTTTTAAGGATTTGGAAAGATATGGAAGAAACTACAAACCCTAATCTAAAAATTAGAAAAAAGAGGAGTGTTAGACTTACTCGGGGATTCGATTCGCAACCAATGACACTCCAAATGGACAAGAATCGAAGGAGAACCACCCTTAGTAATATTGTGTTGTCAAAAATCGTCATTAGGGTTGTAGGGGGTGAAATAGAAGAGAATCCTGAGTTGGGGTTTAAAATCCTGGGATGGTATTTTTGTAAATTTTCCAACTTTACTGGGCTGCAAGTTTTACCCACACAATTTTCCAAACCAAGCGCAAACTGTACGAGATCTACTGTCCCAAAATAATACCTTCCCATAGTTTTCTGGTAATTCCATGAAATTATATTAAATGTGTAGTAACTGTGTGAAAGCCTCTATGCAAGGCTGAACGGTTACATGGGATTCTCTGCACGGTTTGCGCTAACCGTGCGCAAACCATGAAACATTCCTAGAAATTCTTTTTTCTTACCCTTTCATGTCCCAAACCCTCAGAAAACCCTTGATTCATCACATGAACTTTAGAAAAACTTATTTAACCAAAAGGAGATACTTAAATTGAAATGTAAATAAGAACATTCCTTAAGGAAGAACTCAGGATCTTACACCATGCCCTAACAATTTTAGATAATTTAATTTTCTAGCTTGGTTAATTTTCACATGCTTTATAGTTTATTTTAGTGGTGAGAAAATGTTTTGGAAATGCTTTTACATTCATTTGTGTTGAAAATAAATTTTATAAAGATAAATATTTATGTTTCTATATAGTCCTTATTGTGAAAAATTAGTGGATGTGTTCAATTAATTGTTTGAGTAGTGCGAAATGTGTTTTTGTGGGTGCTTAAGGTGTGCGTGTGTTGAAAAAGAATTTTTTATAGGAAATGGATTATTTTGGGCATTTATAATTATTGTTCACTTTTGAGTTTGAGTTTTGAAGTGTTTAAATATGAAGAATGTTTTTTAGAAATGAAATTTGGGATGTGGAAATGGTTTATTAAATGGTGTGGGTGATGCAAAATGTGTTTTCAAAGGGTTTTTCTTACTTTTTGTTGGGTTTGGGTTTTGTAAAGGAAAATGGATATATTTTATGTGTTTGTTTTAGTTTAGTGTTCCATGGAAGGGTTTTATGGGTTGTTTAAAAGTTAAAAATCATGTTTTCAAAGGCACATAAATGCGGATAGGTTTGGAAGTGAGTTCTTAAAGGAAAATAACATACTTTCCCATGTTGAACATGTTGTACATTTTTTTAATGTGAATTGTAAATTTTTTTAAATGATGAAAGACATGTTTTGAAAATGATTTCAGGTTGTGTAAAATTTTTTAAAAAAATGGACTTACTATGGAATTGGTTTTGAATTGGTGTAAACTCTAGTATTGTTAATTGTATGTTTTCTATAAATTAGTTAATAGATTTATAAAATTATATAAGTGTTGCAAATTATTTTTGATGCCGTTATGCGGTGCATTTGATTTTAAAAGTAGCACTTTCATGTGAAATTGGGAGTGTTTTTTATGTAAATCCTTGCGGTGCCTCCATAGTTTATTTTAGAAAAAATTTAAATGAATTATTAGCATATATAATAGGTGAGGGGTATGTTTTTTTAAATGATTTTGTGTGTGTATGTTTTCAAATGGGGTTTGGGTGTGAATGTAGTGGCACACTATGTGTACTTTGTTTGGAATGACTTATGTGTGTAAATGTGTTGTGTTAGTGACATGTGAATGTGAAACTTAATTGAGCGCAAATAAAATGAAATCCTTGGTAAATGGGTAACTTGATTGTGTTGTGTTAGGGAATCTTGATTTTTTCACAGTAAAATAATTGTCCATAGAATTAATGTATTGTTTCATATTTATATTTAATTCATTTATTTTTAGTATTACTCACATAATAATTGTTTTCTTATATAGGTGGATTCTTTTTTTCGAGTTGGGGTGATATGTCCAACTTTAATGTTTCTTATCCCTTAAAATATTTTCACCCATTCAGTGGTGAATTTATCACTTTATTTCAAGTTACCTCCACTTTCTTTGCAGGAAGAGCAATGATGCTACCTCTACTCAATCACAGAGATAATATTAATGTTTTCACAGTAAAATAATTTTCCATAGAATTAATTTATTATTTCATATTTATGTTTAATTCATTTATTTTTAGTATTACTCACATAATAATTTTTTTCTTATATAGGTGGATTCTTTTTTTCGATTTGGGGTGCTCTGTCTACCTTGCATGCTCCTTCTCCCTGAAAATATTTGCATCCATGCATTGGTTCATTTATCGCTTTCATTCAAGTTACCTCCAATTCCTTTTCAAAAAGAGAAACAATGCTACCTCTGCTCAATCAAATAGGTAATCTTGATGTTTACATAGTAAAATCATAGTCCCTAGAATTAATATATCATTTCATATTTATGTTTAATTTATTTCTTTTTATTATTACTCACATAATAATTGTTTTCTTATATAGGTTTATTCTTTTTTCTGATTTGGGTTGCTTTTTCCAACTTTCATACTTCTTATCCCTTAAAACCTTTTCACCCCTAAATTGGTGCATTTATCACTTTCTTTCAAGATACCTCCATTTCCTTTGAAATAAGAGCAACGATGCTGTCTCTGCTCAATCACAACAGAGGTAATATTAATGTTTGCGCAGTAAAATCATTGTCTATATAATTAATGTATTGTTTAATATTATGTTTTATTTATTTATTTTTAGTATCACTCACATAATAATTGTTTTTTTATACTGGTGGATTATTTTGTTCAAGTTTATGTGGTTTGTTCGAAGCTTCTCATGTAGTGTTGGCAGTTAGACAAATAAAGTCAATGAAAATTGTGGTAAAATTGAAGTTAGGATTGTTTTTGAGTGTATTTAATAATTTTTATTTATGTAATTGTATAAATAAATGTTTTAAATTTATATAATATTGTTTTTTTTAGTATTTTTGTTGTAAATTTCATTTCATTTAAGTTCTGTATCGGGACTTGTTTTTGTTTATATATCTTGTTTGTTTTTGGTACTTCTACTACTGTGGTGTACTGTAATAGCAGAATACAGTGGTGTTGCAGTGTGCTATTACATTATACTGTAGTATGGACTTTTATCAGTGCTTTTTAAAGCTCTGATAAAGAATTGTTTTAGCGGAACCTTAAGAAGATATGATAAATATCCCCTTTATCAGTGCTTTTTCACCATTGATAAAAGTACTAGGCTTTTAACATCATTCACATTGTTAGTTCTTTTCTTGCACTAATAAATGTCATTTCTATCATTGTTAAAGGCCTATTTTTTAATATTTTGGTCTAACTAAAATGATTGGTTCAGGTAAGACCTATATTTGGTACATGAGAGTTTTTTTATATTCAAATTTTTCTTTTATAATATCACTAGGAATAACCAATGTAATCTTCCCTATATTGTGTATCCATGGGTTGAACTGGATCACCCAATGATCAGATGATATTCTCATGACTACGAAATTCTAGTACCTTGGGCGGTAATGGATAGTGGAGGATAGATCTTCCGAATAATTTCTAAAAATTTTAGGCGGGCTCAAATTCCATTCTCGGGACACAACCTTGTTTATATAGGCTTTGGGGATGCTACCAAATCCTTTATGAATTTACTAATACATTAAAAATTGTATGAATAAATGGTATGTGATTACTATTATGAGTGAGTTCCCTAAATCCAACTCATTTATGTACATTTATTACCATTACATATATACATGTGTTTTTTACCATAATAGTGTTGATACTTCTGCATCCACTATTTACATGGTTATTTCCTTATATTTTGTATTATATCAAAAGGATATAGTAGTTCTCGGTTATAATGAGAACCTCAAGATATTATGATTGTAATCTTAAGTATATGTCTTATGGTATAGATACATCATGATGATGGGAAAAAGATGATGTTTGACTATCAATTTTTGGGGTCTCATAAGCATTAAGACTTCTCATGAAGTTCACACTAAGTGATCTCAAGTAAATGAGAACATGAGTACTAAACCACTAATAGTAACACCACATTGTTTGGGTTTCATTGGTTTTTCCTATCTATGAACATGTGTATTTTTCCCTTGAATTGAGATCATTATCAATTTATATCATTTTATCATGTAATTTGATGTAAGGAAAAAATAATGACATTTAATTCCTGGTGAGGTAGCTTGTTTTGGGTGCATCATTGGTGGTATAAAATTGGTTTAATGATCAAGATAGAATTTTTCTCTTCCAAGTATAGTAAGGGATTTATATTTCTAGGTGGATTAGGATGTTATTACCTTTACTAAATCCATGTATATGGTAGAAGAAGGTAAGTTCATCCATTAAGTCGATGAAATAAATAAATCATCATAATGATAATGCCACCTTTTGTGTATTCTTCTTTATGATATATCATAAGATAAAGACATTATATTGCACAGATCATGTTCGTAGGAGTTTGTGAAATATATGACATTTCTTATCTCCTTAGGGAATTTGATGGGTTACTATACTCCTCTTCTATTCTATGATTTACACTCACTTATATCAATAAAAGGTCCTAGAGGTACACACACTAAGTGTATCTATATGTTCAACCTATTTGAAAGAATATGAGTTTAGGATATAGTAGGTCCCACTTATGGGGTTCAGTGAACATATGAGTATGAACGATCATAATTAAAATAATTTAAGTATATTATTCAATTCTATCATAATAATTATTGAATTAATTTCTCAGGGTATTAACAAGTTATTTGAATATAAAATTCAATGTGAGAAAATATAATTTTTCAAACAAACATAACATTTTCAAGGTTCCTTAAATTATTAGGGGAGATTAATAAATGAATAAATGGTTTAATTTTTTTAAAATGACATGTTTATAATTTAAAAAAAATTAATAAAATATTTATGATGCTTATGACCAGTTAACTAGGTTATAAGTGTGGTTTTTAGTTGTTTTGAAGGTTATTTTTCCATAGAAGACTAAATGAAATTTATGGAAACTTAAACCCTAGTATATAAGTTTTTTTAGCCCAAAAATTGGGTGATTATCCTCCTACATGAATTTTGGTGTTCTCTTATCTTTTTTCTCAAGTTTTAAAGAGAGAAACCAAAGAAATAACAGGTCTTGATCGATTTCCTCTCATGAATCGATCACACTTTCATCACATGATCGAAGGGATGTCATAAATCACTTTGATTCCCCATTCCAGGACCCATGAATTGATGAAATATGATACAAGGTATGTGGTGCATCTATGGATGATCTAGATGATGTCTCATTTTGTGTATTCAAGATATGACACGTTGATAGTGAGAAAATCTTATTAGATTTTTCAAATGAACAAGGTACCATTTTCAGTTTCATTAATTATTTATTCATGATTAAATTTAATTACACACAATCCATGATATATATGGGTAAGGTTTATTAAGGATTTAGTCATTTTAAAAATGAATCAAAATGTAAAATTTGAAATTACATATGTTACATGCTTCCACTGCACCTTGAGATCCTTCAATTGGTGTTATAGAGAACGTATAATTATTTAAGTCAAAAATAAATAAATTTTCTGTTAAATTTTATAATATTTAGAAATGGAGTTTCAATATGGTCTTGAAAAAATTTGTGTTTTATCAATAAAAGTTTGTAAAACTGAGATATGGACGATCAAATGTTGAAGATTTTTTAAAAAAAATAAGTAAATTGGTATATATTTAAATTTGTTAGATATATATATACCTATAATTTTTGCCATATCCAGGTGGAAAAAGAAATATTGGGATTATATGTTTTGATTTCCTAGACCAGGTTCACTCATAAGTAACCAAACCTAGTTGGTCACGTGTCCCCAAGCATGCCTCCTTGTATGCCAGAGTCTATCGACTAGTAGTAAGGGTCAAAGGTGTTACGGTGGAGAGACTATACCCTGATAATCAGAGTGAATCCCAACATGATATAATAGATAAATCAGTATAATTAAGATAATAAATAATATAAATAATATAAATTAGTGTAAATAAATCATCAAGACATAACTATTATCCAGTATTATATACAAAATATGATTTCATGATTCTATAAAAAAGTGATTAAAAGAAATAGGGTAGTAGGCTTACAAAATGTACATACTACATAAAATATAAAAAAAGAGAAAAATATATCTCTAATAGAATCACGAGAACAAGATCATCCATCTTATCTTCTAATCCATCCTAGTATATAAAATCAAGCATCCATAGTTGGGCACTTTCCTTTGTTCCTTCCATCATCCATGAAGTTTTTTCAAGTACCAATTGGAGGCCCTAACATGATATGATTAAAATACAGTAGGCCACCACCAATAGTTTATAGAACTATCCAATCTATGAAAATAAAATAATAAATGTGTTGATATAATAAATAATGACAGAAAATAAATGAACCATGTCAGCCTGGGTTCCTTGTGGATTCTCATCTAATACTACCTCCTTCAGCCCAATATGGAATGCCTCTGAGCATTTTTGACACCACTAAATGTGTTCCACACACTTTATAGTAGATGGAAACATGTATGAATACACTTTTGATAATGATATTTGGGGTGTGATCATTGATTACATAATTTAATGAGTGTTATTATTATTATTATTATTATTATTATTATGTTTTATATATAATAATGATAATAAAATAAAACAAATAAAACTGAGATATTCATTTGCCTCAAAACAGGGGGGATATCACATGAGGGAGAGGCAGTGCCACACATCTCCTTCTTCAACCTCACAGCATCAGAGTTTCATACCACCTATTGTTCCAAGGAAAAATTTTATGCACCAACATAACCTCAAGCACATGATTCTACTCACACTATAACTCCCCATTCCAAGACTACTATATGAAACACCATCGTATGATTGTACCATGTCTGATATCATGTGGAGAGAATAAGGAACTGAATATATGATTACCTAAAGGGTGACATAATCTTTCTCTTAGATTAGTGCATTAGGTGACCTACACCAGAACTCCTAATTTATACGGGGATTATCTAGTGTGCTATAATACATTGCAAAATCATGCAGGGAGTTTGTGATGCAGATAGTATAAGCGTGAGGATACACAACTTGGGGAGTTATGAAAATCCTACATGTGGATACATAATTTCAAGAAGATGGTATATATATAGGATCTAATTATGACATGCATAGGTGGTGTCCATCATCTTGGATAGCCCACTCGTGTATGAGCTTGAAGCATGCGAAGTAGAGTGCCATGCCTATCTGATCTAGTGCACGAATGGACTACAGTTTTCAAAGAAAGGGAGTGTCATGATCTCTTATCCTGGTACATGGGTAAATGGTTTTCTAATATCTAGGAAAAGAAGAACCTACAATCCACACTAAAAATAGAGCATGCGTTGATGTTGTTACCCAAGGTTTCTACTATGTGAAAGTATAGAGCATGCACAAAATCTACTATGAAAATGATAAGAATAAAAAATATCCTATTCATGAAGGAAATTTTCAGCATATACATGGAACCCCCTAGAGCGGGTTAAAAGATGATGTGAAGCTTCTGAGGATACGTGATCACACATAATGAATACCAAGATTTATTACATTTTGGAGATATCTCATGAAGTGGAATTATTTTTGGATCAAAGGCAGGGAAATCCAATGAAATGAATGGTGGTGTGTATTTATCAAACATTCTGACATTATTAGATCTGATACAAAATGTGATCCTTCATCTATAAATACATGGAGAATGCAAGTATGACGCGGTTTCTACCACTCCGAATTGAGATCTCTCGTTTCCTTACAAAATAGAGCATCACAAACCCCATATGGGTTATGAAAATCAGGTCATGTGAGGCCCATTATTTCATTCATGTGAAGGGATGTATGTGAAATTAAATTTCATTATCATTCACGCGAAAAATATAAGTCTCACATAACCATCCTCACAAAGGATATGGCACTACATGACCCCTCATGCGAGAATGTATTTTTGTTCATTTGAAGGGTTGAAGTACCGCGTAACCTCTCTCATGAAAGGTGGTAACATTGTATATCCCATCTTGAGAAGGTTTTTAATATCATTTAGAATTTATACTACCATAAATATAAGGCTAATAGATCACCTACATCATCAGGTGAACATGGAAGCAATTTCATATCACAAACCCACCTCTTCCCAGAAGAAGATTAACTAAACGCATACCCGGTTATGTGAGGAATTGTGGAAAGTGACTTGGAATTTGGATATGATCAATCCCTAAAGAATTTATTTTATGTGCCACAAATAATGATCATGAAATAACATTCAATACTTGATTCACCATGTTGATCCAATGGAAGTCCATACTACACGTATGCAATATTCATGTGTTCATGAAAATATCCATGTCATTCTTAATATCACCATGTGAAGAAAATAAATATTCCATGTGCATGAATGAGAATATATCTATCGAGCCCCTTTACAGGATAGCATTAGGATTTGGATGTGTGGAGACCTTATTCAAACCTTCAGTCGCACAACACATTCAAGTGTCTTGGTTTATGCAACAACTCTACGACGATTGGAAACACTTTCCATGCACCATTTGGCATGCTTCCTTGACATGAAAACGCCCTTGGTCATGCTATAGAATCATACAACCATGGACCCATGAAATATTAAAGGTGATCAAAGTGATTGTCCTTGATAATTTTTATACGCCATCATGAGATCCTTCAAGGAACATGTGGTGCATCAAAGTAGAGTAGAGAAACTTTCCTAGGAAGATTATGCATGTCACCGGGAGATCCATCACTGATCATGTGATGCGCCATAATCAAACAGAATGAATAACCAAGAAAATGCACACACTCCATCATAAGGTTCCATATTGATCATGCAACGCACTCACATACAATCAATGGATGAAGGCCTCAAAACACTTTGTATAATAAGGATGGAAAATATCTAAAGTAATAGACCCCCAGGGGTCATAAATCTCATGTTCCATATCATCGTTGGGAAGAATAAATTTCCTTGATGATATCCAAGTAAATTCACAAGACCCTAAACCTTTTTAAAATAAATCAAAGGAGATAAATGGGAAGAGGTGAGAGGTACTTTCAGTTGCTGAAAGACATGTGGTGTGCCCCTAACGACCCATAAGACACCACAAGACCTCGACGATGTGTCCACCTCATTTCTCAAAAGACCTTTGGCTTATGAGCCTCACTAAAAGGAAGTCCTCGGGTATGTCTAGGCGTATCTATTCTTCCCCTTTGGTTCTCTAAGGACAAACTGATAGATTTTTCCACAACATGCTCGCACACCCCCATATGACTCATATTGGTCATGCAAGGAATCATCAAAAAATCGAATAAGTATCTTTTTCATTACTCTTGAAAAGTCACATAATCCCTGAACTTTGTAAAATAAAACAAAGGAGATAAAAAAGGGAGGAGTTGATAGCTCTTGTGGTCACTAAAAGACATGTGATGCGCTAGTAAGTCCACATAGTGGCACCGTAAGACCTCCTAACAAGTCAACCAGATCTCGTGAAGATGCCTAGACAAACCACCCTTGCCCCATGAAGTATTTTAGGCAACACATTGAACTCTCGCAAAGTCCCTCAGATGTGTCTATAGAAGAAGATGAAAAGTCCTTTGACATACCCACATGATCAATAAAGTCTTCATTAATTGGAAATATTCCAATAAAATAGGCAATGATGGAAGAGACTCATGATCACTGAAAATCAGGTGATTCACTCAAAATGACCCATAACAAAGACTCGAAAAATAGTGTGGCGCCATCCCCCTTCACCGACTCCAGCCTAGATCCATGCTAGATATGCCACATAAATCGATGAACAATCGGGGTGTAGAGGCCTATAAATACCCACCCCATTATGAAAAATGCACCGTTATCACTATGATATGGAGACTATTCTAAGGAAACTCTCGAGCACAACAGTATACTTATCAGAGAAAAAGATCATGTGACCAACCAACCTCTCATCTAGTAACATACCAAAGAGTAGTTAAAGTAGTCATGTGATAGCCATAAGACACTTTGGATGATCATTCATAGATCACATGAAAGATATCTGGTGGGCTATGAGAAGAACATCATGCATGCCCACTAGATCATGTGAAACTCAATAAAAAACGACACTGAATAAGACTAAGGAATCCAAAAGTAAAAGTCTTGAACAAAGACTAAAGGTTTAATACTTAAATCAAAACATGTTTGTTGACCCACATACGCTTCGTGTGAGCCTCCCAAAGGCACGGATAGCACTGGTACATGTCACCAAAATCTCACGACACTCCATCAGCATGCTACCTGGGTTATAAAAAGCCCTTCGTACATGTTGAGGAAAAGTTTAATGACCCCCTTGGACGTATCACCAAAGTCTCACAGAAGTCCCCATGGACTTGTCACCCAAGCCTTGTGACATCCTTCAGATGGATCGCCTAACTCATATAATGGCCCCTGGTCATGTCATCCAAGTATCGTGAAAGCACCTAGGTGTAACAATGGGCTCTCAATACATCCTTGAATGGAGTTTTTGTGGGAACCCTCAAATGATTAGTGATTTTTTGGGTACTTAGGTGTAGTAGAGTGGCTGACCAAGGTCGTCTCTCAAAGAAGGAAGTAAATTTGACAACTTATTAAAGGTATTTTAAAAATAACATAAAAGGGAATAATAACACTACTTGAAAGGATGTGGGGGGTTTTACCATTCATAAAACTAGAAGAAGTTTTCTGGAAGAATATTTTATAATATATTTTTTTTATTTTTGAAATGATGTTTGATTAAAAAGACACAACAAGAAGATGTTTTTTAGAGAATATTTAAAAGGTGTAATCAATCTAACTCTACATATTCATTTACTTATTAATCATTATCATTTAAATAAATATCCACTTAATTATGATCCCCTAATTTTTTAACCCCTTAACCCTACAATAATTAACTTTACCACAAAAATGAAGAGAATTAAGCCCTAGGCTGTCTTCAGAACATGCAATCACAGTACCCTGCTTTGATTGATGCTCTAAGGATAGCTTATGGTCAGTGGTAAATTAAGTAACATGCCATTCTATAAAATGAAGATGAATTTATCTTAGGGATAATATTTTAACTCTACAAAATTATCTCATGTGGTCATGTTTTACTGATTAAGTTTGTGATCTCACAATTTACACAAATTCTTGACCTCATGTGTTTTGTGTTAATTATTCAATTGCTTACTTAGTTTATTCTAATTTAAAAAATAAATTCATAGATAATATTAAGTGAATTAAAGTATCTCATTTATTGAAAATAAATGAATGAATAATCTTATAGGTAGATCAATTACTAAAAAGAACTATGCTTCTATGGGCGGTGTAGTCATTGTAGAAACGTTTTTCATGTGCAAAGGTTTAGAAAGGGTAAAGGAAAATCTTGTTACTACTTTTGATTCCAACCCAATTAGAAAGATTAAAGAATAATAAAAAAGATGAAAACAGGGAAATAAATAAGAAAATATAATAAATATAATAGGAACAAAGAAGTTTATTATGCAAACATAAATATTACAAAGCAAGAAAGAGGGGAAGGCATCGATGAAGGGATCTTTGCTTCAAGAGATACACCTATGAGTATAGGGAGTTCCAGAACCTCTAAGGTGGTGAGAGGACTCCTCTATAACTCCAAAATGTCATTAATTCACTCCTTGGCCGAACTCCCAAATGGGGTACCCAAGGTGTCAATTTATAGACAAAATGGGGAGTGGTTTTGGGCACCCAGTTTTCAAGATATCACTTGTGTATCGGTTTGGAGTTGGTAAATGGAATTATCTAGAGTTGGAAAAAACATAAAAGTTGTATACCGGAATCTTGAATATCTTCATGTAAAATTTTGCGGCCAATGGAGGATGACAGTGTGAGATATGGCTGAAATACAAAACCAAATCATTGACTTCATGCAGATTTTGTCCCCTGGACAGATTGGCTCGGATGGACCCCTTAATGAACGAATTGGGATTCTTATCCTTGATATTAGTTGTATCCCATGAATTTTTGGAGCGGACTACAAAATTTAATCCCATTTGGTCGAACTTATTTTGATAAATGAGCAAAATAGTGTATATATGTCCTTGGGATTCCATGCAGTTTGGCCCATTTCTCTTCTGGATCATCTCTAACCCTCCAAGTCACCTCCTCCTATAAAGAAATCACCAAAACAAGAATAATTTCCATTTTTAACAGTGATAAAAATTTAATAATTCATTCAAATGGGATGTAAAATTTGAGATAATATTTGTAATTGTAAATACAAAACTAGTTTAAAACAGTGGTATAGGGGTGAAATAAAGTAGTGAATTGTGATGTGATCACATCCTTCAGAAATATTATCCAAGAATCACAATGCCCACTAGGGATTTCATCCAATATATGCGACATCCTATGGACATGTCAACCAAGTATCGTGAGATCATAAGGTAATATCAATGGGACTTTGAGAAATCCTCCAGGCATATTTTCCAGGACTCGCAATTCCCTTTAGGGATGTTAACCAAGGCATGTGGCACCTTCTGTACATGTTAGCAAGGATATGAGATATCTTCTGGAGGAAACTTTTTGGATCTTTTGATGTCCCCATGATAGGTCAAATGGGTCATGTGACACCCTCCGAACAAGTGGGGAAAGGTTACCAGGGAATCTTGGGATTCGATGGCCTCATCTATCCCCGGTGTGTAAGCCCCAAATAAAAGGGAAAACTCAGAGTGTAATCTCTGATCAATAGGGAAGCCTCAATGTGTAAGCCCCAATATAAAGGGAACTACGATGACTCTGATTCCTTCTATATTCAGGATATTTAGGCCACCTCACCTGAGGTTCTAGCTCCATATTGATCAACTAGGGAAATATCATATCTAATTTTCTTATCTAAAGTAATGGAATTGATTATTTGATATCCCTTGTTTCTCACAATGACTATGGGTCACGTTGTCTTAGGAAGTTTCACTGATCATGTCATCTGAACTGTATACCCTAGGGTTACAAGGGCAACCTTAGTGTATAAGCCCCAATTACCGACATCATATAGTATGTCCCTGATCAATAGGTCATCCATCTCGGTATAATCCCTTATCATTCCTAAAACCTCAAGGATGGTCATAATGTCCCCAAGTGTGATCATCCAACTTAGCCTATTAGCAGGTTAAGTAATAAATAAACTATGATGACTCTGATTCCTACCATACTCAGGATAGGTAGGATTCCTTCTTAGGGCCCGAGATCTATACCAAACACCCCAAGGAATGTTTCTAGTACATAAGTCCCATATCTACACACCATGAGACTGATCATATATTCCCCCTTGTTTATCACACTGAGCACAACTCACATAGTCTTAGGGAGATTCAATGAACACCTCATTAGGCATCATGAATTTACACTAAATAGGGAAATCCTAGTATGTAAGCCCAGACGAGTGGTATGGCATGAACACCCATCATATAAGGGAATACACCTTGGATCCAGTCCCAAGGGAATGAATGAACTACATGGATTTTGATTCCTACAATAAATAGGATATGTAGGATGCCTCATAATGGCTCAATCCCCTCCTTATAATATTAACCATATCCTCGCATGGTAGCACATTCCAAAGTGTTTGGTCATACATCTTTAGCTCATAAAGCAGTTATTCACTATTAGTAAAGTGGATGAAGAACCTTGAATACATACAAAAGGATTCAAAAATGAGACCACGCTTTCCTTAGTTCATTAATGAGACTCCCATTCTTTATTTAATGAGAAAATTAATCAATGAATAATTTTTTTCAAGGTAACTGGTCCCATATCAGTATTAGGAATAGATTCGCAAACAAATCTTAAATCTATAATAGAGTCCCAAAGTAGGAAAAAATTCCCCCCAAAAGGGTGAGAGGAGCCTAACCTCCCATCCTCTCAACCAATGTAATCCCCAATATTTATTGGGATTGAAAACCTAGATGATCGCTAGACTTTGGAAAGTAGGTCTATACTTAGCTACAGATGGGGGAACCATTGGGAGTTTTTGGGAAAAGTAACAATGGTATCCTGATGAGAGAAACCCATTTCATGCCTCAAAAATCTGACGAAACAAAAATGGTTAAGCCGAAGGGAATCTGTCTAATGAAAAAATAATTGGTTATTATTCATAAGGACATTTAGTTTTCACTTAAATGCAAAAAAAATGGTAAAACAGACATGAATCTCTATAATAATAGAACGATTTGGTTATAATGTGTTAGACCACTTTGTTTTGAAAACTCTATACAAAAAAAGAGGTAAGACAAGAATAATCTTACAAGTGATCCTTGATAACTAGGGTTCTCATAAGTCCATCCTCATTTTGACAAGTCCAAATGAGAGAAATGGATGAATCAGGAATAAAAGAAGAAATTAGTTAACCATATATATCTGATTGAGAATATTATGATTATGATACTACACTAATTTTTAACCTTGTTCTTTTCCATCTAGGTAATTTCATATACTAATTTTAGTGTCCCAATTTGAGACAATATATTCATCATCTAGAATTCACTCAGATAAATGATCTATGACTACAACCCCCACAGGTCGCAAAATGACTTCACTTTCTCATCAACGCCAATGAAAGGTAAAAAGTAAAAAGGTCTGAGAGTTCCACCAACATGGTACAATCCTGACCGTGGAAGTTTCTCATGAAGTTCTCTAATAATGATGATTGGTGAGTCCACATCACCTGAGAAAGGCTGCTGCTAAGCCAGTATCCCTTTTTGTTATGAACAATAACTTTAGGAGATTATCCTCAGGGTGTGACAACGACCACATTCCATATCTGATGAAGTTGGATCGTGAGGCCAAATATGGATCCCTATTGGTTCAGTTTCCACCGAGGATGGAACCTATAAATCATCATCACCAACACCATCCCACTAGTACCCATTATTCGCCTGCTGAGGATATGATCAGACACACAACCGCCTATGATTCCCATGCATGGGATTTAAGGAAGACTCATCAGAGGAGGAATACATTGGATATCCAGGAGAGGGATCATATTTCTTCTCCTTCTGACAACTCCAGCTAGAATAATCAATAAGGAACCAGAAACCATGCTCATATCCCTATGCATTTGTAATAAGTCTGTGGGTATATCCCCGCAGCAGGCATGGAGGATGCTCGTACTCCTACCCCCATGCACGAAGCTTATTAGAATATTCTGATGGAAAAGTAGGATAGAAGTGGGCACATATCCCCACTTAAATTGAATACATATACCAGTTTATCATATAGATAGAAAATTTATAGGCTCATATCCCAATACAAAATTTTATAAAATACCAATATATTTTAGAAACAACTGAAGAACTCCTATGGAATATTCTAGAACTATTTCATATGAAAAGAAAATAACATACTCTTATCCTTATAGCCAATATAGCTCAACACTCTGATCATTGTGAACAAGTGGATGTATCGGAGTAGGAGAACACTCTTGCTCCCGCCCGGGAGGATTATCGTTATATTTCGATGAAGGGTGGGCATTGGACCAGTCTCATATTTCTGTTCCAACCGGGGCTCACCAGGTGAGAGCAGAACATGCCTCGGGATAGAGGAACATGCCTATCAAAGAAGTCCAGCAACATTTTCAAAAGTCCCAGGATGGGGCCCATATTCTCGTTATGGTTGGGGATCACCATGTGAGAGGGGAACATGCCTTGGGATATGCTCAAATTCCTATCCAAGAAGTCCAGTGTTATACTTCAAAGGCCTAGGATCAGGCACATATTCCCTTTTTGGATGCGTCTAACCAAGTGAGAATGGCACAATCCTCAGGGCAGGCTCACATTACTGTTAGTGAATCTACCTATCATATTTTAGCAGATCATAGAATCCAATCACATATTCTTAAATCAGCCAAAGAATGATTGCACTAACATAATTAAAAGGAAACAAAGGGGGGTCATATTCCTTCTCTCATTTTGAAGGTCCATTTGCATATTCTGATGAGGAATGAATATTCAGACAAGGCTCATATTCTTGATCCAATCGGGGTCCACCAAGTGAGAGCAGCACATGCCTCAAGGCAGACTCATATTCCTACCAAGAAAGACCAGCATCATATTCCAAAGGCTTGGGATCGGGCTCATATTCCCATATTGATCGAGGATCTCCAAGTTAGAATGACACATTCCACAGGACAGTCTCACATTCCTATCAATAATGAGACAACTCATTAGCATATTCTAGCAGCCTATCATAAGTAGGATCGTACTCTTGTATAACCAAACGGTTATAAAAAAGTTCTAGAAACCATCATACATTAGGCTCATACCCCTACACAACCCCAAAAGGTAGGTTGGAATATTTTGACCATGATGCAGAACATGGTCTGTGTTCCTAATCTGATTAATTTCAGAGTCCTTTAGGTTATTAGAGACACATTATCAACACCACAAGGGTCCGTCGACTCTTCTATCAAATCAAAAGAAGAATACATTCATTACCATGATATTCCTCCTCATGGTAGTATAGAGATGGATTGTAGGTACTTTTCTCTTGACATCCACCATATTCAACCTCCCCATGGTGATATATCTCAAGGATAAGGAAATCATCCCCTTTCCTAGACACCTCTGTATGGAGAGGTGTTCAAAACTCTAACACCTTCGTATAAAGAGGTGATCAAATCATCCGGGTCAATTTTATATTGTTCTCCATTAACTTCTAGTAGCACCCCACTCCCTTCATCATGAAACCATTAGAGCCATCTTCTATGGTCTAACCCGATGGAGTCATATAAGTATGATGAGGAGGATTCCAACATCAAAATATGGAGAGAGTTAACTGGAAAAAACTTCCCCATCATGTTATGGCCCCTCACTACTGCTAATTATGAGATCCCAAAAGAGCTAGAAAAATAGTGCATTCCTTCTCTATGACAGAATATGTGGGATACTCATCAGTAATTGAAGGCTCGGAATCTCCCTTATCTATGATAATATTTTCACCTTCAGACAATCAATATACTCTTATTTTTATTAGACCTGATAGTTATCTCCATGGTTAAGGATCCAAAACCAAAAAAGCACAACACAAATCTAAAACACGATTGCCACCATTACATAACAACTCTTCTGTAGCTGATCTTTGAAGCCACATAATGCATTCAAATTCAATGATGGGGATATTATGAAGCGTTACACTTTTCTACTCCCTTAGAATATGGAATCCCCTTATATACTTCATCCAATAATGTTATAGACTTAGGTGAGATTAGGGGACCGAGTAATGCTCAGGATTGTTGGTCACTACAATGGAATGACTCCACTCCAATAGTGCCCAAAAATTATGGATGGAGAGAGAGGATAGCCAACATGACTTCAAATTGGTCCCCTCAAAGTAATAGAATTCATTTCAAACATGGGGACCGAAGTTGTGATCACCAGGAAAACTTCCCATAAGAAATAGTCCTCATCAGGGGTTTTTATCATACCCAGATCATACGCAATCACAACTACTCTACATCAAATGATCCATGATTATATCTATCATATTATCCATCTTGGAGGAGACCCATCCCGCTAGACCATAGTAATATCTACCACCGCCTCCACCCTTTGGATTGTCAATTCCCGAGAGGATTTGAGACACACCAGCATCAACTGCAAGAAAAAACCAACCCACTAGGATCGGGGAATTTATATCTCAATCACCATCACCAGGTTCATAATCCCCTAATAGGACCCTAGAAACATCATCGGTGATCCCAGAACAACCTCACCCCACTGGGATGGGGCATTTATACCTACATATATGTCTCGAGAGTTGTCAATTCCCTAACCAAAGACATTAGATCCTCAATAACTAGACCAATAAATGCCAATTTTATCCCCTAATAACCTCTACCCCATATAGATGGGGGAATTTTTGTTATCATCACCACCACAAAGGTAATCATTCTTCTCCAGGTTGGTAGGAATAAATCAATGGTCAACATTCCACCAGCTCCTCCCACCACACGACAAACCCCTTCTAGTTAGGGAATGTTCGGCAAACACGACTGGAAACTACCTCAAAGTAAATTTTCATAAACCAAAATAAAAGGAACATGTGGTGAAGAAAACTAGACCCCATCGGGGCCACAAACCAAAATGGCCCGACATGGACAAGGGTTCGAATTAAGACCCTAAAGAAGATAGTGCAGAATCATCTTGTTGAGTCAAAATTAATGTAATAACCACTGTTGCATGATATTCCTCTGTGAATTTCATCACTATCAACATGGAAAATATTTATCACAATTCAAGTTCAGAAGGCCTCGACACATAAAACATACCTTGGGAGGAGGGTGACTTGGATGCACCAAATGAGGCTGCACGCACCAAGAACCAATGAAGGATACAAAACAAGGCACCTCCAAATATCAAGTTTCCACCTCCATGATGGAATATTACCAAGGGAAAGGGTACATTCACATCCCGATTACCTCCTAGTAGAAGCAGGGTTCCTTCCCTGAAGTAATTATTGTCACAATATGAGAGAGAAATATAAACTCTCTGACAACTCAATGAGGAGCTACTCATAGGCAATATTCCCATTTGGTATTATATTCAGAAAGAGACAAATGTTCTCCCTCCCATGGAAGATCTCCCAGAAATAGTGGTATATAAGCATAAAATTGACTCTGGATCTAGACTACCAGTCCACATAAATGAGGAAGTTGAAAATGATTGTGACTTCCCTCTATTTCAGCAACAGCCTCTCCCTCACAAGGAAAACCATTCAATCTTGGGATGAATCGAAAATAAAAAAGAGATAAAAGTGTGGGAACCATATCAACCCCCACTGGATCCCTATGTAAAAGATACATATCAGGAAATGGTTCCCCTGATCTCCTTAACATCATAGAGTCCCTGGCTACTTGAATAGAAGCCATGGAAGGGTGACACGCATCTGTGCAGCCTAAGAGGAAGTTATATCTTGATTGATTAGAGGATAGTTTTCCCCCACCCAATTTCATCAATCCAACATTATCTACCTTTGACGGTGATGGTGACACTGAAAAACATCTAACACACTTCGTGTCTCGATGTGGGTTGATGATGGGAACTTGAGATCAAAAGGAGGCAACAAAGTTGAGGTGTTTTGTATAGCCACTAATAGGGAAAAACTTTGTTTGGTTTAGCAGTCTACCAGTAGCATCTGTTTTAGTATGGTAAAATCATATTCATCAATTCCTTTATCAATTCAGTTCTACGCTGAGGAAGACAATTATTTTTGACCTGACGAACTGCAAAAAATGTAAAAATGAGAGGGTGTATGACTTAATAGTGAGGTGGAAGGGTTTAACCTACTCACTCAGAATCCCTAACTCACAAGAGAAGCTACTAGAACTCTATGCTAAAAATTTCATGGATGAGTTGCAAACAACTCTGATTCTAATGAAATATCTAGGTGGATTCCATGAGTTTACTCAAATGGCCCAGCATCTAGAAGAATCCATCCAACAAACTCAATCCAAAACTGAAATCATACCAGAAGCACTAGGAAAGAGTCTAGTCAGGGTATAGGTTGCAACTATCACTCTCAAGATGGTAGTGATTCCCCCTCCAAATACCCAGGTAGGCTTCGAACCGCCCAACACCTTCTGTCGAGTGGAAAAAATCACAAAATCACCCTCAGCTTGAAGAATAGAGAAATCAAGGTCGTCCAGGATTTGAAGAAAGAATGAATAAGGTGTACTTATTCTGAAATGAACAAGTCTCTAGTTATTTCTTGGAATCCATGGAAAATAAACAGGTCATTCTCCCGAAACCTAAGAAGCCTGATGAGGTTAACCTCACCGACCGTCCTGATTATTTCCCTTTCCATAGAATTATGGGTCATAATATATAGAACTGCTTCATCTTCAAAGAAATCCTTCAAGGAATGATTGATTTTGGGGAATTGGTGTTAGATAACTCCCCAGAGTAGGTGTCTTACATAACCGATATCCAACCGGAAGAAAAGGGTGATTGGAAAAAATTCTCAGCTAGACATGCATGAAAATTCAACAATTGGATGACCTGAAATACAGCTAATCAATCCCATGCCACTCTAAGCACATAGTTGAACAAACCCACAATAGATCAACCACCCAAGAAGGTGATAGAAAATATGCCTCCCAAATGTGGGAATGACCACAAGAAGTAGGAAGAAACAGAGGAGGAAGAGTCATATTCTCCTCCAAAGCGATCCTTAACTCTCACTGATTTCTTCCCTATAGCATCCAAAACACATAAACCATCCCACAAAATGGAACTCTCATCAGATGAAGAACTCATATTTGGTTCTGTCAACATGATACGCTTATCATACCCCTTCTTTGATGATGATTTTTTCCTAAAGCATGAGTTTTCTGCACATAACTGGGGAACAGGAGGTCTCATGTGTAGGAATCGGGGATATAGAGGATAGTACGGGTGTGTTCGAACCCAATATTTTGGTCATGTCCCAATGTAAAATGAATATGAATATTATACTCATGGGAAATCAACCCAGCAAGCCTAGTAAGGGAAGGGAGGCATCTTAGAACCCTCTGGTAACCGTCCCCAACCAATTTCTTTGCATGAAATCCTTGTAGGGGTCTAACCCGATCATCCTAGACAAAGGGGAAGGCCAAGATGACCCTCTCCACCAATAGAAGATGCTCCCACAACCCATGCACAAGCATTGGGTTCATCCACCCCAAATGCCTCGGCTCCTCATCTGCACGTCTATGAGAAACCCCATATAGGGAAACTTCAAACTCTTTCATAAAAATACAATGCTATGAAACAAATGGTGGCATTCCTATCCAATATCTAAGTCCTTAATGTGCTCCATCTATCAAAAAACTCAACGAGTCACTTGTTAAAGCCCTCTGGATCCCACAAGAGATCAAAACAGAAGTCGCTGCAGCCAAAGTCTATCGGGTGGAGACCGTGGAATCAGAATGTCATGTCGCTATCTAATTCACTGATCAAGATCAAGAAGAGGCCCTTCAAGGGAACATCACACACCTATATGTCTCAGGTAGACTCAATAATGTCAATTTCCAAAGGGCTCTGATTGATAATGGTTATGGGATCAATCTAATTCTATTATAAACCCTATGACATTTGGGATATGGATAAGGGGATTTGTCTCCCACTAAGCTAACCATCTAAGGGTATGATAAGCGTGAGAAAAGTCCTTTTGATAAAATCAAGCTTAAATCCTAGTTTGGGGATCTTACATCAGATGTTGAGTTTATGGTAATCTAGTAAGACACCACATATGACGTCCTGCTCAGAAGGCCCAGGCTCCATATCCACCTAAAGATACCTTCAACATTCCATCAGTGTCTGAAGTATCCCATTAATAGAAAATTTGGCATACTAAATGGTTACAGTTCTCCCTTCATGACTTGTAGGGCCACATAAACTGAATCATATTTCTATAAAAAAAATGAGGCAAATGAAAAATGGAGGATGATGATGTATAGATTTCTTATCCCAATGGCTTGGGGATCGCCCCTGTGAATCCCTATAGTATGCTCAATAATGACTATGTACTCCCCATAAACCTGTTCGAGGTCACAAATATAATACTAGAGGTCTAAGCCCCTCCTATCCCCAGTGACAGCATCAAAGACTATTAGCCTCGGCATCTCTCTATAATGAATCAGTCAAAAAGGGATGACAATGTCTCTTCTCATGGCCTCTCTCACCCTGATAATGATAGTGGGGCCCCAAATTTCTATCTTCATCAAAAAATGTCTCCACAAATTCTAAAATGGAAAAATATGAGGATGACCTCGAGGACTCCCCTACAGCATTCAAGGAAGTTGTATCCACCACCGTCGATGAACTCAAGTAGATAATCTGGGAATAGAGAAAGGATCGTGGCCTACACTAATTATTTCTCCCATGACCCTCAAAAAGAAAGAGATGTACATCATGTTTTTGAAGAAACATCAATATTTTTTCATATGGAACTACACAAAAATAACCAAACTGAACCTAGATGTGGTTACGCACCATCTCAGGTTACCAGATGAGCATTGAGGCTTCAAATAGGCATCCAAGATGATTCACCACTCTCATACCACCAATATAGAGGTGGAGGTAGAAAATTTGATTGAGGACAACTTCTTCTGAGAAGTAAAATACCCGATATGGATTTCCAACATCATCTCTATCAAGAAGAAGAATGGAAAGATTAGGGTCTGCCTTGATTTTAGGGACCTTAATCAGCATTTTCCAAAGGAGGATTTCTCATTGCTGGCCACAAAACTCTTGATCAATGCTACTGCTGGTTTCCAATCCCTTTCTTTCATGGATTGGTACTTTGGGTACAATCAGATAAATATGGACCCTGGAGATGAAGAATCCACTCCATTCAGAGCACCTCAGGGGATATTTTTCTATCAGTTCATGATTTTTGGTTTGATGGGTGTTGGATCCACATATCAACGCACCATGTACTATATATTTATTCCATTACTAGGAAATATAATTGAATGTTATTTCGATGACCTAGTGGTTAAATCCCAACTGTGGTGTGATCACTTCATAGACCTTCAAATAATTTTCAACAAGATGTGATAGCACAGTCTGAAGATGAATTCTCTGAAATGTGATTTTTAGGTAATGTTAGGGAAATTCCTTGGTTTTTTGGTACACCACCATGACATTGAGGTAAACCTATATAAGACTAGTGCTATCTTAGTAATGTAACCCCCATAAATCTCAATGAATTGAGGTGAATTTAAGGGAACCTTGATTACATTCTAAGATCTCCCCTTCAGCAGGATAATGAAGAAGGGAATCACCTATCAATGGGAGGATGATTTCAAAAAATCCTTCAAAAGTATAAAACAATACATGTTTCAACCACTGGTTCAGATGCCTTTGGTAGAAGGGATAGAACTCATATTATTGTGGATTCCATGTAATTCTCATTGGGTTCCCTCCTCACACAAAATAATGATGTGGGAAGCGAAAATAGTCTCTATTACCTCAATCGGACTATTCTAGGTACTAAGAAAAGATATTCTGATGTCGAGAAGAATTGTGTTGCACTCATATTTGCAGTATAAAAGATAATGCATTACTTGAATCACCATGAAGACCAATTGGTCTCTCATATTGATCCTCTCAAGTACATATTTGGTCATTCGATGTTGATTGGGATCTTGGCCCGATGGGCGGTCATTCTTTAGAAATATGACATCTGGTTTGCATCACAGAAGTCAGTGAAAGGACAGTCCCTATATGATTTTCTTATACCACATCCCTCCCTAGAAAATATGATGGAAGACACCGAGATTCTAGATGAAGAGTTCTTCCATGTCCATGAAACGTCCCGAACATGGGAGATGTATTTTGATGATGGCTTATGAATTCCTATCAGAACAAGGATAGAAAACCCAAATTTCAATCAGGTTGGATTAGGGGTCATATTTATATCTCTCAAAAAATCAATCTTTCCCTACCCTTTCTCACTATTTTAAGGCTGTAAAAATAATGAGGCAGAAGACCAATACCTCATTACTGGCTTGGAATTATCCCTATATCTAAAAATAGCCTACCTGAACATCAAAGGGGATTCTGAGATAGTCATAAAGAAGGTCAATAGAGAATACTCCATCAAAAAGGAGGAATCATCCCCTCTTATAAGATACATCAGGGGACTAATGGTATAATTCCATTTTGATCCTACATTGAATCATATTCCCCAATCACTGATTTCTTACGTCGATGCATTGGCCAATGTAGCCACTGTCTTGGATAACCCTAATCAGGAATAAGAAATATTCTATATTACACTTCGGAAAGTGGTATCAAAAATCATCATCTGTGATACAGAAGAGATAAATCAGGTAAACACCACCCCAAATCTTGATGCACCAATAGTCACCCCTTGATGGATGGAGACCATAATCATCTATCTAAAAAATGTGACTCTCCCAATAAATAGAGATGGAAGGGAACAAATTTGGTGTTGTGTAGTGAACTTTTCCTTGTGGGGTGGCCCTAACGAGAAGAAAACCCTATATAAGAATGGATTCTATGGGATACTCCTAAGATGCATAGAAGGAGGATAGAATTCTACCATCATGGAAGAAGTCCATGTGGGCTCTTGCAGCACTCATCAATCTGGGACCAAGATCTCCCACTAGATTGGGAGGTTAGGATATTACTAGAAAACCATGATATAAGATTGTGTGGAATTCACTAAGAAATGTCTTGTATTCCAAATCCATTGAAACTTCATCCATAAACCTCTAGAACTGCTACATATATCTAAATATTCCTAGCCATTTTCCATTTGGGGGATGGATTTCATGGAGACATATCCCCCAGCCACAGGTAAGCAGTTCAAGTACATCCTTACTACTACAAACTTCTTTTCCAAATGGGTTGAGATGATACCCCTCAAGGAAGTTGGGAAAAAGAATGTAATCAACTTCATAAAGTACCATATCATCACCAGGTTTGGGATCCCTCACAAAATATTGATAGAAAATGGAACTAATTTATGTTATGTGGAATTGAAGAAGTTGTACCAAGAGTACACCATCGAGTCCAATCACTCATCTCACTATCATGTAGCAGAAAATGGACAAATAGAGTCCTTTAATAAGACTCTATCAAATATACTCCAGAAGATTATGAAGAAGGATAATAAGTCTTGTCCAGAAAAACTCCTATATTCTTTTTGGGCCTACCATACTACCACGAGTGCTACTACACAAGAAACTCCATAGTCACTGGTGTACTGGGTTGAGGCAGTGTTACCCATGGAGGTCTAGCTGCACTCGCTCTGAGTATCCATATGTGGGTAACTCTTAGATGATAAGAAATAAAAAAAATGAATAGATGATTTGGAATGGATTGATGAGAAAAGGTTGGGAACACTACACAGCCTTGAGGTCCACTGAAATTAGATTGCACAAGCCTTCAATGAAATGGTTCACCTCCGCTCATTCCTCTGAGGGGAATTAGTATTGGTCCTTAGAACCCCAATGATACCTGGAAATAATCCCCCAAAGCTAGAACCCAAATGGGAGGGATGTTACATCATACATAAGGTCTACCGCAATGGGGCCTACTCATTAGCCACGATGGATGGGGAGCATGTCACACCACCCACCAATGCAAGATTTCTCAATAAATACTTTGTGTATCTGTCAGCATAATAATATCCAAATTGATGTAAGTCCCATCACTCTTCCTAGTTATATGACGTTAAACTATAAAAATTCATCCTCGAAGCACGATGTTAAACTTCAGAGCACATTTTCTCCTTGCTACAAGATATTAAATTGCATGGCCAGTGTCTTTACCACATGACATAAAACTGCATTGATCCATGATAACCATCTATATTCACATCGAGTCACCTATGTCATTACTGCATGACATTAAACTATACGATTATTCTATAACTATGAATGGATTGATTCTCTTTTTTTATGAGATACATAGGGAATCCCCAATCCTATATATCATTCCAGCCACTATATGATAAAAAATTCCCATTTTGTACCCTCAAATATATCTCCATTGTAGGGAAACCCTTTCCATTCCTTTTTTATCACACTGATCATATCTCATGTGAGCTTAGGAATTACAGCAAGGGATTACCTTCAAAATAAAGACATAAAGGTACACAACGGTTCCATTACAGTCCTAAATGAAAGACCATAGCAGGAATACCATGAGTCCTCGCCATATGATGTTAAACTACATGGTCAATGTCCTTATTGCATGACTTTGATCTACATAATTCTTCAGGACTATGTGTGGTTTGATTCTAAATCTCATGAGATACATTGTGACACCAAGACTTCAACACTTGGGACCAACCACAATATTCACATCAATTCACATAGGTTCACCTCCTTCCTCACTTCATGATGTTAAACTACATGGGATTTCAAATAACTACATATGGCATGATTCTAATTTTTCATGAGATACGTAGTTATGCCCAAACATCCATATTTGGTCCCAACCACAACATTTCCATTTATTCACATAATTTTTCCTACATCCTCACCACATGAAGTTACACTGCATGGGACTTCAAGAACTATGTGTAGCTTGATTCATGTCATCACAGGATACGTAGTGATGCTTGGATCTCCAATATTAGGCCCAGTTTTAATGGTCAACAGAAATAATTACCACCTCTACATACGGGTAAGACCAGCATAGAGTATTTCCCATTCAAGAACTACATGTAAATTGATTCCTTCCATTGTAGGATAGGTAGTGACACCCAAATTCCCAACTCTGAGCCCAATCACAACAAACAAATATAAAAATGCCCCCTCTCCTTGCATATGGGCCAGACCTGCGCAGGAGACTTCATTTAGAACAACATGTGGCTTAATTCTCATCCTCATGGGATATGTAGTGATGCCCAAGATTCTATCTTTAGGTCCACTTGTAATATTTCCACACTTTCACATCAGTTTCCATGTCCTTAACGAATGATGTTAAACTACATGGAAGTATATCCTTATCATATGATGTTAAAATTTCATGGAAATGTGTCCTTACCACATGATGTTAAACTGTATGGAAGTACATCTTTACTTCATGATGTTAAATTTCATGGAAGTACGTACTTACCAAATTATGTTAAACTGTATGGAAGTATGTCCTTACCACATTATGTTAAACTGTATGGAAGTACGTCCTTACTACATGACATTAAACATCATATAAGTACATCCTTACAACATGACGTTAAACTTCATGGAATTACATCCTTAACGCATAGTGTTAAAATACATGGAGGAAAGTAAATCCCCACTACATGATGTTAAATTGAGAAAACCATCACTCATAATCCTCCCTTATCAAAAGACCATAGGAGCCTTACCTCAGCCAACCATAGAATGGGGTACTTCCATCATCTTTTTAATCACCTCAATCCATATGCCACACTTCATTTCTCAAGCATCTTGGGTCATTGCCAACCTTTCATGACCCTTGAGAAAGAAAATATATCTCTCTTTTTGACCATTCTATTAATGCAGAAGGGCTTAGACCTAACAACAAAAGACATCTTTTCCTAGTATAAATATATTTCCAATTCTAATGATCCTGACATCACCCTGGTGGAACTTATCACCCCATTGTGTTTTAGTTTATCCTCAAAATGATTACCCTGTATCATCAATCTGACCTGAGAACCTTGATCCATGATTTACAACACTCTCACCTCTCACTCATAAGTATGTTGGGGGTAATTTTGACCTTGTGCATCCTATTTAGGCTCTTGTGTAACATCACCCATATTAGGTCTATGTGAGTCATGAACTTAAACTACTCACACTTTGGTCAAAGTTTTATGACCTTAAACTCTAGCCTATAATAGTCTAAATCGCAAGACTTTAAACTGCTAGTGAAAGAGACAAAAAACTTTCATGTTGAAAACCTGTAAAGGGATTCCAGAGAAAAATTCAAGTATTTTCTCTCTAAACTCTTCATCCATGGAGTTTAGGAAAAAATAAGGGTGTAAATAAATAAGGCATAAATCTCATAGGGTTAATTTTGTATCCCTATTAAAAGAAAAATTATGCTCTCTGGACCCCCTGGTCTAGGAAAAAAATAGATCAATGATTTTTCACATTTCCTTACCACAAGAATATGTTCGATGGATGGTGGTGCAACTTTTAGGGTGCTTGAACCCTTTTTGGGTCTTATATTTTCCATAAATCCCACTTCGTGATCTAAAGTGTCTCATATCATTGCAAACCTTTCATTTCCCAAAAAAAAAGAAAAGATATTTATCCACTTGGACATGCTATTGATGCAGAAGGTCTTAGACCCACCAACCAAAGACATCTTGGAACAGTATAAAGAGATTTCTGATTCTTATGAGCATGGCATCATCACAGCAGAACTTAGCACTCCATTGTGTTTTAAGATATCATGGGTGTGACTATCCCATACCTTCTTCATGACCTAATCACTTTTGACTATGATTTATAATCTTCGTCTCAAACTATTCGAGTGGATCTGATATCCTCGATGTTGCATCACCATGTTTTGTACCCTTTCTCAAGTCCTAAATGTGACCCTTCATTCTTGAACCTTTTGACGACCCACACCTCATGATTCAAAACCACAAGGTGTAGGTCTCGAGCTGTTAAATTGGATCGAAGTTTCCCTAGGATGCTATAACCCTTCCCTAGATAGCCTTCCTTCCATACCCAACTTCATCGTCTAGATGTTTGAGTCTTCACAAATATTTCATATCACCTAGAAAGGAAAAGGGATCTCTCAGTTTAGCCATGATATTGATGCAAAGGGGCTCAGACTCACCGACTGAGACATCTTGTCCCAGTATAAAGGGTCTCTTAATCCTTGTGAGCCTCAATGACACCATGGAGGAACCTGACACCCCATAGTGTTAAGGTACATACCTAGCATGTCTACCTCATTCCATACTACTTGGATCAAATTTTTTGATTATGACTTACATCACCCACATTCCAACTATCAAGGTGGGCCTAGCTTCTCTAGTATTTCACTCTCAACCATATTCATATGATAAATCTTACATAATCCCTTGGAAAGGAGTGGAGATTAGATTTTCTTGAACATGTTATCGATGCATAAGAGATTTAACCCACCAATTCAAGGCCTATCCTCCTTGTAAGAATAGAGCACTAATCCTTATGGTCCTTAGAAGTAACATAATGAAACTCAGCACCCCATAGTTTTTTGAGTTATCCTAGGTCTTCCAGCCCCATATTCTATTAGGTCTGAGCTAAAAAACCTTAAACTAAAAGCAACATTAGGTTCGAGCTAAAAGATATTAAACTAAAATAAACATTATGTCCATTCTAAAAGACCTTAAACTAAAAGAAACATTAGGTCTAAGCTAAAATACCTTAAACTAAAAGCAACATTAGGTCCGAGTTAAAAGACCATAAACAAAATCAATACTAGTTCCGAGATAAAAGACTCAAAACTAAAGCACGACAGTAATCCAGTCTACAAAAGGTTGAAAGTCCCGCCATATGGCCTTAAAATCAAAATATACTCATCAAGCCTATCAGATTTGGAAAATAATAGAGCACTCTCCTCCGGGACATATATTCTACCCATTTATCCTTCTGCAAATCAGGTGATCTCAAGAAAATTGGAACAGATCGTCAGTAGGGAATCTTGTGTCGGTGGGAATTCATGAGAACTTCTCAAGAAATAATCTATTATTATTCAAATATCTAGATCCATACATTTAGGTTTGTTTGATTTTATGAAAAGGATGAGTATCATTAGCGATTCACATAAGATAGAAACAATGATATATCATACACATCATGAATGAAAGAAAACTGGACAAAATCATGTAAAGTTCAAGAGATCCATTCACTAATAGTGTATTAAAGGAGTATTTCAGCATCATTTATATATAGTGCAATGTGATCTATACTTACCTTAGAATCAGATTCTTTTCATTCTGAATTATTCCAATTCTAAGGGGTATAATTTTATTAACACCACTAAATGTGTGCCACACTCTTTTTCGTAGATAGAAACATGTATGCATACACATGTGATAATGATACTTGGGGTGTACTCATTGATTACATAATTAAAGGAGTGTTGTTGTTGTTGTTTTTATAATGTTTTACATATAATAATGATAAAAAAATAAAACAAATAAAATTTAGATACTCATTTTCCTCAGAAACAGAGGGGATATCATGTGAGGGAGAGGCAGCGCCACACATCTCCTTCTTCAATCTCGTGGTGGTGGAGTTCCAAGAAGATGGTATGTAGATGGTATCCAATTAAGACGTACATAGGCGGTGGCCATCATCTTGTATATCCCACCCATGTATGAGCCTCAAGTATGTGAAGCAGAGTGCCACGCCTGCCTGACCTGGTTCACAGATGGACTGCAGTTTGCAAAGTAATTGAGTTACAACCCCGCCTATCCTGGTACATGGGTAAAAAGTGTTCTAATATCTAGGAATAGAAGAACCTATAGTCCGCACTAAAAATAGAGCATGTGTTGATGACGTTACCTGAGGTTTCTACTGTGTGCAAATATAGCGCATGAAAAAAATCCACTGTGAAAATGATGAGCATAAAAAATATCCTATGCATGAAGGAAGGAGACATATATATGATTACATGAAGAGTAGAAGAATCTTACTCTTGTATCATCGTATGAGGTGAAGAAGGTCATGTGAGACCCATTATCATATCTGAATATGAAGTGTGATCCTTCATCTATAAATACAAGGAGAACGCAAGTTTTAGGTGGCCACTGCCACTTCGAATGGAGAGCTCTCATTTCCTTTCAAAACAGAGCATTGAAAAACCCATATGGGATATGCAAAGTAGGTCATGTGAGACCCATTATCGTATCTGAAGATGAAGTGTGATCCTTCATCTATAAATACAAGGAGAATGCAAGTTTGAGGTGGCCACTGCCACTTTGAATGGAGAGCTCTCATTTCCTTTCAAAACAGAGCATCGAAAAACCCATATGGGTTATGCGAAGTAGGTCACGTGAGACCCATTATTGTATCTAAAGATAAAGTGTGATCCTTCATCTATAAATACAAGGAGAAAGCAATTTTGAGGTTGGCACTGCCACTTATAATGGAGAGCTCTCATTTCCTTCCAAAACAGAGCATCGCAAAACCCATATGGGTTATCTGAAAGTAGGTCATGTGAGACACATGTCATTCTTAATATTCATGTGTGCATGAGACACATGAAATATTCATGTGTTCATGAGAACCTCCATGCCATTCTTAATATCGACATGTGAAGAAAATAAATATTCCATGTTGATGTGTGAAACTCTATCGCTCGATCCCCTTTAAGGGAATGCATGAGGATTTGGATTCACAACAACCTTATGCAAACCTTCAGTTGCACAACACATTCAAGTGGATTGGGTTATACAACCACCTTGAAATTATTGGAAACAATTTCCATAAACCATTTGGAATGACTCCTTGTCATGAAAATTCCCTTGATCAAGTTATGGCATCATACAATCATGGACACCCGACATATTAAAGGTGATCAAAGTGACTGTTCGTGATAATGTTTTCACGCCATCATGAGATCTTTTAATGAACATGTGGTGCATCAAATTCAAGCATAGAAATGGTCCCTGATGACTTATGTATGTCATTGCAAGATCCACCACTAATCATGTGATGTTCCTATAGGCAAACAAGATGACTAGCCAAGACAAGCTACATGCACCATCGCAATGTCCCATATTGATCATGCAATGCACTCACGTACAATCAATGGATGAAGGACACAAAACTATTTGGAGAATAATGAGGAAAAAATATCTAAAGGTAGAGACCCCCGGTGGTCATAATCTCATGAGTCATATCATTTTTGGGAAGAATAAATTTCCTTGATGATATACAAGAAAATTTACAAGACCCTCGATCCTTTGTAAAATAAAGAAAAGGAGATAAAGGGAAAGATGTGAGAGTTACTCACAGTTGTTGAAAGACATGCGGCATGCCCCTGATGACCCAAGAGACACTGTAAGACCTCAGTAACGTGTCTGCCTCATCTCGCAAAATCCCTTTCACTTGTCATCCTTTCCGCATGGAAGTCCTTGAGTCTGTCTAGGAGACTCTCTGCTTTCTCTTCAACACTCTAAGGACAAACGTGCAGATTTTTCCATGACAAGTTTGTGCACCCCAATATGACCCATATTGGTCACATGAGGAATCATAAATAAATCGAGTAAATATCCTTGACAATACTTGTTCAAACTCAAATAATCATAGACCTTTGTGAAATAAAAAATAGATAAAAAGGGAGGTGGCAAGAGCTCTCGTGGTCACTGAAAGACATGCAACATGCCAGGACATCCACAGCATGGCCCCACAAGACCTCCTAACAAGTCAAACAGATCTCACAAAGATGGTTGGACAAGGAACCCTTTTCCCCATGAAGTATTCTGGTCAAGGCATCGAGCTCTCGTGAAGGCCCTTAGACATGTTCATAGGACAAGATGAAAATTCCTTTGACATACCCACATGATCAAGCAAGTATTCATGAATTGGGTATAATATGATAAAAGAGGCATTGATGGAAGAGACTTGGGATTGCTGAAAATTAGGTGACACACTCAGAATGACCCACAACAAAGACTCATGAAGCTGCGTGGTGCTAGACCCCTTCACCAACTCCATCCTGGATCTATGCTAGATACATTGCACAAACCGGTGAACAACCAGGGTGGAAAGGCCTATAAATCTTCCACCCTAGTATAAAAAATGAACCACTACCACTAAAATATGGAGACTATGCTAAGGAAACTCTTGAGCACAACAGCAAACTTCTCGAAGAAACTGATCATCCGACTTGCCAGCCTCTTGTTAGGTAACATACTGGTGAGAAGCTGGAGTAGTCATGCGACAGGAATAAGCCACTTCACGTGATCATTCATAGATCATGTGAAGGATATATGGTGGGCTATGTGAAGAACATATTTCATACCCACTAGATCATGTGAGACTCAAGACAAACCGACACTGAATAAAACCAAGGCATCCACAAGGAAAAGGCCAAAACAAAGAATAAAGGTGAAAGACTTAAATCAAAACATGTTCGTTGAGCCACATATGATTCTCATAAGCCTCCCAATGGAACACGACAGCACTGGGACACATCTCCCAGATCTCACGATGATCCTTCAGCGTGCTACCTGGGTTATATGAAGTCCTCTGAACATATCAAGGAAAAGTTACATGACCCCCTCGGATGTATCACTATAGTCTCACAAAAGTCCCCATGGACTTGTCACCCAAGCCTCACGATGCCCTTCAGATGCATCGATTGACTCATATATTGGTACCTGCTCATTTCAACCAAGTCTCACAAAAGCACCTGGGCATAACAATGGGCTCTCGTGACATTCTCTAGACATATTAGCACAGACTCACGATTCCCTCTAAGAATTTCATCCAAGACATGCGACATCCTATGGACATGTCAACCAATTCTCGTGAGAGCATCAAGGAATATCAACGGGCTCTCACTACATCCTCCGGGCATATTATCCAGGAATCACAATTCCCTTTAGGGATGTCATCAAAGACACGCAACACCTTATGGACATGTCAGAAAGGATATGCGATAGCTTTTGGAGGAAACCATATAGATCTTATGATGTCCCCCCAAAAAGGTCAACTGGGTCATGCAACACCCTCCAGACAAGAAGGGCCAAGTCACCAGGTCATCCTGAGATTTTATATCCTCATTCATCCCCGATGCCTAAGCCCCAAATAAAAGTGAAACCTTAGAGTGTAAGCCTCAATCAATAGGGAAGCCTTAGTTTGTAAGCCCAAATATAAAGGGAACTATGGTGACTCTGATTCCTACCATATTTAGGATACGTAGTCCACATATCCTGAGGTTCGAGATCCATATTGATCAACCATGTAAATACCATTATATAATTCCCTTATCCAAAGCAATGACACTGATTACTTATTATCTCTTGTTTCTCACAACGAGCATAGCTCGCATGGGATTAGGGATTTGCATTGATCATGTCATTTTCATTATACACCCTAGGGATAAAAGGGCAACCTCAGTGCATAAGCCCCAACTATTGATATCATATAGTATGTCCCCGATCAATAGGTTATCCATCTTGGTATAATCCCCTAGCATTCCTGAAACCTAGAGGATGGTTATAATTCCCCCAAGTGTGATCATCCACCTTAGCTATTAAGTAGGTTTAGGGATAATCAAACTATGATAACTCTGATTTCTTCCTTACTCAAGATATGTAGGGCACATTCTCCAGTCCCTAGCTCTATACTAAACACCCTAAGGATTGTCCTAGTAGATAAGTTTCATATCTATACGCCATGATACTAATCATATATTCCCCCTTGTTTCTCAAACTGATCACAACTCACGTGGTCTTAGGAAGATGAAATGAACACCTCATTAGGAATCATGAATTTCCACTAACTAGAGAAATTCTAGAATGTAAGCAAAGATAAATGGTATGGCATGAACACCCCTCATATAAAAGCATACTCCTTGAGGCCATCCCCAAGGGAGTGAAATAGCTATGTGGGTTTTGATTCCTACAATAACCAGGATACATTAGAAACCTCATAATGGCTCAATCCCCTCCTCAAAATATTAACTACCTCCTCACATGGTATCACATTACAAAGCATTTGGTCATATGGATTCAACACATAAAGTAGTTATTCACCATTAGAAAAATGGATGAAGAACATCAAATACATGAATATAGATTTACTAATGAGATCTCACTTTCCTTGGTTCATCAATGAAACTCCCCTTCTTTGTTTAACGAGAAAATTAACCAATGAATCATTTTTTAGGGTAACCAGTCCCGTATCCAGATTAAGAATAGATTTACAAACATATATTAAATCTATAAGAGAGTCCCAGAGTAGGAAACAATTCCCTCCAAAAGGGTGTGATGAGCCCAACCTCCTATCCTCTAAACCAATGAGAGTCCCCAAGAGTCATTGGGATTGAAAACCCATATGACTTTCAGCCTTTGAAAAGTAGGTTTTTACCCATATGCAAAAGGGGGAACCATTGGGAGTTTCTGGGAAAAGTGACAATAGTATCCCGAATGAGCAAATCCCATTTCATGCCTCAAAAACCCGACGAAACATACAATTTTACATTTATTATTTATATTTATAAGTTCGAGACATAAGGTATAAAACCAAGGAATCCATTCATATTGGTGATTATATAAGGTTCCCTAATTTACATGACATTTACACTTTGTAAGCTTGGTGAAATCCATAGGTTGTACCCTTTTTAATTCGCTCTAAGGGGGAAAATGCTATGTGAGCTCTAGGATCATGTCATAGGTATCCTTAGTGCGAGACATGAAAGGATCCCAAGGAATAATCCAAGGAGGTCCATAATATCAAGCTAAATCCAAGGAGAATGGTCCAAGGAATTAATTTAATTTTTGAAAATATAGGTGAACCCTCGGTTCCAATCCATGGAATTCACAATCATAAGAAAAAGATCAGATACAAATTTGGTCTTTCACTTGGAAGACACGTTAATAAATTTTTTGGAATCCCATGATCCCATACAAAGAAAACCAAAAAGGGAATCCAAGTATCACTCAGGGAATGCCACACCTGTAAAATAATTCAAGGTCTGTGACCATAGTCAAACATGATATAATAATCAATAAAGTATCTATAATCATAACAATAACTATAATCATGATTTACAATTAATCAAGTTCTAGTTTACATGACCATTCCAGTTACCTTTCATTTAAATAATTTATCCATTTCAAATGTAAGGGAAATTTAAGACACCTTAGAAAGTGGTATAAGTATATAGCCAAGGTATAGGGACCTAACAATATATTATACCATTCCATTTAATTCAAAAAACCCATTACATTTAATAGGGTCAGTTCAACACACCTAAAAAATTTGTTTAATAATACAAAAATGCATAACATTCTTAGGTGTTTAAAGCGACACACACTAAGGGGTGGCTCGTGTTAAGGTAGACAACCTCTGACAATAAAATTTAATATGAAAGGACGAACCAACTCAAGGATATATTAATTTATTAATTTAATTTTACATTAAAAAGGAATCTCATGGAAAGTGTGGTGTGTGACATGATGGCGTTTGATATGGACATCCAAATTTTTAGGTATTAGATCTATTCCACCTACTTTATACCGATAATTTACTTCTATTCTAGTATAGACCTTTAATCCAGGCTAGAACCGGTGAAATCAGATAAATAGAAAAACACCCTAAAAATAGGTCATATTAGCTAGCATGGAAATAACATCCAATAAAGAAATAGAAAATGATAAAGAAAACTAATAGTAATCATAGAATTACCATTTACTATCCAACACAATGAATGGCTGCTAATTCTGAGCTTGTATGAGGGAGATAGATCAAAGACTAGGTGGAGAGGAAAGGGAGATCTCCTATGGTGGGTGGATACTGGGGATGATGGAGTAAAAAGATAAGATAAAGGGTTAAAGGCTTGAGGGTAAAAATTAAAAATTCCCTCATTTTTAAAGGGTGTATAGTTTGGATGCACGGTTGACCAAATTGTGCACAAATCGTGCACAAACACTATCTAAGTGGCACACCCCCTCACACGGCTAGGCGCACGGTTAGGAAAACTATGCATAGCTCATGCATCGTCATTATCTAAGAGACATACCCTCTTTCTCCCTTGCCACATGGTTATAAGAAACCATGCACCAATCATACACAATACACTTACAATTTATTGTAGATTTTTCATGGCCATGTGCATCCTCTTTGATGGTTACCTTACTATACTCCTTCTTTACAAGTATTCATGGTTTAGTTACATGGTTTCCACTAATTGCACACCAACCATGATACTCTTCATGTTTCTCTAAAATCAGAGATCTGGGCTCTAAAAAGCCTTGGACACTCCTAAACCCTTACTTGGTCCTTTAAGTGATACTAAAAAGATAAAATAAGAGTTTTAAACTGAAATTTAAAGGATATATACCTCTAAGAAAAACTAGGATCTTACAAGGTTTCCAAATATCTAGGTGGCCAACTCAGAAAGTTCGGTGGAGAGTAGGATCAGGATAAGTAGAAAATCATTATCATTCCCATCTTTTCATTAGATGAGATAAAAAATCCTCATTTTCATGTGTAATAAGGCCACCCATGTTGACATGCATGCCACCCCATTGATTGGGGTGGGCTATTTAATAAGTATTTATATATATTATATATTATATTGTAATATATTATATTTTATTATATTATATTATATATGTATAATGTATAATATATTATTTTTATATATGTGGTACCTTTTAGGTGCCCTATTTATTCCATCTTTACCTAAACTGACTCTTAGCCAAGTCACCCCTACCCATGTTGATTTGATCAGGATCAAATCAGCCTAACCCATTAGACCTTCTGCAATCCTATTTTTAATATCCAAGAACCCATTTAGGGCCTAAAAATCCTAAAAATTTATAAAAAAATGATTATAAGTTAAATTTCATTCTCTTGAATTTAATTAAATTAATTTAGATTTCATTGGATGTATTTATAATTTATTTTAATTATTTTAATGTGATTCTAATACATTAAAATTACCCCTGAGTTGAATTTTAAAAAAATTAATATTTATTATGAGATTTAATTATGTTTTGACTAATCAGAAGATGAGACCGACTCATTCATGTTTGGTTTAATGTAATTTAATTTAATTATTTCATTTTAGATTTTAAAAATGTAATAATTATTTTTGTTATGATGATTTGTGTATTGTCCCTCTAACTTTAATTGTATTGGGGAAAGTGTGTCTACATTTAAGTGATATTTTATAATTTCTCATCCCAATTTCCCCTCACCTTCATATGAGTGTGCTATGTAAGGATTGGAGGTGTGTGAAGTAATGTGGATCAGGTTGAGAGCTAGCATAAAACCAAACAAGTGAAAATCATGGGAGTTTGGGGTTTTTTCAATTTGAGTCATGTATTGAGTTTAAGGAATTAACTAGGTTTTAGTTAATATATTAATCACTCAATGGATTAAACCATATTCAAAAGTTCATGATCAAATCAATATTTATTTGTTTATTTTTATCATTTTCATGGTTTATTATTTTTTTAATGTGTTTTTACACGATCACATAGTATAATAATTAACAAGCATGAAAAGATAAAAATAAATAAACATGTGGTGAATGTTTTATAATTATACATGCTTATATGTGAGCATGATCACATAGTGACATCATGAAATCTTGAAATGGATTTGATTATCCAAAATAAATTAAAATACCTCAAAGATATATTAATTCAAAACTTCTTTCATCACTTAAATATGAACAAAACCATATGTTTTCAGTTCTTGATAGCCCTAGTTTAGGATGTCTCGTAATAATTGGTCATTATAATGAAAATTAGTGGATTTAATTAACTAAAGTTGGATAAAAAGAAGTATTTATAGCTATATTGTTGAAACTTTAGAGGAAAATAATTAATTAATATAAAGTCATGATTTGTATAAGATGGGACTCCACTCAATAGGTCAAGGAGATGCAAGTCAATATAGTTGTACAACCAAAAGCCTACCTTGAAACTCTCTAAGTAGTGGCGTAGATGTATCTTGGACTATAAGGATATTTTCAAAGGATACTTTCCACTATAATATTCAAGAAACTGAATATTATAAATTTAGTAGTTGAGGTCTATTAGAATTTAATAAAATAGTGGATGAAATTTGAAATTTAATAAAATTAAAAATTTTAGTTTGTAATCAAGATAAAGTACTAATCTATTAATGTTTATTTTTTATATTTAAAATGGACACCACCACCACCAATACAATATCATTGTGTTCAATACTGGATAAAGAGAATATCCTAATTGGAAATAACTTCCAAGAGTGGTAAAAGAGATTGTATATAATACAACTCCAAGAAAGGAAGATTTATACATTATAATACCCACTTCTTGGTGATCCCCCTCAAGTATCAAGCAAGGTGGAAATAGATAAATATAAGAAGCATATGGATGATTCACTAGATGTCTAATGTTTCATGTTGTCATCTATGTCCAGTGAGTTATAGAAAATGCAAGAGAAAAAATATGCCTACAAGGTGTTATCTCATATCTAAGATTTATACTATGAGAGAGATAAATGAGAAAGATATGGGATATCTAGTTCACTATATAAGAATATTCTAGAATAATGGAGTCACTAAGGCACTCATGTACTTAATTTGATTGGGTGCATTGATAGAATGGAATCACTTGGGTTCAAATTGAACCAAGAACTAGAAATATATCTCATTCATGCCTCTTTACCACCTATATTATTTAATTTAATCATTAATTATAATATTAATAACATGAATAAGTAGCTTCCATATTTATTGGACTTACTTTTCCATGATGATAAGGGAATAAATATTTCTAACTCTTTTTACTATATGGTGAATAAGAGAAAAAAAGGTGATTGAAAGGTGTTAAAGTCTAAGGCTAAGTCAAATGTGCCAACACACTACCCCTCTAAGAAGCTAAAGATACAGAGAGAGAGAAATGAGTATGAGGTAGTCTTCCTTGCATGTGGAAAGAGAGGCCACTGGAAGAAGAATTATAAATCTAGGAATATGAAGTAAAGTGATGAACCTATTTCAAGTATGTTTTTCATTGAATGTGATATGTATATATCTACATGTTAGGTATTGGATATAGGATGTGGATTATGCATTTTTATTTAAATATAGAAACCCACTATATTATAAAATATTGAAAAGGTTGAGGTGGATATTTGAGAAGAAAATGGTGCAATAATGGAATCATTTGTAGTGGGATATTACCATCTCAATTTTCCTTGTGGTTTGGTTCTTGTATTAAATATTCGTTAATATATACCTTCTATTACTAAAAACATAATATTAATGTAAAGTTTATATACTATGGAATTTTATTTCAATTTTGGAAATAAATATTTTCAATTTTATAATGATAATATATTTTATAGTTTGGATCATCCTAATTATGGGTTTTGTATATTTGAATTTGAAATTCATATTTTGGAAGTCGGTCACTAAAAAAAAACATGGTTTAGCGGCGGTTTTGTGGCGGCGGTTCACAAAACCGTCGCTAAACCTTTTTCGGTGAAGGTTTCGTGGCGGTTTTTAATAAACCGTTGTGAAACCCGAATTATTTTACACAGACGCCGACCCTTTCCCCCTTCCCCTTCGCGATCCCTAACCCTCGCGACTCCACACCCCCCACGCTGCCGGCGACACCCCACCCCCTGCGCTGCCGGCGACTCCTCACCCCCGTGCTCTCCGGCAAAACCCGCACCCCCGGCGCCCCCCTCGACCACCGGAGACCCCCTCGACCACCGGCGACCCCCGTGCCCCCCGCGCCCTCCGGCGACCCCGGCACCCCCCACGCCCCCCGTGCCCTTCGGCGACCCCCGCACCTGATTTGTGAGGTAATCTAATGACCTGATTTGTTTACATATTAGTGAATCGGGCTGGGGAATTGATATCATGATTATATGGTTCCTAGTCGGGGGGAATTGATTTTTATTTATAGTTGTTGAATAATGGGGACTTGTATCTAAACACTAATACCACTAATTGAATGTAATCTTCTCTTTCCTGGGAATTTTCCTCTCTATGGAACTTTAGTGGAATCTAGTATTGTGGATCATGGAGTGCACTAAGACTATACACATCCTTATCCTACTATACTAGTATAATATGGTGCTTGATTTGTGGGGGTGTTTCTACCTACACACCTAGTTAGATGACATTGTGAGATGTCCCTAGAACAATGGCCCCATCACTAATCGACAATTCATAATGATCAGAATTTAGTAAAAAATATAGATATATTTTTGTTTTATCGTAAAAAATAACCAAGATATACCATGGTATTATGGGATTATATATATATATATATATATATACAGACAAATATCGCGATTTAAAATCAATGTACTCAATCATATGTGAAAAAATTACCAATTTTTTATGTAACCAATGTCTCAGTATACTGAGTGAAGAAGCATGATGCCCATTTCTGGATGAATGGACATAATAGCCAGAACACAAACAGTTTGATCCCTAGAAAAAATGCAACAATCAAGACTAGTTGACAAAATTCTGTTAAATTATAAATAAAAAATCACCAGGTTAATAAATATTAACACCCTCTTTAGGTTCAACCACCTCAGATAACATTATATAACATCCCAACCCATTAGACCCCGGAGCTAGTGGATAACTGGTCCACCGCAACTCAAAGAACACCTATATAGGCATGAGGCTAGAAACATGAACCAAAAATAATAATTACTATTGTAATATTTTTACTAATATATCATTATGCACACACCAATCCATATCTATTAAAAATGGTAGAGTTATAATATGTGAAGACATTGACCATTGTAGTAAAATTAAGGTTTTTAATAATTTTTAGTTTGTAAAAAATATTATGGTAGTATAATATAAAAATTAATGTAAATATATTCATTCCCAATATGAAATGTTTTCTAAAAATAATAGAAACTATATACGAAAAAATAGAATCAATCATGAATCACAATATCCAAGTCTCATCCACTGTACACAATTAAAGTCACAAAATAATCTCTAAACACCACTAAATCTACCATAGTTTTATCTGACCTTTTTATAATACATGAACATTTTGTACAATAACAATGAAAGGATGATTAGTCACATACCCATTATGACATCTAGAAAATTGAATTTGGATAAATAAAAGGCATTATATAAGAATTCAGAACTACATAGAGAAATAATGAAATGGTACCCAATAATAAATATATATGTAAAATGATGAATCCCATAATAGAAAGACTAGGAATCTGTATCTATCCTACCAACCCAGGATGATGATTATTTTTATATCTTTAAAGATACATCGTTGATGACTAGTACCTCACTATTATATCCAAATAATTCATGAGGATGGATCCCACGTTTCCACTTCCCCACATGCCGATGGAGAGTAAACATAAAGGAAAGAGGACCCATTCTTGAGTGTGATGGTGGTGAATATATAGTACCTACACCCTAGTGTGATAGGGAGCACTCTCTCCAAGGATAGGGGACCCATTCCCTTGGGTGATTTGAGTGTACTGCTTCTCTATTTATATAATATTACTTGAAGTACCATTCTATATTGCACCAGGGTGTTGGTCCTATATCCATAAATATTGTATCCCCTTTCACACTAGGGTGTAGGTTCACAATAAACATTATGTAGAAATATATTATGTAATCCCTATAACCCTAGGAAGAGGGCCCTCCATCAAACAGGATGGTTCTCCCCAGGAACATGTTTTGTGGATCCACCATACACATTATGCCGAAACAAAGGAGGTAATACACTATTACACAATGTATAGATTCATCAATCCATGGTTGTTATGATCCATAAGATTATAGAAAATTGATGAGGTGTTGGTCCTCCTCAATAATTCCTTGAACAAATTAGCATGATACTGGGCATTGATAATATTTCATTAGAGAATTTGTGAAACCATTATTTTGGACTGGTATTTGAGATAGATATAACCTTTCTCTCCTTTTCGGTTTTCATTGAAGAACATATCTCTTTATTGTTGGGTTAGTTTTTCGTCAAACTTTAGGCTCAGATGTCTAATATTAACATGTATTCTATTCCTCCTATATCGGGTTTGGATGCGGAAGGTTGGGTATATATGTTCTCAAACCTAATTGATTTATTCCCACACATGTCATGTATATATAGATAATGTACAAATTAGTTGTGTATTATGTTGGGAAAAGGGATAATTGGGTTAATTTGACCTTACATGGTGGTCGGTGATTATAGATCAATATTCGATCTCTCTATAATTCATTCGTTTCATATTATTGTCAGGATATGTAATATTTCCCTATTAGGTGTATATTTTTTCCATTTGTTTTCATATTACCTATTGTACTATTTTTTATTCTCTAAAGTAAATAACATGATAGAATGTAAATATTTAGTTTATTTTCTCTTATTTTTATTATTATGAACATATTCATATATATGGTTGGGTGCATGCCTATATGTACATTATGAAGAGGCCTACCATTATAATTATTCATTCTCGTCACTTATCTTTAAAAAATGGCCTATGGTGGAAAGAATTGGGTTTTGGTGGCCTAGTCTTCCACCGTGAGGAGGTCATTACTGCGTCGAGTCTCAAAAAACCATAATGGGAAATAAAAACACATGGGTCATCAAAATAATGAAATATCTAAAAAATTATTTCAATTATGACAAATATACATGCCACCTTATCAATAACTACGTGACTTAAATATTTCAAAATACCAACATATATTCCTATGATGTAGAAATTGTTTTTGGGAGAGGCAGATAGATAGAGAAGGGAAAGGGGAATAAATTATATGGTTAGGAAGAAGTATATTTAACCAACACATCAAAAAGGTGATGCTAATGTCAAATAGGACATCATTTGATTATAAACTACTTGCATCAACCTTGGATAAATTCCTCTACAACATCATTCATGGCCATGGTTGGGGTCAAACATGTAGTATTATTTCCATTATGTATGACTACATTTGATGTTACCTTTACATTGTTCTTCATTTATTTTTGGATTTTTTGGCTAGATTTTGGAGATTATTTACACTGGATCATTGTATAAATCATCTGATCTGATAATTATTTTTCTCAAAACTGATATGAGATGTCCCAACATTATTATATCATGCTGTAACATGTCATTGGGTTAGAGGTACATCACCATTTATAATTTTTAAATAGTTTTAATTAAAATTAGATTAAGTTAAGTTAATTTGTTGATTGACTTGGTTCAACTTCATAGGTAATTTTTTTGGGATAAAGGTTGGAGTTCACCACAAACAATACATAAGTGGTTGGTTATTATATAGGTGTGATGAGGTGGGCTGGTGATTTTTAGGCAATTATTCCTTGTTGGTTTTAATTGAAATAAATTATAATTTTTATAATAAAATTATATAATTAACTATAAATTGTATATAATTATGTATTTGGTGTTGTGCCTTGAGATAGGTACTAAAGATATGATTTCAGATTTAAAAAATCATAGACAAGAGTTATAGGGTTTTTCTTAAAAAGTGAAAAAAATAGAATTGATGTGAGTAGTCCTTCTATATTTCCCATGTGTTTATGAATTTGATGTATGTATGTGTTTTACATTCTCACCACTATAGTGATCAAACCCTTTTAAAAAATTAAATTTTTTTATTAAAATAAAATTCTTATAAATGAGATTAATAATGTTTCAATGTCTAAGACAGCCCTTGAATAAAAAACTGGTTCTTTATATGTCGATGGTTGAAGACATGATTATAAATGTATGACTTGTAATACTCAAACCTAGAGAGGTGACACTTCGATGAATAAAGTGAAAATAGTGGCCCTCTTTATAGTTGGTTGTGTATGAAACCATTGAGAAACATCATTCGTCTTGGAGGAAATCTAAGGTCAAGCCTAAACAATCACATAATGTCTCAGGTTTAAAATGCATTATGATCAGTTTCGATCACACATCAATGGGGTGTTGTTTGAGGAAACATAAATGTGTGATCGATAGTGTTATGATAAGTGTGTAGCCCGATATTCTTATTGCTCCTCAATGAGGTGTTGATGCTGTCTCCTATGGACCAGACTTGTTCTGTTGGTCTGAAGTGGTAAATGTGATCAATGAATCATCTTTATTATATTATTCATACTTTATGATCAATGGTTCATCTTTATTATATTATGTTTATGTAATCTTACACTATCGTATATTTTTGTGTAGGCACATTGTGATATACATGGATAAAAGCTTGATCACATTACCGAGGAACACACCTCAATATGTTAAGGGTTTGAATGAGTTTTTAGATTTTGCAATTTCTAATTGATCCGTTGAAGGGAGAATAAGATGTCCATGTCCTAAATGTAAATTTAGAACATGGTTGAAGAGAGATGAAGTTTATGAACATTTAATACTGAAGCAATTCCCTGATCAATATTTGTGTTGGATTTGGCATGGAGAATCAAACAATACAGAAAGATTGAGGACTGATGTTAATCCACATAATGAGGTCCCAAGTTTGTCGCCAATGGAAAATGAAATGCAAAACCTCATAAATGATGCATTCGGCACTGCAAGACACCACTATGAGAATCAAAACAACCAGAAGATGATGCTACAAATTGCAACGTGACAAGTGATGTTTTTGAGACTGTAACACGAGCAGATCAAGATTGTAACATATCATTGGATCCTCCTCTTGATTCTGTGGAGCCAAATGTAAGGGAAAACCTCAGTGAGGAAAATGTGTTTCATGATTTAGTTGACGATGGAAATCAAGAGTTGTATAGTGGGTGTTTGAAATATTCAAAACTTTCATTTCTGCTGAAGTTGTACCATATCAAATGTCTTTGTGGAATTACAAATAAGGAAATGTCTATGTTATTGGAATTGATTTGTGATGCATTTCCTGAAGCAAAAATCCCAGAATTGTTTTATGAGATGAAAAAAGTTGTAAACAAGCTCGGTCTGAATTATACAAAAATACATGTGTGTCCCAATGATTGTATGCTTTACTGGGGAGAGGATTCAAGTAGACAGAATTGTAAGAAATTTTCTTCTTCTAGATGGCAGTCAAAGGGTAATTTTGGAAGTATGACTGAACATAATTTCATGGAGAAGAAGAAAAGGAACACACCTGCAAAAGTTTTGTGTTACTTTCCTTTGAATCCTCGATTGCAAAGATTATTCATGTCATCAAAAACCACCGAACACATGAAGTGGCATGCTGTAGATAATAACAATGATGGGTTAATGAGACATCCACGAGATTCCCAATCGTGGAAGACATTTGATTCATTACATCCAGATTTCTCAGCTGATCCTAGGAATGTTCGATTGGGATTGGCTGCCGATGGATTCAACCCATTTGGGACTTTGAGTACGAGTTATAGCATTTGGCCAGTTGTTTTGATCCCTTATAATCTGCCTTCGTGTATGTGTATGCAACAAACATCTTTTATCATTTAGATGATTATTCCTGGAAAACAAATGCCTGGAAATGATATTGATGTATACCTGCAGCCTTTTATTGAAGAATTGCAGGAGTTATGGAGAAACAGTGTTGAGACATTTGATGTTTCTTCTAAAACAATGTTCAAAATGCATGCTGCTTTAATGTGGACTATTAGTGACTTCCCTGGGCTTGGGAATTAATCTGGTTGGGACACTTATACGGGTTTGGCTTGTCCCGTTTGTAACTTTGATTTCGAGCCCAAATGGCTACCTCACAGTAGAAAATGGTGCTTCTTGTGCCATCGAAAGTTTCTTGATGCATCTCATAGATTTCGGCTGAATAAATCAAAATTTAATGGTTCCATTGATCGTAGACCACCTCTAAAGTTGTTAACCGGTTCTGAAATATTGACACAGCTTGAAAATGTTAAAATAGAATTTGGAAAGGTTCATCATTTGAATGATAGCGGAAAACGAGTGAGAAGTGCATCGTCAAGTGAAATCAGAATGCAACAATGGAAGAAAAAAAGTATATTCTTCAAACTTCCGTATTGGGAATTTAATTTTTGCGCCACAATCTTGATGTGATGAATATTGAGAAGAATGTATGTGATAATTTGATTTTCACATTACTTAATGAGCATGGAAATTCGAAGGATCATCTCAATGCTCGTAAAGACTTACAAGTAATGAACATAAAACGTGATCTCTGGCCAGATGAGAATGAAAAGTATGCTCTGGCCATTTTTTCAATGAAAAATAGGGATAAAGATACGTTCCTTCAAATTTTAAAGAATTTGAAGGTATCTGATGGGTATTCGAGTAACATCTCGAGGTGTGTTGACTTGAATAATCGTAAGTTATATGGATTGAAAAGTCACGATTCACATATTTTGTTACAACAGTTACTACCATTGGCATTGCGTACATTATTACCTGAAAAAGTTACTGCTGTTTTACTCCAATTCTGCACATTTTTCAGGAAATTATGTGATAAATCTCTACATCCATTTCAGCTTGACAACCTACAGGAGAGGTTTGTATTGACCCTTTGTGCAATGGAGATGATCTTTCCTCCATCGTTTTTTACTGTCATGATGCATTTAACTATGCATTTGGTTGACGAAGCTAAATTAGGAGGCCCCGTTCATTATCGATGGATGTATCCAATTGAGAGGTATTTTATTTATATGTTTCCAGTTAAGTAAACAATTTTTGGAATTTAAATAAATGCATAATATTATTATTTTTTTTCACAGATATCTTGGGCATTTGAAAGCATATGTGATAAATAAAGCTCAACCAGAAGGCTCTATTACTGAAGGCTATTTGGCCGAGGAGTGTCTCACATTTTGTTCTAGATATTTGGATGATATTGAGACAAGATTTAATCGAGTTGGATGTGTTGACGACACATCAACTCATTCTCAAATGAATCATAAATCAAAAATATTTCCTGCTATTGGCCGATCAGTTGGGAGGACCTCATACGTGACATTAACAGAATTGGAATTATTACAGGCACATAGATATGTGCTGCTAAATAGTGAAATTGAAGATCCATTTATTGAAGAGTTGAGGATACAAACAAAGAGACGAATGAGAGGCCGAACACGAAATGAAAAAGATATAACGAAAGCTGTGAATAAAGAGCTGGTAGAATGGTTTGCACGACGTGTAAGTTTATAAATATTGCAATAAATACGAATATTAGTTTGACACATACAATTTGAAAATCTATTAATTTTTTTTTTCAGATCATGAATACTGATACTCGAGAAGACTTGTCAGAATATTTGAAGTTTCTTGCTAGAGGTCCTATAAAACAAGTTAGAAAGTTCGGCGCTTATAATGTGAATGTTTTTAGATTTCGTACAGTCGATCGAGAAGTGGGTTTGAAAACACAGAATAGTGGTATATTTACATTTTCTGAAGTGGAATACTATGGAAAGATGCATGATATTATTGAATTAAACTACCACGGGCATTTTTCTGTTGTTTTATTCAAATGCAAATGGGTCGATATTATCAGAGGTGTTAAAAGAGATTCCTTGAAATTTACTTCTGTAAACATCTCTCGCTTGATGGATGTTGGTGATCGTGAACTGCATGATCCATATATCTTAGCATCGCAGGCAAAAATGGTATATTATGTGAATGATGTTGTGGATGAAGGGTGGAGTGTAGTTACTCACATAATACAAATAGATTTGTATGATATGGGTGATGAAGTGGAAGATTTGACCTCTACAATTGAATTTCATCAACAACAAGAAGCAGAATTATTTGTCCATCATGATATTGAAAATATTAGTCTAGCAAGGATGAATGAAGTGGATGAAGCAATGGAGCAGGAAACCGACATGATTGAAGGGGAAAATTATTGTATGTACAATTATTTATTCATTCAGCAACCACTTGTTTCATTTCTATAGTCATTCATTATCATTGTTATATATATTTTATTTGTTAGTACTGGGCATCTATTATCATTTTTAATTTTTTTTCTGCATAAATTTTTTGAAATATATATTCTGAACTTAATTTTATTTGATTAAATGACAGGAATGCCAAGGAAGAAGCGGTACACCATTCCTTCTAATTCTGCGACAGATGACGATCCGTCTGTCCCCACAACATCTGAGGTAGCAGCTGCCTACATCCCTACATCATCTCCCCCTGCACCATATCTGACACCATCAGTGGATGCCTCATTAGAGGATGATTCATCGCCTCCCCCTACAGGAGCCTCAACAGTGGGGCAGCGAAACGCCCCTTCCAGTTCATCACGGACATTCTGGAGGGTCACAGTCATAGGTACAAATTTTAATTAAATAAATTTATTGCATTTTGTTTATAGTAATTGTTTGCTCATTGCAGATGAAAACAATGAAACCGTGGAAAAACACATAAAAAGTTCTGATGTTTGGAACATGCATAGAGAGAAGATAGTGGTGCCATTTGATTCTTATGGGGTCCCAACGGATGACGCCGCAGGTTTACTTGGTCAGATTATAGGTCAGCTGGCAGCGGAGCCCATTTCCCTGCCTATTTCATATGATGATTGGAGGCATATGCCTCCAAACTAGAAAAATGAAGTTTATGATTCTCAGATAAAGGTAATTTTATTACTTTATGGTTTAATTGAATGTCATGTTACTAATATATTCAAAATGAATTTCTGTATACAGATGTTCTTCCACTTTACCGTTGTTGATGTGATAGCATGGAAGTGGACATTGAAAAATCTTGGAAAAAAATGGAAAGATTTCAAATGGAGGTTGTGGTGTGATGTCAACGATACTTCGTTAACCTTGCAGCAGATGTATGAGAAGCTACCCAGTGGGGTACCGAAAGAACAGTGGAAGGTTTTTGTCGATAGACATCGTGATGAGAAGCAGATGGTATTGAAATATATATTATTATATTATCCTCATTTTACATTTATACATGTACATGAAGAGGAGATAGACATTGAATACAATACTGTTAAATTGAATTTTATTTATTTCAGGATCTCTCAAGATAGAAGGCTTCAAACCGGGCAAAGCAGGTCATCCCGCACACTGCGGGTTCAAAAATCTTTTCAAGAAGTCGAATGTCATTGGTAATATTTTAATTAGTTTAAATATTTATAAGATAATATTATCTATTTAACATATTTAATTGTTGATTTATCTTTGTTTAATGCAGTCACAAAGTTTAGGGCATGACGCATCCCAAACAGAACTGTGGCTGGATGTTCATAAAAAATAGATGGAAGTTTTGTTAATGAACCTGCCAGAGAAGTTGGGGTATGAAGTCAATTATTTATTATAATAACTTATTATCAGTTTTTACTGTGTTAATATATATTTATATTTGATTTATAGGTAAAAATTAAAGAAATATGGGATGCCAATCCTGGGAAATCCTACTCAGTCTCCCAGGATGACCCGGTTGGTAAAGTCCTTGGGAAGGAGCATCCTGGTAGAGTGCGCGGGATGGGTTTGGGACCTATACCATCTGAGGTCTTTCGTATGCCATCAAGGATTTCTGCTACATATACTCCTGCTTATAGTCATTTCATACCTGAAGATGCTCAGAGGGAGATGTCTTCTCTACGAAACACAGTTCACCAGCAGGGGGATCAGATATCTGCTTTGCAGAAAGAGTTGCTTGAAATACATTAGTATATGAGCAGATATGCCCCCGGTGGTAGTGCATCGGGTAGTGGTGAGCAGGTAAATCACAAAAAAAATCAAAATCATTTAGTTTGCAAACTTTTATTGGTTTTAAGTTTTGTTATAAATATGAAACAATATTTAATTTTCAATATAATGTTCTTACAGGTGGCAGCAGGTGGTGGAGATGAAGGTGGAGAGGGTGACGATGCAGCATCAGATGATGAGTAGTAGTATTGTTGATGTGTTGAACGAGTATGATAATGTTTGGTTTGTATATGTAACATTTATGGAACATAGTTGCCACCAAACATTTCCATATATGTAACCCATATTAATACCATTTATACTATATAGCAGTATTCGGGTAGCCCCATTGTGTAAGCTCGATTCATAAATGGATTGAGTGTTCTGACACGCTGGTCGGGTTGGTTTCATATTTTATGAAAAATGTTATGGAGTTTGTGAGTGTGAATCAGATAAGTGTCACATGTGCGATTAAGGTGAATCTAACCTAGTTCTCTTATGAGCAGTTGGTCTATCTCTTCTTTTCATGACTAAGACACTCCTAATTTGGGGAACATCGTGTCAGATATAGTAAAAATGTCCTTCTAGGTAGTAGAAGTGATGGAAGTGTCTTAGAGGTGATGGAAGTGTCTCCAATCTTCTGATAATATTTATACTCTCTTAGTGTACTCTTGATTAGCAATGAGCATGTCCCATATCTTTACGTCATCCTCGATGCACTAAGAGAGCATCGGTTATATGGTGGGTCTAAAATGTCTTCTGAGAAAGATTGCATGACTAGTTTCAGTTAGGCTGATTGGCATTTGACTGTTTCTTTATAGTAAGGTCCCTATTATGGCCTCAGAAGTATTTAGGATTTCCCAATTAGAGGAAAAATTACAATATTATCATTGTAAATCTTTGGATATTCTTTATATGAAATTACAATGGTGGAGAATACTATGGTTCGTAATTTTCTGTTAATGTTAAAACCTATGGTGGGGAGCACCATCGGTTGGATGCTTAAAGGGATGATGATGTAATCATTTATCTAGTTGAACGGCCCTAGGTAAGAACCAAAAATATCAAGTTTGGGTGGTATGATAGGTGCACACAGTTTTTCTAAAACTGTGCGAACCTGTAGTAGAAAACCATGCGGCTGGAGTAGGTGAGAAGAAGTGCCCCACACGGGCTGCACACAGTTTTCCAAACTGTGTTCCTAGATCACATGGTTAGTGCCACGTAGGCATTATTATCACACAATTCATTACACATTTGTCACATGGTTAGGGTAAAATATGTGGGGAAACCATGTGAGGTAGGATTCCTAAGTAGTGGGAGTCTCACGTTTGGTGTACGGTTTGGAAATTCATATAGCCAAACCATGTGAACTATTCTTAAGGGTGAAATTACCATTTTTCCATTAATAGGTTAAATGTTTTAACTCCCTTTCTTTCCTCATCCTTCTTCTCCAGCATTCACAGATCCCTACTCTATGGGTTTCTCCACCTCCCTACATTATTATTTGATGGTTCTCCTTCATCCATCATCAGATTTTATCACCATCGATCCCTAATTTATCAAGGTACAATATCTTTTCCCCTATTTTCAGGGTGGATGTATGTTTCTTAGATTTCTTCCCTTAGGGATTTTAGTTATTTTATTTATTCATGTACTAATGTGTATCATGCTACCTTCTATATGTATACTATTTTTTAGTATTATATCTTCATCTGGACATGAATTCATGGTTGTAAATTGTCATTGGCCTTTTATATTTAGTTTATATTATTCATACAATGCTTTGTCTTTCATTTATTGTTGATTTAATTATTGTATGTTGTTTCTCTATTTATTATACCGCTATCCTACACTACCAAGAAGGGGGTCGAGATCCCCATTAAACCTAGGTGATCTCTATATTCTGGTTTGATTTATTTTTCAGGGCAGTGGTGTAGTAGAACCAAAATTTTTTTTTCCAATTCAGCATTTAGCGGCGGTTTTAACCGCCGCTAAATATATTACGTTTATATTTAGCGGCGGTTTTTACCTCCGCAAAATAGGCGCATCAAACGGCATAATTTTGCGGCGGTTAAAACCGCCGCGAATAAAAAAGTGTGGCATACCCATAAAATCGCCGCTAAATGGAGAGAAACCACCGGGAAATGAGGCATCTACGACACATTTTTTAAACCGCCGCGAAATAGAAAAAACCACCGCTAAAAGATTGCCGACGCCAAGTTTAGCGGCGGTTTAAACCACCGCTAAATGGGAAAAAAACCACCGCTAAGGGCTGCTTTTGTTGTAGTGGGTGTCAAATCTAAAAAAAATGACTCATATCCTACCCACTTATGGAACATAAGGATAGGTCATGTAAATGAAAATCATTTAATAAAACTTTATTAAGTATGGAATTTTGAATCTATTGAGTTGAAAACCTTAGATGTATTACATGCTTGTTTATAAGGTAAAATAACCAAATCACATTTCCATGGGAAAGGATAAAGGGACAAAAAACTAATGGAGTTGATTCATACTAATGTATGTGGTCCATCTCTTGTAAAGAAAATGGGTGGGTTATATTATTTAATTACTTTTATCGATGACTTCAGTAGGTATGTTTATATATAATTAATGAGGTATAAGTCAAATTACATTCATATGTTTAAGTAATATCAAAATGAAGTAGAGAATCAACTTGGTAAAAAAGTATAAGAAGCTTCGCTCATAAAATTGAGGGTAATATCTAAACCAATCATTCATTGATCGCTTAAAGGGGTGTGGGATAGTCTTCCAGCTCACTTATCCTTATACACCTCAGTGGAATAATTTTATTAAAATGAGGAATCATTCCTTTCTTGACTTAGTAAGACCTATTATGAGTTATGAAACTCTACCGTTATATTTTTGGGGATATGCATTGTAGACTATGACATATTATGACAACCCATATATTTTGTACACATTATTTCAAGATTTATTACATAAAGATACACATAATACAATACCAAAATATCAATATGTATAGCTTCTTTGGGTGATTAGATATATATCAAAATAACTTGAAATAGGGATACAACAACATTATTAAAAATTACATAACATTCCCTTAAATTACATTGATCTTATTAAAATACATAGGATAACTAGGGGAAGTACATAAGAAAGGGGTGATCTATAAATCCTAGTAAGGGAATAATCAAAAAATAACAAGATGAAAGTAATACATGTAATTCAAGAGGCATATAAAGGTGGAATAAAAGGATGAGAATCATAAACACGAACATCGAAGCATGATATGATATTATAAAATCAAGGCAACATAGGGTTGTGGTAACAACATAAAACATGATATCATAAGCATAAGTCAGGGCTAACCATCGATACATCATAACAAATTGTTCTTAGGAAAACCGCCCATACACCATACATGGTATCTCACGAGATAAAACATTACCAAATCTATTGGTGGGATATATAATTATGGTCCCACCCATCACATTCATATCATGTACATGAATTTTTGTTCCATATAGATCACATGACATAAGAACATATTTCATCACATTTAATCCCATGATTAAGGAGTTTAAGTTATATATATATATAATTCAGCAATAAATTAATGATAGGTACAATTATGTGAATACCCTTGAATGTAAATGGGTATGGATATTCACAATAAAAAAAATTGGCATGGAAAATCATGGGATAATTTCAGTAGCATAACAAGTATAGATAAAGGTTCATGGTAGGGTTTAATGAGAGTGAAAGTTGATATATCATTACTATGGAATCATAAGGACATTAAAGGAATGTGTAAAAACAAATTACCACATGAAAATTTTGAAATAAAAAGGCTTAGTAAAAAGAAATTACTTGAATAAAAATTAATATGAGAGAATAAATTACCATGATAGGGGGATTATAAAATCTTGGGGGAGCTTTTTAAGAGCTTGGGAGAACCTTGGGAGGGCTTTAGAGAGGTATAGGGAGAGTAACTTCATGCTAAATAGGTTTTGAGTGGATAAGAATGAGAGGTTGGTTGGGTATTTATATAAAAATAGAGGGTAATTCTTTATTAATTTCTAAACTTATGTTTTGGACTTTATATAATAAAATAATCAAAACCAAAAACCATACACTTTTAAAAAATGCATATTTACTAGAAAATGCTAGTTTTTACAACATTAACAACTTTATGACCCCTATAAAAAATATATTGGACTTCATTAAATTATATTATCATTATATTTAAATAAATATTAATTAATATGAATAATTAATGAAAAAATTTATTTCAAAATTCTTGAATTTATCAAAAAAATAGTGTTTTAATTGAAACTAAATATTTCCTAAAAATACAATTTTGGTTTCTTCATATCAAAAACTAAATTTTATCAAACTCGTTATGTAATAATATATATAAATTAATAATTAAAGGGATAAATATAATCATTAATTATTAAAAATAAAATACAAAAATTTATACTACTAGGTTATAGATACATAAACCCATATTACATCAGCGTATTCCCTAAGAGTAAGGTGTGTAATGGTGGTACTTAGGGTGATTTGTCGAACATGGTTTGGGTCGAGATCTTGATAATATTTAACATCTCCTATAAATTATTTCCCTTGTTTTTCAGTTGATGAATATCATATTAGGATTGTTCAAGGGTAAATCTCAGTGATTCCATCTCCCTTATAAGCTCTAATAAATGAGATTCATATGGTACAATCCTACTAGTCAAGACCATCGCTTCTTCCTTAAATGTAAATTATACCTTATCATAAAAATTAATATATACTGATCTTAATAAACACTATATAACTTCTATAATATCAATGGTTATGAAAATTAATGGTCTTTTAATCCTAACATAAAAATTATGGTTATAGTTTATAACAGTCTAAAATAAAAAATGAAATATTGTGCATGTGTTTTCTATAACTACATTACTCAATAATGAATTTATTCATTCATAAGAGAGTTTAATATAATAAAATTTGGTTTGTTACATTATTCCCACTTTAAAAAATTTACACTTTAAATTTCATTTCATGCACTAAAATAGATGTGGTTACTTCTATTTCATCACCCTTTTAGGTTCTCATTCCACCTCTTCAAACTTGTGGTTCTACCATAGTGATTTAACTAGGTGAGTTGTATTTTTTCGTAGAACTTTTTCACTATGATCTAATATCTTCACTGGTTTATCCTCAATGAAATATCATTCACCAAAGGTACTACCTCAAGATTCATTATATGTTAGGGGTCTGGTATGTACTTCATCTAGAGGAATACATGGATATGGCATCCCTCCTTTTTATTACATAACTTTTCATTACATTTTACATACATAGGATCTTTAATGTCTAGTGTCTTGGAAATCAGGAACATAATACATGAAAACAACATAAAAAATTCTTCTAATACACTTGTAATGATTAATAATAATTCCATCCTAAGTAAAATTACTACATCTCATAACCTGGAGACATACATCAAAGGAAAGGGTGAGCATAAGGCTCAGTAAGGAAAACAAGTGAAACAGTTGACATGTGGTCTTGAGCAATAATAATAAGAACATGATAAAAATCATAAAGACATGAGAAATGGAATAATAGGCATATCATGATAAAAAGAGCATGAGTAATAACTTAAATATGTGGCTACAACATTTCATTTATACATTTATGAACATATCACCAAGGTTCATCCCTAAGGTGTCATTAAAATTACCAAGGTTATTCACCAAGGTATCGTGAAACTTGTCATATCTAGAGATTAATTCTTTACCCAAAGCATTGGAGAACTATCAGGGTGCACCCTTAATATGTATTTAATTTCATGTGATCCACATAGGTCATAATCAAACATTTCATAAATAACCCATAGATAATAAAATAAATGGGTTCATTTCAAAATCATGACATTTTAAAAGTTCTTAAAAATAAGATCGTTATGTCATTTATAACCCATGGAAAGGGAGTGAGGGTTACATATATGTCAATTCCAAAATCAAATATATCATTTTTTTTATCTATGAACACCCATAGAAACTAAATAGGTCTGAGTATTCACATAAATAAAACAAGATAATTCCTTGAGAAAAAGAGAGAAATTTTGAGACGAAATTTTTGCAGCATAACGTCTATATAACATGGTTTTAGAAAATAATATAAAGAGAGGGGAAAATGGTATCACATAAATAAATGAATAATTTTACAGTATAGGTACATAATAAAAATAAATAAGTTCATGGTGTGGACAATTGAATGACACGCCACATGAAAATAAAACATGTAAGGAAAGAGAATGCGTGATTTCTTTTACGAAAATTCAGCAGCCTAACGGCGTCACATAAAAATTCATAAAATCAATTGACAAGAGAGGAAAGGGTATCTCATCATTTGGAAATGAAATGGAAAGTATTAAATATATATAATAATAATCCCCATAATAATAAAATGGAACTATAAGACATAACATAAAGGAAGTCAAGACTTAAAAGAGGAGGGTGAAAGATTCCCTTACCTTGAAAAGTAACTTTGAACGCTTAAAGGTCGGGACCTTGGGAGGCTTGAGGGCACCTTGGGAGGAATCCTTGGGAGGTAAAGAGACCATAGCTTCTTTGAGGAGGATTTTGGAATAAAATGGATGAGGGAATGGCTTGGTATTTATAGGATAAGTGATGGAACAAATCATTAATTTTCAAGGGACACCTCATCGGTGGTATTTGAAAAACCATGGGCTTTCCCATGGTATTGGCCACTTGGGACACCTCATACCATATATTACTATTCATAAGTCGACTAGAATGATTACATAATTATTAGATCCTTAATGATGTCATTAAACACCTGAAACTCAAAACGGTATTTTCACTATTCACCTGAAATTCAACCGTTTCAGAAAAATCCCAAAAATTCACCTTAACCTAATATTGATGATCTAAATTCAAAAATGAACTCTATTTTATGAAAATAATTTTCTAAATATTTTTAATTTAATTTTTACATAAAAACACTATTCACCCGGAAAAAAACTAATACTTAACTAATAATTTCTAAAACAGTTATTTACTTATTTTATTGAATCACATTACCTAATAAAGGTTCCTAAAATATAATAATACTTTCTTAAGTGAGATTACTATTCCATTTGGTCACAATACTATTCGTAATCATAAAATTACTATTCATAATTTACTATTCACCAAAAATTAAGTTAATCTTATTAGACTCTAAATTTCCTACTGAACACAACTTTAGAAGACCATTTTTTGAAAATCATTACACATTATTAATTATTTAAGGTTTACATAAATATTTTAAAATATCCTTTTTTTCAAAAAAATCATCAATAATATAAATCCTATATTTATCCAGACATTTGAAATTTACAAAATTTACCATAAAAAAATAAAAAATTTATTTATATCAAAGGATTACACAAAGTAGTTAAGGTCTCGTTACATAGCCCCTTATAACACCAGCATAGGACCTAAGTGTAAGGTGTGTTATGGTGATAAAATCACAGTGTGGCTTAGACAACATTGCCCGAGTGGTGATTTCTATCATCTTGAACTTCTCCCTTATGAAATTCTGTTCAAGCTTCACATGTTGAAGTTCGGCTTGGGCTTGGTCCAGAGAAAATACCAATGATGCTACCTCCTTCCCAAGCTCCGATAGATGGGCTTCATATGGACCGAGTCTAATGGATGAGTCCATTCAATCTTCTTTCTGTATTAATTAACCAAGATAACTGTATTTATAAAAACACAATGTTAAGATTATAGTTTCCAACGGTCATATTGACCAATGGTCATATTGACCAACGATCATATTGACCAACGGTCATATTGACCAACGGCCATATTGACCAACGGTCATATAACAATCAAAACCCAATGGTCTCATTTTAATTATACCCACTTAATTTATTAAAGGATATAGTTTTTTTGAGTATAAAATAAAATAACACACAGATTTAGGAAACAAATATAATTAAAAAGTTCGGGTCGTTACATTCTTCCCCCTTAAGAAATTCCATCCCTGAAATTTTATCTCGTACCCTCTAATGAGAAAAGGTGTGGGTACTTCTGTCTCATAGACTCCTCTATTTCTCACATGGATTCTTCACATTTTTGGTTCCTCCACAACACCTTAACAAGGTGGGTAGTCTTGTTGCATAGAACCTTGTCTCTACGATCCAAGATCTCCACTGGCTACTCCTCATAAGAGAGGTCATGTTCCAGTTGTACCACCTCTGGATTTAGTACATGTGAAGGGTCAGGTATGTACTTCCTCAAGAGGGATACATGGAAGACATCATGAACTTGTGCTAGATTTGGAGGAAGTTCAAGACGATTGGCCACTACTCCCACACGATCAATGATTTCATAGGGGCCAATGTACCTAGGGATGAGCTTCCCTTTTTTCCCAAACCTCATGACTCTCTTCCAAGGTGAAATCTGAAGAAAGACTTTGTCACCAACATCAAACTCTAAGTTCCTTCAACGGTTGTTGGCATAGCTCTTTTTCCGACTTTGAGCAGCCTTAATGTGTTGCTGGATGGCATGAACCTTTTCTATCATCTCTTGCACAAGATCATGCCCAAGAAGCTTTCTCTCAATAGCTTCATCCCAATAAGTAGGAGTTCTACATCACTTCCCATGTAAAGATTTATAGGGTGCCATTTGAATGCTCAAGTGGAAGCTATTTTTAAAAGAGAACTCAACTAAAGGGATATGTTGATCCCATCCACCTTTAAATTACATTGAGCATGTTCTTAGCATGTCCTTGAGTGTTTGAATAGTCCTTTCAGATTGGCCATATGTTTGAGTGTGATAGGCTGTACTAAAATTCAATTCAATTCTCAAAGATTGTTGAAGACTTCTCCATAATTTTAATCTGAACCTTGGATCACGATCAGATACGATAGAAAGTGGAACTCCATGTAGCCTTACCACTTCCTTCACATAAATCCTGGAAAGTTGATCAAGAGAGAAATCTTCCTGAATGGAGATAAAATGGGAAGTCTTAGTGAGACGGTCCACAATAACCCATATCTCATTATTTCCTTTGGAAGTTCTTGGGAGACCAGTGACAAAGTCCATAGTGATATTGTCCCACTTCCATGCTGGTATGGGTAGTGGTTGCAATACCCCTTTAGGAAGTTCTCACTCCACCTTCACTTGCTGACATACCAGGCACCTTAAAATGTAGTCTGCAATCTCCCTTTTCATATTATCCCACCAATAATGATCACGAAGGTCCCTATACATTTTCGTGCTACCATGATGTATAGAGAAAGTAGAGCTATGAGCTTCATCCATCAACTCCTTTATTTCCAGAATAGATGGAACACATAGTCTTGTATGAAATTTCAGTGCACCTTCTTGATTAGTATTGAACTCAGGAAACTTCCCATCCTTCACAGCCTTAAACTTATTTTGTAACAAAGGATCTTCTTTCTAAGATTTCTTGATCTTCTCTAGTAATGACAGTTGAGAAATCATTTGGGTTAGGGTTGATGATTTCCCTTCCTTTATAATTCTCATCTCCAGTTTCACTAGTTCATTGATCAAAGGATCTCTTTGAGTCCTCATAATGGAAAGAACAACTGGGTCTTTCCAGCTTAATGCACCAGCAACTTTTTTTTCTCTTCCAGGATGATAATGAATTGAACAATCATAGTCTTTAAGAAGTTCCAACCATATCCTTTGTCTCATTTTCAATTCCTTTTGTGTGAAAATATACTTCAAACTTTTGTGGTCTATGTATATATCACATTTCTCCCCATAAAGATAGTGACTCCATATCTTCAGAGCAAAAATAACCGTAGCCAGCTCTAGATCATGTGTAGGATAATTCTTCTCATGATTCTTCAACTGTGGAGATGCATAAGCAATGAATTTGTCATTTTTCATGAGGACTCACCCAATCCCTTTGAGAGATGCATCACTAAAAATAACAAATCCATCTATACTTGAGAGTAGAGTTAACATGGGTGTAGTAACCAATCTCTTCTTCAACTCTTGGAAACTTTCCTCAACTCCTTTGTCTAGATGAAATTGACCCCTTTTCAAGTTAACTTGGTTAGTAGATTAGAAATTCGTGAAAAGTTTTTCACAAACCTCCTATAATATCCTACTAATCTAAGGAAACTTCGAATCTTAGTTGTTTTTGTGGGCTGAGGCCACTCCTCCACAACTTTTGTCTTTATAGGGTCAATTGTGATTCCTTCATTTGTAACAATGTTCCCCAAGAAAGCGACTTGTTGTAACCCAAATTCATATTTACTGAACTTTCCAAAAAGCATATCCTTTCACAGAGTTTGAAAAATAGCCCTTAGATAATCCTCATGCTCCTCGTGACTTTTGGAATATATTAGAATATCATCAATAAAAACTACCACAAAATTATCAAGGTAGTACTTAAAGACTATATTCATAAAATATATAAAAATAGTAGGTGAATTAGTCAGTCTGATGGGAATAACAACAAACTCATAATGCCCATATCTTTATCGGAAGGTAGTTTTCGGAATATCTTCTTTCTTCACCCTCAATTGATGATAACCAGATCGAAGATCAATCTTAGAGAAGAATTGAGCCCCATAAAGTTGGTCAAATAAGTCATAAATTCTTAGAAGAGGGTATTTTTTCTTCACTATGATCTCATTCAGTTCTCTATAATCAATGCATAACTGCATTAAATCATCCTTCTTCTTCACAAAGAGAACTAGTGCTCCCCAAGGATTCATACACAGTCGGATAAACCCCTTCTCCAAAATATCTTGGAGTTGTTTCTTTAATTCCTCTAGCTCTACATTTTACATCATATAGGGGGTATTTGATATCAGATGAGATCTAGGTATGAGTTCAATAGATAACTCTACCTCTCTTTCTAGGGGAGGTCCGGGCAACTCATCAATAAATACGTCAACATATTCCTAGACGATGGGGACAGTTTCTATCCTTAAACTCTCATCTCCTTCTTTTTCTTCACCGATCAACTCCATAAAGAAGGATATAGGGGTTCTTCTAGACAAAGATCAGGTTGAGATATCTCTCCTTGTAAGATAATTATAGGTTTTCCATTCAAGACTACTGAGATTTCCTTTCTTCTGTATTTGATCTTAGCATTATACTTTGAGAACCAGTCCATCCCTAGTATAATGTCGAATTCCAGCATGGTAATGACTACTAGATTTGTGATAAGATTATGCTCACTAAAATAAATACTAGAGTTTCTAAACACTTATGATACTTGGATAATCCCACTAGGAGTCTTGACTGATAACTCTAATTTTAGAAAATCGGGGGTTGATTATAAATTCTTTACAAACTTAGAGTAAATAAAGGAATGTGTAGAACCAGAATAAAACAAAGTACTTGATAGATTTTAGATAACAACAAGAGTACCTGCTACCACATCATTCAAAGCTTCAACTTCAGCTATCGTGATAGAAAAAGCATGGCCTTGCTCCCTTGGCCTTTGGTGAGGTTGATGGGGGTTCCCCTCTACTACCCTTAGATTTGGATAGTGATTGGAAAAGTGCCCAAGTTGTCTACACTTAAAACACTAGACATCAGTTAGGGCCTTCACCATATTCCCCTTGTCGTTTGTGTTAGTAAATTGAGGTTTCACCTCACTACGACAATTCCTCGCAATATGCCTATCTCTTCCACACTTGTAGAATTTCCCGCTCCTGAGAAAGCAGTTCCCCAAATACTTCTTCCCACATTAATTACACGTGGGATGTTGTAATTGCTTGCCTCTTATTCCCTGATCAAAGGTCCTCCCTAACTTGGTCTCCATCGATCTCTTCCTATCATTAGATTTATGAGACCACTGCATCTCACCAAACTCCAGCTCGACTTTCATCACACTTAGCACGATCTCCTCATAGCTGTCATAGTCTCGGTTGGCTAGATTCTTCCGCAGATGAGGTATTAGTCCACCAATGAATCTATCAACCTTACCACTAGGATCCATGACAAAGCTAGAGGTGTAACATGAAAGCCTTGTGAAGTTCATCTTGTATCTTCCCATGGATTCATTCTCCTTCTACTTCAGCTCAAGAAACTCCTTCTCCAATATTTTTCTCATGGAATTAGGGAAATACTTATTGAATAAGATCCCTCTTAACTCTTCCCACTCCATAGATTCAACCTCCACTCTTTTCCTCGTGTTTTTAATTAGTTCCCACCACTAATCATCTTCTCCTTCTAAGAGATAGACAGCCAGGGTGACTTTCTCTTGTTCTGAATAGCGGAGCAAAAAAAAGATCTTCTCGATATAGCTGATCCACTGCTCAGCAATCGATGGGTTAGTCAATCCACTGAAGTTTGGTGGTATTTGACACATAAAGGACTCAAGATAATGTTGTTCCATTCGTGGTGAGATCAGTATATTAGCTTGATTCAATTTATTTCCCATAACTTGAGTCAGTTGGTTCATCATTCATATGAATGTTTCCATTCCGGCTTCCATCATAGTGTCTCCGGGACATGGTCCATTGCGGTCACCATTTGTCTGGTTACTCCTATTTCCCTCCATTTTCTAAAAGAGTAAAACCTTAGTGAGAAACTTATTTCATTTAAAAATCTTTTAAATATAAAGGATTTTATGTCTTAAAACTTCATTCTTAAACAATTACATTTCTCTATAACTCCTTCATAATGATTCATAAAAATCTTGTGATTAATCAAACATATCCCCCGGGAGTGTTGTAACCAAGAGTGAAGCAAGGCCCATTTTCGTGCACTAGTTCTCATTTGAGTCTAGCTCAAAGTGGTGTTTTCAGGTTTTTCCCCTATGTACATCTCTGTCAGAGCCGCCTCTACCTGCTCATATCCAAACAGGGATGTATTTGTTTGATAAATAACTTACTCAGTACTCACCAAAATACCAGGAAGTTTTCCTATTTTTAAACTTTTATATAGGGTTCTTCCTAAAGTTTTCATATACTAATTTACATAAATAACTAAACTATCCTTTGATACCAACTATGGCATCCCATCTTTTTATTACATAACTTTTCATTACATTTTACATACAGAGGATCTTTAAAGTCTAGTGTCTTGGAAATCAAAAACATAATACATGAAAACAACATAAAACATTCTTATAATCCACTTGTAAGTCTTAATCATAAGTTCATCCTATGTACAATTACTACATCTCATAACTTGGAGACATACATCAAAGGAAAGGGTGATCATAAGGCTCGGTAAGGAAAACAAGTGAAACAGTTGACATGTGGTCTTGAGAAATAATAATAAGAACATGATAAAAATCATAAAGACATGGGAAATGGAAGAATAGGAATATCATGATAAAAAGAACATGAATCATAACTTGAATATGTGGCTATAACATTTCATTTATATATTCATGAACATATCCCCAAGGTCCATCCCCAAGGTGTCATAAAAATTACCAAGGTTATTCACCAAGGTATCGTGAAACTTATCATATCTAGAGATTAATTATTTACCCAATGCATTGGAGAGATATCAGGTAGAACCCTTAATATGTCTTTACATTCATGTGATACACATATATCATAGTCAAACATTTCATAAATAACCCATAGATAATAAAATAAATGGGTTCATTTCAAAATCGTGACGTTTTAAAAGTTCTTAAAAATAAGATCATTATGTCATTTATAACCCATGGAAAGAGAGTAAGGATTACATTTATGTCAATTCCAGAATCAAATATATCATTTTTTTATCTATTAACACCCATATAAACGAAATAGATCTAGGTATTCACATAAATAAAACAAGAGAATTCCTTGAGAAAAAGAGAGAGAAATTTTGAGACGAAATTTCTACAGCATAACAACTATATAACATGGTTTTAGAAAATAATATAAAGAGAGGGGATAAGGGTATCCCATAAATAAATTTATCATTTTATATTAGATGTACATAATAAAAATAAATAAGATCATGTTGTGGACAATTTAATGATACGCCACATGAAAAGGAAACTTGCAAGGAAAGAGAAAGCGCAATTTCTTTTACGAAAATTCAGCAGCCTAACGGTGTCACATAAAAATTCATAAAATCAATTGATGAGAGAAAAAATGGTCTCTCATAATTTGGAAATGAAATGGACAGTAGTAAAGATATATAACAACAATACCCATCATAATAAAATGGAACTATAAGACATAACATTAAATAAGTCATGACTTAAAAGAGGAGGGTGAAAGATTCCCTTACCATGAAAAGCAACTTTGAAAGCTCAAAGGTTGGGACCTTGGGAGGCTTGAGGGAACCTTGGGAGGACTCCTTGTGAGATAAAGAGACTAGAGCTTAGTTGAGGAGGATTTTGGAATTAAATGGATGATGGAATGGTATGGTATTTATAGGAGAAGTGAGGGAACAAATCATTAATTTCTAAGGGACACCTCATCGATGGTATTGGAAAAACCATGGGATTTCCCATGTTATTTTCCCATGTTATTGGCCACTTGGGACACCTTATAGCATATATTACTATTCATAGGTTTACCATAATGATTAAATAATTATTACATCCTTAATGATGTCATTAAACACCCGAAACTCAAAACTGTATTTTCACTATTCACCGAAAATTCAACTATTTCAGAAAAATCCCAAAAAATAACCCAAACCTAATATCGATGCTCTAAATTAAAAAATGAACTCCATTTTATAAAAATAATTTTCTAAATATTTTTAATTTAATTTTTAAATAAAAACACTATTCACCCAAAAAAAACTAATACTTAACTAATAATTTCAGAAATAGTTATTTACTTATTTTATTGAATCACGTTACCTAATCAAGGTGCCTAAAATATAATAATACTTTCTTAAGTGATATTACTTTTCCATTTGGTCACATTACTATTCATAAGCATAAAATTACTATTCATAATTTACTATTCACCAAAAATTAAGTTGATCTTATTAGACTCTAAATTTTCTACTGAACACAACTATAGAAGACCATTTTTTGAAAATCATTACAGATTATTAATTATTTAAGGTTTACATAAATATTTTAAAATATCCTATTTTTTAAAAAAATCATCAATAATATACATCCTATATTTATTAAGACATTTGAAATTTACAAACTTTACCATAAAAATAAATAAAAATGTTATTTATATCAAAGGATTACACAAAGTAGCTAAGCTCTCATTACATTTCCCCTTATAACACTAGCATAGGACCTAAGTGTAAGGTGTGTTATGGTGATAGAATATTGGGGTGGCTCGGACAACATTTCCCGAGTGGTGATTTCTATCAGCTTGAACTTCTCCCTTAGGCAATTTTGTTCATGATTCACATGTTGAAGTTTATCTTGGACTTTGTCCAGAGCAAAGCCTAGTGATGCTACCTCCTTCCCAAGCTCTGACAGATGGGCTTCATATGGCCCGAGCCTACTGAATGAGGTCATTCATTCTTCTTTCTGTATTAATTAACCAAGATAACTGTATTTATAAAAACACAATGTTAAGATTATAGTTTCCAATGGTCATATTGACCAACGGTCATATAACAGTCGAAACCCAACAATATCATTTTAATTATACTTACTTCATTAATTAAAGGATATAGTTTTGTTGGGTATAAAATAAAATAACACACAAATTTAGGAAACAAATATAATTAAAAAGTTTGGGTCATTACAATGGAACACATCATGTACATGAAGTAGGTTAGGTGGAATGCTAGTTGATATTCCACAGCTCTGATACGGTAAAGGATCACAAAGGGGATGATGTATATATAAATAAGATTTCCCTACTTCCCAAACCTTATGACTTTATTTCATAGTGACTTATAAAGAAACACTTTATCTCTAATATCAAACTCTAGGTATCATCGATGATTGTTTATATATATTTTATGTCAACTTTTCCTGGATTCTGTATGATGTTGAATGGTTTGAAAATTCTTTATCATCTCTTGGATAAGATCAGGGCCCATCAAATTCCTTTATCCTACTTTATCTCAACATGTGGGAGTTTGACACCTCTTCCCATTTAGAGACTCATAAGGTTCCATTTGAATGATAGAATGGAAACTATTATTATATGAGAACTTTACTAGGGTAAGGTGTTGATACCAGCATCCTTAGAAGTCCATTTAACATGATCTCATCATATCCTCTAGAGTTTAAATGATTTTTTTAGAATGACCATCTATTTTAGGGTGATAAGAAGTACTAAAACTCAGCTCTATATCCTATTCTTTTTGAAGGGTTTTCCAGAACCCTGAGGTAAACCTTGAATCTGGATCAAATATAATGGAGATTGGTACTCCATATATTCTTACCACTTGTCTTATGTATATCATGGTGTGTTATTCAAGAGATAATTTTTCCTTGATAGTAACGAAATGTGTTAACTTTGCAAGGTGGTTGAATACCGTGTAAATGGAGTTATTATCTTTAGATGTACTAGGGAGTCCTATGACAAAATATATGGTTATGTTTTACTATTTCCATACTATTATGGGAAATTGTTTCATCACACCCTTATACTTTTGTCATTTGGACTGTACTTGTTGGTATAACAAGAATCAAGATACAAATTTTTCAATCCCTCTTCATGTTATCCCGCTAGAAGTTTTTCTTCAAATCTCTATACATCATAGGGATTCCTAGATTAATAGATAAGGATAAGATATATGCATCATCAAGAATTTATCTCTTCAATTATGGTTTTTATGTGACACATATATGAGTTCCAAACCTTATAACTCCATATTTAGATAATTTTAACTCCAGAATATTCACTCAATTACTCTATAGCTTCTCATCATCTTTTTATGCCTCCTTGATCCTCTCAAGAATCGATGGTTCATAAGTTATTTGAGAAAGGTAGGATGAAACTCCTTTTATGATTCCCATGTCTATACTTTTCATGTACAAGAATATTGGATCCCTTTAAATCCTCATCATTGATAGGGTTAATGGATCTTTTTTACACAGAGCATCTACCACTTTTTTTCCTTCCCGTGATGGTAATGGATTGAAAAATCATATTCCTTGATCATCTCTAACAACCAAAATTAGCATATATTGAGATCCTTTTGTGTGAATATATACTTGAGAATTTTATGAACCATATATATGTCACACTTTTACCCATAGAGATGATGCTACCAAATATTCAATGTGAAGATCACTACAGCCAATTCCAGATCATGTTTCAGGTAGTTTTTCTCATGGATCCTTAATTTTTTAGAGGCATAGGCAAAAACATTTTCATTTTTCATGAGTATACAACCCAATCCTTTTTTGGTCACATCACTATAGGTCAAAGATATTTATCCATTGGTGGGTAATTAGATAAGAGGTATAGTGATTAACCTCTTATTTAACTCTATAAATATCTCCTCACATTCATTAGTCTAGTCATACTTAACTCCCTTATGAGTTAGCTTGGTTAATGAGATTGAGAATGAGAATTTTTTCATAAATTGATGATATTATCTATCTAATACAAGGAAACTATAGATTTCCATCACAAATATTGGTTTAGTCCATCCTTCAATTTCCTCTATCTTTGAGGATCCATAGATATCCCTTCACTGGTGAAAACATGCCCTGATTTTATTACTTACTCTATCCAAAACTCTCATTTACAATACATCACATGAAACTTTTAATTTCAAAAGGTCTTTATATCAACATAAAAATGATCCTAATTCTCCTCCTTACTTTTGGAGTAGATAATAATATCATCTATAAATACAACCAGAAATTTGTTAAGGTAATTTATAAAGACTCTATACATAAAGTCTATGAAGATAGTTGGAGAATTTTTTATTCAAAATGGCATCACTATGAACTCATAGTGCTTGTAACTTGTGTGAAAAAGTGGTCTTGGGATATCCTTCTTCTTCACCTTTGCTTGATTCATATAGTTAATTGAACAAGTCATTAATCCAAGGTAAATTATAATTTTTCTTCATTTTGATCTTATTGATCTCAAGATAATCAATGAAGAGGAAAATTGACCCATCCTTATTCTTGATAAAAAGGATTGGTGTATCCCCATGGTGAAGTATTTGGGCATGTAAACCCTTTCTCAAGATTCTCCCGTAGTTCCTTTTTCAGCTCTTCAAGTTCAACAGTGGATATTCTATATAGAGTCTTGGATATTGTAAAAGATTTGGGTATAAGTTTGATTGAGAACCACTTATCTTATAGGAATACTAGGAAATTAATCATGAAACATATCAGTGTATTCACTTATAATGGGAATTTCATCAATGATTATATTTTCTTTATTATTAATAATTTGAGCTAGATATTCTTTCTCATAAGTCAATAATATCCATGATTGAGGTAATAATTCCAAAGGATATTCAACATCCTCCTTAAACTTATACATAATTGGTGGTATATTCATGATATGGAGAGTGATTTACTTCTCTTAGTAATTAATGGTGGGTCTATATAAGGAAATCCAATCCATATCCATAATAACATTGAATTCTTCTAAAGGGAGTATCACAAGGTTTGCTGGGAAATTCATCCTGTAAATATTGATGGGGAGAGGTTATATGCCTGGGATGAAATAATTTTTCCATTTTTCATTTTCACAAGTAACTAGACTTCTATATTTTGAGGTGTTCTTTGAATAGTTCTACTAAAATTTCATGATATAAAATAATGCATAGAACTATAATCAAATAGTATGTTTGCTATCATTTAATGAATAATTAGAATAACTATCACCAACTAATTATTGAGATCCATCTCAGTAGTTGTGATGTCATATGATCACCCTTTATCTCTAGGAATTAGTTGTTGTTGTCATCAGTTATCATTGAAAACCCTTAGCTTAGTAAATTAGTTTGTATAGTGTCATTATTCCTTGCAGTTGAAACCTTATATAGTTGGAAGAGTGTTGACTGGAGAATTATTTTCTTCCATCACATTGGTGGGTTTTTCCTTTCGAAATTTTCTATCTAAGTTACCTTCCATCCCACACCTAAATCATTTCCTTATCCCCTTCAGAAAATTTTTAGGATGCTTATTCCCACGCTTTTGATAATTGGGATATTATACTTCCTTACCCCTTGAGATTTCTCTATCACTCCACCAAAATTGAAATATATTCTCTATTTCTTGTCTTCATACCCATGAGTCCCTAGAGATTCACTAACCTCTATTTTGAATCTAACGTCACATTGTATAATCTATTCATAGAATTTGAAGTCTCGAATCACCAAATATTTTCATAAATTCAGATTTAGCCAACAAAATAAGTGGTCAAATTTACATTTAGGGTAAATAAAAAATCCAAAGTCATATCACACAAGTATTTTGAATTTTTCCTCATACACCCTAATGGATTAATCCTAATTTTTCTTAAGGCCAATGAAATCCATCTCTATTTTTAGTTAGAGAGTGTGGGGAATATATTTATCAAAAAACATTTTCCTGAATTATTTCCACTCTATCGCTTCAATTTATTCCTTGGGATTCATATTCTTGATTAATATCCAACATTGATCAGTTTATCCCTCCAAGAGATAAATATTCAATATGGCCTTATCTTTCTTAGATAATTGAAGAATGTAGAATATTATTTCAATTAAGTTGATCCATTTTTCCATTATTAAGGGATCATAAGATCCATAGAAAGTTGGAGGCCTTTGTCACATAAATATCTCAATTTCAATGTTCCCTTTACAAAGGCTATGTGGGTGTTTCTACTGATTTACTTTTCTATTAAAAGCATGAGTTAATTGAGAAATTATTTTCATGAAGTTCCAGACTATTGGACCCATTGTGTTGGGAATATCATTTTATTAGTCATCACATTGCACATCACATTGGTTTTTGACTCAGTTCCTCCTATTTTCAACCATTAACTAAAATAAAGGAGAATTAGTTATGAGAATTTTCAAACTATTAAACATATAAAGTGAACCTATGAACATTAAATAGATAAACCACAAATGACATTCATTCCTTAACCAATGAAATTCTAGGTTTCAAAATAAATTATCCATAGTCTATTTTATAACATTAAATTCCATGGTTATTTGTATTCCCTTAATAATAGTTTGTAAAAGGAACATTATTAACAAATACATATCCCCTAGGAGTGTTTTTTCAAGTGTTAAGTCTTATTTCTCTTAGTCATGCATCAAGTAACAATTGAGTTAATACCCAATGCTCCCTTTTTGGGGTTATTACCCCTGGGTACAACTGTTCCACAACCACATCCACTTTCTAGTATCCAGAAATGGATGTAATTTCTCCAAAAACCAAGCACTATATACTTTACCCAAAAAAAATATGTTTTACTATGTTTATTCTTATCCCTAGGGTTTTCACTAATGTTTTATAATCCCAATCCCCAAAAATAACTAGACCTTTCTCTAATATCAACTATGACAACCCATATCTTTTAAAAACTTTATTTAATGATTTATTATATAAAGATACACATAATATTATCCCAAAAACTTTAGAGGTCTAGTGTATTTGGGTAATTATATACATATCACAATAAATTTAAATAGGTATACAACAACATTATTAAGAATTCCATAAAATTCACTTATATTCAATTGATCTTCTAAAACTGAACGGGATAACCTGGGGATGTACATAAGAAAGGGATAAGATATAAAGACCGATATGGTAATAATAAAATAATAATATGATTAAAGTAATGCATGTAAGTCAAGAGGAATATCAAGGTGAAATAAAAGATTAAGAATCATAAACATGAACATTGTAGCATGAAATAATATGATAACATCAAATAAACATAATAAAGTAAAAAAACATAAAACATGAAACCATAAGAATAAGTAAAGGATAACTATTGATAAATCCTAATATATTGTGCTTAGGATAACCTCTAATGCACCATAAATGGTATATAATGAGATAAAAAAAATTACCTAATTCATTAGAGGGCTATATAATTTTTGTTCCCACCAATCATATTCATATCATTTACATGCATTTGTGTCCCATATAGATTATATAAAATAAGAATAAATTTCATCACTTTTAATCACAAGATTAAGAAGTATGGGTTATATAAATTTAATTCCACAATAAATGAATGATAGTTATAACTAGGTTAATACCCTTGAGTGTAAATGGGTATGGATATTCTAAATTCAAAAGTTTGGCATGGAAAATCATGGGATAATTTCTACAGCATAATGGGTGTACATAAAAGTTCATAGAAGGGTTTGATGAGAGTGAAAGGTAGTATATCATTACTACGTAATAATAAGGATAGTAAATTAATGTGAAAAAACACATTAAAACATGAAAAATTGTAAATCAAAGTCTCTATATAAATAAAGTACTTAAATAAAAAGCAAGAGGAGAGAATCACATACCTTGAGAGGGTACTTCTAAAAGGTTGGGATGAGATTCTTAAGATATTTGAAACACCTTGTGAGGGATTTAGATAGGGAGAGGGATATTATTTTTAGTCTCAATGGTTTTTTGAGTGAATAGGAATGGGGGGTTGGGTGGGTATTTATAGAAAAAGATAAGGTAATTCTTTATTAATTTCAAAACTTAGGTTTTGGAATCTATGTAATAAAATAATCAAAACCACAAACTTTCCCATGGTTTTTCCCATGGTTTATAACAAATAGAAGTGATTTTAAATCACTAGTGCAGAAAAAGTTTTTTACGGTGGTTATTTTTTAGTTTTTATGTCAGTTTTTGGTCAACGTTATTACAGAAGACATTATAAATATTGTTTTTTACATCAGTTATTTTAAAACCGATGTAAAAAACAAAAAACGAAGCATTTTTCACATCGGTTACTCAAAAAACGACGTGGAAAATGCTTTGGAGTGGTGATGTATTACGTTGGTTATTAAAAAACCGACGTTGTATATACTTTATCACATCGGTTATTATATAACCGATTTCTTAAATCATGCCTCCGAAGCATTTATCACGTCTGTTATGAAAATAACCGATGTGATAAAGTAGTCTGCCAAGCGGTTTTCCACGTCAGTTAAATAATAACTGACATGAGAACATATCTACTACTTCGGTTATAAAATAATCGATGTAAAAAACTATTCCTTTCCATTTATTACGTCAGTTATGAAATAACCGACGTTAAAATTAATCTCAGTGCATTTTTTATGTCAGTTATAAAATAAACGACGTAAAAACCAATTTTTTTTAATTTAACCATTCAACCACAATTATGCCCAGCCAGAAGAATACTTGAAATAGAAGAAAAACATACCAACCCCCCCCCACCCCACCTAGACATCCCCACCAGGAAACCCCCCCCCCCACACACACACACACACCCCTGGACTACTCCCACCCTCCTAGACATCCCCCACACCCTTGGACACCCCTCCACAACTATGCCCAGCCAAAAGAATACCTGAAATATAACAAAAACATACCAACCCCCACCCCACCTAGACATCCCCCCCCCCCCACACACACACACCCCTGGAAACCCCCCCCCCCCACCCCACTGGACACCCCCTACCCTTGGAATACCCCTCACCCTCCTAGATAGCTCCTCACACCCCTGGACCCCCCCCCCCACCCACAATTATGCCCATCCAAAAGAATACCTGAAACATACGAAAAACATACCAACCCCCCCCCCCCCCACCCACCCCCTGGATAGCCCCCCCCCCCCACCCCTATAAACCCCCCCCCCCCCCCCCCCACACACACACACACCCCTGGACCCCCCCCCCCCCACCCCACCACAACTATGCCCAGCCAAAAGAATACCTGAAACAGAACAAAAACAGACCAACCCCCCCCCCCCCACCCCACTGGACAGCCCTCCCCCACCCCCTAGACAGCCCTCCCACACCCCTAGACCCCCCCCCCCCACCCACCCTCCCAGATAGACCCCCACCCCCTGGACAACCCTCCCACCCTCCTGGACACCCCCACCCCCATGGACACCCTGGACACCCCCCCCCCCTCCCTGCACCCCCCCCCCCCCCCCCCCGTACACCCCCTGGACTTCCCCCCACCCTCATGGACACCTTCGACACCCCCACCCCATTGGACAACCCTCCCACACCCCTGGAAAGCTCCCACCCCACTGGGCAGACCTCCCCACACCCCTAGAACCCCCCCCTCCCCCCCCCCCACACACACACCCCTAGACACCCCTCGGACAGCCCTCCCACCCTCTTGGACACCTCCCCACCCCATTGTAAAGCCCTCCCCCACCCCCTGGACAGCCCTCCCACACCCCTGGAACCCCCCCCCCCCCACCCCACTAAACAGCATGCCCACAACCCTGGACACCCCCCACCCTCCTAGACAGCCCCCACCCCCTGGACAACCCTCCCACCCTCTTGGACACCCCCACACCCATGGACACCCTGGACACCCCCCTCCACACACACACACAGCCCTGGACACCCCTCCCACACCCCTAGAACCCCCCCCCCCCCACACACACACCCCTGGACACCCCTTGGACTACCCCCACCCTCATGGACACCCTAGACACCCCCACCCCATAGGACAGCCCTCCCACACCCCTGGAAATCCCCCACCTCACTGGGAATCCCTCCCCACACCCTTGGACCGCCCTCCCACACCCCTAGAACCCCCCCCCCCCCCACACACACACACACACCCTCGTACACCCCCTGGACTGCCCCCACCCTCCTGGACACCCCCTAGGCACCCACTGAACAGCCCTCCCCCACCCCTTGGATCACCCTCCCATGCCCCTAGAAACCCACCCCCCCCCCACCCCACCCCACTAAACAGCCTACCCACAACCCTAGACACCCCCCACCCTCCAGGACAACCCCCCCCCCCACCCCCTAGACATCCCTCCCACCCTCCTGGACACCTCCCACCCCCATGGACACCCTAGACACCCCCACACACCCCTGGACACCCCTACCACACCCCTAGAACCCCCCCCCCCCCCACACACACACACACCTGGACACCCCTTGGACTGCCCCCACCCTCCAGGAAACCCCCCCCCCCCACCCCACCCCCTAGACATCCCTCCCACCCTCCTGGACACCTCCCACCCCCATGGACACCCTAGACACCCCCACACACCCCTGGACACCCCTACCACACCCCTAGAACCCCCCCCCCCCACACACACACACAGACCTGGACACCCCTTGGACTGTCCCCACCCTCATGGACACCCTAGACCCCCCCCCCCCTCGACAGCTCTCCCACACCCCTGGAAAGCCCCCTGACCCCACTATCCCCCCCCCACACACACCCATGGACACCCCCTGGACAGCCCTCCCACCCACTTAGACACCCCCCCCCCACTAAATTGGACATCCCTCCCACACCCCTGGAAACCCCCCACCCCATTGGACACCTCCCCACACCCCTAGACCCCCCCAGACCAGAATCCATACCAGAAAAACCATTAGAAATAGACCAAAACAAGAAGTATTGAAAAATTAAACAGTCACACATATAACATTCATAACTTACAATGTCAAAAAAAACCCTAAATCCAACATAAATGACTACCAAATAAAGAATTATAATGACAATATTCAAAATTACATTTTACAATACAAACAAACTAAAATCCAATCAAACCTGTAAAATAATTTGACCATTCCACTTGTATGTGTTTGAACTCTTGAGCACTATAGGGTTGAGGGTCATCAAATAGCTACAAATTAAAAGGATAGTAGTTAACATGTATAATGAATAAATCAAATGAAATATTATGTAAAGGTTTAAAATTAAATCTTACAATGTAAAAGTTTAAAATGAAATCTTACCATGTCAAAGTTCACAGGTGTTCCAGTTATAATTATTTCATACATAAATCTTAACATATAATATCTACATTCGATGACACCTTGTAGTTCATGAAAAATATTTTTGAATGATTGTAAATTCAAAATATTATTTTTATGTAATACATCAGAAAGTATAAATTATAAATGTATATTTACCTTTACTTCTACATATTTGATCTTGGCACTCCTTTTCTTTGTGTTTTTTCGAAAGTAGACACATCCCCTGTTAAAAAATAATATAAATAAAATAAATTTATAATTTATTATAATATATATAACTATTAATAAATTGAAATTTAATTTTCCAACATATTCTTAAAACTTTTCCGTACATCTCCATGAACAGAGAATATCCAATAAAGTGTTTTCTCCCTTGGGAAAAAAACACCTAACATACAATGATCACTAATAAAAGATAATTTAAGGGTAGTGGTTTTTTATGTTAAAAGATAATGAACTCTTTGCCAGAGATATGTTTCATACCTCTCACAAAAATTCATCATCCAACACTGTGTGATTATATTCTGTTAAAATATTTTAGTAATATAAAGCATTCTTTGTTCCTCATTCAATGCATGTGCTTCAGGAGAAATCAAATGCAGGTCCATGAATCCATGTACATATTTCCTCTAATTCTTCTCACATATGTTATAAAGATACCTGATACAAAACAGACATAAGTATACATTTTTAATAAATATAACTCAGGTAAAGGGTGTTAAGACTTACATGGAAAAAAATTTCACCACATTGATGCCCAACTTATCTCCAGTAACAGGCTCCATGATATCATTTTTCACAATACCCACAGTTATTTCATGTCCATAAACATGAGCTTCCATTGGAAACTCATAATGATCCCCCAAAAAATTTGAATATCTTGACAATCTATCAAGACTACTAGAATCTGTATCTGATGTCACAACCATTTGTCTTTGTTATTGTCTATACAGTATTTCTTTACCTTTGAAGTATTCCTGTAAAAATAAATAGAAAAATATATTAGTTTTCAAATGTTAAAACAACTTTAATAAAAAAATAAAATAGAATATATGACATGCATACCTCTATGGTAATGAGTCTCAGAAGTCTGTATGGCCAAATTAAAAAATGGATGATACTATGTCCAACTGTCGTCACCTCATCTGTAGTTAATGGTAATCGATCTGATCTATCTATAATATCCTGTACAGTGACCCTATGATTCTCTACCTCTAACCGTTGATGATGAACGGTATCTTCTATACAATATACCAGACCATATGCAACTATATGATGTTGAGGATCATCAATATACAACTCGAAATAAGTAGGAAGTTGTGGCGGAAGAGTAGGATAAGAAATGGGGTATGCAGGCTGAGGTGGGGGAGTGAGAGCTATTGGAGGAGGTGGAGGATAGATAATGGGGTCTGCAGGGGGAGGTGGAGGAGTGGGGGCTGCAGTCTAAAATTGTCTTTGCATGTCTGCAAACATAAACTGTACTGCCGCTCTAATCTTTTCCTCCATCGTTGCATTAATATTATGAACTTCATCCTCTAAGGATTCTATTTTTTTATAAACATCCTCAACGGAATAAGTAGAAGAACATGGAAACATTTTTCTTACCGATACACCCGTCAGATATCCTCGTACATGGCCAGGATGTTTGGGCTTTCCTAATGCTGCAGATAAAATATCTTGCCTCCCAACAGCTGTAAATACCCCTTGTTAGCTCTTATCCTCAAGAGAATCATGTATTAATTAATTGAACATTTATGTAATGATTCAAATTATATAAAGAATACAGTTAACTTAAATAAATAAAATAAATATCTTACAATCCTTTTATCTATGATTCTCAAATCATTCAAAAGATATTTCCCCTTTTTTCCCATCAAATCTCTCTTCCATTTTTCATGTCTAAATAGAGGGGATGGAGGGGCAACCTCTCCAAATCTTGAAGACTTAGCTCTCAGTTTTTTTAATTTTTCCACCATCATTTGTTCTTCCAATAATGTATACCCTCCCTGAGATAAACTATGAGGGTATACATTTTTAGATTGGATCTCCTGATGAGATTTCCTTGTTTTCTATAAATTCAGAATAATAAATCATTAACAAAACATTAATAAAATCATTTATATAAGAAATCTTATAAAAGTTTACATTTCCCTTACCAAAAATGAATCTTTTCTTCAACTTTCAACAAACTACCTCCATGTTTCTTCATCTATGAAAGGATATATATAACATGGATTTCCATGACTCCTATGACCAAAAATGAAATCATATGTGAGGGTTGATTTAAAATCACTCCATCTCCTAGTAGTCATCGATAAGCATTTCTTCCTGACTTCTCCAGTGTCAAGAATATCAAATGTCATCTGATAAAAAAGAGGTAAAACATATTATACTAGAAACATTTAAAGAATAGTAACACAATAGAAAAAGAACTTTCCAAAATCGTCTCCCACAACTAAGATATTATCGCTTTGTTCACACTTCTCTAATCATCATACAAAATGATTACTTTTCTCTTACCCTGAGTTGATACAAAAATCTTAAAGTATTTTGCATTTGGACCTCTAAGAATATAATTCTCATCAAAATCAATGAGTATCCTCTGGTCCTGTGTACGAGAAAGTGATAATTTTGGTAAACGTGAGCACCCACATTTACCAACTCTTGAACTCTTTGTTGTTATGGGAGCACAAGAGGGAGATTGGGGAACATCAAGAGGAGCATGTAAATGTTCCTCCCTAGAGGTATGATCATTATGCTCATCTCCAGAATCATGTGGTTGATAAACTGTTTGATCTATCATTATCCTTAAAATAAAAAAACATTAGTTCACAAATATACAAATTCAAATATTAAAATAATAATGTAAACAGAAAATGGAAAATTGAACTAAGTTACGTAATAGTAAAGATGGTTAATATGGTAATCATGTTAAACAATGGTAAAGATGGTAAATGTGGTAAACATGGTAGTGTAATTATCATTCAACAAAATCGATAAATATATAAATTACGTAAAGGTAAACTATGGTAAACAGTGGTAAACTATGGTAAACATGGTAAACTACACTAAACAAAATTAAAATAAACAAAAACTTCTACTTATTTGTTTTAATACGTGTTTTAATAAAGAAAAAAATTAAAATATCTAACAATTTATGAAAATAATAAATGTAAACAAGAAATAAACATATGTTACCTGTAATATTAGAAATGTACAGATGGATTGTTTTACCAAATTCCTTTGTCATGATCGTTCCTTATGGCACAAACCATGTCTTCAACATGCTCAGCATTATGTTCTACTAATCTTTCCATGGAAGTAGGGATCTCACATAAATCAGCATCTTCATCAAGTTGATCCTCACCAACATATTGTTTTTTACCTTATAAAACAATAGACCACTGCATATCTGATTGATCAACTACATAGAAAATCTATTTTTCATGTGTTTCCATTATAAAAGAATCAGCTATGTCTTCTAATCTATTTAGATTAACAACTGTTATTCCAAATTCATCATGTCTGACACTATTTTCACCAATAAACCATTTATAGTTAAAAACAAGAACTTTAATTTTAAAGTAATCAACCTCCCATATTTCTTCAATAACTCCATAATATGCACTTGATGCAGAAATTGGATTTTTGTCTTTAAAACTCAAAAAATTCATTGCTTCTACAAACACCAATACACCACTATTCTGGACTGCACTTCTATTGTCCTGAGTTTTCATATAAAATGTATAGCCATTAATGTCATAACTATACCATGTTATCACATTTAAACATGGACCACCCATTATCCATCCTAATGTCTCTGATACATCTGATCTACCAAGAAAGGTCTTTTTAATCCATGAAAAAAATGTTTTGTTGTTCTCATTCAAAATCCACATTTCTTTCTTATTTGGATGACATTGTTTCAACTCATTAATATGAAATGTGATATACAGTTGTGGATCAGCTATGTTATTCAAGATGTATAATTCTAACTTCTTTATCTGTTTAGTTGACAACAATTTGAATTTCATTCCACAAATCCCCTTTCCCTCATTATTAACTCGTTCATGGAGAGATGGAGGCAAACCTATGTGCTCCGCCGCAGCCAAGTAGCTTGTACAAAACTCTGCAACCTCCTTAGAAATATACTTTTCAACAATGGAGGATTTAGGTCTATATGGATTCTTAACATATCCCTTAAATATTTTTATATAGCTTTCAAAAGGATACATCCAATGAAGATATATAGGTCCACAAAGCATTATTTCTTGAACTAGATGAATCATTAAATGCACCATTATATCAAGAAAATATGGAGGAAAATATATTTCCAATTGACAAAGTATATAAATTGCATCCTTTTCCAAAATGTTCAAAGCATTCACATCAATCACCTTATTACAAATTGAATTGAAAAAATAACACAGCTTCATTATAGTCTTTCTGATACGGATGGGAAATATTCCAATCAATGAAACTGGTAGAATTTGTTGCATCATGATGTGACAATCATGATATTTCATACCTATCAACTTCAAATCCTTCAATGAGACAAGATTTTTAACATTTGAAGAATAACCTTGAGGAACATTGATATCATGTAGACACTGAAAAAAACTAATTTTCTCCCTCTTGGATAATGTATGACAAGCCGGGGGAAGAAATGTTCGTCTTCCATTAGGAGTGAGAGCTAACTCCAAACGTATTCCCATTGATAATAAGTCTAATATTGCATTCAACCTATCTTTTTTCTTTACTTTAATATCTAACAATGTTCTAATAAAACTATCATAGATATTCTTCTCCACATACATGACATCAATATTATGTTTAACTTCATGATATCTCCAATATGCTAGCTCAAAAAATATTTACCTTTTCTTCCAAATATTTCTATCATTACCAGATTTTTGTGTCTTTCCCAATGTCACATCAAGGTTTTCCTCCCTCTCAAAATACACATCAAGGGATAAAGGTTTTTGAGAAATATCAAATTTTTGTGATCTATTTAATGCCTTTTTTAGTCTTCTATAAGAGTGATCCATAGGAAAAAACTTTCGATGACCCATGTACACTATTTTCCTCCCATAATAAAATTGACAATATAAAGTCTGTTTTCCGCAAATTGGACATGCTTTATGCCCCATAACACTATATCCATAAAAAATTTCATATGATGGGAAGTCATTTATAGTGAAAATAAGCACTGCATGCAGCTAAAAATATTCCATTTTATAATAATCATACACCCTAATACCATACTCCCATAAAAGTTTCAAATCATCAATCAATGGTGACAAGAAAACATCAGTATCATTTCTGGGTTACTTCAGACCAGAAATCATTATACTCAACATAACATATTTGCACTTCAAACAAACTTTAAGAGAGAGGTTGTAAATTACCAATAAAATAGGCCATGAACTATGTGTGCTACTGAGGGTTCAGTATGGATTCATTCCATATGTGCACAACCCTAGTCTGAGATTTCTAATTTCATTTCCAAATGTAGGATACTGCTCATAAATTTTCTTCCATTGTGAACAATCTTTTGGATGACGTATTTTTCCATCACATATCTTCTCATCAACATGACATCTTAACCTTTTTGCATCATGTTAATTAGCAAATAAATGTTTCAAATGATGAATTATTAGAAGATACCAAAATACCTTGGAAGGGATATTTGTAATCTCTACATCAGCTTGTGATTTTTCTTTCAACTTATACCGTGATGTCCCACATTTTGGACACTCTGACAGAAATTCATATTCCTACCTATATATCATATAGTCATTCAGATAGGAATGCATTTTCTTATATCCCAATCCCATCAGGAATAATATTTTCTTGGACTTATAATGTGAATCTGGAATATTGTTATCTTTTGGAAGAATGTATTTCATCAATTGTAGCAGCTCTGTAAAACTTTTGTCACTCCATCCATGTTTCACCTTCAGGTTAATCAATCTTAACACCACTGATAAAACCGTAAAATCCGTACAACCAGGATACATTGGTTTTTCAGCATCACCATATAGACGTACAATAGTAGGTTCTATCTCAATTTCTTCTGCTGAAATATCACGAATCATTTCTTCAATTCCATTGGAGTTACCATCTTGCGAATCATCATCATCAGTAGATCTGACATTCTATATAGTTTCAGCATGCCAAATCCAAGGGCTATAACTTGGATTAAAACCATGACAAATCAGATGATCTTTGATCTCTCTACTTTTCAACTTCTTCATATTCAAACATTTCACGCATGTATAGAAAAAAATGTCACTGCTTGGAACATTTTGTTTAGAAAATTCCAAAAAGGCATCAACACCATCCTCATATTAATTACTCATTTGATGTGCCATAATCCAACTTCAAATAATTATTAATCTATAACAAATATCAAAATTATACATCTTGTTAAGATAAGACAAATATATATTTATATGAAAAATATCATAATTTTAGTGTAAAAACAATTTTGAAATATAAAAAAAATCTATGCATATTTGAAAAAAAATATAAATGAAAATAATTTTAAAAAGAAAATATATTTAGATATAACAGTTTTAAATTCATCTTGGATCCTTTCTTCTTAAGGTACACAAAGAATATATCTTGGTGAGACTGGATACCAAATTCACCCTTTCGTAAAAAAAGAAATATGAAGTATAAATATTAAAATATGTATACATTCACTACTAAAAATTACATAGATCCCAATGATTTGAAACCATTGGTATAACCCCTGAAACCATAGGGGAACCCGATGGTTTCACACACCATTGGAATGATGGTCATTGCAATAGACCTATACCAATGATTCTACAGGAACCGTTGGTATAGACTACCTGAAGTTAAAATACTCCAACGGTTTCAATGAAACTGTTGGGATATATATAGAAAGAGGGTGTCCAAGGGGGTTGGGGCCTGTCCAGGGGGGGTTGTCCATGGGGGTAGGGGGTTGTCCAGGGTGTCTAGGGGTGGGGGGTGTCCAGGGGGTGCGGGCCTATCCAGGGGGTGGGGGATGTCTATGGGGATGGGTGGTGTCCAGGGGGTGGGGGAGTGGTGTCTAGGGGTGAGGGGGTTGTCCAACCCCCTACCCCATTGGACACCACCCCCTCCCCCCCCCCCACCCCCATGGACACCCCCTCGACACCACCACCCCCTGGATAGCCCCCCCTCCCCTAAACAGCACCTCCACCCCTCTAGATAGACCCTACTCTCTAGACAGCCCCCTACCCCCTTGGACAGCCCACTCACCCCCTGGGCACCCCCCCCCCCCCACCCCCTTGGACACCCCTACCCCCTGGACAGCCCCCTCACCCCCTGGACACCACCCCCAACCCCCTTGGACACCCTAACCCCCTTGGATAGCCCCCGCACCCCCCCCCCCCTGGACACCATCCCCCACCCCCTTTAACAACCCCTGGACACCCCCACCCCTCTGGACAGCCCCCCACCCCTCTAGACACCCCCACCCCCCTAGGACAGCCCCCACACCCCCCCTGGACACCACCCCCCACCCCCTTTGACACCCCCCAGACACCCCTACCCCTCTAGATAGCCCCCCCCCCCCCCCACACCCCCTGGACATCCCCCACCCCCTGGACACCACCCCACCCCCCTGGACACCCCCTACCCCCTTGGACAGCCCACTCACCCCCTGGACACCCCCCACCCACCCCCTGGACACCCCCCCCCACCCCCTGGACACCCCTACCCCCTTGGACAGCCCCCTCACCCCCTGGACACCACCCCCCACCCCCTTGGACACCCCAACCCCCTTGGACAGCCCCCGCACCCCCCCCTGGACACCACCCCCACCCCCTTTGACACCCCTTGGACACCCCCACCCCTCTGGATATCCCACCCACCCCTGGACAACCCCCCACCCCTCTAGAAAACCCCCTAGACACCCCCCCCCCCCCCGACAACCCCCGCACCCCCCTAGACACCACCCCCCACCCCCTTTGACACCCCCTTGACACCCCACCCCTCTGGATAGCCCCCCCCCCCCACCCCCTAGATAGCCCCCACCCCTCTAGACAGCCCCCCACCCCCCTGGATACCCCCCCACCCCTTGGACACCCCTACCCCCTTGGACAACCCACTCACCCCCTGGGCACCCCCCCCCCCCCCCCACCCCCTGGGAACCCCTACCCCCTTGGACAACCCACTCACCCCCTGGCCACCCCCCCCCCACCCCCTGGATACCCCTACCCCCTTGGACAGCCCCCTCACCCCCTGGACACCCCCACCCCCTTGGACACCCAACCCCCTTGGACAGACCCCGCACCCCCCCCCCTGGACACCACCCCAACCACCTTTGACACCCCCACCCCTCTAGACATCCCCATGCCCCCTTCGACACCCCTTGTATGCGCACACACACATGATGGAACACACAAAAAGCATAAAGTTGCATGATATCACTTCCATGGTTTCTTTTACCAGAAAATAATTTAGCACGGTATAAATGAACACTATGAAACTTACCATGATATCAAGAACAACGATAGAAAAATAATATCTCAAAAAATTAGTTTAGGGCATCGTGACAAATAAAAACTGAAACCAAGATGTGTGAATCTTACTAGAGTGTTGCGAGTTGACCTGATGGATCTGGTGACAATAAAGACGATGAATGATGTTGGAAAAATGAGGCTGGAGGTCATGACTTTGAAGAATCATTTCTAGGTTTTTCGTGTGGGAGAGATGAGTCACTGGTCGCCAGATCAAAGAAAACAGAATGAATGAATATGGGGCGCGATAAATCATTTAAAAGGTTTATCAGGTCGGTTATAAAATAACCGACGTGATAAACTATTTTTTTATGTTTATAACTTCGGTCATTTAATAATCGACGTAGAAAAGAATTTATCACGTCGGTTATAAAATAACCGACGGGATAAATAGCTCTTTATCACGTCGGTTCTTTTGATAACCGACGTGATAAATTGCTGATATTTCCTTTATCGCATCGTTTATAAAATAACCGACATGATAAAGCGACCAGATTGGATTTCCATGGCGGTTATAAAATAACTGATGTGATAAATCTAATCTCGATATTTTTTACGTCGGTTATTTTATAACCTACATAAAAAATGGATTCCTATTGATTTATCAGGTCGGTTATAAAATAACTAACGTGATAAATCGATTTTTACATCTTTGCACGTCGGTTATATAGAACCGACGTGAAAAAAGCCGACGTGTTAAACGTTTTTTCCACTAGTGAATATTTTATTAGGATAATTACTGAAATACTTAGATTAATACCATTGGTGATGTGGAAGTGAATTATGTTAATAAAGAATTGTTTTTAAAACCTTGCATATAATATGGGTTTTGAAGAATTCATTAAAGGTTTGTAAAATTAATTAAATAACTTTAAAAAATTCATTATTTTAAATGTGAAATATGTTTTTAGGAATGGATTCCTTTCATATCGTTTATTTCATCACTTTAGGGCGATTAAGATGTCATAATACATACTATATATTTATACCGTTTTTAATTTTTACCGAAAAATTTGACTATCTCAAAAAATTATGAAAAACTCACCATTATCTAATTTTAATGTACTGATTTCAAAAATAATATTTATTTTATCAAAATAATTTTCTAAATATTTTAATTTTTCATTTTAAATAAAAATCATTATTTGCTGGAAATACTAGTTTTATGGTGCTAACAACTTTATGACCCTTATAAAAATTACATTGGACTTCATTAAAATATACTATAATTATATCTAAATAAATATTATTTATTAATAATATTTAATGAAATTAAAATTTATTTCAAAATTCTTTAATTTATCAAAAAGAGTGTTTTAATTAAAACTAAATATTTCCCAAAAATATAATTTTGGTTTCTTTGTATCAAAAATTAATTTTTATCAAATTCATTATATAATAATATATATAAATTAATAATAATAGGGATAAATATAACCATTATTTTATTAAAAATAAAATATATAAATTCATTCTATTCGGGTTTAGATACATAATACCTTATTACACTAATGTACATTGTAACACCCTGAGACTTTATAATATTTTTTTATCTAAATAAATTTTTTTTTTCTTGATTTCTTTTTATGCAACATCGTGTTAAGTTTACACTACACACAATAATGAGTTGGCTTGCATTACACGCCAGACCTAGTTTTACCGAACAACAATATATTAATAAAATATTATTAGTGGTTATGAATAATATTAATCAAATTTTGAATTTTATATATTTCATATAACTTTAACAATCATATTATGTATTATCTAGACATGATATAAGAACAAATTCATTTTCTGGATAAAATAAGTATTTTTCAAAAAATGCAGTTTTGCGGACTTTTGATGGCACACCTATTTTAAATCAAGTTTTTGAAAATTTTAATATATTCTATTTAACAAAATAAATTTATTCTTTTTAATAGGTATATAAAAATTTACTTTGGAGTAATTTTTTATATTTTTCTGATAAGTTTTAAATTTTGATGAATAGTAAAAATATCCTAAATTTTAATTTAAAAAAAAAATTTCATCGAAACAATTTATGTGGATAAATTATATTATTGAATGGTTTTAAAGTATAAATAGAATATATTTGTATTATTTAATATATTTTTTTGTAATTGGAATTAATTTTACCATGAATTTTGATGTAAAAACATTTCATTCTTTTGTAATGTTTTAACTTTTAAAAAACTCGATTTTCATTCCGACAATAGGATTAATTTTTAAATTAATTACTGAAAATTATGTATTTTTAATTTTTAAAAATGGATTCCATATTTGGAATCAGTGGTTCTAAATTATGTAAATAAGTTCATTTTATTTTTGGGCATTATGAACAGTGACTTTAGTAATTATTTTTACTACCATGGTTAAAGGTAAATTAGGTAATTAAAGGTAAAAATAATATTATAAAAGTACCTCAACACCTGTAAAAATTATAATGGATGAATAAATTAGACCATTATAATATAGTTTTTGAAATAGAATCACTTAATTTCTACTTTCCAATGAATATGACATGAATATAATAAAAATCAATGAATGTAAAAAAATGTCACACTCTCATTTTATATAAGTATATTAATTTTGATATATGAATAACCAGAGGATAACATCGATTATAAGTATCCTATATAAATATAAAATAATTTTCTACATCATATAAATTTATCTATAATTTTTAGAGATTAAATAATTACTATTAATGATGACACAATAGTGAAGTAGAAATTATTTTTTTAATGAATATCAAATAAATGATTTTAAAATATTAAAATAAATTTAATTTGACATAATTGAGGTGATCCAAGAATTTTCTAGCTTAATATTAAATTTTATAAGTATGTTAAATTAATTTGTTTGAATTTATATTTTTTTATGTATTTTATTAAAGTCAAAGTTACCAATAGTGTCAAAATTGACATTTCTGATATTTTATGAAAATAACATTTCATTAAATTATTTAAAAATCATAAAAATATTAACTAAGGAAAAGAGTAATATGTATGGTATAAAATATAATAAATTTTCCATTTATGGTCCAATTGACACTTGATGAGTAAAAAATACATTCTCTTAGTAAAGAAAAAATTGCTTACCAAAGTTAAAATTAAAATGGGTTAATTATGGGTTAATCAAAATGAAAAAGATTAAAATAACACAAACACTTATCTAAAGTATATTGGTTGGTAAGATTACAACTTTATATCATATTATATTTGAAATACATGACCTTTTTGAGCTATTTTAATATATATTTATTTTATTATAAATTAATCCTTTAAGAAATCTCAAAAGTGCCCCTTGCCTTCATTATAAAAGGACACCTCCTCTCTCATTTACTCACACCACATTGAGCCTTATATCTCGACCAAAACATGCCAATATAATATCCCAACTTCCCTAAAATCATCTTAGAAGCCTCTATTTGGGTATAAATCTTCCCAAGGAGTCATTTTGATATAAACCAAAGGAAGTTACCCGATTAAGAGGTAACACCTTCTCTCATGATTTTTAGTTTCATTTCCATTATACATTCCCTATAATATTATTATACTATGATTACATGATAAAACCAATATCATAAATATACTAAGATATTTTTATGCTATTTTTTTTACCCACACTTACACACACCTCCATTTAATGGGTAAATAACATACTATTTTTGTGTACGGAAAACTATTGTCTCATGAAACGATGATTATTCAATTTTTGCCTACCACCTCTCATGGTAACCATTATGATAAAAAATATCCTTATATATGATATATATTTTATTTATAATGTATTTATTCTTCTTTAATTTTTATTTAAAACATTCCTTTATGCTTTCCAAGTTTTGTAAATACGATAATTTTGTTTGAGGAAGTGTGGACTACCGCCCCCTCAAAGTGATATGACTCATTCATGCTATACATGGAATGTATAAATGTTGGTTTTATTAAACCTATTATAAATATATTACATTAATATAATAATATAATTATAATATAAGTGTATATCATTTAATTCTTATATGAAAAGAAAATTAAATTAGCGTTCATGCGTACGTACCGCCTACCGTCTCCATGAACAGTGCATTTCATTTATTATCTCTGAGTATTGTGGATTATTATAAATACATATATACTATATATATATATTATCTGAATCATGTTTTAAATTCTTTAGATGATGAAACCATGATCTAATTAATGGGAACAACAAATAAAAAGTCAAAACTTACCCGAGAAACTAAGTGATTAACACCTGAAATAGTGGAAATAATGAAATATTACTAACAAATGAGTAATAAGATATTATAAGAGGATCATATATGATATAAAAAATTTGTATATGGTTTTTTTATAATTTAATAACATTATTTAACCATTATACATGAGGCTAACTCACCCTCAACTAAAGGAAAATACAAGGTAAGGGTTAATTTCGTAATCTCATTATTTTCCAAGATTATTTATGTGTAAGTAGTTACTGGGACATATTTATCATCCATGTCCATGTTTCTTAAAAAAATCAAAAGAAATATTTTTAATGTTTCTTATAAGGTAATATTTAACTAAAACATCATTCTAAATGTTTTAAAGATTTATTCTTCTAAATCTTTCTCATTAATGTCCATGTTTTCAAAATGGTTTTAAGGATTTATTTATATGGACATGAATGTTTTAAAATGTTAAATCCTTAAAAAAGTTTCAAAGTGATATGGGAAACTTTGATTAAAAAATGTCTTTTTAAATGTCTTTTATAATTGCACAACTTTTGAATAAATTATTTCAATGTAAAAAAAGGATATTTATATCAAAGAGTTTTAATGATTTTATTAGATTATTTCCATCTATGTCAACATCCTTTGTTGGATTTTATGCTTAATTGAGTTTGATTTATTATGATATAATCTTCCATATTGTATTAAAGGGTTTATGATATATTATACTGTGGATGTTTTATTTTAATACCATTCTTGGTTTATGGTTAAAGTATTAACATTTCGTATGCTAGTTTTAATATGAATGTTTATGTTATGTTTCACCCTTTTCATATGAGGAATGTATTGGTCTTATTAAGTGATGGTCGGGGCCCACTATGGACCCTCGATTCATTGGTAAGTCTCATGATACAAAATAGATGTGGACTTGACTGAAGCCTTGCCCATTTATTTTTAGATGTAGATTTGGGAATGACCTTATCCATTTATCTGTAGATGTCTTAGCTGAGGCCCTGATGATATGTTTTAGATATCTGGAATTATGTATTCCCTCATTATGAGATTAGTTATTGATATTACATGTGATTATTTGACTTTTAGAATATCAATTTTAATGTTTAAATTGAATTATTTGATTTATTCTTGCCATATTATGTTCAAGTTTATGTTTAAAAGGATTGTATTTTAGTTTTCTACTTTCCTTAAAGTTTATGGTTATTTAAGATAGCTTCTTCTATATTGTTTAACCTTACTGATAATCTCAGCTCACCCCTTTCATATGTTTTATTTTTTCTAGGATGCTAAGAATTTGTTTTATGATTGATATGCAGGGTTAAGATAAAAGAATAATGGTGTTCTCAAAGAATGGACTATGTTGCATATTATGTTTTGAATTATAATGAATGGTTCAGGTATGAAATCTATTTTCCAAGATTTCTAAACTGATCAGTCATTTGGGACTTGATTCTTTGTAATAATGTCAATGTATTAAAATAACACACCGACTCTGGGCTTCTGGGATCGGGGAATTACAGATGGTATTAGAGGAATTTTAACAACAACTTTGTAAATTATATTTAGAAAACATAGATTAGGGATGATAACCCTAAGATAAAATTTTAGGATAAGTATAGAGGAACATCCTAAATTTTGGTAATGTAGATATTATGTGGGTATTCTTAGAAAATACATCCATGTATGGATACTAAAAGTTTATGTGGTTCTAGAACAAATATACCTAGGAGTAACAACTCTAAAAAGGTGTTTTGGGCTTGACTTGGGGTAACCCGGTACATGACAATAGACCTTACTGTGCACCCAGTTTGACACTCCTGGTAGATATTCTTAGGATGATCCATATTTTATCTAAAAACCATTATGAAGGATTTAAATTTAAATATGTCCCTGAATAAAACATGTATATTATTATGATATTATGAATTCATAAATTTTTCAATTTATGTTAAGTGTTTTACTAATTCAAAATTATGTATTTGGATTTATAACCTAATATAGTGTATTCCATGTTTTATAAATGGTACCTAGTGGAAGAAATGGAAATAATGTAAATGAACGTAATCTATGTAGGTACTTCCCTCCAATGAAAGATAATGATATTGGAGTAGGAGATGAAACTAATAATGATAATCTTATAAGTATAGTGCGATAGCTAACTCAGGTTATGAACAATAACCTTTCTTGTATGGAGCACCCTGATCCACAACATACAAGAACAATGTTAGACTGCTTCATGAGACAACAACCTCCAACATTCAATAGGACAACAAATACATTTGTAGCTGAGAAATGGATATGTTCTTTAGAGATGATATTTCTTTCTTTGAGGAGTAATGGAAGGGAAAAAGTTGTCATGAAAGTTTATTGCCTCTCAAGAGATGAAGATCAATGATAGTCATTGATTAAAAACACAAAGGGAGATGAGGAAATAAAAAACATGGAATGGGGGGAATTTAAAGAACTATTCTTAGAAAAATACTTTCCTCGTGAACAATGAGTTGATATGGAAAGAAAATTTCCAAGTTTAAGATAGAAGAAGGATGGGAATATCACAAAGTATGAAGATAACTTCATAAGGTTAGAAAGGAATTGTACAGACTATATACGTAATCTAAGAAGTAAGATTGATCGATTATTTGATGGGTTAAAACCCTTCCTCTCATGGGAACTGGTCTCCCAAACTTTCTCACCATATGAAGATATAGTCACATGTGCTATCATGACAGAGAAATAATTTTTTAAGTCTTATGACTTGAAGGTAAAGAAATAGAATAATAGAATAGTTGAGAAAGAGACAGATAATGGGAATAAGGGAAAGAAGGATTTTCCCACATTTGAAAATTATGTAAGGAAACACCCTGGTACCTGCCTAAAAGGAAAAGGAGTTTGCTTCAAGTGTGGTGACAAAGGCCATCATGCTCATGATTGTAAGAAAAATAAAGAAGATATAAATGTGCAATTCTATAATTGTAAAGATATGTGACATTATGTAATGATTGTCCAGAGCATCAAGTAAATATGGATCAGAAGAAGAAAATGGATCAAGGTCAAGATTATGTTGTTACTATAGTAGAAGTGGAATAATTAATGTATTTATGTTTTTGGATTCAAGAATTGTGTTATTATATTTCAGTTATAATAATAATGTGATATATAAGGATTGTACTACAGTACTTCTTATTTAGGGATTTGGAAGCATGAATTATTTCATTAAGGGTTTTCATGTTATAAAGGTATTTGTCAATAAGAGATACATTATGTTTTTTGGGAATCTGATTTTACAATTATTTTTGGAAATTTAGAGATCCTTTTAGATTGTTAATTTGGACAGAAGTATTTTGGAAAAGTATTAAGGTTAGAATGGATTAAAATGTACATTGGATAGTATTGTTTAAGGTTAAAACATTTCTTAAGGTTATTTTGGAATGTTATAATTTTATAAAAAGGACAACTCGTAGGTTTGGTGATAACCCATCGTGTCCGGAAAGGCCGCAATACTTGAACCCGAAACAGAAGGGTGATAAGGGTGCATCACCTACCATTGGTCTACATGATGTCCTGGTTAGTATCACATAGTTTTCTTTATTTAAACCATATGATAGATGAATTATAAGTTTAATTTTGGAACCTTATATGATTAAGATAAATATAATATTTTGAAATTTTATTATCTTTTTAAGAGAAAGATTAGTTTGTGGAAGAAATTAGTTAAAGGATGGAACTCTACCTATCAAGTATGTTTCATTATATTCTTACTCTATGAAGTAAATGAATTCTTCAAATCTAGTTAAAGGATCATGAAATTGAAAATGTTTCCCTAGTACTTTGTTTTGCGATGAATCAAATGGCCCCTTGGGTTATTGTAGATTTATGGATTTGTGGTTGTAAACTTTTTCCTAATCATTTTCTCTATCACTCTCCATCAGAACTTGATAGTTACATTTTCTTCCATGTCCATATTTTTCTACATGGAACCCTAGTATGCATTATCTCTGGTGACATTCATACTTCCCTTTCTTTATTTTAAAATGGAGGACTCATTAATCTATTTTCTAATGTGGAATTTCCACAATGATATTTTGAAATGACAAACCCCTAGTTTTCAATCCTAAGTTTAAATTGTGAGGGTGAAATTTATTGAAGTAGGGGAGAATACAACTGTAACATCTCATAATTTCCATGTAATTTTTTTTATTTAGATGGAATTTTTTGAGACAGAAAAATTCAACGGCACGTGATTCCGAGGTCCAGAGAGCCTGGAACAGAATTTTGAACTATATTTAAGGTACATTTAGTAAACATGCGAGTGGGTTTTTCTATATTTTGAACCATTGCTCTGATCAAAAATCTAAGGGCACTATTGAATTCAGAATTTCAGGGTTCTCTTAGAAATGATTTAACTTCAACCAGCAAGGGCCGAGTGGAAAAGTTATTTTTCAGACTTTTAGAGAAAAATAATATAATAATTTATAATAATTATTTTATTTTATTTCTCACTTTTGAGTGGCGGACAATGATGCTATAGGGCAACGATAGGGTAGTGACGATGCGCATCAATGAGGCTCATTAATGGATCATTAAACTCGCAGCGTAACAATGCTTTAATGGTGCGTAACAGAAATGTTGTTTCATAAATGAAATAGTGTAATGATGCAGTGTCACATCATAATGTGAAAGCTGTGACGAGCTCCTATTTATAGTACGAAACGTTAGGGAAATATAGATTATAAATTTATAAAATTCTCTGGAGAACCTCTGATGGACTTCCACCCTAGTGAAGAATGACAAACACTGGTGGATCTTCACCACCTTCTACGCCTTTCAAAGATAGGATTCAGGAAGCGACGTTGATGTCTTAACCCCTCGAGGATGAACTCCATGACATCAGACTTCATAAGAGGTAGGGGTTGTTTGATTTGAAAGTTTCCCTGTTCTTATTTCAAAATGACGAATGTGGATTAACCCAAGAAAAGGTTAATCATCGGACCATGCATTCTTGGGGAAGGGTGACTTCTTTGGGGTTTCTTTATCTGGAATTTAATTATATTTGTTGTTAAAATTAAAATCTCCATACCCACCTCGTTTTTTAAACTTCTAAATCAGAGGGCCTCATCCGACACGAATAAGGCCCGAGCCCCTCCGTCGTGGGTGTTCTTCAGGGCCAAACTTTTGAATCGATATTAAGGCATATTTGAGACTGTCGTGGTGGAGAGGACAATCCCCCAATAATTCAGGTGCATGCAGCACGAAGAACGGACCACCGGTACAGACCCGGTGGTCCGTAAAAGATTTTTACGGTGTACCGGCACTGGAGGTGGCCCGTGGCGGTGGCCCGCAGTAGTGCGCCACGACGGCACACCAGAGGAAAGGTCGCGGTCTGACTAGGCTACGATGCAGTAGGAGAAGCTGACGGCCGAGTCGGTGGTTGGAGGTGGCGAACGCGGTCGCTCGACCACGTCAGCGACCCGTGGACACGGCACTGAGCTGATCCCCGTGCAACGGGTTGTAGTCGCTTGACCACAGTAGAGTAGGTGCCCCGGGGCACCTCGCGGGGTGATGGCGACGAAAGGACGTGGCTCCTGGCCGCATCCAACAAGGTGCACTAATCTGCCTGTTGCAGACCGGGTGGGGTGTGAAACGCCCAACGGGCCAGACCCGCGGCTCACCGGGCCGGGCTGGGCCTGCTGCCAAGTGGGCCAGGCCGGTCCTGTTGCCCAGGGGGCTGGACCTGAGCCCAGTGGGCTGGACCGTGCTGGTGGGCCGGACCCACCCCCAGCTAGTCGGAACCGCACCCTCTTCGGGTCAGGCCAGGTTCAGCAAGGCCTATTGGGCCTGGCCCATTGGCCAGGCCGGACCAGACTGACCTCGACCCACACCAAGTCAAGTTGAGTCCGTCTTAGATAATCGATGTATGTGAGACCCCTGGGCTAGGTTGGTTGGGTCGGTCTGACCGGGTCGGATCGGGTCCCGTCGCAATCGGTCCCCTGGTTACTAAAATTTCTATATCTTGAAAACCATACATCCGATTGACGAGCTATTTGTGGTAGTTGAGATTCGATGAAGGGCTTGAGGAGCGGTTCTCCCAAGTGCACTACATATAGAACCATGTGACTAGCTGAGACCTGAAGACTGCTAACTTTTGGCCTAGTGGGAAGCACCTCTTCGTGACATGGCAGACCTACGGTGGGAAGCACCTCTCTGTGACTTTTCACGCCCACTGTACGTGATTAGGATGAGTACCTTAGTAGTCCATGACTAGTGATAAGAACCTATCTGTGACTTTGTAGGCCCATGGTATGCAATGTGGGAGGAGTACCTTAGTAGTATAAGGTTAGTGGGAAGCACCTCTTCATGACTTAGAAGGCCCACTTTACTTGCTAGGGGAGGAGTTCTCCTACAACCGAGGTGTTCACCATTTGTGACTGACGATGCTACTATTACTACTCTATAATATACCTAGGGTGAGTTGTATTGTGTTTCTTGCTTTACTTTGATGAATTATTGTGTGTTCTTTCCTTTTTGTTTTGGGTTCCCTACTGAGTACTGTGTTACTCACCCCTGCATGGGCTTCACCCGCACGTGTTGTATCTGGTGTAGATAATTGACATTACGACCGGGGTGCTCAGGGAGACGGGACTGACGGATGCTATGACGGTGGAATTGGTGGCCTAGTACTAGGCAAGGTCCATTAGGACCAGGCGGACATGACATACTACTTAGGCTTCTGGTAGCTTAACTATCTCCCAATCAGGTGGGGTTTTCTATGGATGTCCATTAGAGTTTCCTTTTTGTACTTTTTGTTTTCAGTTCATGTTGGGTTTTTATTATGGACCACTTATTTTCAGTTGTACTTGCACTCAACTTGTTTTAGTGGTACTTGTTTCCCATATTCAGTGTGTTGGGATGTGGTTGGGTGTGTGTGTGTGCGTACAGGTACTCAGGAAAATGCCTAACACTTACAAGTTGACGCCTTTGGCGCTAGTCTCTATCCCCTATCCTTCAAGAGGCAATCTTGGGGTAGTTACGACACAGTCCCCGAGGGACGGGTTGTGAAAAAGTGGTATTAGAGGGTGGTAGGTTCCCCCTCAAAGACCTAGAATCTATGTTTTGTTTTGGGGAAATAGTGTTAAGTGTTGTGAGTTTGACATTCAGATTCAGGGAGTCCAGTGTTGGTGTGGCGGCTGACACATCCATACACCAGGACCTTGAATTTTGATTTCGGATCAATACATGAAAACACCAGTTGCATAAGTGTCTCCTTTTTTTAATAAGATTCATCTCACTATTTATAGACTTCTAATCATGGTACATCTTGATCTATCTCAGGATGCATCAATGTAGACAACTAGCTAGGATCCCAATATGAGGTTGTGAGGATAGCCCACCCAGTGACGAGGCATCTGTTTAGGGACCAGTGCTTGAGATGGCCCCACCAGGTGGTGCACTAGTGCTACCACCACCTAATGCTCCGCATTTACTATTGGCAGTTCCGACAAAGGACGTTCGTAGGCTCAGTTCCCTATATGAGTTCCAGAGATAGAGACCTCTTAGGTTCAGGGAAGAGATAGATCCTCAGGTCACTGAGGACTGGCTGAAGGTTGTGACGTAGGTCTTACACTTAGTGAGGACACCTCCTGACCAGATGGTGATCTTGGAAGTGAGACTTTTTCAGGGATCAGTAGGGATATGGTGGAGTTTGACCATCCAGACTCACGATGACGTGACCCTCACTTGGGTTGACTTTGAGAGGATTTTTCAAGAGGAATTTTTTTCCACTACCATTCACTCTATGCAAGTCCAAGAGATGATTCACCTACAGTAGAACAGTATAACGGTGGCCAATTACTCGGCGAGGTTCACGGATCTTTTCTTCTACTTCACAGATATGGTGCGAGACCCTTTATTCAGAGCTCGAGCCTTTGAGCAGGGACTCAGGCAGGAGTTCAGGGCTTTAGTGGTGTCTCTCAACATCCCTACCCAGGATGGGGCACTAGATCCATCTCTTCTGATGGAGAGATTCTTGGTAGAGTTGGATCCCACAACTAGAGCTACCAGGTTACCCCAAGTGGTAGAGTCTTTGGCAGGTAGCAGACAGAAGATGCATGGGCCCAAACGGGATAGGTCTTTTAGAGGCCAACTCCAGGACTCAGGGTTGGCAGTGCGAGGCTCCCGGGCTTGATGGAGTTAGATGGGGGCCAGGCTTTTCTACTCGTGCGGTGGGTAGGGACACATGGCACATGACTTCTCAACCTATCGTACAGATGGACAGCAGACGGTCTAGGGTCCGCCGAGTTAGCGGCAGTGGTTCGAGCGAGGAGGTCCGCAAGACAGTGGATGTGGCAGAGGAGATGGTTGAGCAGTATGCGTTGGGAAATAGTTCAAGGTGTTACTGCCACCACCCCCAGGTGTTCCACCTTAACCCTAGGGAGTAGAAAAACAGGGGTGATCTCAACTCCAGGCAGCAAAGGCTTATGACCATGGCGCTCCATAGATGATCTGAGGTATGATCTGTGTCTTCTCCACCCTAGTTTCATAACTTATAGACATAGGTTCTAGTCACTTCTTCTTTACCACAAATCTCTTTCGGATCTCAAAGATTCTTTTGGAGTCGTTGGCTCGATTCTTATTGCTAGAGACTCCTATGGTAGGGGATTCGACAATTACACACTAGTGTCAGCAGTGTGATCTTACCCTAGGAGGTGAGATCTTTGTCTAGGATCTCCTAGTAGTAGTATCAAGGCCTTACGACATAATCTTGGGTATGGACTGGTTATCCATAGTCCATGATCAGATCGACTATTTGAGGCATACAGTGCGGTGTGTCTGTTAAGATGGGACCAGGTTTTCCTTCATCAGCAAGAAGGAAACCCTTGCACTGTAGAACGGACTCTCTCGGAGGAGGGTGTAGTCGATCACTCACTAGTTGTCTACCCTCACCCTTGGTGCAGTGGAGGAGAGGAGTCCAAGCTTCCCTATAGTGGTGGACGAGTATGGGGATATTTTTTCTAATGAGTTTCTAGGGATATCTCCTTGTAGAGAGGTAGACTTCTGTATCAACTTGTACCCTGAGATGACACCAATATCCACACTGGAATATAGAATGGCTCTCTTAGAGATTCATGAGCTGAGGGTACAATTGGAGGACTTACAGTAGAAGGGGTTTGTAAGGCCCAACGTTTCACCATGGGCAGCCCCAGTGCTTTTTTCCAAGAAGGAAGATGAGAGTTTGAGGTTGTGTGTGGAATTTTGGTGCTTGAACCAAGTGACTATGAAGAAAAAGTACCCACTGCTGAGAATTGATAACCTCTTTGACCAGCTGAAGGGAGAAAAATGGTTCTCAAAGATAGAACTCGGATCAGGTTATCACTATCTTTGGGTATGGGAAAAGGATGTACTGAAGATAGCCTTTAGGTGCTGGTATGGCCACTATGAGTTCCTGGTGGTGCCTTTTGGTGTGACCAATGCCTTATCAGTGTCCATGGTCCTCATGAACAAGATCTTCCATCCCTACCTTGATCGGTTCATCGTGGTCTTCATCAATGACATCGTGGGGTACTCAGCGTCGGAGGAGGAGAATGATGTACACCTGTAGTTACTCTTGGATAATATCTGAGAGCACCAACTTTATGGTACGCTCTTGAAGTGTCAGTTTTGGAATAAGTAGGTCCATTTCCTAGGACACGTCATCTTGAAAGCTGGAGTTATAGTATATCCAGCAAAGATAGAGGTGGTGCTTTCTTGGGAGCCACTCAGGAGTGTGACTGAGGTGCAGAGCTTCTTGGGGTTGGATGGTTACTATCAGAGTTTTGTACCCAACTTTTCAATGGTATAAATACCCTTATTTTAATTTAAATAGAAGGGTAAACCCTTCATGTGGATGGATAAATGCCCACAGAGTTTCCAAGAAATGAGGCGAAGACTGACTAGTGCCCCCCATCTTAAGACTACCATAGGAGGGTGTTGGGTATATAGTTTACTATGACGCATCAGAGACTAGGCTCAGTTTTTTCCTAATGTAGGAGTAAGCAATGATTGCCTACGACTCATGACAGTTGAGGTAGCATGAGAAAAACTACGTGACCCACGACCAGGAGTTAGCAGTGGTGATCTTTTCCTTGAAGATGTGGTAGCACTACTTGATGGGTGATCGGTTCACCATTTACTCTGACCACAAGAGTCTCAGGTATATATTCTCCCAGAAGGACGTGAACCTAAGACAACGATGATGGATAGAGTTTATCTAGGACTATGATTTTGAGATAGTCATACTCCTGGGAAGGGGAACGTTGTGGAAGACATGCTCAGTAGGAAGACCGGGTTGCAACTTCTGAGTGAGGTGACAGAGCAGTTAGCCACGATGTAGATATCCTTTATGGATGATGATGGAGGATATTACCTTCAGTCGATGACTATTACTCCCCTGCTCTTTCAGAGAGTCAAGGAGGCACAACTGGTGGATGTTGACTGCGAGGCCCGACATGCTCAGTTATCCTCAAGATGGAATCCTGGTGGATTTTCGATAGGTGGGGAGCACGTCATCCTTTTCATAGAATGCACCTCAGTGCCAGTGGCATTGTGGGAGGAGGTGTTGAGGAAGTTTCATACATCTCCCTTGTAAGTACATCCTAGAGTGGTGAAGATGTACCAGGACCTCCATCATCAGTACTGGTGGCCAAGGATGAAGAAAATAGTGGTCGGGTTCATTTCACGATGCCCCACTTGTCCGTAAGTGAAGGATGAGCACCAGGTTCTAGCAGTATTGACTCAGCCACTTTAGGTACCATAATGGAAATGAGACGGTATCTATATAGACTTCTTGACAGGGTTACCATGTATGTCTAAAGGTCACAAATCTATTTGGGTGATCGTTGACTGACTTACTAAGTTATCTCACTTCCTACCCATCCAGGAGGAGGGATCAGTAGAGGGCTTGAGACACCTCTATGTCTAGGAGATAGTGTGCCTTCACAGGGTGACTTCAATAATCATCTCATATCGCGACACCCACTTTACATCCCAGTTGTGGAAGGGATTACAGGAGGTGTTTAGGACACAACTGCATTAGAGCACAGCTTTTCATCCCCAAACGGATGGTCATACAGAGCAGACCATACATACCTTAGAGGACATGCTTCATGCTTGCATCCTAGAATTTGGTAATAGTTGGGAGGACCACCTTCCAATGGTTGAGTTTTCATACAAAAATAGCTATCACTCCACCATTAGCATCACACCGTTTTAGGCCTTGTACAGGTAGCCTTACTGATCACCCATATGCTAGATAGACCCAGGGGAGTTAGCACTCATGGTTCCAGAGTTGGTATGGGCTACCACCAAGAAGGTGCAGATCATCCAGGAGTGGATGAGGACTGCATAGAGCAGGCATAAGTCTTATGCCGATAGGATATGAAGACTCTTGGAGTTCAAGGAGGAAGATCATGTGTTCTTTTGGGTCTCACCCCGATGAGGATTGCGAAGATTTGGCCAGGGTAGCAAGCTATCTCTAAGGTTCATTGGACCTTCTCAGATATTAAGCACAGTTGGCAAGGTGGTGTACCACCTAACTCTCCCCCCACAGATGCACCGTGTGCACAATGTTTTCCATGTGTCTCAGTTGAAGAGGTACGTGCATGATTCACCGCACGTCATCGACTGGGGTGAGCTGGAAATTGACAATAGGGAGACATTTGAGAAGTTCCCATTATAGATAGAGGATCCACAAGAATGGGTCCTATGTAGGTGGTTTATTTCTCTAGTGTGTACCTGATGGCAGCACGAGAATCTTCAAGAAAGCACATGGGAGTAGGAGGCTCAGATTCGTGCTCAGTACCCCCATATTTTCGTTTAGTTATGGTTTTTTCTTTTGGGGACATAAATCCCTAAGGTGGGGAGAATTTAACGTCTCATAATTTTAATGTAATTTTTTTAAAAATTGATTTTTTTTTGAGACCGCAAAATTTGACGGCACGTGATTCTGAGCTCTAGAGAGCCCAGAATGGAATTTTGAACTTTTTTTAAGGTATGTTTAATAAACATGAGAGTAGTTTTTTCTATCTTTTGAACCATTGCTTGAATCAAAAATCTAAGGGAACTTTTGAATTCAAAATGTCGGGGTTCACCTTGAAATGACTTAACTTTGGCCGGCAAGGGCCGAGCGGAAAAGTTATTTTTCAGAATTTTCAAGATAAATAATAAAATAAGTTAAAAGCATTGTTTTATTTTCTTTCTCACTTTAGAGTGGTGGACAACAACAATGCACATCAATGAGGCACATTAATGGCTCGTTAAACTCATAGCGTAACAACACTTTAATAGAGCGTAAAAGCAATTTTGTTTCATAAATGAAACAGCATAACGATGCAGCGTCGCATCATAATGGGAATGTTGTGATGTACTCCTATTTATAGTTCGACGCGCTAGGGAAATATGGATTAGAAATTTGGAAGATTATCCGGAGAACCTCTAACGGAATTTCACCCCAGTGAATAATGATGAACACCGGTGGATCTTCACCACCTTCGATTCTTTTTGAAGACCGGAGCTGGGAAGCGACGTCGGCATCTTAACCCCTTGAGGATGAACATCGCGACATCAGATGTAATAAGAGGTAGGGGTTGTTTGATTTTAAAGTTTTCCCATTCTTATTTTAAAATGATGAATGCAGATTAACCCACGAAAGGGTTAATCTGCAAACTGTGCATTCTTATGGGAGGGTGACTTCTTTGGGGTTTCTTTATCTGGGATTTAATTATCTTTGTTATTCAAATTAAAATCCTAGGACCTCCCTTGTTTTGTAAACTTTGAATGAAAATGGATCGGGCCAATGCGAACAAGGCCCAAACCCCTCCACCATGGGTTTTCTTTGTGGAAAACCTTTCGAATCGATGGCAAGGCAGTTTTGAGATCGTCGTGGTGGAGAGGACGATCCCTGGATAATGCAAGCGCATGCGGCACGAAGAACGGACCACTAGTGCGGACCTATTGGTCTGTGGAAGAATCCATCAGTGCTAGAGGTGGCACCAGAGACTGCCTGTGGTGGCCAATGGTGGCAACTGTGGGAGGGAGGTGGCGTGCCATGATGGCATGCCGGAGGAAAGGCCGCACCTAGACCGAGCCATGGCGCAGCAGGAGAAGCCGTCAGCTGAGCCGGTGGCAAGAGGCGGCAGATGCAGTCGCTCGACCGCGTCGGGGACCTGCGGACGCAGCACCAAGACACATCCTGTACAACGGGCCACAGTCACTTGAACACGGCAAAGGATGTGCCTCATGGTGACCCGTGGGGTGATGGAAATAGACGGATGCGGCTCTTGGCTGCGTCCAGTGATGTGGACTGGTCCGCCTTTTATGGATCGGGCGGGGCACGAAACGCCCAGTGGGGCATACTTGTAGCTCACCGGTTCGGTCTGGTCCCACTGCCCAGTGGGCAGGACCGTACCAGAAGGCTGGACCCACACCTAGCTGGCCGGACCTGCACTGGAGGGTTGGGTTGGGTCCAGCGAGGCCTATTGGGCCTGGACCACTGGCCAGGCCGGACCAAACTGACCTCGACTCACACCAGGTCGGGTTGAGTCCATCTTAAAGAACTGGGGTATTTGGGACCTTCGAGCTGGGTTGGTTGGGTCGGTTCGACCGGGTCCCATCGCAACCAGCCCCTTGGTTACCAAAATGCTTGTATCTTACAAACCGTACGTATTATTGATGATTATTTTGTGGCGTTGAGACCCCCTCGACGAGGCATATCTTTTGGCACACTCTATGGTTACTTTCTTGGAAGTTTAGATGCGATGAAGGGATTGAGGAGTGGTTCTCCCAAGCACAATACATACAAAACCCTGCGATTGGATGAGACCTAACGATTGCTAACTTTTGGCCTAATGGGAAGCACCTCTTTGTGACTTGGCATGCCCATAGTGGGAATCACCTCTCTCTGACTTTTAAGGCCCACGGTACATGATTAGGATGAGTACCTCAGTAGGCCATGACTAGTGGGAAGCACCTCTCTATGACTTTTCAGACCCACGGTACGCAATGGGGGAGAGGTACCTAAGTAGTCCAAGGTTAATGGGAAGAACCTCTTTGTGACTTGGTAGGCCCAATGTACTCTCTATGGGATGAGTTCTCCAGTAGTCGAGGTGTTTGACGTTTGTGACTGATGATGCTACTGTTACTACTCTAGAATATCTCTGGTGTGAGTTATCTTGTGTTTCGTACTTTACTTTGAGGAATTTTTGTATTCTCTTTCCTTTTTTGTTTTGGGGTCCCTACTGAGTATTGTATTACTCACCCCTGCACGGACTTCTCCCGCACAAGTTGTGTCTGGTGCATACGACCGACGTTATGACAGGGGTGCTCAGGGAGACGGGACTGACGGATGCTACGGCAGTGGACTTGGTGGCCTAGGACTAGGCGGGGTCCAGTAGGATTAGACAAATAGGACGTACTACTTTATCTTCCAGTAGCTTCACTATTATCCCAATCAAGTGGGGTTTTCTATGGATGGCCATCAAATTTTCCTTTCTGTACTTGCTGTTTTCAGTTCTTGTTGGGTTTGTATTCTGGCCCACTTACTTTCAGTTGTACTTGCACTCATCTTGTTTCAGTGGTATTTGTTTCCCCTTTTCAGTGTGTTGGGATGTGGTTGGGTGCGTGTGTGTATACAGGTACTCAGGAAAATGCCTCCCTCTTGCAGCTTGATGCCTTTGGTGCTAGTTTCCAGCCCTTGGCCTTCGGGAGGTGGGCTTGGGGTAGTCACGGTACGGGCCCCGGGGTACGGGTCATGATAGAAACACCCTGATACATTATAATATTTTCATATATAAATAAATTTAATTTTTTTGCTTGCTTTTTTTATGCAACACTATTCCAATCTTACACTACCCACAATAATGAGTTCGCTTGCGTTACAGGCAAGACCCAATTTTATCGAACAACAATATATTAATAAAATATTATTAGCAGTTTTGAATAGTATTAAACAAATTTTGAATTTTATATATTCCATATAAATTTAACAATCATTATATTTATTTTCTATACATGATATAGGAACAAATTCAATTTTTTGAATAAAAGAAGTATTTTTCAAAAAATGCAGTTTTGTCACCTTTTGATGGCACACCCATTTTAAATAAATTTTTTGACACTTTAATATATTCTATTTAATAAAATAAATTTTTTATTTTTAATTGGTGTGTGAAAATTTACTTTTGAAGGATTTTTTATATTTTTCTAATAAGTTTTAAATTTTGATGAATAGTAAAAATATACTAAATTTTAATTAAAAACAACTTTTTTCCTTGAAATGATTTATGTGGAAAATTATATTATTTAATGGTTTTAAAGTATAAATAGAATATATTTGTATCATTTAATATAATTTTTTTAATTAGCATTAATTTTACCATGAATTTTGATATAAAGACATTTCATTCTTTTGCAATGTTTCAACTTTTAAAAAACCTGTTTTTGATTCAAAAAATGGGATTAATTTTTAAATTAATTACTATGAATTTTGTGTCTTTAATTTTGAAAAATTGATTCCATATTTGGAATCAATGGGTCCAAATTATTTAAATAGGTTCATTTTATTTTTGGGCATTGTGAATAGTAACTTTAGTAATTATTTTTATTACCACGGGTAAAGGTAAATCAAGTAATTAATGGTAAAAATAATAATATAAAATTACTTTAACACCTATAAAAATCCTATTTGATGACTAAATTATACCCTTATCATATATGGTTTGAAATTTAATAACTTAATGGCCACTTTCCTGTGAAAATGACATGAATATAATAAAAATCAATGAATGTGACAAAATGTCACACTCTCATTTTGTACAAGTATATTAATTTTAATATATGGATAACTAGAAGATAACATCAATTATAAGTACTATATTTAAATCTAAAATATCTTCACACATTATATAAATTTATCTATAATTTTTAGAGATTAAATAATTACCAATAATGATGACACAATAGTGACGCAGAAATTATTTTATTAGTAAAATATCAAATAAATGATTTTAAAATATTAAAATAAATTTAATTTTACAAAATTGAGGTGATCCAAGAATTTTCTAGTTTAATATGATATGTTAGGGGTATTTTAAATGAATTTTTTTTAATTTATCTTGTTGTATGTATTTTATTAAAGTCAAAGTTATCAATAGTGTCAAAATTGACACTTATGATATTTTATGAAAATAATATTTCATTAAATTATTTAAAAATCATAAAAAATATTAAATAAGTACAAGGGGAAGATATGTGGTCTAAAATATCATAAATTTGACATTTATGGTAGAATTGACACTTGATGAGTAAAAATTACAGCCATTTAGTAAAGAAACAATTATTTACCATGGTTAAAATTAAAATGGGTTAATTAAGGGTTAATCAAAATGATAAGGATTAAAATAACAAAAACACTTGTATAAAATATATTGGTTGGTATTATTACAACCTTATTTCATCTTATATTATAAATACATGACTTTTTGAGGTATTTTAAAATATATTGAATTTATTATAAATTAATCCTTTGAGAAATTCTAAAAGTGCCCCTTGCCTTCATTATAAAAGGACACCTCCTCCCTCATTTTCTCACACCACATTGAGACATCTATCTCGACCAAACCCTACCCAAGTAATATCCAAACTTACCTCCACTCATCATAGAATCCTCTATTAGGGAATAAATCCTCCCAATGAATCCTTTTGGTATAAACAAAAAATAATTTACCCAATTAAGAGGTAACACCTTCTCTCATGCTTTTTAGTTTCATTTCCATTATCAACTCCCTATAATATTCTTATTATATGATTACATAAAAACACAATTATCATAAATATACTATGATGTTTTTATGCTAGGTTTTTAACCTACACTTACACACACCTCCATTTAATGGGTAACGAACATAATGTTTCTGTGTACAGTGAACTACTGCCTCACGAAACGATGATTGTTCAATTTTACCCTAACACCTCTCATAGTGACCATTATGATAGAAAATATCTTTATATATGATATATATGTTATTTATAATGTCTTTATTATTATTTAATTTTTATTTAAAACATACCTTTATGCTTTCCAAGTTGTGTAAATATGATAATTTCATTTGAGGAAGTGTGGACTACCGCCCCCTCAAAGTGATATGACTCACTCATGCTATGCATGGAACATATAAAAGATGGTTTTATTAAATATATGAGACATATATGAAATTAATATAATAATATAATTATAATATACATGTATATAATTAAATTATTATACAATAAAGAAATGAAAGTAGCATTCATGCGTACGTACGACCTACCGTCTCTATGAACGATTCATTTCATTTCGTATCTCTAAGTATTGTGGATTATTATAAATACATATATACTGGATATATATATATATATATATATATAATATTTAAATCATGTTTTCCATTATTTATATGATGAAACCATGATCTAATTAATGGTAACAACAAATAATAAGTCAAAAGTTACTCGAGAAACTAAGTGATTAACACCCAAAATAGTGAAAATAATGAAATATTACTAACAAATGAGTAATAAGATATTATAATAGGATCATATATGATATCATAAATATGGATATTTTTACGGTATAATTTAATAACATTCTTTAACCATTATACAGGAGTTTAACATGCCCTCGACTAAAGGAAAATACATGGTAAGGGTTAAATTTGCAATCTTATTATCTTCCAAGATTATTTATGCGTAAGTAGTTACTGGGAGATATTTATCATCCATGTCCATGTTTCTTAAAAATATTTTCAGAATAAATCTTCTTAATTTTTTGTATAAGGGAATTTTTAACTAAAATATCATTTTAAATGTTTTAATGATTTATTCTTCTAAATCATTCTCATTAATGTCCATGTTTTCAAAATGGTTTTAAGGATTTATTTATATAGACATGAATGTTTTAAAATATTAAATCCTTTAAAAAGTTTCAAAGTTGTCTGAGACACTTTGATTCAAAAATATATTTTTAAATTTATTTTATAAGTGCACAACTTTTTAATAAATGATTTCAAAGAAAAAATGGATATTTCTATCAAAGAGTTTTAATGGTTTTATTAGATTATTTTAATCTATGTCAACATACTTTATTAGATTTTATGTTTAGTTGAGGTTGATTTATTATGATTAAATCATCAATATTTTATTTAAGGTTTTATGATATATTATACTATGGATATTCTATTTTAATACCATTCTTGGTTTATAGTTAAAGTATTAACATTTCGTATGCTAGTTTTAATAAGAATATTTATGTTATGTCTCACCCTTTTCATATGAGGGATATATTGGACTTAGTAAGTGATGGATGGGGCCCTATATATCCCCTCGATGCATCAGTGGGTCTCATTAAACAAACTAGATGTGTACTTTTCTAAGGCCTTTCCCATTTATTTTCAGATATGGATTTGTTCGAGGCCTTAATCATTTAATTTTAGATGTCTTGGTTGAGGCCTTGACAGTATGTTTTAGATGTCCGACATTATGCATTTTCTCAATATGAAATTAGTTATTAATATTACATGTGATTATTCGACTAGTATAATATCTCTGTAAATTTTTAAATGGAATTATTTTATTTATTATTGCCATATTATGTTCAATTTTATGTTTAAAAGGCTTGTGTTTCGGTTTTATACTTTCTTTAAAGTTTATGGTTATTTAAGATAACTTATGCTATATTGTTTAACCTTACTAATCATCTAAGATCACCCCTTTAATATATTTTATTTTTCACAGGATTCCAAGAAGTGTTTTATGATTGATTTGTAGGGTTAAGCTAGAAGAATAATGGTGTTCTCAAATAATAGACTATGTTGCATATTATGTTTTGAATTGAAATGAATGGTTCATATATGAAAGATTTCTAAAATGATAATTCCTTTAGGACTTGATTCCTTATAATCATGCCAATGTATTAAAATAATGCAGTGTCTCTAGGCTTCTAAGGCCAGGGTGTTACATACACCCTAAGGGTAAGGTGTGCGGTGGTGTAACTTTTTAGGGGTGGTTCGGTGAACATGGTTTGGGTTATGATCTCGATAATCTTGAACTTATCCCATATATGGTTTTTATCATGTTTCAATTGTTGAATATCATCTTGGTATTTTTTAAGGGAAAAAACAAGTGATTTTGTCTCCCTCAGAAGCTTTGATAAATGGTCTTCATAGGTTATGATCATATTGGTCAAGTCCATCACTTCTTACTTCAATGTCAATTTGGCCTTATCATAAACCTTAATATATAATAATCTTAATGGTAACCATATAATGACTATAATATCAAAGGTTATAGTTATTAATATTCTTTTAATCCCAATATAAAAATTATGGTTATAGTTTATAATGGTCCAAAATAAAAAAATGAAATATAGTGTATGTTTTTTATAACTACATTACTCAAAAAAGGAATTTATTCATTCACAAGGGAATTTCTTTTATAAAATTTTGGATTGATATTCATATACACTAAACTGGGTACCAACTAAATCATCATATGGAATTCTATATGATTAATGGTATGAAAGGAAACCTATTTTGTCACACATACATATATGGTGATATGAGGTGTTTTTCAAGACTATACCTAGTGAAAAATTAGTATCTCAGAGCACTGAGTTCAAATTTATAGGTTATCCTAAAGAGACTAAAGGATATTATCTATATAACCCTTCAAATAGAAAATTGATTATGGCTTGAATTTATATATTTCAATAAAAGGAATAAATTTTCAATGGAAATAGTGGGATTAAAATCTACTTCGATGAAGTTGATGCTTAGGATACACAAGAGTTGGTATGGTAACAAAATCCACATGTGATAGTGGGATATGAAGATGTTCCCAATACATAAGTATTTTTTATATCTACTAGAGAAGTTATAGAACTAGATAGGTATGGTTTTCTTATCACCGAGTCTGGTGACACATTACACATTGAGGATAATGAACCTATAACCTATAAGGAAGTAGTGTATGGAAAGGATACTACTAAATGGTAAAAAGCCATGATTTCTAATATGTAGTCCATGTATCAAAATCAATTTTTGTATTTTTGTATATCTTCCAACTAATGTAAAGACTATAGGGTGTAAATGGGTGTTCAATAGAAATTTGGACATGGATGGTTAGTAAGTACTTATAAAGAACAACTCATTACAAAGGGTTTTAGGCAATGTCAAGGCATTTAATATGAAAAAACCTTATCATTGGTGGTGATATTGAAGTCCATATGAATATTACTTATAATATTATCCTTAAATGATTACAAAATTTAGGAAATAGATTTTGAAACTACTTTTCTAAATGGGAAGTTAGTTGAAGACACCTATATGACACAACCCAAAGGCTTTATTATGTCAAATAATTACAATAAAGTATGAAATTTGTATATCATTTATGGATTTAAGAAGTTATATTATCATGGAATGTTTATTTAGATAAGGTCATAATAGAATTTAGTTTCATTAAGAATGAAAGGTATCCATGGGTCTATAAGAAGGTTAGTGGGAATTCCATTGTTTTCCTAGTTTTATATGTTGATGAAATATTAATCATGGGAAACAAAGTGAAAGTCTTGAAATCAGTGAAGACTTAGTTAAATGAATTTTTATACATGAAATACTTAGTTTAAGAATCATATCTATGGTGATAGATCTTAAATTCCACTAGGTCTAAGTCAGTGTACATACATTTACAAGGCACTCAAAATGTATAATATAGAACAATAAAAGATAGGATTATTTACAATGCCTCATGGTATTAATTTTTATAAGAAAATTTGCACACATACATGGGAATATATTGAATTAATGGTTATAATCCCTTATGCTTTGGTAGTGTGATTTATCATGTTTGTCATTTTATGTACTCGGTTAGATGTTTCCTTTTCTTTAATCAAGGTAAGAAGATATTAAGATAATCTTAGAGAGATACATTGGAAAACTGTGAAAAATATCCTAAAGTAATTGAGGAATACAAAGGATATGTTCCTAGTGTATAGAGGAGATAATGAAATAATAGTGATGGGATATACTGATGCTAGTTTCTAAATAGGTCATGATGATGGTTCCCATCTATAATGAGAACCTCAAGATGATATAGAAGTAATCTTAAATATATTTATTATGGTATAGATACATTATACTAATGGAACACAGATGATGTATGACTATCAAGTGTTGGGGGATCATAATAATGAGACTTATTCTTATAAAGTTTTTACTTATTGATCTCAAGTAGATGAGAACATTAAGACTGACCCACCAATAGAAACATCACATGTTTTAGGTGTCATTGGTTGTTCCTATCTACAACCACGTGTATTGGTATCTTGACTTGAGATCATTATCAACGTGTACAATTTGATCATTTACTTTTATTCATGGAAAATCCATGACATTTAAATCATGGTGAGGTAGAATGTATTGGGTGCACCATTGGTGGTATGAAATTAATTGAATGATCAAGAGAGAATTTTCCACTTCCAAGTATAGGAAGAGACTTCTCTGGACATGATCACTAGAATGGAAGTAACTTCACTAAATTAATATCCATGATATAAGAATGCAAGTTTTTTTAGTAAGGTAATGAATTAAATAAATCATCAGAGGATGATGACACAAATTGTGCATTCTTCTTTATGAGATATCATGAGATAAAGAGACTATATTACACTGAACATGTTCATTGAAGGTTTTCGTAGCTATGACATTCATTATCTTCTTATGGTCCTTAATGGGTTGCTAGACTCTTATCTTTATTTTTTATCTACAAACACTTCTATCAAGATAAGTTATTAGAGGTTCATACAATAAGTGTATCCATAAGTTCCACTAATTTGGATGAATAAGAGTTTATGGCTTTGTGGGTCCCACATGTGAGGGTCAATGAACATCCAAGTATAAATAATCAAATATAAAATAATTATATTATATTATTGAAGTTTAAAATGAGAATTATTTAATTTACTTATTAATTTATTGATGGGTTATTTTATTATAAAAGTGAGTATGATAAAATATAATTTTTTAAACGAACATAACACATTCAAGTTTTTGTTAAATTATCAGGGGAGCTTATGGCTGAGTAAATGGTTTTATTTTTTCATGTTACCTGTTAATAATTCTACAATATATTTATAAAAAAATTATGATGTTTATAACCAATTAATTAGGTCATAATTGTGGATTTTGGACGTTTTTAAAGGTAAAGTTTCCATAGGGGATTAAACACGATTTATAGAAACTTAATCCCTAATATATGAATGTATTTCGTCCCAAAAATTGATTGATTATTATATTAAACGAATTTTTTTTCTCTCCCGTCATCTCTTCCAGTTTTATAGAGATAAATTTAAGGAATAAAAAGTCTTGATTGATTTCCCCTCATGAATCGATCACCAATTCTTCACTCAGTCAAAGGGATTTCATAAAGCATGTAGATTTTCCATGCTATTGATGACCTTACTTTTTATTTGTGTTGTATTTTTTATAAATAATTCATTAAGATATGAACCACTTAGTGTTAATATGAATTGGAAAATAATAATATATTGGAATTATAATAGATATCCCAAACATGTTGTTTATGATGCGATCCATCCATGAGGAGTTCAAAGGTCACATATTATATTTTGGATGAAGTACATTTTAAGTATGATGATTAATTAACTAATATACATGTTTAAAGAACATATTCTAATGTGTTGAACATTTTTTACCACAATATAATAATGTGTAAGACCATGAAAATATTTATTTGCCTGAAATAATGTTTTTTATAATAGACCATGAGAAGAAGACCGTGAAAAATATTTATTTTCATGAAGGGATTATGTTGAAGAATACATTTGATGATGAGAATTACTTTGGTGTTCATAATTAGTTTTTTTATAAGTATATGAATTATACTTATTAAAAAAACTTGTCCAACCATGACTTCCCTTCAAGGCCATCTCAATCCCACGCTTGTGGGAGCTGTGGCTTAACCATGTGGTAGAGCCAACCTATATGGATAGGCATGTTGGTAGTAGTCCTGTGCATAGGAAGGAAGTAGACATGCATATTGCCCATATGAATTATTCATGGGGAATTCATGGTTTATGTAAAAGGTTCACATGTGATCTTGGTTGGACCACGCAATGGTGTGGCATGGCCTGATGATGAGAGAGTGTGTAAAGGTGTTTTGGGTGTCAACCCCGATGTTGTCTTGGATGTTTGGTGGCATGGGTAAGTTTATTAGGTCATGGATGAATGAATGGAATATAACTATAGGATAACAGAACATGGTTTTCTATTATTACATTAATAAAGATGTGTATATAATATATATTTCTCGATATGATCAATCTCCATCATCCATTACACACAGTCGATCATCTTCAAACTTCAGTTTACCCTTATTCCCATCCTTCTCTTATATAGTTAGGATAGACCTGTACGTGAGTGAGTGAGTGATAACTGAATTCTAGTTTCCAATTATCATGCTAAGCTCAATTTTATGATGCAATGATGAGATAAAAATGAATCAAATAATCATGTAGGTTTCTATTATTTTCATACGATCAAGAGTTTGAAAAAAAAATATTGTTATTGTCATGCACGAAATGAAGTTGTAGAATTCCATTTGATTATCTGAGAGATATTTATGCATTATGTATGTGATATAATCACATTAACATGAGTTCAAACTCACAAAGGTTGAATCCAATTTTTTGAAGACTTCATGATCCTTAGTTTCAAGTGATATCAAAAAAAGAAGAAGGAAACCATTGTTTGAAAAATGTCAAGATATCCGAGCATTTAAAATATTTCATTCAAAGGATTCAAAAAAAATTTGAGATCTTATAGAGTTTTAAATTTAGTCTTGACACAACATAAAATAAGGATCAAAGGTGGTGAAACATAAGAGATATGGTATAGAAACCTCATAAATAAATACTAAGTCTCCTAGCTGATAGAAAGCTACTACCATTCATATATTTTGAGATCTCTCATTTTTAAAGAGAAATAAAGCTTATTCGCACTTCATTTACATGGAAATAAGACCTACCATGTGCTTTATTCACGTGAAAGTGAGATATTATGTGATCCTCCTATGTAGATAATAATTAATGGAACATGATTTTGTGTACAATGTTATGTAAAGATCATCATTTTTTCTGTGAAGACAAACTAGTTTGCACAAAGGTAAAGAGAGATCATGTGTAGTAATTCTTTCTTTTTTAAAGAAGAACCATTTACTCACAATGTTATATGAAGCCTATAATTTCTTCATATCCTTTCCTTTTCAAATAAACCACAAGGGTTACATGAATATGAGAGTATTTTCTCAATGTATTTACACTATTAAATAGACAATGTTATATAAATGTTTCATGAATCCATCTAGGGTTGCACGAAGACACTAATATACCATATAATCTATTACATGAAGAGGAAATCAGTCTTTCATATTAACCGTTATACAAATTAAGATAACTAAGGGTGGATATTAACACTTATGTGAATAATATTATAAAATTTTAACTCACATAAACCCATGAATTATATGTGAACTAGCCTAAAAATAAATTTATAAAGTACACAAGGAAGATCCATGGAACATTCAATATTGATAATATATTAAAATTGTGTGAAAAAAGTTACATTGAGCATGTTCAAGGTTAATCTTGGATAAAAATGTATTAAACATGTAGTGTGATTCAGTTGCATAAATATTTGGAAAACCAAAAGAATAGAGGAGAACCGATACAATTACAATTGTCGATATGTTATATTGAGGAAGTCTAAGATTTCAATCAATATTAATATTCATATAATTAAAACTGAAGAAGAGAAAGATATTTTCTAGTTATCGATTTATTATTATTTAGGATAAAATATCTGATTCATCCCATTGATTTTTGAATTTGAAGCAGACCATCAAATTACTGCTATCATAGGAAGTTGATAAGTATTTATTAGTTTCTATTAAAGAATACTTGAAATACACTATTTATCACTTTAGAAGGTATAGGATGACATCATATAATCTTGTACTTCAAAGATAAATCTTGCATTTTTCTTGGTCGATGTTGGGGAGCATGTTCATGGTCATACACTTTTATGTTATTTTCATGATAATAAAAGAAAAGTTGTGTGCGATTTGGATAATATCCACCATACACTAGGGAAATATTTATCCATATTAGAGACGAACCTCATTAATAAATCCTATTATTTTTTGTGATTTTTTGTATTTTAATTATTTATAAATAAATATGAAAAGGAAAATAAAACCATTCACTAAACAAGTGACATAGGTATGAAAGGGAATAAATGTTTTAATTAATAAAAAATCATCCCACACTAATTCACCCCCTGGTATGGTCATCCCAAAGTGATCCTAACAATTGGTATCAGAGTGACAGGTCACACCTATGATTGGATTATCTTCTTGAATATTTTATTTCACTTCTCAATTAAGAATTGAGTGAAATCTTAAAAGATTTGTATCTACTAAAAATCATAATTTTATCTCAAATAAGACTTTGAATAAAAAAAAGAAATATATAATTGAGAAAGATGAAAAAGAAATCCCTCTTGTGCAAAGAGAAAAATGAATCAGTTTCCCCATGTTGTAATTATAAGAGAGACAATTCTAACATGAAGTCATAATATTTGGTAGTATTGTCTATAACTAAAGAGAAAGACAACATTTCTACCTCATGTAGTTATTCATCCCTACATGAGGAGTCAAAATATCTCTTATCAAAACTATCCTCAAGAAGATCCAAGAATTAGTGGGAGTGATCACATGTCATAAAAATGAAATATTGAATCAGTTGCTACTTTGAATGATATATTGCACAATTATCCTAAGTAAGTATTCACTTTTATCTATGGATCATTAAAAGAAATGAAGGAAAATATCACTGAGATTGAATAAAATATAGTGAACTTAGAGAAATAATTTGAATAAATAATGCAATCCAATATTAATATATCTAAGAAAAATAGATCTAAACAAGCCAAGAATGTTAAAATTGAAGGTAGTTACTCCATATTTGAAGATTATTGGTTAAATAAAATTCATGGAAAAGAGGATTACACCTATAAATTTGAATAAAATATTTAATCATTAGAATAAAAATAAAAGGCTATCATTAATGTTAAGAATGCTCAATTTGAAATCAAAGAAAATAAGATACAAGAGCTTGAAACTTTGATACATGAGAAGAATAAAATTCATGATAATGAAATTGAAAATATCAATAAAGAATATTAATACAAATTCAATTTAGTGTAGGATGATAAATTCATCCTAAATATTAAATTTCTTAAACCTGGAATAGAATGAAGATGTTCAAGTTGAGTCTTCACAACAAGCTGAAAAATGAGTTGTTACTATAGGATCTAAAACCACATAAACTTATAAGGAGTAATTTTAAACCAAAATACATCTATCTAGTGTAAATAATATATTTAAATCATTCAATGTTCAATCCCAAATATTCTCAAACAAGAAGGTACCATCCACCTCTAGAAATAATATATGTGCTAACACTGGTCTCATGAAAATTACAGGTTCAAAATCAAAACCTTTTCAAAAGTTGATAAATAAAGGTAATGAAGTTATTAACACTATATATATATTTAATAAGGATAATAGTAGAAATAATTGTTCCCCAAAATAATCCCAATTGAAAAATGAGATGAAATAGAAACAGAAATCATGCCAATCTATCCAGACTGTTATTTCAAAGAAACGATCAATATTTTTTATCTATTGTTGTGTTGTGAAATATTTGGGCACAATGCATCTAATTGTTGGTATAATATGATAGTATATAAATATTAAAGTATGTATGCATTAAGGGTGATCAAAAAAGTAATGAAGTAAAATCCATATAAGAAAAATTAAGAATATAAATGTTACAAATAGATTTAAAAGTTTGAAGAATCTATATGGGATTTTCAATGTATGTGGTCATAGTGAAGTGCTATGAAAGTATAAATCATTCAATTATATCACTAAAACAATTCATAATAAAATAACATGGAGGATAACGACTGGGGATGATCCTATATTGAGAAATAATCAAGATAAAAGATTTACAAATAACATTCCCAAGAAGTTCATAAAGAAGACTATTGGAAGGTCAACCTTGGGTAACAAACCCAAGAGTTTCAAAAGGGGGTGTTACACCAAAGAGAATAAGTTTTTTATTTTTTTTAATAAGTGTTCACACCCTAGATCTCTATAATAAGACCATGTATATCAAAATTAATGGAAGCAATCTTATAAAATAAAAGGGAATACCATTCTAAGAATAAAAAAATAGACTGAAGTAGTAAAAACACACATGGGAATCCATGTGGATCTACAAATCATGTTTTATATATTCCAAATGATATATTAGTAATTTGTTCAGTTGATTTAGAAATAAAAATAAAATTTTAATAAGAAAATATTAAAGAATATGATAAAAGAAAACAAAAGACTTTTCATGAAGAAATCAAATTTCATAAGTGGTTGTCAAAAAATGATGACCATAAAATTTCAGAAGTTTTGTGTGGAAGGTGAAAATGGATAGAAATATCTTTGATTATTAATTTTTCTTTGAAGAAAGTGTTTCTTTGGTTAAATAACCAAATCATTATTAAAATTAAATGTCAATATTACATGAGCTTAAAAGATGGAGTTAGATTACAATCTTTCACATGAAGGGGGAGTAATTCATCGGGGAGATCCTCCATCCAAGTAATGACTTGACTTACACCTTTATTTTCAAGACCATATGTAATTTAATTCACTTCACAATAGTTATGAGTGTTAATATGATTGATATCTTGTAGTTAATGAAGGAACTATATCCATTGAGTAGTGATCGACCAGGCCAGATGAACCACCCCATTCCAAAGTTCTTGGAAAATGGTAGTCAAGTCACTCTCAATCAATATATTGTTCTAACCTTGGTGTTTGTAATAGGAGATAGCATGAATGAAACTCATCATTTCAGCTTCCAAAGAAGAGGTGGTACCACATCCTCCAATAATACACATGAGGATTTGACCAAGATGGTTCCTGAAGATGGCCCCATATCCCACAGGTCCCAGATTACCTTTGGAAGTGTCGTCAACATTAACTTTGATCCAACCAGAAGGTGGAGGTTTTCAAAAAACTTCAAACATGAACCTCAGTTGGTGAAAAATTCCATCAACCTGAAGTCTTATCAGAATCATGAAATCCTTCAATGTGTTGTTGCAGTTCCCCTTCTGAATCAGGGTAGCTTCACAAATAGCAATGAGAATCCGAATCTGACCTACATTAATGTTAAGTGATCAATTATTGTGAAAAATTGCATTTCTATCATACCAGATCACATGAAAAGGCTCAGCGATGACAACATGGAAAATATTTTTGATTTTTTAAGAGTTATCCATATCCACACAATGCTTTAGCTGAGCATTTAAAGAGTCAAGAATCATTCATCTGCAATCAAAGATGTAAAAAATATAATTCCAAAGGGCAGTGGAGGTGGAACATGAAAAAAATAAGTGATTGGTATCCTCTTTATGTTGATTACAAAGATTAAATTTGGAAAAAATGTGAATCCCAAAAGATTGTAAATACGCATTAGTTGGGATCCTGTTGTAGGAGACATGCTAAATAAGAGTAAGTTGTGAAGGTTTTATCCAAGGATTGTCAAAAATATTGATCCAACTAAGGTCATTTCCATTTTCATGGAAGTGATGATTGTAAAAATTATTTGAATCTAGAATTCCATTATGATAAGGCTCCCATACAAGAAAATCATCCATTTTTTAGAAAGTATAGTTGGAAATCACATGAATGGAATTCGCAGGGAGACTATCAAGTTGTGAATTAATGACATCTCGAATAGTCATATTGGTATTTTTAGGGGTTTGATCCGGGATTAGAGTAGATTGAGGGGAACCAATCTATTTTTCTAACTAGAATCTCATGGAGTATTCCCTATAGACCATCTATCTATAATTGGTCATAAGGTTGGAATAAGTTTTTTTAATGGAAGGCCAGATAGAGGAGTTTAGAAAATTCATGTTGCCATTTTTCATTTTATCAAGGAACCTATTTTTGATGAAGGTAATAGCAGGATCATCATTGTGAATCAGGTTCCAAGTAATTCTAGCTTTAAGTGATTCATTAAAGAGGATCAAAATTTTAATTCCAAGACCCCCCTTGTCAAGAGGTTTACAACAAGTTAACTAAGGAACAGTCACAGGCATCCTTTCCAAAGTACTACCAGAACAAACAAAAATTTTAATGTAAATATTCATTTTTTAGAAGATCAACAAAACATTTATAAACCATCATGGAGTATACCATTTTGGAAACAATAACCAACTTCACATGGTAGATTCTCCCCACTATAGAGAGAGTCTTCCCCTTCCAAGAGGAGAGTTGATTAACGATTTGATCTAAAATGTTAGTGAAATAGATTGATTTGGGATTTCCCCAAAATATGGGGAATCCAAGATATGTGAAAGGAAATGATCCTTCCTTAATACCTAAATCATTGATAATATTGTTTTTTCTATTAGTTGGAATGTTTCTTTCAAAGAAAACTAAGGATTTGTTCCAGCTGATGACCTGACCTGACCTGAGACCTCTTCATAGAGAGAAAGAGTAGTTTTTTGAGTTATGATGTTTCTTTTTTCTCCTTGTAAGAAAATAATAATATCATCCGTATATAAAATATGTGTAGGGATATTGACATTCGTTATAGTATGTATTGGTGTAAGTTTATTTTGATCCACCAGGCGAGTGAGTATGCGAATTAAATAATCCTTAATAATAGAAAAATTATGGAAGAGAGGGGGCCACCCTATCTGAAACCATTAGTGAATTTGAAATAGCCTATGGGAGATCCATTTATTAAGATAGAAATGGAGGGTGAGTAGAGAAAAGTTATAATTTTAGTTATGAAGGAGTTATTGAAGCCAAAACCTTGAAGAACTTTAAATATAAAGTTCCAGTCCATGGTATCTAAAGATTTCCTAATGTCAAGTTTAATGGATATATTACCACCTATTTTTTGTTTAAGGTTTTAGTAGATTCTGAGGCAAGACAAATGTAGTCCTGGATGGATCTTCCCTTGACAAAACCGAATTGATTCAAGAGATTATATTTTCAGTAATATCAGAAAGTCTGTTGGCAAGCAATTTGGTAATGATTTTATAAAGGGTATTGATAAGGGATATGGCCTGAAAAAGGTGAATATCAGAGGCATTTTCAACTTTGGGAATCAAAGTGAGGAATTTTACATTTAAACCATGTGGCAGAAAAACACTAGAAAAGAAAGATTTCACTAGTTTGCAGACATTAGGTTGCATGACATCCCAATATTCCTGGAAGAAGCCATTATTAAAACCATCAAGCTCTAGGGAACTATCAGGATTCAAGGAGAAGATAGTGTATTTAATTTCATGATTAATAAGAATGGTTAATATATAAGTGTTATCTTCGCCAATGAACATTGTCGGAATAATGTCATGAAGGAGATCCTTGTTGATGCTAGTTCCATTAAATAAGGATTCAAAATAAGAAAAAACATGGTTAGCAATGTCCTCATACTTATCCAGAATATTCTCTCCATCTTTGAGAGAGGTTAAAGGTATACAGGCTTTTCTAACTCTGTGAAGAGAATTGTGAAATTTAGTATTTCTATCACCATTATTTATCCATTTGATTTTGAAGGTGTGTTTACACATGTTATCCTTAAAGGTAAGGAGAGAGTTGAGTTTTCCCAAGATGTTAATCTCATGGGTCTGATCAGAAGTAAAGTCCGAGTTGGTGTTGTTATTTTGGAGTTGGTGAAGGTCATTCTTAAGAAGCAAGATGTCATTGTCAATTTTTTTATATTTTACGCTGCACCAACTTTTAAACTTTTTTTGAGAAGTTTGAGTTTGAGAGTACAATAAAAAGTGTCATTGGAGTGATTCATAGAGGACCAAAATATTTAAATAATATTACAACATTCCAAGTCCAAGGACTAGGCTTTATTTAATCTAAAGTGGAGAGGGAGTTGTTGAGTCAATAAGGATATCTTATGACTTCTCAATTCCTTATGGTTTTATGTTTTGAAAATCACAAACATTTTTTCTTAAGTTCTGAATATTTTTTAAGTTCTGTATTTTTTTTAAGATCCGGAATTGTCATTTCATTATGCTTATAGATATATCATTACATTTTTCCATTATTTTATACTTACAGATCTGTCATTACGATTTTTGATTCAGTTTTTATGATTCTGATTCCGGTGTATATGTGTTTCAGTTTTTATGATTCCAAATATGGTGTATATGTGATTCAGTTTTTATGATTCCGATTCTGGTGTATATGTGATTAAGTTTTTGTGATTCTGATTCTGGTGTATATGTGATTCAGTTTTTATGATTCTGAATCTCGTGTATATGTGATTCATTTTTTATGATTCCAATTCCGATGTATATGTGATTCAGTTTTTTATGATTCTGATTCCGGTGTATAAGTGATTCTAATTTTATGATCCTGATTCTAGAACAAATGAGATACTTGTTTCACAATCCGATTTACTTTTCCTTATGATTCTATTTTATTGATAATTTTATTCTTAAGAATCCATTTTCTTGATTTCTTAAGATAATGTTTTCTTGATAATGTTAGAGTTGTTTAAATGTATCATTCTGATGATATCGGATTCTAAGTTTTCTTATACTTAACTTTTATGTTTAACTTAACATTATTTTTGTTACTTGATACAAATTCATACAATATGCTATAAACTAACCATTTTATGTTTGACACGTGTCCAGGTCCCTCTGAAATTTAAAGAAAATATGACCGTTGGAGTGGAGTCGACCGTTGGGAAATTTTTCCTATAAATACAAGCCCATTTGAACAAGAAAATGACTTCAACTTCGATAACTGGCTTTGACGGAATAAAGCTGTGAAGTGATTTCTAGAGAGAGAGAGGCTCTTACAAATCTCATTGCTTCATTCGGATTTCATGAACAACTTGTTTAGGTGTGAACAACTTGTTCAGACTTTCTTTATGTAGACTCTAATCATGCTGGTCGTGGGCTTCCGGGATTGGAAGATAGAGGTTCTGATTTCCTTCTAAATCGAGGGATTGTGGGGATAGCAAGATAGATACCGATCTTCGGATTGAGGGATTACCTTGGTTTGGGTAAGACAGACGTTCTTGAAAGTATAAATCAAGGAACCTTTATCCAAGGTTGTTGGATAACCTTCTCTTTGGGTTAAAAGAATCTTATTGTTACTTATTTACTATTACAAGTTGTTTTAATTCTATTTTTGTATGTTAACTTTGTTAAAGTTAGAAATTATAACCTTTTTATACTTTTTAATTCCATTACTCTGATTTTATTACATATTCTATATGCTTTAAGGTAGAATATTTCTTTTAAGAAAATATAAAAGGTTTCTTTAAGAGGTCTTGTGAATGTTCGTTTAACCTTGTTAAACTTAACTTTAAAGGTTCCAAAGGAATTTTTAAAGTATACAATTCACCCCCCCCCCCTCTTGTATTTGAGCATCTCTTTTTTACATATTTGATCCTACAATTGATATCATAGGAGTTCTTTGAAATACTTATATCCACATATATGTTTTCTTCATCAAGTTTTCCTTTTCTTAAGTTCTTCATATTTGTTTTTTAAATTTTTACTACTAATAAGTTTTGTGGAAAGAAATATCTTTTTAGTATGGCAGGCATTCATGTTGGATATTTAGATAATCTCAATCCTACTAGACCACTGATCTCTGATGGAAATGACTATGAGTACTGGAGAGATAGAATGAAGACCTTTGTGATAAACACAGGTGTATACAACTACATTATGTTAACTAGAGATTATAAGTTTCCTGATAAGGAACTTAGAACTTTTACTAATTCAAAAAAGGTGGAATATCAGCTGAACTTTAAGGTACTTAATACTTTGATTTGTTCCATGACTAGAAATATTTATAGCCAGATTTCATCTTGTGAAGTTTCAAATAGTATTTGGAAGAATCTTGAAGTAACTCACTTTGGAACTTCCAAAGTTATTGAAACTAGAAGAGCTATGCTCAGGGCTATGTATCATGGTTTTTTCTTCCCTTATGGAGAACCCTTATGTAAGGTACAACAAATATTTATGACTATCATCAATAGATTAGAATCCATAGGTGAGAAAGGTTTAGATGATGAAGCTCTTGTAGACAAGATTATTGACATCATGCCTAACAAATGGGAATCCAATAGGACTACTATAGATGATAATAGGAAAGTTACTCAGATTTCTCTTGATGAACTATTTGGAACTCTTCTTCAACATGAAACCAGAATGAAGAGAGATGATGATAATATTAGAAAGAAGAATGGAAATGGATGTGTTTCTTTCACAACTACTTCAATTCATATGAAAACCAAGACTCCTGAGAGAACTATAAGATCAAAATCTAAGAAGGTCGGTATTCAATCTGAATCTAGTGAAAGTGAAGCTTCAGAAAATGAATTAGCAAATCTTTCTTAGAGGATTAACAAGATTGTTAGACAGAAGAACTTTCAATGTAGATACAAGAAGAAAGATGGAAAAGATAACAAAGATGGAGAAGTGACATGCTATGAATGTAGAAGAACCGGTCATATCAGACCTGATTGTACCTTTCTTAAAAGAGAGACAAGAAAGATATGAATTATAAAAGAAACAAGAAGAAGTTCTACAGATCAAAGCATAATAAATTATTGAAAGCCAATGACACTTATAGTTCCAGTGGTGGAGATTCTTTTGATGATTCTTCAGAATATAAATCTTATGGGAAAAAGAATATTGGTTTAATAGTTAGATCTCCATTTCAAAATCATTGTCTTATGGCTAAGGTACGAACTGCTGAATCCTTAACCAATATGTCTTTAAGTGAAAATTTTCCAGATATAGGTTTTTCTTCAGATGAAGAATCTTCTTCATCAGATAATGATAATTATTTTCCTTACTATGAGGAAGTTTCTATATTTTCTAAGTTATTAGAAAAGATAAATTGTAAAGTTTCTAATAAACTTAATAAAGTAAACTCTAGATAATCTATTTTAACAAAAGAAATTTTAGATCTTTCCAAATATCTTGATGAGAAAAATGATGTTTTAAAAAATATTTCTAAGAAACTTGAGGAAGTTAATTCTGATAAGGATAAACTTTCTAAGGATCTTAAAAATCTGTTTTTAGAAAAAGATGTTTTAGAGTATAAATTTAACTCTAAATCTATTATTCTTGAGGATAATAATTTAGTCCTGAGACTAAAATCTGAAATATTTTCATTGAAGAAACTTCTTGAAAATTTTACTTCTGGTAAAGAAATTTTTTGACAAGATGTATTCTCAGATCCGACCTCATGGTAATAATCAGGGATCGGGTTATTATCATGAAAACCATATTTTTAAAAATAATTATTTTGTTCCTTCTAGAGCCCCTTTTTATACTAAATGCCAAAGTGGTGGGAATTGGAAGAAAAATTGTTCTTTAAATAAAGTGCAATCCCTTGGGTTTCATAAAGCTTATTTTTCAAAACAAATATGGTTACCCAAGATTTTATTATCTAATAGTTCCGGATCCAAGAAAATTTGGATTACGAAAGCCTAACTCTTTCTTTTTTAGGAAAATGAAGTACCAACAACCTATGGTACATGCATAATGGATGTTCCTGGCACATGGCTGGTAATAAAGACTATTTCAAGAATATTTTAAAAACAAAATGTGGAAAGGTGACTTTTGGTGATGAATCTCAAGGAGAAATTGTCGGTATAGGTAATATTATTCTTCTTCGTAAAGCAGTTATTTCAAATGTTATTTTTTTAAAAGGCCTTAGGAACAAACTCATAATCATAAGCCAATTATGTGATGAAGGTTACATTTTGAATTTTATAAATGATACATTTTTAGTTCAAAATTCCAAGGATGAGTTTATTTTCTCTACCCTTCGGCATGATAATGTGTGCACCTTAAACCTAGAAGATCTTAGAAGTCACGATCAACCTTGCCTTATTGCATTTTAATATCAATCATGGATTTGGAATAGAAGACTAAGACACTGTAACTTAAGGAATCTTAGTAAGATTTCTAAGAAAGAACTTGTTCAGGATCTACCAGAACTTAAGTTTGATTCTTCTAAAGTCTGTGATCCTTGTCAATATAGAAAGCAACATAAATATAGCTTTATATCTATAAGTGAAGTTACAAATTCGAATGACTTATAGTTAGTGCACATGGATTTATTTGGTCCAACACAAACTAAAAGTATTGGAGGCAAATACTATGTGTTTGTCCTAGTTGATGACTACACTAGATTTACTTTGGTCTATTTTCTTGCAAATAAATCTAAATCTTTTTATTATTTAAAAATCTTTAGAGCTCAAGTTAAAAATGAGAAAAACCGACCATTGATAACAATTCATATTGATCATGGTGGAGAATTTGAAAATTATTATTTTGAAACTTTTTCTAGTAAAAAAGGTATTACTCACAACTACTCAGCACCAAGAACTCCTCAACAAAATGGTGTTGTCAAAAGAATAAATCTAATTCTTCAAGAGATGAAAAGAACCATGTTGATTGAATATTCTATAGCTAAACATTTTTGGGCTAAAGCTATAAGTACTGCTTTTTATACTATAAATCAAGTTTTAATAAGACCGTTTCTTAATAAAACACTTTATGAGTTGTGGACTGTCTGAAAACCAAAATTTTCTTACTTCAAAGTTTTTGGTTGAAAAATATTTATCTTGAATACCAAGGATAACTTACATAAATTTTCACCCAAATCCAATGAAGGAATTTTCTTAGGTTACTCTACTAACTCTAAGACATATAGAGTTTTTAATAAAAAAACTTGCACTGTAGAAGAAACAGTACATGTTAATTTTGATGAAAATGATCCTTTCTTTTTCAAACAACCTGAATCTTTTCTGGATATGTTTTCAAAAACTGATCACCAACCTTTGATGGAAGATCTTTCATACAAGGATAATGTTCAATAAAATGTTTCTGAAACATTTACTCCTGAAGATTTTCTACCTTATGTTGATGAACAGGTTTTTCAAAATCCAATTCAATTGTTACTTAGGAATCATCCCAGTAATAATATCATTGGAAATGTAAATCATCCAGTAAGAACTAGAATTTCTTTAATAAATTAAGTTGAACATATTGCATTTCTTTCCCAATTTGAACCAAAGACTCCTAAAGAAGTCTTGGGTGATGAAGATTGGATAAATTCTATTCAAGATGAACTCAATGAATTCGTTAGAAATCAAGTTTGGACCTTGGTTGAGAAACCTAAGGAAACTCTTGTTATTGGAGTAAAATTGGTTTTTAGAAACAAATACGATGAAAATGGAGTTATTGTTAAAAATAAAGCAAGATTAGTTGCAAAAGGATATAACCAACAAGAAGGAATAGACTATAAATAAACTTATGCTCTTATAGTAAGACTTGAATCTATTTGTATTCTTATATACTTTACAGTATTCTTTAATTTTAAATTCTATCAAATGGATGTTAAGTGTGCTTTTCTTAATAGTTATGTACAGGAGGAAGTATATGTAGATCAAACCCCTAGATTTGAAGATACAAAATATCCTAATCATGTTTATAAACTTACCAAAGATTTATATGGACTTAAACAAGCCCCTAGAGCTTGGTATGATAGACTTTCAGGATTGTTTCTTCAAAATAACGATGTTAAGGGAACTACTGATACAACCCTTTTCATTAATAAAAATAATAAATATGTTTTGATTATTCAAATTTATGTTGATGACATCATCTTCGGATCAACTCAGCAATCCTTAATTGATTCCTTTGCAAATCTTATGAAATCTGAGTTTGAGATGAGTATGATGGGTGAGTTAACATTTTTTCTTGGTTTTCAAATTTAACAAAAACTAGAGGGAACTTACATATCTCAAAATAAGTATATAAAATATCTTATAAAGAAGTTATGGTATGACAACACTAAGAGTATAAGTACTCCTATTGGAACCTATAATACACTTGATATTGATGAATCAGGGAAACCTGTAGATCAAACATCTTATAGAGGGATGATGGGAAGCTTACTTTACTTAACAGCTATTCGACCTGACCTAATGTTCTAAGTATGCTTATGTGAAATATTTCAAGAAAAGCCTAAAGAATCCCATTTAAAAGCTGTAAAAATAATTTTCCAGTATTTAAAAGGGAACTTTAGATTTGGGACTATTTTATTCTTATGGAAATGATTTTGAACTTAAAAGTTTTTCAGATGCTGAATTTGGTGGTTGTAAAATGGATAGAAAGAGTACATCCGGAACTTGTCATTTATTAGGAGATTCCTTAGTTTCTTGGTCTTGTAAGAAACAACATTCTATAGCACTTTCCACTGCTAAAGCTGAATATGTAGCAGCTGGAAGTTGTTGTGCTCAAGTGTTATGGATGCAACACACACTCACAGACTATGGTATGAGTTTTACTAAGACTCAAATTATGTGTGATAACACAAGTGTCATTGCCTTAACTAAAAACCCTTCACATCACTCTCGTGCAAAGCACATAGATATTAGATATCACTTTCTTAGGGATCACACACTTAAAGGAGATATTATTCTTCAATTCGTCGGAATGCAAGAGCAACTTGCTGATATTTTTATAAAACCGCTACCTTCCGATAGATTTTAATACATTAAACAAAAGATAGGAATGATTTCTGTAAGGTAGTCATTCATATCTACTTCTTGTTTAAATCATTTCCTAATATTAAACTACTCCTTATTTTATGGGGAGTACATATGTTTGTTTATTTTCTTTCTTTAAACTCTTTTTCTTTCCTTAAGAAATGTTTCTTTATTTAAAAAATTTTGGATTTGAAAATTTCAGATTTGAAAATTTCATATTTCAATATTTCGAATTTGAAACTTTCGGATTTGAAAATTTTGGATTTAAAAATTTCAGATTTGAAAATTTCGGATTTGAAAATTTGAGATTTGAAATTTTCAGATTTGAAAATTTCAGATTTGAAAATTTTAGATTTGAAAATTTACGATTTGAAAATTTCATATATGAAAATTTCAGAATTGAAAATTTTGGATTTGAAAATTTCAGATTTTAAAACTTCCAAAAAAAATTCTTATAATACTGATAAATCTCTTAGAGTATTTAAAAAGGTAATCTTTCTTACTCTTTATTTTCTTTATCTTAAGTTTTAGTTGTTGGTATTTTAATATTTCTTAAAATCTGGTTTACCTTACTTGAAAAGATCAGAATTCATATTTTTTATATCCATTCTCAACCGTCAGATCAGATCAGGTTTTAGTCAGCTGTTTGATTATTTTATGGAATTTGAAGAGTCGTAGCTATGTCTATTTAAGGGGTGACTCGTTTTCAAGTATCACACCATCCTTAATGATCTCAGTGATGAAGTTCAGTTTCCATCAAATCTTTCATTCCAATTCGTTTGTCTCTATCACCCTAAATGACTCTGAAATTCTCAGCAGATCAGGTACCGGTTAGTAAGGAGATTAAATAATGGTCAATCTTTAGGGAAAGTTTAGTGTGCCCTAAGTTCTTTGAAAAATATGACTCCCTTATTTCTAAAGTGATAAGATCTAATGGATAGGAAAGTGTCTGTGTGGCTAAGGAGAAATCTCCATATCCAATTTATCTTAACCTCCTTATTCGATTCTATGGATTTGTTACTTTCTTTCAAAAGAATGGTAAGGATCTATTTAAGTTTAAATGCTATGATAAATCATATACAGTCCCCTGCAAGAAGTCAGCAAATGTTCTTAACATACCGTATGAAGGTGAGGCTATTCATTGTTCTCAAAAACTTCCCGAGAAGGAAATATCTTTTGAAAAAGTCGAGGATTTGGATATTCTCGGTCTTAAGTATGTTAATAATATAAAGATTACGGATATTTCAATGAACCACAAGATGATGGCTCTCTGGATGCAAGGATTTCTTATTCCAAGAAAGGGAGATAAGGATTCTCTAAATATATGTGATATCTTTTTGTTAGACTTTCTTGTCAACCTAAGGAAGATCAACTTGGTAAAGTATATCTTTCTCACCATCCAAGCAATAAAAAATGGAACTATCAGATATCAGATCCTTATGTATCCAGCAACTATTTCTAGGATAATTTTTATGTGTCTTTAAGAGCTGAATGTTCCATGTCGATCAGTCTCAAAGCCTTTCAAGATTTTGTTACTTAGTGATGACACTCTAAGGAGGATGAAAGTAGAGTTTATTCTATAATAAAAAAGCTTTGAAGAAATGGTTTTCCAGAACAAGGGTGATGTTCCGGAATCTTCAAAGTTGGTTCCTAAGAAAAGAAAACTTGATGAACCAAGCTTTCCAGTACCAGTTCCTACTGTCCCAGTTTCAGCACCTCCTCCTGCAAGGAAATGAGTACCATCTGAATCCATTTTTGGGAATATTAAGAATTCACCACCTTTATATGGAGTTATAAAAAGTAAATTTCTAGATTTGAGAGGAAAATTTCTTTGGACATTTGATTTGATAACATATCCTCTTAGTTTATCCTAAAAAAGTGAAGGATATATTTTCATGGGAAGTTCCATTGAATTCTTTCGAGATATGGAGCTTATTATGCCAATTTGGGTATTATCAGTGGTTCATCAAATATTTATTGAAGTTGGCATCACTATTTACTTCTCTTACTAATAAATTTGTGAAATTCACATGGGGTGTTAAGTTTCATTCCTCTTTTGATGAGTTGAAATGTTTTCTAACATCATATCCTATTATGATCGTATTGGCACATAGTAAGGTCTATGTGGTTTATTATGATGTATCTGGTGTTGGGATAGTATGTGTGCTTATGCAGGATAATAATGTTGTGGTGTATGCTTCTTGTTAGTTTTGACAGCATGAGAAGAATTATATTACTCATGACTTAAAGCTCACTGATGATATACATGATCTCAAGTTTTGGTGACATTATATTTTCAGGGAGAGGTTTAAAGCCTTTTTTATCATGAGAGCTTGTGTTGTATCTTCTCTCAGAAAGATATGAACCTCAAGAAGTGGTGATGGGTAAAGTATCTATATATGTTTGACTTTGGTATCACCTACACACCTGGGGAAGGGTAATATTGTTTTTGATTACCTCGGTATAAAATTTCCTTCTTAGGTCATCTTGGAAGTGAAAGAGGAGAATAATTTTATGGGGATGTTTGATCAATTTCTTCTGGTTGCATATGAGGATGATTCAGGTGTCATTTAGAATAGTGTTCAGTTGTTATTGTCTCTCATTGAGTCTATTTTTCATATATAGTGGTAGTATTTTTAGTTTATGGTAATCATATAATCCTTATATAGTGGAGAGATCATTCCTAGTTAGTCACTCTCCTTTGATGGAATTCTTTGCTACAGGAGCTAGTTCATTGTCCCTTTACCTATCAAAAATTCTATGCCACATGATTATCATAGTTCTTTGTGGTTAATTCATCCTAGATCTATAAAGATTTATTATTACATGAGATTAATTTTTTTGTGGTTGAGTATGAAGTGTGATATTGTTGATTATGTGTCTTGTTATTACACTTATCAATAGATCAAGGTGGAGCACCTAAATCCTTCTAGTTTGTGTTAGCCTCCACCACTGTCGGTATGGAAATGTTATGAGGTATCCATGGACTTCATTATTGAATTACCATGGACTCCCCAAGGAAATAATGTTATCTTGTTGGTGATTGATCAGTTGATGAAAATAGTTAACTTCATTTTGATTAGGGATACCACCAAGGTTGATTATCTAGGTAAGTTGTATGTGCAGGAAATCATGAGGTTTCATTGGGTTCCCATAGCCATTTTCTTTGACAGGGATCATAGGTTTACCTCCCAATTCTAGAAAAGTCTCCAAGAGGTTATGGGTACTCAATTTAGGTTGATTACAACTCATAATCCATATATGGATGGTCATACGGAGCATGTTATTCAGATTTTAGAGGATATGTTTTATACATGTCTCTTGGATTTTGGAGGATCTTGGGATAGCCATCTGAGACTTGTTAAGTTTTATTATAAAAATAGTTACTATTCATCAATGAGAATGGAACCCTTTGAGGCTTTGTATGTTCATCCATGCAGGTCACCTCTTTTTGTGTATAAGGTTGGTGGGACATCTCTTGTGGTACTAAGTATCATTTATGATACAATAACAAGGATTTAGGATATAGGACAATACTTGGTTATAGCTGAGAGTCGATAGAAATATTATATAGATCATTGACACCATCCTTTGGAGTTTTATGTTGGTGAATGATCCTTTTTAAAATTTTATCGTCATCTAGGTCATTGTCATCTTGGGAAACAGGTAGATTTGGATCCATGATATGTTAGACCATTTTAGATCACTAAGCCGCTTAGATGGGTTGCTTATTGGTTGGAATTACTAGATCAGTTGATAGGTATTCATTATTTTTTCCACATATATCAACTCAAGAAGTACTATCTATATCCTTACCATGTTCTGAGTTAGGATTAAATTGAGTTGGATCCAAACATTTTAGTTGTAGAATAGCCAGTGGAGATCATTGTCTCTCATATGAAAGTTCTACATGAGAATTATATTTGGTTGGTTAAAATGTTATGGAAGCATGGATAATATTATCATGAGACTTGGGAGTAGAAATCATTGGTGAGGGAGCATTTTCCTCTCCATCCTTCCTCCATGTGACTTTTTGGGGATATAATATCATATGGTGAGGAGAATTGTAACATCCTGTTCAAGGTGTTTCACTGTTTTATTTTAAAAGGTTATTATTTGGGTTTGTAATGTGTCATATGTGACTTAGTGGATTTTAAAAATGACTTAGACTTAAAAAGTGGTTATAAAAGTTTGTTGTCTAACCATTGGGACTTCTGGTGGTGCAGATTCTCTGCCTGGCACGACTGGCTAGCTGATGGTGTCAGGCTAGGCCGATTTAATTAGGGGTAGTTTAGTATTTTATCCCCCCAACCTTTTTTATCATCTCTAATCCTCCCCCCTCAACCCTAATTTTACTTGCATGAATCCAGGGGCTCTATAGGGTTGTCTTGGTCTCTCTCCATCGTCTTTTATTAGCTAATTTATCTTTATTCAATTGGTTGTTCCCTATTTGGAAAGTTTGATAGAATCCCTTTTATTTCTTCTATTTCTCTTGGAATTGGAATAAATTATAGGATACATTATTAGATTCTATTGATCATTTTATGACCTCTTTAAATCCCTTATAGATTCATTGTGTGTTTGTTTCCTGGAGGCCAGATCTCTTATTAACTATGGTGTGGTGTGTGTCACCTTTGAGTTATGTAATGATGTAACCACTCCACAAACCTTGTGTTTACGAAAATTAAATTCTAAGATGTGGGAATCTATATTTAGGTCCTCCTCTTATTTACTCTATTGTTGCATTTCCTTTCAGTGTGTGGATCCCATTGTGATCGGCGTGCAACCCAAGTGTGAGGTGGGTGGTTTAGTCTCAAGTATTAACTTTGTGTATAGTGAATTATCTTTGGTTTCTAACTCATTTTATAATGGATGATTGACATGATACTTTATTTTCTTGATATTCATGCATAAATGGATTTTGAAAAAAATGGTTTTCCCCTTATTTTGATAAAATAAGTATGTTTTCAAAGTATTATGAAATAGTTTGTGAAATTGGGGTTCAAAGAGTGATTTTGGATTAAAAATAGTAGTTTTTAAATTTTATTGTGAAGTGTGATAATACCTTTTGAAACAATTTTGACATATGCATCACATTAGAGCCTTGGGTACCTAGAAGGGGGTTGGTATTGGGCCTTGTCCTCATTTTTGTAGGGGGTTCACTTATGGGGTGTTTCTCTATTCCCTAGGTCTTGTGCCCTAGGTACTTGATTACCTGACATCATAGGGGGTTCACTCATGGGGTGTTCCTCTATTTCCTAGTCCCTATGACCTAGGTACTTGTTTAGTTCACTAAGTCTTGATTTATTACTAAGGTACTAGAGACCTAGATAGCCTTAACTTATCTAATCCTAGGGGTGATCTTCATTGTGCTTTGGATTTGCATTGTTTTTTATTTGATATGATATATGCTGGATTTGGTGTTCTAAAACAAACTTGTTGTACTTTTTATTACATGTTTATTCAAATATTATAATATTAATTTAATATCTTATTACATATTTTTCATTTTTCTGCATAAATTTAATATAATAATGTAGTAGATTATTTTTCACATTGATAAGGTCATAGTAGTTCCCCACTATGACGAGAACCTTTAATTGTCATGAAGATATTCTTAAATATAGTTATATGGTCGAATAACATATTATTATGGGATACATAGAATTTTGACTATTGAGTGTGAGTACTCATAAGCCGATGAGACTTCTTCTCGTGAAGTTCACACATGGTAATCTCCATGGTGGGAAATTAAGAGAACATATCCACCTATATAAATTTTTTATGTTATGTGTCATAGGATATTTCTATATACGAGCATTAGTAATGTTCCTTAAACATTAAAATTATTATTAATGAATTTCATGACTTGCGCACTTAGATTTATTTTTATAAACCATTATGTTAACAGTTCACAGTAAAGTTGGGTATGTTGGGTGCATCACGAGTGATGTATTATTCATTAATAATTCAAGGATCCATTCCATCATTATGTAAGATGATGTATTGGACCTTTCATTAAAATGGAACTATCGCATTAAATTCCATGGTCATAGTGTAACTACGAGTACATTTTAGATAGTCAAAGAAAGATATATCAAGCATATAGGTTGATGAAATAGATGTACAACTTGTTTGATGAGATATTGTGACAAATTTATTGTATTACACAATAAGTGTTCATGTGTGGTTTTAAAAATCGCAACATTAACTTCTTTATCTTAGGTTTTTTGACCAATTACAAGACAATAATCTTAGACTTTAGGCAAGTCTATCTAATGCCAATGAGAGAGACTTCTAGAGGGTCACACACTAAGTATCTATGTTGATCTCAATTCAATTCTATTTGAATTTAATTATTGGAATAAATATTATTCTCAAGACTGATGAATATTTTTTTAGGATTTATTGAACACAAATATTCACAAGGTAATAAATAATTATTTATATATTAATAAATAATTTATTTAATTGCGTGAATATTTAATAAATTTTTATTCTCCAGATTATGAATAAAATATTTATTTTATTTATTTAATACTTAATAAATATTTATTTTTCATACTATGAATAGAATATTTACTTATGAATAAATATTTATTTAAAATTTTATTCTGGTATTTGATAAATGTTGAGGAGGATGAGTGGACCAAGATCATGTATGATGATAAATATTAATTTGAAAGTCATTAAAATAGTATTTATTATTATTCTAGATAGTACATGCCATAAAATATTATTATTATTATTATTATTATATGGAATGGTGTATGATAAGGTTTACTATATTATTTAAGGTTCTTTGTGAAATTAAATAATATTTTAACCTAAAATATAACACTATAAATAAATTGAGATGTCTATTATGTAGGGTTAATCAAGAATTGAGAATTATTGTGCACATCAGACTTCTCTCTTGATTATTCCTTATTTCATCTTCTCAAGAATGAGAAGAACTCCTTCAAGCCTGAATGATTTTTAAGTTGTCAAGACAAACAATTCAAGATGATTGATCTATCATTCTAGTACCCATCAATCGATTAGTTTCATTTGGAGGTCAAATGAGAATGTGTGGATGACCACTAGATGGATTATATACTTGGATCCTACAAGTGAAATAATGGTAATCCAAAAATTGTTTTTTTGATGATCAGCAACATCAACAAAGAAAGATCCTAAGACGGGGTATTATTTCTTTATATCTATTTAAATTAATTGTAAATTTAACATGCAAAATACCTTCTCCGGGTTTCGGGATCCCTATATTAATATTTTATAGAAAATTTTTATTGGTTGTGACATTTACATCTTGCACAATTGGTGGATAACCCATCAAATCCAATAATAACATTAATGGTTATTCACACACCAAGTCGCTTTTGCTACACCCGGAACCTTCAAGAGGTATCAAAGTAGACATGTTTTAAATTTATAATTATTTATTTGGTTGTTGATCAATTATGCATAATAGTTGTTAGATTTTTCATTTTATATTATTCATTATTTAATCTAATGTTTAATTAACATTATTTCTACATTTTAATTTTCAATATTCAGGATTCATAATTTCTTAAAGTTTAAGAACATATAAAGAACAATCAAATATTCGATCAGTACATGATAAGAATTATGGTCGGTAGACTGGGTTATATGACGTGTAGTTGGAGTACATGCTGTGTACCCATGTACACTACACCTGTATGTGTTGTAAGATATAGGGTGTGACAAGTAGTAATAACATCTGGTTCATTTATTATGCATCATGTGTTAACCAGGATAGTCTGGCATACAACTTTTTAGAATAAACAGCATGTAGCTGGAGTACACGTCGTGTATTCTACATGGTATAGAGAAAAAATCTTGGTGAAATTTAATAAAATACATAGTTTTTAACCATATGAAACTAATATCTAGGATGATTAATGGGATACATGGTGTGTAGTCGGTGTACGCGTTGTTAACTAATTATTTCCTACATCCAAGGTACACGTCGAGTCATTCAGAGGGTTATGCAGACCCACAACATTCAGACCACATGGTGTGTAACTCCTTATTACATGCCATGTATTCTTTATGAGATATACATCTAAGTCCTAGACGTTTATCTCGAGCACATGGAAAATGGACAACATGATGTGTAGCTAGTTAGTACACATTGTGTTATCCAGCTAAGGTACATGTCAAAGCCCTATCCATTTATCCCGAGTACACATAAATCGAGGAACACATCATGTAGATCATAAGTACATAGCATATAGTCTCCAAAAAAGGATAGAATTAAATTACATTATAATATTTAATTATATCATTAAAACCTAATTACACTTTTTTCACCATATGTGTTTGACTATGTAATAATGATTTTGAAGAATTAATAAATTATCAATTAATTTAATATAATTATCTGTATTTTATTTTTTATGAATTAATTTATGATGGGTATCATGAGCTTTATCGGGACTTATGTATGTGTTGGTTTTATTTAAGATAATTTATTGTATGGTTTTTCAATTATTTAATATTAAATTAGATATAATGGTCGGTGAGTCATCCCTCCCTCCTTAATTAGGTAGGACCTACGTGTCCAAGGTTATTTATGTAATTCCACTTAACCAATCCTTTGGTTCATCTCACCCATGTGAGTTATAAATACAGATAATAAAAGGAGTATCCTAAGGATCGTGAAGGTGGTTCAAGATAGAACCAGGACAATGCCAACCCAGGTAATACACAGGTGGACAGGTGGAATATTGCAACTTATGTCAAGACCGGCACAATGAGTTTTCCCTTAGGTCATAGGTTGATTTATTGTTTGGTTAATAAATCATTCATTAGAGAATATCATGATCATATAATTTATTTATTTATATCTTATGCATTGTTTATTTTATTGATACAAGACCGTGATCATATAAAAAATGGACTAATATTCAAATATGGAATTTAAATGAATGGATTATCCATAAATGTTTTATCAAGATATGGTTAATAACTTAAGTAAATTCCACTTAATATTAACAATACATTTAAATGAGAAAAAAATAAATATTTACACATGATAAAAAAATCCCTCAAGTTTATATTAAGTCATTAATCCTTCCATCGTCGAAATTAAGATGAACTCAAAGTTAAAGTGTCATTTCAGCCTACATTGGGGACACTTTTAATTATCAAGAAGTATTAACTAATATAGTGGGTTGACTTAACTGAATCAGTATCGTATTTAACTTCCTACATATATCCAATACAAATTTGGAGGCAAGTGTTGAAGAAATCCCAGTTAGGATTTCTGGATTGGGGAGTCCACTCAATGGATCAAGAAGATTCTAGTTTATAGTTATCAAGACTTCCTACCTAAATACTTTTTTTGTAATTTTCATAGCCTACATCTAGATTATAAGAAAGGAAATATGGATCTTTTCCACTAGAATGTCTTGAGTGATGTACATTTTGAGTTCAATGGTGTGGTTTGTTGAGACTTGATAAAATATTTGTAGAATTAAGAAAATCGGATACATTATGTATCACATAAATTGTAATCAAGTGAAGTAATAATAATATTCTCTTTTATAATTATAAAATAATGGAAAGTTTTTCTTCCACATTATCCCTATGATCAATATTGGATAAATACCATATCCTTACTAGTAGTAACTTATAGGAATGGTTTATATTCATATGGGTTGTGTTTCACCATGAATGGAAATCTTACATGTTATAATCATCACTATCTGATCCACCTAAAAATGAGGCAAGTGATGAAGATTTCATTATCTATGATAAACACTTAAGTGATGTGGTTTATATTCATTGTTTAATACTTTCATCTATGTATTTTGAACTCACAAAGTATCATGAAGATATGGATTCTTATAGAATGTTCTTGCATCTCTAAGGTCTATGTAGGGATATATCTAGACAAGACCAGTTTGAGATATCCAAGGTTCTCTTTTAGAGTATCTTGTAGAAGATGTGCTAATTAGGCCTCACATAGTTAAACTCATTGGCTATATTGAGTTCCTAGAGGTTCTAGGGTTTAATTTTTTTTTTTGAAGAAATGTGCACTGATCTCATTCTTTCATCACTTTCTTAGGTATTCTTAATATTTTTTGTTAATTTCAATATGAACAACATTGAGAAGTATCTCCCATATCTTCTTACACTACTTCACCAAGTTGTAAGGACATGAAATGTGATAAACCTTCCATCTTTATGGTGAATGAAAGGAAATCTCAAGAGAAGATCTCTAATCCCAAATATTCTTCATAACACCTTTTGAATAAGATGAAGATCAAGGGTAAAACAAGGGAGAAGGTTGTTATCTGTTTTTCATGTGGAAAGAAGTGTCACTGTAAAAAAACTACACCCAAATAAATAATCAAGGGTAAGCTTTAGGTTCATTTTTTATTGATTATAATATATCTATTTCTACAAATTGGGTATTAGATACAACATGTGGTTCTTGTATATGTATTAAAATACAAGAACCAAGTATGTTTTGGAAGATTGATTGAGGGGTAATTGATCTATGAGTAGCCAATGAAGCCAGACTTGCTGACATGGCTATTGGGTACTACCACCTTACATTGTTTATGGTAATGATCTTGGTTTTAAGATATTTTTATTATGTTTCATATATTAACAAAAACATTATTTATATATCCAAACATGATATGTAAGGATTTATTTTCAATTTTGGGAATACTTTTTTCTTCTTTTATAAGGTTAGCATTTTTTATGGTAAGGCGCATTTAAATAATATTCTTTATGTGTTGGATTACATGAACCATGTAATGGAAATCAATAACAAAACCTTCTCACATGACTCAAATAAAACCTAGATTTGGCATCACCGAATAGGTCATGTAAATGAAAATCATTTGACTAAATTACACCAAGATGTATATTTAGATTCTTTTAAACTAAAACCATTTGGTGTATGTAAAACATGTTTACAAGGTAAAATGACCAAATATCTATTTAGTGAAAAAGGTGAAAGGGAAAAATAGCTTCTTGAATTATTTCATACTGATGTGTGTGGACCATTTCCAGTTGAAGTAAGGGTTGGGTAATCATACTTCATAACTTTTAATACTGATTTAAGTAGATATGGATATGTATACTTAATAAGATATAAGTTGTATTACTTTAAAATATTCAAGGAATACATGGATGAAGTTGAGAACCAACATGGTAAAAAGATTTAAGAAACCTTGCTCAGTCTATGGTGGTGAATACCTTAATCATGACTTTAATGATTATTTATAAGATTTTGGGATGTTATATCAACTCACTCCTACTTATACACCTCATTGTAATGATGTAAGTGAAAGGAGTAATCAAACCCTATTGAAAATAGTGAGATCAATGATAATTCATGTGAGTATTCCATTATCATTTTTGGGATGTGCATTAAAAATAGAAACATACATACTAAATCGAGTGCTAACTAAAGAAACATATGGTATTACATAACAATTATGGAGTGGTAAGAAACCTATGATTCCATACTTAAATGTGTGGGGATGTGAAGAGTTTGTTAAGGCCTATTCATGTAACAAAATTTTACCCTAAGGAAAAAGTATATCTTTATAGGATATCCTAAGGAAATAAGGGGATATTATCTATAGAACCATTTAAATAAAAAGTTTGTGTTTGAAAAATGTCTGATAATACTTGAGAATTATTATATATTTAAAAGATATAATGGGAGTGAGATAGACTTTGATAAATTATAGTCTCAAGATACACAATAGTTGGCATAATAAAAAATTCCAAAAAGCCCCATAGAAGAAGTCATTATGAAGACACAAGTATTATTAGGAGTACAAGAGAGGTTAAAGAACCAAACGATATGGTTTTCTAGTCACCAAGGATGGTGAATCATTATTAGTATATAATAATGATCATGTAATTTAAAAGGAAGCAGTAAGTGGTATAGATGTTACCATGTAGCAAGAAGCTATGAATTCTAAAATGGATTCCATGTACCAAAACCAAGTTTGTATTTCAGTAGATCCTATGGTGGATGTAAATCTTGTTAGTTATAAATGGGTATTTAAGAAGAAAGTGGACATAGATAGACAAGTCAGTGCTTATAAGACATGACTGGTTTCAAAAGGGTTCAAACAGCATCAACACATAGACTATGAAGAAACCTTTTCACCAGTTTTTATACTAAAATCCATCAAAATTATACTTTCCATTAGGGATTATCGGTAATATGAGATTTAAAAAATGGATGTTAAAAAATCCTTCCTTAATGGGATCCTTAAATAAGGTGTCTATATAGAATAACTAGAAGGTTGTGTAACTCCAAAGGATTCCAACAGGGTTTTTAACATACAAATATCTATTAATGGATTAAAAAAAGCATCCAGTTCATGTGTAAGATCTTGGGTTTTTTTTAAGGTACAGATATTTATTTTCGGGTTAAATGTGTTTACTTTCCTTTTTTTCTTAAACCCTAAGCCGGGTCGTGGGATAGTTGGGTTTTTTTGGAAAAAAAGGGGGAAAACATACTGAAATCTAGTTGTAGTCCAGGTAAATGTCATATACATGGCCTACATGCCGTGTACTGGCCCGTCATGATGTGTAACCAGTCTGGATCAGAAAAAAAAAATAAAGGGAAGTACACGCTGTGAACTTGATGTACACACCTTGTACTTTCCCAGTGGGTTTTTTTATATAAAAGAAGTAGTAGCCTTATATTTTTTACGAACATAATTTTTTCTCCCATTTTTGGAACCCAAAACACCTCTATTCTAGATTTTCATATATCTAAGTTTTCCATACTCTGATTCGAGCATGGTTTGTATCATTGGAACTACATCGGTAATTACTCAATTTCTTTTTAGTTGTTCTCAATTCTTTAGAACAACAAATGTGCTATTTGGATTTAGAATTATATTCCTTAATATCTTTATCTTTGTATTTTCTTCATATTTCTTCTAAACTAGGATTAATTAGGACTTGATATTGGATGAGTTGTCTACTACCGAGCTGAGGTAGGTGGTATATACTTTCTTTCAGCTTTTCAGGTGCTTGAACTTTTTGCCTCTCATCAGACTTTCTAGCGAGGCCTCTTTTTTGAGCGAGTTTCTTGTTGTAGCTATAGTCGGACCTAGTGAGGATGCCCATATGTTTTGTTTAGGTACGTTGACACCCGTTACTCATTTAAAGGTCACCCAAGGGGTGAACCTTAAGGATATAACCTGTTTTTTCCTATTTAAACCACCCAAGGGGTGTGTGCTTGTGCTTTCCTAGTTAGAGGAATCCCGTTAATGCCTTGATAACTTGAATAGATTTCTTAGAAGACGTACTGCCTCCTTGCTTAATGAATAGCATATTATGCCTTGTCTATTTTGATAGTTTGGAATGTTAAATGGATAATATGGGTGGGTATACCTATATGATATGACTAATGGAATGTTAAATGGTTTATATGGGAGGGTAGTCCCATATGCTTGTTTTGATAAATGGTTTGCATGAGTGGGTATACTCATGGCTTGTGCAGGTTGATGTGAGTGGGTATACTCACATGGAATGATTTTTTAAATTGAATGATTGAGTGCTTGAATGAATGGATCTGGAAAGTGGTACTGGACACCTTGGGTTGACTTTGCCCCTTTGGTCTTGATTTTGTGGGATGTCTCGGACCTTACAACCCTATAGATCTGTCTTATTTAGGCTCGTGTAGGATTTGCTATTTTCATGCTCCTAGGACCCCAACCAGTGCCTAAATGAGTTTCCACCAAGGAAACCCATGGGACTCAATGGGATTACATGGATAAGCTTCTTGGATCTAGCCCTCCATGGTCTAGTATTATTACATGGATTCCTTGGTCTACTAACACCTTGGATCCATCCCTTGAGGTCTGCTTTCACTATATAGAGTGGACATGGGATTCTTCTCTTCACTATATGGTGTGGTCGTGGGATGTTACTTTTCACTATAGGGCATGTCTGTGGGATACCTGACTTCTTTTTTACATCATGTTTATGGGTTACAGGATAAAGATGGATGTATAGAGTGGGCATGTGACTTTCTTGTTTACTTTGTTATAGATTCTTTGTTAGGAGATGACTCTTTTGTAGGTATCCTTGAGGGGATATTCAGTTTTACTTATTTCAGTAGACATACTCCATGGGCATACACATTTTTTTTACTGAGTTTTTACACTTTCTAGCACTTCTGTAGAATTGTTGTTAGAACTACATAGACCTGGGTGGTTGCCTATTGAGATGTTTATCTCACACCTTGTTGGGCCTCCTTAGGGACCCAAATAGATTATATGGTTGTAGGTGATGATTGGGTCAAGCTCCCTAGTATAGGTTGTTGACTGTGGCTTTAGATAAGGGGATAATAGGACCAAGCTGAGGCTTGCGATGCTGGGATACATTTTTTGTCTTTTGTTCTTTTTGGGACTTGTACTGTATCACATCACTATGTGCTATTCTGGATTCTTTCTAGATACTTGTACCATCTACATCATTTTGTATATGAGACACTTTTGGTTATTGATATGTATTCTTGTCTTGTCTTACTTTCAGTTGAATGCTTATTTATTCACTTCCTCTATTGTATGTTTTTGACTTCCACTATGATACTCTAGTAATGAGGGCATAGTCTCCCCACTAACTCAACTAGGCCCTTGCTGCTAGTCAGTAGCCTCTGGCATTTGGGGAGATGCGCTTGAGGTCATGTAGCCAACTGAGCTCCAGGAACCGTTTCAGGTGGCATCTGGGTCCGGGATGATACATCATGGAACATTCAATTTGGTTAAGCCATAATGGAATTTGGTTTCATAAATAATAAATATGAGCCTTGTGTCTGTATGTGGTTTGGTGGGATTGTGGTCTTTCTTTAATAGTATATGTCGATGAAATGCTACTTATTGGAAACAAAATACTAGTCTTATAGCCTATTAAATCATGGTTTAATAAATACTTGTCCATGAAGGAATTAGGCGAAGAAGAATATATTATTAGTATCAAAATCCATCATGATAAATCCAAGAGGCTGCTCGGTATAAGTCAAGGTACACATTTTGAAAAGATACTAAAGAGATTCAGTATGGAAGAATCTAATATGGGATTATTACCAATGCCACATGGCATTCATCATTCAAGGAAAATGTGTCCCCAAACACATGAGGATATACAAATAATGGTGAGGATTCCATACACTTCAATGATTGGGTTAGTCATGTATGTTATGTTACATACTAGGCTAGATGTTGCCTACACCTTGAGTATAGTAGGAAGATATCAAGCTGACCCAGATGACGATCATTAGATGGAAGTCAAGACTATCCTTTAGTATCTAAAGCATACTAAGGATATTTTCCTAGTTTATGGAGGAGATGATGAACTAGTTATCAGAGGATATATAGATGCTAATTTACATACAGATCAAGATGATCTGAAATCACATAAGAGATAAATCTTCACTCTCAATGGAGGTATTGTGAGCTAGAAGAGATCAAAGTAAGTTTTTGTCATATATTTTACAGCTAAGTTCAAGTATATTGCAGCTTTTTATGAATCTAAAGAAGTAGTTTGGATATGAAACTTCATTCAAGAGCTTTATGTGGTACCTAGCATTAAACATCTTATCACTCTCTATTGTAATAATATTGTAACAGTGGATCTCGTAAAGGAGCCAAGGTCACATCAGTGGAAGAAGCACATACATCAGAAGTATCATCTCTTGAGGGATTTTTCTAAAGGTGGTAAAGTTATAGTGAGTAGAATATCCTTGTAAGACAATGTGGTGGACCCCTTGACTAAAGCCTTAACTCAGTAGAAACATAGTCATGTGTGGTCTAGCGAACTAAAATTCTTAGGCAGTTGGCACTAGTCCAAGTGGGAGTTTGTTGGAGTTAGTGTTCTAGAACAAACTATTTGAACTTTTTATTACATATTTATTAAAATATTTGAATATTAATTTAACATATTATTATATATTCCTCATTATTCTACATGAATTTAATATAATAATTCCCTAGAACATATGTCACATTGATAAGGTCATAACAATTCCCTGTTATGATGAGAACCTTGAAATTCCATGATGATATTCTTAAATATAATTTTATGATCGTATAACATACTATGATGAGACACATGGAATGTTGACTATCAAGTGTGAGTACTTGTAATAAGATGAGACTTATTCTCATGAAGTTCTCACTTAGTAACCTCCAATACTGGAGATTATGCGAACATACCCACCTGTATAAATTTTGCATGTTTATGTGCCATTATATATTTCTATTAGTGAGAGTGTGCAATGGTCCTTAGAATTTATTATTATTATTAACACATTTCATGACTCAAACACTTAGATGTATTATTGTAAACTATAATGGTAACAATTCATGGTGAATATGGTTACATTGGGAGTGTTACGAGTGATGTTTTATAAATTAATATGTTAAGGAAGTATTTTTCCCTTCCATAATTATGGAAGTTGAATCCTTACACATTTGGTTGAAATGGAACTGCCACATTATATTACATGTCCATCGTTCAACGGTGAGTTTATTTCAAATAGTCAAAGAAAGACATATCAAGCATATAGGTTTATGACATGGATGTGAAACCTGCTTGATGAGATATCAAGACAAAAGGATTATATTACATAGTAATGATTCATGTGTTCTTATTGACATTAAGACATTAACTTATTTCTCTTAGGTGTCTTGACCCATTACTAGATAGTAATACTAGACTTTAGGGAAGTCTGCCTAATACTAACAAGAATGAATCCCAAAGGGTCACATACTAAGTGTTTTTTTGGTCTTTATTAAATTATATTTAAATTTAATTATTGGAATAAAATTTATTCTCAAGACCGAGAGGTAATTTTATTCAGAATTTATTGATCAAAAATATTCACAAGGTAATAAATAATTATTTATTAATTGATAAATAATTTATTTAATTATATGAATATTTAATAAATATTTATTCTCCAGATTGTGAATAAAATATTTATTTTAATTATTGAATATTTAACAAATGTTTATTCACTATACAATGAATAGAATATTTATTTATGAATAGATATTTATTTATGTATTTGATAAATGTCAAGGAAGATGAGTGGACTAAGATTGTGTCTAGTGATAAATATTAATTTACAAGCTGGTAAAATAATATTTATCTTTTCACCAAATAGCATGTTTCATAAAATAATAATAATAATATTATTATTATTATTATTATATAGCCTGGGGTATCTTAGGGTTTATTATATTTTTTAAGTGTTGTTGTGAAATTTAATAACATTTTATCCTAAACCCTAACTCTATAAATAGATTGTTATTTATATTGTGTGGGGTTAATTAGGAATTGAGAATCGTAGTGCGCAATATCCTTATCTCTTGATTCTTCCTTCTTTCATCTTCTTAAGAATGAGAAGAACCCCTTCAATCCAGAAGAATATTAAAGTGATCAAGACAAACAAAATAAGATGATTGATCTATTGCTCTAACACCCATACATCAATTAGTTTCATTCAAAGATCAAAGGAGCATGTATGGATAACCTCTTTAGGGATTCTACACTTGGATACAACAAGTGCAATGATAGTAATCTGAAAAGGTTTTTTTAGATGATAAACAACATCAATGAAAAAAGATCCTAAGATGAGGTGTTGTTTCCTCAAATATATTTAAATTAATTATAAATTTAATGTGAAACAGATCCTCTCTAGGTTCCAAGATCCATATGTCAATATTCAATGGAAAAAATTCATTGGTCGTGATGTTTATGTTTTGCATAATTGGCGAATAGTCCATCAAATATAACAAAAACCATATTGGTTATTCACCCACCTAGGCACTCACACTAAACGTGGAACCTTTAATAAATGATGTATGATTGGATAAATGTTAAATGTTTTATTTAAAATTTTATTTGAAACTGTATTATCTATATTTTGTTTTATAACTATGGAAAGGGGAAAATGTTTTACCATACTTTTGATATAAATGTGAAAATTATTTTATCAAACCATGTTTTTGTTTTAGGTTGGGAAAATCATTCCCCTTATTTATCATTGTATGTCTATGTGATAGTTGTTGGGTAGACTTATGGTGTTCCAATATATCTAATATCTTATGTGTTTTAATGATTCACAAAATCCCTATTTATTTTATAATGAGTTTATCTTAAGTCTTTTAGATTTTATATTTAAATCTTATTATGATTCATTAGATGATTATTGGATAAATTCCAAAGTAGTTTACCTTGTGATCCAATTACTTTACAATCACATAGAGATCAATTTTATATATGTTGAAATTTAGTTATTTATCAATGGAATTTATCTTATGTTGGAAATTTATCTTACATGTAACATAATTATCTTATTAAGAAAACTCAATATCTACACTAGAATTTCTATCTACACCAAATTAATTTATCTTATGGAATATTAGTGTAGAAAATTTATATTACTATGTAAGAAAATTACCTTATGAGAAGTTAAATTTTCTTCTGCATAGTCAAAATTAGAAATTTCATTTAGAAGGAAATTAAGTGGAGCCTTTCATCTTAAAAAAAGTTCATTCATAAAATAATTATCTTATGATCGTCAAGGAAATCAGTTGAGGTCATTTATCTTACATATGTAGAATATTGTCTTATAAAGTTTATCAAGAAGGATTTATCTTATCCAAACAGTAAATCTAGTTTATCTTACACAATAAAGACGTCAAATAACTCAAGTGTTTATCTTATGAAGAAGTTATAAAAATTATTTTATGCGAACAGTACTATCATATGTTTATCTTATAAAGATCAATCTATGTTACATATTGTCATTATTTTACTCATATCATTGGTATAATCTCTCGATAAATCAATTCATGCTTTTAAGTGCATCAAAAAGGGATTTTTCTAAATAAGGAAAGGTCAATTTAGATAAAGTGTCTTTTTTCCAAGAATGGAATGATCTGATTAGAAATATTTTTTTTAATATCTACCATAAAATTTTATTCCATATTTGGAAAATAAGGATACATGCCTTTAAAAACCCATATCTTCAACTTTTCAAAGGATTATCTGCTCAGACATTGAGATTATCAATCATTCTAAAATTCAAATTTAAGAGGAAATATAAATAGAAGAGTTTTCCTTTGTATGATGATAACACCTGAAAGTTTTGTACATAAGAAATAAAATATAAATGGTTTAACAATCTTGAAAATACAACACTTTAAGATACTCTACAATTGTTGATATTACATGACTTTACTTTTCAATCAAAGAACTTACACAACTAACCTTATAATAATATCATCTTCTCTAGACATTTTTTTATCATCTATTAGTTGTTGTTTTCAACTGTGTATTGTACTATTTTACAAAATTTGTTTATTAATATCTTTTTCTATATACAATTATTTTTATTGAGTGTGTTAAGTATGTGGAAAGGTATTGTAGAGGTATATTATGGTATAAAGCTCTTGTAACTTTGTAATAAGTAACAACTTCTTGCACTCAGTTGGGAACCCCTGGAAAAAGGGCTGGTATAGTAAAAATCACCAAACTCATGGATTAGAGTGTTGGTGGTGTAGACTATGGGATATATATTCCCCAAATAACTATAAATATGTTGTTTTTGATATTTTCCATATGATTTTATTTCCAATACTTATTTTGGTTGAGAAAAGATCAGAATCTGCATACCTTGAAGAGGATATCTTTAAAGTAAAGAAAATTTACAAGAACTCAATTCACCCCCCCCCCCTTCAGTCTTTGTAAAATAATTCTCTAGAAAACAATTGGTATTAGAGGTTGTGACTTTTGAGTTCTCATATTTAAAAGGTTTAAGTCTTGAGATCATCATAAAATGGTTTTTTCTACTGACAACAAAGAAGGCATGTCTATGGTTCGAGCACCTTATTTTAATAGGGAAAATTATAGTTGTTGGAAGGAGAGGATGATAATATATTTGAAGAGCCTTGGTATAAAGATTTATATTAATGTTTTAATTCCTTATACAATTATTAAGACACAACCTAAGAGATGGTATATTGATACTGAAGCTAGATATGATTTAAACTTCAAATCCATGAATGTTATCATATGTGGATTAGGTCATAATGAGTTTAATTAAGTTTCAAAATGTCAAACAACTCATGAAATGTGGATGAATATATTAGTAGCTTATGAAGGAATATAAAATGTGAGATCTCTCTGATATAATACTATCAAGATGAAATTTGACACCATCAGAATGTTGAAAGGAGAAATCATCACTCAACTAAATGGAAGAACCACTGAGATTGTGAAAATGTTACTACTTTAGGAATGCCAATTCATGAGTAAGATAAATCCCAGAAAGTTATAAGAATTCTTCCACATAAATGGAGTGGAATATTAGTTATTATTAAATAATAAATAAAGTTCAATTTTTTTTAAATAAAATATCTCATTAGAACTCTTATGATGTATGAGGATGATATGGAAGATGAACATAGAGAATATAAATTGGTTAAGGATGAAAATAATACATTTAAAGTTTATAATTATAAATATTATAAGAAAAACAAGAGTATAAAAAATTATGAATCATATAGAGAATGATTTACCTCTAGAAATTTAGGATCAAATGATGAACTTTCACAGTTTGCATGAAAGATCAAAAAAATATGTAACAAGAGGATAGGTTTCAGAAAACCTTTTAATAAGTACAAAGTGCATGAGGGAAACTCTAAATAAGATAGATTATACAAGCATAATAATATTGGACACATCAATCCATACTATCCTCAACTATAAGAAAACAATATGTTTAATAAAAATCATTTCAAGAAGGTTGGCTATAAGAAGAAATCCAAGAAGCCCATGAAATTTATATGGGGTGCTTTTTAAGACTCTAGTGACAATACATATTCAGATTCAGAATCTTAAGTATCTAATAAAAAGGTCAATATGTGCTTTATGGAACATTCATATGAGGTACACTCTTATTATTATTTTGAGAATGAGCTTAAATAAAAAAAAAAAAATTTCTCATATAAAGAATTAAATAAATATTGTACAATATCAGAAACTAATTATGAAATCTTGAAAAAGAAAAAAATCCCTCAAAAATTATTACAATGATATTGTTAATGAATAGGAGAGTTTAAATAAACAATTATTATATTTGAAAACCTAGTTGGAAAATTCTACTAAATTGTATATTGGACAGGGTAACAAAATTAAGAGTTTATTAAAATAAGTGAAAGATCTTAAAATGTTGTAAGTATTTTTATAAATGGGGGATCACTTAAATAAAATCCTTGGTAAAAAACAACCCAAAATATAGAAATATGGTATAGTAATAAAGGGAGAAAACCTAAGATTTATAAAAATTATTTTATACCAAGTTCCAAAAATAAAACCATGTCTAGTATTACTTTATTTAATTATGGAATAAATGGTCATTTTGAAAATGAATACTATCTAATAAATCCTAAAATGTATGGAATAAATAGATGTTTTATTTCTATAAAATTATCCAATTCTAGTTTATATTTTAGAAAATGAAAACAGATTTGGGTCCTCAAATATCTTGTTTCTAACATTGTTATACCCAAGAGTGTTTAGGTATCAAAAAATATTTTTTATTGATTTATCTTTATAGGGAACTATCCATGTGAACAATAATGAAAAATATTTTATGTATAGTGGTTTTCAAGGCACATTAGTGGATATTTCTCTAGCTTCCACTCATTATCTAATATTGATGGAGGCTATATAATGTTTGGTGAAAACATAAAATAGAAGATAGTCGGCATTGGTTTTTTTAGAAATCCACGATCTATCCTCATCAATAAATTACTCTATGTTGAAGGATTAAAGAAAAACCTGATAAGTATTTCTCAACTTTGTAATGATAGTTATTTGGATGATTTTTATAACAATACCTTCTCAATTTTTAAGTAAAATTATCTTAAGTTTTATATTGCTAAGAACATATAATTTATATACTCTAGATCTTAATTCTTTGTGTAGACAGAATGTAAATTGTTTTAATGATGAAATTAATGAATCTTGGATTTGGAATAGGATTCATAGACATTGCAATGTTTAATCTTTGAAAAAGTTATCTAAAATAAATTTAATTTCTAATTTTCATAACCTTAAATTAGAAAAAAAAAATTGTGTGATGCATGCCAAATGGGAAGGAAACACAAGTTATCTTTTAAACCAGTTAAATAGGTTTCCACTTATAGACTCCTAGAACTTATCCATATGGATCTGTTCGTAACTTCTAGAGTAGAAACCCTTGCTATAAAAATCCTTTTTTTATGTTTTAGGTTATGATATATCATTATTTACTTGGGTTTATTTCTTGATACTTAAAAGTGAATCCTAATCTATTTTTATTAACTTTTATAAACTTATGAAAAATAAAAAAGATATCAAAATTGTGATATTAAGAAGTTTCCATGGAGGATAATTTGAGAATCGTGAATTTAATTAATTTTTCTCAAAGAATGATATTAAACACACCTTTTTCCCCCATGATACCTCAAAAGAATGGTGCTTTTGAAAGGGGGAATAGGACCTTGCAATAAATTGTTAAAACAATGTTATGTGAATATAACTTGCCCACTCACTTTTGGTCTGAAATTGTAAATATATCATGTTATGTTATTAACAAAGTTCTAATAAGCCCTACATTAAATAAAACACCCTATGAGTTATAAAATAATAAAAAACTAAAGTTTGGATACTTTAAATTGTTTGGATGTAATATTTATATCTTGAACTCTGAGGAAAATCTTGGTAAATTTGATCCAAAAGATGATGAAGGAATCTTCATAGGGTTATTTTACTACTTCCAAAGCTTATATAATTTTCAACAAAAGGTCAAGGATTGTTGAAGAATCAACTCATGTGAAATTTTATGAGAATGATCCTTTTGGTCACAAAATGACTCAATTTTACGAGTTAAGTGGTTCTCTTTAAGACATGATACTTTAACTTCTTTTTAACAATGAAAAGAATGATGATTTGGAACTTGATTTTGGTGATCCAAATCCCGATAGGATTGATACTAGTGAACTAGAAAGTGTGTTACTTAGAAAGCCTAAAAACCTTAAATACCATCCTCTAGAGTTTGTTATAGGAGATCTATATATAGGAGTTAGGTCAAGAAGAAATGTATCAAACCTTGTATAATTCTATTCTTTTCTATATCAACTATATTCTAGAACCATGGAAGAATATGTAGCTGATGAGAGTTGTGATTTAGTGATAAAAGAAGAATTAAATCAATTCAAGAGGAATAAGGTATGGGAATTAGTTGATAGACCATATAAAAATCCTTCTATTTGAACTAAATGGGTATTTATGAAAAAGAGGGATGATCATGTTGTAATCAATAGGAATAAAGTTAGGTTAGTTGAAAAAGGTTATAAACAAAGAAGAAAGAATAGATTATAAAGAAACATTTTCCCCTATATCTAGGTTAGAAGAAATTATAATCCTACTAGCATAAGAATCTCATATGAATTTTAAATTAAGTTAGATGGATGTCAAATCTTCCTTTTTAAATGTATTTTTAATGGAGGAAGTTTATACTGAACAACATCCTGATTTTGAAGACCCTAATTTTCAAAATTATGTTTTTAAACTTACCAAATATCTTTATAATGTTAAACAATCACCTAGAGCCCAGTTTAAATGATTAATATCTTTTATTTTATAAAGTGGATTTAATTTGGGATTGGAAGACCCCACTCTTTTCAAGAAAACATCATCAAAAGATATTTTTCTTGTTCAGATATATGTTAATGATGTCATTTTTGGATCAAAAAATCAAAAATTATGTAATGAATCTTAAAAACTCATGAAAAAAGAATTTGAATGAGGATGATGGGTGAGTAAAAATATTTCCTTAGATTTTAAATTTTTCAAAAATATTTTCAAAATGTTTTAAATTAAAGAAAATACATACTTGATTTATATAGAAATTTTGGACATGAAAATGGTAAAATGTATTTAACTTCTATGAGTTCTAATATTAAACTTGACTTGGATGAGGCTAGAAACCCAGTTGACAATAAGTTATATAGAGGAATAATTGGGATCTTTTTTATCTTATTACAAGTAGGCCAAAAATTATGTTTTTGGTATGTCTTTATGATAGATTTCAATCAAATCCAAAAAAATCTCATTAAATTTTTATTAAAAGAATTTTAAGATATTTAAAAGGAACTGTTTCTCTTTCTTTATTTTTTCCAAAAACTTATTATTTTAATTTAACTTCATATTCAGATGATGAATTTTTTAGGTGTATACTAGATAGAAAAAACACCTTAAGAATCTTTCATTTTCTGGGTAATTATTTAGTATCATGGTCCAGTAAGAAACAACACTTTGTAGCATTATCAACTACTAAAGTTGAATATATTACAGCTGGAAGTTGTTGTGCATAGGTGTTATGGATGAAACACACCCTGATGTATTTTGGATTCAATTTTAGTTGTGTTCCAATCAAATTTCATAACACAAGTATTGTCAACAATTCAAAAAACATAATAAACCATTCTAGAACAAAGCACATTGATCTAAGGCATCATTTCTTAAGAGATTATGCACAAAAAGGTGATATCTCTTTAGAATTTATTTTCACATAACATAAATTAGCAGATGTCTACATAAAACATTTTCCTGCTAAAATATTTAATTTTATAAATTCTGACTTAGTTCTATTCAATTTTAGTTAATTTTATTTTACTTATTTCATAGTTTAGTGAGTGTAAGTTTATATTTACTAAATTTTTATTTTCATTATTTCATTAGAAGAATTAACACCTTCGTTTTTAGTATTATTCACATACTATTATGACATGTAGCCTAGTATTTTCATGATTATCCTACAAATCATACTGTGTGACCCTTCAGTTACCTCAAAACGAAATAAATAAAATTAGTCCTATGCGTGAACCCTTTTCAAACCACTGAGACCTGTTATCCTCACTATTCATCCATCCTTAACCTAATCCTTCAAACCTTCAAGTTTTCTTCATTAATGGGTAAATATAAGAGATCATATAGTGCTACTACTGGTAGTTCCAAGTGCTCAAGATCTGTAAGGAAAGTGCTGAGTAGAAAAGCCATTGATTTTGGCTGGCTCAACATGACCAATATGGTGTTCAAGAAAGTCATCAACCACCAATGATGGAAAAAAAATTGATGAGAATAGAATAGAGTTTTTATTTGAGAAGGAAGTTTGAGAATTTTATGAGACCATGGTGTTTCATTTTGGATACTTAGAGTATCTTGTTACAATGACCATAAATTAGAAAGTGTTTTAAATTTCTTCAATAGTGATGGTTGAAGTGTTCAGATATCCTCATAAAGGTCATTTCAATTTCAAAATGACCATATCTTCTATTGATGAAGTTATCTTCCTCTAGAGATAATTAAGTCTCGGTTTGGAACACCTGATGTGGAAAAGAAATAAGTTAAGGGGTTGGTGTCTGAAAGGAAATTTCTAGTGAAGTTTATCCAATCTATAATTTCCTAGTGTAACGGTGAGTTAGAAAATATTTGTTTGAGTATGTTACTTTTTTATACTTGTTTTTTATATAAAAACTAAATAAATCTAGAAAGACATGTATTAATATGAAAGTTCCACATTCATAATGAGACTTTTAATTTCTATCCTTTCGAGAGAATGTTAACACTTCTCTTTATCAAAGCCAGTGTATGGATGGATGAAACTGTGGATACATGTTTCCATAGGCTGACAAACTTAAGTTCTAGAGTTCTAAAATATAGTGAATTTTTCTAGAGATCTTTTGTGAGAAATGTATTACTAGTTAAAACTAAGGAGGAGATGTAATCATACTCAGTTGACATTCAGGGGAGACTTCTTGAGTGATAGTTGTTACTAACATACTTGAACAAGTTACTACTAGTGTGACTAAAACCTTAGAAGAACTTGTTGTAAGTATAAGGGTCAGAGAACTATTAAAAACTAAAACTCTTGTTGACAGACACTGAATATTCCAAGTAGTTATATTGGATGAGATTTGAACTGGGGAGAAAACTATATTGGAAGTTCAATCAGAAGCACGTCAAGTGGTGATGGATACACCAGTTATTTCTACTGTTCAACCTTTTTTATACTAGTTTTTAATGAAATGGAATATTTTACTTCGTCCATCAAAATATTGGTCAGTGTTGGTCAATGTAAGACTATCTATACTGCAGTGGGATCTATTATTATTTTTGAAATATCTCTGCTTGTGGAGACTAGTCAAAAAGTTAGAAGTGAATTTGTTAGTTTTAATAGTCATGGTACTATGGTGATGGTGAAGAAAAAGAAGAAGAAGTTGAGGAGGTTACTTTGATAGTAGCCAAAATAAAACCAATTCTAGAATATGTTGAGCCCTCTCATGTCTAAGAATTACCTCAAGTTTATGAAAATCAACAAGTTGATGAAAATCAACAAGTTGGTGAAAATCGTTTTATAGTTGAAGATCAAAGTGTAGAAGTGGACCATGAAATATTTTTTCGGATTCTTACACATTATACCAACTCTAAAATTCCTATAACGAATCTTGATGTTGCTAATGAATGATCATGTGAAATTTATTTTAAGATAATGTCCAGGGTAAATTTTTTGAAAAATGGGTTGATTGAGTCTTGAGAGGAGGTAAGGACTCTTTGTGAACAAGTTGTTTCCAAGAATGATTTTGATGAATAGAAAGTGTTGATTCAACTGGTCATAGAGAAAGTATCAAAAGAATAAATTGGAGAATCCTCACACCAAGAATATTTTGATCATGCTATAATAGAATCGAAGATGGAAGGCGTCTCTCATGCCCTAGATATGCTGACTATAGGGATTACCTAAATGCAATGTGAGCTTCTATCAAAAGAAGTTTTGTAAGACCTTCAGTAAAGTATGGTTTCTAAAGTCAGAAGAATTGTGATAATTCTAAGGAGGGAAATAACCAATATTAATCAATCATCGAAGGAGATTGGTACTCTTCTATAGGAGAAAGTGTTGGTCATTCAGGATGCCTCTATACAGACCCAAAAGGATGAAAGTTTTATCATCATGAGGTTAGGAAAAATGGTTGGGTATTTAGAAAATAACTTTTTTTGTTAGAAGAAAAATTGGTTAATCTGCATCAACTCATTGTAAGAAACATGAGATTAGACTATTCTTAGGTAGAAGAAGATTCTTTTATCAATCCAAAGGAGCATCGGGTCTCCTCTAAAGGAAAAGAAATAGCTCGTGCTGATGTTTCTCAAGGAACATTAACTATTTCTTCTCCTACCGCTAGTTTTTCTGAAAATCTGTTTGAAGTGTAGAAAAAGATAGTCCTAAGTTGTGAAAATAAGGAATATTTTCACAACTATTTTGGTAACTTTGATTAGAAAATGTGGAATGGGTTTACAGCCCTGTTGGACTAGTGAAAAAATGATATGGTCAATCAAATTGATATGTGTGTGGATGCACTGTATCACCTGTGAAGCAGACATACTCTAGGACCTTCCATAGCTGATTGTCATGCCGCCACATCCCAATGATTTAAGGATATTTTTTATCCAACTAAGATATATTCTAGAGAAAATCTCATATCACTTTGACATGTCTATATCTCTTCAAGCTTATGTCGACATTCAATCGAGTTCTATAAGGACCGAACCTAGAGATCATGCTAGTATTGGAGGATACTTTGTCACCTTGGGATCTATTATTGGTGAGAGTATTGACGCCCTTCTACCTAACTCATCACTACCTGTAGACCAACCCTATTTTTTTAAGAAACCGCCACCTAAACATCATCCAGTTCCACAAGACTCTTTTGTTTCTTTATGATGTTAACACATCTTTCATGACTTCTCTCAAACATTTGAATGATTGTTTACTTTATTTTGGATATTTTCAAATATTATATTTCATTATTCTATATTTTCATCTATTATCGTTATTATATGTTTCTCTATTATGGATTTTTTTTATTTTCTTTAGTTTGAAAATGTTATTTTTCATACAAGCCCATGCCAAATTCTATTCATATTTAGTATATCTTATTCAAAATCTTTACACTTGTTCACGTAAAACATTGATTATATTCCTTTTCTTTATCCTATGTATTTTTGATATCACAAAAAGAGGGAGAAGAAAAAAGGGTACAAAAATTTAAAATTATTTTTTAACTATTTTCGTCAAAAAAAATCATTTGATGGGTTTTGTGATCATCAAAAAGGGGGGAATTGTTGGACATACTTATGTTGTTCCAACATATCTCAGTATTCTATGTGTTTTGATGATTCACAAAATCCCTATCTATATTCTAATAATTTTTTCTTAAGTGTTTCAAATTTTATCTATAAATATTCCTATAAGTCGTGAGATGATTATTGAATAAATTCCAAAGGAACTTATCTTACAAGCCAATTACTTTACAAGCACGGAGAGTTCCGTTTTATGGATGCTGAAATTTATATGTTTATCAAAGGAATTTATCTTACGTTGGATATTTATCTTACACTGAAGTAACTTATATTACGAAAGCTCGGTGTAGAAAAGTTATCTTACTACGTAAGAGAATTATCTTACAAGAAGGTAAATTATCTTCTGCATAGTCAAAATCATAAAGTTCATTCAAAAGGAAATTAAGTGAAGCCTTTTATCTTACAGAAAGGTCATTTATAAAAGAATTATCTTATGATCGTCAAGGAAATCGGTTGAAGTCATTTATCTTATGGATGTAGAAGATTATCTTATGAAGTCTTCCAATAAGGATTTATCTTATGTAAACATTAAATCTAGTTTATCTTACACAACACGGACATCAAAGATCTCAAGTGTTATTATTTTATGAAGATGTTATGAAAATTATCTTATGTGAACAATATTATCCGACATTTATCTTACAAAGATCAAGCTATATTACAGATTTTCATGATTATACTTGTATCATTGGTATAATCTCTCGATAAATCAATTCATGATGTTAAGTGCATCAGAAAGGGAGTTTTCTATATGAGGACAGTTCGATTTAGACAAAGTGTCTTTTTGTCAAGAATGGAAAGACCCAATAAAGAAAAGTTTTTTATCTCTACCATAGAAGTTTATTCTATATTTGGAAAAGGACACATGCCTTTAAGATCATGGCTCTTCAACTTTTCAATAGATTATCCACTCGACTATTGAGATTATCAACCATACTAAAGTTCAAACTCAAAAAAGGAGATATAAATAAAAGAGTTTTTCATTTTATGATAGATAACACCTGGAAGTTGTGTACAAAATAATGAAAATATATGTGCTTCAACTGTCTCAAAAATACAACACTTGAAGCCACTCTACAATTGTTGTACTTAAAAGATTATCCTTTGCAGTTGAATAACTTCCAAAGCTAACCTTAGAAAAATCTTATCCTCTCTCGATGATTCTTCATCATCTATTAGTTATTGCTTGCAATTGTATGTTGCACCGTTTTCCAAACTTCATTCATTCATCTATGTTTCTATCTATACTCATTGTGATTGAGTGTGTTAAGGTAGTGGGGGTCTTGTAAAGAAAGAGACTTGCTGAAAACTCTTGGACCTCTGTAACAAGTAACAGTTGCTTACACTCAGCTAGGAGCCCTTGGAAAAAGGGTTGATGTAGTGGAAATCACCAAACTCATGGAGTAGAGTGTTAGTGGAGTGGACTAAAGGATATCTATTCCCCGAACTACTATAAATCTATTATGTTTGGTCTTTTTCCTTTAACTTTTATTTCCATTGCTTATTTTGGTTAAAAAATGATCGGAATTTGCATGCCTTGAAGAGGGTGGTTTTAAAGTAAAGAAAATTTTCAAGAACTCAATTCACCCCCAGTCTTTGTACACCCATTCTTCGGCCAACACTAATCACCAGCCCGTGAGGATCAGAAATATCATTGGAAATTTGTCACAGTCTAATTCGGTGCCTAGTTAGATAGGTTGTCCGAGTGGAGCCGTGATTGTAATATGCTTCTTAAATTGCCCAATGGAGTTTTAAAAATGACTTTAGATGTTATGATGCATGACCCCCAAAAAACATTGGTAGATTTAACTTTCAAGTAATATATTATCATTCAAAGTTATGTAAATGTGTGTTTTCAAGGAACGATGTTTCAGTTGTTAATAACTTTGGAATTATGAACATCTTTGGAATCAATTTTTTTGCAGGCACTGTAGCGATACTGTAAAAGTATAGCAGCACAATACTATAATGGAGGTACTGAAGCAACGGTACTATTCATCCCGAATGACATTCTGAGCCACAAATTGTGGCATTCAGGCCGCTGAACCTTCAGACCATCAAGGGGGTGGTGACATAGGCATGACGTGTGCAGACGGTGACACAGACATGATGCCAGCAGGGCCTTTGGGTCATCCAATGGTGGACCTACGAGCCATGTATTAAGGTACTTTGGACTATGTAATGGGTTTCATGCTCACTGGGCATTCAGACCAAATTTACAATGTAATAAAGCGTGTGGTTGTGTGGGTTATCCCTTGGGGGGTTATGACCTACCTTTCCAACCTGTGTGTGTGCGGTGTGTGTATGTGTGTGTTTGAATGTAATTGTATCCCAAAACACCTAATATATATATAGTTTATGGACATGTAATTGTATCACGTTTGCGATAATTAATAATTATAATGATATATATATATATATATATTTAAATTAATCATAATTTGTCAAATATGTTAAGTTTGGATATAATTATTATTTTTTGATAATTATTGAAATTTAAAGGTTAAGAAGATGGACCTATAGTGATAATAATGTTTAAGAGTACTAATTTAAAATAAATATATATATTGATTTAGTAAATGATTTTAATTAGCACACAAAGTCACTTTTATCTAAATAACCTGTTTTAAAAAACTAAAAAAGGGAAATGATATCTTTTTTTGAAGTTAAATGTATATATAATTGTGTAATATAAAATTGATAGCTTAAATTTAAAATAATAACATTTTTTGGTTTGGGAGAAAAAAATAATAAATTTTTATATTTTTTAATAAAGTTAATTTACGTCACACATCACAAAATAATTTCTTTAGTTTTATTTTAAAAATCTTAAACAAATAAGTTGCAAATAAATTAAGATCATTTTATTTTCATTTGCTTTACTTATTTGATTTTATGAATTATTAAATCGTTTATTTTATTACGCAGTGTTACGGGCATCAGTCAAGCGTTGTACCTGGAGATGGTTTGGATTTCGGCAGATGACCAGATAAATCGGCCGAACTTTGTTCAAATTATGGTGGGGATAAGTCTTCGTCTTCGTCGTCGTCGTCTTCTTCTTCTTCTTCCGATTTGTTAAATCGGCGAATTCTGATTCTCCTGGTCGTTCCCTTCTCACTGGTTTTGGAGCATCTCACTTCGGCTCTCCCGGAGACGTCAGTTTTACACTATTCATTGACTGCAGCGGCGGTCACTGCCGGAGTTAGGGTTTTTACCATCCCTTTTCTGTTTCCGAATGTCCGATTTTATTTCCACCCTCATTTCTCCTAATGGTATAACTATTATCCGTAGCTGTCCTTTGGATCTCACTTGTCGGCCGGTCTTCTCTCCTGTCCTGTATATCCTCCCTTGCAAACTGCCTGGTCGTATCGGTTGGTGAAAAAGGTGAGGAATCCGTGGTTTCCATTGCTCTTTCAGCCCGGCTCGGTGCTTAGCTGAAAGGATACAAGAGTGGTTCCTAATCTGTTGTTGGCGGATGTATGTTTGTTTGCTAGGCGCCTGTATTTGTGATTTTATGCTGAATAATGTTGTTAATTGTTTATTTTTTCTTGATTGGAGTTCTTTGCGGGTGGAAGTTGTGGATGATTCTGAAATTATTGAACCCATATCTTCATCTCATCCGTATCTGTCGTCCTACTCCGCCCTCCCTCCTCCCTTCGCTCTCTGGCATTGTTCAAAAAACAAGTGATTGTTTTAGATCCAGCGTCCGCTGACCCAGGTGGAGCCTCTTTGGTCATTTCATATCGAGTAATTGTTCTATTTTCCTAGTTGATTATTTCTCTCCGTTTTTTAGTAAAACGGGAAAACCAGCGCAAAGATGATGCCTGAAATTTGGCCGTTTTTGTTTATATATTTGCAAGGCTAAGTGCACTCTGTGTGTGTGGTTCACATAGTTGAAATGCATTGGGTTGCTATATCTGATTGCCGGAACGCATGTAAGATAAATGATGTATGTGCAATTCACGCTGTTTCCTAATTCCATCACCATATATTATATATGTGTTTGCATGTTTGTTGGAAGAATTTTAAATTATTGTCTTAATGTTTCATTTTTTTTCCACAGCCTGTGGTTGATCTCCCGTTACATGAGTGGTGGCAGGCATCAGACCCTTGGGAATGGGGTTCAGTATTTGTTGGATTATTTCAAACAAATGCAGGTGGAAAATCCTTCGTTCTTTTATGTGGTGCAAGATGATAAAGATCACTCTATTGGGAATATATTTTGGGCTGATGCTGCTTCAAGGGAGAACTATAAATTCTTTGGAGACACTATTATATTTGACACCACATACAGAATAAATCAGCATGAGTTACCATTTGCTTCATTTACAGGACTAAATCATCATGGGCAGCCAGTCTTATTTGGGTGCGTGCTACTTTTTAATGAATCCGAGTCCTCATTTATTTGGTTGTTTGAAACCTGGCTCCATGCAATGGCTGGATGCCATCCTGTCTCCTTAACTACCGATCCTGATCAACTCATACAGGCTGCCGTCGCACAAATTCTTCCCAAGACTCGTCATCGTTTCTGTAAGTGGGGCATATTCAACCGAACAGTGGAGAAAGTGGCTCATATATACCGGTCACATCCGACATTTGGATCAGAGTTTCAGAAATGCATCAATGAGACCGAGACAATCGAGGAGTTTGAATCATATTGGGAATCACTTCTGCACAGATACTACCTCGTGGATAATGAATGGCTCGGGTCATTATACAATGCTCGTCAGCAGTGGGTTCCTGTTTACATGCGGGATGCTTTTTTTGGAGAGATTTCCATTTGCGAAGTAAGTGAAGGGATAAGTTTCTACTTTGATGGGTTTGTGGAATCAGCCACTACCATGGATGTGTTGATTAAACAGTATGAGAAAGCCGTAGCATGTTGGCATGAAAGGGAAGTAAAAGCTGATTATGACAGTGCCAACACTTCTCCAGTCTTAAAGACGCCGTCTCCTATGGAAAAACAAGCAGCAGGCCTTTATACTCTAACGATTTTCATGAAATTTCAGTTGGAATTGGTTGAGACCCTTGCCAATCCTGCTACTAGAATTGATCATTCTGGAACTGTTTCTACATATCAGGTTGCCAAATTTGGGGAAGGCCATCGAGCACACAGTGTCAGGTTCAATTCTTTTGACATGGATGCTAGCTGTAGCTGTCAAATGTTTGAGTTCTCTGGTATTATGTGCAGGCACATTTTGTCTGTTTATAGAGCGAAGAATGTTCTTATTCTTCCTTCTCGGTATGTTTTGAAACGATGGACGAGAAATGCTAGGAAGAACGAACATGGTCCTGAATTATGGAACAATTCTCAGGAGTCTCCATCAGTTTTGTTTAACAATCTACGTCAGCTGGCAATCAAATATGTTGAAGAAGGGGCGAAATCGATACACACCTATAATGTTGCTTTGGAAGCTTTGCAAGAGGCTACTAAGAAGGTCGCTATTGCAAAGAGCCGAGCCTTTGGCGCCAAACAGGAGAAGAGTTTTGGCAATGGTGGTGGCCATGAATTGCATGCATATGGAGAGGACTGTCCAGAATCATATGAAGCAGTGGTTAGTTTGCTCCCCCACTGCAAACTGATACCTTTTATGAGTTTTTAGCAAGTTTTGGCATGAACTGTTGCGTATTGTTAGTGTCAGCAGTTAAACCCTTTCCTTGCTCTACAGAATGAAAAGGAAGAGAAGATCCATGAGCTGAGCCGCAAATTGGACTGCACAAACCATCGGTGCGGGGTGTATCGAGCGAATTTGTTAGCGGTTTTGAAGGACACGGAGGAACAGAAGTTGCGGTTGTCAGTTAAAGTTCAGAATGCCAAGCTTAGCTTGAAGGAGTGAGGGAGAAGAGTAGTTGATTAAATAGTAAGTCCCTGTTCTTCCTGAAGTTATTGTGAAATTGTTACCTACTGTACAGCACAGATGATGAAATATTTCTGTTTGTAGAAATTATATCGCACTACATTTTAAATATACAAAGATGTTTGTTTCTGTCAAATGATTTAGAGGTAACATATATAACAAATATACAATACATGAATATGGAGATCCAACATCAACCCTGTTCCCCAAGTTGGGCTGGATGTTCCTAGATGATGCACACTTCTAATTTTCCTATCGGCTCCCAGCCTCTGGTGCATCTTATGCCTGCATTAAATGGAATTTACAATATAAATTAGTTTTAATTAGATATTGCGTATACAAAATATTTAGAACAATTATCATAATAATATAAGCATATTAAAATACATATGAAATCCCATATTTTTCATACATGATTTTTAACGTAATTCCTTAAAAAAATATTACATTAATAACTTCCGCATGATCTTTTGAGGTTGTGTGTCTTGGAAACTAGTTACATAATACATGAAGTGCATAGATAGTAAAAAAAGCATGGACTTTATTTAACCCTCTTGAAAGACTCCTTTATAAATTTTTCTTAGGTCACTTTACTGCATATGATTTCTTGGGGACATACATCTATGAAAAATAGTGAGTATAAAGTCCAGTAAGGGATAAAAAAAATGAAACGTGAGTGATATTTATGGATAAAACATAACGTATAACATGAGAGCATAATCATAAGTATATGTGACATAATATGGAAATGTGGTTACAATATTAAAATGAGACATTTAGGTGTCCTAAAACATATTACTAAGATAGTTTAGCAAGGTATCATGAAACATTATCAATGCATGCTGTTAATGTATTATATATATATATATATATATATATATATATATATATATATATCATCTTTAGAGATTAATTCTTTATCCAATGCATTGGAGCGTTATTAAGGTGCACTCTTCATATGTCTAACTTTATGTGTGCCACATAGATCATAGATCATAAGAACGTATTTCATCATTTTAACTTAGGAATAGAGAGAGAGAGTTTTCATGCATGGAAATCATCGATCAAAGAAGTATAGTCATATCTATATGAATACCCTCGAATGAAAGTAGAGTTATGTATTCAGAACATAAAAATATGACATGAAAAATCAAAGAATGATTTCGACACCATAATATGTATACAAAATATTTTATGGAATGTGGTTAATGGGAGAGAAAGGTAGGTTCTCATTAATTGGGCATCATTTGAATTGTAAAGGAATGATTATGAACACATGAAAACATAATCAATTGAAAATCAAGAGGCTCATTACAAATGAAGTACTTGAATAAAAAAAGAGGAAGAGAATCCCTTACTTGCAAGGTAGCTTCTTAAAGCTTATGACGAGCTCATTTGAGACTTAAAAACTCCTCAAAGAGACTCTAGAGAGGGAAAATGAGAGGAACTTTATGCTCAATGACTTTGGGGTGGAGATGAATGAGAAAATGAGTGGGTATTTGTATCAAGAAGGAGAATTGTTTATTAATTTCTAAACATAGGTTTTGAAATCTAGGTTAAAAAAATGAAAAACCATTTACCCCCATGCTTTTAGCCCATAATATTTTCCAAGGAGTGGTTTTTAATATTTTAATAGTTTATGAGCTGAACCCCCTTTAATATATTATTTTGGATGTGGAAAAGATTCTTATTCATGAAGAATTATTTTTTAAAAAACATAAAATATACATTAGGTTTTGAAAGATTTATTATAGGTTTGGAAAATTAATCTTATTACTTTAAAATAAATTATATTAATGAGAAAACCTATTTTTGGTTGAGAAATTATTTATATTACTTATTTCATCACTTTTTAGTCATTATGATGTCATAATACTTACAGTATATACATAACGTATTTTACTTTTAATCAAAAAATTCGACTGTTATAGAAAATTATGAAAAATTCACTGTTGGCTAATTTTCAATTTTTATAACATGATCAAATTTCCAACCCTTAGAAAAACTATATATGATTGCATAAAATTATTTTATTGTTTATATATTAATAATATTGTTGTTTACAACCTTTTTATGAAAATAAACTTTTATTTCAAATATTTGAATTCATCGTAAAAAAATTTATTTTAATGAAAATTAGACAAATATGTTTTCTAAAAATTTAATTATGGTTTCTTTCTATAAGAGATCTACTTTATCATATCCATCATATAATTATGTGCATTTTAACTTTTATATAAGGGTGATTCACTAAATAAAAATGTGGGATCACTGTAACCATTATTTTATTTCTAAAAGAATTTACACTTTAATGCTACTTAAGGTCTAGATACATAACCCCTTATTACACTGGTATAATCTCCAAGGGTCTGGTGTGCGATGGTGGTACTTTCATGGGGTGGTTCAACTAACATTGATTCAATGATGATCTCTACTGATTTGAATTTCTCTCGTAGTCAATTTTGCTCGAGCCTCATTTGTTGAAGCTCTACCTAGACTTGGTCAAGGGTGAACCCCAACGATACTACATCCCTACCAAGTTTTGATAAATGAGATTTATAAGGCATGATCCTACTAGTTGAGTCCATCGTTCTCCCCTCTGCATCAACTAGCTCTCATCGCTATCCTTAATATATATTAACTCCAAAGGTCACTTTACAACAACTATATTATCGACGATCACAATGTCCAACAGTCATATCATAACGGTCTCATTTCCCATTACACACTATATAAACGTCACAATTCTCATAATTTATCATTTTACACTTCATTTACAAAGGTTTTACACTTCCCTTGATAATATCTATCATATTCCTAACACTTCTTTTTATTTTTATCATTTTTATAGCAGAAGCGATCTTCAAGGGAGAATTTTGGCCTACGGGGTTTACCTTTTTGTGTGCACTATTCTTTGGTGTTTATCTCCCAATACTATTACAAGCTGTTATAGTCAATATTATTTCATGATGTGTAATGAAATGTAATAGTATTTTTATGTGCTTTTATTGTAAAATATAATAAAATAGTCATTGCGAAACATGGGTTATTTTATTAACAATAAAAAGAAATTTTGGGTTGTTACAATGCATGTAATAGATTCAATATCGCTCGTATCAAGGATTCAATGTCTGTAGGAATGCTCCCAATCATTCCTTGAAATAGAGGATCCACTGCACTCCCCATCGTTGCAAACTACTCATCTTGAACTATCCATCGCGACTCATGCTTCAGTATTTTGTTCGCAAGGATCGTAATTTTCTTATGTGATTCCAATTGATCGAGAACAATAACATTACTTAGACCTATAGGAGGAGGCATCACAATGAATGAAGATGAGCTCCTCCCAAAGACTTGTGAGGGGGAGGGTCTAGTACCCAACCCTTGCACACAATCAACACGCTCCTTTCCCAAAACATGGGAAATAAATGTCGGGTTTTGAATGATCTAACAACACTTGTTAAGCACAACAAAATAATTAAGAAACCCAAAACTGAGATCTACCATGCAAGGAACTGAAACCATGCATACTATAAATGGAGAAATGAAGAAACCAGTATACTTTTCATCGAAGAAGGCCGCAACATCATTCCTCCCCCATGCTTGATGAAGATCTCCAAGAGGTAGTCGAATGACATCTCTTCTCTATGAAGATCTCTCACAAGTAGTCGAATGATATCCCTCCTCTGGTGGTATCAACAAGTTGAAACTAAATTGCTCATCCTATGAGTGAGATCCTCCACTCTCCCTGACATAGTAATGCCTCGTGGTTTAAAGGAGGTAAGAGAAGAGATATCCAAGCATGAACGATCTCACTCACACCCATCACATGAAAATATGATCTTTTATAGGGCCTTCGAGGATACTCCTCAGATGTTTATGCATTTACTCATGTGTTATAATGCACGAGTAAATGTCTTGGATAGTTCATGCAACTATTACTTGAATGAAACATACACCCATACATTTCATCTTATGAAACAATTCATTTATGATAGTCAATGTGGAAGATGACTCAAATGATAACAATTATCATTTGGCCGCCTAAACAATCGTAGACAATGGCATGTATAAAATGCCGCATGACATGGAAAGTTGTACACTACGACTTGTATATGCAATGGCACAAAACAATACATTACAATATCATTATATCGTAGGACATAATATAGCCATATTACATCATATGTAATTAGGCTTTAAGGAATATCTCCTTCAATCCCTCACTTGCACTAAAGGCTAAAAGACTATGCCATTTCACCATATATTGTATCATATACAATATGTAACGACTCAAACTTTTATCAATGAAATTTCTCCCCTCTTATAATTATGTCATATAGTATAAATCAAATAAAATCACATAGAGACCACAATACAAATTTTATAAATAAAGAATGAATGAAATAATATGTATTTTCAGAAATTAAGAAACCTATACTGATGGAATAGTAACTTGACATTTGAAATAGTAACATAACCTTTAGGAATAATAATTCATCCAATAGAATAACAACTTCACATTTGAAAGTATAAATAAAATTTTGGTATCTCATGAATGAAAATATAATATATTTATATCATGAAATAAGTAAATAAATATTTTAAAAATGATAAATTAAGTATTGATATTTTTATAAGTCATAAATATTTATTTACAATTTTATAATTAAAATAATGATTTAAAAGAAAATTTAATTTCATAAAATACACTCATAAATTAATATTTTGTTGTCTTACGATTATAAGATATTTTATGAGACATTAGTTAATTTATGAAAGTGTCATGAAATCAGTTAAAATTTTAAAATCACTATTTTTCGAATAAATGATGATTTTAATTAAAAATTAAATTTATCATATTTAGAAAATTATTTTCATAAAATGGAGTTTATTTTTGAATTCTACATGTTGAAAATTGGTTTGGGTGAATTTTTGGGTTTTTTTATAAAATACTTGATTTTTTGGTGAATAGTGAAATTTGATAATTTATGTTATAAGCTAAATACATGAATTATTGAGTCATAGATGATGTATGGATGATAGAAGCCCATAATCTCAAACTCTTCTTCATTATTTTAATATATTTAGTTATAATGCTCAAACTATTCATAGTCTTGAGCCAAAATATAAAACTAATGAATAAGATAATGAGAAAACACCCTTCTCCTCCCCTATATCATCATCATTATCATGAATTTTATTAAAAGGGGGGGGGGGAGAAAAGGAAAAAGAAAACAACCGCTCCACCCTTCACCGCACACCAAGAAATCAAGGAGGCCTGAAGTGGTGAAGCTCGAGGGCATCACCTTTAATGAGATTGACCCCCTCCGCCTTCAAACTGCCCACATAATGCAGACAGAAATCCAACGAGTCATCGAACTCCAACAAGGCCAAGTGGTCCGCCACCGTGTTCCCCTCCCTCCAGCTGTAAAGGACCCGAGTTCTGTGGCTCATAAGGCATTTGTATTTTCTAATAACATAACAGATGGACCAAGGAGAAACACCCTCCCCTTTCAAAGCATTGTGAACAATCAGCGAGTCTGTTTCCACTTCTAAAAGCTCCAGCCCCTTTTGCTCACACAATCTGAGCCCAGTGAGAATAGCTGAATCCTCTGCTTGAAGAGAGGAGCCCTGACCAAGCCGGACCGAGAAAGCCAAAAGAACCGACCCCTTGCTATCACGCACCACCCCTCCACCTCGCATCGCGCCCGTGACACACGAACCGTCCGTATTCAATTTCAACCCATACAAGGGAGGTTTCCAGCAGACCTGATTTCTTGAAATGTGAGTGGATGAAGGAGTGGCATATGAGATGTCTTTGAAGCGGAGCAGAGTGGGAGCCTCCTTCCCAGTTTCTCACCACCTTTTCCAAGTCGATAAGAAAATTTCGAGCCCACACAATAATGACCCGAGCTGAAATGGACACACCTTCAAACCTCACTCTGTTCCTCGCCCGCCACAGCACCCAACACCCAGCATGAAGAACCACAGAACGAGACATCGAGACACCATGAACAAGCAGACACCGTGACATCTAAGACACCGTGACCATGAGACACTGTGACCATGAGACACCGTGAACAAGCAGACACCGTGAACAAGCAGACACCGTGAACAAGCAGACACCGTGACCACAAGTCACCGTGACCAATACAGACACCATGTGAAGGAGACACCGTTTCCATGACATACTGTGACACCGTTTCTTAATCTGTTTGTCATCTTTTAATTTTAATTAATGTTTCTTTATAGACATGTCATCTGGCTGTACGAGGTACGAGGTGCAGAATACATGCAACCGGTCGACTCAAACACATGCACTCCAAGATAAAAGAGTAGTGCGGCCTAGAAACAAAATATACTGAAAAGTGAAACAAGCGGGTGGGCATGAGCACGACAACGAAGAATACACTTACAGATTTTTTTGAAGAAAGAATTGTCTCATGAAACTCAACACTGCTGAAGAACACACGAAGCATACTTGAATCCCAGGATCGAGAATATATTCGCACTATCAAACATCACAAAGAACACAAGCTGGATCTGTCTGACTTGCGACACTCTGTTTTCCATACGAGGACTTGATTTCTACATCTGCTTCATCTCAGAAGTCCAGAGCTGCAAAGACTAACATTCAAAGCATTTCTAAACCCATCTCAATATTTCTGCTCTGTTGTGTACCATTTTACTAGCTTTCAAGCAGTGTGTATATCTGTATAATAACTCACTCTATCTCGCGCATTAAATCGAAGGATACAAGATATCCTTACTCAAACATCTTTTTAAACTTGTGTATACCCGCTGATAAGTATGGAAGAGGTCCCTGTGTGGCCTGTTTGTTTGTCCCTATAAAGAACTGTGGAAGAGGTCCCTGTGTGACCTGGACAGTCCTGTGTACTGTTGTTTAACCCCGATCCAGGGTGTGGATCAAGTTTATTTATATAAACTGCTTGGTGGCAGGTGATCACCAAGTGGAGTGGATTTGGTCTCAACTTGAGACTGAACCACTTGTTTCATATCCACCGTGCTGCTTAATTTAGTCTTATCTGTTTTACTACTTTACTGTATAATTCAGAAATCACTAAATTCACTTTGATAGTTAATCTTGGAAAGACGTTATAATTGTCTTTTCTTAGTAGAATAAATTCAAAAGTAATATTAATAACTGAAATTAAGATTACTGAGAATTAATCAATATTCTAAGAAGTTATTTAAACAGTAAAACCTTCATAACTGTATTACTTTGATCAAATGGGCTATATTTAACATTATTAGGAACACTGTTTAAGAATAATTTTTAATCAGAAATTCTTATAGATACTCAATTCACCCCCTCTTGAGTAATCTACTCCGACCAACATTTGGTATCAAAGGAAGTTTGTTAAAAACTCTGTTTAACCTTATTCAATTGTGATTGTAGTTTTACTTTGAAGATCTGTAAATTTCTGTTAATTCTAAATTTCTAGATCTTTCAAAGTATTTATGTATTATGGACAATAGATTGGAAGGTTCTGCAACCAACACACCACCATTCTTTAATGGAACCAACTATGCTCAATAGAAAATTAAAATGAAAATGCATTTAGAGAGTATGGGTTTTGAAATTTGGTCTTCCATTATAAATAAATATAAGATTCTTGCTACTGATAGAATCACATGGGATAAACCTATCAAAACTTCCTACAATAACAATTGCAAAGCTATGAATGCTTTATACTGCTCCTTAGGAGATGAAGAATTCAATAGAATTTCTGCTTGTAAAACTGCCCATGAAATTTGGGATACCCTGTCTGTCTCACATGAAGGAACATCCAGTGTAAAATAAATGAGACTTAATACTTATACTATTAAATATGATAACTTTAAAATGAAACCTGATGATCTTATCTCTGATATGTATCTTAGGTTCAATGAGATTTTCAACACAATGATTTCTCTTGGAAGAGAAGTCACTACCAAGTAACAGATCATGAAAATTCTCAGATGTATGCCTGACAGATGGAGAGGAACCTCTGTCTCTATTAGATAATCATGCGACATCAGCAAGCTACCTATAAAAGAACTCATTGGGAAACTGATGATGTATGAAAAAGGGATGAAAGTTAATAAGGAAGAGGAGGATGAACCAAAAAGGAAATCTGTTGCATTCAAGACCACCACCTCTAAACACAAAGACAAAGGGAAATTGGAAACTTCTGTAGAAAGTTCCAGTAGTGAACAATCATCACCTGATAGTGATGAGGAGATGGCTCAATTATCCAGAATATTCAAGAGATTTTACAAGTGTTAGGGTTGGTTTCCTAAGAACCAACTGTTTTGTACTTTGATTACATGAATGTTCACTTATTATATATTGTTCATTGTTCTGCATGACTATAATATAATAATGTCCTGGAATATTTGTTGCATTGATAAGGTCCTGGAAGATCCCCGATATGATGAGAACCTTGAAATGCTATAACAATATTCTTAAATAAAGTTCTACGGTTGGATGACATACTATAATAGGACACATAGTATACAAACCGTCATATGCGAGTACTCATAAGAAGACGAGACTCTCTCTCATGGAGTTTGCACTTGGTAATCTCCAAGATGGGAGATTATGAGAACAGACCCGCCAGTAGCAATTCCGCATGTTTTGGTGTCATCGGACATTTCTATCTATGAGCCTATGTAATGGTCCTTAGACTGGAAGATTATCATTAACTCATGTCATGACTCGCGCACTTAGATTTGCTGACGAAAACTGTCACGAAGAAAGTTGGCGGGAAGTAGGGTACGTTGGGTGCGTCACGAATGACATATTGTTAATAGATAAGTCGAGGAAGGATTTGTCCCTTCCATATTTATAGAAGAAAATATCTCGAGCCCTTTGATTGAAATAGAACTGTCAAATAAATTCCATGACCATGATGTCACGACGAGTTTATTTCTGGAAGTCAAAGAATGATAGATCAAGCATATAGGTTTATGACACTGCCATGAAACCTGCTTGATGGGATATTGAGATAAAGAGATTAAATTACAAAGTAATCATTCGTATGAGGTGACACGTCAATGCGGCGTCAACTTCTTTCTCCTGGGTGCCTTGATCCATTGCTAGACAGTAATCTTGGACTTTAGGCAAACCCGCCTAATGCCAACAAGAAAGAGGCCCAGAGGGTCACACACTAAGTGTATCCAAGTATCTCAAGTAGAATAAAGACTATTCTCGTATGTGGTTTAATAATTATTCAAGGAAGCCTAAATCGTTTTAATGATGGAGGAAGAAGGAAATGAAACACAAGATATACACGTTGTGTATTAATGATTACACGCCGTGTAGTTTTTCATGGAAAACAAGTACACACCGTGTAGTTTTCATTTTGGAAAGGAAATAAAAAACAAGTACATGCCATGTATTAATGATTACACATCGTGTAGTTTTATAAAAAACAAGTACACGCCATGTAGTTTTCCAGTCTGTATTTTGAGGATATAATATTGTTTTATTAAATGATATTTATTATAATCAGTGTGGGCGCATGTCAAGGAATTAATTATTCGACATGGGGGTTTTCAATAAGAGTTAATGAAATAAATAAAACGCGTAACACGTTTATTTACTGTCATAACTCTACAACCTTAAACCCGATTATAAATATCCTCACAACCCCAACTCTTTTTAAGAGAATCGTTGTGCACAACAATTCTGGATAATTCTCTCATGGCCGAAAGAACTCCGTCCTCTAAGAACACTCTCAAGACCGAGAGAGATCCACCTCCACCGGATCAAGGTGATCTAAGGCGGACAATGCAAGCAAAGAATTCTCCATGCTAGCACCTGGAGATTCCTTTGGTGACGTCTAGAGATACGTGGTGCACATGTTGATCACTGCTAGAGGAAGTCTACACTTGGCTTCTGCGACGCAATGACGAATCACATCGGAACGTGATCAGAAATATCAATGAAGAAAGAACACCATAAAAGGCACTTTTTTTCAATTAATTAAATTAATTATAATCAACCTGTGATGATCCACATTTATGGTTCCAGGACTATTCCTCTTCTTTGTCTATTTCTGTGATTCGATCCGTGGAGTCTGACATTTATCATCATATTGATCCCAGATAGATTATTGCTAATGACAAAAAGCCAAGTGGGCACATCCACCCATGTGCTTCCGCTGCGCCCAAAACCTTCAATTGGCATCAGAGTGAGGTTACAACGTTGATTATAGTTATTTAATTTTCGTTGATAATTTACGCATTTATATTTGATTCAATTCAAGATAAATCATTCTATAAAACTGAATGAACGAGATCTGTTCTTCCTCCGTTTCTCGATTGAAATCACAGAAACTACCTTTTAATTTTAATTCTGATTAAATTAAAAAAACGAGGAACTCATACGGAGGAGCCTCTCTTTCTGTCCATACAACATAAGAATACACGACGTGTAGTGAAAACTACACACCATGTACTTAGGTTCAATGAACCGGTACTGGTCCACCAAACCACGCCGTGTGAATTGAGTATACCTAAGTTTTATTACACCGTGTTGACCAGAATTGAACGGTCTGTGGAAATCGGAATACACGACGTGTATGTTAAATCAACACGCTGTGTAGTCCGATCCGGCCCAGGTGAGATCGAGTACAAGGAGAAGCCATGTTCCGCGTACACGGGATTTCCAGGCCAGTAACCGCGTAACAAGGAAGTACACGCCGTGTTAGATTAATCTACACGCCGTGTACTCCAAAAAATTCCAAAGTAAAGAAAACACGCCAAAGCCCCCGACGTGTACTTTGGATAAAGGGTGAAAAATACACGACGTGTAGTCTATATTACACACCGTGTAATTTCCAGAAATGGAATCTCACCAGGTTTCCTCCAAAAGTACAAAGACCTGTACAAGGAATATGGATGAGAAGAATCTTAAGGAAATTCGTAAAGGAATTTAAGATAAAGAATTGATTAATTATAAGATCATAATTAATTGAATTCAAGCACGACTTATCTTTAATAAATAGAACGATTAAAAGAATTTTAATGCTAAATATACGTAAATGTCGTTGCATGCTATGGATGATCATGAGCTAGACCAAAGACCCTTTGTATGTGTGTATGGTTTCATTTAAATTTGTTTAATTTATTTTTGTTGGCCTTCCAATAAAATGTAGGGCCTGCATGACCATGGTTTCTTTAATGTAAACCCCATGTAATGGAGGATCTCCCAAGCCAGTGGAGACGGTTCAAAATTCGAAGTTGAGGCGAAACCAACCCAAGAAGATGCAAAGGTGATCAGGTGGGAGCTGCAAAACACGAACCATCAGTTCAAGGTGTTTTCCCTAGGTTAGGGTTAGCTTATCAAACCGCTAAATAAGCTAACCAATAGAAGCTAATGATCATGACATCTTATTTTATTTCTGTCTGATTGCATGGTTTATTTATTATGTACGTGTTTTCACGATCACATAATTAATGAAATAAAAAAGCATGAAAAGATGGAATAAAATAAAGACCGGACTATGCATAAACATTGTCAGAACATAGTTAATCACTTAAGAAAGCATCACTTAATATTAACAAGCACGTGATAATGCAAAACTATGCATAGAGAATAAAATCCCTCAAATACCATATTAAGTCAGACCAAGCCTTCTGTTACTTGATTAAGGGAAAGACTCAATAAAACTATGTGTTTGACCAACCCTTGTTGGGAAACTTACTTTTATAAAGGAAGCTCTTATGAAAGTTTCGGGTTGACTTAAACATTTTACATCAAGAGGAGTAGCCCTTGCTAGACTTGTTGTAAAATGGAGGCATGTGTTGAGGAAATCTAAGTCAGGATTTCAGGATTGGGGAGTCCACTCAACATATCAAGGAACTGTAAGCTCACAGTTGGCAAAGACCTGCCTACCTAAATACCTTCAAATAGCTTGACCAACCCTTTTTGGGGTTATGCGAAGGGGAATATGGATCCTTGCCACTAGAATGTCAAAGAAACTGGACATTCTGAGTTCAATGGTGAGTTCCATTGGGACTTGATAAAATAGTGGGAGACTTAATAAATTTATAAAATGTAATAAAAAGGCACTGATAAATCTGCTATTTTAATTTTTTAGAATCAATATGACAAGCTCTTCAACCACATTTTATCTATGATCAATTTTGGATAAAGATAATATCCTCACCTGTAGTAACTTTCAGGAATGGTTTTGGCGCCTTTGGGTTATCCTACGCCATGAACGAAAGTTTTACGTGCTGGAGTCCTCACTTCCTGATTCACCACCCCAAGGGGCAAGTGATGAAGATTTCCTGGTCTATGATCAACATTTTAATGATACACTCGACGTTCAATGTTTGATGCTGTCATCAATGTCTAGTGAGCTCATGAAGTGTCATGAAGGCATGGATTCCTATAGCATGCTCGAGCACCTCCATGGTCTATACCAGGAGAGAGAAAGGCATGAAAGGTTTGAGATCTCCAAGGCTCTATTTCAGAGTAAGCTTAGAGAGGGTGCCCCAGTTGGGCCTCATGTAGTCAAGATCATTGGCTACATTGAGCGCTTGGAGGTTCTAGGGTTTAAAATCTCCGAAGAACTGGGTACCGATCTCATTCTTGCATCACTTCCCCAGAGCTTCTCTAACTTTGTTGTAAATTTCAACATGAACAACATTGAGAAGTCTCTATCTGATCTTCTCATCCTTATTCGCCAAGTGGACAATGATATGAAGCGTGAAAAGCCTTCTGTCCTTATGGTGAATAAAAGGAAAGGGAATACGAAGAGCTTTAATCCCAAAGCTTCTTAAAGGCCTTCTAAGAAAAGGAATATCAAAGGGGAGGTAAGAGAACATGAGGATGTTTGTTTCGCATGTGGCAAGAAGGGCCACTGGAAGAAAAACTGCACCCAGCCAAGGAAGCAAGGGGAAGCTTCAGGTGCGTTTGTTATCGAATGAAATCTATCTTTTTCTAACAATTGGGTATTAGATACTTCTTGTGGTGCTCAAATATGTATCAAAATACAGGAACCAAGTAGATTCAGAAAGATTGACCGAGGTGAGGTGGATCTGTGAGCAGCCAATGGAGCCAGACTCGCTATTGTAGCTGTCGGAGACTACCACCTCACATTGCCTACTAGGATGGTCTTGGTTTTGAAAGGATGTTATTATGTACCCTATGTAACCAAAAACATTATTTCAGTATCCAGATTAGATACTTATGGATTCATCTTCAAGTTTGGAAGTGGATGTTGCTACTTTTATAAAGATAAAATTTGTTTTGGTAGGGCACATTTATATAATGACCTTTATGTGTTAGACTACACAAACTAAGTAATGGAAATCGATGACAAAATTAATTCACATGACTCATACCACACCCAACTTTGGCATCACCGGCTAGGTCATGTCAATGAGAAACGTTTGACAAAATTACATCAAGATGAGTATTTAGATTCTTTCGAACCAAAACCACTTGGTGTATGTCATGCGTGTCTACAAGAAAAAATGACCAAATCCCCATTTAATGGAAAGGTGAAAGGGCTAAAGAGCTTCTAGAATTAGTTCACACAGATGTGTGTGGACCATTTCCAGTTGAAGTAAGGGGTGGGTTCTTGTACTTCATAACTTTTACTGATGATTTTAGTAGATATGGATATATTTACTTAATGAGGTATAAGTCAGATTCTTTTGATCGGTTCAAAGAATACAAGAATGAAGTTGAGAACCATCTTGGTAAAAAGATTAAGAAACTCTGCTTAGATAGAGGAGGATAATATCTTAATCAGGACTTCATTGATTTCTTATGGGAGTTTGGGATTCAATCTCAACTCACTCCTCCTTACATGCCTCAGTGGAATGGTGCGAGTGAAAGGAGAAACCGCACCATGTTGAACATGGTGAGATCAATGATGAGTCATGCAAGTCTTCTATTATCCTTTTGGGGATATGCATTACAAACAACATCACACATACTAAACCAAGTACCAACTAAATCGATAAATGGTATTCCATACGAGTTATGGAGTGGACGCAAATCCATGTTATTAAATTTACATGTGTGGGGTAGCGAAGCATTTGTTAAGGCCTCTTCAGGTAACAAACTTGCACCCTAAGGCACAAAGTGTATCTTTATAGGATATCCCAAGGAAACAAGGGGATATTAACTATAAAACCCCTCAAATAAAAATGTTACAATGGAAAGACACGCCATATTCCTTGAGAGGTAGCACATCTTCAAAAGAGATAGTGGGAGCGAGATAGACTTCAATGAAGTCGAGGCTCAAGATACACAGGAGTTGGTACAAGAACAGATTCCACAAAGCCTCGTGGAAGAAAAATCTGTTCCAGAGACACAAGAACTGTGTAGGAGCACGAGAGAGGTGAGAGAACCAGAACGATATAGTTTTCTTGTCACCGAGGATGGTGACTCATTATTGGTTGATAATGATGATCCTCTACTTACAAGGAAGCATTTGAAGGCACATACGTTGCCAAGTGGAAAGAATCCATGAATTCTGAAATGGATTCCATGTACCAAAACCAAGTCTGGATTTTGGTAGATCCTCCAGTTGATGTAAAGCCTATTGGTAATAAGTGGGTATTCAAGAAGAAACTGGACATGGAGGGGAAAGTCAGCACCTATAAGGCACGACTGGTTGCAAAAGGTTTTAGACAGCATCAAGGAATTGACTATGATGAAACCTTTTTACCGGTTGCGATGCTGAAATACATTAGAATCATATTGTCCATTGCCGCTTACCATGACTATGAAATTTGGAAAATGGATGTCAAAACAGCATTCTTTAATGAGAACCTCCAGGAAGATGTCTACATGACACAACCTGAAGGGTTTGTGACTCCAAAGGATGCCAACAAGGTATGCAAGTTGCAGAAATCCATTTATGGATTAAAGCAAGCATCAAGGTCATGGAACATTCGTTTTGATGAAGTCGTTATGAAATTTGGATTTGTTAAGAATGAATGTGAGCCTTGTGTCTACAAAAGGTTTAGTAGAAGTGTAGTTGTTTTCCTAATAGTATATGTTGATGACATACTACTAATTGGAAACGAAGTACCTGTCTTACAGTCAGTTAAGACATGGTTGGATAAATGCTTCTCTATGAAAGACTTGGGCGAGGCAACATATATTCTTGGGATCAAGATCCACCGTGATAGATCCAAAAGAATACTGGGCCTAAGTCAAAGTACATACATTGACAAGATACTGAAGAGATTTAGTATGGAACAGTCCAAGAGGGGATTGTTGCTAGTGTCACATGGCATTCATATTTCCAAGAAAATGTGTCCTTATACACATGAGGAAAGAGAGAAAATGTCAAGGATACCTTATACATCTGCGATTGGGTTAGTCATGTATGCTATGCTATGTACAAGGCTAGATGTTGCTTACACATTAAGTGCGGTAGGCATATATCAAGTTGATCTAGGAGACTGCCATTGGATGGTAGTCAAGACTATCCTTAAGTATCTGAGGTGTACTAAGGATATGTTCCTGGTTTATTGAGGAGATGAGGAACTAGTCATCATAGGACATGTAGATGCTAGTTTCTAGACTGATCAAGATGACATAAAGTCACAGACTGGATACATCTTTAGTTTGAATAGAGGTGTAGTGAGCTGGAAGAGCTCAAAGAAAGGTGTGGTTGCAGATTCTACAGCAGAGTCCAAGTATATCGCAACTTCTGAGGCAGCTAAAGAAGCAGTATGGATGCGAAGCTTCGTCCAAGAGATGGATGTAGTACCTAGCAGTAAAGATCCTATCACACTCTATTGTGATAATACTACAGTGGTGGCACTTGCAAAAGAGCGAAGGTCACATCAGTGGACAAAGCACATACTTCGAAAGTATCATCTCTTGAGGTATTTTTCTCAGAGAGGTGAAGTTGCAGTGAGTAGTATTTCCACAGAAGACAACATGGAAGACCCCTTGACTAAATCCTTGACTCAACAGAAACATGATCATCATGTGAGGTCTAGTAGACTAAAAGTCATAGGTAGTTGGCTCTAGTCCAAGTGAGAGTTTGTTAGGGTTGGTGTCCTGAGAACCAATTGTTTTTTACTTTGATTACATGAATGTTCACTTATTATATATTGTTCAATGTTCTGCATGAATATAATATAATAATGTACTGGAATATTTGTTGCATTGATAAGGTCATGGAAGATCCCCGCTATGATGAGAACCTTGAAATGCTATAACAATATTCTTAAATAAAGTTCTACAGTTGGATGACATACTATTATAGGACACATAGTATACAGACCGTTATGTGTGAGTACTCGTAAGAAGATAAGAATCTCTCTCATGGAGTTTGCACTTGGTAATCTCCAAGATGGGAGATTATGAGAACAGACCCGCCAGTAGAAATTCCGCATGTTTTGGTATCATTGGACACCGCTATCTACGAGCATGTGCAATGGTCCTTATACTGGAAGATTATCATTAACTCATGTCATGACTCACTCACTTAGATTTGCTGACGAAAACCGTCACGAAGACAGTTGGCGGGAAATAGGGTACGTTGGGTGCGTTACGAATGACATGTTTTTAATGGATAAGTCGAGGAAGGATTTGTCCCTTCCATATTTATGGATGAAAATATCTCGGGCCCATTGATTGAAATAGAACTGTCGAATAAATTCCATGGCCATGGTGTGACGACGAGTTTATTTATGGAAGTCAAAGAATGATAGATCAAGCATATAGGTTTATGACACTGCCATGAAACCTGCTTGATGAGATATTGAGACAAAGGGATTAAATTACATAGTAAGTGTTTGTATGAGGTGACACGTCAATGTGGCGTCAACTTCTTTCTCTTGGGTGCCTTGACCCATTGCTAGATAGTAATCTTGGACTTTTGGCAAGCCCACCTAATGCCAACGAGAAAGAGGCCTAGAGGGTCACACACTAAGTGTATCCAAGTACCTCAAGTAGAATAAAGAATATTCCCATGCGTGGTTTAATAATTATTCAAGGAATCCTAAATCGTTTTAATGATGGAGGAAGAAGGAAATAAAAAACAAAATATACACGCCGTGTATTAATGATTACACACTGTGTAGTTTTTCATGGAAAACAAGTACACGCGGTGTATTAATGATTACACGCCATGCAGTTTTCATTTTGAAAGGAAATGAAAAACAAGTACACGCCGTGTATTAATAATTACACATCGTTTAGTTTTATGAAAAACAAATACACGCCGTGTATTAATGATTAAACGCCATGTAGTTTTCCAGTTGGGATTTTGAGGATATAATATTGTTTTATTAAATGATATTTATTATAATCAGTGTGGGCGCTTGTCAAGGAATTAATTATTCAACATGGGGGGTTTTAATAAGAGTTAATTAAATAAATAAAATGTGTAATGCGTTTATTTATTATCATAACTCTACAACCTTAAACCCAATTATAAATATCCTCACAACCCCAACTCTTTTCAAGAGAATCATTGTGCACAAAAATTCTAGAGAATTCTCTCAAGACCGAAAGAACTCCATCCTCCAAGAATACTCTCAAGATCGAGAGAGATCCACCTCCACTAGATCAAGGCGATCTAAGGTGGACAACGCAAGCAAAGGCTTCTCCACGCTAGCACCCGAAGATTCTTTTGGTGACGTCCAGAGATACGTGGTGCATGTGTGGATCACCGCTAGAGGAAGTCTACACTTGGCTTCTGCGATGCAATGAAAAATCACATTGGAACGTGATTAGAAATATCAACGAAGAAAGAATGTCATAAAAGGTACTTTTTTTCAATTAATTAATTTAATTATAATCAACCTGTGACGATCCACATTTATGGTTCCAAGACTATTCCTCTTCTTTGTCTATTTCTGTGATTTGATCCGTGGAGTCTGGCGTTTATCATCGTATTGATCCCGGATTGATCATTGCTAATGACAAAAAGCCAAGTGGGCACATCCACCCATGCACTTCCACTGCGTTCGGAACCTTCAACAAGAAGAAGAACTTTTTCTAAAAGCCTAACTTCAAGGGAAAATATGACCGAAAAGGAAGTTGGAATAAGGATTGGAAAAGAAGTGACAAGACTGATGAGATTTTCTGCTATGAATGTAAGCACAAAAGACATATCAAGGCTGATTGCCCAAATCTCAAGTACAAAAAGAGATACGAGGACAAGGACAGGAAGTATAAAAAGGAAATAAAAGCAACCTGGAGTGCTTCTAAGGACAGTTCAAGCGACTCAGAATCATCACATGATGAACAAGCTAATAAATCCAATATGTGTTTTATGACAAACACATCTGAGGTAACACTGGACTCTCCTGTATATAATTCATATTATTCTAGAGATGAGAGTGACTCTGCAAATATGACTAATGAAGAAATTTTTGAATACTGTAACATGCTTGAAGAAACATGCAATAAACTAAAAAACAAATATAAATCATTAAAGAAACAATATGCTCTTACTGTGACTTTTAAATCTAAACTCACAACTGAAAAAGAGAAAAATTCTCAATTGCTCAAAGAGAAAAATGAATTAAAAATGTCTAATGAGCAATTTAAGAATGACCTAGAAAAGTTTACCAATGGGAAAAATACCCTTACTCAAATTCTAGGTAAACAAATTTCCCCTAAATACAGCACTGGCATTGGTTATTAACCTAGAAAAAGAAACCTTGGTAGAACAAATTTTGTTTCTAAATCCAGGACATATAGTTTTACTCTTAGTTCTAGACACAAATCAACTAGTTCAATTTATGATACACTTTCTACAGTTTTAAGTTTCTCTGGTCCAAATAGAGTTTATTTTTCAAATAATTTACATAATACTTATAGGAAACCTATGAGGTAGATATGGGTTCCTAAAGCACTTATTACTGATATTACTGGACCTAAACAAGTATGGGTACCAAAATCTATTTTTGCTTAATCATTTTGTAGGAAAGATGCTTAAAGAGTTCCTATAAAAGTTTATGGTACTTGGATAGTGGATGTTCAAGAAACATGACAGGAGACTACTCATGCTTCAAGAACCTAATAAAAATAGATGGAGGACATGTTACATTTGGTGATAATGCCAAAGGAAATATTATTAACCTCGGTCAAATCGATAACTCTAACTCAGTTTTAATTTCTAAAGTACTATTTGTTGATGGATTAAAATATAATCTGCATAGTATATCACAATTATGTGATGATGGATTTCATGTTAGATTTGAAAATTATGCTTGCAATGTCTTTAATTATAAAGAAGAATTAGTGTTTTCTGCATTAAGAAATGAAAATGTTTACTCTGTTAACTTAGATTCCTTAGCTTCTCAAAATGCTTCATGCTTAAGTGTATTTAATAAAGAGTCTTGGCTCTGGAATAAGAGACTAGGACATTGTAATATTCAATCTCTTAGAAATATAACTAGAAAAATCTTAGTTAAAGACTTACCCAAACTTGAGTTTCCAAATGAAAAAGTGTGTAATCTCTGTCAAAAGGGGAAAAACACAAAATTTCCTTCAAACCAAAGAAAGAAGTGTCAAATTCTCAGCCTCTCGAACTGGTTCACATGTATTTGTTTGGACCATCTAGAGTTTCTAGTTTAAATGAGAAGCACTATGTTTATGTTCTTGTAGATGACTTTTCTAGATATACTTGGACCTTCTTTCTGGCTAACAAAAGTGAAGTATGCTCTTATTTTACTAAATATTCCAAGTCTGTGGAAAATCTTAGCGGACTTAGAATTAAATACTTAAGAAGTGATCATGGTCATGAGTTTGAAAATCAAGAGTTTGAATCTGTTTTATCACAAAATGGTTATAGTCACAATTTATCTTCCACTAGAACACCTCAACAAAATGGAGTTTTAGAAAGAAGAAATAGAACCCTGCAAGAGACTTCTAGAACAATGCTTAGTGAATATGAACTACCTATTTATTTTTGGTTTGAAGCTGCCAATACAACATGCTACATAATCAATAGAGTGTTGATCAGACCTATTCTTAAAAGGACTCCTTATGAGTTATGGAACAATCGAAAACCCTAGGTTAACTATTTCAAAGTTTTTGGTTGCAAAGTCTATATCCTTAACACTAAGGACAATCTTGAAAAATTTGCATCCAAGAGTGACGATGGTATCTTTTTAGGGTATTCCATGTCTAGTAAATTCTATAGAGTGTTAAATAAAAGAACTAAATGTGTGGAAGAATCTGTCCATGTAAAATTTGATGAAACAGATCCACATGAGCTTAAAACCATTCTAGAGAACCTGGAGGATGATGTATCAAATCTGAACATTAATCCAAAATCCTCAAACCTTTCTGTGAAAGAATATGTGAAAACTTCCAGTTCTGGAAATTCCTTAGACTCAAGTCATAATGAACCTGAACCTATTGATGAACCTGAAATCACTAGTCCCTCTTTTTCTAGAGCTGTTAAAAATGTTACGAACCATCCCTTAGATGTTGTTGTAGGATACCTAGACAAAGGATCTCAAACTAGAGATTCTCTTAGAAATCAAGTTGAACATCAAGTCTTCTTGTCACAAGTCGAACCTAAAAACATTAATGATTCTATCAATGATGAATTTTGGGTGATGGCTATGTAAGAAGAACTTAATCAGTTTGAAAGGAACAAAGTTTGGAAACTTGTTGAAAGACCCAAGGAAACATTCACCATAGGCACTAAATGGGTGTTTAGAAATAAGGTAGATGAAGCTAGTAACATAGTTAGAAACAAGGCTAGATTGGTTTCACAAGGCTATAGTCAAGAAGAAGGAATTGACTATGAGGAGACCTTTGCACCAGTAACTAGACTTGAAGCCATCAGAATCCTGCTTGCTTATGCTGCATATATGAATTTCAAACTATATCAAATGTATGTTAAGAGTACATTCTTAAATGGGTATATAGTTGAGGATGTCTTTTTTGAACAACCCCTAGTTTTACAAACCCCCATTTTCCAAATCATATTTTTAAATTATCAAAAGATTTATATGGTTTAAAACAAGCTCCAAGAGCTTGGTATGATAGGTTGAGTACTTTTCTTATTTCCAAAGGTTTTACAAAAGGAATAGCTGATCCTACCCTTTTAATAAAATGAATTTCTAATGATGTTTTAGTTGTTCAAATCTATGTAGATGACATTATCTTTGGATCTTCAAGAAATTCTTTATGTATTGATTTTTCTAAAATGATGCAAAATGAATTTGAAATGAGTTTAATGGGTGAACTAAAATTCTTTCTCAGATTTCAAATCTTTCAAAATAATGATGGTATTATTTTAACTCAAAGTAAATATACTAAAGATCTTCTAAAACATTTTGGATTGGATAACACTAAAAGTAGTGACACTCTCATGAGTACCACTTGTAAGTTGGATCTTGATGAAGATGGAAAATCTGTTGATCAAACCACTTATAGAGGAATGATTGGAAGTTTACTCTACTTAACTGCTAGTCGACCTGACATTATGTTTAGTGTGTGTATGTGTGCTCGTTTTCAAGAAAATCCTAAGGACTCTCATTTAAATGCTGTAAAGAGAATTTTCAAATACCTCAAGCATAAACCCAATCTAGGACTATTCTATCCTAGAGGACAATCATTTGAATTAGTTAGTTATTCTGATACTGACTTCAGTGGCTATAAGTTAGATAGAAAAAGAACCTCTAGAACATGTCACTTTTTAGGCAAGTCACTAGTATCATGGTGTAGTAAGAAACAAAATTCTATTGCATTATCTACTGCAGAAGATGAATACATAGCTACTGGTAGTTTTTGTGCACAAATCTCGTGGATGAAGCACACATTACTAGATTATGGATATCAATTCAGGCATGTACCTATAAACTATGACAACAAAAGTGCTATTAACATCTCAAAAAATCCTGTTTCACATTCTAGGACAAATCATATTGATGTAAGACATCACTTTTTGAGAGATCATTATCAAAAAGGTGATATCACTTTTGAATTTATTGGTACTGAATATCAGCTTACTGATATATTTACCAAACCATTAAATTCTGAAAGAATAGAATATATCATACATGAACTAGGAATGATAAATCTTAAGTAAATGTCTTACTGTTTTATATCTTACTGTTTCATGTTTATGGTCTCACAGTTAGTATTTCGTGATTACTGTCTGGAAGTCACTATCTCACTGTAAAGTTCAATCCCTGTCTCACCATAAAGTTCAATCCCTATCTCACTGTAAAGTTCAATCACTATCTCACCGTAAGGTTCAGTCACTATATCACCGTAAGGTTCAGTCACTGTCTCATCGTAAAATTCAATCACTATCTCACCATAAACAAAGCCTAGAGTGAAAGACCTCTAGAAAACCATGCCAACTAATGGCCACTACACCAACACCTACTTGCACAAGAACCCTAAACCATACCAGATCCAACCACAATAAGCACCTATAGTAGAAACAACACCCAAAATATTAGCTAGAAACCAAATCATCCCAGACCACTATCTGGCCCCATCCATCACCATCTGAACACCTTGCATCAAAATAGACCACCCCACCATAAGAAAGTATAAAAAACCAGCAGTCAACTAGTACCATCCATCCGAAGTTCCCCGCATCACCCACGCCTAACCCATTATACAACCTAAAGAATCCCCAAGCAGTCCCTGATCCAAATGTGAGCTAATACCCACCTTGAATCCAACACCTCTAGACCCACCAAGTAGTCAACACGCACCCACCCTAGAAAGAGAACCACCCATCTACCAGAAACATGCCTCCCAACCTGCAGCATGCAGCATCAAGGGAATTTTAGAACATCTACCATAGAAATACCTATACCATCAACATCCAGAATAAATTCCACCTTTTTGTTTAATACCATAAAATGTCTTACAATCTTCCCATAATCTCTTATAAACTTTTAATAAAACCCAGTAAGTCCGAGGAACCCTCTTATCTCCTTAAAATATAATGGTGATTTCCACTCCACCACTGTGATATGAATCAATTAGAGAGAGAAAGAAAAACAGTAGTAACTTCAATTAACAGTGGCTGGAATTATAGTAGAATGAAAGAAAAGAAGAGAAATAGAAGAATAAAGGAAGAAGGAAGAAGAAATCCTCTAGAGGCGCTTCTCTCCAAGGCCAAAGGCAGCAACCCGTAATTCTGCACAACATAATTCTTCTCTTTAAAATAATTCCTCCCCTCATACAGCTCACAACTCCCTTTTTTATAGACTCTACTGGAAGCTTCTAGACAACCCCTCTTCCCGACAAATTTCTAACAAACTAACAAACTAACAAACTAACAAACTAACAGACTAATAAACTAACAAACTAACAATCTCTTAACAACCCCCAACCCCAACCACTCTCTACACCAATTACAATACTGACCATTGGCAGTAACTAACCCCAACAACAGCCTCCCAACCAACTCCCACCATCCCCTGGACAGTTGCACACTGCCCACTATGACCAGCCCGTCCTGCACTCTTATCATTACCTCCCTCTTGAAATATCACCTTGTCCTCAAGGTGATTTTCTGGTGGCTTTGGTGGTGGCCTAGGCAGCCATGCAGCTTTCTTATCATCAGCTAAAGCAAGGGATGAGCGTAGCTAGGCTCTATCAAAAGAGTCTTCAGCCTCTTGTGATGTTAATGTACTAGAAGTACTTCCCTGGAAAATCTTCTTCCGGTGTGGAGGTTCTCAAACCCCTTCGTCATCCTCTTGAATTCCAACATCTACAACTCCCCGATTATAGCTCCCTATAGTAACTGGTTGAGTGACTCGTTTACCCTTACCGCCCATTGGAGCCTCAGTAGTTTGTGAATTGTGCTGCTCGCTCAACTTGTTTGATGAAGGCATAGTCGCAACCAAATTTCCATGTGGCGGTTCCTGAATTCGATTTCTAGCTCTTGGAGCTTCTACTAGCAGTTGTTTGCAGTCATACAGCCACCACGTTCCAGCTCCTGATGCGTCTTCGACAACTACAGGCTGCTCCTGTTCAGGAAATGGATATTCAATTAGCTCAAAAGAAGCAAACTCTTGCACCGGCACCACCTGCAGCATCTCTTGCTGCTTTTGTATAGGACCAGAATTCCCTGTAACTTCGATAGTTTGTAAATCTTCTGAATTTTGAGCAGTTGCAGCCTCTTTTTCCTCCTCTGCCACACCTCCAAATCTCTCCAACAATGCTTACTTTAATTTCATCCAGGTAAGACCATTCTTATTTGGTTCCAACAAAAAATTCCAAACCCAAGCCGTTTCTTGCATACATAACTCTGTTATAGGTACCTCCATCTCTTCCAGAATTTGGCTGAGAGAAAAATATTCTTCAGCTTCTTTGATCCAAGTCTCAGGATTATTTCTGGAGAAAACCGACCTCATCTCTTTCCCCAATCTCTCCTCTTGACTTCTTCTTAGCCTGGCGAGTGACATCTAAATATCCATAATATTTTCTCTATTTTTATCTCCAAATCATTGTCTCCTAGCACTTCTGAAACTGCCACGGTGCTACGTCCACCTACTGTTAGTCAGACACCTGTGTCCACTAGCTGTCCACCTGTGTCCACCTGTAGCGTTCCACCATTTCTATACTACTGTGATTCCTCTCCTGCAGCTTCGTGCTCTTCAGTCGTCCGTTACGTTGCTGCTTCCAGAAAATGGTCGCGACTGCTGCAGTTCACACGGTCCAGAAATTGCCAGCAACATCTTTCAAGAATCTCTCTCGTTTCTCTCTCTTAAACTCTCTCAATCCTCTCAACAAGAGCACCAATTGATAGGAATCAATTAGAGAGAGAAAGAAAAACAGTAGTAACTTAAATTAACAGTGGATATAATTACAGTAGAAAGAAAGAAAATAAGAGAAATAGAAGAAGAAAGGAAGAAGGAAGAAGAAATCCTCTAGAGGCGCTGCTCTCCGAGGCCCAAGGCAGCAGCCCGTAAATCTGCACAGTAGAATTCTTCTCTCTAAAACAATTCCTCCCCTCATACAGCTCACAACTCCCTTTTTTATAGACTCCACTGGAAGCTTATAGAAAACCCCTCCTCCCAATAACTTTCTAACAAACTAACAAACTAACAAACTAAACAACTAAAAAACTAACAAACTAACAAACTAACAACCTCCTAACAAACCCCAACCCCAACCACTATCTACATCAATTACAATACTATCCATTGGTAGTAACTAACCCCAGCAACAGCCTCCCAGCCAACTCCCACCAGCCCCTGGATAGTTTCACACTGCCCATTATGACCAGCCCGCCCTGCACTCCTATCACACCGCCTCTGGTTTCTTAAGATCCATGGAAACACCTTCAGCTGAAAAAATATTCCAAAAATACTCCACTTTTCATTTTCCAAAATTACACTTTTTAGAATGTAAGGAATTATTTCTCATTAGTTTTAAAATCTATTACAACATTTCTTGGTACTCCTCCCATCCACTGTTATAGAGTAATATATCATAAAAAACTAAAACTCCCACCACATTACCTGAAATATGTTGGTCATTGTTTCTTAGAAGGTTGTTGGTGAATTCATCAAACCAAATGTCATAACTATATATTCATTGTGCCCCTTGTAAGTCTTGAACACTGTTTTTCCAATGTCCCCATCCCTCATTCGTACCTGGTGGAAACCTGACTTTGAATCCAACTTGGTAAAATAAGTCACTTCATGCATCCCATCCATTAATTCCACAATTACAAGAATAAGATGCTTATCAGGAACTATTAGTTAGTTTAAAGAATGATAGTCAATACACATTCACCGCTCCCTATATTTCATTTTAACCACTATTATCAGGATCAAATAAGGTATTTGACTATGTATGATAAATCTTAATTACAGAAGCTCCTATACTGGATTATCTATTTAAATTTTCATGTGGTAAGAATGTTTGTATGGATTGATATTCACTAGTTTGGCCCCTATTTTTAGCTTAACAGTGTAGTCAGTTTCCCTAAAAGGAGGCAATATTCTCAGAGATTCAAACATAATGCTGGTATTGGAATGTGACTAATGGGGGGAAGTGTTGTAATTAGACTTCAATGGTAAATGGTTTGTTAAATAAATTGGAGGTCGGGACCATTGGGGATGGGTATTCAGTTATTTGTTAGAGTCTGGCTAGTTCTAGGGATTGCAGAGCCATCTTCTCCCTGGAGGTAATTCTGTATAATTATTTTTCATTCTATACTAGTTTGAACTAATCAGAAGAGAGAAAAACTCTAGTCCTATTTATCTCTACCTGTTGGAAACACCTATCAACTTGGTGCTTTCATTGAGAGAAATACCTATTACCTGTTGACACTACACTTCTACAGAAAGAAAATTGAAGGAAGATAGTGGCTTCAAATTCGAATATGATATGAATTTCCACAAACATGGAAAATAGACACAAGATGGGGAAACTGAGCACAAGACAACTGGACTTACTCCAAACCACCACCTGAAGACCCACCCCAAACTATATCCACCACACTAGACAATCGAGAGAACCAGAATCCTACAATAGTAATCCAAAAAAAAGAAGAAACACTAGAAAGCCAACCCCTATGCACCCAAAACATGTTACCAACCACAGTAGAAATCAAAAACCAACCAGCACCATGCACCATGTAAGTGTATCCTATACTACACCATGTAGAAAAATCCAAACAGCAACACCCCCAGCTAAAACCCATCTTCAAAGGTCCTATAATTCCAAACAGTAACACAAAACTCATAACCCCACCTCCTAAATCCTCCACAAGAAACCTATAACCCCACTATGAGAATCTCTGTAAGTCTATATTGGATAAACCCATCATCTTTCAGTCTCAACCTTAAGAAGAATCCAAAGTAACCTGCATACCACTCCCTATGAACATACACCCCTCCACCTGAGTAGCCCCTCCCCACCCAACCTGAAACCAGGAAGAACCACAACACACACCTATACACCTCTATATAACTAGCCACACAATAGGGGGGTGGCTGCTGTCCAGGGGGGGTGCAAGGGTGGGGGGGCAAGGGATGTGTGTGTGGGGGGGCGGCTGCTGTCCAGGGGGGCATCTGTTCAGGGGGGTCCAGTAGGGGGGGCAGTTGTTTAGGGGGGTCCAGTAGGGGGGGTTCTGTCTAGGGGGTTCAGCAGGGGGGCTGCTGTCTGGGGGGGGGGGCTGCTGTCCAGGGGGGTCCAGGGGGCAGCTGTTCAGGGGGGTCCAGCAGGGGGGGTTCTGTCTAGGGGGGTTCAGCAGGGGGGTTGCTATCCGGGGGGGGGGGGATGTCTGTCCAGGGGGTTCAGCAGGGGGGGTGGTGGTGTCCAGGGGGGTCCAGCAGTGGGTGGGGGGGTGTCCAGGGGGGTCCAGCAGGGGGGGGGGGGGCAGGACTGTGGGGTGTCCAGGTTCTGGGGGGGGTTCCAGGGTCTGTCCAGGAGGGTGGGGGGTGGCTGTCCAGGGGAGTGGAGGTCTGGGTTGTCCAGGGGGATCTGTCCAGGGTCTGGGGGGGTGTCCAGGGTCTGGGGGGGGGGGTGTCCAGGGTTTGTCCGGGGTGTGTCCAGGGCCTGTCCGGGGGGTGTCCAGGGTCTGTCTGGGGGGTGTCTAGGGTTTGGGGGGTGTCTAGGGTCTGTTTGGGGGGGGGGTGTCCAGGGTCTGTCCAGGAGGGGGGATTTGCAGGGGGGGTGTCTAGGGGGCTGTCCAGGGGGGAGGGGGCTGTCCAGGGGAAGGGGGGTTTATATAGGGCGGGGGTGTCTAGTGTCCAGGAGGGAGGGGTTTGTAGGGGGGTGGGCCACTGTAGGGGGGGCTGTGCAAAGGGAGGTGGGGGATTTTTTTTATGGTTTTTCAGACCCTATAGCCACATTTTCTAACAGTGGCTATAAGTCTATTTCCACGGTTAGAAACAATGGTTATAGGTTTAATGCCACGATTTCTAACTATGGAAATAAATTGTGTCCCTCCTATAATATAACCACCGTTCTAAACTGTGGCTATAGAGATATTACCACGGTTAGAACCGTGGCTGTATACCTATAGCCACGGTTTGAACCGTGGCTCTAGACCTATAGCCACGATTCCAAACCGTGGCTATAATTCTAGGCTTATAGCCACGCCAAACTTAGCCACGGTTCCTCAAACCGTGGCTATTACCTATAACCACGGTTTGAAGACCTATAGCCACGGTTTAAAACCGTGGATATATCCTGAATTTCCAGTAGTGTATTCTGAAGAAGAAGAAGAATAAGAGGCTGTTGTGCCTCCCAGGGAAACTATTTCTGATAAGGAAGACAATACTCCTGTTCCTCATGTAGTAATTGAAGAATAAGTCCCTATTCCTAAATATGTTTCTAATCTGGAAGATCAACTCAAAGTTGAAACATAATCTGTTGCCAAAGAAACCGAAAAGAATTCTATGGAAGATATTATAGTAGAATAATTACCCGTTATGCAAGAAGCTGACCTTGAGGAACTCCCAGTAAAACAATCTGTTCCTGAAGTCATTTCTTCGGCTGAGGAAAGGCTGGAGATAGCTTTTCAGTTGGCTAGATAGAAAATGGGTGAGGTCCTAAGAGATGAATTCGTGGAAATAGATCAAGACCCTAAGCCTCTCAGTCCTAAGAAGGATGCAACTGTTGAGGGGGAGCAACCCCCAAATCTGGAATCTATTGAAGTACCAAACCCGATTTCTCCAATCCCTATAGACAATTAGTATAAGTTCCCTAGTTTTTATGATGTGAATGAATCTTAGGAAGTCTTAGTAAAATGCCTTGACCTTTCTACTATGTTACAATTGAAATCTGTCTCTAATCTTTCCCCTGAAAAATAACCTGAGCCTGCCTCAGTCCCTATCTCTGAACCTTCACCAGAACAACCATCCTTGGTGGGTAAAGATGATCTAAAAGAATTTGGTGCTACCCTTTTGTCTGGAGTTGAAAAACTCCTGAATACCCAACCATCTCCTGTAAAAAATCTAAGTGAGAGAGATACCTCACTGTTGTTGGAAAAAGTTATTTACCAAATTTAACCCAAAATGCTTCATGAGATTCAAGAAGTCAGAGTTGAAAAAAAACTGCTTAGTGATGAAGTGAAGACTCTAAGAGGTATTATTGAAGACACGTAGAAAGTGATGAATTTGAGATTAGAGCTTGCTTCTCATCCTGTGGATCCTGTTGTTCCTCAAACCCCATAGAATATTGCCTCTCAGATTCAACCTCATTTAGCTTCCTTAGCTGAAAAGGTCACAGAAAGAAACAAGCAGATTGTAAAAGAGATGCGAGAGATTGTTGTCAGTCTTAACAAGCTCACTGATGAGTACACGGGGAGCCTTCAAAAAGTGCTAAATCAGCTGAAATATTTTACCTCAACTGTCACTTCTTCTAAGGCATATGGACAATCATCTCAAGCTTCCTTAGATAGTGACCTGCTCAGAACAATGGTCAAATAAGAACTTTAGACTGTGCTTAGTGGTTTCAATAAAGATTCTCTATCTGAAGTTATAATGAACAATGATAATGTTCTTGATCTGGTCCAAATCCATTCAAAAATTTCTAATTATGCTCAAAAAGAAATTTCCAAGAAAGTGGATTTCTACTTCAACTGAATCTTCTCAAATACTGACATGACCAATCATTTCAAATATCTTGTAGAAAATCTGAGGATTCCTCCTGTTACTCAAGCTTTCAAGACTCAAGTCCAAAAGCTCATAGAGTTCACTCATCTGTTGGATAAGTTTATGGAAAACGAGGATGAATTTGATAAAGCTATGCAGTATGGTGGAGATATCATTGCTGATTTTATCAAGCTTCTGAGTCCCTATCTTCATGTATAGAGTACATCCATTGTTGCTCCTACGGCTGCAACTCTGATATTTGGTTTTCCTAATTTCACCTCTACCCTAGCCTCCACTTCTATGTCTGTCAGTTAGGTACTGAGTCAGATCAGGCATGTGATCCTTGATCAACAACTGCCTCGGTCTTCTACTACACATACTTTGGATCCCTCTGTCTTTGAAGGTCTTCCTTTATCTTCTCTATCAACCAGATCACTTCCTTTTTCTACCTCAACCTATGCTCCTATGGCTTCCTCTTCTACTGCTACTGCTAAGGGAAAAGAGAAGACCAGCCAGTGAATAAGTACAATACTTACTCTCTTTTGATAAGAATCTTGTTACATATGTTTTAATTTTTGTAATGCCCCTCTTTTATCTAATACATTATGCACTTTTCTTGTCTCTTTTGTATTTCCTTTTCTTGATACTTTTTGATAATCCCAAAAGGGGGAGAAATATCTATAGGAGAACACTCACTCTATATATGTTATATGCACATTCAAACTATGTTGTTAGAAAAAATATACACTCTAAATATACATGATTTTGGGATCATCAAAAAGGGGGATATTGTTGGACTCCTCATGTATTAATCATGTTTTAATGATCACAAATCCTATTCAGTATATAAACCTTGTTAAATCTATGTAATATATCTCACATCAAATGCACAGTTGTTTAGTGAAAGCTATCCAAATCTCTTAAGTGCTATACACTCAGCTTGGTTACTGTACACTATCTTTTGATTCAATTTATAATGATTTCTATGATAAATGATTAAGTTTAATCCATTGCATAAATATCACTGCTTAAGTTTGAATACAGATATTTTCCTAAGTTTGAGACACTGTGACCATGAGACACCATGAACAAGAAGACACCGTGAACAAGCAGACACCATGACATCTAGACACCGTGAACAAGCAGACACCATGACATCGAGACACTATGAACAAGCAGACACCATGACATCTGAGACACCGTGACCATGAGACACCATGACCATGAGACACCATGAACAAGTAGACACCGTGAACAAGCAGACACCGTGAACAAGCAGACACCATGACCACAAGAAACTATGACCAATCCATACACCGTGTGAAGGAGACACCATTTCCATGACATACTGTGACACCGTTTCTTAATCGGTTTGTCGTCTTTCAATTTAATTTCTAACGATCATATTTGAAGATTTTAAATGCACTGAATTAATTAATGTTTCTTTGTTGACATGTCATCTGGAAGTATGAGGTACGTGGTGAAGAATACATGCAACCTGTCGGCTCAAACACATGAACTCCAAGATAAAAGAGTAGTGTGGCCCAGAAACAAAATATATTGAAAATAAAAACAAGCGGGTGGGCATGATCACGAAAACAAAGAATACACTTAGAGAATTTTTTTAAGAAATAATTGTCTCATGCAACTTAATGCTGCTAAAGATCACACGAAGCATACTTGAATCCCCGAATTGAGAATATCTTCACACTATCAAACATCATGAAGAACACATGCCGAATCTGTCTGACTTGAGATACTCTATTTTCCATACAAGGACTTGATTTCTGCATCTACTTCATCTCATAAGTCCAAAGCTACAAAGACTAACATTCAGAGCATTTCTAAACCTATATCAATATTTTTACTCTTTTGTGTACCATTTTACTAGCTTTTGAGCAATGTGTGTATCTGTATAAAAACACACTCTGTCTCCTGCATTAAACTGAAGGATACAAGATACCCTTACTCAAACATCTTATTACACTTGTGTATACCCATTGATAAGTGTGGAAGAGGTCCCTGTGTGGCCTGGTTGTTTGTCCCCATGAATAAGTGTGGAAGAGGTCCCTGTGTGACCTGGACAGTCCTATGTGCTGTTGTTTAACCTCGTTCCAGGGTGTGGATCAAGTTTATTTATATAAACTGCTTAGTGGCAGGTGATCACCAAGTGGAGTGGATTAGGTCTTCGCTTGAGACTGAACCACTTGTTTCATATCCATTGTGCTACTTATTTTAGTCTTCTCTGTTTTACTACTTTACTGTATAATTCAAAATCACTAAATTCACTTTGATAGTTAATCTTGGAAAGAATTTATAATCAGATTGTCTTAGTAGAATAGCTTCAAAAGTAATATTAATAACTGCCATTAAGATTACTAAGAATTAATCAATCTTATAAGAAGTTATTTAAATAGTCAAACCTTCATAACCATATTACTTTGATTAACTGGGCTGTATTTAACCTTATTAGGAACACTGTTTAAGAATACTTTTTAATCATAAATTTTTATAGATACTCAATTTACCCCCCTCTTGAGTAATCTACTTCGACCAAAACCAATGTTTATTCATGAAAGTATGCTTTATGGAATGAAATCCATTCCTTTCCATGGGTCATTTTATGTCTAAGATTGATATATGTTCTATGTGTCATGAATGATTATGTAAATGTTATGATGTGATGAGTGCACATGGAATTATATAGTGCATGAAAATGTTATGATGTGACAGGTACATCCAGAATTATATAGCAATCCAATTCATTGGGTAATGTGATGAATCTCATGAGATAAGGTGAAATATGCATGGACATGATTCTATTTTTGTTCACAACTATGTGTGGTAGTTGAACACTAAGACATGATGTTTCATTTTTATGCATTGCCACATCCTCTGTCTTTATCTAATGTTTCCTCTCATGATTATGATGATGATATCATGCTTATGTTATGATATTGATGATTATGCTCACCTCATGTTATGTTGATCTATGTTCTTATCTATCCTGTTACCGGAATTTTATCTCACCCCTTTCTTTGATGGATATCCTCAGGTGATTACTTTTACTAAAGAGAACACAAGGACCGCTAAGAAGCTAAAGAAGAAGGAATAAAATAAATGTTTATGTTTTATTTTATAAATGTTATTTATGATCCTAATTTTCTTTCCAAGACACTAAACCTTTGGATCCTGGTTGTCTAACACTTTTATGTTGTTTATCTTTAAAATGATGTAATAATCATGTAAGAAAAAGTAGGGTCACTATAGTTGGTATTAGAGCAAGGTTTAGTTAATTTGGGAATTAGGATTAGAAAACCATATTGAAAACCCTTAGTGTGAGAGTAAGTATATGTAAGTATACAAGAAGATTTTCTAAACATAGGGATCCCACAAGATATTCCTTTAGAGTTAATTGCATAAGGGATAAATTATTCATGGCTTGTTGAATTATGTTTTGTTCTAACCTTTTTCTATTTTAGAAAATTTTGGGAACCAAGAGAAATTAGACCAACAACTCGTATGAGGGACAATGCAATGATTGTCCAAATGACATCCCCAATGCCTTGGTAGGTGGAGTTCAAAATTTCACGGCGATGCTTACTTAGTTGTCATAGGCTATGAACAATAACCTAAACAATGTGGAACGTCCTCCTTCACCTAAGAGGGAGCAACTGGCTATCGAGTCCTTTATACGGCAATGACCACTGAAATTTAGTGAATCTTCTGATTCACTAGTTTCGGAATAGTGGGTCAACTCAATGGAGAAAATATTTACTGTGCTTCACTGTTATGAGATGGTGATGGTGACTCTGGCCATTTTTCGTCTAGATGGAGAGGTCGACCAATGGTATACATTGATTAAGAACACCAAGTCGAATGATGAAATTGAAGAGATGGAGTGAGAATACTTTAAGATAATGTTTCTTAACAAGTATTTCCCTCAAAATCTTCATACAAAGATGGAGAAAAAATTCATAAAGTTGAAGAAAAAGGAAGGTGAATCTATCATGAACTATGAATAAAATTTCACAAGGCTTGTAAGGTATGTTTTAGGTTTTGTTATCAACAATGATATAAAAATTGATAGATTCTTTAGTGGGTTAAAACCACACCTTTAAAAGGATCTAGAAATTAGAGAATTTAGGAGTTATGAAGATGTTGTTCGATGTGCTCTCAAAGTGGAGATGGAGTTTGGAGAATGGTCTCATGGCTATGGTGATAAGAAATGAAAGATATAATTTCAAGCTATAAGATCTCATGATAAAGGTGGGAAGAAATCTCAACCACTCACATGTCAAAAATGTAGTAAGAAGCATCATGATAACTGCCTCAAAGGGAGAGGGAAATTATTTAAGCATGGGAGAGAAGGCCACCAAGCTCATTAATGCTGAAGAGACATAAAGAAGTTGACCGATACAATGGAGGAAAGTAGAACACCACCCATGGTCCAATGCTACAACAGTAGGGAGAAAGATCACTATGCAAGTCAATGCACTAAACCTCAAGTCCTTGAGGGTAATAAGCATCATCAGCCACCAAATCCAAAGGATAAAGGGAAGGCTTGTTCCATCACTACTGCTGAAGTGGAGCAAGAAAACGAAGTCATACAAGGTATATTCCTATTCACTTAAGAATGGAAAAAGTCTTATTTTATTCTAGTTCTATTCATTCCTTTATATCTTGCAAGTTTGTTAAAACTATTGAATCAAATCCTAAAAACCTTGAAGTCGATATATCCATAAAAACACCTAGTGGTTTGATCATTGCAGCCCAAATATTGGACTCTTCTCCTATTGGTGTATGTCGGAATATTCTCCCAGCAAATATCGTGATACTTCCCTTAGTGGAATTCAATGCTATACTTGGTATGGATTAACTCTCGTTATATAGAGAAATAATCAACTGTTGAGAAAAGAAAATACATTTTCATATTTGGAACCATCCCATGCTCCTCTAAAAATGAAAGGAAGACCATGAATCTCCTTTGGAAAACCCTTCAATGGTGTGAGTGTTGATTCCCTGTGAACAATCATACCTCACTCAAATGGTTGAGTCAAAGGAAGGTATTGACCTAGGGGAAATGCCCATTGTGAGGGAATACAATGATGTATTTCCTAAAGAGTTACCTAGACTTTCCCCAGATCGTGAGGTAGATTTCTCAATAGAACTCATACCCAGAGCTAAACCTATCTCAAAATTTCCCTATAGGATGGACCTGGTCAAACTGAGGGAGTTAAAGAAGCATCTACAAGAGAATTTGGTCAAAGAGTTCATATGCCCTAGTGCATCACCTTGGGGTGCGCCAGTGCTCTTTGTTAAAAAGAAGGATGGATCAATGCAGATATGTATTGATTATCAAGAAATCAACAAGGTCACTATAAAGAACAAGTATCCTCTTCTAAGGATTAATGACTTGTTTGATCAACTACGAGGATCTCATTACTTCTCAAAGGTGGATCTTCGTTCTGGATATCATCAGTTAAAGGTGAAGAAAGAAGATATTCAAAAGACTACCTTTCAAACAAGGTATGTGCACTATGAGTTTCTGGTGATTCCCTTTAGACTTACTAATTCCCCTTCAATCTTCATGTATTTGATGAATAGAGTCTTTAGAAACTACCTTGACAAATTTGTGGTAGTGTTTATCGACGATATTCCCATTTAATCCAAGAGTAAGGAAGAACATGAAGAACATTTTAGGATTGTATTACTGACATTAAGGAAGGAGAAATTGTATGACAAATTTAGAAAGTGTGATTTCTGGATGAAGTAATTCACATTCTTAGGACACATGATTTACAAGTGATGGAATTTCTGTGGACCCTTAAAAAATAAAGGCAACTGAGGAATCACTCAGACCCACCAGTGTCATAGAAATCCGTAGTTTTCTTAGATTAGGTGGGTACTATCGATATTTTTTGAGAAATTTCTCATGATTGTCTAGATCACTAACTAAGTTAAAAAGGAAAGGGATAAAGTATTTCTGGATAGAAGAATGTGAGAAAAGCTTGAAGGAGCTAAAGAAGAGGCCGATCACTACACCTGTACTCACATTACCAACAAGTGGAGAAATTTTTGTGATATACAGTGATGCTTAAAAGAAAGGCTTGGGTTGTGCACTCATGCAGAATGATAAAGTGATAGCCTACACCTCACAACAGTTGAAGATCCTTGAGCAGAACTACCTGACACATGATTTATAGCTATCAGCTGTGATTTTTTCCTTGAAAATATGGTGGCACTATCTCTCTGGTGAGTAGTGTGACATATATACCAATCACAAGAGCCTAAAGTATATATTCACACAAAAAGAGATCAACATGCATCAAATTATATGGTTATAGTTAATCATGGACTATGATTTATCTATATACTATAATCTTGGGAAGGTGAACAAGGTAGTTGATGCTCTTAGCAGAAAAGAACCTGCTACTCTATCCATGTTGCAGATTGAGAAAGACCCTATATTCATGGATATGCAAAGGATGGATTTGGGAATCATGATGGTAGAGGATACATCCTACCTTTTCTAAATGATTTCCCAACCATCTATCCAAGAGAAGATTAAGGAGGCACAAAAGGATGATCTGGAGTTACAAAAGAAGGTCAATGCATTAAAGGAAGGGAAGTTACAAGAGTTTCATATCAATGATGATGATGTGATTCGATTTGGAATGAGGATTTGTGTGTCTTCATCACCTGGGATAAAGAAGGATCTATTGGATAATGCACATAGCTCAACTTTCTCTATCCATCTCGGGAGTACCAAGATGTACCGTGATCTTCAAGAACACTTCTGGTGGGATAATATGAAGGAGATTGCAGAGTATATCTCAAGGAGCTTGATATGTCAGCAAGTTAAGGTAGAGTGATAGAGGTCCAAATTGACGATTCAACCATTGCCTATACCCATGTGGAAATGGGAGAATGTCACTATGGACTTTGTCACTGGGCTCCCTAAGACATCCAAAGGAAACAATGTGATATGGGTTATGGTGGACCAACTCACCATGTCCACCCACTTTATCACTATTCGAAACAATCTACCGCTTGAAAAAATTTCTAAGATATCTATGAAGGAAGTGGAGAGACTACATGGGGTTCCACTCTCAATTGTCTCTGATCATGATCCAAGATTAACATCTAAATTATAGAGGAGTCTTCAACATGATTTGAGCACTGAATTGAATTTCAGCATGACCTATCCCCCCCCAAACCGAGGGTCAATCTGAAAGGACTATTAAAACACTTGAGGACATGCCAAGAGCTTGTTCAATGGAATTTAAAGGTGGATGAGATTAGAATCTCCCATTGGTTGAGTTCTCATACAACAACAACTTCCACTATAGTATTCAGATGACTTCATATGAAGATCTGTATGAAAAGAGATATAGAAATCCAAGCTGTTGGGATGAAGTTGGTGAATGAAATCTACTTGGACCCAATCTTGTGCAAGAGATTAAAGAGAAGGTTCAAGCCATCCAAAACATATCAAAGTTTCTCAGAGTAAAAAAAAAACTATACTGACAACCGTTGAAGGGACTTGGAGTTCGACATTGGAGATAAAGTCTTCCTTCAAATATCACCATGGAAGAGAGTCATGCATTTTGGAAAGAAATGGAAGCATAACCCAATGTACATTGACCCCCCTTTTTCCTTGATCACATAGGATCAGTGGCCTACCGTCTTTCACATTCACCATGTATGGCTCAAATTCATGATGTGTTCCATGTATATCTCCTAATAAAGTACATACTAGATCCCTCATATGTACTAAACTCAGAGGTGGTACAACTGGAAGATGATATCTCTTATGAGGAGCATCCGGTAAAGATTATGGACTAGAGAGATAAGGTTATACGTAACAAGAAAACCCACCCTGTCGAAGTGTTTTGGAGGAACCTAAGAATGAAGAAATGACTTAGGAACTAGAGGATGCGATGGAGGATAAGTATCCCCATTTTTTTATGTAAAACAAAATTTCGAGGGAGAAATTTCTAAAGGGGGAATAATTTAATGAACCAGACTTTTATCAATGGAATTTATCACTTCTTATAATTATTTCATATAGTATAAATCACATAAAATCACATAGAGACCACAATAAAATTTTTATAAATGAATAATGAATGAAATAAGAGGATTTTTTAGAAATTAAGGAATCTATACTGATGGAATAATAACTTGACCTTTAGAATAGTAACATGACCCTTAGGAATAGTAATTCATCCAATAAAATAATAACTTCACATTTGAAAGTATAAATAAAATTTGGTAATCTTATAAATGAAAATATAATATATCTATATCATGAAATAAGTAAATAAATATTTTAAAAATGATAAATTAAGTATTGATATTTTTATAAGTCATAAATATTTATTTACAATTTTATAATTAATATAATGATTTAAAAGAAAATTTATTTTCATAAAATACACTCATAAATTAATATTTTTTTGTCTTGTGATTATAAGATAAATTTATGAGACCTTAGTTAATTTTTGAAAGTGTCATAAAACCAATTATAATTGTAAAATTGGTATTTTTTGAATAAATGATGATTTTAATTAAAAATTAAATTTATAATATTTATAAAATTATTTTTATAAAATGGATTTCATTTTTGAATTCTATACATAAAAAAATGGTTAGGGTGAATTTTTGGGATTTTTATAAAATACTTGATTTTTGGTGAATATTGAAATTATATAATTTACGATATAAGCTAAATACATGAATTATTGAGTCATAGATGATTTATGTATTATTTAAGTCAATAATATCAAACTATCTTTCATTATTTTAATATATTTAGTGATAATTCTCAAACAATTTATAGTCTTGAGTCAAAATATTAAACTAATGAATAAAATAATGGGAAAACACCCATCTCCTCCCCTATAAATACCACCCTTCGCTACCACTTCACCTAAAAACTTCCAAGCTTTGAGAATTGTTCAAATTCTACCCAAATCTCTTTCCAATCCCCTCCCCCACTTCCAAGAGCCCTTGGTCTCCTCAAAAGGCCAAAACCTTTTACCTAAGGAGGTTCTCAAGGAGGAGAAATTCAAGAGGTAAAATCCTCTTTCTTTTCCTTTTAAGTTCTTTTAATTTTTTTTATTTTCTTATTATATACTAAAATACTATATCTAAATGTGTATGATAACTCCAATATATTTTATATACTATAATGATGTCATGTTTTTGGAAGATCCATTATCAAACTCATTATTTCTCTCTCTCTTTTATGATATCATTGCCCGTAATGTGTCAATTTTCCGACATTATGGATGATACGTTTTTATTTTCATTTAATGACTTTAAGGATGTTAATAAAATCACTATAATGTATGGTAAATAATTTTAAATTCATAAAATAACCCCTTTTATTTTTTGGAATTAACTTATATACAAAATAATAAATAATGGAACAAAACCAGTTTGTGATGTTCAAAAAACTGCCAAAAAATCTAAATAATTATCACTAACCTCTTGTATAATGATTCATCATAATATTGTTTAACCAAAAGATATATATAACCATTTAAACCTTTGTATGTTTATTAATAATATATAATTTAAATTCTAGAGAATTATATCCATTCTACAAAAACTTCCATACTCATATTCAAGTGAACCGATCATGAAAACCAAGAAAATAAATACTCCCGATGATGGAATTAAACTCTATAACTCATTTAAAAGGCTATAAATGAACTCAATAAAAATATAATAAATAAAATAAATGTAGAAGAGGTTATATATTTGTTAATTAATGAATTTAATTTTATTATTCAGGATATTAAAGTGATGAAAGCATTCTAATATAAGGTAAGGGGATTTTCGAACCCAACTCTCTTTCTTTGGGTTTCCCTATTTCACTCCATTTTTAGTATGAATGTTCCATTTATGTTCCTTATATATAATTTATTTATCCTTCCCTTTTATTTTCTGGATATACATGTTTCCAACCTGATTTTATGACAAATGCATAGATTTTTCCAAAAGAACTCTTCTTTCCAAAAATATATCTTTTACTTCTCATGAGATTGTTTCTTATTCACTCAAGATTGATGATTATTATACTAATTATGTTATTACCTCTTTATTTTGGGAACCCCAAAGTTTATTCATGAAAGTATTCTTTATTAAATGAAACCCATTCCTTTCCATGGGTTATTTTATGTCCAAGATTGATATACATTCTATGTGTCATGCATGATTATATAAATGTTATGATGTGATGGATGCGCCCAGAACTATATAGCGGATAAAAATTTTATGATGTGATGGGTTTTCTAGAAATTATATAGCACTCCAATACATTAGGTAATGTGATGAATATCATGAGATAAGATTAAATATGTGTGAACATGATTCTATCTTTGTTCACAACTATGTGTGGTAGTTGACCACTAAGACATGATGTTTTATTTTTATGCATTGCCACATTCTATGATTTTATCTAATGCTTCGTCTCATGATTATGATGATGATCCCATGATTATGTTACGATGATTATGATTATTCTCACCCCATGTTATGTTGATCCATGTTTTTATCTGTCCCCTTATTGGGATTTTAGATCACCCCTTTCTTTGATGTATATCCTCTGGTGATTACTTGTACTAAGAAGAACACAAGGAACACTAAGAAGCTAGAGAAGACAGAATTAAATAAATGTTGATGTTTTATTTTTTAAATGTTATGTATGGTCCTAATTTTCCTAAGATACTAAACCTTTTGATCCTGGTTGTGTAACACTTTTATGTTGTTTATCTTTAAAGTGATGTAATAATCATGTAAGAAAAATTAAGGTCGCTATACAATAACCTATGAAATCATATCTAAAAATACTTTTGGATATATTCCAAAACACTTTTGGAAATCTATCATCAATTTAACCTTGTATCACATAGTATGTAATAATTTTTGAAATCCCATTCAAAAATTATTTTTGTCTAACTCTAAAACATTTTTATAGTAGCACTTTGAGTTAAAATCAATCCCAATTCAGTAAAACACAAAGTATGACCCCATTGGAAATTTTAACATTAATAAGAAATATGAATATTTAGATCTATAAATATAACCAAAGAAAACCCTATAGAAAAGAATCAATTCTACTCAAGCTAAAAAGGGATCTGAAATGGTCTCCATCAAATGAATGTGCCTCTATATTTGTATCCAATAATCACATCACATGCTAGCATGAATTCTCATATGATCCCTTTGTCCAAGACATCATGTGACCATGGGACACCAAGTATGTTAATATCATATAGCCGGCTCATACGTTCTTAATTATCTGAGTATAGATAGACCAATTCGATGAATACATCACATTCCATTCACATTTATGGATGATCAAATCATGTGTCCCTCAAACTAACAGATAAGGAAATCATATATACCATCTATGCATGAGTGCAAACACTCTAGCCCATCTCAAACGAGATCCTGGTTTTCATACTCATCATACAAGAGGACATATACCATCTTGGTTGAGCTCTAACCATTTACATGATCAACAACATACCCAACCAACCCTAATTAACTAAGCCTCAAGGCTTGCATAAGAAATATATCAATATATAAAGGCTCTTAGGATAGGCATGTCACCAACCTTAGGAATTGAGGCCTCTAAATATGATCCACGAACCCTTAATATACCAAGGTCATAATGTTTGACACTCCAAATGGTATAATTATATGATCAACTAGTTCACAAAACCTGTTTTGTGCCTTATGATAATATTCTGCATCTCTATACAAGAATCGTACTCATTCTAACCTTAACATTTCTTCATAACCTATAATAATCTATAATAAACATCAATTAGAGATAACTCAAATCCGTACTTTGAGAGTTCAATTACCATTATACTTCAAAAAATTAATATAAATATATACATATATGAAACCAAAGTGAAAGAATGATAAATTGGAGATTACCATTTTGTATGATACATTTTATATTCTTAAAATCCTTTAATAATACTTAGCAAAAACCTATAGGTTCCGGGTGTAGTAGAAGCGTGTGATGGGCCGTGACCAACTTTTTTTCCCATGATCGATGATCAATCCAAGATTTACACAATGATAAAAGTCATGATCTACATAATTGAATCAAATAATATATACAAGGGATAAAACTTTGTAACCAAGAGAGGATCATCAAATATTATTTATAATCAATTTAATTAATTAAAGAATTACCTTATAGGAATTATTTATTTTTTGATGGATCTGACAACAGATCTGTGTTGTAACATCATTGAGTTGTAGGAATCAAATAATATTCCCTCTAGTGGTGATTCATACATGTTACACAAATCTCCGAACATCACCATAGGAATCTCCAGGTGCTAGAACGATAGATATTATCACTTGCATTGTCTGCCTTTTATCGTCTCAAGAACTACTTCCAAATAATTCTTCTCAATCTCTCTTGACTTGAGAGTGGGAGGTGGAGGAAGATTACCCTCCATTATTGGAAGTTTTCTTGGAGAAGGGAGCTCTCTATGTCTTGAGAGGATTCTCTAAATCTGTTGTCCACAACCAAAACAAAATGAATTGTCTTATTGAGAAAATAATATAATTAGGTTTATATACTGCTAGGGTTAAAATAAAATAATTGCACAAGTGAAATTTATTATTTATTTAATCCCTACAGAACCCCATGTCAAATAATAATAATAATATTATTTCTTAACATGCACTTAACTTGAAAATTAAATTAATTATTATTTAATCAAATAATATTACCTTACCATTAAACTCGGTCTTCCATTCCTCCACAATATTTATTGGGCCTCAAATAATGACTATTTATTTATTAAATAAATATCACTACATTATTCTCCAATAAATAAATTAATATTATATTCACTAAATAGAAAATAAATATTTAATAAATATTCCAATCATATTATATTCTCTCAAATAACTGCTAACGAAATATAAGCAATCAAGGAAACATGAATAATTATTAAACCACATGTGAGAATAATATTTATTCAACTTGTTAAATAATAACTAACAATATATATAATTTAACTAAGATTCTAGATACACTTATTGTGTGACCCTCTAGGCCTCTTTCTTAGTGGCATTAGGCGAAAAAACCTAAAGTCCAAGGTTAGCATTTAGAAACACATCAAGGAACCCATAGAAAAAAAGTTATTATCACAATGACATAATACCTCATACAGATGCTTACTATGTAATATAATCCCTTTATCATGATATCTCTAATCAAGCAGGTTGCATGCCGGTACCATCAACCTATGTGCTCAATGTCTCTTTCTTTGACTTACTGGAAATTAAACTTGTCTATAGAACACAATGGCCATGGATTTATTTAGGCTATATCATTTCCATCAAAAGGCTTGAGATATAAACTTCCATTAAAGAACATAAGGGAAAAATCCTTTCTCACATTATTCATTAATGCAATATTATTTGTGACACATCCAACGTATCTTATCTCATTGTGAACATCTGTCATCACAGTTTTTATCAATACATCAAAGTACCTGAATCATAATACTTATTAATAATAATATTAAAGTCTAAGGATCAATACACACTTCTATATATTGGAACATCCAATGACACAAATAAATATGGATTTCCTACTAGCGGGTCTTGTTTAAATAATATCCTACCAGACATTACCAAGGGCGTGAACCATGAGAAGGTGACTCAAAGTCCTATGAGTCTCCACCCTTGATAGCTTGTATCATTTATGTCCCTCAAATGATATCATCCATCTATAGAAAACATATTTAAGAATAGTGTTGTAGCACTTCCGGGTTCTCATCATAACAGGGAACTGCTATGACCTTTTAGCGAGACAACTACTCTTAGGACATTATCTCATACTATGTTACGCAGAATAACAATCATGATGTGATAATAAGTTTATTTAATATTAAAAATGATGAATACAAGTTATCATAACATACAAAAAAGTTGGTTTTAGGGCACCAAATTCAACAGATTCCCACTTACACTAGATCCAAATTCTAACAACCTTTAGTATACCGGCTCTCACATGATACTAATTCTTCTACTGACATAGACCTTTATTCAAGGGGACCACCAAATTCTCTTCTTTGGGTACTCTTCTCACTATAACTTCACTCCTATGATAAAAATACTTTAATAGGTGATACTTCTAGAGTATATGCTTTTTCCATTGGTATGACCTTGTCTCTTTTATAAGATCCACCACTACAGTATTATCATAATACAATGTGATGGGGTCTATTTTTCTTGGTACCAAATCAAGCTCATGAAAAAAGTTCCGTATCCAAATAAATTCCTTGGTTTCATAAAAATCTACTATATACTCAAAATCCGTTATAGAATCAGTGAAAACTGGCTACTTTGAACTCTTCCAGCTCACAACTTCTCCGTGAGACAAAAAACATATATTGATTGCAACTTCATATCATTCTGAACTATCTGAAAACTATTATTAGTATAACCCTTGATGAACAGCTCCTCACCTCCTCCATACACCAGGAATATATCCTTAGTTCTTCTCAGCTACTTAAGGATAACCTTAATAACATCCCATTATTGTTCTCCTGGATCTAATTGATATCTGCCTACCATTATCAATGCATAGACAACATCAAGTCTAAAACATAACATGGAATACTTGATTGATCCTATCCCTTAAGAATATGTGATCTTACTCATTCCCCCTTTCTCCTTTTGTGTTTGAGGACACATTTTCTTAGAAAGATGTAAACCATGTCACACTAGAACCAATCCCCTCTTGGATTGTTCCATACTAAATCGATTTAGTATCTTTTCAACATATGTAATATGAATTATTCTAAGAATCCTCTTGAATCTATCATGAATTATATTGATCCCTAGAATATAGGCTACTTCACCTAATTCATTCATGGAGAAACATTTGTTTAACCAGTCCTTAACAGATTATATGACTGGTATGTCATTTCCAATAAGTAATATTTTATCAATATATACTACTAAAACAATTACCGCATTCCCACTAAACCTCTTGTAAACACATGAATAAATTTTTTTCTTAATGAAACCAAATTATTTTATGGATTTAGTGAATCAAATGTTCCATGACTTGGATTCTTACTTCAATACATAAATGGATCTCTACAACTTGAAAATCCTTCTGGAATCACCTGGATTCACAAGACCTTCTGGTTGTGTCATATATACATCTTCCTAAAGATTCCCATTAAGGAATATAGTTTTGATATCGATCTTCCAAATCTCATAGTCACGGTAAGCTGCTATAGCAAGTAGAATTCTAATGGATTTAAACATGGAAACTGGTGAAAAGGTTTCATCGTAGTCAATTCATTGATGTTGTTTAAACCCTTTATCCACTATCCTTGATTTATAGGTATTTAATTTACCTTCCATGTCTAGTTTTCTCTTGAATAACCATTATCACCCGATAGGCTTTACATCAACTGTCACATTAAACAGAACCCAAACTTGGTTTTGATACATGGAATCTATTTCAGAATTCATGGCTTATTTCCATCTTGCAGCTTCTGAGCTCTCTACTACCTCTTTGTAGGATAGAGGTTCATCATTATCTAATAATAATGAGTCACTGTATTTAGTGACTAGAAAACCATATCTCTCTAGTTCTCTTACCTCTCTTGTGCTTCTATGCAGTACTTGTGTTTCAAGAATTACTTCTTCCATGGGGTCCTGTGGAATCTGTTCCTATACCAACCCTTGTGTATATTGATAATTGACTTCATCAAATTCAATCCTTCTCCCACTATGCTTTTTGAGGATGTTATCCCTCTCAAGAATGATGTCTTGTCTAGAGATAGTCACTTTATTATCTGAGGGGTTATATAGGTAGTATCCCTTTATTTCCTTAGGATATCCTATAAAGATATACTTTGTGCCTCAGGGTGATTTTTTTTTTCTGAGAAGGACTTAACAAATTCCTCACAACCCCATACATGTGTATGCGACAAAATAGGTTTATTTACACTCCACAACTCAAAGGGAATTCCATTTACCACTTTAGTTGGCACTCAGTTTAATATGTATGCCGCAGTTTGTAATGCATATCCCCAAAAGGATAATGGAAGATCTGCATGACTCATCATCGACCTTACCATGTCTAATATGGTACGGTTCCTCCTTTCACTAACACCATTTCAATATGGTGTATAAGGTGCAGTGAGTTGATATATAATCCCAAACCCCTGTAAGAATTCGATAAAATATTGGTTAAGATACTCACCACCTCGATCTAATTGAAGTTTCTTTATCTTCTTTACAAGTTGATTCTATACTTAATTCCTGAATTCCTTAAATTTCTAAAAGGACTCGGACTTATACCTCATCAAGTAGATATATACACATATACTCAAGTCATCAATAAAAGTTATAAAGTAAGAATATGCACTCTCTGCGGTTAGCATCGAGAGGATATTGATCACCTGTTCCTATCCTGCAAAACGGCTGCTGCTCTTCGGAATACAGTGCTCAATGTTTTTGAGCTGAATCCTCCCAATACACCATCAGCTTTACAGTTCATTCACTAACTACTTGGATCTCAGCATTCAAAGAAGATTACAGTACTGATGAAGGTGGCTTGCGCTGAACTGCTTCATACAGTCTGGCAGGCATGCAACTATTCTATACATCGACATACAAAGTTTAATGAGGTCACGACTATTCACGGAATCCTCATGGAAATACAAAATTCCAGCTCACTGATTCATGAACACTACGATGCCTCGGTAAAGGAGTTCATGGTTCTCAGAAGACTAAAAGTTGTAGGCCACTATCCCAAACCAAGAGGCATGATGGAAGTGATTTGGACGGACCCCTTCAATGGGTGGCTAAAATGAGACACGGATGAAGCCTCCAAAGGGAACCCCGGACCTTCAGGCTATGGGGTAATATTTAGGAATCATCATGGGGAGGTGGTGGAATGCAATTATGGTCCGTGCAGGCACATGACAGCTTTGGAAGCTGAAATGATGGCTTTCATCAGTGTGGTGGATATCGTTAGCCAACGTCATTGGAACAACATTTGGTTTGAAAGTGACTCGGCCACAATGGTGCATGCAATTAGAATGGGTCAGAAATGGTTGGCTTGGAAGCTAGCAGGTAAATGGGTGAATTGCCTCGATAAAATCTCCTCCTTAAACTACTTCATCATGCATACCTTCCGGGAGGCGAACCACATTGTAGATGGACTTGCAAACAAAGGGGTGTCATAAGGGAGGAGAATTTACATCAACACCATTCCTAATGACATGGTCCCTCTTCTCAATAGGGAAAAATGTAAAATTCCTTATTTTTGTCTCTTGTAATGTTTCAACTTTTTCAATTTAAGAGCCTCTGTGCTCATCTTTCTAAAAAAAACCATTTTGACATAGATTTGTCAAACAATTATCATTTACATGACCAAGATAGTGATGCCATAGCTGGTTGGTATATGAGTCATGTGAACATGATTCATTATAAATTTATAAAACTTGGTTTTTGTAATTTAATACATAAAGACTGTTATTTAAATGTGTAATACCATAACATATGTTGTTCTTATAAAATACATAACTTCTATTTACAAACTTGAAAATAAACCCATCTTCATTTAGGCATGATACATAAATTATTTTCTTGGTAACCATTGGTATATAATAATAATCTTTTAAAACCAAAATCATTACTGTTAGAAATGAAAGGTGGTAATCACCAATGGATAGGGCAGTTAGCCTCACACTATTAACAGCTCTTAGATCCACCTCTCCTCTAGAAATCTTTCGAAATATACTTGGTTCCTTCATTTGGATATAGATGTGAGCACTACAAGCTGTATCTAATACCCAATGTGTAGATATTGAAATATTTCACTCGATAACGAACACACCTTTAGCTTCCCCTTTATTCTAGGTGCAGTTCCTCTTTCAGTGGCCAAACTTTCCACATGAAAAACAAACTTCCTATTTTTCATTTCCCTGCCTATGGATCTTCATCTTCTTGGAAGGATGGTTCTAGGGAGCTTTATACTTGTTATGAGTCTTGTGACCCTTTTACTTGTTATTCCTTTTCTTATTCACCATAAGGAACATGGGTTTATCACATCCCATGTTATTATCCACTTGGAGAATTAATGTAAGAAGTTACAAAAGAATCTTTTTATTATTTCTCATATTATAATTAATAATAAAACTGGAGAAGGTTTTGGGTAGTGATGAAAGTATGAGATCTGTATGCAACTCATCTAGGAATTTAATTCTTAAGATGTCTAAACATTCAATGCAGACAATAAGCTTGACTAAATGAGGCCCAGCTGGAACAAAATATCCAAGCTTATTTGTAAACAATGCATTCAAGATCTCATACCTCTCTTGTCTCACCTTCTCTTGATAGTGATCCCAAAGGTGAGACATCATGCTATACACATCCATGTCCTCATGTTGCTTCAAAATCTCATTAGTTATGGATGATAGCATGAAATATTGAACATATGTGGAATCATTCAAATGTTTGTCATAAAGTGATAACTCTTCATCACTTACCTCATTACTAGGTGCATCGGGAATAGGTTCTTCTAGCACATACAATTTCCTTTTATGGTGAAGGATAACACATAAGTGTCTTTTATACTCTTGGAATTTTGTACCAGTGAGAAGGTTATTCTTCTAAACTATGTATCATAATGATATGTTTGAAGACATTTTAATGATTTTTCTACAAAATAAGATGGGCAGAATTTTAGTACTTTATCTGATAAAATTTAGAAAAATAGATAAATATTATATTTATTTAGTCTTCCACCATTTTATCGAAACCCAATATCCCTCACCATTGGTTTTATAATATTTGGTTTTTTGGAGATTATAGTGGCAATGATCCATATTCCCATTCTCATTACCCAAAATTTGGTTGGTCAAGAAACATGAATAGGTTTAGGCAGGCATTCCAAATTCCAACCACATTAACTTATAGTTCATTGATCTGTTGAGTGGACTCCCCATTCTTGAAATCTTTAAATTTGATTTCTGCAACTCTTGCCTCTCAGTTACACTAGGTCTTACTTTGAAAGTCAACCCTTGATGTGAACTAAGTTAATTCAACCCAAATTTTCAAGTTAGAATTCCCCAATAATTGAAAGCACTCCAACTTTGGCTAGTCAAACACTTTTAACTACAATTCAATTTTAAATAAAGTATTAGAAAGCATATACCGACTTAATATATGTAATTGAGGGATTTTATCCTTTTATGCATACATTTCCAATTATTATCTTTTATCACATGCTTGTTAATATTAAGTTGACTTACTTAAGTGATTAACCATGCCTTAGATAACATCTACACATAATCCAATTTATTTTAGTTCTATCTTACATGCTCATTAATTTCATTAATTCATGTAATTGTGACAAAACATCCATAATGAAATAGCCATAAAATTTGATAGAAATAAAATAATAAAGTGGTATGATCATGATATTTTACTAATGGTTAGTTTATCTAGTGGTTTATAAACTAATCTTTGACCTAGGGGAGAAATATCTTGAACCAATTAAGGCTCACGTTATAGTTTTCCACCTGTAAACCTATGCATATCTCTTAGATTGGTTTCATCTCAGCTCCAAACTTGAACAACCTCCACTATCTTGGGAGTTCCATCCATTACATATGATTTTACTCACACGCAGGTGAGGGGAAAGGGTTTACATAAAATATACCATGATCACGCATGCCCTTACATAATAAGAGGGGAGAAGGCACAAAAGACAAAAATTTAATTTAATAATAAATTAAATGAAACAAATCATATAAAAGGTATGGTCTATGCTCATGGTCATCCACATGCATGCAATGAATTATGCATTTAATAAAACTAGAATTAAATAATTAATCATTCTTATTTAAGATAAATCACTCTCAAATCAATTAATTATCATCTTTAATCAATCAATTATTTTATCTTAATTCTCATCCGAATATCCTTAAGATTATTATCCATTATAATTTTAAACAAAATAAATTTATTTAAAATTAATTGTGTACATAAATGTACCTTGGAGGAAACATGGTGAATACCTATCCGAATCTACCCAACATGTATTTTAATTGTATACAGTTTATTTTTTGTGACACATAACATACATGACTTATCACGTGCTTTCATGACGTGTAGTATCAGCTTAATGATTACAGAAATTTCATGATTTTTCTATAACGCGTCATGATTTAATACACATAGAGTAACAACTATAATAAGAATCATACATGATATGTAGATCTAAACATTATGCAGATATTAATTAAACATTTATATACTTACATATATATATTAAAACCCATCACTTGGCATGTCCTATCAAATTAATGACCACACACAAGCACATGTCGATAAGGTTTACATAGTATAATAAATAAATTTTAAAACAGTGTAATTTGGTATAAGTACATAGGGTGTACAAATCTCACCGTGTTTTCGAGGTACATGCCTAGGGACTTAGTGTGTCAACCGTGCCTTAGAAAACTAGAGTACACAAAATGTATAATCGACTACATGATGAGTGGTCTATTTGTTACATGGTCACCAGTTAGGTAGGCTGTGTAAGGTAATACACAACCCATCTATGAATCAAAGGGACTACACACCATGTATATGGGATACACAACATGTACTCTAGTTGACCATGTGCCAGGATGGCTGAGTCAACACACGATGTAATAATTCAATACACTATGTGTCATTAATGCACACTATTTGAATTAATTCCTAATGAAATGAACACAAGTACATGGTGTGTAACTCTAATTACATGGTGTGTACTCCTGTATTATATGGCCTTAATCCTTGGAACCTCTGGACGAGTTCCTTGATTTTATTTCATTCATAAAATTAATCTAATTGATTAGATATAGAGAAATAAAGGAGGAAGAAGCATATATCACAATTAGAATTAAAATAATTATTAAACTTAAATTGAAAACTAAATGAAAAATGTGTAAATCAATTAACAATATTTAAATAATTATAAATAATTATGTGACCGCTATGATACCACTTGTAAGATCTGGGAACAACAGAAGTGTGTGATGGATCATGCTCAAAATTTCTTTTTTCCATTATTGATGATCAATATGAGATTTACATAACGATAAACATCATGATATATGAAATTTAATCAAATTGTATAGACAAGGGATAGAACACCAAAACCAAGATAGGATCATCAAATATTATTTATAGTCAATTTAATTAATTACAGAATTGCTTTGTTGGAATTATTTATTCATTGATGGATCTGACAACAGATCTGCATTGTATCTTCATTGCATTGTAGTAATCAAAGAAGATTCCATGTAGTAGTGATCCATATGTGTTCCACAAATCTCTGAACATATCTATAGGAATCTCTAGGTGCTATCATGACAGATCCTATCTCTTGGGTCGTCTGCCTTTGATCACCTCGAGAACCGCTTCCAAAGCATTCTCTTAGATCTCGCTTGACTTGAGAGTAAGAGGTGGAGGGAGAATGCTCTCCATTCGTGAGAGAATTCTTGAAGAAGAGAGATATCTAGGTCTTAATAGGATTATCCAAATCTTTTATATACAACCAAAACAAAATGAATTGGATTATTGAGAAAATAATATAATTTGGTTTATATACTGCTAGGGTTAAAATAAAATAATTGCACAAGTGCCCTTTATTATTTATTTAATCCTTGTAGAACCCCATGTCAAATAATAATAATATTATTATTTCTCAACATGTGATTAACTTGTGAATTAAATTAAATATTATTTAATCAAATAATATTCAATATTTATTATTTCTCATAGGATCATTAAACGTGGTCTATCATTCCTTCACAATATTTATTGGTCCTTGAATAATGACTATTTATTTATTAAATAAATATCACTACATTATTCGCCAATAAATAAATAAATGTTATATTCACTAAATAATAAATAAATATTTATTAAATATTCCACTCACATTATATTCTCTCAAATAACTGGTGACAAAATATATGCGATCAAGAAAACTTGAATAATTATTAAACCACATGCGAGAATAATATTTATTCAAATTATTCAATAATAAATATTATTATATATTATTTAACTGAGATTCTGGATACACTTAATGTGTAACCATCTAGGACTCTTTCTTAGTGGCATTAAGTGAAGCAACCTAAAGTCCAAGGTTTGTATCTAGCAACATGCCAAGGCACCCATAGAGAAAGAAGTTAATTCCGCAATGACATAATACCTCATACAAATTCTTATTGTGTAATATAATCCCTTTTATCATGATATATCTGATCAAGTAGGTTGCATGCCGATGCCATCAACCTATGTGCTTGATGTCTCTTTCTTTGACTTCCCAGAAATTGAAATTGCCTATAGAACACCATGGACATGGATTTATTTAGGCTATATCATTCCTATCAAAGGGTCTGTGATATAAACTTCTGTTAAAGAACAGAATGGAAAAATCCTTTCTCACATTATTCATTAATGCAATATTACTCATGGTACACCCAAAGTATCCTACCTCACCGTGAACATATGTTATCACAGTTTTCATCAACACATCAAAGTACACAACTTGTAATACTTATTAATAATAATATTAAAGTCTAAGGATCAATACACTTGTTCATAGATAGAAACATCCAATGAAACATATAAATATGGATTTCCTAATAGTAGGTCTCATTCTAATAATATCACACATGACATTACCAAGGGCGTACACCATGAGAATGTTCCTTAAAGTCCTATGAGTCTCCACCCCTGATTTCGTGTATCACTTATGTCCCTCAAATGATATCATCTAGATATAGAACATATATTAAAGAATAGTGTCATAGAAATTTTGGGTTCTCATCATTGAGGGGAACTGCTATGACCTTTTAGTGCGATAGACACTCTTGGGACATTATCACATACTAGGTTACATAGAATAACAATCATGATGTGATAAGAAGTTTATTTAATAATACAAAATATGAATACAGATTATCGTAAGGTACATAGAAGTTGGTTCTAGGGAACAAACTCCAATAAAACCTACATAAGTTCCTATCAAACATATCATATATGATATACTGACAATTCATCCTTCTATTTACTATGATTTATGGGGGGGTAGTTAACTCATTCTATCAATATGAAATTCCCACCACATCTCTATGAGACTAGATAATAAAACCCTCCCAGTAAATTCTTTAGTGAGTATCATATATGTATTAACCCAACCCTAACCATTGTCTTGGAAAGAGCAAAGGTTCCACTGAACTTAGGTTACATTCCCCAAACACCAAAGGTTTAGAATAAATGCTGAGGGTTTAACAAGAAAGAGGGGGGACATTTTACCCTTTTACACACATATACAAACACACACATACAACCACAAAATAAAAAACCCAATATGGTTATGTAAATGATACATGATAAAAACTAAAAAATCAAAGTACGACATAAATAATAATCAGAGTAAAAATGGAAATAATAAAAAATAACAACTAAGATTCCACAATAATGAAATACTAGGACACCAAGGTGGCATCACTATAAACTCCTAGGACATGACCAACTCCCAAGATCCATCTCCAACATCCATGAAAACTACATCAAGAAACACCACTAGTGAAATATAAAACCTTTCCCTTTTCTATATCATGGTAAAAACATCTAAATATTCCCCAAAGTGCATATTCATGGGGTGAATATAATAGTTTGGTTAGAAAACCCAAATAGAATTTTACCATATTCCACTAAACCAAGAATCTGGTTATCTAAAAGTTTTTATAAAATAGATGTACAAAATACAAAACCATTTAAATAGTTTCATAGTATATATAAAAAACATGCAATAAGAAATTCAATAATAGTTCAAAAAAATGAATTTCTCATAAGTATCATAAACACTTTTTTCTAAATCACTTGGAAAATATATTCTATGATCTCTATCTCTCTCTCTCACCCAAACATGCTGAATGGAACCTACCTTTCTTGTGAGAAGAGATACACCCTCCACTAAGTTTTCACTTAAAAATAACCATTAGAAAAACTAGACCTATGACCTAGTCCCTTTTAAAAAGGTCCAATGCACATGAACACACACTAACAACACTCAACCAATTTTTCACATTAAAACCTTTCCTTATTTTAAGAAAATAATTTAATCAATTCATCAACCAACTTATGAGAATAAAAAAACCCATGTTTTGAGAACCAATATGTGAGTACACAATCCAAAAAAGTTTTATCATGATAATTTCATTTTAAAGTAGAAGAAATTTATTTTAGAAATCAAAGATGCTTCACATTCTGAATAAAATGGAAAGAGGGAAAAACCAATTACCTCAAAAACATTGGACTTGAATAATCTTCATATGATCTCACAAATATGAACTATTTATTCCATTTCTATAACAAATCATAAGAATATTCAATGAATTTTTTTTCCAATTCCATAGATCCCGCCATAATAAACATAGTCTAGGGTTTTTTTCAAGAGGAAATAAGAAGATCTAGATTGGAAGGGAAGAACATATCCCAAACCTTCTATTTACAATATCCAATTCTCAAAGAATCATTGAGAACGAATTTTGATATCGAATATCATTAGAAATATCCTAGAGGAAGGATGAGGGTCGGGAAACTAAGTCAAGGAATAAAGAATGAGAGGTTTTATGTGAGTTTCAAGTTTTAAACCAAATTTTAGAAATTAATTAATGATGTCCCACAGTTAGGTCACACGTTTAAGAAAACTATGTACCAATCATGTGAATCACTACTATCCAAAAAATTTAAAGTCACATGGTTATGCTTCATGGTTAAGAAAACTATGTTCCAACCTTTTACCTTCTCAGAAACTCGTATATTCACCTCACATAGTTTCTTGGAGAAGCTTCACGGTTTTCCTTACCCATGATCAAACTGTGAACCCTCAAAAAATATTTAAAAACATTCTAAAACAAACCATAAATATCTTGAGACTTATCCCAACCATTCCATAACTTAAAAAAATAATAAAAAGAGAATTAACTAAAACTAGGGTGTTACATTATGCACAACATTTGGATTTTGTTCCTTAGAAAATTGGAGATTAGTGTTGTCTTTGAAGAGTTTTAGCCATTACTTTAACGTGATTTTATCTCATTATTAGGCCTCTTATTGAATCTGACCATGCTTCAATAACACTCATAAATATTAAATATTTCTCCCTTATAATTTATTTCCATTTCTATACAAAATCCAAATCAGTTCATAGATAAACATTACACCAGGATCCAGAGTAACACGATCCTAGCTAATAACCTAATTAGGATCCAGTTGGTACTTCTTTAGTCAAGAGACATGGAAAAAATTATGGCAAAACTGAATCCCACTAGTAAAGATAATCAATATGCAAGGTCACTGATATATTCTAGAATATCAAATGGTCCCATATATTGTTGAGCTATTTTTCCTTTCTTTCCCAAATGATAATGAACTAATCACAATGACTTTTTTAGAAATGCATGTCATTTAAATCAAAAGATAATGGGTGATGATGATTATCTGTATATGATTTATATCGGATCTAGGTCATATTCATTCACCTCCTGATCATCCAAATCATTTTGGTAGTCTCCTTGACAATACTAGTTCCAATTAGTGAAGTTTATCTTGTTCCCACCAAAAAAGTAGAGAGAAATAAGGAAGACCATACAATTCCATGAATAGATCTATATATATCATGGCCTGATAACTTTTATTATATGAGAACTCCACTAATGGCATATGATCATCCCACAAGACACTAATGTTTATGAAACAATCTGTTAGTATATCTTCCAACATCTAAATTGTATATTTTGACTGCCCATGGTCTGAGGATGATATGTCATGCTCATGGTAAAATAGGTTCCAATATCTTGTTGTAAAGAGATCCAAAATTTAGATATAAATTGATGATCTCCATTAGAGACAATAAATGACTATACTCCAAGAAAATTAACCACTTCATGAATATACGACTTTTCTAGATTCACTACTGTATTGTGTTGGTCAAAGAACAATTACCTAAGTCTTAAGGGGGGGGGGTGAATTGAGTTCATGAAATTTTTCTTAGATTTAAACCACTCTCTTTATAGTATGATAAGTTAGGACCTTTTATTAATGAAAACAAGAAGCATACATAAAATTCATAAGAAAAATATCACACACAGGAGATTTATAGTGGTTTGGGGAACAAATATCTTCTAGTCCACTCCACCAATGCTCAACTCTTAGAACTTGGTGATTTTCACTAGCAACCATCCTTTTCCTAGGGACTGTGTGATTGAGTGTAAGAAGATATCACTTGGTAATAAACCATTAGATTTTACCAAGTTCCAACAAGGCTTTATAAAAAACCATCCTCCAACACTCAGTATAAGGAGTGCTCACTACCAACAGTAGGAAAGAATAATGAAGGTTTACAAAATGAATATCATCATTCCCAGATGGAATTGAAAGAAGAGAAGAGTTCCCCAAGAGAGAAAATAATAGTGAAGAGTATCTCGAGGAGAGTATTCTAATATAATGAAAATATGATCTTGATTTAATAGTTATATAAAACTTGAATCTTCTTCTTCTTATTTCTTAGCATAGAGAAGCCACAACAAAGAAAGCTTCAAGAGAGAGAGAGAGAGTACAAGGCCTTGCTTCTATTCTTGTTACTTATATATTCTCTTCTAGTTCAAATACTCCTATATATCTTCTCACTTAATTTCAAAACATAATATCCCATAAAATATGGTTTCAGAATTAAATTCCAAACATCATTTTCTCAAAAATACCTCAGCATCAGGACTGAGCAATAAATTATTCTATACTATTTTCTTATCTTGGAACTTAAAACCTTTTGGAAATTGATTTTACCATAAAGCGGTAGTAAATTTTTTTATTCATCCATGAGAACATTAATTTCAACTTAAATTACCCCAATATTAATAAATATGCAGGATGTAGAATGTTGTAGTTGATTTTGGATCACTACATAGATGAATTCCATGGATTTGAATCCATATAGCAGTTCTCCACATAGGTGAATTGTCTATATTTCCAAATAATGTAGACATCTTGATAAAATAGATGAATTCTTGGTCAGTCAAATAAATCATGAAGCTAATTGAAACCACATAGTTGAATATTCCAAAAATACAATTGACACAACCAATTACTTCATGTATCCATTTTTTGTAGTTGTTCCATCGACATAGCCATTTGATCATATATGTGATTCTTCAACAAAACCAATTTTCACATAGTCAATTCTACGACATACTTAATCTAAATAGGTGATTCTTTCATGTAGCCAATTAACTTAGCTAATTACTCAGCATATCTAATTATCCATGTAGGAAAATTCCTCACATCGCTAAATTTTTTAAACTTAGCCAAATTTTTTAAAAAAAATATAGAATTGTAGAATTACAAAATAATTAAATTAAATAAAGATAAAAACATGATGAGCACACTTAAAAATAAAATCATTAGAAGAATATGAATAGTTTTTGAGATCATTAAAACATAAATCACATAATATATGAAAGTTATAAAAAAAATTAACGAGGGGTTGGGGGTGTGCAACAGTGGGTGAGTGTGTTAAATATTTTTGATTGAAGTCTTTGTAAATGTTTTTTAAATCATTTTTTTCTAAAAATTAATTTTTAAAATTTTATATTAAACATTTATTTTAATTTTTTTAACTTTTTTTAAACATTTTTGTAATGTTTTAATTTTTTAAAATAGATTTATATATGTTAATATATATATAATGTGAAAGTTAAAAAAAATTAAAGAGGGGTTGGGGGTGCGCAGTAATGGGTGAGTGTGCTAATTTTTTTCTAAATAGATTTATACATGTGAATATATATATATATATATAATATGTGTGTATTGTAAAAAAAATTAACGAGGGGTGCATAGGGGTGGGTGAGTTAATTTTTTTTCTAAATTGATTTATATATGTATATATAATATATATAATACATGTAAGTTGAAACATATATAAAAAAATAATAATGTAGGGGGGGGGGTGCATGAACATAAGTGGGTGAGTGTTTTTTTGTTAATATATAATGAGTTATTTTATATATATATATATATTATGTTACATTGTTTATTTTAAAACATTTTTAAAATGTTTTATTTTTTAAAAAAATATTTATATACATAATATGTGCAAGTTGTATAAAAAATGAATGAGGGTTGCGTAATAGTGAGTCAGTATGTTATTTTTTTTTCTAAATAGGTTTATACATGTGAATATTTATATAATATGTGCAAGTTGTAAAATAAAATTATTTAGTGGTGCGTAGTAGTGATCGAGTTAATTTTTTTTTCTAAATAGATTTATATATGTATATATAATATATGCAAGTTGCAATATAATTAAAAAAATAAGGTGGGAGGGGGGAATGTGTGGACATTAGTGGGTGGGTATTTTTTATCAATATATATATATATATATTATTTTAAATTGTTGTTATATATATATATTATTAATATATATATATATATATTAATATATATATATATATATATATATTTAAATTGTTTCTATATAATTATATATATATATATTATTTTAAATCAGTGTTATATAGTTATATATAAATATATATATTATTAATATATATATATATATTCTGGTAATTTTAAACTAGTGGTGGGTGGATGTGTTATTTTTTTCTAAATAGATTGATGTTTTTTGTAAATGTTTTTTAAATCATCTTTTTTCTAACTTTAAATTTTAAAAGTTTATTTTAATTTTTTTAACTTTTTTAAAACAATTTTTTTAATATTTTAATTTTTTAAAATAGATTTATATGTGTTAATATATATATATAATATGTGCATGTTAAAAAATATTAGCAAGGGGTTGGGGATGCGTAATAGTGGGTGGGTGTGTTAATTTTTTTTAAATAGATTTATACATGTGAATATATATATATATACATATATGATATGTGAAATTTGTAAAAAAATAATGAGGGGTGCGTAGGAGTGGATGAGTTATTTTTTTTTCTAAATTGATTTATATTTGTATATATAATATATGCAAGCTATAACATATATAAAATAATAATAATGTGGGGGGGGGGGAGCGTGTGAAAACATCAGTGGGTGAGTATGTTTTTTTATTAATATATAATGCATTATTATATATATATATTATGCTAAATCATTGATATATATATATATATATAAACACACACACACACACATATATAAATACACATATTTATATATATATATATATGTGTGTGTGTGTGTGTGTGTGTGTATAGTCTGGTAATTTTAAACGAGACGCAACCTTGGAAACATGTGGTAGGGGGTTCGAGTCTCCCTACCGAAAGTTTCTTAGTTTTTTTAAAGTGGAAGGGCTTGTATGGGTTGGGATTCATATAGGTCTGCTTGCATAGGCCCATGCCTAACCCGACCCGAATCAGGCTTTGTCGAGCTGGGCCGCTCGGGCTTTCGGGCAGGTCAGGCTTTCGGGCCACTGAGCTAGAATTACACCCTTAGTAGGACTGAATTTCATAAAATACAGTAAGTAAAATATTGACAAAGATGAAAAAAAATAAATGAAAATAATCACTTAAGAACAAAAAAAAAGATAAATTAAAAACATTAAATGAAAAAAATCACTTAAGAACCAAAAAGAGAAACAATAATTTCATTAATAATGTAAACTTGTACAAAAATTCAGAGTTAACAAACAAAAATACATTAGTTAGATGAAACTGGTTTGTGGATTAGATTGAATTCAAAAGAAGGTTTGGGTAGAAGTTTCTTGAAGGAGAGTTGGAAGAGGTAGTTGGAGGTAGAACTGCTCTCCCAAGCTCCACAACTGAACTGTATTCTTCTCCAAAACTTGATATGTCCCTGGGTCTCTAAGAAGTCATGCACAAAACCTCTACAGATTTTGAGAAGAAACAATGAAATCATATGATCTAGAGCTATTAAAGTCTATATTCTTGATTGGATATGAAGATGTGGCTTCTTTTTTAGTAGATTCAGTAGCAACTGTAGCAAGAACCTTGTATTGTTCTATATGATAAATCCTTGATGGATCAAAGAAAAAATCTAATCTCTTTATATCACCTCAATAGGTATCCTAAGGTATTGGGATAATATTTCTTCTCCCTCTTAGAGAGAAAAGTTCAACAACACACAAATCAATCCTCTTGATGACATCTGACTTACATAAATATAAAATTGCAGTGCATGATTGTTTGTGCATCTGATAAATTGTTACTAGACCATTGTTGAACACCAATTTAAAATGTTTCATTTATAAAATAGAAAAATTATAAGAATTTTTGACTATGATAGCTATTTGATAACTAGATTGAGCTGCCAGAGGCTCTACATACAGCCTAGATTGAATCTGGTTAGCCGAGACTGGCAACCTAACTATCCTTCCTTCTAAGGAGGTTAACTTATGATTAAAGTTTTCTAATTTCTCTATCAGGATTTAAACAAATTAATGCATATTTATAGAAGGATTTTGAGGGACTAGAGCACTGGCATCATGTTGCACTGGAATCTTGGTAGCTTCTAGCATTGGAAAACTGGCCTGAGAGGTTAGTATAATACAAGATCTCATTCAGTATGTGGAACTAGTATAGTAAGGTATTTCTTAGACTTGTAGGAACTATAATCCTTTTCTGAAGAGTCTGAATAGTGATCCAAAACTCCTTTATAAATCTCAACCAGTATAGTTATAAAACAATGATGGTTTCAGTTTATTTTATGAATCAAACATGAAACCATATCTCTTACTTTATTAGATACTCCCAAGTCTTCTTCTACCTAAGCACTAATAGAATAAACAAATTCTCAAAGATAGTCAGACATGTCATTTAATGGTACATCAGTTCCAAGAACAATTATTATAATATATTCTGTAGTTTTCTAAAACTCATCTAACCAATCCTTTTTGAATTCTTTCATAAGAATAGGGGTGGACATGTCACACTATAATGAATGGATCTGAGAGGTTATTGAATTCAAATATGAAGACAATATCTCAAACTGATTATGAAAATCAGGAACCCCTGATGTTTCTAAGATAGGTGTTCCACTAGGATGAAATCTTTTAAAAAAATCAAATTGTCTCACAACCACACTCTTTAGAGTGTGCATTCTCTCTTTCAACTATGTCTTGAAATGTTGAATTTCATCAAGTGTAGCTATTGAAAGTCTGATTGAACTAGTGGAATATTCTGAACCACATCCCTTTGAGATGCCGCAAGCACTCCAACTTCATTTATTTTAGGATTGGTAGCAAAAATTTCTCTAAGATCACTCAATTGAGCTCTCACAACTTCAACTTCTTGATAACACATACTAGAGGAAACATGTTGCACTGGTTGGAGGCTCTTTATCAAAGTGGTCTGGGCAACCATCATTTTAACAAGATCATCAAAATTATGCCAAGACACTAAACTCTCCTTTATCCATCTGATATCATATTTTGAAGTTATCAGCACCTACTTTAAAACATCATAATCCCATTTGATATTATCAAAATATTTTAGAACAGAAAAGGAAAAATTCTACATGTGTTTCTCCACATAATATTATTTATAATTTTTTCTTAATATCGGTGTATCCTCTTGCACATGAGGAGAAAATGGAGTATTATCTAAGGTATGTGAAATAAAACCTACATATTCCAAAACTAAATCCCAAAATACATCTATGTTTGTGACAGTAAGTGATCCATGGGGTGGATCAACTACCGTGTGATCAACCTTAGGTTCTACTCTGTCTCCAACAATAGGAAAACTTGGCACAGTCTCAACTGGCCTCTCCACATGAGCTCTAATATCGATCTCAACAGTTAGCACAACTGATTGAGTATATTTAGAAACACTAATTTCTTTATCCTCTTAACTCTACCTCACACATCATAAGTGTTCTAATTAGTTTTTTGATTTTTAAATCTTTCACATCAATGGTCTCCCAAATGGAAGCTCATATTCTAATCCACTTAGATGGTATCACTTTGATAACTTTTAGGGCTTGATCAAATTCAGGGATTGGTTCTCTAATAGAAGAAACATTATTTACAATCTCTGTCAACCATCCATTCAATTTTTTTTATGGTTTCTCCATCAACCATCCTAAACATGTCAAACTTTAACTTGGCTATGTTATATCTGAGTTGTCTTAAATTATTAGTACCTTCATAGGATACTGATATTTATTTCCATATCTCATGAGTTTTTTCACATTATGAAACTATATTGAACTCATCAGGATATAGTCCACCTATTATAGCATTCATATATTTTGATTCCATATCACATTCACTTTCGGCGGCAGCATCCCACTTATCTTATTCACCTGCAAGAATAGTGTAAGGCTTTATAACTTTTAAATAAAATTTTATACCAAGGTTCTTTAGGTAAATAATCATCCATACCTTCTATCATCCATAACATCCATTTTAATATAACATTAATACATCAACCTTTAAAAGTCAAGAACTCAAAATTCACTACCCCTGATACCAATTGATGGTTGAAGAATGATTACACTAAGACTCAAGAGGTGGGAGAATTGAGTTCTTGATTTTTTTTGCCTTAAAACCACTATGTTTAAGGTATGATAAGTTATGATCTTTTATTAACATAAAAAAGTATTTTAAATAAAAGTAGTAAGGAAAATAACACACATAAGATATTTATAGTGGTTCGAGGAACATGTATCTCATAGTCCACTCCACCAACACTCAACTCCTAGAGCTTCATGATTTTCACTAGCACCAATAATTTTCCTAGGGACAACCCGAATGAGTGAAAGAATCCATAATTTGGTATAAAACAAGTATATTTTATCGAGACCATACAAGGCTTTAAGAAACAACAATCTTTAACACTTAGTACAAGGAGTGATCTCTTCCAATAGCAGGAAAGAATAATTAATGTTTGTAAAATGAATCTCACAGTTGCAAGATGAAACCGATAGAAGAGAAGAGTTATCCAGGAGATAAAATAAGGGTGAAAATTATCTTGAGGAGAGTCTTATAAAATATAGAAAACATGATCTTGATATAACAACTATAGAAAACATGAATCTTATTCTTCTTGTTTCTTGGCATAGAGAAGTAGAAAAAAAGGCTCTAGAGAGAGAAAGAGAGTGTGAGTGATTGCTTCTATTCTTATTATTTCTATATTATCTTCCTGTTTTAATACTCTTGTTTATCTTTTCATTTAATTGCAAAACATATTATACCATAAAATATGGCTCAATAATTAAATTCTAGATGTTGTTTTTTTGTAAATACCTCAGCAACAGGGCTGAGTAATAAATTGTTCTATGCTATTTTATTCTCTCAGTACTTGAAACATTTTGGAAATAAATTTTACTATAAAGTGGTAGTATAATATTAAATACAGTGATAAAAACACTAATTTCCACTTAAATTACTCTAATGGTAATAAATATAAAGGTTGTAGAATCCCATAGCTGATTCAATATTACCATGTAGTTGAATTACATAGAATCAAATTCACATAACCATTCTTCACATAGGATAATTATTCACGTAGCCAAATCACATATCCATCTTGATTACATAGACAAATTATTGTGTAGTCTAATGAATCATGTAGTCAATTAGAACCATGTAGCCGAATATCCAGCAAACCCAATTCATATAGATGCTTACTCCATGTATATAATTCATGTAGTTATTCCATCAATATAGTCTTTTTCTTACATATTCATTCATTGAAATTATTGATTTTCACATAGAATATTATGTGATGTAGCCGATATTTTTAGGTGATTCCATCACATAGATAATTTTCATGGTCAATTTCTTGATGTAATTAATTATCCATGTTGGTAAAGTCCTCATGCAGCTTAATTTTCCATACTTAGGTAAATTTTACAAAACTTCCAGAATAAAAAAATTATAATATTTTTGACTTAAAGATCAAAGCCTAATGAACAAACTTAAAAATGAAATAATTAGAAACATATTAAGGGTTTTTTAGATCATTGAAACATAAAACACATGGGATATGTTTGAACAACATTTGTAGTCAAACATGTTAAAATATTAAATTGAGTGGAAGTGTGATGATTTTGTGAGTCTATCCACAATTACCCAAATAAAATCATGCTTTTGAAGAATCTCTAGTAAACTTGTGACAAAGTTCATGGTAATATGATCCCATTTTCAAAAAAGAATATCCATATATTTCAGTATACCAATTGGATATTCATGATCAACCTTTATATGTTTACAATTGATACATATCACAACTTAAGAAACAATATCTCTTTTCATATCCAAATACTAAAAACGAGCTTTCATTACCTTGTACATTTTCTGAGTAATCAAGCGAATAGCCCATTTTTAATGGTGGCACTCCAAAATAATTTGTTCCTAGTAATATTGTGGGACCACAATTTAGTTTTTAAAATTCAACACCACATTTTTATCTTCTATCCAATCATCCATGGTCTCCCCACCATTTAGGACTGACCTAATGGTGATGTAGTAAGGATCAATTCATTTATCCTCTTTGAATAAATCCATAAAATCAAGAATAAGAGTGATTGAGAATAAAATTACATTTTCATTCTATTCAATACAATCTAGATGAATATAAGCAATAATTCTCATCAACTGCCATTAGTCATGGGATTCTATGATCATTTAATTATAATAATTTCAACTCAAAGAACCAGACACTAAATTTCCTTTACTGGGTGTATACACTAAGTTTAAGTTAAACATATGGAGATAATACATACAATGTCATTTCCCCAAGTTTAAGTATCAGTGAGAGAAGATATATTTCAATATTTTATGATCAGTGAAGATAGTGAAATTTTGCCAAAGAGATAGTGGAACCATGTTTTTAAGGTATGAAACACAGTAGCTAATTCCAGGTCATGTGTTAGATAATTATTTTAATGTTTTCACTAATTTCTCAAGCCACAAACCAAAACATGATCTCCCTATATAAGAACACAACCCAACCCCAATATATATGTGTTACAATATACCATATAGCCCTGACCTGGTTTTGGTAAGATAATAATAGGTTCTGATGTGTGCTTGGATTTAAGCTATTGAAAGGATTTTTGATAATCCTCAATCTAAATTAAAGGAATTCCATTTATTTTTAATTCCTTCATGGGAGAATAAATCCTAGAGAAATCTTGAATAAAGCAATAATAATAACCATCCAATCATAAAAAAATATGTATCTTGAATACATTCTTAGATGGATACCAAGAAATGACTAATTTTATCTTCCTAGGGTCAAATGATATTCCTTCCTCAGAAATGAAATGCCCAAGGAAATAAACTTATAGTATCCAAAGTCTCAATTAGAAAATTTAGAATAAAATTAATGATAATGTAATTTTCTCAAGACAATCTCCAAGTGCTCCTCATGGTCATTCTTACTATGATAATATACCAAAATATCATAAAAAAATACCATTAAAAAGGATTCAAGATACCTGTGGAAGACACTGTTCATCAAAACCATGAAAACTAAATATGTATTCACCAAACCAAAGGGAATGAAAACATATTTATAATGGATATATTGACCCTAAAATGCTTTATTCAGAATATCCACCTTCATGACTTTGATTTGATGATATTATGATCATAGATCAATATTATAAATCCAATTAACCCCTTTAATTTATTAAAAAGATCATTGATTCAAGGAAGATGATTCATATTCTTGATCATAACTTGATTTAGTTTAAGATAGTGGACACTTAATCAAAGAGAATTTTTTTCCTTATTTATGAATATAATTAGATCAACCCAAGATGATTTGATTGGTCTAATGAATCCCCTTGGTCTTAAATTATTCTAACTAGAACTTTAATTCATGAAACTATGTTTGATGCATTCTATATAATGTAAGGGTGATAGGGCTTGTTCTCGGAATTAGATCAAAATAAAAATTGATTTCTCATTCAGGAGGTATCCCATAGAAATCATTAAGAAATACATCCAGGCATTGTTCCACTATTTTAGGAAACATATTATCTCAATTTTCATCTATATTTCCTTAATTAATTATTTCCACCTGAATATATGTGGTTCCATCTATCGCCATTAATGGTTATTCTATACTAGTATTCATATCCTAATCCACTTTGAATAAATAAACAACTCTATCTGAGGATGTGAATGTTATTTTCCAAGAATATTAATAAATATAAGCTTTGAATTACACTAGAAAGTATATTTAAAATATTAAATTGAAAATATACTTATCTAATAAAGTAAACTTCAAGAGGATCTATATTTTATAAATGGTAATGGTACAAGCTAGGCACTTGAATCCTCTACATTCCCATTGACTGAGAGGTTTCTTGATGCTCATGATGTGATACATAAAATACACATGAAATTCCAATTTTTTAACCACATGAGAATCAATAAAATAATGTGACACACCAATATCAAATAGAACATTAATAAGGGATGTGTTCAGAAGAATGATATCTCACACCATTGAGGGACCCGATTGATCAATTGAGGTAACCCACTAAGCTCCATATACATGTTAATCACCTCACATAGAATAGTCCTTTCTCATTTACTGTGGTGTTTGTTAGCTAATAGAGGTGTTCCTGGAGTCATACTTGTTTATCCAATTCTAGGGGTGAGAACTATTCTGATGAGATCATCCGGATTGGGCATGGTAGATATGAGGCTGGTTTGAGTCATCTTCTCCCATTAACTTTATATATCTAAAGAAATATTTCTTGAGATGAAATATTTTACCAAAATTGTGACAATATTATGGAAGTGAAGTATACTCCTTATCCTTATTCTAATGATAACCACACTAAAATAAACTTGGTACATTATTATGATGCGATGAATAAGATACTGATCTGATAGACTGATTCACTGGTTCCATTCTACCTTGGGAATAAATCTAACTTTTTTTCTTATTCCTTTAATTGGAGTTCCCACCTAAACTTGTATGGATGAAGGTTCCTCTACCACTAGGATTTCATACAAGATCAGTCTCTCTCACCAAAACCTTATTCACCATATCTATATAATATTTATTACTAAACAATATTACATTAGAGTGAATATCAAGTCATAAATATGCCTTGAATATTCATGCCTTCAACCTTTACCTAGTAGATACCTCTAGAGTTAAGATAAATAGGTGTGCAAATTGAGAAAATATTAATTCACTAACATACTTCCTTATTTTAGTTAGAAGAAGTCCATCATCTTCACCATCTAGAAGGTGTATGGATAATTTTTTTAATGACTCATCAAACCCCTACTAAGAAAGTCCCTGGTCCATATTCATTTTAATAGTTAAGTACCACCATTTTGGTGTTAGATATTCAATCATGTATGTCACTAGATTGAAATTTATCTCAACTAGATTGTTGAGGAATTTTAATATTTTGTTAATCCTACCCATCTATATTTCTTCTTGTTCAAGCCTTGAGTTTCCATGAAATGTTAGTAGATCATGCTTATGGAATTCTAATGAGTGAGTCAAGTGATCAGGTTCCTCAACCTAAGGTATATTGTTGAAATCTTGGAATACTTTCACAATACTCTAGACTATTTTTTGGTTCACCTATGCTTTAAGTGGAACCACATTCTTTATTTTACCCTCTTTTTGGTTTCTCATTATCATCATTGGTGGCATTTCTATTCTATAATGATATTAAGAATTTTAAATTAATTTTTTTATTTCTTCCTTAGTCTGTGTTATATCATATATCATATTAAAACAATCAAAATCATAATAGAAAAAAATACCAAAATCAAATAAATATGTGATAATGCAGTCTTATTGGGAAGTCTCTTTACTAATGCACTATACTAAACTCTCAAAGGCTAAACCCATGATGAAGAGATGACGAATTACCTAGTAGTATTTTAGCAACAATTTTGTACCCCAACAAACCTGGTAACTTGAAGTTCAACATAATTTGGTTAGCTACATCTTTTTATGCTATATATTTCAAGTCTCGACATGTCATATCTTTTTTCTACCATCTTGAATGAAAAACTGGCCAAACTGTTACAATTTCTAACAACCTGATCCTAACCATTGGCTTGGAAAGAGACAAGGTGATGCTGGCCTTAGATAACATTCCCCAAACACCAAAGGTTAATAATGAATGCCTAGGGTTTAATAATAAAGAGGGGGAACATTTTACCATTTTTACACACATATGAAAACACACACATAACCAAAAAATAAACAAACCCAAGAAAAATATGTAAATGATGTAAGATTCAAAATAATAACTCAAAGTATAACAGAAATAATAATCAGAGTAACAATGAAAATAATAAAAAATAACAACTAAGACTCCAAAATAACATATGACTCATGAACCAAGGTGGCACAACTCTATTCCCAGAACACAACCAATTCTCAAGGTCCATCTCCAACATCTATGAAATATACATTAAGAAGAACCATTATTGAAATAAAAAACCTTTAACTTTCTTGTATCATGGAAAACAACTTCTGCATATGCACCAAAGTGCATATATAGGGGGTGATTATAAAAATCTTGTAGGAAAACCGTAAGTGACTCTTCCCACATTCTTCTAAAAAAATAATTGAGTTAGCTTAAAGTTTTTATAAAATAGTTATAAAAAATACCAAAGTCTTTAAATAGTTTCAAAGTTTATATATAAAATTGGTAGGAATAAAGTCAAGAGTAGTTCACAAAAAATACAATTCTCACAAATAATAGAAACATTTCTTTCTAAATCACTTGGAAAACACATTCCATGTTCTCTCTTACACACACCCATGCATGATGAATGAAACCTACTTTACTTGTGAGTGGAGATTCATCATCCACTAAGTCTTCACTAAGAGATAACCATTGGAACAAATTGGTGATGTGACCAAGTCCGACATGATAAGGTCTAACTCACATGAACACACACCAACCATACTAAACCAAGTTCATAAATTAAAACCTTTATTTATTTTAGGAAAATCATTTAATCAATTCGTCAACCACCCAGTGAGAATCACCCACAACCCATGTTTCAAGAACTAACCAGTGAGTGAAAAATCCAATAGATTTCTATAATGATAATTTCATTTCAAAGAGTCTTTACATTCCAGAGAAAGTGGAAAGAGGAAAAAACCACCTACCTTGAAAATGTTTTACATAAATAATCTTCACATGATCTCATATATTTGGAATATTTCTTCCATTTATTTAATTAATCACAATAATATTTGATTAAATTTTTTTATATTCCATAGATTCAGCCATTAAAAACTGACCGCACATTGATTCACTATTCATTTACACACTTATACCACCATGTTAAGATGATTCTGTATTGTAAATTCTAAATATAATAAAAAATTTAACTTCACATTTGATTTAATTACTTATTTTTTATTACTATTAAAATGGTAAATTTCACTTTTTTTGATGTTTTCATTGTAGGTGGAGGTGAATTGGAGGACCCAAGATGAAGTTGAAGAAAAATGGTCTAAACTATGCTAGAGCCCTAGAACAAATGTGGACTAAAATGAAAAATTTAGCTAATCCGTGCATCTAATTTTACTTAAATTTTGTGCGATGACCCAAAATTCAGTGTAATAAAACTAATATGAAGACACCCAATACCAATTCATCCATAATGGGCCCCAACCAAACCGATCTATCCAATAAATTGAATCTTATCTAAATCAAAAGTTTGGTCCAAATTTTAATGGGAGATATTAAATTTGTAAAAAAATTTATTGTCTCTTTTAAAAGTCTAGATAAGGAAGTATACTATCCCAAAACCATGGTACAAGTGGTATCTTTAAATCTGGGTGCTTAGAACCACCTCCCACTTTGACTATAAATTGGAACCCTGGGCACCCCATTTTTAAGATCAATCAAGGGGAAAATATCTACCATTTTGGAGTCCAAAATAAGTCCTATACTTATCCTAGAAGTTATGGAATCTCCTATCCTCATAGGGATATCAAGGATGAAGGTGAAGCTCCACCCAAGCCTCATCATCCTCTCGATGATGAGCTAAATGGTAAGCAATCATTTTAAGGAAGCTACAAAAACTTGGAGAGGGAGTTTTAAAACTTTTTCTTCTACTGGTTCTATATAATCTATGTGTGAAATATTTCACTTAAATTTTATCTTAACATGATTTCCCTTTGAATGTATTACTTTGGTATAATCAAGTGAAACATTTTTCATTTCAATACCGTTTGAGTTGATATTTAAGTTGGAATGTTGGGTTGTTTGGATTGGAAAAGATAAGAATCCCATTTATCTCACTAATACATGAGATATCAGTATGATTTAGAAGCCATAACTCTATGATTGAGGTCTAAAACCTGAAAACCCAATTATTGTGTCAAGGGTTGGTTCTTTATGCATTGTTTTAATAGGCAATAAGGGAATTTATATCTTGACAACCCTCAACCAAAGGATTCCATTAAACAATGTGTATTTTTTAGAATAATGAACTAACCAAGGTGTTTATTGAACATGAAATGAAATAATTATATCATAAATTCTAAAAATACCACCTTTTTGTTCAACTAATAAACTATTTAATTAAGTTATTTTATTTTTAAAACTATTTTAAAAAATTCCCCCTCTTTTTTTTTGTTTTTTATTAAATATACACACTTTAAACCTCCAAATATCCTTGATATATGACCAGGTTACACCATATTATATAAAAAAAATTTAAAAACATAATCAATTTGAAATTTCATGACAACATGGTCAAATTTTGGCACCATTTCTAAGGAGTGATTTATTTTTTTAGTTTTTATTTTTGATAATTTATTTTTAAATTTTTTGAATATTTGTTTGGTTTTATCTTATACCTTTACATATATTTTGTGTTATAATTTATTTCTTGTGTATTTTATATGAATTACTCATTATTCTCTAGAATATATAACTCCTATTGAACTCGAATCGAAAAGGATCCTACGTCAGTGACACAGAGTCACACAGAATGATCATTTGAAGGAGGACACACAAAACATTAACACTCTCATCGATCCTTCTTTTTATGAAACCAACATCAAGACTCAAATAAAAATTGAATAATATGGCTGAAAATAACCATAAATTAAAATAACTAACCTATCCTTATGTTTATATACAACCTGTATACATTCAAATATATGGTGAAGCACCTAAATTTGAACTTAAATATCGTTTAATTCACTTATTACCAAAATATCATAGACTTGCTGGAGAAGACCCACATAAGCAATTAAAAGAATTCCATACTATATATTCAATTTTAAAACCCACTAATGGGGATGAAGAATTGATTAAGCTTAGGTAATTCACTTTCTCATTATAATACACTGCAAAATATTTGTTATATTATCTTAATTCCCTAATTAAAGGCTAGGTGGACATGAAATGACTTTTTTTATTAAAAATGTAACATACCTAGTAATTATAAAATAAGAAATTTTCATATATATTAATATTTATGAATTATATATTAATTTTAATTTAAAATGGACACTTTGTCTGATAGCATACCCAACACGGAACAATGGGTTTCTCTGAAATATTATGTTTCACACATGACTGATATATACTGAAAAATAATAAATTATCAATATTATTATTTTAAATGGTAGTTAACACCTAACCATTTTATTGGTGGGAATTAATATAACTACATATATTATGTTTATACATGTTTATTTAATGTTTTTACTTTCTAATAATAAATTTTAGTGGCTTAAAATGAGAATAAATCCATTTTTTATGCATAAAACACTCTAATATTTTTAAAAGGTAGTTTTATCGCCTTTTGATGGAGAACCCATTTTGAATCTATTTTTTCTCACTTTTATATGTTCTATTTGAAAAAGAAACTTCTTATTTATAATAGAGACATAAAAAATCACTTTGTTTGATTTTTTGGTATTTTTTCTGAAAAAATTCATTTTTTAATGAATAGTAAAAAATACTACGTTTTAATTAAAAACTGCCTTTTCGTCTAATTTAATTATATTTTTAGATTATAATTTCACATGGTTTTAAGGTATAATTATATGAAGTTTTTATTATTTAATACAATTTTGGTTATTTAAAGTAATTTCATATTTAAATTGGATGTAAACACATGCCAATCTTTTGATGGTTTTTACTTTTTTATAAACCTATTTCCTCAATCCGTCAATGGGATTAAATTTTAATTAATCTTAGTCAATTTTGTGAATTAAATTTTAAAAAATGGAAATAAATGGTTATAATCATTATGAAAAATTTGATCTAATAGGATCAAAATAATTTTTTGTGAATAATAACTTTGGTATTTTATTTACCATGGTTAAAGGTAAATCATGCAATTAAAGGTAAAAATAATATTATAATAATATAAAATATCCTAACACTTTTCCTAATATTAATGGATGAGTTATGGCTGACCAAGATAATTCTTGGGTCGAAATGGTGGACTTTGGAAGCCACATGGGTGTGATTATGACATTTATAACATTTAATTTAAAGTAAAGACAAAAATGTCATAATCATGCATCTTATTACTAAAACAATTTTAATATGAGGATATATAAGTGATATCTTCGAATATAAATAGTTATTAAAAAGATAAAAATATTACCTATATCATTAGAATTTATTTACAATTTTTAGGAAATAAATAATTAAATTTAATTATGACATAATGATGATGCAATAATAGATTTATTAATTAAAGAATCAAATAAATGATATTATAAATATTAAAATAAATATTATTGAACATAATTTATGTCATACACGAATTTTATAAGTGACTAAGACATGTTATAAGTATATTCAATGGTTTTTTGAGAAGTTATCTCTCTGTTTTGATTTTATTTAAATTCAATGAAATGAATAGTGTAAAAATTGACATAATTGATATTTTATAAAAATAATAAATTATTAAATTATTTAAAAATCCAATTTTTTTTTAAATCACAAAGTGACTATGATAGGGTCCAAAATATTATTAAGTGTCCAATTATGGGAAATTTATCCCATATAAGTAAAATTTATAGCCTCTTGATATTTAAAATGTTTTTACCACAATTAAAATTAAAAGAGAATAATTAAGGGTAAACCGAAAAGATAAGGTTTAAAATAAAATAAATACCTATATAAAAATTATTAGATAAGAGGATTTATAACTATAATCATATTATCTCCTACATATATCAAGTTGGAGTCATTTTTATTAAAAAATTAATTTATATTAATTTAATATTTTTGGAGTTTCCAAGGGTGCCCCTACCCTCTCCTATAAAAAGGTACCATTTACTCCCATATACACACACTTAAAGAAAAATTTGGTTTAGAAAATATCTGAAAAAAAACATTACTATAACCCCTCAACACTTTCTTGAGGCATTAGTTTAGGAATAACACCCTTCTTAGAGGTGTTATGGTGTTCTTCAAAGGTGATGAATCGAAGAAGAGGTATCGTTTTTTAAGTGTTTCAATTTTTTTTATTCTTCCACTTCCTTTAAATATTATTATTATAAGATGAAATAATAAATCAAGTATCCTAAATATAATTATATTTTATTATGTTAATATCATCACCTAAATCCAACTCAATTTTCATTAAATGGGAAATTAACATTTCATTCGTGTGTATGGCGGACTACTGCCTCACAGACCGATATAGTTTGTTTTTCATTACCGTCTATGAAGAATAGTTATAATGATAGACTAAATGTTTATATATGATATTAATAATATATTTATAATTTTAAAATAATAATATTTTAATTATGTTCTTACCTTCCATGCACATAAAAACGATAACGTCATTCGTACGTATGTGTGAACTGTCACCTCCACGAAGCATTGTGAATCGTTTTTATTCACCAAATCACTTGTATGATATATATAAGTATATTTAAATTATTATTATTATGTTAATAATATTATCATAATTTTTTAAAGATAAAATAATAATTACCTTATTTATATAAAGATTAATGAAAAATGGAAAACGTTACGCATGCCATGCATACATACAACATACCATCTCCATGATTATAAAATTATTCATTTTTCATAACAAAAATTAATGATTTGATTTAAAAATTATGATTAATGTATAAAAGTGATGGTTATTTCATTAATACCATTATGGAGATTATAGAATTATGACCACATAGACAATTTACATCATAACAAGCTCATTTTCGACTCAAGTACCGAATATCGACAAAACAACCGATATGAACTTAAATAATTATGTAAGTTTTATAACACAGTAATAAGTGATAAAAAATGAATAATAAACTTGAAAAAGGTTCTCAATAAAGTATAAATTAACCTAAGTTTATTATTTAGGAATATAAAGACTGTACGTGACGACTCAGACTCAAGGTAAGGGACTTTATCTCAATCTCCTTTCATTGAGGCATATTTTGAGAATATGCAACACCATCTTTTATAAAAAAAATTAATTTTAATTTCATTCAATGGTTTTTGAAAGTAATATTTTTCTATTAATCATTTTACTAAATGATAAAAGGAATTTTTTTTAAAATACATGGTGACAACAACTTTTCTGCCGTTGTGACCATTATTTGATATTTGGATTCCTCTACAAGATATAATATTTTTAAAAGTAAAATAAATAACATATTCAATTTTCAGGTATTTTTTTATTGAATTTTTTTTTGATAATTAATTTATTTTATTGACATCTTGGAATTATATTTTGCGATTGCAATGTAGAAGTGTTATTTTTTTCCTTTATGCAAGTTTTATGTGTTATGATTATGTCATGGTTCTTGAAAATTGTTTATGTATATGGGGGGTTCCATGATAAACCAAGGGCATGTGAGCCAATTATATCTCTCGAATGTATTGGGTAATGAGACAAAGTTAGATGATAAGGTTTCTCCTAAAAGATTTAGGGAATATACTATGATAAGTATTCCAAACGTAGCCATGATGGTTATCCCTTATGTAGCTGTGAAAGCTACAATGTAAGTAAGATATGGATGATACAAGTTACCTTTATTTCTTTTTATTTCTATGATGTTTTATAATAATATTATGATTTCATGAGATAAGCTAAAGAGTTTATGTTTTATGGGTGAAAATTATGATTTTGTGAAAATGTTTTCATGATTTTAAAATATTCATGGACTAACAGTTTCATTGGTTATTTTATATCCCTTACTGAGATTTTTGTGTTCATACAAAGTTTTTGAAATTATTTTCACATGATTTAAGGGAGAATAGAGTCAAGGATGATATCAGAGAAAATTTATGATGATTAAACATGAAAGTAAACTATGTTTCATTTTAAAAGTTTTTGTTTTATGGAAGAAATGACTGTTGTTGGAAGTGTCTACTTTGTATTTCTATGGTTTTGTTATGTAATTTTTATGGAATAATTATCTAAAAATATAAACCTAAAAAGATCCTAAATGTGAAATAAAGTCAAATAATTGACTTATATCAAGATTATGTAATGTATAGGGCTGGGGCCTTATAGTTGGTAGTAGGCGTCAATTTAGATAACTTTAGAGGTTAGGGTGATATTTAATCATAATTTACAAGTTATATATTACCACAATGGTTAGAATAATAGAAATAGTCATAGTTATTTTAGATAAATTGAATTATTTTTAGATAACATGAACAAGTATATCTTAGTGTTTATATTCCTCATATGATGATTTTATTGATATACTCACACTAACCTTTTTGGTTTTAGTAAATGGTTGGATCCAGTAAGAACGAAATTAATGATGGATGTGTAGGAAAATGTAGTTATTATATGAATAATCAATCAAATGAAATGAGAGTTACATTGAGAAATATCTAGGTTATTCTAAACCAACTATCAAGAGTAATGATTAACCACTTAAACCTTAGTGATTTTTCTGATGCATCATATATGAGAGAAACAAATCCCTATGGAAGTTTAGGTAATAATGATTATAAAGGTAAGCATATTCATCAACATATGTGTCAATGATGTGGAAATAAACACCTATGAAAATGTTTTAAAGGGACAGGAAGGAGTTATAGATGTGGTAATAAAGGTCATAAAGCAATAACCTGCTAAGGAAAAAGTAAGCATTCAGTTGACTCTAGGAAAGGGAAAAAAGTTCTTTCTGAGTTATAAATTGAATGTTTTAAATGTGGGGCATATGGTTATTATGAAAATAAATGTCCTATGAAAACATTTCAGGAATGGGATCAGTAGGACCATACTAATATATGTTTAACAATACATAATTCAATTCCAATTGAAGATGAGGAAACTGAAAATGACATATGAATGGTATGTATTATTTTCTTATCTCATGTTTTGACATTATTTAATCTTAAGACATGATTCATGTTTTTGTTTTTAGAAAATAATTATTAAGGAATAAGATAGAAAATTGTGGTTAAGGGAACATGAATAATGCTGAATGATTAAGAAGTCTACATATAAGGTATTCAAGAGTTATTTTAGATCTATGGATGATGAAATGTTTAAAAGTATTAATGATCTTTTGATAATAAGATTACTTTGGAAGACTTTTTCTAGTATGTGTAACCATGAAGTTTGTTATGTGAAAATTTTATTTGAGTAAGAATTATCTTTTTTTGTGTGGACATAATTATAAAGGTATGAATAACCTTTAGGGTTTTATGATCTTTGATTTTGAGGTAATTATGGGTTATTACAATTTGGGTTTCAAAATGAAAGGTATGAGATAAAATTTGAGGATAAAAAATGTTATGGTAATTTTTGAGGATTCTATCTCATTTTAGGAATGTTATAAAATTATATAATTATTGGAAAAGGACAACCCGCAGGAAGGGTGACAACCCATCACGTTAGACAAGGATGTCAAAATCAAACCCATAATCGATGTGTGATAAGACTTTATCGCCTACCACTAAAATATATAAAGTACCTAGTTAGTATGACTTTTCCTTTTAGTTAAACGAGTTGATGGAATAAGAATAAGATGATTTTGGAAACTTATGTTTTTTTAAATGAATATCATTGGTATTGAAAAATGATTTGGGAATTAGGTGATAAATGTTATTTTGGAAGATGTTCACTATTTTGGGAACTTTATATGATTATTGTAAATAGAATACTATGGGATTTTAATTGAGGAGTAATGGTTTATTTATATTTTGGAAGAATATATGATTTTTATTATGTACATATGGAGATTTGTGTTATTTATGGAAATGATTAACCTATCTTGGAGAATATGTGATTAGGTTAATTACTTTTTGGTATAAGACATTAAGAGTGGTTTATGTTATTTAGAGATAAATGTTAAAATTTATCCTAGAAGACTATGTGATCAAATCCTTATGAATTTTTGGGTTTCAATATTAGTTTTAATTATTTTTTGGAATCTTAAGGATAGTTATTTTCTGAATTTTATATGTAGAACTTTGGGTATTACAGTTGAATTTTGGAGATTAAAAGTAGTCTTTCTTATTTTAAAGTTTATTATATTTGTGGAATTATATTATTTTATCCTAACTTTTTGGTTTGGTTAATGTTTAATGACATGATGAATAGATATTTAATATTTTTAGGATTACATGATTCTATAGAAGTTGATTCTAGTGATTTAAGTGTGAAAAATTCAACTTGAATACTCATCATTTAGAGAAAAAGATGAGTTTGTGGTGGATTATGATTAGTTGATGAAACTCAACTTTTCAAGTAAGTATATTTCATTATGATCTTAGTCTAAGTAGTAAATGAATTCTACAACTCTATGAAAAGGATATTAAAACAAAAACATTTTATATTTAATTTTCCTACTATGAAATCAAATACTATTTAACCCATCACAAGTTTGTGGTTTTATGATTGTTAACTTTCTATTGATCATGTTTTCTATCACTCTCTATCAGAATATGATGGTTATTTTTTCTTCAATATCCATGTTTTCCAACATCGAATCCTAGTATGTGTTATCTTAGGTGACCTTTGTACTTTACTTTCTTTTTTTATGTATAAGTTTTATTGACACTTTTTCCAATGTTGAATTTCAATGAAGTAATTTTGAAAAGTGAAACCTTCGTTACCGAGCCCAAATTTAAAATTTCAAGGGTGGAATTTCCAAAATGGGGGAAGGATGTAACATCTCATGTAATTATAGAATAAGAAATTTTCATATATATTAATATTTATGAATTTTATATGAATTTTAATTTAAAAAATATTCTTTGTTTGATAGCGTACCTGGAACACAATAATGGGTTTCTTTGAAATATTATGTTGTAGACAAGATTGAGATATATCGAAAAATAATACATTATTAATTTTATTATTTTAAATGGTAGTTAACGCATAACCGTTGTATTGGTGGGAATGAACAGAACTACCTATATTATGTTTACACATGTTTATTAAATTTTTTTACATTCTTCTAACAAAATTTAGAGGCTTAAAATGAGAATAAATCCAATTTTTAAGCATAAAACACTCTAATATTTTTAAAATGTAGTTTTACCACCTTTTAATGTCAAACCCCTTTTAAATATAGTTTTTTTCACTTTTATATATTATATTTTACAAAATAAACTTATTCTTGATAATAGGGACATAAAATTTCACTTTGGTTGGATTTTTGGTATTTTTCTGATAAAATTCATTTTTTAATGAATAGTGAAAAAGTACTGCATTTAAATTCAAAACTGCCTTTTCATCTAATTTTATTATATTGTTAGATTATAAATTTTCATGTTTTTAAGGTATAATTAGATGAATTTTTTTATCATTTAATCTAATTTTGACCATTGTAAGTAATTTCACATTTAAATTTGATATAAACACATGTCAATCTTTTGATGGTTTTTACTTTTTAAAAAACTCGTTTCCTCAATCCATCTACGGGATTAACTTTAAATCAATTTTAGTCAGTTTTGTGAATTTAATTTTCAAAAATGGACATACATGGTTGTAATAAGTATGAAAAATGTGATCTAATAAGATCAAAATAATTTTTAGAGCATAGTAACTTTAGTATTTTATTTACCACGGGTAATGGTAAATCAGACAATTAAAGGTAAAAATAATATTATAATAATATAAAACTACCCTAAAACTTATCATAATCTTAATGTATGAGTTATATCCTACCAATAAAATCCTTGTTTCGAAATGGTTGCCTTTTTAATCCCCCTGGGTGTGATTACGACATTTATAACATTAAATTTAAAGTATAAGGAAAAAATGTCATAATCATGTCTCTTCTTACTAAAACAATTTTAATATGGGGTTATATAAGTTATATCTTCAACTATAAATTAAAAAATATAAAGATAAAAAATTAACTACATCATGGAAATTTATTTAAATTTTTTATAAAATAAATAATTAAATTTAATTATGACACAATGATGATGAAATAATAGATTTATTGATTAAGGAATCAAATAAATGATATTATAAATATTAAAATAAATATTATTTGACATAATTTATGCCATAAAATAATTTTATAAGTTATTATGACATGTTATAAGTCTATTAAATGGTTTTTTGTGAAGTTATCTCTCTATTTAAACTTTATTTAAATTCAATGAAATGAATAGTATAAAAATTGACATAACTGATATTTTATAAAAATAATATTTTATTAAATTATTTAAAAATCCTAAAAATCATTTAAAATAAAAAATTTACTATGATAAGTTCTAAAAGTTTATTAAGTGTCCAATTATGGAAAATTTACCCCATATAAGTAAAATTTACATCCTCTTGATATTTAAAACGTCGTTACCACAATTAAAATTAAAAGAGAATAAATAAGGGTAAGCTGAAAATATAAGGTTTAAAATAAAATAAATACCTATATAAAAATTATTGGACGAGATTATTTATAACTATACTAATATTATATTATAAATATCTCAATTTTGAGTCATTTTGATTAAAAAATTAATTTATATGAATTTCATTTTTAAGAGTTTACAAGGGTGCCCCTCCCGTCTCCTATAAAAAGGTACCCACTCTTCTCTAATATCCACACTTCAAGAACCATATGGTTCAGCCGAAATCTGAAAAAAAAATTCATAGAATACCACAAAAATTTCTTGAGGCCTTAGTTTTTGCAGAACACCCTTCTTAGAGGTGTTAAGGTATTCTTTGAAGGTGATCAACTGAAGAAGAGGTATCGTTTTTTAATTATTTCTGTTTTATTGTTTCTTCCACTTCCTTTAAATATTATTATTATATAGTTTAATAATAAATATATTGTTCTCAATATACTGATATGTTATTATGTTAATATAATCACCTAAATCCATCTCTAATTTTATCAAATGGGAAATGAACATTTCTTTTGTGTGTACGACGAACTACCGCCTCGCGAACCGATATAGTCCGTTTTTCATTACTGTCTATGAAGACTAGTTATAGTGATGGAATAAATGTTTAAATATTATATTAATGTCATATTTATCATTTTAAAATAATAATTTTTGAATTATATTATTACCTTCCATGCACATAAAAACAATAACATCGTTCGTGCGTACGTGTGAACTATCACCTACACAAAGTGATGTGAATTGTTTTTTTTCACCACATAACTTGTATGATATATATAAGAATATTTAAATTATTATTATGTTTTTAATAAAATTATGATAATTATTTAAATATAAAATAATAATTACCTTATTTCCGTAATGATCAATGAAAAATGGAGAACGTTACTCATGTGTACGTATGACTTACCGTCTCCATGATTATAACATTGTACATTCTTCATAACCATAATTAATGGTTTTATTTAAAAAGTATGATTAATGTATAAATGTGATGATTATTTTATAAATACTATTTTGGATATTATGGACTTATGACTACATGGACAATTTACATAACAATAAGTTCATTTTTGACTCAAGTATCGAATATTGACAAAACGTCCGGTATGAACTTAAATAATTATATAAGTTTTATAATATGATAATAAGTGATAAAAAATGAATTTTAAACTTGAAAAAGGTTCTCAAGAAATTTTAAATTAACCAAAGTTTATTATTCAGGAACATAATGATTGAACATAACGAGACATACGTATGGTAAGGGACTTCGTCTCAATCTCCTTTCATTGTGGCATATTTTGATAATATAAACCACCTTATTTTATACAGTGTATATTAAACCCCTTTGGATTTTAATTTCATTAAAATGTTTTTAAAAGGAATAATTTTCTATGAAGCATTTTACTAAATGACAAAAGGAATGGTTTTTAACATACACTACGACAATGAGTTTTCCACTGCCATGACCATTATTTGATATTTGGATTCCAATAAAAGCCGTAATATTTTTAAAAGTAAAATAAATACCATATTCCATTTTCAAGTATTTTGGTATTGAAAATGATTTTGATAATGAATTTATTTTATCAATATCTTGAAATTATATTTTTTGATTGTAATGTGGAAATGTTATTTTTACTTTATGCATGTTTTATGTGTTATGATTATATCATGGTTCTTGGGAATTGTTTATGTATACAGATGATTCAATGATAAAATGAGGGTAGGTGAGCCCGCGATAGATCTCCAATGAATTGGGTAATGAGATAGAGTTAAATGATAAGGTTTATCCTAAGAGATTTAGGGAGTGTACTATGATATGTATTCCAAACATAGCCATGAAGGTTACCCCCTATGTAGTTGTGAAAGCTATAATGTAAGTAAGATATGGATGCCACAAGTTACCTTTATATTTTATGATTTATATGATGTTTTATAGGAATCTTATGATTTCATTAGGTAAGATAAAGTGTTTATGTTTTATGGTTGAAAAGTATGATTTTGTGAAAATGTTTTCATGATTTTAAAATATTTATGGACTAATAGTTTCATTCCTTATTTTATACCCCTTACCGAGATTTCTATGGTCATACCGAGTTTTTAAAATGATTTTCAAAGGATTTAAGGGAGAATATATTCAAGGATGAGATCAGGGAAAAGTTATAATGATTAAACATGAAAAGAAACCATATTTCATTTTAAAAGTTTTTTGTTTTATAGAAGAAATAGATACTATTTAAAGTGTCCACTTTTTATTTCTATGGTTTTGTTATGTAATATTTATTCCTAATTATCTAAAACTATAAACCTAAAAATATACTCAATGTGAAATAAATTCAGATAATCAACTTATATCAAGATTATGTAATATATAAGGCTGGGGACTTATAGAAAAATACTTCTTATCCCCTCGAACTGAAACTATAAGGAAATAAATTTGTGGAATAATAAAATAATAAAGGGAAACATTTAATGAATATTGGGAATGATTTAAAATGTTATGTTCAAGCTATCCACACCCCCAAATAAGTGATCAAATTTTAATAAAATATTTTTAAGAAGGCATAATTCCTATTGATCACAACATGATTGATGTTGGTACAGGTGGTGAGATAGTTTAAAAGACCCCAATTGCTGTAAGTACCCTCATTAATAACATGACGCAAAACATGTAACAATTTGGTTGAAGTTCTATTATACCCATTTGAGGTTCCCATGAGGTGATTTTTTTTGAATTTGAGAAGAAGGTGGAAACAAAGTTTAAAGAGGCAAGTACCCTAATCTTAAAACTTTATATTTCCTAATGGAAATCCCAACCCCTCCTACAATTCATTGTGGTATCTATTCCACCGACACCCACTATTCTGACCAATCCCTCAATTGAGATAAACAAGTGAGAGTTGTGAGGAAATATTTCAGGGTCTCCTCAATGAAAAAAATGTTCGAAAAAAACCATACTATCCATCCAAATATTTTTGGAAGGATAAAAAATCCTATATGTAAGAGGGGGGGTATTATAACTAACCTAAATAGTCCTAGAACTTCAAAGGGTGGGTTAGTTAACCCCAACCACCACCTAGAAATCCTCAACCATTATAAAGGACTTTCCAATGGACCCATCCAAAACCTAATCCTATAATTGAGGAAATGATAAAAAAATATATAAATAACCACTAATTTAAAAAAACCAACTAATAATCCATAAAATACCTAAAAACTCAATTAGGTCAACTTTACAACTTGGTGGGTGAAATCCAAAGTCAAGGGTCAGGATGACTACCGTCCCAACCTCTTTCCAATCCTCAGAAAAAAGGTAACGAATGTTCTATCACACTTCATAATGGTAAAGAACTTTCTCATTCCAAATATTCAATAAATCAGGTATGTATTCCTACTAAAAACTATATTTCTATACCCTCAAAATATTCAAGTGAAGAAAAATAAAACAAAAAGGGTAAAAAAGTTATTAATGAGGATTCCCCAGAACTCATTCATCTTGCCTTTCCCCAAAGACTCTAAATACAAGAAATTTTTTGATATTGAAATTGATAAAGAGATCATGGATAAATTTAAAAAGGTATGAGTTAAAATTATTCTATTGTATTCAATTAAAAAATTTACTCACTATTACAAATTTCTCAAAGAACTTTTCACCCAGAGATGATGACTGAAGGGGAATATGAGAGTAAACCTTGAAAGGAATGTCTTGTCCTAGATATAACCCGTGATTCCAACCAAATGTAAAGATCTATGAAATTTTATGATACCTTCCACCATAAGGGATAATTTCTTTTCTAATGTAATTCATGATTTAAGTGATTCGATTAATGTGATTCCTCACTATGTGTATACTTATCAACAGATTAGAGAGCTTCAACCAATAAGAATCATCATGAAACTTTCCAACCGGATCACAACACACCCAACATGGGTGATTGAGGATATCCTCATGCATATAAATAATATCATCTTCCTTGAAGACTTATATATTCTTGAGATGTAAGATAATCATACCCAAGGACATGATCCTCTCATACATGGAATTCATTTCCTTAAAAAAAATAAAAACAATCATAAACATTCACAACAGTATGCTAGCCATGGAATTCGGGGGAGAAAAGGTAAGTTTCAATATCCTCGATGCTATGAAATACCCTGTTGAATACCACTCCACTCTTTTTTATCTATTAAATAGAAGTTCTCTCTAACATCACATACAAATAAAATTCTCTCCTTGAACCACATTCTGAATAATTTTAATCTTCATCAATCTATGATGATTTGGGTTTTGATTTATCTTTTAAGTGTTGTGTGGGTTTGGTAAAGTGTAATTTTTTTATTTTAATTTATGAGTGTGTTCATTATGAGGTACCCATGATCATCTATGATTATACACATATCATTTCCATGTATTATCTTTCTATAGATAATAAACATGATCAGATTAACAGTTTTATAGACCTCACATCCCCTAAACCCCTTCCCTAAATCCAAAAAATCCATGGTTTTGGAATTAAAACCACTTAAATATAATTTAAAATATGCCTATCTTGAGGATATTGACCAATTGCCATCATTATTACCAAAAACCTCTCTTCATAGCATTAATCAAAACTAATAGACCTTTTGAGAGAGTGTAAAAAGGTGATAGGTGGACATTGGATAATATTATCGGGATTAAACCATCTATTTTCATTTAATATATACTTTTAGATGAATATTCTAATCCCGTAAGGTAATATAAATATAGGTTAAATCCTACCCTCTTTTATTTAATAAAATTTCAAGTTAGTAAATTACTGACTGATAAGATCATTTATCTTATATTTGATAGTAAATGGGTTATCCCAGTAAAAATTGTGCCTATGAAAACTAGGATAACGGTAGTGTCAAATGAAAGGAATGAATTTGTTTCAACATGTTTGAAAAACATTTAGCGAGTCTGTATTGACTACTATCGACTAAATCAAGCGGCGTAAAGAACCAATTTCCTCTAACTTTAATTTACCAAATGTTAGAAATATTGGTTGGTAAGTCCCATTATTGTTTACTTAATGGATATTCAGGTTATTTTCAAATCCATATAGCCCTTAAGGATCAAGAAAACACAACATTTACCTATCCATTTGGCACATTTTCATATAGAAGGATTCCATTTGGTCTCTATAATTCTCCTGGTAATTTTTAACATTGTATGTTGAGTATATTTTCTAGGTACCTTGAGAAATGTATGGAGATTTTTGTGGATTATTTCACAGTTTATGGATCTTCCTTTGATGATTGTTTCAAACACCTAGGTTTTTTCCTCCACTGTTTCATTGAAAAAATCTCGTATTAAATTATGAATAATTCCATTTCATGGTAGAGTGGGGGATAGTTCTTGGGAATGTTATTTTGAGTAAAAGAATTCAAGTAGATAAACTAATAATTGAAATAATTTCCTCCATTCTATATCCAAAATGTGTTCTTAAGGTGCAATATTTCTTAGGCTATTTTAGTTTTTATCATTGATTCATTAAATAATTTATTAATATTTCACTTCCCTTGTCTCGATTTTTATAAAAATATTTTGAGTTTATTTTTGATAAAAAATTTAAGGATTCATTTAATTGACTAAAAATGATTCTCACATCACCTCCCATCATCCAGCCACTAATGTGGGATCTCCCCTTTGAACTTATGTGTGATGCCTATAGCTCTATAATTTAGGATTTTTTTATCATAAATGGTTGAGAGGGATACTCATGTAATTATGTATGGATTATGTACCCTTGAACTAGACCAATAAAACTACACAAACAATAAATAAGTATTTCTTTCTATTATGTTTTCCTTGAAAAAATTTCATTAATATATTCTTGGGACAAAATTCATTGTTTTCTATGATCTCACTGCCCTTTGTTTTCTCCTCAAGAAACCCAAAGATAAGCCCCACCTCATATGTTGGACGATCCTCTAGAAGTTTAACCTTGATATTAGAGGTAATAGAGGAGTGTAAAATGTTTTACCTGAACGCATTAGTATGGTTTCCCCACCACTAGACTACCATGTTGACACATCCCTCCCCATTGGAAAATTATTCCCTGATGAGAACCTTTTTTATGTAGTAGACCTTACCCCATGGTATGTGTAAATTATGAATTTTTTGATAGCATATAGGGTCCCCACATGTTTTAGAACTTCACAATCCCAAATACTTAAGCTTGAGTCACGATGGTACATTTGGGATGACCCATACTTGTGGTGAATTTGTAGTGACCAAGTTGTTCATTGGTGTGTCCTTGACATGAGTTCACCTCTATTTGGAGTTTCTACCATACTTTGTAAAGTTGGGGATATTTTGGATCTCAATGTATATCTCAAAAGGTCCTTGAATATAGAATTTATTTTCTAATATTGTATAGATATGCTCATCAATTTTGTAAGCCATGCATAAGGTTTCAATTCATAAAGAATATCTCTAAGACTAATGAAATTACCCAACAACCCATGTTATATTTTGATATTGTTCATTCATGGGGCATTGGATTCATGGGGAATTTTCCAAATTCGTTTAGATTTATATACATATTATTGGATATTTATTATGTCTCTAAATGGATTTAAGTAAAGGCTACAAGGACCAATGAATCTCGAGAGGTTTAGATTTTTTGAGATCTTATATTTTTAGTAGGTTTAGTTTTATAAGATTCATCATTAGTGATCAGGGTTTAAATTTTTGTAATAAAAACATGAAAAAATTCCTCTATAAGTATAGGGTTGTACATAAAATATCTACTTCATATTATCACCAAACGAATGAAAAAACAACAATTTCAAATCACGAGGTTAAGAAAATCTTGGGAAAAATTGGTATAACCCAATAGGAAAGATTGGAGTTTATACTTGGATGATTCACTTTGGGTATACCATATAGATTTTAAAACCCAAATCAGAATTTCACTGTATAGGATTGTGTTTGGGAAGTCATATCACCTCCTTTTTTAGATATATAACCATGAATATTTTCCTATTAACCAATGGGATATAAACCTCTCAGATTATGGTGATCATAAGAAGTTACAAATTTAGTAGTTTTAGGAAATTCGAAGAGACTTATATGAGAATTCTTGGATATATAAAAAGATAAACAAGGATACCCTTTACCATCACACTTTTCATCATTAATTCTACATTTAGTAGAAGGTCCTCATTTTCAATAAAAGTATAAATTTTCACCTAGGTAATCTTCATTCCCATTAGTTAGACATATACACTATCACTAACATCAATCCATTTGGTGCTGTAGAAGTTCAAAATGAAAAAAACAAACATTCATTGTTAATGGGAAGCAACTGAATCATTTTCATGAAACCATTCCAAAGACCCCCATGGAGGAAATCTTCCTTTAAGAAGAAACCTACCCTTGACACCCACCAAGTTTTATCCTTCCTTACCACATTCTATTTTATCACAGTGAAGACACTATACACATTAGGTGTGTGTGTGTGGGGGGGGGATACATTCTTGAGTTCATTATGATTTTCATCATCTTTATTATTTTTATCTTTTTCTCTTATTGCATAGTATTTTTACTTTTCACACTTTACTATGTTCATTAGGATTTTCATCATCTTTCTTCTTTTTCACTTTTTGTCTTGTTTCATGGTATTTTCACCTCCCCCTATTTTTTTGGGTTCTAGAATACTCATTTTTATTTCCACATAATCATGGAAATTATTAAAAATTATTGATGAATTTCCCTATTTAAAACTATTTTAACATTTAAATAAAAATTAATTCATCGATGGAATGTGAGTTTTAGAATTAATTTAACATTGAGGTGTGAGTTTTTTTTAGTATATTGGTTGTTTTTTGATGATATAAATTTTTGTGTCTCTATGAAACCTGTGAGATGATTGATACCCTTTATGTGAGTAGTTTATGGGTTAATAATGTCACTTAATATCTCTACACTAAATTTCACTCAACTATGAAGTGTGAATATTTATTATATAATATAATTTAAATATAATCTATGTTAATGTTTATTATCTTTACAAAATTAATTTTCCATATGTTCATTTCTTATCTGATCTGTTTCATTACTATACCATATTGACCTATGTGTGTATACCAGTTATCAGACTACTGTACGCCCTAAAAAAATAAAAATAAATAACGAGGGGTGTGATAAAATGTAAAAGATATGAAGATATCTAGGTCATGAGATTATAGTTTGAATTTTTGGAATTATTAAGTGAGTGAGTCTTGAAATTTTATTTCAAAGGATATAAGGAAGGTTCTATGTAAAGAATCAAGAAAGAATAATTTCTTTTGAAAATAACCTATATTTACTAAATATAAAGTGGAAAGAATATCTTTAAATAGTTTTCACACACACACATGGATAACTAGTTACATGGTTTAATTTTTAATTCCTTAATTAGACTGGAATCATACATCTCCTTGAATTTAGTTTTGATACAATCTATGAGACATCTCTTCCCATGATCATCGATAATAACTCCTTGGTGTGGGTTTTTATTTAATCATAAATCTATTAAGAATTAATTTTTTATTGAATGATAAATATTAATGATATTGGGAATTTATCCTTGCATCATTTTTAGAAATGTGACTTTTCCTAGGATTGAAAATTTTTAGGTGTGGGGGTGTGATCGTATAGCAATTCACTATTCATTTCCACCCTTATACCACTGTGTTAAGTTGATTTTATATTGTAAATTAAAAATATAATAAAAAACTGAACTTAACATTTGATTAAATTATTTAATATTTATCATTATTAAAAAAGTAAGTTTCACTTGTTTTGATGTTTTCATTGTAGGTAGAGGTGATTTGGGGGACCCTGGATTTAGTTGAAGAAAAAATGGGCCAAACTTTGCTAGATCCCAAGAACACATGTGGACTCAAATGCATAATAAATCTAATACATGCATCTAACTGGGATGATTTTTTTTGGTCTGATCTAAAATTTAGTGGGATAGAACTCTTCTGAAGATACCCAATCCCAATTCATTCGAAAAGGGGCCCAATCAAACTGATCTTTCCAAGAAACCAAATCTTATTAAATTCAAAAGTTTGGTTTTTTATTTTAGAAATATCTCCAATTTTATACATTAAATAGCTTGAAATATAGATATTCAAGAGGTATTCCAACAATTCTTGTATCTTTCTCAAGTCTAGATAAGGAATTTCACTAGCCCAAAACCATGGGCCAAGTAGCATCTAGAAATTCTGGGTGCCCAAAACCCCATTTATAAGATCGAAAAAAATCTATACCATTTTGGAGACTCAAATGAGTCATATATTCATGCTATAAGTTCTGGATTCCTTTATCCTCATAGGTAGATCAAGTATGATGGAAAGGTTCTACCTGAGCCTCATCCTCCTCTTGATGGAGAGCTAAACAGTGGGCTGTCATTTTAAAAAATCTACACACACATAGAGAGGGAGTTACAATTTTTTTATTTTACTAGTTTTTTATAATTAGTGTGTGTAAAAATTTAAATTATGTATTATCTTAACATGATTCTATTTTGAATTAATTTCATTGGTATAATCAACTGAAACATTTTTCCTTTTAATACTGATTGGGTTGAGATTTAACTGGGAATTTTGGGTTATTCTAATTAGAAAAGATAAGAATCCACTTTCTCTAACACATACATGAGATATCAGTATGATTTGGAATCCATCACTCTATTTTTTAGGTCCAAAACATGATAATAATATTATTATGTCTTGGTTTTTTCTTTATGCATCATTTTAAGAGGCAAGAGGGGAATCAAGATCTTGAAAACCATTAACCAAAATATTCCATTAAAACATGTGTATTTTTCAGAATGATGAACTAACCAAGATGTGTAGTGAACTTGAAATTAACTCCTTCCATCATAAATTCTAATAACCTCACCTTTGTTTTTCAAATATTAAACTCTTTTTTTAAGTAATTTTATTTTTAAAAGAATCTTTAAAACTACCCCCACTTTTGGTCATTTTTATTAAAGATACATACTTTAAAATTTCAACTCCCATTGAAAGATGACCTAGGGTCCACCCTATGTTGTAAATAAAATATAAAAATATAATAAATTTAATTTTTCAAAAAAATTTGGTCACAAATATGGTCTAGGGTTCCATTAAAGAGGAAATGAATAGATCTTGATTCGAAGGGAAGAAAAAATCCCTTAACTTTTGTTTCCAAGATCTAACACTCAAAGAATAATAAAAAATGGAGTTCTAAAGTCAAATATCATTAGAAATTACCTAGAAAAGGGTTGGGGGTAGATATCCTAATTCATGAAAAGAAGAATGATAGTTTTTTATTGAGTTTTAGGTTTTAAAACCAATCTTCAGAATTAATTAATGGAATCACATGATTAGGTCTTATGATTAAGAAAACTATATGAATCACCACTTGTAATGTCCCGGTTCCGGGTGCTGCCCAAAGGTGCCTCGTACCTAGTTGGTCACATGACCTAAAGTGCATTTTTCCAAATGCTAGAGGCCGCCTACTCGTAGTGAGGGACAATGTTTGATAGTGGGGAAACTATGCCCTCATTGGCAGAGTATACACAGTTGAATAAAAAATGATAAACAATAGAAAAATTAGTAATACCATACAGAAAAAGTAAAAAATGGAAGAATGATAGTATAAATAACTAAAACATATATATAAATACATGATGCATGTCACAAGTATCTAGGAAATCATCCAAACAAGTCACAATTATTGAAATAAAATACTGAAACCAAAGTACAAAAAAAGTAAACTCTAACAACATTACAAGCCTCAGCTTGATCCCATTTTCTCTAGATCCAACAACAATCAAGTACCTGATGAAGAAATGTGCTTTCCCTTATCTATACCTACAAACATATAATCTGTTTGGGCCCAAAAACATGACCCAAACAAGGTGTGAGATGAATCCTAGTTGGAAACCACCAAAAGATCTGTGCCGAACTGTCAATGAATATATATAGCGGGTAATATGTATAAATGAAGCAATAAACTAGGAAGTACTCAAAATTAAACAATCCTATAGTTTTCAATTACATTAATTTACATTTATTAATTATTGAAACTATTAAATAACGAAATAATGGGATCAAGCCTAAGATCTATACCCCCTGTGTAATATAAAAAATAGACATCTTAAAAGACCATCTAATCAATTAAGTAAGACTAAGTCCAAGCCTGTGCTTTGTCTTGGCAGACTCATCACAATCATTCAATTATTTAAAAGTAACCCTCTATGAAAGTTATCATAGTTTGACCCCTTTGGTTTAACATATCATCAAATTAATAATGAATTACCCTCTAAGAAAGATCACACAGCCTTAACCCTTTGGTCATACATATCACAAATCATTTACAAACAACCACCTGGTTAACTCTCATAGTCAATACCTCCTTGGTCCGAATAACAAAAATAAATTGTAATGTCCACATGGAAGCTCTCAAAGTCGATGCCCTAGGGTCTAACATTCATTTAATAACGACCCTATGGGTAGCTCTCGTGGTATAACCCTTCTGGTCTATGAACATCTGACAGCTCTCATAGTCAATACCTCTAGGTCAACATAATAATAATTATACATAATGACCTTACCTCGGGAAGCTCTCATAGTCAATTACCCTTGGTCAAATTTCATAATGCGAATCACATGAATCTCATATAAATAGTCAAAATCCATCCTAAAAAATCCAAGGCATCGAAACAAGGTATGCCTCAAGGAAACCTAGGCCAAACGACCATAAACAATCAATTAGGGGAACACACCCATGGGGTGTCACATAATAAGGTATTAAAACCTTATGCATAAGAAATAACCCTTTCTCAATCAAACAAACCATATCAGGTATTAAATAGAGTTAAATTCAAAAATATACAATACCCTAAACATGGGTATTCAGAACTTTAAGCATATATAATCCAAATAGAATCAAAGAAAGGCACAAAACACCTACCTTGATGTTTTATGATAAAAAATATTGAATGTCAGCCCTTGAATCAATCTAGAATGATGTAGATCTATGAAAAGGGTAAAAATGATCAACCCTCGATAACTCATGAGAGAGGAAAAATCAGGAAGAGAGGCTCTAGGGGAAGAGAGAACTCACCGGTGGGAATCCAACGCACCCAGCGACATCTCAATCAAAGTTCTAAAGGAGGAATGGGAGGAGCACAAAGTTATTCAGCCATTCTTCACTCTACTATATGAAACACGGGGAGAAGAAGTGATTTTTGGAGATGAGACGTGACCCCACTATGACTCATCAATTAAAAAGAAAAGTACACAGCGTGTTAATTTAATGTACACACCATGTACTAGCCTCAACCAACCCCCAATTTAGGTGGTCTTCTAGGCCACCTACACTGTCATATACTTGTCCGTTACATGGCCAGTACACAGCTACACGCATCAATCGGGTACACAATGTGTACTCAAAAGTACAAGGTATGTACCCAAAAGTACATGGTGTGTACTTATAAAATTTCCCCTTTCTTCCCTTTTTCTAGAAAACAACCTAAAACAAATATCAATACCGAAAATCAAGATCTGGGTTCTTACAAACTTCCCCCCCTTAAACGAATTCATCCCTGAATTTTACTTACAAGGTTGGTGAAGAATAAACATCAAACAACTTTGGACACTGTGATCATACGTCGACCTCCCTCTCCCAAGTCTCATCATGTACTCTCCCGTACTACCATAACACCCATACCAGAGGAATAGAATGGCCTTGGAGAACCTTCATGCTACGATCCACAATCCTAATAGGGTTCTTCTAAAAGGATGCATCCACCTACAAATTAACCTCCTTGGGTTGAAAAATGCGATACGGGTCTGAAAAGTAATGCTATAGCTGAGAAACATGAAAGACATCGTGCATAGTTCAGTACCTATGTGGTAATTGAAACTGATATGCAACCGAACTGACTCTATCCAAAACATAAAATGGCCTGACGTATCTCAATGAAAGATTCCAATGTCTTTTAATCCTCTTATGTCCCAACCTTAGTGTGACACGTAAGAAAACCTGATCTCCGACCTCGAACTCCAGAGGTCGTCTCCGTCGACTAGCATAAGATTTTTGGAGAGATTGTGTAGTATCCATCCTCTTGCGGATCAAATCCACCTACTCAGTGGTCTCCTAGACAAGACAAGATCCCAACATAGCTGCCTCTACTTCCTCCAACCAACATAGGGGTGATCAGCATGGCCTACTGTACAAAGCCTTATAAGATTTCATCTGAATCATTGCCTAAAAAATGTTATTGTAAGAAAAATACACTAGGGGTATATGTATTTCCCAAGATCCCCTGAAATCCAAGACGCATGCTCGTAGAATGTCCTCCAAAACCTGAATCGTATGCTCAGACTGGCCATCTGTCTGGGGATGGTAAGCTGTACTCAGAAGTACATGTGTACCCAAATCCCTCTGTAGTCCCTACAAGACATGAGAAGTAAAATGGGCATCCCTATTTGAAATGATAGAGTGCATAACCCCATGAAAACGTACAATCTATTGGATGTACAACCTTTTAAGTTAATCAACATTGAAGGTTTCCTTAATCAGAAATAAATTTACAACCTTTGTGAGTCTCTCAATAACAACCCACACTACATAATTCCCTCAAGGCAACCTCGGTAAACCCGTCACGAAATCCATCATGACATCATTCCACTTCCACTCGGGAATGGGTAACTGCTGTAATAGACCTTCTGGTCGCTGATTCTCCACCTTTACCTACCAAAAAGTAGAATATCTCATAACAAAACCAGCAAAATCCCTCTTCATACATGAACACCAATACTAATGATGTAAATCTCGATACATCTTGGTGACACCAGGATGAAATGACCAAACTAAGGAATGAAAATCTCGTAAAATATCTTTTCATATGTTTGATGACCCCCATATGTGCCCATGAAAACACAAGACCTCATCATCACCTATGGTCCACCCTGGAGTAGGGTCCTTTACTGACACACTCTTCCGTAGGACTAGGCCTTTGGAATCTGATAGCTGCCTCATTCGCACTCGATCCAAAAGAGTATAAGTAATAACTATAGAAGAAAGAAATTTCTGACCCTATCTATCGTGCACATCCAAATGCATCTTAGAGAATAGATCTATAAGCTTCCACTCATTACTGTCCTCCTGAACTACCTATATCTATTTCCTCTTACTCAACACATCATCCACTACGTTGCCCTTTCTTGGCATGTAGGAAATATCAAAGTCAAAATACCGAAGGTACTCAACCCACTTTATTTCTGTCTCAAATTCAGATCACACAGAGTAAAGATATACTTGAGGCTCTTTTGGTCAGTGTATACCACAAAATTATACCCCAAAAGATAATTTATCAAACAATGTAAAGCATGTACAACTATAGCTAACTCGAGATCGTGCATTGGGTAATTCCTCTCACGTGGCCTCAACTGCCGAGACCCATACACAACGACTCCTTCCCCTTGAATAAGCACTGCTCCTTTCCCGATACCTGATGCATCAAAGTAAACATTGTAACTTTTTTTATGGATCTAGAAAAACCAATATTGGTGCTGAAGTCAATCTCCCTTTCAGATCCAAAAAGGCTAAATCACAGGAATCTGTCCACAAGTACTTTTGACCCTTCTTAGTTAGGTCCGTTAGTGGTGCTGCTAAGCATGAAAAGTCCTGTATAAAGTGCCTGTAGTAACCAGCCACCCCAAAATAATCCTTACCTCAAATAAGTTCTTCAACTTCTCATAGGAAACTACTGCTCTCACTTTCTCTAGGTCTATCGATAATCCTGTCTCTGAGATAACATGACCCCAAAAGTGAATCTGGTCCATCCAAAAGTGGAATTTTGAGATATTAACATATAATTGATGCTCTATTAGTGTACTAAATATGATCTCAATATGGGTGGCATGGTCATTTCAAGTGTGAGAGTACACCAAGATATCATGCACAAAGACTACCAGAAAAGAATCCAAGTAAGGATGGAACACTCGGTTCATCAGTGCCATGAAAATAGCAGGTGTATTTGGGATACCAAACAACCTAACCAAATACTCATATAGATGATACCTACTCCTAAAGGTTGTAAGAGGTGTGTCTAATGTTCTGACATGCAACTGATGATAAACGAATATTAAGTTAATCTTTGAGAACACCTGAGATCCTCAAAGATGATCCAAGATATCGCTAATCCTCAGAAATGGTTATCGGTTCTGGACCATCAAATGGTTCAGCTTCCAATAATCCACGCAAAATCTGAGGGGACTGTCTGCCTTCTTTGCAAAAAGGACAGGCTAACCCCAAGGAGAAGTACTAGGTCGGATGAATGGACACCTCTAAATACTTATTGAGCTCCTGTAACTCTAGTGTAACCATCCTATAAAGAGGAATGGACACTGGTGTTGCTCCTGGAATAAGCTCAATAGAGAAATCTACCTCTCGCTCTGGAGGTAAACTGAAGAATTCATCTAGAAAGACATCTCTGAAATGATCCACCACTGGAGGAAATTCCATCTGTGAAGTCCCCTAGTCATCAGGATATAAACTAGAAATCTAGGCTATAATTCCTACTGACCCATGATGCGTGAGTCCATCTCTGCTTTCCTAGACATCCCATTCACCCTTGTGTAGAAGAGACCCACCCTTTGGTGATGTGAAACTCACCCTACGACGATAGCAGTAAACAAAGGCCTGAAAGGAGACTAACCAGTCCATTATGAGAATGACATAAAATCCTATCATCTCTAAGACACAGAGGTCCCATAAGAAGTAACACCCACAAACCTCAAGAGGTCACTCCTTGCACTGACATACACTATCCATCCTAAGCCCAAACAGAGCATCTAGTGCCATAATATCCTCATAAGTAAATATAAAAAGCCCAAGGCTCTCCACAATGAAAAAAATATATAAAACTATGGGAATAATCTATATCAAAAAGAGAAGAATCTAAAACTGAGGTAACTAGAATTGTAACTATAACCATAGAGGGTCTGGGATCCTACTCCTGTTGGGTTTACTCCAATGAAAAAGTCTGACTAGTACCATGGCCCTATGACCCTGCTTGACTACCCTAAGCTGATCCACCCTGTGGTCACTGAGAACCTATAGCCTGACTACCATGGTCACAACCACCTCCTCAACATTAATGGCTTGAAGAACTCCAGTTCCCTAACTGATGAGAAACTTGTGGTCCTGCTCCTGAATGTGGATTCATAATAGAACCCCTATCACTTGCTACTGGTGAGAACACCCAGAAAAAACATTGATGATGGCCCATCTCGATACAAGATCAGAACTCGACTAGGTACTTCAATAAATGTAGAATCATATTCCCTATCTTTCTGCACTAGTAGCATACCACCTGTCTACCTAAAGAAACATCACGTGAAAGTTCCATGCGGCGCTTTCTGTTATCTATCGAAGGAGTACCAGTCCTGGATACTGAACTGCCCTAACTCAAAGCTCCTAACTCCCTCATATTTCACTCAATAATCAGTGACTAATTAACTATAAAAATAACTAAAGTTAGAATGAAAACATTCACCTGTAATCAGATGTCATATTTGAGACCATCTGCAAATCACCTAGTTATGATAACTCGTCACCTCCCAGAATAGGTGAAAAGCGCTGAATCTCTATAAACCAAGATGAGTAATCTATCACTGAAAGAGTTCCCTACTCCAAATTAATGAACTCTTGGGATTGATCATACCTTGACATCTTGGGATAGAAGTAGTCATAGAAGGTCCTTTGAAACTCTTCCCAAGACATATCCCGATGATGTCCCACCTGTGTGATAACATTCCACCATATCTTGGTATAATCACATAGCATATACATCATGAGATTCACCCTCATCTTCGGAGGCATCTCTTGATTCTCAAGGATATAAATCATGGCCTCCAACAATGACTATGCATCTTGTGGCCTCCATCCCCTAAAAAAGTGGGAGGATGCTACTGCTGGAACACCCACATCATCTTTTCCATAGATGGGGCAGGATGCAGTTCTCCTTGAAAAGTCTATAAAATCCTAAAAAATCCTTCACAGAACTATGCATCAACACGTACATCTGGTATAACAGCTGGTTCCAATACAGGCACGATGAGAGGATTTTCTAGTAGTCCCTGATCTACCATTTCCAGTGTCTGGCCATCGCCCTGTACTTGGAATACAACCAGAGGATATCTTCACAGCATGACTCTTCAAGGTCAAGCGCACACCTAAGTTTAAGGTTATCAAGGACAGAAAATCAAAAAGTGATATAAGGGAACAAAAGAATAAAGCATTCAAGTTTTTCAAAAGAGGGTTACATGGCGTGTAGAACCACTACACAACATGTTCCATTAATATTTAACATGGTCATGTACCTCTTCCAATCCTGGTCATGTAACACCCCTATACACGACATGTTTCTCATGACACATGGTGTGTACTTGAATTTTCCCCCTTCCCCAGCTCTTCTACATGGCTATAACTACACGGTTCTATCCCAGGTAACACTACACAGTGTGTTCACCCTAGAAACAACATGTACTAGTTAATTTCCATCCACCCGTGTCATTAGTCACACAACTGGATACATGGTTGATCATCACATAGTGTGTACGAGCTAGACACGATGTGTACCATCTAAATTTCATCCATCTGTGTCGTTAGTCACACAGACGGATACACGGTCTCTTCAGCACGGTGAGTACTTCCAGTACACGACGTGTTCTACCAAACATTTATCAACCCCGTGTGTCTGCTCACATAGTTAGTCACACGGTAAAATACTACACGGAATTTAAATATAATACCTGGTGTGTACTTAAGAAAAGTTGTTTCTTCCTAAATAGAAGAACACATGGTGTTTTTTCATAACACTACACACCGTGTTGTATGGGTTTATGGACATTAAACCTTACAAAATCCTCCAAAACCCTTAAAAACTTAAAATTTTGTCCAAGGCATAACAAATTATAACCCTCAAGAGCCCATAATTCCCATGAAACAAAGTTTGGAATCTTTATTCATGTCATATCATAATAGAATTAAATTAAATTTCAATCACGATCCTCCAAATTCCGATCTGAGAGGGCCCATAACACTTCAGGGACCAAAGTTTGGCGTCCATCTAAATAAAACATTACATATTATAATACCCTATAAAATATAATATATTATATCACAACATCTATCACAACAACATGCATATATAACACAATATCTATAACAAAAATATGCAATTAGTAATGCATCCTAAATGGAATAACAAGAATTCATGACATGTGATCTTTAGCAAGTGCCTATATGATGAATGAGATGACATACCATCATCTCATCAGGTTGAAATAGAAATAAAACCTCAATAATATCAATGATAACAACACAAAACAAGTGAATCACCCAACAATGAAATCAAATCAACTGTAACAATTACAAAGCAATAAAAATTTCAATATTTGAGGTAACTTGGATTTTCTATGTACGTGGGTTAGCTACTCCCAAGCACAACTTATTACCAACTACCCATTCCTTACTATACATATCTATAGGCTCTAAATAGGAATAACAATAATAAAATAAACCCCTTTGATACCACTTTGTAATGTCCCAGTTTTGGGTGCCCCGACCAAAGGTGCCCCATACCTGGTTGGTCACATGACCTCAAGCGCATTTCCCCAAATTCCAGAGGCTTCTGACTAGTAGTGAGGGTCATGGCCTGATAATAGGGAAACTATGACCACATTGGAAGATTATACGTAGAATAATAACAAATGATAAACAATAGAGGAAGTAGTAATACCATATAGCAAAAGAAAACAACAGAAGACTGATAGTACCAATAACTACAACATATATATAAATACATGATGCATGTAACAAGTATCTAGGAAAGCATAAAAACAAGTCAAAATGATGGAAATGAAATACTGAAACCAAAGTACAGAAAAAATTAAACTCCAACAGCATCGAAAGCCTCATCCTGGTCCCATGCTCTCCAGCTCCAACAACAATCAAGTACCTGATAAATAAGGGTGCTTTCCCTTATCTACACCTGCAACTATATAATATGTGTGGGCCCAAAATCATGACCCAAATAGGGTGTGATATGAATCCTAGTAGGAAAACACAAAAATATTGGTGCCTAACTGTCAGTTAATATATATAGTAGGTAATATGCTGAAATGAAACAATAAAATAGAATGTACTCAAAAGTAAACAATCCTACAATTTTCAATTATATTCATTTACATTTATTAATTATTCAAACTTTTGAATAATGAAATCATAGGATCTATCCTAAGCTCTATACCCCCTATGTAATATAACAAAAAGACATCTAAAAAGACCATATATGAAATTAATTAAGACCAATTCTAAGATTTTGCTTTGGATTGTCAGACCCATCACAATCATTCAATTATTCTAAAGTAACCCTCTGGGAAATTTTTCACAGTCTAACCCCTCTAGTTTAACATATACTCAAATTAATATTTAATTACCCTATGGGAAAGCTCACATAGTCTAACCACTTTGGTCATACATATCAAAAATCATTTACAAACGACCACCTAGGCAGCTCTCACGGTCAATACCCCCTTGGTCCGCATAAAAATAATAAATTGTAATGACCACCTGAAAGCTCCCATAGTCGAAGACCTAGGGTCCAACATTCATTTAATAATGACCCTCTGGGTAGCTCTTACGATCTAACCAATATGGTATATGACCATCTGGAGGCTCTCATATTCAATACCTATGGGTCAACATAACAACAATTATACATAATGACCCTACCTCAGGAAGCTCTCATAGTCAATTCCCCTTGGTTAACTTTTACAATGAAAATCACATGCATTTGATATAAAAATTAAAACTAAATACTAAACAATTCAAGGCATGGAAACAAGGTATGACTCAAGGAAACCATGAACAAACAGTCATAAACATTAAATCGGGGGAACACACCCATGGGGTGTCCCATAACATGGTATTAAAACCTTATGTATAAGAAATAACCCTTTCTCAATCAAACAAACCATATCAAGTATTAAACAAGGATAAATTCCAAAATACGCAATACCCTAAACATGGGTATTGAACACTTTAAGCATATATAATCCAAAGACAATCAAAGAATGGAAAAAACCACCTACCTTGATGTTGTATGATCAACACTCTTGAACTTCGGCTCTTAATCAGCCTAGAATGATGTAGATCTACGAAAAGTGTAAAAATGATAAACCCTCAATAACTCTTGGGAGAGGATAAATCAGGGAGAGAGGCTCTTGGGGAAGAGAGAACTCACCGATGGGAATCCAACGCACCCAACGAAATCTCAATCGGAGCTCGGACAGAGGAAAGGGAGGAGCTCAAAGTTTTCGGCCGTTCGTCGCTATCCTGTATGATACACGAGGAGAAGAAGTGATTTCTAGAGATGAGACGTGACCCTGCTCCGAATCATGAATTAAAAATAAAAGTACATGGTGTTTTCATTTAATGTACATGTAGTGTACTAGCCTCAACTAACTCCTGCTTTATGAGGTCTGCCAGGTCACCTACACAGCCATGTACACGGCTGTTACACAGCCAGTACACGGCTACAAGCGGCAACTGGGTACATGGTGTGTACTCAAAAGTACACGACATGTACTTAATAAAATTTCCCCTTTCTTATTTTTCCTCAAAAACAACATGAAGAAAATATCCATACCTAAAATGAAGATCCAGGTTCTTACACCACTATCTAAAAAAATTACAAGTTTCATAGTTATGTTGTATGGTTAGACAAACTGTGTTCCTACCTAGTAACTCCCATATTCACCTCACATAGTTTCCTGGAGAAGATACAAAATTTTCCTTCCCCATTCTCAAACCACACCCCTTAAAAAAGCTTCCAAAACTTTCTAAAACCAACCAGAAACATCACGAGACATTGAAAAACCATTCCATAAATTAGAAAAGAATAAAAAAGTGAATTAAATTAAACTAGGGGTGTTTCAATATATGAACTAAGTGAGTTATACATAAGCACTTTATATGTTACAACTTCAATAGAAAATTTTGTATATTTTATACATCCTTCATAAAACTATAGATTCCCATCATCAATTAATTCATAAAACCCATTTGATCACTCAACTAGATTCTCCCTTATATTAATATCTAGAAAATAATAATGTGACCCCACTGATATGTTACAATCATCATCATGTTGTGTTGTAGGGCCAAAAACATTATTAATAAAGTTCTTAATTCCATTATCCACTATCAAGGTAGTGGATTTTTCTTTTTAATGATAGTCACATGTAAAACTTTCTATAATGTCCAACTCACCATGCCAAATCCATCCCTCATATCTACTTGGTAATTGTTTCAATAGCACGTGATCATAAACTTTATGTATTTTCAACCACTGTCTAAAATTACAACTAGGACATGAATATTTTATTTTTCTATCTTCAAATTAATTTTCAATTGAAAAATATAAAAATGCCCCAAACCCCTTAAAATATTAAGGTGTATTTTGGGGTAAAATAATCCAACTTTTTTCTATTTTTATCCTATTGATAAATATAAATATAAAAACATATCACATATTAATTAAATAAAATAATATTAAAAATAACACATAACATTTATAAAATAAAAAACAATAATAAAAAAATATTAGCATTTGTAAAATTTTACTAAGAAAAAATTATCAAATAAAATATAATTATAATTAATTGATATTATGATTTCATATTTTATAATATAAATATATCATACAACACATAAAAAATAACACATCGCATGAACTGAAACTACATATTTTTTTTTGAAATCATATCTTATTGTTTAAGTGAATCATAAATGTACATCTATCCCAGTTTTTATCCTTTTTTCTATATACATTAATCATGTGACTTTAAACTCTTTCATTTTAAATATTGGTTATATCCATGAAAATTGAATATTAAAAATATATACAATGTGTTATAACTAAAAATATTAAATTTAAAACACTATATGATTAAATGAATAATAAACCATGGAAGAAAATTCATAAGTGATTTTAAATAATCTCATAATCAATATAAAATAACAAAATATGAAAAATATATAAGATTTATTATCTATATAAATTCAAACTAAAAACCATAAGAATGACAAACACTAGAATAAAAAATATATGAAATAATAAAAGTGTAATTACTCTAAAATATGTTAATAAAGAAAATACAAAGAAAATAAAATAAAAATATAATTCATGAATGCATCAAAATAAAACATTTCAAAAAAATAAAACTAACCCAAAAAAATTTACCCTAATAACTAACTAAAAATTAACTATATATTATATAATCAATAAAATTAAAAATAAATTAAAATCCCAAACAAATTAAAAGATCACCAGATTCAGAATGCATAGATTACCAGAGTCATACTATGTGTGTGTGGGGGGGGGGGATTGGGAAGGGAGGGTGGATGTTAGAATTTAGGTCCATAGAAATTTCATAATAAAGAGGTTTTACCACATGATCCAATAACATAATAAAACCAGACTTTTATAACCCAATAAGACAAATAAAAAAATCCCTATTTTTAAATTCCTATGTAAATATAATGGAGGTCATTGAAATCATAGAATAATAAGTATAAAACAAGATTCAAGATTTTGGGGAACATACATTTCTCCCATAAAAAACTAACTTGAAAATTCAATAAATGGATGGGATAAGAAAGAAATTAGAAAAGAGAAGGTGAAGAGTTTCATATAAGGGGATAAGACCGGGAAAGATAATGCGTGATTAGATAATATCATGAAGGATAAGGATAAAGGAATGTGGAGGTTTCTATGAAAATATGGTTTAATTAGGGCAGTTTTTAAATACCCACTGTTAATCATCATACTAGTGATGGTTATTTTAAAAAATGCCTCTAATATTTATTCTTGTGATGATTATATTTAATCACCACTAATAAAGTGGGAAGGAGGGTTATAAAACTCATGAATTGTAATTAATAGTGTTTTTGAAAAAAATGATAATAAATCATTGAAAAGTATGTTTTTTCTTGTAGTTCATGGTATCATCCAAATATAACTTTGCTGTGATTGTACTTTACTTGGGAATTTTTTTCAATTAAATATAAAATAATTATACTGGATATAAACAAACAAAAAAAATGACACAAAACTATTGGAATTATAAACCAACAAGAAGTTAAAACTAATTTATAAAAATATATTCCAAATATCCAATCATATCAGGAAATGGCAGCAATTTGATATCTGTAATTTTCATATGTATTTTCATTGGTTTAAATATGTGTTTTAATTAAGCTTTTATTGATTTAATTAGAAATTAATTCCCAATTTTATAATTTTATATGTTTTTATCGAATTTTAAACATTTATTATGATATTAAATAATTTGGATTGAAATGTGGGAATTTTCAAACATATTGGTGGTGCGACGCGACACTAGAAAAACGAGGATAAAGTTGAAATGAAAGATTGGATCCAAAATCATTTTGCACAATGATGAACTATTAACTCTATGAATGGAGTCAAGAATAATTCTAAGGGATTATCTAAAGAATAAACCAAGTCGTGAACTAGGAGAACCAATCTATAAAGGAGGATAAAATAAAGTAGGATATGGAACTATCCTGACTCATGGTGTGGCACATATATCACAGAGTGAAAGTTTGTGCTACATGAAAAAATGTTTTTGGCCACCGACACTTTCACCTTAAGAGACATAAATTCCCTACATGAATCCTTCATTCCAAGTGTTATTAAACTCCCAATTTTTTCTTTATTATGAAGTTTTTAATGGGTTTTTGACCGAAAAACCCAAGGGCCACTTATTGGACTATAAATAGAGGATTTGATCACCAGGAAAATCATCATTTGGCCACCAGTGGGGAGCTACTTATAATGTTTCTACCCAAGTACCATTCGTCATAGATTGAATTTTATTTTACGATTTTCTATTTTTTTGAAAATTTCTATATCTTTGTATGTATTTTATTCCAATTACATCCCCCATTATCTATTCATTTATTTTTCATTTTCATTCATCTTTTCTTTGTAATTTTAAATTTTTATAAGTTTTTGATTTCCTTCCTCAAATACCTCTATATTTTATATTCTCTCTCCTATAGAATTTGGTTTATTTTTCATTGGAAATCACCCAACAATTAGTGGATAAATCTATAGGGGAGATAAGATTTAGTTAAATGGGGTGTGTACCACATTATTTAATTTTTTCTTAAATCATTTGATAATATGATTTGTTGGTTTCACTACAATTAACATCTAATTTTATTTATTGTTAAATAATTGATCAAAGGTTTTTAATAATGAAAGAACCATAGAACAAAAGATATGACTAATATATGAACAAGAGGATTAGATTAATATCCTACACTATAATCAACCAAATAAATTATAGATATTTTGAATTTTCAAATTAATAGGATTAGAATGTTTGATAAAATTATAGTTGAATAAAATTAATGATTTCACAACTAATTAATTTGATTGTTTTTTGAATTAATATAAATTAATCTATTAATAACAACTATCACTCAAAACTGGTTCCTCTATCTTCTGTATTTTTTCTCTATTTTCATATGCATTTCAATTTTTTTTTTAGTAAATTTATTCAATTAAAATTTAGATAACGTGACATCTTGTGGAGTGTTGTTATTACGCTTCCCTATTCTTTATGGGATTGACCTCAAAATTCACATGTCCTGTACTAATTTCTACTAGATTAGTTTATTATGTTACTATGTACTATTATTTTCTAAAACCAACATGAAGTAATTAATAACACCTTCAAAGCATCCTATTTTTTTGGAACTATTTCTAGGGAGTAGTTAACTGTGGGAAAAAACCCAAGGATGGGTTTTTAAGTCAAAGGCATTTCTTATCCAATTTTTTTTTACTTATTTTAGTTTATCCTTTGCATTAATTATTTTTATTTTTCTATTTTACATTCCTGGTTTTTTTAGTGGTGTGCATGATAAATTATCAGACCAATTATTATCATGGCACACCATCACCAGATTACATCAAATACCAAGAGGAGTCTACTATGTGGGTAATACTGAATTGTGAAGGGTGGACACATTAAGAAACAACTTGGAATGAGTCATATTGTTATAGATATGATGAATTCATGTTCATATAATAGAATGAAACCTACAACAATCCCTATAGAGGGGTTCCTGACTATCAAGACTATTAAGGAAAATATTGGGCCACATAGTACACTCAATAAGACTCTTACATCCAAAAACCTCCTGAGTAGAGCTTAGAATATTATCTTAACAAATTGCTCATAAAGTCAATTGATGTGTTAGATAAAAGTTTATATAATCATGAGGCAAAAATCAGAAAACATGGAAAATTGAGCACTCATCTTGATCAAATTATTTCAAATTTAAATTACCTTGTAATCAACATTACCTTTGGTATCTAATGCATGGATACAAAAAGAATAATATGAGAATTTGGTAGAAGAAGTTAAAAATGTTGATTAAATAGTGGAAGTAGTTCATAAAGATAATTTATAGGAGTAAAATAAAGAATAATATGTGGAGAACATTGAGAACGCCAGAAAAGATGAACCTCTAGATAATGAAGAAGAAAAAGAAGTGGAACAAAAATCATACCTTATAATCTTATAAGATAAAGAAAAATAAGAATACACTATGGTAGTGAAGATCTAAAGAATATGATTAGATTTTTATTTCATTGAATTTTATTTAAATATTCTCTCATGTTGAAGATACCACAAGTCATAGTAAAAAATATTGAGTGCAAAAGGAGAAGTCCATACACCCTGTATGAGAAGAATTTAAATTCATTTGCAACACCAAACCTGCTAACTTTATATCATTCTCTAAATACATGAAAATGATAAAATTTCTAACTATAGATCTTAAAGAAGTGATATCGGGTTGCTACCTAGATTTTTAAATTGCTTTTTAGGATGTAGTTTTATTTTATTATAATAATTTAAGAACACTCCTCATGGTTGATTCCCTTATCTTTTCGAGAATAAATTTGTTGAATCTTGTACTTTTATATGATTGCCTTGTTTTTTAAGAATAAAAAATGAGTTCAAATATAAGAAGATAAAAAAACAAAAAGGGACAATCTCCATGGAATGTGGGTATTGTTTTACTTGATCTTGTTTTTATTCCCCCATTTTTATCTCATTATTTTAAAGAAAAACAAAATGAGATGATTTTTTTCATGAAATTAAATGAATTAGATTCACCCAAACACTTGAATTTTTTATCTTATAATCACTAATGTTGGAGATATAAACACTTAGGAAAAGTATTTTTACATGTAGTAAAATTAAAATTATCATGCCCATAAATGTTAAAGATATAGGTGGACATCTTAAAATTCATATTCTTACTTTAATTTAGAGTTTATTTAAAATTAATATTGATATTATTACTTTTCTTGATGTATATTCCCTGAATCTTGAATTGAGTAAACTAATTATTGATGTTCATTCCATAAAATGATTGATTTATTTTATGTTAATATTCCTCAGAGGATCCTATACTTACTATTTTCTATTCTTTCTATGAATTTTTTCTTGAGTGATACTTGGTGAATGTGAACCTATCATAAATTTCATTTGTTTCTTGTAAAAGCTATGATTGAACAAATTCACTGTTAAAATGATTGAGGCATTTTTTATTGATGACCCCTTTATCCAAAGACTGACCTATACGTTAATCCTACTTAGCCTGTATAATCCATGTATGAACTATTAGGGAAGATGCATGTTACAAGGTCATTTTATCCTTTTCTACCCTAGTCTTTTTATTTTAACTGATATTTAATTAAATGAGTGCAGGGGTGGGGTTATTTATGGTGGAAATGGGATGCTATTTCTTGAGAGGAGAATGCAACATGTTTTCATGGGTTTTGGGTAAGTTTCATGACTACTCATTAATTTTAATTTATTGTTTTTACTGTATGTCTATGATGATGATGATGATGATGATGATTATAATAATAATAATAATAATAAATAAAATAAAAAATGTGTTGTTTCTTAGGTAGCCTAAAAATCAGCATTACAGGACCGATGATCTCAAAATCATATGGGGTTATGTGGTGGATGCGTAACTTACCTATGTACAAATTTTGAAAAAATAAAAAATAAATAAATAAGAGAAAGAAAAATATATAAAAAGATATTAAATTAATTCATTATTATAAAATCATTCACAGGCCTTTAATTTTCACTTTGGGGAGTGTGGGATATGTCATTCTTTTTTTGTGAGGAGAATTTTATTACACTTTACTTTTGAATATAATGCATTGTGATATATAGTTTAACCTCCTCTTAGAGCCTTAATTGTTTTTAACATCAATACCTACATAACGTCATCCTTAGAATCATTTTATCCCTAATTTTAAGACCTCATGATTAATTTTGGCATTTTTATTTATAGGGTGGAGAAAGTAGATTCAATATAAGACTATGGTTAGGTGCATGTACTTTATGAATGAGAATAACTCTATTGAATTATTACCTTGAGTGATGAGAGAAAAAAATCATGGTGAGGTAAATAATTAATGGAATGGATGTTTATTAGATTTTTAAATTTGAAAGTGATTAGGGGAAATGTCTTGTGTTGAAAATTATAGATGAAGTATAAAATCTCAAGAAACACTCAAGTTTGACCTCAAAATTAAAAGAAACTTATTTGTTTGAAATCATCTAAAAATATCCAAGAAAAAAACTCCTTCCACCTATAATTCCTCTAATGTTCATTTCATATAATAAAAAAAAGTAAGTATGATCACTGTTTCCATAATGAACTATTATGGATTATGGCTTTCCATTCATTAATGGTGTTGTAGTTAGAATAGTTCACCCTACTATCCAAGTGAATACTTTTGAAATTAATCCTATCCTTATCCAAATGATCCAAAATACGGGCAAGTTTAGTGGACTATAGAGTGAGTACCATCATGGACACCTCTCTAATTTATTTGAAGTCTATGAAACATTTAAATATCAAGGCATAACAACTAATGAAATTGGACTCAAAATTTTTTATTTTCCTTGATATACCGACCCAAAGACTGGTTAAAGAACCAAAATTCAGGATCCATTACCACTTGGGATGAACTAGCCAAATTTTTTTAGATAAATATTTTATACCCATAAGAACATGGAAAATAAGAATTGATATTTGATTTTTTTACAATTATATGGTGAATCGGCCTAGGAGGTAGGAGAATGATTTAAAGAATTTTTATGAAAGTTATAAGAGAACATAATTGATATATGGATTCAACTAAAAAAATTATACTATAGATTACTACCCATAGTAAGAGACATGGTATACACCTTAGCTGATGGAGGTTTGATGATGAAAACACCTAAAGTTAGTCATGATATTTCCTAAAATTACAACCTTTGGATAAGTGACTGAGGACCACTAAAATGTAGTATGTATTAATTTGAAGAAACTATCCACCTCGAAACTCAATTAAAAGCTCCAACCAAGATGTTGGACACATTTCAATTCACACAACAACAAGCACCCCAACCAACTCCAATCATGGATGTACGGTCTTGTGAAATACATGGAGATACACACCCTTATAAAGATTTCCATGCAATATTGTAAAACAACCTACATTATTATAGTTATGTAATTTAAAATTAAATATCCCAATAATATGAACCACTATACTATCAACAGACAAACATTCTATATTAACAATTAGTTAATCAATGGAACTTCCAACAAAGAACTACCCAAGATCATCCAATAGCTTAAGGGACACTTAGATATACACATTATTCAAAATATCCCCACTAATCCAACTATATCCTCCTCAAATAACTCATCAATTTTTACCTCAATGGTAATACCAACAACCACCCCTGCCAAAACATCTGCGCGATCCCCAAACACAAAAATCAAATATCAATAATTTTCTTTCTACTTTCATTTATAAAGAATATAAATGGATTACCATGTATGAATCTAAAATGAAAAATATGATCGCTTCCGTCCATAACCTTAAACATAATGTCAAAAAAATATCTCAAACTGAAGAATGGGTAAATTTTCTAGAAATACAAAGACTCATGCTTAAGAAGAGGCCAAAGATATGGTCTTAATAAGTATACTTGAGCTGAGGCAACAAAAACATCATAAATTTGAGACATAAGAGGAGGATAATCCATCAAATTAAGTGGATTAAGTTGAATAAATACAATTTTAAGAATAAAAATAAAAATATTTTCATCAAAAGATGTATTTTTGTGAACAAGACTTATGAACTAAGAAAAATATCAATCACCATCAAAGAAAGTCACAAAAGAGGACACATATGAGGAACCAACACCATACCAACCCCCTATTTCACTTCCCAATATGATGAAACAAGTAAATATGGAGGTTTAATATAATAATTTCTTAAATATGTTTAAGAAACTTCATATCAACATTCTTTTGTAGAGGTCATTTCCCAAATTCTAGTATATGATTAGTTTTTAATAGAATTTCATTATAATAATAAGTATATGTAAGACATTGGAGCCATATACCTTAATGAAGAATGTTATTATATTGTTCATTAGAAACCTCCAACAAAAATGATGGACCTTGGAAGTTTCTCTATTCCATGCACCATTGGCACATTAATTTTAGAAAAGCCTTATACAAACTTGGTGTGAGTGTAAACTTAATTCCAATGAGAAACTTTCAATGATTATGGATTTCTGAACCTAAAACTACAAGAGTATAATTGAAACTTTCTGATAGATCAATAAAATACCCTCATGTAATTCTTGATGATGTTCTAGTGAACATTAGTAAATTTATTATTCCCAATGATTTTATCATATTTGATATGGATGAATAAGGTGATGTCACCATCATTCTAGGAAGATAATTTCTTTCAATTTGGGAGTTATTAATTGATATAAAACTAGGAAGAATTATTTTTTGAGTCAGTGAAAAATAATTTGGATTTGATTTAGTAAAAGTATTTGTAGAAGAAGAAAATTTGGTTGAGTTTCAATCCATTTTTGTGAGTGAAGAAGAAGAAATTCCACATGAAGAAACATTATATATATTGAAACAAGAAGAAGATGATGAAATTATGGATCTAATGGATGAAATGATAATTAAAATAGATACATAATATCATGAGTAAAATAATAATAGTGATTATAAGGAAAAAAAATACATGAAGCCCTTAACAAGAGACTCCTACCTGGAGTTCACACCCTTGATTATCAAGCCTCCAACATTAGAACTGAAACTGTTACCATGTACACTTAAGTATTTATTTTTGGAGGCTCATGATAATATTATAGTCATCATAAAATTTTAACTAACTTAAGAATAAGAAGAAAATATTTTGACATTTTTTAATAAGAGAAAAAACTCTATATCTTAGAGTGTAGATAACATAAAATAAATCATCTCCACAATTTGTATGCAAAAAATCCTACTCAAAGATAGAGTAAAAATTATCCATAAACCTCTAAGAAGAATCAATCCATTAATGAAAGAAGTTGTTAAAAATAAAGTTTTAAGGATACTTGATTCTATAATCATCTTCTCCATATTTGATAGTGAATGGGTAAGCTCACTTAAAGTAGTTCCTAAAAAAAGAGGTTTGATAGTAGTGAAAATGATAAAGACATAATGATACCAACATGTATAGTTACAAGATGGTGAATTTATGTTTATTATATAAATTTAAACACATCCACCCAGAAGGATCAATTTCCATTACCATTCATGGATCAGATGTTGGTGAGACTAGTTGGGCATGAGTTTTGTTATTTTTTGGATGTCTATTCATGATATAATCAAATAATAGTTGACCTAACAGATCTATTGAAGACCATTTTCACATGTTCATACACAATGTTTTCCTATCAAAGGATATCTTTTGGAAAGTTTAATGATCCAAATACATTCCAATGATGAATGATACACATTTCCATGAAATTTTAGAATAAATTATCAAAATATTAATGGATTAATTTTCAGTATATGGAAGATATTTTGATTTCTACTAGTACCATTTTGAAATCATATTAAAGCTCTATAATAAAAAATTACTAGTGATCAACTAGGAAAAAAAATACATTTTATGGTTTAAGGAGGCATCATTGATATATGTTATTCAAAATATATCATAGAGGTCAACCAAAAAAATAATAATAATAATTAAATAATTACCAAAACCCACCTAAAATAAATAAGGAGTTTCCTTAGTTATACAAGATTATATCATTGATTTTTCAATGAATTCTACAAGATATCTCAACCATTGATACACCTATTATCCAATGTCATACCATTTGAGTTCAATGAAGATTGTAGGAAATCATTTTAATACTTAACGAATCATTTAGTGGCAACCTCAATTATTATATTACCTAATTGGGAAAAACTCTTGGAGCTAATGTGTGATGAGAGTCACTTCTCTATTAGAGCTATTTTAGAAAAAATATTTGGTCATTTTTTTAAACCTATTTACTATGCCAGCTATACTCTCAATGAAGCTCAAATAAATTATGCACTTATAGAAAATGAATTTTTTATAGTGGCGTTTTCATTTGATAAGTTTATTTTCTACCAATTAATCTCCAAAGTTATTATTTATACCGATCATGTCACCCTCAAATATATCTTAACCAAAAATATGAAAATCCAAGATTAATAAAATGGATCCTACTACTATAGGAATTTAACATCATAATCAAGGAAATAAAAGGCTCAAAAAATATTATTACTAACCATCTATCAGGGATTAATTTTCCCAATGTTGAATAAGATAAGGAGTTGAAAATTTTAGATTAATTCCCTGATGAAACTATTTTATATGTGGATTTAGAAGCTCAGAATGGTTTTCTGATATTGAAAATTATCTAGCCACTAGGAAACTTTGTCCTCACTTCTCCTACCAACAATGGAATAAGTTCTAATCCAATGAATCATACTATTATTGTTATGAAACACTACTTTTCATGAAATGTGGTAATGTAATTATGTGATGATGTATATTGGAAGATGAGATGAATAGTGTAATGGAATTTCTCCTTACTTCACTCATTGGAGGAAATCACAGACCTTATCATATCATTGAAATGATATTACAAATTAGATTATTTTTTCCTACACTCCATCATTATGTGATAGACTTTGTTCAAAGTTGTGATCATTTCTAAAGAGTAGGCTTGATTTGAAGAATAAATGAAATGCCCCTAAATCCCATTCTTATAGTTAAATTATTTGATGTTCGGGTTATTGAATTTATGGTCCCATTCCCAAATTATTTTGGAAATAAATACATTCTAGTGGGTGTTGAATATATGTCAAAATGGGTGGAGTATAAAGCTAAAATTTTCAATAAAACTAAAATTGAAATGAAATTTTTGAAGAAAAACATCTTTTATTGGTTTGTAATTCCTTGATTTATCATCAGTGGTCATGTCACACATTTTAATAACTTCTTAATGAATAGGATGATTGAGTAGGATGGGGTATAATAAAACACTACCACCCCTTATAACTCTTAAACTAGTGATGAAGTGGATCTTTAGAACCTTGAAATTAATAAAATTATGTAAAATGGTCAATGTTAGTTGAGAAGATTAGAGTGTGAAGCTTTACGATGCACTATGATCTTACCTCACAGATTTTAAAACACCAATTGGCAGGAGTCCATTTTGATTTATTTATGGAAAACCTTTCCAGTTACCAGTGTAATTAGAGCACCGATCATTTTTTTCCATCAATAAAAGCAATATAGATACAAAGAGTATGGGATATTTAAGTTTTTTGTAATTAAATGAGTTTTAAGAGCATTTAAGAGATGCCTATGAAAATGAAAAAAATCTATAAAGGGGAAAAAATTACTGGTGGGACAGATATATTTCCTTAAGGAAACTCACACCAAGAGATAAGATACTCTTGTTTAATTATCATATGAAGTTATTTTTAGGAAAATTGAAGTCATGATGGATGATGCAGTTTTTGGAGTAGTCAAAGCTTTTCCTTATGGAGCGATGGAATTCTGAAGAGGTTTGAAACCAACATTTAAATTCAATATAAAAATACTAAAATTGTACATGGAACATTTCAAAGATGGGTGCGTTCTTTACATGAAATTTAATTAAGGATATAAAAAGGTATGTATAGATATAAACTTTAAATGAAGCGCTAATTATGAAGAAACCCATGTTTGTTTCTTTAGTTTTGTTTAGTGTTTTTAGGATTTTGAATTTTTGAAGTTGAGGCTAAAACTAATGTTAAAAAAATGAGGATAAATAATCTATATAGCCTAATTCTTGATGTGAACATCAAATTAACATTTTTAGTTTTAAAAAAGTTTTAAAAAATCAAAATGGATAATTCACGTTGTGAATTAAAAACTTATTTTGTAAATGTTTTGGAATCTTTAAAATTTAACTTGGAAACCTTTCTCATAGTGTTTATCCCTCTTCCCCACCTACTTCTTCCCATCTGCCTCCTATCCTCTCTTCTTCTTCACAACCATCCTTCATCATCCAATCCATCTTATCCCATTTCCAGTTTCCATCTCTATCTTTTTTCCTCTCCATGGAATGTACCAAGTATGACACTAAGAATCATCCTACCAAATTCTAGACTAACCAGAATACCAAACCCAAAATGCCACTCGCTACCAAAAGATTGGTCCATAAACCCTCCCCTCCTCCTTCAAACCCTTCCATCTAACCTTCAGATTCCACGTCATCCTCCCACTCCCTATATCCATCACCAATAGATTCCCCGCCACCAATTTTCCATCCTTGACTTCAATTTGATGGCCCATAACACTAGTCCCATATTTTTCACCTGTAAGCCAAGCCCATGTGAAGTAAAAAAACACTTGATCTAGAAGTGGTATAGAAGATTAATGTTTAAGAGGAAGTGATGAATGTCCTTACCATTATTTACTTGGACTACATCTTTGAGTTCCAAGAGGATAACTTCTTCATGGAGTTCCTCACCACTTTCATGATGGATATCATCTATGTTTCATTCAGATTAGGCAGAAAATAGTGGGAGTTTTAGCTGTGAGACTTTGGAATTGGATTAAGCATTTACTTTACTGATTTTGTGGCATATATAAAATATATTTAAATACATATGGATATGAATAACAGTGATACATCAAAGAACTAGGCATGGATAACACATGATAATACAAACTTTTATGACCCACATATGGAAAAGGTCACTAAGATGAGTGGATTGGCTTGGTTAATTGTCTATCATGATCTTTCCCTTTCATATATGGTACGGGGTGATTCCCAAGGGTATATTAGTCATATGGAGTTACTTCTTCTTATGACTTCCATGAGTGCTCTTACAGTAAACATGACCCACCAGCTTAAACTTTACTAGGAGGGGCAGGTATGGAAGACCCATGGCACACTGATGTGTGGAAAATTTGTTATGAACCTAGAGAATAATCTTATGGAATTTGAATTCTACCATAACCTCTCATCATTGGGAATGATTTAGTTCATTTATTTAGTCTTAATGTATAATATGAGACTACTTAAGAATATTGGGAAGAAATATGAGTGGGTAGTCAACTACACCGACTACCCCAAAGAGGATCTAATACCCAATGCCTCAAATTCCTAGGTGGTTCCTCTAACTTCCACTAGAACCATATTTTTCACATCTTCTTAGTTGTTTCCACCTCATTATACCCATGGGGAGTGGTTGTGTTATTATGGGGGTGCTCTCTATTTCTTACTGGAGAATTAGTGCGACATTTGTTAGTTATTACAAATTCCTATCATTGAGACTCTAGCGATTCCATTTTCTTCACCAAACCTTACTTAGAAACTAATTTTTACCATTAAATCTCCCCAAACTCACCACACTATGACTGAATTGACATTAAATTCCATGCCTGAAATTTCCAACCTTCAACCTATTGCCCATCAGGTTGAGCTTCCTCCTAATATTACTGAACTTGCTTCCCAACAAGAGTTCCTTGTAGAGAATTCTTGTTAGGGTAAGGGATGAGTCACTAAGACTCCATAATAGGCCCCTTTAATAATCCATAATTGTATAAATTCATCATATCTCCACATCAATACTTCTCTTACACCTTCCTTTACTTCAACTCTAGAGTTTCCTCCTGATTCCTCACAGCTAGCTACCACCTTGGATATCAATTCTATAGAATTGAGTGCCACTGTATCCTTTAATTCAGTTGGTTAGTTAAAATAACATAGAATTAGTGAGGATAATAATAGTATTTCCCATGGGTATGATACTCTTGTTTTATATTTTTCCCCCATTTTGTTTCTCTTTTTTTTAACTTTCTTGTGTTCATTTTACCGTATCACTGCATTCATCCATTTTGTATTTCTCCCTTATTCTAATGAAAAGGATTTCAATTTTTATATATATATAGTTTCACAGTTAATTTTGTTTTACATGCTCTTAATTAAGTGTAATAGATCTCATTCATTGATCAGAAGAATCTATGATTTGGAATAATTTTCCCATGACATACCAATTGGGTATCCAACATGAATATTTTCCCTGAGTTATTCCATAGGATGGAACCTATATAACTACCCACATGAAACCGTATCCCCATGAGAACTTTCCCAGGGAACCTTTCACCAGACCACAACCACTAAAGAGTTATCTGGAGTTGGAGGATATTGCCTCTAGTTTAGGGAATAGGCCTCACACCTCTTAGATGATAGACTTCACTTATGGGAATAAACCCATAATTTTTATTATCCTATGGGTTTGGTTTGTAGTGATTGTTTTTCTTTTCCTAGTTTGGGTTTTTTCTCATTTTATGGTGTTCATATAGAACTTCCAAATAATATTCATGGAATAAAATAATTTTATTGGATTTCATCTGCAACCTATGTTTACATGTGTTCTTTATTGCTTATATATATATATATATTAGCTCACTATTGTGCAAGTGCATGTATTTTGTATCTATTTTCCATTCCACCAAACATAAGAATTTTATTAAATAGGAAAGGGATCCAAACTAGATAAGGGGGTCTAATGTAATGTAACCCAAGATCATATACCATTACAAGATCAACACACATGGGGGAAGGGATCCTATTCTAGTAAAGGAAGTGATGGAATCATCACGTATGGTCTGTGATTCTAGGAAGTCAACATCTTTGTTCCCCTTATTCCAAGTGTGGAGTAATTCCATCCAATTTTCAAATAGGATCTTACATATCTGTATATTATAAGTGATGGAACCATGGGGGGGGGGGGGTGAAATTCTATTGAAGAGTGTTGAGAATGAAGGAACAATCTATTTTGACTAAGATCAATTAAATACCTTTATAGTGGAATAGTTAAAGTCTATTAATCATGGAACAAGATTGTTTTAGGAGGGATTTACCACATCTATATAAGGAAATGAATGTAATAAGAACCAATCCCCGAGGGTTGTGGATGATCCATATCTATTTCATGAGAGAAAGATTGCATTACCCATCAATGTTTAGTTTGAGACCACTATTAGGTGGGTTCAAATGAATACAAAAACCTTGAAGAGGCAGGTTATAAATAGATGTGGAGGAGCCCCTACTAGCTGTTATCTTTTTCAATTAGGGTGTGACCTCCCATAATTTCAAGAGATTTTCTTAGTTATCTTCCAAGCTTCTAGAGATGAACCCCAAAGTGATCCTCATGTTGGGGGATCCCCTTAAGCTGGTCCTTATTCCTTACATTCCATATGCACCAAAAACCTACCACTAAGAGAATATCCCTCACCTTATTATTATGGATATTACTTCCCATACTATGAAAACAAATATGGAGGAAATCCTTTCTAGTAAACTCATATAAGTAAGGCCTAGTGAACTCACCAAAGGTGCACCAAATGGAATTTTAACACTCTTCTTCAAATAACAGGTGCAAGGAGGAAAGTTTGATCCCTTTATGATTGATATCATAATCAGCAGAGATTAAATGGTTCCATATTCATGAAATGAAAAATTTATACTTTTAGGGGATGTCCTTGCACAAGAGAGAACCACCCCATTAATCCCTTTCTTGTTTTTTATATAGCACATGATAATACTCCTTAGCTTAAAAAATCCCTCGCGAGGATCCCGTGAAGATGAGTTTGTCCTAGATGTCTGTCTTCCTTATATTTTTGAAGTCATAACATTGTTGTTGGTTCAATATAGCATGGATGAAGGTGTAATGATTTATCACTTACTTGAACATGAGATCTGGAGTTGGGAACCCTAGGAAGCTGATCATTACTCCTACTTAGTTTTTATTATAGACGTTGATATCTCCATGGATGATGATACATCACGAGTTACATTAGAGGGAAGAGATGTATCCTTGAAGAATATTCTATAATCAATAGATTCTTCCCTTTGAATGGTTCATGTTACTCCCAAACTTATTCCCAATGAATTTTCTCTAGAGGGGCATACCTTCCCTAACCTCCCATGCCATCATAGCTTGTAAAAAATGTATGATGCTTGAGGCACTTCTCAGGTTAACCACTCTATCTTTAACCAACTCGGCCATCCTAGTCCATGAGGCCCTATGGCATCATCCATCATAATGATCATTCCAAATAAATGAGGAAATCATATTTATAATATTTTTTAGGACTATCTTTGGCACCTTAAAAAGATACAAGATGTTCATGGGGATTGAGGTGAGAACATAGTCAACAAGGGAGATTCTTAGACCAAAGGATATAAAATAATTATTCCATTTTTTGATATGTTTTTGAGATCTTTTCAACCAACCCATCTTGATTTCAAAAAGTGGGGTCACTATTGATGTTGATTGTGGGGAGAAATTACTTTAATAATTATTTGGTTTTCACTTTGATTTATTCTTGTCCTCATTAAGATAGGACACATTTTACATTAACTATATGATTTAACTTGAAAATTTCATTACAAAACATGTAAAAAAAGAGATTTTTAGATGAAAATTGTTAAGAATCCATTTCTTTTTCCTTATTAAAATTATAACATGTTGTATGGATTGATAATTTTATTTCTGATTCCAAAATTTTGAAATTATTTATTGGTTGAAATATTACATTGTATCCATTCCTTGATTTATTTCTATTTTATTTATTCTTCCCATTCTCGAGAGGATTCTAGAGCTACTTTTTCCTATTATTTTTTGAGCATATTTCTTTAGTGTTACCTAGGGAATGTAAGCCTATCAAAATGTACATTGATATCTTATCAAAGCTATGACTGAAAAAATTCACTTTTAAATTGATTGATACATTTTATTAATGAGAACTTTTATATTAATAACCTCCTTTATATTGATCATTCTTATCCATTAGAATATATAAATGACCTTATTAGGGAAAAGCCATGATATAGGCCTATTTTATCTTTTCTGACCCCACTGTTTATATTTTTCATGATATTCAATTGAATATCTATGGTGGTTTGTTTATATTTAAAATGGGATGCTGTTTCTTAGGAGGAGAATACTGGGTATTTTCCTGGGTATTGGGGAATTTTCATGATTATTCACTTATTTTATTTCATTATTTACCCCCTTTTTTTAAAAAAAAACTGAGTTGTTTCTCAAAAAGGAAAAAAATCACCATTACCAGACTGATGATATCAAAATCATATGGGGTTAGGTGGTGGATGTGAGACTTATATCAAGTATAGATTTTGAAAAAATAAACTAAAATAGTGGATTTTCATTAATTATTATTAAATTTTTCAGGAGCCTTACTTTGTGCTTTGGGGAGTATGGGAGGTGAAATTTTATTTTTGTGAGGCTAATTTCATTGAGATTATCTTTTAAATATCATGTTTTTTCATTAGAGTTTAAACTTATATTTAACCCTCACTTTATTTTTAGTATCAATACCCACCTACCCTCAGCCTCAGATCCATTTGACCCTTATTTTTAACCCCTCATAATTAACTGTGATATTTGTATTTATGGGGTGGATAAAGTAGATTCGATGCAAGTCTATAGTTAAGAGTAGGTACTTGAGGTATGGAGAAAACTCCATTTAATTGTAACATTGAGTAATGATGGAAAATTCATAGTGAGGTAAATCACAACATGAACATGGTCACCTAAGGAACAGTTGAGAAATAATAATTAAAGAAAGGAGGGATTTAATTAAAAGACTTAACTACAAGGCATGAATAGTTTTATTTACAAGAATGAAATTTGTGACTGAACACTTTTCTACAAATAATTGGTTTTATTTTCATGTTTTTTAATGATTTATTCTTATTGGAAATTATTTTCCTTTGAGATCTTTGTTGAGATACTTTATTCTTAAGGAAAAGAAATTGTTTAAGTGTCTGTGTGTGGGGGGGGGGGGTTGATGTGTTGATTTTTTATTTATATTTTGGGTTAAATTTATTAATATTTATGCTTATTTTTTACCACTATGCCTTTATTTGTTATTGAGTTTTCTAGATAGTAGTAAATTAGAGAGTTTGGAGAAGGTTCTTCTCAAAATATGGAATTTTAGACTATTCATGTCATGAATCATCCATTCATGACATGAAAATTCAAAGGAAGAACTAAAGAATGGATGAAAGGCCACTGGTATAAGCCATGAAACTTATTTCAGTAGTGAATAATTTAAATTCATAAAAATCATGATGTTAAATATATTCATCATGTGAACCTTTCAGTCTCTTTCCACTAGTTACCTCTCATTGAAGACTTTGAAATTTTCATGACTAGTTACAAGATGTGAATCGATGAAGGCCTGAGTTGATAAATATTTTAATTTTCCATTCACAATATAAAACAATAGTTCATGACATGGATTTCCATGGAAAAATCCCAGAAAGTATCTCATGTCAATTGAAGATGTGAATTAACATTTACACTATGAACCATTTTATCCTATAAACAACTAGTTTACTCAATTTTTTAAAATAATTCAATTCAACATTGTTTCATATTTTTATTTATTTTTATACCATGTTCATAAAGTATGAGTTATTTCCACATCCCATTATACTTACAGATGAGTATTTTTTCAATTCCAAATTTTGTTGTTTTGTGATTTCTCTCTTTCCAAGAAAGTTGTTTTGATTTTAATTGTTTTACTTTTAAGGTTTCTATTATCATGCTATCTAATTTTTATCTTATTTCACAAATGGATAATTCAAAATTTTCCATGTTTATCTAATCCTCTTGGGGTTTGAAATCAAGAGTAAGGGAGGGGGAACATAAAAGAATTATTAATCAAAATTTGGGTAATCTAATTGTTAAGGAATTAGATTAAGCAATAAATACCATATCATCATTTTTATGAACCTGAACCAGGGAATTGTGAAGAATGAAATATAATCTCATTGGAATAAATTGAGTGATGGATAATTACTCCAATATATATTTCTCTCTAATTTTTTCTCTTAAATCACCTAGATTGATATACATTTATAGAACACAGATTAGTTGTTAGTTTAGGTAGAATTAATTAATTTGATCAAAATAAATTGATAAAATTTAATCAAATTTGTGGAAAATTCTATTAGAATTACCTAGGTTTTGATTAATGAAATCCCTCAGATGAAATTTCTAAAATAAATTCTGAACCCTTGTTTAATCAATTACAGTTTATTTTGAATATATTTTTAATCTAATCCATTAAACCATTATTTTTGCGAAGAGTCGTCTTAGGTAAAAAAAATTATGTTTTAACAACCACTCTTTGATTGCCTATGGAATTAACCCCATTTTCCACTATTATTTGAGTTTTTATAGTAGTGTTAATCGGGCGTAATCAAAATTCTAATTTGTATTAACCAGAGGATTTAAAAATTTCATTTATTCATAGTATAGTTGAATCCCCTAATTTCCTCAGATTAGATTAACCAAGGGAAATTAGAATATTTCATGAAAAATTGACTCTGGTGTAGTGAGACACAATGGAAAAACTGAATCATCATCCATGTGATCCACACAAAATGCATTATTGAGAGAAAATGGTGACACACTTCTAATAAAAAATATACAATTTAAGTGGAAAATCAAAACTCTAGGATTTTCTACAAAAATCACAAATCGCTAGATAATCTTCTATCTATAGAAATATATTTTCTAGATGTAACAGTGAAGCCACCATCACTTGTAAAAGTCCAAAAATCCCAATAACCACCTGGTCTCAAGAAAAAAATAAATGATTAAAATTAGTCTTTTATCCCTATTTAAACACAAATTCATGAGGTCCACATTCTACCATGAAATATAATTTTCTATAAAATCATGAATATTTAACAAATCCATATCTAGAGGTAGATTTAAAATGACAAAATGATACCCCAAATATGGTAGCCACATTTCCTCTCAAATATGAATTGAAGAACTATTAGAAACACTCTAGAAAAAACCTTATTTTAAAAGGGAAAAAATCCCACAATCTATGAAAATGATCACTGGGCATAATTCTAATCACCGATGAAAAATATCACCATTTTAGAAATATTTTTATTTCAAAACATGATTAGGTAGTTAATTCAGAAAAATAATAATCCTCTTAAAAGTAGGTGTTTAAATTGGTTATCGTTAGTGTTTGAAAGTGAATTAATGGATATAATGATAGGTAATTATCACAGTTCTTTTGGATTTCTTCCTCATAATTTCAGTGAAGGTTTTTTTTCTCCTTTTCAGTGGTCAATTTTCTCTTCGATGGTGTTCAATTTGTGTTTATGGTTGTAATGGTGTTTGGTTTATTTCTGGTTCATTAGGGGTTGACATTGACTTGGTGTGGTGCCATGTTCTTTGAATGGTTCAATGGATTCTCTTCTTTTTCTTCCTGGTTTTGGTGTTTTGGTTTCTACTAGCTGATGGGGATTCACAAAATCTTGGTTCAATGTTTACAATAAATCTAGTGGTCTCTGATGGTCTTCAACATCATTGGTGTTTTTGTTTCGATGTGGTTATCTTGCTCTGTAATGGTGTTTTATTGCGGTGGTAGAAGATAGACGATGGTCCAAGATTTGGTGTCTTCAGTGGTGATGCTCTCTGGTGACTGGTATGGTGATAACAATGATGGTAGTTATAGGACATATGATGATGAAGATCTCGTGATGATGATGATAAGAGACATAACAGGACTTTGGTAGTTGTGGCTACACATGGCTCGAGGTCTCCTTGGATAATGTGAATTTTTTGAATTTTGTACCTTGTTTGGCTGCTTGAAATATGTATCCCGTGCTTTATGTTTCTGTTATCAATCACCCAAAAATTAGCATCTTTAAAAATACAAAGATTATTAATGGTGTGGTGTATCCCAAGAAACCCCTAATGAAAGAATCATCTTCCTTTTGAAAACCAACTTCCTATACTGATGTATCATTATAATATTTTATAATATCGACCATAGTTTGAAATTAAATTGTATTAGCCTTGAAAAACATGTGGATGTAATCTATATAGAATAAACGAGAAATACATAGGTCGGTTCTACTAGCATTTACTCTATGTTTATTTTCTTATATAGCCACATTAGAAACCAGATTAAAGAACACATCTAACATAATAATAAATAGATATGATGAAATCAAGTATCCTTGGTGTAATCCCATTATTTTAATAATCATATCAGTAAATTCATAGTTAACTTTTATATTATAAAAAATTAAAGTAATGAACCACATGAGATTTTACACCCAAACACCATGAATACCACATCTAAGGATAATGAACTCTATAAAACCCCATTCCACTATCACATTCCTTCATCATATCAAGGTTCAAATACATAAATATTCTTTTCTCAATAGACCATTTATTTATAGAATTGAAAATTTAGCATGAAATAATCAGATTAGTAGTTATTAATCGATGAGGGATAAAATCACTTTGTTATTTCAAAATGATAGATTATAAAATTTACTATAGTCCGTTAGCTAGAACTTTGAGTACAATTTATAAATGAAATTACATTGGTTAACCAACTTAATCAATGTAACTATTTTTATTCAAGAGATATTTGAGACCAAATAAATAATAATTTCATTTTGACACATAAGATCTTTTTCAAGACCTGACCAACTGGGGCCCACCTGTCTAGTAGAATCCCGAGCCACAACTACCCCAAGAACACCTCCATAGGCCAGGGATTCGTGACTAGTCCTGAAAGGATAACTAAAATGGGATTCCTTTTCCTAAGTACATATATGAATGCACCCAACCAAATCTATAAAGAAGTTAAGAGGAATAAAAAGAAAAGACAGTAATATCTAGAGTGATAACCGTGCATGTAACAATCCTTTATGGAATCTAAAATAGTGTGTAGTTTAATACAAAAAGAAAAGGAAAAAAATAAATGCCCAACCAAAAAATATACCCCAACATGAAAATAACTGGAAAGGTAAATTTTGAGAGATCCTAACTCCAGATATCCAAGCCTTGATCTCTGTATGTAGCCAAACGCACTAGGGTATCCCTATGATCCTCTAAAATCACTGCAGACCTATCCATCATATGAATAAGACATGAAATGTGTAGGAATAACACAAGAAACGGTAAGTATATACATACCTAGTAGGACACCTAGAGAACTAAAGGGGGATAAATATGATACATTATTGAAGTAGAAAACTCAACCCATAGCACACTACTGGAAATGGGGTCTTTCCCAACGGTTCAGAACCGTTGGGAAAGCCAGCAGAACCATTGGTATATGTTATACCAGCGGTTCTGCAAACTGTGGGGAAGTAAGCCATTGGGAAAAACTATCCCAATGGTTTACAAAGAACCGTTTGTATAGGTTAGGAAAATTAACCTATGCCAACAGTTTTGTTAAACCGTTGGCATAAGTTTTACCAACGGTTTACACCAAACCATTGGTAAAAATTAACAAATCAACTCTTTCCCAACGGTTCTCATTGAAACATTGGAAAAAAATCCCTAGAAATATTTCCCAACGGTTTAGAAACCATTGGGAAAGGGTTATTACAAGCCTATTCCAATAGTTTGAAACCGTTGGCATAGGCTATGCTATGCAAATTGCATAGAAGCCTACAATTTTCACAACAACCTCCATTTTTGCACAGCAGCCTCCATTTTTGCACAACAACCTCCATTATGCTCCTTTCAAATTACTATACCTACAATAACAAACTAAGACATACATATAGAGAAAAAATTCATACACATTTAACATATAATGCATTCTTGAACTATACACATCCATAATTAAATCATAATTGATAACATAATTATAAACATACATAATTGATTTTGAATTCAATTTAAAATTCAGATGACAATTATATGTGGAATCCGAAATTCAATTCATAATTGAATACATAAAAAATTTAATTATCAATTATCAATAAATACATAAAAAACTGAATAAGTATCAACAGAATCCGAATACGTTTGTTCAGTTTTTTGTATACCATTTTTTTTTACTAAAAATGATGTCCATTTTAAAAAAAATACATACACTTGGAGTGATACTGGCCACACCATGCCTCAAATTGAGGTGGGGTTGACCCGTACACGTTAAATATGACCCATGGATCGTTTTCCTAAATTATCAACATATTCTGAAAGCGTTTGGTCGGTTTTCCGTATGCCAGTTATTGTTTTCACTTAAAATATTGTTCATTTAAAAAAAATGACACTTTGAGTGGTTCCAACCACACCATGCCTCGGATTAAGGTGGGGTTAAATCCTACACGTCAAATATGACTCATTGATCATTGTGCTAAAGTTTCAACAAATTCAGAATGCGTTTGGTCAGTTTTCCGTATGCCAGTAGTTGTTTTCAATTAAAATGTTGTCCATTTCAAATAAACGTGAGACACTTTGAGTGGTGCTGGCCACACCGGGCCTCATATTGAGGCGGGGTTGAATTTTACATGTCACATATGACCCATGTATCATTTTCCTAAAGCATAAACACATTCATAATGCGTTTGGTCGGTTTTTTGTATGTCAGTTTTTGTTTTCACTTAAAATGTTGTTTATTTAAAAAAAATGAGACACTTTGAGTGGTTCCGGTCACACCATGTGTCAGATTAAGGCAGGGTTCACTCATACACATCCCATACGACCCATTAATCATTGTTCTAAACTTTCAACACATTCTAAATGCGTTTGGTCGGTTTTCTGTATTCCAGTAGTTGTTTTCAATTAAAATGTTATCCATTTCAAATAAATATGAGACACTTTGAGTGGTACTGGCCACACCAGGCCCCAGATTGAGGCGGGGTTAACTCGTACACGTCACATATGACCCATGGATTGTTTTCCTAAAGTTTCAATGGAATATTAATGCATTTGGTCGGTAATCCATATGTCATTTATTGTTTTCACTTAAAATGAAGTCTATTTTAAATGAAAGAGAGACAATTTGAGTGGTTCTGGCCACACCATACCTCAGATTGAGGTGGGGTTGACTCGTAGACATTACAAATGACCCATGGATTGTTGTACTAAAGGTTCAACAGAATCTGAATGCGTTTGGTCAGTTTTTCGTATGTCAGTTGTTGTTTTCACTTAAAATGAAGTCCATTTTAAACTAAAGAGAGACACTTTGAGTGGTACTGGTCACACTGCTTCTCAGATTGAGGCGGGGTTGACTCGTGCACGTCATATATTACCCATGGATCATTTTGATAAAGTATCAACACAATCAGAATTCATATGGTCAATTTTCCGTATGTACTTAAACTGTTGTCCATTTTAAACAAAAGAGAGACACTTAGAGTGATCTCCGACACACTGTGACTTGTATTGAGGCATAGTTGACTCTTACACATCACATATGATCCATGGATCGTGTTTCTAAAGTTTCAACAGAATACGAATGCGTTTGGTCAGTTTATCATATGCCAGTTGTTGTTTTCAATTAAAATGAAATCCATTTTAAACTATAGAGAGAAACATAGAGTGGTGTCAGCCACTCCGTGCCTCGGATTGAGGCTGGGATGACACGTACACATCACATATAACCCATGGATCGTTTTCCTAAAGTTTCAACTGAATCCGAATGCGTTTCGTTGGTTTTCCGTATGTCAGTTGTTGTTTTAATTTAAAATGTTGTCTATTTCAAATAAACCTGAGACACTTTGAGTGGTGCTGGCCACACCGCACCTTGTATTGAGGTGGGGATGACTCGTACACATCAAATATGACCCATATACCATTTTTCTAAATTTTAAACTGAATTCGAATGCATTTAGTTAGTTTTACGTATGTCAGTTGTTGTTTTCTTTTAAAATGTTGTCTATTTCAAATAAAATTGATACACTTTGAGTGGTTCCAGCCACAACTGGCCTCAGATTGAGGCGGGGTTGACTCATACACATTACAAATGACTCATGTAATGTTTTCCTAATGTTTCAACAGAATCTGAATGCATTTGGTCGGTTTTCCGTATGTCTGTTGTTTTTTTAATTAAAATGAAGTCCATTTTAAACTCTAGAGAGACACTTCGAGTGGTGCTGGCCACTCCACACCTCGTATTGAGGCAGGGTTGACTCATACACGTCACATATGACCCATGGATCGTTTTCCTAAATCATCAACACATTTCGAATGCGTTTGGTCAGTTTTTCGTATGTCAGTTGTTGTTTTCACTAAAAATGATGTCCATTTTAAACAAAAGATAGAAACTATGAATGGTGTCGGCCACACCACGCCTCAGATTGAGGCGAGGTTGACTCTTACATGTCAAATATGACCCATGGATCATTCTCCTAAGGTTTCAATAGAAATCGAATGCGTTTGGTCAGTTTTCCGTATGTACTTAAAATGTTGTCCATTTTAAACAAAAGAGAGACACTTAGAGTGATCCCGACCACAGTGCAAATCGGATTGAGCCCGGGTTGGCTCGTACACGTCACATATGACCCATGGATCATTGCGATAAATTATCAATAGAATCCAAATGTGTTTGGTCAGTTTTTCATATGCCAGTTGTGCTTTTCACTTATAATTCTGTCCATTTTAAACAAAAGAGACACAGTTAGAGTGGTACTGGCCACACCACACCTCAGATTTAGATGGGGTTTACTCGTACACGTCTCAAATGAACCATGGATCATTTTCCTAAAGTATCAACAGAATCCGAATGTTTTTGGTCGGTTTTCCGCATGCTAGTTGTTCTTTTCACTTAAAATCCCATCCATTTTAAACAAAAGAGACACAATTAGAGTGCTAATGGCCACACCATGCCTCAGATTTAGACAGGGTTTACTCGTACATGTCAAAAATGACCCATGGATCATTTTCTTAAAGTATCAACACAATTAAAATGCATTTGGTCGGTTTTCTATATGTCAGTTGATGTTTTCACTTAAAATGATGTCCTTTTGAAACAAAAGAGAGACACTTTGAGTGGTGCCAGCCACAACACGCCTCATATTGAGGCAAGGTTGATTCGTACACATCACATATGACCCATGGATCGTTGTGCTAAAGTATCAACACAATTAGAATCCGTTTGTTCAGTTTTCCATATATACTTAAAATGTTGTCCATTTTAAACAAAAGAGAGACACTTAGAGTGATCCCGACCACACTGCACCTCAGATTCAGTCGAGGTTGACTTGTACATATCACATATGACCCATGGATCATTGTGATACAGTATCAGTAGAATCCGAATGCATTCAGTCAATTTTCCGCATGCCAGTTGTTCTTTTCACTTAAAATCTCATCCATTTTAAATAAAAGAGAGACAGTTAGAGTGCTATCGGCCACACCACGCCCCGGATTTAGACGGAGTTGACTCCTAAACTTCAAAAATGACCCATGGATCATTTTACTAAAATATCAACACAATTCAAATGTGTTTGGTTGGTTTTCCATATGTCAGTTGTACTTTTCACTTAAAATTTTATCCATTTCAAAAAAAAGTGAGACACTTCAAATGGTTCCGGCCACACCGTATCTCGGATTGAGGCGGGGTTGACTCGTACATGTCACATATGACCCATGTATCATTGTTCTAAAGTATCAACACAATCAGAATCCGTTTAGTTGGTTTTCCGTATCTACTTAAAATGTTGTCCATTTTAAACATAAGAGAGACACTTAGAGTGATACCGACCACACCGTGACTCGGATTGAGCTGGGGTTGACTCGTACATGTCACATATAACCCATGGATCGTTGTGATACAGTATCAATAGAATCTGAATGCATTTTGTTGGTTTTCCGCATTCCAGTTGTTCTTTTCACTTAAAATCCCATCCATTTTAAAAAAAAGAGACACAATTAGAGTGCTACCGGCCACACCGTGCCTCATATTTAGATGGGGTTGACTCATACATGTCACAAATTAACCATGGATCATTTTACTAAAGTATAAACACAATTAGAATGCGTTTGGTAAGTTTTCTATATGTCAGTTGTACTTTTCACTTAAAATGTTATCCATTTCAAACAAAAGTGAGACACTTCGAATGGTACCGGCCACACCGCATCTCAGATTGAGGTGGGGTTGACTCGTACACATCACATATGACCCATGGATCATTGTCCTAAAGTATCAACACAATCAGAATCCATTTGGTTGGTTTTCCGTATGTACTTAAAATGTTGTCCATTTTAAACATAAGAGAGACACTTAGAGTGATCCCGACCACACCGCGACTCAGATTGAGCCGGGGTTGACTCGTACACGTCACATACGACCCATAGATCATTGTGATAGAGTATCAACAAGATTCTAATGCGTTTGGTCAGTTTTCCATATGCCAGTTGTTCTTTTCACTTAAAATCCCATCCATTTTAAACAAAAGAGACATAGTTAGAGTGTTATCGGCAACGCCTGAGACATGGTATTACCATCTTGCAAAACAGACATGTCCTCAGTTTATCTTCAAGGAACCAATATCACTCATGAGTTATAGAAACCATCCTAGTGGCCCTCACCTATAAACCAAAGCATACATCCTATAATTTCAAGTCTAAATTCCCTGAGCATGTCCATGAGTCCTTAACATGTAACCCATGTTTTATCCTAACAATTGACAAGTAAACCAAATCAAACAAGGAATAATTCACATAACATGGAGAATGTACAACAAGGTTTTGTATTAAAATTAAAGCATATCATCACATGCATTTGAAGAGCATGATCTAATAAACATACCAAGACATTCATATAATTCAAGACATACAAAAATGGAATAATCCTAAATAAAATTGCATGATCAGAGAAATAAAAAAAGTCATGTGAAATCAAGGAGGGTGGGGGGGCTGTCTGGGGGTCCAGGGAGGAGGGTGGGGGGGCTGTCCGGGGGGCTGTCCAGGGGGCTCTCTGGGGGGTGTCCAGGGGGCTGTCTGGGGGGCTGTCCGGGGATCAACGAGGAGTGGGGGGGCTGTGCGGGGGGCTGTTCGGGGGGTGTTCGGGGGGCTGTTCGGGGGGCTGTCTAGGGTCCAAGGAGGAGGGGGGGGGGGGGGCTGTTTGGGGTCCAGGGAGGAGGGTGGGGGGGCTATCCGGGGGGCTGTCTGGGGGGTGTCTGGGGGGCTGTCCGGGGACCAAGGAGGAGGGTGGGGGGGGGAGGGGGGGGGGGCTGTCCGGGGGATGTTTGGGGGGCTATTTGGGGTCCAAGGGGGAGGGTGGGGGGCTGTCCGAGGTCTAGGGAGGAGGGTGGGGGGGGGGATGTTCGGGGGGATGTCCGGGGGGTTGTCCGGTGGGTGTCCAGGGGATGTCTGGGGACCAAGGAGGAGGGTGGGGGGGATGTCCGGGGGGCTGTCCGGGGTCCAAGGAGGATGGTGGGGGGTTGTCCAGGGTCCAGGAAGGAGGGGGGCTGTCCAGGGAGTTCCCAAACACACAAAAAGACATCAACATCCATGAAAATAGACAATATATAAAAATAAATCAACTACAATACTATACTACGAGTCTAGATAAAACCAACAACTAGAATAGATTAAACATCAAATCTCAGTTATATTAGTAAAAAATGTAACAGATATTCTTTTCACACATCACCATCACCATCATCACCGTAATCATCACCGTCATCCTCATCCCCATTATCGTCCTCACCCTCCTCGGCCTCCTCCTCACCCTCACCCTCCACCTCGCCCTCTCCCTCCGCCTTGCCCTTGCCATCTGCCTCGCCCTCCTCCTCTCCCTCCTCTTCCATATCAGACTCCTTGCCATCATCATCGTTAGGCTGGACATCATCTTGAACACCACTAGAACTAACAACTGGTGCACCATATATAGAATGTATGGACGACATATATTCATCAAAAGCTGGGCTGGCCTCTGGTGGAAGTGTTGGACGTAAAACTTCAATAAATTTCATAAATGCACTGTTTGCTCTAGCAGACTGTTCTGCTGTCTCTGTAGCCATTTTGTTAGCCTGTTCTGCCGGTGCCCTAACTTGATGCAGCTCGATGACACTACAACTCGTACATGAGGAGGGCCAATACCTTGTCGGGGCTATCCTAGGTCGGCAGTATACTCTTCCAGGATGCTCCTCTCCCAACACCTGATGTAAGTGATCAGTTGGCCCAAAATTTTCTGGTTCTTGGGCATCGAGGGACTCTAAAGTAGCCTGTTACAAATATAAATATATTATTAAGTTACAAAATAGATTTTAAAATATAAAATCAACAGATTAAAACTTATAATCTGCTGCTAAGTCGCTTCATTAACAGCACTTCCATCCTTTTTCCATCTACTCGAGCAAAACAGTTTTCCTCGAGGAACACGTCCTTCAATATTCTGTATTTTCCTCTATAATGACATTGAAAACTAAATCTATATGAAAAATTTAGCAAATGATTAAATAATTGAGGAAACAAAAGAAAGTGTAAGTCGTAAATAAAACTTATAAAAAATTGTCATACCTGCTTCCTCTTATGATCAAGCATCGTAGTACGTCTCAGTGTGTGGAGGTATTTTTTGAATCAATGTTTTTTTATTTTTTCTAGATGATTCCTAAATAAAATTAGATAATGAAAAAGATATTATTAATGAAAAACATGAAATTTATTATTTAAATACCTCAAATGTAATTAATACCTTAAACTGGGTAGTCATCCAATAAGTAATCATCTGAAGATACTGCTCTATAGGAAAATCATCCACCAATGGTACCGCCTCTAAATCCGTGCCAACTCTAGCACACCATCCAATATACAACTCATGCTTGTAGGCTCTCCAAATATTTCCTAAATACTTTAGATGTTCTGGTCGTGCACCCTCACCATCAGGAAAATTAAATCGAAGCTGACATCAAAATATTAATTCATATAAATAAAAAAATAATTAATGGCATTAAATACAACATATTTTTTTTACCCATATCTCTACCCAAGATCTATCCTTGACCTCATGTGGAAAATTTCTCCATGATAGCGGGCTGATGAGAATGATGTCGGAGTATTTGGAAAGCGTCTCCAAAAAACTCCGACATTGCTGCCTGGTTTTCTCAACCATTTGGTTGTCTTCATTGTAATCCACCATAACCTGTGTGTGGCGGTTCCACACCGCATGCATATGTGTACACCCCCGCCCCTGCCTCGTGTCAGTAGATGTATCTGTCATGAAATAAAAACAAATATTTTATCAAAACATGTTATAATGAAAATAAATATTGCTATAAAAATTTGTTAGGGTTCTATAAATATACCTGTTCCAGTCTGATCACTGAGCGCTGCTAGATCCACCTAAACTGATGGAACACCCTGTGGTGGAACAGGAGTCAAAGACGATGGAATATAGAAGCTTGAAGAGGTAGAAGTAGAAGGAAAAAAGATGGGACAACTGTATGATCAGATTATGACCGGGGAGTGGGAATTATCATGGGATATGAAAAAGATGGGCCAGAAGATGCAAAAGGTGGCGAAAACATGGGAGGCCTAAATATCCCGTGTGTCCCTAATGACACACCAGGATCAAAATGTGGGAAGGATGACATGTCAGTGAGAGGGGCAGGGTCTAGTCAGGTACGCGAAGATGCTCGTCCACCACTGGTACAAACCCTCCTCGTACCACCGGCCTGAGTACTAGGACCAGTACTAGACTCCTCGTCGAATAACTGTTGACGTACAGGTGGATCCTAAAAAAATGTTTACAAAAAAATTAATCACATGACATTATATATTCTTTAAATATATATATTTGAAATAAAGTACTCACTGGAGGCACTAATGGTGGAATTCCCAACTCCGCTATTCGACGATTGTTCTCCATCATTTTTTTCCTTCATCTCTCTTCAATTGGATGCATTTCATGCTTTTGAAAACAAATATGTAATTAATTAGAAAAATGAAACTAATGTGTAACCCAAAAAACTAAATATATGAGGGAATAGGGGGAATCATTGGTAATTTAGCTATCAATTGTTTTAAAAGAGCTTGAATGGATTTAATAAATCATACAAGTTGTAATGTTCACCAAGTTAGAAATATTGTTCGACTAGGTTTGAATACAGTTCAATTCCAAATTAGGAAATGCAATTCAAATAAAACTGAAATCAATAAACATTGAAAATTCACATAACAGTCAAGTCAGCTAAAACATATTTTTGATTAATACTAAATCAATTTGAATATTACCAACCTTAACAACCCAACTTGAGGTAAACCAAAAGAATTGAGAACATGGATGAATGATTCTATATATTTTCAACCACTACTTTAGGTTCACAATCAACTCAGACAATTGAGCTATTGGAGTCATTAAAAGAAATAAATGGATTGGTTCCAATGGAACTAGGGATAGTGTCAACTCCATCATCACCATCATCAAAAATATGTGTTGGAATTACTTCAACTATGACACCAAATTCAGGCCGAAGTTGGTATTTGACATAAAAAAATTGTTTATCCATTGATGCCAACACATATGGTTCTTCGGTAGCAAGAGTACGAGTCATATTAATTACTCAAAATCCACAATCATCAATAAATGTGAACTGTCTCGTCATTGAATCAAACCAATGAAATTTCATCATTGTGACTCGTCCATGAGAGTAATAATCCAATATTATTATTTTCTTAATGACTCCATAATAACCCACATTTTCAAATCGTAGTCTATTATCTGATGCAGTAGCATAAAAATCTATTGTGGTAGTAACCATAACACCATCATGTTGTGTTTTCATGTTCTTTGCTCATTCAGGGACAATAAATTTGTACCCATTGATAACAATTGATTTACAGTCACGAACCACAGTATTAGGACTAAAAGACAAAGCTCTTATTTCCTCAGAGACAGAGTCAGCAGACAAACTCAATACCTAAAATATAAATGACTATTAAACATAATTAAATATTGGTATAATTATTTTAAATAGTAATATTTTTACCTTCAATTTTAACAAAGCAGAAAACTATTTACTATGCAAAGTCTGTCTCCTTCTCAAAGATAAAGAACGATGCTTCCTATTTATCATTGTTTTATGTTCCCTGTAGATAAAAAATATGAATAGTTTAACAGATATATATGTAAGATATACATATTTAATTTAGTTACCTGATATAGTCATCGAACAAATCATAGTTGAACAAAACTGTGTGATGTGCCATCTCCCACTCTTCATGGCTTAATGTCTTCAATGTATATGATCCAAGAATGCCTCCTGTTTGAGGAAGTGATGGAAAACTGGGTTCAATTTTCTCATACTGTTGTTCTTCATTTCTCATTGGTTTGTTCATTCTTGTAGTAAGATCAGACAAATACATTGAGCAAAAATCCATACATTCTTGAGCCAAATAATCGTTCATGATAGAACCTTCGGGATGATTCCTGTTTCGGACATAAGAATTTAATGTGTACATATTTATTTCATTTGATACATCCAATGAAAAAAAACTTGTCCTCTGAGAAGTATTTCAGTGGGAATATGGACAGTCAGATGCAGCATGCATGTGAAAAATTATGGAGGAAATATTTTCTCCAAATCACACAAAATTAATGGGGCGTCTGTCAACATTTTTTGCAGGAAAGACCTGGACAACTTCTTAGCACAAAGATCTCTAAAAAAATGGAACAAACGAATAATAGTCACCCTTACATTATTGGAAAAAAGATGAAGAATTGCTATTAGAATCAAATCATATAGTAGAATGTGATAATCATGAGTCTTCAAAGATTTTAGCTTCAACTCTCTTATGTTGACCCATTTAGATATGTTGCTTGAATAGAAATCAGGAACTCTAATAGTCTCTAATACTTCTAGAAATTGTTTTTTCCCGTAGGTGTCATCACATAAGAAGCACATGGAAGTTTCCATTTATTTTCACTGATACACACAGGATGCAATTCTGGTCTGATGCCCCAATCCACCAAGTCACGTTGAGATCATAAATCATCTTTTGTATTCCCCTTGACATTTAGAAGAACCAAAAGCAACATTTCACATATATTCTTTTCAATATGCATTACGTATAAGAAATGACATAAAAAATTGGTTGACCAATAAGGCAAATAAGAAAAGATACTCCTCTTCCTCTAATTGTAACAGGTTTCAGTGGAAACATTTTTTCTCTTTCCAGATTTCATTTGACCCTTCCCGAATGAAAAACTGAAATATTTCAATTCATTAAGCACATCAGTTCTAGACATACGCTGAGGTGGATCATCGGTCTCTATGGTATTATCAAATCTTCGACGATTCATTCTATATGGATGATCATTTGGCAAGAATCGTCGATGTCCCATGAAAATGAAACTACAACAATGTTCCAGTCTTCTGGATTGTGTATTCTTCATACAAACTGGGCATGACGGTTTTCCCTTCGTGCTCCATCCAGACATCATTGCATAATCTAGAAAATCATTGATCATCCTCATAAGCGCAACACGCATCTAAAATATGTCTTTTGAACATGCATCGTATGTGCGCACACCCACATCCCAATGAAGTTTTAACTCTTTTATTAAAGGTTGCATGTATACATCAATATCAATGCTGGGATTAGAAGGAAAAGATATGATTATACTCATGAAAGTGAAAGGTTTTTTCATACACAACCATGGGGGAAGATTATAAATGTGTATAAAAACTGGCCATGTGCTGTGTGAAGTAAGCATATGCCCAAACAGATTAAAACCATCGCATGAAAGACCCAGCCTCACATTACACACGTCAGCTGAAAAATCAGGATGTAGAGCATCAAATATCTGCCATGCAAATCCATCTACAGGATAAACCAACTCATCATTTGTCTTCTTTCTCTCGGTATCATGACATCTCATTTTTATTGATATTTGATCAGACATAAAAAGATTCTGGAGTCTGGGGATCAATGGAAAGTGCCACATTACTTTCTGTGGAATGCAGGATGGTGTTCCATTAAATTTTGACTTTCAGCGGGATGTGCCACATTTTATTCAATGATTTCGTTCAGTGGTTTCCTCCCAGAATAAACTGCAATCATTCGGGCAAGCATGAATTTTGTTTCTTGAAAATACAAGTTCTTCAACTAAATTCCATGCCATATAGTGGTTTGAGGGAATATCTGCATCATCTGGAAGTAAATCCTTCAAGAGGGTAAGAATGTGATCGATTTCTGTATTAGAAATCCCATACATTGTTTTACCATGAAACAATCAGAGTAAAAATTTCAGCTTTTTCATTTTATCGCATTGTCAATATACTGGAGTCATGGCATCATCATTCAATTTTTTCACCCTATCAATATCATCATTTTCACTAGATGCATCAGCTATCCTCAAATAGAAGTCTTCTTGAGTCGAAATCCTTTCTTTTTCATGATGACGAATAAATAGAAACCGATCATCTAAAAAATTCTCCATTCCAGTCCTTTCATTTCGATCATCACCAATTTGATATTTCATTTTCTCCCCATTGTGATACCACACAAAGTAGTTTGTTTGAAAACCATTTTTGGTTATGTGGTAGCTGACTTCTTCACAGCTCAACCAAGGTCTACCAACACAATTAGAACATGGGCAGTGTATGCGACCAATATCTGAAGCATTGTGAAATAAAAAATCTATAAATCTCTCCAAATTGTTTTGAAAATCACTTGATATCCGATTGGTTTTATACATCCAACTTCTGTCCATTCTATAAAAGGAATTTATATAAGTCATTTTGTCATAAACAATTAAATAGGATTGAACTTTAATAGAAAATACATTTAAGTAAACGATAAAGGAAGAAGTCTCTAGTCGATGTAGTGAACTATTAAAATAATGTAAATAAGAAGTACTCATAAATTAAATTAAAATTTATTTATATTCATTTTCATTAGGTCTATAAGAGGCACATACCTCAGGTCCCATTATGTGTTATAGGCATCCCAAATCATTCACTCATGTTCAATAACTCATTATTGGAACCTCTGTGGCCATACCTTTCATTACCCAATTACTTCCCCAAGTCATGCGCACCCCATGGGTGAATAAATTTTAGGCTTCTACACTAATAGGTTGTTCATGGATTGTAAACACATATAAATAAATTTCTTGAAGATAATATCAAAGTAAACCCAATACCATCCAAAAATACATCAATAAAGTAACCTGATACATGTAAAAGTATCCAAAGTAAAGTACCAAAAGACAAGTTATATAATAGTGACTCAACAAAAACTCTGATCCGAGCTATTAATGTCCAACATGGTCCCCAAAGTCCTCTTAGAAACTTGGAAAAAATTGTATATTTAGGGTGTGAATAACATGTATACTCAGTAAGGAAATAATCAAGGTATCAACTACACATGTGAAAAAAACATACTAATGTGTTATTGAAAAAAATTTAAAACCAACAAGAACCTAAATAGGACAACTAACCAACTCAGCCTCATCAAGGATCACTCACCAAATTGTGAATCCAATATAGTAATATAACATCACGATCAAAATAAAGAAACAAAACCCACTGCTACTTCCCAGCCAATTTCTGCTCTCACTCCTCAATGTTGAATTTCATATGCTCCCATACCTTCCAAATATATCCCATCACATACCAGTTATCTCTGATATGGCTTGGGATGTATCCCCACACACACCACCCTCACAAGGTCTAGCATCCAGTGCTAGCATTAGGTATTATCACATCACATCTCACCTGAAAACACTTAGTTTACCACACATCCATTTCTATTCTATCTCATTTATTTACTATCTTGTTTTTTGTTTTAACAACACAATTTATTCCATATATAACCAGGAAACTAATAAAACCACCACACATCAAATCACCATCTCACAATAACCATCGTCTTCATGTTACATCGTCCAACCATCTCACCAAAACAACCACATATCACAACAAAAATATTGCACATCATAACCACCACACAACCAAAACCACCTCACCACATCATACACTACAACCTCATCACACAACACCTCCACACAACACAAAACAACCACACATCATCACTATCACACAACTTCACATGTCACTTCCATGACCACTAACCATCACATTACAACCCCACATATCACAAAGCCCAACTGGTCACCTCAATTACCATACAACAACCTACAACATACAATGAAACACAACAAAAAACCTCTCATAGAAGCAACATACCCCAACTTCCACAATTTATTCAAGGTCTTTTATTACATTACCCCTTTATTTAGCATGGAAATTATAACACAAATTATATTCCATGGGAAACTAATTAATTAACCAAATATTCATTCATTTTCCTATTTTTCAGGGTGAAATCACACAACAACATTGAAAGGGTCTCAACACATATCCTCTATAGTGAAAAAATAAAAATTAATAAAAACATATAAAAAAATTTCCAAGTAACAATTAATTACAAGATGAAGAAAAGGAATAAAAACACATACTTAGAAAATCTGGAATCCAGGTTGGAATGGAGAAAGTTAGATTAAATAAAAACACAAAAAAATGATATACACATCAAAATAAAAACTTAAAACTAAAATATTAGATGAATAACAATAAAAACAAGGTATCACTTAAATATTTTATGTCTATAAAGAATAAAATACCTGATTTGAGATGATTCAAATAGAGTTTCATTGGTTCGGATGGGGGATGTTGTGAGAGGAGCGGAGCGCTGCAGAGATTTAGGGTTCTGTCGTGAATGAGGGAGAGCAGCGGCCCGACTTTATTTAGGGTAAAGATTTACCAATGGTTTTTAAAAACCGTTGGGAAAGGGGTGTATAAGTCTCCCTTTCCCAACGGCTCTATCGAACTGTTGGAAAAGGGGAAAAGGGGTACCCTTTCCTAACGGTTCTAGTGAACCATTGGGAAAGGGTTTCCTAGACCTTCATTACCAACAGTTTAAGCAAACTGTTGGTAAAGAACCGTGGGTAAAAACCCCATTTCCAGTAGTGGAAAGAGATAAAATAATACAAAAAAGAGATATATATTCTAATAAAATAATCCCAGATGACTGAGAAATGGGAAATCCATCTCTCACCATAACCCATGATGAAAAATCTACTAAAAATTCCAAAGGGTCCATCAATGATGCCCAATATCTCACACGTCTCTCTAAATAAGTATGCATGCAAATCCACACCTTTACACTATGAAAAATAGTTGATGGGACACAATCTCTAGGTAGAGGACCCATACCCTGGTATAATATGATGGTTCCACTATATAGGTTGATAGAGGACCCACTCTCAAGTCTGTTAGCGAGGTACCGCTCAGTAGATAGAGGACCCATGCCCTGACTCCGTAGGAGGGTACCACTTAGTAGATATATGAACAATTCCCTGGATCTACAGGAGGGTTCCAATTAGTAGATAGAGGACCTATACCCAAACTACATAGAAGGGTTCCACTCAGTAGATATAAGTCCCATGACCTGCCTTCAAAGGCGGGTGACACTTATAATATAGAGGAAATATTCCCTAACTTTGTAGGAGGGCGACACTAAGTAGATAGAGGACCCATTCCCAGACTCCTATGGAGGGTTCCACTTAGTATATAGATAGAGTACCCACGTCCTTGTTTTTGAGGGGGTGTCACTCTCTAATGATCCTGCCTGATTACTACCATCATCGAGTGACACCTAAAGAATCATCATTCTAGAAACATCTCACATCATATTTCAAAATTCACTATGAATTCCACCATCACAATCTACATGGAAAAAATTTAGGATTGGCTACTCACAGGACAAAATCCAAGTCCAAACAAAGGAGAGACATGAGGTAGAAGTTTCCTAAAAAAGTAGATACACCTCATGTAAGGGGAAAAAAGGATGTGTGAACCCACTCCACTACCTGGCCATATCCTCACCAGTACATAGATTATTGGCCATGCAACACTATATGGAATGTAATGGTACTACGTTCCATGTATCAGCCACTTGATCCATGCCCATGTTCTCCTGGATGTGCCTATATACACTATCCATGTTCCAGTACATAGAGTGTCTCATATTTGTGTCTATATCCATGTACTCTTAGAGTACATGGTGGGTATCCAGCATTGGGTCACACGAAATGTGGGGTCCCACATAAAATGTGATACTTATGATCTCCCAAAAACCCAAGTAGTAGATATTTATGAAGAACATGTTGTGTGTTCTTTTTAACTACTCGATGTGCAGTTGTGATTTTTACAGAAACACTGGATCTCCACAAATTTCTATAGATCTAGTTCCTCCACCTTGAATCTTGCCTTTTGTCTTCCTATTACTAAGGTTATTCAGCTTCATCCAATGATTCCAACCCTTTGGTGGCTGTAAATCGAATCTCGATCCTTCTGTACAAAGCCCATACTCACAACCCATCACTCATGAAGACTCCCCAACCTCACCATATTACTGTTCCATGTTGGAATGTCCTGAATCCTACAAAAAAAATCACCAATACATCCTCAAATTGTTAAACCATCCATCAAACTCAAATACTTTGTGAATTTAAGGCTTCAATCATTCATGAACCTTCCCAAAAAATTACAACCATGGTCCCATAGACCAATGGTGAAGAACAAGGTGAACAATAGAGGGAAAAAAGGTTCAACAATCATTGTAAAATAATTCTTTCCTAATGAATATAGGTTAGGGATAACTAGGGTGAGAAACATGGCATGATAAGAATAATTAATTGATTAACATTTTAAATCCAATATAATGGATCATGAAAAGTATTGATGTAAACATAGATCAAGGAGTGAAGTTTTGATAATTCTCAATATTTTAATTATAAGGGATAAAACCAAAAATAATGAGTCCCACATCGATTCAGATCAATTTTTGGTGAATAATTCTTTTTCCAATGATGGGGAAGATCAATTGAATTCAATGCACTTTAATTCAAATGGATCCAGAGTTTGATCATCATCCGATCATGATTTTCTAATTAAGAGTAGTGTAATACTCTTATAAATAGTCTGAGAGTTATGTAGCTAACCATGGAGATTCACTATAACAACATATAAATAGAGGGAATTTGTTTTAGGTCATTTAATGAAATAAATAAATAAATAAATAAATAAATAAATAAATAAATAAATAAATAAATAAATAGATAAATAGATAAATAAATTAAATCACTAAACATATCCACAAATGGACGTTTTATTTGAACGTCTGGAACCAATTAACTTTAAATCATGCATACGGTAAATCCCATGCTCCAGATTAAACCATGGTCTCAGTTTTTTAATTTGAGACTCTTTTTAGGAGACATAACATGATTTATGGAAAACTTAATGTGAATGTTAAAAAATCTATTTAATGTTTTTTTAAAATTAATTCTGAGCACACCAGGCCTCAGAATCATGTTCTGTATTAGCTTATGGATCAAAAAATATTATTTGATTTATTTAAAAGTCTTACAAGGAAAAAATAGAGTCTCTAAATTATTATCTCTTTCAATATTTTCATCATAAAAAAGAAAAAACTGAGAAAAAAGGTGGGGACACTGAGCCCTCATCCATCTCTCCCACTCTTAAGGGATCTCCTGCATGCTCCTATGCTGCCACAACACACTAACCAAGGGAATAGTCCATCCTCACATGATCCTCTCCTTCTGATCCTCTATCTCTACTAAGTGCTCTGTGAAGGTGGCTCTAACCTTGATGTCTAGATTTCCCCAATCAATAACATGAGTGGGGCCATGCATGTATCTTCTCAGTGGTGATACTAGGAAGAAGTCATGCACCTGGTTCAACTATGGGGGTAAGGAGAGGTAGTAGGAAACCACACAAACCCTCTGAAAGATCTCAAATAGCCTGATGAACCTTGGGGTAGCCTGCATCCATGGACAAATCTATGTAATCGTCATTTTGGGGAGATCCTAAAAAAAATATGGCCTCCCTGCTAAAACTCCAAGGTCCGACAATGTAAATACTCATAAGATTTATTCCTACTCTGAGCTATCCTCATTCTCTCATAGATCACCAAGACATTCTTCATCATCGCATGAACTATCTCTGGCCCAACAAGAGATTCCTCACTGATCTCAATCTAGTATAAGGGTGACCTACATGGTCTCCCATACAGGTCCATGAATGATTCCATACTGATAGTAGAGTGATAACTATTATTATAAGAAAACCCCACTAAGATTAATTGATCCTCCTAGCTCTAGCCGAAGTCTAACACACAATCCCTTAGCATATACTTCAGCACCTAAATAGTGTATTTTGTCTAGAGATCTGTCTAGGGGTGAAAGGTTATACTCATCCTCATATGGGTTCTAAATTCCTCCCTAAGGCCACTCCACAAAAATTATTGAACCACACATCATGATCAGAGATAATTTTCAAGGGAACCCCATGAAAGCGTATGATCTCCTACACATAAAACTGACCCAAAATCTCCACAAAACTCTACTCCTTAATATCAAGGAAGTGCTCCACCTTTGTAAGTTGTTCAACTATCACCCATATGGAATTGTGGACTCTAACTTTATGTAGATTCCCTATCATGAAGTCCATGGATATTCCATTCCATTCTCACTCTGGGATCTCTAGAGGCCGCAAAAAACCAAACAGAACCTGGTTCTCAAACATCACTATCAGACATGTGAGGCACTGAGAGATGAACTCACCCATGCTCCACCTCATTCCAGACCAACAAAACTACAACTGAAGGTCTATGTACATATTTTACACACTGGGATATAAAAATAAATGAGAGTTATGAAAATACCACATCACCTCCTCCTGTATCATGACTGAGACCACCGTTCATCCCTGTAACATGATGATATGATTCCCTTTTTAGAAACATCCATATGGTGGATATCATAAGGATATATAGTCACATAGGATCTCATAGTTGATTTATATTAATTTATCTTCCTCAAACACTAGATAAGTAGAAGATCCAAAACCATTGAATGAAGAAAAGTTGCACCCTCCTCCTCTACCAGGGTCAACTGCATGGAAGCCAACTACTCAAATGCCTTATCCACCTAGTGAGCATAGGATTTTCTGATAAGGGAATATTCTAAAAAATTTACCTTACCATTATTATATACTATCTCAAAGTCATAGTTGCAACACCCCAATATTTCATAGTACGTTATTTCTTCAAAGTAATGCAATAACTTGCACTACACGCAACACTGAGTTCAATCGCACCACGACTTACCAAACTAGCCGTTAAAAAGTGGTTATGAATATTTTTAACTGAATTTTAAACTTTATATAATCCTTATAAATTTATAATCCATATTATGATTTTCTTAGACATAATGTAAGAACAAATTAATTTTTTTCAGATAAAAGAATTATTTTTCAAAAAATGAAATTTTACCGCCTTTTAATGGCGAACCCTTTTTAAATCCAATATTTCAAACTTTTATATATTCAGTTTGACAAAATAAACTTCTTCTTTAGAATCAGGACATAATAATTTAGTTTCAATAAATTTTTGGTGTTTTTATGATAACTTTCATATTTGGGTGAATAGAGAAAAATACTATATTTTAACTGAAAACAATTTTTTTAATCAAAATACTTTATAGTGTTGAATTATAAATTTTAATGGTTTGGAAGTATAATTAGATTATATTTTTACCATTTCATCCAATGATGGTCATTGTAATTAATTTCACTTTGAAATTGGACATAAACAAGTGTCAATCTTTTGATAGTTATTATTTCTTAAAAATACGCTTTTTGGTTTTGACAATGGGAATTAATTTTAAATTAATTAATGAAACTTATATGTTTTGAAATTGGTAAAATAGAATTAATTTTTGAATTTGGAATATCAAAATTAGCATAGGGTTATTTTCTGGCATTTTTCTGAAAACTTCTAATTTTTGATGAATAGTGAAAAAAACTGAGTTATAGTTTAAAACCGAATATTTATTTAAATAATTATTTATTTTATTTAAATTTATTTTAGGTTAAAATAGATACATAATACCTATATAAGTTCAATGTAATTAATTGGAGTCAGTTTATAATAATTTTAGATATATAAAAATTTTATTGAATTTTTTACCGTCTTTTACCCACCTCCTAGGAGCATTTGAAAATTTATATAAAACTTAATTTTACCACTTATGTGAGTTGAATTTCAAAAATCTGAGAGACATGGTTGATATCAGTAAGTAAAATGTGGTTCAATAAGATGAAAATATTTTTTGGTGAATAGTAACTTTTTACTTTTATTTACCACGATTAAAAGTAAATAGGCCAATAAAGGGTAAAAATAATAATATTATTACCATAAAACATGTCCTAATTCTATTGGATAAGTGTACTTAGACCAAAAAAAACCTTAGGAACAAAATATGATCCTTTAGGTCCACTTGGATTAGATTAGGACATTTATTATTATTTAATTCAAAGAAGAGTTAAAAGTGTTAAATTCAAAGTTTAATAACTAAACCATTTTTAATATAGGGTTACACATAATATAAATTCGACTATAAATATTCATTAGAAATCTAAAAATATTTCCTACATAATGGTATTTTATTTATATTTTTTATAAATTAAATAACTTAATATATTTATGAAACAATGATGATGCCGTAATTACCTAATTAATGAAATATTAAAATAATTGATATTATAAATATCGAAATAAATGTAATTTGAGACTTTTTATGAATTAAAATAATTTTATAGGTTAATATGATATTTTAGGGTTGGTTATATGATTTTTTTTGAAGTAATAATGTAGTTATAAATTTAGAGAAAACAAAATACCAAATAGTGTCAAAATTGACATAAATAAGTTTTTAAAACAAATATTATATTATTAATTGATATTTTATTCATAAAAATATAAGGTTCGAACAAAAAACTTATATAATGATTGGTGTATCATTAATGAACCACTTGGGGTTCTCTTGGAAGTATATAGTAAGTTTATTAACCATATAATATAATAATACAAAGAGACATGGTAGATGTCAAACTATTTAACTAAGAGTTAAATCTAAAAGATAAAGTTAATATAGTGACCCAAACCTGTCTAAAACATATTGGTTGAGTGGTTTTTGACCCATAACCACCTTATCCTTTAAATAATTTATTTTTAATCCATTATAAACTGAAAATTATTTTATTATAAAATAATATATCTAGCTTTTTCTAAGGTGCCCCTTACCCCTCTTATAAAAGGGCACTCCCCCTTATCTCTAATTCACACCTTCAAATCCATTTGGCTCGGCCAAACCCTGCCCAAATATCATCTCAACTATCCTAAATTTATCCTAGTGGCATTTATTTAGTCATAAATCCAACCTAAGGATCCATTTTGATCAAATCAAAAAGAAGAACCCGAAGAAGAGGTAAATATTTCATCACCTCTTTCAAGTTCCTTTCTTCTTCAACTTCCTCTTTATTTGTTGTTTCCATTATAAAATAATAACTCCAGTATATTATATATACTGTGATTTTATTATAAATATGGTATAACCATATTCATTATTCTCTCCATCCTTTGAATGACATGTCACCATACGTGCGTACGCACAGATTATCATCTCCAAGTCATGGTGTAATTGTTATTCAATACATTATTATTTGTATGGGTATAATAATGATCTATAATTTATATAAATAATAAATATAACATGATAATGATTCTGTATATATGATATACCATCAAATTATAATTTATTTTAATATCAAAATAATGATATTGTTCCTCGTGCGTACGTATGGATTACCATCTCTACGAACGCGATGAGATTTATTCTCCATCGTATCCATTCAAGACTAATTTTCATTAGATTATTAAAAATAATGTTTAAATAATTAATATCATTTTGAATATGAATAAGATACATCCTATACATAACAAAAATTACTTACGTAACAAATCATATAAAGGAAAACGAATCAGTTAACACCCGAAACGATGATAATACTAAGATATTATTAATAAAGAAATGTTAAAAGATCATATATGATATCATATTAATGCATATGATTCTTTTATAATTTAATAAAAATTATTTCACAATTATACAGTAGGTTAACCTACCCTCGACCAAGGAAAAGTACAAGGTAAGGGGTTTCTTATCTCACTTTTAATTCCGTGAGATTTCCATTGTTCCCCACTTATTTATTGCTTGTGGTGTATTTTTTACTTACATTTGATATATATTATCATGATTATCATTATATTCATGGTATTTTGTGTTTAATTTGGTGGTTATTAACTTTTTTTCATACGACTCGATTGATTACAAAGAATTAAGGGGTTTTCCTCTCACTCCTTATTCCCATGAGATTCATGATATATTGCCACTATTTCCTTTTGTGTGGTGTATGTACTGCACATAATTGTATTATTTGTGTAATACAATTTAATTTATGTGTATTTACATCTTCATTGTATAGTACTTATTTCATGGGGTTTATGTTTTATAAGTTACCAAATTAGTAAGGGTTAATTTCACATTCTCTTCATTATCTGAGGTTGTTTATACGTAATTATGTACTGAGATCTCTTTATCATCCACATCCATGTTTCTTAAAATGTATTTCAAAACATTTTTACTATTTACTAGACAATGGTTTAAAGTAATTTATACCCTTATTTGACCTTATATGTTTTTGAAAGGAATCTTTCTATCATTTTCCAAACAATGTACTTTATGACCTTTTCAAAAAAATTAAGGTAAAAATGTTTTTTTGACTTATACGGCGGGTGCAGCTATTTTCCACTATTATAACATCATCAAATCTTCCCTTAAAATCTTATAAGAATATTTCCAAAATAAATATTTTCTTTTATAATTATATGAATTTTAAATTATTTAAAAATAGAAATAGATATTTCTCTAAAAAAGGTTTTGATTTCATCTATGTCAACATCCTTTGATAAATTTTACTCTTGTTTGAAGTTGATTTATTATAATACAAATATACCATATTGTATTTAAGGTTTGGTGATATGTTTGACTGTGGATGAGTTATTTTTATGCCATTCATGGTTTATGGTTAAAATATTGACATTTAATATGCTAGTTTTAATATGAATGTTTATGTTATATTTCAACCTTTTCTTAAGATGAATTTATTAGACTAGTATGTTCCGGGTTGGGGACCGGTAAAGGTAAGCCCTCCGGGTTGGGGTCCGGTTATAGAAGACTCTCCGATTTGGAGTCCAGTTACAGAGGATCTCCAGGTTGGAGTCCGGTTACAAAGGATCTCTGGGATGGATTCCGGTTACAGAGGCTCTCTCAGTTGGGGTCCAGTTATAGTTATCCCCTAGGTCTTGGCACGAGGCCTTGACATAGAAATTAATGTCTGGAATTATGAATTCTATCATTATGAAAGTGTCTATTGATATTTCATGTGATTATTAGACTAGTAGAATATCCAAGTGAGTAAGTAAATGAAATTATTTTGATTTTATCTTTTCCATATTATACTGAAGTTCAAGTTTAAAAGGTTTTTGTTTTAGTCTTATAAACTGCCATAAATGTTTATGCTTATTTATGAAAGTTTCCGCTATATTTTTATACTTACTGAGCATCTGATATCACCCCTTTCTATGTTTTGTTTTTCCCAGGATGCGAAGAAGTATATTATGACTGACCTAAAGGGATAGTCTATGGGATCTCAGTGTTGTCTATGGAAAAAATGTTGTTTTAGTTTTCCATTTTATGATGTAATGTAAACCTATGAATGTATCTTGTACTTCGAAGGCTACTAAACTAATTGGTCTTTATATACTTAATCTTTTGTGATCATGATAATGATACGTAATAATGAACTGACTATGGGCTTCTGGGGTCGGGGTGTTACAGTGGGTATTAGAGGAAGTTTAGTACAAACCATAGAAGCTAGATTTAGATAAACTCTGATTAGAGCACATAACCCTAAAATATACTTTGATGATTAGTATAGAAGAACTTCCTAGAATTTTGGTATTGTAGAGATTTTGTGAGTTTTCTAAGAAATACATCCCAGTCTGGATACGAGCAGGTAGAGGTGGCTCTAGAACAGATGTACCTTGGGGTAAAACCCGAAAACATCGCTTTGAGTTAGACTCGAACGGGAACTGGTGCACGACAATGGGCCTTGATGCACTCTTGGTTACGACACTCCCAAGGGACATGATTAGGATAATTCTCATTTTCTTTACAAATTATTATGAAGGATTTTCGAGTATATACATCCTCAAAGAAAATATTTTTATGATTATAGATTATATGCATAAACTGTTCAATTTATGTTAGGTATTTTACAAGTTTGGAATTATTCATTGCAATTCATAAACTAACCTAGTGTATGCCATTGTATAGAAATGGCGCCCAGTATAAGGAATGTGAACTCCAACAATACATATGATCTAAAGAGTAAGAAGGACCATATCCTTCATGGTATTAAGCCAAAATTTAGAAGGGAAATAGTCTCCCATGTATTCTCAATATATGAAGAAATAGTGTCATGTGTTAATAAGATAAGTAAAGAATTCTCTGAGTCCTATGGCTTTGAAGGGAAGTAAGAGAAGAAAAGGATGGAAGAGAGAAAGATGGATAAAGGGAAGAGGGAAAAGAAAGATTTTCCCATATGTGATAACTGTGGAAAGAATCACCTTGGTAAAATCTTGAAGGGAACAAGAGTTTGTTATAAGTGTAGAGAAAAAGGACACCAAGTATGTGATTTCAAGGGTAAGAAAAAAGTTTCAAATGTACAATGCTTCATCTGCAAGGATTTGGGACACTACAGGAATCAATGTCCAAATAATCAGAGTATACCAAAAATGCTACTATTGGATAATAATAAAGTTATGATACTACCAAAGATGAAGAGGAATGATTATATTTCTTACATTTTTGTTAAAGTATTGTGTCATTTGAGTATTGTATTAATGATGCACATGTCATAAGAATTACAGAGTATATAAGGATTGTACTGTAGTACTATTTCATTAAGGACATGAGATTGTGTGGAACCAAGAAAAGTTTCTCAATAGAAGGTTAAATTTTTGGAAAATATATGATTGAGAGAAAGATAAAACAAAATATGGTTCTGATACCGAGGTAGTGATTTCGGAATAATACATGATTGATTTGGATAAATTATATTGGATATTCTTGACTACCTTGAAACTGATTAATGATTTTTATATTCCATAATTGTTGGAGTTTACAACATTTTTGGATATGAGGAGTATATCCAGTATTCTATAAGGAATAAGAGAGCATGATTGTAATCAATAAGGTTTTATGGTAATTCTGGATGTTGCAATGTTTTAAAAGAATACATGATGAAGGTGTTCACTTGTTATTACATGGCAAAAAGGATCTTCATTGTGTTTTCATTCCTTATAAATTTTGGACTGTGAGTTTGGATAGAAGTATTTTGGATAATTCTAGTTTGATATTATTTTTGGATTGCCATAAAAGGAAAACTCGGAGGTCAGATGACAACCCGTCGCGTCTGACAAGGCCATGAGACTTGAACCTGCAACCGAAGGGTGACAAGGGTGTATCACCTACCACTGGCTCACGTGATGTCCTAGATTGAATAATGCAGTTTTTTTAAAAGGTCTGGTAGATGAATTATAAATTCATTTTTTGGAACCCTATATGAATAGGAATAAATAGAATATTTTTTTAAGTTCAATTATCTTTTAGAGTGAAAGATGAGTTTGTGGTAGAAATTAGTTAAAGGTTGAAACTCTACTTGTAAAGTATATTTTTTTCATCTCTTATCTTTGAAGAAATTAATTCTTAAACTTTAGGTAAGGGATCTTAAAACAAAAAATATGTTATCCTAATACCTTATGTTTTTTAGCCGATGATATTTTAAATCATCATAGATTGATGGATTTGAGGCCCTTAACTCTACAATTGTTTGTGACTGATGACCTCAATAACTCCCTATAAATATTTACATTTTCCTCCAATTATGTGTCTCTAATTTCCACCACTGTTCTCCTAATCGAGATCATAATTTAGTGGTGACTTTTTTATTTCTCCTTTTCTCTTATTAAGACTAAATTTTATTAACCCAATTTCCGATATGGGTTTTCCCACAAAGGTATTTTCAATTTTCACCCATTTATTTTCGAAGAACAATTTTAAATTACGAGGATGAAATTTATTGAAGTAGGGAAGAATGTAACACCCCAAGATTTCATAGTACGTTATTTCTTCAAATTAATGCAATAACTTGCACTACACACAACATTGAGTTGAAGCACACCACAACTTACCAAACTAGCCATTCAAAAGCGGTTATGAATAGTATTAACTGAATTTTCAACTTTATATAATCCTTATAATTTTAGAATCCATATTATAAGTTTCTTAGACATAATGTAAAAACAAATTCATTTTTTTCAGATAAAAGAATTATTTTTCAAAAAATGCAATTTTACCGCCTTTTAATGGCGAACCCTTTTTAAATATAATATTTGAAACTTTTATATATTCTATTTGACAAAATAAACTTATTCTTTTGAATCGGGACATAAGAATTTAGTTTCAATAAATTTTTGGTGTTTTTCTGATAACTTTCATATTTGGGTGAATAGTGAAAAATACTATATTTTAACTGAAAACAACTTTTTTAATCAAAATAATTTATAGGGTTTAATTACAAATTTTAATGGTTTGTAAGTATAATTAGATTATTGTTTTATCATTTAATCCAATAATGGTCATTGTAAGTAATTTTACTTTAAAATTAGACATAAACAAGTGTCAATCTTTTGATAGTTATTATTTCTTAAAAATACACTTTTTAGTTTTGACAACGGGAATTATTTTTAAATTAATTAATGAAACTTATATGTTTCGAAATTGGTAAAATAGAATTCATTTTTGAATTCGGAATATCAAAATTTACTTAGGGTGAATTTTTGGTATTTTTTTGAAAACTTTCAATTTTTGATGAATAGTGAAAAACACTGAGTTATAGTTTAAAGCCGAATTTTAATTTAAATAATTATTTATTTTATTTAAATTTATTTTAGGTCAAAATAGATACATAATACCTATATAATTTCAATGTAATTCATTGGAGTCAGTTTATAATAATTTTAGATATATAAAAATTTTATTGAATTTTTTACCGTCTTTTACCCACCTTCTAGAGGCATTTGAAAATTTACATAAAACTTAATTTTACTTCTTCTGTGAGTTTAATTTCAAAAATCCGAGAGACAAGGTTGATATAAGTAAGTAAAATGTGGTTCACTAAGATTAAAATAATTTTTGGTGAATAGTAACTTTTTACTCTTATTTACCACAGTTAAAAGTAAATAGGGTAATGATGGGTAAAAATGATATTATTATTACCCTAACACATGTACTAATTCTATTGGATAAGTGTAATTTGACCAAAAACAACCTTAGGAATAAAATATTATCCTTTAGGTCCACTTGGATTAGATTAGGACATTTATTATTATTTAATTCAAAGAAGAGTTAAAAGTGTTAAATTCAAAGTTTAATAACTAAAACATTTTTAATATAGGGCTACACATAAGATAAATTAGAATATAAATTTTCATTAGAAAGATAAAAATATTTCCTAAATAATGGTATTTTATTTATATTTTTTAGACATTAAATAATTTAATTTATTAACGACACAATGATGATACAATAATTACCTAATTAATGAAATATTAAAATAATTGATATTATAAATATCCAAATAAATGAAATTTGAGACTTTTTATGAATTAAACTAATTTTATAGGTTAATATGACATGTTAGGGTTGGTTATATGGATTTTTTTCGAAGTAATAATGCTGTTATGAATTTAGGAAAAACAAAATACCAAATAGTGTCAAAATTGACATGAAAGTGTTTTTAAAAAAAATATTATATATTATTAATTGATATTATATTCCTAAAAATATAATGTTCGGTAAAAAGACTTATATAATGATAGGTTTATCATTAATGAACCAATTGGTGTTCTCTTGGAAGTATATAGTAAAGTTATTAACCATATAATATAATAATACAAAGGGACATGGTAAATATCAAACTATTTAACTAAGAGTTAAATCTAAAAGATAAAGTTCATATAGTGACCCAAACATATCTAAAACCTATTGGTTGAGTGGTTTTAGACCCATCCCCACCTTATACTTTAAATAATTCATTTTTTAGCTATTATAAACTGAAAATTATTTTATTATAAAATAATATTTCTAGCTTTTCCTAAGGTGCCCCTCACCCCTCTTATAAAAGGACACTCCCCCTTCTCTCTAATTAACACATTCAAATCCATTTTTATTGGAAAAAACTTGCCCAAATACCCTCTAAATTTTCCTCCATTCATCCTAGAGTTCCTCATTTAGTCAGAAATCCAACCTAAGGATCCCTTTTGATCAAGTCAACAGGAAGAACCTGAAGAACAGGTAAATATTTCATCACCTCTTTCAAGTTATTTTCTTCTTCCACTTCCTATTTATTTGTTGTTTCCATTCTAAAATAATAACTCCAGTATATTATATATAATTTGATGTTATTACAAATATGGTACAACCATATTCAATATTCTATCCATCCTTTGAATGACATGTCACCATACGTGCATACGCACGACTTACCATCTCCACGTCGTGGTGTAATTGTAATTCAATACATTATTATTTGTATGTGTATAATAATGATGTTTAATTGATGTAAATAATAAATATAGCATGATAATTATTCTGTATATATGATATTCTATCAAATTATATATTATTTTAATATCAAAAGAATGATATCGTCACTCGTGCGTACATACAGATTACCGTCTCCACGAACGTGATGAGATTCATTCCACATCGTATCCATTCAAGACTAATTTTCATTAGATGATTAAAAATAATTTTTAAATACTTGATAAAATTATGAATATGAATAAGAGACATCCTATCCATAAAAAACATTACTTACGTAACAAATCATATAAAGGAAAACAAATCAGTTAACACCTGAAACGACGATAATACTAAGATATTATTAACAAAGAAATGCTAAAATATCATATATAATATCATATTAATGTATATTATTCTTGTATAATTTAATAAAAATTATTTAACCAATATACATGAGGTTAACCTACCCTCAACCAAGGAAAAGAACAAGGTAACAGGTTTCTTATCTCACTTTTAATTCCGTGAGATTTCCATTGTTCGCCACTTATTTATTGCATGTGGTGTATTGTGTACTTCCATTTGATATATATTATCATGATTCTATTTATATTCATGGTATTATATTATTAATTTGGTGTTTATTAACTTTTTTTATATGACTCGATTGATTACAACGAAGTAAGGGGTTTTCATCTCACTCTTTATTCCCGTGAGATTCATGCTATATTGCCACTATTTCCTGTTGTGTGGTGTATGTACTGCCCATAGTTGTATTCTTTGGGTAATACAATTCAATTTATGTGTATTTAAATCATCATTGTATGGTACTTATTTTATGGGGTGTATGTTTCATAATTTACCAAATTAGTAAGGGTTAATTTCACAATCTCTTCATTATCTAAGGTTGTTTATATGTAATTATCTACTGGGATATCTTTATCATCCACATCCATGCTTCTTAAAATGTATTTCAAAAAATTTGTACTATTTACTCGACAATTGGTTAAATTCATTTTTACCCTTTTTTGACCTTATATGTTTATGAAAGGAATCTTTCTATCATTTTCCAAACAAGGTACTTTATGACCATTTCGAAAAAATTAAGGTAAGAATGTTTTTTTAACTTATACAGAGGGTGCATCTATTTTCTGTTGTTATAACATCATCAAATTATCCCTTAAAATATTATAATAGTATTTCCAAAATAAATATTTTCTTTTATAATTATATTAATTTTAAATGATTTCAAAATAGAAAGATTTATTTCTCTAAAAAAGGTTTTGATTTCATCTATGTCAACATCCTTTGATAAATTTTACACTTGTTTGATGTTGATTTATTATAATACAAATATCCCATATTGTATTTAAGGTTTTGTGATATGTTTGACTGTGGATGAGTTATTTTTATGCCATTCCTGGTTCATGGTTAAATTATTGACATTTCGTATGCTAGTTTTAATACGAATGTTTATCTTATATTTTAACCTTTTATTAAGATGAATTTATTAGACAAGTATGTTTCGGGTTGGGGACTGGTAAAAGTAAGCCCTCTGGGTTAGGGTCCGGTTATAGCAGACTCTCTGGGTTGGAGTCCGGTTACAGAGGCTCTCCGGGTTGGAGTTCGGTTACAGAGGCTCTCCGAGATGGAGTCCTATTATAGAGGCTCTCCGGGTTGGGGTTCGGTTACAGTTATCCCCTAGGTATTGTAATGAGGCCTTGACATAGAAATTAAATTCCGAAATTATGCATTCCATCATTATGAAAGTGGCTATTGATATTGCATGTGATTATTAGACTAGTAGAATATCCATGTGAGTAATTAAAATACTTTATTTTGATTTTAGATTTGCCAAATTATGCTGAAGTTCAAGTTTAATAGGATTTTGTTTTAGTCTTATACATTGCCTTAAATGTTTATGCATATTTATGAAAGTTTCTTCTATATTGTTATCCTTACTGAGTATCTAAGCTCACCCCTTTCTAAGTTTTATTTTTCCCAGGATGCGAAAAAGTATATTATGACTGACCTGCAGGGATAGTCTAGGGGATCTCAGTGTTTTCTATGGAAACAATGTTTTTGTAGTTTTCCATTTTATGATGTAATGTAAACCTTTTGAATGTTTCTAGTAATTCCAAGGCTACTAAACTAATATGTCTTTCGAGACTAAATCTTTTGTGATCATGTCAATGATATGTAATAATGCACTGACTCTGGGCTTCTGGGATCAGGGCGTTACAGTTGGTATTAGAGGAAGTTTAGTACATACCTTGGAAACTAGATTTAGATAAACTCTGATTAGAGAACATAGCCCTAAGATAGAATTTGAGGATTAATATATAAGAACTTCCTAGAATTTTGGTATTGTAGAGATTTTGTGAGTTTTCCAAGCAATACATCCCTGTCTGGATATGAGCAGGTAGAGGTGGCTCTGGCATAGATGTACCTAGGGGTAAAACCCGAAAACACCACTTTGAGCTAGACTCGAATGAGAACTGGTGCACGAAAATGGGCCTTGCTGCACTCTTGGTTACTACAATCCCGGGTGATATGATTAGGATAATTATCATTTTCTTTACAAATCATTATGAATGATTTACGAGTATATACCTCCTCAAAGAAAATATTTTTATGATTATGGATTGTATCCATAAAATATTCAATTTACGTTAGGTATTTTAGAAGATTGGAATTATTCATTGAAATTCATAAACTGACCAAGTGTATGCCATTGTATTGAAATGAAGCCTAGTATAAGGAATGTGAACTCCAGCAATACGTATGATCCAAAGAGTAATAAGGATCATATATTTCATGGTATTAATACAACATTTAGAAGAAAAATAGTCTCCCATGTATTCTCAACATATGAAGAAATAGTATCATGTGTTAATAAGATAAGTAAATAATTATCTGAGTCTTATGTATTTAAAGGGAAGTAAGAGAAGAAAAGGATGGAAGGGAGAAAGATGGATAAAGGGAAGAGGAAAAAGAAGGATTTTCCCATATGTGATAACCGTGGAAAGAATCACCTTGGTAAATGCTAGAAGGGAATGAGAGTTTGTTATAAGTATGGAGAAAAAGGACACCAAGTATGTAATTGAAAGGGTAAGAAAAAAGTTTCAAATATACAATGCTTCATCTGCAAGGAGTTGGGACACTACACGAATCAATGACCAAATCATCAGAGTATACCCCATATGTTGCTATTGGAAAATAGTAAAGTTATGATACTATCGAATATGGAGAGGGATGATTAGATTTCTTACGTTTTTATTAATGTATTGTGTCATTTGAGTATTGTATTAATGATGTATATGTTAAAAGAATTATAGAGTATATAAGGATTGTACTGCAGTACTATTTCATTAAGGACTTGAGATTGTGTGGAACCAAGAAAAGTTTCTCAATAGCAAGTTAAATTTTTAGAAAATATATGATTAAGATAAAGAAAAACCATAATATGGTTCTGATATCGAGGTAGTGATTTTGGAATAATTCATGATTGATTTTGATAAGTTATATTGGATATTCTTGACTACCTTGAAACTGATTAATGATTTGTATATTCCATATTTGTTGGAGTTTACAACATTTTTGGATAGAAGGAGTATATCCAGTATTATATAAGGAATAAAGTAGCATGAATGTAATCAATAAGTTTTTATGGTAATTCATGATGTTGTAGTGTTTTAAAAGAATACATGATTAAGGTGTTCACTTGTTATTACATGGAAAAAAAGATCTTCATTGTGTTTTCCTTTCTTATAAATTTTGGACTGTGAGCTTGGATAGAAGTATTTTGGATAATTCTACTTTGAGATTATTTTTGGATTGCCATAAAAGGACAACCCGAAGGTCGGGTGGCAACCCGTCGCGTCCGGCAAGGCCGTGAGACTTGAACCCACAACCGAAGGGTGACAAGGGTGTATCACCTACCACAGGCTCACGTGATGTACTGGATTGAATAATTCAGTTTTTTTAAAAGGTCTGGTAGATGAGTTATAAATTCCTTTTTTTGGAACCCTATACGAATAAGATAAATAGAATATTTTTTTAAGTTCTATTATCTTTTAGAGTGAAAGATTAGTTTGTGGTAGAAATTAGTTAAAGGATGTAACTCTACTTTTCAAGTATATATTTTTTTCTTCTCTTATTCTATGAAGAAATTAATTCTTAAACTTTAGTTAAGGGGTCTTAAAACAAAAAAATGTGTTATCCTAATACCTTGTGTTTTGTTGAACCGATGATATTTTAAATCATCATAGATTGATGGTTTTGAGGCCCTCAATTCTAAAATTGTTTGTGACTGATGACCTCAATCACTCCCAATAAATATTTACATTGTCCCTCCAATTATGTGTCTCTAATTTCAACCAGTTTTCTCTTAATCAAGATCATAATTTGGTGGTGACTTTTTAATTCCCCGTTTTCTCTTATTAAGAATAAATTTTATTAACCCAATTTCTGATGTGGGTTTTCCCACAAAGGTATTTTCTATTTTCAACCTTTTATCTTCGAAGAACAATTTCAAATTGAGAGGATGCAATTTTTTGAAGGAGGGAATAATGTAACACCCCAAGATTTCATAGTACATTATTTCTTCAAAGTAATGTAATAACTTTCACTACACGCAACACTGAGTTCAAGCACACCACGACTTACCAAATTAGCTGTTCAAAAGCGGTTATGAATAGTATTAACTGAATTTTGAAGTTTTTATAATCCTTATATTTTTAGAATCTATATTATGAGTTTCTTAGACATAATGTAAGAACAAATTCATTTTTTTTCTAATAAAATAATTATTTTTCAAAAAATGCAATTTTACGGCCTTTTATTGGCAAACCCTTTTAAAATACAATATTTGAAACTTTTATATATTCAATTTGACAAAATAAACTTCTTATTTAGAATCGGGACATATGAATTTAGTTTTAATAAATTTTTGGTGTTTTTCTGATAATTTTCATATTTGGGTAAATAGTGAAAAATACTATATTTTAACTGAAAACAACTTTTTTAATCAAAATATTTTATAGTGTTGAATTATACATTTTAATGGTTTGGAAGTATAATTAGATTATATTTTTACCATTTAATCCAATGATGGTCATTGTAAGTAATTTCACTTTGAAATTGGACATAAAGAAATGTCAATATTTTGATAGTTATTATTTCTTAAAAATACGCCTTTTGGTTTTGACAATGAGAATTAATTTTAAATTAATTAATGAAAATTATATGTTTTGAAATTGGTAAAATAGAATTAATTTTTTAATTCATAATATCAAAATCATCTTAGGGTGAATTTTTGGTATTTTTCCGAAAACTTTCAATTTTTGATGAATAGTGAAAAACACTAAGTTATAGTTTAAAACCTAATTTTTATTTAAATAATTATTTATTTTATTTAAATTTATTTTAGGTGAAAATAGATACATAATACCTATATAAGTTTATTCTCGCTCAAATTTACCCAAGAGAAGAAGGTAGGACGATCCTTGTAGTTTAGCTTGGGTTGTCGAATCCTCAGAGACCTAAGAAGTACCCTATAGACACGTACATTCTATGGACTGTTTTTGGATATGAAGTGGCCAATATGGGTTTATTTTATATGGGTTTAAAGTAAATCTAATATACTTAAGTGAATTCAATTTGAAAGAATGAGTTGATCCTAGGTTATTGCTCGGGGTGGATTGGACGTATTTCCTTTTCAATGATTTCAATTTCTTATATTTGAGATGGATTCATTTAAGAAGATAAAACAACATCATAACTTACTTATTTAATGCCTACACACTTAATACTAATCACCTATACACTTGAAGGATCAAAGTTTTTAGCACTTCAAGGTAAAGGTTCGTAATAGCACTTGAAGCGTGTGGCCTTAAATTCAACAAGGACGATGGAGTTTAAAAATCATCAAATAAAAATCTCAATTAAAGAAGTGATTTTACATTAATGAGATGATAAATAACATACAATCCATCCCATTTATACTCCCTTGGATCAACCCATAAGTGGGTTATCCCTCCATTGATCCCATGGTTTCAATGGAAGCGGAAAGTAGACTCATGAGGGAGGAAATGGAGAAGTAAGAAAACAACAAAAATAAAATGATCACTCCACCGTTGTGTGAATAATTTCACAAGGTTTGGTGTGAATAAATTCACACCTTGATCCAACGGTATCAAAGTGATATGAAGAACAATATAATAAGAGAAGAATAAGAACTTTTATTAAGAAACTAAAGTGAATTAAACAACTTACATGTGAAAGACAAATTTGAGACAACAAAATTGAAGCATAACATTACAATTGAACAAAGCACCCAATATCCTAAAATCCTCCAACACAACTGACTTAAATAGGAATTTTTTAGCCCTTGTGTTGAGCCTCCAATAGTACAAGTCTTCTCAATTAATTGTGGTAGGCCATAGGTGGGTGGAAAGTAAGGGAGAGTTGATTTTTCCACCCTTGACCCGAGGTGGCAGCCAACTTTCCTTCACCAAACAGAATCGCTTGAAAGACCTTATAGATGGGAGAATAAGAGTGGGAAATATAAGAAGAAAATGTATCATAGGATGCCTTATAACCTCCTGTAAAATTGGGGCCCATTTGGAGTTGTGGATTAGGAGATATGATCAAATTAGTGGGATGTTTTTCTGGGCAGCAGAATCTGGCCTAGAATTTTATCTCTAACGTGGGCCGCCTTAATGACCACCATAGAGGAAGAATTAGCATTTTCTCATGAAGAGTTATTTGTTCCTCAACATTTCTTATATTATATCACAAAATTTGGGATTCATTGGGCCTGTATGTTGGTCCCCACAGTCTCTTAAGTGGGATGGTGTCCAATATGCCTTCTCTAGAATTGCTTCCATTCATCTCCAAATATCTCCATCATCGTTTATGAATCATCCATTGATCCCTGAATGAAAAATTTTCACATTTAAGTGTAGATATAGTTCACAAAATATAAAATTAAAATATTTATAATTACATTACTTAGAATCAGATGACTCATTTTGCCTAAATTGGTGTACATTAGGCATGAAGTGCACAAATGATGAGAATGGATGTTCATAATGAAAATGCACTAACTCAGGCCCATAAGATCAAAAATGAAAATTTAATACCATTAAAATGTAATTAAAATAAATTTTTTTATTGGATAATCATAAGTTCAATTTAATTCATTGAAGTCAGTTTATAATAATTATACATATATAAAAATTTTATTGAATTTTTACCGTCTTTTACGCACCTCCTAGGAGAAATTGAAAATTTACATAAAAATTAATTTTACCACTTCTGTGAGCTGAATTTAAAAAATCCGAGAGACATGGTTGATATCAGTAAGTAAAATGTGGTTCAATAAGATGAAAATAATTTTTGGTGAATAGTAACTTTTTACTTTTATTTACCATGGTTAAAAGTAAATAGGGCAATGAAGGGTAAAAATGATATTATTATTACCCTAAAAAATGTCCTAATTCTATTGGATAAGTGTAATTCGACCCAAAACAACCTTATTAATAAAATATGATCCTTTAGGTCCACTTGTATTAGATTAGGACATTTATTATTATTTAATTCAAAGAAGAGTTAAAAGTGTTAAATTCAAAGTTTAATAACCAAACCATTTTTAATATAGGGTTAAACATAAGATAAATTTGACTAAAAATATTAATTAGAAAGATAAAAAGATTTCCTAAATAATGGTATTTTATTTATATTTTTTAGACATTAAATAATTTAATTTATTTATAACACAATGATGATGCAGTAATTACCTAATTAATGAAATATTAAAATAATTGATATTATAAATATCCAAATAAATGTAATTTGAGACTTTTTATAAATTGAACTAATTTTATAGGTTACTATGACATGTTAGGGTTGGTTAGATGAATTGTTTTCAAAGTAATATTGCTCTTTTAAATTTAGAAAAAAACAAAATACCAAATAGTGTCAAAATTGACATAAAAGAGTTTTTAAAACAAATATTATATTATTAATTGATATTATATTCATAAAAATATAAGGTTAGGCCAAAAGATTTATATGATGATAGGTGTATCATTAATTAACCACTTGGGGTTCTCTTAGAACTATATAGTATGTTTATTAACCATATAATATAAAAATAAAAAGAGACATGGTAAATGTCAAACTATTTAACCAAGAGTTAAATCTAAAAGATAAAGTTAATATAATGGACCAAACCTGTCTAAAACCTATTGGTTGAGCGGTTTTAGAACCATACCCACCTTAGAATTTAAATAATTCATTTTGGAGCCATTATAATCCGAAAATGATTTTATTATAAAATTATATTTCTAGCTTTTCCTAAGATACCCCTCACCCCTCTTATAAAAGGGCACTCCCCCTTCTCTCTAATTCACACCTTCAAAACCATTTGGCTTGGCCAAACCCTGCACAAATACCCTATCAACTGTACTAACTTCATCTTAGAGGCATTTATTTAGCCATAAATCCAACCTAAAGAACCCTATTGATCAAATCAAAAGGAAGAACCCAAAGAAGAGGTAAATATTTCATTACCTCTTTCAAGTTCCTTTCTTCTTCCACTTCCTATTTATTTGTTGTTTCCATTATAAAATAATAACTCTAGTATCTTATATATACTATGATGTTATTATAAATATGGTACAACCATATTCATTATTCTATCCATCCTTTGAATGACATGTCACCATACGTGCGTACGTACGGCTTACCGTCTCCACGTCGTGGTGTAATTGTTATTCAATACATTATTATTTGGAAGGGTATAAAAATGATGTGTAATTGATGTAAATAATAAATATAACATGATAATTATTTTGTATATATGATATACCATTAAATTATATATTATTTTAATATGAAAAGAATGATATTGTCGCTCGTGCGTACGTCCGAATTACTGTCTCCACGAACGCGATGAGATTCATTCCCCATCATATCCATTCAAGAATAATTTCCATTGGATGATTAAAAATAATATTTAAAGACTTAATATCATTCGTAATATGAATAAGATACATCCTATCCATAACAAACATTACTTACATAACAAATCATATAAAAGGAAATGAATCAGTTAACATCTAAAATGATGATAATACTAAGATATTATTAACAAAGCAATGTTAAAAGATCATATATGATATCATATTAATGTATATGATTCTTGTATAATTTAATAACAATTATTTCATCATTATATAGGAGGTTAACCTTCCCTCGACCAAGTAAAAGTACAAGGTAAGGGGTTTCTTATCTCACTTTTAATTCCGTGATATTTCCATTATTCGCCACTTATTTATTACATGTGGTGTATTGTGTACTTCCATTTGATATATATTATCATGATTATATTTATATTCATGGTATTATATGATTCATTTGGTGGTTATTAACTTTTTTTCATATGACTCTATTGATTACAACGAATTAAGGGGTTTTGTCTCACTCCTTATTCCTGTGAGATTCATGCTATATTGCCACTATTTCCTTTTGTGTGGTGTATGTACTACCCATAATTGTATTCTTTGTGTAATACACTTTAATTTATGTGTATTTACATATTCATTATATGGTAATTATTTCATGGGGTGTATGTTTCATAAGTTTCAAATTGGTAAGGGTTAATTTCCCAATCTTTTCATTATATGAGGTTGTTTTTATGTAATTATGTACTGGGATCTCTTTATCATCCACATCCATGTTTATTAAAATGTATTTCAAAACATTTTTACTATTTACTCGATAATGGTTTAAAGTCATTTATACCCTTATTTAACCTTATATGTTTTTAAAGGTATCTTTCCATTGTTTTCCAAACAAGGTACTTTCTAACCTTTTCGAAAAAATTAAGGTAACAATGTTTTTTTACTTATACGGTGGGTGGGGCTATTTTTTGCTGTTATAACATCATCAAAGATTCACTTACAAGATTATAAGAATATTTCCAAAATAAATTTTTTCTTTTATAATTATATGAATTTTAAATGATTTAAAAATAAAAAGAGATATTTCTCTAAAAATGGTTTTGATTTCATCTATGTCAACATTATTTGATAAATTTTACACTTGTTTGAAGTTGATTTTATATGATACAAATATCCCATATTGTATTTAAGGTTTTGTGATATGTTTGACTATGGATGAGTTATTTTTATGCCATTCATGGTTTATGGTTAAAGTATTGACATTTCTTATGCTAGTTTTAATACGAATGTTTATGTTATATTTCAACCTTTTCTTAAGATGAAGTTATTGGACTAGTATGTTCCGGGTTGGGGAATGGTAAAAGTAATCCCTCTGGGTTGGGGTCCGGTTACAGCAGACTCTCTGGGTTGGAGTCTAGTTACAGAGGCTCTCCGGGTTGGAGTTAGGTTACAGAGGCTCTCTAGGATGGAGTCCACTCACAGAGGCTCTCCGGGTTGGGTCCGATTACAGTTAGCCCGTAGGTCTTGGCAGGAGACTTTGACATAGAAATTAAGGTCTGACATTATGCATTCCATCATTATAAAAGTGTCTATTGATATTTCATGTGATTATTCAAGTAGTATAATATCCATGTGAGTAAGTAAATGACATTATTTTGATTTTATCTTTTCCATATTATGCTAAAGTTAAAGTTTAAAAGGCTTTTGTTTTAGTCTTATACATTGACTTAAATGTTTATTCTTATTTATGAAAGTTTCTGCTATATTTTTATCCTTACTGAGCATCTGAGCTCACCCCTTTCTATGTTTTATTTTGCCCAGGATGTGAAGAAGTATAATATGACGGACCTGCAGAGATAGTCTATGGGATCTCAGTGTTGTCTATGGAAATAATGTTGTAGTAGTTTTCCATTTTATGATGTAATGTAAACCTTATGAATGTATCTAGTACTTCCAAGGATACTAAACTAATCGGTCTTTCGAGACTTGATATTTTGTGATCATTATAATGATACGTAATAATGCACCGACTCTAGGCTTCTGGGGTCGGGGCGTTATAATAGTTCTATAGGAACTCCATCCAATACCTATTTTTTAGGTTCAGGTCTCTCTATGTGAATACACACTTAAGACTCCAATGGTATGAGTAAACAATAAAGAACTCTCCTAGAAGATAGTGCCTCCACATACTTTGGGTGAAGACTACCGTTGATAACTCTAGGTCATGAGTTATATAGTTCTACTTTTGGGATCTCAACTTCCTCCACCCATATGCGATTACTGCCCACCTATGCATCATCATGCAGCTGATCTGAGCTCAAAAGGAATTGCAATACAATACATAATACACAACCTCCTTTGGTAGTCTCAAAATAGGAGCACTTTTCAGCCTCAACCCAAACTCCTCAAAGGATTTCTGGTATTGATTAGTCTGGGTAAATGGATTCCCTTTCAATGTCAGGGTGGTCAAAGGGGCTGCAACCCTAGAGAAGTCTTCCATGAATATCTAGTATTACCCCACTAATCCAAGAAAACTCCACAACCCTAAAAAGTTATTAGTTGGATCCCAATAAAGTACTACATCAATATTCATTGGTTCCACATCTAATCTATGATTAGATATGAAATTCCACATAAATCTAACCTCATGGATCCATAACTAGAACTTTGAGTGCTTACCATAAACTTAGTTCTCCTGAATAAATTCCAGGACCATCCTTAAGTGATCTTCATGCTCCTCCTTTGGCATAGAGTAGGTGAGTACGTCATCAATGAAGACAACTAAAAATAGGTCTATGTATGTATGGAAGATTCGGTTTATCAGTTAAATAAGCATAGTGGGGGAATTTATCACACTAAAGGGAATCACTAGGAACTCATAGTGTCTATAGTGACATCAGAATGCCAACTTCAGAATATATGCCTCACAAACTCTCAAATATTGGTAGTCAGACCTGAGATCGATCTTAGATAACCATATCGTGCCTCACAACTAGGCAAAGAGGCCATCAATCCTTGATAAGGGGTACTTTTTATTTATCATGGAATGGTTTATATGGTGTTAATAAATATAAAGTTATAGGATCCCATACACCTTTTTCATGAACAACACCAGAGCTACCCAGGGGGACACACCGGGTTTGATAAAACCCTTCTCTCAAAGGTCCCCCAACTTTAACCATAGCTCCTAGAGCTCAATAGGTACCATAAAATATGATAAAAAGATATCAAATTAGTCCCAAGGTGTAATTCAATGAAAAACTCTATCTCTATCCTTCGAGGTAGTCCTAGATTATCCTCAGGGAATATTTCCATAAAATCCTCCATGATTAATGGAATACAAATGCCTAAGAAGGACACTACACTAAGTTATAAACTCACTAACTTATGTTTGATGGGTTAAAGATTCTTACTCACAAGACCAACTCACTTTGTCATGAGATATCTCTCACCCACAAAGGATAATCTCATCCCATCAGTCTGAAGTTATTTGACTCATCTATTGTGATGGTAAATATGGGATCAAGCCATGGAAAACTAGTCCATACCCAAGATGAAGTCACATGACATCATCGTGATGACCAAGAGGACCCATGAGAATCTCTCTACACCAAGAGATAACCCACACTACTGGTAGATAAATGACAATGAAGAAGAATTACCCATAGAAACCTCAAGGAAAAGATACTTGGCTAGAGTCTCAACTAAGATCCCCAACTCATGCACTAGGAATAAATAGACAACAAAATGAAACATGCCTTTTCCTACTAGTAATAAAGTAATATTATAATAAACATTGATCGTGCCACTAGTCATCTCATGAGATTTCAGGTCATATGTCTCCACAGCTTATAGCTACCCACGACCCTGACTGATGACTCCCTAAGCTCGGGGTGGGCCTCCTGGCAGTGGTGGTGGAAGTAACTAATAATTTCATCCACCACCCATAGATATTACTCATGGAGCTCCGCCTACTCCTCTTCTAGTTCGGCCTCCCTGTGGGATACCCTAACCATGCCTAGGAGAACCATGATCATGACACTGACTCTATCGTGGAAATCTATCCATTATCTGTTTTCCCTATTCAACACATCAAATTGGGAAATAATATGCCTTGTGACCTAACCTATCACATGAATAGAACCTCCCCTCTTTGGGATTATATGGACCTTTGTGAAACCCCTATGTCACATGACCATGCACTCATGTATCTTCCTAAGAAGATATCCTACCCTACAATCCTGCTAACTAGCGGCTGCTAGTTGTTGTTGATGACTCCACCCTATAACACCCACTTCCATCTACAACTACATGGAATCCCTATGATAAAAATATCTCTAAAACCAAAAACCCCTATAACACTCCAGTATATATGGGAATACAAAGGGGTACCACAATGTAATGTGTAACACCTCGACCCTAGTTACTTGGAGCCGGTTCATTATTTTAATACATTGGCATGATTACAAGGAATCAAGTCCTTAAGGACCGATCAATTTAGCAGTCTCGAAAAATAGATAACATACATGAATGTTACATTACACTTTCTAACATAAAACACAACATAAATAATCATTTGAGAATTCCATTATTCCCTTAGCATAACCCTGTATATTAATCATAATACACTTCTTGTAATCCCTGGAAAATAAAACAAAATAAAGGGATGAGCTTAGATTCTTAGTAAGGGCAAACAATTTAGCGGACGCTATAAACTTTTAAGGCAAGATGTGTAATAAAAATAACAGCCTTTTAAACATAAAATTGAACATAATAAGGCAAAAATAAATCAAAAAATACCATATAAACATGCACATGGATAATATACTAGTCATATAATCACATGTAATAACTGATTTCACAACAAGGGAATGCATAATGTCGGACATCATAACCACATAGTCAAGGCCTCGTGCTAAGACTACAAATAATTTTTTTTGTCAAGGCCTTGTACCAAGACACTAGTTTGTCTCATGAGACCTATTGATGCACTGAGGAGCTATTGTGGGCTCCACCCATCAGTTACTAGGTCCAATGCATCACTCATATGAAAATGTTAAAACATAACATAAACATTCGTATTAAAACCAGCATACGAAATGTCAATACTTTATCCATAAATCATGAATGGTATAAAAACAGAACATTCATAGTCAAACATATCATAACTCATTAAATGAAATATTTAAGATTTTATTCATAATAAATCAACCTCAATCCAGAATAATATCCAAAAGGGATATTGACATAGTTGAAAATAATCAGTAAAACCCATTGAGGGAAATATCCTTTTTTTCATGAAAGAATTTAAAAGCATCATAATTTATAAAGGAAGTCTTTTAAAATATATTTTTGAATAAAAGTGTCCCATAACACTTTGAAACTTTTGAAAATAATTAAAATTTTAAAAAATTTATGTCCATATGAATAAATCCTTAAAATCATTTTGAAAACATGGATATTAATGAAATAGCTTTAGAAAAATAAATCTTTAAAACATTTAAAATGATGGTCTAGGTAAATATTCCATTACATAAAACCTTAAAATATTCCTTTTGAAAATATTTTTATGAAACATGGAAATGGATGATAAATATGCCCTAGTAAATACATACATATAAACAATCTCAGATAATAATGAGATTAAGGAATTAACCCTTACCTTATACTTTCTTTTGGTAGAGGGTAATTTTATACTCCTATATAATGACCATAGTATGTTATTAAATTATAAAAGAACCATATTCATATTTATTATATCATAATTGATTCATTTATGGCTTTATACTACCCATTTAATAATAATGTTTATGTTAAAATAACATTTCGGGTAATAATCGCTTTCTTAATCACACTTGTTTTAACTTGTTATTCTTGATCGTATAACTCATATCATTATTTAATTGATTCTAGAATATAAAACATTATTTATTAATAATATATATTCAGAATATAATTATTTATAATAGATTAATATATGAAATGGAAAACACCGTCTATGGAGATGGTAGGCCGTATGTATGTATAAACGCCGTTTCTGTTTTCATATCGTATTGAATAGAAGTAAGTGAATGAGATATATGTAAATACACACACACACACAAATATATATATTTCTAGTATCATTATTATGTCACATATTACTTAATTAATAATAATATATGTTTATAATCATCATTGAATGGTGAACGTGGAAATGAATCTCATCGTGTCATGGATACGGTAAGCCGTACGCACGCACAAGCGATGATATCATTCTATTAATGGTTATATCATATGTAATTGGATGGTATATTATATATAAATAATCATTAACATGTTATATTTATTATTTACATCAATTATACTCATTATTATACCCATCCAAATAATGAAGTGTTGAATAACAAACCACACCCCGACGTGGAGACGGTAAGATGAACGTACGTACATATAGTGAATTTGTCATTCATAATATGGATAGAATAATGAATACAGTTGTAACATATTTATAATAACATCATAGTCTGTATAAGGTACTAGATTTATTATTTTGGTATGGAAACAAAAAATAAAGAGTAAGTGGAAGAAGAAAAGAACTTTGAAATAGGTGATGAAATAATTACCTCTTCTTTGGGTTCTTCCTTTTGATTTGAAAAAAAGGATCCTTAGGCTGGATTTATGATCAAATTAATGACTCTAATATTATTTTAGGGTAGTTGGGAAGATATTTCATAAGTGTTTGGCCGAGCCAAATGGATTTGGGGGTGTGAATTTAAGAGAAGGGGAAGTACCCTTTTATAAGAGAGGTCAGGGGCACTTTAGGAAAAGATTGAAATATTAATTTATTATAAAATTATTTTCAGTTTCTAATAGCTCCAAATAGATTTATTTCTAGGATAATGTGGGTATGGATCTAAATCCTCTCAACCAATAGGTTTTAGACAAGTTTAGGTCACCATATTAACCTTATATTTTAGATTTAACCCTTAGTTAAATAGTTTAACTTTTACCATGTCTTTTTGTATTATTATAATACATGGTTAATAAACTTACTATAAAATTCCAAGAGAACATAAAGTGGTTCATTAATGACATATATATAATTATATAAGTCTTTTTACAAACCTTATATTTTTAATAATATTATATCATTTAATAATATTGTATTTGTTTTAAAAACTCATTTATGTCAATTTTGACACTATTTAGTATTTGGTTTTAGTGAAAGTCATAAAAAGTTGATTACTTCGATAAAAATGCATTAAATAAAACCTAACATGTCATATTCACCTATAAAATTCGTGGATGGCATCAAAAGTCTCAATTTAAATTTATTTTGATATTTATAATATCATTTCTTTTAATCTTTCATTTACAAGGTAATTACTGCTTCATCATTGTGTCATAAATAAAATTAATTAATTAATGTATAAAAATTATAAATAAAATATCATTATGTAGGAAATATTTTTATATTTATAATTAATATTTATAGTCGAATTTATCTTATGTTTAACCCTATATTAAAAATGGTTTAGTTATTAAACTTTGAATTTAACACTTTTGACTCTTCTTTAAATAAAATAATAATAAATATCCTAATCTAATACAAGTTGATCAAATAGGATCATATTTTATTCATAAGGTTTATTATGATAAAAAAACCTATCCAATAGAATTAGGACATGTGTTAGGGTAATTATAATATCATTTTTACCTTTAATTACCCTATGTACTTTTAACCGTGGTAAATAAAATTCAAAAGTCACTATTCACCAAAAATTATTTTCATCATATTGAACCAAATTTTACTTACTAATGTCAACCGTGTCTCTCATATTTTTTAAATTCAATTCACTGAAGTGGTAAAATTACGTTTAATGCAAATTTGCAAATGTGCCTAGAAGGTGGGTAAATGTGCCTAGAAGGTGGGTAAAAAGGCGTTAAAATGGTACAATAAAATTATATATATATAATATTATTATAAAATGACTCCAATGACTTAAATTGTACTAATATATGTATTATGTATCTATTTTAGTATAAATTTTTAATTAAAAAAATCATTCAAAGGAAAAAGTCGGTTTTTATGTACTATGCATTATTTTTCACTATTCATAAAAAAATTAAAGTTTTCAGAAAAATACCAAAAATTCATCCTGATCTAATTTTGATATTCTGAATTCAAAAATTATGTCTATTTTACCAAATTCCAAACATATAAGTTTCATTATTTAATTTAAAATTAATTCCCATTGTGAAAACCAGAAAGCGGGTTTTTGTGAAGTAAAAACTATCAAAAGATTGATATGTGTTTATATCCAATTTAAATGTAAAATTACTTCCAATGAACAAAATTGGATTAAATGATAAAAATATAATCTAATTATACTTCAAAACCATTCAAATTTATAATTTAAAAATATAAATTATTTTGATTAAAAAAGTTATTTTGAATTAAAATTTAGTATTTTTCACTATTCATCAAAATATGAAAGTTATCAGAAAACACCAAAAATTTATCCAAACTAAATTTTTATGTCCCTATTCTAAAGAAGAAGTTTATTTTGTCAAATTAAATATATAAAATTGTCAAATATTGTATTTAAAAAGTGTTTCCATTAAAAGTTGGTAAAATTTAATTTTTTTTTGAAAAACACTTATTTTATCTAAAAAATTGGATTTGTTCTCATATTTTGTCTAAAAAACACATAACATGGATATTAAAATTATATGGAGTATATAAAATTCAAAATGAAGTTAATACTATTCATAACTGCTTTTCAAACGACTTTTTTGGTAAGTCGTGGTGTGCTCGAACTCGGTGTTGCGTGTGGCGCAAGCTATATAATTAATTTAAAGAGATAACGTATTACAAAATACTAGGGTGTTACATTATCCCCTCCTTAATTAAATTTAATCCTCACAATTTGAAATTGTTCTTTGAAAATAAAAGGTTAAAATAGAAAATACCTTTGTGGAAAACCTACATCAGAAATAACGTTAATAAAATTTAGTCTTAATAAGAGGGAAAGGGAAATGAAAAAGTCACCACCAAATTAGGATTTAGAATATAAGAACATTCTTGGAATTTTGAGACACATAATTGGAGGAAAAATTTAAATATTTATAGGGTGTGATTGATTTCATCAATTACAAACAAGTGAATAATAAATGAAAAATTGAGGACCTCAAAGCCATAAATCTATGATGATTTAAAATATCATCGGTTCAACAAAACATAAGGTATTAGAATAACACATTTTTTAGATACTTTATTTTTTTTTGAAGAGTAATGATTAATTTACTATGAATATAAGAAATCAAGAAAACATACTTTATTTCATTACCTGTCTTTATCATAACTCATCATTTGGTTGTGCTTCGATCTATTTTCACTTCATCCCTTATACTAGGAAATGAATGTTCAAAAATGATTTTTTTACACCTAATTCACATTTGATAAATCATAAGGTCCACAATTATTTCTTTAATCCCATATATTTTTAATGAAATCCAAATGGTTAGGTCAGAGTATCCAATAAATTATACTTTAACCTCATAAAAAATATCAAGTACTCAAATTACCCCATTCCAACCTTTGGACTTATCCAAAAATACTTATATCCAAACTCATAGTCTAATTTTTTTTATAGGAGGTAAACACAATGAAGATCTTTTTTTCCACATAATAACATGTGAATACCTTCATCATGTATTTTCTTAAAACATGGTAACACCCTGAATTACCATAAAACCTTATTGAATACGTTCATGCTCCCTTATTCCATATAGAATACCATATATACTCCTTAAATCCAAAAATGTTGTAAACTACAACAATGATGGAATAAAAAAACAATTAATTAGTTCCAAGGTAGTCAATAATATCGAATATACTTTATTCAAATCAATTATATCTTATTCTAAAATCATTATCTAAGTTTCAGAAACATATTAAGGGTTATATTTCCCCAAACCATATATTTTCCAAAATGTTCAATATAAAACTGTGTCACTTTACTTGGTACCGTAAAATCTAAAATTATTAATGAAAACGTACAGCAGTAAAATCATTATATACTTTATAATTATTATAACTTGTACTCAAATGACATAATTATTTAATAACAACTTAAGAACACTAATCATTCCTCTTCATCTGTGGTAGTATCATAACTTGATTATTATCCAATAGCATCATTTGGGGTATACTCTGATGATTGGGACATTGATTCTCATAGTGTCCCAACTCCTTGCAGATGAAGCATTGTACATTTGAAACCTTTTTCTTACCCATGCAATCACGTACTTGGTGTCATTTTTCTTCAAACTTATAACAAACTCTTATTCCCTTCAAACATTTACCAAGGTGATTATTTCCAAAATTATTGCATATGAGAAAATCTTTATTTCCCTTCTACCCTTTATCCATCTTTCTCTCTACCATATTTTTCTTCTATGGATTCCTTCAAAGCCATAGGACTCAGAGAATTATTTACCTATCTTATTAACAATGATACTATTTCTTCATATGATGAGAATACGTGGGAGACTATTTCCCTTCTAAATGTTGGCTTAAGACCATGAAAGATATGATCCTTCTTAATCTTTGAATCATTCTTATTGTTGGAGTTCTCATTCCTTATACTAGGCACCATTTCTAAACAATAGCATATAATAGGTTAGTTTATGAATCACAATGCATAATTTCAAACTTGTAAAATACCTAACGTAAATTGAAAAGTGTATGCATATAATCCATAATCATAAAAATTTATTATTTGAGGAAGTATTTACTCATAAATCCTTCATAATAGTTTGTAAAGAAAATGTGAATTATCCTAAGAATATCCCCCGGAAGTTTCCTAACCAAGAGTGCAGTAAGACCCGTTGTCGTGCACCAGTTCTCGTTCAAGTCTAGCTCAAAGCGGTGTTTTCAGGTTTTACCCATAGAAACATATGTTCCAGAGCTACCTCTACCTACTCATATCCAGAAAAGGATGTATTTCTTGAAAAACTCACATAATATATACATTACCAAGACTTTTGGATGTTCTTATATACAAATACTCAAAGTCTATCTTAGGATAATGTTCTCTAATCAAAGGTTTTCTAAATCTAGTTTCCAAAGTTTGTACTAAACTTTCTCTAATACCAACTGTAATGCCCCAACACCAGTTACCTGGATCTAGTGCATTATTTTAATACATTGGCATGATTAGAAGGAATAAATTCCTAAAGGACCAATCTATTTAGCAGTGTCGAAAAATAGATTACATACATGAATGTTACATTACACTTTCTAACATACAACACAACATAAACAATCCTTTGATAATTCCATTATTCCCTTAGCATAACCTTACATATTAATCATAATACACTTATTGGAATCCTAGGAAAATAAAACATAAGAAAGGGGTGAGATCAGATGCTCAGTAATGGTAAATAATTTAGCGGAAGCTATAAACTTTTATAGCAAGATGTGTAATAAAAAAACAACATTTTAAACATAAACTTGAACATAATATGGAAAAAACAAATCAAACATTACCATATAAACATGCACATGGATATTCTACTAGTCGAATACTCAAATTTAATAACTAATTTCACAATGAGGGAATGCATAATGCTGAACATCATAACCACATAGTCAAGGACTCGTGCCAAGAATACAAATAAATTTTTTATTAAGGCCTTGTTACAAGACACTATTTTGTCTCATGAGACCTACCGATGCATCGAGGAGCTATAGTGGGATCCACCCATCACTTACTAAGTTCAATGAATTTCTCATATGAAAATTTTGAAACATAACATAAACATTTTTATTAAAACTAGCATACGAAATGTCAATACTTTATCTATAAATCATGAATGGTATAAAAATAACACATTTACAGTCAAACATATCATATATCATTCAATATAATATCAAAGATTGACTTCATAATAAATCAACCTCAATCAAGAATAATATCCAAAAAGGATGTTGACATAGTTGAAAATAATTAGTAAAAACCTTTGAGAGAAATATCCTTTTTCATATATTGTCATGATTAAAAGGAATCAAGTCCTGAAGGGCCGATCAGTTTAACAGTCTCGAAAAATAGATTACATACATGAATGTTACATTATAAATTATAACATACAACACAACATAAATAATCCTTTGAGAATTCCATTATTCCATTAGCATAACCCTACATATTAATCATAATACACATCTTGGAATCCTGGGAAAATAAAACATAAGAAAGGGGTGATCTCAGATGCTCAGTAAGGGTAAATAATTTAGCTGAAGTTATAAAATTTTAAGGCAAGATGTGTAATAAAAAAAATCCTATTAAACATAAAATTGAACATAATATAGAAAAAATAAATCAAACATTACCATATAAACATGCACATGGATATTCTACTAGTCAAATAATCACATGTAATAACTAATTTTATAATGAGGGAATGCATAATTACGGACATCATAACCACATAGTCAAGGACTCGTGCCAAGACTACAAATAAAATTTTTGTCATGGACTCATGCCAAGACACTAGTTTGTCTCATGAGGCCTACCAATGCATCCAGGAGCTATAGCGCGCTCCACCCATTACTTACTAAGTCTAATGGATTCCTTATATGAAAATGTTGAAACATAACATAAAAATTCATATTAAAACTAGCATATGAAATGTCAATACTTTATCCATAAAACATGAATGGTATAAAAATAGAACATCCAAATTCAACCATATCATAACTGATTCAATACAATATGAAAGATTTTATTATAATAAATCAACCTCAGTCAAGAATAATATCCAGTAAAGGATGTTGACATAGTTGAAAATGATCAGTAAGACACTTAGAGAGAAATATCCCTTTTTGTGAAATAATTTAAAAGTAATGAATTTATAAAGGAATTAATTTAAAAGATATTTTTTAATCAAACTGTACCATACCACTTTGAAACTTTTGAAATGAATTAACATTTTAAAACAATCATGTCCATATAAATAAATCCTTAAAATCATTTTTAAAATATGGACATTAATTAAAAATATTTAGAAAAATAAATCATTAAAACATATAAAATGTTGATCTTGATAAAGAGTCCCTTAAAAAAACCTTAAAATATACATTTTCAAAACATTTTTATGAAACATGGACATGGATGATAAAAATGTCCCAGTAAATACTTACACATAAATGATCTCGGATAATAATGAGATCGAGGAATTAAGCCTTACCTTATTCTTTATTTTGGTCAAGGGTACATTTAACCTATTGTATAATGACTATAGTATGTTATTAAATTATAACAGGACCATATTCATATTTATGATATCATACTTGATTCATTTATATCTTTATACTACCAATTTAATAATATTTTCTATGTTAAAATAACATTTCGGGTAATAATCACTTTCTTTATCATACATGTTTTAACTTGTTATTCTTGATCGTATAACTTATATCATGATTTAATTGATTCCCAAATATAAAACATTATTTATGTATCATATATATTCAGAATATAAGTATTTATAATATATTGATATATTAAATGGAAAACACCGTTTATGGAGATGGTAGGTCGTACGTATGCATAAACGCCGTTTCTGTTTTCATATCGTATTGAACGAAAGTAAGTGAGTGTGATATATGTAAATAAACACACACATATATATATGTATATATATATTTAAATTAGAATTATTATTTCATATATTACATACTTATTAATAATATATATATTTATAATCATTGTTGAACGGTGAACATGGAAATGAATCTCATCGCGTCGTGGAGATGGTAAGCCGTATGTACACACGAGTGATGATATCATTCTATTGATAGTGAAATTGTATGTAATTGGATGGTATATTATATATATATAATTATTAGAATGTTATATTTATTATTTACATAAATTGTACTCATTATTATACCCATCCAAATATTTAAGTGTTGAATAACAAACTACACCACGATGTGGAGACTGTAAGCCGTACACACGTACGTATGGTGACTTTGTCATTCATTGGATGGATAGAATAATGAATATGGTTGTAACATAGTTATATTAACATAAATTTATGTTGAAGGTACTGGATTTATTGTTTTTTAGGGAAACAACAAAGAAATAGGAAGTTGAAGAAGAAAAGAACTTTGAAAGAGGTGATGAAATAATTACCTCTTCTTCGGGTTCTTCCTTTTGATTTGAAAAAAAGTGATCCTTAGTATGGATTTATGATAAAATTAAGGAATCTAGGATGAAGTGAGTGTATTTGGGAGTAGATTTGAGTAGGTATTGACCAATCCAAATGGCTTTGGAGGTGTCAATTTAAGAGAATGGGAAGTGTCTTTTTATAAGAGAGGTGATGGGAACTTTAGGAAAATCTCGAAATATTAATTTATTCTAAAACTATTTTCTATTTATAATAGCACCAAATGGATTTATTTCTTGGATAAGGTGGGTATGAGTCTAAATTATCTCAAAAAATAGGTTTTATACAAGTTTAGGTCACCATATTAACCATATCTTTTAGATTTAACCCTTAGTTAAATAGTTTAACTTTTACCATGTCTTCTTGTATTATTATAGTACATGGTTAATAAACTTACTATAAAAGGCCAAGATAACCTCAAGTAGTTCATTAATGACACATATATTATTATATAAGTCCTTTTTTTGAACCTTATATTTTTAGGAATATTATATCATTTAATAATATAGTATTTGTTTTAAAAACTCAATTATGTCAATTTTGACACTATTTAGTATTTGGTTTTTTTAAAAGTCATAAAAAGTTGATTAATTCAAAAAAAATAAATTAAATAAACCCTAACATGTCATATTCACCTATAAAATTAATTTATGGCATCAAAAGTCTCAGTTTATATTTATTTTAATATTTTTAATATTAATTATTTTAATCTTTCATTAATATGATAATTACTGCTACATCATTGTGTCATAAATAAAATCAATTATTTAATGTCTAAAAATTATAAATAAAATACCATGATGTCATAATTTTTTTTAGTTTTCTAATAAATATTTATAGTCTAATTTATCTTATGTTTAACAAAATATTAAAAATGGTTTAGTTATTAAACTTTGAATTTAACACTTTTAACTCTTCTTTAAATAAAATAATAATAAATGTCCTAATCTAATCCAAGTGGATCAAATAGGATCATATTTTATTACTAAGTTTGATTTTGGTCGAAAAAGACTTATCTAATAGAATCAGGACATGTGTTAGGGTAATTATAATATCATTTTTACCGTTAATTACTCTATTTACTTTTAACTGTGGTAAATAAAATTCAAAAGTTACTATTCACCAAAAATTATTTTCATTTTATTGAACCACATTTTACTTAATGATTTCAATCATGTCTCTAAGATTTTTTAAATTAAATTCACATAAGCGGTAAAATTAATTTTTATGAAAATTTGCAAATGTGCTTAGAAGATGGGTAAATGTGCCTAGAAGGTGGGTAAAAAGACGTTAAAATAGTTCAATAAAATTTTATATATCTAATATTGTTATAAAATGATTACAATGACTTAAATTTTACTAATATATGTATTATGTATCTATTTTAAGACAAATTTTAAATTAAAAAAATTATTTAAATGAAAAAGTTGGTTTTTATGTATTATGCATTATTTTTCACTATTCATCAAAATTTGAAAGTTTTCAAAGAAACACCAAAAATTCACTCTAAGGTAATTTTTATATTCTGAATTAAAAAATAATTTCTATTTTATAAAATTCAAAACATAGAAGTTTCATTAATTAATTTAAAATTAATTCCCGTTGTCAAAACCAGAAAGCGGGTTTTTGAGAAGTAAAAGCTTTCAAAATATTGATACGTGTTTATGTCCAATTTAAATGTAAAATTACTTAGAATGACCAAAATTGGATTAAATGATAAGAATATAATCTAATTATACTTCAAAACCATTCAAATGTATAATTTAACAATATAAATTATTTTGATTAAAATATTTGTTTTCAATTAAAATTTAGTAATTTTCACTATTCATCAAAATATAAACGTTATCAGAAAAACACCAAAAATTTATCCAAACTAAATTTTTATGTCCCTCTTGTAAAGATATTTTGTCAAATTGAATATATAAAAGTTTCATATATTAGATTTAAAAAGGTTTCTCCATTAAAAGGCGGTAAAATTGCATTTTTTTTTGAAAAACACTTCTTTTATCTAAAAAATTGGGTTTGTTCTTTTATTATGCCTAAAAACATATAATATGGATGTTGAAATTATATGGAGTAAATAAAATTCAAAATGCAGTTAATAATATTCATAATTTCTTTTTAAACGGCTAGTTTGGTAAGTCGTGGTATGCTCGAACTCGATGTTGCATGTGATGCAAGCTATTGAATTACTTTAAAGAGATAACATATTATAAAATAATGAGGTGTTACAGAATGGATGTCTCTATGGAGAAATTTCTCAAAATTCCACTCTCATAAGTATCCACATCGAAACATGTTGAGGGTGTATCGTGTGAGATCAGTGAACCTCACATCCTACTCATAAATAGTCATACCTCCCTACTACATCTCTAGAATCCCCTAAATCTAGATTGATCACAAGAATGAGGCATAAAAATCCTCATGAAATTTATTTTGGAATTCAGTCCATGAAATTGGTAACTCATTATATATCTATGTTAATAGACTCCACAAGCGCCTTGATACTCTGTGGAAAAGACTAGCCGCTAGCGCAACCACCTGATAAGTTAGTGTCCATCACTGTGGATCCTCAACAGTGTCTGATGATTGAACTTATGGAGTGTTCCATGCCTATGCGCATCCCCATCCTACCCATTTAGTATAATATGCTTCTCAATAGGTGGGGGTTCTATTACTTTCCCATATAGACGAATGATCTCATGTGATGGACTATGAACAAAGGTCTCATGACTCCTTAGATCATCATCATTATCCTTAATTGGTAACTAGGTTGGGTGTCTTTGTGGAGGAATCCTAAAAATTTAATCAAGACATACCACAATCAGATGATCACACACACACACACACATATATATGTGGAGCTAACTCAAGAGGGTATTCAAAAGACTTAATCCTATATGATGCATGTACCAAAGTTCCCTAAAACCGATGTCTTGGTATACTGAGCTGAAAAATAGATATTCAGAGTCTTGGTGAATGGATACCTCGACTACCACACCAACATTGGGTTCCTTGGTTTGAAAGCTGCACTCAAGACACTTTGACAACATTTCCCTTTATTCCCATAAGAACCTCACAAGGTTAAATATCTCCAAACACCATCTTGAAGTTGAACCACCTTTGATACCAATATGTCTAGACCAAATCCACCAGGGCTTGACTAGCCAACAGAATGCTGAGCCACAATAACTCCAAGCCCGCCTCTATAGGCCAGGGGATGATGATCAGTGTCAAAAGGAATAAATATAATGGGAGGCATTTTCCCAAGTACCTGTACGCATGTAACCATCCATCTCTATGTAGAAGTGAATTGGAGTAAAAATAAAATACAATAACAACTATAGTAATAACCATTCATGTAAAAATATTCTAGGGAATACAAACGAGTGAGGCAATTCAATCTGAAAAGTATTGTGAAAAAATACATGCCCAACCAGAAAAGATGTACCAACCTAAAAATAAATGGACAAGTAAATGCTGAGAGATCCCAACTCCAAATCTACAAGACTAGACCACCGTAAGTGGTAAAATGAACAAGGGTATCCCTATGCTCCTAAGAAATCACCTCCAACCTATCTGTCATCTATATAATACACAACACAAGTAGGAAAATCCCATATAGGGGTGAGTATATACATACCTAGTAGGACACCCCAAAAACTAAATGGTGAGAAATAGGAGACACAATATAAGTATACAACTCAACCCATATCAAGAGATCAAATAAATTCAACAACATACATAAATATTCTCATAAATAAGTCCATATGAAATAGAAAGGGGATATCCATCTCCCAGCCCATCCCAAGATGATGATTTTGCCAACAGTTCCAAAGGTTCCACCAAATATGACCATTATCTCAAATGTATTTCTGAAGAAGTATCAATGTGGAGGCACACCTCGCCACTATGCCTCACATTCAAGGGGATACAATCTCTAGGTAGAACATACCCTAGTACAATAGGATGGTTCCAATCAATAGGTAGATAGAGGACCCATACCCTAGTTCATCATGGGGAACCACTCAATAAATAGAGAAACCATGTAATGAATCCACTAAAGGGTTCCACTCAGTAGATAGAGGACCTATTCCCTAACTCCCTAAGAGGGTGCCACTCAGTAGATAGAGGACCCATGCCCTGACTCTGCAAGAGGGTGCCACTCAGTAAATAGAGGACCCATGCCCTGACTCCACAGGAGGGTTACACTCAATAGATAAAGTACCCATGCCCTGGCCCTTATGAGGGTGCACTTAATCTATAGAGGACACATTCCCTAACTCCACAAGAGAGTTCCACTTAGTATAGAGAGGACCCATGCCCTGACTCTGTAGGTGGTTTCAACTTAGTAGATAGATAGAGGATCCAAGACCTAGTCTATCAGGGGGTAACACTCTTTGATGATCCTCTATAGTACATGGATCACTAGCCAGGTAGCACTACATGGAATGTAAGGGTACTACACGGTGTGTCACAACCACCTAATCCATGCTCTTGCCCGTGTACACTAGCCCTATGCTAGTACACGATATGTCTTTTACCCGTTTCCATGTTTGTATACTTCAAAGTACACGAAGGGACTATAGATTTAGGTTACATGGGGTGTGGGGGTCCCACATGGCATGTTATACTTATGATCTCCCAGAAACCCTAGCACCACATATTTCTGAAGAACATGCTGTGTGTTCTTCTGAACTACATGGTGTATAGTCATGATTTTTAGATAAATGATGGATATACATTCATTTATCTATATTTGGTTTCTAAGTGTAAAATAACACCTTTTAGATGTTTTTTATTGAAGTTATTCACATCTGACCAATTATTCCAGTCCTACGATGTCTGAAAAACAAACCTCATTTCTTTCGCACAGAGACCATCTGTGCCACCTGTTGCCCATAGTTCTTCCCACTGCCTCACCAGATTCCCGATAAATGGTGAAATCACCTAAATCCTAAAAATATTCCCCATTACATCCTAATATTTTCAAATCGTACATTACACATGAATCTATCATGAATCCGTGGGTTTTATCATGCTCGAACCTGCCCAAAAAAATAAAATCGTGGCCCTTTAGGATAATGGTGAAGAACATGGAGAATGATGGGGGTAAAATAAAATACAAATAATGGTGAAACAATCATTATAGAATAATTATTGGATAAAAAAAATATATTGGGGATAAATGGGGTGAGAAACATGGCATAAAAAGAGTAATAAATTGATTAAAAAATTTAAATCTGATATGCGGGCTCATGAAAATTATTTATGTAAATGAAGATCAAGGAATAATGTTTTGATCATGATAATTATTTTAATAATAAGGGTGAAAACCACAAATTAAAAATATAACCTTGATTCAGATGGATTATTGGTGAATAACACATTTTCCAATAATGGGGAAGATATGTTTCAATCACTACACCTCAATTAACCTAGATTTGGAAGTCAGTCATTGTCTGATCTAGATTCTTCAATGAAGAATGTTGGAATACTAATCTTAATGGTCCCATGTTTATGTTGCTAACCTTAGCAATTCTCCATAACAAGATATAAATAATGGGATTTTTTAGGTCATTCACTGAATTAATTTAATTAATTAATTAATTAATTCACTAAATGCACTTGCCAATGACTGCTTTATCTGATTGTTTGATGCCGACTAACTTTAGGTCATGACTAGGGTAAATATCATGCTCTATATTCAACTATGGTCTCATATTTTTGATTCAAAACTCCATTTAGGAGACATTCCATTATTTATAAAAAGCTACGTATGCGTGACATAAAATATATTGAATATTTTTATAAAATTAATTATATGTTAATTGGTCCTCAGAATTGTGGTTTGTCTCAACACTTGGATCAATAAATATTCCTTAATATATTTCAAATACCTACAAGGAAAAATTAGGGTCACTAAAATCTTCAGATAGCATACAAAAAATTATTCTTATGACCTACCATATCTGCTCCCTCAATATTCCAGAAGCTTCTATAATAAATAGACTAAAATCCATCCGAACCAGGTTCTTTGTTCAAGTGAAACGACTTATTCTCTACAAAAATTTCATCCTAATTAATATCACAAATAAAAACATGATTTAAATCATCTATGATGATCGATATAATGTAGGAACACACCTCATCTATAATAGTGATAGATTAAAAGGTAAAAAAGATTATATAAAATTAAAAAAAGATCTTCCTAATTGCATCACCAAGATTCACCAATTTCTCATTTCTATCCTGAAATCTATTAATATAGATTTTATGCATCCATGTAGACACATTCTAGATAAAATATATAGTATTATGATCAATATTACAACCCAATATTTTTGATACTTTAAATTAATACTATCTTCAATAGCTTGTGTCACACAAAACACAAAAATAAAACAACACCCAACTAAAATGAACCATGAAATTTTAAAATTACATGATTAATCAAATCATTAGTAGATAAAAATTCAATAATCAATTAAATTAATTATAAATTATTTTTATCTTTGATTAGTATTTTAAAAAGGATGACTTTTGATAAACCATTTTAAAAAACGGGGTAATGTATAGATTAAATTGATCATAGTTATTAGTTTATTATAATATGAAATATTTATATTTATAAACTAATATATAAATGTCAAACTATTTATAAATATATATGAAATAATATTTAAAACACTTGATGTTTAAAAAGGTCATTTTTTAATAAAAGAAGTTTTTATTTATATATTGTATTTTCATTAAAAAGAAAATTTATAAATTTTTGAACTTTAATTTGAAAAAATCTAACTTCATTTTTAGATTTATAATAAAAAATTAGATTAATACTAATTTTTAGGATTTTTCTAAAAAGATTTATTTTTAGGTGAATATTTCAAAATACCATTTTAAAAATAATATGATTTTTATGATATTATTAGTATATATGTATGAATTTGAAATAAAAAAACATTTTTTCTAAGAAACCCAATATTCTTTAAGTCAAAATTTTGGTTATGTATTTTTGAAATATATAAAATCATATACATTAAATATCTTAAAAATTTGAAATATTGATATTCAAAAGGTATTCCAATAATTCTTGTATTTTTTTCAAGTCTAGATAAGGAATTTAACTAGCCCAAAACCATGGGCCAAGTGGTATCTAAAAATTTTGGGTTCCCAAAATCCCATTTTTAAGATTGAAAAAGGTATAAATCTATTCCATTTTGGAGACTCAAATGAGTCATATCTTTTTCCTAGAAGTTTTGAAGTCCCCTTTACTCATAGATATATCAATTATAAAGGAAAAGTTCCACTTGAGCCTCATCCTCCTCTTGATGGAGAGCTAAACGGTGGGCGGCCATTTCAAATAAACTAAACACATTTGGAGAGGGAGTTCCAACACTTTTTTTTCTATTTTTGTATAATTAGTGTGTGAAATATTTCAATTATGTTTTATCTTAACATGATTCTATTTTGAATTAATTTCTTTGGTATAATCAACTGAAATACTTTTCATTTTAACACCGATTTGTTTGAGATTTAAGTTGGAATTATGGGTTATTCTAATTTTAAAAGATGATAATCACCTTTTTATCACACATAAATGAGATATCAGTATGATTTGGATTCCCACACTCCATTATTTAGGTCCAAAAGTTGATAAAAGATTATTATTTCAATGGTTGTTTCTTTATTCATCGTTTTAAGAGGCAAGAGGGGAATCAAGATCTTAAAAACCTTAAAGAAAAGGATTCCATTAAACCATGTGTATTTTTTATAATGATGAACTAACTAAGATGTGCATTGAAGTTGAAATTAACTCCTTTCATAATAAATTCTTAAAAACTAACCTTTGTTTTTTAACTATTAAACTCTTTTATTAAATCATTTTATTTTTAAAAGTATTTTCAAAGCCACCCACACTTTTGGTCATTTTTATTAAAGATACACACTTTAAACCTAAAACTCCCCTTGTGAGATGACCTAGGGTCTAACCTATACTGTAAATAAAATTTAAAAATATAATCAATTTTATTTGTCAAAAAAAGGTGGTCATAAACATGGTATAGGGTTCCATTCAAGAGGAAATGAATAGATCTTGATTTGAAGGAAAGAACATAGCCCTTACCTTTTGTTTCAAAGATCTAACATGAAAAGAATCATAAATAATGGAGTTAGAAAGTCAAAGATCATTAGAAATTTCCTAGACAAAGGTTGGGGTTTGAGAACCTAATTCAGGTAAAGAAGAATAATAAATTTTTATTGAGTTTTAGGTTTTAAAACCAATTTTCAGAATTAATTAATGGCATCAAATGATTAGGTATTATGGTTAAGAAAACCATATGAATCACCATTATAAAAAAATTATAAGTTTCATAGTTATGCTGCATGGTTAGACAAACTGTTTTCCTACCTAGTAACTCCCATATCCACCTCTCACAGTTTCCTGGAGAAGCTACACAGTTTCGCTTACCCATTCTCAAACCACCACCCTTAAAAAATATTCTAAAACTTTCTAAAACCAACCAAAAACACCACGATACATTGACCAACCATTCCATAACTTAAAAAAAGAATAAAAAAATGAATTAAATTAAACTAGTGGCGTTTTAATCTATAAACTAAGTGAGTTACACATAAGAACTTGATATGTTATAAATTAAAAATAAAAGAAAAGTTTATATATTTTCTGCATCCTTCATACAACTATAGATTTCCATCATATATTAATTCATAAAACCCATTTGATTGATCAACTAGATTCTACCTTGTATTAATATCTAAAAAATCATAATGTGACCCCACTAATATGTTACAATCATCATCATGTTGTGCTGTAGTGCCAAAAACATTGTTAGTCGAGTTCTTAATTCCATTATCCACTATCAAGGTAGTGGGTTTTTCTTTTTGATGATAGTCACATGTAAAAATTTCTGTAATGTCTAGCTCATTATGCCAAATAAATCTCACATATCTAGAAGGAAATTGTTTCAATAGCACATGATCATAAACTTAATATATTTTCAACCACCATATAAAATTACAATTAGGACATGGATATTTTATTCTTCTGTCTTTAAATCAATTTTTAATTGAAAAATATAAAAATACCTTCAACCCCTTAAAATATTAAGGTTTATTTTAGGGTAAAATAATACAACTTTTATCTATTTTTATTCTATTGATAAATATCAATATAAAAAACATAACACATATTAATTAAATAAAATCATATTAAAAATAAAACATAATCTTTATAAAATAAAAAAACAATAATATCAATTTTTTTAGAATTTTTAAAATTTTATTAAGAAAAAATAATTAAATACAATATAATTATAATTAATTGATATTTTGATTTCATATTTTATGATATAAATATATCATATAAAATATAAACATAACACATCACATGAACTAAAACTACATATTTTTTTTGAAACCACATATTATTATTTAAGTGAATCATAAATGTACATATATCCGAGTTTTTATTCTTTTTTCTATATACATTAATCATGTGACTTGAAACTATTTCATTTTAAATATTGGTTATATCCATGAAAATTGAATATTAAAAAAATATAATGTATGATATCTAAAAATATTAAATTAAAAATACTATATGATTAAATGAAAAATAAACCGTGGAAGAAAATTCATAAGTGATTTTAAATATTCCCATAATCAATAAAAAAGAACCAAATACAAAAAATATAAATGATTTATTATCTATAAAAGTTCAAACTAAAAACCATAAGTATAAAAAACAATAGAATAAAAAAATATGAAATATTAAAAGTGTAATTATTGTTAAATGTATTAATAAAGAAAAAAATTAAACAAAAAAGAAAAAAAAGAAAATATAATTCATGAATGCATAAAAAAATAGTTCAAAAAAAAGAAAACTAACCCAAAAAAATTACCCTAATAATTAACTAAAAATTAACTATATATTATATAATCAATAAAATTAAAAATAAATTAAAATCATCAACAAATTACTTGATTACTAAAGTTAGAATGAATTGATCACTAGAGTCAGACTATGTGTTTGTGGGGGGGATGGGAGGGTGTATGTCAGAATTTAGGTCCATGGAAGTTTCATAATAAGGAGATTTTACTATATGATCCAATAACAAGAGAAAACCAAAATTTTATTACCAGATAAGAAAAATACCAAAATACCTAATTTTAAATCACTATTTAAGTCTCATGGAGGTCATTGAAATTATATAATAATAAGTATAAGAGAAGAGTAGATATTTTGGGAACATACATTGCACCCATAAGAAACTAACTTGAAAATTCAATAAATGGATGGGATAAGAAGGTGATTAGAAAAGATAAGCTGAAGAGTTTCATGTAAGGGAATAATCTTAGGAAGGAGAAGGTGTGATTAAATAATATCAGGAAAGATAAGGAGAAAGTAATGGGGAGGTTTCTATGAAAAATAAGGTTTAATTAGGGAAGTTTTTAAATAACCACTACAAATTAATGATTTCACAACTAATTAATTTGATTATTTTTAGAGTTAAGAGTAATTAATATATTAAGAACAACCATCCCTCAAAACTGGTTCCTCTATCTTATGTATTTTATCTCTGGTTTTATTTTCATTTCAATTAATGTTTCTAATTTAGTAAATTAATTCAATTATAAATTATATGACCTGATATCTTATCAAGTGTTGTTATTACACATTATTTTTCTTTGTGGAATTGACCTCAATACTCGCATACCCTATACTAATTTCTACTATATTAGTGAATTATGTTACTATGTACTATTAATTTATAAAACCAACATGAAGGAGTTAATATCAACTTTAGAGAATTTTATTTTTTGGCACAATTTCTAGGGAGCAGTGAATGGTAGGAAAAAACCCAAGACTGGTTTTTTAGGTCAAAGGAATTTCTTATCCCATTTTTGTTTACTAATTTTAGTTTATCTTTCACATTAATTTTTTTTATTTTTCTATTTTACATTCCTAGTAGTTTTCAGTGGTGTACATGATGAATTATCAAAGAAATCATTATCATGCCACACCATCACCAGATTACATCGAATACTAAGAGGAGTGTACTATGTGGGTAACACTGAATTGTGAAGGGTGTCCACATTAAGAAAAAAGTTGGAATGAGTCATATTCTTATAGATATGATGAATTCATGTTCCTATAGTAGAATAAAACCTACAACCATACCTATAGAGGAGGTCCTGACTATCAAGACTACTAAGGAAAATACTAGACTGCACCGTATACTCAATATGACTCTTACATCTAACAACCTCCTCAGTACATCTCAGAATATTGAATTACCCAATTTCTCATAAATTCAATTGAAGTGTTAGATAAAATTATGTACAATCACAATGCACGAATTAGAGAACATGGACAATTGACCACTCATCTTGATCAAATTATTTCAAATTTAAATTACCTTGTAAGAAACTTACCTTTGGTATCTAATGCATGGATACAAAAAGAATAATAAGATAATGTGGTGGAAGAAGTTAAAAATGTTGATTCAATGGAGGAAGGAGTTAATAAAGAAAATTTAGTGGAGGAAAATAAATAATAATATGTGGATAATGTTGATAATGATGGAAAAGATGAACCTCTGGATAATTAAGAAGAAAAAGAAGTAGAATAAAAATCATCCCTCCTAATATTATAAGAAAAATAAAAATAAGAAGACACTATGGTGGAGGAGTGATAAAAAATATAATTATATTTTTATTTTCTTTAATTTTATTTAAATATTCTCTCATATTGGAGATACCACAAGTAGTAGTAAAAAATATTTAGTGGAAAAGGATAAGGCCATAAACCCTGTATGAAGAGAATTTAAATTCAGTTGCAACACAAAATTGGGTATCATTATATCATTCTATAATTACATGAAAATTAATAAAAGGTATAACTATAGATCTTAAAAAAGTGATATTAGGTGGCTACCTATATTTTTTAATTGCTTTCTAGGATGTAGTTTTATTTTATTATAACAATTTAATAACTCTCCTCATGGTCAATTCCCTTATCTTTTCAAGCATAATTTTTTTGAATATTGTATTTTTACATGGTTCACTTGATTTTTATGATTAAAAAATAAGGTTAAATCTAAGTTGATAAAAAAAATAAAAAGGTAAAAGCTCCATGGAAGGGGAGAATTGTTTTACTTGATCATGTTTTTATTCCCCCATTTCTACTCATTATTTTAAAGAAAAACAAAATGAGTTTATTTTTTTCATGAAATTAAATGAATTAGATTCACCCAAACACCTGATTTTTTTGTCTTATAGTCACTAATGTTGGAGATATAAACACTTAGGAAAAGTGTTATGACATGTTGTAAAATTAAAATTATCATGTCCATAAATGTTAAAGATATAGGTGGGCATCTTAAAATTTATATTCTTACATAAATTGATAGTTTCTTAAAAATAAATACTAATATGATTATTTTTCTTAATGTTGTTTCCTTGAAGCTTGAATTTAGTAAACTAATTATTTATATTCATTCCATAACCTAATTGACTTATTTTTTGTTACTATTCTTAAGAGGATCATGGGCTTACAATTTCATATTCTTTTTATGAATTTTTTCTTGAGTGATATTTTGGGAATGTGAAACTATCATAACTTTCATTTATTTCTTTTAAAAGCTATGATTGATCAAATTCATTGTTAAAATGATTGAAGAATTTTTTATTGATGATCCCTTTATCTTGAGACTGATGTGTACATTGATCCTACATAGCCTATAGAATCTATGTATGAAATTTTAGGGAAGTTCCATGTCATAAGATTATTTTATCCTTTTCTACCCTAGTATTTTTATTTTAAATGATATTAAATTAAATTAGTATAGGGTAGGGGTTGTTTATGGTGAAAATGGGATTCTATTTCATGAGAGGAGAATGCATGGTGTTTTCATGGGTTTTGGGTAAGGTTCATGAATACTCATTCATTTTACTTTATTGTATATCCTCTATGTTGATAATAATAATAATAATAACAATAATAATAATAATAAATGTATTGTTTCTCAGGTAGCCTAAAAATCAGCATTACGAGACCGATGATCTCAAAATCACATGGGGTTACATGGTGGATGTGTGAATTACCTAGGTACGTATTTTTTAAAAATAAAAAATAAATAAATAAGAAAAATAAAAATACACAATAAGAGGGTAAATTCATTCATTATGATTACATCATTCGTGAACCTTTAATTTTCACTTTAGGGAGTGTGGGAGATAATATTTTATTTTTGTGAGGAGAATTTGATTACACTTTACTTTTGAAAATCATGAATTGTGATCTATAGTTTAACCTCCTATTTGGGACTTAATTGATTTTTAACATCAATACCTACATACCCTCATCCTTAGAATCATTTTATTCATAATTTTAACCCCTCATGATTAATTGTGGTATTTGTATTTATTGGGTGGAAAAATTAGATTCAATGTATAACTATGGTTAGGAGCATGTACTTTATGTATGAGCATAACTCAATCAAATTATTACCTTGAGTGATGAGAGAAAAAATCCTGGTGTGGTAAATAATTAATGGCATGGATATTGAATAGATGTTGCAATTTGAAAGTGATTAATGGAAATTTCTTGGGTTCAAAATTATAGATGAAGTATAAAATCTCAAGAACTACTCAAGTTTGACCACAAAATTAAAAGAAACTTATTTTTTTGACTTCATCTAAAAATATCCAAGAACAAAACTCCTACCACTCATAATTCCTCCAATGTTCTGTTCACACAATAAGAACAAGATGAAGTATGACCACTATTTCCATAATGCACTATTATGGATTATAGTTTTCCATTCATTGATGGTGATACAGTTAGCATAGTTCACCCTCCTATCCAAGTGAACACTTTTGAAATTAATCCCAGCCTTATCCAAATGATCCAAAATATGGGCAAGTTTAGTGGACTCCAGAGTGAGGACCCTCGTGGAAACCTCTCTAATTTCTTGGAAGTCTATAAAACATTCAAATATAAAGTCATAACAATTGATGCAATTAAACTCAGATTTTTTTATTTTCCTTAGGAGAACAAGCCAAAGACTGGTTGAAGAACCAAAATTCAGGATCCATTACCACTTGGGATGAACTATCCAAAAAGTTTTTAGATAAATATTTCTACCCATGAGAACATGGAAAATAAGAAGTGATATTTGAATTTTTTTACAATTAGATGGTGAATCTACCTGGGAAATAGGATAATTATTTAAATAAGTTTTATGAAAGTTACAAAACCATAGACTCAATGTATGGATTCAACTGAAATCATTCTACTATATATTACTACCCATAGTAAGAGACATGGTAGAAACCTTAGCTGATGGAGGTCTAATGATGAAAACACCCAAAGTTAGTCATGATATTCAAGATGATATTTCTATAATTAAAACCTTTGGAGAGGTTACTAAGGACCACCAAGATACAATATATACCAATTTGAAGAAACTACCCACTTAACAGCTCAAGTAGGATCACTAACTAAGATGTTGGAAACATTTTAGTTCCCACAACAAGATGCACCCTAAGGAGCTCCAATCATGTAAGTACAGTCTTGTGATATGTGTAGAGATAAACACCCTTATCAAGAGTTCCATGAAAAATTGGAAGAAAACTACCTACATGATTATGGTTATGTAATTTATAATAAAAAATCCCAATAATATCAATAACTATAATATCAATAGATACCCATTCAGCATCAACAATTATCCAATCAATGGAACTTCCAACAAAGAACTACCCAAGCTCAGCCAAGAGCTTAAGCACCACTTAGATATCCACATCAGTCACAAGCCCCCTACTACTCCAACTATATCCTCCTCAAATAACTCATCAATTTCTACCTCAACAGTAATACCAACAACCAACCTTGTAAAAAAATTAGCATGCACCCCAATCATAGAAATTAAATATCAATAATTTTCTTTATACTTTCATTTATAAAGAATATCAATGGATGAACATGTAGAAATTTGAAATGAAAAATCAGATAGCTTCCCCTGAAAACCTTAAACATAATTTCAAAATAAAATATCAAACCAAAAAATCAGTACATTTTCTAGAAATAAAAAGACTCATGCTCAAGAAGAGGCCAAAGATATGGTCATAATAAGTATACCTAAGCTGTGGAAACAAAAACATCATAAATTTGAGACACAAGAGCAGGATAATTCATCAAAGTATGCGGATTAAGTTGAATAAATACCATTTGAAGAATAAAAATAAATGTATTTAAAAAAAAGTGTATTTTTGTGAACAAGATACATGAAAAGATGAAAAAGCTCAATCACCATCAAATAAAGTAAAAAAAGAGGACACATATGTGGCACCAACACCATACCAACCCCCTATTTTATTTCTAAATAGGATATAATAAAGAAATATGGAGGTTTAGTTTAATAATTTCTTGGATATGTTTAAGAAACTTCATATAAACAATCATTTCATAGAGACCATTTCCCAAATTCCAGTATATGATTAGTTTTTAATATAATTTATTTGTAATATGAAGTATATGGAAGAATTGAGAGACATATTGTCACGACTCGACCCTACCCGGGCTCGAGCCGCAACTACCCTAGGCCCGCCTCCATAGGCCAGGGGCTGGTGACTAGCGCCAAAGGCACAAAAACTCGGGGAGGCCTTTGCCTAAGCACCTGTACACACACACGCAGCACACTCAATGCAAAAGTGCAGAGTAAAAGAAGAGACAAGCAGAGTAAAAAGAAAGGGAAACTGCTATATAAGTACCACAACGTGCATCGACCTCTACAAGTACAAGCTGAAAAGAAAAGGGGAAAAACACACGCCCAACCGAAAAGGTGCCACAACCCGGCAACAGGTAAACAAAAAGGAAAAGCTGATGGGTCTCCCACCTGGAACCCGGCCACGACCACCGCACGCGGTCCAAGATCCCAAGCTCCTACGCTCCACTGAAGTCACGCTCCACCTGTCCGTCGTCTGCAAAGGCACACCAAGTGCGGGAAAAGCCCAAGTAGGGGTGAGTATAAAGATACTCAGTAGGATACCCCGAAGGCTCGAGGGAGCAACAAAGGAGGTACCGAAGGGTGAGCGGTAGAGCGAACAGGAAAAGTAGAGGAGTACAACTGAAAGTGAAGTAAGAGTCCAGCTCAACCCAACAAGAGAAACGTAGAAGACTCGTCCTAACACAAGGAGCTAGGAATGGTGAGAAGATGTACTTCTCGTCGAGCTTTCACTGCCTATAGCAGGAGAGTAGACTCATCCATCCATGAGAATCTAGACACGAAAAGCATGTGGCATACCCCGCGCGTCTTCGCCTCTCTTGGAAGAAGAGTAACCAAAACCCAAGGAGTGGGTACTCGAACATGGTATATACAAGTCTATATGCTCTGTCGAGAAGCCCGAACCATGTCGTAAGGGGATCTCCGTCCCATAGCTCAGCCCAAGAAAGAGTCGCCAACAGTCCCAGACATAACACCATCGATGCCCAGCATCCCGCACGTCTGCCCTGAACCGCAAGCCAAGGGGCTCAATCACCGCACCTCGATACTATCCGCTTTGGGCGACACTGACTCGTCTGCACGGTTTTAGATCGCATCACAAGAACGCGTCTCGGTGGGGAAAGTGCCCCTCGAACTTGAGAGTTCTAGGGAAAGTCAAACTACACCTCGTCACTGCCCCGCAGTCGAGAGGTCTCCTCAAAGTCAAGCCGTTCCATCACTGACCCGTACAACCAAGGGTCCCGCTCCGGTAATCACGAAGGAAAGCCACAAGCTAGCCTAGTCGAGAGGACTGAGTCTGGAAAGCCAACTGGTATCCCGCTGCCCAGCCCTGCTGGAGGGTAATTCATAACCAAATATCAGGTGACCCACTGCCCAGCCCTACTGGAGGGTAAACCATAATACATCGTCAGGCGACCCACTGCCCAGCCCCGCTGGAGGGTAAACCATAACCAGGTGTCGGGTGACCCACTGCCTAGCCCCGCTGGAGGGTAAACCCTAACACATCATCAGGCGACCCACTGCCCAGCCCCGCTGGAGGGTAGACCTGGAATAAGTCGACAGGCGACCCACTGCCCAGCCTTGCTGGAGGGTAGACCTGGAACTAGACGACAGGAAACCCACTGCCCAGCCCTGCTGGAGGGTAGGCCCTAAGAGGTCGTCGGGTGACCCACTGCCCAGTCTCTGCTGGAGGGTAGACCCTAAGTGTCGGGTGACCCACTGCCCAGTCTCTGCTGGAGGGTAGACCCTGAAAGTGTCGGGTGACCCACTGCCCAGTCTCTGCTGGAGGGTAGACCCTAGAAGCCGATGAGTAACCCACTGCCCAGCCCCACTGGAGGGTAAAACTCAGAACTGCTCTGGCCACATCCATTGAAGGGTACAACACTGGCCAACCAAACGCGGAGTGGGTATCGTGCAACCACCCGACTCCAGTACAACTCACCCTGAGGGGTTCAGCGCCTGTCCCAGCACGGGGGGGGGGGGGGGGGGGGGCTAGCACCGCTACCGTCCAATCCATCAAGGACAAAACCAGGGGGAGACCACTCAACCCTGCTGGTCAACAAACGAGCACCGAGCCAGGGGAAATATCCACCCTGTTGGTCAAACAAACACACCTAGGGACCCTCTACGTCGCGAGAGGTCAAAGTACGTAAGGCAGAACACGGCGCGCACATGGGGCCCACACGACGTGTGGCCCCAAGTCAACCCCAACTAAGCGCACAAACGTCTCAGGTACAAACCACACGTACCTCCAAGCGCTCTCGTATACTCCTAGAGTATACCTCATCTCTAGCCCAAGGCTATCGTGCACCCGACACCCAACGTCAGCGCGAAGGCGTGATGTAACAACTCCATCTCAAAGGCCCAGGCACGGCTAACCATGTCACCTCAAGCATTTACATCACTCACACGGGAGTGCACGCGATCACTCGCCAAAGGTCCGCTACAAGCAAAGTAGGGAGAACCACCACTAGAGCACCTTCCGTGCTTCCACATTTCTCAAGATCGTGCAAGAGGCTCCGTACAGCCAAACGGATCACACCGTTGTAATCCTTGCGGAAAAACACGCGAGTTAGACTACTCACTCGCCCGAAACGGTCAATAGGTGGAAGAGGTACTATTCACCGTGACCAACCCACGTGGGGCCCACACCAGAATCCCGAAACTGAACCAACGGATCGCGCCACTGCGATCCCCTTGGAAAAACACCCAACATCGACTGCTCGCACGCCCCGAACAGACGTCCGAGGAAAAAGTCGTGAGACGCCGCACGCAGCTCAGGAGACGGGCCGTGGGGCCCACGCCTCAACTCCGGCCTCAACGCCTGAAAACACTCTTCAAACCTCCGCCTCAGTGCCAGGGTCACAACGCCATTAACGGCGCTCAAAACGGACGTCGGACGCGTCCGCGCCGTCCAAAACAAGATTTTCCGGAAGAACATTCGTCCACTTAAAGACGCGTCGCACCTCAGCGGCCCCTCGTTTCGGGAATTAAAAATTCCCGAAACCATCTCAAAAACTCCGCCTCGTCGATACGGATTCATTTCCGCAGACGGCGCGTCAAACGGGCGCGCCGTTTGGAAGTTACGGCCTCCCGAAAACAAGGGGGGGGGGCAACCGGGCCGGTCCACCCCGGCCGGCCCGGTCCGAACCGCCGCGGCCGGCTGGCCGCGGCCCACTCCAGCTGAACCGGACCCGCCTCGGGTCTGGTTTATTCCCAGAAGACCGGCCAGCACCGGTCTCTGCGTCGCGCCAACAGGACCCGCGAGACGCGGGTCCTTGCTCCCCTCGCGTCGCCGCCGAAGGCCGACGACCCCGCTCGCCGACCGCGCGCCCCGGCAAGCCTCCGCGGCCCTCCGTCGTGCTCGCCCGACCGCGCCACGACGCCACCCTGCGTTGACGCCGCCGCCGCCACCTCAGCCTCGGACCGCCGCCGCCTAAGCCGCCAGACCGCCGGAAACCGCCGGAAACCACCGGAACCTCCCGAATTTCCCGCAAACTTCGGCGAGCGATTGCGGATGTCTCCGACCTCCGATTTCAAATCCGAAACAAGCTTCGGAAAGAGAAAAAACTATACTACGCAAATATGTGGTTCACTCAAAGATCCAACAACAATTCTATGCTAAAATTGGGGTTCAAAGGGGGCTCGGGATTTAAAACTCAAACGACGCCACCTACCTCGATGGGCTTCGCCCGGAGCTTCGCGTCGATCCGCCGGCACCATAGCCCTTTCCGGAGTCGCCTCTCCGGAGCTCGCCTCGCCGGAGGTGAAGGAGGGGGAGGAGGGTTTGAGGAAGAAGAAGAGGGAGTGGGGGTGTGTTCAGCGTTTAAATAGAAAACGCTTAACTACCCGCCCGTCGGCCCGAACCCAAACCCTCAGCAGGGTCGAGGTTAAGCCTCCCCTGGGGTAAACACAACCTCCCAAGCACAACGGCGGTCTCAGAATTTTAATCCGAGACCCCGTTCAAAAGTTATAAAATTTAACGTTCGAAGCCGCTAAATTACGAAAACGCCCCTGGGGCCATTTTTCACAAACGGCCCACGCCCGCGAAACTTATACCCCTCCTAGGGTAAACGACATGCTCCTAACTCAACGGTGCCCTCGGTTTTCCAATCCGAGCCACCGTTTAACAGATACTAGCGTTTCTCCATTAAACGAATTAATTAATTTATTTAATCCGTTTAACGTTCCAGAAGCGGGCGAGGGGTCCAAACATCCTGCGTCGACAAGTTTTATGTCATTCCTAGGGTAAACACCCCATTCCGGACCCATCCGTACACTCGGATCCCTGATCCGGAACTCCGTTTAGGAGTTATCTTATTTATTTATCATTTCCAGTGTGAACGCACTGAAAATTTAATTTCGGCCACTCCGGGGCCCGGAATCGCACGCCATCTGAAGGCGCTGCTCTGGAATATCTTCAAGAATATTCCAAAGTCTTTCATAGCAAAAACCGGGTTCTTACACATATCCCTTAATGAAGAATTTTATTCTATTTTTCATTAGAAACCTCTAACAAAAATGAGGTACCTTGGAAGTCTCTCCATTCCATGCACCATTGGAAAATGAAATTTTAGAAAAGCCTTGCACAACATTGGTAAAAATTTCAATTTAATTACAATGAAAAAATTTTAAATATTAGGGATTTCTGAACCCATTCCTATAAGAGTAGCATTGAAACTTGATCATAGATTAGTAAAATACTCTCATGGAATTCTTGAAGATGTTCTAGTGAAGGTTAGAAAATTTACCATTCCTGATGATTTTATCATCTTTGATATGGAGGAAGAAGGTGATGTCACCATCATTCTAGGAAGACAATTTATTTCAATTGGAAAGTTATTATTTGATATAAACCAAGGAAGAATTATTTTTTGAGTCAGTGAGAAATAAGTAGTATTTTATTTAGTCAAAGTAGCTATACAAGGAGCAAATTTGGTTGATTGTCAAGGCATTTTTGTGACTGGAGAAAAAGAAATTCCATATAAAGGAACATTATATAAATTAAAACAAGAATAATATGAGGAAATTATGACTCTAATGTTGGGAATGATAATTAAAATAGAGACACAATCTCATGAGGAAGAGAATAATAGCGATTACAAGGAAACACAATACATCAAGCCCTTAACGAGAGACTCCTACCCAGAGTTCACACCCTTGATTATCAAGCCTCCAACATTAGAACTAAAACCGTTACCATACACACTTAAGTATTTATTTTTTGAGGCTCATGATAATATTCTTGTTATCATAAAATTTTAACTAACTCAAGAATAATAAGAAAATATTTTGATAGTTTTTAATAAGAGAAAAACTCTATATCCTAGAGTGTGGATAACATAAAATAAACCATCTCTACGACTTGTATGCAAAAAATCATCCTCAAAGGAGTAAAAACGATCCATAAAATTATAAGAAGACTCACTCCATCGATGAAAGAATTTGTTAAAAAGGAAGTTGTAAGGATACTTGTTTCTATAATCATCTTCTCCATATTCGATAGTGAATGGGTAAGCTCACTTCAAGTAGATGCTAAAAAAATGAGGTTTGAAATTAGTGAAAAATGATGAAGATGTGATGATACCAACATGTACAATCATAGAATGGTGAATTTATATTGACTATATATATTTAAACACATCCACTCAGACATATCACTTTCCATTACCATTCATGGATCATATGTTGGTGAGACTAGTTGGGCATGAGTTTTATTATTTTCTAGATGAATATTTATGATATAATAAAATAACAGTTGACCTGATAGATCTGTCAAACACCATTTTCACATGTTCATAAATAACTTTTTTCTATAAAAGGATATATTTTGGAATGTTTAATTATCTGAATACATTTCAATGATGAATGATACACACATTCCATGACATTTTATAATAATTTCTCAAATTATTAAGGGATAAATTTTCAATATATGGAATATATTTTGTTGTATACTAGTAAAATTTTAAAATCATATTAAATATCTATAAAGAAAAATTATTAGTGATCAACTAGGAAAAATTACATTTTATGGTTTAAGGAGGAATTATTCATAGATTATTTTTCAAAATATAGCATAGTGGTCGAGCAAAAAAATAAAAATAATTAAAGAATTACCAGAACCCACCTGAAATAAATTAGAAGTTTCTTTGGTCACACAAGATTATATCATTTAATTGTTAATGAATTCTCCAAGATTGTTCAACCATTGATACACTTATTATCCAAGGACGTACCATTTTAGTTTAAATAAGATTGTTGGAAATCATTTGAATACATAAATTACCATTTGGTGACAAACTCAATTATTATCTTACCTGATTGGGAAAAAATATTTGAGCTAATTTGTGATGAGAGTGACTTCTATATTAGATCTATTTTAGGATAAATATTTGTTCATATTTTTAAACCTATTTACTATGCCAACTGTACCCATAATGAAGCTTAGATAAATTATGCATTTATAGAAAAAGAGTTTTTACAGTGGTGGTTTCATTTGATAAGTTTAAATCCTACCACTTCCTCTCCAAAGTCATTGTGTATACCGATCAAATCACCCTCAAATATATCTCAAAAAAAATATGACAATACAAGATTAATACAATGGATCATACTATTGTAGGAATTTATCATCATAATCAAAATAATAAAGGGATCAAGAAATATTATTACAGACCATTTGTCAAGAATTTATTTTCACAATGTTTAAGAATATAAGGAGTTGAAAATTCTAGATGAATTCCCTGATGAAACTATTTTATATGTGGATTTACAAGCTCATACACGGTTTTTCGATTTTGAAAATTATCTGGCCACTGGGACACTTTATCCTCACTTCTCCTACCAAAAATGGAATAAGTTATTATCCAATGCATCATACTATTATTGTGATGAACCACTAATTTTCATGAAATGTAGAGATGGAATTATGTGATGATATATATTGGAAAATTAGATGAACAATGTAATGATATTTTTACCTTCTTTACCCACTAGAGGACATTATAAACCAGATCATACCATTGAAAAGATACTCCAAATTGGATTATTTTTTCCTAAACTCCATCATGATGTGAGAGGCTTTTTCAAAGTTGTGATCATTTCCAAATAGTAGGCTTGATTGGAAGAAGAAATGAAATGCTCAAAAATCCCATTCTTATAGTTAAATTATTTGATGTTTGAATTATTGACTTTATGGGCTATTCCTAAATTATTTTGGAAATACATACATTCTAGTGTGTAATGACTATATGTAAAAATGAGTGGAGGATAAAGATACGACTATCAATACAACAAAAATTTTAATGAAAATTTTGAAGAAAAAAATCTTTCTTGGTTTATAATTCCCCGATTTCTCATCAGTGATCATGTAAACATTTCTCATAGTGTCTATCCCTATGCCCCACCAGCTTCTGCATGTCTGCCTCCTCTCCTCTCATATTATTCCCAACCATCCTTCCTCATCAAATCCATATTCTCCCATTTTCTAGTTTCCATATCTATTATCTTTCCTTTCCATGGAAAGTACCATGTGTGACACTAATAATCCTCCTCCCAAATTCTAGATTAAGAGGGCTTCCAAACCAAAAATGACCCCCGCTACCAAATGACAGGTCCACAAACCCTCCCCTCCTATATGAAACCCTTACTTACAACCTTTATATTCCACCTCATCCTACCACTCCCAATATCCATCACCAATATATTCCCTTCCACCACTTTTCTAACCCTGACTTTAGTTTAAATTCCCAAAACATTTGGTCCATCTTCTGCACCTGTAATCCAAGCCCATGTAAAGTGACAAAATGATTGATCTAGAGGTGGTATAGAAGATTCTTGTTGCAGAGGAAGTGATGAATTCCCATACCATGATTTACTTGGAATACATATTTGAGTTACAAGAGTATAACTTTTAAGATCTCTTCATGGAGTTCCTCACCACTTTCAAGATAGATGTCATCCATGTTTCATTCTGGATTGGTGGAAAATAGTAAGAGTTTCAGCTATGAGACTTTGGAATTTTCTTAGGAATTTTCTTTACTAATTTTATGGAATCTACAAGATATGTTTCAATATATATGGATCCGAATAAGAGTGATACATCAATGAATTAGGCATGGATAACACATGATAATACAAACCTTTATGACCCACAAATGGAAAAGGGAACTAAGATGAGTGGTGTAGCTTTGTAGATTGTTCATAATGCTCTTTACCATTCATGGATAGTATGGGGTGATTCCCATGGGTATGTTAGTTAAATGGAGGTACTTATTATTATGACTTACATGGGTGCTCTTACGGTAAACATTACCTGCCAGTTTGAACTTTACTATGAGGGGAAGGTATCAATACAAAAAATTACCTGATCAGAGGGGGTCATTTTGTAGTTTATAAGTGGTTATAAGACCTTATAACACATTAGCGGAGGTTAGGAAGAACCGATGATAATGTTCCCGCCTAATCTTGTTAGAGGTGGTTTTTTAGGAACAACTGGTAAAATACTAAAAAATTTAGCAGCAGTTTAGTTAGAGGGGGATAAACCCTCCTATAATTTCACTATATAATTTCAATTTATAGGGGGTTTAACAACCTCTAAATTATAAATAAAACTAGTGGGTATTATAAACCGCTGTTAATTGAGTTGCATGAGACCAATTTTGAGGTGGTTCATCGAACCACCTATATTTTATACTGATTTAGATGGGGTTAAACCCCCCTCTAAATCAACCATAATAGAGGTGGTTCTATGAAACCACCTCAAAATAAAATATATTTTTTTGTATTTAAAATCTCATTTCACCCCCACCCTTACAATGAGTTCACAAGACCCACCCTCCCTCACCTATAGTTCATACAAGGCTCGCCACCACCTTTTCACGACCCCAACTCCCCTCTAGTTCAGACAAGGCCCGCCTCCCCTCCAGTTCTCCGGTGCGGCCCATCAGGTTCCAGTGTCACCCACACCCCCTCCAGTTCTTGTAAATCTCCCCCCTCCAGTCTCACTTGTGCCCCCTTCCGGTGTCACCCACACCCGCTTCAGTTTTGGAAAATATCACCCAAGGTGGCCCTTCTCTCCTTCTTCCCGTTTAGCCACCAACCCTACTCTTCTCCCTCCTGTTCAGCCGCCAACCACACCCGCTATGTTTTAATATTATTGGGCTATGGGATTCTAACTGAGGCCTCTTATTTAAACTCACCTCAACCAAACCACCATGACAAACGATTTTTGTTGTCGTATTTATGCATCATTTTATTTATATATATAATGAACTAATTAAAATAAAAAATATTTCAATAAATATTTAAATACATATATAATTATTTAAATTTTTATATTATATATTTATGTATTTATATTAGAATACATTTATATTATATTAAATTTATACATTTATGTAAACTATATATTGTATATGTGTATTTACAAACATTTGAGTATATGTTATAATTCCATTATTGTTTAGTATATACACATATATTTATATATTTATAAATATATTTATGTAAATTATTTATTTACTTAAATACATATTTATATATTATGTAAATGTTTATTTATATAATATATATAATCATTTATTTAATATATTTTTATAATGTATTTAAAAATATATTTATATAATGTATTTCAATACATATATCTATTATTATGTAAATTTATATATATTTATTTTTATAAATTGTATAAATTGTATTATATTATATATAATTAATATTACATGAAATATAATTTAGGGAAATGTTATATATGAAATAAAATTCATACAAATATTTATATGATGTTCTATGAAATATAATTTATACAAATATATAATTAATATTATATAAAATACAATTTATAAAAATATTTATATAATGTATTTCAATACATATATTTATTATTATAGACATTAATATTTATGAATTTCAATAAATATAGTTGTATAATATTATATACATTAATATATGTGTATTTCAATAAATATAGTTGTATAATATTGTGTACATTAATATATGTTTATTGTATAAATTGTATATCATATAATACTAATTATATATAATATAAAACCACAAATATATTATTTAAAAATAAATTTATTATTATTATAATATAAATTATAAAAACTACAAGCTTGAATTTTTATATGATTTACTATTAAAATAAATTATATTTATGTATATATTTATATAATATGTTTATGATTTTATGTTATATATAATTAATAATATATGAAATAAAATTTATACAAATAAATAAATATAAATGTACATTAAATTATAAAATTATATTTATGTATACATGTAAATAAAATTAAATACAATCATATAATTGGAAATATATAATATAATTAAATGATATATATACATTTATTAAAAAAAATTATAATTAATATGGTATAATGAAATATATATAAAATAATTATAATTATAATATATATATATATATATAAAATAATATATATATATATATATTTATTTAATTTTGTATATATTATATTTATTTGTACACATAATATAATATATATGTATTTATACATAAATATAAAATAAAAATATATTTAATATAATATATGTATAACATAAATCATAATATAAATATATGGTATTTATAAAACCATATATAAATTTTATATATTTGAATAAATATATTTATAATTACATTTATATTATGTATGTTGATATTTATATATGTATACATTTTTGTTTATATGTATAAGTATTTATTTAAAGTATTTATATAATCTCTTTATATATATATGTTTATAATGTATTTAAATACATTTATATAATGTTTTTATTTGATATATATATATATATATATAAATATATGCACGTGTGTGTGTGTGAACACACACACATGCGCACCGACATATACATTATAAAATTTGAATTTAGATGAGATTTATTTTAAAAAAATAAATAAATATTAAGAGGGGGTTAAAAACCCCTCTAATCAAAGGGATTAGATTAAGTTCATGAACCCCCTCTAATATCATAAATTAGAGGGGGTTCACAACCCCCTATAATTTCTTAAATTATAAGGGGTTCAAACCCCCTATAATCTAATAGATTAACGACAGTTCACAAATCCCCTCTAATTTAATAGATTAGATGGGGTTGTGAACCCCCATTATTTCGTTTAAAAAAAAATTTCATGTTATATATATATCCTCTAATATATATCCAAACGAATAATATATATATATATATAGCACCTCTAAAATCTAACCAAAGATATAGAGCCACTAATTATTAAATTTGCAGTGGTTTTGACACAACTACCTCTAAAATCTAACCAAATATTACAAATAAAGAATGATAAAAATTTTATAGGGGGTTATGTTTAACCCCCTCTAAAATGAATTTAGAGGGGGTTATTAATAACCTCTTCTAAAAAAACACTGCTAATATGTTGTTTTTTTTTGTAGTGTATGGAAGTCCCATGGTGTACTGATGTGTGGCAGATTTTTTATAAACCCAGTGAAGAATCTTGGGGTATTTGAATCCTTCCATCCCCTCTCATCATTGGGAATGATTTAGTCTATTTATTTAGTCCTAATTTATAATATGAGTCTACTTAAGAAGATTGGGAAGCAGTATGAGTGGGTGGTCAACTACACTGACTACCCCAAAGAGCATTCGATACCCAATGCATCAACTTCCAAGGTGGTTTCTATAACTTCAACCAGAACCATAGTTTCCCCATCTTACTAGTTGGTTCCACCTCATTATACCAATTGTGAGTGGTTGTGTTATTATGGGGGTGTTGTCTATTTATTATTGGAGAATTAGTGGGCCAATTGTTAGTTCCTAGAAATTCCTTTCATTGAGACTCTAGAACTTCCATTTTACTCACCACCCCCTACTTAGAAACCACCTCCCACCATTACTTCTCCCAATTCTTACCCCACTATGACTGAATTGACCTCCAATTCCATGCCTACACTTTCCAACCTTCAACCTGCTACCCAGCCTGTTGAGCTTCCTCCTAATCTTACTGAACCTACTTCCCAACAGGACTTCCTTGTAAACAATTATTTTTAGGTTAAGGGATATATCACTAAGACTCCATAAGAGGCCCCTTTAATAATCCCTAATTCTATACATTCAACATTTCTCCACATCAATACTTCTTCTACACCTTCCCTTCAACTCTGGAGTTTCCTCCTGATTCCTCACAGCTAGTTTCCACCTTGGATATCGATTCTATTGCAATGAGTGACATTGTATCCTTTAATTATATTAGTCAGTTACAATAACCTAGAATTAGGGGGATAATAATAGTATTTCCCATGGTTATGATAATCATGTTTTATATTTTCCCCTCATTTTGTTTCTCCTTTCTCTGTACTTTCTTGTGATCTTTTTACTACATCGCAACTTTCATCCATTTTGTATTTCTCCCTTATTTTAATGAAAAGGATTAAATTTTTTTTATATATTTTCATGTTTATATTTTTTACATGCTCTTAATTTAGTGTAGTAGATATCATTCCTCGATCATAATAATCTATGATTAGGAATACTTTTCCCATGACATTCTAATTGGGTATCCAACATGAATATTTTCCCTGAGTTATGCCACATGATAGGCCCCCTAGAGCTACCTGCATGCTATAATTTCCCCATGAGAACTTTTCCGAGGAGCCTTTCACCTGACCTCAACCAATGAAGAGTTATATGGAGTTGGAGGATATTGCCTATATTTTATAAAATAGGCCTCACACTTCTTAGATGATGGACATCACTTATGGGAATAAACCCATCATTTTTCTTATCCTATGTTTTCAGTTTGCAATGATTATTTTTCTTTTCCTGGTTTGGGTTTGTTCTCATTTTATGGTGTTCATATGAAACTTCCAAATAATATCTATGGAATAAAATAATTTTTTTGGATTTCATCTGTAACCTATGTTTACATGTGTTATTTATTGCTTATATATATATATTTGAGCTCACTATTATGAAACTGCAGGTATTTTGTATCTATTTTTCGTTCCACCAAACATAAGAATTTTATTAAATAGGAAAGGGATCCAAACAGGCTAAGGGGATCTAAATTAATGTAACCCAAGATCATATACCTTTACAAGATCAACACACATGGGGGGAAGGGATCCTGTGCTAGTAAATGAAGTTATAGAATCATCATTTATGGTTTTTGATTGAAGGAAGCCAAAATATTTTTTCCTCTTATTCCAAGTGGGGTAATTTCATCCAATTTTTAAATAGGATCTTTCATATTTGTATATGATAAGTGATGGAACCTTGGTGGAGGGGGGGGGGGGTTGAAATTATCTTGAAGATTGTTGATAATGTATGAAGAGTCTATTTCAACAAAGATAAATTAAATACATTTATAGTGGAATAGTTAAAGTCTAGTAAGCATGGCACAAGATTGTTCTAGGAGGGATTTACCACATCCAAAGAAGGCAATTACTGTAATAAGAACCAATCCCCTAGGGTTTTGGATGATCCATCTCTATTTCATGAGACCAATATTGAATTACCTATCAATATTGAGTTTGAGACCACTATTGGGTGGGTTCAAATGAATACAAAAACCTTGAAAAGGTAGGTTATAAATAGATATGGAGGATACCATACTAGCTATTATGTTACTCAAATAGGGTGTGGCATCCCATCATTTCAAGAGAGTTTCTAGGTTATCTTTTAAGCTTCTAGAAATGATCCCCAAAGTGATCTTCATGCTAGGGGATCCCCTAAGCTGGGCCTTATTCCTTACATTCCATATGCACCAAAAACCTACCACTAAGAGAATATCCCTCACCTTATTATTATGGATATTACATCTCGTACTATGAAAACAAAGCTGGAAAAAATCCTTTATAGTAAACTCCTATAAAGAAAGACCAGTGAACTCACCAAAGGTTCACTAAATTGAAGTTTCCCATTCTCCTTCGAAGAATAGGTGCGAAGAGGAAAGTTTGATCCCTTTATGATTGATATCATCATCTAAAGAGATTAAATGGTTCCATATTCATGAAATGAAAAATTTATACTTTGAGGGGATTTCCTTGCACCAGAGAGAACCACCCCATTCATCCCTTTCCTATTTTTCATGCATCACATAGAAATACTCCTTATCCAAAAAAATCTCTCAAGAGAAGCCTGTGAAGACAAGTTTTTCATAGATGTCCTTCATCTTTATATTTTTGAAGTCATCACATTGTTGTTGGTTAAATATTGCATGGATGAATGTGTAATGATTTCTCACTTAATTAAACACGAGATCTGGATTTGGGAACCCTAGGAAGCTAAGTGTTACTCCTACCCAGTTTTTATTCGAGAAGTTGATATCTTGATGGATGATGATCTATTAAGAGTGACATCGGAGGTCAGTGATGTATCATTAAAGAATATTCCATAAACAATAGATTCTCCCCTTAAACTGGTTCATGTTACTCCCATACTTATTCCCAATGAATTTCCTCTATAGGGACTTACTTTACCTAACCTACCATTCTATCATATCTTATAAACAATGCATGATGCTCGAGACACTTCTCAGGTTAACCACACTTTCTTTAAATGACTTGGCTATCCTAGTCCATGAGTCCCTATGGCATCATCCATCAGAATGACCATCCCAAATAAATGAGGAAATCATATTTATAATTTTCAGGACTATCTTTGGCACCTTAAGAAGATACAATATGCGCATGGGGATTAGGATGAGAACATAGTTAACAAGGGTGATTCTTCTACCAAAGTATAGAAAATTATTCTTCTATTTGTTGATATGTTTTGCGATCATTTCAACCAACCCATCTTTACTTCAAAAAGTGGGGTCACTATTGATTTTGAGTGTGGGGGGAAATTACTTTAATAATTATTTGGTTTTCAATTTGATTTTTTCTTATCCTCATTAGTCTTAGAGACATTTTACATTAACTACACGATTTAACTTGAAAATTTAATTACAAACTATGTAAATAAAAGAGTATTTTTAGATTAAAATTGTTAAGAATCCATTTCTTTTTTTCCTTATTATAATTATAACATGATGGATAGATTGAGAATTTTATTTTTGATTCTAAAATTTTTAAATTATTTACTCATTGAACTATTACTTGGTATCCATACCTTGAGTTATTTATATTTTTATTTATTATTCACATTCCCAAGAGGATTCTAGAGCTACTTTTTCCTATTATTTTTTGATCATATTTATTTAGGGTTACTTGGGGAATGTAAACCTATCATAACATGCATTGATATCTTGTCGAAGCTATGAATAAAATAATTAACTTTTAAATTGATTGATACATTTTATTAATGATAAATTCTATCTTAATACCCTCTTGTATATTGATCTTTTTTATCTATTAGAATATATATATAAACTTATAACGGAAAATACATGATACAATCCTATTTTATCCTTTCCTACCCCACTGTTTGTTTGTTTTCATGATATTCAATTTAATATGTGTGGGGTTTTTTTTATGGTGATAATGTGATTTTATTTCTTGAGAGGATAATGCAGGGTATTTTCCCAGGTATTAGGGTTTTCTCATGATTATTAACTTATTTTATTTAATTGTTTATCCTTCTTGTTTAAAAAAAGGGTTGTTTCTCGAAAAGGAAAAATATAACCATTACGAGACTGATGATGTCAAAATCATATGGGGTTAGGTGGTGGATGTGAGACTTATATTGAGTATAGATTTCAAAAAAAATTTAAAAGAGTATATTTTCATTAATTATGATTAAATAATTCATGAGCCTTACTTTTTTGCTTTAGGGAGAATGGGAGGTGAAATTTTATATTTGTGAGGAGAATTTCATTGAGATTATCTTTTGAATATCATGTTTTATTCATTATAATTTAACCTTATATTTGACCCTCACTTTATTTTTAGTATCAATATCTACCTATCCTCATCCTCAGATCCATTTGACCCTTATTTTTAATCCCTCATAATTAACTATGATATTTTTCTTTATGGGGTTGAGAAAGTACATTTGATGCAAGCCTTCAGTAAGAAGTACGTACTTGTGGTGTGAACATAACTCTAATTAATTATAACATTGTGTAATGATAGAAAATTCACAGTGACATAAATCACAACATGGACATGGTCACCTAAGGAATATTTGATGAATAATAATAAAATAAAGGAGGGATTTAATTAAAATACTTTACTATGAGGTATGAATAGTTTTCTTTAAAAGAATGGAATTTTTGACATAACACTTTTCTATTAATAATTGGTTTTATTTTCATGTTTTTTTATGATTGATTCTTATTTGAAATTATTGTCCTTTGAGATATTTGTTTAGATGCTTTATTCTAGAGGAGAAGAAAATTTTAAAGTGTATGTGTTTGTGGGGGGGGGGGGTTGATGTGTTAATTTTTATATATATTTTGGTTTAAATTTATTAAGATTTATGTTTATTTTATAACATGATTACTTGATTTGTGCTTGATTTTTTCAGATAGAGAGTTAGGAGAAGGTGCTACTCAAATGATGGACTTTCAGACTATTCATGTCATGAATCATCCATTCACGACATGAAACTTCAAAGGAATAATTGAAGAATGGATGAAAGGTCACCAGTATAAGACATGAAACTTATTCCAGAAGTTAATAATTGAAATCTATAAAACCCATGATGTGAAATATATTCATCATGTGAACCTCTCAGTCTCTTTCAATAGGTTACCTCTCATTGAAGACTCTGAATTTTTCATAACCTGTTACAATATGTAAATCGATGAAGACCCAGGTTGTTAAAGATTTTAATTATCCATTCATAATATAAAACAACAATTCATGACATAAATTTCTATGAAAAAATCCCAGTAAGGATCTCATGTCAATTCAAGATGCGAATTAGCATTCACACTGTGAACCATTTTATTTTATAAATAACTAGTTCCCTTATTTTTTTAAATAATTCAATCCAATATTGTTTCAACTTTTTATTTATATTTATACTATGTTCTTGAAGAATGGGGTATTTCCACATCCCATTATACTTCCAGATGAGTTTGTTTTAAATTCCATTTTTTTGTAGTTGTGATTTATCTCTTTCTAAGAAAGTTGTTCTTATTTTTTTTCTTTTACTTTTAATATTTCTATTATCATGATCTCTATTTTTATCTCCTTGTTTCAAAAATTAATAATTTATTTTTTACCATGTGAATCTAATCCTCTTGGGTTTTGGAATTTAGAGAAAGGGAGGAGGAACTTAAATGAATTATTAATAAAAATTTTGGTAATCTAATCGGTAAGGAATTATATTAAGAAATAAATATCATCTCATCTTTTTCATGAACTTGAACCTGTAAATTTTGAAGGATGAAATATAATCAAATTGGAATAAATTTAGTGATGGATAATTACTCCAATATATTTTTCTCTCTAAAATTTTCACTTAGAGAACCTAGATTGATAAATACTTATAGAACAAAGAGTAGTTATTAGTTTAGGTAGAATTAATTAATTAGATTAAAAGTAAATGATAGAATTTTATCAATCTTGTGGAAAATTCCATTAGAATTACCTAGTTTTGTTTTAATTAAATCCCTCGAAAGAAATTTCCAAAAAAAATTATAAACCCCTATTTAATTGATTATTACTTATTTTAAATATATTTTTAATTTAATCCACTCACCCATTATTGTGAGAAGAGTTGGATTTGGTATAAAAATCAAGGTTTCAACAACCAATATTTACTTCCTTATGAAATCGACCCCATTTTCCATTGTTCTTTGAGTCTCTATAGTAGTGTTAAATAGGAATAATCAAAATTATAATTTTTATTTACAAGAATATTTAATAATTTCCATTATTCATAGTACAGTTGAATCTCTTACTTTCCCCACACTTGATTAACCAAGGGAAATTGAAATATTTCATAAAAAAATTGAATTTGGTGTAGTGAGACACAATGGAAAAAATGAATCAGCATCCATGTGATACACACAAAATACAATATTGTGAGAAAATGATGACACACTTCTAATAAAAAATATACAATTTAAGTGGAAAATAAAAACTCTAGGATTTTATCCACAAATCAAAACTCACTAGATAATCTCCAATACATAGAAATATATTTTTGATACGTAATAGTGTAGCCACCATCACTTGTAAAATTCCAAAAATCCCAATAACCACCCAGTCTCAAGAAAAAATGAATTCTTAAAATTATTCTTTTATCCCTATTTAAACACAAATTCATGAGGTCTACATTCTACCATGAAATATAATTTTATATAAAATTCTGAATATTAAAAAAATCTATATCTCGAGGTAGATCTAAAGTGAAAAAATGACACCCCATATCTAGTAGCCACATGTCCTCTCAAATATAAATTGAATAACTATTAGAAACACTTTACAAAAACCCTTATTTCAAAAGCAAAGAAAATATCCCAATATCTATGCCAATGATAACTAGACATCATTCCAATCACAGAATGAAAAAGATCAAAATTTATAATTTTTTTATTTCAAAACATGAGTAGGTAGTGAATTCAGAAAAATAATCATCCTCTTACATTATTCTATAATAATATCATCATTAAAGTTTCTCATGTCAAGAATTCCTAAACGAACAATGTATTTAGGCAGATACAGATTATACCAAGAGACCTAATGATTATTGTTCTTACCATCCATTTATCCTAGAAAAAGTTTGAAAATATTTGATGGAGATGATTAATAAGAAGACCCAAAATTTTGATCTGACACAAGACATATGACGACATAGAATGAACCACTAATATAAGAAAATCAAGTTTCCCTGACCATGATAATTACCAATCATTATAGGCATTAATTCAATTTCAAAAACTATCAATAAATAATTTAAACAACTACTTTTTATATCTCTTAATATTAGTGGTTATACCTAAATAATTATTTCATATTTCAAACAAATTCACATGAAAAAGGGTGAGAAAATCATTATTATTATCCCAAGAAACCCCTTTAATGAAAGAAGCCTTTTACTTTTGAAAATTAACTTCTTATACTGATGTATCATTATAAAATTTCATAATATCGACCACAATTTGAAATTCATTTTTATGGGCCTTGAAAAACATGTGGTAGTCATATGTTAAGAATAAATGAGAAATACATAGGCCAGTTCTATTAGCTTTTACTCTATTAATATTTTTTATATCGGCACATTAGAAACTAGATTAAAGAACACATCTACCCTAATAGTAAATAGATATAACGAAATCAAGTCCCCTTAGTGAAATTCCATTATTTGAATAATCATCTTAGTAAATTCATAGTTAACATTTAAATTAAAAAAATTAAAGTAATGAACCACATGAGATTTGGTACCCAAACACCATGAAAACCGCATCTAAGGAGATTGAACTCTAGAAAACCCCATTACACTCTATCACATTCCTTCATCATATCAAGGTTAAAATATATAAATCTTCTTTTTGTAGGACCCCCGGGACACCCTCAGGTCACTCCTATTGACTCCCCTGGCTCACTACCTTGGGTGAAGTCTCACTCAGTTTACAGATGTGAAGGTCTCTTAAATATATTTTTATTGAAGTCTTTATCTCCTATTCAGTATGTGACATTGCTTGCACCAGAGTCTTGAATTGATGCTCTTTTATATTTACTCTTCTACTTCAGTGCAATAACTAAATGCACTAAATCTCCTTCTTCTCTTCCTTTAATTCCCGATACCAATACCTAAGTGTATCAGTATACTTCCTTCTTTCTATGTAGATATGAGTTTAGTTTGCACGAATTGTTCTTCTCTTCTTCACAAAGCAGAGCGAGGGTGTTAAAAACTAGTCGTGTGTGTGCGGTACTACTTCTCTTTGTAAAACCAAAGGTTCACTATACTTCCTTTTTCATGAACCCACTTTGAGAGTTCTAAGCACTTGTAAAAGGCCTGTGGGACCCCTAAATTTTTACACACCCTTCTTGGTGTATTTTGTGTAAAATTATAACCTTACGCATAAAAATACATTTTGGAATGAAAAATCCTTTTCGTACAACTCTGATTTTTTTGTAGAACATCTCTTTTTTCGTGAAACACTTTCTTTTTCGCACAACACTTCTTCTTTTCACGCACTACTCTATAGTTCAAATTTTCCATGCATCAGAGCTCATGATTTGTCTAAGTGTCAATCCACTCCAAATAAGAGGGGGTCACCTCCTATTTATAGGTGTTTTGACCCTGTGTGTAAAACCCCTTCCTGCACGTAAAACTATCTCTCAATTATTTCTATTTTGCGAACCTTCCTTTTATTCTTGCGCACCACCTGTATTTTTCATGCACCTCATGACTTTGCCATTTTTCATCATTCTGAACATGAAGCCTCCTTTGCGCGTAAAACATCAAACCCACATTTTGTGCACAACCAACTTTTCACGCACAAGTTTGATTTTCCATGCACATGGAACAAAAATCTCAATTTTTTGCACGCCTATTGCCTTTTCCAATTTTCAATATTTCTAATCCAAGAAACTGCTTGCACGAAAAACTCCCCCAACTATTTCGCACACAACATTTTTCTGCACGCATTCCCATTTTTCCGTGCACAACTCTGTTTTTTCACGCACCTCTTTCCTTTTCCAAATATTGAAGTGATGATCTTAAAACTCCGATTTCATGCAAAATTATAAACAACATTTCATATTGCACGCAAAACCAATATTCTATGTTGCCTCATTTTCTGTTCACTTTGCCCAATTTTTCATGCATTACTTGACTTTTCCAAACTTTGATGTTCTAATCCTGAAACATGGATTGCACACAAATTCCCCTGTGAACTTATCGTGAAAATTTCTCTATAAAAAACATTTGTCTTCCATCTTTTGATTTCCAGGCCCAAAAATTTGGCAAAACACTGGAGAACAGCACCACCTTAAATATATGCTTCGTCCATAACCTTTATGGTTATTTTTTGTGATTTTCCTTCTTCAGCAACTCTTCTTATTTCAGCACAAAATTCACTATCGTGATATATATCCTTTTATATCTCAACTATAGCATCGTCAGATTTTGATACAATGTGAAATGCATAGCCATCTCAGAATGCCAAGACCTTCCACACTCTCTTCTTCTTCAACCTTCATTATCTACTTCATGCAAATCATATGATTCTATTCTTCAAGTAGGTTGTTGCATGGTTCTCATGCAATCATGAAGAATTTCATGGTCTTCATCAAATCCCCATTCTTCTTCAATCATGCTTAGATAGATTATCACTCACCATTATTCACTGTTGTAAACAATGTGTCACCTTTGACACAAGTTCATTGAATTTATGAACAGTACAACAATCATCTGAATTTCCATTCCCCCATTTAATTGGTGTACTTCTTGATCTCTTTAATTTTGATCTTCATTGATAACTATTGAAAATAAATACAACCTTATACACAAAGTGGTCCCAATAATTTTCTCAATTGAAAATTTATTCATATAATAGAAAACTTCAGGTGAAATAATTAGATTATTAGTTATTAATCGACGAGGAATAAAATCACTATGTTATTTCAAAGTGATAGATTATAAAATTTTAATAGTATATTAGTTAGAACTTTGAGTACAAGTTATAAATGAAATTACATAGGTTAAGTGACTTAATCAATGTAACTATTTGAGATAATATATATTTGAGACCAAAGAAATAATAATTTCATTTTGACACATAAGATCTTTGTCAAGACCCGACCAAACAGGGCCCACCTGGCTAGTGGAAGGTTGAGCCAAAACTACCCCAAGACCACCTCTATAGGTCAGGGGATGGTGACTACCACTAAAATGAATAACTAAAATGGTATTCCTTTTCCTAAGTACCTATATGTACACACTCAACCATCTTCATGAAGAAGTGAAGAATAATAAAAAGAAAAGAAAGTAACATCTTGAGTAATAACCATGCATGTAATAAATCTTTATGGAATCTAATAGAGTGTGATAGTGCAATCCAAAAAGTGAAGGGTAAAAAATACATGCCCAACCTGAAAATATGTACCAACCTGATTATAACTAGAAAGGTAAATTTTGAGAGAGCTCAACTCCAGATCTCTAAGCCTTAATCACCGTATGCAGTCAAATGCACCAGCATATCCCAATACTCATCTGAAATCATCACAGACCTATCCATAATCTACATAAGACATAACATGTTCAAGAAAAACCCATGCAAAGGTAAGTATATACATAACTAGTAGGACAACCAAAAAATTAGAGGGGGAGAAATATGAGACACGATTGAAGTAGAAAACTCAAACCATAGAAAAAGAGAAATGAAATCCAAAAAAAGAGATATATATTCTCATAAAAGAATCTGAGATTATAGAGAAAGGGGATATCTATCTCACACCCCATCCCAGGATGACGTGCCTACTAAAAATTAGAAAGGGTCCATCAACAATTCCCAATATCTCACACGTCTCTCTAAAGAAGTATTCATGTGAAACCCCACCTTTCCACTATAACATATAGTTGAAAGGACACAATATCTAGGTAGAGGACCCATAAACTAGTATAATAGGATGGTTCCACTCAATATATTAATAGAGGACCCACTCTCCAGTCCATTAAGGGGTACCACTCCATAGATAGAGGACCCATGCCCCAACACCGTAGGAGGGTACCACTTAGCAGATATATGAACCATTATCTAACTCTACACGAGGGTTCCAATTAGTAGATAGAGGACCCATGCCCTAACTCTATAGAAGGGTGCCACTCAGTAGATAGAGGACCCATTCCCTACCTTCGAAGGAGGGTGTCACTCAGTATATAGAGTAAATATGCCCTAACTTCATAGGAGGGTTCTACTAAATAGATAGAGGACCCATGCCCTGACTCAGATGGAGGGTTCCACTTGGTAGATAGATAGAGGACCAACATCCTAGTTTTTCAGGGGGTTTCACTCTCAAAGGAACCTACCCAATCATTTCCATCATCAAGTGATTCCTAAAGAAGCATCATGCTAGAAACATATTAAATCATATTTCAAAATCCACTATGAAATACACCATCACATTATACATGGAAAAACATTCAGTATAGTCTACTCATAAGACAAAATCCAATTCCAAACAAAGGAGATATAGGAGGTAGAAGTTTCTTAAAAAAAGAGGTAAAAATCATGTAAGGGGTCTAAACGATGTGTGTCCCCACTCCACTATCTAGACACATCCTCACCGGTATATATATTTCTATCCATGAAGAATATATGGAATGTAAGGGTACTACACACCATGTCTCAACCACTCAGGCCTTGCCTGTGCTCTCCTGGATATGCCCATGTACACTAGCCATGTTCCCATACATAGCGTGTATCATGTTTGTGTCTATATCCATGTACTCTCAGAGTACACAGTAGATAAACAACTTTAGGTCACATGACATGAGGGGGTCCCACATGGTTTTTGGTACTTATGATCTCCCAGAAACCCTAGTGCTACATATTTCTGAAGAACATGTTGTGTTTTCTTCCAAACTACTTGATGTGCAGTTGTGTTTTTTGCAGAAACATTAGATCTCCACACATTTCCCTATACCTAGTTACTCCACCTTGAATATAACCTTTTTGATTCTTTTTACTGAAGGTATTCACCTTCATCCAATGATTCCAACCCTTTGGTGGTTGGAAATAAAATCTTGATCCTTCCATACAAAGACTGTACTCACAACCCTTCATTCATAGAGACTCCCCCTGCCTCACCATATTCCCGTTCCATGTTGGAATCTCTTGAATCCTAAAAAACATCACCAATACATCCTCAAATTTTCAGACCATCCATCACACACAAATCCTTTGTGAATTTGGGGGTTTAATCATGCATGAACCTTCCAAGAAAATTCAAAATGTGTCCCCATATACCAATGATAAAGAACAAGGTGAACGATGGAGGAAAAAGAACAAAAAAAGGTTCAAAAATCATAGGAAAATCATTATTGACTAATGAATATAGATCAAGGATAACTAGGTTGAGAAACATGGCATGATGAGAATAATTAATTTGTTAACAATTTAAATCTGATATACTGGATCATTCAAAGTATTTATGTAAACACAGATCAAGGAGTAAAGATTTTATCATGCTCAATATTTTAATCATAAGGTCTCAAACCAAAAACGATGAGTCCAACCTTGATTCATATTGATCGTTGGTGAAGAATGCATTTTCCAATGATGGGGAAGATCCACTGCATTCACTACGCTTCAATTCACCTGGATCCAGAATTCTATCTTCGTCTGATCATGATTCGCCAATGAAGAGTGGTGTAATACTCTTATAAATAGTCCTAGGTTTATGTATCTATCCATGGAGATTCACTATAGCATCATATAAATAGAGGGAATTAATTTTAGTTTATTTAATGAAATAAATACATAAATACATAAATAAATTAAATCACTAAACGTATCCACCAATGGACGTTATATCTGAATGTCTGAAACTGACTAAGTTTAAACCATGCCTAGGGAAAATACCATGCTCTAGATTAAACCCTGGTCTCAATTTTTTAATTTGATATTTTTTAGGATACATTACAACATTTTTAAAAAACTGCATGCACATGATATAAATTATATTTAATATTTTTATAGAATTAATTCCGAGCACACTGGGCCTCAGAATGATGTGCTGTCTTAGTGCATGGCTCCAGAAATATTATTTTATATATTTTAATGTTTTAAATGGAAAAAATAGGGTCTTTAAATTATTCCTACATTCAATATTTTCATCCTCAAAAAGAAAAAAAATGAGAAAACAGGTGGGGATACTGAGCCCTCATATATCTATCCCACTCTTAAGAGCTGTCCTGCATGCTCCCATGACGCCACAACACACGAACTAAGGGAATAGTCCATCCACACATGATCCTCTCCTCCCAATCCTCTATATCCACCAGGTTCTTTGTGAAGGTGGCTCTAACCTTGATGTCTAGATTTCCCCAGTCAATAACATGAGTGGGGTCATGCATGTATCTTCTCAGTGGTGATACATGGAAGAAGTCAAGCACCTGCTCCAACTATGGGGGTAATTAGAGGGAGTAAGAAAACACAATAACCCTATGAAAGATCTAAAATAGCCTAATGAACCTCAAGGATAGGTTTCCACCACAACCAAATATCTGCAATCATTATTTTTGGGAGATCCTCAAAAAATATGGTCTCCCTTCTCGAAATCCAAGGTCCTACGACATCAATATGCATAATATTTATTACTACTTTGATCTATCCCCATTCACTCATAGATCACTATGACCTTTTCTATCATTGCTTGCTCCATCTCTGGCTCAAAAAGAGATGCCTCACTAATCTCAGTCCAGTATAAAGGTGAACTGTAGGGTCTCCCATACAGGTCCTTGAAAGATTCCATACTGATTGTAGAGTGATAATTATTATTATAAGAAAACTAAACTAAGGGTAATTGATCCTAATAGCACTGGACAAATTCTAACATTAAATACCTTATCATATCCTTTAGCACCTCAATATTGAATTTTTTCTAGACATAAATATAGTGGTGAAAGGTTGTACTCATCCTCATCTGGGTTTCGAATACCTCCTTCAGTCCTCTCTATAAACATGACTTGAACCACACATCATGGTTAGAGATAATTATCAAGGGAACCCCATGAAAGCAAATGATCTCCCACACATACAACTGACCCAAAATCTCAATAGAACTATACTCTCTGATAGCAAGGAAGTTCTCCACCTTCGTAAGTTGTTCAACTATCACCCAGATGGAATTATGGCCTCTCAGTTTCTATAGAATCCCTGTAATGAAGTTCATGGATATTCCATCCCATTTTTACTCTGGTATTTCAAGAGGCTGCAAAAAACCTACCATAATCTAGTGCTCAAACTTTACTAGCATAAATGTGACGAAATGAGAGATGAAATCATCCATGATCCACCTCATTCCAGCCCACCAAAACTTCAAATTAAGATCTATGTACATATTTTATACATTTAAGATGTACAACGAAATGAGTGGTAAGAAAATACCACATCACCTCCTCCCATATTATGACTGAGACCAATGTTCATCCCTGGAATAGGATGACATGATTACCTTTTTCAAAAAATCAATATGGTGAATCTACTAAGGATATCCAGTCACGTAGGACCTCACAGTTGATGTATCCCAACTTATCTCCCTCACACACCAGATAAGTAAAGGATCCAACACCATTGAATGAAGAAAATCTGGACCCTCATCCTCTACTAGGGTCAGCTATGGGAAGCCAACTACACAGATGACTCCTCCACCTAGTGACCCCGAGACTTCCTAATAAGGGTATCTGACACCATATTTACCATACCAATATTATAGACTCTCTCAAAGTCATAGTTATGTAGGAAATACAACAAGATCCTCTTTCTCAGGTTCATGTCTCTCTATGTGAATTCATACCTAAGACGCTAATGGTCTGAGTAAACAATAAAACACTCTCCTAGAAGATAGTTCCTCCACATACCCGGGGTGAAGACTGCCACTGATAACTCTTGGTCATAGGTTATATAGTTCTATATGTTGTGTCTAAACTTCCTCCACCCATATGTGATAACTACCCACCTATGCATCAACATGCAGTTGATCCTAGCTCCATAGGAATTTCAATACAGTACGTACTCCACACCCTCCTTTGGTAGTCTCAAAATAGGATCAATTTTCAGCCTCAACCCCAACTCCTCAAAGTATATATAGTATTGATTAGTCTAGTTAAATGGATTCTATTTCAATGTTAGGGTGGTCAAAGGGGCTATAACCCTAGATAAGTCTTCCATGAACATCTAGTATTACCCCAAAAATACAAGAAAACTCCACAACTCTAACATGTTCTTGGGTGGATCCCAACCAAGTAATACATCAATATTCACCAAGTCCACATCTAATCTATGATTAGAGATAAAATTACCCATAAATCAAATCTCATGGATCTATAACTGGAACTTTTAGATCTTACCACAAAACTAGTGCTCATGAATAAATTCTAAGACCATCCTTAAGTGAAATTAATGATCCTCCTCCAATGTAGAGTAGATGAGTATGTCATCAATGAAGAAAAATAAAAAAAGGTCTATGTATGGTTAGAAGAACTAGTTTATAAGGTAAATAATTATAGTTTAGGAATTAATCACACTGACATGCATCACTTGGAACTCATAGTGTCTATAGTGACATCAGAAGGCCAGATTCAAAATATATGCCTCATAAACTATCAACTAGTGGTGGTAATACTTGAGATCGATCTTAGAGAACTATCTCATGCCTCCAAACTGATCAATGATGCCATCAATACTTAGGAAGGGGTAATTTTATTTATCATGGAATGGTTTAGGTGGTGATAATAAACATAAATTCACATGATCCAATCCTCATTTTTCACAAAACACACTAGAGCTACCCATGGGGGACACACTGGGTCTGACAAAACCCTTCTCTCGATGGTCCCCCAACTACAAACACAAATACTAGAGATCTATAGGTACCATAAAATAGGATGGAAGGATATCAATGTGGTTCCAAGGTGAAAGCCAATGAAGAACTCTATCTCCTACCTTATAGGTAGTCGCAAAATATCCTGAAGGAATATTTCCATAATATAATCCATGAATAAAGTAATACAGATGCTTGAGGAGGCCAGTACGCTAATTTATAAACTCACTAACGTAGGGTTGAAGGTTTAAATATTCCTAATCACAATACCCACTTTCATTATCAAGAGATATTTATCACCCACAAAGGACAATCTCATCCCATTAGTTTGAATTTATCAGACTCATCTTTAATGATGGGGAATATGGGATAAAACCATGGAAAAATAGTCTATACCCAATATGAAATCACATGGTGTCATCATGATGACTAATAGGTCCCGTGATAATCTCTCTCCACTAAGAGATAACCCGCACTACTGGTAGATAAATGATAACGAAGAAGCATTCCCCATAGAAACCTCAAGTAAAAGATGCTATGCTAGAGTCTCAACTAAGATCCCTAGATCATGCACATTGAGTAAATAGATAAATTAATGACACAAACCTTTTCCTATTAGTACTAATGTAAGAGTATAATGGACACATATTGTACCTCTAATCATATCATGATCTTTTGGGTCATATGTCTCCATAGCTTACATCTACCCACGACCATGACTGATGGCTCCCTAATCCTAGGGTGGGCCTCTTGGTGGTGGTGGTGGATGTAGATCACAATTTCATCCGCCACCCATAGATATTCCTCATAGAGTCCCACATAATCCTCTACAAGCTCTACCTCCCTGGGGGATACTCTAACCATGCCTAGGAGAACCATGATCATGACACTTCCTCTATTGTGGCAGTCCATCCACTATCTATTTTCCCTATCCATCACATCATATTGAGAAATAACATTCCATGTGACCTCACCTATCACATGAATCAAACCTCCCCTCTTCAAGATGCCATGGTCCTTTGTGAAATCCCTATTCCACATGACCATGCACTTGAGTATGGTCCGTAGAGGATCTCCTACCCCATGATTCTGCGGATTGGCGGCTACTAGTTATTATTGATGACTAAACCCTATAACACCCAATTACATCTACAGAAGCATGAAATCCCTCTGATAAGAATCTCTATGACACCAACACCCCCTCTAACACACCAGTATACATAGGAATTCACAGGGGTACCAAAATGTAATGGATGTATCTATGGAGAACTTTCTAAAAATTCCCTAACTAAAAGTATCCACCCCGAATCATGTTGAGGGAGTATCATGTGAGGTTAGTGAAGCTCAAAACATACTAAAAAACTATCATACCTCCCTACTATAGCTCCAAAATTCCCTGAATCCAAACTCATCATAAGAATGAAGCATAATAATCCTCATGAAATAGATTATGAAAGTTATTCCATGAGAGTGTAAACTCATCATACATTTGTGTGAATAGACTCCAAAAGAACCCTACTACTCTATGGAAAAGACTGGCCACTAGTTCAACAACTTGATAAATCAATGTCCATCACTATGGATCCTCAACAGTCTCTGGTATAGGAACTCATGGAGTGCTCAAAGCCTACATGCATTCTCATCCTGCCCTTCTAGTATAATTTTCTATTGATTAGATGAGGGGGTGTGCTATTACCTGCCCATGTGGAAGAACAATCTCACGTGATGGACCCTGAAATGAGGCCTCATCACTCATTGGATCATCATCATTATCTATAATTGGTAACATGGATGGGTTTCTTTGTGGAGACATCCCAAAAATTTAATCAAGACGTACCACAATCAGATGAGAATATATATATGTGGAGCTAACTCAAGAAAACAATAAAAAGACTCAATCCTATGTGATGCATGTACCAAAGTTCTATACAACCAATTCCTTGGTATACCGAGTTGAAAAGAATATATTCAGAGTCTTGGTGAATAAATACCTCAACCACTACACCAAAACTAGGTTCCCTAGATTTAAAGCTGTACTCAAGACACTTTGACAACATTTCCCTAAGTTCCCATCCAAACCTCACAAGGGGAAATAGCTCCAAAAAATATCTTGAGGTCGAACCACCTTTGATATCAATCTGTCTGGACCTGACCCACTAGGGTCGGAATGGCCAACAGAAGGCTGATCCAGAATAACCCCAAGACCACCTCCATAGGGCAGGGGATGGTGATCAGTGTCGAAAGGAATAACTAAAATGGAAGGCCTTTTCCTATGTACCTGTACATGTGTACCCAACTATCTCTATACAGAAGTGAATAGGAGTAAAAATAAAAGACAATAAAAACTAGAGTAATAACCATGCATGTAAGAATATTCTAGGGAATACAAAAGAATGTAACATTGCAATATGACAAGTATTGTGGAAAAATACATGACCAACCAAAAAAGATGTACCAACCTAAAAATAAATGGAAAGATGAAAACCGAGAGAGCCCAACTCCAGATCAACAAGAACCGACCACTATACATGGTAAAATGCACTAGGGTATCCCTATGCTCCTATAAAATCACCTCCAACCTATCTGTCATCTTTATAAGACACAACACATGCAGAAAAATCCCATGAAGGGGGGAGTATATACATAACCATTAGGATGGCCAAAAAACTATAGGTGGAGAAATAAGAGACATCATATAAGTATAAAACTCAACCCATATCAACAGAGAAAATAAATCCAACAATAGACATATATATTCTCATAAAAGAAGTCCATATGAGAGAGAAAGGGTATCTCCCATCTCCCTACCCATCCCAAGATGATGATTCTACCAATAGTTCCACCAATGATGCCCAATATATCAAATGTCTTTCTAAATAAGTATCCATGTGGAGACACACCTCACCACTATGCCTCAATTCAAGGGGACACAATATCTAGGTAGAACAAACCCTAGTACAATAGGAGGGTGACACTCAATTGGTAGATAGAGGACCCATTCCCTTATCCATAAGGAGGCACCATTCAATAAATAGAGGAACCATGCATTGAATCCATAGAAGGGTTCTGCTCAGTAGATAGAGGACCCATTCTCTAACTCCAAAAGAGGGTTCCACTTAGTAGATAGAGGACCCATTCCCTAACTCCATATGAGGGTGCCACTCTGTAAATAGAGGCTCAATGCTCTAACTCTATAGGAGGGTTCCACTCAATAGATTAAGTACCCATTCTCTGACCTATAGGAGGGTGAACTTAGTCGATATAGGAACCATTCCCTAACCCCATAGGAGAGTTCCACTCAGTATATAGAGGACCCATGCCCTGACTCTATAGGTGGGTTCCACTCAGTAGATAGATAGAGGACCCATGCCCTAGTTTGTTAGGGGGTACCACTCTTTGATGATCCTATCTAGTACATGAATCACTGGATAGGTAGAACTACATGGAATGTAAGGGTACTAAACGACATGTCTCGACCACCTGAGCCATGATAGTACCCATGTACACTAGTCATGTGCTCATAAATGACATATCTTTTACCTGTTTCCATGTCTGTATACTCACAAACTACTTGAAGGGCTACCAGCTTTAGGTTACATGGTGTGTGGGGGTCCCACATGGCATGTGATACTTATGATCTCCTAGAAACCCTATCACCACAGATTTCCAAAGAACATGTTGTGTGTTCTTCTAAACTATATGGTGTGTAGCCCTAATTTTCATAGAAACAATGAATATCCTTGAATTTATCAAGATTTGGTTCCTATACCTCAAATCACACCTATTCGATGCCTTTTATTGAAGGTATTCACCTCCATCCAATTATTTTATCCCTATAGTTTCTGAAAATCAAACCTCAATCCTTCCAGACGGAGCTCATATGTGCCACCCATTTCTCATAGCGCCTCCTACTGCCTCACCTGATTCTTGATACATAGTGAAATCACCTAAATTCTGAAAATCTTTCCCAATACCACATAATATTTTAAAATCTTACATCACACATGAATATTTTATGAATCCGGGGGTTTGATCATACTGGAACCTGTCAAACAAGATCGAATCGTGGACCTGTAGGCTGACAATGATGAATGTGGAGAGAAATGGAGGAAAATTAAAAAAATAAAGTTGAAACAATCATTATCCAAGAATTCCTGGAAAAACAATATATATTAAGGATAACTGGGTTGAGAAACATGGAATAACAAGAGTAATAAATTGATTGATAATTTAAATATGATATGTAGGATCATGAAAGTTATTTATGTAAATTCACATTAAGGAATAATGTTTTGATCATTCTAGTTTTTCTAATCATAAGGGTGGAAACAAAAAATGTCATGTCTTGACTCAATTCAGATGGATATTTGGTGAAGAACACATTTTCCAATAATGGGGAAGATCTATTACAATCACTTCACCTCAATTCACCTAGATCTAGAAGTCATCCATCGTATGATCTAGATTCACCAATGAAGAATGGTGGAATCCTTTTCTCAACAGTCCCATGGTTATGAATATAACATTAGAGATTCTCCAAAAAAAGATATAAATAGTGGGAATTTTTTTTTGGTTATTCAAGGAATTAATTAAATAAATTCATTAATTAATTTACTAAACTCACCTTCCAATGGATGATTTATATGAGTGAACGATGTCGACCGACTTTAGGTCATATCTAAGGTAAATATCATGCTCTAGATTCAACTATGGTCTTATATTTTGATTCAAAACTTTATTTATTATACATTACATTATTTCTTAAAAACTACATATACATGACAAAAAATACATTTAATATTTTTATAAAATTAATTCTAGGATCACCGGGCCTTGGAACTATGCTTCGTCTTAGCTTCTAGATTCATAAATATTTATTAATATATTTTAAAGACTTAAAAGGGAAAAATAGGGTCTCTAAAATCTTTGGATACTATAAAAAAATTATTCTCATGATGTACCATATCTGGTCCCTAAATATTCCAAAACCATTTATTAAAATTGGAGTGAAATCCATCCGAACAAGGTTCTTTGTTCGGGTGGAACCCTTTCTTCAATACAAAAAGTTCATCCTCATTAATATTCCTAATCAAAACGTGATTCAAATACTCTATGATGATCGATATAATGTAGGAGCACACCTCATCTACAATAGTGATAGATTCAAAAGTAAAAAGTATTTTATAAAATATAAAAAATGATCTTCCTAATTTCATCACCAAGACTCACCAATTTCTCATTCCTATCCTGAAATAATTTAAAATATATTTTCTATATCCATTTTGATACATTCTGGGGAAAATATATAGTATAAGGATCAATATAACAATCTAATATTTTTTATCCTTTAAATTAATACTATCTTCAATAGCTTGTGTCACACGAAACACCAAAATAAAAAAACTCCCGACTAAAATTAACCACGACATATTAGAATTACATGATTAATCTAATCATTAGTAGATAAAAATTCAATAATAAATTAAAGTAATTATAAATTATTATTATCTTTGATTAGTATTTTAAAAAGGATGCTTTTGGATGAACCATTTTTAAAAAAGGGGGTAATATATAAATTAAATTGATCATAGTTAAAAGTTTATTAAAATATGTAATATTTATATTTATAAACTATAAATATTAAACTATTTATAAATCTATATGAAATAAGATAGAAAAAACTTTAATTTTAAAAAGGTTATTTTTTAATAAAAGAATATTTTCTTTATATATTGTATTTTCATTTAAAATAAAATTTATAAATTTTAGAACTTTAATTTGAAAAAATACAACTTCATTTTTAGATTTATAATAAAAATATTTTCTTAAGATTAATTTTTATGATTTTTTTAAAATATTGATTTTTAGGTGAATATTTTAAAATACCATTTTTACAAATAACATGAATTTTATGATATTATTAGTATATATGTATGAATTTGAAATAAAAAAAAACCTTTTTTCTAAAAAATATGTATTTTATAAGTAAATTTAATTTTTTTTAATCTAAAAACATATATTTGACATTTTAGAGCATAAGTTTTATTTTTAAATTTTTTTTAATACCGTATACATTTAGTATTTTAGAGTTGATATTTATCAATATTAGAAATTGAATCAAATAAAATGGTTTTATAATTTGGAATCAGTAGGTGAAAATTATTTAATAATTCCCATTTTATTTTTGGGAATAAAGGATATGTTACCTCAGGTAAAAATTGGTCACCACGGTAAAAGATAAAATGGTAGAAGTAAAAATCTAAGAGTAAAAGACCAAAAACATTTTTTAAAAATATGCGGGAATGTGGGTTTGATGCATTTATTAATCTTATAACTTATAATCTCCAAAATTTATGAATTTTTATCCACTTTCCTTGACAATTTATTCCCATTATTGAAATTATTTATGCATTTATAGAAAATACCATCCCTTTTCATTTATAAAAGGGACACTCCTCTCCTCTCTTCTCCTCACACCACAACCAATTTAGCTTGGTTTAAAATCTACCCAAAACTCTACTAAAAATTCCTATAAACCATTAAAAACTTATATTCTTCCCAAAAGTCAATCCCTCAAAGTCTTAACCCCATTTGTAATGGAGATAATTCAAGTAGTCATGTATAAATTTATAACCACTTATTTCTCATTTCTATTTTTTATGTGAACTACATCTTTCCCAAATTACATTACGCTATATTAAAATGATAACCTAAATATAATTATTGTTATGTTATGTTATTATAATTATGGTAAAATCCTTAACCCACTTTCTCTCAAATATATTAAGAAAAATGAAATTGTTAACCATGCATTTTGTGAACTACCACCTCCATGATGCAACATGTTTGTTTTTCTTAACAACATTACAAGGATGACCCCAATAGGGAGTTTAATAAATAAGTAAGAAATTTATTTCATATATTATATTATTAAATGATAAACTATATTAATACTTATCATGAACCTACTTTTTTACATGACTATTACATCATTTTAAAAATAAAAAACATAATATTTATACATTCAAGGATAAAAAGGTCTAGTATCTTGTGAAAATTTGGATCCTAAATATCTTATAAATAATAAAAAATAAATATTATTAAAATAACTCTTCCTTATCCACTTAAAAAATATTACATTCTATTTATTACATGTAGTAACTTGAGGATATATATCGTAGAAAGGGGTGAGCTAAAAGCTGAATAAGGGGAAGGATAACATAGGAGAAATAAGAGACATGAACCAGTAGTACATGGGTGAAAATAATAATCATAATCAAGTAATAATAATGGGATCATCATCTTAATAACGAGGAATAAATTTGAAAAAGGTATGGAATACGGTGATGAATAAAAATGAAAAATCATGTCATAGTGGTCAAATACCACACATAATTGTGAACAAAGCTAGTATCATTTCCACACATAACAAAAGTTCATAAATAATAACATAATCATCATGAACAAACCTAGAAACATGTTCATGCATACTAAATATAATATCATGAGATACATCATATTAATCAATGTATTAGAGGTATATATAATTCCTTGTCCTCCTGTCACATCATAAATTCTCATAATAATGAATGGTACATAGAATGTATAACAATCATAGTCATAAAATAACCCATGGAAAGGAATAAGTTTTATAAGGATTTAAAAAATAATAATTTCATTAATAAAATCTTGGGTTCCCAAATGAATAAGGTAAACCATATTTAGAAAAAAATAATCATTCCTGAGTGAATAAGAAATAACTCATGATGAGTCAAGGATGTGTTTTGGAAAGTAAATAATTTTTTGAAAAATCTTTGTATCTATGTTTAAAATCATTTTTCAAGGAAGAAAACAGGTTTATCCATTAGAATAAAAGTGAAGAATATTGATACAAAATATTTTTGATATTATAGGAACATTCATACTAAAATAAATTTGAAATAGGAGATAACCCAAAAGAAAGAGTTTGGGTTTGAGAATCCTCTTACCTTAAATTCCTCTTTATTTCATCGATTTTACACATCCTGAAAAATAAACACTGGTTGATTAAAGAATTGATATATAAGTTAGTTATTTTAATTTTCACCAATATTTTTCAATTATAATCATTTTATTATATTTATTACTTTCCATGGTTAAAGTTCATGAATTTTGATATCATTTTTTCCTTAAAAATTTCCCGTTTTACTTTGATTTCACTATTTTGTTCAATGTGATTTATACAGTAGTAGAATTAATTATATAATCTTGATATTAATATTTTTATACATTTATATATGATAAAATAATTTAGTATAAGCATACATAAAGGTATTTATAGGAAATAAGTTGGAAATATCCTCATTGGCGGTTAACTAACCGTTATTAAGAATATTGTCCAAAGGAAGAGAAAGAGAGGTAAAAAATATAAATACTTCAAATATATAAATTTTTTAATATTTTAAAATCATTAATAAAATTTTAACATACTATATAATTGATATTATAATATTTGGTTTGTAAAGGGATTGAGAAAGAGAGGATGAGATATGAAAACACAAATAAGAGTTGATGAAAGCATACCCTCTTCTCGGTGTTGTCTCCATTGTATAACACTAGATTACCTTGATGATTGGAGTTGGATTACTAGAAAAAATCCATATAGATTTTTAATGGTTTAATATAAAGAAATTGGGAAGATATTTGGCTTTGTAAAGTGTTGGAGGAGTAGTTTTACAAGGGGAGGGAGTGTGGTTATTTATACTTTAGGAGAGAGGTATTTTTAAAACAAAATATTAAATAAAATACTATATCAAAGGTAAACCTTGTAATAGTGAAATTATTGAAATAATAAATCATATATAAATATAATATAATGGTATTATGACTTTAAACCCATTTATAATACTAATTTAGTAGTTTATTAAAAATAAAAGTGGAAAAATAAGAAAATTGTTTTTTAAAGGAATACTTTTGACTTCAGATTTTGTAAAGTAATTTTTTTTGTTTGGAAAACATGTTTATTATATTTTAATGAATAATTTAAGAAATTAAATACTTTTTGGTTGTGGACTAATTTCTATAAATTATTATATCATTATTACATAAAAAATAACGTAATTTAAGATACACTGGTTACAAAAAACAATATTTTTACTATTCTCCTTAAAATTGATGTATTTTATAAAATTACCAAAAAAACACCCTCATGAAATTTAGATGTTATGATTTAAAAAATGAAATTAATTTTATCAAAATAATTTTATAAAATAGGTTATCATAATTTTAATATAAAAATTATGATTTTTTAATGAAATACCTTAAAATACATTTTATTGAAAATGTGCTTATATTTTCTTTGAGTTTGTAAACAAGATATTTATTTTATGGAATTATAATATTTATATTTTCATAAATTAATAATGATAAATATTATTTATATTATATTTTATTATTTTGATGTCAAATTACTATTCCAACGGCCATGTTACTATTCCCAATGGTTAGGTTACTATTCTAATGATCACATTACTATTACAATGGTCACATTTTCTCCTACAAATAAAAATTCATTACATAATTAATTATTCAACTAAATTACTCTCAAGGTTATACGTTTTCATTTTCTATAATGTCATTTTTTAATAATATTATCTTCATTTTCTATAGTGTTGTTTGTAGAAGGGATTATTCTAACCGATCGGGGTGATCCAAATTTTCTTATTATAGTTTTTATATTTTATATTTTTTATTCCTTCGCAATATTTTTAATTTTAATGGATTTTTTAATTTAGTAATGTAACAATTTTCATTAATTAATTAAACTTTTGTTCATTTCTCTAGGTGTATAATACATACATAATATAATATAACACTCATTTATTTAGGAAACAATTATCATTTAAAAAGTATGGGTTGTTAAATTCTCCCCTTTATAAATTTCATCCCTAGAATTTAAACTCAAATTCCAGGTTGATAATAGGTGGGGGTACTTCAGTTTTAACGTTTCCTCTAGTTCCTATGTGTCCTCTTCATACTTATGGTTCCTCCACAACAATTTGACAAGATGTGATTTATTATTGCATAGAAATTTTTATGTGTGCTCCATGATCTTCACTAGATGCTCCTCATTTAAGTGGTCATTATCTAGTTGTACTACCTCTAGATTTAGTACATGTAAGGGTTATGGTATGTACTTCCTCATAGGAGATACATGGAACACATCATAAAATTGATCAATATTTTTTGGAAGTGAAAGCTGACAAGCCACTACTCCTATGCAATGAAGGATCTCAAAGGGTCACATGTACCCAGGAGTAAGCTCCCCTTTATTTCAAAAACACATTACTCTCTTCCATGGTGATATTAAAAAGAAAAATGTGTATCCAAATTTAAACTCTAAGTCCCTTCAAAGGTTGTTAGAATAGAAATTTTTAGATTTTGAGTGGGTTTTATATGAAGTTGGATGGATTGAACCTTATATATCATTTCTTGCAGAAGATCAGGTCCAAGTAGCTTTTTTATTCTCCAACTTCATATCAACAAGAAGGAGTTCTACATTACTTCCCATAATTAGCTTCATATAGATCCATTTAAATACTTTATTAGAAGTTGTTATTGTTTTATAATTCAACTAATAGGATAATTTGATCCAATCATCCTTTAAAATTCATTTAGAAATATCCTAACATGTCCTCGAGAGTTTGAATAGTAATTTTAGATTGTTCATCAGTTTAGGGTTTATAGGACATGCTGAAATTCAATTAATAATTTAGATCGTGTTAAATAATTCTCTAGAATTTATAAGTGATCCTTGGATCACGATAAGAGATGATCAAAAGTGGTAACTCACACAGTCTCACCACTTCTTTTACGTTTATCTAAGAAAATTGTTCAAGTAAGAAATCTTACCAAATATAAATGAAGTGGGAAGTCTTGGTGAGTTGATCCACCACAACTCATATCACATTATTTACTTTGGATTTATTTGGGAGACCAGTGAAAAGGTCCATGTTTATGTCCTCCCATTACTTCATGGGTATAATAAATGTTCTCATAATCCCCTTATTCTTCTATAACCGTTATTTAACTATTTTACACACCAATAATATTGATAAATACTCAACAATTTTCTTCTATATATTTCCCCACCTAAATTTCTCTGGAAGATCATGGTACGTATTTGTAATTATATGATGGATAGGAAAAGATGATCTATATGAATTATCCCATAGATCCTTCATTATATATGGTGGTGAAGGAACACAAGGACTAGTTCTAAACAAAATCACACCATCATCATTGATACGGAATTCATGAATCTTCCCTTCCTTGATTGCTTTCAACTTTTTTTGATGCTCCAAATCATCCCTTTGTTCCCCCTTGATCTTATTTTGGATATATATTTGAGAAATAATTTGTGAAATTTAGGATTATTTCCCTACTTTTATGATTTCCAGATCTATCCTTTACATATCCATAAAGATAGGGTCTTTCTAATCCACACCATGGATAGTGTAGTAGGTTATTTTATTCTAAGAGCATCAACTACCTTGTCTGTCTTTCCCATATGGTAGTGAATAGAGTATTAATAGTCCTTGATTAGGTCTAACCATCTTCTTTGATGCATGTTGATCTCCTTGTATGTGAATATATACTTGAGACTCTTGTGATTTGAATATATGTCTCAATTGTCACCATATAGGTAGTTTCGCTAAATATTTAAGGAAAAAAATCACAATTGATAACTCTAGATCATGAGTCAGGTAGTTTTTCTCATGTATATTCAACTTTCATGAAGCATAGGCTATCAATTTATCATTCCACATGAGTACACAAACCAAGTGTTTCTTTTAAGAATTTATTTATATCACAAAAAATATACACTTATTTGTAGTGTGAGTATATGAATAGTGAATAAACTCTTATTGGGCTTCCTAAATATTTCTTCACATTCTTATATCTATACATTATTTACCCCTATCCATGTTAACTTAGTTATAAGGCTTGAAAATCATGGGAAATTTCTCATAAAACTTAGGGTTTACCCTACTAAGCTAAGAAAACTACGGATTTCCATGACACTAGTGGGTCTGGGCCATTCTTCAATTTTAGTTTCCTTTGAAGGATCTATATAAACTCCTTCACCTATGATCATGTGCATCGATAATGTGAATTTATGTATCCAAAATTTACACTTACTGGACTTAGTATACATTTTATCTTTTTTTAATATTTCATTTACAATCCTTAGATGTTGTTCTTATTCCTCCTTGAACATAGAATAAATGATAATATCAATTATAAATACTACCAAAAATTTGTTTAGGTAGTCTATAAATACTCTATTAATCAAATCCATGAAGATTACATTGGAATTAGTAAGACTTAAGGGCATCACTATGAACTCATAGTGTCCATAACTTATACAAAATTATATCTTCTAAATATATTCCTTCTTCACCTTCAGCTAATGATATCTAGAATGACTATACATCATTTATAAGTACTGATCTCCTCCTATTTTATTTAACAAGTATTCAATCCCTAAAAGGGGATACCAATTCTTTATGGTGATCTTGTTGAGCTCTTGATAATCTACACACATTCACAATGATCCATCATTTTTCATGACAAATATCACCAGTGAACCCTAAGGTGATGCACTAGGGAATATGAACCCTTTGTACAAATTCTCTTATAGATACTTATTTAAATCTTATAGGTTGATTGGGGATATCATAAAGGGGTATTTTTAGATAAAAGTGGGTTTGAGTGTAAGCTCTATTGAGAACTATATCTCATGATTTGGGGGAAGTCTACGTAACTCTTTAGGAAATACATCTATGCATTCCCTCAAAATGGGAATTTCCTTAAGGTTGATACTTTCCTTCAAATAAACCATTTAGTAAAGGTATGTATCTTTATATGGTATCAACACCCACACTATTGAGGGATTTTAAAAATGATATCCATGATCTTCCTTATATTTTTACAGGATAATTGGATGGTTTGGAATATATAAATAGATTTAATTTTCCCAATAGTTGATGTATTCTCTACATAAATAGAGCTAATCCATACCCAATATAGAATCAAATTTAAATATGGGAAGGATTATGTGATTCTCTAGAAAAATATTTCACGTACGTTAATAGGAGAAAATTCCAACACTTGGGTTTCAATGATCGCACCACTAGATGTTTTTATAGATATATCTACTTTATGGTATCAGGGCTTCAATTCAACATTTCTAGAAAAATTTTAGGATATAAAGAAATATACAAAACTATAATCAAATAAGTGAATAATAAGTGTACCTTTTTTGAATTCATTTTCATAATCCACTTTAGCAGTAGTGATGAAATAATATTTACCTTTATCCTTTGGATTTGGTGGTTACTGACACTGATTACCCTCAAGGACCCATGGTTTATTTCACTAGCTTTCATAGTAACATTACCCCCTATAGTTTAATCATTGAAATATGGGTGGTGCATTAGGAGGTCCATTGCTTTCCTCCATCTTGTTGTCCAGTTTCTTCACATCTCTTCATAATTCAAGAGCTTAGAGGACTTATCTCCCACATTTGAAGCAATTTACCATCCCTTTTTGGAAATTACCATTATTCTTCTTCCCACATTTTTTAGAGCACATCAAACTAATTGTTCACAAACACCAATTTTTTAGATAGTTATATCTTTTAGAAGGTTTAGTTTTAAACCACTGAATAATCTATCTATTTTTATGTCGTTGTTGATAACAAAACCATAGGAATATATTGCAAGCCTTGTGAAGATTACCTCATATGTCGTGACTGATTCACCCTATTTTTTCTTAAGCTCTAGGAATTATCTCTCTATATTTTTTAAGAGTTCTAAGGAAATACCTGTTAAGAGATATTTTATTAAAGTATTACCCCTCCATCTATTCTATTTCATCCTTCATATTAGTGTTTTTTATCAACACCCACAATCGATCAGATTCTCCATCTAAATGATAGATGGATAGAGTCACCTTCCCCTTCTCATAATAGTGGATCATAGAAAATATCTTCTCTGTTTATTTAACCAACTATTCCATGACAAGTGAATTCAAAGATTTACAAAATGTTGGTGGTCATTGCTACATATAGGACTCAATAGATAGTTATTATTTCTTGGGTGAAGGAGTACATTCTATTTGGATTAGGTTATTTTTCATAGCCTGAGATAGCTTGGAAACCATATCCATAAAGTTTTGTACTCCACCTCCATTGGAATTGGGAATGATGTTCATATGATCATTACATTATCCTTAACATGGGTTGTTATACTTGTTTATTCTATTGTTTCTCACCATTTTCTAATAAAAAAAGGTTTGAAAAAATGTAAGTCAACAAATCTTGAATAAGTAATTTATTTTTATGTGAAAAATCAAGTCTAAAATTGAATCTTATGAGATCCATTTGTTTATACTTTATCTAAAAAAATATTCTTGGGTGTTTAGAATACTTAGACTTATCCTATGGGTTTTCACTAAAATTTTCTAATACTAATTCCAAAATAAACTAAACTCAATCTCTGATACCAACTATAGTAAACCTAATTTTTCTTACATTACTATTACATTATTTTAAAGATAAATAACAAAATATTTATACATTCAAGGATTTCAAGGTTTAATATCTTGTGTAAATTAGGATCATGTATCACTTATATATAATAAAACATAAATATTATTAAAATACATTTTATTTATCCACTAAAATTATATCACATTATCCTTAGGACATTTAGTCACATGAGGATATACATTAAATAAATGGGTGAGCTAAATTCTTAGTAAGGGGAAGGATAACATAATAGGAATATGAGACATGAATCAATAGTACATGGGTGATCATAATCATCATAATAATTTCATAAGAATGGTATCATCATCATAATCATGATGAATAAAATTTAAAATGGAATGGAATATAGAAAATAATAAAAATGGAATATCATGACATAGTGGTCAAATACCACACACAGTTATAGTCAAAGATAACATCATGTCCATGCATAATATATGTGCATTAATCATAATATCATCATTATGAAAAAAGATAACAATATTTTTATTGATAATACACATAATATCATTAGATAAATCAAATTACCTAATGTATTGGAGGGATATATAATTCTGGGCTCACTTGTCACATCATATATTCTCATAATCATGCACGAAACATAGAATGTATAACAATCATAATCATAAAATAACCCATGGAAAGGATGAGTTTCATAAGAATTTCATAAATAAAACTTTTATAAATAAAATTTGGGGTTCTTAAATGAATAATGGAAAACATATCTGGTGTAAACATCCTTATTTTTGAGCAATGAAGAAATAACCCAGGGGAAGTCAAGGATTTTTTTTCGAAATAAAATATTTTTTGAAAAATATTTGTATTTGGATTTAAAATAATTTTGAAAACTGGAAAACATGTGTAAAAATGTCAAGAAAAGTGAAGAAGATTGATAGGTAATATTTTTTATATTATAGTAAAATTAATACTAAAATCAATTTGAAATAGAAATAACCTAAAATAACGAGTTTGGGTTTGAGAATCCCCTAACCTTAAATCCCGCTTTATTTCATCACTTTTTTGTGACTTAAATAATAAACATAGGTTTATTAAAACATTGATAAAGAAGTGAATTATTTTTGTAACACTATTTATCATTTATAATCATTTTATTGTATTTATTAATTTCCTTGTTTAAAGGATAAACATTTTAATATCATGTTTTTCTTAATAATTTCCCGTTCTGCTTAGATTTCACTATTTTGTTCAATTTAATATAAAAATTAGTAGAATTAATTAAAAAATATTGATATATATATATATTTATATATTTATATATTATAAATAATTTATTATAACCATCCATAAGGGTGGTGATATGAAAGAAGTTGGAAACATCCTCTATGGCAGTTAAACAACTGTTATCGAGAACATTTTCCAACAGAGGAGAATGAGAGGTATTAAATAAAATACTTCAAAAATATAATTTTTATAGTAGTTTATGTAACACCACAGTATTTTATAGTATGTTATCTCTTAAAAGTAATTCAATAGCTTGCGCTATACGCAACACCGAGTTTGAACGCACCACGACTTACCAAACTAGCCGTTTAAAAAGTAGTTATGAATATTATTAACTGTATTTTCAATTTTGTATACTCCATATAATTTTAACATCCATATTATGTTTTTATTAGACATAATATAAGAACAAATACAATTTTTTAGATAAAATTAGTATCTTTAAAAAAATGCAATTTTACCACCTTTTAATGGAGAACCCTTTTTAAATCCAATATTTGACAGTTTTATATATTCAATTTGACAAAATAAACTTCTTCTTTATATATGGGACAAAAAAACTTAGTTTGGATGAATTTTTGGTGTTTTTATGATAACTTTCATATTTTGATGAATAGTGAAAGATAATAAATTTTAATTGAAAATAACTTTTCTAATCAAAATAATTTATAGAGTTAAATTATACAATTGAATGGTTTTAAAGTATAATTAGATTATATTTTTATCATTTAATCTAATATTGGTCATTATAAGTAATTTCATATTTAAATTGGACATAAACACATATCAATCTTTTGATAGTTTTTACTTCTCAAAAACCGTCTTTTTGGTTTTGACAACGAGAATTAATTTTAAATTAATTAATGAAAATCTTATGTTTTGAATTTGGTAAAATATACATCATTTTTGAATTTTTTATATCAAAATTATCTTAGGGTGAATTTTTGGTATTTTTCTGAAAACTTTCAGTTTTTGAGGAATAGTGAAAAAACACTATGTTATTATTTAAACCTGAATTTTATTTAAATAATAATAATTATTATTAAAATTTATTTTAAAGTCAAAATAGATACATAATAACTATATTAGTTCAATGTAATTCATCAAAGTCATTTTATAATTCGATTATATGTACAAATTTTTGTTGAACCTTTTAACGTCTTTTACCCACCTTCCAAGCACATTTGCAAATTTGGATAAAAAATAATTTTACCATTTCTGTGAATTGAATTTCAAAAATCCGAGAGACATGGTTGACATCAGTAAGTAAAATTTGATTCAATAGGGTGAAAATAATTTTTGGTGAATAGTAACTTTTGAATTTTATTTACTACAGTTAAAAGTAAATAGGGTAATTAATGGTAAAAAATGATATTAAAATTATCCTAACACATGTCCTAATTATATTGTATAAGTTTTTTTCGACCAAAATAATTCTTAGTAATAAAATATTATCCTTTTTAATCCAGTTGGATTAGATTAGGACATTTATTATTATTTTATATAAAGAAGAGTTAAAAGTGTTAAATTCCAATTTTAATAAATAATTTTTTTTTAATATAGGGTTATACATAAGATAAATTAGACTATAAATATTAATTAGAAATATAAAAATATTTCCTACATAATGTTATTTTATTTATAATTTTTAGACATTAAATAATTAAATTTATTAATGACACAATGATGATGTAGTAATTATCTTATTAATGACAAATTAAAATAATTGATATTATAAAAATCCAAATAATTTTAAATTGAGACTTTTGATGCATTCCACTAATTTTCTAGGTTAATATGACATTTTTGGATTGATTTATTTTTTTAAGTAATCAAGTTCTTTTTGACTTTCAGAAAAACCAAATACTAAATAGTGTCAAAATTGACATAAATGGGTATTTAAAATAAATACTATATTAGTAATTGATATAATATTCCTAAAAATATAATGTTCTGAAAAATGACTTATATAAGGTATTATATGTCAACAATGAACCACTTGGGGTTCTCTTGGCTTTTTATAGTATGTTTATTAACCATGTAATATAAAAATACAAGAAGACATTGTAAAAGTTAAACTATTTAACTAAGAGTTAAATCTAAAAGATAAGGTTAATATGGTAACCTAAACTTGTCTAAAACCAATTGGTTGAGAGGATTTAGACCCATACCAACCTTATCCTAAAAATAAATCCATTTGGATCCATTATAAACAGAAAATGATTTTATAATAAAATAATATTTCAAGCTTTTCCTAAAGTGACCCTCACCTCTCTTATAAAAGGGTACTTCCCCTTCTCTCAAAATCACACCACCAAAGCTATTTGTCTTGACCAAATACTACTCAAATATATTCAAAACTACCCTCAATTAATCCTATAGGACTTACATTGATCATAAATTTAACATAAGATCCATTTTTTTCAAATCAAAAGGAAGAACCTGAAGAAGAGGTAATTATTTCATCACCTCTTTCAAAGTTCTTTTCTTATTCCACTTCCTCTTTCTTTGTTGTTTCCATACAAAAATAATAACTCTAGTAACTTCTATATAATTTTATGTTATTTTAAATATGTTACAACCATATTAATTATTCTATCCATCCTATGAATGACAAAGTCACCATACGTGCGTACGTACAGCTTACCGTCTTCACGTCGTGGTGTAGTTTGTTATTCAACACTTCATTATTTGGATGGGTATAATAATGAGTATAATTGATGTAAATAATAAATATAAAATGTTAATTATTACTTATATATAATATACTATCCAATTACCTACTATTTCACCATCAATAGAATGATATCATCCCTCTTGTGTACGTACGACTTACCGTCTCCACAACGCGATGAGATTCATTTCCACGTTCACCATTCAACGATGATTATAAATATATATATTATCAATAAGTATGTAATATATGACATAATAATTCTAATATATATATATATGTGTATTTATGTATTTACATATATCTCATTCACTTACTTCCGTTCAATACGATATGAAAACAGAAACAACGTTTATGCATACGTACGACCTATCATATCCATAAATGGTGTTTTCCATTTCATATATCTATCTATTATAAATACTTATATTCTGAATATATATGATACATAAATAATTTTTTATATTCTATAATTAATTAAATCCTGATATAAGTTATAAAATCAAGAATAACAAGTTAAAACACGTTTGATAAAGAAAGTGATTATTACCTGAAATATTATTTTAACATAGAAATGTTTATTAAATGGGTAGTATAAAGCCATAAATGAATCAAATATAAAATAATAAATATTAATATTATTCTTTTATAATTTAATAACATGCTATGGTCATTATATAGAAGGTTAAACTTACCCTCAACCAAAGGAAAGTACAAGGTAACTGTTAATTCCTCAATCTCATTATTATCCGAGATTGTTTATGCGTAAGTATTTACTGGGACATGTTTATCACCCATGTCCATGTTTCATAAAAATGTTTTAAAAATGAAATCATCATCTATACATACATGTGTACTACCGCCTTCATGGAACGATATATTTTAATTTTTCTTTTCATATCTACCTTAATGGATGCTCATTATAATGGTTTTAATGGATAAATTTGATGTTTATAAAATTATTATGGTACTTTAAAGAAAATTTTGAAAACCTATTAACTATATGAGAAATAAACAACCATGATAAATTCAATCATACAAAAGAGTGTTTTAAGAAAAAAATGATTTCTTCATACTATGAAATAACATTGTATAGGTTACCTTATTCTTTTAATTATTTATAATTATTATATAACACACTAATAAACACTAAATATGATCATAATGATTCATTTATAATTATATTATAACTAAAACACCACAAAATCATCTATTAATCATAGCATGTTCATATTTTGGTCAGTTTAACCACCTATTTGAAAAATGATATAAATTTATAAAATGGATGACAATGGGAGTTTAATTTATGTTAATACAAGATAAAAATAATTAAATAATGAGTAATTTGGGTTTGTTGAATAATAATATAAAAATTTAACTCATTATCTAAGAAAAAAACATTAATTCTCTAAGAATCATTGAAACAACCTCATCTATGAATCCAAAATCAATGATCATAATTTTTTTTCATATAATAAAATTATAAATTTATGATCTATAATAATAAATAAATTTTAGTACATTATATTATTTGGGAATGATGAAATTTTGGAGAAGAATGAAGAAAAACACCTCTATTATGAAACTAGTCCAAAATGATCAAGATTACTCACACTTGATATTAAACATAGATAATAACTAACTAACATTCATGTATATAATAATTGAAAATGAAGTTTATAAAAGGATATAGAGATGAATATGGTTCTAAAATAGTTAATTAAGATAGTATTTTTTTATACATGAGGTTAGAGTGCGGTAAACTAAGTGGGAATTCTTGGTAAGGGGTTTTATCTCAAATTTTCAGTCCTTGAGACATATATTTTTTATTAAACAACCTATTTTATTAAGAATAGTGTATCTAATACACATTTAATAATTTTTATTTTGATTATAATTCATGATATTAAATTTTTAATTAAAATTTATTTCTTTTATGTAGTTTTTAAAAAAAAATTATAAAGTTTCTAAGGCCTTTACCAACTCAATTTCTGATTCATTGGGTCATAATATTACTTAATTGAATATACATTTTTAATATTTCTTTGATCCTAAAATTCCATTATTTTATATTTTATTTCCTCTTTTTATCTAGGTAAATTAATTCTCATCATCAATAAATAATTCCTTGATAAATTGATTTATGAAATAAAAGTGTATCATTGGTAAGAATAATTCTTGTTCATACCAAGGAATATTTTCTTAAATGTTCACAATTTCCTTCATTCAAATGTTCACCTCTAATTTTTTAGTAGATAATATGGATTATTTTCTATGATTCTCATAATTATCTATACCCCTATTAAAAATTAAAATTTAATACACTTTTTATGCTGTGGGTTTTCAAATAAAGGTAGTTAAAAATATTTTAAAAGGGTTTTCTATCCTTTCAAAATCAATTGTTTTATCTTACACTCCATATTTTTTGATAACCTTTATGTTTTAAGGAATATTTTATTTTTATCACTTTATAATATGTCTTTAAAAATTATACTCTTTCCCTTCACAATAATTTTTAATGTGATTTATAATTCATCTTTTATAATAATTCTTTAAAAGGTTTTGTGAAATTTTTTGTATTTTCACTTCAATTTACCCCCTAAGTTTTGTCTTTCATGAAGTGATGTTTTGATCACCCTCAATATTTTATTATGATATAATTCATTTTAGAAAATTATATCTTTGATATCCTATGATTTCTTAAGTTCATGTTTTGTGATGTTTTTGAAAAGTTTAAGAAACTTATTCTTTTTACATGAGTTCTTTATGATATGATGACTATTTATTTTCAAGTGGAACACATATTTACAGATGATAGATGTGAAGGAACCTATATATCCCTCCAATGAATAAATTAAGGATTTATATCTCATTATAAAAGGGTATTAAGCATTTACATTTTTATTGTTCAAAATAGTAAGCATGAGCATGTTTTTTATTCATAATATGAAGTGTGAACATTTGTTTTTCACAATATAAAGCAAGAATATTTGGTTTGTTAGAAAAATGAATCATGGGATTTTTTTTCATAATATGAAGCATTATTTTTTTCAAAATATTATAATTTAGTTCCTTGTTATGCTAGGTTTCAAGGGTATGCTACATTTCTAAGTCATATGCCTTTGATTATGCTATCATGGATCTTGTTTATTAATTCATATTTCCAAACTATTTTTATTCATGTATTATGATATTATAATACATATTACATGATTTATTATCTATTATTTGTTGAGTATAAGTTTCTTATATATCCTTATTATATCCAAATGCTCAACATATACTCACTTATGATATTTGATTGTAACGCTTATATTTACCCTTATAGAGAATCAGAGCTTACCTATTTATTATGTTTCCATACCCCATGTTATGAAGATATGAAAATTATGTAATATCTAGAAGATATTATTATATGGAGAATTTGTGGAAGATTTTGAAGACTCTTAATGAATAAATTATTTTCTCTCATAGTGGAAAAAAATTTCCATTAGTTAAAAGGGAGTGATTTTTGTAAGTTAATGTTTTTTACTAATTATCTAAAACTATAAACATAAAAGGTATTGAGAAGGTATTATAATGAAACATTTGTTTTAAAGTATGTGGATGAGACAATCACATCTACTGGTCACTATAGAAATCATCTTGAAAAAACATTTCTTTAGACTAATGGTGCCAAAATTAATATTTATCATGTAAAAGTTTATAAAGATGTTCCTTTAGACACATTACTTAATTAGTGGATTTATATTTATAAAAAAACATACAAGTATTTATGTTTTATCTTACTTATAGAAACAATATTTTCGAAACTAAACCCTATATCATACCCCCAAGTATAAAAACTTGTGATAAATTTTCAAATATTTTCAAGGAAAATCACCATAGTTTTGTTCCAAGAGAAACTTTCCATACCATCACATATCTAGTCTCTTAGGTATATGGTTTCAAATCTCAAACCAGTCTAACATATCTTGAAACAATTCCATTAGTTATAGTGAAGTAATATAAAATTTTGGTATAAAGTTATCGAAGGAAGATAAGATATTGAAAAAGAAGGAAATAGATTTTTCCAATAGGTATATGCCATATATCTATCTCGTAATTCATAGATGTGGGTTTTAGGGTCCCTTCTATGTGACCAGGTAAAAAGGACCCCTTTTAAACTAGTTTTTTATAATATTATAACATCCATAGAATCATAAAAACCTGTAATCATATGTACACCACGTTTTACACCACCTTTATCCTCTTTATTAGCAAGAATTTCATTAAAATATCCACTAACCAGTATTATCTTGAAAAATCACCTTTGAACATTTTGAAGTAGATTCCACGTTTTCTACTTATCAAGTATATACAACCATCTATGTAACCCTACAATGAAAAAATCCTTCATACTAGGTTCCATCAATTTATAAAAAATATGATTTTGTGAGAATTTATTAACCATCACATTCAAAACCTCCTTCCAAAAAAGACCAAAACCCCAAACATATCCAACCTAATAAATAAATAACTTATGGTGAATAACCACCTTAAATTTTAGAAAATACGTATCCTTTCAATTTAAAATGGTTTAATATACAAAAACCATATCAAATTAGTGATTTTTCTCCAATGTAAAATCATACAAACTGACCAGGGGTTGCCAAGGATCTAATAGTTTCAACATAGTATCTTCTTTGTATCAAGTGGTGAGGGTCCTATCTAGCCTTCTCTTGAACACAAATTAAGTTCAAAAGTTCCAAAAATGTTTTTGTACACATTCCTTGTGAAACAAAATCATCGAATATGTCAACCTATAACCCTTTTTTCTCTAATGGTTTTCTTACTTCATTCCCCTAACTCCTTCTTGTAGGATGCACTTCAAGGTACTAACATGTTTCTATACACCATTATCCAGGAAATTTTATGACTAGTTTATTAAGTAGTGATATTCCCTTATCATTATATCAAAGACATCTTTAGTAGTATATACCCTCCCCAACTCAATTATTTCACTAGGACTAGCTTGAGGAACTAGTGTATCCATCTTTTCATTCAATATATTCTCCATACCCAATGCACCTATGTCATAACTATTCTGTTTTGAAACACTTATATTACTAGAGACAATAGACGGTCCAAGACTGGCCACATTAGACACCATAGTTCCATGACTAATTAATATAAGTATAGATCATGCAACTTCACAATGTCTAAACCCTTATCAGAAATAATAATCATAGATAAATTTAAATTTTGAGATCATATCCATGCACAATATTGGTGAATTATATTTCCAACATAATTTTCTAGAATAGCCAATCAATCTTTCTTTAAGTTCCCCACATTCCAAAAAATTTAGAAAAAGGTTGGTAGATTCTCATATTATAAAGGTAACCATTGTTTATTATCCACATATTTAAGTATAAAACCCTGATAAATATGATTTTCCATAATGAAATAGACCCCAACTTAGACTACAACCCCCTAATTAATTGGATATGAATTATACCATTCTAAGAATCCCCCAATAATTTCACCAATCATGTGCATAATATCCATACATTATTTCTTCAAAGTAAATCCCTTTATATGAACCAAGATAAGTGTTTTAGTAAAACCATCCCTTACTAGATCAATTGAATCAGATATATCATGTATTATTACTATATTATTATCAAATAACTAATGGAATCCATCAATCACATGATATTTATCCTGTTCCAAGAAAAATTGTAAAAAAAACACACAACCCATTTTATTTAATAGCTACACCCCATTAAATTCACCATAATTTTTGAGTAATATTTCTTAATGCACTAGAATTATAATTATGCCTAACAAACAGTTTCCCAATGTCACGAACAAACCCAGGTCAACCCTGAATCGGTCACTTGAGCTGGCCTGCAACATGCCCTGAGGGGCATTTCCGATCCCCACAAGCTGGAAACTAGTGATGGACATCAAAATATAACTTTTGGGAATGATTTGGCCTATGAAAAAAACATAACCAAATAAATAAAGATTGACTATGAGGAAATAAAACTAGCAGTGATAAGAAAATAAATGTACATACCTCCTTGTGACCCTTCAGGTCACCACCCAACTCAGAACCAAGTCTGCTCCAACATTGAGCAGCTGAACCAGAAACTAGAACAAGAAATTGAACCTACAACTGGAAATATATAATAGGCGTGAGCACTGAGATGCTTAGTAGGGATTCTATAAATGAACTACAAAATCCATGAATTTTCCAATTCCAAAATATTCTAATAATACTAGTTTGAACTACAGTTATAAAAAATAAGGTTTTCATATTTACACAGTATTTTGAAAACTAACATTCACAATTCCATTGCCCTTATAATTCAAATACAAGGGAAAGAAAACAATAGAGGGGCTCACACAAACTTTTCCAAAATAGCTACTTTGAATTCCATTTTAAAACCAACCATACACACAAAACATTTCCAAAAAAACATCAAAACCAAGTTCAAGGGTATGATTCCACACATAATAAGGACAATGTTACTAACAGTACTCGTACCAAAGGATCATGGAAAACCTAGGAACTTAGAGGAAGACTAGAATGTACTATACATGTGACTCATCCTGAAGGAATGCCTACTCTCGATGATTTCATAATTCCCTAATGCCCAACCGTTTTCCTACCTGGCCTTATCGAGGGTCCCAACCCCATAGAAATAATAATAATAAAACATCACTCTGCTATGGGCCACTATCTAGTGTATAATCTAAACTTGTGAAATAATCATTCTCAGTAAACCCCCTTGCCATGCTAAGTTTCCATGCTATGTTCACAAAGAGGTGTTCCACACATTAAAATAACAATCCATATATATGTAATCAAGCACACGACACAATCCGGCACCACCTCAACCACCTCAAGGTTAGTCTCATGACTTAAAATAAATACTCTCAAAAGGAGGCCCATACCAAGGACCCTCCTATCACATGATCGACAAAAGAGGAAAGGGGCCTAACTAAGGAGGGGTTTTCCAAACATACAATTTAAAAGATTCCAAACGGGCCACATACAATTCACAAATATCAAAAATTTTGTAAATAGCCATTCTAAAATGCCAAACGGGACTTTAGCTTTACAATGCTCATCCTTTTTTCAAAACATTTATTAACCAATTAAAAAAAACCAAAAATACCATCTTTATACAAAAGTGACCAAATGGTCCCTTAAATCAAACATTTTACAAAACATGCCCAAGTTTACTTTAAGTCAATTTAAAACAACAACACCTAAGAAGGTGCCAAATGGGATTTGTCTTCCACTTTCACCCAAACACACCTCGAAAAATAAACACCCCTTTCATTTTCCAACAACTCACCCTAGCATGTTTCCAAGGCCAACCGGGCCAAACCAAGAGGAACACTCTAAAACCAAACAAAACATTTGAAACAAATTTCATAAATACACCATTTGTTTTCAACCCAAAACACCCATATCACTCATAAAATACCACAGAAATTCATAAACCAAAATCCCATTTTTTGACAAACACCAAAACATAAATAGGGAAATCACCACATTTCACACACAAAATCCAAAACAAGTTTCAAACAATTTTAACAAAACATTTATATGGGAAAAACCCCACCCAAACATCTAATTTCACCCAAAAAGAACAAGTGGAAATTTACAAACACCTAAGGCATTGTACTCAAGGCATAAATGAAGTTTCATGTAAAACCACATCTTCAAAAACACCAAACAACTTTAGAACACCACAACAATCATTAAAGAGGTACCATGGATATGCGTAGAAAGATAATAAATTAACGAAAACATCAAGCATTAAAAACTATAAATAGAAAATAAATGTATAGATTTTCCTACCTCAAGGAAGTCAAGACGAAACGTTCTAACTCTAGAAACATCCCACTCACATGCACGCACACACTTCCATGTGTATGTATATATATACACACCTTTAAATTGATGCACGTGTTCCCCGTGCCATGAAGGAACATGCACTTAGAAGATCTATATATATATATATATATATATATATATATATATATATATATCCATACCTGGGAAAATGCATGTGTGCACATGGAAATGATCTCGACTCCCTGTAACAATTTCTGACACCAAAATCAATTAGTGCAGCGAAGACCCTCGCACATCCAACAAAATGCTAGGGACTCATAGACATAAACAAGACCCCAAAAAAATAAAGTTTGCAATAAGATAATGAATGAAGAAAATCACCTCAGATGGTGGTGGCAACCTAGAAAACACGTAGCAAGTTGATATTCCATCCAAATAATTTTCCTCAATACAGTTAAAAAAACCATGACTTCAAAACACAATTCAGACCCTAAATTAAAGGTGTGAAGCATATTGAAAAACATTAAAATAGAGCAAGTATAAATGGAATGCTTCAAAAGAAAAAACACATGAATTCAAATACCTCAACATGTGAGAAAGCAACAAGACCCCAACAGAAGGAAAATCATCGCTTCACGGACCAATTGAAATCCCATGACACCGAAAAAACACAAAAATCACAAAACCAGGTTCGACCAAAGAAAAAACCCACAAAAAAGAACCCTAAAATAAGGGAAATCTCACCAAAATGGAGTCACGCACCGAAGAGGGCATCAACGAGGTAGCGCGCGCTGGAGAGGGAACAAACAGGGTCGCAGCGCTAGAGTAGGCTATTTCTGGCATAGGAGGGCGGCTAGGAAGGGAGACCGCTAGGGGTTCGGGTTTTTGGGAGCAGGGTGGTGGCCGAAAGACGATTAGAAGTAGGCCAGACCTGTCGGCAAGGAGGATGGGGATGTGGAACGACGGTTAGTGAGGGGGCGTGGGATGACCAACACATCAGGAGGAGCAGGGGCAGATGACGAAGCTAGGGGGAGGCCAATGCAGGAGTGTGGTGCCAAGAGGAGGACGACAAGGGGGGGAGGGGGAGCTAGGTGAAGCACGCTGCACAAAAAAAATGAGGGGATGGGGGGCAGGTGACGCGGGGTAGACCTAGGGTTTTAATTTTATTTCATTTTTTCCTTTTAACATATAATAATATTGATAATAATAATAATAATAATCTTAATATTAATAATAACATAACTATAATAATAATAATAAATAAATAAACTAAAACCAAACCAAAAAAATTAATAATAGTGGTAATAATAATATTAATGAAAATTTAATGAAAATAACACTAATAGAAATTTCATAAGAATAATATTAATATCAATTTAAAGATAATAGTATTATTATTATCTGAAAAATTAATATTATCATGTTGTTTTAAACATTTATAAAAATTATTTATTTTAAGTATCAGGAAACCACACATTCTACAGGGCTGAACACACGGGCACCTCTAATGGTACGGTGATCACGCACCGGCCTGAGACCCACTGAAAACATCAAAGTTTCAAAAATTTCAAACCCGGACCCAAAACCAACCTATCCAAAAGACACAGGACCAAGAAAAGAATAAAATAGTAGGAGTCCATGGTCGGGGTGTGATAATTCTCCCCACCATAGACACTTTCTGCCCCTAGAAAGTCACCAAGCCAACAATCGATCCAACTTGAGTCCATGCCCAGACAAAATCATAGAGAACTGAGAGCCTTGAGGTGACCATTCCCAACAAACATCACACCCGACCAATTCAAGGAAAATCACTGCCCGAGTTTGAGGGGATAACATGAGAAGATTCTCCCCACCACAAGAATTCACTAACACAGAAACCCTTAAAGCCCGAACACACCACCCCTCGAGGGGACAAATACAAGAACTCCCAAACCGAACTCATTCATTTTCCCCACATGGACCGAACAACACACCTGAGACTTTGATGGAAATATTTATACAGAATAACCCAGCAACTTGAGTATGAGAAATTAACTCAACACATCCCATCAATTTCACGAAATGAACACCCCCCTAACAAACACAACTGAGACCAATTGAAAATCAAAATATGTCCATTTATTCATGGACCACACCATTCAAAGAGATCGAACTATTTAAAAACCACACTGAGAACAGATAAGACCGCTTAGATTGTGGGGGGATGATCTCATCACGCCACCAAAACAAGGATGATATTACAACAATGATGAGAATAGAAAAAGGAAATTTTGTATATTTCCATCCCAAAGTGGAAAACATTACCAAAATGAGGTTCCACACACCCTCAGTAACTCCCAACTGTGTTCGAGCTTCACCCCGAGACCTGTGGTTGGGGCCCTGATGACAGAAGCATCTTCTACCTCACAGTTAAGAATTTGTGTCCTCCGGCCCCTAACTCCTTCCTCTCAAATGAAACTTCTTTCAGAACTCTCCCCAGTGGCCCAAACAGTCTCACAATTGAAAGACTTCAGAGGTATGTGACAAGGAAGCATAGAATGCCTGAACCGACCACACTAGTGGCATGTGTGAGAACAGTCCAACAACCTAGGAGTCGGTACAGACACAAATATATTCTTGGATATAGGTTCCTCCAGCATTAACTCCTTTCCAGACAGGGAAACTTCACAAGTGCCGACCCCACCAACTACAACCCAGAATCTAATGATGACAAGGCATCCCACCTTTACTAGCCCAGAACTGAACTCTCAAATAACTCTGGGACGCTACGAATCTTAACTACCCTGGGAGTTCCCAACAACATGAATACACAATATCTTTCTGAACTATGCAACTACCTTTAACAGACTTTGGTTACCTCGATAAGCAGGTAACACACAAAAAGAACTGGGAAATGGGCATAACTCTTTAACAACTTTTGGAGGCTTTCTAGGCAGCATACTCATAAAAACAGAAAAAACAACATCGAAACCAGCATCAAGCCAAAAATAAATCAAAGAAACAACACAAGACAAGGGAAATAGGCCCATAATCCAAACATATACAAACAGAAGAAAAAAAAATCACTTTTCCAATATTGACATTTCTTTAAAATTTTAGAACTCAACTATGGAACCTTATGAACCATCACATGTGCGTTCATTCAATCTCACTCACATCATCTGAAAACAAGTTCCCCACACACTCTCCATACATACCCACACATGTGTGACCCTCCATAAGGAGTGACAAGGTTAAAAAATTACTTTCTCTAATCAAACCAAAACACATACCAAAATTTTCTAAATCGAAACACTTGCTCTTTAAAAACACACTTTACTAATTTCAAAAACAATTTGGAAGAAACCCCCTTTTTTAATTTCAAAATCACTCTCATTTTTAACACACAATCACATCAACTGAGTTCAAAATGAAAAACAAACAACTATAAACCATTGGAATGAGGAACTATTGTCTGTGGCTAACCCGATGACATGGTGGTGAGCCATGCCCCAAGTAAGGCATAACACTAAGAGGACCTTAAATCGAGCACTTTAACTCCACATGGGTCACCAATACATGTGAGGCCGCAACATGAACCGATTTCCCCCCCATTGTCATCCCTAAATCCAAAATAACCAAAGACAAAAGACTCAAATCTTGGACTACCCCTGGTAACTCAGGTCTTGTCATGAGCAGTGGTGATTAGGCACCGACCCGTAACCTACCTCCTGAGCCTCGACAATCCTAATCTCCATATACCGAACATCCCAAATAATAAAGGCCTCCTATGATAACATTTTGTCATGAACCAACCCGGTTCAACCCTAAACCAGTCATTCGAGCCGACCCTCAACATGGATCGAGGGGTGTTCCCGATCCCCATGGGTTGGAAACTAGTGGAGGGCATCAAAGTATAACCGTTGGGAATGATTTGGACCATGAAAAAAATATAACCAAATAAATAGAGATTGATGATGAGGAAATAAAAATATCAGTAGAAAGAAAATAAATGTACATACCTCCTTGTGACCCTTCAGGTCACCACCCAACTCAGAACCAAGTCTGCTCCAACATTGAGTAGCTGAACCAGAAACCTAAAGAAGAAACTCAATGTGAAACTAGAAGTATATAATAGGAATGAGCACCGAGATGCTCAGTAGGGATGCTATAAATGAACCATAGAATCCATGCATTTTCCAATTCCAAAACAGTCCAATAATACTAGTTTGAACTACAGTTATAAAAAATAAGGTTTTCATATTTACACTGTATTTTGAAAACTAACAATCACAATTCCATTGCCCTTATAATTCAAATACAAGGGAAAAAAAGAAGGGATCACACAAAAATTTTCAAAATAGATACTTCGAAGTCCATTTTAAAACCAACCATACACACAAAAATTTTCCAAAAAAACACCAAAACCAAGTTCAAGGGTATGATTCCACACACAATAAGGGAAATGGTTCAAATATTTCTCATACCAATGGATCACAGAAAACCTAGGAACTCATAGGAAGACCGGAACATACTATACATGTGACTCAACCTGAAGTCATGCTTACTCGCAGTGAGATCATAATTCCCTAATTCCCAACCATTTCCCTACATGGCCTGGTTGAGGGGCCCAACCCCATAGAAATAATAATAACAAAACATCACTCTCCTATGGGCCACTAGCCAGTACGTAATCTAAACTAGTGTAGAAATAATTCTTAGTAAACCCTCTTGCTATGATAAGTTTCCGTGCTATGTTCACATAGAGATGTTCCACACATTCAAATAACCAGCCATATATATGTAATCAAGCATGTGACACAATCTGGCACCACCCCGACCACTTCAAGGTTAGTCCCATGCCTTAAAATAAATATTATCAAAAAGAGGCCCATATTGAGGACCCTTATGTCAGATGATCGACTGATGAGGAAAGGGGTCTAACCAAGGATGTGTTTTACAAATATACAGTTTCAAAGATTCCAAACGAGCCTCATACCATTCACACATATCAAACCTTTTGTAAACAACCAATTTAAAATTCCAAATGGGCCTTTATCTTTACAACACTCATCCTTTTATCAAAACAATTATTAACCAATTCAAAAACAACCAAAAATACCATATTTATACCAAAGTGGAAAAATGGTCCCTTAAATCAAACATTTACCAAAACATTCCCAAGTTCACTTTAAGTAAAGTTAAAACAACAACACCTAAGAAGGTTCCAAATGGGATTTGGCTTCCACTTTCACCCAAAAACACCACGAGAAACAAATGTCCCCTTAATTTTCCAACAACTCACCCTATCATGTTTCCAAGGACAACTGGGCCAAACCAAGAGGAACACCCTAAAACCAACCAAAACATTTGAAACCAATTTTCCTAAATAAACCATTTGTTTTCAACCCAAAAACACCCATATCACTCACTTATAAAATACCACACAAGTTCAGAAACCAAAATCCCATTTTTAGACAAACACCAAACCATAACCATGGAAATCACCACATTTCACACAAAAAATCCAAAACATGTTTCAAACCAATTTAACAAAACATTTCTTTGGAAAAAACCCCACCCAAACATCCAATTTCACTCAAAAAGTAAAATTGGCAATTTACAAACACCTAAGGCATCATAAACAAGGAATAAACCAAGTTTAATGTAAAACCCCATCTTTAACAACACCAAAAAAAATTAAAACACCACAACAAGTTTTAAATAGGTACCATGGAGATGTGTATAAAGATAATAAATTAACGAAAACATCAAGCATTAAGGGCAAGAAATGGAAAGGAAATGCATGGATTTTCTTACCTCAAGAAAGTCAAGACGAAACTTTCTAACTCAAGAAACATCCCACTCACATGCATGCACACACTTCCATGTGTATATATATATACACCTTTAAACTGATGCACGTATTCCCTGTGCCATAAGGGAAGACGTACTCAGAAGACATATATATATCCATACCTGGGAAAATGCGTGTGTCCACTTGGAAATGATCTCGACTCCCTACAACAATTTACAACACCCAAAAAAATAGTGCGGAGAATACCCTCGTGCATCCAACAAAATTCTAGGGACTCACAGAAATAAATGTGACAAAAAAATAAAGTGTGCAACAAGAGGATGAATGGAGAACATCACCTCAGACGGTGGTGGCAACCTAGAAAACACGCAGCAAGTCAAGATTCCATCCTAATAATTATCTGCACTACAGTTAAAAAAACCAGGACTTCAAAAAAAAAATCCAAACCCTAAGTTAATGGTGTGAAGCATATTGAAAAACTAATTGAAATAGAGCAAGTATAAATGGAATGATTCATAAGAAAAACACACAAATTCAACTACCTCAACACATGTGAAAGTGACGGGACCCCAACAGAAGGAAAATCATCGCTTCATGGACCAATTTCAACCTCTAGACACCGAAAAAAACATGCAAATTACAAACCCAGGTTCAACCAAAGAAAAAAACAAAAATAAACCCTAAAATAAGGGAAATCTCACCAAAATGGAGTTGCGGGCCGAAGAGGGCATCAATGAGGTCGTGTGTGCCAAAGAGGGCGTCGATGGGGTCACGCCACCGGAGCAGGCCACTTCCGGTGTAGGAGGGAAGTCGATAAGGGAGAGCACTAGGGGTTAGGGTTTCAAGAAATAGGGTGGTGGCTGGACGATGGTCGGAAGCTGGCCAGACCTACCGACGAGGAGAAGTGGGATGCAGAACGGGGTCAATGAGGGGGTGCAGGACAACCGGTGTAGAAGGAGGATCGGGGGTGGACGACGACACTGAGAGGAGGCTGATGTAGAAGGGTGGATCCAGAAGGAGGTCGATGAGTGGGGGGGGGAGCCGAGCAAAGTGCTACTGCGGAGAAAAAAACTCGGGGGGATGGGGGGCAACGTGGGGTAGACCTAGGGTTTTAATTTTATTTTATTTTTTTCTTTTAACATATAATAATAATAATAATAATAACAATAACATAACTATAATAATAATAATAAATAAATAAACTAAAACCAAAACAAAAAAAAATTTATAATAATGGTAATAATAATATTAATGAAAATTTAATAAAAAAATACTAATAGAAATTTAATGAGAATAATATTAATATCAATTTAATAATAATAGTATTATTTTTATCTATAAAAATAATATTGTCATGGTGGTTTAAAAATTTATAAAAATTATTTATTTTAAGTATCAGGAAACCGTGCATTCACCAGGTCCAAACGCACGGTCACCTTTAATGGTACGATGACCACACACCAGCCAGAGACCCATCAAAAACATCAAAGTTTCAAAAATTTCAAACCCGGACCCAAACCCAACTCTGTACAAAATACATGGGACTGAGAAAATAATAAAATAGTGGGCGTCCGTGGTCAGGGTGTGACACCCAACCAAATAAAGGGATAGAAAATTCTAAAAATTTTCATTCTCCTCATTTTTAGATTCATCCAATATTGAGTTTTCCATATTAGTTACTGAGAAGGACTAAAGGAAATTCATGAATTCATTAAGTATTATTCAAGATCACTTGAAATAAATCATTATAAAGAAAAATTATAGTTCACTATACCCCTCATATATATTATAATTTTGATGAAAATTTCCTTTCACAAAAATAGAAATTAGAAACAATCCTACTGGTGAAACACCCACCAATTAGTAGAACCCTATAGTAAAACCCTATAAAAACAACAAACATAAAGAGAGACTCTGTGAAACAATATTTATTCCATTAATTATATGGATTTATAATTAAATAACCAACATGTGAATAAATAATATCAATATAAACATGTATACCTAAATCCTAGTGTGCTTCATTTTGAAGGAGTATGCTTGAGGAAAATCCCTAAGCAATAATACTATATCAATTAGATCTATAGGTAGTAATCCAACCATTAGAATCCATATACACTAAATGATAATCCCTTAGACTCGAATGGTATAATCGTACCTCTACCATAGAGAGAAAATAGGAATAGATATTATACTTACATTAATGAATCAGTACACACACCAATGGGGGATCACATAATTTATATTGAATTTATTCATTCAATAAAGGAGACTGAGTGTCAGTTGAAAACATTTAAAATATTCCATACATTACCTATAACATATGCTACTTTTGTATTTATGATTGATAAACAATTAAAAATCATAATTATAATTATTAAGAAATAAATAATCTATCTAAATGAATTATAATCAATTATAAATGATTTGAAAGACATGGTTGTAATACATTCACCTGATATCAAATATCATAACTCATACCATATTTTGTATCATGTGATATAATAAATCACCAACCTTAATAATATAACCACATCATCTATTATGATTTGAATCGCATAAAAATCATGGGTTATAATATGGATGAATCCTATAATATGATTCATCCCATTTTAGGGAACACTTATCATTCTCCCACTCAAACAAAAATTCTATAAGGACTTCATGCAAAAAATTTAAACGTTTATTTATCAAATTGACTATAGTAACTTGGTGCCAATTTTCATTTTACTACATTGGTATGAAATAAAAGTGATATAATCCCAAAGGATCAAATATTTTAGAATCCTTGAGAGACTAGATACATACATTATTCTCACATTACATTTGAAAACATAACACAAAATTTAAAAATTCTAGTGATTAATTCTATTATTTCTTATATTAAATCCATAAAATCATTCATATATCTTATATGGGTCCATATCCATGTAGTATGACCCGTTTCATGTTCCCAAAGCTCTTGTTTTTTTGGGGAGGTCTAAAGTGATTCTAGAGGGGTTTAAATTCTAAAATATGGATCATGGAGAATACATGGTGTGTAAATGTGTTTCATATTGTGTATTCATAGTTCATGGATTATGTAAGGCCAATTCATGGCCTGAAAGTAGTTCACAACATGTGAATCTAGTTCATGGGGTGTTAAACAACATGTAAATTTTTGGTATTAAATCCTTCGAGGTGACACATTTTTCGAAAAGATATGATGCCTATCATTTACCAGATGTGAAAATGGGTTTCATGTCATATAAATCTTCTATACAACACTTTATTAAATACTATAGTAGATTGAGTTTTCCTCAGACCCGATGCATCCCTCCAATTTTCCAAGTGGCTGATGAACCTCTTCTTAGGTGTTTTAAAAATCCTTTGATGGGGATCAATTCTCGGATTCCCATCTTTGATCCATGGATATCCAAGGTGCATTCTACCTCTTCTCTCATGGTTCTTCAATATGGTTCCTCTAATTTCTTCTTTCCATGTCTTAAATGATCATATATATATTTATAGTGGAGTTTTTCTTAGTTATTTTTTGGTTTGGTTGTGCCAAAACATCCTCAGAGGGATTAAATTTCTTATGGGAAAGGTGATTAATATTCGCAACATTGGTCAGTTATTGTGTGAAGAAAACTGATTCCTTTAATATAGTGGATTCATTAATTCTCTATTTCTTTATGTGAAATCATAAATTGAGCTTGTTTTATCCCTTTGGATGGAAATGTAAATAATCTAATAATTATCCCATTAGATTAATAAAGAATTGGGTTATAGATATTTCATGTTGATGTGATTTATACCATGATAAGGCTTGCCTCTTGATTTTATAGATTTCATGATATCTATGATGTACTTTGTTCTTATGTTCTTATGCTTGGAGTATCATTTGGAAATTGGTAAAGAAAAAAAAGATAGAATTAATTGATAATTAATTGGATTAAGAATAATTAAAGAGGCATGTTTAAATCTGGTGTTTCTTGTAATGTAATGATATTCAAATTAATGCAATTTACATACTTAATTAAATTTGATCTTCAATGTGTTAATGGAATTGATAAATAATGTGAAGCATGATTATTCTTGTTATTTATAATAAATAAAAGGCATGTTAAATGAGAATGGTACTTATCATAGTTTGATGAAATTGGTTTTAATGCTAAGAGCATGTTTATCATTAGATAGCTTGTTATAGCTTGATGCCTTAGGTTTCCCTTAGTTAGAACCAGTGAATAATAAATTAGTTAATTCAATATGGAATAAAAACCCATTTTTTGATAAAGGTAATTGCTAGGGCCTAAGTTTCTCATCTATTTTAGAAGACCGAGTGCCTTGAGTTTGGAGCTGTGAGAGCTTGTTTATGTGTGGAGGCTCGATTCCTTGTTTTAGGGCCTATATTTCCCTATTTAATATTTTTTCTTCCTTTTGATGTGGTATAGATGTGAGCTTGGCTATGTGATGTGATATGGGGATGGGAGGACCAAATTTGATATGAGACTTGGACAGATGAGCCTGGGATAACAGGTGTGAAATGTGGGAAAGGAGGCCCAGATGACGTGGCAGTAGTTGATGCATGTGATGGTGAGATGTATCAAGACATATATGTGGATATTGGGGATGGCACGATAGATTATGAAATGGGTTGAATCTGGGATCAACTATTGTTGATGTGATCTTGAGATTTGGAATTCTCTCTTATGAATATATTTAATGGCTGATGGACGGTTTTCTTATTTTATCTTCCTTCCATTCCCCACTGCTTGAAGCAGTTGGGTATGCCTGGTCACATTTTTCTTCCTAGTGGTAGCCTAAGATGGTTTTCCTAGAGTACATGGTATATTAAATAATGATAATAATTAATAAATAATTCTTAACCCTTCAGGTTGGCAATTATAGAATGAAAACTCTAAAAAGATATTAATATTGAGAAACCATGGACTTGGTTTAGATTATTAATGAAGGTCAGGGACTTAATCTAATGATTAATGTAATGTAATGTGGAATAAAGATAATGATTAATTAATTTCTAATGAATTAATTTATGAAAGTAAATGATAAAAATGAGATAATTAATTAATGTAGATATTTTAAATTCTTGAGAGCTTATAGGATATCTAATATTAGTATTGACAGCTGGGAGTCACTACTGGAAAAACGGCCTATACCCACGGTTCAAAACCGTGGGTATAGCCCCCAAAACCGTGGGTATAGCCTATACCCACGGTTTTGGGAACCGTGGGCTGGAATGCCGTCGGTATAGGTCCCCAGCCTATACCCACGGTTTTGGAAAACCGTGGGTATAGGTGTCCTGCCACCGTGTCACCGAAACTTAGACAATTTCCACGGTTTCAACGACCTATACCCACGGTTTCAAAACCGTGGGTATAGGTCCTAAAAAAATGCAGGCGCCGAGTTTCGATCCCGCAACCACTTCGCTGTAAACACCGCGTCTAACCACTACCCTAACTTCACATATATGTATATATATATATATTTAGTTAAATATAGTTATAAAAACCGTGGGTATAGAGGGAAGAACCGTGGGTATAGGGTTCCCGCCAAAAAAAAATTCCTTCCCGCAGAAAAAAAAATTTCCCGCGCACACAAAATTGACCTATACCCACGGTTTTTCATAACCGTGGGTATAGGTATTTTATCCCAGACCTATCCCCACGGTTTTCACCAAAACCGTGGGGATAGACCCCCCCTATACCCACGGTTTTGGAAAACCGTGGGTATAGGTGAATTTTCATGACCTATACCCACGGTTTTCCAAAACCGTGGGGATAGAGCCCCCTATACCCACGGTTTTGGCAAACCGTGGGTATAGGGGGGGTCTATCCCCACGGTTTTGGTGAAAACCGTGGGGATAGGTACATTTTCCAGTAGTGAGTATGAGCGAATTTAGCTGTAGTTGAGTCTAAAACTTGGTTATGCCCATAGTATGGTTCTGAACTATATTATATCTTGTATATTTTGTGATTTCATACACTACCCTAATAATTTCATTTATGGAAACTGACACCTAGTGGACTATAGGAGGGTGTTTTCCCTAACACCCCAGTGGGAGTATGGATGAGTGACTACCCCCTATAACCCCACTCTCTTCTCTTGGTAGCTACTTTTGCTAGTATGTATAGCAGTTAGTTTCCCCATATATGTGTGTAGAGGGTTGTGATGGCTTGTTTTTATGTCACACACATGTATTATTGTATATACTATCTAAATAATTTTTGTAGGTATGATGTGTATTGGATGTGATGGCATGAGGTACTTACTCAAAGTCTGGGATATAAGGGATTGATGTATAATACTTGATGTATGATACTTACCATACTGGCTATGGAGGCTCCCAAATACTACTTGGTTACTATATATATGGATATTTGGATGAGATTATGTGATGATATGATGCATGAGGTGCATGTTATGATGCCTTTCCATGCATCTTTGCGCTGGCCTATTTTGGAGCGAGATGACTCCGGACGTGCGATGTTGGGGCAGAGTAGAAAACCTATGGGGAAGCTGGAGAGGAGTAACCTCAATGTTTCATTTTTATATTTTATGATATCTTGTATAAAATACTTAGTGAGAGTTATATTTTTTTATGTTGGGATCTTAGTGTACATATTTAGGTGACGAGTTAGTTTCATTATTGTTCAATAGTCTTTAGCATTCTTTCTTTATCATTTTCTTGAGAGGATCTAGTGAGGATCCTATTGAGTATACTATTATTCTCACCCAATTAATATAAATAATATTTTTAGGTTATCTATATTAGGTTGTATTTTGGAATATATATTATAATCTATTGGTTTTTAGGATCTATTTGGGATTCATGGTCACTGCCATCTTTACCTTTTTGGTAGACGTAGTTTTCCTTTTAGTTGTTATAGTATTGTATGGCAATGCATGTTTCCACTTTAGGTTTATTTATATATATATGCCTGAGTAGGTTTTTATTAGTGTATCTATATTATCTATCTCTTATTCATGTTATATTAAAGGTAAATTCTTCCCATATGTATGTTTATTATACCCTCGGTGCCAGTTGCCAACTCGGGGTCTACTAGAGGTGTGACTCGGGTAGTCACCATCTCCATTATCTCATTTCTAGACTAGGAGGGTAGAATTTGGGGGATGTTTTTGTGATAGATTGGTATCATATAGCGGTTTAGGCTGAGGGATAGAATGGAGTCTGGAGTTAGGTATATGTGAGACTACATGGGTTGGTAGGGCAATGATGTCAACTAAGTTTAGTAAGAAATGTGAACATGTGATACAGGCTCGGATATGAGTATTTATGGACTAACATGATATTATTCATGGACCTTTAGGTTTACTAATCCCACTAAATGAAGTGATACTAGTTTAAAGCTATATACCTAGTAAAAGATCATGCATCATTCTCTTTTGAATCTGTGTTTGAAATGGGTATATCTTGGGATAGATAAAAATATTAAAAATTTAATAAAAATAATAATTAATTAATATTAAATATTCCATATTCTAGTTTTAGGAGCTTTAACAGTTTGTTCTTTTTATAGGCATAGATTCTGTTTCATGTCCTTATCTGGTTCGTGCTGAATATGTTTAGTAGGATGTGCTGGAAAATCACCATAGAGTGGAGGTCGATGATAATGACACTTGGAGAATGACACTTTGAGAGTTTCATCACCAGAGTATGCATAATTATGATGGATCTATTTCATATTCATCCATACAATACTGGTTAGAGGAGGTTGATATAGCTTTTAAATCAATCTATGCCTGAAAGAAGCACTAGGTTTCATTGGCTGTGATGATATTGTGTGGAGAAGTGAGGAAGTAGTGGTTATTGTTCCTTGGGAATCATGAGGAATTAGTTGTCTCATGGGAAATGTTCCAAGACTAGTTCCAAGAAGAGTTACTTTCTTCAAATGCAATGGTGTGAAATATCGAGGAGCATGTTACCCTTCAATAGGGGAGTTATAACGTATGAGAGTTCAACATATATTTCAAGACCTATTTGTGATATGATTTAGACCTATTAGCATATTAGGAGTCTAGGTTTTCACACCCATTTTTTGTTTTTATCCTTTGTTACAGTTTATCTTTTGGATCTTAGTTTTTTCCCCGAGTTTCGGGTGTTCCAGATTTAAATTTTTAGTTTTGGATGTTTTGGGTGGTTTTTCGATCTATTATTGGTTAGTGTGAAAGGTTTGAGATGATAGTGGCTTGGAAAGTGAGTTTTTAACAATCCTAGTAGAACCTTTTTAGAGGTTATGTTTTTTGGATGGTTTATCCCCTTGAGTTAGATGAGTTTTTGGGTAAAAAAGATGATTTTTGGGAAGTTTTTCCAGGTCACATGGTTAAGGTGCATAGTTAGTTTAATCATACTAGTAAGTGTGTAGGGGGTCACATGGTTAGAGCATGGTTTAACTAACCATACAGCTTAAGTGTGTAGACCATGCTGCACTAGACAATAGGAAATCACATGTTTTTTCAAACCATGTGAACTAACCATGCAATCCACTAAGGAAAGGAAATTTTGGGGGTTTTCCTTCCTTTTAATTGGGGTTTCTCCCCTTAGAACCCCCATTTGAACTCCATTGACCTAGATGCCTTACATAGGGGGGGTTTTGAACCCCAATCCCCTCTAAGTGGGATTCAAGGTGATTTCTTAATGATTCTTTACCATGATCGATAGGTTATGACTCCATTATCCCTCTCTTCTATTTTTTTCCATTTCCCCTTTCTCCTCTAAACCTAGTGGCCATGTTTGGCTAATTTTTATGACTAGGGTGGTGTGAAATTGGGGGTTTTTCTTCTTTAGGGTTCCTTGGGGATTTTCTTACTTCCCAGAACCTTTGTGGATTCATTTTGGTTGGGAATAATTTAAGCTGAAGAGTTTTTAGGTAGGATCCCTTTACATTTCTCCTTTAATTGCTTGATATGGTTGTATTGGTTTTTTTACACCCAGTGCTTGAAGAAATTCCCAGTTGGATCTTGTAAGTGTGACTTGGATTTCAAGTGATGGTTTGGGTTTCTTAAATGGGTTTCAAAATGTGCTATTGTTTTGAAAAAGTGGATTCTGTTTTATTCTATAAGTAAATGTTTGATATGAGAAAATTATATGAGGTCCAATTGAAACTTTTGAAATGTTTTAATTTAAAAACCCTTATTGGAATGAGTCACATTCCTTTTTGGTTGACAAAGAGATGGGAGTGTCCTTGGCTTATGACTTCCCTTGTTTGATGATTGTTTAAGGGAAAGGGATTACTCCTTAGAATGGATGGGGTGGTTCTCATTTTTGTGACTTTTGTGAGGGATTATATGTATGGTTTTTTTCTTGGATTTTTTTGGCACACCCCTTTGTGAACATGAAATGGGAACCTAGCATAGCTGCAAGGACTTATGAGAATGCCTTTTTCACTATTTTAGTTTATGCACTGTCTAGTGGCCCTTAGTGTGGAATATATGATTTAGGATTAAGCCCCTCGGTCAAGACTGGTAGGACGAAAATCAAGAATTTGGGTATTATGATGTCATAGAGTAAGACATGCCTTCTAGATGAGTCACATGTATAGTATGTTCTATATTTCCTCTAAGTTACTATGTGTCCTATGTTCTCTCTAGTACTATATTATCTTTATTGGATTATTTAGTTGTCTCTCCTAGTATGGTTTCCTGACCACCATTATCCCATTTCCCTTGTTGTGTGATCATATTATTTGTTCATGGTTTATGGTGTTTTCATGGTAAATATAGAATGTGTAGTTTTTCTAAAAAAAGTTTCAAGAAAGATTTTTTGAAATAATGAATGTTTTCCATTTTTACCCTTGCATGAAAAATGAACATTTACCATTTGTTTCGTCTTCCCTTTTTCCCTATGAACTCATTTATCTATTATAAAAAATGGATTTTTTTAAATTACAAGGGAAATGAATTGTGATTTTTTATCTTTAAAATGAAAAGTATGGAAAACCTAGATTTATATAGTGTATTTCAAACCTAAAATAAATGTTTCTTTATTTAAAGGAAATGCGTTGGGAATAGATTTATCCAGGCTTAACTACTGAGTTTTAATACTCATGGCTATAATTCTTTCTTTTTTTAGTTTCAATTGTAGGTTCCAAATCAGGTTTGATCTCTTTGGGAAATGGTTGGTTATGTATTGGAGAGTGATTCTTAGGGTCACATGGAGATGTCATGGTTGTCAGGTTCAGTTTTGGGTTTTTTCTGTGTAGCATTGTTGTCTAGTTTATTGTATTTTCAGTTTAAGTGTAAATAATGTACAGTTTGGAAATCACATTTTTTCAAGTTTTACCTATTATTATTTATGTTGATTTTGTTTATTTGTATTATGATAAATCGTTCCCATTATCACACTGTCTATTCCCTTGGTTCTTTTATCTATCCCAAGAAGATAGAGAATGACTCTCGAGCATTGCCACATATCAACTCGAGTGACCGGTTCGGGGTCGACCTAGGTTGGTTCGTGAAAAAATGGTATCAAAGGTGGTGATATATTTATAGGACCTTTATTTTCAGATTTAAATTTGTTACATGGGGACGTCAAGGTAGATGGAGTAGTATTTTTGGGACTTATGATCTTGGAATGGGAAGGATTTCACGAACCCTTTCTCGTTCCGGTCTTTAGGTTTCCATGGGAAGTCCAGTTTTGTTAGTTTCATTTGATTCTTATGGATTGTTTGGAGTTGGTTAATGAAAAGGGAGTAGTGACAGTGGCCTATGTGAGCTCGTAGGGCATAGAAATCCATGTGGAGTTAGGGACATGTTCTTAATGGACTCCCCATGGTAGTGTCATAATTGGCATGTGGCCGCCAACCATATGTCCAATTCACCCATCAACACTAGTTCTCCCCTTTGTATCTAGAGATCCAGCACTAGGTCACCTCGTTTATTCTAAAGATATATATTGAGGTGCTAGAGAGAGCACAGGTTATTGAGAGGATACTTGATAGAACCAGATCATCATGATATGTGAGTCATCAAGATTCCTTATTAAAAAAATCTGTGGTTTGAAGTTTCCATTTGTTAGGAAGGAAATGATTTTGGTTAGCCAGGGCTAGGTCCTAGCCCTCATTATCTTGTTTATTTGGGGTTGGAATCTCTCATACCTATTCCAATGGATGAGATGCATATTTTTCTTATTTAGGTTGAGGTCATAAGTTGTGCAAGTGTTTGAATTTTCTGAGCATTCAACATGTGATAGGTGTTCCACTTCAGGTTCTTCTGTTGAGGTAGTTTTAGCCAAGGTAGTAGCAGCAAGGTTCTCCAGTTTGGGATCAACATTGAGGATATGGAGCAATCAAAGTACAACCATGATATACTCCTCTTCATTAGAGAGTAGATCAGAATTATGGAGGTGGTCATCAACACAATTATAAAGGTCATGGAGAAGGTCATGGTTAGCTTCATGCTCTAGCATTTCCTACACCGAGCGATCCAAACATCATTCAAGGTACCCTTTGAATTTTTATACATGGTTTCATGTTTTGTTTGATTCAAGTGTTACACACTCTTTTTATATTACCTAACATCATCCATGCTTTGGTACATGAGGTAGAGAGGCTTCCAGTTTCTATTAGTGTTGACTACACCAATTGGAGGTTGAGATGACTTGTATGAAGTATGTAGAGACTACGATCTAGTTCCAGGGAAACACCTCTCTTGGGTAGATTTCCTATGTTTATAGATATATACATGTTAATTCATCCTAATCATGTATTGGTTGTATTTGGTATAGGATATCATGGATTTATTTATGAGGAATGTTTTGTTTTATGGTCATGACGGAGAGACATCAATGTTTTCTAGTGAGACATACCCACAAATGGGTCATGGGTGTGTTCTATCCTTATCTTCCTTGATGGATGAATTGATTCTGAGCTCATCTAAGGTTAAATAATTGGAATTTCCCATGGTTGAAAATGTGTACCCTAATGTATTTCCATAGGAGGTTTTAGAATTACCCCCTTGAAGGGAGATTGAGTTTGGGATCAAGATACAACCATACATGACTCCTATCTTGATGTATCCATATAGGATGATACCTTTTGAGTTATGAGAGTTTCAATAAAAGATCATAATTATTTTGTAGAAAGGTCTTTTCAACAGAGCATGTCACCTTGGGGTACACCATTTTTGTTTTTGAAAAAAGGATGATAACAGTTTGAGTATTTTTATCAATTATCATTATTTGAACTCAGTGATGGTAAAGAACCAATATCCACTTCCAAGGATAGATGATTTATTTGATCAATTTAAGGGATAAAGTTGGTTCTTTAAGATCAATTTGTGGTCGATATATCATCACATGCAGGTGAAGGATGAGGATATTTTGAAGACTACTTTCTATTGTCATTATAGACATTACAAGTCCATTGTGATGTCATTATATGTGACGAATTATCCATTAATGTTCATAAGGTTGATGAAAATAGTGTTTAGAGAGTTCTTGGATAAGTTATTGGTGTTATTATTCATTGGAATCCTTGTGTAATCCATGTTTAAGGAGGAGCATATAGAGAATCCATGTGTTGTTTTGTGAGTTCATCATCATGAGAATATTTTTAAGAAGTTGTAAAAGTGTGAGTTTTGGGTTCATGAAGTGCGTTTCTTGGGTAATGTTGTATCCCAATAGGAAGTAGCTGTGGATTCTTTAAAGAAAGTGGTGGATGTGTCTTGGGAATCCCCCAAGAAGTTTTTAGAGGTAAAAAGTTTACTTGGTCTTGGAGGATATTAAAAAAGGTTAGTAGCTAATTTATCTTGGTTTTAGACTGCTATGATAGCCTTGATCAATAATTATGAAGAATTATTATGGACTGACCAGTGTCAGACAACTTTTGAGAACTTAAATGAGAAGTTGGTCAGTGTCTAGTCCTTTGTTTTCCTACAAAGGGGTTCAGTTTGAGGTTTTTTATGACACTTCCCATCTTCTCTTGATCTTTGTTATGATTTAGTAGAGATTATTTGTTTCTACTAGTCTTGTTAGTTACATCCCCATGAGCATAACTATTCCACCCCTGATCTTGAGTTGGAATCAATTGTGTATTTTTAAAGTTGTGTGGACATTATCTTATCAATGATCATTTTATGGCTTTCACTGACCCTAAAAGCCTAAGGTATGGCTTATCCTTATATTACATGAATTTATATTAGCATTGGTGGATGTAATTCATGTAGTATTATGACTTAAAGATTTCATATACACCAAGAAACAGAAATGTTGTGGCTGATGTGATGAGTAAGATGTCACAAAGTGATGCTTTGTGTGAATTTGGAGATTCCTAGAGAGTGATGGAAGAACTATCAGTGATGCATCTTGATATGGGATAGGTTGGAGGTATAGGTTGTCTTTTAAAAATGACGGTGTAGTAATCTTTGTTGTAGTAGGTGGAGGAGTCCCAGTTAGGGGATTCTGAAGTGGAGGTATAGAGAGAACGAGTTTTTTTGGTAATTATCATGATGGTTAGTCTGAGGATGGATAACACCAGATATTGTTCTAGGTAAGGATCTTCATTCCTTATGTGATGCATGAGATGGTTCTCCATGAGTTCCATAGTCCTACTTTGGCAGTATATCCTAACATGATAAAGATGTACCAAGATTTGAGAGGTCAGTTTTGGTGTCTTGGGTTGAAGTTTATAGTTTCATAGTTTCTTCCTCGATGTTTAGTTTACCAGAAGGTGAAGGATGAGAACCGTGTTACTAGTGGTTTTCACCAACCATTATATATTCCCCAGTAGAAGTGGGAGTACATCTCAATGGACTTCATTACTAGTTTACCTAAATATCAAGGAGGATATGATGATATATTGGTGATAATAGATCATTTGACAAAATCAATGACCTTTATAGTGATTAGGGATTCAATATTAGTGGAGGTTTTATCGATCCATTATCTAGAAGAGGTGGTATGACTCCACAAAGTCCTGAGGATGATCATCTATGATAAAGATGTTCATTTTAACTCTATGTTGTGAAGGGGTCTCTAATATTATTTTGACTCTAATTTATGTCTTATCACTTCTTTTCTTTTTCAGATGGATGTTCAGACAAAGAGGACTATCCAGACTCTTGAAGAGATGTTTCACTTATATGTCCTAGATTTTAGAGGTTTGTGGATGAGGCACCTTACCTTGGTCGAGTTTTCTTACAATAGTAGTTTCCACTCCACCATTGGTATTGATCCATTTGAATCTTTGTATGGATAAAATTTCTATTATCTATTGTGATGGATTGGGGTTGGAGAGACAACAATTATTGATCCAAAACTAGTACAAAATATGATAGAGATGATACAGGTAATTCATGAGAGGATGAATGAAATACAGGATCATTTGAATTCCTATGATGATCATAGGAGGATACTTATATAATTTTACATTAGAGGTAATGTGTTCCTAAAGGTGACTCCTCATCATTGGAAGTGAAGATTTGGTTGTGAGAGTAAGATTTCTTCCTGGTTTTTTGGGCCTTCTGAGGTGTTTGATTCTGTTGGAGCCATGGCATATCAAATAGAACTTCCCTAAGAAATGATATGGATACATGATGTTTTTCATGTTCTATAGCTTCATTGTTATCTTCATCACGAATATCATGTCATCAATTGGGGTGAGATAGATGTTTACGATGATACGAACATTGAAGAGCATCCTATGGAGATCTAGGACCTTCAAGAGAAGGTATTGTTCGAGCATGATATTCCATTGGTTTTTTTCTTATGTAAGTATGGTGGTATGGAGTAGAGTACCTAGGAACATGAGTTGTAGATGAAAACTTAGTATCCTAAGCTATTTTATTTTTATCTCTTTTCTTTTATGTTATTCATTTTTTGGATGTTTACTTTTTTGGTTTATGAGATGGTTTCCTCTTGTTGCGTATTGTGCATTTACTCTTATTTGAAAGGTATCTCCACCCAGAGAGTGTTTAGAAGCTACTTGTTGCTGTTGAGTGGTTTTGCGATCGTTTCCTTTAATGAGGTGGTTAAGATCATGAGATGGTGAGATCTTTGGGAGGTATCTAATGGGGTGGTTTTCCAAATGAATCTTTTTTATTTTTTCTATGGGTTTGGTTTTGGATTGTTTAGGTTGAGATTTTTTTGTGATGTATCTAATATAAGGTTATATATCCATACAATCTTACCATTCTCATTTTCCTAAATATCATGGTTCTTAGAGGAGGTTTGTAGTGAGTTTGGAGTGTTTTAGTTGATAAAAGTTGGAAATAGAGAGAATACACGACATGTAAATGTGTATCATGTCATTTATTAATAGTTCATGGAATGTATAAGCCTGGTTCATGGCCTAAAAGTAGTTTATGGATTGTGAATATTGTTCATGGGGTGTTACATGTTGTTTAAATTTTCAGGATTAAATCCTTTGAGGTGATTCAATTTCAATGATATCTGAAGACTGACATTTACGCGATGTGAAAAGGGGTTTCATGACATTTAAACCCCATGTGCAGCACATATTTAAGTATTAGAGTGGATCAGTTTTTACTCAAACCCTACACCTACTTATCATTTTCCATGTGTTTGAATACCCTCTTCCAAGGAATTTTTATATTTCTTCGATGAGGATCAATCCTCAGCTTCCCATCTTCAATCCATGGTGATCTGAGGTATGTTCTACCTCTTCTCTCATAGTTCTTCAATATGGTTCCTCCTATTTATTATTTACATGTAGTTGAGGATCATTTACATGTTTTAATGGAGTCTTCTTGGTTGTTTTTTGGTGTGTTTGTTCCACAACATCCTTGTAGGGATGTAGTTTCTTACAGAAGAGGTGATTGGGATCCTCAATGTTGGTCCATTCTCATGCGAAGAACGGTAACAACTTTAAGGTAGAGGATTAATTTTATTCTCTATTTGTTTAAATAAAATCATAAATTGAGAATGGTTTATCCCTTTTTATGTAATTGAAATTAACCTAATAATTATCAAACCAGATTAATAAAGAATTGGTTTTTAGTGATTGCATGTTGATGTGTTTTATTCTGTGATAACAGTTTGACTCTTGACTTTATAGATAGTGTGATATCTATAATATGCATTATTATCATGTTATTATTCTTGTAGTAGCATGTGGAAATTGGTAAAGAAATTAAATCCATAATTAATTGAAAATTAATTTTCTTAAGAATAATTAAAGAGGCATGTTTGAATCTAGTGTTTCTTATAATTTGATGATAATAAAATTGATACAATGGGCATGCTTAATTATATGTGATCTTCCATGTGTTAATGGAAATGATAAAGAATGTATGGAATGATTATTCTTGATATTGAAAATTATTTTTTTTATTAGAAAACACTTTTAAGGAAAAGTGAGAAACCCCATAGTTCAACCAGGAGGACAACCCTCAAAAGATGTCACAAAATTATTAAAACAAAACTTAATCCTATTAGATGTTTCCTCCCTAAAGGGTTTCCTAGAGATAGAGTGAAACTTTGAATCAGAATCATCAAGGATGAAGTCTTCTAAGAGAAATACCAACTTGTCCCAAGTTTAAGAGTACTCTTCCTTACTTATCTTCCCTTCATTAAAACCCCTTATTAGTATAAGGTCCTTCTTATCTATTCATGCCGCTTGATCTCTATGGAAATCCACATGAAGCAGCCTGCCCATCATTTTGTCTGCCTCTTCTTGTGAATCATTGATATAAAAGAACTCCTCCACCATTTCTTATTCTGAGTGGACAAGCAATTCCAGTGATTCCTGGTTATCAACTTTCTCCACATCATATTTTCCCACACCGACCTCAACAATGTCATCCAACACATCTTCAGTATTCCCTTGCAAGTTAACACTAGATACAAGCATGCATTCCATCTCCTTGGATTTTATCTTTTTACCCTACATGGTCTCCATTGGTTTTGGGAGATATGATTAGTCCTTGAACGCTCTGATTTTCTTCCCTGTTGACAAGACTGTAGTTTCTATCCCACTAATTATTTCAGGCTCACAAACCTTCTCTTGATTTTGTTGAAACCCCTACAGACCAACAAAGTGATTACTATTCTAGATGGTCTCCTGGATATGACTCTAACCTGTGACCTAGTTTCCCATTATCCCTTGCACTAGACTGTTCTTCATAGACCAATTTCCACCCTCATTTGTATTCTCAGAATCATGTCTGTTGACACCTTCGGGACCCTTAAGTGGAGGGTCTGAGACACCAGTAAGTATATACACCTCCAAGATCAGCTACACCAGAGTAAGTTCCATAGAAGGATAAAGGTCACCTAATGCCTTTCGTATTTGGGTACAATTAGAGTCTTTTTTCAGACCCTTGTCACTATTATTAGTCCCAGAGTGCACAACCTCAGCATATGAACCATTGGAAGGTCACTCTTCCTCCACATACCCCTCTTTCCCTAAAGCAGTTGGATGCGGAGCTTGTGGGGTGCCCAGATCTTTCCAAAATATGCTAAAAATCTCAGACACCAGAGGATACATTTATGGTAATCTACAATCCATACCCATAGGGGTCTATTCTAACAAGCCTCCCTCACCACAAACCTATGGGTCTGTATAAATTCCCTTACCCATTTGTATTTTAGACTGAGACCCCCATCGATTGTTTTCCATAGAGTGTCCAAATCATTTATAGGTAGAACAAAACTCCATTCAAGACTCATAAACCACACCTTGTTTGAACATGTACTCCTTACAGACTGTAATCTAAACATAATCAAATGGAACTTTAGACACATCCATTTCCACACATACATGCAGGTTAATAGGGGGAAAATAGATTTAATGTGTCTATTAGAGCACAAATATCTACCAACAATATTACCAAGCATTCTAATAACCAAAGGATTTTGAAAAGGTAAAGGTAGATTGGGGAAACTCACCTAAACTTCCATTATTGAAGGATAAAATTTCATATGGAAGATGAAGTAACATATGATTAGGTAGAACCGAAATCTGTTGAATATATAGGGTGAACCTGGCCAGGCTCTTATAAGATCCTCTTAAGTAGCAAAGAAAATCGTAATGTGATGGATGTCGAGTAAACCCACTGTCTCCCTCTCCTAAAAATCCCAAGATCTGAATATGAACCTATCAAACACATAAATAAAAGTACTGTTAAATGATAATGGTACTTCTCATAGTTCGGTGAAACTTTTTTTAATTCTTAGGATATGTTTTGATTTTGAAAACTTATTATAGCTTGATGCCTTAGGTTTCCCATAGTTGAAACATGTTCATAATGAATTGTTTAATTCAGTATAGAATAAAAAATAGTTTTTTATAAAGATAATTAATAGAGCCTGAGTTTCTCATCTTCTTGAGAAGGATGAGTTCCCGAGTTTGGAGCCATGAGAGATCGTTTTTGTTTTGAAGGATAAATTCCTTATTTTAGGGATTAAATTTCCCTATCTACTATTTGTTTCCTGCTACCTTATGATGTGATCTGGATGTGAGATTCACTATGTGATGTGATACGAGGTGGGAAGGAAAAAATGCGATATGATCCTAGGATGTTTTATCCTAGGATGGCTGATATGATAAGTGGGAGGGGAGGCTCAGATTATGTGGTAGCAGTTGATGCCTATGATGGTGAGATGCACCAGGATATGCATGTGGGTGTCGGAGATGGCACCTAAGATGATGGAATGAGTTGAAGTTGGGATTACCAATTGTTAATGTGATTATAAGATCTGGAATTCTCATATATGAATATGTATAATGGTCGATGACTGGGTTACTTGTTTTATCGGCATTACTTTACCCACTACTTGAGGCATCTGAGTGTTCTTGGTTTCATGTTTCCTCTTAGAGGCAGTTTGGGATAGTTTTCCTATAATACATAGTTTAAGGAATTATTATAATAATTAATAAATAATTATTAACCCATAGGGTTAGTAACAATGGAATGAAAATGATGAAAATAGTTTAATCTTGAGAAGCCATGGACTTGATTTGGATTATGGCTGGAGGGAATGGAATTAATCTGATGATTAATATAATATAAAATAGAATAATGTTAATTTTTAATTAATTTTTAATGAATTAATTAACAAAATGAAATGATAAAAATAAAATAAGTAATTAATGTAGATCTATAAAATTCAGGTGTGCTTATCGGATATCTGGTTTTAGTAGTGGTAGTTGGGAGTCTAAGAGACGTTAGTTGCAATTGGGTCTAAGACTAGGTTATTCCCATAGTGTGGTTGTGAGATATATTATATCTTGTATATTTTGTGATTTCATATACTTCCCCACCCATGTAAGTTAGGGAAAATAACACCCAATGGAATTTGGGAGGGTATTTTTTCCAATATCTTGGTGGGAGGATTGACGAATGACTACCCCATCCACCCCCACTCTCTTATCCTGGTAGTCAATTGTTCTGGTTTTCATGGTGGTTAGTTTCCCCATATATGTGTTTAGATGGATAAGATGGATTGTTTTTTTGTCACAAACATGTATTATCCGAAATAGTATCTAAAGAATTATTATAGTTATGAAGTGTATATGTTGTGATGGCTTGAGGTACTTACACAGTGTATGGGTAGTAATGGCTTGAGGTATAATACCCAATGTATGATACTTTTCATACTGAATGTGGTGGCACCTAGAAACTACTTAGTTATTATATATGGATATGTATATAGGATGATGTAATAATGTGATGCATGAGGTGCATATTGTGATTCCTTTTCTAGCTGTCTTCAGGCTGGAATATTCTTGAGAGAGATGGCTTAGGACATGCGAGATTGAGGCAGAGCGGAAAACCAGTGGGGAAGTAGGAGTGGGGTACCCTTTATGTTTCATTATTATATTATATTCTATCTTTTATTTGATACTTGGTGAGATTTATCCAGGGTGAGGCTAGGAACTTAGTATACCTATTTAGGTGATGAGTCAGTTTCACTATTGTTCATTATAATTTAGCATGATTTCTTTATCTTTTGCATGAGAGGATCTAGGGAGAATCTTACTGAGTATACCATTATGATCCACCTACACATATATACAATATTTTTTAGGTCATCTGAATCTAGTTGGATATTAAGCTAGATATTATTAGCTTAATTTTTTGCATGAGATTTTTTGGCTTCGTGGTCACTGCCATCTTGACCTTTTTGGTATTTTTAGTTTTCCTTTTAGTTATTATAGAACTATATAGAATTTCATGTTTTCACTTGATATTTATTTATATATATAAGTATATATGTCTGAGAATGTGTTTATTAGATTATCTATCTTATCTATATATTTCACATGATCTATCAGAGGGTAATTCCTCCAACATGTATGCTTACTATACCCTTGGTGCTAGTTGTCAACCCGAGGCCTACAATAGTTGGGACTTGGGTAGTCACCATCTCCCTTCTCTCATTATTGTTCTAGGAGGGGTACACTTTAGGGGGAGGGGGTCATGAAATATCCCTTCTTGGTATCCTGGGGAAAGGAAAACATTATAATGGGGGATCTTAGATAATGAGTATGGGAAATCATAAAAGAAAAGATATCATAGAATAAATAAAGAATGAATAATATGGAAAAGATAAATGGTAAGAACTATAGTTTTTGTATGAGGTAAAAATAATTTTATTTTTGGTTTAAATGCTCTGTTATGGCCTTATTTGAATGATTAACTTGATCATGAGTGTTTTGGAGGTGTCTGGGGCTTGTTGGAGTCCAAAACCAAGTTTTGGGATGAAAATAACCTGGCATACAGTTTACGCATAGCCTGCACACGGTTAGTATAAACTGTGTGAGTGGTATGAAAAGTTTAGGTTTTTGGGCAGAGTTCTTTCACATGGCTTGAACACGGTTAGTAAAACTATTCAGGGTAACCAGGAAAATTGACCCTCCTAGGAAGAGATATGTGCATGGTTTCTGGACGGTTTGGGAAACCGTTCAGGTAAACTGTGCGGCCCTCCTGTATGTTTTTTTAATTTTAAACTAAATCTTATTTTACTTTTTAAACCCAATTTGGATTTTCTCTTATCTTACGCATTGCAGCCCCATGAATCTCCCCTTTGGCGCCTAATATATTATTTGATCCAGTTCTTCCATCCGACCTCTGTTTTTATCACCGATCATCTCATCGGATCTGAAACGTTAAGTTATCGATTCCTTTTTAGATGTTCATGATTCTTCGGGACAAAAACTGTGCTATTTGGGTTTAGGATCATATTCTTTAATATTACGTTCTTCATATGTTCTTTATATTTCTTCCAAACTAGGATGAATCAAGACTTGATACTGGATGAGATGTCTACTATCGAGGTGAGGTAGGTGGTATATACTTTATTTCGGCTTTTATTTGTGATTTTCAGGCATTTGTCTGATATTCCATTCTTCATACTTTTTGGAGAGGTCTCATTTTTGAGCAAGTAGCTTTTAGTGGATGGAGTTGGACCTAGTGAGGTTGACCATATGTTTTGTTTAGGTGTGTTGGCACCCATTTCTTGTTTCAAGGTAACCTAAGTGGGGCGCCTTAAGGAAATAGCTTGCATATTCTTGTTTAAACCACCCAATGGGTGTGTTCTTATGCTTTCCTAGTTAGATTAATCCCTTGGATGCCTTGATATCTTGTGTATCTTGTTTAGGAGATGTGCTACCTCCTTGCTTAATGAATATCATGTTATTCCTTAACTGTTTTGATATTTTGGCATGTTAAATGGATAATATGGGTGGGTATATCTATATGAAATGACTAATGGATTTTTAAATGGTTTATATGGGAGGGTAGTCCCATATTCTTGGTATGTAATAAATGGTTTTCATGAGTGGGTATACTCATGGATTGTTCTTTTTGATGAGAGTGGGTGTACTCGCGTGTTTGTAAATGTTTTAATTCTTGAATTAATGGTTTGATAGATGCCATGTACTACTCTCAATGGATCTAGAATATGGTAGTGGACACCTTGGGTTGACTCTGTCCCATGGGTCTTGATTTCGTTGGATGTCTCAGGCCTTGCTACCCCGTGGATCCAATTTTCTTGGGTTTGTATAGGACTTGGTATTTCCATGCTCTTAGGACCCCAACCAGTGCCTAACTGAGTTTCCACCAGGGACACCCATGGGACTCGATGGGATGCCTTGGAAATTATCCTTGGATCTGATCCTCCATGGTCTAGATATTTATTACATGGATTCCCTGTTCTGATGACACTTTGGATCTGGCCCTTGGGGTCTACATTTCACTATACAGCATGGTTGTGGGACACTTGAGTTCTCTATACAGTGTGGTTGTGGTTGCATGATACAGACGAATGTACGACGTGGCCATGTGACTCGTTACTTGGTTATAACTTCTTTTTTTGGAGCAAAATCTCTTTTATAGGTATCCTTGAGGGCTGGTTGGTTTTACTTATTACATTAGAATTATTTTATGGGCATACACACTCACTTTACCGGTTGTTTACACTTTCTAGAACATTTGTAGAGTTGTTGTTAAAATTGTATAGACCTGGGTGGTTTCCTACAAGGATGTTTATCTCACACACTATTTGGGAATTCTTGGATCCCAAACAGATTATATGGTTGCAGGTGATGATAGGGGAAATTGCACAAGTAAATGTTGTTGATTGTGGCTTTGGAGTAGGGGAGCATAAGAGCAAGCCGAGGCTTGCGATGCTGGGATACCTTATTTTCATTTTTCTATTTTTGGGAAAATTGTACTGTATTCTATTTCCATGTACCTAATTAGATGATTTATAGATAATTTTACCATATGCATAATTTTTTACATGATACACTTCTGTTATTCATATGTGTTCTTGTAATTACTTATATTTATTTGTCTGCTACTTATTTATTTGCTTCTGTTATTGCATGTTTTTAACTTCTACTGTGATACTATGGTAATGAGGGCATAGTTGTTGGAACCGGGCATGTAGTGGAATCCCAAAAAAGGTGTGTTTTTAAAAAATTTCCACTAACGATCGATGTATACTTATCGACGTTAGTGGAAAGCAGCCTGGTCTTAGCTGAGGACCACACATGAGGGATTTTAAGCACAAACATAAACTGTAAAATACCTGGTTTATATCCGAAGCCCGCACAACATTTGCTCATCGTTGGTGATCACTACTCGAAGAATCCGAATTTGAATTCCTCTAGATCATCCACACGTGCTTCAAGGAATCTGTGAGAGCGCCGTTCATCGTAATCCAGGTGCTAGCGTGGATTTGCGACAATGCCTTAAACACTCTAACAACCACCGCATCACTTCACTAGATATTTCTGAGAGAGAGCTCCATCCAAGGTCCTTATATGCAAAGAATATTTCTATAGATCATGGGAGAGAGAAGAGGAGAGACAATCCCCATGAATAGTTTTTAGCAAATTCCCCTCCTCTTCTATTTATAGTGCTTAATTAAAATACCTTGTATCGCCTCACCGACCCTGAATACTTAACGCACAGTCAATAATATTTTATGACTACTAAACTGAGTCATAAATATTATTATCATTGACTTGTAATATATTAAAATATATTACATGATAATAATTGAGTCATTAACTCGACTCGTCAATCCCATAAATATTAATTGAACCTTAAATAATTTAACATTCGTCAATTAATATTTTTCATGTATTTACTAAAAATCATAAATACATTTATTAAATAAATTCAATACTCATTATTCTAAAATCGAATAATATGAATTTATTTATTGCATTGGTGATTGTTTATCTTTGGTCAAATCCCGAACCCCTATGGCAGGGCCCACTAAGTCCAAAACACCTATTCAACTGAATATGGAAGATTCTTGAATACGCTATTGTGTGTGACCCTCTAGGCCCTTATCTTGACAGTAGTGAATAATATTCACAGACCAAGAGCGGGATATAGCAACCCATCATGGTCCCTAATGAGATAATAATTGTTACAGTAGTGAAAACCAACCTACAAACATGCACTGTGTAATATAATCTCTTTTTTAGTAATATATCATAAAGCAGGACACACTCTTGTGTCATCGCCCTTTTCTTGATTTATTGTTTGTTGATGTAACTGGATGGATTTACCCTCGACTACCTTGGCCATGGTCTTATAAAGGTACTTCCATCCATATCAACATGGCTTGAGATATATTACTTCCATAATCCTGAAGTGACAAATCCTTTCTTTTCCATTCAACCAATGTCATGCCACCAATGATGCACCCGACACAAACTAACTCGCCACGACTTCATTTCCATAGTTTTCATCTTACATCAAAGTACACAATCAAATGACATACATTGGTAATGATCTCAAGTCAGGAGAATGTTACACATGATCATAGATAGAAACATCCAATGTCACCTAAAACATGTGGTGTTTTATTGGTGGGTTAGTCCTCATGATCTCACTACTAGAGATCACCATGTACGAACTTTATGAGAAGAAGTCTCAATGATTATGAGCCCCAAGCACCTAATAGTCAAACATCTCCTATGTCCAATCAGCAAGATTTATCTAGACTATAGAACATATATTTAAGAATAATTTCATAGTATCTAGAGGTTCTCATTATATCATGGGAACTGCTATAACCTTTTGATACGATAATTAATCTTTGGACATTACCATTTCAATAGTGGACGCAGAAATGTCTACAGAGTAATGGTAAGATAAAATCATGCATAGCTTACTGTATACACGATATGGTAATCAAAAGCACTAAATAGTTGGGTCTATGACACCCACTATTTGAACACTCCCACTTTCACTAGAGCCAACTTGCTAACCAAACTTGTTAGCCACTCACATGATGAAAATCATGTTCCTGCTGAGTAACGACTTTAGATACTAGGTGCGCCACGGTTCTGCTGCGTGGATATTTTGCTATAGCGACCTCATCTCTTTGAGTAAAACTACTCAAGTGATGGTATCCTGAGTATATCTCACTTTTTGTCCACTGTCATAACTTGAAATCTTGGATAGTAAGAATATCATAATCTACATTATGATAATACTTTTCTCACCAGGTGCAATTCCAAGAACTGGAATAAATTGTTGCATATATGCATCTTAGCTGCCTTATAAGCTGCAACATATGCGGTCTTTATAGGTATGGATACCACTGGATTATATGAGCTTGTCTCACTCGTCTTCTCTAACTGTAATAGCATATCTCTTGATCTATGGAAGACTAGTCTGTATACCCAAAAACTAGTATCCTTTCTTCTCCACTTACCAGGTACATTTATTTTTTACTTTCTGAAGTACAACTAGATAGTTCTGACTACATCCCTTGCAGTTCTCCTGGATATGACTGATATTTTCCTATTATAAAATATACCTTCACACTATCAGTTCTTGTACATATCATGGTATACATGATTGATCTATCACTCCAGCATATAGATTCCAACTCACCACATTTATCTCTTCCCATGTCACAGACATGTGAACATGGAGAGATTATGCCCTGTGACATAGGTAACAATTCATCTCTTGAATTGTTCCAACATTTATTTTTCAATATAATGTCACTATATGTATGATTGAATATGACCAAGCAACCTATAGATCTAACTTAGTAGATCTTGTTCCCTAGAACTTAGGTTTCTACTTTAAGTCAATCATTGGAGAGTAAATTTCATTTTGGTCTTAACTAACTTTGAGACCAATGCCTATTTTCTATATGTTTCCAAACATATTTTGTTTAGAAAATATTGATTCTCCCACTGACCTCACTTATACACATGGATTTTTTTTTGCAAATGTATTTTATATGAGCATGTTTCTTACTTTAATCCTAAATAGGATTTTAGTAACTTTCAACTTTTATTAGTATTCTGTGACGTGAAAATCCCTTTCTAGTTGTATCGTATGGACAACATCCATGATTGGTGATCATGAAATCCAATACAAAATAATTTTATCATAGATATTAGCTATGATAAGTAAAATTATAATGGATTTAAGAAAAATGACTTAGTGAAACCAATCAATCCTTGTTGGTACTATGATTGTACCATCCACATATCATCTCACTTGAATACCCATTGCAATATTCAAAATAATAGCCCCTTTCACTTCGATACATGGAATCCATTAATTGAATTTCAGTTGGTCTTATCAATTTTAGATAATTTTCATATACTTATTAATTGTAAGAAATATTATTCACATTGAATAATAGATCACCCACCGCGGTGAATATAAAAACCATCACCATGGTTTTATCCTTCCTACATAGTATGTTTCTCTGGAACATACTCTATTCCACATGCGCTTGTGGAACTAGTTCATATACCAACTATTTTTTGCACTTGAGCATTGACTAAACACAAGTCAATATAGCTCCCACTATCTCTAATAGAGATGTGCACCCTTATATAGATATGTAGTCCCTTACTTGACTACAAATTTTCTATCTTAGGGATTTATGTAATATCCTAAGCAATAATTAGGATAAGTACCTTAGATTCACAATGTGTTTATCTTGATGCAACTTTATTTGTATCCGAAAAAAGTATTTGCATCCAAACACATGTCCTTATAAAATAATGGATTTCTACCATACTATTACTCGTATGATATCCATTTTTTATTATAGTTGGCATATGGTTGTGGGATATTGTTGTTATTTGAAAAGTATTTCATGAAATATAATGGATGTTTCTGTTAGTTGCAACATTGATTTTACTTAAATCAAAATTTTGATGTATAACATATGCGTTTAGGAAATGCTCCACGCTATATGTTTATTGATCAATGTTGATATGTAAGACTTGATCATCAATCCTCCTCATTAACATCAATGTCATGATGTCGATAAGGTAATGTGCGTTTAGGAATTACTCGATGCTACATTATCATGATTGATGAATGCTTGGTCGAGATATTCTTTGGTATCCCAACCCGAAGCAACTCATATCTCATGACCATGCAAATACTTAACTTTATTATTACTTAATTTCTTAAAGGAATATTATGATGCATATATACCTCTATCTTATACTTGGAATTGTTCACACTTACTTGTTGAACTATTTCTAAAAGCATTGTGACATACCTTTATTTCTAGAGGCTCCTTTGTCCAAACTAAAGACGTCAATAATACCAAAAGTATTTAGCTGTGACGAACCTAAATACCATACTTGGTATATTCATGATGTCCACTTTTAGTATTACTTGACAAAGAATTATATTGTCACAACTGGGTATAAGTCTTACATTTATATTCATCACTAATTGCCTATGATTCATGTATTACTAAACTAGTGATTGAGTTTACCAAAAACAACATTCATTCTAGAACCTGAAAGAATGTCTCCTTGCATCGAAGGACACATGAGATTAATGTCAATGGTTATACTCAATAATAGTTCAACATGAATCTATCATTTGGAAATTAATAAGTCATGTACTTCTCACCACTAGCCTAGGTATCATCCTTTCACAGGCACTTGGAGAATATACATGACTTCTAGTAATGTTTCTATACTTACTTGGTAATTGTATTTAAATACACATATGAAAAAAACATATAATATTAGATAACCAAGTAGTAAAATCAAACATTACATTGATGAATATTTCTAATGTAGAAGTGACAACTTTCTTCTTTTAATAAGTTTATTACTTTTAAACTTCCATACTATTATTTTATAATATGCAATGCAAATAACTTTGTTAATACCTCATATATTGAAGGATGCTGCAAAGGTGCCATTGGAATTACTTACATTTGACCTTTTCACATTTTCTTTCAATTTATTCTCCATAAGAAATAAAACGTTACTGTCTTTTATTCTTATTCACTTGGAGAACCTTACCATAATTGGTAATGAAGCGTTTACTCATTAATTGTTCATTTTATTACTTAAAATGAAACTTGAGTAATAGTGGTGAAAATAATATGAGAAAGTGATCCATATAAAGATCATGATCAATATTTCAATTTACACATGCCGGTGTAACCATCGCCTTATTCATATCATTGCTTCATTTTCTCCTTGCAAACATATCAGAGACGAGACTTTATGTTATATCATATATGTCCTGGTGTAGCGATCACAATTGACATCGAACATTGATTAAAGAATAATGATATAACTATCATATGATTTGTACATTATTCTCCTATAATAAATTTTCACTCTCGCTTCTTGAGGTAGTTTAAAAGTGTTGGGGACTCTGACACCCTGAGTTTCCTATATCATAGTACTATGCGCATGCGTCTGTACTATTCATGGATACTCATGTCAGTGTTGACATTTGTCCAATATTTATTACAGTTTAAACTTGTGGCAGAACTTTCCATTTTTCTACAAAAATGAATTTTAGTAGTTGAGTGCCTTTTATCTGGATTACCGTTTAGACATTTTTGATTAATTACTTAAATCATTTTTTGTCTCACATTATTTTATCGGATTCTAGGAACCCTTTGTGATGGAATCAGAATACTCAGTCGCTTGAGTATTCTAGTGGCAAGGATCCCAGAACCAACCCTCATAGTCTACAAGCTATGGCTACACCACTACATGGAGGGTTATAGGTAGGCTTTAGGCTAGTCGACCACTTTAACTTGTGGCTCCTCGATCTGTTGAGTAAAGTCCCAACTTCTTAAAATTAGAACTTGATTTAATCAACGCTTGCCTCTAAAATTACAACAAGCAAGATATAGATATTTATTTGCTGCAATTTTAGTTAAGTCAACCCATAATTCTTACAAGGAATCCACAGTAGTAAGAGACACCCTCATCTATGGCATGACTGACACCTCAAATAGCTAGTTTTGTCCAAACTTGAATGACAGAAGGCTGTTATGACTTAATATATATTTTGAGGGTTTTATTATTTTTAATGTGATGAATGAAATCATTTTCTATTTTTATAAGCATGTACTATGTGATCGCACTCACAACTGACCGTGAAAGAAATAGAAATTTCATCGCATCACATGTTCATTTTATCTTGCATGCTTGTTTATTATTATTCTATGTGATCATGTTCTAAATTACACATGCACAAAAATATTAAACCATGCAGAAATAAAACAAACATCTGATCATGAGCTGGTACTATTGGTTGATCCGTTGAGTGAATAATAGACCAATCTAAACCCTAGGGGCAAGTACCTTTTATTCGCTTGGGTTGCAACTAGAATATCACTGTCTGCTAATCCAATGCATCCAACTCTTGTCTGGTGCATCGCCGTCACTTGGCGCGAAGTGTGTCAATGGTCGTCTCATCATTATATAATTTTACTCACATGCAGTTGAGGGGGTCTTGGGGTATAAAATTACAACTCTGAGAATGGGTGCGCATGCCCTTATACATATAACAACTTTGAGATGACATGCAAATCACCTTTTTATTTAATTAAACTAATTATTACAGAAACATTGCAATAAATAAATAATTAAATAAATAATTAAAAACTCACCAAACATGCATTGGTCGGTCTCAGCTCATGATCAGACATATATGCATTAAGCTTGCATATATTCTATAAATGCAGAATAAAAATTAAACATTCATTAAAATTAAACTTGAGGGCATTTTAATTGAATTAAAAATTTCACTCTAATTTTTAATCCAATATTTACATCGTTCGGTCCCAATTTATTAATTTAATATGAAAACTAATATTAAATTAATTAATTAATTTAATTAATATCCCAATTAATTAATTACTCCATACAAAATATTTAATAACCAAAAAATAATATTAAATTATTTTAATTATCAACTATAATAAAATTAATTTTTTTAATTAATGTTTTGATTAAAGTAAACCACCCAAGCCCTTAAAACTTTGGGCAGGGCCTGTGCGGGTTGGGACGAACCTGGACACACCTAGTTCGGGTAGTACCGACCCCGTACAAGGGAGTCCTGGGCTAGGCCGGCCTACCCAAGCCCGTTCCGGTCTGAGCAGACCCACCTGAACCTATTTTGGGGAATGTTTGTTACTGCCCGCTAGGTCTGGTGTGGTCCAGTTGGTGTGGAGTCACCGCGTCCGGTCGAAACTTGTGCTTCTGCGCAATGGGGAGAAGGAAGCGACTGGCCGCTAGTCTGGCGACCCGGTGCGGTGTGCCCGCCTGGAGAAGGTTGGCTAGGAGGGCTCCCCTACTGCGCGCCCGAAGGGAGGAGGCGACTCATGCGGGATTAGGGTGCCTAGGGGGAGGCCTGCGCCACTGCCTGGTGTTGCTAGTGGCTCCAGCAGAATAGGAAGCAGAGGAAGGGGGTGAGGCGTGCACCGCTGCCTGGTGCTGCAGGTCTGCCTGCACTGTGGGAGGACACGGGTGGCCGCCTGCGCCTGAGCGCCATTTCTGGAATGGTAGGAAGCAAAATCAGGGTGACCCGGGGTGTTGTGCGCTGCATGGGTGCAACAGCCCGTGGGGCACGATGTGCTGCAGGTCGAGCGGGAGTCGCCTGGTGCTGCTGGTTGCAGAGCAAACTGGACCGTCATGGCTGTGGGGTGAGCCTCAAAGGAAGCCTGGTGTGGGGCGCCACGTGCTGGCTGCTCTATGAAAAAGAGAGGGGGCGACCCTTCGGGCTGCCACACATGAACAGGGGGCCGATCGACCCCTTGCCTGTTTTTTTTTTAATTTTTTTTTTCATTTTCTGACCAAGTGCTTTTCCCCCTTCCAATTTTTTGTGTAGGTCGTCGCCCCTCCACCTTTACTCCCTTTTTTTTTTATTTTTTTTAAACTTGACCCACTTGGGTCAAGGTCACCCTTTTTTTAACTAAAGCCTAAGAGTTATTTAAGTATTTTATGTCCCATTAAAATATTTTTTCCAAAGCCTATATTAAACTTTGAAAAATTAATAATAATATTGTAATAATAATATTATTATAACAATATCAGTATTATTATTATAATAAAATAAAATAATTTTGTTATTATTATAATAATACAAATAATTTTAATAAATTAATATCAAAACAAAATTGATTTTCAAGTGAGTATTTCTAACCAAAAATCAACCTCAAATCCAAATTCAAAACTTCAAATGGGTGCAGACTGGATATTCGATGTCTGATTCGGATTCCATATGCATCGTTGCGACCATATCGACGCGCTCTATGATTTTTAATGTAGATTTAATTTTTCTTTGACTTAAAATTGACACACGCTCCCTCTAATACCACTTGTTGGAACCAGGCTTGTAGCGGAAGCCCAAAACAGGTGGGTTTTTAAAAAATTTCCACCGACGATCGACATATACCTGTCAACATCGGTGAACAACAACCCAGTATTAGCCGAGGACCACACGTGAGGGATTTTAAGCACAAACATAAACTGTAAAATATCTGGTTTATATCCGAAGCCACGCATGACGTTTTCTCATCATTGGTGATCACTACTCGAAGAATCTGAAGTTGAATTCCTCTAGATCATCCACACAGGATTCAAGGAATATGCAGGAGTGTCATTCATTGTAATCCGAGTGCTAGCGTGGATTTGTGACGATGCCTTCGACGCTCCAACGACCACTGCATTGCTTTGCTAGCGATGACTGAGAGAGATCTCCATCTGAGCTCCTTGGATTTAGAGAATCTCTCTCTAGATCATGAGAGAGATAAGAGGAGAGAGAAGCTCCATGAATAGTTTCTGGAAAATGCCCCTCCTCTTCTATTTATAGTGCTTAATTAAAATACCCGGTATTGCCTCACCGGTCCCGAATACTTAACGCCATATCAATGAAATTTTATGACTACTAAACTGAGTCATAAATTTTATTATCATTTACTTGTAATATATTAAAATATATTACATGATAATAATTGAGTCATTAACTCGACTCGTCACTCCCATAAATATGAATTGAACCTTGAATAATTTAACATTCGTCAATTAATATTTTTCATGTATTTTCTAAAACTCATAAATACATTTAATAAATAATTTCAATACTCATTATTATAAACTCGAATAATATGAATTTATTTATTGCATTGGTGATCCTTTAACTTTGGAAAAATCCTGAACCCCTGTGGCGGGGTCCACCATGTCCAAAACACCTATTCAACTGAATAGGGTAGATTTTTGAATATGCTATTGTGTGTGACCCTCTAGGCCCTTATCTTGATAGTAGTGAATAATATTCACAGACCAAGAGAAGGATCTAGAAACCCATGATGGCCGCTGAAGAGATAAGTATTGTCATAGCAGCGACCACCAACCTATGAACACACACTGTGTAATATAATCTCTATGTCAGTAATATCTCATAAAGTAGGGAACACTCTCATGTCATTTCCCTTTTCTTGCTTTATTGTTTGTTGATGTAACTAGATGGATTTACCCTTGACTGCCATGGACATGGTCTTATAAAGGTACTGCCATCTATATCAACATGGCCTGAGATATATTACTTCCATAATCTAGAAGTGACAAATCCTTTCTTGACCATTCAACCAATGTCATTCCACCAATGATGCACTCGACACAAACTACCTCGCCATGACTTCATTGCCATGGTTTTCATCTTGCATCAAAGTAAGCAATCAAATGACATAAATTGGTAATGATATCATGTCAAGAGACCATTACACATGATCGTAGATAGAAACATCCAATGACACCTGAAACATGTGATGTTTCTATTGGCAGGTTAGTCCTCATGATCTCACTACTAGAGATCACCAAGTGCGATCATCATGAGAAAAAGTCTCAATTCTTATGATCCCCCAACACCTAATAGTCAAACATCTACGGTGTCCAATCAGTAAGATGTATCTAGACTATAAAACATATATTTAAGATTAATTTCATAGTATCTAGAGGTTCTCATTATAGCCTGGGAACTAATGTAACCTTTCGATACAACAATTAATATTCAGAAATTACAATTTCAATAGTGGATGCAAAAAAGTATACACGGTAATGGTAAGATGACATCATGCATATCTTACTGTATACATGATATGGTAATCAAAAGCACTGGATATTTGGGTCTAGGGCACCCACTATTTCAATAATAGTCTCCCCACTGACTCACTTAGGCCCTCTCTACTAGTTGGTATCCTCTGGCATTTGGGGAGATGTGCTTGAGGCCTTGTGACCAACCGGGCTCAGGGCACCGTTTCAGGTGGCATTTGGGTCCGGGATGTTACAAAGTGGTATCGGAGGAGATTTTATTTTTTGTTTTGACTTACTGTTTTGGGACATTAGATAGGGATAGGAAGGATATGAAGTTTGGTAATAAACTATGCCCGGAAGTAACAACCCCACAAATTGGGAAAAGCCAAATTATCTCGAATTGAGTTCTAATTTTCTAGATTTTGACCATTACAGTTAATTTGATTTCATTATTGGGTGACACACATGATTTTTGTTGTTACTATTGATGCAATTTTGGGTTCTGTTTCAGTTGAAACTCGATGAGATGAGAGTGTTTCATCTCATGAATCATTTAGACACTTGTTAGAATCACATGCCAAGAATTATACCATGCCATCAAGGATGCATTAGATATTGCATGCTGTTGTGATTCTTGATGTGATAGTTGTGCCTACAGTTGTGTTAGTTGGGTGTAGTAGATAATGTTGTGATATAATCTTTCAATCTATAATGAGTATGAGACATTATGAATTGGGAAATGAGGCACCCGTGAAATGTAAATGTTAAATGAACTTGATATGTATGGTTTTAATGGGAACCTAGTTTTGGGTTCATGAGGTGTTATGGGCCCTCATGGATTCAAGAATTGGTAAACCCTTGGTGGAATTTCCTGAATAACTAAATGTGAAATGGAAAGGAAAACTTGAACCGGTGAATAGAGACTTGACCTAGACACTACTTTTGAATCGGAAAGAGGCATAGTTTCTAGTGGTTCATTGCATATTCCTTATATAGTCATGGATTTAGGAGCAGGATGTGAGTTTGACTTGGTTTCTAGGAGGGTTTTGACCTATCCTATTCTTTTGAGCTTTGTGCTTTGATGTTGTTCTTTCTTGAGGCGTGTATTAGAAATTGTAGAGAAATTCCAACACGATGACCAACAGTGGTACTCCATGATGGAGGCGATGACCATACAGTAGAGATAGTCCATAAGTTACTACTTGATCCTCTTATAGTGCCAGTGGTTTCACCTAAGGTAGTTCCAAACACAGGTGCTCAGGCATATTTCCACGAAGATTTATTTCAATATATGCTGATGATGTAGGGAGCACCGCAACCATCCTTGACTATGGATGTGCTCAAACAGGTGCTCCAACAACAACATCCTTTTACATTTTTAGGTGATGGAGGACCATAGGTTGTACAGTTGTGGCTAAAGACCACATTAGCGATTTTCGAGCATCTGGAGACTTCTTTGGAGCAAAGGGTCAAGCTCATGACTTATATGCTACATGGAGCGGCAAAGCACTGCTGCGATGTTTTGAACAAGGTTGATGGGCTGTAGAATATGGGTTGGCCTTAATTTCAAACCCACTTCTATGACTACTTTTACCCCGTGACTATGTGAGTAAAGAAGGCTAGTGAGTTTATGCTTCTGGATTAGGTCGTGATGACAGTTATGGAATACTCGACGCACTTTATAGAGATACAACATTTTGTGCCAATGTATCTTACTGATAAGTTATTGAGGGAGAGACGCTTCGAGGAAGGTCTCAAACATGCTATTAGGCCTCAGGAAAATGTGTCCAGGTTGCCTTCTATCACTGATATTGTGAATCAGGCACTGATTAATGAGAAAAAACTGAGCGAAGCTTGGGGTACAAAACATATGAGTGATGTTTCTCGCCTTAGTGGATCTATGTATTCAGACAGGAAGCACAATTTTGAGGCTTCCCATGATGTGAGTGCTATTCAGGATGTGGGTGCAGGTAGATTGGTGTTTTTCTATAAGTGTGGTAGGCGAGGCCACATGAAAAATAAGTGCGACCGCAACCTAGTCGAGTGAAGATCTTGCGATAGGATGGAGAAAAGAAATGGTTTTGAAAGACCTTACATCTAGTTGAGAGTGGTAGGGGGTTAGCTCTGACATCGGGTTTCAGAGTAGTTTCTTCTGCTCTACGTTAGACTTGGAGCGGGAGTAGTGCATGTCAGTCAGGCCAGGGTAGTGGTGGTCATGGTCATGGTAGCCAGACACTGAGTTCTTAGAGATAGTTGGGTGCATCAGTTTAGGAAATCTAGGTAGGGTCATAGGGCTATAGTACTTTCCAGACTTATGCAGTGGAATAGACCCAACATGAGCAGGATCCTAGACCATCTACAATGAGAGGTACGATCTTAGTATCTTTTATTATTACATCTGCTCTTTTCGATATAGGTTTGCTCATAGTTTTATCTCTGCATGAGTGTTAAAGAGCCTTGGGCTTATTGTTTTTATTTATAAAGAAATTATGATGCTAGAAACATTGTCGGGAGTCAAAATAGGTGATGTGCTCCAATGTATGGAGTGTCCACTTGAGGTTGGTGGGTTACACTTTCTCTAGAGTTTATATGTCCTCGAGATAACAGGGTTCGATGTCATTCTCAGAATGGACTGGCTAGTAGCTTATTGAGTGTACATTGAACACTATCATTGGGCGATGACTTTCACATCACCAGATCGTGAATTATTTATTCACAAAGGTGAATAGGATATCCAGGAGAGCATAGCTGGACCCGAGCATCATGGGCTTGGTGGGATGTAAACCTAGATTTCTAGTTTGTTTTTGGATGATCAGAGAGTGAGCCAAGAAGAATTTATTATAGTGGTTAAGCGCTTCAGGGGCATCTTTCCCAATGATTTTTTGGGTTACCTCTTGAGAGATAGGTGGAGTTCTATATCGAGCTAGTGGTAGGAGCTGTGCCAGTATCTATTCCTCCCTACAGGATGGTTACGTCAGATTTGCAAGAGCTCAAGAGGAAACTAGGGGATTTAAAGGTGATGGGGCTTATCAGACCCATTACTTATTTTTGGATTTCACCAGTACTTTTTTTGAAAAGGCAGACAAAACTCTTAGGCTATGTGTTGATTATTGAAAACTAAACAAGCTAACGGTTAAAAACCGATATCCTTTTCCAAAGATAGATGACCTTTTTGATCAGCTTTGATGATATCAAGTGTTCTCGAAGATATAATTGAGGTCAAGATATCACCAATCGTGGGTTCAACTTGAAAACATACCTCATACAACCTTTTGTAGTAGGTATGGTTCATATGAGTATCTGGTTATACCGTTCGGTCTCACAAACACGCCGACAGTTTTCATGGTGCTTATGAACCGAGTGTTCCATCCTTACTTGGATTATTTTGTGGTGGTTTTCATGGATGATATATTGGTGTATTATCACAATCTACATGACCATTCCAACCATCTTGAGATCATTTTGAATACATTTAGAGAGCATCAATTATATGCTAAGCTTGTAAAGTGCCATTTTTGGATGGATCAGATTCACTTCCTGGGTCACATCATCTCAGAGACAAGAGTGTCAGTGGACCAAAAAAAGGTGATAGATGTAGTTTACTAGGAACAACCCAATAATGTTTTTGATATACGAAGATTATTGGGGATAGATGGATACTACATGCATTTCATACAATACTTCTCATTCTTAGCAGTGTCGTTGACAAGCTTGATGAAGAAGCGTGTGAAGTTTGTGTGGTCAGAATCTTATGAGACAACCTTTCAGGATCTGAAAGGGAGGTTTACATTAGAAATAGTCCTGATACAACTAGGGAAGGGAAAGAGATATATGTTTTACTATGACACTTTAGGTATTGGGCTGGGGGTAGTGCTGATGTAAGGAGATTGAGTCGTGGTGTACGAGTCTTGGCTGTTGAGGCCTCATGAGAAGTACTACCCTATGCATAATCTCAAGTTGGCTATATTTTTTCATTAATTGGGATTTAAGAGGAACTATTTAATGGGAGATCATTTTGTGGTGTAAAAATACTCCAAAATCCTCAAGTATATCATTACATATCGTGATCTTAATTTGAGGCAGCGAAAGTGGGTGAAGTACCTACAATCCTTTGACTTCGAGCTTGCCTATATGCCTGTTAAGGGAAATTCAGTGGCCGATGCACTGGTATGAAGGACTCAGATACATATAGTACAATAGGCCAATAGTGAGTGGAATCATATGGATTTTTTTTCTCAGATGCATCTTGAGGTGCATGATAGACAAGGGCAGACTTTTCTTTCATCCTTAGCTGTTACCTCTACCCTGCTGGACATAGTTAGAATGAGGAAGATATTAGATTCAGAAGGACTAGTTCTATGATAAGGTGTGGAAGATGAGGACCCTCCTCCTAGTTGGATGGTAAGTGATGATGAGATCCTACGTATCCATGGATGTCTTTGGGTTTCAATGGATATATGTGAGGAGTTGATGTAGAAGTTTCATCCTTTAGCTTGGGCAGTGCATCCTAGAGTTACCAAGTTATGACGTGACTTGCGAATTTAGTACTAGTGGACAAGAATGAAGAGAGAGGTATCTGGTTTTATTACTAGGTTTTCCACCTGCCAGCAGGTAAATGTGGAACATCAGTGGCCAATTGGGCTTTTATAGCAGTTAACTATCCCAGAGTGGAAATGGGACGATGTCGTGATGAATTTCATGACTGGTTTTTTGAGTTCTTCTTAAGGTAACAGTACTGTATGTATTGTCAATGAATTTTTCAAAAAGGTTTCAAATTTCATTATGATCAAGGATACCTTCAGTGTTTATGATCTTGGAAATTTGTACATCTGAGAGGTGGTATGACTACATGGGGTCCCGTGCACTATCATTTCAGATAGGGACACCCTTTTTACGTCTCATTTTTGGAAGATTTTTCAAAGGGTTATGGGTAAAATGGTGATTCTAAGAACAAAATACCACCCTCAGACTGATGGCCATCCAGAGCGTACGATACAGGTGCTAGAGGACATGTTTCGAGTATGTGTCCTGAATTTTGGGGGCTCTTAGGAGAGGCATATTCCCCTGGTTTAGTTCTCCTACAATAAAATTTAGCAGGAGACAATACATATGGAACCTTATGAGGCTTTATACCTTAGGCCATTCCATTCTCCCATATGATGGATAGAGGTAGAAGATGAAGCTTTACTAGGACTGCATCTCGTACAGGAGACTTCTGAGCAGGTCCAGTTGATTCAAAAGTGGATGGCTACTACACAGTCTCATTAGAAATAATACACCTATCTCTAGAGATAACCTATAGAGTTCGAGGTTGAGGATCATGTTTTCTTATGTGTTTCACCATGGTTGGTACACAGGCATATCATAAGATATGGTAAACTTTTACCGAGATATGTCAGGTCGTTTGAGATTATGGAGAGAGTCGGGTTGGTTGCCTATCAGTTGCAGTTAACTTAGAGGTACCAAGACATGCATGATATCTTCCATGTATCTCAGCTACACCACTATCACTTAGACCCATATCATGTTTTTCAGCTCGATGAGGTTGAGCTTCAGGTTGATACATCCTTTTAGGAGCATCCAATTTGTATAGTTGATAGGTGCACGAAGGTTCTTCGAGTCTGGTTAGTTCCTTTAGTACGGGTGCTATAGAAGCACAACCCTTTACAGGACAAGACTTGGGAGAGGGAGGACGATGTATGTGATCAGTGGATGGAGTTGTTATTAGAAGAATCTTGAAAAAACTTCAAAGAGTAATTCATAGACGAATTGTTATAAGGGGGGAAGATTTTAATAACTTGGGTTATCATACGAGATACATATCCTTTTATTTTTTGTTTAAATTTCTTGTTATGGCCTTATGTGAATGATTAACTTGATCACATGTGTTTTGGAGGTGTCCGGGTCTTGTTGGAGGATGAAACAAAGTTTTGGGCTGACAATGACCTGGCGTATGGTTTGCGCACTACCCATGCATGGTTAGTCTAAACCATGCAAGAGGTCTGAAAATTACAGGTTTTGGGAAGAGAACTTTCACACATCTTGCACACAGTTATTCAAACTGTGCGGGGGTAACTGTGTGAAGTGACCCTCCTAGGCAAAGAGGTGCGCACGAGTTTCACACGGCTTGGGAAACCATGCAGGTAAACCATGCGACCCTGTTGTGTGTTTTTTTAAATTTTAAATTAAAAATAATTTCCATTTTTAAACCCAATTTGGGTTTTATATTCTCCTATGTACAACATTCCTATGGCTCTCCCCTTTGGCACCTAATGTAGAATTTGAGTAAGTTCTTCTTTCCGACCTCCATTTTCATCGTCGATCATCTCATCGCATATGCAACGACAAGTCCTCGATTTCATTTTAGACTTTCCTGATTTTTTGGAACAAAAACTACGCTATTTGTATTTATACTCATATGCCTTAATATTCCGTTCTTTGTCTATTATTCATATTTCTTCCAAACCATGATGAATCAAGACTTGATATTGGATGAGTTGTCTACTACTGAGGCAAGGTAGGTGTTCTATACTTTCTTTTTACTTTTCTAGGTGTTTTTCAGGCATTCGGCTGATATTCTATTCGTCAGAATTTCTATTGAGGTCTCATTTTTTAGCAACTAGCTTTTAGTAGATAGAGTTGGACCTAGTGAGGTTAACCATAGGTTCCGTTTAGGTGAATTGTCACTCGTTTCTTGTTTTGAGGTCACTCGAGGGGTGCACCTTAAGGAAATAACTTGTTTATGCCTGTTTAAACCACCTAATGGGTGTGTGATTGTGCTTTCCTATTCATAGGAAGCCCTTAGATGCCTTGATAGCATGAGTATCTTGTTTTGGAGATGTGTTGCCTCCTTGATTAATGAAAATCATGTTATCCCTTAATTGTTTTGATAGTTTGGCATGTTAAATGGATAATATGGGTGGGTATACCTATATGAAATGAATAATGGATTATTTAACGGTATATATGGGAGGTTATTACCATATGATTGGTAAGTGATAAATAGTTTTCATGGGTGGGTATACTCATGGATTGTTCTTGTTGATGTAAGTGGGTATACTCACATGTTTATGAAAGTTTGAATGCTTGAATGATTTTTTTGATAGATGTCGCTAGATGCTCTCCATGGATCTGGAATGTGGTAGTGGATGCCTTGGGTTGACTCTATCCCTTGGGTCTTAATTCTGTGGGATGCCTCGGGCCTTGCTACCCCATGGATCTGGCCTGCTTAGGCTCACATAGGAATTTCTATTTCCATGTTTCGAGGACCCCATATAGTTCCTAACTGAGTTTCCACCAGGGATTCCCATGAGACTTGATGGGATGCCTTAGACATGCTCCTTAGATCTGTCCCTCCATGGTCTAGATATTTATTAAATGGATGCCTTGGTCTGCTGACACTTTGGATCCGACCCTTGGAGTATACACTTCACTATAAGTAGGAAATGGCATAATTACAAGAAAAAAATAAAATTTTCTAGAATAAAAATGTTCAAGTACATGTAAAGAAACATATGGTAGTAAACACAAATTAATGCAGCAACAATATGCAGTGATAAAATATAGAAAATTATAAAATCGAACAGCTTTAACATCAACAAATAAATTGAAACCATATTCAAAATAATTCTAGAATATTAAGATAGAAGCAAACATTCAACATCACTTTCTGTCAAGATGTTTGAATGAGTGAAAAAACCATTTTATTGGTATAATAAATAGGAAAATTGTTCACATGAAAATTAAAATTAAATTAAGAATATATAATGATTTCAACACCAGTGAAAGAGCGACATTGGTAGTATAAGTGAAAAAACATTAACAATAGTGGCAATTAAAAATCAATTCAAGCTTACAAGAACTCTTATAAATAGAAAATCATATATGCACAAGTTGGTTTAAATAAACGGAATGTGGAAATATGAAAATACACTTCCAATACATGATATAAATAATTTATAGATTCATATAACTTTTAATAATTCTCATAGACCAGAAAAAAGAATCTATACAACATATATTGATAAAAACAAAATCACAAGATATGAGAATCCAATTACGTATTCAAAATTAATTCATATAAGTAGGTAATGGAATAATTCCAGGAACAAATAAACATTTCTAGAATAAACATGTTCAAGTAAAGAAACATATGGTTTCAAACAAAAATTAATGCAGTAATAGTATGAAGTGATAAAATATAGCAAATTATAAACTCAAATAGCTTCAACATAAAAAAAATTGGAACCATATTCAAAATAATTCAAGAATGTTAATATAGAATAAACATTCAATATTATACAAGGTTAAAAAAACAGAAGTGAGTAAATCAGTAAACAGTGCGTAAATATTTCATGTACTTTGAACCTTTTGGTCCTACCTGAATGATAAGAAAACCACTTGACTCACACATTTTATTATGCTCAAAACAAAATTGGTATAAGATACAATACATCCAAGAACTAAAATAACAAGAACACAAAAAAATATATCTTTAAGTGACAATAAACGACAAAAAAGACTTATAAAGGTTGGAAAAATTATCACTGTGTGGTGTTCTCTTGTTCACGCTTCAAAGAATAAGGAGATCTGGACCTAGAATTGTGCAAAAAAAAAAGACACTAGTTTTGAAACTCGCAAATTCACAAGGCTAGTTTTTGAAATCCCATATGCATAGAACTGAATCTTGAAGTTTCATATACATAGAACTAGTCCTAAAAATTATATAATCATGACAAACAAACATCCCTAGAGTAATAACATAGATCTTAGCAAGAATGTAACCACTCAACCTATGCACTTTCACTTGATCTCCACTATAACTCAAATCATTGAGATCATTTCTACTCGAAAAAGTCATAATTGTGGAAAAAATCTCCATTAAAAAATGTGTTGGGATAACAGATTGGGAGAAAGACTCACTAAAACCTTTCAACCCTCAGTTAGGGTTTCTATATAGAAAACCTGAGATAAAAGGAGCGTCATCTGGAGTGAATGGGAAAGATGGCCTATGGGGATATTGGGTATCCTACTGGATAATGATTCTGTTCACACGAGGATTTTGGTCATAAATAAGGAGGGGGTTTGATTAGTTGGGAATAGGGATGGGGTTCAACTGGCTGAGAATAGTGAAGTCTTGTGAGGAGGAATACCGACCTCCAGGAGGAACAGAGAGGTAGGGTTGGGGGAGGGGGTTACGGGGAGTGACGGTTGGGTGGGTGGGTGCGTGTGTGTGTGGGGGGGGGGGGGGTAATTTGGGGGTACATTTGGGGATTTTTTCACACACACACACACATATGTATAATGAAAAAGTTATGAATTTATATAAAAAATATTATATAATTATGATTTGTCTATATGTATATTACGAATAAATATTATGAAATTATGGATATTTTAATTAATTGTATATATATTTTTATCAAAATGATATTCTTGTAATGGGTAATATATATATCTATATATTCAATTTTTTTTGTAAAATATTTGATATTATTGAATAATTTTTTGGTAATGTATTTTTTTAATGGTAAAATATTTGTTGGTAACAATAAATAATAATAACATATTCATTTATCAATAAATCAATTGTTGGTTTTATTATGATAAAAAATATATTTAAATGTCATTAAAATATTTTTTGGTATTGAACTACTAATATAAACAGATATATCTGTTGTTAAATATAATTTTTGGTACCTATAGTTAATATCAAAACAATTCAATATTTTTTGGAATTAATCATTTTCACCAATAGATATATTATCTATTGGTAATTTTTTTTGTTGGTAAAGGTAAATTGTTTTGTAGGGTATGGTTTATATTATCAATAGAGTATATACCCATTAAAATATAATATTCATAAAAGGGAATTGGAATAAATGGAATGATTATAAAAAATCACTAGAAAATTTCTTGAGAAAGATACAATTTTCATTTTGAAATCACTTATATTAAAATCTAAAAATTTCCAAAATATTAGGAAATTATTTTCTTTAAAAAGAAACATGGGAACTTGTAAATGACGTTTTAAAGAAAATAACTATCATGACAATGGAAAAATCAGCTTGTGCATCATTTGTTAAAATAAAGATTCTATTCACACCAATGTTAAAAAGAACCTTGTTAGGAAAATGATAAGATTTTTTTAAAATTTTTTATAGATACTTAAAAAAGGTTAAAAATGATGTTAATAAATAATAAGAGAATATTACAAACATTATTGAAATTTTTTATGGAAAATATTGATATTGAAGATAAATATTCTTAACTGAATTGAAAAACAAAGTTAGTTTTCCTTTAAAACACTCTATCAGAGTTTTTATGTGACAAGGAAAAAGGGGAAATAATACTTGAAAACCCTAGAAATAACCCAATTAAAAGAATATATTTTTATTTTAATATATAAATATCATATAATTCATCTAACATAAAAGTAAATATAAATAATCCCAAATAAGGATGAGAGTTTGAAATAAACCTTTACCTTAGGCCCAAGATTATTTGTAAGTGATTTAAACCTCTTTTGTAATAAATTTAGATTTATTAAAATTATATAACTATACCATATAAATACTTATAATATTATATATTACCCAATTATAACATTTCAACACCCTTTTATTAATAATTCCTTAATAAAATAATTATTTTTGAGTATTAACTATTTCATTTTTTCTTATAGGTTTTGGTTTAATAGTTTATGTAATTGCACATTTCACATGGTTCCATAATCTACATAATATTAATTCTGATATAAATATCATATATATTCATTATAAACATATTTATGATCATTATTTATTGGAGGATATTAAAATTGAATCACATTTCCTCATATAAGTGGTAGTCCACATAAACACACGAGAGATGCTATCATTTTTTAACCGGTTGAAGGGTAAGATAATAAATGATATATTATATTTATAGAATAATAATTATATCATAAATATCATAGATAAACATTATATATTTAAAAATAACCACCCAAGAATGGTGGTGATGAAAAAATATACATCGCTTGGTGAGGCGGTAGTCCGCTCATACCCAGGAATGATGATTTCATTTCCCATTTGATATATAAGGGGATGAATAAAGGTTGTTACATTAATATAATAACACATCATTATATATGAGATACTAATTTTATTATATAATCTTGGTTATTATATAATTTAAGAATTTATAATAACAAATAAAGTGAAAATACCCAGTTAATATCTATACCTCTTCTTTGGAAAACCTCCATTGGATTACGACATAAGCCTTCTTAGGATGGTATTTTGATCAAAAAACAACTTAAATATGATGTTGTGGTGTGTTAGAAATGTATTTTTTTAGGTATTTTCTGATATATAAGGATCACTAAGTGTGATTAAGAGAAGGTGTGTGGTGTCCTTTTATATGGGGGTGAGAGGACACACATGGAATTTTTCAAAAGATTAAAATATATTAATGTATTACTTAATGGAAATACCTCAAAAATGACTCATATGATGTGGAGTCAAAATATTACCATAAAATATTATTTATATAATTTTTTAGGTAATTTTAATTCTTATCATTCTATTTTTAACCCTTTTAACATGTTTTAACTCTTACCTTGGAAATGAATTCTTTTTTCCAAAGTTTCTATTCATTATAAAAAAATACAGCCTCATTAACAAATTTTAAAATTTTTATCAACAACATGGATTCAATTTTATCAAATTTAAATTTTTTATTTGGTACAAATTAATTTAATACAAACCCTCAAAAATGCAACGAGAAACGGTTTTCAGAAAAATATTTATTTTAAGCATAAAAATGATTTTGAAACAAAATAAAGTATAGTATTGGTTCTAATAGAATTAATTGGTTTATGTTAAATAAAATGATCATTATTTTTATTTAAAACCATAAAATTTCTTAAAGGAACCTTGTATAAACCCTATTAAGATAAATTAATTAGAAAAATGTTTTTTTTAAAACACGATTTAGATTTCTAAATTATGAAGAATATAATTCTACGTTAAACATTATATTTTTATATGAATTAAATAACTAAATTAATATATATCTAGTATAAGAAAAATGGTTTTATAAAAATTAAATTTAATTTTATATCATTCTAACATGATAAAAGTGAAATTTTTTGTAAAATCAATATTTTTCACCATTCACCCAAAAATTAACTATTTTTGAAAAATATAAAAGAAATTAAATATAAACTAAGTTTAAAATTTTTAATTAAAAAATTATATTCATTTAATAAAATTAAAGTTATAAAAAAAATTTAATTTAGGTTTTAATCACATTATTGAATAATGCTATGCAAATTATACTATTATTTCTCTAAAAAGAAAAGATTATTATAATTGAATATTGGGCGTTATATTCTTCCCTTAAAAACATTCATCCAAAAAAATTCCTTAATAACCCCATGAAAATACTTTTTTCCAAATCTTATTCAGTTTCTCACTTCACCTCTTTTATCTTATGATTTTTCCAAAGTACCTTTACCAACTGAGTCATCCAATTCCTCAACACTTATTCTCCAGTTTCTGTATTCTGAATAGGATTTTTATAGTTAGATAAATATGGTTAAAATTATTTTTCCGCATAGGTGATCAAAAGTATTGGGTCTATAATTCAATTCCTTAATAAAGATATATGGAAGTCTTCATTAACTTTAGAGAGTCTAGGTGACATTTCTAAATGGTAATCCACAACTCTAATTATTTCTAGAATTTAAAAAAGCTTGATATACCTAGGACTTATTTTCCATTTTTTAATAAACTTTATAACTCCTTTACATGAATATACCTTTAATAAAACATGACATCCCAGTTAAAATTCTAAATCATTCCTTCAGTTATCAATATAACGTTTCTTCTACTTTGTTATTCTTTAATATGATTATGAATAATATTCAATTTAACTATTGAATCCTCTATCAGATTTGATCCTATAAGATTCCTTTCACTAACTTCATCCCAAAAATTTTGAGTATGAAAAATATTAATTTACAATGATTCATATGGTTCCATTATAATTCTTGAATAGAAGCTAGTACTATATGTGAATTCCAACAAATGTAAATACTGATCCCATATACCTTGAAATTCATGTGAGCACAACCTTAACATGTATTCCAATGTATGAATAGTCCTTTCAGACTATGCATTGGTTTTAGGATGATAGGATATTCTCAAATATAGCTTGGTGTCAAAATAATTCTGAGGACTCTTCAATATTTTTGATGTGAATTGAGAATAAAAATTCGATACCATAAAAATAGGTGAACTGTGAAGTCCCAAAACTTCATTAATATAGATCACACAAGGCACTCAAGAGGTAGATCTTCCCTTATAGCATGAATATTTTTGTAATTTGTGATGTGATAAAAAATTACCCATATGGAATCCTTATTTATAAGATTATTCAGAACTAAGGTGAAAAATTCCATAACAATATCATTCCATTTCTACACCAGAATAGGTAGAGGTTTAATGACCCCTTTTAGATGTTCTCTCTCAACATTTAATTACTTAAAAACAAATAATCCTGATACATAGTATATAATTTCCCATTTTTTATTATCCCACCAAAAATTTTCCATCAAATATCAATACATTTTGGTGATACCAAAGAATATAGAATAATTTTAACTATTAAATTCATATAATGATTCAATTTTTTACTCTAGTGTGGATGAAACACACAACCGCTTTCCGAATTTTAAAATACCATATTTATTGATGAATTCTGACAACTTACCACCAGTCATAGATTTCACTTTCTTTTGAATATTCTCATCATAAATCTGTTTTTTTATTTTCTCCAATATGGATGGTTTGGAAATCATTTGGAATAGATGTGATGTTTCCCCTTTTTTATGGATTCCCATAAAAAAAACTTTTCTAAATCCATGAGTATAATATCTTTTTAAATCCCAATTTTAGTAAAAAATCCATGATCTTTCATATTCAATGCATCAACCACCTTATTTTTCTTATCATGGTGATATTGTATTGAGAAATCACAATCATTCAGTAGTTCTAACCATCACATTTAACTTATGTTAAGATATTGAATCAGGGATGATATTAATGGAAAACTAAAATTCATGCTCTTATTGGTGTCTAGGTAGATATTTAGAAAACCCATAAATTTATTCCTACAAAACAGGTACATCCTATATTATAGGTATACATTTTCCATTTATAGGTTGTTTCTAGTATTCTTCTCCAAGAATTTCATTAATGATATCTAATGGAGGTGGATTCATACATGATAAAAATGATATAGTATCCCCTTTAAAGACAAGGTATTCTATATATCCATCAGAAATTGTAATATTATTCTATTGAAAATATTTTTTTTCATTATAATTTGACATCCAATCCACACAAAACATTATATCAAAGTTAACTAATGGTATAATTATCAAGTTTGAAAATAGGTTAAGTCTTTGTGTCTTTATGGGAACTGACTAACATATCCTTATTGTAGTAGGATTTCCACTTGGAGTTTAGATTGAAAATTCCTTTCTTAAAGTGCTAGAGAAATATCAATTGTTTTGGAAAACATGGAAGATATAAAATAATGTGAATATCTAGAATAAAATAAATAATGAGCTAAATTCAAGTCTATGATCGACATACCATCCACTAAATCTTTAGGATATTCAACTTAGTTGTAGTGATTTCATAAGCTTGTCCTTGACCCCTTTTCATTTTTTTAAAGAAAATTCACTTAATTATTGAGGCATTCATTTGAATAGTGAACCATATCCTTAGAGTTGAATCATTTAAAATTGGAAGATTCTTCCATACCCTTGAAATCATTAGAATAATGGACTTTATCTCCATACATAAAGAAAACTCCCATTCCCAACATGAATGTTCTGTGGTGTTTATTTTCACATCTATTATAAGTTGGAAATTACACTATAACTTTCTTCCATTTTTTCATATTTCCTTTTCAAAAGATATGAACCACCCACTTATTTTATTTTTTTCCTTGGTAAACATAAGAATTGGAGAAGTTTTTCTCTATCTTGATGGAACTTGATACTATATCCTTATATATAGAAAATTTATAAGAGACTAATTCACTTTTAAGGTTATGCTTTATCCCATCAAAGAAATGAACATTCATACACCTTGGATTATGTACGTAATCTAAAATATGAGTTTTCAAGCTTGTAAAGTTAGATTCATATTCAACAAAATTTTCTCCACGATTTTGAATTTGATTGAGGAATTGTCTATCCATATCAGCCTGCTACTCACAAAGAAAGTATTTTTCAAAAAATATATCCTTGAAATTCTACCAAAACATAATATTTATTTTCTCAGACTCCTTAGAATTTTTTGGTCAACAAACAAAATTGATCAGTGTCTCCATTAAGTAATTAAAATACCATGATAAATTTATCTCTTTCACTATTTCCAAAATCTAGAAGGACTTTATCATGTGACTTGATATACTACTCATTTATTAACGGATTAGTAGTCCCACTAGATGATGAAGGTTTCTAACACCTGAAGTGGTCCAACACTGTTTCACAATGTTGACGTTTAATAGGATTCTATATATAGAAAAGGTATTAGACATAACCCAAGTCAAATGCCACAATATAGTTATAATTTTTTAAGCTCCAGCTCTAACTTTACTTTATTTCCCAGGTGCGAAATATCAATCTAGATTATGTGAATTAATAATGTTTTTATTCCTTACACTATGTTAAATGTATAAAAAATGACCTATACTGAATTATCACATAATATTACATATTTAAAATCATAGTATATGATTTTAAATCAATTTAAAAACTTAAAATAAATTTAAAATTTATTCATAGCTGATCTCTAAATAACAAGATTAATATCATTAGGAATATCTTAAAATCATAAAAATATTTTCAAATATTTATAATGATTTTAAAGTGCGAGTAAATAAATGAGATCATATCCCTTGGGAGTGTCTATCCAGGTGTACAGTCTTAGACCAACTCATTATGCATCGATTATGATAGAGTAAATACCTAATCCACCACATTCCGATTTTTTACCCCTAGATGCATTTATTCCAGAACTGTATCCACTTTTTAGTACCCATACAAGGATCTATTTTCTAGTAAAACCACACAATATCCACTTTACCAAAATTTTATGATATTATCCTATACTTAGAAATATTCTTGGAGTTTATCATAGGGTTATGTTCTCTAATCTATGCTTTCCCAAAATCTAGTTCCTATGGTTTATACTAAAATTCATTTGATACCAACTATAATAATTTGACTATAGTAAGCCAAAGATGGTGATTATTTTACTACATTGGAATAAAATAAAATGCTTCAAATCCTGAAGTATCAAATAGTTTAGTGGTGTTGGGAGACTAAATACATACATGATTCTCACATTACATCGAAAAATGTGAAATAAAACATAAAAATTTTAGTGATTACATTTTTATTTCTTTTTTTAAATCTATGAAATCATTCATAGATACCTTCTCGATATCCTGGGGAAAGGATAACATAATAAAGGGTGATATTAGATTCTTAGTCAGAGAAATTTCACAATATAATCAATCATAGAATAAATAAAGCATAAATAATGTGGTGGAGAAATAAAGTTATTAAACATTCCATATAACTAATTTTATAAAAGGAGGATAAATCAATTAATGAAATAAAAATTTAATAATCACATTAATAACAAAAACTAATTTCATAAGGATAAAATATATAATTCTAGACATCATTATCTTACTATCAAGGTTCTATGAAAATACATCTTATGTAAATGGGTAAGCCGTACACCAACTAAACAAAAATAGTCTATCTCATGAGACATACTGATGCATCAACGGGCTATAACATGCCCTTCATATCAATTTCTATGTCTAATACATTCATCATATGAAAGGTGTGAATAAAAATTAAATACATAATCAACAAAAACATTCATATTAAAAAATGAGCATACAAAATGTTAATCTTTTCCCAAATCAATATATATAACATGATAATAAGAAATAAATAGTAATATTGTGGATGAGATCAATATATTATATCCCTAGTATGTTATAATATTAATCAAAGGATGTTTATATATATAAAAATTCAATAAAAGGATCATTGCAAAATTTCTCGAGGAAAAGACCCTTTTTTATTATGAAATCACTTATATTAAAATCTAAAAAATTTCAGAATATCATGAAATAATTTTTTTGATAATAAAAATTAGATCATGTAAACTAAAATTCAAATAAAATAATAGTCATGATAATATAAAAATCCATTTGTGCGTTAAACATTAAAATAATGATTCTGTTCATATATTCAGTAAAAAGTACCTCATTCGAAAAACATAAATAAAATTAATTTTATATATTTTAATATTGAGTTAAAAAAGGGTAAAAATGAATTTAATAAATTATTATAGAATATTAAAAAAGTTCTTGAAAATATTTTAATGAAAATATGGACATGGAAGAAAAATTTTCCTGACTTAATTAAAAAATAAAGTCAGTTTTCCTTCATAATATTTTTTAGTATTTTTGAGCTCCAATGAAGTTAGAAATATAAATAAAAATTTAAAAAACTAGAAATAAATATATTAGAAAAACATATATTGGTTTTAAGATAGAAATATCATATAATTCCTCAATTTTAAACTTAAAAATAATAAAATCCTAAATAATGATGAGATTGTGAAATAAACCCTTACCTCCGGTCTTACTTGCTTCATAAGTGATTTTAGCCTCCTATATAATGAATTTAAATTTATTATAATTATATAAAATAACCATATACATACTTATAATATCATATATTATCCACTTATAACATTTTAACACCTATTTATTAATAATTCCTTATTGAAATCATCATTTCAGAGTTTTAATTGTTTCATTTTTCATTTAATTTTCTGTTTGGTAGTTTCAGTCCTTGGATATTGATCGTGGTTCGATCATTTAGAAAATGTAAAAATGATATAAATATAATATATATTCATTATTCACATATTTAAAACCATAATTAAATGGAGGACATAAAAAATGAACCACATCGCTTTCTAAAGGTGGTAGTCCACACATATGTACAAGCGTCATTATAATTTTTAATAGGTGAAAGGGTAAAAAGGTAAATGATAGATTATATTTTAAGAATAAAAATTATATAAAAAATATCATGTATACACATTATATACATCATAGTAACTATCCATGAATGGTGGGGATTAAATAGAAAATAGATCCCTTCACGGGGTGGTAGTCCACACATATTCACAAATCATGCTTTAGTTTCCCATTTGATGGAGAAAGATATGAATAAAGGTAGAGAAATGGAAATAATAAAATATAAGTTCATGTTAGATAGTTATTATATTATATTATAATGTTTACAACCTAATTTAATTAGGTATAAAAAGAAATAAAATTAAAACACTCAGTTAATAGGTATACCTCCTCTTTGGAAAACCACTTTTGACATACACATTAAGCCTTCTAAGGTTTATATTTTGATAAAAATACCTCAATATAATGGTGAAGGTTTTTCATAAGGTATTTCTTAGGTATTTTAAAATATATATAGCTCATTAAGTGTGAGTAAGAGAGGAGAGTTGGATCCCTTTTATAATGGATGGAGAGGACACACCTAAATGTTTTCAAAAGATTACTACATATTAATGTATTACTTAAGAAAAATGGATCCAAAATGAATAATATTAGAAATTTAGATGATATAGGGTCTATATATTACCATTAAATAGTATTTATACAAGTTTTAATGTCATTTTAATCTTTTTTATTTTAGTTTTAACCCTTTTAACCCATTTTAACTCTCTCCATGGTAACTGAATATTTTACTAAAGTTACTATTCATAATGAAAAAATGAAATAGGACTCATTAAAAAAATTTGAAATTTTTATTAAAAGTATGGATTTAATTTTATCTAATTTAATTTATATAAGTGGTATAAATTAATTTTCAATGAACCCACAAAATGTGATGAAAAATAGTTTTTAGAAAAATGCTTGTTTTTAGAAAAAAAGGGTTTTAAAGTAAAATAAATTATAATTTAGGTTCCAAAAGAATTTATTAGATTATGTTAAATAAAATGAGATTTATTTATATTTAAAAGAAATAAAAAAATGAAAGTAACCTTGTATATACATGATTAAGATAAAATAACTAAAAATAGTTTTTATCTGAACAAAAACATTATTTAGATTTCCAAAATGTTATGAATATATCTATAAGTTTATAATTATATTTTTATATGAATTATATGAATTATTTAATATATATTTTTTCTATAATAAATTTTTTCATAAACTTTGAAGTTATTCTTATATCATTATAATGTCATAAAAGTGAAATTTTGTGTAAAATCCATATTTTTCTCTATTCATCCAAAAATCAATTATTTCTGAAAAATCTAAAAATTCACATTAAGATAATTATGAAATGATGAATTAAAAAATTATATTAATTTTAAAAAATTAAATTATTTTTTTCTTTGTAATTTAGGTTTTAATCACATTATTTAATAAGGATTTGTAAATTATACTATTATTTCTATAAAAAGAAAAACTTACTATAATTGAAGCTCGAGTGCTACACTTTATGAATCCACAAAAAATATTTTAGATATGGTTTATCAATATATATTCATTTTGATTTTTTTCTATAGTTTAATCCTTTTTCTAAGTCCCATCTATGTGACTATAAAAACCTTTATAGGGTTGAAAAATTATATTAATTCCAAAATTCATAAATATAAGAAAAGAGTAGCCTCTATCAAAATACAATTGCTACTCGAGCTATATATGGTTTTGGAATAATATTAATATAAAAAAACCATATCTCTATATAAATATTTCCAGCATATTATTTATCATATACATCATAATCATACATATTTTATCCCTTTATCCATGACATGTAGTGACCACTAGACATGGAACATGTTAATATAGTAAATACCAACTCATTTATTTTCGATTCTATATGTAGATTAATCATATAGAAATATTAAATTAAATTTCAATAATTCTAATAGATAATCACATCACATTTCATTGATTAAGTTCGGACATACATTTCATGAATCACTAAATTGAAGGTCCATGTGTGTTTTTGTGTCATTCAAGTGAAATCACATCTTAGTTGAACTCTACTGATGACAAGATTAACAACATATACAACCAATATTTAATTAGCCTAGTCTCAAGGGAGACATAATAAAGATATAAAAATATAAAGGTTCACATGATAATTATTTTATCGTACTTTGTTAATAAGAATTTAATTATAATCATATACCCTACGTATATCAATAACTATATGAAATTCCATGTGATATAATTTCTTAGGCCTGTCCAAATAATAAGTGATGACTTATTATCTAATAATTATTCTCTATAAAATATATGAGTCATCTAGCCATGATAATATTTACATATCATAATATCCTATTATACTTTTTAAAGATAATAGATTAGGGGAAAAAATATTCATACTTTGAGATAATTTTATGATTCCATTCTTAATATTATAAAATACAACAAACATGAATGAATGATAAATATAGATTTTATTTATTATAAAATCGTGATACAACAATTACACCCAATGTATCAAATATGTAATACACAAATATTGAATAAGACCATCGTATTTTTGTTTTGATAATGGTTTCCTTAGTGGGTCAACTAAATTATCATATGTATTAACCCAAAATATCTTTATATAAACCCTCTCAATATCAAATGATATGTTATTTTAAAAGGATATGTTTGGCCCCTTGGTGAAACCACGATTCCTCAACCTAAGAAATAACTCTATTATTTTCATAGATTATCTCAATTGACCCATCATTTCAAGTAACCTCCCCAAGTTTAATAAATAAATACTTGATCCAAATACGTTCCTTTATAGAATATTATGTAGTGATGCACTCAGCCTCTATTATTGTTTCCACCACAATAATTTTTTTGAAGTTTTGAAACTGATATAATAAACATTATGTAAAAACATGAAACCTTAATGAGATATTATATCATTTTTTTAGTTTTTAAACTAGAATATTTACAACCCCTTATAATGTTCTCATCCTCACTTTTAAAAATAGAGAATACATCCTTACTTCTTCATAAGTAATTATTGATATTCTTACTAATAACCCATTAGATTTTACTAGGATTTGATTGGTATCTACTTGTTATGATCAATTCATAAGTGACATTGGGTTGAGTAGAAAACATGAAATATATGATAGATCCTATTTAGAATGCATAAGTAATCATATCCATCCTTTATGACTTTTTATAAGGATCATAAATCTTATAAAGATTCATTCTATGAAACAATAGTAAAAACCCTTCTTTTTAATATTTTCCATGCCAATACACTTTCTCATATTACCAATATATGTGTTCAGATTTAATCCAAGAAACCTCTTTAATCTATCTCTATATATATTCATACCTAGTATGTTGGCTTCTTGACCCATGTCTTTCATTGAGAAGCACATTCCCAACCCTATTTTTACAGAATGTAAATTTGGGACATTATTTATGATAATTTGTATGTAATCCAGATATAATATTAAAAATAACACAACACCCCCACTTACCCAATTATATAAACAATAATAAGTCATTTTCTTAATTAAAACAAACTCATTAATCATAATTCCAAACTAGATATTCCAACTTTGAGATGCTTTCTTTAATCCATAAATGGATCATTAAAACTTGAAAACCTTAACAGTCTTAATTGACACTTAAAAACCTTCATTATGTATTATATATACACCCTCAATTAAATTATTATTAAGGTAAGTGATTTTAAGATCCATTTGATATATCTCATTATAATAATGACATATCATGAAAAAAAATATTCAAATAAATTTTTTCATTGTCACTGAAGAAAATGTTTCTTCATAATTAATACCATAAGTTTTATTATAACAATTTTTGGCCAGATGAAACTAGTGAAAATATAGTTTAAAATGATGAAATTTTAATTTTGTTTATTTGTAACTAATTTAAAAATGTATTTTCACATCATTTATTTTTTAACCTATGTTAAAAACAATTATCTGAGGTTTTTCATTTCAATTATTTTATAAATGATATGAAAAAAATTATTTTTAGTATTGGTTATAAAATAAAATATGTGAAAAACCTTTATCCAACATCGATTATTTTATAAAAAATTCCAAAATCCCTTAAAAATCTAAAAAATATATGCTCATCTAAATAACCATTTAACCCTATCAATCCCTGTGACACATCCACACATTATTTTAACCTAAACACCAACTCTATCTTCATGTGACCATCCTCTTCCATGATTCTTCTTACATCATATTCCTTCACCATCATAGTTTATCTGTGCTATCATTATTATTCAAATCACCATCATCCATCCATTTCCTGGTCATCATTTGTTTCTTATCCCGGTCTTCCTTATTTTTCATCCTTCATATTCAACCTTATTCTTTTATCATCCTTCTTCGTATCTAGTTTTCTTATCATTCATATAACACCATCATTAAATTAAAAGAAAATTTGATATTATTTTTATTATTAGTGATTTTTTATTTTTTTTAATTTATTATTCATTAATTTTAATCTTATTAAATATATGTTTTTTATATAATTTATCTTTTTGATTTTTTAATTTTATATTTATTTAAAAATAAATTATTATTTGTACTTATATTTTTTATTTGTTTATAATTTATTTTTCAAGTATTTTTTTTAAATTCAAATGATATAATTTATTTATGTTTCCGTTAATATATATAAATAATTATTTATTAATATTATTAATAATAATTTTTTTATATTCATAAAAAAATATTATTTTTTCTATTATATATATATTAGTGTTGATATTATTAGTATTGATGTTAGTAATACTAGTGTTAATAATAATAAAAATAATTTTAATATTATTAAAATCAGTATTAGTGTTAATATGTTTAATATTAATATTACTGTTAATATTATTAACATTCATATTATAGCTAATGTTATTAATATTAATAATAATGTTTATGTTTTTTATATTAGTGTTAATTTTATCATTGTTACTAATAGTATTAATATAGCTAATATTAATATTAGTGTTACTATTATTAATATCAATGTTAATATTAATATTATTAATCATAATGTTGATGTTAATATTTTTAATACTAATGTAAATGTTAATATTATTTTGTTAATATTTTTACTAATGTTAATAATAGTTTTAATTTTATTAATGTTAGTGTTAATATTATTAACATTCACATTAATGTTATTATTATTATTATCACAATTATTTGATGATTACATAAGGTGTTTGAGAGGTCTCACCATAAGGATATCATAGAGGTGAACCAACACTGAACCATACTCTTACCTTTTTAGATATGGTTTCTAGGGGATCTCTTGTACCTGATGTTGTTGAAGCCCCTCCTTAGATTTCTCCGTAATCATTTTGACATAGGGGGATCGACCATTCTATTTTTCAGGAAGGACGTGGACTAACTTGGTTTGGTTTTTTCATACACATAAATTAATTAATATCTTAAATGAAATACTTTGACTAAGATTATCAATAGTTCCATTAAAACTATTGGATTTGTCTTTTAATATTTGGAGATTCTTTATTTCAAACTTGTTCTAGTATGATTCCCCTCGAAAGAGGATTATTAAAAATGTTGGTCCCATTAAGAATGGTCCCTCATAAGGTGTTCTATAAAGAATGTTAAATGGATTCCATATTTATAAATGGATATTTAACCACCTATGGTTCTCATTGGGTTAAGATTTAAGGGCTTACCCATTCCTCTTTTTAAGTCAAATGTATTGTATAATATTGTCAGTCTTATTGGAATACTGATTAAGCTTGATTCAACCACCTATAAGCTTTCAAGACACTATTTTGTGAGTATTTACACCAATGTGAACATCTTCAAACCTCTACACTCAATCATCTAGATCCATAATAGGTAAAGAGGATTTTCAAAAAATATGACTTATGATAAATTTCCTAATTATTTCTTTTCCTACTTGAAATTTGGTCATTATAATGCAATATGTGATAATGTAACCTCAAAAGAACTCATTTCACAACCTCCTGTTAGGATGAGGATGATATGGACTGAAAAATACAAGCCTGATTCACCCTATATAGTGAAAGATTCTATTTTTGGATGGGTAGAATGGATAAAATAGGATTTCCACGGATAAGTATGTGACTAGGGGATGTGATAACCGATCCAAAAAATACAAGGAAAAACCTAAAGTTGAGTGTTTTTCTATATTTGTGGAATATATTTATGATGCACAACCCACCTTTATGGAGTTGAGGAGGTTTAAATCCCCTAAATCTTCAAGATATAACACTTTCAATTAAGAGGAGGATTATTAGGGATATAGTTACTCAGGTGAATCCACTCATGATACTCCTGATCAAGAAATCCCAATTGAAGAAATTTTTTTACACTTAGGTGATAATAAAGGTAATAAACCTATGGTGGTCACAAATTGATTTATTATCCCACATCCTAGAAAGGATCATAAATTAAAAAAATAATCTAAATTAGAGAGAATAATTTTCGTGAGATCCTTATGAATTCATATTTATATGAAGAAATAAATTCCTATTAATCTTATTGTTGAGAGCCCCACATGATCCACTAATGATTCATCCTATGATGAGTAATGCTAGAAGTATGTTAATAAGCACAAGATTCACAATCTTATGATTAATATGGGTCTCACATATGAAATATACTTTTGGGTTAATGAAAAAATTTGTTGGCATTTGAATGATATCTTAATGGGTAGCTTTTTATGTATGATTACCTCAATCTTAGATTGTGTATGTTTTCAAAAACTGAATTTCAGTTTGATAAAAATGAAAACCTTTATTTTTAGAGACTTATTTTGGAGTAGTGTCACTATAAAACCAAAATAATAATTTTGGAATAGTCATTACATCATTTTTTAAGTACTGTTTCTTATAAGAATACTTTATACATTGGTCTTAAGGTTAATCTATTCTTGTTAATTAGGATACACTTCTACCTTTATCCAACATGTTGGCTCTACTTCTTGTAAAAATAAAATCCATTCAATATTTTTATAGGCATGATATGCCTTTACATTGGTGTTTAATTGTTTTTATATACTATTTGAATGAATGGTGTTTCATATAGTCTGTATAATGTTATTTATTTCAAGATAAATTAGAATATATGCTAGATACATTTTCTATCAATTGATTTATTTTGAGGAATGATGCCTTCTTAGAGGGTAATTATATTGAAACCTTTCAATTATATTATGGTTAATTTATGGGAAACACCAATAATTTTTTTTATGAAACTTCTATACCTATTTTATTCAGCATTCATGTGTTAAAACACCGGTATCTGATCATTTTGGATAAATTCCTCCTCATATTTACGCTTCATTGTTATTCATTCCTATACATCATGACTTATGATTCAATACCTATTAATACCTCAGTTATTCCATACTCATGTCAAACTTTGATCAAGGATTCATTTAAAAAACTACTTTATAAACTACTACTCATTTAATGGTTTTGAATCATCATTTCTATATTAATTAGAGGCATGAGGATTCAGGGGGTCTATATCTATGCAGTGATAAAAAATAAATACTAATGAGTTTTTCCAATGCTCCTTTTTTAAATAACAAGTGATTGTATGGTGAATCCTTTTAAAATGTATTAGGTCATATATGATCTAATTTAACTATTTTATATATTTGAGAAATCATGTTTGGCCTTGTGTTTTAACCTATATTACTTTATTTTTCTAATAAATATTTTAGGGGTATGATCTGTTTCTCCAAATAATATATCATACTATTTATTATTATTATTGTTATTCAATTTTTTAAAAGATTAAAATTTTCTTTTTTTGTAATATAAAAATAAAATTTAAATTTTCAAAAAAATTATATATATTACTTAATTAATTGTTTCTAGGTGATAATGAATCATAATTGAATTAATATACGATGGAAAAATGATGAATATGAAGAAGGGTTTGATGTTTTTTGTGTAATTTTTCAAACAAAATGTTCCAAACAACAACATTTTTTTTCTGAAAATAAAGTGTTTAAATATAATAACTTTACAAAGTAGATAAATTAAATATCATTTAATTTTTAATGGTTTAAATTTGAGTTATATTCCTTGGATTTGGTATGGAGAAACTGGGAAGAATTCAAGATATAATTATGATGATGATTTTAAAGATAATAATTATTATCTAATTGAAGAAATGATTCATGATATTTAAGTGGATGTAGTTGAGAAAACACAAATGATTAAGTTTTTATATGGTTATTTTGTAATTCCATTATATCCAAGTTTTCAAAATTTATATATTTTTTAACAATGTTATGATTGGATAACTTGAATATCATTAATGGATGTAGTGAAAATAGTTTTTTAAAATTTTTAATGATATTGAAAGACACAATTTATAATGAATAAATCCATATAGATTAAAATTATAATGAATAAAATATATTATTCCTAATGATATTGGGGTACAAGATGATAAATTCCTTCTATAATGATTGTGTGTTATATAATAAGGAATATGAAGTTCTGTTAGAGTTTCATAAATGTGGGATATCATGGTATAAGTTAAAAGAAAAATCAATAGTTTATTTATCCATTTTTCCAAGTACTAAGAGTCCTATTAAGGTAATTTTATACCTTCCTATAATTCATCATTTGGAATATTTACTTGACAATTAAAATGATTCTAAAAAGTTAGTATGTCATCAAAATGAGTGAATATCTGATGAAAAATAATTTCATAAATATTTTTTTTTGAATTAGTTGAGGATCTATCCCCCATTATTGAACATAAAAAAGATATATAACTTTTTTTAAGAATGGTAAAGAGGGAACCTATTAAAATTAGGAAAAAATTAAAAAAAAGGTTAATAAGATATTATAATTCCAGAAGAAGAAAACATCCAAGTAGGCACCAGAAATCCTCATTTCCCCCACGCTAGATAATACAATAATGAGAGTAGTCAAAATAATGTGTCACCCGCTATGCCAAGAAGTTGCACCATACTGGAAGCAGGATGTGGTAGAGAACCTATCCGACCAATATAGAAATTTGGTGGAGAGTTGGATGAAAGGTTCCAACACACCCTTCTCTCTTTCGAGCCACCTACCCCAAAAAGAATGAAATGAATTTTCAGTAATGTAAATCTAATGAAATTAAATATTAGACTGAAAAAATGAGGAACTATCATAGAAAGGTACCCATCCATCTATCAAAGTGATAACACATGTATTCATGAAGGGTTTCATCACAACCATATAATAAATTTATAAATATCAGATGAGGTCTATGAAATGATAGAATTAATCCATATTTGAGTCATATTAGCACACATAGTTCATGGTCTGTTTTATTATAGATTTTAAACTTATCTCCTAAATTTTGAATGAAATAGAAATATATCCTATTGATTTTAATGATTTATAGAAAAAAATATGGAAATGATATTCATATTTACTCTTCACCATTAATTAATGATTTTAAACACTAATGGGAGGACGATGATAGAGTGTATGTGATTCATGCCTTTCGAGGGGTGTGAAAAAATAAATTTTATCCATAGGATAAAGATAGTTTTTGTGGTATCCCAAGGTTGTATCCTAGAAATAAGTTCACAAAAATTATTTTTTCCCTTTAAATTATTGAAAAAGGGTATCATTTTTAGGTTTTAAATTTAAAAAAAATAAACAATGAATAAATGTAATGGGATTGAAAATAATGATATGAGAAGGGCGATTTGGTTAGGGTATGATATCTACTTTAAATTCTATTATAGTACCTAAAATTGTTTTCTTCTATCCTTTTTAATTGAAAAGTTCAATATTTATTTATATATTTATGTAAACACCTTATACTGGAGGGAATTATGGATATTTAACTAAAAGTGATTACTAATTGGTAAACTTCCCTTCCCATGTGTGTGAAATTCTAGAAAACCACTCTTAAACTTCCAAGGAAAAACTCAATTGGGTATTGGTGTTATTATCCATTCCAAAAGTCATTTATTGACCTCAAACTTGTGATAGATATTTCAATACACTGACCCCCTAATGTAACCTTCCCCTTCAAGAAAAGATACACCAAGAGGAGGGAGATTATAGATTATCAATTTGAGTAGTAATAGTAAACTAGTTCATAGACATAAACATATTTTCATTGAAATAATTAAATAGGATCTTAAAACTCTAATTAATTAAAAATAAAATATATTTTATTCATTAAATATTGGGGACTCAAACATTTAAAGGGATATCATTACCTTCCATAACCATTTATAACATTACCCCTCCATTTGATGGGAAATAGAGAAGATGTGGGAAAGAAAAGGAACTACAAAACTAAATAAGGGAAAAAACAAAGATGAAATAACTACATCATATTCTACATCATGAACTCATAAACCATGTATTGATACCCTCTCTAGAATTCCTCATCCTTATATTATGGATATAAAGTTTCTTAATTTAGATCTACTGGTCAAACCTCCAAAATATCCTTAGTTTGAATTTAGAAATCTCACTTCCTTCTCAGGGATCCAAATCCCTATTTCAATATTATATTTTTGGAATACTATGACTTTCATTTTTTGCTTATAATAAAATTATTTTGAATTTTTAGATTCTCATGATAGCCTCGTATTGATCACATGTATGCTAACATGGAATCTCAAAGGTCTGTTTTGAAGTGTAGGTGAGTTTTATAAATCCAACACATGGCCTTCAATTTTTCATTTAGACGATTCATTGAAAATTGGACAAGTCATTGATTGAAATTAATGTTTAAATTAATGGATTAATTATAAGGTTCATGTGACTAAAATATAGACAAGTGACCATGTAGTAGGCTTACCATGTGGTCGATCAAGTAAACGAGTAGTCGATTGAGGATATACACCTTTGATCAATCACTTTATAGAAAATAGATTCAAATGGATGATGGATTGGCCATGAGGTTTAACATGCAGTCTACTACAAATAGGTATGGTCAATAAATCTCTTTATGAACCCAATTTATTCATAGTTGATGGATCGACCGTAATGTTCATCATGGATTCAATTTTTATCCTTCTAAATCTAAAAAATTGAAAAATTCATATGCTACCAGGATGCTTACAAAGTCCAATTAATCCTCCATACTTAACCAATTTTTATACCCTTTTTGATGATATCTCAAGTCTTTGAAAACAATTATGATTGAAAAGTACTCACCCAAAGTCTTATGAGTGACCTGATAAATTCATATGATCAGTATAAAAGAGTTATGATGGATAACATAGTATTATGATTGAAAGACTTATGATGATGAGAAAAAGTGTTCTGTTTGGACTAAAATTGTTTCATTTTTCCCAATAGGCTTACATTTGTCCCAGAAGAGTTATGATGGACAATAGAGTCTTATGATCCATCCAAAAGTAATATTATCTGGTCTTGTAATTTCATATGATTTTCTCTTGCTTAATTTTAAACTTTTAAATAATAATATTAGTTTTATCTATGTGGGATTTTCTATTCATTCCAATAAGTAATATTATATTCAAAGATCTATTAACAATGAAATTCAAAAATCAAAGAATGGTTCCCAAATAAATTCAACAGTGAATAAAAACACCAATATTCAATATTTAATCCATTTTCTCCCTAAATACAAAAATAATCCCACCATTAAAACTTTTTATAGTTATTGATTAAATGATTAATAGGTGGGATTAAAATCAATGAAATTTCAAGTGAAATATATAAAACAATTAACTTAGTCTATTCAACCACACTTAAACTCAGGTGACTAAGACTTACATAAATAAATTTTACATCATTTTAGATTAATATTAAAAAATATTATAATAATATATTATTTATATGAAATCTTTAGATTTTATGATATATATATTTTAAAAAAATTTAATTTCATCAATAGGTTGAGATACATGAAACCCTGAGTTTAAATGAAACATGATATAACATACCGTTATTACCTATACATTAAATTGGTGGTATGTATATAAATAAATATATTTTAAAAATATTTATAAATGGTTTAGATAAATAAAATACATAAGTACTCAATTTTTAATAAATCCATTATATGCTTTAAAAATGCATTTTCCCTCCAAAATAAATTTTATTGATTTTTTTGAAAAAATACTATAATTTTTTCCAATTTTAGAAAATTTATTTGATAACATGAACATCATTTTTGAAATCAAAATGTAAATATGATCTTATATTCATTTTTGGATATTTTTTTGAAAATATTAATTTTTCGATGAATTTTGATTTTTTTGATTTTATCGAAAACTATCTTTTAGTTTTAAGAATTTAAAGAGTTAATTTTTTTTTAAATTGGTTTTACAAGTAAAATTAGTTCATTTATTTTATTATTAATATAATTATGGTCATTGGAAATAATTTATGATAATTTTGGTATAAAAACATTGTATACTTAAGAAAACATTTTTTGAAATTTTTTTTTCATCTCATTTTTCTAGTTTATTTGAAAAGTTATTTATTGTAATTTTAGGGATTAAATTTGATAAAATAGATTCTATTTATGGAATCATAATTTAGTTTTTTTAATGATGCCACTTTCATTTTTTCTCATAATTAATAGTAAAAATAATTAAAATTTTTGACCGTAGTTAAGGTTAAAAAGGGTTTACTAGAGGTGGGTTGGGGGGGGGGGGTCATACAAAAGATAAAGGTATGTTTTCCAATTAAAATTGTATAAATACTATTGGGTGGAAATATTTATACCTAATAATATCCAAACTTATAATATCTTATCATTTTCAATAATTTTACTTGAGAATGACTTTATTATATTTTATTATTTTAAGAAATTTCATGTGGGTATGCTCCTACACTTATTAAAGGAAACTAATACTTTCTCTTATTTATGAAACTCTGATCCTTCTATCTCTACCAAATACTACCCAAATATCATTTAAACTTCCCTATCCATGAATTGGAGGTTTACATCTTAAAAGACAAGTCAAAGGGTACTTAATAAAGGATCTAAGGGAGGCCAACTGAAGGAGAGGTAATCATATGACCCAGCCTCTTTCAATTTATTTCTTCTTCTGAATCCCATAAATATATGGTACTAATTATAAAATAATAACTATAGTATCATAAATATAATAAAAATTTTATTTTTTATCTTTAAAACACCATCATCCCCTCTATTTTTTATGAAATGGGATGTTGAAGTATCACTTTTTCATACGTGTGGACTACCACCTCCATGTAGAGATATAATTCATTTTCCATCACCATAATTAATTGAGGGTTATTATGATGGGTTAGATATTTATATATTATATTTATGATATAATTATTTTTTTATAATTATAATATCATATCTACCTTCTTACATTTCAATCTGTTGGAAAATGATAACGTCGCTCGTGCTTACGTGTGAACTGCCACCTCCACGAAGTTATGCGATTCATTTTTCAATTATATTTTATATGGATGATAATAAGGATATGTTTAATGAATAAATATATATATATTATAAAATAATTATTCTTTAAATTTTAATTATCATTTACCTATCTTTTTTCCACACGTTAGGAAGTGAAAACTACATTCATGAGTATGTACGACTTACCATCTTCATGAATGGCAAAATTATTATTTTCCTATCTATCATTTATGGATGAATATATATATATATATATAACAAATATATATTATATTTTTATCGTGGTTAATATTTTTGATATTATGAAAACATTATCAAATTTTAAGGATAAAAACTTCCAAACAAAAATTCTCATGAAAAACGAAATAGTTAACACTCAGAAACAATGATTTTAATAAGGAATTATTAATAAATGTGGTTAAAATGTTATAAGTAGATCATGTATGAAATTATAATAATATAAATGATTATTTTATATAATTATAATAAATTAAAATTTATTATATAGTTTTTTAGAGTGATTTTGATTCTAGTGGAGATTGTGGTAATAGTTTTATGTTACAATCTCATTATTTTCCTAGATTGTTTATCATTAAGTTTATGATGATGAAATTTTATGATATACCTCAAAATAATCTCATGAATTTTATTCTCCACTAGTTATTTATGTAGAATAAATTTTTTCATTCCATTTTCCTCTTTTTATGAAGTTAAGATACCAAAAGAATGTTTTTAAGTAAAATCGACTTTATTTCTCTCTTCGGTCAAAAATACATTTTATTTAATGTCTACATTTTCCCAAAAAAATTTCAAGATTTTTTTTTTACTTTTATAAGATGATTTTTAAAGTTATTTTATGCCTATTTAATTTTTTTTCAATTTTTTAAAATGGATATTTGTTTCATTTTCTTAATGAGGAACTTTTGACTATTTTTCAAAAATATGAAAGAAATAATTATTTTAAAATATATGAAATGAATGAAATTTCCCACCATTATGAACAATAAATGATTTGAATCTTCCTCTACAGGTTGCTATGGGTATTTTCAAATAAAAATTTGTCCTTAGTATTTGGGAATGTTTTATAGTTTAAGAATGCAATTTCAAAATAAAAATGATATTTTCTTCAATAAAGATTCCATATATATTTTAAAGTTATTTTCATATAAGATGAAATCTTTTGACATTAATTATTATTTAGCAATGAAATGATCCAATTATACCATCCAATTTTATTATTTACATCTATGATGATGATGATTATTATTATTTAAAGATGATTCTAAGAAACCGGTTTCTTTACCATGAGTTAATTATGTCATGATGAAACCTTTATATTACTTCTTTATTTTATATAGGTTATGATACGATTATATGATGAAATTTTTATAAAACATGTTCTGTTACCATGAGTTATTATATGATGAATGATTTATGATCTTATGGAACGCATATATATTATTTTCATTATGTAATGTGTGGGACATAAATTTTATAGAACTTCAATGCATTTGGTATTGATGGATATCTCAATAGATAATAAGGATTGGAATGGGAAGTGAACTATTTTTAGTATGAGACTTCATCCACTATGATAGTCTTGAGAGTGAACCTTTAATAATATGATGGAATGAGGAGTGACCCTAATACACTATGATAGTATTGGATATGGGCCTTGAATACTAAAGAAATTATTTTCTATGCTTATGTGTATGAAAAAAACTTATTTTATATGAAAATGTTGTGATTTCATTACTCATGTTCTTTAATTAAATTATGATTCATGTCTTATGAACTACCAATCTTTTTTCCATGACTCAATATTATAATATTTGATATGAAGGGTGCTAGTTATAAAGAACTTAGTGGGAGATGATGTAAATATTGTATGATTATGAATAAAAGTTTCCCAAGGCACTAGACCTATATGATTCTGAAGTGGATCATAATTCCATGTAATAAATATTTATCTTCTACGATGTAATATCTATGTATGAAAAGTATGGGTCACTATAGTTTCTATCATAACAAGGGTTAGTTACATATTTGGAAACTAGGATGACAAAAATTTAGGGATAAACCGTAGGATAATTCTATGTATATAAGAATTCACAATGTTATGGTAAATAAATAAGTGTGGTTTTCATAGAAAAATAACCCTGTCTGGATACCACAAGTGGATGTGGTTTTAGAATAGATGCATATTGGGGTAATAACCCTAAAAAGAGTTATTCAAGTATATATTATTTATAATTATAGTTCACGATGAGTGTGAAATTACGTTACACATAGTTCAAAACACTCAGGGGGAATATTCTTAGGTTAATTCACATTTTATTTATGAACCATCATGAAGGATTTGAATAGATGATATCCATAAATGACCTAGGATAAACCTAAGGTACCCTATATTGTAAAGGATTCATGATTTATAAATCCTATAAATAATATTCCATTATTATGTGGTTTCTAATAATTATTTTTTCCCTATCATGACCCCCTCCCTCCAGAGATACTATAATGAGGGGAGAGAGAAAATGACCCTCAAGTCCCACCTCTTATAGGCTCCGAGTTGGAAACTAGCATCGAGGATATATAAATATAAATATGGGAGGAATTAACCTCTATAATAAACATAGGTTTGGGTGATATGATATTAAAAATCAATAAAATCCCTGAAATAAATTAAAAAAGAAACCAAAACCGTCCCAAAATGCATTTATGTAAAACTGATACATGTAAAAGTCTCCAATGTAAATACCCAAAAGAAAATCTATGGAAATGACTATCCGAAGTTCTGATATAGTAATGTCCAACATGGTCTATGTAGTACTAATAGAAACCTTAAAATAGTTTTAAATATGTAGGGTGATCATACAAGTATAGTCATTTGGAAAAACCAAACCCACTCAATAAAATCCCTGAAACAATATAAAAAAGAAACCAAAACTGTCCCACAATTCATTTATGTAAAACCGATACATGTAAAATTCTCCAATGTAAATACCCAAAATAAAATCTAATGAAATGACTATCCAAAGTTCTTAGATAGTAATGTCCAATATGGTCTATGTAGTACTAATAGAAACCTGAAAATAGTTTTAAATATGTAGTCTGATCATACAAGAATAGTCATTTGGAAAAATCAAACCCTCTCATGAACATGTGAAAGAAGAATACTAATACACCCATAAGTAATCAGAAAAACCAAAAAAATCTAAACAGTTCAACCATCCAACCCAACCCTCACCAAGGTATGCTCACAAAATAACACAATAAAAGTATAATAACATAATATGAAGCATATCGATAAAGGGTAACCACACCACTTTCTTATTGATTTGCTGCTCTAGCACCCAAATGTTGTACATAATGGTGCTTCTACCTCCTCCATATAACATATCACATACTATATCCCACAACACGGTCACATCACATCTCACCACCCCATAACACAGTCTCATCACATCTCACTACCCCAAAACATGATCACACCACATATCATCCATATATCTATAGTAGCAGGGTATTATGAACATGAATGACAACAACCTTCTGCCCACATCCTATTGTGAAAGACCCCCATGATAAATTATCTCATCACAACACTTCTCTCCTAAAGAAACCTGATCCATCACACCACCACGATATCTCAATAGCGTAGTTTTAATTTATGTCCATCACAGCCCATACATAAAAACGTCACCTAAAAGAGAGAGTGGGAAAGAGAGGTAGTCAACTATCCATCCTCAGCACCAGGGTGTTAGAAAAAATACCCCTATATATATATATGGGTGTTGTCACATGGTGCTCGATGCATGTGAGGTGTGTATAAAAAATCATAAGGGAATACAATGTGTGTATATATATATATATATCCACACATAATACCAACCTATGGGTTTAAAAAAAGGGAACCAAACAACCCACAATGTCCCTCGCATTCACTAAAACCACTAAATACACAACATCACACAAGCCACAATCCACATTCCATTTTCCAACCCATTTCATTTTCTATCCTATTCATTAATTAATTCATTCATTAAATATGTCAATTTCATTTTCCCAACTCATCCCATACCATTTATAGCATTATTAACCAATCGCATTACTACCTGGGCATATATCACAACACAACAAAACACCACAACCACATTACTCATTACAACCACAAAAAAATTACTACGATCTCATAGCCACATCCACTCCATCACCACAATAGGCAGATACCCCAACTTTTTCATCACAAATTCCCCAAAAAATGACCATAAAACTTATCAACTCATCACCTCACCACCACAAAACATTTTCACACAACAACACATATAACAGAACATTCTCATCACATTGACATAACATTTTTCATATTCTTTCAATGGGATTTCATCACATTCCACTAATACTTTTAAGGGTATTCTCAAACAAGAAAAATTTTCTAGGTGAAATAAATTTTTTAGTCAATTATAGGTTGTTAAAAATTTAATTAAGGTAGTGTCACAACATGCACACATTTGGGGCTTTACAATACATATCAAAACAAAAAAAAAGTCATTTCAACTACCGTGATTTTTTAGTGGTATAACAAGAATGGTTAAAATCAATATCACAATAAAAAAGATGTAAAAGCATGATAAAACAAAACCCTTACCCTTTTAATCCAAATATAATGACCAATTTACCTTCTTAAAGATGGATGAAATTACATTCCTAAAAAATAAGAAAAAGTAAAACCATACTGTATGATATAAAAAATGATAAATAATGAAATCTCGTACCTCAAATGGAGATTTCTAATCCATTATATAACTTTGGAACAAGAATTAATCAACAAACAAACACCATAATGGGGTTTGGACCCTTACTAGACCTGGAATCATCAAACCATTATTCTCCCTTCAAAAAATATCAAAAACCAATGTTTTACCTTAGAAAAACCATTCTTAGGTGAAGAACTGGAAGAAAAATGTAAGAAAAAAAGATGAGACCTCACCAAAACCACAAAGTATTGATCCTTCAAAGTTGGGGTTGAAATCATCTAATTGGGGTCTAAAAGTGATAATTTGAAATCACTTAGGTCAATTAATAAGTGAGAGAAAAAAAGTAAAAGTGAGGGAGTACGGGGGGATTTGGGTTTTTATACCCATTCTATAAAACATTGGACCATGACACATCCCTTGGGACTATGCCATAGAATTTCAAAGAAACAAGGAGACCATGATGTATTGAAGAGGACCACACCACTTATGGAAAATAAAGGATCCATTTGAAAAACATGACTACCCTTATAGGTTAGATTCTTTAAATGTGGGAAGGACACTGTGGCACAACATAAGACACTATGCCACATAACCCCAACAACCAAAAAGGACTATGTCATGGCCTCTACTCGATGACATAGATGTACCTAAAAAGGAAGTATCCTAAAACTCCACTGGAGACTCCTCTTATTATACAACTCCTCTTCCATGCTGTATAAATTACCTATCAAGAAGGGGCTATGACATAACACATGCTTCACAAAATATATACCCGCCTTAAATGAAAGTAGCCTCAAATCACATCCTCTGAGGTTCCTATACTATAACCACTCATCCTTATGCTGCAATCACCCCATTAAGATAAAAATTCTAGGATCTATGCTGCATCCCTTCCAAATATGATAGTGAAACCTCCATTATCCTCTAGAAATCCTCAAAATACCTCGCAACCTCCTTTGGATTCCGCAATCACTAGAATTCTTACAAAGTAATGGTTGGAAGGTCTAGGATGTTACATTAGATACCTCTCAAATGATTCTCACCATTGATAATTAAAACCAAACCCAAGAGAAAATAAATGTTTTTAACAACTACCATACAATATACCTCTCAAGGTTCTCATTAGACCTCAATATAACTACCAACCAAATAATCCAACTGAAACACCAAAAAAACATCTCATGCTTCCACATCACCATTCAACCACATCATCACCTTTCACTGGGAATAAAACCATACATCCAATACCAACCAAAATCCTATATATTCCATATTAACACTAAAATCAATTTTCATAACCATATCGACCTCCACATAGCATAAGAAAAACCCTTCCACAACTAACACACAACACTGCACTAACTAAACACATAAATTAGGTAATTACATCTTCCATATCAAGATACTATCTGTTTTGGGTGGAATTAAATCACCTGAATATTTCAATCACATCATGATATAACATGTCTAGATAAGTATTCAAGTTTTACCTCTATTCATATATTGAAATTTCTATCACACATCACATAAAAAGGAAACCAAATATCTTATAAAAAACATCAAGATCCATCATCACATCACGAAGAAAATATAGTGTAAATAAAGAATAAAAAAAACTCTATGTACTAGGAACACATCTACATATCACACTCCCAAGTACTCTCCTCTACACCACCAGGATTATTTAAAACATGAAACAAAAAAATTTCTATCTATGAAACACCTTATCCTAATGATCTCAGATCTCCACTGGCCGCTCCATAAATGTCACTTCATCCTTGATATCCATATATCCCTATTAAATGACATGGGATTCATTGTGATTATACCAATAGAGCTGAGAGATATGAAATACATTGTGTATCTGGTCCAACAATGGAATAAGTTCCAACCAATAAGACACCTCTCCAACTCACCCTAACACCTCAAAGTTCCCATCGAACTAGAGAGAAAGATTTATCCCTATACCAAACCTATGCTTCCCACATCAAGTGTAAACTTTCAAGAACACATGGTCTCCAACATCAAACTATAAGGTCCTCCTCCTTTGATCGACATGATACTTATGTCAGTACTATTATATTTTCATCATCTCATAGACAAGATAAACCTTCTCTATCATTCTATTCACTACATTAGGACCAAGAAATACTAACTTCCAACCTCCATCTAGCATAATAGAGAATGAAAAAACCACCCTTAAAATGATTTAAATAGTTCCATGTTGATAGATGAGTGATAAATGTTACTATAAGAAAACACAGCAAAAGGAAAGTGTTGTGCCCAAGATTCGGTGAAGTCTAAGATGCATTCCCATAACATATCCTCCAATTTATGGATAGTCTGCTCTATCTGTCTATTAATCTGAGGGTGTAAAGTAGTTCTGAGGTATAACCAAGTACCAAAAGCATTCTATAATCCCCTCCAGACTCATGATGTAAAATTTAAATCCCGATATGAGACAATATACCTCATAACTTCATAAAACTTCACCACTTCATCCACATCCCTCTTTTTCAGAGCATACACTACACCCAACTCCTTGATCTCTTAGAAGTGGGATGATTTCATCAGCTAATCCATGATTACATAGATATAATCATAACCTCCCCATGCTCAGGGTAACCCTTTGATGAAATCCATTGAGATGTAATACCATTTCCACTCAGGAACCTCCAAGGGTTTAAAAAAACACTAGAAACATGATACTCATCCTTCACCTACTAGAAACCCCAAAAAAGAAATTAAATATGCCACCGCCCATTTCATCCACGTCCACCAAAAATGGGTTATAAATCCATGATACATCTTAGAAACTTCTGGGTATACCTACATAGGTGAGATATGGAACTCATGAAGTACTACCTCATGTGTCACTGTCATAAAAAAACCTCCCTCGAAGAAATATCTAATTTTGGATATCCTCTAAACATACCTTTAGTGAATAACCATGTACAAAATGATCATGAATCACCTTTACCTATGAGTCTCAGCACTGATAATCCTCCAAATGCTACATCAGATAAGATGACACCATCATTTGAAATAAGAAATCTCTACCATCAATCACCCTCACATCTAAGTTAAGGGTTACCAACTCCTCTATAACTCTACAAAAATTAATAGAATCCCAAACCACATCCTTCTATGAATTCTTTCTCAAATATTGGCCTCAACATTCCCTTTTTTTGATGTGTAGGATATCTCAATTTCATAATCCTAAATAAACTCCATCCACCTACAATACTGTAGATTTAGATCGTGCTTAGGAAATATATACCTCAATCTCCTGTGATCAATGAAGACCATAAAGCAATACCTAATGCGTTAATGTTGCTAAAAATTTAGTAAAAATATATCTTCTTCTAGATCCATATCATGGGTGGAATAGTAGTGGTTGTGGGGATATAATTTCCTAGGCCCATATGCTATCACTACCCTCTATTACATAAAGAAACCACACAATCCTAGATGGTAAGAATCACAAAATAAGTCAAACATTACCCCTTACCATAGAAACTAGATCATAGGAGAATTGTCCAACTTCTATTTCAGATATCCTAATGCTTCCTAACACTGATCAATCAAAAAAAGATTTTTCTTTTCTAGGAAATGATGTTAGGATGGTTTCAACTCAAGTTAAATTGTGTACAAACCTTCGATAATATCCTCTGTGACCTAGGAATCTATGAGCCTCCACCAAATTATTTGTTAGTTCATAAGAAATAACTAGAATGAAATTAAATGGGTCTAAAACTACACATTTTTGATACACCACATGCCCTCTAAAATACACCTATCATGTCTAGAACATAAACTTGGAAATCTTTCCATATAACTAGTAGCATCAAGGATCTAGTAAGATAGCTCTGAGATGATTGGTATGTTCCTCCTCTATCTTTAAGTCGATCAACATGTCATCAATTAACATGACTAAAAACTAGTTAAGGAATTCATGGAACATAGTGTTCATGAGCCCCATGAATACAACTAGTGCATTCACGACACCGAATGGAATGAACATGAACTCAAAGTGACTATATATACATGTATCTGAAGGAAGTCTTTGACATATCTCACTCTTTCACCCTCAACTAATGATATCCATACCATATATCTATCTTATAAAACCAATTCCCCCTCTCATCAAGTCAAAAAGATCATATAACCTAGGGAGATGGTAAATGTTTTTTATTTTCACCAGATTTAGCCTATAATAGTCTATAAACAACCTCAAACTACTATTCACCTTCTTTACTAACAACACTGGAGCACCCCATAATGATTCACTGGGTAGGATAATATACTTCTTCATTAGGTAATATATTTTAGTCGTTATTACCTCAACTCAGAAGGTGTCATACAATAAGGAGCCATCAATATCATAGAACCATTGGGTTGAAATTATATCCCATACTCAACACCACATAAAGGGGGTGGCATCAAAAAATCTTCAGGAAAAAATATAGAAGCTCCCTGGAAACCCTAGGAACCTTCTATGTCTGAACATCTAATGATTCTACATAAAACTCATCCATTAAGGGAATAAGGGGATCTAGAAATTTACTTCACACCTGAAAACTCTTCTCTCCAATGAAAACCACACATTGGACATCCACATATGAGAATGTAATTATCTTCCAGAATTATTCAATAATAGAATGTATAGAATATAACTAGTCCATGCTAAGGATGACATAATAGGGCTGCATCTGAAGTAAGAAGAGATCCCCATAGGACGGATGTGTCCCCATCATCAGTCTATACCCTGACACACATAGAACATGATGGGTTATCCTCTGATTGGTGTACTCAATAACAGGGGCATGGAAAGCCTCTTATGTATAGTCATAGAGAATGAACTAGATTGGGTGTAACAAATAAGTGTGAATCTCCCATATTAATCAAGTCATAAAAAATAGTAAATGGAAAGACGAGCATACCTCAAATGATCTCTAGCCCCTCCGGAATTGTTTCCTTGACCGTGTACAACTGACTACACCTAACTTCTCTGTCTCTTTGTTAAATGACTCTTCTATGTCCATGCTCAGGTTGAGGTCCCAGAACAAAAGGAGCATCTTGCAGTCATCCCCTATTGGCTACATCCCCTCTCAGTGGAGAAAAATCCTTCTTCCCCTACCATTGAAAGGATCTTTTTAGAAATTTCTGTTAAGGATATAGTTCAACCTAACTAATTATACTAAATTGTGCTAAAAAACCATTAGATTCTTATTCTCAAAATGGACATGAACCCCATAGACGAATCACACTATTCAAAGTCCCTGAGAAAATCATGGAAACCACTATCCACATAAGGTCGAAAGGGAAGTTGTTGAGGTAGACTCCCCACTGGTTGAAACCTCAAAGGCCTCGGGGCTTGAGACCTACTGATAAAAACTCTAATCATTGGGGAACCCCAATAGATCCCATATAAGGAAAAACCTCCTTATGAGTGTATCCTATTGATTACCTCCACCTTTTTTGAACCTCAAGATACTTATAAAACATAAAGGGAGTAACTGCATACTAGATCCAAGGATGGAGTGCCTCCCCAAGAAAACACATATGATACTCATCATTTATAAAGAGATCTAGGAAAAAATGAAATAGATCCTTAAACTTGATCCCCATATATAATAAAAAATATTAACTATTGAATAGAAATAAACATCCAATATTCACTGCCATTATGTTTTATGAAATAAACTCTGAATGAAACTCCCTTAGGAAGTATGGACACAACACCTCTACCTCATTATGCTCAATAATATACAACATCCACCACTAATGCATAACTTCTCTAATTTAAATTACTTCTAATGGGACCTAGTACCCCATCAGACACCAATTATTACTGAAGGTTATCTTGATATCCTCTATAAAACCCCTATTCTCCACATCTGAAACATTTCATTCATACTTTCCCAAAGCCTTCCTATGAAAATTACATGATGACCTCTACCAAACCTCATCCTCCTATATACCCTATGATGACCAACCAACTCAACATGAAGAGCCTCTACTTCCAGAGCCGCACATAGATAATGTCCAAGAGCCATAATTGAAAGGGAAAAAAGGATTTACTAAGTCCATTTGTATACAATTTTATTATGATTTATTTAATTCATTTTAATTTCCCATAACCAAAACCACCCAATTCAAATAATAACTCTATTCCATCATGAGGCATCTACCTCTCCTAGGTCTCCACCCTTCAAGAATATCCACCTCACATGGTCATTCAATAATCATAGATCTTGTTCACTAGATCATGGGGGGACCCAAAATACTTTTTCCTAACCAATCTCCCCACCCTATTTCACAAACCAAGGTTAACTATAATTATTACTATACCAACCAATGAAATCATCACTGATCCTAACTCTGAACTCCATCCTATCTCTTAACCATTATCCATTGATACTAATCTATCTTAAACCCCTCCCTACAAAGATACTACAATGAAGGGAAATAGATAATGACCCCCCCAATTCCCACCTCCAGTAGGCCCCGAGTTGGGGACTATGACTAAGGGTATATAAATCTCAATATAAGAGGTATTACCCTCTATAGTGGATGAAAGAGTATGGGAGAAATGAGAAGGTGGTGGAATGGGATAGACTCTAATGGAACCCAACTATTTATTTATTTATTTATTTAAATACTTCTTATGACACCAAATAGGCTTTCCCTATTAGGAGATGCTCTTATTTATATGACATGCATGGCATTTATTAGTTTCTGCAGGAACTCTGATTATTTATTTATTTATTTATTATTACAATATTTTTTTATTAGTATACACTCAATTACATTATAAAAATATTATAGTCTCCCCATTTATTGAAATAGACAATCAATTCTAGTTGGTCACCTCTTGCGTACGGGGAAGAACACATGAATACACATGACCTTCTATTTTGAACCTAGTGGTTTAGGTCTGGATGTTGCAAAATGGTATTAGAGGACCAGGATTTACTAACTTATTTCTTTTCCATGACTTTATTTAGGATGATGTGGATAAGAGATAGGATGGTTAGGAATTATATAGGGGAATTGTGATAGTTCCTATCCAACACTATATTGTGGACCTCCATATTTCCATAAAGTGAGGGGAAATTATGTTTTTTTATTACCATTGATTTAATTCACTTTATGTGATGTATATGATGTTGAAATATTTTTTATGATATTATAAGTATGTTCATGCATTATAAATAGACATGTAGGTCCATATTTCATACATATACTTGTTTTTATACTGTGTAGTAGTTATTTAATTAAATGACTTGATTAGTGATATTTGTTCAGGATAGTTTCTATTTGTAAGATATATTTGTGTAGACATACTGTTATGATATATCTTTACAGAAATTTATTAGTTGAACGAATAATTATATTGAGTTAGTTTATATAATTAATATTACTAACATTTAGATTTGGAAACCAGGGTTAGTACTTGGATGGTTATACCTCAGGATAAGGGTAGTCTTCTAGGAGAGATTTGTGTGTTCCCACAGACTTGATAAGAGTATGATGTTCGGCCTTAGTTGACTAATTTTTTTTTGAATAAGACCTATAGAGATACTTCTTGAGGATGAGAAGTATATAGTGGGGGAGATTTGTAATATCCTCAATTTTAAATAATAATAAAATCTACTTTGTTAATAAATTATGAGAATTTATTTGTGGAAATGTATTTTTTTCAATAAGAATCACTTTAAAAATAATTTAAAGGCTTTAAATAAGTGTAGAATCCCTATTAACACCTTGTAATATTCTATGGAATATTTTCAGAGTTAGGAACTAAGTTAGTATGAGATTCTGGGGTCCATAGAGTCTCAACAATAATAGAATAAAAATATTAAATATATTATAACATTTGATAATGATTTTCCAAAATATTAGAATATCTTTGAAATGGTGTTTCAGATGGAAATCTAAAAATTCCATTAGTTCTGGAATATGGGTTTTACCCTAGGCGTGACATAACCTTTGTGTGTATCTAGTGTTTGGTTAAATTGTATGTAAGGTAAATATTAATAAGTATTTAAATATTTTTTGTGAAGTTAATAATCATAAAAATAATAATTGTATTGTTATTATTTTCATGTAAGGAAGAAGATGGAAATATACATGTGTAATTCATATTTGTGTTACAGTGGAAATTTGGTTGGGTGAATATTTATTGGTTATCAAAGTAATAATGGTGATATTATTACTTGTTCTAAATAAATGAAAATGTGTGGATAATAAATTTAATGGAATTTATATTTAAAATGTTAATAGTGGAAATGATGAGAAATATTTAATAATAATAATAATAATCATTATTATTATTAAATTTAGAAAATAATATTGGTGTGTATATATATAATGTTTATATATATGGGTTATATAAAAATATATCAATTCCCATGTGTATATATATGTATATATGAGTGTGTGTATATATATAATAGATATAAATAACTAAATAAATATATAAATAAATAAATAAATAAATAAATAAACAAATATATATATATATATATATGGATGACTTTTAAAATATTATAAAGGGAACAAATGTGTTTTATAGAGGGTTTTAAAAAAACATGGGATTCATGAAGGGACATCACATGAAGTTAAGGAGGCGAGAGAATAAAAAAAATAAACAAGGGATACAATTTAAGAAAAGAATTAAATGTTGAATTTAAAAAAATGTTTAATGGGGGGAAATAGGGTGGAACCTATCATCTGGTAGGCTTATTCCATCTTAAGTCTCTCTTCCTCACACCAATCTATTTACCTATCTCTTTATTATTATTTTATTATTATTATCATCAAAATTATATATTTGGTATATTCATTGATACTAATCAGATTAACATGTTGTTAGTGTTGTTGGGTTCATCTCGATGGGTAGAAATTAAATCTATTTTTTAAGGAAGTGAGGTAATTTATTCAGATTTAATTATATCATTATTTTCAAATTTAAAATATCCAAGAAAATGATAATTTTCATAAAAGTTTTGATCATTAGGCCATATATCTTAGTGGTTTAATTAGACTCTATTAGGGACCCTTGTCATTAGAACATCATTGCACATAAGTTATAAAACTCCTTACCTCTTTGGTATTTTGATAAACATGATTCTATATTATAATTTATGTGTTGACATTCTTGATGACCATGATTTATTATGATCATATGTGGGTGTGTGGGTATTTAATGAAACCCAATGTGATGTTATTTTTCATGGGCGATACTTGATTAGTTGTTTCCATGTTTGATTATAATCACATACTATTTTGTGTTTCAATTTTTGTTTCTCGTTTTGATATTCTTTCCATTTATGCTCTACCTTGTATATATGTTACTTTATTTTGGAGGAATCGTTCTTGGTTCTCAGAATAGGTGGACCATCATGAAATGTTTATCCCTTATAGGGGGAGTGTGCTTGACTTGTGACAATGGAGATGACATACCTAAGAATATGGTGGCGGATATGATGATGCCATGGAATGTAGTATTGGAAATTCACTCAACACCCAAGTATTAGACTACTCAAATCCTAGTTGATTCTCAAGTTTCATGACATGTAATGGTCACTCAATGCCTAGATAATTTTTGAGTTATATATTGTGTACATGGAACTCAATTCCTAGTTGGTAAATGAGTTATATACCATATATTTGGCATTTGATTCATAGTTGATTCGGAAGTATCATTCCTTACTTGAGGCCTAGACCGTGTCACATGTATGCACGATTCCATGTGGCTATCAAGAGAAATTTTCAAAATCCCAGTGGCTATTTTGGTTACTACCAAAATATTCTCAATATCCTTCTAGTATGGAGCCAAAGTAGGTACAATCAGGGGTTTGTGGTGGCATGGTTAGCACATGGATGCTCAGTTTTGGATTTTATGTTTATTTACATTTTATGTATTTATTATTTTTATGGAATACACTATTATACTCGAGAACACATGGTTAAGGACACATTGGTGATATCCTACCAATTCTTGTACTCACACACAACTTGATCATTTTGACGCACTTATAGATTTTATGACTAGACACCTGGTGAAGGGAAAGATCCCTATGGTGGATGATATATTAGGGGAACAAGGAGTAGATGGTGGAATGAGAAAGGCTTGAGAGGACCCCCACTGATTATTTTTTTATTTATTTATTCACTTATTGGTTATTACATTGGATATGCTTTGCACATTGGTATTCACTCTTATTTATATAAAATTTATTTCATTTATTATTTTATATTTGTACTATTATTATTTATTTATTATTTTTATTATGTTTTTTTATTATTATCCTCTTACTAGCATGATACAAAGGGTATAGTCTCACCATTTATGGACATAGACCATTGCTACTAGTCAGAATACTCTTCAATACAAGGAGGTAATCATGAGGCCATGTGACTGTCTATCTTACACTAGGTGGTTGGATTCAGGATTTTATAGTTTAACACTCCCATGGGATATGATTTGGTTAATCTCTCTTTATGAACCAATTGAGTGATTTGAATATGTTTAGGGTAAATAACCTAATAATAATGTGACCATAGATAACAAAGGTCTAAACATAGATATTTATAAATTAAAGTTTTATTAATTGATATGTGATTTTCTAGATAAGAGATAAGTTTTATTGTGAGAGTATAGATTTCAATTATTTTTGGGTCTAGAATATACTAATAAATTTTATGGTAATTTGAGATCTATATTTTTAGGATTAGTTTAATAATTATGAGATAAAACAACTTAAATTAACATAGCCTGATCTTAGAATTAAAAAGGTTAAACTAATATTGATGTAGGTTGAACTAAAGGAATTATAGGATAATTTGATGATAAGAGTAAAAGGTTTTAATGTGGAATAATTTTTATGTTTTTGATTATGATAATTTCCCCATATTGTTAATGTTTTGTCACTCATATAAACCCTTTTGGTTTTATTAATGGATGGAATTAGAAGGAACCCTTGGTATGTGGAAGGATGCAGAGATTACCTCCATAAAAAACCCAATGAAATGGGACCTAGAGTGAGAAACCATATGATTACACCAAATCTGCCATCATAAAATATGATCAATAATTTTAACATATTTGAATTCCAAAACACACCAAATAAGTGAAATATGGAGTCTCCTGAATGATCAAGTGATAAAGATGATAAAGGAGAGAGGATTAAATTTCTTACATGTCAAAAAAATTAGAAGATGTGTGGGGGATACTTTCTTAAATGTATAGGTAAATGATATAAGTGTGGAGATGAAGGTAATTAGACTCACAGGTGTAAGGAAAAGAGAATATATAATAATCTATTACTTCAATTTTAAGAGAGTTGTACGTTACACTACTCAATGTACCAATCCGAGGTCCAATGAGGTAAATAGTCCACAAAAACTATGAGAACAATGAAAATCCTATGAAACTAATATTAATGAAATCAATAGTGAGTTTTCAATCAAGATTTTCTAGTGTCCCATTTCATGTAAGTTTTCACCAACTATTGGATATTGAGTTTTAAATAAAATCCTTTTATGTCTCGATTATTATTTAAATAATTTTCAAGGTTTTGGGGATGTTATTTATTATCTACATAGATCCTATTACCTTAGAAGAATTCAATGTGAAATTATGATTGAGTTATATCTCTTTATAAAGAACTTATAATAACTTTTTATATAGATAAATCTCATTCCACATCCTTAATAAACACATGATCATGTAGTGGCGTATGATTAATTATGAGTTTCATATAATAATCACTCTAATATTATGAGTAAAATTGTGAGGAAAATATTGATTTGGGGTGGGGGGGCTGTATCACCCTAAAATTTTAATAATGATTACCTTTAAATAAGTCAATGTGTTCGATAACTTACTCAACACAAAACATTAAACTTAAATGGAACTGCGTTATATTTTAATTAAAATATAAATATTAAGTATAACTATTAAAACCTAGTTTTTGAATTAAAAGTAATGAATAAGAGTAATATATTTATGAAATATTTATATAAATAAAATAATGTATACTTTTAATAAAATAAAAATTAATTAGTAAGAAATTTATTTTATGTTTAAAAATATATTTTCCAGAAATTGATGGTTTATTTCAAGAAAATTATTATATTATAGTTATATATAAATAAAATATATTTATAATGTAAATAATAATTTTATAATAAATTAATTATTAATTGATGTGAATAATAATATATAATTGATAACGTATTTTAAAAACCATTTTCTGACTGGAATATGTTCCTCTATATTTTGGAATTTTATTAAAATATTAAATTATAAAATTATAGATATTTAATTTTGAAAAAATGAAAATATTTGTTGGATTAATAATAATAATAATATAAGTTAAATATTAATTTTTGGCAGTTTTCTACGAAAATGATTTTTAGGTGAATAGTGAAAATAACGTTTTTACAAATCATATGACTTTTATGACAATATTAGTATATAAGTATGAATTTTAAATTCATGAAATTTTTTTCTAAGAAAAAATATGTACTTTATATAATAATTCAAAATTTTAATTTTTATAAATTTATAAACCCATATTTTATTTTTAGAATATAAGAATTATTTTCTAAAAAACTGTTATTAATATATTTTACATTTTAATTTTAAAATTAAAATTTATCAATTTTATAAATTGATTAAAATGAAATTTATTTATAATTTAGAATAAGTGGGTCCAAATTATATAATATATACCACTTTCTTGGTCATAAATATTATGTTACCTCAAGTAAGAACTAGTTACCACGGTAAAAGCTAAAATGGTAAAAGTAAAGAATCAAAGAGTAAAAGACCTAAAAAATGTTCAAAAAATGCGTGAGAATGTTTTTTTGAGAAATATATTAACCTAATAACTTAACATATATACTATTTATCAATTTTTATCCACTTTACTTGAGAATTAATTTCTTTTATTGAAATGTTTTCGGTATTTTCAAAAATAACACTATTTTTCACTTATAAAAGGCGAACTCCTCTCCTAACTTTCTCACCCAGAAAAACCTCATAATTTTGGCCAAAAATCTACCCAAAACTCTAATAAAAATTATTATAAACCTAAAATATGTTTTTTTATTCTTAAAATACCATACCATAATGTATTAAACCACTTTAAAAAGGTGATAATCTAAGTAGTAAGGTATAAATTTCTAATACCACCTTTATTTTTCTATTTCCTTATATGCATTTTTTCTTCCTAAATTTCATTTCACAAAATTAAAATGAAAAAATCAGTTTAATTATTGTAATGATGGTACAAGCATAAACTACACTCCCCTTTTCTATTAAGAAAAAATGAATATGTGAATCATGCATTGTGTAGACAACCGCCTCCATGACGCAACATGTTTCATTTTCCTTCACCACTATACAAAGTTGGTATAAAAGGTTATTTTAATAAATAATTATTATATTTATATAATTTATATTACAATTAAAAAATAAACCATATTACTCCATCCCCCCATTCTATGAAAAGTAAATCACCATCCATTCACACTTGCGAACTACCGCCTCCATGGAACAATTGTTTTGTGTTTTTCTTTTCATCACTAATTTATAGGGATAGTAATGAGGATGGTATTAAAGAATAAATATTATGTTTATTAAATCATTAATTTCTTGATATTAAACATTTTATAACCTTTTAATTATACTATCAACATACCATTATCAGTAATTGAATCATTTAAAAAGACCAGACTAAGAGGAAAATGATATATTATTTATATGTAATTAATTTATATAAATTATATTCTATTTATAATTACATATAAATATGATATATAAAACTAATAATCACAAAATAATTTTATTTTTATTTTTTTATAATGATATTACAACTAAACCACCACATAGTCATCCATTAATCATGGTAGGTTCATGTTTGGGTCAGTTTAACAACCTAATTGAGTAATATTATGAATTTATATCATGAATGAATATGATAAAATATTTACTGGTATAATATGATATAAATATTTAAATAATTCTTTGTTTTTGTTTTTGATATGTTTATATCAATATTTAACTCATTGATTTAGAAGACACTGTTCATTCATTAAGAATTACCACAACATAATCATCACCAGTTTCATCTTCATGATTTGTAACCAAAAATACCATGGAATGAAATTATTACTTTATAAAATATAATAAAACATATATAATAGTAAATTATATATTCTAATAATTTTATAATTTGTAAAACATATAGATACAAACACCTCTTTTATAAAACTAGTTCAATTTGATATTGATTTCTTACACCCAATGTTGAAAATAGGTAAAAATTAACTAATGTATATATGTATATAATGATTATAAATGAGAAATATAAATGGGTAAAGTTATGAATAAGTTTATTAGGTATATATTTAATTAAATTTATTTAACTATTCTGAAATTGTTGTGTAAATTAAGACCAAATCAGGACCAAGTTAAGATTTTTCATCTCAAATTCCTCTCCTTGAGACATGTTTGGTATTATACACCTAATTTAATTTATTTGGTGTATATAATACATATTTGAGATATCATATCATGAATTATATTTTAATCATTTTATTTTAAGTTCAATTACAATCCCTATATTTCAATGGGTTTTAATTAAAGTGTTACTCAAGCCAAAAGTGTTTTCTTGGTCTCAATTCTGATTCTTTGAGACATGTTACATGTTATGAACCTTGATTTCATTATACAATGATCTATTAATTTAATATAACATGAATTTTATATACATTATATTATTTTAATAAATGGGATAAAATAATCTAAATCATTTTTTTCCTTAAAATGTCTTTTGACTCAAGTGTTACCTCGGTCGTAAGAGTTTTTGGTAAAACAATTTTCATTCATTGAGTTATGATTATTCACATGAATTTATTTCATATATATTGGGTAAACTATGAAATTTTATTTTTTTTATCTGGTATTATCTCATTTTATATATTTTTACCACATAAAACCATTATAAAATTCTTATTGATTCATGATGTATGTTTCCTGTATGGGATATTGATAACTCAAATCTCCTTTGTTTGAGTTATAAATATTTATCTTTAACTTTGATTATCTATTCACGGTCTCTCTCAAACTAATATTTCATTATATGGTATTTTATAATACTCTCTTATAAAATTAATTTTTAGTAAAAATGAATGTTTTGTTTCTCTTCTTATAATGAGAGTTTTAAAAAAATGTATTTTGAAAATAATAAAAATAGATTTTCCTTTAACTTTCAAATGTTTTATCTCCCTATCCTAATTTATACAAGATAAAATTTTTGTATTTTAAAGGTTCCAATATTTGATATTATTTTTAAGAGTAAATTTTTTCAATGTCTTTCACATCACCTTTTCTAAAGTTACCTTTGAAAGATACAAGTCAATTTTTATTTTACATCAATGTTAAAAATTTATTCTAAATGATATTTTTAGTTTTCACTTCATTTCCATTATCATTTTCAAAATTATTTACTCTAATTTGGTTTATGTTTCATTATTTATCATTTAATATATATATATATATATATATATTATAATTTTTTTTACATAACTCATGGTATCCAAAATTTTTGTTATTAATCCCTTCTTTTGTGGTACCGTTTTAAGCATTATTTTTACAAGGGTGTTTTTAAAATATACCGATACCCACCTATATTTACTTTATTACACTGAGTATATTCTATTTTATAACCACACATGATTTATTTGGATGTTTTATGATCATGTTATTCCACCATTGACTTGACCATATACTCATTACCCTACTTGGTGTGACCATATCATTTTCAAAATTCAAATTAGAGTATATTCAACTAGAAATATTGTTTATTTATTAACATGGGGATAAGTATTAGAATTTTATATATTATTATTCTAATATATATGATCATTTTTAGGTTGAATATATGTTTTGTGACTATACACCTTATTAGTTTTTATGGTTTATGATCATGTTATCCCTTTTATTGACATGGATAAAACATTGATATTTTTTATAATTATTGACTACTAACACATATTGATTATGTGTTAATATTCTGTATCAGTCATTACACAGATATCCCAATTTTTATTTACACAAATTTTACTTAGGTAATGGTATGAAAATCCGTTTTTACTGTTATAGTGAATACATTAGACTTAATTAGGTGATGGGTGGGGCCTAGATTAATCCCTTCCATGATTAGACGGGTCTCATGGGACAAAATAAGTTGGGTTTTAGTTTATGCCACTTTCCATATTGGATAGTGTCTTGGAATAAGGCCTTGAATTTTTTTTTGATATCATAAATTATACATTGCATGTGTATGAGATCAATATTATTGATATCCACATTTTTATTTATTTTCATTAATATAAAAAGATCTCACTTTCATGTTCATTATGGATTCATGTTTTTTTACCAATTCTTTCCATAATATTTATGCCATAATTTCTTTAGTGATATATTTTCCCTTACTTATAATTTGAACTCACCCATTATTTGATTTCTATTTCCCTATCTTATGATGAAAATTGGTACACGTGATGTGTTTACAAGGATCACATGCATGAAATAATTATTGGGAGATGTTGGATACTCTTTATGGATTTATTGGTTTCCTATATATAGTGAAAAGATGTCCATTAGTTAAGAAAGACATTATAATTATTAATTTATGATGTGTAATAATACTATAAATCTCTAAACCTTAAAATTCCCTTAGGATTTAAAAGATTCTATTTTTTAGATTTTATAATTAAGGAGAGTTATAACTGGGATTTTATAGTTTGTATCAAAGTGAGTATGTAAAGTATGTGTTTATAGAAGAAAATCCAAGAGTGAGGGTCTAAGGTATTATATTGAAATTTTATTAAACCTTTTTTCTAGACCAAATATATATTAAATAAGTAATATAATTCATATAAAAATATATATTTTTTTCACTTATAAATATATAGTTAACATTTTGGAAATATAAATATTGTTTTTGTTAAAATATAAAATATTTTTATTTATTTTATTTTAATAAAGTATTTAAAATATAACTTTTTTTATTTGTAATAAAAAAATCCTCATTTTATTTAATATAATATATTAAGACCCATTGGAATCTATTTTATACTTTTTTTTCTATAAAAGAATTTTTATTCTAAAAAAAATATTTTTCTAAACATGGTTTTCGTTGCATTTTCCAAACTTATATTATAAGTAATTTCTACCACTTATAAGAGTTAAATAATATAAAATAGATTCCATGTTTGGAATCAAAATTATTAATATTAAGTAATAAGTTTAACTAAATTTTTGGTCATAATAAACAATAGTTTTGGTAAATATTTATCACCTTAGTTAAGGGTAAAATGGGTTAAAAAAAATTGATAAGGTTTCACAATAACAAAAAACATATGATTAAACATAATTTTTTGGTTTTATTATGACGTTATGTGATGACCTGGACCCGGATGCCACTTAACAGGTGCCTCGAGCCTGGTGGGCCACATGGCCTCAAGCGCATCATCCCGAACACCAGATGCTGCTGACTAGCAGTGAGGGATTAAGGTGTGTCTGTGGGAAGGCTATACCCTCATTAGTAGAGTGTAGCTCAATAGAAGGAATATAATGAAATAATAAATAACATAAGAAATATAAATAAATAGTTGAAGCAAACTGAAGTAATGGATAATGAAGAATAACAATAATTGTATTAATTAGAGCAATGATGATGTAATGTCATGTCACTAGAAAACTGGAAAGCATGTATAAAAGAAAATAGGAATAACATGTTCCACAAGGTAAAAAAACAAAGTCTACTCCATGAATCATGATATCCTAATCGGTTATCTGCTATCAAGCTCCATCTTATCAATATGAAATCAAGTATTGGAAGCTTCATACTCCCCCTTTTCAACACCTACAACCATGTAATCTAATTCGGGTACCAACGACCCCTGGAGAGGGTGTGAGATAAATCTCAGTGGGCCCCCACCAATGGTGTCTATAACATCCGACCCGTGTAATATAATATTGTAGTGTGCATGAAAGAATATATAAAGTAAAGAAAGTAGTACAATATAACTAAATAACCAAGTACTTACTTCAGCCCTTTACTGGTGTCTGAACATGTAACCAGTTCACTAATTAATCAATTTCCATTTAATTCTAATAGGTCACATAAGGTATATCCAAAAATGACACCACCTTATGATAGTATAAGTAGTGAAGGTCCCAACGTGTAACAAGGAAACTTGACAATAATATCCAGTGATGGATTTCCAGGGTAAAAACCAATGTAACGTAAACTCATGGAAATATAACTCAGTAGTATTTGAGTCTAGATAATGGGTAAGAGTGTAATCCAAGGAGCATAATCCAAGGAATTCCACAATAAGGCGCCTACTGAGTCCAAGGTGATCGACCAAGGTAAAATGGGGCTAAGCAAAGACAGGGCCCTTTGGGATTTTACCAGGGAACATATTATTCAATACTGGATCCAAGGAGTGTATTTGAGGTATCCTTAAATAAGGAAAGGGACCCAACGGTAGTATACCGGGTGTCTAAGGAATATACAAGAACCAGAGTCTAGGTGGGTATCAACCTAAGAAAATCATATCCTTGAATCAGAATGGGGTTCCCGAGACCTAAGGTGTTCTCTTATTAGAATCCAAGGCGATCTTGTGTCAGTCTATTCCTATTAGATATTGTAATAATGTATTAATTCATTGGGTTAAAGTCTTTCCATCCATTAGAGTTGATAGGTCAAGTAGAGTTGAAACCATTAATTTATTTTTCCAAGACTTGTCTTCCATTAGTGTGTATATTCCAAGTAGCATTGCAACCATTTAATCAATACTTATTTAACAATTAAGACATAATTAATTATTGTGGTTCACTATACTACCTTCTATCAATATAGAAAGGGGTTCTACGAACTTGAAACCTTTATTCAATTTCTTATAGGAAGGCCAAGTTATAAACTCAATATACTTTATATTTCACATTTCACATTTAATAATTATTTGAAAGCACTTACCTTAGGCGGGTCAAGTGGTGAGCATACATGGTACATTCCATTATAAAATTCCCAGTAATAACATTCCATTTATAATAAGAAGAACCACCATTAAAAATTTCAATTAAAGACACACCCGAATGGTGGCTCAAATATGATAAAACACTAATAACCCAATTATGTCATAACCTTTTACATAAGGCGAATTGAGTTGTGGGTGAAACCACTAAAAAATAATCACATATTTGTAAAGATCATAACTATACAATTATAATGATTATAATCATGGAATGTTAATTTAATAAATAATTTCCAACAAAATTGATGGGCCCCACAAGAACATTCCAAAAAATAACAAACATTAGGGATGAGTTATAGACCACCCACCTTAGGCTTGTACAATTATCCTCCTTTGGTATCAACCCTTGATTTTCCTCGGATCAGAGTAGATCTAAGAAAAGGTGAAAAAATATCACATGGCGATATCTTGCTCGAGAGTGAAAGATAAGAAGAAAGGATAAAGAGGACTCGAGTACTTACCATTGCACATCCAACGTGATGAATAAAAGCTCGATCGAATGTTGGATGGAGGAGATCTCTTGATCCCTAGCTTTGGCCTTAAAAAATATCCAAATGGGTGAAAAGGGAGGAAAATCCCATTGGTTATTGGATTAGGAGGAAGGATGAGGATTAATAGATCATTACAGTAGTTTTTTACATTTTACATAGGTTTTTAACCGACACTCGATTGTCCGCACAATTTTTCAAACCATGCACAAACCGTGAGAGATGGTTTTTCATGAAAAGCCTTCCTCTACATGATTTGATCATACCGTGCACCACCCATGAATGGTTACCTGAAAAAAGGCATTCGTATTATTTGGCTGCATGACTATGCGCCAACCATGTGAGGTTCCACTATTCGAAAAAACACCTTCCCCACAGTTTACCCTAAACTGTGTGCAGAGTCTATTTCCTAAAAAATGATGGGTTCCGGGCTCCGAGGAAACCTTGAACACCCTCATAACCTTAACTAACTCATTAGAAATCTATATTAGGTTCAAAGTAAAGATTTAAACCAAAATATTAAAGGATCCACACCTGAGTGAAAAACTGGGTTCTTACAGTCTTCCCCCCTTAAAAGAAATCACCCCCAGAGTTATCCTTCCAATGGTAAGGAAACACTTTCTGAGAATAGATCTGGCCGTTGGGAATGTACGTCAGCTTCTTTCTCCAAAGTCTCATCCTATACTTGGCCATGCTTCTATAGCACCCATATGAGATGGACAGACTTGCCTCAGAGATCCTTCGTGCTTTGGTCAGCAATGCATACTCGATACTCCTCAAAGGAAACATCAACTTGTAACTCAACTTCCACAAGATCAAAGGTATGAGATGAGTCATCATGATATTGGAGAAGCTGTGAGACATGACTGACATCGTGCATGGAATGATACCTCTGAGGTAGTAGAAAATGATAAGATATCGTCCTGACTCTTTAGAATTTCAAATGGCCAGACATAATGTGGCGACAACTTCCCTACTTCGGTAACTATCTATTCCCTAGCCTGGGTGATACCTGAAGAAAAAAATGATCCCCAACATTGAATTCAAGAGGTCATCGATGATGATCGACATATGATTTTTTTCTAGACTGAGCAATAGTCATACGCTTCCTGATTAGCTGGACCTATTCTGAAGTCTCCTGAATGAGACGAGGACCTAGTAGGGCTGCCTCACCTGCCTCTAGCCAGCACAAGGGTGAACAAAATGAACTACCATATAAGGCCTTAAAAGGATCCATATGAATCATCATTTAGAAACTGTTATTATAGGTGATATCTATAAGAGGAATATTCTTCTCCCAAGAACCTTTGAAATCAAGGATGCATTCTCGGAGCAATCCTCCAAAACCAATATTGTCTGTTTCGATTGTCCACCAGTTTGACGGTGAAAATCTATGCTTAGAAGGACCTGAGTTCCCATAGATTTCTGAAAACCTTTCTAGAACTATGTAGTGAAACAAGAATCCCTATCTAAAACTATAATAAATGGAACTCCTTGTAGTCGTATGATCTCACAGACATACTGTCTTCCCAGCTCATCCACTGATAAAGTATCTCGAATAGGAATGAATTGGGATGATTTTTTAGTTGGTCAATGACTACACAGATAACATTTCTACCCCTTGGAAACCTATGTAATACGACTAAAAAATTCATAGAAACATCTTCCCATTTCTATTCCAGGGCTGGAATCCACTGTAACAAGCCTGCAGGTCTCTGGTGCTCCGCTTTCACCTGCTGACAGGTGTAACACCTAGTGATGAAACCTTCAAGCTAACATTTCATCCCATTCCACAAATATTGGCATTGTATATCTCGATACATATTCGATATTCTTAGATGACCTTCCCACTAGGTAGCACGTAACTCTTTTATCAACTCCTCTCTCACATATACAGGAACCCACATGCACCCACATAGATGCAGGACGTCATCCCTGTCCACAAAACCAATCTAGAGGTGGGTTATCTTCTAATATACTCTCATGGAGAACCGAACCTTCAGGATCTGAAAACTGCATACTCTTAACCTTCTCAAGGAGGGAAGAGGTAACTGTTAAGGCTGAGAGGTAAGACTGCTCTTGACTATCATGAAACTCCAGATGATGTTCAGAAAAGAGGTCCATAAACTTCCATTCAACACTATCTTTCTATATGGCATGCATTTGAGTTTTCCGACTTAGTGCATCTGCAACCACATTTCCTTTTCCAGGCATATAAGCAATATCAAAATCAAAGGATTATAGATATTCAATCCATATTCACTGTCAGATGATCAAGTCATGTTGAGAAAAGATATACTTGAACCTCTTGTAATTTGTATACACCACAAAGCGCTTGACCAAGAGATAATGTATCCAGAAATGTAAGGTATGGACAACTGCTGCTAGCTCAAGGTCATGCATCTTGTAATTTCTCTTATGAGCCCTTAACTGACAAGATCTGTACATAACGAATTTGTCTTACTGTATCAACACTACTCCTAGGCCAATTCCTGATGCATCGCAAAAGACGATATAACCTTTACCAGGTTCTGAAAAAATCAGAATAGGTGTCATGACAAGCCTCTCTTTCAGCTCCTGAAAGGCTTTCTCGCATGCTTCTGACCACAAGAACATAACAAACTTATTTGTAAGTCTAGTAAGAGGTGAATAAATATGTGAGAAGTCATATATGAAATTCTTGTAATATCCAGTGATCCATAAGAAACTACTAATATCAGACACGTTCTTAGGTTTCTCACAGGAGACTACAGTAATAACCATTTTAGGGTCAACAGAGACACTTGATTATTAAATAATATGACCCAGGAAGTGGACTTTCTCAATCCATAATTCGTATTTAGCAATCATGGCATAAATTTGATGCTCTCTCAGTGTACTCATAATGATCTAAAGATGTTTGGCATGGTCGTCATGAGAGCGCGAATAGACCAAGATGTCGTCCATAAAGACCACTACAAAATAGTCCAAGTAGAAATGAAAAACCCTATTCATCAAAGAAATGAAAAAAGAATGTGCATTCTCAAGATATAACGATATAACATGATACTCATACAAACCATACCTGCTACAGAAATATGTATGAGGTATGTCTGAGGGTCTGAATCACACCTGATGATAACCCGATATCAGTTCAATCTTAGAGAACACCTTTTCTCCTCAGATCTGGTCAAAGATATCATCTATTCGAGGAAGTGGATACTGATTCTTGACCGTAATATGGTTAAACATTTTTTAATCCATGCATAAATAGAGTGTTCCATCCACCTTCTTAGCGAAAAGTAATGGTGAACCCCAAGAGGATATACTGGTCCATATAAAGCCTTTGGACTCTAAGTCCTCTATCTCATGCTTGAGCTCCTGAATCTTAGTAGGTTCCATTCTATATGGAGGAATAGACACTAGAGCTACTCCTAGAAAAAGTTCTATCACAAAATCTACCTCTCTCTTAGAAGGTAATCCAGAAAATTCATTAGGAAAGACCTTCTTGAAATGATCAACTACTAGAGGGAAATAAATTTGAAGAAAACCTTGATCCTCCATGGAAAGATTTTCTATCTGATCAGTCACTCCACCAATCCCATGATGATTCAGTCCCTCTATCCCATCCTAGACATCCCACTCACTCTTGAAAATATAACTATTTCCTTCTAGCGATGTAAAAGAAACCCTTCAGCGATAATAGTCCACAAAGGCATGATAGTGGACCAACCAGTCCATCCCGAGAATGACATCAAATACCTTCATCCCGAGAACAAAGAGATTCCACAAGAATGGGTAACTGACTACCTCAAGGAGATAGTCCCTGCACTGACATATGCCCTCTGTCCATTTTCCCAATGGTGTATCGAGGGTCATTACAACATAGTGATACGGTATATCTAGTCTGAGACTTTCCATGATAGATAAAGAAATAAAATATTTTGAATCACCTATATCAAACAAATCAGATACAATAGTAGAGGCTACTAGAATAGTACCCTGCACTGTAGATGGTCCCATAGCCCGATCCTCGGGTTTTGGCTGTAAGGAATGAAACTGACCTAATCCACGGCCCAGTTTAACAGATGGACTAAAATGATCATGATTGCTCTGTTGCTGCTGCTGGTGATCAGGGATTAGACAACCATGGCCATGAGATCCTCCTCACCCAGACCTACCGGTGCTACTCCAACTCCCCGACTGACCCAACAAAAAAGAACTCGCTTCTAAAGGTGGAGCTGAAGTTGGCCCTTTTCCACTCAAAGTTGGTGTAAATTTCCTTCAAAATCACTAAAGATAACCCATACAGACACAAGCCTGACAATCCACAAGGTCTTTATCACACTGGGGATTCTTATTCCCTGGTTTTCCACACTGATGACACAATATAGAGCTATCAAACTGGATACTCTGGCTACCACTGCCCTGATAATAAACCTCAAGGGAACGTTTCCTCCCACCAGAAGAACTACTGGCCAAACACGACACAGATCCATTAAACCCAATACTCTCTCCTTCCCCTTAGGTTATGCTCAGTGATAAGGGCCTAATAAACTATTGAAGAGAATATTAGAAGGTAAAATACATTCACCTGAGTTTGGATGGCATACTAGAGCCCATCCTCAAATCGTTTAACATGTGAAATCTCATCACTGACTATAAGTGGTGAAAAACACTATAAATTAGTGAAACATGCTGAATATTCAATAACTGACATATAAACATGCTCGAGATTCATGAACTCCTCGACTCTATCAGCTCTAAGTGAATGAGGAATGAACTAATCATAGAAGGTAGTCTGGAAGTCAACCCATAACATGGCATGATGACGTCTGACCTGGATAATGATATCCCACCAATGCTTTTCAGAATCCCAAAGCATATATGTAGAAAGATTGAATATCCTATCTGGAGGTGTTTCCATATGCTCAAAGATAACCAACATTTCCTCTAGCCAAGACTTAGTAGCTTGAGATCTTCCATCCTCTGAAAAAGTAGGAGGATGATGCTGCTAGAACTTACGGGCCAGATCAACCATTTTAGGTGCAAACCGTGGAGCACCTTTCATGGAATTCATCAGACTTAGGAAACTATCACATACTTAGGAATTAGTTCCTAGATTAGGTACAGTAGGAGGTGCCTCAGGTGGCACTCCTAGAAGTAAGACTGGTGGTTTAGGGTCCACCATGTCTAGTGAATGGTCATCACCATCCTCTTGGCGAATGACACGAGGATTCCATGGCTACATTGGTCAAAAAATTACAAAAAAAAACAATAAAAAAATATTAGATGTAAGAAGATAGCATTACTAACAGAATCTAAACAAAAGAAAACTCACTTCCCAAGGCATACTACCCAAACTACATGCTTAGGCAACCAGGTATTAGTAAGTTCTTAAGTATAAGTTTTATGTCATTTTGTAGTTAATTTTTAGGTTAAATCCTTTAAATTTAATAAACATGACAAGGTAGAATAAGGATGTAAAATAAATTAATTTTTTATTTCAGGATTCACTTTATAATGGATAGTCATTTTTGATGAATCAGTTCCCATACACCTATCACCAAAAACGACATCCATTTACTTATTACATAATGGCTTGACTCGGTAAATTACTCATTCTAACCCATGAGGGACCATACACCTCATGAATTGATATAGGAAATCACTCAATAAAATCCAAAGTAACAGAAGTAAAAGTAATTATCACAACATCACTCAATAATCATAGGCATATCAAGAAATGTAATGTAGTGAAATGAACCTATATGGCATGGAAATATGCCTGACATGTGAATTCTAGGTGCCTATAATGATGAATGTAGCAATACTCCTTGCCCTCGTATCATCAAGACAAGGATGAAATAAATTCCCAAATATTAATATTCAACAACACCACACAACATGTGATTCACCCAATGGTGAAGTACTATCAACTATAATAGGAAAAATAGAACAACAATTGCATTATGGGTAACTTGGAATTTACCTAGAACATGGGTTTGCGATGCCCAAGAACGAATTATGACTAAGTCCCATACATTCATATTATCTAATCTATCATCTCCAAATAGTCAGGAAAGAAAAGAAACCACCTTTGATACCACTTTGTGATGACCCAAAACCAGATGACACTTAATGGGTGCCCCAAGCCTAGTGGGCCACATGGCCTCAAACACATCTTCCCAAATGCCAGAGGCTACCAACTAGCAGTGAGGGCCTAGGGTGTGTCTATGAGAAGACTATGCACTCATTAGAATATTGTAGCATATCAGAAAAATGTAATGAAACAGTAAAAAATGGAAGAAATATAAATAAATAGAGAAATCAAACTAAAGAAATGGATAAGAAAGAATAACAATAACTATATTAACTAGAGGAGTGATGATGTAATGTCATGCCATTGTAAAATTGGAAAGCATGGATAAAAGAAAATAGGCACAACATGTTACACAAGGTAAAAGAAAACAAAGACTACTCTAAGAATCATGAGATTCTACTCGTCCATCTGCTACCAAGATCCATCCTACCAGCACACAATCAACTATTCGAATTTGCATGCTTCCCTTTGTCAATACCTACAACCATGTAATCTACTCCTAGTAACAATGATGCCCGGAGAGGGTGTGAGATAAATATTAGTGGGCCACCAACAATAGTGTCTATAACATCTGGCCTATGTAATGGAATATAGTAGTGTGCAGGAAAGTATATATAATGTAAAGTAAGTAGTAAAATATAACTAAATATCCAAGTACCTGATTCATCCCTCAGTTAGTGTCTGAACATGTAACCGATTCATTAATTAATCAATTACCATTTAATGCCTATAGGTCACATGAGGAATATCCAAAACTGACATCACCTTGTGATAGTATAAGTAGTAAAGGTCCCAAGACGTAACAAGGAAACCTGACAATGATATCCAGTGAGGGATTTCTAGGGTAAAAACCAAGGTAACGTAAACTCATAAAAAGATAACTCAGTAGTATCTAATTCTAGCTAAGGGATAAGAGTGTAATCCAAGGAGCGTAATCCAAGGCATTCCACAATAAGGTTCCTACTGAGTCCACGATGATCGACCAAGGTATAATGGGGCTAAGCAAAGATAGGTCCCTATGGGCTTTCACCATGGAACCTACTAGTCAATAGTTGATCCAAGGAGTGTATATGAGGTATCTTGTAATAAGGAAAGGGACACAATGGCAGTATATCAGGAATTCAAGGAATAGACAAGAACTAGAGTCTAGGTGGGTATCAACCTAAGAAAACTGTATCCTTGAATCAGAATGGGGTTCCTGAGACCCAAGGTATTCTCCTCTGAGAATACAAGGCGATATCTAGTCAGTCCATTCCTATTTGATATTGTAATCATGTATTAATTCATTTGGGTCAAGTCTTACCTTCCTCCACATGGTTTGATCAAACTGTGCACCACCCATGCATGGTTACCTGGGAAAAAGGGGCATTCACACTGTTTGGATGCATGGTCGTGCGCCAACTGTGTGAGGTGTCGCTGTTAGAAAAACACCTTCTAAACGGTTTGGAAAACCCTATAGAAATCCCAAACGGTTTACTCTAAACTATATACAAAGTCTTTTCCTCCAAAATGATGGGTTCTAGGCTCTGAACAAGCACCAGACACCCTCATAACCTTAACTAACTCATTAGGTATCCATATTAGGTCCAAAGTAATGATTTAGACCAAAATTTCAAAGGATCCATAAGTGAGTGAAATACGAGGTTCTTACACCTTAACCATATCATATTCTAATATATGTTAATTTGGATCCACATTAATAAGAAAATTACTTGACATTATTAAAACATTTTTAGTAATTCTGTTTGTGCCCCTCCCCTTAATTATAAAAGGAAATATCTTCTCCCCTATTATTAATAGACTTTTAGAAATATAAAATGGACATGACATACCCAGAAACCATATATATTAATTCAATTAATTCTTTATTTTCTTGTTTTCTTGAATACCATCCTAGTAAGGCTTAAGGTGTAAGCCAAATGAGTTCACTCAAGAAGAGTTAATCGTCTTTTCCAAGTATTTCAATGTTTATTTCTTCTTCTAATTACTCAAAATTAATTACATAAATTCTATAATAATAATTAAAATATAATAAATACTACAAGATTTTATTAGGATTATGGTAAAATAATTTTCCACCTATTTTCTATCATTTATAAAACAAATACATCGCTCGTGCGTATGTACGACCTACTGTATCCACGTTGCGGTGTAATTATTTTTTCATCACTGGTTTAATTAGATGGTTATAAAGATAAAAATAATATATATATATATATATATATATATTATATTTATAACATAATTATTATTCTTCAAATATAATATATCATTTACCATATTACCCTTACAGTTGTTAAAAAATGATAATGTCGCTCATGCGTACATTTGTACTACCAGCTCCACAAAGCGATGTGATTAATTTCTAATGTCCATCATTCATGGATGATTAAAAATATGTATATAATGAATATATATGATATTTATATCATTATTAAAATTATTTTTATTACATAACCATGATAATTATTCAATTACTGAAACTATTGAACAAAAACATATATGAAAAATGAAACAGTTTACACTCAGAAAAGAAAATTTTAATAAATAATTATTAATAAATGCGTGTTGAAATGTTATAAGTGTATCATAAATGATATTATGAAAAGTTATATGTTTATTTTAGGTAAATATTATATATTTAAATTTATTTTACAGGATTCTAAAATAACTTATAAAGAAAGTCGAACCATTAGTATGGGTTTATTTCACAATTTCATTCTTATTCAGGATTATTGATGTCCATATTTCAATTGGGGGAATTTTATGGTTATTCTATATAAAAACCCATAAAATTTCTTCACATATAGTTACTTATGTAAATTTCAAGTTTTTCATTTAATTTTATTCTCTCTATGTACTCAAAATTCTGAAAGAATATTTTTTTAAAAAACAAACATTGATTTTCTATTCGGTCGAGAATATTTTTCTTCCATGACCATATTTTCATTAAAATGTTTTCAAAAATGTTTTTAATATTAAAAAATTATTTATTAAATTTATTTTTATCCATTTTTTAATTTATATAAAAATTTAAAATGGTATCTTCTTTTCATTTTTTAAACAACTCACTTTTTGCTGATGGTGTGAACCGAATATTTGTTTAACACTTACTGCATGAATAGATTTTACCATAGTCAGGAATATTATTTTACATGAAGATTAAATTAAAAATTTACATCTTTATTTTCAAGGAAAATTTTATTCTTAATATTATAAAAAAAATTATATTTTAAATAAATGATTTCAAAATTAAAAGAGCAATTTCCTAAAGAAAAGTTTCAGTGAACTTTTAAATTTATTTTCATATATGTCAATATCACTTGATGAATCTTAAGATTTAAACTAGGTCACAATCTATTGATCCCATCAACCATATAACATTGTATGGATTATGATCATATTTCATTAATGATATAATGGGGAAAACATTAACATTTTTTATTCTAATTTTTCAATACGCATGTTTTTGTTGATTATTTGTTCTATTTTTATTCATTTATTTAATATGATGAATATGTTTGACTTAATAAGTGATTAGTGGGGCCTGTTATATCCCATTGATGCATTGGTAGGTCTTATGAGACAAAATAGTTTGAGTATTTGTAAGACACCTAACCTATTTATGTATGATGTCTTGGAATAAGATCATGATTGTAATATTATGATGTACATAATTATTAATTCTATAATTACAAAATTAGTTTCTATTATCAGTGTGATTATTTATGTTTCTATGTTATCTATGGATTTAGGCACCTTTTATGATATTAGTTATATGGAATATTTTATTAATGCTTATCTCTTCCATATTATTCATGATATATTTATTATATGATAGCATCCATTGTAGGATTTACCTTACTAAGTATCTGATCTCACCCCTTATTATTTTTTCATTTCCTTAGGATAATAAGAAGGGATATAAGAATTATTTCAGGGATTTACTAGAATAAATAATAAAGTCCTCACTAGAAAATTTAAGTTGTATTTATTTTTTTCAGATATAATATTTGAATCTTGTATGTACCTAGTCTCCCAAGACTAATAAAATATTGGATAATTTAGAATGTGATCCCATGTATTTCATTCCAATGTAGTAAAATAACCATTGGCTCTGGGTTATTGGAGTTGTGGTGTTGTAGTTAGTATAAAATAAAATTTAGTATAAACCATGATAACTAGATTTAGAAAACATAAATTATAGAATATTACCCTATGAAATACTCTAAGGATAATTCTATGTATAGGATAATATTATAAGGTTGTAGAAAACTATGGTGACAAGATCTTCTATATAAGGGTCTAGATTTTTCCAAAAAACTTCTTGGTAAGAAAAAGATGAAAAGTTGAAATGAGCCTTACTTCTTGAGGCCGAGATCAATAAAGATTTAAGTAATTATATTAATGAGAAAGATTAAAAAATAGTCAAGAAATATGATTTTAGATTGATTAGTTTTGATACATATCTTGAGACATGGAATATAATGATATCAAAAATTATGAATGAATTTATAAGTAATATGGATTTGGATTATAATATTCTCACACGGTGTTGACTTTCTTTGGTTTTGATGGTTGTATTAAGGTAGATAGAATCTAGATGAATGTTGTTAAATCATTTCCTTTTTGAGGGGGGACAAAAATTCTTTTCATTTGAACTATCCATGAAAATATTTATGGCTTTTAGTACTTCATTGTTGTAGGAATATATTAAATGAAGGGGTGCTGGAATAAGAATGGTATTGGGTGTTACATGTATTACAGTGCTAGATATAGATATTTGAACTACATGGGAGTGGTTTTTTCACTCACTGGCTAAAAAATGAAATGTGGGTATGAATATACAAAGTGTTTCTTTATGGATACACATTGATGACAATAATGTAGAAAAATGAACTCGCAAACACTATGGATGAATTTTTAGACAACATGCAATGTTATTTTTTATTCTAGGATGGGTTGTAAAATGATTTGTAGTGTAATCTAGTAAATTATTGTGGTTGAAGATTTTATTTTGGTTTTCTTCTATTTTTGTTTTGGGATTTGGCATGAAAATACTTAAATTTATACTTATTTTCTTTTTTAATAAAAAATTCTTTGGATCATGGATTTGGTCATCCAAATACAAGGATAACATTTTTATAGTCAATATCATAAGGTATTGGTAAAGTAGATACTATGTGGTTATTTTAGAAAATACATCCCTTTATAGATACTGGAAAGTGGATGTGGCTATGGAACATATGCACCTATGGGTAATAACTCTGAAAGGGGTGTATTGACTATTAAATTGTTCATCATCAAAGCATGATGAGTGGGACTAAGAGAGTATACCTAGATAGAAAATCTCAAGGTACATGATTTTTTTTATTAACATACTCTTTATAAATTATTATGATTTATTTGAAAATATTTTACGGTTTAGTGATATTACCAAAGATACTACACCTATAATGATGAGATTAGCTATGCATAAATTTTCAACTTATGTTAATTGTTACGCCAAGTTTATAATCATATAATATGATTTAAAATTCATAATTTTATGACCTAATTCATTATATTCCATTGTTTATAAATGGTTCCTAGTGTAAGTAATAAAAACCCTAAAAATTCATGTAATCTATATATGGATTTCACTTATGAGAAAGGCAATTAATCTAGAGAAAGAGATGGTCAAATTATTACTATATTAGGGTAGATAAATTAAGTTATCACTAGTAACCTTTCCCATATAGATCAACCTGCTAAACCAAAACATGGTGAAATAAATTTGTACTACTTCATGCATCAACAACCTCTAACATTCAATGGGGCCACTAATGCAATAATAGCCAAGAAATGGATCGAGTCCCTAGAGAATATATTTATCACTTTGGTAGGTAGAAAAAGAGATAAATTTATCATGTATGTTTATCATTTTAAAGGAGATATTGATCAATGGTGATTATTGATCCAGAACACAAAGGATTCAAAGGAAATAAATAGTATAGTGTGGAATAATTTCAAGTCGAAATTGTTCAAAAAATACATTCTTCATGAGTAGTGAGCTAATATAAAGAGAAAATTTCTTAACCTAAGTTAAAGGGAATGAGAAAATGTTTCTTAATATGAAGATAACTTTAAAATTTTATGAACTTATATTAAAGGTGATATATGTATTATAATGAGTAATATCGATCATTTCTTTGATGGTATAATGACTAAATTTTTAAGGGACTTAGTCTCTTAGACATTATTTATATATGAAGATAAAGTATCAATTTCCATCAACATAGTGAAATAATTCTACAAGTTTTATTTTTTATAATGAAAAAAAGAAAATAATCTGGTGGCTAAGCACTTTGTAAAAGGATGTAAATATAAATGGAAGAAGGTAAGGGTGGACTTTCAATATTGTAATAATCATGGAAAGAAACACCATTGAACATGCTTGTTGGGAATTTTAGTTTTCTTTAAGTATGGAGATAAATTCAATCTAGCTCATGATTGTAAGGGAAATAAATAATCTACCAAAGTTCACTGCTTTAACTGTAAGGAGATGGAGAACTATTCGAATGAATTCCCCAAGTGTCAAGATAATTTTTCTTACAAAATTATAAGGGAGAAAAGGAAATCTTAAATGATCATTCTGAACAAGGTTGAAGTTCCAAAAAATATAATGGCAGGTATGTTGATTATATCCTCAAATTTATATAATAATTTATTTTATTCTAGATCTTTTCACAAGTTTATATTTTCCTTGTTTTCTAAGAAAATTAAATATTTCCCAGCTCCTTAAGACTGACAATTATTCTTTATTATTATGGAAAACACTTTTTTTATGGAAAAGTTAGAAACTATACAAGAATTCACCATTTCACCACATCAAAACTTCACCACTTCCCCACTTCCCCAGATAAAACAAAACAAGCCTTCACAAAAAACGACATTCAAGCACGATGGAAGCACAATTAGTTAAAGCATTAAAACTAACAAACCTTCATAGCTGGAGTCAAAATTGTCAAGAGAAGGCCGAAGTACCACGAACCAGGAATCACGAACATCAGAAAAGCAGGACAAACCACAAAACTGGTATCCTCATGTGCCCATCGGTGTGACCGTCGACACTATCCCAAATCCATAAACCCGCCAACGGACTCCAGTCGGAGTTCTCCCAAACCGTCCAATGATGTGAGATGACCCTAAAGACATCTAAAAAGGTAGAGAAGAAACTAGAATGAAGAAGACCGGGCCATCTGGATGTCGCACCCTACTCTGCAGACACCACAGTTCAACCCCGATCCATTCGACACTCCGTAGACCAAGATCAATTCTACCACACCAAAGTCCATTTTGAGAAGCAAAACCATAACCAGAAAATGAAGATCATAAATCTAAAACTGGAAAAACCGTCAATCTTTCCCAAAAAATACTATAACCATAAACCATAGGATCTTCTTCACATCAAAAAAGAACAATGATTCATAAAAAAACACACCCGCAACATCATAGTATCTACTACCATCACGAGGTCTTCCCACTTCAAACCATCACGAGTTCTATCCAAAAGAAAATCAGAGGAGATCAGAATCAAATAGAGCATGACACCAAATCCAAAATCCAACAATCCAGCTACCAAATCATCAATTCTAGAATAAAGGAGGAGCAATACCAACCATCACACAACACAAGTCCGAGAAACTCAGAGCATATTCAACCATAGCAGGATAACACCGAAATGCAGAAAGCGAAAATAGAAGTAGTCAGAAAACCAAAATTTAAAACGAAGCAAAGGGGATGAGTCGTAGAACCCTTCACCCTGTCGAGAAGCCATAGATTAACCAAATAAACCCATCACCGCAAATAGTCCAGATGCAAGAGACCACCACGAATTTTAGAAGCATTCAATCCGCCGTAGATCCTTACCACAACCCTCAGGCTCCGATAAACCAAGATGATTTCATGCCTCCAGAAACTGCGATCCCACAGACGCTCCAAAGAGTGAGCCGACGAACGGAGCGACCTCGTATCAAATTGGACTAATGCTCAAGAATCGTGAACTGAAGGACCACGGAGCCCGTAGCTTGAAACCACAATAGGAGGGAGAGCCACGAACCGATATGGAGAGTGCCAGAAGAGACTGAAGCAGATCTACCGCGGGGAAGAGGAAGGGGCGACGAGGGAAACCCTAGCGCCATAAGCCCCTTATGGGCTCATAGTGTAAATATTAATATAACAAGGATATATTATTTAGTTCCTATTATAACACATAAGCTTACCCTATTTTTAAACTTGATAAATATACCCTATGACTAACTTTGATATAATCCTTGGTATGTATTGGATTTCAAATTAAAATGTGAAAATTTATTATATAGAGAAGGAGATCATAATATGTGATGGAGATATGGAATCCCTCATCTTTAAAGGGAAGACTACATCATCTGAATCATGTTTAAATGCACCTCTTGTAGATATTATTAATGAAATTATTAGAGAAGAAGGTATGAAACAACCTTGAAATTGAAAATACATCTTTATAATTTTGGATACATTTATTGTATAGAATATATTTATGGGTTTCTTGAAGAATTAATTAGACAACCACCCGAGCATGAAGTTGAGATTTACATTGCTCTCATACCTAATTAAAAACCAATATTGAAGACTCACTATAGGATATATACATTGTAATTAGTAGAACTAAATAAATAACTAGAAGAGTTTTTTAATAAGGGATTTATATGCCCTAGTTTTCACTATGGGAAACCCCTATTCTTTTTTTAGAAGAAACATTGTCCTATTTGTTTGTTCATTTGTTATAGGGAATCCAATTCCATTACTATAAATACAAAATATTTTATGCCCCAAATTTATGAATTATTTTATCAACTTCAAAGATCTTATTATTTTTCAAAGATTAATATTCACTCTAGGTATCATCAAATATGAGTAAAGAAAGAGGATATTCTAAATATGTAATTTTGTATAAGGTATGGAAATTATGAATTTATAGTAATTACATTTTGATTGACTAATAAAACCTATGTTTTTATGGATATTATGAATTGAATATTTGATGATTATATGAATGATTTAATTTTGGTATTTATTTAACATATCAGGATATTATCTAAAAGATATGATGAGAATAAGAGCCACATGTGAATCATTATTAAGACTCCTATAAAAAATGAGTTATATATAAAATTTAGAAAATGTGAAACCTAACATTAGGAAGTTTCTTTTCATGGAAATACATTCTATAAGGATAGAATATCATTTTATCCTTCGAAGAAAAAATCAGTGATGGAATGGAAAACACCAACAAATATAACTGAGGTAAATAGTTTTCTTAGATTAGCAGGTCATTATCATTGTTTTTTTTTTCAAATTGTTTTTATATTGGATAAACTGTAAATCAAGTTGACACATAAAGGGGTCAATTAATATAGTCAAAATAATGAAAGGAATGCTTTAAATAATTAAATAAGAGATTGTTCAATGAATTAATATTGTCTTTACCACTAAGAAGGGTTGAATTTTTGATATATAGGGATGCATCAAATAAAGGACTTAGATATGTCCTCATGAAAAACAATAAAGTTATTTTCTATTCATCAAGGTAGTTAATGATATCAGAACATAATTATATAAACCATAATCTTGATTTGGAATCCATAATATCTAGATTAGAGATATATAGGCATATCCTTTATGGTTTGATATGTGAAATATATACAGATCCAAAAAAGTTTTAAATATATCTTCACATGGAAAATCTCAACACAGGGAAAATGAGATGGTTAATATTACTCAAGGATTATGATTTATCAATAAACTACCACCTTACGAAGGAGAATAATGTTGCAGATTCATTAAGTAGGAAAGATCATAGATTTTTGAGTAAAATGAGGATTAAAAAATATCCTATATTTATGGATTTAGTAAAGTTGGTTATGGGAATCATTAAGGAAGGGGAAACAACACATCTATTCCAAATGATTGACAAAAAATATTCCAGAGAACATAAGGAGTTCCCAGCATGACAATGAGAAAATTGAAAATAAAATTAAAGCTATAAATGATAGGAAGTTAACCGAGTTCATCAATGAAGTTGGTATTTTGAAATTTGTAAATAGGCTATATACATAATTATTAAATGAATCTAATAGTTAAAATTTCTCTATACACCGTAGTAGAACCTAAATGTATCAATATTTGAAGGATTTTTTTGCTGGGATAAAATGATATGGGAAATTGAAAAATATGTATCAAGAATTGTTGTTTCTAAATAGGTAAATATTAATAGACAATATCCTAGAAGATTTATAAAACCTCTAATTATTCTAGTGTGGAAATAGGATGATATGAATATTTAATTTTCCATGGATTTACAAATACTCCTAGAAGGAATTATTTTTTATGGAATATTTTGGATCACCTTTCCAATTTTTCACAATTCCTTAATATAAAGGAAGATCTACCTCTTACATACCTCATGCAAATCTATACTAATGAAGTTGTGAGAATTCATGGTGTAACTATTTCAATTTTTTCCAATTGTGATTCACATATTACCTTGAAATTCCATAAGAGTCTTTAGAAGTCTCTTTACACAAAGATATATTTTACCACAACCTATCATCCTCAAACAAATGGGTAGTCTGAAAGTTCCATTTAAACATTAGATAATATATTGAGGTATTTCTCACTTGAATTTCAAGGTATATGGGATGAGTATTTATCTTTTGGTGCAATTCACATATAATAATAACCTTAATTAAATCATTCCAAAGGATCCATATAGAGCATTTTATGGTTTGTGGTTTCGTACTACAACTTATTGTGATAGGGTTGGTGAATGAAATCTTATAGGCCCTAATATCATGGAGGATACTACAACTAAAGACTATTTAGAGTCATTTAGGGAGATCAAAGTAGACAAAAAGGTATATCGATAATTTAAGGAAGTATTAATAATTTCAAGTGGGAGGTCATTTTATCTTTAAGTTATATATGTGTAAAGGTGTTATAAGGTTATAAAAGAAAGGGGAACTTTTTCTAAGGTATGTAAGGCCTTTTAGAAATTTCACCTAGCCTTTATAAAGTTCATAAAATGTACCATATATCTTTATTTATGAAGAAAATTCCAGATCCAACACATCTTATAACCTATGAGGAAATATAATTTGATCTATATTTATCTTACCATTAACCACTAATACAGATTATTGACACTAGAGAACAAGTGTTGTAGAATCAAATGACTCACCTAGTAGAGGTATTTTGAAAAAAATCATAAGATAGAAGAGGTGATGTGGGAAATATAAGAAGTTATGAAGAATAACCAACCACATATGTTCCTTAGGGTATATTCTAGAAATTTAAAGGATAAAAATTTTTTAGGGGAAAAGTATGTGACACCTAATATTCAATTATAGTAATTAAACTTTTATTTCTAAAGAAATAATATTATAATGTACATAACATTATTAAAGAATTTAACAAAACCAAGATTTCAAATTTTTATAAGTTAAATTAGATGAAATTAATTTCATTTTTGAATTCATTATGTCCAAATTATCTTAGAGATAATTTTTGATATTTTTCAAAAATAGTTGATTTTTGGGTGAATAGGGAAGAATACTGGTTTTACAAATATTATCACTTTTAAGAAATTATAATGATATAAGTGTAACTTGAAAGTTTATGAAATGTTTTTTATAGAAAAAAAACATTAAATAATTAATATAATTTATATAAAAATGTAAGGCTGAAACTATAAATATATTCTTATAATTTTTGAAATCTAATTAATGCTTTTGTTCAAATAAGAATAGTTTTTAGTTATTTTATTTTAATCAAGCATTCAAAAGGTAATTTTGGGTTTTGAATTGGTTTCAAAGTAAAATAAATCCCATATTATTTAATAATATATCATTAAACATATTGGAATCAATGTTATAATATATTTTTCAATAAAATCATTTTAATTCTAGAAATTAACATTTTTCTAAAAACGGTGTTCGTTGGATTTTGAAAACTCATATTAAAAGTAATTTCTTCCACTTATAAGATTATAATAATTTAAAATTTATTCCATATTTAAAATCATAATAATTAATATTAGGTAATAAATTCAACTTAATTTTTGGTCATAAGGAAAAATAACATTGGTAAATATTTATCACTTAGGTTATTGGTAAAATGTGTTAATAGGGTTAAAAATAATGAGATAAGGGTTAAATATAACATAAAAAACATTATTAAACCTCAATGGTTGGTTTTATTTAGACATTAATTTATAATATTATAATAATTTATAATTTATATCAAATTTTATAAGAAAATGACTTCATATTACTAAAATATTTTATGTAATTCCATGCGTGTACTTCCCCATACTTATAAAATGTAATAAGTTTTACTCCATTATTTAAAAATTCTAAAAACCATATCTCAGAAAATAACTACCAAAAAATATTTCTATATTCCTTCCCTCCATTATTCAGCTTATTATATTCTCCTAATACCATCCTAATAAGGCTTATTGTATAAGCCAAAGGAGGTCTCTCAAAAAGAGGTAATCACCTTTATCGACTCTTTCAAAGATTATTTAATCTTCTAATTTCTATAAATTTGTAGTATAAATAATAAATTAATTAATATAGTATCAAAAATATAATTACATGTTATTATGTATATTTTATAACCATTTTTACCTTTTTCCATCCAACATAAAGTTAAAACATCACTCATGTGTATGTACGACCTACCAGCTCCACAAAATGGTGTAATTATTTTTTCATCACCATTTTAATTAGATGGTAAAAAAGATAAAAATAATGATTATGTATGGTATTTAAAAAATATTTATTATTTTTTAAATATAATATATCATTTACCTTCTTACTCTTCCACCTGTTAAAAAATGACAATGTCACTTGTGTGTACATGTAGACTACCACCTGCATGAAGTGATATGATTCATTTTTCATGTTCAACTTTAATGGATGGTTTAAAATATTTATATAATGAATATAAATGATATTAAAATAATTATTAACATTTAATGGATTATTGAAACAAGATTAAGATACATATATCAAAACTTCCAAACTAAAACTTACATAAAAAATGTAATAGTTAACACATAGAATTTTTTTTAATAAATAATTATTTATAAATGTGTATTGAAATGTGATAAATGGATCATATATGATATTATATGTATGTATATGTCTATTTTAAATAATTATAATAAATTTAAATTTATTATATAGGAGGTTAAAATCACTTATGAAGCAATTCTAACCTAAAGTAAGGGTTTATTTCACAATGTCATCCTTATTCAGAATTACTTATATTCAGTTTTTTGTTAAGTAAATTATATGATAATTATACATTAAAAACCATATATTTCATTTTTATCTTTTTATTTCTATAAATTACAAGTTATAATTTCATTTTACACTCCCTATGTACTCAAAAGTCTGAAGGAATGTTTTAATGAAAACTGACATTATTTTTATATTCGATCTGGAATATTTTTTATTCAATGTCCATATTTTCATTAAAATGTTTTAAAGAATGTTTTTAATATTCTAAAATTATTGATTATATCCATTTTGACCCATTTTTTAATTTCTATAAATTTTAAGAGGAACCATCTTGTCTTTTTTTGAATGAGGAACTTTTTATCAAGGGTGTGAAAAAATATTTGTTTTATCACTTAATTCATGAAATAATTTTCCCACCATCATGAATATTATTTTCCTTGAACACTCATTTATAATTTTTCATAGTTGTATTCAAAGAATTTTTTTTCTTAATATTCTAGAAATTTTTATATTTTAAATAAATGATTTCAAAATGAAATAGTTATTTTTCTCATGAAATATTCCAATGATTTAAAAATATATTTTCATCCATGTCAACATATTTTGATGAATATTATGATTTATAAGGTATATAATCTAATAATACCATCCACTATATTACTTTATATATCTTATGATTATATATCTATAGTTATTGACATGGGAAAATATTAACATTTCATATTCTAGTTTTTTAATATGATTGTTTAAGTTGATTATGTATTAAAATATATTTAATTTATTTAATAAGATGAATGAATTAGAATTATTAAAAAATATCAAGGGATCATTATTTCCCAATTATTCATTGGTATATTTCTTAAGAAAAACTATTGTGGGTATTTGGCATATGCCTTTCCTATTTACGCATGATGTCTTGGTACAAAGGATTTTTGGTAAGATAATGATGTTTTACATTATGAATTTTATAATTATGGAACTAGATTTTTATATCACACTCAAAATTGAACATTTATTAATAAATTACCATGAATCTCATGGGGTTTAAAGTGGTGTAGTCCTAGGGTGTTTATGACAACCCATGCCTTTAATAAATTTTTTCAGGATTTATTACATAATGGTACACATAATAAAATCCAAAAATATCATGAAGCCTAGTGTATTTAGGAAGTTAGGTACATAGAAAATCAACATGATACATGTATAAAACAAAATTATTGAAAATTTCCTTAACATGCTCCCAAAATTCTATTTCTTTTTTTATAACTTCACAAGATAACCTGGGGAAATACATAAGAAGTGGGTGAACTATAAATCAAAGTAAAGTAATAACAAAATCATATAATATGGTAAGTACATGTGATACAAGAGGCATATGAAGGAAACATAAGAGGGTTGAGAATTATAATATCAAAAAATAATACATGATATAACATGATAGCATAAATGTAACATGAGAATGTGGAAACCACATTAAACAAGAAATCATAGAAATAGGTCAAGAATAACTACCACAACATCATAAAATGGTGAAAAAATTCCTATAATAGATTAAGATTACTCCATAATCCCATACATTACTTATTATGAGACTAAGACATTACCAAATTCGTTGGAGCACTATCTGGGTGCACCCATCATTTTCATATCATGTAAATGCATAAGTGTCCCACATGAATCAAATAAAATAAAGATTCATATCATAAATTTTAATCCTAAAATAAAGGTGTGTTTTATATATACATGGAATTACCCAATAAAAAAAGGATATACACATCTAGGTGAATACTATTGAGTGGAAATAAATATGGGTATTCCAAATAAAAATGTTTTCCATGGTAAAATTGTAGGATAATTTTGATAGCATAATGGGTGTATGTAAAGGTTCATGGGAAGGATTAATGAGATCATAAGGGGTACCTCATCACTCAAAAATCATAAGGTAAGTAATAGGGATTTGTGATATCAAATCCCAACATGAAAAATTAGAAAAAAGGGAATTACTTAATTGAGGTTCTTGAATAAATAAGAGAAGAGGATCCCTTACCTTGAGAGAGTGTTTCCAATATCTTGGTGGGGATTATTAAGAACTTGGGGACACCTAGGAGAGATATATATTGGTAAGTTTAGATTAATTTCACGCTCTAAGGGGTTTTAGTGAAGATAAATGGAAGGTTGTGTTGTTTTATATAGTGAAACAGTGGATAGTTCTTTATTAATATCCAAACACAGGTTTTGGAATCTATATGATAAAGTAATAAAAATCACATACCATACCAGGGGTTTTTTCATATGATTTTTTATAAATTGAAGAGGTTTTAATTATTTTATATGTTTGATAACCAATATCTTTAAAATAATACCCTTGGTTATGTGTAAGTGAGTTATGTTTACAAAAAAATGATTTTAAAACCTTAAAATATAATACTCGCATTGGAGGATTCATTAATCATTTATAAAATTAATCAAATAAAATTTTAAAAAATTATTTTAATTTGAAAATATATACTTATTATTGGATAACTTTTATGTAATATATTACTTTTGGTCACTATGATGTCATAATACACAATGTATATATATACTATAATTAATTTTTACCCAAAAAGTTTATTATCTCTGAAAACTATGAAAAAATATTCATTGTATAATTTAAAAATGATAATTTATAAAATTATATTTATTTCAACCAAATAATTTCTATAATGATGTTAATTTACACTTTTGAATCAAAAATCCACCTTCATAGAAAAATACATGTTATTTTTGACAATAAAAGTTTTTTTGACCCTTATAATATTATTTTTCAATTCCTAAAAATATATTTTCATTTATATATAATAAAAACTATTTAATATTAAAATTTATTGAAATATAATTTATTTCAAAAATTCTTTAATTCATTAAAATATAGTGTCTTCATTGAAACTATACACTTCCCAAAAATAAAATATGTGTTTAATTGTATCAAAATCTATTTTTTATGAAACACACTATCTAACTATTTAAAATGTAATATTAAAAAAGGATGAATATAATCATTTATTTATTAAAATAAAATATAAAAATTTATAATATTAGGGTATATATACATAGACCTCTAAAACACCAGCAAATTCCTTAAGGTTAAGGTGTGCGATGGTGTGATTTTATTGGGGGTAGTTTAACATACATGGTTTAGTCCATGATCTTTCTATGATTGAGATTCTTTGATAAATAGTTTCATTCATGACATTTTTATTGAATCTTTAATTATTATTGATCAAGGAAAAATCCTAGTGATGTTATCTCCCTTAGAAGTTATGATTAATGGACTTTATAGGGTACAATCCTACTGGAGGAGGCCATAACATTTTCCATCTATGTCGATGAAAATTTATCATAAACTTTTATATATATTAATAATAAAATAGCTGTTTAATGATTATATTATTAATTGGTTATGATTCTTAATGGTATTTTAAATCTAATAGGAAATAAAATTCCAAACTAACCAAATTTGTACATGTATTTTTTATAACTTAATTACTTGAGAAGTCATTCATTCATTCAAAAAGAGGTAATTTTATTTATAAAAATCTGGTTCATTACATTATTAACCCTTTATAAATTGCACCATAAATTTTTTCATTTTATATACTAAAACCAAGGAGGGAACTTCTATTTCATTGCCTCTTATGGTTCCCTCGTCACTTCCTCAAACATGTGGTTCAACCATAACACTTTTACCTTGTGTTTTGTTATGTTTCATAGAAAATTGTCTCTATGATATAAGATCTTCACCGAATTCTCCTTATATGATAGATCATTCTCTAATGGTACCATCATTAGATTTATTACATGTGAGGTTCTGGTATATACTTCCTTAATAGGGATACGTGGAACACATCATGTGCATGAGATAGTTTTGGTGAGAGTGCTTGTCGATTGGACACTACTTCGATGAGATCAAGGACATCAAAGGGAAAAATATATCATGGACAAAGCATTCCCTTCTTCCCAAAGCACATGAATTTATTACATAGAAATATATGAAGTAACCCCTTATCACTAACCTTAAACTCTATGTCTCATCAATGATTTTATTATATAGATTGTCTATTGAATTTGTGTTGATTTCATACAATGTTGAATGGTTAAAAACTTATCTATCACCTCTTTGATAAGACCATGTCCCATCAACTTATTCTCTCCAACATCATCCCCACATGTTGGAGTCTGAAACATATTCCCATACAGATCCTCATAAAGTTCCATTTAAATGCTATAATGGGAAATTTTATTTTACGAGAACTCAACTAGGAGAAGGTGTTGGTCCCAACATCCTTTTAAATCCATTGAACATGATCTTAGCATATCCTTTAAAGTTTGAATGGTTATTTTAGTCTGACCATATTTCTGAGGGTTATAAGAAGTGTTGAAGCTCATTTCTATGTTCAATGGTTACTATAAGATTATCCAAAACATCATGGAAAACCTAGGAATCGATCATATATAATCAATAATGTAACTGCATGCATCCTTATCAATTCACTTATGTATATATCAAAGAGTTTGTCAAAAGAGAAATATTCTGTGATGGAAATGAAAAGTGTTGAATTTGTAAAGAAATTTACTACTACCTAGATGGAATTATTGACTTTAGATTTCATGGGGAGTTATACAAAGAAATCATACCGTTAGATTTCTTTCACCTAGACATAACTTGTTGGCATACAAAAAATCGATATACAAACTCCATAATATCCCTCTTCATGTTATCCCACCAAAATTTTTTCTTCAAATATCTATAAATATTAGTACTTGTTGGATGAATATAGAGGGATGATCTATGCATATCATCCAAAAGTTCCCTCTTCATTTTTGGTATTGATGGGACACATATCTGGGTTCCAAAACATATAAATCCATCTTTAGAAATGTTATAATCCATAATATTCACTATCTTCTTCTATATCAACTCATTATCTTTTTGAGTCTCCTTGACCATATCAAGAATGGATGGATATGAAATTATTTGAGAATGGTCGGATGAAGATCCTATAATTATTCCCATGTTCATCCTTTAAATGTCAAAAAAGATTGGATCCCTTGAAATATTCATCATGGATAGAGTTATAGGATCCTTTTTATTTATATTATCTTCTAATTTTTTTTTCTTCCCCAGTAAGGAAATTAATTGAACAATCATAATCCTTGATTATCTATAACCACCTTTATTAGTTTATATTACACACCATTTTTTAAATATATACTTGAGGATTTTATGATCCGTATATATGTCACACTTTTCTCTATAGAGGTAATGTCTCCATATCTTCAATAAAAGATCACTACAACTAACTCTAGATCATGAGTTGGGTAGTTATACTCATGGATCATTAGTCAGTGGGAGGAATTGTATTTTACTTTTTTATGTTTCATGAGTACACAACCCAAGCCCTTTTTGGATGTGTCATTATGGATCACAAATTCTTCACTACTAGTAGGTAATATGAGAATAGGTGTAGTGATTGACCTCTTATTCAGATCTTAAAAACTTTATTCACATTCATTAGTCCTGAAAAACGTGATTCCCTTCCGAGTAAGTTTGTTTAGTGGGATTGAAAACGATGTGAAGTTTATCAAAAATCATTGATAATACATAGCTAATTCAAGGAAACTTCAGATTTTTTTCATAAATATTATTCATTTCCATCCTTCAATTGCATAAGGTCTTGAAGAATCCATAGATATCCCTTTAATAGCAAGAACATATCCCAATAAGGTTTCTTACTCCAACCAAAAATCACATTTAATGTACTTTGAAAACAAAATTTCCTTTCGTAAAGTCTTTAGTATAGAATAACACTTCTCCTCACAATCCTCATTAGTTTTGGAGTATATGAGAATATTGTCTATAAAGAATACCAAAAATTTATCAAGTTAATCTCTAAAGAATATATTCATGAAGTACATGAATATTTATGTGGCGTTAGTGAGTCCAAATGGAATCATTATTAACTCGTAGTGCTTGTACCTTATAAGAAAATAAGTCTTGGGGATATCCTCTTTATTCACCTTTACTTGATAAAATATCAATGGAAGATCTACCTTAGAGAAATATTGGGCTCCACATTGATGATCAAATAAGTCATAAATCCAAAGAAAATGATAGTTTTTCTTTATCATGATCTTTTTGATATCACAATAATCAATGTAGAGGTGAATTGAACTATCCTTATTCTTGATTAAGAGGACTAGTGAACCCCGTAGTGAAGCAATTGAATGTATAAACACTTTATACAAATTCTATTGTAATTGTTTCTTTATCCCTTCAAGTTCAAAAACTATGGGTTACAATGAGTATCTAAATATGGGGGTGAATTGAGTACCTAAAAAAAATTTCTTTTAAAAATGGATTAAAATAGATCCCCCAACTAATTTAAAAATGATCTCATTAACCAAAACCACATATCATTATAAATTTAAATCATTCAAAAGATTTATTAGCAGATTGATTAGGTCTTAGATAAATAATAAAAAATATTACTTAATTATTTGAAATAAATTTACTTAATTAAATTATTATAAAAAAAAAATTAACATTAACTATCAAAGTATTAATTTTTCTTATAATTTTAAAACAAATCAGTTCTAACTAATATGTGATGTCCCAGACTTTATTTCCACTTAACCGGTCCCCCGAGCCTATTTGGCCACATGACCCCTGGCGTGTCTCCCCATAAGCTGGGGGATTTTAATTATATGTGGGGTGGGGGTGATGGTAAAATAGTAGGGGGACTGTACCCCCATGTCATAGTACATAATGGATGAAATAGAGTATTGAACGGTAATATAAGAATAACAAAAAAATATACAATAAACTGAAGAAGCATAAATATATACAGTAGAACTCTGAATAACTGATCAATATTTCAAAAATTCTCATAGGTAGTGTCAAATATAACATGTATGCTTGTAATGATAGTAAAAAAAGGGAATAGGGAATAAGCCACATACATACAAATAAAAAAGTACAAAAGAGAAAAAAATCCAAAAGCTTCTCCATAGAATTATGATCCTAAGCCTGATCCTTTGCTCCAAATCTCCAACTAAACAATAAGAATCAACAACCATACGATTGGTTATTTACTCTATCTATACTTATAGGAAAAATATATTCTCTGTTCTAAAGGTGGCTTGAGTAAGGTGTGATATAAACATCTCAGTAAGAAACCACCAATGGTGTCTATGTGTAATCTGAGCCAACACTCGTAAGTAAACCATGTGTGGTTAATAGATGGAAAGTAAGCAATGAAAAATAAATAGCCTCCCACTCAGGTTTCCAAAGGATACCTTCCTGGTCTACCTTCTTCAACTCATAGCGGGTAATTATGAATAATTCACCATATGTATATATATATATGTGTGTATTTTCACTAGTGATAGGTAAGCATGCCTCTCCTCCATTCATATATATATATAGAGGATATCACTGGCATGAGGTAAGCATTGCTCTCATCCATACATATATATCATAGCCGGTGTGGGGTAAGAATGCCTCCCACCCATGTAGATATTATAACTGGAATGGGGTAAGCATGCCTCCTATTCATACATATATAGAGGTTGTTACAGGTGTGGGGTAAGAATTCCTCCCACCCATACCTATCATAAATTGGCATGGGGGTATGAACGCATCCCATCCAAGAATTTACATCATTAGTCATAAGCATAACAATGTAATAAAAATTCACATAATATAATGTAAGGAAAACCATATTACTTTGTTTCAATTTAAAGAATCAATTCCTTTATAATAAAACATAATACGATAAAGGTCATTCCACCCCTTGAGACAATTCAATTTAAATCTAATTCATTATTAGGTTTATGTCCTCTCATCCAAGCCAACCTATAAGGTCCACCATCTAGTTTGTCTAACATGGAAAACTCATTTCAAGTCACTCTATAAAGGCCCAAGTGTCAATGTCAATTACTCACATACCCATTTGGAAAATTATAACTCAAATGGGGATAAGAACTACTGAGGTTCCCTCAAATTTATCAAACACAAACGGGACAATGGTCAATTAAAATTAAAAGAAATATGTGGAATATAAACCATAATTTGACATTTTGAAAAAAATTTCATAAAATGGACAACATAGTTTCCAAATCACTGGGGTGTTCATATAGAGAAAGGGTCATTTCTAAATCCCTAACCAAAACTCAATTCACAAATATCAAGGCTCTAGAGTCATTTATACATGAAGGAACCAAAATAATTAGGATGCTCGGTAAAGGTCATCTTATGACACAATGAGAATAAGTATGTAACAACCAAAACTCAATTGGAAAACTACATGACCAACTACCTCAAGGATGTATATGAAGCCTTTCTTGATATTGAACTCATATTTGAAGAAGTTTGTAAGAGATATAAGTTTCTATCCAATGCCCTAAAAATAGGGAAAATGAGCATGTATAAAAATTGCACAACTGAAAGTGATATTAACTGAGGAAGGATGATCACGTGTGGTTATCCTTAACTCAAGGGTTCAAATGATTCTACCATATCAAAAATTGGTTACTGGATGAAAGAGATATCAAGAATCCAAGGAGGAGTTTTGAGCTTCAAAGGGGTGGAAAACTATAGGTTCTGTCCACATGAGTGAGGAGGAAAAAGAAAAGTTAGAACTTAAAAGAAGGGAGGGAAAGATGGTAATTTTACCTCAAAAATAGTATCACATGGTTTCTATTCATGGTTTACCAAACCATATGAAAAATGTGCATGAAGTCTCTACAACCTTCTCAGTAGGCCGCACAACCATGCGCCTGGGTCCACACCGTTTATAGTAACCATACCACCCATACTACAACCCATTTTTCTTGAACTCCAGGCTTCGAACCAACCCTGGATGTTCCTTGTTAGTTTTCTAGGATATAACATACCTTTACCATGTTCAAAAGAAACATTCAAAATGAAAAACTAATGATTCGTACCATGGTGAAAAGTCAGGTCGTTATAGAATAGATTGAAAATAAAACAAAATAAAAAACATAATGAAAATTTTGAATACAAGAGGTTCAATATCATGTTGAGACTTAGTCCTCTCTACTTGGTGACCATATAAAACCTAGCAGTTTATATAAATAAATAGATTGATCCCCAACTTGGGTTAGGTTTTACAACAATATACAATTTTCTAGACCACACAAGGCCTCTTCCACTGTTATCCATGAGAGTAAAAAATACAACTAGTCCCACGTGACATCTTCCATAGTTTTCATGGGAGTAAAAATTATAAAAAGTGATTTGAGAATATATCAGTGTATCTTTGAGTTTTTAGTGATAGGAAGAGTGTTGTAAAATAAATAGAGTATCACACACTGCTCTTAATGTAAAAAGAAATAAAGAAATTGATAAATATAAAAGTATAAAAGGAAATAAATGTTCAGTTTGTTATGTAGTACATATTGTGACTCCTCGAAAGAGTTTTTAAAATACATCTTGAGTTAGGAGCATGAGAATTTAATAAAACAGATTGTCATGGAAACTTCTTTTCATGAGTAAAATATGGAATTAGATGTGTATTGAGATTTTTATTCCTTAGTTTGGTAGATAAGTATATAGTAGTTAAGTTATTATAATCAAGTTTAAAATGTATGTGTTTAGTATGAGAGCTATCACTTCTTCACATATGTATATGAGGGGTCCTGCTTCTCTTTTTTTTAGCAGCATACATGAGTATCCATGTGAGAATTTGGATATTCTATGTAGAGACCAGAAGCTTGACGTACATGGACATTACATTATTTTTGTGGAATACTTAATACATAACAAAAAAAGACACACAAGGACCGTAATTGTTTAGTGTCTTTGGAAACTCGGAAAATAAACAACTAGTCATGTTGAAAGATCTTCAACATCTCCCATAATGATCTTCCCCTTTTTGTTTCCTTACCTAAAACCTTTCTTTATTTCCTGGGGAAAATAAAACATAAAAAGGGTGAGCTCAAATGCTCATTAATGGAAAACATAGAGAACATAAAACAATCCATAAACATTTGAAATCAAAAACTTGAACATGAAATCTAAACACTAAAACCTTTAGCAAAGACATAAATCTTGAAAGTACGTAAGGCATATATCATAAAGGAACATCAATCACGATAAAATAGCATGGGAATAAAACATGTAATTGTGGAAACCATTCAGCACTTGTTATGATTTCCATAGTAGCCAAATCATTGCTTCCAAGACCATCTTAGTGAACAAATTCCCTTTCTGAATCGAGTTCACTCCTCATTTCAGTCCTGTAACACTGAACCAAATTAACTTACCATTCCAGCCATGTCTATCTCATGAGATATAAATCTTTACCCAATTCATTGGAGGGAGATATAGGTCCCACCCATCTCATAATGAAATCATTCTTACTTGTGCCACAAAATAAACATACATCATTCATAATAACCCAATGAATAAAATGGGTTTCATAAGAATCATCCCATCATCACATAATCCATATAAAAGAAACAGATATCATTTCATAATAAGAAAAGTGAAACCATGTAAATCATAGAGACATGATACTTGAAACATAAACATATGAAAAAATTTCATATGAAAAATGGTTTTGATAAAACACTTGAAATGAATTCTTAAGGAAATATCCTTTCTTCTTCAAAATCATTATCTTTTCACAAAATGTCATGCAATTTTAAAAGAAAATGATTTTGTTGAAAATAGTCATGAAATATTTTGGAGGAAACTTCATGAAAATAAGGCTTTATAAAACTGTAAAATCCTTTCATGTTGTATAAGTTAAAAGAAACATTCTTCTCGTACTTTTGCCGGAAAAGTCAAAAAAAGTACCTCGTAACGTAAACAAAATAAAGATTCCTTACATACCATGTAGTAAAAGTAAAAAATGGGTAAATAGCACTTTAAACATACATGAAAACACTTTTATAAAACATGGACATGGATTATTAAAATAACCATAGTAAATACTTATGAATAAGCAATCTCAGATAAAAATGAGATTTACAAAATTATCCCTTACCTTATGTCTGATATGATTCGTATGTATCCGAACCTCCTGTATAATGATTTAAATAATGTCATTGACTTATTTCAGAATCATATCCATTGTTATGATATCATATATGGTTCACTTATGACTTTATATTATCCGTTCTTTTTTAAATTCCATGTTAAAGAGTGTTTTGGGTAAAATCATTTCATTTGTCGTCCGTGTTTTGACTTGTAATTATTCATATGATTAATTAGATCATGATTACTTAATTATGGAATATAAAAAATGATTTATATATAATATATATTCATAATATACATATATATAATAGATCGATAAATGGAAATAAATACACCGTTCATGGAGACGGTAGGTTGTACGTACGCATGAACATTGTTTTCGTTTCCTTATTGAGTTGAATGGAATTAAGTAGATCACATACATATACATATATATACATAAATCCAGTAGCTTTATAATGTCATATATTTCATTATTATTTCTTATATATACTTTATAATCATTCTTAAATGGTTATCATGGAGAATGAATCTCATCGCGCCGTGGAGACGGTAGTCTGTACGTACGCACGAGCGATGATATTGTTTCCATAATTATTGAATTGAATTGGAGTGGATGATATAGTATATAAGAATCAGTATGATGTTATAATAACTATTTATAGTTATTATTTACACCATTATACCCATCCATGTAAGGTGTTGGTGGAAAAACAGATTACACCACGGCGTGGAGACGGTATTCCATACGTACGCACGCGCGGTGATTTTGTTTTCCATAGGATGGATAGAAGATGAAATGGGGTTGTTTCATATTTATAATAACATATCAGTATATTAGTGATACTTATGTTATTACTTTATAATGAAACAACTAAATAAGAAGAAGTTGAAGAAGAAATATGCTTGAAAGAATCGGCAGAAGAAATTACCTCTTCTTCGATACACCTCTTTGAAACATCCTCTTAGGGCACTAAGATTGGTCTTTGAAGTAGACCAGGACCTCTATGATGTTTCTAGGGAAGTGTAGAAGATAATTTGGCAGGGTTTGGCAGATATTTAAGGCTCAAAGTGGTGTGAGGAAGAGAGGGAGGAGGTTCCCTTTTATAAGGGAGGAGAGGGGTACCTTTGGAAATCTTAAAAATATTAATTTATATTAAATCTAACCCCACTTTAAAACCTCAAAAAATGACTCATATTCGAATATTAGATGAGATACGGTTTTAATATCATCAAAAAATAAAATTTAGACATGTTAGGAAATTATTTTAAACATTATCAACTTGATTTTTCCTTAATCAATTTAATTTTATTTGTGGTAATAACATTCTAAATTTTAAATTATAACAAATAATTACTTATTTGTTGTGAATTATGCATAATTGGATACTTTATAACAGTTTAGACCATGTAAATTTAAATTTATAATTTTTATATATTTCTGTGATTTTTAAACAATTTTATAATATGTTATTTTTATAAAATAACAATAGTGTCAATTTTGAGACTATTCATTTATATGAATTTAAATAAAATATATACAGAAGATATGTTATAAATAAAAGCTTTAATAGATTCATAAAAGGTCATATGTATCTATAAAATTAGTGGAGAACATTAAATAGTTCATATAATATTTATTTTATTATTTTTAAAACCCTTTATTTGGTTTATCTCTTAATAAAATAATTACTACAACATTTTTTTATAATTATTTAATATACTTATTTGTTGCATAAAAATTAAAAATAAAATATTATGATGAAGATAAATCTGTTTCCTTTAACAATAATACTTTTACTAGAATTTATCAACTTAAAATATCAATATGTAAATTGTTATATTTATTAAATTATGAAGGTGACAACTTTGTCATCATTTAAAATAAAATAATATAAGTGTCATAATAACTTTTATAAGACATAAAAAGGTTATATATTATGTCATTGGATTATTATAGTATAGATATATACTACCAAAAAGTTTTGGTCAGGTTTGGGGGCCTTTTAATGGGTATTATAATTTCAATAAAAACTATTTTACTGATTTTTCACTTAATAAATAATTTCTGCATCATTAATGTATCACCATTAATGACAATTATTTAATCCCAAAAAATTATAAATAAATTATAATGATGTAGATAATTTTATTATATTTCTTGAGACTATTCATGTTCGAAGTTTTATGATGTTTATCACTAAATTAAAATTATTATACTTATAATATTTAAGAGAGTGACATGTTGTCACTTTCTTTGGTTTTAATAATAATTAAATTATTTTCATGGTCAAAAGTCCATAAAATTAATCTAATCCGACCCTTAGGTGATATGGGTCTACTTTTATCCATCCAATAGAATTTTGTCATGTGTTAGGGTAATTTTATAATATTATATTTACCCTTAATTACCCGATTTACCTTTAACTATGGTAAATAAAATTTACCGTAGTTACTATTCATAATTCCCAAAAATAAAAAGTATCCTATTAACATAATTTGGACCCACTTATTCCAAATATGGAATCCATTTTTTCAAATTCAATACGCAGAAGTTGAAAAAGTTAAATTAAAATTAATCCTGTTGTCGAATGAAAACAGGTTTTTGTTTAAAACATTGCAAAAGATTGAATTGATTTAACCTACGAATTCAATGTAAAATCAATTCTAATGACATAAATTATATTAAATGGTAAAAATATATTCTATTTATACTTCAAAACCATTCAATATTATAATTTAACTACATAAGTTATTACAATGAAAAAAGTTGTTTTTAATTAAAATATAACTTGTTTTTACTATTCATTAAAATATGAAAGTTATCAGAATAATATGAAACATTTATCCAAGGTAAAATTTAAAATCCCAATTCCAAGAATAATTTTATTTTTTAAAATTGAACTTATAAAAATGTCAAAAACTAGATTTAAAGTGGGTGCGCCATCAAAAGGCGGCAAAACTGCATTTTTTGAAAAATACTTATTTTACCTGAAAAATTTATTTTGTTCTTATACCATGTTCTAGAAAATGTGTAAGATGAATAATAATATTATAAAATTTAAAATTTAGTTAATAATATTCATAACGACTAGTTGATAATAATATTAAAATAATATATCGTTGTTTAGTAAAACCCGATATTGCGTACAACACACGCTATCGTGGAAGGTCGCGATTGCGTGCAATGCAACCAAGTTAGGGTTGCGTGTAGTGCACGACTCCTTTTTTGTTGCGTATAACAAAATAGATTGAATATATATATATATACTCAATTTTTCGTAGAATAACTATTATCAAACAATCATGAAATTGTTTGTAACATGATCCAAGAATAGTGTTGCGTATACTGCAAGCTAATACGGTGTTGCGTATAGCGCAAGATAATCTTGGTGTAGTGTACAACAGAAGATATGAAAGAAATTAAAATGAATATATCTTATAAAATCTCAGGTTGTTACATTCTACCCCCATTAAAATGAATTTCTCCCTTGAAATTCGTCGAGGTTATAAATAATTTACTATTCATAGAAACCAACATCGTAAAAAGGAATACTAAAACTTAATTTTAAAAACTAATGTATGAAACGTAACGATTACCCAAAGTAACTCATCATTGGGTTTCCATATAGGAGAAAATAGGTGAAAATATGGATATAGAAGAGAAATCTAAACATCATGTTCTGATGGAGAGTGGTAGAGAACATGCTTACGAAAAAGACAACAATCACAAAGCCATAAATTTGTGATGATCTAAGGTACCATCTGATTCATCGAATATAAGGGCACTAGGACAACATTTTTGGTTTTCAATATCATTTCTCTAAAGTTGATGAATTAAAATAAATACTTACATGATTTTGGTACAATCTCCATGTTGTTCGTGAATTGAACAATTTCCACTTAATCTCTTAAAGAAATGAAGTTTAATTTGTTATTCTTGAAGCGTTAGCAGATCATGTGATGGAATGATGGGTCATTCCATCTGTTTCAAAAGGTTAGAAAAAGTTATAAGTCCATCTTATGGTGAGATTAATCGTATATGGTTAAAAAAACAGACTTAGACTTTATTTATCATACCACTTAATAAAATAAAACTACTTTCCACTAACTAGGGACTTCCTGTAGGCCAGTGGTAGGCGATAAAGGCCTGTCGCACTTCAGTTGTGGGTTCGATTCTCACAGCCTTGTCCAATGCGACGGTTTGTCACCCGTCCTGCGGGTTCTCCTTTTTCTAAAACAATACTATTATAACAAAAATTTCTGGCCTTAATCAATACAAACTTATGTTCAATATAATCCATTCGAATCTTTTGTCTTATCCAAAATACTTCTTTCCAAACTCATAGTATAAAGAGAACGATTACTAAAAAGGTCATATAACAAGCATGTGAATACTATCATTTATCCCTCATATATCTTGTTGGTCACATTCCAATCAGGTGAATACCTTAATCATGTATTCTCTTGAAAAATGAATACCCATTGAACCTTATTGAAAACATGAATGCTGTCAAAAGTTAACTCTTTCCACATACCAAAATCCAAAAAATCTATATACTCAAACCATGATATAACTTTGTCCTTATATCAGTCATGAGCTCATGAATACTATCAAACAACTCATTATCTCCTTATCCTTTCATTATGCACATATCATCTACCTTCCAAAAATATTTGAATAACCATTCATGGTTACTGGTACCATTCATCATATACATTCAAAACTCAAGCAAAGGAAATAGTGTAACAATCCTTAGATTTTTTCTTTATTCCATAGTACCATACATTATTCTTGATAAACATACAATCATTACACTACATTCTTAAACCATTGACCGAGATTCAACAATTCTTTTATCTCACATATCATTTGTAGTCTCTTCATCATCATCAATATAAATACTACCCATACGGCCATGATGATTCTTTTCACGAGACATTCCCTTAGGGAATTGGTTTGCATAATGCCCATACATTCCACATTTAAAACATTTAACTATTTTTGATGTCTTAGAAATACCATTATCCTTGTCCATGGTGTTAACTAAACCTTTTCCTTTTCACTTACTGGATTTGTGTCCTTCTTTTCCACACCCAAAGCATCTTCCAGTTCCTTTGAAACAATCTCCCCGATGCCTCTTCCCACATGATTTACATGAGGGAAATTGAACTTTCTTTCCTCCATGATCATCATGAAACTCCATCTTTCTCTTATTATCTGAGTCAGGAAACTTACCAAAGTTGAGATTATTTATCATATTATGAGATTTCTGATTAGGCATAATAATGATGTTTGGACTTCCAAATCCTGTTTCATTTGGTTTCTCATTAAGAATATCATTCCATTGTCTGTCTTATCCTCCATTATCGTGAATCTTCCTATTTCCGGCCATTTTCTAAAACCCAAAAAGAATAGTGTGAAGGGAAAAAATCATGCTAGGGAAAAAAACATAGTAAAGGGGGAGTACCATTAATATCTAACATCTTAGGTTAAATTCTAAGATCGTTACCGTAGTTCCAGGACTATATCCTATACGTATACTTATCCTTAGGGACATCCCTAGACATACCTTAGAAATATCTCTAGGGATCTCACTAACATTTTTGCATCCTAGTTTCCAAAGGTTGAATAAACATTTCCTCTGATACAAACTGTAACGGTCTGGAATTACTTCCAGTGGACTATAATTGATACCTATCAGGGCACTCCATGGGCGGCTACACCCCCTGGGCGGGACACACCACCATCCCCAGTGGCAGTCGTTTCCTCATGAAGCCCTTGGGCGGAGAGCCATGCTTCGTCCAATGCTCACATGTGAGAGTTCCCAAGGATTAGACACATTCCTACCTCTTTTTCCTCTGATACCAACTGTAGAGACCCGAATCTTGATGTACATGGAAATTACATTACTTTTGCGGAATACTTAATACATAACAAAAAAAGACACACAAGGACCGTAATAGTTTAGTGTGTTTGGAAACTCGGAATATAAACAACTAGTCATGTTGAAAGATCTTCAACATCTCCCATAACGATCTTCCCCTTTTTGTTTCCTTACCTAAAACCTTTCTTTATTTTCGGGTGAAAACAAAACATAAAAAGGGTGAGCTCAAATGCTCAATAAGGGAAAACAAAGAGAACATAAAACAATCCATAAACATTTGAAAGAAAAAACTTGAACATGAAATCTAAACATTAAAACCTTGAGCAAAGACATAAATCTTGGAAGTACGTAAGGCATATATCATAAAGGAACATCAATAACGATAAAATAGCATGGGAATAAAACATGTAATTTTGGAAACCATTCATCACTTGTTATGATTTTCATAGTAGCCCAAGCATTACTGCCAAGACCATCTTAATGGACAAAGTCCCTTTCTGAATCAAGTTCACTCCTCGTTTCAGTCCTGTAACACTAAACCAGATTAACTTACCGTTCCAGCCATGTCTATCTCATGAGATATAAATCTTTACCCAATGCATTGGAGGGAGATATAGGTCCCACCCATCTCATAATGAAATCATTCTTACTTGTGCCACAAAATAAACATACATCATTCATAATAACCCAACAAATAAAATGGGTTTCATAAACATCATCCCATCATCACATAATCCATATAAAAGAAATGGATATCATTTCATAATAAGAAAAGTGAAACCATGTAAATCATAAATACATGATACTTGAAACATACACATATGAAAGAATGTCATCTTAGATGAAAAATGGTTTTGATAAAACACTTGAAATGAATTCTTAAGGAAAATATCCTTTCTTCTTCAAAATCATTCTCTTTTCAAAAAATTTCATGCAATTTTAAAAGAAAAGGATTTTTTTGAAAATATTCATGAAATATTTTGGAGGAAGCTTCATGAAAATAAGGCTTTATAAAATTGTAAAAATCCTTTCATGTCCTATAAGTTAAAAGAAACATTCTTCTCGTACTTTTGCCGGAAAAGTAAAAAAAAGTACCTCGTAACGTAAACAAAAGAAAGATTCCTTAAATACCATGTAGTAAAAGTAAAAAATGGGTAAAAATAACTTTAAACATACATGAAAAAACTTTTATAAAACATGGACATGGATGATAGAAATAACCCCAGTAAATACTTATGAATAAGCAATCTCGGATAAAAATGAGATTTACAAAATTATCCCTTACCTTATGTCTAATATGCTGAGTATGTATTCGAACCTCCTGTATAATGATTTAAATAATTTCATTAACTTATTAAAGAATCATATTCATTGTTATGATATCATATATGGTTCACTTATGACTTTATATTACCCGTTCTTTTGTAAATTCCATGTTAAATAGTGTTTTGGGTAAAATCGTTTCATTTGTCGTCCGTGTTTTTACTTGTAATTATTCATATGATTACTTAGATCATGATTAATTAATTCCAAAATATAAAACATGATTTATATATAATATATATTCAGAATATACATATATATAATAGATCGATAAATGGAAAGAAATACACCGTTCATGGAGACAGTAGGTCGTACGTACGCATGAACGCTGTTTTCATTTCCTTATTGAGTTGAATAGAATTAAGTAGATGAAATACATATATATATATATATATATATACATAAATCCAGTAGCTTTATAATGTCATATATTTCATTATTATTGCTTATATATACTTTATAATCATTCTTAAATTGTTAACATGGAGAATGAATCTCATCGCGTCGTGGAGACGGTAGTCCGTACGTACGCACGAGCGATGATATCATTTCCATAATTATTGAATTAAATTGGAGTGGATGATAGAGTATATCAGAATCATTATGATGTTATAATAACTATTTATAGTTATTATTTACACCATTATACTCATCCATGTAAGGTGTTGGTGGAAAAACAGATTACACCACGGCGTGGAGACGGTATTCCATATGTACGCATGCGCGGTGATTTTGTTTTCCATAGGATGGATAGAAGATTAAATGGAGTTGTTTTATATTTATAATAACATATCAGTATATTAGTGATACTTATGTTATTACTTTATAATGAAACAACTAAATAAGAAGAAGTTGAAGAAGAAAGAAGCTTGAAAGAATCGGCAGAAGAAATTACCTCTTCTTCGATACACATCTTTGAAACATCCTCTTAGGGCACTAAGATTGGTCTTTGAAGTATACCAGGACCTCTAGGATGTTTCTAGGGAAGTGGAGAATATAATTTGGCAGGGTTTGGCAGAGATTTAAGGCTCAAAGTGGTGTGAGGAAGAGAGGGAGGAGGTACCCTATTATAAGGGAGGAGAGGGGAACCTTTGGAAATATTAAAAATATTAATTTATAATAAATATAACCCCACTTGAAAACCTCAAAAAATGACTCATATTCGAATATTAGATGAGATAGGGTTTTAATCTCATCAACCAATAAAATTTAGACATGTTAGGAAATTATTTTAAACATTATCAACTTGATTTTCCTTACTTAATAAATTTAATTTTATTTGTGGTAATAACATTCTAAATTTTAAATTATAACAAATAATTACTTATTTGTTGTGAATTATCCATAATTGGATACTTTATAACATTTTAGACCATATAAATTTAAATTTATAATTTTTATATATTTCTGTGATTTTTAAACAATTTTATAATATGTTATTTTTATAAAATAACAATAGTGTCAATTTTGACAATATTCATTTATATGAATTTAAATAAAATATATACAGAATATATGTTCGAAATAAAAGCTTAAATAGATTCATAAAAGGTCGTATGTATCTAGAAAATTAGTGGATAACATTAAATAGTTCATATAATATTTATATTATTATTTTTAAAACCATTTATTTGGTTTATCTCTTAATAAAATAATTTCTACAACATTTTTTTATAATTATTTAATAAACTTATTTGTTGCATAAAAATTAATAATAAAATTTTATAATTAAGTTAAATTTATTACCTTTCACAATAATACTTTTACTAGAATTTATCATCTTAAAATAACAATATTTAAATTGTTATATTTATTAAATTATGAAGGTGACAACTTTGGCATCATTTAAAATAAAATAATATAAGTGTCATAATCACTTTTATAAGACTCCAAACGGTTATATATTAAGTAATTGGATGATTATGGTATAGAAATATACTACCAATATGTTTTGGTCAGGTTTTTGGGCCTTTTAATGGGTATTATTATTTCAATAAAAACTATATTACTGATTTTTCACTTAATAAATAATTTCCGCATCATTAATGTATCACCATTAATGACAATTATTTAATCCATAAAAATTAAAAATAAATTATCATGATGTATATTATTTTATTATATTTATGTAGACTATTAATTTTCTAAGTTTTATGATGTTTATCACTAAATTAAAATTATTATACTTATAAGATTTAAGAGAGTGACATGTTGTCACTTTCTTTGGTTTTAATAATAATTAAATTATTTTCATAATCAAAAGTCCATAAAATGAATCTAATCCGACCCTTAGGTGATATGGGTATACTTTTAGCCATCCAATAGAATTTTTTCATGTGTTAGGGTAATTTTATAATATTATATTTACCCTTAATTACCCGATTTTCCTTTAACTATGGTAAATAAAATTTACCGTTGTTACTATTCATAATTCCCAAAAATAAAAAGTATTATATTAACATAATTTGGACCCACTGATTCCAAATATGGAATCCATTTTTTCAAATTCAATACACAGAATTTCCAGAAATTAAATTAAAATTAATCCCGTTGTCGAATGAAAACGGGTTTTTGTTTAAAACATTGCAAAAGATTGAATTGATTTAACCTACGAATTCAATGTAAAATCAATGATAATGACATAAAATATATTAAATGGTAAAAATATATTCTATTTATACTTTAAAACTATTCAATATTATAATTTAACCAAAAAAGTTATTACGATGAAAAAAGTTGTTTTTAATTAAAATATAGCGTATTTTTACTATTCATTAAAATATGAAAGTTATCATAATAATATGAATAATTTATCCAAGGTAAAATTTTATATACTGATTCCAATAATAATTTTATTTTGTAAAATTTAACTTATAAACATGTCAGAAACTAGATTTAAAGTGGGTGTGCCATCAAAAGGTGACAAAACTGCATTTTTTTAGAAATACTTATTTTACCTGAAAAATTTATTTTGTTCTTATACCATGTTCTAGAAAATGTGTAAGATGAATAATAATGTTATAAAATTCAAATTTTAGTTAATACTATTCATAACGGCTAGTTCATAATAATATTATAATAATATATCGTTGTTTAGTAAAACCCGGTATTCCGTACAACACACGCTATCGAGGAAGGTCACGATTGCGTGTAATGCAAGCCAATTTAGGGTTGCGTGTAGTGCACAAATCCTTTGTTTTTGCGTATAACAAAATACATTGAATATATATATATATACTCAATGTTTCTTAGAATAACTACTATCAAACAAACATGAAATTGTGTGTAACACGATCCAAGAATAGTGTTGCGTATACTGCAAGCTAATACGGTGTTGCGTATAGCGCAAGATAATCTTGGTGTAGCATACAACAGAAGATATGGAAGAAATTAAAACAAATATATCTTATAAAATCCCGGGTTTTTACATTCTATATCCTCATACTTAGGAATGAAACATCCTTTAATTCATTCTATCGATCCATTTATAAACAATCATTAAAATAATGCTTGGAATTAAATTCAATAAACTAACCATTATAGAAATTAATTCAAAAATGTAAGTTGAGAAACAATGGTGGTGAGGCTTGGAATCGTGACTGATAGTCTTGCAGTGTCTCGGGCTGATGATGTCTCTTTATGGAGGTATGTCAAGCTAGCGGTGTGAAATTTTGTACTTAGCCAAAATTCTACGCTGGAGGTGAATCAGCTGACGGTGAGTCATCATTTTGATAGTGACTCCTATGATAGTAGGTTAGGCTAGTAGTGACTCTTAATCTATCAAAATTCCATTATGATGGTTTAACATTTTGATGGTGATTCATTTCAGTGCTTTTTAAAATTTTCATGTTGTTGGTGTGTTGTGTCAACGGTGACTCATCCTTGGAGATGTATCATACATTGAAATTTTCATCACCTGTATTATATAATAAGATTCTTATAAGAAACATGAAACTTATTAATATTATTTGAATCATGATTTAGTGATCATTAAAATAAGGAGTTCAATAATTTGCCCCATTTAGATGATCACAAATCATGGAATATATGGTAAACAATTCGTGACATCAAATTTAAGATCAATACATGATATCAAATAGAAATGAGAATAGTGTGCATATATATTAGTGTGGCATTAAAAAAAGAATAAATATTAGTAACAAAATATCACTATAATAAAAAAATGTAGAAATAAATTAAATACTTTTCTCCTTCTACCCCTTTTTGGATTTTCAAAAAGGTAAAATAGAATCAAAAATAAAAATAGTAATAGTAGTAATAAAGCTAATAAAAATAATAGAAGAAGCAAGTAGTAATAATTAGAATGAATAGCCTTCCAAAGGTTGAAAGCAGAAAGTTATTAAAAAAAATTACTATCAAAACAGAAAGGCTAATCCAACTACTTTTTCTAGGATGGGTTGAGGGGTCCATAGGATCTTTTCCTTTGTCCTTGGATTTCTTTTGATCTGAGATAGTTGCTGCAGTTGTTTCTGAAGGAACTCTAAGCATGGTAGTTGGAACACCAGATAAGATTATAGCTATAACATGAGGAGGTTAAGGCTCTGTAATAATAACCAAATTTAGTTACATCATAGCTTATACAGGAGGAAGAGGGAAGGGTTGGAATCTGGTTGGCAGAGGTGCAGATGGATCCCTAGTAACTCCTAGTATTAAATATTCTTATGGGGTAATAATAATTTCTTTATGAGCCACAACAACAGTACCATATAAATGGGGAAATAATTTACAAATTTTTATGAAATATATTACTATCTGACCACCTCTATGAATGGCACTAAAGACATATTCTTTATCTTCTATAAACTGATTCAGCACTGTAGTCATCTCCTTCAAATCTCTGACTCTCTCTTTAAAGGATTTGGTAATAGGTGGAATCTATAAATTGTTATCCAAAAACATGAAATTGGAATCCATGGAATGTTTCGTATAAATTGTTTAGAGAAAATTTTTTTATGCCTTTGGTAATTATCTCTATATCTAAATCCATATCATTGGCATAATTTTTTATCATCATGTGATCTTGTTCAGTACTCTGCTCAAATTTCCTCAAAATTTCCAAAGGAATAATAGGTTCCCCACTTGAAGGTCCACTAGACACAATAAAAACTTCTTCTCTAACCATAATTCTGATCATATCAGCATCAAATGGAGGTATAATAGATGTAGAATTATTTTAATATTCATTCTCAATACTTTAAATAATTCCATCCAAAGAATCTGTAAAAGTAGACTTTAAATCTTAAAGAATAGATTTTACTGATTCCAACTTATTACCTATCCTCTTATTATCAATCTCAATATCATAATTATGATGCATCATCTTTGGTTAAATATGGTGAATAATCTACTCAGAAAGGTATGTTGCATCATTATCACTTATCTTAGTGAGTAGAGGATCATTATTCATCAACACCTTATCAAAACTTGAAAGAAATGTTTCTTTAAAAAAATCCAAGTCACCCTTGGTGACTATATCAATTAAGACAATAGAGACTAGATAAGTAGGTATAGGTTTCCTAATAGAATTAAATTTCTCTAACAGACTAGCAATATCAATTTGATAGACCATTGATCCCTCAGGATCTCTCTCAACTCAAAGATCTTGTCCACCATCCTTTGGTGGACACTGAACTTCATTTGATAACTTACCCCATTCCTCTTTCATACGATAAATCCAACTACTATAAAATTTAACCATATAGGATTCAACAATGGTCTATACAACTACAATAGTTTAAAAAATTATAATTTCATCATTTTTCCGAGCATCTGCACTATGTGCAGAAACAACAATTTCTTTTTCCATCTGAGTATCATCTTTTGGAACATCAAAAATAGCCTATTTAACTTCCAAATTCCCATCAATATAAGGATCATAAAAATAATATAAATTAACTTAATACACAAAATCATCATCCATATCACTAGAAATGAGATATTTATTTATTTTTTTAACTACAAACTGCTCAATAACAGTGATCACTAACACTTGATTAGCCTCATAAGAATATAAAATAGTCTTATCAGTAGCAACAAATTCAACACTTGGAGATTTCTCCCCCTTAACAGATGCATCATTTTCCTTAAAAGGTCGGTCAAACTCTACTCTAAAGTCGGATCTATCTATAGATACACCAGGATAAGAAATTAGTTCTGAAGGTATTTCCACATCTCTTCTTTTAATTTTTCCAATTGAACCATCAAAGTCAAAATCATTATCATCATATTCATATTTAGAAACACCATTATTACCATTTCCACCTACTTTATTTCCACTAACATTAACATTATTATCATCTTATTCTTCTTATTCACCCCCTTTATTATAATTTGAACTGATTTTAAACTATTACACTCCAGAAACATCAGTTTCTTATTTATTTCTCTTTACTATTTTTTCTCTTTTGAGAAGTTAACTAGAAATGATAGTATGTCTAAAAGAAATAAGTGGTGATTTGGGAGAAAGATCTGGGTAACTCCCATCATCAAATGAAATAAATTTCCCCGCTTCTACTTTTGAGCTAGGATCCTCTTTTTCATACTTATAAGAATAATCAACAACCTCATTAGGTTATAGACCAGAGTCTATAAGATCTTTTGTCCTAGATGGATGATCTACATTATTAAAATCCATATATAATTTCTCACAGTCTGTTACCCACTACTTCTTCCAGGGGTTCCAGCAGATTCTCATTATAGAAAAAATTTCATTAGAAATTCAAAAAACACTCAGTCTATAATATACTCTTCATCATCTAAAAATAACCCTTTTTATTTTAACAATTCTAAAATAAAATCTGGTTAAATCAAAGAATTAGATCTTGAAACATGTTTGATCAGTTCAGACAAGTGAACCATAAGTTATCTACATAAATTAATCCAATGTCTTCTTTTCATAAGACATATTAGGTAGACATAATGATACCTTAAGGTGTAAAATTAACCTTTTATGGGGAATAACATGTACTGTATAAACTAGAAGTGAAGTTTCCATTCATATTCCAACTCATAAGCTACTGGTATCCTTGTTATTTTATCGCCAGTTTGTTCGGTTAAAGAATATTCATACACAAAAACATCACTTTATTTAAGAATATTTCCTTTATAATAATCATAAAATCCTTCATGGGGTACCTTCATAAATTCAACACATTTATTTGAAAAAAACCTATTATGTTTCCTTTGACCCAAATTATTTTCCATTTAGCACTTTCTTGGTCAAAAAAAAACTCCACATGCTGATAGAACTCATAAACTATCTTAGGATAAAAGGGTCTCTCATTTGAAGGGAACCATTCTATCCAACCTTGTTTATGGAGTAAATTTAGCACCAAAGTATTACTTTAGATGAACCATTCTTTTTCAAATTATTTTTTAGCTATAATAACTCCTCTTGACAGCTCCGGGTTAACTGTTTCTATAGTAGCTATAAAACTTGGCTCGCCCTTTTGTTTCATAGCTGGTCACGAATTAGATGATGAAGACTTAGAATAGTTCTTTAATCATTCCATGTATATTGTTTTGTAAAGCTAAGTTGAGGGTTGATAGAATGGTTGAATGTTTGAAGTTCAGGAGATGAAGGGTTTCACTGGGGTCAAGATAGAATATAAGGGTGCGAGAAATAAGGGGCTTTGGAACCAGAAAAACATATAATTCAAATCATATGGGTGTTAGGTATTTACAAAATAAAAAAAATAAATAATACTTGAAAATTGAATTCATAAAAAAATAAAATATTATTATCAGGTTACAGAAATAAAATAAACTGTAAGAATACAAAACTAGTTTCTTAGAAAACTTATAAGAAATAAAATTTTAAAAAGGCATGAAAATGAACGGTGTGACATCCACATTAGTTTGAAAATCACAATGGTGAGACAATCATAATGGTGTGTCAAACCCAACAATGTGTCATACCGAATAATGTGTTGTACCCTACGGTGTGTTCATAGAAAATTAAATATAATCAAAATTAATCATACATAAATCATGTTTGATATAATTCATCCTCTCATAATTCAAAGGATTTATAAAAATATCATCTAACTGATGTTCTATACCAATGTATTCAAGATTTATATCACTCTTTTAAAATTTATCTCTCAAAAAGTGATGCATTACATCAATATTTTTTGTTCTGGGATGTGAAATAGGATTCATAGATTTTTTAATAGCACTTGTATTGTCACAATTTATGGGGAAATGTCACAATTTATTTCCATAGTCTAGTAAAGTGGGTATGATCCACTACATTTGTGTAGAGTATCTACCTACAACTATGAATTTAGCTTTAGCTGAAGATATTGAAACATAATTTGCTTCTTACTACACCAAGAAACTAGATACTTTCCAAAAAAGTGACATGTTCGATATGTACATTTTCTATATAACTTACATCCACAGAAATATGCATCAGAATAGCTAAATAAATATAATGCTTGTCCTCTTACATAAAATAGTCCTTAATTAGTAGTATATTTGAGGTATTTGAAAATTCATTTAACAGTAACCAAGTGTGACTCTTTTGTATTTGCATGAAAGTGAGCACACATACATACACTAAAAATTACATTAATACAACTAGTAGTTAAGTAGATAAGGATTCCAATCATACCTCTATAACTAGTTTGGTCAACTAGTTTCCTAGCTTCACCAAGATCCAATTTACAGGTGGTACTCATAGGAGTATCACTAATCTTAGTTCTATCGATGTTGAAAAATTTTAAAAGATCTTTTTTAAATTTAGTTTAATTTAAAATGATTCTTTATTTATTTTAAAAAATATAAAAACCAAGAAAGAATTTGAGTTCACCCATTAAACTCATTTCAAATTGATTTTGTATCATTGTAGAAAAATAAGTACCAAAATAATTTCTTGTAGATCCAAAAATAATATCATCAACATAGATTTTTACCAAAAGTTTTTTGAAATTCATTTTATAATAATATTAGGATCATCTATACCTTTTGAAAAACATTCTGAAATAAGAAAATTACTGAACCTTTCATACCAATAACTAGGATCCTATTTCAAACCATATAAATATTTTTAATATTTGAAAAATTGATTTGGAAAATGGGGATTTTTAAAACTAGGGGGTTATCAAAAAAAATATCTTTAACTATAAAACCATTCAGGAAATCACTCTAGACATCCATTTGATAAAGCTTGAAATCTATATGAGTTGTATAAGCTAGTCAAATTTTAATAGATTCAAGTCTGGATAATAATGAAAAGGTTTCCTTATAGTCTATTCATTTTTCTTGACTATAACCTTGTGAAACAAGTCTTTCCTTAGTTCTAACTATTATACCTGACTCATCTACCATATTTCTAAACACCCATTTAGTGCCTATAGTTATTGTGTCCTTGGTTCTATCAAAAAGTTCCCATGATTTTTTCCCTTAAAACTGATTTAATTTTTATTGCATTACCATCACCCGAAATTCTTCATTAATAGATTAATCGACATTCATAGGTTCTAGCTGAGATAAGAATGCTTGATGCTCAACCTTATTCCTAAGAGAATCTCTTTTATGTGTACCTATATCTTGGTATCCTAAAAAACATCTAATTGGTGATATTTAAGGGTTCTAATAGCTCTAGAAAAGGTAGGGCTTATGAACATAGGATTTTCTATAAGTTCAGGTTCTAGATTTTTTAGAAATTATTTACAACTGGATGATTTTTTTGCTTCTTAAACAATAGAATCAGATGGTATTGAATTTATGTATAGAGAAGATAAATCAACCTCATGACTTTCTAGGGAGGACTTAGGCTCATGTGGATATATCTCATCAAATTTGAAATGAAAATATTATTTAATATTCTTGTTCCTCTTTTTTAATACTCTATAGGCCTTAATAGAAGTTGAATAACCTAGGAAAATTCCTTCATCACTTTTGTAGTCAAATTTTTCCAAAATATCTTTAGTGTTCAGAATAAATTATTTGTAACTAAAAAATATAAAGTAATTAATCTTAGAATTTCTATTTTTCCATATTTCATAAGGGGGCTTCTTTAATATAGGTATAATTAAAACTTTATTTATGATTTAGTAGGCTATATTCACAGCCTCTGACAAAAAAAACAGACAGGTAGGTCATACTCATTTAGCATGGTCCAAGATATCTCTTAAAGTGTTCTATTACTTCTCTCAACAACACTATTTCGTTGAGGGGTCTTAGGAGAAGAGAAGTTATGAGTATAGCCATTTTGGAACAATAATATTCAAAATCTAAATTTATAACTCACATCCATGGTCACTTATTAGTATCTTAATTATAATTCCACATGAGTTTTATATAGATGTAGCATACTTGGTTAAATAAGAATAAGATTAACATTTTTGAGTTAAAAAGAACACCCAAGTATATCTAGAAATATCATCCAATATTACATAGACATAGTGCTTCCCATGTAAACTAGAAACACTATATAGTCCAAAGAAATCCATATGAACAAACTCAATAGGTTGAGAAGTTGAAACTTCTTTCTTTAATTAAAAATAAACTTTGTTTTTTCCTTTTTTGATAGGGGTTAAAAAATTTATCATTTAAGAACTCTAGTTTAGGTAGATCCTTTAATGACCCTTTCCTAGTAAGATTACTAAGTGAGTGAATATTGCATTGGCCTAGTATCCTATGCCAAAGACTAGATTCCTTGTGAAAGGCACTCATGTAGGAAATATTTTGAGAAATTAAATAATTCAGATCAACAACCTAAAAATTATCCTTCCTTAAAGTAGTAAAAATTAAATCATTATTAGATCATAAAAACTATAGGCATTATTTTCAAACATGAAATTAAAACCCTCATCACATAACTATGAAGTAATAAGTAAGTTATTCTTTAAACCACCAACAAATAATACTTTAGAAATTAAAATTGAATTACTATTACCAATTGTGTTAAGTTTGATGATTTTCCCTTTAGCATTATCACAAAAGGTGACATGACCACCATCAATCCTAATAAGTCTCTTGAACCATGTATAATATCCTATAATATTTCCAGAATAACAACTGTCTGAAAACCATAAAATTTTACTTGAGGTCATTAAACAATTTTTCTACAAAATAGAATTTACACAAGGAATGATTTTGGTACCCAGATCAATTTTTGTATAGAGATATTAGTAATTAATAATTTAGAAACCCACATTTTTTTGAATTTGTTTTGTAAAAATAGGATGAAGAATTTTTGAATTAATGACTTTTTTAGGTCCTCTAGAAAAATATGAAACACTTGAACTTTTAGGTTTTGACTGAGGTAAAAAAGTACTCTTTACTAGTCTCCTTTGTCAAGGTTGGTAACCTATACCTGTAACATATTTAGGTTAAATTTTTTTACTTAAAATCTATGTGATAGTTTATCTAACATTTGTGAATTATTCAAAGTTTTTATTTAATCTCTCATATAAGAGTTTAAGTTCAGTATTTTATTTCAAAAGTTGATCATTATTTTCCTTTTCATCAAACATATCAGATTTAATGTTTATAGATAAATAAGGTTATCTTTTCATAGTTTTATATTTTCCTATTAGTTCTTTGAAAGTATCTTCCAACACACTATAGTATTCAAACATTTCTTCCTGATACATTTCATCATAATTATGTTCATTCTTAGAATTAATAGAAATATGTACAAATGATATAGTAGGTACCTCAATAAATTTTTTCATAAATAACATATTAGCTTTGTCAAATTTTTCTTTAGGATCATAGTCAGAATCACTAGATCTATCCTCAGAAGAACTTCATGTAGATTTAATTTCATTCTATTACCTTATTTATTTTTCACCATATCTCTTTTTATACTTCAACTTTGGATATCCAACCTTTACATGCCCTTTCCTCTAACACTCATAGAAAATAACCTCATTTTAATATTTCTTCGAGCCTTTATTCCATGTTTCCTTGGAATCATATATTCCTTTTATAATTGGTACTTCTAAAAAAATTCTTTTTCCAATAAAATTTCTTAAACCATTCAGCTATATGATCCATCATAAAACCTTTACATTACCTTTCCTCTTACCCTCATAGAAGATAAACTCATTTTAATCTTAATTCAGGCCTTTATTCCATGTTCCCTTGGAATAATATTTTCATTTATTAATGGAATTTCTAAAAAACTTATTTTTCCTATTAAATTTATTAAATTGTTATGAAATATGGGCCATCTTCTCATTAATTACTATCAGGTGGTGACTCAGTATCACTTAATCTGGTATCTTGAACATTCTTCTTTTCCTTTTGTTTAGATGATGTAATCTTAACGAATATAGATTTTCTCTTTAACTCTTCATCATCTTCACACTTAAACTTTAAATATTCTTCAAACATCGTCAGATTACTACTTAGCTCTTTTAATGTTAGCTTGCAGATGTCATCGGACTCTAAAATAGACATAGATGTACCTCTACATATTTTAGGTAAAAATCTCAGTAAGTACATTATCTGGTCCTTGTCTGATACAAGATTCCTAAGTGAGATCACTGTGTTCCAAATATCATTGAACCTAAGCTACATGTTAGAAATAGGTTCATTTGGATTCATCTTAAAGTTATCATACTTAACAGTATATGTGTTAAGACACATCTCCTTAACATTAGTTATTCCCTCATGTGAAATAGATAAAGTATCCCAAATTTTTTATGTTGTTTTTTAGGAAGATATTCTATTAAATTCTATATCTCATAAAGCACGGTAAAGGGAATTCATTACATTACAGTTATTATTATAATTTTTTTAGTATCATCCCAATCCTTTCTATAAGTATCAGGGATAAAATACTTATATACTATAATAGTCCAAACTTCAAAAACCCATACTCTCAATGTGCATTTTTATTTTAACATTCCATTTAGCATAATTGTTACCATGGAAAAAGGAAGTTCTGTTAATAGTAGAATCTTCTTGTCAATTATCTATTTAAAGAACTGAATTTGGAAATAATAGAAATTTAATATCATTAATGATTAAAAAAATCACAACTGAAAAGTTTTTAAAAAACATTGATACTAAAGAGGAAACCTCTAATACCAAATATTGGTCAGAGTGAGTATCTCAAAAGGAGTGAATTGAGTACCCAATAAAAATTTATATTTAAAATGGAACAAAATAGATTCCCCTAATTAATTTTAAAATGGCCCAATTAACGAAAACAAAAAGTCATGATTAATTTCAATCATTCCAAACATTTCTTAAAATATTTATTATGTATTAGAAAAATAATATAAAATATTACTTAATCTATTCAAATAAATTTACTTAATTAAAATCTTACAAAAATACTAATTAATATTAGCTATCAAAGCATTAATTTTTTTAATTTAATTTTTTATGTTTTGATGAATAAATCCAAAATAAAAAAAAATAAACATGCAACTAAAATTTTGAATACAAGAGGTTCAGTTTAAATTTGAGACTCAGTCCTCTCCCATTGGTGATCACCTAAAACCAATAAGTTTTTGTAAATAAAAAGCTTTATCCACAACCTGTATCATGTTTTACAATAGTATAAAACTATCTAGACCACACAAGGGCTCTTCCATTGTTATATATGGGAGTAAAAAATATAATAGGTCACACATGACATCTTATATAGTTATCAAGGGAATAAAAATAATAAAAAGGTATTTGAGAATATATCAGTGTGTCTTCCAATTTTTACCAGGAGATAGTTTATGTTAAAATAAACAGAGTATCACATAGTACTCTTAATATAAAAATAAATAAAAAAATTGAGAAATATAAATGTATAAAGAGATAGATATGCTCAGTTTGTTATGCATTGCAGCTCGGGACTCCTTGAAAGAATTTTGAAAATGAAGCTTGAGTCAGTCACTTGAGACTTCAGTATAAAAGGGTGTCATGGACACATCTATTCTTGACTACAGGATAGAAATATATGTGTATTTAGCTTTTTATTCCTCATTTGGGTAGAGCAGGATGTAGTAGGTAAGTTCTTGAAATCAGTTTCAGCTCTGTATCTGTTTAGTTTGTGAGATCTAACTTCTTCACACATGCACATGAGTGAGTCTACTTATCTTTTTATTAGCAACATGTATGAGCATCCATGTGAGAATCTAGATATTCTGCATCCTTGTACTTAGGCCTGACACATACTTTAATTCATTCTATCCTGCCATTTAGAAATAATTAATAAAATAATCCTTGGCCTTAAATTCAATATACTAGAAGTTAGAGAAATTAATTAAAAAATACAAGTAGAGAAACACTAGTAGTGAGTCCTAGAATGGTGAATCCTAGTTTGGAGGTGCCTCAGGTGGAAAATTTCTTGTTCTAGTGATATGTCAAGTTAGAGGCATGAAATTTTGTACTTAGAAAAAATTCTACGATGGTAGTGACTCATATGACCGTGAGTTGTTATTCTGGTAGTGAATCCTCTGATGTAGGTCTGGATGGTGATGTCTCATACTTTGTTAGAAATCTGTTTTGATGGTATGACATCCTGATGGTGAGTAATTTCAATACGTTTCCAAATTTCCATGCTTAATATGTGTTTTTTTAATGATGAATCATCCTTGGTGGTGTGATATGGTTAGTGGTGAGTCATCCTTGGTGGTGTCTTATACTTTTCAATTTTTATCACCTATCTCATTTTATAAGATTCTTACAGAAAACATGAAACTTATTAATATTATTAGATGCATGATTTAGTGATAATCAAAAGAAGTAGGTAAATAATAATGTATATTATATGTGGAGTCTTGGATATTTAAAAAGATCTGGGTATGATCTCGATTGAGAACTCAATATCACGACTTAGGGGAATACCAAACAATTTTTTGAGAAACACATCTATGAATTCCTTTACAATGGGTACATCATCAAGGGTGATCATTTATTTACTCTTAGTCATTTGAGATAGATATTATTTCTAACATAGTAATAATATCAATTCTTGATATGTTGGTACCAAATAAGATTAATCATCCTCCTTGAACTTTTATAGAATTAGAGGGTGATTCGTGACACGGAGGGTGATTTGATTCTCTTAGAAATTTATGTTGGATATATATAAGTAAATACAATCCATGCATAGAATATCCTCAAATTCCACTAAATGAAGAATCACAAGGTTCACTGGGAAGTTCATCCTCTAAATATTTATAGGGGAGGAGTTATATTTTTGGGATGCAATAATTTTTCCATTTCCCATTTTCATCGATAGCTCTACTTCCATGCTTTGTAGTGGTGTTTGAATAGTTTTACTAAACTTGTGAGATATAAAGGAACACATAAAACTAGAATAAAAAAGTATGTTTTCTATTCTTGAATGAATAACTAGTGTATATGTCACTACTTAATTTTTGGGATGCACCTCAATAGTTGTGATGGCATATATTGTCCCTTTATACCTTGGAGGTTTTTGGAATTGATTATCTCTAAAAAACATTGGATTATAGAATTAGATTGTATAATGACTGTGATACTTGTAATTGAAACACTATACTACTGGATGAGGGTGTAATAGAGATATTCCTTTCTTACATCACATTGGTGGGGTTTTACCATCAAGAATTTATATCTATATTCCTTTCCTTAAAAACCTAATACATTTCCTCACCCCCTTCAAGTAATTTTTAGGGTGGTTCTTCCCAAATTTTTTATAAGTGGGATATTGTCTATCCTTTCCACCATTTTATTTTTCCATCATACCACCAGAAATAAACTTCATTTTCTACTTGTTATCCCCATAAAAACCATGAGATTCAATGATCTCCATTTTGACTTTGAGAGAATAATAAAACTTTTCCTCATGCTATCAAAGTCCTGAATGACTAAGGATTTTTATAGACTTAGCTTCATACCACCAAAGAGGTTGTTAACTTTTATTTTGTGGGTAAAGAAAAATATAGATATGTATTGTGAAAGTATTGAGAGGTTTACCTCAGAAACCCTAATGTATTCATCATCGTTTTTCTCGAGGCTAATAAAATCCCTCATCATTTTTAGTTAGAGTGTGTGGGGAAAAGATTCATCAAAAAAGATTTTTAAAAATTCTTTCCACTCCATCAATTTGATCTCCTCCTTAAGATTCTTATTTTGTACTAACATACACCATTAATTATCTTTTACTTCCACATGATAAATAGCAAGCACAACCTTGTATTTCTCAGATAATTGGAAGATGGAGAAGATCTTAAGAATGGATTTGATCCATTATTCCATGATTGATGGATTATAAGATCGAATGAAATCCAGATGAACTTTTAACATTATGATCTCAATTATAACTTCATCTTTCTTAGATGGATTTTGGAATTACTACTTATTAAGGTTTCTTCTAAAAAGTTGTTTTAGTTGATAAATTATAGTCCCAAATTTTATATTACTACTCCCACCATGTTGGGGATCTTTTTTGAGTAGTCATTGCATTTCCCATCACATTGGTTGTTGAATTTTTTCCTTATATCCCCATCCATTCGAAAAAAATAAACATAAAATTAAGGATGAGTATTTTTACACTTTTAAACACATATAATAGAATCCTTTAATATTAAAGGGATAACTCATAAATGTTATATATTCTTTAACTATTGAATTTATAGGTTTCAAAATAATTTATTCATAATCTATTTTCTATCCTAAAATATTATAGGAATTTATAATTCCATTAATAATGGTTCTTAAGGAGCTTTTTCCTAGGAGTGTGGAACAAGGTGTGTATCAGGGACCATTTTGTGCACCAGGTAATGATTATGTTCAGATTGATGAACTCGTTTTAGGTTATTACACCTATATACATCTGTGATAGAGTGACTTCCACTTGTATTATCTAGAAGGATATGTATTTTCTCAAAAACCAATTAATCTATACTTTAAAAAATAGAGGGATGTTTATTATGTTCATTCATATCATTAACTATTTTTCTTGAGTTCTCTAATCCTAATCCCAAATATAACTAGATTTTTCTTTGATGCCAACCATGAAAACCCATATGTTATTACAATTTATTTCATGATTTATTATATAGTGGTACACATTATACAATCCCAAAAGATTGTGAATCCTAGTGTATTTGGGAATATAATTTCATATAAAATAAACTTGATACGTGGATAAAAAATATTATTTAAAATTTCCTTTACATGATCCTAAAATTCAATTTCTCTTTTAAAATTGTATGGGATAAACTGTGGACATACATAATAAAGGGGTGAGTGTAACATCCAAGGTAATTAATGAAATATGAAAATTTCATATTTATTAATATTTTTAAATTAAATATTAATTTTACTTTAAAGGGGATGCTATGCTCGATGGCCTACCCGATACTCAACAACGAGTTTCTTTGAAATCTTACGTTGCAGAATAATAATGTAATATTATTATCTTAAAAGGTAGTTAACGCCAAGCCATTGTATTCGAGATAATGAACAGAACTAACTAAAATATGATTATACATGTTTGTTAAATGTTTTTACATTTATCCAATAAAAGGTAGAGGCTTAAAATATGAATAAATCTAATTTTAAGCATAATTTACGTTAAAAGGTTGATTTACCGCCTTTTAATGGTGAACCCTCTTTAAATCAAGTTTTGATCACTTTTATATGTTCTATTTTACAAAATAAAATTCTTCTTTATAATAGGGACATAAAAATTCTCTTTGGGTAAAATTTTGGTATTTTTCTGATAAAATTCATTTTTTGATGAATAGTAAAAAACACTGTATTTTAATTCAAAACTGAATTTTAATATAATTTATTTATATGGGTATATTATCTTTTTAATTGTTTTTAAAGTGTAATTAGATTATATTTTTACCATTTAATCTAATTTTGGTCTTTGGAATTAATTTTACTTTGAAATTGGACATAAATAAATGTCAAACTTTTGATAGTTAATATGTCTTAAAAACACGACTTTTGTTTTAACAATGGGAATTAATTTTAAATTAATTAATCCAACTTCTATGTTTTGAATTTGAAAAAATAGACATCATTTTTGAATTCATAATATCAAATATATCTTAGGCTAAATTTTTGGTATTTTTCAGAAAAATTTCAATTTTTGATGAATAGTGAAAATACTAAGTAGTAGTTAAATGACCGACTTTTTCATTTAAATGAAAATTTTACCACTTCTGTAAATTGAATTTCAAAAGTCCAACATACATGGTTGTTATTATTAAGTAAAATTTGGTTCAATAAAATGAAAATATTTTTTTTGTGAATAGTAACTTTTGACTTTTATTTACCGCAGTTAACGGTAAATAGGGTAATTAATGGTAAAAAGAATATTATAATAATGTAAAATTACATTAACACTTGTCCTAACATTATTTTATGAGTCATGGATGACCATGGTCATCCTTGGGTCTATTTTGGGACCCCATGGAGCCACTTGGGAGTGATAATGACACTTTAGATTAATTAATTTAAAGTAAAGACAAAAATGACATATACAAATATCTTTTAGTAAATTAATTTTTACATAGGGTTATATAAGTTATATTTTCAACTATAAATATTTATTGGAAACCTAAAAAGATTTCCCACATAATGATATTTTTTTTATAATTTTTAAACATCATATAAATTAAATCATGTATGACACAATAATGATGCAGTGTTTACCTCATTAATAAATGATGTAAATAAATAAGATTATAAAGATTAAAATAATTTCCAAAACCTATACAATTCTTATTGGATGATTTTATTTAGACCATTAGTCATCGTATCTTTGAATTTAATTAGTTTTTGACCTTTAAAAACAGAAAATAATTATATAATAAAATAATATTTTCACACTTTCCTGTAGAGCCCCTCCTCCCCCTTATAAATATCCATCACTTCTAACCCATTCCTCACACCTCTAAAGCACCTTGGATCATCCAACCTCTTCCCAATTAAGCTCCCTACATCCCTCTACTCCTCCTATAAGACTTACCTTAGGCATAAGTCACTTCAAGAAGTCTTTTTGGGTAAACCCAAAGGGAGTTACCTGAATTAAAGGTTACATTTTCTATTAAATTCTTTTGTTTTATTTTGTTTTATTTTACTTCTCCAAGCCCCTAAACTATTTTTATTCATTTATTTTTTTTACCAAAAACAGTATCCTCAATATACTAGGTTGTTTTTATGAGAAGGATTTGAACTACACTTACACACACCACCGTCTAATGGGTAAAGAACATACTGTTTTTTGTGGTCGGCGAACTACTGCCTCACAAAACGATGATTGTTCAAATATCTCCAACTACTTCTCATGGTCACCATTATGATTGAACTATATTTATATATGATATATATTATATTTATATTGTTTATATGTTTCTGTATTTTTTATTAATAGAACACCTTTATGGTTTCCATAGTGGGTAAATACGATAATCTCATTTGAGAAAGTGCGGACTACTGCCCCCTCAAAGTGATATGACTCATTCTTGCCTTATGTGGAATGTATAAAGGGTAGAGTTAATTAAATTATATGTTAATTATATTGGAATTATAATATACTTATGTATCATTAATTTTTCATTCCATTACAATATGAAATAGAAATGGTAGTAGCGTTCATGCATATGTATGACTTACCATCTTTATGAACGACACATTTCATTTATTATATCCAAATGTTATGTACTATTATAAATACATGTATGTAGTGGATATATATGATATATATCATATCAAAATCATTAATATCATTATGGATATAGTTAACTTTTGACCACATGAACAACTAGTAATTATATGAAGTCTATTTTTTACTGAAGTACCAAATATTGAAAAAACGACCATTATTAACTTAAATGATTACATAATGTTTATAAAATGATAATAATTGTTATAAAAGGAATAATAAAATTTAAAAAGTTTCTTAAGCAAGTAGAAATTAACTTTAGTTTATTATTCAGGAGATTAAAGAATGAACGGGTCAAGTCAGACACGAGGTAAGGGACTTCAACTCAATCTTCTTTTATTGAGGCATATTTTGTTTTAATACACAAATTTATTTTATATTCTGTATAAACACATTTTACATTCCATTTAATTCATTGGGAATATTTTTCTATGAATTATCTTACTAAACGAAAAAAAGTAATGTTTCTTTTAACATAAGCGGTGACAATGACCTTTCCGCCATTGGAAGTATTATTTTATCTTTGGCTTCCTTAACAAGACATAATGTTTTTAAAAGGATAATAAATACCATATACTATTTTATCTATTTTGGTATTTAAAGTGGTTTTGATAATGGATTTTTTATGTCAATATATTTAAGTGATATATTGTGACTGAAATGTGGAAATGTTTTCTTTCCTTTTTATTTTTTGTATGTGTTATGATTTTATAATGGTACATGGAAATTTGATTGGTGGTTACATGATAAACCAAATGATGGTTGGTGTCATGATAAACTAGGATGGGTGGTTACATTATAACCTCCAATTCATTGGGTATGGAAGTCGGCCTTATGGCTATTCCATTTAGTAATATGTGTGGAAGTTGACTGTATGGTTATTGCATTTAAGTATATTTATGTCCCAAGTTACCTTTATATGTTATGTGTTATTTATATGGGTTTTATGGTAATATTTTGGTTACAAAAGGGTATGCAATGATCTTTTATTCATTGAAGAGTATTTAATACTTTATAAAGGTGAAAATTATCACTTATGATAAAGTATTCATGGTTTAATTGTTGTTTTGAAAAACTAACAGTTTTCCTTCATTGTGTATCCCTTACTGAGCTTTTTATGCTCATCCCAAGTTTTTGAAATGTTTTTCACAAGACATAAAGTGGAATAGGGTCAAGTATAGGATCAAGGAAATGTCATGATGTCTAAAACATGGAACTATACATGACTATTTTTTTCAAGAATTTTTATTTTGTGAAAAAAATGGAAACTGGGTAGATGTGTATAAATGTAATATTCAAGTTGGTATGTATATTCTATGACCTAATTATCTAATGATCTAAACCTGGAAACATAATCAATGTGAATTATTAACTTAATTCAAGTATATGCAATGTCTAAGGTCAGGTCCTTATAGTTGGTATCAGAGGTCGGTTTAGATAAGTTTAGGAGTTAGGGTATTTTTAAATTAATATCCATAAAGTAATTTATGTTAATTTTGAAATTATATAGCATTTACAGATTACCATGTTGCTTCGCCTGAGATATTTCTGTGTTCAAAATGGTTTTCCGTAGAGGAAATAGGGAAACAATGATGGGATGACATCAGGAGGAAGACAACCTTCCAAATCAGCAACCTGAGATGGTCAGAATTGGAACCGAACAGTTTTTTTGCAATGATGGAACAATTGACTCAGGCTATAAATGGTGGTGGTATCCATGAATGAGATCAGCCAGGTCTACCACATAAGTACATGTCAGTAGTGGAGCATTTCATGAGGCAACATCCCCCATCATTTAGAGAATCATCTGACCCTGTGCTAGCAGAAGGGTGGATTAAAGCACTGAAGAATATTTTTGATGTCATGGGGTGTTCAGAACATCAAAAGGTTAGTCTCACTATTTATCGTTTTGAAGGTGAAGTTGATCTGTGGTGGTCGATGGTGAAAAATATTAGGGATAGTGAGAAGATTGATTCTCTTGTTTGGGATAAATTAAAAGGTATATTTCTTGAGAAATATTTTCCTATGGTTGTTCGACTTAGGATGGAAAAAAAATTCTAAGAATTGAGGCAGAAGGATGACTCAGTGGCTGCTTATGAAAGAAAAGTTGACTCAACTGGAAAGGTATGCTCCAAATTTCATCTGAGATCTTGATAGTAATATAAATCAATTTTACCCAGGACTGAAGCCACGATATCGAAGAGCATTAGCCACTCGTGAGTTTAAAAGCTATGAAAAACTTGTTCGATGTGTGGAGAAGGTGGAAATGGAGTTTTTAGATGATCAGGTGTTCTTTGAAAAACAACAGAATAAGATGTCCTGTTGGCAGGCAAACTGAAAGAATTAATCAATGAATCCTGGAGGTAAGAAAACTAAATATCCATCTTCTGAGAATTGTGTTAAAAAGAATCATGGAGAATATTTATCAAAGTCTTTAAAGTTCTTCTAATGTGGTAAGTTTGTTCATATTCTCGTAACTGTAAGGAAGATGATCAACCAGAAAATGAAAAGCTAGTAGTAAGATGTTTTAAGTGCAATGAAATGGGTCATTATGCAAATGAGTTTCTGGAAAAGAACACAACCGAGGGAAAGAAAACAAAATACAAGAAGAAAGGGGTGGTGAAATACTTTTCAACTACTTCAGTAGATGTTGGGCCATCAAATTAAGTAGTATCAGGTACACTTTTTATTTGTTCAGATTATTCCAAAGTGTTATCCAATTCAGGGTCTAAAAATTGTTTCATTTCTAAGATGTTTTCTAGTAAATTGGGATTTCCATCTCAAGATATGAATCCTAAACTTATGTTAAAAATACACAGAGGAAATGTTGAGACAAAAATAAATTATAATAACCTTAATGTCCTTGTGTGTGGAAAGAATCTACCTGCAAACCTTATTGTTTTGCCTCTAGTAGAGTTTGATGTTATTTTGGGAATGGATTGGATGTCTGTTTATAATGCTAAGATTGAATATAGATCTAAATAGGTTTCTTTTGAGAAATATTTTCAGTTTGTGTACAATAATGAACCCTTAATTTTGATAACATATCTGGAAGCTGAGAAGCTAGTAAAATATGGAAATGAATGTTACCTTGCACATATTGTTGAACACAAATGAACTGTTTAGATTAATGATGTGCCAGTGGTAAATGAGTATCTTGATGTTTTTCCTGATGAGTTTCCTGGTATTATACTTGACCAGGAAGTTGAATTTACTGTTGAATCAGTTCCTGATGCTAATCCAATTACAAAACCCTCTTATTGAATGGATCAAATTGAACTTTTAGAGTTAAAGAAGCAATTACAGAAGTTATTAGATAAAAGTTTCATTTGACCTATCACATCACCATGGGGTGCTCTTATCTTATTTTTTAAAAACAAAGATGGTTTAATGAGACTTTTCATTGATTATAGAGCATTGAATAACATCACTGTTATGAAGAAGTATCCTTTGCCTCAGATCGATGATTTGTTTGATCAGCTCCAGGGAGCTCAGTATTTTTCAAAGATTGAATTGAGGTCGGGGTACCATCAGTTGAAAGTAAAGGAAGAAGACATTCCAAAGACCTCATTTCGTACTAGATATGTCCATCATGAACTTTTATTTATGACTTTTGGGTTAACCAATGCACCTACTGTATTCATGGATCTTATTAATAGAATATTCTGTGAGTTCTTGGTTAAGTTTGTGGTTGTGTTTATTGATGATATTTTGTTTTATTATAAAAGTAAAGTGGAACATGAAAGTCATTTAAGGGTTGTCTTAAAGACCTTAAATGAAAAGTAACTATTTGGGAAATTTATCAAGTGTGAGTTTTGGTTACAACAAATTTCTTTCCTTGGTCACATTGTTTCAAAAAATGGCATAACTATTGATCCATTTAAAACAAAGTAGTTGACGGGTGGACAAGACCCACAAATATAAATGAGATCAGTAGTTTTCTTGGTTTTACAGATTATTACTGGAGGTTTTTTTGAGAATTTTCCACAGTTAACTAGTCCAATGACAATGTTAACTCAAAAATGTGTTAAGTTCATTTGGACAAAAGAATGTGATGATTGTTTTTAGGAATTGAAAATCAGATTTGTAAATGATCCTATTTTGGAATTACTTTCCAGAAATAGTGAGTTTATTATCTATAATGATGCTTCATTGAAAGGACTTGGTTGTGTCCTTATGAAGAATGACCAGGTAATTTCTTATGTTTCATGTCATTTGAAACCTCATGAGTTAAATTACCCTACACATGATTTGGAATTAGCTACTATTGTTTTTTATTTAGAAATTTGGAGTCATCATTTGTATGGAGTAAAATGTGAAATATATACTAACCACAAAATTTTAATGTATATATTCATTCAAAAAGAATTGAACATGATACAGAGGATATGGATGGAATTAATCAAGGATTATGATTGTACAACCCTTTACCATCCAGGAAAATCAAATAAGTTGGTTGTTGCTTTGAGTCGAAAAAGTAATGATTCATGAACCATGATAAGTTTGTAATGAGATCCATTGGTTTTTTATTTGATTAGCTTTGGAATAGAAGTTTTTGGTGTAGGAAATTCCTCTATTTTGTTTCAGGTGTCAGTGAGATCATCTCAATCAGAAAGAATTAAGAAATCATAGAAGGGAGATAGTGAGTTGTAGAAAATGGTAGAGTTGGTTCATAAGGGTAAGTTGCCTGATTTTAGCTTTGATAGTGATTGTGTTTTGAGATTTGTAAAGAGATAATGCGTGCCTTGTGATTCACATTTGAAGAATGAGTTGTTATGTGAAGCTCATAGTTGCCTGTTTTCAGTTCATCCTGGTAGTACTATGATGTACAGAGATCTTCAAGAGGATTACTGGTGGGATGGAATGAAAAGATATATTGTTGATTTTACTGTGAAGTGTTTGATTTATCAGTAGGTTAAACCAGAGAAGAAATTACCAAAAGGTATACTTCAGTATTTACCAGTACCAGAGTAGAAATGGGAAGATATATCTATAAACTTATTTGTGGGATTACCAAAGACATTTCGAGGTAATAATGCAATCTGGGTTATTATTGATCGATTGACTAAATCTACTCATTTCCTTTATATTCGCGGTACATTGTCTCCAGATCAAATTTCTCGGTTTTATGTTAAAGAGATAGTCAGGTTACAAGGAGTTCCCATCTCTATTGTATCTGATCGTGATCCCAGGTTTACTTCTATCTTTTGGAAATGCCTTCAGAAGTCACTGGGTACTTAATTAAATTTTAGTACACCTTTTCACCCATAATCAGATGGTCTGTCATAAAAAACAATCAAGACCTTGAAGGATATGTTATGTGCTTACTAGATGGATTACCAAGGAGGTTGGGACAAAAAAATTTCTTTGGTTAAAATTTCATATAATAATAGTTTTCATTCCAATAAACAGATGGATCCATTCGAGGCATTATATGGGAAGCAGTGTCGAAGGATGAAGTTGGTAAAAGGAAGCTGATGGGACTAGATTTGGTAGAAGAGATCTTAGAAAAATTTTAGTTGATTCAGAAGAACATGAGAACAACTTAGAGCAGGCAGAAAAGTTATGCAGATAACTGGAGGAAGAATCTTTCTTTTGAGGTAGGTGACCATGTCTTTATCAAAGTTTTACATGGAAAAGTGTGATGAATTTTGGTAATAAGGGAAAGTTGAGTTCGAGGTTCATTGGACCTTATGAAATCTTAGATATATTTAGATTAGTTGCATAAAAAGTGGATTTAACTCCATGTTTTTCCATGTACACAATGGTTATCCTGCTTCAATGCTGAGGAAGTATATTCCAGGTCCATCTCATGTTTTGAGCCCAGGGGCAGTTCAGTTGGAAGAAAATCTCTCTTTTGGGGAACATCTAGTCTAGATTCTTGACTGAAGAGAGAAAGTGTTGTGGAATAAGGTAATTCACTAGGTAAAGGTTTTCTAAAATAACCTTATGGTTGAAGAGGAAATGTGGGAATCTGAAAATGCAATGAGGGATAAATACCCCCATTTATTTGATAAGTGAATAAAATTACGAGGATGTAATTTCAAAAAGGGGGAAAGGATATAACATCCCAAGTAAATAAAGAAATATAACATTTTCATATTTATTAATATTTGTGAATTAAATATTAATTTTACTTTAAAGGGGATACTATGTTTGATGGCATACCCGATACGCTACAATGGGTTTCTTTAAAATATTATATTGCACAATAATAATATAACATTATTATTTTAAATGTTAGTTAATTCCAAGACATTGTATTGGCCAGAATGAATAGAACTAACTACAATATGATTATACATGTTTGTTAAATGTTTTTACATTTATCCAATAAAATTTAGAGGCTTAAAATGTGATTGAATCTAATTTTAATCATAATTTACGTTAAAAGGTTGATTTTCTGCCTTTTTAATAGTGAACCCTATTTAAATCAAGTTTTTTTTCACTTTTATATGTTCTATTTGAAAAAATAAAATTCTTTTTTAGAATTAGGACATCAAAATCCACTTTGGGTAAAATTTTGATGTATTTTTTATAAAATTTATTTTTTGATGAATAATAAAATATACTGTATTTTAATTCAGAACCGCCTTTTAATATAATTTATTTATATGGGTAGATTATCTTTTAAATTGGTTCTAAAGTGTAATTATATTATATTTTTACCAATTAATACAATTTTTGTCATTTTTATTAATTTCACTTTGAAATTGGACATAAACAAATGTCAATCTTTTGATAGTTAATATTTCTTTAAAACATGCCTTTTGTTTTGAGAACATGAATTAATTTTAAATTAATTAATCCAACTTCTATGGTCTGAATTGGGTAAAATAGAAATAATTTTTGAATTTGGAATATCAAACATTTCTTAGACTAAATTTTTGGTATTTTTCTGAAAACCATCAATTTTTATTATTTTTCTGAAAAACTTCAATTTTTGATGAATAATAAAAACACTAAGTAGTAGTTAAAAAGATGACTTTTTCATTTAAATGAAAATTTACCACTTATGTGAATTAAATTTCAAAAATTCGACATACATGGGTTTTATAAGTAAGTAAAATGTGGTTCAATAAGATGAAAATATTTTTTTGGTGAATAGTAAATTTTGACTTATTTACCACTGTTAAAGGTAAATAGGGTAATTCAAGGTAAAAAGAATATTATAATAAAAAAAATTACCTTAACACTTGTACTAACCTTATTGGATGATTCATGGCCGACCATGGGCATCCTTGGGTCGATTTTGGGACCCCATGAAGCCACTTGGGAGTGATAATGACACTTTAGATTAATTAATTTAAATTAAAGACAAAATGACATAAACAAATATCTTTTAGTAAATTAATTTTTACATATGGTTATATAAGTTATCATTTCGACTATAAATAATCATTAGAAAGAAAAAATATTTCCTACATCATGGTATTTTTTTTATAATTTTCAGACATCAAATAAATTAAATTATGTATGACACAATAATGATGCAGTGTTTACCTCATTAATAAATGATTTTAAAACAAATAAGATTATAAAGATTAGAATAATATCCAAAAACTGTCCAATTTTAAATGGATGATTTTATTTAGACCACGAGTCATCTTATCTTCAACTTTAATTAGTTTTAGACCACTAGAAACCGAAAATCATTATATAATAAAATAATATTTTCACACTTTCCTAAAGAGCACCTCCTCCCCTTATAAAAATCCCTCACCTCTAACCCATTCCTCACACCTCTGAAGCCCCTTGGCTCGTCCAAACTCTGCCCAATTAATATCCCTACATCCCTATCTTACTCTTAGAAGTCATACCATATGTATAAGTCACTTTAAGAAGTCCTTTTGGTTAAAACCAAAGGGAGTTACCCGAATTAAGGGTAACGATTTCACTTAAATTCTTTTGTTTTATTTTGTTTTATTTTACTTCTCCAACCCACTAAAATCTGTTTTTTACTTTTTTTATAACAAAAAAAGTATCCTAAATATACTTGGTTGTTGTTATGAGAAGTATTAGAACTACACTTACACACACCGAGGTCTAATGGGTAAAGAACATATTGTTTCTGTGGATGGTGAACTACTGCCTCATGAAACAATGATTGTTCAAATATCTCCAACCTCCTCTCATGGTGGCCATTATGATGGAACTATATTTATATATGATATATATTACATTTATATTGTTTCTATTCTTTTGTATTTTTCATTTATAGAATACCATTATGGTTTCCATAGTGGGTAAATACGATAATCTCATTTGAGGAAGTGTAGATTACCACCCCCTCAAAGTGATATGAATCGTTCATGGCTTATATGGAATGTATAAAGGGTAGAGTTAATGAAATTATATATGATATTATAATGGAATTATAATATAATTATTTATCATAAAGTTTTCATTACATTAAATACGAAATAGAAATGGAAGTAGCGTTCATGCGTACGTACGACTTACCATCTCCATGAACGGTGCATTTCGTTTCATATATCCAAATGTTATGTACTATTATAAATACATGTATGTAATGGATATATATGATATATATGATATCTAAATAATGAATATCATTATGGATATAAGGAACTTTTGACCACATGAGCAACTTGTAATTATAATAAGTCCATTTTTGAATCAAGTATCAAATATCAACAAAATGACCATTATTAACTTAAATGATTAGATAATGTTTATAACATGGTAATAATTGATATAAAAAGAATAATAAACATGAAAAAAGTTCTTAAGAAATTAGAAATTAACTTTAGTTTATTATTCATGAGATTAAAGAATGAACAGGTCAAGTTAGACATGAGGTAAGGGACTTCATCTCAATCTCCTTTCATTGAGGCATATTTTGTTTTCATACATGACTTTATTTTAAATGATGTATAAACATATTTTACTTTTCATTTCATTCAAGGGGAATATTTTTCTACAAATCTTTTTACTAAAAAACAAAAAGGAATGTTTTTTAAATGTAAGCGGTGACAACAACCTTTCCGACGCTGCGAGTATTATTTTCTCTATGGCTTCCTTAACAAGTCGTAATGTTTTTAAAAGGAAAATAAATTCCATATACTCTTTTATGTATTTTGGTATTGAAAATGGTTTTGATAATGGATTTTTATGTCAATATATTTAAGTGATATATTGTGATTGAAATGTGGAAATGTTTTCTTTACTTTATATTTGTTGTATGTGTTATGATTTTATAATGGTACTTAGACATTTGATGGGTGGTTACATGATAAACCAAATTATGGGTGGTGTCCTGATAAACCAGGATGGATGGTTATTTTATAACCTCTAATGCATTGGCTATTGAAGTTGGTCGTATGGATATTCCATTTTGTAATATGTGTGGCAGTCGACAGTATGGTTATTCCATTTATGTATGTTTATGTCCCTAGTTTCCTTTATATGTTATGTGTTCTTTATATGGGTTTTATGGAAATATTTTGGTTACAAAAGGGTAAGAAATGATCTTTTATTTAGTGAAGAGTATTTATTCTTTCATAAAGGTGAAAAGTATTACATATGACAAAGTATTAATGGTTTAATTTTTGTTTTAAAAAACTAATAGTTTTCTTTAATTGTGTATCCCTTAATGAGTTTTTTATCCTCATAATAAGTTTTTGAAATGTTTTTCATAGGACATAAAGTGGAATAGGGTCAAGGATGAGATCATGGAAAATTCATGATGTCTAAAACAAGGAACTAGACATGACTCTTTTTTTCAAGAATTTTTTTTTTGAAAAAATTTAATACTGGGTAGATGTGTCTACATGTAATATTCAAGTTGTTATATATATGTTATGACATAATTCTCTAAATCTCTAAACTAGAAAAGATCCTCTATGTTAATTATTAACTTAATTCAAGAATATGCAATGTTTAAGGCTGAGTCCTTATTGTGAGCTTTAAATCTCAATAATTGAATACATAAAGTATAACATAAGCTAAATAAGAACCTATGATCCAAGAGTTGTATCAAGGTAACATAAGAGTGGTGAGAATCATAATATTGAACGGTAGGGAATGATATAATATGATAAAATAATGGAAACATGGGTATGTGATTACAATATTAAACACGATATCATAAAAATAGGTTAAGGATATCTAGAAAGATGTCATAACATGGTGTAAAATGTCCCATAATGAATTAGGTTTACTCCCAAATCCCATACATGATGTATCATTGGACTATAACTTTACCCAATGCATTGGAGTGCTATCTGGGGACACCAATAATTTTCATATCATGTACATGCATAATTATGACACATGAATCATACAAAATAAATATGAAATTATTAAATTATAATCCCATGATCAAGTAGTTTGGGTTATATACATGGAATTCCTAAATAAATGAAGTGTTGTTATATATAGGTGAACAATCTTGAGTTGAAATAAGGATGGGTATTCACATAAAAAATGTTTGGTATGGAAAAATCATAGGATAATTCTAGAAACATAATGGGGGTATGTAAATGTTAATGGGAGGGATTAATGAGATTGAAATGGGTCTCTCATCAGTTTGAAATTATAATTTTTATATGTTAGACGTGTGAAAGAGTATCCCAGCAAGAAAAATTTAAAAATATACACAATATAAAGGAGGTTCTTGAATAAAGAGGAGAATGAGAGGATCCCTTACCTTGAGATGGTGTTTCCAAAATATTGGTAGAAGCTTAATAAGAGCTTTGAGACACCTTAGGAGGGATTTAGAGAGAGAATGGTAGAATAATTTCAATCTAAAATAGTTTTTATCTATGATAAATGGGAGGTTGGGTGGGTTTATATAGAAAAATGGGGGATAATTATTTATTAATTTCCAAACTCTGGTTTTGGAATCTAAATGATAAATTAATAAAAATCACAAAACATACCTTGGTTTTTCCCATGGTTTCTAGAAAATTGGTATGATTTTAATTATTTTACATTTTTAAAAAAATATCATTAAAATAATATCCTTGGTGATGTGGAAGCGATTCATGCTTACAAATAATTTATTTTAAGAAATTAAAATATAATATTGGTTTTGGAGGATTCATCAAGGGCTTATAAAATTAATAAAATAACTTTAAAAACACAATATTTTAGTGTGGAAATATATATTTGGTATTGGATACCATTTAGGTAATATATTACATCACTTTTGGGTCATTATGATGTCATAAAACACATTGAATATTTATACTATATTTAATTTTGACCCAAAAATTAGAATATCTCTAAAAATTTGAAAAAAATAACAAATCGATAATTTAAATGTTCTGATTTAAAAATAATATCTATTTTATAGAACATATTATCCAATTATGGGAATTTAATCTTAAAATCCCCTGTATTTATTACAAAATACTTGTTTTTTTCGTAATAATAGTTTATTGGCCCTTGTAAATTTTTTTCACCTCATAAAATTATACTATAATTTATATTTAATAAAATTTATTTAATAATAATATTTTATTAAAAAATAGTTTATTTAAAAAATTATTGAATTCATTAAAATATTTTCTCGATTGAAAATATAAATTTCCAAAAAATATAAATTGTGTTTCATCATATCAAATTATAATTATCAACAAACTCATTATCTAATTATTTAAAAATAAATACTAAAAAGGATAAATATTATAATTGTTTTATTAAATTAAAATATAAAAATTTACACCATTAGGGTCTAGATACATATCCCTTTATTACAAATGAAAATTCCCTAAAGATATGGTGTGTGATAGTGAGATTTCCTTAGGGGTAGTTCGGTGTACATGGTTTGGGTTGTGACCAAAATGATCTTGAACTTCTCCAATAAATGGTTTTGTTCATACTTTTTTTTTGAATCTCATATTGTGCTTTATTAGGGGTTAATTACAATGATTCAATATCCATCATAGTATATGATAAATGAAATTCATAGGGTGTGATTGTACTGGTTGTGGCCATCACTTCTTTGGTCTATGTCAATTGGACTTCATTATAAAACTTAATATATACTACTAATATGATCAATGCTCAATGAATATATTATTAATTTTTTATGATTCTTAATGTAATTTTAAACCTAACATGATATAAAATTACAATATAATCAAATTAGTGCATGTGTTTACTATAACTTCATTACATAATAATGAATCTATTAATTCAAAAAACGGAATTTCATTTATAAATTTTTGGGTCATTATAATGTCACTAATGAAAATGAGGCTACCATAATGTGGGAGAGATTTAGTACAATGGTACATAATGATACATTTACTTTCACTCCATTTACTAGTTGGAATATTTTTTTTATATGGTATATTTGATTATTATTTGTCTCTTCTATATTATTTATACTTTATTTATTACATGATAGCTTCAATTTTATGTTTTCCATTAATTAGAATATTATCTCACCCTTTATTGTGTTTTCCTTTCCCTAGGATCCCAAGAATGGGTCTATGAATTATTTTTATGATTTACAAGTATAAATAATAAACTCACTACTAAAATATTAATGTTTCATTTCATGTTTTCAAATGTAATGTGAGAATCATGTTTGTATCTAGTCTCCCAATACTAAAAAAGTATTCATTAATTTGGTATGTGATCCCTTATATTTCATACCACAATCTAAAATAACCACTAGATTTGCATTACTATAGTTAGGGTGTTACAATTAATAATTAAATTATAATTTTTTGGGATTAAAATAATTGAAATATAAGTGAAATATTTGAAATTATTAACTCTATCAGTATGATTATTATAAAAAGGAATACATTCAATTACATAAAAAGATTATGTTAACTATAAATGAATTCCCAAAATATAAAAATTATTATAGACATTGTGTTAATGGGAATAAATATTATCTAATTTTTGAATAAAGGACTTCATGTTATTAATTAAATCTTTAGATAAAAATAGTGTGCATGGGTTATTAAAGGCTTTCATCGATGGATCATTCTTACCAAAGATTAAAAAATATAATAACAAATCATAGGAATTTTATGTCTCTAAATACATTTTTATTTTATTAGTATTTTGAGACATTATGAAATATTGATGACATATTGGTATTGGCATAAAGAATTAGAAATTATAGAAATATATGGTTAAAATGATTAATATTTTTTGATATTACACATTGAAGATATAATGAGGTAAAATGTGACATTGATGTGATGCCTGTGTATAATTTATTTATGATAGTTTTATAGGAACATTTTTAGTTATAAAAGGAAATAATAATAATTTTTTTATACAATATTGGACTTATTATCAATGGGAATAGATGTGAAGTTAGCTCCCACTCTTAAAGAAAATTGAACATACTTGAATTAATCCTTTTAGAAATTATCTATGTTGTAGAAAATTATTTATTTTCACTACCTCCATGAAATAAAGGTGACTCATGGTTCTATTAAAATGTAAAAAATTTTGTGTCATTAAAATATTTAAAATTAATTCTCATGATATCTCATGACTTTCATGTAATGGTGAAAAAAATCCTACCAATTTTATTATATGAAATTCTAACCATCGATGCCATATTGAATATCATCAATGTGTTTCTTTTTCAATTCAATTTTTAATAATGTGATGGGTAATGATCCATTGAAAAATGTAGAGAATGGTATAGTTGATATACATTTTCAATTATAAATTTATAACCCACCATCTTTTTATATATCATGGTATATTTAATGGTTCATTTGGTGTGAGAAATAATCATTATGGCGCCATATAATTAAATTGTATGTATAATTTTTAAAATTATATTAAGATATTAAAGGGGTATGTTAAGAATACATATAAACAAGAAGCTTCCATTATAGAGAAGTATATTTCTGATGTGGTGGAAGATTTTGGTACAAACTACTTGTTTGTAGTGGACCATGTCAATTTTCCTATATCTCATTATGAATGAGTCAGTTTTGTGGGAAATGGGATACATGGCTTGAAAAATAATGTTTCTAACATGTGATAAATCAATACAATAATATTTATATATCTTGAATAACATTGAATATGCTCAATCATATATAACATATGTATTAATGCATTAAAATAACGTTAACTAAAGACGGAAGATATGTGGCTATTGAATGAGCATAAATTTTTTTTCCATGATCCCAGGAGACCATACATGGTTAATTTGATGTATTATACAAATTGATATGGTTAATGAAATTACTAAGTTTAAACATGATAAAATAGTCTGGGTCAGACCATAATGGCTATACAATTTATAGTAAAAACTAAAAAAATAGAATTTCAGTTAAAAATGTAAATGTATTAGTGTTTTCTAATGAAATTAATTTCTCAAGTAAAAAAGATAGAAACCCAATCCACACTTCAAGTCTATATTACAAATTTATAAATGATATATGTAATATTAATTACAATAAATTTTCAGTTATTATATTCATTATAAATAAGTATTCATGAATAGTAGTGTTAAAAAGGATTCATTTAGAATGATACATCTAGATCTATATAAACAGGGATATATATATGACCCTTTTATTATTGAAAAACATGAAAGATAAATTTTTAATGTTTTTGATCCATAAAATATTTATTGGTCTATCATTATTCAATGGAAAAACATTATTCATGTGATGAGAAATTTGATGACGATGTTGATATATTCGAGATCCCTACTTCCATGAAAAGATTATTATAGGATATTGATGACCATAACATATACATGATGCATGCCGTATAGAATTATAGTGAATAAATAATATGTGAAAATAATCCTTTAGTAATAACATAATATTATGGATAATATATATATATATATATATCCCTTTTCAGTTTTCAAATTTTAAAAAAAACGAGATATATTATTTATAATTGCATTTTTTATTAAGTTAAAATATTTTTACAATTATGATTGATTTTTTTGTCTATTACTCAAAATTTAATTACACATAAATATTAATTTTATGATATTTTTATAAATTTAAATATTAGATAATTTTTTTCTTATGGATATCTTGTAATATAATGTTTTTCATTTTTTAGCTTTTTATATAACTATTTTAATAAATATGATAAAAATTGTGTTTAGTTTTGTTTTATTTGTGACATTTTCCAACATTTATTTAATTTTATATCTGAGTAATTGAATTTTGTATCATATTTTAATATTATTTCATTTGTTTTATTTTTAAAAATATGTCAGATCGAACAATTAATTTATCTCGATCATCAAGGTAAGACCCTCCACATACTTCTACTAAGGTGCCTCATCATTTATTTACTGAGGATCCTCCTACTTCTATAGGTAAGGATTATAGGGTTGGTAAAATTGGTAGAACATGTTAACATAAATTACCACTTTCTTATAGAATGGAGAATAAGTCACCTATTGAGATTAATGGTAATTGTAATCATACAGGTCCAAATTTAAATAAATTTATAAGTTTTTGGATAATGTAAGTTTGATAAAAAAAAATTAGTTTTTTTATTGGAGAATTTTTGACTTGATGAAACTAGTGTTAAATAATTTCCCAAAATTTTCATATTCAAGATGCATTGTTTTTTATGAATCACAACACACTATTTATTTATTTACATGTACTTTTTTAGTTGTGTTATTTTTTTCATACAGTCCTAACTTCTAATTCGATTTTCTAGGGATTTGACTAATCCATCTAATTTCTAGGGAATCATGAATTTATGTTGGATTACTTCTATCAGAAGATGTATATGATTCCAATATAGTTATAACCAAACCAAAATGTTATAAATATCAATGTTAAACTAATTTTTAAATTGAATCCTTTAATTCAATGAAAAAAAGATATTACAAGTTACTATATTGAAAAGACAAGTTACAAATCATATTGAAGCCTACATCATCCAATTTCCTTAGGAAATTTTGATGTAATTTTACATTAAATTATCACTTACATAGTCAATTTTGAGGTTTTTCAATGTAAATATCTATGTTTTATTGTAATATACTTCCAATATTTGTGATCAGTGGGATTTAAGGTGTGGAATATGTTGCTTCAAATTGTTGAGATCAAATAGACTTTAGGGCTAGGAGTCTTCTACCTTTGAATATAGATGTTCCCAATGTCCAGGGTATATGGACTTATTTTCAATCATATTGATCAAATAGGATCTTATATATAGTGTTTTATGTTGTTAATATTTTTTCAAATAAGTTCATGCTTTGGAAATTGTACCTTTATGTGGGTTAATTTGATGAAGTTTTAGTGTGGAACTTAGATACCTTGTTTCAAATTATCGATCCTCCTACCACTTTTGGATAAAAGTTAAGTGTTACATTGATATGAAATATTTGGAAATAATTATTCTTTTAGAAGTATTTGGATTGTTATCCAATACAATATGATTTTTTTAGATTTTTTAATTTTTCATTGTATTCATTATTAGTTAAGGGTTTAAATTCAAATAGTTTTCTTTTCCCCTATGAGTATTCTTTTTAATTTGATTAATTTGATTTGATTAGACATTAAAACTTTTCATAAACTTACAATTCATGAGTGGTTAAAAATTTTGAGTTCGTTCTAATTTCAATTCACTCATTCTTGAAGATTTTATACACTCTTTATCTGGGAAAACTTCATGCATCATATACTCTGTACATACTTTTTATCTTCGGATATATTTTATATCAATATTTATTACAATAACATATAAAAATAGTAATTTTTTATAGTATAGAAACCAATAAAACCCATTGAGAATTTTTATCTGATACGTCCTCTTATTTTTTTTATAGAGTTGACTTTGAGTACAAGTGTGATTGGATGAAAACACTTGTTATTAATACTAGAGTGGACCATTATTACAAGATGACCAGTAATTACAGTATTCAAATAAAAGAAATTTTTTCTTTTATAAAAGAATAAAATTTAGAGTATCGACAAAATTATATGTCTTTGAACACTCTATTATGATCTATTATGAGAAATATATATAGTCTAATTTCAACATGTGAAATAGCTAACAGAATTTAGAGAAAATTAGAAATCAAACATTTTAAAACATTTAAATTTCTTGTGACTAGAAGGGTGATACTTAGAGCTAATTATTAGGAATCTGAATTCTTTATGAGAGAGTCAGATGAATATATTCACTAATACATAATGAATTCAGTAAATTAGATACAATATATTATAGAAAATTAAGTTATATATGATCAACTAGTGGAAAATATTATTGTAATTCTTTATAAATAATGGGAATAAATGCGGAAAATTATTTATGATACCACACATATAAATAATCTTATACTTAATGATTTTATTGTGAATTTAATAAAATATGATAATATGTAGAAGATATATTATGATAAAGTTAAAAAAATAGAGTAGCATTTTCTCTAATACCTGGAGCTTTAACTTATAGAATGAAAAATTCAATGTTCACTAATATAAAGTGGTAATCTAAAATTCATTCTGATGGTATTAATTTTCAAGTTAGTGAAGGTATAAATACTCAACTTTCACTGCAAATTAATGGGATTTATGGTAATAAGGACTTGAAAAATATCATTGGAAGGATAACAAAGAGAAATATGAAAAGAAGGACGCCTATGATGATGTTTGTTGCAAGTATAAAAACCCTATTCAAATTTGAATATATTTTACAATATTGAAAATGAGAAAATATAATTTAAAATATTATCAAAGAGAAAAGGAAAAAAGTATTTTAGTGACACTTCAATTTTATAGAGATTCGGTGAGGTTCCATCATCTGAGGATAACATTAGATCAGAAAGAGATGAAAAATCATAAAATTACAAAATTTTATGCAAAGGCATTGTGAAATGAAATGTAAATCATAGGAAAGGTAACCCCTAAATCTCTTATGACCTTATCATTAGATTTTTTTTAAAAAAAATTCTTTTATGATAATGGGGATGATTATCAATATTTTAAATAAATGGTAAAATTTATGGATTTCCTAGAGATAAATAATAAAAAGTATTTGAAGGAATATTATTCTGCTATAGAATACCTTATTAAAGCTAAAGATAATTTTTTTAAAATTTTTTTTGATCAATATTATAAACTTATTTCTATTTCAACATATTGTTTTTAAAAATTAGTTATAAAACTAAATTCATATGTTAGTAGTCTAATGAAGCTTCGATCTAATTTTACATCCTATTGGGAGAAGTATGATAATATATTAATATAATTGAAAACTAAACATGTATCTTTTGGAATTAGTTGTAATTACAGAAATATATATTTATAGAATAATTATATTGTTTTAGGAAATGAACCTTTATGTACTAAATTTAAAATATGAGATCATTATAGGAACCATTATTCCTTGAATAAGGTTCAATGCTTCCAAAAACATAGAGATTATATTTCTAGATAATTAGAAGCTAATAAACATTGTGGGGTTGGACAGATGTGGGTTCAAATGTTTTTATTTTCTAGAATAAATATAATCAAGAAAGATTGGGTACCAAACATTTATTTTTATATTTTTTAAGATAAAATGATTATTTCCACTGACTAAAACACTTGGTACATGAAAATTGTTATTCTTAACAAATGACTAGAAATAAGTCCAACTTCATGAACTTATATAAAGTTTAAGTTGGGAATGTTAATTTTATAGATAATGCATAAGGGTAAATTATCATAATTGGTGATGTCTCATAACTTGGTAATTATATTATTTATAACATTATTTATGTTCTATCACTTATGTACAACCTCATTAGTATAAGATAATTATGTGAAAAAAGTTATTCCATGAATATTAGGAGTGAAAAATACTCCATAACTATTTCATAATAAGTTTATATTTTATCATTAGATAGGAATGATAACATTTACACAATTGATCTAGAATACCTCAGTTACAGAACTTATTTAACCCTAGTTTAGTTGTGGGTAAGTTATGGATTTGGCATAATATATTAGGTTATTGTAATGTTTAGAACATAACAAAAAATTTAATGACTGATCATGTGAAAGAATTACTAGAATTTAATTTTAATTCCTCTAGAGTTTGTGACCCTTGAAATCATGGTAAACAATATATTACTAGTTTAAACTAAGTGAATAAATATTATCTTTTGGAGATTTATAGTTATTTCACATGGATCATTTTAGTCCTAAAAAAAACATGATGTACCAAAGGAAAACACCCTGTGCATTTTCTAGTTGATGATTGTGGAAAGGTTACTTGGGTTTATTTTATTTATCTTAAATTATAATGACTCATATTTATTAAAATTTCATATTCACTTATTTAAAATTCAAAAATGTAGTTTTAGTCACCATCCAAAGTTATCATGGTGAAAAAATTTTAAATTATGATTTTGAAGCTTTTTATAGTGAACATAGAATTACTCATAATATCTTCACATTAAGAACACCACAACAGAATAATTTATTTGAAATAAGGAATTAAAAAATTCCTATTATAATATTAATTGAGTTTTATATTATACTATTTCAAATAATTTTTATTATGAATTATAGAATAGTTAGAATACTAAATATGGTTACTTCAATGTTTTTGGTTGTAAAGTGTTTATCATAAATAAAAAACATAATTTTTATAAATTTGATATAAAATATGCTGAAGCTATTATTTCTTGGTTTCTACACCTATGGAAGGTGTATTTTGTTTCCAAAAAATGTAACAGTACCATTAAAGAAATAGTGCATGTCATGTTTGATGAGATCGATCCCTATGAAAATTTGAAACATCTAGATTTTGAAAATTATATGGATTTTGGTTTTAAAACCCACTCCATTTTACATATGGAAGTTAAACGACATCCATAATAAATTATTTCACTGGGATATATACTAACAGATGTTAGTAAACCGGTAGATGATGAATAACATTTCTTATTACATAGGATCTTGGAAATATTATGGAATCATTCCATTAAAAATATCATTGCAGATTTAGATTGAGAGGGTCTGAGGTCATCAAAATCATTAAAATTTCATTTATAAAATCCTACACTATCATAGTAATGACGGTTAAAATAAAGAGGAATGTGGGTGAGTGATCTAAAGGATTATTTATGAATCTCTAGAGTATTTAGAATACTTCATTTTCTATTATGGGATGTTAAGTGGGTTGATAGTGGCTTCATAAAATTTAGAAGTCATTTTAAAATGTTTTAGTAAATTATAAATAGGTTTTAGAATGGTTTCACAAATTATAAAATTAGTTTCAATATTTTAAAATTTAATTTTGAATTTAATTTTAAATTATTAAATGTGATTATATTATTTTAGTAGTATTATTGGAATGTTTTTAAGTGTATTGATTAATTTTATAAATATTTTGTAAATTTTTTGAGTTTATAATAAATCATTTACTTTGGTATTATTAGTTTTTATGATTAAAAATGAAATGTTTTTAATAAAATATTTACCATTATACATGTTTTTGAGGTTTTGTAAAGATACAAAAGTTTTCTAAAGGTTGTTTATGGTTAATGGTTGTTCTTAATCACTTGCATAGAGGTAAAACTAATTTTTCAGTGATCACATAATCGTATGAAATCCTTAAATAGGTTATGTATGGGTCCTTGTGTGTTTCTCAAACTCACATAGGATTCCTTCCTATCTCATGTAAAGTTCAGGATAAATTCTATTGAGTTGTGTTAGGGATTATGTAAATTTCTTAATCCTTTATAAGGGCATCTCACCCTTTTCCGTATATATATAAGGGTAAACCCAATGTTTCTAGTTTTACATAAGGGTGGCCTAACTTTTATCAATTTCATGTAATGGTGGCCAGTTTCATAAGTGTAAAACACTATTTTTCTTACATAATATGTATGAGTTTCATAGTGGTCATGTGACTTTCATAAAAATACTAATTTTACCCGGTTTGACCTTCAATGTGTTTTATTGTAAATTAATGGGAATTAATTTTGAAATCAATGGTTTTTAATCAGTTAAGTGTTTTAATGAGATATTTCAAATCTTATTAATTTTATGAGTTTTGAATGAGTTATGTGAGGAATTAAATTCAAAAAAAATTAATTATGAATTTAATGGGGGAATTAATATCAGAATGTGTATATATTTTTTGAAAACTAGATTTTTCCAGTTGATTTTATCTATGTTTTCTTGAGTACAATTTTCCTTAAATACTTCTTTTTAGTCTTATGATCCATTTGAAAATGATTTAGGATTCTTCCTCACATGATACACATAATATTACAAAGATGAATAAATATCTCTCACCTCTATTTTAAGTGAATCAATTTATACTCGAAATGAATTACCTGGTAGGGGATCTATTACCTATCTTTATTTTATATTATGAAAGTGTTAATTTATCATTATTTATACTTCTATATTTATATGAATGTGATTAACCATTATCATATAATAATATGGAAAATAACACATGATGAAATATGATATGAAGATAAAGGAATTATAAAATAAGAGGATAAAATTCCTACCATGTATTATCGATAATTAAATATTATACTTTTTATACTTTAAATGAAATATAATATTTAGTAATATAATATAAAATTTTTAAAATAAAACTGAAATTTTCTTGATGTAGGATGATTATGGTAAATATGATAATTTCATGCTTAATTCTTATTAAATAATTCATTATAAAAAAATTAATTGAGATAAAGGAATGTTATCACATTATGAAAACTATAAACTATTATTTTTTATGTTTTGAAAATTATTAAAATATAGATAATATAGTATCTCATGCTAATATTTTCTTCGGGATAAACCAGAATTATCATAGGAGAAAGAATTATCGAATATTGAAATATTATTTCCATGACCTAGAAATTTTAAGGAATTTAATAATTATTTGTCATCGATAAGTTTATTTAGCTTTAAGAATCTGGAGTTTCATGTAGTATAATATTGTTACTATGTTATGACAATTTCAAGAAATGAAATAGAATTTTATTTCATAATGAGTATGAATATCCTATTGTTGATATTATTTCCTAAATTAAGTTATAAATAATATTACACACTGTGGATAATAATGACTATCTTAGAATATGTATACTGCATGTTAATATATATATTTCATATTTTTGATAATAATTTCAATAATGTAATTAATGATTTATCACAAGAATTGGTTAATAGTAATTGATAATATAAAATATTATTGGAAGAAAGTAAAAATAAATTATTTCATGTTGTAGAATAATTTTGATTATTATAGAAATTATACAAGAGAAAGAAAATGATATTCTCATGAAGTTTCAAAATTATTATTTTATAAAATCAAAATAATGGTATATCACAGTGTAAAAGAACTTAAATAATATTGATTAGAATTATTTAAAATTCTGGTTATTAGAGATTCCAAATGGGGATTGTCGCATGTTCTATTATCGTTATTCTTTTGTTAAATAATATTATTGCATGCAAATAACTTTATTCATCTTTAGATATGATTAGCACATGATTTAAATAAATTCTAGGAAATAAAAATATGACCACATTTGTGTATTTGATATCCAAGATTAAAATATTTCGGTTGTATGATTGAAAGTTTTGATATAAATATTTTGTTGCCTCTTTATATTTACTAGATAATGTGATATATTTTTCTATAGCTATTAGACATGGTTAACATGCTTGAAAATTAAATGACAACATAAATCTTCTAATTATTAGTTACAATAAAAAAGGAATATTAGAATAATTATTGTAGAGATTGTTGATGTATAAATGAGTAGATTAAGACAGAATTATAGATTAAATAAATTATATATATCCTCGATAATTTGTATGGATGGTATTGATGATATTTTTTCATTATTAATTAGTTAATTAAAATGAAAATGATAATTTAATGACTGATTAAATCATTATTATCAAGCATTGTTGTTTGATTTGAATAGAATTCCTTATTTAACATGGATATAGTTGCCTTAAAATTTTATGCCAAAAATTACACTTAATATCTTTTTATGATATATAGATTTAGATCCTTAATATAATTAATTTATAACCTTGTAGGGTTTTAATATTTGATGAGTCATGAGTGGGGATTCTTGAATCTGTGATGGTGGCATGGGTTGTCAAATATGATAATGATAGTGGAACAGGGTGCCAATTATTATAAAGATGATGTTACAAGGTTTCAGTTATAGCGATGATGTTGGAATGAGATGCTAGATGTGATATTATTTGAAATGGCATGGGACACTAATGTAATAGTGATGAGTTCAAGGCAAGGATTTATTTTCACTACTTTCTTCTCTCTTGAGTCCTTCTTGATGGCCGATGAAACAATTTTATTTATATACAGAATTTTAAACTACATGGTTTAGTTTGATGCTTCACACTATAAGGGAATATTTTATGTGGTATATTACGTGAGTTAGAGAGTACCCAACTATTTACAAATTGGTATTTAAATTACTGTAATAATGAGATTTTTTCTTTTTTCTTACTTTTATGATGATATACTTGAAAATACTAGTAAATAATTAATAGTTATATTGGGACATGGATTATAATATTCAAATATCAATATATTAATAAAAATGTAGTGATATTAATTAATGGATAATGAATTAATTGAACTTGATGCTTGTATGATTATTTGATATCTACACCTTATCAATGGCATCTGAGTTTCCCGTGAGATTATAGAGGTAGACGATTTTAAGTTCGGGTAGTTGACATTAGTGTGGTTGTAAGCTATATAAATTCTATATGTTTTTTTTCATATGTACCCCACCCATGATTGAAGTAAAATTGAAAACTAGAGATTCTAGGGGTACTTTCCCCAACATCTAAGTTGGTGAGGATATAGATGGAAGACTATCCCATCTCCCCCACTTTCTCTTCGACTATAATATCATGTATAGGTTTACATGGGATATTTTTTACCATACATGTGTGTTTCATGCTATGATGGCATGAGGTTATAGCCTATACATGTATTTGGTTATGGTGGCTCTGGCTTCCCATGGGTGTACATGCATGGGATGGGATTTCTTGAGGTATAATGCATGTACATTGGATTTTTTGAATTCTAAATATAATATCATTTACATATTGGTGATTATGATGATGAGATGGATATGTTGATTTTTTCCAATATGAGATGTTGGTCCCTATATGGGATTGAGGTAAGGAGAGCTGAGTTTCGACTCATATCTGATATGACTTGTTTTATGGAAGGGTTGAGATCCATGGCATGTGATGTTGGGTTGTGAGAGAGGAAAACTAGTATTTATGTGGTTTTCGGGAACACACACACACACACATATTTATATATTTAATATTTTGGTAATACTTCAATGAATTATTTGGAGAGTGGGTACAAGGGATGATGGTGAAAAAAGAGTGAACTAGTTTAAGTGATGTGTTAGTTTTATTTATTTATTCACCAAGATTTTGTATACTTCATTCTATTTTTTTATGAGAGGTTTTAGGGAGTGTCTTATAGAGTATACATGTTATGATCACCCAATGTATGTTTAGATTATTTTTTAGGTTAGTAGGATCTGGTTGGTGATCGATATAAATATTACTAATTTGAGGAATTGTTCAGGAGCTATTGAATCTTACCGGTCACTGCCGATGTTTTTTAGTATTTTTAATTGTTTTAGTTATATATCATTACATCATGTATTCGTATGTATTATTTTCTTATTATAAACATGAGTTTTTTAGTTATTATTCTAATTTATCTATTATATATAAAATATTTATGAGGGTAATTCCTTATATGTGTGTTATTATATACCCTTGGTTCTAGTCACTAACCTGGGGCCAAATGGTGGTAGATTTTGATCATCGTTATCTCTATTTATATATTTTTTCCCATTAGGGTTTCCATTGATGGTAGGGTCCATGGAAGAGTGGTATCATATGTGATGGTTGAAAGATATGAGAGATTTTAGAGTTAGGCACTGTTGATGATACATGGATTGGTAGAGAAACAATATTATATGGTCATAGTACATGTTTTAAACAAGGGAGACCATATAGTGTATGGTATTTTAGGCTCCTATATGAGCCAATGAAAGGAAATTCATGTTTTTTAGAATTTATATGTGAAGTGAAACTACTTATGGGGAAGAGACCTAGGAACTAATAATGCATAATGCTTATATATTCCTTTGTTTGAATTGGGTATAAAATAAGAAATATGTTAAAAATGATTTAATTAATTAATCATAAAATAATCCAGTTCTCATGTTATGATTCCTTTAATTTTTTTTATTTTAAAGTATTGGATCGAGGATGACATACCCATCAAGTTCATGTCAATTAAATTTAGTAATATGTTCTAGAACCTCACTATAGAGTGAAGGTCAATGAAAAAAACACTCAAAGGAGGAAACTCTGGGGGTTCTAGAACCAAAGTCTAAAATATTATTATGGTTTAATTTCAGATCATAGGAAAAGGGAAGTCGAGGAGGTAGTGATAACCTTCAAATTAAATCATTCATAGAGAGAGCACTAGGTTTCTTCGGTAGTGAACACACTGTGTAAGATGGATCGATAGTTTTAGTTCATCATCCTTGAAGTTTGTGAAGAGTTATCTATATTGTGAGAGATATTCTAAGTTTAGTTTCTAGTCTATTTTCCTCTCTTTTGAATGCAATTTTTTCTTCTTGACTGGGGATGTTTTACCATTATTGGTTATTTTTGTTCTTTGTTATCGATATTTGTTATGAGACCTTTTTTCTCATTATTCCTAAAACCCTTTGATTGTTATACCCTTTAATTGAATAACCATCATTATCATTATTATTTGATTATTATCCATTTATAATGAGTATAGGGGAACCTAATAATTCACTATTTTGAAACCCACCTATTAAATCCTTGATCCGTGTTTTTTGTACCACTTCAACCTTTAGTTTCCAACAAACACCTAATTTCCTTCATAGAAGGAAAGTATAACTCATTCCTCAGACCCAGTTTTTAGATAAAGGTATGTTTTAAGGAAAGGGTTTCTCAAAACTTGTTCATATAATCCAATAACTCTCCCATTGGGCTTAGCAATGTTAATATATGTTCTATGGGGAGGGTTTTATTTCATCATATGCATCCTATACTCTTCCCTCTAGCCTTTTGTGGTGGATATTTCATCCAAGGGAAGTGATTCTTTTATGAATTCTTTTTTTAATTAATAAAATCTTCACTTATTACCAATGATATGGTTCTAGGTTTGGGGAAAGATAATATTGTATTTAGGTCTTGAATTTATTGTCTTCCATGTATTAGACTAATATTTCTATATGTTGTGAATTAAATTTTTGTGTATAATGGGTTTTCCATGTGACCTTGTATATGATGTGGTTATGTCCTAGTGTTCTTACATCCCAAAAAGTTATTTATATTGTAATGTTAATTTGTGATATTAACTCGATCATATGAAAAGAGGGGACACTTCACCCATCACGATATATTATTTTTCATAATGTATTTTAAAACCATTTGGGTGATTTAGTATCGCCTAATGTGGACATTATCATATTGATGCTGGAGGGATACTTTTATTTTCATTCTTGAAGAATCTCTTTTTATATTAATGTAAGTGTTTGTGTCAGTTGAGGGATTTTATACAGTAGTAATTTAAAAAAATATTGAAAGTAATGGCATACACTTTTAGTTAAAGAATACTATAATGTTAAAAAAGTTATAGATTTTTCATGAGTGTATTCCTAGTAAATAAATCATTTTCAACAGACTTTTGAAAACTTTTACAGATATATAAATTAGATTATTCCAAACTCATGTATGTTTTAGAATGCATGTCATAAATTAAAATGGGTTCTTCAATTTTGAGGTTATCTGTATTGATATTAACATGGTAAAGAGCACAGTTGAGCTATGTTGGTTGAATACAAAAGAAATTATTTAAGGCATGTAAATTTTCTATATATATATATATATGTTTTTTTCAGAAATAATGTAAGTTTAAATATATTTCTTAGAATGATTTTATTGTAATTATCAAATAGTTTTAACATGAAACACGTTTATGTTTTAAATTACAACATTGAGTGTTAAATTAAACTCTATGGTGCATAATGAATTAAATTGTTAATTTATTTACTATTATTATTATTTTTAATTTTCAATGGAATGATTTTGGAATATTAAAATTTAATTTTAATATGTCATCCTTTGAAGTTATATTCATTCAAAATAATAATACTTAGTGTGACCCACCTAGAAAAATTGATTTTATGGCAACACATTTTCCTAAATAAACAATTATTTTTATTCCATAAAACCTTCATTTATTTTTAAAAAAAAAGTTGTGAAAATGTATAAACACTCTTTATATAAATAGGTTTTTGAAAAATACCCTATTATGAAGAAGGATAAAAGAGCATTTCTAACCAACTGATCTTATATAAAAGAGACTTGGTGAATTTATTTATCAATTTTTTTTGGAATTTATCACGGTTTAATATGAAATGTCATGTCTAGAAAGTAGGAATCATTTTGAAAATCATATTAATATTTTTTAACTCTTTAACTAGTAGAAATTAATGAATTTTTATAAGTATAAAATCTATGATTATCATAAAATTATTATTCAATCATGTGAATAAAATTTTTTCATGACATTTTAAGCATGATATGTTCGGAATATTATGAATTAAATTTATGGGCATGATAAATGAAAATAAATCATGAATATATTTTCATTTGATGAATTTACTAACTGAAGTTATTGATGAATTGGATAAAATGTTGTTTTCTCCAAAATGGATTTCTATGCCTTTCATTTAAATTATTATGAAGAGCTAGTATTTTAAGGTGTTCCTTATATAATGTTTTTTATTGAAATTCATTGTTTTCTAGGTTTTTTTGGATATCTGTATGGAATTTTATGTGAATATGTGACTTTAATTGGGAATGAGGGTGAAAAATATGTTCTTAATAAAAAATGTCGTTTAATACTTGATTTTATTTGGAAAAGATATTTGATCTCATATTGATATATTAGAATTGATTATTCTTATGAATTTACTATTTTGTTAATGTTATTGTTTCTGATTAAGAGGTATCACCCTCAGGAGATTGGTTTAATATATTTTTAATGTTTTTGTAGCTATACACTTTGTTCCTCAAGTTGTTTCTATGTTACAAATATAGAGAGAATATTTAGAGTTATATCATAGGGTGGTTGATTTATCCCCCATTATTTCACTTTTCTTTATTGTTTTGTTATAATTATTGAGGATAAGAACTGTTTGATAGGTATCTAATGTAAATGTCTGAAATATTCTGGAGCCTTCCATTTTCCATTTTAGGGTTTTCAATGGTTGAAGATTGACTACATAAGATTTATAATTTGTTTTAAAATTATTTTAATAATTATATAGGTATTTTAAAATTATTTTACAGATTCTATAAGTAATTTAATAGTTTTAAAAGATTATTTGGTATTTAATTTATATGGTTTTAAATTGATTATATTATTTTAAATTTGTTTTTTAGTGTTTTGGAACTTATTTGATTAAATTAAGAGGTTTTTTGAAATTTATAATTAATTATTTACTCTTCTATTATTAGTCCATTTAATTAAAAATAGATTTTCTTTTAAAAATATTTAACCTTATCCATCTTTCTAATGTTTTGTAAAGGTAAAGAGGTTTTTATAAATGTTACATAAAGGAAATTTCTGTTTTTAATATCTTGTGTAAAGTTAAAACTATTTTTTAATATCTCATGTAAGGGTAGCCAAGTTTTAAATAGGCTACATAAGGTTCCTTTAGAGTTTCTTAAACTCATTTATGAGTCTTTCCCATATTGTGTAAAGCTTAGGCCCAATTCTATTGAGTTTAATAAGGGAACATACACATATCTTAAGCCTAAATAAACGTAGATCTTCCTTTTCCTTATATTAATAAGACATAACTTGTGGTTTCCTTTCTTGTGTAATGGTTCCTTGGATTTTCTCAATTCCATGTAAGTGTGGAAAAAAATGTTAAGGTAAAACCCTGTTACCTTTGTGAAACATGTTTGAGTTTTATATGGTTAGAAATATTGTTTTTAAAATACTAGTTTTGTATCCCCTTCAATCTATTTTTTATTTTTAATGTGAATTAATGGGAATTAAATTGGGAATCAAGGGTTTTATATATATTAAGAGTTTTAAATGAGATTCTATTGACTCTGATTAATTTCTGGAGTTATGAATGGATTGTGCAGGGAATTAAATTATAAAATAAAATTTTATGATGAATTTAATGGGGAATTAATATTAGCATATCTATGTATTTTTATAATACCAGATTTTCCCCATTGATTTTTTCTTCATTTTCTTGAGTCTAGGTGACATCAAATCCTTCCCTTTACTCCTATGAGCCGTCTATGAATGATCACGGGTTCTTCCTCACACACTAGACCTATGATTCTCAAGAAAAAGAAATCCCTCTCCCTCCCTCTCTCCTCATTTTGGGGTGTGAAAAAGTATACTAGAAAAGAAATAATAGGTTAGGGATCTATTACTTGTCCTTGTATTATACTATATGAATGCGAATATATCTTTCATTAGACTTATTTATTTGGATGAATGTAATTTACCATAAGCAAATGATAATTTGGAAAATAATTACATGATTAAAGATTATATGATAATCTAGAAATTATAAAAGGGGAGGATAAAATTCATGAAGTGTATTACTTTTAATGAAATATTACCTTTTTTAGAATTTAATTAAAGTTAAAATTTTCTAGTCTAATATTTTTTTAATATTAAATTGAATATTTTCATCCTATAGGTCTATTTTGGAAAAAAGGATAATTTCATGCTAAATTATTTTTAATTAATTCATTACAAGAAATAATGAATTGAGATAGAGGAATATTATCACTTTTTGAAAACTATAAAAATATTATTTTTTATGATAGGAAAATTATTGGAAGATATAGAATATAATATTTCCTTAAAATCATTGCTATTAAATATACCTTAATTATCATTGGAGAAATAATTATTATATATTGAAATATTGTTTCCATTACCTTGAAATTTAAAGGAATGTGTTGATGACCTTTCATAGATAATTTTATTTATCTTTAAGAATCTAGATTTTTATGCAGTAGAATATTATTATTATGTTATTATCATTTCAAGAAATGAAATAGTATTTTATTGCATTTAGAGAATGGCTACCCTATTGGTTTTATTATTTCCATAATTGAGTCAGAAATAATATTACACAATGTGGATACTAATGATTATCTTGGAATATGGAGACTACATGTTAATATATATACCAATATTTAATATTTTTAATAATAATTTCAATATTTCATTTAATTATTTATCAAATGAGGTTGTTAATAGTAATTAATAATCAATAATAATATCAAAAGAAACTAAAAATATATAATTTCCTATTATAGAATTATTTAATATATTCTGGAAATTATGTTGGAGAGAGAAAATAATATTCTCATGCCTTTGCACAATTATTATTTGATAAAATCAAAATGATAGAATATAACAATGTTAATCTCGTTAATTAATATTGATGAGAATTATTTATAATTTTGGATATTAAAGAATTGGAATGGGGACTGTTTAATGTTTTATTTTTTTATTCTATTGCTAAAGAATTTTATTATATTTATAGAACATTATTCATGCTTTGAGATTATTATTATAATATTTTAATGAATTATTAAAAATAAAAATATTATCTCATGTGGGTATTTGATATTCAGGATTTGAATATTTGAGATGTATGATCACATACCTTTGATATAAATATTTTTATCCTTTTGATATTTCCTATATAGTGTGATATATTTTGTTATCATTGTAAATAATGGTTTATAGGCTTGTAAATTAATTAAAAAAATTAAATCTAGTGATGATTTTTTAAAATAAAATTATATTTTTGGAATAATAATCATCGAGATTGTTGATGTATAAAAGAGGATATTAAGGAGGAATTCCATATTAAATAAATTATATTTTTCTTTTGTAAACTGGATGTCTAGTGTTTCTATTTTTTTCATTATTAATTAGTAACTTAAATATGAAAATTATTATTTAATTATTTCTTAAATAATTTCTTTTAGGATAAGTGATATAATTAATATTTGATAAGGCTAGAATTCCTTATTTTATTTGGTCATGGATTCATTAGAATTATGTATGAAAAAATACATTCAATAAGTATTTATGCTCTATAGATTTAGATCCTTCATATAATTAATTGATAAACTTTTATTGTTTAAATATATGATGAACAATGGGTTGGGATTCCCCAGGATATGATGGTTGGATGAGGTGCTATTTATGATGATGATGACAGAACATTATTCTGATTAAGATAATAGTGGAGGCATGAGTTTTCAATTATGATGATGAGATTGGCTTGGGATATTATATGCGATATTATGTGTCATAGTGTGGGACATTAGGGTAGTTCAGGATGTTGGATCGAATAGTCGATATAAAAGTCTATTAGATGGAACAATACAAGAGGGGGGGGGTGAATTGTAGGTTTAAAAACCTTTGAGTTTTAGTAACAAAGAGATTAGTTTAAATGAACTTAAACTAATACAAATACAAATACCCTCAATTGTATTGAATGTAAAAGGTATGAAGTAATGTAATACTAATGTTATGTAAAACAATTGTATTCAAGATGAACACAATAATCAGAGTAATACAGATATGAATGATTCTACCTTAAAGCGTATAGAACCAATCAATACAATATGTAATGGAATGATTGTAATTGAAACAATTACAATTGAATATGTAAGGAAGAAAGGAAACAATACAAATCCCTTTCTAATACAAGTAACAGCGGAAATGTAAAAGTAATACAATTCTTTTAACCCAAAGAGAAGGGTTATCCTTTCACCTAGGATAAAAGGTCTGTCTCACCAACACCTTGGTGAGCCCTCGATACGATGATCGGCACGTCTGTCTGCCTATCCCCGGCAGCCCTCGATACGATGATCGGCACGTCTGTCTGCCTATCCCCGGCAGCCCTCGATTTTGCAGGTAATCGGCACCTCTGTCTTTCAATTACTTGAAAGCCCTCGATACGATGATCGGACGCACAAGGCTGATGAGAGAAGTCACAGTGTCTCTCTCTAGAATCTTCGTAGTTCACAGAGTCTCTTTCGTTCTCTTCGTTCATCAGTGTGTTCTCAGCTTCAAATGACCTCCTATTTATAGGCCTCGGGTTCCAACGGTCATATTGCCTCCAACGGTCATATTGAAACAGAAAGCACGACATCGTTTTGATTAGTATATAACTAACTCAACGACATCGTTTTGTTAGGATAAGAGATATATAGAAATGTAAAACATGAGTACGATTCATATGCAGAGAGAGTTTTTGACAAAGTACCAAAACAAATAATGATCATCTGAATAGCAAAGTCAGTACGATACGATTGACAGAGTCAGTACGATACGATTGACAGAGTCAGTACGATACGTTTGACAGAGTCAGTACGATACGTTTTGGTCGGTACGATCAACATCGTACGATACGATAAACATGATAAAAGACAATTTTTTATTTACAAACATATGATAGAATACATTTGAGATTTCCAAAACATGACATAGAATATATTTGTGATTTCCAAAACATGATGTAAAAGTCAAAAGAAGACTTTTGAATTAACAATCTCCCCCTTTTTGGAAAGCACAAACACACAAAGTAAATGAAACAAGAAATACTTATCTCCCCCTGAGTTATTGAAAACTCTTCTGAATAAGAAATTGAATACAACTAACTCCCCCTTAGGTATTGAATTTCCTAAGGATTGTATTCATAGATTTTCCTTAAGAGCATTGTAATGCATTCTCCCCCTTTGTAAAACAATCTTTGCTTTGTAAATATTCTCCCCCTTTGTGATTTACAAAAAGAAAGGAGGAATCTCGATATGTCTGGAAGAGTTAGTGAAGTAATACAAGACAATGGATAAAAGAGAAAGGATTATAAGAGTTATTACAAAACAAACAAGTTCCAAAAGAAACAAATACAACAATCATTTGTTTTCTCTTTCCTTCTCTTTCTTTATAAGCTCATGAAGCACAGCTTTCATCTTCTTGATCTCCTTCTTGTCTTCAGAAATTGATTCACCCTGAGTTTTGAGAAGCTCCTGTTGATCCGCAAAAATCTGATCTTGATTTCTGATGGTTTCCTCCTGGACTCTGATTACTTCTTCAAGAGTATCAATTCTGATTTGCAGAGTCTTGTTATCCTTGGACAACTCAGAATTTTGATTCTTCAGTAAAACCATTTCATCTTTGAAAGATGAAACCTTCGAGAATTCAGATTGGAAAGCATTCATCCTATCTTGCAAGTCTTTCACTGAAGGAACATCGGTTCTTTGAGAAGACAAAAGGTTCAGCCTTTCAACCGTTTCTTTATCAAGCTTGTTGAAAGCAATTGCTAGCTCATTTGATAACCTCCTTATATCTTCAATAGCTAATTCATGATCATTGATTGAGCTTTCAGTTTTGTATGACCACTTGGTCATCTTATTGCAAGCTTTCTTATGAGCAACTGAGCTTTCCGAAAGAACTTTCAGATCGGCTTCTACTGACAAGACTTTCTTTCTCAATTCTTTTACAGAGCCAAACTTTTTCCTTTGATTTTCAGTAATAAAATCAATCTTCCCTTCCAGCCTCGGGAAATAAGGAATTGTTTTCTCCACCCTTCTCAAAACATGAACAATGTAATCACTCTTCTTGAGAGAGATTGTATGCTCTGAATCAGTATCTTCATCGTACGATGCTAGTTCATACGATCTGCTTGAATCAACAACTGGCTGTTTCCCTTTCGCTTTTTCTTTCTGCTTTCTTTCTTCTTCTACTTTGTCACTAATGACAACAACTTTATCAGAATGAGAAGATTGAGCATCTTGCTTTTCTCGAGATGATATCCTGTCCGGAGATCTTTCCTGATCGGCATGAGGAGTTTGTTGAACACCTTCGCTCAGATTTTGAAGCGATTCCTCTCTACTTTTCTTTGAACTTTGAAGAAATTCTAACAGAAAATCTCCTTCTTCTACTTCCACTTCTTCTATCACTTGTTTTCCTTTTTCTTTCTCAGGCAGACTCTGTACGATGGGCTCTTGATGCACTTCCACAGTTAGTTGAGCACTAGCATCTTCAACTGCTTTCAAGACTTTAGAGATATCAAAGTCCTGAGCCTTTCTTTTCAAAAGAGTCTTCTTTTTCTTTTCAGCTTGAAGGGTTTCTTCTACCCTTATTCTTTCTGCAAAGGCCTCAGCAGGATCAAGACCAAACTTCGGATCGCCTTCCTTTCTTTGTTCCTTGTCCTTTCTCCATTTGGCTACAACTTCCTTACTGTACCTTGGCTTCTTCTTTGGTTTTGAACTAGTTTGAGGATCAGACTTTCGAGTAACACCGGCAGATTGATTGTCCTTGGCTGGCATAGGTGCCGATTGATTTTGAGCCAATTCAGCTTCTACATCTCTGACAAAAAGTTTTGAATTTGAATCAAAACAAACATTCAGCTTTTTCATCGTACTCTTATTAATCAAAGACGGCCACAAATCCATAGGTTCTCCTTTCAAAGGAATGTTACAAAACTTCATACTCTCAAGAATGAATTTCGTAAGGATGGCTGGATAGATTATTATTTGGGATTTAATCCCTCCTTTCTTGACATTCTTGATGGTTTCAAAAATATATCCCATGAGATTTACTTTCCTCATATTCACAAGGTAGTCGAGCATAAAGACATCAGAAACTTTAAGGGTTTCTCTATCCCCTTTTCTTGGGAGAAGAAAACCTTTCATCCATAAAGTGACAAACCGATTGTCCGGTGAAAGATGATAAACTTTCCTCTTTCCCTCATTAACAACAAACAAAGTTTTTTCAGCACTTTCTCTATTAAACGTACCAACTTCCTCTGGTAGTTTGTGAGATGGACAGAATGCATCGCCTTCTATAGAAACATTCAGAAAATGTGCCGCTTTTTTCACAGACATAGATAACTTTCTATCGTACACAGCGAAGTTTATAGTCATATCTTTGTCGAAAGAAACGGTTTTGTAAAACTGACAAACTTCATCAAAAAGAACTGGATCTTGAATATCAGGCTTTTCCACACAGTGATGTTCCCATCCTTGAAACAAAATAATCCTCTTGATTGTAGAATCGTACATATCGAAAAATTCTCGGGATACTAACCTTTCTCTGTGAAAGTCTTTCTCTATAAAAGTCTTTGAAGACATTTCGGCAGGAGTATTAGCAGAAGATTGAGACATAAAGGTTCTGCCGATGAGAAGATCGTACGATGGTTTTTAGCTGGTGGAGCAGAGCTTCGCCTCAAATCCTAAAACTTCAATGTGGGTTTGGGGAGGGGAGGGGGGGTATTTATAGGCGATAAAGAGATGACCGTTGATATTCTACGGTCAAGATTAGATAATACCAGATCAATGGTTAGGATTAAAACAAAGAAAATAAAAAAAATGAAAAGAAACCTGTCGGAGAACATAAGGTGATTGCTGGTTTTGGTATGAATCAAAAGTAAACACAATCGTAAGGAGGAAAAAAAATCATGATGCCGATGGAAAACAATCTCAATACTATCATCGGTCGATACAAAAAACAATTGAATGATACGATGGAAAAGAATTTCAATACCATCATCGGTCGATTCAAAGATTATTGAATGGTACGATGGAAAAGAATTTCAATACCATCATCGGTCGATTCAAAGATTATTGAATGGTACGATGGAAAAGAATTTGAATACTATCATCGGACGATTCAAAAACTATTGAATGGTACGATGGAAAAGAATTTCAATACTATCATCGGACGATACAAAATTTTTGAACGATACGATGGAAAAGTATTTCAATACGATAAACAGAAAAACTGAAAATGAAACGATAAAACTGTCAATACGATAAACAGAAAGAAACATATATAAAGAGAGTAAATATTTAAAGATCAGAAACATAAAGACATAAAGAAATGTCCTCCCCCTTTCTACGAGGAGTTTCTTACTATTAGGAGAGATGTAAAACAGGAAGTAGATATGAATGATTATTTTAAAGTAATCATTCCTAGCTTCTGTTTTATAAATTCAAATCTATCGGAAGGTAAAGGTTTTGTAAAAATATCAGCAAGTTGTTCTTGCGTTCCGATGAATTGTAAAACAATATCTCCTTTTTGTGTGTGATCCCTAAGAAAGTGATGCCTAACATCTATGTGTTTTGAACGAGAATGATGTGCTGGGTTTTTACTAAGAGCTATGGCACTTGTATTATCACACAGAATTTGAGTTTTGGAGAAACTCAAACCATAGTCAGTGAGTGTGTGCTGCATCCACAATACTTGAGCACAGCAACTTCCAGCTGCTACATATTCAGCTTCAGCAGTGGAGAGTGCTACTGAGTGTTGTTTCTTGCAAGGCCAAGAAACCAAAGAATCTCCTAAGAAATGACATGTTCCAGATGTACTTTTTCTATCCATTCTACAACCACCAAAGTCAGCATCTGAAAAACTTTTTAAAACAAAATCATTTCCAGAAGAGTAGAAAAGTCCTAAATCCATAGTGTCTTTTAAATACCGAAAGATTCTCTTTACGGCTTTTAAGTGAGACTCTTTTGGATTAGATTGATATCTTGCACATAAGCATACAGAAAACATCAAGTCGGGTCGACTAGCTGTTAAGTATAGCAAACTCCCTATCATACCTCTAAAAATTGTTTGATCTACTGGTTTCCCAGTTTCATCAAGATCAAGAGTATTTGAGGTACCAATTGGGGTGCTAATACTTTTAGTTTTGTCAAATCCATACTTTTTGAGTAAGTATTTAATATACTTATGTTGAGATATATAAGTTCCTTCTGGTTTTTGAGATATTTGAAAACCTAGAAAGAATGTTAACTCACCCATCATACTCATTTCAAACTCAGATTTCATTAAATTTGCAAAAGAATCGGTTAAAGATTTCTGAGTTGATCCAAATATGATGTCATCAACATAGATTTGGACAACCAAAACATTTTTGTTTTCCATTTTGATAAAAAGAGTTGGATCAGCTGTACCTTTTCTATAATTGTTTTGTAAAAGAAATCCTGTAAGTCTATCATACCATGCTCTAGGGGCTTGTTTAAGACCATATAGAGCCTTGGTAAGTTTAAAGACATGATCAGGATGTTTTGGGTCTTGAAAACCAGGAGGTTGTTCGACAAAAACTTCTTCTTGAACAAAACCATTTAAAAAAGCACATTTGACATCCATTTGAAATAGTTTGAAATTGAAATATGCTGCGAAGGCTAATAGAATGCGAATAGATTCAAGTCTAGCTACAGGAGCATATGTTTCTTCATAGTCTATTCCCTCTTGTTGATTATAGCCTTTAGCAACAAGTCTTGCTTTATTTCTTACAATTATTCCATTTTCATCACACTTGTTTCTGAAAACCCATTTTACACCAATTACAGTTGTTTCTTTAGGTCTTTCAACTAAAGTCCAGACTTGATTCCTTTCAAATTCATTTAGTTCATCCTGCATTGCTTTGATCCAATCATCATCACCTAAGGCCTCACTTGGACTTTTAGGTTCAAATTGGGAAAGAAAAGCAAGATGTTCTATTTCGTTTCTTAAGGAATTTCTGGTCCTTACAGGTTGATTTATATCACCAATGATATTATCACTGGGATGATTCCTAAGAAACAATTGATTTTGGTTTTGTAAAACCTGTTCATCAATATATGGTAGAAAATCTTCTGTGGTAAATGTTTCAGGAACACTTTCTTGAACATTTTCCTTATCAGAATGTTCTTCTAATATAGGTTGATAAACATTTTTGGAAAACACATCCGAGGATGTAGGATTGGATTGGTTGAAAACAAAAGGGTTAGTTTCATCAAATTTTACATGTACTGTTTCTTCAACAGTACAAGTGTTTTTATTGAAAACTCTATAAGCCTTAGAGGTTGTGGAATAGCCTAGAAAGATTCCTTCATCAGATTTTGGTGCAAATTTGTGTAAATTATCTTTTGTATTCAGAATGAATACTTTGCATCCAAAAACTTTGAAGTAAGAAACTTTAGGTTTTCGGCCAGTCCATAATTCGTAAGGAGTTTTATTAAGAAATGGTCTAGTTAAAACACGATTTATAGTATAACAGGCAGTACTTACAGCTTCAGCCCAAAAGTGCTTAGCAATTGAGTATTCACTCAACATGGTTCGAGTCATTTCCTGAAGAATACGATTTCTTCTTTCAACAACACCATTTTTCTGAGGAGTTCTTGGTGCTGAGAAATTGTGAGTAATACCTTTCTTACTACAAAAAGTTTCAAAATCTGAGTTTTGAAATTCACCACCATGATCACTATGAATAGTTATCAATGGTAGGTTTTTCTCATTTTTAACTTGGGCTCTAAAAGTTTTGAAATACGAAAAGGCTTCAGATTTCTTTGTGAGAAAGTAGACCCATGTAAATCTAGTAAAGTCATCAACTAAAACAAATACATAGTATTTGCCTCCAATGCTTCCAGATTGTGAAGGACCAAACAGATCCATATGCACAAGATGTAATGCATTAGAAGTTGAAACTTCATTAATTGGTTTAAAGCTAGTTTTATGTTGCTTGTCAAATTGACAAGGATCACAGACTTTTGAAGAATCATATCTAAGATCCGGTAGCCCTTTTACAAGTCCTTTCATTGAGAGTTTTCTTAGGTTTCTCAAATTACAGTGTCCTAATCTCCTATGCCATAGCCACGATTGGTCTTCTATTACACTTAAACAAGGTAAGTTTTGGTTCCTAAGGTCTTCTAAGTTAATAGTGTAAACATTCTCTTGCCTATGGGCAGATAGAATGAATTCATCCTTGGAATTGTGAACTAGACACTTATCATTTCTAAAATTCACAAGGTATCCTTCATCACATAATTGACTTATGCTGATGAGATTGTGCCTAAGACCTTTTACAAATAAAACATTTGAAATAAGAACTTTTCCAAGAAAAATGATATTACCTATACCAACAATCTTTCCTTGAGCATTATCTCCGAAGGTAACTTTTCCACCTTTTGTTTTGATAACCTTTTCAAAGAAATCTTTGTTTCCAGTCATATGTCGAGAGCAACCACTATCCATGTACCAAATGTTCTTATTGATACACTTCTCGTTTTCCTGAAAAAGAAACAATTAGATTTTCGGAATCCAAACTTGTTTGGATCCAGAAGGATTAGATAAAAGAATTTTAGGAATCCACATTTGTTTTGCAAAATGAGCTTTATGAAATCCTAAGGATTGAGTTTTGTTAAGAGAACAATCTCTTCTCCAATGTCCACCACATTGACACTTGGAACAGAAAATGGTTTTTTGAGGAACAAAATAGTTATTACTAAAAACAGGTTTGGAATAAGTATAACCAAGACCAGAACGATTTCTCAAAGGTCTTATTTGAGAGTACATCCTATCAAAGTTTTCTTTTCCATGAGTAAAGTTTGACAAGCACTTTTTCAAGGATAAAATCTCTGACTTTAGTTTTAAAACCAAATTCTTGTTTTCTAAAACATTTGAATTAGAACTAGAGTTAGACTCTAAAAAGTTTTTCTTTGAAATAGCAGTTTCAAGATCCTTAGAAAGTTTATCTTTTTCAGATTTGACTTTCTCAAGGGTTTTCAAAATACTTTCAAAATCAGAAGTTTTCCCATCAAGATCTTTAGAAAGATCTGATACTTCTTTAGTCAAAATAGAAATTCTAGAATTTGCTTTTTCAAATCTCTTTTTGAGTTTAGAATTTTCATTTTCAAGTAACTTAGCAAATCTAGAGACTTCTTCAAAGGAAGGTAAAGTATCATCTTCTGATGATGAAGGTTCATCATTTGAAGATTCATAATATCTATTATCATCATAATTTGCATTTAAAGAGACATTTGTAACAGCTTCAGCATTATGTACCTTAGCCATGAGACAGTGATCTTCGATTGGTAGTCTGGCTAGAAGTCCAATATTCCTTTGTCCTGACGTCTCATATTCTGAAGAATCATCTGAGGAATCACTACCACTTGCACTCCATGTATCATTTGCTTTCAAGACTTTCTTTGTCTTATAAAACCTTTTCTTGTTTCTTTCAGAGTGTTTCTCTTTTCTATCTTTCCTCTTCAGTAAAGGACAATCAGGCCTTATATGTCCTGCTTTCTTGCATTCATAACAAGTTACCTCTGAATCTTTCCTATCTTTCCTGTCTTTCTTTTTGAATCTATATTGAAAATCTTTCTTTCCCACAATCTTGTTCATCCTCCGAGCAAGATTAGCTAACTCATTGTCTGAAAGATTACAATCACTTAAATCAGAAACAACAACTTTCTTGGATTTAGACCTTGTAACCCTTTCAGGTGTTTTAGCTTTAGATGCAAAAGCTACACTTCCATTCCCATTCTTCTTCTTATTGAAATCAGCATCTCTTTTCATTCTTGTCTCGTGCTGTAGAAGAGTTCCAAAGAGTTCATCAAGAGTAATCTGGGAAACTTTTCTATTTTCATCAATAGCTGTTCTTTTTGACTCCCATTCATTTGGCATAATATCTATAATTTTGTCAACAAGAGCTTCATCATCAAGACCTTTTTCTCCCATAGATTTTAAGCTGTTGACAATTGTCATAAACCTTTTTTGCACTTTACATACTGGCTCTCCATAAGGAAAAACAAATCCATGATACTCTGCTCGAAGCATTGCTCTCCTTGTTTCTATAACCTTGGATGTACCAAAATGAGTGACTTCTAATTTCTTCCAAATACAGTTCGCTGCTTCACATGAAGATATCTGACTATATATGTTCCTGGTCATAGAGCATAATAAAGTATTGCGTACCTTGTAATTCAGTTGATATTCTTGCTTCTCTTGGTTGGTGAAAGTACTAACTTCTTTGTCAGGAATTTTGTAACCCCCAGTAAGCATAATAAAATTGTCTACACCAGTATTGATGACGAAAGTCTTCATACGATCTCTCCAATACTCATAATCATTCCCATCAAAAATTGGTGGTCTAGAAGGATTCAGATTATCTATTGATCCGATATTCATTCCTGCCATCTAATATAACAAAAACAACTTTTCCACTCCACACGTTAGTGTAGTAAGTATTTAAGAAAGTAATAAGAAATAAAGCTAGTAATACAAGTCAGTGGAAAACCTCCTTTGATGCCAATTGTTGGATCGAATAGTCGATATAAAAGTCTATTAGATGGAACAATACAAGAGGGGGGGTGAATTGTAGGTTTAAAAACCTTTGAGTTTTAGTAACAAAGAGATTAGTTTAAATGAACTTAAACTAATACAAATACAAATACCCTCAATTGTATTGAATGTAAAAGGTATGAAGTATTGTAATACTAATGTTATGTAAAACAATTGTATTCAAGATGAACACAATAATCAGAGTAATACAGATATGAATGATTCTACCTTAAAGTGTATAGAACCAATCAATACAATATGTAATGGAATGATTGTAATTGAAACAATTACAATTGAATATGTAAGGAAGAAAGGAAACAATACAAATCCCTTTCTAATACAAGTAACAGCGGAAATGTAAAAGTAATACAATTCTTTTAACCCAAAGAGAAGGGTTATCCTTTCACCTAGGATAAAAGGTCTATCTCACCAACACCTTGGTGAGCCCTCGATACGATGATCGGCACGTCTGTCTGCCTATCCCCGGCAGCCCTCGATACGATGATCGGCACGTCTGTCTGCCTATCCCAGGCAGCCCTTGATTTTGCAGGTAATCGACACCTCTGTCTTTCAATTACTTGAAAGCCCTCGATACGATGATCGGACGCACAAGGCTGATGAGAGAAGTCACAGTGTCTCTCTCTAGAATCTTCGTAGTTCACAGAGTCTCTTTCGTTCTCTTCGTTCATCAGTGTGTTCTCAGCTTCAAATGACCTCCTATTTATAGGCCTCGGGTTCCAACGGTCATATTGCCTCCAACGGTCATATTGAAACAGAAAGCACGACATCGTTTTGATTAGTATATAACTAACTCAACGACATCGTTTTGTTAGGATAAGAGATATATAGAAATGTAAAACATGAGTACGATTCATATGCAGAGAGAGTTTTTGACAAAGTACCAAAACAAATAATGATCATCTGAATAGCAAAGTCAGTACGATACGATTGACAGAGTCAGTACGATACGATTGACAGAGTCAGTACGATACGTTTGACAGAGTCAGTACGATACGTTTTGGTCGGTACGATCAACATTGTACGATACGATAAACATGATAAAAGACAATTTGTTATTTACAAACATATGATAGAATACATTTGAGATTTCCAAAACATGACATAGAATATATTTGTGATTTCCAAAACATGATGTAAAAGTCAAAAGAAGACTTTTGACTTAACACAGGAAAATTTAGAGTAGGGATTAATCATCATTTCTTACTTCTAGAATGATTATTTCTTGATGTACAATGGTTAGCTGTTATTTATGTGACCAGTTTCCAAATATAGGATGATGTTTGGTGTGGAACACTACGAGTGCATATTTTAAGTGGTAGCATAGACTATGTTCTATAGTAATCATATGTTTAAAAATTGAAGTTTCAATTAATGAAATAATGATATTGGTTCTTGATACTTACATCGATGACATCGTAAAAGAGAATACAATCAAATAATTAATAGTTCCATCAGTAGTTGAATTAGAAGATTAAAATGTTAATCTTGATATGAAAATGAAACAATACTAATTAATGGATAATGAATTTATTGAAATTGATGATTTTATTATTATTTGATATCTAGAACTTAGTAGTGGTAGCTGAGTTATCACACCCCAGTTCAATGGGGCCAGAACTATGACACCCCAAGACTGCATCCAATAGGCCAGGGGATGGAAACCAGTGATGAGTAGGCATATCACACACGTGGGAGGAATTAACCTAATGTACATTTACACACAAACACACACACACACATTTAATCCCATAAAATTTTTAAATGTAAAACAACTGAAACCAATACATTCGTACATCTATAATCCCACAATCAAAGAATGACAATAAAGTTCTGAAAGCAATAAAGGGGCCTAATACAAGCCCAACCAAAAAATGAAGAGAGTCCAACATTATGAGAAGTGAAGAATACTATGAAATGAAACCACCAAAAAAAACCTTATACTTTTAAGATCAAGCTATGCTCCACCATCTCCCAATCCTCCTAGGACACCATCAAATGGGTCATTGTCTGAATAAGACATGACATGTGCAGGTAGAGCCCATACATGGGTAAGTATAAAAATACCCAATTGGTCACCCATAAAAAAATAAACATATAGAACCAATAATATTTAGTTAATAATATTTATATAAAAATTAAAGGAAAAATCCATATATACCCAGGAAGGACACCACACCTCTAGGTAGTCTCAACCAAACTGCTAATCATTGGATTTTTCACAAAGCTTCTAGGGAATTATCTATCTATGAGAAAACAATACATTATCCAAGATATCATTAGAGAAACCCATCAAATAAGTCATTATCATTAGGCCTTACCCAAGAAAACTCATTGGTCTCTGAAGACCTCGATACCCAGATAGGGGATCACACCCAGGAACACTAATGGACACCAAAAACCCAATCTGAATTAACCCACCATGTAGGGGATTGTATTCCAATGATAATGAGAATACTAATAAAATGGAAAACTATATATAGTATCAATTACCAATACATGGAGGTCACATTGATTCTATGGAACCCACATAGGGTATACGAAGGAAGGATAATGGATCACATTCTAGTCTTAGGGAGGGATAACACAAACTCTATTTGAGACTCATCCTCTAGAGGGGTTCACCATCCATATTATTATAAATAATGATTCTTTGTACACTCAAGATTATGGACCAAGGGAACTCACTGAACCTATAATGGTTACAATTGAATAAAAAAAAAGGGTTACAAACACCCTCAAGGGGGTACATAACATGTACTAGGTAGTACACGATGTGTCCAGATAACCCCTTGTCTTCCTGTGTGATGAAGCATTACATGAAATGTAAAATTAAATATATATGGAATAAAGGTATATATAAATGACATGTAGAGGTATTATAGAACCCTTCCCATTCCTTCTATCCCTAATGGTGTACTTATAACTATTCCTGTAGACCAACCCATGTACCCATGGCCATGCCTGTGTACAATTTTCTGTGTTCGAGTACATGGATATTCCCATGTACTCTGACCTTTTTTGTGTACCTTCCCCTACCCATTACTATGTACCCTCTAATGTATACTCTATTCGACCATCACGATTCAAATAACATGAGATATATGTCACATGGTGTGTGATATTTTTCTCTCTGCATAAACCCTAGTGCCACGCAAAGGGTTCCACATGATGTGAATCTCCATATTACATGCCTTGTAAATAGGGTTTTTAAAAAACCCAAAGGTTCTTATACATATCATACTTTAAACCACCACCAGTGAAAAACTCCCTTGAAAAAAATTATTTGGGGTCTTCCAACCCCTGCAATTTCTAATCCCCAATATTCGGTATCTGAAACCTCGAGACTCATGAACATGTGCCATCCATAGTTGGGCCATCAAATTGGGATGAATTTGAACCATTGATCCATTCAAATACACCTCCAATCATAAAATATCATCATTTTACGCTGATAACACCCTCAATAACAATCCTTACCCCCATATCGATCTTTACACCGCAGAATGACAGTACAATGATTGAATATCAGGTATTTCATCGAACCATGGGCCAAAGGAATTTCCCACGATAAACGTGCGAAGAAATGGAGTAGAAATACATAAAACATAAAATTTCAGGAAATAACCTCTTCATTTTTTATTTTTTGACCTCAATCCATTATTTTATAATTTGATAAACAAATAGGGAATAAACAACATGAACCAATGAATAAACCGTAAATAAAATCAACCATCGATGAATGAATCTATAATTGTTTGTCGAATTGATCAGTGTTAAAAAAATAAATGTAAATGATAGAATAAAAAAAATAAAGTATACCACATGGAGTTATTATTGTTCAATAGTGAATAATGGTCTTATTTTTCCATCATTGGAAATATCCACACACTTCGTTGGTGCGTGATCTTCAATCTGTTCTCGATACGATGTCGTCTGCTAATGATCCTCCAACATATCCTCTCCATTGAATCCTCTCAATCTATAGGTAATGTAGATAACCCTAGGGATTTAGGAATATCAATTTATTTATATATTATTTTTGGTTACTACATCAAAAAAATAGAAAAATAAAATAAAATAATTTATTTTATTATTTACCCTCATTATAGAACTTTACTGAAATGCCCAATGATTACAAAGTTTATATCATTCCTAGGGTAAATACCATGTTTTGAACTCAACAATGGTCTCATCTTTCTGATCAAAATATCCATTTAATAGTTATTACAAGTTTTCTAAAAAAACTACATGCATGCGATATTACTATTTTTAATATTTTTCAAATATCAATTTCAAGCTCACAGGGAATTAGAATTAATACATGAAAATAATAATATTTTTTACATTCTCCCCACTTTAGAGATTTTATTTCCAGAAAATAAAAAAAACTACTAAAAAAGATGAGGGTACTATACTCACATATGGGTCTCTCGATCCCTGGTCCTCTCTTGAATAATAAAATGTTACCACAAGACATGCACTAGAGGGTTCGATATTTCATAAATGATACTCTCATACAGATCTTTGATCTCTACTGGCTACTTAATAAAGGCAGTCCCATCCTCGATGTCCAACTCACCCAATTTGATAACCTACAATAGGTCATGAAAATAACTCCCCAACTATGAAAGGTGGAAGATACCATGTACCTAGTATAACTGTAGTGATAAATCTATGCTATATGACACCTCACAAACTCTAGTTAATATTTGGAACGTGACAATGAATCTAGAAGATAGATTATCACCCCATCCAAATATCTATAATCCACATCGAGGTGATACCATTAAGAACAAGTGGTCTCCCTCCACGAATACCATAGTCATCCATCATCAGTCCACATATAACTTATGATAGATCTATATAGTCCTCATCCTCCCCTGGATGTTCTAAACCTTCTTTGTTGTAGCTCGCACCAACTTTGGTCCCATTAGTGTTGAATCACCTTGATTGGTCCAACAAAGTGGTGACCTATAGGGTTACTCATACAAGGCCTCAAATGGTGAAATACTATTGGTTGAATGGAAACTATTATTGTCTGTAAACTCCACCCAGGGTAGGTGATCCTCCTAAATATGTCTAAAATCCAACATCCAAGCCCGCAACATGTCCACCAAGACCTGAATAGTATGATCAATCTAGTCATCCATCTTGGGGAGAAAAAATGTCCTCAAATGAAACTAAGTCACAAAATCCTTCTACAATCCTCTTCATAATCATTAAATAAATTAATAATCAAGGACTTAAAATATAAAACCCCAAAATTCTAAATTAATAACATTGTAGTAAATAGAGTGTAAGACATGAAAAACCAAGTGTAGATAGAAATATAATGCCCTAAGACTTTATGAAATATTTAATTTTTTAAATAAATATACTATAGTGTTTGTAATTCATGCAACACTAAGTTATACTACATTATATAAAAGAAAAACTTTGTTCAATATTTTTCGTTACACAGAAGACCAAGTTTTAATAAACAAAAATATATTATTATAATATTATTAATTTATATAATAAGATAAAAATAAGTAGTTAAATTGGTGGTTATTAATATGATTAACTAAATTAAAGAAATGTATTATTTAATTCATTGGATAAAAATTAAACACAAATAAATATCAAAACCAATTGAATATATGGGAAATGTTTTTATAAATAAACTTTTTTATGCTTCCAAATACATTTTGTCTTAATGAATTAAATTAATTACTATTATTGAATTATATTAATGAATTATATTTATATTATGTATTAAATATATTTTTTAACATTCCTCCAATAAATTTTAGAGGCATAAGATAAGATTAAATCCAATTTTATATGTTAAAATTGTATTTATATAAAAACTGAATTTTGACACATTTTAGTGGCGCACTTATTTTAAAAATAATTTTTTTTGTAATTTTATATTTTTTTTAAATAAACATTATTTTTGAAAGAATAATTTCAAAATTATCTTATATTGAATTTTTGGTAATTTTATATGAAATTTCATTTTTTTATGAACAATGAAAAATACTGAATTTGGAAACTCAAACAGACGCTTAAGGTGGAACAATGAGGTTAAAAAACATAATTACCACTCAATATAAATAGACAAACTTCATGAAAAATAAAAGGTTTTAAATATAACTAATATATAATAGCCTTAATTCATATTAAATAATTTTAGAAAGTACATGGTTAAAAAATAAAGCTCAAAAATATCTTTAAATAGGCATAGAAATAAGTATATGATAAAAATATTTAGGAATACAATACAATAATGTATTATTAGAATCCAATAAATTTTTTTAGTATTAAATCATAAAAATAACATTCTAAAACAATTTTAAAACGTTTATTTCATAAAAATAGTTTCATTTTTTTCTGTAAATTAGAAATAATAGTGAAAATTTTAAAAAATAATTCCCTTAATAATTTTTTTATCAATTAATGTTGATCAAATAACATATTTGTATTCCTTCCTTGAAAAAAGAGCCATTTATTTTCTTAATTACAATACCTAGAACATGGAATGTTTGATAATAGATTCAAATATTTTAAATATAAAATGAGAAATAAGTATATTTGTTTGGATAAATAATTGTTGTTTCTAGTTTTGATAATTTATAAATACTCTTAGTCTATGAAAAGCAATTGAATTATGCTCCAAGTGTTGTGTAATTCTTCTCTAAAATACTAATTCAGGTTAAAATTCTTCTGAAATACATAGGGAATATAATTATAAGTACCTAATAATTGAAATCACTAAAAGATATTGAAATTATTTATAATGAGGGTAATAAAGATAATTTTTCATTTATGTAGTCATTATTAAGTCAAAAATAAAAATTTTAAGACATAATTAGAGTGAAAATTCCATTTTTTGAATATACACTTGATTTTCAATAGGGCTTAGAAAATTAGAATTTATAAATTTTTTTCTAGAAAGGATAAACCCATGTTTATAATAATATTAAAAATTCTGAAATGTTCCAAAGGAATTTTTAAGGTACTAAGATAAGATTTTAATTTTAATTTCAAAATAATTTTCAGAAAGTAGATTACAAAAGAAATCACCCCTAAAGTAAAATTAATTAATTAATTTCATAAACATTTTAAATCAAATTTTAGGGATGAAATAAAAAGGATTAAATAAATAAAAAATAAAGTAAAATAAAATATAAAACTTCATTAACAGTTGATTATTATACCTTAAAGAACATCCAATATTTTCAACCTCTATAATACTTGAGATCATATTTGGTATCACTAATTTGATAACATAAAATTGTGAAAAACTAATAATTAAATACATTCATTGAGGACTGAGTCATGAAACTAAGTAATAATAAATAGGTAATTCCAATGAATATCCAACACAATGGTGATGCGATTGTTTTAGTGTAACAAATTATTTCAAATTTAACTAAGATAAGAAATTGGTAGGGGTGATAAGGTGATACCAAAAAAATTGGTGGGATTTTTATTTAAAATAAAAGAAAAAAACACATAAAAATGATTTGTTAAAACATGTGTTTTCTACTATGAAGCATTGGGGTTTAAGTCCCCAAATATAAATTTTCTCAAAATATAATATATGTTTGATAGAGGGTGTGGCTTCCTAATTAAAAACCAACAAATGTGATTTGAACATTGGTTTTTGAATAATAAAATAGTTTTTTTGGATTCTAATCTTATAGGAAAAAGTCAGATCCCTTCTCATCCGAAAGACACACTTGAAGACCCCCTTGACAGTTTTGGACATTATAAAAACCAATTATGAAAATGTTTTATAATTTTTGAATTTCAAACTGTCATGTTTGGAAAACCATAAATAGGGTGTTTCTAGGGGTTTTTAACGACTCTCGAAAAATTTATGTTCATTTGAGACCTCATTATTTCTAGAAACAAAGGTGAAATTTATTGAGTTTTGAAATTCTATTTCAAGAAAAGGTTCTTTAACCTTGGTTTGAAAATATTTCAATTCAATTAAATAAAATACAATTCACCTTCCAAATTTATGTTAGTATAAAAATCAAGTTCATTCACCCTTGTCAAAAATTTTGAACCTAATGATAAATTATTTACTATAAAATTATTGAAGAGTTTCCTTTCAATTTTCATTATGATAAACTCAAAAATTAATTATTTACCACTTTATTATCAAACTTTAGAGATATATATGTCACTTCCATCACATGGGAACCCAATTTAACCAATTTAAATTTAATTTTTTCAAAAAATGCACCTTTTTGTTTTATTAATCCTTGAATTTTAGTTTTAGTTTCTTGATAAATTTTCTCTTTTGGGTCCCAAACTGAATTGATTAGTTGATTATTTTTTCACAAATAATCATATTTTTTTATGATTGTTCCTTGAATTGGAAAATTTTAGGTTCCATATATTTGGAAAAAAATGTTGTCTCACTGATCACCATTTCTAACCAATGTTCATTTACAAACTCAAAATATAAAAATTTATCATTTCTGTGATCGGAGTTATAACTATCATTCTTTTCAAATTCGACAAAAACTACCCATAATATTTCATCACTATTATAAACCAGTAATCCATTTGTATGTATGTCTAAATTATATAATTTATCATCATTTAAACCATAATAAAATAGTGAAATTCCACTATTAAAGAAAATCTATTATCTGTACACTGAAAAAATAAAATCATTTTACCAATCCCTAGTTCCAAAAAAAATATCCTCATTTCCCTTGATGAATGTAGTGATAAAATGCCTAAAATGTTTAGATAAACTACTTATGTATCTATTAAATTTTTAAAATTTCCTATCTATGATTAAAATATAAAAACTAATTCAGTAAAAAAAATATTTCACACAGTATATATTTCAATATAAACTATTATTAATAAGAAAACTTGAGAAAGAAATTTCAATAAAAAAACACAAGATTTTTTTCTTATTTTTTTGTAACCCTTTAACATTCAATTACAATCATTCCGTGGAAAAGAAGTCAAATTTTAATAGGTCCATAGGTCATCAAAACCAACAAAATGTCATTTATAAACCCCAAAACCATCAAATATGTGAAGGGTCAAACCTAAGGAATGGTGAGTATGTGATTTATGGATTTATTTGAAACTAATATTACAAAATAGTTATAATGGAATGGATGTTTAAGTGAAAGTATGTGCATAATTAATATATTGGTGTGTATTATTAATAGAGTTAGAACTAAACTATGGGTTAGGTGACATGAAAAAATATTTTTGAGGGAAGGTTTGACTAATTAATATTATTGAAATTATTATTTTCACGAAAATGAAATTAATAAAACAAGTAACCCAGTTCACTAAAAATTCTTTTAATGTCTCTAACTAATATAACTACTTATGCATAAGAACTTGGTATTTATTATGAATTTTTTGTATAAAAAAATGACTCATGAAGTGACAAAATGAAATTATCCAATTAAACTTTAATTTATTTATTGATGTTTATTCTTAAAAGAATCATCTATTCAATTAGTTATTATATTGAAGTGGAAAATTAAATCAAAACTGAATTGATATTGATTTTCACCAATTGACACATCAATGGAAATTAAGACAGAATTGAGTGGGAAATGCTATGGAAGAATGAATCATAGTTTTGAATGAATGGATGAAAAATACAAATTGAATTAAAAAAATAAATAAATCATAAAATAGTAAAATAATTTAAGTAAATTACATGTTTTTTGATAATAATAATTTTCATGAGCATAAAAAATAGAGATTTAAAATATGAAAAAGATAAAGAGAAATAGTGTATCTTCTTCATTGATATGACATTTCCATCTCATCACTTCAACTTATACTATTTCACCTATTAAAGCTTAAACTTGTGCTCCCAAGAATTATACTCCCCTATTGTAAAATTAGTTCCCAAATTAGTTTATGGTTATTATTATTATGATTCATATCTTTTATAAATAGGGTTTATAGAGCCTTAAAAACACTACCTTATCTATTAAATAGTTCTTCCAGTGGAATAACTTCAATAAATTTATGAGAATCCTTTAATTATTTATCTATGTAACTAGTCTAATATTCTAGTTGTATCCAGCTCCATTTTTGGTTCTGACACATTCCCATCAATTTAACTAAAAAATATAATTTTCTAGCTTAACCATAACCTATTATTTTCTGAAGTTCAAAAATAATTACACTAGTGAAGAATAAAAGAATCATATTTTTATCTAGTTGAAGCTCCTAATACATTCCAAATTTAATGAGACACAACCGCAATTTGAACTCATATATATTTAGTATAGACTCAATATCTTTAGCTTTGACCACTAATTCATTATCTTAATCAATTAGAAACTATTGAGAATGATAATTCCACCTTGGTTTCAATATTACCCCAACATGTTCTTCCATGGATGAAGTTTGAGAAACCTATAGTTGAAAAATGATCATTGCAAGATTTTATTCTTCAATAAGACTATGCTCAGGTCAAAGTACTTTAATTGATTCTCATTAAATGAATGTCAATCAGAGCACTTCTTTAGAACAAGCATCTTGGATAAATTAAAATGGATTTAATTGAGTTATTCAGGGCCTTAACCCAATTCTAGAAACTTACGTTCCTCATAGTCATTACATTAAACAAATCTTATGAAATGATACTCAATTACGTTTTCAAATAATGGAAGACCTAGATCCCCCTAAAATTTTAAGCCAAGACCTCTAAAAAATAAAAATATAGTGATCAGAATATTTAATATTTAGTGATATCTAACTCACTCAATCTAGTTCAACTCAATTAACATTGGAATGCTAATCTAATAATGAATTTATTGAATCAAATAATGCACTATTCTATGTATTAATTGACTAAACCTACCATTTTATTAACATTAGTGATAAAATATACATTTTCAACTCATATTAAATTCCGAGGTATGATACTTAAATAATTAGTTTATCCTTTCATATATATATGTGTGATATTGGTATATAGTTTATCTTATTTTCATCAGTTTTTCTTTCCTTACACCTAATATTGGTGATGGTTATTTATGGTTCTACTCATCATTGTTAAATTAATTAGGATCAATGATAATTCCTTTGGGATACAAATCGAAAATAATTTCAAGATCCAACTTTAAAGAGAATCAATTATATTTGAATTAGACAAATAAGGTGATTATAAAGATTGATCACAGTATCATTCATCTACAAATGAGTTTTGATGACGCTTAGAAAAAATATAAGGGAAACACATCTAAACATTATATGGTTGAGATAATGAACATTATGAGATGGTAAAACCTTAGGAGAATTAGGATAAACATTGAAAAATTATTTTAATCAAATTTACAATGAAACCTTTTGGACTTTAGTATCAAACATTAATAGATTTTGTAATACTTAAAAAAATAAGGCTGAACCTTATGAAAAAAATTTCCTACAATAATTGAAAAGAAGCTATTTTGTGAAATCAATAAAAAATAAAATTGAACTAAAACTGAAGTAAATTTTAAATTATCTTAATCAAGATTTTTTAATTTTAAAAAAATGAAATAAAAATTTGTTTCAAAAATATATATTGGAAAAAAATCAAAAAATATTTGATAATATAATTTTCCAAAAAAATTACACTAAAGAGAACAGAAATATAGTTCTTATAATATATGGATATTAAATCAAATAACCATTTATCATTTTGTCAATTAAGAAAAAAAATTATAATTATCTTATAAATATTCGAAGAGTAAAAATCTTGAAAAATAATGAGAATGAATTAATTATCTACCATTAAAATATCATTTTAACATCAAAATCAATATAGTTTAAAAAAAACATTTTGGAAAACAATTTGAAAATAAAAGAAACAATATAGATCTACCCATAGGAACCCAAAATTCCATAATAAATGTGAGAAATAATTTTATTTTACTATCTCAATTTGATCCAAAAATGGAAGATAATTCTATATGTGATGAGAGATTGATATTTTCTAGATAATAATTACATAGTTAATTTGAATGGATTATATTTTGGACCCTAATGGAGGGATCAAATGATTAATTGGTTATAGGATTTGGTTGTATCTTTTGAAATATTTGTGACGAGAATAGAAAAAGTGTTTATAATATGGTTAGACTAATTGATAAGAGTAATAATAAAGAATATGGTGTAGAAGTTGAAAAAAAATTTCTTTAGTAGCTTGACTTGAACCTATCTAAGATCTATTATCTGTCATAGTTCAGCTAAACATTATTCTATTTTAAATAGATGTAAAGAGTGGATTCCTTAATTTTTTTAGGTAGAACATTTTGTAAATCAAACTTAGGGTTTTGAGGACATTTTTTTCAAAAAAATATTTATAAACACCCCAATTCACTATATAGATATAAAAATCCCCAATATTCTGATATGATGGACTATTTAGAGTTTTTAATTTAAAATGAATTTTTTAATAGAATGAAAGATCCCATTCTTTTTATCAATTGAGTTTTTAAAGACAAAATCATTATAAAAATATGTATTAATGTAATTATTCTTAATTTAATCCAAGAAAAACTTGTAAGGCCTTCAAGCCACCTCAAGGACTTCGGGCCACCTTAAGTGTAGTTGCAAACCAAAAAACCTACAAGAAACATGCTTCAGAAAGAGGATGAGAAAGGTGCTTTCACCATAGAAGAAGATAAAAGGATTGCAAGAATGAGAGGGTATGGAACCTAACATTGGGACAAGCTTGTGCATGCACGGGAAAGCCTAACCAAATAGCCATGTGAAGGTGGAGAGCTGATTACATGATGAAGATGCTGGGGAGGAGGAGTTCCAAGTTGTTAGTCTGAGTTGTATGTAATGTTTGAAGCCTACGGGAAATGAATTCCTATAAGGCCTATGGTCCATGTAATACTTATGCCTACGGGCCTTGTAAGGGTTCCACCTCAACCCTTGAAATGTGGATTATCAAAAATCAATAAAACATTAAGGACTTCGGGCCATTGGAGGTACCTCTTGTAAATTTTATCTTCAAGAATCCAAGAAATAAATGATTATAAATTATTTAGAGAGATGATTTGATGTTTTCTATACCTGATAGATAGTTTAATATTCATTTTTTAATATGTCTTTATGTGTTATAAGTTCCATTATAATTCAAAATAATCCATTCTTAAGGTAGTTAAATATACCCTTTATTATCTTAAATGGACAATAGATCTTGGGATTTTTTATTCTTATGAATATAAGTTTACACTTAAAAGTTACTTAGATATATAAATCAATGGTCATGTAATCGATCAAAATATTAATTTTGAAACATATCACTTTATTGGAGAATATTTTTTCTCATGGTCCATCAATAAGAAACATTCAGTTTCTATTTTTATTTTCTAAATAAAAATATGTGGAAGTTCAATTTTTTTCACGCTCAATTACTGTGGATGTGGCATATAGTTTCAAACTTCAAGATAAATTTCACTCAAAATATAATTCATTTTGATATTATGTGCACTATATCTTTATCTAAGAACCCATAAAACCAATCATATTTGAAAAAATTATATAAGACACCACTTCCTTCCGGACCAGACACTTTGGGTATGATCAGTCTTAAGTGATCGCAAGTTCCGTATTTTTTTTTCAATATCTCATGACATTGGTTTTTTTTCAAGAAAGTGTTAGGACATATTTTGTTTATAAATCAGCTAATTTATTATAATTTAATATTATACAGTACATGGTATCATTAAATAGAACCAATGTAATGTTAATCAAACATCTTCTAGAACTATTCCTAACAATAGTGACCTTAATATTTGTGTCTAATTATATTTAACTTCTAGAAGGAACATTTTTCATAATAGTTTTTCTCTAGCATGACATGACTCTCTATTTTTTGTTTTAAATATTTTTTTCTAATAATTTAATTTACTTTTACATATATTTGAATCTACTCTTACGTTTAAATAGTCTCATGGTCTTCTAATTTTATCTAATATTTCATACAATGTGATAATTTTCTATACTAGTTGACCTTTGAGAAAGGGAGATTTGTATTTTCATACTTTTAATCTATCCTTTACATTTTCAATATTATTATGTGATAGATAAGATAAATACTTTATATCATATTCAAGAATCATATTCAACAAAAGAAGATCATTCGTATGCATCAGATGATAACTTCCCAAAGGTTTCTATGTTTTTACATATAATACATTCATTATTTTCATTGAATATATATTTATATTTTTATTAATTCTAAATAGGGATAGTAATTTATATTTTCATTTGATGATTCAGTAAAGGGTAGAAGTGTAACCCATGGGGAGAAACCCAATTTTAATGAAGTGTAGTTTTCTCTCACATATTCATTTCATATCTTAAATAAATAAGGATTTTATTAAGGTTTTGCAAATAAGAATAAGTGATATAACCTTGAATAAGTAAAATTTCCTTAGAGGAGAAAATATATTTCTCAAGAGAGAATTTAAATGATAACTAGTCAAAAGGTTGAAGAATGTTTTGTAGAAATCTTTATACGATAGTTACCAAAATTTTGTTTATAGTGCTTAAATATTTTTTATTCTTCCATCATTCTTATTATTAGTTATTTTTGATAATACAAATGGGGGATAAAGTATGTATATTTATGATATATTATTTAGTTATAGGGGGAGAAATAATAAAATAAGGTAGACAAATGTATTGTGTTTCAGTTTTAGTAGAATGAAAATTTTATTTGGGGGAGAAGCTTATTAGATAATTTGAGAGAGATTTCATAGGAATATTTTTAGGGGAAAAGGTTTTATATTTTCCATTGAATATATCAATAGTATAAAATTATTTTATGTCACATGGAGTTCTCAAATTTACATTGTTTAATTTATTTTGTGTTGTTTTATGATTATCATGACATGTTTTGTGATCTTTAAAAAGGGGAGGTTGTTAAGTCATTTTTTCTAAAATTATATCTCTTAGATTCAATATTTTTATGAATAAAAATACACTAATTATCTTCTTACACTTTATTTATAGATATGTTCGTTTTTCTTCATACCAACATAACTTCATATTTTATCTTCCAATGAATTGACTGATCCATCAAATTACTGAAGGATGGTGAGGTCTTGTTGGATTGATTCTATCAGAAGATGTTTCTACTTCCAATGAAATTCTAACTGAACATGAAGGTTGTATATAATAAAATTACCAAAATTTCTAAATGTATTTATTTATTTAATGGTGAAATATATGTTACAAGTTACTAAAACACTTATAATTTTTTCAAATCATGTTGGAGCCTATATTAACTAATTTCCTTCATAAATTTTGATATTATTTTCAATTTTATTGTGGAATTTGAGATAACACAGTGTGATTTTTAATTTTAAAGAAATATGTTTAGTTGTAATAATTCTATATCCAATCTATATCATTGATGAGATTACATGCAAGGAATATGTTTCTTATAATCATTGATTTAAATGATACATTTAGGTTTTAATTCTAACACTTCAAAATGGTTGTATTTGACAAAGTTTAGGGTACATAGAACAATACCTGGTCCTGATCAATGAGGATCTTGAGGATAAAGGTTCCTACTACGGATATTCTATAAAATAAGTTCCTTTGGAACAATTTGTACCTTCATATGGATTTTTTTGATGAATTTTTAGTTTATAACTTTGATACCTTCATTAAAGTTGTAGAACCTCCTACTACATTGGGACAAAAGAAAAGAGTTCTTTCAATAAGAAAATTTTGGTAATAAATATGCATTTATGAGTGTTTGGAATTTTATCCAATACTTGATGCATTTTTTATATGATTTTTCCATTTAAATTGTGTTATTTTTTCTTGTTAAGTGTTTAACTTATGATAGCTTTTTTCTATTATGTGTATGATTTTTTACTTTGATTACTCTATTTTTATTAGACACGGTACCATTCGATTAAGTTACAATTTATGAGTGGGTGAAAGATTATGAGTTGGTTTCAACATCAATTTACACCTCTCTTTAATCTTCCACATATTTTCATTATTAATAACAACAATTAGATCAACAATGGGAGACCATTTTTATAATCTCATTCAATATTATTTAATTTATCAATAAATGTTTTTTTGTAATATAGGCCAACATTTTTCTTCTCAATTTCATATGACATATGAATTAGATGGAAATAAATAAGTTAGGTGTGATAGCCCAGTCCAGCCCACGATCAGGATATTATCCACTTTGGGCCTTACCCACACGGTTTTTCTTTCCCTAGGCTGTGGCCCACAGACATCCCCCTAGAAAAGGCCTCATGATGGGAGAGGTATCCAGACCACCTTATAAAGGGGTGCTTCGTGCTCCTCCTTTGATGTGAGATTTCCATAATTTAATACCCCTTGAAGGGCCCAACATCCTCATGGAACATCAATTGGACACTATCTCTAATACCATTTGTGATGGCCCAATCAATACCATGATCATTATATTATCTGCATTGCGTCTAGCTCACAAAATCTTGATTTCTCTAGTATTTGGCCCCTGAGATTCCCCCATGAAAAGGCCCTACAAAGGGAGGGGAATCCACACCACCTTATAAAGGGGTGATTTGTGATAATCCTCCTTCAATATGGGATTTACATAATCCACCCTCCTAGAAGGGCCTATATTCCTTGCTGGAATATCAAATGGACACTGGCTCTAATACAATTTGTGATGGCCCAGTCCATCCCATAATCATGATATTATACACTATGGTCCTATCTTGCATGGTTTTTCTTTCCCTAGGATCCGGCCCATAGGCATCCCCTAAGAAAAGGCCTCATGATGAGAGATGTATCCACACCTCCTTATAAAGGGGTGCTTCGTGCTCATCCTCCATTTGTTTTGGATTGCCATAATACAATCCCATAGAAGGGTATAATGTCCTTGTGGAACATCAAATAGTGATTTGATCATATACCACTTTTTATCGTCCTGACCTGGGTGCCACACAACAGTTCCCTAATCTGGTTCTCCACATGACCTCAAATGTGCCATCATATATTCTAGAGGCTTCCCAATAGTATTGAGGGTATGTTAAGTAATTCATGGGGATACTATACGATCTTTTATCAGAGTAAAATGACATCGGAAGAAAATAAATGATATGATGTAGTAGATATAACCTGAATAATACTCATGTCAAAAGATAACCAAATGGGAAATAAAATAATAAAATAAAAGGGAAAACATGCTATACCAATATAAGTGTCAAGTGTCTAGAAAGAAACATAAAATACAGACACTACGAGACCCATAGGGGGTTCTGAATCATGAATGATCCCCTCATCCAAACTCCATCCCCAACCAAGAACCTATCACAAGTCCTTCTCCCTTATCCCATCCTACAACAATATGATATCTTCTGGTACCAATTAGGCAGCCTAAATAGGGTGTGAGTACAACTTAGTAGGCCACAACCAATGGTGTCTATAAAAAGTCTAATCAAAAGATAGTGCATATAGTTCTATAAGGACATATGTTCAATGAAATAATAAATACTTTATCACATTTTCATTTATTATTATCTAACTACTTTAACTCCAGTGTTCCCAAGGATACTCGTACCACAATAATAACTTCATCTTGTATCAGAACTCAAAGTGATCCCTAGACAATATCATATCTTAATACATGCTTCTTGCCGGACCTCATTTCTTTGATATCATAGTACCTGATTCGACTCATGTCAGAGTTTTAATATTCTCATGTGGGGTTATAACTCAGAGTGAAATTATTTTCATTCATTCATTTCACATTTATAATCCACAATTCAAAAGTTACCAATGTCACAAACATAAGTAAGATGACCGTGTTACCATGCTTAGATCTCAATAGAATGACCATGTTCCTATTCCCTTTTCTCAAAAGTAAAATGACCATGTTACCATGTATAATTCCCAATTTAGAATGAAAATATTCCCAATATTTATCAAATAATTAACTTACCAATTAATTATCCATCCCAATCCCATTACTAATTCCCTAATTAGTTAAACACATCCATTCTCTTAGTTACCTCAATAATTAACTAACTGATTCAAAACATTAATTAATTCATCAATTAATTAATCAATATCAAAATTCATATTCCAAAATTATTTTTCCATAGTTAATTATCTCATTATAATCTCAACTATCCATAATTAATCCCATAATTAATTATCAAGATCATTTTTCAAAGGCACATAATTAATCCACAATTAATTATCTCAACTTAGACATTTAAATATCTCATAATTAATCCACATATTAATTATACAGATTACAATCACTAAATCTTATAATCAATTTCCAGAAATTAATTATCTAATAGGGAATCCCCTTAGTCTCATGATTAATTTCTGAACTAATTAGATATTTCATCAAATCTTCAATAAATCAATTTGTCAATCTAATAAATCCAATCCAATAAAATAAATTGCTCAAGGATAGTCGATATTATACAATTTTTCATATACATATCAATTCCACAAATATGGGAATTATATTTATACCACCCACCTTAGTTCATTGATTGATGTTTTCCCAATAGAAATTACCAAATTTCCAAGTACTACAGTGACATTGATAAAAGTTCCAGATCTAAATTTGTAATCCAAAATAAATACAAAGATATCAAGATCTAATAAATCTAGGTCTAGATCCAAAATCCTAGATCTATATCTCACCACATAGGTTTATATCCAAAGAAAAATAGAATATATTCCATGAAAAGATCAAGGAATGATAGATGAAAGAATGGGATAATCATCGGGATGAAACTCGCTTACTGGGAGAAGAGAAGATCTTCAATTTGGGCTTTTGATCTCAAAGAACGATGTTCGTAAGGACTTGGAATCCCTAAGGGTTGATGTGAGAATATCCCTTTACCCTTATTAAAGTAAAATCTAGATTTAGAGACACATAGGATTTTAAATAGATCATTAAAAGTAGAAAATGCTTGAGATCCACAATTTTAGGATCTTTCTTTCAACCCTCACAAGGTTTAATAACACGATTAGGAAACCCATAAGCTAACTATGTGTTAGAAACTGCTTCAAGGGGGCTCTTCACATGACTACCTTTTATGGCCTCTCAAACCATGCTTTAACCATGCTTAATACATTGCCTTGAAAGACCATAGAGAGCACTATTTCTCCTAGGCAGTCGTACATTTTGTAAAAACCATACACCAACCATGCACAACTTCCTTTCTATAAAATTTTATTAGACTTCAAAAAAAATCACCCCAAGCCATAACTATAATAAAATATAATTATTTAAAAACAAAAATTACCTAAAATTACACCTAAGATAACTCCAGAAAAGGTAGTATCTTACATCAGTTGGAGTTTCTTATCATTTTATACAAGGATATTGAAGTCTTTTATGCCAAACCTAACTTGAAATTTCATTTTGTGGTATATATAAAATGAAAATAAACATTAATTTTATGATTTTTGGGATAAATATACATGGATTAAGTTTTTTGAATGTGGAATACAAGAATCAATTTTGATAAGTTTAATTTCAACTGTGTGAAGTGATATTTTTTAAATCTCTAAAAAAATAAAATTAATTATTTTTTTCTCTTTATTTATTATGAATTGTAGAGTTCTTTTTAGAATATCCTGGTGAATAACATATTGCATCATAATTTATCTCATAGAGGGTATCTTTTACTTGAAGAGTATATAATGGATGATAAGTTTGAAAAATTGATATCCAAGTCTTCAGGACTCATAGATATTTCACCTCTTTCCATCCATATCAACATTAAAAATGGAAAAGGGACAGGATGATAAAAGAGAAAAATATTTTATAGAAGTGTCTAAGGATATATAAGAAAATAATTTAAGTAGTGAATTAATTTATTTATAAATTATTTATAAATTTTTAACACTTGTAAATTTAAAAAAAATCAAGGAAGAATTTTAAGAGTAAAGTATATATAAGACCATTATACATAAGGTTTGGAAGGATATTTTGGATAATAATTTTGGGAAATAAGAAAAACCATCTCACTTATGAGGATATATGGTTAATGTACTTATTAAGAAATATTTTGATCATCCTGATACTTCTTCAATGAAAAAATTTAATAAGGAAAAGTAAAATATTTAGAGTATAATGTTTTGAATAAGTCTGAGATGATGAAGCATTGGATTATATAGTCAACACAACTAATGTTTTCAAACCTACATAGACATTTTCAGCCTACAAATCGAACTCCTCCACCTCCTCCTATACAGTTTCCCATCAACGTTGAGTTTTATGTTGAGGATATACAGTATAATATCGTAGCATTTGAGATAAACAATTATATTGGATGTAAATTATATTATTAGAATATGAAAATATATCTCTTTAGGTTAAGAATATAGAATATTATTGATGTATCAGCTAGATTAATCTTCCCTGTTTATGAGGCTTTTACAATTAGATAGAGTATCTGAATTTTTTTCTTCGAAAACATAGACTTGTATGAGAACTTTCCACTTATGAATGTATAGATTTTATATTTTATATAATATTACTTTAAAATTAATTTTAAAATTTAAATATATGAATAAATATATTCTTAATAATCCCTTAAAGACAAATATATCATGTAGATAAAGTAATAACATGTTGAGACCCCATCGACTTTTCATACTACTTGTTTTGAAGGACTTTATAAATTATTATATTATGCATTTATATTATTGGATGATTAAAATATGATAATGAATTAAGATTATTTTTTATTTGATTGTCTACTTATGATTTAAAAGAAAGATATCTTGGAGATTTTAGTTGTAGATATGTTGGGACTCACAATGATGAAAGTCTTTTCCATGTAACCAAATTATCATATTTTTTTCTAATTATATCAATGTGATGTGACTTACTACCTAGGTTTATTTTCTATCAAGTATATTCATTAAATTTTTATTCACCATGTAACAATTCAAGTTTATGGATTCCTTGATTGAAAAATTATTTCACTAGTAATGAGGATAATTTGTGATAGAGAAATAATAAAATATATTTCTCAACGATTTTAGAATGAAGAAATTAATTTTTTGGATTATTAATTATTTATATGGCTATGAAAAATATATTTCATTTCAGTTAAATTGATGTTAATTAACTAACTAATCACATGCTAATTTTTATATTAGTGACCGTTGGGTTTTGTTTTGTTTCTCTCCGAAAGAAAACACAATTTACAGGTTATACACCATACACGGTAACAGAGATGACAATATTAAAGAAATATTAGAGATTGAAGTTTTATTATATTAATTCTTATATATTATAATAATTTTTTATTTTATTTTATATATCATTTCATTTTCAAATAGGTCATGAATGAATTTTTACCAACCTATAAAAATAAGAGTATAAATATCAATTATATATACGTAAAGGTGACTTATTTTTCAAGTAATAGAATTTAACAGATACTAAAAATGTTATTTTATGTTGATAACTTATTTTGGGAGATATATTCCTAATTTAATAAAGAGGATTAAAATGCAGGTTTTATTTGATGAGATTTATGTTTAAAATAATTACATATGGGACAATTATGGATTTTGATAAGATTTGGTTTTATTATCACATTTTCTTTTATTTATTGTATCATTATATTCAGAGTGAATGATAAATGGTTATTTATTTATTTATTTATTTTTTATGATCACTTCTAATATAATGGGAATTAGTTAAATTAATTACAGGGAGTATGTAATTATGATTTTATAAATTTTATTTTTCTTTAGACCATATCGTAATATTTTTAATGTATAATTCATATATTAACTATAAAATTTTAATATTTCTATAGTTGAAATTTTCTTTCTTAATACCCATAGAATCTTATTCTATTTTAATGTTATTTTTCTTATATTATCTATGGTGGTATAATGGTTTTAATTAAATTCATTTTTTATTTTTTTATCAATTATTCTAAATAACCAACATGAAAAAATAACTTCCACATTAGTTATTCTCTAACTGATGTCAAAAGTTACAAGATTTATTATTTAGGAGAGTTTTAAACATTAGATAAAATAATAATTGACATTGAATATAGTTTTAATACATTAGTTAATTTAAATAATTTATGTGAGAAACTAACTTCCAGAATGGTTGTTATTTTAAGCAAAGTTAAAAGTGTGATGATTTTTAATTTTAAGAGGGATTGTATGTAGGTTAATAATATAATTGAATTTTCTAGATTATGATACATGTTTTCTACAAATCATTGATTAAATAATAGTGATTTTGAGTTATAAATTCTCTTTAATTGACAATATTTTGAATCATGTTCATATTGATTAAAAATTGTAATTCCATGATTTTTTATTGAAAATGATGATTTTTTATGCTTTATTGATTAATAATTTAGAATATTATATTTTTTATATATTTTATGAACTAGTATTTTATTTCAACTAGCTTTTAAATGAAATATTAAACTTTTATATGTTTTTAAATAATTTTTGGGTGATGGAATTGATTGATTTCAAAGTTCCATGATTTTAACAAAAATATAATTTGTTAAAAAATTATGGATTTGATGTTATAAAGTTAGTAAAAATTGTTAGAAAATTTAGCTAAATACCTTTTAAATATTTCTTACTAAATTTTTGTCTAACATTGGAATTTTTTATCTCATAGGCCATTAATAAGACTTCAATCAACTTTTCCTGGATGAATTTCATTTAAGTTCCTATACCTTGGTCAATTTTTATGTTAATAAGTGTTTTTTGAATAGAGTCACAACATATTTTGTATGAATTCGCTCTTTCATAATACTCTTCCACAAGTTTCTAATATTGCATATGAATTGAGTCACCTTTATATCCCATCAGGCTCATAGGACTCCATCATATGAATTTAAATCCCATACCATGAAACTGATCAAAGATGATATGAGGTTTCTCTATGTTATATTGAAGATCAAACAAGATGCATCATTCAAATAGGATGAAATAACAAGGTTATGTATTATATAAGATTTATTGATGTGGGTTTAATGTAATTGAACAAATGATGAGTTGAGACTCATGAAACTTAAATTGAAAGAAAATAATTTGTGATTCCTGAATAAAAAGAACCCAAAATGGACTAAAGGGACACCAATGGTATGTTTTTAAGACCTATTTGATTAAAACAAAACCGTATATATTTGAATATGATAATGTTGAAGATATTTATTATATTTAATGAAGATGGGAGTACCTAGTTCTAATGTTTAATGAAGTGATAGCCCCATAATTTTAGTTTGTGGGAGATTCATATATAGTGGAAGGAGGTCTAATTTCATACAGCTAAGAATACACTTATTGAAATGAGTCCAAATTGGGAGGATAATTTGTATTAGATAAGCTTGCATCAATGGAAGAACGACTAAGTCAGACATTCAAAAATGATTCAACATTGATTTCTCCTATTGAAGTTTATCTGAATATAAAAACATGGAAACCAAGATGAAACAATTTCCATGAAGGAAGCTGGATGAGCCTAAGAGTCCAACACTGATGAATATAAATGTTAATGAAGACGATAAAATTAGAGATACAAACTAATTAACCTTGATTAGTGTCACGACCCGCCCTCGGGGTCCGTGCCGTGACTACCCCAAGCCCGCCTTCCATAGGCCAGGGGCTGGCGACTAGCACCAAGGCGTAAATCCCAGTAAAAAGGGAAGGCATTGCCTTTGTAAAGTAAACAAACTCCACAGAGTAAACAAGCGGAAAGTAAACACTAAACAAAAGCAGAGTAAAACTGAAAGTGCGGAAAAGTAAAAGGGCCAGTATACAAACCCAAACTGAAAGTAAAGTACAACTCGAAAGGGAAAACAACAACTGAAAAGTAAAAGCCGCTACTCCGAGCTGTCCACTGGAAATCCCACCTAAAGGGTGGGTACAGATAGCTCCTCTGCTCCACGGGTCCCGCCGTCCGCTCCGTGCACGTCCCGCTCAGTGGTCCACCTCCGGGTACCGTCCCGCTCTGCAAGCCTCAGCTAAGGTCAACGCTGTCCGTCGTCTGCAACCAACACAACGTAGTGCGGGCAAAGCCCGTGCAGGGGTGAGTATAAGCTACTCAGTAGGGACCCCGAGACCCCTGAAGGTCTCTCAAATCCACAAAGGATAAACCACGAAGAAAAGTAACAATCACGAAGTAATAACCGACACTGCTTAGGTGTATGCCCATACATATACCTAAGTCATCATTTCAAATACGCTCTAACCTCCGAGCCCAAGTACAACTCAGTCCACACAGGAAAGTAAACGTATTCCACACAGGAAAGCAATAGGATTCAGCTCACACAGGTATACTTCTTCAAGGACGATAAAGATGATCACTGATCCATCTAAGTCGTCGGACCCATGAAGGATCGATAGGTAACTAACCCCCGCTATGACCCACACAGGATCGGGCCCACACAGGACCTGTAGGCGCTGGCTCACACAGAACCGCTGAGCGCAAGGACCCACACAGGATCGGGCCCACACAGGACCTGTAGCACTGATCCACGTAGGATCGCTGAGTGCTGAAGTCGTCGTCGTCGAATCCACACAGGATCTCTGTACTGTCGTCGTCGCAGTCACAGTAGCAGTAGTAGTCGTAGCAGTAGAACAGTCGTAGCCAGCACTAGGGTTCCCGCACATAGCAAGCTCGTTCGGAGGGTCCGCTCCACGAGCCGAGAGGCTGATACATCAACTGTCACAAAGACTAGAGTTGATGTATCCAAAAGTTCCGTATCGTCAAAAGGAACTCAACGCAACAGACGGCGCGTCGATCGGACGCCCGTTCTGAGAGTTATTGGCATTTTCGTCTCCGGGGCCCGGTTGGTTTTTAAGGCAAAACCAACCCGACCGTACTCCACCTGCGTCCAAACCTCGGGCGGAGTATGCCAAAAGATCCGTCTCACTAAGAGGAACACAACGCGACTGACGGCGCGTCAATCGGACATTCGAAGCTCAAGATATGAGCGTTTCCGCTCCGAAGGCCCGGTTAGTTTCGTGAACGAACCAACCCGGCCGAACTCAAAGTAAACCGAAACCTTGAGTGCGATATACCGAAACGACCGTCTCCATCCAAGGATCGCGTTGCCACAGACGGTTCGTCATTCGGAGGTCCGAGGCTCAAGATATGGGCCAAAAACCGATTCTGGTTCGAAACGGGGGGGTCCGGGTCCGGGCCGACCCGGCCCGACCCCCCCCCCCCCCCTGGGGCGGCCCGGCCGGACGGCCGGCCGGCGGTGCGGCGGTGGCGCGGCGGCGCGGGGGGCCACGGTGGCTTGTCTCCGCAAGGAGGCCGCGCGGGGGGATCAATTCCCCCGCTTTTCAAGTGGCGGCGCGGCTATGCCGCGCCGTTTTTTTTTAAAAGTGCCCCCCCCCCACGTGGGGGGCCTGCTGGTGCGGAACCGGGGGGCCGGCTGCCCCCCTCCCTTCAAAGAACCGCCCCCCTCATAAAGAGGGGGGGGGTTTTATGAGTTGGTCGGGGGATTAATTCCCCCGGTTTAATGGTATCCGGCCGGCCAGCTGGCCGGCTGGTTTTCTCTAACGGGACCGGAAATTCCGGTCCCCCCTTCGGCTTCCGACGCCGGCGGCCCGGCCGCCCGTCTTCTCTTCCGCCGCGGCCCGGAACCGGCCGCGGTCTCCTCGTCCCACCGCGGCCCGGAACCGGCCGCGGTGTTCGTCGTCCGGCGCGGTGCGACGGCACCGCGCCCCTTCGCCGTGCCTTGATTCCTTTCAATGCGGCGCGACGGCGTCGCGTTCTTGAAGATTCTTCCTCGGCGTGGCGCGACGGCGCCACGTAAAATAATTGCACGATTATCCGCGTGGTGCGACGGCACCACGCCACTTTGCTTCCACCCTCAAGAATAAACAAGAACGATGGAGGGGGGTTCGGCCGTGTTCGTGCGGTCCGACCCCCTCACGTTAAAATAATAACGCAACTTTAAAAATAATTCAAAGCCACTCGTTAGACTTGCTAAAATCACGATCAAGAATAAAATAATTTAACCAAAAAGAAATTAACAACCCCTACCTTGGTATAAGGTTCCAAGATTTGTCTACGTTCCGCGGAAGACGACGTCGCGGAGGTCGGGCGTCGCGGTCGTCGTTCGTCAAATCCATTGACGAAGGGATGCGTCCGATGCGATACGTCGTTGGCGAAACTTCTCAAGTCGACGAAGGAAAACCGAGGAGGAAGCGGTGTCTCCCTTTCTTTGACGTGGAGAGAAGATAGAACGGTGTTTCGGTGTTCTTCGCGTTCTTCAAGGAGGAAGATGAAGTTCTTCAAAGTGTAGAACTCTTCTTCTCTCAAATCTCCACACAACACAGCAACTCCCAAAATAAAATAAGCTACACCTTATTTTATTTTCACTTTTCCAACCTTTCAAAATTCAAAAGTTGAATTCATTACATTAATTAAAATCTAGAGTTGTCAAAAAATTAAATGAAGAGATAAGTTGGCAAGAATTAATGTAGGGGAGAGTCACATAATTAAGAGGGGGTTTAGAAGGGTTAGGGAATTTGAAAAGGTGGGGGCTCGTGTGGGCCCCACCTCCCTCATAACCACACATGGGAAGTTGGGTGGTTGTGGTCCCCACCAACAACTTCCCATGAGAGAGTCTAACCACCACGAATAAAATAAAATTCACACACAATTTTATTTTACTTATCTTTTAATCCCCAAAACTAACTTTCAACCCGCAACAAACGCAACTTCCGAAAAGGTCTCTTTAAGCGAATATCGGCGCTGTGAGTTCATCGGTGCCCTCAGATTTCAATTCCGAGCACCGGATCAAAAGTTAGGAATTCCCGCTCGTTTGTTCACTGAACGTACCCGAGCCAAACTTCAGAAATTGATTCCGGGCACTCCGGGCCTCGGAATCAGGTGCCGTCTGAAACCGCGCTCTTGTAAAATTCTAAAGAAAATTAAGAAAAATTTTCCCTTTAATTTTACGGGTCTTTACATTACTCCCACCTCAGGGCTTTACGTCCCCGTAAAGATACATCAAAAACTAGGGAAACAAAAGAGGGTACTGAGCACGCATCTGAGCCTCCCGCTCCCATGTGCTCTCCTGGAGATTCCCGTGCTGCCATCTGATGCGCACGAGAGGAATCGATCGCCCACGCAGGACCCGATCCTGTCGATCCTCTATCTCCACCGGGACCTCCGTAAAAGTCGCCCCATCGTCAACGTCAAGCTCCCCATGATCAATGATGTGCGTCGGGTCATGCACATATCTCCTCAGCAGGGATACGTGGAAGACGTCGTGCACCCGGTGCAACTGAGGTGGTAGAGCCAGGCGATAAGCCACCTCGCCAACCCTGCTGAGGACCTGGAAGGGTCCGATGAAGCACGGAGATAACTTGCCGCCTCGTCCAAATCTCCGAATACCACGTCGAGGTGAGACCCGCAAGAAGACGTGGTCGCCATCCTCGAACTCCAGTGGCCTCCGCCTCCTGTCAGCATATGACTTCTGCCGGCTCTGAGCTGTCCTCATCCGCTCCTGGATGACCTGGACCTTCTCTGTCGTGGCCTGGACCATCTCCGGTCCCACGAGTGCTGACTCCCCAGGGTCTGTCCAGCACAAAGAAGATCTACATGGTCGGCCGTACAACGCCTCGTACGGTGCCATCCCGATGGTGGAGTGGTAGCTGTTGTTGTATGCGAACTCCACCAAGGGTAGGTGGTCCTCCCAGCTACAACCAAAGTCGAGGACACATGCGCGGAGCATGTCCTCGAGAGTCTGAATGGTCCTCTCCGTCTGACCATCCGTCTGAGGGTGAAAAGCTGTGCTAAGACGTAGCTGCGTCCCGAACGCCTCCTGCAACCCCTTCCAAAGCCGGGAAGTAAAGTGGGCATCTCGATCGGAGACGATAGATGATGGCACGCCGTGGAGCCGCACAATCTCCTGAACGTAGAGACGTCCCAAGCTCTCTACTGAGCCCTGCTCTCTGATGGGTAAGAAGTGTGCCGACTTGGTGAGTCGGTCAACAATCACCCAGATGGAGTCGTGACCTCTGGAAGTGCGTGTAAGTCCAGTCACGAAGTCCATAGATATGCCGTCCCACTTCCACTCCGGAACCTCCAAGGGCTGTACCAAGCCCGCTGGTACCTGATGCTCTGCCTTCACCTGCTGGCAGGTGAGGCATCGAGAAACGAACTCTGCTACTGCCTTCTTCATGCCCGGCCACCAGTGCTGTCGTCTGAGGTCCTGGTACATCTTCGCCGCCCCAGGATGTACCGCCAAAGGAGAAGTGTGAAACTCTCTCAGCACTTCCTCTCGCAAAGCAACTGGTACCATGGTACGTCCTCTGAAAAGGATGTCGTGCTCTGCTCCAAGGGAGAAACCATCAGGTGGCTGTCCCGAGGATATCTGTGCACGCCGTGTCTCACAGTCAGCGTCCTCACGCTGTGCCTCTCTGACCCGCTGTAGTAGTGGAGGAGTGACTGTGAGAGACTGAAGAAAGGCTGCTCCATCTCTATCCACGAAGGATATCTGCAAAGAGGCTAGCTGCTCCGTCGCCTCCTCAAGTAGTTGAATGCCCGTCCTCCTGCTGAGGGCATCGGCTACTACGTTCCCCTTCCTAAGAGTATAGACTATCTCAAAGTCATAGTCCTGGAGGAACTCGAGCCATCGCCGCTGTCTCAGGTTCAGGTCCTTCTGCGAGAAGATATACCTGAGACTCTGATGATCGGAAAAGACTGTAAAGCGCTCGCCCATCAGATAGTGTCGCCATGTCTTCAGAGCGAAGACCACTGCTGCTAACTCCAGGTCATGGGTAGCGTAGTTCTGCTCATGCAGCCTCAACTGACGTGATCCATAGGCAATCACGGCCCGCTCCTGCATCAGAACACATCCGAGTCCGGTCCCTGATGCATCGCAGTAGACTACGTACCCTACTCCCTCCTCAGGAAACCTCAAGATAGGTGCGCATGTCAATCTCTGTCTCAGCTCCTGGAAGCTCTGCTGACATCTGTCTGTCCATACGAAGGGTTTCCCCTTCTTCGTCAAAGCTGTGAGTGATGCCGCAACTCTAGAGAAGTCTGGCATGAATCTCCAATAATATCCAGCTATTCCCAAGAAACTCCGAACCTCAGTCACGCTCCTGGGTGGCTCCCATGCTAACACAACCTCAATCTTCGTGGGATCCACTGCAACTCCCGCCTCAGAGATAACGTGTCCCAAAAAGTGGACCTCACGTATCCAGAACTGGCACTTCGAGAGCTTACCATAAAGCTGGTGCTCTCGGAGTGTGTCAAGAACAACTCGCAAGTGATAGGCGTGCTCCTCCTCTGTCGTAGAGTAAATCAGAATGTCGTCGATGAAGACTATGACAAACCGATCGAGGTATGGCTGAAAGATCCTGTTCATGAGAGCCATGAACACTGCTAGGGAATTGGTTACACCGAAAGGCATAACCAAGAACTCATAGTGGCCATACCGACATCTGAAGGCTGTCTTCTGCACATCCTCGTCTCTGACTCTGAGCTGATGATAGCCCGACCTGAGGTCTATCTTCGAGAACCACCATGCTCCCTTGAGCTGATCAAAGAGGTCATCAATCCTCGGTAGCGGATACTTGTTCCTCACTGTCACCTGGTTCAGGCGACGATAGTCAACACAAAGTCGCAAGCTCCCGTCCGCCTTCTTGGCGAACAATATCGGGGAAGCCCAGGGTGAAACACTGGGTCGGATGAACCCCTTGTCCTGCAAGTCCTCCAACTGTACCCGTAGCTCTCGAAGCTCGGCGGGGGCCATCCGATATGCTGGAGTGGATATCGGGGCTGTCCCGGGGTACAAGTCAATATAAAAGTCTACCTCTCTGCGAGGAGGTAGCCCTGGGATGTCGTCGGGAAAAACGTCCGTAAACTGATCCACCACTGCAGGAAAACCAGGACTCCGCACGTCAACTGCTCCAAGGATGAGGCTAGCCAACTGATGAGTGATGGGCTGTCCTATCCTCCGCGGATGTCCATCCTGTGCTGCTAAGTCTCCCTTCTCGCCGGTGAAGGTGAACCTGCTCCCGTCGGTGCGTACACATCGCACCTTGCGCCTAAAACAGTCAATCTGTGCATGGACCGTAGATAGCCAATCCATGCCCAAGATGACGTCGTAAGGCCTCGACGCTGCTACAAGAAGAACCCAGCCGAAGCTCTCGCCTCCTAGAGTAAGCTCACACTGCCGGCACCAGTGCGTAATCGTCGAGTCTGCTCCCGTAGGAGTCTCTAGCCGTAAGGATCGAGCCAACGGCTCTGTCGGAATCTCCGAGCCCCGAAAAAGGGCAGCGGCTATGAAAGAGTGACTCGCTCCTGTGTCTATAAGAACTGCAGCAAGGGTGGAATAGACATAGATAGTACCTCGAATCATCTCGGGTGCGCCGTGGTCATAGGTCTCTGCTGCCTGGAGCTGTGCCTGTCGCTGCCCGCCAGCTCCCTGTGGTCGGGGTGGACCTCCTGGTGGTGGTGGTGGTGGTAGAGCCTCAAAGCGTCGGCCACCACCGGCTGCTCGTCCAGCTCCTCTGCCTCGTCCGCCTCCTCCCTACGGAACGCCACGGTCGACCCTCTGCCTCTGCCTCAGTGGTCCCTCAACCGTCTGCTGCTCCTCGGCACGGCGGGTCAGGCAGTCACGAGCCATGTGGCCCTGCCCGCCGCACGAGTAGCACTGTCTGTCTCTCATAAGACTGGCTCCGCGCTGTGTGCCCCGCACTGCTGAGCCAGTGTCCTGAGGTCGTCTTCCCGAAGGTCTGGTCTGTCTGGACCCCTGAGTCATCCGTCGACTGCCTGCTGCAGATGACTCTGCCACGTGCCGCCCTGCGGTGGGTCTCTGTGCTGGTGTAGACTCAGCAAGGAAGCTCTCGATCAGAAGGGCCCGCTCCAGTACTCCTGTCTGAGTCGGTATGCTGAGGGAGATCAGCGATGCCCTGATCTCGTGTCTCAAACCCTGCTCGAAGGTCCGGGCCCGGAAGAATGGGTCCCGTACCATGTCGGTCGAGTAGCGCGAGAGATCGGTAAATCTCGCCGAGTACTGAGCGACCGTCATGCTGCCCTGCCGCAGCTGAAGAATCTCCTGGATACGCACCGCACGAAGGGTGGCTGGGACGAACTCCGAGCGGAAGAGGCTCTCAAAGTCCGTCCAAAGTAGAGATGCCTCATCGTGCACCTGGAGCATCAGGCTCCACCATCGTCCCACTGCTGCGTGTAGTAGGCTCGCAGCGAGGATCACCATGAGGTCTGCTGGTGTCCTCACTAGCCTAAACACTCGAACCACTGCCTCCAGCCAGTCCTCTGCTGCCTGAGGATCCGTCTCCCTGCGAAACCTGGGCGGTCGCTGGCGCTGAAACTCATGCAGTGCGCTGAGGCGACGTGCATCGTCAGCGGCTGCTGCTGGAAGCATCGGGGGATCGGCGGGTAAAGCTACCGCCGGTGCCACTACTGGAAAAGGGCCCTGCACCGAGGCCTCGTCGCTCGGTGGGCTGTCGTCTCGCTCGACTCTCGGAACCCTAGCTGGCTGTCGTCGTGGGGCCATCCTGTAAAGGAAACAGGTGCGCCACGGTTAGAACAGTATACCTGGTGAGCTGATATAAGTAATCACAAAGAAAACTTTGAAACACACAAGCAAACAATGATTTCGTGCATTAAGTCGGAAATCAGAAGTCAGGGTCCTGGTGTACGGATACGTCGGCCGCCGCACCAACACTGGACTCCCTAGACTGATAACCACACTCAATACGCTAAACATTATTGCTTCACATAGAAAAGATCAGAGTTCACGGTAGAACCAAACTCCTCTGATACCAATTTGTCACGACCCGCCCTCGGGGTCCGTGCCGTGACTACCCCAAGCCCGCCTTCCATAGGCCAGGGGCTGGCGACTAGCACCAAGGCGTAAATCCCAGTAAAAAGGGAAGGCATTGCCTTTGTAAAGTAAACAAACTCCACAGAGTAAACAAGTGGAAAGTAAACACTAAACAAAAGCAGAGTACAACTGAAAGTGCGGAAAAGTAAAAGGGCCAGTATACAAACCCAAACTGAAAGTAAAGTACAACTCGAAAGGGAAAACAGAAACTGAAAAGTAAAAGCCGCTACTCCGAGCTGTCCACTGGAAATCCCACCTGAAGGGTGGGTACAGATAGCTACTCTGCTCCACGGGTCCCGCCGTCCGCTCCGTGCACGTCCCGCTCAGTGGTCCACCTCCGGGTACCGTCCCGCTCTGCAAGCCTCAGCTATGGTCAACGCTGTCCGTCGTCTGCAACCAACACAACGTAGTGCGGGCAAAGCCCGTGCAGGGGTGAGTATAAGCTACTCAGTAGGGACCCCGAGACCCCTGAAGGTCTCTCAAATCCACAAAGGATAAACCATGAATAAAAGTAACAATCACGAAGTAATAACCGACACTGCTTAGGTGTATGCCCATACATATACCTAAGTCATCATTTCAAATACGCTCTAACCTCCGAGCCCAAGTACAACTCAGTCCACACAGGAAAGTAAACGTATTCCACACAGGAAAACAATAGGATTCAGCTCACACAGGTATACTTCTTCAAGGACGATAAAGATGATCACTGATCCATCTAAGTCGTCGGACCCACGAAGGATCGATAGGTAACTAACCCCCGCTATGACCCACACAGGATCGGGCCCACACAGGACCTGTAGGTGCTGGCTCACATAGAACCGCTGAGCGCAAGGACCCACACAGGATCGGGCCCACACAGGACCTGTAGCACTGATCCACGTAGGATCGCTGAGTGCTGAAGTCGTCGTCGTCGAATCCACACAGGATCTCTGTACTGTCGTCGTCGCAGTCACAGTAGCAGTAGTAGTCGTAGCAGTAGAACAGTCGCAGCCAGCACTAGGGTTCCCGCACATAGCAAGCTCGTTCGGAGGGTCCGCTCCACGAGCCGAGAGGCTGATACATCAACTGTCACAAAGACTAGAGTTGATGTATCCAAAAGTTCCGTATCGTCAAAAGGAACTCAACGCAACAGACGGCGCGTCGATCGGACGCCCGTTCTGAGAGTTATTGACATTTTCGTCTCCAGGGCCCGGTTGGTTTTAACGCAAAACCAACCCGACCGTACTCCACCTGCGTCCAAACCTCGGGCGGAGTATGCCAAAAGATCCGCCTCACTAAGAGGAACACAACGCGACTGACGGCGCGTCAATCGGACGTTCGAAGCTCAAGATATGAGCGTTTCCGCTCCGAAGGCCCGGTTGGTTTCGTGAACGAACCAACCCGGCCGAACTCAAAGTAAACCGAAACCTTGAGTGCGATATACCGAAATGACCGTCTCGATCCAAGGATCGCGTTGCCGTAGACGGTTCGTCATTCGGAGGTCCGAGGCTCAAGATATGGGCCAAAAACCGATTCTGGTTCGAAACGGGGGGGTCCGGGTCCGGGCCGACCCGGCCCGACCCCCCCCCTGGGGCGGCCCGGCCGGACGGCCGGCCGGCGGTGCGGCGGTGCGGCGGCGCGGGGGGCCGCGGCGGCTTGTCGACGCAAGGAGGCCACGCGGGGGGATCAATTCCCCCGCTTTTCAAGTGGCGGCGCGGCTGTGCCGCGCCGTTTTTTTTTTAAAGCGCCCCCCCACGTGGGGGGCCTGCTGGTGCGGAACCGGGGGGGCCGGCTGCCCCCCTCCCTTCAAAGAACCGCCCCCCTCATAAAGAGGGGGGGGGGTTTATGAGTTGGCTGGGGGATTAATTCCCCCTGTTTAATGGTATCCGGCCGGCCAGCTGGCCGGCCGGTTTTCTCTAACGGGACCGGAAATTCCGGTCCCCCCTTCGGCTTCCGACGCCGGCGGCCGGGCCGCCGGTCTTCTCTTCCGCCGCGGCCCGGAACCGGCCGCGGTCTCCTCGTCCCTCCGCAGCCCAGAACCGGCCGCGGTGTTCGTCGTCCGGCGCGGTGCGACGGCACCGCGCCCCTTCGCCGTGCCTTGATTCCTTTCAATGCGGCGCGACGGCGTCGCGTTCTTGAAGATTCTTCCTCGGCGTGGCGCGACGGCGCCGCGTAAAATAATTGCACGATTATCCGCGTGGTGCGACGGCACCACGCCACTTTGCTTCCACCTGCAAGAATAAACAAGAACGATGGAGGGGGGTTCGGCCGTGTTCGTGCGGTCCGGCCCCCTCACGTTAAAATAATAACGCAACTTTAAAAATAATTCAAAGCCACTCGTTAGACTTGCTAAAATCACGATCAAGAATAAAATAATTTAACCAAAAAGAAATCAACAACCCCTACCTTGGTATAAGGTTCGAAGATTTGTCTACGTTCCGCGGAAGACGACGTCGCGGAGGTCGGGCGTCGCGGTCGTCGTTCGTCAAATCCGTTGACGAAGGGATGCGTCCGATGCGATATGTCGTTGGCGAAACTTCTCAAGTCGACGAAGGAAAACCGAGGAGGAAGCGGTGTCTCCCTTTCTTTGACGTGGAGAGAAGATAGAACGGCGTGTCGGTGTTCTTCGCGTTCTTCAAGGAGGAAGATGAAGTTCTTCAAAGTGTAGAACTCTTCTTCTCTCAAATCTCCACACAACACAGCAACTCCCAAAATAAAATAAGCTACACCTTATTTTATTTTCACTTTGCCAACCTTTCAAAATTCAAAAGTTGAATTCATTACATTAATTAAAATCTAGAGTTGTCAAAAAATTAAATGAAGAGATAAGTTGGCAAGAATTAATGTAGGGGAGAGTCACATAATTAAGAGGGTGTTTAGAGGGGTTAGGGAATTTGAAAAGGTGGGGGCTCGTGTGGGCCCCACCTCCCTCATAACCACACATGGGAAGTTGGGTGGTTGTGGGCCCCACCAACAACTTCCCATGAGAGAGTCTAACCACCACGAATAAAATAAAATTCACACACAATTTTATTTTACTTATCTTTTAATCCCCAAAACTAACTTTCAACCCGCAACAAACGCAACTTCCGAAAAGGTCTCTTTAAGCGAATATCGGCGCTGCGAGTTCATCGGTGCCCTCGGATTTCAATTCCGAGCACCGGATCAAAAGTTAGGAATTCCCGCTCATTCGTTCACTGAACGTACCCGAGCCAAACTTCAGAAATTGATTCCGGGCACTCCGGGCCTCGGAATCAGGTGCCGTCTGAAACCGCGCTCTTGTAAAATTCTAAAGAAAATTAAGAAAAATTTTCCCTTGAATTTTACGGGTCTTTACAATTAGAATATTAATGATGAAGAAAACTTGCTTGTACATTCTGGTTTATTATTTTAGGATTAGAATTTAAAAAGTGAAGGGGGCCCAGATCAAGAAGAATGATGAGAATACGTATACGTGGATGCGCACACTCCATCTATTTAATGAATTTAATTAGTGATTTTATACCATCCAAAGGTTGATTTGAAGAAATTCGTATGAGTATACTATAATTTAAGTTAAATTAAGGAACTATAATGAGGTTCATCTAGACTTAGAGGAGTTTGAGTGTAGATGGTTGCGGGTAGCTGAAGTCTAGTTGTGCTCCACTTAAGGGATCTCCTACCTAATGAAAGTGGAAATATGATTCATGTCAAGTTTCTTAGGTGTGTGTATATTTGAGAAGGTTAATGAAGATTCATGAAAATGGTGAATTGAGTGAGTCAAATCTATTAAAATAAGATTAAATAAGTCCCACCAATAATTCTTATTGATGAAGCTAGTTAATGATTCTATCTAGATAAAAATGATTAAAGTGGATAAAAAATAACTAGAGGATTTCTAGAGAATGTAATATCCTATATATGTGGTTTAAAATTAGTTTTGAATTTTTTATTTGATGATGGAAGTGGTGAATATATTTGGAAAAAAGTAAAAAATATAAAAAACATTCCAGCCACATCTAAGAAAATAAAGGAAGTGAAAATTTGTATTGTGATTAAAAATTTAGTTTAGTGGAAATTTTTCATTGAAATAGTGAAAAAAATTATAAAGGAATATATCAAAAAAACTAATTCTTGATAGATAAAATAGAACACATTGAATATTTTGAGAAGAGGAAATATATTCAATAGGAGAGAAAGTCAATGGTGATACTATAAGAGATGGATTCACTAACTCATTATAGAAGACTCTCGATATCATTATCATTAATTTATTCTATATCTATATTATTTTCACTCAGGTTATCCACTTTTATTAAAATAATACACTAAACATAAACACATTGAGATAATTCAATGGATTTATCATTTTTAATCATATTTTTCATGAATCTTACTCTCATTACTATAATTCATTATTCTTGGTGCTATTTGGGTTTGCCTTAATGGTATAGGTCCCTGTAATACTACATCTATAGCAACCCTGACTCTAGTAGGCCTTCAACAGTGTAAAATTTATTGCATTGGAATAAGATACAAGGAATCAAATCATAAAGGTCCTAATAATATATTATTCTTGGTAAACTATATATATACTTTAAATTCACGTTATATTTTAAAATATATAGTACATAAATAATTTTCTTTGAGAATTTAATTTTCCCCCTTAGCGTATCCCTATATATAAATCACAAAAAAACATCTTTGTATTCTGGGGAAAATAAAACCTAAGAAATGGGTGGTCTTAGATGCTCAATAATGGTATGCATATAAAGGAAGCTATAAATAAATAAGGAATAATCATTATGAAAATGTAAATAACTGAAACACACTCCATTTAGTCAATAACTTGATCATAATATGGAAGGAATAAATAATGATCAAACAATTCCATATGAATAATCACATGATCTTGAAAACATAAACATGAATATTATAACTAATTGAATAATCACATGGAATATTATTAATAGAAATTATAAATATGTAATGCATAATATTGGATATCTATAACATACGGTCAAGGCCTTCTTACATGAAATATAATACTTCTAAGGCCTTATTCATATACATCTATATAAATGGGTAATGCCTTAGCTAAAAACCAATCTCTTTTGTCTCATGATACCTACCAATTCTTTAAGGGGATATAATAGACCCCCTTATCACATACTAAGTCCAATGCATTGTTCATATGAAATAGGTGAAACTTAATTCACATAAAGATTCATATTTGAACAAGAATACAAATATAAATACTTTCCCAAATCAATAAGCATAATAAAAAACTGAAGAGTAAGATGAATGGTATCAACATAGTACATTCATAATAAAATTGATTATAAACCATAAAAAGAAATAATAAGGATGATATAATTGGAGTATATCCCAATTAAAGAATAAGTAACATTAAATAATGTCTTCTTTGATGGAATTTTTTTCAAAGATAACTTTGATCATTTGTTGATTAAAATAACATTTCTTTGAAAATCTCCCCTTTTATTCTAAAATGAGAAAATTCATAAAATATTGTCAAAATAATTTTATTTGAAAATAACCTTAAAATAATATAAATTTATAGAATATTATGAGAAAATTTTTATTTAAAAATAACCTTATAAACATTAAAATTAATCTTTAAATAAATTATAGTCATGGTAGTGGGTAATTTCATGCATGCTATATAAGTTAAAAAGAACATTCATTTTGCACTGTAAAAGTTTAGAAAAGTTCCTTGTTTGTAAAGAGATAATAATATTAATTTCAAAACATTTTTTTTAAATTCAAAAATGGTTAAAAATATTTTTAATAAATCATTGAGATAATGTTAAAACATGTTTGAAATATTTTTTAAAAAACATGGTTTTGGAAGAAAAAGGATTTTCAACGGAAGACGGAAATAAATTCATATTTTCTTAAAAAAATATATAATAATTTTAATTATAAAAGATAATAAAAATTTCAATATTAATTGAAATAGTCCATGAATATCCATAGGTATAGAATCCCACATTTTCATTACCTAACTTTTCATTACAAGGTAAAAACAGAGGATCTATTAATGTTTAATTTCTTAGAAATAAGGTACATAAAACATAAAACATTAAAATTTTATTCTAAATCCACTTGAAAAATATTCATGGGTTAATAATAAGAGAATTTACTACATATAATAACCTAGGTACACAAATAATTGGAAATGGGTGAGTATGAGGCTCATTAAGGGAATAAGCAAGGTAAACAGTTTACATGTGATCATGAGGAATATCAATAAGAACAAAAGGAATATCAATATGCATTGATCAAGATAAAATGAGGCATATCATAGAAAATAACATGAATCATAACATGTAAATGTAGATACGATATTTAAATTATACATTTACAATCATATAACCAATTTTTCCACTAAGGTTTCATAAATGAAAATTACTATGATTATTCACCAAGGTATTATAAAAAATGTTATCTCTAGAGATTAAATTTTATCCCCAATTAATTGGAGTGAAATAATCATTCACCATTCATATGTATTAATTAATTTTAGTTACATAGATTGAAGTCAATAATTTCATTAAAATCCCATGGAGAATAAATAAATGGTTTCTTATCAAAATCAAGGCATACAAAAGTTCTTAATGACATGATCATTACGCCATTTTTAGCATAATAAAATAGAATATGGGTTTATTATGACTAAATTACCAATTTAAATAAATAAATTTTACATATAGGTGAATAACCATGGAAAAGAAAATGTTTTTGGTATCCAAAAAAATAAAATGAAAGAAAATTTCTTAAGGATAAGTAAGAAATTTTGAGATGTAAATTCTGCAACATAATGGGTATAAAGTGTGGTTTTAGAAAAGGTTAAAATGAAATGCGACAATGGTTTCCCATTTATTAAAAACAATTTAAAACTGTTTTTATGATAAACAGGGTAATAAAAGAGGGAAATCACAACTTTTAAAATACATATAAAAAAGAGGTTTATGAATTGAATAAAAAAGAATGATAATTCCATCACCTTGAAGAGTTACTGCTAAATAATTAGGAATATAAGATTTGGGGATTAAGGAAACATTGGGGTGGGGGGGAATTGGAGGAATAAACACTAGAAGTTCATGGAGAATGTATTGGATGTGAAATTAAACAGATAAATTTGTGAGTGTTTATAGAAAAAGTGTAGGATTTGTTTAATAATTTATAAATATAGGCATTAGAAATCTATGATGTGGAAAATAAAAATGCATTTTCTTACCCATGGTTTTTTCACATGGTTTGGTAAATTTGGGACACATTTTAAATTATTTTAATCCAACATAATAGAAAATCAATTTTATTACTTCTTTTGGAATGGAATATAAAAGTTTCCACAAATTAATGTTTTTAAAGTCAAACTTTCCATTATAGACTTTGGAAAGTCATGTATAGATTAGTAAATTGAATAAAATATATTAAAATACTTTCCATTAACAAAATAAAATATTTTATTTCTTTTAATATTATTAATTAATTACTAAATTATTATGAAATAATTATGATGTCATTAAACATACTGAAAACACCAAACTATATTTTTACTACTCACAGAAAAATAAATTATTTAATAAAATTATCATAAATTAACCCTAACATAATTTTTCAATGATGATTTAAAAAATGATGTTTATTTAATCTTAAAAAATCTCAAAATATGAGATTTTTAACTTTTAAATATAAAAAAAAATATTTATTAAAAAAATAACAGGCTGTAAGGCACAATCAAATTTTTGACACATAAAAGTTTCCTAAGATATAAAAAAACATTTTATAATTTTTATTTAAGTAAAAATGTTTTTAACATAATATTTAATTAAAATAAATATTATTAAGATTACCTTAGTATTTGAAAAAAATTATATATTTTCCAAAAATTACAATTTGTGTATGAATAATCAATTTATCGAATTTTTTTGAATTAACTATATATTTTATTATGAAAAAGCTATTATTAAAATGGAATTGATGGAATAAAAATTTTATTTATAAAAATGAAATAAACTTTAAGTAACTATGTTCTGAACACGTAACCCCTTATAACACCTCCGTATTACCTAAGTGTAAGGTGTGAGATTGTGAAGGATTAATGTGGTGGCTCAGAAAACATCGATTGGGTATTAATATCGATTGATTTGAACTTATCACATAGGTGATTTAGTTCAACCTTCATTTTTAATGCTCAGATTGGTCTTGGTCAAGGGATAACCCTATTGATGCCACCTCACAACAAAGAACTGAAAAACGGTCTTCAAACAACATGACTCTATTGGTTGATGCTATCAATTCTTCTTTTATTATCAATTATCCATTTTCATTACTACTTATAAAAAATAATTATAATTGTTGAATTAAAAACCAAGGTTATAGTATCCAACAGTCATATTGAACAATGGTCATATCATAGTTAAAATCCAACAGTCACATTTCTCTTTATACCCTATAAATACCAATTTATTATTTTACTCAAAATTCACTTATATTATCTTAAGGTTATATTTTCGTTTTCATAAGATTTTGATTTGTTTACCAATATTATGTTTCATTTATATATAATTTTATGTGAGGGTTATGAATCTCATAGATTGGGGTGACCCATTATTTTCTATTTTAGATATTATATTTTTTTTGTCTAGTTGCATTGTTTTGAATTTTAATAGGTTTCATAGCTAACTAATGTAATGATATTTATTAATGATATAAAATTTTTTTGGTTTATATTTATTTTTTATGTGTATAATATTATATAATATATAACACACATTTATTCTAGAAAAAATCATTTAAAAATTCATGGTCATTACATTCTTCCCCCTTATGAAATTTCATCCCCAAAATTTCATCTCATTCTCTCAGTTGAAAATGGTGAGGGTACTTTTTTCTCATTGTCTCCTCTGGTTCCCATGTTGCTGCATCATATTTATGGTTCCTCCAAAACTCTTTGATAATATGGGTAGTATTATTTCATAAAACCTTGTCTCTATGGTCAACTATCTGCATTAGATTCTCCTCATAAGAGAGGACATGTTCCAGCTATACCACCTCTAAATTCAGTACATGCGAGGCATCAGGTATGTAATTCCTCAAGAGAGATACATGGAATACATCATGAAATTGAGCAAGATTTTATAAAATGAAATCCAATAGGCTACTAATCCTATGCGATTTAGGATTTCATAGGGGCCAATGTTCCTAGGGCTAAGCTTCCCTTTCTTCCCAAACCACACAAATCTCTTCCATGGTGATATTTGAAGGAAATTTGTTTCCATAACATCAAACTCGAAGTCCCTTTGATGTTTTTTAGCATATATCTTCTGTCGACTATGAGAATCCTTTATATATTTTTTGATGGAATAAAACTTTTCAAACATCTCTTGCACAAGATTAGGATTAAGTAGATTTGTCTCACCAAATTCATCCTAACATGAAGAAGTTTTACATCAGTTTTCATATAAAGCTTCATAGGGTTCCATTTGAATAATTAAGGGGAAAATGTTGTTGTTTGAGAACTCAACTAATAGGAGGTGTTTATCCCATCCACATTTAATTTCTATTGAGAATTTTCTTAGCATGTTCTTGAGTTTTTGAATAGTACTTTTAGATTGGCCATCATTTTAGGGGTGATAGGTCATAATAAAATTCAGTTAAGTATTCAGAGTATGTTTAAGACTTATACATAATTTATATATGAACCTTGTAACATGATAAAAAATGATAGAATGTAGAACTCCGTATAGCCTCACCACTTCCTTTAATTAAGTCTTTTAATGTCGGTCAAGAGATAAATCTTCTCAAATAAAGATATAATGAACAGTTTTGGTGAATCAATCCATAATAAAACATATCACATTATTTACTTTGGATGTTCTTGGGTGACTAGTGAAGAATTCCATAGTGATATTGTCACACTCCCATGTTGTTATGGGTAGTGGATGCAATAACCCCTTAGGAATTTATCACTCCTCATTCACTTGATGACATACCAAGAAACTTTTAATGTATTCGACAGCCTACATTTTCATATTATCCAACCAATAATGATCACAAAGGTCCCTATACACTTAAGTGAATCCATGATGTATAGAGATTATGGAGCTATGAGCTTCATCCGTAAGTTTTTTACTTATCTCTGGAATATATGGAACACATATACTTGTACAAAATTTAATCACACCTTTTTTATCAATATTGAACTCATAAAACTTCACATTCTTCATATCCTCTATCTTGTTTTGTAACAAAGGATCTTATATTTGAGATTTCTTTATATTCTCTTATAATTATGGTTGAGAAATCATTTGGGATAAGATTTATGATGTCATTTCCCTCATGATTCCCATGTCTAACCATACCATGTCCTTGATCAATTAATCTCCTTAAATCCTCATCCTTTAAATCACAATAATGTATTTCCTAATTAATTCATCAATAACTTTGGTTTCTCTTCTAGGGTGATAATGAATTGAAATGTCATAATTTTAGGAATTTCCAACCACCCCCTTTGTATCACATTCAATTACTTCTATGTGAATATATTCTTAAAACTTTTTTGGCCTGTGTATATATCAGATTTATACTGAAAAATATATTGCCTCCATATTTTCAGAGAAAAAATAAATGTAGCTAACTCTAGGTTATGTGTAGGATAATTTTACTCATGAGATTTTAACTATCAAGATGAATAAGAAATCACCTTGTTATTTTTCATGAGGACTCACCCAATGATTTTTAGTTATAAAAAACTATAAATATAAAATAATTCTTTGATAGAGGGTAGAGTAAACACATGTTCATTAAGAAATATTTTCTACAGTTCTAGGAAACTTTATTCACACTGTTTTGTTTAAAATAACATGGATCCCTTTCAAGTTAACAAGGTTAGTGTATTATAAATTCATGAAATGTTTTTCAAAAACCACATATAATATCCTACTAAACCAAGAAAACTATGAATGTATGTTACTAATATAGGATGAGTCCACTCCTCCAAAACCTTTTTCTTGGATGGTTCAACTAAGATTATTTCATTGGTTACAATGTTCCCCAATAAATAAACATGTTGTAACCAAAATTCACATTTTTTGAAATATCAAAATAGCCTAACCTTCTTCAAAGTTTTTAATATAAAACTTAGATGATCCTCACGCTCCTCATGAATTTTGGAATATATCTGAATATTATTAATAAAAACTACCACAAATTTATAAAGGTAGTGCTTAAGGACTCTATTAATAAAATAAATAAATATATAAGGAATATTAGTGAAACCGATGGGAATAAAAACAAACTCATAATTCCCATATCTCGATCAGAACAAAGACTATAGAATATCTTCAATATTCACCCACAATTGAAGATACCCATTTCTAAGATCAATCATAGAGATGTATTGAGACTTAAAAATATAGTCAAATAAAACATCAATCCTTGGGAGAGGGTATTTTTTATTCACTATGATCAAGTTAACTTCTCTGTAATCAATGCATAGTAATTTTGATCCATCGTTATTATTTACAAAAAGAAAATTTGATCCCCAAGGAGACACACTTGGTTGTATTAACCCCTTATCTAAAATATATTGATGTTTTTTAATTCCTATACCTCCACATTTTCCATTTTATATGGGGTCTCTGATATCAGATTTGATCCATGTATGAGTTCAATGGATAACTCTACCTCTCTTCTGAGGGGAGGTATATGAAAATCATCTGGAAATATATCAACGTATTCTTATATGATGGTAAATTTTATATTATTATACTTTCATTTCCTTCTTTCTCTTCTCCTATAATTTCTATAAATTAGGATATGGGAGGTGCTTCGAGAAAAATCCCATTTCGGTATATCTCTCCTTTGAAAACAACCTTGGGGTTTCCATTCTAGACTAATCACATTTCCTAACTTTTATAGTTGATCTCATCATTATACACATAGATCCATTCCTTCCCTAGTAGTATTTCAAATTTCACCATGGGAATGACTACTATATTTTGCGATGAAACTTTTCTTACCAATTTCAATACTATAGTTTCTATACACTTTTTATTCTTGGATAATTCCTCTAGGAGTATTTACAAATAATTCTACTTCTAATATCTCAGTGATTGATTCTATATTCATTGAAAACATGGAGTAAATAAAAGAATTCATAGAACCAAAATCAAATGAATTAATTGCTAGCTTTGAGATAATAATGAGAGTACCTTCCAACACATCATTTAGAGTGTAAAGACTCAAAATTTCCATTTATTGTTTCTAAATATATGTGAATTTTACGAGTCCACAAAATCTAACGGCACACGATTACAAGGCTCGGAGTTCCTAGAATGATCCATCGAAGTTTTTTTAATCTTAAATTAGTGAGCGTAAGAATTTTTCCAAAAAAAGTGGAATAACTCTTAAATGGTAACTCAGATCAGAAATCTGAGGACACCGATGCGCTCAAGATGGCAGGTTTACCCTAGGTGTGACTTCATTTTAGTTGGCGCGGGCCTCCTGTAAGAAATCCGAAAAATGGCATAACTGTAAATAAAATAATTAAATAAAGTTATTTTATTTTTCAAATGCTTATAAATAAAGAATGGTAACTCAGATTAAAAATCTGATACCACCACTAAACTTATGAGGGTATGATTTCTTTAAGAAGGTACTAACTTTTTCCGGCACAGGCCACCAAAAAAAGATAGTTTTGGCTATAAATAAAATAATTAAATGACAATTATTTTGTTGTAAAATCCATAAATTTTAAATGGTAACTCGGATTAGAAATTTTAGGGTACCTTTGGGTTTATTGGGACATGATTCACCTAGTTAGATCCTAACCTCAACCATCGCGGGTCGAGGGTGACTGATAATAATTTTCCGAACTTTTTTTCGGGTACGTTCAGTAAACGTGCGAGCGGTGTTTTATAACTTTTGAATTGTTTCTCGAAATTCAAATATGAGGGAACCATTGAGCTCGCAGCGTCAGTGATTTCTTAGCGAGACCTTCACCGCAGTTGCGTTCTGACAAAAATAAAAGTTAGATTTTGGTTTTTTAATTAGTTAAATAAAAATAAGGGTGAATCTTATTTTTTATTATTATGGCGGTTAAAATCTCCAAGTGGAGGTTGGGGGTGGGGACCACCACACCCAAACCTCCCATGGGAGGTTATGGTGGTGGGTCCCACCCGATCATAACCTCCCTTGGGAGGATAATTAAGGTGGGGGGCACCCGGACATTAAACCCCCCTTTAACCCCCCATTTATGTGGGATGAAAACTCTTCACCTTCCCCCACTATTTTTAATGCCCCAACTCCCTCAATTAATTAATTTAGGCCTTGCAATTAATTAATTGAATACATTTGAATTCATGCCAACTATTATAATAAAGGATATGCTATTAATTTATTGTGGTTGGCATAATCTTTTGGGTGGAGCCTGGGGAAGGAGGAGAACTCTCCAATGAAGAATGCGAAGAATGCCATCTTTGACATCGTCACCTCCGATCAATTCTCGACACACAAGCATGAGATTTGGGAGTGTGTGATGAACACAGCGAATGATGAATCAATGCCCACCTTTTTCCACAACTCCATCAACGATCGACAAATACGAGGTAGGTCTATTTGAGTTATTTTATATCAGAGTATAACCTTTATTCTTCATCGTTCAAATTTCTGGATTATGGTATTTCAAATGTTATTTCCATGATGAGGAGGGCTCTAACCGCACGAACACGGCCCGACCCTCCCCATTTGGTTGTTCTTATTTGTTGATGATGGAGGAAGACTGTGAAGAAGCCGGTGGTGCAAGGCCGCCGGGTCGCCACAAGGGCGCGGCACCACCGTGCCGCGCAGAGAACCAGGCCGCGGCTAGGCGGTGCCGGAGGGGCGTGGTGCTGTCACACCATGCCAGAATAAAGGGGCCACGGTCAGGAGGGCCACGACTGTCGGACGGTGGGCGAGGCGCCATCATGCCGTGCGGAGGAGCTAGAGGCCGCGGCCCAGCCTGGCCATGGTGGAGGTGGCATGGCAACGTTGCGTTGTGCGGAGGCTAGCAGAACCGCGGCACCATCGCGCCGCGGTGGAAGGGCCAGGGCGGCTGGCTGAGCCGACCGCCGGTGCACGCTATAAGTGGGACCCCTCAGGTCTTGTGGGTTACCAAAACGGTGCCTAGATCCGGTTCCTTCAGAGGTCAGGGGGTGCCGCACCCTACCATAAATGGACAGCCATGCCTTCGAATAAGTCGTCCAGCCGACCACAGGCCGGGCCACCCTAGCTCCAGGCTGCCTCGGGCCGGGCCACCATCGGTTCGGGCCGCCCCATCCTGTCGGGCCGCCTTCAGGCCGGGCTTCCCACTTGGGTCAGGCCATCCCCTCAAGCCAGGTTGGACCCGTGGATCGGTTCAGACCCCGGTCCAGTCCCGGGTTGGGTCAGGTTGGTCCGACTGGTTGGGACCGGACCCAGACCTGTTTGACCCGAATACACCTTTTTACCTGTATCTTGGGCTACGAGTGTCTGATTTACGGAACGTCTGCAGCGACGAAAATCTTAGAGAGAGATAGTTCTTTTGTAATACTCCACTTCAGGTTTGGACACAGTTGGGGTATGGTCAGGTTGGTTTGAACCTAGAATCCAACATGGACCCTAGAACAGAAATGCCAATAACTCACAGACCGGATGTCCGATTGACGCATCGTCTGTCGCGTTGGAACCCTTACAACATTTTATTACTTTTGGTTACTCCTTTTTGGAGTTTAGTGGTGGTCAAGGTATGACTGATATCTCGAGGTCAGATTCTATGGAACTCGAGCGCACCGGGTGTGAGGAATCCAGTGGCTGATAGTGAGGTTGAGGTTGGAGACAGATCATACGGTGGTCAGCACTGAGCGATCCTGTGTGGGTCAGTGCATACTGATCTTGTGTGGGTCAAATAATGTGTGGGTTTTCACTTAGTGATCATGTGTGGGTCAGGGCATACCGATCCTGTGTGGGTCAGATCCCGTGTGGGTCAGCACTCAACGATCATGTGTGGGTCAGCGCATACCGATCCTGTGTGGGTCAGATCGTGTGTGGGCCATTGCGGTGGTTAGTACCTATCGATCCTGTGTGGGTCAGATCCTGTGTGGGTAATTGTGGGGGTTAGTACCTATCGATCCTGTGTGGGTTAGACTTCGTATGGTCAGAAGCAGTTCTTCTTGTTAGAATAAGATGATCTACCTTCATGACTAATCATCCGCACTTCTATGCTACACTAAAAATCCTGGTTTGAGCTGATTGAATGACTTTCGTGTTTTCTTCACGATTGATATGGGATACTAAATAACATAGGTATATGTATGGGCATATACTGAAATAAGGGATATTCATTGACTTTGTACTTTGTGGGTATCATTGTTGGATTTTGTGAGACCTTAAGGGTCTCAGGGTCCCTACTAAGTATCGTTATACTCACCCCTCCATGGCTTTGCCCGCACCTCGTTGTGTTGGTTGCAGACGACGGACAGCACTGATTGGGGTAGAGAGTAGAAAAACTGGATGGTACCTGGAGGTTGACCACTCGGAGAGATGTACACGGAGTGGACGGATGGACTTGGGGTGCTGAGGAGGACATATGTACCCACCCGTCAGGTGGGGATGCTAGAGGACGACCAAATGGCTGCTTTAGTTCCTTTCTTCATTTGTACTAGTATTTCAGTTGTATTGTACTTTACTGTTGGGATTCTATTTACATCCCCTTTAATTTTAGCACACTCTTTTGTATACAGTTTTACTTAGTGTTTTACTTCCAGTTGCATACTCGGTTGTGTTTGTTTACAGTTATAAAGGAAATGCCTTCCCAATTTAGGGATTTTCACCTTTGGTGCTAGTCGACAGCCCCTGGCCTATGGAAGTCGGGCTTCGCGTAGTCACGATACGGGCCCCGGGGGATAGTTCGTGACATAGAGCCTCTAATTCAACCCTCATGATTGAAAATTCCTGACCTTTCTCCCTAGTACAATGATGAGGTAAATGGTGATTTCCCTCCATTATCTTCTAATTTGGACATTGGTTGGAAAAGTAATCATGTTTTACCCACTTTAAGTGCAACACCCAAAGTTTCTAAAAATAAATTGAAATTCATGAAACTTTGTTTTAAGAATTTATTTATAACTAACTTTTAAAAATGATTTTTCTGCTTCTATGATTTGAATTTCAAAAAACAGTCATATATAGTTGTGATCAGTAAGTTATTTTGATTCTGATGAAACCAACTTGATTTTTAGTGAATTGAAGCATATCCTTATGAATAGTAATATTAATATTAATATGACCCTAAAAAATATTAAATTTTATTATTATTTTATTTTCATACGAATTTAGGATAATGAAATATTGATTAATTTTTCAAGGTGATATAAAATGAGTTATAGTTTTAAAATTGTTAGTTTTTGAATAATGTATGATTTTATTTAAAAATAAAATTATTAATATTTAGAAAATTATTTTCAAAAAAGGAGTTCATTTTGGAAATCAAGACATCTAAATAATGGTTAGGGTAATTTTTATGGGATTTTGTTGAAATTCTTGAATTTTTGTTGAATAATGAAATATAGTAAAATACCATATATTCAAATTATTAAAAAAATACACTATTTTTTACATAATCTCTGATTTAAGAAAACTTGGTGTGAACTCACATGAACTTATTACTATTTTAGTTCACATTTATCAAGACTATCCATAGTCTTTATCAAAAATATTAAACTAATGATTAAAATAATGAAAAATCTCTCATCTCCTCCACTATAAATACCACCCTCATTCACCTCTTCCTCTCACACCTCCTAGGCCTTGAGCATTTTCAAAAGTTTGACAAATACCCTCCCTAAGGCTCTTACCCACATCCAAGACATTTTGGTCTCACCAAAAGGCCAAAAACAAATGCCTTATAGAGGATCTCAAGGATAAGACATCAAGAGGTAAGAATCCTATTCCTTTTTCATGTGTTTTATTTCCAATTACTTTCATTTATTATACTCTCGTCCCATCCACTTATCCCTAAAGTATGAAATATCATGAATCTTATAAGTTTTTTATGTTATCATGTTGATGTAAAATATTAATATTATTTCTTCCTTTCCTCTCCCTCTTATTCTAAAAATAAAAACACCATTTGTGATGTGCCGATTTACCAAAATCTTGGATGATGTGTTTCCAATTTCCATTACTTCCTTAAAAGATAATCATAAAACCCTTTTAATGGTTGATTTAGAATGAAAATTTTATTTTGTAACCTATATCATGTATGTAATGAACTTCTATGCGTGAAATTAAATTATATAATGAAACAAGTTCATGATTATCTCAGAACCTTCAAAAATGATCTAAATAAACATCATTAATGTTTTATCTATGGATCCATCATCACATATGATAAAAAAAGATTTATGGTATAATTATTTATTCTGGAAACATATGAATACCATTTCATTTAACTTCTAGAATTTAATTTCCATACAATAATAAAATCAAATACAAACCAACCATGGAAATCATGTAAAGAACACACCCAAAACAATGGAAGAAACAAAATACTAACAATTAAAGGGTGAGATGATTTAAAAACATGATCATATAAGAAATTATAAAAATGAATATATTTCTCTAATATATCAATATCACTCTTTTAACCATTATATAAGAGGTTTAAACAATATTTATGTAAGACAAACCCAAGGTAATGAAATTCTTAACCCAATTCCATTTCTTTGTGTTAACTTTAAATATAATTATTTATATTTTATTAAAACTGTTTGTGTGATGAATTTTGTTTATATTATGTTTATTTATGTATATTTATAGTTTATATTTATATTAAATCCACTCTATTAAGTCTCACTTCAATTATATATATATATATATATATATATATTAAGGGGATTTTCTTCTAAAATCCCCTTTTAAAATCTTGTTTAAAAAAATTCAAAAGCAATGTTTTTATGAAATTATTCATATTGTTTGATAATGTTCTGGTTCTTGGTAATTGTTTATTATAAATGGTGGGACCGATATTTCCTTCTAATTCATTGGTTATGTGTATGTTGGTGGTCGACCATATGGTTACTCCAAGTGTAACTATGATGGTTACACTAATTGTAAGGTAGCAATGAGGGTTAAAAATTATAAGATAAATGAGAGGGTTAAAAGATTATGTAATTAATTCCCTAATATTACTTTATGGTTCTATTTATGTTCTTTATGTTTTTTAGGAATCTTGGGAATATCTCATGCATCCCAAAGTAAGTATATATGGGTGACAAGTTTGTCTTTTGAAAATGATTACATACGGTACAAGTATTCATAGAATAATATGTTCATTCCTTATTTTTATATACCATACTAATATTTTTGTTCTCATACCATGTTTTTAAATTATTTTCATAGGTTTTAAGGATTTTTAAGACAAATAAGGAAGCCAAGTTAAATGTTATGAAGATTTTACAAAGAAATCATGTTTTATTTGAAACATTTTATATTTTGGAAGAAATGAATATTGTTTTTATAGTATCAACTATATATTAATGTGGAATGTTATGAATGTATTATGTCCCAATTCATTAAATATCTAAACTTTAAAAGATCATCAATGTAAAAGTTAGTCATTTCTTTATTAAATTCAATATTATGTAATGTAATAAGGTCGGGTACTTATTGTTTGTATCAGAGGATGGTTTAGATAACTCCAGGGGTTAGGATGATGATAATAGAATACCATAAATAATTTTTACTCTATGGATAATTTGAAATGATATATAATTTAAATATTAAAATGTTTCTTCAACTATTATATGTTTGTTAATAATGGTTTTCCAAAGAAGAAATAGGGAAACTGAAGAGGAGAAAGGCACCGATAGTTTTATATCCTTACGAATCTGCAGCCGGGAATGGTAGGGATTGGAATCGATCAGTTTGTGATATAATTAGATCAAATGAAACATGAAAAAAATGGTGGCTAAATCCATGAAAGAGAATAGCCAGAGGTACCACAAAGTAACATGATAATAGTTGAACATTTTATGAAAGAACACTCTCCTACTTTTAATGGATCTTCCGACCTAGTAGCGGCTAAAGGATGGATTAAATCCCTTGAAAAGATATTTCATGTGATAGGATGTTCAGATAATCAAAACGAAAGTCTTAAAATCTATCATTTTGAAGTTGAAGCTGGTCAGTGGTGGTAAACGGTCAAGAATATTAGGGATATAGAGGATATTTATGCTTTAGACTGGGATGAATTTAAAAGTATTTTCCTTGAAAAATATTTTCCTAAGGTGGTGTGACTTAGGATAGAGAAGAAATTAATTGAATTGAAGCAAAAGTAGGAAGATTCAGTAGATATGTATGAAGTTACCATCAACCGAATGGTCATGTATGCTCCAAATATTATTCTGGATCTTAATAGAAAAATCAACCGATTTTACTCAGGATTGAAGCTAAGGTATCGAAGGGAATTGGCCTCCAGTGAATTAAAATGTTATGGGAAACTTGTACGATGTACTGAAAGGGTAAAGATGAAGTTTTCTGATGATAACGTGCAATATGAAAACAAGGAGAGGAAAAGGTCAAGATGGAAATAAGTGGGTAATAATCTACCAAATAAATTTGATGGTAAGAAATTATTGTTTCTAATTTGTGAAAAGTATCACTGAAAGAACCATGGGGAATGCCTTACCCAAATTGATAAGTGTTTTTGATGTGGTTTGTTTGGACATATGGATCGAGATTGTAATTAGAATGATCCTAAGACTAATCCTGATAAGAAAACAGTTATGAATTTAAATGTGGAGAGATGGTTCATTATGAAAATACATACCCAAATAGAGATCTGAATGATGCAAAGAAGCCATAATTTAGGAAGAAAGATATTGTGAGATCATTTGAGACTACAAAAAAATTTTGGGCCATCCAATGAAGTTGTATCATGTACCTTGTTTTTTTACTCAAATTTTGATAAATTTTTGTTTGATATGGGGTCTACACATTACTTTATTTCAGATGAATTTTTTGATAAATTGAAAATATCAACTTAAAAAATGAGACAATAACTTATTGTTAAAATACCAGGGGAAATATTATAGAAAAGAGGAATTTTTAACTGTCTTCCTTTTTTTTATCTATCAAAATACTTTACTTAAAAACCTTTATGTTTTTACCTTAGTAATGTTTGATATCATTATGGGGATGGATGGAATTTCTATTTATCATAATAAGATTGACTGTAGAGTTAAAGATGTTGTTTTTTAAAAAGATTTTTCATTTGTATACAATAACAAACCCATATAATAGATAACATATCCGGAAGTTGAGAAACTATTGAAATATAGAAATAAAATTTATCTTGGTCATATTATTGAATATAAGAGAAGTGTTCAGATTAATGATGTGATAGTGGTAAATGAATACCTTTATGTTTTTCCTGATGATTACCCAGTGTCATACCAGATCGGGAATTCGAATCCAAAATTGACTTAGTTCCTAATGCTAATCCAATTTCAAAACCCCCATATTTAATGGATCAAATGGATCTTATTGAACACAAAAATCAGTTGTATGAGTTTCTTGATAAAGGCTTCATTCATCCTAGCACTTCACCATAAGGTTATCCTATATTGTTTGTTAAATAGAAAGACAGTACCATGAGACTTTGCATTGATTATAGATCATCACTATTAAAAACAAGTATCTTTTTCCTCACATTTATGACTTGTTTGATCAGATCCTTGGAGATCAATACTTTTCCAAGATTGACTTGAGATCTATATACCATCAGCTGAAGGTGAAGGAGGATGAAGTCCCAAAAACAACTTTTTATAAAAGATATAGGCATTATTAATTTATTTTTATACCATTTGGGTTAACTAATTCATATTCTATATTCTTGGATCTTATGAATAGAAACTTTCATGAGATCTTGGATAAGTTTGTAGTTGTGTTTATTGAGGACATTATGGTATTTTCTAAGAGTAAACAGGAGTATGAAAAACATCTAAGGGTTGTTTACAAAACCATAAAGGAAAATAAACTGTATAGAAAATTTAGAAAGTGTGATTTTTGGTTGCAACCAATTTCTTTTCTTGGGAAAATTGTAAATAAGGATGGAATAACGGTTGATCCGTCAAAAACAAACGTGGTTGATGAATGGAAAAGACCTAAAAATTTCATCAAGATTCGTAGTTTTATTAGATTAATAGGTTATTATAAATGTTTTTTTAAAAACATCACCCAGTTATCTATCCCACTAACTAAGTTAACGCAAAAAGGGTTTAAATTTATTTGGATATAAGAATATGTTTTTTGTTTTTAGAAACTGAAGAAGGGATTTGTGAATGCTCCGGTTTTTGACTTAACTTCTTGAAATGGAAAGTTTTTCATCTATAATGATGGTTCATTAAAGGGACTTGGTTGTGTTCTAATAAAAAATGATTATGTTGGGAAAAATCGCTCAAGGTATCATTGAAGAATTTTTTAGGTGATTGTGTTTGTTGACGAAGTGGGCCGCCATGTTGTTTTTGTTGACAAAGCAGACCATGATGTAAAAATTTATTGACAAAGGGTTTTTTCATTGTGGCATGTCGAGTATAAGGGATGTTTTTAACAATCCATGATTGATTGAAGAATATTGACAAAGGAATAGATGATCTGGAGGTGGTACAAAAAGAGTAGATACAAGGTGGTGCCATTTTCTAGGGTTTGCCAAATTTTTGGGCCTTAAAATCAAAAAATGAAGAAAAATGTTTTTGGAAAAGGGACTTGTGTGCTTGTGTCTTGGAGGCTTGATAAAATTCATTCCATATATTTTTCAAGATCAGAAAATCAAAATAGGGAAAAGGAAAGAGGGGTTCCTATGTTCTGGTTTGGTCGTGCTAGTGACTAGGGCGACAGAGGATCGTGCGGCCGGACTTGCATGCCAAGAAGAGACATGTGACCTGACGCTCAGGGTACCCAAAATGCCTATAAATAGAGGGCTACCAATCCTCATTTTTTATAGATTTCAACACTTAGAGAAAATTAGAGCTCCATTTGTGCAAGTGGTTTGGTCACGCAAGGGGTGGTTTGGTCACGCAAGTATAAGATATTCATAAGTTGCACGCCAATTGATAGTTGCACACCAATATTGGTTTGGGCATAAAAGGGTGTGAGTAACCCAAGTTATGAGTTGGAAAAGGGAGTTTCATGCAATTGGTAAGGTGACACTTGCACACCAGGCTTGGAGAATCACGCCATGTCATAGAGAAGAACGCCAAGGTATAGAGAAGCACACCAGGCTTGGAGAAGCACGCCAGTCATTCTAGGGATATGTGAAATTTGAAAGATTTTAGGGTACCTCCGGTGAAAAGTTTGATTCATCTGTAGGTGAAAGTTGGAGGTCAAAAGTGCATCTACATATAGAGAAATATGCATTCATTTGTGATAATGGAGAGACCTACAGGTCTATAAACTGTGTGTGGATCTTCTGAAGAAGGAGTGAGATCACTTCAGTTGATAGAGCAGTGAGTTCTCAAATTGTGAGTGGTTTTAATCCAGAAGGGAGAATGATCCATCTTCAGACATTTAAACAGTACTGTTCTTATAATGGATTTTGTACATTGGAACATCGTCAATGTATACTTCTAGGACATATCCAGGTGGGGTTGAACGAAGTAAAATTTTTGTGTCCTATGCATGCTTTATGATTCATTCAGACTCTGCAATGGGAAGGAGAGGGAGAAGTGGGTTTTTTTCTAACAATAAAACAATATCAAAAGGGGAAGTTGTTTAAATTTTTCATACCCTGATTCACCCCCTATCAGGGTATCTAGACTACTGGACCTAACAGATTAGGTAATTTCTTATGAATCAAGACAACTAAAACATAATGACTTAAATGATACCACACATGATTTGGAATTGGCAGATGTGGTTTTTGATTTGAAAATTTTGGGGAATCATTTATATGGAGCCAAATCTCAAATATATATTGACCATAGAAGTCTGAAGTATATATTCACTCAGAATGAATTAAACATGTGGCAGAGAAGATGGGTTGAATTGATAAAAGATTATGATTGCACGATAAATTTCCATTTGGGAAAATTAAACAATGTGGTGGATGCCTAGAGTCAAAAACATCATGCATCATTAACCATGTTATGTTTTTGAACATGATCCCTTGATTAATGATTTGATGAATTTTGGATTAGAAGTTGTTGGTGCATGAAATATATTGGTTTTGTTTTAGGTTTCAGTGCATTCATTGTTATCAGATAGAATTAATCAGGCACAAAAGGAAGACCATGAGCTATAAAAAATGTAGAATTGGTTGAAATGGGTAAGTTTCCAGAATTTAACCTTGATAAAAATTTTGCTTTGAGATTTAGAAAAAGATTTTGTGAGCATTGTGATTCCCAATTAAAGAATGTGTTTTTATGTGAAGCTCATAGTTCTTTGTTTTTAGATCTTTCTAGATGTACTAAAATGTACAGATACCTTCGGGAGTATTACTTGTGGTATGGAATAAAAAGAGATATTTTAGAATTTACTGTGAAATGTTTAACATGTTAACAGGTTAAAGCAGAGTGATGGTTATAAAAGGGGATCATTTAGCCTTTTCCAGTGCCAGAGTGGATATGGGAGAATACATACATAGACTTTTTTTTGGGACTACCAAAGACATCTCAAGGTAACAATTAAATATGGGTTATTTATTACTAACTGACTAAATATGAACATTTTCACCCTACTAGAGATACAATGTGTTTGAATAATCTTTCTCGATTTTACCTCAAAGAGGTTATCGAGTTACATAGAGTTCCTTTTTTCATTTTATCTGACGGGGATCCCAAGATCACTTCCATCTTTTGGAAGGGATTTCATAAGTCAATGGGAAAAAAATTAAATTTCAGTACAACATTTCATCCTCAATCAGACGGAAAATCAGAAAGAATGATTAAGACTTTGGAGGATATGTTTCGAGCTTGTTTAATAGACTACCAGGGGAGTTGGGATCAACATATTTCTTTAGTTGAGTTTTCTTATAATAACATTTTTCATTCCAGTACATAGATGTCACCTTTTGAGGAATTGTATGGGAAGCAGTTTTGAAATCTATATTTTTGCGACGAAGTTGGGGAAGGGAAGTTGATGAAACCAGAATTAGTAGAGGAAGTGGGTGAGAAATTGAATATGATCTAGAAACACATGAGGGAAGCTCAGATCAGGAAAAAAAGTTACGCAAACAACAGGAGTAAAGTCTTTTCTTTTGAGGTTGGTGATCATGATTTTCTTAGAATATCACTATAAAAATGTGTTATTCATTTTGGTAAGAAAGGAAAGTTATCTCCATGGTTCATTAGACCTTATGAAATTATGGGAAATGTTAGACCAGTTGCCTACTGAGTAGATTTTACTCTGAGTTTATCTTAGGTACATAATGTTTTTCATGTTTTGATGTTGAGAAAGTATGTTCCAGATTCATCTAATATCCTGAGCCCAGAAGTAGTTCAACTGGAGGAGAACCTTTCTTATGGAGAGAAACCAGTTCAGATTCTTGATCGATGGAAACAAGTATTGATGAATAAATTAATCCACAAGGTAATGATTTTTTGGAGAAACTACATGGTATAAGAAGCGACATGGGAATCTGAAAATACAATTAGTGACATGTACCCTCACTTGTTTAATAAATAAATAAAATTGTGAGGACACAATTTCTGGAAGGTGGGGATAATGTAACACCCCATGTTTTTAAAAATAAATTAAAATGCATTAATCTTTCTTTTATGTTGATATTTATAATTATACTTTAAATATAAATTTTCCACTTCTACAATTTGAATTTCAAAGAACGGTCATTTACAGTTGGGATCAGTAAGTTATTTTGAGTCTGATGGAACCAATTTGATTTTTGGTGAATAGTAACTCAAATTTATGAATAGTAATATGAACCTAATGAATACTAAATTGTATTATTATTTTATTTTCTTAATGATTTAATATAATGACATCTTGATTAATTATTTAAGGCGATATAAAATGAGTTATAGTTTTAAAATTGTTAATTTTTTAATAAATTATAATTTTATTTAAAAAATAAATTATTAATATTTAATAAATTATTTTCAAAAAATGGAGTTATTTTTTTAATTCTACACATCGAAAAATGGTTAGGGTGATTTTTTGGTATTTTTAAGAAGTTCTTGAATTTTTTTATAAATAGAGAAATATGGTAAAACAATGTATATTAAAATTATCAGTTAAATACACTATTTTTGACATCATTGCGGATGTAAGAATAGTTGGTTTGAACTAACATGAATTTATTACTATTTTAGGTCCATTAATCAAGACTATTTATAGTCTGGATCAAAAATATTAATCTGATTATTAAAATAATGTAAAATCCTTCCCCTCTTCTACTATAAATACCACCCTCATTCCCCTCTTCTTCTCACACCTCCCAAGCCTTGAGAATTGTAAAAGATATATCAAATACCCTCCCAAAGGATCTTCCCCACGTCCAAGACCTGTTGGTCTCACCAAAAGGCTAAAACCAAAGGCCTTACGGAGGAACTCCAGGAGAAGAGATCAAGAGGTCAGAATCCTCTTCCTTTTCCATGCGTTTTCTTTCAAATTCCTTTCTTTTGTTATATTCTCTTCCCCTACACTTATCCAGGAGGTATGAAATATCAATAATATTATATGTTCTATATTTTATCATTTTTATGTAAAATATTCATAATCTTTCTTCCTCTACTCTCCTTCTTATTCTAAAATTAAAAACACCATCCACGATGTGCCGATTTACAAAAATCGTGGATGATGTATTTACAATTTCCATTACTTAGTTCAAAGTTGTTCATAAAAAAATTTTAATGGTTGAATCATAATATAAAGTCTATTTTTTATCTTATTTCATGTTCTATAATTGACTTATATTCATGAAATTAAATTATATAATGAAACAAGTTCAAGATTATCGAGGAACCGTAAAAAATGATCTAAACAAACATTATTAATGTTTTATCTAATGTTACATCATAATATATGATAAAAATGATTTATGGTATAATTATATATTATAAAAACATATTAATACCATTTAATTCCACTTCTAGAATTTCATTTCCATACAATAAGAAAATAAAATACAAACCAGCCATGGAAATCATGTAAAGAACACACCCAAAACAATGGAAGAAAAACAGACTAACAATTAAAGGGTGAAATGATATAATGAAATGATTATATAAGATATTAAAAAGATTAATATGTTTCATTAAGATATTAATAAAACTCTTTTAACCATTATAATGGATGTCTAGACAGGTTTTAATTAAGAAAAACCCCAAGGTAAGGGAATTCTTAACACAATTCCATTTCTTTGGGTTAACCTTCTACATCATTATTTATGTGGTATTAGAATTGTTTATGTGATGAATTTTGTTTATATTATGTTTAATTATCTGTATTTACAGTTTATATACACATTACATACACTCAATGAAGTATCACTTCAGTTATATATATTTGTAAGGGGATTTTCTTTTTAAAACTCTCTTTCAAAATTCAGTTTTACAAAATTCAAAAGAAATATTTTTATGTAATTATTCATGTGGTTTTATTATAAACTAGTTCTTGGGTGTTGTTTATGATTAAGTGTGGGACCTATATCTCTCTCCAATTATTTATTTATGTTTATGTTTGATGTTGTAGTATGGTTACTCCAAGTGTAACTGCGATGGTTACACAAATTGTAAGTTAACCGTGAGGGTTAAAAATTATAAGGTAGCCAAAAGGGTTACAAGATTATGTATGTAATTATAAAAGATACCTTTATGTATATATTTAAGTTCTTTATGTTATGTGGGAAGCTTGTGGAAATCTCAAGTTTCACAAAGTAATTATATATGGGTGAAAATTATGTCTTCTGAAAATGATTTCATAGGTTACAAGTATTCATTAACTAATATGTTATTTCCTTTTTTTTATATCCATTACTAATATTTTTATGATAATCCCAAGTATTTAAATTATATTCATAGTTTATAAGGATTTGTAAGAAAAATAAGGAATCCATGTTAAATGATATTAATATTTTTCCAAGAAATCATGTTTTATTTGAAAAGTTTTACATTTTGGAACAAATGAATACTATTTTTATAGTATCCACTATGTATTAATGTGGAATGTTATTAATTTATTATGAACCAATTATCTAAATATATAAACATGAAAAGATTATCAAAGTGAAAGGAAGAGAGTTCTTTACTGAATTAAATATTATGTAATTTAATAAGACCAGGTCCTTATATGATGCTTTAAAATTTGGGTTGGGTTTGCACCATCTCCCCTTTATCATTAGTGTTGATAATTTGAGGCTTCACCTCACCACAATAGTTCTGAAATATATGGCCATATTTTCCAAATTTTTAGTATTTTCCAAACCCATTTAATTAGTTACCTAAAAATTTATTCATATATTTGTTTCTTGTGGGAAATTTCACTTGCTTTACTGTTCCATGATTAAAGTTCCTACATGAGTTTGGATCTATAACTCCCTTATTTTAATTCAACATATGTGACCAATGCATTTCTAAAAATAAAAATTCAACTTTCTTAGCACTCCTCACTACCTCTTCATTGATTTTATAATCTTGATTTTCCAAATTCTTCCACAGATGGGGTCTCAGTCCACTAAATAACCTATCAACCCAACCCTTAGGATTCATAAAAAAACTAGTGGTGTATTGATAAAATCTTGTAAAGTTCATGTCATAGCTTCCCAATGATTCATTTTCCTTCCACTTCAACTCGAGAAATACATTATCCATTTTTGTTAGCATTAAAAAATAAAATATTTAATGAAAAATATTCCCCTAAACTCCTCCTACTCTATAGAATCAACCCCCCTTATTGGATTCATGTTGTTGATCAGTTTCCACCATTGGTCTGCTTATCCTTTTAAGAGTTATAATTCCAAGGTGACTTTCTCATTCTCAGAACAATGGATTACAAAAAATATATTTTCTATATAGATTACCCATTATTCAAAAATCAATGGGTCGATAGATCCACTAAAACAAGGTGTTCATTGATGCATAAAGGACTCAACAAAAAGTTGTTCGCTTCATAGTGAATCTAGCCACTCAGCTTGATTAATGTTATTATTAATAAATCAAGATAGTTGATTCATAATTCTCATTAAGTCTTTAATTTTCAATTATATTAGAGGGACATCATCACATCATTTGTTGTGCTCATCATTTACACAGTTCCTCATATTTACTAACATTTTATAAAAGAAGAAAACCTTAATGAGAAACATCTTTCATTTAAGAATATTATATTTCTAAAGGAATTTTATGTCTTAAAAATCATTATTAAATAGGATATTCTTTAACAAAAATTACATTTTCTCTATATCCTTTCATAATGGTACATAAAAAGATTGTAATAAACCAAACATATCCCCTAGGAGTGTCAAAACAAGAGTGTAGCAAGGCACATTATCTTTAACTATTCCAAAATCAAGTCAAGATCAATGTAGTGTTTTTGGGTGCAACCTCTAGATATATATATTCCGGAGACACATCCACTTGTTTGTTTCCAGACATGGATTTCATTTTTGGAAAACACTTAATTAACAATTAATCAAAATACTAGGATGTTTGCTAAAATTTTTAACTTTACTATAGGGTTCATACAAAGGATTTATGTTCCTAATTACAAAAAATAACTAAACCATCATCAAATACCAACTATGGTATCCCACCTTCTTATTACATAACATTTCATTACATGGTACAAAAAAGGATTCTTTTAATGTTTAGTTTCTTGGAAATAAGGATAATAATACACGAAAACTTAAAATATTATTATAAATAACAATTAAAACATCTTCATGCATTCATCTAAAGTACATTTACTACATCCCATAACCTGGGGACATACATAAAGGGAAATGGGTGAGCATAAGGCCCAATAAGCGAATAATCAAGGGAAATAATTTATAAGTTATCATGAGGAAAATCAATAAGAACATAATTAATATCCTTATAGAAAAAGCAAGAGAACATGAGGTATATCATAAAATAATAGAACAAAATAGACCATGGAGAAGCTCCATGGCCCCATAAAAATATTATTAAAATGGTGTAATAGAAACACAATGGATATAACAGGTAATCGTGAAAACAAACCATCAACAAAAATTACCAAGTACAAGTCTCATCTCATAGCCCGACTACCCTATCCATGAAATCCTCCTCATCCTCTAGGATTCCTCCCCATTTTAAATTTCTTCAGGGTCATCCATGTACCATATTTAGTTTCCACAAACTCACCAACCACATTACCACTCTGATCACCCACCAAAGGAACACAATCAACATCAGCTATATGACCATCATCAACACATTGCATACCATCCACAATTAATTCAGAATAGGGTTTCCTGGAATGAATCTCCATGGATTAAACCTTATTGAAGGAAGAGGTATTAGACACCAGAGAGGATCTAGTACCTTTCCTGTCCCGACTATCCCTATATAACGTGTCAAATTCTGGAGAATTAATAGAATCCAACATGGCGAAAAAGCTGGGTTTCATCAAATCAGTGTTGGATGGGGAAAATAATAAAATAATTAACATTAATCACAACATGGAAATGTGGATAAAAAATTTAAATTATAAATTTAAAATCATATCACAAAGGTTTTTCACCACGGTGTCATAAATGAAAATTATCTAGGTTATTCACCATGGTATCAGAAAACATGTCATATCTAGAGATTAAATTATTTATCCAATGAATTAGAGTGCTATAGTGGAACACTATTCATATGTCTTAATTAATATTATACAAAAAGATCATATTTAATCATTTCTTTAATAACTCATGGAGAATAGAGAACGAGTTTCTTATCAAAATCATGAAATACAAAAGTGCTTAAAACATGATAATTACATCATTTTTAGCCCAAGAAAAATTAATATGGGTTTATAATGTATAAATCATAAAATAAAATAAATCTTTATTTACATATAGGTGATTACCCTTGAAAGGAAAAAGATTTTGTATCCACACAATGAAAATAAATGTAATTTCTTAATGATAAGTGAAAAACATTTAGAAATAAAATTGGCAGCAGGATGGGTATAAAATGTGGTCTTAGAAAAGTGTAAAATAGAAGGGGATAAGAGAATCCCATTTATAAAAATAATTAGTAGTATGGTTATGATAAAATTGGTAAAAAAGAGGTTAAGTATAATATTTATAATACATATTCAAAAAATAGTTCTTTAATAAAAGAGAAAAGAAGGATAATTCTCTTACATTGAATAATTACTCCTAAATATTGAGGAATGGATCCTTGGGGGATTGATAACACCTTGGGGGGACTAAGTGGGAGAAAAAAACACAGGAAATTTGTGTTTGATGGATTGTGAGTGAAATGAAATTGAGAAATGGGTGGGCATTTATAGAAAAATTGGAGAATTTTTTTATTAATTTAAAAATATAGGCCTTAGAAATCACATTTGTAGAAAATGAAAAAACATTTACTTACCCATTTTTTCCCTTGGTTTTTGAAATTTGGGATAAAGTTTATGTTTTTTTAATCCACCAGAACTAAAAATTATTTTTTATTAATTATTTTGTGAAGGAAAAGTAATGTTTCCCAAGATTATTGTTTTTAAAAGTAAAATTTCAATTTTAGACTTTGGAAAGTAACTTATAGATTTGGAAATTGATTAAAATATATTAAAATAAATTATATTAATAAAATAAAATATTTTAGGTCTTGAATTTTGTTTAATTAATTATTAAAGAATTATGAAATTTTTAAAAAGTCATTAAACATACTGAAAACCCCAAACAGTGTTCTTATTTTTCATAGAAAAATAAAGTATTTTTGAAAATTATCATAAATGCAGCTAAATATAATTTTGACCAGTTGATTTCCAAAATGATTGATTATTTAATCAGAATAATTCTCTAAATATAAGATATTTAACTTTTAAATATAAAAATACTTATTTGTATAAAAACATAGTGGGTTATAAGGCATAATTAAATTTTCGACACATAAAAATTTCCTAGGACATGATAAAATTATTTTATAATTTATATTTAAATAATAGATTTTAACATTCTATTTTATTAAAATAAATAATATTCAAAATAACTTAGTTTAGTATAAAAATTATATCTTTTATGAAAAGTACAATTATTGTCTGAAAAATCAATTTATCAAATTCATCTAAACTGAACATATATTTTATGAAGAAAAAATATTCTTACAATGTAATTGATAGAAAAAAAGTTTAATTTATACAAAGTAATTACAATTTATGTTTCTATGGACTAGACATGTTACCACTTACAACAACCATGTACGACATAAGGTTAAGGTGTGCGATGGTGATATAATCATGGGGTGGATTAGCTAATATCAACTAAGTGTTAATCTCTATTGACTTGAAATTCCCTAGTAGGGTATTTCATTCAAGATTAACTTGTTTAATATCATAATGGTTTGGTCATGGGAGAACCCTATATACACTACCCCCTTTCTAATAATTTACAAATGGGCTTCAAATGACACGACTCTACATGTTGAGGCCGTTAATTCACATTTTTGTATCAATTATACTTTTTATTACAACTTCTAAACACTAATTATAATGGTAGAATTATCATACAAGGGCATAGTTTCCAATATTCATATTGACCAAAAATCATATTGACCAATAGTCTTATCATCATTGAAACCCAAAAAATCACGTTTCCTTTTATAACATATAAATTCCACTTCATTCTTTCAATAAAAATTCACTATAACTCTCTTAAGGTTATATTTTCATTTCAATAAGATTTTGATCAGTATAATAATATGTTTTTTCATATATATAGAATTTATAGTGGTTTTGATGATTCTAGTAGATTGGGGTGATCCATAATTTCCCATTTTGGATATTCTATTTTTTTCTAGTAGTAATTTTTGACATTTTAGTTGGATTCATAGCTGAATAATGTAGTGATATTTATTATTGATATAAAATTTAATTGGTTTCTCTTAATTTTTTAATGTATAATATTATAAAATATATAAAAAACATTTATTCAGAAAACATATATCATTTAAAAAGTCTTGGTCATTATAATAAGAGAATAAAATATATTGATTTTAAGATATAAATATCAAATAATTCCCCCAAAGGAGTCTTAAACAAAAACAATCCTGAATAATGATTAGATTATGAATTAAACACTCACCACATTGGTAACTTTTGAGTCCTAATACCCATAAAAGAAATAAATTAATTAAAACTTTAAATACCATGGAGATAATTGAAATCATGATATGACATTAAAAAAGGGAATTACATACACCACATAGAATTAATAAGTTCTGAATATGGTGTATGTCTCATAGAAGTAATAGTTGAATGGGAAACCCTTACCATGAGAAAGAATCCTCATATACATTATTTGTATTCTTTAATAATAAAATTATGTTAATTATTTACTTAGTTAATATAGTTTTTCAAGTTTATTAATCCTTTTATTTCTCTTATTACTATTTTATATTTTATTACATAATCAATTATATTTATGTAATATGTTTCGATGATATTTGAATTATGTGTCAAAAATGACTTTGGTATGTCGTATATCGTCAAATTGTTATTTATTTAAACATATATTGAATAATAATCAAAAAAAATTATCATATTTAAAAATCAATTATAATTTTAAAACCAATTAGGAAATATAATTATGAAAAATTATATACATTAGAATCAATGAGACGGTAGTTCGTACGTACACTTGAATAAAGCTTCCATTTTTTTAATGATCATTATGTAAATAAGTTAATTGACATTTAATATTTATAGAATGAAAATAATATAAAATATATCATATTATATATTTAAATATACATATATATCAACCATTTAGTGTGGTGATGAAAAGAAATTTTCATCGCCTCATGAAGGCGGTAGTCATCACAAACACGATTGACTTTATCATTTTTCAATATAAGAAAAAAATGTTACCTTTCAATAATGATAAATATTTCATGAATATAATAATTATCTAATTTATACCACATATATTAATTAATAATTACATTATTTTCTTCCACATAAAGAGTTAATGAAAGACAAATCATATCGCTTCACAAGGTGGTAGTCCGCCATACATAGAAGCGACGTTATCATATACCATATTGATGAGAATTTAAATATATATATATATATATGATATAATTAATCAAGAGGTATATATTTGTTATAAATATCATATATATACTTTAGATTCATCATTATACCAAGTCATTATAGGTGGTAAGGGAAAAAGGAATGAAATTGGTTTGTGAGGTGGTAGTCTTCTATACACATGAATAATTATTTCATAACCAATTGGATTGATGTAGGGATGGTTTTAGGTCATTAAATTAACATAATAAAACAAAATAATATGGAATATACTAATGTTAATATATTATCATGTATTAATAATAATTTAAGAAGGTGGGGGAAGAAATAAAATAAAAATGCTAATTGAAGAACTTTACCTCTTTTTCAGGTAACCTCATTAATTTTATACCAAAATCATTAATATGTTCGATTTAGTCCCATAATAAGGATTCTAGGATGAGGGGATGGAATTTCTCATGTTATTTGGTCAGGTATTTACAGAACCAAAAGGTTTTAAAGTTATAAATAAGAGAGGATAGGGTGCGGCCTTTTATAAATATGGTGAGGGGAACACTTATAATTATTGAATAGAAAAAGGTGTACCCATGATTTTTTACATTCCAAAGGGGTTTAAAATAGAGTATTATTCATAATTAGACATGGTATGGTTTCAATATGGCCTAAAAATATATTTTATACTAGTTTTTAGGTAATTTCAACCCTTATCATTTTAGTTTAACCCTCAGTAAACCAATTTTTACCTTAACAGTGATAAATAAATTTTACTCTTTTCAAAATTCAATATTGTAAAAAATTAAGTCGAAATTATTAGAAAATATAAATTATTATAATTTAAAATATGGAATCTATTTTTTCAAATTACAATAATATAAGTGGAAAATATCATTTAAAATTAATCTTAGATATGTGAAGAGAAAGAATGTTTTCAAAGATAAAATATTCCAAATTTTAAGAAGTTATTATATATAAATTAAACCAAAAAATTTATAAATGACCAAAATTAGAATAATAAATATTTAATTTTACTAATTTTACTTAAAAAATAATTTCAAATATAATTTAACTTTAAAAATGATTTAAACAAAACTGTATTTTTAATTAAAATTCATAAGTTCTCTTTATTAATATTAAAATAAAACATTTCAGAAGAATCCAAAAAAATCACCATATGATAATTTTGATATTATAATTTTAAAATTTAATTTTAAATAATCATATAAATTTTCTAAAATGGGTGAAAATTAATTTTAAATTATCTTTGAAAAGTTAGACTAAACAGTCTTTTATAAAAAATATTATTTTCAAAAAACATTTCCTTTTATTTTGATTGATTATTATTTTATTTATAATCAATAGAAAAAAATAATATTCATAATTTAGTTGGTACTATTTGTAACCTCCAAAAAAAATATATGTTATAATGTTCATGTTTAAATAATAATATTTTAGTAGAGTATCATGTTTCTTTCAATGCCATTTTGGAGTGTGTTGCAAGATATCGAAGAGATTAAATTGTTTAAAATGAAATATATCATAAACTCTCTAGTTATTATATTCCCTTATATTTTTGGTGATTAATTTAATACATTTTATAGAATATTATGGTAATATTTTAAAATCTCAGGGTGTTATAACATTTGTTGGGGCTAGGTACTAATCCTGATCATCTCATATTGACCCCAATTTAATTGGGGGCAACTGATCGGTTGGCATCACTTGATGCCTGAAATTTGATGGGAAAACCTCATGGGAAGTGGTGTTGGTGGACCCCTGCCCAATGGCGGGGAATTAAACTACATGAGGTTATCTATCAGGTGAAGTTAATGTTCGGATGGATTGACTTTGAGGATGCTTGACAATTGTGGGAATTGATCAGGTCAGTTCAGTATGAAAGATGAGGGGAAGCCATTGTGTGAGTTTTTGATTCAGGTGGTAGCTTATAGATGGTGAGAGGGTGTTTGGAAGGTAAATTTGATGATGAAACGAGTATTCATTGGAAATTTAATAGTTAATCCCTAACTTGATAGTAGATGTGGTGTTTTAGAAGACACACGTGATGGGGAGTTCTTCGATGGAAGTGATTTGACGGGATCTCATGCAGTTGGGGAAGCTTTGCTATGGTGTAAGATGGTTCATTGGAGGGTGATGAGATGATTTTGGTGTGGGGATATGTAGATTAGTAATGGAGTGGCATAACCATCAAATTTTGATAATAAATTTCTGATTATTACTGATGAAAGGCTATCTGGATACAAGCGATGGAGAGAGATTCTCTGGAAGATAGTTTCCAACGGTGGTGGCATGGGGATAAGTGAACCAGTTGAGATGGTGGTGGGGGGTAGTGTGACATTGATTAGTGGATCATTTTTGACCTTTGAGAGGCTTCTTTACAGCTGGAATCTATTGGTGCAGGCCTTGGCAGTGACCTTGCACGTTGGAGAACCACCCTAGGGGCAACAATGGGTCTAAATTCTTACCTGATTATAGAGGATGGTTAATGAATGGGTTATAACCGAGGGTTATAGATGTCATTATTAAATAAGGAATTGTGCCAACTAATGAGATGGTCCTTTGGTAAATATAAATAATTATTCTATACCTTTTAATAATAATGGTCTCTAGGGACATATAAAAAAAGGGCTAGATAGGGTGGGTTCTTACATGGGGGGATGACCCACTTGTTGAGGCCTATGGGTGTGAGGTGTCTATGTTTATAATTATACACAAATCAAATAATATATATTATATTCATTTTGGACATCTATATTACGATTATAATCTCTATTTTTTTGAAGTATAAATAGAAGAAAATCAATATCAATTTTATTTTGAGTTACTTTTCAATGTAATATTTTGATAAGATAAATATATGACATTAGAAATAATGAAAATTCAATAGAAAATTATAATTCCTTTCATGAAGGACATTGAAATATCTTCATTTATTTTTTCTATGTGAAAAAACACTCTTTATAAGGATTGAATTTAAATTTATTAGTACTTAATACTCTTGATATAGATTGTAAAAATATTTATTAATTCAGTTTTTTAGTTTTCTCATTTTTCTTGAAAATCACATTTTCATCAAGCTATTTAAATTGGTTTTCCTTGATATATTTTTAGAAAGATACATCCCATTAATGAAACTTGGTTATGACTATATTAATTCCTTATTTTCCTTTCAAATTTTATTTTTTACACACATGATTTAAAATTATTTATTTCTCTATGTTTCACAAGTTTTGGTTTTAATAAGGACTTTGACCACTCACTCTCCAACCCTTTGGTTTTAACCTTCTTACTACTATACTAGTGTGAGTGGGAGATATAAATGAAAATTTTATGGTCATAAAGGGCTCCTTATCTATCAAAATTAGGAACCATTTCTAATGAAATCATTAGATTTTGTGTTTTAGGGTCATAAAACATAAAAAAATAATTCACAAAAAAATAATAAAAGAAAATTAAAGAATATATATCGTTATCACTGCATCATGTGTAGAAATTTTAAAATAATCCCTATTTTGTGTGTTTTAAAAACCAATTATAATTTCTTATTTCTGTGTTTTGTTACTAAAATCACTTGTAGGGTAATGTTTTTATATATTAGAATCATTAATTTAAGTTTTTTTTGGATTTTTTTGTTAATGAAAACTAAAAGTGTGTTGATATCTACAAAAACATATTTAATGAATAAATTTTGTGATTAGAGTCAATTAAATCAAATTTATATTATACGTTGTGACTTTTATGGGAATACTTCATGGAAATACACCTATAACTAACCATAAAACCCAGCGCATCTAAAGAAAAATAAACATTATTCAAACATGCTCCTGTAGATCAGTGTTTTGATATAGTAAATTCTAAAAATTCTTGATAAATTTGACCAGTTTCAAGAGGAAGAAAGATTCTAAAAATCAAAAAATAAAATTTTTAGATATAATATAAAATAAAATAACATTATAAAAATTAATTCAGTAATTAGTAAAATGACATGGGATATTTGGATAATGAGGGTGCAGTAGAGAGTTATCTTGGGATTAAAAAAGTAACCATTGATTTGGATGAATTTGAATATGATAAAGAATTATTTTAAAAATTTATCAATTGAATAAATTAATTAAGCAACCATCATGAATGTGATGACACCCATAATGAAGGTTAAGTATAATATTGTGATAATTAAAAAGAATTTGAGGTAGAATTGCCCATTTTTCTTCCTTATAAGACCTAAAAAAGACATATTGCTATACGAATTTTGAGGGTATGAAAACCCATGTTGATGAAAATCATGGAAATGCATATTTTTATTACCAAAACTTTTGATGACGTTTTAATAGAATTTTAATTAATTAAATTGTGTTTGAATTTTGGGATATGGTGGAGAAAAAAATTAAATCAGAAAAATTGAATTCTGAAATTTTTAAACCTTTATTGGAATATGACCTTCCTTTCTTTGATAGTTCGTTCCCAAAAAAAATTCTAGTGGATCCTGATGTTGTGGATGATGGTGGGATATTTGAAGAAATTTTTATTTTTGAATGATCAAAACTTATAACTCCCTACTCATGACTTATTCAAAGCCCAAATCAATAGAATAGAAATTTGAGTTGAATCATTTAGGGAAAAGTGTTTTAATATATAATTTCTTTAATATGAATTTCATAAAACCAAATTAAATATACCCCTTAGAATCTAAATTATACCACTCAAATGATCAAACTATTTCTTTAGAAAATGAAACATTGGAGTTTGAAAATGAACCAATGGATGATCACTCGCTATTTGGATTTGGTATATATAGTTTTTTCATAGATAGTGAGAAAGGAAAATGTTTTTACATTTTGGTTTTTTAGGGAAAAAATATAATATGTCAAACTCTAATTTAAATAATAATATATCTGAACTCAAAATAAATTTTAAATATTATGAATTGAAATTATTTGTTGATTACTTATTCATTTATAAAGTAAACTTGAATTTATATACAACTTTTTTCTAATTCCAACACCCCTTTACCTGATGAAATCAAATAAATGTTTTTCTATCATAAGGGAAATGTTTAAGGGTGTTTAAAATTTGATTGAAATGTACTAAAATGTTATCAAACTGAAATTAAAGAACCATATTTTGAAACTAATTTTTAAAATATATCTAATTTATCCTTTTTTTATGATAGTAAAGACAGTATTTTCAATGAGATATTATTTTTAAAATGCTTAAATACACTTGGCATAACCCTATACCATTATTACACTTAAAATGAACTCCAAATTGGTCAAAAATATATTAAAATAATAAGTCAATGGAAACTGGGTTTTTAGTCAAAAACCCGAAATCTTTCTATTCTCCATTGTCAAAGTGGTCTCCCAGGGTCGTATGGTAACTAACATGGAACCTAGTTGACTCCATATAAGTTTAAGAGCCCTAATTTCCAAATTTTAACCTAATTATATTTTGGAAACACACATGTGGTGGTTCTTGTATATGAAACCCACCCTATGAGTGATTTCAATTAAATTTTGAGGGAATTCCAATTGGGGAGTTCTTCATGGAAGGTAACCCATGATTTTTCATGCTTCCAATATTTTTTATTTTTTCCTTATGTTTTATGATTTAGAAATTTTAAATAAAAAATATCACCTATTATATATATTTTTCTAACATGAGGTATTAGAATAAACTCATCTACATTCCTCTTACTTGGAATTTCATTTCCACAGTGTAATGACCCAAAATTTTATAAATGGAATTTTCCATTCTGATTATATAATTGTGTCCTAATTAGTAACTAATATTATATAGAGTGTATAAAAAAAATTATTGAAGAAAAATTATTTTATTAATTATAAAATTGTATTTAGAGAATAAATATGGCCATTAGAATTGAAAATATTACATTGGAATAAAAAATTGAAAATAAGATAACTATAATATGAAAATTTTGATATGCCAAATCCATGAGAATATCTATACTCATGAACAACACTATATAATTGGAATAAAATATTATAAATACAAAAATTAATCTTCAAAACAAATAAATATATAACCTTAATATAAAATATAATTAAATGATTAATGAATGAAATATCAAGTATTTATTCAAAATAGGAAACCAATATGATCATTAAAAATCTAACTGTTGGAATAAAAATTTGACTCTTAGAGTAGTAATATAAATTTTAGGAATACTAACGCCACTGTTATAATAGTATCCTCACTAATATAAGAATAACATAATATTTAGGTACTATTTGAAATGAATGTATGAGATATTTATATCATGATATAAGTAAATAAATGTTTCAAAAATGACAAAATAATTGTTTGGATTTTTATAAAAGAAAAATTTTTTATGTGAATTTTTATAAAAATAAAATGTCCTAAAATATTTTTTATTTTCAAAAAAAACTTTTCTGTAAATTATTATAATGTTTTATTATAATGATAATATTATTTTAGGAGACCATAATTAATTTTCAATGGTTTATAAAATTGATCATAATATTAAAAATTGTATTCTTTAAATAAATTAGGATTCTAATTAAAAATAAAATTTATAATAATTTTTTCTTCACATAATTTGTTTCATTTTTTGGAATCTAAACATCTAAAAATGGTTTGGGAAAATGTTTTTTTATGTTTTTCTAAAATAGTATAAATTACAGTTAATAGTAAAATATGACAATATATAGTAAATTGTATTATATATAAAATACTAGAAGAAATGAGTCATAGATGGTTTAATTGACCATTTAATTATCCTAAAATGAACCATTAACTATATATAGTAACAATATTCATTACTATTTTTAGTCTTGTGAAAACATAAGAAAGTAATGAATATAATATTCAAAACACCCCTCTCCTCCCCTATAAATATCGCTCCTCACAACCTCTTCTCCTCATAAATTCACACTTAATTACCTTACCATGTATCTATTAAAATATATCTTATATCTCCCCATGTCCCTAGAATCCCTTGTCTCACCAAAGACTAATTCAAGGTGCCTTACATAGAATCTTAAGAGGAGACTATAAAAGGTAAAGGTAAATTAACAACTAAACCTCTGTTAAGTTTATTATTCTCCTACCATCCCCATAAGTTTTCCATACACTAAGAAATAGTAACATAAATATCCTAAATATATTAATATGTTATTACTATGGTAGAATATCTATATTAAACCCTCTATTCATTTGTTTCTAAAATGAAAACTTTTTTCACAATATGATTGGTTCACCACCTCCATGAACAATGTACTTACCATATTCAAGGATGGTTATGAAAATATTATTATTGTAAAATATGAAAATAATTAGAATAATATAACTTAATTCACATTGTACAATGTTTTAATAACCATTGAATTAAACAAAACAAGTCTTGTTCCTGATAGTCATCAAAACCAATTAAATAAAGTAATCATATAATGATAACATTTACACTAAATAAATTATCTATATATTGGATCATGTATGGATATTTGAAAACAATTAAATTTATTGAATAAAATTAATATTATTTAATTTCAATTATGATGTTTTCTTCCCATTTGACATGATTTTCAATAATTTTCCATAAGTGATCTGACCTTGAATCCATAAAATGAACGCCATCAAAATAGTTAAATTAAACTTTATATCTCACTTAAATGGTTGTAAATGAACATAATATAATTATAGAAAATAACAAATATATAGAAAATTTAGCAACCCCAACTCTATTATCCTAGATATGGTGGTTACATTATTATATTGACACTAGATACAAGGATCTCATCTCGAATGACTAAATAGTTTTATAGTCTTGGTAAACTATATACATACTTTAATTTCACATACATTTGAATACATAAAATAAAAAAGTGTTTTATTTGAGAACTCCATTATTACATATAGTGTATCCTTATATATCAATCATAAAAAACTTCTTGGTATCCTTGGGAAAATAACACATAAGAAAGGGGTGAGAGGAGATGATCCGTAAGGGTAAGAATAAAATAGAATATACCATGAATAAATAAGAAAATTAAATATAGAAAATTAAATAACTGAAACACATTACACTTAAATAATAACATGACCACAATATAGAAATAATACATGATGATAAGATAAGTCTATATAAATAATCACATAAGCTTGAAACTTATCCATAGTTATTATTACTAATCAAATAATTGATTGAACATCAAGTACTTATATCATAATGAGGGAATAAATAATGTCAGAAATATAAAACTTTCAAGACCATTAATAGTATATTTTAAATATATAGGTAGAAAACCATCTAATTTGTCAAACTGATTTGTCAAATGAGACCTATTGATGTATAAAGAGGTCATATTTAACCATGCCACATCCATCACTTACTAAGTATAATGCATTCCTAATATGAAATGGGTGAAATATAATGAACATAAATATTTATATTGAAAATTAACATAAAATATATTAATAATTACTACATAAAAATAAATTTAATCATGAACCATCTAAAATAATATGATGAATGATAATAAAATTATATATCCTTAGTCAAACTGATCATAAACCAACCCTGGAATGGAAAAAAAATATGTCCATAAAAAATATCCCCATTGAATCATAAAATTTTATAAAAAGTAAAAGTATGTAGAAATTAATTTATCAAATCGTTTTTAAGAGGTTAAAAACATTTTTGAAAACATTTTTATAAAACATGTATTTTGATAAAAAAGATTTTCAGCCGAAGATTGAAATAAAGTCAGATTTTATTAAAAACATTTTCACTGTCATTTTAACTATTATGGAGATTAAAATGGTAATAATACTTTAAAATTTCATAAAAAACTATAGGATAAGAAAATTAATGAGTTTCTTAGGTGAAATATTATAATATATCTTCATTAGAAATTTAATCCAAAACAATCCTGATAAACAATAAGATTGTAAAATAAACCATTACCACTTTGGTAAATTTTGAATCACAAGACCCATGAAATATATAACTTCAAATTAAATATTAAATACCATGAATATTAAGTTATTCGTGATATAAAATATCAAATGGGTATTATATACACCCCAAAAACGAATTAAGTGGTGAATATGGTATACGTCTCATGGGAAAAAAGTGAGATGAGAAAACCCTTACCTCATGTTTAAATCCCTTATTATGTTTAAAAAACACCTGTATAATAAATATAGTTTTATTAAAATATATTAATGAACCATAATAATATATATAATAACATATATTATCATATTATAACATTTTACAACCCATCCGTTAATAATATATTATTATTTCTATTTTTTCGGGTATTAATTACCTTGTCTTCTCGTGGATGTTTTGTTTTTAAAGTTTCAGTTCATGTACATAGGATATAGTTACTTAATCTCTAGAATTATTTTAATGTTATAAATATTAAATTTTCATTATATACATCCTTATATAAATTCTTCAATATTTGACAAATAAAATGAATAACATTGCTTTTTGGAGACAGTAGGCCCTATGTACGTTTGAGCAATGATATAATTCCCTTAAAAGGTGAAAGGGTAAGGAAGTGTATGATATAATAATTTAAAATAAATTATATCATGTCATATACATCACATATATTCACAAAATTTTAACCTTATTACTATTTATGTAAAGCGTAATTGAAAAATGAATCACATCGCTTCGTGAGGTAGTAGTCTGTCGTACACACGTTTGATGTTATCATATTTTAAATAAAAACTAAATTAAGAAGGTATATGTGATATTAAAACAAAATAAAAATAATTATATCATAAATTTTATTTATATAAATTAAATAAATCACTATATCCAATCATGATAATTATTGATGAAAAAAGATTTACAACAATTCTAGTGGCAGTAGTCTACCGTACATATGATTTATGATTTCATTTCCCATTTGATGAAAGTGAAGGTGGGTAAAAATTATTATATAAATATAATAACATATAAGTATATTTTATATACTAGTGTTATTATTTTTTAATTGTAAAGATATAATTTATGTTTTTAAAAGAAGAATGAAAAATAAAGACATAGTGAATATAATTACCTTCTCTTAGATAAACCACCTTTTGATATCTTATTAAGGGACATAGGGTTGGTATTTTTGGACGAAAAAAAATCTATAATGTTTATAAGGATTTTTGGGAGGGATTTTGGTAAAAAAATTTCAATAAATAGGGCTTTAAAGGTGTGAATAATTTAGGGGAGAGAGTTCCCTTTTATAATTGAGGATGAGTGACATTTTTGTAAATACCCAAAACTATTCAATAATAGGAATTTAATCACACCCCATGTGGTTAGAATTTTATAATTAAGGGGTATGAGGGATGATATAGTCAATCTAAAACTCCAATATAAAAAAACCCATAGTTTAAACATGTTGTTTCTTAACATTTAAGTTTTTATTCTTTTACCATTTTAGTTTTTCACTACGGTAACTAGTATTTTTATCGTACGTAGTTTATCCTTTTAGAATAAAAAAATGAGCCTTATTAGATAATTTGGACCTAAAAAATATAAATATTAAATCCTATTTATAAAATAAAAAATCCGATGTGTTTTAAAAATTAATTTTAACCCAATAGCATGTAACGTGAAAAAACACTGCTTTAACATTAACCACGGTACCAAAGTTTATTCACTTTATAGGTCACTATAGTCACTATAAAAGAAAAATTTACCGATTAATGGAACAAAGTTGAAATTTTTAAAAATTTAAAAATAACTTGGTAGATGATAGGATATTTTGGTATTTTATATCATTTAATAAAATATCATTTATTAGAAAATAACACTAATGTAAATTTTAACATTATTCATTTAATTTAAAAAATAAAATATATCAATAAAATGATGGAATTAGAATATATTATGTTAAAACTCGTATAAAATTATATATCTATCTATTTAATTAAAGGAACATAATAATTCATTCAATTTATTTTAATTTTAATATTTTTAACATCATTTATTTTATTTCTCTATTAATTAAATAATTTTTTCATTGGCATTGCTTAATGATTTAAAGTAATTTTATGATTACTAAAAATTAAAAATAAATTACCCTCGGGAAATTAATTTCATTGTTCCCAAAATGACAATCTATATTCTTTCAAATCTTAATTTCATCCCTCTATGAACACATAATTGAAATTTAAAAGCAAGAGGGTGACATATTGTCTTTTTCCTTACCCTTTATTATTATATCGGTAACTTTAATGGAAAAGTGTACCAAAACATATAAAAATAGATCCTAGGGGGATAATGGTGCAAATAAATTCCAAAATTTTAATTTTATAAGATTTTAGATCATTTTAACCCTTATCTTCTCTTTTTAATCCATGATAAATCTATTTTTACCTTAATTTTCGTAACTATGTTTTTACTGTTTTTAATATTCATTATGGTAAAAAATATATTTCAATATATTATATAATATTAATTACTATGATTCCAAATATGGAATCGATTTTAACAAATAGAACTTTTAGGACTTTTATAATTTAGGTAAAAATTATACCTATATACATGATGAAAAAGCAAGTTTCCAAAGAGAAACTTCTCATAAGCATAATAGGTTTTAATATAAAAATTCAGTTTGAAATTGATTCCACTAAACTAAATTTAATTTAATATTATTTAATTGAACTAATTTTAATTTTTTAAAAAAAATTAAATATAATTTATCTGTTTAAATTGTTTAAATGAAAATGTCGTTTTCAATAAAAATATGTATTTTTCACAATTCATCAAAAAATGAATCTTTTAGAAAAATCCCTAAAAATAACTAAAAAATAATTTTGATATGATGAATTTAAAAATAAATTTCATTTTATGAAATAAACTTTCAGAAATATTCAAAAATTAATTTTATCTTAAGTGTGCATGAAGCGAAAAAACCATTTTCTCTGAAAAAATACACTTTTTCAGAAAGTAATGCTTTTACTTTCAAAAGATTCTTATTTTTATTTAAAATCAATAGATATCCAATAAACTATTTTAAACCATATATTTTTACTAATTTATTTATTCCTATTGATAACATCCAATTTTATCGATAAGTTATTAGGGTAATGTTTAAATAATATTTTAATATAGTATCATGTTTCATTTAAACTCAGTATTGTGTTCCTTGAAAGATATATAATAGATTGAATTTATTTAAAAGGAAATAAAATTTAATGTATTAGGGTGTTATATTATCTTCAAATCTTGGTGTTTCGTGTCATACGTGCTACCAAATATTATTTTCCTCTTTTAAAATCTCAGGGTGTTATATTTTACCTCCTTAAATAAATTACATCCTCATAATTTAATCTTGATCTCAGTAGTCAAGGGGATTTCATTTGAAAATACCCTTCTTGAAACCCCATATCATAAAAAGGGTTAATAAAACTTTCCCTTAATAAGAGAGGAAGGGAATTACGACAGTTATTTTGAATAGCACATACTAGGTTTCCAATTAAGATAATAATGGTGAGAAGTAAATATATGAAAATGGAAGAAAATACTAACCCCCAAATATTAATAGAGAGTGATAGAAAAAATTTATCAAAAAAATTGAATGATCTTGAAATTTTAATAATAAAAAATCCATAACATTGTGATGTGTTAAGTTACTATTTGATTCATCGGAAATGAAGGTTTTGGAATAATATTTTTATTTCAAGATCATTTTACAAGAGTTAAGGAATTATTTTACCATCTAGACTATAAAAATAATGAAATATAACTGGCAAGTATAATTTCATATGTTAATAAATTCCCAAAAAAATCTCATATTTTTCTCTAAACAATGATTATTCAAGTAGTTTTTTTATTCTTGAATCACTAAAATTTACTTTTAACTGGTCATAAGATCAATAAAAGAATTACAAGTCCTTCCTGTAATATTTTTAAAAACCAAAATAGATAGCATGAGTTATCCAAAAAATGTAAACATAATTAATTCCATAAATAGTTAACCTTAATATCCTTCCAAATTAAGTCTAACCAAATTCAAATTCCAAATATTTAGAAGTGATGTCAATAAATTTACAAAAATTAAAAAACAATTATCTTCTCAAAATAACAAAATGTAACTCATAATGTCACATACCAAATAGGTTAATAACTTTATCACCCCAAAATATTAATTAAAACAATCATGATTCCAAAAATAAAATCTCAGGTTGTTAAATATATTCCATAGATACAGACATTCAGTAAACTTGAAAAAAGATAACATAGATCACTAACCAATTTCAGGGTTACAAATATTATCCCATAAATATATCTTTATCAATATTTTATCACATTTAGGCCCATTTTATGGGTTATACTCCCTCAATAATTTTTTTTTCCAAAAAATATTAACTTTCCACTATATCGCTTTTCCTGGTTATCGGTACTATTCAACATATAACTTCCAATCCTTATTGATAAACTATTATAGTATATTCATTATTTTTTTTGTGATTATTATCATTAATAAAATATATAAACAACATAATTATTTAATCCAAATATATAGGAACTTTAATCGTCCCACTTAAGTCATAGAAATAAAATAAGCTTGACCTTGACCCCTTAGATTTTTCTACGGCATATTCCCTTAACACATGAAGAATTAATTTTCGTAGGGACCCATATCATTATAGTTGAAACAATGAACATAAATGGATTATTTATCAGTACTTAAATCATTATCGTAGTGGTATTTCTCTCCAAAATTGTATAAAATGTGCATCCTATTTAATATAGAACCGGGGTGTTTCTTTCCACATATGTCACATGGGAAAATCCTTCTTTACATTTTTACTTTTATCCATATTTTTCTCTATAATCCTCTTCTTCTATTGCTTCCCATATAATCCATATTACTTGAAAAATTATATCTATATATCAATATCACATGTTACAATTTCCTCGTATGATGAGAATACTTGGGAGACTAGTTCCCATCTAATGACTAGATTAACCCCATCAAGGAAACGATCATTATTACTCTTTGGATTATGTACATTGATACATTTCCCATTACTTACAATAGACACTATATCTAAACAATGTAATAAACTACATTATATCATAAAATTATGAAAGATAATTTATAATAATAAAAAAGTGAAATACTTAAAATAAATTGAAAAATTAATGCATAACTAATATCATAATCCTAAACATGGTTTATTTTGGAATAATTTCAAATCATAAAATATTTTCAAATCCTTCATAATGTTTTATAAATAAAATGTGAATTATTATAATCATATCCCATAGGAGTGTCAAAAAAATAATTCTATAAGGGCCATTTTTGTGTAAAAGGTAACGATCGAGTCATGCATGATGTGACTTTTGGAGTTATTACCCCTATGTACATCTATAACAGAACCATGTCCAAATATAGTATCCATAAAGGGATTTATTTCTTGTAAAAACATATAATATCTAACTTAAAAAACTTAAGGATGTTATTCTATATGTATCCTCAATGTCTATCATGTGTTTATGTTCCCAGATCTATGTTTTCCTAAATCTAGTTCCAGAGGTTTCTACTATACTTCTTTTGATACAAACTGTAACAACCCTAACTCTAGTTTCCCATAGTTAGTGGTTTCTTTATTACATTGACACTAGATATAAGGTATCACATTGTGAAGAGATGAATAATTTATTTTTATTGGTAAACAATAATAATATTTTAATTTCACATACATTTGAAAAAATAAAATACACAAAATGTTTTCTATTATAATTCCATGATTACTCACAATGTATCATTGCATATAAATAACAAAACACTTCCTCATATCCTAGGAAAATAATACATAAGAAATGGGTGAATTTAGATACCTTGTAAGGGTAAGCATAAAATATATTATATGATAAATAAATAAGAATAATAAAAATGTGATGGTAAATAACTGAAACACATTCCGTTTAAACAATAACTTGAGAATAATATGGAATGCATAAATGATGATCAAATCAAGACATATAAATAATAACATAATCCTGAAACTTACCCATTTATATTATAACTAATGGAATAATCACCTGGAAATAAATAACTAATCTTATAATGATTGAATTCATAATACCAGATATACGAAACTATCAAGACATTAAATAAATAGCTTAAATATAAGGGTAGAAACCCATCTAATTTGGCTAATAGATTTGTCTCATGAGACCTATTGATATATCAAGGGGCTATCTATAATAGTTACCCATCTATCACTTACCAATTACAATGCATTAATGATATAGATGGGGTGAAAAATAATAAATATAAAAATTTATATAGAATAAACTAACATATGAATGTTAATACTTACCCCAATCAAATAAACATAAAAATAAACCATCAAGAATTATATGGTGAATTGTAATAAAATTGTACACCCTCAATAAAACTAATCATAAATCATTCAAGTAAATGAAAAATATGATATGAATAAAACATATCCCTAGTGAATCATAAGTACAATAAAGGGTTCATGTCTTCAATGAATATAAATACCATAAAAATGTCATTAAAAACATTCTTAATGCAAATATCATTTTCACTATGAAAATAAAATTTTAATAAAAAAGATCAATTTCTTTTTGAAAATAATTTTCATGGAAAATAACATTTTAATTATTGTAAAATAATCTTTAAAATATGGTTTGTTCATGATTACAAAAAATTCTATTCATGCGGTGCATGTTAAAATAAAGATTCCTTTGAATTTTTTTTGTTAAAAGTGAAATAGCCATGCTTTTGAAAACAAATTGAAGATTCATTTAATTTTTTTTGTAAAAACTCAAAATATGTAAAAAATTACTTAATAAATCATTTTTAAAAGGTTAAATACATTTGTAAAACATTTTCAAAAAACATTGATTTTGATGAAAAATGATTGTTGACCAAAGAGGAAAATAAGGTTGGATTTTATTAAAATATAATTTGACACTAATTTTTTGTACCAAAGAGGAGAAAATTTTAAAATTACTTGAAATTTTCATGAATAAAAAAATGACAAGGAAATTTATGATTTTCTTGAGGAATATAATATAATATTTCATCATTATAAATTTGATCTTAAACAATCCCGATAAGCAATGAGATTTTAAAATGAACCATTACCACTTTCGTATCTTTTTAATCATAATCCCAATGAATGAAGTAACTTAAAATTAAACATTAAATACGATGAAGATAAATTTATTTATGATATAAAATATAAAAGGGTTATTATATATACAAAAAAAATAACCAAGTGGTGAATGTGACATATATCGCATGTAAGTAAAAGTGGGATGAGAAAACCCCTACCACAGGTTAATATACTTTTGTACATGTTCGAGACTCCTGTATAATAAGTATAGTTTTATAATAAATATATCAAATAACCATAATAATATACACATTACCATATATGATCCTCTTATAACATTTTACCACCATTTTGTTAGTAATATTTTATAATTTTCATTATTTTAAGTGTTAATTACCTTGTTTTATCATGCATGTTTTGTTAGGAAAGTTCCAGTTGTTTTACATAGAATATATTTTAATAATATAAAAAATAATATTAATTATATTAATATTTTTTATAAGATACATTGCTATAACAATTTTTTGAAAGTTGGACATAGAAAATGAATTACATCGCTTCGTGGAGATGGTAGGAAGTACGTACGCACAGGCGAAAATTTCATTCTCATAATGGGTGAAAGGATAAATAAGTGCATTACATATTAATTTTCCAAAATTGATATCAGCTCATATATATATATCACAAATATCCATTAAATTCATCCTTATTACTTTTCGTGTAAAGAGTAAGTGAAAAGAAAATCATATTGCTTCGTGAGGTGATAGTTCACCGTACACGTGAGTGACATTGTCATATTTTAAATAGAATAGAAATTAAAGAGGTATATATAAAATTAAAACCAAATAAGTATAATATTATCATAAATTTTATATATATATATATATATGAAATCAATAATTATATTCAACCGTGATAAGTGTTGATGGAAAACGAGTTACATCAATTCACGACGTGGTAGTCAGCTAACACACGATTGACGATTTCATTTCCCATTTGATAGAAGTGGAGATGGATAAAAATTATGGAATAAACATAATAACATCTAATTATATGTCATATAATTGTTCTATTATATTTTAAGTGTTAATAAATAATTCAATTTTGTAAATTAAGAAATAAAAAGAAAGAGCATAGTGAAGACAATTACCTTATCTTTGAGGAACCTCCTTTGGATCATTTCTTATGGCTGATACGGTTAGTATTTTGGGAATAACAAACTCTTTATAGTTTGAATAATTTTTTTTATGGTTATTACTTCTAGTTTTTTGTATCCAATTGGATTTATAGGTGTGAATAAGTGAGGGGAGTTAGTGACCCTTTAAAATTGAGAAGGTGTGACATTTTTCTAAATTCCCAAATAAATTTAATAATGGGGAGTCACTATCACCCATAATGGATTAAAAATTGATAATTAAAGGGTAAGAGTTATTATATGGTCTATTAAAACCTCAAACACAATTTTTTTAAACATATTTTTTCATAATTTCTATGTTTTCTCACTTTTACCATTTTAGTTTTTCACTATAGTAACCAGTATTTTTAACCAAGGTAATTTATCCTTTGAGAATAAAATAAAATTTGTATTATTAGATAATTTTAACGTAATAATTATAAATATTAAATATTATTTATAAAAAAAATACAATTTGTGTTGAGAATTAATTATAACCCAAGTGCCTGAACTTTGAAAAACACTACTTTAACATTAACCGCGGTAATAGAGTTTTTACTCTTTAGGGGTCAATATATTCACAATAAATGAAAAGTGGGTACATAAATGGAACATAGTTGATATTTCTAAACATTTAAAAATAAATTTTAATAATATATGATTTTTTTGAATTTTAAATAATTTAATAGAATATCAATTATTATAAAATAACATTACTGTCAAATTTTACATTATTCATTTAATTTGAATTTAAAAAATATCAAGAAAATGATGGAATTAATATCTATTATATTAAAAACTATATAAAATGATACATTTATCTAAATTATTAAAGGATCATAATAATTCATTCCATTTATTTTACTTGAAATATTTTTAGTATTATTTATTTTATTTTTTTATTAATTAAATAATTACTGTGTTGGCGTTTATTGAGAATTAAATGTAATTATATGCTTAATTAAAATAAAAAATAAAAAACCTCATTAAAATAATTTCATTATTCATAAAATTACAATCTATATTCATTCAAATCTTGATTTTTTCCTCATATAAACACATTGTAGAAATTTAAAAGCTAGAGGGTGACATTTTTTATTTTCCTTTTCCTTTATTATATAAGTCACTTTCATGGAAAAAAGTCCCAATAAATAATTAAAATCAATAAAAATGTAATAAGGGTCTACATATGGCTATAAAATAATAATTTTATACGTTTTTAGGTCATATGAACTCATATCTTCTTAGTTTAACCCCATATGTAAACCCATTTTTACCTTAACTGTGATAATTAATTTTATAATGTGCTCATTATTCAATATTGTCCAAAATTAAGTTGATATTATTATATAATATTAATTATTATTATTCCAAATATATAATCCATTTAAAAAAATTAAACTTACATAAGTAGAAAAATTTAATATAAAATCATACCCAAAGACGTGAGGAAAAAGTTGGGTTTAAAGAGAACATTATCATAAATATAAAAGATTTTAATATCAAAATTCAATATAAAATTGATTCAACTGACCTAAATTGAATTTATTGTAATTTCATTAAACAAATTTTACTTTAATTTTTTTTAAAAACAAATTATCTTTGAAAATAATTTAAAAAAAAGGCATTTTTCAATAAAAATCAATATTTTCACTATTCGATGAAAAATAAAAACTTTCAAAAAAATATAAATAATCATCCCTAAGAAAATTTTAATATTATGATTTAAAAAATTAATTTAATATTTTCAATTATTTTTTCTAAAAGTGTCAAAAATTAATTTTGTCCCATGTTCACAAGAAGCAACAAAATTGTTTTGTTTGAAAAGAACTCACTTTTGTAGAAAAAAATTATTTTAATTTCAAATGAATATTATTTTCCTTTCTAATAAATAGATAACCAATGAAATTGTATAATAAAAATATTTTTCATAATTTATTTATCCCTATTTAGAACTCCAATTTAATATATAGGTTATAAAGGTCATGTTTAAAAAATAGTTTAATAAACTATCACATTTAGTTTAAACATAGTGTTTCATGCATCAAAAGTTATCAAAGAGATTGGATTTATTTTAAAATAAATATATCCAAATGTCTCAAGGGTTTATATTTCATACTGATCATTATTTTTCATGTCATATATGCTATCAAATATGATGTTCCTTTTTAAAATCTTAGGTTGTTATAGAAAAGGTCCAGAATTAACTAATTTATGAATCTAATTTGATTATTCAGTAAATTAAGTGCATGTTTAGAATGATTCTGGACGTAAGGTAAGGGATCTCTATAGACCATCCTATTTTATTTGGGTTATTCTCCCTCTCTATTTATCTCAATTTATATCTTTATTAATCTTATAAACTTATTTTCTGTTCTTTATATATGTCCTAAAAATATATACCTAGTTCAATTAGCATTTTATTTATGAGGATATAAATGTTTTAAATTATCCCTTATCAACTTCATTCATTAAAAAACCTAATTAATGAGAACTTCTCTATTTATTACCACATTAAATGTTCAACTCCATAAAAATTTTAATCCATCCATGTTTTCTCAAATTGATCATTTTAGTATATAAAATCATTTTTTTCATTTATGGTTTTTTGTAAATTAACATTCTCTTTACCCTCTTTAAAGTATCCTTACCGATTTTCCTAAAACCCCACTTAAGAGGTTTATTTACAAAGTCAAATATCTACTCTCTTTTCATATTCACCTCATTTGGACATAATTTCGATGGTATATGCTGATTTTTAACCAATTTATGTCCAAGAATGTTTTAATGAATTATTCCAAGGGAATCATTTTGATACTCCACATGGATATGATATAAGACGTGATTATGAAACCCATTTATTTATATGTGTAATTCTTATGTTTATTCATTATATTTAATTTCAATTTGTGGCACACATAAGAATTTAATTTTTATGATGGATGAGAAAAAGTAGTGGTTTAATGCATTGAGTAATATTTATGTCTCATGAGACGATATGAATGTGATTGGGGACTAAACCTAATCCATGATTTGACTATATCCACCTTGTTATGATGTCTTTTGAAGTATTACTTTAGTTATTCTTATGTGATATTTTATGTTTTCAACACAATACAATGATACAATTATATTATTATTCCAAATTAATTATTTCATGATCTATTATGATTAAACATGAGATTTTCATTTTATGATATAATGTTATTCCTTTTGACTCGTATTCTATGATTTTTCATCAAGTTTATTTACATAATGGGATTTATGTATCACCCATTTTTATGTATTACCAAGGTTATACTATATGGTTTTAGGAGTTGAACGGAATTTATTCACTCATTATATAGATTAAAATAAGTAAGTTATATTTTTGTTTAATATTTTTATTTTATGAACATAAAATTATAAATATCGTTGGCATCTTGATCACTAGGTTGTTTTTATTGGATATTTATTTTAAAAACCATGTAATGATATATGTAAGAGACTTGGGTCAATATAGTGTGTATCATAGAAAGGCATAGTTAACTTTGGGAATTATGAATAGGAAAATTTAGTGGGAACCTTATGGATAAGTATATGTATAGGAAAATATATATAAATTTTGGTGAATAGAGAAAGTGATTTCCAAGAAATTGCATCCCTCTCTGGATATGAAAAGTGGATGTGGCTCTGGCATAGATGTACCTTGGGAAAATAATCCCTAAAGGTATCATTGGGTATTAAATCAACCTATAATGGGTGCATGATAAAGAGGCCTTGCTTCCCACTTGGCCTGACACTCCCATGGGGTATGATTTTGAAAATTCCCAAACTCTTTAAACAACATTATGAATTACTTAAATGGATTGTTATGTTAAAAAATTAATTTGGACATTACCATGGATTACCTATATTGAAACCTATATAATAATAAGTTAGGATGTATGTTTCTTTTATATGTTATTACATCTAATTTCATAATTTCCATACTTATATGCTTATTAGTTTATATATTATCATCCTTAATTTTTATGTTTTATAGTTAATGGTTGTAAATAGAAGGAATCGTTCCAAAAACCTATGTGATGGGTAATGTATTAATTCCCCCAATGAGATTCCAAAAATAATGGGAGTGGGGGATAAGAACTTTACTAAAGTACTAGACCAATGAAATTAAGTTATGAATAATAAATTTATTCATGTGGAACACCCTCCTTCACCTATGAAAGAGAAAGTTGTGGTAGAGTCCCTTAGAATATAAAAAACTCCCACATTTTTTGGATGTTACAATCCCATTATCATAGAATAATTAATTAATAAAATCAATTAATATGATATTCCCTACCCTCTAATACTTAAAATAGGAGAAATTTTTGCTGGTTGATTATCACCTAGAGGGGGAAGATGACCAGTGGTGGGCACTAATGGAGAACACAAATCCCCATGAGAAAATTTATTCCATGGAATGGGAAGGATTCAAGAAAATAATATGTAGTTAATATTTACCAATAACTCTACATATTTAAATATAGAGGTATTTCCTTAGGATAATGAAAAAGTAACATAAATATATCCAGTCATATGTGGAAAACATCACAAGGCTTGCATGGTACACTAATGACTTTTTCATCGACACTGAGAGTATGGTGAACCACTTTTTTTAGTGGGTTAAAGAAGAGTATATGAAAATCTTTAGTGATTTTAGACATTTCAAACTATAAATAGATTTTCTATTATTCTATTCGGTTTAAGATATATATTGGAAACTCATAGTGTCCTCAAGAGGATAGAGATAAAAAGAGAAAAAATATATTTTAATTAGGGGATATGAATATATAAATTAAAAGTAGGAAATAAAACCCCAATAACCACATATCAAAATGTGATAAGAAGCATCTCATAAACTGTCTGAAGAGATCAAGTATATGTTTCAAGTGCGGAAATGAGGGGAATCGGGTGAATCAATTTTTATGGGAGATAATGAATCCCACTAATTTCATAGATAAACTAAGGTCATGAAAAAAATCATCCTATTGTTTTAGTGTTTCAATGGAAATAAATATAATCATTATGAAATAAAATTCCCTAAGTAAAGGGTTTTCATAAAAAATCAGTGACAGTAACCACAAAATCCTAGAGATAAAGGAATGAAATATGTTATCACTACTATTGGGGTTCATCCCAAAAATGATGTGTGGATATGTATTCTAGTATGGCATTCAAGAATAGAAAAAAAACTCTATTTGATTTTGGTTCTACACATTATTTCATGTAATGAAAGTTTAGTAGATCTATTCATATTCCACCTCAAAAGATGGGGGTAAGGTATATATGAGATCAATAAATAAAGAAATTATTTCATCCAAAGTATATAACTCATCACCACTCAATGTTAGTGGACTTAACCTCCCAAAAAAGCTTATCATACTTATTTTAGTGTAATTTGATATATATTGGTCATGGATTGGATGTCTTTATTTAATCCAACATCAACTGTCTGGAGAGGTAGATCACTATTCATATCTTGATTGATCTTACAGTTTTGTTCATGTGTATCAAGGGCGATGAATAATAATGGGAAAAATATTTTAAATAATGGCTATTATTTCCTTATTAGAAATAATATAAAACTCAAATGATTTAGAAAAATGATAAAATCATACATTAAGACATTCCCCTTATGAGGGACTATATTGACTTATTATTTTAATAGTTGTATAGTCTTCCTCATAACAAATAGTTTGAGTTCATAATTAATCTTATACCTAAATATTTTACCATATCCAATAATCCCTAAATAATGGACACCAATGAGTTGGTAGAACTAAATAATAAGTAACAAGATAATATTTACAAGGGTTTTATAAGGCCGAGTGCATCACTGTGGGGAATTCTGGTCCTCTTCATAAAAAATAAGGATGTATCAATGTGCCTTTGTATTGATTATCATGATCTCAAAAAACTCATGGTAAATAATAAGTATCCCCTACCATAGATTGATGACTTGTTTGATCAACTATGTAGGGACACATATTTTTCTAAGGTGGACCTTTGATAGAGATATCAATAATTAAATGTGAAAAAGATTGATATTTCAAAGACTTACTTTCGTATAAGGTATGGAAATCATGAGTTTATAATGATTCCCTTTAGACTCACTAATTCTTGAAAAATATTCATGTATTTTATTAATAGAGTTTTTTATATCACATTGAAAACTTTTTGGTAGTATTTATAAATGATATTATGATATACTACAAAATAAAAGAGAAGCATGAAAAGAATTTGAAAACTAAGAGAAAGAATTTTTGAAAGGAGAATTTATATTCAAATTACAATAAATTTTATTTTAGGATGGATAAAGTATAATTATTAGGTAATTTTATCACTAGGAAATTGATATATTTGGACCCTTATAAGACATTGAAAATTGAGGAGTGAATTATACTAACATCTGTAATAGAGATCAGTAGTTTCCTTAGACCAGATGGTTATTATTGAATTTTTTTTTGAGAAACTTCTCATTATGTTCAAACCTGATAACCAAGATAACCCATTAGGGAGTATAGTTTTTTAGAGTAATTAATGTGAAGGAAGATTCAAGTAGTTAAAATGAGGATTATCAATTTACTAGTACTCAAATTTCCATCAAGAAGTAAATTTTTAGGATATACAGTGATCCTTAAAAGAAGTTATTAGGCTATGTACATATGAAAAGTGAAAAAGTGATAACATACACATTAATATAGTTGAAAGTTCATAAGAAAAACTATTCAATTCATGATATAGAGTTGGATGTAGTAATATTCATTTTATTGGAATTATATTTATCATGAGAAATGTGAAATATATACGGATCATAAGAGCCCAAAATATATATTTACATAGAAGGAGTTTAATATACACAAGTGAATATTGTTATAGATGAAGAATTATCTTTATCAAGGGGATGATTTAACCATTACCCATATCCATATGAAAATAGGATGACATCACCAGTAATTTTTCCTTTAATATTATGATGAAATATAGATGAAATAATTCTATATGGGTTGTGGTGGATCATTTTAAAATGATAGATCACTTAAAATTAGTTAGATATGACTTCTCATTTGATTCAGTCACAACGATATACATTATAGAAGTGGTAAGGTTTCATGGAAAACCAGTATCAATTTTATCTGATTCATACCTATGTTTTACATATAATTTTTTCAAAAGACTCCAAAATTATCTAAATAATGAGTTAAAATTTTGTATTACTTATCACCCCTATTATAATGAAAAATTTGGTAAGATTATTCAGACACTGGACATTTGTTGATGGAATTCATGATGGCCTTTAAAGAAGGATGTGATCAACCTTCTTTAGATCGAGTTCACTTACAATAATAGATTTCACCAAACCAAAAAAATGTCTCCATATGAAGACCTTTTTGGGAAGATATTTAGAAAACCTATGTACTGGATAATGTTTTTAAAATTAAGTTCCTGAGACTTCCAATGGTTAAATAAATTGTAGAAAAGGTCAAAAACATTTATTATCAAATTAGGGCTTCTCAAAGTCGATATAAGAGCTATGATGATAATCATTGATGAGACATGGAGTTTTATCTTGTAGATAAATTATTCCTATACATATCACCATGGAATATAATCATGATATTTGGGAATAAGGTAATGATATTTCCTAGGTACATCATCTCCTTTGAGCGTCTTGATCACACTAGAGCTTTGACCTATCAAATCTAATTACCACAAACCTTGTCTTAAGAACATTATGTGTTCCACGTATCCCTCTTTTGGAAGAACATACCAAATATATTAAATTTAATGAATTAATAGGTGGTATAACTATTAATGGATCTCTCTTATGAGGAGAAACCAGGGAAGATATTGTACTATAAAGACAATGTGATATGCAAAAAAGAAAACTCACATAGTCAAAGTATTATGATAGAACCATAAGTACAAGGAGGTGACCTAGGAACCGGATAATGCAAGGATGTAGAAGTAAACTAAAATATTTTCACATAAGTATGTAAATTTTTTTTCAATGAAATAATTTGTTAATGGTAGAATAATTTAATAACTCAGGATTTAATCAATGTGATTTTTTCTTCCAATTATATAATTGTTTCATATTTAGTAATGGAGTATTATATAAAGCACATGAACTACATGATTAAACCAAATTTTTTATTAATTGAAACATTATATTTAAAGAATAAATATGGCAATAATAATTGAAAATAATACTATAGGATAAATAACAGAAATTAAGATTACTATAATATGAAAATTTGGATCTGCTCGATCCACCAAAATAACCACAATCACAAACAACACTATAGAAATGAAACAAAATATTAATAATAAAAAAATTAATCTTTAAAATGAAAATATATATAACCTTGACAGAAAATATATGGGAATTAGGAATGAATGGAATACGTGGTATTTATAGAAGGTAGGAAACCCATATGATTGTTACAAATCTGGCCATTGGAATAGTAATCTGATTGTTAGGAGTAGTAAGTTAACCGATAAAATGGTATCCTTACATATGGAAGTGTAAAATAATATGTATGTATCATATAAAATGAAAATGGTATAAATTTATATAATGATAAAGTAAATAAATTATTTAAATATGATAAAATTGGTGTTTGTATTTTTGTAAAACAAAAATGTTTTATATTATTTTTAAAAAAATATTATGATTTAAAACAAATATTATTTTCATAAAATGGTTTTACAAATAAATATTAAGTTTCATTATAATTATAATATAATTTTATTATGCCATAATTAATTTTACAAAGGGCCTGATAATTAATCATAATATTAAAATTGGAAATTTTCAAATAAAAAAGGATTTTTATAGAAAATTAAATTTCATATATTTATAAAATTATTTTCATTAAATTTATTCAATTTTTGTAATCTATATATAAAAAAAATATGCGGTGAGTTTTTTTATTTTTCTAAAATAGTTGAATTTTTAGTGATTAATAGAATACGAAAATATATGATAAATTTCATTATATCCAAAATCCATATAGAAATGTTTCATGGATGATGTAAGTAATAATTTGATCCACCTTAAATGAACCATTTACTTTATATAGTCATAATATTTATCACTATAGGTATTCTTGATCCAAAATAATTAACTAATGGATATAATATTCAAAAACATCACTCTCCCCCCTTTTAAATACCACCCTCACAACCTATTCTCCTCACGCATTCTCGCATACTTACCATATTAAATCCATGAAAAAATATCAATATATATCTCTAAATGTACTTAGATTATTTGGTCTCACTAGACACTAATCTAGGGTTCCTTATGTGGAAACCTAAGGAGAGACAACAAGAAAAGGAGGTAAATTCTCAACTAAACCTCTTTCAATTTTATTCTCCTTCTACAACACAATTTTCTCCATAAATCTAGAAATAATAACATAAGTATTTTATATATACTGATACGTTATTATTATAGTATAATATCTATTTTTTACCCTCTATTTTAAAAAAAAATATGGAATGTTGTTCACAGTATGGTTGGTTCACCGTCTCACTGAATATTGAAATTCATTTTTCTCCACCACCTTCAAGGCCGAATATAGAAATATTATTATGGTTAAATATTATGATAAAAATATTAATATAATTTATTTCTAGTTTTTAATGGGTTAATAAATTTTTACTTAAGTAATAAAATCTAGTTTATGATGTTTTATAAAATTTCCAAAATGAATTATCTATATAATGATAATGTTTATAAAAAATGAATCATCACTAAACAAAACAATATGGATATTTAGTACCATTTAAATTTATATAAGAACAAGAATATAATTTCATTTCACTTTTATATTTTTAGTCCCATTTTAATGAAAATTCAATAGTTATCCATAATTGATTTGACCTTTGAACCATGAAATGAACACCCTGAGAATAGTGAAGTTAATATTTATACCTTACTGAAATGGTTGTAAATGAAAATAATATAATTATAATAAATAAAAAATTGATGGAAAATGTTTTTAATTGAGTAATTAATGAATCTAATTTCATTATTTATGATGTTATGTGTATGTTCATAATGACTTTGAGTATAAGGTAATGTATCACTCTGAACCACCCTATTTTCATTATGTTATGATACTAATCTCTTTACCTAACTTAATCTCTAAATTATTCTTATATACTTATTATATATTATTAATATATATTCAAAAATATATACCTAGTTTAATTCACCTTTACATGATGGGTATTTTCATGTTTTAATGGTTTTCTTCTCATCTTTATTCATTATGAAAACCCGATTAAAGGTAACTTCTCTGTTTATTATCCCATTATAAGTACCCACCCTTGAAATGTTTTAAGGTATCTATGTTTTAAAAAATATATATCTTTTTTTATGGTAAAAACTTTTTAGTTGTTTTATTTTTTTATGTAAATTAATATTCTTGTTTCCCATTTTTAAATACTCGTTACCCTTTTCCTTATAACCAAACATAAGCGATACATTTCCAAAGTCACCAATCCACTCTTTGTGACATCATCACATAACATAGAAATAAATTTTCATGATCTATTCTTATTTTTCATTAATTAATTTCAATGAATCTTTTAATCCCTTATTTCAAGGTAACCATCACAATACACCATCTGATAATGCCATAAGGCATCATTATACAACCCATTTCTTTCCATGTATAATTATTATGTTTGTGCCATATGTTTGATTTCCATTTTTGAAACATTACGAATATATTTTTTATGATGGGTGTAACCAGATATATCTCTAATGTGTTGGATAATATTTATGTATCATCAGATGATATGTATGGGATTATGGATTAAACCTAATCCACGATGTGACTCTATCCATAATATTATTTTTTCTTTATAGTGAGACATGAATTATACTAATGTCATGTTTTATGTTTGTTGACACCCACAAAATTACCATTAAAGATTTTGAATTGGATAAATATCCATTAAATAAATATTATTTTATCATCAAAAGAATGAAGGGAGCAACTTGGATACTTTGAGATTAATTGTATAAATCAGAAAAATCCCATAACCTTCAATAGGACATGTGATCACATGAACCCATTAAATATCATGTGAAGGGTTAATGTTATTCACAAGATCTATTTATTTTTCATTCAAAATCCATCCTATAATCCATCATGAGATCATTAATGATTCTAGATAATCCTTAATGGTCGCGCAAAGCTAGATCAAACAACTTTATTGATTATGAAATTTCCCTGAGATCCGTATTTTTTATCAAGTATCATGATCACTAAAAAAACCCAAGACATTGGTAAAATAAAATCTAAAAAATAAATAATATTAATGTAAATGGATTTATGTTTATTTTCATGTTAAGTTCTTCATGTTGTATATTAGAGGTCACATGAAATCCCTTGTGACACATCAGCCTTATCACATGAATTCCACTATACATGTCACCTTCTTTATATGGAGGACATCATATATGTTCATTTGATTACGTGACGTCCTGATTGAATAGAAATGGGTGAGAACCAAAAAAATTGTAGAATAAAATATGAAAAGGATTGGACCCTTATACATTGGGCGTAATGACAATTTTATTTTCATTGGGCTATGTTCATTTCCTGATCAGTTCATTGATCATGAAAAGTCCCTTTGACATGCCAACTTAATATCACAAAGGCTTCCAAATGAACCTTGATGATCATGGTAATTCTTCTAGAGTAGTCCTTATGATAAGGGGACATGTTGATTATTATACTCATCACAATCGCACAAAGGGACCATGATATCAAAAGATAAAAATGATAGGATCCTTATGTGAATAGATTTTCTATGTTCTTCCTATGGATAAGTTATGTACTTCATGTGATTAGTTCATCAATCACAATAATGATCTTTGAATTTAGAACATATTCTCATGATGCCCTCCCAGGCATTCCATCTTGATCTCATGAGGGTACTTGAACATTTAATCTTGAACTTGTGAATTCCCTTTATAATTCTATCTAAATCATGCAAAAAATATCATACATATAGATTTGATTATTCAAAGGCCATTTTATTATACTAGATTAATCATCAAAAATCATTTTTTACATCCAAGTGCTCAAGAAAGATGGTAATGATGAGCTAATCACATGAAAATATTTCATCACATGATGAAACCATGACATCATTTATGACACATGGGGGGATAAAGTAATGTGCATAATATCTAATGAAAGTTCCCCAATCATTGAAGGAAGATGAGATATGAGAGTTAAGAACCATAGAAAGAGGCATATATTTTTAATTAATATGCCCATAAAATCTCAAATTAACAAATAAAAATCATACATAGAGGTGAGAGTGAACTTCCCAGAGAGAATGATCACATGATGTCAAGATTATTTCTCCAAAATAGTCTGGTGAGTAACTTATGAGATTAAACGGTATGTGTATGTACTTAATGTGATAGCTTAATTGGCCACTTGAAGGATATAATTTGAGTCATTTGGATCACATGATGAGACTTAAGTTTATTGGATTGATCATGAGATCCCTTATTAGGAAAATTACTGAAAAATATTGGAGAGTTCACATGATGAAGAATGAATATAAAAGAGGCTTCATGTAAAAGAAGATACACAATTTTGAAAATGAAGGGAATACACACTTTGTGTGATCATCCCCATGATTATGTGAAGAAATTTTGTACATGTCAACTTAATCACATGAAAACCCTTAGTCATATCCACTTTGATTACACAATAATCCTTGGTCATGTTAGATGGTTCATGAGATCCCCAAAAAAATTTCAGAAGAGTTCACACAATTCCACTAGAATTTCCAACTTCGATCATGAAATAGACCCTAGAAATGTTAGCTGGATAATGTGATAAACCTCATACATGTTATCCAGATCATGTGACACACCCTAGATATGTCATCTAGTTCTATGAAAATATCTTATTCATATTAACTGGTGTACATGATATACCTCAATCATTTCATCTTGATCACACAAAACCATCAACCACGCCATCTTGATCATGTGAAGCACCCTAGACATGTTGGATTTGATCATGTGAAGCACCTTGGACATGTCTTACTCGATCACATGAATGACCATGGATGTGTCAGAAATTAATATGAAAAGATACTTGGACATGTAAAACATGTTAGGAAGAAAGCCTCAAATGTTTCAATAATGTCAGGAATACTTTCTAGAAATTTTAGGATGATACTCTGGACATGTCAATATGACATTATATAAATTTCAGGTATACATCATCAGACTTGTTCACCTTGTCCAGTGAGAAAACATGGACATATACACTTTAACCGTGTGAACCTACAACCATGGGACCTTGGTCATGAATTCCCCATTTATATGGAAGGTTTCCATAATAGACTAGTTATATGTGCTTAAGAAACATTAAATTTATTATAATATCCCCATTCCACTCAAGCATGATCAATTGACCATTCATAGTCCCCAATCAGTATTTATCATAGGATAAGTTTTGGATATCTCTCATGGGAATCCATCCTAGTATAATTCTATAACTTTCCTAAAACTTGTGGATAATAATAATCCTTTTGAGTGTAATCAGCTATCCCAACCTATCACTGGGTCTAGAGTTATCTAATCTATAAGGACCCTAATTCATGTCCAAATAGGGTATGTAGGATTCCTTCTTAAGGCCTGATATCCAATGGGAATCTATTTAAATGTAAGTACCTTGATAGTCCATTTACTCCATTTCATAAAATCCGCCTCTTGAGGGTTATCCATTCTTTCCAATATACTAATAGATTGAGAAAATGATCTATACTATGAAGGATCTAATTTCTATTATAAAAAAAATACGCATGACACCTTTTTGAGGTATGAGATTTATCTAAAACACTCTATTAGGGATAAATTAGTTTATAAGTCCCACATCCATATACAATGTATTTTATCACTTCATATATCTTTTTTCTCACACCGACAATGACTCCTATGAGTTTAGGGATTTTTAACAATTGTATCACTAGCATCATAAAATTCCACCCAATCAGGGAAACTAAGCATGTAAGAACCATTCAATAATATGATACAAAATTCCCCCTTACATGAGAATGCACATTTTTATAGGTCCACAAGGCATTGTGATATTGATAAAGTATGGAAAAACAACGATCATGAATATTAATTATATTTTCTTAACTATCAATGGGTTGAGGGAAAACTATACCACAGAGGCTCTAATTTGTGTTATAGGTAGGATATATATAACACCTTCCTAAGACTTAGGATCCATATCAAAGGACTAAGTTCCCTTATATATTTCCATGATGCATGAAATTAAATTGCATATTGTATACCTACCATATGACCTAAAACTATATAAAACAATCTACATGGGATTTGATTCCTATTCTCACGTAATATGTAGGATTCCTCTTGGAGGTTCAATCCCATTCTTACAATACCAATTTCCTTCTTAGATGGAAGTAAACTCCAAAGTTCCTAGTTATATGAATTCAATACACAAGTAGTTCCTCATGGTTAAGTGATAATGGGAACCATATAGAGAACCTTAGATAAATATATAGTGGAATATTGAAAGAACACTATCATTCATATACATGTATTCAACACATGATTTCCTTTTTGGGATTGTAGTCCCATATCAAGATTTGGGAAAGATTCCCGAGCATATAAAAAATTGATAATAGAGTCCCATAATATGAAATAATTACCCCAAAAGGGTGCGACAAGCCTTAATTCTCATCCTCTTAACCAATGTGAGTTCATAAGTGTCATTGGGTTTGAAACCCCAAATGATCACATGCCTTTGGAAAATAATCCTATAACTTTTCATGGATGTGGGAGTCATTGGAAGTTTTCATGAGTTCTAAAATTGGCGAAATCAATAAGAATTATTGTGAAACCATTACCAAACCAGTAAAATAAATCACTAGGCCCCAATTTTCATTGGAAACAAAAATGGTAAACTCAACATGAACATTACTATAGTAAAAGAAAATATGTTTACACTAGTTGGTCAATTGTTATCCTCCATTGATGAAAACAATGGTGGAATCAACATGAATCATTCAATATTAAACATAATTGGGGTTCCCATAAGACATTCCATTTCACCGTGTACATTACATGAAACATAAATAGACAAAACAACAAAAATAATGAATAATTATATAACCCATGCATATATAATTGAGAATGTTTCATACTTTCGATGATGCACTAATTGGAGAATATATTAATTTTTATTTTTATGAATATAGATAATATTCTCATAAACATCACCTTGATTTGATATCATTTCATCATTAAGGGAAGTTTTTATAATCATAACAATAAAAATAATCTCTACAGGTCACAAAAAAAACATAACCCACCTGACGCCTTTAACTTTGGGTGATGAACATTATGGTATGGTAGTAACACTAATGTGGTATGATCTTGACCCTTGAGGTTTCATGTTTATGTCTCAATATTATAAAGCATATGACCCTTCCTTGTTCAAGGATATATTCAATGAAATTAGTGACGCCTGTTACCACTACTAACCACTTCAGAATCCTATCCGTGGAGTGTGATAATTGACACCTTCTATACCTTAGGAAGGTGGATCAAGGAGTCGACCATGGACCCTTCTTGATTCATGAGATACCTATGAGGGATCATGTCAAGCACTGTCACTATCAGCATCCCACCAATTCCCCTTAGTTACCTATTGATGGAATTACCCAATAGTTTTTCACCCAATAAACCCAGGCTTGATCACTAAGGAGATCTCAGTGGGCATATAAAGATCAGATCAGAGGTAATAGTCTCATATTACCACTTCTATTGATGAAGTCTACTAATATATTCTATTGGAAGCCATTGAGTAGTCTCATATCCTTTCTCACCCAAATAAATTCTTCCCACATATTCCAATATTATGTATGGGGGATTTACATATCCCTGCCCCTATACATGAAGTCCATTATCATATCTCAATGGTATAAAGAGGAATGAAGTGGGATTATATCCTAACTTCAATCGAAATATTATATTATATCTTGGATATTGATAATATGAATCCATATATTCCTGTAAATACACTACTGAAGTGCCACTATATTATGGAGACAAAAGAAGAGATCCTATGTAACGACCCGAGTCCGGAGCCCCTACACTGGTGCCCCGTACCCAGTTCGCCACATGACCTCAAGCACGTTTCCCCAAATGCCAGAGGATTCCGACTAGCAGTGAGGGCCTTGGTGAGTCGGTGGGGAAACTATTCCCTCATTCGGTAAGGTATACAAGGTAAGAAAACAACAATAAATAGTGGAAGCAGTAAACAACATGCATAACAACAGAAACCAAACAGCGGAAGCAATGTAGATATATAACTATGATGACAATGATGCAGCCGGTACAAGTAGCTAAGGAAAACAGAAAACAAAAAAACATGCTGAAATACAACTGAAACCAAGTGCAAAATAAAACAAATTAAGCTCCTCAACATCGTGAGCCACGGCTCGGTCCCATGCTCCCCAGCTCCTGATGCAGTCAAGATCTTGAAGTAGAAGGGTGCTTGCCCTTATCTATACCTGCAGCAACATAGTATGCTTGGGCCCAAAAGCATGGCCCAAACAGGGTGTGAGATACAATCACAATAGGAAATCACCCAACGATTTGCGCCTAACACTCAATGAATACATGGTAGTAATAAAACAAAAAGCAGTAGACAGAAAAGCACAAGCATCTACAATCCACAGTTCTGGAAAACAAAGTAAACAAGTAAACAGCCAGCAACAAAAGAAGAAACGGGTAACCCTCTGGGTAGCTCTCATAGTCTAACCCCTATGGTTCAACCTATAAGTACTATCAACCCTCTAGGAAGCACACACAGTCTCACCCCTCTAGTTCAGCTACGTAATTAAGCAGACTCTCTGGGGAAGTACTCACCATCAATTCCCCCTATAGTCTCATATCGTGCTAAAGGATCTATGGGGAATCACTCAACGTCAATTCCCCATGTGGCCCACATCTTGGATCTACGTACTCTCTGGGGAAGCACTCAATGTAAATTCTCCCTATAGTCTCACATCGTAATTAAAAGAAACTCTGGAGAAGCCCTTCCGTCAATTCTCCCTTTGGTATACTACTCTAGGTTCCCACAGTCCTGAGTATAACTAAACATGATCATCACGTGTGTATCATCCAAGTAAACCTCAAGAAATACTTGGCTATCTACTAAGGCTCAACAGTATAACAAAAGATATAGTTCCACTATCCTACAACAAGGTATGGCAACTGACAAAACTCCCAACAGGAAAAACAAGCATGGCAAAGCAACCTGAGAACAAAAACAATTAATCTAATCACAAGCAATAACCACTACCAAAGCAATCAATCAAAGAAGGAAAACAACAAGGGAAAAATAGGAAACACACAATACCTCATTCAAGGGTATTGGTAGAATTTGCACATAATATTCATCAACTTTCTATGGAAAGGCACAAACCACCTACCTCGATCCTAGGAGATCGATATACGTGAACCTCGATGACAGATTCCCCATAGAACGGGGTATATCTGAGAAAACACACAAAATGTTCAACCCACGATAACTTGGAAATTTGGGGGAATAAAGAAACAAGGCTAAAGCAGAAGGAAGAATTCACCACTGTGATTCCAACACAATCGACCGTGCTCGAATCGGAGAACGGACGGCGAGGAAGAAGCTCAGAGAAGATTCGGTCATACGGTCACTTCTGGACAGATGAAAACTGAAGAAGAAGATGAAATTGGGGTTAGGCATGACCCCGGTCTGTTTAATGAAAAAAAATAAATTACACGGCGTGTACTTCGAAAATTTCCAGAAAATTCATTTTTCTCAAAAACTCCAGAAAAAGGAAAAAAACATACCTGAAAGAGATCCGGGTTCTTACATCCTATGACATATTCGGGAACCAATATAGATATAGAAACATGCGCACATTCTATCCCAATTGCTAGAGTAGCAAATCACCATGATTAGCATGAAAAGGATTCTAATTTGGATCCTGAACATATTATTTCTCCCATCTATGAGGATTATCATTATATCCGATTAAAGGGTGAGGTATAGGACTGAGCTCATATTCCCGACTAGGGATCACCAACTCAGTTTGGAAGAGACCTTAGGCTTGGTCCACATACCTATCATAGAAAAATATTAGTATATTACAAAGGTATAGGATCAGTCTTATACCCCCTCTCCAATCAAGGATCTTCATTAAAATTTGGAAGTCATCTTAGGGAAGGCTCATATCCCTACCAATGAATCTACATGACATATTCTAGTATCTTATAAGATCCATACTTATATACAAATTTCCACCAATGAAAGAATGAACCAGTATCCTTCAGAGGATATATAAGAGGAATAACTTATACATTATCCCATTAAATAGGTACTTTAGTATACTCTAATGGGGAATTCATATCTGTACTAGTAAAATACTTCTGCTTCAACCAGGGTTGATAGAAATATTCCAAAAACCAAGAAAATGAAATATCATATCACTACTAATGATACAAAAGCTCACTAGCATACTAATACAACTTATCAGTAGAGGGGTCATATTCTCGTAATAATAGATGTCTGTCAACATATTCCAATGATCGTTATATAGAAGGATCATATCCATACTCAACCACAAAAGGAAAGTCAACATGTTCTGACCACGATGTAGAATGAGGCTTTTATTCATGGTCTTCTCAATTCTAGTGTACCTGAGGATAAATTATACATATCCAAAATAAGTTTAGGGACCAAAAAATATTTTTCTAAATAAGAAAGAGATAAATTCCTTGACAATCCTCCTTGTAGTATTATTGAGATAGATTTCAAGGAATCTACTAATGAAATTATCCATGGACAACCTCTCTATGATAATATGTCCCTTGGAAAAGGAAATCCTCCCCCTATATAGAAACCTTCATATATATAGGTGATCAAAACACTGAGTTTAACCATATACAGTGCCCCATAAATCACTAACACCTCACCGATATTAGTAAGAAACCTAGATAAATGACCTCTTTAGTCTGTCCTGGAGAAAGAATATGGCTCTAATGATATAGAAGCTGGCATAGATGTGTGGATGGATTTGAAAAAAAAACAACCTCCCAACATTGTTTTCACTATAGATACCTCCAAAAAAAGATATTAAATGAAATAGAGGATGATTTCATTCATAATTATGTCATAATATGTAGGAAACCCATAATTAGTTGAAAGAAATATAACTCCCTTATCATTGATATGAGGATATACTCTAGATCGTAAATACACTCTATCATCTTCTGGAAATGGATGCATTTTACAAGGACCAAGACTCAATATCAAAAGTGCATTGAAAATTCCTATGGTGTGTTTTCTTCCGTAGTATAAAAACTCTTCGATGATTGATTTACAAAGCCCCCTTATACATTTTTATCCAAGGATGATGTAAGTATGGGGAATATCAGTTTACCCTATCCACAGGACAAAAAATCTCTCCAAATACAACATCTTATAATTTCATAGCTTAATGAGACATCAGGGAACTAGGTAATTCATGTATAGTTATTCAATATAATGAATCTTCTACACTTTGAGGATGCAAAGATGCAGCGAAGGAAGAGAGAGAGGGGGTCACCAATAGAATCCTAAGTTGGGTCTCTCAAAAAAGGGAAGACATCTCAAATAAGGAATCCAATGTTTTAGAATAACATAAAGCTTCCAGTAGGATGTGACTCCCACAACAATCATCCATTACACCCAATACATGTGTAAATAAGATTACGTTGAATCAGTTAAATTATAGTGGAAACCACCATGGAATTCTTCAAGGAGAAAACCTAGCCCACAAGGATGGGATAACTTTTTTCTCAATCACCAAAACCAGGGTCTTCACACCCCAAAAGCGCACTGAAAGAATCAACTACAGTTCTAGATCAACCCTAGATTGTAGGGACAAGGAATTTTTTTCTCAATTTCTATCCCAAGAGTCAGCATATCCTCATCAACATTATCAAAAAGTGTCGATAATAGAGGTGAACCAATACCATCCCATAGAGGTAAGGGAATTTTTATCATTACCATCACCCCATAATAAATTGATATTTTATTTTCTAGGAGGTATGTACCATGAACCGACATCCTAGTCATTAATACCACCATGGGACACACCTCTTTCATTTAGGTACAACTCAAGAAGTATGAAAAGAAACTCGGTTAAGGTCACAATTCATATACTGAGATGTGAGGAATGTATAGAATAAATAAAAACCAAAAAGTTTCATTATAAAAGATGTTACAATAAGTACATGGTTAGAGAAGTGATCTAGATTCAACCCTTGAAGGACGTGAAAGTGGAATAGAACCATCTTACTATGTGGATAGTGATTGGGTAACTACTGTCACATGGTATGAAACAATAAACAACATCACCATCAATTCATAAAATGACAAGGACCAAGAAAAAAACACAATGGGATGTAATGTGGAAATTGTAACTCAAGAGGTTACAAATATGGATGTCAAAACTAAGGCTACATGTATGTGGAATTAGAGTAGGATCCAGAACCTGGTACCTCAGAATGATGAGTTTTCACCTCCTAGGTGGAACTATACCACAGATAAAGGGAATGGTGTGGCAACATCCCATCACCACCTAGAAGAGAAGAAATCCCTTCTGACAAGGAATGGTTAGAACAATATGAGAATGAGATATAGATCATCATAAAACTCAATAATGAACTAATTAAGGGAAACATTCAGAAAAGGGATCTCATTCAAACAAAAACACATATTCCACCTCACACACATATAGAGAGATTAAATACTCCTAAAAGAGTATTATTTGAGCATTAGGATGAATCTAGAACTAGGAAAATGACCTATATAAATGAGTATGTTGAGGATTATCGAGTCTTTATCCATTATAATGATAGCCTCTTACATATTAGGTTGATTATCCGATCCTAGAACCAGTTTGGAATCAGTGAGATATGAAGGTGGATTGACCAAATCAAGCCTCTCTAACTCCCTCTATAGAGGAGGTGATCCAAAAAGTAACACCTATAGAACTCCTCAACACAATCAAATCCCTGGATGCTCAAATAGAAGCGATGGAGGGGGTAGTGAACCCCTATGCATCTTGAAAAGAATCCATATACCAAATGGGCTGATGAAAATTTACTTGTGCCCAATTTTTTAAATCATATCTTATAAAAATTTGATGAAAAGGGATATCCAAAATAAAATCTCACACATTTCATGTCCTAATGAGGCCTGATGATAGTCCATTGGGAAGAGAAGGAGGTGAAAAAACCATGGTGTTTTGTATATACTTAGGTAGGACCAACCTTTTTTTGGTATGAAATCCGTCCAGTATGATCCTTCATGGGTTGAGAAGACCAACATCATAAATTACTTTATCTACTCATCTACACATTAGGGAAAATAATGGGTTTTAACCTTATAAATTTCAAACAAAATGAAAATGAGAGGGTTTATTATTTTTTTCTAGATAGAAAGGTTTAACATATTCACTCAGTATCATATTATCGCAAGTGAAATTGCTATAAAATTGGGATAAGAATCCTAGAGACGAGTTGAAAACATATTTTATCCTAATAAAATCTCCAAGTAGATCTCATGAGTACACATAAATGGTACAATACATAGAATATTATGTTCAGAGAACTTAGGAAAAATATCTTCTCAGACCCATGATGTAGGGAAGAAGGATTGGTAAGGTATAGAATAATTCTATTACCCTCAAACCAATAATGGTGCCCTTATAAGCACTCTGAAAGGCCCTAAAACACCCGACACCACCCACTGAGTGATGGAATAAGAAAAACCACCCTCGACTAGAGGTGAAGAGAGACCAGGGTCACCCACAATTTAATGAATAGACGAAAAAAGTATATTCCTTTCAAAATAAATTTTTACTTTATTATTTTCTTGTAGCTATGGAAAATGAACTCCAGAAGATATAGTATCTTATGAAACCCCATGAATTCATCCTAAATGACCACCTTTAATACATTCCTTTTGATAAGAGATTGGGTTTCACCATCAAGGATTAATTTTCCTTCAATGAAATTTTTTTGAGCATGGTTAATTCTACAGAGGTGATATTGTGAAAGGAAGCAACATTGGTGACTTGTGTGACAATCAACCAATTATAAGAAGAAGGAGAATGATATATTTTTTATCTGGACATTAACAAAATATTGATAATTGGATGAGCTATATAATGGTCAACTGAGCTCAAGAAATCATAGGAGTTCAATTTCAAAAACTAGTTATAATCCTAGAAAAATGTTATATTTCATTGAATATACCTCTTAGAGGTATAGGTAATCATAATAACTAGGAGAAGAAATAATAGAAAGAGTCATATACAACCCCCACAAAAACTATGAATCTTGCATATTTATTTTAATTAGCATCTAGATAATGGGAATTACCCCACAAAACCGAACCCTCATTGGATGATGATATAATTTTTGGTTATGTTAACTTAGATCAAATAGTATATCCCTTTTCTTATGTTTAATATTAAACTGATAATGAGTTCCCAATACCTAATTGGGGAGCCAGAGGTTGTGAATGAATAAACTAGGGGTATAAGGGACAACAGGGGCACGGAAGAGTCTAATATATTGGTCACATCCCCACCGAATCTATATACATGTCTGAGAAATGTGGGATAGAACATTACTAAGAACAATATTAGCATGTATATTCCTTATAAACCTTCTATTTTCATTCAAATACAATAATTTTAAATGACTGGTTGATAGGGGTGAGATTTTATAATTATCCCACACAAAAGGGAAGGCAAGTACGACCTATAAAATACACAATAGAACCTCCATAAAACTCTTCCAAAATACCAAGGATTTATAACTAAAACACCTCATCTCCTAAGATTCCTAATAGTGATATACCACACCTTTGGAAGCATAGACTTATGGAAGAAAAATATGAAACCCTAAAGTTGTTAGTGGTTATCATATCTAAAATATAAAACTTAAATTCTCTTTAACATTCAAAATAGCTCAAATAGGAACACATTGGTGCCCTATGAATTCCAATTGAGTTTAAGAGAGAATTATTTTAATATTAGGTTTACCAAGTTGATATTAAATGTCGTAGCACAATCTCATTCACAAATCAAGACCAAGAAGAAGTTATCTAGGGCCATATAAGAATACTATATGTTTAATTAAATCATGATAATGTTAACATCCAAAGGGATCTGGATGATAATGGATTTAGGATCAACATCATCCAAGTTCATACCCTTTTATATTTAGGATATAGTAATTGAGAATTGTCTCTAATAAAACTAACCATTCAAGGGTATAATGAGAGCTATCAAAGGCCCCTCAGAAATATGAAACTTACAACTCAGTTTGGAGATATCACATCTAATAATGAGCTCATGGTTATCTAGAATGAAACAACATACAATGTTATTATCATAAGACCTTTCCTTTATATCCATTGGTTGGTATCTTAAAATTTTCATCAATGATTGAAATACCCCTCGAATAGAAAGGTCTCCATACTCCATGTTAATATCACCCCCTTTTAGTATTGTGAATCTGTATATGATGAGGAGGAATTCTATAATAGGGAAGGGAAAAAACTAATGGAGGATAGTGATATGAATTTTTCCACTCCCAATGACTTGTTAACCACCCCTATGAATCCTTGGAGGATGATAAACAATGATAATGTAATGACCATAAACCTGAATGAGGTAGTACAATCAATTCCAACAAGGTATTGCGAACCACTAGCCCCACTAGCACATGTCCATGTGATGGAAATCATCTCAGCCAAATTGGATTTAGGAAATGACTATGAGACTAATTAACTAACATGATATTATAATTCCCTTTCTCCATTATCAAAATATTAAAATTCCCTAAATACATTCTTCATAACTAAGTATTTCCATACATATCCTACCCTCGATAGTAACATAAAGTAAGAATAGAATCTGAGAAACTCTCCATAGTGAATCTAATAGTTTAGGATATTGTTGCCTCTTCTCATTACCACTCTTATCTTAATAGGGATAGATATTTACATGAATTACCCATAATTCCAAATTTTTTCCCTAGACACAGAAATGGAAGAAGTAGAGGATGACCTCAGAAATTATCCTCCCACATTATAGGAAAACATGTCTACCAATATTGATGATTTCAGATAGGTGAATTTGGTAATAAAAGAAGGCCTCTGGACTATGTTTATCGGTGCCATAACGCATCTCAAGGAGTAGAAAATATACATCTCATTTATAAGGCAACAACAATATGTTTTCTCTTGGTATTATATGGAAATTTATGGTATGCAACCCGATGTGGATACTCATCACATTGGACTTCCTGATGAACATCATTTTTTCAAGGTGGAAGATGGGATAATTCACCCCTCTATTTCTACTAAGTTGAATTGGAAGTGAAAAAATTGATCAAATCCAACTTTTCTGAGATGTACATTACCCAAAATGGATTTCAAACATCATCTGCATCATGAAATGAATGGGTAGATCTTGGTCCACATTGATTTCATACACCATAATCAACACTTCCTGAAGTGTGATTTCCAATTACCAATAAAAAAATTTGATCGATGAAATAATTGGATTCTAGGCCATTTTCATTATGGATGTGTATTTAGGGTATAATATGATAAAGATGGATCCTGAAGATGAGGATGCTACTTCCTTTAGATCTCATCATGAGATCTATAACTACCAGTTCATGAACTTTAGACTAATTAATTACAACACTACATACCAATAAACCATGCATCATATCATTAAACCTTTATTAGGATGAATCATGAAATGTTATGTCAATGGGCTAATGGTTAAATATCGACAATGTTCTGATCACCTCACCGATCTTTATGAAATTTTCAACAAATTTTCATATAGTTTGAAGATTTATCATTGGAGGGTGGATTTAGAGTACTATCAAGAAATTTAGTTGGATTTTTGGTATTCCACTATATCATTTTGGTTGATCTAGAAAATACTAGTGAAATCCAGGAAATGCCACCCCCTTAGAATCTTAAAGTACTAAGGGTGATCCAAGGGAACCTCTCTTATATTTTGAATTTCATATCCAAGGTAGATGGAAAATATCTCCCCTTCACAAAGATAATTAAGAAATGAGTCACTTACCAATAAGATGAGTACATCCAAGAATCTTTCAAGAAGCTAAAATAGTACGTGTTACATCCACCAGTCATGATATTTTCGGTAGATGAAAATACACTCATCTTATATATGGCCTACATGGAATGATCACTTGGTTATCTCCTCACATCAAAAAATGTCAAGGGTAATGGAAGAAACCTCTATTATCTTAGTCAAATGTTTCTGGATATTGAGGCCTGATATTATAACATCCAAAAGAGCTACCATTAAATCATCTTTAAAATGAAAAGGTAGAGGAATTACTTGAATCATGAAAAATTCTGCCTAGTCTTTTGTGTAAACCTAATCAAGTACATTCTTGGATGACCTATGTTAACTAGGAGTTTATACCAATGGTTGGTTATCCTGTAACAATATGACATTCAATTCATTTCATATAGGGTTGTTAAAGGGTAGGTCTGATTGATTTCCTTGTAATACATCTCACCCCATAAAACACACTAATGGGAATAAAACTTTCATATGAAGAATGTTTCTATGACCATGACACTCCCTAAACATGGGATATTTATTTTGATGGTTCCTCACAATTTCTTATAGGAAGGAGAATTTAAAACATAAAAGCTCAATCAGGATGGTCTAGGGATTGTATTCGTATCATTGGATAGTAAAAATTTTCTATATTCTTTCTAACTATCTGAAGGCTGGACTAAAAATGAGGTAGAATAAAAGGCCATTATCATCAGTTTAGAGCTAACCTTATATATGTAGATAACAAACATAAATATCAAAGGGGTCTGTTAGCTAGTAATCAAAAATATCATTGAAAAGTATTCCATTATGAAGGAAGAATCCCCCGTCATTAGTTATATCAAATGATTGATGATGGAATTCCATTTTCAACCAACATTGCATCATGTACCTTGATTAAAAAGTGGTCATGATGACAATTGGGCCAATGAAATAATCATTCTGGATGGTCTTATTTCAGATGAGTTCTTTTTTTGCATCATGCACTAAAGGGTGGTCTCACCAATCGCCATCTATGACATGGAGTAAATAAATCAGGTCTACACTTCCAAAGATCATGGTGAGCTTATTTCACACCTAGATCGATAGATACCATAACATATTACCTCCAAAATGGGACCCTCCTATTAGATTGAGCCAATATGGAATATATTTGATTTCAATTAGTGAACTTCACGCTTTAGGATTGGAAAAATGAGTAGAAATACATACATAAATGAGGATTCAATGGAGTCGTCCTCATATGAATTGTAGAAGGATGGATTCCCACGATCATAGAAGAAGTTCATATAGACTCTTATGACACTCCACACTCTATAAATAGACTCTACCACTAATTGGGGAGGATTTGTTAATACTGCTAAACAATGATGCATGAATGCATGGAAATAACTATGAATCTTCACACATGTTTGATCTGTGCAAACATCATCTATCAACCCCCAAAGTTTTGAAATAAAACTATGTATTCTTGTTCATTTTTCGTATGTGGGAACATCTATTTTGGGGGAATATCCCCTATATATATCTAAAAAAATTATGTACATAATTACTGATACCAAATTCTTTTCCAAATGGGTTGAGGCTATAACCATCAAGGAATTTGGGAAGAATAATACTATCAATTTCATAAACACCAATACTATCACCATATTTGGAATACCTCACATGATATTGAAAAACAATAGCATTAACTTCTATTATTATTAGTTGAAGAAATTGTATTAGGAATACAATATCGATTCCAACCATTCATCCTGTTATCATGTAGTAGAAAATTTAAAAATTGAGGCCTTCAAAAAGACTCTTTGAAATATATTTCAGAAAATTGTGGAGAAGGAAAAGACATATTGAAACAAAAATTTCCTATATTCCCTATGGGACTACCATACCACCATGCACACTTCCACACAAGCAACCCCATATTCATTGGTTTATGGGAAAGAGGTAGTTTTTTCCATAGATGTACAATTTATGTCACTCCTAATAGATATATATGGGAAACTCTTAGAAGATCAATAACATAAGCAGCTATATGTGTTAGAATGACTCAATGAGAAAACGATGCGTATGCTACACATCCTCGATGTATATCAAAATTGGGTTGAGTGACCCTTTAATAAAATGGTTCTACTCCACTCATTATTATAAGAAGAATTATTATTGGTTAGTAGAACCCTGATGATACCAGGGATGAATCCTCAAAAGATATAACCCCAGTAGGAATGAACTTACATCATAGATAAGGTACATTCCAACAAAGCATACTTATTTCCCATGAGGTAAGGACAACACATTACGATGCCCACCAATGTGAGGTTTCTTAATAAGTAATTCATGTTGCAGTCATCATGAAATAAAATTCATAGTGGAAATAATTCAATCCACATAAAATTTTATTTCCTCACCGTATGATGCTAAACTACAGAGAATATGTCCTTAGAAAATAATGTTAAAATACATGGAAGACTTCCTTACCACATTATGTTAAAATGAATGGAAGATGTCCTAACGCATGTAGTAAAGCTTAAAAGAGGACATTAAATCATTAATGATTTGTTGCATATGAATTATATCTATCCAGAGGCCAAAATTAAGTACCCTTGTCCCTATGTGTGGGTTAGATCCACATAATGTGATTTCATGAGAACTATGCGTGGCTTGATTCTTATTAACAATGGATATTTAGTGATTCCCAAATCTCAAATCATGGGTTCGACCCCAATATAAAAGGAATAATTTCCCCTCCCTATGCAGGGGTTATATATATGAATGGAATTTTACTTATAATAACTATGTGTGGATTGATTTATGTTATCAAAGTATACAATGTGATTCCCAGAACTCCAATCATGGGAACATACATACCATATATAAAAATTCACCCTTACCTACATATGGGTTGTACCTATGTGAAGAATAATCTCTAGAACTACGTGTTTCTTGATTTCTATTTCTATAGGATATGTATTGATGATCAAATCTCAAATATTGGTTCCAACATCAATATAAATAAAAAAATACACCCTCTCTACATATGGGTCAGATATGAGAAGGGAATTTTCCTTTTTAAAAACTATATATGTATTGATTACTATTAATAAAGGATACATAGTGACACCTAGATCCATAATAATGGTCTTATCCATAATATGATAAAACTACCCCCTCCCTGTATAAGAAATTGAGAATTGAGAGGAATTACACATGAGAGAACTATGTGTGTCTTGCTTTCTGTCACCATAGGATATATAGTGATGCATGTATCTTCTATTTTAGGCATAAACATGAGTTACCATCACTCTAAATCATGTCCCTCCATGAGATTCAGATCTTTATAAAGTCTCTAGTCTAAATTTTGTTCATAACACCCCCACATATTCCCTATAATTCACTCTCACATGGATCCATAGACTACTAAATTATCCCTTATTTCTCATGGAAACCATGAATGATGAGATCTTAGGGAACCTAGAAAGATGATATGAGTGGGAAGACTAATATTTAATCTAGATAGGGAATAAGATTCTAGTCACATGAAGTTAAATTTAATGAAAACATTCCCACAATGTTAAAATACAGGACAACATGTCTTCATACCAAAAAAATAATCCATTTGATGAATGTGTATTCCAAAATTTCATGTTTTATCCCTTATCAATGAAATTATCTTCTATACACAGTGGTGTAGCATTTAGGGTGCTAAAACCCTTCTTGAATCTTATATTCTCCATGAACCAACTTCATATCTTCTATATCTGAGTTGATACCAACCAATTACCTATGTTGATATCCTTATCTTGGAACCCCATGGATCATGAGCTCCTATTATCTTGGTTCTCACCATTATAAAACTAGTAACAAGGAATGATTAATCGAAAGGGACCCTAATAGGATTTTTTACTGAATAACTCAATGTCACGTAACATGTTCCACGTGGATATTATGGTTCTAGAGGAGATACCCCCTTAAATCCAGGAATTATTGTCCTAACTACATGGAATATAGGCTCTCTACAATTACTTACAGTTGATATATACCCACCAGTCCTCATCTTTAGCTAACTCAGATATTCATGGGTTATGATTTAAACATCCTATAAAAAACTATTCATGTTGATTCAGATACACATGATGTTACTCATCTATGCATCACATGCATTATCAAATCTTGAATTATGAAACCTCAATCATGTAACAATTCATTTCAAGGTTTGTATCCCCTATAAATACATAACTCCCTTGACCTTAAAAATACAATTGGACACCCCCTTTTTTCACCATAAAAACATCATACAATATTTTAAAGTCTAAATCACTAGATTCCATGAGCGCATATTCTCTTGGAATTTCATCGACCTTGAGACCACATCCTCTTGGTTCTCCTTTAAGATATATTATTAATAAAAAATGGCCAATCATAAAGGAACCCTTCTAGGATTCACTAGTGAATAACACATCACCTATGATCTTGTTCCTAGGGAATGTTTGGGTTCATGAAGATACCCTGCTAGGATTCATCAGAGAATATTAAAATTTCCAATAGATTATTCCTTAGGGATATTTAGATCCCATAGTAAAGGTCCCCATTAATCACATGAACTATTTCTCTAATGGTGTTGTGTTAATCCCACCAATCATTGAATGATTGTCCTTTATATATATATTTAAATACATGATTCAATTCATCCATTTTCACTATATCTAAGTGGGATCAAGAATGATTCATTATTTTTTTCCTTCATCTTCTAAGCCCCAGTTGAAATTATATAAAATAAATAGAATTTATATCAAAACTAGGAAGGGATTAATTCTTATTACCAAAAGATATGTAGTGATTACCCGGTATCTAATCCTGGGTTGAGTCATGACACAATGGTAAAATTCCCCTTTCCCAAATTTTGAGTTTGATCTATATAGGGATCCAATATAAGAACTACCCATAACTTGATTCTTATCCCCTTTTTATACTTAGTGATTCATGGATTTAAATTATAGGGTTAGACATGAAGCCTTTTCTATATGATAAATTTATCCATTTTGAGGCCTTTGACACATGGGCCTCATGTTCTTAAGAGTAATAATGCCCCCTTCCCAGAACATGGGCCCGATCTGTGTAGGGATCTTTATTTATAAGAACTACATGTGAAATTATTCCCAAAATATGTGATAAATAGTGACACAAGGATCTTTGATTTTATTCCTAGAAAAAATTCTCATCACTCCCAGCTATGTCCCCCATTAAGAACCAAAATTTGTGGGGATTCCCTCTCATAAAAAAATTTGAATACCCCAACATATTCCCTTACATGAACTCTTTCATGGATTAATAAGAGAACTTATTTTTATCTTGTTTCTCATGATGATCATGTCTTATGTTAGATTAGGGAACTTGGAAATATTCTCTGTCTAACATGCTTGAGGTGTATTCTGTCTAAAGATGAGGGAACCAAGCCCTAGTCGCATAACATTAAGTTACATGAAAACATCATAATTTCTTGACCTTAAACTTTAGAACAATTTCTTTGTCATGTAACATAAAATTGAATGACAATAGGTATTAAAATTGAATATACCATCCCCTATAATTATTGTGTACTCATGATTCACATGTTTTATCCTTTTTCCTCAAAATTGTTTCAATAAAAATTGTCATACAATTTAGTGTGCTTGAAACCTTCTTGAATATTATATTCCTCCTAATAAAACTGCATATATTTGATATCTTAGTTGATAAAAAACAATTTATTAATTTTACATCCTTCTCATGGAACCAGATAGACCTTGGGATCCCATATTCATGGTTTACCCAATAGAAAACTAAAAACAAGGACTAGTTAATCTAAAGGGACACACCTAGGATTCACCACCGAATAATGCAACCCCACAAAGTTTGTGCCTAGTGGATGTTCTAGTCATAGAGGAGAGGCCCCCTTAAATTTTGGAGATATTTCCCCGAGTGTGTGGGATATGGGATATTTTCCAAAACTAATGATTGATTCATACCTACTGGTCTCCACTCCACATTGACTCAGATATCCTTGGGTTATAATTTACACTTCCCACAACCAAACTATTAATGTTTATTCAGATACACTCGATATTATACATCTATGTGATGTACTAATTTTCAAATAATGATTATAATATCTTATTCTTATACCCCTTTATATCGAGGTATGCATATCCTAAGAAGATCCAAATTTCCAAAACTAGTCATTCCTAACAGTGATATGTCCTGGTCTCATTACGTTAAACTACAAAATAATGTCTTAGTCACACATCGATAAAATAAATGACATATGATTCATCATGTAAGACCTAATATTTCATAAAGTGGGTTATCCTATCCATAAATATGTTATAGAGATTAATTTCTTGTCTCCATACTAGAATTAAATATGGAAATTCCATTTCCCTACATATAAGCCTGATCTATATGGAGGACACCCTTATTCAACTATGATGTTGAGGATCTCTAATAGAGTCTCTCTAATGGAAGAGGTAATAAATGCCCCTTCCCTATATATGATCTAGATCTATATAAAGATTCTATTTTTGTAAGAACTACATGTGGAATGATTCCTAACCTACCAGGATATGTATTGATTCCTGAGTATACTTCCCTAGGCCCATGCATAGTTTCAACACCCTCATAACCTTCCCATGTTCTTGATCCATTTAAAAATTGTAAACCTAAATTGGTTATGAGAATTTAGAAATTCTCCCATTAGTGAAGGAATTTACCAATATGAGAGACCTTTTCCATAATGGTACTGTCAATAGTTAGGGATCATGCACAAAAATGATAGTGTATGACCTCCCTTTTGGGGTAAATATACCAATATCCCCTGTATATGATTCAAATACACAAAGATGTATCTCCTTAAAAGAATTTAATGTGACATGATTCTTACCCTTACAGAATGAATAAGGGAAATAAAGGATGCCGAACCAAAAAAATTTCATATACCCCTAAGCTTTGGTCCACTTTGAAAGATCTTAAACTGATTAAGGACAACCAATTCATATAGAATTTCATTAACTATGTATGTATCATATCCACATATGTTTTTCTTACATATGTGATATATCTGTGAAATGTGGGCCCTAATATGTGGCTACCCACAAGTAATCCCGTGAAAGGATAAAATATGCTTCTTGTATCTAAATTCCTTTGAATAGTGTAATGTGTCCTTAATGAAATATTGTAAAATTTCGCTTCAATTCCAACATCCTTATTACATGATGTTAAACTATATAGGCCATCTCCCATCATCACTCCTCATAAAAGTACCAAAAAAGCCTCACCCTTGATAAGTAATGATTTTGGTGTTTCCCTCTAGTTTTTAAAAACCTTATCACATAAATAAATTTTTTTTTCTTGGGTGCCTCAGATTATAGAAAATATTTCACACATATTAGAAAGGAACGCCCATCATTAAGGGACCCTTTGTTTGACTATGCATATCTATTTCTAACTACTACATATGATCCCCCAGCCTATAAAAAATGTTAATTTTACTTGAAAAAAAGGGATTATAAAACTTTTGATCCATGAAATCATCACAGTAGAACTTTTCACCATAGTGTGATCTATAATCATCCATGGCATGACTATCCAATATCATCACTCATGATTCGAGAACCTTGATCCATGATTTAGCTCACCTTCATCCTCTTTCCGGAAGGTCTTAAGAGTACTCTTGACCTTGGGAATCCAAATTAGGCTATTTTGTAACACTCCCATAATACTAGGTCCAACTTCAATACCTCATAATTATCACGAAATAGATATAAAACTTGTCAGGATGATAACCTAAAAAGGGTTTTTTGAGAAAAAGTCAAGTCTCCACTTTCTAAATTCTTCATTTCTAGAGTTTAGGAAAAATTTAAATCATAAACAAAAAAGGATTAAATATCATAGTTTTTATCTTGTGGCCTCATTAAAAGATGATTCTTGCTCATAGGACCCCCTGGTCTAAGAAAAAGATAGAGTAATGATTCATCATATATCCTCTCCAAGAAAGCGTGTCACAAAGAATTGAAAATTTTTATATTTCCTAAAGCCTTATTAAATATTATATAATCAACTTATTGTCTTTGAATTATGAACTAACACTCACCATTTCCTTGATTTGATACACTTCTCATCAAATTCCTTAGTCTTGATTTATTTCTCTTGGATCTTCTCTATAGAGTATTGGTAATAGGGACTGACTAATTAGAGGGGACCCCTCTAGGATTCACTGGTGAATAACATAATTCCTAGAAACTTGGGGAGTCTGAATATATATCATTTATCATCATAGTAATGTTTAGGGGTGTCAAAAACCATTATGAATACCCATAATTCATCATCTCAGTAAGGATGTGGGGTGTTTGAACCCTTTATGTATACCCATCATTCGTCATCTTAGTAAGGATATGGGGAGTCTGAACCCTTAATCGGTACCTATCCTTTATAATTGAAGTAAGGATACAAGGTATTCTAACCATTCATTTATACCCATCCTTCAACCATTTCATGTGTTAGGCATACAAATCAAATGAAATTTTCTAAGATAGAAGTTCAAATACTACATAAATAGATGGTCTGAGCTAGAAGACTGTAAGATATAAAAATAGATGGACTGATATGGAAGACCCTAAAATATATAAATATAAGGTATAATCTATTTGACTTAAAATTATAGCCTCCCATTAGTATGGAATGTCCTAAAAAACATCCAATTGAAAGTGTCATAATGATCGCTAGGTTAAAATCTATAAAATGGATCCTTGGAAAAAATTTGAGTTTTTCTAGATGGACACACAATTTATGTGATTTAGGAAACATTGAGAACACATAAAATAGTAATAGAATAAAATTATTAAAGATAAAACCCTATAAAGGGAGGCCTCATAAAAATATTATTCTATACTTACTAAGCCCCTCCTTCAAAGGATTAGGAAAAATATAGGGCAAAAAAGATACAAAGCTTAAAGGAGTCATTATATATCCCTAGAAAAAATAAAGATATGCTATATAAGTCCATTAAATGTAATTAACCAATATTTTTATGATAAATTTCTTATTCAATAATTTTATTTCTTCGATACATTGTGTTTCACACAACAATGAGTTTAGACGAACCACATAACATTATTAAAATATTATGTGTCCATTATTTCCTACATATTGGATTGGTGGGTTTGAATAGTAATAAATAAATTATGAAAAATATATGGTCTAAAAATTTATGAAATGAACTTATTAGTGATCAAATGAATATAATTAATAACAAAAATAATTTTAAAATAAAAGTGTCATTTTTTCTGAATGAATAGTTTTTATGCTTGTAATGTATTTTTATATTAATAAATTATTTTAAGGAAATTTATTTAGTATTTAGTTTATCATATGTTTGAGACATTAAACAAATATTTTTGTATACATATTATTTTAATAAATCCGGTTTTATGATTAAAATTATATTTTTTCTAAAAAGATGTTTTTATCGAATTTTTCACAATTACTTTAAAATTAATTTCTTCTATTTATAGTTTTTTAAATAGATAAAATTAATAACATATTTATAATCATGAGGTTATTTTTTTAAATTAATCCTCTTTTTTTGTCAATATAAATAGTAACCATGATAAAATTTATCACTACGGTAAAGGTTAAATTGGGTTAATCTAGGTTAAAAATAATTACTAAGCCCAAAACATTTCATCCTAATTCTTAGTGGAAGAAGGTAATTTTAACCTTATTACCTTATAATGAAAATTTAATAGTTTAATGGACAATTTTCCCCAAAAATTACATATATAATATTTAAATTTGTTTTATTCGAAATATCACTCTGTTTTTAATATCTCTAATGTGTTCACATGCGAAGAAAATTATGCTATTAAGAAATAAAAGTGACTATTTTGAGATTAATAAAATTATTCTCGTAGTAGATTTTATAAATTTTTATTAATTATATAATGACCTTAATTTCTTAACCAACACCTATACTGTATCTCTCTATTTATTAAAAATAATAATGAATGATTTTAAGTATATTAAAAGTGATAATAATTGAATGAATAAATATTAACAATGAATTTTATTCATATATAGGACATATTGTGGTTTTTTTAACGAATTAGATTATAATTGAACCTTTTAAATTTATATATTTAATTTTAAATTAATAAATATTGTCAAAATTGAAAATAATGATATTTTATCAAAAATAATATTTTTTTAAAATTATGTAAAAATCATAAAAATAATTAAACAAGACAAATTGGATATTATATGGTCCAAAATTTCATAAATTGTAAATTTATGGGAAAATTTTTACCTTATAAGTAAAAAATTACAACCCTTTAATATTAATTTTTTTATTACCGAAGTTTAAATTAAAATTGGATAATATTGGGTTAATCAAAATGATAAGGTTTAAAATTACACCAAAACTTTTCAAAATTGTATAGATCAATGGGATTACAACCCAATCCTACCTTATCATTGAATCTATGCCCCTTTGGGGATATTTTTTTTACAATTAATTTATTATAATTTAATTTGTACAGAAATTCCCAATGTCCCCCAGATCATTGTTATAAATGGGAACCTCCTCCCTCACCTATCTAGACCACATTGAAACTTCTAGATCTACCAAATTATTCAAATTTTAATTATGAACTTACCTATACACATACTATTGGTTTTTTCTTCCCAAAATACCAACTCTATATCCCTTTAAAGAAGATCTAAATGATTATTTTTTCAAAGAACAAGACGTTAGAGTGCAATTGAAGAAAAACAAACTTGAGGTAAGGTGGTTTATGTTACAATCTAATTATTTATCAAGATTATTTATGATAAAATTCTGATAATGAAATATTATTATCTACTTATGAAGATAATCATTAATTTTCTTATCTTTTATTTATTTATTGACATTAGAGGTTCTCCATTCATCTTCATCACCTTATGTACTCAAGAGATTAAAAATATGTTTTAAATAATAACAAATTCATTTCACTCTTTTGTAGAAAAAAAATTTTATTACATATCCATTATTTCATAAAAAATGTTTTAAACAAGTTTTTTTCTATTCTCATATGATTTTTTAATGTTATTTTACCCATGTTTTACTTTTTACAAAATGGTTTGCTAGGAATATTCTTATCATTTTCAGAACGATGCATTTTTAACTTTTTTCTTAAATAGTGTAAAAGAAACTTTGTTTTTGGTTATAAAACATGAACAAATTATTCATCCATCATGAATTATATTTTATTTTAATATTAAATTACATGTTTATAATATTTTTTTCAATGAAAATTTTTTCATTTATATTTTCACAATTTATTTTATAAGTGATTTCCAAACGGAAAGGTTATTTTCCTCAAGAATGATTTAATGATGTTTTAATGGTACATATATTCATCAAATACAACAAACCATGATTTACTATATGAATTACTAGGGAGATTGTCTAATTATAGAATCCTTATTCATTCTCTAGATGGTTTATGTTTACGAAACCCATATCCTTTCCATGGGTAATGTTATGATAAAATGATAAAATGTTATTGAAACCCATTGATTTTACCTGGGTTATGAGATTATGAGATGTTTATAAAAACCATTTATTTAAATAGTTTATGAAATGATGAAATATTTATGATCCTGTGACACACATCTATATGATTTTCATTATTTGATGGGTGGGACCTATATCTCCCTCTAATGTATTGGGTTATGTTGATATCTTAGGATATAGACATGACTAGAATGGGTATAAAGCCTAGTTTAGTAAGGGTATATGTACACTATGATATTCTTAGGAGTGAATATTAAATACTATAATGGTTTGGGGTGTGAACCCATTCCACTATGATAGCCTTGGAAATGATCCTTGACTACTAAGGAAATGGTAGTCTATCAATATTTGTGTGCCAAAAATCAATGTCTTATGGATATGTTATCATTTCATTATTCATGTTCATTTATTATCTTATTATTAATGTATTATATACTTCCAAGATTTATTCCATGACTTACGATTATGATCTTTGATATGAAGGGTTTGGTTTTCAAATGTTAAGATCATGTTATTATACCCTTATGATAAGGTTTTTCTTTCTGGATCATAGATATCTCTCTAATTTAGCATTACTAAAAATATCAGATAACCATTTTCTTTTTCTTACTTACCCTAGTTAGTGAAGAATGGTATTCAATATGATATTTCTAAGAAGGGTGGTTGTTATTAAGAAATAAGTGGGAGACGATGTTGAAATTTTATGAACCAAGTTTTTATGTTTCCAAGATTCCAAATAAACTAGACCTAAATAATTATGAAATTGATCATTATGTTATATAAAGAATAATATTCTATTTAGATGTAATATAAATATTAATAGTATCATTTTCTATAGTCGGTATCATGTATGGTTTATCCTTTGGAAACTAGGATGTGAAAACCTTATTAAGAACCCTAATTATAAGTATAAGTATATTATAAAATCCTAAACTTATGTTATTGATAATGAATGACCTAGGTTAAACCTATGGTTTTATTGAAGGAGGTTTCAAGATTTAGCCATCCTATAAATGATTTTCATGATTATTCAGATTAGCACAATGATTATTATTAATCAAACAATGATGTTTGGTTTTAGTCAGTGGCTAGGACCAGATGGAATCATGTCAATGAAGAATGTGACAGATAATGCAATGATTGTACTCTTGATAAATTGAATTTTATAGGATATGGAATAAAAAGTATTACTTATATTCTCACAAAACATTCTCAATCTATGAATCACATTTAGATTCCAATTGAGAGAAGTAATGAATTATTATTTGTTGATTCCTTCATAAGACAAAATCCACTTTATTTTAGTGGTTTTAATGATCCAATAGTCACTGAGAGGTGGATCTATACAATTGAGATATATTTTTTATTATTTATTTTTTCAAACAAGAGAATGTTATTATGTTTTTTTACCATTTATAAGGTGAATTAAATAGGTGGTGGAATCTAGTTAAGAACATGATAGATTAAAAAGAAATTGAATATATGGAGTGCGATGAATTTAAAACCATATTATTAAAAAATTACTTTCCTCATATTCTTAATATTAAAATGGAGAAACAATTCTTTGAGTTAAAGTATAAGGATGGTGAATTTGTTGGTACTTATGTGGAAAATTTCACAAGACATGTGAGGTACACTTTTGGTATTATCATCCAACCTAAAAGTATGGTTGATTAATTATTAAGTGGATTAGAACTAGGTCTCTGAAGAGTGTTGTCCATAATGTAAATTAATATCTATGAATAAATTGTTTGATATTCTATAAAGAAGGAGATCAAAATTTGAGTTACCCATAAATCTCATGGTTTTGACTTGAAAAGAAAAATGGAATTAAAATGAAATTATAAAAACCATGGAGTGAATAATATGTAATTTACATTATGATCAAAATGTGGAAGGACACATGGGTGAAATTGTATTAAGGGTTTTATTAAATGTTTCAAGTGTGGAAAGGATGTACATTGGGAAATATATCGCTAAAGTTATGGGAAGAAGTTACCTAATGATTTTAATATATAAAGTTTTCTATAGAATACACCACCCACACTATAGTGTTTTAAATTCAAGGAGTTTAGGAATTATCCTAACTAGTTCTCAAATCTAAAGTAAAATAATGATGATTGACATCAATAATCTAATAATACTAGAAATAATGTGAAATCTCTTCAGATCTCTATTTCTGATGAGGGGTATGATAAATATACGGTGAGAGGTAAACTTACCATTCACTATAGAACTACTAATGTCTTATTTGATTATTTATCTACCCACTCTTTTATATCCAAATACATTTTCTAAGGGATCATAATACCAAATTATAAATTATATGTTGAGTTATCAGTACAACTAATAATGTTATAATGATCACATCTGAAGTATATGATTATTTTCTAGTTGATTTTTGTGGGAATGTGTTTCTTGAAAATATTTTCATTCTTCAACTTGTTGAATTAAATGTTATTATGGGAATAGATTGTATTTATTTATAAAAATACCATATTGATTGTTAAGGATGGGAAGTAACATTTTATGGTCTAAATCGAACTATGATTTCCTATCAGTTTGATGAAAAAATAAACATCCAATGGAAATTATATGCATTGTATGGGTCCTGATTCTTATTCAAAAGGGTATTTTATCTCATATGGTGTGTAATGAACTCAAAATCAACGATATTACTATTATTTGGGAGTTTAATGATGTATTTATATAGTATTTTCATGTCCTTCCACCAATTTTTGATGTTGAGTTTTCAATATAACTCATACCCAGTTCTAAACCTATTTCCAAGACTCAATATAGAATGTACCTTATTTGGTTGAAATAATTGAATAAGGAAATCTAAGAGACTCTTAATAGTGGATCCATTCATCCAATTACATCCCCTTGGGTGTGAAATTGTTATCATTTTTAAGAATAAAGAGGGATCAATGTGACAATTTATTGATTGTTGGGAACTTAACCAGATCACTATAAATAACACATATCCTCTACCCTGTATTGATGATTTGTTTGATCAATTGTGTAGAGATAAATAATTTACAAGATTGAACTTCATTATGGATACATCAATTAAGGGTCAAGATTTAGGATATACCCAAGACAACATTCCATACAAGTATAGACTATGAAATTATTGTTATGACATTAATTCATACCAATTACTAATCTATATTCACAAATTTAAGGAATAGAGTCTCTAGATATTACCTTCATCAATTTTTGGTAGGATTTATGAATGATATTTTTGTATATTAAAAGATAAATTAATAGAATTACGATTATTTGAGAATATTTTTGAAGACGATAAAGACATATAAGCCTTATAAAAATATACCAAGTACGAATTTGGGATTAAAAAACACCATTCTTGGGTCATATAATCGCAAATGAGGGTATATCAGTAGACACATCAAAGAAAAATGTTATTGAAAATTATCCTAGACCCACCACTATGAATTAGATCTGTTGTTTTCTTAGTTTAGATGGATATTATCCGTGCTTTGTGGATATTTTTAATAGTTATCAAATACACTCACTAAGTTTAAAGAAAATGTATCAATGTTCCTTTATATGGATGAATGTGAGGAATGTTTTATATAACTAAAGAGAAGGACAGTTAGAGAACATATGCTTACACTACCCTATATTAGAGAAGGGTTTTTAATCTATATTAGTTCATCAAATAATGGACATCTATTTTTCTTCATGTATAATTATATGGTTATATATTAGGCCTCATGAAAATTTAAGGTTCATGATTAAAATTACCAAACTCAATATTAGGAGTTATCTGTAGTAATTTTTGAAATAAAGAAATATAGGAATTATCTCTATAGATAAATTTGGGACATATATACTAATCACAAAATCATAAATTACATTTTCAACCAAAAATAGTTGAACATTCACCAAAGAAGATGGCTATAGATGATTAATGATTATAATTTCTCAATACATTACCACCCCAGGAAAGAAAAAATGGTAGAAGATGCTTCGAGTCAGAAAGATCATGCTAGCTTATCAATGATAATGATAACAAAATATTCAATATTTTTATATTTTTCAAGGATAGAGATAAAAATATTAAAGGAATGGGAGAAATATTATATGGATCAAATGAGTGTTCAACTATCTATTCAAGTAAAGATTAAAGAGTCATAAAAGGAAGATGTAGAGCTAAACAAATAAGGTGATACATGTTATTGAGTTTAAAAATGATTATTATGGAATAATAACATTCAAGAAAAATGTTTTTTCCCTATAATTACTATATTTTAAGAAGAATTTTTTGGATAAAGATCATAGTTCTTCATTATCTATTCATCCATGATGTATGCAGATGTTTAGAGATTTGGAAGAGTATTTATAGTGGTATGGAATGAAGAGAGATATTTTAAGTTTTTATCTCAATTTTTGGTTTACTATAAAGTTGATATTGATATATAGAATCCTAAGGGGATGTTAAAACCATTACCCTTACCCGAATGGAAATAAGAAAAATATCCCCATGGTTTTCTTCATCGGACTCCCTGAAAAATATAATGTTAAGAAATATATTTGGGTTATATTAGATATTGTTAAAAACTAAAAACACTTAATTTATAATAGATAATATTTATCTATTGATACAATTAATTGGTTATACATTAAATAAGTGGTAATATTTCATGGTGTACCACTACCAATTGTATATAATCAGGATCCAAGGTTTACCTCATTGTTTTAGAGAATTCTTCAATAAGATATGGAGAGAGAGTTAAGTTTCAACAATTATTATCATTCTCATATATATGGTAATCCTAATAGGACTATTCATACTCTATAATAAATATTTATATCTTGATATATGGATTGAAAAGTTGTTTGGGATCAACACCTATGTTTGGTGGAATTTTATTACAACACTAGATTTCACAATAGCATTCAAATGGATCCTTATGAATCCCTCTATGATAATTAGTGAATAAATTAAACATTATAGAACAGATTTGAAAAAATAAATCTATTTGAACCTAATATAGATGATTAAATGGAAGATAATGTTATATCCATTCAACAACACATAAAATTATCTTAGAGTCAACAAAAAAGTTATTCTGACAATCATCAGAATGATGTAGAGTTTGAAGTAGGTGAAAAGGTATTCCTATAAATATATCCTTGTAAGAGGGTGATTATATTTTTAAATAAGGTAAAACTAATCCCAACGTATATTGGGCCTTTTTAAATTATTTATCATATCTGGTCAAAAAACTTTTTAAATGAAGCTTCCACTAAATCTCTCTCAAGTTCATGATATATTCCATGTATCTCTCCTGAGGAAGTATATACCAAATCCTTAATATGTACTAAAATAAAATATTTTATCAATTTAGTAATATATTTATTATATAGAACAAATGTTTTAGATTTTGGTTCATAGGGGGAAATTTCATTGAAACAAGACCACTCTCCTGGTAAAAGTTTTGTGGTGAAACCACCAATTTAAGGAAACTATCTGGGAACATGAGCATGTAATGAGGTAAAAGAATCCTAATTTTTTTGTATTAGAGTGATAAATTTTAAGGTAGAACTTTATTTTAATGTGGTATAATGTGACACCCTTATAGTTTTAGGAAATATTTCTCTTTAAATAATTTTATTTCTTCAATATCGTACATTACACGCAACAACGAGTTTAGATGAATCATGTAACATTATTAAATTATTATTTGTACATTATTTTCTAGATTTTGGATTGGTGGGTATTATATATAATAAATAAACATTTATAAATATATTATCTACACATTTATAAAAATAATTAATTATTTATTAAATTAAAAGAATTAAAAACAAAAAATATTTGAAAATAAAAGTAATGTTTTTCTAGAAAAAATCATCTTATGCACATAAGGATTTTTATAATCATAAATTTAATTAATCAATATTGGGGATTGATTTTAATTAAATATATATTATTTAATTAATCAAATTCCTTAAAATTGAAAGAATATATTTCTAGGCATGTAAAAAGAATAAATCCAGTTTTGTGCTTAAAAATTTATTTTTTGTTTCTAAAAAGTGGTTTTCATCATATTTTTTGCACTAAATTTAAATTTATATAATCCATTTATAGGTATTGAATTAGATAAAACTAATTAAGAATTTTGAATCATGATGTTAAAATTTTGTAATTAGTCCCATTTTATTTTTGGCCAATATGCTTAATAACCATGGAAAAAATTATAACATCGATAAGGAGTAGATCAGGTTAATCAAGGATAAAAAAAGTGATAATCCCATAGGATTTCATCCTAATTAATATCAGATGAATTAAATTACACCTTTATTACCTTACTCTAGATATTTATTAGTTTAATGGACACTTGTCCATGAAGATGACCAATATAATATTAAAATAAAAGAATGTTACAAAAAGTCACTCTCGTTGTTTTTAATATCTCTTATGTGGGTACATAGGGGGGAAGTAATTTATGAATTAATATAAGTGTATATTTTTATTTTAAAAAATTATTTTCATGATATAAAGTTATTTTTAATTTTTAGTTACTATATAATGGCCTTAATTGTGTATGCAACAGCGATATAGAATTTCTATATTTAATAAAAAATAATAAATGATTATAAAAATATAAATGTGGTATAATTTGAATTAATTAATGTGATACATGAATCTTATAGGTTAATAATAAATATTAGGGTTATTTTATATAATTATATTCTAATTCAACCTTTGTCTTGATGTATTTAAATTTAAATTAAATTAATAGTGCCAAAATTGACAATAATGATATTTTGTCCAAATAATATTTTTGAAATTATATAAAGATCATAAAAATATTTAAATAAGATATTTTTGATATGGAATTTTCTATTATGTCATAAATTTTTCATTTATGGGATAATTTTTACCTTATAAGTAAAAATTAAAACCCATTAATATTAAAATAAGTTGTTATTATAGTTAAAATTAAAATTTGTTAACAAAGGCCTAATCAAAATGACAAGGTTTAAAATTACATGGAAACTTGTCTAAATTATATTTATTGATGATATAAAAGCCCTATCCTAACATAGCATAAAATAAATTTCCATTTGGATGCATTTTTATTGAGAATGAATTTATTACATTTAATCATTAGGTAAATTCCAAAAGTTTCTCTCACCTCAATTATAAAAGGGAACGTCCTACCTCACTTATTTACAACATTTTTATCCTTATATATCTACCAAACTCTATAAAATTACCTCATAAACATCCCTATACACATCATAGAGTTTTTGGTATTACCAAAAAACAATCCCAATATCCCTTTAGTGAAGAACTAAAGTATTCATTTCAAATAAGAGGATGTCAGCGTGCTTTTTAAGTAAGGAAAACTTGAGGTAAGGAGTTTTATCCTTAAATATTTCTGTTTATCAATATTTCATTGTGATTAAGTTATGATTATGAAATATTTTGATAAAACTCTCAACATAACCATGAATTTTTTATCCACTGGTTATTTCATGAAATTAAAAAGTGTTTTTTTCATTTTCCTCACATTATGTACTCAAGAGACTCAAAATATAATGTTACGAAAAATTGAATTAATTTCCTTCATAATTTAAAAAACCTTCTTCTTACACATCCATTTTTTTAAAAATGTTTGATAAATGTTTTTTAATATTTTACAATGATTTTTAAGGTCATTTTTACCTATGTTTGACTTTTTAGAAAATGGTTTGAAAGGAATATTTTTATCATTTTCCAAATGAGGTAATTTTTAATTTTTTTGATAGCGTGAAAGGAGTATTTTTTAGCTTACATTGAATGAATGAATATTCCCACCATAGAACATAATTCTTTCATTGAATCATCCTTTACAATTTTTCTATTTTTTTAAAAAAAAATACTTTTTCCTTTATACTTGTGCATATTTTGTATGTTCTTTCAAAATAGAAATATTATTTACCTCAAAAATATTTTAATGATGTTTTAATTTTATTTCTATTCATTGATGAAAAAGACATGATTTTACTTATGATCTACTGAGTATATTATCCAATGGTACCATCCTTATTTTTCTCTATATGGTTTATGTTTATTAATCCCATTTATTTTCCACATGCTATTTTATGATGAAATCATTAAATGTTTTTTAATAGGTTATGATATGATGAAATGGTTATGAAAACTTATTCTCTTCATGGTTTCTATTATGATGAATTTTTTATGATATTATAGAATAAGTATGTATTATTTTCATTTTGTGAAGTGTGGGACCAATATATCTCTCTAATTCATTGGTTAATGTTTGATATCTCATTAGATAAAAAGAAATATATTGGGTAGTGAACCCTGTTTAGTAAGGGACTATGTCCACTATGATTGTCTTGAGAGTAAACCTTAACTAATATGATGGTTTGGGGAGTTAATTCATTCCATAATAAAAGCCTTGTAAATCATCCTTGACTACTATAGAAATTATTTTCTCTGCATATGTATATGCTATAAATCAATCTCTTAGGTCTATTCTAATATTTCATGGTTTATGTTCATTTAGTACCATATTATTCATGTTTATTAATATTAAAATATTTATTACATAACTAAATATTTGGGTCTTTGATATATAGGGTATGGTTTTCAAACAATACAATCTTGTTTTTATACCCTTATGCTCATTTTATGCTTTTGTTATCATTGAAATATCCCTTGTTTACCTTTACAGAGTATTCGAGATCACCTTTTTCTTATGTTTTCATTCCATAGTTTATAAATAATGTTATCAAGTATGATATTTATAAAAATGGTGATATTTGTGAAAAAATAAGTTGGATATAATGAAAAAATTTTATGAATCAGTTGCTTATGTTACCATGTTTCCAAAAATACAAGACCAAAATGATTCTAGAATAGATCATTATATTATGAAATAAATATTCATATATTTATATGAATATATATGTATGAAAAGTATGGGTAACTAAATTTAATTAGTAAAAGTTTGATCACTTTCGTTCTGTGAAATATTTACCCAAATTATCCTTTTGAACAAGATTATATTGAAATGATTGGAATAGATACATCAATGTTGATAGTTATACCAATTAATCATTTATGGGTAGTTCTCACAGAAAGATTATTAATATTTTATAATTTGAGTTCAAAATTAGGGTTTAGTCTGTATTGTAAAAAAAATTGATGTCATTTAAATTTTATACGATATCGAGTTGATTAAATTCCATGTACGTGAAAAAATAAATGGATCCTAAAATCAACATATAATGTTTCAAATATTTATTATTAGATCGATTACATAGAAAGGGATGAATCTACATATTTATGATTATCTCAAGAAGTTTCAAAGAAAACATGAACATAAAAGGATGACAATAAAATCTAGTCAGCTAAGTTTTCTAGAACATCCAAAGTCTTTTGGGAGGAGTCAATTGAATTTTGAAGTGTCATCCTTTCCTTTTCCTCTATCATCACCAAAGGTTAAAGAGTCTTAATAAAAGATAAAAAATATTTACCCCCATTCTATGTGATCTCTATGAAAGATGATGTTATAGAAATATAATAACATGTGTGAGCTATGGGTGCTTCGTGTTTTGTTATCTATGTAGTTAAAACATCTATATGATCATGAAACTGAGAGATTTTATGTTGTCTTAGTTCCACCACCATTGAATCTAAACTCATTTTTTGGGTAGTTAAGTCTTATAATAAAAGATTCAAAAGTATTCCTCATTACTAGAAAATTGTTTTTGAGTCATAGAATCCTATATCATGATATCATCAAATTGCGGAGATTAAAATCCACCAACTCTCAAATCACAAAAAAGATGGAGAAGGTGTTTTTCTTGGTCACGATCTTCTCTAAGGGATTCCCAGTGACCAGGGAAAAGATTTACTACCAAATTATCATTCATGGTACTTAGATATTGAGTTCTTTAGAAGGAAACACATTATAAGGAAGAATTGTTTATGGGATTTATTCAGATATTACATCCATTGAAAGAAGGATCAACTGTGCAAATGTGGAAATAAGAGAATAAGTCTCATGTCTTCTCCCCAAATTAGTACATTATCAATCACTGGTACTTAATGGTCCACTTCCTAAAAAACCCTAACTTGCTGATGGGAGGCTCTTCATCATAGAAAGTGTGATTACTTGGGGGCTCCCAAAAGTACTAATCAACTTCATTACTTCCTTGGAAAAGTAGATCAGAAAATAATATGGACTTTTTACTTGAGGAACTAACTGATTTAGTATACCAACCAGGTAATATTCTACCCAATATTGTGCATATTCACATGATAAAAGATAGAGACATTAGTAGGTGGAATATTTATTTTGAATTTGCATCATCACATGAAATTATAAGGAAAAATTGGAGAATGAGCATGTGATTTTGTTCTTCCCACATTATAGATAGCTTAATAGGAGAAACCCTTTGAGTAGAGAAAAACTAGAAACCAAGTCGATAGGGGGTGTATGGTTCACATAGTATTATATCATTTACATGATCTATAAGAAACCAATCCCAATGTGAGACTTTATATGATATCTTTGTAGGGAAATGAATTCCATTGCCAATAATTATCCTTGTAGGAGTGGGGTATGACATGAAATTGAAATATATATGCTAGAATTTGTATATAGATAACCACATCATCAACAAATGACATCGCCTCAACCCTATAGATGTTTAGTAGTCTGGGATGAAATAAAGCATGAGGAATTTCTCTTTTATTCGAATAATTATAACACAACAAAATCTATCCTATATAATCAAATAAAACATAAAAATAGAAACTGATCTGGTAAGGGATATTTCCCAGTTGAACTTGTATTCAGAGCTAATAAAGATGAGAAAGGTTTGGAAAGGAAAGATTGAGAGTATCCCTTATTCTAATTAGGATTTCATTACCAGTTTTACAAATTTAATTTCTAAGATTGTATCACCGACTGGGAAAAAATATGAATTTATAATAAAGGACAAAAATCCATCTAACTGAAGGCCTAATGATACCCTAGGTCTCACCTTATTTCCCCATGGAAGATATTCCCTGACCTCCAAAATGGCCCAACAAGATCCTATATTTTCACAAACCTACCAATAATGCAATAGATGAAGGAGTATGGTAGTTTTCAATGTCCCTATTCAATAAAGGAATAAGTATATTTAGTTCTTGAATCAAATTATGGATCGTAGTTTCAACTCATTCTTTAACTTCTCCTTTGTGATGGTGGGCATGTGTTTCACCAAGGCTGGAGTATTTTCCAGTTCATCCCAATCTTTAATGATAAGAAAGAATTTATCTAATATATTTTCAACATGGATTATTACCCCTAGTATATAAATATCCAATAGGATCATCCACACATCAACATGGGTTAAAGGAAATGATTTGGGGTTAGTACACTAATAGATGATTAGTTCTCTGAGAAGTTATGGTTGAAAATACATTATAAACTGTGAAATCCATATCTCATCATAAATATGGGTTACATGAAATTGATTAAAAAAATTATATAAAGATCTGACTAACCTAGGATGGCCATGTCCATTCATTAGAAATGTTTCCATCAGGGTAAAAGTCCCACTTTGAACTCGAAAAACTTTTTGGGTTGTCGAGATTGTAGATAATTATGTTTAAGTAACTATGAGAAATTGGTTGATGAGAGAGATCATGACCACCTATACCTATAGGGGAGTAATCCAAAGTATAGGATATCCCTTATAATGGTTCCACTATTAATCGACTATCCATAGAAATTATCAATATAATGTAGTCAGGAGAGGGTGATAGCTAGTGCGATAAAATATTATAGTTGGGCGAAGGATTGATAGAGTTATCTAGAAGGGAAAATCCATACAACATGAGTCCAATAAATAGGGGTTAGTTTTGAAGATCAGTAATAAGAATCCCCATTAAAACCTCATTATTAGAAAAGACCCAGTTTTGAGAATCATCATTGTAGTTCTTGAAAATCATGGATCTCTAGTTGGATTTATCATAAGATGTTTGTGAACTGTAGGTCATTTGAAAAAATCATAGAGAATACATTAGAAGAGTTTTATAAAGAATCTATTTTTCCCATGTAAGACTTTGAAAAACATTAATAAATATTTTTTGATCTAGACACTGGTATGGAGTGTGATTTCAAGGCTTGGTGATCCTAGAATTAATTTTATAAAAATATTAATTATATTTTATATCACGTGTGCATAGTTTTCCTGAAAATGTGAAGTAACTCCTAAATGGAGTCCTTGATAGAAATATGAGACAACATTTGAGTTTTTAACATGTGGTTTACCTTTGGAACGACCTAAAATTGGTCGACTCCAAACATCTGATTAAGGTAGCCAATGGCAGGTATGATTAATTAAGATAAATAAATATTTTTTATTTTATTATTAATTTACCTAATTAAAATCCCTTATAAATACCCTATTATAACAATTTTAAAAGTATTATCTGCATAACCCTTTCTAGATCTTACAATAGGATGAGAGATTTCTCCATTGACAAAATGATATTGGAGAATGATGGTTGATCGGATTGAAGAAAATCATGAAATGAATGAAGAACATAGCAGGATAACCACATTCATCAATAGTGTATGTGTTCTTCACCAATGATCAATCCATAATAAGGGTATGCCTCATCATTTTTTAGTTTCCACCATTTTTATTAAAATTATGAGAATGGATTAATTATCTTCTTTTGATATGTGATTTATTTATTTTATTTTCATGATCCCCAACTACCTTGTTTTATAGATAATCTGTTAAACCCCGTGTTACCCTTTATATCTCTTCATTTAAAAAACTATTTGAAAATAATTCATGGAAAATGTAAGTTCAATTTGTTATTTTTATTTCCCCTTATCAATTTATATCATTACTAAAAATTAGCCAAGGAGGCCACAGTTTGACATTGTTAGGGTAGGTTTGCGCATGGTTGAACCCCCTTATTCGTTACTGTAGAAAAACAATGAGTAGGATGGTGATATGTGAATAGATCAGATTGGTAATATGGGTGTGGGTTCATGATCAAGGATTTGTTCAATGTGAGATGAGAATGATATAAGATTATAGGTGGTTCATGTTTGGACTGATGATACCTATTTTCTTGGTTGATGGGTGCAAACAACATGTGATGTGACGAGATCAGATCAGAGTAGAGACCATGTGTGGGGTCTCATTAATGGTCCTTCTCATACAATGATCTAGATGGGATTAATGGTGCAATGTTTTGTGGAACCATGTTAATAGTGATGGTGTGCATGAATTTTTCATGAATGGGTTTTTTTAGGGTTACTAGATGTTGTGAATTTCATTTAGGAGGAAGAAGGTAGAATGAGATATTGAATTATTGGAATAAATTTAATAAAATTAAATGGGATCCAATTATGGGGTTGCATGGGCCTATTTGGGAATGAAGATGCGGAACCCCCACTATATGTGAAAGGTAATATAACACCTTCCCCATTTATTTTTTTATATTAGATAATAATAATTATAATAATAATTGAAATATTTTAAATTTTAATAATTGTTGGTTTTGGTTATATATTTTAACTGATATGTCAAAATGATACAATTCCAGTGGAAACATTATTATACTGTTGAGGTATTAAATTCAATACCAATGTTGGATAAATTTTTCTAACACATATATTGGGTCCACAAATCATTCAATAATAACAACAATAATAATAATAATATATTATTATTATTATTATTGTTGTTGTTGTTATGGAATCTATAATCCAACGCAAGTTCTTATTATGATGTTGGATTCACGATCCATTAATGGCATCAAGACCCTGTGGTTGAGATGATAAATTCAATACCAATGATAAGTACCTTTTCTGGACTCATGGATCACTCTCATAAAGTGACTTATGTATGTATTATGAACAAAAGGAATTTATCTACACCAGGTATCCAATTTGGGCAAGTGAATTTCCATTCATGATTATTTTTTCATGAGGATCACAATGGTTTGATCTATTTGAAAATTATTGGCCATTTATGATGATATATCACTCGTTTGAAATTTTAGACCGATGGACCAATAAACAGCCTCATGAGTTTGTCAAGCTTTTGGCTAGAAATTTCATGTAATATCTGGGTACTCGGGGATGACCATGGGTACATAGTCATGGATAGGTACCCCGACATATCCATGTATGTAGAAAAGAATAAGAGTGGGACCAAATTCTTTGTGAACCCCTTTATATCTCATATACTTCTTTATACAAATTCTACCTCTCATATACCCTTCATTTTGATTTGGATTTTAGATCATGAGTAGTATGTCCTATGTGTCTTTCTGAGTAGAACATGATGGTAGACTTTATAGTGGATTTTGATATATGATTTTATATGTTCTATGAATGATGTTTACTTAGAAGATTCTTAAATATGGAAGTAATTAGTCATCATCTCCATAGAGATTGCAGGCTGATGTGACATTCCCCTATTGCACCAGGGATAAGGTACTCTATACACGTAGATAGTAATCCCCAATCACACTAGGTCATGGGTACTCCATATTCATTATATAGATATAGAGGTGGAACTCACTTATCATACCATGGAATGAGTCCTCCCTCCATGGATACGGTACACCCCTATAGAACAAGAGTGGGATTTCTCTATACTCATTGTACAGATACATGGGTGGTAGTCCCCTATCATACTAAGGAGTTGTTCTCTATCCATGGATATGGTAATCCCATATCACACCAGGTAACTGTTCCACTATGTTCATTGTAAATATATAAAGTCATAACTCCCCTATCAAAATAGGGAGAGATCCCTCCATACCCATAATACATATAAGGAGTCAGCACTCCCCTACCGTATCAATGCACGAGTCCTCTACCCATGGAGAGGGTACTCCCCTATCGCATTAGGGGGTGGTTCCTCCATACTCATTATATAGATACATGAAAAACACCCATATCAAACTAGGGCATTGATCCTATATCTATGTATATGATACTCCTCTATCGTAATAGGGTGTGGGTCCTCCATACTCATTGTATAGATATAGAGGCAACACTCTCCTATCTTACTAGGGAATGAGTCCTCTATCCATGGAGAGGGTACACCTCTATCACACTAGGGCATTGGTCCTCCATACTCATTGTGTAGATATAGAGGTGAACCTCCCCTATCACACTTGTGAGTGATTCCTCTATTTAAGGAGATGATACTCCTCTATCACACCAGGGTGTAGGTTATCCTCAGTGCTTCTTAGGACAGACATATGAGATGTCAGTCATCAATTCTGGGAATGTGGAACTATTGGAAAACTCATCATCTAGGGTTGGGTTGTGATATTGAGATCCAATTTATTTCTCATTTAGGTTTCTTGTATAATAATATTCATATTATTTCATTAGGTTTCATTTCAAAATTTATTTTATATGAGATGACTACTTCTATAATGTCTTCTATTTCTCCCGCTTTAGTTTTTAGGGAATCCTATTGGGAATGTATATACTCACACCATTATGGAATTTTTATACCTGTGTTGTGACTTATACAGATGATAGATAGATCAGTAGTTTCTTTGATATAGCTTATAGATACTTGTCAATACATGACCATGTACGGTGGTTGGGGCTTAGAGATCAGAAGTCCAGATATATCAACTTTATTTCCTTTTCAATTATTATTTTTTTGGGACATCTTTTCTAGTTGGTCATGTATTCTCCCCTTTATGTTTTGGATTATTCTATCATAATATTTTTTATTCCCTAGATGTTATTACATGAATGGATTTTACTCTAGAGGTTATTTATTATTATTATTATTCTTATGCACTTCTATATGGAGATGGTTGGGAGTGTGTGAACCATTAAATTAGTAAAATAACACCTATTTTATATATTAATTCTCAGTGCCTGTCTCTAACCCCTAGATTATAGAGGTAGGATTGTGTAGTTGCATCTCATATTTCTGCTGGCCAGGTGGGCCCAAATGGTCTAGGTATTGATATACTAGTACTTGAGGTGGGTTGACATTGGGATAGTGTTTGGAGTTTTTTCCCTTATGAGGTTTGGTTGGAAACTTAGAGAAATAATTTGAAAGTGTTTTGAGTGTGGATTTTAGGCATGGGAACACAATGTTGTTGTCGTGGCCAATGTATCCATTCATAAGAACTATGAATTCCTACTTATTGACTCGATATACTGATACATTGGTTGTAGAGAACATTGGTACAATCATCCAATAGTATTGATTCCTTTGAATTTCCTTCTTGAGTCATCTCCCCATATATATATTATCATCTGGCCATGAGTCTTGATTAGTTTTTAGGATTCTTCTTGAATGAATGCCAATTAGGTTTCCATAGAAGTGTCTATAGTATGATTTGATGAGTGAAAACACCCACTAAAGTGTCCTAGTCATGAGGCATTATTTCTTTAAGATGGTTTCCATATAGAGCTTTATCTTATTGATCAGTTTATCAAAAAACGTCCAGTGGTTCCCATTGATTCATCATATTAGACTAAGTCCTAAATGACTCTTTTGGTGATGGATGATGACGTACAGGGTTCAATCATGTATCATGAGCTTCTGAGGAAGGAATGTCTTTGGATGTATGGTCAACCGGACCCAATGACTATAGGCATTCAATGTATGTCTCATTGTAGTAGGCACCATCATTCATAGAGACCTCGAGGACAACTCAGTCCACCAAGACATGATCATTGCTATTATTGTTATAAGTATGGAAATAACTAATGTGATTATACTACTTTTCATGATGCGGTTAGGGAAGAAATAGAAAAACTACCAAGGTAGATGTAGTGGTTGGAACATGGAGTTCCATGTGGCGACAAACATGATGGAGGAATTGGGAGAGCAGGAGGAGGTTGTTGGCACCTTGGATTGATGCTTCCACAAAAATCCATATATAGGCCAATACAGGATCTAGAATATAGTTTATAGAATCATGGATAGCCATATTAATTTGTGATTCTTTACTAAGAGGCTTGAGAAATGTTTTGAGGTATGATTTGTGATCCTTCTGCTTATGTTGTTGTACTGGTAGACACAGGTACGATCAACTATTTTGTATCATTTCTTTGAGTCTTTTCCAAGGTGATAAATGGTATCAGTGGAGCCCTATATTGGTGATGTTTGGTTTGAATTTGGAAATGAAATGAATAGGGAAAAATCCTCAACTGAGATGCATTATTAAGACCAGATCCAAAAGTCTTGTGGGTGAGTCAGTGCTGCCCAAAGTGGATAGTGTCGAGGTGTGGGGTAGAATTACTTTGTCTTGTGTTTTGAGGATGTTTATTGTGTTAATGTTTTAGATCAACCCTTGGTTATGATAAATAGGTGGTAAATAATAAGTATGAGTTCCAATTAGAATGAGATCATAGAGGCTTTGAGTGTAGTGTGAGTAAATATGTGTGTCTTCACTAGACTATTTATAGTTTTCAAATAGAGTCACAATCTATTTATCCCAGAGCATTCTAATGTTCGATAACTAATGATATGAGTGGATCCATTTTTCTCAACCCATGTGTTTTTGTATCCTTCAGAGAGGATCAGTGATTAAATTATTCTATTGATAGTGCGACCAGAATTTGGGAGGATATGGAGAGAGAGAGAGAGAGAGAGCCTTGCGTGGAATCTCTTTGTATTGGCAGTGATACCCTATTATGTTTTCCTCAGTATGGAGTGGTTTCCTACCATCTATGATTATTTTTTTTCCACCAGTGAGTGTGGTGGTATATTTTTATTGTTGTGATGGTGTTTTTCTCCCTTGATAAAGATTGATCCAAGGAAGAGTAGGATGTGCTGATGTATAGGATGTTATGACTGACTTCTTATCAGTTAGCTAGTAAAACATTGGTAGGAGTGAATGATATGAATCATTTTCATGTATTTGTGGTGGAATATGAGGATGTATTTCATAAGGATGTTCCAATTTTGTCTCCACATTGAATTTTAGGCTTAATAAACGATTGGACCAAAGGATTTCCACTTATTTTTGAAAAAAAATATTAGATGGAACTTGTTGATAATTATAAACCAAAGGTGTAGGTGGGAGTTTTTATAGAAAGGATTTCTTAAGACCTATTGTGTCCCCTGTGCATCCTAGGGTTATTATCCTATTCATATAATTAGTTCTTGAGGTTTTGTATTAATTAGTTTTAATTGAAAGAGATGAATCGAGGAAGAGTATCGAATCTCGAGAATCATTGAGTTCTTAAACCAGTGGTTTCGAGGGAAGTGGTTCTCATAGTTTTACCTTATGATGGGTCATCACCAGATTTGTGTTCGATAGGTGGATTTACTGAGAATAGATTCCTAGAGCCTTTAAATTTTCTTTTAGTTCTTGGTGATATCCTTCATTGTCTTGAAGACATGAGTAGAGTTTACACGACTTATGATATGGATATGTTACCTTCCGTAGGTCATTTTATGGTATTATTTTTCAATGGTATGGTTGTGTCCTCAACATTAGAGTTTAAGTACATGATATTTAGGAGGATGGTGATAGTGATGGTTGTAAAAGGTGTTTAGTTATTCTAGGGGTGGATGAGGACTATATGGAAAAAATTAGAAGTCATTTGTATACTAATGAATGTGGGCATCAGAGTTTGATGAGGAAATCATCTATTATGAGATATCTCACCATGTTGAGGATCAAAAATATTTTTAAAGGATGTAAGGATATCTCTAAGGATCATAGGCCATTTTTCATACCAAAAAGTTTAGTTATAAAGGTGACATACCACTTGACCTCATAACCATAGTAGTTTTGGTTGCTTGTGGTCTCCACTAATCCTAATTGAGGGGATATGTCTATGAATCGGTGTACGATATCATGCTTTGAAAGCTAGGTCATGAGAGTAGAATTTCCATTTTCAAGGAGTTGGATGCATTGAGAACCCATAGAGAAAGGACCTTTATGGGAAAGTGTTTTCATTGGGTATGTGTTTATTATAATCATAGGAAACCATCGGTGGAGCTTATGGGAGTGGGAGACCCAGTTGAGAGATCAACAAAGGGGATCCAATGAGGGGGTCATGTGGGCATGTTTGTGCATGAAGAGGGGTAACCCCAACTATATGTTCAAGGGAATAAAATACCTTACCCATTTATCATTTTATATAATATTAGAATAATAATAATTATTTAAATATTTTTAATGTTATTAATTCCATATTTTAGCTATATATTTTAACTAAGATGTCATAGTTTCAAACATTCTATGGAATCATGATTATAATATTGAGATGGTCAATTCAATACCAATGTTGGATATCTATTTTTGACTCAGGACTCAGGTCCATGATGATATCAATACAAATAATAATAATAATAATAATAATAATAATTTATTTTTATTGTTATAAAATCTAGAACTTAATGTAACATATCATGAAATGTCATGTTGATGATCCTTCTGTGGATTTGTGGCCCAAAAAGTAAGGATGTCAACTTAATACCAATTTTAGGTATGTTTTAGACTCATTTATCGGGTCCATGAAGCAACGTATGTTTGTGTTATGACAAAAATGAATTTTTAATTGGCAGTTTGATTTGAACAAGTGAATAGATTATCCTAAGTGTTTTCCTTGAGGATCGTAATGTTATGATCAATTTATCCATTCATGTCCATTTTAGATGACATGACAGTGGTTTGAAATTCTAGTCTAATGAACCAATGAATATCCTTGTGTAGTCATTAGGATTTTATCCAGACATTCCATGTACTCTGGGAGTAGATAGGGATTCCCAAGGGTGCCTGAGATTGGACCAATACCCAGGAATTTACAGGTACATGTTTAGGCTATGGAGTATAACCACAGGCTGTGGGGACTTGCTTACATTCCATTTACTTCTTTATGAAACTTATATATCCCATGTCTCCTATGTTTTTAATTTTATTTTTCTCCACAAGTAGCCTCTCCTAGGTGTTTTTCCTCATAGAATACAATGGTAGCCTTTATAGTGTATTTCGATATATGATGTCTGATATTATGATCATGATTCTTCTTTAGGAATTTATTGATGATGATAGTGATTAGGAAAGATCATCAAAGGGATTTTAGGTAGAGGTTTCACTCCCCTGTCACATTATGGTATTGGTCCCCTACCCATGGAGACAATACTCCCCTATTTCACCATGGAGTGAATCCTATATACTAATTTTGTAGTTATAGAGTTGGCAGTCACCTATTGAACCCGAGTGTGGGTCATTTATCCATGGAGTTTGTAATTCACTACTATGTCAGAGAGAAGGTCCTCCATAGTCATTTTATAGATATAGAGGCAACACTTCCCTATCACACTAGAGAACATGTCTACTATCCATGGAGACAATACTCCCTTGTTGCACCATCACATGAGACCTCAAAACTTTTTGTATAGATACAGAGGTGATACTCCACTTTCACATGAGGGTACATGTCCTCTATCCATAGAGATTATACTCCCCTATAACACCATGGAATGGGTACTCCATAATTTTTATAAAAATATAGAGGTTGAACTCCCATGTCATACTAGGGAGTGGGTCCTCTATCCATGGATACAATAATCCTAGGTCGTACCAGGCCACAATTACTCCATACACATTATACAGATAAATATTAGGCACTCCCCTATTATACCAAGGTATGGGTCCTCTATCTTTGTATAAGGGACTCCCCAATCATAGTTGGATACAGGTTCTCCAAACTCACCGTATATATACAATGGAAACAATCCCTTGTTATACCAGGGAATGAGTCCTCTATCCATGGAGACAGTACCCCCTTATCACACAATTACTTGGTCCCTCCATACTCATTGTGTGTATATCGAGGCTGCTCTCCCTGATCACATGAGGGCGTGAGTCCTCCATCCCAAGAGACTTCACTCCCCTATCGCTCTAGGGTGTGGGTCCTACTCATGAATTCTTAAGACTAACACACAAGATGTTGGGCATTACTAATAGACCTTTGGAACTATTGACTGACTCATCATCCTTAGTTGGTCTATGAGATAAAGATCCCCTTTATTTTTCATCTGGGTTTGTTATTTAAGCATACACATCTGTGTCATTCAATTTTGTTTCCCTCTTGATTTGGGATGATATGACTACTTATATCATGTTTTCTATTTCTCCATCTTCTGTTTTCTGTACAACCTACTTTGTATTTATATAGTCATCCATATATGTAATTTTCCCACACATGTCATGTCTTATGTAAATGAAGGATAGATCGGTGTATTTGGAGGAGCTTAGGTTTACATGGGTGAATTTGACCATGTACCATGGTTAGAGCTTAGAGATCATGAACCATGATCTCTCAACATTTTTTATTTTTGAGTTATTGTCATGTTGGGATATATTTTCTTGTTGGGTGTGTATTTTACCATTTACATTTTAGATTATACTACAATAATATTTTGTATTCCCTATAGGTTATTACATAAATTTCTTTTACCCTATAGGTTATTATCATTTATTGTTATTCCATTACACATTTTTATGGAGATGGTTGGGTGATCTCATATAGGTAAATTAGGAAAAGGTCACCCATTTTAGATATACATTATCGACACTTGTTTCTAATATATGGATTTTGGAGGTGGTCTTGGGGTAGCTGCAACTTGACCTTCTTCCAGCTAGGTGTGTTCTGATGGGGCTCATGATAATTTTTATCCTTAAAGATATAATCATTTGGGATAAGGATTTAAAAGAAGTGCATATCCTAGGAATCATTACAAAAATTTCATGACCTGTATAAGGGAATATGATCACCTGAACTTTTAAAAATAACATGTATCACGTGACCCATAAAACATCTTATGATCGTATGATACTTTTTAACACTTGTGATAACATGAACATGTCATGGTAACATGAATTACATAAATATTAAGAGATCCCATAAAAGACCCTGAGAGACTTATAAAGAATGTGATGTGACCCTGAATCCAAGGACATGCATTATAGTTTAAGAGAATTTCTACGGATTAGTTATCTTATTTGTTGCATTAGTGATTTGGACAAGGAAATCATGTGAATAGGTTAAGTGAAAAGATCATATGATCGGGTGTTGAAAATAGTTCTCATGATGGATTACAGGAAGTGGTCTTACGAAGAATTCATGCAATAGAAGAAATCAGCAGAGTTATAGAGGTTTGGGTCATAGGTGAAATGAATGACCAGTCACTGCTTTATTTATAGGGAACCTCTTGGAATATGAATGGTTCCTTAGAAGAACCAATGATTCTCAAAATTCCAACCAGTAGGATCCCAAGAGACTCAGGCAGGAATTGACATTCCTAGAAATACATTCTTATTCCTTCAAACTTCTCTTTTATATGGGTGGGGGATTTGTTGACAACCTCCAAATGAGTATCAAAAAATTTATAATTATAGAAATAACTGAATCATAGGTATTATGTATTCCACTAAAGAGAGAAGGAGAAACATGGACGTATGATGATTAATAATCTAAAACACACAAATCGTATAACCTTCAATAGCAATCGTGATCACATGACCCTTGGAGCATCATGAAAATGGGTCACATGCTTCATGAAATCTATAGACTATTCACATGTAATACATCGAATGAGAACTTCTAATCTCTTGAAAGATTCTAGAAAAACCATGATGATCATACGAAGCCCCATTAGATAAATTGATTGATCATGAAAAGTCCCTGAAATGAGTATTTTTGATCACGTGACATGACAATTTATAAACTCCCAGTCCATTTATAAAATTAAAACTAAAAAACATGAAATCTTCATGAGAATGTAGTCACCTATATTTCCATGATAAGTTTTTATCAAATTCACATAGTCAGTTAGAGGTCATGTGAAATACTTAGGTAAATATTGGTCTCATCACTCGAAGGACACTAGACATCTCACCTTATTCATATGGTGGAATTTAGACATGTATGTTTGATCATGAGACACCCTAATAAACAATATATAGGAGAGAACCATAAGATTTATACAATAAAATAAGAAAATTTTGTGACCATTATATGAAGGGAGTTATGAAATATTCAAGTGAAGGGTTTATTTGGTTAGTATGATCATTTCATTGATCATGAAAAGGACCATTGAAATTCTAACTTGATCTCATGAAGGCTTCTAGATGATCCTTGTTGATCATGTGAAGACTTCCAGAAATGTTCTTCTGATCATATGGCATGTTGATTTCCAGATTCCTAAAAATGATGAAAATGGATCATAAGATGAAAAATTAAAATGATGGGATCCTTATGCAGAGATAGTTACTTTTTCATTCATGCATAGGGGTTAGAAACTTCACATGATCAGTTCATTGATCACGTGAAGGCCCTATGATATGCCATATTGATCTTATGAAGGGCCCCATACTTTTCAGTATGATTTTTTGGAGGGCCCCAAAAATATCATTTTTACCATATGAAGGACATTTGGCTTACAAAATCAATCATAATAGGAATATCATGTATATGTATTGGATTACATGAAGACCATTTTTGAATCCCATATTGATCATGTGATGGCCTATGGATAGACATGGGCTCCAAAAATCTGGTAATGACATAGTGATCATGTGATCACTATTTATTATGATATGCAAAGATATTGTTATTGATGACATGTCAAGGGATCATGTGAAGAACAAGATACCTTTGGAAAACATTCCCTCCAATGACACATGAAGATAAATGAGTGTTAATATCCATATAAAGAAACAAATATTTAGGATAGCGATGCCTATAACCCCCCCCCCCCCCCCCCCGACACTTAGAAAGCATACACAAAGGTTAGAGAAAGCATCCCAGAGTGAAGGATCACATGATATAAATATTATTACACCCTAAAAACTATAGTGAGTAACCAAAGTTATTTCGTGACATTTTTATTCTCTACACATGATCATTTCTTTGATCATGCAAAGGATCTCTAGTTTATCAGCTGGATCATGCGAAGGACCTTCGACACATCGAATTGATCCTTTAATGCCTCAAAAGTTAATGCATGACTAATATTAGGGAATTTACATGATGAAGATAGAAAATTAAGGAGGCTTCATGTGTAGTAATGCATTATATTTTTCACATGAAGGGATTATGGGACTCACATGATCAGTTCCTTAATCATGAAATGATATTTTGGAGATGTTTTCCAAATCATGTGAAAACCCTCAGTAATGATTGATTTGATTACATGATAACCATTGGGTATGTCATATGGTTCATACGAGGTCCTCAAACATGTCATCCAGGTTCACCTGAATTCCCCAAACTTTTCAACATTGATCATTTGAAATCCCTTAGACATGTTAGCTTGATTATGAAACATTCCTCATACATGTCATCAAGATCACATGAGAGAACCTAGATATGTCATCCAAATTCATGTGAAGTACTTATCCATGCCATCCATCACATGAAATATCCCTCATTCATGTCCTCCTGACCAATAGACATCCCTAAGGCATTCCAACTTAATCATAAGATGAAACCTTGACATGATAACATTGATTATATGAAGAACCATGGATATATTGGCTTTGATCATGTGAAGAACCATGTATGTGTTAGATTTGATCACTCGATAACCCCTGGATATGTCAAACATGGTAGTAATACACCCTATAACATGTCAACAATGTCTTGTAGACACTCTGTACATGTTAGGAAGACACTCAATACACGTGAGGCATATTCTCTTGACTTGTCGGACAAACATACTAAGACATGTTAGCCTTTTCTAGTGAGAATACTTAAACATGTGCAGTTGAACCATGTGAACCCCCAACTTTGGATCCTTGATTGGGCTTTCGTACTTCACATGGGTAGTGTCCATAATGGACTAGGGATAGGAAGTCATTCAACATTATTTTTATTATGAGATCCTGATTCCACCCAGCATGATTAATTGACCATTAATGGTCCCCACTCTTTACCTATCAGTGGATAAGGGTTGGATATCTCTCATGGGTGTCCACCATGGTATAATTACCTTAAATTCCTAAATCTTAGGTATAATAATAAACCATTTGAGTATAATCACTAACCCAACACATCATTAGTTAGAAAGTGATATGAACTATGAAAACTTTGATTCTGATCTAAATAGGTTATATAGGATGACTTTTTATGGCCTGAGCTCCAATGTGAATACACTGTATTGTATGTCCCTCAATATTAAATTTACTATAGTTCATATAAATCACCCCTTAAGGTTCTACCATTCTTTTTCATCCCTCACTAGATTGGGAAAATTAAGTAAACTATGAATTATTTGATTTTTATTATAAGAAGGATACAAATTACACCATCTAGAGGTTCGAGTTTAGTATAAAAAATATATCCAGGATGATTCAGTTCATAAGTACCGTATCCATATGTAGTGCATCTGATCACCTGCTACCTCTTACTTCTTACACAGATTTTGACCCACATGTTCTTAGGGGCTTGTAACGATCATATCACTATAATCAAACCCACCCAATTAATGAAACCTCGTCACTTAAGCCCCATTCAAAATATATGATACAAAATTTACCCTTATATGGGAATTACACCTTGTTGTCGGTCCCTAAGGAATTACCATATTGATAAAATTCAATTAAATAGCCCTCATGAGTATTAATTATCTATCCTCTCCCATCAACGGGTTGTGGAAAAATTGAACCATGAGGTCTCTAATTTCTGTTATATGAAGGATATGTAGGATTCCTTCATAAGGAACAAGCTCCATATTAAATTATTATATTCCCTTATATAAATCCTTACCACATGAAAATAAACTAAATGTTGTAGTCTGGTCATATGACCTAAAAAATGTCAAATGAACTATGTGGGACTTCATTAATTTTCTCATAGGATATATAGGATGCCTCTTAGAGGTTCAATCTCATTCCCAAAACACCAATAGGCTTCCGTGATGGTAGTAAACTCTTGAGTTCTTGGTTATACAATGTAAAAAACATAAGTTTCTCTTTATGGTTAATCAATAATGGGAACCATATAGGGAAACACTTATATATAATGAGAGGATTATTAATATAAAACCATACTAGATGTATTGGGATTCAACAAATTATTATTTTATTTGGGTTACAAGTCTCATATCAAGATTTGGGAACTATTCACCAGCATATCCAAAATCTATAAGAGAGTCCCAAATTAAGTTATAATTCCCCCAAAAGGGTGTGATGGGCCTAAACTCCCATGAAATCGACCAATGTGAGTTCTTATGTGTTGTTGGATTTTAAACCCAAAACGATCATATACATTTGGAAATTTGGCTCGTAACTTATCACGGATGTGGGAGTTGTTTGATGTTTTTTAGAGGGAAAAAATGGTGATAAAGATGTGAATTATTGAGAAACTATAATCAATCCTTTAAATCATTCATGTGTCCCAAATTTTTATAAAAAATGGGAAACTCTATAGGAATATTGAAACATTAAAAGATAAAAGGTTTATGAATGTTGGAAAATTTTTATCCACCCTTGACAGAAACATTTTTTCCACATTCTTTTGTTCCCACAGTGTTATGATTCTATATTATTCTTGTCATGAAACCATATGATTATGCATGTTATTTTCCTCTTATGATATCATGTTATACCTTTTGACAAATATAATATGCTTCATTATCATGTTTATTCCATTAAATGGATTTATAACTCACCTTTTTTATGTACTCCCCATGATATCCTATATTAATTTAGTAGATCAAAGGGATTTAAGATATCATTATAGAAATTAAAATAAATTAGTTTTATTTTAGTTTTATATTTATGTTTTATATACCTTGTAATAAAAATAAACAAGGATTATAGATATTTAAGTTGTGTTTATGGACATTTATTGTAAAAATCAATTAACAACATGTGTGAAAGGCCCGATTTTTTATATGCATCATATATTTTTTTGAATAGAAATGAAATCTAGTTTTAGTACACTAAAAATTACATTATATTGTTTTATAATATTAGAATTAATTTTAAAGTGTGACTTATTGTTAAAATTATTGTTAAACATGATATTATGTTCACACTCCTAGGAAGGCTTATGTTTTAGTTTAAAATTTCAATACATGTTCAATTAATTTTTATTGATTTGAATTATAAGCACTTTAGGAGAAAAAGATCCCATTTAAAGTCACCATAATAATTTGAGAGATATTTTATTGCATTAATTATTAGTTAATTATAATTTTTGTCCTCTATTGTGATAAAGGGATGTTTAAACTATTTTGAATTTTACATCAATTGAATAATTTCATAAGTGTGTTAAAAACACATTGTTTTTCAAAGACTATGTGGGGATGTTTTTAGATAATTTTTTAATCAAATATCATTAATATAATCTTATGTATATTTATTTTTAAACTTTAGTTATTTTATTATTTAATGTATTTTTTTTACTCTCATATGAAGAAAATTTTTTAGCCAAAGATCGTTCTCAATAAGAAAACAATGGAAGTGTCGTGTGTTGAATACAAATGACTAAACATCTTCATCATATTTTTTATTAATGTTATTGTTTTTTTCTCATTTTCTCAAAAACATAATTGATTTATATTTTAATGCATTAAATGGATGATAGTGTATTTAAAAATTATAGTGACATGATAGAATTATTTATGATATTTTTATTATTTTCTGCTATTAATCATGCATCTATGACTATTGCAAATAGACCCATTTTATACTAATTATTATTCTATTTTAAAAACTTTTTATAAACATATAAGGTTTTTGAATGTTATTTTATATTTTTTTAAATTTTAAAAATATTATTTATTTTGTAATAGGATAGAAATATTTTATAATCTGTTGAATTGTCTGTTTATTTTGTTTTATTGAAAAAATATATAATTTTTAACTTCAAAGTAACCCTCTCACATCATTTTATAACTCCTATATTGAAAAATATGGTTGATATTAAAGGTATTAAATGGTTTTCTTCTTTTTTAAGTTCAATATTAAGGAATATTTTGGGTTTTATGTATAGACGAGGGTATTTTAAAGTACTAAAATTTATTTCACGTGGAATACATAAAAATACTAATTAATGTTTTTTTCGAAATTGAATATTTTTAAATTTCTATTTCCATTTCAGTAGTTAAAAATTTTCCACGAATTTAAGGACTATTTTGATATATTGAGTATTTAATCATTTCCAGTCAAATATGGATTGAATATTAGAATATATTTTCATTAATATCTTAAAAATATTTTCATTTAGTTAAATTTTGGAAGTGTGATTTATTTTTTTTATTGATTTTTAAATTCTTATTTGGATTTAAACTGATAAAACATTCATTCAAGTGGTTAGAGAATTAACTCCTAATCCAATGTTGGGATTTTTTTTATTCATAATAAAACTATTAGATTGGTTAACTATGTTTCCTTGTAAATTTTTAAACTCACTCATTCATTTATTTGTGTAAATTTATTTGATTTCTAATATATCTGAGTCTATTCACCATGGAAAAAATAGAAATTTGAAGAAAAAATGAATGATAAGTGTATTTTATCTAATTACATTATTTTTTTTAAATTCAATCAATTTTTTAAACAAATGTAACGAAAATTTGGCTGAACAGTTTTCTTTTGAGATGATATATAATTCATTTTACATGAAAGCTTCTAAGGGGAAAAAATTTTAAAAAAAAAATCTTGTTGTAATGAAAAAGCATTCATTCTGAAGATGAATTGAATTCTAGTGAATTTGATTAAATGAATTATTGAGAAAAATTAATGGGTTATGTGTGGTGGAATTATGGTAGACACTCCACCATCTATTACCACTTTCTTATAAAGAACCCACTGACACCATATTCATTTTACCAATTTAGTTGTATCCACCATGTTCCAAAATTTGTTAGTGTAAATAGATTCAATCTAAAATTTCATAATAAGTAACTATTTCTTAAAATCTCAACTCTTGATATATTCTTGGTAGGAATTTATTTCATCATCATTTAATATTAAATCATCATCATTTTTCATAAAAATATATATCTCCAAGCCTCTTAACATATTCCACCAGTGCTTCATGGTTATTATGTAACCAGAATTAGTTTATATTCTTCATTCTTTGCTAGAATTTACTCACTTTCCATCATAGAAAAAAATCATATTATTTATTCTTGAACTTATTTAAGTTCAAATTTCCTCCCACCAAAACCAAGATAAATTTGATCTTTCTCATGGAAAAAATCACGGTGAATGGTAAATACATTGTATTTAGTAGGATTGTAAAATTAATATCCCATATTATCTTTAAAATAACTTATAAAAATACATTCTACTTATTTAATGACAAGTTTATCATAATGGAAACCTCTAACATATGCTTCACAACCAGAAATACTCATAAAATTATTATTTTTTGAAATTTCTTAATAAATATCTCATATGGAATCTTTATATTTTCATTAATTGGATTGGGGTTTGAATTAAATATGTTCTATATATAGTATATACTCAATATGATAAAGGATTTTCACACTAACTAATCAATAATCAAATAATATCCAAAGGGTTTGATTACTTCCCCTAGACACACTCCGTCACGACCCATCCTTGGTGCCCATGTTGTGACTACACCAAGCCCGCCTTCCATAGGCCAGGGGCTGGTGACTAGAACCAAGGCGTAAATCCCAGTAAAAGGGAAGGCATTGCCTTTGTAAAGTAAACCAAAAACACCACAGAGAAAGCAATCAGAAGTAAACACTAAGTAAAAACTGGTACAACAGTAAGTGCGGAAAAGTAAGTGGGCCAGTATACAAACCCAAACTGAAAGTAAAGAACAACTGGAAAGGGAAAACATCAACTGAAAAGTAAAGCTGCAACGTCGATCCATCCACTGGAAGTCCCACCTGAAGGGTGGGTACAGATGGCCTCCACAGCTCCTAGGGTCCAGTCGTCCGCTCCGAGTACGTCCCGCCCAGTGGTCCACCTCCAAGTACCGCCCTGCTCCGCAAGCCTCAACCATGATCAGCGCTGTCCGTCGTCTGCAACCAACACAACGTAGTGCGGGCATAACCCGTGTAGGGGTGAGTATAAGCTACTCAGTAGGGACCCCAAGACCCCCGAAGGTCTCCCAGAATCCACAAAGGATAAACCACAGAAGAAAGATACAATCACGAAATAACATCCGACACTGCTTAGGTATATGCCCATACATATACCTAAGTCATGAATTCTAGTACGCTCCAAAATCTGAGCTCAAATACAACCCAGTCCACACAGGAAAGCAAAACGTAAATCCACATAGGATAGCACAACACAATCCACATAGGAAAGTAGAACGTAAATCCACACAGGATGGCACAACACAATCCACATTGGAAAGCAAAACAGGATTCATCTGACACAGGTATACTTCTTCGTAAGACAATAGAGATGATCAGATGTATCCACTTATTCATCTAAGCCGTCGAACCCACAAGGATCGATCATGAAGTTGAAACCACATCTATTGGAAAACTCCTTCTATAACAAGTACAGAGGGTATGCCGCTACAACCAAGCGCTTCTCTCTAACCTTGGACTGTTGGAGTACTCCGTCTAACGAGTACTGTGGGCATGCTACTACAACCAAGTGCTTCCCACCATGGGTCTGCCGCTACAACCAAGCGCTCCCCCTCAAAGTCTCTAGAGGTACTCCTTCTATTGAGTACCACGGGTCTACCGCTACAACCAAGCGCTCCTCTGCCGTGGGTCTGCTGCTACAACCAAGCGCTCCCTCGTACTGCTACAACCAAGATCTCATCCGTCGTGGGTCTGCTGCTACAACCAAGCGCTCCCCCTCATATCCTCCAGAGGTACTCCTTCTGTTGAGTACCGCGGGTCTACCGCTACAACCAAGCGCTCCTCCGTCGTGGGTCGGCCGCTACAACCAAGCGCTCCCCCTCATAGCCTCCAGAGGTACTCCCTCTGTTGAGTACCATGGGTCTGCCACTACAACCAAGCGTTCCTCCACCGTGGGTCTGTTGCTACAACCAAGTGCTTCCCACTGGGTTATCCGTTAACACACTGAGTCGTTCGATCAGCAGTCGTCAAGTCTCAACCGGCTCTAGGGTTTCCGCAAACAGCATGCTCATTCCGGGAGGGTCCACTCCACGAGCCAAGAGGTCGATGCATCAACTGACATGTAGTCCGGAGTTTATATATCCCAAATAGTACCGTAGTGATCACTACCGAACCCATGGAGGATTCCTGTATTGTCTTAATTGTCGTCACAGACGCAGCCAGCTCCAGGGTTCCCGCACACAGCAAGCTCGCTTGGGAGGGTCTGCTCAACGAGCTGAGAGGCTGATACATCAACTGACACATGGTCCAGATTTGATGTATCCAAAACTTCCGTATCGTCAACAGGAACTCAACATCGCAGACGGCGCGTCAATCGGACGCCCGACCTGAGAGTTATTGGCTTTTTCGCTCCAGGGGGCCCGGTTGGTTTTTAAGGAAAAACCAACCTGACCGTACTCCACCTGCTTCCAAACCTCGGGCGGAGTGAGCCAAAATATTCTTATCACTTATAGTAATCCATCAAAGTCGACGGTACGTCATTCGGACGTCTGTAGCTCAAGATATGAGCGTTTCCGCTCCGAGGACCCGGTTGGTTTCATGTACGAACCAACCCGGCCAAACCCAAAGTACTCCGAAACCTTGATTGAAATATACCAAAACGACCATCTCGATCCAAGGATCGCTTTTCCGCTGACGGCACGTCGATCGGAGGCATGTAGCTCAATATATAGGCAAAAGACCAAGAAGGTCCGGAAACGGGGGGTCTGGGCCCGGCCCAACCCCCCTCGGTCGACCCGACCCGGGTCCGGGTCCGACCCGGCCGGTGCGGTCTGGCCCGGCGGTCCGGTCAGGCGGCTCGGCCGGCGCGCTGGCGCTGGCCAGGCGCCGCCCAAGGCAGCTGCGGCCCCCCGCGCGGGGGCCGCTCCGTGACACCCGGACGTGGCTTAAGCCGCGTCCCTCCTTCGTGGTCCCGCACGGCCGCGGGACCGGCCAGTGCCACCGCGGCTTCAGCTGTGGCAGGTCTTCCGGACGGCGCACCGGCGGGGTAGTTCCGCGGACCACCGGACGTGCTCCGGTGGTTCGATTTGCACGCGTTTTTCGCCAGTGCTCGTCCCGGGACTCGTTCTTCACTGCAAAGCCTTCAAAATTAACTTGTGGCCCCGTTTGTCATCGCCCGCCAATCGGCGCATAACAACAAGAAGGGCGGTGGGTTCGGACTTGTTCGTTTGCCCGCACCCACCGCGTTAGCGGTTATTAAAGTCTCACAACAATCATATTTAACAACTGGGGATATATATCATGAAGATTTAAAAAGAAACAAGCCCTACCTCATCGTAGTCGTCAAACATGCGTTCTTTGCGGGATTGACCGTCGCGGAAGAAGAGGATCATCGCGTCGCGGGAGGGGCGTCGCGTCCTCATGGTACACGACGTCGCGTCGACGATCTCCGAAGGTTAAAGAAAACACACCGATTTAATTTCACAAATTAAATCCATGTTGAGGATAAAATACACAAAGGAATTTAAAAGATTTGAAATCTTCTACCTCAAGCAGTTGATCGAAGATTTGTCGCGGGGAAAGAATCGTCGCGGAAGAAGCGTCACAGAAGGAGAATTATCAGCGTTCTTCATCGCCTTTCGTCGAAGGTCGGCATTCTTCACGTTCTTCGCGTTCTTCGCGTTCTTCACGAAGAAAGATGAAGATCTTCTAGCTTCAGAGATTTCTCCAAATCCTCTAAATAAGACACCCCTCAAAATACAAGTGTTGGTCTTATTTTTAATCTCATGCCAACAATTGATTTCAAAGATAAGTAACGAACAAATTAATTAATAAAATTAATTGCAACGAATTAACTGCCTAATTAATAGGGGCGTTAAGAATTTAGAAAATGCGTCAGTTGACTTTCATTAAAGAGGAGTTTTCGCGGGTGCGTTACTTAGAGGAAAAGAAATGGTGGGGCTCGTGCGGGCCCCACCTCACAAATATCCTACCAAGAGGGTAGGATATTTTGGGTTTCACCCTATCTGCTTCAACTCAGCTTAAGAAGTTTTAAGTTGCTTTAAGTGGCTTTAAGTGAAATAAAATAAAGTTGTTGCACCACTTTATTTTATTTTCTTCACTTAACCCCAAAAATTAAAAACCACACCTGAGCAAACACAACTCCAGAAGATGTGTTTCTAAGAAAATACCGGCGCTGCGATTCCATCGGTGCCCTCGGAATTCGATTCCGAGCACCCGTTCAAAAGTTAGAAAAACACGCTCGTTCGTTCACTGAACGTACCCGAGCCAAACTTCCTACAAAGATTTTGGGCACACCGGGCCTCGGAATCAGGTGCCGTTAGAAACTGCGTTCTTGTAAAATTCCAAAGAAAATTAAAAAAAATTACTTGAATTTTACGGGTCTTTACATCAATCCCACCTCAGGGCTTTACGTCCCCGTAAAGATACATCATAAACTAGGGAAAAAAAAGGTGGGTACTGAGCACGCATCTGAGCCTCCCGCTCCCAAGTGATCTCCTAGAGGTTCTCGTGCTGCCATCTGATGCGCACTAGAGGAATCGACCATCCATGTAGGACCTGCTCCTGTTGATCCTCAATCTCCACCGAGACCTCCGCAAAAGTCGCCCCATCATCAACGTCCAGCTCCCCAAGGTCAATGATATGCGTCGGGTCGTGCTAGTATCTCCCCAGTTGAGATTCATGGAAGTCGTCGTGCACCTGGTGCAACTGAGGTGGGTGGGTCAAGCGGTAAACCACCTCGCCTACCCTGCTGAGGACCTAGAAAGGTCCGTTGAATCTCGGAGATAACTGGTCGCCTCAGCCACATCTCTGTAACTCACGTCGAGGTGAGACCCGTAGGGAAACGTGGTCACTAACCTTGAACTCTAGTGGTCTTCGCCTCCTGTCAGAACAAGACTTTTGCCAGCTCTGAGCCGTCCTCATCCACTCTTGGATGACTTGGACCTTTTTGGTCCTACAAGAGCTGCTGAGATTTCTTCTTTGCCGAGAAGAGAAATTTGGTCTCATCCCATGGATGAACCACATTCTTTGCCTAATACAGTCAATCCCGTCATGGATGATACTAACCCATACCAAGGATGACGTCGTAAGTCCTCGACGCTACTACCAAGAGATCCAACCTTTACTCTCGCCTCCAAGGGTTGAGTCACACTGTCGGCATCAGTGTGTGGTCACTGGGTCTCCTCCAGTAGGTATCTCTAAGTGAGGGTCAAGTCAACGGTTTTTTTAAACCGGAACCTCTTAGTAACAACATAAAGAGAGGACAGGAAGGTAAACGCCAAAAGAAAGGTGTCTTTTTTTTACTGCAGCTCAAAGTACAAAGACACAAAGCAACAACAAACAAACATCAATAGAATTGGAAGAAACATGAACAAAAGTCTCCAGGTCTAGAGCTAGTCCTGCTCCTGTCCATCTGCTCCCAGAGCTCCATGATCGTAGGCCTCAGCTGCCTGCAGCTGAGCTCTCCCACGTCCACCTGTTCCCTGCGGTCTGGGTGGACCTCCTAGTGGTAGTGGTGGCAACACCTCGAAGCACCGTCCACCTCCTGCTGCAGGGCCAGCTCCCCTGCCACGGTCTCCTGCTCCATGCGGTCCGCCTCGATCAAACCTCTGCCTCTGCCTGGGAGGTCCTTCATTCATCTGCTGGTCATCTGTATGGTGGGTCGAATAGTCACGAGCCATGTGACCAACCCTGCCGCAGGAGTAACACTGCCCACGCATGGTAATTAGTTCTCCACCCCGGGTGCCTCACACAAATGATCATGTGTCATGCGTTCGACCACCTATAGGTCTAGTCCTCTTGGACCTCTGCGTCATCTGTCTACTACCTGCTGCAGAAGACTCTGCCGCATGCTGGCTAGTGGTGGGTCATGCTTCTAGAGACTGCTCAGCAAAGAAACTCTCCACTAAGAGGGCTCTCTCTAACACCCCTGTCTGTGTCGGAATGATGTGAGAAACAACTAAAGCTATGATCTCTCGCCTGAGCCCCTGATCAAAGGTTCGGGCCCTGAAGAACGGGTCCCATACCATGTCTGTCGAGTAGCGCGAGAGATCGGTAAACCTCGCCGCATACTGGGCTACCGTCAAGATGCCCTGACGCAGCTGAAGAAGCTCCTGGATGCGCACCGCACGGAGGGTGGCTGGGACGAACTCCTAGCGGAAGAGGCTCTCAAAGTCCGTCCAGAGGAGAGATGCCTCATCGTGCACCTGTAGTATCAAAATCCACCATCGGCCCACTGCTGCGTGCAGTAGGCTCGCTGCGAGGATCACCATGAGGTCTGTTGGTGTCCTCACTAACCTGAAAACTCTTACCACTGCCTCCAGCAAGTCCTCGGCTGCCTTGGGGTCCATCTCCCCGCGGAACCTGGGCGGTCACTGGCGCTGAAACTCGTGCAGTGCACTAAGGCGACGTGCATCGTCAGTGGTTGGGGCTTGAAGCATCGTTGGCTCAGTGGGTAAAGGTACCACCGGTGCCTCAACTGTCAAAGGGCCCTGCACCGAGGCCTCGCCGCTCGGTGGGCTGTCGTCACGCTCAACTCTCGGAACCCTAGCTGGCTGCCGTTGTGGGGCCATCCTGAAAAGGAAACAGGTGTTCCACGGTTAGAACAGTATACCTGGTGAGCTGACACAATGTAATCACAAAGAAAACTTGAAACACAAATTCAATCAATGTTTTCGTGAATTAAGTCGGAAATCAGAAGTCAGGGCCCTGGTGTACGGATACGACAACCGCCACACCAACATCGGACTCCCTGGACTGATAACCATACCCAATACGCTAAACACTATTTCTCCACATAGAAAAAGATCAGATTCTTGAGTTCTACGGTAGAACTGAACTCCTCTGATACCAATTGTCACGACCCGTCCTCGGGGCCCGTGCCGTGACTACCCCAAGCCCGCCTTCCATAGGCCAGGGGCTGGCGACTAGCACCAAGGCATAAATCCCGGTAAAAGGGAATCCATTCCCTTTTTAAAGTAAACCACAAACACCACAGAGCAAGAAAACATAAGTAAACACTAAGTAAAAACTGATACAACAGTAAGTGCGGAAAAGTAAGTGGGCCAGTATACAAACCCAAACTGAAAGTAAAGTACAACTGGAAAGGGAAAACATCAACTGAAAAGTAAAGACGCAATGTCGAGTCGTCCACTGGAAGTCCCACCTGAAGGGTGGGTACAGATGGCCTCCACAGCTCCTAGGGTCTAGCCGTCCGCTCCGAGTACGCCCCGCCCAGTGGTCCACCTCCAGGTACCTCCCTGCTTCACAAACCTCAACCACAATCAGTGTTGTCCGTCGTCTGCAACCAACACAACGTAGTGCGGGCATATCCCTTGTAGGGGTGAGTATAAGCTACTCAGTAGGGACCCCAAGACCCCTGAAGGTCTCCCAGAATCCACAAAGAATAAACCACAGAAGAAAGATACAATCACAAAATAACATCTGACACTGCTTAGGTATATGCTCATACATATACCTAAGTCATGAATTCCAGTACGCTCCAACATCTGAGCTCAAGTACAACCCAGTCCACAGAGGAAAGAAAAACGTAAATCCACACAGGATAGCACAACACAATCCACATAGGAAAGTAGAACGTAAATCCACACAGTAAGGCACAACAAAATCCACATAGGAAAGCAAAACAGGATTCAGCTCACACAGGTTTACTTCTTCGTAAGACGATAGAGATGATCAGATGTAGCCACTGATTCATCTAAGTCGTCGGAACCACAAGGATCAATCATGAAGTTGAAACCACATATATTGGGAAACTACTTCTATAACAAGTACAGAGGGTATGCCGCTACAACCAAGTGCTTCTCTCTAACCTTGGACTGTTGTAGTACTCCGCCTAACGAGTACTGTGGGAATGCTGCTACAACCAAGCGCTTCCCACCATGGGTCTGCCGCTACATCCAAGCGCTCCCCCTCAAAGTCTCTAGAGGTACTCATTCTGTTGAGTACCATGGGTCTGCTGCTACAACCAAGCGCTCCTCTGCCGTGGGTCTGCTACTACAACCAAGCGCTCCCTCGTGCTGCTACAACCAAGTGCTCCTCCATCGTGGGTCTGCCGCTACAACCAAGTGCTCCCCCTCATAGCCTCCAGAGGTACTCCTTCTGTTGAGTACCACGAGTCTGCCGCTACAACCAAGCGCTCCTCCGTCGTGGGTCTGCCGCTACAACCAAGCGCTCCCCCTCATAGCCTCCAGAGGTACTCCTTCTGTTCAGTACCGTGGGTCTGCCGCTACAACCAAGAGCTCCTCCTCCATGGGTCTGCTGCTACAACCAAGCGCTTCCCATTGGGCTATCCGTTAACACACTGAGTCGTTCGATCAGCAGTCGTCAAGTCTCAACCGGCTCTAGAGTTTATGCACACAGCATGCTCGTTCCGGGACGGTCCACTCCATGAGCCAAGAGATCGATGCATCAACTGACATGTAGTCCGGAGTTGATGTATCTCAAAGAGTATCGTAGTGGTCACTACCGAACCCACGGAGGATTCCCATATTGTCTTCATTGTCATCGCAGACGCAGCCAGCTCTAGGGTTCCCGCACACAACAAGCTCGCTCGAGAGGGTCCGCTCCACGAGCTGAGAGGCTAATACATCAACTGACACATAGTCCAGAGTTGATGTATCCAAATGTTCCGTATCGTCAATAGGAACTCAACGTCGCAGACGGCGCGTCAATCGGACGCCCGGTCTAAGAGTTATTGGCATTTTCGCTCCAGGGGCCCAGTTGGTTTTTATGGAAAAACCAACACGACCATACTCCACCTGCATCCAAACCTCAGTCGGAGTGAGCCAAAAGATCCGTCTCACTTAGAGGAATCCATCAAAGTCGACGGTACGTCATTCGGACGTCTGTAGCTCAAGATATGAGCGTTTCCGCTCTGAGGGGTCGGTTGGTTTCGTGTACGAACCAACCCGACCAAACCCAAAGTCCTCCGAAAACTTGAGTGCGATATACTGAAACGACCGTCTCGATCCAAGGATCGCATCGCTATTGACGGCACGTCGATCGGAGGCTCGTAGCTCAAGATACGGGCAAAAGACCGAGAAGGTCCGGAAACGGGGGGTCGGGGCCCGGACCGACCCGGCCCAACCCCCCTCGATCGGCCCGAACCGGGTCGACCTGGCCCGGGTCCGGGTCCGACCTGGCCAGCGCGGCCCAGCCCCGCGGTCTGGCCAGGTGGCTCGGCCGGCGCGCTGGCGCTGGCCAGGCGCCGCGCAAGGCAGCCGCGGCCCCCCGCGCGGGGGCCGCTCCGTGACACCCGGACGCGGCTTAAGCCGCGTCCCTCCTCCACGGTCCCGCGCGGCCGCAGGACCGGCTAGCGCCGTCGCGGCTTTAGTCGCGGAAGGTCTTCTCAGCAGTGCGTCGGGCGCCGCCGCATCCTGGCGGCTGGCCGCTGCTAGACGCCACCTCCGGCCCCGCCGTGCCGGCGTGGCTCGCCGGCGGGGGGTTCCGCGGACCACCAGACGCGCTCCGGTGGTTCGATTTGCATGCGTTCTTCACCAGTTCTCATCCCGGGACTCGTTCTTCACTACAAAGCCTTCAAAATTAACTTGCGGCCCCATTTGTCGTCGCCCGCCAATCCGCGCATAATAACAAGAAGGGCGGTGGGTTCAGACTTGTTTGTTGGTCTGCACCCACCGCATTAGCGGTTCTTAAAGTCTCACAACAATCATATTTAACAATCGGGGATATAAATCATGAAGATTTAAAAATAAACAACCCCAACCTCATCTTATTCATCGAACGTGCGTTCTTCGCGGGATTGACCGTCGCGGAAGAGGAGGATCGTCGCGTCGCGCGAGGGGCGTCGCGTCGTCGCGGTATATGACGTCGCGTCGACGATATCCGAGGGTTAAAGAAAACTCATAGATTTAATTTCACGAATTAAATCCATGTTGAGGATAAAATCCACAAAGGAATTTAAAAGATTTGAAATCTCCTACCTCAAGCAGTTGATCGAAGATTTGTCGCGGGGAAAGAATCGTCGTGGAAGAAGCGTCACGGAAGGAGAATTGTCGGCGTTCTTCGTCTCCTTTTGTCGAAGGTCGGCGTTCTTCACGTTCTTCGCATTCTTCGTGTTCTCCGCATTCTTCACGTTCTCCACATTCTTCTCGTTCTCCGCGTTCTTCGCGTTCTTCGCGTTCTTCGCGAAGAAAGATGAAGATCTTCTAGCTTCAGAGATTTCTCCAAATCCTCTAAACAAGACACCCCTCAAAAGAAAAGTGTTGGTCTTATTTTCAATCTCATGCCAACAATTGATTTCAAAGATAAGTAACGAACAAATTAATTCATAGAATTAATTGCAACGAATTAACCGCCCAATTAATAGGGGCGTTAAGAATTTAGAAAATGCGTTAGTTGACTTTCATTAAAGAGAAGTTTTCGCGGGTGCGTTACTTAGAGGAAAAGAAACGGTGGGGATCGTGCGGGACCCACCTCACAAATATCCTACCAAGAGGGTATGATATTTTGGGTTCCACCCTATCCGCTTCAACTCAGCTTAAGAAGCTTTAAGTGGCTTTAAGTGGCTTTAAGTGAAATAAAATAAAGTTGTTGCACCACTTTATTTTATTTTCTTCACTTAACCCCAAAAATTAAAAACCACACCCGAGGAAACGCAAATCTAGAAGATGCGTTTCTAAGAAAATACCAGCGCTGCGATTCCATCGGTGCCCTCGGAATTCAATTCCGAGCACCGGTTCAAAAGTTAGAAAAACATGCTCGTTCTTTCACTGAACGTACCCGAGCCAAACTTCAGAAAAAGATTCTGGGCACACCGGGCCTCGGAATCAGGTGCCGTCAGAAACTGCGTTCTTGTAAAATTCCAAAGAAAATTAAGAAAAAAAAATTCCTTGAATTTTACGGGTCTTTACATCAATCCCACCTCAGGGATTTACGTCCTTGTAAAGATACATCATAAACTAAGGAAACAAAAGTGGGTACTGAGTACGCATCTGAGCCTCCTGCTCCTAAGTGATCTCCTAGAGGTTCCCGTGCTGCCATCTGATGCGCACTAGAGGAATCGACCATCCACGTAGGACCCGCTCCTGTCGATCCTCAATCTCCACCGGGACCTCCACAAAAGTCACCCCATCATCAACGTCTAGCTCTCTAAGGTCAATGATATGTGTCGGGTCGTGCTAGTATCTCCCCAGTTGAGATTCATGGAAGTCGTCGTGCACCTGGTGCAACTGAGGTGGGTGGGTCAAGCGGTAAACCACCTCGCCTACCCTACTGAGGACCTAGAAAGGTCTGTTGAATCTCAGAGATAACTGGTCGCCTCGGCCACATCTCCATAACTCACGTCGAGGTGAGACCCGTAGGGAAATGTGGTCACTAATCTCGAACTCTAGTGTTCTTCGCCTCCTGTCAGAACAAGACTTTTGCCGGCTCCGAGCTGTCCTCATCCACTCTTGGATGACTTCGACCTTTCTGGTCCTACAAGAGCTGCTGAGATTTCTTCTTTGCCGAGAAGAGAAATCTGGTCTCATCCCCTGGATGAACCACATTATTTTCCTAATACAGTCAATCCCATGATGGATGATACTAACCCATACCAAGGATGACGTCGTAAGGCCTCGAAGCTACTACCAAGAGATCCAACTATTACTCTCGCCTCTAAGGGTTGAGTCACACTGTCGGCATCAGTGTGTGGTCACTGGGTCTCCGCCAGTAGGTATCTCAAAGTGAGGGTCAATTCAATGGTTTTTTTTTAAACCGAAACCTCTTAGTAACAACATAAAGAGAGGACAGGAAGGTAAACGCCAAAAGAAAGGTGTCTTTTTATTACTACAGTTCAAAGTACAAAGACACAAAGCAACAACAAACAAACATCAACAGAGCTGGAAGAAACATGAACAAAAGTCTCCAGGTCTAGAGCTAGTCCTGCTCCTGTCCATCTGCTCCCGGAGCTCCATGATCGTAGGCCTCAGCTGCCTGCATCTGAGATCTCCCACGTCCACCTATTCCCTGCGGTCTGGGTGGACCTCCTAGTAGTAGTGGTGGCAACACCTCGAAGCATTGTCCACCTCCATCTGCAGGGCCAGCTCCCCTGCCACGGTCTCCTGCTCCATGCGGTCCGCCTTGATCGAACCTCTGCCTCTACCTAGGAGGTCCTTCGTTCATCTGCTGGTCATCTGTATGGTGGGTCGGACAGTCACGAGCCATGTGACCAACCCCGCCGCAGGAGTAACACTGCCCGCGCATGGTAAGTCATTCTCCACCCCGGGTGCCTTGCACAAATGATCCTGTGTCATGCGGTCGACCACCTATAGGTCTAGTCCTCTTGGACCTCTGCATCATCTGTCTATTGCCTGCTGCAGAAGACTCTGCGACATGCCGGCTAGTGGTGGGTCATGCTGCTGGAGACTTCTTAGCAAGGAAAATCTCCACTAAGAGGGCTCGCTCCAACACCCCTGTCTGTGTCAGAATGCTGTGAGAAACAACTAAAGCTCTGATCTCTCGACTAAGCCCCTGCTCGAAGGTTTGGGCCCTGAAGAACGGGTCCCATACCATGTCTGTCGAGTAGCGCAAGAGATCGGTAAACCTCGCCGCGTACTGGGCTACCGTCAAGATGCCCTGACGCAGCTGAAGAAGCTCATGGATGTGCACCGCACTGAGGGTGGCTAGGATGAACTCTGAGCGGAAAAGGCTCTCAAAGTCCGTCCAGAGGAGAGATGCCTCATCGTGCACCTAGAGCATCAAACTCCACCATCGGCCCACTGCTGTGTGCAGTTGGCTCGCTGCGAGGATCACCATGAGGTCTGCTGGTGTCCTCACTAACCTGAAAACTCTTACCACTGCCTCCAGCCAGTCATCGGCTACCTGGGGGTCCGTCTCCCCGCGAAACCTGGGCGGTCGCTGGCGCTAGAACTCGTGAAGTGCACTAAGGCGATGTGCATTGTCAGCGGTTGGGACTGGAAGCATCGGTGGCTCGGTGGGTAAAGGTACCACCGGTGCCTCAGCTGTCAAAGGGCCCGGCACAGAGGCCTCGCCGCTCGGTGGGCTGTCGTCATGCTCAACTCTCGGAACCCTAGCTGGCTGCCGTCGTGGGGTCATCCTGAAAAGGAAACAGGTGTGCCACGGTCAGAACAGTATACCTGGTGAGCTGACACAAAGTAATCACAAAGAAAACTTGAAACACACATGAAATCAATGTTTTCGTGCATTAAGTCGAAAATCAGAAGTCAGGGCCCTGGTGTACGGATATGACGGCCGCCGCACCAACATCGGACTCCCTAGACTGATAACCATACCCAATACGCTAAACACTATTGCTCCACATAGAAAAAGATCAGAGTCTTGAGTTCTGCGGTAGAACTGAACTCCTCTGATACCAATTGTCACGACCCGTCCTCGGGGCCCGTGCCGTGACTACCCCAATCCCACCTTCCATAGGCCAGGGGCTAGAGACTAGCACCAAGGCGTAAATCCCGGTAAAAGGGAAGGCATTCCCTTTGTAAAGTAAACCACAAACACCACAGAGCAAGCAAGCAGAAGTAAACACTAAGTAAAAACTGATACAACAGTAAGTGCGGAAAAGTAATTGGGCCAGTATACAAACCCAAACTGAAAGTAAAGTACAACTGGAAAGGGAAAACATCAACTGAAAAGTAAAGCCGCAACGTCGAGTTGTCCACTGGAAGTCCCACCTGAAGGGTGGGTACAAATGGTCTCCACAGCTCCTAGTTTCCAGTCGTCCGCTCCGAGTACGTCCCGCCCAGTGGTCCACCTCCAGGTACCGCCCTGCTTCGCAAGCCTCAACTATAATCAACGCTGTCTGTCATCTGCAACCAACACAACGTAGTGCGGGCATAGCCCGTGTAGGGGTGAGTATAAGATACTCAGTAGGGACCCCAAGACCCCCGAAGGTCTCCCAAAATCCACAAAGGATAAACCACAGAAGAAAGATACAATCACGAAATATCATCCGACACTGCTTATGTATATACCCATACATATACCTAAGTCATGAATTCCAGTACGCTCCAACATCCGAGCTCAAGTACAACCCAGTCCACACAGGAAAGAAAAACATAAATCCACACAGGATAGCACAACACAATCCACATAGGAAAGTAGAATGTAAATCCACACAATATGGCACAACACAATCCACATAGGAAATCAAAACAAGATTCAGCTCACACAGGTTTACTTCTTCGTAAGACGATAGAGATGATGAGATGTAGCCACTGATTCATCTAAGTCGTCGGACCCACAAGGATCGATCATGAAGTTGAAACCACAGCTATTGGAAAACTCCTTCTATAACAAGTACAGAGGGTATGCCGCTACAACCAAGTGCTTCTCTCTAACCTTGGACTGCTATAGTACTCCACCTAATGAGTACTGTGGGCATGCTACTACAACCAAGTGCTTCCCACCATGGGTTTGCCGCTACATCCAAGCGCTCCCCCTCAAAGTCTCTAGAGGTACTCCTTCTGTTGAGTACCACGGGTCTGCCGCTACAACCAATCGCTCCTCTGTCGTGGGTCTGCTGCTACAATCAAGCGCTCCCTCATGCTTCTACAAACAAGTGCTCCTCCATCGTGGGTCTATCGCTACAACCAAGTGCTCCCCCTCATAGCCTCCAGAGGTACTCCTTCTATTGAGTACCGCGGGTCTGCCGCTACAACCAATCGCTCCTCCGTCGTGGGTCTGCCGCTACAACCAAGCGCTCCCCCTCATAGCCTCCAGAGGTACTCCTTCTGTTGAGTACCGCGAGTCTGCCGCTACAACCAAGCGCTCCTCCACCGTGGGTCTGCTGCTACAACCAAGCGCTTCCCACTGGGCTATCCGTTAACACACCGAGTTGTTCGATCAACAGTTGTCAAGTCTCAACCGGCTCTAGGGTTTCCGCACACAGCATGATCGTTCTGGGAGGGTCCACTCCATGAGCCAAGAGGTCGATGCATGAACTGACATGTAGTCCGGAGTTGATGTATCCCAAAGAGTACCGTAGTGGTCACTACCGAACCTACAGAGGATTCCCGTATTGTCTTCATTGTCGTTGCAGACGCAGCCAGCTCTAGGGTTCCCGCACACAGCAAGCTCGCTCGGGAGGGTCCGCTCCATGAGCCGAGAGGCTGATACATCAACTGACACATAGTCCAGAGTTGATGTATCCAAAAGTTTCGTATCGTCAACAGGAACTCAACGTCGCAGACGGCGCGTCAATCGGACGCCCGGTCTGAGAGTTATTGGCATTTTCGCTCCAAGGGCCCGGTTGGTTTTTATGGAAAAACCAACCCGACCGTACTCCACCTGCATCCAAACCTCGGGCAGAGTGAGCCAAAAGATCCGTCTCACTTAGAGGAATCCATCAAAGTCGAATGTACGTCATTCGGACGTTCGTAGCTCAAGATATGAGTGTTTCCGCTCCGAGGGCCCGGTTGGTTTCGTGTACAAACCAACCCGGCCAAACCCAAAGTACTCCGAAACCTTGAGTGTGATATACTGAAACGACCGTCTCGATCCACGGATCGCATCGCCACTAACGGAACATCGATCGGAGGCACGTAGCTCAAGATACGGGCAAGAGACCGAGAAGGTCTGAAAACGGGGGGTCTGGGCCCGGACCGACCCAGCCCAACCCCCCTCGGTCGGCCAGAACCGGGTCGACCCGACCTGGGTCCGGGTCCGACCTGGTCGGCGCGGTCCAGCCCCGCAGTCCGGCCGGGAGGCTCGGCCGGCGCGCTGGGTCTGGCCAGGCGCCGCGCAAGGCAGCCGCGGCCCCCCGCGCGGGGGCCGCTCCGTGACACCCGGACGCGGCTTAAGCCGCGTCCCTCCTCCACGGTCCCGCGCGGCCGCGGGATCGGCCAGCGCCGCTGCGGCTTCAGTCGCGGCGGGTCTTCCTGGCGGCGCGCCGGGCGCCGCCGCATCCTGGCGGCCGGCCGCTACTGGCCGCCACCTCCGGCCGCCGTGCCGGCGTGGCGCGCCGGCGGGGGGTTCCGCGGACCACCGGACGCGCTCCGGTGGTTCGATTTGCGCGCGTTCTTCGCAAGTGCTCGTCCCGGGACTCGTTCTTCACTGCAAAGCTTTCAAAATTAACTTGCAGCCCCGTTTGTCGTCGCCTTCCAATCCGCGCATAACAACAAGAAGGGCGGTGGGTTCGGACTTGTTTGTTGGTCTACACCCACCGCATTAGTGGTTCTTAAAGTCTCACAATAATCATATTTAACAACTGGGGATATAAATCACGAAGATTTAAAAAGAAACAACCCCAACCTCATCGTATTCGTTGAACCTGCATTCTTCGCGGGATTGACCGTCGCGGAAGAAGAGGATCATCGCATCGCGGGAGGGGCGTCGCGTCGTCGTGGTACACGACGTCGCGTCGACGATCTCCGTGGGTTAAAGAAAACACACAGATTTAATTTCACGAATTAAATCCATGTTGAGGATAAAATCCATAAAGGAATTTAAAATATTTGGAATCTCCTACCTCAAGCAGTTGATCGAAGATTTGTCGCGGGGAATGAATCGTCGCGGAAGAAGCGTCACGGAAGGAAAATTGTCGGCGTTCTTCATCGCCTTTCATCGAAGGTCGGCGTTCTTCATGTTCTTCGTGTTCTTCGCGTTCTCCGCATTCTTCGCGTTCTCCGCATTCTTCGCATTCTTCGCGTTCTTCGCGTTCTTTGCGTTCTTCGCGAAGAAAGATGAAGATCTTCTAGCTTCAGAGATTTCTCCAAATCCTCTAAACAAGACACCCCTCAAAAGAAAAGTGTTGGTCTTATTTTCAATCTCATGCCAACAATTGATTTCAAAGATAAGTAACGAACAAATTAATTTATAGAATTAATTGCAACGAATTAACCGCCCAATTAATAGGGGCGTTAAGAATTTAGAAAACGCGTCAGTTGACTTTCAATAAAGAGGAGTTTTCGCAGGTGCGTTACTTAGAGGAAAAGAAATAGTGGGGCTCATGCGGGCCCCACCTCACAAATATCCTACCAAGAGGGTAGAATATTTTGGGTTCCACCCTATCCGCTTCAAATCATCTTAAGAAGGTTTAAGTGGCTTTAAGTGAAATAAAATAAAGTTGTTGCACCACTTTATTTTATTTTCTTCACTTAACCCCAAAAATTAAAAACCACACCCGAGCAAACGAAACTCCGGAAGATGCGTTTCTAAGAAAATACCGGCGCTTCGATTCCATCGGTGCCCTCAGAATTCGATTCCAAGCATCGGTTCAAAAGTTAGAAAAACTCGCTCGTTCGTTCACTGAACGTACCCGAGCCAAACTTCGGAAAAAGATTCTGGGCACACCGGGTCTCGGAATTAGGTGCCGTCAGAAACTACGTTCTTGTAAAATTCCAAAGAAAATTAACAAAAAAAATTTCCTTGAATTTTACGGGTCTTTACACACTCTTCCACAATGGTGTTCAAGAAGGAGTGAGTTGTGAAATAATTATGTAATCTCTTATATTATTAATAGATTCATGGATCAAGTATACACCACCCATATCTAATTAGATAATCTTAATACATTTTCCTAATAGATTTTATAATTTATTCTGAAACTCATTTAATTTTTTAAATGTTCCAAACTAGTGTCTCATAATAGACACATAACCACACTGAATACAGTCCATATTAAGGGTTATGAAGTACCTATACAAACCAATTTCATTAGTTTCATTAGAACACACACATAAGTATTTATTAGATCTAATATTCTAATATCTATTCACCTTATCCATCACGGTTTACATTGGTTATTTTTCTTAATAAAAATGATTAATAAATATAAAAAAATAGACAGTAGAATAATTCCAATAATTCATCTATATGTAGTCTTTAAATTCATTTCAGATTTATGTGTCCAAAGTTATAGTGTAAATGGTATGTGGTGTCAGAATCAATAATGAACCTCTTTTCTTGAATGATATAGTTTAGATTATCCATTTCATAAATGTATATAACATTAACCATATTCTAAATGTCATAAAAAAGTGTCATTATTATATATATAGTAAATATAATTCTTAATAATAAATTAAAATTTAATCTTTTTCAAACCAGAAATAGGAATAAAATTTCTATTTTTGGATGGAATATAAAAACAGATTTCCATATTTATAATTAATCCACTAGGTAGAATTAGTTTACATGTCTCATCTTTGAGTGCAGCAACTCATTCACTATTTCCAACATATAGGCCTATGTTACCTGTCTTCAATTCTCTATTATTTCCAATCTAAGTTTTATAAGATCAAATTTTTTATGTTCTCTCAGTATCCAACTATTTTGAGTAAAAAATTGATTTATTTGTTTCTATGACATTCACATCCATATTCTTAGAATTCTTCTCTTTGAGAACACCACTAAATACTAAAACTAATATCGAATAAAATAATTGACAACACATATTGGAGATCTCAGAATGATAATCAGGATGTACTCCATAATCTATAACAAATACACATCTATGAGTGAGAATCATGTTTTATATCTTTTCATCAAGGAATTTTAAGGATTGTGCAACTAGAAAATTTGTTTCCTTACACACCATAACCTTTAGCAGGTTATGATCCATATTTCATTTTGACTTATCCCAACAAAAATAATGTTGTAATCCTTGAATATATCTGGTATTTAATCATGTCAATCATATTATATATGACTCTAGTAAAATTGAATGGAAAACTGTTTATCCTAATATATCATATGGAATCAATAACATCATTTCATATGGTATCTTAATGTTTAGATTTTTATTGATGAATGAAATCGAAATCTCACATCAAATATAGGAACCTAACATTTAGGTTCAATTATAACATGACCTCATTACACAAGATAATTAATAGAAAATGAAGGATTGTTGTCACCAATACAGAATGATTAAGGTATTGAAATGCGTTTTAAATCTAAGGAATCCCACAATTAGTATTTAAGGGGTTTTTTGGTCTCACTAATTTAATTTACAATACATGAATATTAAATCCATAACTCTTTCATGTCATGAAATATTTATTATAATGTGTTTTATTCTTATATGTATGCATCATTCTAACAATTTTGTTTTTAAATCATTATTCCATCCAACAAATTAATTTTTTTCATACCATATTAATTTTTAACTCATTACAAAACAAGAATTTTATGCTAATCATGTAAAATAAAAACCAAATATATTTAAACATATCCAAATATTGATGGAAATATTCCCCCAAATACTATATGAATATGATTTTTAGAATCTATCATATGAGACAATATAATGGACATAATATTTCACAATACCCATAAAATAATTGTAGGTTTTATAACATTTGGGTATATCATTACTTATGATATGTGGATATCATAAAATCACTACTTTTCTAGTCAATTTTTATAACCTTGGAAATTTATATGGATTTTTGAATAATATTTTACAATTTATAACACTATAAAGTTAGTAATTCAGTTAAACATTTAATGGTTAAAATTTAATTTTATTTCATGTTAGATATAATTAATATTATGTTTCATAAAATGAAATGATAGAGATAATAGTAATATCAAAGGGTTATAAAGGGTTTCTAACCACATGAATAACTCATACATTTTTTAATGCACGGGTAACTTCATGTATACATGATGAGAATCCTTCAGTACTACAAAAGGAGGTCATGAAATTGAGATGTGGTATCTTTCATGTGATCCTTATTCAAGATTCCTTCTTACAATTATCCTTGTAACCCTCTTCTTCCTTCAACCATTTCCCTATAAGTTTTCAGAATATCATGATTGTGAGGAATATCCTTCCCAATCATTAGGTTATCCTAATTTGACTATGGATACAACACCTAGGTGGGATTCCCTAGGTTTCATCTTAGTGATATTCATCCTATATTGATTTAGGATAATAATTACCATTATCAATGTATGGTACATAGTTTTTTATTTAAAAATATATATGGGTTTGGTTTCATGAATGGAGATATTGGGATTTAATATTTCTTATGTATTAAATTATGTAGAAAAAAGTGTTGTTTTATCCTTATAAACCATTCTGTTTTATCTAATATTTACCATGTATCTTGATTATTGAAATGTAGTTGAAAATAAATAATAATTTTATGTTATATTTTTATAATATTGTATATCATAAAAAAACATGGAAAATGAATCATTGGTTCATTTATGATATTTGATATTATTTATTATATTATATTTTTTGTTTTATAGTGTTCCTTATGATATGAGATATCATAATATGTGATAGGATCACCCTGTATGATATTAGATATTGTTTAATTTAGTGATTTTTTTATCATTGGATTTTATTATATCATAACTTAAAACATAGTTTATCATATTATAAAATAAAAAAGAGAAGAACTATTTTATTTACATAAAATAGTGTATTTTTCCATAATAATAATTTTAGTGCTTATCATAAAATTTGAATATTCAAAGACTTAACGTTAAATAGGATAATGGAAAAATATGATATGGATTCTGGTTTATTTTTCAATAATGGCTTGAATTAGGGGGTATGTTTAAACTATTTTTGAAACCTGAAAAATAGTTTCTCTCACATCCATAGAATATTGGATTAAAAAAATAATAAAGGGAATATTATCATGAAGAAACCCATATGTACCTGAAGATCACCAATCATTAGGAATGAAATATTTTTATGACTCTATGAATTCTTTATGGCCTCCCACCCCCAATGGTTGTGTAAAATATTCATGGTTATGCCTAATTTTTTATTATATGGTGATGATTATTTATATATACTTATCAATATAATAACATGGGAGTCTATCAATATCTTTGTGATAGATATCGTTTGTGATCGTCCATGCCAGTTGCTCTGCAGAGATAAGAAATATTCTTGATAACATGACTAATATGACATCATGTTTCTAGAAGATGGTTTCAATATTTCTTTTATAAATAACCCACAAAAAATATTAAATGAGGGACTGAAAAACATGAGAAATTTTGGAGTGAATTGGACACTCTAAAATGGATATTTCTTTCTACATCGAGATAGAATTTAAACAATGAAAATTGAATCACTTGTGAATCATTCACTTCCTAAAACACATTGATAAAATATCAATTAAATTATGGATTTTAAGCTAGATTTATAGGTAAAAATCATTATTAAACAATTTTGTGATAATGGTACTTCTTCATAACAACCTCATGGGTACATCTCTAAAATTCCTTCATGAAAGGATCCTTTGAAACAACCTCGTAGAGGTCCACATGCATGAATCACTTCATAAAAAAATCCCTTAAACTATTAATTTCATGAAAAATATACAGCCACATAGAATTATATTCATATGAAAAAATTTAGGTTATAAAGTACATATTGAACTCTTCTCAATGGACCATATCCATGACAAATTTGAACTTTGGTGGATTACATTATGAATTAATATTACTACAAGTTTCCATGAAACTTTCATCTCTATTCATTTTCCCAGGTCATCCACCTCAGATTAATTAACCCAAATAACTTATTTATATCCCTTTAGCCAATGTAAAAGATATGAAAATACCATCTAGTATGGCCTCCTCCACAAACTCTTGAGGTATCTAATTGGGTTATTCACATTAGAGTGCTTCCCATAAATTGTGTATTCCTTTGATAAAATATCATTCACTATTTTCCTCCCTTTTTGATAGAGACATAATGGTGATTAAAATAATGTATTACCTTGATAATGAGGGTCCTTATCATAAGAATATTAGTGAAACCTCCCATGGATCATGATTCTTATCCCATATTCCCCCTATCAAGCATCATGTTGGCCCCAACATTTGATTGACCTCTTTTTTCCACTCAATGAGATAGATATCCATTTGGGCCTCCTATTTAGTGTAAGGCCCCATAAAATCCTCACTAGTGACCTCATCTATGGTCTATCCAATTTTCTATATCCATACCAGGGCTACTCATGCATACGCCCCAACTCTCTATATCAACCAAATTATATATATATTTTTCATATTTTCAGTATACCATTTTTAATGGTAGAATAAGAATTTCTATAGATATATAAATAAATAAAAATGGATTTAACTCTAATGGAAAATGATATAAAATTAAAAAAAATGATAATGAATTAGAACAATTCACCCTTAAAAGACTCCATTTATGAAAATAGTTACCCCACTCTAGCTCCTCTTGAATGATACCGTCAAAAAATGAGTCCATCTTTTCATGTGTCATGATAAACTCTTCTATAATATGTTTTATCCTTTATTTAATAAATGAAGAAAAATAAAATGTTAAACATAAATATATTACCATTATTCAACATTGTTTTAATCGATGATAGCCACATTATTTTTTTGACACCCCCTTTGTATATTGGTTTACATAAATCAACCAAATGCTTAATTATGTCTATAAGACTATCATTCACATATAGTACCTAGTTAACATTCTGTTTAGGATCAATGGGTTATTTACATTCATAACCAATAATTCTAAATCGAATCCTTATTTATCCTTACTTATAGATCCACCCCCCTTATCTAGAGGAAAATTGAACTCTTCTCACTCTACAATTGGTAATTTACCAAGAAAATTAGAGAAACTAACCTTACCTAGTGGTATAGTTATCATAAATTTGGGAAATATAAAATAATCCTAACATTTTTTAGGATTATTACCTTTGTTAACAGAATACTCTTCCAAGTGAAAACAAGATTTCTTCCCTTTCTTTAAACCTGATTGAAAAAACTTCCACATGTTTACCCTTTTCACAATAATAGGAGGCATCAAATTTAGCTCTTTGAGATTGAATTTATTTATCTAGTCCTAATTTAGGAAAATTAAAAACATATGGTAATATCCTACAATGATAGTTAAAATTGCCTTTAAAAAACCACATTACATTTGATAACATGTAGCACATGCAACACCGATCATAAACAAATAGTGAAATAATATTATTTAAGAATTGCTATTATATTATTGAAATTGAGTTAAAAGGTATGAATATGAATAAAAAAATTATTGAAAATATATATAATGGTATTATATAATTCAATTTTTTTCTAATATATAATAAATAAGAACTTTATTTTTAGTATAGTCATTTTATGCGCCAAAAATACATTTTTTTCAAAAATAGTTTTTATTGAATTCCATGTGTGGATATTATAAATAATTACTTCCAATTTTTGTAAAAACATTTCAATTTTTTTAATCATTTATGAAATAAATATTTCATAATAATAATATGAATTTTTATTTGAATTTTTTTAAAAGAGATTGATTTTTGAGTTACCAGTGAAAATTGACAATTTTTAAAGAACTGTTATTTCTTTTCTTTAAATAAAGTAATTTAAGAGTATCATTTTATTTTAAATTTAGTTTTAATTTAAAATAAGATATATTTTATAAAAAAATAATCCAAATTATTAAATTTCAAACAGTGTTATATTTTATTTTGGTATAAGTCTATTTTTATGCTTAAAAACATAATTTTCTAAAAACTATTTGTTGTTGCATTTTATGCATTTATATTAATTTTTTAGACTGCTATAAATTAAAATAATGAAAATTTTAAATACTTTTTTTAATTAATAGGTTCAAATTTGTTAAATAATTCCCTTTTATTTTTGGTAATTATGAATTGTAACCATGGTAAAAGTTTATCACCATAGTAATGGGTAAAGCATGTTACTTAAGGATAAAATTACAAGATAAGGTCTCAAAATCAACCCAAAAATTTCATTTGTTTCACTTAATTAGATTAATTTTACCATATCCATATTGAATTCTAAAATATGTCTTTTATGATTCATTTTCCTTTAATGACAACATTAAATTTATTTTAACTAAATAATAAATACAAAATATTAGTCTCTTTATCTTAACATCTATATTATATTTTTATTAGGAAAAAAATAAGTTAATAGTACTAATAAATTTTATATTTTTATTACTAATACATTATTTTTGTGATTGTAATTTATTTTTATTTTTTAGTGATGATATAATCACTTTAAATTCCCATTCAACAATGAAATAGTGCTTGTTAAAGTAATAGAAAAATTAAGGTAAATGATTTTAAAACTATAACAATAAAATGTTTTGATTGAATTATGGTATTCACATATTTTTATAGGTAATTATAATGTATAAATTATGGTAATTTTTTTATATTCTAATTCCATTACTATATTGATATCATTAAATTTAAATTAAAAGACTAGTCCCAAAAACGACATTGATGAAATTTTATAATAAAACATATTTTATTAAATAAATTACAAAGAATACAGAATAAATAATAAAAGTGTGATAAAAAATTGTCAAAATTTATTCCATGGGCTATTTTTATTCACTTTCACCTTATAAATAAATTTATTACCATTAAGTGGTAAACTATGCATTACCACGTATAAGGTTGAAAAGTGTAAATAAGGGGGTTACGATGGTTCCGCGCTACTAATTAATGTAGTTCAATGATGAGGGATACGATTAAGGATCTATTTTTAATGATGAATCAGTACGATGAGTGTTTTATAATGGTTAAGTGAGCATAACAGTGGTGGGATGTGTTCTAGTGGGTTGTTCTCACTAGTGAATTGGTGACTCAAGAGGTGATGGATTGAAGTTTGGTAGGGATGGAAATGATGTGGTGATGGCTACATTGTTGTGATGAAGAAATCATCATCATTTTTACCGACATTAGCATGATTTTTTGGATTTAGTTCTCAAGGTGGTGCCTTTAGTATTTGAATATTCATTTGGCCCCATCTTTTTAATTTTGAATTTTGTAGTGTAATTAGTCATGTGTGGTTACACTTTTCTCTAAAAGTGGCTTTTTAAGAAAACAAGAAAAAATTGATTTGTATCAAGGTTTTTAACAAAAAGAAAACCTTTAAATATAAATTTCTAAATTTTATTAGATGAAGTTATCTTGACATTATTACGTCCTAAATTTAAAATTAATTCCATTTTATCCCACTTTACATTATTATGATATAAATTATATTTATATATTTTAAGTAGCTTTATGTGTGTCTTTCCCTCACCTATAAAAGAGATAAACATATTCACTATTCTTAATAACAATTTATCCACATATATCAACATATATCTACCACATTACAATCCAAAAAAATCATAAACATAACCTATAGACTTTGGCCTCATCCAATGACCAACCTAGAAGGATTGAATTTTAAGATAAATGTGGTTTTCTGAATAAGAGGTATGCCTCTTAAAAGATTGTTTCCATTTTATTCCCTATTCTACCTTCCTTAAAATATTTTATTACCATGAACATATAATATTATAATTATATTTCATCTACTAAAATTTTAATATTATAGTAGAAAATACCTTATTCATCTCTTTTCAATCTTATATAAAATGAAAACATCGACCATGTCTATATAGACCTACCGTATTCACATAGTAATGCAACACTTTTTTCATAACCTTCATACATGTATATTTATTAATTCATAATTAATGAATATAAATGTTATTTTTTTATAATTATTATTCTCAAAATATAATATATCATCTACCTACTTATCCTTCCAACCTTTGAAAAATGATAACGTCGCTCATACATTCGTGTGGACTACCACCTCTATGAAGCGATGCGATTAGTTTTTATATCAACAACATGCATAAAGGATTATAAAATTTTATATAATGATTAAAATTATATTCATTAAATTATTAAAGTCATAGATAATATGGAACCATTTCATAACTTCTTTAACCATTGACAATATATCAAAGTAATTTTTAGACAAATTGACCAACAACCTTAAGTGGTCAATATTAGAAAGAAATATTCAATTGATGAATTTAAAATTACTGTGAAAGGTCCTCAAAAAACATAATATATCCAAAACATGATCATAAAAATGTATTTAATAAATTTAAATTCAATAAATAACACGATCAAACACATTTAACTACGAGGAGACCGAATGTTTGATATTTCTTTCACAATATCATTTTATTTCAAGATTGTATATGTATAGAATTCATGTGGGAAAATTATAGGATAATAATCTCATAAACCACACATATTTTCTTCTCCTCTAGTTATGATTGGGGTTCACATGTTTATATTCCATTTATTATTCTTTTGGATCATGATTCATCAATTTAGGTATAAGTAAGTTACATTCCTTTAAAAGGAATCTTCTTGTCATTTTTTAAATGATGTAATTTTGGGATTTTTTACCAGAAGTGTAAAAAATGGATTTGTATTAACATTTACCAAAGGAAAAAAATTCATACCATAATGACCATTCATCTCATTGAAGATTCATTTACATGTTTGCACACTTATTTTCAAAACAATATTTTCTCAATATAATGGGTTTTTTAATTTAAAATTAAATTCAAAGAAAAGTTTATTATTTTATTAATGGAATGAAAATAAATTTCGAAATTTATTTATGACTTCATTATTAAAAAAATCTACAAGGAAGTTATTTTTAATTTTTTTCGTATATTTTATTTTCTAAAGAAATAGTTTCACTATAAAACCTTCATTTATGTTGAATCGATGGTCTTTTATTATCCATTTCAAATTATTAATTACACCTTATTTTGATATCATTTACTTAAATAAGATCATGATCTATATAACTCCCCATTATTCATTGGATTATATTTTCCTGCATCATGTCCATATTTTCAATATCCTAGATGAATTCAATGTCATTTACTTTGATGATATCTCAACCATATACCACCCCTATAAGAAGTATCCATTTAATCTTATTTAATAATAATGTTATTTCCTTGAATGGGTAAATATTATGTATTTTTTATTCAATATAAATTATTATTTAATTATAAATATTTTTTATTAAAAATTGTATTAATAGTTTAATATATGAAGAATGCATTGTATGTGAAAGTGGTAGGTGGGACCTACTTATAGACATTCAATCTATTGATTGATAAGTCTCATGATACAAAATTTTTGGTCACATTAGAGGGGTATTTGGGTTATACCAACCCATTTATTAAGAAATAAGTCTTGGTTGAGAGTCCGTGATGGAATTGTTTTTGATAACATGGCCAAGGCCTTTATGTAAAGTTCACGAATGTCTATATTTCTTCATTTAATTCATTATGAATTCCATTTCCCTTATCCTTGTGATTATTTTTTGGATAATATCAATATATTTTCATTGAAGTAAATTTTTTTATTAAATAAAATATTTTTTTATTATCTAAATTACATATTTATTATTCCCTATTTATTCATGGTATATTCTGCTGTATGTAACCCTTATTGAGTATATGAGCTCACCCTTTTTTATTTTTACATTCCAGAAGATATAAAGAAGGAATATTTTAATATTTTTCAAGTTTTAATGAAAATTTTTCAGGCTATGTTTTACATTTCCAATGTAATATGGAAGTCATCCATGTATCTTGTTTTCAAATACTAAAAAACTAGTTTTTCATATTTGATTCAATCCCTTTTATCTTGTAACAATGTCTTAATTAAACATTGAAATTTATTTACTGGAGTTAGGTTTATTACACATATGATGTCTTTGAATTCTCTTCACTTTAAAAAGATAATTTGGTAGGGATTTCATAGGAGTCCTTAAGACGCACTTTCTAACCCACCTCCACAAGACCAACCTCCGGGGACTTGGCCTGTACCTAATTTTTCTTTTTAAGTGCTATTATAACTTTCAGCAATCATATTGATCATTATCTATTTTATTTTCACATATACTATCTTAGTGGTTCTACGTATTTTCTATATATAACCTATCATACTCAGTAAGAACACTATCCCTTGGATGTAAAATTATATAGGTTGATTGCAAACAAATTGGATATTATTATCATTTCTCAAAAATTGTGGACACCAAATGGATATCCCACTTGAGAATTTTAGGCCCCATTTGAGGCTCCACTATAAGGAAAGGAATTATGATATCTCTAGGAAAATATGTGGAAAAATTGGGTTACACCACATCAATATAGGAATTCAAGGTATCTATTATAAGAATATAATGAAGAATCCTCCAAATAATCCCATTAACACTAGAAAAAATGAATAGCCTACCCTTATGTTAGAAGAAACCTCTATAAACTAGGAAATATATCCTAGATTAAGGTTAGAAGAATACATCATAATACATTTAAGGTAATTCTACCTGACTATATCATCCCCAATATGAGACATTATGTGAGAGTCAGATGCATTCAATTTTTACTTCCTCGCATGACAATGATGAAAATATTGTTGAGGTTGGCCCTAACAAAAGTCGTAAGAAAAAATATTACACAATGATTAAAAGTTAACTCTTTGAAAACACTAATATATCTATAACATCATGATTTAGAGTGAATTAAATATATTCTTAGAGATTTTTAACTAAATATTGATATGTTAAGCGATGGGGGTTATACAAGTCCTTAGATATATAGTCAAAACATATAAAAATTCCTACCATATTTCCTACCATTTAAAGGATTTCCCTATTCTAAAATTGTAGTGCAAAACAATGAAATACTACCCCAATGTTCATAGTGGGGAAATACTAATTAATTTAAAATTAATAGACTTTATGAAAGATGAAGAAGAAGATTCCATTGATGTGATTGGGAGATAAGGGCTAAGTGAATGTGAAGTCTTCTTCAATAAAAAATAAAATTAGAATGTAATGAGATTCCCACAACCTTATTTTCTCCAGTTTCTTTTATCCCCAGGTAGTGTTTATGAGCTTGTTAAAGGGATAAATAAAAGGTTGACATTATTTAAAATTACCACTTGGAAGACTGATGGGTGGATGAGGCTTTAGTGAACACCATTTTGAAGAGTGGTAACTATTTAATCCCATCATTTAGTAGAGGTACCTTTTGGAAAAAGTGGATTTAGGAAAGGATTAATGTGAAGTATGACCAATGAATGGTTGAATATCCAAAGTAGGATATTAATATAAACTAGTATCTTGTCCCCCTAGAAGAGGGTATTGGATGTAAGGGTAGTCCATAACCACTAGGCCATGAACTCTAGAGAAATATATGGAAGGGAGAGAGATCCCCCATCCCAACTCTCCCTCACCAGGACATATCCCTAAAAATTCCTAGTCGTCCTTCCTTATCTTGTTATCAACAATAATGGGATGGACACTTGTATGGGCATCCAACTGGGTGTAATATACAACTCATTCTCATTGGTCCATATTACACTTCAAACCTAACACAATTGGATCATATTCCAATTTAATTTGTTCATAAACCCTCTAATAAATTGTCTAATAGACATGATGAACTAGAAAGGGCCACTCATTTGTATGTCTCACTGCAACTGGTTCTACGAAAATTTAAACAAGTAAATATATTTTAGTGGATTTAAAATACATTACATAATGTCCACTTTTCAAAATGTTAAACAAATCTAAATATGTACTAAATAAATGAAAGTAAAATTTTCATCCCATGATCATGGGTATATAACATTAAATGGATCCAAATTTATCCACACGCCAAGACCTTAAATGTTTTAGCATGTCCTATTAAGCGGCATAGAACTATGTTGGTTCTTATTCACTTCATAGGGATATATAATTATCCTCTCTCATTGGACTGATCACAACTCTATAGTAAAAATCTCTTCCCAATATGGTGAAAATTTCCCAATCAACCATCTATAAAGATTTAAACCACAACATCACAAACTAATATAATAATGGTGTATAACTACTAATAGATAATGATATTTAAAATTATGAATGGTTTTTATCAATCTATTTAATATAGGTAACCAGTAGTAATATTTTTATAGGGAAGGATTGATGATAAAATCATAATTCCATAAGAGAGTCAAAAATAATGAATCAAAAAACATTGAGGAATGTGCTAACTATCATCCTATTTATCAATAAATAAAAAATTATAAATGTTAAACTCCAAATGACCACCTTCCTTTAGAAATTTGGGTTATACTGATTGAATATAAACTTTATGAGAATGGGGATACATAAAATTTAGAATGGTGAACATGAACTGAATCCTTTATTCATCAAATTGATCTATTGAAAATTCAATTTTAAATATGAAGTTGAATTAAATAGTTATATTATTTTTGGTAGTATCTTTTATGATACCTATAAAGACTACCTTAAATCCAAATAACAACATTGAATTGTGCAGACACCAACATATAACACCCTAGAAAGATTTATGCCACAGTTGTAGTAAAGTATGATTCCCTATAACCTTATTGGACATGGTTTCTAACATAGAAAGTTCAAAAATTGGTGGGGAATTCCCCAAAGTGGTAATAAGAGCTCAATATATCAATCATATAATTGGATGAAGATATTGAATGTGTCCATTATATGAAACCCCACTAACCATCTTATGAACAACAATCCATAGAGAAGCATGCAGACACTACTACCATGTATTTAAGGATCCTATCCTAGGTATGGGACAAAAAATACCTCCTCTATATTAGTTATGTGGATTATTATGTCAAAAATGTTCAAAATACTTCTTAGGATCAACCTAGGAGGGATCTATTGGATCACCACTGCCACTAGAACTATCATTACCCAAATCCTCATAAATTTTACAAGGAAACCAATTTAGATTTCTTAACTCTATTTATCTTGAACAATATACCCATAGGATGTCTGACTAATGGAGACATAAAAAAATTGATGTTTGGGAGTAGGATTATATTCTTGTTTCTCTTTATGTAGCCCATCAGTAGCTTCTGGAGATGTACAATGAGTTGGCCTCCATTACCACTCCCACTAAAGAATCCCATAATTATACCCTAGAGGCTTATAAGTTCCAAGATCATGTCCCTTGTATTATCAATGAGATATTCTAGAATATTCCAATTTAAGCACATGAGAAGGATTATATCCCAACCCCATTTAATATCATGGAATTTTATTTTCATATTCTAATGGTAGAATGGAAGCTTAAATATATACCTTAATTTCATTTGTATGGTTTATTGGAATATTATGCTAGTGGAAAGAAGAAATATTGTATCCCTAGTCCCCTAAAAATCTAAGAATTCCCTCCCTTAAATAACATTTCTATGATGATTCCCTCAAAATTATAGGAAATTTTGAAATTTAGGAAAGATATGCTTAATTCCTTATCATTAATATATTGTTTTGCATCTTAATCACTGGGTGATTTGAGAAAATGGTCATCATATATGACTCCACTAGATTGTACACCGTTGGATGCAATTGAGAAGATTATTTATTATCATGTACTTATTTATAAAGCAATGAGGAATGTATCTTTATGGTTAGACTAGGTATAGGAACCCCTCACAAAGGATGTAGATAATTACATGGTAATATGGAAGGAGTTGGCTAAAGATATAATAATGGGAATTTTTTGGCCCATCACTGCTACCCAATATGACATACCAAATGCACAAAAATAAGTGTTTCTACCATACCATTGTAAAAAAAAAATTAGAGACTCTCAGAAATCTCAATTATTAATATAAACCACATAAGGAGTACACTAACCTTATCAAGGATCTAACTACGGCATGTTTCCATTTTTATTTCTATGCCTCTTTAGTATCCTGAAGCCTTAATTTAGAAAATAAATGAGAGTTTGTCTAATATAATATTATTAATAGCGTGAATTCAATTTGCCAATTAATTTTTCAGTCCCACTAGATGTTTATATCAAAGTGTGTAGTGAATATATCTCTCTCCAATTCACCCTAATCACTAAGAAAAAAAGTTTATTATGGAAATTGACCCATAATTTCATTACTTTGGGATTGGAATCAAACCTTGGGTTATGTGTATTCTAGTTACAATGTGTAATGGAATCCTTCCATCCATAGATCCTAGAATTGATATGCTCAGTGTGGTAAGGCTATTGATTAAATAATGTATTAAGCTACTAATATGGTTATGAATACTTTTCATTTGTGGAAAAAATAACCTATGATCACTAATAATGCCTCATATATGAGTATTTAATATATTTTATGAGTTATACACCCATCCCATGATATAATAAAATCCTAAATGGACAAAAAGGTCATGTCAGAATCATACATTGTGGCCATATAAGATCATCCCTAGTACATGGGGTTGTAAAAAATTTTACAACCACCATCATCCCTAGAATAATTTAATATATAATGTATCTAGGATGTGATAGTAGTAAAACCAAGTAATTACATCCCAAAAGTATGAGATAATTACAACCAATTTTTTCTTAAAGTTTGTCTTCTCTAAATTTGGAGTGACTTTACGAGAAACACTATCGTAGTTTCTTCTACTTCATGGACTATATTCTTCACTTAGAATGCATTTAGTAAAATATATCAAGGTGTATCTTCGTGAATAACATTACACTAAATTGGTGCTATGATCCATTTATCTAAAAGGACTTAGGAGAACTGCTCTGTATGATAGATGTTTCTGACTAGCAGCGAGGGACTAAAGTCTATTTGTGGAGAGACTATTTCCTCATATTAGAGTAAAAATAGTGTAAATAACAAGATATAGTTAAAAGTAGAAAATAAATAGAGTACATATTTAGTAAATAAACTGACATACAAAATATTGTAATGAAAAATTAAATACTATAAAATCCCAAAAATCCAGGTCATACATACAGAACTGGTCACCCACTTAGTTGACTATACATTCTAGATTACATAGAAAAAAAATGAAATAAACTTATAGTGCTCCACTACTATTACTGAGCCAGACCACATACCTATTCTCCAATACACTTTCGAGATACTACATCCAAATCATAAGAAACCCACACAGGTTTCTCCACTCAATCATGAAACCATGGGACAAATCCCTATCCACAAAGAATCTATGATCAACTTAAGAAGAATACATAAGGTCGGAATTCACACTGAGGTGCATGTATAGGTGTGAGAAATAATCTAAGAAGGCCACCCCAATGATGAACCTATAAATATTCTATCAAAATTTCATGCTCATGCAATATTCTTAGACCAACGAAGACGAAACTGGAAAGAGAAATCAAATAAATAAAGTGAAACAACAGTCAAACCCTAGTTCCGTGATCCCAATAAACTGTGAAACACACCATAATGTATGTATAAATTTATATTTGGGTATATATATTCTCATACATATATATACAAAATAAAAATTAATACACCAGATTATGGTGAAAAAAATAACACAAATCAGTAGTAGTTGATTCTTGGGCCCATAATACTAATCATTTGGACATAATGTAAAAATGGAATTGAGTTGGATGTCATACAACTGAATCTAGGTGTCATTAATTAAATCTTAGGGTCTATAATCTCAATTGAAAAAACATGCTTCATCCAGTGTTGAAAATGTCTCTAAGCAAGCTACATCACCATAGAGAGATACATGTACTAACCTTGGGTTAAACCGTACTTACCTGTAATCACTATAATAATGGATACCATATACTAATGGAAACTATTATAAATGTGGAATTGATATAGATTTCATACTACTCAATCAACATGTAATACAATCTAATGTATAATTCCCAGGTCAACGTTCAGATGTAATCTTGATAATGCATCTCAGATAATCCTCATGGGGCTCTCCCTTAGGTGATCTATAAGGAATGATCTGAGGATCCAATTACATGCTTGAAATAAAATCATATAAATTGATTAATAACCCTATATCTAAGAAGTACCTTTGGGATATGTTTTAATGGTGTGTCCACCCAACCATAGATAGCATCCCAGGCGTTGCTCGAGGAGAGCATGGTCATATATCAAGTATAACATACAAAGGGTGTGGAGCATCATTTCCAACCATATCAATGAATGAATAGGAGAACCATTTCAAAAATACCATCATGTAATGATTAAAATCTAGTTCCCAGGAAGTACCTCTATCCATCCCCAATAATGTAATTGTTAAACATGTAGTCTCAACAAACATATCCCATGAAGCACATTTTTGAATCCATGATTATAATTCAAAAGTTCAAAATATAGATTCCAAGAAGTACATTTTGAAAGGAAAATATAAAAAGTCTAAGAAGATAAATCCTAGGAATCACATCGAGGAACCCCAATCAAATAGCGCATCGAGTCAGGCTCATTAGCCACCAATTAGGAATCCCCTCTGGTAATCATTACAGCGTCAGCAATAAAAAGGTGAGCATATAAATAGAGTGAGGGTGACCAAATTCATAACCCATTACAACATTCATAGAACCATGGTATTATACATTCAGAATATATTATAAGGTCATACCTTCTACAATCAAAATCAAAATCCCTAACACACTATCTTAGGGTCGTTTAAACGTTAGGGTACCCACTGGGTCCCTCATGTCAAAACAGTAGAGAGGTATCCTACATCAGATCATTGAAGTATACACATAAGATAATTAATCCTACTATGGATCCTTTGATATGAAAGAAAAATGGAGGAATTATATATGGAATCATTTAGTGTTATGTAAAAAAGTGGAATCCAACAAGAGATCCTCTAGGTTAAAACATACGTAGACAAATCATGATTAAGATACTTGGGAATAACTAATCTCATAGAATCGTAGGATTTAAGGGAACATATCACAAGGGTGATTTACTCAAGGGAAGATCTAAAAAATGATCAATAATGAGATACGGATAATGGTTCATCTCAGATAAAGGTCTAACTTTGAGGAGGAAACTTAATTAAATTACCCCAAGGATAAACTCTCCATTAAACTGAAAGATTCATAAAAACGACATAGGATTACTCCAATAAATAAAATGGTTTCTCCATTGTAATATATGTTTAAAAATTCTCACAATGTACTACTCATGTTTCCTATTTTGACTCTTGGGTGTAAAGTGAATGAAGACAAAAAATGGTAGATTTTGACTCCTGTGCGTAAAGATAAAGAAATCCAAAAAAGGGTATCAAGGGGATGTACACTGAGTGCATTCCCCAAAAAATGGTGTATACTCTAAAATATTCACAAGGGTGTATACTCTTGTAATGTCTCAAAATTACAGGTATTTTTTTTTTAAATTATAGGGGATTAGTTCGAGGCCACGCGCTCAGACTTCACTTGATTTCTAGGTCTGTTGTGCCCTGAATAAGTGTTTGACCTTTTATTTTATGTATATTTAAAATATCACATGTCAAAGGTTTTTTAAACTTCTAAATAGGTTCTTTGATTAAAAATTATAGGGCACCATTTCATTCATAATGGATACATTATGAAAGAATGGACTTAACCTCGACTGACCCTCATCAAGGGAAAAAGTTAGTTTTTGTAATTTCTATGAAAAATAAAATTAAATATTTTTCTTAGGGTAAATAAAATAAACCATAAAGTTTATTTTTATTTTTATTTTTGAAATTTGAATATCATTGAAACATAAAGGAATTACAACCTGAGTGTAACCAAAATGTTGTTTCATAAATGGAAAAATGTAATGATGCTACAACACAATGTAACTGAAACACTGAAATGTGATATCTACTTTTAGTGGCTTAACCGAGGAAGGATTGTTGGAATGATCCAGGACCACTCTAAAACCTTGGGGATTTGTAATTGGTGGGTGACTATAGATGAATGACCACCAATGACAGATTGTGGAGTGATGAAAATAGAGGTGTAATCTTCACCAATGATGGATCCAATGTCGAGGTAGGGGTTTGTCCTTGATGAAATTGTTTCTCTATTATTTCATTCCAAAAAACGAATGTTGATCAACCCACTAATAGGTTGATCCATGGTTCATTTTTTCTTGTGGTACGGTTACATGGTATTGGGGTTTTTGGTCCGGGGTTATACCAGATAAAATCATAAAACCTCCCACAACTTGTTTTAAACTCTAACATAGAGGGATTGGGCTGACATGAACATGGCATGGATCCCTTAGTTGTGGGAATTCTTATGTTCTGCATGACTGAACCCCTAGATTAATGGAATGAAAACTTTGATCCCATATTAGTGATGGAAATTCTTTGAGGATCCTGAATAAACACACAGATCGGAAAACGGACCCCCATAGCAGACACAGTGGCCCACAGAAGAGATTGTTGGTGCGCTGGCAGTAGAACGCAGTTGCGGCCTCATGTGGGAGGTGGTTCCCACCAATAGCACTCCATTGTGGAAAAACAATCTTGTGGTAGGGGAATGCAGCTCTATAGCTGTAGTGGTGTGGGAAGGTGGTGCGCCAACGACGAGGTGGCATGTGGCATTGGCTGTTGATGTTAGATTAGGCTGCTGGAAATGGCTAGTAGCAGTGGCGTGAGGGGACGCGGTGAGCCATACCGCATCTCGACTAGGGAAGGTCGGCCTTCTCACAGTATGCTCGGCAAGAGGAGGTGGGCCAGACCCGCGGTAGCCTAGCGGGCTGGGTTGGATCCAGGTCGGGTCAGTCCCGAATCGGGTTGACGGATGTGAACCCTAGACCGGGTCGGGTTAGGTCAGTCTGACTGGTTCAGACTGGAACTAGGCCCAATATACCCCTTTTCAGTAAAACGAACATCGCATCTAAAACATATGTCCAATTGATGATCTATTTATGGAATTGGGACCCTAAATACAAGACAGTCCTTTTCCCATACTCCAAATAAGTTTCCAGGGTGGTTGAGTTATAAACTATGGCTTGAGGCGTATATCATCCTGATATAAAGCACTCTACGAGAGAAAACCCTAAGGCTAACTATGAGGAGGAGGAAGTGACGAGAGGACCTCAGTGTACCGGTAGCTGAGAAGACATTAGCGGCCTGAAATAAGAGCGAACCTTAGTGGACCAGTAGTAGAGTGGACCTCAATGTCCTGATTGATGAGCAGACCTAGTGGCCTGATAGTTGAGAAGACCTTAGTGGCCTGGTAGGCGATCTGACCTCAGTGGCCCGATAGCCGAGAGGACCTCAGTGGCCCGGTAGATGATCCAACCTTAGTGGCACGACGGAACTCAATGAGTCATTGGGGGTGATTCCCTCAGTAGTAAAATATGTTTAGCTTTACGATTGATAATCTTTCTTTCTATACTTTAGTTTATACCAGTGTGAGCTGGCTATTCTTAGTGTGTACTTTTCCTTTGTGGTATTTTTTTTGGTTTGTGGTCCATACTGAATACTGTGTTACTTACCGCTATATGTACTTCACTTTCACATTTTCTTCTTATGCAGAAGAATGAAGCCTTTGTATAGACATTGGTGGTCCAAGAAGAGGTAGTGCCCAGGGAGATCAGATAGGCGAGGCATACTTCTATGGCTTCTAGATGCTACTCTACACCTACCCTTCCGATTGGGTTTTCTACGGATGGATTATTAGATACCTTTTACTCTCTTTTTATAGATTTTATTTGGTTGTGTTTGTATTCTAGACCATTTTACTTATATCTTGTACTTATACATTCAGTGGTTTTCTTAGTGGCATGCATGTTTTCCTTTTCACCATTTCGATCTGGGGTTGTGAGTGTGTGTGTGTGTATAGGTACTCAGAAAATGCCATCAATGCTAGTCTTTATCCCCCGGACTTTGGGAGGTGGGTTTGTTTTAGTCATGGAATGGTCCTCGGGGGATGGGTCATGACAAATTGGTATTAATAGTGGTCTATTATACCTTAAATACTGAGAATATGTGGTTTTGTTTTGGGGCAACAGTGGTGAATGTTTCAAGTTTGACTTTCAGGCTTGGGGAGTCTAGTGTTGGTGCAATAGCTAACGTATCCATACACTTGGACCCTAAATTCTAAATTTCAACTCAGTACATGAAACCAATTGTTTAATGCATCTTATAGGATTTTTAGTGTTTCCTCATGTCCTTCTTGAGTCAGCACACTAGGTATAACCTATTGATCATGGTTCGTATTGATCTATTTTTGGATACCGCCATGCAGACATCCATTGAGGATTTCAGGGTGTGACCATGAGGATGGTACGCCCTGTGATGAGGCATCAGTATAGGTACTAGTACTGGAGATGGCCCCATTGGGACATACACCAGCGTTTCCACCACCAGTTGGTCTGTAGTTGGTATAAGAACTACCGATAGAGGACGTATGTAGGCTCAATGCCTTATATTAGTTCCAAAGGTAGATACCTCCTAGGTTCAGGTTTGAGACTAACCCCCAAGAGGCAGAGCATGGGATAAAGGTAGTTATAAAAGTCTTCTATCTGGTGAGGATAACTCATGAACAGATGGGGATCTTCGTTGTGAGCCTTCTTTAGGGATTATTGAAAAGATAGTGGAGTAAGATGATACAGAAAAATGATGAGGCATCCCTCACCTAGATAGAATTTGTGAACCTCTTCTGAGAATATTTCTTTCGAATGAAGTTGTGCTTTGTGTGATTACAGGATCTACTGCACCTACAGTATGGTGGGATGACAATAGTAGAGTACACAATGAGATTCAATGATCTTTCTCGCTGCTCCACATACATGGAGCAAGACCTGTTCTTCAGGGCTTCAGATTTTAAGTAGGGACTATGACGAGAGATCAGGGAATCCATCGTATCACTTAGCATCTGTACTATGGTTGGGGTGTTGTAGATATCCCTACTCGTGGAATGCTTCCTGGAAGATAAGGTGACAACAACAGGGGATACAAGTAGACCCCGGGTGGTGGAGTCTTTAGTTCTGGGTAGCAGGTAGCAGACATGGGGGACCAAGCATGCTAGGAATTTCGGGTGACAACCCCAGGATATAGGATCAGTGGTATAAGAACACCAAGGTAGAGGGAGTCGTTAGAGGGGCATGTTGTGCTACTCATGCAGTGGGTAGGGGAACATAGCTCGTGATTTCCTGACGTTCCAGGAAGATGAATAAAAGACGGTCGAGGGACAACCGAGGTAGAAGAAATGGTTCGAGTGGGGTGGTCCCTAGGGTAGTAGTTGTGGAAGGGTTTCTATAGAGCAGTAGGCAATGGGAGGAGTTTCAATGTTCTTCCACCACCACCTCTATGTGGTCCATCACAGTCTCTGAAAGATAGTGGTTAGGGGAGAGGCTAGATATAGAGGCCTATGACCATGGTTCTCCATATATGATTAGAGGCACAATATATGTCTTCTTCACCTTAGCTTCAGTTTTTATAGACATAGGTTCCAGTCACTCATTCCTTACCACATACCTTGTTCAGAACTCGAAGATTCCGGTAGATCGTTTGGATCAATCCTTACAATTAGAGACTCTTACGAGAGGGAATTTAATGATGAAACATTGGTTCCAGCAGTGTGAGCTTACTGTAAAAGGATATAGATTCAGTGGGGATATCCTAGTATGGCGTCAAGGCCTTGAGACATCATCTTGGGTACGGACTGGAAATCCGCAGTTCATGCTCACATCGATTTTATTAGGCGTAGAGTACAGCGTGTCATTGAGGATGGGACCATGTTTTCCTTCACTAGTGATAAGGGATCCCTTGAAATGTAGTACATACATTCTCATAGAAGAGTGAAACCGATCACTCACCAGTTGGATAGCCTCACCCTTGGTGTAGTGGACAAGAAGACTACTCATTTTCTCATAGTGGAGGATGAGTACAAAGAAATATTTCATGAGGATGTTCAGGGATTACCCCCTTATTGGGAGGTTGACTTATACATTGATATAAACCTTGGGACGACATCGATATCCACCCCAGCATATCAGATGGCTCCCACAGGGCTTTGTGAGTTAAGGGTACAACTATAGGACTTGTAGAGGAAGGGCTTCGTGAGGCCTAGTTTTTCACCATGGGCAGCCCCAGTATTGTTTACCAAGATGGTATACATGAGTTTGAGGTTGTGTGTGGACTTCCGACTCTGGAACTAGGTGACAATGAAGAAAAAGTATCCAATTACAAGGATTGATGAACACTTCGATCAGCTGAAGGGAGCAAGATGGTTCTCAAAGATAGACCTCAGATCAGACTATAATCATCTTTGTGTACAGGATGAGGATGTACCAAAGACTGACTTTATATGTTGTTAAGGCCACTATGAGTTCTTAATGATGCCTTTTGGCATATCCAATTCCCCAAAAGTGTTTATGGGACTCATGAACATGATCTTCCAACCTTACCTTGACCGATTTCTCATTCTATTCATTGATGAAATCTTGGTGTACTTGACATCTAAGCAGGAGCATGATACAAACATGTGAATAGTCCTAGATACACATAGAGAGCACTAGTTTTATGGGAATCTCTCAAAGTGTTAGTTATGGATTCATGATTTCCACTTTTTGGGACATGTCATTTTAGAGGCTGGAGTTGTACTGTTTCTAGAAAAGATAGAGGCGTTGCTTTCTTGGGAGCCACCCAGGAGCGTGACTGAGGTATGATGTTATGTGGGATTGGTTGGGTACTACTAGATGTTCATTCCGGTCTTTTAAATGTAAGTAGCACCCTTATTAGCTTTGACATAGAAGGGAAAACCCTTTGTGTGGATAATGATGTGCTGATAGAGTTTCTAGAAGTTGAGGCAGAGACTGACGAGTGCCCCCATCTTGAGACTACCAGTGAAGGGACTTGAGTATGTAGTATTCTTCAATGCATTATGGACCAGACTGGGTTTTTTCCAGATGTTGGGGAAAGTAGTGATTTTCTATGTTTCATGATAGTTGAGGAAACATGAGAAGAGCTATGAACCCCATGAAATATAGCTATAAACACTGGTCTTTGACTTGAAGATGTAGTGGAAGTACTTGATGGGTGATAATTTTACCATCTACTCCAACCATAAAAGTCTCAGGTATATCATCTCCCTGAAGGACCTGAACTTGAGGCAACGACATTGGCTAGATTATTCTTAAGTACAATAACTTCAAGATAGTCTGCACTCCTGGGAAGGGGAATGTGGAAGCAGATGCATTAGGCATGATATCCAATTTTCATTTGTTGAGTGAGGCATCAAAGAAGAAATATACGATGTAGATATCCTTCGTGGATGAGGATGGAGCTATACATATTCAGTCAATGGATTTCACTCTTTCTCACTTAGAGAAAGTTCGGAAGGCACTACTTGTGGATGTTTAATTTGATCCCAACATGCTTATTTATCCTCAAGATAAGATCCTAAGGGATATTCGATTGGTAGGGAGAACATAATTATTTTTCAAGGGCTCACCATTATGTCAGTGTCGTCACATGAGGAGGTTCTGAGGGTGTTCCACACCTCCTCATTATTAGTAAATCCAGGAGTGGAAAATATGTACCAGGACATTCAACATTAATATATTTGGCTGGGGATAAAGAAGGTAGTGGCAGAGTTTGTTTCACAGTGCTTCACCTGTTAGTAAGTGAAGGCAGAGCATTGGGTTCCAGTAGGCTTGACTTAGGCACATTAGGTGCCGGAGTGGAAGGGGGATGATATCTCGATGTACTTCATGATGGGTTTACCCCATACATCATAGTGGAATGATTACATCTAGGTGATTGTTTACCAACTCACCAATTCATCCCACTTCCAACCTATCTAGGAGTTGGGATCAATAGAGATCTTGGGATGCCTCTATGTACAAGAGATAGTTTGACTCCATGGTGTCCCATTAATGGTTTTCTTTGATCAATTCACATGTTTTACATCCTGGTTGTGGAAGGGATTGTTGGATACACTTGGGACTCAACTTATCTTGAGCATATCTTTCCACCTTCAGACAGATGGTTAGATAGAGAGGACTATCTGGGTTTTAGAGGACATGCTTCGTGCTTGCATCTTGGACTTTGGTCGCAGTTGGGAGAATCACCTACCAGTGGTGGAGTTCTCATATAATAACAAATAACACTCAACCATTGGTATGTCACCATTTGAGGTGCTTTATGGGTGACCATGTAGATCAACATTATGCTAGATAGGCCCAGGGGAGTCTATAGCCATGGGTCCTGAGTTAGTACAATATACAACTGAGATATTTCAGGTCATCTAGGAGTAAATTAGGACTGCACATAGTAGAAAAAAATCTTATGTTGGTAGGAGATGGAGGACCATAGAGTTCGAGTCGGGAGACCATGTGTTCCATGGGGTCTCACCTCAATTGGGATTGCAAAGATTTGGATTGGGAAAAAAGTTGTAACTAAGATTCATTGAACCTTTCCAGATTATGAGAAGAGTTGCTAAGGTGGAGTAACCCCAAGCTCTTCCCCCTATATGCACCCAATAAATAATTTCTTCAATGTATCACAACTGAGGAGGTACGTGCATGATCCATCGCACGTCATCAACTAAGGTGAGTTGGACATTGATTATGGGGTGACATTTGTTGAGTATCCAATAGAGATTAAGGATTAATAGTGGAATATCCTTTATGGATGGTTGATTCCTCTAGTGCGCATTCAGTGGTAGCACCAAAATATCCAAGATATCACTTGGGTGCGAGAGGCTCAAATCTGTGCTCATTACCCCCCATTTGATTGTTTTGCCCTTATTTTTCCTTATGAGGACGTAAATCCCTAAAGGTGTGGGTAATGTAATGTATTATAATTATATGTTATTTTATTTTAATTATATAGGATTATTTTGAGGGGACATGCTCAGAAGACACTTGATTTTGAGGATTAGTGAGCCCAAAATAAGTGTTTGGACATTTCTTTATGTTTATTTAAAATAGCACACGTGCACGGTTTTTGGAACTTCTAAATGAGTTCCCAAATTAAAAAACTGAGGGATCTGTTGTGTCTGGAATGGTTAATTTACCTAATAAAGGAATTAACGTCGACCGATATGAGTTGAGGAAAAAAGATAGTTTTTGGACTTTTTATGAGAAATAAAATAAAATAAAATATTTTTCTTAAGGGAAATAAAATAAACAATAAAGTTTATTTTATTTGGAATTTTAATTTTTTGGAAGGTAATGTCGTTACAACTCGATCATAACAGAAATGTTGTTACGTAAATGAAATAGTGTAACGACGCTGCAATGCAACGAAATAGAAATATTGAAACATGTTTTTGGCTTTTAATGGTTTAGCCGAGGACAAATTGTTGGCATGATCCAAGACCGCTCTAAACCCTTGGAGATTTGTCATTGGCGAGCGATGATCAATGAATGGCTAAAAATGATGGATTTTGGAGTGATGAACATAGTTGTGTGATCTTCACTAAAGAACAATCCAACAATGAGGAAGGCGTATATCCTTGATGAAATTGGTTCCCCATTCTTTCTTTCCAATAAATGAATGTAGATCAACCCACTCATAGGTTGATCTGTGGTTCGTTTGTTCTTATGGTAGGGTGAATTGATCTTGGGGTTTTTAGTTCAGGATTATACATAATAGAATCATAAAACCTCCCACACCTTGTTTTAAACTATAACGCGAAGGTATCAGGCCGACAAGAACAAGGCCTAGATCCCTCCGTCGTGGGCGTTCTTGTGTTCTTCATGACCAAACCCCCAGATTGATGGAAATCCAACATTAATCTCATAATAGAAAAAAAGATAATATGAGGATTCCAAATATTCATGTAGACAGGAAAAAAACGCTTGGAGCAGACCTAGTGGCCCGCAGAAGAGATAGTTGGTGCACCGGCGACTACTTGTGGTAGCTATGTGTAGGAGGTGGCATGCACCAATGGTATGCAGCGGTGGTAGACAAAGCCCTTGGAAGGGGGTCATGGTTCGACAACTATAGAAGGGTGGGAACACGGCGTGCCGACGAGGTGCCCTGCGACATCGGCCGCCGGTGGTGGATCGAGCCACTGGGAATGACCAAAAGTTACAACTTGAGTAGATGCGGTGAGCCGTGCCACATCACACAGCTGGAGGGTTTCAATGTAGTTGTACCACAGCAGTGGACCCTGCGGGGTGGAGGGAGACATGGCATGCCTATTGCATCTCAAACAGAGTATGCCGACTTGCTCATAGTGGTTCGGGAAGGAGGAGGAGAGACACCCACTATGGCCCATCGGGCCGGACCCACGACCTAGTGGGCCAGGTCAGATCCATGTCAAGTCAGACCTGGGTCAGTTCGGTGGACCGGGGTTGGGTCGGTGGACCCTGGATCTAGTCAGGTCAGATCGGTTCGACCGGGTTAGGATGGACCCAGACTTAACTGACCCCTTTTCAATAAAACAAACCTGACTTCCAAACCATACATATACTTGGCAAGCCATTTCTGGCATTGGCACCCATAGGATGACGAAATACTTTTTCAAATACTTTATGGGTGTTTCTGTGGAGTTTGAGTTATGACTGATGTCTTGGGGAATAGACTCTTTTAGAATCAAGCACGCTATGAGTGGAAATCCTGCAACTGGATATGACGAGAAGGAAATGGAGAGTAGACCTCAATGGACAAGTAGCTGAGTAGATCACAATAGCCCAACAGATGAGCAAACCTCAGTGGACCTATATCCAAGTGGACCTCAGTGGCCTGACAGATGAGAAGACCTCAATGGTCCAATATCTGAGCATACCTCAGTGGCCCAATAGACGACCAAATATTAGTGTCCTGATAGAACTCAGTGACTCATTGAGGATGAGTATTTCATCAGTACATGATGTTCAACTTTACAAATGATAATATTACTTTCTATAATTTAGGTTATACCTGTGCGAGATGAACATTATTATTGTGTAGTTTTCCTTTGTGGTATTTCTTTGGGGTTTGGGTTACCTAATGAGTATTGTGTTACTCACCACTACACAAGCCTCGCCATCATGTGTAATGTCTTGTGCAGATGATCGGTGCTTTGATATAAACCTTGGTTTTCCAGGACTAGGAGGTTCCCAGTGAGATCAGATAGGTGAAGCGTACTCTTACAGATTTTGGAAACTACTCTATACCTACCCTTCAGATAGGGTTTTCTTTGGAAATATTATCATAAACTTGTACTCTATTGTTTATAGCTTGTATTTTGTGGGATTTTTATTCTAGCCCATTTTACATATATCTTGTACTTCTACATTCAGTGGTTGTTATAGTGAAATGCATGTTTTCCTTTTCAGTGTTTCGGGAAGGGGTTGTGAGTGTTCATGTTTACAGGTACTTGGAAAATGCCTCTCACATGAAGGATAGACCCTTCATCACTAGTCTCTAGCCCCTGGCCTTTGGGAGGTGGTCTTGAAATAGTCACGATACAGGCACCAGGGGACAGGTCTTGAAAACTCCAGCTGGACATGGTTTGTAAACACTCAAGTACACAACATGTAGATCATGTACACATCACATAACCTACATGGGGTACCTTCCCATGTACCTCACAGGGCCGGAACATATACTTATATTGGCTGTGTACTTCTACATAGTGTGCAACCCACAAGGGTTTTGACCGTTTACTCTACATGGCCATGTTCCCCTAAATGGGCTATTTGGTATGGTACTTGCCTACATGGCTGAGTCTTAGTAAATTTCTTACATACCCCTTACATAGTGTGTACTTATAAAAATATCATCTTCCATGAATGGGAAGAACACATGGCAAGTGTTCCTAAACTACAGGTTGTGTGATTGGGATTTCCAAATGGAAATCCCTCAAATCTCCTCAAGCCCTCATTTTCTACTCAAAAGGTATAGATCAATCATTAAGGTGTCCTAAGTAGTCATAATAATACATTAAAACCTAAAAATGAAAAATATACATGGATTTATAAAAAAACATATAAAGACCTACCTTTGGGAGGAATCCACTGGCACATTTTTCATTTCAATGGTCCATGGCTATCACATAATGATCTAGATCCTCTCAAGCTCCATGATGGTAAATCCATTTTTCTCTATCTCCCTCTATCCCTCCCTCTCCCTATCTCTTCCTTTCTCTCTCTCAGTTTCACGAAGGGGTATCCCATGGGGAATATGTGAGAATCTAGGGGAGGAGAATAAAATAAAATAATAAATGGGAAAAAAGATATAGAAAAGAAAAAGAAAAAGGGGCCCAGTTGGACCCTGGAGCCCAACTAGTGTTTATGCCCTGCATAGGAAAAACACCCCATTATGTGCTCAATAGCAAAGATAGAATCTTAATATGATTCTCTATTCAAAATATATTACTGAATGAATATATTTGGATTAATTAATATTTAATTAATTAAATATTGAATATTAATTATTCCATAAAAATTTGAATAGTTCATAATTACACGAAACTTCTGTCTTATGGTAGACACCTTATCTTGAGACCAACAAAGTGGTCATAAAAATTATCTAAGATCATCTATATGAAAACCATGCTCTTTATTACATATTATTTCATGATTTATTAAAAAAGGTTACACATATCACACCCCATAATATTGATATGTGTAGTGTATTGAGAATTAGGTATATTACATAACATCTTAAAATAGGGAATAAATCATATTTATTTAAAACTTCCTCAACATGATCATATTATTCCAATGTACTTAACACTACATGGGATAACCTGTGGACATACATAAGAAAGGGGTGAGATATAAAGTCTAGTAAGGGAATAAAAATGGAATAACATGAAAAAATTAATAAATTTTAAACAATATGAATATCAACGAGACAAAAAGTGGCGAGAATCATAAACATGAACAATGAGACATGATATAACATGATAATCATAATGGAAAAATGAGGAATTTAGAAAAAACTCAATACAACGCATCATGAACATAGGTCAAGGATAACTGAAAAGACATCATAATAGACAAAGTCCCATGTTGTATTAGAATTACTCCACAAAAATTTTCATGATGTATAAGGAGACAAAAACATTACCCAATGCATTGGAGTTTTATATAACAACAGGCTCACCCATAACATTCATTTCATTATCATGTTTAAATGTGCAACATAGATCATAAAACATGGAATCATTTTTCATAACTTTTAATTAAAATATTAAGGAGTGTGGGTCACATAAATTCAATTCCAAAATCAAATAAGTATAAGTTTATAAAGGTTAACACCCTTGATAGGAATTGGGAATGGGTATTCACTACACATTTTTTGGAATGGAAAATCATGGTGAAATTTCGATAGCATAATGGGGGAGTATAAATGTTCATGTATGGTCCTAATGAGAGTGTAAGTGTTAGATAATAATTTATAAATCATAGGGGAAGTATGGGGGATATGTAAGAATATAAAACTTCATTAGTAATTAGAGAAAAAGGGAATAAGATAATGAATATACATGAATAAACATGAGAAAGAAAAGAACCCTTTCTTTGAGATTGTGAATCCAAATGATTGGGAGGGGATTCTTGAGAGATTGGGGGAACCTTGGGAGGACTATAGAGTGGTTAGGGAAGAGTAAGGCCGTGATTCATGGAATTTTAGTGAAGAAAATTGGAGGATTGGGTGGGTTTACATAGGAAAATGGAGGGGAGCTCTTTATTATTCCCAATCATAGGTTTTTGAATCTATATAATTAAATAACCAAAACCAAAAACATTACTATTGTATTTTCCTTTGGTTTCTACCAAATAGAGAAAATTTTAATTATTATATAGGTATAAGGTACAAAATTATTTAAATAATGCCCTTGTTGATGTGGGAGTGATTCATACTCTTAAAGAAATGATTTTAAAACCTTAAAATATATTATACATTTATGAAGGATTCATGAAGGCTTTAAAAAACTAATAAAAAAATAAACTCAAATTACTTTGACGGAAAAAATATATTTGGTTGTGGATACCATTTATAGTATTAATTACATCACTTTTTTCTCATTATGATTCCATAATTCAAACCATATATTTTTATGGTATTTCATTTTTACCCGTAAAACCAATTATCTTAGAAAATTATGAAAACGTCTTTGTTGGATAATTTTTATGTTCTAATTCTCAAAATAAAATTTTTTCTATTAAAATAATTTTATAAATATATTAATTTTCACTATTAAAATAAGATTCTAGATTTATTGAGAAATTATGGGTTATTAACAGAAACAATTTTCAAACCCTTATAAAAGTTACATTTGACTTTAGAAAAAATTACAGGATCATTTATATTTAATAATAATTATTTAATAATAATATTTTTTTAAAATATTATTTTTTTCAAAAACCCCTTAATTCATTAAAATAAAGATCTTAATTGAAATTGAATATTAATTAAAATACAATATGTGTATTGTTTTAAAAAAATCAAAATCATTTATAATGTAAAAATAAATTAAAAATAAATTTCTTATCCTATAAAATATACATATTCACATCATTGAGGTCTTGAAACATATCCCAATATTATACCAGTGAATTCCCAATGGGTAAGGTGGGTGATGGTCATACTTTAATGTGGTGGTTCAACATACATGGATTGCGAGGTGATCCTGATGAGGTTGAAGTTCTCCCATAGAAAGTTTTGCATGGGCATATATTATTGGATAATGGCTTGGTATTGGTCAAAGTAAAATCCTAGGGATTTTATATCGCTTGGATTCTATAATAAATGGTCTTCATATGGTGTGATCCTACAATTTGAGTCCATCACTTCCTTTGTCTTTGTCAATTGGATTTGTTAAAACTCTACATTAATACTAATCATGTGAGCACTGTTATATTGATATTTTATCAATGGTTATGATACTTAAAGGAATTTTAAATATAATATTATATATTAAACCCAATGATGTTTATGAGTTTTCTTTATATATAATATATAACAATGTAATTAATTAAATTTCAATGGAAATTTTATTTTTAAAATTTTCAGTTGTTATAATCTTACCCCCTTCATAAATTTCTCCCTTGAAATTTTTATTTCTCACACTAAAATAGATGGGGGTAATTAAATTTCATCATTTCAACTGATTCTCACATTTCTTATTCAAATTTTTTATCTCTCCATAGCACTTTGACCATGTGCATTGTCTTATTTCATAGAACATTGTCCATATGGTTTAATATTTCACCAGTTGCTTCTTATAGAAAATATCATTATCTAATGGGACAACCTATAGATTGAGTACATGTGATGGTTCTGGTATGTAATTCCTAAAGAGTGAGGCGTGGAATATATCATGTACTTGATATAGGTTAGGTGGTAGTACTAGTCAATTGGACACTACTCTAATGCACTCGAGGATCTAAAAGGGACTGATGTATCATAGACTAAGATTTACCTTCTTAAAAAATCCCATGAAATTCATCAATGGATATTTTTGTTGGAATAACTTATATCCAACCTCAAACTATATGTCTCTTTGATAATTATCAGCAAAGATATTCTATGAACTATGAGAATCATTTATGTGATATTGAATGGTCTTGATCTTTCCCACCATTTCCTTGACCATTTTAGAATATAGCAATTTTACTCCCCCAAACTCATCCCTTTATAATAGTGGTGAATACCTCTTCCCACAATGGGCTTCATAGGGATCAATTTGGATTCTTGAGTGGAAACTTTTAGTTTATGAGAACTAGATTAGAGGAAGAATTTGATCCCATCCTCATTTCAAGTCAATTGACCATGATATCAACATGTCTTCAAGTGTATGGATAGTTATATCATATATGACATCAGTTTGATAGTGATAATCCATTATTAATTTCAATTAATTATTTACATCATGTGTAAGACTATTCCTAACCTTTTACTTAAATATTGGGTCTCGATCAGATACAATCGATAGTGGTGTTCCGTGAAACCTCATCACTTCTCTGACGTATATTCTTACAAGTTGAACAAGTGAGAATTCCTTTCAAATTTCATTGAAGTGAGTAGTATTTATAAGAGGATCCATGAAAACCCACATATCATAATTTCTTCTTGATGTGTTTAGAAGACTAGTGAAAAATTCCATGGTGATGTTTTTCAAATTTCAAGTAGGTATTGGTAATGGTTGCATTATCCCCATGTATTTTTTCCTTTACGCCTTCACTTACTAACATAAAAGACATATTGATCTATAATCTTCTATTACCTTATTCATATTGTCCCACCAATAGAGATATCATAAATCTTGATACATATTTGTGATTCATGGATGTATGGAGAATGTAAAACTATGTGAATCATCCAAAAACTCCTTTAACTCAGGATTTGAGGGTATACATAGTCGTGAACCAAATCTAACAAATCCTTCTTCATTAGAATTGAAATCCTTGTATTTAACTTTTTTATAGCCTCCACTTTATTTTTAATTCCCACACCATATCATTGAGAATCCATTATCCTCTTCAGAAAAGTCATTTTATAAATCATTTGTTAATGGATTGATGATGTTCCTTATTTTATGATTCCCATGTCCATACTTTTCAAATCTAATAAGTTCTGATCCTTCTTAATTATTATCAATTCCAAAGATGTTGGATCGTCTCTAAATATATAATTTTTGACATTATATTATTTACATGAATGGTAGTGGAGTGAAAAATCATAGTACTTGATCAGATCTAACAATCTTCGCCGGTTAATATTCATCTCTTTCTGTGTGAATATATACTTGAGGATTTTTTGATCCATATATATTTCACTGTTCTCCCCCAAGAGATAATGCAATAATATTTTCAATTCAAATATCAATGTATAAAACTCTAGATCATGATTTGGGTATTTATGTTCATGAACATTCAATTGTGTTGAATCATAGACTACCACATTGTCATTCTAAAATGAACACATAGCCCAAGAAATTCTTGTAAGCATCAATGAATACAACAAAAAGTTCTCCACTTATGGGTATTGTGAGTAAATTTGAAGTGATAAGCCTCTTTTTTAACTCCATGAAGCTATATTCACATTCATTATTCCAAAAAAACAAGACTCCCTTATGAGTTTTCTTGGTTAGATGTATAAAATCATGATAAATTTCTCAAAAATCGATGATAATACCTAGATAATATAAGTAATCTACAGATTACTGTCATAGATGTTAGCCTCAACCATCCTGAAATTTATTATTTCTTTTAGCGTCCCATAGATATCAAATTTATTGTGATAACATTCCCTAATGATATTACATTGTCCTGGTATATGTTTTATTGTGAACTCAATGACTCATTTAAGAGGTATACCATAAAATTCTTGTGGGAAACACATTAGTTTATTCCCTTACAACGGTATGGTATCCAAGTATGATCCTTTCATTAGAATCAATATTTTGATATATATACACTTTCTCATGGGGAAATAATATCTATTCATGAAATATTGGTGCTAAATAATATTCATCCACCTTGCACTTTTACAGAATCAAGGGGTTATTTACAGTACAGATGGTGGATTACTTCTACCATAAATTTAGGTTCTCTTTATAAAATGAAAATCATTCTAGGACAAGTAGAATATAAAATTCCACTAAAAGGAGACGTAAAATATTTTCAATAAGAAAATTACCAAAAACATCAACATTTGATACAATAATCATATAATTTTTCTCTGATGATATAATATCATTTCAGGTTGTGAAATGATGTTCTTTGAAAACATAGAAGATTTTATAATAGTGCATGAATATGAAGACAACATGAGATACACTACCCTATAGTATATGTTATATGTACACCAATCATCATTATCCATCTCAGAATTGGAATTTTCTTGATCCATCGATCTTGAATATTATTGATTCTTATCATGCTTGTCAGCTTTTTTATAGAGCATTGCCTTGGATAATGACCGACTTATCTATATTTATGACATATAAATATATATGGTAAACTATATTTAAAATTATTTTTATTCATAACATTATATATTTTTACATGGAAATTAGATAATTTATTCCTTATCTTTCTGCACTTGAAACATATCCCAGTTCTATTATTACATTTCCCTTATTTCCTCTTTCCACAATTTTTGTACAAAGTAAACTGATCATTATTTCCCTTATCACCATTATTAGTTGAAATTCCTTGAGATTTCGTGTTACTATTCCTTTAAATCGATTGGCATTCAAAAAAGTTCCAATTGTTAATTGGGATTTTTGATATTTGGTTTGGAATAATCATAATATGTCCTACTTGATTTTCTATAATTTTAGGCATCTCATTTGAGTAGCCATGACATTTCACTTGACATTGGTTTTCTAATTGGTTCCACCTATTTCTGATCATTTTCTAGCATAAAGGGAAAATTATGGATGATTATTTTAAAACTAGTAAACACAAAAATGTTAGTTCAATGACCTTAAAGGGACAAACTATAAATTACATTTATTCCTTAACATATGAATTTATTGGATTCAATCTATGTTATCCATGATCTATTTCCTAACAGATATTCTTATGAGAATTTTTGTTGCCTTAATAATTGATATTAATGATTTTGTGAATTTAAAAAAGAATATCCCCTGGGAGTCTCAAACCAGGCATGCCAAAAGGACTATTTTCATGCACTAGTTCCCAGTTGAGCTTATATCCACTTGGGGTTTTAATGTTTTACACCTATGTACATTTTTTCCAGAGCTATATCCATTTACAATATCCAAAGTGGGATGTATTTTCATGAAAAAACACTTAATATATACTTTTACAAAATTTAGGGTCGTTTTCTTATAATTAATTATTGTAAGAACCTCAGTTTTTATAAGAGGTACAAATACTTTTTACTTCATTTTAAATACCTTTTTTGGGACATATGTAAATGCTTAACTTGACCACATGTGTTTTGAAGGTTTCTGGGGCCTGTTCAGAGGCTGAAACCAAGTGTTGGGTAGGAAATGATCAGGTGCATGGTTTGCACCCGGCCTGCACACGGTTAGGCTAAACCGTACGAGAGGTACAAGAAACTACATGTCTTAGACAAATAGGTTCCACATGATTACCTCACATCTAGTCAAACTGTGTGGGGGAACCATGCTGGGTGGACCTCTTAGAAAGAGAGGTGCACAAGGTTTCCGCATAGTTGGGGAAAACGTGTGGGAAAACTATACGACCAGTGATCTATGTTTTTTTTAAATCTATTTAAAAATTTAATTTAATTTTTAAACCCTTTTGGTTTTCTCATCCATGCATAGAACTGCCTCCCACAGCTCTCCCCCTTTTTCACCTTAGACAGGCTTTGAAGCCGAGTCGTCGTCCAACTTTCATTTTGATCACCGATCAACTCTACGAATTCGAAACTGTAAGGCTTGAAATCCTTTTTAGCCATTCTCAATTCATCGGAATAATGATTGCACTATTAGGATTTAGGATCGTATTCCATAATATTCCAATCCTCATCTGTTCTTCAGATTTCATCCAAACCAAGATGAATCAAGACACGATACTGGATGACCTGTCTACTACTGAGGAAAGGCAGGCGGTTTATACTTTGTTTTGGCTTTTATTGGTGTTTTTTCAAGCATTAGACCGAAACTCCATTCATCGGACTTTCTAGAAATGTCTTTTTTTGAGTGAGTATCTATAGCTGGACCTAGTGAGGTTGACAATGGGTTCTGTTTTAGTGCGTTGGCACCTATTTCTCGTTTCAAGGTCACCCGAGGGGTGTTCCTTAAGGGAATAACATGTTATACCTATTTAAACCGCCCAAGGGGTGTGTACTTGTTCTTTACATGCTAGAGTAAGCTCTTATATGCCTTTATATCTTGAGTAGATTATTAGGAGAGGTACTTCCTCTTTACTTTTTGAAAATCTAGTTATGCATCGTCTATTTTGATAGCTTGGATGAAATGAAATGTGTTTATATGGGTGGTTATACCTATATGTAAATGACTAATGGGATATTAAATGGTTTCTATGGGAGGGTAGGCCTATATTCCTTGTAATTGATAAATGATAAATAGTTTTCATGAGTGTGTATACTCATGGATGATGCTCAGTGATGTGAGTGGGTATACTCACATGTTATGAATGTTTAAATTGAATGATTAATTCTTGATTGAATGGTTTGATAGATGCATTGGACTGCTCTCCTTGGATCTGGAATGCGGTAGTGGATGCCTTAGGTTGACCCTGCTCCTTGGGTCTTGATTCAGTGGGATGCCTTGGGCCTTGCTACCCCGTAGTATTTGGCTTGCATGGGATTGCGTAGGACTTTCTATTGAATTTCTCCTAGGACAACAACCAGTGCCTAACCGAGTTTCCACTAGGGACACCCATGGGACTCAATGGGATGCCTTGGACATGCTCTTTGGATCTATCCCTCCGGGGTCTTGAGATATTACTACTTGGATTCCTTGGTCTGCTAACACCTTGGATCTTGTCCTTGCAATCTACACATCATTATACAGCGAGGTCGTGGATATTTGATTTCACTATACAACATGGTCATGGGATACTTGTTCACTTTATGCAACATGGTTGTGGGTTGCAGGATACATATGGATGTATGGTGTGGTCGTGTGACTTGTTTTCTTGTTATAGCTGCGATGTTACGAGCTGAATCTTTTTTTCATGTATCCTTGAGGGCTGTTCAGTTTTAATTGTTATAGTAGACTTATGCCATGGGAATATTCACTTATGTACCAGTTTTTTACACTTGTTAGCACCTTTGTAGAATCACTGTTAGAACTCTATAGACCATGGTGGTTACCTACTGGGATGTTTATCTCACACCCTATTTAGGCCTCCTTAGGGACCCAAACAGATTATATGGTTCTAGGTGATGATAGGGGAAAGATCCCTAGTACAGGTTGTTGATTGTGGCTTCAGCGCAGGGGAGCATAGGACCAAGATGAGACTTGCATTCCAGGGATACCTTTTTAGTGTTTTGTTCTTTCTGGATACATGATGTGTATTGTATTTACATGTATTTTTTTGGATCCTTTCTAGATGGTTGTACCATCATCATCATTTTGTGTATGAGACACTTTTGGTTATTGATATATATATATGCTTGTCTGTTTTTCTTTCTTTCAGTTTTCTTCTGTTTATTTCACTTTCGTGATTGCATATATTTAAATTCCACTGTGATACTCTGGTAATGAGGTAACAATATACCTAGTGACTCACATAGTCCCTCTCTACTAGTCGGAAGCCTCTCGAATTTGGGTAGATGCTATTGAGTCCTTGTGATAAACTGGGATCGAAGCATTGTTTCGGGTGGAATCCAGGTCCAGGACGTTACAATGTGGTATCAAAGGTTTTTCTTTTGCTGCTTGAATTACTATTCGTAAACATTAGACAGGGATAAGAAGGAAATGGAATTTGGTAATAAACTATGCCAAGGCATAGCTACCCCGCATACAGGGAAAAGCCAAATTGCCTTGAATTAGGTTCTAATTTTCTAGATTTTTACTATTACAATTGATTTGACTTAACTGTTTGGTGATGCACTTGATTTCTACTATTATTATTGATTCATTTTGGGTTCTATTTTAGTTTCATCCTGATGAGCTAGGGGTGTTCCATCTCATGCATCATATAGACACTTGTTAGAATCACATGCCATGTCATCTAGAATACATTAGATATTTAATGTGTTGTAATAGTTATATGATAGCTATGCCTACTGTTATGTTAGTTGGGTGCAGTTGATAAAGGTGTGATTTTATCTTTCAATCCATAAGGTGTTGGGACCTTATGAATTGGGAAATGATGCACTAATGGAATGTAAATGCTTAAAAGAACTTGTTACATGTATGGTTTCAATGGGAACCATGTTTTGAGTTCATGAGGTGTTTTGGACCCTTGTGGAGTTTGAAATTGGAAAAGCCTTGGTAAAATTTATTAAATAACTGAATGTGAAATGGAAATGAAAACATTAAATGGTGAATAGAGACTTGACATAGAACCGACATGTTAGTGGGTGATAAACACAATTTCTGGGGGTTTGATGGTTGTTCTTTATACAGTCCTAGATTTAGAAGCAGTTTGTGGGGTTTAATTTGTTTCTAGGAGGGTTTTATCATATAATACAATTTTGATCTTTGCTCTTTGATGTTGTTCTTTTCTGAGGTATGTGTTTGGAATTGTAGAGACATTCCACCACGACAACCTCCTGTGGTACGCTACGATGGAGACGATGACCATAATTTGAAGATGGTGGACCATGGGCCACTTCTTGATCCTTTAATTTTGTCAGCTGCAGCACTTGAGGTTGTTATGGACACAGGTGATGAGGCACAATTACATGAGGATTTGTTTCGCTACATGCAGTCTTTCCCGGGTGCACCGCAACCAGCCTTGACTATGGACGAGCTGACACGAGTGTTCCAGAAGTAGTATCCTCCTACGTTTTCTAGGGATGGTGGACCATAGGTTGCAGAGCTATGGCTAGAGACCACATTATCAATTTCCAAGCTTCTAGATATGCCTTTAGAGAGGAGGGTCATGATTGCAAATTATATGCTACGTGGAATGGAAAAGAGATGGTACAATGTTTTGAACTCGGACGATGGGATGTGTGATATGGGTTGGAATGAGTTCCAAACCCACTTCTATGATTAATTTTACCTCAAAACTCCGCGAGCAGTGTGGGAAAGTGAATTCATGTGTCTGGAGTAGGGTGCGATGAAAGTTATTGAATACTTAGCACACATCACATAGCTAGAAGAGTTCCACACTGATGTATCTTACTAATGAGATTTCGAGGGTGATGCACTTCAAGGATGGTCTCAAATATGCTATCAGATCAAAGGTCAATGTGTTTAGGTTGCCTTCTATCACTAAAATTGTGAATCAGGTGCTGATTACCGAGCGAAACCTGAGGGAAGTTAGGGGTACAGAACATGGGAGTGATGTTTCTTGCCCCAATGGATCTAACTCTTCAGGTAGGAAGTTTCGTTTTGAGGCTTCCCATGACATGAGTGCTTGTCAGGCTAAGGGTTCAGGCATCTTACTGTTTTCCCATTAGTTTGGTAGGTGAGGCCACATGAAGAATGAGTACGACCGTGACCCAATTGAGTTCCAAGATTGCAGAAGGATGGGTCACATGCAGTGGTTTTTCAGGACATTCCCTCTAGCTGCAAGTGGCATGGGGTAAGATCTGATGTTAGGTTTAGGAGAAAGATCTTCATCTCTGGACAGGCTGGGAGCTGGGGCAGTGAGGTCAGTCAGCCCAGGGATTTGGTGGTCATGGTTGTGGTATCTAGTCACCGGGTTCTCAGAGACAGTAGGGTGGATTATCATAGGGTTTCTAGGTAGGTACATAGGTATGCAGTATAGGCCAGACTTATGCAGTGCAATATAACCAAGAGGATCAGGATCCCAAAATGTCTAAAATGAGTGGTACAATTTTAGTAGCTTCTGCTATTGCATCTTCCCGTTTCGATAATGGTGCCTCTTACAAATTTATCTCTGCATGATCAGTAAAGAGCCTTGGTCTTGTTTTTTTTCTTTCTGAGGGTGTTTTGATTCTAGAAACACCATTGGGAGTTAGAACGGGTGATGTATTCCAATATATGGAATTTCCACTTGAGGTTGGTGGGTGCCACTTCCACTATAGTTTGTTTTTCCTCAAGATGACAGGGTTTGTCATCATTCTCATAATGGATTAGCACATAGATTATTGAGCGTACATTGATTTCTATCATCGGAGGGAGAATTTCACATCACTTGAGGGTGCAGTGTTTATTCACCCAGGTGAATGGGATGTCCAGGCGGGCAGAGCTGGACCCGAGCATCATGGTATTTCCAGGATGACAGCCTAGATTGCTAGATTGTTTTTGGATGATTAGGGAGTGAGTCTGAAATACTTTCCTCCAGTTTTTGAGCACTTCATGAATTCATTTCCCGATGAAATTTCAGGTATTACACATAAGATGGAGGTGGAGTTCTACATTGAGCTAGTGCTAGGAGATTCGATGGTATCCACCCATCTTTATATGATGGCTACGAAGGAGTTGAATGACCTCAAGAGGCAACTAGAGGACTTGAAGGTGAAGGGGTTTATCAAACCTAGTACTTATCTATGGGGATCACCAGTTCTTTTTTACAATAATGGCAGAAAAAACTCTTAGAATATTTAAGGATTATCGAAAACTAAACAAGGCGATGGTTAAAAACAGTTATCCCTTTCCACAGATAGGTGAACTGTTTGATCATGTTTGAGGAGCTTGAGTTTTCTCAAAGATCGACTTGAGGTTAAGATATCACCACATGTGTGTTTGACCTGTATACATACCTCACACAGCCTTTTGTAGCTGGTATGGGTTATACTAGTATCTTGTTATGCCATTCAGTCTCACAACTGCACTAGAGGATTTCATGGTGCTGATGAACCGAGTGTTCCATCCTTACATGGATTTTTGTGTGTGGTGGTTTTCAAGGATGATATCTTGGTGTATTCTCCCAATAGACAAGACCATACCAACCATATTGAAATAATTTTGAATAAACTAAGAGAGCATAAGTTATATGATATTATCACAAAGTGCCACTTTTGGATGGATTAGATCACTTCCTAGGTCACATTATCTCCGAGGCAGGAGTGTCAGTGGACCCAGAGAAGGTGAAAGCTGTAGTTTCTTGGGAACAACCCAAGAACAATTTTTTACATATGGAGCTTCTTGGGGTTAGCAGGCTACTAAAAGCATTCTATACATAACTTCTCATGCTTATCAATGCTGTTGACGGGCTTGACTAAGAAGGGTGTGATTTTTTTGTGGTCAGAATCTTGTGAGATAGCCTTTCAGGAGTTGAAAGGGAGGCTAACATTAGCACCAGTCATGATACTGCCAGAGCACAGAATGAACTATACAATGTAATGTGACACTTCAATTATTGTTTTAGTGGAAGTGCTGATGTAGGGAGATCAAGTAATGGCGTATGAGTCTCATAAGTTGAGGCCGCACAAGAAGAATTACCTTACGGACAATCTCATGTTAGTTGCAGTTGTTCATGCATTTCATTATTGGAGACACTATTTATTGGGAGACAGTTTTGTGGTGTTCATGGACCAGAAATGTCTCAATTATATCTTTAAGAATCAGGATCTGAATTTGAGGTAGAAAAGCTGGGATGAGTACCTACAGTATTCTGAATTCGAGCATGCCTACATGCCTGGTAAGAGCAATGAAGTAGACAATGAACTGAGCAGGAGGACTTAGATACATGCAGTCTAGTAGGCCAGTAGTGAGTGGAAGATTATGGATTTGTTTTCTGAGATTCATTTGGAGTTGCACGAAAGATAGAGGCATACTTTTCATTTATCCTTATCTATTACCCCTACCCTAATAGACAGAGTTAGGATGGGGAAGCTATCGGATTCATAAGGACTAGTTCTATGGGAAGGTGTGGTAGGTAAGGACCCTCATCCTGGAAGACTAGTAGGTGATGATGAGATCTTTCGTATCTATGGATGTTTCTGGGTTCCATTGGATATACATGAGGAGTTGATGCGGGAGTTTCATGCTTAAACTTGGGCAGTACATCCTAGGGTTGTCAGGATGTACCATGACTTGCGACGTTAGTACTGGTGGACGAGAAAGAAGAGAGAGGTATTTAGTTCTATTATAAGGTGTTCCACCTGTCAGTAGGTGAAGGCAGAACATCAACGACCATCTAGACTTTTAAATAAGTTACCCATCCCAAAGTGGAAATGGGATGATTTCAGGATGGATTTTGTGATTGGTTTGCTGAGGTCACCTTGAGGTAATGATTCATTATGGGTTGTCGTTGACAAGATTACGAAGGTTTCACCCTTCTTTCCAATAAAGGAGACCTTCAGTATTGATGATATTAAGAACCTGGTTTTTCTGTGAAAGACTTTGGAATATTCTTGATGATATTCCAGAGCAGCGCCTTCAGACGGCGTGCGATTCTGAGCCCCAGAGTGGCCGGAATTAAATTTTCAGTGCGTTCACACTGGAAACGCCAAATAAATGTGATAAATCCTAAATGGAGTTCCGGATCAGGGATCCGAGTGTACGGATGGGCCCATAATAGTGTGTTTACCCTAGGAACGACATAAAACTTGTCGGCGCGGGATGTTTGGACCCCTCGCTCTCTTTCGGAAGGTTATACGGAAAAATTAATTAATTAATTTATCCGTTTAATGTTGAAACGCAGGTATCTCTTAAACGGTGGCTCAGATTGGAAAACCGAGGGCACCGTTGAGTTTGGAGTGTGCCGTTTACCCTAGGAGGGGTGTAAGTTTTGCAGGCGCGGGCCGTCTGTGAAAAATGGCCCCAGGGGATTTTTTGTAATTTGGCGGCCTCGGGCGCTAAGTTTAATAACTTTTGAATGAGGCCTCGGATTAAAATTCTGAGACCACCGTTGTTCTCAGGAGGTGGATTTTACCCCAGGGGAGGCTTAACCTCGACCCCATCGGGAGTTTCGGATGCGGGTCTTTTTAGGGGTTTTAAATTAATTGTTAATTAATTTTATTTAAACCCTCCCCCTCCCCCTTCTCCCTTGAACCCCCTGGCAGCCCCTCCTCTCCCTCTCCTCCTCCACCTCCGGCAAGGCGGCTCTGGTGAGGCAGCTCCGGCAAGGCGGCAGATCGTGCGGCAAAGCTTCGGGCGAAGCCCAAGAGGTAGAGTTATGTATTTGCGTTTTAATTCCCGAACCCTTCCTTTTGATTCATTTACGACGTCGAATTGTTGTCGATTTTGAAATCAAAGCCCATAATCTTTTAGTATAATTCATGATCTTTCCATCGCAATTTTTCAGATTTAAAATCTGAGTCCCGACGTGTTCGCAAACTCCCGGCGAAGTTTGCGGGTTCTTGGTTTTTCCGGCGGTCCGAGGAGCGGCGGAGGAAGGCTGTGGCGGCGGCGGCCCCCCTTGGCGGTGGCAGCTCCTTCTCCAGGCGATGGCGGCGCGGCTGGCCTCAGCGGAGAGGCCGGGGAGCGTGGGCGTGCGGCGGTTGTCGGCTGCAGGCGTCGTGGGGCACGGTGCGCGAAGGATGACCGGCTTCGGCCGGTCGTCGCGACACGCAGACCCGGGGTCTTCGTGACCCCGGCCAGCAGACAGGGGACCCGCACCTTGCGGGTCCCGTGGGAAATCAGCCGGACCGGCTCAGCCGGTCCGGACGGCGCGGTCCGGCCCGCGAGGTGGACCGCGGGCTGGCTCAGTCAGTGAGTGGGCCGGCCGAACCGGCCCGGCCCACCCTACGGTCCGAAAAACATTAAAACGCCTCTAAAAGGCAGCTCGGGTGTCAGATTCGCGCGCCGTCAGCGGCGACACGTTCCTTGAGTTAAGCCAAGTATTTTGAAATGGTTTCAGGAAATTTTAATTTCCGAAACGAGGGGCCTCGGAGGCGCGACGCGTCTTTAAGTGGATGAGCATTTTTCCCGAGTTTCTTGTTTTGAGCGGCACAGACGCATCCGACATCCGTTTTGAGTGCCGTCAGCGGCGTTGGAACCCTGGCATCGAGGCGAAGGTTTCTGGGGTGGTTCCGGGCGTTGAAGCCAGAGTTGAGGCGTGGGCCCCATGGCCCGTCTTTTGAGCTGCGTGCAGCTTTTAGCGTCTTTTTTCTCGGACGTCTGTTTGGGGCGTGCGAGCAGTCAACGTTGGGTGTTTTTCCGAGGGCATCGCGTTGGCACAGTCTGCCCGCTGTAATTCCGCACGATGGTGCGGGGCCCACGAGGGCCGTTTGGGCGTCGACGGTGATGTTCTATCTCTATCATCGGGCGACCGTTTCGGACAAGTGAGTAGTCCACCTTGTGTACTTTTTCGAGAGGATCGCAACGGTGCAATCCGTCCGTTGAGTTTAGGGACAGGGTTGCGGGTCCCACGAAGCACCGCTTGTGTGCGGTGCGCCGTAATACATCTTTTTCTCCGGATATCCGTTGCACTCAAGTGAGTAGTGCTTTTGACGTGTTTTTTCAAGGGGATCACAATGATGCGATGCGCCCGACTGTTTTTGGGCCCGGGGCTTGGGATCACGGGACGTCGTTCGGGCGTGAGGTGGTGTTGGTGACTTTTCCATCGGATATCCGTTGGAGGCGTGTGAGTAGTCTAACCCGCGTGTTTTTTCGCGAGGTTTATAATGGTGTGATCTGTTTGGCTGTACGGAGCCTCTTGCGTGATCTTGTTAAATGTGGAAGCATGGAAGGTGCTCCAGTGGTGGTTCTCCCTACCTTGTTTGTAGCGGACCCTTGGAGTGATCGCATGCACACCAATGTGAGTGATGTAAGTGCTTGAATATATGTGGTTGGCCGTTCCTGGGCCTTTGAGGTGGAGTTATTACGTCACGCCTTCGTGTAGACGCTGGGTGCCGTGTGCACGATAGCCTTTGGGCTAGAACGAGGTATACTCAGGGAGTACGGGAGCGCTTGGAGGTACGTGTGGTTTGTACCTGAGATGTTCGTGCACTTGGTTGGGGTTGACTTGGGTCCACCCGTTGTGTGGGCCCCACGTGCGTTTCGGGTTCTGCTTTGCGTACTTTGACCTTTCGTGACATAGAGGGTCCCTCTGTGCTCGTTTGTTTGACCAGCAGGGTTGAGTGGTCTCCCCCTGGTTCCGTTCTCGATGGATTGGCCGGTAGTGGTGCTAGTGGCACCCAGTGCTGGAGCGACGCTGCACCTCTTTTGGGTGAGTTGTTCTGGAGATGGGAGGTTGCACGATACCCACTCCGTGTTCGGTTGGCCAGTGTTGTTCCCTCCAGTGGAGATGGCTAGAGCAGTTCTGAGTTCTACCCTCCAGCAGGGCTGGGCAGTGGGTTACTCATCGACTTCTTCGGGTTTACCCTCCAGCAGGGCTGGGCAGTGGGTTGCTCACTGACTTCTAGGGTTTACCCTCCAGCAGAGACTGGGCAGTGGGTCACCCGATGCTATTAGGGTCAACCCTCCAGTAGAGGCTAGGCAGTGGGTCACCCGGCAACCTCTTAGAGTCTACCCTCCAGCGGGGCTGGGCAGTGGGTCGCCCGTCGTCTAGTTCTAGGTCTACCCTCCAGCACGGCTGGTCAGTGGGTCTCCTGTCGACTTATTCCAGGTCTACCCCCTAGCGGGGCTGGGCAGTGGGTCGCCTGATGATGTGTTATGGTTTACCCTCCAGCGTGGCTGGGCAGTGGGTCTCCTAATGATGTGTTATGGTTTACCCTCCAGCGTGGCTGGGCAGTGGGTTGCCTGATGATGTTTTATGGTTTACCCTCTAGAGGGGCTGGGCAGTGGGTCACCTGATGATGTGTTATGGTTTACCCTCCAGCGTGGCTGGGCAGTGGGTCGCCTGATGATGTGTTATGGTTTACCCTCCAACGTGGCTGGGCAGTGGGTCGCCTGATGATGTGTTATGGTTTACCCTACAGCGGGGCTGGGTAGTGGGTCACTCGATGATGTGTTATGGTTTACCCTCCAGCAGGGTTGGGCGGTGGGTCACCCGATATCTGGTTATGAGTTACCCACCAGCAGGGCTGGGCAGTGGGACACCTGTTGGCATTCCAGAATCAGTCCTTTCGACTAGGCTAGTCTGTGGCTTTCCTCCGTATTTACCGGAGCGGGACCTTTGGTTATCCGGGCCAGTGTTGTGACGGCTTTGACTTTGAGGAGACCTCTCGACTGCAGGGCAGTGTTGAGGTGTGGTTGGACTTTCCCTAGAACTCTCAAGTTAGAGGGGTGCTTTCCCCACCGAGACGCGTTCTTGTGACGCGATCTAAAACTGTGCGGGCGAGTTAGTGTCGCCCAAAGCGGATAGTGTCGAAGTGTGGTGATTGAGCCCCTTGGCTTGCGGTTCGGGGCAGACGTGTTGGATGCTGGGCATCGATGGAGTTTCTTCTGGGACTGTTGGAAACTTTCTTTTATTGGGCTGAGCTACGGGACGGAGATCCCCTTACGACGATGTTCGGGCTTCTTGATTGAGCAAAGGGATATGTATATACCATGTTCTGGTACCCACTGCTTGGGTTTGGTTACTCTCCTTCCAAGAGAGATGAAGACGCACGGGGTATGCCACGTGCTTTCCGTGTCTAGCTTCTCGTGGTTGGACGAGTCTACTATCCTTCTATAGGTAGCGATGACTCGACGGGAAGTTCATCTTCTCACCGTTTCCATCTCCTTGTGTCTAGATGATTCTACCTCCTTTCTCTTGTTGGGTTGAGCTGGACTCTTTACTGCACTCTCTATTGCTCTCTTTGATTTCCCCTGTTCTCTCTACTTCTCACCCTTCGGTACCTCCTTTTGTTGCTCCCTCGAGTCTTTGGGGTATCCTACTGAGTATTTTTATACTCACCCCTGCTTGGGCTTTGCCCACACTTGGTGTGCCCTTGCAGATGACGGACAGGTGGAGCGTGGATTCAGTGGAGCGTAGGAGCGTAGGAGCTTGGGGGCTTGGACCGCATGCGGTGGTCGTGGTCAGGTTTTAGGTGGGTGACCCGTCAGCTATTTCTTTTTGTTTACCTGTTGCCGGGTTGTGGCACTTTTTTGTTGGGCGCGTGTTTTGCCCCTTTTCTTTTCAGTTTGTACATTGTACTTGTAGAGGTCGATGCACTTTGTGGTATTTATATAGTAGTTCCCCTTTCTTTTTACTATGCTTGTATTTTCTTCTACTCTGCACTATTGCATTGAGTTTGTTGCGTGTGTGTGTACATGTGCTTAGGAAAAGGCCTCCCTGAGTTATTGTGCCTTTGGCGCTGGTTGTCAGCCCTTGGCCTATAGAGGCGGTCTTGGGGTAGTTGCGGCTCGAGCCCGGGTAGGGTCGGGACGTGACAAAGTGGTATCAGAGGTGGTTCGTTCATTGGGGAGTTGTGTGGATGTCCCTAAAAGAGGAATTGGTTGGGAATTAGGGAAACAGTGTTAACGTGTCTCGAGAGCGGCTCTCAGGCCAGGGAGTCCAGTGATGGTGCGGCGGCTAACGTATCCATTCACCAGGACCTTGATAACCCGCTTGTCGACTCGGCATGCTGAGAAACTTGTTGCAGGGAAATTTGTTTGTGCATCACATAGGATTGAGTCTTTGACTGTCCTTCTTGAGTCAGCTCCCCATCATTGTTGTTGTGGTATATACATATATGCTCATCTGACCGCGACACTCCTTGATAATATTCAGGATGTCTCCGCGAAGACAGCCAGCCAGGATACCAGCTTTGGTTTGTGACGACAACCCTGTGATCTACGAGGCCACAGTCCAGGACCCATCATGCAAGCCCCTTTCTCCAGGTGGGCCGGTAGCAGCACCCCCACCTATTGAGAAGAAGACAGTTTCAGCAGAGTAGGCTGAGCTTGAGCGTAGGTTGAGCGCGCTCCGTTAGTTCCAGCAGCAGAGACCGCTGAGGTTTAGTGGTGAGCCAGACCCTCGGGTAGCAGAGGTTTGGCTTGAGGCAGTGGTTCGCCTTTTCAGGCTTGTGCAGACGCCGACAGATCAGAGAGTGGCTTTGGCAGCCACCATTTTCCGTGGAATAGCTTGGCGTTGGTGGAGTCTGGTGACTCAGTTCTTGGCGAGTCGTCGCTTTTGTGGGGCGACTTTCAGTTGTTGTTCTGTGAGGAGTTTTTCCCCCTCCTGCTTGCTCTCCTTTTGGATTCAGTAGCTCCTGTAGTTTCATCAAGGAGGGATGACGGTGGCCGAGTACGCGGCTATTTTTTCAGACCGTGCACGCTTTTACCCGGACTTGGTCCATGATGACGACATCCGAGCACGGAAGTTTGGGCAGGGTCTCCGCCGAGAGATTCGTGCTGTCAGATTAACCTTGGGCATTTTCACATATGCCGGGGGGCTAGAGCAGGCGCTGGTGATAGAGGGCTTCCTGTCATGTTTTGTGGTTGGTAGTGGCAGTGGGCGCAACGGAGCCGGGACGTCTGTCGTAGCTAGCAGGCGTCGGAGGACAGGACCTCGATGCAGGTGGCCTTCCCACTGTCGGTTTCGGAGACGTGGTCATATACCACTGTGGCGAAAAGGCACAAGGCCTCAGCCGCGGATGCCCTTCCGTGAGTGGATCCCGGGCCGTGGTCGTAAACCACCGTGGCGTCAGAGGGCACCAGGGTAGCCCAGAGAGCATCGGTGCTATGCTTGTGACGGGCGAGGTCACTTGGAACGAGACTGCCTGACCCGAGTTGCTGAGAGCTTCAGGCAGGCAGCAGGCGCACCACCATGGTAAAGGCAGCGCCGTGATCGGAGTAGTGGCCAGAGAGGTGGTGCTAGCAGAGGAGCGGGAGGAGCTGGAGGTGGGGGACGACGTTATGAGATCTCCCCATCACCACTAGGCGGTCCACGTCAGGATCCGGGAGCTGACTGTTGGGACCGCGGGCAGCCACGAGCTTTAGATGTCTATTATCCTGCAAAGCATGAGGTGATAAGAGGTACGCTCTACAGCTCTTCTACTTTTTGCAGTAGAATTGTTGGGCTCTGTGTGTGAAAGGCTTTTCTCCCTGCTCCTTGTTTGAGGTGTTACCAGGGTGACATAGGGCGTCGGGTGTAACCCTGTGTTGGTGAGGAAAAAGGCGTGAGACCTTTTCCTTTAGTCGATGGTGTTGACTCCTTCGCCTTTTTAGCGTGTAAGAGAGCATTGACTATGGAATCTTGCATGACCAGATATCCTTAGGTGTTACACCATATGGATATTCTGAAGTAGGGAATCACCGGGCCTTGTTCCAGGTCCGGGCAGTGATTCCAGTCACGGCGTACGACGTAGAGGTTTGACCGGGGAGGTGAGCTACCCTCGAGAGCCTTCGGGCCGTTTGAAACTATGCAAAGGGATGGTGAGGTTCCCTGCTGCCTTGACCTAACCCCAAAGTCTGGAGTGGGTGCATGACATCAGCGAGGGTCGACCTTGCGTGAACGGATAAATCCTTTGGTCTGTGTGCGGTGATGCAGAGCTGTGCGTGTGTTCTACTGAGTATGGGAAAGCCGGGTGTGGGCTTAGTACCCTGTGTTGCTCCCTAGTTTTTCTTTTCGGGGACAAAAATCTTGAAGGAGGGAATGATGTAAGAACCCGGTTTTTGCTGTGAAAGACTTTGGAATATTCTTGATGATATTCTAGAGCAGCGCCTTTAGACGTCATGCGATTCTGAGCCCCGGAGTGACCGGAATTAAATTTTCAGTGCGTTCACACTGGAAACGCCAAATAAATTTGATAACTCCTGAACGGAGTTCCGAATCAGGGATCTGAGTGTACGGATGGGTCCGTAATGGGGTGTTTACCCTAGGAACGACATAAAACTTGTCGGTGCGGGATGTTTGGACCCCTCGCTCGCTTTCGGAAGGTTATACGGATAAATTAATTAATTAATTTATCCGTTTAATGTTGAAATGTAGGTATCTCTTAAATGGTGGCTCAGATTGGAAAACCGAGGGCATCGTTGAGTTCGGAGCATTCCTTTTACCCTAAGATGGGTGTAAGTTTTGTGGGCGCGGGCCGTCTGTGAAAAAATGGCCCCAGGGGCGTTTTCGTAATTTGGCGGCCTCGGGCGCTAAGTTTAATTACTTTTGAAAGGGACCTCGGATTAAAATTCAGAGACCACCGTTGTGCTTGGGAGGTGGCGTTTACCCCAGGGGAGGCTTAACCTCGACCCCGTCGGGAGTTTCGGATGCGGGTCTTTTCGGGGGTTTTAAATTAATCGTTAATTAATTTTATTTAAACCCTCCCCCTCCCCCTTCTCCCTTGAACCCCCTGGCAGCCCCTCCTCTCCCTCTCCTCCTCCACCTCCGGCAAGGTGGCTCCGGTGAGGCCGATCCGGCAAGGCGGCAGATCGTGCGGCGAAGCCCAAGAGGTAGGGTTATGTATTTGCGTTTTAATTCCCGAACCCTTCCTTTTGATTCATTTACGACGTCGAATTACTGTCGATTTTGAAATAAAAGACCATAATCGTGTAGTATAATTCATGAGATTTCCATCGCATTTTTTCGGATTTAAAATCTGAGTCCCGACGTGTTCGCAAACTCCCGGCGAAGTTTGCGGGTTCTTGGTTTTTCCGGCGGTCCGAGGAGCGGCGGAGGAAGGTCGTGGCGGCGACGCCCCCCCCCCCCCCCTTGGCGGTAGCGGCCCCTCTTGGAGGCGGCGGCTCCTTCTCCAGGCGACGGCGGCGTGGCTGGCCTCGGCGGAGCGGCCGGGGAGCGTGGGCGTGCGGCGGTTGTCGGCTGCAGGCGCCGCGGGGCGCGGTGCGCGGAGGAAGACCGGCTTCGGCCGGTCGTCGCGACACGCAGACCCAGGGTCTTTGTGACCCCGGCCAGCAGACAAGGGACCCTCCCCTTGCGGGTCCCGTGGGAAATCAGCTGGACCGGCTCATCCGGTCCGCGCGGTGGACCGCGGGCCGGCTCAGTCAGTGAGTGGGCCGGCCGAACTGGCCCGGCCCACCCTACGGTCTGAAAAACATTAAAACGCCTCTAAAAGGCAGCTCGGGTGTCGGATTCACGCGCCGTCAGCGGCGAAACATTCCTTGAGTTAAGAAGAGTATTTTGAAATGGTTTCAGGAAATTTTAATTTCCGAAACGAGGGGCCTCGGAGGCGCGACGCGTCTTTAAGTGGACGAGCATTTTTCTCGAGTTTCTTTTTTTGAGTGGCGCGGACGCATCTGATGTCCGTTTTGAGTGTTGTCAGTGGCGTTGGAACCCTGGCATCGAGGCGGAGGTTTCCAGGGTGGTTCCGGGCATTGAATCCAGAGTTGAGGTGTGGGCCCCACGGCCCGTCTTTTGAGCTGCGTGCAGCTTTTAGCGGCTTTTTCCTCGGACGTCCGTTCGGGGCGTGCGAGCAGTCAATGTTGGGTGTTTTTCCGAGGGCATCGCGTTGGCGCAATCTTCCCACTGTAATTCTGCACGATGGTGCGGGGCCCACGAGGGTCGTTTGGGCATCGACGGTGATTTTATATCTCTATCACCGGGCGACCATTTTGGACAAGTGAGTAGTCCACCTTGTGTGCTTTTTCGAGAGGATCGCAACGGTGCGATCCATTTGTTGAGTTTCGGGACCGGGTTGCGGGTCCTAGGAAGCACCGCTCGTGTGCGGTGCGCCGGAATGCATCTTTTTCTCTGGATATCCGTTGCACTCAAGTGATTAGTGCTTTTGACGTGTTTTTTCCGAGGGTATCTCAATGGTGTGATGTGCCCGACTATTTTCGGGGCCGGGGCTCGGGATCACGGGACGCCGTTCGGGCGTGAGGCAGTGTTGGTGACTTTTCCGTCGGATTTCCGTTGGAGGCATGTGAGTAGTCTAACTCGCGTGTTTTTCTGCGAGGTTTACAATGGTGTGATCCATTTGGCTGTACGGAGCCTCTTGCGCGATCTTGTTAAATGTGGAAGCATGGAAGGTGCTCCAGTGGTGGTTCGCCCTACCTTATTTGTAGCGGACCCTTGGCGTGATCGCGTGCACACCAATGTGAGTGATGTAAGTGCTTGAATAGATGTGGTTGGCCATGCTTGGGCCTTTTAGGTGGAGTTATTACGTCACGCCTTCGCGTAGAGGTTGGGTGTCGTGTGCACGATAGTCTTTCGTCTAGAACGAGGTATACTCAGGGAGTACGGGAGCGCTTGGAGGTACGTGTGGTTTGTACCTGAGATGTTCATGCACTTGGTTGGGGTTGACTTGGGGCCACTCGTTGTGTGGGCCCCACATGCGTGCTGGGTTCTACTTTGCGCACTTTGACCTCTCGCGACATAGAGGGTCCCTCTGTGCTCGTTTGTTTGACCAGAAGGGTTGAGTGGTCTCCCCCTGGTTTCGTTCTCGATGGATTGGATGGTAGTGGTGCTAGTGGCACCCAGTTCTGGAGCGATGCTGCACCTCTTTTGGGTGAGGTGTTCTGGAGATGGGAGGTTGCGCGATACCCACTCCGTGTTCGGTTGGCCAGTGTTGTGCCCTCCAGTGGAGATGGCTAGATCAGTTCTGAGTTCTACCCTCCAGCGGGGCTGGGCAGTGGGTTACTCATCGACTTCTTTGGGTTTACCCTCCAGCAGGGTTGGGCAGTGGGTTGCTCACTGACTTCTAGGGTTTACCCTCCAGCAGAGACTGGGCAGTGGGTCACCCGACGCTATTAGGGTCTACCCTCCAGCAGAGGCTGGGCAGTGGGTCACCCAACGACCTCTTAGAGTCTACCCTCCAGCGGGGCTGGGTAGTGGGTCGCCCATCGTCTAGTTCCAGGTCTACCCTCCAGCACGGCTGGGCAGTGGGTCTCTTGTCGACTTATTCCGGGTCTACCCTCCAGCGGGGCTGGGCAGTGGGTCGCCTGATGATGTGTTATGGTTTACCCTTCAGTGTGGTTGGGCAGTGGGTCGCCTGATGATGTGTTATGGTTTACCCTCCATCATGGATGGGTAGTGGGTCGCCTGATGATGTGTTATGGTTTACCCTCCAACGGGGTTGGGCAGTGGGTCACCTGATGATGTGTTATGGTTTACCCTCCAGCGTGGCTGGGCAATGGGTCGCCTAATGATGTGTTATGGTTTACCCTCCAGCGTGGCTGGGCAGTGGGTCTCCTGATGATGTGTTATGGTTTACCCTCCAGCGGGGCTGGGCAGTGGGTCACCTGATGATGTGTTATGGTTTACCCTCCAGCGGGGCTGGGCAGTGGGTCACCCGATATCTGGTTATGAGTTACCCACCAGTAGGGCTGGGCAGTGGGACACCTATTGGCATTCCAGACTCAGTCCTTTCGACTAGGCTAGTCTGTGGATTTCCTTCGTGTTTACCGGAGCGGGACCTTTGGTTATATGGGCCAGTGTTGTGATGGCTTTGATTTTGAGGAGACCTCTCGACTACTGGGCAGTGACGAGGTGTGGTTGGACTTTCCCTAGAACTCTCAAGTTCGAGGGGTGCTTTCCCCACCGAGACGTGTTCTTGTGACGTGATCTAAAACTGTGCGGGTGAGTCAGTGTCGCCCAAAGCGGATAGTGTCGAAGTGTGGTGATTGAGCCCCTTGTCTTGCGGTTCGGGGCAGATGTGCGGGATGTTGGGAATCGATGGAGTTTCTTCTGGGACTGTTGGCAACTGTCTTTTATTGGGCTGAGATACGGGATGGAGATCCCCTTACGACAATGTTCGGGCTTCTTGATTGAGCAAAGGGATATGTATATACCATGTTTCGGTACCCACTTCTTTGGTTTGGTTACTCTCCTTCTAGGAGAGGCGAAGACGCGCGGGGTATGCCACGTGCTTTCTGTGTCTAGCTTTTCGTGGTTGGATGAGTCTACTCTCCTTCTATAGGTAGCGATGACTCTACGGGAAGTTCATCTTCTCACCGTTTCCAGCTCCTTGTGTCTGGATGATTCTACCTCCTTTCTCTTATTGGGTTGAGCTGGACTCTTTACTGCACTCTCTATTTCTCTCTTTGATTTCCCCTATTCGCTCTACTTCTCACCCTTCGGTACCTCCATTTATTGCTCCCTCGAGCCTTCGGGGTATCCTACTGAGTATTTTTATACTCACCCCTGCTTGGGCTTTGCCCGCACTTGGTGTGCCCTTGCAGATAACGGACAGGTGGAGTGTGGCTTCAGCGGAGCGTAGGAGCGTAGGAGCTTGGGGGCTTGGACTGCGTGCAGTGGTCGTGGTCAGGTTCCAGGTGGGCAACCCGTCAGCTGTTTCTTTTTGTTTACCTGTTGTCGGGTTGTGGCACTTTTTGGTTGGGCGCGTGTTTTTTCCCTTTTCTTTTCAGTTTGAACTTTGTACTTGTAGAGGTCGATGCACTTTGTGGTATTTATATAGTTGTTCTCCTTTCTTTTTACTCTGCTTGTCTTTTCTTCTACTCTGCATTGTTGCATTGATTTTTCTGCATGTGTGTGTACAGGTGCTTAGGCAAAGGCCTCCCTGAGTTATTGTGCCTTCAGCGCTGGTCGCCAGCCCCTGGCCTATGGAGGCGGACTTGGGGTAGTTGCGGCTCAAGCCCGGGTAGGGTCGGGTCGTGACAATGATCTTGTAAAGTTGTACATACTAGATGTGGTAAGACTTCATGGGGTTCCACGTACTATCATTACATATAGGGATTTCCATTTTACATCTCATTTCTAGCAATATTTTTAGAGGGCGCTGGGTACACTGGTGCTTCTGAGCACAACATACCACCATCAGACTGATGGACAACCAGAGCATACGATATAGGTGTTAGAGGAAATGTAGTGAACATGCAGCCTAAAATTTGGTGGCTCTTCGGAGATTCACATTCCCCTAGTTCAGTTTTCCTACAATAGTAATTATCATGTGGTGATACATATAGCACCATACAAGGATTTATACGGTAGGCCATGCTGTTCTCCCCAATACTTGTTAGAGGTGGTAGAAGCATCTTTTCTAGGACCACGTCTTGTACATGAGACTTCTGAGAAAGTCTAGCTTATTTAGAAGTGGATGGATACTGAAAATTCTCATATGAAATCTTACATTGATCACTGTAGATGGCCTCTAGAGTTTGAGGTTTGGGATCAGGTTTTCTTGTGTGTTTCACTGAGGTTGGGACACGGGAAGATCAGGAGACATGGTAAACTTTCACCAAGATATGTCGGGCCATTCAAGGTTCTGAAGAGATTCTGGTCAGTTGCCTATAGGTTGTTGTTTTCTCATAGGTACAGATCCATGCCTGATGTCTTTCATGTATCTCATCTATACTGCTATCACTCAGACCCGTCTCATATTTTTTTAACCCGAGGAGGTTGTGCTTTAGGTTGATGTCTCCTTTGAAGAGCATCTGATTCGTATTGTTGACAGGAGCACAATGGTTATTCTAGGCTCTTTATTTCCTATAATATGGGTGCTATGGAATCACTATCGTTTACAAGATGAGACTTGGGAGAGGGAGTCCGATGTACGTGCTCAGTGTCCAGAGTTGTTCTCAGACAAATCTTGGCCACCCTTTAGAGATCAATTCGAGGAGAAATTAATATAAGGGGGAAAATTGTAAGAACCCGGGTTTTCATATGATGTAAAAATTATTTTCTTTTCTATTTAAATACCTTGTTATGGCCTTATGTTAATTCTTAACTTGATCGTGGGGTTTTAGAGGTGTATGGGGCTTGTTCAGAGGTCGGAACCATGTTTTGGACTAGAAATGACCTGGCACACCGTTTGTGCATAACCTGCCCATGGTTAGGCTAAACCTTGTGAGTGGTTTGAGAAACTATAGGTTTTAGACAGAGAGGTTCTACACTGTTACTGCACAGTTAGTCAAACCATGCGGGGAAACTATGTTGGGTGGCCCTCATAGGCAGAGAGGTGTGCAAGGTTTCCACACATTTTGGGAAACTGTGCGAGTAAACCATGCAACCCCTACTATGTGTTTTTTAAAAAACATTAAAATAAAAATTTAATATTATTTTTAAACCCTTTTGGGTTTCTCTTCCATGTATATAAACACATCTCTTAGCTCTCTCGCATGGGTTCCTTAGATAGGATTTGACCCTGAGTCACCGTCCAACTTCTGTTTTGATTGCTTATCGTCTAAATGGATCCACAACGGTGAGGCCTCCATTCCTTTTTATCCATTCTCAATTCTTCAGAACAACAGTTTAGTTGTTTGGATTTAGGTTTATATTCCCTAATATTCCATTATTTTTCCATTCATTAGATTTCTTCCAAACTATGATGAATTTCAACATGATACTGGACGAGTTGTCTACTACCGAGGTGAGGTAGGTGGTCTATACTTTCTTTCACCTTTTTTGGTGTTTTTCGAGAATTCAATCGAAATGCCTTTCGTTAGACTTTTCAGAGAGGTCTCATTTTTGATCGAGTAGATTTTAGTAGTAGTTGTTGGGCCTAGTGAGGTTGACCATGGGTTCTGTTTCAGTGCGTTGGAACCCATTTCTCATTTCAAGGTCACCTGAGGGGTTCTCCTTAAGAGATTGTCTTGTTATATCTATTTTATCCACCCAAGGGGTGTGTACTTGTGCTTTCTGAGCTAGAGGAATCCCATATATATTTTTATAGATTGAGTATCTTATTAAGTGAGTTATTTCCTCCATTATTTTTGAATATCATGTTATGCCTCGTCTATTTTGATAGCTTGACTGAAATGAAATATGTTTATATGGGTTGGTATAACTTTATGTAAATGACTAATGGGATGTTAAATGGATTCTATAGGATGGTAAGCCCATATGCTTGGTAATTTTTAAATGATAAATGGTTTCCAAAAGTGGGTATACTTATGGATTATGGTCGGTGATGTGAGGGGGTATACTCACATGTTATGAATGTTTAAATTGAATGTTGAATTCTTGACTAAATGGTTTGATAGATGCCTTGGACTACTGTCCTTGGATCTGGAATGCGCTAGTGGATGCCTTGGGTTGACTCTACCCCTTAGGTCTTGATTCTGTGGGATGACGCGGGCCTTGCAACCCCATAGGATCTGGCTTACTTGGTCTAATGTAAGACTTTCTATTGACTTATTCCTAATACCCCAACCAGTGCCTAATCGAGATTCCACCAGGGATAACCATGGTGGTTGCCTAATGGGATGTTTCTCTCACACCCTTTTTGGGCCTCCTTAGGGACCCAAATATATTATATGGTTGTAGGTGATGACAGGGGAAATATCCCTTGTAAAGGTTGTTGATTGTGGCTTCGAATCAGGGGAGCATAGGACATTGCTAAGGTTTGCGATGTTGGGACACCTTTTTGGTGTTTTGTTATTTTGGGATACTTATAGTGTATTGTATTTCCATGTATTGTTCTGGATTCTTTCTAGATACTTTTACCATCAGCATCATTATGTATATGAGACACTTTCGGTTATTGGTATATATGCATGTCGGTTTGTCTTACTTTTATTAATATTCTATTTATTCGCTTCCGTTATTTCATATATTTGAATTCTATTATTATACTTATGTACTAAGGGGATAATATCCCCACTGACTCTCCTAGGACCTCACTTCTAGTTGGAAACCTTTGGCATTTGGGGAGATTTTCTTGAGCCCGTGTGACCAACCAGGATCAGAGAACTATTTCAGGTGGCATTCGGGTCTGAGACGTTACAAATTATATCCCCAAGCCTTTCACTAGAGTTTTCTAATCATAATCCAAAAAATAACTTAATATTACTTTAATATAAACTATAATAACCAACCTCTTTATTACATATTAATTCATAATTTATTACATACGGTTATAAATAGTAAAACATGGATGATCGAGAAGTCTAGTTCATTTGGGAATTAGGTAAATTAAATAGAAACTTAAAATAAAGAATACAACAATTTTTTTTATTTTTTTACATGATCATATTATTCCTTCGTACTTAAGACCTCATGGGACAACCTGGGGACATACATAAGAAAGGGGTGATCTATAAAGCCCATTAAGGGAATAAAAATGGAATAACTTGAAGAAAGTAACAAATTTTAGACAATAGTAATATAAATGATACATAAAAGTGGTGATAATAAAAAATATGAATAATGAGACATGATATATCATGATAATCATAAAGGAATCATAAGGAATGTGGAAAAAACATAAAAAACTGCATTATAAACATAGGTATAGTATAAATACCAAGAAATCATGATGGGAAAAAAATCCCATTATGGGTTATTTTAACTCCCTAATCCCTTTGATGGTGTATCATGAGGCTAAAACATTACCCAATGCATTAGAGCACTATATAATTTTGGGCACACTTGTCACATTTATTTCATTCTAATGATTAAGTGTACCATATAGATCATAAAAATGGAATAAATTTTCATCAATTTTTATTCCAATATCAAGTAGTGTGGAATAAATACATGTAATTCCCTAATAAAATAAAAATAACTGCATAAAAGTGAACACCCTTGATATGAATTGGATATGGGTACTCCATACACAATTTTTTCATTAAAAAGTGCACTAAAATTTTGGCAGCATAACAGGGGTGTATAAATGTTCATGGAAGGGACTAATGACAGTGGAAATGTTCAAACATCATTTAGAAATTATTGGGGTAGGAAGGGTGATATGGAGGAACATATACCAACATTAGGAATTGGAGATAAATGGAATAAGATAATGAAGATACTTGAATAAAGAGGAGAAAGAAAAGAACCCTTAACTTGAGATTGTGACTCCAAATGATTAGGTGGGGCTTCATGAGAGATGTGGGGAACTTTGGGAGGACTGTAGAGAGGGGAGGACAGAGTAAGGACATGATAAAAGTATTTTTATTGAATTTAAATACAAGGTTGTGTGGGTTTATATTGGAAAAGGGATGTGAGTACTTTATTATTTCAAAAACATAGGTTTTGAAATCTATATAATAAAATTACTAAAACCACAAAACTTTCCATGGTTTTCCCATGGTTTCTGCCAAAAAGGGGTGTATTTCAATATTTTATAAGGAAATGGTCCAAAATTACTAGAATAATACCCCTGTTGATGTTGGAGTGAGTCATACTCTTAAAGAAATAAATTTTAAAAACATAAAATATATAATAGGTTTTTGAAGGACTCATAAAGGCTTTATAAATTTAATAAAATAAAAATAAAATAAAATTATTTTCAAGGAAATCCATGTATTTGGTCATGGATACCCTTTATAGTATTTATTATATAACTTTGAGGTTATTATTATGTCATAATAGACACTATATATTTATACTGTGTTTAATTTTTACAAAGAATTCCAATGTCTTAGAAAATTACAAAAACATCACTATTGGATAATTTTGACTTTATGATTCCAAAAATAATATTTTTTTGAAAAAATAATTTTCTAAATATGTGAATATCCAATTTTAAAATAATAATTGACATTTATTGAGAAATTTTGGGTTTTTGACAATAACAGTTTTCGAACCCTTATAAAAAATATATTTAACTTCATAGAAAATTATATGATCATTTATATTTAATAACCATTATTTAATAATAACATTTTTTTTAAATTATTTTTTATTTCAAAAATCCATTAACTTATTAAAATAATTTTCTTAATTAAAATTTAATATTAATTAAAAATATAATTTTTGTATTATTGTATAAAAATAAAAATCATATATAAAGTAACAAAAAAATGAAAATATATTTTTTATCCTGTATAATATATATATTCATATCTTTATGGCCTTGATACTTATCCCTTCATTACACTGGGGAGTGACATAAGGGTAATGTGGGCACTGGTGACCGTTTTATGTGGTGGTTTGATCTACATGGTTTGGGTTGTGATCTTGATGAGATTGATCTTCTACCATAAATGGTTTCACTCGGGGTTATATTGTTGGATCTTGAATTGGTCTTGGTCATGGGTAAATCTCATTGATGATACCTCCTTAGGAATCTTTGATAAAATGGCTTTATAGTATATGATCCTACTAGTTGAGGCCACTACTTCCTTTTTGTGTGTTAATTGGACTTGTTGAAACCCTATATTTATACTAATTATATGATCATTGTTCGATGAATATATTATCAAAGGTAATGATACTTAATGGTCTTTTAAATCTGATAGGATACAGTTAATTCAAATAAGTGCTTGTGTTTTCTACATCCATAATATGTAACAATCCATTAAATACAATTTCAAGGGGAGTTTTATTTATAAAAGTTTGTGTCGTTACAATATGCTAGGTGAAAATATCCATTTAACCCTTAAAATCACTTGGAAGAAAAAATTCAAATTTCTTCCCAAATTTCTAGTTCAGGAAATAATGGGTCCTTATAAACTCCTCTCCATAATCCTTCCCATCCTCAAGAATCCTTGGTGGTAGAACTAGTATCCATGCTCTCATCCAGAGCATCCACCAAACTATTCCATCTTTTTTATCCAATGAATAGTCTCATATCATCAATAATTATCTTCTACATGGGATACAATAAACTACGACTCCCCACTATAGTAGTACCCATATCGTCATCTCATAACCAAACAACATGACCAGATGCTCAAAAAATCTAAATTTCAACTGAAAATGAGGTTCCCCATAGTCAAACGACCAACAATTCACACCCCTCCATATGGATACCCCATACCACTCCTCGATCACAACCTCAAATAGTTACTTTATCAGACTAGGTAATATATTTAAAATAAAATAAAATCAATGTAAAGTTTATGCTCTGTTAGGGTACTCGAGATGATTTCAATATAGAGCATGATCATCTATAAGTAGGAGTATTCTAAGATTCTATAAAAATGTGTGTATATATCTTTATATTATCCCTAATCAAATTGAAAAAGGATATACTTGCCTTTAACCAACTCCTGATGCCCTATTTCTAGAAAATGTGTGTACTAGTCCAAACATGGGTCAACCACCTCACAACACCTGATTCATTCCTGATGTCTCCACTACCATGGAGTTAAATTAATAATTTATCACATCTCTCCTAAAACCACACCCCAAAATGTCTTTAAGACATCGATCATCATCTCATATAATCCCACTCGCCATTTTAAGATTTAAACGATACCATGGAAAACCAACATATACCTTTATCACTCAACTCACACACCCAAAAGTCATCCATTACTAACACCAAGATGACCATGCTACATATAATTTTAGTCCAAACAATCCAGAAGATCCCTTGGAAATCCTATTCAAAATCTAATACCTCACTTGTGCCATAGTTTATTCCATGACCACCCCTTACTCAATGTCATTCCAGTTAAGATTATCTACCCACACCTTTACTACATTAGTATTAGTGGAAACACTAGTACACATGGACAGAAACCTAAAAAATCCTTTCTGTCAAAGCTATTCTCGATAAAAAAGCACCCTAGGTGGTTTGACGAAATCAAAAGGCATCAACATGCATACATCAAACAACCCAAACAGTAACCGCTCTTTGGTATCAAAACTAGCATATATCCAATCTCACTACACAAAAATGAATAAAAAAACCTATGGAAACCTTATTCATAGGTTTCAATTGATCAAAAGAAACATAAACCAACAATTTTTTGAGTTACAACTACGGGCCTCTAGGTCTCCCACCTAGAACTACTAATAAAGTCTCACAACTGGGACACAAGGTCTAACCACCAAGCGTAAAAGATAAAAAATCTCCCAAAAGGTAAAGATCAAAATGAATTACAAGTGTCAAAACTATAAACATGACATGTAAGGGCCCCAATGATCTTCTACCATCCCCAAAAGGAACTACTCCCTACAGGCCATGATAGTAACTTGGAAGACTTACTCAATTGACAATAACCAAGCATACACATAAAGTAATACCCCCTCAAGGTCTATTTCAACAAAAAATATATAGGAATCTATCAACATCGTACCAAGTGAACTGTCTAAATAACAACCAATGAAGGTATGTTAAATATAATTCCATCCAATAATATAAATGAAAACACTCTATAGATCTATATTGATACTTTATATAACCAAACATGTATAAAAGAACCATAAAAGGGGTATAAAAATTAGTTATCATGTTCACTATCAACCTAATAGGATCATTGAATCTCTTGTGCATGAGTAACAAGTCATTATCCTCACCATAAAATCTCCTCAATGTAGATCCACATGACCTTCCATTGATGGAAATATATATATGCATGTAGGTCCAATTGAGTATAATGACACCAAAAATCATTATAGGAAAAGAACATTTAATTTTTGATTGGAATCTTAAACAATTTTCCTCTGTCATCAGTAAAATCACACACTATAATCCCTATAACATGTGAATCCTATGTTCCAAATACAATGCATAAGACACATCTTTCCTTTACCAACCAAGAGTAAAAATTAATCACTAGCCTCTTGAAAATGGACCAAGAGTTAGAAATCCATAATTAATCATAACAACCAAAAAAAATTGTTCTATTCTAATATTAAATCATATACAACTTTAACATCATATATTAGAACATCAATCCCAGAACCCTGGAAACTAGGACATCTCACTGAAATAGGTGTTCTTGAAGAACCAGTTGGATATCCATCATTAGTTCCAATAAATTCCTACTACTCATGTCTACCATATCATAAATATGAAAGAAATATGAAAAGATAATTATCTAATAACACTTTTTTATTGTTTTGACTCAGATTCCTCTAAATCGGTGCTCCGAGATAGTACTCCATAAGGTCTCAAGAACAACTCTCCATATTCCGGAGTCTACTGACTAGTATGAGGTCATGTGGCATGTATGTGGATAGACTACTCACTCATATCTGAGTAAAAAAATAATATTCATAACTATATAACATCCAAATTAGAAAATAAACAGAGTGTAGAAACAATAAATAAACTAAAATTGAATATTTTGTAATAATAAATGAAATGCTATAAAATCTCAAACAACCATGGAATACATACAACACTGGTCACCCACTAGGCCATTCATACATGAATGAGAAGATAAAAGAAAATGATATAAAAGTACAGGGATACACTACTAAGTCCAATCCAGACCACATTCCTGGTCTCTAAGATACCGCTGATCTACTCCAACCCAATAATAATAAACCCACAGAAGTGAATATACTCGATCATGAAACCATGGGTGAATGTTGCATCCATCACAGATCTATGATCAAATTGAAAAGAATACATAATGTCTGCACACACATTGAGGTAAATATTTATGGGTGAGAAATAATCTTAGTAGGCCACCCCAATTATGAACCAATAAATATACTATCATAAATTCATTCTCTTTCAATTTTCTCTGCCTTGCTGTGGAAAAAAAATCAAAAAATATCATGAACCCACAATCAATCCCTAGATCCTTGAACCTAGTCAACTAGGAAATTTTCCTTCATGTATATTTATATTTTTATGTGTATATATACTTTTTCATATATATATATATATAAACAAGAATATACATGAGTAATGTTAAAGAAAAATAACATAAATCAACAATAGTTGATCCTTATGCCCGTAATCCTAATCATATGAACATATATTAAAATGATAATTTATCTTGATTCCATACCACTCAATCCAAGTAACTTTAAGTCAATATAAGTGTCCATAATTCATATTGAAAATAGCTTTTAAGGCCAGCACCAGAAATATTTTCGAGAAAGCTACACCATTGCAAGGGGATACAATTCCTAACCATTAGTCCACTCACACTCTTCTCAAATAACTATAATAAAGGATAACATGTACCAATGAACAATATTATTAATGTGGGACTGATCTAGATGTCATAATACCCAATGAACTTGAAATCTAGTCTGATATAAGGTTCTCAGGTCCTAGTCCATAGGAAATCATGAAATTGAAACTCGGATAATTCCTAAGGGGATCAACCTTAGGTGATATATAACGAAATCTCATAGGATCAATGTACATGCCCGTAATACATTCATTTAAATGGCTCAACAACCCCATACTTTGGAATTGCCTATGGCTGATGTAGTAATAGTTCATCCACTCGACCATAGGGAGCATCTTTTGTGTCACTCAAGGAGATCATAATCATCCATCAAGTACATCTCAGAAAGGTTGTGGAGCGTCATGTAAAACCATCCCAATGAACGATGTAGAGAACCATTTCCAACATCTAATCATGAAAGAGACAAATTCCAAATATTAGGAAGTACCTATAGGCATCCCTGATAATGTAACACTCAAACATGTTGGCTGAAATGTAAGAACCCAAGAAGAACATTTGGGTATCCCTGATAATAATTGAAAGGCTCAATAGCTGGATTCTAGTAAGTACCTCTTACAATACAAAAAAAATAAGGCAAAAAATCCAGATCATAGGAATCACATATAGGTATTCCATTAAAATATTACATCACATCAAACTCATCAGCCACCAACCAAAAAGAACATCTCATAATCATTGATGCATCAGTTGTAAATATGTGAACACATAAAAAGATTAAGGGTTCATGAATGTCTAACCCAATTATAATATCATATCCCCATTGGATTACATTTTTGGAATGGGTTCTATTTTGGAAACCATTTCCATCACTAACCAAACCCCCAATGCACTAGATTAGGGTCAATAAAAAATTGGGGTATGCCTTGGGCCCCTCAAGTCAAAACACTAGAGAGGCATCCTACTTGGGATCCTCAAATTCTACACATAATCAAAGGAATCATACTATAGATTATTATATATGAATTAAAAATGTCGAAATCATGTAGGGGATTCTCTAAAGGTACATAAATAGTGGCACCGTACAAAGGATCCTCTGGTTTGAAACATAAGAAGCAGCATCCTACTTGGGATCCATAGGAACAACTAATCCCACAGAATCTTAGGCCATAAGGAACATCTTTCAATAGAGAAATCATGATGGAAATCGATATGAAATAATTAGTCAAGAGATATGGATAATGGCTCATCTTAGATCAAAGTCTCACTATTAGGAGAAAACTAAATCCGATTACCGAAAGGAGAAACTATCCACTAAACAGAAAATCCTCAAAATGCCTCTTAGGAGACCTCCAATCATAGTAAGGGTTTCAAAATTGCAATCTATGTGGGAAAATTCTCAGAATGGAATAATAATATTTCCAATTCTAACACCGAGGTGTAAAGATATGAAAAACCATAATGGTTAGCAAGGGATAGTACAAGATGTGCATGCCCTATCTCATAATGTGTACTCCAAAATCCCCACCTGGGCATGTACTCCAGTAGAAAATAATATTTAAAAAACCAAGTATAAAACGTTTTGACCATTTAAATGTTGTAGATTATACATGGGATACCTTCTCGTGCACGTCACATGGTCTGGTCATGTAATTCACTTGGTTGTGTACCTCTACAGGGTATGCAACCCACACAGGGTCTGGCCTTATAATATATACAAACCATGTGTCCCTACATGAAGTGTCTGGCTTAGTAATTAGCAACAAGGATGAGTCCCAGTACATGACATGTGTACCCATATATGTTGTTAACTTTTACGAAGATCATCTTCCCTGAATGGGAAGAACACACGTCATGTGTTCCAGAACTATAGGTCACATGATCATGATTTACGAATAGGAAACCCCTATAATAGCCAAGAACCCCCATTTTCTCCTCAAAAGTTATAAATAAACTCATGATGGGTATAAAAAAGTCATAATAATACATTAAAACATGGAAATGGAAAATAAATAGGTATTTATGAAAAAAAATAAAAAAAATGGACTATGTTTGTGTGGAATCCATCGAGGCTTCACTAATTTTCACATTCCACATTTGCTGCATGATGATTCGGCTCCTCCCAAGATCAATAGCGATACCTAACTTCTCATTAATCCTTTCCCCCATATATCTCTTCTTTTCCCTTTCTCTATCTTGTTCACATGAATGGGAAGCACATGGGGAGTACATGATAAGCTTAGGGTAGGATAAGAAAAGAAAAAGAAGAAAAAGAAAAGGAATAAAAAGAAAATAAAAAGAAAAAGGTGTTGGAATCGGGCGTGCAGCGGAAACCCCAAACATGTGGGTTTTTAAAATTTTACCACCGAAGATCAATGTAAACTTGTTGACGTCGGTGAAGAGAATCCTGGTCTTACTGGAGGACCACACTTGAAGAATTTTAAGCCCAAAAATAAAGTATAAAAATTCCATGTTTAATTCTGAAGCCGCACACAACATCTTCTCATTGTTAGCGATCACTACTTGATGAATCCGGCATTGAAATCCTCTAGATCTTCCATACGTGCTTCAATAAATTCATGGGAGCACTGTTTATCGTAATCCAGGTGCTAGTTTGGAATTGCGACAATGCCTTCGACACTCCAATGATCACTGCTTCACTTTGCTAGCGATGCTTGAGAGTGTGCTTGATCCATGCTCCTTCTATCTAGAGCATCTCTCTCTAGATCATGTGATTTAGAAGAGGAGAGGGAAGCATCGTGAATAGTATTTGGCAATCTCCTCTCTTCATATATATATAGTGTCATGTAATTACATAGAAATGCCAACCCAAACCCCAAATAATCAACCCATTATTAACGACATCTTATGACTACTAAATCGAGTCATAAATATTATTATCATTTACTTATAATATATTAAATATATTACATGAGAATAATTGAGTCCAAAAATTGACTCATCATTCCCATTAATTTTAATTAAACCTTGAATATATTTAATATTTGTCAATTATTATTTTTCATGTATTTACTTAAAACTCATAAAAACATTTAATTAATAAATTAAATAATATTTTTCTAAACTTAAAAAAATGATTTTTTTATTGTATTGGTGATCATTTTTCCTTGGAAAAATCCCATACCCTATAGGTGGGTCCCACCATGTCCAAAAATCCTATTCAACTGAATAGGGGAGATTCTTTGATATGTTATTGTGTGTGACCCACTTGGACCTTATCTCGACAGTAATGAATAGTATCCATAGACCAAGAGTGGGATCTTGCAACCCATCATGTACCCTGAAGAGATAAGGATTGTCACAGTAGCGAAAACCAACCTACGAACACAAACTATGTAAAATAATCTATTTGTCTATAATATCTCATACAGCAAGATGTACTCATGTGTCATCATCCTTTTCTTTCTTATTTGTTTGTTGATGCAACTGGATGAATTTACCCTCGACTGCTATGGACATGGTCTTATAAAGGTACTACCATTCATATCAACATGGTTGGAGATATATTACTTCCATAACCCAGAAGAGACAAATCCTTTCTTGACCATTCAATCAATGTCATGCCACCATGATGCACCAAACACAAACTGCATTGCCACGACTTCATTTCCATGGTTTTCATCTTGCATCAAAGTACACAATCAAGTGATATACATTAGTAATGATCTCATGTCTAGAGACCATCACACATGATCATAGATAGGAACATCCAATGACACCTGAAACACGCGGTGTTCCTATTTGTGGGTCTGTCATCATGATCTCACTACTAGAGATCACCAAGTGCGAACTTTATGAGAAGAATCCTCAATGATTATGAGCCTCTAGCACTGTATAGTCAAACATATACTGTGTCTAATCGGTAAGAAGTATCTATACCATAGAACATATTCTTATGATTAATGTCATAGTATCTAGAGGTTTTTATTATAGCCTAGTATCTACTATAACCTCTTGATACGACAATTCATCTTTGGACATTTCCATTTCAATGGTGGACGTAGAAACATCTACAAAATAATGGTAATATGACATCATGTATAGCTAACTTTATACATGATATGTTAATAAAAATCACTTAATAGTTGGGTCTAGGGATCTTGTAAAGCCCCAACCCAAGAAGCCTAGAGTTGGTTCATTATTTTAATACATTTTCATGATTACAAGGAATCAAGTCCCGAAGAACCAATCAGTTTAGCAGCCTTGGAAGTACTAGATACATACATGAGTTTTACATTACATTATAAAATCAAAACAAAAACATAGTGTATCCTTTTAATGCAGTCATATCCCTTAGCTTATCCCTGCAAGTTAGTTATAATATACTTCTTCGCATCCTGGGAAAAATAAAACATATAAAGGGGTGAACTCAAATGCTCATTAAGGGTAAATAATATAGCGTAAACTATATAATTTTAAGGTAAGATGTGTAATAAAAACAAAAGGCTTTTAAACATAATCTTGAACTTAATATGGAAAAAATAAATCAAACATTACCATATAAACATGCACATGGATATTTTACTAGTCGAATAATCGCATGTAATAACTAATTTAATAATAAGGGAATGCATAATGTCGGACATCATAACAACATTTTCAAGGCCTCATGCCAAGACTAAAAATAAAATTTTTGTCAAGGCACTGTACCAAGACACTAGTTTGTCTAATGAGACCTACTGATGCATTGAGGAGCTATAGAGGGCTCCACCCGTCACTTACTAAGTCCAATACATTTCTCATATGAAAATATTTAAACATAACATAAACATCCATATTAAAACAAGAATACAAAATGTCAATACTTTAACTATAAATCATAAATGGTATAAAATTAGAACATTCCCAGTCCAACATATCATAACTCCTTCAATATAATATTGAGGACTGTATTTATAATAAATAAACCTCAATCAAGAATAATATTCAGTATAGGATGTTGACATAGTGGAAAATGATTAGAAAAATATTTGAGAGAAATATCCTTTAATAAAATCATTTAAAAGTAACATATTTATAAATAAATTTATTTAAAAGATATTTCTAAATAAAATTTTCCCATACCACTTTGAATCTTTTTTAAATGAATTAACATTTTAAAAAATTCATGTCCATATAAATAAATTCTTAAAAAACATTTTGAAAACATGAAAATAAATGAGAATGATTTAGAAGAATAAATATTTAAACCATTTAAAATTATGTTTCAATTTATGTGTCCCTTAAAAATAATCCTTTTGAAAAATACTTCATGAAACATGTACATGGATAATAAATATGTCCTAGTATAAATGTACACATAAACAATCTCGGATAATGATGAGATTGAGGAATTAACCCTTACCTTGTACTTTTATTTAATAGAGGGTACATTTAACCTCCTGTATAATGAACATAGTATGTTATAAAATAATTCTAGAACCATATTCATATTTTTTTATCTCATAAATGATTCATTTATGACTTCATACAGCCCATTAATAATAATTTCCATCTTAAAGTATCATTTTGGGTAATAATCATTTTCTTTATCGTATGTGTTTTAACTTGTTATTCTAGATCGTATCACCTAGATAATTATTTACATATTTAAAGAATAAAAAACATGATTTTAATATCATATATATTCAGAATATAAATATGTATAATATCTAGATATATTAAATTGAAATACCATTCAAGGAGACGGTAGTCCGTACGTATGCCTGGACGTTGTTTCTGTTTTCTTATCGTATTGAATGGATGTAAGTGATTGAGATATATGTAAATAAATACATAAATATATATATATATATATATATATATATATATATATATATATATTTCCAGTATAATTATTATTTCATATATTACATACTTATTGATAATATATATTTTTATAGTCATCGTTTAATGGTGAATGTGGAAATGAATCTCATCGCATCGTGGAGACGGTAATACGTATGTATGAACGAGAAAAGTTATCATTTCATTAATGATAAAATGGTATGGAATTGGATGGTATGTTAATTATAAATAAATATTAACATGTTATATTTAGTATTTACATAAATTATACTCATTATTATACCCATGCAAATAAATAAGTGTTGAATAACAAACTACAACACGACGTGGAGATGGTAAGCCATACGTATGCACGTATGGTGACTTTGTAATTCATAGGATGGATAGAATAATAAATATGGTTTTAAAATATTTATAATAAAATATAAGTATATAGAATATACTTTAGTTATTATTTTTGGTATGGAAACAACAAAGAAAGAGGAAATGGAAGATGAAAATAACATTGAAAGAGGTGATGAAATAATTACCTCTTATTCGGGAGCTTCCTTTTTATTTGATCAAAAGAGATCACTAGATTGGATTTCTAATCAATTTAAGGACTCTATGATGAAGTGAGAATAGTTATGAGGATATTTTAATAGGTTTTGGATAATCCCAATGGATTTGGAGGTGTGAATTTGAGATAATGGGAAGTACCCTTTTATAAGAGAGGTGAGAGGAACTTTAGGAAATGTTTGAAATATTAATTTATTATAAAATAATTTTCGGTTTTTAGTGGCTCCTAATGGATTTATTTTGAGGATAAGGTGGGGATGAGTCGAAAACCTCTCAAAAAATAGTTTTTAGACATGTTTAGGTTACCATATTAACATTATCTTTTAGATTTAAATCGTAGTTAAATAGTTTAACTTTTACCATGTTTTCTTGTATTTTTATATTACATGGTTAATAAACATACTATAAAATGCCAACAGAACATCGAGTGGTTCATTAATGACATATCTATCATTATATAAGTCATTTGGAAGAATATTAGATTTATAGAAATATTATATTATTTAATAATATATTATTTGTTTTAAAAACTCATTTGTGTCATTTTTTACACTATTTAGTATTTGGTTTTGTGAAAGTCATAACAAGTTGATTACTTAGAAAAAAATGTCCTAATGTAATACAATTGGATATAAAGGATCATATTTTATTCCTAAAGTTTATTTTGGTCTAAAAAAACTTATCCAATAGAATTAGGACATGTGTTGGGGTAATTATAATATAATTTTTACCTTTAATTACCCTATTTACTTTTAACCGTGGTAAATAAAATTCAAAATGTACTATTCACCAAAAATTATTTTCATTTTATTGAACATTATTTTACTTAAATATTTTTACCATGTATCTATGATTTTTAAAATTTAATTTATAGGAGTGGTAAAATTTCATTTTATGAAAATTTGCAAATGTGCCTAGAAGGTGGGTAAAAGATGTTAAAAGTTAAATGAACTTTTATATGCCTGATATTATTATAAAATGAATCCAATGAATTAAATTACAGTAATATATGTATAATTTATCTATTTTTACTTTAAAATAAATTTAAATAAAAAATAATAATTATCTAAAAAAAGTCGGTTTTAAACAATAACACAGTTTTTTTTCACTATTTATCAAAAATTGAAAGTTTTCAGAAAAATACCAAAAATTCCCCCTAGGTTAATTTTGATATTATTAATTAAAAAATGAATTCTATTTTACCAAATTCAAAACATATATGTTTCATTAATTAATTTAAATTTAATTCCTGTTGTCAAAACCATAAAGCGAGTTTTTAAAAAGTAAAAACTTTCAAAAGATTGACATGTGTTTATGTCCAATTTATATGTGAAATTACATATAATGAACTAAATTATATTAAATGATAAAAATATAATCTAGTTATATTTCAAAACCATTCAAATGTATAATTTAACAATATAAATTATTTTGATTAAAAAAGTTTTTTTCAATTAAAATTTATTATCTTTCACTATTCCTTAAAATATGAAAGTTATTAGAAAAACCCCAAAAAATTATCCAAACTAAATTTTTAAGTCATTATTATAAAGAAGAAGTTTATTTTTTCAAACTGAATATATAAAGGTGTCAAATATTGTATTTTAAAAGGGTTCTCTATTAAAAGGCGGTAAAATTGCATTTTTTGAAAAATACTTATTTTATCTAAAAATTTGAATTTGTTATTATATAATGTATAAGAAACACATAAGATGAATGTAAAGATTATATAAAATATATATAAAATTCAAAATGTGGTTAATACTATTCATAACCATTTTTAAATGGCTAGTTTGTTTGCTCGTGATGCGCTTGAACTCAGTGTTGCATATAACGCAAGCTATTGAATTACTTTAATGGGATAATGTACTATGAAATCTTTGGGTGTTACATTCTACCATCCTTAAATAAATTTCATCCTCGTAATTTGAAATTTTTCTTCAAAAATAAATGGTGTAAAATAGAAAATACATTTTGTGAAACCCCACATCAGAAATAGGGTTAATAAAATTTAGTCTTAATAAGAGGGAAAGGGAAATAAAAAATTCACCACCAAATTAGGGGTTTGAATAGCAGAAAATTGGTGGAAATTATAGACACATAATTGGAGGAAAATTTAAATGCGTATAGGGTGTGATTAAGGTCACCAATCACAAACAAGTGAACAATAAATCGAAAATTTAGGGCCTCAAATCCATAAATTTATGATGATTTAAAATATCATCGATTCAACAAAACATAATGTTTTTAGATAACACATTTATTGTTTTGAGATCCTTTTCCTAATTTTTAAGAATTAATTTATTCATAAAATACGAAAAAAAATACTTTACAAGTAGAGTTCCATCCATTAACTAATTTCTACCACAAACTCATCTTTGTATCTAAAAGATAATTGAACTAAAAGATATTCTATTAAACCTAATTGTATAGGATTTAAAAAAATGAATTTATAATTAATTTATTATACCATTTAAAAAAAGTAGATTATACAAAATAGGACATCACATAGTCCAGTGGTAGGTGATGTACCATTGTCTCCCTTCAGTTGTGGGTTCAAGTCTCACGGCCTTACCAGACGCGACATGTTGTCGCCCAAACTCCGGATTGTCCTTTTTTAAAATCCAAAAATAATCTTAAGAAATTTTTTAACCATAAAAAATAGTATCCAAAGTCAAACTTAATAAATTACAACCTTTAGAATAATCCAGAATACTTGTGCCCAAAGTCATAGTCTAAAAAATTATTAGGAAGGTCAACATAACATAATGAAGATTGATTTTTGCCTCATAATAACATATCAATAACTTCATCATGCATTCTCTTAAAACATGATAACACCTTGAATTACCATAAAACCTTATTGATTACATTAATTCTCTCTTATTCCTTATAGAATACTAGATATATTCCTTATATCCAAAAATTTTGAATACTCTAACAATGATGGAATAAACAAACCAATAATCGGTTCAAAGGTAGTAAAAAATATCCAATATAATTTAACTAAATCAACCATCTCCTATTCCCAAATCACTACCTCATTATCAGTACCATTTTGAGGTTTATCTTTCCATCAACTATGTATTTTTCAAAATGTTTAACTAGATTTTGAGTCACTTTTCTTAGTACCATATAATCTCTATTCCTTAATGAAATAGTATTATAGTAAAATCCTTATATAATCTATAATTCTTATAACATGTTCATCATTAATACAATACATAAAAGACAAAATTATTTAATAACAACATAAGAACACTAATCATTCCTCTTCATCTGTGGTAGAATCATAACATGATTATTATCCAATAGTAGCATTTGGGGTATACTCTGATGATTGAGAGGTTGATTCGCATAGTGTCCCAACTCCTTACAGATGAAGAATTGTACATTTAGAACCTTTTTTTTTACCCTTGAAATCATGTACATGGTGTCCTTTTTCTCTATACTTATAACAAAATCCTATTCCCTTCAATAATTTACCAAGTTGATTCTTTCCACAGTTATCACGTATGAAAAAATCCTTCTTTCCCTTCTTCCCTTTATACATATTTCTCTCTACCATCCTCTTATTCTCTGGATTCTCTTCAAAGCCATATGACTCATAGAATTCTTTAATTATCTTATTAAGAGATGATACTATTTTTTCATATGATGAGAATACATGGGAGACTATTTCCATTCTAAATGATTGCTTAATACCATGAAAGATATGATCCTTTTTACTCTCTGGATCATGGGTATTTCCAGTGTTCTCATTCCTTCTATAGGGTGCCATTTCTAAATGATGAAATACACTAGGTTATATCATATAATTATGTATAATACAAAAACTAAAAACATTATAAACATTAATTGAAAATTTTTAAACATCTAGTCTCATAATACTAAAAATGGTTTATTTGATGACATGTTTACTCATAAATCCTTTATAATGGTTTGTAAAGAAAATTTGAATTATCCTAAGCATATCCCCCTAGAGTGTCATAACCAAGAGGGAACCATGGCCCATTTTTGTGTACTTGAATACCCCAGGTAAAACCTGAAACTCCTTTTTTGAGTTTTCACTCCTAGGTACATCTATGCTAGAGCTGCCTCTACCTGCTTGTATCCATACAGGGATGTATTTTCTTGGAAAATTCACAAAATCTATACATTACCAAATTTTTTGTATGTTCTTATATATTAATATTCAATGTCTATATTAGGGTAATGTTATCTAATCAGAGTTTATCTAAATCTATTTTCCAAGTTTTGTACTAAACCTCCTTTGATACCAACTGTAATGCCCCGACCCTAGAAGCCCAGAGTTGGTTCATTATTTTAATACATTGGCATGATTACAAGGAATATGGTCTCGAAGGACCGATCATTTTAGTATCTTTGGAAGTATTAGATACATTCATGAGTTTTACATTATATTATAAAATGAAGAACAAAAACATTTTGTATCCTTTGAACGTACTCATATCCATTAGCTTATTGCTGCAAGTCAGTTATAATATAATTCCTCACATCTGGGGAAAACTAAAACATAGAAAGGGCTGAGCTCAGATGCTCAGTAAAGGTAAATAATATAGCGAAAACTATAAACTTTTTAGGAAATATGTGTAACAAGAAAGCCTTTTAATCATAATATTTAACATAATATGGAAAAAATCAAACATTACCATATAAAATTTCACATGGATATTCTACTAGTCGAATAATCACATGTAATAACCAATTTCATAATGAGGAAAAGTATAATTTCGGACATCATAACCACATAGTCAAGGCCTCGTGCCAAGACTACAAATAAAAGTTTTGTCAAGGCCTTGTGCCAAGACACTAGTTTGTCTCATAAGACCTACCGATGCATCTAGGAGCTATAGAGGGCTCCACCCATCACTTACTAAGTCCAAAGCATTGCTTATATGGAAATGTTGAAACATAACATAAACATCCATATTAAAACTAGCATACAAAATGTCAATACATTAACCATAAATCATGAATGGTATGAAAATAGCACATTCACAGTCAACCATATAATAAATCATTCAATAAAATATTGAGGAATTCATTTATAATAAATCAACCTCAGTTAAGAATAATATCTAGTAAAGGATGTTGGCATAGTTGAAAATGATCAGTAAAACTCTTCAAGAGAAATATTTCCTTTTATGAAATCATTAAAAAGTTATACATTTATAAAGGAAGTCATTTAAAATATATTTTTGAGTCAATGTGTCCCATTCCAATATGAAACTTTTTAAAAGTAATTAACATTTTAAAACATCCATGTCCATATAAATATATCCTTAAAAAACATTTTCAAAACATGGACTTTAATGAGAACAATTTAGAAGAAAAAATATTTAAAACATTTAAAATGATGCTTTAGTTAAAGTACCCAATTAAAAGAATCATTTTTAAATCTCCTTTATGAAACATGGACATGGATAATAAATATTTCCCAGTAAAAACATACACATAAACAATCTCGGATAATGACGAGATTGAGGAATTAACCCTTACATTTACTTTCCTTTAGTCGAGGGTACGTTTAACCTCCTGTAAAATGACCATAGTATGTTATTAAATTATACCAGAACCATATTCATATTTATTATATCATACATGATTCAATTATGACTTTATACTTCCCATTAATAATAATTTCCATGTTAAAGTAGCATTTCGGGTAATAATCTCTTTTTTATCGTATGTTATTTAACTTGTTATTCTTGATCATATAACTTAAGTCATGATTTACATATTTAATAAATATAAAACATGATTTATATATAATATATATTAAGAATATAAATATGTATAATAGATAGATATATGATATGGAAACACCATTCATTGAGACAGTAGACCATATGTACGTATGGACGTTGTTTCAGTTTTCTTATTGTATTGAATGGAAGTAAGTGACAGAGATATATGTAAATACAAAGATATATATATATATATTAAAATATTATTATTATTTCATATATTACATACCTAATAATAATATATAGTTTTATAATCATAGTTTAATGGTGAATGTGTAAATGAATCTCATCGCATCGTGGAGACGGTAAGTCGTATGTATGCACGAGCTACGATATCATTTCTTTAATGATAAAAAGGAATGGAATTGGATGGAATATAAATTATAAAGAGACATTAAAATGTAATATTTATTATTTACATCAATTATACTCATTATTATACCCATCCAAAGAATGAAAGTGTTGAATAACATACTACACCACGACTTGAAGACGGTAAGCCGTACGTACGGGCGTATGGTGACTTTGTCATTGATAGGATGGATAAAATAATGAATTTGGTTGTACCATATTTATAATAACATCACATAATGTATAAGGTACTGGAGTTATTATTTTTTTATGGAAACAAAAAGAAAGAGGTAGTGGATGAAGAAAAGAACATTGAAAGAGGAGATGAAATAATTACCTCTTCTTCGGGTGCTTCCTTTTTATTTGATAAAAAGGTCTCCATAGGTTGGATTTATGATCAATGTATGGACTATATGATGAATTTAGGGTAGTTTGGAGGATATTTTTATAGGGTTTGGTCGATCCTAATGGCTTTGGAGGTGTGAATTTGAGAGAAGGGGAAGTACCCTTTTATAAGAGAGGTGAGGGGCACTTTAGGAAATGATTGAAATATTATTTTATTATAAAATCATTTTCGGTTTCTAATGGATACAAATAGATTTATTTATATAATATGGAGGGTATGGGTCAAAAAACTCTCAAAAAATAGGTTTTAGACAAGTTTATGTCACCATATTAACCTTATCTTTTAGATTTAACACTTTTTCAAATAGTTTAACTTTTACCATGTCTTCTTGTATTTTTATATTACATGGTTAATAAATATACTATAAACTTCCAATAGAACTTCGAGTGGTTCATTAATGACATATCTATCATTATATAAGTCCATTGGATGAATATTAGATTTTTAGTAACATTATATCATTTAATAATATAGTATTTGTTTTAAAAACTCAATTATTGCAATTTTGACACTATTTAGTATTTTGTGTTTTTGAAAGTCATAACAAGTTGATTAATTCAAATAAATACATTAAATCAACCCTAACATGTCATATTCACCTATAAAATTTGTCCATGGAATCAAACGTATCAATATACATTTATTTTGATATTTATAATATCAGTTATTTTAATATTTCATTGATAAAGTAATTACTACATCATCATTATGTCATAAATAAATTTAAATTTTTAATCTCTAAAAATAATAAATAAAAAACCATTAGATAGGAAATATTTTTATCTTTATAATGAATATTTATAGTCAAAACATTCTTATGTATATCGCTATCTTAATGTTTTTTATTTATTAAACTTTGAATTTAACGCTTTTAAATCTTCTTTAAATAAAATAATAATAACTGTGATAATCTAATCCAAGTGGAACAAAAGGATCATATTTTATTTCTAAGTTTTATTTTGGTCGAAGAAAACTTATCCAATAGAATTATGACATGTGATGGGGTAGTTATAATATCATTTTTACCATTAATTACCATATTTACTTTTAATCATGGTAAATAAAATTAAAAAGTTTTTATTCACCAAAAATTATTATCATGTTATTAAACAAAATTTTACTTAATTATGTTGACCATGTCTCTTGGAGTTTTTGAAATTCAATTCACAGAAGCAGTAAAATTACGTTTTATGAAAATTTTCAATTGTTCCTTGAAGGGTAAAAGAAATTAAAAGTTTAATAAAATTTTATATATCTAATATTATTATAAAATGACTCCAATGAATTAAATTGTACTAATATAGGTATTATATATCTATTTTTACTTTAAAATAAATTTAAATAAAAAATAATTATTATTTAAATAAAAGACAGTTTTAAACAATAACACAATGTTTTTCACTATTCCTCAAAAATTGGATGTTTTTAGAAAAATACCAAAACCTCACCAAAAGCATATTTTGATATTAAAAACTCAAAAATAAATTCTATTTTACCAAATTCAAAACATAGAAGTTTCATTAATTAATTTAAAATTAATTTCCATTGTCAAAACCAGAAAGCGAGTTTTTAATAAGTGCAAACTATCAAAAGATTGACATGTGTTTATGTCCAATTTAAATGTGAAATTATGTATAATGACCTAAATTATATTAAATTATAAAAATAAAATCTAATTATAATTCAAAACCATTAAAATTTATAATTTAATACTATAAATTATTTTGATTAAAAAAGTTGTTTTCAATTAAAATTTAGTGTCTTTTACTATTCATCAAAATATGAAATTATCAAAAAAACACAAAAAAAATATCCAAACTAAATTTTTAATTCCTTCTTATAAATAAAAAGTTTATTTTGTCAAATTTAATATATAAAAGTTTCAAATATTATATTTAAAAATGTTTTTCCATTAAAAGGTGGTAATGTTTCATTTTTTGAAAAATACTTATTTTATCTAAATAATTGAATTTTTTTTCTTATATTATGTCTAAGAAACACATAGTATGAATGTTAAAATTATATAATATATATATATATAATTCAAAATGTGGTTAATACTATTAATAACCACTTTTTAAACGGCTAGTTTGTTAAGTCATGATGTGCTTGAACTCGGTGTTGTGTATAACATAATCTATTGAATTACTATAGTGAGATAACATACTGTGAAATATTGGGGTGTTATAGAACCCAATATTTCAACACTAAAAATTTCACTAGATCTAACTTTCTAACCAAAATTGTTAGCTACTCACATGATTCCCACCATGTTTCTGCTGAGTAACAGCTTTAGCTACTGGGACGACCACAGTTCCGCCAAGTGGCAATTCTACTATTTCAACATTATATTGTTGAGTAAAACTTCTCAAGAGATTGTATCTAGAGTATATCAAACTTTTCTACTATCATAACATGAAATCTAGGCTATTAAGAATATCATAATTTACATTATGTTAATACTTTTCTTACCATGTGAGAATCCAAGAAATGGAACATATTGTTTCATTTTTCTGCTTCATAGTTTCCATAGAAGCTACAACATACTTAGTATTTGTAGGTATGACTACCATGGGATTATACGAGCTTGACTCGCTCAATGTCTTTAGACTAAATGCAATAGTAGTTCACATTGATCTATGGAAGACTAGTTTGTATCCCCCAAAACTAGTATCATTCTTCTCCATTCACCAGGTACAAATATTTTTTACTTGCCGAAGTACAATTAGATAGTTCTTACTACATGCCTTGTAGTGATACTAGATATAAATAATATTTTCCTACTGTAAAATATACCTTGTAAATATCGGTTCTTGTACATATCATGGCATACATTATTGATCCATCGCTTTGATGTATGGATTTAACTTATCACGTTTATCTCTTTCCATGTCCCGGACATGTCAACCATAGTAGATTATACCCTTGTGACATAGGCAAAAATCCATCTCTTGAATTGTTCCAATTTGTATTTTTCAACATAATGGCAATATATTTTTGATTAATTGGGACCAAGCAACCTTTCGATCAACCTTATTAGATCCTACTCCCTAAAACATAGGTTGCTACATTAAGTCAATCATTGGAGAATAAATTTCATCTTGGTATTAACTAACTACGATACCAATGTTTGTTTCCCATATGTTTCTGTTCATACTTTGCTTGGAGGACCTCAGCAGTCCCACTAAACTCTAGTATACACATGGTAATCATTTGTTGGAAATATATATTTTATGATTTTGTTGCTTACTTCATGTAATTTTTATTCAATGAAAAGAGAGATTACAAGAATAACAAGGTCCTAATGGAAAAACCAAGAGAAGAGGATGAATAATGGGGGCCTAAAATAGTGGAGACCAAGGGAATCTCCAATAATGATTTTCACACTTTCTGGTTTCAAACATTTTAAATCATGAAAAAACAATCACTTCGTCCCAGGAATGTCAATCGAGGCAAGTTAGTTTGTAGCCATATTACCTTCCCGCTAGATATGTAAAACTTTTATATTAACATCCATGATGATTTTTCACTTTCTATCAATATAAGAAATAGACCAAGGAGCATAACTTTGCTTGGTGAAGGCATTATATAAAATTTTGGAATCTGTTTTAGCTTCAGAAATCTGAATATTTCACTGCAAGAAGATGTTAAGACCAGTAAACATGGCCATCGCCTTAGCAAATAATGAATTACCTTGTCATAGTATGATAGAAAATGCCAAGATAGTTGATCCATTGGTGTCCCATACAATTCCTCCTCCACGACTCTATCCATAAATAGAAGATACATCATTTTTTTGTTTTAGTCCCCTCATAGGAGGATTCCAACATATCCATTTTCCTTGATGAAGAGAAGTATATCTATATTTCCGAGAGAAAAATAACTTATGAAAAGAAGGATCCTCGATCCAATTTCCAAAAGCCCTTATAAAATAAATTATCATAATTTTTATCCTGAATATAATCATCCAACCATTAGATGTAATACCCTCATAAATGACCTGATTTCTTGGCTGCCACATACACCAACAACCAGCCTATAAAATGACAGCACATTCCATTCTTTCAGAACTACCAACACCTGATCCATGAAACCATCGATCAAGAAAGGATTGATTGGACATATCTGGAGATGATAGGGTAATGAAATTAGCAAAAGAAATCCAAAAATTATGAGACTATTCATTATTAAAGAAGATATGTCCATAACATTCTTCTTTATGACTATTGTAGCAGATAAATCTGGAACCAATACCAATCCCAAACCGCTTAACATTTTCATTAGTAGGAGTAGCTCCATTCTGAATCCTCCATATAAGGAAGTTACATTTCATGGGAATAACTTTAACCCAGATTATATTATTCCATAAATTAATTAGAATCTTCATGTTTAGGATCCTGTGATAATCCTTTATAGTGAAGGATCTAGAAGGAGAAGGGGTAAAAATACACTTATTAGGTTCTGAGGATAATATAATGAGATTGAATAAAGCCTATTGATTATTTTCCAATACTATATTTGTAAAATCCAGGTTCTAAAAGTCTTTCTAGAAAGATATATAAGTAACAAGACATCCCATATACCCAATTAACTCACTACTACAGTTGTGATGCCAAAATAAGATATCACTGTTTCCAACCAACCGTCGAGAATAAGGATTAAGATCATTAATAATGGAACCAATATCAGACCATAATGGAGAACCATTACCATCCAAAAAAATCATATCTCCCACTGTTGTACCATGCATAGTTCGTCCCCATAGTGTGTGACATTCCAGGACCTCCCATGCCGGTTTTTCATGTATGCACCTAATAGTATCTTCAAGACTATGAAAATTAATTCAACCTTCATACACGGGTCAGGACAATTTATCCCATGAAAACCATTTCCATTTACCCTTAGACTTAGGATCCCATAAAAAATTATCAAGAATTATGTCAATCATTCATTTGGGGGGAGAATATATCTGATTAATAGTGCACTGCTTTCTTCTTCTGTCAACCTTGACATAACGTTGCTTACTTTAATCCTAAACTATTTTTCAGTTACTTGCAACCTTTATTAGAATTCTATAACACGACCATCCCTTTTTGGTTGCGTCGTATAGACACCATCCATGATTGGTGGTCAAGACATCCATTTCTAAATAATTTAATAATAGATATTATCTATGATACGTAAAATTTTAACAGATTTATGAATAATGACATGGAGAAACCAATAGAACCTTATTGGTACTATGCTTTTACCATCCATGTATTGACTCACTTGAATACCCACCGAAGTATTCAAAATAATAATCCCCTATTCACTTTGATACATGGAATCCATTAATTGAATTTTATTTGATTTTATTAATTTTAGCTAATTTCCATATACTACTTACTTGTAGGAAATATTTTTCACATTAAATAATAGTTCCCCAACTGTGGTGAATATAAAAACAATCACAATGGTTTTATCTATCCTATTCAGTATGTGTCTCTGGAACATGATATGTTCCGCATGCACTTGTGGAACTAGTTCTTATGACAACTATTTTTTCATCTTGAGCATTGACTATACAAAAGTCAATATATAGCTACCACTATCTTTAATAGAGATGTGCAACCTCTTATATAAACTTGATAATATATTTTCTATGATAGGGATTTATGTAACATCCTAAGAAACTGTTTGGATAATTTACAATAGATGCACATTGCGTTTGTATATGATGAAAATTTGTTTATGTCTAAACCCTTCTCATTCAAACACATGTCGTAATGACATAATGGATTTACATCATACTACGACTCGTATAATATCCATTTTTCATTATAATTTTCATATAGTTGTGGCATATCGCCATTATTTTCAATGAATTTCCTAAAATATAATGGAAGTTTCTGCTAGTTGCAACATTGATATTACTTACATAAAAAATTTTATGTTTAACATATGCGTTTTGGAATGTCTCCACGCTACATTTCTGTTGATCATTATTGATATGTAAGACTTCATCATCAATCATCCTCATTAAAATCAATTTAATGATGTCAATAAGGTAATGTGTGTTTAGGAAGTTCTCCACACTACATTATTATGATTGATGAATTCTTGGTGAAGATATTATTGAGTATCCCAACCCAAAGCAACTAATATATTTTGACCATAGATATACATCACTTTATTATTCCTTAACTACTTAAAGGAATTTTATGAAGTATATATTCCTCTATATTATACTTGGAATAGTTCCCATTTACTTGTTGAACTATTTCCAAAAACTTTGTGACATAACTTTATTTCTAAAGGCTCATTTGTCTGAAATAAATATGTCGATAACACCAAAATTATTTAGCTATTCCAAGACTAAATTACATCCATGGTATATTCATGACATCCACTTTTAGTATTACTTGAGAAAGAGTTGTCTTGTCACAACCGGGTATAAGTCTTACATTTATATCCATCACTTATTTCCTATGATTCATGTATCACTGAACTAGTGATTGAGTTTTCCAAAAACCACATTCATTCCAAAACCTGGAAGAATGTCTCCTTGTGTGCAAGGACACATGAGATTAATGTTTTTGGTTTTACTCAATAATCGTTCAACAAGAGTCTTTCATTGGGAAATTTAATAAGTTGTGTACTTCTCACTACTAGCCTATGTATCACCCTTTTGCAGCCACTTGGATAATTCACCTAACTTCTAGTAATATTTGTATGCTTACTTGGTAACTGTATTTAAACGCAAATTTGTAAAAATCATATAGTATTAAATACCCAAGTAGTAAAAATGAAATATTAAATTGATGAATATGCCTGATGTAGAAGCGGATAATGGCTTCTTTAAATCAGATTATTTTTTTAACTTCAATTGCTTTATTTGCTAATATTCAATGAAAATGACCTTTGTTAATACCTCATTAATTGAAGGATGTCATGAATGTTCCATTGAAATTAAATTCCTTTGACCTCTCTATATTGTCTTTCAATTTATTCTCTATAAGAATTAAAACTTAATTGTCTTCTATTCTTATTCACTTGACGAACCATACCTAATTTGGTAATGGAGCGTTTACTCAATATTTGTTCATTTTGTAATGAAACTTGAGTAAAGGGGAGAAAATGATATGAGAAAGAGATCCATATTTCAATTTACACATGCCGGTGTAACATCACTTAATTCAAATCATTGTTTTGCTTTCTCCTTCCAAACATCCCAGAGATGAGACTTCATGTTATATAATTCATGTCCTGGTGTAGTGACCACAACTGACACCAGACATTGATGGAAACATAATGATATAACTATCAAATGCTTTGTACATTAGTCTCTTGTAAGTAATTTTCACGCTTGCTTCTTGAGGAAGTTTAACTGTGTTGGGGGAACTGGCACCTTGAGTTTCCTCTATCATAATACTATGCACAAGCGACCATATTATTTATGGATAATCATGCCAGCATGGACATTTACTTTGTCCAATAAAATATCACAGTTTTTAAACTTGTGGTATATCTTTCCATTTTCTAAAAAATGAATTTTATAAGATTAGTGCCTTTTATCTAGATTATCGGTTTAGAAATTTTGATTAATTACTTAAATCATTTAATATCTCCCACTATTTTATCGGATTCTATGAACCCTCTATGCTAGAATCAGAATACTCTGTCGGTTGAGTATTCTAGTGGCAAGGATCCCAGAACCACCCCTCATAGTCTATAAGCTATGGCTACATCACTACATGGAGGGTTCGAGGTGGGATTTTGGCTGGACGACATCTTTAACTTGCGACTCCTTGATCTGTTGAGTGAAGTCCCAACTTCTTAAAATCAGAACTTGATTTACTCAATCCTTGCCTCTAAAATTATAAAAAGCTAGCTGTGGATATTTCTTTGCTGCTCTTTTAGTTATGTAACCCCATTATTCTTATAATAACTCCCCATTAGTAAGAGGCACCCTCAACTATGGCATGATCGACACCTCAAATAATCAGTTTTGTCCAAATATGAATGACTGAAGTCTTTTTTGACTTAATATATCTTTGGGGTTTTATTATTTTTAGTTTGACAAATGAAATCATTTTCTCTTTTTAGAGTCACGTACTATTTGATCACACTAACATATGACCACAAAATAAATAGAAATTTCATCACGTCACATGTTCATTTTATCTTTCAGACTTGTTTATTATTATTCTATGTGATTGCGATCTAACTATACATTCACATAAGGGTTCATGCAGGAAGGCGTCAGAGGGTGCCTAGCAGTGCGCTTGGCCAAAGGAGGTGAGATAGGTGGCCCTGGCAGGTTGCGCCTGTGGAGGGATCATGTCGGCTGGCTGCAACTTATGGCAAGGGGCTCGAAGGAGTTCTACCACGGTTTATCATGGATGAAGAGCCAGCACCGGCGGCTGGTCTGGAGTGCTTCGTGAGGGTACACTCCAATGGGTAAAGGGAGGAGGCCGGTCCGGGGCTGGTCGGCACCTACTGTCGGCTACCCGCTAGTGTGTGGCTCCACACAAGAGGATGGTGAGGCGAAGAGGTCGGCTGGGCACGACTCCGTGGGGTGCGCTGCAGCTGCAGCAAAGGGAGGAGACCACTGGGTGCTGGGGTGGCTCTTGTGCTGTGCGCCGTGCTACCGAGGAGGGTGGCCGGCAGATTCACCATCCTTGTCAACGCTAGCATGGAGGAGGTGTCCCTTGTAGGGGCCACCGCTTGCTGTTTCGGGAGGAAGATGCCAATGGGTCAGGGTGCTGGGTTATCCAAGCGTGCCTGTGTAGAGATAGATGCCGCCTGGTTCTAGAGGAGCGGCCTGATGCGAGTCGTCGCGGGGAGGGGTTCCTGCTGTGGTGTCCTTGGTGCGCCACTACGCAGGGGCAGAGGGAGGCACCTGGTTTTCAGGCTTGGTGCGCTGCTGCTCTGTGCGAGGGAGACCAGCAGGAGGGAGGGGGCCGCTCGGCCCCTCAAGTACAGGCGTGACCTGTACGTGCGGTTCTGCCCCTCCATTTTTTTTATTTTCTTAACCAGCTTTGCAGGTCCTACCCCCTCTATTTTTTATTTTTATTTTTTATATGGGATACCAGATTTGAAGGTCTCCCACCACCTCTTTTTTTTTTTAAATTTCCATAACCTAATAGATAGGATTTGGAAAAAATAATAATAATTTTATGATATTAAAATATTATAAAAATATTATAATAATGAAATTATAATGACAATAGAACAATTATTATTATAATAAATCATTAAAATAATTATTATTATTAAAACTCACCCGAAAACTCTATTCCGGTGTTAACAAGGGATTTGGAGAATTAAAATGATGTTCATAGATATAAAACCTCATATTTTTTATCAGTGTTAAATCTTAACTAAAACATCAGATGACTGCATAATGGTTATCCAATGTTGGATTAACACACGGTCTGCGGCGTTGGGACCGTATCGACTCCCTTCATTAAATTTAATTCGAATTTAATTTATACTAGGAATAAAATCAACACGCGTCACTCTAATACCACTTTTTGGAACTCATCATGTAGTAAAAGCCCCAAACAGGTGGGTTTTTTAAAATTTTACCACTGAGGATCAACATAAACGTTTCGATGCTGGTGAAGAGCACCCGATCTTACCCGAGGACCACGCGTGAAAGATTTTAAGCAAAAAAAATAAATCATAAAAAATACATGGTTTAGTTTTGAAGCTGCATATGTCGTCTAATTTTCATTGGTGATCTCTACTCAAAGAATCCGATATCAAACTCCACTAGACCATCCACACGTGCTTCAAGAAATCCGCAGGAGAGCCGTTTGTCGTAATCTGGGTGTTAGCACAGAATTGTGACGACGCCTTCGATGCTCAAACAATCACCACATCTCTTCAATAGTGATTCCTGAGAGAGTAATTGATCTATGCTCCTTGGATACAGAGCTTATCTCTCTAGATCATGGGAGAGAGGAGAGGAGAGAGAAGCAAAATGAATAGTATTTGGCAATCTTTTCTCTTCTTATATTTGTAGTGTCATGTAATTACCCGAAAATGCCAACTCGACCCCTGAATAATCAATGCACTGTTAATGAAATTTTATGACTGCTAAACTAAGTCATAAATAATACTATCATTTACTTTTAATATATTAAATATATTACATGACAATAATTAAGTCCAAAACGTGACTCGTTGTTCCCAAAATTATTAATTTAACCTTGAATATATTTAATATTCGTCGATTAATATTTTTCATGTATTTACTTAAAACTCATAAATATATTTAATAAATAAATTTAAAACTTATTATTATTAACTCCAATAATATGGATTTATTTACTGCATTGGTGATCGTTTGTCCTTGGACAAACTCCATACCCTAATGGTGGGCCCCACCAAGTCCAAAACTCCTATTCAGCTGAATAAAGAAGATTCTTGAATACGCTATTGTGTATGACCCTCTAGCCCATATCTCGACAGTAGTGAATAGTATTCACAGACCAAGAGTGGGATCTAGAAACCCATCATGGCCCCTGGAGGGATAAGGATAGTCACAATAGCAACAACCAACATATGAACCCACACTGTGTAATATAATCCCTTTGTCTATAATATCTCATAAAGTAGGATGCACTCACGTGTCATTGTCCTTTTCAAGATTTATTATTTATTGATGAAACTGGATGGATTTAACCTCGACTACCATGGTCATGGTCATATTATATTACTTCCATAAAAAACAACATGTCCTGATATATATTACTTCCATAACCAAGAAGCGACAAATCCTTTCTTGACCATCCAACCAATTCTATTCTACCATTGACGCACCCAACACAAAATACCTCTCCATGACTTCATTTCCATGTTTTTCATATTTCATCAAAGTACACAATAAAATGACATAAATTGTTAATGATCTCATGTCAGGAGACCATTACACATGGTCATAGATAGGAACATCCAATGACACCCAAAACATGTGGTGTTCCTATTGGTTGTTCTGTCCTCATGATCTCACTACTAGAGATCACCAAGTGCTAACATCATGAGAAGAAGTATCAATGCTTATGATCCCCCAACACTTGATAGTCAAACATCTATTGCGTCCAATCATTGTTATGTATCTAGAAAATAGAACATACATTTAAGATTTATGTCATAGTATCTAGAGGTTCTAATTATAGATTGGGATATGCTATAACCTCTCGATACGACAACTAATCTTTGAACATTACTTTTCCAATAGTGGAATCAGAAAAGTATAAACTATAATGGTAAGACACCATCATGTATAGCTAACTGTATACATGATATGGTAATCAAAATCACTGAATAGATGGGTCTATTGTACCCACTATTTCAACAAAAGGGGCCTGGGTAGGCCCCGATGCCTAACTGGAGTTTATGAATTGGATATAAAAATATCCCAATTCAGGACTCAATGACAGATATTGAATCTTAATATGACAATCTATTCAAAATATATAGAAAAAAGAAAACATGTGAATAAATTAATATTTAGTTAATTGAAAATTAAATATTAATTATTCAATGAAAATTCAAACAGTTCCTAATTCCACCAAAAAAATACCCTAGGGTAGAAACTATATTATGAGACCAATTAAGTGGTAAAAACTATCCAATATCATATTCTTGAGGGAAAATTCCATTTTATCCCTTATACTAATTTGGAAGAAAATACTAAAATTTTTACTCAAATCTGTGGCCCAAAAAACAAGGGTCCTTACAAAAAGAATCTACTAGGATCGTTATCCATAAACTATTTCCTAGGGAAAACCATGGAGGGAGAGTGAAACAACTTAGGGTCTGGAATTCAAAGTTGTCTTTTAAGAATAAATCCATAAATAATGATTATGATTTGTCTGTCCAAGAATATTTAAGGGTTTACAAGACCCCTTACTATTCTAATAAAAATAGGGATTTTATTATCATGATGTTGTTCAAAGTAATGAATTTAATTAGTGTCCGCCCCATAGATATTATGGAATAATAAATTGATGTAAAGAAAAAAAATGAATATAAATCCATTCAAAATGTGTCCCATAATAAGTTATATAAAGAATGTCTGCATACCTAGTATCAAAGGTAATGAAAAGACTTGGGAGCTCCTCTAAATAATCTATAACCAACTCCACTATGTGCCTCTACGACGAATAAAGGGAATGATGTTGAAAAATATATGTCCCCCTCGCCACATAAACAAGATTATACTATCTCCATTGGGGAGAAAACCACTCAATATGCAATTGATATGTAAAATATGAGTTGACCTAAACCAAAATTTTTCATAAGCAATATCCCTGATGAGTATACCTTATATGATGAGAACAATATATCCCCTCTATAAAATTACCTTCAAGAGGGATATGTTCAGATGATAAGAGAATAGTCTTGTCATTAAACCATCTTAGGGGGCCATATAGCTAGCTTACGTATCCCTGATGGTCACATACCACTGATTATTATCCACTTCTATAGGGAAGAAAACACTATCAGTTCATGTGAGCTTATTTAGGATGCCTCAAACTAGGTATAAAGGGCAGACATAAGTTATTCGACCACACTAGGATCCACCATATGCATCGATCTATGTATTAGTATATTCCACAATCCCACTAGATCTCATAGTATCCATATAATCCCTTACTTCATGAATGTAAGTTATATAGGGATGATTTATAGAAGTGGAATTAAAGTGGAAACCACAACTTGAATTGGTGGACCTAAATCCTACTCCACTAAATTTTGTAAATAATAAATTTCCAATATTTAATGGAATGAGATATCTAGAGAACATGTTATACATTTCCTATCTCAGTGCATACCCATATTGGGAATTCTAGAGCATGAACAAGAATCAATGCTTAGGTTTTTTCTATAAACCCTTTGGGGAAAATATTTTTTCTCTTATAAATTTTTTCAGATTGATATCTTTCCCATTTAGATGATTTTTAAATGAATTTACTCTATTAATTTAGTTTTATTATAAAATAGAATTTCCCATAATCTCTCAAATTACAGAAACCATGAATATTAAGAGTTTATATATTACATATCTAGGTGGAAATGACTGAACTATTCATTTTATCTGATCCTAAGTATTTCAGTGTTCATTTGGATATGATTATTCTCGAATAATGATTAGAATATATTTATTCGTCTAGTAAATATTGAGATGTGTGAAGTCCAGATAATCCTAACTCACTAACTATTTTCCCAATTCCAATAAAGGGGAGGAACCACTAATGTAGTCACCATTGACCCCCAAAGATCATGTCTGGAGAAGACTTGATGAAGGAATCACAAACCCTTTGTTAAAAAATATAATATCCTAAAGCATCTTGATATCCTTATGGATAAGATTTATTGTATAGAATCGCTTCAACTATGAAAGTAACTTATGGAAAATCTAATTTTGGATCATTTAAGACCTCTATAGTTTGAAACCGAATCTATTATAGATAAGATATATTGTGTAAAGACTGGATCCATTGAATGCGATACTATAATTTAATTCAAGGAACAAGAAAAATATTTTTTCATATAAGGTAACATTAGATAATTATGTATTTATATAAATCATGATGATATTAATATATAATAGGTCATAGTCGATAATGGTCTTAGATTATTCTCATCCATATCCAAACCCTTAGATGCTTGGGAAATAATGATGCCAAATTTTCCCCTTACAAACTAATGATCTATGGGTAAAATAAGAGTGAGAAAAGACAAATTGAATTGATCAATATTAGATTCCAATTTTTTGATATCATTTATGATTCCAAATTTAGGATGGTTTATCAAGACATGACTTTCAATTTCATTCTAAGGAGACTGTGTCTTGATATGCATGTGATTGTTCCATCATTATATCATCAATACCTAAAGTACTCTGTTAATGGGAATTATGGAGTACAATATGATGAAAATTCCCCCTTAGAGTATTTTAAATGTCAGTAAATAGACATAGGGTTCTATAAAATGGGGGGGGATAATTGGGCATAAATAATACTATACAGAATATTTCCTCCAATGGTCTTAAAAATCACTCCCATCAAACCACAGAATAGATTATGTGAATATTTTGAGTTACATGTCAACCAAATTGGGTTGGTAACTCTCAATTTAGAATTTCATTGGTTATAAATGATTCATTGGATAATAACTCAAAACAACAATCAGTTCCTTATCATATGATGGTAAGGTGGATGTTTATATTTAGAAACAATCACCAACCTTGAAGGATACCTCCACACAACACATGTAGACCAATATTTTCTCCGATCATAATTACAAAAAAAGTGGGTCTAAATGATATTTATCAAATGCAACCAAGGTTATTTGAACAAGTGGAAATGAATCTCCAGATAATATAAGCATGAGGCTTAGGAATATTCACTGCCATTCTAAAAGTCTCTGTTACATCAAATAAACCTATCAAGTTAGAAGGAGAATTTATTTACAATATAATTAAAAATTCCCCTTCATCCACTTTTAAATTTAAATATTCTATTATATATTATTACTAAAATGATAATGATGATGAAAAGGATGAAATCAAGTATATGACTCAAATATTTTGAGAATGATTTTTTGACCGCTATCAATGAATTGATATAGGTTAATAGTGTATTGTAGGAAGATCCTAAAAACTGCATTGATCAGTTAAACCATGAACTATGAGGAACGAAAAAAGTATATATCCTCCCTAAAATAACATCAATATCTGTTTACATGGAACTCTATAGAAATTCATATATTAGATCCCCATATAGTTATGTATCTAACCCATGTTTCCAAAGGGGAAGCTAATGTTGAAAACCACATTGAAACAAACTTCATATGGGTATTCAAATATTGGAAATGTATTATCAACACTTCCAATATTAAGAAAAATAATGGGAAGAAATATGTTTACATTGATTTTAGGAATCTCAAATAGCATTTTCCAAAGGATGATTTCCTAGTCACAAACATGAAATTATTGAGTGATATTTCAGTTGGATTCTAATACCTTTTATTTATGAATTGATATTATTTCTATAATATTATATAAATGGACCCTAAAGATGAAAAATATACTGTACAAAATGTATCCCATGAGGTATACAATTTGTATATAGTTCCATTTAGAGTGATGAATAATTGATCTACCTGCCAACATGACATGAACTATATTTTCAAGACTATTTTGGAAAAAAACATGGTGTGGTATATGGAAGATATGGTTCTCAAGTCCCAAAAAATCCATGATCAGTTATTTGATATTGAAACGATCTTAAAAAAAATGTGGAAATACAACTTGAAGATGAATAATTTTTGGGTAAAATTGTGGAAATTCCTCATCATTATGGTTTTCCATCACAACATTGATATAGAAACAAAAATGTGTAAGGAAATAATAAACATTACACCCCCTAAATTCCATAAAATGTTGTGAGGAAACTAGGTAAATATTACTTATATCAGAAAATTTATAGAGAATCTCACCATAAAGTGTTTTACCATCACAAAGCTAATGATGAAATCTGGTAGCTACTAGTGGGATGAAAATAGTAATAAGTCCTTTGACAGTCTGAAAAAATATCTCTTACATCCACTAGTATTTATGTCACTTGAATAGTGGAATCCTTTCACCCACTATATGGAAGCTTTGAAGTGATTTTTTGGTGGACTCCCTTCCCAGAAGATTATACAAGAAAGGAAAAAATCATTTTTATCTTAGAAGTACAATGTTGTGTAACGATAATTGATCCACTAATAACGAAATTATTTTCATTGCCTTTATCTTTATACTGCCAAAATTGATACATTTTCAATAGTATCATAGGGTTGTCCTTTTTTCTAATCCTTTCCAACTCTAATATATCCTAATTCACCTAATGTTAATTTGATTTCTAGTATAGTGGGACATTCTATATTAGTTTGATATTATGTTTGTGTATCAATATGTGATCAAATGTTAAGTGTTAGTAGATTTATTATTAGATCACCCCATCACATAAATGTAACTATTAGATATAGGTCTCCCTGATAATGAAATATTCTCTTCCTATGAAACCTACCAAACATGGGATATGTACTTTGATTGAGATTTTAGAAAACCAATATGGAGAAATATGGAAAACCTAAAGATCAATTTGGTTTGTCTGGGGATAGTGTTCATCTCTCAAGTGAAATAAGTTTAGCATTATTAATTTTTTATTAGAAGGATGGACTAATAATGATGTCAAATAAAAAACCCTCATTTGAGTCTTGGAGGAAGCCTTGTAAATACCAATTGCCTGACAAAATGTCAATAGTGATATTGAATTGGAAATAAATGAAATCAATAGTCAATATTCCCTTATGAAAGGAGAATTAATTCACCTGATTAATTTTTTACAAGGGTTAATGGTTTATTTACTTTTAAGAAATAGTTTCAATGCCATATGTTCACAGAGAATCCTATTTGATACAGTAGATAATAAATTTACTATCTTAAAAGATATAACTGAGGATGTGATGGTCATTCAAATCACTCATTGCAATGTGGTCTCTCAATTCATCATTACTGATATGTAATACATTAATAGAGTTAACATCATTATAGATCAGATAAACCATTTAACTTCATTGATTTATTGATATTTTGGATAGATGTATCCAGTAATGTAATACCTCCAAAATAATAGTCTCCCATCAGATCAATTTTAAGAAAGTCATATCTCATGTTGTGTAAGGACATTCATCCACTATAGAAAACGAAATTCCTAGAAGTTACTCTACAAGAAAGGATTTGATGGATCCCTATTCAGGTGAATTGAAGGAGGAAAGACCCTGACTATTATGAATGAAATACATGCAGGATCCTTTGGATACCCTGAGTCAGGGACCAAACTATACCATCAAATCAAAAAGATGAATATTTTTAGACAATAATAAATGAATTCTTCATAGAGTTTTCTATGAAATTTAATACATATCAAATACCATACAACATTATCAATTAAATATAAATTTTTTATACACATCAAATTAGTCCTGTAAACTTTTAATATGGGTAATATTTTTTTTTTGGGACTGTATCCATTGGTTACAAGCATAAAAAAATCCATCCTAACTACCATCAATTTCTTCTCCAATTGATCTGATACCATATCCCTCCAGGAATATTGAATAAAGGCTATCATCAATTTCTAAAACTATCATATCATTACAATATTTGGTGTCTCCAACACAATATTGATGAACAATGACACCAATTTTTGTTCTTCTAAATGGAATATCCAGTGTCAAGAATACAATATTTAGTCCAACCACTTTCCCACTATCATGGAGTGGAAAATGTACAAATTTTGGAATTCAATGAATCTTTATCAAATTTCTAATAAAATATAGTAGAAAAGACAAGAAATTATTCCCTAAAAATATCTTTTATTATATTTTTATTATCACGCCTAAAGGTATACTGAATCATAGGTTACCTCATATTCCCTTTTATATGGGACATAGATTGTCCATATAAGAAATATCCATCTTTATAACCTTAAAATTTCCATATATAATCAACAATCTAAAGGTGATAAGTTCTAGATATTAATGTATGAATTAGAGAAACATGATAATAAAAGGTTTACACACTACACAATTCAGAGGATCATCAGAATAGAGTCACTCTTGAATATGAAAATATGGTTCCTCTCCACTCATTAATCACAGGAGAATTGGTAATAGCCTTGAGAACTCCCATGATACCCAGGAAGATGCCTCTAAAACATGATCCAAAATTAGATGGAACTTAGGCCATACATACATTGTACTTCAATGGATTCTATTTCATGATTACCATGTGTAGAAATCCAATGACACTAGCTAACAATGAATGGTTTTTCAATAAGAAATTTTTATAATTTCATGATATTTTCATATAGTCCTGCCTATATAACTCTAAAATTCCTAGAATAATGTCTATTAAACAAGCCTTTAAACTTCTTGGAATTGGTTCTATTTGTATGAACTTTAAATTCATGACATTTTAATCCTTTTCACGTGATATTAAAATAAATGACATAAGTTCTATCATTCAATACCATAAATTTATTTTAGTAGTTTATTATATATGGCCTAATTTCCTTGCACAAGAGTTGGATTTTATAATAATTCTCAGTGCATGGTTTTCTCTACTTAAAATTTTAACAAATGTAAAATTAGACTATATTTCTAGAACTATGTATTTCCTAATTCATATCATTTTTGGATATATATTTATGTGAAAATAACATATCTCAAAACCAACCACATGTTTCATCCTAAATAAAATACAACTTCATTATGGTGACTGATACTCCATCAATTAACATCAGGGTTTATCTGTTTACTCGAAACACTAATGAGGTATCTTCAATTTTTACACAATACATATCCATGTTAATCCCACCATATTAGGTTACTCATGATATGAACATAATTTCATGTAATCTGAGTTGTCATCACATGAAATTAAAATATACGGTGTATGGTCTATCCTATAAGAGCATAAACTTCTTAGCCTACTCTTTGTGGCCTAATTTCCATAAAAGAGAACTATACCTCTATAAGTGTCCAATGGTGTATGGATATTTATATATAATAATATAATAGGCTAAAATTACCCTATTTTATAGAAATTTTATCCAAATATCTTGACCCTCACAATTAATATTGGGTCTTCCTTTTTTTATCTCGACATAAGAACATGATAATTTTACTTCGTCTCCACCTAATATAGATGTGTATGGATAACCAAATTTTAATTATGAGTTAATTAATTATATTTTATATTTGGATATGTAATTAAATCTAGATGTTTTATCTTTATCTCAACCATATGTTCAATTTCAATGTTTGACATTACCTTAGTAATGATTTCTCTAGAAATTCATGTCATATTTCATTCATATCTCTAAATAGGGAACCCATATTAATCCCTATATTTCTCATAAACGAACCCAATCTGTATAAATAAAAATTTAAGAACCACATGTGGCATGATTACTATCATAACAATATATATAGTTAGGTTTAGACTCTCTATTTTAGGCCTAAACATAAATACCATTGGCTTTTCCCATGGTGGTTTGTCTCTTACTAATTCCTGATGGGTTTCTTACAAAAAACTTGTATGGAAATGAAGTTATAAAATTTCCCTCACACATGATCTATATCATTAAAAAGATTTGGGAAAAATGTTTCTTTATTTTTATCATTAATGAATATTCAGTGTCATTCATTCCACCAACCTTGTGTCTAACCACAAATTCCATCAATTTGAACCCATCCTCCTAGTGTATGGACTTAATCATTCATGATAAGTATTTATAATGTGAACTATATACAACGATGATTTTATATATTCAATAATAATATATGGATTGATTTTTTTAATACATGATACTTAATGATGTTGTAAGTTTATATTTTGGACCCAACCATGAATTTTCAACCATTTACAATTTATTTAAATGGTCTTTAACAACCTAAATTTGTTAATCCTTTAATTGAATTGTTTTGTTCAATTTTTAATACTCTCTTATCATATACCATAATTTATTCGTTATGTGTTTAAATCATCACAAACCTTCCATGGATACTGGTAATGAGTGCACTGCACTAAAATAACACCTCTTCTTGGTAATGGTATCCATGACCTTGTATTTGGAACTACCAACCATAATAATGCTTTTGATTATAGGAGAGACATATTTAACCCCATGTGACCTTAATAGTATTTCAATGAAACATGTAATATGAATGTGGTTATCGGATATTCTTGGTATACTTATTATATCTCATCATTTCTAGATTAAAATACCTAGATTTATGATTTGTATATTCTCATTATTTGATCGTGGTAGTTGGATCACATTTAAATCCATTTTATGATTTGATAACCTATATCACATTGGTATGAGAACAAAAAAACCAAAAATATATATGCCTTTTTATAGTATTTCTATTTCAATGGAGGCCCTCACTCGTTCTTTTCAGGTAAAATATTCTTTTATATTAATCACACAACCACACCCATACTTATCAATACCATATGGCCATTATCTAAGACAACATATTGCCCAAGAACTATAAAATTAAACTACATACATATTTCCTTAGGGTTGTTTATAAAAATAATGGTCTCCTCATTCACATCATGTGTATATTTTCATTGTTACTATATAGATTACTTCTTCCTTTTGGTCATATATATATGACCTTAAAATCCAACCTCATATTGGTAAAATATATTCAGACTTAAGTATAAAACTTCATTGGTTTGGATTGAATAAACTTAAACATACCAATTAAATATACATAACATTCAATAGGTTAAAAAACACATTGGGAATCTTGGGAAAATATCAAGGATCAACTCATTAACTTCACACCTTATATCACCTAGGAAAAATTATTAGTGTTAGAAAAAAAATATAACAACAGAAAATATTATTAATTTTAAAAACAATAGTGGGAGTCCTAATAAAAAACTTAATTCCATCCCACTAATCCTCTCCCCATCTAAATATTAGTAGAAAATTAATGTAGAAATAAAAAGACACAAATCTTTTAGGGTCCACCATATGACCCAAAAAAATAAAAACATGCCCTCTAAATCCCTCAATCTAAGAAAAAAATTGAGTCAACATAATGTTTCTCAAAAGACATATCTTGGTGATTCTTATAAAATGAATTAAAGTGTGATTTTAGTGCAATAAACCATTTTTGAGCATTTAGATCCATATTCCCAAACCCCATATATGATTTTCAAAATGTTGATCCAATAAATTCTCTAATATATAAATGGTGTATCCTTGGATAATGTGGAATGAAAATATTGTGCCATATTTTCCCTCCTATATCTATTTGTGAGAACATTTTTTGGAGGAAATTAAAAAAATTGGCCAATATTATCTTATTGTGATGGTATATGTGCTAACATATTTGGATCGACTATATCTATGTAACGCCACATGTACATGAAAAATCTTATGGTCATTTATTTCATAGAATATCCCTGAAATATGGTGATGGTATATGAGATGGAATATCTATACCTTTTATATTTTTTCCGAGGTTACATGTTTAGAAGATAATGGATTGATTTATATATTTTATCTTTTTCTTAAGAAATTGGTTTTTTTTATTCACCTGATCCATACCCATACAATGTTTAAATGAATTCAGTTGTCATGATATTATTCATAGTTAGTTTATAAAATTATGTTATACTAGTAGTTGAAGCACAAGGAGGATTGATAAGTTAATATGGATTAAAAATATATTTTCATTCATTGATTAAAAATGTAGAGAAATATCCACATTATGGAGTTTCGAACATCATATTCAAAAAGTATATTGGATTGTAATACTATTAAAATTCACTCTCAATATACAATCAATGTTGGGTGAATGATTTCTCGATTTCATTCACATCAAAAAACATCTCAACCAATGTTTTAGATTTATCCTCTATATCAAGCCACAAATCCTTTACCGTTGAAATAACTTTCATCCCTACCTTCCTGTTCTCCTCAACTAGGTGAGACTGCTCCTCAACTATAATTTTAATAGTACCCACTATTGATAGATCTAGTATAATAGGGACCTCCCTTATATAGCATGATGATGTCACTTCACTACTACTATTTCATGTTGCAAATCATTATTATGTATTGATGTTTAGAGATTGACTGATCAATCCCTAAATTTTTCAATATAAATATTCAACTAGGTCACCCTTTATTAATCCCACGAAATATTATCATTCTTCATGCTTTCTTGGATTATGAAATAATTATATCCTCCATAACCTAGAGTGGTAAAAATATGTTGGAGGTGATGAAATTGATAGCTGATCTCATTAAGGGGGGTTTCAGAAATCAACCCCTAGATGATCTTCCACACATATTTATTCACCTTCTACAAACTTGGAGTATAATATGAGTCTTAATTGTCTACCATTATAGGGATAAATATGTAATTTAGAACTATTTCTCTTATGTAATATTCATCCATGATATCTCTAGAGTGAATGACACAATAATTATTCATTCGTCTATGACATCAACTGGTTGGGACACTGAATTAGTGATCTCTTAGATTTCAAGGACTTGGGATGGGATGTTGTAGATGAAATCAATAACATGTTTGTTTGTAAACATAAAGGAATAACTAATAGTAGGTTGTGTAGATTATCACATTTATATATTGAGGTGCTGAGCATCTCAACCATGTTCACTCTAACAAAAGGCTCAATAGGAGGGTCTTCTCATGAAAATTCTATCACAAATATTTAATATTCATAGGCCATTTTTAAAGTCACTAGGTAAACCAATGAATTTGAAGGACTAAAAGGTATTCTAGAGTAAGATAATCCTAAGAAATTCCAGGATGGACTATATAAGAAAATCAATAATGGTTAGTGTGATTGGTAAAGGACATTACAGTTTTAAGAATATGTACCAACATACAAAGACTAATTGAATTAAATAATAACTAGTTTAGGCTAATTTAATTGTTTATAAATATTCATGAAGTCATAATTAATCTTTAATTTTTCTGGTATATCAGCTGATACATCTAGGTTCAGTTTTGGATTAAACCTATCATGGGCTTTACTGGTTTCCACTTTTATGGAAGTACCTTATGGGAGTGTCGGGGATATGTGACATTGAGAAATAAATTACCTTGATCCCATGAGGTCTATCTTGTAATCTTAAAAATTTAAGGATTGATATAAAATTATGAGATCTATTAATAAAATAAATATACAAATATAATTTTTACCAATCGATCCCAAGTGAAGATTTATTTTTAGGAACCTATTTCATTACCACATGTTGATTTAAGATGATGTTAGTTTTTTTGTGAGGAATTACATGTGTTGGAACTATAATCACATTGAGAGAGTCAAGGACTATTACAAAAAAAATTATAGTGTAGGGGAACATTCTTACAAGACCATTTATCTTAAGAGAGAATTCGGGCTGATCAACATCCCTCTATATGAATAGTATAGAGATAAGAAGGTTAACCAATCCCTAATGGATTCCTATAAAACCCAAGGAATAATGTAACACCCCATGATTTCATATTTTGTTATCTCTTAAAAGTAATTCAATAACATGTGCTACATGCAACACCGAGTTCGAGTGCACTACGACTTACCAACCTAGTCGTTAAAAAAGTATTTATGAATAGTATTAACTGATTTTTGAATTTTATATACTCAATATAATTTTAGAATCCATATTATGTGTTTCTAATAAATAATATCAAAACAAATTCATTTTTCCAGAAAAAAGTTGTATTTTTCAAAAAATGAAATTTTACCACCTTTTAATGGAGAAAAATTTTTAAAACCAATATTTGAAACTTTTATATATTAAATTTAATGAAATTAAATTTTTCTTTAGAATTGGGACATAAAAATTCAGTTTGGATAAATTTTTTGTACTTTTCTAATAACTTTCATATTTTGATGATTAGTGAAAAATACTAAATTTTAATTAAAAACAACTTTTTTAATCGAAAAAATTTATAGTGTTAAATTATGCATTTGAATTGTTTCAATATATAATTAGATTATATTTTTATAATTTAATACAATTTAGGTCATTATAAGTCATTTCACATTTAAATTTGACATAAACACATGTTAATCTTTTAGTAGTTTTTTACTTTTTAAAAACCCGCCTTTTGGTTTTGACAGTGGGAATTAATTTTAAATTAATTAATGCAAATTATATTTTTTAATTTGGTAAAATAGAATTCATTTTTGAATTTTTAATATCAAAATTATCTTATGGTGGATTTTTGGTATTTTTCTGAAAACTTTCTATTTTTGATTAATAGTGAAAAACACCGCGTTATTCTTTAAAACTGACTTTCCATTTAAATTTATTTTAAGTAAAAAATATATATATAATACCTATATAGGTTCAATTTAATTAATTTTGGTCATTTTATAAAAAAATCAGAGGTATAAAATTTTATTGAACTTTTAACATCTTTTACCCCCCTTCTTGGCACATTTGCAAATTTGCATATAACCTAATTTTATTGCTTCTCTGAATTGAATTTCAGAAATCCGAGAGACAAAGTTGTCATCAATAAGTAATATTTTGTTCAATAATATGAAAATAATTTTTTGTGAAGAGTAACTTTTTACTTTTATTTACCACAGTTAAAGGTAAATATGGTAATTAAAGGTAAAAATGATATTATAATTATCCTAACACATGTCCTAATTCTGTTGGATAATTTTATTTAGACCAAAACCAATCTTAGGAATAAAAAATTTTCTTTTGGGTCCACTTGGATTGGATTTGGACATTTATTATTATTTTATTTAAAGAATAGTTTAAAGTGTTAAATTCAATGTTTAATAACTAAACCATTTTTAATATAGGGTTATGAAAAAGATAAATTCGACTATAAATATTCATTAGAAAGATAAAATGATTTCATAAATAATAGTATTTTATTTATAATTTTTATAGATTAAATAATTAAATTTATTTATGACACAATGATGATGTCGTAATTAATTTATCAATGAAATATTAAAATAAGTGATAATATAAATATAAAAATAAATGTAAATGATATAACACTCCTAAAAATACAAGGTTAGGACAAAGGAATTATATAATTATAAAAATATCATTAGTGGACCACTTGAGGATATCTTTTATTTTTATAGTTTGTTTATTAACCATTTATTATAATAATATAAGAGGACATAATAAAAGTTAAACTATTTTACTAAGAGTAAAATCTAAAATATAGGGTTAATATGGTGACCTAAACTTTTATAAAACCTATTAGTTGAGATTATATAGACCCATACCCATCTTAGATTATAAATAAATCAATTCTGATCCATTAGAAACTGAAAATGATTTTATAATAAAATAATATTTCAAGATTTTTCTAAAGTGCCCCTCACCTCTCTTATAAAAGGGAACTTCCCATTCTCTTAAATTAACACCTCCATATCCTTTTGGCTCTTCCAACAAGACCAAATATCCTCCCAACATCACTGACTTCAACCTAGGGGCCTTCCCTTGAGCAGAAACCCAATCTAAGGAGCCTTTTTGTTCAAATAAAAAGGAAACACACAAAGAAGAGGTAATTATTTTATAACCTCTTTCAAAGTTCTTTTCTTCTTCCACTTTCTCTTAATTTGTTATTTCCATAACAAAATATTAACTACATTACCTTATACATATTTTGAAGTTATTATAAATACAGTACAACCATATTCATCATTATATCCATCTTATGAATGATAATGTCACCATGTGTGCGTACGTACTGCTTATCGTCTCCACATCGTGGTGTAATTTGTTATTCAAAACTATGTCATTTGGATGGGTAAAATGATGAATAATATGTATATTAATAATTAAAATAACATTATAATTTCTCTATAAAATTAATATACCATCCAATTCCACAAATTTTAATCATTACGGAAATGATATCGTCGCTCGTGTGCACGTACGACTTACCATCTCCACAACGTGATGAGATTCATTTTCTGGTTCATCATTCAACAATGATTATAAAAATATATATTATTAATAAGTAAGTAATATATGACATAATAATGTTACAGGAAATATATATATATATATTAATATATACACATATATCTTATTCACTTAGTTCCGTTCAATACGATATGAAAAAGGAAACAACGTCTATGCGTATGTACGACCTACCATCTCCATAAATGGTGTTTTGAATTTAATATATATATACATCTATTATGAATATTTATACTCTAAATATATATGATATATAAATTATTTTATATATTCTGGAAGTATTTAAATCATGATCTATGGGATACGATCAAGAATAACAAGTCAAAACACATACGATAAAGAAAGAGATTATTACCTGAAATGTTAATTTAACATGGAAATTATTATTAAATGGGTAGCATAAAGTAATGAATGAATTGTGTATGTTATCATAAATATTAATAAGGATCTTTTATAATTAATAACATACTATGGTCATTATACAGGTGGTTAAACATACCCTTGACCAAAGGAAAGTACAGGGTAACGGTTCATTACTCAATCTCTTTATTATCTGAGATTGTTTATGTGTAAGTATTTTTTGGGAAATATTTTTTATCCATGTCCATGTTTCATAAAATAATTTTTAAAATGATTCTTATAAGGTACTATTTAACTAAAACAACATTTTAAATGTTTGAAATATTTATTCTTCAAAATCTTTCTCATTAATGTCCATGTTTTCAAAATGGTTTTAAGGATTTATTTATATGGACATGATTGATTTAAAATGTTAATTCCTTTCAGAAGTTTTAAAGTGGTATGAGACACATTGATTCAAAAATCTATTTTAAATGATTTCCTTTATAAATGTGTTACTTTTATATGATTTCACAAAAAGGGATATTTCTCTTAAAAATTTTCACTCATCATTTTCAACTATGTCAACATCCTTTACTAGATATTATTAGTGATTGAGGTTGAATCATTATAATAAAATCTTCCATATTATATTGAATTATTTATGATATGTTTGACTATGGATGTTCTATTTTTATACCATTCATGGTTTATGGTTAAAGTATTGATATTTCTTATGCTAGTTTTAATACGAATGTTTATGTTATGTTTGAACATTTTCATATGAGGAATGCAGTGGGCTTAGTAAGTTATGAGTGGGTCCCACTATAGCCCCTTGATGCATCAGTAGGTCTCACAAGACAAACTAGTATTTTGTCATAGTTACTTGACAAAAATATTATTTGTAGTCTTGGAATGAGGACCTGAATATGTGGTAATGATGTTCAGAGTTAGACATTCCCTCATTATGAAATTAATTATTACATATGATTATTTGACTAGTAGAATATCCGTTTAACTGTTTATATATTAATGTTTGATTTATTTTCTCCATATTATGTTCAAGTTTATGTATAAAAGGCTGTTGTTTTTATTACACATTTTTTCCTTAAAAGTTTATAGCTTCCTCTAAATTAATTACCCTTACTGAGCATCTGAGATCACCCATTTCTTTTATTTTTTTCCTAGGATTACAAGAAGTGTATTATGTTTTATATGAAGGGTTATTCTAGGGGAATAATTATGTTCTAAAAGGATTATTTATGTTGTGTTTTATGTTTGAATGTGTAATGTATCGTTCATGTATGTAATCTATTTTCCAAGACTACTAAACTGATCGATCCTTCAGGACATGATTCCTTATAATCATGCCAATGTATGAAAAGAATTAACCATCTCCGACCTTCTGGTGTTGGGGAATTAAAAATAAAATTAATGATGTAATTTATTATTAGACAATGAAAAATATCAGAAATTTATTTTATTAAAGGTCTGATGGATTATTTACGTAAAAAATTCCAAGACATGCATATGGTTTTCCTTGATTTGAAAAAAGGCATATGATAATGTCTATAAAGTGGTATTATAGAATGAAGTTAAAGGAAAAGTGGTGTAGGTGGTGTAAATCAAAATCATCAAAGACATGTATGATAGGGTTTTTCCTATATTATAACTCTAGTAGGTGTCACTACAAACTTATTTGTCTTGATAATACTCTATGAAGGTTCATATTTAAGAGAATCCCTTTATTAAAATAGTTGTTTGTGAACACCTGAATCATATCCAAGATTATATTCTCAATTCCTTACCTTTATAGATGATATAGTATTCAATATAGAAACTGAAGAAACTATAAATTTAAATTTAGGGCTTTGGATAGATTCTTTAGAATCAAATGGATTTTATATTATTCTGGATAATAAAAAATATATAGAGTATCATTTTATTAAAGGTTATCCTATTAGTATTTTGAATGTATGATTATGAGACCTTTTTTTAATATTGATCATTTTTTATATTTAGGATCCTTTATATAATGTGAAGGTGATATCAATGAAAATTTGTCTCTAAGATTAAAACTATATGGATATAATAGAGAAAGTATTTTGGGGTGTTTTGTGATGGTAAAATTCATTTGAAATTGAAGGATAAATTTTATATGACTATTATTAGATCATATATTTTATATTTAAATGAGTGTTGTCCCTTGATAGAATATATTGAACAAAGAATACGTGTAACATAAATTAAAATGTTAAGATGAACATGATGAAATACTAAAATTGATAAAATCAGAAATGAATGTATTTGACAGAAAATTGGAGTGGGTCTAATTGATGATAATATGATTGGGACTAGACTAATATTATTTTAAAATGTTAAAAAAACACCATGATATGAACCTGTTAATAGGGTAAACTTAGTGACTAATTCAATTATTAAAATAATTAGAAGTATGACTAAAAGGATGATTAAAAACCAATCAAAATGTTCTTGTTCTAAAATATTTTAATGAAAATATGGTCATCAATAGGTCTAATTAGAGATGTTTAATCAGTGTATCCAACCCATAAAATGGGTTTAAGGATTGTTTTTTATTATTATTGTATTAGTGAAAAAATAATAAATGTAGTTGAGAATTTGTCTCATGTTATCATAAGAATATAATTTAATAACATCCCCATCATTGATTGCATTTACTCTAGGAAACATCAGTTCAAGAACCCACCCTATATAAAATATTCCACCCTTTAGTGAGTGGATTATAACTTCAGTATCTAAAAGGTAAGATTCGACCACTTCAACATAATCATCATTGATGATATTGGATATTGTAGTAAAATTCTCAAACCATGTGAAGATAATATCCTCCACTTAGAGTACACCATAAATCTTCTTGGAAAATTAGGTGCCCCTCTCATAGTCAAAATACCTCCAAGACACTAAGAATAATGATTCAGTAAGTTTGGGTAGTGGAAGAGGCACCTAGAACCTTGAAGAATATGGGTCTAAATTCATTAATTTTTTAATGGACAGATGGGCGAGTAGAGGATTCCTTGGTACAAGTCTTTTATAGGGTATCACTACCTCTATAAATTATTCCCATTCCTATTCCCCTTCAGTTACTTTTTGTCCATTTTACTATGGCACTAGGTTAGTGAACTTCATGATAAGGTATTATTGAATCCATGTTTCAGAATAGTTGAGGTCATGTAGATGGAAGTGTTGATGTGTTAAAGAGAGAACCGCATGCTCGTATCCACCCACAGGAGAATCAACCAAAACTATTGTGACACCATGGGATGTTTTTTTGTTGTATACTCTAAGGAAATCCCAGTGACTTCTTCTACATACAAAAAAACTCCCACCTAAATACATAGGGTGAATACCCCTCACATATGGTCAACCTATTCCACCAACATTCACTTTTACAAGTATATTAGATATTCACAGTCTCCGTGGATTCATGTTCCACTATCGATGATGAAGACAATTTAATATGGATAATAAACAAAGATGATCCAATTTTAGTGGGTTTTCATGATACATATATGTTGATAATCTATTAATAGTTTCCCAACTCTACCTATCCTTTGGAGATTAGGTATAAGTAAATATCCCAGATTAGGTTTGTTGTTGGTTAATTTTTAGACCCCCACATGGGCTATGAACCAACCAATATAACATAGAAGGCCCTAGAAATTCTAAATTAGACTATCTCCCTATATTTGTTTTATAAAAATAGGCACAAATTATCCTGTATAGAAATAGGGAAGATGAGTTGATCGTATATCTCCCACAAAATTAGATCCTTGATGAGTATAAAAAATCCCAAAGGGTTATCCTAACCACACCATGCTCCGGATGGAATATATTCATATACAAGATCAACCTACAAATAATGTTCAGGATAAATTGCTATTGTAGTGGGAGAATTATTTTGATACCTATATGGAATAATATATCCCTCTAACCATAAGTTACTCACTGAACTCGTCATTTATATAGAGTACTCAGTAGATCCAACCCCATTCAATGCTAAAAGCACCTTTGGGGTAAAGGTCATACGTAGGAGCCCTAAAAAATCAATGATTGATAGTAGTTTTCTGTAGGATGGACATGTAAATATAGATATTAGGATTTCAAAAGAATTTAATTTATTCTATTGATCATGGTTATACACAAGTAAATTTCCTTTTTGGAAGGTTTTTTCCTTGATTAAACATCCCATTACTAAGATTTTTGATATGGATAATTCATGATTATAATTCATCTTGTTATTTAACTAATTATCTAGCTATTGTATAGGAATTCGAACATCACTTATTAGTATAGATCTATTTATCTATAACCTTACAAATAATATACAGTCTTAGATACACACTCCCATGATATCCAAGAGAATTTATTGTCTTAGTCTTACACGATGAAATTGGACATTCTCAAAACTATTGATCATTTCTTTTCACCTAATAGAATCATCTCATAAACGCTTTTCTTGGTTCATTTATACAAAGATGAGGAAATTCAAAATTATGAAGGAATTATATAGAAGAAAATAATATAAACCATGATGTATAAAATCCTAACACACAAATATGTGAAGTGAGTTCTGTATATAATTTTTGGTATTCACATAAATACTTCATGAAGATAGTCATCTTGATGACTCATGAGGATGAATCTCAATTTTCTCTTTGGAAGATGATTTTTTAACAGTGAATTTGATTCATGTTGGATGTTCATTCATGGATGATTTATTATATTTAATTTTTTACAACTTAAAAAAGTGAATAAAATTATGCACAGTCGATAGAAGATTCCATGTGATAGAATTAGGGCCCTATGACCAATTTTTAGGGGGAATAATACCCTTTCATGAATCATGGATCTCACATAAACCATGTTTAACTTATTTAGTGTAACATCACGTTACTGTTTTAGGTATTCCTAAACTCTTTCTATGTTAAATTATTATTATGTTAATTGGGAAAAAATGTTTTATCAGTATAAAGTTGTGTTTTTGTTAAAACACATCGTAAAATGGTAAAACACCCATTTAATGCTCTAGAATGTTCAATAAAATATCTTCCAAGTTAATCACTGTGTAAGTATGAGTTTTAGAGGTCTACAAAGTCTCGAAGAGGACAGAATAAAAATATTCATTATATTTTTTTTAAGCATGACCAATTTATTCAAAATAATTTAATAACTTCAAAACGGTCCGTCATATGAGAAATTTGAGACCACGGTTATATCCGAAATATAGTGTTTACTCTAGGAGGGGTATAACTTTCAAAGGCACCGGACATTTATATGTCTCGCTCGTGATACGAATTTTTCAAATAATATTTAATATATTATTTATTAAAAATTAAATATCTCCCAAACGGTACGTTGTATGGAAAATCTGAGACCACCGATGGGTCCGAAATGACGGGTTTACCCTAGATAAGGTATAACTTTTGTTCGCATCAGGTGTTTGGATGCCTCGCTGACAAGAATACCACTTTTTATATTAATTAATTAATTATTCCGGGTTTTAATTAAAAACTCATTAACATATCTCAAACCGCTCATCGTTTGAGAAATCTGAGACCACCGTTGGGTCTGGATCAAGGTTTTTACCCTATACATGTCATAAAATTTATGGTTATCGGAGGTTTGAGATTTTATTTTATTTTATTTTATGTTAAATAATTAATTTTAATAAAATAAACAATTAAATGAAAAACATGTAAAATTATAACGCCTCTTCTTCCCCAAACCTGCGCCACCATTGTTGACCTTTCCAATTTCCAAAATCTTCAGTTTCTTCACCGTTTTAATCCATTTCAATTGAAATTAATTAATTAGGTGAAATCAATGAATCGTTAATGAATTTTTGGTAGAATAGATGATTAAATCGGCTGTTCGGAATTGAGGGTTTTAATGATCTGATTTTAGGGTTCTTAAACCGCAAAACACCATAGTATTTCCATTGGTCGATTGTCTCAAGTCCGACTGATTGTGGAATCTCTCCTTACGCGATCGGTGAAGCCACAAATAATCTTCTCTTCACATCCAAGAGCGGAGGATCCTTCTTGTGCACGGTTCCTTCTTGTGCGTGGTGCTCCTTACCTATTTAGTTTTCTTTTTTTTTAAATTTCTTTTCTTTTCTTTGAAAATGGTGGATTTAAGTATAATTGTAAAACCTAAATTATAATCCTTAAATTATCAAATGATAAATTGAAATGATTTATCAAAGATCAATTGCATGGAAATATCAAAGATGTTTTTAAATATATCATCAAAGGATAATTAATATAATTATCGAATGATAAATTCGAGATTTATCAGAGGTTAATTATTAATGTTATTAAAATGATAATTGTGGGCTGGTCAAAGATAATTTTTATTTTGGATATTTCTTGCGATTACTTGCATTAACATAAAACGATAATCCAGAGATTATCCAGGAGAGAGAAACTATCATCGCATGTGAAATTTCACTTCTTTTTGAAATAAAATAACTAGTTTTGGTTCTAGGAACCCTTGACAAAACGTCGAACATTGGTGTGTCGACGCTTACGATAATTCAGTCACGCAGAGGGGTATTGAACCACATAAGGTGGTTAATCTTTGCCGCTGACATCGACGACCTTGAGGTAGGTGGTTTTGTCTAGATGTCAATTAAATTAACCTTATAATTGCTTGATTTAAATTCAATTGTTTTATTTAAATCCAATTGCTTGATTTGAATAAATTGCTTTCAATTGGTTATTGAATGGTTTTGGAATGACATTTGGGAAACCCCCCCATTTCCATTGAATTGGGGTGTGTTTATGGTAAAATGATTACTTTAAATTGTTTAATTTAAATTTCATATTTGATGGAAATTATTTCAATTAAACTGTTGAATTTAATTTTGAAAATGATTTCAATTAAATTGTTAAATTTAATTGTGAATTTTTTTTTGTGAAAATGATGGAATTGGTTTTGAATGAATTTCAAACATGCGAATGGCTTAAAATGATTTGATAGAAACTCAGTGGTTTTATCTTGTGAAAAAGGCATGTTGTTGAATAAAACATGTTTTGGTTTTAAATGAAATAGAAGTGGCATTTTGAAATGGGATAATGGAATTGATCGTATTTTAAGCAATCTTAAAATAGTTCACCCATCATGTAAGAGCGCATGCAAGCCTTAGGTAGTTAGTGAGTTATTTGAATACACTCTACGCTACAACAACGTTCTAAAACATATTTTCAGCGGGTCACATCCCCCAAGGGTTGGTGACGAGTCTCCTTTGGCCAGTGTCATAGGGACGTGTGTATACACATTTTGCTGAGTTCACATAGAGAGTGCGGAATCCTATAACTGGTAAATACTACCGTACCTTTTGGCATATGACCATGTTGCTCGCTTGTTTATTTATATTTGAGATATAAATATATGCAAATGCTTTTGAACTGCTTACATGCCTGCTGAATTTATATAAACCATTTTATATAAATTTTTTACTTAAGCCATTGTTTTAGAAATATTCCATCATTGTAAATCTTTGCTTAGTGAATTTTTTCCATCACTTGAAAATATATAGCATGATTTGTTAAAATATGTTTTTGAATTGCCAAACCTATTTATTTAAAAATTGAAAGTTTTTCTTTGGATAATCTATTTTTGACATCGGTCATGGAATCTTTGGTGGTATCCTACTGGGCTTAGGCTCACACCCTACTTTTTCCTTCGGGTGTTTGTAGATTTTCTACTTCTAGGATCGAGCAAAGGGAATGGACCTCTTGGAGGTGGATCCAGTTTTTTATCTTTGGTCTTGGTGAGTTATGTCCTTAGGGACCTTGGAGATGTTTTTTTTCATCTTTAGTACTTGGGTTGTTGTACTTTGGCATTTTTTTTGCCTCTTTGTATTCTGGTACATCACTCCCAGTGGAGTTTCTTCTATTATGCATACTGTTTATTTACTCTTGATTCCGCATTCTTGTGGAAAAATCGTTCCCACTTGTATGTTGTACGATGCCAGGTGCTTGTCGCCGACCCGTGGGGATTGGGAATGCCCTTCGGGTTATGTCAGGGTCGGCTCGGTTATCGGGTTACCATGGTACCCGGGCTGGTTCATGACAAAATGGTATCAGAGCGAGGTTAAATATCTTTCCTTGATAACAGTATGCATTTGAGTTTCCTTGTCAGGACTTAGGAGGTAGTTGTGATTGAGTGCCTGGCCAGCTCTCACCGCAATGAACCTTAAGTCACCAGGGTTGGTTAGGGAAATAGGACTTGTGGATTAGTTCTAGTATTTTCCCTATTTTGATTTGGATAGAGTGGAGTCCAAATCTAGTTTATCCCTTCTATTAAGAATAGTTTTCCTTGTTACTCAGTTTGAGTGTTAATCAAAGTTTTTTTTATGTTTTGTAGCATCATTCCTCCGAGAAGACGTGGGAATCAGATTCAAAAAGAGGCTGCTGCTGAATCTCAGCAAGCGAGTCCTATTGTGGATCCGAATCTAGTTCAGGTGATTGTTCGCACTGTCCAAGCTTTGGGACAGGAACCACCTCCAGTTCCAGTTCAGGCTCCAGCTATGGATCCTCATGGTGATATTTTTCGAAGTCGTTCTCAAGAGTTCCTACGCTAGAAGCCACCAGTTTTCAAAGGCTCCACTGACCCTCAACATGCTGAGGAATGGTTGAGTAAGATTGAACGTTTGTTTGGGTTCTTGGAGACACCTGATGCGATCAAGGTGAAATGTGCCACCTTCATGCTGGAGGAACCAAGTAGGAGATGGTGGGACACGATGGTGATGGCTGGGAAACATGAGGGTTTGGAGTGGAAAGACTTTAGGGTACTTTTCACTGATCATTTCTATCCAGAATCAATGGTGTTGGCCAAGGCTGTGGAGTTTTTAAAGCTTGAGCATGCCAATAAAACCGTGACTGAGTACTCAAATCGCTTTTTTGAGTTGGTACAGTTTGCTCCTGAGATTGTATCTAATGAGAAGATGAAGGCTCGACGATTCGAGTTGGGACTTCGATCATATATTCATTCTCAGGTTTTCTTACTGAAGCTACCCACTTATGTTGATGTTTTGGATAGGGAAATGATGGTTGAGATGGACCTGGCAGGAAAGTCAGGGTTGAAGGGAGTTCCTTTTCCTCCTAGTGGCAATGTTGGTTCCTTTAAAGGAAAACAGAAGCGTGACATTTCTCATGGTATTTCTCGACAACATAGTCATTCCAGACCTCTGGTAGCACCAGGAGGGGCTTCATTGACTTGCTATCAGTGTGGAAAGCCAAGACATTCTAAGAGGGTTTTCACTGAGGCACCCAAGAATTGTACCTCCTGCGGACGTTTAGTGCACTTACAGAGATTCTTCCATCACTTCTCTACTCCACATAGTGGAACAGGATCATCAAGACCTCCAAAAACTGTGGGGCAATCTAATGCTTCACATACAAAAGGGTTCCAGCCATAGGCATCCAGAACGAAGCTTCTTCACGCAGTGGAAGAGTCGCCAGAGGTAGCTGATACAGGTCCTGCAACTGTGAGAGGTACCATTACTATAGCTTCATCTTTGGTGACCGCTCTTTTTGATACTGGTGCATCTCACTCATTTATTTCAACCCATATTGTTAATCTTCTTAATCTACCTATGGAGCTTTTATCTTGTGCGATGGATATTACTACACCCCTTGTACAATGAGAGAGAAGGGTCTCCGTAGTCCTGCTTGTGTCTTCTCTCTATCAGATGTTGATCATGCTTGGAGTTTTTTGGTTCTTGACATGAAATATTTTGACGTTATATTTGGGATGGATTGGATCATTGCCAATAAAGCCCAGATCGATTGTTACCTTCGACGGGTCTACCTTACTACACCCAGTGGTGTGTCTCTTGTTTTTCAAGGAGAATGAGACCCAAGGTCAAACAGAGCCGGTCCCTCTTATCTAGAGTTGGGGAAAGTTATATTAGTGTTTGATTTTAATATAGAGAGAGATTCAATGTGTGGTGATCTTCCTCCAATCGTCACTGGGTTTCCCGACGTGTTTCCTTCTGAATTCTCTGGTTTGCCACCAGTAAGGGAGGTTGATTTTTCTATTGACTTAATGCCTGGTACTCAACCAGTTTCTATTCCCTCTTACCGAATTTCTCCTTCTGAACTAAAAGAACTGAAGTCTCAGTTGGATGATCTTCTTGAGAAAGGATTTATACGCCCGAGTGTGTCACCTTGGGTAGCACCAGTTCTCTTCGCCAAGAAGGCTGATGGTTCTCTTCGCTTATGTGTTGATTATCGAAAGCTCAATCGAGTTACGATAAAGAACAAATATCTTTTACCACGAATTGATGATTTATTTGATCAATTGAAAGGGGCGAAGTGGTTTTCAAAAATTGATCTTCGATCTGGTTACCATCAGTTGAGGATAAAAGAATCTGACATTCAAAAGACTGCTTTTCGAAGTAGGTATGGCCATTATGAGTACATTGTTATGCCCTTCAGCCTAACAAATGCTCCTGCAGTTTTTATGTCCTTGATGAAAAAAGTTTTCCATGAGTATCTGGATACTTTTGTGGTAGTCTTTGTGGATGAAATCCTTGTATACTCCAAGTCTGAGGAGGATCATGTGCTTCATCTGAGAACAGTTCTGAGTCTTTTAAGAAATCATCGTCTTTATGCCAATCTTTCAAAGTGATATTTTTGGATCCAGGAAGTGAAATTCTTGGGACATGTGGTGTCAGAACAAGGAATATCATTTGATCCTGAGAAGGTGAAGGCTGTTATGACTTGGGAACAACCAAGGAATGTTTTCGAGATTCGGAGCTTCTTAGGCTTAGCAGGATATTATCGCCGTTTTGTCAAAGACTTCTCAAAGTTAGCTTCTCCAATGACAGCTCTGACTCGAAAGGGAGTGAAATTTTCCTGGAATGACAAATGTTTGAGTTCTTTTGTTGAGATAAAGCGTCTCTTGACTACTGCACCGGTTTTACCTCTTCCTGAGGCTGGGGTAGGTTATGTGGTCTTCTGTGATGCATCAGGTTCAGGGTTGGGATGTGTTCTTATGCAAGGTAATCATGTTGTTGCCTATGGATCTCGTCAGCTTAAGCCTCATGAGAAGAACTATCCTACCCATGACCTTGAACTTGCAGCTGTAATGCACACGCTTAAATGTTGGAGACATTACCTTTATGGAGAAAGGTTTACTGTGTATTCAGACCACAAGAGCTTGAGTTATATATTCTCTCAAAAAGATTTGAATCTCCGCCAAAGGCATTGGGTGGAGTACCTGCAATATTTCGACATTGACATTGCCTATACCCTGGGGAAAGGGAATGTCATTGCAGATGCGTTAAGAAAGAAACTTCCAACTCAAGCTGTGAAAGAATCTTCAGAAGAGTGGAGTTTGATGGCTCTTTTTGCTCAGTTGCATATTGGAGTTCAGTGGAAGGGGAATGAAGTTTCTTTAACCAATGTCCAGTTGAAATCTTCTCTTCTCGAGTTAATTCTTCAGAAGAAACAACTGGATGATGAATTCCATAGCATTAGGGACTCTCTTTATGGTGGGGAGACCGATACCCAGTGCTCATTCTCCAAAGAGGGTGTTCTGTGTTATCGAAACAGTTACGTTATGTCGTTATCGGCAAGGAAGGATGTGATGGGGAATTTCCATAACTCTCAGTGGGCTGTACACCCAGGAACCACGATGATGTTCTATGATATGCGGCGATAGTTTTGGTGGCCAGGTATGAGACGGGTTATTGATGAGTTTGTATCTCATTGCTATACGTGCCAGCAGGTGAAATCCGAGCACCAGAAACCTTTAGGTTTGGTTCAACCACTTCCAGTCCCTACATGGAAGTGGGATGAAATCTCTATGGACTTTGTGGTTGGGTTACCTCAAACCCAGAGGAAGAAGAATGCGATATGGGTTGTGATCGATAGGCTGACCAAGTCATCTCACTTTATACCTATTCGAGATACAACCAAAGTTGAGGAGTTGGGAAATATCTATGTGAAAGAAATTGTTCGTTTGCATGAAGTTCCTGATAGGGATCCTCAATTTACTTCTCGCTTTTGGAGAGCCCTTTAGGAGGCACTAGGATCTCAGGTCCGTTTGAGCACGGCCTACCATCCACAGTCAGATGGCCAGACATAGAGAGCTATTCAGATCCTTGAGGATATGCTCTGCACATGTATTCTCGACTTTAGTGGGTCTTGGGATGATCATCTGGGGCTAGCTGGGTTTTCTTATAACAACAGTTATCAGTCTGAGATCAAAATGGCTCCTTTTGAGGCACTGTATGCCATCCTTGTAAATATTCTTTATGTTGGGAATAGATTGGTGAAAGTTCCTTGGTAGGACCGAGTTTGGTCCAAGAGACGACAGATAAGATCCAGTTGATTCGTCAGAGAATGTTGACCGCACAGAGTCGGTACAAGTCTTATGCTGATCGTCGCCGTAGACCTTTAGAGTTCTCAGTTGGTGACCAGGTGTTCTTGAAAGTTTCACCCCGATTAGGTCATCGACGGCTTGGGAGGCAAGGGAAGCTTGCTCCTCGTTTTGTGGGACCTTTCGAGGTTGTTGGTCATATAGGGAAAGTTTCTTACCGTCTGGCTCTACCACCACAGCTGACGTCAATACAAAATGTGTTCCATGTATCGCAGCTACGAACGTATCTCTCTGATCCATCTCATGTTTTGAGCTGGAGTGATCTTGAGATTGAACCAGATCTATCTGTGACCGAACGACCAGTCAGGGTTGTTGATTCTGAGACCAAGGTACTTTGTGGGAGAACGATACCTCTGGTCCGTGTACTATGGCAGCATGGTTCTGATTCTCATGAGACGTGGGAAAGGGAGGCACTAATGAGAGAGCAGTGACCTCATCTTTTTGACGCGGAGGATTCTTTATAGGCTTTCTGGGGACAGAAAGATCCTATGGTGGGGAGGTTGTAACATCACGTTACTATTTCAGGTATTCCTAAAATCTTTCTATGTTAAATTCTTATTATGTTAATTGGGAAAAAATGTTTTATCAGTATAAAGTTGTGTTTTTGTTAAAACACGTCGTAAAATGGTAAAACACCTATTTAATGCTCCAGAATGTTCAATTAAATATCTTCTAAGTTAATCACTGTGTAAGTATGAGTTTTAGAGGTTTGCAAAGTCTCGAAGAGGACAGAATAAAAATATTCATTATATTTTTTTTAAGCATGACCAATTTATTCAAAATAATTGAATAACTTCAAAATGGTCCATCATATGAGAAATTTGAGACCACAATTATATCTGAAATATAGTGTTTACTCTAGGAGGGGTATAACTTTCAAAGGCACCGGACATTTATATGTCTCACTCGTGACATAAATTTTTCAAATAATATTTAATATATTATTTATTAAAAATTAAATATCTCCCAAACGGTGCGTCGTATGGAAAATCCAAGACCACCGATGGGTCCAAAATGATGGGTTTACTGTAGATAATGTATAACTTTTGTTCGCATCGGGTGTTTGGATGCCTCACTCGCAGAGTACCACTTTTTATATTAATTAATTAATTATTCCGGGTTTTAATTAAAAAATCAGTAATATCTCTCAAACCGCTCATCGTTTGAGAAATCTGAGACCACCATTGGGCCCGGAACGAGGTTTTTACCCTAGACACGTCATAAAATTTATGGTTATCGGAGGTTTTAGATTTTTATTATTATTTTATTTTATGTTAAATAATTAATTTTAAAAAAATAAACAATTAAATTAAAAACATGTAAAATTATAACGCCTCTTCTTCCCCAAACTCGCACCACCATTGTTGACCTTTCCAATTTTCAAAATCTTCAGTTTCTTCACCGTTTTAATCTGTTTCAATTGCAATTAATTAATTAGGTGAAATCAATGAATCCTTAATGAATTTCTGGTAGAATAGATGATTAAATCGGCCGTTCGGAATTGAGGGTTTTAATGATCTGATTTTAGGGTTCTTAAACCGCAAAACACCATAGTATTTCCATTGGTCGATCGTCTCAAGTCCGACTGATTGTGGAATCTCTCTTTGCACGATCGGTGAAGCCACCGATAATCTTCTCTTCACATCCAGGAGCGGCGGATCCTTCTTGTGCGTGGTGCTCTTTACCTATTTAGTTTTATTTTTTTTTTAAATTTCTTTTCTTTTCTTTGAAAATGGTGGATTTAAGTATAATGGTAAAACCTAAATTATAATCCTTAAATTATCAAATGATAAATTGAAATGATTTATCAAAGATCAATTTCATGGAAATATCAAAGATGTTTTTAAATATATCATCAAAGGATAATTAATATAACTATTGAATGATAAATTCGAGATTTATCAGAGGTTAATTATTAATGTTATTAAAATGATAATTGTGGGCTGGTCAAAGATAATTTTTATTTTGGATATTTCTTGCGATTGCTTGCATTAACATAAAACGATAATCCAGAGATTATCCAGGAGAGAGAAACTATCATCGCATGTGAAATTTCACTTCTTTTTGAAATAAAATAATTAGTTTTGGTTCTAAGAACCCTTGAAAAAACGTCGAACATTGGTGTGTCGACGCTTACGATAATTCAGTCATGCAGAGGGGTATTGAACCACATAAGGTGGTCAATCTTTGCCGCTGACATCGACGACCTTGAGGTAGGTGGTTCCGTCTAGATGTCAATTAAATTAACCTTATAATTTCTTGATTTAAATTCAATTGTTTGATTTAAATGCAATTGCTTGATTTGAATAAATTGCTTTCAATTGGTTATTGAATGGTTTTGGCATGACATTTGGGAAACCCCCCCCCCCCATTTCCATTGAATTGGGGTGTGTTTATGGTAAAATGATTACTTTAAATTGTTTAATTTAAATTTCATATTTGATGGAAATGATTTCAATTAAACTGTTGAATTTAATTTTGAAAATGATTTCAATTAAATTGTTGAATTTAATTGTGAAATTTTTTTTTTTTGAAAATGATGGAATTGGTTTTGAATGAATTTCAAACATGCGAATGGATTAAAATGATTTGATAGAAACTCAGTGGTTTTATCTTGTGAAAAAGGCATGTTGTTGAATAAAACCTGTTTTGGTTTTAAATGAAATGGAAGTGACATTTTGAAATGGGAGAATGGAATTGATCGTATTTTAAGCAATCTTAAAATAGTTCACCCATCATGTAAGAGCGCATGCATGCCTTAGGTAGTTAGTGAGTTATTTGGATACACTCCACGCTACGAAAACATTCTAAAACATATTTGTGGTGGGTCACATCCCCGAAGGGTTGGTGACGAGTCTCCTTTGGCCAATGTCATAGGGACGTGTGTATACACATTTTGCTGAGTTCACATAGAGAGTGTGGAATCCTATAACTGGTAAATACTACTGTACCTTTTGGCATATGACAATGTTGCTCGGTTGTTTATTTATATTTGAGTTATAAATATATGAAAATGCTTTTGAACTGCTTACATGCCTGCTGCATTTATATAAACCGTTTTATATAAATGTTTTACTTAAGACATTGTTTTAGAAATATTCCATCATTGTAAAGCTTTGCTTAGTGATTTTTTCCATCACTTGAAAATATATAGCATGATTTGTTAAAATATGTTTTTGAATTTCCAAACCTATTTATTTGAAAATTGAATGTTTTTCTTTGGATAATCTATTTTTGACATCGGTCACGGAATCTTTGGTGGTATCCTACTGGGCTTAGGCTCACACCCTACTTTTGCCTTCGGGTGTTTGTAGATTTTCTACTTTCAGGATCGAGCAAAGGGAAGGGACCTCTTGGAGGTGGATCCAGCTGTTGATCTTTGGACTTGGTGAGTTATGTCCTTAGGGACCTTGGGGATGTTTTTTTTCATCTTTAGTACTTGGGTTGTTGTACTTTGGCATTTTTTTTGCCTCTATGTATTCTGGTACATCACTCCCAGTGGAGTTTCTTCTGTTATGCATACTGTTTGTTTACTCTTGCTTCCGAATTCTTATGGAAAAATCGTTCCCACTTGTATGTTGTACGATGCCAGGTGCTTTTCGCCAACCCATGGGGATCGGGAACGCCCTTCGGGTTATGTCAGGACTGGCTCGGTTATCAGGTTACCAGGGTACCTGGGCTGGTTCGTGACAAAATGGTATCAGAGAGAGGTTAAATATCTTTCCTTGATAACAGTATGCATTTGAGTTTCCTTGTCGGGACTTAGGAGGTAGTTGTGATTGAGTGCCTGGCCAGCTCTCACCGCAATGAACCTTAAGTCACCAGGGTTGATTAGGGAAATACGACTTGTGGTTTAGTTCTAGTATTTTACCTATTTTGATTTGGATAGAGTGGAGTCCAAATCTTGTTTATCCCTTCTATTAAGAATAGTTTTCCTTTTTACTCAGTTTGAGTGTGAATCTAAGTTTTTTTATGTTGTGTAGCATCATTCCTCCGAGAAGACGTGGGAATCGGATTCAAAAAGAGGTTGCTACTGAATCTCAGCAAGAGAGTCCTATTGTGGATCCAAATCTGGTTGAGGTGATTGTTCGCACTGTCCATGCTTTGGGACAGGCACCACCTCCAGTTCCAGTTTAGGCTCCAGCTATGGATCCTCATGGTGATATTTTTCGAAGTCATTCTCAAGAGTTCCTACGCTAGAAGCCACCAGTTTTCAAAGGCTCCACTGACCCTCAACATGCTGAGGAATGGTTGAGTAAGATTGAATGTTTTTTTGGGTTCTAGGAGACACCTGATGCGATCAAGGTGAAATGTGCCACCATCATGCTGGAGGGACCAAGTAGGAGATGGTGGGACATGATGGTGATGGCTAGGAAACATGAGGGTTTGGAGTGGAAAGACTTTAGGGATATTTTCACTGATTAGTTCTATCCAGAATCAATGGTGTTGGCCAAGGCTGTGGAGTTTTTAAAGCTTGGGCAGGCCAATAAAACCGTGACAGAGTACTCAAATCGCTTTTCTGAGTTGGTACAGTTTGCTCCTGAGATTGTATCTAATGAGAAGATGAAGGCTCGACGATTCGAGTTGGGACTTCGATCAGATATTCATTCTCAGGTTTTCTTACTAAAGCTACCCACTTATGCTGATGTTCTGGATAGGGAAATGATGGTTGAGATGGACCTGGCAGGAAAGTCAGGGTTGAAGGGAGTTCCTTTTCCTCTTAGTGGAAATGTTGGTTCCTTTAAAGGAAAATGGAAGCGCGGAGTTTCTCATGGTATTTCTCGACAACATAGTCATTCCAGACCTCCGGTAGCACCAGAAGGGGCTTCATTGACTTGCTATCAGTGTGGAAAGCCAGGACATTCTAAGAGGGTTTTCACTAAGGCACCCAAGAATTGTACCTCCTACGGACGTTTAGGGCACTTACAGAGATTCTGCTGTCACTTCTCTACTCCACATAGTGGAACAGGATCATCAGCACCTCCAAAAACTGCGGGGCAATCTAATTCTTCACGTACAAAAGGGTTCTAGCCATAGGCATCCGGAACGAAGCTTCTTCACGCAGTGGAAGAGTCGCCAGAGGTAGCTGATACAGGTCCTGCAACTGTGAGAGGTACCATTACTATAGCTTCATCTTTGGTGACCGCTCTTTTTGATATTGGTGCATCTCACTCATTTATTTCAACCCATATTGTTAATCTGCTTAATCTACCTATAGAGCTTTTATCTTGTGCGATGGATATTACTACACCCCTTGGTATAATGAGAGAGAAGGGTCTTTGTAGTCCTGCTTGTGTCTTATCTCTATCAGATGTTGATCATGCTTGGAGTTTTTTGGTTCTCGACATGAAATATTTTGACGTTATATTTGGGATGGATTGGCTCATTTCCAATAAAGCCCAGATCGATTGTTACCTTCGACGGGTCTACCTTACTACACCCAGTGGTGTGTCTCTTGTTTTTCAAGGAGAATGAGACCCAAGGTCAAACAGATACAGACCCTCTTATCCAGAGTTGGGGAAAGTTATATCAGTGTTTGCTTTTAATCTAGAGAGAGATTCAATGTGTGGTGATCTTCCTCCAGTCGTCGCTGGGTTTCCCGACGTGTTTCCTTCTGACTTCTCTGGTTTTCCACCAGTAAGGGAGGTTGATTTTTCTATTGACTTAATGCCTGGTACTCAACCAGTTTCTATTCTCTCTTACCGAATGGCTCCTTCTGAACTAAAAGAACTAAAGTCTCAGTTGGACAATCTTCTTGAGAAAGGATTTATACGCCTGAGTGTGTCACCTTGGGCAGCACCAGTTCTCTTCGCCAAGAAGGATGGTGGTTCTCTTCGCTTAAGTGTTGATTATCGAAATCTCAATCGAGTTACGATAAAGAAAAAATATCCGTTACCACGAATTGATGATTTATTTGATCAATTGAAAGGGGAGAAGTGGTTTTAAAAAATTGATCTTCGATCTGGTTACCATCAGTTGAGGATAAAAGAATATGACATTCAAAAGACGACTTTTCGAAGTAGTTATGGCCATTATGAGTACCTTGTTATGCCCTTCGGCCTAAAAAATGCTCCTGTAGTTTTTATGTCCTTGATGAAAAAAGTTTTCCATGAGTATCTGGATACTTTTGTGGTAGTATTTGTGGATGACATCCTTGTATACTCCAAGTCTGAGGAGGATCAAGTGCTTCATCTAAGAACAGTTCTGAGTCTTTTAAGAAATCACCGTCTTTATTCCAAGCTTTCAAAGTGCGATCTCTGGATACAGGAAGCGAAATTCTTGGGACATGTGGTGTTAGAACAAGGAATATCAGTTGATCCTGAGAAGGTGAAGGCTGTTATGACTTGGGAACAACCAAGGAATGTTTTCGAGATTCGGAGCTTCTTAGGCTTAGCAGGATATTATCACTGTTTTGTCAAAGACTTCTCAAAGTTAGCTTCTCCAATGACAGCTCTAACTCGAAAGGGAGTGAAATTTTCCTGGAATGACAAATTTCAGAGTTATTTTGTTGAGCTAAAGCATCTCTTGACTACTACACCGGTGTTACCTCTTCCTGAGGCTGGGGCAGGTTATGTGGTCTTCTGTGATGCATCGGGTTCAGGTTTGGGATGTGTTCTTATGCAAGGTAATCATGTTGTTGCCTATGGATCTCATTAGCTTAAGCCTCATGAGAAGAATTATCCTACCCATGACCTTGAACTTGCAGTTGTAATGGACATGATTAAATGTTGGATACATTACCTTTATGGAGAAAGTTTTACTGTGTATTCAGACCACAAGATCTTGAGTTATATCTTCTCTCAAAAAGATTTGAATCTCCGCCAAAGGCGTTGGGTGGAGTACCTTCAATATTTCGACTTTGACATTGCCTATACCCCGGGGAAAGGGAATGTCATTGTAGACGTGTTAAGCAAGAAACTTCCAACTCAGGCTGTGAAAAAACCTTCAGAAGAGTGGAGTTTGATGGCTCTTTTTGCTCAGTTGCATATTGGAGTTCAATGGAAGGGGAATGAAGTTTCTTTAACCAATCTCCAGTTGACATCTTCTCTTCTCGAGTTAATTATTCAGGAGCAACAACTGGATGATGAATTCCATAGCATTAGGGACTCTCTTTATGGTGGGGAGACCGATACCCAGTGGTTATTCTCCAAATAGGGTGTTCTGTGTTATCGAAACCGTTACATTGTGTCGTTATCGGCAAGGAAGGATGTGATGGGGAATTGCCATAACTCTCAGTGGGTTGTACACCCAGGAACCACGATGATGTTCTATGATATGTGGCGACAGTTTTGGTGGCCAGGTATGAGACAGGTTATTGATGAGTTTGTATCTCATTGCTATACATGCCAGCAGGTGAAATCCGAGCACTAGAAACCTTTAGGTTTGGTTCAACCACTTCCAGTCCCTACATGGAAGTGGGATGAAATCTCTATGGACTTTGTGGTTGGGTTACCTCAAACCCAGAGGAAGAAGAATGCGATATGGGTTGTGATCGACAGGCTGACCAAGTCATCTCACTTTATACCTATTCGAGATACAACCAAAGTTGAGGAGTTGGGAAATATCTATGTGAAATAAATTGTTCGTTTTCACGGAGCTCCGTCCGCTATAATCTCTGATAGGGATCCTCGGTTTACTTCTTGCTTTTGGAGAGCCCTTCAGGAGGCACTAGGATCTTAGGTCCGTTTGAGCACGGCCTACCATCCACAGTCAGATGGCCAGATAGAGAGAGCTATTCAGATCCTTGAGGATATGCTCCGCACATGTATTCTCGACTTTGGTGGGTCTTAGGATGATCATCTGGGGCTAGCTGAGTTTTCTTATAACAACATTTATCATTCTGCGATCAAAATGGCTCCTTTTGAGGCACTATATGGTCGTCCTTGTAAATATCCTTTATGTTGGGCATAGATTGGTGAAAGTTCCTTGGTAGGACCGAGTTTGGTCCAAGAGACGACAGCTAAGATCCAGTTGATTCGTCAGAGAATGTTGACCGCACAGAGTCGGTATAAGTCTTATGCTAATCGTCGCCATAGACCTTTAGAGTTCTCAGTTGGTGACCAGGTGTTCTTGAAAGTTTCACCCCGATTAGGTCATCAACGGCTTGGGAGGCAATGGAAGATTGCTCCTTGTTTTGTGGGACCTTTCGAGGCTGTTGGTCATATAGGGAAAGTTGCTTACCGTCTGGATCTACCACCACAACTGACGTCAATAAATAACGTGTTCCATGTATCACAGCTATGAAAGTATCTCTCTGATCCATCTCATGTTTTGAGCTGGAGTGATCTTGAGATTGAACCAGATTTATCTGTGACTGAACGACTACTCAGAGTTGTTGATTCTGAGACCAAGGTACTTCATGGGAGAACGATACCTCTGGTCCGTGTACTATGGCATCATGGTTCTGATTCTCATGAGACGTGGGAAAGGGAGGCACTAATGAGAGAGCAGTGACCTCATCTTTTTAACGCGGAGGATTCTTCATAGGCTTTCTGGGGATAGAAAGATCCTATGGTGGTGAGGTTGTAACATCACGTTACTGTTTCAAGTATTCCTAAACTCTTTCTATGTTAAATTATTATTATGTTAATTGGGAAAAAATGTTTTATCAGTATAAAGTTGTGTTTTTGTTAAAACATGTCGTAAAATGGTAAACACCCATTTAATGCTCCATAATGTTCAATTAAATATCTTCTAAGTTAATCACTGTGTAAGTATGAGTTTTAGAGGTCTGCAAAGTCTCGAAGAGGACGGAATAAAAATATTCATTATATTTTTTTAAGTATCACCAATTTATTCAAAATAATTGAATAACTTCAAAATGGTCCGTCATATGAGAAATTTGAGACCAAGGTTATATCCGAAATATAGTGTTTACTCTAGGAGGGGTATAACTTTCAAAGGCGCCAGACATTTATATGTCTCACTCGTGACATAAAGTTTTCAAATAATATTTAATATATTATTTATTAAAAATTAAATATCTCCCAAACGGTGCATCGTATGGAAAATCTGAGACCACCGATGGGTCCGAAATGATGGGTTTTCCCTAGATAATGTATAATTTTTGTTCGGATCGGGTTTTTGGATGCCTCTCTCGTAAGAATACCACTTTTTATATTAATTAATTAATTATTCCGGGTTTTAATTAAAAAATCATTAATATCTCTCAAACCGGTCATCGTTTGAGAAATCCGAGACCACCGTTGGGTCCGGAACGAGGTTTTTACCCTAGACACGTCATAAAATTTATGGTTATCAGAGGTTTGAGATTTTTATTATTATTTTATTTTATGTTAAATAATTAATTTTAATAAAATAAACAATTAAATGAAAAACATGTAAAATTATAACGTCTCTTCTTCCCCAAACCCGCACCACCATTGTTGACCTTTCCAATTTTCAAAATCTTCAGTTTCTTCTCCGTTTTAATCCGTTTCAATTGTAATTAATTAATTAGGTGAAATCAATGAATCCTTAATGAATTTTTGGTAGAATAGATGATTAAATCGGCCGTTCAGAATTGAGGGTTTTAATGAACTGATTTTAGGGTTCTTAAACCACAAAACACTATAGTATTTCCATTGGTCGATCTTCTCAAGTCTGACTGATTGTGGAATCTCTCTTTGCGCGATCAGTGAAGACACAGATAATCTTCTCTTCACATCCCGGAGCCGAGGATCCTTCTTGTGCGTGGTTCCTTCTTGTGTGTGGTGCTCTTTACCTATTTAATTTTATTTTTTTTAAATTTCTTTTCTTTTCTTTGAAAATGGTGGATTTAAGTATAATGGTAAAACCCAAATTATAATCCTTAAATTATCAAATGATAAATTGAAATGATTTATCAAAGATCAATTGCATGGAAATATCAAAGATGTTTTTAAATATATCATCAAAGGATAATTAATATAATTATCGAATGATAAATTCGAGATTTATCAGAGGTTAATTATTAATGTTATTAAAATGATAATTGTGTGCTGGTCAAAGATAATTTTTATTTTGGATATTTCTTGCGATTGCTTGCATTACCATAAAACGATAATCCAGAGATTATCCAGGAGAGAGAAACTGTCATCGCATGTGAAATTTCACTTCTTTTTGAAATAAAATAACTAGTTTTGGTTCTAGGAACCCTTGACAAAACGTCGAACATTGGTGTGTCGACGCTTACGATAATTCAGTTACGCAGAGGGGTATTGAACCACATAAGGTGGTTAATCTTTGCTGCTGACATCGACGACCTTGAGGTAGGTGGTTCTGTCTAGATGTCAATTAAATTAACCTTATAATTGCTTGATTTAAATTCAATTGTTTTCTTTAAATGCAATTGCTTGATTTGAATAAATTACTTTCAATTGGTTATTGAATGGTTTTGGCATGACATTTGGGAACCCCCCCCCCCCCCATTTCCATTGAATTGGGGTGTGTTTATGGTAAAATGATTACTTTAAATTGTTTAATTTAAATTTAATATTTGATGGAAATGATTTCAATTAAACTGTTGAATTTAATTTTGAAAATGATTTCAATTAAATTGTTGAATTTAATTGTGAAAAAAAAGAATTTGTGAAAATTATGGAATTGGTTTTGAATTAATTTCAAACATGCGAATGGCTTAAAATGATTTGATAGAAACTCAGTGGTTTTATCTTGTGAAAAAGGCATGTTGTTGAATAAAACCTATTTGGGTTTTAAATGAAATGGAAGCGGCATTTTGAAATGGGAGAATGAAATTGATCATATTTTAAGCAATCTTAAAATAGTTCACCCATCATGTAAGAGAGCATGCATGCCTTAGGTAGTTAGTGAGTTATTTGGATACACTCCACACTACGAAAACATTCTAAAACATATTTGTGGCGGGTCACATCCCCGAAGGGTTGGTGACGAGTCTCCTTTGGCCAGTGTCATAGGGACGTGTGTATACACATTTTGCTGAGTTCACATAGAGAGTGCAGAATCCTATAACTGGTAAATACTACCGTACCTTTTGGCATATGACCATGTTGCTCACTTGTTTATTTATATTTGAGATATAAATATATGAAAATGCTTTTGAACTGCTTACATGCCTGCTGAATTTATATAAACCGTTTTATATAAATGTTTTACTTAAGCCATTGTTTTAGAAATATTCCATCATTGTAAAGCTTTGCTTAGTGAATTTTTTCCATCACTTGAAAATATATAGCATGATTTGTTAAAATATGTTTTTGAATTGCCAAACCTATTTATTTGAAAATTGAAAGTTTTTCTTTGGATAATCTATTTTTGACATCGGTCACGGAATCTTTGGTGGTATCCTACTGGGCTTAGGCTCACACCCTACTTTTTCCTTCGGGTGTTTGTAGATTTTCTACTTCCAGGATCGAGCAGAGGGAAGGGACCTCTTGGAGGTGGATCCAGCTGTTGATCTTTGGTCTTGGTGAGTTATGTCCTTAGGGACCTTGGGGCTGTTTTTTCTCATCTTTAGTACTTGGGTTGTTGTACTTTGGCATTTGTTTTTCCTCTTTGTATTCGGGTACATCACTCCCAGTGGAGTTTCTTCTATTATGCATACTGTTTGTTTACTCTTGCTTCTGCATTCTTGTGGAAAAATTGTTCCCACTTGTATGTTGTATGATGCCAGGTGCTTGTCGCCGACCCGTGGGGATTGGGAATGCCCTTCGGGTTATGTCAGGGTCGGCTCGGTTATCGGGTTACCAGGGTACCCGGGCTGGTTCGTGACATTTAGGATATACTAGTTCATCAAAATTAGTTACTATTCTTACTAGTGAGGTCCAATTCTAATAGATGAATTTATCGATGCTAAAAAAATATTATATATCCCATTCTAAGAGAATTAGAAAGAAAAAAATCAACAAAGATAGTTTTTATAAATATACAAAAAATGGTCAAGAATATAGCCAATCGTTTTTAAGGGAATAATTTTTTTTACCACATGAATGATTTGGTGACACTTATCTCTTTATAAATTCATAAAATAATAAGGTTATATAACTATTAGAAATTTTAGGGAGTGATTCATTAAGGCCTCTTAGAAATTTTATGCTCTTGGACACACTTAATAGCTTCACAATGTATTTCATTTGCAATTTTGTGATATAATAACATTGTTTGTACATGAAATATTCATGATTATATGGTTTCTATATCATCTCATAGTGTAGCACCCGAAACATTTTATGCAATGTTTCTCTTAAATACATTCTAGTCATAGCTATATTTCATAAAGCACTGATTTTCTTTGAAAAAACACTTGGTTATTTAGGATACACTCATAGCCTAGCCATTAAACTTAAATTTTCAACTTGTGTATTTTGAATTTTGAAAATCTGACATATACATTTGTGTTCAGGATGATATTTAGAGCTCGAGAGAATTAAATTAATGTTTGGTGAATAGTAACATACCCTTATGTATAGTAACCTACCCCTATGAATAGTAAATTATGCCTTATGAATAGTAATATGATTCTTATGAATGGTATCTATACCCATGAATGTATAAATATGTTTAGACACCTTAAAAATAAAGATGAATATTTTATGTGTTTATATTTTTCGATTAAATAATGATTTTAATTAAATATCTAATTAATCATATTTAGAAAATTATTTTTGAAAAATGGAATTCATTTTTGGATTCTACACATTGAAAAATTGTTTGGATGAATTTTTGGTATTTTTCTGAAATACTTGATTTTTTTATGAATAGTGAAATACCATAATTTACAAAATAAGCTAAATACACTAATTATATAGTCATGTATGACGTTCTGATGATGTAAGCCCAATTTTTTCAGATTCACATGATAAAATTACTATTCTTGGTCATGGAAGACTCTCTATTCATTGTCTTGTGGAGAAATAACAAATTAATGAATATAATAAATGGATTTCCCCTCTCTCCTCCACTATATAAACCACCCTCACCCCCTCTTCCTCCCACACCACTCAAGCTTCAATACTTGCTTAAATTATGCTCAAATAGCTTCCTAATCTCTTTACCCACGTCCAAGACCTACTGGTCTCCCCAAAAGACAAAAAAAAAGGCATTAAGGAGTTTCTCAAAGAGGAGTACTCAAGAGGTGGACCTCTCTTCCCTTTTCATTCATTTCCTTTTACAAGTTTCATTATTTTGTTCTCTCTTACAACCTCACCTCATCCAAATGCCATGATAATTCCAGTACCATACATGTACTGGATTTTTATTATTCTAATGGAATATTTCATCACAATCTCACTTTTTTCCTTTCCTTTTATACTATAAATGCAAACACCGTCCGAGTTGTGTTAATTTATCACACTCAAGGAAGACAGGTTTTCAATTTCCATTACTACATTCAAGACTGGTCATGAAACCTTTTCAATGGTTGAACCAGATAATAATATATGTATTTTATCTTTTTTAATGTTCTCTAATCCTTACACACCCATAATATGGAATAATAATACAAAACCAGTTCATTGTGCCAAAAACCACAAATCCAAATCCTAGCGTTTATCATCAACTCATCGAATAATTCATCCTCATGGTATATAACGAGAATCATTATAAAATAATTTATATCTATTTAATGTCACTAATAATATATATTAATAATTCTGGATGTTTAACCACATTTCAAATGAACTTCCCTTCATGAATTCAAGTAAACGGATCATGAAACCCAAGGAAGAAAATGCTTCCAAAACAATAAAATTGAATCTCTTAAACCCATTGAAAATTACATTAATGAACATAATAAGGTTATAATATATCAATTAATAGTTGATGAGGTTCAAGAAATATTAATTAAAGATGGTAAATTTGACTATTCTGGTCGTTAAGAACAATCAAGAACACTTTCGAACATAAGGTAAGGGATCCTCTCTCTCACTTTTGTTCAAGAATTTCCCCTATGCTGTTCCCTTTTATTTTTTTAATTCCTATCGATAGGGTATGTTTTCACACCTCCCCCATAATAACCTTATGATATATGAATAATGGGATACCCCTTTACCTCTCATTAAGTCCTCACAAGAACACCTGTTACCATGCCAAAATGTTTTTAAGGGGTTTTCTAATATCACCTTCATTTTTGTGAGATTTCTAATGTTTTCCACTTATTTATTGGATGTGGTGCATGTGTAATTAAATTGTTTATATAATATCATGATTATTTTTTTATTCATAGTATTCAATGAATAATTTTATGGTTATTATGTTTTGTCCATATGATAAGACTGATTACATTGTGGTAAGGGACTTTGTCTCAACTTTATATTTCGTTGGGAATTACTTTGTATTGTGCACCTAATAATTTTTATGTGGTGTACCTAATACCCATTTGAGATCAAATTTCATTTGAAATTATAATTATATTAAATTTCCATATTCTCATATCATGGATATGATTACTGTCTAAGCTGTATAACATTTTACATACGATATTTATTTTCAATGTTGTTTTAACTGTTAAAGTGTTGATGAATCTGTATCCTCTATTCTATACAGATAAAGTAAATTCATATTTATATTTTATTGAATATATATATAAAGAATTATTTGGATATTCATTAATGGGTGGGGCCTGTTATAGCCCCTCGATGCATTGACAAGTCTCATGAGACAATCAGTTTAGTGACAAACACTTCGAGTTTGTTTCCAAAAATCAGACGGGTTTCAACCCATAGAACTAAACTGTTTTAATGTTATTATGGTATCATGTGATAGATATATTATGTCCAATTAATAATCATTCTATTTATTCATTATCAGTTATTACTGTCCATGAGGTTTTCACTATGAAAAAATATATAGATGCAGTTTCATTCTCAATTTATTAATGGCGTGAGTTTTTCAATTATTCACCATGCCATATTGACTATGCCAAGTTGTTTGTGATTCAGTTATTATTGATTCATGCTTATTCTATTTTTTAACATGTACTGAGCATTTGAGATCAACCGTTTCATTTTTTAACCTCAAACAAGTTATAAAGAGGAGATCACTTATTGAGTTTCTATGGAAGCATTTTTTATTTTTTGGTATGTGTTGTATTTTGTACCTTTACAATGTAATTTGAGTCACATATATGTATCTAGTTTTTTTAAAGACAACTAAAATAATTGTCCCTTTGGGATTTCATTCCATCTAACTATGCCAATGTACTTAGTAATTCACCGACTCCGGTCTAGATGGTTCAGGGTGTTACAGTTGGTACCAAAGGATATTTAGTAGAAAACATGGAAACTACATTTAGAAGACATAGATTAAGGAATAGTTCCTAAGATAATATTTTAGGATAAAAAAACATGAACACCCTGGTATTTTGGTATGTAATTGATTATGTGTATCAATCAAGCAATACACCCCTGTCTGGATACGAGCAGGTAGAGGTGGCTCTCGAACAGATGTACCTAGGAGTGAAAGCTTCAACAAAAAGTTTGAGGCTTGACTTGGGGTATCCTGGTACATGACAACGGGCCTTGATGTACTATTGGTTATGAAACTCCTAGGGTATATACTTAGGATAATTTAAATTTTCTTTACAAGACTTTATGCGTTATTTTAATGTAAAATTTTCCTTAGAGAAGCAATGTTTATGAGATTAGTTATTCATAGAATTTCAATCTATGTTAATTTCTTTTATTTTTTATATTCATAACATAATCTTGTGTATGCCATTATTTTGAAATGAAATCTAATGGAAGAAGGAGAATCAATACTTTTGGGCAATGTAGGGATCTCCCCATGGAGAAAGTCAACACATTCAATGTGGGAGAAGATCAGATCATAACCATTTTGGGACAACTTACTCAGGTTGTAATGAATAACCATTCCACAACTGTGTTGGATCATTTCATGCAACAGAAGTCCCCATCTTTCAGAAGGACTACTAATCCAGTGGTTTCTGAGAAATGGATCAAGTACCTTGAAAAGATATTCGTGAAATTACGATTCAATGAGAATGAAAAGGTAGTACTGTTAGTATATTGTCTCAAGGTGATGCTAATCAATGGTGGTCCTTGATTCAGAATACCACGGAGGGAGAATAAATAGATGATAGTAATGGAGGAATTTTAAGGAAATATTCTTTATAAATTATTTCCCTCATGAGCAGCGAACTGAAATAAAGAGGAAATTCCTTGGCTTAATGAAAAGGGAAGAATATTGTGCTACAAAGTATGATCCTACCTTCACAAGGCTATCCAGGTATGTCATGGATTATGTATTTGACTTGATAGAAAAGATTGATCATTTCTTTGAAGGTCTTAAGCCAAGTTTTTAAAGGGCACTAACTTCTCAACCATTTTCATCATATGATGAAATTATATCAAGTTCCATCATAACAATGAAGGAATTTGCCAGATCAAATTTGTTCAAGGGAAACCAAGATAAAAACTGATAATCTGATAACCAAGTGAAAGCTGAAGCACCAAATAAGTACAAAGGAACGAAGAAATACCCATTATGCGAGAACTAAGGAAAGAATAATCTCGTGAAATGTTTGAAAGGAATGGGAGTCTACTATAAGTGTGGTGAAAAGGGTCATCTATCTAATGAATGTAATGGGAAGAAAAAATTTGATGATACTAAATGATACAATCATAGAGAGATTGGAAACTATGCAAATGAGTGTCCTAAGCGTCAAGGAAACATGCCTTAGAATAGGCCGAGAGAGAAAGTGATAGCTTACATGATTACAACCACAGAAGTTGAAGTTTCTAATGATGTGGTGGAAGGTACTTTAATTGTTTCCTCAAACTTAGCCAACACTTTATTTGATTTGGGATCATCAAATTCATTTATATATTCCTAGTTTTTGAGGAAAATTAGACATGTCCAATTTGATTTAATAAAGCAGTTATTAGTCAAAACACCTAATGGATTCATCATTGCAAAAAAGGCACGTCAACTAGTCCCCCTCATGACACATAAATGTGCTTTAGTTTCTAACCATATCATTATACTAAGGATTGACTATGATATAATTCTCGGTATGGTTTGGCTATGAAATTATGATGCCAAGATATATTGTAAGAAAAAGGTAGTTACAATTTTGAAAATGGTGTAGAATCCCTTATCTTTAGAAAAGAAACCTCACAACTTGATTATTATCTAGATCCACCCCTAGTAGCTCTATAGAATGCAATACTTGGAGAGAATGATAAAAAAATATCTATGGGTGAGGAAAGAAATCTTCAAATTTAAGATGTGAATATAGTGAAAGAATACATTGATGTATTTCTAGAGGATTTACCTGGACATCCTCCAGACCGAGAAGTTGAGTTCTTTATTTATTTAATTCTCGGTGTAAGACCTATATCAATACTCCCTATTGAATGGACACCATGGAATTAGTGGAGCTAAAGAAACAACTAGAGGAATTGAGTGAAAAAATATTTATTAGACCTAGTGTTTCTCCATGGGGAGCCTATGTTTTCTTTGTCAAGAAGAAAGATGGATCCATGAGGATATGCATTGAATAAAGGGAAATAAATGATATTACAATAAAGAATATGTATTCTCTTCCCTAGATTGATTATTTATTTTATCAACTTCTTGGAGATAAAAATTTTTCAAAGATTGACCTTTGATGCAGATATCATCAGCTACATGTGAGGAAGGAAGATATTATTAAGAAAATATTTCGAACCAGGTATGGGAATTATGAGTTTACAGTGATGCCTTTTGGATTGACTAATGCACCCTATGTTTTCATCAATTTAATGAATATAGTCTTCAAAGAATATCTTCATAACTTTGTTGTGGTATTCATCGATGATATCCTGGTATACTCAAATTGCTATGAAGACCATGAGAATCACTCGAGGATTATTCTGAAAACTATTAGAAGAAATGAATTATATGGGATGTTTATAAAGCATGAATTCTAGATTAAATTAGTTTCTTTCCCTGGCCATATTATCTCCAAGGATGGAATATTAGTTGATCTTACGAATACATAGGCAATCCAAGAATGGCCCATGCCAACAAACATAACCGAGGTATGCAATTTTATTGGCTTAGGAGGTTACTATCAGTGTTTCATTCAGAATTTCATCCGAATGGATAACCCGCTAACCAAGCTCACATGTAGAGGGGTTAAGTTTTTATGAATGAAAGAATGTACAGAATGCTTTAAAGAATTGAAAATAAGACCGGTCAATGCTCCAATTTTGACTCTTCCATCTAGAAATAAGGGATTTGTGATATACAGTGATACATCAAAGAATGGACTGGGTTGCATCCTTATAAAAACAATAAAGTTATTTCTTATGCATCAAGATAGTTAAAGGCTTATGAGAAAAATTATCCAACTCATGATCTTGAGTTAGTAGTCATAATCTTTGCTCTGAAAATATGGATACATTATCTCTACGGAGAAAGATGTGAGATTTACACAGACCACAAGAGTTTGAAATAAATTTTCACACAAAAAGAACTCTTCATGAGGAAAGGTAGATGGCTCTAGTTACGCAAAGATTATGATTGTTCAATAAACTACCATCCAAGAAAGGAAAATAAGTTGGCAGATGCATTAAGCAGGAAAGATCATAGAGTACATACCCAAATGAGGATTGAAAGAGATCATATATTCATGGATCTACTAAAGATGAATATGGGAATTTTTAAAGAAAGGGAAACATATTTCCTATTTTAAATGATTTCTAAACCATCTTTATTAGAAAAGATAAAAAGATCTCAATTTGATGATGAGAATCTGCACAAGAATAATAACGCTGTCAAGGATGAGAGATTGGTAGACTTTGTGTTTGAAGAAGGAGTTCTGAAATTGGGGGAGAGGATATGTGTTCCATCAATACCTAAGCTAAAAATTTAACTATTATAAGATTATCATAGCTCAAATTTCTCTATACACCCGGGTAGCACAAAGATGTATAGATATCTTAAGGAACATTTTTGGTGGGATAATATGAAGCAGGGGATTGCTGACTACGTGTCAAGGTGCCTAGTTTGTCAACAAGTGAATGAAAAGAGACAACATCCTAGAGGTTTTATGTGATATCTACCTATTCTTATGTGAAAGTGGGATTAAATTACAATGTACATTTTCCCTAGACTACCGAGGACACCTTGAAGGAATGATGCAATGTGGGTAATTGTTGATCGTCTCAAAAAATCAGCACATATCCTTCATATAAGAGAACATATACCACTTCAGTTCCTGGAAAGACTTTTTATTAATGAATTTTTAAGAATTAATTGTGCACCTTTATTGATTATGTCCGATCGAGATCCCCAGTTTACATCAATATTCTGGAAATGTCTCCAGAATGCTTTTAAAACTGAGTTTCTTATGAGTAATTCTTATCACACCCAAACCGACAGACAGTCTGAAAGAACTATTAAAACTCTAGAAGACATGCTGAGATCATGATCTCATGACATTCAAGGAATTTGGGATCAATAATTTCTATTGGTGTAATTTACCTACAACAATAATTTCCATTCAAGAATTCAAATGGCCCCATATGATGCATTATATGGAAAGAGATGTTGAACTCCAACTTGTTGGGATGAAGTTGGTGGTAGGAAACTTATAGCCCCCAAACTAATTGAAGAGACCACAGAAAAGGTGAAGACAATCCAAGACCATATTAAAGTAGCCGAAAGTAGTTAGAAGAGTTATGCTGACAACCAAAGAATGGATTTTGAATTCCAAGTGGGAGATCACGTCTTTCTGAAATTATCTCCAAGGAAGGTTGTCTTAAGTTTTGGTAAAAAGGGAAACTAAGCCAGAGGTGCATCATACCATTTGAAAAGCTAGAAATAATCATAGTTTTATCTTACCATTTAGCAATTCCTCCAAGTCTATCTAGTGTTCATGATTTGTTCCATGTGTCATTGTTGAGGAAATACATGCTAGACCCAATGCATGTACTCACCTATGAAGAAATAGAACTGGAACCATATTTGACTTACTGTGAAAATCCTATTGGGATTATTGACACAAGTGAGCAGGTTTTGAGAAATGAAAGAACTCTTCTAGTAAAGTTTCTTTGGAGAAACCAGAATATGGAGGAAACAACCTGGGAACCTGAGTAAGTTATGAAGAAGAACCACCCACATATTTTTGTTGGGATTTATAAATGAAAAATTTCAAGGATGAAATTTTATAAGGATGGAATATTGTAGCACCCCAAAAATTTTATGATATGTTTCTCTTAAATACATTCTATTCATAGCCTATATTTCATATAGCATTGAAATTCTTAGAAACAACACTTGGTCATTTAGGAGATAATCATAAGCTAGATATTAAACTTTAATTTTCCACTTGTGTGTTTTGAATTTGGAAAATCTAACATATAGAGTTGTGTTCATGATGATATTTAGAGTCTGATAGAATTAACATAATTATTTGTGAATAAGAACCTACCCTTATGAATAGTATCCTACCCTTTTGAGTAGTAACATAACCTTATGAATAGTAATATGACTCTTATGAACGGTATCCATACCCATGAATGCATAAATAAATTTAGGAACCTTAAAAATGAAGTTGAATATTTTAAGTGTTTATATTTTTCGATTAAATAATGGTTTTAATTAAATATTTAATTTATCATATCTAGAAAATAATTTATCAAAATGGAATTCATTCTTGGATTTTAAACATCCAAAAATAGTTAGGGTGAATTTTTGGTATTTTTATGAAATACCTGAATTTTTTATGAATTGTGAAATACCATAATTTATAAAATAAGCTAAATACACTAATTATAGATTCATATATGATGTTCTGCTGATTTAAGCCCAATTTATTCGGATTTACATGATAAAATTAATTTTCTTGGTCATGGAAGACTCAATATTACTTGTCTTGTGGAGTAATAATAAATTAATGAATATAATATAGAGAAATCCCCTCTCCCCTCTACTATATAAACTACCCTCACACCCTCTTCCTCCCACACCATTCAAGATTAAATAATTTTCTAAATTCAGCTCAAATAGATTCCTAACCTCCTCCCCCACGTCTAAGACCTTCTGGTCTCACCAAAAGGCCAAAAACAAAGGCCTTGAGGAGTTTCTGAAAGAGGATTACTCAAGAGGTGATCCTCTCTTCCTTTTTCTTTCAATTCCTTTCACAAGTTCCATTATTTTATTCTCTCTTCTCACATCACTTCATCCAAATTCCATGATAATTCCGGAACCATACATTTACTATACTTTAATTATGATAATGTAATATTTCATCATAATCTCTCTTTTTTCCTTTCCATTTATATTATAAATGAAAACACCGTCTGAGATGTGTTAATTTATCACACCTAAGGAAGACGAGTTTTCAATTTGCATTACTATATTCAATACTAGTTTTGAAACCCTTTAAATGGTTAAAACAGATCATAATATATGTATTTTGTCTGGTTTAATGTTCTTGAATCCTTACACACTCATAATATGGTATAATAATACCAAATAAGTTCATTGTGCACAAAACCACCAAGCCAAATCCAAGCGTTTATCATCAACTCATCGAAAAAGTCATCCTCATGGTATATAAACAGAATCATTATAAAAAAATTTATATATATTTAATTTCACTAGTAATATATATTAAAAATTATGTATGTTTAACCACATTTCAAATGAACTTCCCTTCATGAATTCATGTAAACGGATCATGAAAATCAAGGAAGAAAATGCTTCCAAAACAATAAAATTGAATCTCTTAAACCCATTGAAAAGGCCATTAATTAACCTAATATGGTTATAAAATATAAATTAAATATTTATGAGGTTATGAAAATATTAATTAATGAATCTAAATTTTATTATTCCGGCCATTATGAACAATCAAGAACACCTTCGAACATAAGGTAAGAGATCCTCTCTCTCACTTTTGTTCAAGAATTTCTCAAATGTTGTGCCCTTTTATTTTTTAATTCCTAATGATGGGGTATGTTTTTGAACCTCACCTATATGAACGATATGATATATAAATAATGGGATACCCCTTTACCTCTCATTAATCCCTCATAAGAACACCTGTTACCATGCTAAAATGTTTATAAGGGGTTTTCTCATCTCACCTTTATTTCTGTGAGATTTATAATGTTTGCCACTTATTTAATGAATGTGGTTTATGTGTAATTACATTTGTTATATAATATCATGATTCTATTTATATTCATGGTATTAAATGATTCAATTTATTATTATTATGTTTTTTATATGATTAGACTGATTACATTGTGGTAAGGGACATTGTCTCAACATTCTATTTTGTTGTGACTTACTTGGTATTGTGCTCGTAATAATTCTTATATGGTGTACATACTGCCCATTTGAGATCAATTTTCATTTTAAATTATATTTCTATTAAATTTACATATTCTCATATAATTTATATGATTAATTTCTAAGCCGTATACCATTTTACATACGATATTTATTTTGAATGTTGTTTTAACTATTGAAGTTTTGATGAGTCTGTATCCTCTATTCTATATGGATAATGTAAATTATTGTTGATATTTTATTGAATCTATGTATAATGAATGATTTAGATATGCAGTGATGGGCCTGGCCTACTATAGCCCCTGGATACATCGATAGGTCTCATGAGAAAATTAGTTTGGAGACAAAACCTTCGGGTTTGTTTCAAAAAATCAGAGAGGTTTCTACCCACAGAACTAAACCATTTTAACTGTATTATGGTATCATGTTCTAGATACATGACATCCAATTAATAATCATTCTATTTAGTCATTACCAGTTATTACATTCCATGGGGTATTAACTATGACAAGATCTGTGGATGCTATTTCATTCTTAGTTTATTAAGGGTGTGTGTTTTTCATTTATTCACCATGCCATATTGACTATGCTAAGTTGTTTATGATTTAGTTATTATTGATTCATTATTATTCTATTTTTTTAACCCTTATTGATTGTCCGAGCTCACTCTTTTCCTTTTTTTTACCTCCAATAGGTTATGAAGAGGAGATCACTTATTGAGTTTATATGGAAGGAGTTTTTAGTTTTTGTTATGTGCCATATTTTGTACCTTGCAAATGTAATTTGAGTTACATATATGTGCCTAGTTTCTTCAAGACTAGTAAAAAAATTGTTCATTTGGACTTTCATTCCATCTAACCAAGACAATGTACTTAGTAAAGCACTACCACTGGTCTAGAGGGTTCGAGGTGTTACACATAGTCTATATAGTGGTTATCAGACCTCAACTATAAATACTCAGAACATTCATGAAAGGGTGGACTTTAAAACTTTAGGAATTTTAGGGTGACTTAAACACTCAGAAAGGGATCATTATTTTTTACTTTGTGATGGACTTTGAGTGAAAAAATTTTATATCCTTTTAACCAGTACATTCACACAATAATTTGAAAAGACTATGGTAAAACTTGGACTTCAAGCCTAATATAGAGGGGGGTAGCATCCTAAAATAATTTTGAAATAATACTCCTTCTATATAGAAACTGCTTGGGGACATATGTATAAGTCCTTCATAAAGGAATCCCATGAGACCCCTTTATGAGGGGACACTAGAATAAATAACTACATATATAAAGCCTTGAAACTATTAAATATATGAACCATATGTACTCATGTTAGACACGAATCATACATGAATTTGGGGTTCCAACATACATATCAAACCACTCCTAATGGCCTGTAACCATGAAATAATTGACCTATAGTGGATTATTTTATAATATAACTATACTAATTGTATACTGACAACTGTCATCCTTGTTTTTTGACCAATTCATCTACATAATATGAATCGACAAAAATGACCCCATTATATCCCTTTTCCAATGTTAAAAATCTAAAATTCCCATTCCTGTAATGCCTCCTTCCCAACTTCATGAAATATATGATTAGGATATACAACCCATTGTTCTTCCCATTGATATTATATTCTAATGATAATGGATATTTCATGTTTTCTTCTATAATATATAGTGATTTTAGAGTGTTAAAAATCTTTTAATCAATTGATATTGAGGTTCATTATCACAAGGATATAAGTGATACCTCCCATGGCTCATGATTCTCATCCTAGATTCCCTATATCAAAAATCAAATTTGTTCCAAAATCTGATGGAACTATTTCATCTATAAAATTATTTAGGGATCCATTAGGGAATCCTATTCAATGTAAGGCTCTATCATATCCTCACCAAAGACCTCACACCTGATATACTCAATGATCTATGTTAGAACTTGGTTTACTCATGTTTGAGACCCAACTCTTCCCCACCAAGATATATCCCTTGCAAGTCCAATCATCCTTTCCTATGTACTTATCAATATACACAAGGCATAGACACATATATGGGCTTCCTACAAAGTGTAATCCCCAACTCATCTAAAATGTATTATATTCCTCAAGAAACCTATCATCATTGGTCCATATTCCAACGAAGTATATCCATAAACCCCTCTTATATAGTATCAAACTAAATGGATGAACCTGATAGGTAAGCTATTTCTCATGTCCCACATCAACCGTTGTTAGAAACATTTCATCTAATACTCCTTTTTTTATAACTTTAAATTGAATAATATTATGTCTTCTTATCATGATGTTTAACTACTAAAATTAGGTCTTGGATGTATGATCTTGAAATAAACTTCACTCATCCATTGATACACAACTGTAAATAGAACCACCTTAGTCCTTATCACATGACCTAAAAATGACTGATGTGTATTGTAAAACAGAACCAAACTATATAGATATTCATTCCCTTAATAGAAAAACATTAGAGTTCCTCTCATTGGTCAGATCCCAAATCCAAAATACAAAACTATTACCTATATTATGATAAATTCTAGAGCTATTGGCTAGGAATATTTGAATGAAAATATCATTACCTAATATATAAATGTTATAAAACCTATAATACATATATATGTTCACAATGACACATTGTTTCAATCAATAACTTGAATGATGGAAACCTGAAGTAATATTATTACTACTATGGATTCATGAACATGTCTTATATCTATAAGAGAGTCCAGAATGATTCATCAAATCCACTTGAGGGATAAAATGAATCCCATCCTCACAAAATATTCACAACCAAAGTGTCACTAGTAATGTTTCAACGTACACCTACCTTTGGAAAGCAAGTCCACAAAAAATCAAAAAATATACCATGGGTTGGGGGAAAATTCAAAATAATTTACCTTATATTGTTTTTCTTTTTGAATCATAGAATTTTTTATTCCTTTCATCATTTATCCCTCTCTATATTTATTACTCTGTATCTTGAATACTCTCATATCTAGTCTCTTAGGCTTGGAAGATAGTGGTGGATACATTTTCTTTTCTCTATAGTTCCCCCACAAAGGTTATATTGTTTTGTTTTCCAATAATATTTTTATTGTAACTTTTGGAAAGGATCTAAAAAAAATTATTCACTGGTGGAGGTAGCGCATTTGATGTGGTGGATGCTTCCTAATTGTTTTACCCCATTCAATGTTTCCATTAGGTTAAGGTATGATATCGTCACTCTATTCGCTAAAATTGGTGGATTTGGTTTATGGAAAGGTGTTCCAATAGTGATGGACATTAAGTATCTATGAAGATGTTTCTTAAAGTGAACCAAGAAAAACATAACTGAAATAATACATTAATGTCATGATTTAGATAATATATCTCACATATATTTTAAAAACCCCAGGATAGAAAGGTTTAGTGTTTTGGAGATTAGATACATAAATATAATATTTTATAACAATTTAAAACATTTCCCTATCATCACAATCCTATAGATCCCTTTTATGTACCTATCACATGATATAATCATCTTCATAACACATGTAATTTAATCATAAGATTGGGGTTAGCTCAGATGCATAGTAAGAGAAAACTTATCATAATGAATCTGATCATAAACAAGAAGGAGAATATGAGGAGATGAAAAATAACTTATTAAAATATCACAAGACCATATATGGTAGTCATAAAACATGTTGAAGAAACATAATATAACAAAATGATTATTAAGGAATCATAAAAATCATGACATGGATTAAAATACATCTCAATAATTATAAAACATGCGATAATGACATAAGAATTCAGAACATTTTAAAAATAAGAAGAAACATGAAAAACATTATATGTATTTAAAATAAAAATCATATTTTAAATGTTATACAACTTGATTAACAATATGAAAATTCTGAATAACCATAAGAAAATTAAAACCTTTCTTAGAAAACATAGTATGCTCGAACCCATGTGAACAATATAATTATGTCCATGCCTAAAAATATGATCAAAGTCATTATGCCCATGCCGGTGTAAAAAAATCATTATTTCCACACAATAACATTTCCTGAGATATAAATAGAAAACAATTCATTTGAGGGATATATAGGACCCTAACCATCATCATTCTTACATATATGTGCAACTTAAAACCAATCATCATCATATCTTAATGAACCCATAGAAATATAATGGGTTTGTAAATTTCAAAAAATTATAATATATAATAAACATAAGAGATAACAGGAAAAAAAGAATACCAATTTAAATAAGGAATCATATCGTAATTATATATATAGGGTGATCAGAACATCACTTAATGAGATACAAATATTGGAGAAAAAGTTGAAGGGAAAATATGAAAGTCTTCAAAAATCCATTTAATCATTTTTTAAATAGAAAGTGAAAATAAATTTCATTTTTTTGTGATGTATAGGAGTATAAATTTTAATAATGTTAATATAATTATTTTTAAATTGTGTATCTAGAAATGTACCAGCATAACAAAGCTAATAAATCTAGAGTGCTAAATAATGAAAATAAATGCCTTTATTAAAATTTTTGTACCGTTTTTAAGAAAAAACCACATTAAAGAAATGTTGAAAGTATTTAAATTAATAAAATATAAAAACAAAAATTTGAAAAAATATAATAAATAAAAAATAATTTTATTTAGTTTTGAAAAACATTTTATATCAGAAAAAATAGACGTCCATGAGATGATTTAATGGTAAGAATGTGAGTTATTCTTACCAATATTATACATTTATTTTAGAATTTTTTTTATTAAAAATGGTTTTTATTGTTGATAATAAGTAATTTATTATATGAAAAGGGAAAATAACATATAAAAAAATGTAATTTTAGGATCAAATGAATATAAAAATTTATATTCATGTAATAAAGGATATGACCCAATGAATCAGAAATTGAGTCGATGAAACCCTTTCCTTGAATTCCTTCTTAGTGGATCACAATATGACCTCTTACATAACAAAAAAAACTACATTAATAAACTATTTAATAATTTTATTCATGCCTATACAATTTATAAACATAATTTAAAATTATTCTTTACTTGTATATTAGTTAGTTATTATCAATTTTCAATATCGAGTGTGAGTAATTTTGATCGTTTGGAACTAGTTTCGTAATAGTAGAGTTTTTATTCACTGTAATCACAGTTTTAATCATTAATATATCATAAAATGTGGTATAAATAATATTTTAAGAAATAGTAATTTCTTATAATTACATTATATGAGTGTTTAATTAACATTCTTGTGGATACAATTGGTTATAGGTATGTTTCCATGATTTTTAATAAATGGCCTATTATATTATAATTAATAGGTAAAATATTTATATTAACAATCAAGAACAAAAAATAATTACTTATTAATATGAATTATTATGTTTATAATTCCATTATTGATATAAATATATACATTTTTCATATAGGTGGTTAAACTAACCCAATAAGAATATGTTATAAACTATATGTGAGTATGAAAATGGAAGAGTTTGTTTTATTATATTATCAATATCAAAAACATATGATTGAATTATTTATATTTTATTAGGTTGATGAATCATAATTAAATGATAATGAAGTGTTCCCTTATAAATAAATCACTTTTCTTCTTCGTATGTTCATTTTAGGCGGGTCGTTTTACAATGATTGATTATTACTAATATTACTATAAAATGAATAATTTATATTTAACGAGTATAAATATTAACATAAAAAACATATATATTCATTAAACCAAATTTTCAAACTATATATGAAGGGTGATGATGAATAACAAAACATGTGATTCTTGGAGGTAATAGTACAACACACAGAAGAGAAACAATTTAATTTTTTTCTTTTGATTGAATGAAAAGGGGATAGATAATTTTTATTCCATAAATATGATAAAATTTAAGTATATTATTTATACCTATTTCATTATATATACTGTTAAATTTGGTTTTTAGGGTGGTGGATGATAAGTATAAATAAAAAAAGTTAAAGGGTAAGTAATACTTACACTGAGAATTTAGATCTTCTCTTGAAGTATACTTTAGGAATGAAAGACTTGACACAAATTTTGAGGCAAGATGTTAAAAAAATATAGTATCTATTATAATTAAATTGGGTAGTGTTTCATGGAAATTTATAACTTTGGGTGTGGCATGAAATGTGTGTAAGTGATCCACTTTTATAGTTGAAAAATAAAGAAAAAAACTTTGAAAAAAAGGTAGGTTTGGGGTAAGAATAGAATTGCATAAAATTTATGTGATTTAGGTAAGTAAATGGTGGAGAGACATGTAGTTATAAATTTTAAATTTAAAAAGGTACTATATAAGGTCTATGTTTCAAATTTATTTATTTAAATTTGAGTAACATTATATTACCCATTTTAATACCTATTAATCATTATTAAATATTAATCATCTTTATTATTTGAAAAATAAAAATAAAATAAAACCCATATTACCAAATTTCAACCTGATTAATCATAATATTGAATCCAATTAGTCTAATTATATTTCTATATTTGAGAAAATTAACATTTAAATTAAAAAATATAATGCATTTAGAACAATTTTTAATGAAAAAATTATTTTAATCATTAAGCATTCTCAATATTATTTAACGTTCAATACCAATTAAATGTTGGTTAATTTAATTGTATATATTTTTAAAAATCCTAATAGAGTCCTAATTAAAAAAATAAAATCTATTTTTATAAAATATTTAATATTTATAAAATTATCCTTCATTGAAAAATAATCATTTTACAGTAGTAACTAATATTTACTTTCATAATTTAATTTTATTCCATAAAATGAAATTCAACCCATTAATTAATTTGAAATTTATAAATATAAATATTTAATTCATGTTATGTGATACAATTTCCAAAATTGTTTAAAATCTCATGCAATGAATATTTAAACATGTGTATGTTCTAGGAATTAAATGACCTTTTAATTATAATTTTTGATAAAGTAGTTACTTCAAGTTATAGTTATCTATTTAATGTATATAATATAATGGTAATATTTAATAATTTTATTAAGGTAGCCTGATTTTAATTTTAGTTCATTTTATTATGTGAGATAAAACACTCATTTTACTATTGAAAATTAATTACTAAAACCTAGGGTTGTTACATTTACCCCATTAAAAATAATTTCATCGTAGAAATTTTATTATGAAGAGTTAAATATTTGAGGGAACTTTTCTCTTTTCATATCCTCATGTTCCCTTGTAACCTCATCAAAATTATTATTCCTATAAAGAATGTTTACTTGATGGGTGTCCTTCTTCTTCAAAACCTTTTATCTTTGATCTTAAACCTGTACATGTTGTTCTTTATATGAATGGTCATACTCTAATTATACTTTTGAGTATAATAAATTTGATGGATCTGGTTTGTACATCCTCAAAATAGATATGTGGAAGAAAAATTCACATTACAAAAGATTTTCTAGGAGTGATAAGAGATATACTTATACCTTGACATGATCAAGGATGTCAAAGTAACTAATGTATCTACCACATAACTTCCCTTTTTTCCTAAATCCCATTACTCGCTTCTGTTGATATATACAAAGGAACACCTTGTAACCAACTAAAAATTCTAGATATCATCAGTGATTATCTTTGTAACTTTTTTTCAACATTATTCGTCCTTCATATAATGATAAATGGTTTACATGGTCTCTACCTTTTATTTTACATAAGAATGGCATATCTTCTTCCTTTCTCCAACTTCATCCAAACATATTGTGGTCTTAAATATTTTCCAATAAAGAGACTCATATGGTTCCATATGAATTATATAATGGAAACTATTATTATATGATAACTCTTAAAGGGGGAGGTGTAGATCCTAAAATTCATGGAAATCCATATAATAAGAAATGAATATATCCTTTAGTGTTTTAATGGGTGTCTTAGAATGACTATTTATAGAGGATGATAAGAAGTGATGAAACACAACTCTTTCTTCAATGAGTTTTGAATACTTCTCTAAAACATAATGGTAAAACTCAAATTCCAATCATATATAATGGATAATATTACTCTATAAATACTCAAAACTTTCCATATATATATATATACATGTTAGTTAAGAGATGAATTTTATTTTATGGAAATAAAATGTGCTATCATTGTAAGGAGATCAAATACAACCAAAATAAAATTATGGCCTTTATTTGTTTGGGGGATTCCAATGAAAAAAATACATGGTGATTCTTCCCCATATCTATACTAGTTTGGGTAAGGGTTGTAATATACCCATATTTTTTTCATTGAGAAGTAACTTACTGGAATACCAAGTATCAAGATTCATGTTTTCCAATTTCTCCCTTCTTTCAATACCAGCAGAAGTTTTATTTTTGAACTCTATATTCCATTTTAATTCCTATAATAACATAGAAGGATGATATATTATCACCATACAAAATATCCTAATTAAATTATAGTTTTTATGGGAGACATATCTATGTTCCAAACTATATAAATCTATACTTATCAAAGTTGAAATATGGAATATTGAATACAATTTTCTGTTTCTCTTCATCATCTATTTGGGATCCATTGATATTTATGTGAATTAAAGGTTAATTATTCATTTGGGAAAGATATGATTGACCTCTGTCTAAAATTAATTCATGATTAATAATCTAATAATCCATTAGTATTGGGTTTTTTCAATTCACATCATGGATAGAGTAACATGACCTTTCTTAGTCAAAACATTAATAACCTTATTTTCCTTCCCCAGGTGGTATTGTGTTACGAATTCATAATATTTTTTCAATTACAACCTTTTACTTAGGTTCATATTCAACTCCTTTTGTGTGAATATATATATATATATATAACCTTTAGATCATGTATATATCACATAATTCTCCATATATAAAATATGCTAAATATTAAATGGAAATATCACTATTACCAAGTCCAAATCCTGAATTAGGTAATTTGTTTCATGGTTCATTATTTGGTATGATCCATAAGAAATGAAATCATCATTATTCATGAGGACAATATCAAAATATTTCATTTAATCATCATTTTATCTTAAAAACCCATACCCACTATGGGGTAATGTAAGTATAAGAGTAGGGATCAACCTATTTTTTATTTAATTGAAAAATTAATAAAATTAATACATTTAAGATAACATTACTCCCATCCATGTTAACTTGGTTAGTGGATTTAAAATCTATAATAAATTAATCACAATGCATATATATTATCCATCCAACCTCATAAAACTACATTTCTCAATTATTGTGGTAAGTTTGGGATGTCTCTCAATAACCTATTTATTTGATGGAAATATTTATATTCCATTTATTTTGATTACCTGAAATAAGAATGATACTTTATTCATCGATAATTCACATTTTATAATTTTTCCATACAATTTTTCCTTCCCAAGGCCTTTAACATAATTAAAAAATTGTCTTTAATCTCTTCCTTGTGCGCTGAATATATATTTATATCTTATATAAATAAAACTGAAAAAAGGATCAAGGTAGTATCTAAAGAATTTATTTACATGATCCTTGAAAATATTAGGGTAATTATTATGCACAAATGTAATCATTATAAATATATACTATCTAAACCTCGTAAGGAATGATCTCATAGAAATATCCTCTCTTTGACCCTTAACAAATGATATCCAGATCAAAGGCCAATCATTGCGATGTATTAAGCTATAATATTATTGAAAAAATCATTGATATAAGGTAAAGGGTAATTATTATTAATAAATATGTTAATAATATCATGATAAATAATGAAAATATGCATCATCCCATCCTTCATTTTGACAAGGAGGACAAGTTCACCCCATGGTGAATCACTTGGGCATATAAAACCCTTTTCATGATTATTTTGTATTATCTTATTTAATCCCTCTAATTCAATGTGGTCCATTAAATATAGAATCTTTAAGATAATAATGGTTCTTGGAATGAGTTTGATTGAAAAATCAACCTCATGATTTGGGGGAAGACTGGGTAGTTCATCTGGAAGTACTTTAGTATATTCCCATAGAATAGTCATGTCAAAAAAAAATTTCTTCTTCACTAATCTTTTTTAGTTTTGAGTACCTTATTATTGGATATCATAAATCATATTATAGAATTTTCTTCCATATAGATTTTATATTCATCCTTTCACTAATACTTGATTACATAATGTTTTGAGATATGAAATGATATTTCTTTATCCAGATCGTTGATATTTTTATAGTTAAAGAGATCCAATACATGCCTAATATTACATATAATCCTTTTATGATAAGTGAAACTAGATTTTTAGGGCTTATCTTACCAAGAGGTTACACATCCCAGTATTACTCTCTCCCAAGAATAAATAATTACAGATTTCTACTAGGATATTGTTCTTTAATGGTGGTATGATGAAACCAATTGTTAACATGGATCTTTCAAGTTTCTAATATGACAATGAATAAAGTTAAATTATGAATGAGAATACTTTAATCAATTAATTTCAACAAATAAAACTCTAAAATTATAAAGAGGATTTTATAGAATATGTACATGCATTACCTATAAATAAACATGTTTCAATATTTTTTATGAATGGAAAATTTCCTAATAGATTTAGTTATATATATATATATATTATTTGTAATGGGAATGTGGATTAACCATTTCATACCCCCAGATGTTTCAAACAAGGTGTGTAGTTAGACCTCTTTATCATAAATCATGTTATTATTGAGTCAATACCCAATAACCCCTTTTATGGTTATTAACCCTAGTTATTCCTATTCTAGAGGCTTTATCCACTTATAGTGTCTATATAGTGATGTTAATTCAATTAAAGTCACAGAATCTCCACTTTCCTATAATTTAAGGATGTTATCTTAAACATACACATATCCCTTAGAAGTATCTTTAGGATTTTCCCAAAAGTTCTCTAAACTAATTCCCAAAATAAATAATCCATGATCTAATAAAAAATAAATATACCCATGCAAAAGATAAATTAAATAATACATTAATTTCATTATTTAAATAATACATCTCATAAATAGATAAAAAACCTAATGAATGAAATGTTTAGTGTCTTGAATATTAGCAACATAAACATATTATTTTATAATGTAGAAAATAATTTCCCCATAATCACACTCATATAGACCTATTTTATATACATATAATTGGAATTAATCATGTTCTTAACATGGGAAATGGAAACATGAGAAATGGGTGAGCTTTGATGGTTAGTAAGGGGATTTATTTTCTATAATGTATAATATCATAAAAATGATGGAGAATATAAGGATATGATAAATAACTTATTTAAATATTATAAGAACATATATTATAATCATAAAACATTTTAAATAAACATAATTTCATAAAAAAATTACTAAGGAAGTAAATGAATTATAACTGTAACAAACCGGCCCAGGCTAGCAATGAACCTGACACCCTACCCAATCTTCCAAAATGGTTGAATGAAATTCCAGATCCACATGGGTTGGAAACAAGTTTCAAGTCATTAAAAGAATACCTTTTGGAATGATTTCTCCAAAATTAGAGATAAATACAAATAAATAAATAAATATAATATAAAAAATAGACATGACAAACATTTCATAACTCATTAAATTGATCCAACCCATTTTCATAAATATAAAAGTAATCCGTAAACAAGAGGAAACAAAATGGTAGTAGATACAACACTAATTAAAAATAAAACAACTATAAACCAACTATATTAGTGTCCAAACCATCTCCATATAGCCTTTAGTTTCTCACAAACACCCAACTCTCCCCATATCAGCCTCAAGGAATAAAGGGCATATCCAAGTATAAACATGGAACCTGAAATATATAGTCATGATCTAAATATCACAATAGGTATCCATAAAACACCAAAACTATTCAATTAATTTCATAAATAAATTCATCAAATGTAGTTTTAAAATAAATCTATTACGTAATATTCTAAAATATAACATATGAAAAAACAAAAACAACTCCATTATCACCCATTAAACCATTTCATTTTGTTTTCTTATAATGAAAATCAATGATTTGAAAATATTTTCAATATCCTAATAAAATTCAAAATGAAAATACAATTTATATTTCTAAAAAATAACCCAATTGTTTTATTCAATTAAAATATCCACTTTTAAATCATTTAACCGAAAAAATATATTTTTAAACTAAAATAACAATTTTAAAATCCACTTTAAAACCCCACACAATATCCTTTAAATTAAAAATAGGTTTTTGAAAAAATATTTGAAACCTAATTTCCCATATAAATATCCTAACACATTCATGGGTGAATAAAAATAGGTAGATGTATATATCAAAAGCAAAACAACCAATATAAATAATAAATGGATCTATAATAATGAAAACTGGGGAAATGATTCAAAAAAGCACCAGATCAAACTCCCCTATATCAATATCTAATTTAATATTTTTTTTTCATGGGACCTACACTGAATCCCTAAAATATGAATCATATAACCACATAAGTGTATTCTGACTCATGAACAAGCGATCAACATGCATAGAAGTCCAAACCAAAAGTAATATAATTAGCACATAGAAGCCACATTCTATTTAAAATCTTCTCTTATACCTTATGCCTAGAATTATTGGAGGTCCTCTAGTGATGTGTGAGATAAATTGTGGAATCAACATAGATATACCAATATGTACCTGGATTACCATAAAAAAATGGAGCGAGGAGAAAGAAAAAGAAATCCAATTATAACATAAAAGTCAAAATCAATGAAAACCCTACAACCCCTAACATAAAAACAATTAATACCCGTTATATCTCAAGTACCCTTGATAAAAACACACAAATTACCATACATTGTAAGAAACAAGTGTCCAAGATATCAAAAACCCACTCAAGGCGTGATATAGAAAAACAATCCACACAAGAGGTAATAAAGTCAAATGGGGTAATCAAGGGTTTTCTTTCACATTAAACATTTTAAAACCAACATTCCAACATGGAATTTATCATAAAAAATGGATAAGGATTCTTATCCAATTTCCCTTTCATATAAAAGATCTTTATTCATTTCTTAGAAAATCATTGAAATCACACACCCCATTTAAACAAATTTTAATGCTTCCCTCAAACTTGGGTCTCCCAATTTTAATTCCTAAACATGGTCAACGAACAACCATTTCTATAAAACCATTTTAAAATATCAATTAAGGCCTTTTACCATGGGTTAAATAACTCACACTTAAAATTAACATATTAAATTAAATATAAAACCCCTTTTTAAATATTTTTGAGGTAAAAACCTCACTTTAAAATAAAACTCTATTTAAATAATTTTGATAATATTAAAAAAAATAAAACTATAACAAAATGTACCCTTCACATTTAAAACCATTTCAAAATCAACATGAAATTTTACAAAAATCACAACTCTTGAATATATTCAATTTCAAACATGAGAACATGGAATTTAAAGGAAAACCATTTATTATGTGCTCTAACACAATGAACATGTTTTAAAACACCATAAGGATATCAAATAAATTCATTCCTTATTAAGATTGGTATTTAGATAGAATAAGTACATTTTGAATTCCCAAATCTAATAATTGTAGAGAAACACCTACCTAGAAGATGTAAAAAGAAAGCCAAAACTTGTCTCCATCAATATATACCACATGAACAGGGATATATGATGTGTCTATAAACCTTAATAACAACAAACCCAGCTATTATATCCACTCATAACCCTAAAATCGACCACTAGACATCTAGGGTTCCTGGGGGAGTCCAACCCCATGGAGAAAGAGAGAGGGAAGGGATGAAGAGAGAAAGGGAGGAATAAATACCATAAATCCTACTGTAAATTTCCAAATAGAAGACAATAATCAAATTAGTATGAGATTGGAAATCCTTTTTGGGATCCCAAGGTTTGGAAAAAGTGAATTATATAGAATAGTGGTGAAGACCATCTTATTTTGAGAAGAAACTTTTAGAAATTCCCAAAAACTAAAACACCTAGATAAGTCGCATGGTATGGACAAATAGTTTTCTAAACCATGTGCTAACTATGTGAAACCAATAACTATACATAGATAAACCACATGGTTTATCCACATGATTTTTCAAATTGTTTGCTAATAGTGTGGTTCCCACCAAAAAAACACAAAGAAACCACACACTTTTCCAAAATGTGAAATAAGTTTTCCTCGAAAAAAGACGATTCACAATCTATCCAGGGCTTTCAAATTTTCTTCAAACCAAATTTAAGGCATGGAAAATGGATATATAACTATTATAGGCCAATAAACACAAGAAAAACATATCTATTAGTAACCGTAAATCTTCTAGAATCCTTCAAACACTTAAAATTTCTGTCTGTAAACTAGTTGAACTCAAAAGCACTCAATATAATATAAATTAATATAAATCAACAACACACTAACATAGAGGGTGTCACAAACTCCCCACCATGCCATTGTTTTCTTATATAATGTATTGCTGAATAAAAAGATGAGAGAAAAAAATATCAAAAGAGGGCCTACTCAAAAGAACCACTCAAGATAAATCAAACTCAATGAAAACAACCACAATCCGAGAAATGATGAAACCAATAAACTGAAAGGTTCCAAATGATTCCAAGAACAACCAAAATGAGAACATTAAAAAATAATACCTACAAAGAATGAGATATCGAATATGGTCACCCAATGATTTGGTGTTCCTATAACATGGTGGAACCAAAGAGAAACTACTGAAAAATGCATCCTAGAACAACCAAGAAACCATGAGAGAAATTAACTCTTAAAGCACTATAACATCCAAACAAAACTAGAGGAAAAAACAAAAAACATACTCAATATAATGACATGATATCTCACCCCATGTCATAAAACATGTGGATAACCTAGGTTCAAAGAATAGATCACCCAAAAATGGTATATCTTAATGGAAAAAACCAAACACTAGGTAGTATACCAAACACAACTGGTAGGTGACACACCCTATTTACCCCAATCATGAACCCATGTCCCCCCTCATGTATAAGTAACTAGCACTTAGAAGGCTCAAAAAAAAGAATCATAATAACCTAAAAGGTAGTGTAAGGTTTATAAAAATATCAAGGAACAACATAACAACACTCATATCCAACAAAAAAAACAGGAAGAATAGAACAACCACAAAATCCATCCAGATGAGAGGGGGTATTCTAGAAGAAAAACCATAACTTATAGAAAATGACATCGAAGGCTATATATAAAAAAACACCATAAAAAAACTATCTACAAGATTGTAAAAAAAGTTCCAAATCTCCCAAAAAAAGATTATAACCATCAATAGAAAGTTCTAAAAACATATCTAGAAAAGGATAAAATCCAATAAATTATTAGAAACATTATAAGCTTTTTTTAAAGATAACCCAAATACATGCAATATAGGAAAAAATTAGACACTTAAGACATGAGGGATTATCATCCCATGGAGCTATACACTGGAATAATATAAAATACTGGTTCTTCCCCTGAGAAATACTCATGGATATATAATTTATCTTTTCCTTATTATACACCTTACTCATAGGGTTTTCCATGCACTCACCACACATTCTCTATGAATCAGATAGAATTGAGGAATCACCCAACATAGGTTTCTTAAATTGATCTACTTCTATTCAAATGGCCTCCCTAAAATCTACTATAATTTTTTTTAGTCTTGATTCAATTATAGTCAAACCAAAATATAGGTGAATGACACATTCAAAGAAAAAATATTTCTTAGGACTGTTGATGACCAATTTGGATAAATTATGAAAAAATTTATGAAGTGATCAAAATACTCCATTATAGACTGGTTACCTTGATAAAGTCTCACAAGCTCAAGATTCTTATACCCTTTCACATCCTTAGGAAGGAACCACTAGAAAAACTTCATCCTAAAGTTATCCCAAGACATACCATTATATATTTGGGAATGTACCATTGACTCACACCAAACTTGACTAAAACCAATAAGAAATATTTCAACAGCTCTCACCCGTGAAGTTTTAGGTGTCCCATGAGAATTGATGATCACTTGAATATATTACAATCAAATCACTACATTTACTGAATCTTAATCACAAGAAAAAAATGGTGGATTTTGATTCAAGAATTCCAAACATAGGGTCCAAGATCATGGAATATTCCATGTCCATCGCTCCACATGGAGTCTGGGTAGGCATTGAAACTAGAGAAACTCCTTCAAACATTATGGGTGGCATAAAAAAATAAGATACATGAACAACATCAACTCCTTCCTCAATGTATAAAACAAATTATTTCTTCCTAAACTTGTAATCAAGAGTTCAATAAAGGTACAAATCATTTACACCAAGAAAATAAACCGTTCTTCAGAAACTATTTTTCTTAATTAAATATTAAGAAATCACCCCCATCAAGGTGCATCTTAAAATTTATTTTTATAAACAATAAAAACTTGGTATATGAATAAAGTAACTGAATAAGGAATGTCACAAAAATAATCTTCAAAATGTGATTTCAATTTGAGAACCATGAATCTAATAAATTCTCATCAAACTCAAATTTATTTTGAAAAAAATATCTAAACATATCTTCAAAACAAAATATCCCCTTCACATTAGATTACAAAAGTAGTTTTGAAAAAAAATGTTTCAAAAAACCCCTTTATTTTAAAAAAAACGGTATAAAAAAAATCACAAACAAAGAACCACAAAATATTTCAAACAAGGTTCACAAGGACCACATTCCTAATGGGCATAAAAACACTCCTCAATCCACATCCAACATGTGGGAATAATGTTTTGGGAAATCTATAATTGAGTGGAGTAAAAATAGGATAACCAGTATGGAAAAATGTTGTGAATGCTTTGGAATCACTGGTTTGGAAACCATGAACAAAATGTGAAAAACCCTCTTTGAAGGTGGAAGAAAATATAGTATGGGAACTACATGGTTTCCTATGCTAGGAAATCTAACCATGGAGCTCAAATTTACCACCATTTTCACTCTAAAACCATGAATATACCCTCAATATCACTCATTTAATCAAAGGGGATAAAAAACATCCATAAAAATTTGAAACAACTGAAGAAACAAGAATTCACAATTAAAACCCCAACTTCCCCTGGAATCTTGAGGCTCAAGATGAGAAAGAGATTAATAAGATCTCACCACCATTACTACTCAAGAACTGAAAACCTTAATCTCACTTCCACAATGACATACCTATATTACAAGGATTATAAAATTGTAATAGTCTCTTTCAAAGGTACCAAAAGCCTTGATTCAATTTTACACAGAACTAGACTAAGCTATAAATGAACACAAAACCTAACCTAGTCTTCCACAAGGCAAGATGGGTGTTCCAAATCCCCCAATGTATGATACAAGATCCTGGGCATCAAAGGAATAAATTTGGAAATTATTTAAACAAAAACCTAGATAGATAAAGTTAAATAAATAAATATAAGATCCTAAATAAATAAGCATGACCAACAGGTCATATCCAAATAAACTAATCCAAAACATTTGAGTAAATATTAGAAATATCCCAAAAAAATATGAAATAAAAATATATAAGATACAAAACTAATTAAAAATAAAACAACTATAAACTAACTTGATCTGATCCTGAACAATCTCTATAAAACCTTTTGTTTCTCACCACCCCTAATCACACAATGTCGACCTCAAAAAATGAAGGATAAATCTTATTAAAAACCTAGAACCATAATTATGTACGTGTGTGATGAAAATCCTATAAATTTACAACAACCTACCAAAACTATGAAACTCATTTCATAAGAGAATTCATCAATGATAGTTAGAAAATAAATATTTAAAGTACGACATTCAAATGTAACATATAGAGAACCAAACAAATTCCACTATCACCTTAAAAAATATTTCACTTTATTTTCCAAAAACTAAAAACATTTCTTTGAATAAAATTTCACCAGACTAATACATTTCAAATATAAACTCATATTGGTTTTTATAAATAATAAACCAATTTTTTTATTTAATTGAAAATGACTACTTTTAAAACATTTAACCAACTTCAACATTTTTTAAACTGAAACACTCATTTTTAAATCCACATTTAAAACCCACAGAAGAGACATTAAATTAAAAATATGATTTCAAAACATATTTAAAAACTCATTTTACAATGGAAATGATCCAACACATGTATGTGTCTAGAAAAATAATAAGGAACAATATATCACAAAGAAAAAAACCAATATTAACATAAAATTGTTCCCCAATAATGAAAAAAGGGTAAATGATTAAGAAGCGAACTAGATCACACTATAATATATAAATAACAAATAAAACAATTGAATGTGTCATGGGATCTACAATGGATACCTAAAATGTGAAAAATCTAACCATATAAGAGTATTCCATCATGCGTACTTTCTACTGACATGCACTGAAGTCCAAACCACTAGTCATCTAACTAGTCCACACATGCCTAATTGCAATGAAAATACCCTTCTATCCCTTATTCCTAGAATGACTGGAGGTACAATAGCAGCATGTAAACCAAATTGAAGAATATAGTTAAATATACCACTTAATTCTTAGGTTACCATGACCAAAAAGTGGAAGTGATGAAATTGAAAAAAGCATGCCAAGTCACACACAAAAATAACAAGCAAGGATAACCCTCAACCATAACACCAAAAAAATAAATAGTCCCTTATATCACAATCACCCATGACATAGAAAAGCACATTTACCCACTAGGGAACCGACAATTATATCAAAGATATCAACCACACACTCAAGGGGTGATATAGGTAAACAACCCACACACGGGGTAACCAAGTTAAATGATGTAATGGAGGGGTGTATTTTACATACAACACATTAAAGCCAATGTTCCTACCAAGAATTTATTACAAAACACAACTTTAGATTCCAAAACATTTTATATTTAATAAAACACAATTTAATACTTTCTTATAAAATTATGGAAGTCACACCCACCATTTAAAAACATTTCAATGGTATACAAAAACACGACTCTCTCTCTTCATAGTCCAGGACATGACCTACAATATACAGTTTCCATCAAACCATTTTAATGTCAAGACTCGTCCTCGGGATCCATGCCGTGACTACCCCAAGCTTTCCTCCCATAGGCCAGGGGCTGGCAACTAGCACCAAGGAGTAAATCCCGAAAAAAAGGGGAAGGCATTGCCTTTATAAAGTAAACAAACACCATAGAGTAAGCAAGAAGAAGTAAACACTATGTAAAACTGGGTACAATAGTAAGTGCGGAAAGTAAATGGGCTAGAATACAAACCCAAACTGAAAGTAAGGTACAACTGGAAGAAGTGCAGCAACTAAAAGTAAAGCAGCAACGTCGAGCCGTCCACTGGAAGTCCTGCCTGAAGGGTGGGTACAGATAGCCTCCTCAGCTCCTCGGGTCCAGCCATCTGCTCCATGTACGTCCCGCCCAGTGGTCCACCTCCAGGTACCTACTTGCTCCACAAGCCTCAACCACGATCAGCGCTGTCCGTCGTCTGCATCCAACACAACGTAGTGCGGGCATAGCCCGTGCGGGGGTGAGTATACGCTACTCAGTAGGGACCCCGAGACCCCTGAAGGTCTCCCAGAATCCAAAAAGGATAATCCACAAAGGAAAGATACAATAACTAAGTAACATCCAACACTACTTAGGTATATGACCATATATATACCTAATTTGACAATTCTAGTTCGGCTCCAACATCCGAGCCCAAGTTCGATCACGTCCACACAGGATAGTACAACCCAATCCACACAGGTTAGAACAACCCAATCCACATAGGAAAGAAAGTCAATCATATCGAAGACAATGATAGGAAGTCAAGACTCATCTCACACAGGTATACTTCTTCGTAAGGTGATAGAGATGATCAGATATAGCCACTGATTCATCTAAGCTGGGACCCACGTAGGATACTAAACCAGCTAAGCTGTCGGAACAACATAGGATACAGACCAGATACTCTACCAGACCAACGTAGGATAGAAAGAACAGAGTCAAACACTTCCAGACCCACTTAGGACACAAGAACAGTAGTCATCGCTATCGAACCCACGAAGGATTTCAGTACGGTTTTCATCGTTGTCGAACCCACGAAGGATTTCGGTGCAGTCTTTATCGCCGTCAAACCCACAGAGGATTTCAGTACGGTCTTCATCGCTGCCGAACCCACAGAGGATTTCAGTGCAGTCTTCATCACTGCCAAACCCATGGAGGATTTCAGTGCAGTCGTCATCGCTGCCGAACCCACGGAGGATTTCAGTGCAGTCTTCATCATCATCGTAGTCGCAGCCAGCTCTAGGGTTCCCGCACACAACATGCTCGATTCCGGGAGGGTCCACTCCACGATCCAAGGGGGTTGATACATCAACTGACACGTAGTCCGGAGTTGATGTATCCCAAGGTTCCATCTCGACAAGAGGAACTCAACGTGACAGACGGCGCGTCAATCGGACGCCCGGTCTGAGAGTTATTGGCTTTTTCGTTCCAGGGGCCCGGTTGGTTTTTAAGTCAAAACCAATCCGACCGCACTCCAACTACATCCAAACCTCAAGCGTAGTAAGCCAAAAGGTCCGTATCACTAAGAGGAATCCAAAAAAGTCAACGACATGTCAATCAGACGTCCAGATCTCAAGTTATAAGCGTTTCCGCTCCGAGGCCCAGGTTGGTTTCGTGCTCGAACCAACCCGGCCATACCCAAAGTTCTCATAAACTTTGAATATAATATACCGAAACGACCATCTTGATCTAAGGATCGCATCGACACTTATGGTGCGTCGATCGGAGGTCAGTATCCCATGATATCGGCAAAAGAACGAACATGTCTGGTTTTAGGGGGTTTGGGGCCGGACCGACCCGGCCCGAGACCCCCTGGGTCGGGCCGAACTGGGTCGACCCGAACCGGGTCTGGGTACGGCCCATTAGGGAGTGGCCTGACCCAGTGGGCGCAGCCCGACCCACCCGGCACGGCGCGGCCCAGCAGGCATGGCCCGGCCCGTTGCGGCCGGTCCAGCCTGGGCGGCCGGTTGGCCTGGAGCGGGCGCGGCCCCGTGTGGCTAGCTCGGCGCTGGCCGAGCCGAGCAGAAAGGGCGGGGGGGGGGGGGGGGGGCTTCCCCCTTTATTGAAACCACGACCCCACGTGGGGCCGCTTCTTTGCCAGTCGGGGGTTACGACCCCCGTCCTTCCTTCCGAAACGGCCGGCCTGGTCCGGCCAGCCGGTGCTGTCGCTGCGGGACCCCACGGTCCCGCCCCTCCGAGGTGCCGGCGGCCGGTGGTTCCGGCCACCCTGCCTTGCACCGCCGCAGCTTCGAGCCGCGTCCTTGTCCGACCGGCATGGCGCGACGGCGCCGCGCCCCTCCGCTGCGGCCCCGCTCCGGCCGCGACCTCTTCGTGGTTCTCTGGCGCGGCGCGATGGCGCCACGGATTTGTTCGGCCTCAACGGTGCGGCGTGACGGCACCACGCTTCTTCTTTGTTTCCGCATGGTGCTGTTGAACCGCACTACCTTTGTTCATGCAACAACAAACACATCCTCAAAGGGGGAGGAGGGTTGGCCGTGTTCGTGCGGTCCGGACCCCTCCCGTTAATCCGATATCAAGCGGCTAAGAAATTGACGTTTAAACGATCAAGAATATTCATGAACCAAAATCAAACCCCTACCTCGATAAAGTCATCAAACAAGGTTTGTCGCGGGAAAGGGACGTCGCGGAAGACGGCGTCGCGGAAGGAGGATCGTCGCCGTCGTGGTACACAGCGTCGCGGAGAAGAGGACCGTCAGCGTCACGGTACACGGTGTCGCATCGTTAATCTCTGAGGAATCAGCATTATTCATCGTCCTTCGTCAGAGACCAGCGTTCTTCATCGGTGACGGTGCATTCTTCGCGTTCTTCAAGGATGAAGATGAAGATTCCAAGGCTTGAGCAATTCCTCTCCAACCTTCTTGCACAACGAAATAACCCTTTAAGAAATAAGACATTGTCTCATTTAATTAACACACACAAATCAACATTCAATTCGAATTTCAAAATGAATTCAAGAATTGATTACATTGAATAACTTAATTCAATTCATTAATTAAGAGAGTTGACTTGGCATTTAAAAGGGTGTTGCGGGTGAGTTAAAAAATTAAATACACGTGGGAGGTTAAAAGGAAATAAAGGGGGTGGGGTTCATGTGGGCCCCACTTCACTAATATCCTACCTAGTGGAGTTTGGATATTAGTGGGTCCCACTCCAACCACCAAGCATAGGTTTAAACTACCTAGAATAGAAATAAAATTGTAGCACAATATTTTATTTCATTCTTTAGTTAACCCATTATTTAATAACCTCACCTGAATAACACAACTCTGAAAAAGGTATTTATAAGAAATTACTAGCACTGCGATTCCATCGGTGCCCTCAGATTTCGATTCTGAGCACTGGTTCAAAAGTTAGGAAAACCCGCTCGTTCTTTCACTGAACGTACCTGAGCTAAACTTCAGAAATTTATTCCTGGCACACTGGGCCTCAGAATCAGGTGCGGTCAGAAACTGCGTTCTTGTAAAATCCCAAAGAAAATTAAGTAAAAATTTCCCTTGAATTTTATGGGTCTTTACATTACTCCCATATCAGGGATTTACGTCCCCTTAAAGATACATCATAAACTAGGGGAACAAATGTGGGTACTGTGCATGCATCTGAGCCTCCCGCTCCCAAGTGCTCTCCTGGAGGTTCCCGTGCTGCCATATGATGCGCACTAAAGGAATCGACCGCCTACGTAGGCCCGCTCCTGTCGATCCTCGATCTCCACCGGGACCTCCGCAAAAGTTTCCCCATCATCAATGTCCAGCTCCCCATGGTCGATGATATGCGTCGGGTCGTGCACGTATCTCTTCAACTAGGATACGTGGAAGACGTCGTGCACCCGGTGCAACTGAGGTGGCAGAGCCAGGCGATAAGCCACCTCACCTATCCTACTGAGAACCTGAAATGGTCCGATGAAGCGCGAAGATAACTTGATGCCCCGGCCAAATCCCCATAATCCACTTCGAGGTGAGACCCGCAAGAAAACGTGGTCACCATCCTCGAACTCTAGTGGCCTCCGGCTCCTATCAGTATAAGACTTCTGTCGGCTCTGAGCTGTCCTCATCCACTCCTAGATGACCTGGACCTTCTCTGTCGTGGCCTAGACCATCTCTAGTCCCACAAGTGCTGACTTTCCAGGGTCTGTCCAGCACAGAGGTGATCTACATGGCCGGACATACAATGCCTCGTATGGTGCCATTCCGATGGTGGAGTGGTAGCTGTTGTTGTACGCAAACTACACCAAGGGTAGGTGGTCCTCCCAGTTTCGACCAAAGTCGAGGACACATGCACGGAGCATTTCCTCAAGAGTCTAAATGGTCCTCTCCATCTGACCATCGGTCTGAGGGTGAAAGGCGGTGCTCAGATGTAGCTGTGTCCTGAATGCCTCCTGCAACCCCTTCCAAAGCAGGGAAGTAAAGTGAGCATCTGGATCGGAGACGATAGATGATGACACACCATGAAGCCGTACAATCTCTTGAATGCAAAGACGTCCCAAACTCTCTACTAAGCCCTGCTCTATGATGGGTAAGAAGTGATACGACTTGGTGAGTCGGTCGACAATCACCCAAATGGAGTCATGACCTCTGGAAGTACGTGGAAGTACAGTCACGAAATCCATAGATATCCCGTCCCACTTCCACTCCGGGACCTCCAAGGGCTGCACCAAGCCTACTGGTACCTAGTTCTCTTCCTTCACCTACTGATAGGTGAGGCATTGAGAAACCAACTCAGCTACAACCTTCTTCATACCCGGCCACCAGTGTTGTCGTTTGAGATCCTGGTACATCTTCACCACTACTGGATGTACCGCTAAAGGGGAAGTGTGAAACTCCCTCAGCACCTCCTCCTGTAAAGCAGCTGGTACCATGGTACGTCCTCTGAAAAGGACGTCGTGCTATCCTCCTATAGAGAATCCATCAGGTGCCTGTCCTGAGGATATCTGTGTACGCCGCATCTCACAGTCAGCGTCCCCACGTTGTGCCTCTCTAATCCACTGCAGTAGTGGAGGAGTGACTGAAGAAAGGCTGCTCCACCTCTATCCACGAAGGATATCTGCAAAGCGGCTAGCCGCTCCGTCACCTCCCCGAGTAGCTAAATGCCCGTCCTCCGGCTGAGGGAATCGACTACTACGTTCCCTTTTCTAGGATTATAGACTATCTCAAAGTCATAGAACTAGAGGAACTCGAGCCATCACCGCTGTCTCAGATTCAGGTCTTTCTACGAGAAGATGTACCTGAGACTCTGGTGGTCAGAGTAGACTGTGAAGCGCTCGCCCATCAGGTACTCTTGCCATATCTTCAGAGCGAAGACCACTGATGATAACTCCAGGTCATGGGTAGTGTAGTTCTTCTCATACTGCCTCAACTGATGTGATCCATAGGTGATCACTGCCCGCTCCTGCATCAGGACACATTCGAGTCCAGTCCCTGATGCATCACAGTAGACTACGTACCCTACTCCCTCCTCCAGTAGCCTCAAGATAGGTGCGCTGGTCAATCTTTGTCTCAGCTCCTGGAAGCTCTGCTGACATCTATCTGACCACACGAAGGGTTTCCCCTTCTTCGTCAAAGGTGAAAGTGGTTCCACAAATCTGGAGAAGTCTGGCACAAACCTCCGGTAGTACCCAGCTAGCCCCAAGAAACTCCGCACCTCCGTCACACTCCTGGGTGGCTCCCAAGCTAGCACTGCCTCGATCTTCGCAGGATCCACTGCAACTCCTACCTCAGAGATGACGTGTCCCAAGAAGTGGACCTCACGTATCCATAACTGAAACTTCGAGAGCTTTCCATAAATTTGGTGCTCTCGGAGTGTGTCTAGTACAACCCACAAGTGGTAGGCATGCTCCTCCTCAGTGGTCGAGTATATCAAAATGTCGTCGATGAAGACCATGACAAATCAATCGAGGTATGGCTGAAATATCCTGTTCATGAGACTCATGAACACTGCTAGAGCATTGGTTATTCCGAATGACATAACCAAGAACTCATTGTGGCCATACCGACATCTGAAGGTCGTCTTCTGCACGTCTTCATCTCGAACTCTGAGCTGATGATAGCCTGATCTAAGGTCTATATCTGAGAACCACCGTGCTCCCTTGAGCTGATCGAAGAGGTCATCAATACTCAGTAGCGGATACTTGTTCCTCACAGTCACCTGGTTCAGGCGATGATAGTTGACAAACAGTCACAAGCTTTCGTCCGCCTTCTTGGCGAACAAAATCGGGGAAGCCCAGTGTGAAACACTGGGTCAGATGAATCTCTTGCCCTGCAAGTCCTCCAACTGTACCCGTAGCTCTCAAAGCTCAGCGGGGTCCATCCAATATGCTGGAGTGGATATCGGGGCTATCACGGGGTACAGGTCAATATAAAAGTCTACCTCTCTGCGAGGAGGTAGTCCTGGAACGTCGTCAGGGAAAACGTCTGCATACTGATCCACCACTACATGAAAACTAGGACTCTGTACGTCAACTGCTCATAGGATGAGGCTAGCCAAATGATGAGTTATGGGCTGTCCTCTCCTCTGCGTGAGTCCATCATGTGCTGCAAAGGCTCCCTTCTCGCCGGTGAAGGTGAACCTTCTCCCGTCGATGCGTACACACCGCACCTTGCGCCTAATACAGTCGATCTGAGCATGGACTGTAGATAACCAATCCATGCCCAAGATGACGTCGTAAGGCCTAGACGCTGCTAAAAGAAGATCCCAGTAAAATATCTCTCCTCCTAGAGTAAGCTCACACTGCCGACACCAATGCGTAATCGTCGAGTCTGCTCCTGTAGGAGTCTCTAGCCGCAAGGATCGAGCCAAAGGCTCCGTCGGAATCTCTGAGCTCTGAACAAGGGAAGCAGAAATAAAAGAATGACTCTCTCATGTGTCTATAAGAACTACAGAAAGGGTGGAGTAGACATAGATAGTACCTCGAATCATCTCTAGCGCATTGTGGTCAAAGGCCTCTGCTGCATGAAGCTGAGCCTGTCTCTGCCTTCCAGCTCCCTGTGGTCGAGGTGGATCTCTTGGTGGTGGTAGTGGTAAAGCCTCAAAGAATCACCCACCATCTTCTGCTTGGCCATCTCCCCTACCTCGTCCGCCTGCTCTCGACGGACCTCCACGGCCGAGCCTCTACCTCTGCCTGGGTGGCCCCTCAACTGTCTGCTGCTCCTCTGCACGGCGGGTCGGGTAGTCACGAGCCATGTGGCCCTGCCCGCCGCATGCGTAGAACTTCCTGCTCCTCGGAAGGCTGGCTCTGCGCCGTGTGCCCTACACCTATGAGCCGGTGTCCTGAGGTCGTCTACTTGATGGTCTGGTCCTCCTGGACCCCGGTGACATCCGTCGACTGCTAGCTTCAGACGACTCTGCTACGTGCCGCCCTGCGGTAGGTATCGCTGCTGGTGTAGGCTCAGCAAGAAAGCTCTCTATGAGAAGGGCTCTCTCCAGTACTCCTTCCTGTGTCAAAATGCTGAGGGAGATCATCGATGCCCTGATATCATGACTCAGTCCCTACTCGAAGGTCCGGGCTTGGAAGAATGAGCCCCGTACCATGTCCGTTGAATAGCGCGGGAGATCGGTAAATCTCACCGAGTATTGGGCGACCGTCATGCTGCCCTGCCACAGCTGTAGAAGCTCCTGGATGCGCATTGCACAGAGGGTGGCTGGGACAAACTCTGAGTGAAAGAGGCTCTCAAAGTCCATCCAGAGGAGAGATGCCTTGTCGTGCACCTAGAGCATCAAGCTCCATCATCTGCATGCTGCCACGTGCAGGAGGCTCACTGCAAGGATCACCATGAGGTCAGCTGGTGTCCCCACTAACTTGAAAACTCGATCAACCGCCTCCAGCCAATCCTCAAATACCTGAGGGTCTGTCTCCCCATGGAACCTGGGAGGTCTCTAACGCTGAAACTCATGCAGTGCATTAAGGCGACGTGTACTCTCAGCGGCTGGGGCTGGTGGCATCGGTTGCTCAGCGGGTAGAGGTACCGCCGGTGCCTCCGCTGTCAAAGGGCCCTGCACCGAGGCCTCGTTGCTCAGTGGGTTGTCGTCTCACACAAAGTTTGGAACCCTAGCTGGCTGCCGCCGTGGGGCCATCCTGAAAAGAAACAGGTGCGCGACGGTCAAAAAGTATACCAGGTGAGCTGACACAAAGTAATCACAAAGAAAACTTTTGAAACACACATGCAATCAATGTTTTCATGCATTGATTCGGAAATCAGAAGTCAGGGTCCTGGTATACGGATATGTCGGCCGCTGCACCAACACAGGACTCCCTGGACTGATAACCACACTCAATACCCTTAACACTACTACTTCACATAGAAGAAAGATCAGAGTCCTGAGTTCTGTGGTAGAACCGAACCTCCCTCTGATACCAATTTGTCACGACACGTCCTCAGGACCCATGCCGTGACTACCCCAAGCCCGCCTCCCAAAGGCCAGGGGCTGACGACTAGCACCAAGGCATAAATCCCAATAAAAAGGGGAAGGCATTTCCTTTATAAAGTAAACAAACACCACAGAGTAAGCAAGAAGAAGTAAACACTAAGTAAATCTGGGTACAATAGTAAGTGCGGAAAATAAATGGGCCAGAATACAAACCCAAACTGAATGTAAGGTACAACTGGAAGAAGTGCAGCAACTGAAAGTAAAGCAGCAACGTCGAGCCGTCCATTGGAAGTACCGCCTGAAGGGTGGGTATAGATAGCCTCCTCAGCTCCTCAGGTCCAGCCGTCCACTTCGTGTACGTCCTGCCCAGTGGTCCACCTCCAGGTACTGACTTTCTCCACAAGCCTCAACCACGATCAGCGCTGTCTGTCGTCTCCCTCCAACACAACGTAGTGCAGGCATAGCTCGTGCAAGGGTGAGTATACACTACTCAGTAGGGACCTCGAGACCCCCGAAGGTCTCCCCGAATCCACAAAGGATAATCCACAAAGGAAATATACAATCACAAAGTAACATCCAACACTACTTAGGTATATTCCCATACATATACCTAAGTTATCAATTCCAGTTCGGCTCCAACATCCGAGCCCAAGTTCGATCACGTCCATACAGGATAGTACAACCCAATCCACACAGGATAGCACAACCCAATCCACATAAAAAAGAAAGTCAATCATATCGAAGATAACGATTGGAAGTCAAGACTCAGCTCACACAGGTATACTTCTTCGTAAGGTGATAGAGATGATCAGATATAGCCACTGATTCATTTAAGCTGGGACCCACGTAGGATACTAAACCATCTAAGCTGTTGGACCCACATAGAATACAGACCAACTACTCTGCCAGACCCACGTAGGATAGCAAGAACAGAGTCAAACACTGCCAGACTCACGTAGGATACAAGAACAATAGTCATCACCATCGGACCCACGAAGGATTTTAGTACAGTCTTCATCGCTGCCGAACCCACGGAGGATTTCAGTGTAGTCTTCATCGCCATCGAACCCACGAAGGATTTCAGTACGGTCTTCATCGCTGCCGAAACCACAGAGGATTTCAGTGCAGTCTCCATCGCTGCCGAACCCACAGAGGATTTCAGTGCAGTCGTCATCACTGCCGAACCCACGGAGGATTTCAGTGCAGTCGTCATCACTGCCGAACCCACGGAGGATTTTAGTGCAGTCTTCATCATCGTCGCAGTCGCAGCCAGCTCTAGGGTTCCCGCACACAACATTCTCGATTCCGGGAGGGTCCGCTCCACGAGCCATGGGGGTCAATACATCAACTAACACGTAGTCCGGAGTTGATGTATCCCAAGGTTCCATCTCGACAAGAGGAACTCAACGTGACAGACGGCGCATCAATCAGATGCCCGGTCTGAGAGTTATTGGCCTTTTCGTTCCAGGGGCCCGGTTGGGTTTTAAGTCAAAACCAATCTGACAGCACTTGAAATGCATCCAAACCTTGAGCGGAGTAAGCCAAAAGGTCCGTCTCACTAAGATAAATCCAACAAAGTCGACGACACGTCAATCAGACGTCCGGAGCTCAAGTTATAAGCGTTTCCGCTCCGGGGGCCCGGTTGGTTTCGTCCTCGAACCAACCTAGCCGTACCCAAAGTTCTCTGAAACCTTGAGTGTAATATACTGAAATGACTGTCTTGATCCAATGATCGCATCGCCACTAACGGTGCGTCGATCGGAGGTCCGTAGCCCAAAATATGGGCAAAAGAACAAACCTGTCCGATTTTAGGGGGTTTTGGGCCCGGACAGACCCGGTCCGAGACCCCTTGGGTCGGCCCGAACCGGTTCGACCCGAAAGGGGTCCGGGTCCGGCCCATTAGGGCGCGACCCGGCCCGGTGGGCGTGGCTCGGCCCCCCGGCGCGGCCCGGCCCGGGGCGGCCGGTTGGGCTGGCGCGGGCGCGAACCAGTGTTGCTAGTTCGGCGCCGGCCGAGCCGAGTGGAAGGGGGGGGGGGGGCTGCCCCCCTTGATTGAAACCTCGACCCCACGTGGGGCCGCTCCTTTGCCAGCCGGGGGTTACGAACCCCGTTCTTCCTTTGCCAGCCGGGGGTTACGACCCCCAGTCCGGTGTGGCCGGTCCGGCCCGGTTCGACCCGAACAGGGTCCGGGTTCGGCCCATTAGGGCACGACCCGGCCAGATGGGCGCGGCCCCACCCTCCCGGTGCGTCCCGACCCGGCCCCGCTGGCGCGGCCCAGCCTGGTGCGGTCGGACCGCCGGTCCGGCCTGGTGCGGCCGCTCCGGCCCAGTGCGGCCGGTTGGCCTGGCGCGGGTGCGGCCCGGTGTGGCCATCTCAGCGCTGGCCGAGCTGAGTGGAAAGGGGGGGGGGGGCTTCCCCCCTTGATTGAAACCTCGGCCCCACGTGGGGCCGCTCCTTTGCCAGATGGGGGTTACGACCCCAGGTCTTCCTTCCGAAACGGTCGGCATGGTCCGCCCGGCCGGTACTGTCGCCGCGGGACACCGTGGTCCCGCCCCTCCGAGGTGCCGGCGGCCGGCGGTTCCGGCGGCTGGCGGTTCTGGCCACCCCGCCTTGCACCACCGCGACTTCGAGCCGCGGCCTTTTCCGACCGGCGCGATGCGACGGCACCGTGCCCCTTCGCCGCGGCCCCGCTCCAGCCGCGGCCTCTTCTTGGTTCTCCGGTGTGGCGCAAAGGTGTCGCGGCTTTGTTCGGCCTCAATGGCACGGCGCGACGGTGCCGTGCTTCTTCTTTGTTTCTGCCCGGTGTCATTGCACCGCGCTACCTTTGTTCGTACCGCGACAAACACATCATCACAGGGAGAGGAGGGTTGGCCGTGTTCGTGCGGTCCGGCCCCCTCCCCTTAATCCGATATCAAGCGGCTAAGAAATAAACTTTTAAACGATCAATAATATTCCTGAACCAAAATGAAACCCCTACCTCGATGAAGTCGTCGAACGAGGTTTGTCGCAGGAAAGGGACGTTGTGGAAGAGGGCGTCGCAGAAGGAGGATCGTCGGCGTCGCGGTACACGGCGTCGCAGTACATGACGTCGCAGAGAAGAGGACCATTGGTGTCACGGTAAATGGCGTCGCGTCGTCGATCTCTGTGGAATCAACGTTATTCATCATCCTTCATCGGAGGCCGAAGTTCTTCATCAGTGACGGTGCGTTCTTCGCGTTCTTCAAGGAGGAAGATGAAGATTCCAAGGCTTGAGCAATTCCTCTCCAACCTTCTCGCACAACAAAATAACCCTTAAATAAATAAGACTTTGTCTTATTTAATTAACACACACAAGACAACATTCAATTCAAAATTCAAAATGAATTCAAGAATTGATTACATTGAATAACTTAATTCAATTCATTAATTAAGAGAGTTGACTTGGCATTTAAAAGGGGGTTGCGGGTGAGTTACAAAATTAAATGCACGTGGGAGGTTAAAAGGAAATAAAGGGGATGGGGCTCATGTGGGCCCCACTTCACTAGTATCCTACCTAGCGGAGTTAGGATATTAGTGGGTCCCACTCCAACCACCAAGCATATGTTTAAACTACCTAGAATAGAAATAAAATTGTAGCACAATATTTTATTTCATTCTTTAGTTAACCCATTATTTAATAACCTCACCCGAACAACGCAACTCCGGAAAAGGTGTTTCTAAGAAATTATCGACGCTGCGATTCCATTGGTTCCCTCGTATTTTGATTCCGAGCACGGGTTCAAAAGTTAGGAAAACCTGCTCGTTCGTTCACTGAACGTACCTGAGCTAAACTTCGGAAATTGATTCCGGGCACACCGGGCCTCAGAATCAGGTGCTAGCAGAAACTACGTTCTTGTAAAATCCCAAAGAAAATTAAGAAAAAATTTCCCTTGAATTTTACAGGTCTTTACGTTTAACGTTTCCATTAATGAATTTTCAAAAGGTTCAAATCACATAGATATTTCGTATACTATTTTAAAATCTAATAAAAAACTCCCCTATAAATAATTTTTTTGTTAAAACCTTACTTTATAACAAAAATATGTTTAAAACATAGTGTTCACTCCTTTAAATCTAAAACCAAGTCAAAATATTCCAATTACATTTAAGATACTTTCAAAATCTCTATAAAATTTGGAAAAAATCATAAAACATGAAAACCTTCCATTTCAAACAAGAAAACATGGAATTTAAAGGGAAATCCATTTAATCCATGATCAGTCATAATGAAATGGTTTTAGAATATCACATGTATATCATATATATTCATGCCTTTATAAAATAGGAATTTAGAAAAATATGAAATTTTTTAAATATAAAATGAAACAATTTCAAAGAAACACATAGTTGGAAGTAGTGTAATACAAGAAGAAACATGTCTCTTTCATTTGATACCACATAAATTGGGATAGAGATGATATATACAAATAATAAACACTAGAAACCCCACCATTATATCATCATTCAACCCCAAAATTAGGCACAAGATATCGGGAGTTTGTAGGGAAGTCTAAACTAAAGAGGAAAGATAGAGGGAAGTGGAGAAGAGATAAAGATAAGAAGACATACCTCAAATATACATAGAAATTTCTAATGAGAGTTGAAGAATAAATGGAAGAGGAGATTATATCTCATCTTTGGGTTCAAAAGTGTTAGACTAAATAAATGGGGGAGAAGAGGGGTGAAATCCCACTTAATCCAAGAGGTGATTTTAGTAAATTAAGTTAAATTGAAACACCTTGATAGGTTTTTAGGTTTTTCAAACCATGAACCAACCATTAACAACCCAATACCAAGACACATATCACTCTCATGGTTTGGATGTACATTTTGTGAATAATGCACCAGTCAAGCGTGACCCACTTCCTATAGACAAAACACCATCATGAATTGGATGCATGACTTTCCAAACCGTGCTCCAACCTATGACTAGTTCAATGAGGGCCCAAAATCTTTAGGGACCTCCACAAGTTTTTTCAAACCATGCTGAATCATTTATAAAAATGGCATATCACCATGATAATCCATTCTACATAAGAACCTCATGGTTACTACTAACAGTGCATGATAACTATTCTTCCTACAAAGAGCATACCAGAAAATTTATAATTCAGCCTACAAACTACTAGAACTCAAACCCACTCAAGATAAGATAAGAAAATTGAAAACCAACAACATAGTGACATAAGTGGTTTCCCTATTACATGTATCCAAATATATATATTTAATAAAAAACTTGTGACAAAGACATAAGAGTGCATAAAATTTCAAATATTTAGTGAAACATGAAAAAATAGCATATATTGAAATTTAAAAGAGTCTTGGTAATGTTTAATAACATAATAAATAACTTATAAATATTGAATAACAATTTGAATGGAAAAAAATTGTGATAAATCTCAATATACCCATGATTATTTGGAAAACTATTTATTTTCATGGTTAAAAGTGTAAATAAAATCATTATGCTCATGCCTGTGTGAAAAGATCATTATTTCCATGTATGGATGTATCAAGAGATATAAAGATAAAAAAATGAAATAGAATGTTATATAAGACCCCTCTTATCATCATCATAATATATTTGTTCCACTTGAAATCAATAACCATAACATCTGAAAGAACCCATGGAAAAATAATCTATTTCTTAACATTTTGAAAAACATCACCCAACATAAACTTAAGAGATCATAGAATATTAAAAATAACATTTTACAAAATGAATCATATCATGAAAAAATATATTGGGTGATCAAAACATAACATACTGAGTGATGAATCAGGGATAAAATAAAAGTGAAAATTCAAAAGTTTGCACAAACCATTTTAAACAATGTTATAAAGGGTGATGTGAAAATTAATTTCAAAAACATTTTTGAGAAGGAAAATAGATGGTCTCAAATGAATTTTCTTGGAAAGCAGGCAGTTGCAATTTCCCCTATAAAATTCAACAAAGCACATTCTCTTCCATCTTTGACATTGGTTTCACAATTCCCTCACTGACGTCCCTTATTCAACCATTTTCAAAAACAGATCAATGAATCTTGGGATTGTCTGGATCATGTGTTGGGGGGCCTTCCCAACACTCATCAGATCCTTCTAAAGCTAGAATGTAAAGATGATGTCACACACACTTGGTCCAAGAAAAGAAAATTGGGTAGTTATTTTAGATTTCATTTACTAAATCGTTATATTTATTTTCATTTCAATTATGATCCCTCTAATGCAGCATTCTAGATCTGTCTTACAAGCATTTCACACCCATTCTAAAAACCTATGATTCTTCACCTTCTTGGTAATGTGATTGGTAGATTTATTTGATTGGATCATTTCATAGCCATGATGAAATACACTATTTATTCCTGATTATGAAATTATATGGATATTTTGAACCGTCCTCCAATAGGTATAGGTATCATAGTTAAGGGTGAGATGAGATATCAGAAACTGTTGAAATAAGAATATTGGAATGCTTATTGGTTAAATTTATCCATTATTGGAAACATCCATCATTATTGTCATCGAGGTACCCCTAAACCAAACAATTTGGTTTCACAAGAGACAACAGGGATGGAGAATTCTACTAATTGAATTGAAACAGTCAGGATTTAGTGGTTTTTTGGGGTCCAGGTTACCTATATTATTATTGGTGGTGTGGATGGAAATATTTATGATGTAGAGGCTAGAAACCTTGTCCTATTGTCCCCTCTGAGGAAGGTTGAATCAATAGGAGCTACAAATTCATCACTAAATACCTATGTTGCTGTTGTTTCTAATTCACCATAGAGCGACTCAGATAGAAGATTGGTTATGTCACCTAGTTATAAAGTGGGAGAAGGGTTGAAGTGAGGGTCACTAAGACCATAGTATGAGGCCTATTTCTCCCTCAAGACCTTATAAGATAACTTCAAACTTTCTCAATGTATCCTTAAATGACTTAATTCCCATCATGGATGGTGAATCTTGATGATGATCTCTCCTCCTAGCCTAAATATTAATATTTTTTTTGAAGTTCTAGAGAATATTGGGATAGATGAGGACGTATAAGGATGATAGAGGGTCAAACACAAAAAGAAAAAGGAAAGTAGTGATCAAAGATATGTGAATGACTAGGATCAGATGAGTCCCCAAAATAGGTTTGTGTACCTCCTTATACGGATGACAGGAATGACTGTAATTCTTCTGGGAATTCATTTGATTTTGGAAAGGAATTTTCTTATGAGGAACTCAAATGCCCATGGGGGAAAATGAATGAATATATGGAAGAAGGGTAAATGGTGTAAATAGTATTATTTTTTCCTAATCCCATATAGACAAGATCTTTAGGTAAAACGAGGGAACTAAAGAGGAGTGTTCAGAAGGACTCTCATCCCAGAACATCTCCAATCTCAAATGGAAGGACATACATTAAATAGGGGTTCATGAAAGATTTTGAGGATACTGATCAACTTCGGGATGTTGTCTTCAGGATTGAGAAAGTAGATAAAACCTATACTATGACATCAAATGAGTTAAGGATGGAAGGAAATTTGGAATTTTCAAATGTAAGATATACTAATGAATTTTATTCAGATTCTATTTCGAATATGTTAATATAATCCAAGAAAGATGAGATGGTTGAGATAGGGAGGATCAATTACTTAGAAGATGATGTTTCCATTTTTTTGAATGAATTATATCTGTTGATACTAGTGAGAGTCAAAATATTTGGGTTGAAAATCTGAATAACACTTTAGTTCATGGGTTTAATGATAGTAATATTAGCCTCAAAGAGTTCAGCATGAACTGGGACAAGATGGATTCTTGAATCATGTAGATTTTTAAAGATGATCTAGAGATGTTCATCTCAATCAAATGTAAGTTGAAAATGGGGCATGCCTGTAAAAGGTTATAATCATTATAGAATCGTTTTCTTATATCATATGGTGTTTACCATTTTTTGGGCTTATGGTTGTTAGTTTGAGTTCACACTCATCCCTTGAAAGTGGTTTTAATAATGAAAAATGGAATTTAAAGAGGAGAATGAAAAGAGAAGGATTTATAAAAACTTACTATGAAGAGCTTCAAATAAATTACCATTTAAAATAAATAAATCTAATAAATATGAAGTGGAAAATAATGAAAATAAAAACCATTATTGAGATTTTAAATATGTTTTAAGAAAAGATCCACATTAATGAAATATTGAAAAGAATTTAATTAATAAAATATATAATGATAAATATAAAAAATATAAAATAAAAAGCATACTTGTATTTCCTTATAGAAAATTCCTTGGATAGGAAAAACATTGATATGGAAAGTAAGATTCATTGGTAAGAACGAGATTTATTCTTTCCAATGTTATACTTTTATTTTTGAAAACATACTATCAATGAAGTGATTATTGATGATGAAAATTAATTCCACAAATTTTAAATAGAAAATAATAGAATATATAGATTGGGAAAACTTGAAAATTATATTCATGTAATAAAGGATATGACCCAAATGGATTAGAAATTGAGTCATTGGAACCCTTAACTTGAATTAATTCTTAGTTGACCTATAATGACAAAAAAATTTATCAACAAAATTTTTCCCTTATTTTAATTATTTAATATAGTATAAATCACATAAAATCACATAGATACGATAATAAAAACTTTATAAATGAAGAATAAATGAAATAAGAAGCTTTTTTAGAAATTAAGGAACCCATACCGATGGAATAGTAAATTGACCTTTGGAATAGTAACACGGACCTTAGGAATAGTAATTTATCCAATAGAATAAAAACTCTAACATTGAAAGTATAAATAAATTTTTAAAATATAATAAATGATAATATAACATATTTATATCATTAAATAAGTAAATACATATCTCGAAAATGATAAATTAAGTATCGGTATTTCAATAAGTCATAAATATTTATTAACAGTTCTATAATTTATCTAATTTTTTAAAATAAATTTCACTTTCATAAAATTTAATCATAAATAAATATTTTGTTATCTTATGATTATAATATAATTTTTTGAGACCTTAATTTATTTTTGAAAGTGTGATAAAATTATTTATAATTTTAAAATTGGTATTTTTCGAATAAATATTGATTTTAATTAAAAATTAAATTTATAATATTTAGAAAATTAGTTTTATAAAATATAGTAATTTGTTTTATTCTACATGTTGGAAGATGTTTAGGCTGTATTTTTAGAGTTTTTATAAAATAATTGAATATTTAGTGAAGACTTAATTTTGATCATTTACGATATAAGGTAAATACATGAATTATTGACTCGAAGATGATGTATAGTTGATGTAAGATCATAATAGAACTATCATTAATTAATTTAATATATCTAGTGATAATTATGAGAATATTAATTGTCTTGATCCAAAATAATAAACTAATGAATAAAATAATTGGAAAACACCTCTCTTATCCCCTATAAATACCATCCCTCACCACCAATACTCCTCACACTGTCCATGATATGAGACTTGTCCAAATTAGGCAAAAAAATCTTCCCAAGTCCCTCCCCAACTTCCATGAGGCCTTGGTCTCATCAAAATACCAAAAAACATTTCATAAAGAGGTTCTCAAGGAGGATAAATTCAAGAGGTAAAATCCTCTTTCTTTTTCTTTTAATTTTTTTCATTTATTTTTCATTTATTATTATCTCCTCACATCCCCTTATCCAAATATGTATGTTAAATCCATTATATTTTATATACTATAATAATATCATGTTAACTGAGGATACATAATCAAAATCCTTCCCCCCCTCTCTCTGTCATTTATTCTAAAAATGAAATCATCACCTGTGATTTTTCAATTTACCAACACTGGGGATGATGCATTTTCAGTTTAAATTACCGCCTTCATGAATATTCATAAAAACACTATAATGGATGGTAAATACTTTAAAAAATATTTAATAAACTTTTTTATGTTCTATAACTAATTTATATACACAATAATAAATAATTGAACAAAACTAGTTTATGATTTTTGAAATCCACCAAAAAATATAGATGATAATCACTAACATTTTATTAAATGATTAATCCTCATAAAATTTAATAAAATGATATATATAATTATTTAAACATATTTATGTTCATTAATAACATATAAGACCCCTTCAGATGAATTATATGATTTCTATATAAACTTTCATACTCATATTCAAGTGTACCAATCATGAAAACAAAGAAAATGAACGCTCCCAAACGATGGAATTTAACTCTATAACCCATATAAAAAGCTATAAATGTACATTATAAAACTATAAATAATAAAATAAATTTATAATTGGTTCTAGGTTTTTTAATTAATGAACATAATTTTATTATCCATGATATTAAGGTGAAGAAAGTACACAGACATAAGGTATGGGGAATCTCGCACCCTACTCTCTTTCATTTAGTTTTCCCTCTTTCACTTAATTTTTAGTATGAATGTTCCATTTAGGTTCCTTTAATATAAATTCTTTACCCTTCCATTTTTATAGATATACATGTTTCCAACTTTATTTTATGAAAAATGTAATGATTTTTGAAAAAGAACTCTTCATTCCAAAAATAAATCTTTTTGTTCTTGTGAGATTGTTTCTTATTCACTAAAGTTTGATGATTATTATACCAATTATGTTATTCCATATTTCTTTTGGTAACCCCCAAATTTATTCATGAATTTATGATTTATAAAATGGAACCCATTACATTCCATGATTTATTTTATGTCAAATATTGATATATGTTATATGTGGCATGCATGATTATGTAAATGTTATGATGTGATAGGTGCAACCAAAATTATATTGATCATTGTAATGTTATGATGTGATTGGTGCTCCAATAATTATATAGTTCTCCAATTCATGGGTTAATATGATTAATATCATGAGATAAAGTGAAATATGTGTGGACATGATGCTATATTTGTTCACAACAATGTGTGGTTGTTGACCATTAAGACATGATGTTTCATTTTTATAAATACCCATATTCCATGAATCTACCTAAATATTCCTCTCATTATTAAGATGATTATCACATGATTCTTTATGATGATGATAATTGTTACCCCTTGTTATTTTGATCCATTTTTTATCTATCCTATTAATAGGATTTTAAGTCATCCCTTTCTTTGATGTATATCCTCAAGTGATTACTTGTAATAAGGAGAACATATGGACCAATAAGAATATAGAAAAGAAGGGATTAAATAAATTTATTTGTTTTATCTTGTAAGTGTTATGTATAGTCATAATTTTCTAAAGACACTAAACCTTTGGATCCTATTAGTGTAATTATTTTATGTTGTTTTTATTTTAAATGATGTAATAATCATGTAAGAAAAAGAACAGTGGATATATTTGGTATTAGAGGAAGGTGTGGTTAATTTTAAAATTACAATTAGAGAACCTTAGTGAAAAGCCTTAGTATGAGACCAATTATATGTAAGAATAAAATAAGCATTTCTAGACATAAGGATCCCACAAGTTATGCCTTTTGAATTAATTTCATAAATAGATAAATTATTAATGACTTGTTGAATTATGTTTTGTTCAAACCTTTTCCGTTTTAGAAATTAGTGGAAACTAGATGAAACCGGGATAACAACACGTGCGAGGGACAATGTAGTGATTTCTGAAACGAAATCCCCAATGCCTAGGGAGGTGGAGTTGAAAATTTCATTGGGATCCTTACCCCGCTGTCTCAGGTTATGAACAATAACCTAAATAATGTGGAACATCCACCTTCATCTAAGAGAGTTAAAGTAGCTATCAAGTCATTTATATGGTATTGGACACCAACATTTAGTGGATCTTCTGATCCACTAGTTGTGGAACAATGTGTCAATACAATGGATAAGATCTACTTCCCCCTTCAAGGATGGAGAAGGTGGCTCTGGAAATTTATCATCTAGATGGGGAGGCCGACCAATGGTAGGATTTGATTATGATCACCAAGCGAAAGGCCAATATTCAATAGATGAAGTGGGAATACTTTAATAAAAAGTTTCTTAACATGTAATTTCCTTGAAATATTCATGAAATGATGGAGAGGGAATCTTAAGAAAATAGAAGCTGAATTTTTTATGGCCTAAGAAGAAAATTTCACAAGGCTTGCAAGGTAAACTTCAGGTTTTATTATCAACAATGATAAACAAATTGATATAATATTTGTGGGTTAAAACCAAGCTATTTAAAGGATCTAGAATTTTTAGACTTTTGGATTAATGAAGATGTTGTTTAATGTTCTCTAAAAGTGGAGATAGTGTTTGGAGAATGGTCCCATAGATATGGTGATATGAAATGAATGATATAGTTTCAAGATGGAGGATATCATGAATAATGTGGGATGAAATCTCAACCACTAACATGTAAAAAATATGGGAAGAAGCATCCGGAGAACTACCTCAAAGGGATAGGAAAATGCTATAAGTGTGGGTGAGAAGACCACTAAGCTCATGAATGTCGAAGAGCCATAACAGATCTGACCTATATAATGGAGGAATGGAGAGAACCACCCATGGTACAATACTATAACTGTATGGTGTAAGGGAACTATTAAATCTAGTGTGCTAAACCCCGAGTATTTAAGGGTAATCAACACCATCAACCACCAAATCCAATGGAGAAATGAAAGGCTTATTCCATCACTACTACTAAAGTGGAGCTATAAAATGAAGTTTTACGGGGTACACTTTCTATTAAATAAGTAATAGTAAACAGATTATTTGATTTTGGTTCTATTCATTCCTTTATATCTTGTATGTTTACTAGAACTATTGAATAAAATCCTGAAATCCTTGATGTAGAGATATCTGTAAAAACACATTGTGGTGTGATCATTGAAACCCAAGTGTTGGAATATTCTCATATTGGAATATGTGGGAAGATTACTCCAATGAATCTCATGACACTTCCCTTGGTGTAATTAGACTCTACACTCAGTTTGGATTGGTTCTCATTATATAGAGAAAACATCAACTGTTGGTAAAATAAAATATCTTTTCATATTTTGGACCATCCCATACTCCTCTATAAATGCAAGGAAGATCATGAATCTGCTTTGGAAAATCCTTCAATGGTGGTGGTGTTAATTCCCTATGAAGAGGCATATCGTACCCAAATAGTTGATTCAATGGAAGGTATAAACCTAGCATAAATACCCATTTTGATGGAATACATTGATGTATTTTTGGATGAGTTACCAAGAATTCCCCCAGATCACGAGGTAATGTTCTCAAGAGTACTCATACCCAAAGCTACTCCTATATGAAAATTCCTCTACATAATGGCCCTGATTAAATTAAAGGTGTTAAAGAAGGGGCTTAAAGAGAATTTTAACAATGGTTCCATGAACCCTAGTGCAACACCTTGGGGTGAACTAGTTCTCTCTATCAAGAATAAGTATGGATAAATGTGGTTGTATATTGATTATCGATAACTCTAAAATATCACCACAAAGAAAAAGAATCATCTTCCAATGATTGATGAATAGTTTGATCAACTACAAGGAGCTTATTACTTTTGAATTGTAGATCTTTATTTTGTATATCATCATCTAAAGGTAAATAATAAATATATTTTTAAGACTAAATTACATACAAGGTATTGGAACTATGAGTTTCTTCTAATTCCCTTCAGAATTTTTAATTTCACTTAGATATTCATGGATTTGACGAATAAAGACTTCAAAAAGTACCTTAAAAAATAATTGGTAGTGTTTTTTGAGGATATTCTCATTTACTCCAAGAGAAAGGAAGAACATATGGAAGATATAAGGATTGTGATGATGACATTAAGGAAGGATAAAGTTTACCCAAAGATTAGGAAGTGTGAATTTTGGATGTAAAAATTCACATTCTTGGGACAAGTGATCATAAGTGAGGAAATTTTTGTGGACCCTTCAAAGACCAAGGGGATTGTGGAATGAACTTGACCCTATAGTGTCACAAAAATCCCAACATTTCATGGATTAATAGGGTACTACCATGGTTTTTTAAGGAATTTCTCATGATTTTCTACCTATCTTTCTACGTTAATAAGGAAAGGGGTAAATTATGTCTAGATGGAAGAATGTGGGTAAAGATTAAAAGAGTTACATAAGATGTTAATCACTTAACCTATACTCACATTACCAAAAACTGGAGAATGTTTTGTGATATAAAACTTTGCTTCAATGAAATACTTGGATTTTGAACTCATGTAATGTGATAGGATATGCCTCATGGTAGTTGATGATCCATGAGCAGAACTATCCGCCACATGATATAGAGCAAATAGTTGTGATTTTTTTCATTTGAAATCTAGCGACACTAATTCTATAGTGAGAAGTGTGACATATATACCAATAAAAATATAATAAAGTATATATAAAAATAAAAGGATATCAACATGAATCCAATGATATGGTTAGAGTTAATCAAGGACTATGATTTCTCTACACACTATCATGCTGGGAAGGTAAACAAGGTAGATTATTATCATAGAAGAAAATAACATGTTAATCTATCCATATTAATTATTGAGAACGAATCTATCATTATGGATATTAAAAGGGTGGATTTTGAAATCATAATGGCATGGAATTCATCCTGGATTTACCTTAATATTTCCCAACCATATATCATATAGAATATTAAGGAGGTACAAAGGGATTATCTAGAGTTATAGAATATGGTGAATGAACTAAATAATGGGATGTTGCAAGAGATCCATATTGATAATGATTATTTGATTTGGGTTGGAATGAGGATTTTTGTTCCTTAATCACCCTGGATATAGAAGGATCTATTTGAAAAATTCACATTTATCAAATTTAAATATACATCTTGGGAGCACTAATATGTAGTGTGATCTTTAAGAACACATCAGATGGTGTAATGTAAAGAATGATATTTTAGAGCATATCACAAGTTGAGTGATATGTTAGCAAGTTAATGTAGAGAAAAAGAAGTCCAAAGTGATTATGAAACCATTGCATATAAATATTTGGAAATGAGAGAATGTCACTATGGACATTGTCACTAGTCTCTTGAAGAAATCCAAATGAAAAAATGTTATATGGTTTATGGGGGACCAACTCACCATGACTACCCAATTTATTACTATTCGGGATGACCAATTGTTTGGAAGGAATTATATGATATATGTGGATGACGTGGTGAGACTACATGGGGTCCCAATTTTTATTGACTATAATCTTGATCAATAGTTCACATAAAAATTTTAGATGAGTATACATCATGCTTTGAGTAGTAAATTGAATTTCTGCATGATCTATCACCCCCAAAATGATCAAAAATTTGAAAAGACTATTTAGACACTCGAGGAAATGCTAAGAGCATGATCAATGGAATTTAAAGGTGGATGGGATCATAATATCATATTGGTTGAGTTCTCATACAACACCAACTTTCACTTGAGTATTTAGGTGGCTTAATAAGAAGAACTATATGGAATGCGATGTAGAACTCCAACCTGTTGGGATAATTTTAATGAACAAAAGCTACTTGGACCTGATCTTTTGAAAGAGATGAAAAAGAAGGTTTAATAAATCCTAAAACATATCAATGAAACTTAGAGTCTGAAAAAGAGTTATGCGGACAACCGTCGAACAAACTTGGAGTTTGAAATTAGAGATAAATAATTTCTTTGAATGTCACCATGGAAGAGAGTCGTTCAGTTTAAAAAGAAAGGGAATATTATCCCAAGGTACATTGGCACCTTTGAGATCCTTGATCACATATAATCAGTGGCCTATTGGTTTTATCTTCCCATAAATATGGATAAAATACATGTTGGGTTCCATTTATCTATTTTGAGAAAGTACATACCTAGCCCTCATAGGTACTGATAAGAGAGGTGGAACAAAAGGAAGATGATCTCTTATGAGAATCCACCAGTAAAGATTCTAGTTAGGAGAGATGAGGTTCTACGCAAAAAGGGAAACCACCTTGTCAAATTGATGTGAATGAAATAGATGTATGAGGAATCGACATGCAAACCAGGGGATGCGATGAAGGAGAAGTACCCTCAACATTTTTTTTTAAAAAAAGTTAGGGAGAAATTTTAAAAGGGAGGGAAGGATTTAAGGACACATACTTTTATCAATGGAATTTATCCCTTATTATAATTATTTCATATATTATAAATAACTTAAAATAATATAGATACTATGATACAAACATTATAAATAAATAAATAATTAATTATGAATCTTTTTCATAAATTAAGGAACCTATACCGATGGAATAGTAACTTGACCTTCAAAATAGTAACACGGCCCTAAGGAATTGTAATTCATCCAGTAGAATGGTAAATTATCCTTTTAATGCATAAATAAAATTTGGGTATCTTATGAAGGAAAATATAATATATTTATATCATCAAATAAGTAATTAAATATTTTCAAATGTAAAATAAAGTATTAGTATTTTTACAAGTCATAAATATTTATTTAAAATTTTATGATAAATATAAATTTTTAATAGAAAATATATTTTCAAAAAAATAAACTCGTAAATTTATATTTATTTTTCTTATGATTATAATATAAGTTTATGAGTACCTAGTTAAATTTTGAGTGTGTTATAAAAACAGTTAAAATTTTAAAATTGGCATTTTTAGAATAAATGAATACTTAAATTAAAAATAAAATTTATCATATTTATAAAATTATTTTCATAAAATTTAATTAATTTTATAATTCTACATATCAAAAAATGGTTTCTCTGAATTTTTGGGATCTTTATAAAATACTTTTTTTTAGTGAATAGTGTGATTTAATAATTTACGATATAAGCTAAATACATGAATTATTGAGCCATAGATGATGTATAGATGTTATAATCCAATAATCTCAAACTATACTCATTTATTTTAATATTTTTATATATAATGGTCAAACTATTCATTATCTTTAGCTAAAATAATAATCTAATGAATACAATAATAGGAAACACCCCTCTCCTACCCTATAAATACGATCCACCACCACATATTCTCCTCACACCTTCCATGATTTAATCCCTCTCAAAATTCTCCCCAAACCTCTTACAATTACACAACCACGTCCCAGATACATTATTTTCATAAAAGAACCAAAATATTTTCCCTATGGAGGTTCTTAAGGAGTAAAATTGATGAGATGAAATCCTCTTTCTTTTCATTTTCATTAATTTTAATTTATTTTTGTTTTATTATTATACAGTATCCTACCCTTATCAAAATGTGAATGATAAATCTAGAGTATTTTATATATTTTAATTATATCATGTTAATTTATGATCCATCACCAAATTCCTTTCTCTTTCTCCCTCTCTTTTATTCTAAAATAGAAATCATCTCCTGGGATGTGTCAATTTACCAATATCATGGATGATATGTCTTCATTTTCCTTTAATTCCTTGAAATATCTTCATAAAACCACTGTAATGATGGTTTTAAAATTTAAAAATTATTTAATAAACCTTTTAATTTTCTATTCATAACTTATATATGCAACAACAAATAATGGGACAAAACTAGTTTGGGATGTTCGAAAAACCACCAAAAAATATGATTGATTATCATTAACCTTTTATCTAATGATTCATCCGCATAACATTTAGAAAATTTATATATATAATGATTTAAAAATGTGTATGTTCATTAGTAAGATATAATTTCAATTATGGAGAATTATACCCAATCTACATTAGCTTCCATTGACATATTCAAGTGAACCGATCATGAAACCCACAAAAATAAAAAACTCTTGAACGATGGAATTGAACTCTATTACTCATATAAAAGGTTTTAAGTGAAATAAATAAAACAATAGAAAATTAAAGTAATTTATTATATGTTATATATTTTTTTAATTAATTAATTTTATATTATTATCCAGGATATTTAATTTAAGAAAGCACTCAGACATTGGATAAGGGAATTCTCTAACCCAACTCTTTTTTTTGGGTTTTCCTTATTTCACTAAATTTTATGTATGAAATTTAAATTTATGTTACATAAATATAATTTCATTATCCTTACCTTTTATTTTATATATATAAATTCATCTAATATAATTTTATAAAAAATGAAATGATTTTTCCAAAATAACTATTCTTTCTAAAAATTCAATTTTTTACTTATCTTTAGATTATTTCATCTTCACTCAAGATTGATGACTATTATACCAATTATGTCAATACCTAATTATTTTGGGAACCTAAATATTTGTCGATGAATTTATTCTTTATTAAATTAAACCCATTCCTTTCCATGAGTTATTTTTTTTCTAATATTGATATATATTCTATGTGGCTTGAAAGATTATGTAAATGTTATGATGTGATGGGTGTATCCAGAATTATATAGAATATGAAAATTCTATGATGTGATGTGTGAGACCATAATTATGTAGCACTCAAATTCATTGGGTAATGTGATTAATATAATGAGATAAAGGGAAATATTCTTGAACACGATGTTATATTTGGTCACAACTATGTGTGGTAGTGGACCCCTATGACATGATGTTTCATTTTTATGAATTTACAAATTCAATGCCTCTATATAATGATTCCTCTCATGATTATTATGGATATTAAATTACTAATTTTGAATGAAGATTATTCTCACCCCATGTTATGTTGATCCATTATCTTATCTATCCTTTTATTTAGATTTTAACACACAATTTTCCTTGATGTATATCTCTAAGTGATTACTTGTGCTATGGAGATCATAATAACCAATAAGAATCTAAATAATAAAGAATTAAAAGATTTTTTATGTTTTTTTTAAATTTTATTTATGGTCTTAATTCTCCCAAGACACTGAACCTACCGATCCAGGTAGTGTATCACTTTTATGTTTTTTATCTTTAAAATGACGGAATAATCATATAAGAAAAAGTATAGTTGCTAAATGACCACAATCAAAAATCCTATATAACAAACATGAACATATTAATCACCCATTTTAGAACCTTATTCATGTCTTTATTATATCATATATATTAGTTACAATTACTTATATTAGATAGTTATTATCTATTTTCAATATCTTCTGAGTAATCTTGATCATTTTGAACTTGTTTTAAAATAGTTCTGTTGTTCTTTATTATACTCCAAAAGGTCATAATTACTAGATCATACAAGTCACTATAACTTATTTTTTAGGGTAGTACATAAAGATAAAATTTCATTATATTAGAGTTTTAACTACCATTGTTATTGATGAAATTGGTGATAAGCATGTTTCAGTGATTTTTAAAAAATAAACCATGGTCTATTAATTAATTAGCTAAATGTTTACATTACCAATAAAGAAAAATAATAATTATGTAATTATTAACATCAAATATTATGTTTCCATCTCTATAATTTATAGAAATCCATATCCTTTTTCATATAGGTATTTAAAATGATGAAACAAGAAAATGTTACAAGCTATGTGTGAGTATAGCTATAGAAGAGATTATTTTATTATAATATCACTATCACAAAATTATAATTAAATTATTTATATTTTATTTAAGAGATGAATTAGAAATGGTAATATGTATTAAAATACGGTAATTAAAATATAATTTTCCACTTATAAATAAATTAATTTTTCTCTTGTTATGTTCATTTTAGGCTGTTAGTTTTACAATTATAACATATTTCAAATTTACCTGTAGAATTAGTAATTTAAATTTAAAAAATATAAATAATTATGTAAATAAAATATATATTCCTTAAATTAATTTCTAGAACCATACTAAAATTGTGGTTATGAAAAATGAAATGTGTCGTTCATGGAGGCAGTAGTCCAAGCACGCACATGCACAACATTTTCATTTTTTTGATTGAATGAGACGGGAATATATAATGGTTATACAATCAATAAAAAACATTTTCAGTTTATTATTTATACAGAATTAAGTAAATATATATGTTTATAAATGGTTTATCAGAGGGTGTATGATAATGATAAATAATAAAAGTTTAGGGTAGGTAATACTTACATTGAAAATATAGAACTTCTTTTAAAGAATCGTTTGGAAATGATGGGCCTGAGGCACTTTTTTAGGGTAAAGGACAAAAAAATTATAAGGGGTATATAGGAATTAAATATGGCATATTATGATGGGAATTTTTAACTATGGGTGTGGCTTGAAAAGGGTGGAAGTGAGATCCTTTTATAGGTGAAAAATGGAAAAATATTTGGAATGGATTGTCAGGTAAGGGGTAAGAATGGAATTTCATGAAAATTGGGCCATTCAGGTGGTGAAATGTTTATGATACATGTAGGTATGAATTTCTATCCAAAAAATTTGTTCTATAAGATCTATGTTTTAAAGTTATTTACTATATATTGAGCCAAACAAGACTACCCATTTTAAAAGATATTAATTTTTATTAAATATTAATCATGGTTATTATTTTAGAAATAAACATTTAAGATGACCCTTATTATCAAATTTTTACGCGATTAATCCAAATTTAAACTCCATTTAGTATAATTTAACTTCTAAATATAATAAAATTAACTTTAAAATTTAAACATATAATGCTTTGAAAAACTGTTTTGGGGAAAAATATCATTTTAATAATTAAGTGTTATTAATCACTTTAATAGTGATTACCAATTAAATGAGTTTTAATTTACTTTTAATAAATATTTAAACGTCATATTGAAGTATTAATTTTAAGTATATGATTTTAATTTTATAAAAAAAACCTAATATTTAGAGAATTATCATTTATAAAAAATGACCATTTTAATGCGGTAATTAATATTTACCTTTGTAACTAAATTTTATGCCTCAAAATGAAATTGACCCCATTTCATAATTTTAAAATGATGAATAAAAATATCCAAATAATTTTATTTTAAAAAATTTCTAAAATAGTTAAAAATCACATAATAATAATTTTAATAATCCTATATCTTCTATGTATAAAAAGCCCTTATTTTTTCAAACCTTTTTGTATAGTTTATAGGAAGTTGTTACTTCTATTGTTAGCCAAAAATTTAGGGGATATAATATAATGGTCATATTTAAAAAATTTATTAAGGTGATAAAGTTTTCATTTTAGTTTAGTGTTTTATGAAAGATAAGCTACTCATATGGTATTTAAGTAAGGAAAATAATATACTAAAATCATGGGCCATTATAGTTCTAAATAGAGATTCATTGAGTAGTGGTAGTGTTTTTTGTAGTGATTTTTCTTCAGTGGGTTGTGATAAATTTTGTGTTTGGAGATTGATTTAGGGGAAATGTTTTTTGGAATGATCATTTTAGATTACAATGAATTTTATTGAAATTTATTAATTTGTGCATTTTTTAAGGATTTCCTTGATCAATATGAATGAATCCCAAAGTGTATAAAATAGTTGGGTTTTGATCTTGGGGTTCACATATCGTATTGTGAGATCATATCATGAGGCATGAAAAATCAACCCATAGTTCTTATTTTATGTCTCGTGTTTTTTTTAGTGTTTTTGAGGCAACCAATTTTTATATAATTCATTCTATTTTTGTATGGTATTTAGGGTGTTCGTGTTAGAGGATGATGTAACTTGGTTGGGCTACCTAAAGAATCCCATTTGGTAGAGGTTTCCATAGAACCTTCAAAATTGTAACTAATTTTTAAATAAAAAAGATAATTTGATAGTGAAAATACAACTGATGGTTATATCACAGACTACAGATTATTAATCACAAGGGGTGATATTAGTTTACTACATATAATCTCTTATAACATGGATATATAGTAAAATAACATATATAATAAAATTTTATTTTCTTGAATTTTAATTATAAAATTTAGTATATAATTTGTAAAATGATTATAAATTATAGGAAAATGTATTTTTAAGATATTTCCTATAATGTTTTTATAAATTAATTAATTATATTTGTTGTAATGTATTATTTAATTATTTTAAAACTTTAACTAAATAAATATCTATAATATAATTTGTTAATATTGCATACTATATGATTTATAAGTAATGGATTACAAGTTTGATATAAAATTTTTATATGAAAATTATAAGGGTAATTTATAAAGTGTTAATAAATTTTAAAATAATAAAACTAATTTTTTTATATATATAATATTATGAATTATTCATAGTAATTAATTTTCAAATTTCAAATTATAATACCTTATTTTAGAAAAATTTTAAAACATAGAAAATGTAGTTTTATTAATTCATATGATCATGTTTTTAATAATATTTAATGTGTGATTTTTTGAATATATTCATAATATATGAATTATATATATATATTATTTCTGTATTTTGGATATCATATGTTTAAATGAAATTACATATAAAATTTCATATGAAAATTTTCACTTTTTAAATAAAAAAAGTGTTTATATTTATTTATTTATGTAATTTCCATCATTCATTGAAAAATTATAAAGTGATTATAATTTATTGATGTATGATTCTTTCATAAAATTTTTATATCATGTTAAAATATTTTAAACTATTCATTTATTTAGTATTATTTTATGTATTATTTCTAGTTATAAATTTTTATACGATGCAATGTTTTATTCTTTCTGATAAAAGATAAAACTTTTTTTATAAAATTTTATACATGTATGTAAGGATTTACATGCCATGTATGCTAATTTTTTTAGTTTTATTTAACTTAAATATACCTTATTCTTGAGTTTTGTAAAGGGTTATATGTCAATAAAATTTGAACAAATTGGTTTTTTGCAAAGAATGTGATTCCAAAATAAATCACTAGAATCTCTCATACATGTTAAAGGAATAACATGATATAAGGTAGTAACATTAAATCCTTAGTAAACATTTAGTGTTATATTCCATCTAGAGTGAACACTTTTCATGATCTTGACCATTAAACCATTTAGGTTCAAGAAAAAGAGTCTTACTAAATTATCTTTTGTAAGTATAGAAAGTAATGAGGTTACCCTAAGAGTTAGATGTCTCATTTTTTTATTTCATAACAATGGAGGTATTCCCTAAATCCTATATAAAAATTATGTATTTGGGATATTTCATATGAGATAATCTATGAGATATCATATTATATAATATTTATTACCTAAAAGGCATGTTTTATTCCGTATGAGTATATTATTTAATATGATATAGAGATATCATATATATTTTTCCCATATATATTTTCCCATATATATTATATAATATGATAGAAAATATTGTAAGGCTTGGGAAATTTTATCTCATGATTCACCTTATGATTAATAATGGAAACCTAATGTTAAATGGATAATGTTTGGACATTATCTAGAGTTACTATAATGTCCCACAATCTGACACTATATCATGTGGCTGGAAAGGGTTGGTTATGAGACATCAAGCATCCCTCCTTATAAGCTAGAGGCTGGAATCTAGTATTAGGGGTGTGGTATGTAGAGTGGGGAGAATATACACCCTCTTTACAGAGTTATAACACTATATAAAAAATACAATAATATAATAAATAAATAGCAGAGTTTGTTAATAATGGAAATAATATAATAAAGAAGAAAACAAATAATAAAATCCAATTGAAAAATAAAATAAATAATAAAGAAATAGTGTAATGATGTTTCCGAATTTAACTGAATGTCATGCTAGAAATAATACAAGTAAAATAATAGAATACTAAAACAAAGAATCAACAATCCCTGGTCCCAAATCACATGTCAGTCACATCTCCAAACTCTATCCAATCTAATAAAGTCAATCAACATCAAGGTACTTTTCCCTTTTCCAATCCTACATCCATATAATCTACTCAGGTACCAAATGGTGTCACAAATTTGGTGTGAGTATAAATCATTAGTTCGAAACGATATTTTATAAATATAACCAGTTTGAAAACACATGTATTGAATAATTAAATGAACAAGAGTGTTAATAAATTAAACAATTATCTTAATACCACATTAATTTTCTATGGCACCATGCCAGATTGTATCTGAGCATATATCACAACCATGACAACCATGACCTTATAACCAAGGTATAAATCATATTAATCTGGGTCAAACCCATTATATATGAATTTCAACATGCATCAAAGGTCTAATCCCGCTATATCATCATTTCATCATGTGTCACTGGTTCTAGACCACTGTATAAGAATTTCATCCTGTCAACATAGTTAATCCTGATATATCAGTATCTCAAAATGTTTTATTGGGACTAGGCCTCGATATAATCATTTAAACATGCAATAATATTCCAACAACTAAAATAATCATTACAAAATATAATAATAAAACAATTTATAACATCAATGATATCACACTATCACATCATATGGTTCCATGGTTAAATATGAAAATTACCATTTAAATTTTATTTACACATTTCATATATTAATTGTTCATAAACAATAACATTCCAATTACCTCAATAAACAAGATAATCCAAGGTGAAGCTAAATCAAGAAGTCACCCAAAATCCATTTCATGATAAACTAACTTTAATTCATTAAAGAAATTCAGTTATATTCAAGGGTTGACTCAACCGAATGGTAGCCACAAGCTAGGTTAATAACCAAATGGATCCAATAGGGACTTGAAGGATAAATCCAATTCATAATTAAACATAATCATCACATGATATATTGTTTAAATTGCAATGTTTCCCATAAATGATAATTATAGAACCACATGGTTAAGGTTTAGACCCCCTACCTTTAACTAGAGATCAAACAACACTTCCAATGATAATCACCCATGTGGAAGAATGTGAAGATGATGACAAGAAGGATCCTACAAGAAAACTAATCTAGATCAAAACCAATAATGCACAAAATCAATGGATTGCACTGTTATGATCTGAAGAACGACCAAGAGAAGGAAAAACCTAAAAAAATGACTTATTTGGGATTGCTCACTCAAATAGGACATCTTTAAGATAGCTTGGAACTCAAACCCTACTTGAAAGGTAGACTAGGGTTGGGAGGAAAAGGGTGTAGTGAGATAAAAATAAAATTCTAGAACAAAAGATACACTAAAATATAAGGTCAGTGAATAAGACATCGTGTAATTCAGATATACATCATGTATTTATTTTTAAAGGGAGACATTGAAATACCCATTGACCTAGATTTTTTTTATTATGATAGAATATTACACAATGTGTAATATAATTACATTAAGTGTAATTCCTTAATGTCTTAAGTTAGTTAATTACCTGAAATTGTTCATGAAATGTGTCTACCAATGATTACACGACTTGTACTATACTTACGTAGAGTGTAACTATTTCACAGACAGTCTTTCAGCCTCGTTTCCTTATAAAAACCAAAACCCCCATTAAGGTTTCTCAATATACCAATAACCCTTAGTAAAAATTGACCTATTTATACCCAGACTCCATTAATTCAGAAAAACATACATCTCTGGAATTTAAGTCATTTTCCCCAACAAAGGTTCTCCATACAGATCCTCTATGGTTTTATCATGTTTCCTTACAACCAAAGAATGAATTTATTCAAAAAAAACATTCAAATATAAAAAAAACACAACCAAAATGGTTTAAATATGAGGAAAACTAAACATATAGAATTTTAACTAAAAACTCAAAGAGAGACGTAGATAGAAAAATAAGGGATCTTACAACCAACTGACCATATAACACCTCATCCATGAGATGCTCTAAGAATCACTGTGGGTCTCAATGAACGTGTCTGACCACTATTCTCACATATAAATATCCCTCTCCTAGGTATCCTCTAGAAGTAATCCATGTTTTAACTACACCTAAACCAAAGGAATAGCCCTTCCTAGTGATATTTCTCTCTACAATCCACAACCCATATCAGTTGCTCCTCAAAGGGAACATCAACACTAATATCGATGTATAATATGTATATCACATGATAAGGGGTTTAATAATATATATGAAGTTTAAACACATCAAAAACATCATGCATGGAATTGTATCATAGTGTAAGGGCTAAATCGTACCCCATTGGATAATATATATCCACTATCTCAAATTTCTTGAAAAACTAGAGTTTTAGCTTTCCCTATTTCAAGATACGATGTTACCCCAATATCAAAGAGACCCAAAAGAAGACATGATGACCAACCTCAAACTCCATAGGTTGTCTTCGATGTCCAACAAACAATTTTTCCTACTTTGTGTGGTCACAAACTATTGACTGATCAATTGAACTTTCTTAGAGGTCTTTTATATGAGAGTAGGCACAACAACTGCTAGCACAACTACCTCCAACCAAAAAATAGACAAGAAACATGACCCTCCATAAAAAGCCTCAAAATTTTCCATTTGTATTTAATCCTAGATCCTATTATTATATAAGAAATCCATGGGTTCCATATGATACTCCCAAGACCCACCAAAATCCAAAACACAGGATAAAAAAATATCCTTTAGATCATGAATATTATTCTCTTTTTGACAATCTAAATGAGGATGATAGGCCATACTCAAAAGACCATGTAATCCCAAATCCTTTTGAAAAACCATCCCAAAATTTGTTGTGAAACAATGATTTATATTTGAAAATATACTCCTCAAAAAACTGTGCAACTGAACATCCTCATGCATGTAAATACTACCAATATCATCAACTATGAAGGTCTCCCTAATTGGTAATAAGGGGGCTTACTTTGTCAGTTGATCCAAAATCAACCATACTCCATTATTCATGTGGGTTTCCAGGGGTAATCCTATCGCAAAATCCAAAGTGAAACCATCCCATTTCCACTTACAAATGGGAAAATACTACAAATCCCAGTAGGTCTATGATGGTCTACTTTAACATACTAACAAGTGAAAACTCTAGCCTCAAACCCTTCCAACACCTTCTTCATTCTTGGTCACCATTACTATCTATGGAGATCATGATACATCTTTTTCAAATAATGATGTACTTCTGAGTTAGAAGCATGAAAATCTTTCATCAACTCATTGAAAAATCTCATAGGAACCCATACATGGATACGGAATTGAAGAGAAATCCCACTACAAAGATACCATACTAATGGTGTCACCCCACCATATAAATTGTCTCTTAGAACTAAACCCTCCAGACCAGATAATTGATCATTCTTGAACATATAAAAATCCATGGGTATAATAGATTTCGATGTTAGAGCTACCCTTACCTGAGACTTCTGAACCTCAAGATGCATGTATACAAAGAGAAACATTATTAACCACTCATCTGAAGACTCCCAAACTACCGCTACTTGTGTCTTTTGGACCAATATATTGAAAATGAAATTTTGCTTTCCTAGTGTATAAGAAAACTTGATGTTTAAGGACTTTAGTTTCTAAACCCACCTCCTCTATCAAAGGTTTGGGTCCCATTGAGAAAAGATGTACCAAAGGATATTGTGATCCATGTAAACCAAATACCTACCAACCATGAGATAATTACTATAAAATCATAGGGAATGTACAACTAATAAGAAATATATTTTATGAGTATGATAATTCCTATAATTTGGTCACAAAAATGTTGAGCCATATGCAACCACTTGATCCTCCTACATCATAACTCCTCCAAGACCAAATCTGGATGTGTCACAATACAAAATATATGCTTTAATCGAAACATGTTAAGTAAGGAATGGTGATGATTTCAACCATCCCTTTATCACCTGTAAATATTTCTCATATGCATCATGCCAAAACAAATACACTCCCTTTTCGGTCATCCATTACCTGGGTGATTCCAAATGGGAAAAGGCCTAGATAAAGCACCAATAATAACCTACTAAACCATAAAATCTCCAAATATAAAATACATTCTTATGTTTCTCCCAAGATATCGTGGCCAAAAAATTCTCTAGGTCCACTGAAACACCTTCATCTGAGATGAAATGGACCAAGAAGTTAACTTTATCAATACAAAAACTATATTCAGTTAACTTAGAGTAAAGATAATGCAATGTACTCAGGACAATGTCAAATATATTTTCCATGATCCTATATAGTATGTGAGTGTACTAATATGTATTCTAAAAAACCACTACAAACCAATCCAAAAATCTATGAGAGATCCTATTCATCAAGGCCATGAATATTCTTGGTGCATTAGTCAAACCAAACAACATCTCTATGAACTCATACAAGCCATACATGCTCTCAAATGTAGTATAAGGTATGTTTGTTAGTATCACCCTTAAATGATGGTATCATGATATCAAATAAATCATAGATAATATCATAGACCCTATCATCCGATTGATGTGATTATTGATGTGTGGATGTCGATATTGGTTCTTAACCTCCATCTAGTTCAATCTTTAATAATCTGCATATAAGCACAATGAAACATCCAGTTTCTTGGTGTAGAGAAATCAAGAACCCCAAGGATATTTACTAGCTCCTAGTTAGCTTTTAGATTCCAGATCCTCCAACTAAACATTCAACTCCCAAATTTATACTTGTTTTATTATATAAGGTGAGATGTAATATAGCTCTACTACAAAGACCAACTTGATTGTTAAATTGATCTCTCACTTTGGCGGTAAGCTGTAGAACAAATCATAGAAAACAAAATGAAAATGGTATACCACTAGAGGAAAATAATCATACTATATTACACCATCATCTAGGGAAATTTTGGCTATCGGATTTGTGATACAATCAAATCTGCTCTGAAATGGTCATGTATGACTAGGCCCAAGATCCCACTAATCCTTTTGAAAATAGATGCCTCTTTATAGAGATAAGAAGTTAACTAACCTATAGTAATAATTGATATGATATTAATATTAAACTAACCAATCCTTACTATGAATCAAGTCAAATCCTTTCATTTCAAGCATGAATGGTTCCCAAAAGAAACAATAATCACCTATCTCTAGAAAACATGACTTTAAATGTTTGATATTCTGTTACCACACTATGAATAGTGCATCAATGGTGAATAAAACATAAAATATTTCCACATACAAGATGAAAAGGATTACAAAAATAATAGATAAAAAGGAATTTGATACTCCTGTATCAAAGAAAAAACATAGGCTTGGGTAGATGATACACGAATTGTTACTCAACCTGTAGTTGACCGACCCATTTACCCTAGGTTTCAGCCTAATTCCCCTGAGCTACATAATTTTCTAAGAACATTCGTTCCTACAAAATGGTGCCAATTCCCCTAACATGGAAAAAAACTCTCATGAAACTACCAATACATATCAGATGAGGTGTAGCTAAGTACTTCATAGACTCCGATAACTTTCCTGTTCCCCTAACACAACACTTTTATTATTCACCCCTACAAAACCTTTTTAGGTGTCCCAATATTATTCAGGTGTGATGATATAAATAGGGGTCTGGAAAGTCTATTTTTGGACCATATTTCTAGATGAATAAAACAACAACAAAACATGATCCTGAGATACATACCCCCAAAATTAACTACTCTGCCCACTATTTAGCCTTAGAAAAATTTCATAATGAATCTTCTTTCCACTAGAAGAATACATTACAACTTTACCTTCAGAAAATGTCTGGCCACTGGTTGGGGACTCTATCAGATTCTGTTATATGATTAGTGCCTGATTTATCACATCTGGAAAACTACTCAGATGAAACATGTTTACATACAACTTCGTCCCATAGAGAAGACCATGTTGGAAACCTCTCACCTGTGACATCTCATCAACTTCCAAATATGGCCCAAAAAACTACAGGTTGGTGAAATATTTAGCATAGAAAATCACTAACATGTCCTACCATGTTTGGTGTATGAACTCATGTTCCTCCTAATTCCTCAATGTCTTATGATAGAAATGGATCAGGGAAATTGTCTTTAATTCCATCCAAGATAGCTCAATCTTCTTCCCTAACTACTATTGAATGTCCCAAAAATATATAGATAGTCCACAGAGCATATACACAACAAGATTCACCCTTCTATATGTGGGTGTATCTATATTATTAAAGACCATTTATACTTAATCAATCTAGAACATGGCTACTTGGGTCCTTCCTCCCTTGCGAACATTGGAATATGCTACTGAAAAAACTAAATTTTTTCTCAAACATTAAAGGAATGGTGAAATAAATGTCTCTATCCATGGATCTCATGACACTCAAGAAGTTACCAAGAAGAAGAACATCCATCTGATCCTCATGATCTACAGGATGCTTTAGTTCAGCTATGTTAGGAGAGGGCATATTTCAACTCTCCTGATTCCCAACTCAAAGATGATGAGGATTAATTTTCTCATTAAAGAAAATAAACTCCATAGAAAACTAGTTATAACATCAAGGTCAACCTCAACGGGTCACAAAAAAAGATTACCCCCAACTACTAGTCTCTCTAAACATGGTTTACAAGTGTTTCAGTGTTAAATAAGAGTACATTTATTTTATTTCACAGATATAATAGATATCTCATATCACACTTCAATATGAATGTATATATCACATGCCAATAAATATATCCCTATCATGAACAATTCATGTCAATATATGCTTATGTGCCTATTATGATGCATGCATAATCATCTCACGCCATAAAGGGCCACAAGTATAAATCTCAAGAACCAATAACATCATAAAAAATAACATAACATTACATGTGAATTAATCTGGGTGAAATTACATAAACTGTAATAAGAACATAGTATAAACAATAATCCAACCCTAAGAACTCAGATTTTACCCTATAAATTGGTGGGATAATCTCATACATAATATCATTACCATGTTTAGAAACATAATAGTCTCTTTTATACCTTTCCAAAATAGTGATGAAAATGAAAAAAAAACGGTTCCACTGATACCGCTTTAAAATGTCCCCTGATCTAACAGTCTCTCATGTGGCCAGAAAGGGTTGGTTATGAGATCTCAAACACTTCTCCCCTTATGCCAATGGTTTCTAACTAGAATCCTAGTTGTGATATATATATATTGGGTAATATATACCCATAAATACAAATTTAGAACACACCAGAAAAATAAAATAATATAATAAAAAATATCATAGTGTAGAAATAATGGAAATAATATAATATAGTGGACAACCAAGAATAAAACCCAACTGAACAATTTAATAAATAATAAAGGAATAATGTAATGATGTGATGGAATTTAAATAAATTTCATGATATTAACAATATAATTAAAATACCAGCATACTCAAATAACATCTAAATAGTCTCAAATCTAGAACCTCATGTCATTCCCATTTCTAAACTTCAGATCATCCAGCAATAACAATCAACCATAAGATCCTTTGACCTTGTCCAATCCTGTAACTATGTAATTTTCTCAGGTATAAAACAAAATAGAAAATTAAGTGTTATAATAACTTAGTAGGTTGACACCACCATGTCTAAATATAACTAGTATGATTACAAGGGTATGCAACAATTCAATATATAAGAGTATTATTTAAATAAATAATTAACTTGGTACCACATCAACCAACTTCTGGACCATGATAGAATTTATATGAGCATATATTACAACTACTCCAACCATGCCCATATAACCAAGGTAAAAATAATTGTAATATTGGTTAAAACTGTTTTGTAATCATATCATCATATATCAATGGGCAGAGCATGCTATATCAACATTTCTATATGTTTCACACACACTCAAAATCTATTTTTTTGATATTTTCTAATAGCCACTTTAAGGGTAAGTGGAAACCATACATCACAAGATTCAACAGACTCCACCATAATACAAAGACACACCACATTCCAATATCAGGAGAAAAACATGATTCCCCACTTGTTCAAAACCAAAGTTCCGCGCCACGAACTTCAAATTCAAAATTCAGAGTCACAAAACTGCTTTCAGACCACGTGCCAACCGCATCATTTGGGTTGAACCAAGAGCCACCTCGAGCAGCATAATTCGCTCACCTGCCTCAATTTGAGTCGGCAAAAATCCAACACCCATTCACCTTCATCATAACCGCTCCTCGGAAACACCACCTTCAACGACGCCGCTGTATTCACCGGAGTATCCTTCACCATCATCATCGTCTACCGCCAGAATCACCATTCTCACGTCACCAGCCAGGCTCTGTCGCCGTCTGTGCATCAACACACCACCACCAAAACCTTCAACCTTCATGCCTCATTGCCACCGTCCACTTTCAATTGAAATCCCCCACTCCACGGAACAAGAGCTGGGGACGCCTTCTGGGACACCATGGACGAATAAGCGCACTTCCCAGAGCTTGCTAGCAACCAACGCATCTGACCGACTGGGAGAGGGGCGAAGGGAGCATGAAACCAGAGCAGCAAAGATTCGAACATGGCTTCAACGGAGAGGCAACCACCAGAACTAGCCCAAACGAACCACATAAACACCATACCACCAACGCCTGCAGTGGATCATCCTCACATCCCAAATCTCCATGAAAACCACCACTCAAATCTGCCTCGGAGAGAGTGGAGGAGTCTTGGAGTAAGAGAAAAGGAACACCCTTCCGGCTGACGCGAGTGAAGTCGAGTCTGTATCACAAACATTCCACCTTCGAAGCCAAACCATTCAAATAAACAATAACAACAGTCCAAAACATTGAAACCACCATTGTAGAACCCATGCTGGCTTCCGAAACAAACAAGACGTAGGAGGCCAAAATAACCTACAGTGAATCAGGGATTCTCCGGCAACAACCCCTCCACAATAGAAACAACCGCACACCTCAAACAGAACGGATCAGAAGAAACCAAACCTCCCCCCTCCGATTCGCGCGTAGCCGGCGCCAAGACACACTGGAACACACCCGAAGTCGGAGGCTACCCGAAACCAGATCTGGAGACCAGAAGCCATCGCCAGCCACAACGACGCGCGCCGAAACCAGGGAAGTCGTGCTGATGCCAAGCCAAGATCCAATTGCCGGAAGCCGACGCCAAGATCCAGACCGCCGGAGCCCACCGAGTCGAGATCCAAACCACGCCGTGGACCAGAAGCAACACACCGAAGTCGAGCCGGGTTCCAGATCTCCGACGCTAGGACGAATCAACGGACCGGAGGAGGGGAGAAAACACGCGATGAAACCCTAGGCGCTCGGGAGGGAAGGGGGGAGACGCCGCTCAGAGGCAGTTCCTCTTCTTTCTATATGTTTCACTGGGCCTAGTCTGCTATATAAGATTTTCAGCATGTCAACTAGGCTGATCCCCCTATATCACAATTTTAACATGTGTCACTTGGTCTATCCGGTATATAATAATTTTATCATATATCTATGGGCCAACACCCTATGTAATCATTACAATATTTAATCATAACACGAGACATTACATCAAAGATATCACGATATCACATTATATGAATCAACAGTTAATTATGAAAATTACCATTTAACATTCATTTTAACATCTTAAATATCAATTGTTCATAATAAATAACATGCTGGTTAACTTAATATACAAGCTAAGTACTGGTGAATCTATATAAAGTAGTCACCCAAAATCTATGTCATGTAAAAGACACATTAATCCATTTAAACAATTTATATTTTGTTAAGGGGTTTGTCACCTGAATATTAGACAAAAGATAAGTAAATAACCAAATGAATCCAACATGAACTCTATGGATTAATAAATTCATAATTCAATTTTTTCAGTTCATGATATGTTGGAAAAAATTTCATAGTTCCACATGCTTGACAATTATCAAACCACATGGCTAAGGTTTAAACCCCTTAACCTTAATAGATGATAAATCAATGATTCCAACAGACTAAACACAAGAGGAATAAGGTGCAGATTATTGCAAAAGGTTCATAGTTTAAATCTAATCCATATAAAAACTAATAATGCACATGTTCAAGGGATTACACCACAATAATTAGAATAATTATGGAGATAAGTAAAACCTAAAAAAACTTCTTACTAGGGATTGATTGCAAAAATGGGATATATAGAAAGGAGGTTGGAACTCCAAAATAATTTAGAATGTGGTGTATAGATGAGATGAGAAGGTTATGGTGAGTTATAAATAAAATTAAACCGCACAACAAACTTTCAAACTACATGTTGGGGAACTAAGTGATGTGTAATTTAGTTACACGTCGTGTATTTATTTTTAGAGGGATATGTCAAAAAAACCCATTGCCTAAGATTATTATTTATTATGATGGAATATTATATGTTTTGTAATATAATTATTCTATGTGTATAACCTTAATATTCTGAGTCATTTTAGGACCTGAAACCATTCATGACATGTGTATTACAAAAATTACATGGTGTATATTATAGTTAGATGGTGTGAAACAGTTCAAAAGACAGTCTTTCAACCTAGTTTACTTATAAATACAAAAACCCCTTTTATGTATTCTCAACTAACCAAGAACCATTGGTAATACATGACCAAAGTTTTTATTGGAATCCATTAATTGAAACGAAAATAAACCTCTGGATGTGAAGTAATGTTTTTCTCAACAAAGGATCTCAATGTGGATTCTCTCTAGTTTTATCAAGTTCCCTCATAACATAAGACTATGTTTATTCAAACAAAAAGGTAACTCTGATTAAAACACAGCCAAAAAGTTTCAGAGATGAGGCATACTCAATTGAGACAAGTTTAATGAAAAACTCAAAGATAAACATAACTGAAAAATAAGGGATCTTACAATTACATTCACTCATAATATTTTTAAAACAATGAAATGTTCAAGAGAGTTAGATAGATGAAGGGACAAAAATTGTAACTATTTCCACATACTCATAACATGTGAGTAAATGGATTAGGTTTGGGAATTTCCTAAGGACTATAAAAAGGTGGATTAGATGTAGATTTGGGGTGTGGAGACCTTGGGAAAGCCTCTGGTGGAGTCTCCCTCTCTCCCATGATGCTCTTTTTATCCTTCACTTTTTACCATGGAGAGGTTATAACATAATTTGGGTGTAAAGGATAATAATGCTAGTTGATTCATATCAGAACATGGATACACCAAAAAAAGGGAGTCTGATAACTAACTCATAGTGATATTTTTCGAACATATGATTGAAGATAGTAATAGTTACATTCCTTAGTGAAAGTTACACATCATGTTCTTCATTTTTATTATTCATGGTTTTGACTTCATGCATTATTATCATTGCATTAGAGTTCTAAAATGTCTTATACTACATTAAACAAGTGTTTTTCAGTCCGTCGGAAACCTTAAGTGGTATTAAAGAATCACTATATACCTTAATTAATCAAATCAGGTTGAAAAAAATACTTAAAAACATATATTTTATTAATTTCTTATTATTAATTATCAAATATAATTTCTATTTGGATTTTTGTTTATTATTATATGTAATATCATAATCAATGATAAGACTATAAAAAATGATATACTATATCACAACATGTGATATATTGGAATCTTTATGTTTTATAATATCATAATGTATGATGTGGACCTACCATAACCAACTATATAACTATTTGTAATTGATTGAAAGAGTGTATTATTGTAAAAATGATACTGCGTATATCATAATTATGATAGATAAAGGATGAGTCATCATATATGAGGTTAATCATAAGCTCGTATTTCTGATTGTAGTAGGTTAATCTTATATGATCCATGTTCTATTAGCCATGATATATTAACATTAAGTTAATTTAATGTAGTGTTGGGTTATTGTTATGCTATCCTTTTTAAATTTTTTTAATATGGCTATGTTTTGAGAGGTATTTTTACACACCCCACCTGGCAATATTTTTATGTTATGCAAGAAACATTATCAATAGAAAAATTAAGATTGATAACCCATGGTTTGATTCCATTTCAGTTTTGAAATATATCATAGAATACAGTCTATATATATTGATAAAATTTAATATAAAAGAAAAATATATTTTTATCATGTTTCAATTAATAATGTAATAAAATAATTTATAAAGGGTTTATAAATAGTATAGAAATGTATTTTGGGATATTTATTTATTTTATAATTTTTTATAAATTTGTAATTATTTTATTTTATAAATAATTATAAATGTTTATGGAAAATATATTAAAAATATATCCACAATATTATATGTAAATATTAAAAATAAAATTTTAATTTTTGTGGGATACATTTTAATTATCATATAAAATATTTATATTGAAATTAAAATGGCTGTTTATGAATTCTATAGAGATTAAAAAATAAGAAAAAATATATATATTTTAGAATATTTTATATATTATTTGTTTTTTAAAATTTTTAAATTGGAATTTATGAAATTAAAGGCCTAAATTGTGAAATTATTTAAACCTTATCAAAAAGAGATTTAATAATTGACATGATTAATGTTTAAATAATATTATATATATGATATTTAGAAAATATAAATTTGTTAAATAACAAGAATTGTATTATGAAATGTTTTTTTTAATTTAATATCATATATATTTATGTAAAATAACATATAATTGATAATATGAATGGGGTTTGTATTATATTTAAATATAATGCCTCTATATTTATTTTAACTATGGAATGCCCAAAATGCATGGTTAAATTATAAAGTTGGGATTTTTCTTTATTTATGAATTTTTCATAATCTGTTTATCACATGTTTAAATATATGAATTGTTCATTTATTTATTTTATTACATGTTTTATTCATTGTTATATATTTTATATATTTTTAATAATTACATGGTTTATTTTAAATATTTAGACAATTTTTATTCCTTATCATACACACATGTAAGGAGTTACATGCTGATATTCTAAAAGATTTTGTTTTCTTCTACCTTAACATTAGATTGTAATTAGATTTGAGATTGAATTTAAATATTGATTATAATTTATACATACTAGGTGTTATAATTATGGCGAATTGAGTCCAATAATCAGTAATGTATCCTTGATTAGAGGAACATTGGGTTAGACTTCTCACTGGCCAAGAGATTTATGCATTTTCTAGAATACTAGGGGCTGGATATCTATTTTTCAAAGAGTACTCTTATAGGTATTATTTATTTCATGTGATTATATTCCTTTAAATGATAGGGTTTCATAAAAATTATGCATATAACAAATTATGATATTTATAAATATAGTTATATTTTAATTTGGAATTGTAACAAAAGATGTGTGTTGTGTAAAGAGTTACACATTAATATGGTTTGAACATATTGATACGATGTAAAATATATGTTTCTAAAATAAATAATTAGAAGCATGGATACATGAAAAATAAATAACATGTGATAATATGGTGAGATGAAATCCCCATTAAAAATATTAAGTGTTGGATTCTTTCCAAAGAAAACAATTTTCAAGAGCCTGATTATCCAACCATGTAGTTTCTTGCTAAAGTAGGATGAAACTGGATTATATTATATATAAAAAACCCATAATGAGGTTACCTTAAGGGTTAGGTTCCTTATATTTATTGTTTGATTTGGGTTACACTTAACTGGGAAACCCTAGGAGTTAGGATACCAGAGGAATGATGTTAGTTTATCTAAACAATTGATTGGATAAAGAGTTTTCTCCACAATCATAGAGTTATATATGATATAATTTACATGATTTTTTTTATTAAAATGATAAAGTTATGAGATTTATACAAAATTGGGTTCATTACTTTATGTAATATGGATCATGGATCGCTAATGGACATGATGAGATTATAAGGGTTCATCAATTCCATGGGAGGACATTTATAAAAAGAGTTTATTAAATATTGTAAAACCTGATACTCATATAATAAAATATTTTGATAGATATTAATATAATCATCATAATTTAACATTAATTTTAAAAAATTATTATTTAAAGGATAATATTAAACTAAGATATTTATTAGATCATTGAAAATGGTAGGAATAGTTATTAAGAATGGGAGGAAAATTATATGTGTTAGAGAAAACATTTACCTTTGAAATTAACAATTAAAGTTGTTCAACAAGTGAATATAGACACATAAAATAAGCATAGAATAAATCATATGAGGTTTCAATTGAATTAAATATAATATGAAAAATGGAAATTTTGTATCCATTCACATAATCAATGTGATTAGGTGTGCCTTATTAGAACTAAAGATATCCTCTATGGTTTGTTTGGTGTGGAATTCCTTATATTGTCATCAGGAAAAAAAACACAGCAATGAAAATGAGTTTTAAAAAAAATTACCCAATTTTTTAAATGTTACGGTAGAGGAACTGGCCATGTGATTTTGATGTTCTTATATAATGTTGAAAATATAACTACTTAAAGTTTTAAGATAATAGAAAATATAGGATTTTTTAAAAACTTATCCTTGGACATTGAAATCTAAAAGAGTTGTTTGGAAGGAATGATTTTTTTTCCAAATAAAGTAATGTTTTTGTGATAATTGATGGAGTTTGGGAAGATCTATTGAATACCACATAAAATATGAATTTTATAGAAATAAATTATTTAATTTCAAAGTGTATATGATATCAAATGTATACCTTATGAAGGTTTTAAAATTATAGTTGTTCAAGATCAAGGTGATATCTAATGGACCATGTAGTTTTATTCATTTGATAATGAAATGGTTTCATAAATCATTGATTTGAATGTAATGGAATTTATAAAGTTCCTATGGATATTAATAAAGGATGTGTATAATTATTTAATTTCACTAATGTGATAAGAGAAGTTGTTTGTTAAATATGTTATTATAAAAAATATTATATGATTAGTTCAATGAGCACGGTCTATGATTCATCATATTATATAACATGTATCAAAAAGAATATAAGGATAAAAATGGTTTATTTAGGCTAAAATAATATATCTTGATATATTTAATAATATAAGGGATATGATCCCACCACTCTTTAGTGAAATATAATAAAAACAAATTGTTATTCTCAAAATAATATTTCAAACAAATAGAATTCTATATATTATTAGAATATGAATTGTTTATTTTTGTTATAAAATCTTATTAAAATAAAATAATAACTATTTTCTAACACATAAGTGTTTGTGTACCTTAAAAATATATTCTAAATATAATAGTGTCTTAGAGGTTATTAAGAGTATGTTTTCAATTAAAAAATTTCAAAATTAACAACCTGTAAAAAATTAATGGTGAATGTCACTTAAATACCTAATAATAATTTCGGATGTATTGATATTTAAAAATGTGAAGAGTTATATTTACTTTCCAAAAAAATGTGAATGTTACTATTTATTATAATTTTTGTAGGATGTTTTGACAAAAAATTAATTTAACAGGTTAACTCTTTTTACATAAATTATCATAAGTAAAATGTTATATGGAAATGTTCTAAGAGTTATGATGATAATGAATTTAGAAAGATTTCTTATTATAAAAAATAATCACTATCATCATAGGATTATCCAATGTGAAGTAATGGAGTTTTTTTAACATATTTTATCAGTTGAACAATAAGTATATTGTTCTTAAATCTCACAATTATTTAATCTGTCTTACACCTAAGATTTTACACACTAATTGATTTTAGTAAGATGTATTTATCAGTCAGTTAGATATAAATGTTGTAGGAATCACATAGGTATTTAATATTTTTTAAAAAAACTCTAAAAATGAATTAATCATAATGATGATCTAGTAGTCTATCATACAAGATATGATGGTATGAGCTCTTATGCTGGGTTTTCAAGTATTCTTACAGAATTTTTTAAATTTTAATTGCATATTGATAGAAAAATGGCACACTCCTCTTTATCAATTTTTTTTGGATTCATATACTCATGAAATGAAATGATAATTAAATAATCAATGTATTACTTTGAGTCACCCCTAAAAAATGATCATTACAAAGTATTTTATCTTGTGAAAAAATGATAAGGTTAAAATGGGTAGGATTTCATAAATAGATATGAAATATGTTCATGATGCATAAAAAAAGTTTTGTGCACTTAATGAAGAATGAATTATACCACATGGCGTGTCATACACTATGTATTTAATATACTTGGTGTTTCAATTTAAAATTTATATTTCCCCAACTTGTGGTTAGTGAGATACCTGGTGTGAATACTTATATACTATTATAACATTCCAATAAAATCGTTGAATCTTTTATAATTAGGGGTTTCTTGGTTATTTTGTTGATCATTTTATCAGAAATATATTATCCAATATGGTATTTCACTCTCAAATAAAAATAATGACATATGGGCACTTCACTATGTTACGAGAGTAAGTGAACGACCGTACCTATATAAGGCAAGTGATATGCTAATCTATTTGATGCGGGGAATTTGATGTGATCATATGTAAGTTTGAATGAACATTGATATATTAATCAACTTGGTTTGTTTATAATCATATAATCTAGAACATATGTAATACCCTAAAATTTCAGAATTTATTTTCTTTATGTAATAAATTTGATAGCATGTGGTATTTTTAATATAGAGCTTAAAAAACACAATATTATATTATTTAAATATGAAAATTATGAAACATCCATTGGTTTGGCATGTGTGAATATGAAAAATGGTGTTATGAAATATATTTGGAAATTTTTTCCAAAATAAAATGAATAATCAATCTGATATTTATTATTAATTACATGGAAGTGAAGATAAATTATTTTAAAGGTAAAGGATATATTTTTCATAAAACAATTTTTGTTTCTGTAATTTTTTTTGTCTTAATTTAATAAAAATAATAATTATTGATTAATTATTATAAAATTTATATTATACATCTAATTAAATTAATTAACTTTCATTTAATTATAGTTATTAGGCCTGTAATGGGAATAGTTTTAATTATATCTAAAAAAACTCTTTATTGAGAAATGGGTTTTATTGCATTTTGGCTGTGGATACTATAATTAAATTATAACAAATTTAGAAATTTATTTTGATAAAATGGTCTTAATTTTTGATATCATAATATAAAATTTATCTTAGGGTGATTTTTTGATATTTTTTGGGCATGGTGGATTTTTCTTTGAATAGTGAGAATACTGAATTTTCATATAATTTCACTTTTATGATACTATTATAATATAATAAAGAATTATATAATTTCAAAAAAATAGATAAAAAGGGTTAAAGTACTTAAATAATGTAAATTGAAACATTATTTTTAGTTTTGGAACCCATTCTTGGCTTCTATAAACACAAATTATATTCAATTCAAATTTAAAACATTTTTTAGATCATAGCATTTAATGGTATGATTGGAAGATTAAATTATTTTCTGAATCATTCCAAAAGTTTTAAAACCTATATTTTTTATTATTTAACCAAAAAAACTCATGGAAATATATATATTTCATGAATTTAAGGTGAAATTATTTTTACACTTAAAGCAAGTACTTTCTTAAAAAGTATTTTCAAGAATTTTGCGAACATATATTAAAAGTAATTTCTATCGCTTATAGAATTTGAATATAATAAAATGGATTCAATATTATTAATAATAATATACAAATTTTGTTAGAAGTCCCCTTTTATTTTTTTTCATGTAATTAAGTTATCTTGTAAGAAAGTTATGTTACCACAGTTAATGTTAAATTGGAGTTCAAGGGGATTTAACTAAGAGAAAAGGGTTAAAATTCTACACAAACATAACTAAATGTAATTAGTTAAGTTAATTTTTACCCTATATCATATTATATATGGATTTTAGTGAATTTTTTCGAAATTAACATAAATAATAACTAATATTAATTTAAAACTTTTAATAATTACAAGAGTTCCACTCCCCTCACTTGTAAAAGGGAACCACTTATCTAGTCTTCTTCACACCTCTTGATCCTATTAATATCACGAACTGACTCAATTAAATATACCATTCTAGTGGGAAGACCAGTGTGACACCCTATTCCCACCTCCAATAATCTAGGGGCTGGTGAAAAGTTTAAGAAGGAATATAATGAAATGAGAGGCCTTATCCTAGTGTACTTATAAACATGCACACAACCAACTCTATGAAATGGTGCCAATGAAAAATAAAATATTGCAACATATAGAGTGTAATCATGCATGAAATATCCTATAGGTAATACATCATAGTCAGATAATATACACAAATGAATAAAATAAAAAATACACAACCAAATTGAAATGATGTCAAAACCTAACATTAATATGGAAAATGGGAGAACATAAGAGGTCCTGACTCTTATTCTCTAAGTCTGACCACCAAATGTGGTCCATGAACCCAAGTAACACTATGATCCACCATAGTCACCACTGATCATCGTGTCATCATTATAATAAATTGTTTGTTTAAGTGAATCATATGCAAGGGTGAGAATATACATCCCCATAAGACACCACGAAAACCAAAGAGGGAAAACATAAATAGTAGTAGTAATTCAGCTAAACCCACAATAAGAGGAAAATTAAAGCCCACTATATGTGATCATAAAGAAACCCATAAAAGAGATAAAGGAGATATCAATCTCGGGACCCCATCTTAGAATGATGATCCTAACAATATATCAAAAATTCTATCTCAGATGTGCAACATCATTCAAAACTATACAAGAATATGAGTGGAGGACCCATACCATGCCACTACACTCCTCAGATAAGGGGGAACAATATATAGGGGAGTAACCTCTCCCCACTAAATCATGGATGCAGGGGGGGGGGAGGGTTCCACCCCATATGTAGAATAATCACTTCCTATGTAGAAGGGTATTTTCCAACCTGAACATTGTACAGAGTATGGGGGACTTGTTACCTAGTGTAGAGGGGGTTTTTAACCCCAACATGTATCTAATAAAAGGAACCAATCACTACTATCATCAATGAATATTTAAAAGAATAATCACACTCATAATACCACATATAATATATATGATTAGAAAAAGGACTCCTTCTTGTTCTACATTGAAAAATGCTCAGGATAGGCTACTCCTAGGCTAAAATCTGAGTCCCGAAGAAGGATATACATAAGGTTGAAGATCTGGAATATGGTAAATGGAATGTACCGAGGGTGATATTTCATTTAGTCTTGCCTATAAACTTGTATTTTTCCTCAACTATACATGGATTGGATGGCCATGTGGGACTACATGATGTATATAGGAGGTATAGGTTATGTCTTGCCCACCTAGAGCCAGATTGTGTCTTTATGACTATGCTTGTGTACTTTGGCATGTGCCCATGTACATTTTCCATGCAGGGTTATTATGGCCTTGTCTGAGTACAAGGATTTTCCCATATACTATGTCTGTTCTCATGTTCTTGGTCATTCCCATACCCATGTACTCCTAGAGTATATGTCGGTCAACCAACACTAGGGCTCATGGTGTGTATGGGGTTATACACGACGTTTGATATTTATCTCTTTCTAAAACCTTAGTTTCCACTACCGGGGGACTATAAAGTATGTGTTCCTATAAAACACACCATGTAAGTTATTATTTCATAAAACTTTAAAATTGTTCATTAATCATTTCAATTGCATCGCTATTCTCTCCATAAATTGTGTTAGGGAGTGTTGAACTTGGGATGGCCATGCTCGATCCATCACTAGTGGCCATATTCTTGCCACATGAACCCTGTTCGGGTCATCCTATCATACTGGGAATATCCCATGGACGGTAATCTAAGAATAGACATCTTATCCATGTTTTTAACATACACAAATCAAATTGAACCATGATCCATCAAAGAATAGTGATCCACCCATCGTTCACACATCCGTAATGAATCTAGGGGTTCTATCTCACTTGAATCCATGTTGAAAATGTATAATAGAGAACCTATTGAAAAAATGGGAATAACTCAAAGAATTGTGTGGGAAAATTCACGTGAAAAAAGTTAATCCATAATTTTCCAATGCAATCTTATCTAATGATCATAAATTATGGGACCATTGGTGAATACATGGTATATTCAATGATTTATTAGATCAAGATTACTAAATTAAAAAAGCTCCTATGATGGAGATGAATCATAGTTAATAATAGAGTAGATATAAAAAACCATGATTATAAAATTTAATAGGGAATAAATCCATCAGATAACCTACCCTACCTCAAGATTTTTTTAATCATTTGTGTACAACTCATATGCTAATGATAGAGAATAATATTCACTCTGTTCTCTATCCATCTCATAATTCACCTCAATTCATTTATCGTCGTTCATCAACCTCGATCCTCTAATGAATAATTTTTCTTCATATTCACTAATCTGAAAGTATTATTCAACTAACCATGGTGATTTTCCCTAAAAGTTAAATTAATGAGAAAGACTTGGTTTATGTCATTTAAAATAAATAAAAAATAAATTTACATAATGTAATCACCAATGGAATTATTTATTGGGACACTTAAAAGTAAAGTGATTTATGTTGTTCCTAGAGTGAGCCATATGTTTCGAAAACAACCATAAATTAAAATTCCCCATTAGAGGTGAAAAAATGTGAAAAACATTTATTTCAGAAATATGCATGCACATGATATAATATATTTTAATTTTTTAACATAACAATACTGAGCCCATCTGGGCTCCATAATATAACATAAAATATCTTATTGACAGAAAAAATTTCTAAAACTATTCAAAATTACATCATTGAAAAATATAGTTTTGACATTCTCCCCTCCATCAGGTATTTTTACATTGAAAAGAACAGTCTTTATAAAATGGTGAAGGTACTGATCCCGCATCTGGCTCTCACACTTCTAGGATCTCTCCTACATGCTCCTATACTTCCAAATCACAAAAACCAAAGTGATAATCCATCATGAAGGATCATATCATACTAATACTTGATCACCATTGGGTACTCCACAAAGGTTAATCCATCCTGGATGTCCAACCAACCCTAGTTAATAACCTTCATCAGGTTGTGCATGAATATACTTAGATGGAACACATGAATGACATCATGTACTCGGTCTAACTGTGGGGGAAATTCCATGTGGTAAGAAACCTCACCAACCCTATGAAGGATATTTAATTGCTCAATAAACCTCTAAGATAGCTCTCATTCCTAGACAAACCTCCACAATTCTCATCATAGAGAGAATATTATATGTTTATAGATATCTTGTAATGTTGATATGTGTAAAATTTATTTTTTCACTGGTCTATCCTCATATGTTTATAGATCAATTGTACCTTCTATATTATATCCTACACCATATATATACCAAATATAGATGTATTTATAATGTTAGTCCAGTATAAGGTTGACCTAAAGGGTCTTCTGTACAGGGCCTTTGAATGTTTCATGGAGATATTATAGTGATAAATGTTATTATAAGAAAACTATTCCAATGGAATGTGATTTGAAAATCTCTAGTAGAAATCCAACACAAAGGATCTCAGCATATCCTCTAACATATATATAGTGCATTCGGTCTACCCGTTCATCTCGAGGTGAATTTCTATACTTGACCTCAACTAGGTTTCAATAATCCTCCTACAAGCCTCTCTATAACTATACTGTGAACTTCTCATCATAGTCTGAGGTGATAGTTGTGAGTAACCCATGAATCTAAATGATGACATGTACATAAACCTACCCTATAATCTCAATTGAGCTTTGTTTCATGATAGTGAGGAATGGTTTTGACTTTTTATTTTAGTGAATAATCAACTAGATATCATTTTGTAATTACAATATCTATGGAATCCCCATAATAATGTCCATAAATATTATGTCCCACTTCAACTCTAGGATATCAAGAGTGAGTGTCAAACCTATTGAAACATGATTCCCAGGATTTACCTGCTGGCATGTGAGACACCAATAAATGAAGTTAGCAACACTCCTCTTAATTATATCCCACCAAAACTACAACTTAAGATCCCATATTTTCTACACATTAATTTACAACTGAATGGGAATTTTGAAATTCAATCATCACATCCTCTATCATCATGACCAAAACCACCATCTATTGTAGAGGATGATGTTATCCCCTCCTTCTAAAAATCCATCTAGTTCATCTCTTAAGGATATCTAGTCACATATAACCTCATGGTTTATGTTTCCAAACTGAGAATCTATAAAATGTAGAAAAAGTATAAGATTCATCACCATTGACTGAGGAAAAAACTGCACTACTATCCTCCACTAGGGTTATCTGCAACAAAGACAACTACTGAGTTTCCTCCCCTTCCTTGCAAAAAATGTTTTATAATTAGGTAATCCTTCATGAATTTTTCTTTTCCCAGGTTTGAATACTATCTCAAATTCATAGTCATGTATAAACTTCAACTAATACCTTTGCCCTTGGTGAATCCCTCTCTAAATAATGATTTACCTACAGCTCTGATAGTGTATCTAAACAAAAAATTGATTTCCCATAAGATAGTTCCTACAAATATTTAGAGATAAAAATACTACTTTCAACTATAGGTCATGAGTAATGTATATCTACTTCTGGGGTCTGAACTAAATCACACCATAAGAGATCACTACCTACCATTTCATCAACACACACCAAATCCTATCTCTAGGGGAATAAAAAACACTATATACTACATTACCTCTTATGGCAGTCTCAATAAAGAATTACTATTAAACCTCTTAATCATGTCCTCACGATCTCCCTAAAACTACTCAATATAGATACATTTCTACTGTTTCTATTTCAAGGGATTAAATGGAGCTTCAATCTTGGATAATTCTACCAAAAATATTATACACCTCCAAGACCAAAAAACTTTACACCTCAATCATGATCTCAGGCTTCTTCCTATAATGAACCACATTAATCTGCATTATGCCCACAACTAAACCATTATAAGAGAAACAATTCCCAAGAAACTGAACCTCTTAATCCAAAACTATCACTTTGAGAGATTATGATCTAGCTAGTTCTCTTAGATTATGTCTGTTTCCATCATCAAATTCTCTTCACATTCCTCATCTTATATAGATAAAATGAGTATGTAATCGATGAAGAAAAATAAATAATAGTCTAAGTACAGTTCAGGGAATTGGTTCATCAGAGAAATGAAAATAGTGGGGTAATTCTTTAATCCAAAAGGCGTCACTAGGAACTCATTAGGTATGTAGAGACATCATAATGTCATATTTATATTATTATACTTGTGAACCCTCAAATAGTGGTATCCATACCTAAGATCGATCATTGAGGATCAACATTCACATCTCAACTAGTCAAAGAGGTTATCAATCCTTGGCATGGGACACATTCTCTTTAACATTACCTGAAGCTGGTGATGATAATCAATAAAAATACTCATGATCCCATCATCATTTTTCCTGAAAAATTCGAGGCCACTCATGAGGACACACTAGGTATAATAAAAAATTTCTATCAATGGTCCTATAACCACACCATCATCTATTTGAACTCAGTAGGGGCCATCTAATATTCTATAGAAGATATATTTATTGTCTTATGGTGAAATTTCATGAAGAAATACATCTCCCGCATCATAGGTAGTCCTAAAAAATCCCTAGGGAATACATCCATATAGTCATACACAACTTATGGAAGCCAGATTCCCAAACAGCCAAGTAAAACAAGGGCTAATCTCTCCAAATGATGGATAATAGGGTGTAGCTTCCTATATTAAATGCTTATCTAATCATCTGTATGTTTCGCCTTACTGATGAAGGAGAATATCAACCCATATTTACAAAGGCCTATAATTAAACTGAGATTAATATCAATCTAGGAACACACCACATAAAACTAGTCTATACCCAAGATAACATCATAAGGTTTCATCGTTATTACCAAAAGGTCCCCCAAGAAAATCACTCCACTGAGCTCCTTCTTGCACTCTCTTAAGATGTGAAATCTTGAATAATCACTCCCTATAGGAACATATAGACACAACTATGGGGTTATTGTCTCGACTAGAAGTTTAATATCTCATACAAGGGATGTGGAAATGAAGGAATGACACTTTCTTACGTCTACATGTAAGGGAGAAAGATTAGAAAAGGAACATATTTTACCTCAAATCATATCATAATCAGCCTAATAATCTCACTATATAACCTATAAGTATTTTCATCCTCAACCACTAGATAGAAGAGAATGAAATGGGCCACTAGGTAGTTGTGGTGGAATTATCTCATATTGTCATCCTCCACTAAATGCTCCTCCCTTCAGATATCCACATACTCCTATATCAGCACTGCCTCCCTAGTGTCCACCCTTACAACATCTGGGAGATCCCAGATCATTATGCTTCATTCTTTGTGGTGGTCAATCCACTATATATATATATGTTCCCTCTATGGAATGTCGTTGTAGAAAATCATGAGCTATGTGTCCTATCCCATAATAATAATTGCATCACCCCTCTCTAGGATGACTGGATCCATTATATGATCTATGAGACATAGACCCACATGTCCAATTCTAGGAAAGGGGAGGTCTCTTGCCCCACGAACCAGATGAATGACACTAACAAGCTTCTATAAACGATTCATCCCTATGATTTATTCTTTAAGATCTTACCCTTTGATTCTCCTCTACTAGAATGATCATGGTTACTAGAGTTTTCTCCAGCACACCATCATATATAGGGATGCATAGGGTGACCAGATAATCCCTGATGTTTCTATGAAGGATGCACTCAAACATCCATGCCTAGAAGATACCATCTCATACTATATTGAGGGAGTAATACATAACAATATTTAATATTTTAATATATATAACAACCATTATATAATCTCACGGTTGCTCAGGAGGATCCCGAATCTATACGAATTCCATGAATTAAGGGTAATACTCATAAAGAATAGATGCTAGAATTATAACCATTAGATAATCAACTCATTATGTGTATATATAATCATAATTCACTAGCACCCTATGGATCCATGAAGAAGACTATATGCAAGCACAACCATATAGTTGGTTAGTGTTTGAAAAATCATGAAAACTCAGATCATTAGTTCGATCCAATCCTCAACTTCTTTAAGGATATGGATCACTACAAAATGTCAGTGGTCTATTTCACTAGAACCCAAGTAGTTCACTAAGCCTTCTTGTATCATCATAGGGACATAATGGGACTATCCAATACTAAATATTTGGCGGAAATACTCTCTACCCAAAAAAAGGAAACTCTTTATGAGATGTTCTATGAATTGAGGCATCATTACTCAACTGATCATCTCCATAACCCCATATCATCATAAAGGACAACAATCATCCTTGAGTAATTGTGAATATTATCAAGATGTACCATAGTTAAATTAGCATATATGGGGGATGAATCAAGAAGGACATGAAATTAAAATGACTCAATCATTTATGATGCAATAACTCTCTATTTCCTAGAACCAATTTATTGTAATGCCCAATCAACAAAAAGGAAATCAAAGGCATGGTGGATGGATTAATCACTCAATTCATGAAAACTGCATTCTCTTGCTTAAAATTCACAATAAAGACTCTTCAATATCATTTCCCAAATTCCTAATATAATATTCACCATGCATCTAACATGAAAATCTATCCTAAGTAAAAACTATTTTGATGACACTCTATCATGACATGAGTCACCAGGGACCATATAGCTAGTGGAAAATAGATTGTGACACCACAATTCAACATAAAATAGGTTAGGAGATGGAAACATGAGCTAAGAAGTCCTATCCTGAAATGGGAGGCCTTATGCTAATATACATGTACTCATGCACCCAACTATCTCCATGAAAATTGTAGAGGAAAAATAAAACACTATATCATATAAAGTATAATAATTCATACAATGGCCTCTTGGTAATACATTACAAAAAAGAATAAAAACCAAACCATAAAGAGAAAAATACACACCCAATTAAAAATGATGTCCCCTCCTGAAAAAAATTGGAAAAAGGGGAAACTCAAGAGAACATGACTACTAATATCCATATATGACCACTGAATTAGGTCAATGTACCAAAGTACCATGATGATCTAAAATAGTCACCACTGATACTACATTAATTTTCATAATATGTGAAACCTAGAAGAAAATCCCATAAAGGATTGAGTATATACACTCCTAATATGACACCCTAAAAACCAAATAGGGGGTAATAGAAATAGTAGTAATATGCCTTCTCAACACACAATAAGAGGGAAATGAAAACCTAATATACATACACATAATGAAATCCAGGTTAGAGAGAAAGGGGATATCCATATATAAAACATATCTAAGAATGATGAGCCTACCAGGAGCTCCAAAAGGTCCATGTATAGTTCACAACATCATACGTAACCACACAACAATCTTAGTAGTGGACCAAAAACTCACCACTACACTCCACAATCAAGTGGGAACATTTTGATGTTGAGAACATAATCCCATTCAGATCTTAAAGATAAGGGGGAGCTTCCACCCCATAGATAGAGGACCAATGCACTATGAAGAGGGGGGGGGGATCAAAACCTACTTGGGCTAATTGTATGTGGGACTTTCACCCTAGTACAAAAATGAAAATTCCCACCCGAACATATGTATAATAAACTAGCTTAATCACTACCATAGTGAGAGCATCACAAGAACAAGTTTCATGATCATAACAACTCATGTCATATCTATGATGTAAAAAATGAAGTATTCCATCACATTATATGTTGAATAATTGATTGTATATTCTACTATCATGCCAAAATCCAAGTAAAAAAAAGATACACATTTTGGAAGATCCTGATGGAGGTACATCGCATTTGACCTCCCCTGGAAACATGGCTATGCTCTCTCTTTCACATAGATTGTCTATCCATGTTGGGATACATATAATGTATAAGTGTTAAAAAAAAATTTCTTCTATACCCAAGGCATTACCATATCTTTTCATCCCATTCCCATGGACATAAATACATTCCCAAGTACATGGTCTGCTTCCATGTAAATAATTGTACCTATGTACTCTAGATGTTCCCATGTTCCAAGCCATGCTCTTACCTGGTGCTGCAAGAGTACACACTAATATACTACAATAGGTCACATAGTGTGTATAGGGGCCCACATGATTTTTGGTATTTATTTCTTATTAAAACATTATCCATCATAGTTCGGGGACTACATAATGTGTTTTCTTGTAATACAAGCCTAGAAAGTAGATATTTTACAAAAAATAATGAATGATTCATAAATCTTTAACAAACCAAATTCATTAAAATTCATTACCCAAATCATACCATGTTGTGTGGATATCAGGCCTATTATGCTTGATCCAACACTGGTGGCTAAATTCTATCCACCTAAACCACATGTTGTTCACCCCGCCACAAAATATATATCTCATGGTTGAGAAATTTAGAACTAAAATATGATCCTCGTTGTCAACATCTAGATCCCACATCACACCATTATCTATCAAAAAAACAAAAATACACATGTCATGAATTCATCTTCCATGTATTTGGGGTTTGATCATATATAAATCTAATATGGTAATGTTGAATCATGACCTTATGGTCAAATGATGAAGAAAACAAATAATGGTAAGGTAAAATACAATAGAATGAAGTGAATCCACTATTGGATTATTTGATCACAGTAAATGATATTTAAGTGTTGAAGTATTGGTAAAAAATAGGCAGAACCAATGATTTATTGTATCAATATTACCAGATTATGGAAGAGATCATGAGAATGATATAAGTCCGAAAGAATCATAAATCAGAGAAAAAACTATATGATTATTAAATTAAATAGGGAATAAATCCATCAAATAACATGGCCTTATTAAAGATTTGTTTGATCACTCGTGAAGAAAATTTTATCTATAAATAGACAATAAGATATACTGTATTATACTTCCTTCTCATGGTTCCCCTTGATCTTATCACCATCATTCTACAAACCTAATCATCCAGTGAAAAAATTTTCCTCCTATTCTTTATTCTCCCTGGGTTATTTGGACAACTTAGATAATTCTACATAATATAGCAATTAATAAGGTAATTTAGGGTTAGGTTTTTTAGAATAACTAAATTAAATGAAATAATTAATATACTTATCATACCAACCAATGACTGTTTTCCACGGCCTTCCCCACACTAACCTACATTATTTTGTTCCCAGGATAAACTTTACATTCTAAAAACAACTACCAACTAAAATCTCCTATTTTATGACCTAATAAAATAGGAAAATGATTTTTTTTCAAAAAAGTTAATTATTTTGATATAATGTACATTTTATTTTTAATATATCAATAATGATCCCCTCTAGGTAGGAGAAGTCATACTGACTAAATGTCTAACTCTAAAAATATTCTATAAAATATTCTAAATTATTACAAAAAATAGAGTCATTATACTTAAATAAATGAATACTAAAACAAATTCATTTACATTATTCTTCCCCATGACCTAGATTCTCTATACTAATTAAAATACCAACCTTGAAGGGTGAAGGTGTAAGACAATGTTTGTTTTCAAAATAAGGGATATAACCCTTAAACAAATTTTTTTGTTGTATTTATTTTTATACCACCTTGAAAACTAAATAATAAAATTATTATATAATAAAACCAGTATCCATACTATAATTAAATTTTAATATTTTTTTAAACCCATATTCATATTATTTTTTATCTTATTGGGAATAAAAACATTGTTTATTCCTACGTGTAAAGTACCACCACCACGAAGAGGTGTGTTTCACTATAATTCATCTTCTATCATGCATGGTTATAATGATAGATTTAATGTTAATATATATGATATTAATAAAAAAAGTAATAATTATTTAATTATAAGATAACATCTATTTTATATCCTTTCCATCTATTGAGAAATGATAACATCGTTCAGGCATACTTATAGATTACCACCTCCATGAAGTGATGTTACTCATTTTTGCCTTACCGTATTACAGAAATGGTTTTAAAAGTATGTTTAATTTATAATTAATATAATAATTTCATGATTAATATTTTAAATATAATAGAATAATGAATCCTTTGACCATGATCAACCTACTAAATGCATTTTGGGATTATGAACCAAACATCCTCAAAACATCGGATGTAAAGATAACTGGTTAACTAATTAAATAAAACATGGTAATGAATAACATAAAATTTAAAGTGATAATGAGATTAACATGAAAATTTTTGTTAATAAATTATAAAATCTATATAATTTTCCTATATAGTTAATAAATTTCGTATGAATATTGACAAGATCTAAAGTATGGGATTTCTTTTCTAAATTTCCATTCATTGAGAATCATTCAATTTTCCTCACATTTTTTATTTTATGTGATTTATATATTAAAAATAGATTTATTTAATCATTATTATACTAAAATTAAAGTTTATTAGAAATCCATTTCATGTTATCTACTTTGTTGATCTTTTGATTGAAAATGTACCAATTCTGTAAGGGGTTTTCCATTATAATGTTGTTTTAAATGTTTAAAACCCTTTATCCTCCATATCCATGTTAAAAAAAAAACATCAACAATGGTATTATTTAAAATTATAATACTCTTAATTTACATTTTCAATTATTTTTTACATTCATTAAAATGTTTTAAAATGCTTTGTTTCTAACATTTTTGTATGGGTCACTTTGGAATTTTTTACCAAAGTGTAAAGGAATGTCTTTTAACATATATAGAATAAGAATAATTTACCTCTATAATTAATTTTATTCATTAACAAGAATAATATACATGGTTTTATGACTTTACAAAGGAAAACACTATAATATCATATTTTGGGTATTTTTCCTTTTTAAGATTTTTCAAAGGAAAAGATTATTTCTCCTAATTTTTATGTGAATCCAGAAACCCATTAACCATATTCATTGAAAAGTATATTAAATGCGTTTTTATGATGTAAATTAAAGTTTATATTTATTTTATATATTTTTTGTCCTTTTAAATTATTAATAATTATGGTTAATCCCGATATATCTCTCTAATGCATTGAGTAATGATTTGTTTCTCTGAGGAATATATGTTGAGATAACTGTGTGGGTTATTTCATTTGTATGATTCATTAAAATAGTGATTTTAAGTGTGACATGGTGATTATTTACCAAGGAAAATAAATTATATTTATCTTGTTGAAAATAATTTTTTATATAATTCATTTAATTTCATTTTATTTGCTAATGAGCTTTTAAATAATGGAAATTTTATACACCTTTTAATGGTGACCAATATGTTTTTCAAGGAAATTTTTTCACTGGTGATCATATTTTACAAGAGGGTTTTATAATTATGATTTGACATTTAAGATTTATTATAATATTTTTATTAAATATTTGGGAAAAGTAGTTTATTTTTGGGGCATGTAAATGATAATTTGATTACGATTCCTACTACAAAAAAAATCAAAAATTTTAAGGGTATTCATGAATTTTTAAAGGGGATAATGAGTTTCATTTATTATTATATCCATTGTTGAGATTTATTTTTATATTCCAAGATTTTAAAATGTTTTACCAAGGTATAATGTATGAGTAGAATATATATAATAGTTTTTCATTCCACTATGGGAATTCAACTTAAATAATGAAAATATGTTTTCAATGAATCATTAATTTTAATTTATGAATCCTGCTTTTGTGAAAAATGGTCATTGAGTGCATGATTCCACTTTTTATTTTAAGGATTTTATATGTAATAGTTTTCTTAATTCATAAAAACTATAAAAATAAAAGAGAATAGGAATTTAAAATGTTATGTGATTATATTTGAAGATGTTTATTGAGTTTTAATAGATGTTTGAGGTATATTTTTCCCTTAAAATTAGATAATTATTTGATAAAAATGTTATTTATGGAAGAATAATTTTATATTTAGTGGGAATAAGTTGAATGGTGTTGATAACCTTAAGGGTTAATATGATATTTTTTATAGAGATAATTATTATTAATTGGGATAAATGGTTTTTACATATTTTGAACATAAGTTTTATAATATTAATAACCTTGGGATTTAAAATTGATTTGCTGACTATGTGATTTATGTTATTTTTTGAATAATTTCACTATATTATTGGAAAAAAATATATTATTAAGGTAAAAAATATTTTATTTTGTTGATAATATGAAATTTTATTTGAGGAATAACGATTTAATTATATTTTTTAACCATATATTCTTTTATTGGGGGTTTATATTGATTCCAGATATTTATGGAAATGTTTTTTATATTTTGGATATTATATGACTTGGGCATATAGAGTTTTGGTAAATGAATTTATGAGTTATTGTTATTTTATGGATATAATTGTAATGTTGATCATGGAAGAATAAGAGATCATATCATTCAAATCATTGGGTTTCAGACTTTGTTTGACATATTTTTAAGGGTTTTAAATATAGGTATTTAGGGAATAATTTATGTTAAACATTGGGTGTCATTACTATGATTTTTGAGATTGATGATTGAAGGTTAATTCATATTGAATATTGTTTTATCTTTTATAGACCATTTTGGTTTTGGTTAATGTATAATGAGGTGATGGATAAATTTTTATCCTTTTATAGATGTTCTAATAATTTAAATGTTAATTTTAGTGATTCATGTTTGAAAAATTAATATTGAATATTCATTTCGTAGAGTAATATATGTTATAGAAGAGAAAATTTATCAATGAATACATAAATTATGAAATTAAGTTGATGAAATGGAAATAAAAAAAATATTTATATGTTTCTTTGTTCTCTATATTGATTGTAAAATAACCCCTCAACTCCGGGAAAATGATATTATAATGAAAATGATATACTTTTACCTTCATTTTAGGTGAATTAATGGTTTTTTATCCACTACTAATTTATCTTTTTATAGTTATTAAATTTAACTTGACAAGGTTCTCTTTGAATCTATATTATTCCCTGAATGTTATTTTTTTCCTCCATGGCCATATTTTCACTTCCCTCCAATGATCTAATTTTATGGGAAGATAATTATGTTTTATTCTAGAAACCCTAATTTTTTAACTTTTCACTTTTCAATATTATAGTTTATCATCCAATTTATTATGTGTTCATATAAAAAAGGTATTATTAAATATTTTAAAGGATATTCTTTTCCTAATATTATGTTTTATCTTCCAGTACCTAGAATGGAATTTAATAAATTATTTAGAAAAATTTATCTAAAAGGAGATAAAATTTATAGGACCTAATTTATTTAATGATGTATAATCTAACATCATAATGTTTTGGAATTTATTTTCTTTATGCAGTATATTTGATAACACATGGTATACATAATATAATTTTTAAATGAATTGTAATATACAATTATTGAAATGCGTTCAATATGACCTATCATATGGTTTGGATGGTATGAATAGAAATACCATTATTATAAAATATATGTGTAATTTTCCCTAATAAAATAAATAATCAATCATACATTTATTATCAATTTGTTGTAATTGAATAAAAATATTTTAAAGGTAAAAGTGATATTTTCATATAAATATTTTTTTGTGTGCAATTTATTTTTATATTTCTATATTAAATTAATAAATATTTAAAAATTAAATTAATAATTATATTATACATCCAAATTAATTTGTTAACATTCATTTTTATGGTTATTTGACATGTAATGAGAATAATTTCATTGTATTCTTCGAAAATATGTTTTCTTAAAAAATGGTTTTATTGCATTTTGTGAGAGGATATTATCATTAATTTATTATAGTTTTAGAAGTTAAATTTATTGAAATGGAATTAATTTTCTATATCAACATATAAAATTTATGTTAGGGTGAATTGTTGATATTTTTTAGAGTGGTGTATTTTTGGTAGAATTGTGAAAATATTTATTTTTCAAATACTATCAATTTTATGAAATTATTATGATGTAAGAATGAAATAATATATTATAAAATATTAGGTTAAACCAAATATATTTTAATGGAGTTAAATAATTAATTTTAAATCATTATTCTGAAATTTGGTAGCCATTATTCTCTTTTATGATCATAAATTATATTTGATTCAAATTAAAAAATATTTTTCTGTCTTTACATTTAATAGTATGGTGGGAAAGTTTCATTTTGTTTTATCTTGATCCAAACGTACAAAGAACTTCTTTTTTATTGTTTTATTTTTTTTGTAAACCAAGTTATTACATGATTTCAAGGAGAAATCATTTTTACGCTTCAATTGGTTAATTTCTTAAAAACTATTTTCATGAATTTTGATAATTATATTAAAAATTATTTCTTCCACCAATAAAATTTCAACCAAATAAAGTGGATTCAAAATTTGTAATCACTATGTCAGAATTTGGATTAAATTAACCTATTATTTTTTTTATATAATAATATTATCATTTTAAGATGATAAGTTATCATTGTTAAAGTTAAATTGGGTTTCAATGAGTTTTAACTAGAATATATGAGATAAAACGTCTCCACAGATTTTCAAAACATTATTAGTTGAGTTTCTATAGATGCTATCACATCGTATCTATTAATTATGGGTTCCTTGGTTTTAGTTGAGCATGAATAAGACCGTATATTAATTTCATCATTTGAAAATTTAGGGGAGTCCCACTCTCCTCACCTATACAGGGGCACTAACTATCCTCCCCTCTTCACATCTATTAATCCACTTAACTCAAAAAATCACTAAAAAATCCATTACTATATTTCCTACCCACAGCCTAGAGGCTCTGGTCACATAAAAATATCAACCTAGAAAGATTAATGTGTAAGAAAAAGGTTGTTTTCCAAGGAATATGTAAAAATATTAACCATGAATTTTCTTTTTATTTATTCTTATAACTATTTAAAATATTATTAAACAATGATGATATAATAAAATATATATCTAAAAAATACTAATATGTTATTAGGTTTATGATACAACCTTTATTCATCTCCTTTTAATGGGGATTGAAAACATCATTCGTGAAAAAGTGTGTACTACCACCTCCACGATGCGATGTGTTTTATTTTACATCACCACCTATTATGGATGGTTATAATGATGGATTTAATATATATATATATATATATATATATATATATATATATATATATATATATATTATTAATGAAATAATTATCATTTTTAAATCTGATTTATTGTAAAAATCTACCTTGAATCACTTAGAACTATAAACAGAGAGGACCACCATGTGACGTCAGGCGCACCTCCCCGAATGTCAGTGGCTAACGATTAACAGTGGTGGACAAATGGGGAACCAAATTGAGGCTATAAACCTTGTATCATAGTTCATAATTATGAATAAATAACCTAACATCATCCATATATATAAGTAATCAGAGTACTTGGAAGTAATAAATTACAAACATCTATAATAAAATGATGTGAAATCATATACTCATGCATACTCACTAACCACCCATCGGGATAACCAAAAATTAAAATGGTAAAATAATAATAAAATAAATTTATAAGAGGATCCAATGAAACACTGATCCTTGACTAATCTTAATCTCTAAGTTTATCTAATCTATCCCATTCGACGATGATAATCCTAATCCCCAGACTTGGCCATATACCTGAGTGTAATTACCATGTGATGGATTCTTTGGAATACATATATAATAGAAGCCTAGAAAGGGTGTGAGTAAAATATTCAATAGGGAACCATTGATGTGGTCCCATTCATAACTTGAAATTCCATGATATATGACGTGCCATGCTCAACTACTAATTATAAAATAACTATAGAAAAGTAAATAAATAAACAACTATCAATTCCTTCATTATCCATAATATAAAATATTGCTTATAATTTCTTAATGACCATGAAAACCATAATATCACCCCCAATCTAATGGTATACTCATATAACCTAAAAAATTCACACAAAAAATTATCTATCCATTGTTTCGTGACCCCAATAAACCATACCTGCTTCACCTAGTTTTTGAGATCCTATGAGCATTAGAATCTGCTTAGGAGAACATTTCCCCACTCACATGGGATACCTTGTTCAAACCTTTTCTAATGAGTAGATGATCTTGATTCCTCAGCAGACATCTCATAACCTCAGGACCTTAGGCTGAACCACATAATAATACATGGGCATTCTCAATGTCATTCTAAAGTCTAATTCCAAGGAGGAGGAAACCCTAATAAATACCATATAACTAAGAATGACCTATCCTTGGGAGACCCAAAAAATCAAAGGGAATACCCTCTGTGGATCCCATGGTCAATATCTCAGGCGTCCAATGTTTTGAGACTCATCACTTAAAACATTTCCAGTGCATCCACCTATTCCTATGGGGTATCCTAGGCATTGGTCAAGGGGATCCAACAATAAACTTAAGGATATTAAATATCCTTAATCTAGTATATACACCCAGCTGGCACTTTATACCACTATTAAAATATTAGTACTCTTTAGCATTCATAATTTGCTACTGGTATCCCCACTTGAATATCGAAACTTGGGAATTTGAAATGGGATTACTGTTTAGATGGTATACCATCTATATTGGGAATTCTTGAATGCATAGAACCATTTATCTATAATTCCATATCCTATGTACCACCTATATGAATGAAATAATGAATCAAACACATATTGGGATGCTAGATGAGTTATGTATCTTTCCCCAATGTGCTATAAAATATAGCTCCAAAACTCATCAGGCATCTGAGGGTCTCATATTTCTCATCAAATTATTCTTGGGAATCCTAGAAAATCTCAACCATGCCAAGACCAATGACCGATTCTGTCACGAACCGTCCTCGGGGCCCGTGCCGTGACTACCCCAAGCCCGCCTTCCATAGGCCAGGGGCTGGCGACTAGCACCAAGGCGTAAATCCCAACAAAAAGGGAAGACATTGACCTTGAAAAGTAAACAAGCACCACATAGTAAGCAAGAGGAAAAGTAAACACTAAGTAAAAACGGTACAAGCTGTGCTGAAAGTAAAAGGGGCCGGAAATACAAGCCCAACTGTAAAGTACAACTGAAAGGAAAAAAAGAAACTGAAAGGAAAAATTGCAGCGTCGAGCCGTCCTCTGGAAGTCCCACCTGAAGGGTGGGTACAGATAGCCTCCACTGCTCCTCGGGTCCACCTGACCGCTCCGAGTACGTCCCGCCCAGTGGTCCACCTCCAGGTACCGTCCTGCTCCGCACGCCTCCACCACGATCAGCGCTGTCCGTCGTCTGCAACCAACACAACGTAGTGCGGGCATAGCCCGTGCAGGGGTGAGTATAAGCTACTCAGTAGGGACCCCGAGACCCCCAAAGGTCTCCCGAAATCCACAAAGGATAATCCACAAGGAAAGATACAATCACGAAGTAACATCTGACACGGCTTAGGTATATGCCCATACATATACCTAAGTCATCAATTCCCGTTCGGCTCCAACGTCCGAGCCCAAGAAAAACCCAGTCCACACAGGAAAGCAAAACATATACCCACACAGGATAGCACAACAAAATCCACCAAGGAGAGTAAACAATAAATCCACACAGTATAGCTCAACACAATCCACAAAGGAGAGTAAACAGTAAATCCACACAGGATAGCTCAACACAATCCACAAAGGAGAGTAACAGAAGATTCGGCTCACACAGGTACACTTCTTCGGATGACGATGAAGATGATCACTGATCCATCTAAGTCGTCGGACCCACGAAGGATCGATAGGTAACTAACCCCCGCAATGACCCACATAGGATCGGGCCCACACAGGACCTGTAGGCACTGGCTCACACAGAACCGCTGAGCACTGACCCACACAGGATCGGACCCACATAGGATCGGGCCCACACAGGACCGGGCCCACACAGGACTTGTAGCACTGATCCACGTAGGATCGCTGAGTGCAGTAGTCGTCGCAGTCCACGGAGGATCTCTGTACAGTCGTCGCCGCAGTCCACTGAGGATCTCTGCACGGTCGTCGTCGGAGTCCACGGAGGATCTCTGCACCGTCGTCGTCGCAGTCCACTGAGGATCTCTGCACGGTCGTCGCTGTCGAAGAAGCAGTCGCAGCCAGCTCTAGGGTTCCCGCACACAGCAAGCTCGTTCGGGAGGGTCCGCTCCACGAGCCGAGAGGCTGATACATCAACTAACACAAAGTCCGAAGTTGATGTATCCAAAATTTCCGTATCGTCAACAGGAACTCAACGTCGCAGACGGCGCGTCAATCGGACGCCCGGTCTGAGAGTTATTGGCTTTTTCGTCCCAGGGGCCCGGTTGGTTTTTAAGGCAAAACCAACCCGACCGTACTCCACCTGTGTCCGAACCTCGGACGGAGTATGCCAAAAGATCCGTCTCACTTAGAGGAAAACAACAAAGCTGACGACGCGTCAATCGGACGTCCGTAGCTCAAGATATGAGCGTTTCCGCTCCAAGGGCCCGGTTGGTTTCGTGTACGAACCAACCTGGATGAACTCAAGGCATTTCGAAACCTTGAGTGCGATATACCGAAACAACCGCCTCGATCCAAGGATCGCGTTACCGCTGACGGCGGGTCGTTTAGAGGCCCTTATCTCAAGATACGTCCATTTGAACGAAATCCATCCAAAGACGGGGGGTCCGGGCCCGGGCCGACCCGGTCGGACCGGTCTGGCTCGGCCATCCCGGCTCGGCTCGGCCGAGCGACCGAGCGGCCGACGCGGGGGGAGCCGCTACCCTGTGTGACACCCCCGCGGCACCCGCGGGGTGTCGGCTAGACAACCGGACGCGGCTGAAGCCGCGTCCCGAGTGACGCGGGGGGGAGCCGCCGCCCCCGCGTGACACCCGCGGGACACCCGCGGGACACCCGTGGGACACCCGAGGGGTGTCTCCCTAGCGCTGGTGGTGGCTTCAGTCGCGTCCCGCGAGCGCCGCCGCCGTGGCCGGCTTCCGCGGGCCACCGGAGTCGCTCCGGTGGCTCGTTTTTCTTCCCGTCTGCGCCGTTGCTCCTCCCGGGACTCGTTCTTCACTGCGGGATCATCAAACTTCCGTTGCAGCACGTTCCATCGTCGCTCGTCAATCCGCACAAGAACAAAGAACGGCGGAGGGTTGTCGGGCCGTGTTCGTTTGGCCTGCACCCTCCGCGTTAGATATAAACAACGGGAGAATTTTTTTATTCCACACAGGAAACAACAATTTTAATAAGTTTAAAATTGTTCAAAAATCTGGTTCTTTAACTTTTTAAAGAAACATTTACGAGAATATAAAAAGGGGGTAATTCCAAAATAATTCCCTACCTCGTAGTCGTCGCGCGTGGGCGTTCTTCGCGGAATTGCTCGTCGCGGAAGAGGGGAATCGTCGCGTCGTCGCGGGAAGGCATCGCGTCGTCGCGGAATCCGGCGTTGAGTTTCCAAACTCAACGGACCAAGAACAACAGATTTAAATTATAAATAATTAAATCTGTGTTTCGTTTTAAACCAAAAAGAACTTTTAGAAGAAACCCAAAATCACTCACCTCAAACGGTTGGTGATCGGAGATCGGGGCGGGGAAGAACGTCTCGGATTGGAGCGTTGTCGATTTCCGCGGATGACGGCGTTCTTCGCATTCTTCACGTTCTTCGCGTTCTTCACGTTCTTCGCAAATGAGAAAGAAGATACAAGGATTCTGTCAAATCCTCTCAACGCGCAAACTTTCAAAAGACTGGTTGGTCTTATTTTATTATTATGCCAACACACGAAAAAGGGTAAGTAAGGACCCATCAATTCGTTGAATTAATTCAAAGAAAGAAACAGCTCATTTAATTTACGAAATAAACCGCCCAATTAAATGGTCTGTTAAGAATTTAAGAAAACACGTCAGTTGACTTTCATAATGATGGGTTTTCGCGGGTGCGTTACTTAGCGGAAAGAAACGGCGGGGCTCGTGCGGGCCCCACCTCACAAATATCCTACCGAGGGGGTAGGATATTTCCTGGATAACATCCTATTCGGATCAACTCAGTTTAAGCCGCTTTTAAGTGTCTTCAAGTGGCTTCCAAGTGGCTTAAGTGAAATAAAATAAAGTTGTCGTAAAATTATTTTATTTCTTAACTTTAAGCCCGAAAATTAAAAACCACACCTGAGAAAACGCAACTCCGGAAGAGGCGTTTCTAAGCGAATACCGGCACTGCGATTTCATCGGTGCCCTCAAAATTCGATTCCGGGCACCGGTTCAAAAGTTAGAAAAACCCGCTCATCCGTTCACTGAACGTACCCGAGCCAAACTTCGGAAAATGATTCCGGGCACACCGGGCCTCGGAATCAGGTGCCGTCAGAGACTGCGCTCTTGTAAAATTCCAAAGAAAATTAAGAAAAAAATATCTTTGAAATTTATGGGTCTTTAAATTACTCCCACCTTAGGGCTTTACGTCCCCGTAAAGATACATCATAAACTAGGGAAACAAATGTGGGTACTGAGCACACATCTGAGCCTCCCGCTCCCATGTGCTCTCCTGGAGGTTCCCGTGCTTCCATCTGATGAACACAAGAGGAATCGATCGCCCACGTAGGACCCGCTCCTGTCGATCCTCTATCTCCACTGGGACCTTCGCAAAAGTCGCCCCATCATCCCCGTCTAGCTCCCCATAGTCAATGATATGTGTCGGGTCATGCACATATCTCCTCAGCTGAGATACGTGGAAGACGTCGTGCACCCGGTGCAACTGAGGTGGCAAAGCCAAGAGATAATCCACCTCGCCAACCCTGCTGAGGACCTGGAAGGGTCCGATGAAGCGTGGAGACAACTTGCCACCTCGGCTAAATCTCCGAAAACCACGTCGAGGCGAGACCCGCAATAAGACGTGGTCGACATCCTCGAACTCTAGTGGCCTTTTCCTCCTGTCAGCATATGACTTCTGCCGGCTCTGTGCAGTCCTCATCCGCTCCTGGATGACCTGGACCTTCTCTGTCGTGGCCCGGACCATCTCTGGTCCCACAAGTGCTGACTCCCCAGGGTCTGTCCAGCACAAAGGAGATCTGCAAGGCCTGCCGTACAACGCCTCGTATGGTGCCATCCCGATGGTGGAGTGGTAGCTGTTGTTTTACGCGAACTCCACCAAGGGTAGGTGGTCCTCCCAGATGCGACCAAAGTCGAGGACACATGCGCGGAGCATATCCTCCAGAGTCTGAATGGTCCTCTCCGTCTGACCATCCGTCTGAGGGTGAAAGGCGGTGCTCAGACGTAGCCGCGTCCCGAACGCCTCCTGTAACCCCTTCTAAAGCCGGGAAGTAAAACGAGCGTCCCGATTGGAGACGATAGTCGATGGCACACCGTGAAGCCGTACAATCTCCTGAACGTAGAGACGCCCCAAGCTCTCCACTGAGCCCTGCTCTCGGATGGGTAAGAAGTGTGCCGACTTGGTGAGTCGGTCAACAATCACCCAAATGGAATCGTGAACTCTGGAAGTGCGTGGAAGTCCAGTCACGAAGTCCATAGATATCCTATCCCACTTCCACTCCGAGATCTCCAAGGGCTGTACCAAGCCTGCTGGTACCTGATGCTCTGCCTTCACCTGCTGGCAGGTGAGGCATCGTGAAAAGAACTCTGCCACAACCTTCTTCATGCCCGGCCACCAGTGCTGTCATCTGAGATCCTGGTACATCTTCGCCACTCCAGGATGTACCGCCAAAGGAGAAGTGTGAAACTCTCTCAACACCTCCTCTCGTAAAGAAACTGGTACGAGGGTACGTCCTCTGAAAAGGACGTCGTGCTCTGCTCCAAAAGAGAAGCCATCAGGGGCCTGTCTCGAGGATATCTGTGCACGCTGTGTCTCACAGTCAGCATCCTCACGCTGTGCCTCTCTGACCCGCTGTAGAAGTGGAGGAGATACTGTGAGAGACTGAAGGAAGGGTGCTCTATCTCTATCCACGAAGGATATCTGCAAAGCGGCTAGCTGCTCTGTCGCCTCCTCAAGTAGCTGGATGCCCGTCCTCCTGCTGAGGGAATCAGCTACCACGCTCCCCTTCCCAGGAGTATAGACTATCTCAAAGTCATAGTCCTGGAGGAACTCGAGCCATCACCGCAGTCTCAGGTTCAGGTCCTTCTGAGAGAAGATGTACCTGAGACTCTGGTGGTCAGAAAAGACTGTAAAGCGCTCGCCCATCAGATAGTGCCGCCATGTCTTCAGAGCGAAGACCACTGCTGCCAACTCCAGGTCATGGGTGGCGTAGTTCTGCTCATGCGGCCTCAACTGATGTGATCCGTAGGCAATAACGGCCCGCTCCTGCATTAGGACACACCCAAGTCTGGTCCCTGATGCATCGCAGTAGACTACGTATCCAACTCCCTCCTCAGGCAACCTCAAGATAGGTGCGCTGGTCAACCTCTGCCTCAGCTCCTGGAAGATCTGCTGACATATGTCTGACCACACGAAGGGTTTCCCCTTCTTTGTCAACTCTGAGAGTGGGGCCGCAACTCTGGAGAAGTCTGGCACAAATCTCCGATAGTATCCGGCTAGGCCCAAGAAACTCCGCACCTCTGTCACGCTCTTGGGTGGCTCCCAAGCTAGCACTGCCTCGATCTTCGCGGGATCCACCACAACTCCCGACTCAGAAATGACGTGCCCCAAGAAGTGGACCTCACGTAACCAGAACTGGCACTTCGAGAGCTTTCCATAAAGCTGGTGCTCTCGGAGTGTGTCTAGTACAACCCGCAGGTGGTAGGCGTGCTCCTCCTCCGTTGTCGAGTACACCAAAATGTCGTCGATGAAGACCACGACAAATCGATTGAGGTATGGCTGGAAGATCCTGTTCATGAGGCTCATGAACACTTCTGGATCGTTGGTTACGCCGAAAGGCATAACCAAGAACTCATAGTGGCCATACCGACATCTGAAGGCCGTCTTCTGCACGTCCTCGTCTCGAACTCTGAGCTGATGACAGCCTGATCTGAGGTCTATCTTTGAGAACCACCGTGCTCCCTTGAGCTGATCGAAGAGGTCATCAATCCTCGGTAGCGGATACTTGTTCCTCACTGTCACCTAGTTCAGGCGATGATAATCGACACACAGTCGCAAGCTCCCGTCCGCCTTCTTGGCGAATAAAATCGACGAAGCCCAGGGTGAAACACTGGGTCGGATGAACCCCTTGCCCTGCAAGTCCTCCAACTGTACCCGCAGCTCTCGAAGATCAGCGGGGGCCATCTAATATGCTGGAGTGGATATCAGGGCTGTCCCGGGGTACAGGTCAATATAAAAGTCTACCTCTCTGCGAGGAGGTAGCCCTGGAACGTCGTCGGGGAAGACGTCCGCATACTGATCCACCACTGCAGGAAAACTGGGACTCCGCACGTCAACTGCTCCCAGGATGAGGCTAGCCAACTGATGAGTGATGGTCTGTCCTCTCCTCTGCGTGAGTCCATCCTGTGCTTCTAAGGCTCCCTTCTCACCGGTGAAGGTGAACCTGCTCCCGTCGGTGCGCACACATCGCACCTTGCGCCTAATGAAGTCAATCTGTGCATGGACCGTAGATAACCAATCAATGCCCAAGATGACGTCGTAAGGCCTCGACGCCGCTACAAGAAGATCCCAGCCGAAGCTCTTGCCTCCTAGAGTAATCTCACACTACCGGCACCAGTGCGTAATCGTCAAGTCTGCTCCTGTAGGAGTCTCTAGCCGTAAGGATCGAGCCAACGGCTCTGTCGGAATCTCCGAGCTCCGAACAAGGGCAGTGGCTATGAAAGAGTGACTCGCTCCTGTGTCTATAAGAACTACAACAAGGGTGGAATAGACGCAGATCATACCTCGAATCATCTCTGGTGCGCCGTGGTCGTAGGCCTCCACTACCTGGAGCTGTGCCTGTCTCTGCCCGCCAGCTCCCGGTGGTCGGGGCGGACCTCCTGGTGGTGGTGGTGGCAGAGCCTCAAAGCGTCGCCCACCACCTGCTGCTCGGCCAGCTCCTATGCCTCATCCACCTCCTCCCTACGGACCGCCATGGTCGACCCTCTGCCTCTGTCTGGGTGGCCCCCCCACCGTCTGCTGCTCCTCGGTACGACGGGTCAGGCAGTCACGAGCCATGTGGCCCTGCCCGCCGCACGAGTAGCACTGCCTGCCCCTCGGAAGGCTGGCTCCGTGCTGTGTGCCCCGCACTGCTGAGCCAGTGTCCCGAGGTCGTCTGCAGGAAGGCCTGGTCTGCCTGGAACCCTGAGTCATCCATCGGCTACCAGATGCCGAAGACTCTGCTACCTTCCGCCCTGCGGTAGGTCTCACTGTAGACTCAGCTAGAAAGCTCTTGATCAGAAGGGCTCGCTCTAGCACTCCTGCCTGGGTCGGGATGCTGAGGGAGATCAGAGACACCCTGATCTCGTGTCTCAATCCCTACTCGAAGGTCCGGGCCCTGAAGAAGGGGTCCCGTACCATGTCTGTCGAGTAGCGAGAAAGGTCGGTGAACCTCGCCGCGTACTGGGCGACCGTCAAGCTGCCCTACCGCAGCTGAAGAAGCTCCTGGATGCACACCGCATGGAGGGTGGCCGGGATGAACTCTGAGCGGAAGAGGCTCTCGAAGTCCGTCCAGATGTGGGAGGCCTCATCGTGTACCTGGAGCATCAAGATCCACCATCGCCCTGCTGCTGCGTGCAGTAGGCTCGCCGCGAGGATCACCATGAGGTCTGCTGGTGTCCTCACTAGCCTGAAAACTCGGACGACTGCCTCCAGCCAGTCCTCAGCTGCCTGGGGGTCCGTCTCCCCACGAAACCTGGGTGGTCGTTGGCGCTGGAACTCATGCAGAGCTCCGAGGCGTCGTGCATCGTCAGCTGCCAGTGCTGGAAGCATCGGGGGCTCGGCGGGTAAAGGTACCGCCGGTGCCTCTGCTGTCAACGGGCCCTGTACCGAGGCCTCGTCACTCAGCGGGCTAGCGTCGCGCTCTACTCTCAGAACCCTAGCTGGCTGCTGTCGTCGAGCCATCCTGAAAAGGAAACAAGTGCGCCATGGTCAGAACAGTATACCTGGTGAGCTGACACAAGTAATCACAAAGAAAACTTGAAACACACATGCAATCAATGTTTTCGTGCATTAAGTCGGGAATCAGAAGTCAGGGTCCTGGTGTTTGGATACGTCGGCCGCCGCACCAACACTGGAATCCCTGGACTGATAACCACACTCAATACGCTAAACACTATTGATTCACATAGAAGAAAGATCAGAGTCTGTGGTAGAACCGACCGCCTCTGATACCAATTTGTCATGACCCGTCCTCGGGGCCCGTGCCGTGACTACCCCAAGCCCGCCTTCCATAGGCCAGGGGCTAGCGACTGGCACCAAGGCGTAAATCCCAACAAAAAGGGAAGGAATTGCCCTTGAAAAGTAAACAAGCACCATAGAGTAAGCAAGCGGAAAAGTAAACACTAAGTAAAAACGGTACAAGCTGTGCTGAAAGTAAAAGAGGCCGGAAATACAAGCCCAACTGTAAAGTACAACTAAAAGGAAAAACAGCAACTGAAAGGAAAAACTGTAGCGTCGAGCCGTCCTATGGAAGTCCCACCTGAAGGGTGGGTACAGATAGCCTCCACTGCTCCTCGGGTCCACCTGACCGATCCGAGTACGTCCCGCCCAGTGGTCCACCTCCAAGTACCGTCCTGCTCTGCACGCCTCCACCACGATCAGCGCAGTCCGTCGTCTGTAACCAACACAACGTAGTGCAGGCATAGCCCGTGCAGGCGTGAGTATAAGCTACTCAGTAGGGACCCCGAGACCCCCAAAGGTCTCCCGAAATCCACAAAGGATAATCCACAAGGAAAGACACAATCATGAAGTAACATCTGACATGGCTTAGGTATATGCCCATACATATACCTAAGTCATCAATTCCCATTCGGCTCCAACGTCCGAGCCCAAGCATAACCCAGTCCACACAGGAAAGAAAAACATATACCCACACAGGATAGCACAACACAATCCACAAAAGAGAGTAAACAATAAATCCACACAGGATAGCTCAACACAATCCACAAAAGAGAGTAAACAGTAAATCCACACAGGATAGCTCAACACAATCCACAAAGGAGAGTAACAGAAGATTCGGCTCACACAGGTATACTTCTTCGGATGACGATGAAGATGATCACTGATCCATCTAAGTCGTCGGACCCACGAAGGATCGATAGGTAACTAACCCCCGCAATGACCCACACAGGATCGGGCCCACACGGGACCTGTAGGCGCTGGCTCACACAGAACCGCTGAGCGCTGACCCACACAGGATCGGGCCCACACAGGACCGGGCCCACACAGGACCTGTAGCACTGATCCACGTAGGATCTCTGAGTGCAGTAGTCATCGCAGTCCACTGAGGATCTCTGCACAGTCATCGCCGCAGTCCACTGAGGATCTCTGCACAGTCGTCATCGGAGTCCACAGAGGATCTCTGCACAGTCGTCGTCGCAGTCCACTGAGGATCTCTGCACGGTCGTCGCTGTCGAAGAAGCAGTCGCAGCCAGCTCTAGGGTTCCCGCACACAGCAAGCTCGTTCGGGAGGGTCCGCTCCACGAGCCGAGAGGCTGATACATCAACTGACAAAAAGTCCGAAGTTGATGTATCCAAAAGTTCCGTATCATCAACAGGAACTCAACGTCGCAGACAGCGCGTCAATCGGACGCCCGGTCTGAGAGTTATTGGCTTTTTCGTCCCAGGGGCCCGGTTGGTTTTTAAGGAAAAACCAACCCGACCATACTCCACCTGCGTCCAAACCTCGGGCGGAGTATTCCAAAAGATCCGTCTCACTTAGAGGAAAACAACAAAGCTGACGGCGCGTCAATCGGACGTCCGTAGCTCAAGATATGAGCGTTTCCGCTCCGAGGGCCCGGTTGGTTTCGTGTACGAACCAACCCGGCCGAACTCAAAGTATTCCAAAACCTTGAGTGCAATATACCGAAACGACCGTCTCGATCCAAGGATCGCGTTGCCGCTGACGGCGGGTCGTTTGGAGGCCCGTAGCTCAAGATACGGCTATTTGAACGAAATCCGTACGAAGACGGGGGGTCCGGGCCCGGCCCGACCCGGCCCGACCCCCCCTGGGTCGGCCGAACCCGGTCCGGCCTGGTCCGACCCGGTCGGACCGTTCTGGCTCGGTCAGGCCGGCTCAGCTTGGCCGAGCGACCGAGCGGCCGACGTGGGGGGAGCCGCCGCCCCGCGTGACACCCCCGCGGCACCCGCGGGGTGTCGGCAGACAACCAGACGCAGCTGAAGCCACGTCCCGAGTGACGCGGGGGGGAGCCGTCGCCCCCGCGGGACACCCGCGGGGTGTCTCCCTGGCGCCAGACGCGGCTTCAGCCGTGTCCCGCGAGCACCGCCGCCGCGGCCAATGCCGCGGCGGTCTCGTCCGGCGGCGCGCCAGGCGCCGCCGTGCCGGCGACTCGCGCCGCCGCGGGCTTCCACTGGCCGCCGGAATCGCTCCGGTGGCCCGTTTTTCTTCCCGTCTACACCGTTGCTCCTCCCGGGACTCGTTATTCACTGCGGGATCACCAAACTTCCATTGCGGCACGTTCCGTCATCGCCCGTCAATCCGCACAAGAACGAAGAACGACGGAGGGTTGTCGGGCCGTGTTCGTTTGGCCCGCACCCTCCACGTTAGATATAAACAATGGGAGAATTTTTTTATTCCACACAGGAAACAACAATTTTAATAAGTTTAAAATTGTTCACAAATCCGGTTCTTTAACTTCTTAAAGAAACATTTACGAGAATATAAAAAGGGGGTAATTCCAAAATAATTCCCTACCTCGTAGTCGTCGCGCGTGAGCGTTCTTCAAGGAATTGCTCATTGCGGAAGAGGGGAATCATCGCGTCGTCGCGGGAAGGCGGCGCGTCGTCGCAGAATCCGACGTTGATTCGGCGAACTCAACGGACCAAGAACAACAGATTTAAATTATAAATAATTAAATCTGTGTTTCGTTTTAAACCAAAAAGAACTTTTAGAAGAAACCCGAAATCACTCACCTCAAACGGTTGTTGATCGGAGATCGGGGCGGGGAAGAACGTCTCGGATTGGAGCGTCGTCGATTTCCGCAGATGACGGCGTTCTTCGCATTCTTTGCGTTCTTCGCGAAGGATAAAGAAGATACAAGGATTCTGTCAAATCCTCTCAACGCGCAAACTTTCAAAAGACTGGTTGGTCTTATTTTATTATTATGCCAACACACGAAAAAGGGTAAGTAACGACCCATCAATTCGTTGAATTAATTCAACGAAAGAAATAGCTCATTTAATTTACGAAATAAACCGCCCAATTAAATGGTCTGTTAAGAATTTAAGAAAACGTGTCAGTTGACTTTCATAATTACGGGTTTTCGCGGGTGCGTTACTTAGCGGAAAGAAACGGCGGGGCTCCTGCGGGCCCCACCTCACAAATATCCTACCGAGGGGGTAGGATATTTCTTGGATAGAATCCTATCCAGATCAACTCAGTTTAAGCCTATTTTAAGTGGCTTCAAGTGGCTTCCAAGTGGCTTAAGTGAAATAAAATAAAGTTGTCGTAATATTATTTTATTTCTTAACTTTAAGCCCGAAAATTAAAAACCACACCCGAGCAAACGCAACTCCGGAATAGGCATTTCTAAGCGAATACCGGCGCTGCGATTTCATCGGTGCCCTCAGAATTCGATTCCGGGCATCGGTTCAAAAGTTAGAAAAACCCGCTCGTCTGTTCACTGAACGTACCTGAGCCAAACTTCGGAAAATGATTCCGGGCACACCGGGCCTCGGAATCAGGTGCCGTCAGAGACTGCGCTCTTGTAAAATTCCAAAGAAAATTATGAAAAAAATTTCCTTGAAATTTACAGGTCTTTACAGATTCCCAATCATCTTGATAAATCACTAGTCATAACCCAAATACATAAATAAATTAATAATTAATAAGGGATATCGATACACCCAATCTTATCACTATCATCATATCCCCAATAGCCTTTACAAGTATTTATGTTTAAGGTGAAACTAAAAAATATATCTACCCATATACATAAATATCCAAACAAATTATGTCAATAAACTTGGCACCCACTTAGGTCACTGAGGTCACAATACCATTGAGGAACCCTCCCATGGGTCCTTAGTCTCAATTAAGATATGAGGTCGATACTTATTGATCTTGGAAAACTGTGTCCTATGACATCTTCATTAGGAGAACACGATTTTTCTGACCACACGAGGTATTCCACATAAGAAAATATCATAAATATGACCCATAATCAATGTCATTTCTCAAGGTTAGTCTCAGTTTATCTACTCACCAATACATCATCTATAGACTATGGTCTACAAAAATAGGATAAATACATCCAACATTTCCTCATGTGATAAAATCAGGCCATCCATCTCATGTCACGACCCACCACCACATGGTTGGGGAAAAAATTTAAACTCAAAGGACTCTATGTCATGCTTGTTTTTTTTGGAAAGAGGGAGCCCCTAATGGTGGTTCAAATTTCATAGGTTAAGGCCTTAAAAATTGGAGGATGAGGCTTTAAGTCAACACCCTTGGACCAATGGGGCCTAGACACATAATCAACTACATCAAGGAGTTCCATTAATTAATCATTTCAAATTAAATTAACATTTAATTTAACTCAATAATTCAATTCATCAAAAGAGAAATTCAAACAGTTGGAATATGACACCTCAATAGTCACATATTAGAAGAATATATTTGAAATGCCTCATAGGTAATAACACTATCCAATTTAGAATCTTTTTGATTTATTTTAAAAATGATGACATCAACAGATAAGGCCCATCCAATCCTATCTAGCCTTGTCCATGGTAAAAAATATCTACTAAATAACCTGAGCTCCTAAATAAATTCTAACAAAAAAATTCAATTAAGTATAACATTTACATTTATCTAGATAATTTTATTTAGACTTATTATATTTTGATAAAGCTCACCATGTCATAGTAGTATGTCGATAAATCATTTCATGGGTACTGACTACCCTTGACACAAACCTGATCCCAAAACAGATTCAAATCACCATCCATAGGTACCCAATAAATAACTAATTCAATTTAATATTTGTGAAAAAACCATATAAAATCCCAAAAATGACATACCTCAACAAAAAATTGGTTGATTTTAAGCAGATAATTTCTAGGGATATCCAAATCCTAGGCTGCAAAAAATCACCTTAATTCTTAATAAATTCCATCATGGTCTGGTGGAATCAAAATTTATACCCTAATGAAAGAAAAACTAAAAATTTAGGGAAAGGTATTAAGAGATTAAAGAGGATCACTGGATGTAGATAAACACCAAAAATAATGGGAAAACAGACCCAACATCACCCAAAACTAAAGTGTAACAAAGACGGGAGGCTATGCAAAAAAGTAAGACCCATGTGCCCACTATTTTGAAAGAAAATAAGAAGATGGGGATTATTGATTATTAAGTAAAAAACATAAAATACAATTTTAATGATCTGAATCATTTGGACACATGGTTTTCTAAACCATGTTCCAACTGTATAGTCTTTACATTCCCATGAATCCAAAATTTTAAGGTTGGTGCACACAGTTTTGAAAATTTTGTGTTGGCCCTGAAAAACAATTGCAATAATGAAAAATGTTTTTTGTGTAACAACCCTGACTCCAATATCGTAGATTTAGTACTTCACATTATTACATTGTCATATATACATGATTTACACCCCAAAGTACTGAATAGTTTAGTAGTCTTGGTAAAATTGAATCACATTCAAAATTAAAATTACATTTTAATCATAAAATTCAAAAAGTATTTTCTTTGAGAACACAATTATTCCCCTTATAATAACCCTTCATATCAATCATAATATACTTATTGGAATCATTGGGAATGATGAAACATCCAAAAGGGATGAGTACATATTCTTAGTAAGATTCTACATATAGTGGATGATATCATAAAAAAACATAAATCATTATAGAGAGGTAATTAACTGAAACACATTCCATTTAGTCAATAACCTGAGCATAATATGCTAGGAATAAAATATGATCAAATAATTCCATATAAATAATCACATGAGAATGTAACTTAACCAAGAATATTATACTAATCGAATAATCTCCTGGAATGTCTACACTAATCTCATAATGAGGAAATGCATAATCATGAACCTCATAAACATACCATCAAGTATTTGACAAAGACACCATACTTAAATAGGAAAGTCCTTGGCTAATACCCAAACCGGGTTGTCTCATGTGACCTACTGATCCATATAAGGTATATATAAGGCACCACACGTCACTTACTAAGTCCAATAAATTTCTCACATGAAAAGGGTGAAACCTAAACAACATAAACATTTTAATTGAAAAACTAGCATACATAGTGTGAAATCTTAACCATTATCCATGAATGGTATCAATACTGAACATCCAAAGTCAAAATGATCAAAAACCATTTAATAACAAATGATAGATTCTATAATAGGTGAAACCCCCCAATGAAGTATAAGATTCAAAAAAGTATGTTGACATAGATGAAAATACATTAAAATGAGGCCACTAAAAATTATGATGGAAGATAATATTTAAACATTGAAAAATTTCACATACAACTTTAAAACACATATATCATAATCCCTAAGAAGTAATAAAATTAAATTAATCTTATTATATAATATAAATAAGTATACTCACGAAATGATATAATAATGTGAAGTACATACACCACACACAATGAATAAGTAGTGACCAAGTCATATCTCTATGAAATAAATGTGAGATGATAAAAATCCTTACATTATAATTTTTATAAGTTTAACATACCTTAAACAAAGGTATAATGTTTTAAATCATGTTATTAATTTATACTAGAACTATATCCACATTTATGATATCATATATAATCCTCTTTTATCTTCTTATAATTAATTTGTTAATATTCATTGATTATATTTATTGCTTCAGGTCTTAATTTTATAGTTTTTTACTATGTTTTGACTTGTTAGTTTTTGTTTCTATTACTTAGATCATGATTTCATAATCTCCAAAATGAAAACCATTATGTTGTAATTTCCATGTCAAGATAGTTGTATCATTTATAGGGGGATTGGTGAATTAGTGATATATTTTTCATTTATATTTAATTAATTATGAAAAGAACAACATATCCAATTAAATATTCATTTCCATACAAAAAAAATTATAACACATATCCACATGAAAATGAGAATTTACAAGTTTCACCACTCAATAATATTTTTTATATCGATGGTATGGTTTAGAAATGATCCAATAGGAAATAATACACTAGAAAATAATCCCTTTGTATGGAATATAATGGGTAAGATTTGACCATACAGTCGTGTAACACTACAATCGATACTATAGTGCATGTCCTTTAAGTATAAAAAATGATATAATAATTTTTTTGTAACAAACATGTTATGATTGTTCTCGATCAACTTACAAAAATATGATCTTTTAAAACAATTCTTCACTTTCCTACCTAGAAGATAGTGATAACTTCCATGACTTCAAAATAAAACTCAGTTTGATTTCCCAATACAATTCTCCCAGGCTAATTTCTCAATAAAAAAATATATTTCTTTTTAATAATACATTTGAAAGAATTGTGAACTACTTCTTCTCCAATGTGGAAATCCAATACGATTTTCCTATTTTGATAATCCATCCCAATATAGTAAGTATTTGAATATGATGATCAGCTGAATATGATGATCAGTTGAAAGAAATAGTGTCTCCTCTCCTATGCTTCTTATGTCTGAAAAAATTCATTAAAAAAACTCAATCTGGAAACCTATTCTTCTCTCCATATTTTTTCATCACTATGCCTTCTATAATCCTTTTGTAAATATTACATCTATTAGAAAGTAAAAAAATTACTTTCCCTTTTATAGGTTGTAATTCCCCGACCCTAGAAGCCTAATGATAGTGCAGTATTTAAATACATTGGCATGATTTCAAGGAATCACGTCCCGAAGGACCGATCCGTTTAGTATCCTTGGAAGTACTAGATATATACATGAGTTTTAAATTACATTATAAAATGAGAAACAAAAAAATTTTATATCCTTTTAATGCACTCATATCCCTTATCATATCCCTGAAAGTTAGTTATAATATACTTTTTCACATCCTAGAAAAAATAAAATATAGAAAGGTGTGAGCTCAGATACTCAGTAATGGTAAATAATATAGCAGAAACTACAAACTTTTAAGGAAATATGTGTAATAAAAAATACTTTTAAACATAATATTGAACATTATATGGAACAAATAAATAAAAAACTTATATATAAACATGCATATAAATATTCTACTAGTTGAATAATCATATGTAATAACTAATTTCATAATGGGGGAATGCATAATGTCGGATGTCATAACCACATAGACAAGGCCTCATGCCAAGACTAAAAATAAAGATGTTGCCAAAGACTTATTCTAGGACACTAGTTTGTCTCATGAGACCTACTGATGCATCGAGGATCTATAGGAGGATCCACAAGTCACTTACTATGTCCAATGCATTCCTCATATGAAAATATTGAAACATAACATAAAAATATTTATTAAAACTACCATACTTAATGTCAATACTTTACACCATAAATCATGAATTATATAAAAATAGAACATTAAAAGTAAAACATATCACAAATCATTCAATACAATATTGAGGACAATATTTATAATAAATCAACCTCAATCAAGAATAATATCTAGTAAAGGATGTCGATATAGTTGAAAATGATCAGTAAAACTCTTTGAAAGAAATATAGTCTTTTATAAAATCATTTAAAAGTCACACATTTATAAAGGAATTAATTTAAAATATATTTTTGAATCAAAGTGTCCCATACCACTTTGATATTTTTTTAATGGAATTAAAAATTTAAAACATTCATGTCTATATAAATAAATCCTTAATTTTTTTTTGAAAACATGGACATTAATGAGAATGATTTAGAAGAATAAATATCTAAACCATTTAGAATGATGTTTTAACTAAATTGTCCCTAAAAAATATCCTTTTAAAAACACCTTTATAAAACAAGGACATGGATAATAAATATGTCCCAGTAAAAATGTACACATAAAAAATCTCTGATAATGATGAGATTCAAGAATTAGCTGTTTTCTTGTACTTTCCTTTAGTTGGGGGTATGTTTAACCATTTATATAATGACCATAGTATGTTATTAAATTATACGCAAATAATTTTCATATTTATTATATCATTCATGAATCATTTATGAATTTATACTGCCCATTAAAAATAATTTCCATGTTAAAGTAATATTTTGGGTAATAATCGCTTTTTTTATCAAATGTGTTTTAACTTGTTATTCTTGATCGTATAAGTTAGATCATGATTTATGTATTTACAGAATATAAGACATGATTTATATATCATATATATTCAGAAAATAAATATTTATAATAGATAGAGATATGAAATGGAAACACCATTCATGGAGATGGTAGTCTATACGTACGCAAGAATGTTGTTTTCATCTTCTTTTTGTATTGAATGGAAGTAAGTGATTGAGATATATATATATATATATATATATGTTTATAGAAGAATTATTATGTCATATGTTATATACTTATTTATAATATATATTTTTATAATCATCGTTTAATGGTGAATGTGGAAATGAATCTCATCGCGTCGTGGAGACGGTAAGCCATATGTATGCACGTGCAACGATATCATATCCTTAATGATAAAACGGTATGGAATTGGATGTTATATTAATTATACAGAAACATTTACATGTTATATTTATTATTTACATCAATTATACTCATTATTATACCAATCCAAATAATGAAGTGTTGAATAACAAACTACACCATGACGTGGAGACGGTAAACCGTACGTTCCCATATATGGTGACTTTGTCATTTATAGGATGGATAGAATAATGAATATAATTGTACCATATTTATAATAACATCATAGTATGTATAAGGTACTGGAGTTATTATTTTGGTATGGAAACAACATTGAAAGAGGAAGTGGAATAAGAAAAGAACATTGAAAGGGGGGATGAAATAATTACCTCTTCTTCGGGTGTTTCATTTTGATTTGTTCAAAAGTTCTCCTTAGGATAGATTTATGATAAAATTGATGCCTCTAGGTTGAATTTAGTGTAATTGAGAGTATATTCGAGTTGGTTTTGGCCGATCCAAATGGCTTCAGAGGTGTGAATTTGGGAGAAGGGGAAGTACCTTTTTATTAGAGAGGTGAAGGGTACTTTAGGAAAAGATTAAAATATTATTTTATTATCAAATAATTTTCGGTTTCTAATGGCTCAAAATATATTAATTTAGAGGTTATGGTTGATATGGGTCTAACACCTCTCAAGAAATAGGTTTTAGACAAGTTTAGGTCACCATAATGATCATATATTTTTGATTTAACTCTCAGTTAAATAGGTTAACTTTTACCATGTCTTCTGGTATTTTTATATTACATGGTTAATAAACATACTATAAAATTCCAATATAAAATAAAGTTGTTCATTAATTACATATATATAATTATATATGTCCTTTGGAAAAATATTAGATTTTTTTGAATATTATTTCATTTCATAATATTGTATTTATATTAAAAACTCATTTATGTTAATTTTGACACTATTTAGTATTTTTTTGTGAAAGTCATAACAAGTTTATTTCTTCGAAAAAAATACATTAAATCAACCCTAATATGTCATATTCCACTTGAAAATTCGTGTATAGAATCAAAATAATCAATATACATTTATTTTGATATTTACAATCTCACTTATTTTAATCTTTCATAGATAAAGTAATTACTGCATCATCATTGGGTCAGAATTAAATTTAATTATTTAATATCTAAAATTTATAAATAAAATACCATGATATATGAAATATTTTTATCTTTATAATGAATATTTATAGCCCAAATTATATTATGTATAACCCTATATTAAAAATGTTTTAGTTATTAAAATTTTAATTTAACACTTTTAACTCTACTTTGAATAAAATAATAATTAATGTCCTAATCTAATCCAAGTGGATCAAAAAGGAACATATTTTATTCATAAGGTTTATTTTGGTCAAATAAAACTTATCCAATATAACTTGGACATGTGTTTGAGTAATTATAATATCATTTTTAACTTTAATTACCCTATTTACTTTTATCCTTGGTAAATAAAATTCAAAAGGTACTATTCACTAAAAATTATTTTCATCTTATCGAAGCAAATATTACTTAATTATTATGGCCTTTTACTTTTTATTTTTTAAATTCAATTCAAATAAGTGGTAAAATTACGTTTTATGAAAATTTGCAAATGGGCCTAGAAGGTGGGTATAAGAAGTTAAAAGTTAAACAAAAGTTTATATATATCTAATCATAGAATTAGATGACTCAAATGAATTAAATTTTAGTAATATAGGTATTATTTATCTATTTGGACTTTAAAAAAAATTAAATGAAAAATAACAATTATTTAAATAAAAGTCGGTTTTAAACAATAACGTAGTGCTTTCCACTATTCATCAAAAAATGAATGTTTTCAGAAAAATACCAAAAATTCACTCTAAGAAAATTTTTATATTAAGAATTCATAAATGAAGTCTATTTTACCAAATTAAACACATAGAATTTTCATTAATTAATTTAAAATTAATTCCCATTGTCAAAATCAGAAAGCGGGAATTATAAAGTAAAAACTATTAAAAGATTGACATGTATTTATGTCCAATTTAAATGTGAAATTATTTATAATGACCTATATTATATTAAATGATAAAAATATAATATAATTATATATAAAAACCATTCAAATGTATAGTATAACACTGTGAATTATTTTGATTCAAAAAGTTGTTTACAATTAAAATTTAGTATCTTTCACCATTCATCAAAATATGTAAGTTATCAGAAAAACACCAAAAATTTATCAAAAATAAATTTTCATGTCCCACTTAAAAAGAAGAAGTTTATTTTTTCAACTTTAATATATAAAAGTGTAAAATATTGGATTTAAAAAGGGTTCTCCATTAAAAGGCAGAAAAATTACATTTTTTAAAAAATATATCTTTTATCTAAAAAATTGAATTTGTTCTTTTATTATGTCTAATAAATACATAAGATGAATGTTAAAGTTATATAAGATATATATAAAATTCGAAATGTGGTTAATACTATTCATAACCACTTTTTTAACGACTAGTTTTTTAGGTCGTGATGGATTTGAACTCGGTGTTGCGTATAACACAAGCTATTGAATTACTTTAATGGTATAATGTACTATGAAATATTGGGGTCTTACATAGGTGACCCAAATTTGCTTTTGGTAAGATTCTCAAAAAATTTCCAATTAACCAAATATCCTTAAATTTCTATTTCCCTTGAATTCTAGATGCACCATGACATCATTAATGATTCGAAAATATTCTTGTATCTTATCAAACCATCTCAAATATCTTCACAACTTCACCTCTACTTCAGAATTTCATTGAAAACATTAATTCAATTCTGGCTCTATACCCCAATTTCCTAATACAATTTCTTCATGATTATTATTAGTACCGATTGTATATATGAACAAATAAACATATTTATTCTTCTTAGATAGTTTCAGTTTGATTCTGGTTCTCTATTCTGATTGTCATTATGATATGAATCATTACAATGAAGACAAATGTAAAACAACAGTTTCCTCATAATGTTTCACTGCACCAAATATAGGAAGGGAAACATTAGTTTCCTCATTACTATTCTAGGAACCAACTATCATTCTTATTTTTTCATCAGAATGGAGACAATAGATTCTTTCATGCATCTTCTATCACTTACACTTTTTCTTTTCATCAGAAAGATTAATGGGAATAAACTTCAATACGATGGATCATTACCCAACTGATAAAAAACATGAAAAAAATAATAGTTCTTATTTCACTTAAAAATACGATTCTTATCAACATATTTCTCCAAGTATTTAAATATTTTTTCTCTTCTTCTAACTGAAAACTAGTACCTCTGATTTCTCATATTAAGATCCTGAAATCCATCCCATCCATTAAACAAAACTGAATCCAATGATTAGAGACAAAAATAATTTATTTACAAAAACATTCTTAACTTCTTTCTTGTATTCATGACTTATTTTAGAATGATAATCATTTAATATCAGCTTCAAAATCGTATGACTAATAATGGAAAGTATTATAGAATCCTATTCCTCTAGCAACACCATTATTTCATACTCAACATGAAAGCAATTTTCTTGAATGCGATTAGAGTGAATAAGATTGGAAACACCTTTTCTTCCCCATTATTTTATCGACATTACATAAAATGTTTATAGAATATATATGGTTTACATGAAATATAAAAAAAAATTCATCATCATATTTTTTTCAAAGTTAAAAAAACTCTGATTCAACCCCTCATTATGATATCTTCTATCATTCTGGACCTGAGTTAAACCTGATGATCCTTTTCATCCAACAAACATATTCCCTATCCAGTTAAAATTTCTAAGTATTATGAGCTCAATTTCTGGAATATGATGGTCAATCATATTTTCACCAAAAAAGTGGGGTGATTTATTTTACTCATAAACTTTCTTGAAAATAAAAGGCAATACATGAATAAAATAATTATACTTATCTGCTGTAACGCCCCGACCCCAGTTACCCAGAGTCGGTGCATTATTTTAATACATTGGAATGATTACAAGGAATCAAGTCCCAAAGGACCGTTTAGTTTAGCAGTCTTGGAAAATAGATTACATACATGAATGTTACATTACACTTCATAACATACAAAACAACATGAATAATCCTTTATGAATGCCATTATTCCCTTGTCTTAACCCTTCTTATCAATCACAATATACTTCTTGGAATCCTGGGAAAAAAATAAAACATAGAAAAGGGGTGAGATCAAATGCTCAGTAAGGGTAAGAAATGCAGCGGTAACTTTCATAAATAAGCATAAACATTTAAGGCAATGTATAAAACTAAAACAAAAGCCTTTTAAAATTGAACTTCAGCATAATATGGCCGAAAAAAATGAAATAATTCCATTTACTTATTTACATGAATATTCTACTAATTGAATAATCACATGAAATATCACTAACCACTTTCATAATGAAGGAATGCATGATGCCTAACTTTAATTTCTGTGTCGAGGACTCATGCCATGACCTAAGGGATAACTGTAACCAGAACCCAACCCGGAGAGCCTATGTAACTAGACTCCATCCCAGAGTGCCTATAATAACCGGACACCAATCCGGAGTGCCTCTAATAACCGGACACCAACCCAGAGGGCTTACTTTTACCAGTCCCCAACCCGGAACATACTAGTCCAACACATTCATCTTAAGAAGATGATGAAATATAACATAAACATTCGTATTAAAAATAACATACAAAATGTCAAAACTTTAATCATAAAACATTAATGGCATAAAAATAACTCATATATAGTCAAAAATATCACAAAACCTTAAATAAAATATGGATGATTTGTATAATAATAAATCAACTTGAAACAAGTTTAAAATTTATCAAAGGATGTTGACATAGATGAAATCAATACTATTTGAGAGAAATATCTCTCTTTTTTTTAAATCATTTTAAAAGTCGCATAATTATAGATAAAACCTTTATTTTGAAAATATATTTATAAGCTTGTGAAGGAAGCTTCAAAGGTGTAATAACGGCAGAGAATAACCGCACCCACCGTATAAGTTAAAAAAACATTCTTACCTTAATTTTGTCAAAAAGGTTAAAAAGGACCTTGTTTGGAAAACGACGGAAAGATTCCTTTATAAACCACTTATAAAAGTCAAAAAGGGTATAAATGACTTTAACCCATATTCTAGTAAATAGTAAAAATGTTTTGAAATACATTTTTAAGAAACATGGATGTGGATGATAAAGAAATCCCAGTAGATTATTACGTATAAACAACCGCGGATAATGAAGAGATTGCGAAATAAACCCTTACCAATTTGGTAACTTACGAAACATACAACCCATGAAAGAGGTATCATACAATGAATATGTAAATACACATAAATTAAAGTGTATTACACAAACAATATAATTATGGGTAGTACATACACCACAAAAAATGTAATGGTGGCAATATGACATGAATCTCACGGGAATAAGGAGTGAGATGAAAATCCCCTACCTTGCACTTTCCTTTAGTCGAGGGTACGTTTAACCTCATGTAAGAAGACCGTAGTATGTTATTAAATTATACTAGAACCATAATAATATTTATGTTATCATACATGTTTCATTTATGACTTCATATTACCCATTTAATAATAATTTCCATGTTAAGTTAACATTTCGGGTAATAATCACTTTCTTTATCGTACGTGTTTTAACTTGTCACTCTTGGTTGTATCACTTAGATCATGATTTAAATACTTCCAGAATATAAAAAATTATAAATATATCATATATATTTAGAATATAAATATGTATAATAGATATATATATGAAATGGAAAACACCGTTTATGGAGACGGTAGTCCGTACGTACGCATAAACGCTGTTTCTGTTTTCATATAGTATTGAACGGAAGTAAGTGAATAAGATATATGTAAGTACATAAATCCTTATATATATATATATATATATCTCCATTATAATTATTATGTCATATATTACATACTTATTAGTAATATATATTTTTATAATCGTCGATGAATGGTGAACTTGGAAATGAATCTCATCGCGTCGTGGAGACGGTAATCCGTACGTACGCACGAGCAAAAATATCATTCTTTTGATATTAAAATAATATATAATTGGATGGTATATCATATATACAGAATCATTAACATGTTATATTTATTATTTACATGAGTTACACATCATTATTATACCCATCCAAATAATAATATATTAAATAACAATTACACCACGACGTGGAGACGGTAAGCCGTACGTACGCACGTATGGTGACATGTTATTCAAAGGGTAGATAGAATAATGAATATGGTTGTACCATATTTATAATAACATCATAGTATATATATTATATAGGAGTTATTATTTTAGAACGGTAACAACAAAGGAAGAAGAAGTGGAAGAAGAAAGGAACTTGAAAAAGGGTGGTGAAATCATTACCTCTTCTTCGGGTTCTTCCTTTTGATTTGATCAAAATGGATCCTTAGGTTGGCTTTCTGATCCAACTAAGGCCTCTAGGTTGTAGTGAGGGAATGTGGAAGAGTATTTGGGCAGAGTTTGGCCGAACCAAAAGGCTTTTAAGGTGTGAAGAAATGAGAAGGAGGAGTTCCCTTTTTTATAGTGGTGAGGGGCACCTTTGGAAAATCTAGAAATATTAATTTATAATAAATTCATATTCGGTTTATAATAGATCCAAAGTTTATTATTCAAAGGTTAAGGTGGGGATAGGTCGAAAACCATTTAACCAATAGAATTTAGACAGGTTTGGGTTACTATATTAACCTTATATTTTAGTTTTAACTCTTAGTTAATTAGTTTGACATTTACCATGTCACTTTGTATTTTTATATTATATAGTTAATAAACTTACTATATACATCTAAGAGACCCCCAAGTGGTCCATTAATGATACAAATATCATTATATAAGTCTCTTGGCCGAACATTATATTTTTATGAATTTAATATCAATAAATAATAAAATATTTGTTTTAAAAACTCTTTTATGTCAATTTTGACACTATTCAAGAGTTGATTTTTGTGAAACTCATAACAGAATGATTACTTCTAAAAAAGTCCATTAAATCAATCCTAATATGTCATATTATCCTATAAAATTATTTTAATTCATTAAAAGTCTCAAATTATATTTATTTGGGTATTTATAATATCAATTATTTTAATTTTTCACTATTATGGTAGTTACTGCATCATCATTGTCTCATAAATAAATTAAATTATTTAACGTCTAAAAATTATAAATAAAATATCATTATGCAGGTAATCTTATTATATTTCTAATGAATATTTAAAATAGAATTTATCTTATGTATAACCCTATATTAAAAATGTTTTAGTAAATAAACTTTGATTTTAACTCTTTTAACTCTTCTTTGAATTAAATAATAATAAATGTCCTAATCTAATCCAAGTGGACCTAAATGATAATATTTTATTCCTAAGGTTGTTTTTGGACGAGATACACTTGTCCAATAGAATTAGGACATGTGTTAGGGTAATATTAATATCATTTCTACCCTTAATTACCCTATTTACTTTTAACCGTGGTAAATAAAAGTAAAAAGTTACTATTCACCAAAAATTATTTTCAGCTCATTGAACCACATTTTACTTTTTGATATTAACCGTGTCTCTCGGATTTTTGAAATTCCATTCACAGAAGCGGTAAAATTAAGTTTTATTAAAAATTTAGTTTTTTTAACTACAACTTAGTAGTTTCACTATTCATCAAAAATTGAAGTTTTTCAAAACAATGCCAAAATTTCAGTCTAAGCTATAATTGATATTCCGAATTCAAAAATGATGTCTATTTTAAAAAATTCCAAACATATAATTTGAATTAATTAGTTTTATAATTAATTCCCGTTGTCACAACAAATAGCGTGTTTTTAAGAAACAATATATATCAAACGATTGACAATTGTTTATATTCGATTTAATTGTGAAATTATGTCCAATGACCAACATTGTATTAAATGGTAAAAATATATTCTAAATATACTTTAAAACCACTAAAATTCATAATTTATCAATATAAATTATTTTGATTAAAAAAGTTGTTTTTAATTAAAATTTAGTAATTTTCACTATTCATCAAAATATTAAAGTTATCCAAAAAGTACCAAAATTTCATCTTAGGCTAAATTCGATATTCCGAATCCAAAAATGAAGTCCATTTTAAAATATAGAATATATATAATTTCAAAAAGTATGTATTACTATTCATAATGGCTAGTTTGATTGGTTGTGGTGTGTGTTAGAACTCAAAGTTACGTACAACACACGCTACTATATTATTCAAAGGAAAGCGTACCGCGGTAGCTTGGGATGTTTCATTGTAAATTTTTGATGTCCCCATTTAGTCAAAAATTTTAAAATATTGTATTTAAAAAGGGTTTACTATCAAAGTTGGTAAAAGTGCATTTTTGAAAAATACTTCTTTTATCTGAAAAAAAGAATTTTATCTTACATTATGTCTAAGAAACTCATAATATGGATTCTAAAATTATAAGGATCATATAAAGTTTAAAATTTAGTTAATACTATTCATAACCTCTTTCGAACGGCTTGTTTGGTAAGTCATGGTGCGCTTGAACTCGGTGTTGCGTGTAGTGCAAGTTATTGAATTATTTTGAAGAAATAACACACTATGAAATCTTGGGGTGTTACATTCTCCCATCCTTCAATAAATTGCGTCCTCGCAATTTGAAATTGTTCTTCAAAAATAAAAGGTTGAAAATAGAAAATATCTTTGTGGGAAAACCCACATCGGAAATTGGGTTACTAAAATTTAGTCTTAATATAAGGACAAGAGAAATGAAAGGGTCACTACCAAATTATGATCTTGATTAGGAGAACATTGGTGGAAATTAGAGACATATAATTGGAGGAAAAATGTAAATATTTATAGGTAGTGATTGAGGTCATCAATCACATACAAGTGTAAAATTTAGGTTCTTAAATTCATCAATCTATAATGATTTGAAATACCATTGGTTCAACAAAACATAGGGTATTAGGATAACACATTTTTGGTTTTAGGATTCCTTAAATAAAGTATAATAATTAATTTCTTCATAGAATAAGAGAAGAAGAAAAATATATTCTTGACAAGTAGAGTTCCATCATTTAACTAATTTCTACCACGAACTCATCTTTCACTCTAAAAGATAATAGAACGTAAAAATATATATTATATTTATCCTATTCGTATAGGGTTAAAAAAAAAATTTATAATTCATCTACCAGATCTTTTAAAAAAAACTACATTATTTAATCTCGGACATCACGTGGGTCAGTGGTAGGTGATACACCCTTGTCGCCCTTTGGTTGTGGGTTCAAGTCTTGTGGACTTGCCGGACGTGACGGGTTGCCGCCCAACCTCTGGGTTGTCCTTTTATGGCAATCCAAAATAATCCAAACTAGAACTATCCAAAATAATTTAGTCCAAAATTTATAAGGAAGGTAAACACAATAAAGATCCTTTTTTCCACGTAATAACATGTGAACACCTTCATCATGTATCCTTTTAAAACACTGCAACATCCTGAATTACCATACAACCTTATTGATTACATTCATGATCCCTTATTCCTTAAAGAATAATACATATACTCCTTCAATCCAACAATGTTTTAAACCCCAACAATGATGGAATATACAAATCATTAATCAGTTTCAAGGTAGTCAAGAAAATCCAATATAATTTATTCGAATCAATCATGTATTATTCCAAAATCACTACCTCGGTATCAGAACTATATTATCGTTTATCATTCCCTCAAACATATATTTTCCAAAAATTTATCCTGCTATTAAGTCACTTTTCTTTGTTCCACACAATCTCAAGTCCTTAATGAAATTGTACTGCAGTACAATCCTTATATACTCCATAATTATTATAACAAGTACATTGTTGATACAACACTCAAATGACATAATCAACACAAGAACTCTAATCATTCCTCTTCATCTGTGGTAGTATCATAACTTGATTATTATCCAATAACATCATTTGCAGTATAGTCTAATGACTGGGAAAAAGGTTCGCGTAGTGTCCAAACTCCTTGCAAATGAAGCATTGTACATTTGAAAACATTTTCATACCCTTGCAGTCACGTACTTTGTACCCTTTTCCTCCACACTTATAACAAACTCTCATTCCTTCCAGGAAAGTTCTAGGGTGTTTCTTCCCATAGTTATCACATATGGGAAAATTCTTCCTTTCCCTTTTCCCTTTATCCATCTTTCTATCTTCCATCCTTTTCTTCTCTTGCTTCCCTTCAAAGCCATAGGACTCAATAAACTCTTTACTTATCTTATCAACACATGATACTATTTCTTCATATGATGATAATACATGGGAGACTATTTATCTTATAAATTCTGGCTTAAGACCATGAAAGATATGATCCTTCTTTCTCTTTGGATCATGTGCATTGCTGGAGTTCCCATTCCTTCTACTAGGCGCCATTTATAAACAATGGCATACACTAGATTAGTTTATGAATAAAAATACCTATTCCCAAACTTGTAAGACACATAACATAAATTAAATAGTTCATGGATATAATCCATAATCATAAAAATTTCTCCTTTAAGTATATACTCATAAACCCTTCATAATGGTTTGTAAAAAAATGAGAATTATCCTAAGAATATCCCCCGGGAGTGTCGTAACCAAGAGTGCAGCAAGGCCCGTTGTCGTGTACCAGTTCCCGTTCAAGTTTAGCTCAAAGTGGTGTTTTCGGGTTTTACCCCTAGGTACATCTGTGTCAGAGCCGCCTCTACCTGCTCGTATCCAGACAGAGATGTATTGCTCGGAAAACTCACAAAATCTCTACAATACCAAAATTCTAGGAAGTTCTTCTATACTAATCCTCAAAGTCTATCTTAGGTCTATGTGCTCTAATCATAGTTTATCTAAATCTAGTTTCCAAGGTTATTTCTAAACTTCCTCTGATACCAACTGTAATGCCCCGACCCCAGTTACCCAGAGTCGGTGCATTATTTTAATACATTGGCATGATTACAAGGAATAAAGTCCCAAATGACCGATTAGTTTAGCAGTCTTGGAAAATAGAATACATACATGAATGTTACATTACACTTCATAACATACAAAACAACATAAATAATCCTTTATGAATGCCATTATTCCCTTGTATTAACCCTTCTTATCAATCACAATATACTTCTTGGAATCCTGGGAAAAAAATAAAACATAGAAAAGGGGTGAGCTCAAATGCTCAGTAAGGGTAAGAAATGCAGCGGTAACTTTCATAAATAATCATAAACATTTAAGGCAATGTATAAAACTAAAACAAAAGCCTTTTAAAATTTAAGTTCAGTATAATATGGAAGAAAAAAATGAAATAATTCCATTTACTTATTCACATGGATATTCTACTAATTGAATAATCACATGCAATATCACTAACCACTTTCATAATGAAGAAATGCATGATGCCAAACTTTAATTTCTGTGTCGAGGACTCGTGCCAAGACCTAAGGGATAACTATAACCGGAAACCAACCCAGAGAGCCTATGTAACCGGACTCCATCCCAGAGTGCCTCTAATAACCGGACACCAACCCGGAGTGCCTCTAATAACCGGACACCAACCCGGAGTGCCTCTAATAACCGGACACCAATCCGTAGGGCTTACTTTTACCGGTCCCCAACCCGGAACATACTAGTCCAACACATTAATCTTAAGAAGATGATGAAATATAACATAAACATTCGTATTAAAAATAACATACAAAATGTCAAAACTTTAATCATAAATCATTAATGGCATAAAAATAACTCATCCATAGTCAAAAATATCACAAAACCTTAAATAAAATATGTATGATTTGTATCATAATAAATCAACTTGAAACAAGTTTAAAATTTATCAAAGGATGTTGACATAGATGAAATCAATACTATTTGAGAGAAATATCCCTCTTTTTTTTTAAATCATTTTAAAAGTCGCATAATTATAGATAAAACCTTTATTTTGAAAATATATTTATAAGCTTGTGAAGGAAGCTTCAAAGGTGTAATAATGGCGGAGAATAACCGCACCCGTCGTATAAGTTAAAAAAACATTCTTACCTTAATTTTGTCAAAAAGGTTAAAAAGGACCTTGTTTGGAAAACGACGGAAAGATTCCTTTATAAACCACTTATAAAAGTCAACAAGGGTATAAATGACTTTAACCCATATTATAGTAAATAGTAAAAATGTTTTTAAATACATTTTTAAGAAACATGGATGTGGATGATAAAGAAATCCCAGTAGATTATTACGTATAAACAACCTCAGATAATGAAGAGATTGCGAAATAAACCCTTACCAATTTGGTAACTTACGAAACATACAACCCAGGAAAGAGGTATCATACAATGAATATGTAAATACACATAAATTAAAGTGTATTACACAAAGAATATAATTATGGGCAGTACATACACCACACAAAAGGTAATGGTGGCAATATGGCATGAATCTCAAGGGAATAAGGAGTGAGATGAAAACCCCTTACCTTGCACTTTCCTTTAGTCGAGGGTACGTTTAACCTCATGTACGAAGACCGTAGTATGTTATTAAATTATACCAGAACCATAATAATATTTATGATATCATACATGATTCATTTATGACATTATATTACACATTTAATAATAATTTCCATGTTAAGTTAACATTTCGGGTAATAATCACTTTCTTTATCGTACGTGTTTTAACTTGTCACTCTTGCTTGTATCACTTAGATCATGATTTAAATACTTCCTGAATACAAAACATAATAAATATATCATATATATTTAGAATATAAATATGTATAATAGATATATATATATGAAATGGAAAACACCGTTTATGGAGACGGTAGTCCGTACGTACGCATAAACGCTGTTTCTGTTTTCATATAGTATTGAACGGAAGTAAGTGAATAAGATATATGTAAGTACATAAATCCTTATATATATATATATATATATATATATATATATCTCCAGTAGAATTATTATGTCATATATTACATACTTATTAGTAATATATATTTTTATAATCGTCGATGAATGGTGAACTTGGAAATGAATCTCATCGCGTCATGGAGACGGTAATCCGTACGTACGCACGAGCAAAAATATCATTCTTTTGATATTAAAATAATATATAATTGGATGTTATATCATATATACAGAATCATTAACATGTTATATTTATTATTTACATGAGTTACACATCATTATTATACCCATCCAAATAATAATATATTGAATAACAATTACACCACGACGTGGAGACGGTAAGCCGTACGTACGCACGTATGGTGACATGTTATTCAAAGGGTGGATAGAATACTGAATATGGTTGTACCATATTTATAATAACATCACAGTATATATATGATACAAGAGTTATTATTTTAGAACGGTAACAAAAAAGGAAGAAGAAGTGGAAGAAGAAAGGAACTTGAAAAAGGGTGGTGAAATCATTACCTCTTCTTTGGGTTCTTCCTTTTGATTTGATCAAAAGGGATCCTTAGGTTGGCTTTATGATCAAAATAATGCCTCTAGGTTGTAGTGAGGGAAGGTGGGAGAGTATTTGGGCAGAGTTTGGCCGAACCAAAAGGCTTTGAAGGTGTGAAGAAATGAGAAGGAGGAGTTCTCTTTTATAAGAGGGGTGAGGGGCACCTTTGGAAAATCTAGAAATATTAATTTATAATAAATTCATATTCGGTTTCTAATGGCTACAAAGTTTATTATTAAAAGGTTAATGTGGGGATAGGTCGAAAACCATTTAAACAATATAATTTAGACAGGTTTGGGTTACAATATTAACCTTATCTTTTAGTTTTAACTCTTAGTTAATTAGTTTGACATTTACCATGTCACTTTGTATTTTTATATTATATAGTTAATAAACTTACTATATACATCCAAGAGACCCCCAAGTGGTCCATTAATGATAAAAATATCATGATATAAGTCCTTTGGACGAACATTAGATATTTATGAATTTAATATCAATTAATAATATAATATTTGTTTTAAAAACTCTTTTATGTAAATTTTGACACTATTCAAGAGTTGATTTTTGTGAAAATCATAACAGAATGATTAATTCTAAAAAAGTCAATTAAATCAATCCTAATATGTCATATTATCCTATAAAATTATTTTAATTCAATAAAAGTCTCAAATTATATTTATTTGGGTATTTATAATATCAATTATTTAAATTTTTCACTATTATGGTAATTACTGCATCATCATTTTCTCATAAATAAATTAAATTATTTAATGTCTAAAAATTATAAATAAAATATCATTATGCAGAAAATCTTATTATATTTCTAATGAATATTTACAATCGAATTTATCTTTAGTATAACCCTATATTAAAAATGTTTTAGTAAATAAACTTTGATTTTAACTCTTTTAACTCTTCTTTGAATTAAATAATAATAAATGTCCTAATCTAATCCAAGTGGACCTAAATGATAATATTTTATTCCTAATGTTGTTTTTGGACGAGATACACTTGTCTAATAGAATTAGGACATGTGTTAGGGTAATATTAATATCATTTCTACCCTTAATTATCCTATTTACTTTTAACCGTGGTAAATAAAAGTAAAAAAGTTACTATTCACCAAAAATTATTTTCATCTCATTGAACCACATTTTACTTCTTGATATTAACCGTGTCTCTCGGATTTTTGAAATTCCATTCACAGAAGCGGTAAAATTAAGTTTTATGAAAAATTCAGTTTTTTTAACTACAACTTAGTAGTTTCACTATTCATCAAAAATTGAAGTTTTTCAGAACAATGCCAAAATTTCACCCTAAGCTATAATTGATATTCCAAATTCAAAAATGATGTCTATTTTAAAAAATTCCAAACATATAAGTTGAATTAATTAATTTTATAATTAATTTTCGCTGTCACAACAAATAGCGTGTTTTTAAGAAACAATATATATCAAAAGATTGACAATTGTTTATATTCGGTTTAATTGTGAAATTATGTCCAATGACCAACATTGTATTAAATGGTAAAAATATATTCTAAATATACTTTAAAACCACTAAAATTATAATTTATCAATATATATTATTTCGATTAAAAAAGTTGTTTTTAATTAAAATTTAGTAATTTTCACTATTCATCAAAATATTAAAGTTATCCAAAAAGTACCAAAATTTCACCTTAGGCTAAATTCGATATTCCGAATCCAAAAATGAAGTCCATTTTGAAATATAATATATATATAATTTCAAAAAGTATGTATTACTATTCATAATGGCTAGTTTGATTGGTTGTGGTGTGTGTTAGAACTCAAAGTTGCGTACAACACACACTACTATATTATTCAAAGGAAAGCGTACCACGGTAGCTTGGGATGTTTCATTGTAAATTTTTGATGTCCCCATTTAGTCAAAATTTTTAAAATATTGTATTTAAAAAGGGTTTACTATCAAAGTTGGTAAAAGTGCATTTTTGAAAAATACTTCTTTTATCTGGAAAAAAAAGAATTTTATCTTACATTATGTCTAAGAAACTCATAATATGGATTCTAAAATTATAAGGATCATATAAAGTTTAAAATTTAGTTAATACCATTCATAACCTCTTTCGAACGGCTTGTTTGGTAAGTCATGGTGCGCTTGAACTCGGTATTGCGTGTAGTACAGGTTATTGAATTATTTTGAAGAAATAACACACTATGAAATCTTGGGGTGTTACATTCTCCCCTCCTTCAATAAATTGCATCCTCGCAGTTTGAAATTGTTCTTCAAAAATAAAAGGTTGAAAATAGAAAATATCTTCGTGGGAAAACCCACATCGGAAATTGGGTTACTAAAATTTTGTCTTAATATGAGGACAAGAGAAATGAAAGGGTCACTACCAAATTATGATCTCGATTAGGAGAACATTGGTAGAAATTAGAGACATATAATTGGAGGAAAAACGTAAATATTTATAGGTAGTGATTGAGGTTATCAATCACATACAAGTGTAAAATTGAGGTTCTTAAATTCATCAATCTATGATGATTTGAAAAACCATCGGTTCAACAAAACATAGGGTATTAGGATAACACCTTTTTGGTTTTAGGATTCCTTAAATAAAGTATAATAATTAATTTCTTCATAGAATAAGAGAAGAAGAAAAATATATTCTTGACAAGTAGAGTTCCATCATTTAACTAATTTTTACCACAAACTCATCTTTCACTCTAAAAGATAATAGAACGAAAAAAATATTATATTTATCCTATTCGTATAGGGTTAAAAAAACGAATTTATAATTCATCTACCAGATATTTTAAAAAAAACTACATTATTTAATCTCGGACATCACGTGGGTCAGTGGTAGGTGATACACCCTTGTCGTCCTTTGGTTGTGGGTTCAAGTCTTGTGGCCTTGCCGGACGTGATGGGTTGCCGCCCAACCTCTGGGTTGTCCTTTTATGGAAATCCAAAATAATCCAAACTAGAACTATCCAAAATACTTTAGTCCAAAATTTATAAGGAAGTTAAACACAATAAAGATTCTTTTTTCCACGCAATAACATGTGAACACCTTCATCATGTATCCTTTTAAAACACTGCAACATCCTGAATTACCATACAACCTTATTGATTACATTCATGATCCCTTATTCCTTAAAGAATAATAGATATACTCCTTCAATCCAAAAATGTTTTAAACCCCAACAATGATGGAATATACAAATCATTAATCAGTTTCAAGGTAGTCAAGAATATCCAATATAATTTATCCGAATCAATCATGTATTATTCCAAAATCACTACCTCGGTATCAGAACTATATTATCGTTTATCATTTTCTCAACCATATATTTTCCAAAAATTTATCCTACTATTGAGTCACTTTTCTTTGTTCCACACAATCTCAAGTCCTTAATGAAATTATACTGCAGTACAATCCTTATATACTCCATAATTATTATAACAAGTACATTGTTGATACAACACTCAAATGACATAATCAACACAAGAACTCTAATCATTCCTATTCATATGTGGTAGTATCATAACTTGATTATTATCCAATAACATCATTTGCAGTATAGTCTAATGACTGGGAAAAAGGTTCACGTAGTGTCCAAACTCCTTGCAAATGAAGCATTGTACATTTGAAACCATTTTCGTACCCTTGCAGTCACGTACTTTGTGCCCTTTTCCTCCACACTTATAACAAACTCCCATTCCTTTCAGGAAAGTTCCAGGGTGTTTCTTCCCATAGTTATCACATATGGGAAAATTCTTCCTTTCCCTCTTCCCTTTATCCATCTTTCTGTCTTCCATCCTTTTCTTCTCTTGCTTCCCTTCAAATCCATAGGACTCAGTAAACTCTTTACTTATATTATCAACACAAGATACTATTTCCTCATATGATGATAACACATGGGAGACTATTTATCTTATAAATTCTGGCTTAAGACCATGAAAGATATGATCCTTCTTTCTCTTTGGATCATGTGCTTTGCTGGAGTTCTCATTCCTTCTACTAGGCGCCATTTATAAACAATGGCATACACTAGATTAGTTTATGAATAAAAATACCTAATCCCAAACTTGTGAGACACATAACATAAATTAAATATTTTATGGATATAATCCATAATAATAAAAATTTCTCCTTTAAGGAAGTATATACTCATAAACCCTTCATAATGGTTTGTAAAAAAAATGAGAATTATCCTAAGCATATCCCCCGGGAGTGTCGTAACCAAGAGTGCAGCAAGGCCCGTTGTTGTGTACCAGTTCCTGTTCAAGTCTAGCTCAAAGCGGTGTTTTCGGGTTTTACCCCTAGGTACATCTGTGTCAGAGCCGCCTCTACCTGCTCGTATCCAGACAGAGATGTATTGCTCGGAAAACTCACAAAATCTCTACAATACCAAAATTCTAGGAAGTTCTTCTATACTAATCCTCAAAGTCTATCTTAGGGCTATGTGCTCTAATCAGAGTTTATCTAAATCTAGTTTCCAAGGTTATTGCTAAACTTCCTCTGATACCAACTGTAACGCCCCGACCCCAGTTACCCAGAGTCGGTGCATTATCTTAATACATTGGCATGATTACAAGGAATCAAGTCCCAAAGGACCGATTAGTTTAGCAGTCTTGGAAAATAGATTACATACATGAATGTTACATTACACTTCATAACATACAAAACAACATAAATAATCCTTTATGAATTCCATTATTCCCTTGTCTTAACCCTTCTTATCAATCACAATATACTTCTTGGAATCCTGGGAAAAAAATAAAACATAGAAAAGGGGTGAGCTCAAATGCTCAGTAAGGGTAAGAAATGCAGCGGTAACATTCATAAATAAGCATAAACATTTAAGGTAATGTATAAAACTAAAACAAAAGCCTTTTAAAATTGAACTTCAGCATAATATGGCAGAAAAAAATGAAATAATGACATTTACTTATTCACATGGATATTCTACTAATCGAATAATCACATGCAATATCACTAACCACTTTCATAATGATGGAATGCATGATGCAGAACTTTAATTTCTGTGTCGAGGACTCGTGCCAAGACTAAGGGATAACTGTAACCGGAACCCAACCCGGAGAGCCTATGTAACCAGACTCCATCCCGGAGTGCCTCTAATAACCGGACACCAACCCGGAGTGCCTCTAATAACCGGACACCAACCCGGAGTGCCTCTAATAACTGGACACCAACCCGTAGGTCTTAATTTTACCGGTCCCCAACCCGGAACATACTAGTCCAACACATTCATCTTAAGAAGATGATGAAATATAACATAAACATTCGTATTAAAAATAACATACAAAATGTCAAAACTTTAATCATTAACCAATAATGGCATAAAAATAACTCATCCATAGTCAAAAATATCACAAAACCTTAAATAAAATATGGATGATTTGTATCATAATAAATCAACTTGAAATAAGTTTAATATTTATCAAAGGATGTTGACATAGATGAAATCAAAACTATTTGAGAGAAATATCTCTCTTTTTTTTAAATCATTTTAAAAGTTGCATAATTATAGATAAAACCTTTATTTTGAAAATATATTTATAAGCTTGTGAAGGAAGCTTCAAAGGTGTAATAACGGCGGAGAATAACCGCACCCGTCGTATAAGTTAAAAAAAACATTCTTACCTTAATTTTGTCAAAAAGGTTAAAAAGGATCTTGTTTGGAAAATGACGGAAAGATTCCTTTATAAACCACTTATAGAAGTCAAAAAGGGTATAAATGACTTTAACCCATATTATAGTAAATAGTAAAAATGTTTTGAAATACATTTTTAAGAAACATGGATGTGGATGATAAAGAAATCCCCGTAGATTATTACGTATAAACAACCTCGGATAATGAAGAGATTTCGAAATAAACCCTTACCAATTTGGTAACTTACGAAACATACAACCCATGAAAGAGGTATCATACAATGAATTTGTAAATACACATAAATTAAAGTGTATTACACAAGTAATATAATTATGGGCAGTACATACACCACACAAAAGGTAATGGCGGCAATATGGCATGAATCTCAAGGGAATAAGGAGTGAGATGAAAACCCCTTACCTTGCACTTTCCTTTAGTCGAGGGTACGTTTAACCTCCTGTACGAAGACCGTAGTATGTTATTAAATTATACCAGAACCATAATAATATTTATGATATCATACATGATTCATTTATGACTTTATATTACACATTTAATAATAATTTCCATGTTAAGTTAACATTTCGGGTAATAATCACTTTCTTTATCGTACGTGTTTTAACTTGTCACTCTTGGTTGTATCACTTAGATCATGATTTAAATACTTCCAGAATATAAAACATGATAAATATATCATATATATTTAGAATATAAATATGTATAATAGATATATATATGAAATGGAAAACACCATTTATGGAGACGGTAGTCCGTACGTACGCATAAATGTTGTTTCTGTTTTCATATAGTATTGAACGGAAGTAAGTGAACAAGATATATGTAAGTACATAAATCCTTATATATATATATATATATATATATCTCCAGTAGAATTATTATGTCATATATTACATACTTATTAGTAATATATATTTTTATAATCTTCGATGAATGGTGAACTTGGAAATGAATCTCATCGCGTCGTGGAGTCGGTAATCCGTACGTACGCATGAGCAAAAATATCATTCTTTTGATATTAAAATAATATATAATTGGATGGTATATCATATATACAGAATCATTAACATGTTATATTTATTATTTACATGAGTTACACATCATTATTATACCCATCCAAATAATAATATATTGAATAACAATTACACCACGACGTGGAGACGGTAAGCCGTACGTACGCACGTATGGTGACATGTTATTCAAAGGGTGGATAGAATACTGAATATGGTTATACCATATTTATAACAACATCACAGTATATATATGATACAGGAGTTATTATTTTAGAATGGTAACAACCAAGGAAGATGAAGTGGAAGAAGAAAGGAACTTGAAAAAGGGTGGTGAAATCATTACCTTTTCTTCGGGTTCTTCCTTTTGATTTGATCAAAAGGGCTCATTAGGTTGGATTTCTGATCAAACTAAGGACTCTAGGTTGTAGTGAGGGAATGTGGGAGAGTATTTGGGCAGAGTTTGGCCGAACCAAAAGGCTTTGAAGGTGTGAATAAATGAGAAGGAGGAGTTCCCTTTTATAAGAGGGGTGAGGGGCACCTTTGGAAAATCTAGAAATATTAATTTATAATAAATTCATATTCGGTTTCTAATGGCTCCAAAGTTGATTATTAAAAGGTTAAGGTGGGGATAGGTTGAAAAAAATTTAACAAATAGAATTTAGACAGGTTTGGGTTACTATATTAACCTTATCTTTTAGTTTTAACTCTTAGTTAATTAGTTTGACATTTACCATGTCACTTTGTATTTTTATATTATATAGTTAATAAACTTACTATATACATCCAAGAGACCCCCAAGTGGTCCATTAATGATACAAATATCATGATATAAGTCTCTTGGCCGAACATTAGATTTTTATGAATTTAATATCAATTAATAATATAATATTTGTTTTAAAAACTCTTTTATGTCAATTTGGACACTATTCAAGAGTTGATTTTTTTGAAACTCATAACAGAATGATTACTTCTAACAAAGTCAATTAAATCAATCCTAATATGTAATATTATCCTATAAAATTATTTTAATTCATTAAAAGTCTCAAATTATATTTATTTGGGTATTTATAATATCAATTATTTTAATTTTTCACTATTATGGAAATTACTGCATCATCATTGTCTCATAAATAAATTAAATTATTTAATGTCTAAAAATTATAAATAAAATATCATTATGCAGGTAATCTTATTATATTTCTAATGAATATTTACAATCGAATTTATCTTTTGTATAACCCTATATTAAAAATGTTTCAGTAAATAAACTTTGATTTAAACTCTTTTAACTCTTCTTTGAATTAAATAATAATAAATGTCCTAATCTAATCCAAGTGGACCTAAATGATAATATTTTATTCCTAAGGTTGTTTTTGGACGAGATACACTTGTCCAATAGAATTAGGACATGTTTTAGGGTAATATTAATATCATTTCTACCCTTAATTACCCTATTTACTTTTAACCGTGGTAAATAAAAGTAAAAAAGTTACTATTCACCAAAAATTATTTTCATCTCATTGAACCACATTTTACTTCTTGATATTAACCGTGTCTCTCGGATTTTTGAAATTCCATTCACAGAAGCGGTAAAATTAAGTTTTATGAAAAATTCAGTTTTTTTTAACTACAACTTAGTAGTTTCACTATTCATCAAAAATTGAAGTGTTTCTGAACAATGCCAAAATTTCACCCTAAGCAATAATTGATATTCCGAATTCAAAAATGATGACTATTTTAAAAAATTCCAAACATATAAGTTGCATTAATTAATTTTATAATTAATTCCCGCTGTCACAACAAATAGCGTGTTTTTAAGAAACAATATATATCAAAAGATTGACAATTGTTTATATTCTGTTTAATTGTGAAATTATGTCCAATGACCAACATTCTATTAAATGGTAAAAATATATTCTAAATATATTTTAAAACCACTAAAATTCATAATTTATCAATATAAATTATTTTGATTAAAAAAGTTGTTTTTAATTAAAATTTAGTAATTTTCACTATTCATCAAAATATTAAAGTTATCCAAAAAGTACCAAAATTTCACCTTAGGCTAAATTCGATATTCCGAATCCAAAAAAGAAGTCCATTTTGAAATATAAAATATATATAATTTCAAAAAGTATGTATTACTATTCATAATGGCTAGTTTGATTGGTTGTGGTGTGTGTTAGAACTCAAAGTTGCGTACAACACACGCTACTATATTATTCAAAGGAAAGCGTACCGCGGTAGCTTGGGATGTTTCATTGTAAATTTTTGATGTCCCCATTTAGTCAAAAATTTTAAAATATTGTATTTAAAAAGGGTTTACTATCAAAGTTGGTAAAAGTGCATTTTTGAAAAATACTTCTTTTATCTGAAAAAAAAGAATTTTATCTTACATTATGTCTAATAAACTCATAATATGGATTCTAAAATTATAAGGATCATATAAAGTTTAAAATTTAGTTAATACTATTCATAACCTCTTTCGAACGGTTTGTTTGGTAAGTCATGGTGCCTTGAACTCGGTGTTGCGTGTAGTGCAAGTTATTGAATTATTTTGAAGAAATAACACACTATGAAATCTTGGGGTGTTACATTCTCCCCTCCTTCAATAAATTGCGTCCTCGCAATTTGAAATTGTTCTTCGAAAATAGAAGGTTGAAAATAGAAAATATCTTTGTGGGAAAACCCACATCGGAAATTGGGTTACTAAAATTTAGTCTTAATATGAGGACAAGAGAAATGAAAGGGTCACTACCAAATTATGATCTCGATTAGGAGAACATTGGTGGAAATTAGAGACATATAATTGGAGGAAAAACGTAAATATTTATAGTTAGTGATTGAGGTCATCAATCACATACAAGTGTAAAATTGAGGTTCTTAAATTCATCAATCTATGATGATTTGAAATACCATCGGTTCAACAAAACATAGGGTATTAGGATAACACCTTTTTGGTTTTAGGATTCCTTAAATAAAGTATAATAATTAATTTCTTCATAGAATAAGAGAAGAAGAAAAATATATTCTTGACAAGTAGAGTTCTATCATTTAACTAATTTCTACCACAAACTCATCTTTCACTCTAAAAGATAATAGAACGTAAAAAAAATATTATATTTATCCTATTCATATAGGGTAAAAAAAAACGAATTTATAATTCATCTACAAGATCTTTTAAAAAAACTACATTATTTAATCTCGGACATCACGTGGGTCAGTGGTAGGTGATACACCCTTGTCGCCCTTCGGTTGTGGGTTCAAGTCTTGTGGCCTTGCTGGACGTGACGGGTTGCCGCCCAACCTCTGGGTTGTCCTTTTATGGAAATCCAAAATAATCCAAACTAGAACTATCCAAAATACTTCAGTCCAAAATTTATAAGGAAGGTAAACACAATAAAGATCCTTTTTTCCACGTAATAACATGTGAACACCTTTATCATGTATCCTTTTAAAACACTGCAACATCCTGAATTACCATACAACCTTATTGATTACATTCATGATCCCTTATTCCTTAAAGAATAATAGATATACTCCTTCAATTCAAAAATGTTTTAAACCCCAACAATGATGGAATATACAAATCATTAATCAGTTTCAAGGTAGTCAAGAATATCCAATATAATTTATCCGAGTCAATCATGTATTATTCCAAAATCACTACCTCGGTATCAGAACTATATTATCGTTTATCATTCTCTCAACCATATATTTTCCAAAAATTTGTCCTGCTATTGAGTCACTTTTGTTTGTTCCACACAATCTCAAGTCCTTAATGAAATTGTACTGCAGTACAATCCTTATATACTCCATAATTATTATAACAAGTACATTGTTGATACAACACTCAAATGAAATAATCAACACAAGAACTCTAATCATTCCTCTTCATCTGTGGTAATATCATAACTTGATTATTATCCAATAACATCATTTGCAGTATAGTCTAATGACTGGGAGAAAGGTTCGCGTAGTGTCCAAACTCCTTGAAAATGAAGCATTGTACATTTGAAACCATTTTCGTACCCTTGCAGTCATGTACTTTGTGCCCTTTTCCTCCACACTTATAACAAACTCCCATTCCTTTCAGGAAAGTTCCATGGTGTTTCTTCCCATAGTTATCACATATGGGAAAATTCTTCCTTTCCCTCTTCCCTTTATCCATCTTTCTATCTTCTATCCTTTTCTTCTCTTTCTTTCCTTCAAAACCATAGGACTCGGTAAACTCTTTACTTATCTTATCAACACATGATACTATTTCTTCATATGATGATAATACATGGGAGACTATTTATCTTATAAATTCTGGCTTAAGACCATGAAAGATATGATCCTTCTTTCTCTTTGGATCATGTGTATTGTTGGAGTTCTCATTCCTTCTACTGGGCGCCATTTATAAACAATGGTATACACTAGATTAGTTTATGAATAGAAATACCTAATCCCAAACTTGTAAGAAGCATAACATAAATTAAATAGTTTATGGATATAATCCATAATCATAAAAATTTCTCCTTTAAGGAAGTATATACTCATAAACCCTTCATAATGGTTTGTAAAAAATGAGAATTATCCTAAGCATATCCCCCAGGAGTGTCGTAACCAAGTGTGCAGCAAGGCCTGTTGTCGTGTACCAGTTCCCATTCAAGTCTAGCTTAAAGCGGTGTTTTTGGGTTTTACCCCTAGGTACATCTGTGCCAGAGCCAGCTCTACCTACTCGTATCCAGACAGAGACGTATTTCTCGGAAAACTCACAAAATCTCTACATTACCAAAATTTTAGGAAGTTATTCTATACTAATCCTCAAAGTCTATCTTAGGGATATGTGCTCTAATCAGATTTTATCTAAATCTAGTTTCCAAGGTTATTGCTAAACTTACTCTGATACCAACTGTAACGCCCCGACCCCAGTTACCCAGAGTCGGTGCATTATTTTAATACATTGGCATGATTACAAGGAATCAAGTCCCAAAGGACCGATTAGTTTAGAAGTCTTGGAAAATAGATTACATACATGAATGTTACATTACACTTCATAACATACAAAACAACATAAATAATCCTTTATGAATGCCATTATTCCCTTGTCTTAACCCTTTTTATCAATCACAATATACTTCTTGGAATCCTGGGAAAAAAATAAAACATAGAAAAGGGGTGATCTCAAATTCTCAGTAAGGGTAAGAAATGCAGCGGTAAATTTCATAAATAAGCATAAAAATTTAAGGCAATGTATAAAACTAAAACAAAAGCCTTTTAAAATTCAACTTCAGCATAATATGGCAGAAAAAATGAAATAATTCCATTTACTTATTCACATAGATATTCTAATAATCGAATAATCACATGCAATATCACTAACCACTTTCATAATGAAGGAATGCATGATGCCAAACATTAATTTCTGTGTCGAGGACTCGTGCCAAGACCTAAGGGATAACTGTAACCGGAACCCAACCCGGAGAGCCTATGTAACCGGACTCCATCCCGGAGTACCTCTAATAACCGGACACCAACCCAGAGTGCCTCTAATAACCGGACACCAACCCGGAGTGCCTCTAATAACTGGAGACCAACACGGAGGGCTTACTTTTACCGGTCCCCAACCCAGAACATACTAGTCCAACACATTCATCTTAAGAAGATGATGAAATATAACATAAACATTCGTATTAAAAATAACATACAAAATATCAAAACTTTAATCATAAACCATTAATGGCATAAAAATAACTCATCAATAGTAAAAAATATCACAAAACCTTAAATAAAATATGGATTATTTGTATCATAATTAATCAACTTGAAACAAGTTTAAAATTTATCAAAGGATGTTGACATAGATGAAATCAATACTATTTGAGAGAAATATCTCTCTTTTTTTTAAATCATTTTAAAAGTCGCATAATTATAAATAAAACCTTTATTTTGAAAATATATTTATAAGCTTGTGAAGGAAGCTTCAAAGGTGTAATAACGACGGAGAATAACCGCACCCGTCGTATAAGTTAAAAAAACATTCTTACCTTAATTTTGTCAAAAAGGTTAAAAAGGACCTTGTTTGGAAAACGACGGAAAGATTCCTTTATAAACCACTTATAAAAGTCAACAAGGGTATAAATGACTTTAACCCATATTATAGTAAATAGTAAAAATGTTTTGAAATACATTTTTAAGAAACATGGATGTGGATGATAAAGAAATCCCAGTAGATTATTACGTATAAACAACCTCAGATAATGAAGAGATTGCGAAATAAACCCTTACCAATTTAGTAACTTACGAAATATACAACCCATGAAAGAGGTATCATACAATGAATATGTAAATACACATAAATTAAAGTGTATTACACAAAGAATATAATTATGGGCAGTACATACACCACACAAAAGGTAATGGTGGCAATATGGCATGAATCTCACGGGAATAAGGAGTGAGATGAAAACCCCTTACCTTGCACTTTCCTTTAGTCGAGGGTACGTTTAACCTCCTGTACGAATACCGTAGTATGTTATTAAATTATACCAGAACCATAATAATATTTATGATATCATACATGATTCATTTATGACTTTATATTACCCATTTAATAATAATTTCCATGTTAAGTTAACATTTCGGGTAATAATCACTTTCTTTATTGTACGTGTTTTAACTTGTCACTCTTGCTTGTATCACTTAGATCATGATTTAAATACTTCCAGAATATAAAACATGATAAATATATCATATATATTTAGAATATAAATATGTATAATAGATATATATATATGAAATGGAAAACATCGTTTATGGAGACGGTAGTCCGTACGTACGCATCAACGCTGTTTCTGTTTTCATGTAGTTTTGAATGGAAGTAAGTGAATACGATATATGTAAGTACATAAATCCTTATATATATATATCTCCAGTAGAATTATTATTTCATATATCAGATACTTATTAGTAATATATATTTTTATAATCGTCGATGAATGGTGAACTTGGAAATGAATCTCATCGCGTCGTGGAGACGGTAATCCGTACGTACGCACGAGAAAAAATATCATTCTTTTGATATTAAAATAATATATAATTGGATGGTATATCGTATATAAAGAATCATTAACATGTTATATTTATTATTTACATGAGTTACACATCATTATTATACCCATCCAAATAATAATATATTGAATAACAATTACACCACGACGTGGAGACGGTAAGCCGTACGTACGCACGTATGGTGACATGTTATTCAAAGGGTGGATAGAATACTGAATATGGTTGTACCATATTTATAATAACATCACAGTTAATATATGATACAGGAGTTATTATTTTAGAAGGGTAACAACAAAGGAAGAAGAATTGGAAGAAGAAAGGAACTTGAAAAAGGGTGGTGAAATCATTACCTCTTCTTCGGGTTCTTCCTTTTTATTTGATCAAAAGGGATCCTTAGGTTGGCTTTCTGATCAAACTAAGGCCTCTAGGTTGTAGTGAGGGAAGGTGGGAGAGTATTTGGGTAGAGTTTGGCCGAACCAAAATGCTTTTAAGGTGTGAAGAAATGATAAAGAGGAGTTCCCTTTTATAAGAGGGGTGAGGGACACCTTTGGAAAATCTAGAAATATTAATTTATAATAAATTCATATTCGGTTTATAATGGCTCCAAAGTTTATTATTCAAAGGTTAAGGTGGGGATAGGTAGAAATACATTTAACCAATATAATTTAGACAGGTTTGGGTTACTATATTAACCTTATCTTTTAGTTTTAACTCTTAGTTAATTAGTTTGACATTTACCATCTCACTTTGTATTTTTATATTATATAGTTAATAAACTTACTATATACATCCAAGAGACCCCCAAGTGGTCCATTAATGATACACCTATCATGATATAAGTCTCATGGACGAACCATATATTTTTAGAAATTTAATATCAATTAATAATATAATATTTTTTTTAAAAACTCTTTTATGTCAATTTTGACACTATTCAAGAGTTGATTTTTTTGAAACTCATAACAGAATGATTACTTCGAACACAGTCAATTAAATCAATCCTAATATGTCATATTATCCTAGAAAATTATTATAATTCATTAAAAGTCTCAAATTATATTTATTTGGGTATTTATAATATCAATTAATTTAATTTTTCACTATTATGTTAATTACTGCATCATCATTGTCTCATAAATAAATTAAATTATTTAATGTCTAAAAATTATAAATAAAATATCATTATGCAGGGAATATTATTATCTTTCTAATGAATATTTACAATCAAATTTATATTTTGTATAACCCTATATTAAAAATATTTTAGTAAATAAACTTTGATTTTAACTCTTTTAACTCTTCTTTGAATTAAATAATAATAAATGACCTAATCTAATCCAAGTGGACCTAAATGATAATATTTTATTCCTAAGGTTCTTTTTGGTCGAGATACACTTGTCCAATAGAATTAGTACATGTGTTAGGGTAATATTAATATCATTTCTACCCTTAATTACCCTATTTACTTTTAACCGTGGTAAATAAAAGTAAAAAGTTACTATTCACCAAAAATTATTTTCATCTCATTGAACCACATTTTACTTCTTGATATTAACTGTGTCTCTCGGATTTTCGAAATTCTATTCACAGAAGTGGTAAAATTAAGTTTTATGAAAAATTCAGTTTTTTTTAACTACCACTTAGTAGTTTCACTATTCATCAAAAATTGAAGTTTTTCAGAACAAGGCCAAAATTTCACCCTAAGCTATAATTGATATTCCGAATTCAAAAATGATGTCTATTTTAAAAAATTTCAAACATATAAGTTGCATGAATTAATTTTATAATTAATTCCCGCTGTCACAACAAATAGCATGTTTTTAAGTAATAATATATATCAAAAGATTGACAATTGTTTATATTCGGTTTAATTATGAAATTATATCCAATGACCAAAATTGTATTAAATGGTAAAAATATATTCTAAATATACTTTAAAACCACTAAAATTTATAATTTATCAATATAAATTATTTCGATTAAAAAATTTGTTTTTAATTAAAATTTAGTAATTTTCACTATTCATCAAAATATTAAAGTTATCCAAAAAGTACCAAAATTTCACCTTAGGATAAATTCGATATTCCGAATCCAAAAATGAAGTCCATTTTGAAATATAAAATATATATAATTTCAAAAAGTATGTATTACTATTCATAATGGCTAGTTTGATTGATTGTGGTGTGTGTTAGAACTCAAAGTAGCGTACAACACACGCTACTATATTATTCAAAGGAAAGTGTACCGAGGAAGCTTGAGATGTTTCATTGTAAATTTTTTATGTCCCCATTTATTCAAAAATTTTAAAATATCATATTTAAAATGGGTTTACTATTAAAGTTGGTAAAAGTGCATTTTTGGAAAATACTTCTTTTATCTGAAAAAAAAGAATTTTATCTTACATTATGTATATGAAACTCATAATATGGATTATAAAATTATAAATATCATATAAAGTTTAAAATTTAGTTAATACTATTCATAACCTCTTTCGAACGGCTTGTTTGGTAAGTCATGGTGCGTTTGAACTCGGTGTTGCGTGTAGTGCAAGTTATTGAATTATTTTGAAGAAATAACACACTATGAAATCTTGGGGTGTTACATTATCCTCTCCTTCAATAAATTGCATCCTCGCAATTTGAAATTGTTCTTCGAAAATAAAAGGTTGAAAATTGAAAATATCTTTGTGGGAAAACCCACATCAAAAATTGGGTTACTAAAATTTAGTCTTAATATGAGGAAAAGAGAAATGAAAGGGTCACTACCAAATTATGATCTCGATTAGGAGAACATTGGTGGAAATTAGAGACATATAATTGGAGGAAAAACGTAAATATTTATAGGTAGTGATTGAGGTCATTAATAACATACAAGTTTAAAATTGAGGTTCTTAAATTCATCAATCTATCATGATTTGAAATACCATCGGTTCAACAAAACATAGGGTATTAGGATAAAACATTTTTGGTTTTAGGATTCCTTAAATAAAGTATAATAATTAATTTCTTCAGAGAATAAGAGAAGAAGAAAAATATATTCTTGACAAGTAGAGTTCCATAATTTAACTAATTTCTACCACAAACTCATCTTTCACTCTAAAAGATAATAGAATGTAAAAAATATATTATATTTATCCTATTCGTATAGGGTAAAAAAAACGAATTTATAATTCATCTACCAGATCTTTTAAAAAAAACTACATTATTTAATCTCGGACACCATGTGGGTCAGTGGTAGGTGATACACCCTTGTCGCCCTTCGGTTGTGGGTTCAAGTCTTGCGGCCTTGCCGGACGCAACGGGTTGCCGCCCAACCTCCGGGTTGTCCTTTTATGGCAATCCAAAATAATCCAAACTAGAACTATCCAAAATACTTCAGTCCAAAATTTATAAGGAAGGTAAACACAATAAAGATCCTTTTTTCCACGTAATAACATGTGAACACCTTCATCATGTATCCTTTTAAAACACTGCAACATCCTGAATTACCATACAACCTTATTGATTACATTCATGATCCCTTATTCCTTAAAGAATAATAGATATACTCCTTCAATCCAAAAATGTTTTAAACCCCAACAATGATGGAATATACAAATCATTAATCAGTTTCAAGGTAGTCAAGAATATCCAATATAATTTATCCGAATCAATCATGTATTATTCCAAAATCACAACCTCAGTATCAGAACTATATTATCGTTTATCATTTTCTCAACCATATATTTTCCAAAAATTTATGCTGCTATTGAGTCACTTTTATTTGTTCCACACAATATCAAGTCCTTAATGAAATTATACTGCAGTAAAATCCTTATATACTCCATAATTATTATAAAAAGTACATTGTTGATACAACACTCAAATGACATAATCAACACAAGAACTCTAATCATTCCTCTTCATCTGTGGTAGTATCATAACTTGATTATTATCCAATAACATCATTTGTAGTATAGTCTAATGACTGGGACAAAGGTTCGCGTAGTGTCCAAACTCCTTGAAAATGAAGCATTATACATTTGAAACCATTTTCTTACCCTTGCAGTCACATACTTTGTGCCCTTTTCCTCCACACTTATAACAAACTCCCATTCCTTTCAGGAAAGTTCCAGGGTGTTTCTTCCCATAGTTATCACATATGGGAAAATTCTTCCTTTCCCTCTTCCCTTTATCCATCTTTCTATCTTCCATCATTTTCTTCTCTTGCTTCCCTTCAAATCCACAGGACTCAGTAAACTCTTTACTTATCTTATCAACACATGATACTATTTCTTCATATGATGATAATACATGGGAGATTATTTATCTTATAAATTCTGGCTTAAGACCATGAAAGATATGATCCTTCTTTCTCTTTGGATCATGTGCATTGCTGGAGTTATCATTCCTTCTACTGGGCGCCATTTATAAACAATGGCATACACTAGATTAGTTTATGAATAAAAATACCTAATCCCAAACTTGTAAGACACATAATATAAATTAAATAGTTTATGGATGTAATCCATAATAACAAAAATTTCTCCTTTAAGGAAGTATATACTCATAAACTCTTCATAATGGTTTGTAAAAAAATGAAAATTATCCTAATCATATCCCCCGGGAGTGTTGTAACCAAGAGTGCAGCAATGCCCCTTGTCGTGTACCAGTTCCCGTTCAAGTCTAGCTCAAAGCAGTGTTTTCGGGTTTTACCCCTAGGTACATCTGTTCCAGAGCCACCTCTACCTACTCGTATCCAGACAGGGATATATTGCTCAGAAAACTCACAAAATCTCTACGATACCAAAATTCTAGGAAGTTCTTCTATACTAATCCTCAAAGTCTATCTTAGGGCTATGTGCTCTAATCAGAGTTTATCTAAATCTAGTTTCCAAGGTTATTGCTAAACTTTCTTTGATACCAACTGTAACGCCCCGACCCCAGTTACCCAAAGTCGGTGCATTATTTTAATACATTGGCATGATTACAAGGAATCAAGTCCCAAAGGACCTATTAGTTTAGAAGTCTTGGAAAATAGATTACATACATGAATGTTACATTACACTTCATAACATAAAAAACAACATAAATAATCCTTTATGAATGCCATTATCCCCTTGTCTTAACCCTTCTTATCAATCACAATATACTTCTTGGAATCCCGGGAAAAAAATAAAACATAGAAAAGGGGTGAGCTCAAATGCTCAGTAAGGGTAATAAATGCAGCGGTAACTTTCATAAATAAGCATAAACATTTAAGGCAATGTATAAAACTAAAACAAAAGCCTTTTAAAATTGGACTTCAGCATAATATGGCAGAAAAAAAATGAAATAATGCCATTTACTTATTCACATGGATATTCAACTAATCGAATAATCACATGCAATATCACTAACCACTTTCATAATGAAGGAATACATGATGCCGAAGTTTAATTTTTGTGTCGAGGACTCGTGCCAAGACCTAAGGGATAACTGTAACCGGAACCCAACCCGGAGAGCCTATGTAACCGGACTCCATCCCGGAGTGCCTCTAATAACCGGACACTAATCCGGAGTGCCTCTAATAACCGGACACCAACCCGGAGTGCCTCTAATAATCGGACACCAACCCGTAGGGAATAATTTTACCAGTCCCCAACCCGGAACATACTAGTCCAACACATTCATCTTAAGAATATGATGAAATATAACATAAACATTCGTATTAAAAATAACATACAAAATGTCAAAACTTTAATCATAAACCATTAATGGAATAAAAATAACTCATCCATAGTAAAAAATATCACAAAACCTTAAATAAAATATGAATGATTTGTATCATAATAAATCAACTTGAAACAAGTTTAAAATTTATCAAAGGATGTTGACATAGATGAAATCAATACTATTTGAGAGAAATATCTCTCTCTTTTTTAAATCATTTTAAAAGTCGCATAATTATAGATAAAAACTTTATTTTGAAAATATATTTATAAGCTTGTGAAGGAATATTCAAAGGTGTAATAACGGCGGAGAATAACCGCACCCTCCGTATAAGTTAAAAAAAACATTCTTACCTTAATTTTGTCAAAAAGGTTAAAAAGGACCTTGTTTGGAAAACAACGGAAAGATTCCTTTATAAACCACTTATAAAATTCAACAAGGGTATAAATGACTTTAACCCATATTCTAGTAAATAGTAAAAATGTTTTGAAATACATTTTTAAGAAACATGGATGTGGATGATAAAGAAATCCCAGTAGATTATTACGTATAAACAACCTCGGATAATGAAGAGATTGCGAAATAAACCCTTACGAATTTGGTAACTTACGAAACATACAACCCATGAAAGAGGTATCATACAATTAATATGTAAATACACATAAATTAAAGTGTATTACACAAATAATATAATTATGGGTAGTACATACACCACACAAAAGGTAATGGTGGCAATATGGCATGAATCTCACGGGAATAAGGAGTGAGATGAAAACCCCTTACCTTGCACTTTTCTTTAGTCGAGGGTACGTTTAACCTCCTGTACGAAGACCGTAGTATGTTATTAAATTATACCAGAACCATAACAATATTTATGATATCATACATGATTCATTTATGACTTTATATTACCCATTTAATAATAATTTCCATGTTAAGTTAACATTTCGGGTAATAATCACTTTCTTTATTGTACGTGTTTTAACTTGTCACTCTTGGTTGTATCACTTAGATCATGATTTAAATACTTCAAGAATATAAAACATGATAAATATATCATATATATTTAGAATATAAATATGTATAATAGATATATATATATGAAATGGAAAACACCGTTTATGGAGACGGTAGTCCGTACGTACGCATCAATGCTGTTTCTGTTTTCATGTAGTTTTGAATGGAAGTAAGTGAATACGATATATGTAAGTACATAAATCCTTATATATATATATCTCCAGTAGAATTATTATTTCATATATCAGATACTTATTAGTAATATATATTTTTATAATCGTCGATGAATGGTGAACTTGGAAATGAATCTCATCGCGTCGTGGAGATGGTAATCCGTACGTATGCACGAGAAAAAATATCATTCTTTTGATATTAAAATAATATATAATTGGATGGTATATCATATATAAAGAATCATTAACATGTTATATTTATTATTTACATGAGTTACACATCATTATTATACCCATCCAAATAATAATATATTGAATAACAATTACACCACGACGTGGAGACGGTAAGCCGTACGTACGCACGTGTGGTGACATGTTATTAAAAGGGTGGATAGAATACTGAATATGGTTGTACCATATTTATAATAACATCACAGTATATATATGATACATGACTTATTATTTTATAAGGGTAAAAACAAAGGAAGAAGAAGTGGAAGAAGAAAGGAACTTGAAAATGGGTGGTGAAATCATTACCTCTTCTTCGGGTTCTTCCTTTTGATTTGATCAAAAGGGCTCCTTAGGTTGGGTTTCTGATCAAAATAAGACCTCTAGGTTGTAGTGAGGGAATTTGGGAGAGTATTTGGGCAGAGTTTGGCCAAACCAAATGGCTTTGAAGGTGTGATGAAATGAGAAGGAGTGCCCTTTTATAAGAGGGATGATGGGCACCTTTGGAAAATCTAGAAATATTAATTTATAATAAATTCATATTCGGTTTCTAATGGCTCCAAAATTGATTATTCAAAGGTTAAGGTGGGTATAGGTCGAAAAACATATAACCAATATAATTTAGACAGGTTTGGGTTACTATATTAACCTTATCTTTTAGTTTTAACTCTTAGTTAATTAGTTTGACATTTACCATGTCACTTTGTATTTTTATATTATATAGTTAATAAACTTACTATATACATCCAAGAGACCCCCAAGTGGTCCATTAATGATACAACTATCATGATATAATTCTCTTGGCCGAACCTTAGATTTTTAGGAATTTAATATCAATTAATAATATAATATTTGTTTTAAAAACTCTTTTATGTTAATTTTGACACTATTCAAGAGTTGATTTTTGTGAAACTCATAACAGAATTATTACTTCGAAAAAAGTCAATTAAATAAATCCTAATATGTCATATTATACTAGAAAATTATTTTAATTCATTAAAAGTCTCAAATTATATTTATTTGGGTATTTATAATATCAATTATTTTATTTTTTCACTATTATGGTAAGTAATGCATCATCATTTTCTCATAAATAAATTAAATTATTTAATGTCTAAAAATTATAAATAAAAATTAATTATGCAGGGAATCTTATTATCTTTCTAATTAATATTTACAATCGAATTTATCTTATGTATAACACTATATTAAAAATGTTTTAGTAAATAAACTTTGATTTTAACTCTTTTAACTCTTCTTTGAATTAAATAATAATAAATGTCCTAATCTAATCCAAGTGGACCTAAATGATAATATGTTATTCCTAAGGTTGTTTTTGGTCGAGATACACTTGTCCAATAGAATTATGACATGTGTTAGGGTAATATTAATATCATTTCTACCCTTAATTACCCTATTTACTTTTAACCGTGGTAAATAAAAGTAAAAAGTTACTATTCACCAAAAATTATTTTCATCTCATTGAACCACATTTTACTTCTTGATATTAACCGTGTTTCTCGGATTTTCGAAATTCCATTCACAGAAGTGGAAAAATTAAGTTTTATGAAAAATTCAGTTTTTTTTAACTACCACTTAGTAGTTTAACTATTCATCAAAAATTGATGTTTTTCAGAACAATGCCAAAATTTCACCCTAAGATATAATTGATATTCCGAATTCAAAAATGATGTCTATGTTACAAACTTCCAAATATATAAGTTGAATTAATTAATTTTATAATTAATTCCCGCTGTCACAACAAATAGCGTGTTTTTAAGAAACAATATATATCAAAAGATTGACAATTGTTTATATTTGGTTTAATTGTGAAATTATGTCCAATGACCAAAATTGTATTAAATGGTAAAAATATATTCTAAATATACTTTAAAACCACTAAAATTCATAATTTATCAATATAAATTATTTCGATTAAAAAAGTTGTTTTTAATTAAAATTTAGTAATTTTCACTATACATCAAAATATTAAAGTTATCCAAAAAGTACCAAAATTTCACCTTAGGCTAAATTCGATATTCCGAATCCAAAAATGTAGTACATTTTGAAATATAAAATATATATAATTTCAAAAATTATGTATTACTATTCATAATGGCTAGTTTGATTGTTTGTGGTGTGTGTTAGAACTCAAAGTTGCGTACAACACAGACTACTATATTATTCAAAGGAAAGCGTACCGCGGAAGCTTGGGATGTTTCATTGTAAATTTTTGAAGTCACCATTTAGTCAAAAATTTTAAAATATTGTATTTAAAAAGGGTTTACTATTAAAGTTGGTAAAAGTGCATTTTTGAAAAATACTTCTTTTATCTAAAAAAAAAAGAATTTTATCTTACATTATGTCTAAGAAACTCATAATATGGATTCTAAAATTATAAGGATCATATAATGTTTAAAATTTAGTTGATACTATTCATAACCTCTTTCGAACGGCTTGTTTGGTAAGTCGTGGTGCGCTTGAACTCGGTGTTGCGTGTAGTGCAAGTTATTGAATTATTTTGAAGAAATAACACACTATGAAATCTTGGGGTGTTACATCTGCTTGGTCCTAATAATATCCCCCTTTGGATTTTGTTATCAACCAATTCTCATCAGTCCCAGAATATTGTATCATCAATCTATGAATTACTTATTTAAAATTATATGCCTATGTGAGATATCTCTTTGCATGAAACCAAAATTACTGATAAGAAAACCATAATATCCAAAAGAAGTGATCATGAAATCATCCTCATTTTTATTCATCAGCTTTTCAACTTCCCTGGAATACAAAAATATTATATCTTTTAACCACTCCAACAAATAGTTAGAATATTTCACACCTTACAATACCAGATTCACAACTTACCTAGACCCCCCAATTTATACATTCTTTCTTTAGGGATTGATTTATGATATAATTATCCACCTCTAAAACAATATCCAATGGTAAGATTAGAGAAGTTAAAAAACACATAACTCAACCCTGATGAGAAAGAGTATGGATTCCCTTGTTCAACCTAATTTTAGAAAAATATTCCTTTAATAAATCTTTTGTGAAAATTCTAGCAACTTGTTCAGATGTAGGAACATACTACAGATTTAATTTATGATTCTCTACATGTTATTTAATGTAATGATATTTGATATCAATATGTTTTGAATGATAATTTTGAACCAGATTCCAGGAATTTTTTATTACACTTTGATTATCACAAACCATGAGTAAAGGTAATTTCACTTTAGTAAGTAAATCATATAACTAATTCTTCATCCAATGAAGTTTGGTAGTGTCTTGAGTAGCCACAACATACTTAGTTTCATTCATAATAAGAGTTACTGAATTCTATTTCATTGTTTTCCAAATAACAAAACATTTAACCAAAATGAATACTCTACCAGTTGTTGACATTCTTTCATCATCATTTTTCTCCCAATCCACATCTGAATACCCAAAAAAAATAAATACATTCTAAGCTATCATACATGATTCAGATTTTTTTTGTTCCATTGATGTATTTGAAACATAATTTCCCAATATGTAAATGTGATTCTTTATGATCACTGTGAAATAATTCTCATATGGTAACAACATAAACATTTTCAGGTATTGAGGTCGTCAAATAAAATAAACTACTAATCAGATTTTATAACTCTTTCTCATAAACTTATTTTCCTTCTATATCATTATAAAAAAGTGTTCACACTGAAATAGATATAGAAACTAGTTTCCCATTTTACATTTCAAACTTCTTAATAATATCCTTAGCAAAATTTTCTTGAGAAATAAAAATGTGATTCTTGTTTTTCAAAATTTGTAACCCAAGAATGTATTTCATTTCACCCAATATGGACATCTAAAACAAATGTTCCATTTCTTCATAAAATCATTTACATGTTCTTTCATCATTCCTAGCAAAGTTAATGTCACCAACATAAACAATTACGATGAGGGAAAATTTCCAACATTATTTGATGTAAATATTGGTATCAATTTTTCCATTTTTAAAACTCATATTCCATAAAAAATTATCCAATATTGAATACCATTCCCTTGAAGATTGTTTCAACACATACAATTTCTTCTTCAATATACGAACAAAAAATTCATCTTTTCTGACAAAAAAAACCATAGGATTGTTCAATGAAATCTTCTTCACCAATATCCTCATTAAATATTTTTCACTTCACAACCATTTGATTTTTTTTAACGTCATTGTGAAATAATAACAAGAAATATTATTTTTATTTCTAACCTTTAACCTAGAAAAAATGTTTCACCCAAATAAACACCTTCAATTTCTGAGTAATGTATTCACACTAATTTTTCCTTGTTCCTTATCACTTCACCTTATTTGTTGAGATTTATCCAAAAAACCCACTTTGTAAAAATAACATTTTTTATCTAGCTTAGGTACGAGTTCCCAAGAATCATTATTTTTTATTTTATCTAGCTCTTCATTCATGGACTGAAACCATTCTAGATGCTCAAAGGATTCATTTACATCATTGGATGATCCTTTGCATACAATTTAGTATGTGTAATATCATTTGTTATTCTTATTTCATGAACCTTTTCATGTTGATAACCAATTAAATTTGAAGATTCCACTTGCTTCCTCATCTTGGGATGAGATTTTTGAGATTATTGCTCATTAGTTGAAATAGATGACTCTAATTATTCTCCTTGAGTTGGATTACAATTTTCTGTATCCTTATCAGAGAGGTTAGTAAAGCATTTGATATTCTAGTCAACTTCCTAATTAGCTATATTCTGTTTATCATGATCATAATATTAAATAAATTTCACATCAACATAATAAAAAATTCTTCCTATTTATTTGTTGAAACATATGCATCATCTTCCTTCTAGAACATAGCTATGAAAAATTCTATCTTCACTTTTCTATTCAAACATTCCCATGTTTCAACCTTTCTTCTTTATGATACATGGGATCCCAATAACTCTTAAGTGTTTCAAACATGGAATTTTATCATAAAAAATTTCATTAACTGGAAAATAAAATCATAGACTATTGAAACATCAGTTTTGAATATATTCAGTAATTACTCATAGCTTGCCTCCAATAGTTATGAGAAAGACTATGTTCAAGTAACACAGTTTTTCCAATTTCCACCAAAATTCTATTATTCCTTTCACCTACCCCAATTTATTGAGGAGTGTATAGGGAACTATACACATGCCAGATTCTAGTATTCTCATGAAAAATTTCAAATTATTCATTCTTGTACTCAAAACCATTATCAGTTCTGAACATCTTCATTTAATACTCACATTCTAAGACATTATTTTCTATTAAAAAATTTAAACAATTTTAAATCATCTGACTTATGTTTCATATACATAACAAAATTAATATGTGTAATATCTTCATTGAAAATAACAAAGTAATTATCTCTAATTTTTTATTGTTTTCCCATTGGCCTACAAATATCAGTACAGATAATTTCTATGGGTTTCTTTGAAAAAATATCAACTATATTATATAGTGAGTTTGTAATTTTATCTTTAAGATAAATAATTCTAAACCAATATCTTATTCATGGAAAATTAGGAATGTCTCAGACACTATCTATCCTTGATAACTTTCTCATGTTTCTCTGACACATGTGTCCCAAACTTTTATTCCACAACTAATTGTTTTACACCATACCCATGTAACATTAGCCTTGTATTTTACCTAGCTTAAATAAATTTCCTTTTGTACATTATCCTCTTGTAACTCTCCTTTCATATTCATAAAATTTTCCAAAAAATTGATATTATATAAAAATGGATCTATTTCCCATATCAAAAAGTTGTGAATATAACACCCCGATCTTCCATGGTATGCTTTTCTTGGAATAAAACAATAGCCTGCGTAGTACGCAACATTGAGTTCTATCACACCATGACATATCAAACTAGCCACTATGAATAGTAATACCCACGTTTTGAAGTTTTATAAATTTTATTTTTCAAAATGGACTTCATTTTTTGATTTTGAAGATCAAAATTATCTTAGGGTGAATTTTTGGTATTTTTATGAAAACTTTCTATTTTTGATGAATAGTGACAAAGACTGCGTTATTGTTTAAAACCGACTATTTTTTTAAATAATTGCTCATTTTATTTAAATTTATTTTAGTTAAAAATAGATACATAATACCTACATATGTTCAATTTAATTCATTGGAGTACTTTTATAATAAGATTAGATGTATGAAATTTTATTAAACATTTTAACATTTTTTAACAACCTTCTAGGGACATTTGCAAATTCGCATAAAACGTAATTTTACTGCTTCTGTGAAATTAATTTAAAAAATAAAAGAGACACGATTCACATTAAAATGTAAAATTTGGTTAATTAGGATGAAAATAATTTTTGGGGAACAATATCTTTTGAATTTTATTTGCCACGGTTAAAGGTAAATAGGGCAATTAATGGTAAAAATGATATTACAATTAACCTAAAAATGTCCTAATTATATTGGATAAGTTTCTCTAGACCAAAATTAACCTTAGTAATAAAATATTATCCTTTTTGACCCACTGGGATTAGATTTGGACATTTATTATAATTTTATTTAAAGAAGAGTTAAAACTGTTAAATTCGAGGTTTGATAATTAAACCATTTTTAATATATGGTTATACATAAGATAAATTAAAAAATAAATATTCATTAGAAATATAAAAATATTTCCTACATAATGGTATTTTATTTATAAATTTTAGACACTAAATAATTAAATTTATTTATGACACAATGTTGATGCCGTAATTACTTAATTATTGACAGATTAAAAAATTAGTTTTATAAATATTTATATAATAAAAAATTGAAACTTTTGAAGTATTCCAAGAATTTTTTAGGATAATATTACCTCTTATGGTTGAGTAATTAAATTTTTTCAATGTGATAAAGTTTTTACGACTTTCACAAAAACCAAATAGTAAATAGTGTCAAAATTGACATAAATGAGTTTTTAAACAAATACTATATTATTAATTGATATAATAATCATAAAAATCTATGGGCTGGACAAAGGACTTATATAATGTTTTATATATTAATAATGAAGCACTTGGGATTCACATGTCTTTTTATAGTAATTTTATTAACCATTTTGTATAATAATACAAGAAAATATGGTAAAAGATAAACTATTTAATTAAGAGTTAAATCTAAAATATAAGGTTAATATGGTGACCTAAACCTGTTTAAAAGCTATATTTTGAGATTTTTTCTACCCATCCACACCTTATTATCTAAATAAATATTTTTGGATCTATTACTAACCAAATATGATTGTATAATAAATTAAACTTTCAATCTTTTCCTATTGTGCCCCTCACCTCTCTTGTAAATGGGTACTCCCCCTTATCTTAATATAACACCTCCAAATCCATTTGTCCTGGACAAACCCTACTATAATATCATCCCAAATACACTCAATTCAACCTAGATTACTTAATTTGATCATAATCCAAGCTAAGGATCCCTTTTTATCCAATCAAAAAAGAATTACCCGGAGAAGAGGTAATAATTTCATCACCTCTTTCCAAGTTCATCTCTTCTTACACTTCCTCTTTCATTGTTGTTTACATACCAAAATAATAACTCCATTAAATAATACTTAATGTGATTTTATTATAAATATTTTAAAACCGTATTCATTATTCTATCTATCTTATGAATGAAAAAGTCACCATATGTGCGTATATACGACTTACCATCTCCACGTCATGGTGTAGTTTGTTATTCAAAACTTCATTATTAGGAAGGGTATAATAATGGGTATAATTAATGTTAATAATAAACATAACATGTTAATTATTCCATATTTATGATATACCATCCAATTAAATATGATTTCCCCATCAATATAATGATATTGTCGCTCGTGCGTATGTATGGATTACCGTCTCCATGAATGCAATGAGATTCATTCCCAATCATAATCATTCAAGAATAATTTTAATTTTATGATTAAAAATAATGTTTATGAACTTAATATCATTCTATATATGAATAAAATACATCATATCCATAACAAACATGACTTACCTAACAAAACATATAAAGGAAAAGGAACCAGTTAACACCTAAAACTATAATACTACTGAAATATTTTTAACAAAGAAATATTAGAAGATCATATATGATATCATATTTATGTATGTGGTTCTTGTATAATTTTATAACAATGATTTAACTATTATACAATATTTTAATGTACCCTTGATCATGGAAAATATCAAGGTAATGATTAATTTTACAATCTCTTTATTATCCGAGGTTGTTTATACGTGAGTATCTAGTGGGACCTCTTTGTCATCCACATCCGTGTTTCTTGAAAATGTATTTCAAAACATTTTTACTATTTACTAGACTATGACACACAGTCATTTATACCATGTTTGATTTTTTATAAAATGTTATGGAATGAATCTTTCTATCTCCTTCCAAATAAGTTACTTTATAATCTTTTCGACAAATTAAGGTAAGAATGTTTTTAACATATATGGCGGGTGTGACTATTTTCAACCATTATAACACCTTCAAAGATTACCTTAAAAGCTTATAAGAATATTTTCAAAATAAATATTTTCTTTTATAATTATTTGTCTTTTAAACGATTTCAAAATAGAAAGATATATTTCTCTCAAATAGTTTTGATTTCATCTATGTAAACATCCTTTGATGGATTTTATACTTGTTTGAAGTTAATTTATTATGATACAATATTTCTTATTTTATTGAAGGTTTTTTGACATTATTGAATATGGATGTGTTATTTTTATACCATTCATGGTTTATGGTTAATGTATTAACATTTCGTATGCTATTTTTAATACAAATGTTTATGTTATGTTTCAATCTTTTTATATGAGGAATGAATTATACTTAGTAAGTGAGGATCAGAGCTTGCTATAGCTCCTCGATGAATCAGTAGGTCTCATGAGACAAACTAGTGTCATGGAACAATGCCTTGACAAAATTTTATTTGTAGTCTTGGCATGAGGCCCTGACTCTGTGGTTATGATGTCCGACATTATGTATTCCATAATTATGAAATTGGCTATTGATATTATATGTGATTATTCGACTAGTAGAATATCCATGTGAATAATTAAATGGAATTATTTGATTTATCTTTTCCATATTATTCTAATGTTTATGTTAAATTTTTTTTGTTTTAGTCTTATACATTGCCTTAAATTTTTATTCTTATTTATGAAATTTCTGTTATATTGTTATCCTTACCGAGCACATGAGCTCACCCCTTTCTATGTTTTATTTTTCTCAGGATCCAAAAAATGTACAATATGACCGACCTGCAAGGATAGTTTAATGGAGATGAATGTGTTCAAATGAGTCACGATGTTGTTGTTTTTCATTTCACAATTTAATTTAAAATGATGGTTTGTATCTAGTACTTACAAGGAAAATAAACTGATCAATCATTCAGGATTTGATCCATTGTGATCATGTCAATGGTATTTAATAATGCACTAACTCTGGGTAACTAGGGTCGAGGTGTTACAGTAGGTATCAGAGGAATTTTAGTATATACATTAGAAGCTAGATTTAGAAAAACTCTGATTAGAGAACATTACCCTAAGATATACGTTGGGGATTAATAAAGAAGAACTTCTTAGAATTTTGTTAATGTAGATATTTTTTATATTTTACAAGAAATACATCCATGTTTGAATATGATTAGGTAGTGGCATCTCTGGAACAGATGTACCTAGGAGTGAAAACACTAACAAGGAGTTTTGGGCTTGACTTGGGGTATCTTGGTACATGAAAATAGGCCTTTATGCACTCTTGGTTACGACACTCCCATGGGACATGCTTAGGATAATTCAAATTATAATTACAATGAATTATTAAGGTTTTATGAGAAAATAATTCCCCGTTGAAAACATTTTTTATGGTTATAGATTATATGCATAAACATTTCAATTTATGTTAGGTATTTTACTAGTTTGGAATTATGTATTGCGATTCAAAAAATAATATAGAGTATGTCATTGTTTAAAAATGACACCTAGTGGAAGGAATGGAAACCGTATCAATGCACGTAATACATGTAGGTATTTCCCTCCTACTCAAGATAATTATTGTGAATTTGGTGATGCAACTGGTGCTAAAAAACTTATTAATATATTGGGATAACTCACTCAGGTTATGAATAATAACCTTACCCGTGTGGATCACCCTCATCCAGAACACAGAGGATCAATGTTAGACCTCTTTATGATCCAAAAACCACAAAAAATAAATGGGACTACAAATCCACTCATATATTACCAATGGATAAGTTCTTTAGAGAAAATATTTCTTTCTTTGGGGAGTAGAGAAAGGGAAAATGTTTTCATGGTAGTTTATCACCTCATGTAAGATATAGTTCAATGGTGGTCATTAATTCTAACCACAAACGAGGATGAATAAGTATCAAATAAGGAATTTTGGGTGTTTAAATAGATTTTCATAGAAACATACTCTCTTCGTTACCATCAAGCAGATATGGAAAGAAAATTCTTGAGTCTGAGGAAAAAGGAGGATGATAATGTCGCAAAGTATGAGGCTGACATTAAAAGGTTAACAAGGCATGAAATAGATTATATACATAACCCAATGAGTAATATTTATTGATTATTTGATGCATTAAAATCATTTCTCCATCAAGAATTAGTCTCCCAATTATTCTCATCATATGAAGATATTGTCTCACGTGCTATCAATACAGAAAAAGTATTCTATAAGTCTTATGACATTAAAGAAAAGCAATAGAAGAAGAGATCTACTGAACACTCCAGAAATAGAAATAAGGGGAAGAAGGGAAAAATTTAATTTCCATCCATCAATAAATGTGGGAAGAAACACCCTGGAACTTTCTTGAAGGGAATGTGTGTCTGTTACAAGTGTGGTGAAAAAGGCCACCAAGATCATGATTTCTAGGGAAAGAAAGAGGCTATCAATGTTGAATGCTACAATTGAAGATAAATGGGTAATTATGAAAATTAATCTCTTAAGATCCAAGGAAACTTACCTAAAAAATGACCAAGGGAGAATGGCCAAGATTATGCTATCACTATTACTGTGGTTGAAGCTCCGAATGACGTGGTGGGTGGTAATTTAATGGTTTCCTCAAATTTAGCCAATGCTTTATTTGATTCTATATCATTGAATTAGTTAATATCTTCATAGTTTTTTAAGAAAATTAGATATTTCCAATTTAATTTAACAGGGTAGTTGTCTGTCAAAACTCCAAAGGGATATGACATTGCAACATTGTTTTGTGAATCAGTTCCCACTAGGGAATATAAACGTGCTTTATCTGCTGATCGCATCTTCCTACCCATTATTTAATTTGATATAATAATCCGTATGGATAGGATATTAGACCATGATGAGAAAATTTATTTTAAGAAGAAGGGGGTTACAATTTTCTATGTTGATAAGGAGTACATCATCTTTAGTGCAGAAACATCACCATCTGATTCTTACCTAGATCCACCCTCAATAGCTCTACTAAATTAATTTATTGCAGAGGAAGAGAATGAAATCACTATGGGTGAGTAAAGGAATGTTCAAGAAGATGATGTAACTATTGTGGAAGAATATGTTGATGTGTTTCCAGAGGATTTACTTGAACATTCTTCAGAATGAGAATTTGAGGTTTCTATTGATTTAATTCATTGTTTAAGGCCCATATCAAAGACCCCTTATAGAATGGACCCTTTGGAATTATTGGAACTAATGAAACAACTAGTGGAATTTAGTAATAATTTATTTATTCTCTCTAGTGATTCTATATGGGGAACCCTTATTCTTTTTGTTAATAAGAAATATGTATCTATGAGGTTGTGCATTGACTACAGGGAGATCAATGCTATAACAATAAAGAACAAGTATCCCCTACCTTGCGATGATGATTTATTTGATCATATTCATGGAGTTCAATATTTTTCAAAGATTGACCTTTGATTTGGATATCATCAGTTGTGTGTAAAGAAGGAAGACATTCAAAAGACATCATTTCGTACTAGGCATGGGTATTATGAGTTTATAGTAATGCCTTTTGAACTGAATAATGTACCCTCTGTTTTCGGGGATCTAATGAATAAAGTTTTCAAGGAATATCTTGATGATTTAGTAGAGGAATTTATTGATGATATCTTGGTATACTCAAAAAGATATGAAGATCATAAAAGTCATATGCACACTATTCTGAAAACCCTTAGAAGAAATGAATTATATGGGAAGTTTAGCAAGTGTAAATTTTAGCTTCACGGAGTTTCTTTTCATGGAGATATTGTCTCTAAATATGGAATCTATGTCGATCCTTCAATGTCAAAGGCAATCCAAGAATGGACAACATTGACAAGTATAACTAAGGTGTGCAAATTTATTGGTTTAGTAGGTTATTATTGGTGTTTTTTTCCAGAATTGTTCCAAATAGGATAACCCATTAACCAAGATCACACGTAAAGGGGTTAATTTTTTTTAGAAAAAAGAGTTTGGAGAATGTTTTTAAGAACTCAATAGAATATTAGGCAATGAATTTATCTTGACTCTACCATCATGGAATGATGAGTTTGTTATTTATAATGATGCTTCAAATAAAAGACTTGGTTGTGTCCTTATGCAGAATGATAGAGTTATTGCCTATGCATCCCAACAACTAAAAATTCATGAACAAAACTACCCCACTCCTGATCTTGAGTTATCAGCTGTAATATTTGATTTGAAGAAATGGAGACACTATCTCTTTGGTGGAAAATGTGAGGTATATAACGATCACAAGAGTTTTGAATACATTTTATCATAGAAAGAACTCAACATGAGGCAAAGACAATGGATTGAACTATTCAAGGATTATGATTCCACTATACACTACCACCCGGGGAAGGAAAATACGGTGGAATATGCTTTGAGCATAAAGGATCATAGAGTTTTGAAAAATATTAGAGTTGAAAGGGATCCTACGTTCATGGATATATTAAAGATGGATATGAGAATAATCATGGAAGAAGAAACACCAATACTTTTTCAAATGGTTTCCAAAAGATTCTTACAATAATGGATAAAATGTTCTCAGATTGTTGATGAGGAGTCTCAAAATAAAATCGAAGCTGAGAATGATGAGATATTGATTGGCGTCGTCTATGAGGATGGAATTTTAAAATTTTGGAAGAGACATTGTTTTCCTAGAATTCCTAATCTAAAAAGGGAATTGTTGGATGTGCCCATATCTCTAATTTATCTATACACCCTGGTAGCACTAAGATGTATAAATATCTGAAAGAACATTTTTGGTGGGACTACATGAATAGGGAGATTGCTGATTATGTGTCAAGGTGTATGGTTTATCAAAAGGTAAAGGCTGAAAGACAATATCCAAGAGGAGTCATGCAACCTCTTCCCATACCTGAGTGGAAAAGAGATGATATTACGATGGACTTTATCACAGGGCTACCAAAGACTCCCATAAGGAATGATGCAATATGGGTCATTATTGATCATCTTATGAAGTCAGCATATTTTCTTCCTATGAGAGAAGATTTACCACTTGAATGTTTTGAAATACTATATATTAATGAAGTTTTAAGATATCATGGAGTACCCCTATCGATTATTTCTGATCGTGATCCCCATTTCACATTAAGGTTTAGGAAAAGTCTTTAGAAGGACCTGGATACTAATTTTCATTTGAGCACTGTTTACCACCCTCAAACTGATGGAAAATTAGAACATACTATTCAAACATTAAAAGACAAGTTGAGATCTTTTTCACAGGACTTTTAAGGTATGTGGGATCAACATTTACCACTGGTAGAGTTTTTAATAACAACAGCTTCCATTCCAATATTCATATGGCACCATATGAAGTGTTATATGGAAAGAGATGTTGCACACCAACTTGTTGGGATGATGTTAGTAAAAGAAAACTTGTAGACCCAGAACACTATGATGAAACAATGGAAAAGGTTAATATTATTCAAACCCACATCAAAGTAGCTCAATGTAGGAAAAAGAGATATGTCCATAACCAAAGGAAGGATTTGTAATTTCATGTAAGAGATCATGTTTTTCTAAAGGTATTTCTATAGAAGGGTGTTGTACAATTCGGTAATAAGGGTAAATTAAGTCCCTGGTACATTAGACATTTCTAAATTCTAGAACGAATTGGATTTGTATCTTACTGCTTGGAAATGCCTCAAAGTCTCTCCAAATATCATGATGTGTTCCACATATCACAGTTGAGAAAATACATGTCTGACCCAATGCATGTACTCTCCTATGAAGAAATAGAACCGGAACCTCATCTGTCTTATTGTGAAGAGCCTGTCAAGATTCTTGATACTAGGGAACAAGTGTTAAGAAATCGGACGACTCGTCTGGTAATTGTTCCATAGAGAAACCATAATATGGAAGAGGTAATGTGGGATCCCGAGGAACTTATGATGAAAAACCACCAGAATATTTATTTTCTGTAGTATTCTATATATTTTAAGGATTAAATTATTTGAAGGAGGGAATAAACTAACACACCAAGCTTCAATGATACGCATGTCTTTGAATAAAATAATAGCTTGCGCTATACACAACATCGAGTTATAGCACACCACGAGCAATCAAAATAGCCGTTATGAATAGTAACAACAACTTTTTGATTTTTTATAAATTTTATTTTTTAAAATGGACTTAATTTTTGTATTCGGAATATCAAAATTAGCTTTGGGTGAATTTTTTGTATTTTTCTGAAAATATTCAATTTTTTTGAATAGTGAAGAACACTACATTATTATTTAAAACCAGAATTTTATTTAAATAATTAATTATTTTATTTAAATTTATTTTAGATCAAAATATATACATAATTCCTATACATGTTCAATGTAATTCATTGGAGTAATTTTATAATAATATTAGATGTATAAAATTTTATTGAACATTTTAACGCATTTTTCCCACACTATAGGCACATTTGCAAATTTGCATAAAACGTAATTCTACCACTTCTTTGAATTGAATTTCAAAAATCTATGAGAAATGGTTGACATCAAATATAATTTTTGGTGAATAATATATTTTGAATTTTTTTACCACAGTTATAAGTAAATAGGGAGTTTAAAGGTAAAAATAATATTATAATTTCCATAACACATGTAATAATTTTATTGGATAAGTTTATTTCGACCAAAATAAACCTTATTATTAAAATATTATCCTTTCTTATCCACTTGGATTAGATTAGGACATTTATTATTATTTTATTTACAGATGAGTTAAAAGTGTTAAACTCAAAGATCCATAATTGAACCATTTTTAATATAGGGTTTTACATAAGATAAATTAGAATATAAATATTAATTAGAAAGATAAAAATATTTCTTACATAATGGTATTTTATTTATAATTTTTATAATTTAAATAATTAACTTTACTTATGACACAATGATGATGTAATAATTACCTTATTATTGAATGATAAAAACATTGATGTTATAAATTTTAATCTAATTGTAAATTGAGACTTTTTATATATTCCTCAAAATTTAAAGGTTAATATTACATGTTTGGGTTGATTAAATAATTTTTTTGGTAGTGATAAACTTTTTATGACTTTCACAAAAACCAAATACTAAATTGTGTCAAAATTTTCATAAATGAGTTTTAAAAAAAATTACTATATTTTTAATAGATATAATATTCCTAGAAATATAAGGTTTGAAAAGTATACTTAGATAATGTTAGATATATCAATAATGAACCACTTGAGGTTTACTTGGCTTTTTATTGTACGTTTATTAAACATTTATTATAATAATACAAGAATACATGGAAAAAATTTAAACTATTTAACTAAGAGTTAAATCTAAAAGATAAGGTTAATATGGTGACATAAACCTGTATAAAACCTATTGTTTGAGATTTTTTTTACCCATCCCCAATTTATCCTCGAAATAAATCCCTTTTCAGCCATTATAAACTGAATATGATTGTATAATAAATTAATATTTCAATCTTTTCCAAAAGTGCCCCTCGCCACTCTTATAAAAGGGTACTCTCCCTTCTCTTAATATCACAACTCCAAAGCCATTTAGCTCAGCCAACCCATACTATAATATCCTCCCAAATACCATCACTTTGATCTAGAGGCCTTTCTTTGATCATAAACCAACCTAAGGAGACCTTTTGATTAAATCAAAAGGAAGCACCCGAAGAAGAGGTAATCATTTCATCACCTCTTTCAAAGTTCTTTTCTTCTTCAACTTCATATTTCATTGTTGTTTCCAAAACAAAATAATAACTCCATTAAATTATACATTTTTTAATGTTATTATAAAAATGGTACAACTATATTCAATATTTTATCTATCCTATGTATGTCAAAGTCACCATACGTGCATACGTACGACTTACTGTCTCCACGTCGTGGTGTAGTTTGTTATTCAAAACTTCATTATTTGGATGGGTATAATAATGAGTAAAATTGATATAAATAATAAATATAACATGTCAATTATTATGTATATATGATATACTATCCAATTATATAATATTTCACCATCAACAAAATGGTATTGTCACCTGTGCATACGTACGGATTACCGTCTCCACAAATGGGATGAGATTTATTCCCCATCGTAATCTTTCAAGAATAATTTTTATTTTATGATTAAAAATAATGTTTAAGAACTTTATATCATTCTTGATATGAATTAAATACATCATATCAATAAAAAAATTGACTAATGTAACAAAAAATATAATGTAAAATGAATCAGTTAACACCCAAAATAATGATACCATTGAAATATTATTTACAAAGAAATATTATAAGATCATATATAATATCATATTAATGTATGTGGTTCTTTTATAATTTAATAAAAATTATTTGACTATTATACATGAGTTCAATGTACCATCGATCAAGGAAAAATACAATATAATAGTTAATTTTACAATCTCTTTATTATCTGAGGTTGTTTATACGTGAGTATCTACTGGGACCTCTTTATCATCCACATCAGTGTTTGTTAAAAATTTATTTCAAAACACTTTTACTATATACTAGACTATAGGTTAAATTCATTTATAACATGTTTTACTTTTTATAAAATGTTTTTAATGGAATCTTTCCATCACTTTCAAAATAATCTACTTTATGACCATTTCAACATATTAAGGTAAGAATGTTTTTTTAACTTATATGGTGGGTGCATCTATTTTCTACCATTATAACACCTTCAAATATTCTCTTACATGTTTATAAGAATATTTGAAGTATACATTTTTTTATTTTATAATAATGTGAATTTTATATTATTTCAAAATAGAAAGAGATATTTCTCTCAAATAATTTTGATTTCATCTATGTAAACATCCTTGGAGGGATTTTATAATTGTTTGAAGTTGATTTATTATGACACAATCTTCCATATTGAATTGAAGGTTTAGTGAGATGTTTGACTATGGATATGTCATTTATATACCATTCATGGTTTATGGTTAATGCATTAACATTTTGTATTCTAGTTTTAATATGAATGTTTATGTTATGTTTCAACCTTTTCATATAAGGAATGCATTAGACTTAGTAGTTGATAGGTGGAGCCCGCTATAGCTCCTCGGTGCATCGATATGCCTCCTGATACAAACTAGTGTCTTGGCATAAGTCAATGAAAAAAATATTATTTTAGTCTTGGAATGAGGCCTTGACTATGTGGTTATGACGTCTAACATTATTCATTCTATCATTATGAAATAGGATATTGATATTGCATGTGATTATTCGACTAGTATAATATCCATGTGAATAAGTAAATAGAATTATTTGATTTATCTTTTCTATATTATTCTAAAGTTTATGTTTAAAAGGTTTGTGATTTAATCTTATACATTACCTTAAATGTTTATGCTTATTTAATAATGTTTCTGCTATATTGTTATCTTTACTGAGAACTTGAGATAACCCTTTTATAATTTTTATTTTTTTCAAGATGCAAAGAAGTATATTATGACTGACCTAAAGGGATATTCTATGGAAGATGAATGTGTTCAAAGGAGACACAATTTTTTTTGTTTTTAAGTTCATAATGTAATGTAAAATGTATGTTTGTATCCAGTAATTCCATGGTTACTAAACTGATCAATCTTTCGGGATTTGATCTCTTGGGATCATGCTAATGTTATATAATAATGCACTGACTCTAGGTAACTAGGGTCGGGGTGTTACAATGAAACACTTAATAAGTTGTTTTTTATCCAACAAACCTATAATGAATTCTTGAATTTCATCTTTTTTTCAAAATGATGGCTGATACAACTCCATTGATTCTCAAGGATTCATCATTGCCATATGTCATTGTTATTTATTTAAATTCTTCTAAATTATTCATCAACTTGAAATCTCATATAATATGATAAGAACACCTATTATCACAAATCCATGTTTTTTTCTCCTTTTGTAGATTTCAGGGTCATTTTTTCAACAAGATATGTTTCTTTCTCTATTTATACCTTTTTTGAATTGTGGAAAACCCTTTGTTGTGCTTGTAAAAAAGAGAATTCATTTTATGATATTTCCATGTTTTTGACACCTTTCACAAATAGTTTAGAATGTTTGGAACCTACTATTGAATTTTATATCAAACTTTTAATGTTTCTTCAGAACATCCTTCTCAGACATCATCCTCTATGAAGATTGACTTCCCATCAAACTTTTCCTTCTGTAATTGGTGGAATTGTAATAATGTTTGTGGCCAAACCAACGTATATTCGAAATATTCTTAAATCCACCACAATACCATCAATAGTCATAGAAGTAATATTTTCCTAAAAAAAATTAATATTGACTTGTGTTGAGAACATGATTTTAAATAACATTTATATAAGAACATTGTTGATCACCAACATTTATATCATCAACCTAAATCTTATTTTTTAGCTTTATAAGAACAAGAAGTATTAGTGATATTTTCAAAGTATGTATTTTTTGATACTTAAGAATTATTTAGTTTGTTTATATTTTCAACGTATATAACTTTCCCAACCTTATTTTTTTAGAAACATCTCTAGTTTTCTTCTCAACCAATTAAGGTAACTTTTTTTTATCCTCAATAGGTTCCTTCTTGCAAAAAATTTCACCAGCTCTAGAGATATATTTTTTGAAACTTATACCTTTTTGTTCAACTTTAGAATGTTTTTATTGAAAAATTCACATATCTTTTTCTATTTCCTTATGCTTAACTTCTTGATTTTCATTATGTTTCTTTTCCTCCTCAATAGATATTTTTTTCAATTCATAAATCTCTTATATTAGCTGGACATCAAGAATAAATTCTTGTTTTTTTGTTGAGGAACATTCATTTTTAAATTCCTGATTTCTTTCTCTTCTCGTCCAACCTTCCTTAGTTATTCATTCAATTATTTTTTCAGATTATATTCTTATCAAGCTTATTCTTCATCAAAACTACTACTTCCAATCTCTTAATTATTCACTGTTACAATAAAAGTGTTCTCACTAACATAGTCTGAATATTTTTTGAATCCAACATCATTGTCTTCTTCTTCATCATATTTAGATAAGAAACTTATTCTTTTGGATTTGAAGGAATTTTTATCCTTCCCTCTAGAAAATGTTTATCCTTATCACTCTGTTTCTTCCATGATCATCCTGTCCTCATTTCTTAATCACCACTAACCTCGTCTTTCTTTATTCAAGGAAAATTAGCTATAAAGATCCAAAAGAATCCAAATTCAAAGCATTTAAAGGTATGTTTCTATTTATATATACCTCTACCTCTTCTCACATTTTTAAAAAACAAGGAAAAAATATCATCAATATTTTTACATTCCAATTTTTTAAAAATAGAATCGACATATTTATATTTAAAAATAATCTTATTTGGCTTCTCATTACTGGAAGCATTGAAATAAATTTCTCTCTCAACTATTGTTTTTATTTTCATAGTATTATCCCTTCTCATTTCATAAGTAATTAGAGTGCTATGAAGATCATACAAGGATAATGTTTTAGGATCTATATATTTCAATGAAAAAAATTTATCATCAAGAATGTTGGGAATGATTCTTACTATCTTTTCAGTAACTATAGAATCCCCCAACTTTTCACTAATATATCTGATAGTGCTGAAAATGGAATTTACCATGGTAAGGAAGTCCCCAATAGATTCGTACTATCCCATTTTCAAATCTTAATACATCAACATCCACATTTGTAATTTTTACTTCTTCAAATTTTTATTACCTTCATATATTCTTTTCATATTGTCTAATATACGTTTTTTTGTTCAAACACCATTTACCCTTAGAAATTATCATTTAGAAAGTGATTATAGTAAATAATTATTTGTGATTCCATCATTCTCAAAATATTCTTCTTATCAATAGATGTAAGGGAGAATTTTTGATTAATATGTTGAAATCCATCGGTTGTAGCTTCAAGAACATATTACTAAATAGGCATAAGATATAAAAACATTATATCTTTCTAAATACAATAATTCTTACCATTGAAAACTATGACACCTTTATTGTTGACAAAATTCAAATTCTAAATCAATTTCTCTTGAAAACTTCAGCATATAATAAATTAAGGGAACCTTCGTTTTGATACAATTTGTAATTTCTCAGTCGTGATAGTTGTATCACTGAGAGGGTGAGGGAGTGAATTAGTGATATATTTTTATTTTATGTTTCCTTGCTTATGAAGAATCTTCAACTCTAGTAAAAGTTTTCTTTCCTGAATGAAATCAATTCAAACACATATCCTTAAAAAACAAGAATTTACATGGTTCACCACTCAATAAGAGTTTCCAAGTCCTTTGTATGGTTTGGAATGATCTAATACCATACAAAACACTGAAAAAATAATTTTTTTTGTGGAATTTAATAATTAGGATATGCCCTTACACTCGTGTAACACTATGATCAGTACAAAAATTCATACATATTAAATAGCATAAAATGATATACGAATGTTTTTATAACAAAAAATTTACTATAATTATTTATAAAATTACACAAATATGATATTTTTGAATAATTATTCACTTTCTTCACCAGATGATGGTAAGAACTTCATTGACATTGTAAAAAAACTCACTTAAATTTCCTTGTCTGATTGTTCAATATGGAAAATATATAGATTTTTTAGAATATGATTTAGAAAATTCTAGACTAATTAATCCTCAATACAGAAATCCCTGTTTGATATTACTAGTATAACGATCCAACCAAATATGGTAACCAAAATAATAAAATGATCAGGTGAATATTATTATTAGCTGAATACAATCACATCTATTATCCCATGCTTCTTCTATCTGGAAAATATCTTCAATAAAACTCTATTTGGAAGCCTCTTCGTATCTTTATAATTATTCATCACTCCACCTTATCTCTTCCTTTCATGTGTAGTACATCTATTAAGAATTAAAACATACAATTCCTTTTATAGGTGATCCAAATTTGTTTTAGGATGGATTATCAATACGTTTAATGAATAAAGAAAATTTCCCAGGATTTTAATTTCCCTTGAATTCCAAATGCATCTTGACTTCTTCAACACTTAAAAAATCATCTTATTTTTTATGTATCCTTCATTAATCTACTCACAAAATCAGTTATACTTTAAAATTTCATTACAAACATTAGTCAGAATATGATTCTCCACTCCGATTGCCCGATAAGATTTCTTCATTATGATTCTCTACACCAATTGCATGTATGATGTAATAGACATATTTAGTTTTCTATGATAGTTTAAGCCTAAATACAGTTCTCCATTCTGATTTCCATTATCATCTAACTCATTATGATGAAGACATATTTAAAATAACACTTTTGTCTGTATATTTCTCTACACCAAATATATGAAGGGATACATAGGCTTTCTCATTATGATTCTCAGAACCAACTCTCATTCTGATTACTTCATTAGGATGAAGATACTAGATTCTTTCATGCTTCTTCAATCGATTATGTAACACCCCAAGCTTCCACAATACGCTTCTCTTTCAATAATGAAATAACTTGAATTGTACGCAAGTTCGAGATTCTAACACACCGCGACCAATCAAAATAGCTGTTATGAATAGTAATACCCACTTTCTGAAATTATATAAATTTTCTATTTTAAAATGGACTTCATTTTTGGATTTTGAATATCGAAATTAGCCTATGTTGAATTTTTTTTTATTTTTCTGAGAACTTCCAATTTTCGATGAATAGAGAAAATACCTAAAAACAAAATTTTTAATCAAAATAATTTATAGTGATAAATTATACTATTGAGTGGTTTAAAAGTATAATTAGAATATATTTTTACCATTTTATCCAATTATGGTAATTATAATTAATTTCAATTTGAAATTGGACATAAACAATTGTCAATCTTTTGATATATATTGTTTCTTAAAAACACGCTATTTGTTGTGACAACGAGAATTAATTATTAATTTAATTAATTCAACTTATATGTTTTTAATTCTGTAAAATATACATCATTTTTGAATTTGGAATATCAAATATAGCTTAGGGTTTTTTTTGGTATTTTTCTAAAAAACTTCTACTTTTGATGAATAGTGAAACCACTAAGTGGTAGTTAAAAAACTAATTTTTCGTTTAAATGAAACTTTACCACTTATGTGAATTGAATTTAAAAAATATGACATATACGGTTTTCATTATTAAGTAAAATGTGGTTCAATGGGATGAAAATAATTTTTGGTGAATAGTAACTTTTAAGTTTTATTAATCGCGATTAAAGGTAATTAGTGATATTTAAGGTAAAAATGATATTATAAAAAATTGAAAATACCCTTACACTTGTCCTAACCTTATTGGATGAGTCATGGCTGACCAAGAAAATCCATTGGTCAACTTGGGGACCCCATGGAGCCACTTGGGTAAGAAAATGACATTAATAACTTTTTATTTAATGTAAAAATAAAATTGTCACAAACATGTGTTGTTTTACTAAAACAATTATTAAATGGGGTTATATAAGTTAACTTTTCGACTATAAATATTCATTGGAAATATAAAAATATTTCCTACATAATGATATTTTTTTTATAATTTTTATACATTAAATAAATTAAATTTTTTATGACACCATGATGATGCAGCAATTACCTCATTAATTAAAAATTTAAATAAAATGAAAATATAATGTAAAATGTAAGACTTAAACTTATAAAAAACCTATTGGATGAGTATCTTTCTAACACTTATCACCTTATCCTAGAAATATATGAGTGTGGGACCTTTAAAATCTGAATCTCATTATATAATAAAGTAACATTTCATGAATTTCCAAGATTGCCCCTCCTCTCCTCTTATAAAAGGCCCCCACCTCTACCACCTTATTCAACCTTCAAGCATTTGGATCGGCCAAAATATGACCAAATACTCTCCCAAATTTCCTCTCTTACTCCTAGAAGCCTCAATTTGGGCAGAAGACTTCCCAAGGAAGCCTTTGGCTCAAATCAAAAAGAGTTACCCGATTTTAAGGTAATGTCTTCTCTTGTGTTCTTTTGTTTTATTTTGCTTCTCCAACCCCCTAAAATCTTTTTATTACTTTATTTTGTAACAACACCAGTATATTAAATATACTAGGATGTTTTTATGAGAAGTATTTGATTTACACTTACACACACCTTTGTCTAATGGTTAATGAACATACTGTTTCTGTGGGTGGCGAAATACTGCCTCACGAAACGATGATTGTTCAATATTCTTTTAAAACCTCTCATGGTGGCCATTATGATGAAAATATTTTTTATATATAATATATATTATGTTTATGTTTTCCTTATTATTCTGTATTTCCCATTTATGGAAAACCTTTATGATTTTCATTATGGTTAAACGCGATAATTTCATTTTAGGAAGTGCGGACTACCACCCCCTCAAAGTGATTTGAATTGTTAATGCCATATGTGGGATGTATAAAGGATGAAGTAAATGGTATTATACATTATATTATAATGGAATTATAGTATAACTTTATAAAATTATAATTTCATTCCATTAAATACGAAATAGAAATGAGAGTAGCGTTCATGCGTACGTACGGCTTACCGTCTCCATGAACGGTGCATTTCATTTCTTACCTTTAAATGTTACGTAATATTATTAATGAATGTATATAATGGATATATATGATATATATGATATCTAAATCATGAATATAATTCTGGATATAATGGATATTTTACCACATGAACAACTTGTAATTATAAGAAGTTTATTTTTGACTCAATTACCAAAGATCGACAAAATGACCGTTATTAAAATAAATAATTACATAATGTTCATAACATGGTAATAAGTGATATAAAAGGAATAATAAACTTGAAATATGTTCTTAAGAAATTATAAATTAACTCTAGTTTATTATTCAGGATGTTAAAGAATGGTCGAGTCAAGTCAGACACAAGGTAAGGGAACTTCTTAACCCAATTTCCGTTCTTTGGGTTAATCTCCTACTTTAAAATTATGTCATGATATTATTATGTCCTATCTTGTATTTATAATTTATTTATGTGTACTTATAGTGAATACACATAATAGATCTATTTTATTTAAAAAATGATCTTTGTAAGGGACTTCGTCTCAATCTTCTTTCATTGAGGCATATTTTGTTTTAATACAAGACTTTATTTTATACGGCGTATAAACCCATTTGACATTTACATTTATTCAAAAGGAATATTTTTATATGAAGCGTTTTAATAAACGAAAAAAAGGAATGTTTTTTGTCATACGTATGTGGCGACAACGACTTCTCTGCCGCCGTGACCATTATTTGAGTTTCGACTTCCTCTACAAGCCATAACTTTTTTTAAATAAAAAATAAATACAAAGTTTTAATTTTCTTTTATTTTGGTATTGAAAATGGTTTGGAAAGTGTTTTTTTATTATATCAATGTTTTGTATTGATATATTGTGATTGAAATGTGGAAATGTTATGTTTCCTTTATGCATGTTTTATGTGATACGATTATGTTATGGTTTATGATATGTTTAAACCTGTTCATATGAGGAATGCATTGGACTTAATAAGTGATGGGTGGAGCCCGCTATAGCTTCTCGATGCATCGGCAGGTCTCATGAGAAAAACTAGTGTCTTGGCATGAGGCCTTGACAAAATCTTATTTGTAGTCTTAGCACAAGGCCTTGGCTATGTGGTTATAATAGTCTGGCATTATGCATTCCATCATTATGAAAGTGGTTATTGATATTTCATGTGATTATTCGACCAGTAGAATATCCATGTGAATAAGTAAATGGAATTATCTCATTTTACTTTTGCCATATTATGTTGAAGTTCATGTTTAAAAGGCTTTTGTTTTAGTTATACATTGACTTAAATGTTTATATTTATTTATGAAAGATTTCGCTATATTGTTATACTTACCGAGCATCTGATCTCACCCCTTTCAATGTTTTATTTTTCCCAGGATGTGAAGAAATATTTTATGACTGACCTACATGGATAGTCTGAAGGGGATAGAAGTGTGGACTATGGAAACTATGTTATTGTGATTTTTCTCTTTATGATGTAATGTAACATTTATGAATGTATCTAGTGTTTCTAAGGCTACTAAACTAATCGGTCTTTAGAGACTTGATCTTTTGTGATCATGCCAATGTTACACAATAATGCACCGACTCTGGGTAACTGGGGTCATGGTCTTATAGTTGGTATCAGAGGCAGATTAGTACTAACCTTCAAAACTATATTTAAATAAACTCTGATTAGAGCACATATCCCTAAGATAGACTTTGAGGATTAGTATAGAAGAACTTCCTAAAATTTTGGTATTATTGAGATTTTATGAGTTTTCCGAGCAATACATCCCTGTCTGGATACGAGCTGGTAGAGGCGGCTCTGGCACAAATGTACCTAGGGGTAAAACCCGAAAACACCGTTTTGAGTTAGACTCGAACAAGAACTGGTGCACGACTAGGGGCCTTGCTGCACTCTTGGTTACGACACTCCCGGGGGATATGCTTAGGATAATTCTCATTTTCTTTATAAACCATTATGAAGGGTTTATGAGTATATACTTCCTCAATGAAAACAGTTATTTATATGATTATGGATTATATGCATAAATAGTTCAATTTATGTTAAGTGTTTTACAAGTATGAAATTATGTATTTTGATTCATAAACTAATCTAGTTTATGTCATTGTTTAGAAATGGCACCTAGTGGGAGGAATGGAAACCGTATAAATGCACGCACTCTATATAGGTATTTCCCTCCTTCTCAAGATAATTATTGTAGAGATGGAGATACAACTAGTGATGGTCAACTTATCACCATACTCGGACAACTCACTCAGGTTATGAATAATAACCTTACTCGTATGGAGCAGCCTGATCTGCAACGTGGAGGATCAATGTTAGACTATTTCCTGAGGCAACAACTGCCAACATTTAATGGGGGTACAAATCCATTAGTAACTGAGCAATGGATAAACTCCTTAGAGAAAATATTCCACGTCTTGGGGAGTAGTTAAAGGGAGAAAGTTTTCATGGCATTTTACCGCCTCACTGGAGATGCCGATCAATGGTGGTCGTTGATTCAAAACACAAAGGAAGATGAATAAGTATCAAGTATGGAATGGAGGGAGTTAAAGGAAATTTTCTTAGAAAAATACTTTCCACATGACCATCGAGCAGATATGGAAAGGAAATTTCTGAGTTTGAGGCAAAAGGAGGATGAGAATGTCGCAATGTATGAGTCCAACTTTACAAGGTTAGCGAGGTATGCTGCAGATTATATACGTAACCCAAGAAGTAAGATTGATCATTTCTTTGATGGGTTAAAACCCTTTCTCCATCGAGCATTGGTCTCACAATTCTTCTTGTCAAACGAAGACATTGTCTCATGTGCTATCAAGACAGAAAAGGAATTATCTAAGTCTTATGACAACAAAGTAAAGTAAGAAAAGAAGAGAAAAGTGGAACAAGAGACTGATAAAGGAAAAAAGGGAAAAATGATTTTCCATTATGCGATAATTTTGGGAAGAATCACCCTGGTACTTGCCTAAAAGGAATGGGAGTTTGTTATAAATGTGGAGAAAAAGGTCACCAGGCTCGTGATTGCAAGGAAAAGAAAGAGGCTATCAATGTTGAATGCTAAAATTGTAGAGAAATGGGGCATTATGAAAATGAATGTCCTAAGCGTCAATGAAACTTACCTTAGAAAAGGCCAAGGGATCAAGGCCAAGATTATGTTGTTACTACAGATGAAGTTGAATAATTATTGTATTTGTGTTTTTGGACTCAAGAACTATATTATGGTTATAATAATAATGAGAAATGTATATAAGGATTGCACTGCAGTACTTGTTATTTTCATTAAGGTTTCAATATGATGAAGGTAATCATATTTTTATTATGTGACAATAAGTGAAACTTTACTATGTTTGGGGAATCTGATGTTACAATCAATTTTGGAATTTTGAGACCTTTTAGAGAAAGTCTGGACATAGGTATTTTGGATAACTATAAAGGTTGGAATAGATTAAGTTTAACTATGGATAGTATTGTTTAAGGTTAAAACATTTCTGAATATTATTTTTGGAATATTATAATACTATAGTTTTAGGAAAAGGACAACCTGCAGGTCTGGGGACAACCCGTTGCGTCAGACAAAGCTATAGGAATCAAACCCACAACCATAGTGTGACAAGATTTTATAACTCACCACTAGACTATAGGAAGTCCCTGGTTATTACAAAATAGTTTTCCTAATCTAAATGGTATGTGTTAATATTTGGAACCTTGTACGATTAGGATAAATATAATATTTTTGAGTTCTATTATCTTTTTGAGTGAAAGATGGGTTTGTGGTAAAAATTTATTAAATAATGAAAGTCTACATGACAAGTATGTATAATTCCTTACGTTCTTATTAAATCACCTAAATAAATTCCTCAGCTTTATGAAAGGTAACTTAAAAAAAACATTGTCGGTTAACTTTTCCTACTGGGGAATCAATGATCATTTAACCAATCACAAGTTTGTGATTTTCTTGTAGTTAACTTTCTCCTAATCCTATTTTTTTACAAATCTCCATTAGAACTTGATGGTTTGTTTCTCCTCCATATCCATGTTTTCATAGAATCCTAGTATGGGCTATCTCGGGTGACCATTGTACTTCTATTTCTTTCTTTTAATGTTATATTTTTAGTAACCCTATTTATGATATGGGGTTTCCACAAAGGTATTTTCTACTTTGAACCTTTTATTTTAGAAGAACAATTTCAAATTGCAAGGATGCAATTTATTTAAGGAGGGGAGAATGTAACACCCCAAGCTTCCGCGATACGCTCCTCTTTCAATAATGCAATAGCTTGTATTGTACGCAAGTTCGAGATTCTAACACACCACGACCAATCAAAATAGCCATTATGAATAGTAATACCAACGTTTTGAAATTATATAAATTTTATATTTCAAAATGGACTTCATTTTTGGATTTGGAATATCAAAATTAGCCTATGTTGAATTTTTTGTATTTTTCTGAGAACTTCCAATTTTCGATGAATAGAGAAAATACCTAAAAACAACTTTTTTAATCAAAATAATTTATAGTGATAAATTATAATATTGAGTGGTTTAAAAGTATAATTAGAATATATTTTTACCATTTTATCCAATGGTGGTCATTATAATTAATTTCACTTTGAAATTAGACATAAACAATTGTCAATCTTTTGATATATATTGTTTCTTAAAAACACGCTATTTGTTGTGATAACGGGAATTAATTATTAATTTAATTAATTAAACTTATATTTTTTGAATTTTTTAAAATAGACATAATTTTTGAATTTGGAATATCAAATATAGCTTAGGGTTAATTTTTTGTATTTCTCTGAAAAACATCTATTTTTGATGAATAGTGAAACCACTAAGTGGTAGTTAAAAAACTAATTTTTCGTTTAAATGAAACTTTAGAACTTCTCTGAATTGAATTTAAAAAATCCAACATACATGGTTGTAATTAGTAAGTAAAATGTGGTTCAATGAGATGAAAATAATTTTTGGTGAATAGTGACTTTTAAGTTTTATTAATCACGATTAAAGGTAATTAGTGAAATTCAAGGTAAAAATGATATTATAAAAATATGAAAATACCCTTACACTTGTCCTACCCTTATTGGATGAGTCATGGACGACCAATAAAATCCATGGGTCAACTTGGGGACCCCATGGAGCCACTTGGGTAAGAAAATGACATTAATAACTTTTTATTTAAAGTAAAAATAAAATTGTCACAAACATGTGTTATTTTACTAAAAAAATTATTAAATGAGGTTATATAATTTAACTTTTTGACTATAAATATTCATTGGAAATATAAAAATATTTCCTACATCATGATATTTTTTTTATAATTTTTAGACATTAAATAAAGTAAATTTTTTATGACACCATGATGATGCAGCGATTACCTCATTAATTAACGATTTAAATAAAATAAAAAGATCATGTAAAATCTAAGACATAAACTTGTCAAAAACCTATTGTATGATTATCTCTCTAACCCTTATTACCTTAGCCCTTAAATATATAAGTGTGGGACCTTTAAAATTCGAAAATCATTATATAATAAAGTAACATTTCATGACTTTCCAAGAGTGCCCCTCCTCTCCTCTTATAAAAGGCCCCCACCTTTACCACCTTATTCACACCTTCATGCCATTTGGCTCGGCCAACCTATGCAAAAATACTCTCCCAAATTCCCTCTATTACTCCTAGGATCCTCACTTTGGGCCGAAGACTTCCCAAGGAAGCCTTTGGCTCAAATCAAAAAGAGTTACCCGATTTTAAGGTAATGTCTTCTCTTGTGTTCTTTTGTTTTATTTTGCTTCTCCAACCCCATAAAATCTTTTTATTACTTTATTTTGTAATAAAACCAGTATCTTAAATATATTAGGATGTTTTTATGAGATGTATTTGATTTAAACTTACACACTCCTTTGTCTAATGGTTAATGAACATACTGTTTCTGTGGGTGGCGAAATACTGCCTCACGAAACGATGATTGTTCAATATTTTTTTAACACCTCTCATGGTGGACATTATGATGAAACTATTTTTTATATATGATATATATTATGTTTAAGTTTTCCTTATGATTATTTATTTCTCATTTATGGCATACCTTTATGATTTCCAATATGGGTAAACACGATAATTTCATTTTAGGAAGTGCGGACTACCGCCCCCTCAAAGTGATTTGAATCGTTAATGCCATATGTGGGATGTATAAAAAATGGAGTAAATGGTATTATACATTATATTAAACTAGAATTATAGTATAACTTTATATAATTATAATTTCATTCCATTAAATATGAAATAGAAATGAGGGTAGCGTTCATGCGTACGTACGACTTACCGTCTCCATGAACGGTGCATTTCATTTCTTACCTATAAATGTTATGTAATATTATGAATGAATGTATATACTGGATATATATGATATATATGATATCTACATCATTTATATAATTCTGTATATAATGGATATTTTACCACATGAACAACTTGTAATTATAAGAAGTTTATTTTTGACTCAAGTACCAAAGATCGACAAAATGACCGTTATTAACATAAATAATTACATAATGTTCATAACATGGTAATAAGTGATATAAAAAGAATAATAAACTTGAAAAAGGTTCTTAAGAAACTATAAATTAACTCTAGTTTATTATTCAGGAGGTTAAATAATGGTCGAGTCAAGTCAGACACGAGGTAAGGGAACTTCTTAACCCAATTTTCGTTCTTTGGGTTAATCTCCTACTTTAAAATTATGTCATGATATTATTATGTCCTATCTTGTATTTATACTTTATTTATGTGTACTTATAGTGAATACACATAATATATCTATTTTATTTAAAAAATTATCTTTGTAAGGGACTTCGTCTCAATCTTCTTTCATTGTGGCATATTCTGTTTTAATACAAGACTTTCTTTTATACAGTGTATAAACCCCTTTGACTTTTACGTTTATTCAAAAGGAATATTTTTATACGAAGCGTTTTACTAAATGACAAAAAGGAATGTTTTTTTATCGTACGTATGCGGTGACAACGACTTCTCCGCCTCCGTGACCATTATTTGATTTTCGGCTTCCTCTACAAGCCATAACTTTTTTTAAATAAAAAATAAATACAAAGTTTTAATTTTCTTTTATTTTGGTATTGAAAATGGTTTTGAAAGTGTTTTTTATTATATCAATGTGTTGTATTGATATCTTGTGATTTAAATGTGGAAATTTTATGTTTTCTTTATGCATGTTTTATGTGATATGATTATGTTATGGTTTATGATAAGTTTAAACCTGATCATATGAGGAATGCATTGGACTTAATAAGTGATGGGTGGAGCCCGCTATTACTCCTCGATGCATCGACAGGTCTCATGAGACAAACTAGTGTCTTGGCATGAGGCCTTGACAAAATCTTACTTGTAGTCTTGGTACGAGGCCTTGGCTATGTGGTTATGATAGTCCGGCATTATGCATTCCATTATTATGAAAGTGGTTATTGATATTACATGTGATTATTCGACCAGTAGAATATCCATGTGAATAAGTAAATGGAATTATATCATTTTACTTTTGCCATATTATGTTGAAGTTCAAGTATAAAGACTTTTGTTTTAGTCATACATTGCCCTAAATGTTTATGATTATTTATGAAAGCTTCCGCTATATTGTTATCCTTACTGAGCATCTGAGGTCACCCCTTTCAATGTTTTATTTTTCCCAGGATGTGAAGAAATATTTTATGACTGACCTACAGGGATAGTCTGAAGGGGATAGAAGTGTGGACTATGGATACTATGTTATTGTGATATTTCAATTTATTATGTAATGTAACATTTATTAATGTATCTAGTGCTTCCAAGGCTACTAAACTAATTGGTCTTTCAAGACTTGATATTTTGTGATCATGCCAATGTTACGCAATAATGCACCGACTCTGGGTAACTGGGGTCAAGGTGTTACATTTGGTATTAGAGGTAGTTTAGTACTAACCTTGGAAGCTAGATTTAGATAAACTATGATTAGAGCACATAGCCCTAAGATAGACTTTGGGGATAAGTATAGAAGAACTTCCTATAATTTTGGTATTATAGAGATTTTATGAGTTTTACAAGCAATACATCCCTGTCTGGATACGAGCAGGTAGAGGTGGCTCTAGCACTGGTGTACCTAGGGGTAAAACCCGAAAATACCGCTTTGAGCTAGACTCGAATAGGAACTAGTGCACGGCAATGGGCCTTGCTTTACTCTTGGTTACAACACTCCCGGGGGATATGCTTAGGATAATTTTCATTTTATTTACAAACCATTATGAAGGGCTTATGAGTATATACTTCCTCAAAGAAAACATGTATTTTTATGATTATGGATTATATCCATAAATAGTTCAATTTATGTTAAGTTTTTTACAAGTATGGAATTATGTATTTTGATTCATAAAATCATCTAGTTTATGCCATTGTTTAGAAATGACGCCTAGTGGGAGGAATTGAAACCGTATAAATGCACACAATCCATGTAGGGATTGCCCTCCTACTCAAGATAATTATTGTGGAGCTAGAGATACAACTGGTGCTTATCAACTTATCACCATACTGGGACAACTCACTCAGGTTATGAATAGTAACCTTACTCGTATGGAGCAACCTGATCTGCAACGTGGAGGATCAATGTTAGAATGTTTCATGAGGAAACAACCGACAACATTTAATGGGGGTATAAATCCATTAGTAACAGAGCAATGGATCCTTAGAGAAAATATTCCATGCCTTGGGGAGTAGCGAAAGGGAGAAAGTTGTCATGGCAGTTTACCGCCTCACTGGAGGTACCGATCAATGGTGGTCGCTGATTCAAAACACAAAGGAAGATGAATAAGTATCAAGTATGGAATGGAGGGAGTTAAAGGTAATTTTCTTAGAAAAATACTTTCCACATGACCATTGAGAAGATATGGAAAGGAAATTTATGAGTCTGAGGAAAAATGAGGATGAGAAAGTCGCAATGTATGAGTCCAACTTTACAAGGTTAGCGAGTTATGCTGCAGATTATATACGTAACCCAAGAATTAAGATTGATCATTTCTTTGATGGGTTAAAAACATTTCTCCATCGAGCATTGGTCTCACAATCATTCTCATCATATGAAGACATTGTCTCGTGTGCTATCAAAACTGAAAAGGAATTCTCTAAGTCTTATGACAACAAAGTAAAGTAAGAGAAGAAGAGAACAGTAAAACAAGATATTGATAAAGGGAAAAATGGAAAAATGGATTTTCCATTATGCGATAATTGTGGGAAGAATCACCCTGGTACTTGGCTAAAATGAATGGGAGTTTGTTATAAATGTGGAGAAAAAGGTCACCAGGCTCATGATTGCAAGGGAAAGAAAGAGTCTATTAATGTTGAATGCTAAAATTGTAAAGAAATGGGGCATTATGAAAATGAATTTCTTAAGAGTCAGTGAAACTTACCTTAGAAAAGGACAAGGGATCAAGGCCAAGATTATGTTGTTACTACATATGAAGTTGAATAATTTTTGTATTTGTGTTTTTGGACTCAAGAACTATATTATGTTTATAAGAATAATGAGAAATGTATATAATTATTTTACTGTAGTACTTGTTATTTTCATTAAGGTTTCAATATGATGAAGGTAATCATATTTTTAGTATGTGACAATAAGAGAAACTTTACTATGTTTGGGGAATCTGATGTTACAATCGATTTTGGAATTTAGAGACCTTTTAGAGAAAGTCTGGACAGAGGTATTTTGGATAAATATAAAGGTTGGAATGGATTAAGTTTAACTATGGATAGTATTGTTTATGTTTAAAACATTTCTGAAGATTATTTTTGGAATATTATAATACTGTAGTTTTAGGAAAAGGACAACCTGCAGGTCGGGGGATAACCTGTCGCGTCGGACAAAGCTGTAGGAATAGAACCCACAAACATAGTGTGACAGGCTTTTATTACTTAACACTAGCCTATATGAATTCCTTGTTTATTAAAAAAAAGTTATCCTAATCTAAATGGTATGTGTTAATATTTGGAACCTTGTACGATTAGGATAAATATAATATTTTTGAGTTTTATTATCTTTTTGAGTGAAAGATGGGTTTGTGGTAAAAGTTTATTAAAGAATGAAAGTCTACATAACAAGTATGTTTATTTCCTTACGTTCTTATTAAATCACCTAAATAAATTCCTAAATTTTATTAAAGGTAACATAAAACAAAAACTTTGTCGGTTAACTTTTCCTACTGGGGAATCAATGATCATTTAACCAATCACATGTTTGTGATTTTCTTGTAGTTAACTTTCTCCTAATCCTGTTTTTTTACAAATCTCCATCAGAACTTGATGGTTTGTTTCTCCTCCATATCCATGTTTTCATAGAATCCTAGTATGGGCTATCTTGGGTGACCTTTGTACTTCTCTTTCTTTCTTTTAAAGTTATATTTTTATTAACCCTATTTCCGATGTGGGTTTTCCACAAAGGTATTTTCTACTTTGAACCTTTTAATTTAGAAGAACAATTTCAAATTGCGAGGACGCAATTTATTGAAGGACGGGAGAATGTAACACCCCAAGCTTCCACGATACACTTCTCTTTCAATAATGCAATAGCTTGTAAATTACGCAAGTTCAAGATTCTAACACACCACGACAAATAAAAATAGCTGTTATGAATAGTAATAACCACCTATTGAAATTATATAAATTTTATATTTCAAAATGTACTTAAATTTTGGATTTGGAATATCGAAATTAGCCTATGTTGAATTTTTTTGTATTTTTCTGAGAACTTCCAATTTTCGATGAATAGATAAAATATATAGAAAATTTTTTTTTACTCAAAATAATTTATAGTGATAAATTATACTATTGAGTGGTTTAAAAGTATAATTAGAATATATTTTTACCATTTTATCCAATGGTGGTCATTATAATTAATTTCACTTTGAAATTGGACATAAACAATTGTCAATCTTTTGATATATATTGTTTCTTAAAAACACGCTATTTGTTGTGACAGTGGGAATTAATTATTAATTTAATTAATTAAACTTATATTTTTTGAATTTTGTAAAATAGACATAATTTTTGAATTTGGAATATCAAATATATCTTAGGGTTAATTTTTGGTATTTTTCTGAAAAACTTCTATTTTTGATGAATAGTGAAACCACTAAGTGGTAGTTAAAAAACTAATTTTTCGTTTAAATGAAACTTTACCACTTCTGTGAATTGAATTTCAAAAATCCGACATACATGGTTGTCATTAGTAAGTAAAATATGGTTCAATGAGATGAAAATAATTTTTGGTGAATAGTAACTTTTAAGTTTTATTAATCGCGATTAAAGGTAATTAGTGAAATTTAAGGTAAAAATGATATTATAAAAAAATGAAAATAGCCTTACACTTGTCCTACCCTTATTGGATGAGTCATGGACGACCAATACAATCCATGGGTCAACTTGGGGACCCCATGGATCCACTTGGGTAAGAAAATGACATTAATAACTTTTTATTTAAAGTAAAAATAAAATTGTCACAAACATGTGTTGTTTTACTAAAACAATTATTAAATGGGGTTATATAAGTTAAATTTTAGACTATAAATATTCATTAGAAATCTAAAAATATTTCCTACATCTTTATATTTGTTTTATAAGTTTTATACATTAAATAAATTAAATTTTTTATGACACCATGATGATGCAGCGATTACCTCATTAATCAACGAATTAAATAAAATGAAAAGATAAAGTAAAATCTAAGACTTATGCCTGTCAAGAACCTATTGTATGAGTAGATTTCGAACCCTTATCACCTTATCCTCAAAATATATAAGTTTAGGACCTTTAAAATCCGAAACACATTATATAATAAAGTAACATTTCATGACTTTCCAAGAGTGCCCCTCCTCTCCTCTTATAAAGGCCCCCACCTCTACCACCTTATTCACACCTTCAAGCCATTTGTCTCAGCCAGAATCTACCCAAATACTCTCCCAACTTCCCTCTCTTACTCATATAATCCTCACTTTGGGCAGAAGACTTCCCAAGGAAGCCTTTGGATCAAATCAAAAAGAGTTACCCGATTTTAAGGTAATGCCTTCTCTTGTGTTCTTTTGTTTTATTTTGATTCTCCAACCCCCTAAAATATTTTTATTACATTATTTTGTAAGAAAACCAGTATATTGAATATAATAGGATGTATTTATGAGAAGGATTTGATTTACACTTACACACACCTTCGTCTAATGGTTAATGAACATACTGTTTCTGTGGGTGGCGAAATACTGCCTCACGAAACGATGATTGTTCAATCTTCTTTTAACACCTCTCATGGTGGCCATTATGATGAAACTATTTTTTATATATTATATATATTATGTTTATGTTTTCCTTATGATTCTGTATTTATAATTTATGGCATACCTTTATGATTTCCATTATGGGTAAACACGATAATTTCATTTTAGGAAGTGCGGACTACCGCCCCCTCAAAGTGATTTGAATCGTTAATGCCATACGTGGGGTGTATAAAGGATGGAGTAAATGGTATTATACATTATATTATATTGTAATTTTAGTATACATTTATATAATTATAATTTCATTCCATTAAATATGAAATAGAAATGAGAGTAGAGTTCATGCGTACGTACGGCTTACCGTCTCCATGAACGGTGCATTTCATTTCTTACCTCTAAATGTTACGTAATATTATGAATGAATGTATATACTGGATATATATGATATATATGATGACTAAATAATTAATATAATTCTGGATATAATGGATATTTTACCACATGAACAACTTGTAATTATAAGAAGTTTATTTTTGACTCAAGTACCAAAGATCGACAAAATGACCATTATTAACATAAATAATTACATAATGTTCATAAAATGGTAATTAGTGATATAAAAGGAATAATAAACTTGAAAAATATTCTTAAGAAATTATAAATTAACTCTAGTTTATTATTCAGGAGGTTAAAGAACGGTCAAGTCAAGTCAGACATGAGGTAAGGGAACTTCTTAACCCAATTTCCATTCTTTGGGTTAATCTCCTACTTTAAAATTATGTCATGATATTATTATGTCCTATCTTGTATTTAAACTTTATTAATGTGTACTTATTGTGAATACACATAATAGAACTATTTTATTTAAAAAATGATCTTTTTAAGGAACTTCGTCTCAATCTTCTTTCATTGAGGCATATTCTATTTTAATACAAGACTTTATTTTATACGGTGTATAAAACCCTTTGAGTTTTACATTTATTCAAAAAGAATCTTTTTATACGAAGAGTTTTACTAAATGACAAAAATGAATGATTTTTTGTCGTACGTATGTGTAGACGACGACTTCTCCGCCACCGTGACCATTATTTGAGTTTCAGCTTCCTCTACAAGCCATAACTTTTTTTAAATAAAAAATAAATACAAATTTTTAATTTTCTTTTATTTTGGTATTGAAAATGGTTTTGAATGTGATTTTTATTATATCAATGTGTTGTATTGATATCTTGTGATTGAAATGTGGAAATGTTATGTTTACTTTATGCATGTTTTATGTGATATGATTATGTTATGGTTTATGATATGTTTAAAACTATTCATACAAGGAATGCATTGGACTTAATAAGTGATGGGTAGAGCCCGCTATAGCTCCTAGATGCATCGGTAAGTCTCATGAGACAAACTAGTGTTTTGGCACGAGGCCCTGACAAAATATTATTTGTAGTCTTGACACGAGGCCTTGGATATGTGGTTATGATAGTCTGGCATTATGCATTCAATCATTATGAAAGTGGTTATTGATATTGCATGTGATTATTCGACCAGTAGAATATCCATGTGAATAAGTAAATGGAATTATCTTATTTTACTTTTGCCATATTATGTTGAAGTTCGAGTTTAAAAGGTTTTTTCTTTAGTCATACATTGCCTTAAATGTTTATGTTTATTTATGAAATCTTCCGCTATATTGTTATCCTTACTGAGCATTTGAGCTCATCTCTTTCAATGTTTTATTTTTCCCAGGATGTGAAGAAATATTTTATGACTGACCTACAGGGATAGTCTGAAGGGGAAAGAAGTGTGGACTATGGAGACTATGTTATTGTGATATTTCACTTTATGATGTAATGTAACATTTATGAATTTATCTAGTGTTTCCAAGGCTACTAAACTAATCGGTCTTTCGAGACTTGATCTTTTATGATCATGCCAATGTTACACAATAATGCACCGACTCTGGGTAACTAGGGTCGGGGTGTTACAGATTCCCCTTCTTCTTTTCATCAAAAAATTGAATCGATATCAACTTCAATATGAAGGATCTTGACATAACTAATTAAAGAAAAGGAAAAAAACCATGGTTATTCATTGTATTATAAATATGATTTCAATTAACTTCTTTCTATAAGGATTTAAATATTTAGGGTTTTGGTCTGATTGAAAACTAGTACCTTTATTTTTTCTTATTATGACCAAGAAAACCAACCCAACCATAAAACAAAACCGAATACAATGATCAGAGAAAATAAGAATTTATTTACGAAAAAATTATTCATATTCAACTTCATGCTTGTAAGAATGACTTCTTCATGACTCCAAAACATTTAAGATTAGCTTTATCAGTGTCTGAATTATAGTGGAATGTATTGTAATTTTCCATTCATCGAACAACACCATTCTTCCCTACATAGCCTGAATAGAATTTTCCAAAATATGATTGCACTAAATACGATTGGAAACACAATTTCTCCTCATTTCTTTTATCAACATTTCATCATATGTTTTACAACATACTTATTATTTTTTAGAACTACGAAACATAAAATTATCATCATATTTTATCAAAGTCAAGTAGAATTTGATTCAACACCTCATTATGATATCTTATTTCATTCCAGATCCAAGGTGAGTTTGATGAAAATTTTCATCAAAAAAACATATTTCCAATATAATGGAATTCATTTAGTATAGTGAGACCAATCTTTTGATAATGACGATCAGTCTGATTTTCAAAAAAAACAATGTGTTGTTTTTTATTTTCTTATTAATGTTTCTTGATGACAAAAGAAAATACCTCAATTTGATAATAATCTTTATTATCATGGACATAAAATATTTAAATAACATATATATTCATTATATATATATTTTATAATAAATATTTAATAGTGAACATGTAAAATGAATCACATTTCATCATGGAGATAGTATACGGTATATACGCACACACGATGATATCATTACCTTATTAGTTAAATGGTAAATAAGTTGATGTTATAATAGTTATTAAAGTATCAATATCATGTAATAACTATTATATATTTAAATATATATATAATTTACTTCATTATACCCATCTAGACAAAGTGTTGATGTAAAATAGATTACACAATAACGTGGAGATGGTAATCCATAAGTACACACACATGATACCTTTATTTTTCATAGTATGGATAAATGATGGAATATGGTTATCCCATAACCATAATAACATAAAAAAATTTATATAATACTGGATATATTACATTATCATAGAAACAAAACATGAATATTATGTATAAGAAGAAGTGATCTTGGATGAGTTGGTAAAAATGATAACCTCTTCTTTAGTGGACATCCTTTAGATATCTTCATAAGTGGAATTGGGTTGATATTTTGAAAGGAATAAAATAAATAGAAAATAAATAAGGACTTTAGGAAGATAAATGGGTAATGTTTGGTCAAGATATAAGGTTCAAATTCACGTGAGGAACTGAGGGAGGAGAGGCCCTTTTGTAATTGAGGTGAGGGGCACTTTCAGAAATCCTGATAATATTAAAATATAAAAAGGATATTATTGATCCAAAGACTTCCAAATGGACTATAAATGAACATGGAAAGAAATTTAAGACCATATCATATCCCCTTTGTAATTATTTAATATTTTTATTATTTTTATATAATTTAATAAAATAATAATTCAATAAAATTCCATTATTGTAAAGTTTAATACTATTCATCTAATTTGAATTTAAATACATTAAGAAAAAGTGATAATTTTAATATAATTATTTAAAGAATATGTAATATATCATATATATCTATAAAATTAATAACACACAAACTCATCCCAAATAAATTAAAAGAAATACATATAAATTCAATCACGTTATTTTTCAGTTAATCAAATAATACTTTTTTAGCATTGTAAAAACATTTAAGATTGTTATAATATATCTAAAAATTCAAAATAAAAATAAGTATAGAAAATAATTTTATTAATATTTATATATATATATATAAATTTAGGTTTATTAATATATTGATTTTTCTTCTATGTGAATAGAGAGAAGATATTCAATACAAATAGTGTGGCATTTTGCAGGTTTCTTTGATTTAAGTATTATATAAGATATTTTAAGGTCAAGTGTACATTAAAAAACTAAAATTTGATATTAAGGTTATACTAGTCGAATAATCTTCATCTAATAATTTTTAGACATGTTTATGTCACACTTTTACCCTTATCATTTAGCCTTAACCCTAATTTAATCTCTTTAACTCTAATTGTGACAACATATATTCTTACTTCTTAGGTGTCATTATAGTTACTATAAAATTCCAAAATAACCATAAATGGATCTTTGATGAAAATTTAAACACTAACCCAATATGTTGGAAGAAATTTAGGTTTTTACAAATTTTATATCATTTAATAAAATATTATTTATTTTAAAATATCATTAATGTCAATTTTGACACTATTCTTTTGTTTGAATTTTAAAAAATATCAATACACAATATAAATTAAAAACATACCTTTAATACATAATTAATATGTCAAGTCTGTATATAAAATTTGTGGATGGAATTAATTGTATCAAATGACAGTTAGTTTAATATTTTTAATATCATTTATTTGATATGTCCTTTAATCAGATAATTAAACCATCATCACTTTGGAAGCCTTTAATTTAATTATTTATTTCCTAATAACTAAAAATAAATTATCATGACTAATATTAACCTTTTAGATTTAAAATTACAATTTATATTTGAATATATATTCTAAATAACCATTTCCCAAAAATTTAAAACATATTAAAAACATGAGTATGACATATTTTACTTTCCATTGAATGAAATATTAAAAATCATATATTCACATCCATATGGCCATAAATGGTCAAGAAACATTACATTAATGAGTATGGACAAAAAATAATCACCTAATAAAATGTAGGAATGTTTTAGGGTTATTTTCAAATATTGATAATATTATATTTTTCATTAATTAACCAATTTACACTTAACTGTGCTAATTTAAATATTACCAAGGATACTATTCATAATGTCTAAAAAATGAAACTATATACATAATTTGGACCCCTTTATTACAAATATGGAATTAATTTATAAAAATTCAAAACATATATGTTTTAGTTATTAATTAAAATTTAATCCTATTGACAGAATGAGATAACATGATTTTAAAGATAAAATGTTCAAAATATTGAAATGTTTTTATATAAAAATTTAAATTTATATTGATTCCAATGATATAAATTAGATTAAATGATAAAAAAATTTCTAATTAAACCTTAAAACTAATCAATGATATAATTTCACACTAGAAATTACTTAGATGAAAAATTTTCACCAATTAATATTCCGTATATTTTTTAGTATGCATCAAAACATTAAATATATCACAAAAATACCAAAATCAAAATAAAACTAAATTATGATATTCCAAATTCAAATAAAAAGTTAATTTAGTGAAATTTAATTTAAAAAAGTGTCAAAAACTATATTTTAAACATGTGTCCCTTCAAATGGCTATAAAACTGCCTTTAGAAAAATATATTCTTTTAATGCATAAAATGGGATGAATTCTTATCTTATGTCTATAAAATCATTTTTATAAATGTAATACAATATTATTAAATATATAACATATAAAATACATAGCTTTCTAATACTATTCATTTTTTCCAATTTAACAGCTAGGTTAAAATAATATTTCATTGTTCGTTTAAGCTGGTCTTTCATGGAATGAATGCTTTCAAAAAGAATAACTTGTAAAAGTGTCATACTATAAAATCACGGGGGTGTTACATTCTCACCTAATTTAATAAAATTTATCCCCAAAATTTTAAATTTCACTTCAAAAAAATAACAGGTTGATACATTAAAAATAATTTGTGGGAAACCCATATCTATAATTGGGTTGATAAAACATCATCTTAATAATATAGAGAAGGAAATATGATGGTTACCAAAAAATTATGCTTTTGAATATGGGAAAATTTTCATAAACTGAAAATATAGACTTGAAATAGAAATCTAACTATCATGTTATAATAGATATTGATATAGAACAAATTTATTAGAAAGTTAACCATCATAGAACTATAAATTTGTGATCATTTAAAATACCACATATTTATTCGTAAAAAAAGAAAATGGATAAATTTTTTGTCTCAAAATCATTTTTCCTAGAGTTGAGGGTTGATTTTTATATTCATAATTGCACTTGAGAGAATAAACTAACTTGATTACTTTCCATGTAATAAGAATAATGTTATCCATTGGTTATGATTCAATTTATTTTTTGTTTATACCTTACACATAGAAATGAATGTTAAAGACTAATTATTCACATATGAAGATCTATTATGAATCATAACATCCATAAGTCATTAATTAGGTCTTAAAATATTTTTGGAAGCCAAAATGGTTTGCATAGGTTATCCAATATGATTAATCATACTTTAACATCATAAAATAATAACCAGTGTTAAACATAATCCATTCCTAGAATAAGACTCACCCAAAATAAATCTATCTAAATTCATTGTCCAAAAAGGTCTCAAAATTTTATAAATAATTGTTAACATTAGATTCCATAAATAAATAAATGTATCTCTATTTTTCACAAAAAAATGTTTTATTGCCATAAAAAACATAATGAAAACATTCATGCTTCCAAATACATAAATAAGATGTAATATAAAAGAATCCCTATATATCCCATGATTCATATAACTGATTAATAATTGATGAAATAATTATTCAATAAATAATACAAGAAATTTAACAATTAACTATGGTTCATAATCTAATTCATTAATACCTCCTTCATTTTATTTGTCTTTTGTACTCTCTTTATCATCAGTAGTAGAACCATAATATTTATAAATTTACTAATTTTAACCACTGACCAAAACCCAAATCATAATGTGAGAAACTCTAATAATAATGATATTTTCCCGAATAATCATTTATAATATGTCAAAATCATGAAATATTTTTCTCAATCTTTGAGTATATAGGTTTAACCAAGGTTATTTGTGGTATTACCAAATATGTAGACTGATGTTAATAACAACCATGCTCTTTATTACACATTAATTCAGGATTTATTGAATAAATGTACACATAATACAAACTAAATTATTCATAAGTCTAGTGTCTTTAAAAATTAGGTAAATAGAATAACATGTTGAACATGGGTATAACAACATTATTGAAAACATCGTTAATAAGCTTCTAAAATTTCATGGCTTTTAAAACTGCACAGGATAAGTTGGGGGAATAAATAAGAAAGGAGTGAGAAAAAAATCCTTATAAGGGGATAAACATTAAATAAGGTGATACATGTTATAAAATAGTAATATAAAAGTGGAATAAAAGGAGAGATAATTATAAAAATTAATAATAAATAAAGATATCGCATGATAATCATAACATGGGAAATGTGGAAACAACTTAAAACATTTCATCATAAACATAGGTCAAAGAAAAATTACAGGAAATCATGATGAAAAATGTCCCATTATGGAATCAGGTTAAATCTCTGTCCCATCATTAAATCTCATGAGACTGATCATTACCCAATTCATTTGATCCATATATAATTCTAGGGAACCCGTCATATTCATTTCATTCTCATTCTCAAGTGTGCCACATAGATCATGAAACATGGATTTATTCATCAGCCTATAATATTCCAACATTAATGAGTGTGGAATACTTACATTTATGTCCAATGTAAAATAAGTATGTTTATATAAATTTGAACACCCTTGATATGAAATGTATTTGGTATTCACTACTTAATTGTTTTGGAATGAAAAATCATGGTGAAATTTTGGAAGCATAACAATGTCAAATAAAAATTAATAAAATGGGATGATTAGAGTAAAAGGGGTGTACCATAATTTATAAATTAAATGATAAGTAATATGTAAATTTATAAACATATCAAAAAAATAATAATTTCAAATATAATACAGAAGGAAAAAATAATCTTGAACAAAGTAGGGAAGGCGTGGATCCCTTAGTAAATTTCGGTATGGTAACAAGTGTACATAAAGGTTAATGTGAGAGATAAATGAGAGTTAAAAGGGTATGTAATATCATTGAATTAAATAATTATTTAATAGGCTGTAGGAAAACATACCTCAAACAATGAAAAATATGAATTAATAGGAATAACATAAAATTGCTTCAAGAAAAAAAGGAGAGTTGAAGACCTCTTACTAAAATTCGGTATGGTAACAGGTGTAAATAAAGTTTCATGGGAGGGATTAATGGTTGTATAAGATGGATCAAATAAATTAGAAATTAATTTTAATGTGAATTGGATATGTAATAACATATCCAAACCTGAATAAATGAAAATTATGATGCATAACATAAAAGAGGTTCTTGAATTGAAATGAGAAAAGAGAAATATCTTACCTTGAGAGTGTGACTTGAAATACTGGGAGGAGATTCTTTAAAGCTTTTGGTCACATTGGGAGGACTCTAGAGAGGGTATATGAGATTAAATACATTCTACAAGGGTTTTAGTGAAGATAAGTGGGATATTGAGTGGGTTTATATAGGGAAAGCGTGGTACATTCATTATTACTTTGCAAACATAGGTTTTAAACACTATATAATAAAATCACCAAAACCACAAAACAATACATGGATTTTGGAATCAGTTTCTACCAAATGGAATTGGTTTTCATTACTTTATATTTTTGTGTTCCTATATTAATAAAACAATACCCTTGCTTATGCTGATGAGAGTCACACTCTTAAAGAAATGATTTTAAAACATTAAAATATAATAATGGTTTTGGATGATTAATAATGTCTTTAAAAAATTAAATAAATAAACATAAAATAAAATTATTTTAAAGGGAAAACATATATTTTTTCTTTTACCCCATTAATAGTATTTATTATATAGGTTTTGAGTTATTTTGACGTCCCAATACATAATGTATAATTATGCATTTTTTAATTTTTACCCAAAAATTTGATTGTATCATAAATTATAAAACATTCAGCATTGGAAAATTTAGAAAATATAATTTAAAAAATAATAATAATTTAATAGAAATAATTTTATAAATATGATAATTTTCACTTTTAAATTAATAACTGATATTTATTTAAAATACTAGTTTTTTTTGATAAGAACAGTTTTTAAAACCTTATAAAAATTACATTTGACTTCATAAATATTATATGATAATTTATATTTAATAAACATTATTTAGTAATAATAATTTATTAAAATATTATTTATTTCAAAAATCTATTAATTCCTCAAAACAACCATCGTAATTGAATATTACCCAAATATACAATATGTGTTTATTATATCAAAATTTATTTTTTATCAAAATAATCCCATAATCACATATAAAGTAAAAATTAATTAATTAATATCACCAATATTTTAATTAAAATTAATTACAAATTTTCATAACATTAGGGTTTATTTTTCTAATTCTTTGTGAAATTATTTTTACCCTTAGTAATCTTATATTCATTTTCACGTGGTAATTAATATTTACTACAATTACTATTCTCATTGTTCAAAGAATAGGCTGAATGTATTAAATAATATTAATTATGATGATTCCAAATATGAAATAAATTTATAAACATCTATTCATATGGGTGGAATACTTTAATTTTATATAAAACACAAAAGCATGATGGAAAGCAATTTTCTGAAAATTACTTTTTTTAAAGGAAGAGATGATCTTACTTTAACATTATAAGCAGTAATATTAATTATAGGAATTTAAATTTATAAATTTATATATATATATAATATAAAAATTTCATTCAGATAAGTTATCATTTGGATTTATTTTAATTAATTATAATTGATAAAAAGTATACATTTAAAAATAGTTTCGAGGTTAATGAATTTTTAATCCAAAAAATATAATTATATTAAAATCCGGCACAAAGGTGAATTAAATATAATCTATTTAATGAAATAAAACTATATAATACTAATTTTACATTTAAATAAAATTAAAACAGTATTGGTACTTTTTATATTAATTAATTTATAAAAGGAAATGATAATTTTACATTAAAATACAATTATTTACTAATAACATAAAATATATATTTTTAAAAGATCACAAGATTTCCCCCTAAGATAATTTTGATATGACAATATAATTTTTTTGTTTTATAAAAAAAATTTATGAAATGTTTTATTCAATCAATATATAATTTTTTTTAAGAAGGAATAAAAATTATTTTTTAAGAAAAAATATTTTGGAGAAAAAATAGACATTTCCAAAAATTGATTGATGATTAACTAATAATTTATTATTTTATTTATGAAATATATATATATATATATATATTTAATAATGTAGTTAATATTACTCATATTAAAAAAATTAATGGAATGGTTAAACCAGATATATTTGGATAATCATTTTCTATTTGGGTTCGGTGTATTGTATCACATATGTTATCGAACACAGTTTTATATTTTAAAAACTCAGGGTGTTACATTCTTCCCCCCTTTAATAAATCATGTCCTTGAATTTTAAACATGAACTTCGTTATTCCTATTTCATTAAATTGGGTAGAAATGAGGATTTTTAAACTATTAAAGATATAAACTAGAATTTAGTAACTTCAAAGGGATAAAGCATAACTTATATTTATTTCATGAACATATGAAATTATTAGATTAAATCTAGGTTATTCAAGATCTAAATTATAACATATATTATTATTGTAATTTTATGTTCCATTAATAATGGTTTGTAATGAGATTTTGAATTTACTAAATCATGTCCCATAGGAGTGTCCAACTAGGTGCGCAATATGGCCCGTTGTCATGTACCAGGATACACCAAGCCAGGACCAGTGCACCTTATCAGAGTGGTAACAACTAGGTATATAAATTCAAGAACCAGATCCAATTATATTATATAGAAAGGGAAGTATTTGTTTGAAAAACCAATTACACTATACATACCAAAATTTAGAGATGTTTTCTGGTACAATGTATTATCCCTAAGGTGTTGTCTACAATTTTCCAATCCTATTCCCAAAAATAACTAATCTTTTCTTTGGTACCAACAATAACAACCATTCTCTTTATTACTAAATAATTCATTATTTATTTAATAAAAGTAAAAAAATTCCATCCTAGATAATAATTAATTCTAGAATATTTTTAAATTATGTATTGAACATAAAAACTTGAATATGGGATACAACAACATTATTGAAAACATCATTCACATGCTTCTAAAATTCTATGGATTTTCAAAATGCATTGTATAACATGGTAATGTACATAAAAAAATGGGTGTTTTATAAAGAAAAATAAAAGAATAAAAATGTAATAAGTTGATACATGTTATAAAATAGGCATATAAATTGGGAATAAAATGTTTTATAATCATAAACATGAATAATAAGGCATTTTATATCATGATAATCATAACATTGGAAGTGTGGAAACATCATAGAATACTACATCATAATCATTGATCAAGGATAAATGCCAAGACATGATGATGTATAGAGTCCCATAAAAGAGTCTGGTTCACCCCTATCCCCACATGATTTATCATGAGAATAATATTTTTCCAATGCATTAGAGTGATATATAATTCTTGGCGCACCCCTTACATTCATTTCATTCTCATGCATAAGTGTTCAACATAGATCTTGCAACATGGATTTATTCATCATAATTTTTTATTCCACGATAATGGAGTGTGGTTTTCATAATTATATGTACTATGGAAAATAATTATAAGTATAAAAAGGTGAGAAAACTTGATATAATATGGGTATGGTATTCACTACATAGTTTTTTTTGGCATGGAAAAATCATGGTGAAATTTTGGCATCAATACGTCATCACATAAAAATTAATAAAATTCATTGAAGAGAGAGAAAGGGGTATCTAATAATTTGGAAAAATGGGATGTTATAGCGACATGGAAATATATATTCCAACATTAGTAATTGTAAATATAATGCATAAGGTAATAAATAATCTTTAATAGAGAAGAGAAGATGGGGATCCCTTATTAAATCTTAACATGGAAACATGTGTACATAGTGGTTCATCAGAGGGATAAGTGAGAGTGAAATGGGCATCTCATCTCAAATATACAAATAATACTATACTAGGGGTGTATAAAAAAATACCCCAAATAAGAAAAAAAGAGTAATTAAGTGTAATAATAAAAAAGGGCTTCTTGAATAAGAAGAAGAGTCAATGATCTCTTACTAAATATTAGCATGGTAACGAGTGTACATAATTGTTCAAGGGAGGGATTATTGAGATTTAAAGAGTCATATAATAATTTAGAAATAAAGTGGACAATAATTTGGATATTTAATAACATATCCCCACATAAATAAATTGTCATTTAGATGCATAACATTAATGAGGTGCTTAAATAGAATTGAGATGAGATAAATCCCTTACCTTGAGAGTCTGACATCAAATGATTTAGATGATCTTATTAAGATAATGAGGGAACCATAGAAAGACTATAGATATTGGAGTTCATATTAAGGAGATTATCCAAGTATTTTGAGTGAAGAGAAATGATATTTGGGGTTGGTTTACATAAGGAAAAAGTGTGGAATTCTTTATTTTTTCTCAAACCTAGGTTTTGAAGTCTATATAATAAAACAAAGAAAACCTCAAACCATACCGTGGGTATTAACTATAGTTTCTGAAAAAATGGGATATGTTTTAACAATTTTATCTGGACAAGGTCCAAACTTAATAATATAATACCATTTCTTTTGTGGAAGTTATTAAAACTCTTAATGAAATCATTTTTAAACCCTAAAATAAATTAATGGTTTTGGAGGATTCATAAAGGCTTTATAAAACTCTCCAAATAAACATAAAATAGAAATATTTTAAATTGAAAACATATATTTGGAAGTGTAACCCATTTATAGTATTTATTACTTCATATTTTGGTTATTATAATATCATACTACATAAAGTATATTTATACAATATTTATTTTTTATCTGAAAAATTGAATGTCTTACAAAATATTAAAAATACACCATTGGATAATTTCAATTTCATTATTGTAAAACTAATATTCATTTCAGAATAATAAATTCCTAAATATGTGAATTTCCACTTTTAAAATAATTATCGACTATTACTGAAAATGTTGCGGTTTTTTGACAGTAACATTTTTCAAACCATTTTAAAAATTACATATTACGTTTTAAAAATTTATATGATAATTTATATTTAATTAAATTTATTTAATAATAATAATTTATTAAATTATTATTTATTTAAAATATAAATTAATTTATCAAAATAACTTAATTAAATATTACCCAAAAATAAAATTTGCGTTTTATTGTATCTAAATATAGTTTTTTATCAAAATAATTTCATAATAATTTATGACTTATAATAAAAAATGAATAAATACAATAATATTTTTAATTAAAATTAATTATAAAAAATTATAATATTATGGTTTCTTGGTTTTTATTTATTTGTTAAATTATTTTTATCCTTAATTAACATTTTATTCTTTTACTGTGGTAATTAATATTTACTACAGTTAGTGTTCTCATTGTTTAAAGATTATGTTGAATTTATTACCTAATATTGATTATTAAGATTCAAAATATAAAAAAAAAATTATTAAAATCAATTCATATAGGTTGAATAATATAATTTATATATAAAACCCACTAGCATAATGGAACACAATTTTATAAAAAATACATTTAAAAAAAATTATTTACTTTAATATTATAACTGTTAATCTTAATTTTATGAATTAAAATTAATAAATATTTATATAAATTTAAATATTTCATTTATATAATTTATAATTAGGTTTTATTTTGTTTAATTATAATTGAGAAAGATTATGCATTTAAAACAGTTTTCTGAATAATTATTTTTTATTCCAAAAAAAAACTTTTATTAAAATATGGTATAATGAAAAATAAAATGTAATTAATTGAATTAATTATAATTCAAGGAAAAACTATTTTACATTTAAATAATATTATTATAATATTATGACTTTTCATATTACTTAACTTATAGAATGAAATTTCAATTTTATATAAAAATGTTATTTTTAACTATTCATTGAAAAATCAATATTTTTGAAAAATTATAAAATTTAACCATAAGTTAATTTTTATATAATGATATCAAAAATAGATTTTGTTTTAAAAAATAAGTTGTCAATTTTTTCTAGAAAATAATTAAAAAATTTTCTTATAAAAAGTAATAAAAATCATTTTTGAAGAAAATATGTTTTGAAGAACAAAAAGACATTACCAAAAATTGATTGATGATTTAATAATCATTTATCAAAATAATTTAGATATATATATATTTCATAAATTATTTAATATTACTCATATCCAAAAATTTAATAGGAAGGTTAAAATTGTTATATTTAAATAATTATTTTTTGTTTGGGTTCAGTGTAGCGTATCACATACATTATTGAACATTTTCTTATATTTTAGAAACCAGGGTTTTTATAATATGTTATAATTTGAACTATTATAAAATTATATCATTGGGTAATGTTTTCTATTCTAGGATTTCCTAAATTTATTCCCCAATATTTTTACTAAAACTTCTCTAATATGAACTGCAACGACCCTAACCCAAGTTGCACAGAGTCAGTGCCTCACAATATTACATTGGAAAAGATATAAGAATATCATCCCAAAGGAATGAATATTTAATTATTCTTGGTAAAATAGATACAAATTTTAAATTAAAATTAAATTTTAAATATAAAACAAAAAAGTGTTTTTTATAGAACACCACAATTTGCCTTAGCGTAACCTTGTATATCAGTCACAATATACTTCATAGAATCATAGTGAAAAATGAAATATAAGAAAAGGGGGAGACTAGATTCTCTATAAGGGTATACATACAACATAAGATATCATAAACATGCATAAAATATTATTTTAAGGTGATTAACTAAAACACATTCCATTTAATCAATAAATTGAGCATAATATTGAAGGAATAAAAGATGGTCTAATAATTCCATATAAATAATCACATGATAGTGAAACATAGCCATGGATATTCTAATAGTTGAATAATAACATGTAATATCAATAAAAATCTAATAATGAGGGAATTTATAATTCTGGAGATCATAAACAATATATCAAGGCTTTGACCAATACATTATACGTAAACAGGTAAGCCCTCAGCCAATACCCAAACTAGTTTGTCTGATGAGACATACTGATGCATCAAGGGGATATAGAGGGCCATGCCCAATAGTTACAAATTCAAATATATTATTAATATGAAAACGGTTAAATATAAACAATTTATACATTCATATTGAAAAACTAGCTTATGAAATGTGAATACACTAACCATAAACCATGAATGGTATCAAAATTGAACATCCACAGTCTAACTGATCACAAACCCTTAAATTATATATGGTAGATTCTATCATAAGAGATAGATCTCAATGATGTGAAATATAAAAAAAGTATATTTGAAATATATGAAGATACTTTTAAATAATACTATTGAAAAATTCTTATAGAAAATAATATTTAATTATTCCAAAGAGTCCAATACCACATTAAAACATTTAAATCATAATCCCTATGATTGAATAACATGAAATTAAACTTATAATATCATTATAATAATTATATTTATGATATTATATATCAAAGGATGTAACATACACTATACAAAAGGAATAAGTACCGAACAAGCTATATCTCACAGAAATAAAAGAGAGATGAGAAAAAACCCTTACCTTGAAATTTTATTCAGTTGAACTTAATTTAACCACCAATATAATAGATTATTTCATTTTATTAATTTATAACATAAGCATATTAATTTTTATTATATCATATAAAATCCTCTTATACCATTATATCTACCTTTTTTTAATATCCATTTTTTGTTTTTACTTATTCAGGTATTAATTATATAGTTTTTCAATATATTTTGACTTGTTATTTTTGGCTGCACTTACATAGATTATTATATCATCATCTCTAGAATGTATTTTTTTAAATATCATATATATTTGTTATATAATTTTTTATAATAATTCTTGAATGTTGAATAAGGAAATTTAATCCCATCATGTCGTGGAGATAGTAATTCGTATGTACAAACAAGCAACATTATCATGCCCTTAGTAGATAAAGGGTAATTAAGTGGATGGTGTATTAAAATTTTCAGAATAAATATCATGTACTAATTATCATATAAATCTATTATTTCTATCATTATACCCATCTAGGTAAAGTGGTGATGAATAATAGATTACACCACGATGTGGAGATGGTAAGTTGTACGTACGTAGGTGCAGTGATTTTGTTTTTCATAGGATGGATAAATGGGGAAAAATGTTTTTGAAATAACCATAATAACTTATATGAATTTTTATTATATTTTTTTATTACTTTATCATGGAAATTACACATTAATAGAAAGTATAATAAGAAATGAAATTGGATGAGTTGGTAAAAGCGATTACTTATTTATCGGTGGACTACCATTAGATCTCTTCTTAATTAGTATAGGGTAGATCTTTTAGGAGGACCAAAACCTTTTTTATTTAACTTAGGATGTTTGGAAGATAAATTGGGAGTGTTGTTTCAAGATATATGCCTCAAAATGGTGCGAGGAACAGAGGAAGGAGGTGCTCTTTTGTAATTGAGGTGAGGGGCACTTTTAGAAATCCTCCAAATATTAAAATATAATATGAATATTATATAGAAAAATACTTTTAAAATCGAATATGAATAAATATGGGGAGAAATTTAGACCATATATTATCCTCTTTTAAGTTATTTATTTATTTTTATTCTTAAATAATTTAATTAAATAACAATTTAATAAAATATCATTATTGTAAAATTAGATACTATTCATTTAATTTGAATTTAAATACATCAAGAAAAAGTGATGATTATAATATAATGGTTTCAAAAATCTTTAATATATCCTATAGATATATAATATTAATTATACACATTGATGCATTATAAATATATCAAAAGTAATATTTTTAAAATCAATTATGTTATTTTTCTATTAATTAAATAAATATTGTTTTAGCATTGAAAAGGAATTTATGGTAATTATATAATTTCAAATAAATAAAAATAAAATCGTAAAATGAAAATAATTTCATTAATATCAATATATAAATTTAGGTTAATACATATCTTGATTTTGTCCTAACATGAACACATAGAAGATATTGAAATAAAGAGGGACAATTTGTAACTATATTTGATTTAAATAAAATATAAGTTATTTTCAAAGACAAGTGTCCATTAAAAACCTTCCATTCTATATTATAGTGATAAGGTTAAAATAATATTCATACCATAATTTTAGACTTTTTTATATCACATTTACCTTAATATTTTGGCTTTAGCCCTTATTTAATATCATTAACTCTTACCGTAACTACATATGTTTTTATTACTTAAGTGTTAATATAATAATAATAAATTGAAATAATAACCATAAAAGTGTAATTTATGAATTTTTTAACATTATATTTTTTTTATTTTTAGGTTTCTAATAATTTTATATCATTTAATAAAATGTTATTTATTTTAAAATATCATTAATTTAAAATTTTACACTATTCGATAGTTTGATTTTAAACAATATAAATACATAAGATTCCTTCAAAATAACCTCTAAAGCATGCTAAATATGTCTAGGTCAACTAATGAATTATTTTATGACATTAATTATATCAAATTAAATTTACTTTAATATTTTTAATAATAATTATTTGATATATCCATTAATTAAAATATTACTACGTCATCATTGTGAAGGCCTTTAATTTAATAGTTTTTAGCTAAAAATTAAAAATAAATTATCATATTTAGGATAAAAATTTAATATTTAAATTGATACTTTTATTCAAATATATATTCTAAAGAACGATATATGAAAATGTGACACTTCTTAAAAACATGAGAATGACATATTTGACATTCAATTAAATAAAAAATTTTAAGGGATATATTCACATCCATATAGACATAAATGGACACATAAATGATAAATTAAGTAATAGGGAAGAAAAATACTCATGTAATAAAATCGGGAATGTTTTAGGGTAATTTTATAACATTTATAATATTATTTTTACCCTTAATTAACTGATTTACCCTTAACTGTGGTAATTAAAATATTACTACAGTTACAATTCATAATGTCAAAAAATAAATCGAACCTATTTACATAATTTGTAATCACTGATTACAAATATGGAATCATTTTTTCATAATTGAAAACATAAAGGATTCCATAATTAATTTAAATTTTTTCCCATTGATGGAATGAAAAAAATATGTTTTTAAATGTGAAAAAGTTCAAAATATTGAAATGTATTTATATAAAAATTCAATGTAAAATTTTAATAAATCAACTAAATTATATTAAATTTTAAAAAAATGATCTAATTATATTTTAATTCCAATAAAAAAACAATTTAACAGTATAAATTATCTAGATGAAAAAGCTGTTTCAAATTAAAATTCATTATTTTTTCAATATTCATAATAACATGAAACATATAAAAAAACCCAAAATTCAATAACAATTAATTTTTATATTCTACATGAAAGGAAGAATTTTTTCTGTAAAATATAATTTATAAAAATATCAAAAAATAGATTTAAAAAAGTACACAATTCAAAAGCGGTAAAACTACCTTTAGAAAAATAGCCTTTTAATGCGTAATATTTGATTCATTCTTATATTATGTTTATAAAATAATTTTGATGAATGTAAAAATATTTCATTAAATATATAATGTATTTATTTCTTAGTCTTTTGACACTATTCATTCTTTCCAATTTAATTTATAGGATATAATAATATTTCATTTTTTTTAAGATCGACGTTGCATGAAACCCATACTTTCAAAAAGACTAACTTTAAAAGTAGACGTACCATAAAATCTAGGGGTGTTACAGTTTTAAAACAAGCACACACTATGTGCTAATCGCCAAGAACAAATAGAGCCACATGATTCACTCTAAGATCCACATTGTTTCCTCTAAATCTGGCATACTCTATACCTGGAAACAATGTGCTATAAAAAATGAACTCTAAACATTCACACACATAGGGTACCACACAACTTCTCCTAAATCAAGCACACAATACCATACACCTTAGGTTAAAATATCTAAAACCTATGAAATTAAAATTGGAAATCTTGAGACCTTCCTGAATAGACTAGGATCCTCTTTTTCCTAAAAAATTATCTGAAAAAATAATCTTATGATGTATGAACATTCCGATTGTTTATATGAATGATGATTCTAAAAATGAACCATACACCAAATTGAGAAATTAAAATTACTTATAAATTTTCAAACATTTCTATATAGACTATATATTACAAACACCCCAGTAATATACTTCTCATCCTAGAGAAGCCTCAATGGTTATATAAAAATTAATCTTGACATTATTTTATGTCCAATTCTCGTTAAAATTGGATCATATTATCTCAAAATGATTAAATATTTTTAAAATATAAATTATAATGTAAGGCACTCGATCCACAAAAATACTAATGCGTCACATATAATCACATTATAAAATGCCAAGATGATTATCCAAGACACTCGCTTATCCCATGTAACCCGCACGCAATTGTCGAATGACACTCTAACCTATGATTCCTCCTACTATAAATATTTTAATCAGAACAAAAAATTATAATTACTTAAAACTACCTCCATAATTAATGAATTTATAATCATTTCACAAACATTCCAGTGACCTTCCAAACGCAGTTCACATCTAACTATGCCCAAACACACATTAAAAGGCTAGTTAAACTCCATTAGTATACTACACCCTTAATCCAAAAGAAAACTAATGGGTTTCACTACACATACATGAGGTCCCTAAACACAAAAACCCTAGAAAAAAATAAATATAAAAATAATTTCCAAAAATACAAACACAAGATGATTTTAGGATTTCTTTATCTAAATACACATTACACAATTGGTCAGAATTTATCTTGTAAACCCAAATCCAATGCGATTGGCTATAACTACCGGTGTGTCACTAATTCCCAGATATTGATTACCTCATACCAAGAGGCATCCCATGTTAATATAAATCCTTCCCACTAATGTATATTCCAAAAATCTATGGTAATTTTATTTTTGATTCCTCAACCATCCAAAACCAATGGTATCTGTTATTGGAGGAACTAATGCATTCATGATCCAATACAATTAGATAATCACAAAGCATCCCAAGCTTGATGTCCATGATTATGCTCCACCTAATACAACACCCAAACATTCACATGGAATTCAATTATGAATTCATAACTACTCAAGTCCCATTATTCAGTGGAATTATAATACCAAAATAACCATCCAATGAAAAATATAATGTTCTTTTGAATCATCTCATATGTGGCTTAAACTCCTTTGAATGATATATCTCTCCCTAATATAGATTAATCCTTGTATTTGTATTACCAAACCATGTGATTTTCCTCCACGGATCCCACTCGGTCTATCACCAATAAAAATGATAGGAATTGAAAAATATTAACATACCCAAGAAATAATTAAACATCACTTTATCCACTACCCTCATCTCCTAGAAATGGATCCTCAAAAAAATCCATTGACTACCCAATTGTATAAATCTCCCTAAGCCACACCCAGTTCAACCTTATAAAAATTTAATTTAACAAAATCATGGATAGTTTATGTCCTTTATCCCTATCCATTTCAAAAATAGCCCTCAACAAAGGTGTAATCCTAATTCATAGTAAACATATGGATACCTTTCCAGTAAGAATTTCATTAATTTTTTTAGTTCTTGGAAGACACACGAATACTAACTAACTTAAAATTAAATATTTCCACACATATTTGATGTGTGATACCTTGATATCATCTCAATAAACATGAGAATACACTTCAATGCTACCCAACCAAATATAACCCAACCCACACTTCTGTCAGTCATAAACTATTAAAACAATGATGATGCACCAAAATTATCACGACCCATCCTCGAGGCCCGTTCCGTGAATACCCCAAGCCCGCCTTCCATAGGCCAGGGGCTGGCAACTAGCACCGAAGGCGAATCTCCAAAAAAAAGGATGGAATTTCCTTTAAACCTGTAACACTCACAGTCTAAACATAAGAAGAAGAAGCAATGAGTACTAAAATAGACAATAAAGGTGTGCTGAAGGTAAGTGGGTCAGTATACATACCCAACTGAATAACATGTACTACTACAAGTAAAAAGGGGAAACAACTCCTGGATCGTCCACCAAGGAATCCTACCTGAAGGTTAGGTATAGATCTCGAACAACTCGTCCCTGAGGTACGTCCCGTATAGTTCAGCTCTGAGGAGCCTCCTGTCTGTCACCCTCAACCTCGATAACTACTATCCGTCGTCTGCACAAAACACAACAAGGTGTGGGCGAAGCCCGTACAGGGGGTGAGTATAATAATACTCAGTAGGGGACCCCGAGACCCCTGAAGGTCTCCTAGAATCCACTAAGGATAAACCACCATAGTAATATACAATCACGAAGTATCAACCAACCTTACTTAGGTATATGCCCATACATATACCTATGTTACCAAACATAGACTGACTCCAACTCTCGAGCCCATGAACAACCCAAACGATAAAGAAAGTAAATTCAATCACCTCGATGATAAATATTGAAAGAAAAGACTCAAATCACACTGGTATACAACACAGGAAGAGGGGTAGAGATGATTAGATGTATCCTCTGAATCATCTCCTCTATCGAACCCACATAGGATCCCAGAATAATATCAGTACTGTCGAACCCACGGAGGATCCGGGTACAAAAGTCATCACTGTCGAACCCACAGAGGATCCCGGTAAAGAAGTCACCACTGTCAAACCCATGGAGGATCCTAGTAGAGTAGTCATCACTGTCGAAACCATGGAGGATCCTGGTATAGTATCGTCGCTGTCGAACCCACGGAGGATCATGTCATCTCCGTCGCAGCCAGCCCTTGGGTTTCCGCACAGAGCACGCTCGATTCCGGGAGGGTCCGCTCCTCGAGCCAAGTGTCAATACATCAACTATCATGAAGTATTGAGTTGATGTATCCCACAGTTCCATCTCATCATAAGGAACCCAACGCGATAGACGATGCGTCAATCAGACACTCGGTCTGTGAGTTATTGGCATTTCCGTTTCAGGGGCCCAGTTGGTTTTTAGGTTCAAACCAACCCGACCATATCCCAACTCTGTCCAAATGTCACGACCTATCCTTGGGGCCCATTCCGTGACCACCCCAAGCCTGCCTTCCATAGGCCAGGAGTTGGCGACTAACAACAAAGGCCTAAATCCCAATAAAAGGGAACGAGTTGCCTTTATAATAATAAACAACACAACAGAGTACACAACAAATGTAAGCAAAAAGTGATACTGAATACAAAAGTCAGTGCTGAAAGGTAAATAGGCCAGAATACAAACCCAACTGAAAGTACAGGACAACTAAAAAACTAGTACAACTGTAGAAAAGTAATACAACAACCACCGAGTTGTCCTCCTGGAATCCCACCTGAAGGGTGGGTACAGATTGTCTCCCCAGCACCATTGGTCCATCCTTCTGCTCCGTGTACGTCTCACCAAGTGGTGCACCTCCGGGTACCATCCAGCTCTACAAGCCTCTACCACGAACAGAGCTTTCTGTCGTCTGCAACCAACACAACGTTGTGCGGGCATTTCCCATGCAGGGGTGAGTATAACGATACTCAGTAGGGACCCCGAGACCCCCGAAGGTCTCCCAGAATCCAAAAAGGATAAACCACAAAGAAAATATACAATCATGAAGTATCAACCATATCTACTTTGGTATAGTCCCATACATATACCTAAGTCATAAATCCTAGTTCGGCTCCAACTCTCGAGCCCAAGTACAACCCAGTCCACACAGGAATGAAGTCAATCACACCGATGGTAATGATTGAAAGTCAAGACTGAGCTCACACAAGTAAACATCTTTCGTAAAGTGATAAAGATGATCAGATGTAGTCGCTGATTCATCTATCTATCAGACCTACATAGGATACTAGTCCAGCTAAGCTATTGGATCCGCGTAGTATACTAGACCATCTACTCTGTCGTACCCATGTAGGATACTAGTACAGAAGTCGAACTGTCAGACCCACGTAGGATACAAGAACAGTAGTCATCGCCATCAAACCCATGGAGGATTCCAGTATGGTAGTCGTCATCGCCGAACCCATAGAATATTCCACTACGGTAGTCATCATTGTCGAACCCACGAAGGATTCCAGTACGATAGTCATTGTAGTCACTGCCAGCTCTAAGGTTTTTGTATAAAACACGCTCGATTTCGGGAGGGTCCGCTCCTCGAGCAAAGGGGTGATATATCAACTGTCACGAAGTCTAGAGTTGATGTAACTCAAAGTTCTGTCTCGTCAAAAGAAACCCAACGCGACGGACGGCGCGTCAATCGGACGCCCGGTCTGAGAGTTATTAGCATTTTTGCTCAGGGGCCCGGTTGGAAATACACTCATTCCAAACCCGGCCATTTTCCAATGTTTTCCAAAACTCACTTAGAGTATCGAAAAATGACCGCTTCATTTCAAGAGTCCCAGTACCGTAGATGACGCGTCGATCAGACACATGGTCTTATAGTTATTCATGTGTAAGTGAAAACGGGCCCATCCCGTTACGCCCGGTGGGCTGGTGGGTCAGGTAAACCTAGTTTTGGCGGGTCCAACCCGGAAGAGGGTTGGACCGGCTCGATGAATCATGCGGCCTGGCCCGAGGGGCGCAGCCCGGCCCAGCGGGGTGCGGCGCGGCGCGGCCCGGCTCGGCGTGGCCTGGATGGCTGCAGCTTGGCCCGAAGGCACCGAGCGGACCAAGGGGGGGCCACTTTCCCGAATCGGTGGCGCCAAGCGGTGTTGCCCTCCCAATCGTCCAGATGAAGCTGGCCGACCTTCCTGGTTCATGTGGCCTTCTTGGGTGGGCCGCAGTCCTGCTGCGCGGCACCTTCGTCTGCCGCTGCTCCTTCACCCGATCGGCTGACGAGCTGACCGGTTCGAAGCCAAAGCGTCCCACGATATGCAGGCCGCGGTCCTCCGCAACGTGTCACCCTTGTGGCACCACAATTTCTTGGGTCCGGCCGGCTTAGCCAGCCGGTTCTTCATCGACCGAGCAGCATGTAGTTGTGGGCCACGGTTCTTCCGCCCATGGCCAGTACGCGGCCGCCACCTTCGCTCGCCACCGCCTCCATTCGCCACCTGCTCCCTTTGCGAATTAAATAAACAAGAAACAATGGAGGGTCGTCGGGCTGTTTTTCTTCGTCCCGTGCCCTCCGCGTTAGGCGGTAATAGTCGGCCAAAAATATACCATTGTTCTTAATGAAGAACGGGGTAAAAAATATTCACTTCAAATTGTAAAAACCTCTACCTCGATAACGGACGGCGCACATCGTCGAGCTGCGGAAGACGAGCGTCGTGGTAGATGGCGCTGCGGTGAACGGTGTCGTCCCTTCAACGTTGGAGGAAGAGCCATTGTCGTAGACGATGCTCATTCCTAGCGGTGTCTTTTACCTTGACGTGGAGGAAGAATATGAGGTGAAGGCATCCCTCATGATCTTGTTCCGGTTGATAAGAAAAGTGGAGAGGAAAAACTCCCCGTTCTTCGAGTGGTGGAGCGTTCTTCGCGGAGAAGAACACTTCTCTCGAATCCTCCAGAGATTCCACCCCAAAATATTTGTCAAGAAAATATTATGTTAAGGAATCCTCTATTTTAATAAACTTTCCATGCATTTTCAAAATGATTCAAATCCACCCAAAGTAATTAATTAATTTTTGGAGTTCAAAATATTTAATTCAAGGTGTTATCATATTAATGACCAAGTGGAAGGTGGAGAGTTTAACAATTAAAGAGGGGAGTTGACAAGAATTAAAATAGGGGGTTTAATGGAGTTTAGGGGGAGTTATGGGGAGATGAAAAGGTTAGGCTCGTGTGGGCCCCACCTCAAAAATATCCTCTCGTGGGAGGTTATGTGGGTGTGGGCCCCTCCTCTAACTCCCCTTGAGAGGAATTAACCAACTTCCATAAATAAAATTGTGTTCCACAAATTTTATTTATTTTATTCTAAATTACCAAATATTAACTCTCAATCCACATAAAATGCATCTACGGTAATGGTCCCCTTAAGCGAATACCGGCGCTGCGAGTTCATCGGTGTCCTCATATTTCAATTCTGAGCACCGGTTCAAAAGATAGAAAAACCTGCATGTACGTTTACTAAACGTACCTGAAAAAAACTTCTGAAATTGATTCCGAGCATACCAGGCCTCAGATTTACGTGCCATCAGAAAGCACAGACTCGTATAAATAAAAAGTATTTAAGAAAAAAATATTCCTTGAAATTTCTGAGTCTTTACATTACTCGCACCTCCAGGATTTACATCCCTGAAAAGCTACAACACACACTAGGGAAACAAATGGGGGGTACTGAGCTCGCATCTGAGCCTCCCGCTCCCAAGTGCTCTCCTAGAGGTTCCTGTGCTGCCAGCGAATGCGCACTAGAGGAATCAACCATCCACGTAGGACCCGCTCCTGTAGATCTTCGATCTCCACCGAGATCTCCACAAACATCGCCCTTTCATCTATTTCCAGCTACCCGTGATTGATGATGTGGGTTGGGTTGTGCACGTATCCCCTCAGCTGAGATACATGTAAGACGTCATAAACCCGATGCAACTGAGGTGGAAGGGCCAGAAGTTAATCCACATCTCCTACTCTACCGAGGACCTGAAATGGTCTGATGAAACATGGATATTACTTGCCGCCTCAGCCAAATCTCCATAGACCTTGTCGAGGTGAGACCCATAGGAAGACATGGTCGCCATCCTCGAACTCCAATGGCCTCCATCTCCTATTAGCATAAGACTTTTGTTGTCTCTGTGCAGTCTTCATCCGCTCCTGGATGATCTAAACCATCTCTGTCGTAACCTAAACCATCTATGGTCCTACAATTACTGACTCCCCAGGGTTAGTCCAGCACATAGGTGATCTTCAAGGTCGGTCGTACAATGCCTCATAAGGGGCCATCCCGATGGTGGAGTGGTAATTGTTTTTGTATGCAAACTCCACCAAGGGTAAGTGATCCTCCCAGCTACGACCAAAGTCAAGGACACATGCACAGAGCATGTCCTTGAGTGTCTGAATGGTCATATTAGTCTGACCGTCCTTCTGAGGATGGAAGGTAGTGCTCAGACGTAACTACATCCCAAAAGCCTCCTGTAACCCCTTCCAAAGCCGGGAAGTGAATCGAGCATCACGATCAGAAATGATAGTCGATGACACACCGTGAAGCCGTACGATATCCTGAATGTAGAGGCGTCCCAATCTCTCTACTGAGCCCTTCCCTCTGATCGGAAGGAAGTGGGAATACTTGGTGAGTTGGTCAATGATCACCCAGATAGAGTCCTGCCCTCTGGATGTACATGGAAGCCCCATCACGAAATCCATGGATATCCCGTCCAACTTCCACTCTGGAAGATCTAAGGGCTATACCAATCCTGCTGGTACCTGGTGCTCTGCCTTCACATGCTGACAATTGGGGCATCGTGAAACAGACTCTGTTACATCCTTCTTCATACCCGACCACCAGTGCAGTCGTCTGAGGTCCTGATACATCTTCGCTACTCCTAGATGTACTAATATAGGGGAAGTATGGAACTCCCTCAATACCTCCTCCTGTAATGCGACTGGTACCATGGTACATCCCCTGAAGAGGATGACGTGCTCTTATCCTTCATAAAATCCATCAGGTGCTAGCCCTGAGGATATATGAGCATGTCGTGTCTCCCAGTCAGCGTCCCAACGTTGTGCCTCCCTGACTCGCTGAAGGAGTGGAGGAGTGACCATCAGTGACTGAAGAAAGGCTTCTCCATCTTTATCCACAAAAGATATCTGCAACACAACTAGTTGCTCTGTCGCCCCTCTTAGTAGCTAAATGCCCTATCTCCTGCTGAGAGAATCACCTACAACGTTCCCCTTCCCAGGAGTATAAAATATCTCAAATTCATAGTCCTGGAGGAATTCGAGCCATCGCTGCTGTCTCAGGTTCAGGTCCTTCTGTGAAAAGATTTTCATAAGGCTCTGGTGGTCACAATAGACTTTAAAGCGCCCACCCATCAGATAGTTTCACCACAACTTTAAGGCAAAGACCACTGCTTCTAAATCCAGTTCATGGGTAGCGTAGTTCTACTCATGCTGTCTCAAGTGCCGTGAACCATACGTTATCACTGCTCGCTCCTGCATCAGAACACACCTGAGTCCGGTCCCTGATGCGTCATAATAAACTACATACCCAACGTCCTCCTCCGATAACCTCAAGATGGGCGCACTATTCAACCTCTACCTCATCTCTTGAAAGCTCACTGAAAGCATTGCTGCAACTCTAGAGAAGTCTGGCACAAATCTCCGATAATACCCAGCCAGACCAAGGAAACTCCGCACCTCCATCATGCTCCTGGGTGCCTCCCAAAAAAGTACTTCCTCGATCTTGGCTGGATCCACTGCTACTCCCACCTCTGAGATGACGTTTCCCAAGAAGTGTACCTCTCTTATCCAGAACTAACACTTCTAGAGCTTACCATAAAGCTGGTGCTCTTAGAGTGTGTCCAGTACAACACGTAAGTGGTAGGCGTGCTCCTCCTCAATAGTTGAGTAAATCAGTATGACATCGATGAATACTATGACAAAATGATCGAGGTAAGTCTATAAGATCATGTTAATGAGACTCATGAACACTGCTAGTGTGTTGGTTACGCTGAAGGGCATAACCAAGAGCTCGTAGTGGCCATACTGACACCTGAAGGCCATCTTCTGCACATCCTCATCTCGAACTCTGAGATGGTGAAAGCCTGACCTGAGGTCTATCTTCAAGAACCATTGCGCTCCCTTGAGCTGATCAAAGAGGTAATCAATCCTCAGAAGTGTGTACTTGTTCTTTACGGTCACCTGATTTAGGCGACGGTAGTAGAAACACAGTTGCAAGCTCCCATATACCTTCTTGGAGAACAAAATCAGGGAAGACCAGGGTTAAACACTGGGTCGATTGAATGCTTTCCCATGAAAGTCCTCCAGCTATACCTGTAGCTCACGAAGCTTGGCGGGAGCCATCTGATATGCTAGATTAGATATCGGTGTTGTCTCAGGGAACAGGTCAATGTAGAACCCTACCTCTCTAGGAAGAGGTAGTCCTAGAACGTCATCAGGAAAAATGCCCACATACAGATTCACCACAACAGGAAAACTCAGACTCCACACATCAACTGCTCCTAAGATGAGACTAGCCAACTGATGTGTGATCGGATGCCCTCTCCTCTGCGTAAGTCCATCCTACGCTGCTAATGCTCCCTTCTCACTGGTGAAGGTGAACTTACTCCCATATGTGCGGATACACCACACTTTGTGCCTAATGTAGTCGATCTAAGCATGGACTGTAGACAACCAGTCCATACCTAAGATGACGTCGTAAGGCCTCGACTATGCTATAAGAAGATCCCGACCGAATCTCTCACCTCCTAGAGTAAGCTCACACTGCCGGCATCAGTGCGTAATCGTCGAGTCTACTTCCGTAGGAGTCTCTAACCATAAGGATCGATCCAAAGGCTCTATCGGAATCTCCGAGCTCTGAACAAGGGTAGCTATAATAAAAGAATGACTCTCACTTGTGTCTATAAGTACTTCAGAAAGGGTACAATAGACACAGACAGTACCTCGAATCATCTCAGGTCCGCCGTGGTAATAAGCCTCCACTACCTGAAGCTGAGCCTGCCTCTATCCACCAGCTCCCTGTGGTCGGGGTGGACCTCCTAGTGGTGGTGGTGGTGGTAGAGCCTCAAAATGTCGTCCACCACCAGCTTCTCGCACAGCTCCGCTACCTCATCCGCTTGCTCCCTGTGTACCGCCACGGTCGAACCTCTACTTCTTTTTGAGAGTCCCCTTTACTATCTGCTACTCATTTTCATGGCGGGTCGGGCAGTCTTGAGTCATGTGACCCTGCCCACCGCATGCATAGCACTGCCTTCTCCTCGTATAGCTGGCTCTGTTTCGGGTGCCCCGCACAACCGAACCTATATCCTAAGGTCTCTCTCCTGATAGCCTAGTCTTCTTGAAACTCTGTGACATCTGTCTACTACCTGCTACAGAAGACTCTGCTATGTGTCGCCCTACGGTGGGTATCACTGCTGGTGTCAGCTAAGCGAGAAAGTTCTCTGCAAGAAGGGCTCTCTTCCGAACTCCCGCATGCGTCGGAATGCTGAGGGAGATCATCGAAGCCCTGATCTCGTGCCTCAGTCCCTGCTCAAAGGTCTGGCCCCTGAAGAATGGGTCTCATACCATGTTCGTTGAGTAGTGTGAGAGGTCATTAATCCTCACTGAGTACTGATCTACTATCATGCTGCCCTGCCACAGGTGAAGTAACTCATGAATCTTCACCACACGAAGGGTGGCTAGAACGAACTCTGAGTGGAAGAGACTCTCGAAGTCTGCCCAAAGTAGAGATGCCTCTTCGTGCAACTGGAGCATCAAGATCCACCATCTACCTGCTGATGTGTGTAGAAGACTCAAGGAAATGATCACCATATGGTCGGTTAGTGTCCCTACCAATCTAAAGACTCCGACAATAGCCTCCAGCCAATCCTCGGCTGTAGGAGGGTCCATCTCTCCACGCAACCTAGGCATCCTCTGTCGCTAAAACTCGTGCAACACACTCAAGCGGCGTGCACTCTCTGCTGCTGGGGCTGGTAGTGTCAGTGGCTCAGCGGTTAGTGGTACCGCTGGTGCCTCCACTGTGATGGGGCCCTACAACAAGACCTCATTGCTCGGTGGGATGCCATCTCGCACGTAACTGGGAACCCTAGCTGGCTACCTTTGTGGGGCCATCTGGAAAAGAAATAGGTGTTCCACAGTCAAACAGTATAACTGGTGAGCTGATACAAAGTAATCACAAAGAAAACTTTTTGAAACACACATGCAATCAGTTTTTTCGTGCACCGAGTCAGAAATCAGGGTTCAGGGTCCTGGTGTATGGATACATTGGCCGCCGTACCAAGACTGGACTCCCTGGAATGAAAACCACACTCAATAATCTTAACTCTATTTCTTTAGAGAAAGGAATGATCAGAGTCCTCAGTTATGAGGTATAACTAACTCATCTGATACCAATTTTTCACAACCCGTACTCGGGGCCCATGCCGTGACTACCGCAAGCCTGCCTTCCATAGGCCAGGTGCTGGAAACTAGCACTAAAGGCGTAAATCTCAATAAAAGGGAAGGCATTGCTTTGATAATAGTAAACAACACAACAGAGTATGAAACAAATGTAAGTAGAAAGTGATACTGAATACAAAAGCAATTGTTGAAAGGTAAATGGTCTAGAATACAAACCCAACTTAAAGTACAGTACAACTGAAAAACTAGTACAACTGCAGTAAATTAATAAAGAAACCACCGAGTCATCCTCCGGGAATCCCACCATAAGGGTGGGTACAAAAAGTCTCCCTAGCACCATAGGTCCGTCTGTCTGCTATGTGCACGTCTTAGGAAGTGGTCCACCTCTGGGTACCATCTAGCTCTACAAGCCTCTACGACGATCAGCACTATCCATCATCTCCAACCAACACAACGTAGTTCCGGCATTGCCCGTGCAGGGGTGAGTATAACGATACTCAGTAGGGACCCCGAGACCCCCGAAGGTCTCCCAGACTCCACAAATGATAAACAACAAAGAAATTATACAATCACGAAGTATCAACCATCTCTACTTAGGTATATTCCCATACATATACCTACGTCATCAATCCCAGTTCGGCTCCAACTCTCGATCCCATGTACAACACAGTCCACTCATGAAAGATGTCAATCACACTGATGGTAATGATTGAAAGTCAAGACTCAGCTCACCGAGGTAAACATATTTCTTAAAGTGATAAAGATTCTCAGATGTTGTCACTAATTCATCTAGATGTCGGACCCATGTAGGATACTTGTCCATCTAAGCTGTTGGACACACGTATGATACTAGACCAGCTACTCTGTCGGACCCATGTAGGATACTAGTACCGAAGTCAAACTGTCGGACCCACATAGGATAAAAGAACTGTAGTCATCGCTGTCGAACCCACAAAGGATTCTAGTATGGTAGTCATCGTCTCCGAACCCATGAAGGATTCTAGTACGGTAGTCTTCGTCGCTGAACCCACGGAGGATTCCAGTACGATAGTTGTTGTAGTTGCAGCCAGCTCTAGGTTTTCCACACACAATACACTCGATTCCGAGAGGGTCCGCTACTCGAGAAAAGGGGGAGATACATCCACTATCATGAAGTATAGAGCTGATGTATCTCAAAGTTCTGTCTCTTCAAAAGGAACCCAACACGACAGACGATGTGTCAATCAAATGACCGGTCTGAGAGTTATTAGCATTCTTGCTCTGAGGGTCAGGTTGGAAATACACTCGTTCAAAACCCATCCATTTCCAATGTTTTAAAAAACTCACTTAGAGTATCGCAAATGGACCTCTTCATTTTGAGGGTCCCAGTGCCGAAGACGGTGCATCGATCGGATGCGCGGTCTTATAGTTATTCATGTTTAAGTGAAAACAGGCCCGACCCGTTAAGCTCGGTGGGCTGGTGGGTCGGGTCAACCCGATTTGCACGGGTCTGACCTGGAAGAGGGTTAGACCGGCCTGATGAATCCTGCGGCCCGCCCTAGCCCAGCAGGGCACCGCCGGCTCGGCCCGGCTTGGCGCGGTCTGGCTAGATGCGGCATGGCCCGAAGGGGCCGAGCGGTCCAAGGGGGGGCTGCTTTCCCAAACCGGTGGCGCCAAGCGGCGCCACCCTCCCAACTGGCCGGACAAAGCCAACCGGAATTCCTGGCGCAAGTGGCCCGCTCAGGTGGACTGCAGTCCTCGTGCGCGGCACCTTCAAGTGCCGCGATTCCTTCACCCGGCCGGCCGACGAGCCGGCCGGTTCGCCGCCAATGCGGCCTGTGGTATACAGGCCGCGGTCCTCCGTAGCGCGACGACCTCGTTGCGCTGCGGTTTCTTTGGTCCGGCCGGCTTATACAGCCGGTTCTTCGTCGGCCGAGCGGCCTATGGTTGTAGGCCGTGGTTCTTCAGCACGCGGCCGGTGCGCGACTACCACCTTCGCTTTCCACCACCTCCATTCGCCACCGCCTCCCTTTGAAAATTAAATAAACAAGAAACGACGAAGGGACGTCGGGCCGTGTTTTTTTGGCCCGCGCCCTCCGCATTAGGCGGTAAGAGTCATCCAAAAACAAACTATGATTCTAAATGAATAATGGGGTACAAAATATTCAATTAAAATTGTACAAACCCCTAGCTCGTCAATTGACATCGCACGTCATTGAGCCGCGGAAGACGAGCATCACAATAGAGGGCATAGCGGTGAACGGTGTCATCCCATCAACGTTGGAAGAGGAGCCATTATCGTAGATGAAGCTCCTTGCTAGCGGTGTCTTCTCCCTTGACGCAGAGGAATAAGATGAGGTGAAGGCATCCCTCACTAACTTGTTCCATTTGAAAAGAAAAGTGGAGAGGAAAAACTCCCCGTTCTTCGAGTTTTGGAGCATTCTTCGCTGAGAGGAACACTTCTCTCTAATATTCCAGAGATTCCGCCCCAAAATATTTTTCAAGAAAATATTATGTTAAGGCTTCCCTTTTTTTTAATAAACTTTCATTGCAATTTCAAAATGATTCAAATCCACCCAAAGTAATTAATTAATTTGTGGAGTTCAAAATAATTAATTCATGGTGTTGTTATTTTAATGACCAAGTAGAAGGTGGAGAGTTTAACAATTAAATAGGAAAGATGTCAAGAATTAAACAAGGGGGTTTAAGGGAGTTTAGGGGGAGTTATGGAGAGTTGAAAAGGTTAGGCTCGTGTGGGCCCCACCTCTAACTCCCCTTGAAAGGAATTAACCAACATCCATAAATAAAATTGTGTTCCAAAATTTTTATTTATTTTATTCTAAATTCCCAAATATTAACTCTCAATCCACATAAAATGCAACTGCAGTAAAGGTCCCCTTAAGCGAATACCAGCGCTGTGAGTTCATCAGTGTCCTTGGCTTTCAATTTCGAGCACTGGTTCAAAAGATAGAAAAACTCTCATGTTCGTTTACTGAACGTACCTGAAGAAAACTTTAGAAATTGATTCCAGGAAGACTGGGCCTTGGAATAAGGTGCCGTTAGAAACCACAGACTCGTAAAATTCCAAAGTATTTAAGAAAAATTTTTCCTTGAAATTTCCAGGTCTTTACACCAAACCTCAAATATGATAAGCCAAAAGAATTGTCTCGTTCCATAAATTCCATCGCTGCAGACGGTTCGTCGATCAAACACTCGTAGCCCAAGATGCGGGCTAAAAGGTGTAAACTGGCCAAACGGGTCCGAGTCTGGTCCCACCCAGTCGGACCGACCCGGCCCGACCCGGTCCGTACTGGGGTCGGACCCGTTCCGCGGTTCCAACCCGATCTGAAGAAGAGACTTGAACCGAGGGGAGGACCCGACCCAAAAAGGCGGCCCGACTGAGGGGCAACCCGACAGAGGGCATCCCAGTCCGGCTGGCCGGCCCACGACCTGCGTAGTGGTGGGCTGGCCCATGTGGCAAGGCTTTCCATGCCGCGGGGGGGGGGGGGGGGGGTGCCACGGGACCCGAAGGGTCCTGCCTTGTGGAGCAACACTAGTGGGCAGTTCAACCGGCCTCCATCCTTCGACCGTCGTGGCCTTTGGCTGCAGTCCCTCTACGGTGAGGTGCGACGGTGCCACGACCATTCGCCGTGGCCCGCCATCGCCGTGGTTCCACACCTCCAGTGCCATGTGGCTCGACGGTGCCGTGCCTCTTCCGTACACCATGACCCTCCTGGCCGTGGTTCTTCATCGGCGGAGTGCGACGGCACCGCACCCATCTGGCTCCAGCGTGGCCCGCCTGGCCACTGCTTTTCATTGCATGGGGCGAGGTGTCATGCCCTTCCGACAGTCCACCTCCGTTGTCAATAAAACAAGAACCAACAGATGGACATCCGACCATGTTTTTTTTGTCCCGCGCCCTCCGCATTAAGTGATAACAGATGGTCAACAGAAAACCATAATAAACGACGGGGAATGAGGAATTAATTTAATCACAACAAACCCCTACCTTTCTTGTTGATCATTGACGGTGGAAGGAGAGGTATGGAGGACGTTGATTCGTTGCTGTCGGGAAGCTTCTGGGGTAGGATACCAAAGAAGAATCATCACAGTATTTTTTTCATTCTTTATTGGGGGAAAAGGCGTTCTTCGTGGAGAGATGTATTTATCCAAGGACTCCCCCTCCAATCCTCCTATCCACTTCCCACCAGAGGTGTGGTGCCAAAATTATAAACTAAGTTTTAAGGCTGGAAAATTTAAGGGGAAAACCAAGAGTTTAACTAGTTAATTAATTATGTTGTGTTGGCTTAATTAATTAGGGTGAAGTCCAAGGGTCGGGTGGTTATATAATTGTGTAACCTAATATTTAATTCTTATCCATAAATGCCCGACCCTCCTCATATTGTTCCCACCTCTGAAATTCGAAATGGAAGGATAAAAATAAATAAGTTATGAAATATTTTATTTTTATTCTTCCAAGAAAAAAAAGAGAAAATAACTTCCATTCTCGTTAGAACGCAACTCTGGTGAAGGTCTCACTAAGAAATCACTGATGCTGTGAGTTAAACGGTGCCCTAAAATTTCAATTCCGAGCGCCGATTTAAATGTTATAAAATTTCACTTGCATGTTTACTGAACGTACTCAAATTTTTTTGGAAAATTATTATCAGCCGCCCTTGTCCCACGCTGGTTGAGGTTAGGCTCTGCCTTGGTGAAATACGCCCCAAAAAACCCAACGGTACCCTCGGATTTCCAATCCGAGTTACCGTTTAAAATTTATGAATTTTATTATAAAATAATTATCACTTAATTATTTTATTTGCGGCCAAAAAATAACTTTATCTGTTGGACCTCTCCGACCCAAGTTAGTATCTTCTTAAAGAAATCCTACCCTCACAAGTTTAGCAGTGGTCTCAGATTTTTAATCTGGGTTACAGTTTTTGAGTTATAAGCATTTGAAAAATAAAATATCTTTATTTAAATATTTTATTTATAGTTATTCCTTTTTCAGGATTTCTCACAGGGGACTCGCGGCGACTAAACATAAGTCACACCTAGAGTAAAACGGCATCCTGAGTGTAACGGTGGACTCAGATTTCTGATCTGTGTAACCGTTTAAGAGTTATTCCAATTTTTTAGGAAAATTTCATACGCTCATTAGTTTAAGCTTAACAAAACATTGACGGATCATTCTGGGCACTCCGGACCTTGGAATCGCATGCCGTTAGAAACTGTGGACTCATAAAATTCCCATGTATTTAAGAAAAAAACTTCAATGAATTTCTAGGTCCTTACATTCTCCCCACAACAGGGCTTTACGTCCCCGTAAGCTACAACTCGAACTAAAATAACAAAAGAGGGTACTGAACATGCATCTGAGCCTCCCACTCCCATGTGCTCTCTTAGAGGTTTCTGTGATACCAATGAATGTACACCAGAGGTATCAACCGTCCATATAGGACACACTCCTGTAGTTCCTAAATCTCCTCTGGAACCTCCATGAAAGTCTCCCCTTCATCGATTTCTAGCTCCCCATGGTCGATGATGTGGGACGGGTCATGCACATATCTCCTCAGCTGAGACATGTGAAAGACGTTGTGCACCCGGTGCAACTGAGGTGGATGAACCAGGCGGTAACCCAGCTTTCCAACTCTGCTAAGGACCTGGAACAGTACGATGAATCACATAGATAACTTTTCACCTCAGCCAAATCTCCATAGACCTCATCGAGATGAGACCTATAAAAAGACGTGGTCTCCATCCTCAAACTCCAGTGGTCTACGTCTCCTATCAGCACAGGACTTTTGCCTGCTCTATGTAGTCTTCATCCGCTTCTGGATGATCTGAACCTTCTCCATCGAAGCCTCCACCATCTTCAGTCCCATAAGTGCTGACTCCCCAAGGTCAGTCCAGCATAGAGGCAATATGCAAGTTCGGCTGTAAAGTTCCTTGGAAGGTGTCGTACCAATGGTGGAGTGATAGTTGTTGTTGAAGGAAAACTCCACCAATGGTAATTAGTCCTCCCATCTGCGTCCGAAGTCAAGGACACATGCGAAAAGTATGTCCTCGAGATTCTAAATGGTCCTCTCGGTCTAACCATATTTTTGAGGATGGAAGGTGGTTCTCAAGAGAAGCTACATCCCGAAAACCTCCTACAACCTCTTCCATTGCCAAGAAGTAAACTGTGAATCAGATTCGGAGACAATAAAAGAAGGTAATCCATGTGAATGCAAAATCTCCTACACATAGAGGCACCCCAAGATCTCTATTGAGCCCTATTCTCTAATCAGTAGGAAGTGGGCCGACATTGTGAGTCAGTCTACAATCACCCATATCGAATCGTGACTCTTGGATGTACCGATGGAGGAGATTTGTGGAACTCCCTCAATACTTCCTCCTGAAGTGCAACTTGAACCATGGTACGTCCTCTGAAAAGAATGACATGCTACCCACCTTCATAAAATCCATCAGGTACCTGCCCTGTGGATATCTGAGCACATCGCATCTCACAATCAATGTCCCCTTGATGTGCCTCTATGACTCACTGAAGAAGTGGAGGAGTGACTGTGAGAGACTATAGAAAGGCTGCTCCATCCCGATCCACAAAAGATATATTCAACACGGCCAGCTGCTCTGTCTCTTATCCAAGCAGTTGAATGCCTGATCTTCTATAGAGAGCATATACTACTACGTTTCCCCTTCCCAGAAGTATAGACTATCTCTAAGTCATAGTCTCGGAAGAACTCAAGCCAACACCATTGTCTCAGGTTCATATCATTCTCTAAGAATATGTACCTATGACTTTGGTTGTCAGAGTAGACTCTAAAGTGTTCTCCCATAAGATAGTGCCGCCATATCTTCAAGGTGAAGACCACTGCTGCTAACTCTAGGTCATGGTTAGCGTAGTTCTGCTCGTGCTGTCTCAACTATTGAGAACCCTACTTGATCACTACTCACTCCTACATCAGGACACACCTGAGTCTGGTCCCTGATGCGTCGCAGTAAACTACGTACCCAACACCCTCCTCTAGTAGCCTCAAGATGGATGCACTATTCAACCTCTGTCTCAGCTCCTGAAATCACTACTGGCATCTCTCCAACCACAGGAAGGGTTTCCCCTTCTCTGTCAAGGCTGATAGTGGTGCTGTAAATAAGGAGAAGTCTGGAATGAACTTCTGGTGGTTTCCCGCCAAAGCAGACATCCCTCCCCCCTTGGGGGGTGGGGGGTAATCCTAGAAACATCTTTTGAAAAGATGTCCCCATGTATTGTCACTCCTATTTGGAACGGAAAACTCCGAGTTCATGCTACCACGAGGGTAAGGCAGGACGATTCGAGAGTGATCAGCTGAACCCTCCTATTCATGTGTTTAACATGTGCTACCTGGGTTTCCTTTTTCACCTTCTAAGGAAAATCTCATCTCAACGTTGTAGATAATCCACAACCTTTTTGCCTAATACATTCAATCAGTGTATAATCTGTGGTTGCCGAGTCCATACCCAAACTAACATCGTAAGGCCTCAATGATGCCACCAAGAGTTTCCAACTAATACTATCGGCTCAAGGGTTCGATCACTCCGTCGATGTATGTGTGATTATCGAGTATCCCCCCAAAGGTATCTCCAAACGTGAGGGTCAAGTAAATGGTTTAACCAGAAACTCTAGGTCTGGGACCAGATTCATGGAAGGAAGGAATGATTGGTACCTATGTATATTGATATGGCAGTTAGTGGTAGACACAGACCATACCTCAAATCATTCTTAGAGCCCTTGGGTCACACTCCTTGACCGCATGCAACTACCCTATTCCCCTTCCCTCCAGCTCTCTGAGCCTAGAGGGGACTACCAAGGCTGGTTGTTATAACATGTCGAAATGTTAACCACCTCATATTGCTCTCCTAGATCTGCTTCCACGCCTACTGCCCTAAAGATTCATCTGTCTTTAACACTTCCTCTTCTCGAAACATTTTACTCGCTCAAGCCTCTATGACTGGTGCCAGTTTCATGATTTCCAACTGCTAACATTCACTGGCTGTATCCGCTCAGCAAATGAACATTCAACCAAAAATGTTCTCTCTAGTACCCTAACATAAGTAAGAATGCATAGGGGAAAAAGTGATGTCTTGAATATCCTTAAACAAACTGCACTCAGAGGTCCGATCCCTGAAGCACTGATTGTATCGTATTCATTGAGTTCCAGGAACGATTGGTACACCTCGATGAATACTCAGCTACTGACATCTCTTCCTGTCGAAGCTGTATAAGTTGTAGGGAACTCTCAGCCACCTCCTCAAGCCAGTCCTCAACCCCCTATGAGTCAGGCTCACCTCAGAACCTGAGGGGTATCTGATGCTGAAAAACGTGTAAGGTACTAAGTCTGCAATTGTCCTCTACTGGTATTGTCGATCATAACTATTGACAAACGGGTAGTTATATTGCTAGAACACTTCCCGAAGGTACTATCTCGGGAAACAGTCCATGTACTGAAGCCTTATCACTATGTAGACCATCCGCATGGTCACTTATTAAAAAGACTAGTAGCTAAGATCACCAAATACTAGTGTCTCAAATAGGCGGAAAACTCTAGTAATCACCTTCGGCTAGTCCTCCACTTCCTGGAAATCTATCTCACCTCGTAACCTTGGAGACCTCTATTGCTAGAGCTTGTTCAACACGCTCTGTTTGCGTGCACCGTCTGCTAGTGCATGTGGTGGAATCTAGTGCCCAACGAGTGGTGGTGCTGCTGGTACACCAGCCGAAGGAGCCAACATAGTAAGAGGGCCCTGCACCAGAGCCTCGTTTCTCGGTGGGCCATCATCATGAACTCTCTCAGGAACCCAAGATGGCTATCTTCGCAGTGGAATCCTATTAAGGAATAGGTGTGCCACTTTCAAAAAAATATACTTGGTGAGCTGACACAATGTAATCATGAAGAAAAAATTTTGAAGGAAACACACACACAATTAGTGTTTTCGTGCACTGAATTGGAAATCATAAGTAAGAGTCCTAGTGTATGGATAAGTCAGATGCCACACCAAAAATAGTTTCTATAAACTGATAACCACACTCAAAAACACTTAACACTATTTCCATTAAAAGAATTAGAGTCCAAGTTCTATGGTAGAACCTACTGCTTTGATACCAAATTGTCACGACCCGTCCTCCGAGCCCATGCTGTGACTACCCCAAGCCCGCCTTCCATAGGCCAGGGGCTGGCGACTAGAACTAAAGGCAAATCCCCAATAAAAGGGAAGAAATTTCCTTTAAACCTGTAACACTTATAGTCTGAACACATGCAGAAGAAGAAACAAGTACTAAAATAGAAAATAAAGGTGTGCTGAAAGTAAGTGGGCTAGTATACAAGCCCAACTAAACAATATGTACAAGTACACGTAAAAAGAGAAAACATCTCCTGGATCGTCCACCGGGGAATCCTACATGAAGGGTAGGTATAGATCTCGAACAACTCATCCCTGAGTTACATCCCATCTAGTTCAGCTCTGAGCATCATCCCTTCTGTCACCCTCATCCTTGATCACTATTGTCCATCGTCTACACAGAACACAACAAGGTGCGGGCGAAGCCCATGCAGGGGGTGAGTATAACAATACTCATTAGAGGACCCCGAGACCCCTGAAGGTCTTCCATAATCCACTTAGGATAAACCATAGTACTATGATACAATCACAAAGTATCAACCAACTTTAGGAATATGCCCATACATGTACCTAAGTTACCAAACACAGACCAACTCCAACTCTCGAGCCCAAGCACAACCCAGTCCACAAAGGAAGTAAAGTCAATCACCTTGATGATAATGATTGAAAGTAAAGAACTAGCTCACACAGGTATACAAAACATAAAGAGGGATAGAGATGATTTGATGTTGTCTCTGAATCATCTCCTCTGTCGAACCCACATAGTATCCTGGAATAATATTAGTGCTGTCGAACCCACGTAGGATCCTGGTAAAGAAGTCACCAATGTCAAACCCACGAAGGATCCTGGTACAGTAGTCAACACTATCGAACCCACGGAGGATCCTGGTACAATATCGTCACTGTCGAACCCACGGAGGATCCTGTCATCTTAGTCGCAACCAGCCCTAGGGTTTCCACACACAACACATTTGATTCCAGGAGGGTCCGCTCCTCGAGCCAAGTTTCAGTCAATAAACTATCATGAAGTATTGAGTTTATGTATCCCACAGTTCCATCTCATGATAAGGAACCAAACGTGATAGACTGTGTGTCAATCAGATGCTCGGTCTATGAGTTATTGGCATTTTTGTTATAGGGGCCCAGTTGGTTTTTAGTTTCAAACCAACTCAACCATATCCCAACTGTGTCCAAACCTCAAATAGGATAATCCAAAATAAGCGTCTCACTCCAAGAATTCCATCACTGCAGATGGTTCGTCGATCAGACACCCATAACCTAAGATGCGGGCTAAAAGGTGTAAACTGGCCAAACGGGTCCGGGTCCGGTCTGAACCGGCCCGACCGGGTTTGTACTGGGGTCCAACCCGGTTCGAAGAAGCGGCGTAAGCTGAGGGGATGACCCGACCTGAAGAGGCGGCCCGGTCTGACGGGCGGCCTGGCCCGAAGGCGGCCCGGCCTGAGGCGGCCCGACTGAGGGGCGGCCCGGCTGAGGGGTGGCCCGGTCGAGGGCAGTCTAGGCTGGCTGGCAGGCCCATGTGGTGGCTGGCTGGCAGGCCCGCGTGGTGGCTGGCAGGCCCGCGTGGCAGCTGGCAGGCCTGTGTGGCAGCTGGCTGGCCTGCGTAGTGGCTGGCTGGCCCGCGTGGCCGCTGGCGAACCCACATGGCGGCTGGCTAGCCAGCGTGGTGGCTGGCTGGCCCGCGTGGTTAGGTGGGCCATACCGTGGGGGGGTGGGGGGGGGGGGGGTGGGGGTACCGCACTCTCCGACTTTTGAGGGAACCGGCACTAAGCACCGGTTCGACTGCCCTTGTCCGTCTCCGATGTGGCGCGACAGTGCCGCACCCCTTCACCGAGACCCGCCCTGGCCGCTGTTCCGCACCTCCGACGTGGGGCGGCGCGACGGCGCCGCGCCTCTTCCGTCCACTGTGGCCCTCATGGCCGCGGTTCTTCACCGGCGCGGTGTGACGGCAGAACACCCTTCCGGCGATCCGCCTCCGTCGTCAATAAAATAAGAACCAATTGAGGGACGTCGGGCCGTGTTTGTTCGGCCCACACCCTCCACATTAGGTGATAACAAATGGCCAACATCAAACCATAATAAACTATAAGGAACGATGATTTAATTTAATCACAACAAAACCCTACCTCGCTTGTCGATTGTTGATGGTGGAAGGAGAGGTATGGCAGATGTCGATTCGTTGGCGTCGGGAAGCGTCCGGGGTAGGAGATCGAGGAAGAAGTGTCATGATGTTCTTTGCGTTCTTCTTTGGGAGGAAAATAAGTTCTTCATGGAGAGATTTATTTCTCCAAAGGCTCCCCCTCCAATCCACTTCCCATGAGAGGTGTGGTGCCAAAATTATAAACTATGTTTTAAGGCTGGCACATTAAAGGGAAAAACCAAGAGTTTAACTAGTTAATTAATTAAGTTGTGTTGGATTAATTAATTAGGGTGAAGTCCAAGGGTCGGGTGGTTATATAATTGGGTAAATGGGCATTTAATGCTTATCCATAAATACCCAACCCTCTTTATATGGTTCCCACCTCTGAAATTTGAAAGAGAAGTATAAAAATAAATAAGTGATGATATATTTTATTTTTATTCATCCACGAAAAAAAAGAAAAACTAACTTCCATTCACGTTATAACACAACTTCGGTGAAGGTCTCACTATGCAATCACTGACGCTGTGAGTTCAACGGTGACCTCAGATTTCAATTTCGTGCACTATTTCAAAAGTTATAAAATGCCGCTCGCACGTTTTCTGAACGTAACTGAAAAAAATCGGAAAATTATTATTAGCCACCCTTGACCCGCGCTGGTCGAGGTTAAGCTCTTCCTAGGTGAAATACACTCCAACGAACCCAACAGTACCCTCATATTTCCAATCCGAGTTACCGTTTAAATGTTATGAATTTTATAATAAAATAATTGTCACTTAATTATTTTATTTGCGTCCAAAAACTAACTTTCTCTGGTGGCCCTCCCCGACCCAAGTTAGTATTATTTTAAAGAAATCCTACCCTCATGAGTTCATAGGTGGTCTCAGATTTTTAATCCGAGTTGTCGTTTGTGAGTAATGATCATTTGAAAAATAAAATAACTTTATTTAATTATTTTATTTACGGTTATGCCATTTTCGGGGTTTCTCACAGGAGGCCCGCACCGACTAATCTTAAGTTACGCCTAGGGTAAACCCACCATCTTGATCGCAACGGTGACCTCAGATTTCTGATCCGAGTAACCGTTTAAGAGTTATTCAGCTTTTTCAGGAAAACTGAATAAGCGCTTTAATTTAAGCTTAACAAAACTTCGATCAGGAAAACTGAATAAGCGCGTTAATTTAAGCTTAACAAAACTTTGATGGATCATTCCGGGCATGCCAGGCCTCATAATCACGCGCCGTTAGAAACTGTAGACTCGTAAAATTCCCCTGTATTTATGAATTTTTTTTATGGAATTTCCGGGTCTTTACAAAAATCCATGACAATTCTCCTTGACAAATCAGTTCATTAAGATAACCACATGATTATCCACCATATGGTTCTATAATAAGTCCTAGATCCTTTAACCATGTTCATAGAACACCCAAATGTACACCTTCCTAGAAGGACTATGGAATCATGATTCCTTTACAAAATTGGATATAACTTCTACTGCATTAACCAAATTTCTTGATGTGCCTACTCATGCTTCGTACATAATAGGAACCGACAAACTTGGGAAAACCCCTATCATGGGTATCTATCATATCCAAAATTTTCTGAATCACTAATCATTGAATCATATCTCATGGTCTCTTGGTATTCCCATATAGTCCATAAAGGAATATCTCACTAGGGACATATCCCACTAGAAATATATCAAGTTTCTATATATACTCATGTAACAGCTGTTATGCAAATTACCCTCTCAAGGCTCTCCCAATATAACAACATCATGTTCCATCATAACAGCACACCAAACCACTAATTATCACCAAGAATCCTCTTATGGAACTTCTCCCATGAGAAAAAAAAAACATAGTATGAATCCCCACGACATTGTCCGATGCCACCAGTGTGAATGAATTATAATCATGAGTTACAATTGGAGAGAATTCCATTCAACGATTTTTGATATTTGAATATATAGGTTGTTACTCGAACATTAAATAAAAAATACTATCTCATAAAAACACATCCTTGCACAATAAATAATATTTTACCGATAAAAATCCTTTTTTAACGAACCACTATCACAAAATTTGGCTATGTAGAGTTCCCTTCTTATATGTACGAGAAAACACTATATAGTGTTTTTAAATTCTCTTCCATTATCCAAACCTAAAAAAAAACTATCCCTCAAAAAGTCTTTCTATCAGGTAATAAATTACATTAATAACCCCTCAATGTCTCCACACATCCCCCTCTAAAGGGACTATATCATTTTTTATCACTGTTGATAGTATCAAAATAGAATCAATAAGGCTTCCAAATAGAATAAAACATAAACTTATAATTTGGACTAGCTGGGTAGAATGACACCATGTACTTATACAAAAAACTGGCAACCGATAGGTTGATAAATCTTTAAACAACTATGAATCAATCTTTAGTAATGATGTTCACATTAGTGGTCCTATATCTTATGGATCCTATATGCCATTTATGATTCATGAGAATCTTATTGCCTTTACATTCCAAGAGATAAATCCTTTACTGGATTCTTTCAAAATTTCCAAGAACCTAGATATCCTATAATTCATAAATCATAAATCAAAGATCTCATATATGTCATGATAAGTTAAAATCATATTAATTATAATAGTAAAATCTTAGAGCATCAATACCACACCCACATTAAACTAGAAATTCACTAGGAATGGTGTTCATATTGCACTAATCCAGGTTCCATAAAAATCCCTGAAATATTCCTACATCTCGTATCTACCATACCACAAAATAGTAAGGAAAAATTAAAACAGAATAAGATACCACTTTTTAAAGATGAAACCTAGATCACTATTATCTTTATCCATAACTTATAGAAATGTGACCTCTAATGCTCCTCCACAAATTCTAGAGGTTATTGACTAGCTATGATAGTCAAAGGAGGTATTGTGGTGAGGCTATACACCACATATCATAGTGTACAATAATACATAAATAATCAAATATAATCCACAATAGTAAATAAGAAGAAAATGAAAATGTAATAAAATACAAACATTAATAATATAATGATTTAGAAGTATATATTCATACAAACTCACTAACCACCCATAGACCAACTATAAATAAAAAAGGAAAACAATAATAAAGTAAATGTTCAAGAGGATCCACTACAACTCCAGGGCACAACTCATTCGGATCATTGATATTATAAGAGCTATCCACTTGATGATGCTAATCCTGACCCTAGGCCTCATCCCTACACATGACTACAATAACCACGTGTGGGATAATTGGGAACCCATGTGAAGTGGTGTCCTGAGCATGATGTGCTTACAAAACACTATTGGACATCACCAATTTACTCTCATACATAACAAAAAATGTCATGATACGTGCACATGAAATGATAAAATATTATAGGAATGAATAACTATAGAACAATAAATTAATAAACAACCATAATTACCTACAAAAATCCGATGATGATCTATCTATGATAATGTCACAATGACCATAAAAAACACAATATCACAACCACCTCAATGGCATAATCATATAACCTAGTCAATGCCAAAAAAAAAGTTTTGATCCCTAGGTCCATGACCCGAATCCAACATACCAACTTTGATTAGTGATGAAGAGTCTCTGAGAATGTGAATCATTATAGGGGAATCTTTATCCACTCACTATTGAGTAGTAGATCCTTAGGAATCACCAGGGATCCATCATCCTTAAGCTCTCAGGCTCAAACCCAGGATTGTAGGTGGGTGTTATTAGTATTATACCTATGTCTAATTCCAAGGAAGATAATCCATAATAAATCTTATACATCTTGGAATGAGTGATTCCTACGACACATAATAAATCATAGGGAATACCCTCCCTCAATGAATGTTAAATATCCTGGACATCTAATATCTCTCGAAACCAATGTCGAACCATCTATAGCGTGTCCAACCAATCCTAGGTGGTATCATAGGAATCAAGAAAGGGGAATCAACTGTATCCCTTAGGTTGTAAAAAATCCATGCTCATTAATATACACTCACCCATCACCACCTACCACAATTAAAATCATAAGAATCAAAAGTATAAACCTTGGTTTAGTGGGATCTATATTCAAATCCAAGAACTTGATCATAAAAAATGGTATCACTATATAAAATAAATACTTTCCATACCATGAATTATTGTATGTGAAAAACCACATATCTAGGATGTTTTATACCAGGTACCACCTCATGGAATCCACTACTACATCAACCGTACTTTGATATTTTATCTAGGCTAGGAATCCTCCACATTATGATATGAGAATAGATCCCAAACAAACAAGGCATCCAAGGACCTCCTCCTTCTAATCAAGTTATTCTTGAGCATCATGGAATATAAAATCTGTTCAATGCCAAATAAAAGATTCTTAGATGTCCTAATATATTTTTAGTCATCATTCAAAAACATAATTAAATCAATATAAAACAAAGGCTGAGAAAATTACCACGTACATTGCTATAATAAAATCCCAAAAGGGATTGTATATTGGGTTCGGTTATAGATGACACCCTCTACTATCTCTACCCATATCCATACATACCCACAAATAGACTATAAATAAACAAGGAACCTGATAGGTCCCCATAGGCCACATTACATTATATGAACCCCAACATCAGTTATTGATCTCAATTAAGATCTCAGGTCGATACACAATTCTCTAGGGATGCTCTATCCCATCACATTATCATTAGATGAACACATACTCCAAAACCCCATCAGGGTTTTTACATAATAAATTATCATAAAGATATATCATAACCCAACTATGTTCTCCAGGTCACTCTAGGTTGGTCCACTCACCCAACCCATCATCTGTAGAATATGGTCTATCCATAGAGGAAGAACATGTCCCATGATTCCTCACTCTGCCCACTCAAGCCATCCATCTCATGTTATGAAACACCACTATAGGAAGGTGGCCACCTGCTCCAACCCAATGGCCACTAGGTAATGCTTGGTCAGTTTTATAGGAGGTAACCCCTCATGGGGGTCCAAATGTCCTATATTAACGCCTCAACCATCGATGATCGAGGTGTCAAAAAGGATCCCTAGGACTAATAGGTCCTAGACACATAAACAATTAGTTCTTAAAATTTTATAAATTAATTATTTAAATATAATGTAATACTTAATTTAACTCAAGAAATTCATTTATTTAGAAGTGAATCAATTATAGTTTCACGAATACAACTAACTATCCACATATCAAAATAATAAAGAAAATTGGTCTCATATACAAGACAACCTACCATTTTTGAAGATTTACCATTTATTTTCCAAAGTTTGGAAGCATCTTCGATGTTCCGTCTAAGCCCGTACAACATCATCTATAGTCATCCAAGCTTTTCTTAATGAAAAAACTCCCCAACTAAAGACAAAAATCAATAGTAAATTAAATATAGATTTATAATTAAATAACTAATTCAATATAAACACATCATATTTAGAAAAAAATCACTTGGTTGTAGTTATATATCGAAACACCAAGCCATGTGGTACCATCCATCCCTGACACAACACTATTCCCATGAAAGTCAAAGAGCATTCCCTTGGAACAAAATCCAAAACCAATTGAATTTAAAAGTTGGGAAAAACTTATGAAATACATGAATGATAACATAGCTCAACTAAATTTCTAGTGACTTCATGAGGATATGGTCTTGGGAAATCCTCAACCTAGGATATATGAATATCCATTTCAACATAATTAACTACACTGTGATCTAGTGAATTTAGAAAAAACCCTATTGGGAGGAAACTAAAAAATAGTGGAAATAGAGGAGTAGAAGAAGAACCACTAGGTGGAATGACTGGACTTCAACCACCAGAAAAAGTTCCATATATAGCCTCAAGTCATGGAATTATAAAGAAGGGAGAGGATTAAAGGGAGTTGAAGAACATGCTCGCATGAAATAAAAGAAAAATATGGGGATGATGATTATAGTTGAATAGGTTCAAAAATATAAAAATCCACCTTTAGTGAGCCTCATGGTTTTCTAAATGATGTTCCAATTGTGAAACCTTTATTGTCCAAGGAAACACAGTTCACATAGTTGGTCCATAAGATTTTAAAAATAATGAAATAATTGTGTAAAAAACACTACAATAGTCTACATTTTTTTCTATAGTTTTCCACTAATGACCACATCTAAATGAATATTCATATTTTACATAGATATTTTCATTGTTTTATCTAAACCATGATCTATTTAAAATGATCTACTATCCCCATTGTTCTTAGGGTTCCATATAGTTTCTCTTAAATATTCATACCAAACCATTATCCTAGGGATGATGCCTCTATATCTTATGAAATTAAACATTACACTCTCAAGAATTTCCCAAACACCTGATGTACCACTTAGTCCTCGAACCTTATTAAAAAACATCATCCTGATATTCCATATTTTTATTTATTTAAATCAATGTTCATAAAAAAAATCCAATAAATTGAAAATTTTAAATTCCAACTAAAATTTCAAATCCTTCTTTACAAAAGTGATATTACATATATCATCTATTTCTATACCATTCCACTCATTAAAAATTGAAAATTTATTTCATGCGTTTGTGTGGATTTCCCCCTCCACGAATCTATGAGAATACTTTTTTTACTTACCACCATACATGGATCGTTTTTAAAGTGTATTTAATGTATAAATATAATTATTATATCTTGAATAATATTCTATAGGTGACAGAATAATGATTCTTTATACCTCAATTATCATATAGAAGCAGTTTTGGGATTATGAATCCAATATCCTCAAAACATCCAACATAAAATTAATTAACTAAAACATCTACATAAATTAAATAATAAGGATAAGGATAATGAAATAAATTTTTTTTATTAAAATAGTATTAAATTAGAATAATTTTATTATATATTGAATTAATTTTTTATGATGCTAGATGAGACTTATGGTGAGGGATTTCTTGTCTCGGCTTCCTTGCATCCATAATCATTCCAATTTCACCACGTGTATTTTTTGTGTTGTATATATATCAAAATAAATTTATTTTATCATTCATTTAATATAGTTCAATTGGATTATTAATCCTTTTTATGATATATCCTTTAATAATCTTTTGATTTAAAATCTACAAAAGTCTTAATAGATTTTCCATTAAAATGATTATTTGAATATTTTTAACTCTTTCTCCACCATATAATTGATCATTAAAATGTCTCAAAAATGATAATATTTAAAAATAAGATACATTTAATTTTCATTTTGATCTAATTTTTAAATTATTTATAGTTGTTTAAAAAGGGTTGTAATTTTTTTAATGGTTTACTATTTAGTTTTTTAAAAAAGAATTTTTTTTAACATATACAATATGTGAAGAATTTCCCACCATCATGATTTTTATTCTATAAGAAGATTACTCAACAATATTTCATGGTTTTTATGATGAAAATTATCTTCCCACATCTTTTGGGTAAATTTTTAAGAGTTTTCAAAGGAAAATTTTAGTTCTCATAATTTTAATATGAATCCTAAAAATGTTTCTACATATCCGTTGAAATGGACATTTATGAGTTTTAACGATGAAAATGAAATATTATATGTGTTTTATGTATATTTTTATCCTATTAATTTTTTTATGATGACATGTGAGCATGGAATAGCTCTCTAATTCATTTCTTAATGATTTTATTCCCTATAGATTTTTTTTTAAATTTTTTGGTTTATCACATTGGTAATATTGCTTGTAAAAGTGATTGTAAGAGTGATATTAAGATGATGTATAAAGGCACCTTCATAAATTTTCTATTCCTGAAAATTATTTTTTTCATGGAATCCTTTTTATTAAATAATTTATGATAATGGGATTTTGTTTAAAGGAATATTTATTCCCCTTTTAAGGGTGAAAGAATATACATATCTGGAAAATATTTTCACGAGTGCACATATTTTATAAGACACCCTTATGATTATGATTTTAAATTTATTATTTCCCATGAGATTATTTATTTGATATTTGTAAAAGAAGTTTATTTCTTAGGTAGTTATATGATTATTTGAGTTCAATATTTATTATAAAATGTAAATGTTCATTGTGGGTTTTCAGAAAATTTCAAATGTTCTATAGGGTTTCCTTTATTTTTATATCCCTTACTAATATTTTTTCCCCATCACACATTTTTAAATTTATTTCCATATGCTTATGGTTGATTAAGGTTTATTATAGGTTCTATATTTTAATTATGGGAATCAACTTAAATGATGGAAATATGTTTTTAATAAAACATAGTCTTAAATTTAAGAGTCCTATTTTTTTTAAAAAAAAATTACATTGAGAACAAGTGTCCACATTTTTTGAAAGGATTTTATATGTATGATAGTTTCCTAATTCTAAAAAATTATAAAACTAAAATATAATGGGAACATTATAATTTTAAACCCTTGTCATAAGTCATGTAATTATTAATTTTTTATGGTAGTAGTTGTTATGACATATGAATAGTCATATAATATTTTCAAACATTGTGTCCCATGGTTACTATATGTCTTAGAAAATAGGAACATATGAAAATGAATACATGTATATGATAAAAATTATGTGTTGGAGTTACTACCAAAGAACCATAACTATGTACATTATGGTAACTTTATTCATGTATTTGAATATTTATAAAAAATATTTTCGCATCATGATTTTTTTTCTGTGTGACAAAGTATGTGATAATGTCCTAAGTGAAATTGTCACATTACATGGTCAAATAATCTCTCCAATATGATGAGAAACTATATGTTCCATGAAATTATAATTTAATATATGTTATATAACTGGATGATATAATTTAATGGGACAAAAATGATACAATCTATCAGGGGTGGAGACTCATCAGAATTTTAGACACATTCCCAAGGAGTATTCCCTTGGTAATATCAAGTAGAGATGTTTATTAGAACATGTATTGATAATATAAAATCCAAATTTATATGTGTTATGGGATATTATTATATCCATACTTGTCTAATTACCCTTATACATTAATAATATTATTAATACATGTCATAAGTCATGTACATTGATTTATTGATGAAAATTGTGATGGCATATGCTCGATGTGAAATAAGATATATTTGGTGCTTCCTGAGTGATGTTGTATTAATGAATAATAAGAGAAAGGATTTATCCCACCTATTATTTAATATAAATGGATACCGCATGAACAATAATGGGATCTGAAATACATGATTAAGTCCATTTCCATGGTTGTTTTATTGGGATGTTCCTTTTAAAAAAGTCAGAGAGAGAAATACATCAATCATATATGTTGATGATAGTAGCATGAAAACATATTTATTAGAGATATAGAGATAAATTAATAATATTACATAGTGTCCATTCATAAGACTTTACACTTCCTTATGAAATTAACTTCTTTCTCTATGGCATTTTTTTATTTTTTAGATGAAATCCTCAGACATTAGGCAATTAAGCCTAATTCCACTATGGAAGAGGCCTAGTGTGTCACACACAATGTGTAATAAAAAATCGAGTTAAATTATATTTGAATTTATCATTTTGAATAAATGTTATTTTATTACATGGATTAATAATTATTCATATTGGTTTGATCTTAATGTTTTAATTATCAGTTATTATAGAGATTTTATATCTGAGCTGAATATTTAATATTTTTTTCATTATGTAATTTATAATGTTATTATATGGGTATAACAATATTTATTTATTCTAATTGATTCCCAAGGTAAAAAATATTAATTAACTCTTTTTAGTGAATATAATATTTATATATTTACTGGTGAATAATGATGTGATATTTATTTAACAAAATAAATAGTCATTATTCAATGGTCGATAAAAATCAAGGAGGATTGATAGACTGAGTTTAATGGTCTGCTGATAAATTACATATAAATTATTATTTGAATAAATTTAAATTTATTTATTCAAGAAAAATAATATTTATTTTATACTTGATTATAGTGAAATTCATTTAATAATAGTAATAATATTATCATCGGGACTTAAGGTTCATTGGGAATTATGAAAATAAAAAGGACCCATGCATAATTATTTATTTTCTAACCCTAGCACTATATAATCACAATTATTAAGTTTTTTACATGCTATGGAGATGCATACATTCATTTTTGACAATGATTTATATAGAGAATCATCTCATTCCCTATATATATCACTCCCAATAATTATATGGTGAATATAGATCAATTATCCTACCACACTAAACAGAATTTCTTCACCCATGAAATATTCTGTTGTGATCAACACTGATCATTTGAAATGACATATTCATTTGTGGTTTTACATGAAAATTTATACAATGATGAATGGAGGTTCATGGAGCACGCGTGTATTACCAAAAAAATGAATCTACAATTGATTCATATGACAAAATAATTTTATGATAATATTGGACTACTAATTCATAGATTAATAATGAATTTATTAAATGATTGTTTTTTAAGTAAATAAATTAATTACAACTTATATGTTAAAAATTCTATCATTATTTATTTTTGGAATAAATATTTTTAGTTTTAAGGAGAAATACGTATAATATGATTGAAAAAATTTTTTAGTCATGGTTCTAACCACTTCCATAACAAAGTGAAACATTTATATGGTATCATATCAGTCACATAATAATTTATAATAATTTATTATTCATTTATTGATTAAAATAAATTTTTTAGTACTTTTCTTATTGTTTATTTTCCTTTTAATATTTCACTCCAATAAAGTATTATATATTTTTAAATAGATTTTGAATAGATGGAGAATGATTTGAGATTCCATCAATTAGTGCTAAGGATTCTGGAAGAGAGTCATAGATACATGATATGTGACCAAAAGTACAAATCCTACACGTAATTTCACGTCCCCTTGATGGGTCATGAGATATATGAAGAACTAATCAGTAAGGATATGAGAAGAATTTAATTTACACCGCATGTACACTAGGCCAGCCTAAAAAATATTTTGTTGGACCACATGGCATGTAGATGGTTCACAAGACATGTAGTGTTCATGGTTTAGTGGTGTAAATCTACAAAACCTATGTGAAAAAATATGCGGCACAACACCCTGTGAGACCAAAAAATTTATCATTAATTAGATAAAAACAAGAAGATTGAATACACAACATATGAATCATTAATCCAAACTTTCGAAGAACATAGTAAGTACACTTGTGGGTTACACTGACAAATGTTAAGAATAACACATGGTGTGTAGCTCATTAATACATTAAATGTAACCCGACTAAGGTACACACTGAGTTCCTAGGTGTTTATCTCAGATACATGATAAGAGAGGAACATAGTGTGTACCTTATTAGTACACAAAATATAGTCTCTTAGTAAATAAAATAATTAAATTATAGAAATTATTATTAATGTTTCATCATTAAAAATTAATTTCACTATTCACATTAGATGTGTTCACTATGTAATGAGGGTTTGATAATTAATAAATAATAAATTTATTCCATGTAATTATTCGTAAATACAGATCAAGCTACTTATTTTCCATGTTTCGTTTTTTGATTGGTATCTCAAAGAGACTTTAGATGGTCCTTAAAAAAAGGTAATTAATTAATTAATTGAATTAATTCATGTGTGTTCATAATAATAACAAAAAAATGATTTATGTGAATGATGGTAGTGTGATTTTTTATATTTTTTACATGTTTATGGATCACCATGAGATTAAAATAGCTTGTGTGTGTTATTTTTTTATTTAATTTATAATTTAACTGGTTTTCAAATAATTTATTAAATTAAATAATTCTATGTGAGTCATTCATATCCTATCATTTTGTAAGGTCCTATATTCCGACAATTGATTTTATGAAAACCCCCATCAACCAACACTTTGGTTTCCCCACCTCTGTCTGCATAAGAATACGTAATAGACGGATCTCATACGTGAGTAGAGGCGGTTCACGTTCAGAGTTTGGGTGCTACCATTCTGGTAAGTACATAGTTAGATGAGTGGAATTCAACAAATAAAATCATAGTTGGTTCGAGTAGTTAATTACATAGGGTCAACAGTTATTTTATCACCTCTAGCGAAAATAAAAATATGTGAAATTCATGGTCATTCCACTTTTTTAATTTTATTTCTGACAGTTTCATGGTCAACTATTTATAGATATTTAAAATAATAAATAAAATAATTAAAAATAATTAAAAATGGAAGTAAAATAAATAATATAATATGTGAAACCATTATCTAGACATCGTTAATAACAATTTTAAATATATTCAACACTAACAAGCATGTGATACGATAAAATTGGTAGTTTACACCAAAATATAAAAATATATAAAATAAAATACAAAGTATGTATATCCTTCCAATAATTAAGTAGAAATAGTACCATAGTTCAAACTTCATAAAAATCCTCCATTTGGGTACATTTATTTATTGGGTAATCTCTGTCTTGATTATTTTGTCAACTAAACCAAGATTTCATTTAGTTTTTATCATATCAACGAGACCAGTGCAACCAGTAGGTAAATTATTTGAGAAATCATAATCTAGGATTTAGGATTGGGGATTCCACTCACTCGGTTAAAGAGCTATGAGTAAAATTATTTGTAAATTTATTCCATATTAAATACATTTTAATAGATTTTAAAACCACTTTATGGGTTATGAGATGGGGCCTATGGATTTATACCCCTTGGATATCCATGAAATAATATATTCTAAAACTAATGGTGAGTGATATCTTGTTTTAATAAAATAATGGGAAATTAATAAATAAAATTACATTTATTATCAAAATTATAATTGAGGTGATGTACTAAAATTATTATATTTATTATTTTAGTCTTGAAAGCTCATGTGAGGTCAACAATATTACTAAAATCAATTATATAGAAGGATAACCTTCTCACCGAATCAAATTTCAATGAATGGTTTATATGCCTATGTTTTATAATATACCATTAATGGAAATTATTTGTGCTAGAAAACCCTATTTCTAAGGTGTGTGATAATGATTATAGTGAGGATGAACATCCTCTCTATATGAAACATTTTGATACTACCACATATATCTAATTTTTCTTATTGTCTTCCATATTTAGTAAGATCTTAAGGAAACTCATGGATATGGATGCATATAGCATAATTTATCACCTTTATGGTCACTATCAAGAGATGTTTAGACAAGAGAAAAATGAGATATACAAGATATGGTTAACTGTAAGATTGGATATTTTGTGCCAGCTGGGACTCACATAGTAATGCTAGTTGGCTATATTGATCACTTGAATATATTGGGATTTATGATCCTTGATGATCTATGATCATATCTTATTTTATCTTCTCCATATAAGATTTTATTGCATTTTACTGTAAATTATAATATGAGAAGTAGTGATAATAATCTTTTAAAAATCCTTAATCTTATTCTCTAGGTTGATAAAGGCATGAAAGGCATAAAAATCATGTAGTCCTTTAGTGAAAAAGATATGGAAAAGCCAAAAAGGGGCCCAAGACTCATAAAAAGTCTATGGACCCTAAGAACTATCCTTCTATGAAAATAATGATCCGTTTATAGAAAATGCAAATTGATTTTGTATTTTTTCAGGTGGAAAGTTGGGAAAATGGGATAAGAACTGCACTAAGTTAAATAAAAAATTGGAATCATACAATTCATTCATTATCAAGTGAAATAATTCTATATCTACACATTGGGAATAAGATATGTATTTCGGTTATCACATTTGTATTCAAATTTAGGAAACAAATAGGTTTTGAATGATTTCCAGAGGATAGGTGGATTTGTAGACCGGAAATAGTGGGAGTCTAGATCCTCTCTTAAATAGAGGCTTCCACCTTCCATTAAAAATAGAGATGGTCTTGGTTTTTAAAGATTTTTAATTTGTATTCAATATCAGAAAAAACATAATTTCTTTATCTTTTTTAGATACTGATATTTTATTCACATTCGAAAATAAAATCAGTTTCAATTTTCAATAAAACAGATGTTATAGTATGCAAAATTTAAATAATTATATTTATGAATTAAATTATGAAAACTATGTATATGAAATTGAAAATGAATGAAGTTCACATGACCCATTTCACACCCAACTATGGAATCCTCATATTGGTATATAAATGATAACCATATGAAAAATATAGGCCAATATGGTAATTTGGACTCATTTGAGATAAAACCACTTGAAGCTTGTCAATATTTTTTACATGTGAAAATTCCAAAACAACCGTTTGGTTGTCAGGATGAAAGAGATATTGAGATTATATAATTGGTACACACTGATGTGTGTGGGACATTTAAGTAGATTCTGAAGGTGGGTATTCTTATATCATTTCATTTACTAATGATTTTATTATTTATGAATATGTATACTTAATGAGGTATATGTTTTAATCGTTTGATGAATTCAATGAATTCAAGAATAAATTAATGAATCTACTTGGAATGAAGATAATGAAACATTGATCCAATTGGTGTGGTGATTATCTTATATAATAATTGATCAAATTTTTTCAAGAGTGTGGTATTATATCCCAACTAACCCATCATTATACCTCAGAGTGGAATGGTGTCATTTATAGGAGGAACCATACCTTGATTGACATGGTATGGTTGATGACTATCCATGAATGTATTTCATTACTATTTTGGGGATATTCACTACACATTGTATTAAAAATTATAAACTGAGTACCAACTAAGTTGGAATAAGGGATACCATATTAGTTAATGTATAGAAATAAATCTATGTTTTTCACATACTCATGCATTAGGTTGTGAGGAATTTGTCGAATAAAACTCTAGGAAAAAACATCACCTCGAGGAATGAATATCTTATAGAAATAATGGGATAATATACTTATAACCTCTCATATAAGATCATGTCTATCACAAGACAATCAAATTTTCAAGAGAGGGATCAAATCCTTAAGAAGGATAGTGGCAAAAATACTTGGTTTGATGAAGTTGATGCCCATGATGCACAAGTGTTTGTATAGGAATTTTCTCCAAAAGTTCCCATGAAATATTTTTTTTGAAATATATATGTTTTATAAGAGAACTAGAGAGGATAGAGAACAATAAATATAGGATTTTATAGTCATAAAATATGGTGACACATTATTGGTTGAGAATAATGATCCACTTCCCTACAATGAAGAATTATAGAGCTAGGAAGCAACAATATGGAATGAATCAATGAATAATAAGATCTGTCCCATGTATTTGGACCGTGTATGAGTTATAGTTGACCTTTCAGTTGATGAAAATTTTTTGGGTGTAAATTATATAAAATAGAAAACTGAATGTGGAAGAAAAAGTATCTTGAAAATAAGGCAACTGGTTGAAGGATTTAAAAAATATCAAGGCGTTGACTATAATGAAAACTTTTCTGTAGTTTTCATATTTATATCTATTATAATCATACTTTCCACAGACATATTCCATGAATATGTGAGTTGGAAAATGGATGTCAAAACAAATTTCCATAAAAAAACTTTTAGGAATATTTTTATATGACACTCCCTGAAGGGTTTTCTTCTTCAGAAAATGGGGATAAGATGTAAAGGTTTTAGAGATATATTTATGAGTTGAATAAGGAATAGAGGACATGTAACATTTAGTTTCAGGAATCCATAGGATAATTTGGTTTCATAAAGAATGAATTTGAGCCATGTGTTTAATGGTTGATAAGTTGGAATGTCGTTATATTCCAAGTAGTATATGTTGAGGAAATATTACTTCTTAGAAACAATATAACAGGGTTACAAGTCAATGAATCTTTATATATGTTCTTCTCCAGGATGGAATTATGTGAAAGAATATATATCCTTGAAATTAGTATAATTATCGATAGATCCAGAAGTCTTCTTCGAAGAATTTAAAACACACACATTGAAAAGATATTAAAAATATTTGGTAGGGAATAATCATTGAGGGGATTTGTTATAGTTTCACATGGTATACACATCTCCAACAAAATGTGTCCCCACAAAAAGGGGGCGATATAATATGCAGACTCCCTGATGCATTAGAAATAGGATCTATCATGTATTCCATGTAATATACGAGGCACATTGTTTCCTCTTCATTGAGAATTGTAGGTAGATATCAAGTTGGCATATGAGAAACAAACTGTTTCTACTATTATGGTTATTCTTAAGTATCTAAGGCATATTAATGATATTTACATGGTATTAGTAGGTAATGATGAATTAATCATCAAGGGATATATTGATTCTAATTAATAATCAAATCGGAATGATTGGATCTTGCAACCAAGATATGTATTCATCCTTAATCGAGGATCAAGTATTAAGAAGAGTTCCAAGTGACCATTTTTCATAGAATATATAGTGGAGTTTGAGTATATAACAGCTTTTGATGCTGTGAATGGACCTAATTGGATTAAAAAACTTGTATTGGAGTTTGATGTGGTTTATAACTATAGAGATACTATCTATAGTGATCCATTATTTCATACCAATATATTACATATTAATATATGAATATTCATTCTGTAACAATAATATAAAACACAAAATAATATAGTTTAAGTGTCTTTGGAAACATGGATACATAAAAATACAGTTTATAAGAGATGTACATTATCTCGTACTATGTTCTACATAACTATCACACTTCTTGGACATATAATAATTAAAAATACTATTAGTTACATAGGTAAATGAAATATAAGAAAGTGTGAGATTTGATGCTTAGTGAGGATACACAATGGGGATATCAATGACCACATAAACATAAACAAATAAATAATGATATTATAACATGAGATTAACATTTTAAAATCATACCATAAATATCATATATCATTGTATTGGGTTATGGAATAAATAATGATAGTTTATAATACATGAATCATAATGGTATCAAAGAACGTGACCCATTAGAGCATAACCCTAAAATAAGACATAAGATTTTGGCATACACATTAGCATATAAAATCATTTCATGATTCAAGGATCATAGGAAATACTATGATAGGGGATTAGGTTCACTCTGCATTCTATTACATCTGTAGTCAAGGTTCACTCCTATGACTAACATAATTGATAGAGGCCCTCACCAAATAGGGTCCACCCCTTTATAATCCTTATCATCTAATGAGATATCTATCTTTACCCAATGAATTGAAGAGCTATATAATTATTGGCCCACCTATCAACTAATAATAATCCATTTATATGTTCACCACATGATCATAAAACATTCATCACATATCATAACCTAGGGAAAATAATATAGTTTCATAAAAAAATAATCATCAAGATCTTACACCATCTAGAGAATGAATAAGGGTGGAATTTTTAAAAACATGAAATTTTGTATGAGGTATAAATCCTTTTAAATTACAGTATGTATGTATATATGTATATATATATTGTTTTAACTATGTAGAGATGTTCAAGATTATAAGGAAGGGTTCATGAGTGTTTGTGGCCTATTTAGATCCTAGAGTAGTGGGTTTGGGAGAAACAACCTAAGGCTCATGATTGGTGCATGATTAGTAGCGACCGTGCTGCTTAATAGTATTAGAAATATATAAAGGAGTATAGTTCGGAAAAACATGATGGAGAGAGGTTGTATGATCTTTTCAATTGGTGAAGGTGTATTTTATAGGGGATCATGACAGTGTGTTCATAGTTATGAAACTATGCACACACCCTGCATAATTAGTTCAACATAGGTAGTGAGCTTTTAGGGTCATGGGAGCATTTTGGAAAACCGTTCTACCAAACCATGAAGTCCTTAAATAAATGGGTTAAAATTATCTTTCGAAATAGAATTATTTAATAGTTAAACCCATATTTTTTCATTCAATTTTCTATAACCATTCCTCCATGCATTAAGACATCCATCCTCTTTTCCTATATATTTTGGTATCTCCTCCGATTGAGGTTGGAATTTCTCATTGTTTGTCTCATTATATAAGTACTAATAAGATATTAAATCGTATTTCTTCTTTCTATGTTTATCTTGATAAATGGAATTCAAAATACATATGTGATAATATATAATATTTTTAGGGTATTGGTCTATTTCTTTGATTTCTTCCATTCAGGTTTGATTTAGAGGATGATAAAGGACGAGGAACCTTCTACTCGTCTAAGGTAGGTGATTTAATTATTTTACCTAAAATTCTAGTGATTAATAAATTGTGCCATTATGACAAGCTCTATGATTTCTATGCACTACTTCTAGAAATGTGTTTTTAATAAATTAAATTTATTCACCATGATGAAAATGAATTGTAAGGCTTGATTACACTTGTGGAGGTTGATAAACTAAATTAGAACCACACCATGGTTGTGTTGTTAAATTGTATAAATGATTTTATACTCTTTATGAAATAGACTAACCTTTTATTGTGGGTTCATTTCACCTATTATGATGGGATGTTATGTTAATTGAATGAAATTCAAATTGAATTTAACTCAAGATGGAATAATGATCCCATGTCCCTATGAATTGTTCCTTCTCACATATTCTTGACTTATATATTATAATGAAATGAATATATTGAATTAATTTTTTTTTGTAAAATGGTATGATTCGATTTTGAGCCATTCCAATTCAGTATTCCATTCTCAGAGTGATATATGTGTTCTAACATGGAACACCATAGATGGGATCATTGGGTTTATTAAATTATGGTGAATTATACATAAAATTACAATACATCATGGGTGACACATGGATTCATGCGAAGAATAACTTAGATGGGATCACCTAGAAAGTTGATTTAAGTTGTGTAACGGGTGAAAATTTGGATCCATATGTGGAATTTCAAGGTTTAAATAATATTCTTATGACATATATTATCCCATGAGTGACACTTAGACTCATTACATGGAATACTAGGTATGATATCAAAGATAAATTCCATTATACTATACCTTTGGTAATACTTGGCTTCCCACGTGGAGTTCCATGGATGTGATTGTAAGGTAATGGGTTCATAGTAAACCTAGAGAGAAGCATGGGTTCCCTATGAGGAATTCTAGAGAAGGGATCTGTATGAAAAAAATAATAATTAATTTTCTTATCATCTAAGTCAATGAACATTCATGGATTCAGTAAATGATTTGCATAAATGACATCCTTGTTTCAATTCCATACGCAAACATTATATTTCATCAGATATATTCATAACTTATATGAATACGACTAGTGCGAGATTCCTTGTATTTGTGCCAAGAGTCCTAAGGTTGTTACACAAATTGTGTCAAAAGTTATAATAATTTAGAGACATACAAACATAGTCTAATGTAAATAGTATTGTAATCGCGGACCTTAGGAAGCCCACTCCATCATGGGTTTTATGGACTTCATTTTTTGTTTTAATTTTTTTACTAGCACACTATTTAATTGTATAAATATATAGGCTAATAGTTTCCACCATTGGTTGTGGCCTACTTAGTTTATCTCATAGCATGTTCAGGCCAACAATAGAACCCATACAGACATCAAGAATGTAGGTAGGAACAATAGAAAGTGGATTACTATGGGTACTTGATTTTAAGGACTAGGATGGAGTACATGAGTAGAGGATAGAAAATACGATCATGATGCTATTAGAGATAAATTTTGATATTTTATTCAAGATTCATAAAATGTTGTATGTTCTTACTACTCTATATCCAAATTATTCTCCATATACAATATTGAAAACAAATATGACATCATTATATATATATATAAGTGGACGTCGATGAGTTTATTAATTATTCTACTACCTATAACATGGGTTATTTATTCCGATATTGATGGTTATTTTAAAAATTACTCATTATTATATTGATTCACTGCTTATTCTATTATTATATACTGTTATGTTTCACTTTCATCAAGAGGGTGAGTTCTCCCTAGTATACCATTATAGACCCTCTCCACTAGTCATCTGACTTTGGTGTGTGGGGAGGTGCACTTAAGGCCATGTGGTCATCTTAGTTTGGTTACATATGAGTGATAACTATCTAAGACATCACATAGTGATATTAGAGATATTATTTCCCTTTTGTATTACTATTTCATGATATTAGATTGGATACTAGGATTGTATTAGAATTTGATATGGATCATATACATGGGAGTAGCTATCCCACATTTTGGGAAAATCTAAATTACATGGGAAGGAGATTTCTATTTTTTATTATTCCTATTACAGTTATATTTATTTCACTATTAGGTGATGCACATTATTTGTGGTGTTTATGTCATGACCCGTCCCCCGGGGCCCATGCTGTGACTATCCCAAGCCCACCTTCCGTAGGCCAGGGGATGGAAACTAGCACTAAAGGAATAATTCCCTAAAACTGGGAAGGAATTGCCTTTATAACATGTAAACACCCACAACAGAGCACATGCTTGAAAAAAAACACTAAGTAAAACTGTATAACAAAAGTGTGATGAAAAGTGAAAGGGTCCGGAAATACAAGCCCAACTATAAAGCTCAAGGAACTGGAAATACAAGTACAAATAAAGAAAAGAAAAATAGCTACTGGGTCGTCATACGAGATTCCTATATGAAGGGTAGGTACAGATAGCCTCCTCAACACTCCATGCCTGTCAGTCTCCTCTATTTACTGAATCGTCATAAGGTCCACCTCCGGGTACTGTCCAGTCTTGGTACTCTCAACCCCAATCAGGGTTGTTCGTCATCTGCAACCAACACAATAAGGTGTAGGCATAGCCCGTTCATGGGTTAGTATAACGATACTCAGTAGGGACCCCAAGACCCTCAATTTATTACAAAATCCAAAAAGGATAAACCAAAAGGTAATAAATAAACTAATAACCCCACTTACGTATATGCCCATACATATAACTAAGTCATCAAGTAATCCATCTCAATCATGAGGTAAACACAAATGTTATTGACTCATCTCACACAGGTATACAACTTTTGTAGAGAGTTAGAGATGATTAGATGTAGCCACTAAATCATCTATTATGTCGAACCCACGTAGGATCTCTGTACAATAATTAGAGTTGTCGAACCCACACAGGATCCTGGAACAGTAGTCAGAGCTGTCGAACCCACACAGGATCCAGGAACAGTAGTCAGAGCTGTCGAACCCACAATGGATCTAGGAACAGTAGTCAGAGCTGTCAAACCCACAGAAGATCCAAGAACCGTAGTCAGAGCTGTCAAACCCACACAGGATCCAAGAACAGTAGTCAGACCTGTCGAACCCACACAGGATCTAGTAAAAGTAGTTAGAGCTGTCGAACACACACAGGATCCAGGAACAATAGTCAGAACTGTCAAACCCACACAGGATCCAGGAACATTAGTCAGAGCTATCGAACCCACATAGGATCTAGGAATAGTGGTCAAAGCTATCGAACCCATAGAGGATCTAGGAACAGTAGTCAGAGCTGTCAAACCCACATAGGATACAAGAATTGTAGTCAGAAAGCAGCCAACAACAGGGTTTCCACACAAGCACGCTTGATTTCGGGAGGGTCCACTCATCAATCCAAGTGTCGATACATAAAATTATATGAAGTCCCACGAAGAAATATCCAGAAGGTCTGCCTCATCCTAGGGGCCTCAACGCAATAGACGACACATCAATCGGACGCCCGGTCAGAGAGATATTAGCCTTTTAGTCACGGGGGACCGGTTGGATTCCTGCATGATCCAACCTGACCATATCTCAACTATACCTCCATACTCCCGTGGGGTATACTCAAAGGTACCGTTACGCTCCATGATTTCCAGCGCCGCTGACGGTTTGTCAGAAGGTCGTCTAGTGCCAAAGATATGGCCGAAAAAGAGTAAATGGGTCGAAGTGGGCCCTGGTCCGATCCGACCCGGTCGGACCGACCCTGTCTGGGTCAACCCAGTCTGGGCCGACCTAGTATGCCTTATCCCAGGCTGACCCATTGGGTTTGGCCCGACCCTCTAGGCCCGACCCAGCAGGTCGCGGAGTCTGCGAGTAGCACGAGGGTGTGGACCGGTCACGAGGGCGTGGATAGGCCGCACGTCGGTTTAAGGGCGGTTAAGCCTGGAGGCGCCGCAAGGGGCGTGGAAGGCCGGATCGGCCAGGCATGCATGGGCGCAGCTCAACAGCTCAAATTGGTTGGTTGAGACCAGTTCGGGCAATTCTGTGAGGGGTGTGGCTTGGGCCGCTTGGCCCGGGAGGCCGACGGGCGGCCGGGTGGCCGTGTGGCTAGCAGGAGCATGGGAGGCCAGTGGAGGCCAAAAACCGGGAGGCCAGCAGGCGGCCGGGTGGTCGGCGGGTGCACGGGCGGCCGGTGTCGGCCAGAAGCTGGGAGGCCAGCGGGGGGCCGGGAGGTCGGTGGGCGCACATGAGGTCAGCAGTGGCCGGGAGCCGGTTCGGCTGAAGCGCCGCGAGGGAGGCGCCGGTTTCGGAGTCCGTCGGTAGCCCAGTCATTGCCTGTCGCCTCCGTCGCCTCGTCGTTTCATCACCATGCCGAAGAACATAAAAAAGATATTAGTGGAGGGAGTCGGTCCATATTAGTTGGCCCGAAACCTCCGCGTTGAGGATGATAGCAATCGATCCATCAAGACAAGGGAATGATGAACTTCAAATTCTATAGCCTCCACAATGATTCTTTTCCAATCCGAAAAATAAAATCAAGGAAAGCATTAACATGCAAATAAACCCCTAACATTGTTTGATGTTTTTCGACGTTGGCACGGGGAAGAAGACAGATCGTTGGGAAAAGACGGATGTCGGTGTCGTTGGCGTTTTTTTCAATCATTGGTTTGTATGCCAACTCTTCGTAGTCGAAGACGTCCTACGCCAGAGTAGGTTCTGAGGAAGGAAGTCGAAGTTACTCCTCGCTGACGTTCTTTGTTGGAAGAATAAGTTCTTCACGGAGGAAGCATAATCCTCCAAGTGTTGGGCATCACGTCACTTTACAAGCACTTCATTGCTTGGTGAATCTATCCCAAAACCTCATTCCAAGATTCCTATATATAGGAGAGGGAGGGAGGTAGGTAATGATCGTTGGAATTTATGACGGTTCATTTATTATGAACCATTCTAAATTCCAATGACGTTGTTATTTAAATTTAAAAAGGGAAAGCTAATTAAATTATGATGGAACTATTTAAGAGGTGTGTTGGGTATAATTATTGGGAGGATACAAAGAGGCTCCCCCCACATTTATTAGGGACTTGAGAGGTTTCTGCCAATTAATGGGATATTTCAAGTAGGTTTAAAAACCCGGGTGGTCCCCACCACCATAACCTCTAATGGGATGTTATGGTTTGGGTGGTCCCCACGACCATAACCTCTAATGGGTGGTTAAGGTTTGGTGGTCCCCACTTCCAACTTCCATGTGGAGGTTTAGTTATTGTGGACCCCACCTCCCAACACCCACATGGGTGCTGCAAATAAAAATAATGTGTCACACACTTTATTTTTATTTTTATTGTCCCACGAAAAACCCAAATTCTATCTTTCACTCTCAGACCATTGAGGTCGAGGTGAAGGATTACTTAAGAGAATACTAGTGTTGTGAGTTCAACGGTGCCCTCAGATTTCAATTCTGAGCACTGATTCAAAAGTTATAAAATAACACTCGCGTGTTAACTGAATGTACCCGAAAAAAAGTTTGGAAAATTATTATCAGTCACCCTCAACTCGCGTCGGTCGAGTTTAGGCCTTTCCATAGTGAAAAATGCCCCAAAGAACCCAACATGACTCTCATATTTTCAATCCGAGTTACTGTTTAGAAGTTATGAATTTTACAATAAAATAATTTTTACTTAATTATTTTGTTTGCAGCCAAAAACTAAATTTCTATGGTGGCCAGTGCTGGACAAAGTTAGTATCTTCGTAAAGAAAGGATACACTCACATGTTCAGTGGTGGTCTCATATTTTTAATCAGATTTACCATTTGTGATTTATAAGAATTTTAAAATTAAAATAATTTATTTAATTATTTTATTTATGATTATGCCATTTTTGGGTTTTCTCACTAGAGGCCTGCGCCGACTAATCTTAAGTTGTGCATAGGGTAAACAAATTATCCTAAGTGCAACTATGCCCTCGGATTTCTGATCCGAGTTACCTTTCAAGACTAATTCATATTTTTCAAGAAAACTGCTTACATGCATTAACTTAATCTAAACAAAAACATTGAAAGATCATTAAAGGAACTTAGGGCCTCAGAATTGCGTGCTGTCATATTTTGCGGACCCGTAATATTTATATTTATTTAAAATAAAAATTCATGGACATACCAGGTCTTTAAATTCTCCACACCTCAGGGCTCTAAATCCCCGTAATCCACAACTCATCTAGGTAAACAAGTGGGGGAACTGAGCATGAATTTAAGTCTCCTGATCTCATGTTCTCTCCTAGAGGTTCCCATGCTGCCAACGAACGCGCACTAGAGGTATCGTCTATCCATGAAGGAATCACTCCTGTCGATCCTCAATCCCTAATAGAACCTCCGTAAAAGTCACCCCATCATCAACTTTTAGCTCTCCATGGTCGATGATGTGAGAAGGGTCGTGCACGTATCTCCTCACCAGAGATACGTGGAAGATGTCATGCACCCGGTGCCACTAAGGTGGAAGAGCTAAGATGTATGACACCTTTCCAACACTACTGAGGACCTAAAAAGTTTCGATGAATCTCGGAGATAACTTTCCTCCTCAGCCAAATTTCTATAGTCCTCATCAAGGTGAGACATGTAAGAAGACGTGATCACCATCCTCGAACTCCAGAGGTCTCTGTCTCCTATCGAAATACGACATTTGCCTACTCTGTGTAGTCTTTACCCGCTCTTGGATGATCTGCACTTTCTCTATGGTAGACCATACCATCTTTGGTCCCATGAGGGCTGACTCTGTTGGGTTAGTACACCACAAAGGTGATCTACATGGTTGCCTATATAATGCCTCAAAAGGTGCCATCCCTATGGTGGAGTGATAGCTGTTGTTGTGTGGAAACTCCACTAAAGGTAAGTTCTCCACCCAGATATGACCGAAGTCGAGGACACAAGCAAAAAACATGTCCTCGAGGGTCTAAATGGTCCTCTCAGTATGACCATCCATCTGAGGATAGAAGGCGATGCTCAAACGAAGCTGCGTCCGAAAATCCTCCTCTAACCCCTTCCTTCACCCAAAAGTAAAACGTGCATAACGATCATCGAGGGTACTCCATGTAATCGAACAATATTTTGCACATAGAGGCATCCCAATCTCTCTACTGAACCCAATTCTTTGATCGGTAGGAAGTGGGAGGACATGGTGAGTCATTTGACGATCTCCCAAATCGATTCATGACCCCTAGATGTATGTGGAAGTCTTATCACGAATTCCATAGATATCACATCCCACTTCCTCTCTGGGACCTCTAAAGTCTGAACCAATCCTACTGGAACATGATGTTTCACCTTCACTTGCTGACAAGTGAGGCACCGAGAGACAAACTCTGCAACTGCTTTCTTCATTCCCGGCCACCAGTGCTGTCGTCAGAGGTCCTGGTACATTTTCACCACTTCTGGATGTACCGCTAGAGGTTATGTGTGTAACTCCCTCAAAAATTACTCTTGAAGTGACACTGGTACCATGATACATCCCCTGAAGAGAATGACATGCTCCCCTCCTTCAGAAAATCCATCAGGTGCCTATCCTGTGGATATCTGAGCACACAGTGTCTCCCAGTCAGTATCTCCGTACTGCACCTCCCTGACTCGCTGAAGGAGTGGGGGAGTGAATGTAAGAGAATGAAGAAAATCTTCTCCTTCTCAATCTACAAAGGATATCTACAAAGTTTCTAGCTTCCCTGTTTCCTTACTCAGCAGATGTAGGCCAGACCTTCTGCTGAGTGTGTCTGCTACCATGTTCCCCTTCCCAGGAGTATAGACTATCCCAAAGTCAACTTATGATGCCACAAGGGTGTGGTTGGCCGACTCATGAGTGATTTTTTTCACCATCCTATGCATGATTTAATCTTGTGCTTCCTTGGTTTCATTTTTCGTCGACCAAGGAAAAACCAATCCCAACGTTGTATATAAACCACAACCTCTATTCCTAATATAGTCAACCTGAGTGTGAACTATGGATGTCAAGTCCAACCCCAAACTAATGTCATAAGACCTCGACGCTGCCACCAAGAGGTTCCAACCAAAACTCTCACCTCAAGGGTCATGTCACACTATCGCTGTATGTGTGATTATGGAGTCTCCTCCCAAAGGTATCTCTAGATGTGAGGGTCAAGTCAACGGTTTAACTGAAAACTCTAGGTTTTGGATAAGATTCGTGGAAGGAAGGAATGATTGGTACCTATGTCCATTGATACGACAGCTAGTAGTAGAAAAATACCATACCTAAAATTATTCCTAGAGCCCTTGGGTTGCATTCCTTGACCGTATGCAAAAACTCTCTTTCCCTGTCCTCCAGCTCCCTGATCCTGACAGGGTCCAAAAAGGGGGGTGGTTGTAACATATCAAAAGGTACACCACCACATGCTACTCTCCTAGCTCTGCTTCCACATATTCTGCCTTCTAGATTCATCTATCCTTAACACATCCTCTTCCTGAAACATTTTACATGCCCAAGTCTCTCAGACTGGCGCCGGTTCCATGCTTTCCCACTACTAACATTCACTGGCTGTATCTGTTCAGCCAAAGTACAATAAAAAAAGGTTCTTTATATCACCCTAGCATAAGTAGGAATTCATAGAGGAATAGTGTTGGATTATATTTCCTTTAAACACACCTCGCTTGGAAGTTCCATCCCCGAATCACTGATCATATCGTATTCATCAAGTACCAGGAAAGATCGGTACACCTTGATGAATACTAAGCTACTGACATTTCATCCTTCCAAAGTTGTAGAAGTTATAGAGAACTCTCAACCACCTCCTCGAGCCAGTCCTCAGCCACCTGTGAGTCAGGCTCGCCTCAAAACCTGAGGGGTATCTGATGCAAAAACATGTGTAAGGCACTAAGCCTACATGTGTCCCCTACTGGTACCACCGGTTGTAAATGTTGACCAATGGGTAGTGATATAGATGGCACACTACCCGAAGGTACTATCTCAGGAAATGATCCACATAACAAAGCCTCATCACTAAGCGGACAATCCTTATGGTCACTCATTGAAAAATACTCACAGCTAAAATCACCGTCTAGTCTACTGGTGTCAACTAGATGAGAAACTCTAGCAATCGCCTCCATCCAGCCCTCAACTGTGTGGGAACCTATCTCGCCTTGAAAAATCAGAGGCCTCTGTTGCTGGAACTCGTGCAACATGCTCAGTTGGTGTGCACCGTCCGACAATGTGGCTGGTGGTATCTGCTACCTAATAGGTGGTGGTGATGCAGGTACACCACTTGAAGGTGCCAACATAGTAAGAGGGCCCTGCACCGAAGCCTCGTTGCTCATTGGGCTATCAGTTTGAACAACTCTTGGAACTCAAACTGGATGTCTGCGTGGAGGCATCCTAAAAGAAACAAATACGACACAATCAAAATATTATACCTGGTGAGCTGACCAGGTGAGATGACATATGAAATCACAATGAAAACACTCACGCAATCCGTGTTTTTGTACACTGAGTCAGAAATAAAAATTCAGGGTCCTGGTGTATGGATACATCGGCCGCCACAACAACATTCGACTCCCGGAACTGAAAACCGCACTCACTACACTTAACACTATTGCTTCACAGAAAATATCAATCTGATGTTCTGCCTTAGAACCAACACCTCTAATACTAGTTTTTCATGACCCATCCCCCAGGGCCCGTGCTGTGACTACCCCAAGACCGCCTTTGATAGGCCAGGGGATGGAAACTAGCACTAAAGGCGTAATAACCTAAAACTGGGAAGGAATTTCCTTTATAACCTGTAAACACCCACAACATAGCACATGATGGAAAAAAAACACTAAGTAAAACTATATAACAAAAGTGTGATGAAAAGTGGAAGGGGCCAGAAATACAAGCCCAATTGTAAAGTACATGGAACTGGAAATACAAGTACAACTGAAGAAAAGAAAAACAGCCGTTGGGTCATCATCCGGGATTCCTATCTGAAGGGTAGGTATAGATAGCCTCCTCATCACTCCATGCATGTCAGTTTCCTCTATGTACCGACTCGTCGTAAGATCCACCTCTGGGTACCATCCAGTCCTGGTACTCTCAGCCTCAATCTACATTGTTCGTCTTTTGTATCCAACACAATGAGGTGAGGGCAAAGCTCGTGTAAGGGTGAGTATAACGATACTCAGTTGGGACCCTGAGACCATCACGTTCTCAAAAAATCGAACAAGGATAAGCCACAAGGTATGAAATCAACAGATAACCCCACTTAGGTATATTCCCATACATATACCTAAGTTATCAAGTAACCCCTCTCAATCATGAGGTAAAAAAAAGTTACTGACTCATCTCACATAGTATACAACTTTTGTAGAGAGTTAAATATGATTATATGTATCCACTAAATCATCTTTTCTGTCGAACCCACGTAGGATCCTGGTACCGAAATCGGAGTTTTCAAACCCACACAGGATCCAGGAACAGTAATCAGAGCTGTTAAACCCACACAGGATCTAGGAAAAGTAGTCAGAGCTACCAAACCCACACAGGATCCAAGAATAGTAGTCAGAGCTGTCGAACCCACACAGGATCTAGGAATAGTAGTCAGAGCTGTCGAACCCACATAGGATCCAAGAACAGTAGTCAGACCTGTTGAACCCACACAGGATCTAGGAATAGTAGTCAGAGCTATGGAACCCACACAGGATCCAAGAACAGTAGTCAGAACTATAAAACACACACAAGATCGAGGAACATTAGTAAGAGCTGTCGAACCCACATAAGATCTAGGAACAATAGTCAGAGCTGTCGAACCCACATAGGATCCATGAACAGAAGTCAGAAAGCATCCAGCCACAGGGTTTATGCACAAGCATGCTTCATTCCAGGAGGCTACACTCCTCTAGCCAAGTGTCGATACATCATCTTCCACAAAGTCCCATAAATAAATATCCTGAAGGTCCACCTCGTTATAGGGGTCTCAATACAACAGACGGTGCGTAAATCAGACGCCTGGTCCAAGAGTTATTAGCCTTTTAGTCCTGGGGCCCCAGTTAGATTTGTGCACGATCCAACCTGACCATATATCTACTAAACTCCCAAACTCACAAGGTGTATACTCAAAGGGACCATAACTCTCCAAGATTTCCATCTCCGCTGACGGTTTCTCAAATAGTTGTCTGGTGCCAAAGATTTGGCCGAAGGTTGAAGTGGGCATGGGTCCTGTCTCACCCAGTCGGACCGAGTCGGCCTGACCCAGTCTTGGCCGAACAAGTCTGGGTCGACCCGGCCTGACCCGTTGGGTCTGGCCCGGCCCACTGGTCCTGGCCCTGTAGGCCGCGAAGGTCACGAGTAGCACGAGGGCGTGGACCAGCCACACTTCAGTGTCAGGACTGTTCGGCCCGGAGGCACTGCGAGGGGCGTGGAAGGCCGGCTTGGCCAGGTGCGCATGAGCGTAGCTCGGCGGCTCTGCCCGGTTGGCCGAGGTCGGTTCGGCCAACACCGTGAGGGGTGCGGCTCGGGCGGCTCTGCCAGGGAGGCCTGCAGGCAGCCGGGTAGCTGGTGGGCGCATGGTAGGCTGGCAGTGGCCGGGAGCCGGCAGGCCAGCAGGCGGCCTGGGGGCCGGCGGGCACACGGTAGGCCGGCGGGTGAACGGGAGGCCGGTGGCGGCCGGGAGCTGGTTCGGCCGAAGTATCGCAAGGGCGGCGCGGGCTGCGGAGTCCGCCGGTAGCACAGTCGTTTCCTGTCACCTCCGTCGCCTAGTCATTTCATCTCCATTCCAAATAACATCACAAAGAGATCAGCGGAGGGATTCAGGCATGTTAGTTTGGCCCACACCCTCTCCGTTTTGGATAATAGCAATCGGTCCATCAAGAAAAGAGAACGATGAACTTCAAATTCTTCAGCCTCTGCATCAATTCTTTTTTTAATCCACAAAAGAAAATCAAGGAAAGCATAAAATTGCAAAAAAAAACCCTACCTTTGCTCGATGTTTGTCGACGTTGGCGCGAGGAAGAAGACAAATCACTGGGAAAAGACAAAAGTCAGTGTCATCGACGTTTTCCTCGATTGTCGGTTTATGCGCTGGCTCTTCATAATCGAAGACTTCCTACGTTAGAGTAGGTTTCGAGGAAGGAAGTCAAAGTCACTCCTCGCCCGCATTCTTCATTGGAAGAATGCGTTCTTCATGGAGGAAGCATAATCCTCCAAGTGTTGGGCGTCACGTCACTTTACCAGTGCTTCGTCGCTTGGTGAGAGATCCCAAAACCTCATCCCAAGCTTCCTATATATAGGAGAGGGAGGGAGGTAACAATCGTTGGAATTTATAACGACTCCTTTATTAGGAACCATTCTAAATACCAATGATGCAGTTATTTAAATTTAAAAGGCGCAAGCACATTAAATTATGATGTCACTATTTAAGAGGTTCGTTGGCTATAAGTATTGGGAGGATACTAAGAGGGTCCCCCCAAATTTAATAGGGATTGAGAGGTTTCTCCCAATTAATGGGAGGTTTCAAGGGGGTTTAAAAACCTGGGTGGTCCCCACCACCATAACCTCTCACGGGAGGTTAAGGTGTAGTGGTCCCCACATCCAACTTCTATGTGGAGGTTTAGTTCTGTTGGACCCCACCTCCCAACACCCACATGGGTGTTGCAGATAAAAATAAAGTGTCACACACTTTTATTTTTATTTTTATTCTCCCACGAAAAACTCAAATTCTATATTTCACTCTTGACCCACTGTGGTCGAGGTGAAGGTCTCCTTAATCTAATACTGGCGCTACGAGTTCAACGGTGCCCTCAGATTTCAATTCTAAGCACTGTTTCAAAAGTTAGAAAATGCCCCTCGCGCATTTACTGAATATACCAGAAAAAAAGTTCAAAAAATTATTATCAGTCACCCTTGACTCACACCGATCGAGGTTAGTCTCTGCCTAGGTGAAACATTCCCCAACAAACCCAACAGTACTCTCTAATTTTAAATCTGAGTTACCATTTAGATGTTATAAATTTTACAATAAAATAATTGTCAATTAATTATTTTATTTGCGGCCAAAAGCTAACTTTCTCTGGTGGCCAGCACCGGCCAAGGTTAGTATCTGCTTAAATAAAGAATACAATCACGAGTTCAGAGGTGGTCTTATATTTTTAATCTAAGTTGTCATTTGTGAGTTATAAGAATTTGGAAAATAAAATAATTTATTTAATTATTTTATTTACGATTATGCCATTTTTGGGTATTCTCACAGGAGGCCCGAGCCGACTAATCATAAGTCGCACCTAGGGTAAACCCATCATCCTGAGTGCAACGATGCCCTCATATTTTTGATCCGAGTTACCTTTGAAGAGTTATTCTATTTTTTTAGAAAAATTCTTACGCACATTAACTTAAGCTTAACAAAAACATTGATGGATCATTCCAGGCACTCCGGACCTCAGAATCGTGCGCTGTCAGATTTCGCGGACCCGAAAAACACCCATTTATTTTCAAAAAATTTAATAGTCATTCCGGGTCTTTATAGTTTATTATAATTAAGGTATATATTTTCCCCTTGTACTTGTTTGCCAAGGAAGTGTTGCATCAAGAATCCTAGTAGGTAATTAAGGATTAAGATGTCATATATATGACATTGCACATCTATTTTACTATGTCTATTTCCTTAAATTTAATGTAGTTCCTTGAATGTTCTATCATATACTTGAAAAAAATTTCTACAATATAACTGAGCTAAATAGTTGGTAAATTAAATTTTATACATCATTCTATACAATTTTTACCCCTATTGAATTGGTGATGGTACTGTAATTAAAATGTTTTGTAATGTTGTGCCATGGTCTATCTATCAGTTGGGATGAAAAATTAGGGGATAAAATTAAATGAATGAGAAATTCAATTTAATATTTTTGTGTGCCTCTATAAATAGGGAATGTTGATCTATATAATTGAACCATCATAATGGACTTGTTATAGTTACATATAGTACCAATTGAAACTTATAAAGAGTCAGACTTTATAACATGGGAATAGAAGATGTATCTAAATGAACTAAGATATATATATATAAATATATGAATATATAAATTTGAAATTTTTAAATGAAATTTGTTACATTAAATAGGGCTTCCAATAGCATCTTAACGAGTGATTTACTCTACAAATTTCAATTGACGCTCCACACACAATAACCTATGACTTATAAAATAGAACTTTCCTTTGACATGATGTTAGTAGCCAGTAGTTGGGTGTATATATTATGTTCTTTTATGAATTTCCATATCCCATAGACTGAGATTATTTTGCAAACAAATAGGTGTTTCTCATTCCATAAGAAGGGTTGAACCTATAATATTTTTTATCCGTAATTGTTTCGATTATCAAGTCCTATCTCAAGGTTTTATATTGATATCTATTAAGATATTAAACTTTTACAACCTCAATTAATAATCTAAGAGGGTAAAGAAAACCATGCCGTAGAGGTGGTGGTTCTTAAGACACCAATAATACCTTATATATTTCCACTTGATGAACCTTACACTATTCCTGATCCGGGAACCAATGATAAGTTTTGAGAGGGATTCTTACGTAGCCATATCCACCGAAATTTGTTGGTTATGGATTTCCACAGGATTTAGAGTCATGGTTGGGGGACACACTATCTATATTCAAGCATCTAAAAAAACTCTTTGAAGGAGAGTTGTTCTCTCTATGTATATGATTCGTGATTATCCTAAGTGGTGGTGGAACATTATTACCCTGACTAATCTCAACCGAGATATCACTTAGAGGTATTAATAGACTAACTTCTATGATTATCTATATTCCATGACGTTTAGTAATGATAGATCTAGATAATTTATACCTGTGGACTATGTCACTTTATCTATTGGGGACAACTACACATGTTTTACGGGCCATCATCACTAATCATCAATTCTTCTAGGTGATGGTCTCTCAAAATCTAGAAAATTCAAGGATAAAATCAGGTGTTACATATAATCAAAGGTGAATGTTCATTGATTAATCACCATATCGAGAATAGTGAATTAGATGCTCATTACCTGGTGAAATATTAACAAGGATGAATTTTTGGGTTAGAGTAACTTAGCATCTTCACTTAGTGGTCTTTCAACCTGTGACCAAAAGAACTTTTTTGAGTGTTCTCTTAGAAGCAGTAGTCAGATTGTGAATCCATGTAACATGGGGATATTTTATTTGTAGGGTTGGATTGGACACATGAAGACCGAATATATTAAGGACCAAGTTGAGTAAAAATATAGTGGAAAGATAGGTTATATTTTGAAATTTGGTAGAACGTTTACTCTAGTGGCTAGTGATCGAGGATACTCACTAACTCCACATTCAAAAGATAGATTAGTATATCCATTCTTAGGAAGGGAGTTAGAGTACTACTAGCCATTTTGGACTAAGAGGTGGTCTTGGAGAAAGGGACCAAGATACCAGACACACAATTCCAATAGGGTGGGCCTACCCATGGTACTCATAATATATGCCAAGGATGTTGTTTAGACTAGATATATGAAGTGAGAGCAATACCATATGAGTGATTTTCTTGTCCTTCTATAGTTTATGTACTAATTTATATCCTATAATTTATTGTCTTTTTTATTTGACACATGATATTCCTTCTCCTTTATATATATATATATATATAAATTATTGAGGGTCTGGGGATGAAGATTTACTGTTTCTATTGGGTGATGATAATTAATAATCCATTGGGAATCTAATCATAAAGTGTATGCTATTTAAATGAATTTCCCCTTGAGGTAAGTGACAACAATTTTTTATGGATTCTCTTCAACCATGAGAATATATGTTCTGAAATCATTCTCGCAATGGACTGGTTGGTTCCTTACCATTCCCATGTTGAAATTTTATTAATGGAGACTTGGTTTCACTTCACTATAGGGTGGTAACTATATTAAAAAAGGGAAATGGGAAGTCCAAGAAATTTGAGATGAACATGGGGATCATGGGTTGGGTGGAGTGAAAGCCATTATTTTTACCCTTTATCTAGATTATAAGGGAAAAAGACATATTAATATCCCTACTATATTAGATCATTTAATGTATGTATTCTCAGATTAATCATCTATGTTACCTATTTAAAAAGAGTTGGAGATTACAATAGATATAGTGTTTGGAGATGCACCAGTATACAGTCCTCCTTATAGGAAGACTACATCAGAGTTAAAGGATATCAAGAGGTAGTTAGAGGACCAGAAATTATGGAGTTTTATATGAACCAATATGTCACCATGGATTTTAACAATTATTTTTTACAAAAAAGTGGATGGGACCCTCATGATTTTAATGTATTATTGTTAATTATACCAGTTTATGGCTACGAACCAATATCCTTTACCTCATATACATGAACTATTCAACCATTTCGAATAGGTATGGTTTTCTTGAATATTGAATTTATTTTGGCATACTTCAATGATGAGTTATAAAATTAGATAAAACCCATAAAATGATTTAGAGTAGATATGGATTATATGATTATTTGGTCATGTTGTTCGGTCTCACAAACACACTAACAATTTTTCATGGCTTTGAGGAATCATGATTTCCAGCCACATCTATATTAATTTGTGGTAGTATTCATGGAATACATTGTGGTATATTCATGCACTCAAAATTACCGTGCTAAAAATCACAAGATCATATAAAATAAGATGATATAGAACCAAATATATGATATGATGGAAAAATTACAGTAATTTATTGAAAAGGTTCACTTACCAGGAATAATTATCTCAGAAGTTAAGAGTATCCATGGACCCATAGAAGGAAAGATTTGTGGTTACTAGGATTATCATAAGAATAACATTGACATACAGAGTTTCTTAGGGATTCATAGATATTAGAAGTAATTATTATAGAAATTTTCATTCCTTATATTTCCAATCTTAGGATTGACCAAGAAAAGTATCAATTTTACGTGGTCTGAAGCATGTGAGAGATACTTTTATAAAATGAAAGAAAGATTGACTTGAGTGAAAATCCCATCTGAATAGATCATGTAATATGATATATGGTATATTGGGGCACGTCAGTGTTAAGGATGGGAGATGTTATAAGGTTGGGATATCGATTCATGATGTACATGTATCACCAGTTGAGGCCAAATGAGCATAATTACCCAAATCATGATCTTGATCTATAAGCATTGGTTCATGACTTGCATTTTATTTGAGGCACTTCTTGTTGGGATAACATTCTATGGAATTTACAGACCACACAAGACTTAAATACTTATTCACATAGCAGGAATTGAATCTATGAAAGAAACCATGGGTTGAATACCTATATTCTTTCGATATCATTCTTGTTTATACACCTAGGAAAAGAAATGTAGTGTCTAACTATATAATCTAGAAGACTTAGATATAAGCTATTTAGGAGGTTAGTAGTAAGAGGAAGTTGATAGAATTTTTTTTGGGATTCATCTTGTGGTACAAGATCATCATGGAAGCATTTACATGCATCTTTTTCAGTAACCTATTCACTTCTGGAGAGAGTTATTATGTGGTATCTTTTTTTTCCATGGGATTAGTTCTATGGGATATCATTTTAGGTGAGGAAACATTGTATTGTTGTGTTATTGATGGGTATGATATCTTATATATTCACGGGCTTGTATGGGTCCCAAAATACATAAAAGTGGAGTTTCTATGAGTTCCCCATGCCTCTTTTTAGGCATTACATCCCGATCTTACCAAGATGTACCATGATTAATACCACCAATATTGGTGGATTAGGATTAAATGAGAGATAATGTGTTTTTTTACTCAGTGTTCTCGTTATCACCAGGTGAAGGCAGAACACTAGTGACCTATTCTGATTTTTATTCATTTCACATTCTAGAGTAGTAAGGGGATGATGACACTAAGAATTTTGTGTTGGGTTTACCTAGGTCTCCTCAAGGATGTAATAAAATATGGTTGACGATAGAGAGGTTGAAAAGGGTTTTTCACTTATTACCTACCAGAGGGACCATTTTATTGTAAAATCATGGACGGATATATGTTATGGAGATTAAATGAATCAAAAGTGTTCCACAAAAAATTATATTGAATAGGGATGCTTGGTTTATGTCATATTTCTGGTAGTGGTAACCAATAGATCTCAGTTTATAGTTACTTTTGAGTAAAAACTATCACCCATAGACCGATGGGAAGTCTTAGTAGACAATACATGTTTTAATTGACATGCTTTGTGAATGGATTCTCAATTTTGGATGTTCCTGGGAAAAAACCAACCACCATTTAATTTTTCTTATGATAATATCATTCAATAAACTATATAAAGGGATCCTAATGATGATCTATATAGTAGGTCAAAATATTCAATATGTTGATTGTTAGAGGAAGGAGATGCAATGCCTCTAGGACATTGTCTCATACTAGAGAAATCATAGTATGTAATACTTATTAGAAAGAATATATATAATGGTCAATCTATGAAAAAATATTATGCCAATAATCATCACTGAACACTGATGTTTCGGGTGGGAAATTAGGTGTACTTGAATGTTTCTCATAGATTGGGGAATTGAATGATTTATAAATAGGGGAAGCTGGCATCAAGATGTTTCATGAATTTCGACATACTAGTGTGAGTCAGACCGATAAAGTATAAGTTGTAGTTACCTCAAAGGTACTAGGTCATGCATGAATTCATCCTGGTTTCACATCTTCTACATTATAATTCAGGCCTATCTCATTTACTTTATCTTGATGACGATGATCCAAGAATTGATAATACTATTGAGGAAATACTATTCCTTATTTTTTATTAGAGCATGAAGGCTCTTTTAGGTAGCCCAATTCCTATTGTATAGGTTCTATGGTAGTAGGACCATGTAATGGTTGAGGCATGCGAGTGAGAGGATTATGTATGTGCTCAGTGGCTAGAAAAAGTTTAATATAATACTTTAATAACCTATGATGGGAAACTCAAGGATGATTTATTTAAATAATGGGAGGATATAAGGTCCCAAAAATAATTATGAGGTAAGAATCATTTAAGTTATAGTATAAAACTCCATTTTAATTGATAAAGAAATTTTATAGAGTATAAGTAATATTTTGGGAGTCTTTAGGGATTACTTGTATCCCAGATCATTCATTTTTGGAGAGAAAACCTGAGGTGGATTATTGGAACACTATTATTAGAAATCATATGGATCAACTATGTGAACCATATATAGAGTAACATATTTTTAAAAACCGTGAATGTGAGGCTTCACAACCATTCGAGTTATTGAATGTTTGTGGTAGATGGGATCCACATGGTCTGTAAAGGGTTATGAAAAGCATCCAAAAAACAATTCATTGTTAGTGCCACATAGGTAGGGATCACAAACTATTAGCAAAACATTTTGGAAAACTGTATGTTTCATAAAAAATGGGTAAAAATTAAATTTCACCCCTACTTTCCACAATGTTAAATCCTCCATTCATCCTCCTATTTTTTATAAAAGATTCCAAACAAAAGGAGATCTCCCTCCTCTCCCATTATGAATTTTTGTATCTCTTTCAATTAAGCTTAGAATCACTCAACATTTGTAACATTGAATATTTTCTAGTATTCACTTCAATCCCATTTCTTCTTTTCCTTGTTTATTTCACTCTATAGAATTATAAATCCATACGAGATAATATGAGCTATTTTTAGGTTATTGATATATTTCTTAGATTTCATTCATTCTATCTTGTGTTAGAGGTCGATAATAGATGGGTAATCTTCTACCAGTCTATGGTAGGTGGTTTAATTTACCCCATCCTAAAATTCTACTCCTTTTATATTGAACTGTTGTGATAAGGACTGGGATTTCCATGCTATGATTCTTAAAATAAGTTTTTAAAAAATTAAATTTATGGGACATGACCCAAGTTACATGTAAGGATCCATAGCACCAGAGGAGTTTGGGAAACTCAATTACAACCTCCCCATGGGTGGGTTTTTAAATTACACAAATTATTGTATACTATTTATGTAACTGAATAACTTTATGAGATGTTTTATATGCCTCTGATAAGTTGGTATGTTATGTGAATTGAATAAAATGTATATTTTTCTGTACTCAAGAGGGAATGGTTATCCCATTCCATAAGGTCTTGTTCCATGTTGCTTACAATTTTCAAATACCTTATTATGTAATGAATAGATTAAATTAAAAAAGTTGTCAAATGGTATGGATAGATTGTAAGCCATGAACCTTCTGTATTCCATGCCCAGGGTGATACATCGATTCTAACTCAGAACACCATGGGTGAGATATTTCTGATTTTTAATTTAAGGTTAATTTTAAATGGAATTATAATATTCCATGGGCGAGACCTGGATTCATATGAGGAATTCCATAGACTGGGTCACCTGGTATGTCGAGTTATGTTGTTACAAAATTGATACTTCAGTTACCCATGTGGAATTCCAAGGATGGAAGAAAAGGGAATTACAATATATTATTCAATGAGTGAAACATGGATTTCCAATGTGGAAGTCCATGGATGGGATCAGAGGGAAATTCCACTATACCATTCTTGGGGCGATACCTAGGTTCCCATGAGGAATACCATGGACATGATTGTTGGGAAATGAGATCATAGTAAACATGGAGAGATTCTAGAGTTTCATTTCAGGAACACTTTTTATGGGATTTCAATTCTAATAAATCAATTAGGTGATACATATCCCAAGTCAATGAATATGCTAGGATTTGATTTGTGATTTACATACATGATTTCCTTGTTTAAATTACATATTTAAACCATAAATTTCATGTTACATATTCATCCCTTATGTAAATAAGATTAATAGGGGATAAAATAGATATGATCCTTAGGTTTTAATCCTATAATATAAATTGAATCATAAATCATAAGAATTTTGAGTCATAAAGGCAATGTTTAATGTAGGTAGAATTGGATGGGTGGTCAATGGGAGGCCCGTTCGGGCATGGGGTATGTGTATTTCATTTACTATTTTTATTATTCTACCTTATCAATATTTCAAAAGAAATATTCCATATATTTTCAACTACTTTTTCATTTAATATTTACTTAATTGGAACCAAATAATTAATTTTATATATTTATGAAAGAATATATTTTCATAATTAATTTAAACCTATTCATACTCGCAAATTCAATGACTACATGACAACCAGCTTATAATAATTTTTTAATAATACGGAACATTTTATTTAAACTTAAGGTTGTGTGTAAAAAATTACACTATGTCTTACATGAAACTAAAAATATGAAAAATATTTAATTCATTTGAAAAAAATATATCACAATATATAAGGGTGTCACATTCTACCTCCCTTAAAATAAAGTTATCCATAAAACTTCATCACTTTGGTACCAAAAACTAAGAATTATTTGAGATCATTATATCATTAGGTTCATACATATAATCCAAAATATTGTGGCCCGACAAAAAAAATTGATGAGGTGAGTGGTCATGATTTTTAGAAAATTCTCTATAAGATCCAAATGACCACTAGTTGTTTACAAATATAAAAGATCATGCTCTTGTGGTATGACCTATGAGTTCATTACATGTGATAGATCATGTATGAAAATCCGTATGAGAGATAATTGGAATAAATCAACAACTTGGGAGAGATTTTGGGGATGTGGGAAATGAAATGATACTATCTAGATATGATTAAGTATTTGAATGTGGCTTCTCTTCCTTGGGTTTATTTTTCCCTTAATTATTAAAAATATGTATTCATAGAAACACATACTAACTGATATTAAATTCTATATTGGGTTAATGATTATTATCATAGCCTTTAATTAAAATTTGGGCTGCCCATATGTGTCACTGACTGGCTATTCCCTTATCTACCATTTAATGATATAGCTTATGTCCCAACATCTTTTTTCCTACAACTTCATTATATTACATTGGAGTTCTAATTATCCATACATAAAGTGACTCATAATGATCCATCTGCATTCTCAAGTGAATGCTATTATTATAGGAAATATGAAATTTAAGAAGGTGTCGATACAAACCACCTTTTAAATACATTTAAAATGATCATAGAATATACTCTAGGGTTTTAATTATTATCTCAAACTAACCATACATCTTAGTATGATACAGTATGTTGAAACCCCACTATGTGTTGACAGATTACTAAAGACATCTCCAAAACAACAAGGTAAACTTTGCATCTTGATTAGATATAGTTTAATGTTGTAATACATACAATCACCACATCTTCAATGTATATTTAGTAGAGTGTATCTAGGTAGAAATCATATCTAATAGAAACAAATTCTTCTATATTCGTAAGGTGAACAAGGAAAACCCATAAATTTATCAACAACAAAGATAAGATAAACCCATAATTTTACCATTACCATTAATCATATTTCCATAAAGTGAAAATGTATTTATCTTCAAATAATATTTTTACTAAAACATATACAAAACCAAAGGGTTTTATTTTAATAAATGTCTCCCATAATATCCATAATCATGATAAACAACCACCACATAAAACCTAAAAGAGGCGTGTCTTTGAAATTGAAATTATTATCAACCTTCAACTAAAAACACCATGATATAGTCCATATATAATAAGTTAATCTAAAATGGAGACATATATATTTTATTCCAAAAATATCATAATCCTTACATATTTTGTTATTTTTAAACCCCAAATGAAATTGTGAAATATTTCTACAACATAATACTTGAATCCCAAAACATAAACACTTTAATCCGTCAACTTCAATGATTGTTTTGAAATAGGTTATACCATTGTCTAGATGTAGTTTCTTAGGTTGGGGAATTGAGTAAGATAATTCCCATGTTCCCCACATATAATACATTGAACCCCTCAATAATTTTTCACTCTATGAACTTCTTTTCCACATAGATAACATCTTCCCCAACATATGAGATATTCTTCTAAGTTATTCTTCCTATATTGTTGACATGTAGGAAGATGAATATTTTATTTACTTATTTATTACCACATAAACATTTATGAAAGTTCATCGTCATATTATTTTATTCTTTAGGAATCCTACCAATGTTTATGTAGTTAATAATAGATTAGAATATATTTCTAGGAATAATCAAAATTTATTTCTCCAAATTCATTTAAAATTTAGTTTCCCATAGTTCCCAAATTTTCCAACAGATTAAATATTAACATGATTCATCTGGTTCCACCCATTGACTAGAACTTGAAATCTGAGTGCGATTAAAAATATTCAAAGTGGAAAACCACATAACATTGTAAAATTACTTTTATGATGTTGAAATCCCAAATCATTCTTTTCAATATATGAAAAATTAGGTTTATTCTAGTTAATTAATAGGCATCATATATTTAAACTATTCATTTTGTTTCTTAAGGTGTTTTAGAATTTCTAAAGGTTACCCCCTAGAGTGTCAAACTTGGTGTGAAAAAAGGGCATTGTCCTATACCAGGTGATAACCGAATGTAGCTTAATAAACACTTTTTAGATTTATTACACATATATACCTCTCTTATACAGACATGTCTTATTTTAGTATCCATATAGGTATGTTATTTCTTAGATACCACTTGTTTAGTAATTAGAAAAAATTCCAGGACATTTTCTAATACATTGAATCATCTTTAGACTTATCCATTTAGAAATATCTTGACATATCCATAGAAATATCCCGTGGGATATCAGTAATATTTTTCTCATTATAGTTAAAAATTAAAACTAAACCACTAAAATGATAAAATCTATAGAGACCCATGATTTTCATTTATATATATTATATATTTTTAAATGAATATTAAATAAATTACCAAAAAAAATCACCTGAGGACTATAATCGTTTAGTGTGTTTGGAGACAAGGTAAAAAATCACCAAATTTGGTGATGTATATTCAGAATCTATTAGAACGAATATCACTTTTAGTTATATTAACAAAAATAAACTACTTAAATAACCTCATCATAACATGGGAAAAAAACATAATAAAGGTTAAGATTAGATAATTAGTTATGGTAAAAAAGAGAGATATATAAGCCTAGAATGAATATAATGGTATGATAATATTAGCATATAATTTTAAAACCATAACATGAATATCAAAGATCATAATCTTGATTCAAGACATAAAGAATTGTAGTTTATAATATGTGAATCACAAGGAAATCAAATAACATGAGCCTAGAGAGAATAACATCAGAATAAGACATGTAATATTTTCATGAACATAATCATACAAAATAATTTCCATAGTACTGAAGGCTCACTTAGAAGCCTATAATAGTTGAATGGTGTCACTCCCAAAACTACCATAGTATTCACGGTTCAATATCAAGACAATCATATTGAAAAAAAGGCCTTTACTAAACCGGTTTGACCGCCGATTCTATTCTTTTATATCTTATGAGATATAAATCTTTACCCAATTAATTGGAGGGATATATAGGTCCCTCCCAATATATAATGAAAATCATACATATGTGTGCCACAAGATTATAAAAATTCATCATATCATAATCCATGAAAAGAAATGTGTTTGAAAAATATTTAATCTTATCATAAATTGTTGAAAGGAGATAGGTTTCATAATCATTTAACCATTTCATCAAAGAATAAACTTTGAAATAAGTGGTTTTCATAATAAATTTATCATGGTATAATTATTGGAATAGATACAATTTTAATAAATAGCTTGTCATCATAAAACATTTAGAGAATGAATAATAATGGTATACTTGGTTCATATCATACTAAAAGAATAAGTAATATTAATGGATTTCATCATAGATTGAAAATTATTTTCAAAGTAAAATAAATTAGATTTTTTATTAAGGAAGATAATGTTTCATTGAAAACCACTTTTTAAGAATTTAAATTCATAAAAAAATTGGAAATCATTTTCTTTGATATTTTTTTGAAACGTATAAAGGAATATTTAAAAAAAAATTAAAAAATTTCTTGAGGAAAATATCGTTTTAAAATTTTTTTAAAAATATTTTTAAAAATATTTTTCATTCAAAATAACGCTGAAAATTTTTAAGGTATGCTTTAAAATCCATTATAAAATTTCTTAAGGAAAATATCCTTTCCATTTAAAAATAATTTTTTTCAAAATAAAATGTTTTCAAAATATTTTAATTTGAAAATAAAATATTAATATTATAAAGTAAACTATAATATTTTTTGAGGTCATGCCAGTTGAAAATTCGGTACATTCCAAACATGTTAAAATAGAGATTATAATCACATTTTCAGTAAAATCTAAGAAAGCATTGTTTGGAAAATGATAAGAAGATTCCCCTCAAAAAATTATGTAAAAAATAAAAAAAAGGTTAGAAATTTATTTGATAAAAAATTTTAATATTATAAAAATTATTTTTGAAAACGTTTTAAAAAAACATAGTTTTTATTAATGATACATTTTTGATGGAAGAGATAAATAAATACAATTTTTCATAAAAAAATATTATTTTGAACTATTTAGTATATAAAGGAATAAAATGTATAGAAAACATATATTATCTATAAATAATCAATTATTATAAAATAAATGTGTTTCTTGTGAGGTTTATTAAAATATTTCATCATTGGAAGAATAATCATGAGAAATCATGATAAATGATGAAATTATAACATAAAAACCATACAACTATGGTAACATTGAATCATAAGACCCATGAACGAATAAAATTAAATGAAACTTATAATATAATCAGAATAAATAAATTGATCATATTACATTTCAAATGGGTTTTGTATATATATCATAAATAAGATAGGTGCATAACGTAAAGTATGTCTCAAAGAAGGATAATTATGACAAATATCCCTTATCGATTGGGTATATTTTGAACTATAAACCCCACGAAATAGAGATCCTAAAATGGATATGTAAATATGAATTATTTATTATGAAACTATATAAAATAAATTCAAGGATATTTTATACACTACATATAATAAACACATTGTTAATATGGCATGTATCAGAAAGAAGTAAAAAAGAGAGATGAAAATTCCTTACAACTGTAGAAATATTTTGAATCAATTGACCCAATAAATAATATCATAAAATGAAATTATTAATATAATGAAAATGAGGAATTTAATTTTATATTTAAAATAAGATTTATATACACCACACATAATAAATGATTGGTGAATTTTCATATGTCTCCTAGAAAAAAAGAGAGACTAGAAACCACTTACCATATCAGTATCGACATCCTTCATACAGATTATAGAATATATTATAAAAGAATATAAGTTTTTTATAAATATATTTTAGAACCCTAATTATATATATGTTATCATATATGAGTTAATGATGACCATTTATAACCTGTTTATTTATCAGTTATTTTTTAAAATCATGTTTTGGTAAACAACTTCTTTGTTTTTCATATAGGTTTTGATTTTTTATTTTTGGTACTATTACTTTGATCATGGTTCCATCATATAAATAATAATAATAATGAAATAATTATAATATTTATATTTCAATTATAATTTTAACCCAAATCATGAAATATTGTTTTGATAAATGACATATGTTACAATCATGGAGACGGTAGCCCATACGTATGCAAGATTACAGATTCCATTTTAGAATTTTTTTTTGGAAAATAGGTAAGTAATATTATATCTTAATATCATGAATACAATAATATTTCCTTGAATATAGTTAAACATATCATCCATGTGGTGTGGTGATGAAAACATAGATCCACATCACTCGGTGAAGGCGGTAGTACACACATACACAAATGAAATTATCAACTTTGAGTAAGTGAAAATATAATAAATAAAATGATATAATATATATTAGGAATATAAAATATTTAAATAATATAATAATTATATATATATATATAACAAATATTCCATAAATGTATCCTTATTATCTTTTATATAAGGAGTTAGAAAAAAACGTATCACCTCACTTCACGAGGTTATAGTCCACCATACACACGAGGGGCATTATTATATCTACTATGGAATCGAAATTAACACACACACACACACACACATATATATATATATGATATAATGACTCTATAGGTATGATTATGTTATAAATAAAATATATGTATATATAATTTATATCCATTATTATACCCAACCATGATAGGTGGTAATGAAAAAACAAATGACATTGGTTCATGAGGTTGTAGTCCACCGTCCACATGAATGATGATTTCATAACCCATTTTAATAATGTGTGGATGGTTTCAAGGCATGATATTAACTTAAAAAATATATAATTATATATAATATACGGATTTTATTATGTAATAATGTTTAAATAATAATTTAAATAGGATGAGGAGGAAATAAAATAAAAATGTTCATTGATGAATGTTAACTCTTCTTCTGGTAACCCCAATAGAATTGCAGCAACAGATATTATTGGTTTTATTTATACCAAAAATAAGGATATTAGGATTATATGATGTATTTTTGAAGTGATTTGGATAGGTATTGAATGAAAAAAAGGTATTTGAGGATAGAAGTTGAGGGAAGAGTTGGTGACCTTTTATAAGCGGGGTGAGAAACAAAATTGAAAATTTTTAAAATAAAAAGGTGTATCCTTGTTGTTCACATGAAAGAATGCTCCAAAATGAATTACTATGAATATTTAGAAATTATATGTTCTTAATATTTACATAAAATATATTTTGGACATGTCTTTAAGTCATTTTAAACACTATATTTTTATTTTAACCCTCGATAATTTTTTTTACCTAATTGATGGAAATTATTTTTTACGTTATTCTCTATTCATTTTGGTTATAAATGAATTTAAACTTATTATAAAATTAAAATTTTCATGATTAAAAATATGGAATTAATTTTTCCAAATGACATCCATATAAGTTGAAATAATTCAATTTATAATTAATACCACTGACATGACATGAAAGTGAGTTTTCAAAGAGAACATGTTTAAAAGTTTACAATGTTTTTATATCAAAATTTAATATCAATTTTATTATAATGACATACATTAGATTAATATATTAATAATTTAAATAATTTCAATTTTAAACAAATTTAAAATATAATTTATCATTATAAATAATTTAAATGAAAAGGTAGTATTCAATTTAAACTCAAGGTTTTTCACTACTAATCAAAAAATTAATATTTTCATAACATTTTAAATAATTCACCAAAATATAATTTTCAAAACTGGATTAAAAAATGAATAATATTTTTTAAAATATTTTTTCTAATTTTTTATAAATTAGTTTTAAAATAAGTGCACAAAAATATTAGAATACAGTTTTTACAAAAATATGGTTTTGAAGTGTAAAATTTAATTTATTCTTATCTCTTGTCAAATAAAATGTATGATGAATGTTAAAAAGTTTATTAAATATATACTTTATAAATTTTATTATAATAATTCACCAAAATTGGATTGTTAAATTTATTGATAAAAAACGTGTTTGTTATCAAAAAGATTGTTATTTGGGGAAATATTTCAATTATTGAATTTTTTTTATTTTCACTATTAATTAATTGGAGAAAATTTAATTTGTTATATATAATTGTGTAAACCATATGTTTTCACAAAATAGATAATCATATTAATAACCTCAATTTGAATGGCTAGCTGATAACTATCATATAAAAACATTTAATTAATATGACATGTTTCCTTTGAACTCATTATTGTATTTAGTGAAATTTAAAATTAGTGTTAAGTGTAATGAAAAATATCAAAAATATTATACTCTTTTGAAAAAAAAATTCACAAAATCCCATGGTGTTAAAATATTTGTGACACAAGATCAAAAAAAATAATCATAAATCATGACCCATCTAAAATAAATAGTTTTCATAAAAATAACAGCATCAAAGTCGTAAAATATACAGATAAAGAATAAGGATGATATCCCAAGATTATAAATTCAACAAGGAATAATTAAAATCAATGTAATTTATAATATATTTGAAATTCATCTAAAATATCACTATGACATTTCTTGAGAAAAATACTCTTTTCACATTGAAATAACAAATTTAAAATCTAAAAATTTAAAAAATATTAGGGGAAATATGATATTTGAAAAAATTATTGGAAACTTATAAAGGAATATTGAAAGAATTGCGTAGTCATAATGGTGGGATTTTTTTTTCATTTCATGTATGTAATAAAAAATGATTCCATCATATTTTTTATAAAATGTTAAAATTTCATCACATAGAAAATGAATTGAAGAATCAAGTTAAAAAATTATTAAAAATGTAGAACAAGGTTAAAAAAATCATTAAGTTACCATTACCATGAATTTTTTAAATAATGGATGTAAAAGAAAATATTTTTTGACCAAGGAGAGAAATATAGCCTATTCTCCATAAAAACACTCTTTTGGTCTCTTAAGTTGTTAAATATTTGATAATTAATAGATAACATGTAATCTCTATAAATTACTAGAGCTGAATAAATTTCAGGATTTTCATGAGAGTAGATCATATAATTTCATCAATGGAAGCATAATCATAAATAATACTAATAACCAATGAGATTGTAACACAAATCCATTACCTATAATTTTACTTTCTTCAAATGTGATCTAATGTATAGGCCATAACTCTAGTAGCATCGAGCCGGTGATTACATTGTTGAATTGTCCCTAGTTTTATGAAATCACATCTAAATTTACTAAATATGTTAGTAGTCATGGTGAATTGGATACATACTATAATTTCATATTTCTCGTTAAAATTTAAAATACAATATAGTGTTTTTAGAATACCATTTTACACTTCAGTATAATCCAACATATTAATCATCAAATACATCCTTGAATCATGGGGATATAAAAAATAGAAAATGGTTGATATTAGACTCTAAATAAGGCTATGCATGAAACTGATGAAAAATAAAAAATTAATAATATGAAACTAATAAATTATGATCAAATAATTACATATAAAAAATATCATTAGACAGAAACTTATCCATGGATATCACAGAACATTTAATGATCACATGGAAATAAATAACTAATTTCATAATAATGGGAAAAAAATTATGGACATCAGAAACAAACCATTGAAGCCTTAGACATAAAATTTGAAACTATCTTCAGGGTGTTGTTCTATAAAATCTATAAAAATGGATAAGGCCTTAACCAAACCAAAGCTAGTTTGTCTCATGATACTTACAGATTCATCAAGGGGAAATAGTAATCCATGATCATCACTTAATAAGACCAATGGATTATTGATATGATAGTTAATTAACCATTATAAATATAAACATTCTCATTAAAATAAGAAAAGTAAATTATAATAATTCACCCAATAATGAAAATCGTAAACCATCTAAATTATTATGGTTAATGGTATCAAAAAATACATCCCTAGTCCAACTAATAAAAAATAATCTAGAGAAATAAAAATGAATGTATCATTAAAACATATATCTATATAATTTTGACTAGAATAATGGTTATTTATTTTTATTAATATTATTTACATAATGAAATCATTAAAAAAATTCTTGGGGGAAAAATACATTTCACTTATGAAATTCACTTTCCAAAAATATAAAACATCATAAGTATTAAAAAACTAGTTAATTAAAAAAAATTCTAAAAACATAAAGGAATATTAAATGTAAATATTATTAATTATGGATGGAATGTCATTTGTTCCCAATAAGATAAAAAAATATGCCATTCACACTAATATAGAAAAAGGTTATAAATTACCTCATTCTGAAAATGATAAGAAGATTCCTTTTAAATATTTTTTTATAAGTCATTAATTGGTGAAATGAAAATTTTAAAATAATTGTATAATAGTAAAAAATTTTCTTTTTCATTAAAAATAGACATGGATGAGAAATATTTTCTGGAAAAAAATAAAATATAAACAACCCTGAATATTGATGATATTATGAAATAATCCCTTACTTGAGGTGAAATTTCATTTGTATGTGTTTGATCCTACTTTATAGTAGTTATATATCTATTATAATTCTTTTAAATAATATTAATATCATATATTATATATTTATAATATTGTATCACCAATTTATTATGACTGACTGAAAATTGCCTTTTTATTTTAAGATTGGCCAGTGGACACAAAATACCACCCAATAAATAAATCAAGGAGGGAAAAAATGGTGTAAACCAAGGGCATACCCTTGAACAAAAGACATACAATCCAATGGAAGGGAGCGTACGCTATCGTAAACAGTGAGAACCTCCTATTGCCTTCCAACCTGTGAGAGCACATCAGCCACAAAGTTATCCTTCCTCCAACAATTCTTAACAATTCGCCCAAAATATTTCGTGACCACACATTTAAAAATTACATACACTAGGTCCCAGGGAGGTTCATAAATACCTTTCACTGATCTGACCAGGACTTCTGAGTCCGAATCCATTTCATCCACTTGAAAACCTGACCTCCAACAAACAGTGATTCCTGTGAGAAGCGCCCACGCCTCCACTCCCAAAGAACTTCCAAAGCCAAAGTACGCACTGAAGGCCACCAACACTAATATAAATGAATGTTGCAGCACCCTATTTCCTCTCATAATCCCATTTATCAGAGAACCATCCACATTTAGTTTGACACCACTCACCGGTGGGTGCCATCTTATTCATTGACCTTCCTAGCTGCCATGCCTGTTTGTTACATTTGGCCAAGACTGACCAAGGAGATGATGGCTCCCTCTTAACAGAGGGCCCAACTCAAAGAGAAGAGCTTTCAATACGACCCAGAGGTAAGGTGGAAGCCTCCCATCACCCAGTCGAGAATGGTTTCGAGCCTCCTAGATGACCCAGTAGATGGAGGAAATAATGACACATCTTACCTTACCTTCCAAGGACCTTCCATCCCAACCTTGAAACTAAGCAGCCCAGAAATCATGGAATGGGGGATGAGCATGATAAACATGTTGAGTAGGAGAGAAATACGACGAAAGAAACATCGACCAATCACTCGGACAATAGAGGTGCACCACATATTCCGCCCGAGGATTCCTATAGAAAAAGCAACGAGAGGCCAGTCGAACTCCCTTATTATGGATGAAATCCTCCATAGGAAGCACACTATTAATGATGCACCAAACTAGCAGGTTTATTTTCAGGGGAATATCTTTGTACTAACACTTAGACACCCTAAATGTCGACTGACGCCTCCCCCTGAACCAACTTCCTATACTCCTGGAGAGAGAACATACCCGAAGTCAACCCCATAAAAACACACATGTCCTCCTCACCATTCAAGGAAATATTGTTGTAAAGATTTTTCTACTTTTGATTCAGAATAGACAAAAGAAGAATCGGGTGGTCTAATGCTTCCTTGATGGTAATAATTGGAGTTGGACACCCTGGGAAAATAGCTATTATCCATACCATTTATCTTTCCAGAAATTGATGCCATATTTCCCAATTATCCACCGAGACGATCTCTGCAGTTCATCCATACATGAGCACACACGCCTTGCCAGTGTAGTAAGCAGTGGCTTACAGGAATCAGAAACCACCCTTTCCCCCATATTGACTTCTAAAGAATGAGACCCACATATATTTTCCAGCAATAATATCCCATGCAAGACTTGCTTTTAATCCCTACATTGTGTCATTAATGTCGCATAACCCATTCGCCCCTCCTCAGCCGTCTTTTCTAAGCAAGACCAAGCAGCCCAATGACCACGACCTGTGTGATTAGCATCCCAAAGAAATGCATTAAGAACATTTTCCATTATTGCAATGGTCCCTTTAGGGGGTCTAAGGACTGAGAATACATGCATAGGGATGCCATAAAATATGTTGTTAATCAAGGTTACCCTCCCACCAAATGATAACAACCTGTTCTTCTAGTTAAAAATATTCCCAATCACCCGATTGATAACATCCTCAAAAAAACTCTTTTTGATGTGACCACATGCCAGTGGGACTCCAAGATACAACATAGGGATTTCTTGTTTTGGATAACCCAATATGTCTTGAATACTCCAACATCGACTACCTGGGCACTTGTTATAAATAAAAACATGGATCTTTTTTGTATTGATACATTTCCCACTCAAATAGCCATACACATTAAAAATATCTATGAGACCCCTCAATTAGCACTGCCTTCCATTAATGAAGATTAAGATATCATCAGCGAACATCAAGTGAGACACACCTACCCTTCCATTCCTGTCGATAAAAGGGAACAATTTTCCGCTCTCCATTAATCTATGTAAATTTTTTGTTAATGCCTCTTGTGCTAAGATAAAGTGGTTTGGAGAGAGGGGGTCACCCTTCCTGACCCCACAGACCGATTTAAAAATGCCAAATCATCTCCCTTTTATAGATTTTGTGAGAAATGGAGAAGAATATCACATGAAACAGAGATCACAAAACCATTCATGGCACCCAAAATGTATCATCAGTCGAATAAGAAATATACATTCCACTTTTTCATAAGCTCTGTTCATATAAACCTGGAAGATGACATTTGAACCAACTTACCTTCTATTTAGATCATAAAACAGCTCACTGGAAATCACCACCGCCCCTTGGATATTCAGGCCTTTAACGAACCCATGTTGCTCCATGGACACCAACCATGGAATGATCTGGTTCAGCCTACTCGTAATCAGACTAGCATGAATTTTGTAGGACACATTACACAGGAAAATGGGCATATACTTGTTGATGTTAGTAGGCTCTTTAACCTTCAGAATCAACACTGACCTTGAAGTAGAAACCACCTGATTGAGTGCACCTACTAGAAAAAGTCATGTATCACCCTGACCACTTGAGGACCAACAATACCCCATGCTGCGACATAGAAAGTGCTCAGAAAACCATCTGGACCAGGGGAACTATCAGAGGACATAGCGAGAACCATTCTCTTAATTTCCTCCTCACTCGGTGGATCCACTAAAAAAGCATTCTCAAAACCCTCCACCATGCTGGGTATGCATTTCCAGAAGCCCAAATCCAATGAGTTATCCTCTAGATCCTCGTATTTGGAAGGAACCCGTCCTTCCAAGAGTTCTTCAAAGTGATCTAGCACTAATCGTCCTACCACATCCACTTCAGAAGAGAAGACTTCGTTACCCAGGTTTATATTGATCCTCATGTTATTCCTTTCTCTCAAACACACATGGAAAAAAGCACTATTACGGTCCCCCTCCTTCAACCATCTCACCCAGGATCTCTTCTTGTAATCTCTCTCAACCTCCAACTGCTTCTCTACAAGAAACCTGGGATTCTTCCAAAAAACAGTTAACCTGTTATCGTCCCAATTAATCTACAGTTCCTCCTCAATGTTCTCAAAGTATGCCTAGATTGAGTTCACACCCAAAAATTGATTCGGCCTATTAGACAACCAGCGGAAAATGTCTCTCTTAAGAATTTTCAAATGGTTCTTAAGTCCATGCCATTCATTCTCTATCTCCTCATGCTCCCAATACTATCTTACTATCTTCATGAAGCCTGATGCCTGATGCCTATTACTAGAGTTGTGAAATTTCTACCTCCCAGCATTGTCCTTTCTATCTTCCACCAGTAGCGGATCATGATCCAATAATGAACGAGATAAATGAGTGACCGTTGACCTAGTAAAGGAATCAAGGCCTTGGGTGTCTGTGAAGGATCTGTCTAGCCTGCTCCATATACGTTTGCGACCCCCTTGTGATTATTACACCACAGGAACCGCTTACCCGTGAACCCCGTGTCCAGTAGACCAGTCGCATTGATGAAGTTGTGAAAGTCTTGTATGGCATCCATAGAAATGATCGAGCCACCCATATTCTCTTCCGTATCCAAAATCTTGTTAAAATCCCTACCCAAAAACCAAGGTAGGGTTCTGATTTTGAAGGACCCCAAAAAACTCCAAAGCTCCGTCCTCCTCTGCACAACATTGCTAGCATACACAAAGGAGAACAACAACTGTCACCCACCACCGGAGATCATCATATTAATACATTGAGACAAAAGACTCACAATATCCACCTAAACATTCATTTTCCAGCAACTAAAATATGCGAGTTATCCAAAGAACCATGCAGAAACAGAGGAAAACCCATATTCTTCGCCACAGAGGGAAGCTTCTGAGGAGCTAGCATGACCTCAAGAATGACCACAACCAATGCTCGATGCTTTCAAGACTCAACATCCTAGAAATAACACTTTTCTTGAGACCCCAACCCATGATAATTAAAGATAAAAACCAAAAACATTAAATAAGATCTCTCATGAGTTTCTTGAAAAAATCACGTTGTGGAGAAAACGAAAGTAACATACCTGCCTCCCTTGATTTCGACCTAGTGATAGGGCCAGCGGTATCCTGTAAGGATGTTATGTTCAATGTTTCAAGGTCCTTATTCTTGATCGGCCTCCCTGAGCCCTCTAGTTGCGAGAGACGAGACACTGGAATTGGAGAGAACGACGCATCCTTGTGTAGAAGAGAGACCAACTGAAGGCTTTGAGGAGGGGCACTCACAGATAGAACCTGATTCCTCACAACAACTGGGGATGACTCCCTTTATGGAGGCATCAAAATAGAGGACGACGAGATGGGGTGAAAAGAACGCTTAATGAAATGTGGAGATAATTGTGACGGGATACGGAACATTGACAGTGGCGAAGACAAAGGCCTGGGGGGAAAGGAGTGGGAGGTCCTAATGGTCCCAAGAAACCTCTACCTCGACCTGCGTCATTTCGGAAATAGCTATATCAGCATCGGGATGCTCTACAAGTGACATTGAGATAAGCCTTGCAGGCATAAAGGGACCACCCAACAAAAGATTCCCCACATCAGGATACTCAATGACTGCCTCCGGCGTGTGAGACCCACCCTCAAAATTCAATAAATCCACTCCCGCCCCAACAGTCACCTTCTCCGCCAGGACCCATGAATTGATCGATGGGATGACGGGGTTGTAGCCTTGGGATCATGAACCAGAAGAAATTACCGAAGACCAATTCCTTTTGCAGACAGTCTGCGAGTGATTGTGAAGCCCAAAAACCACACAAAAACGCGGAAAAACATGGTAAAGAAGCCTTTTCCACTAGCTCAGCCCCTCACCTGACCGCAACAAATCTTTTAATGGGAGCATCGATGAAAGATCCATATCTACGCAAATATGAGGACATGATGGGGCCTGTAGACAATCCATACCATCATCTGATAAAAGGAAGGCTCCCATGGAGTCACCCACATCCTTTAGAATCTCCGGATTATGAAAGGAAAGGGGATGCCCGGGCAATCCAACCCACATCACCACTGAAGAAGATTCTCCGCCATAGTAAAACTCCCAAGACCAACGAAACAAGGAAAAGTGCCATGAACTGCACCTTTAGTCTTCTCTCACCTAATCCCTCAGAAAGTCCTCCTTTGAGGCCAAATGATTGCAAAAAAGATGTCCGGGACAACTCTGCAACTGCCACCGGGTTACCAAGACCCTAAGACGGGTAATTTTTTTATATGGGTTTTAAAAAAACAAAAAATAGGTAAAAGGGGTTAGGGTTCGCATATTTTTAAAACTGGGTCCGAGATGCGTGAACCCCGTTCACGCATCACCGACCCCGGAAAGATGCGTGAACGGGGTTCACGCATCTTAACCGCGCTGAAGGATGCGTGAACCGTGTTCACGCATCCTACAGTAACTTTTTTTTTTAAATTTTTTATTTTTATTTTTATTTTTTGTTTTGTTTTGTTTTATATATATATATATATATATATATATACAAACAAAACATAAAATTCAGCAGAATTTATCTGCTATTTAATATCCAGCAGAACTGCCATTACAGCAGTCTGGATTCTGACAGAAACCATCACCCAGGGCTCTCTTTTATAAGAGGGCTTGCCCAGGAAATCATACTGCATTTCCGATGTGGGATTCAGGTTCTCTTTTCCTGCACAGAACATTCTGCATTTCTGATGCGGGATTCTGTTTCAAGTACGTGACTTTGAAAGACTATAAAATACAAACTATACGACCAATATAAATAAAACTTAAAACATGGATTAAACATATAATAAATAGTTGAAAATGAAAAGAATTTCGTAAAAAGGGTTGATGAATAATAATTTATAAGCTTTCAAAACCGCCAACTTGAAACTTAAAAAAGTTTCAAGTACGTGATTTTGAAAGACTATAAAATAAAAACTATAAGACCAATATGAATGAAACTTAAAACATGGATTAAACATACAAGAAATAGTTGAAAATAAAAACAATTTCATAAAAAGTGTTGATGAATAATAATTTATAAGCTTTCAAAACCACCAACTTGAAACTTAAAAATGTTTCAAGTACGTGTCTTTGAAATATTATAAAATACAAACTATATGAACAATATGAATGAAACTTAATATACGGATTAAACATATAATTATTAATTACATAATAATTAATTAGTTAATTAGTAAATTAGTAATATAATAAATAATTATAAATATTCATTACAATTATTAGTTATTAATTATTAAAAATTAATTATATATTAATTAATTAGTTAATTAGTAATATAATTTTTAATTATTATTATAATTATTAATTATATAATTAATTATTATATTACTAATTAACTAATTAATTGTTATGTAATTAATAATTAATAATTATATTACTAATTAACTAATTAATTAATATATAATTAATTTTTAATAATTAATAATTATATTGGTAATTAACTAATTAATTATTATATAATTAATAATTACTAATTATAATTACTAATTATATTAATAATTATAATAAATAATTATATTACTAATTAATATATAATAATTATAGTTAATAATTATAGTACTAAATAACCAATTAATTTTTAATAGTTAATCATTATATTGGTAATTAGCTACTTAATTATTATATAATTAATAATTAATAATTAATAATTAATAATTAATAAATATAATAAATAATTATAATCACTAATTATATTACTAATTAATCAATTACTTATTTTATAATTAATAATTATATTACAAATTAACTAATTAATAATTATAGATAAATAAAAAATAATTATAATTAATAAATATATTACCAATTAGCTAATTAATTATTATATAATAAATAATAAATAATTATATTTAATAATTATATTATTAATTAACTAATTAATTATTATATAATTAATAATTAATAATTAATAATTATAATTATAATTAATAATTATTATTAAGATTTATATTACTAATTAACTAAGTAATTATCAATTAATAATTATACTACTAATTAACTAATTAACTATTATATAATTATATTACTAATTAACTAATTAATTATTGTGTATTAGTAATTAATAATTAATAATTATATTAATTATTAACTAATTAATAATTATATTACTAATTAACTAATTAATTATTAACTATTTGTTATATGTTTAATCCATGTTTTAATTTTCATTTATATTGGCTTTATAGTTTGTATTTCATAGGCTTTCAAAGGCACGTAAACGTATTTAAGTTTCAAGTTGGTGTTTTGAAAGCTTATAAATTATTTTTCATTAATTTTTTTTATGAAATTCTTTTTATTTTCAACTATTTCTTATATGTTTAATCCGTATATTATGTTTCATTCATATTGGTTATATAGTTTGTATTTTATAATCTTTCAAAGACACGTACTTGAAACATTTTTAAGTTTCAAGTTGGTGGTTTTGAAAGCTTATAAATTATTATTCATCAACACTTTTTATGAAATTGTTTTTATTTTCAACTATTTCTTGTATGTTTAATCCATGTTTTAAGTTTCATTCATATTGGTCTTATAGTTTTTATTTTATGGTCTTTCAAAGTCACGTACTTGAAACTTTTTTAAGTTTCAAGTTGGTGGTTTTGAAAGCTTATAAATTATTATTCATCAACCCTTTTTACGAAATTCTTTTCATTTTCAACTATTTATTATATGTTTAATCCATGTTTTAAGTTTTATTTATATTGGTCGTATAGTTTGTATTTTATAGTCTTTCAAAGTCACGTACTTGAAACAGAATCCCGCATCGGAAATGCAGAATGTTCTGTGCAGGAAAAGAGAACCTGAATCCCACATCGGAAATGCAGTATGATTTCCTGGGCAAGCCCTCTTATAAAAGAGATCCCTGGGTGATGGTTTCTGTCAGAATCCAGACTGCTGTAATGGCAGTTCTGCTGGATATTAAATAGCAGATAAATTCTGCTGAATTTTATGTTTTGTTTGTATATATATATATATATAACAAAACAAAACAAAAAATAAAAATAAAAATAAAAAATTTAAAAAAAAAGTTACTGTAGGATGCGTGAACCCCGTTCACGCATCCTTCATCAACTTCGTGAAGGATGCGTGAACGCGGTTCACGCATCCTTCAGCGCGGTTAAGATGCGTGAACCCCGTTCACGCATCTTCCCGGGGTCGGTGATGCGTGAACGGGGTTCACGCATCTTGGACCCAGTTTTAAAAATATGCGAACCCTATACCCTGTTAGCAAATTTTAATTTTTTAAAAACCCAGATAAAAAAATTATCCCCCTAAGACCCAACCGACTCCTTGACCAAGGCCATCGGTGGCTTATTGCGACCAAACCTCACCATAATGTTAGATCATGCAAAGATGACACCTCGCATACCAACTTCTCCGAAAGATCCACCACCTGGAAACCCTCCTTCTTCCTAGGCGTCCTGGAACAAACTGAATTCTCCAGGAAAACTGGAAAACCCACCTCAGCTTCAACCATCTCCTTCTCAATGGAAACACCTGAAACCCCTATGCCACAAAGAATATCTCTAAAGGACCTTACCTTGGATCCACCCAGAAGAGCCTCCCCAAAAAACTGCCACGATGAACCGGCCCCATCAGAGGAGCTGAGCGGAGGTGCCATAGGAGTTGGAGACCCCCATCCTCTAGTCCACCCATTTATTATGATTCATAGTTAAATTTATTGTTTTACGTGGTAACTATATCTTTTTTAGTATATGATTTGTTTTAGTATTTCTGGTCGTTTTACATTAAGTAAGGTTCCATCATTTATATAATTTTAATAATTATTAAATTATTATATATATATATTTACTAGAATACAAAAAAAATATTATGAAATGAATTACACCAATCATGGAGACGGTAGAACATACATACGCATGGACGTTTTATTCATGTTTAATGGGTAGACTGAAAGAAAGGAATATAATTATTTACCTTTAAATAGTATTTATTATATCATATCAATCTTATATGTTCATTAAATTAATCCTCACTAAAATAATTTTAAAAATAAAATGAAAAATGAATCACATCGCTTTATGGAGATGGTTGTCCAAACATACACATGGGTGATGTTTTCCTTTCCCAATGTTTTGGAAGGTAAACAATAAGATTTGATAATATAATTAAAAAAGTATTATACATTTATAAATATAATTTATAAAAATTTAACCCATTATAATTTCCATCCATAAAATATTGTGATGAAAATTAATTGTATCGATACGTGGAGATGATAAGGATTACGTATGCATGAGCGATACTTTCACATCCCATTTGATGAGAAAGAGGTTAGATAATGGTGGTTTCATAGTCATATTAAAATTTAGGTATATTAAGGATACTTAATTTACCATTTTATGGAATATAACATATAATTAAATCATTAACATGAAGAAGTAAAAAGGAAGTGACTAAATAAGCTTATTAGCTCTTCTTTCAAAAAACTCATTTAGATATCCTCCTACGAACCCACGAGTTGGTATTTTGGGAGAATTAGCACCAATATAATGTGTATATATAATTTTAAATATGTTTCCTTCAGGATATGGTAGATCTATCAGAATCAATGTGGTGAAGATAAGTGAGGGAGGAGGTTCCCTTTTATAATTGAGGTGAGGGCACTTTTGGGATTTTATAAAAAAAATATAATATCACAATTCTTGAGAAAAATTCTTCCAAATGGTTATTAATTAAAATAAAAATTTAATATAGTTTAAATAACATCATCTAATGAAATTTATCCATGTTTCTAAATCAATTTTAATCCTTATCTTTTTTATTAACCCATTAGTTAATTATATTTGACAATAACTTTCATACCCAATATTTTAATAAAAAAGGGTTAATAATGTTACAGTAAATGGTCAAGTAACTCAAAAATAGACCATGTATGATTTTATAAAAAATACTCAATTAATATGGATTAAGATAATATTTAATTACTTTTAAATAATTCTATAATTTTATATTGATAAAATATTATTTATATCAATTTTGACACTATTTGTTTAATTTGACATTATATATATAAAAGCAATTGGGGGAATTAAAATATAACTATTGAAAACCACTATATTTTTAAATATTTTCATTAAATATATTGGGACAAATTAACACATTCAAATTATGACACTTGATATTTTTTAAATATTTTATATTATTTTTATGAAAATTAACTAAATATTTTATTAGCATTGTAGAAAAATTTAAAGTAATAATATAATTTTAAAAAATTGAAATAAATTTCTTCCATGATAATAATATATTTAATATCAAAATTGAAATTTAATTTTCATCATATATATATTTTTTCCTTTTGTGGTCACAAAACAGATATTTAAAACTAAGAGAGTGTCATTTTGTAACATTCTTTGCTTTCAATAATGTGAGGTTCATTTTAGATAATAGTGTCCATTAAAACATTGTATTTTAAGAATAAGATGACGTGGGTCTGATTAAATTCATCCTATAAGAATTAAGATGAAATATTATGACATTATCACATATTTCGAACCTATTTAACGCGGCAAACCCTTTATAGAGTTAATAAATTTTATAGTTGTTACTATTCATAATGTCAAAAAATAAATGGGAACTATTTAAAAAATTTGAAACTCCTAATTAAAAATAATTAATAAAAAATCTCCAATTATATCTATATAAATGGAGGAAATTAATTTTCAAATATGTGTGAAAAATGTGATGAAATTGGATTTCAGAAAAAAAAATTTCTAAAAAAATAAAATTTTTGTATAGAAATGTTTTTAAATAAATTAAAATTATAAAACTAATTCCAATGAACATAATTGGGTTACTAATAATAAAATATAATTAAACATTCTTGGAATCCATTTTAATATAAAATTGAACTTTTCAAATGGTTGAAATAAAAATACAATTTTCATTAAAAAACTGCAATTTTCACTATTTCCAGGAAAATAAACATTTTCAAAAAAATTCAAAACATTCAGCCTAAGATAATTTTGATATTATACTTGAAAAAATTATAATATGTTTAACAAATTAAATTCATATACATTCAATAAATTAAATATAATATTTTCTCACAAAAAGGAATAATATCATTTTTGACCAAAATGTATTTCTAAAGAATAAAATAACATTACTGAAAATTGATTAATTATTTGAAGTAATAATTCTATTTTTATTGATTAGGTCCTTTATACATATAAAGATATATCAAAATTCATTTAATATTATTTATACCCTCCAATATAATGGCTTGGTTATAATGGTCATATTTAAATAATAATAATTGGGTGCTTGTTTAAGCTTGAGGATGTATGTTGTATATGGTATCTAGAATATCATTATTTTAAAATAATGAGGTGTTACATTTTATCCCCTTAAATAAATTTTTTCCTTGTATTTTGAACTTGTGATGTGATATAAAGGGTAGGGTGTTTTAATATACCTTTTTAAAAAACCAACATTTGGAAAAGGGATAATAAAATTTACTCCAAAAAAGAGGGAATTGAAAATATGGTGGTCAAAAAAATGTTTTTAAATATAATTACATTGGTGGAAAGTAAAAATATGTATGTGGAAGAAAAAATTAACTTCCATGGATTAATATATAGTGATAGAGAACATGGTAAATGGAAAGGTATCCCTTACAAAACCAAAAATCTATGATGGGTTAAAATGCCATTGATTTCTTTATAAGAAAATTAAATGGATAAAGTTTTTATTTCCAGGTATTCTTGAAAAATTCAAGTGGTTATTTTAATACTAAGATAAACTACTCAAAAAATGAACTTATTGAATTATTTAATTTTTATAATCATAATCTCATCCTTTGGTTATGTTTAGATCTATTTACAATTAATCTCTCACACCATGAAATGGATATTTAAGAAGGGTTTTTCATACATAAAGCACTTTTAATATAAAAAAAGATCCATAATTCATTCTTCAAGATTCTAAATATTAAACAAAACATGTCATCTAATATGATAAATTATACATTAGCCACAAATAATAATATCCAAAGATCAATTTAATTCATTCCATAAGTAGTCAATCAAAAAGATCATCCAAAATATTACCAACCATATTAAAAAATAAAATAATTTAGGTATATATTCACTTGATAAACTTACTATTAATCCCAGTTAATGTATCTATTAATGTAACATGTAAATACCTTGATCATATATTTTTCTAAAACATTAAAATAAAATGTATTTATATAAAACCTTAACAAAAACATGTATGCTTCCAAAATTTAAATATCATATTATCAAATATATTAAAAAAAATACTATAATCCAGATCAAGAATAAAATAACTAAACATTTTCATGGTCACTAATAATATCCCATTTTATCCATCTCAATATCAAGAATATATTAGTGTTATTGTTCCTTTTTCATCTATTCTACAAAAATATTACCTTACCACCATTAACTTTTCTTTGATATCAGTACCATTCAACATATGCTTTAAAATGCTTTAAAAAAACATATATAGTATAATATTTGAATGTTTTGTGATTCTTATAACAAAAATAAGTTCGATAAAATACTTATAAACCATAATTATTGAATCTAAATAAAAAAGAACTTTAATAATTCCACATTTATTGTAGTAATATCATTAGATTGACCTTGATCCCTTTTATTCTTTTGAGAAATAATCACTTCTCTATCGGTGAATTCATATTCATAGTGTCCCATATCATTATAGTTGATGAACTAAACATTTGAAGCTTCCTCATTTACAATGAAATCAAGATCTAGGAATAATTTTTCACTAAACATGTAGAAAACTTGCATTACTTAAAATGAAAAAATGGTGTTTCATTCCATAATTATCACATGTGTAAAATTACTCCTTTACCTTCATCCATTTATTAATTTTCTATTATACCATCCTTTTCTTATCTTTTTTTCCTTCGATACAAGAAGAATTGGAGAATCATTTCCCCATTCTGATTTCACATGGTACTATATTCTCATATGATGAAAATGTTTGGGAGATTAGTTCTATTTTAAGTATTATTATAATACTATCAATGAAATAACCAATATTTCTATTTGGAATTAATATTTTGCCTATAACATGATTTTATAACCTTGTAGTGTTTTCTTTATACAAATAATTTTTTACTATTCCTTTTGTCTCAATCTCAATATTTGTCTACCCATTTCTTTTTTAGTTCATGAGGGAATAATATTTCCATGAAAATTTCAATAAAATATTAATATTTAATACTTGATATTTCCTCATAATATATAGTGTTGTTAATCAATTAAATTCATTGGTATGAATCCCAAAAGAGATGATAAACATCCATAACAACCTTACCTCTTTCATAATTCCCAATGAAATAAATATATTCTCTAAGAAACTTATACAATTTTGAGAAAACAAATGATTTGTAGTTCTATTTAATGGCGGAGGATACAGACACATAAAATTGTCTTATATTTTGACACCACATTATGGATCAACATGATTCTCTATTAAGGTAAGGATATTGGTCAGAACCTCAGTCATATTTCCTGATACAGTTATAATCTATTCAACTCTTGCTACAGTTTCAACTCCAACTTAATTATCGTTCCATGGTGGGAAATCCCTATACAGATTACATTCATTGATACATTTTCATTTATTCAACTAGTCTTCATTTATAAATAATTTCCTAAACTATAATATATTATTAAATTATGAATCATAATATATAATTTTCAAACAAGTGATACAATTAAAATATACTAAAAACTAATCACAAAATCACATGCTTGGTTTCATTAGGAATATTTTCAAGCTCCATAAAAGGGTTATTTTCTCTAATTTATATTTTCATAAATCTAGTTTTGAATACTTAAAATAAACTTAATAACAATTGTGAAGTCATGAACTATAATAGGCCAAAGAAAGTAGTTATTTTATTAAATTAAAAATAGATATAAGTAATCACATCCCAAAAAATAGAATATTTTAGTAGTAGTGTTGAACAATATACACACTTGAATTTAAGATTACATTTAAAAATTTAAAATGAAACATTGTTTTTTCTTGGAGAACACCACTATCCCCTTTAGAATAATCATACATATCAATCATAAAACACATCACGATATCTTAGGTAATGAAAACATAATAAAGGGATGATATCGGGTGCACTATATGGTATAGATAAACTGTTAGCTAAATAAGGAACAAATAATATGGCACAAATAACTAATTTTCAAATAATTCCATATAAATAATCATATATGATAGAAAATTATCCAGAAATATCATAAGAAATTAAATAACCACATGGAAATCAAGAAATGAATTCATAATCATGGAATGCATAATGTTTGAAATATAAAACATACTGTAAATTCATCATCCATGAAATCTAGAAATACCATTAAGTAACTATTCCCCAACACCGACAAAAAATGAGTAAATCATCCACCAAAATCCAAGCTAGTTTGTCTCATTAGACATTTGGATGAATCAAGGGGATATATGAGGCCCCAACCATCACATACTAAGTCCATTGAATTACTAATATCAAAGGGGAGAAATATAATAAACATAAACATTATTATTGAAACTATAAAATAAAATGTTAATAATTTTCTCGATTAATAATAATAATCATAAACTATCTAGAGTAATATTGAGAGTGGTATCAAAATAGTAAATCCCAAGTAAAAATGATCATAAATCATAATGATAAATAATAAGGATATTATTATTATAATATATTTAAAAACAATTTTATTTATAATAATGTTTTTTTGATGTTGATGAATAATATTTACATTAGGGGATCATAAAAAACATTTATGAGGGTAAAATATTTTATCAATGAAAAATCATTTTTAAAAATCTAAAACATCACAATTATTAATGAAAATATTTAGTTTAAAAATAACCGTGTAAACTTATTAATTCTTATTCAAATAAAATATTATTCAAGATGTTGAAAAAATTTATTCAGACTGTATAAGTTAAAAAAAAATTCTGTCACACTATTGTAACAAGGGATAAAAACTACCTCATTCTGTAAATGATAGGGTGATTACATTTTAAACCATTTTCTAAAACTAAATTTTTTTAGAAATTAATTTTAAAAATATGCGGGGAATAAATAAGAAATTCGAAATTATTTTTATAAAATATGAATATGGAAGTTAATTATTCTTCATTGGATACTTAAATAGAAACAATAGAAAATATTGATGATTTTGTCAATGAATCCTTTCCTCCAGGACATTTTCCATTTTACATGTCCAAACAAAATGAATAATAAATTTATTTATATTATAAAACTATTCAGGATCCATACTATTATATATTATTTAATTATAAAATTTTATCACCAATTTATTAATAATTCATAGATAAAATCATTGTTTCTAGTGCTAATAGTTTCATTTTCCATGCATGATTTATTTTGGTAGTCTCAGTATTTGTAATTTGACCGTAGTTCCTATATATCAATAAGATTCATAACTATATAATTATTTCATATATTCAATATATACATTTTTAGGGTAATCAATGGAAATCATATAGAGAAAAATAAATTATACCATTCATAGAGTTTTCAGCCGTACAAATTCATGAATAATGTATTCAATTTTAGATGGATAGAATAGAATAATGGTAGACAATTATTAACCTTTATAAAAAATTATCATATCATATAAATCAAATTAATTCATAAAATCCGTCCTCATTATTATACTAGTAAAATATAAATGAAAAACAAATCACATCACATCATGGTGGTGGTAGTCTACATATACACACAAGCAACATTATCATTTCCCAATGGTTTGGAGGGTAAGGTAGATATAATATTATCATAAGGAATTATAATTATGTTTTAAATTTTAAATATAAATAAAAAACCCATCATAATTCCCAACCATATTATATGGTGACCAAAAATTAATTTTATCGCTATGTAGAGATGGTAAGCTGTATGTACTCACAAGCGATATTTTCAATTCCAATTTGATGGGAGAGAGGGTTAATAAAGGTGGTTTAATAATCATGATAAAATTTTAGTTTGTTTAGTTTTCTAAAGATACCATTTTATTTTTAATAAAATAGTTTTAAAATAAGTTTAAGAATAAGTAAAAAGAAATTGATCAATTTAAAAGATTGTCACTTCTTCGTAAGACCAATTGATATCCTCCTAAGAACACTAGAGGTAGTATTTTCAGAATTACACAACCTTTACAATGTTTATATTGAATTTTGTAATTAATTTCTATAGGGGTGGTAAATCTAGAATGCTCAATGTATTATAAATAATTTAGGGAGTAGGCACAATTTTATATTTTAGGTGAGTGTCACTTTTGGGATTTCAAATAAAAACTATAGTATAAATAAGTAAATTTGGAGAAAAATAATTATAAATGGTTATGAATTAAATTATAAAGTTTATAATGATGAAATAAAATCATCCAATGAAATTCAGACATGTTTTGATAACATTTTAAATCCTTATATTTTGTATTATCCATTTAATTAATTATTTTTAACGTAGTCACATTAAAAAATATTTTAACAAAAATGGGTGAATAATGTTACTAAAAATGGAAAATAGATACATAAATAGACCCTGTATTATATTTTCAACCATATTCTATTGACATGTATGCATATAATATTTTTTATCAATTTCAAATAAACTAATAAAATATATTATCTTCAATTTTGACACTATTCTTTTGATTTGACATTAAATATATCAAGACAAATGGGAAAATATAAAATTACATTTTAAAAAATCTATAATATTTCACACATATATATATAATATAAAAAATTAACACATTCAAATTATATCATTTTTAAATTTTTAGAAATCTTTTATTTTATTTTCATATTAATATAATAAATATTGTATTATATTTTTAAATGAATTTATGGAAATTATATAATTTATGAATGTTATAAATAAATTTATATCATGATAATAATTTAATAATTCTCAAATGTTATACTATATTTCGTTCAAATATTTCTTTTATCCCTATATGGATACATAATATATTTTTAAAACTAAGAATGAGACATTTTATGTCTTTCTTCGTATTAAATATTATACAGCCATTTCCATTAAAAATTTTACTTTAAACAATTATATTTAGAGGTTAATAAGACGATTGCAAAAATATTTTCCGAAAATAAAATTTAATTTGATATATTATGACTTTATTATTCAAATTTACCAATATTTACCTGATTTAAATTTTACCGAGATGATAAATTTTACCACCAGTATGATTCATAATTCTTAAAATGAAAGGGAACTATTTAGTAAATTGAAGCCTCAATATTAAAAATATTGAATATATTTTATCAAATTCGGTCATTAACACCTCCCCAAAAAATTTTATGCCTCCATGTCCGACAATGGGGGAAGATAGATAATGACCGCCCAAGTCTCACCTCCAGTTGGCCTAGAGTTACTGACAAACAACAAGAGTATAGTGAACACACAGATGAGTGACATTACCCTATAAGAGAAAAATGTGGAAGAGAGAGAAAATACAAACCCAAACCAACTCCCACTAACTCTAAAAGACAAAAAAACCCAAATTCACATATGTAACATCATGAAAGATGTACTACAACTAAAAGGTAAAACTGAAAGTACAAAGGAAAGTAAAATGATGATGACCATGGAGCCCAAACAGCTTGTGTAAAACCTCCAGCTATTAGTGACCAGCCTGATCACCAAGTGACCTAATTTTTTATATAATATAGGGTGGGTATAAAATTATACTCAATAGGATCCTCCTTAGAGCCTCTCATGAAAAATTAATGAAAGCATGCTAAAGTATAATGAATAATAAGTGAAACTAACTCATCACCAAAACTTTTATACTATGTTCCCAGCCACACCATGTCTACTCTTAATATGTATCACATACAAGGGTATATAATATAATATATAACATCAAGGGTACTCTACTACCACTTCCCCAATGGTTTTCCATTTTTCCCCAATGTTACACGTTCATAGAATCTCCCTCCAAAAAGGCTTTCCTTTAGACACCTGGGCGAAGCACCACAACAAACACCTCATGCTTCATTATCCACCTCATGCATAACAACACAATGTCCATGTAACCATTGTAATGAGGTAGTCTTTGGGATACATCACAACTTCCATAACATTTATCATACATTGAGTATTATACATCAATAAATTACAACCCATACACCAAGTAAGGATCTTCAAGCCATTACAACCTATAAACGCTACACCTATAGTAGTCCATAGGAATCAATATCCAGAATATGTGTGTGTGAATAACAACAAGAAATTACATTTCCCTACACACATATATGTATAAAACTAACCGTCGTGCCTACCATCACAAGTAACTATAAAGAGAAGAGAGCATGGCCTAAGGGGGTAGTTAGGCATCCTTCCTCCCATCAGGATTTTGGGAAAAATATTACCCCAGGCTTAGAATACCTTGGGTGTTAGTTTCCAAAACTGATAGGGTGGAGTAGCGTATAGAAAAAAAAGTACATGGTATAATATAGCTCAAAACTACACTATGGGATCAACCTAGTCAAATACTTAACTATAGCTAATGTCTCTAAGACTCATAGATTCCTCTACTAGGACTTGATATGCTATAAGAACAAAACCATTTAAATAGTAATATTATGTTACTTTGTCACTTTTTATTAGTTCCACACTAAAATAATTAATTATTTAACCATTAATTAACTATTACCATTCCAACCAAGATCCATGCCCTCCTGGCATAACCAGACCATGTCCATGACTACTTAATAACATATTATCAGCATTTCATCCCATAAAGCTCCAAACCCATATGTTAACCATCATTTATTAATTTATATAACAACATTATCACATCCTATACTTCCAGGTATTCTAGGAAAACATTCTAAGATACAAAACATATAGGTCTCAACATGTTGAGTAGGTAAAATATTCGATGAGACTTTTCCACCTACAGAAGGAGCATAGAACCATCCATCTTAGAGAAGGAAAATATGGAGAGCATATAGAATACCCCAAAAATCATTACCTATTTTGAATGGAGGGTAAGAGAGACCATCTACCTCTATTAGTGGGGAAATTAAATTAGATAAACATACATTAGATTAAATAAAAACTACTTTCATAAAAACTGGTAAGCCCAGACTCATCTCGTTCCATCATCCCCGATGTCCTCCCCGTCAACCACATGAATAAATCAATGCATGTAGCCACTCAAATAATCAACTGATTCCACACACACTGGTCCTACATGCCCCCACAAACTAAAAATGCCCTCCAGGCTCATCCATCCTAGGCTCACATCACATCTGGGCCTCCCTACCCCCACAACCATAAGTCTCGTATCCAGAGAACATAAGAAACATCAGGAAAAAACAACATAGTTACCATGCTCTTTGACCTAAAAAATATATTCATCTTTCATACACAACGATCTCTCATGGTCTCCATGAATAAGTCACATGTACATTACAATAAAGTGGGTAACTCATACCCAACAAGGTATTATATCTATCACACAACCATTTCTTTATTCCATCTTGAATAAATTGATTCATTATCATAGGATCCAACTATGGGATTCCTAAACAACTAGCTATCTCAAGCTGTCAAAAATTAATTAATAAATCAATTTGAAATTCCTATAAATACGTTATCAACAAGAATCAAAATTCTTTTGTTTTATCAACTAGATTCATTAAACGTTCATATCTGCATCAAATAAAATATATCAAATTACAACATTAAAAAAAGAATTCATTAAACATGCCTCTTTATCTTTTAACCTATTAATTATCAATTGATTCTGGATTTACATTATTTACCAATATCAATCCAGAACAATACTATAAATCATGAATGGAATATATATCACACATTCTTGAAAATAAATAGGCAAAATGTTATCACATTATAAAACAATAACACCGTTAGGCGATCAATACCCATTTCTATAATTCAGTTCATGTAAACATTAGGTCAATTTCTTTTCAGATTAGTGAGATAAATCAAGATGACTCTATGATTTCACATAAGTGAATAGAGATGCATCGAATCCCCTAACTGAAAAGGTTATTTATGTTCTTTTCTTGAGAATGGATTAAAGTAGATGATCACAATCACAACTCCTGCAACAACTGCATCCACCCGAGGACGCCACGACACAGCCGCACCGACCAATAATCAATAAAAATCCATTATAACCATTGGAAATCATAAAAATATCATGTTGAGATGATCTAAGAGGAAACAAGATCAAAGAACCACAAAAACAAAGGTAAAACCAACCTCGGATCGAAGACAGATCAAATATGGAAGCCCGTGATCGATCCCCGTCGAAGGGACACCTAAAATTACAAGGAGGGGAGTATCGAGTTTCCTAGGATGTGTGGGTGGGGTGAAAAATCCATAGGATTGTGACAACCCATGTGGCCAATTTTTTTCAAAAAACATACCGTGTTGGGGAATTACATGATATGTAATCCCTTTTCATGTCGTGTAATGCCTCAAGGTCGAGTTCACTGAAAAATACATCACCTCAATGATTTTTTTATTTTCAAACACTAAATTATTTAATGCCACAAACCCCTATTTAATTCCATGAAAAAACCCTCGAAACATGATTTCACCTCATGTAATATCCTTTCACGATCTGAAATCTCCTGGATTCCCACTTGTAATGACTAATTCCTACAAACATCATCCGATCCACCCCTGATTACTTCGCCCTTTGAAAACATGAAAATGGATTATCCACCCAGATCTGAGCCCTTAAATCAGATAACTCTCAAAAAATTCTAGTCCTTGAGATTCTAAAACCAACCTAGATAGGAAATAGAAAGGGGTCATCTGAACGGGCACCTCATGAGATACATCTCCATGATTCTGCCACTATAGGAGCTCACCACCTCACTAGAGGAACAATCAAACAGGCAAAAAACTACCAAAACCAGCTCCTAAACACTCTCCTAGGAGAGATACCTCTCAAGAGAGAGTAGGACACAATAAGAATTAAGATAAATTCATCTCATAAACAGAAAAGGTCTACAACTACTAGAAGAACAATGTTACAAGATAAGAGATAAACATAAAAAATCTCAGGGTATTGAGCATGTATCAACAACTCACATTTACAAGTACTCTCCTCCACTACACAATGACACCAAATGACACAATCTAATGATATAACATGCCCTCATAGCACCTTATCATTGCGGTCCTAGATCTATAGAGCCCGCTCCATGAAGGTCACATCATCATAAACATAAATATTTCCCCAATAGATGATGTGAAAGTCATCAAGAAGATAATGATAGAGCTACAAATCCGGAAAACATAATGTATCAATTTCATATATGGAGGATGTGCTACCTAATACGCCACAACTCTAACATGAGCTAACACATATAATGTCCTAACAAATCTGAGAGAAAGCTTCCATCCATGACCAAATATTCTCTAACCATGATGGGGAGTCACCTTCAGAATCATGTGATCCCCAACATAAAAATATAGAGGTCTCCTACTATGATCAATATTGGTTTTATAAAAATCTTGTTCTACCTTCATCTTCTCACGAATCACCGAATCCATCTCTATCATATTCTGTACTAGTGTCAACGATAGATTTGCTGACTCTCCAACCCAATTTCACAACAATGGTGAATGGAAAGGTAAGAAATATAGGGCTTTAAATGGTTCCATACCGATGCTGGAGTAAAAACTATTGTTTGAATATAAATCTACCAAAGGTAGATGTGTCATCCATGATCCTCCAAAATCTAGGGTACAAGAGCAGGCCATGTCTTCAAGAGTCAGGATAGTCCATTCTATCAAACCGTTTGTCTTTGGATGAAAAGAAGTGAAAAGGAATAGATGATAACCAAAAGAATATTAGAGACTTCTCTATATTGTAGACATAAAATGAGGATCTTGATAAGAAACAATTTTCCTCCATACTCCGAGGAATCTCACCACATCCTCTAGAAAATTCCTTGACAAAAACTCTACTAAGCATGACTCTTAGATTAGAATATAGTGGGATTATTTCATAAAAAAATACAATACTAACCATATAGTGTCATTGCCTCCCAGATCTTGAGGTAAACCGGTAACAAAATACATTGATATTCCCCCCCACTTCAACTGAGGAAAATCTAACAGCTGGCGCAATCCACTGGGAAGAAGGTTCTTGGTCTTCACCTTCTGGAAGACTAAACATCAAGACACAAACTCTTCAACTACATACTTCATCCCAGACCACCAAAAATGGCTTCTCAAATCTTGGTACATCTTTTTCATTCTAGGATATACCACTATGGGAAAACAATGTAACTCTCTGAGAACAATCTCATGCATCTACAAAGGAAAAAAAGCCTTCTTGGGAAATAACACTATGTGTTGTTCAACCTCAGACCAACCATCAGGGGACTCACCACAAACAAATATATCTATCCAAACCATTACTTCACAATCCCTAAACTAGGATTCCTCCACGTGCTGAACTAGATATGACTACACCATCATTTAAAAAATACAACATCTATCCCCAACTTCTCCCATGTCGAGATGTAATACTGAATGTTCTCCCATTAGTCTTCAGGAATCAGCTAATTCATGCAATTCATCAGTACACAACTTATTACTCATCACATCTACTACAACATGCCCCTTTCTATGTGCATACAAAATCTTGAAGTTGTAGTCTGGTAAGAATTCCATCCAATGATGCTTTCACACGTTCAAGTCTTGCTGGGAGAAAACTAACCTCAAGATATTATGATCAGTGAGGACTAAGAAATGCTCACCAATGAGGTATTGTCTCCAAATATTCCATGAGAACACCCTAACCACCAACTTGAGATTTTGGGTGGCATAGTTATTCTCTTGGGGAGTAACATCCGAGATCTATATGAAATGACTGATCTCTACTGCATGAAAACATAACCTAACCCTAAATGTGTAGCATAACATAACACCTCAAACTAAACTCATTCTATTGGAAAAAAATGAACTAAATCACTAACTAACTTCTACTTTTGATAATCAAAAGATACTTGACACTAATCATTTCACCAGAACACCTGATCCTTTTGGGTCAATGTTGTAAGAGGAGTTGCAACCTAAGAGAAATTGGATATGAATATCTTGTAATAGCCTACAAGACCAAGGAAACATCACACATATGCCACTATCTTGGGAGATTCACTGGACACAACTAGCTCTACCATCAATGGTTCCATAACTACTCCTTACTGGGATACAAATTTCCCCATGAAACTAAATTCTCGAGCCAAAATCCCAAATTTTGAAAACTTCTAAAATAGCTGATGTCGACAACGAACTCCCAAAATGGAATACAGATTCTCTACATTCTCCTCCTCAAACATGGACTACACATGGATGTTTTCAATGAAGTCCACCATGAGATTATACTTAAAATAAAGAAAAATCATGTTCATCAACCCCATGATCATAGATAGAGAATTTTTCACACCAAATGACATCACAACGAACTCATAATTCCAATAGATACAATATATGGTTGTCTTCAGAATATCCCCAATCATCATATGCATTTGGTGATATCCTGAACACAAATTGATATTCAGGAACCAAATTAACCCATTTAATTGATTGAATAACTCATCAATTCATGGAAGATAATAGAAATTCTTCACCGTATCTCAGTTCATGTGTTGATAATCGATACACAACCACAAACTACCATCAACTTTCTTCATGAACAAAACTGGTGCACCCCATGTGGACCCACATGGCCGAACCAAACCACACTAAAATAGACCATCGAGCTATATTCTTAGCTCCTGTAACTCATAAGGTTTCATCTTATATGGATACATAAATATAATATACACACTTAGCTCTATCTCGATTCTAAACATGATCTCTTGTCGAGGGGGTATAGCTAGAACCTATTCTAGAAAGACATATGTTTGCTCTTCTACGACCCCGGAAAACATCAACAACTTAAATTATAATTAAATCAGAATAATCTAAACCATCAGGAATGAAAAGGAAAAAACCTGAATCTAACCCATATGAGGGTATTTCTCACTAACAAACACAACTGTCTCTCTATCAGCATCAAAGAAAACCTCCTTCATCCAGAAGCAATCCATGATATCCATCATCAAATACAATCAATCCATGTTGAGAAGGAAATAAAATGGTTTTATCTTTAAACATAGGAAATATCCCCAAGATCAGTGCTTCCCCAACACTAGCTTTCAGTCTTTATATACATTAAACAAGTCATTTTTGCCTCCAACTAGCGTAGTTAACCCCAAGGGCACTAAAAGTCTTTCTACAGAAATTCCCAAATCATAGAAAAAGTTAGTAGATATGAAGGATTTTGTAGCTCTTGAATCAATCATGGAATGATTTAATGTAGAAAATAAGGAAATGGTGCCTCAGAAAACATCTAAATCACTTGGCAGTGGCATCGCTAATGCATGAAGCTGGCCACGACTTACTCCATGGACTCTCTGACACTGATGATGACCTCCTCCATTGCCACAATATGCACTATAAGGATGGGGAGGATCCAAAGCTTGTCCAATGCCTATCCCCTATACTCTCTACTGATCCCAAATGGGTGCAACCTATTACTGTTTCCTCGTCTAGAACTGCTTCAAAGGAAGAACCTGGAGTGAAACACCTAATGCATGCTCACTGCACAAAATGGTCGGGCAATCACAGTACTGATGACCATGGCCTCCATAAGAAACTAATGTGCATGATCCCTTGGGATAGGACTGAGAGACGCTACCCCTGAGAAAATTTGATATAGAGGGTTGGGATCTACCCACTGATGATCAGAGACTCTTCTTCCATGAAAACTATGAACCCTAAACCATAGCTCTGCATCATGATGAATCCTGATGTCTCCTCTATCCTGATGATTCTATTCTAGGTAACTCTTTCTCGATGGCCTCTACCCTTTTAAACACCTCAAGATATTTCTTCAGCATAAACGAGGTGACCTAGGGGTTGAATATCTAGAAAGTAAGCCTCCTCAAAATTCATGACACTATCCCCCTCATTTAGCAACAAGTCTGAAGAATATCGTAGAAGGTTCCTAAAATGGATCCCAAAATATTGCACACAAGATCTCCCCTAATAAAGGGTGCATAGCTTCTAATAATTGGTCTCTTACGTGGTCGATGAAAAAATCTCTACTCTAATCTACTCTCAGAACTTCTCCCCTGAGACTACCAACTCCTCAAGATCCCTAATGAACAAGATCCAACACTACCTCACTTCCCCACAAAGCAACACCACATCCAATGATACCCAGTGTTCCTTCCCAGCACAGATCAAACTGAAAGCTATCTCAACGTCCTCTATCTAGTCTTCCATTACTACAACTGAAATGAAGCCCTCATAATTCTCCATGCTCTGGAACTGACACTGTAAGTGTGTCCTCCTCCATGAGTCGTCGTCTTCAATCTCTACTATTCGGTGACCTACTAGCACCACCTTTTGAACATAATCCATGCAATCTTAACCAAGACGTTGACCTGGTGCCTTACATACCAAATAAAAAACATTTAGAGCTCTTAAAACTAGAATATTGAAGACTTTAACATTAATTAAATTTTTTGTTTTATTACTTTTAGGTTAGCCTATACCACATGCCACCCATTCAGACATAGGAACAAGGTAGAATGATACATGATCCATTCCTAGGACTCTACCCAACAACTAGGGTCACATCATTAAGTAGCCACTATAAACTTAAAGGTCCTTTCATCAGATCACAAGGGGCCCCAAATACCCATGTCTCAGCCTATTTACCGCATTTATAGTGATTTCTTAACATATAAGACATTGTTTCCCTAACAACCCAAGAAACATCACCTATGTTTAAATCTAAACTCCACCCTATACCTCAACTTGACCTCTAATTCCACTCTGTCACAACAAATTCCCATAATGTGTCCCCCTCTTGGGTGGAAAATATGATAAGATAGATAATGACTCTTGAGTCCCACCTCAAGAAGGCCATGATTAGGAAACTAGCATAGAGGGTATACCAAAATTATAGATGAGAGGCATTTCCCTTTAAGAACAAACATGGAGAAGAGAAAAAATGATAGAATGGAAGAAAAATCTACTTAGACTACAACATAAAAGTTACCCAAGTGCACAAATGCAATTTAATGAATGAACTACTACAATAGGAAAGGAAAATTGAAAGTACCAAAGGAATGTAAAATGATAGCGATCATGAATCCCAAATAGCTTGTACAAAACCAATAACAACTAGTAACCAACCTAATCTCTGAGTGACCTGAAAAATAGTTTATATAACATAGGGTGAGTATAACAGTATACTATGTAAGATCCTCCCGATATCCTCTTATGAAAAAGTAAACAATGCTTGCTAAAGCATTGTGAACAACAAGTGAAATTAACTCATCACCTAAATAGGAAAACAAAGTTCCCATCCTCACCATAGCTACTCTCACCAAGTACTGCATAAAATAGTATATAATATAATAAATAATATCAAGGGTACCCTGCTACCATTTCCCAAGTAGTTTTTTGATTTTCTCCAACATATTTCGTCCTGAGAATCTCTCTCCAAAAATGCTTTCCCACATTCATCTGGTAAAAGCACCACAACATACACCTCATATGTCAACATGTTTCACATGCGTCTCACCACTACATATATGTAACCAAAGTAACCAGGTAGTTTCTGGAAGCCACCACAGCTTAGAAAACATGTATCATACATTTATTATTATACCCCAAGCCATTAAAACCCATACATTAAGTATGTATCCTCAAGACATTATAGCCTATACACGTTACACCAATAGTAGTCCATAGAAAACTATATACATAATATATGTCTATGAATAACACCAATCCATTACCACCCTATAAACAAATATATAGGGAAAACTAACCAATGTGCCTACCAACACATGTATCAACCAAGAGAAGAGCGTGATGATAATGGGAATAGTCATCCATCCATCATCCCATCGACATGTTTGGGAAAACACCTCTAGGGTTCAGAAACAATAGAGGGTCAGTTTCCCTGACCAATAGAGTAGAGTAGCATATAAAAACTCTAAAGATACATGGTATAATATAGATCTCAACCACACTATGGTTAAAACCTAGGCTAGGACTCAACCATTACTAACATCTCTTAGACTCCTGGCTACCACTGCAAGGACAAGTAATCATAAAAGAACACAAACATTTAAAGAGCTACATTAATTTACATTTCCCCTTTTTATATGTTTCACATTTTGTTAGTTAATTATATAACCATTAATTAACCATTAACTTTTACCACATTAAATCCCATTACCATTCCAACCAGGATCCATTCCCTACATGAATAACAAAACTGAGTCCATGGATTCTCAGAAACATAACCTCAACACTACATCCCAGCAACTCTAACCCCCTGGGTTAAAAATTATTTATTCAATCATTTAAAAATAGTACCACTTTTCATACATCTGGGTTTTATATGAAAAAACAATAAACTATAGACACAAGGGGCTCAACATGATGAGTATGTAAAATACCCATCAAGTCCTTTCCACATAAATCAATTTCATAGAACCATCCATCCATGAGAATCTAAACATGAAAATACTATGGCATGCCATGTGAATATTCACCTATTTTGGAAGGAGGGTAAGAAATATCATCTACCTCAAGTACTGGGGAAATTATAGAAAATAAAAAAAATGTCAGATTCAACAACAACCTCTTTCATATCAATAGGTAGAACCAGCTTCAACCCATTCCATCATCCCTGATGCGCTCCTCAACATCCACAAGCATAAACCGACACATCTCTCCACTCTAGGCATTAAATAATGAAAAAAACATTAGGCATCAATATTTCCACATACCGCAACATCCCTCTAGGATTAGCTATCCCAGAATAATGTCATATTAGGGCCTCCCTGCACCCATAACCTCAAGTCTTGTATCTAGAGAACATCACTAGTAGTAGGAAACAACAACATAAAAATAGGGCTACTATCCCTAAAAGGCATTCATCCTTCCCTCACAACGAGCTATCATGAATCCAAGCATATGGTAATTGGACTTCACACGAATATAGGTAACTTTGAACCAATAATGAATTATATTTATAACATAACTGATTATTTATTCCATCTTAAATTACCTGATTTAATATCACATGTTACAACTATGGGAAACCTAAACAACTTGATATCTCATGCTATCAAAAGGTAATTTAACAATTAATTTTACATTACTTTTACTCTATTATCAAAAATTTTCAGCATCGTCTAGGTTCATCAATCAGATTCATTAAATATGTATATCTACATCATTTTGATTATTATCAAATTATGACATCAACAACAACCAAATTCATTGAACATTCGACTTTATATTTTATCCAATTTATTATAGCTCTACATTCGTTACCAATTTTATTCAATAACAAAATTCTAAATCATTTAATAAATAGATATAAAACTATATTGCAATTTAAGATTCAAACCATTATCACAGTATAAAACAACAACATTTCTACGCAATTGATACCAATTTCATTAATCAGGTTTATAAAATATTAACTCAATTTAATTATGATTTAGTGGGATAAATCAGGATAACTATTCAATTTTATATTAGTAAATATAAATTCATTCAATCCCCTAACTAAAAGATATCTTTGATGTTATTTTTATTAGAACAGATCAATGAAACAAATCACGATCACCTCTCCCAAAAAACCTACATCATCTTGAGGATGCTGCGAAACTACCAAAAAAACAAACCACCAAGAAAACTCCATTTTAACTATAGGATATCATCCAAAATAGAATGGATAGAGAATGAGAGAGGGAACATGATCAAAGACACGTAATAAACGGTGGAAGAACCTACCTAGTATTGAAGACATATTGAATATGGAAGCCCGCGATCGATCCCCATCGAAGGGTTATCTAAAACACCAAGGAGGAGAGGGTCGACATGCATGGTAAGAGAGGAAGGGGAGCATAAAAACTAGGTCTGTGAAAACCCATGAATCTATTTTTTTATAATATACAGCTTTGGGTCATTACACAACTTGTAATTCCTTTTCACGTCGTGTAATGCCTCGAGGTCGAGTTCTACATAATAACACGTGGCCTCATCATATTATGTTATTATTCAAAACCTGAAGTATTTAATGTCGTGTAAAACTCTTTTAATGCTTGAAACAACCCATGAGACAAGATTTTACATCATGTAACATCCGTTCAAGATGTGAAATCTCCTTACTTCCCTCTACTAATGATCCAACCCTCCAAACATCTTCTGAGCCACCCTCGAGCACTTCGACCATCGAAAACACACAATGTGTTGATACATGGGGATCAAATCCCTTTATAATTCAATATATATATAGGTTTGAAATAATATTTATAATTAGTGTTCAAAACATGATGAAGACGACAATTTAAAAAAATATAAATTTTATTAAAAAATGTTTTTGCATTGAAATGTTTTTATACCAAATTAAATAAAAAAAAATTGATTATAAAAAAAATAATTGGATTATTCATAATATAATTTAAATAATTTTACTCTATTTCATTTTAATATGAAATGGAACGTCACTAATGGTAGAAAAAATACAACATTTTTATTAAAATAATAATTTTTACTACTCATTTGAAATTAAATATTTTCAGAAAAATAGAAACATTCCCCCTAAGATAATTTTGATTTGATTATTTAAAAATTGTTGTTATTTTTATAAAATAAAATAGATATAATTTCTAAAAATTAATTATAAATTTTTATTAGAAATGAATAAAAGTTATATTTGATGAAATTGTATTTCTAAAGCACAATATAACTTTACAGAAAATTGAGTACTTATTTTATAAGAATTAATAAATGAATTGTATTGGGTAGGTAATTTATATATATATAATAATTCATTTAATATTTTTCATACTCACCAACTTAAAGACATTTTTATAATATTCCTATTTAAATAATAATATTTTGGGGCTCATTTAATCTCAATGTTGCGTGTTATATTCACTATAGAACATATATTTCTTCTAAAATCTGAAGCTGTTAAATCTAAAATATTGTATAATTAATTTAAAATTATTATATTTCTATAATATATTCATTTACATACCTATAATATCATATAAGACCCTATTATAAATTTTCAACACCCAATTATTAATAATTCCTTATAAAAATTGGTGTTTTTAGGTGTTAACTATTTCAATTTTCTTGAGAAGTTAAGTCCAGAAGTTCCCATCCTTCTACATTTATCAATGTCATATACTATTCATAATGTTAACCATGATAAATATAATATATTTTTACCATATATATATATATATATTTATAGCCTTCCATAAGGGATATATATTAAAACATTAATTACATCATTCATGGAGATGGTAGGTCCTACGTATGCATGTACATTGTTTTCACTTATCGACAGTTGAAATGAAATAAAGTTAAATTCATATTCAAATTTAATGAATCATAATTATATCATATATATCCTATATATTCATTAATTTTATCATCATTACTATCTATCTAAAGTAGAAATGAAAATGAATTATATCATTTTGTGGAGGTGGTAGTCCATGCGTACGAACAAGCGATGCTATTTTTTTACAATGGATGGGAAGGTGATATTTTAGGTATGAAATTATAATTAAATAAGAATAATTATTTCATAAATATCAAGTATAATCATTATAACCATTTTGATAACATTCCAAGAAATATGGCGATGAAAAATGTATTGTGTTTCTATATTGAGGTGGTAATCCACACATACACATGAGTGATACATTCACTTCCCATTTGATGCAAATAAGGATGAATACATATGTTTAAATAATAATAAAAACAATTAATTACATTTAATATAATTAATTTATTATTTTACAACTAATATCAAATATTTAGGGGAGTTATAAGAATAAATAAATTGAAAGAGGTTAGGTAGGATGTTTAACTATTCATTGGTAGACCTCCTTTAGATCCGTTATTATGGACCCAAGAAATTCTATTTCAAGAAGAATAGAACATATAGTTAATTTCTAGGGATTATGTGATTATTATTGGTTATGGTTTGTCTGATTTAGATGGATCAATGTGGTTTAAATAAAATAATTAAGTGGTCTTCTTTGAAGGGAGGGAAAACTCACAGTTGGAATCATTTAAAATATTTAAATATAAAAAATGTATTTTTCATGTACAATTCATCCTTATATACATTAATTTGAATATAAAGAGTCTATGGTGAAAATATTATCATCCCATTAAATTTAGATAGGTTCTGATGTCATTTTATGATTTATCTAATTGTTTAACCACTTTGTTAACAAATTTTAACTTTAACTGCGATAATGTCTTTTTAATCACAATGTGTAATAATTTTACTTATAAGTTAATTAGATGATAAAAAAATACCCTGTAAGAAAATAATAACTATTTATCATCATAATTTTCTTCTTTTAATATATTTAAATAATTTAATAAAATATTATTTTTCATAAAATATAGTTAATGACATTTTAACACTATTCATTTAGTTTCAATTTAACGTAATTAATATTGTTATAAAATTTGAATATAAAACTTTAAAAAATCCCAAATATGTTATTTTTATCTAAAAATATAATTTAAATAAATAATTCTCCCAAATTGAATTAATTTTAATGTTATTAAAATATTTTATTTTATATTTCAATTAATTGAATAAATATTACATTGGAGTTGCATAATAATTGAAGGTAATAATGAAATAAAACAATTAGAAATGAATTACCATGAAAAAATAATAATTCATCTTTCAAATAGATATTATAACAAAACATATTCAATTTTTATCCATATAATAAAAAGGTTATTTATTAAAGTCAAGAGAGTGACATTTTGTAATTATCCTTTTATTAATGTAATATAATTTCCATGATAAAATAATATGGTACCATGTTTCCATATATTAAATAATTTTATTATATTAGTTGATCTACACTAATTCAATAGGATAAAATAATTTTCTAGAGATATTGTAATGAATTATTTCATTGTTTTAACCATGTTTTACCCTTTTTACCCTTTTTGAGTTGAAAAAAATTTAGGAAGTTTACTATTTATGATGACCTAAATTAAAATTTACCTATATACCAAATATGAAACTCAGGATTCCAAATATGGGATTACATTTTTTTGATTAAATTACTATAAGTTTTATAAATTTATATTTGAATAAGTGTGTTGAACACAACAAAACATTTTTTTATAAAAATGAATAATTGACCATAAATCTGGATATATTTCTTTTCCCTACCATGTAAAAACAATTAAATGAATTTTAAAACATTTTATTGAATATATTATTATTTAATTTCACTAAAAAAATCAACAATAATGAATAATTTAATATATTAAAATACAAACTTATTGTGCACATAAAAACTATTTTTAAAAAAACATATATATTTACCTTCAAATGATTTTATTTTCATTTCAATCAGTTTTAAGAAAATAAATATATTTTATATATATTTAAAAATTATTATTTTTAATTTAGTTATCCCTATATATACTTGACATGCCAATTTCTAGGAAATATCTATCACATTAAATAATAATATAGTATATTACAATTTTTTTAAACTCAATTATATTTGTAAAGAAATATATTTATAAAATCAAATTTATTTGAAGAGAAATATATCATAAAATATTATGGCGTTACACTAACAGATTTTATTATGATAATACTGTATAGGTGGCACTCATAATGTATCCATGTTCACATCAATGGACGATTCATATACTCTAAAAATATAACCTATTGTGGTTTTTTATTTAAGGGGTGATGTTATTTCATGTGGAGTTTCTAGGGAATAAAACATAGTAGATCCCTTAACTAAACTGTTATCTTTACAGAAACGTAAACATAATGTGGGAGCAAGGGGACTTATGATTTTTAGTAGTTAGATCTAGTGTAAGTGGGATCTTATTGGATTTGGTTCCCTAGAATCAACATCTAGGTACTTTATGGTTACTTGAATTCATGTATTTTAATATTTATAAAATATATTATCTTGACATGATTTTTCTTCTGTGTTATGAATTATTTCATATTATCCTTAGTGTACTGGTCTCACTCAAATGTCATAATATTTTCCTGCGATTAATATAACCTAGAAGTTCCATGGAAATATTCTTAAAATATATGTTCTATAAGCCAATAATATAATTTTAATAGACATAAATGATATAGTATATAAGGGTTGAAAACTCATAGGACATTGGAAAACATTCTCATGGTATACTTCCTTGGTAATGTCAAGTGAAGATGATTGTGGTAATATAAACTACGCATCAGAAATCAACATTTATATTTCAGTAGATATTACTATTAGCTGATGTGTTTAATGATCTTTAGAAATTATGATTTTTATTAGTACCTATGATTGGTTTTGTACTTTCACATGTTGAAAAAACTATGAAGACATATTCTTATAGGGAAGTAGGCTATATTGGGTGCATCACGAGTGATGTTTTATAAATAAATAATGTGGGAATTGATTTATACATATTTTTCCTTAATATAATTGGATATCCTAGGCCCTTTTTGGGAATATAACTTCCTAATTAATTATATAAACAAGTAAGTGTTGTTTAAAATATCATTTATGATACTTCAAAGAAAGATACATTAAGCATATAGACACTAGCATAAATCCTTCTTTAGTAAAGATATCATGATAAATGGATTATATTACATGATAAACATTTGCAAGATGTTATATGTCATTCTAAAATTTTAATTTTTATATAATTGTTTGCATGTTTTTAGAGAATAAAATTTCATTATAGATAGTGTAATATAAGGCACAGAGAAAGGTTTCGGCAGGGTTACACACTATATGTATTGAAAAACCCAGTTAATTTATATTTGAATTTAAAATTTTGGATAATTATTAATCACATATGTGGTCTAATAATTATTCTTGTTAGACTGATCATAAATATTCTGTCACCATTTTATTAGGATAATATATATTTGAAATGAATATTTGATAAATATTAATTCAAAAGGTAATTATAAATTTAATTATGTGAATGTAAAAATATTTTTTAATTATGGTTTCTTCACAAGGTAACAAAATATATATCTAATTAGTTACATGAATATTTAATAAACATTTATTAACTATTTTCAATTAATTTTATATTTATATATATATTTAGAAATAATTTATTTTTATTTAATTAATTAACTAAATAATCATTATTCTTGGACCACTAAATATTGTATAGGATTGGTAGACCATGTTTAACGTTATGGTGAGAAATTATATATTAAATATTATTTGATTAAATTTTAATTTACTTATTCATTAAAACTAATAATTATTTTATTCGTGAGTTTAAAAGATGTAAAATAAGTAATAATAATATTATTATTTTGACATGGGTTTTTTTTGGAATTAAGAAAATAATGATGTCCCTAGTGAAATTATATCTTTTCTATGTCTTGCATAAATTAAACCTAGTTATGACATTCTGTGAAATTTGTAGAGACACATTAATTTTTTTTGTACAGAATGAGTTCTAGAGAGAAGCCGATAAAGCCTTATAGAGCTCTATCCCTAGAATTATCTAAATAACAAGGAGTAATTATCCTCCTCCACCAGAGTGAATTCTATCTCCATTGAATGATTCAGTTGCGATCAATATGAATCATAAAATGATATATTCAACTATTCTAGAACCCAATAAATTATATTGAGATGATCAACGGTCTATGTATCAAAGATGGATAACTGTTAAAAGGAATAAACACTTGATTCCTCTAACATAATGTCAGTGATAAAAGACTTGTATATTGATACATTGATAAAGTAAGAATTCGACAAAATTTAAATCCTTAACTACCAAAATAAATTATTAATTATTTGTAAAAATAGTTTATCTTTAAAAATTTTGGGAAGAAATTTTATCTATTTCCAAGGAGTAATACAAATATGTTGATAAATTATTTTTTGGCATGGGACTGACTGCTTATTCTACACCTTAGAACATTTATGGTGGACATAAGTATATAGATACATTTGTTTTTTGAAGATCACAATAAACCGATTTATATAAATATTTGTTCTGATCCATTATTAAAATCCCCTCATTACAATAATATATGGTTTTGAGAAGTCATAATTTCTTTAAAAATCAACAAATGCCCATGGGGTTACACTTCAGGGATGACTAAATTTGGATTGGCCATTATGAAACATAGAGGGATACATTAATATATTTTATTTATAATCTATAAGAGTTTTAGATTGATATTTTCAAGGTATTTTATATGATTTTATATGGTGATATATACGGTAAAGTTGATGATGGAGTCCAAAAAGTGTTTTCAAAGATATCCAAAAGGAGTTATTTATATTATATTACAAGTTATTTCAAATGATACAATAAAAGTTGAAATGACAGGAAGTCTATAACTCTATAGTTCAAGTGAGATATTAATTTAGATAAGACTGAAATCCTACATGAATATGATGCAGTTAGGCTATATTCTATGAGTCAATACATGGAATATAATGTTATATGTAATGAACCATACTTTTTAAATGATATTTTTATATTGAATGAATTTTTGTTACATATTATATAATAATATACACATCAAAAATAAAGAGAAACCAATAAAAATTACCTATATAATTATGGTCATTAATGTAATCATCTATAAAACCAATTAAATTTCCAAACATTACAATTTAGAAAAATTATATAAAATAGAATAGCTAAAATGGATAAATGAGGATCACCCCAACCAGTTATAATCATCACCCCACTAAGAATGCAATAAAAATAAAACAAAATATTTATAAATCAATCAATATATGAATAAATTAAAATATAACCCTAGGGAGAAATTTTTGTTAATATAAAGTGAAAGAATGAAGATTAATTTATATGGTATAAAGGGAAATGAGACCATTGGGATTCGATCAATATATTACCATTGGTCAAATATGACCACTGGTGAATATGACCATTGGTCAAATATGACCACTAGTGAATATGAACATTGGTCAAAATTCACCATTGGAAAATATTCCCTTGGTTGACAATTTTACCAATATAATCAGTGTTTATAAGTAGTAATGACAAAGGATAATTCTTAAAAAAATCGAATTGATGGCCTCAAGCAGAAGTGTCATGCCATTTGAAGCTGATATGTCTGAACATGGGAGTGTGGTTGCATCATTGGGGTTTTACCTTGACCAAGACAAAGCCGATCTTTGAAAAGAGGTGCTTGAATGGAATCACATATGGGATAATTTCATGTTAGTGGAGATTTCCACTCGGTCGATGTTTTCTGATCCACCACATGAAAATATGCCCATCACGCACATCATCATCCTGAATAAATTGGAGTAATAAGGTGTTATGTGTCTGGGCATTAGTTTCATAAAGTTTTATATCCTTTTTATAAATATAATAGTTATTCAATATATTCCATTTTTAAGAATATTTTTTCTTAATAAAAGATATATTTACTTGAGATGAATTTGAATAATTGATTTTTTGACACAATTGAAACATTATAGTATTTTTAAGAAAATATATATAATTTTATAATAAAATGAATTATTCCCAAAAATATTTTTTTAATCAAACGTAATTAAAAATAAACTTATTTAAATAAAAAATGAAAATATAATTTTTCTTAATGGTGTAACGACCCGAGAAAACCATGTTTTGATTTTTGACAAGATTTCTTTCCAATATCACTCGTTAAGTGAACCAACAAATAACTAATAAGGTATTAATAATAAAATGTATCAAATGGATAAAAAACTTCCTTTTATTCAAATAAGAAACATTTTGGTTACAACAGCCACTGACCAAACAAGAAGATAAACTAACCGAAAATCCCAACTAAGAACCCAATTACAATAATGGGGAGGCTGCTTAAAACTACTAAGAGCCTGAGAATGCGGTATGGGTTTCAAGCGTCCATCATAAGGAACATGAGGATGGCTGAAGCCACCACGACCGTGCTCAGCACCAAGGGGATCACGCAAACCATCTTTCCTTTTCTCCTTCGGTTGTTTGGAGTAAGGGACACCCCGAGACCAGACCCTTTTTATTAGCACCCTAATCTGACCGTTGAACCCCAAACGACTATAAATTTGACCGTTGGTTTTTCTTATCTTCTAAGTTTTATTTCAATCGTTGGTTTCCCCAACGAATGTAATGTTTTGTTTTGACCATTGGAAATAAAATGATTTACCCCAAAAGGTTCAGGATACTAATTGTGTAAATTTTCTTTAATGTTTAAAAGTGACATCAATGATAATTTAATCAATTTATGTCTTGTTTTCCCAAAAATGTCAATTATGCTTTATGAAAAATTGATATCATTATTCACTACACTTATTTTCTTGATTTGAGCAATTAAAATTTTATGTTGTAATTATAATAAAACCAATGAATTTTTATTTTGTCTAAAAAAATATATTAACCCTTGAGTTGTATATATATATACTTACTGCATCAAATTAACTAATTCTTTTTCTCCAAATTAAATTTAAGTGTTAATGTTAATACAAATGTTTATAACTTGGATAAGCAGTTTTGGAAACTTTGTCAAATCATAGTTTTATTTACAAATTTCGCATCTTTAAGCTTACACAAATACTTTTAAGCAACCTATTTTGTTTTCTTTTCTTAAAGGAGTGTATCCAAATGTTTTCATGAAATTATAAATTAGGGTAATTATTATGTAATTTAGCAAATGAAAAATAAATAAATAAATAAACAAATAAATATATAATAAACCAATGTTTTCTTTGATCGATTAAATGAACCTCTGGTATTTCCAAATATAATAATAAAAGATCAATAATTATGGTTTAAAAATAATATACTTAATATAATAAGGCCAATAAAAATTATTGGTATTTTAAAAATAGAATATATATATATATATATGTTTATATAATAACATGTTTTGATTAAATCAATATATAATTTTTATTAACCAATAATTTTTTTTATTAAAACAATAAAGGTGGTTTAGTAATTGAATTCATTAATAATAATAAGAAAATCAATGAATTAATAAATTAATATTAACAATGCTTTTTTTTAAAAACTTGTAGAAACTGCGTTTTTAACGTCGCATCAACCTGGGCTGTCCGATCCTCTTCCCCCCCTGATCGCGGTCGTCAGTTTCTTTTAATGCCATGCCGATCCTAAGCCGTCCGATCATCCCGGTTTGATCCCAGCCACCCGCTACTTTCTCAGTTTTCTTCCACCTCGTGCCCGCAGTTTCTTCTCCTTCCTCACGTCGCCAGACCAGTAGATCGTAGGGTGCTGTTTTTCTTCTCTAGGCCGGTGAAGTAGACCCAAGCTGCCTCCTTTTTTCCACAGTGTTGGCACCGACTCACCTTGGATACCTCGGGCCGACGACTCCGCGAAGTCCCGCTTTCTTCTTCTGTTTTTTTTAAACCTCGGTTTGCACCGAAGATCAGGTGTTTTACACCGAATCCTCTTTGATCGTCGGACTGACCTCGTTCGTGTCTTGATCACCTCCTCTCTGAGCTAAGGTAAGGGAGATGTTTTGCTGTGGTTTCTATTTGAGTTTCGGTTTTTATATATATACACATATATATGTGTTATGTATATATGTATAAATTCTGTGGTTATGCACCTGATTTCACTTGCTTCGTTGTCTTCCTTCTCCACCTCTTTGAACAGGTAAGGGAAAGTCCTTGCATTCTATTTATTTTTCTCTAGTTTTGATATTTTACATCAAATACGCTTCACGTATATATGAATATATATATAAAAGTATTTAAGGTCGAAAAAGAATTTGTATCTCACCATTTCACTCATTCTGTTTTGAGAGGCGAACGAAGGTGAGGTCTCGTTTTTAATCTTCTTCTATTTTGGTGGATATCCCTGGTCATATATACTTCATACGCAAGTGTATATAAATATATATACAAAGATTTTAAGAACTGGCTAACACTGTTCTTTTCTTCCAGAAATCAACCGGGTTAAAGAAAGTTTTTTTTTCTTTGTGGTGTTTATTCTAATTCGGATTTAATGATACACACATTGTGTGTAGATATATAAATGTATATCTACATATATAAAATGAAACATGCATTTGAACACCTTCCTTTCACCTGTATGTAACCCCTTTTTTTTAATTCTACCCTATGCAAATGGAGTTTGCAGGAAATTTAATAAATATGTGGGAGTATGCAGATATATGAAGCATATGGATATGCATGTACGTGTGATTATATAAGGTTACATGTACATCTATGTGCGAATGCGAGGACAAGTTTATTTAATTGTATTAATGTTCATCGCATTATCATATAAGGATTTATTACAAATTATATGTACCCCTTTTTAAAATTGTTATTTCAAGAAAACTATCCAAAAACTATTTATAAGCATGTTTATATGTACGATGATGTTTAAGGGTTCGTTTGATATCAAAATAATTCGTTCAAGGGAAAATTTTTATTCATTCTTGATAAATCAGAATTTTGGTTTTGAGAAATTGGAAAGAATTTCTTAAACTTTTATATACATGGATTCATGTATTTGTACACATCGACCATGTTGCATGCAAGATTGATTTTATGCCAATAAGGGTCTTATGAAAGTTATGTTCATTTCTTTTATATATAAAGGAACCCCACTCGGTTTTCCAAACATTAATTTAGTTTAATGTAGAACTTGGGAAATGCTTTGTGGGTATGGTTTATTGTGGTAAACCCATGCATATGAACAAGTATATCTATATTTATTTTATTAAAAGTTCTTTATGATGTTTTCAAACTTTACAACGGAAAGGGGGCATGTGGTTCAAAGTGCTAATAAAAGAGTTTTTATAAGACAATTTTGAGTAAAAACCCACAATATCCATTTATCAGCATATGTGTAAGCTATGAATGACCATGATTTAATTGGGTATTATGATGTATGGAATGTTAAGTGTTATGTTTATTTTCTTAAAATCCATGTTTTCAAATGTTAAGATAAATTTTTATGTGCACAGAGCTTTAGCATGCATATCATAATGTTTTAATGATTAAACTGTCTTCATGTTATGAACATGTATGTGAAAATGGGGTTTAATTAAGAATGTATGAAACCCCATGAATGAATGACCCTGTCAGGATATGTGAGGGATTTATAGGACTTACATGTGACGGGTGCGCCCAGAATTATATAGCGCAACAATAATGTTGTGACGGGTGCGCCTAGAATTATACAACACTCTAATGCATTGGGTAAAGAAAGAGTCTCATGAGACGATTATGTGCGATGGTCTTGGAAGTTAGCCTTGGCTTGAGCTAAGGAAACAGGATGGGCAGTGAGCCTTGACCCGTTATGTATTTTATACGGTCTTGACGAAAGGTCTTGAAAAAGTCCAGTATTATACATTCCCTCTGCATGTAATGATAAAGGTTAACCAGGGGTTAGTTCAACTAATAGGACAACCCCTAGTTGAAAGCTCCCATGATCATGAAAATGTACTTTATGTGAAAAAAACTGTTTTTCATATGGTAAACTGTTAGATGATCTGCATTTTACTCATGAACCATGATATGCATGTTTTCCCTGCTTAGTCACAGAATTATTTTTATAATTTAAGTAACCTTGTGTGAATCTTATGCATTGTTTATGTTTCACTCTCTGATCATGTTTACTTTGAATTTTATTTCATGTACGTGCTTCTTTATACCAGTGGTTTTCAAAGAATGAAGGATTTCATGTTTTAAGAAAAGATAATGTTTTGTTTTTAGTAAAGTGTTTTATTCTCTTCAAAAGGACTTCTTTGAAAAAGGATTTTCTTAAAATGTTTTTAAAACCCCTTACTGGGCATTTTTGCTCACCCTACGTTTTGTTTAAAATTTTTCAGGCATGGTTAATACCTATGAAGTTAATCGGAAGAAGCTGGTTTCATAGAATCCTGAACCCCGCGATCTTCTGTAGTAATGAGACATGATATTTAATTTGTAATGATATAATGTTAAGTATATCATGTCTCATTAAGCACCCTGGGGTTGGGGGTCGCTACAGTTGGTATCAGAGGATGGGTTCAGGAAACTCTGGAAAACTAGGTGATATAAATATATTGCTAAGACTAACTAAGTAAAAATGTTATAACTTTCAGATGGCTGATGTACCTACCGACCTTTTGTCACTTCCAACTGAGGCTCTAGAGAAAATTATATCTCTAGCTAGCCGTGAGAACTTTCTAAACTATAACCAAATTCTCATGACGTGTAAGCATCTCTACGATGTGTCAAACTCATCCAGGGTGCTTAGTCTCCACCGGGGATTGGGGATGGATTATCTCCTAATGATGATGACCCAATTTCCCTCTTATGCACGTCGGGGAAGGTATCACGAAGGACTCTTCCGAGTGTTTACAACTGGCGAGGAATTCGACACAATGCTTGATAACCCTTTTCAAGAAGCTGCTACTGCCGGAGACATCCAAGAGGCTTACCTATGCCAGATCTTGCACTATGGCTTCTGGGGACAGTTAATGGACTTTGGAGCGTTGGAAAATGAGTCCACCCGTGTGTCTCTTAGGCAAGAAGTGTACACTGATGTTTCCCAACTCCATACCCCTCACGCTAAACTCAGGAGGTGTTATAAATGTTCCCATGAGTTTAGTCCTATCTGTTCATCCTGTGTGTGGTTTGAAGAGTTAGGATGTTTTTCCACTCTTTGTGGAGTACGTCTTGTAAACTCAGACTTTGCCGTGTAAACTTTTTCATAAATGGAAGTTCCTTGTTTCCTTTCATGTCTTCACCTTATCTATGTTGTTAATAGTTTCCCTTCGATGTTACTTTCAGATGGCTGGTCAAACGAACTTCTCATCCCTACCCAATGAGCTAGTAGAAGTCATCTTGATCAAGGCATGCATGGTGGATTACCCGTCCTTTCTCCACCTATGAGGGTCCTGCCAGCATTTTCTCGATTTAGAAAACGGTCCATAGATCCTTCGCTTATGTAAAGAGGATGATCGTGTCTTTCACCTCATTGCTACGGCTCAACTCCCCTGCTACAGTTGAATGGGATGATACTTTGAGGGCCTGTTCCAGTGCTTCACTCTGGCACATAACTTTTCTGCCAGAGCGTGGTTCCTCGTGGCTACCCAGGATGGCCAGCTCAGTGCAGCCTACATGTTCCAAGTCTTGAACCTCAGTCTCCTCAACCGCATCATCCCTCCCGACTACCTCGAGCATGAAGTGGCCAGAAGAGTCATCAAGGAGTTTATCTACTCGGACATTTCTAAGATTTGCATCGCACGAGCCTCCCTTTGGAAGCCCGTGTGCAGTACGCACGAACAGGAGTTCAAGGAGTACTGTTCGAGGTGCATCTGGGCTAGGGAAACGGAAGAGTTGTATGCCAACTTCGGTATCCCGTTAACTGAGCCAGATCCACTGTTTCGGTAGTTTTCTATGTATGGGGTTTCTGTTGTTCTTTTTTTTTATGATAGAATTGCGAGGGCACAATTCTTTGAAGGGGGAAGTTATGTAACGACCCGAGAAAACCATGTTTTGATTTTTGACAAGCTTTCTTTCCAATATCACTCGTTAAGTGAACCAACAAACAACTAATAAGGTATTAATAATAAAATGCATCAAATGGATAAAAATCTTCCTTTTATTCAAATAAGCAACATTTTGGTTACAACAGCCACTGACCAAACAAGAAGATAAACTAACCGAAATCCCAACTAAGAACCCGATTACAATAATGGGGAGGCTGCTTAAAACTACTAAGAGCCCGAGAATGCGGTAGGGGTTTCGAGCGTCCATCATAAGGAACATGAGGATGGCTGAAGCCACCGCGACCGTGCTCAGCACCAAGGGGATCACACGAACCATCTTTCCTTTTCTCCTTCGGTCGTTTGGAGTAAGGGACACCCCGAGACCAGACCCTTTTTACTAGCACCCTAATCTGACCGTTGAACCCCAAACAACTATAAATTTGATTGTTGGTTTTTCTTATCTTCTAAGTTTTATTTCGACCATTGGTTTCCCCAAAGAATCTAATGTTTTGTTTTGACCATTGGAAATAAATTGATTTACCCCTAAAGGTTCAGGATACTAATTGTGTAAATTTTCATTAATGTTTAAAAGTGACATCAATGATAATTTAATCAATTTATGTCTTGTTTTCCCAAAAATGTGAATTATGCTTTATGAAAAATTGATATTATTATTCACTACACTTATTTTCTTGATTTGAGAAATTAAAATTTTATGTTGAAATTATATTAAAGCTAATGAGTTTTTATTTTGTCTAAAAAAATGTATTAACCCTTGAGTTGTATATATATATACTTACTGCATCAAATTAAATAATTCTTTTTCTCCAAATTAAATTTAAGGGTTAATGTTAATACAAATGTTTATAACTTGGATAAGCAGTTTTGGAAACTTTGTCAAATCATAGTTTTATTTACAAATTTCGCATCTTTAAGCTTACACAAATACTTTTAAGCAACCTATTTCGTTTTCTTTTCTTAAAGGAGTGTATCCAAATGTTTGCATGAAATTATTAATTAAGGTAATTATTATGTAATTCAGAAAAGGAAAATAAATAAATAAATAAACAAATAAATATATAATAAACCAATGTTTTCTTTGATCGATTAAATGAACCTTTAGTATTTCGAAATATAATAATAAAAGATCAATAACTATGGATTAAAAATAATATACTTAATATAATAAGGCCAATAAAAATTATTGGTATTTTAAAAATAGAATATACATATATATATGTTTATATAATAACATGTTTTGATTAAATCAATATATAATTTTTATTAACCAATGATTTTTTTTATTAAAATAATAAAGGTGGTTTAATAATTTAATTCATTAATAATAATAAGAAAATCAATGAATTAATAAATTAATATTAACAAATCTTTTTTTAAAAAACCTGTAGAAACCGTGTTTTTAACGCCGCATCAACCAGGGCCGTCCGATCCTCTTCCACCCTGATCACGGTCGTCGGTTTCTTTTAATGCCGTTCCGATCCTAAGCCGTCCGATCATCCCGGTTTGATCCCAGCCGCCCGCTTCTTTCTCGGTTTTCTTCCACCTCGCGCCCGCGGTTTCTTCTCCTTCCTCACGTCGCCAGACCAGTAGATCGTAGGGTGCTATTTTTCTTCTCTAGGCCAGTGAAGTAGACCCGAGATGCCTCTTTTTTTCCACAGCGTCGGCACCGACTCACCTTGGATACCTCGGGCCGACGACTCCGCGAAGTCCCACTTTCTTCTTCTATTTTTTTAAACCCCGATTTGCACCGAAGATCAGGTGTTTTACACCGAAGCCTCTTGGATCACCGGACCGGCCTCGTTCGTGTCTTGATCACCTCCTCTCTGAGCTAAGGTAAGGGAGAAGTTTTGCTGTGGTTTCTATTTGAGTTTCGGATTTTATATATATACACATATATATGTGTTATGTATATATGTATACATCCTGTGGTTATGCACCTGATTTCACTTGCTTCGTTGTCTTCCTTCTCCACCTCTTCGAACAGGTATGGGAAAGTCCTTGTATTCTGTTTATTTTTCTCCAGTTTTGATATTTTACATCAAATACGCTTCACGTATATATGAATATTTATATAAAAGTATTTAAGGTCGAAAAAGAATTTGTATCTCACCATTTCACTCCTTCTGTTTTGAGAGGCGAACGAAGGTGAGGTCTCGTTTTTAATCTTCTTCTATTTTTGTGGATATCCCTGGTCATATATACTTCATACGCAAGTGTATATAAACATATATACAAAGATTTTAAGAACTGGCTAACACTGTTCTTTTCTTCCAGAAATCAACCAGGTTAAAGAAAGTTTTTTTTCTTTGTGGTGTTTATTCTAATTCGGTTTTAATTTTACACACCTTGTGTGTAGATATATAAATGTATATCTACATATATAAAACGAAACATGCATTTGAACACCTTCCTTTCACCTGTATGTAACCCCTGTTTTTTTTAATTCTACCCTATGCAAATGGAGTTTGCAGGAAATTTAATAAATATGTGGGAGTATGCAGATATATGAAGCATATTGATATGCATGTACGTGTGATTATATAAGGTTACATGTACATCTATGTGCGAATGCGAGGACACGTTTATTTAATTCTATTAATGTTCATCGAATTATCATATAAGAATTTATTACAAATTATATGTACCCCTTTTTAAAATTGTTATTTCAAGAAAAGTATCCGAAAACTATTTATAAGCATGTTTATATGTACGATGAAGTTTAAGGGTTCGTTTGATATCAAAATAATTCGTTCAATGTAAATTTTTTATTCATTCTTGATAAATCAGAATTTTGGTTTTGAGAAATTGGAAAGAATTTCTTAAACTTTTATATACATGCATTCATGTATTTGTTCACATCAACCATGTTGCATGCAAGATTGATTTTATGCCAATAAGGGTCTTATGAAAGTTATGTTCATTTATTTTATATATAAAGGAACCCCACTTGGTTTTCCAAACATTAATTTTGTTTAATGTAGAACTTGGGAAATGCTTTGTGGGTATGGTTTATTGTGGTAAACCCATGCATATGAACAAGTATATCTATATTTATTTTATTACAAGTTCTTTTTGATGTTTGCAAACTTTACAATGGAAAGGGGGCATGTGGTTTAAAGTTCTAATAAAAGAGTTTTTATAAGACAGTTTTGAGTAAAAACCCACAATATCCATTTATCAGCATATGTGTAAGCTATGAACAACCATGATTTAATTGGGTATTATGATGTATGGAATGTTAAGTGTTATGTTTATTTTCTTAAAATCCATGTTTTCAAATGTTAAGAGAACTTTTTATGTGCACGAAGCTTTAGCATGCATATCATAATGTTTTAATGATTAAACTGTCTTCATGTTATGAACATGTATGTGAAAATGGGGTTTAATTAAGAATGTATGAAACCACATGAATTAATGACCATGTCAGGATATGTGAGGGATGTATAGGACTTACATGTGACGGGTGCACCCAAAATTATATAGCGCAACAAGAATGATGTAACGGGTGCGCCCAGAATTATACGGCGCTACAATGCATTGGGTAAAGCAGGAGTCTCATGAGACGATTATGTGCGACGGTCTTGGCGGTTAGACTTGGCTTTAGCTAAGGAAACAGGGTGGGCAGCGAGCCTTGACCCGTTAAGTATGTTATACGGTCTTGACGAAAGGTCTTGACAAAGTCCAGTATTATACATTCCCTCTGCATGTAATGATAAAGGTTAACCAGGGGTTAGTTCACCTAACAGGACAACCCCTAGTTGAAAGCTCCCATGATCATGAAAATGTACTTTATGTGACAAAAACTGTTTTTCATATGGTAAACTGTTAGATGATCTGCATTTTACTCATGAACCAGGATATACATGTTTTCCCTTCTTAGTCACAGAATTCTTTTTATAATTTAAGTAACCTTGTGAGAATCTTATGAATTGTTTATGTTGCGCTCTCTGATCAGGTTTACTTTGAAGTTTATTTCATGTACGAGCTTCTTTATACAAGTGGTTTTCAAAGAATGAAGGATTTCATGTTTTAAGAAAAGATAATGTTTTGTTTTTAGTGAAGTGTTTTATTCTATTCAAAAGGACTTATTTGAAAAAGGATTTTCATAAAATGTTTTTAAAACCCCTTACTGGGCATTTTTGCTCACCCTACGTTTCGTTTAAAAATTTTCAGGCATGGTTGATACCTATGAAGTTAATCGGAAGCAGCTGGTTTCCTAGAATCCTGAACCTCGCGATCTTCTGTAGTAATGAGACATGATATTTAATTTATAATTATGTAATGGTAAGTATATCATGTCTCATTAAGCACCCTGGGTTTGGGGGTCGCTACAAATGGCCTAAGAACTTTTTAATTTGACTATGCCTTAAAAAATGCTATCTTGAAATAAATAAGGATTTTTATATTTAAAAGTTAAAATTATCATATTTAATGAATTATTCTAGGAAAATAAAAATTATATTTGAAATAATAACATTGAAATTATTTAAGGATGAATTTATGAAAATTTTCTAAAATCCTTTACTTTGACGTGAATAGTAAAAAATAATGTTTTTGGGTTTTTGATATATTTAATGATTTCATAACTTTTTTCATAATGGTGTAATAATTAATTAAACACAATCCATGACCTATAAAATTTTTATTTTATTAATATTAATTATTTTAATAGATTTTAATCAATTTCTTAAACAATAAGTTACATTCCAAACTCAAAAAAGGAAAATTTGATTTTTAAAAAATTACTTTATTGAATATTTACATTTTTCATGAAAAATTACTAAAAAATAGTTACAAATTTTGGTTTTTTAAAATTTGATTAAATGTGAGCCAGGTATCCAAAACCATGAGAAAACACCATGGTTAGTCCAATGGTTTTTCATTTTCCAAAACATAGATTCCCAAGATGTATATTTTTTAAAAATTAAATAATTCCCCCACTTTTTTATAAATAAACACCCATTTCAACATCACCCTTCATTATAAATCCATATTCCATGATGTTTTCTAGATTTTCACTCCCAATGAGTCCCCCATGGTGTCCTTAATCCCCCAAGGTTCCATTCTCATGCTTTATGAATAACTCTTCACAGTAAGTGAATTATCCTTCCATTCTCTTCAATTCAAGAAACTCTTTTTGTTTATATCTCCTAATTTTTATGGTTAATATTTTTTGATACCTTTTTGAAAAAACCATTACATCCAAATTATTTAGTATTAATGTTATACTATTGTCCGTTCTCATTTTACCCTTTTTAGAACCATGTTTTATACCCATCATGTTTCTGAATCCACTAATCAAATTTCCCTCTTTTACATGAAAAATTCCATTTTCCTTTTTATTTGATTACCCAATGTGGTTTTCATTATAATATGTATTCAAATAGATTTAAAAACAACTCTTTCATTCTGGGACTTACATATATTAAACCCATATTTTCTTTTATATGTCAAAAATTATACAATGATCTTATGCTTCAGCTCTTTTGTATGTAAAGATTTTGATAAAAAGCTGTTATTTATTCTCCATAGGTCATTAATGAAATGATTTATTATTATCTATTTGGATCACATGAAATTAATAAATATTATGGGGTTTCCTTGAGAGAATTTCAATGCATTGGTAAAGAATTAAATCTTTATATATGACATGTTTTACTATTCCCGGGTAAATAACCTTGGTAATTTTCAATTATGAAATTTGGTGATAAACCATGGTGATATGATTATCAATGTATCTATTAAATTTAACATCCACATTTACATCTTATGATTCATGTTATTATTATTTATATATTCCCCATTTTTTATTATTTATTTTTATGCCTCATCTTCTTATTGTATGTCTCATGGTCACTTGATTTTTCTTTCTCGTGATTATTCTCATATGATCTTCATGCTCATCCATTACCTTGGATATATATCCCTAGGATATGAGATGTAGTAAAAGTAACTTATGCTGAACCCATGATGATTTTATTTACATAGTAGTAGAATAATTTATGATGTTTTCATGTATTATATACCTTATATCTAAGAAACCAAAAATTAAAAGATTCTCTATTTATACCATGTATTGAAAAGTTATGCAATAAAAAGGTGGGAGCCATAATTGGTATCAAAGTATGGTTTATCTATTTTTGTAAATAATTACTTGAATATTTTTGGAAGTACCCTAGGGAAACGTTTAAATATAGGAAAAAATTATGGTTTTTTGTATGAATTAATTAAATAGTTTCGAAGAAAAGAAATCACTGTCTAGATATAAACATGTGGATGTGGATATAGTACATATGTATCTTGGGGTAACACCTGAAAACCCTACATTGAGATAGAATCTATTGATAACTGGTGCATGATCATTGTACTTACTGCACTCCTATATTTACACTCCCATGGGATAATAAGGGCCAATAACACACTTCTTATAAACCATTATGAAGGATATATATAAAATGTAATTATTACTAAAGAATAAAATAATTAAGAATGATGTTTTAAGATAAAAAATGCCTTCAAAATTATTATATTCCAAAAATTTACCCATTTCCTAAAATGGTTTTCATATTTTAGAAAAATGTAAAGAAATAGGAGGAACCATCACTACTACAAATATGGCTTTTAAAAAAGCAAAAACAGCCTTTAACATCACTTGAAAATCACTGTTTAGCGTAGTGATGATAGGGGGTCCCCTTTAATTGCTCTAAAAAGTCACTGATAAAGTGGAAATTTTTCAGCACTTTCTTGAGCACTGATAAAGGCCCCCTTTATCAGCACTATTGTGAGCACTAATAATTTTTTCCTTAATCATTGATATTTTGAGTGCGGATAAAGGCCATGTTGCCTAAGCAAACCCAGCATATGCACAGAACCTACACACCTTAGACAACACCAGCACACAAAGTACAAAACAACACATGTACACAAAATAGCTACACAAAACAACACCTACACACAAAAAAATAATTGAAGAACAAAACAACATGCACCAGAGTTTCGTAGACAATGCTATATACATTTACTTGAAATCATGATAACAAAAACACACACTACTATATACATTTCAAATAATGTTTTATATGCTTATAATTACAATTATCCATTAAAAAGTTAAAAACATTAATGTTTCATCCTTTTTGCATATGTGATCCCCTCTCAAAAATTGTCTTCCATGGTTTTAGTTGTCGAACAATTCATCTGAACTCAGGATAAAAATTCCACCCATATAAGAAAACATATATTATGTTATTAATTTAGTAATGAAAAAACATAAACAATAATATGAAATAATAGATTAATAAAACGATAATTTTTAATAAAAAAGACACATTTGGGTAGGTAGGGGGCCATAAGACTAGATGATACTTGATACCTGACCTTGATATGGGTAGGTAAGTTGACATGATAAGCTATTAGAGTAATGAAAAGAAAAAAAACTCCCCAAAGTACTCCAATTAAATTTTTGAGAGGTTTCTTAGTGTAAGGACTTCCCCACTTTCTATTCATAGTCCTCTTAGAGGAAGGAACTTCAAAAGATAACTTGAGGAGCCAAAGGTGGTGCGGATTGAGGCAAAAATGGTGTTTCATTTGGATCAGAAACAACCATATCCATGATCTCCATTTGACTTGGACATCCATGATCATCATCCTCTCAGTCACTTTTTGAACCAACATTGTCCACCGTGTCCTGGTGAAAGTAAACTAGAGAGTTGGGAGGTGACCAAATTTATCTAGCCTCTTGAAATATTCAACAGAAATGAATGTTCACCATAGTCCTAAAAATATCAAGGAATATATGAAAGTGATGATAAAACTTATCTTACTTATTCACTAGAGCCATCCTCGTCTCCCTTATCTTCACTAGTTACCATTGTGCTAGGAATTATCATTCTATATGCTTCGGGTGTGTAATGGTCTTGGAATTTGACATAATGAATCACCACACTATGTTCTTGGACAAGTGATTTGACTTCAATGGGCTGTTGTTCGTAGAATATTCCTTTGGGAGTGATCACACTACCAAATCCCTCTAGTAGTATTTACACTTGACACAACACTCTCTATGCCTCTATGGTCAATGTATTCTTCCTATAGTTTTCTGAGTATTAGAATATGATGGGAAACAACACCATAATAAGAGTATATCCACCACTCTCTAGAACTTCTTTCAAGGGAACCCCATACATTGTTACCAAATCAGTTGGCACCCTCTTTGTTGATGGTGTTGGATATAACTGCCTCATTTACTTCTAATACATCTAGAGCGATGTGGGTCTTCTTGAAGATGTTGTTTTGTTTGGAATCTAACTTTTTAATGATTCCAGAGCCCCTGTGTCCTCCTCAACTATTAGAATATCTATGTGCCTTATCACTAATGGAGCCAACCAACCATTCAAATACGATCGGACAAAGGTATTGACATAATCCATGGAGAGGAAAAACCCAAAATATCTAGAGAGGACACCCAAACCTATGTTTCCTATCAAGTGAATGATATACAATATTTTCGAGCCACCATGGGATGAATTTATGAATGGATGTGGGGAGGAGTAGGGAATTTCATATGAATGCACTGAACTATCTCCCAATGTGGTATGATGTATACCCTTATTAGAATAACATTTTTTTAATCCAAGTTGATAAGACATCCACACATATTGAAAAAATATAGTCTTAAGATACAAGATCATCATTTATATTATTGGTAATTTCACATGTTGGTGCTCTGTATGGTATAAAAAACTGATCATACTGATTCAATTTTCTCTTGATCTTTTAGTTCATTAGAATGACTAGCCAAACCCCACTGATACTTTATAGAAATTTCTTGAACTGGTAACATGGAATGCTGTGAGTTTAAAGTAACTCATATCCACCAATGTGGGCCCCCATCCAACCCCACTACAGTTTGAAGGGGATGAATATTATGAACGGGACATACCCCTACAGATGTATTGAATTTGGCAATATAACTTAGCCAACATGGGAACAAACAAGATGATAATGATACCATCATTAATCACCTCTATCATCATTATGTTGGGGACTATAACTCAACCTTTTTTATGCATTGTGAATAAGTACCCACTTAGGTACATTGCTAGGAATCTTACTAGATGAAGAAGGTGATGGTTCTGGGAGGTGACTGACCATCCCTAGTCATTGAATTGACACTCTTAAACTATTTTAAAGTGATAAAACTCTTTCCCATAAGATTCTCATGATGGCCAAGCCTTGGGATTCTAATTCATACACTCATGCTGAGTCTTCTTGAGGAACAAGTTATCCCACTTCTTGAAGGGGATGTCAACCCATCGATCTGGGTCCTTCCCGAGGGATGTTCTGGCCAGATTGATGAGATACTTCATAATGGGAGGATTCTATTCCATGTCATCCCGAGTATATGGGGTATGAATTTACTCATCATATTGTTCTCCTAAAATCATTTCACCATATATTATCTAAATGTCTCATATACTGATGTCGAACTCACCATACATAATGTGAAATGTGTTCATGTATTGACTCTATAAGCTAAAAAAGTATACCATCAGAATTTTGTTACAATAAGTAAAGGCTTGGTAACCCTAAATAGATTTATTAAATCCTATCTTTTTCATCTCAACCACAATCTCTGTGGTAGTACACTGAACCAAGAAGGGACAACCCCAGTTCATCCCAAAGCTTCCACCTAGTCAAATAACCCATCCAAATAACCACCCAAACATATAATTTGATATATAATTATACATTTTTGATCTTTAAATAGGTGTTTTACTCTCCAAATCATGTTAGAAGCCATTAAAATCAATTTACATAGGCTTAAAAATTATGCGCATGACGTGTTTAAAGTCATATGATCCCATTACCATAATAGGATCACATTGTCAAATGAACCTGGGATATTTATACGATTATACAACCCTTGAAGCTTTATGAGATCATGTAAATAATATAATATTACATGAATCATGCTTCATGTTAATTAATTTGATTATGTGATTTGTTTATGTGATTTTATTAGGTAATGAGATCACATGATCAGTTCAAAAGAAACATTCATACAACAGAGCTTATGTGACATGATCACATGAATAGGCTTATGTGAAGTAGAGAAAAATCCTAATAGTTCCCATAGATATATGAAATATTGAGTCATTAATGAAATAGATTTTCCAATCTCATTGGTATATCAAATGTGCATAAAGAGGAGGTTGGTGCGGCTTGATTTTCCCTTCAGCATATTTAAGATGATATTTCGTTAAAATTGTGCAGAAGCCTCTATGAATCCTTCCTAAAACTATTAATACATATTTATTGTTCAATAAATATACTATAAAAGAACACTTCAATGGATGATGAAGAGTAATTCAATGTTTTAGTATTTTGTTTTATTTTAATAAATTAAATAAATGATATCATATTGATACTCTAATCTATTCCCACATTAGTGTCTTAATCCCGATGATAACATGGTGCCACAACTGTACATCAATCAACATGTGTTGTCGAGCGATGATTCTAATGTAGTATCAAAACATGGATTTGTTGGGGTTAACATGTGGGTGTCACTTATTCCATCCCACCTCATATTTTATGCCCCATGATTTTGCCTTAATGATTTTGGATAACAGTAACAAACTATGGATCTCTTGTTTTTTTTCACCGTTAGGGTTTCATATCCTACCATTTCCTCATAATAATCATCATTATGTTCCTATGGAGAGCTAACATCAACACTGCGACCAATATAAATATCATGAGAAACCTTTTTTACCTCATCACTGGGACTGGTAGCAACAGGTTGAGAAAAATTTTGTTGCGCTACACTGGGACCAGAAACAGTCGGTTGAGAGACCTTGTGCCTTGACATTGGGTGCATTAGTAGGTGAAAAAGTCATTATCTTCCGAATTGGTTTAACATTTCATTTAGATTACATAAAATTAGTATATAATAGATAATAACATAATGTAACACAATGTATATTACAATAATAAAATAACCTGATTATTGAACTCTTCCTTTAAAGGCTGAAGAGATTTTATCCCTCTATCGACATTGTAAATCCCTTCATTGTGGTCTCATCTGACATACAAAACATCATCTAAAATGGTACTACTTCAAAATAATTGGAATGTCAAAATTAAAGTGTCATCCTCCGTTGAACTTTATCTGACTCTTTAGTGGTTTTGGTTGATAACAGAACAATTGACCAGTTTCAGTTTGCGGGATCTGGAACAAAAAATACTCATACTTCCAGTGATTCCATTCAAAATAGTTTTTCTTTCTCCCCTTCTTTACTGATATAAACTACCTCGAATCCTAATTCATTAATTTTATTAGCACTCCAATTATCAACCCAATTTCATTAAAAAATCAGCTCTTGTAATTTCGTATAATCCAACTCCCATATTTGTTTGTTGATGCCAAAGTATGAAATCTTCTCATAAATTGGATTTATGTATTTAGCACCAAAAAAATCCATCACTTCATCCACAAGTGTAACCCCACTATTCTGCATGTTATTGTCTTCATCATGTTCATTAGTATAGACTGTATAACTATTAAATACATAAGCATTGTAAGATAATACATACACACTTGCTCCTCAAGCTAGCCATCAAAGTCATTATAAAATTGAGTACGGAATTTCATATAACTTCTTAGATATATGGTCCTAAAACCATCCTATAAATTGACGATTATGTGTATCTGATATCCATTTTTCAGCTCAAGCTGGATTCAAATGCTTATGAATTTCATTGTGGGTTTGAACATATGGGTCAACATCGAAACAATTATGCAAAACGTAATGGTGGGCCTTCTCTGGATCTGTAATATTGATTTTGACAGCCGATATTCCAGAAATTCCTTCACCCTCAAGCCGCAAAATGTGATGAGATATAGATAGGCCAATGATTTCCACACCAGACATGCATTCTATATAGAATTCAATGGCTTCCCCAACAATATATTGCTCTGCAATACAACCCTCTATCCACCTTCGATTTTTGAAATAGCCTTTCAAAATCATCATATACAGTTCAATGGGGTACATCCATCTATATTATACAGAACCACATAATCATATATCTCTCACCAAATGAACCGTCTAATGAACCATCATATAAAATAATGTCAGTAGGAAGAACATTTCCAATTCACATAATATGATGGAAATTTGTCTTTCCATAGTTGTCAATTTTTCTAATTCGATAACTTTGCTGCATATATCATTGATGAAGAAACAAAGATTCATTAATATATTGCATAAATTCGTGGAAAAGTGCAACGTAAAGATATAGGAATTAGATATTTCGTCAAAGAATGGTGGTCATTTGATTTCAGACCATTTAACTTTAAATCTCTCATTGACACGATGTTCTTAATATTTTATGAATACCACTATGGAACCATTATGTCATTAAAGATGTAGAAAAATAGACATCTCTCTTGCCTGGAAAGAGTGTAAGAAGCAGGAGGAAGAAATGTTCGTTTTTCACCATTCACAGGTGCCAACTCTCCTCGTATTCCCATCTCAACCATGTCCAATATAGCCATAATTCCATCCTTTTTTTCTTGGGTGTATTTAGAAACATGAAAATGACACTGTCACATACTTTTATTTTCAAAATGCATAACATGAAGAAAATTAATGGCATAAATAAAATTCCATAATGGTAATTTGAAAAAAACTGATCTCTTTTTCCCACTAATTTTCATACAATATTTAGAAAATGGTTTACCAAAATTAGTGTCCTCATCTTTAACATTCAGAAAAAATTGATCACATGTTTGTGGAGACAGTGTTGTACATTATTCTAAACTTCCATTGAATGAATTTTTCCATGATCGTGACATATTTCATTGTGGTAGAAATTTGCGATGTCCTAGAAACATGGGTTTTGATGAATGTTTCAACCTAATTGACTGTTTACCTTGTTCACAAACGGGACACCCTTGAGTGGCTTTAATTCTATATCATGAAAAATTTCCATAAGAAGGAAAGTCATTTATCATCTTGCACAACATGGATCTTAAAGGGAAATTTTCATTTTTGTATGGATCATACAATGTAACACCTGAATCCCACTATAATTTCAAATCATCGATCAATGGATCCAAATAAACATCAATATAATTACCTGGTTGTTTTGGTCCCGATATAAGAATATATAACATGATGTATTTTATTTTCATGCATAACCATGGGGGTAAGTTATAATTTACCAACATAAATAGCCATGTACTGTGACTACTTCTTTGAAAACAAAAGGATTCACTCTTTCTGTAGATAATGCAAGACGAAGGATTCTTGGATCATTTCCAAATTCAGGATACTCATGATCAATTCTCTTCCACTGAGGAGAGTATACCAAGTGACGTAGTTTTGCCTCTTTAATTCTTATAGATGTATCCCATGTCAATTGTCTTACAGTCTCCTCAGATCCATATAGGCAACTAAACATTGGAATGATTGGAAAGTACCATACAACTTCATAGGGCTGGATTCATCTTTCCTATATCAAGAAGCACCACACATTGGGAATTCATTAAGTGATTGGAAATCATTGAGAAACAATATATAGTCATTCTTGCAAGAATTTATTCTTTCAGAGATCATACCCATCGAGCGTATCATTCGTTTGGAATCATATTTTTGGATTCAGAGTTCAATATCTTCTAGGAGCATGTCATTCAGGAGATCATGTAGTTTCGTAAATCCGGAATCACTCCACCTATTTCCAGTTTTTAAATTATACAACTTCATTACGACTGAAAATGTTGTATATTTAGTGCAAACAACATATAATGCCGTCTCTACACAACTCATTATCTTCAAAAACAATATTGGGCAATCACGAAGTTCATCTTCAAATGTCATTGTCATTTCCTCAATATGATCTTCATCATCATTCACATCTATAATCACATCCTCCATATGATCGTCTTCATTGTTCATTCTTGTAATCCAATCAGATGATGCATAAAATGCAGTGCTATATCAGCCACAACCTGTATATGTTTTCCCATGTTTATTCTAACATGCACAACTTTGATCTATTCTCTGATAGATCAGGTGTTCTTCCAACTCCTTCGGACAAATTTTTCTTGAACAACAACAACGTAAAAAATGAAAAAGGATTTGAGAAGGGTCATACGTATGTTCTATTTAAAATGTGATAAACTCTTTTGTGCCATATTCATACTCTTTTTGTCAATAGATTGGAATTAATCCATTATTTATTCATATTCATCCTATTTGATACAGTAATATTAATATTTAACAAAATAAATACACAAAATGTTTTCAACCAGGGTCATCATCCAACTATAATCAAAGTAACTAGCTATGGTAAACAATAACCATACCTCTCCATGCATTACCCATGACTAAATTAGATCACACCCATATTCACAACCACCTGATAAATGGAAATAGATATGAGAATCCCTTGCACTAAAATGTTTTAGTATCCCACATGTGATCTATATGCATTGTTGTAAAATAGTTTTTTAGTGTTTCTCAAGAAACATAATGTCTCTAGTAAAGAAATATGGTACTAAAATAATATATGTTATGATTTTCAATAGTGTTCTTTTTGGTGGAAGGATTCATTAAATGTTTTTCATGGTTATTTGACTAGGGAATCTCGAAAGTCTCCCATAGAGTCCTCTAGTGAAGTTGTTTTCTAAGATTTCATGGAATTTCACTGGTAACAAAGTGGTGGTGCCATTGAAATGGGTAATGTTTGGATTGATATTCAATGGTGGAATAACTACAACATGAAAAAATTGCATACCAATCATGTCAACAACTGTAACACCATACAAAAACACAATCATTATCACAATCGCAACACTATAAAAACCAAACAAACACAATTTAAGATTTACAAAGCATCCCTTATTCAATTTCATTTATTAATTCAAGGGTTATCACCGATGTTTTATCATCCGGGGGCATTCATTCATTAGTATGTATACATAAATTACCAATTATTATATTCAAATGCTCAACATGAACCAACCATCATGCTATTCATTTTGTGAGCAAACAAGGACCACCAACGACCATGATTTTCAATGGGGAATTTAGACCATACATTTCACAACATAACCATCAATATAATGCAATAATAACAACATAACAATAGGAAATAAATGTGTTATATGATAAAACTCACTGTGAAGGTGCCGTTCAACACGCAGTAGAGGTGCGTTAGTGGAAAAGGAGAGGCGTGTGGCAAAGGATATTTCCAACTGCAAAGAATACATAAAATGAGAACTCACATGTTAAAGAGTTTTATTGGTCAAATGGGGGATTTTGTTTTCCATCTATGATAACTTCTTCCTATTTATTTATTTTTTACGTAGCAACTATTTTCCAATATGTTCAACTTATGAATATGACATATCTACTTTTCAAGAGAAAGATCATTTTTAATTTTCACTAATTTAGGGGTAAAATATTCCACATTAATTGTACCTTTTTCCAAGGGGATCATTTCAATCCTGTAGGGATCATGAATGCCTCTTAGGATAGTGGAAAGTCAAGTTAGTTGTTTGTTATGATACCATCTTGGGTGGTATCCTTACATTTCCAATTATAATCGACCCATGTCCATTTAAATAAAATATTGGGGGGGGGGGGTCATTCACTAACATATTGAAGGAATAATAGAGGTAAAAATTATCCTAGGCTCTCCAATACAAGTGATTAAATATGAAACACACACTAGGTGAGAAAGAACCACACAAGAAGAGAGGAGGGGGAGGTTGGTGTAGTGTGGAGGGGTTCTGGACGAGAAAATGGAAAAAAATAGTAAAACATAAAAGGATAAAAGGGGAAGGGGGTGGGATATCCGGGGGGTAGTGGGCTGCAGGGGTGTGGGGAGGGGGTGTGGGATGTCCTGGAAGGGGGCGGGCTGTCTAGGTGGGGGAGGCTTCAGGGGTGTTAGAGAGGGGGGGGGTATTAACTATAGAACGATCATTAGGGATCCTAAAGAGTGAATTATGTGAGGGGAAAATTATACGAAAGAGGTTTCTCGGTGATGGGGTCAAGCGACTAATAAGGAACATGGGAACCTCATTGAAAAGAATAAAAGATCTCTTTTCAATTAAAGAGTAGGGTACATTATGGTGTATCCTTATGGTCTACTACATAATTCTCCCTACGATGTCACATTTTTTAATTACCAAAAGGTATAAATTGTAACAATCACTCCCTAGGAAGAACCATTAAATCTTGATCATGAATTTTTATGTTACTATATGCCTCATGTAATAACATCAACCCCACACCAAAACAGTATATAGGGCATAACATTTCAAACCTACCACATGATCCAAATGATTAACATAAGGTAGGTTCGATGGATAAACTCATATATATAATGGAGAACCTATGCATAAATAAAAAATCTTACCTCTAACACAATCGAAATCACTAATACAAGGTATTCCACATGTATAATAATATATAATAGAAGTGGATCATGAGAATTTCCTAAAACAGCTTCCTTATTGCCTGAGAAAGACTACCAATGTAAGACAATTCTCTTAGCTAAATGAAACTACATAAAGTAGATCCTTGAGAGTTTAAAACATAACTAAACATCAACACAATCTAAACCCTAAAATAATTTATATCTTGTAGAAAATCACATATACCCCCTAATGTATAGCCAAACATAAACTTCAAAAAATTTGAATGAATGTTCACCTTGGTGGAGTATCTCTACATTATAATCTAGAGGTATCTAGGACTCATCCTTATCATAGATATTTAATAACAATTAAGATATGATTATCAAGCATGGGAGATAAGCCTCATCATAGATCTTATATAGCCAATTACTGATACATAGCATCGAGGAGGTGGAGGAGGACAGTCATGGTGGAGGAGTGGGATAAGGAAGTGGGGATGGAGGAGAAGGAGTGGGCATCATTTCACAACACTAAGGTATAATTTACCAAGTCATGGGATCACCATATAATGGGTATCTCATCCCTCAAATGCATTCCTTCAAGTTATCAATATTATTCGGCAGTGCATCTCAAACCATTTGAATATTTATTAATTGGTATTGCATCTCAGATCACATTATTATATAGTATGTGGGAAATGAAACTCACACAACACATCACAGTATCACATCAAGTATATCATCCCATTCTTTAGGCATATTAAACATAAATTTTCATATCATCCTAGTCCATAGGCCATGTCAGAGTGATTAGGCAGGTCATCCCACTCCCAAACAAAGATATTAATCAATAGGCAGCACTTCCCCCACATAAAAATAGAATTACCAATGGGAATAGTTTTCTATAGTGTATAAACCACATAAAATGGCATAAAAAACATCTTAGAAAATACTAAATAAACCATAAAGAGGTTTTCCTAACATATGACTCACTTAATGTTTAAGATTAGTTGATCCACACATGTCGAACCCATATCCAAATGCCAAACTATCCTATAACCCACTCGAATATTACCTGTCAGAAGGGGGAGAAACACTCTCAACATATGCTTGTCAAATAAGTCAAAAATTATATGAGGAAAAAATATGTTCAATTTGGGTCAAGGCTCACACTGACCACACAAAATCCACAGATCACTTATTCTAGGGATGCTAAGGGAACCTATTTTGTTCCTTCTAGGTTATATTCTCCCAATGAGGAATACCTATTGGTTATATAGTACATAATTACCATTGATTTAATTTTAAAACATGGAACATATTTTTCATTGAATCACTATACATCACATGTAAGGATAGAACACAGCCCAAAAGAACTTACCTACTCATAGGTGGTGAATGAAAAATGTCCATGTAAACAACTCAAAATGGAATTTCTCAATTATACAATTATCCCATTTCTAGGGATGAAAAAAGACACTTAACCAATGTCCTTGGAATCATAGTATAAAAAAGGGAATCCCCTAAGGGTTCTTTAATGTAATGTTCAATGTATTTTCATCTATTCTAATAACCCCTGATGGTCGTGGAATTAAGGAACAATACTCAGAGGGTCCATAACATCCCTAGATGTTTTTCCCAATACATGTGGTCAAGGAGAACAATTTCAGTTGATTTAATACCAACTACACAAGGTTTTAAAGAATACATATCACACAATTCATGAAAAAATACATAAATCATTGGTGATTGTTTGAAACCACCAACCTCAAAGTGGAGTTCACCCCTTAATAATTCTCAAACACCATATCCAAAGCTCGTCTAGGATCGATCAAGATCCATAAACTATATTCAAAACACATGAAGAGGCAGCCGTGATGGAGGATTATGATTCTGAGGCCGGAGGAGGAGGAGGAGGCAACAACGACATAGGACGAGGAGAAGCAGGGTCGCGATGGAGGAGGGATCACAACTGAGGAGGAGGAGAAGGCAGCGGCAGCTGAGGAGGAGGAGGAGGTGGGGTCGTGGCGCAGGGTTCATCTTTCACAAATGATAGAATGGGTGCAACAGATAAGGGGCCTATTTGGGTTATTTTATAAAAACCACTAGAACCTTTATCATCCCTAGTTAAAAGCAAAAATAAAGGTATGTTTTATCAGTGAAAAAATAAAAGTGCTGATAAAACATACCTTTATCCGCACTTTGTAGTGCTAATAACGATAAGCCTTTATCAGTGCTAAAAAACCGGTGATAAAGTACCTATTGATCTGTGCTAACATTTTAGCGCTAATAAAGGCATATCATTATTAGTGCTAAAAAAGAATTGATGAAACAAATATTTATCAGCGGTAAAATTACAGTGCTGATTAATACTTATTTCAGCAGTCCTTTTTAATAATATATATATATATATATATATATATATATTAAAAAGTATTATATATTTATAAATAAAATATATAAAATATATATATTAAATTTAACAAATATAATAAATTCAATGAATTAATATAATAAAAATAATAAATCTCTAATATATATAAAAATCTAACAAATATATTTATTATTTTAAGTAATTTATTATAATTATATAAATATATATATATATATATATTTAATTATAATCTTAGAAATACTTTTTTCAATTAAAAAATTAAATATATATTTTTTAATTATTAAAAAAATATTAATTATAAACATTTGTTTTTTATTTAATTTACCCAAATAAACATTATATTTTAATATAAATATAATGATTTTATATAAATTATAAATAAAAACTTTTATCAACGATAATAATAGAGCAGTTAAATGTACACTTTATCAGGGATAAAAAAGTGATGATAAATGGTACACCTTTATCAGTGCTTGTTTCAGCACTGATAAAGTGTACATTTATCAGTGCCTTTAACCAGCGCTGATAAAGGCCCAACCCTTTCTCAGCACTTTCTGCTTAGTTCTGATAAAGGGCAATGCTTCCCTTGCCCAGTTTTGTGGTAGTGAAAATAAATGATGAGTGCAACCGACGATGCCCTGATAAATATTTTATTGAATATATTATAAAAAACATTATGAGGATGATAAATATACTAACTAGAGTTATGAACAATAACACTAATAAATTCATGATAATGGATTCACCAAAAAGGGAAAAACATTCTATTGATTATTTTATGCATCAATGAACAAATTATTTTGGTGGATATATTGACCCATTGATTGATGAACAATGTATAATCTCCATTGAAAATATATTTTTCTATACCACATTGTTCGAAGGAAGAGAAAGTTACCCTAGAATTATACCACATAGTTGGATATGTTTATTAGTGGTGTAAAATGATTAAAAAAATGAATCCAAGATAGAATATTGGTGAAATAGAGTGGGAAGTGTTCCATGTAATATTTTTTAATAAATCTATCTCTCATTCACAAGGTTCAAAATGGGGAAGGAACTACTAGAACTTAATTCAAAGGAAAATGAATCCGTGGAGGAGTACATTGACAATTAAATGAGTAAATCCCATATTTTCTTAAGATCATGTTGATTGATTATTTAAAGGCTCACCCATTCATGTAGGGTTTTCCTCTTGAATATAATGATTTTGTTTTTTCATATAGGCATATTCTATTTAAATAATTGGTAAATGAAGATTATTTAGAGGTGTTTATTTCTAGAGGGAAATATATGATGGGCGTATCCCAATATTCTTCAAAGATGGGGATAATTTCGAATCTAGATAGGTTTGGAAGCCAAAGAATATTTTTTGGGGAATCATCTTTTTTTTCTCATTCCCATTAAATAAATTTATGTGACATCATGATAGTTTATATTAAATATTTTTCAATTTTAACCTAGTTTTGATTTTATTTTTAATTAAGAAATATTTTTTTAGAATTGGGGTTTTAATTTCATTGAACTAAAAATAAATTACTTATATTTTTTTAAAATAATCCAACATAAATAATGAAAATATAATTCAATGATAATTTTACCATGCACATAAATTTATTCTTCAAAATACAGTTTTTGTATGTTTTTATGAGTTATATGTTCTAATGTTAATATTGAGTTTTCATAGAAATATAAATTTAATATGATAAAATGGATTTATCATTTGGAATAATAAATTATATAAAATATAATAAACACAGTTTTATTTTATGGAATAAAATTATTTAGTATGTTAAAAAGTAGTTTACATAGTAAACAAAATAATGGTAAAAGTTAAAATTACAACAATAAATGAGTCAATTTTTTAAAAAAATTGTGTGAAAAGAATATTTGTGTGATTATATACCTTATATAATACCCAAATTAAATTTTTTATATTGTTTTTCCTCTATACAAGTGAAAAATATTCACAATTAATATTAACTTAAAAATATTTTTTAAAAAATAATTCTCACTACATATAAAAGGGGTCTCCCACCATCCCTTCAAGATAACCCACAAAATTATGTTTCCTCTTGAAACAATACCTTTTTATCCTTCTACTAGAATCTTATTCCCATTCATTCTATCACTACTAAAAACTGATTATCATAAGACCTCCATTTTCAAAGTGTCTTCCATGGAAAATCCCATATCCTTGACAAGAGTAATTGTTTCCTAAATTATTTCATTTTCTTTCATTCCAAAATAATTTTTTGAGTTAAAATATAATTATAAAATTATTTTCTCTTTAATTTATTTTATTTTTCTATGTTAATAACTATCATGAACATTTCCACATTTTAATTAAGAAAAATGGAAATGTTATTTAGGAACTGTGAAGTCTTTGACCACCCCAAACTGGAGAATTTATTTTTCACTATCAACTCAATTTACGAGTTATAAGGTTTATGTTAAAGAATAAATGTGACATATATAATATTATAATTATTTTTAAGTAATAAATTATAATAAATCAAATTTCCCTCTTATTATTTTAGGATTGAAAATGCTAATTGTTCATTGTGTGGACTACAAACTCCACAATGTAAAATATATCATTTTTAATATAGTATCATTATTATTTATTAAAATGTCATAAAAAATTATTCCCCATTTTATAAGTATCTAAATAATTTCATTACTCTTTTTTGACTATTATATTATAAAAAAACTATTTTTACAATCATAATAATTCATTAATTTTGGTATGCTTATGCTTGGGTCCATTTAAACTCCCACTAGAATAATGAAATAAAATAAAATAATGGAAGACTATGAGAGCATAATTACTAATAATAAGTGATATATATTATAAAATATAGATTTTATTTTTATTACGGAATCATAACTTTAAATGTTATCCCATTAATTGTGACACTATTGTCCATTCATTAAAAATCACTAAAACCTGCTCATCACTAATTTCACCATTATGGATCCCAACTGGAACTGATATAGAATAAAATTATTACATTAAAAATAAAAACAAGAAGTAAACTATTTTACTCTTTATGATAATGGAATAAATAATTTTTTTAATAATGAAGAAAAATACCACTACATCGATACTAGTTCAGAATGACCATGATTACTCACACCCAATATTTAAAGTATATAATAACAAACAAATATTAATGTAGGAAAAAAATTATAATTCAATTTTATTAAATGATAAATATATTTGATTTTTTTTCCAAAATAGGTTATTAATATTGTTAATTTTTATATAGAAGATTCAATCACTTTAGACGAATTTTGGAATTCTTGTAAAGGTTTCTTTATTTCATTTTAAATTACATGATACATGTTTGATATTGTGAATAATGTTTTATATGGTTTAATAAATTAAAATTTTAGTTTTTATATCACTAATAATATTTTAATCATGGTATTTAGGTTTAATTTAAAGACCTATATTTAAAGGGGGTTCAATAAAAATTTCACTCAAACTCTAAGGATTTCATTATTGATATTATTTTTAAATAATGAATCTTTTTAAAATATAATACATCTGGGAAATACGTGTTAATAATAAAACACCACATCATTATCGAATGAGGAGATCCTTTTTACCAAGAACATAATTATTAGATTCATTTTACAATGTAATTATATATTTTATAATAATATATAAATTATATTTTCAATTAATTAATCCAATTTTAAGGTTTTAATGATTTTTTTTCATTTTCTACTTGGTTTAATTTCATCAATTTATAAAAATTGTCTCATTCTATTATTTTTGATTGAACACATAATTCCACTATAATTGTATTTTTTATAAATATTCCTAAATGTAAAATCTTATTTTCTAAAAGAAATTATTACTCTCCGAAGTTATGAAAATATGCTTTCAAAAGATCAATGATATTTCTTATTTCCAACATGATTTTTCTAAAACATCCAAATGAGGTTTTCATATAAGTCATTTACGATTGACATATCATATACATGATCATAGAAATTATTTAAATGATAAAATACAACTTATTTAATTACATGGTTTATGTAGTGTAGTTTTTAATAAATAAAATGATATATCACTATGTTTTTCTTTCCAAACAATCCTATGTTATATGCATCATTTTTTACAATGCATTTGTTTTGTGAATACTCTATATTTCCATCGCTTGATTTAAGGGATTCCATCAAGATTCCTCATTTAAATTGATTTTGGAAATTAAGTAATTAAATTTATACATATTTATCTTTATGGTGTTAGTTTAAGGGATTCTTACCTTGAACACTATTCTATTTTTTGATTGAGAAACTATTAAAAGTAAATATATTTGATATCCTATAATGGATGTTTATTGATTACACAAAAAAAATTATTATGTTTTGTTTAAACATATAACTTATTTATATGGATGTGTTATGATCCTGACATCCATTTAACTAAAAATGGGGAAATTATTGACATTCTGTATGTTTCCATCTAAACATGGGTGTTAACTAATTCCTAATGAATGTTGATTATGCATTGTATTAATATTATTATCAATTATTTTTTGAATTAATTAGAATAAAAGAAGTGATGATCTGAGATGGTAATTAAATAGAACCTTGATTAGCCACTTCCTCTCATGAGGGAAGATGAATGTGTATTTTGTGTATACATACCAAATTCCTGAATAATGTCTTCATTGCGACTTTGATGGAAAAAATGTTATCTTGGCTGTAACATGATGGAATGAATGATTTCCAGGGCAAGGAACAAATGTAAAAATAAGTTTGACATTATTCATTCCATCACCATGAATTCAATTATTTCTATCCTTATGATTACATATATTGTTTTACCATCCATGGATTTATATCATGATCATGAGATTAGTGATATGTAATTATTTGAAACTTATTTTTCTTACCATATTTTCATTCCATTAAAGAACCTAATATACATATTACATTATAGGGTCTTTGAGCTCACCCTTCATCTGCTTCCATTTCCCTTGGTTATGGAGAATATTATACCTAATATATCTATGAGAAAATAACATGTATGTGGAATTTATTGGATATTTTTAAGAATCACATATTGAGAAAAATATCAAAAAGTTAATAAAGATATGGGATTTATTAATTAAATATTTTTTATAATACACTAAATATATAAACATAAAATGTCATGGTAATGATTATAATGAAATATTTTCTTTAGGTCAGGTTTTGAGAGAGTAATATCCAAAAATTCCCATATTTAGTATCTGAGAAGGGTTTAAATAAAATCAAAGTGTAGTTTTTTTCTTGATGATAACCTAATGGTTTACATGTTAAGATTGACCATAATTTTAGTGTTATAAATAACTTCTTAGGTTAGTTGAGGTAATATTGATTATTTTGTGTATTAGGTTATTATAAATTTAGGAAGAAAATAACAAGGATACATCTAAGGTATTAGTATATATATAGTATATCATTAAATTGTTTCGGTAGTGTTGAAAGTTTTTTGTTATATTAGAAATTACATCCATATATGAATAGTAGTGTCATGAACAATCCTAGGTACCCTATTAACTAGATAACTTGAATAGTCTTGAAATAGCCTTAAGGGAATTCCCAATCCCCACGGGTTGGAAATTAGCACCTGTCAATATGAAAAATGAAACATGGAATGATTTTTCCATAAGCATTGTAGAAGAAGATAAAAAAGTAATAATTCATACAAAAGATAACTCTATAGGGAGTATTTTACCAAATGTAAAATAGTTAAACATCCTAACAGTACTACAATAAAGTACCATAAAACAAGATAAAAACCCAATTTTCAATGGACAAAAATCTATGAGCCACAAGGATCAAAAACTACAACCACCAAGTGGTGCTTGACCCCTACTCATACCTTGTAACGCCCAGAACCTAGTTACCCAGAGTCGGTGCATTATTACACAACATTGGAATGATCACAAGAAAGATCAAATCTTGAAAGGCCGGTTAGTTTAGTAGCCTTGGAAACACAATATATATTCATAAAGTTTTACATTACATCATAAAAGTGAAAACTACAACAACATAGCCTCCATAGTCCAAACTCTTATCCCCTCATACTATCCCTACAGGTCATTCATAATTTACATCTTCACATCCTGGGAAAAATAAAACATAGAAAAGGGGTGAGCTCAAATTCCCAGTAAGGATAACAATATAGAGGAAACATTCATAAATAAGAATAAACATTTAAGTCAATGTATAACTAAAAAAAGCCTTTTAAACTTGAACTTAAACATAGTATAGAAAAATAAAATGAAATAATGCCATTTACTTATTCACATGGATATTCTACTAATCGAATAATCACATGAAATATCAATAACCACTTTCATAATGATGGAATGCATAATGCTAGAGTATCATAACCACATATCCAAGGCCTTGTACCAAGACTAAAAATAAGATTTTGCCAAGGCCTTGTGCCAAGACACTAGTTTGTCTCATGAGACCTACCGATGCATCGAGGAGCTATATTGGGATCCACCCATCATATGTTAAGTCGAATGCATTCCCATATTAAAAGGTTTAAACATAACATAAACATTCGTATTAAAACTAGGATACGAAATGTAAATACTACATTCATAAACCACAAATGGTATAAAAATAACACATCCACAGTCAAACATATCACAAAAACTTCAATACAATATAAAAGTTTTATATCATAATAAATCAACTTCAAATAAGCTTAAAATCCATCGAAGGTTGTTGACATAGATGAAATCAAAACTATTTTTAGAGAAACATATCTTTCTATTTTGAAATAATTTAAGAGTAATATATCTATAAAATAAAACATTTTCTTTAAAAATATTCTTATAAGGTTGTAAGTGATGCTTCGACGATTTTATAACGGCGGAAAATAGCCGCACCCTCTGTATAAGTTAAAAAACACATTCTTAACTTAATTCTGTCGAAAAGGTTAAAAAGGGCCTTGTTTGGAAAATGGCGGAAATATTCCTTTATAAACCACTTATAAAAGTCAATAAGGTTATAAATGACTTTACCCATATTCTATCAAATAGTAAAAAAATGTTTTGAAATACCTTTTTAGGAAACATGGATGTGGATGATAAAGAAGTCACAGTAGATTATTACGTATAAACAAACTCGGATAATGAAGAGATTGCGAAATAAACCCTTACCTTGTACTTTTACTTGGTTAAGGGTAGGTTAACTTCCTTTATAATGGTGAAAAAATTGTTATTAAATTATACAAGAATCATATACATTAATATGATATCATATATGATCTTTTAACATTGCTTTGTTAATAATATCTTAGAATTATCGTCGTTTCTGGTGTTAACTTACTCATTTTCTTTTATATGTTTTGTTACATAAGACATGTTTGTTATGGATAGGTTGTATATTATTCATATACAGAATTATATAAAGTCCTTAATCATTATTTTTAAATCATCAAATGATAATTATACTTGAATGGATACGATGGAGAATGAATCTCATCGCGTTCGTGGAGACGGTAGTCCGTACGTACGCACGAGTGACAATATCATTTTTTGATATTAAAATAATATATAATTGGATGGTATATCATATATAAAGAATCATTATAATGTTATATTTATTATTTACATTAATTAAAATCATTATTATACCCATCCAAATAATAATATATTAAATAACAATTACACCACGACGTGGAGACGGTAAGCCGTACGTACGCACGTATGGTGACATGTCATTCAAAGGATGGATAGAATAATGAATATGGTTGAACCATATTTATAATAATATTAAATTATATAGGAGATAATGTATTCATTAGTTTATAATGGCAATAACAAAGAAAGAAGAAGTTGCAGAAGAAATGAATAAGAAAAAGGGTGGTGAAAAGATTACCTCTTCTTCAGGTTCTTCTTTTTTATTTGATCAAAAGGGATCCTTAGGTTGGATTTATGATCAAACTAAGGCCTCTAGGTTTACGTGAGAGATGTTGAGAGAGTATTTGGGCAGGGTATGGCCGAGACAAAAGGCTTTGAATGTGTGAATTAGTAAGAAGGGGGAGTGCCCTTTTATAAGAGGGGTGAGGGGCACCTTTGGAAAAGCTAGAAATATTATTTTATAATAAATTCATATTCGGTTTCTAATGGCTCAAAAGTGGATTATTTAAAGGTTAAGGTGGGTATGGCTCGAAAACCACTCAACCAATAGAATTTAGACAGGTTTGGGTCATTATATTACCCTTATCTTTTAGTTTTAACTCTTACTTAATTAGTTTGACACTTACCATGTCACTTTCTATTTTTATATTATATAGTTAATAAACTACTATATACCTCTAAACGACCCCCCACGTGGTCCATTAATGATAAACCTATTATGATATAAGTCGCTTGGTAGAACCTTAGATTTTTAGGAATTTAATATCAATTAATAATATAATATTTGTTTTAAAAACACTTTTATGTCAATTTTGACACTATTCAATAATTCATTTTTGTAAAAATCACAACAGAATTATTACTTCTAACAAAGTTAATTAAATCAATCATAACACGTTATATTAACCTATAAAATTAGTTTAATTCATAAAAAGTCTCAAATTATATTTATTTGGGTATTTATAATATCAATTATTTTAATTTTTCACTATTTTGGTAATTACTGCATCATCATTGGGACATAAATAAATTAAATTATTTAATGTATAAAAATTATAAATAAAATACCATTATGTAGTAAATACTTTTAGATTTCTAATGAATATTTACAATCGAATTTATCTCTTGTATAACCCTATATTAAAAATGTTTTAGTAAATAAACTTTGATTTTAACTCTTTTATCTCTTTTAACTATTCTTTGAATTAAATAATAATAAATGTCCTAATCTAATCCAAGTGGACCTAAATGATAATATTTTATTCCTAAGGTTGTTTTTGGTCGAGATACAGTTGTCCAATTGAATTAGGACATGTGTTAGGGTAATATTAATATTATTTTTACCCTTAATTACCCTATTTACTTTTAACCGTGGTAAATAAAAGTAAAAAGTTACTATTCACCAAAAATTATTTTCATCTCATTGAACCACATTTTACTCCTTGATATTAACCGTATCTCTCGGATTTTCGAAATTCAACCCACAGAAGCGGTAAAATTAAGTTTTATGAAAAATTCAGTTTTTTAACTACCACTTAGTGGTTTCACTATTCATCAAAAAATGATGTTTTTCAGAAAAAAACCAAAATTTCACCCTAGGATAATTTCGATATTCCAAATCCAAAAATGAAGTCCATTTTGAAAAATTTAATTTATAAATTTCAAAAAGTGGGTAGTACTATTCATAACGTCTTGTTTGATTGGTTGTGGTGTGTTAGAACTCGATGTTGCGTACAACACACGCTATTGCATTATTCAAAGAGAAGCGTACCATAGAAGCTTGGGGTGTTACATTCTCCCCTCCTTCAAAAAATTTCGTCTTCCAAATTTCTAGAATACTGCCACATGAAAAGACTCGGGTGGTTCTTCATCATAAGTTCCTCGGGTTCCCACGTTTCCTCTTCCATCTTATGGTTTCTCCACAAGACTTTTACCAGATGAGTCATCTGGTTTCTCAGTACTTGTTCTCTCATATCAAGAATCATGACGGGCTCTTCGCAATAAGATAGATCGGGTTCCAGTTCTAATTCCTCATAGGTGAGTACATGCATTGGGTTAGGCATGTATTTCCTCAATAGTGATACGTGGAACACATCGTGAACTTTGGAGAGATTTGGTGGCATTGCCAAACGGTAAGCTACAACCCCAATTCGTTCTAGAATTTTGAAAGGTCCGATGTACCTAGGACTCAATTTACCTTTCTTACCAAAACGTATGGCTCCCTTCCATGGAGATACCTTCAAGAAAACATGATCACCGACTTGAAATTCCAAATCCTTCCTTCGATTATCGGCATAGCTCTTCTACCTACTTTGAGATGCTTTGATATAGTTTTGGATTACCTTAACCTTTTCCATCTTTTCCTCCACCAGTTCTGGGCCTACAAGTTTTCTTTAACCAAAATCATCCCAACAGGTTGGTGTGCGACATCTCTTTCCGTATAATGCTTCATATGGTGACATATGAATACTCGAATGGAAGCTATTGTTATAGGAAAATTATACCAAAGGTAAATATTGATCCCACATACCCTGAAAGTCAAGTGAGCAGGATCTCAACATGTCTTCTAAGGTTTGAATAGTTCATTTTGATTGTCCATCTGTTTGAGGGTGGTAGGCAGTGCTCAAATGAAGTTCAATATCTAAGGCTTTCTGAAGACTTTTCCAGAATCTTGAAGTAAAATGGGGATCACGATCAGAAACAATCAATAGAGGTACTCCATAAAGACTCACAACTTCATTAATATATAGTCTTGCTAGTCGTTCAAGTGGTAAATCTTCCCTTATAGCAAGAAAATGTGCTGACTTGGTAAGAAGATCAACAATGACCCATATTGCATCGTTCCTTCTAGGAGTCTTTGGTAGCCCCATGTCAAAGTCCATCGTAATATTGTCCCATTTCCACTCCATTATGGGAAGAGGTTGCATGACTCCTCCGGGCTGTTACCTTCCATCTTTCACATGTTGAAACACCATAAATCTGGACACAAAACCAGTAATCTCATTTGTCATGCTGTCCTACCAAAAATATTCCTTCAAATCTCTATACATTTTGGTGCTCCCAGGGTGTATAGAGAAATTGGAACTATGTGCATCATCCAGTAATTCCCTTTTTAGATCAGGTATATCGGGAACACAAAGTCTCTTCCCGAATTTCAAAATTCCTTCTTCATACACAAAGTCTCTCAATCTCCCATCATTCACAGCTTTAATCTTCTTTTGAAATTCTTCATCATCAGTCTGAGTACTCTTAATCCTTTCTAGTAAATATGGTTTGGAAACCATTTGAAAAAGCATTGATGTTTCACCTTCCCTGGTTATTCCCATGTTCATCTTCACTAGGTCCATGAAAATTGGATCCCTTTCAATTCTCATATTGTTCAAAACACCATGATCTTTTCTACTCAAAGCATCTGCCACCTTTTTTTCTTTCCTCAGGTGGTAGTGTATCATGCAATCATAATCCTTGAGTAATTCAAGCCATCTCCTCTGCCTCATGTTGAGTTCTTTTTGTGAGAAAATATACTTCAAACTCTTGTGATCAGTATAAATCTCACATTTATCACCATAGAGGTAGTGCCTCCATATCTTCAAAGCAAAGATCACAGCTGCTAACTCGAGATCATGAGTAGGATAGTTTTGTTCATGAATTTTCAACTATCGTGATTCATAGGCAATAACCCTATCATTCTTCATAAGGACACGACCAAGTACTTTCTTCGATGAATCACTATAAATAATGAACCCATCATTCCCCAATGGTATAGCCAATATAGGAGCATTGACTAATCTTCTCTTCAGTTCTTCAAAACATTCTTCACACTCTTTTTTCCAATCAAATTTAACCCCTTTACGTGTGAGCTTCGTTAATGGGTTATCCAATCGGGCAAAATTCTTGACGAAATGTTGATAATAACCTACCAAACCAATAAAACAACGTACCTTAGTTATACTCGTAGGTGGTGTCCATTATTGGATTTCCTTGGTCTTAGAAGGATCAACAAAGATTCCATCGTTAGAGACAATATTGACAAGAAAAGAAATCTCCTAAAGCCAGAATTCACACTTGCTAAACTTCCCATATAACTCATGTCTTCTTAGAGTCTTCAGAATAATGCGCAAGTGATTTTCATGATCTTCATAGCTTTTGGAGTATACCAAGATATCATCAATAAATACCACCCAAAATTCATCGAGATATTACTTGAAAACTCTATTCATCAGATCAATGAATACAGAGGGTGAATTAGTCAATCCAAAAGGCATTACTGTAAACTCGTAATGCCCGTACCTGGTTCGAAATGATGTCTTCGGAATTTATTCCTTATTCACACACAACTGATGGTACCCAGATCAAAGTTCAATCTTTGAAAAGTATTGATCTCCATGCAGTTGGTCAAATAAATCATCAATGCGAGGTAGGGGATACTTGTTCTTTATTGTTATAGAATCGATCTCCCTGTAGTCGATACATAACCTCATAGATCCATCTTTCTTTTTAACAAAAAGAACAGGGGCTCCCCATGGAGAAACACTAGGGAGAATAAATACCTTATTACTCAATTCCTCTTTCTGTTTCTTTAGTTCAAATAATTCTATATTGGCCATTCTATAAGGGGTCTTTGATATAGGCCTTGATCTAGGAATTAAATCAATGGAAAACTCAACTTCTCGTTCTGGAGGATGTCCATGTAAATATTTGGTAAAAACATCTACATATTATTTCACAATATGTACATCCTCTATTTGAAAATTCCTTTCCTCACCCACAGTCATTTCATTCTCTTCCTCCCCAATAATTGAATTTAGTTGAGCTACTGGGGGTGGATCTAGATAGGAATTAGGTGGTGATGATTCTACTCTAAAGATAAGGTGTTCCTTATCATAATTATCAAAAATCAAAACCTCCTTATTCTTACAATAAATCTTCGCATCATGGTCCGAAAGTCATTCCATACTGAGGATTATATCAAACTCAATCATAGGAATGACGATGAGATCAACAGATAAAAAACATTTATGTGCTCTAATGGGGACTGATTCACAAAACTTTGTTGTAATGATACTTCCCTTAGGAGTTTTAACTGACACCTCCCTTGTTAAATCAAATTGGAAATATCTAATTTTCTTAGAAAACTGGGAAGATATGAAACAATGCGACAATCCAGAATCAAATAATGCATTTGCTAAACTTGAGGAAACCATTAAATTATCCGCCACCACGTCTTTCAGAGCTTCTACCTCAGCAGTAGTGATAGAATAAGCTTGGCCTTGATCCCTAGACATTTTCTAAGGTATGTTCCCCTGATTCTTAGGACATTAATTTGCATAATGTCCCATCTCCATGAAATTGTAGCACTGAACATCAGTAGCTTACTTCTTCCCTTTGCAATCATGAGCTTGGTGGCCTTTTTCACCACACTTGTAACAGACACCCATTACCCTCAAACAAGTACCGGGGTGTTTCTTCCCAAATTTACCACAGGATGGATATTCAACATTTCCCTTCTTCCCCTTATTTCAATTCCCATATTTATCAGCAGATCTATTATTCTCTTGCTTTGATTTAAAGCCATAAGACTTAGAGAATTCCTTTTCTGTCTTGATAGCACATGAGATAATATCTTCGTACGATGAGAAAGATTGTGAGACTAATTCCCAACAGAGAAATGGTTTTAACCCATCAAAGAAACGATCAATATTACTTATTGGGTTACTTATATAATCTCCAGCAAACCTTTCTAACCTTGTAAAGTTAGCCTCATACTTTGCGACATTCTCTTCCCCCTTTTGTCTCAAACTCAGAAATTGCCTTTCCATATTTTCTCGATGGTCACGAGGAAAGTATTTTTCTAAAAAGAGATCTTTGAACTCCCTCCATTCCATATTTGATACTTCATCATCTTCCTTCATGTTTTGAATCAATGACCACCATTGATCAGCATCTCCAGTGAGGCGGTAAACTACCATGATAACGTTTTCCCTTTCACTACTTCACAAATCCTGAAGTATTTTCTCTGGGGAACTTATCCATTGATCAGATACTAATGGATTTGTACTCCCATTGAATGTTGGTGGTTGCTGCCTCATGAAGCGATCTAACATTGATCCTCCACCCTGTGGATCAGGGTGCTCCATACAAGTACGGTTATTATTCATAACCTAAGTGAGTTGTCCCAATATGGTGATTAGTTGATCAGCACTAGTTGCATCACCAGCTCCACTATAATTATCTTGAGTATGAGGGTAATCCCTACATAGAGTACATGCATTGATACAGTTTCCATTTCTTCCACTAGGAACCATTTCTAAACAATGGCATAAACTAGACCAGTTTATGAATCAAAATACATAATTCCATACTTATAAAACACTTAAAATAAATTGAACTATTTATGGATATAATCCATAATCATAAAAATGTTTTCTTTTAGAATTATATACTAATAAAACCTTCATAATTATTTCTAAATAAAATGAGAGTTATCCTAAGAATATCCCCCGGGTGTGTCGCAACCAAGAGTGCAGCAAGGCCCATTGTCATGCCACAGTTCCCATTCGAGTATAGCTCAAAGTGGTGTTTTCGGGTTTTACCCTTAGGTACATCTGTGCCAGAGCCACCTCTACCTGCTCGTATGCAGACAGGGATGTATTTCTCGGAAAACTCACAAAATCTATACAATACCAAAATTCTAGGAAGTTCTTCTATACGAATCCTCAAAATACATCTTAAATCTATGTTCTCTAATCAAAGTTTATCTAAATATCGCTTCCAAGGTCTATAATAAACTTCCTATGATACCAACTGTAATTCCCCGACCCCAGTTACCCAGAGTCGGTGAATTATTACATAACATAGGCATGATCACAAGAAAGATCAAATCTCGAAATACCGATTAGTTTAGTAGCCTTGGAAACACTAGATATATTCATAAAGTTTTACATTACATCCTAAAAATGAAAAGTACAACAACATAGTCTCCATATTCCACACTCTTATCCCATCATAATATCCCTGCAGGTCATTCATAATTTACTTCTTCACATCCTGGGAAAAATAAAACATAGAAAAGGGTTGAGCTCAAATCCCCAATAAGGATAACAATATAGCGGAAACTTTCATAAATAAGAATAAACATTTAAGGCAATGTATAACTAAAACAAAAGCCTTTTGAACTTGAACTTCAACATATTATGGCAAAAATAAAATGAAATAATGCCATTTACTTATTCACATGGATATTCTACTAATCGAATAATCACATGAAATATCAATGACCACTTTCATAATGATGGAATTCATAATACCATACTATCATAACCACATAGCCAAGGCATCGTGCCAAGACTACAAATATGATTTTTCCAAGGCCTTGTGCCAACACACTAGTTTGCCTCATGATAACTATCGATGCATCGAGGATCTATAGCGGGCTCCACCCGTCACATATTAAGTCCAATGCATTCCCATATGAAAAGGTTTAAACATAACATAAACATTCGTATTAAAACTAGCATACAAAATGTAAATACTTCATCTATAAACCATGAATGGTATAAAAATAACTCATCCACAATAAGACATATCACAAAACCTTCAATACAATATAGAAGTTTTTTATCACAATAAATCAACATCAAATAAGCTTAAAATCCATCAAAGGATGTTGACATAGATGAAATAAAAACTCTTTTTAGAGAAATATCTCTTTCTATTTTGAAATCATTTAAGAGTCATATATCTATAAAATAAAACATGTTCTTTGAAAATATTTTTATAATAATGTAAGGGAAGCTTCAATGATTTTATAACGGTAGAAAATATCCGCACCCTCCGTATAAGTTAAAAAAAACATTCTTACCTTAATTCTTTCGAAAAGGTTAAAAAGGACCTTGTTTGGAAAATGAAGGAATGATTCCTTTATAAACCACTTATAAAAGTCAGTAAGGGTATAAATGACTTAACCTATATTCTAGTAAATAGTAAAAAAAATGTTTTCAAATACATTTTTAAGAAACATGGATGTGGATGATAAATAAGTCCCAGTAGATTATTACATATAAACAACCTCAGATAATGAAAAGATTGCAAAATAATCCCTTACCTTGTACTTTTCCTTGGTTGAGTGTAGGTTAACCTCCTTTATAATGGTGAAATAATTGTGATTAAATTATACATGAATCATATACACTAATATGATATCATATATGATCTTTTAATATTTCTTTGTTAATAATATCTTAGAATTATCATTGTTTCGGGTGTTAACTTACTCGTTTTATTTTATATGTTTTGTTACATAAGCAGTGTTTGTTATGGATAGGTTGTATATTATTCATATCCAGAATGATATCAAGTCCTTTAAAATTATTTCTAAATCATAAAATGATAATTATACTTGAATGGATACGATGGAGAATGAATCTCATCGTGTTCGTGGAGACGGTAGTCCGTACGTACGCACAAGTGACAATATCATTTTTTGATATTAAAATAATATATAATTGGATGGTATATCATATATACAGAATCATTATCATGTTATAATTATTATTTAAATGAATTACAAATCATTATTATACCCATCCAAATAATAATATATTGAATAACAATTACACCACGACGTGGAGACGGTAAGCAGTACGTATGCACGTATGGTGACATGTCATTCAAAGGATGGATAGAATACTGAATATGGTTGTACCATATTTATAATAATATTATAGTATATAGGAGATACTGGATTCATTATTTTATAATGGTAATAACAAAGAAATAAGAAGTTGAAGAAGAAATGAATTTGAAAAAGGGTGGTGAAAACATTACCTCTTCTTCAGGTTCTTCCGTTTGATTTGATCAATAGGGATCCTTAGGATGGATTTATGATCAAACTAAGGCCTATAGGTTTAATTGAGGGAAGTTTAGTGAGTATTTGGGTAGGGGTTGGCCGAGACAAAAGGCTTTGAATGTGTGAATTAGTGAGAAGGGGGAGTTCTCTTTTATAAGACGGGTGAGGGGAACATTTGGAAAAGTTAGAAATATTATTTTATAATAAATTCATATTCAGTTTATAATGGCTAAAAAGTGGATTATTTAAAGGTTAAGGTGGGTATGGGTCGAAGAACACTCAACCAATAGAATTTAGACAGGTTTGGGTCATTATATTAACCATCTCTTTTATTTTTAACTCTTAGTTAATTAGTTTGACAGTTACCATGTCACTTTGTATTTTTATATTATATAGTTAATAAACATACTATATACCTCCAAGATACCCCAAGTGGTCCCTTAATAATACAACTATCATGATATAAGTCTTTTGGCCGAACCTTAAATTTTTAGTAATTTAATATCAATTAATAATATAATATTTTTTTTAAAAAAACTCTTTTATGTCAATTTTGACACTATTCAATAATTGATTTTTTTAAAAATCACAACAGAAGGATTACTTCTAAAAAAGTTAATTAAATCAATCCTAACATGTAATATTAACTTATAAAATTAGTTTAATTGATAAAAAGTCTCAAATTATATTTGTTTGGGTATTTATAATATCAATTATTTAAATTTTTTACTATTATGGTAATTACTGCATCATCATTGGATCATAAATAAATTAAATTATTTAATGTATAAAAATTATAAATAAAATAAAATATGTAGGAACTATTTTTATCTTTGTAATGAATATTTAAAATCTAATTTAACTTATGTATAACCCAATATTAAAATTGTTTTAGTAAATAAACTTTTATTTTAACTCTTTTAACTCTTCTTTGAATTAAATAATAATAAATGTCCTAATCTAGTCCAAGTGGACCTAAATGATAATATTTTATTCCTAAGATTGTTTTCGGTCGAGATACACTTGTCCAATAGAATTAGGACATTTGTTAGGGTAATATTAATATCATTTTTACCCTTAATTACCCTATTTACTTTTAACCATGGTAAATAAAAGTAAAAAGTTACTATTACCCAAAAATTATTTTCATCTCATTGAACCACATTTTACTCCTTGATATTAACCGTGTCTCTCAGATTTTAGAAATTCCACTCAGAGAAGCAGTAAAATTATGTTTTATAAAAAATTCAGTTTTTTAACTACCACTTAGTGGTTTAACTATTCATCAAAAAATGATGTTTTTCAGAGAAAAACCAAAAATTCACCCAAGGCTAATTTCAATATTCTGAATCCAAAAATGAAGTCCATTTTAAAAAATGAAATTTATAAATTTCAAAAAGTGGGTATTACTATTCATAACGACTGGTTTTATTGGTTGTGGTGTGTTAGAACTCGATGTTGCGTACAACACACGCTATTGCATTATTCAAAGAGAAGCATACCGTAGAACCTTGGGGTGTTACAAACCTTGTGTAAGATAATATAAAAATATCATATGGTACATGTAGGTTTCAATAAAAAATACCATTAGGGTTTTACCAAGGATTCTATAATAATATTAGAACATTTAATTATCTAATCAGAGCATTCATGTTTATATAAATAGGTATCATAGTTGAGAGTATAATTAAAACAATTCATTATATCAATTTAAAATGATTGCAATTATTTTAAATTGGATTCATAAAAAACATTATATAAATATTTCATATAAATTCATTAGACATGTAAAACAATTTACAAACATTGGCACAAATCTATATCTCATATATAAAAAAGAATGAAAAATGGTCATCGACCAGTTAGTATGATAGTTCTAGACTATAAGATTCCTCAAACACTTGAAGGGGATCAAAAAAATTAGTATACAATCATCCCTCTAGAAATAGACAATGTTGACACATCACCATCTGATTGGGGATGTCCGCTGATGCTCTTTGTTTTTTTTTTCAGTTGTAAAGCATCAAAATAGTTATATCCTAATAAATAACACACTACTTAAAATTTAATGTGATCTAGTATAATCAATGATGATAATTTTTTTTAATTTTTTTGAAATTATAATTCATCCCATTCAACAATTCAAAAATTTCCCATTTCTTATTTAAATACCAAAAGAGAATATTTTAATCAAATCATGACTTTTCCCAAGAAAAAACAACTAGGTTTTTATCAACACTATTTAATTCCTTTTTTTTTGAAATACAATTTTGAAACCAACATCAGAAAATAAATATAAAAATTTAAATTCAATAATTCAAATTCCACAATATTCCATAAATTTCTCAAACACACACCAATTCACTAGAATTGAGGGTTTTCCCAATTTCATGCAAAAAATAAATTTCACATTGAAATCCCCCAATTTATTGGAATTGAATTTTTAACCAAAAATTGATTTTTTTAATAAATTAAATTTAAATAATACTATTGAATTTAAATCAAGATAATTAGGGTTAATCAAATTTGGCCATCATACAGAACCACCTACATTTTTCATATAATCATAAAGCCTGTAATGAAACCCACTAAGAATAAAAAAGGATTAGATGATCTTGGAACTCAAACTATAAAAAAGTTTCAATAACCAAGAACTTAGATCTATCAATCTCAATATGATATATCAAACTAAAATAATTTAAGGATAAGGAGACGCAAAGATAAGAAAAAATATTAACTGGTGAGTCACACCACAACTGAAACAATGATCAATTTCTGAATTAAATAACCCCAAAGGGTTTGAGGGATCCAAAATTTATTATTAATGGGACTTCGATTAAGGGAAAGGAAATATATAGAAAATTAAATAGAATTTACATCCAAGATTACTATTTGAAAACAACACTCAGGAGATAACACAACGTGTAACACAATTACTTTTCACGTAATTGGAAAACACTAAATAGTTGAAAAACCCATATCCCATTGTTAGAAATGGATTTATTATTATATTATAAGTTAAACATTATGTAATAACATTAAATGGCAGGTAAATCCCCTAAAGTCTATCGAACCAATAGATTGTATGATAAGAATAAAAAAATATTAGACTTCACCAAAATATGTATCCTCCCAATTCCTCCTCAGCCTTACCCAGACAACCAAAATTGAAAAAATGTAACATTTTGAGACATATCTGGAATAATTGTAAAGGGATGTTACCACTCCACCATAATAACTTTTTATTCCTAGATTTTGTTTTATGAATCTTCTATATCAAAAATTTCATTCCACTCCTCTCATTAGTCCCTCGCACTACAATTTCTCATGATAATATGAAATGTTCTATCATATCATTCGAACAAAAGGTTCTCAACTGCCACGATGTAACTTGGTTTCAAAATTATCAATCTTGGTTGGTTGTTCAATAATAGATAAATCAGGTTCAATCTCAAGATCACTCCAACACTAAACATGAGATGGATCAGATAGATACTTCTTAATTATGGTAGATAGAACATGCTATGTATCAAAATTAGTTGTGGTGTAAGTTATAAATTGAAAGAAATGTTCCCTTCAAACATAAAAACTAAAAAGGTCCCATAAAATGATTATAAAGTTTCCATTTCCTCGCATGTCGTCGATGACATGACTAAGGTGAAAATTTTAGAAACACATGGTCACTAACTAAAATTTCCAATCATCTACGACGAAGATCAGAATAAGGTATATATGATCTCTATGTCCTAAACATTCTCTAATGAACGAACTAGATCATTATTTTCATCACTTGAACGAATCATTGTCCAATCAAGTTATAATCATCAATCTCTGACGAACATAATGGAGATTCTCAAGGCTGACCATACAAGGCCTTAACAGGATCTATTATGATCAAAGACTGGAAACTATTGTTATAATAAACTAAAAAGCCCAAATGGTTTACCCAATACCCACCAAATTCTAGAACACAAGTTTAGAGAATATCCACAAGAATCGATATAGCTCTTTCTATTGGTCCATACAGCTATATTTGGTATTCCATACATAATGAGACCCAAGATCCTTGTGCCTCCTGAGGGCCTCTCCAAAAATAAAACAGAACTAATGTTCCCTATTAGAGAATATAGAATATGGAACTTTGTGAAATCAAATAATCTCTTTCACATTGATATTTCCTTACCCTTTATCATTAGTTGTATCATGAATGGGTAAAAAGTGTCATAATTTTTTTAGCTAATCTATCATGACACATATAACATTTTTATTTCAATGGGTATGTCAAAACCCAAAAAAAAAATACATATAAATCTTATCCCACATCCAAATAGGATCTAGTAGTGGCTAAAGTAAAACCAAAGGTTTCTGGTTCTCATCCTTGACCTGTTGGAACATATAAAAAATAAATTCAAATTCAGTAATGCCCAATCACATTCCTGGAAACCAGAATTGACGCCTCATTCCATAAAACATCTTCATGGTCCATGGGTGCAATTCCCATGGGAGTTATGGAAATCCCCCATCACATATTGAAAAACTACTAACAACAAGACATATTGATTATAGTCTCATATAATTTCCTTGGTTAAGAAATACTAGTTTGGTATGGTATCCCCACCATAGATAGAATCTATAATGATAAAAAACTCATTATAAAGCTAATATTTCTAAAAATCATCCGAAGAAGAGAGGATACAAACCAAACATTGTCCAATGAAACCTCAACCCCTAATTTGTTGACTAAAATATGAAACTGTGAAAGATGATCCATCAAGTTCCACTCTTCCAATGATTCTATCATGACCTTGTTTGGAATATTCTTTCTTAAATCATATACACTAGAATTTCCTTTCCTCGAGGTATAGATGATGTAAAAATTGAATTATTTCTAGTGTTCCACCAAATTTATCTGGAAAATATTTCATTATTTTTGATTGATGATATAAATTAAACTTTTATGGTCTAAAAGAAAGGAAAACCTTACTCTATAATGGTAATGACACAAAATCTTAAAAAAATCCATCATAGTTGCATGTTCAAGGTCATGGATATGATAATTCTTCTCATGTGTCTTATGATGATGAGATCCAAAAGAAACTGCATGATTACCTTGCATAGGAACTGAGCCCAAACCTGAACACGATGCATCATAGAAGATAATATATACTTCTCTGGCCTTTGGAAGCGTAAAAAAAGAGCATCCATAAAAATGAAATTCATCACTACATAATAATTTCAACATTTATCATCCCAATAAATCATTAATCCGTTCCGAGTCAGATCAGTCTTTGGAGATTCCACAATTGAGAAGTCCTTAATGAAGTAGTGATAATACCCAGTTAGACCCATGAATCTAGAAATCTTGTAAAAATTTTAGGATTGTTCCCTTGTCCTAAAAACCCTTACATTTTCATGATCAACTAAAATACCATTTTATGGAACCACATGTCCCTATAATTTCAATTCGTGAATTCAAATATCCCATTCAGAAATCTTGTAAAAATGGTGATTTTCAATGATTCCTTAATTACTTTAAGATGATGCACATTATCCTCCACAGACATAGAGAAAATTTGGATGGCATCGACCAAAAATACAACAAAGGTAGTAATATACTCAGGGAAAATACTATTCATTAGATCCATAAATACTTTAAGAGAAATTTTTAGTCCAAATGGCCTGAAAATGTAATCATAATGGCTATACATACTCTAAATGATTATTTTATGAATGTCAGATTCTTTTATTCTAAACTGATGGTAAATAAGTCAAATATCAATATTCATGAATCAATTAACTGGTTTGAACTGATCAAAAAATCGTAAATCCATGATAATAGATACTTTATCATTATTATGACTCTGTTGATTTTTCTACAATAAATGAAAATGAGAAGGGAACAATCACCCATTTTAGAAAAGAGAAACTGCATCGCCTAAGGTGGCACACTTAGTCGAATAAATTCTTTCTCTAAAATATCTTCCAACTGGGTCTTCAATTCATTCATTTCGGCTAGTTACATTCTATATGATGTAATAAACACTAGGTGGGTACTAATAATAATTAAATAAATAACTCTACCTCTCTTATTAGTTGAAAAATAAATATTTCTATAGGAAAAATGTTAGGAAACTCAATGAGAATAGGAGGGATATCACCACCCAATAATTCATGCTCTAAATCAAAATAAAAAAAATTTAATTCCCCAACTAGGGATAAGAATGTCCATCTCTTCTCAAACTTTGGTCCTATTCTCCTTGAAATACACAACACACAATACCGACTGTAATAAAGGAAAATAAAAAAAGATAACAAACAATCCATGATTTATTGGTAATGAACTAATCCTTTCTAATATGGCGTTATGTGGATTCCTGTCAAGAATTAGAAGACTATAATAATGGTCAAAATATGATAGAGAGAAAAAAAAATCAAGAATACCATGAACATGAACTCTCTTTGTTCCATGGGGTTCTACAATATCCATCAAATATGACCAAATCTCCCATAAAATATTAAACATATTAACAATATAGGTTGAAATTAACCAATAAGATGCCCTGATATCAAATAAAGTAGTCATTAATGACCAATTTATAGTGATGATACCTCTTATAGTTTCTAGATGTGTATATTCTTCATCTAGTGACTATTCCACTACATGATGAAAATTTGTTCTAGAAGCATGTAGATGGAACCCATTTGTACATGATGTATCTGATTGCACAGTAGTTTTTTAAGTATTTGATGATATCATGCCACTAGAAGTAGTTATATTAACATGAAAAAACTTAATTAAGTGAAATGATTGGCCATAGGATCCACATCTATTAGGGGAGTCATCAAAAAACCTATTTGATTTCCCCGTCATGGATCACTGGTAGAAAATAAAAGGTCATATTCCAGGAATTTCAGGAGGTCTGGAAAAACCCTTCTATCAATATCCCCCACAATAATCATCATGCTTCCACTTCCCCTTATAGGAAAACACATTTCCACCAGGATGAGAAGAACCTCTATTCATCCTTTAATTTCTAGAAAACTATATTTCAACCATCAATTATATATCCATCAAATTAGTATAAGAGGAAATATTTGTCATGAAAACCTGAAAATTAATATTTTATCGAATTCCCAACTCAAACTTTTGAGTCATCATCCTCTCATTTTATATTATATTATTCAAAAAATACATTAGTTCAGAAAAAATGTTCACATACTCTAACACAGTTCTATCAGACTTCTCAAGCATAAATAACTCTAAATCCTTGGCTAGTGGAATAAAATTTGGATAAATCTTGTTGGTGATAATATCCTTGAAGTCTATTCACTCTAATACCACATGGTTCTTCACCACCTCCATTGTTTCCCACTATCACCATCTCAGTCCCTCTAGATCAATGGTGTACACTTCACCTTTATTTCATTATTCATTTCTATGAACTCAAAAAAATGTTCAATTCTGCTCAATCATTCAACATTCTCCTTAGGATCATAGGATACTTTTAATTTTGGTGGATTATAGTGAAGAAACTCTAGAGAATTGTTATAGAGAAAATTTATTTAAGGGTCCACTGTTGGAACCAGAATGAGATTGGGTGGTGGTGCCTATCCCAAATCTTGGATACTGTCCATAATCACCTCAATCCCACTTGGGTCAATGAGGATATTTTCTCATTGCGATTCACCAGTAGCTTCTTCATAGATACTATTTAAACATATTCTTAGAGGAAAGATGCTCTAAAACATCATTATATAATGTTGAAGACATCATATTAGCACACAACCAGAGCAACAAAAGAAATTAATCCAAAAAAAAATTGGAGTTCAATCAAACAAAAAAATAAAGTTGTGAAAAGACTATAACTAATCCTCACAAAATCATTCCAAAACAACAGCTTGTGACATAAGGTGTATATGAGTAGGATCTAGCCAAGAACTCAGTCACAACTACCTACTATGTCTCGACAAGATTAAAAAACTACCTAGTAACTTCATAATAATAAAGTAAACCTATGTTTGATACCACTTTTTCATGAACCAGCCTAGATATCCTAGTAACCTGATAACTGTACCGATATTGACATATCCTGAAGGTATTCCTAAACCCCATAGGTTGGAGACAATCACATATCCTCATACAAAATGAAAGATGAAATAATTTTTCTACAAGAAATCTGGATGTATATAAACAAGTCAGTATGTGTTCAAAATAAAACTAAATATGGTGTTATGTACTAGAAGTGAAATAAGTATAAAGAAGTACTACATCAAAATAAAAGATAGTAGGGTAAAAACAAAATTCCCAACAGATGAAACTCTCCAATCCCCAAGAATCAACAACAACGAAAACCAAGTGGAACCTTACCCCTGATCATGCATAGAAAAACATAATATATAAACACCTAAAGTAATAGGAAGGGTGTAAGATAAATGACTAGTATGGTGTCCCCAAGGATTCCATAATAAGATGCCAACATTTAATTAACAAATCTAATATTTCAATTTGAAATAAATTGGTATGGATGCTCAAAGCATAATTAAAATAATTCATGCTTTACATTTGTAATGATAGAAACACTTTAAATAAATTCCTTTAGAAACAATTTATCTAAAATAGTTTATATTAATTCACAAGGCAAGTAAAATTTTTTACAAACATTATAATACAATTATATCTCTTATATAAATAAGCAGTAAATATTTTCATCTTCCAAAAGGTCTGATAGTTCTATGCCACTAGATTACCCACACACTCGATTGTGATCCTAACAATATGTGTATACAAACTTCCCACTAACACTGACCAAAGATGAATCCTCACCATCCCATTAGGGATGTTACATGGTGAAATTTATTTTTTCAACTATAAATAATCAGAATATTTTTATCCCAATAACACACTAACTACCTAAGATTTCATGTTCTCTAGTAATGTAACACCCCAAGATTTCATAGAATGTTATCTTTTCAAATTAATTCAATAACTTGCATTACACGCAACACCGAGTTCGAGCCCACCATGACATACCAAACTTGACATTGAAAAAGTGTTTATGAATAGTATTAACTTAATTTTGAATTTTATATACTCCATATAATTTTAGAATCCATATTATGTGTTTCCTAAACATAATATAAGAAGAAATTCATTTTTTTAGATAAAAGAAGTATTTTTCAAAAATGCAATTTTACCCCCTTTTAATGCAGAACATTTTTTAAAAACAATATTTGACACTTTTATAAAATCAATTTAATGAAATTAAAATATTCATTAGAATCGGGAAGTAAAAATTTAGTTTTTATAAAATTTTGGTACTTTTCTGATAACATTCATATGTTGAGGAATAATAAAAAATACTAAATTTAAATTAAAAGAAATTTTTTAATAAAAATATTTTGTAGTGTCAAATTATACATTTGACTGGTATTAAAGTTTCATTAGATTATATATATATCATTTACTATATTTTAGTTCATTAGATGTAATTTCACATTTAAACTAGGCATAAAAAAGTGTTAATCTTTTTATAGTTATTATTTCTTAAAAACACGTTTTTTGTTTTGACAACGAGAATTAATTTTTAATTAATTACTCTCACTTATGTATTTTGAATTTGGAAAATGGACTTCATATTTCGAAACAAGTGGTCCAAATTGTGTAAATAGTTATCTTTTACTTTTACACATTATGAGTATTTACTTCACCAAATATTTTATTTACTATGGTTAAAGGGTAAATCTGGTAAATAAGGGTAAACAAATATTATAATAATAATATTATTAAATTACCCTAACATGTGTCCTATTCCTATTGGTTGATACATGTCCAATAATGGGCATCCTTGGGTCGATTTTGGGACCACTTAGAGCCACTTGAGAGTGATAATGACACTCTATATTAAATAATTTAAAGTGAAGACAAAAATGGCATAAATATATATATTTTGTAAAACAATTTTCAAAACGTGTTATATAAATATTATTTTTGAATATAAATATTAATTAGAAATATAAAAATATTTCCTACATAATTGAATTTAATTTATAATTTTCAGAAAATAGTAATTAAATTTATTTATGACACAATGATGAGGCAGTAATTACATTATTAATAAAAGAATAAAATAAATGGTATTATAAATATTAAAATAAAATTAATTCCAAAGTTTTTATGACATACAATAATTTTCTAGGTAAATATGACATATTGGGATTGATTCAATAAATTCTTTTCAAATTAATCACATTGTGATGACTTTCAAAAAAACCGAATACTAAATAGCGCCAAAATCGACATAAATGAGTTTTTAAACAAATATTATATTATTAAATTATATAATATTCTTAAAAATTTAACATTTTGAAAAAGTAATTAAATAATATTATATATGTCATTAATTAAACACTTGAGGTTCTCTTCGATGTTTAGAGTATGTTTATTAACCATATAGTGTAAGAATACAAAAAGACACGGTAAAAGTTAAACTATTTAACTTAGAGTTAAATCTAAAAGATAAGGTTATTATGGTGATCTAAAATAGTATAAAACCTATTTTATGAGTTTGTTTCGACTAATACCTGCCTTATCCTAGAAATAAATCATTTTTTTCAATTAGAAACTGAAAATTATTTTATTACAAAATAATATTTCAAGCTTTTCCTAAAGTGACTCTCACCTCTCTTATAAAAGGATACCTCACCTTCTCTCACAATAACACCCTCAATGCCATTTTGGTTGGCCAGAAATTTCCCAAATATCTTCCCAACTACCCTCACATCAACCTAAAGTCTTTACTTTGATCATAATACCAACCTAAAGAGCCCTTTTGATCAACTCAAAAGGAAACAACCGAAGAAGAGGTAATAATTTCACCACCCTCTTTCAAGTTCTTTTCTTCTTTTACTTCATCTTTATTTGTTTTTTCCATACCAATATAATAAATCTAGTACCTTCTACATACAGTTATTTTATTATAAATATCGTAAAACCATATTCATTATTCTATCCATCCTATGAATGATAATGTCACCATGTGTGCGTACGTACGGCTTACCGTCTCCATGCCGTGGTGTAATTTGTTATTCAACACTTCATTATTTGGATGAGTATAATAATGAGTTTAATTGATGTAAATAATAAATATAACATGTTAATTATTAAATAAATATAATATAACATGAAATTACATATGATTTTACCATCAATAGAATGATATCTTCGCTTATTCGTATGTTTGGCTTACCGTCTCCACGATGCGATGAGATTCGTTTCCACGTTCACCATTCAATGATGATTATAAAAATATATATTATTAAAATGTATTTAATATATGGAATAATAATTCTACTGAATATATATATATATATGTACTTACATATATCTTATTCAGTTACTTCGATTCAATAAAATATGAAAACAGAAACAACGTTTATGCATACGTACGGCCGACCGTCTCCATAAACGGTGTTATCCATTTCATATATCTATATATTATACATATTTATATTCTAAATATATATGATAAATCGTGTGTTATATTATGAAAGTATGTAAATCATGATCTAAATGATACGATCAAGAATATCAAATTAAAACATGTACAATAAAGAAAGCGATTATTACACAAAATGTTGATTTAACATGAAAATCATTATTAAATGGGTAGAATAATGTCATAAATGAATCATGTATGATATAATAAATATGAATATGTTTCTGGTATAATTTAATAATATTTTATGGTCATTATACAAGAGGTTAAATGTACCCTCGACCGAAGGAAAGTGCAAGGTAAGGGTTAATTTCACAATCTATTTATTATCCGATGTTGTTTTTATGTAAGTATCTAATAGGAAATATTTATTACCCATATAGAAGTTCATAAAGGAGTTTTAAAATGGATTATTTTTGGTTAATTTTTTAAAAAAACATCATTTTAAATTTTTTAAACTTTTATTCTTTTAAACCATTCTCATTAATGTCCCTATTTTCAAAATGGTTCAAGGATTTATTTAAATGGTCATGAATGTTTTAAAATTTTAATTCTGTTAGAAATTTTCAAAGCAGTATGGGACACTTTGATTGAAAACTATATTTTATATTACTTCTTTTATAAATTATGAAACTTTTAAATTATTTCATGAAAAATGGATATTTCTGTCAAAGATTATTACTGATCATTTTCAACTATATCAACATACTTTACGGGATATTTTTCTTGATCGAGGCTGATTTATTATGATACAAATCATCAATATTGTGTTTCAGGTTTTGTGATATATTTGACTGTGGATGTGTTATTTTTATACCATTCATGGATTATGGTAAAAGTATTGACATTTTTTATGCTAGTTTTAATACGAATGTTTATGTTATGTTTCAACCATTTTATATGAGTTATGTATCAGACTTAGTAAGTGACAGGTGGAGCCCGCTATAGCTCCTCGGTGCATTGGTAGGTCTCTTGAGGCAATTAGACGTGGGATTGGCTAAGGCCTTTTCCAATTTTATATATGGCATTGGGAAAGGCCTTAATCATTTTTAGACATCTTGGCCGAGGCCTTGACAAAATGTTTCAGAATTTCCAACATTATACATTACCTAAATATGAAAATATTATTGATGGTTCAAGTGGCTATTCGACTACTAGAATACCCATGGCTACGTTTTATTATGGAATTATTTACTCATCTAATATTCCTACCATAAAGTGTTCATTTTTATTAATTTTAAAGGCATGACTTTTAAATTATTCACCATGCCTAATGTTTATGTTATCTTCTGCTATATTTCTAACCTTTACTGAGAATTTGTGATCACCCCTTTCTTATATTTTATTTTCCTAGGATTCCAAGAAGTGTATTATGTTTGATAAGTTGGGTTAAGATAAAGGATTAATGGATTTATCAAAGGATCATTTATGTTTTGTTTTATTTTCTAACATGTAATGTAACATTCATGTTTGCAATCTATTTTCCAAGACTATTAAACTATAGTTCCTTCGGAACATGATTCCTTATAATCATACCAATGTATTAAAATAATGCACCAACTCTGGGTAACTGGGGTTTGGACATTACAGTAGGAATCATAGTAAGTTTATCAACAACCTTGGAAATAGATTTTGGTAAACACTGATTAGAGAACATTACCTAAGACAGACTTTGAGGACTAGTATAGAAGAATTTCCTAGAATTTTGGTAATGTAGATATTTTGTTTATTTTCTAAGGAATACATCCATGTCTAGATACGAGTAGGTAGAGGTAACTCTGGCATAGGTTTACCTAGGATTGAATACTCCAACAATGAGTTTTGGGCTTGACCCGGGGTATCCTGGTACATGACAACAGGCCTTGAGGCACTCTTGGTTACGAAACTTCTGGGAGCATGCTTAGCATAATTTATATTTTCATTACAAGCCATTATGAAGGATTTAGGTGTAAATACATCCAAAAAGAAAACATTTTATGATTATAGAATATATGGATAATCTTTTCAATTTACGTTAGGTATTTTACAAGTTTTGAATTATACATTGTGATTCATAAACTAACCTAATGTATAGAATTGTTTAGAAATGGTGCCTAGTACGAGGAATGTGAATTTCAGCAATACAAATGATCCAAAGATTAAGAAGGATTATATATTTCATGGTATTAAGACAATATTTAAAATTGAAATAGTCTCCCACGTACTCTCGTCATAAGAAGAAATAATATCATGTGTTAATAAGACATGTAAATAAATCCCTGAGTCCTATGGAATTGAAGAGAAGAAATAGAAGACAAGGTTGGAAGAGATAAATATGGATAAAGGGAAGAGGGGAAAGAAGGATTTTTCGATATGTGATAACTGTGGAATGAATCACCTAGGTAAATGAGGGAAGGGAATGAGAGTTTGTTTTAAGTGTGGGGAAAAAGGAAACCAAGTACGTGATTATAAGGGTAAGAAAAAAGGATTCAAATGTAAAATTATTAGTCTTTAATGAGTCCAGACACTACACAAATCAATCTCCAAATCATTAGAGTATACCCCAAATGTTGCTATTGAATAATAATCATGTTATGATACTACCAATGATGAAGAAGAATGGTTATATTTTTTATGTTGTCATTAAAGTAATATGTCATTTGAGTATTGTATTACTGATGTAAATGTTATAAGAATTATAGAGTATATAAGGATTCTACTGCAGTACTATTTTATTAAGGACTTGAGATTGTGTGGAACCACAAAAAGTGACTCAATAATAGGTTATTTTTTTGGAATAAATATGGTTGAGAGGATGATAAACCATAATATGGTTCTGATACTAAGGTAGTGATTTTAGAATAATATATGATTGATTTTGATAAATTATATTGGATATTCTTGACTACCTTGGAACTGATTAATTGTTTTTTTATTCCATCATTGTTGGAATATTCAAAATTTTTGGATATAAAGAATATATCTAGTATTCTATAAGGAATAAGGGAAAATGAATGTAATAAATAATATTTTATGGTAATTGAGGGTGTTACCATGTTTTAAAAGAATACATGATGAAGGTATTCATATATTATTAAGTGAAAAATAGATCATCATTTTGTTTACCTTCCTGATAAATTTTAGACTGTGAGTTTGGACAGAAGTATTTTGGATAAGTCTAATGGATGGAATAGATTGATTTTGACGTTTGATACTTTAATTTAGGTTAAATTTTTTTAATATTTTTTATATTGTAATAAAAAGGACAACCTAGAGGTTGAGTGACAACCCGTTGTGTCTGGAAAGGCCGTGAGACTTGAACCTGCAACCGAAGGGCGAAAAGGGTGGATCAGCTACCACCGGCATATGTGATGTCCTGTTTTGTATTATGTAATTTTTTTAATAGTCGGATAAATGAATTATAAATTCATTATTATGGGGAACTCTATACGATTAGGATAAATAGAATATTTTTGAATTATATTATCTTTTGGGGTGAAAGATGAGTTTGTGGTAGGAATTAGTTAAAGGATGAAACTCTACTTGTCATGTATATATATATATATCCTCTGATTATATGAACAAATTAATTAATAAAATATAGGGAAGGTATCTGAGAACGAAAAATGTGCAATCCTTATACAATATGAACTAATGATATTTTACATCATCTTAGATTGATGGCTTTGAGGCCCCCAATTTTAAACATGTTTATGACTGATGACCCCAATCACTCCCTATAAATATTTATTTTTTTCCTCTAATTATGCATCTCTAATTTCGACCAATGTTATTCGAATTTAGATCACAATTTGGTGGTGACTTTTTCATTTCCCTTTCCCTCTTATTAAGACTAAATTTTATTTACCGAATTTCAGAAGTGGGTTTTCCACAAAGGTATGTTTCTATTTTTAATAGTTCATTTTATAAGAACAATTTCAAATTGTGAGAATGCAATTTATTTAATGAGGGTAGAATTTAACACCCTAAGATTTCATAGTACATTATCTCTTCAATGTAGTTTAATAACTTATACTATACACAACACTGAGTTTGAGCACACCACGACATACCAAACTAGCCGTTCAAAAAAAGGTTATGAATAGTATTAATTGAATTTTGAATTTAATATACTCCATATAAATTTATAATTCATATTATGTGTTTCTTAGACATAATATAAGGACAAATCCATTTTTTCAGATAAAAGAAGTATATTTCAAAAAATAAAATTTTACCACCTTTTAATGGGGAACCTTTTTTAAAACCAATATTTGACACTTTTATATATACAATTTAATAAAATTAAATTATTCTTTATAATTGGACCAAAAGAATTTAGTCTGGATAAATTTTTTATACTTTTTTGATAACTTTCTTATTGTGATGAATAGTGAAAAAATACTAAATTTTAATTAAAAACAACTTTTTAATCAAAATAATTTATAGTGTTAAATTATAAATTTGAGTGGTTTTAAAGTATCATTATATTATATTTTTATAATATAATATAATTTGGGGAATTTTAAGTAATTTCAAATTTAAACTGGATATAAACAAATGTCAATATTTTGATAGTTATTATTTCTTAAAAACACGGTTTTTGTTTTTACAACGGGAATTTATTTTAAAATAATTTTGGCCACTAATGTATTTTGAATTTGGAAAAATGGATTTCATATTTGGGATAAGGAGTTACAAATTTCTAAATTGGTAACTTTTATTTTTAGACATTATGAGTATTTACTTCAGTAAATATTTTATTTACCACGGTTAAAGGGTAAATCTCATAAATAAGGGAAAACAAATATTATTATAATAATATTAAATTACCCTAACATGTGTACTATTCCTATTTGTTGATTAATGTCTAACCATGGACATCCTTGGGTATATTTTGGTACCACATATAGCCACTTGAGAGTGATAATGACACATTATATAATTAATTTAAAGTAAAGACAAAAATGACTTAAACATATATTTTTTAGTAAACCAATTTTTACAAGGTGTTATATAAGTTATATTTTAGACTATAAATATTCCATAGAAATATATAATTATTTACTATATAATGGTATTTTATTTATAATTTTTAGACTTTAATTATTAAATTTATATATGACACAATGATGATGCATTAATTACCTTATTAGTGAAATAATAAATTAAATGGTATTATAAATATTGAAATAAATATAATTTCAATGTTTTGATGACATACATGAATTTTCTCGGTGAGTATGAAATGTTAGGATGGATTCAATTTTTCTTTTTTAATGTAATCAAGTTGTGAAGACATACAAAAACCAAATACTAAATAGTGTCAAAATTGACATAAAAGAGTTTTTAAAACAAATATTATATTATTAAATTATATAAAATTATTAAAAATCTATGGTTTTGCCCAATGGATTAAGTAACATTATATATGTCATTAATGAACCACTTGATGTTCTATTTGATGTTTAGAGTATGTTTATTCACCATTACGTGTAAGAATACAAGAAGACACGGTAGAAGTTAAACTATTTAACTAAGAGTTAAATATATAATATAAGATTAATATGGTGAACTAAATCTATATAAAACAAACTGGTTGAGTGGTTTGTTACCCATAACAATCTTATAGTATAAATAAATAATTTTTTTCCATTATAAACCGAAAATTATTTTATTATAAACTAATATTTCAAGCATTTCCTAAAGTGACCCTCACCACTCTTATAAAAGGGTACTACCCCTTCTCTCAAAATCACACCTCCAAAGCCATTTGGATCAGCAAAAACTTGCCTAAATATCCTCCCAACATCCCTCATATCAACCTAGAGTCCTTAATTCGATCATAAAGGAAACCTATGATGCCCTTTAGATCAACTCAAATGGAAACACCCGAAGAAGAGGTAATTATTTTACCACCCTCTTTCAAGTTCTTTTAATCATCCACTTCCACTTTCTTTGTAATTTCCTGGCGAGTCATTTTACCTAAGGTAGGTTTTTTGTGTCCCAATTTATTTTTACCCTAACAAGTATAACACCAGTAAGGGGTCGATCTATAGAGAAAAATGAGTTATTTTTATCTTGTTTAGCTTAGTATGTACTTTTATTTTAATGAGGTTTTCTGAATTTTGAGTTGATTTTGGTTGTTTGGATAAAATGAACAATTGGTTCTAAGTTTCATTTAACAAATGGATTAAGAGGATAAATGTAAAATACAAGAAAATTCATTTTTGTATAGATAAAGAAAGACGTGCATTGGGGTTATGGGTTAATGAGAAGTTGTTTATTAAATAAAATTGCTTATGAGGTTGTGTTGTTCATAATAATCCAACACTCTGGGTTTAGTTTGTAATAACATTTCCTTGTTATAGTAAACATTATATTTAAAGCTAAAGTAACTAAATCCTTGGTCTGATAGTTAGTATTTAACAGATCTTTATTTTCCTTAGTCCATTTTGAGTCAACGAATACTTCCAAAGGTTATGAAATTATTCATCGATATTCTACATTTGAATCCCTAAAAATCCTGCCCTTGGTTTGGTACATAATTTTTAGTGATAATATGATGTGTTTTAAGAATAATAGGAAGAGGTTAATAAAACAAACACAATTATAGAATTTTAATTCAAATTACAACTCAACATCTCCCACAACCCCAACAAACTGGGTGTTTAATTATACAAGGAGAAGAAAATAAACACAAAACTCTTAATACCTGATGTGATCATACTTGAATCATTGAGGTGGAAATGATTCTTCGGTAGATGGTGGAATAAAGGTAGTTCGACGACCGAGCGTCACTCCTTCAGAACATCAACTCTTTTCTCCACAAAATACTACACACGCCTTCTCTCGGTGTAGAGGCCAAGGCCTCCTTTTATAGAAAAAATAAGTACACATCGTGTAGCAACATTACATGTCGTGTACTTTTGGCAACATGTTTTTGTCTCCGGTTTTTCCATTTATAGGTGTCCTAACATGCCGTCATTGACTTGGAACACGGCACCTCCTGGTAGTTGAATGCACACAACGTGTAGTGCTGCCATACACAGCATGTAGTCTCTTCTTTTGGTCAAAAACCACTTCTAGAACGATATACATGGTGTGAAAAAATGGCACATGACATGTCCCGACTTTTGGTTACTTGGGGATATACTTGTCCAGGTCAACCCATGTCTATGCTTGAAGGTACATGGCGTGTATATAAGTACACGCTGTGTAGTTAGAAGTTTTTTCTCAATTCTACTCCGTTTTTTGAATTTGGCCATAAATCTTTTGAAAATGAACAGGATCAGAAAAATCAAAGTATTTTTCCACTAAAAATTAGGTAATTGTGAAAAACACGTTCTTATTTTTCCATAGGGTATATGAAAATGTATACACAAATCAGGTGAATCAAACTCCCCCATACTTATCCATTTGCTTGCCCTCAAATAAATAGAAACATCTAATTATACGAGTCTATATTTTAAAAGGATGGAATTCAGATAATCATAAATGTAAATAATATTTTATAGGAGAAAATTTCAAAAATAATACAAAACAATTTCAATCTATGAGATATTTTAATCATTCCTCGTATATAATTCAATTAACTACTTTCATCCTCTTTTAACACATGTTTCAACCTTTCAAACATAATCAATCTACTTGATGATTTACCTCACCAATAATATACTCAACACTCATGAAATTTTAAATAAATGTTTTTCTCAATCAATGATATATACAATCTATCCATAGGATCGCAAGAAATCTAGTTCTCCACTTCAGGAAAGATGACTTACAAGAATCATGAAAGATTTTTAATAAGGATCAAATGTTTCTATGGCTAAAGGATGGTAGGTAAATATGTGAAAATAACTCTGAGGCTTGAAAGAGGAGGCTAAATTCTATAAATAATAATGCATGATATTCAAAATTAAGCTCAATGTAAAAATGTCCTCAACAAGCTCAAATGATCTCACCATCTTCTTTAGTTGAGTAGGTAGGGTTCACAAACCAATAAGTGAGTATAAAGTCCCTTTGTTTGTAATTATCTTTAAACAAAGGATACCTATATAATTTCAATGAATAGAGGTTTGGAACCCTTCCCCCCCGAATGATCAAGAGGCTTTCCCCCATAATTAATTTCCAGAAAATTCACAAAATTATGCCATGTGTTGCAAATCCTTTCTTTTGATCTCAAATAAATAATCATGAAAAATAATAAAAGAATTAGGATGGGAAGGGAAATAGGCTGGTATTATGGCTTCCTATAAAGGCTATTTATGGTCTCTAAGGGCTTCACGAAGATAAAATGTTGGGTAGGTATCAAGATATATAGGTTTAAACAATATAATGCCTCAATAATTTTAATGTAACTCAAAAATACCTCATGTTTTGAAAATAATACTTGTAAATTCTGGTAGTTATGTATATTCTAAGAATATCTCAAGAAAAAGGGTATTAGAAAGAATATGAAAAAGGGTTTAGAATACATTTCAGGAGTGGGAAAAATAAATAAAGATACAATTAGGTCATGACTTGCAAATAATTGATTAGTCTAATTGATGTATTTATCAAAGGATTACAAGTTGAAATTTAAATTATATCAACAATCATTTTAAAATACTTAAGAACAAAAATGAACATACAATTTTTTTTAAAAATTACCCACTTTCAGCTTATTATTTAAAAAGATGATTAACAAAAATTTTACTCAAATATTAAAATATATCTTTTAATAATGATGTATCCTAGAATATAAAAAGGGAAAATACTAAAGAGGTCGAGAGATGTCCCTCAGACGTAAAACCACACGTGGTCAACCATGTACACAAAAAGAGGAACAAGGCAAGGCGGGGACACAAAAGTGGACCAGACCGAGGGGAAGTAATGAAATATGTAAACTAAGAATGAAAAGTAAAATAATACTCCCCACCTGTTTAGGAATTAAAAAATGGAACGTGATGTAAAAGTGTAGCCCAAAAGGTGCCAGAGTACCTGTGAGGGGGAGAGAAAGAGAACACTACAAGAATCCATAACAAACACAGGCACAAGATATCACAATAATATATATACAATGAAAAGAATGTGTCCCAAAAACAAGTTAGGGAGTCACCTCTAAAGATGCATCATGTAGTACAGATCCAGCTGGTAGAGGTAGATCCATAGCCGTGGAAACTGGAGGATCAGAATCTGCACCTGGAAGGGAAGCTGAAGAAGTTAGAGCCATGGGTGCTGGACTTGGAATATAAGGCTCTTCAGAACTCCCTGGACTAGCAACAACGGTGGCAGAAGCAGTAGTAGCAGTTGGGCCCACAGTATAAAGTAGAACGGAATCTATGGCTAGCATAGTAAAGGGCGGTGGAGCTTCAGAAGAAGGCCCAGGAACCGAGGTAGAGGTAGGTGGCGGGGGCAGTGGAATACCAAGATGCTGAAGAATAAGCCCCAACATCTACTCCAGCCGGTCCTAACGGCTGTCGATACGAACCAAATGCTTCTCTATCGCGACTAGGTGGAGGGAAAGGGTGAGATAGACCGAGGGTGTTGGGGTAGGTGGGGATGGTGGTGGTATAGAATAAGGAAGGCTAGAAGAAGGGGGGTCAATAGAAGGGGGTGGGTGGGGATGTTGTAGGGGGTGGAGAAGGAGTAAGAGGGGCATCAATAGGTGTAGGAGGGTCAGCAGGTGGGTGGGGTGGAGCGTGGGAAAAAATGTAGGCACCCCCTACTTCTAGACCAATCCCATGAGAATATGCATTAGATAGTCCATCTCTTGGGATGATCCTAACAGGTCATGGGGTACGGAAGGCTCAAAGACCCTGAGGTGATGGGAAAGGAAGGTGGTGTAAAACCCACCGTTCAGGTTTCCCTGATGGCTGGTAAACATGGCATGGAAGTAGGAGGTGACATGTTAAGGGAGGTTTGGGTAGTCCTACCGGATGACACAGGTAAGGAGATCCATGTCACGATCGGTCTCGACCCACATATCCTCATGGCGGAGGAAAAGGATGGATATAAATCACCGATGGGTAAAACAGATGATGGGGTTAGAGATAAGGGCACTCTTCTGCGATGTAGGGGTGTAGCGGTGGTCAGGCCCTGAAATCTCCTACCACATAGCAATGAGCTCATAGCGCTCAGGCCTGGTTAGGGTAGAAACATGGTGTGTATGGATGGGATGAGCTTCAAAACTGCAACCTCAACTGAACTCGGTCATGGTGATAGAAAAGCATCGGCCGCCCAGCTAAAAATGAACCACGGGTACCGCACCAACAGGTGTCTCCCGGTACTCAGCTCCGTCAAACTCGAACGAGGAAGAAAAATCCAAAAATAAATCATGGAATATAGGATTTCTGACCAGAAAAATAGCCAGTAGTGGAGTGTGTCTAAGGAGATCCTCTAACTCTCCCCAGATGCCTAGATGCCGAGGAACACTGCTGTCAAGGTAGTGACCACTCAATGGAATCTGATGGCGAGAGAAGGGCCAGATCCTATCATGTACCAAGTCGGCGAAAGGGAACACCATTCATGGGTAGGGAACACCTGCAGGTCCTGGCCTAGGGGGAGGTGCAGCAATAGGAGATGGCTTTGGGGGTGGATCCACTGAAGTAGACGGAGGCCCACTCGATGAATCGGTCGATGTGAGGCCAGTAGCTACTGAAGGGGTGGGGGGAACAAGAAGTGTGGAAGGAAATGGAGATGAAGAGTTAGTGCTCAGAATCTCGGTATGGGGTGGTGGAGTCTTAGTGATACTTGATCCAGCTTCCACTGAGGCAGTGGGTGGTGGAAGGATGACCAACAGAGGGAGCTCGTATACCGAAGAGACTGGGTTTGGCTGCATCGCAGGCCAGAGTCGAATCTAACTATAAATGGGCCTCTCCCCTCAGTGGTGGTGGCGGGCCACTTCCCATGGGAAGGATCTCAGTATTTCATAACATGAAAGAGAATGAAAAACCAAAAAAAGAAAAAGAAAATAAAAGAAAAGAAATAAAATGTGAGAAAACTAAAAAATAAAAGTACACAGTGTGTACATCTAGAGTACACAACATGTAGTGAAACCAGTATAGTATCCCATGTTCTCTAGATAAACACACCGAGGGATCATAAGGTAGGAAAGGAAGGGGTACATGGCTTGTACCAAATATATACACCGTGTTCATGCAAATTGGACATGGTCGTGTATTTGTAATGACACGACCACATTTTTTAACAGTTCAAATAATAAAGGACATGTCATGTATGGTTATGACATGGCGTGTTCAACACCAGAGGAACTTGGCCGCGTGGGGGGATAGAAACAGGCTTGGATGAAAGACATTTCCCACATGGTGTGTAACTAACACACACGCCATGTACGAGAACATGGTTTGCGAGGACGGGTTAAGTGCTAACACGGATGTGAAAAAAGAAATGGCATACATGGCGTGTACCAAACATACACACCGTGTATATGAAAATGGTTTGTGAGGCCATGTGGAAAGGGTACTAGGGCGCGATGGGTAAAGGTACACGGTGTGTAACGAACACACACACCATGTATATTCAAATTGAAGAGCATTTTGTGTGTGGCCGTGTACAAAGTACACGGTGTGTGTTCTTCATTTCATGGTCGTGTACCATGGAAGCCGAGTAGTTGGATGATCCCGAAATCACACTAAATGCTTCTAATAACATGAAAACGAAGGTGTAGATGGGAGTACCTGGACCGAGGATTAAAATATAGTAGAAATCAGACCCCAAAATGAAGAAAATCCGTGGATTGGAGTGAAAGGAGTTCGAGTGTCATACGAAGGATGAAACAGGAAGAAGGGGGTCTCTGCGCGACACTGCCTAAAGCCATGTGGCCGCAAATTATATAGTCGAGGTACACAATGTGAACATCTAGAATACACACATTGTATCTCAAATTTTTTTAGTAACAAAAACACACACATATATATTAATTATTTTAAACTATATCATAATTAATATTAATTCAAAATAATAAAAATGGATATATATATATATATATAATGTAGAATTTAAAAATAAAACTCTACACCTAATGTAGTGGGATAATACACAACGTGTGTTTAAAAATTGGAAAAATAGAAGTACAACCTTTGGTCTGGTGCTTAGGGCGAGGTTCGAACTGGCGATCTGTCATTCCGAATAGAAGCCCTCAACCATTAGAGTTAAGGTTATATTGCTGCCCATATTTATTATTTATATATATTTAATTTATATAGCCTATACACATGGGAAGAAATAAATGTATGGCTTGTGGATTTTAATTATACAAGAAGTGGATGAAGTAGGGAGATTAGCCAAGTTCGAACCTAGGCCTTTTGGAACTAGGGCCGAGATTTTTCCAATCTGCCAACTTCATCCGCATGAATTACTTTATATGGAAAGGTTTTAAATTTAGTAAGAAAAAATATGGTACAGATGATGTATATAGAAAGACACGTCGTGTGGTTTTATTAACAGGGGAAAATGATGGAAATGGGGTGGTTTTCGGGATTCAAACCTGGGTCTTTTGGAGCCGGGTTACGATCTTGGCCAACTGATCCATCCCCACCATTGGATTTCTTATAAGCTAATATATATATATATATATATATATATATATATATATATATATATATAATTTACTACACACACCGTGTAAAGAAAATATAAAAAGGAGGAACCCCGTGGCGAAGGTAGGTCAGGAGGATTCGAACCACTGACGGCTCAGATAAACTCCAGTGACCTTACCACCGTCACCGACATCATCCCTATTTATTTATTAGTTAAACTATATATTTATAATTGTTAAAAAAATAAAAGGGAGAAATACACGCCATGTATATTGGTGGTACACAGTGTGTATCCTCTGGGTTGCCTCCAAGGAAGGGCCATTGTTTTAGGTCGATGGATCGACCTACTTACCTAATTTACCTCTTCCTTATGGTGGATAATGGTCCCAATAGTAGCCACCCTGGGCTTCTAGGAATTGTAGGTTCTCTAGAATTTCTTCAACTAGACTGTCTGGAATGATAAAGTTATCAAAAATAAAAGAACATACCAAATTATCCATTAAGCGATCATCCACTGTGGATATAGCATAACATTCCTCATGATAGGGCGATGATTCATGCTCGACATCTTTGAGGACATTATAGGAGACTCTCTCGTCTCCTACATAGAAAATCAACTCCCCTTGGAGTACGTCGATGAGTGCCTTCCCAGTTTTCATGAAAGGTCTTCCAAGTATGAGAGGTGCCTCAGGGTCATACTTCATGTCGAGGATGATGAAATCAGCGGGGAGGATAAGCCTACCCACTTTGAGGAGCACGTATTCTAGTAGTCCTTTCAGAAGTTTGATGGATCGATTACCATGTTAAAGGACTAATCAGGTAGGATTCAAGTCATTGAGCCCTAGATTCTTGAAAACTCCAAGGGGCATGAGGTTTATGATGTCCCCTAAGTTGTAGAGGTCCTTCCCAAAATCGCATGGTCTAATGGTACAAGGAATAGTGAAACTACATGGATCCTGGAGTTTGGGGGGAATTGAATGCTGGACGACTGCAGAACAGTCCTTGGTTAGGGAAATGGTGCCCAAATCCTCCATCTTTCTTCTATTGGAGAGTATTTCCTTCCGGAATTTGGCATAAGTGGGCATCTACATTAGTGCCTCTAAAAATGGAATATTTATGTGCCGCTTTTTGAACACGTCCATGAATTTTATGAACTTTTGGTCCAAATTTCATTGCATCAATCTCTCTGGGATGGGTAAGGCAGTTTCAAAGGGTTTGACATCCTCCTTCCCTTTAGTCTGTGAATCCTCCTTCTGTGGGATTTTGGATGAGGAGGTATCGGTATTGGTACATTCATCATCAACAGTGGTTGTGGTTACACCTGACTGTGCTGTTTGGTTCTGTTGGATCTCTTTTCCACTCTGGAGCATGATAGCATGGGCTTCCTCCCTCGGGTTCTTTTCTGTGTCGCCCGGTAGAGTACCGAGTTGCCTTCTTGAGAGTTGGATTTACAATTGGAAAATTTGATTCTCTAGTACTCTAATTGAAGCCTCTTTATTTTGAAACATAGTCTCTATAGTAGATATGAATTTTTTCATAATATCCTCTAACCTTAAGGTGTTCTCCTACTGAGGTGGTTATTGAGATGGTGGAGGTGGTGGCTATCGTGGCTGCTATGGGTGAGGGTTCTGATACCCTTGCTATTGATAAGGGCCCTTTTGGGACTGTTGATGACTCTGGTATTGGTTCTGATAAGGAGGCTGGTTATAGCTGGGTGGTCACTAGGGTGGAGGATTTCGCGGTTATTGGCCCCAGCTTGTATTTTTTCTCTCACGCAATGCTAGATTCTGATACTGCTGGTATTCGTTGGACCGTCGATTTTGTGCAATATAGCTTACCTCACTTGTTGTTTGGCCTCCATCAGAACCTGGTCATTTTTAAATGATGTGGTTATCACCACATTCACTACACGCAGGATTATTTTCCACATATACATGGGACGTGCCCTTCAGATTGAGCGCATCGACCTTCTTGGACACAGCGTCCAACTGGGCAACTAGCATGGTAGTTGCATCAATGTTGTGCATACATCATTTCTGTGTGCCCCGCTCAAAATTCCACTGAAAGCTGTTGGAAGACATGTCTTCAAGTAGTTTGAAGAGTTATTTGGGGGACTTCCTCATTACAATACCTACAAAAGCAGCATCCACTATGAACATGGTATTAGTTTTCAACCCTCTATAGAAGGTTTGGACTTATGTCCAAAGTGGAAGTCTGCGGTGTGGGAAATTCTACAACATCTCCTTAAAGAACTCCTAGGATTCGTACAATGATTCAGCATCATGCTGCTGGAAATTGTGAATCTCCTTCCACGGTGTCACCGTCTTTGTGGGTGGGAAGTATTTGGACATGAACGCCTGGGCTAGCTCCTCTCAGGTGAGTATGGATCGTTATAAAAATCCTTTAGTAAAATATTTCACCATATCCCGTAGAGATAAGGGGAAAAGTTGAAGATAGACAGCATCGGTGGACCCTCCATGGTAGAGGAACGTGTCGCAGACCTTCAGAAAATTGGAGAGATGGGCATTGGGATCCTCGCTGGGCAGGCCACCAAATTGAATGGTTTTCTGGATCAACTGCACGATAGTAGGCTTGATCTCGAAGTGTTGGGAATGCATAGGTGGATGGATGATGCCCGTATCATCTCCGTGGATTGATGGCAGGCCGTATTCCATGAGAGTATGACATGGAGGTGGCTGCGAAAGAAGGGAAGATAGCATGGATTGTTGGCTCATAGGGGAGTAGAATGGCCCCTAACCTTGGTTGAAATAATTCATCTACTCTGGTTGGAGTTGTTAGAGCTTCTGTGGATGGTATTCTGGAACTTGTAGAGCATGATGATTCCGATTGTCATCTGAACCTAACTATTGTCCAGCTCCATGTACTACTGGATTGCCTTCCTCGTTCGGCGCCATGGGGTTGGTTTGGTTTAGTTCGGCCATTAGTGATCGTTGGTGCCTCAAAAACATCCGTTCAATCTCTGGGTCACTTGGAAAAAACCCTGATTACTCAGTGTTCTTGGAACGTGTGTGGTAGCTTCTCATACACCTAATGGCCTACACAAAACAAAACAAAAAACCAAGCATAAATGAGGAAAAATGAAGATAAAAAGAAATGAGAATAGAATTGATTTTTTTTTTGAATTTATGATTTTTTTCTTTCACTAAAATATGATACAAATTTAATTAAAACAAGAATAAAATTAACTCCATCTTCCCCGGCAATGACTCCAAAATTTTGTGAGTTGTTTCACTGAAGGTAGGTTTTCGGTATCCCAAATTATTTTTACCCTAAAAAGTATAACACTAGTAAGGGGTTGATCCATAGGGGAAAATAAGTTATTTTTATCTTGTTTAACTTAGTTTGTACTTTTATTTTAATTATGTTTACTGAATTTAGAGTCAATTGTTGTTGTTTGGATAAAAATAACAATTGGTTCTATGTCTCTTTTAACAAAGTGCTTAACATGATAAAAGTAAAATACAAGAAAATTGATTTTGATATAGATAGAGAAAGTCATGCATTGGTGTTATGGGTTAATGATAAGTTTTTTATTAAATCAAATTTCTTATGAGGTTGTTTTGTTCATAATAACCCAACATGCTGGGTTTAAAATGTTATAACATTTCCTTGGTCCGATAAACTTTATATTTAGAGATGAAGTAACTAAATCCTTGGTCCGGTAGTTTTTATTTTACAGATCTTTATTTGGATTATCCAATTTTGGGTCGACAAATACTTCAATGGTCATGAAATTATTCATCTGTATTTTTCTTTTGAATCCCTGAATATTATGCCCTTGGTCTGGTACATAATTTTCAGGGATAATATGATGTGTTTTAAGAAGAATAAGAAGAGGTTAATTAAGCAAACACATTCAGTAAAATTTAATTCAAATTACAACTCAACATCTCCCACAAACCCAATACACTGGGTGTTTAGTTACACATGGAGAAGAAAATAAATACAAAACACTTAATACCTGATGTGATCATACTTGAAACTTCAAGGTGGAAATGATTCTTCGGTAGATGGTGGAATGATGGTAGTACGATGATAGAGTGTCTCTCCTCCACAACTTCAAATATTTTCTCCAAAAAATACTACACACCCCTTCTCTTAGTACAGAGGCCAAGGCCTCATTTTATAGAAAAAATAGGTACACGGAATATAGAAAAAGTACACACTGTGTACTTTTGTCATCGCATTTTAGTCTATGTTTTCATCGTTGCTAGGGGGCCTAACACGCCGTCATTGACTTGGAACATGACGCCGCCTAGTAGGTGAATGTACATGGCGTGTAGTACTTCCATACATAGCGTGTAGTGTCATTTTTCAGTCACCAACCACTTCTAGAATGGTATACACAGCGTGTAAAAATGGCACATGATGTGTCCCGACTTCAGGTTACTTGGGCATGTACTTGTCCCGGTCAACCCATGTGTGAGCATGGAGGTACCCGATGTGTATATAAGTGAACACTGTGTAGTTGGAAATTTTTTATTTGTTCTCCTCCATTTTTTTCATTTGGCCATAATTCTTCTGAAAATGAACATGATCAACAAAATAAAAAGTATTTTTCCACTATGTAGTTGGTAATTCCTGAAAACCTGTTCTTATTTTTCAATTGTGTATATGAAAATGTATACACAAATTGGGTGCATCATTTCCATACCAATATAATAACTCTTGTAAATTCTACATACTGTTATGTTATTATAAATATGGTACAACCATATTAATTATTCTATCCATCCTATGAATGATAATGTCACCATGGGTGCGTACGTACGGCTTACCGTCTCCACGTCGTGGTGTAGTTTTTTGTTCATCACTTCATTAATTGGATGAGTAAAATAATAAGCTTAATTGATGTAAATAATAAATATAACATGTTAATGATTCTCTAAATATAACATACCTTCAAATTAAATATGATTTCACAATTAATAGAATCATATCGCCGCTCTTGTGTATATACGACTTACCGTCTCCACGACACGATGAGATTTATTTCCACATTTACCATTACACGAGGATTATAAAAATATATATAATTAATAGCTATGCAATATATGAAATAATAATTCTATTGAATATATATATATATATATATTTATGTACTAATATATATCTTATTCATTTACTTCTATTTAATACAATTTGAGAATGGAAACAAGGTTTATGCATTCGTACGACCTACAGTCTCCATAAATGATGTCTTCCATTTCATATATCTACCTGTTATACATATTTATATTCTAAATATACATGATAAATAATGAGTTATATTTTGGAAGGATTTAAATCATGATCTAAATGATATGATCAAGAATAACAAGTTAAAACAAGTATGATAATGAAATTGATTATTACCCAAAAAGTTAATTTAACATGGAAATCATTATTAAATTGGTAACATAATGTCATAAATGAATCATGTGTGATATAATAAATATGAATATGGTTCGGGTATAATTTAATAACATACAATGGTCATTATATATGAGGTTAAAGGTACCCTCGACCAAAGGAAAGTGCAAGGTATGTGTTAATTTCACAATCTATTTATTATCCGAGGTTGTTTTTACGTAAGTATATACTGGGAAATATTATTTATCCATTTCCATGTTTCATAAAAGAGTTATATAAGGGATTATTTTAAGGGATTTTTTTTACTAAAACATCATTTTGAATTTTTTAAATATTTAATTTTTTAAACCTTTCTAATTAATGTCCATGTTTTCAAAATGGGTTTAAGGATTTATTTATTTGGGAATAAATATTTTAAAACATTAATTCCATTCAAAATTATCAAATTGGTATGGGAAACTTTGATACAAAAATAACTTTTCAATTAATTCCTTTATAAATTATGTTACTTTTAAATGATTTCATGATAAAAGGGATATTTCTCTCGAAGATTTTTACTGATCATTTTCAACTATGTCAACATCCATTAAATGATATTAATCTTATTCATGGTTGATTTATTATGATACAAATAATCAATATTGTTTTGAAGGTTTTGTGATATATTTGAATGTAGATGTTTTTTTATACCATTCATGGTTTATGGTTAATGTATTGACATTTTGTACGCTATTTTAAATACGAATTTTTATGTTATGTTTCAACCTTTTCATATGAGTAATGTATTGGACTTAGTATGTTACGGGTGGATCCCAATAGAGCTCCTTAGTTCATCAGTCAGTCTCATGGGACAATTAAACAAGGAATTTTCCGAGGCCATTTCCAATTTGTAATATGTTTTTTGCCGAGGCCTTAATCATTTTTAGACATCTTGGCTGAGGCCTTGACAAAATGTTTCAAAATGGCTGGTATTATACATTCCCTTATTATGAAAGTATTATTGATGGTTCATGTGGTTGTTTGACTAGTAGAATACCCATGGATATGTTTTATTATGGCATTATTTACTCATCTCATATTCCTTCCACAAAGTGTTCATTTTTATTATTTGTAAAGGCATGTGTTTTAAATTATTCACTATGCCTAATGTTTATGTTATCATTCACTCTATTTCTTACCATTACTGAGTGTTTGAGCTCACCCCTTTCTTATGTTTTATTTATCCATGATTTAATGACGTGTATTATGTTTGATAAGTATATTTAAGCTAGTGGATTGATGGCATTCTCAAAGGACCATTTATGTTGTGTTTAATTTTTGAATGTGTAATGTAACGTTCATGTATGTAATCTCTTTTCAAAGACTGATAAACTATTGGTCCTTCGGGACCTGATTCCTTGTAATCATGCCAATGTATTAAAATAATTCATTGACCCTTGGTATCTGGGGTCGGGGTGTTACAGGTAAAATCAATGATGGGAAATTTATTATAAATTCCAAAAGCTCTAATTTTCTATTTAAAAACCAAAACAAAGTTATCTAATCAAAACATGCATTTTCATGATAAAACCACTGGGTTTTTATCAAATCCATTTCAATCAAATTTTCAAAAATAATAGATTGAAATAAATTTCAACTAATGAATTTCAAAATTTAAATTCCGATGATTAAATTCCATAATTTTCCATAAATTTATCAAAAATACTCCAATTCAGTGGAATTGTTGGTTAACCTAATTTCATGCTATAAATTCAATTTCACATTCATACCCACCTCCCCCCAATTCAATGGAATTAGGTTTTTAATAAAGAAATTGAACGAAGCTTAATTAAAATGAATTTAAATCAATTAAGTGTTAATAAAATTTGGTCTTCATAATGGAACCACTAATATTTTTCACTGAAACATAAATCATACAATAGAAACTGTATACAAGAATGAAGGAGAATATGATCTAGGAATGAAACCAAGAAACATGATTCAAAATAACAAATATTAAATCCATCACTACCAAGATGAACTATAAAACTCTATGAATGGAACATGAAAGGGATAAAGAGGCTAAAATAAATCTTAACTAGTACGCCACACCGTAAATGAAAAAATGATGAATTAAATAATGGAATTTCCAATAAGGGTTAGAGGGCACTAATTTTTATTGGGAATTGAACTTGGGTTGAGATAAAGGAAATTAAAAGATGAGGAAATGTAATTTTCATCCAAGATGTCTGCTTAAAAACAAGACTTGGGCCATTAGATGACATGTAACCAAATTAAAAATTTTGTAATAGAAAAATACCAAGATCACTAAAAAACACAATAACATTTTGTTGAAAATAAATTTAATATTATTTCAGAATTCACACATCGTGTAACCACATTACACCTATTGTCTCTTGGCCGGATGACAGTCACACCTTGAAGTGGGTCAGGGCCAGATTGGTCCTAATTTTTCTCCTAGATGGATGACTGTCACACCTATTTTACATGAAATATGGGTATGGGATTGGTTTGTGTTCAGAATGGCAGCACGAATGAACAGGTGAAGGGGCAGGGATCTTACCATTGCGCTAAGGGATTAGATCATGGGGGAATCTCCGGTGAGGATTCTCTAAGGATTGAAGGAGGTAATTTTCAGGCTGGGTTGCGTTCTCAAGATGCTATTTCTGGAGAAGGTTTTTTACAGAATGGGGTGATTGAATATCACGAGCCTGTGGTGCAACCACAGTGTTTAGCGATGATTGACATTAACAGTCATGTTGGGCTAGAGCAGGGTGGGAATGGAGGCTACCAGAATGTGGTTATCCCTAGGAAATGAGGGGACATCTCTGACAATGAGAAGGAGAATGATGGTCGAGGCTAAACCTCTTTTAGTGATGTTGTGCAGTATAGAAAGAAGGTTGTGGCAGGGAATGATGGTGTTGTGACCGCCCCACCAAGAAGAAGGCGGTGGAAGAATTATTCTTCTATGCCAAAGCCAATGTCTACCAGATCATTTATTAGTAAAGGTAAAGGGATAATGGATACATTAAATCTCTCAAGAAAGTATGCGAAGATCCTAAAGCAGTATGAAAGTTCTTAATGGGATTCATCTACCTCATATGAGACAATTGATCATGGAGATGGAGACGGATATGGTGATGGGTATGGTTTCTAACATGTAACTGCATGCTCTGGTTTGTTATGCTTGCCTGATGTACTTTTTCATTATTTTAATAAATGGTAAGAGACTTTGTCTCTGGATGAGCTTTTCTGGTCAATTCATTCTCATTCATACCCATAAAATGAAAAAGGAAAACCATGATAAGGTTTGAGACATATATAATTGAAAGGTAACATTATTTTATAATGATAAAGTGTATTTTAATTTCAAAGAGATTCATAGGGGTAATCCACCAAAAAAATAATGGTTGACTGTTAACTCAAACTTCCATATGGTACATGATGAGTGGACTTATGATTTGGAACCTATAAGGACACTTATAGTGGATATTATTTGGTTAATTGCATTCTTATTAAAATTCATTACAAATTAATTTTTATGTTAAATAATTAGGTTATGAAATTTAAGAGCACCCAACCTACTGAAAACTAGATGAAACCGGGAATGATGTATGTTAAACTAAAATATAATGTTATAATTTTTAAGAATAGTTTATTTTGAGGATTATTTTTTCATGTAATTATGTCACAAAAATCCTATTATGGTTTTAATTATTCATTACTCCTTTCTAGTTCATTTTTGATCTAGTAATTGATGAAGGCATAAAGAACAATGTTAAAAATGTATTCTATAGAAAGTAAAATTATTTTATATGTGAGTAAAATAATAAGATGAGATATAGAGTGAGAAATATTATAATTAAAAAAAAATTACTATCAATTATTATGATTTATTATATGAACATTAATTATTTTCCAAATGCAGAAAACAGGATACTTATAGAGTCTCTTAGATGTCTATGGCTTGAAGAAGGTGGTGTAATATTTAATTTCTTTCTTGTAAAAATATGGTAATAATCTCTAATGGGAATTCCTAAAATGAATTAGATGAATATTAATTTCTATAAAATGAGGGTATAAATATTAAAGTAAAATATTAAAGTTGATGAAATTTGTTATCACAATTGAGGGAAATGATAAGTCTCATAGACATATGTAAGATATTAAGGCAGATAACACATTTGGAATTTCATATTGAGTTATTTATATATTTTTGTTACCTATAATTAATTTTATTTTTTATTTTAAGCTAAAATTATGGGGATGTAATTTATTTTAGGAGAATACTACAACACCATACAAATTTAAATTCTATATATTTTTTTCATTAAAACCTAACGTGATCAATAAATATCTTCACACGCAACACCAAAATAAAACTAACCATGAAACATTATAGAACCATTAAGATATAGGCATAGAATTGTACATAAAAATAAGGAAAATAAAATTATAATATATAAATATATATAATTAATAATAAATGACATTATTAATATTAAGAGATTGATAAAAATTCAACTTATGTAGCAAAATAAGAAAATAATACAGTTTTATGACTCAAAATAGAACTGTTAAATAATTAGATTTTATGGAAATTATTTTAATATAGAAAATATATAAAGGATAAAATATTTTATGTATATAAATAATATGTTTTAAAAAACTGATTAATAATTTATAGGAAATTAGTATAATAATAGTTAACATATTAAGAATGTTATTTTCCCATGAAAATGATTTTGATTATATACAAGTGTTTTTATTTTAAAGATAAATTCTAATACATTATAATTTCTATTTGAAAAAAATTAATTAATTTTTTTATAATAGAAAATTTATCATAGGATTATTGTTTAGAAATTTTCTAAAATAGTCTATTTTTAGGTGAATAGTGAAATAATATTATTTTTAACAAAATTAAAACTTTTATTAATTTTCAACATGTAAACATGACCACGATATTTATAAAACATTTCAATCAGAAAATATGTATTTAATATGAAAAAATAAACTCCCTAAAAATTATTATGTTGAATTTTTGAAACATATGAATAATATTTTAATGACTTATGTAATATGTTCCAATAAAAGCTATTTTTTGTTCGTTTATTTTAATTATTTTTTTTTGGTAAAACTCGGTTTCATATTTATTTAAAATAAAAATAATTTTTTTTTATTATAAGAAAATTTATGTGATGAAAATAAAATAAATTGGGAATTTTAATAGAAACATGAACTTTATCCTTAAGAATAATGTTTTTTCTAAAAAATGGGTTTTTACACATTACATGTGGTAATGTTAATTTTTTTTATTAAACAAAGAAAACTTATTTGATAAATCGATTTAATGTTATGAATTATTAGTGAAAAATTATTTCTTAAAGACCACATTGTTTTTGGGCATAAAAAATTATTTATTTAGGTCAAAACTAGTTACCACGAAAAAAGAAAAAATTGTGAATGTTAGAATTCTAAGAGTAAAGGATAGAAAAAAATATAAAATATGTTTCAAAATGGATATTTTGGGTATTATCATCCTTATATGAACAGCCAATATATTATTTTCTATTTTTTATTTTTCTTAACATGTGAAACATTTGTTCTCATTATATTAAGTCAAAATATTGATAGAAATTATATTCTCACGACTTATAAAAGGGGCCACTCCCTCGACTTTCAGGCCACAAAAAATTTATTTACCACTATTAACATTAATATGTTTCATTTTTATAAATTCATATTCCTTTTTCTTGATATTTTGGCTAGTAAATATTGGCTTAAGACAACCATTTCCACGGAGCCTTCCAAGGGAATGCTGAAGTCCTTAATACATGTTCATTTTTGCTAACATATTTACTTTTCATTATTAATTTTAAAAATATAATTTCTATAATTTCTTTATAATGGTACTAGTAATATTTTTTTGTAATTTTATTATTATAATGGAATAAGTATTACCCACATTTCCCCTTTTCAACTATGAAAAATGATATAGTCATTCATGCTGTGTGAAGACAACTGCCATTATGAATTAATGAATTATAATTTCCACAAACACATCTATTAATTAGTAATATGGTTTAACTTCTATAATAAATATTGGATATCAAATATAATTATGAATATTTAGAATTAAATAATGATAAACCATCTTTTTAACCCAGTCTTTAATATATGCAAATGTTAATCATGTGTTGTGTTGATTACCGCTTGCACGAAGTAATGAATCTTTTTTTCATATATTATAATTATTATTAATTAAAAATGATTAAATATGATTTAAAACCATTAATTCATATAAATAATACATTATTCTTATATAATAATAATATTATAGGAATACAAGAATCATTTAGAATTATAATCATCCCCTAATTATTGTATGTTTATATTTAGGTCAGTCTAACAACCTACATGAAAAATGCTATAAAATATTATCATGGATGTGTATATGAACATAATAACAAATAAAATATTCTTTAAATAAAATAAATAAATATATTATTTGGGTTATACAATTTTAATAAAAAATTACACTCGTTAATTATGATACCAACATCCGTTCATGAAAAATCAATGAAACATGATCCTCCCCGATTTTATCTTTAATAATTGTCCCAAAAACTCACATATAATGAAATTAAAAATTTATAATTAATTAAAAATCATAAATTCCATTGCCTTTTATGATATGGTAATGGTGAACTTTTGGAGAAGAATGAATAACAACAGCACTATTATGAAATAATGGCAAAATGATCAATATTACTCACACTCGATTTTGAATTTGGATAGTATGTAACAAATACACATCAAAATAAAAATTATTTTTGTTTTTTATAAAATTTTATAGATATGAAAAAGGTTCTTGAATAGATGATTATGAAATTTATTTTATTTATAAATTATATTAAATAAATTTAGTCGACGTCAAGAATTATGTTATGGGTTTCTTCATATTATTTTCAATTCCATAAGACATGCGTGATATTGCAAACCATTTTTTATACTAGGAATACAATGAAAATTTTAGATGATTTATCAAGAATTAAATTTTTTTAAATTTACTTTATGTTCAATTTTTCCCCTCTCTTTAATGGGTTTATGGTTAAAATGTTACCCGAACCAAATGGTTTTCATTTCTAAGATTATTTTCAAATAAATATTGTTTTAAAAAGATAATCCATATTTAAAATTAATATTATGTTTTAAAATACCCATTAGTTTATTTGGTTTTTCATGTTGGTTTACATGTCCCCTTATAATTTAATTTCTCCTTTACTCGCATTTTACATGTTAGTTTCTTATAAGTATAACTAACCCCATCTCTTCTTCTAGTAAGAGATCCTCTATTTTCCCATTTAAATAGTAATTGAATGTATTTATGAATATTCATACTTCTGAATCAATAAAAAATTAATTCATTTTTCTATTAATATACATTATTTAGAAATTTTGAATAAATTGTTAACATTTTCTATATGGGTCATATTCATCAATGTGAAGTTAATTATTTTTTAAAATTTTCATGTGAAATAAAGTATCCACCATTGTTCTATTTCCTATGAAAAATCCCCTCTAAACTATCATATTTTTTTAATGAAATTATTACTCTATTAGACTTATAAATGAATATTTTCAAAACATAAAATATATTTCTTATTTGAAATGTGATTTTTCTAATACTCTTAAAATCACTTTTCTTCTAAGATAATTGCATTTTAAATAACATATTCTTATTTAAGAGAAATATTCAAGTGTTAAAATTCACCTTTATTTTTATTTTTTTCTTATGTAACGTTATTTTACATTAATAAAAAGATTTATCACTACGTTTTTCATTCCAAATAATCCTTTGTTATTAGAATTATTTTTAATCTAATGCTATTATTATATAAACACACTATATTTATTTCCATTGATTAAATCATGTTCACATAGATGTCATAATATTATGGATTAAGGAAATTAATAACATGAATGAATACCCATTTCTCTATATACTATTATTTTGATGGATTATTTCACAGAAATGTACTCCATTTTTTGATCATGTAACTGTTGATCATCTAAATAATTGTTATTCTAATTCAAATGATTATTTATTACCCCATAAATTTGAGTATATATTTTTTGTCTATCAATAATCTTTCTCTAGATTGGTTATTTTTAGGTTTTTACTTTTATTAACACGGGTAAATATATTTTGATTCCATATGTTTGTATGAAAATACATTCTTTATTTATCAAAAAAGAAAGAAGATCATGCATTGTATTTAAATTCATATAATTAATATGCCGAATAAAATGGACTAAATGAAGGTATTGGTGGGCACAAGTATTATATAGTTCATCTATATATCATTTGGTCCCAGGATAAAAAAGGTTTTGGGTATTAGATTTATGCCTTCCCAAAGAAAAAAATTATTTCATAGTTTTGAAAATGATGATAAGAAAGATTTCTTAACAGTAGCATTGAACGATAGAATGAAATCCTAGGTGAGACCTTGATGAGTAAATATGTCCAAAATTATTCTTTTTCATAACTTTGAATTCAGTAATTTTTTTTCATATGACTATTTTTATTCTTATGTCATCCATGGATTTTTTTGAAGATCCAGAGCTTAAATATATGGAATTATTTGAATCTTGTTAATTCCCACCATATTATTCATACCATGGTAGATGATGATATATATTTTTCCTTAATGAGTGTTTCAGATCATTCTTCTTATGTTTCCATTTCCCTAGGATATGAATAAAATATAAAACCTGAGATGTACACAATAAAATAGAATATTTGGGAATTTTTCGCAAGATATTAAAGACTTATATAATTGGAAAGAAATGTATTTTGGTTGAGTAAGTCATGGGAATTATATTTAATATTTTTTATTAATTCTCTAATGATCTAAACCAAAAAAATGTTTTGGGAATATATCTAATGTACCATTTTCATTATGTTATGTAATTGATATGGCCACGTTCATGGGTTTTTGTTGTCGGTATCAAAGAATTTCTTAAATAACATTTTAGGTTAGGATGTTTATTATGGATAACATAAGGGTTGATACCATAAGAATGATCATATTTTCAAATGTATAAATATTACCTTTTTTATGTTGTGGTAATGTAGAATATTTTAGTTATTAGGTTAAGATAAATTTATTAAAATAAACCCAAGTGATAAGTCTAAGGAATAATTATAAGTATATGATAACATCTTGAGGTTTTGAAATAGTATAGATTTTATGGTTCCCTGTGAAATTATATCCCTACCTGGAAACTGGTAATTAGATACATTTATGTAAAAACCAATGTAGTGGTAGTCAACCTAAAAACGTTTGATTGATTATCTACCTAAAAAGACTACACACTATGCTAGACACTCCCCAAGATATTTTTTGATTAATCATTATTAACACTCTGTTTTGATACATGAATGAAAATGTGACAAAGAAAAATACATTCATGAGAAGATAAGAATATAAATAAAGAAGGACTAGAATAAAAAAATCCTCCAAAGACCATTCAACCCAGTATCCCAATGAACAGTCAACTCTCAAGGAACTGGCACATCCGCTTGCGTGATTGGTCTGAGTGAGAGCCTGAGCTGCACACCTATGCTGCATATATGATAGGAACACTTTTGTCAAAACCTTAACTAAGATAGATCCTTCTACTAGGGGCTCGTATTTTCCTATAAATATGATATAGTGGTCTTCATTTGGATGGATAAGAATTTTAGGGAGGCCTCCCAAAGAAATGATCATCCTAGTCTATCACTCAAGCCCTAAAAAACCTTTTATGTAGAATTCTAAAACCAAAGAAAGTTGGAATTGAAGGGAGTTGTGAAACTAAAGTCTTCATATGATCTAAATTAAAACAAACATATACGAGGAACATTATCACACATGAATTATAAATACTAGTGTGAGGCCCCCTTATTTTATAGGGGACCTACATGAGCCACTTATAAGAACACCTTTAAGGACCCCTAAAGACTTGATAAATGTCTTTCTAATGTTTAGATTCTTTGGATTTCTATTTTCTAATGTACCATCACATCACCTAGGGACTTGCATGGTCTACCCATGGCTCTCCCAGTCATACCTAAGATATTCAACCTTGGAACACCCATGTATACCTAAGAGATCCTTCGTTTGATCTCCCTACCCTCTACCTAGTGTGAGACAATGATTAGGACATCTTCAAAGCCACCCTTGTTAGGGCCTCTCCTATGCGGGCTCTATTGTTTGAAAGGGACCAAGTTTAATCCTATATTGAAACATCTAAACTTTCAAAGTCATCAGAAAATGAACCCTAATGCGTCTACAATTTGGATATGTATTCCAATGGTGAGGGTTTTCTCACACTAGTCCTACCGGATGATTAGGTTCTTTAGGAGTGTGTCATTTCTTATTCCCATGGTCATGAGGACTCCTACCCCAAGGAAAATGTCAGATATTTCCCAACCTCATATACAAGGTCTAGGACCATTTATTACCCTTGTTGTCTCTAAGACATAGAGCCTCTAGTTCCCAAAGGTGATGGTAAATATTATTCATGGTTTTCCATTCAAAATGGAATGATATCCTCTACCATCCCCACATGACCAATCTTAGGGAATCTCTACTAGTATAATTCACTAGACTTTCTTGTAGGAGGTTGAAATTTTAATCCTCTATGCCTTTTTTCCACTAGATCAGAGAGGGGATGGGCACCATAGTTCCGTCCTTTTTATCATGTACCCTCGACCACATCCACTATTGGAGGAGGAGAAGTGTCTGGGTTTTCTAGATCATTGACTTTCTAATGTCCATCACATTCAAGCATGAATAATATTGATTCATGAATAAATAGAGGCTATCCAAGATCATGGAACCCATACACCATGATACAAGTATTGAAAAAGTATTTTCCTTATAATCATCTTCTTCCCTTCCTTTAGAGTGAATCTATAGGTGTTGGTACTCAAGGATTTTTATCCAATCGCAGGAAAACTCCAATCACAATTTTCCCAAATCATATATTTACTCTTATTTCTCACACCATACATGAGTCACATGGGCTTATAGGTTGATAGTTTTCATCAAAATCATCACGATCTCAAACCATCTAAGAATCCTCCTTTGGAGTAAGCCCTAATCAAACATATCAGAGGAAACAATAGTGTGTAAGCCCTATAATATTGAACTATGAGAACTATGATTCCTGATTCAATCAGGACATTTAGGTCACCAAACAAGGGTCCTACGTCAATGGGAATAATCCTTAGGAGTTGACCATAAAAATCCAATTAATTTTGGCCATCCTCGTCATGATTAAGCCACAAAACAAATAAATCTGGTCATCCTCTTCACGAGTAAGCCACAAAAGATGAATCAAAACCACCATGAGTCTTGAAATACCTCATGGTATCTTTATAGGGAATTATCTTCAAGAGTATGACCCAAAAATATACTATAAATGGGTCATCATTCCTTACGAGACAAACCATTTATGGACTCTATAGCCTTAGGTCAACAACATCAAACAATGTGAGATTTAATCCCCATCTAAATGGGATTCGCAGGAAGCCTCAAGGAGGTCCAAAACCCAACAAACAAAATCAATCCAAATCTCCACAATCCACATTCCCCATAGGATCAAATTCAATATGGAAATTTATATCCCTTCCAGGATCCCTAGGATACGTTGGCATAAGTCCACCACTAAACATTGACTAGGAACCATCTGCTTAGAAGTCCTTGACACTTGAAATTAAAATATGTTGTTAGGTCTTTTTAAAATGAACTAAAAAGGTATCATGTTCCCCATTTTGTATAACCAAACTACGTGGGTTATGATTCTTTTCAAGAGGATATGTTTGTAGCCGATCACATGGGCCCAATCCTAACATTAAAACAACTCCCATCTCACTGGATGATGATACCCTCCAAAGAACCCTATTATGTGGATATGAAACTAGAATAACATAATAATGACTAAAGAATCACAAATAAATATACAAGAGTAAACCATTGATGGAGTATTTGAGATACATATTGATATATCCATTTATGAAGAAACTTAGATTCAAATAGATGGTTCTAAATTCCATAAATGGTATTAATTTAAGGTTAATAATAGGGTGACTTATATCATCCTTGAGAATAAATAAAGGATTCATGAAAAAATATTAAATATATAAGAGAGTCCTGGAATGGAAAATAATTCTCTAAAAAAGGATGTGATGATCCCAAATTCCCATCCCCTCGACCAATGTGATTTCTTATGCATCATTGGAAAAACGTTTCGATAAGCACCTACCCTTGGAAAGTAGGTCCCTAGGGATGTAGAACCATTGGTTCTTTCTAATTCCTTAATATAACCCATTGGAAACTGTTAGGAAATAATGATCTCTGACCTAGACATTTTTTCCATTGGAAAAAATAGTAAACCCAACATGATTCTTTTCTCGAGATGATAGTATCACCCACATGTAAGAGCCTTTTTTTAAAATTAAAGAGTGGAAGTAAAGATAATTAATCATGCATGTGATCAGCCAAATGAGATACTACTTTGATAGAGTTTCTAGTTTTTGTTTTTTATATATCTAGACACCTCTTTCAATGAACACCCTTCAATTAAATTAATGCCATCATATATTTACTAATGCATGCCCTGGATGCTACTTAAGCCACTTATTCACCCACAAAAATGATGCCATCACTAACCCAACGTCTTCAACTGCGGGTCCAAATCATGTGGTTGTAGGAGTAATATTAGTATGGTACTATCTCAACCTTATAAATTGACCGATTGACCCCCATCTCACCAATCTGCACTGATCATCTAGTCAGTAATGACAGGTGGTCCTAGCATAGAAGATGACGAACACCGTCTTCACCTGTTTTAGTAGCTTTTCCCCAGAGAAAAACTACCAGTCCCTCCAATAATTTTAGGAGGAGGATCAATTGGCCACTTATATCCTCAGAAAAAATAATCATGGGACTTTATGAAGGGATCCTAACAAAAATCACTACTGCCAACGCCACATGGGAGTGAGCCAGCATTATGATGGGGGAAATAGCCTTTGATGATCGAACCAAGTCATCCAGACTTGGGAACACAAGAAGACCCACCATGGGTGGTGACTGGTCAACACGGAGTAGGGCCACACCTCTTCCCCCTCTATTTAATCCAAAAAATATAATTTGGTGAAATATTTTGAGTGGGAACATACACCCGTTAGGCTTGATTTATCCAACCAACAAACTCACCTAAAGATATTCTAAGAAGCCCGTTGACCGTATATGGAAGAAACATGAAAGACGGGGTATACACCTTCCTAACCCAGCAGAAAATTCATGAAGACTCATCTAAATGGTCTCAAAGAATATTTCCAAACATTGGCGGCATGATATGTGTAGGTTTACACACATTCTTGTATTCACCAAGCGTGCCAAAAACATCATTTGGAAGCACGCATAGAAGTCATTCAGAAAGCTGCAATGAAAAGAAAGTGACTGACCCAGCTCCTTACCCCCTAAAAAATAGTACTATCAATATCTATCAGAAGGAATGGGAGGATAAGAGAAGGTACACACACCTACGTGAGATATGGCATGGGCATATGTCCATATCTCGATTTCTAAAGTAACTTTAAAATCCAGATAATGGTGAAAGATAATAAGAAAATCCCTACCCACATTTTATAGACTTGAAAGGATATAATAATGGTGAAAAAATAGTTCTTGAGGGGTGGATACATATATATATATATATATACTGAAAAATTGGGTGTATCTTCAACATGTCACCCAAGATCAGATACATAGCTCTCCTCCTATCTTGGTCGGCTATGTAGGAAAACTCCCCCATATTATATAGACAATGGGATTAGGGAAACACACCCACTCCAACCAGATGTAATTTATATATCCCAATTTCCACTCTAATGTAGACACAAATTCCTAACCATGAAAACTAATTCTCCCAAAAAGTGTCCCAGATTCTTGCAAGAAGGTATCTGATTAAAATCCTCACTAATGACAACTAAAAAACAAAAAGTCACATATGATACTGCTCTAATAAATGATGGTGTTCTTGAATCCATCAGATACATATCTGTGGTATCTACAGATCCTACCATCCCATTACCAAATTATGGAGGATGTAGTAGTATTTTTTAATGTCCCCATAAAACACCTCACCATGGTGGCTCGCTTCATGACCAAAATATGATTAATCTTGAGGGACTATATCCCGATGAGAAACATGACAACCCTCCATGTTTACATAAGATAAAAGAGTAAGAGGATAATCTCCTTGATGTAATCCACTATGGTGGTTCTCTCCCTGATGGAATTCTCTATGAATGTTGTCCCTCTAGTAGTGTTCCACATCATCAAAAGGGTCATCCCCTTCATAATGTAGTGACGAGAAAACACTCCTACCATGAAACACTTGAGAATAAAAGTCTAGTCATGACTCATTCTTTATAGATGAAAGGTAAAATCCTTTCTTAACTATAAGACATCCCATTCTGATGATCATTATCTAAACCACCCTTGGGACACATACCTTCCTATGTAATACATGAAGTTCTAGCTGATCGCACCACTTATGAAAAAGTGGCAGGAAAATATCATCTCTTGGAAGAACTATTACAGGGACCGCTAGAAAAAGAAAAAGAAAAAATAAAAATCATAAGGAAATATATGTCAAAATATGGCATATAATTCACGTTCTATCCTTTAACCACTGGTTGATACAAAATTTTAGAGGTAATGATAGAAGATTGTGTGAATTACATCCACCTCAATATATGGAAGGATCTTCATTACTCAAATGAAATGGTATTAACCAATGATGAGTATCAAATTCATTTCAAGTTAATATAAGGTTTTAATTCCAAATTCACATGGTATCTCTTTCAGATTCTCAGAATCCAATGATCAAGAATCAACAAGGAGTCATTCAATGAGCATGCCTGGACACATTTTTGGAGTTGTGATTGTTGATCACTAATACCCAATCTTGTGTTCACATTATATTATGGGGTTCCCTTGGGGAATTAAATTTAACTATAATCCCTAAATAAAAATTCCTTCCAAATGTTATAAAATTTAATTTTATAGACTTATATGATCTTCGAAAAATTGGTTCTATCCACAACCGTTGATTTTTTCTACAAATGCAGGCCTCGACCAACTCTCGCTAACATTGGGCTCAGAAAGCGTTGGTTGTTGAGAGAATTTTGTGTAACAAATCCAAGAATATTTAAGAAATCTCTCAATTAGAGGAATCCATCCATCAAATAGATAAAATGTAAGAAATAGTACAATGATAATTGGAAGTTGTTGATATAATTGCATACCGAATGATGCATGCAACCCATGTTCGGACAAAACATTGTAAAATCAAAATGAAAGATGTGGGAATAGAATTCAGAATGGTTTAGGTACAACCTAAACCCATAGGGATGTGGGATTTTTTTAACCCAACCCTTGACATTTGAAACCTTTTCCCAAAGGGTTGTTAATGAAGAATGGGAACAACCCCAAACCTTAGGGATATTTTTCATTCACCTCAAAAATCCCATACTCAGTAAGAATAAATATTTTCATGAATAGGAAAAATTTTGCATTTTGGATCCTCTCAGTTTCTCCCATCATTTGATATAGTGCCCTTAATAGGGAAAAGAATGATAGAACTATCTAGAGATTCCATTTATATAAATGAAAGAGAAAAGGTTCATAGAGAGAAATCAAAGGGGAGGACAAGCCCTCATCGAGGTCATAGAAGAAGAGAATCTCACAAAGGAAGTCATATAATGTCTATAATTAAATTCTCATCAACGAATGTCATCAACACTACCCCCATAGATTCTATAGAAGATGAGGCTATTTCATAGGGGTTATAATAGGATATCCCATTTCATTATGTGGTTCATACCAAAATAAATGAGGAATCTGTGCCTAATAAGAACCATAGGTTTCCTTGAATTTGGGATCTACCTTTAAAAATACACCATGTTCTCTTCAAAAGGAACCCAATATAGGAAAAGGAAAGGGTTAGTTTGTTTCTCACTTGCCTCATAGGTAGTTTAATAGCCAATATTAGAAATAAATATTTTTTCAACAAGATGAGGAAATAATGTAATTGAGGATATTCAATGAAGAAATACTCTGAGGCAGCCTTCCTACTGGATATGCCATACAAGAATATTCTCAACTCACACCCCCAATCAGTGAACCTCAAGAAAGAGGGTTTACCATATTAGATATAACAGAACATGAGAATCCACACAACATGGGATACCAACAACCAATATACTTGGATCATGCATGAAAATATTGAGATTTCCACGCATTGGGTGCACAACTAGAATAGGGATAGAAACATCCTTATAGGATTTACCCTATAGGATACAGATGTAATTTACTAGAAATAATTCCCTAATAGTTGAATCGACCACAACAATAATTCAGGCTCCAGCCACCGCACCTATCAAGGATCCATATCAATCAAATATTCAATGAATTTTTCTGAACATTATTGAGACACTAATGTTTAGATTGGAAAACTTTCAAGAACAGAGTGCATAAATATGAATAGAAAAGAAGCCATATCCAAATGGCTAGATCTGACTCTTCCACTTCCAAACATTGGGAGTCATGTAATTCCGATCATCAATGGATTAAGAGACTTGAGGCATCACTTGAAACATTTTGTCTCTCACTGTGATCCCATGATGGGTACCGATAAGCAATATAATGTGTTAAATCTAATGTTCTTCATGCAATTTCTATAAGTACTATAATTTTTGTGGACACAAGTTTGCGGGCTCAGTAAATCCAATGGTTAGAAGACCCTTGTCAGAAAATTATCTTCCAAATTTTCTCGATCCTGTAGAAGAAAACATTATTTGACATCACACACTATAAATAGTGGGGTAATGAAATTATCCAATATTTCATTGGTACGTTGAATGGATTGACATATTCCCTGAACCAACCCCTACAGAGAGAAGAGTTGCAATCATTTAGTGAATCATCATATGGAGTTGTGCACACTACTAATCCCTATGAAATAAATAAGACGGTTTCTGTAACTTTCCCCAATTTCTCAAAAGGTTTAATATTACATAATGGAGACCAAATATAAGGCCTTAGTAATTAAATAAAATCAATGAAAGAGAACATGGAATGAAGTAGATGCAAAAATTACACTCAGGAAAGCCCTTATACCTTCTTCCACATCAAAGACCATTACATATCATGTAGACCCACCTTCCCAGCATCATAAAAAACATAATCCTCATCAGGATAATTTTAGGGATAAGTGAATGAAATAGTTTTAGGAGAGGAAAATATAAGGTCATTTTTTGGAAATTACAAATTACCTGAATAATTCATCTCAGTAATGGATAACAACTCTATCACATTGAAAAATCCAAGGAACCCCAACAAAGAAGTTGATGATGACCTCCAAAATTATTTCTTCTTCAATCATGTTCTGGGGATCCACATGTAAGTATGTTTTTTTGAAAGACCTCCTACAAATTATATTTGACTCTTGTCAAGTAAAGCTAAAAACTCACCCACTTAGGTTGTGTATATTTCAACCCCTAATCTATAAGAGGAAAAATAATGGAAATATGTTATGAGGTAGTGTTTGCCGAAGTTAGGTGACTGGATTGTTAGGAAAATGCTCAAATATACACATGATATTCTATAAATTGAGCTGAAAAATCGAATTGTGTTGTCGGCTACTTCTGCTAAAATATAACCAACTTCACCCATAGCTCAATCCTCCAAAAAGAGACATGGAATGATGGGTAAGAAGAAAATGTAGGAAGATGAGATTGAAAAATAACTAATATTTTCCTTATCATTAGAGATATTCATGCTTATTTCCCCAAAAGTACATGCACTTACCCACAAAACAACACAATGAGGATCCACCCATTAGATAGAATCTTTATTATACAAGGAATTCTTATTCGGTTCTATTATTGTAATTAAATTATTGTATATATTCAATGAGGATGATTACTGTTATGAGATAGAATTAAATATTATTAATTGGGGAATTGAGGGAGATTCCATCAATGTAGAAGTTATAGGTAAAGGCATAGTTGTTCCATAAGTCATTACATAAACCAGACCCCTCCTAAAAACATTTCAATTTATGAAGCCTGTTGGAGAGATATTCAGTTAGATCAATAGGAACTGAGGAATTTTTACAAGTATTATGGGGTCTTCCATGACACAATCATCATGGAAGATCAATTAGAGGATATTCCACTACCTAGTCAAACATGGAATATAGGCAGACCCAAATAACCTAATATACTATGGGCAGAAGCGCTTTCATCTAGTATTCCAAGGAATGGTCTATCTACATCAGGAACATTAGCTCCCAATGCACCTATGAAAGAGCATCCTGATAATAGAAAATACATATCTCTAGATTTTAAGTATGATATTTTGAATGAATTATCCTAATATCTAGACATGTTTTCATTTCTAGATGCTTTGAGATTGTCCAAATATCTTTGAAAAGCACTCATCAAAGAATTTTTGATCCCCTATAGGTTGAAGTTGAGGTTTCTGATTGAGAAGTTTATCATGAGGAGAATGGATATAGAGAAATGTAACACAATCTTATATGTTATATACCGGGATGAAGATACCATCATATAGGTGAACATAAAGTGTTTTTAAATATCTAGAAGGATAAATTAAAGTGATATATAAAGAGACATTACTCAAGATGGCTTAAGAGTCAAACAAATCCTAGTACGAATACTTTTCAAACTAGGTTTCATTGAATCTCACTTGTCTTGCTCCACTCAGATTCTACAAGGTTATGAAAAGAATGAGTAAAAGCCTCTTGGAGAGATAACACATAGAACTCAGTTTGGGGATCTTGTATATGACAAATAATTCATTGTTTTTTGGTAGGATACATCCTTCAATGTCCTGTTCAGAAGACCTTGGCCACATCAACATGTGACTATTCCTTCTTCATACCACCAATGCTTCAAATATTGTATCAATGAAAAAATTGTGGCATTACATGGTGATAAGTTCCCATCAAAATCATGCGAGTCATAGTACATTGACTAAAGGGTCTAATATATGTGAGGAAGGAAGTCCATGGTTTATGATGTCACTCTAATAAGTGCCCCAAATTGTCTAGTGATTATATCATCTAATGCATTCAAGAATATTAGTGTAGAGTAAATTCTTCCCATAAATTAAATTTAATGGGTTATCCTGAATTTAAAAAAAATTCCAATGAATCCTACAATTCCGGTCATGAACTGAGCCTGACAGTGGATGAGAATATGTTAACTTTCCGATCCATAATGAAATCCTTGATGAAAATGTATTCATTACCCCCAAATCATTCGAAAAATATCCATTTCATAAAATGGTCTATATGAAGTCTATTTTTCAATGGGGGAAAATAATGATGCTCATTCTGAGTCCATTTCCCCATTAGGAGCTCCAAAGAGACCTAGTACAACCAACTAGTCTTGAAATGGTTGCTTATTCTTTTGAATGTCAAAATACAGACTCCTCCACTAGAACCACCACGAGGAGGTGTAAGAGGAAGAAGACTTTAGGGACACCCCTATGAAATTCAAGGTAGGCATGTCCACCACTATTAGTAAGACCAAAGAAATAATTCTTGGATAAACTGAAGATCCATGACCCACTCTGATCAATGTGTCCATGACATCAGAAGAATATGAGGTATATTATTCCTTTCTAACTAAAATTGGGAGTTATATTCCTAGAATTACATAGATATTCCATGCCACAATCCTAAGGTGGAAACCAATCAGTTGGGTTTCCTAAATGACCATCGGGGAAACAAGCAAGCAGTTAGACGGACATACCCAAACCATCCATTTAAAACTGAGCTTTAAGTGGATGATCTTATCAAGACCTACATCATTAGGGTAGTTTAGTATCCAAAATTGATATAAAATATTTTCCCTATGAAAATAAAAATGGGCATATCATAGTTTTCATCAATGTCAAATTTCTCAACTGCTACTGTCCCAAAGATGACTTCTCAATTCCAACTACATAACTCTTGATTAATGAAATAAATGGTTATCAAGACCTATAATTTATGGATGTATATTCGGGGTACAAAAAAATTCATATAACCCAAAAAGATGATGAATCTACTACCTTAATATCCACCAATGGAGTATTTTATTATCACATGATTCCATTTGGATTAAAGAATTTCAATTCCACATTCCAACAAGCTATGCATCGTATTTTCAAACACTCTTTGGGGAATTTTGTAATTTTTTTGATAAAAAATATTGGGTAATTCCCAATTGAATTATAACCATCTGGATGATCCGGAAACCATCTTCGACAAACTCCAAAAACATAGTATGAAGATAAAACCATTACAATGTTCATTTCTTGGTAACCTTGGGAATGTTTCATAACTTTTTCAGGTGGCACCATGAAATAAAAATTGATCCTAAGAATTAAAATGTTATCTTTATCATTTAACCTCTGTGAAACCTTAAATATATAAGAGGAATTAAAGGAAACTTGGAATATATATGGTGTATTGTATACATTCTTGCAAGAAAGTGTTTTCCATTCACAAAATAAATGAATAAGGGGTTGAAATATCAGTGGACCAAGGAATTTAAGGAGGCATTTGAAACACTCTAGAAAAAGATCTTGATCACCCAGTATTGATTCCATCTATTGAGGTAAATATGATCCTTCTATATGTGATGGATTTGGAGAAATCAATGGCCACCTTCATCATGAAAATTAATGATTCTAGAAATAAAAACAACGTTTATTTTCAAAATTCAATCATGTTTATTGTTTGGAATCGTTATTTAGATATGAAGAAGTGATGTATTTCATCAATATATATGGTTTAGAAGCCGAGAATCTAATTAAAGAACCATGAGATCTATTTGGTATATATAAATAAAATTCTCAAATATATCTTCATCCTTCCTATGTGGATAGGATTTCTAGAATGGTTGGAAGTTATTTTATACTAGTTTTATATAAAAATAATTGCTGAGAAAGCAGTGAAATGTCAAGCCTTGGTAGATTTCATTGCAGAACACCCATCAGCCGAAATGATATTGTTAAATACTAAAGTGGTCGATGGAGAGATATTCTATATTCATGGTTTCCTCCAAACATAGGAAATATTTTTTGATGATTCATCTATGATCCCATCAGAGAAGAGAGTGGAAGAACTGATTATAAAAATGTTGGTTTTGGGATTGTGTTGATTCCCACAGCAATGTTATTTATACCATATTCAATTCTACTGTCATTAGGATATACTAAAAATGATGTACAATATTCGTCCCTCATTGTAGGACTAGAACTGCACTCCGAATACTGGTGGACCACCTGGACGTGAAAAGAGACGTAGATTTGGTAATAAAATATATTAATAGGGATTTAATCATCTGAAAAGAATAGTTGATCCCCATGTTTGACTATATCTGAGGGTTAATGAAAGAATTTAACTCAAATACAACACTGACTCATGTCCTGAAATCACATAATTCCTTAAAATATTCTTTGGAAAATGTATCAACATCATTGTAATATCCAAACTAGCATGAAATACTCAAAAAAATTTCCCATCAATGAAAGGTCCCACCTTTCCATTAAATTAGAGCCGATGGGATTAATGAAATCAGCCCTATCCATAAACAATATGGACCTATCATGGTTTTGATGATTCATATCATATAATAACTCGATTATAGAATATTTCCACCTAAAAGAGCTGGGAAGGAGAAAATTTGACAGTCAGAATCCAACATCACCCTCTATGACGAACCGAACCACCAGAAAATACCCTATAAATTTGGATTATATGGAGTAATTATTATATGTATAGTTGTAGAACATACTATAATAGTTATGGATGATGTACATGTCAAATCATGTGGTACTCATTAGTTTTCATACAAGATTTCCAACCAAATCAGGAGGATTGGATATTTCTGGTATTCAATGATGCATGATTTTAAAAAATTCACTATGAAGTGTCACTCCTAACAAGTTTATTCCATCTTCATCCACCATCCACCATAGTTTCTATATACATCCAAATACACCTATCCATTTTCAATATGGGGAATAGATGTTTTGGGGCCATACCCTCTATCTATGTCCAGGAAGTTTATGCACATCTTGAATGCTACTGATTTCCTCTCCTAATGAGATGAGGCAATGAATCTCAAAGAAGTCAAGGCAAAAATGATTGTTAGATATGTGAAATACAATGTCATCAATAGATTTTGTGACTCTCAAAGAATATTGATTGACAATTCACAGTTTTATGATCTACTACGGTGGAAAAGTTATATCAAGAATATGATATCAAATATAATCATTAATCCCGCTATCATACCATGACTAGTGGATAGATAAATTCTTTCAACCAGACCATTTTGAATAGACTCTAGAAGATGGTGGATAAAGGGAAGAAGTCTTGGAAAAAAATCACTTTCATGACTTATGATCTTACCAAACTACAACCCATATTGACACACATGTGACCCCATACACAATGGTATAATGAACAGAAGAAATCTTGAATATTGAGGTTTAGTTTCCATAAAATTATATTTCCATATGTGATTAACTATCCTAAATTAAGAAATACTTAAAACAACTAGAAGAATTAGAGAGGCTAGATGAAAATATACTGCACACCATGCGACCCTTAGAAGATTATAAAAATCGGATAGCACAAGACTTTAACAAGAAGGACCCTTTAATTAATTACTACAAAGAGAATTTCTACTTGTCCATAGGATTCCAATAATATAGGGTTATAAGCCTAAAAAACATGAGCCAAAGTTGGAGGGACTTTACTCCATCTATAAGGTCCACTATAATAGATCTCATTCTATGATCTCAATGGATGAATATTTCTTTACAACTCCAACCAATGTATGGTCCTTGAAGAATCACTTCATGTAATCACAGGGTATACCATCCTAGTTGTAGGATGTTAAACTACATAACACCATATAAAATATGAGCTACTAGATGTTTAAATGCATAATTTTCATTTGTCGGATGACCTTAAATGGAACGAAATAGGGTCCTAGTTATATGACATAAAACTACAAGACACCATTCACCTTCACCACATGACATTAAGATGCATGGTTAATATAACTCTCATTTCAAATTAAGAAAACCCTAACAAACCATTAGTTGAAACACTCTTCAAAGTCCCTTATCAAAATGGGCTTTAATCTCAGGTGTAAGTCCCAATCACATCCCTCAAACCCCTATGTAGGCTGTGATGACCTCTTTTCCAAACATGATGAAGGAATGGGTGTCATCTCCCATACATAAACCCCTCTCACATCACCATAACTCCATAGTGGAACTTGGGCTCCATTATAGGTAGAATCCACAACATTATCACATTCTTACCGCAAGATGATAAACTACAAAATTATTCAAGAACTATGTCTGGGTTAATTCTCATCCCATTGAGATATGTACTAATTCCCATATTTTTAATCTCAGCTTCACCCACGAACATAAATAAAAATTCCCCTTTTTCCTATATATTATCCAAATCATCACAAGTATCATTTCAAGAACATATGTCTTGATTCTCATTACAATGAGATGTACAGTGACCAGTAGAACACTTGTCTTGGTCCCAACTACGATTCTGTAAAATATTAAATCCCCTTTACTCATGTCATAACCTTATTGAATTGGGGAACATTTTTCATGAAATACATGTGATTTGATTCTAATTACAATGATATATGTAGTTATTCCCATATTTCTATCCTTGGGCCCAACAACAACATTTACATCCTTCCACATTGGTTAATATTTATCTGTACCACATGACGTTAAGATACATGGGATTACAAAAACTATATATGGATTGATTCTTATCCAAATGACATACATAGAAATTCTGGGAACATATCTCCTGGACCATCCACCACTGAATCTAAATTCCCCTACCCTTCACTTCTATTTTGCTTATTCTATAGAAGAAAGCATTACCGCAACTTGTTTCTCACACTGAGCATAGCCCATGTGAGATTAAGATTTTGGTAAAAGTTTTTTAAACATATGTATGGTATATAAATACACATTTGGGCTATCTTGTTCCTAGATTCTATACCTTAAAAGGCACACTAGAATTCCTTATCCCATGAAAATAAACTACAAGATTCCATCCAGAAATATGCGTGGCTTGATTCTCATTCCAATTAGAAATGTAGTGATGTCCTAACCTCCAATTATGGGCCCATCCACAAAATAATATATTAAATACCACCACCCTCCCATGTATGAGTCATATCTAAATGAGTGGATCCAATACGGTTTCTCACACTATGCATGAGACCGTATTCAAAGAACAAAAACAATTTCTTCCACATATAAATTAAATTTGTGTGGGGATATTAATTTTAAAAATATAAGCGGATTGTTATTGTTCCAACAACATACACATTGATTCATGGGTCTCATTCCCTTGTCCAGCTATATTCATGTCAAGTCACCTTCATCCTTACCCCATGACATTAAAGTACATGGTTAATGTCTTGACCGCATGACAATAAACTTTTTGGTTCCTCAAGAACCGCATGTGGGTTGATTCTCATTCCAATGAGATACATAGTGAAGCATAGACACCATATCCTAGTACAAACCATAGGGTAAAAGAAATAACTCACATTTTTCAGCATACAAACAATGATATATTCATGAGCTTCTAATTCCAGTCCCCTAATCAAGGGGCCTTCAACGAAACCAAGATGTACCACTTCCATACATGAGTTAAATCCAGGGAAGGGACTCCAAACACATGCCCAATACCAGTCCAAACAATTCCTTTATACTTGAACATATTGATTCTGTACATTATACAAAAATTATGGACACTTTAAGATCTTTATAACATTTCTCCAGCTCATAGTGATAAAATGTATGATACATGGGGACTTCTTTGTCTGAATATGAAGTAACACACCACAGATCAGTTTTTATAAAATATCCCTCAAAATGGGGGTTTCAGCCATTGTTTTCCGCTATTGACTATGTGGTATAATCCCTAGTCATACATTCATAAAACTCCCCGAATAATAGGTTTGATGATCAATGATAACTTTATCCTTGGGAAAATCCTATTTTGTATCCTTCAGATTTGATGATTTTTTTTGGAACCCATGATTCTAATAGAGTTTGTGGTCATATCATGAATACTTTTACCATATCCTTTATCTCGATCTAAGAATCTACAAGACAAATGTTTACAATTTTCTCCCTCAAGTATGATGTATTATGACATGTCCTTGGTCCGATAGTCCACATAACACATATTGTTTCCATGATGATCTGGTCTTATACGAAGGAAAAAAATTGTATGTACTATATTCCCTAAAACTAGGTCATGCCATCATATGAAACCTATTAATCCCATTCTTGGGAAATTTGGACATCAAATTACCCTTCAATGTTCAGGTACCTTCCTCCTACAAACCAAAGTCTGTGCTAGTGGAAATATGAATCTCTGCAAACATCCATCTTTTTTCAGTGATAGAATGCTAAAATTATTGAGCATTTATTTTTTCTAAAGTATTCCATAACACTCCCTAGTTGAATTTTAATATGTTTCTCATAAATTTTAATACATGTCATACAAAATATTCCATTATTCACTATGCAGTATGCGCCGTATTCAGCCTCACAGAAAACATCCCCCAAAACGTGTTTTTCAACCAACAGTAAATTCATCATCAGGAGAGTCCTCCTCTAATATCATAATCCATTTTATGATGCAAATATTCTAATTTTGGGATACCTAGATCATAGAATACCACTTTTCCTTATCATTCCAGATTACGGTGGCACATTTTTAATCAAATTATAAAGAATAATATAATCAAAAACCTTTCGATCAAAGCTAATGACCTTAAAATGTATCCCTCTAATGTCATAACTTTATGAATTTAAATTACATAGCACAATATCTTGGTCATACTACTTTAAAACAACATAGCATAATACCCTTGTCATAATGATGTTAAACTGTATTATAACTTCCTTTCCATTAGATAGACATTGTAAATTTAATCATCACATGACATTAATCTACATGATACATTAACCCTTCTCTATAGTGGGACTTTTCCCCCTAACATTGATCATCTAAAAAAATGTTCGCTCCATCACTAGAGCCAAATTCATTTAAGAGTAGTTTTTCTTTCACGACTAATGCCAATATAGATATTAACTTCATTTTTAGGAATTTTCCCTTGTAAAAACCAACCATTATGGTCTTGAGAAACCTGAATAATCATAAAATCTCTTAGTCCGTTAGTAATAGATTGTTTTAATTCTTGACAACTTCTTTGCCTGACTATGTTGTAATAAACCCTATTTGGATTTGAATAAGTCACCCAAAAAATATCAAGAACTTTTTTCCAAAGGATGCCACTACCGAATTATGCATCATGCGCCCCAGTCTCCCTTTAAAAAAACTAGGAAATGGGATTTCCAATTGGATGTAACATTATCCCAAGAAGATACCTCATCTATTCCAAAATTTCATTCTTTGGATTTTGGAACCACAAAATTTCAGCACGATATTCACCACTAGATATCTGAATAATGTCAGAATATTCTCATCCCACAAACCCTATTTGGGTAATTATTTCAAAATCTATGGTAAAATATTTTCCACCTAAAAGTACAAGTTTCATTAGTCCAACATGAACATCTTTAAAATGACTATAGAAAGAGACATTGAACTCTCTAGATAGAAAACACGAAAACACACTCTAGTCAAAATTTGAGTCCCAGATCACTTATCTAGCACTCCTTATGGTATATGAAAAAAATAGAGAAATATAAAAAAGGGAAAAAATTAGGTTAAAACCCTAAAAAGGTGGGCCTAAGAAAAATCTATGTCTCACCTTTTGAGTCTTCATTATATTTTACTTTGGAAAAAATTTAGGAGATTACATAATAGGAAAAACAATTTTAGGGATGCCCATAAAACCCTAGAAAAATTCAATTTATGCTCACAAAGGACTGCATATTAGGAAAAAATTAATGCATTTCCACATTATTTAATTATGGTTACGACTAAATGGTGCAAAAATGCTGTGCTACACAAATCATATTCAATGTCATATTACAATTAAAGAATGAAAATTGTGATGAAGGAAAATGTAAATTGAATAAAAATTATTTTCATTTATAAGAAATAAAGATCATAGGAACATCCACAAGATGGAGTCTCTCCCTTAAAATTTACATGAGAGCATCAACATAACTCAAGATTTTTTAAATGACTTTCCAACTCTATCAACCGCCAATTGGATCCCTGTCAACAGAATGAATTCATTCTCTTTATGTTGGATATCTTCTTCTACTATAGTTGTAATAGAATTTGACCCTTAAGTTTGGGATTATTATAATTAATTATAGGGTTGAAAAATATCCCCCTAAGATCCATCAAATTCTTGATGTTTGTGTGACACTTGTTTGATTTTCTCATTAATCCTTTGTTTGCATTCATCCATCTTTTCAGTATGGTTGGCCACATTTAGGTATATTGTTTTAGGGAAATCATCCATGTTGAAGAAAAACTTCTAATTTATAAGGTTGTAATTATTCTAGTTATCTCACTCTTGTCTGCAAATGATTTTCCTTAAGAGAAGAATAAATCATGAAGTTATAAAATCCTTCATATCCCCACATGTCAAAAAAATATGATTGATTTACAATGGAAAGTCTTTAAGATATGTCTTAGAAGTTATTTTCATTATATCTCACCAAGACCCATGACATGTGATGCGAAGATAATTCTCAAATTCCGAATTAGAGTCAGAACCCCTATCAGAGGGAGAACTGTACTCTCAGATCAGTTCACATATTGAAGAACCCTACCCTATTAATTCCTTATAAATGATGTATTTTTGTTCGAGTGATGACTACCTTGGAATATATGGTTCTTCCTTAGACACAACCCCACAATTTGATGGAATAAATAAATTGGAAATAATCATCATTATCCCTGAAATAGAAAATACATAAAAAATAAAGGATGATTAGAAGCCAGTGACACTCACCCAGTAATATCTCAGTAGTAGAGGGGGGTTTCTCCCTAGAATCCTCAAATTCAAAAGTTTTAACTAGAACCTTTTGGTGAGGGAAAATTTCAACGGTCTAGCAAAGACTCACCAATAGATGTATAGGATTATTTTCCATTTCATGGTCAATAGAGAGGGCTCCTTCTCAATAGTGGGAATGTGATGGACATTGAAATATTCTTCATGAAGCATCATTGTGATATTATCCATGGATGAGTATGAGAATTACAATCTATCATGATTAGAGGATTACAAAAAATGAAATTGGTTGCACAGATTTAAAGACCCACATACATTCATTTCCCAAATAAGTGCCTCAAATTCTACTAATGTAGTTGGAAGATTAATATATTCTAGGATTTCATTAAAGGCCATGGCATGATTTACCATGGAATATATTGATGTATCAGGTGATTTGGTAATCTCTCATTTAGAGATTCTCATAATTTTATTGCTTGGGAAATAGTGTATATCCATCATCTAATGACTTGAGACCATAAACAACATCCCTTGAGATAGTTGTAGGGTCAACATCAGTAGTTATTCGGTTCTCTAGTGCATGATCTAAGCTTGAAATATCATAAATAAAAAAATAAATAATCAACTTCTAACACCGTATGATATACCTTGGAAATTTCCATAATCCTCCTCCCTTTCTATAGTTGTTCGAATGGTGAAATGATTAGATGACATATCCTCAACCCTCAACACATCTTCTGTTGAAGGGGATGCCTCACCAGAATAGATATATGCTATTTATAGAGTTCCAACCTTTTTTCATAGAGTCCCATTTGTATGCTTCATAAGAGAAGAGTGGGATGGAGATTATTCAACATAAAAAGGGTTATGCATTTTTTATAGAAAAAGTGGAGTATAATGGTACTGTGATAACTTCACATTACTGACAAGGTGCATAACGAAAGATCATATCCTCCAACATTCTATCTTTTTAATCAGAGGTGGGAAAGAATTTACCTCCTCAATGATAGGTATTATAGAATATAGTAGATGTTATCCTACCTTCTCATCCTTCACCATCTGTTATCCTGGGGAAGGATCTCTTAATTGGGGGGGGGGGGGGTGATTCATTAGTCCCGAGCAGCGTACCAGTCTAGCAATATTTTTGGTGAGGTAATCTCCACTGATTTAACCATTCCCCACTACTGATCAAAATTACCATCCCCTTTGTAATAGTAAAATCTTTGAAATGAAAGGGATGAAGGAAAAATGAGATGTATAAAAAAGGATAACTTATGTCATTAGGATTGACAACCTCAATCAATTCCTCATATGATGGGTGGTCAAGCCCTTCAACAGCACCTCAACATGCCATGACCTTCACCCTTCTCATTGCATGGATCTGGTCATCAGGTTCATAGATGAGAATCTATATCTCTCAGATATAAATCCTCACCTTAGTAAGATTTTCGTCGAAGAAATTATTGGGTGGGGCTTATGCATCTCTTATCCATTTAATCTATAGTCCAATGTGAATAAGAGACCATGTGTTTTCATCATAAATGGGAATGTCCTACCATAATTGGACTACCTCTGGTTGTATGAATTCTATGGACGTATTAGCCTATCATAGATATGGTTCAACAAACATGTATTTCATAGGCTCACTAACCCTCTAGGTCATAGATACAAGATGTGAAAATGGAACCCAAGTCTCTTCATGGTGGTGATGACCATACCATCTGGGTGAAATATATGTTCGTGTATCCCTTATTAATCTTGTTGATGGTCTGAACCTCACCTGATGTTATTTATGTGCACTTTGGACCCCATCATCTACACCCTATGAAGAGGATGATGTGCCATCTGGGATGAAAAAACACCATATGTTGGAGTGGAATCATTTCCACCTCACTTTGTATGCTAGGAGGACGGTCCAACCGAGATTCAAGGAACTAATTTGGACTACACTCCTTTTGGGAATGTTGCAATATATGCATCATCATAGCAAGAATTTTATCCATGAATCACATCTAGTAGAATAAGATTGATTACCACATGAGTAAACATTTTGGTTGTAAGAATCCATATCGTTCAGGATAACATTAGATACTTTTCTTATTGATCACGCAGTAGGGTAGATAAAATTATTTTTTGTAAGTACATGAATTTAAATTAAAACCTACATGGAGAACATTCCTTGCATATAACCTATGAATTGATGTGAATTCCTAGAAAATAATCTCTAAAGGCCATAGTATATGAACATATATTAGTGATAGTCTAAATGTCATTAGTAAAACTCCCATTAGGATGGGCCCAATAAAGGATGAAAATGAACACCTTAAACTGGATTAGGCACAATAGGATCTCATTGTGTTTCATAGAAATGGAAATAATGCAATAAAAAGATAGAAAACAGTCAAAACATGCTCATAGGAATATCAACCCTACTTAATAATACATAAGATCTAAATTGATCCATTACCCATCCCCACAGTACTCGAAAAATTCGTAAAATTCAGAATGAGTCCTTTCCCACTTGAACATGATGCATACATCGATAAAATTTCACTAGGATGGGGATTGATAACCCCACATGTTTCTTCTTGGCTATATTGGATGCTATGAAAAATTTCCTTGACCTTATGCCACCATTATATTTATTGACATGTATGAGTTAGGATCTTAGACAAATGGCTAAAAACCGATCAAGGTGTTTCTTTATAGAAATGACAGAATTGGGCTTACACCCCCATTAATCATAAAACCCATTATCTAATGTTCTACATAATACACTAAGAGTGATTCGATTCACCATCTTAGGGCATCCAGTTGAATGTTGTCAAGTGGGACCTCCCCCCTTTGGTTATTGGAAGGCACTCATCCACACCTTTGGATGGATATCCCCCTTCAGGCGATGGACTTTCTTCATAATACGTTAATATTTTCTCAATATATCCCATTCCATAGGCATCTTCCTTTCAAGGTTATCCCTTGTCTCTCTTAGAAGAATGAACTCAAAATATATATGTCCAAGTGTTGAGTCCCTAGAGATCTAATAGAAATCCCACAAGCTAATAAAAACTTTTCAATTCATCAAGTGGAATGTTTTCAAGGGACTCCATGACATAAAAACTCAATAATGATTTCATCATTCTTATATAATTTGGTTTTCCCAACCTAAAGAGCCTCACATATTTTTATGTCTTTCAGTTCCTTCATAAACTATGGATAAGTCTAGTGTACCCAATATTCCCACATCCATACATGCTTAACAACCCCTCCTAGGCGGAAGTATCAGTCTTTCTTAGAACCTTATGACTGATTAGTCTAGGAATCATATAACATGAATGCATAATAGGGCTGATCCAATTTAGGTGTGATCATCTTCAGACCTAGAGAGCACTAGATATGGGGTATTACATTCGTTCTGAATGATGTACTGACATTAATATATGCACCATTTCTGGAAACATTGGTAGTAGTCAAATTTTTATTGTCTTGAAACTAATAAAGAGGAATATAATTCATCTAAGTTGGTATCGTGACCCCCTTTAGGTGACCACGATCATAATGAAATAAATTAATACTCTCTGGAATCCCATGATGATATTTCTTCAGATGCCCTGCTAGATCAAGTAATGTGGTATCATGAGCATTGTAGTAGTCGTGGCCAACAAAATTTACCATTTCTTCAAGATTCGTTACATATTTTTCATTAGAAACCAAGGTCTTTGAGTAGCAAAAAAACCTATAAAGAAACATCATGTTCTTAGGATTAATGATGTATCTATTTGATAAAGATTTTACAAATAGGTAACATTTTACAATGGAATGAACTCAACCTAGGTTATCGCACATGTGCCACACACAATCTCCTTTTGGGTGGCTATCTCCCACTATCCCTAAACTAGAAACTTTCCCATGTGTATGCATCGTGAATAATGATTCATATAATGTTTGCATGAATGATAAATTCAGTGAAAAAGCTTCATTGAAGGGTATGTGTGGGAGACAAGCATAATAAGACCTAAAAGTATGGATTTATGGAATATGATTACTAAAATGAGTACACTATTTATAGAAAATGATGCCCACCCATATTAACCCTATTACATGCCCCACCTACGTGACAGACCTAATAATACTACCAGTATGAACAACCTATATAGTTCACCCCCAAGATTCATCCACTCTTTTCATCAATTTTTCATCAGGATCAAACCGACTTCTTTTGATTAGATCCAATCCTGAGGGGGAGAGAGTGATTTGGGGGATATTCCATTTTATCCAATTGATGGGATGGAAATAAAGGGAAATACCTTACAATTAAAATAATAAGAGAAATAATGATTTCCATGATTCCAAATGGCCTCCAAAGACCATTCACCCAGGTACAAAAAACAACCATCACTACATATGGTACCAACACATCATCCTAAGTGACCATTTTGAGAGAGAACCTGATAGGTAGATCTGAGTAGCACACATGAGGAGAACACTTGTGTGGAAAAACTGATCAAGATAGTTCCATCACTGAAGGTAACATATCTACCTATAAATAGGACCATTATTTATTCATTTGGTTGGGTGAAAATTTCCCTAAGGCCTCCTGAAGCTCTTATTTCCATATTCCTTCACTCAATCAATCGTTAAACTTTTGGTTATCTTTCAAAAACCTAAGGAAGTTGTAAAATAAGGTATTAGTAAAAATTATGACCTCTACGATTTAAAATAAACAACACCTACATAGGGCACTCACTCACCCCTGTCCTATGAAAACAACTATGAGGCCCCCTTTCTTAATCAAGGACCTGCATGTGGAACTTATTGGAATTGATATGGGGAAACTTGAAGGCTTCAAAAATTTCTCACCCAAGTGTAGTTTCTGAAGTTATTCCATGCCTAAGGTACCATAACCTCACACAAGGACCGTGGTGAGAGACCCATGGATTTCCCAAACCTACTTAAGAGAACCACCCTTGGATCTCCCAAGTCTACCTAAGGGAGACTCCATTGGCATGTCCTATACATTACCTAGTGTGATACTCTGATTAGGCCCTCTTCAAAGACATCCATGGTATGTCATCTCCTCATTTGGATCCATTTTATAATAGAGGCCATGTTAAAACCTCCACCAAAACCTATGGACGTACCAAACTGTAAGAAAAAGCACACCAACATGTCTCTCATTTAGCTTTATACTCTTACTGTTAGAGATTTCCTACATTTTTCCTACAGATAGTTAGTCCCTTCTGGGTGTGTGTTGTTTTTATTCCCATGGGAACGAGGAACCCTACCTCAGGGATGGTGTTAGTGAGTTCTTGGTCTTGGATACAATGGTTAGGACCATGTGATTCCCTTATTGTCTCTAAGACCCAAATCCATCAGTTCTTAGTGAGGAGGGTAATTTACGATTTCTTTTCCACTAAACATGGAATGATACCATTCTATATCACTACAAAACTTATCTTAGGGAATATATCATAGATTAATCCCCAATAATTTCTTTCTAGAGGATTCACTCTTGCTCCTTTCAACATCTTAACCACTTCATCAGAGAAGGGATGGTGACGAGAGTCCTCTCATCTCTTTAAAATACCATTAAACTATTTCCCCATTTGAGGAGGATTTGTGTGTGATTTTTCCATATCTTTGACTTCCTCTTATCCATCACAATCAATGATTCATCCTATTGCATGTTGATAGAGAGGATTGGTAAAATATTGACACCTGTACACTTGAATGTGTGTTTTGACAAAGGATTTCACTCAGAATATTCAGCTTAACTTGCTTCAGAGGTCCTCCAGAGGTGTTGGCCCTCAAGGAAATTTATCCAATCCTATGTAGATGTGGATAATTTGGAATCCCATATATTCAATTTCTTCTTATTTCTCACACTGAGCTTAACTCATGTGGTATTAGAGGATGAAGAAAGACATGAAATCTGTATCATACAAACCTTCTGGGCATCCTCTAGAAGGGTAATCCCCAGTCTGTCATATCCAATGAAACCATAGTTCCTAATTACTAAAATATTAAACAATGGTAACAATGATTCTTAACACAGTTAGGATACATAGGATTCCCACCTAGGATCCAAATCATTGAGTATCCTTCTCAGGAGTCAACCCTAAAAATACATCCAATTATTGTTATCCACATTAGGAGAAAGCCACAAATAAAATCAATTTGGTAATCCTACTTAAAAATAATCATTGAATCATGCCTCCAAACCAATAGGAGTTGAGACATCCCACATAGTCCCACTATAGTGAATCATCATCAGAAGAAATCCCAAAGTTAATCCTAAAAAAGGATCATACTCCTCTCTAAGACAAACCTTTGAGGGCCTCCATAGGCGTAGGTGCTCACTAAAGAACAATGTGAGATTTGATACCTATCTAAATGGGATACATAGAAATCCTCCATGAGGTCAAAACCACAACACCTCACATTCCCTATGATTCTTCTATATATTTCATACACTAAAATTTCACTAGGAACCTTCCACCTAGATATCCATGCCACTTAACATTAAAATTTATAGTTAGGTATTTATCACATAAACATAAAAGGTATGATTTTCCCCATTAGGTGAAACAAATATATATGGGTTCTGATTCCTTTAATGAGGATACAAAATAATACCACTACATGGGGTTGATCCCAATGTCAAAACCACTCCTATATCCCTAGTTACTGACACACTCTAGAGTTCCCTAAAATGTGGATAAGAAAGAAACATAAACATTATAATGATCGAAGAATCTACAGTTAGTATAATAGAGGATACCATTAAAGGAGAACCACAAATACATATACATATCTATATTGATAAAGAACCTTAGATACATACAAATGATTCTAAATTCAATACATGAAAATAATTTTTTGTTAATTCATGGGTGACCAACTTCATTCATAGGAATAAATAAAGGATTCATGAACATATCATAAATCTATAAGATAATTCATATGTATTAAATAATTCCCTTTAAAAGGGTGTGATGATAATAACCTACCATTGTATCGACCAATGTACGTTATTATACATCCTTAGATAAAAATTTCAACAAGAAAATTCCATTCGAAATAAGGTCACCATGGATATATAATCATATGGTGTTTTTAGTTCCTTGAAAACCCCCATCGGAAACTATTAGGAAATAATGATTCCAAACTCGAACATTTTTCCTTCAGAAACAAACAAAATATCATTATATTTAAAATAATTTAAAAACTTATTATGATTATAAGGAATTAATTTATGGAATATTATAGAAAAAAACCTGAATAAACCTAAATTGAACTCATATTGAATTAGGATGAACAAAAAACTATTGTAATAATTTTCAAAAAAAAATGGATGAATTTTTATTGTAATTGTTTTATAATAATAAAGTTATTGGGTTAATATTTATTACCAATTATTAAATCATTTGGGTTTTAGTAATGGATAACTACTAGAGAAACCAATTTAATAATTGATTCCCTAAATACAACATGGATATTATCCAAATGAGAATCATAATTGGATAAGTGGTAGAGTGAGAAATAATATGATTATTCCAAACTAGCTATCAAGAATTATAATTAACCACATGAACATGGATAACTTTTATAACACATCAAATAAGAGAGGGATAAAGACTCATGTAAGTCCATGTGATGAATATGATAAAGGAAATAAGATTCAATAATCTTCTTGTAAAAAATATAGTACAAATCAATAAGTGGAATTCATTAAAGAAACTAGAAGATGATTCACATAAGAAACATGAGGGAATATAGAAAAATGATCCAAATGAAGGATTGATTAATTAGATAAAATAATTAAAATAAAATATTTTTCTTCAAGATAAACATAAATTATTAAGGCAGACACCTAATTTTAAATAATATATTTAGTTACATCTATCATTTACATAAAATTAAATATTTTTATATGTTTATGTAAATTAATATTGCAAGGATAAAATATATTCCAGGGGTTAATGCGACACCCTTATAATTTAAATTATATATTTATACTTTAAAACATCATGGGTTCAATGGATCTGTTCACACACTTCAAAAAGAAAAAATAAATAATTGAATATCATATTCTTATTATTATGCAGCTATATAATTTATTCATTAAAATAATACTAACCGAATTATAAAATATATTTATAAATAAAAATAAATCCAACGATTAACACATAGTCACTTATAAAAATTAAATTAGTGTAGAAAAATAACTAATAAGACTAAATTATAATTTAAGTATTATTCTAGATTTTTGAAGAATAAACAAACTAAGTGGTGAAATTTTAAGAATGATGGGAGGACCATGACAACCTATATCTATCATTGACAACCCAACCATTATTGGAATTTTCCATTAAAGAATAACTTGATGCCGAAAAAATTCAAGGATTCAATATTTTCTAAAACCAGATTTCATATCATTTCATTGAAACTTAATTGAGAAATATCACCCAATTTTAATATTCAATGAATCTTGAAATGATTTTTTCCATAGAGTAGGAAGAAGGTAAAGAAGATGCATATGATAAGGAACACATGGATCTCCCCAAACTATTTGAATAAATTTTTGAGAATGGACATGAATACATTTTAGGGTTAGGGATGAAGAAACGTCTTCTGAAGAAATAATTGACAATGGAGATTTAGATTAAAATTTATATTATTTTAGATTTATTAATATAAAATTAACTTTATAAATTATTTTTGAAAACTTTTGTTAGCGTAAAATATTTAAAAAAGATACTAGATGAAGAATATGTAGTTAAGGAATTTATTGCTATAGAAAAGTATGAGGACCCATTATTTATCCTACCACCAACATGAAATTCATATATTATATTCAAACGGATGGAATTAGTTCACTCTCTAAAATAAATCATCCATATTTAGTGTGAAGGTGTGTAAGCTAGAAGAAATGCTTTGTTCTGGTTAATCACAATAATACTCCACCAACCATTAGACTTCAGATGATGGATAAAACATCTCTTCTAGGGGTAATCAGAACCCATGGACCTCATGAGTGAAAATCCAAGACTTATACATTTCTTCCATTTCACTTCCACTTTTATTTAAATATATATATATATTTCAGTACATTTATTATTTTTTATATTCAGTTTTTACTTGATTTTTTCTTATTAGTATCACATAAGAGATTAAATCATTGATATTAACACCAATAATTTAGGCTTAATTTTTCTTATATATTTTATTTTTTACTTCCCAATTTAATTCTTCTGGAAAAGTTGATGAAATAAGTTTTTAATTTTATAAAGGAGGTAGTAACTATATATGTGTGGGGGAGTGATTGGAATCTATTTTGGTATACATGTTTTTCTTTCTTCTTTTTATTTTTTATTTTGTTTTTAGGTTTTGAAATTTTGATTTAAATATCATTATTACTAGTGAAAAATGGAATGAATGTTTTTAATACATCACAAATTTTTATGTTTTTATAATTATATGATTAATGATTGTGTTTTCCACTACATTTATGTATTTTTTGTTTCATTATTTTAAAAATTTTGTGAATGGAAAATAATTAAGTAGAATTAGAATTATAAAATGAGGAAACAAGAATTTTGAACTCTATATTGACTAACTTTTACATTGTAGAAAAAAACCACGATGAGACAAAAAAAACTAAATTTATATATATCTTTTAAAATTATAGAAAAATGAAAATTAGGGATATACAATGAAGTAAAATTATATTAGTCATTGAAAGAAGAAATAAAAATAAAAAAAAAACAAAAAACAAATAAAAAATAAAAATATAAAAGAACCATTGAGTAATTACTATATAGGAATGGAATTAGGTAGGGATAATATTGAAAACAAGAAAATGAAGGTGAAATTGACCGATGATATTGATATTTGGGTTGTATAATGGAATTGTGTAATGAATATTTTTCATACGAAACTTTAAAATGTTGAACTTAAGATAATTCTAGTCATTATATTATATCTTCCACTAAATTTTAATATATTTATAATTCTAGAACATGATAATTTTCATGAATTTAATTGACTCATGGGATGTGACATAAAAATAAGGCATTTTATTTTTAGTGACAAAAAAATATTTGATTCCATTTGTTTCTATTCTATGTGTTTGAACCTAGGTAGAATAATTATTTTGGTTTATAAATTTTAATGGATTTCCTTGGTATGATATGTTTATTTTTTTTATAATTGATATAGTTAATATTTTTTATATTTTTCTCATGAATTTTAATGTTATAAATACCACATAATTTTTTAATTTATTAGAACATAAAATTTAATCATATTAAAAAACTTAGTATTGAATTGTGAAAATGGATTATTTTTTGATTTTCCAATGTTTATATTGTTCTTATATATTAATTAGTAAATAAATAAAATTTTTATGTGATGATTTAATTGGAAATTTTTAATATATAATGGCTTTGAAAACTTCACGAAAAATCCATTCCGTCCCATCAAATTGTAATTTAGTAGTTTTATCAAAAAATATTATAGATATATAATTTTAATTTTGAATGTTTTCCCCAAAATTAAGAATATGTTTTTATAAAAAAATTTATTGGAAGTTCTTGAGATTGGTAATAATTTTTGATAGAGAAAAACAGCTGTAAATTCAATGTTGGGCTAGATTCAAAATATTCAGACACACCTCACAATACACTTCATAAATTATTAACCAATGATCTGAGTGTGCTATGATTATTATACATATAATAGGAACCAAGGATTAATATTTAAATCACATAGAGAAACATCTAATTTAGTTTTTAGCATAGTCAACCACGCATCAATAAATTCCCAAATTTGATTGACCTAATTTTTTAAATTCCCTTTTTATAACATTTATAGGCCCAACTACCCCTATGTGCTATAAATATATACCATTCACTTTCCCATAGAGAATTTTTCACTACACTGAATATATAATGAAATTTATACTACAATTTTAGATTAGTTTATTTAATTTGTTTAGTCTATAATCACTTACTAAATATTTGTAATAGAATGGTTTATCAATTTCTCCCTCTACATATCTATCACACACACTCATACTCTCTCCCCATTATCCACTATAATAGCCTACTATCATGATAATGAGTGACTAACACCGTCAATATATAGGGGTAGTAATCCTGCGGAGAACCTAAGTTTTCACACCATAATGATTAATGTAATGTCTCATATTTTGTTTGTGTATTTTTTTAAATATTTTATGGAATTAATTCATGATCAGGTGCTCAGATGAATTGCAATTACATGGCACATGGTTCTTGGAATAATATTATATATCACTCAAGCATAGTTTTCCTAAAAATATGGGATAAATTCAAAATGGGTGCACAGATAAAAAATATAAGGGCTCCGTTATGTTCAGAGTAGCGAGTTTATACTCAGAATGACCATCAGCTGAAGCAGGTTATCTATGAAAATTAGTTTCTAGGTGTTTTAATAAATAAAATAATTTAAAATAATTATTTTGTTTTAATATTTTTCATCATTTAAATGATTTTACATTTTTATTATCCTTTGAAGTAGGGATCCATGGTTGGACTCATAACCCTGTAATCTCGTAGAGGCTCTAGAGAGAACATTGGAGAACTCTCCTGATGGAGAATGATGAAGAACATGGATAAGATATTGAGAGATTCCATTGTTAATGAATCTCACTAATGGTGACAGTGAAGTGATTATACTTATTTAGAGAATGATCCAACCCTTAGGTTGGGTGTGTTATTTGGATTTCATTTCCCCGTTTCTAAATTTAATGACGAACATGGACAAACCATAAAATAGGTTGATCTACGGATTGATTTTTCTTATGGGATGTGTTTATATTATGATATTATTATAAGGGTTCATTGGTTGAGGATTTATTTTTCTTTATTGATCAGTCTTATGGAATAGAATGAGGTCCAAAAAACCACATCTAAGGTTTATTCCATGGGTTGTTCATTGCGTTTTCTTCTCCCCTAACATTTTAACGTAATTTTCTCTTCATGGTTTATGAAAAAAATCATTACACCATTGATTATTGGTGAAACGATTCAAAATTCAATATATGACCACATGAAGACTGAGAGGAGGTGTGAAAATGATGGTGATAGATGACTCGAAGTGATTTTGGAGTACCCATTCTTCATACGATTTATGAGAGGATGGAAGGAATCAATTTTTAGAGCATATTAAAGGCATGAAACCCACTGATTTGGTGTTTCAACGGTGAGATGACCATGGATATCTTGTTTCGAGATGAACCGAGCATTGAATTGATCTCTAGAGGGTTGGATGAGGTGCATGGAAGAAGAATGGTAGTTCTAGAAATTTTTGAATAAAATGACGTGTTTTCTGGGATACATGGCTTGTGCCTCCCCACCCACAGAGCAACAAATAGGGTTTGGGGAGGTGGTCAGCATCCGTACGGACTGTGACCGCTTTCACACATCCTGTGGGACCTTCCTCAAGACACGATGTGTTTCTCGAGAGACCCACATGCATAGAAGGAAGTACCCTAGGTTATGACATGGCTTGTACTCCCACACACATCTTGGATGGACTAGTTACATAGATTTCCATGTGTAATAGTACACGGGTAGAGTTACACGGGTTGACACCAAGTACTCTAATACTTCTAGAGTTAACAGGTGGACCTCAGATGGAAGGGAATGGAATGTAAGTCTTTCTACATGCAGTGTATTCTCTTTTTAAACAACATGTACATTTGACATAGGATATTGTACACGGGAAGTACCCAGCCGTAAGGGACATGAAATGTGACCCTAATCCATGATGTTTACTCTCTAATACATGAATTGAAACACTTTCCCACCATATCATCGGCGTGTTTAATTATGGTTTTATTCCGATATCCTTCCCATAAAGGTTAATTGTCATAGTTTCCTACTCACAGGTGTATTATCCCATCAACATGAAATTTTTTATAGAGTTGCTGGAATCACCAATAAGAAGCCTGATGAATGATCATCTATTAATTATTCATGACCCAGATAGATTCATTTGTATTTTTTTGACCAACTTCACCGGGTATTGATCCTATACCTAGAAGGTTAATCCACATAGAGGTTTTGGTTACACCCTAGGGCCCTGATTGTGATACTCAACTATGAATCATATATCTATTCAGATCTATCAATGTATCTATCTCTCTCATGATGGTTCTAATGAATTGTTCATGAAACACAATATTTATTAGTGCTATCAGTTTCTAGAGCATGTTCTCCCTGATGAGTGCTTGTGAAATCTTTGGACTGAATCACTAGTGTGGGTATGGGATGGCTAGGACATACTTGTAGACTACAAATCTTGGATTGATCATATCTGGATATTATTGTTATATGTGTTGTAGAAATATAAAATTTTGATCTAATTGTACCGTCCATTGTGTATTGATTTGTGGTTTCGGGGTGTCCTGATAATTATTTATACCCTCACCCAAACATGGTAATTTTACGCACGTGTCGTGTCATGTGAAGCGAAGAAACCTTTTGATGGAGTCTATTGAGGACATATACCAGATTTAGCTTTATGATTTTAGGTATGTTGTGGTGTTTCTATGGCTTCGAGTAGTAGTCACAGTACCTATTTGGTTTATAGGATGGACGATGTAGTTTACAGACTCTTTAGTTTTGTGGGATTTTATTCTATCCTAGTTTACTTTACTACACTTTACATTCCCATCATACTCTACTGGTTTATATAGTGGTATGAATGAATTTATTTCTTAGTGTTTTTTACATTTTAATATATGTGGGCTTGGACATGCGTGCATGCATACATGTACATATGAAATTCCTTCCATGTTAGTGATATGACAACTTGGATCTAGTAACCACTCTCTGGACTATTAGAGAATGGTTTAGGGTTTCATGGAAAGGACCCCACTAAGACTGGTCATGACAGAGTGATATCAGAGTGGATCAGTTATAATTATTGACAAGGAGTTTGTGAGTTTGGTTTGGGGTAACAGTCAGATTTTTCTTCGAGTTTGGCTTTCAGGACAGGGACTCCAGTGTTGGTGTGGGCATCCGACATATCCATACACCATGACTATGATAACCATATTTTTTACTTAGTACATGATAACACTCGTAGAAGGGAATAAAATTTTACATGAATCATATTGGAATGGGTTGTGGTTTCCATGTCCTTCTCGAGTAATCTCTCGAGATATACTCATTAACCATGACACATCTTCTTTTCTAACAGGATGACTCCACGATTCATACCCACTAGGATTCCAGAGATAGATCATAAGGAAACCCCCCTTAATGATGAGTATTTTATAAAGGTACTACTTCCTAAATTATACTTCCAGGTGGGGCACCAGCTATACCACCACTAGTGGGGGGCATGTGGTACCTACAAAACCGGATGACGTGGAGTGTAGGATGAGCGCACTCCATGAGTTTCAGAGACCAAGACCCATATGGTTTTTAAGATATACTAACCCTAAGTTGTATGAGGACTTGTTTTTGGTGGTGACTATTGTTTTTTGTCTAGTTAGGACACTAGTGGACTAGATGGTGATCCTGACGGCGATCGTTCTTCAGTGTTCTGAAGGGAGATGGTGGAGTTTGTCCATGTAGACTCCTGAAGTGGTGAATCTTTCATAGATAGGGTTTTAATGTCTTCTTAGAGTGGAGTTATCAAGAGATATGATAAGAAAAGTTTGTATAAAATATCATATTTTGATCCATTAGGGTATCTTGATGGGGGCTAACAATTCATTGTGGATAACCAAAAGTTCCTGGTACTCTATGGATATGGCCATAGATCAGTATTTCAGGGCTTAGACCATTGAGCGAAGTCTGTGTAGAGAAACATGAGCCAACGTTATACCTATATTCCTTCTAAATTTTTTTGAAGTGATATAGTGAGATTTTATGGTCGAAAGCTTTTTGGATGAGCAAATGCAGCCAACGATAGTCAGTAGAATGAAATCAGGTGAAGAGATCTCGACAATAGGGAGTTGACGTCAGAATTCTAGATATCGATCTGGGAGATGATTTAGTAGTTCCCAGTATATGGGATATTCAATTCAAGGATCCTGGGATGGATCCAGTCATCCTAGGGAGAGGGGATTCTACACATGTGACAGCATGGGACATCTCACTCGGGATTTTCCAACACGTCGATATGCTAACACTGAGATGATGGATGGACCATAGAGGTAGAGGTAGTAAAAAGATTATGCAAATATGTCAGGCGGTGGACATGGAAGAGGAACAAGGACAGTAGTATGAGGTGGAAGGTATTGTGACATATTACCACCACCACCCCAGGAGCTCCACACCATACTCATAAAGTTAGAGGATAAGGGAGGGGGTAGTGACATGTGGTCGAAGGGGTATGACCCAGGGTATCTAAGGATGAATTGAGGTTCTATCAGGGAAATTTATATATTATCTAATTTAATGATAGGAAAAGGTTCTTATCATTCCTTTCGGGATATATACCATGTACAAGACCTTGAAATTCTAGTAAAACCATTGACTTGACACTTATACTTGGAGACATATACAAGAGGATACTTGATGATCACACAATTATACCGAAAATGTGACCTGACCCTTTTAGGTGAGGGTTTTGGTTGGAACCTCTTGGTGGAAGCATCAAGGATTATTATATAATTCTTGGTATGGATTTGTTATCTTCAGTCGACACCTATATTGACAGTTTTGGGTGAAGGGTGTAGTGTGTCCGCAATAATAGAATGAGGTTTTCATTTTTTGGTGAACTTGAAACCCAGACAGCATAGTATGGACTCATGCATAAGAGGTTATAGCTTAATTCTCATGATATGGATAGCTTTAACCTTGGATCAGTAGTCGTTATGAGTTCTTCATTCCTAGCGGTGGTGGGGGAGTATGGGGACATCTTTCTAGAAGATGTTATAGGTTTACCTCCCCATTGGGAGATATACTTCTACATCTAATTTCACCATGGTATGGAAATAATATCACCACTACAATATCAGATGGCTCATACAATGCTTCATGAGATGAGGGTGCAATTGGGAAACATATAGAGGAATGGCTTTGTGAGACCTAGTGTTTCACCATGGGCGGCCCCGGTTTTGTTTAAAAAAATCTAGATGGGAGCATAAGGATGTGTTTGGACTACTAGTGCTTGATCTTAGTGACCGTGAAGAATAGGTATCCACTATTGAGAATTGATGAACCCTTTGATCAATTGGTAGGGTCATGATAGTTCTCTAAGGTTGAACTTTGATCTGGCTATAACCAGTAGTGAGAATAAGAAAATGATATACCGTAGATGGAATCCATATGTCATTATAGCCACTATGATTACCTAGTGATTCCCTTTTGTGTGAAAAATTTCCCATCATTTTTCATGGGTACTCATGAACCGCATCTTTCATATTTTTTTAGATATGTTCATGGTAGTATTAATTGAATATATCCTATTGTACATGGTGTTCGGGGAGGAGCATGCGAGAAATATAAGGATGGTTCATGACATACTATAAGAGCATCACCTATATGGGAATCTATGGAAGTTCTAGTTTTTGATTTAGGCGGTCCACTTTCCAGGACATGTTATCTCATTAGATGGAGTGGTAGTGGGCCCAACCAAAGAAGTGGTAGTGTTAGATTGGGATCCACCTAGTAGCTTGACAGAGGTGAAGAGATTTTGTGGACTATCTAGATATTATCGAAGATTCATACCAGACTTTTATAGGATATATGAATCGATGATAGCATTGACCCAAAATGGTCAACCTTTTTTATAGATAGGGAAGTGTCAGCAAGTCTTTTAGTAGTTGAAGAAGAGTTTTACAAGAACTTTTATCTTGCTATTTCCAGAGGAGGGTGTTAAGTATGTAGTGTTATGTGATACATCAGTGGCCAGACATGGTTGTGTCTTGATGTTGAGGCTAGTGAATAATGCCTATGTATCATGCTAGTGGAGACTACATGAGAATACCAATGCAACCTAAGATCACGTGTTTGAAGCAATAGTATTTAGATTAAAGATGTGGGGACACTGCCTAATGGGTGAGTAGTTTATCATCTACTCTGATCACAAGAGTCTCAAGTATATATTCTCTTAGAAGGATATTAATTTGAGATAGAGGCGATGGCTAGAGTTCCTCCAGAACTATGACATTGAGATTATCTATAATCCTGGAAGTGGAATGTCGTGGAAGATGATCACATTAGGAGATATAGTTCATAGTTTCTAAATGACGTGTTAGAGTTGTTGGACTCATTACACTTATCCATTGTTGATGGAGATGGATCATATTACCTCTAGTCGATTGTTGTCTCCCTCCACTCTTAAAGAATGTGCGGGAAACACAGCTTGGGGATACCAGCTGTAGGACAATATGTGATCAGATGTCCAAAGGACATGTCCCTGATGGGTATTTACAGGGTGCGAAACACACATTCCTTTTTATAGGGCACACAATTGTACTTGTCGATTGGTGGGAAAATGTTTTATGGAAGTTTTATATTTCTCCATTTGTAGTACATACTAGATTGGTAATGATATACGAGGACTTACGACATTAGTTTTGGTGGAAAGGGAAGATGAAGGAAGTGATAGAGTTTTCTTCTCAAAGCCATACATTCCTACATGTGAAGACTCAACAAAAGGTTCTAGAAGGCCTAGGTCAACCCTTTGAAGTAACATAATAGAATTGGTATTAGATGTAAATGGTCTTCATGATGGGTTTAACACATACGCCCATGGGAGACGATGCCATTTGGGTGATCGTTGACCAACTCACCAAGATGGCCCACTTCGAAGCTATCTTAGAGCATAACTCAGTAGAGATCATGGGAAACTTCTCTATGAAAGAGGCAGTTCAATTCCATGGAGTTCCACAAATGATATTTTATGAAATTCATACTTTTTTTCATACCGATTGAGAAAGATATTTCATGATGTGTTTGGGACTCAGTTTCTCTTGAGAACAATATTTCACCCCCAAACAAAAGACCATAGGGAGCAAACTATTAAAGTCTTGGATCACATGATGTATAATTTTATGTTGGACTATGACTGTAATTGGGAGGATCACTTACCTATGGTAGAGTTCACTTACGAAAATAACTACCATTCCACCATTGTTATGGAACCATTTGAGGATTTTTACGAGCGAACCTGTCGGTCACCCCATTGCTGGACTGACCCAAGAGAGTCAACACTCATTGGCCCAAAGTTCGTACGAGATGATAAAAAGAAGGTGAAGATCACCCTTGAATGGATGTAGGCTTCACAAATCCGTAAAAAATCTTATGCTGATAGGCAGTGAAATCCTTTTGAGTTTGAGGAAGGAGGCCACAAGTTCCTTCATGTTTCACCTTGACAGGGATTGTGGAGATTTTTCTTGGCAAGCAAGTTATCTCTGAGGATTATCATCCATTTTATGAAACTTGATAGAGTTGGTAAGGAGAGAGTACCTATAAGATCTACCCCCATAGTCCGATCATGAACACGCTATCTTCCACATGACTCAAATGAGGAAATACATGCATGATCAATCGCACGTCATCGACTGTAGAAATGTTGAAATTGATGATCGAACTCCTTTTGCTGAGTACCCAGTGGAGATAGAGGATTAGTAGGATAGGATCCTATGTGGGTGGAAGATCCCCCTAGTACATGTCTGAGGGAAGCATGGGAATATATAGAAGATCATATGGGAGTTGGAGGCTCAAATTAATGTACAATACCCACATAGTATTGTATAGCCTTTGTTTTTGGGTTTTCAAGGATGTAAAGCCCCAAGGTGGAGAGAATGCAGTGTCTTAGATTTTTATGTATAATTTTTAAATATTATATTGAATTAATTTGAGACAAGGTGTTGATACAGTGTATTATTCCAAGAAATAGTTTTCCTAAAATAAATGTTTGATATATATTAAAATTTTAAATTGTATGCATGTGAAATTTTCCCGTAAAAGAGGGATAACTTTTAAATGGGTTACCATATTAGAAATTTGATGGAATAACTACATTAAGAGAAATGATTTTACCCTAGGTGAAACATAAAATTGGATGACATAGGTCAATTGTGAAAATTAGTTTTGGTGTGTTTTAATATTAATATAAAATTGAATGATTTTTTTAATGTTTTTCTTGGATGCAGGGATGCATTGACATTTGTTTTTTATTAGCATTTTATGTAAATATCTAGTGTTAAACTCATAACACAATATTTTTTACGATGCTCTATGGAGAATCCTAGAGAACACACTTAGTGGGGAATGATAACCAAACAAGTATTAGACATCGACAAGTATCATTATTGAATAATCTCTCCAACACAGGAAATGAAATAAACAATCATCTTCAGAGAATAATTCAACCCTGAGGTATGGTGTGTTATTTGGATTTCTTTTCCCCATTTCTGAATTTAATTATGAATGCAGACCAACTAATTAATATAATGTTTTGTGGTTCAATTATTCTTTCCGAATAGGTTTATATTGAAGGATTATTGTAGGGAATTTTTTATTGCGTGTTGCCTTTGTTTTATTGACCAATATTATGGAATGGATCATGGACTAATTGAAAAATGACTAAGGTTCATTCTTTGGATTTTTAATTGTGTTTTCTTCTTCGCCGATATTCTTCACGTTCTTCATGGTTTATGAACGAATGATTGTTGCACCATCGATTCATGGTGAAATGATCCAAAATTCACGAGCTGAACTCATGAAAACCTAGTGGAGGCATGAAAATGATATATATGGATGGATCAAAATGATTCCAGAATAACCATTCTTCATATGACTTATGAGCGGATGGATGAAATCAATTTTTTGAGGCTATTGAAGGCATGAGACCCACCAGTTCAGTGTTTCAATAGCGAGAAGAACATGGATCTATAATTTCAAGGTGAACATGGCATTTTATTGACCACTATTAGATCATACGAGGTGTGTGGAGGAAGAATGGTGGTTCTAGAAATTTCTGAAGAACACGACATCCCCCCCCAACAGATCAACTACTAGGGTTTGGGGGGAATTCATGAGTCACACATCTGGTTCACCCTTTCTTGATACTATTCTTGTATCATAGGAGATGAATGTACTTTATATTGAGAACATGACATTATGACATGATGTGTAATCCCCCATAGGGCTTGGCTGGACAGATTATGCGTAATACCTAGTTTACTAGTACCCAGTCAGAGCTACATATGTTTACATTGTGTACTAGAATAGAGCCAGAGTACATAGGTGAACCTTAGATAGAAATTTAGGATGTGTAAGTATTTTTACATACATTTCACTCTCGTTTTTACATGAATTTTACTTTTTTCGTGGTTCTTTTGTTCCCGGGAAGTACCTAGTGTCAAGAGACATGACTTGTGACCCTACAACATGCCATATACTCTCTTCTACATGTCTTGAGAAACTTGTCCACTGTATCATGGAAAAGTTTCATTAAGGGTTCCTTCCTATATCGTTCCACTGAAGTTTAGTTAGTATCGTTTCCTACTCATAAGAGTATAAATCTTTATGAAATATTTTTCTATATAGAGTTGTTGGAATCCCATCCGAGAGGCCCAGAGCGGGATCCTCTATTCATTATTTGTTCTCTAGTTAGAGATCTCGGTATTTTTTTAAAAAACTTTTCTGGGCATCGATACTCTACATAGAAGGATAATATAAGGGCAGTTGTTGGTATCACCCCATGGCCCTCTCTATGATCTTCATCAGTGTATCATATCTCTCTTCAGATCTATCAGTGAATCTCTCTCTCATGATTTTTCATGGAGAATAGTACTTATAATATGGACATAATTAGTTCTATCAGAACCATGAGTTAGTTCTCACATATGAGTGCTTTTGAAATATTTATAATTAATACCTAGTGTGGTTTTGGGGTGGTTGTGTCATTCCTCTAGACAACGCCCCTTGGATTGATTATGTCCGGATATTTTTGTTATATGTGCTTTAGAAATATACCTTGTAGAGGTAACTGTATCTTTATTTGTGTATTTATTTGTGGTTTTGTGGAGTATTAATGAGTATTATTATACTCCACCCTACTTGAGAATTACAAAAACATCTCATGTTTGGATCATCAGAGTGACCTTTTGATGGAGCCTAGGGCAGAACAAGACCAAACAGAGCATTGTGAGTTTAGGAAGGTTGAGGTGATTCTACAGCTTTGAGAATCAGTCCTAGTACCTATTTTTTAACATATTGAACATTGTATGGTACACACTCATTCATTTTGGTGTGCTTTTATTCTATCCTAGTTTGCATCACCACACTTTACATTCTTTTAGTACCCTATTCATTGGGTTAGTTGTATGCATGTGTTTGTTTCTTAGTTGTTTTTACATTTTAGTACTTGTAGGAATGAAGATGTGTGGGTTCATAGAGGTACATAACAAATACCTCTAATGTTAGTGATATTACTACTTGGTGTTAGTCACCGGCCCCGATCCTATTCGAGGTAGGATTGGGGAGTCACTGCATGGGTCCCATTGGTATGATTCATGACAATTAATTTTTTAAAATTTATGGTAGTTAGGTCAAGGGTAATCTATGTGGGAATGGATGTATGGGTATCTAGATGATCATAAAAGGATTATATACTTCATATTAAAAAATTTTCTATATGAAGAAGAAGGTGGATGTGTTGTGAAATTTTTGAGTTCACAATATGATCAAAATAAGAGAATAATAAGGTGGTTACATATGATAGAGTGTCTTCAGTATGTAATTATGAAATTTATAACAATATGATGAAGGCTAATTCTAGGTGACTCTCTTATGATAATCTCTTATCCTTCTAACCACATCCTTTTCTTATTTCATTTTATAAATAATTTCTTGATTTCTATCTCTAAAAATATCATTATTATTTTAATTTAGTTCATTCAATAAAGAGAAATGTAAAATATTATATCTGAATTATGATAGTTAGTGATGGAAGATAACATCTGTTTTAGTGATATTCCCCTAGTTAACTACTATGTTGCTCTAGAAAAATTAATAATATATTTTCACACTACTCATGATATGCATCCATAAAAACATGGAACCATTTTCAAGGAATTCATTATTAATAAACTATCATCCAATGGTTGTTGGATCGAATGGGTAGCTATTTGGATTTCAACATGGAATAGATCCTATAAAGATTGATATATTCCCTATAAATTGAATAACATTAGTAGAATTTAAATAAATGTATGGGTTGTCATATAAATGTGTAGTTATTTAAGAACCACTTATTAGAGTCTAATTTTTCATCTGGTAGATGGATCGACCACACAATAGATAAGTGATCACATGATAGTTTCAACGTGTAGTCAATAGAGGAATTTTTGAAATTCCCTTATATATTTGATCATAGAAAATTATTCTATAATTCCTTAATATTTTTCAATTTCTATTAAATATATATATTAGAAACCAAAATCATTGAAAATAAATAATTTTTTTAAATAATGGCTTCATTTGAACAAATCTAAATATTAGATAAAACAATTGAAATACACATTTTATGTAATTTTCAACATCATCCATAAATGTTTCTTTATGTAAACATCGGTGAAAATTAAAAATTTAATAATAAAGTGTTGTTATTTAAAACATGAAAATAAATAATGAAATAAATTAAAGTATTGAATCAATGATGAATCTATTATAAGGGGTCGATGATGTTCTCATTCATAAGGGCAAATCAAATTTAATGTTTTAATTAATTTGGAATGTCTATTTTAGTAGAATAGGGAGTGTATGATTAGATGTACATGATTCAAAAAATCTATGTCTAGTTATTACACAATTTATTGGAAAAGGGTATCATATAAAAATGGATGTTTGTATATGATATATATTGGACATAACTAGAGAGATAATTTTCTAAATGGAGTTCAAGATAGACCCATTTGAATCTCCAATAGAACTAATTGTTTTCTATAGGCCCCAATTTTACATATATTCTTGGATTTAGGAATTCATATTTGTTTTAAATGATGAAAAGGAATATAGGAATTCATTTTGTGGATGATTTAATAGAGATTTAGTTTTATAAAACTCAGATAGTTGCTTAAAAGATGTTTTCGAGTTTATCCAAAAATAATTTTGGATTGATTAATCACATGGTATGGTGTATGATATGATACATATTAAATTTGATGATATATTTAAAAATTCGTTTTAGATGATTTCAAAAACGAATTTTGGATTTGTTTCACAACTTAATTTAAAGTTAAATGGAAAATATTCTATGCGGATTTTTCATAAGTGGTAAACTGATTGATCTAGTCCCTCAATATGACATGAATATTAATTTTTTATACTATATTGTATGAGTAGATATAAGGGACATCATATTGTTTAATATCCTTGAAGAAATGGTTTGTTTTATTCTTTATAGTTATATAATTACAAAGGATATGTGGATATTTTAATTTCACTTCTATTCCAAGTCATAGAGTATGAAATCAACAAGTCATAAGGCTTCTATAATCATATTTTATTATTCTAAATACCTAAAAATTAGTGTGTTAAGTGAATTTAAAATTGGTAATGGTTATATGCCCATACCAATTTCAATCATTAACATTAAATTTCATTTAATTAAATTATTGTGACAGTAGTATTAACTTAGGATTACAATGTATTTCAAATACAATGAATAACTAATATGTTATCTAAAAGAAATTTAATGCATACTGATGGTGTATTGATGATTTCTATTAAACGAGGTTGTGGTGTGGAAATGTATTGTATTTACTGGGATCTTACATGAGCTACCTTCTGCCTATTCTCTATATAGATATGTTCTTTTTTACATCATTGTCCATGTGTGGTACTAGCTTATCATTGATGTGAGTAATATCCCACCCAAATGATGGGTGATTCTGTTCACCCCAAATACACCCTAAAGAGTAGGGGGTCTACTGGATTCTTCTCCATGATCTTCATAAAATAGTTATTGAAGACAACATGGATCATCATTAGTGTAAGGTATATAGTTTCCTCATTTATAATTTATGTTGCTTCATTTTCTTGCATTGTGATCATTGGAATTATGGTTTATATGGTCTTTCACCATTTAAAACAAGTGTATTTCAATCCATAGATACATTTCAAATACCTTCTATGAATTAGTTATATGAAAATATTTAAGGTAATATTTTAGAATTATATGAAACCAAAAATCCCGAAAAAAGAAATCATGTTGCAACATTTAGTCAACCCACTCATTTCTATACAAGGATTATACCTATAGACCGGGTAAAATTTTGGTCATATGTTATTATACCCACAGTTCTTTAGTCAAGTTGGACTTTAATTAAATATGAAATCCAAAAAATAATATATGTATAATATATTAAAACACTAAATTCTATCACATAATTTCATAACAAACCAAATTTAAGGTAAATTAGAACTAAATATTATATTCCTATTCCAAGAATTAAATGCTCAGTATAATAGTTTTATAAAAAATAATTTATCATATAAATTAGAATATACACAATAATCACATCATATAATCATTTTAGATACATGAATATTTAAATATGAGTAAATAAATATATAAACAATTTATTTATATTTATATTTAGATAAAAATATGAAATTCTAAAATTTTATTTAGATAGAATTCTACTCTATTTATAAATTTTAGATCTTAACGTTTTAAAACATATTATTAACTATAAGTCTATTTATATAAAATTATATATTTTAATATATTTTCTTATATTATATTTTGTGATAATTAATATCCATAGTATGTTTTGACCCAATCACAATATATGATTAAGAGTATTGCCAACATCCAATCACATCTTATGATATACACTATCTTATAGTGTAAGTCATAACATGAACTATATTCTTATTAATAAAATAACCTTTATTAGAATGAGAATATTCTAATCTATTATAAAATTTTTAATTATAAGACATAGTCAATGATGATTCTTATCGTTTCTTAAAATTTATTGTATAACTTGTTAGTTTAATTAATCATTCATTATGATCCATCTATACCTACCCTATTATTATGTAAAACACATAGTCATTTTTTATGATATCCCAAATCTAGAAATATTTCTTGTAAATCTAATGGATAACACTTAGAGACATTATACCATACTATAAAATATAACATTTAAATCTTATAATACAAATTTAACGTATAAAATAATTATTAAAACAAGATTTATCCATAATGAATATTGATTTGATGCCCGTGATGGGTTTTATAAGACCATCATATGCTCATTATAATTGAAGAAACCAACTAGTTACCCAGATCTATAATTATAAACATAGCATGTAATTAAAGGAGAAATAAAAAAATGCATAAATAAAGTCTGATGTGAACCATTTCAAATAAGTATGCTTGAGAAATATCAATATGTAATAATACATGAGATGTTTCCTCTATCGGTAGTACACTAGATAGTAGAATCCACTAGTTATGTGGGGACCCCTTGGACTCTAAAGGTGTGATATCACCTTATGGTTGATGAAAAATTTTGAACATGGATAAATATATCATCAAAATGGATTATGTAATCACCACACACACCAAAAAGAAGTATCTAATTATTTTTAAAACTCTCTTCATTCAGTGACTATGAGTAGGCATCAACATCAAAAATAATGTGGGTTCCAAAACCAAACTATAATGTATTCTTATTTTGTGTTTATAATATTTCAAAACATTATTAAAAAAAATTAAAAATTATAATGCATAAAGAATTCATTTAAATGTATTATAATATATGATAAACCATTTGGAATTTATAACAATATTCCATACACCTGATATCATATATCGAAATCTATACCATATCATGTACCATTTTATCTATAAATATCATACTTCTAATAATATAACTACATAATTTATTTAAATTTGAATCAAATACATATAATGGGTTATAATATGGAAGAATAATACAATATTATTTATCCAATTTTCATTCATACTCATCCTTAGAACATAAATCAATGTTGAAATTAGATTATTAATGTTTCAACATCAAAAGAGTTTTCTTTTTTTGAGAGTGATACAAACATACATGGTTTCAACCTCATTTTTATACGAATAAAGGAAAATACTGGAAGATGTATCATAATATTAATCATTTCAAAAACATTCTATTTATGAAATATTTAATTATTAGAAAATATTTTTTTAATCAGTTTAATTAAGAATCAAAATAGAATCATTTTATAACAACTGATCAGTGAAGAATGAAATTTTTAACAACTATTTTTACCATACTCTAATTCATCTTCCCATAATATAAACAAACATATGATAGATTTACAACAGAATAATTATAACAGGTAAATTTCATATTGTATATTTCATACTGTTCGATGGGAGGAAAGCTCACTATAATAAATGCATCACTAAATCCCACCCATAAAATGATCATATAACAAAGTTATCTATTCCTTGACCTAATCACCATAAATATAACATTATGTGTAGAACTATTACAATTACATGTTTTTAATGATAAAACCTCATCAATCCCCCACATGAACTAGAGTAATAGTGATTTCAAGAATAAATAACTTATTACAATTCCATGATCTAATATCCTTAATAAATAATTACCAGAAAAAATATCAAAAAAATTTCATAGATCTATATAAACAATAAATAAAATAGTAATCTTCAATAACATAACAACTTGGGTTACCATAAGGTATTTTTTAATATTTATAACAATTATATTTTACCTGATTTATAATTATATGAAAATACCAGTCTCTATAAAATTATAATTACTATTTAAACTAAAAAGAGATCTAGAAAAATCATAATTAAAAAATTGTATCTCATACCCATTTCCATCAGATGTATCTTATACAACATGCATAATTGCACATTCTTGTTATCAAATACATCAATTAATAATTATATATGACGTATTTCAATACTATATAATCCTTACTATATATTCAATATTCTTTAAATAAGGACTAAATGTGATTATCAATTTTAATGATTGTCATGTGATGTAACCATTTTCATGGATGTGTAAAATATGTTGTGTTTGATTATCGTATTCAGTATTTACATAGATAATTGAGAATTTATCATTAGGAAAAAATGATATTATACCCAAACATATATAAATACATATATTTTATATACACTCTCGGTCATACACATATCCATATATTTATTTAGTCATTCTTAATCGAGGGTTAAAATTTCATATTTTTTATTAAAGGAAGAATAATCTCATCATAAGGGATAAAAAACATAACATGATTAATAACATATCAAATCACCCCTTAGATAGATCATTAGCAAGTATGTTGGTATAAATTTACCAAATTATTAAGGATCACATACAAGATTTTATAATAACCATATGTAATAGGGATTACAATAGAACATGCACCCCAAACACACTACTAACATATTTTATTTCATTAAATGAGATATAATCAAGTGGGTTATATAGGCCACACAAGAAATTTTTTTAATGAGTGAGATCTATAATAATATATGATCCCCTAATAATTTAAATATCAATAATCACAGATCCAACAATTCCATGTTGATCCTCAAACATGGAAAAATAAAATTAAAATATTATATACTAACCAAAATTTTAGAGAAAAATCTAGAACACCACATGTCCATTGATGTGTAATACTCTTCAATTAATGTATTTTTATTCAGAATAAGGCCACATTATGGATATGTGTTAACCAAAAAAACATTTTAACAAATAACAATATAACAAACAACAGAAAGGGGAACCAAAAAACCACTAAAACTACTAGAAAATAATTGACCAGCACAAAAAAAATGCATATAAAGGCCAAATCAACCACAAGTGGGCCTCCCCATTAACCAAATATTATTGATGAATAGAGATGGTCTACAATAATAATTAGAGAGACTGTATCCATCACCAGATATCCTCCACTACATATAAATCCACAAAAATTTAAATAAACCTAACATAATAATAAAACTATTTAATCACATTGGAAATATTACTATAACAAAAACAAATCACCATAAAATTATATATGTTACTAAATTCAAGTAATACAATCCATGTATCATTAATGTATGAAATGATTGGTAGATCATATAGAAAAAGAATGAAAATCAATATATAGATTTGGTTATAAAATTATTTGACCTCATCTTTGTATAGTCAATATTCTCCATCACTCTATTATATCTTAATCACCTATTTTAGGGCCCTTTCTTTCATTTTATTATAATACATATACTATGCATGTCAATTGAGATGCACACACATGGTGTGAGTATATACCTCTATAGAAAACCATTAGTGAACCCATAATATATTTTAAAATGTATATATATTAGCGGATGTAAAATATCATATGAAAAACCAAGGAAATAATCATATAAAAATCTATGTTGTGTTATTTTATCGAAAGGTGTTATCATGGGATCTCTCAAATGCTTTTCAGTTTCATGTTATTTAGGTGAAACAGAGTGTCTAACAATGGTAATCTCATAATGGAAGAAGTAAATTAAACAACATATTAAAGGTATTATCAAAATAAAATTATTTTTGGGAAACAAACTTCTCAAAAATGATGGGGGTTTGTCTACTATTTATAAATCCTGATGAAGTCTCCTGGAAAAGGATTGTACTTTTTTATTTTTGAAAATAAATTTTATTAATAAAACTGAATGAGATGGTATACATATTTTTAGAAAACTATTTTTAGAAAACATAATAGATCTAACTCGACCAGTTCACATACATATCAATTTTTATCAATTTAATTGACATCCTATTAATTGTAATCCCTTAGGTTTTCATCATAAAAACCTACGAGAATTAATATTACTCTAGAGATGAAAGGAATTAAACCCTAAGTTAGCTTCAAAACATGAAATAAAAGCATCATGCTTCTTAAGGTTCTAAGGATAGGATATGGCCATTAGTGTATTAGGGAACATACCCACTCTATAAATGAGTATTAATTGAGTTTAGGGATTATATTTGATCTCTATAAAATGGTCTCGTGAGGTTTTATAATACCGATTAAGATGGTTCTCTCAAAATTCTAACAATACTCGACCTCGTTTGATTTATGTTAATTATTAAATTACTTGGGTAGATTCATTAAAATTTAAAACTCAATTAAAAGATCAAATTAAGTGAGTTAAATAAGAATATTGATTCAAAATAATTGAATTAGGAAGGTAATATATATATAAATTAATTATAAAAGCTACTCTTCCACAGGTGGTGTAGTCATCGTAGAAATGTATTGCTTGTGAAAAGGTATAGAATGTTTTTTTCCCAAAATCATCTATAAAATTGATTTCCATATAAATAGGATGATTTAAAAATAAGAGAACATAAAAAATATAAGAAATACATAAGAAATAAAAGAAATTGAAGAGTAACTAAGATGTTTTTTACACACGCACAGACATTACAACATGAGATGGGGAGGAAGGCTTCAGTGATGGGATCCATGATAAAAGAGCTCCCCCTAAGAGTATATGAAGTTCCATAACTTCCAATTTGATGAGATCAATCCTCTATAAATAAAATGTTTCATCACATCACTCCTTGGTCGATCATGAAAATGGGGAGCCCATGGTGCTAGTTTATAGCCAAAATGGAAAGTGGTTTTTGGCATCCAGATTTCAAGATACCAATTCTGTCTTGGTTTTGGGTTTGTAAATGGACATATCTAGACTTTGAAAAAAGAGAACATTTTTTGGAAAGTATCACTACTATATTCATGTCAAAATTTTTTCCAAGGGATGATATATCCAAATATATGGCCTAAATACATAACAAAATCATTGACATTGAGTAGATTCAGTTTCATGGATAAATCAGCCCAATTGGGCCCATTTCTAGAATAATTTGGCTTGGTGGTCTTAAGAAAAGCTGTATCCCATTAATTTTTGATCAGTACACTAAATTTAATACCTTTTTAATATACATATTTCATGGAAAATGTAAATAAATGGACATATGTCCTTCAGATTCCATAGAGTTTGGTCTATTTTCTTTATGCATAATCTCAAACCCTACAATTCATCTCCTGCTACAATAAAATAATAAACACTAGTATAATTTCTATTTTTAACAGTGATAATAATTTTTTAATAGAATCCAATGGGAATTGAAATTTTTTATTATATTTATAAATTTAAATATATAACCTATTTAAATAAATAGTGTAAAGGTGAAATAAAGTAGTGAATCATGGAGTGATTCATTCCACACACTTACCATTTTGCACACTTAGGAAAAACCTCCTATCATGTATTTTAAAAAATTGTGATAAGATATTATTTTTCATATTTAACAATATAAAGTAGAAATATAATAAAATTAATAATCCCATTAAGATTCAATATCAATAAATTTGAAAGTCCTTGACTCATAAATTATATCAAAATAAAATCCAGTGAGATTAATGACCCCAATCCTATAAAAATAGGTTATCCGTCCACCATGTCATTAATTACCAATATGTGTGTGTTCCAACCATTTCAAGCTCATATCTATACCCTTTATTCAGTATATTTTTGTAATGTAAAATAATTATTCTTAAATATTTTATTTCACTAAACCATTTTTAAATTCATTTGAAATCAATTTTCAAGACCAACTGCCTAAATCCTTCCCAAAAGTGAAAATAGATGCTCTTGAACTAGATATACCATTTGCGTTGTTCATTTCATCACTCCAATATTTATTTTTATATATTTATTTATTTTATTTTTGTGATTTTTAATTTTGTTTTTGATTTTTTTAGGGCATAAAACTGTCAGATATCTGGAACACGCACATAGGTCAATTCATTACAAAATTAAAATTTATTGGAATAGAAACATCAATATGTATCAACCATTGATAGAGGATAATTTTTTTCCCATAATTAAATAAACCCTTAATTGAGTATGAAATATTTCAAAGGTCATGGTTGAGTGAAAAGTTGTGTGGGGAAATAATTGAAAAAATGTACCATGATTTAATATCACAATGAATTGTGTATAAATATAAATTTTTTTATAATAACATAACTAATCATATCATCAATGAAATCCATTAAAAAAACACTTGATGATGGAATCATTATCATCATTATCATGAAACCTATTAATTATTTAAACATGCATTTTCTATATGTTTCACATGTAAATGATCATCTTACATGACAAGTTTTCTTTATTTATTTCCCACTTTAATTATTTTTTTAAATTGAAAAAAACACAATAGGAAACAAAAAATTTTGAAAACAAATCCGGAAAAGCTACCCCAAAATTTTAACCCCCAAACCACAATTAAATTATTGAATTGTATTTGATGTGAATATATGATATGATATGTCCACATGAAATATAGAATTTAAATAAGAAAAATAATTTAATAGTGAATGGTTTTGGAACATCTGGATATTACCAAGTGATGATGGGGTTATGTAGTGTGGTGAAATCAACAACATCGGTAGGAAGCTCCTCAATTCACTACTTCAAACATTTTCCATTAACTATAATGATCCTTTATATATCCAATTATGTAATATAAATTGATCCACAATGAAAAACATCAGACACAAAATAAGTACAAAAACATATGAAATGTAACATACTAGGAATCTGCTTCAGTCATGAACTATAGAGAAGGACATTCTCTATAACATAAAATTCCCTTTTTTGGATCATTCTATCATGATATGCTTTTGATCATTCCTAGTAGAGCCTTGAGTTTTGATATGATGAAAATTGAATCTCCTCATGCTCTTTAATTTGGACCTTCCTTCAAATTCCATCTTGAATAAAATCCATGTTACATTTCATTATAGCCCAATATTCCCAATGATTGACTTACACTGGGATATGAAATGATTTAAAAAAAAATAAAAATAGGGAAATACAAATGGGGTTTTATGTTGTCCTAGAATCCCACATTGCATTATCTATGCTCTCACTATAATCATTCCTATTTGGTAGTACAATTTTCTTTAAAATTTGTTCCAAATCACAATTTGAAACCTTATCATAGCTATTTTTTGTGGTTTTGTATTGTTAATGTTTTTTTGTTACCCCATACTTTTTAAGGATGTAATCCAAATTCTGATTACGAAAGTGTGTCCCTTGGTCACTGATGATTACCTTTAGTACTCCAATCCTGCATAATATTTGAGCCTTGATAAAATACAATACCACATGAGAATAATCAGTCCTAATGGCCTTATCCTACACCCATTTGATAAAATAATCAATGATGAAAAAATTGTATAAAAACCCAAATGATCCCAAAAAATGAACCATTAAATAAATTCCACAAACAAAAAAAATATCATGAAAAATATGCTTTTTGGTGGAATCTTCTGTCTCCTAGAAATTTTTTCACTATGTTGGGAACTTGTGCATGAATTAAAAAAATGACATCATGGAATAAGATAGATCCATATAATCTAGATTTTATGACTTTTATATCTATCAATTGGGGCCCAGAGTGTCCACCAAAAGAATGTTTATGTCAAAAATGTAAAAAAGTCTCAAACTCATGATTATGAACACACCTTAAAATAAAATGGACACTACACATTCACTAGAGGGTGGTATAATCCCACACATAGAACCTAGAATCAATTTTTATTTTTTATACTTGATGTTTCTTTATATTTGCATGAATTCCGAAGGAAAAAAATATCTCACTATATTATTATACAAGGATGTGTACCTGAGAAGGAAGAAATATTCCCATTAGGGAAAGTGTCCTCATGTGATATCTAGTCCATAATGTCATCCTTTAGTTTGTGAGTAATCCTACTCATGGTGTCCACCACCTTGTTTTTTTAACCCTTATACCCTTTATCTCAATATCGATTTCTTGAAGTATGAGCATCCATTAGATGAGTTTGGTATTTCTATCTAGCTTCTTCAAGAGGTACATCAGGGCCACATGGTTAGAAAAAAACTACATTAGAGCCCAATGAATATTAAAAAATGTATGTAAAGAAAATATGAGAGAAAGAAACTCCTTTTCCTTTGTTGTGTAGTTTTATTAGGCTGAATCCAAGGTCCTCGAAGCATAGGATATCACATGTGAACGTCCCTCCACCCATTTGGATAAGACATCTCCAACTGCAATGTTTGATTCATCACATATAAACACAAAGGGATGGTCCCATTTTTTTGATGTATGATCATTCGAGCAGTAATACACTTATTTATATCACCAAAGGAAATCCTATAAGAATCATGGAACATAAAATCAAAATCATTTTGAAGTTGTCATGACATTGGATGAGAAATGTTACAAAAATATTTGATGAAGCACTTATAGAATCATGTATTCCCTTGGAAAGATCTAACATCACACACACATGAAGGATATGTTTAGGATGAAATAATATCTACCATAGATCTATCAATTTCTATCCCATGTTTCGACAGTACATGCCCTATGAAAATGCCATGATCTACAATGAAATTACACTTTTCAATGTTCATGAGTATATACTTCAAAATACAATGATTCAACAACTTTCCCCAATTAAAGATACATTCATGAAATAAAGAGCCATACACTAAAAAATCATCCATAAATAACTTTATTAAGGAATCAATGAATTATGAGAAAAATACTCACCATGCATCTTTGGAAGTTACTTTGGTCATTGTTCTATTCAAATTCCATCCTTCGATAGAAAAATGTACAAAATGGACAGGTGACTGTTGCTTTCAATTGATCATCCAGAGCTATAGAAACCGGAATACATTAAAAAAACTCTATCTATGAAACAATAGTGTGTTTTTTCATCTAGTCTCTCAAGCATCTGATCCAAAAATGTACACTATTTGAAAAAATTAATTTTCTAAATATGTTAACTTCATGATTTAAATAACATAATAGTTTATTAAAAAATGTAACTATTTTAAATAATTTATTTACTTACTTTAAAATATAGGTATAACATACTTTCACATAAATCGTATAAATATACTATCATAATTAAGGTTACTATTCATAATGGTAGGTTACTATTCATAAGGGTATGTCGATATTCATAAGGGTAGGATATTATTCATCAAAAATTATGTTTTCTCTATCAGAACCCAAAAAACACCCTAGATGAAACTATGTATGTTAGATTTTGGAAATTCAAAACACAGAAGTGGAAAAAATAATGTTTAATGGTCACATAGTTTTTAGTATCATTATGTGTCATTTTGTTTCCTAATGTGATTATTCATTAATACATGATTATAATAATCGATTTCCATTGATAAAACTTGGGGTCATTACATTCTACCCCTTATAAAATTTCACCCTCGAAATTTCATTTTACACAAACAGGTTTGGGAAATTCCCCCTTATTGCTTCCTCAAGTCCCACGTTTCTTCTTCAAACATATGGTTTTTTTACATAATTTGACATGGTGGGATGTTTTTTTATCTAAAAAATTATCTGTCCAGTTCAAAATCATTACTAGAGGCTCCTCATAGAAGATATTATCTTTAAGATGTACCTCCTATAAGTTCATTACATGTGAGGGATCTAGTATGTACTTTCTTGGGAGTGATACATGAAACAAATCATGAACATGAGCCATATTAGGTGGAAGTGCAATACAATAGGCCACAATTACTACGATTTCAAGGATCTCAAAGGGTCTAATGTACATTGGGATTAACTTCCATTTCCTTCCAAACCACATGAATCTCTTCCATAGTGATATTCGATGGAATTATTTAACTTAAACGTCGAACTCCAAGTCCCTTCAACGGTTGTAAGAATAACTCTTTTACCTAATTTTAGAAAATTTGATTTGTTTCTGGATGAATTGAACCATCTCTATCATCTCTTGCACAAGATCAGGCCCATGTAGATTTCTTTCACTAACTTCATCCCAATAGGTTGGAGTTCTATATCAATTTCCATAGAGTGCTGTATATGGAGCCATTTGAATACTTGAGTGAAAGAAAATGTTTTATGAGAACTCAACCAATGGGAGACGCTGATCCCATCATCCTTTGAATTATAGAGATAAGGCACTTATCATAACTTCAATTGTCTAAATAGTTCATTCATATTTTCCATTGGTTTGTGGGTGATGGGACGTGCTAAAATTTAATTCAGTACTGAAAGCATATTGAAGAGATATCCAAAATTTATATCTGAAACATGGATTATGATCAGAGACAATTGATAGTGGAACACCATGAATTCTCACCACATACTCCACATATATCTTTCATGTTGTTCAAGCTAGATATCATCCCAAATAAAGATAAAATGGGTAGTCATGGTGAGTCGATCATCCACCACCCATATCACATTATTTTTCTTCGACATCTTGGGGAGAATGATGACAAAGTCTGTAGTGTCATTCTCTCATTTCCACATGGGTATAGAAAATTGTTGCATCATCCCTTTGGATTTTTTTTATTAGTTTTTACTTTCTAACATACCAAGCACCTTGAGATATATTCTTTAATATCCTTATTTATGTTATTCCCCCAAAAGTGTTCTATGATATATTGGTACATCTTGGTGCTACCACTATGGATATAGAATGTTGTTCTATTTTCATTTTCCAATATCCCCTTCATTATCCTGGGTGATTAAGGAACACAAAGGTGTGTCTCAAATGGTATCACACCATCATCGTCAATATGGAAGTTATACAGCTTCCCATAACTCTGAATCATCCCTTTGTGCCTCCTTAATCATTTCGTGGATAGATATTTACACAATAATTTGGGAATGGTAGGATGTATCCCCTTCCCATATGATTCTCAAACACATCCTTTGCATGTCCAGGAAAATAAGGTCTTTCTCAATCTGTAACATGTATAGTGTAAAAGGTTCTTTTCATCTAAGTGCATCAACTACCATGTTTCCCTTGCTGGAATAATAATAAATAGATAAATCATAAACTTGATTACCTATACCCATCTAACTTGATACATATTGAGATCCTTTTGTGTGAATATATACATTAAGATCTTCTAGTTGGTGTATATGTTAGACTGCTAACCATAATGGTAGTGCCACCATATTTTCAAGGAAAAAATCATGGCTGCCAGCTCAAGATTATACGTCGGGTAGTTTTTCTTTGGGATGTTCAACTATCATGTGGCATAGGCTATCAAATTATCATTTTTCAAGAGTACACAACCGAAGAATTTCTGTGAAGAAACAATGTATATCACAAAACATTATCCACTCTTTGGTATTGTGAGTACAAGTGTAGTGATCAACCTTCTATTAAGATACTTCATGTTTTCCTAACATTAATCTGTTCATAAATAATTTACTACTTTTCATGTTAACATAATTAGTAGGCTAAACAATCATGATAAATTACACAAAAAATGTTGGTAGTAGCTATATAATTTAAGAAAAATAGATATTTCCATTAAACTAGAGGGTCTAGGCCATTTCTCAATTGCCTTTGTCTTTGAAGGGTCCACAAAAATTCCCTCTCCTATGATCACGTTTTCCAAGAATGCAACTTACTGCATCCATAAATCACACATTTAGTGTTTTGCATACAACTTATCCTTTCTCAATGTCACCAAAACAAGTATTATATGTTATTCATATATCGCCTTGTTATTGGAGTAGATAAGAATATCATTAATAAACACATCTTAAAATTTGACTAGGTAATGTATAAAGAATCTATTCCTCAAATCAATGAAGGTCTCATTGTCATTATCATGTCCGAAGTGTATCCCCAAAAACTCATAGTTCCCATACCTAGTAAAAAATGAAGTCTTCTGAATATCTTCATTCTTCGCCATAAGTTGATGTCAACAAGAAAAAACATCCACCATTTAGAAGTATTTATCCAATCTTAACTAATCGAACATGCCGTTAATGCATGGGAGATGATACTTTTTCTTTATGTTAATGTTTTTGAGTTCATGATAATCGATACACATCTTCATTGACCCATCCATATTATTCACAAAGAGAACTGGCACACCCCAAGGTGATGCACTAGGTTGTATGAAACCTTTTTCCAAATGATCTTGTAGATGATTCTTTTACTTCTCCTATTAGATAGGAGCCATCCTATAGGGATACTTGGATTTAGGAGTAGCTTCGGGTATGAGTTCTATGGAGAACTATACATCATGACCTGGGGGATTCCTGAGTATCTCTTTAGGAAATACATCACTGTAATCCATCATTACGAGCGTTTTATCTAAATTGAAAATTTCTTTTGAGTCAAACATTTAAGCAAGGTATGCCTCTTCACATAGAATCAATACCCACATCAATGAAGGAATATCCAAAGGATATTCATGATATTACTTTTATTTGTAGAGGAGTATGAAATGTTTCAAAATAAGAAATTATATTCTTTTTCCTGACAATTGATATATGCTCTATATAATGAGAGACAATCAATTCCCATTATAGTGTAAAATTCTAACAAGGTAGGTATTACAAGAATCACTAGAAGAATCCTCCCATGTATGCCAACATGAGAAGAGTAACACACTTGTGTTGCAATTATTGTACCATGTTGTGTATTCACATATATCTCAACTTCATTTTTTAGGGATTCAATTATATTTTTCTAGAAAACATTCAAGATATGAAGGAATGCGTAGAACCATAATATAATAATACATTGGACATTCTTGAGTGAATACGATGTCTAAATTGTAAGACTTCATTTTCAAGCATCACCTCCATAATAGTTATGGCATAATCCTTCCTTTTCTTATTTTTATTTGGTGGATGAAAACACTGATTACCCTCAATGACACGAGGGTTAGTACAGTGCCTTACATAGAGCCCATTCTCCCTATAGTTTTCACTTCAGACCAGTGGTGGGGCTCCCAGTTCTTCTATTACATCCTCCTACCTTCTCATGTCTTTCCTGCATTCATGAGCTTAGTGGCCTTCATTCCATTCCTGAAGCATTTCCTCATACCTTTAAGGCAGTTCCCATGATGCATCATCCCACATTTATGGAATGTTAGGGGAAGAGTTTTCTTTCCACCTTTATCATTATATCCTTAGTCTTGAAACTCCATATTTCATTTCTTATCACCATAAGAAAAGGACCATTCTACAAACCCCATATCCACTTTGAGATCACAATGAAAAAATTCTTCATAAATCATAGTATCAAAAATTGCAAAACTCTTTTTAAGTTGTGGTTTTAATCCATTAAAGAATCTATCAATATTGCAATCATTGTTCAAAACAAAACTCGGATCATACTTTGGAATCCCTGTGAAACTCACATAGTTAGTGGTGACAGATTCTCCTTCCTTTTTATTGAGTTCTTTGAAATCTCTCTACATATTTGTGTGATTATTTCATGGGAAATACTTGTTAAGAAACCTTATCTAAATGTCCTCCCATATCATCTCTTCAATTTGTTTGTCCAGCTGGGTGTTCTAAACAAAATACCACCATTAGTCGGCCTCTCTATCTAGACGATAAATGGCCAGATTCACCTTCTCCATCTCAGAATAATGTAGAACAGAAATGATCTTCTCCATGATGTTGACCCACTATTCTGTAACTAGTGTATTAGATGATCAACTAAACATCTATGGTCATTGCCACATAAAACATTCAACCGCCATCTTATCCCTCTTACGTGAAGGGGTACATTCCCTGTTATTTTGGTTATTGTTCATAACATTAGACAGTTGGTTAAACATCACCATGAATTTTTTAACCCCACCCCCCAAAGCATTAATGATTTTGTTTGGTCAATAATTGTATTGGACCTTGCACGAATTGATGACTAAGTTTCTCTTGGTTCCTACCAATTTGAAGTATAGAAATGGTTAGAACAAAACATAAGTTATTGATTTCTGAATAAATAACTCATTCATTTGTGAAAATAATACTAAAATTATTTCATATGGTATCCTTATGTTTAGAAAAGCTTCTTGTGTTCATAAATTTACATAGTCTCATACTAGTGTTTATTTTTTTCTAGGGTTCAATAATCCTAATTCCGAAATTAACAAAACCTTACCTTTGATATCAAGTATAGCGACCCAGCCTTTTCTTACACTACTATTACATCACATAGAGTATAAAAAACATAATTTTATTATAGAATAAGAATCCAGATGTTTAGTGTGTTGGGAAAACTAGGACTATACATAACAATTACAGTATAAAATGTAATCATTTATTTAATCCATTCTTCTCCTGATTCTTATTGTCCCTTAAAAACTCCTTAGTACACATAATCACTTGAGGATATACATAAAAAAGGGTGTGAAAAAATATGATCAAGAAGATAGATATGAAAATATAACAATGGGTGTGAACAATCATAAAATATGAAAAGTCTCATGAACATGGTATAAATCATTAAAAAAAGACATGAAATGTGGAAATGCATAATAATGAAACATCATGTCTTAGTGTTTAAATACCAAACATGGTTTTGAACAATGCTAGAATCAAGTTCACACATCATTTCACAATAACTAATTAGGTTAAAAACTTTACCTAATGCATTAGAGTTCTGTATAATTCATAGCACACCCTTCACATTCAAACATTCATATTTCACTATATAATTATAGGCACACCCATCACATCACAACATTTACATTATCATGCATGTCACATAGAAAATATTTTAAACATGAATATAAAATAAAACATGGAATGAAATGGGATTCACATAACAAATAATAAATTTATGAATATTTGGTTCCCAAAATAAATATAGAATATCATTCGTGACATATGACTATTAACATTGAGTGAAGAGTGGAACAATATTCAAGAAGTAAAAATGGTCTGTTTATTTGAAAGAAGAGTTATTTTGGAAAATATTGGGGTTTTTTTATTAAAAAAATAGAGAAAATTTATATCCCATTAAAGGTAATATAATGATTAATAATTTATTATTTATGTAGATCCATATTGAATACCGGTTAAAGAGGGAAAAACCCAAAGAAAGATATTTGGGTTCGATAATTACTCATAAACTTTTATCCGAATGCTTTATTCTCTTTAATATCTTGTATATCCACATTATATTCATTAATTAACAATTAAAAAACCTTTTATACATTATTAATATTCATTATGGTTTTATTAATTCCATTTATGGGCATTTTTATGAGTTATATGGCTTAGATTCATTGTTTAGGAATGTTCTTTTTTTCAGTTTTATGGAACAGTTCACTTGTATTCATAAATATTAGTTCATTTAAAACGTGGATAAACATACATAATTGTTATTTTATGTTATTAATGATTTTATATAACTTTAAATGATCTTATAAATAAAAGTTTACATATAATATGTTAATGAATCATTAGATAAGAATTTAATGATGAATGTTTGGGTTAATTCCGACTATTTTTTGACCATAATGAACTGGTTTTGTTTAATCCTTTAGTAACATGTAAAAAAGTTAGTTCTAGAACATAAAATAAGATAAAATACATATAAAATTATCTGGTTCAACCATAAAATGGCTTCATGACCTGATTTGAAGGCGATAAAGGAAAATAATAACATGTCGTTCTTGAAGGTGATAAATTAATACCTCATAAACAATGTTTTCCATTCTAAAATAAAAATAAGAGGATCAATGGGTTGGATGATTTATTATCCCATCAGTTTCATAAAAATCTAGCATATGTATGATACATGAGGTACCATACATTGTGAGTGAGGATAGGTGGGGAGAGATTAAGAAAAGAACATGAAATTGAAAGAAAAAAAAGTGGGGAAGTACTTCTTGAATCATCATTAAGGCACATTGGATTGGTATTTTACTGAGACCATATGTAGAGACCCGAAGCTTGACTTACATGGACTTTACATTACTTTTGCGTAATACTTAGTACATAACAAAAACACACACATAAGGATCGTAATAGTTTAGTGTCTTTGGAAACTCGGAACATAATCTCCTAATCATGGTGAATGATCTTCAACATCTCCCACAAAGATCATCCTTTTTTTATACCTAAAACCTTTCTTTATATCATGGGGAAAAGAAAACATAAAAGGGTGAGCTCAAATGCTCAGTAAGGGTAAACAAAAGAAATATCAATCACATCATATTCATAAGAACATAACATTTTGGAAATCTTAACCTGTAAAAGAGAGCAAATTTCATAACATGGGATAAATCATGGCAGTGAAATGTAATCACAATAATCATAACATAAAACATGAAACTTTGTGGCATTCACACATAATCATAGAGAATCATTTCTTGTTAGTCAAGACTCATTGCCAAGACTATCTTAGTGGACAAAGTCCCTTTCTGAATTGAGTAACCCTTGTTTCAGTCCTATTTCACTGAACCGGTATAACCTATCATTCCAGCCATGTCTATCTCATGAGATATAAAATCTTTACCCAATGAATTGGATGGAGATATAGGTCCCACCCATATCATAAGGATACCATTCTTATGTGTGCCACAAAATCAAAAATCATACATCATTGCATAACCCATGTAATAAAAATTGGATTCTTAAACAACATGACATCATAAAACAATTCATATAAGATAAATGAATTCATAAAAATATTTCCATCACAACATAATCAAATCCATGTAATAATAGAGATAGAAACAGAACCCTTTATTATCTTAGATGAAAAATAATTTTGATAAAACACTTGAAATCCATTCTTGAGGAAAATATCCTTTCTACTTCAAAAACATTTTCCTTTCTTAACATGTCTTACAATTTAAAACTAAAAGAAGTTGATTAAAAATAAACTTGAAAACTTGTAAAGTAAGCTTCTTGGAAATAATGTTTTAAAAATCCATTCATGTTAAAAAAACATTCTTCGTACTTTTGTCGGAAAAATGAAAAAAGTACCTCGTACGAAAAACGACAAAAGATTCCTTTCATATCTTTTACTAAAATCTCACCAAAGGGTAAAATAGGTTTTAAACAATTTTAGGTGGATGGAAATAATATTACTTATTAAGGGAACATGGATGTGGATGATAAAATACACCCCAGTAAATACTTACGAATAAACAATCTCGGATAAAAATGAGATTGTGATATTTCCCTTACCTTAGGTCCGATTTGCTTTGTACGTGTCCGAAGCTCCTGTATAATGGTTTAAATAATGTTATTGACTTATTACAGAATCATACATATTTATATGATATCATATATGGTCATATTCTTAGCTTCTTGTTAGTAATATTTCATTGTTACTTGTTACTCGGGTCTTTATTGCCTTTTGTTCTTATGCGTGTTTTGCCGAATAAATTCGTATTATTATTTTAAGGTTATAGATACCTTATATCCAGAATGGTGTTAGTGTAACATATATCATATTTATTCATTCAATTCATTTATATAATTACTATGTAATTATGATCATGTAGAACGAGTCGCATCACATCGTGGAGACGGTATTCCGTACGTACGCACGAGTGATGATATCGTTCCTATGATCGTGGAATTGTATTGGAGTATATGTATATTATTTCAGTATCAATATTAATTTATAATAATCATAAATAGTTACTCATTACACCATTATACCCATCCTTGTAAGGTGATGGTGGAAAATAGATTACACCACGGCGTGGAGACGGTATTCCGTACGTACGCACGCGCGGTGATTTCATTTTTTCCGTAGGATGGATAGAAGGTGAATTAGGGTTGTTTCATATTTATAATAACATATCAGTATGTAATTAATACTTATGTTATTACTTTATCATGAAACAACTAAAGAAGAAGAAGTTGAAGAAGAAAGAAATTGAAAAGATCGGTAATGGATATTATCTCTTCTTTGGAACGCTTCTTTGAATCCTCCACTTAGGGAACTAAGATTGGTCTTTGAAGAAGACATGGACCTCTAGGATTATTCTAAGGAAGTGGAAAGGAGAAAATGGCAGGGGTTGGCCGAGCTTGAGTGCTCAAATTGGTGTGAGGAGGAGGGGGAGGAGGTTCCCTTTTATAAGGGAGGAGAGGGGCACCTTACAGATATCTCAAAATATTATTTTATATTAAAGTCAAAATCGGTTTATAATGGTTCCAAAGGGTCTTATTTCGAAGCTAAAGTGGGGATGGGTCGAAATCCTATCAACCAATAGGATTTAGACAAGTTTAGGGTATTATTTTAACCTTATCAATTAGATTTAACTCTAAGTTAAATAATTTAACGTTTACCATGTCTTTTTGTTTTCTTTCACTATATGGTTAATACACTTACTATAACATGGCAAACGAACCCCAAATTTTTTATTATTAATATATATATCCTTATCTAAGTCATTTGGCCGAACCTTAGATTTTTAGGAATAAAATAACAATTAATAATATAATATTTCATTTAAAAACTATTTTGTGTCAATTTTGACACTATTTGATATATGATTTTTGTGAAAGTCATAACAGAATTATATGTTCTAACCAAGTTGATTAAATAAACACTAATATATCATATTAACTTATAAAATTAGTTTAATTCATAAAAAGTCTCAAATTACATTTATTTTGGTGTTTATAACATCAATTATGTCAATATTTCATAAATAAGATAATTACTGCATCATATTTGTGTCATAAATAAATTAAATTATTTGATCTCTAAAAATTACAAATAAAATACCATTATGTAGGAAATATTTTTATCTTTCTAATGAATATTAACAATTGAATTTATCTTATTTATAACCCTATATTAAAAATGTTTTAGTAAATAAACTTTGATTTTAACTCTTTTAACTCTTCTTTGAATTAAATAATAATAAATGTCCTAATCTAATCCAAGTGGGCCTAAATGATAATATTTTACACTTAAGGTTGTTTTTGGTCGAGATACACTTGTCCAATAGGATTAGGACATGTGTTAGGGTAATATTAATATAATTTGTACCCTAAATTACCCTATTTACTTTTAACCATGGTAAATAGAAGTAAAAAGTTACTATTCACCAAAAATTATTTTCATCTCATTGAACCACATTTTACTTACTGACATCAACCGTGTCTCTCGGATTTTTGAAATTCCATTCACAGAAGCGGTAAAATTAAGTTTTATGAAAAAGTCAGTTTTTTAACTACCACTTAGTAGTTTCACTATTCATCAAAAATTGATGTTTTTCAGAAAAATTCCAAAATTTCATCCTAAGCTATATTTCATATTCCGAATTCAAAAATGAAGTCTATTTTACCAAATTCATAACATAGAAGTTGCATTAATTAATTTTATAATTAAATCCCGCTGTTAAAACAAATAGTGTGTTTTTAAGAAACAATATCTATCAAAAGATTGACACTTGATTATGTCTGGTTTAAATGTGAAATTACATTCAATGACCAACATTGTATTAAATTGTAAAAATATATTCTAAATATAATTTAAAACCACTCAAATTAATAATTTATCACTATTAATTATTTCGATTAAAAAAGTTGTTTTTAATTATAATTTAGTAATTTTCACTATTCATCAGAATATGAAAGTTATCCGAAAAGTACCAAAATTTCACCTTAGGCTAAATTCGATACTCCAAATCCAAAAATGAAGTCCATTTTGAGAGCTAAAATTTCTAAAATTTAAAAAGTGGTTATTACTATTCATAACGGCTAGTTTTAATAATATTTTAATAGCATATCGTTGTTTCGTGAAACTCAGTATTGCGTACTACACACGCTATCGAGGAAGGTTGCGATTGCGTGTAATACAAGGCAAGTCAAAGATGCGTGTTGTGCAAGCTCCTTTTGGTGTAGCGTACAACACAAGACATTAATAAAATTAAAAAGAATATTTTTCATAAAATCTCGGGCTGTTTCATTCTACCCCCCATAAAATTAATTTCGCCCTCGAAATTCATCGGGGTTATAAATGGTTTACTATTAGAAAGTTTATTTAATAGAAACCCACATCGTAAAAAGGAATATCAAAACCAATCTTTAAAAACAAAAGTATGAAACGTAACGGTTACCCAAATAAACTAATCACTGGGTTTCCACATAGGTCAAAATATGGATATGGAAGAGAAATCTAACCATCATGTTCTGATGAAGAGTGGTAGAGAACATGGCTATGGAAATGCCAGTAATCACAAAGCCATAAATTTGTGATGATCTAAGGTACCATCTGATTCATCAGATATAAGATCACTAGGACAACATTTTTGGTTTTCAAGATCGTTTCCCTAAAGTTAAAGAATTTGAATTAGAATAAATACTTACTTTATGTTGGTACAACCTCACTGTTGTTCGTGCCTTTAACAATTTCAACTTCATCTCTTAAATAAATGAAGTTGAATTTGTTATTCGTGAAGTGTTAGCAGATCATGTGATAGAATGACGGGTCATTCCAACTGTCTTAAACAAAAGGTTAGCAAAAATTATATACATAAGTCGATCTATAGTGAGATTAATCATATATGGTTCGTAAAATGGACTTATACTTCATATATCATACTGCTTTATATAATAAAACTAGTTTCTACTAAACAGGGACTTCCTGTAGGCCAGTGGTAGGCGATAAAGGCCAGTCACACTTCGGTTGTGGGTTTGATTCCCACATCCTTCTCCGACGCGATGGGCTGTCGCCCATCCTGCAGGTTGTCCTTTTTCTAAAACTACATTAACATCTCATTAATAATATCGAAAAATGTTTTATCCTAACTTATGTCAAACATAATCCATTATAATTTTTAAGCTTATCTAAAATACTGCAGTCTACTCTCATAACACAGTGAAAATGATTACCAGAGATTTAATACCATCGTTGATCCTCATATATCATAAGATATGTTTTGTTGGTCACATTCGAAACATTCAAAGTCCTTAATCACGTATTCTCTTGAATACCTTAGTGAAAACATGAATGCAGTTAAAAGTTAACACTTTCCACATACCAAAATCCTCAAAATTCTATATACTCAAACCATGATATCACTTAGTCCTTATATCAATTATGAGCTCATGAATACTGTTAAACATTTCGTTTTCTCATTTTCCCTTCATTATGCTCATATCATCTTAATTCCAAAAATATCTCAATCACTTTGAATACCACATTAGACCAACACATAAATATTCCAATACTCCATGATACAATATTATTTTGGAATCCCATTACATAAACACTTAATCATTCCACCACATCGTTGTCATATTCAACACCGCCAATGGTGATCGCATGTGACTTCCCTTTGTCCTTTGCCTTAAGCGGTTGCTCATGTCGATCATCACTAACCCTTGGATTAGGGCATTTATTAGCATAATGCCCCATTTCCTTGCACTTGAAGCATTGAAGTGTTGGTGGTGCGTTCTCTGCAGTGTTTTCTTTATTCACATCATTAGAATCCATTTTCCATTACTTCGACACTCAGCTACTCGATGACCTTCTTTTCCACACTTAAAACATTTTCTAGTCCCTTTAAGACAATCTCCACCATGCTTCTTTCCAGACTTTGTGCATAAGGAAACATTCATCTTCTTTTCACCATTATTATGAGATTTCTCCTTGAACTCCATCTTTTGTTTCTTGTCAAAACCATGAGATGGATATGTAACACCAACTTCCATTTCTACCTTGATAGCACAACGCACAATTTCTTCATAGCTACTGAAGTCTCTTATAGCTAATTCCCTTCGAAGACTTGGTTTTAAGACACTGAAAAATCGACCAACTTTACTTTCAGGTTGGATGATAATGCCAGATGCATACCTTGCAAGTCTTGTAAAATTTTCTTCGTATATACCAATAGATTCATCATCCTTCTGCTTCAGCTCAAGAATCTCCTTTTCCATCTTTGTTCGAAGAATACGATGGAAGTACTTACTGAAAAACAAGTTCTTGAACTCGTCCCATTCCATGGACTCAATTTCATCTCTTTGCCTCGTATTCTTGATAAGATTCCACCATTGATCAGCTTCACCTTCCAAACGATTTACTGCTAATATGACTTTATCATGCTCAGAACATTGAAGAACTGAAAATATCTTTTCAGTGGTACTGATCCATTGTTCAGCAACAAGTGGATCAGAAGACCCACTGAAAGAAGGTGGACGTTGCCTCATGAAGGACTCAATAGAATATTGTTCCCTTCTCTGATCATTTGGAAGTCCAGAATGATTCATAGCTTGTGTAAGTATAGCAATAAGATTTTGCACTCCATCTCCCATAACATTTGTTTGTTCAGGAGGGAAATCATTGCATTTTCCATTGCATTGATCAACACGGTTCCTTCGGGTTCCAGCCATCGTCTAAAACCCAAAAATAAGAGTGTGAGAGACAAAAATCATGCTAGGGAAAACAACATAATAAAGGGGGAGTACCTTCAATATCTAACATCTTAGGTTTAATTATAATATCATTATCATAGTTCTAGGATTATATCCTATACGTATACTTATCCTTAGGGACATCCCTAGACATCCCTTAGAAATATCTCTAGGGATCTCACTAACGTTTTCGCATCCTAGTTTCCAAAGGTTGACTAAACCTTTCCTCTGATACCAACTGTAGAGACCCGAAGCTTGACTTACATGGACTTTACATTACTTTTGCGGAATACTTAGTACATAACAAAAACACACACATAAGGATCGTAATAGTTTGGTGTCTTTGGAAACTTGGAACGTAATCTCCTAATAATGGTGAAAGATCTTCAACATCTCCCATAAATATCTTCCTTTTTTTTAACCTAAAAACTTTCTTTATATCCTGGGGAAAAGAAAACATAAAAGGGTGAGCTCAAATGCTCAGTAAGGGTAAACAAAAGAAATATCAATCACATCATATTCATAAGAACATAACATTTTGGAAATCATAACCTGAAAAAGAGAGCAAATTTCATAACATGAGATGAATCATGGTAGTGAAATATAATCACAATAATCATAACATAAAACATGAAGCTTTGTGGCATTCACACATAATCATAGAGAATCATTTCTTGTTAGTCAAGACTCATTGCCAAGACTATCTTAGTGGACAAAGTCCCTTTCTGAATCGAGTAACCCTCATTTCAGTCCTGTTTCACTGAACCGGTATAACCTACCATTCTAGCCATGTATATCTCATGAGATATAAAATCTTTACCCAATGCATTGGAGGGAGATATAGGTCCCACCCATCTCATAATGATACCATTCTTATGTGTGCCTCAAAATCAAAAATCATACATCATTGCATAACCCATGTAATAAAAATGGGATTCTTAAACAACATGACATCATAAAACAATTCATATAAGATAAAGGAATTCATAAAAATATTTCCATCACAACATAATCAAATCCATGTAATAATAGGGATAGAAACAGAACCCTTTATTATCTTAGATGGAAAATAATTTTGATAAAACACATGAAATCCATTCTTGAGGAAAATATCCTTTCTACTTCAAAAACATTTTCCTTTCTTAACATGTCTTACAATTTAAAACTAAAAGAAGTTGATTAAAAATAAACTTGAAAACTTGTAAAGTAAGCTTCTAGTAAATAATGTTTTAAAAATCCATTCATGTTAAAAAAACATTCTTCGTACTTTTGTCGGAAAAATTCAAAAAGTACCTCGTACGAAAAACGACAAAAGATTCCTTTCATATCTTTTACTAAAAACTCACCAAAGGGTAAAATAGGTTTTAAAAAATTTTAGGTGGATGGAAATAATATTACATATTAAGGGAACATGTATGTGGATGATAAAATACACCCCAGTAAATACTTACGAATAAACAATCTCGGATAAAAATGAGATTGTGATATTTCCCTTACCTTAGGTCTGATTTGCTTTGTACGTGTCCGAAGCTCCTGTATAATGGTTTGAATAATGTTATTGACTTATTCCAGAATCATACATATTGATATGATATCATATATGGTCATATTCTTAGCTTCTTGTTAGTAATATTTCATTGTTACTTGTTACTCGGGTCTTTATTGCCTTTTGTTCTTATGCGTGTTTTGCCGAATAAATTCTTATTATTCTTTTAAGGGTATAGATACCTTATATCCAGAATGGTGTTAGTGTAACATATATCATATTTATTCATTCAATTCATTTATATAATTACTATGTAATGATGATCATGTAGAACGAGTCGCATCACATCGTGGAGACGGTATTCCGTACGTACGCACGAGTGATGATATCATTCCTATGATCGTGGAATTGTATTGGAGTATATGTTTATTATTTCAGTATCAATATTACTTTATAATAATCATAAATAGTTACTCATTACACCATTATACCCATCCTTGTAAGGTGATGGTGGAAAATAGATTACACCACGGCGTGGAGACGGTATTCCGTACGTACGCACGCGCGGTGATTTCATTTTTTCCGTAGGATGGATAGAAGGTGAATTAGGGTTGTTTCATATTTATAATAACATATCAGTAATACTGATGTTATTACTTTATCATGAAACAACTAATGAAGAAGAAGTTGAAGAAGAAAGAAATTGAAAAGATCGGTAATGGATATTACCTCTTCTTTGGAACGCTTCTTTGAATCCTCCACTTAGGGAACTAAGATTGGTCTTTGAAGAAGACCAGGACCTCTAGGATTATTCTAGGGAAGTGGAGAGGAGAAAATGGCAGGGGTTGGCCGAGCTTGAGTGCTCAAATTGGTGTGAGGAGGAGGGGGAGGAGGTTCCCTTTTATAAGGGAGGAGAGGGGCACCTTAGGAATATCTCAAAATATTATTTTATATTGAAGTCAAAATCGGTTTATAATGGTTCCAAAGGGTCTTATTTCGAATCTAAAGTGGGGATGGGTCGAAATCCTATCAACCAATAGGATTTAGAAAAGTTTAGGGTATTATTTTAACCTTATCAATTAGATTTAACTCTAAGTTAAATAATTTAACTTTTACCATATCTTTTTGTTTTCTTTCACTATATGGTTAATACACTTACTATAACATACCAAACGAACCCCAAATTGTTTATTATTAATATATATATCCTTATCTAAGTCATTTTTCCGAACCTTATATTTTTAAGAATAAAATAACAATTAATAATATAATATTTGATTTAAAAACTATTTTGTGTCAATTTTGACACTATTTGTTATATGATTTTTGTGAAAGTCATAACAGAATTATATGTTCGAAAAAAGTTTATTAAATCAACAATAATATATCATAGTAACTTAGAAAATTAGTGGAATTCATAAAAAGTATCAAATTACATTTATTTTGGTGTTTATAACATCAATTATGTCAATATTTCATAAATAAGATAATTACTGCATCATCTTTGTGTCACAAATAAATTAAATTATTTGATCTCTAAAAATTACAAATAAAATACCATTATGTAGGAAATCTTTTTATATTTATAATTAATATTTACAATTGAATTTATATTATGTATAACCCTATATTAAAAATGTTTTAGTAAATAAACTTTGATTTTAACTCTTTTAACTCTTCTTTGAATTAAATAATAATAAGTGTCCTAATCTAATCCAAGTGGGCCTAAATGATAATATTTTACACTTAAGGTTGTTTTTGGTCGAGATACACTTGTCCAATAGGATTAGGACACGTGTTAGGGTAATATTAATATAATTTTTACCCTTAATTACCCTATTTACTTTTAACCATGGTAAATAAAAGTGAAAAGTTACTATTCACCAAAAATTATTTTCATCTCATTGAACCTCATTTTACTTACTGACATCAACCGTGTCTCTCGGATTTTTGAAATTCCATTCAAAGAAGCGGTAAAATTAAGTTTTATGAAAAATTCAGTTTTTTAACTACCACTTAGTAGTTTCACTATTCACCAAAAATTGATGTTTTTCAGAAAAATGCGAAAATTTCATCCTAAGCTATATTTCATATTCCGAATTCAAAAATGAAGTCTATTTTACCAAATTCATAACATATAAGTTGCATTAATTAATTTTATAATTAAATCCCGCTGTTAAAACAAATAGCGTGTTTTTAAGAAACAATATCTATCAAAAGATTGACACTTCATTATTTCTGGTTTAAATGTGAAATTACATTCAATGACCAACATTGTATTAAATTGTAAAAATATATTCTATATATACTTTAAAACCACTCAAATTAATAATTTATCACTATTAATTATTTTGATTAAAAAGTTGTTTTTAATTATAATTTAGTAATTTTCACTATTCATCAGAATATGAAAGTTATCCGAAAAGTACCAAAATTTCACCTTTGGCTAAATTCGATACTCAGAATCCAAAAATGAAGTCCATTTTGAGAGCTAAAATTTCTAAAATTTAAAAAGTGGTTATTACTATTAATAACGGCTAGTTTTAATAATATTTTAATAGCATATCGTTGTTTCGTGAAACTCAGTATTGCGTACTACACACGCTATCGAGGAAGGTTGAGATTGCGTGTAATGAAAGGCAAGTCAAAGATGCGTGTTGTGCAAGCTCCTTTTGGTGTAGCGTACAACACAAGACATTAATAAAATTAAAAAGAATATTTTTCATAAAATCTCGGGCTGTTACACCATAAGTTCATGGACTTTGGGGAGGGGATATGTAAGATGTTTTGGGTAGATTATATACAAGTATTGAAGCTTTAGAGGTGTGTGGAAATGAGGGTGTGAATGATGGTATTTATAGTAGAGGGGAGAGAGGTTTTCACAATATTATATTTATTAATTTATTATTTCTCCACAGGAAAAGAATTAGTGATGATTACATTACCAATAATAGTAATAAGGGCATGTGAGTTTGTACCAATGGCCAATTACATCATCCATGACTGAAGCATGATGCAAGAATTAATTTATTTAGCATTTTTTGTAAATTATTGAATTTCACAATTTAAAAAAAATTAGTATTTAAGAAAAATACCAAAAAATAACCCTAAACATTTTTCGTTGTGTAGAATCCAATACCAAACTACATTTTTCAAAAATAAATTTTTATTTATGTAATATTAAAATTTTAAATAAAATAATAGTTTATTCAAAAAATTTACAATTTTAAATCATTTATTTACTTACTATAAGATATATGCCTATCATACATTCACTTAAATCGTACATATATAATATCATATATAATGTAACTATTAATAAGGTTAGGTTACAAATCATAAAGGTAGGTCACTATTCATAATGGTAGGTTACTATTCACCAAAAATTATGTTTGTTCCATCAGACCCCAAAAATCATTCTAGACACACCCGTGTATATCATATTTTCGAAATTCAAAACACAAAAGCAGAGATAATTTTGTTTAACGGTCACATTGTATTTAGTATCATTATATTTAATTGTTTTTTTATAATGTGATTATACTTTAAGTCATGATTACAAGAAGGTAGTTCCATTGATAAGACATTGGGTCATTACATGATGTGTCAGCCAAGGTCCACCCGATTTAACTAATGTCATCCCTCAAAATATTAAAAAGTTTTTCTTTATGTTTAAAAGGGATATTTGTAATAATTATAATAGGTAATACCTCATTACACAATAAGTATGAGTATTTGACTTTTGGTGGAAATGGCTAGAGTTCCAATGAAGGGGTGCATTATGGATTGAGACATTGAAGGAACTTAAATATGATCACAATGAACAGTAGTACCAGAATAAACATCATCAAAATTAGAGAATAATGGATTAAAACCATCCAAATTTACAAAAAACAAGTCATAATCAGATTTTACATGATCAAAATCAGAATATGAATCCATTTGAAAATCCAATATAAGAGCTGTTTGTGCATTATAAATTGGTGTTGAAGTGATCATATACAAAACTCTAGAAACAATACTCATATTCTCCCCAAGCATAGGAAAATCAAAATTCATGGGGATTTCACATGGTGGTACAAAATGGGAGATTAAAAATGAAGAAGGATTTTTTGATTGGTAATTCATAGAGTCTATGACATTAAATATCCCAAATTTGTCTCTATACTCTAGGGAAAGTGTACCCTTATGGACATTTATGTTAGTATTTTTACTTTTGCTGAAGGTAGTACATAAGATAATGTGATAATGAGAACATACCCAATCATCCTCCATGTTAAGCATGGAGAAATTGACAGGAATGATCATGTATGTTATCTAAACATGTAAATACTTAGGGACTCTCAGCGGATATGTTGTATCTATATTCACCAACTACATGATTACCGTTGTCAGTTTCAACTCACCATCCTATAATGAACGGAATAAAGAGTGAGGTATCACATTTGTGGAAGCTCCTAATTCACATAAATCATTTTGAAAAGTTCAACTCCCATTTAGAACATGTTATGGTGAAGGTCTCAAGATTGCTGATTTTTTTTTATTTTCTTGAATTGGTGTAATGATTGGTGAAGTATTCCATCCAATTTGGATCCTATAATTTCCCTTGAGACCTCTTTGATTGATACAAAGTTCTTTTATGAATTTAGAATACCTTGTGATTTTATTAATGGCCTCACATATAGGGATGTTGATCTCAACACACTTTAATGTATCAAAATCATCTATTTTCCATCTTCTTGGTTTAAAAAAAATTATTTTTAAATGTATGGGGTTTATGAGGAACATCATCAATATTTTTCTTATGATTTTCATTCCCCTTGTGTTTCACTTTAGTTTGTAAAAAATTGGGATACTCTAGAGTTGTGGTGAATCCCGATAAAATGATATGTGTAGATGTATCAGTTGTTTGATTACCACTTCTCAATGTGATGGCATTGAAAATACCTTTGGAATTTAGTCTAGGATGGAAGGAATATATCCATAGTTCATACTTACCAGTTATTGGAGGTCGGTGGAAATCTAGCTCAATTTTGTCTTCAATTCCATCAACTCGAAACCTTGACTCTTCTACTAATTCTATTTATTATTAATAAATTTTTTCAACTTATCATCATTATTATACTATAAATTTAGTTGATAATTCTATTATTGTTCAATTTTTAATTCATGGGCTTTAAATTACTTTTGGGGTTGTCGAAAAACCTGTTGTTAATGTATTGTCCTGGACCTCCCCAGTCCATTCCATTGTGAAAATGAGGTGCTGGAGGTGTTTCAGGAGGTCAAGGTGACTTGGGGGTGCATTCGGGTGGACTTTTAAGGAAGGATAAAGGGCGATATCTTTCGTACGATTGGCGCATGGTTTTCCTAAACTATGCGGCCAAACAGTGCAAGGTTGGTGTTGGAGGCATAGGCTAACGCACGGTTAGCACACGGTTTGTCTAACTGTGCGGGCTAACCGTGCGAGGAGTGTTTAGCGAGATAGAAGCTAATCCACTATTAACGCACTGTTTGTTAAACCGTGCAGACTAATCATGCAGGTACTTAAAGTTAGATCCTAAAATTGTGGATCAGAACTCTTTTGCCTCTAAGTGGTTCATTTTAGCCTCTAAGCGGCCGTAACTCAGGATTACCCTTCCTTTGAGGTAGGAGAACCTCTCCCAAGCCTTTTGGAGGTGATCCAGAGGCTTCTCTTGGAGAATAGAAGCTGATTTCTTGAGGTATGTGATCGTTCTTGTTTGGCTTCTTAGATCTGTTTAGATCTACTCCTCATATCCTCTCAGTTTCTTATATCTACGCTCGTTATGGGTAGATCTATGTGTGTGGATGTCGAAATTGACGATCTTTGGTCTTGGTTGTGTTTATAGAGGATATCTAAGGAGGATTCATAGAGAATCAGCCTAGTTTCTTGGGCATTCTTCGACAGTTGTGGTTTTCCTCGAAAACTGTTGTGGTAGGGGATTCGTCGCTTCTCTAATTGTTTATGTGCAATCATAGAGTTAGCATGATTTAGCCCTTTGGATCATAATGGAATTAACCTAATTAAATACTTGAACCAGATTAAAAGAATTGGTTTTCATCGCATGTTGTTTCTTTGTACTATGATAAAGGTTCACCTCTTGATTTTATAGATAGGGTGATATCTATGCCTTTCTTGTTAGCATGTTGATCTTGATGAAATTGATAAAGAACATAAAGCCGGAATTAATTGATAATTAATTTGATAAAGATAAAGAGTCATGTGAATGAATTTGGTGTTTTTTGTTGTGGTTGTTGATCAAAATTGATGTTAATCAAATTGATGCTGATATACGTGATTAATATAGTTGGTTGGTAAACCAGAAATCTATTGGTTCTTGTTGTTTAAAGGCTAGATGCCTTGTTAAAGGGCCAAGAGCCCAAATTGAAGTGATGTTTACATTCCTGCTGCTTGTGTTGTGATGTGATCCTGGATGGATGTTGTGATGTGGGGGCATGGATGCCTTGTGGTTGTGGCTATGGATGATGCTTAGAGTGGAGAGATGCATCGATTTATGCATGTGTGTGTCATGGAGGACACCAAGGATGATGGAGTGGAAAGATTCATCGGTTTATGCATGTTGGTGTTAGGGAGGACACCAGGGATGATGGAATGAGATAGATGTGATTGTTGGATGCTTGGTGCTTTGTTTGGTTGTTTATCTGCTTTACTTTTTCCCCACTGCTTAAGGAAGCTGGTCTTGCTTACCCTTCTTATGAAGGAGGCGAAGGCAAGAAGGGTATGCCATGTGATTTCTGTGTTTATCCTATCAAGGGAGAATGGGTGTACGCTCTTACTATATTTGGAAAAGACTAGACGGGTAGTACATCTACTCACCGTGTTGAGCCCCCTTGTGTTTAGTAGCATATGATGCTTTTCTAGAATGCCTGGGAATATGGGAATGTAATTCTATAATGAATGTTTGAATAAATAATGTTAAATGATGGGGTTAGAGTTTGTTGAAACTTAATGATGAGGATGCGAACTTTTGAAGGGACAATGGTTCTTGGATGTTATGTTAATGGAATTTAATGTTGAATTGTTCTTGGTTAATTTATGTTTGTAGAATTAATTAACGTACAATGGAATTTGATAAAAAGAAAATGCAGTAATCTAATAAAGCCCTTAAGTGGTTGTGTATTTATAAGATACGTAGTCTCAGAAGTGGAAGCCCAGAGACCGAGAGGAGTTAGCTACAATTGTGTCTAAGACTAGTTTATTCCCATAGTGTGGTTGTGAGTTATAGTATATTCTTTAATTTTTGTGTTTCTATAAGCTACTCCACCCTATTAGTAAGGGAAACTGGCACCCTGGGGATTCTGAGCCCGGGGGGGGGGGGGGGGGGTTCCCCAACATTGCGGTGGGAGGATGAATGACTGACTACCCCCTTTGACCCCACTCTCTTCTCTAGGTAGATACTAGTGCCATTAGGCACAACGGTTGGTTTTGACCATATATGTGTGTAGAGGGCTATAATGGCTTGTGGTTATAAACACACATATATTCTGGATATAGTATCCTATGGACTACTATAGGTGTAATGTGTATAAGATGTGATGGCTTGAGGATCCTTACTTGGTGTATGGGCTATAATGTCTTGAGGTATAATACCCAACGTATGATACATGTTATGCGAGATGTGGTGGCTTTCGGAAACTACCTAGTCACTTTTGGTTGTGAGGATGGTGGGGTGCTTCACCCAGGTGTATACAGGCAAGACTTTGGAGAGAGATGCATAGGACATATGTTGTTGGGGAAAAGTGGAAAACCAGTGGGGAAGTAGTAGCGGGGTACCCTTGATATTCATTACTATATGATATATTCGTGTATGCGTTACATGGTGAGAGTATTCATGGTGAGGTTAGAAACATAGTATACCTATTTAGGTGACGATTTAGTTTTACTGTTGTTCACTGTGCTTTATCATGCTTTCTTTACTTTTGCACGAGAGGCTTTGGGGAGGATCCTACTGAGTATACTGTTATACTCACCCTACGTATATATAAACTATTTTTTTCCAGATCACTTGGTGCAGGTTGGAGATCAGGCTGGTGACTACTTGCTTGTGGTTGCAGGAGCTGTTTGGGCTTGCGGTCACTGCTGTTTTTACTTTCTTTTGGGTACTTGCAGTTTTCCCTTTTTGTTGTAGTGCTTTTTCATGGGATTACATTTGTGTACTTGGGATTCATTTTTATTTCAGTTCTGAGTTAGAGTTGGTTGGTGTCTATCTTATCTCTCTCTTCCGCATTTGTTCTCTTAGAGGGTAATGCCTCCCATTTGTGTGTTTAATATACCCTCGGTGCTAGTCGCCAAACCGGGGCCTACTGGAGGTGGCACTCAGGGGGTCATTATCTCCCTTATCACATTGCCGGTCCTAGAGGGGTACACTTTGTGGTGAGGGGGTCGTGACAGAGTGGTATCAGAGCTCTAGTTGAGGGATAAGATGGAGAGCAGAGTTAGGCACAAGTGAGGTTGCATGGGTTGGTAGGGAAACATTGTCTTTAATGTTTATCAAGTGAGGTAAACACTAGAGACCAGATTAGACATAGGAATTTAGGGCCCCCTATGATCTAATGTATGGACCATTAATTTAAAATGGCTACTAAATAGGGTGATACTGGTTGCAGGGTAGAGACCTAGGAAAGGATCATGCATCATTCTTCTTTGCGCATGTGTTTGAATGGGTAGACCTTGGGATAGGTTAACCTAAAAATAATAAAGGAAAAAAATTAATTAATTAATGTTGAGACTTCCATATTCCACGATTATGAGCTCTATGTTTTTGTTATTTTATAGGTATGGATCCAGGTCGACGTACTCATCATGTTTTCACAGAAAATGTCTAGTAGGATGCTCTAGCAGATCACCGAAGGCTAGAGGTTGACGACAACAACACATAGAGGAAGGCACTCTGAGAGTTTCAGCACCAATGTCTGCAGAAGTATGAGGGATTAGTTTCAAATGCAGTCACAGAATATTGGTTTGAGGATGTCGAGATAGTATTCAGTTCGATCTGTGCTCGAAAGGAGCACTGGGTGGCCTTGGTTGTGATGATGTTGCATGGAGCAGCAAGGTAGTGGTGGTTTTTGTTCCTTAGGGATTTTGAGGAGTCAGAGATCTCATGGGAGGATTTCCGAGAAAAGTTTAGAGATAAGTTCCTTTCTTTGACTGCGAAGGAGCCCAGTCGCCAGGATCTTCTTACCCTTCGACAGGGGAGCTACACTGCTCGAGAGTTTTGAATCTGTTTCAGTAATCTTTTACGATATGCTTCAGACTTGTTACCAGATGAGGAGGCTAGGGAAAGGCATTTCAGGGAGGCTTTGCATGCATAGATCCAGTTCTAGGTCACCCCATTTATGTTAAACACATATCCTGAGGTGCTGGCAAGGGTAGAGGTAGTTGAGAGGAAATTGGCCAGGACTGGATCATCACGAGAGGGGGATCAACACGATTCCTCATGACGAAAGGCTGTGGTCTGGGGTTCCCGGTTTTCAGGGCAGAAGAGTTTCTGTTCATCCGGGGGTAGGTCCCAGCCATTCACATCTCATTTCTATAGAGGCAGTAACTCTTAGGACTATCCCAAGGGATCAGGTGATTTTTTTTGTTGTGGTGGTCATGGTCATCAGCAGTGGGGGCGCCCAACCTTTCAATGTAGTCATCGTGCACCAGGTGTTACGCTCTAAGTCCCTCCATTGAGGCAGTTTCCACCGAGGCATCACCAACCAGTTGCACCAGCATTAGATCAGCAGAGGGTAAATGGGGTAGGCATAGGACAGCCCCATGATTCTCCCCATCCTTAGAGAGAAGAGCAGGGCCGTGGTGGTGGTCTTCATCATGGTCAGAGAGGTCGTGGAGGTCATGGTCAGCTTCATGCTCTACTGTTGCCCGCACCAGGCGAAACAGATGTCGTTCAAGGTACTATTTTCTTGTTTTTTACCCTGGTGTATGCCTTGTTTGATTTAGGAGTGACACACTCATTCATATCACCTACCCTTGTCCATGATTTGGGACATGAGGTAGGGAGGCTTCCAGTGCCATTAGCGTTGACTATGCTAGTTGGAGGTCGAGCTGACTTGTTTGAAGTTTGTAGAGACTGTGAGCTAGTGTTGGGGAAACACCGCTCTTGGGGAGATTTTCTATGTTTACTAATACTACCATATGATGTCATCCTTGGCATGGATTGTTTGTATTTGGTGCATGCTATTGTGGATTGCTTCAGGAAGAAGGTCATTTTACTTGGTGCGGATGGAGAACAAGTGGTGTATGTTTGTGAGCGAGATCCTCGGATGGGTCATAGGTGCGTTCCATTCTTATCATCCATGGCAGATGAGATGATGCTGAGTTCATCATAGGATCGGCAGTTAGAGTTTTTTATGGTCGTAGAAGGGTACCCTGATGTATTTCAAGAAGAGGTTGTAGCATTACCCCGTCGATGAGAGATCGAGTTTGGGATCGAGCTACAGCCAGAAGCGTCTCCTATATCTATGTCTCCATATAGGATGACCCCTTCTAAGTTACGAGAGCTATGTATACAGCTTGATGGTCCATTGCAGTGTGGTTTTATTCAACCAAGTGTGTCACCATGGGGTGCACCAGTTCTATTCATGAAGAAGGCCGACAACAGTTTGCAGTTCTGTGTGGATTATCATCGCTTAAACAAAGTAAAAATAAAGAATCACTATCCTCTTCCACATATCAATGACTTATTCGATCAACTGAAGGGTTAATGTTGGTTCTAAAAGATCGACTTGTGGTCAAGATATCATCAGATGCGTGTGAATGTTGAGGATATTCCGTAGACTGCTTTTCGCTGTCGTCATGGGAATTTTGAGTTCGTTGTAATTCCGTTTGGTGTGAAGAATTCTCCAGCTGTATTCATTGGATTGATCAATGCTGTGTTCCATGATTTCGTGGACAAGATCATGGTAGTTTTCATCAATGAAATCCTTGTGTAATCCACATCTTAAGAGGAGCATATAGAGAATCTACGAGCCATTTTGGGAGTTCTTCGTCGACATCAACTGTTTGGGAAGTTGTCGATGTGTGAGTTTTGGGCTCGATAAGTCCATTTCATGGGGCATGTTGTGTCCCAACAGGGAGTATCTGTCGATCTATCGAATGTAGAAGCAGTTGTGTCTTGGGCAGCCCCCAAGACACTGTTAGAGGTGTGAAGATTCCTTGGTCTCGCAAGATACTACAAGAGGTTCGTATCCAATTTCTCCCGAGCTGCAACTCCTCTGGTAGCTTTCCCCCTAGAAGGATCAACCTTTCATATGGACTGATCAGTGTCAGGCAGCTTTTGAGTATCTAAAAGAGAAGTTAGTAAGTGCTCTAGTCCTTTTTCTTCCAGCTGAAGGAGTTCAGTTGGATGTTCTCTGCGATGCTTCACGACTGGCATTAGGCTGTGTTCTCAGGCAGCAGAAGTCAGTTGTTTCTTATGGGTCTTGACAGTTGCGTCCTCATGAACACAACTATGCCACCCATGATCTCGAGTAAGTAGCCGTTGTGTTTTCTCTGAAGTTGTGGAGACATTACCACATTGGTGAGGAGTTTGTGATTTTCACCGATCATAAGAGTTTGAGGTATGTTTTCTCCTACTATGAATTGAACTTACGACAACATCGGTGGATAGAGTTCTTGCAGGAATATGACTTTGAAATATCATATACTCCTGGAAAGGGGAATGTGGTAGCTGATGCGCTGATCCAAAAGTCACGTAGTGATGCTGTGCGTGAATCCGGTGATTCCTGGAGAGTAATGGAAGAAATTTCAGCATTGAATCTTAATATGGGAGAAGTTGGGGGTAGAGGTTGTCTTTTTCATATGATAGTACATTTATCCCTGATGCAGAAGGTGGAAGAGTCCCAGTTGGGGGATCTTGAGGTGGAGGTCTGGAGAGAACGAGTTGTTTTTTGTGAGGCCCCTGATGGTTGGTCGGAGGACGGAAAAAAATGAGTGTTGTATCATGGAAGGATTTTTGTTCCTTTGGTGATGCGCAAGATGGTTCTTAGAGAGTTCAATATTTTTCCCTTAGTGGTAGATCCTTCCATGAAAAATATGTACAGATCCTTGAGGAGTCAGTTTTGGTGGTTTGGGATGAAACATGCAGTTGTAGAGTTTGTGTCTCGATGTTTAGTCTGCCAAAAGGTGAAGGCCAAACAACATGTTCCAGGTGGTCTTCTTCAGCCATTAGATATTCCTCAGTGGAAGTGGGAGGACATCTCAATGGACTTTGTTACAGGTTTACCTCGATCTCTGGGAGGACATGATTCTATTTGGGTGGTAGTGGATCGTTTAACAAAATCAGCCCACTTCATAGTGATCAAGGAGTCATTCTCAGTGGAGGTTTTGTCGAGGCAGTATCTAGAGGAGGTGGTGAGACTTCAGGGAGTCCCAAGGAAGATCATTTCTAATCGAGATCCTCATTTTACCTCCAGGCTGTGGAGAGGTCTCCAACATGATTTTGGTTCTCAACTATGCCTTAGTACTTCTTTTCATCCTCAAACAGATCTTCAGACAGAGCATACTATCCAGACTCATAAAGACATGTTATGATCTTGTGTTCTCGATTTTGGAGGGTCAATGATGAGGCACTTACCCTTGGTGTATTTCACTTATAATAATAGTTTTCACTCCACCATCGGTATGGCACCGTTTGAAGCCTTTCATGGACAACCTTGACGTTCTCCGTTGCGCTGGACTGGGGTCCGAGAGTCAGAAGTTCTCGGACTGGAACTAGTGAAGAATACAATGGAGATGGTTTAGGTGATTCGTGAGAGGATGAAGCCAGTGAAAGATCGTCATAAATCATATGTCGATCAAATAAGGAGACCCTTAGAGTTTAATTTTGGGGATCATGTTTTTTTGAAGGTGACTCCCTGTCGTGGGCAGTGAAGGTTTGGCCGTGGAAGTAATATTTCTCCCCAGTTTGTTGGCCCATTTGAGGTGTCAGCTCATGTTGGAGCTGTGGTGTATCGAGTAGCACTTCCCCCTCAGATGAGTCAAGTACATGATGTTTTCCATGTATCACTGCTCTGTCGTTATCTTCATGACGTCTCTCACATCATCGATTGGAGAGAGATCAATGTTGATGATGATGCAAACTTTGAGGAGCGACCTGTGGATATCAAAGACCACAATAAAAAGGTGTTGCATGATAGTTTTATCCCTTTAGTTCTTGTCTTGTGGAGACATGGCGTCTTGGAAGAGAGTACTTGGGAACGTGAGTCACAGATACCTGCTCAGTACCAAGAGTTGTTTGATGTTTAACTCTTTTCAGGGTTTGATGTAACTTATGTCATTTTGAAACTTTCATTTTTATGAGATGGAACCATTTTTTTCTTTTCTAGCTTGCTCTCCTTTGAGAAGTATGTCGAAGAGTGGTTGTTCAGACCCAGTTTCGTTTTCCCTTTAGGTGGGTTTTGGATTCTCGAGGACGAGAATGTTTTGACAGGTATCTGATGTAATGGCCCAGACTTCTCTGGTCTATTCTTGTGTGAAAATGAGGTTCTGGAGGTGTTCCGAGAGGTCAAGGTGACTTGGGGGTGCATTTGGGTGGACTTTTAAGGAAAGTTAAAGGGAGATAGCTTTCGCACAATTGGCGCATGGTTTTCCTAAACCGTGTGGCCAAACCATGAAAGGTTGGTGTTGGTGGCATAGGCTATCGCACGGCTAGCACATAGTTTGTCAAACTGTTCTTGCAAACCGTGTGAGGAGTGTTTGGCAAGACAGAAGCTAACGCATGATTAGCGCACAGTTTGATAAACCATGCAGACTAACCGTGCATGAACTTAAAGTTAGATCCTAAAATTGTGGATCTGAACTCTTTTGCCTCTAAAGGTTTTGTTTAAGCCTCTAATAATCCATAACTCGGGATTACCCTTCCTTGGAGGTAGAAGAACCTCTCCCAAGCATTTTGGAGGTGACATGGGGGCTTCTCTTGGCGAATCGAAGATGATTTCTTGAGGTATGTGATCTTTCTTGTTTGGTTGTTTAGATCTTCTTAGATCTACTCCTCATCTCCCCTCGGTTTCTTAGATCTACGCCTATTATGGGTAGATATAAGTGTGTGGATGTCTAAATTGATGATCTTTGGTCTTGGTTGTGTTAGGAGAGGATATCTAAGGATGATTTGTAGAGAATCAGCCCGGTTTCTTGGGCATTCTTCGACTGTTGTGGTTTTCCTCGAAAACCATTGAGGTACGAGATTCATGTCTTCTATAATTGTTTATGTTCATTCATAGAGTTAGCCTGATTTATCCCTTTGAATCACAATGGAATTGACCTAATTAAATACTTGAACCGGATTAAAATAATTGGTTTGATCGGAGGTTGTTGCTTTGTACCGTGATAACGGTTCACCTCTTGATTTGTTAGATTGTGTGATATCTATGCCTTTCTTGTTAGCATGTTGTTCTTGATGAAATGGATAATGAATGTAAAGACAGAATTAATTTATAATTAATTGGATAAAGATAAAGTGGCATGTAAACGAATTCAGGGGTTGTTGTTGTGGTTGTTGATCCAAATTGATTCTAATAATATTGATGCTGATGTACGTGATTAATTTAGTTGGTTGGTAAACCTAAAATCTATTGGTGCTTGTAGTTTGAAGGCTAGGTGCCTTTTTAAAGGGCCAAAAGCCCAAATGGATGTGATGTTTACTTTCCTGCTGCTTGTGCTGTGATGTGATCCTGGATGGATGTTGTGATGTGGGGGCATGGAGGCCTTATGGTTGTGGCAACGGATGACGCCTAGTGTGGCGAAATGCATCAGTTTATGCAAGTTGGTGTCAGGGAGGACACCAAGGATGATGGAGTGGTGAGATGCATCAGTATATACATGTGGGTGTCAGGGAGGACACCGTGGATGATGGAATGTGATTGATGTGATTGTGTGATACTTGGTACTTTGTTTGGTTGTTTATCTGCTTTACTTTTTCCCCACTACTCATGGTAGCTAGTCTTGCTTACCCTTCTTCTGAGGGACGTAAAGACACACATGGTATGCCACATGTTTTCCGTGTTTAGACTCTCAAGGGAGAATTGGTCTATGCTATTGGTATAGGTGGCAAAGACTCGACAGGTAGTACATCTACTCACTGTATAGAGCCCCCTTCCATTTATTAGCATATGATGCTTTTCGGGAATGCCTGGGAATATGGGAAAGTAATTATATAATGAATTTTTGAATAAATGATGTTAACCCATGGGGTTGATGTCTGTTTAAATGTAATGATGATGTTGAGAACTTATGAAGGGATAATGGTTCTTGGATGTGATGTTAATAGAATTTAATGTGGAATTGTCCATGGTTAATTTATGTTTGAAGAATTAATTAACGTACAATGTAATTTGATGAAAAGGGAATGAAGTAATCTAATAAATCCCTTAAATGGTTGTGTGCTTGTAGGATACCTAATCTTAGAAGTGGCAGCCCAGAATCTGAGAGACGTTAGCTACAGTTGTGTATAAGACTAGGTTATGCCCATAGTGTGGTTGTGAGTTATAGTATATTATTTACTTTTTGTGTTTCTATACACAACTCCACCCTGTTAGGAAGGGCAATTGGAACCCTGGGGATTTTGAGCCCCGGGGGGTGTTTTCCCCAACATTCAGGTGGGAGGATGAATGGATGACTACCCACTTTGACCCTGCTCTCTTCTCTTGGTAGATACTAGTTCCATTAGGCACAACGGTTAGTTTTCCCCATATATGTGTGCTGAGGGATGTAATGTCTGGTGGTTATTCACACACTTATATTCTGGATATAGTATCCTATGGACTACTATAGGTGTAATGTGTATAGGCTATGATGGCTTGAGGATCATTACTCAGTGTATGGGCTGTAATGGCTTGAGGTATAATACCCGATGTATGATACACATTATGTGAGCTGTGGTGTCACCCAGACACTACCTGGTCACTTTTGGTTGTGTGGATGGTGTGGTGCTTCGCCCAGGTGTCTACGGGAATCCATTGTGGTGCACGTGGTGCAGATTGTGGATTTTTTCCCAGGTGTATATGGGAAAGACTTTGGAGAGAGATGTACAGGATGTATGTCATTGGGGAAAAGCGGAAAACCAATGGGGAAGTAGTAGCGGGGTACCCTTAATATTCTTTACTATATGATATATTCTTGTATGTGTTACATGGTGAGAGTATCCATGGTGAGGTTGGGAACATAGTATACCTGTTTAGGTGACGATTTAGTTTCACAGTTGTTCATTGTGCTTTAGCATGCTTTCTTTACTTTTGCACGAGAGTCTTTAGGGAGGATCCTACTGAGTATACTGTTATACTCACCCTATGTATATAATTTGTTTTCCAGATCAGTTGGAGAAGGTTGGAGATTATGATGGTTACTACTAGCTTGTGGTTGCAGGAGCAGTTTGGGCTTGTGGTCACTGATGTTTTTACTTTCTTTTGGGTACTTGCAGTTTTCACTTTTTGTTGTAGTACTTTTTTATGGCATTACATTTGTGCATTTCAGTTTCATTTGTATTTCAGTTATGAGTTGGTGTTGGTTGGTGTCTATCTTATCTCTCTGTTCCTCATGTGTTCTCTTAGAGGGCAATGCCTCCCATTTGGGTGCTTACTATACCCTTGGTTCAAGTCTCCAACTCGGGGCCTACTAAAGGCAGGACTCGGGGGTCATTATCCCCCTTATAAAATTTACGACCCAGGAGGGGTACACTTTTTGGGGAGGGGGTTGTGACAGGTAAGGTGGGGCCTATTGGATTTTTTGTTGAAAATGGGGCCTTTGTTGTTTTCCAGAGTGATACCTCATATATGATTGATCCTTCCACCTTTAGTTGTATGTTGGAGCCAAGGAATCATAGTTATTTTGGGGATGTGATTTTATTTTATAGTTGATATGGTCTCCCAGGAAATACTACAACACAATATTTTATCCCTTACAGTTGGGGGAATTAGTTAGTTGGGTGGTCTGTTATAGGGAAAGCATTACAAGGCCTCATTAGAGTGGGTTAGAATGACTTTTGAGCCAACAAAATATGCCTCACCATAGTGTTCAATTCTTATAATGTGGTATGCTTTAATTTAATTTCAAGAGAAGATGTACTTACTTGATATACTCCTCCAGCATGTGGTGTACATCGATCACCAAATTTTGGGGTGTATTTTCCCATCATGTCGATAAAAATACATGTAACTAATTTTTCCCACCAATTCTCCTATAGCCATGAAATCAACCATGATTCTATCCATATGCATGAGGCCTCCATAGAATTATTGATAGATGAGTTTCTCATTGATTGGGTGATGTGGATAGCTTTCACACAACTTTGTGAACCGTTCCTAGTACTCAAACATTGAATCCACATGTACATTCATAATCCATGATATCTCCTTTCGAATGGATGTGTTTCTATATGCTGGAAAGATTCTTTGTATGAAGAGATTTTTCATATCATTCTAACATGTTACATGTTCAGGTTGTAAATAATACATGCAGTCTTTTACAATTCCATAAAGTTATAAAGGTAATTCTCTTAGTTTTATTTAATCTTTAAATACATTTTTTTGGGTTTAGTGTTGATAAAATCACATTAAATTATTTTAGATGTGTATTGGGATCCTTGCTTGAGAGGCCATGAAAATTTTAAAGTAGTTTAATTAACCCATATTTTAGTTCAATGTCCGATTTGAGATATGGGAAAAAAGTAAAATTTGTTTGATAATTAATATATAGTTCAATCAATTCTTGAATGGATCTATTAAGTTCATTAATATGGTTTTCATTAAATGGTTCTTGGTTTATGTTTTAAATTGAATTGTTTCCAATTTCAATATAGTAATTCTATAATAGGATAAATGTTGAAACTTCCTGTAGAATCATAATATTAGATTTGAGCTCTAAGGCTACTATCAATCTCATTGTCAAAATCAAATTGATCTTTGGGATTAGTTCATGTCCTAAATAAAATAAAAACTATATGAGGGAAATTTAACCATAATAAAAATGATAAAAAGATTGTGTTTATGATCCGGTTAAAAGAACAGAATATAAAAAAAGAAGAAAGTGGAATGAATAAAGAAAGAGGAGAAGAAATGAATAAATAAAAAATCAAATAAATACCTCTAATTGTTTGAAAAAATTAGTTGTCTCTTGGAAAATGGTATCAATTAAAAATTCCATGTCATGGACTCTTTCAAAAGAGGTTCAATTTCAGGTTATTTAGGTGAAAAAGAGTGGCTAACCAAGGTTATCTATCAAAAGAGGATGTTAATTAAAGAACATATTAGTGGAATTCTAAAAATAAAATGAAATAGAATAAACACATTAAATAAAAATAATGATGGTTTTTTTACCATTCTTAAATCTAGAATAGTGTATACTAGAGAAATATTGTAAATTGTTTTCCTTTTTTTTTGTTGTTGATATGAAATTTGGTTAATAAAACACAATGAGATTATAGATTTTTTAGAAAATAATTTTTAGAAAGAATAATCGATCTAACTATACTTCTTAACATACTTATCAATAATTATCAATTTAATTAAAATCCAATTAATTATGATCCATTATTTTGTTGAGCTATGAACTCTAAAAGAATTAACTTTACCCCAAAATGAAGTGAATTAAACCATAGTCTAGCATCTGAACAAGTATTCTCACAACGCTGCTATGATCGATGTTATAAGCCTTCCATAAGGTCAGTGGTTAATTTGGGAACATATCCACTATGGAAATGAGGAATAATAGAGTTTAAGTATTATATTTGACCTCTAAAAATTGATCCCATATGGATTTGTATAACCGATTAAGACCGCACTCTCACAACTGACACAATACTTGACCTCACATGATTTGTTTTAATTGTTAATTTTTTTACACATAGTCCATAAAATTTAAAACACAATTAATATATCATATTATGTTAATTATAGTATCCCATCAATTCAAAATAACTCAATGAATAATTTAAGAATTTTATTGATCACATAGAAAAAACTTCTCTTGCATGGGTTGTGTAGTCATCATGAAAGCATATTTCTTTTTCAATGATCTAGAATTAGTATTAACCAATATAATTTATTCTATTGATTTCTATCCCAAGAGGATTTATAAAGTAGAATATAATTTAACAAAATAGAATAAGAACAGAATAAAGAAATTAAATTGATGAGGAACTAATAAATTTATCATGCAAAAACAACCATTACAACAAGAGGAGATGAAGGCTTCGATGAATGGATCCTTTATTCAAGAGATCCTTATATGATTATTAGAAGTTAAAAAACCTACATTATGATGATAGGTCTCCTCTAGAACTTCAAAATGACATCACGTTATGCCTTTTTAGAATTTTCAAAGGGGGTTCTCAGGGTTCCAATTTATATCCAAAATGGTAAGTGGTTTTGGGAACCCTTATTTAGAGATACCCATTATGTCTCAGTTGTGGGTTGTTAATTGACTTATCATGACTTGAAAAAAGAGAAAATATGTTTCAAGGAATCATGACTATCTCCAAGTAAAATTTTCCATCCAATGGATGATAGTACCTGAGATATGGCTGAAATACAGAACCAAATCATTAAATTCGAAAAGATTCAGTATCTTTGAAATATCATCTTGGTTGGGATAATTTCTAGACGAATTGGGCTGAGGGGTATTCAGAGGAGTTGGAGCCCACTAAATTTGGGATCATCCTAAAAAAATTATCCCATTTTAATTCATTTATTTTTCGGAACATGTAAATTTATGAAAATATGTATTTGGGCTTCAATGGAGCTTGTCCCATTTCTCTTATGAATCATTTATAGCCCTACAATCAACCTCCTCACACCATTAAATCACTAAAAAATTATATTTTTTATTTTTAACTATGATAAAAATTATTAATAGAATCAAATGGTATATTTAATTTGTTATTATTGATATTTTTAAATATAAAACATGTTTAAAGAAGTGGTGTAAAGGTGAAATAAAGAAGTGAATCATGGTGTGATCATGCATGCATACCAAGACACTACAATAAACAACCATAAATAATGTATACAATGATGATAAAATACAATAGTTAATAATCAAAGTTATAGGGTACCAAATTACACATTCAGACCAAAATGTAGTAGTAATTATCCACACAGAATGGTTTCACAACACATATGATGACCCTCAACATTCAACTAGTTTGGCCGAATCCAAATTATGGAATGGTTTTTAATATCACCACCATCCTAGAAATAATAACAACCCACACAAATGGGGCTACTCAAAATAATGTCTACCATAGTCTAAATAACAATTTATACCATCTATCTAAACTTTTGAATTTCCTCTTCTATGATTATTTTTTTGATAAATCTCAAAACTTGTTTTCATTTAACTAATATTCACATGATGATTTTATTAATGAGAAATTATCCTCTAAAATATATAGTTATTTGGATATTGTTCATTAAGTTTTCAATGTCATAATTGCACTAGTGTGAGGGAGAAGTTTTTTTCCATTGGTTAAAATGGATACATTATATGAACATGAAAAACACATCCCAAATATATATTATAGAGGATCATTTCACATTTAATTTTTAATTAATTTAGAATAATAATTTCCAAAAAATAATAATTCCATTAGATCAAATTAAATTTTTCTTTTTACACTATTATCGATTCTATTGATAATCTAAACATATGATCCTATAGTGGTTGTCACGACCCGTCCTCGGGGCCCGTGCCGTGACTACCCCAAGCCCGCCTTCCATAGGCAAGGGGCTGGCGACTAACACCAAGGCGTAAATCCCAACAAAACGGGAAGACATTGCCTTTGAAAAGTAAACAAGCACCACAGAGTAAGCAAGCAGAAAAGTAAACACGAAGTAAAAACTGTACAAGCTGTGCTGAAAGTAAAAGGGGCCGGAAAATACAAGCCCAACTATAAAGTACAACTGAAAGGGAAAACATCAACTGAAAGGAAAAGCTGCAGCGTCAAGCCGTCCTCTGGAAGTCCCACCTGAAGGCTGGGTACAGATAGCCTCCACTGCTCCTCGGGACCACCTGACCGCTCCGAGTACATCCCGCCCAGTGGTCCACCTCCAGGTACCGTCCAGCTCCGCACGCCTCCACCTCGATCAGCGCTGCCCGTCGTCTGCAACCAACACCACGAAGTGCGGGCATATCCCGTGCAGGGGTGAGTATAAGGAACTCAGTAGGGACCCCGATATCCCCGAAGGTCTCCCGAAATCCACAAAGGATAAGCCACAAAGGAAAGATACAATCACGAAGTAACATCTGGCACGACTTAGGTATATTCCCATACATATACCTAAGTCATCAATTCCCGTTCGTCTCCAATGTCCGAGCCCAAGCACAACCCAGTCCGCACAGGAAAGAAAACGTATACCCACACAGGATAGCTCAACACAATCCACAAAGGAGAGTAACACAAGATTCAGCTCACGCAGGTATACTTCTTCGAATGACGATAAAGATGATCAGACATAGATACTGAATCATCTAAGCTGGGACCCACATAGGATACAAGACCAGCACTGAATCATCAATGCTGGGACCCACATAGGATACAAGACCAGCACAACTAGGACCCACATAGGATACAAGACCAACTGTCTTCATTGATTCATCTATGCTGGGACGCACATAGGATACAAGACCAGTATTGAATCATCTAAGCTGGGACCCACATAGGATACAAGACCAACACAGCTAGGACCCACATAGGATACAAGACCAGCTGTCTTCATTTATTCATCTATACTGGGACCCACATAGGATACAAGACCAGTATTGAATCATCTAAGATGGGACCCACATAGGATACAAGACCAGCACAGCTAGGACCCACATAGGATACAAGACCAGCACAGCTAGGACCCACATAGGATACAAGACCAGCTGTCTTCATCGTCGCAGTCCACTAAGAATTTCTGCACAGTCGTCGCTGCAGCCCACTGAGGATCTCTGCACAGTCGTCGCTGTCGAAGTAGCAGTCGCAGCCAGCTCTAGGGTTCCCGAACACAGCAAGCTCGTTCGGGAGGGTCCGCTCCACGAGCCGAGAGGCCGATACATCAACTGTCAAAAAGTCCGAAGTTGATGTATCCGAAAGTTCCGTATCATCAATAGGAACTCAACGTCGCAAACGGCGCGTCAATCGGACACCCGGTCTGAGAGTTATTGGTTTTTTCGTCCCAGGGGCCCGGTTGGTTTTTAAGGAAAAACCAACCCGACCGTACTCCACCTGCGTCCAAACCTCGGGCGGAGTATGCCAAATGATCTGTCTCACTTAGAGGAATTCAACGAAATAGACGGTGCGTCAATCGGACGCCCGGTCTGTTAGTTATTGGCCTTTCCGTCTCACACCCACCCTGGGAAACTTCCCAGGAGGTCACCCATCCTGATCACTACTCTAGGCCAAACACGCTTAACTACGGAGTTTTAACCACGTAGGCTCCCGAAAAGGAAGGTGCACCTTGAGTATAGTATACCGAAACGACCGTCTCGATCCAAGGATCGCGTTGCCGCTGACGACGCGTCGTTCGTAGGCCCAAAGCTCAAGTTATGAGCATTTGAACGAAAACCGCCCGAAGACGGGGGGTCCGGGCCCGGGCCGACCCGGTCCGGTCCGGCCAGGGCGCGGCCCGGTCGGTCGGACCGGCCTGGCTCGGTACGGCCGAGCGGCCGAACGGCCTAGGCGCTGCGGGGCGCTGCCCCCGCGGCTTGGTGGTCCCCCCCCCCCCCCCCCCCCCCCGCGTGGGGCCGCGCGGAGTCAAGGACGCGGCTTTGCCACATCCGGGTGCACCGGACCCGCGCGGCCGCGGGTCCGCGGGTGCCGCCGCGGGTCCGCGGGTGCCGCCGCCGCCGCGGCCTGTCCGGCGGCGCGCCGGGGCGCCGCCGTTCCCGGCGACCCGCGCCGCCGGCGAGTTCCGCGGGCCACCGGGATCGCTCCGGTGGTCCGATTTTGTTCCCGTCTGCGCCGCTGCTCCCCCCGGGACTCGTTCTTCACTGCGGGATCATCAAAATTCTGTTGCGGAACATTCCGTCATCACCCATCAAATCCGCACAAGAACGAAGAACGACGGAGGGTTGTCGGGCTGTGTTCGTTTGGCCCGCACCCTCCGCGTTAGATATAAACAACGGGAGGAATTAAAGTTCAACATATGAACGCATATCCGAAACAATTTTTAATGAAAAAAAATGTTGTTTCATAAAAACGGGTTCCTTATTTGAACGGAAACAACAATTTTAATAATTTTAAAATTGTTCACAAAAACCAGTTCTTTAACTTTTTAAAGAAACAATTACGGGAATATAAAAGGAAAAGGGGTAATTCCCAAAATAAACCCCTACCTCGTAGTCATCGCGCGTGAGCGTTCTTCGCGGAATTGCTCGTCGCGGAAGGTGGAGATCGTCGCGTCGTCGCGGAAGGGCATCACGTCGTCACGGAACATAGCGTTGAGTCGGCGAACTCAACGGACCATGAAACAACAGATTTAATTTAATTAATTAAATCCCCGTTTTGGTAAAAACCACAAAGGAGATAAACAAAGAAGATCCGAGACTCTTACCTCAAGCAGCCGATCGATGATCCGTCGCGGAGGAAGAGACGTCGTAGAAGAACGTTGCTGGAAGGGAACGTCGGCGTCGCGAATCACGGCATCGCGTCGTCGATTTTTCGGGTTCGGCGTTCTTCGCGTTCTTCGCGTTCTTCTCGAAGAAGGATGAAGGTTCAAGGATCCTCTCTCAACGAGTAATCCTCCAAAAAAAAGACTGGTTGGTCTTATTTTATTATTATGCCAACCAACGAAAAAGGGTAAGTAACGACCCATCAATTCGTTGAATTAATTCAACGAAAGAAACAACTCATTTAATTTAGGAAATAAACCGCCCAATTAAATGGTCTATTATGAAATTAAGAAAACGCGTCAGTAGACTTTCATAATGACGGGTTTTTGCGGGTGCGTTACTTAGCGGAAAGAAACGGCGGGGCTCATGCGGGCCCCACCTCACAAATATCCTACCAAGAGGGTAGGATATTTCTGGATAGCATCCTATCCAGATCAACTCAGTTTAAGCTTCTTTTAAGTGGCTTCAAGTGGCTTAAGTGAAATAAAATAAAGTTGTCGCAAAATTATTTTATTTCTTAACTTTAAGCCCGAAAATTAAAAACCACACCTGAGAAAATGCAACTCCGGAAGAGGCGTTTCTAAGTGAATACCGGCGCTGCGATTTCATCGGTGCCCTCAGAATTCGATTCCGGGCACCGGTTCAAAAGTTAGAAAAAACCCGCTCGTCCGTTCACTGAACGTACCCGAGCCAAACATCGGAAAATGATTCCGGGCACACCGGGCCTCGAAATCAGGTTCCGTCAGAAACTGCGCTCTTGTAAAATTCCAAAGAAAATTAAGAGAAAAAAAATTATTTGAAATTTACAGGTCTTTACAGTGGTATCCACAAATTCTCTATAAATCCTTTAAAAGCGTTTTTGGTATTTCGAGTGATAGTGTGGAGGAACTAGTGATTCATATCACTAGTCCTTGATTATGACAATGAGTTCTCTTATTCACTAAATGTTCTTATGTGGAATGCTGAGGTAATTATTCTCTATTGTTTTTGAGTGTATTATATGTAGATATCTCTTGTTCATAACAACTCTCTCTTTCTCCTTAAAATTATATAATATGGATTTTATTCATATGGCCAAAATATTTGATAATTGACCACAAAGCCTTATCAATTTATTTATTCTATATAATCCCTAAGTCAAAAAGTACTAATAATTATATTATTATATCTAAGGACATGAAATTATCTAAATACCATTTATTAAATTTGTAATTTACATTTTCTTTAAGAGATAATATCTAAAATATATCATTTCTAATGAGGCCATTAAATCAACACATTAATCCTCCCATGGAATTAATAAAACCTTGAATAATAAAAATAACTATAATAAAAATTATTCATTGGATAATTGAATAAATATTATATTTCATTAAACCAAAGAATAAATATTTTATTTAAAATTCATACAACTGAATAAATACATGAATTAATCTACTCACTAAACTGATGAGTGAATAATTATTAATTTATTGCATTATGAAAAATAAATAGGAGATAAAAGTGAAATTATATATTGTAAAGTAAAATATATCATTCATTAGTTAATAAACTTGGTATTACATGAATAAGTACTATTCCACTAGATAAGAAAAATATTTTTTCTAAATATTAAATTGAATATAATTTTATGATATTATGAATACACTTACTGTGTGACCCTCTGGGCCTCATTCTCAATGTAATTAGGTAAACTAACATTAAATCCACGTTCATAATTTGAAAATATATCATGTAATCCATAGAGAAATAAATTAATGTCATAAAAAAATTAACTATCCTATGAAATATATTGTATAATATAATCCATTTCCCTATCTATATCATATCATGAAATATGCAGAATTGTGTCATCAGTATATGTTATTTATTTATCTATCATTGCCTTTCTAAAATGAACTCATTTATTAAATACCATGGCCATGTATTTAGTCAAGAAGATCCATTTTAATCAAAGGCCCATAGGTAAAATTCATCAATTAATATGGAATAAGAAAATTCATTATTGGCATTACTAATTAATTATATATCTCTTCTGATAGACCAAACAAAATCTATCTCTCAGTAATAATATTACATCATGATTTTCATCCATATATCAATGTATATGATTCAATATACACATTAATAAAAATCTCATGTCTTATAACCAAGACACATGTTTATACATAGGAATATCAAACGTCAAAAAACCATACGGAATTTATATTGGAAGGATTATCATCACGACCTCACGTAATTGGGATATGTAATTTAAACATTCATGACAATAATTGTCAATTTATTTGATACTCAAACACCTAATATCAAAACATCATTATTTTATTTTCATAAAGATGTTTTTGAGACCATAATAATTATTTATATAAATATTTAAATAGAATCTATAAAGATCTCATTACATTGAGGAACTTCTTTAAAACTTTGATGAGACATATTACTTATGTGAATTATCACATTAATTTTATAAATGATAATATTAATTATATGATAATAAATTTTTTATTATTTGGGTATTCAATTTTAGAATACTTATTTGTTCTAGGTAACAAACTCTAACCGATTCCCACTTAAATTTGAGTAAACTGCTTTCTCAAATAATGATAGCTTATAAAAAAACATGGATCTTCATAGGTATAACTATAGTCAATTGTCTAGACATGTTCTTTTGTGCCTACTCTGATTACTACATGTTTTCATCTATGAGAAATAAACATATATGTGATATACCTTAGTATTTAACTATTTTAAACTTTTATTAACCTGACTTATTAGGTTTTATTGTTGATATAATATTATCCCAATAACTATAACTATTACATTTTTTTTCTTGATATAATTCCATAAAATATATTAAATCATTTCTTAAACATGTTTTTAATCAAAATTCTATTTCATAACTTTAATTGTATTTGGATATATGATCATTGGTAGCATTATTATGTTTTTATTACTTATTTCCATTATCTTATCTATAAAACTAGATAAAACCAATCTTTATGAAATCCTATAATATATCCCACTACTTGCTAAAATTACCATTTCTCAAATTACTAGGAACTCATCCATCGTACAATCTTAAGTACCAATTGATAGTTCTTATAAACACCTCATTCAATTATCATGTGTCAATTTTATATATCACCATTATGATCGATGAATAGAGAATATGAAATCATTATACATGTAATAGAATATATGATACATTCAAACACATAGGAATATTAAATTAAATTCATCTAAATAATCACCCATATTCCTTGACACATCACATTGAAGTAATTTCATGCTATGTGACATAAAAAAAATCACTCTTAAAATACTCCATATTTTATTCTTCAATACTTTTTCAATGTGTGTAAAATTGATTAATCTATGAAACACTATATATGCATCTTTTTGGTGACTTGAGACACCAAAAGTGGATGGGTTTTAGCAAGTTCTGTATCAAATCCGACATATTCTTATATTCTTTTAGAATATTTTTCCTATTTCAGTATATTTTTTTTACAGTAATAACTTTTTATTTTTTAATCAATAAAAAAATTAAAATATATATGAAACTAAAATATCTATAGAACATAATGATATTTATTGGTTTATTAGAAAATTATATGTTCAAGGAGCACACAACAATGGTGCGTCGATTGGACAAAATTCACTAAATTTCAGTAGTTTCATGGATAAAATTATTTGACCAAGGTCACCCCATTTTAGGTACACTGCCTTTACATTATTTAGCATTCGATAACTACCCACAAAAGAGAAACTTCATCTTTATCACTCCTTGCACTAGTTCTAGGATGGGAAAAGTTAGTTTATAGACTTGAGTGACTGTTCAATATCATCAAGGTAAGAATGAACTGGCTACATATTAAATACAAGATAGATGACTATGAACATAAACATTCTCCCCACAACCATTTTACTTAAAATCAACAGATATCTTTATATGTGTTGTGTGTGTCTGTTAATTTGAATATACCAAACACTTTCCCCAATATAATTAAAATTTCATGATTAAAACTATCTTTAAGAGAACTCCATTTACTAATTCCAAATTTATAGAAATTATAATGAAACTTCTATCAATCCTAATGAATTTCATGTATTAAATATGTAATAAAAAATAAACTGTATTTTACTCGATACTACTTATTTTTTTAGCCACAACCTTCATGAAAATTAAACTACATACTATTCACGAAACATACATAATGTTTAGAAAACAAATTCTTAACTCTCTATTGTGTACTCACACTTCCCAAATGAATTACATACTCAAATTTAGTTATGCATAGATAAATTTAGGGAAAAGTAATTTTTATGGACATTATATACTACTTGGGGATCATGAGTCATTTTTTGCTGTCCCCCTAAAAATAATTTCACACCAATGACATGAAATTATTTCACTTCACGTAATGCTTATATATGAAACTATCTTCACATACCTTCTCTTTAACACTACTTAACATGCATTCTATGGGGAACCTTTCTTCATCATCAGTAATGTAAATAGGTGTGGTATGCATTATAAAAATAAAATTTGTCCCATTTTATTAATTTAAAATAATATAAAAGAATGATATCATAGAGAGTAATTCTTTATAACTCTCTATTAAAATGTACACATAGATGTGAAAATTCATGTCAATTTCTACATCTCCCTTTGTTGATATCGACCTGATTTTTCTAAATTTTGAGACCAATGGTTTCTATTGATGAATTATTCTTACTCCCGTACTTTGAAATTAATATTTGATTATCCATTATTGAATCTTACTTCACCCCATGGGAACAGACAAAGTAATTCATGGCTGGTAGTAAATCAATGTTAAAATTTCATAAATGAAAATATATTTCTCCTCGAAGGAAAAATATAATGATCTAATAGTTTCAAACAAGGATATTATATTTTTTAAGAAGAATATTCAATACATTACACAATCATATTCTTGAGGACAATAATTGTTTAGTTCCATTGAAAATATGGAACAAAAAATTCTTTATTTGGTGGAAGATCATTACTATTTCCTAAAAATATCATTCCCTTTAGTGGTATTCAAAAAATAACCTACATTAACCATTCTTCATAACCTTGGGAATATAAACACACAAATGGGTGACATTAGATGAACAATATGGGTAAAAAAGGAAAATCGTTTGAATAACATGAATATAGTTGTATAATAACATGATCATAATATATGAAAACCATACAATGAAAATCAAATATTAGAATCTTCAGTCATAAAAAAATTATTGACAGTTCATAAGACATGAATCATAAATGAATTAATGAAAATTAAAAATTAGAATATAACCTTTTCATAATACATAAAAAATTTTCTCCACACATGCATATAAAATCATTTTCAAAGTAGTAAATGATCACTAGAAAGGCTATCATAGTGGAATAAGTTCACTCCCCAATCCATCATAGTACTCAAATTCCACTCCAAAGACCATCATAACTGAAAAAATCCCCCACTAAACTAATTTTATTCCCTATTATAGACCTATTTATCCCATTAGATATAAATCTTTTCCAAATTCATTGTAGGGAGATATAAGCCCCACATATCTCATAATGAAAAACATATTTATGTCTTCCAATAGATTATAAAATACACATCAAATCATAACCCCTGAAATGAAATCAGTTCCATAAAAATTTAATAATATCATAACATATATAATTGAGACATGTTTCATATTCAGGTCATCATCTCATCAATGTATAACTGATGAAAAAAGAAATGGGTTTCATAATAATTCTGTCATGGTATAACTTCTGGATGATAAATGGGTTTTTAAACATGTATTCATCATAAATGTTTTATGAAGAATAATACTAATATCATTGGATTATATCCACATAAAAACATAAGTTACATCAAAGGGTGTTATATTATATGGAAAATTATTTTGAAAGATAAATCAAATTGAATGTTTCTGGAGGAATATAATTTTTTCACAAAAATAAATTTTAAAAATAAAAATGTTATTAGATTATATTTCATTGAAAATATTATTAGAACTATATTAAATAATAGAAAAAAATAATTTAAAACATTTTTTGAGGAAAATATCATCTCTACGTTTAAAAAAGTACTTTTTTAAACATAAATCATTTTCAAAAGCCATTAAACATGGAAGTCATTTATTTAAAATATAAAAATATTTCAAAAATATTAAAGAAATTATTTTCCTTGAAATTATTTTTGAAAACTTATAATGGAATCTTGGAAAAATTGGGTTGTCTTAATAGTAGAGAATAAAATTCGTGACATTAATGTTAAAAAATAAATATCTATTTCATATATTCAGTTAAATCCAAATGGGTATCGTTTGGAAAAAATATGAATTTTATTTTTTAAAAGTAAAAAATGTGTAATATTTTATTTAATAAATAATATGGATGATTTTAAAAACATTTTTTATAACACTTTTATAAAAAATGTTTTTGGATTAAAAATGGGTTTTTGACAGAGGAGTGAAATACATACAATTTTCAGAAAAACATTATTTTAAACACTTGGGTACATAAAGAGATGATAATTAATGAATACGATGTATTCTAATGATATAACCTATGGAAAATAAATTTAATTAGTTTCATGATAAATGGAAAACGTGGATACATTAGTGAAAACACATTAATAAACAATCTCGATAAAAGATAAGATTGTATTATAAAATCAGTACTACTTTGGTGACTTTTTAAGATATTACCCACAAATTAATATCATTAAAATAATTTTAAAATATCATTAGGATAAATAATACTAAAATATGAAATGTTAAAGGGGTAATATATACACCTCATAAAATAATATATGTGCATAACATGACATATGTCATAAAGAAGAATTTTTTTGATGAAAATCATTTTCCACATTAATAATATATTGAATCGTAATACTCAATAAAACATTACATCAAATTAAACCTAAAATATAATTAAAATAATATTATTAACGATAACATTTTAATTTTGAATTATATACACCACATCAAAGAAAAAAGTGGTGAATTTTCATTTTCTCCCAGAAATTAGAGAGAGAATTGAAAACCATTAATGTAATTCATGAATTACATTGTACATGTTTGAACCTATATAATAATAAATATAATTTTATTAAAAATATTTTAAATAAAAATAATTTTATATATCATACAATATATTATTTACTTATGATATTGTTTTTCCAATTTTTTATGAGTTACTTTTTATAATCATGTCTCGGGTAATTATTTATTTATTTTTTGGTTTGTTTTGATTTGTTAATTTTGGTCATATTAATATGATAATGTTACATTAAATAAATAATAATAATAATTAATTAAATATTTAATTTATAATTAAGTTATACTTCTTAAAATAATCTTGAAATATGGTTTTGAGTAATGATGTTTGTTACGATTAAAGAGACGAAAATATGAATGTACAAGTGAGTTACCTTTCAGTTTTTAAATGATCATTAATGAAAGGATGTATGTGATAGATTATAATTATATAATGATAATAATATCAATAATACAATATTTTATCTTAAAATATAACTATAAATATTATTCATTTGGGGTGGTGATGAAAAGAGAGTCACATCACTATGTTAAAGTGGTAGTCCAGACGTACACGAACATCGTTAGCATCATTCATTGAGTAAAATTTTGAGAAATAAAATGATATAATATCATTTAATAACTGTAATTATGTCATTAATATCATAATAATTTCATTAATATAACATATATTTATCCTTATTTATTTCCTTGTAAAGAGTTACTGAAACTGAATCACAACACTTCACAAGGTAGTAGTCTGCTGCACACATCAGCGACGTTATCATATTCACTATGTAATGAAAAATAAAAAAGGAATACATGATATAATGAAGGAAAAATTTATATTAATTTTATAAATATCATATATTTACTTTATATCCATCATCATATCTATCCATGGGGGTTGTAATGAGAAAATGGATGACCATGGTTTTGGAGGCGGTAGTACACCATACACCCAAATGATGACTAGTGACCCATTTTATGGAAGTGGATATGGTTGTAGGAAATTAAACTAAAATAAAAATGTATCAGTATATGAAATATAATTATTTTATTATATAATCATGTTTTAATAACACTTGAAGGAGGTGAAGGAATAAAAAAAATGACCATTGATCAACATTACCTCTTCTACAGGTAGCCTCCTTTTGCTTGAAAAAATATCATTACATGGGTGATTTTTTTTCCAAAATAAAGGTTATACGATCAAATAATGGAATTTGGGATTTTAGTTGGATAGGTCTTGACTTAGCCAAAATGTTTTGATGGTGTTAAGTGGAGAGGATAGGGGTGACCATTTACAAGTGATGTGGGAGACACACGAATAATATTTTGGAATGAAAGAATTCTACCCATGTTTTTTCACTGATGATGGATCAAAAGATGGTAAATTACAGATAATAGAATATATAAGGTATTAATATTTATATTAAAATCATATTTCACATGTATTGGTTTATTTTTAACCCTTATCATTTTAGTTTAAACCCACCGTAAACCCATTTGTACCATTATAAAGGTGAATAATTTTTTCTACATATACTATTTATTTGGGTTAAAATTTGTTATTAACTTATTAGATAATATAGATTATGTTGATTCTAAATAGGGAATACATTTTTTTAAATTAATCTAAATGAATCTAAAAAAATGTAATTTTTTAATCTATCACACAGATGTGATGAGAACAAAGGGTTTTTAAAATAAATTGTTTAATATTTACAATGTTTTAAATATCAAAATTCATTATGAAATTGATTCAAATAACCTAAATTAGACTAATTAAGGAATAATTTTACAAATTTTAAATTTACACTAATTTAAAATATAAAATAACTTTATAAATAAATTAAAAAATATTTTAATTGAAATTTAGTATTTTTCATTATTCATCAAAAATTGAAAAATTTGGGAAAAATCCAAAAAATTATACACAAGATGATTTTGAAACTATTATTTCACAAATGAAGATATTTTTATTAAAATTATTTTCTAAATTTTTAAAAAATCATTTAGATATTCTTCACAAAATGGAATAATAATTTATTTTTCTTAGAAAATGTACTTCCAAAACATATAATGATTTTAATGAAAATTTTGTCATCTTTTAATCAATACATTTTATGTATATACAAAAATTATAAATAATATTTAAATTTAGTTATTAATATTCATCTCTCCATGTTTAAAAGAAAATTTATATCGTTCAAGTAGGAATAATAATACTGATAGTATATTGTGGTTTTTTGAAAACATAGTATGGTGTGTAACATAAGATAACCCACTTGTGCGTGTACTGTAATACTAAATTGTTTCTTCGAAACATAGTCTATCAATATAAGTTAATTTATTTGTAAAAATAATAAATATAAAATCATGGTGCTACATTATACCCCTCATAATTGAATTTCTCCCTCATGTTTTATTACTTTGATACCAAAAATTTGGATACTTTATCCACATCATATCCTAAAATTCATAGATAACATCCTCAAACTAGTGGTTTGTCCCCAAAAAATTTATAAGGTAAGTGGTATTTTTTTGTAGAATAGTATCAATTTGATTCATAATCTCTATCAGTTGTTCCTTATAAGAAGTATCATGCTCCAATGGTATGACCACTGAGTTCAGTACATGCGATGGATCAGATTTGTGCTTCCTTTGGAGTACATGGAACACATTTAAAACCTAATAAGAACTTATTAAAAGGTCCAAATTATAAGAAAATATCCCAATTTAATCAGGTATTGTAATGGGACCGAATTATATGGGGATTTGTTCACCCCTCTTTCTCCCACGTAAAAATTTGTAGAAAGATATTCTCACCAACATCAATTGGTAGATCACATCAGCAATTAACAACATAATATTTATATTGATCTTTTAGTCCTTACATGATTTTTAATGGGTCTAACATTATCTCCCATATCATAATCTAGCTCATATCCTAATATATTTCTTTCTTCAACTTCATTTATGTTTGTATAAAGAGATTTATAAAGAGGCATATAAATTCCTTAGTGAGTGATATTGTTGTAGGGACACTCAATTATATAAATATGTAATCCCAAACACCTTTGGAATACATTAAAAAATATCTTATCATATCTTCTAGGGTGTGAATTATTCTCTTAGTGATGAAACTAAACTATATATCGTGATATTTCTAAATACATTTCCAAATCATCGAGGAAAACACTAGATATCAATCAGATAGAATAGAATATATTACTCCATCCACATATACCACTCCCTTAATAAATATCCTATAAAAGGAGTCCCAGGATAAATATTCAATGATATAGTTAATGGGTGATTAATTCTTATTATGGTCAACTAAATCCCATTTATAATTATTCCCTTTATATTTTTTTATTATTATAATGATAAAACCCATGGTGATGTATTCATATTTACTTTTTTGGAATGGATAATGATCATAATATCCATTCAGACCATTATATCATATCATTAACATGTTAAAGTACAAATAATATAGTTAAATAATAATAAATATAATTTTTTTGTTTTCCCATTATAATTAATCATTCATATAGTCCACTAGTAGGTGATATACCCTTTTTCCATCAGTTGTGGGTTTAAGACCAAATGCATTTCCAGATGCAACATGTCATTCCCCCGCTTGCAGGTCATCATTTTTCAAAACCTATATTAACAAAAATGTCATAAAATTGAAATAAAACATAATTAACATAACATAAATGATAATATAAACTCTAAAAATTACAAATACAATTTATTGCACATCTAGAAACATTCATTCCTAAAAAGAGGATTCTATTTCCAAAAAATATATCATAATGTTCCCTTAATATTGATGAACTTTCATCATGTAAAATCTCATGAAGGTTGTCTAAGACATTGAACATATGATCACCCCCAAACTAGTAAACCAAATATTAAATTAATAACTCATAATATAATATTACATTGAGACATAAATGTTTCTAAAATAACAAAATCCTTAGATGTTTCATGATTCTTAAAACTGAAATACCATTGAAAATATTCATCTACAACATAATCCATGAATGGTAAATGAGAAATAATTAAATATTTATAATTAAACTATTAACATTGAATAAATAATTATTTATATATAAGTTAATTAATGTGTTAGGGAATTGAGTTGGATATTACCCATGTTCCCCACACATATGACATTAAAATCCTCGATAATTTGTAACTCTATGACCTTATTTTACAGATAGATAATATCTTCTCCTCTAGTTGAGATACTATTCTATGTTCCTCTTCACAAAATATTGACAAGTTATATTCTCAATATTTCTTCCTTTATGTTCATTACCACATGAACTTTCATAAAATTATTGATTCATTAGTTCTACTTCAATCATTACCATTCTATTAGTTTGGGAAATTACCTACACTTTCTTAAAAAAATTCTTACTAATGTTCTATGTCTGAAGCGTGTTAGAATTATTTTATAAAAAAATTATATTTTTCAACCCATATAATAAGTTTTAATGAGTTATAGATTAAAATTTACAATTTTCATTACGATTATCATAATGAGTATGTGTCGAATTAATTAGACTCTTCATTATTTGAACCATAAGTTATCCAATTTTCTTATCATATTAATTACCAAAATTAATAACTATCAAACAAATATTTAAATAGATAACATCAGACTAATACATATAAGGATGTCCATATTGACATTATTATGTATGTCCATCAGGCAGAAATTATTTATAATAAGAATAAGAAGAATAATATATGTTGTATGAAATCTCTTTAGCAATATAATGGTGTTAGTAAATAAGACATAAAAAATCAATTATGATTAGATGTCACATTCCAGGAGTCTAAAGCCTTTGTATTAAAATATGTAATATGAACATTATATGATAGTTGGATGGGTGCCTATAAATACCATGTATTTTAATGATTTTTGAGACGATTATTAACATTAACTCTCAAGTATTTATAATATTACAGTGTTAATATCACATTCATAGTATTTTTGAGTTATTTAGGGTGATTCATTTAATGGAAACATTATTAGGTTGTCTCCTTAAGAACTGTAGTAATTGTAACTGTGTCTAATCATTATTATGATCAGGGGATTCTGGGGTAAGGGAGATAGAAAATCTAATCATTGGATCAAGGTATTATGAGGATAATAATATAGATCTTATCATTGTATCAAGGTCTTTTGGGGATAGAATGAGAGTTCCATTCCAATAATCATATAAAGGTACTTCCTAGTAACGAATGACAGAAATTATTGAATGTATAAAGTAGTGAATACCATTAATCAAGGTTATAAACTACCACACACTTATGGCTAAAATAAGATTGTATTTTAAATATATTAGAAGTCATTCCATCTTTGGTTTTATTTCATATAATTTTTTGATTACGTTTTTTATTCCTATTCCTATTTAAATAGAAAATGATTCATCATATTCATCTTTCAATTCTTTTGTTTTTTTATCATATTAACTCTGATTATAATATTCAATCTAATTAATTAGATCAATCAGGATACCAATATTTTACTCTAATTTAATCAAACCTGATATGATTATGATTCTATGACATTATTAATCAGACCAATGGATGAGTCTGTTAACCTTCATTGATATTCTTAGGGTTTTGTTTTGTTCAATTATATTATACTATGTTTTCTAAAATAAAATTAATCCCCTCTTGTGTGTATATCTATTTTATCATATTCATAAGGTACAATATTCAATATTTCTATTATACAAATCCTATAGTTAGTATCAATATAGGATTTTGATGATCATATAATTCCATAGGATTTTACATTCTTTACTATTTTATGATTATTTAATTTTTTGATATAATGTTCTACTTTATATAGTTTTTTTACACTAACATTTATTGTTGAAGACAAATTTTTATTTTTTTTAATGATGAAATATATGAATATTCATTATATATACAATATTAATCCAAAAAAACCTCCAATCATTGATGATACTAATTATTAGTACTAGGGAGAGAGGATGATTTTTTTATCAACACTGAGGTTAATAATTTTTTTATGCATACTAGAGATTACCATATTACTGATAAGAATGTGACTTCATTTACTCATTATGATAAAAAAGAAAATCAATATAAAAAATTATGGAATAATTAGTAATGATCAATAATAAGAAGTATTCAAAGCCATATATCCTATTGTGAATATACTAACAATATATTTAAAAATCTCATGATTTTTCATTTAGGAACATATAAGGTTGCTCTAGATATAAAGATTGTGCTAGGACTAGACTATCAAGACTTTTATTATCTTCCTAGAGAATCAGTTTCAATGATGCACCATAGAGTAATGACCATTATAAATGTTTTACAATATATCATTGAAAAAGTTATTAATGATGAAATTATTCATGGGAAGATTATAGATGTTATTCTCAATGAGTGGGAATCAAATAAAACCATAGTTTATCAGGTAAAGAAGCTTAAAAATCTTACTCGAGATTATCTTATTGGAAACCTTATACAGTTTGAGGGAATATTAAAAAGTTATTATTTGAAACGAAAAAGGTTGTTTTTATTTTAATACTTTTACCTTACCATCTAAAGTGAAATCAACTAAGAACATTATAAACAATTTGAGAAAAAACAAAGTTTTTAGTCTATCTGATTCCTGTAATTCTGAACATTCAAAGAATGAGTTACTCAGTCAATACAGAAGGATGAATAATATTAAAGGAATGAAATATTTCCAATACTATTATAAAAAGACTTATAAGTATAAAGATAAAATTAATGATGTAGTCTCATGTTATTAATGAAAACAATATGGAAAACATAGGTCAGATTGTCCAATGATAAATAGAAAAGATAGAAATGAAAATAATTCAGAGAGGGATACCAAGAAGTATTATAAATATAAAGGAAAGATAGTTTTAAACTCTCCAGACACATGGAGTTACAGTGTTGGTGATTATTCTATTAATTCTTCAAATAATTAAATCTTCATTCAGAGAAACATATATATTTTTTTTGATGTACCCAAAAAATATCATTTTTTCATGGATAAGTTAAGAACAAGTACAAACCATTCGAAAATTTCATTCAATGTTAATGTTTAATAATGATGGGGATTATATATCTTTTGAAGAAGAATCATCCATCGTAGAATATAATTATCTTCTTACTTATGATGATGTTTAACATTTTTCTAAATAACATGAGAATGAAAATTATAAAATTTGAAAAAAACATGACAATTAAAAGGTAAAACATATAAATAATGATACATGGTTAAATGTTTTGAAAAATGAATTATAATATCTTTAAAAATATCTTGAGGAGACAATTTCATAAAAAGACACTATTTATATTGTTTTTTAAAAAGTATTTATGTAAAAAATGGATTATAAATAAAACATAATTCTATTGATAATATTAATGTCGATTAAAATTTAGTTTTAAAACTAAAATAGTTTTTTTAGAAATCTTTCATCAAACATTTAAATTTTTATAGAATGTTTTGAAAGAATGTATAAACAAATTAGTCATCATGGTAATGGTTTGGGAATGTGGTATACATATAAAAAACATGTTTTTAGTAAAAATTATTTCTTTATAAAAAATATATTTTTTCACCAAGTGTCAATGCAGTGGTCAATGGATAAAGTATTTTTCATTAAAAAAATTCTATTCCCTATGATTTTAGAAATTCTATTTTTATAATAAATTGTGTATTCATAATGGTTTTTTCTGAACATTACATGAGCCAAAAAATTTTGTGTTCTGAAAATATAATCCCTTTCTATGGAAAAAAATATTGTACCAACAAAAAAAAATATTACACCTAGATATTAGGTTTTTTAGGAACATAATAACAAAAAATAAAACTTCAATAAGATTTTCAAAATGAATGTTTTATGGTTACATTTAAAGATAATGCTCAAGGAGAGATTATCATAATATGTAACACTATTATTATTAGTAAATATCTTTTTTTAAATGTTTTTCTTGTTAAAATTATCAAGAACAAACTTAATGTCATTTTTTCAATTATGTGATGAATGATACCTTGTGATATTCAGAAGTGATAAATATTTAGTATATAGTTCCATGGATGAATATATTCTTTCTTCCAATCAACAAGAGAATGTTTATACATTTAACATATTTGAACATAAGATCCAGGACATACAATGTCTTAGTGAAATGTAAGATCAATCTTGGTTGTGGAATATAAGGTAATTACACTTTATCCTTAGAAATATATCAATATTGACTAAAAAAGGAGATGTTAATGATCTAACAGAACATAGAATTGATACATGAAAAGTCTGTGACCCCTATCTATACAATAGGAAACATAAGTCATATTTTATATCAACTAGTCAAGTGTCAACTTCTGATACTTTATATTTAGTGCATATGGACTTATTTATTCCCACAAAAACTAGATTTATTGGTTTCAAGTTAAACAAATATGTGTTATTTTATGATTAAAGTAGATACACATGGGTTGATATTCTCAAAAATAAATCATAAGCATATTATTATTTTAAAACATTTGTATCCAATGTTAAAAATGAGTGAAACCATCACATTTTAACTATTTATAGTGATCATGGTGGATATTTTAAAAAATATGATTATGAAATTTTTTTATTAAGAAAGGTATTGAAATTATCATTTCAACACCTAGAAACCCTTAACAAAATGGTGTACTTGAAATAAGAAATATAATTATTCAAGAAATAAATAGAATAATAATAAGTGATTATTCAATTTATAAGCATTTTTGCGATGAATTGGTTAGTACATAATGCTATAGTATAAATAAAGTTTTAATTGTACCTTTATTTAATAAATATCCTTATGAGTTTTAGACATGAACGAAACCAAAATTTTCTTAGTTTGATTTATTTTTTTTCTTGTATTCACATTGAATATGGAAGATAACTTACAAAAATATTCTCCAAAATATGATGAAGGAACATTTTTAGGTTATTCCACTACTTCTATGGAATACATATTTTTTATGAAGAGTTATTGTACTATTTATGAAATAGTGATTATTATGTTTGATAAATAAAATCCATTAGTTTTCAAACAACGACATCCAATATCCTAACAGGTTATTTCTAAAATGTATTTTTATCCATTTATAAATAGTTATTATTATTAGGATATAACTTAGGAATTAGTTTTTGACATTATTCTTCTATATATTTTCTACCTATTATGAAAAAAAACATTTTAAAACCCATGATGTTTGTTGTTTCATAGGAACCATCCTTGTGAAAGTATCATTGGTGATGAAAATCAACCATTTCGGAGTTAAAGTTCCTTATGAAATGTTATTGAATACCTATCTTTTTTATTACAAATTTAATCTAAGAATACTGATGAAGCATTAGGTAATAAGTATTGGATTAAAGTAATGAATGTAGTTCATCATGAGTTTAAGAGGAACAATTTCTAGGATTATGGTGAATAGCCTCAATAAATTTCTATAATTGGAGTAAAATTCGGTTTCCATAATAAAAGTAATGAGAATAGAATAATTTTTAAAAATAAATATAGACATGTTTTTATGTATATAGTCAAAAAATAGGAATTTATTATGATGAATAATATGCATGGGTATCAAGAAATGAATCTATTAGAATAATTTTAGCATTTATAACATTCATTAATTTAATACTTTTTAAAATGGATGTGAAGTGTGCTTTTGTTGATGGATATTTTTAGGAGGATGTTGATGTTGAACCACCACTGTTTTTGAAAATAAAAAAATAACATTAATATGTTTATAAATATACCAAATAATTATACTGGCACATATAATCTCCTAGAGCATGTTATGACAGGTTAACATGATTGCCATTTCAAAAAAAATTTGTTAAGGAAGCTACAGATACAACATATTTTATAAAATAAGTTAATGAAAAATTTTTTATAGTAAAATAAAATTTTTATGAAATTATATTAAGATCAACTAAATAATATTTAATAGTTTCATTTATCGATCTTATGAAATTTGAGATTGAAATGAGAATAATTGGTGATTTAACATATTTTTCCTATTTTTCAAATATCTCAAAAAACCTAATGGTACATTTTTATCAAAATATAAGTATATAAAAGTTCTTCCTATGAAATTTGGATATGAAAATATTAAATGTATTAGTAATTATATTGGTACTCACAATACGCTTGATCTTACTGAAGCTGGGAATCTAATAGATCAGAATATTTTTATATGTATGGATTGAATTTTACGTAACATAATAACTATTTTCTAGATTTAATGTTTTCCATATTATTATGTTAAATATATCAATAAAATATAAAATTAATACCATTTAAAATATATAAAACTATTATTTGTTATCTTAGTTGAACTATTGATATGGTCTTTTCAATTCTTATGGAAACATTTTTACACAAATGTTTTTGGATGATTAATTTGGTGGTTATAGAATGGATATTAATAGTGAACCAAGAAAATCGTATGAGATTCGTTAGTTTATATTCCATTTAAGTAACAACACCTAGTATGACTTTCCACTACTGAATTCGAATATGTGGCAACTGAAATATGTTGTGGATGAAACAAAAAATCACTAACCATGGCTTGTATTTTATTAAACTAAAATACATTGTGAAAAATAAATTTCATTTATCTAATTAAAAATCCATCTAATCACCCATTTGATAAGAACATAGTTATAGGAAACTATTTCCTTTATGATAACACATTTAAAGAAGATATCATTTTACAACTCATCATAATTCTAGAACAAATTGCTGATATTTTTTCAAAACTACTTCCTTTCAATATATTTGAATATATCAATTATAATTTGGGAATGATCAACATAAATTGATAATTAATAACTAATTATTTTTTACCTATATCCTTAAATTATGTTACTCATTTTCAATGAGAGTGTACATGAATTTGATTAATTTTAAAATTTTAGTTTTTTATAAAATTTTATTTTTCTAAAATTGTTAGTTTTTTCTAAAAAATTTAGTTTTTCTAAAATTTTCATGGAAATGTGTTTTCCAGAGTCAAATGATTTTGATAAAATTTTTATATTTAGAATACATAAGATGATTCTTATATTCTAAAAACGTTATAAATTTTATTGAGTCAATTTTTTTTGAAATAATATATTTGGAACAAAAAAATATTTATAATATGTTATTTAAAACTATTGTAAATAATTTTTTTAAAGAAACTACCATATTTAGTTTTTATTTTACATAATCTATGATAATCTATTTAGCTTAAAAATATGAAAATGTTATTCGTACTAATGTATCTCTTCACTCCGAATGTTACCCCTCTATTATTTTAGTTTTAAAAATATTTCATTACATATATTATTTAATTATTGTCCTTATACATTTTGTTTTTCAATATTTTTTTTGAATTATTTTATAATTTTTTTATATCTATATGAAATCTCAGTCTGATAAATTTTATAAAAATCCTGAGAGCGAAGTTATTTCTTTAAAACTATCTCTGGATCAATGATAACAGAAAAATAAAATTTCTTTTACTTTCAACTATTAGATCTGTCATGGAAGAAAATTTGTCACACCTGATGCCAATATAATGTGGGACTCGATATGTACCACATCGTTTTTTCAATGAATTTCACTCTAAATTTCTACAATATTTTTTTTCACACTCTGAAATATTTTATTTTTTTATATTTCATCATAATAAGTTTTTGTACTGATTTTAGAAATAGAGGATTTTTCATTGTTTTATGTATTTTGAGAATAATTATTTTAGAGTTTTTTTATTACAATTATGAATTGACGCTGAAAAAAAATATCTCATTTCAAGGTTGGGAGTCTAAATGTGTTGAAAAACTAGATAAGTATATTTATCTTTTTTTCCTAATGTAGTTCATTATTTTTTCAACTATTATATTATTTAAGGAGTATTGTAGAGATAAAATTTCATTTATAACGTATGAAAATTGATAAAACTTTTCATGGGAGAAACATGAAAACATGGTTGGAATACCTTTTGATGGATAAGTGTATTTCCCCTCACATAAGATTCATAATCATACTGGTAATTTTGATATAAAAAAAGTTTAAAATTATTTATATTCTAAATGAGAAATGTATTAAAAAGTATCTCATATCACTCCAAATTATCTTGTCATAGAATTGGGGATCAAAGGGTTTTGAGTACTAAAGAAGGGATATATACATACTCTAAATGTATATGATATTTTCATATAGTACTTTTTAGCGAATCTGATAATGATTGATCTTTTTATGTTTTTTCCTTCTCACAATCAACAACATTAAAACTAGAAAAACAAAATCCAAGATCATTATTTTTCTTACTTTTAAAAGAAATATGGTTTTTAGGTGTATATAAATTTTCAAATTTTCCAATAAATCATATCTAACGAGTGAGAAAATTTCATTCATAAATGATAACATAATGAATGGAGTGAGATTTGTATTTTATAGTAAGTCAATGAATGTATTTGGAAAATTTGGTAATTCTACATATGAGGCAGATTCATTTATAATGTAAGGAATGGATTATAAGAAATCGAAGAGGAAGATTGAGACCTCCCCAATAATGAATCAATACAAGTAAAAGTATGTTTCTAGTGACATTTTTTAAGATTAATAAAAAAGGTGACCATCATACCAGAGATCCACAATTTATAATCAACCAAATGTGAGAAAAATCATTAAAATTTCATGCTATGGAATATTTGGAAGAAAAATAAAATATAAATAAATAGATAGAAAAATTAGTTTCAAGAAGATTAATTATGTGAAAATTTATTGGAAGGAGAAGAAAGGGAATCTAAGAAGAATGTTACAATAAGTTATCTTACTAATCATGTGAATCAGGGAGATATATTATCTTTTAAAAAATTAATTTTGGTTTTTATAGATGATCTATCAATGAAATATAAAGGAAATTTAAATTTTTTTGATGAGGAAATGGTTCTAGTGAAATAAATGGATCTATAAATAGTCTGATTATTACCTCTAAGAACAAAAAGACATAATCCATATGATCTTTTATGGAAATAATTAATGAAGTTGATAAAGTTAAAAATATGGAGATGATGAAAATGAAGAAAAATAAAGTGAATATGATGATTCCAAAAAAGATATTAATGATTAATTTGTGGAAAATGAAGATGAATATAAATAAGAGGATGAAAATAAATATGTATTTAATAATGAAAAAAATAAATCTAAAAAGAAATCATTTGATTAATCATCATCATCATCATCATCAAGCTTTCCCTCCATGGATGAAATAAATTAAAAATCATGTACTTCTAAAGCAAAATCATATTCATCATAAGAAGAAAAAGGTTCATCATCGATGAATGAAAAAGATGATCCTAATTGAAAGACTAAAGGTAATGATAAATATGACACTGATGAAGTGGAAATCATGGAATTGTATAACAAAAATTTATTTTATAACAAGAATGTTTCTCAATAAATCGCAATGGGCGTTTCAGTGAAAGAATAGAAGAATGGAATAGAATATGAAGTTTGTAATACAATAATTAAAGCACATGAGGTTTACCAAGATCAATTGGACTTCAGTATGACCATATTAACTAAAGTGGTTGATTATATTGTTCATGTGTTGAAGCATTTAGAAGAAACAATTCCTTATTTTCCAATACATGAGGAAAGAGGATAAATTATTCAAGAAAGTATAAATTAGATTCTAGAATCAATGAATTATTTAGCAGAGAATTTTATTCTAAATGAAGATAAGTTGATGATTTAAAAAGAAACACCTTAGACTAATAAAAAGGAATTTTGTCACATTGTTAAATGGTCTCATGAATTTTATATTTATATCAATATGTAAAAGAAAAACTCTATGGAGTAATGAAAATTTTTTCGTAATCTGTGAGTTATTTTAATGAATTGTCATCACACATTGATGAATGAGTAATTTTTGGGGAATATTTTAAAGATCACACTGAAGAAACATATGAGTAAGTTAGTGATTTGAAATATAATATCTGAGAAAAGGAGTCATAGATGACCAGACTTCAATCTATTGAGCTTGATCTTTTAATTGTCAAGGATGATAATAATATGTTGTCTGAGGAAGTAAGGAAGCAAAGGAATTTTAAAGAGATTGTTTATAAGACAGAAAAATACTAAAATGAGTTCAAATATTATGAAATAATTTTTCAAGACCTTAATGAATGAAGAATGAAATTTTTTATTTTGAATTCTCGTTATCTTTCTTTCAATAAACATTTGATTTTTTATTAAAAGATTACTTTTTCTTCCAAGTCCAATTTTTCTAGATGTTTTATAATTCTTATTGGTTGAATGTTCATTTATATTTTTTTATATGATTAGCTAATTCAATATATTGTTTCGTATACCATTTTCTGTCTCTAACATATCTAAAAAAACTATAATTTCCCAATTTTTTTAGAAAATCAAAATTGGGGAGAAATATTAAAATGGGTAATAAAGAATTAAGAGCAGAGAAGATTACGTAAATGATTAGTTATTTCACTAAAGGGTGTAATTTCATTAAAGGGGATAATATGATCTATAAGGGGATTTATATTATTAAGGGGATAAGTTTTCTTAAAGGAAAAACATTTTAGTACTCCATTTTATTCATAGTCATATCAAGAAGAGTTATAAAAAGAGCAGAAGTTAAGAATTAATAATTATTTAAGAATACGAAGTTATTAAAATAATATATACAATAATTTTTTCAATTTTATTTTTCAATTAATATTTGGGATTTGTGATTTTTATAAAGGAGGAGACTGTTGATTCAAAATTTATACATATTACTATTCCATTCCTTTAGTTTTGGAAATCACAAAACATTCATAAAAAATTGTCTACTAACATTTCTATGTCCTACGTGTTTTAGAATATTTTTTTTAAAATATTATATTTTACCATACTTAGAATAATTTATAATGTATTAAAAATTTAAAATTTACCTTCTTCGTTATGATCATCATAATGATTAAGTGTTCTATTAATCAGACTCAACATTATCAGTACAACAAGTTAATTTTTTTTTCTTTTCTTTAATACTATGAAATGTATTAACTATCTGATTGATATTTGTACTAGTACCATCATAATGACACTCATGATGTTTATCCTATCTACATTTTCATGGAATTACATAAAATAGAATACGTTAGTAGTAAAAATATAAAGACATATTTCTAATGTGATGAATCTATTAAACAATTAAAGATTATAATCAATATGACATCATAAATTTTGTTATGATGAGCTGTTAAGAGAAAAGAATCCATGGTTGATGGAAAAAACATGGAAATAAGACCATTGAAAACATTACTATAAATACTGGTTCATTTGTTGAGTTTAGAGCTAGTTTTTTACATTTTCTCATGATTTTTCTGAATATTACTTTCCGTGAACAACTCTTTATTATTCCTTTTGTTCTTATTTACAGAAAATCATTATAAGGAAGCCTTACCAGGTTGTATACTTATGAACATTTACAATTGTAACTATGTTCGGTCATTATTACAATCGAGGGATTGTGTGGATCATAATATGGAGAATATATTATTTGGAAGTAAGTGATTATATGGATTGTAAGACAGATTCGATCATTGTATGGAGTGATTCTGGGGATAGGAATACCGATCCATTCTGGTCATTGTATCCAGGGATTTACTTTTAAAGAAATACAGAATCTTCTATAAGTATAAAATAGTGAATACATTTAGTCTGGTTTATAGACTACATTTTCTTAAGGATATATGAGGTTTATCCCTTAAATATATATGAACTAAATATTAAATTTTTTTTATTAATAATTTTTTATTTTCAATTTTTATTTTTTCATCACATTTTTATAAAAGTGATTCATTATATTCATCTTTATATTCTATTTTTTGTTTTATCATATTAAATCTATCATTCATATTTAGTATGATTAATTGGACCCATTATGATTCAAATATTTTACTCTGATTTAGTTTAACAAATTGTTTTTTTAATTCTAGGATATTGTTAATAATATTGAGGGATATATTTAATAACTTAATTTGAGAGGCCTTGGGGTTTATATGTTTATTCATTTTAAACTCTATTTTTAAACAATAATTCACCCCTTTTGTTGGTAAAACCATATGAGCACATTCTTGCGATACTATAATAAGTGTTTTATTTCTACTAATCATATAAAAATGTTATATTCCTCTTATTTGACCGTTGAATAATATCCCTGAAGTTCATTTTTATAGTTATATTTCATGATAGATGGTTGGGTATAACCAGAATACCTAACTCCCTAGTCATCATCCAATTTATTTTCTCATTGTAATGAAATTTTACATCAGATTCAATTCTAACATAATTCTTTTTGGTTTAATCCATTGACTAAAAATAAAAAGAAAAGTGTGAGAAGTAAAAATCATAGTGGAGAACCACATAATGATGAATAATTACTTATATAATGTCCAAATAATGACACATTTTTAATCTATAAAACAACAGTTTTATCATTGTTCATTCATATTCATAATTTATTTAAATCAATCATGATGGATTGTAAAGTGTTTAAAAATTTCCGAAGCATTTCCTCCAATAGTATCAAAATAGGTGTTTAGAAAGTCCCATTTTCATAAACAAGGTAGTGATCAAGTACAGTAAAATTCACCTTTTTAAACTTATTAACCCTAGGTACCTCTCTCCTAGAGCCAAATCCACTTATGTTATCAATAAAGGGATGGAATTTATTGAAAACCACTCACTATATCTTTTAATATAATTTCATGACATTTTCAAATACTTTAATGCATCCTTAGAATTATTCTTATAGATATTCCTAGAAATATCCATATAAATTTCCCTAGGGATTTAACTTATTTTTTCTCATCCATGTTTTCAAAGGATAACTAAACATATCCTGTTATACTAAGTATAGGAAATTTGGATTTGCATACATGGACATTACATTTTTTTAGATAAATATTCATTATATTACCTTGAAAAAAAATTTATGGATAAAATATTTTATTTAATTTTGAAAATTAAGAAAATGTGTTCTTAATTTGGTGGAGATCATAAAAATCTCCTATGATGTTCTTCCCCTTTATAACTCTTCACAAAAATACCCTATATAAATAATTCTTCATAACCTGGGTAAAAAAACATAAGAATGGATGAACTTAAGTGCTTAGAATTTGTAATAAAAGAAAATATGTTAGAATAAGATTTACATAAATGTATGTGAACATGATCATAATATATGAAAGCCACACCATGTATATAAAATAACAGAATCATTAGGCATGGAATAAATGTTTTCAGTTCATAAGACCCAATTCATAATGAAATAAAAGAACCTGATTAATGAGTGAATAAATGTGGAATAAGAAATGGAATTCTGGAATACACATAAGAATTGGGAATCATTTCCATAGTATTCAAGGATCAATATGAAGTCTATAATAGTGAAAGGAGATCATTCCACAAACCATCATATTTATAAATATCATACCTTATACATTAGAAAATATAGTAATTTAAATATAGAAGACACTTTTTACATTCCCAATGTTATTTTTGGTTTGGATTTTTAGCTAATTAGGTAATAACATAAACAACGGAAATCATATATTACCAAGTAGAAACTTTTACTCAATATCTATTTTTTCACAATATGAAACTTTGTAAAACAAAACATCATTTCTTTTCATAAAAAACTTCTCAAATTTAAATATGAAATATTCATTCCCATTACCCATCAATATAACCTATGCAAATAATTTTAAAATTTTTGTTGATAAAAAAAATTCAATAAAGTATATAAAAATGATGAAATAAAACCATTAGTTCGTGAATACTTATAAACCCATGAATGATAAAATTCCCACCGTTAAAATAAAAATATACATTTATGCGAAGACATGAGGTTTCCATAAAATGGATAAAGAATTAATAATCCATTTTTTAAACTTAGTACATCATTTTCATACAATAATTACTTATAATTTTAATCCTGTTGTTTTTGATTTGAATTGTAACCCTCACATCTACTTTATAATGTTACCCTCATGACTAACATATGATGTGAGTTTCACAATTACACAAAGAATAACCATTATGGTCGAATTCCCATAAAAAATTAATTAGAATGAGATATTGATCCCACAATTCATCATAAACAAATCTCATTAACTATATCATAATCACAAAACATGAATAATTTAATTTTAAAAATCCTTCCTTGAGAAAATAACTTATTTTATAGAATACTGTAGAAATTAGAAAAAAACTTTCTTTGAAAATAATCATATAATATTGTAATAAAATCAAAAAATTATATCATTCTTATTGTGTGAAAGGATTCTCATACCAAATATGTTAAAAAACATTCCCTTTAATTTTTTATAAAAGGAAAATAAAAGAGGATAATTAATTAAAATTCCCTTACCCCAGGTTTGAATTCCATCTATCATGCTCAAAACTCTTGTATAATGGTTTTAAGTCTATTATTAATATATTAAAGCATAATATTCATATATATAATACCTTATATGAAAATATTATAACATATTCCCAAACATTAATTAATAATATTTTTTTATTTTCGTTGTTTTCTGTTCCTTTATTTCTGTATTTCAATGGTAAGTTTATTACTGATTTTCGTATCAAACGAGAGAAAAAAATAAAAAAGTGGAATGAAATAGTATTAATATGTTTCCATAATTGTAAATTATACCATATATCATTTTTTCTGATATGATGATAATTCATTAGATAAAACATAATGATAAAACTTTGGTTTATTTTGGTGGGTTTTTTTCCAACCATCACAAAATAGTTTTGATTTATTTATTGTTATGTATATAAATTAGCTACTAAACATTGAAAAAGTTTTAATATACATATTATATTATTTTTTAACCATAATAATGTTATTATTACCAGAGTTTAAGTTAGTAAAAAATGGGAATTTTTCATCCACAAAGGCAGTGAATTGACATACCCCAGATAATGATTTCATTATCTAGAATAATTAGAGAGGAGGAGATGATTGAAGATGGATAATAAATTAACACAATAAAATTATAGAATATGAAATATAATAGATTTATCATTTCAATGTTTTTAGGGGAGGTGAGGAGAGAATAAGAAAAGAAACGAACATTAATGGAAAATAAAATAAAATGAAAGAGGATTTCTCCTTTCGAATTATTATCCATATGAACCTCCTTAGGGAAATTGAATTTGGTATTTCAACAAGAACAAAAGATTCTAGATATTGGGTAGATTCTTGGGATTAATTTGGATAGTCTTCACGAATTTGGAGGTGCGAGTAGAACAGGCAGTGAGGGGTGGTATTTATAGCATAGTAGAGGTGCGTCTTTTGATTAATTTATTCATTAGTTTATTATTTTTGATCAAGAAAATGAATAGTTTTGACTAAAAAGTATTAATATAGTAAATAGGGAAATATAATTCAATATTATGGTTCCTTAATCATTCATGAATCATGAAATATTGTATTTAACTTATAATGTATAAATACCGTAAAATACCACATTTCACTATTAAAAAAAAAATACTATTTCAGAAAAATCTATAACATTCACCCTAACCATTTTACAACATCTTGAATTTAATAATTTATTCAATTTTTTGAAATAATTTTCTATATATTATAAATCTAATTTTTAGTTAAACTGATCATTTAATTGAAAAATACCATTTTTTATAGTATAACTTGTTTTATGACACTTTGAAAAATTAATTACCGTCTCCTCGAATTATATTTTAATCATTAAGTAGAAAAATATTAGTCTATAAATATATTTTATGAAGATAAAATTTCATTTAAATCATTATAATAATTATATAATTTTATATAAAAAATTATTTTTCAAAAAAATACAAATACTTAATTTATCATTTTTGAAACTTTTATTTACTTATTCCATGATATAAATATATCAAAATTTAACATATAAGATACATATATTTTATGAATAATCTCATAGGTGAGGATTCCATTCTATTTTTATCGATTTCTTAATTTTTAAAAATACCACTTATTTTATTATACATAAATATTGAATTAAACTATTTAGTTCTAGAAGGAAAATAAATTATTTTTCAAGTTCTTAGGTTACTAAATTCTACCCATTATAATAATTGTATCCATATAATTATTATTTACGTATTAAACATTTGAGTACCTTTCCCTATTAACATTTTCATATTACCATTTTTCTTCTTCAACCATGTGGTTTCTCTAAAAAACATATCCTAGTGATTTACCTTATTCTGCAATACTTTCTATCTATGGTAATGAATATAAATAACATTTTATAATATAAAAGGTTTTCTTCCAAATAAAATATATTAGGGATTAGAACATTAGATGAATATGGAACTTGATTTATTGACATCAAAATTTGAAAACATCATGAACTTAGGAAAAATCGGAGGAAATTCTACTCAGTTGACCACTAATCCAAATTTCCCTAGAATTTTATAGGGTCCAATGGAACATAGACTCAACTTCACTTTATTACCAAAACGTATCAGACTTTTCCATTTAAATTTTTTTAAAATGACATGATCACTTACCTCAAAATTATGATTCCTCCCCTAATTTCCCACATTTATTTTCTGCATTCTATGAGCTACTTTAATATGTTGTTGGATCACCATCACTTTGTCATCCAATTCATCTTCTAATTTTGGTACAATAAACATCCTTTTTTCAACTTCATCCAAAAATTCTAGTGTTTGAAACCAATTTCCATTTAATTTGCTAAAATGATTCATCTATATACTAGAATGAATACTGCTATTATAATAAAAGTCTTCTAAAGAAATATATTGATCCCAACATCCCTAGAAATCTAGTGAAAGTGTACATAGAATTTATTCTAATGTCTGAATGATCTGCTAGATCATTCCATTAGATTAGAGATGAATATCCATGGTGTAATTTAATTTTGTACCAAACAACTTTTGATGGATTTTAAAAAAGTTACTTGTGAACTTAGGATTATATTCATATACAATTCATTGAGGAAATCCATGAAAACTAACTATCTCTTTAAGGTACAATTGAGAATGTTGATTCAAAAGAAAATTATCTTGAATTGGAATAAAATGTGTATTTTTAGTTAGTCAATCAACAATAACCCAAATTTCATTATAACCCAAATAATTTTTTGGTAGTCCAACTATGATATAAAATTATATATTTTCCAATTTCTACTATAGATCCAGGGAAGGCTGAATCATCCCCTTTGGTAGTTTTTTCTATGATTGATCCTATTCATAAGTCAAAAATTTCCTAGAAAAAACCTCAATAACTCTTTTCATTCAATCATACATGTAAAACTCTCGACGATCTCTGTACATCTTAGTGTTTCCTAGGAGAACTAAAAATGGATAACTATGAGCACCACTTAATAACCATCTCGTGAAATGTAAATCACACAGAACACATAATCTCTTCCCAAATTACAAAACAAAATCTTTATCATTATGAAATTTAGGTAAAATAATCTTTTTAACAAATTATAAATTTTTTTAAAAACTCACGTTCATCCCTTTTCACTTGCTTAATTCATTTTAAAAAATATGACACCACCGACACCTAAAACAAAATAGTATATTTTCCTGCACCAAAAACCACCAATAAAAATATTAATCAAATCATCAACCAGGTGATAGATTTCTGTATATGAAATAGTTTATTTATCATGCTTTTTTCAAGTCAAGTAATCCAATATCTAATTTTATTTTCTATAATGGTAATTTATCACAAAATAATAATCCATTATTAGTTAGATTCATATTCTCTTTCTTATTTTCAATTCCTTCTTAGTGAATATATACTCTACATTTTTATGGCCATTATAAATTTGACATTTTGATCCATAAAAAATTTGTCTCCAAATTTTATGGATAAAACCATAGTTTTAAATTTTAATACATGTGTGGGATAATTTAAATCACGAGTTTTTGGTTCTCCTGAATCATTATAAATTATTTGATCACTATATATTAGAAAACAACCATGTCCCTTTAATAAATCATAATTATAGATAAAAAACTCTCTATTTTTAAAATGAAAATCCAAAAATAAATAATCCACTAATCACCATTTCACTTTCTGAACACAAAAATCATAGTCTTTTGTCCAAATAAATTTAACCCCCTTTCCAGTTGACTTAGTTAGTGGTCCAGATAACCAGACGAGGTTATTTAACAAGAATTCTATAATAGAATACAAATACATGAAATATAAATAACTATGTAACATTTTTAGATCATAAGAATTCATCAACCTATTTTTTTTGAAATGATCAACTATTATTTAATCCTTATTTACAATGTTCCCTAGAAAAGAAAACTGTTGTTACCAAAAATCTCAATTTCTGAATTTCCTTTTTAAATTTATTTCATGATGTGTTTTTAGAGAAATCATTAGATGTTTTTCAGGATCCACATATCGTTTTGAATAAACTAAAATATAATTAATAAAAAAAATGAAAAACGTATCCATATATTTATAAAATATTATATTCATAAGATTTATGAATACAACATGGAAATTTTCCAAAACAAGAAACATAAAAAAATACTCATAAATACCATATTTTTTTAGGTTTCTGTTTTTAGAATTTCATCATCCTTAAAATTTAGCTGATGTAACAAAAATCATAATTCAATCACGAAAAAATACTGAGGTCCTGGAAGATTATCAATAAAGTAATCAATATAAGGCAATGCATACTTGTTCTTAATATAAGTGTAATTCAATGTTCTATAATATATGAAAAGTCTCAAGGAACCATATTTATTTTTAATGAACAAAAAAAGATCACCCCATGGGGATGTTTTAGGTCAAATGAAGAATTTATCAAGAAATTATAACAAGGGAATTTTCAATTGTATATGTTCTGCATGATCCATTCAACAAGGGGTTTTTGATATTGGTATATCATTATGAACTAAGTCAATAGTAAATTAAACATCAGGATCAAGTATAACACCAGAAAACTCATCAAAAAACATCTCTGTATTCATTTACCACAAAAAAAATAATTCTTCTAATCAGTTCAGTTTTATAAAACAATATGTTTAAGATAATATTGATTTCATATTTTAAAAATTTCACAAACTCCTATTATGTTATCAATGGTATTGGTTCATTATTTTATACAAAATGAAATACATTTTTGAGTAAAAACACCTTTATCTTTTAAATCAATCTTATTAAGATAAATACAATGGAAATCCATGTCCATAATAACATAAAATATAATTAAGTAAAAACTACTAGGTGTAAATGTAATTCATTTAATCAAACAACATCATGATGATTTTTATAATATCTTTTACCTTTTATATTTCCCCTGCCATTTTTATTGTAATCTGTAGTTTATTTTTTGGGTGAAATTTCCAATTTAAAAAAATCAGAAAAAAAGGAATGAGAAGACCTAGTATCAAACAAGAAAATTTTAAAATCCAATTAAACAAAAAAGTTACCTGATATAACTTCATTGGATGTCCATACATCTACTGAAGTAGTCACATAAAATTTCAATACACTTTTATGGTTATATTTTGGCTACTTTCCATCATTCAGATCATTTTCGGCACGTTATGTGCTTAATAATCATCTCACTGCATTAAGAAAACATTAGAGTTTTCTTATCAGAATTAAATGCATCGGCACTAATATATATTTCATAGAAATCCCCAAAGATATATCTAAACATACCACAACTAAAATACTTTTTATAATTTATTAGGCATTTCCCAGGGAACATTTACATCAATTTCCAAAAATATGAAACTATATTTTCTTACATTCAGATTTATTTGATTGGTTCATTCATATTGGTTTCCATCTGGACCTTTTCATTGGAATGTTGTCAAAGTATACTTGACCATCATCAAAATCTATTTAAACTATCTAAGCACATTTACGCTCCCACAAACCTCATTGAATTCATATTTTATACGTTTAGATAAGATGTAATGTTTTCCCAAACATTACATACTACTTAGGCCTTGTATATTAGAAGTGTGGGGCTGATTCGTTGAGGAGAAAGCTGGCTTTTGATGTCACTGGCTTGATACCCATTGATTGGAGTCCTTTAAATTTTCATTTGTTTGGGATTTATTAAATATATGGCTTAAGGTGATTTCAAATGATTAAATAGGGGTTTGGATCAATTTCAAATATATGTCAAATGGTTGACCTGAAATCTAATCTTGGTAGTGTTATAAGGTTTAGGTTGTGAAACAAATGGTAGTCACTTGTTGACTTTGTTCAAGTTACCTACTTCTTTGTAATAAGTGACTATTCTGGGATCAAGAGTTTTTAATTTCCTAAGTGTATTAGGTTTGCCTTCTATGGAATAATGTATCCCAGGATAGTGATCGTAGCATAGTCTACTTTAATCAAGATAGGGGTTTCTTTTTCAATATATCGTGGTCAGGGACGTCCCAACAAATTAAATAGACTTTTTTATTTTTCCAGATTACTAAACCCTTAGTGTTTATAAAATTATATTTAGATATTGATTATATGTGTAGATAAATCAACTCTTGATCACTACCCCTGAGTGGTTTAGCTAATCATGGTTGGAGGATAAAAAAATAAACTGGAAGTTAGGCTTTATATGTAGAATTGATTTAAAATAAAACTCTTACTAATCATACAAGTTTTTGGGGTTTCTAAATGGATAATGAGAATGCATTTGAGGATTATAAAAGATAAATCATGATTATAATAAAATACATACCTGAAATTAAAAGAAGAAATGGATATACAACATTTTATTCAGAAGTTGAAGATGAATGATGGGAAGTGATGTGAAAAAAATTGAAGGTGTTGAAGGAAAAAAATCCATGACTCGTTAATTGAAATACAATATGGAATGATGAAGAAATTAGAGTTTAAAAGGTAGAGGGATGAAGGAAGCATGGAGGGAACAGAAAAAGAAGAAATCTATACTTTGAGATATATCTAAATTTTCTAATGGTTTTCCACATATATAGGTGAAGTAGGTCATGATGTATAATGGAGGTAGAGATCGTGTACTGTTGATCCATGTAGATATCCATGGGTTTTAGTTCTTCTGTGTGCCTCATACATATCTGTCCCGATTTATGAGGATTGTATCCTTAAACATCATGTAATGAGGACATAAGATGTGTACTAACCTTCTAGTTGTTCCATCAGATCAGATTTCTCATGTAACTTCTTTAAATGAAGTCAGATCATTTACAGATCATTCATGACATGTACTGACTTCATTAATTGTATACTTCAAAACATGGTTCATGGATTTTTTCATGACTTGTAACAAGTTGTGAAATCCTATTACATGATGTGTAATGATGATTCATGACATGTAATAAGTTAAGTCTATACCTTTTCTACATTCTTCTTTTGAATTAGTGTAAGCTGCATTCATAAAATATTAAGTATATATAAAGTTCATTATTGAATAAAACAGGTATAATACATTAGTAAATGCCAGAAAAAATTATATAATAATTAGTCTCATCAAATCCCCCTTACATGAACAATTTATTTTCCTAAAGAAAAAATGTGTCAACAAATGTTTCGAAAGGATAATCCATTTTTAATGTAGGAAAAATGAATCATGTCCATGGAAATAAAACTATGTGTAATAGGAAATAGTTAGTATCCTGAATCATTCCTAAATAGAAAATTTGTCCTTCCTCAGAGCTCAGTTCTAAAAAAAATTCAAATCTTTTATTTGTAATATTTTAACAGTCCCATGAATTCCAAACCCATTTGTAATTTACCTCGTATTGGATTTTCTATCACCACTTATGGTAAAATGAAGTTGTAATTATTATCCTACCATGAGTACATGTTTCTAACCATAATCTGGAATTGGTTCTACCATCTCTACCTTATAAAGATAAGAACAAAAATAATAATGAGGGATTGACCAATAATGTTATGATGACTCTGAGGCTGTGCGTATGTGGGAAAAAAGTGAAAATGAAGCTCTGAAAGAGTGTATGACTTAAATCACAATGAATGAATTTCATGGTAAGTGTAATACAATTACTCCTTATATCTTATCAAATCCATACTCCAACAACAGTAGTTATATTTATATATATATCAATTAAAATAAAACGTGTATTCTATTCCTTTCTTTTTTTCTTTTGAATTTATATTTTTCAAAATTAATATCTTGGCCAGATCTCACATCCATCCATTAACCACATATGATCCATAAAAGGGATTCATCATTCTAGAAGTAGTGATTTTTGATTTACCTAGTACAAAACCAATGTATTTTTTTTCTTTTATTTTTTATTTTTCAATGGAAAATAATAAAATTGATGTTCTATGAAGTAAATATGGACTATAACTCAATAGTATAAAGAATATAAAATACATCTCCTTCCAGTAACATCATCATAGGTGTTTGACGGCATCCCTGACATTTGTCAAAAAAAGTCATGCATTATATAAGTTGGAGTGTTGGAAAGGAAAAATTGGATTTAAATTGCTACATCTTATAAGATCATTCTATGAAACTACTGGTTAATTGATGGATGGATGCAAGGTGGGTCTTGTGAAAAAGTGGCTAACAATGTTTTCCTGAATCATTTTTATTTTTTACATATTTAGTTACAACCTAAAGTGAACTTCATTGCATGTTCTTATATGATTAAATATCTGATGTATCACAAAGAAATGTTCTTAGAAAAGAATATGAAATTTTAGTCTTAGAGTCCTCTCAGGTAATGAGAATAATAATAGAAATTGGAAATTATAATGGGTATAAAACTATGTAATGTTTCAATTAATCATAATTTTTTTTGAATTCGAATCAAATTTCTAAACTCAATAATAATTATAAAAATTTCTTAACAGGGGAAAACATGAATTATAATAATTTACAACAACACATTTTCAATATTTAGATGGACATAATATTTTTTTTTAATTTTAAATCATGGTTATAATTTTTAAAAATGTCTCCTAGAAAGGTGAAGAGATAAAAAAATTTGATTGAATATACATTGAAAATCACATGGAACTCCCCAGAACATAGAAAGAGATATTTTATATAATGTTCATAAAATGCATGTGGAAGTGTTTTAACAAGGAAAACAAAATGAATTTTAAATGGAAGTTTTGATATAATTGAAATTAAGGGAATCGAGAGTTCCCTTGATAATGTCACTCTATGATGGAATTTGGCTATCAGTATATTAATTACGGGTCACCTAAAAAAATGTTTTAGGAATCAAATCATTCACTAGATAAATCATTAGTACACATGATTAAACATTGTAAAAATAGAAATATAGACAGGTGCATCATTTAAGAAACAATGATGTCCATTTTTATTGAATTTTGAAAAATGTTTAAATTGAAGTTTAATCAATGTCTCTAAAAATTGAAAAGGAATGAACTTAGAAGACTCAAGATGGTCCAATGATCAAATATGGGTTGACTCCCATAATGCACTAATAAGACATCCTCAACCACACATATGGACCAAGATATCCCACAGTTGGTCCATCCTCTTAGTTGATCTACTTCTGATTATAGCTACTTGTTGTCTTGTATTCTAGTTCTAGACGTTTCTTAGGAATGTTCATGACTTTAGGTGCAATACTGTGAGAATACATGATAAGAGGAAGGAATGGAATCATAGCTTTAGGGGGATCTTATTATTCAAGGATCTCTAACGATAGCTCTTTAGGTTGTCGTTCAATTTCAATGACTCACAGGGAAACTTTTTGGAACAAATTAGAGGTTGGAATGGGATCATCAAAACTGATAGATGATATATAGGGGCTCAAAATGACTATGAAATAAAATAAAAGAAGTTAATAATAAAGAAAAAAAAATTAAAAACCCAATCTTTCAAAAATAAATAAAAACATTAGTATATAAGGTGGTCATAAATAGATGTTAAAAGAATGAACAACCATTTAAAAAAAAATCAACAACACAAAAATAAATTCAAATGACAAATCAGGTTTTGGGATCAAAGATCTCATCTAGAATCATTCCACCTTAGGGTGGTGATAAAAACTATCTGGTGGGGTAAGTATATGCGGCATCATCAGAAGCAGGTGGAGCAGCATGTACCTTGGTAGATGGTGTGGTCATTGAACTAGGTACACGGGATGAGGTGGATGGTGGAGATGTACTTATACATAAAACATCCATGTGTCAGGAAGCTATATCCACAAAATGTACCTATAGTGTGGAGTCACTGGTCATACCCTTCCCACTATGGGCCTGCTTAGCTAGGTACTCCTACTGGGTAGGAGGGTCAGTAAAATATGGAGGCATGTCGGGGTGGACTGCAGGGGGTGTTGGAATAGAGAAAGATGAGGGGAAATTTGGGGTTGGTTGTGGCAATGTGGTAAACTCCAATGACTCAATGAATGGTAAATTATTGTGGGTAGATATATAAAACAAGTTCTCCATGATTTACTGCTTGGAATCCATGATAACTATCAGGGGTAGGGTGGGTGTTACATGTGCAGAGGTAGTGGGTGGATCCCTTGGAGGATGTACTACTAACAGTGGTGGTGACTCATGTGGTGAGGATGCTACTGGTGGGATGACCTCTTGTATTCCTAGTTCCAGGATATATAAATCATCCTCCTTAACTAGTATCCTAATTTTGTGTAGCATCACAATGTCATCAAGCTCGATAGGTTCGAGGGAGGTGAGAGGTAGTGCTGCATCGAAAAAATCTTAGTCTCGGGCCAAGTGAGTGATGGAGAACCCTCCCATAAATGTATCACACTACCTCTAGGTATTTTACTTGAAATAAAGGGGGAAATTAGTATCCATGTTGATGGTTAGGCTGCCCATGGCTACTGCAAGGATAAGAATATCCATCTGGATGATGCTCCCATGAGGCTCATCCCGAGCGAACCATCCATGCCTCGTGCCTCTATGAAGGATATAAAATGGGTGGCCTCATATATGGGTGTAATTTTTAATGTATGGGTCATGTTTCACTAGAGTACCTCAACTAATTACCTACCAATGTTTAGGAGAGTCTTCTCAAGGAAGCTCCAGATGAAGAGTTAGATAAATATAAAAAGTGACAAACTCCTCTGTGTAAATACCAACCCTATGACCAATGTCTCCAATGGAAAGCTTGCACATCACTCCACAGAGAAGGAACGAAAAGACATCAACATCCATCTCTAAAGTAGAATGGAAGTACAAGAAATTTTCTAAGAAGGTATCATCACAGACAACAAGAATGGTGTCAATGTGTGGTGTCTTCACGAGGTCAAGGAAAACATCGTTGATATTCATCTGTGCAAGGATTAGCATGTTCAGAGACATTCTTGTATAAATTGTAATAGACTAAAACTATTGTAGTTTGTACCTGTGTAGTGGGTTGGTGAAATAGAGGATAAGGTGCAGGTGTAGATTCTCATCGCTGGTGGAATCATTTGAGGTGGATGATGATGTGGTACGAGGAGTAGGGTGAGAAGAAGTTGAAGTAGTTGAGGAGGATGTGTTTTCATGGTTATTCATGGCTAGTAGATGTTATTTGAATTATGAGGATGTGGGGAAGAAGTATGAGGATAGTTGTGGTCTTTTGGTTCAACCCATGAAGGCATGGGGTCCGCGATGGATGCAATGAGGTATGAGAATACGGGTCACGTTGGTGGAGGGCACTGACCGTGAGAGAGGGAGTTCCACATGAAGAGGGGGAGATGAGTGAACATTGGGTGTGGTGTTTTTCAAGGGATAAGGGAGAGAGTTTTGTGGTTGAAGTAGGATGGGAGGTCGAGGGGTTTGGGATTTTGGGTGCAGGTGAGTGGGAGGAGAGAGATGAGGGGTTGGGTGCATGTGCGGGTTGCGACCCTAGGGTTCATGACCAATATTTTTTTAAAAAATATCCAATATAGTACACAATGAATACCAGTGGTTCACATCAGGTGAATCTAATTATAATTAATTTTTGGTGAAATAGCTTAAACTTTTTTAGTCATTGGTAAATGACATGTAATGAATTCTTTTGCGTAAATGTTTTTCACTCCTTGCCTTCAATTCTTGGCCCACACAAAACTCTCTTAATACTATCCAAATATATCATAGTCTAGTATTATATTCCTTGGATTCCCTCCCTATAAATTCCACCATTAAAGTAGTGAGATTTACATCATTAAATATTATTTTAATTCAAGGATGATGACAGAGCCTTCCCAAAAGGGTTTTTTGAAAATCTTCTGTCTTTGTCCATTCACGTTAATGGGTGGTCACCCTTACCTTGTAATTTTGATGTTTTCATTAGTAGGGTCTAGAGTGAAATCAAATGGGCTTGACCATTGAGAATTAAACTTACCCGAGAATAATTCCAATTTGAGTTAAACAAATGAACCCTATTTACAAGTACAAAGGTATACCTTTCAATAAACTGATCATTGAATTTATTTGTCTTTTCCTTATAGATCCTTACAATTTCTTATGTGTCTCTCCTGATCACATCAAATGAGGTTAATTTCAATATCATTTCTTATCTATCCTTCTATGTATCCAAATTCAATTTATTTATCTCCCAAAGTGAACAATTTTCCAGCTAAAATAGGAGATAGAATGGTTTCACATAAACCAATCTAAATGTTGTGGTGCCTATGGGTGTCTTGTGGGAAGATTAGTATACCCATATCATTTCATCCAGTTTGAGACTCCAATCACTACCACAAAAACAGTTTTTCGCAGCGCCACCCTTTATCAGCGCTTTTTTAGCGCTGATAAAGGGTCGGCTTCAAAAAAAAAAGTAAAAATATATTAATATATAAATATAGTTATATTGTTATATAAATATAATATATTATTTTTAAATATATTTTAGATAAGTATAAATTTACATTTACACTTATTATACTTAATATTTAAGATATTTAGTGAAAATGAATTCTTAAAAAATTAAACATATATTTCTAATTAATATTTTGATAATCATTATGGAGTAATAGTCATTTAATAACAATTTGAAGACTAAAAAAACTAAAAAAATTTAAAAAAGATCCAAAATATGCTTAAAACGCAACTCAAACTTCAAACGGCCATAACTTTTGATCTGGGTGTCCATTTGAGCTCTACCACATATCAAATCGAAGCATGCGATGAGATCTACGTCACTGTGACTTGGGGGGACCCCTGTAAAGAATTTTTCGAGGCCAAAAGAGGCCCAGAAGGCATACAAAACTGAGTTTTTTGTCGGGGTACCCAGATTTTTTAACATTTTGTGGATTTTCAAACTCGTTTAAGGGGGTATTGTTGGCTTTTCTTGGTGGGGACTAAATTTATTCCAAGGTATTACATTCATATTGATATTATGTCTTTGAAATTTCATCCTTTTTTATAATGAACTGCTATTTATAATCAAATATATAACTATATGTACATATTTTTTATATATTCGCACCTAAAAATTAAATTTTTTAAATAAATAATTAAACATATTTACATATAAAATATATTGGCTTTATCTAAATAATAAATAATATCCATTTTATTTAAAATACCAATATATGAATATTTATATACTTATATATTAATCTAACTATATATATATATTAATCTAACTATATATATGTTAATCTAATAACTATATATATATTAATATAACTACATATATATATATTAGTATTACTATAAATATATATATTAATATCACCATAAATATATATATTAATATCACTATATATATATTAATATAACTATACAAATATATATTCATATAACTATATATATGTTAATATAACTATATATATGTTAATATAACTATATATTAATATAAATATATATTACTATACGAATAAATATAACTAAATATATATATATAGATATAGATATATATTAATACCACTATATATATATATTAGTATTACTATATATATTATAATATAACTATATATATATATATATATATTAATATAAATATATATTACTATACAAATAAATATAACTAAATATATAAATATATATATATAGAGATATCATGAATTGGAAAGCATATCAAAATAGAGTAGTGGTAAGGGCTTAGGCGCGCAGGGGGGAGGTCTCGAGTTCAAATCCTGGTGGAGGAAGGGGTGCGCGTGCATGGGGAATATTGGAGCAAGCGCTGTTAAAGGGTGGAGGGGGGTGCGTGGGGTGCGTGGGGTGTTGTATAGGGGCCGAAAAGCGCTGTAAAGGGGGGGGGGGGGGGGGTTTAAGCGCTATAAATCCCCCCCGATTGGCAGTATTTTTTAAATTTTTTTAAAAATTTTAAATTTTTTTTTAACATTTATCAGCGCATTTTTAAAAGCGCTGATAAAAGGGTCCTTTATCAGCGCGAAAACGAGAGCGCTGATAAAGGAAGCGCTGATAAAGGGTACCCCCCCCTTATCTACGCTGGATTTATCAGCGCTTTTCTAGTGCTGATAATGCCATTTTTAGCGCTGATAAAGGTCGTGTTTGTTGTAGTGAATAACATCTATTGGTATTCACAATCTTCACCAAAATTTGCATGTCCTCCCAATTTGATAGTTCTACTTTCCCACATGTTTTTGGGAGGTAGGGAACTCTAGTGTTTATCTAATTCTGTACCTTTCATGAAATCAACTCATATATTAGCTTGTGAAGTGTGTATATTGATCACTATTGATCAATATTGGAAATGCAAATATTATGAACTAATTATTCTTCAGAAATGTCATGACTACTTTTGTTGTATCATGTGTGGTCGCTTCTTCTTAACCCATTTTGAGAAGTTTTCAATGCCTTCCAAAATGTATTAATTTACATAAGAAATAGGTATTTATCTCATGAATTCTATGCCCCCAAAAATCATATATTTTGACTTTTACAATGGGATTATGTGTAATATCATTCCACATTATAATATTTCAAGTTCAATGACATCTATCACATCTATGAAAACATTTACCTCCATCTAGGTGTAGTGTGGGGAAAACAAATAAGCTTTTTAGAATTTTTCCTACTGTATGCTAGGGTCCATGATGTCATCTAGTTGGTTAAATGTGACACATATCAATCCCATTGTCAGTTTCCTCTTTAGGGATTTATTCTCTTAATAATAAAATGGAAAAAAACTTGAAATATAGTGGATCATCTCCAATGTAATGATTGGAATCTAAAAAAAAATTCTTTATTGGTAAGAAAGGTTATAATGTAGACACCAAACAGAGTGATAATTGGAAATATCTGAGAAACACAGTCGAATATTTATTTTTATTTGGGTTTCATCAGGGAAGTCTACATCAATTTTATTTTCCTCGTCTTTCTTGATGATGTGTTGAGGAAGTCTGGAGAAATGATTTGTAATCACATTCTCCATCCCTTTTACATCCTTGATCAAGATATTTATTTCTTGAAGATGGGGGATCAAACATATCATCGTATTTTTGGCATATTTCTTGCTCATCATGTAGGTTAAGGCAACATGGTCGGTGTGAACAATCAAGTTAGACAAAACTAGATAGTATCATAATTTTACAGAGGGATACAAAACTCCTAAGAGTTATTTATCTACTGTTGTTTATTTGACTTGAGATTTAACTATCATGGGGATTGAATAATAAATGGGTCAGAAGTAGTTTTTAATGTGTTGTTCTAATATAGCACTAATAACAGGGTAACCATAATCAAGCCTTTGTTCAAATTCTACATCATAGTTTTATGCAATGGTAACTATTGATGTTATTAGACTCATATTGAACATATTAAAAACATTCCTATAGTATTTATGGGATTCAAAAGAAAAATATTTTGACCAGAGAAGTGTCAATGGATGGGAATACTTAGAAAATTACTTCAAGAATCATTTTTAAAATCCATCATAAACCAATATGGTTTTGAAACCATTAATGGTTGAGGGTTCTGATAGATCCTTGATGTATTTAATTTTAGCTTGATAAACTGTTATGCCTTCCTTGGTGATTTTTTGACCAAGGAATATTCCTTCTTTCACCATGAAATGACATTTCACCCAATTCATGTCCCAACATTTTTCTTCATAGCATTGGGTAATAATTCAAGGTTTCTTAAATAAACAAAAAATGATCTCCCATAGACTGAGAAGTCATTCATTAAGATTTGTAGTAACCGTTCATCAATTTCATGGGAAACTTTGGTCATATATCTTTGAAAATATTCTATATAATTTAAAATTCTGAATGAAATGTTCTTGTAAAAAACTATACAAAATGGGCATGTGAATGTGGTCTTTGGGTAATCAGTGGGGTTGACCACAATTTGATTCTATCCCAAATATCCTTCTAGGAAATTGTAGAATTTAGGCCCTAAAAGCCATTCCAGCTTCTAATTCATTAAGGGTAAGTGAAAATGAACTATTCTAGTTGGTGAATTCTGGTGTCTGTAATCTACACAAGCCCTCCATCTATAGATAGTGCATATTGAAATCCATCCATTTTTTCAGTTCTTTATATCATGAGTCCTTGGTTCATGGGAAGAACATGGAGGGTGATCACCCATTCACTATCTAACATGGGAAAAAAAATTTAGCATCCAAAAGTTTTAGCACTTCCATTTTGATGAGTTCCTTCACGAGTTCTGTGAAAACCGTTGAGGTTGTTATTTTGGATTTGCATCTTCATTCCGCGGGATTCTGTTTGATCATTCAGTAGGATTGATGGTGTTGATATATTCCACTACCCAAGAAATTTATTTATTATTTATTTTCAATACATCAACTAATTTTTATTCTTGTGTTTAAGACATTTTAGTGTTGATACTAATTAGAATAGGGGATGCTACTCCTAAATATCAGTACTATAGTGTAATAAGTAAATATTATAGTTCCAGCTAGGTTGGTTGAATGATGTAGGGGATAAATTGAGGAAATATGACCCTTGTCATAGGTTGAATGGATATTACATCCTCAAATTTTACTCTTATTCCTTCTCTAAGAGTGACTCTTCACATTCTTCTTCAATGGACATATACTCATCTTTTTGTTGGGTTAGATAGAAGGGATTGTAATCAACATTTACATATGACTATTGGGAATACTTAACTTGGATAAACACTACCTACTATTTTCTAATGTAGAATATCTGACATACATTATTGACATAAATTAAAGACATTCAAGTGGCTAGGAATTTCCTTCCACGAATGATGGGAACATCACCTTCTTCATCCATGACCATAGTTAGATTGTCTACTAGAAAGGTAAATTTTCTAACTATTACCAAAAAATCATCTAGAATTTTCCCTAGGGTAATTTATGGATCGGTTGGTGATTTATAGTGCTACTCTTTTTATTTTTAGTTATTGGAGTCCATGCTTGTGGAAAACACTCATCTTTATTATGTTTATGTTGGCTCTAAGATCGCATTAGGATCTGCCAAACATTTACTCTCTAGTAGTTGAGGGAAATGAAAAACATTTTTGATATCTCATTGTTGATGAGATTTTCTACCAAAAAAGAATATAGAATTATTCATTTAATGAGATTATCCCAAGAAAATATAGCATTATTTTGTTATATAGAATATCCTTAAGAAATTTTCCACATACTGGCATATGAGTAATAGCTTCTACAAATGGTATGTTAATGTGAAATTTCATAAACATAACAAGGAAATTATTTTTCTGAGAATCATGTGTACCTTTTCTTTCTCTTTTTCGGAAGGGAATATGTGGCTTTTATGGAGGTGGGTCAATATAAACTGGTTCCTTTGGGTTTTTATGAGTTTTTTTCTTCCCAGCTGGAACATGTTCTCAAGGTGTGACCGGTGCACTCAAATCAACTAATTTATCTTCTTATGGTTTCTTCATAGGCTATTCCTCTTTTCCTTTCATCATTACTACATTCTTGTTGAAAATACAAAACATTCTCTTTTATTAGTAGTACCACATTGGCATCATCCATTGGGTACGTCTCGATACAGTGGTGAGTTTTCCCGCCTATCACATCGGTGACCTGGGTTCGATCCCCGATAGTGGAACTAGAATTTGACACACCTGAACTCATCATTATGTTCATATGGGATGCTATTGGATTAGATTTATTCTATTTCCCAAAAATTACTGACTACTTAGGTATAATATTGAAGAAGTACAAGGTTTATCCCTTGGGGAGAGAGTTGGATTTTTGATATCACAATCTTGAGGCCCATTGATTGGAGTCCATTTGAGTAGATTTGGTTTGAGAGATTATAAATCTATGGTTTATAATTATTTAAAAATATTGAAGTGGGTTAGGGAACAAATTTTTAGTTTCTTGAAAAAGTATTACCTTAATTCTAATCTTTTGTAGAAATACAGTTTAGGATGCGAAGCAAACAGTAATCACTAGTTGACTTTGGTCACGTCACCTAGTTCTACATAATATGAAACTATTCCATGATTGAGAGATAGTAATAGTGCATGTGAAATAATTTTGGAATCAATGGTAAAACGTATAATTGGCTAGTGATCATAGCATAGTCTACATTAATCAATATAGGGTCTTCCATTTCAATATAACACGGTCAGGCACGTACACATGAATTAAATAAAATTATTTTATTTATCATGGTTTATAATCTATTAGGGTTTCCAAAATTAGATTTAGTGACTGATTATAGGTTTTTAAACATATAATATTGATCCCAAACCTGGAGTGGTTTAGCCACTCATGGTGGCATGAGGAAGGAATAAATTACTATAAATCATTCTTGACATGTTGAATTTATAAAAAATAAAACAGTTCCTAATAATGAAATGGATTGGGGTTGCTGAATTAAAATATGAATTCAATCAAGGTTTATAAAAGATGCATCAAAATTATAATAAAATTATTACCTGAAAATAAAAGTAAAATTGGATCTAAAATGTGTTCATTATAAGTCGAAGGTGAATGATGGGAAGTGATATGACCTATGTTGATGGTGGTGAAGGAAAACACAATCCACAAATCATTAAATTGAAATACAATATGAAATGCTGACAAAATTTGAGTTTAAAAGGGGAAGGGTTGAAGGAAGCATGTAAGGAACAAAAAAAAGAGATGTCTCTGCTCTTGGATATCTCTAAATGCTCTACCGGGCCAGTATGTATATAAGAGAAATATTTCACGTCTTGCAATGGAGTTACACATAGAATACTACGGTTCAGTATAGATCTTGGTGGTTTTTGGATCTTCCATATTCCTTAAATGTATTTGGACCGATTTATGATGTTTGACCACTTACGCGTCATGTATTGAGGACTCAAGATGTATAAAAACCTTCCCACTGTTCCTTCAGAGTAGATTTATCATGTAACTACTTTGACTGATGTGACATTGTGTATGGAGAATTCACGACATGTACTGGAATATTACTCTACAAATATCATGACTTGGATCATGGCTTGGATCATGACTTGAAACGTATTTTTAAATCCTATGTGTAATGATGATTCAAGATGGGTAATAGGTGAATTCTTCCCCTTTTCATCATTTCTTATTTTGATCCTGTGTAAGCTTAATTAATTCAAAAATAATCATATAACAGGAAAATTATAAAATAAAAAAAGTAAAATGCTTAATTAAATGATAATAAAATGTATATATTAATTCATATTATCACTAATTTAAAGAGTTTACCAAAAAAATTTAAATCATTTGAAAGCAATTCCCTTCGATATATTGTATTTAATCCTGATTAAAAATGATTGATTTTACTATCAAGATCACCAGTAATATTTGGAGTGTATATTATCAATCGAGTCATGTTTTATTCATAGGGATCCACAAAATCTTCTTCCTTTTGATTCAATTCAAGAAATTTATTTTCCATCCCAATTCAAACTACCTCATACAAAATTTTTTTTAAGGAAAATATTCTTAAATTCATCTAGTACCAAGAAATATATATGTTTTATTTTCATGATATTCATGACCATTGACCACCAGGGGTCATCTTCACCATAAAAAATATATATTGAATAAAAAAATATTTTTCTTATCTGAACACCCCATGACATCGAATATATTTTCAAGGTATTTAATCCACCCTTCAGCCACCACTAGGTCAGAAGATCTATTGAAATCCCAATGATCTTTTATCATAAAATGTTCCACTATCATCATGTTCCATTGAGGAAGCTCTAGATGATCTCTTTCATATATTCCAATGCTATGTATAGACTTCATACACTGATATGTTACTGTAAAAAAAACATCTCGGTTTCAATTCCCAGCATTTAGGTTACAGATTCTAAAAGATATTATCATCTCAGTTCCTTCTTAATTCATCTTAGTTATTTCTTCTATGGAATAGAATTTGGAACAAGCATATATTAGATCAAGTAACATTGTAATCATTAAATTTTATATAAATTAAAATTAACCATAAATTGAAAATCATTTATTCCATTATATTAACATAATTCTAAACTCCAATGTTATCTAAATCATTCTTTGATACCAAATAAAACAACATCACCTTATCTATTATATAATATGGTAATTCCTACTAGAAAATCAATTTTTTTACATTCCAAAAATCTTATCGGATTAGTGTTTTAGGTAAATAGGTGAAAACATTTACATAAGAACTCATATATTTCAATGTATACACTTCTACTCAATTTTCTTTTTTGTTCCATTATGAAACTTTTAAAAAAACATGATTTCATTCCATACAAAACAAAATGACATTATAATGGAAATATTCCATCCCACTAAGCATCCATAAATCCTATTATTTTTTTACAACTTGTGGTGAGGGAAAAAATCTTAGTAAGGGACATAAAAAAGAAAGAAATTAAACCAATTGTACATGAACACTTACTGACAATTGAATGATAAAATTATCTCAATTAAATGTACTGTATATTTACTTTCTGAATACATGAGGTTTCTATAAAACATTAAAATCATAAAAAAACAATGGATATACAATTAAAAATAATTTTCTTACCATAACTACAAATTATTGTAACCCTGATGGCTAATATCAGAGCTGTAACCCTCACGACTACCTGAAAATATAACCCTCTCAACTACCATATGATATAATTATCATTGTTAGAGTTGGAATAATGATTAATATAATATTCCAACATTACCAATGAATTTTGAGGAAGATATATGTCATACCATTCATCATAAACAATTCCATATAAACTAGGAAATATTCATAAAACAATAATAATTTCATTATAAAAAGCATTCCATCGGAAAATAACTTATTTTAAAGGATATCATGTACATAAAAAAAGGACAAACATTACATGAAAATAATAATTTAATAATTCAAATAAAACATTAAATAAATTAAGGTGACATGATATAGTGAAAGTAATATTCTTCCATATTTGTTAAAAACACATCCCAATTGAATTTTGTAAAAATATAATTTAATGGATGAGTTTTAATGAAATTTCCCTTACATCATGTTTAACTACCTTCAACCATATTCATGCCTCTTGTATATTAGTTTAAAGGGAGTTATTAATTTATTAATTAAAAATATTCATATTTATAATACCTTATAATATCATTTTATAACAACTTTTGATCAATTTATTAATAATATTTTTTTATTTTATTTATTTCAAGTATGTTTATTTCATGGTTTTCATGATTGGTTCATTATTAATGTTCTCTTAAAATGAAAAAAAACACTAGAAGTGGAATAAAATGGAATAAAATGGAATTAATATGATTCAATAATATTTAATGATACCATAAATCATTTTTTACTCAACTGATGATGATTCACCAGATAAAACATTAATGATAAGAGTTTGGTTTATTTTTTCAGGGTTTCTTCTGAACATCACAAACCAGTTTTGTATTATTTAATGTTATGTGTATAAATTAGTTCCATAACATTAAAAAGTTTCAATATTAAATTTAAAATATTTTTTAAAATGGTTTTATTTCCAGGCATGATAGAGGTAAAAGAAATGAAAATTCTTCCTCCATGAAGGCGGTGAATCGACATGTCACAAATGATGAATTTATTTTCTTGAATAAGAGGTGAAGTGGAAAAATTTGATGATTGATATTACTTTTACACAATAAAATTCCATTATATGCATGATAATGTAGTCATCATGTCACATGGGTGGGGGTGGGTGAGGATAGAGTAAAAAACGAGAATAAAATTTAATGAAAATAAATGAAAATGATAGAGGAATTTTCATCTTGAATTCTTCTCCTTGCAAACATCCTTAGGGAAATTGATTTTGGTATTTTATTGAGATGAAAGAATCATGGACATGGGGAGTGGATTTGGAAGATTATTTGGAAGAATTTTTTCAATATATAAGTATTTGGAGGAGTTAGGGGAAGAGGTGTTGAGGGGTGGTATTTTTAGTGGAGGAAAAGGGTGTTTTTTTATTAATTTGTTAATCTGTTTATTATTTTGGATCAAAATAATGAATAGTTATTTTTCCCAATACTGAAAATATTATAGAGATAATTATAGTCATATATTATTCGGGTCACATAATACATAACACATGAAATAGTGTATTTGACATATAATTCATACATACCATCAATTATCATATTTCATTTTTCACAAAAAATATACTTTTTTAGAAAAATCAAAAAATTAAGCCTAATAATTTTTCAAAGGGTAGTTATCAAAAATGGAATATATAATTTAGAATAATTTTTTAAATTTGAAAATTTTATTTTTAAATTAAAATAATAATTTATTCATAAAATACATTTATTAATATTATAACTAATTTTATGACAATTTAAAAAATTAAATAAGGTCTCATTAAATTATCTTATAATCATTATAAAACAAAATAATAAATATATATATACTTTATGAAGATTAATGTTTCATTTAATTAACTATATTAATTAATATTTATGTTTAAAAAATATATAAAACCTTAATTTATCATTTTTAAAACATTTATTTACTTATTCAAGGATATAAATATTTCAAATTTAACATATTCTATACAAATATTTTCTATATAATTTCATTGGTGAGACTAATATTCTATATGTATTTATTCCTTAATTTCTATAAATACTACTTATTTTATTATATATTTATAATCAATTTAACTATTTAGTTCCAAAATGAAAGAAATATTTTATAAGTACATGGATTTTTAAAATAATAGTGGTGGTTCACTCCTAAGACCATAAAAGTGGAATAATATAATTACTTTTTTAGTTTCAATCATTCCCATCCAGTCTATCTGAAGAGGTAAAAATATTTACCTAATGCATTATAAGATGAGAAATTTCTAACCCATTTCATATTGAAAACCATATTTATTTATTCCATAAGATCATAAATCATTCCTCATATCATGAACCATGAAATTAAATTGGTTTAATAAAAATTTCATCATATCAATACCAATGGAAAATAGATAGGATTCATAATCATTTTAAAATCTCATCAACAAATAACGCATGGAACAAATAAAGATGTTTCATTATAAAATATTCCTAGTATAATACATGGAAGTTGAATTGGATTCATAAAAATCCTTTCATCAATAAACTATCCGAGAAAAAAATAATGGAATCCTTGTTTCATATCCCCAGTAAAACATAAGTTACATTCGAGGATTTCATCATATATCAAAAATGATTTTGAATGATAAATCACCAAAAGCATTTATTAAAAAAGAAAAAATTAATTAAAAATTAAACATTACATGTTTTTTTGGAAATAATTTTCTCTAAAAATAAATGTTGAAAAATTATAATATAAGCCTTAAAAACCTTTTAAAACATTTTTGGAAAAAAATACAATTTCCACTATGTATTTTTTTGAAATGTAATTTTTTTTAAATTTCTTTTCACTTTGAAATAATATATTTAATATATAAAAAAATTTCAAAAATATTAAGGAATTTTTTTTCATTGAATATAGTTTTTCTAAATTGTATCAGAAGCTTAATATTATTGGGAATTTATGACAGAGGGAAATACTATTAATTACATGCATTCTAAAATAACATTTTTTTATCATTTTCAATAAAATAAAAAAGAGAATTTTGTTTGAAAATGAAATAATGATTCCATTAAAAAAATTGTAAAAAATTATTACATTTTTTAAAATTTATTTAATAAATCATTTGGATAATGTAAAATACATTTTTGAAGAAACAATTATAAATCATGGTTTTTGAATAAAAACATGTTTTCAAGAAAAGAAGGAAATAAATACAATTTTACCAAAAACTTTCTTTGGATATCTTTTGTATTTGTTGAAATCTAAATGAACCACAAAAATTCATTCTCAAGACATAAATAGATAATAAGAAAATTAATTACTTTCTTCAGAGATATTTCATAATATTTTATTCTTAGAAACATAATCATAAACAATTATGATAAATGTTGAGATTATAAACCAAATCACGATGAATAAATTTCATTAAAATAAACATTATATATCATGGGGATAAATTAATTCATGATATTACATTTTAAATAGGATGTATAAACATCTTATAAAAGTAGATATGTTCATAACATTACATAATTATCAACTAAGAAAAATTGAGAAAAAATAACAAACCACTTTAGTAATATATTGAATCATAATACCTAACAATAAAAAAAATAAAATAAAATTTTGAATAGAAAAAAATAATTATTCATTATATAACATGTAAAATGGGTAGTATATATCAAACATGAATGAAATGAATAAGGAATTTTTATATGTGTCCCAAAATAAAAAGAGAGACAAAAAACCCCCTACATTAAATCTCAAATTCCATTATAAACATTTGAAACTCATATATAATAAATAAATGTTTGTTTTTAATCTATCAAATAACCTTAATTGTATATATAATAAAATATATTATTTATTTATGACAATTTATCAATAGTTTATTATTACATCCTTGCTAAAATCACATTTTGGGAAATAACTGCTTTGTTTTTCATGTATTTTTGAATTTGTTAATTTTAGTACACTCAAATTAATCATGGTTACATCATATAAAAAATAATAATCATGAAAAATTATAATATATATTAATAAATTATAAATTTAATACTAATTATGAAATTGTTTTATAAAAAAAGTATGTTACAATCATGACGATGGAATATTATGTGTAAACATGAGTAACATTTCCATTTTTCAAATATGATTAAGGAAAAGATGTATGTAATATATTAGAATTTAATAATTATAATAATATAAATAAAAACATATTTTTTCATTAAATCCTATTATACATATCATCCTTGTGGTGTGGTTATGAAAACAAAGTCACATTACTTCATGAAGGTGGTCGTTTTCATGTACACAAACAACATTACCTTCTTTCAGTGTGTCTGTGTGCAAGAAAGAAAATGATATTATATATTTTTATAATGATAAATACTTCATGAATATATTAATTATGTCTTTTATATAACATATATTTATCCTTATTATCTTCTATATAAAGCATTAGTGGAAACAAATCACGTCACTTCGTGAGGCGGTTTGCAGTAATACACATGAGCGATGTTACTGTATCCCCCGCATAATAGATTATAAAAAAGATATATATGATATATTGACACCATAGGTATAATAATGTTATAAATATCATATGTATAATTTATATCCATCAAAATAATCAACCGTGATAGGTTGAAATGAAATAACAAATGACATTGGCTTCTAAGATGGTATTTCACTATATATAGAAATGATGATTTCATAACCCATTTGATGAATGAAGAGATGGTTATAAGACATTACGAATTTTTAAAAAATATCATTATTTTAATTATTACATGGATATTATGTCACCATATATTAATAAAAATTAAGGTATTGGTGAACAGATAATATGAAAATAATTGTTGATAAAAATTACCTCTTATTCGGGTATCCTCCGTTGGTTTACACCAAAACCATTATTGGTTTATTAGTTTTATCCAAAATAGGGATCTAGAATAATATTGGGGATGTTTGGAAGTGATTTGGGTTGGTATTGGATGATAAAAAAGGTGTTTATGGTGTGAATAGTATAATATTATAGTTGGAATTTTATGAGTGAGATGAACAACACAATTGTAATGTTTTTTAAAGAAATAATTTCTCCCACATTTGTTTTCATGTCAGAACGCTTTAATAATATACGATTATTTATCCTATAATATATAAGATCAAAATGGGGCTATAAAATTATATGGACCCATGATTAAAGTTACATAATCTTGATTTTAATCTAGAATTGACATTAAAGATATTTTCAGGTTTAGAGTTTCAGGGAATTAGGCCACAACTATTACATTACAACTCATATACTTCAAAGTAAACATGTTTATATAATATCAATTTGTTCCATAATCTAAAACAACTTAAAATAAATCATTATTTATTTATCATAATAAAAATATTCATAATATTCATCTTGACTTATACCTTCTCTTACCCATCATCATACACTGTGGAATAACATTTCAAAACCTTTGGACGATCACAAAAATCTCAGTATAGAATATAAAATATGTAATGAAGAAGTTAGTATAGGAATACATTAAAATCATATATTTTATTCGATAGAATAATAATTTTCTCACATAAAACTTAAAATCTTTAACATACATCATGAAATCATACGATTAATGAAAAATATCTTAGAAATATTATGTCATAAATGTAACTAGTAGAATCTATATCATACTTATATTATAGCTTTCACAACAACATAAGGAGTAACCTTCCTAATTTCATTTGGAATACACATAATGATATATTCACAAAATATCTTATAAGGGACATTATTATTTAACTCTATCTCTTTACCCAATGAATTAAGGATCTATCACGAGCTCACCCTCCCTAGTTTTATAACAAAACCACCCTTATACATAATCAATTCCCATGAACCAAAACATAATCCCAACGCATAAATCATACATAAATAAAAAATAAAATTTCTACATATTATTAAAAAGGCATAACATCATGATATTTATATGACCAATCTGTTATCAAAATCAATTTCAATAACAAAATACATTAAAAGGTATATGGCATAAATTTTTGTCTTAAGAACATTATGGCTTATTGAGGAAGCCAAATAATAAATATTTGTCACAGCAGTAGAAAAGTGATTGTCTCTATATACATTAAAAAACATTAAATTTTTCATTTAGTAAAAGGATTCATATAAGAATTTTTTGAAGAATATTTAATGAAATTAAAAATAAATGAGATTGATAATACAACGTATAAAACAAAGCTGGTGTGTAACATCAAAATATGTCTCAATAAAAGAAGACTGAGATGAAGTCCCTTAACTGGAGTCTGACTCATGACGTACAATATTTAAATTTCTTGATAAAAAAATCATAATTTAATTTATAATTTCTTTAGGAATTATTTCACATTTAGTATACCTTTTATATCACTTATTACTATGTTATGAAAATTACATAATATTTTATGTTTATATAGGATGACATGTTGATTTTTGGTACTTGAGTCACAAATAAACTGGTTAGGATGTAAATTGTCAATGTTTTCCCTACATCCATCATATCTATACTAGAATTAATGAAATAAAAATCAGTTTTATACATAAATAATACGTTTAAATCAAACCAATTATTTATTCAATGAAAAATAAAAAATGTTATAATCATGGACACGGTAGGTTGTACATACACATGATTAACATTTCTATTTTTCATTGATCATTATGGAAATAAGGTAAATTTTATTTTAAATTTCCGTAGTTATAATAATTTAATTAATGTCCAAATAATAATTAAAATATTCTTATATATATCATACTAGTGATGTGGTGAATTTAAACGATTTACATTGCTTTGTGGAGGTGATGGTTTTCACGTACCCACGAACGATGTTATAATATTTAGGTAAAGGGAAAGTAATAAAATTATTGATATATTATTCTATTATAATGAGAAATATTTCATGAAAATAATATAAAAAGATTAATTCCCTCATTATAACCAGTCTTGAGAGATGGTTATAGAAAACAAATTATATTGGTTCATGGAGGTCATATTTCACACGTACGCATGAACTAATAATTAATTTCCTTTTTAATGGATGTAGATATGGGATTAGGTGATGATGTTAAAATTAAAACATATAAGTATTCTAAAGATAATAGAGTTGTTATTTAATCCTTGGTGCATAATATTTTAAGGTAATGGAAAAAAAATAAAATAGAATCACTTTAAATAAAAACATTAACTTTCCAATGGATGATCACATTTTATTACACCTTAACACGTCATAGAAGGGTGTTATATCTAATATATAGCTTCATGAATGTAGGGAGGTATTATAGGATGGGTTTTAGGTAGATCATATCTAATCCAGAAGGTTTTGAATGTGTGAGAAATAGAGAGGAATGTGTGTATTTTTATAGGAAATGGGAGGTGCGCCCTTTGAATTATTAAATTTATTAAAGTAATATAAATTCAATTTAATTTTAAAATAGGCCAAAATTATTTTCATCAAATATATGATGATTATGGGTCTATATATAATCATAAAATAAAAATTATAAATGTTTTTGTATTTTTTAATCCCTCCCATTTTTAAATTTAACACCTTTTAACTCTTATAATTTATCAAGTACTTTACAATCATAGGGTTAAAATAATTACCAACTCATGCCAAAATATTAATGAATGAGTCATTAATGAAAATTTTATAGTAATCTAAACTTGTTTGCATAATCATAGATTTTTTGAAATTTTATATAATTTAATTAAATATTTAATATTTTAATATATATGTTATGCCAATTTTGACTCTATTCATTACATGCCTTTTTTTAAAATATCATAACAAATTCATTAATTCGAAAAAACTACATTCAAAAAATCCTAAAATTTTATATGCATCCAAAAAATTTGTGGATGACTTCAAATGTCTCAAATTATAATTATTTAAATATAATTAATATCAATTATTTTATTCTTTTATTAATAAATCTATTATTGGATCATGTTTGTGTCATAATTAAATTTAATTATTTAATTTAATTTTTTTAAATAAATTAAAATATTGTATATTATATTTTTATATTTCTATGTAATATTCATTGTCTAATATATAACTTAAATAACACTATATTAAAATATTTAATAAGAAAATACATATTTATGACTTATTTTCCTTTATATTAAATTAAATGTTATTAATATCATAATATCTCCGAAGAGGCTTCCAAAAGTAAAAATTTCGGCCTAATGATGGACATGGATGATAATTACAATTACAATAATATTATTACAATTTTTAAGGTAATTTTCCAACATTATAATATTATGTTCACCTTCAATTACTCTATTTACTTTTAACCGTGTTATAAATAATACTAATGTTACTATTCACCAAAAATTATTTTGATCCCATTGGACAAAAAATTTCATACAGAGTATAACCATGAATGTATGTTTTTGAAAATTCAAATACAAAAGTGGTAAAATTTGGTTTAACACTAATCACATTGACAGATCGAGAAAATGAGTTTTTAAGAAAAACATTCACAAGTTCACATAGTTTTTCAATTTATTTTAATTTATAAAGGAATATAATTAATGAAATATGATTAAATGATAAAATAATAATATAATTATTCCTTAAAACTATGTAATAGGATAATATAACTGAATTAATAAAATAGATGAAAAAATATTTTTGAATTAAAATGAATTATTTTTCACTATACATTAAAATATGAATGTTATCAAAAAATGCATAAAATTTATAAAAACTATAATTTTATATACCTTTAATAAATAAGAAGTTCATTTCTCTAAATATAACATATAAAATTAATTTTTTTTAAAAAGGTGTCTCCATCAAAAGGTGGAAAAGATGCGTTTTTAAAAAAATACTCCTCATATTCATGAAATTGAATTTCTTCTTATATAATGTCTAGAAAACATAAAACATGAATTTTAAAAACCATATTTAATATATATTTCATTAATATAATTTAAAAAGGGTAATTATATTATTTTATAAACACATTTATTCACACTTAAATAGTTTTCTAGAAAAATACTTCCTTTATATTAAATTATTTTTTTATTTTCATTTAGAATTAATTATATAAACAATGATTCATTATATAAACATGTGTAATCCAAATTCTTATATTTTGCTTATTATCCTTCATTCCATCCCTTATAATGGATAAGCGATAATTACAACACAAAATAAAAATAATAATAATATTTTATTTTTTTGTATAACTCAATCTTGTGTGAAATTTTTTATTTTTGAAGAAACCCATTATTACGTGTCATGTACACGATCAGATATATAATTATTTTTAAATTAAAATTACTTTCTAATACATAATTATTAGAAAATATGATAAATTATTTTTCTATAATTTACCAACGATGTTACATCCTTCCCCCTTTTTGAATTTTCATCCCTATAATATTCAATTGGGGACCGATAACTAAGGTTTAACTTATCAATATGCCTTTATAGGAATCCCACATAAGAAAAAGGATTAACAAAACATCCACATTAATATAAAGAAAGTGATGAAAATAGGTGACCTGCTATAACTCATACTAGGATTCCATTTTGAAAAACCTAGATATGGAAGGAAAAATAACCATCATGTTCTGATGGAGAGTGATTGAATACATAATAAGGAGAAAGTTAACAGCAAAAAAACCACAAACGTGTGATGGGTTAAATAGTATTTTGATTGATAATTTTAAAAGCACAGATAGAACGTTTTTAATTTCTATTACATATATTTGTGCTATTATTTTACTACATTGAATAAATAGAGAAGTAAATACACTTGTTGGAAAAGTTTATTTTCATCCTTTAATCAAATTCCACCCTAAACTAATAATTTTCTCCAAATGGTGAGTATTTAAGAAGAATTTTTTTTCAATGATTCAAACACTAGAATCAACATCTAGTGAAGAAAATAATCCAAAATATATTAACGATACATTCACCTGTTCTTGAATCATTAATCTAAAAACCCCAAAATTAGGAAAAAATATTATAATTCTAAAAAAATAAAAAAAAATAAAATAAGAATGAATACATTTAATCTCAAAAATTCAAAAGTAATATCCAAATCCCAACCTAGACCATTCAAAAAATAAAATTCCTTAATGTTCATCAAATAATATAAACTATTATTGACAACAAAAATACCAAAGGATTTGATCACATAGTCCCATAGTATAAGTTTTAAAATTTATCTCTAAATTAAAAAATTCACTCTTAATGTCTCATACCAAAAATTTAATACATAATAACATATTCTCCATGATTGGTAAATAATTTAGATTAATAACCTAATTTCTCATAATTCCACAACTTAATATTTTGTATTTTTCAAAAAAATAATTCAACCGTTACACATCAATTAAATTACCATAGTATTCCATTGACCTTAATCATACAATGATTTAAAAATAGTGAACTACTTCCAAAATAAATTTTTTCACTTAATCCTGAAATAATTTTCCTATACCAAGGATGTATATTTGATAATGCATAAGTTTCAAAAACCAACATATTGTTATTTCATAAACTGTATAACTAAAAATAATTAGGGATAATAACTTGAGACTTCACGTAGTCCTATGGTATATGAAAAATACTTGTCACACCTCAGTTGTGGGTTCGATTTTTATAGCCTTGTGTGACAAACTGATTTTTCTCCTTACTACGAGATTTCATTTTTATAAAACTATATAATATTTATAGCACTAATACCATTCCCAAAATTTAATAAATTCTTCATAAATTACAAGAACCTATTTTAGGCTCAATGGCTTTCTCATAAATTTCATTTTTCGTCCAAAAATTTAATATCCCATTATTAACAAAAAATAAATAATATAAAACCTAAATGTTATTAATACATTTATATTTATGTAAAAATAATAAAATATTATTTTTTCTCTAATAACATTCTCACATTTCAAACTTTAAAAATACATGTACTAATAAAAGTCATACAATGTAATCTCATCATCAAAAGTTCATTAATACTTTTAAACATTTCATCATCCATATATATAAAATAAATCTCAAATCCATTATATGTATAGATCTAAGTAATTCATAATTATTCATGTTACCTTAAACAATTTTTTTCATTTTTATCCTTAATATTTATTTCATATAAATAAAAACATTAATAATTTCCTAAGATTCAATAATTTAAAAACAAGCATTATGAAATTAATCTGTACCTTTCATATGTCAATTTTTGTTTCGTTATCTTCATTTGGAATAGAATACTGTATTGATATAAATATTTTTGTATGGTCTTACTGATCCCATTTTCGAACCTTCTTTTAGGTCATCTATTTTTGTAATGGTCACACTCTCTACATTTAAATCATTCAATTGATAACTCAGAAAGATCATCATTCCAATTTCTAGAGTCAACTAAATTATTCCTTTTTCCCTGATAGGTTATTACATTATGAAATTTATTACCACATATATAACACCTCCCCTAACCATTAAAATATTATCCTAGGTTTTCTTTCCACATCCATGAAACATAAGTTGATGAATATTGTTTCCATTAGGATCATTATTACATGAACTACCACATGGGTTCATTTCCCCAATATAGAATGGATTAGAAAAATCACTAAGCTTTATGTGGTTAATAATTACTATAGATATTTGGTTTATAATAACCATTATTTTTATCATTTCATATCCCATTTTATTTGGTTTCATATTTAGAGAACCACCACATTTTCTTTCACATCCAATGTTTCTTTGGTTCCTGTTGGATCCAACTATTTACTGAAACTAAAAAGGTTAGTTTGAGTATACCAATAAAATCTTCATATACCATCTTATATAAAAAATAACCACTAATATATCATTTTTCATATTATCTAAAACTCATTTAATTTATCTAAAAAAATAACTTTTTCTATTATGCTAACAATTCTGGTAACATATAACATGTAAATTTTGCAAAAATATCCCCCAACATCTAATGTTTTCTAAACCATCCTATGATACCACCTATAAGGCCCCAGACTTTAACATTACATAATAATGAGTGAAATAAATAATTCACAATGAGGATCTTTTCGTGTTTAGATTTTCTGTGAATTAGGCAATAACTATTACCTAACAACTCATATATTTAAAATTTGACATGTCTACTTAATATCCAATTTTTCATAATCTAAAACAATTTAAAATAAATCATGGTATCATTATTTGGAAAAAAAATATTCAAAACATTCATCTTGACTTCTTCCATTATTTTACACATCATTATACCCACTGTAGAAACATTTGTGAAACATGGGATGATCACAAAATGCTCAGTAAGGAAGATAAAATAATTAATAAAACCATTAGTATAAGAATACTTTAAATTCATGATTTTTTTTAAAAAATTATAATATTCACCCATAAGTCATAATATCTTTTACATAAATCATGGAATCATAAGTTTCGTGAAAACCATATTAGGAATCATAAATCATAAAGGTTACTTATGGCATCAATATATTACTTACATTGTTGCTTTCAAAGTTATACAGGGAATAAACTTTATGGTCAGATTTGGAATACCAATCACAATATATTCCCTAAACCAAATAGGATAAACCTTATCATTTAAATTCATATCATAACCAAATTCATTGGAGAGCTATCATGGGCTCAAATACCGTTATTTTATTATGCAACCAGAATTATAAATAATCAATGTCAATGAACGGAAACAGAAGAAAACCACATAAATCGTATATAGAGGAAATTAAACATTTCCATATTTCATTAACAAGATATGATTTCTAGATATTGATATAATAAAACCATTATTAAAAAAATTTCAAAAAAATTACCTTAAAAGGGAATGTGGTACTCATTTGTCTCTTAAAAACATTACAACTTGTAGTGGAATCCAAATATCACATAATGGCCATGATGGTGGGAAATCCATTATCGCTGGATAAATTAAAAAACAATTCTTTTCTCAGTTAGTGAAATTATTCATATAAAAATATATTTTTAGGACCTTTAAATGAAATTAAAAGTCAATGGGGTTGATTATACATTGTATAATATGAAGGTAGTGTATAACATCAAATATGCCTCAATGAATGGAAATTAAGATGAAGTCCCATACCTTGAGTCTAACTCATCATGTACAACACATATATTCCTGAATAATATACTTAGTTATTTTTTTACAGTAATTAGAAATTTTTTGAAGTTTATTATTCCTTTTATATAACTTATTACCACGTTTTAAAAATTAAATTATTATTTGAGTTCTTTTTAGATGTTTTGTCGATATTAGATACATGAGTCAAAAATGAACATGTTATGATGTAAATAATCCACATGTTAATTAAGTCCATATTCTCCAAAATAGAAATCATGGAATAACCATAATTGGAATTTTTCAGTTATAAATTTAAATTAAACCATTTATTTATAGTATTAAAAATTAATAATGTTATAATCATGATGAGGGTAGGTCGTATGTATGCATGAGTGATGATTCCATTTTTCCTTGATCATTTTTTAAATAATGTAATTATTATTTTATCATTCCAGAATGATATTACTATATTTAAAGTCATAATAATTATTTAAATGTACTTATATATATATCATACAATTTATGTGGTGAATAAAAACAATTTATATACTGTCGTGGATGTGATAGTTCACATGTACGCACGAACGATGTCATCATTTTTATGTGCATGGAAGGTAACAACATAATTGATATATGGTTCTCTTATAATAAAAAATATGTTATAAAAAAAAATATGCAAAAATTAATTCCATTGTTATGACCATTCTTTATGAATAGTGATGGAAAAAAATTATATTAGTTTGTGGAGGTGATAGGTCATATGTACCCACGAATGATTAATTTCATTGCTAATTACTAGAAGGGGAGATGGATTTAGGTGATGATATTAACATAATAACATCTCAATATATTTATTATATTTTAGTTATTATTTAATCATGGGTGAAGAATATTTGATGGTAGTCGAAAAAGATATAAAATATAAAGAGGTGAATAAAAACATTACATTTCCCTTTGATGATCACATTTCATAACAGCTTAACACCTATAAGAAGGGTATTTTGAATAATATATGGCCAAAGGAATGTGGGGATGGACTTTTGTAAGGATTTTGAGAAGATATTGGTCGAAAAAAGGTTTTGGATGTGTGAGTAATCGAGAGTAATGAGTTCCTTTTTATTGGAGAGGGGAGGGGGACCCTCAAAATTGTTAAAAGTATTGAATATATATAAATTATATTCAAATTATAAATGGGTCCAAACCCAATTAGGTAGAATATATGATTATTATGGGTTGAAATATAATCATCCAGTGAAAATTAGAAAATTTTATATAATTTTTTAATCATTATAATTTTAACCCCTTTTAACTCTTACCATTTAATTATGTAATTTACATATAGAGGGATAAAATAATTACCAAATCATGCCAAACGTCAAATTAATGGGTCATTAAAGACATATTTAGAGTTATATATAATTTTTTCAAGAGTTTATATTTTTAGAAATTTTATATCACTTCATTAAAAATTTTATATTTTAAAATTGGAATTTTTTAAATTTTGACACAATTCATTACATGAGTTTTTTAAAAGATTATAAAAATTGGATTCCTTCAATACAACTAAATTAAATAAATACTAAGACATAATATTAATTTAAAATATTATTGGATGGATAAAATATTTATATTTTTTTTATATTAATATTATTAATATCATTTATTTTATTCACTCTTCAATAGATCTATTACCACATCATCTTTGTGTCATAACTAAATTTAATTATTTAATTACAAATTGTTTTAAATAAATTATGATACGTTATGTTAATTTGTTATAGATATATGGAATATTATTAGTCATATATATCACTTACATAAAACTATATTAATATTTTTTTAGTAAGAAGAGGCATATTTATGACATATTTGCCTTTACATTAAACTAAATGTCATAAATGTCAGAATCATGCCCGAGTGGCTTCCAAAGGTCACAATATTATCCCAATGATGGTCATGCCCAAAAATAACTCATATGGTAATATTTTAAGTGTTAGGGTAATTTTATAATATTATAATATTAATAATACCTTTAGTTACCCTATTTAATGTTTATAGTGGTAAATAAAATACTAAAGTTACTATTCATCAATAATTATTTTGATCATATTGGAAAAAAAATTCATAACAATTACAACCATGTATTTATACATTTTAAAATTAAATTAACAAAATGGGGTAAATTAAATTTATCCCTAATCCCATTCACTGATCAAGAAAACATGTTTTTAACTAAAACATTCAACAAATCACATAGATTTTCTATTTAATTTTAATTTGGAAAATCATCTAATGAACTAATTTTTTTTGAAAAATAAAATATAATCTAATAATACCTTAAAACCATGTAACATGACAACATAACAATATAAAAAAATTATATGAGAAAACAATTTTGAATTAAAATACATTATTTTTCACTATTCATAAAAAATGTAAGTTATCAAAAAAATTGAAATTTTTTTTCCAAACTAAATTTTGATGTCCCAATTCCACATAAGATGTCTTTTTTTTCAAATAGAAAATTTAAAAGTGAAAATAACTAGATAGAAAAAGGGGTCTCCATTAAAAGGGGGTAAAATGCCTTTTTTGAAAAATACTCCTTTAATTCATAAACTTTTATTTATTTTTATATCATATCCAGAAATCATATAAGATGAATTTTAAATATAATATATAATTTATATTTCATTAATATAATCTAAAATTATTTATTTTATTATTATATAAGCACAATTATTCTCAATAAAATATTTTTTCATGAAAACACATCCATTATAAAAAATTGGTTTTTATTTTTGTTTCTAATTAATTCTCTAACCAATGAATTATTATATAAAATTGTGTAAAACCTATTTTCATAATTTAGTTAATATCATTAATTACCACCATTCTAAAGGTTATGTGATAAAAATAACTTAAAAATTAATATTAATTAATTATTTATTTTTTGGTTTAACTCAATCTTGTGGGAAAAGTAAGATTTTATGAGGAACCCATTGTTTCATGTCAGGTATGATATCAGGCGTGATATTTTTTTAAAGAAAAATTACTATATAAATTATAATTATTAAAAATTATGAGAAATTATTATTTTATAATTATATAGGACGTTACAAAAGGTTTTTGGAAAAGTTTTATTTTATATTTAACCCTCTCTTATTTGCTTCCCACAAGAAACCCATCTTTAACATTACATAGGTATATAATTTTTATTATTTTTACTATTAATTTCAATTTAAAATGAATTTAACCTTATTAGATAATATAGAAGGATCATATTACAAATAAAGAATACACTTTTCCAAATAACATTCTTATATATAGAAAATTTTAATTTAAAATTAATCCCGTAGATATAAAGAGAAATCTTGTTTTAAAATATATATTTTTTGATCATTTGAAAAAAATTTATATGAAAATTCAATCTAAAAATGATTTCAATGAAATTATTTTTTATTTAATTTATGAATATTTTTACTAATTTTACTTTTAATCTAGTTTAAAATAATATTTACCTTTATAAATAATGTAAACTAAAACATATTTTTCAATCAATATTCACCATTTTCACTATTTATAAAAAAATGAATATATTACGAAAAATCTAAAAAATTCACCCTAAGATAAATTAGAAATGAAAGTTTCAAAAATTAAATTTATTTTCTTAAATTTATTTTATGAAATTTATTAATTTTTTTTTTCTTGTTGCTCACAAAAATTATTAATAAATATTTTTTGAGAAAAATGTATTTTCGAAATATTTAAAACATTTAATGAAAATCAATTACTTTTTTATCATTATTTATTATTTATATAAAACCATTTTATATTAATTTTAAAAATAAGTTGTAACTAATGAAATATCTAACATTAACATCTCTTTGGCAATATATTCATTTGAATAATAACATTAATAGTATATTAGGGTTTTATTAAAAATCAATGTCGTTTGTAACATAAGAAAAAACAGTGTGGCATGTAGTGAAAAATTAACATTGTGTTTCATATAATTCCATATATATAATAAATTTAATTTATTTAAAAAATACAAATAAAACTTAGGTTTCTACATATACACAAGATCATTTTTGTTCCCTCATCTTGTGAAGTTTCCAATAATGGAATTAAATCCGAAACATTTAATACTTAGTGGAATCACATTGTAATTTGATTGAGAGTGTGAAGATTTTAGAATTACTATTGGAATGAATACCCAAGAGAACATGTAAGGAATAATATTTCATTGAGTTTTAGTGTCTTTGATCATAATATTAACATCATGGATACATCTATGATGAAACCTAAGGAGGATAATTTATGTGGTTCAATTGAAATCTTCATTCACATAAAATTTTTATTTTTATGAGGTTAACAGATATCACCTATGATTCAATTTATGATGATAATAACCTGGGTCTATGTATCTATAATAATGGTTGAATAGTTTCATCTTATTTAATAGATCCCACAATAAAGGATCAGTTGAATTTGAACAATATAATGAGGGTGTGTGTCCCTCAACTCTATCAATGATGATTTAAAAAGAGTTGGTTCTCATCCATGACACAGTAATGTTTCCAAAAGGGATGAGGCTATGCACCAAACTTGTGATGTAAACCATTAAATTGATTCATCCTTATATGTTATTCCTATGAAAATCTTCATGGAGAACTCATGACATGTGTTGTAATCCTTCACTAGGTTTCATATGAACTATTTTTAATAAACAACAAAAAAATTGGTATAAGTTATGTTTTAAAAAAACCCTTTACAAATTAATATGTATATATTTTTTACACTTCATTGTCAAAAAATAAATCTTATTTTATTGTCATGTATACATAATATCTCTATAAAAATAAAAAAGTAAATTTTTCAATTAATGAACACATATTTTCCACACAAAAAAAAACATATAAAACTGTGGTTTCAAAATCTATATAGATCATATTACCTTTTAACTTTGGTTTATACTTATTTTCATTATTGGATAAATAAGTAAATCATAGTTTTAACTAAATATAATATTTAAAAAATGTTTTCCATATATTATGAAAACAATTTAATTTAAAAAATATATCAGTAAAACTTCCTAATAATATCCACATGGATCAAACTATTTCTTAACAAAAAATTATCTTATGATTTCATAATAATGATATTATTTGACCATGATGTTTGGTTCATCCCATAAATAGATTTTTGAAACATTAAAACCATATTGGAATTCTTTGGTGCCACCAAAAATTCTATTTTGATCATAATGATATATTTCTCAAGGTTTTCATTAAGTATGGTGATATTGACATAAATTTACAAAATATTTGGATAATAAAATCATTTAATAACATGTTTATTTATAATATGAAAACTTGTGAAAATACTTCATCATAGACCATGAATTAACATTTCTCGAAACCTTAATTAACCAATCATGCATTCTATTTTATGAATTTTTAATATATCACTAGTTTCATATTGAATAAACTGTAATGAAATAACATCAACTTCAAGACTCCAAAATAACAAAACTACAATTTGGTACATGGAATCTATTTTTGAATTTATATGATTTTTCCAATCAAATATTATTCTAATTTTCTTTTATATTGTAGAATATCTTTCATTATGATGACCAAATAATATATCAAAAAATTTGTGATTATAAAAGAAAATATGATTTCTATCTTTCCTATAAAATATCTCTCTCTAAAAAAGTCTTCCCACTGCGTTTTTTGGAGTTTTTTATTCATATGGAAAATCATTTTCATTTATATCTTTTATTTCAATAAATTAATTATTTTTCATACTATCTTGAAAGAGTATGTATCACCTCATATTGAAATATTTTCAACCTCCTATTTTATACCTTTCTATCCTTGGGATGGGTTATGTCCAAAAATTCTTTTATAATAATTAATGGAGATGAAAATAGTGTTTACTTGACATATATGTGGGGATAAAATTAGATTTAACAATTGATTTTCATCTGAACACATGAATATATGAAATAATGGATCTATTTAATATTATTAATAATATGATATCCATTATTCAGTATAGTTGGAAAATGATTATGTTTTAACACCAGTATTTTTGAAACATGGCCTTAAAGAAGTTATTGAATACTTCAAATAATTATAAGACACATCACAAACAATAAATTTATTATAAAACTCACTATTAATTTAACATATTAATGTAAATTTAATAATATATACACCCAAAATTATAATAATATATGAATACTTGTTTATGATATTATTTTACTAAACCACTAAGCAGAACAGCCATGTTTAAATAAATAAATTACGTACTCTACTTTATATTCCTAAAATATCTTAAAAGAATATTCTGATGTATATGACTTTACTTTTAGTTTTTTCTTAAAATATATCAAACTAAAATTACTAAAGAAATTATAAAATCCTTATAGTAATAACCCATTTATTATATTAAGGCTCATTTTCCTTAAAAGTGTACAAGTAATCATGTCAAAATACTAAAAATAGTTATCTCTAAAGGAACTAAAAACCATTATGATTTTACCGTTGACATATAATATTACATCCACATTAAATATAATTATATTTCTTTAAATTCGTATTATTTATAGGGATGTTTTTCATTAATCATAGATATTTTGATATCTTCCAATCATATATTACTAAATTATCAATTATGTATGATATAAAATAAAAACATTCATTTAGAAACTAAAATAATGTCTTATTTTACTTAGAACTATTCCATGATATAAGGATTTTATAAACACTAAATTTATAAATTTAGTATTATAGGAGTCAATAATATTAGAAATATTGATGTTCTGTTTTCATTAGATAATGAATGAGTTTAAAACTATAAAAAATTATGATTATTCTCATATATTTTTTCTTTTATGATCATCCATGTTTTCTGTATTCAAATACAAACATATTGATCACATTGAGTATTTAAGAAACAATAAATTTATTATAAATATTACACGAGTTGATGAAAATAGAATATGTATATGGATTTAATTTTTTTCTTAAATATATTGCAACTCGACATTCAGTAACTTTTATATAAAAAATTGGAAGTAGAGAACCTCTTTTTGAAATTCTTCCATCTAAATGTTTTCCCACTTTGTTGAATGTTGTGAAATCACCAATATATAAACATTTTAATGTATATTAAAAACATAAATAATCATATGATTCAAAATATTCATTTTTTAGTTACAAAAGAATAAGTTGAATCCATGTATAAAGGATGACAATATGAGATTAATTCTTAATTTCTTAATCATATAGAATATTCGTTTCAGTAATGGATTATTTCTGTCAACCTCAAGAGTACATGATCAATATTATTGTAGTCACCTACTATTTTACACTTATATACTATAGTGAAAATATCATTTATCATTAACTAATCTTCGCCCTTTTCTTGTTCTTGGAGATGAGTTATCATGGTGTATACTTCCACATACATATTCTATATCTTCACCACATCAAGCATAGTTGATGAAATGATGAAATGAAAATGTGAATAATCTTCTATGTATCCCTTTTTCAAATCCTTGTCACTCATATTCCCTACAAGATGGTGGATTATTATGAATTTTTTATTCAATAACGTAAAATAATTTTATTATGGAATTACAATACACTAGAACCTACATGACTCTTGGATGATTTATCCATTGAGGATTTGTTTGTTGTCCATTATTAATTACAATATTTTTATGGTCAAATGTTCCTTTTTTATGATAAATAAATTCTTATTATTGGTAATTTATGTTTATGTTTTTTTATGACTAAATTAATTAAATTAATTAATTAACAACAAAATATTTTATCAAATCCCAATAGCCATAACCATTGGATTATGAGTATACATTTTCTTGGGTATTGATGTTGAAAGGTGACAAATATGACATCCCATAACCTAGACCATTTCCTTAGAGATTACTTGAAGGTTTTTTTTATTTTTTTCCAACAAAAATATGTCACATTTCCATTTTATATTTAGGGGACTCCCCAATGATGACATTTTATTCTCAAATTTCCTTAGGGATTTCATTAAAATATTATTTACAACACAAAATCCACTATCATTAGTACTAATTTTGTTATGGGAAACTATTATCTTTTTAATATATATTTTCAAATAGAAACTACCCTCTACTATGGCTTGATAGACAATATATTCATAACCTAATCTTTACATAAATGATGGAAGGTGTTATTTGACCAAAAATTTTCATTGGGGGGTTTAAAAAATCTTATTTGAAAACATCATTTATTTTATTATTCACATGCTTTTTAATATTTTGTTCAATTAAAATAATTAATTATCCTTGTCTGATAAAATAATTTACAAATAGTAATTTATTTTGATTTAAACTTATAATGCGAGTTATTTTATATACTTCCTATAATTTAATTTCTTAAAAAAACCTTAAAATGTATAAGTAAATAAATAACCATGAATTGAAAAAATAAAATAAATATATGATACGATATTGTGAATGTATTCACATCGTTTTTTAATGGGAGATAAACCAAGGTTGATGTTAGGAGAAATAACTCCTTGATCCTATCATTGGAATTAGTTATGGAATTACTATATTCTACTTTATATCTCTTTGATTGGGTTAATCATAGATCTGGTCCCATACCATCTCCTCTAAATAGGTTCTTCATCCTTACCAAATATTTATTTACTCGCATATGGTTGGCAGTAGGGGTTTTTGGGTAGTGAAAAATAAATTTTCAAAATAGCTGATCATAAAAAATAATTGAGGGATTATTGATTCATAGATAATAATATTTGTTTTAGTAAAAAATTATTTCATAAAAACATAAAATTTATAATTAAATTAATCAATTATTCCAACAGATCTACTTTTTGGCAAAGCATATGATCAATCATAACATGGATTGACTATAAATTTAGACTTAATATCATTCATTTTAATTAATAAGAAACTACTATATTGAGTCCATGAATGAATGAATGAATGAATTATCTTAATATTCTCTCTAAATAGTATCTGTGAGGAAATTATATGTTCATAATATATTATTGAAAATCAAGAAAATAAATTAAATAAATTTTAATTTAATTTGAAAAAAATTACTATTGGTCGTGTATTGAGGTGGTATATGTTGTGTACCTTACATGACTGATTTAATCCACTTACAGAACATAATACATACATGATATGTCCTTTAAATATTTCAAGTGAATCATGTTGTGTGCATTCATTATCATATTCTATGTACTCACATAGAACATATGACTATGAATTTTATAAGAGTTTCATTTGTTGTCAATATGTATTGAAGTGCATAAGAGTTTCACTTGTTGTCTAGGAGAAGTCAATATATGAATGTAAAGTATTGATAAAGAAGTTATTAAGGCCTTGAATAATTGTTTTTGATTCAAATCATTTAAAACTAAATTTTATTTATTCTTTAAGAGGAAAAAATATTATGATTTTAGAATTGGTCTTAAGTTTCATGACATGTATCAAGGTGATACATTGTTACAATACCTAAGGAAGACCAAGAAACACTAAATTGCATGAGGAGTAAGAAGATCCATCAAATGGATTATAATTGCATGGAGGTTGTTTAAAAAATTAGATTATTGTTTGTGCTAATCCTAAAAAAATAAGACATTTTTTTAAAAGATAAAACATCACTCGTTATAGTAATGAAGGCCCACCATTATGCCTTAATGCATGAGTAATTGAAAAATGACCAATGCATCATCTAGTATTGGAGAAAAACAACATATTGAAGATCATTTGGAATTTATGATCTAAAAATAAAGGAATGGATGATGCCTGAAGTTGAAGAAGAAGAATGGAAGCATGCATGGGTACTGAATGAAAAATGATGATATTTATTTTTAGGAGGAATTAATACATGGTTTTTATATAAACTACTTTTTAATTTCATATACAATAAATTAGGTACAATATTGAAAGCCAGCTGAAGCCCACACCCAAGGCATATGCGGGACCTGAGGGTCTACCGTGCCCAATGGGAAGGCCTCGAAGCTAGCCCACAGGAGGCGCATGTGGTCTGTGTATAATCCTGAAGGTAATGCATGGTGGTGAACACATGTAGAGTAGGATCTAGGAGCGTGCCCAAAGAAAGAATATTGTGTGCTAAGAGAGTGCCCGCAGAATATGGTACGGGGTGGTATCACAGAGGGAGATGAGAAATTTCTTGAGATAGTCTACCAGGCCTTGTTATTTTATAAATCCACTTCTGTGTCTCCATTTCGATGAGGGATGACTTTTAAAAACATTCCAGAAATCCTAGCTGCTCATCTAATCTCACATGAGATCTCGACCGCACACTCCATATCGTGTCCCATGATCTAATCACCACCGTCTGTGATTAATATGAGCTGATCCAACATTTGTTGCATCATCTTCATCCTCTGACTGCATGGAGGGCCACCTGACACTATTTCTCGCCCTCGACACTGCCAATCCACTGAGATTGAGAACCCAAACACTATTGAAGCTCAAACAACATGCATGGTGATCGTTGGGAAGAATCGAACTCATTCAAGAATTAGAAGTTTCATGAATGAATAGAGTTGAAGAGTTTGAGCGAGGTTGAGGCAATTCAATGCTGCCGAGACCACGAAGAAATATCCTCAATCGAGCTTTCAAGATGCAGATGGTTTGCATGAATTCTTAAAAACATGCATGCGATGCTCTCACATAGAACGAAGGAGCCTACAGTTGAAAAAGAAAAATGACAGAACCATGATTTTTGGGATATCTCATCTGCATTTGAATATATTCAAATACGAAGATCCCAACTATTTAATTCATGAGATCCTGCATCATCTCACCCGGATTTTATTGGTGATCCTTTTCTATAAATATAGAGGCCTCGACCGATGCTTAGTTGTTGAAAATATTGAGATAAAGCTGTTGTTTCACAGAGAGTCAGAGCACTGTGGGAATGGTTCTGTGTAGCCTAACTACACAAAGAAGAGGTCTCATGCATCCCTTGCATGAAGGAGTGCAACACATCCCATGCATGAAGAGAAGAAGCGTGAACCACCCTGGTTCACGAAAGAAGCCGAACATGTGATATGTTCTTTCGAACCATCGATCTGCTTCGTGTGTGAAGAAGATCCCATGGGTAAAAAAACTGGTACCTCGACACCATTGTTTCACCTTTTCAAAGACAGAACCAAGAACAATATTTTTCTCTATGAAGATGGATCACATGCACCCATTGACAGAATATAAAGACCATGTGGACTGTTTTCATGATGAATGAGAAATTATGTTTCCTATTTTGGATGATGGTGAATAAGGTGATAACACCCACCTATGTTCATGATACATCCACAGATCCATACAAAAACCATGTACCTATTTTTATTTTGTGGGAAATAAGAAAAATGATGAAGTGTGCATATGAACCCAATACTTTATGTTCTCATGAAATAAAGAGGAGAATTCAATCTTGATGCACATGCATGCATATGCATGAGTGGAGACACGCTGGTGCCCGAGAACAAGGTGAACCTTGGGCAACACTAATTTTGCCTTGAATAAGACACATGAAAAAACACATCAAAATGAATGATTTAAATAAGACAAGTGTGTGAGTGCTAAAAACCAAAAGAAGAATAGAAAGGAAAAAATATAAATAGATAATCTAAAATAGAAGTGAGTGTTTGTGTGCTCAAAGTGTTACACCCATTGGGGTTTTCAAACAAGAATGAAGAGAAGAATTGTACATGCATGCATGCATGAACATGCACACGTAAATACAGAATCAAAAGTGTTTAAAATATTGCGAAAGAAGTTAGTTCATGAGCCTAATCCTAAAATGTTGATACATACAAATTGGGAGTGTTTTGGTTTACAAGATACATATAATACATGCATAAAATTATGGATAATCACATGAACGTGTTTAAAATCAGATGATTCCAAGTGAGATGATCCTGAGTTTTTTAATAATAACATATGTGTTTGTGATTCTTTCCAAGAAAACAAGTAGAAGGTTTAGTGCATTCTTATATTTCACTAAAGAAGATAAAAGTGGGATATCCAAATAAAAGAGGTATTAGATCCCACACAAGCCATTCATAATGTGAATGAAAATTGAGACTGATTCCAAACAGAGTTAAATAAGTCATTTTATCTGAGTGTTCTGAAATTAAAAATCCAAGAAGAAATATAGTGGTGATATTGTGCAAGATTAATCATGCATATTATATTTTTGAAGATATTTTATGCACCATTGGCACACATCTTAGTATGGCCATGTCTTCATCAGAAGAATATTGAATTTCCGGAGAATTGTTAAGGATGAGTAATAATCAAAGAAGTGATCAGAATTATTGAGAAAGTCCAAAAAACTATACCAAGGGATTTTGATGATTCTTAAAGAGCTACACATGCATGTATGATTCAACAAACATGTTTGGAGAGAGCAGAAGATCATCTACATTGAAACAAGAAGGAAAATAATGAAGGAAGCTGCTCATGAGTCTCAAGACCTAGAAGAACACTATGAAACTCAGAGAGGAGAAGAAGAATTTAGCGAGACTCTAGATTCGGCCTGTGGGACTCTTGTAACACTATGTGAAATAAGTATAAAGAACCTCATGTAGGACTCAAGAGAGATACAGTTTGACTCTGTATCGACCACTGTAATTACTAAATGAATTATTGTCGAGAATATATATTGGGGAGAATAACCAATACATCAAGGAGTAAGAAATTGAACCTATCCTTGTAAATCCTTGTGTTTAGTTCCTTTACATTTACAAGCGTCATTCGAGGTAGGGATGAGAGACACCCGAATAGTGGATCAAGGATTAAACATCAATATAGGTTTAATTGAAAATAATAAATGAGTAAAATTATTTAATGGGATCACAGATTCAACCCCTACCTCTCTCAGTGATTGACACTAATATGGGCACTTCGATTGGTATCATAGTGAAGGTCCCCTCTAAAATATCAAAAGGAGCCTTTATGAAGTGCAGATTTGAGGAGATGAATGAGTGACCTCAAATGGAGATTTAATCTATGACTCAGAAAAATAGAAAGAAAAAACATGCAGAAACATGAAAAATAATCATACTACTAATGGAGATACACCTTCTACTAAAGGTAATATGAAATGTACAACATGTGATATTACTTATTATTTTTTTGATAAATCCTGGTCAAGCTGTGATAATGATAGATCAATTAGTGATCTTTAGACTACACTCAACGATCATCTGAATAAAGTCCCTAGAAAAGTGGCAAGACACATTTCTGTAAGCATTAATTCTCTTCAAGATGAAAAATAACAACTGGTAGAAGAAACTAATTCCATGGAAGAAGCATTGGCTAAAAGGGTTGGCATATCCCACACTCTCACGAAACTAGTGAAGAAAAAGGATGAATAAATTTTTCTTCTCAATGAAAGGAATACTCATGTTACTGAAGAATTACAAGGAAGTATTTATGGGAAATAATTCATTGAGATTGTATTTGTAGAAGCGTTCCATACATTTGGAAACTTTCACAAAGTTACCATGGTCGTTGAAGCTGCTCAACTAGAAGACCAAACTAACATGGTAAAGGAACCTATCATAACTTTTCAATAATTAAGAGATATGTATGGAGATCAAATGTTAAAGGTAGTATGAATTGGGAACGTAAGCTAATATTAGTTAAGGTTGAGAAGAACTCCCTCAACAAGAAGTTTTTAGTGCTGGAGGTGAAATTGAAGAATCATCAATCACTCCAAGCTAAAACATACCAAACAGCTGAAAGAAGATATGGTTTCACTCATATTTGTATTGAGGAATATAAATCCAAGAGGAATATAAAATCATACTCTAATACAATGGAATCATCCTCCAAGAATAAGGTATCCCATAACCTAGTTATTTCTGTTTATACTATTACAGTTTCATCTATAAGTATAGGATCAAAGATAAAAGATGGGATGATGTGGTTTGATCAAAATGATGATACATCCATCAAAACATCAAGGGTGGATACTGGAATGATTAAGAATAGAAACTCCTAGAAGGATTCTCTAAATAATGAAATAAAATTCCAAAAACAAAAAATTCACTAAATATATCAAACTTATACTATAAGAAAAACAAAGAGATTTATTGGATATTGTTGGTGTTGTTGGAAGTTTTGGAATTATGACAATGATTGCTGGAATAATATGTCTGCATATGAAGATTATGGAAGGACTACATTGAAGGAATGTAGATATCAATAAATGATGCATCCAGCAAAGTAAAGGAATAAAACATAGATGAAGAAGAATCTTTCTATCAAGAATAGATTTGAATATCTTGAATATTTCTATGATAATTGCAATATATGTTTTCAAAGTAATGATGAGTGATGGTTTAGTCATACCATGCCTCAAGCATATGTTGATAATAATCATAGGCCAAAACAAAGGTGGTATAAAGAAAAAAGAAGCTGAAAAGTCTTCTACTAGGAATATAAAAAGCACTAAAGACAATCAAATATAGAAATAAACTATTTAGAAGAATAAGTCTAAGTTGTATTCTAAGAATGTCATCTCAAAAATGAAAAGATGCTTCTATAGTGGAATGAAAGACCATATCATGGATTACTGTAAAAAAGATACGGAAATGAATTAAAGAAAGCTAAAACTAAATGTTGAATCAATCCAGAAAAATATAGGATTGACTGAAGACATTCCCAAAGACAATAAGTTGCATAAGATAGTTAACTTGAAGACAATGCAGAATCCATGTGAATGCTCAAATTCAGATAATGTTACTAAAATTTATTTAGTTATCTAGCCTAATGAATAACAAATTTCTAAAGAACTGCAAAGAGATGATGATGATGTACTATCCAATGCAAATTCCAAAGTGAAACAAATCATTCCACATGAAGAAAAATTATAATTTCATGAGAGGTTGTTAGGATATGATAACCCAGGTGTCTCACCACTATACTGTGGAAGGTACAACAAATCTAGAAATCATGCAAGAAAATGTAGAACTGTTTTAACAGGCCAAATAGAGATGTTGAAAATTGAACATCAAGAACCAATGAAAGATACATCAGTACTGGAAGAATAAAATGAAGAAAACCCACAGTAGTTGAATTGAAATGAATTTAAAGGGTCCATTCAAGAATTGAAAGGTAAAAATGTCATTTGGAGAGGAAACACCACAATGAAGAGTACCAAATACTTTAGAGATCCAAGGAAAGGAGTTCTTTGGTTGAGAGAAAATTCTCAGCCTCAATGCTTCTATTAATAAGATCACTGGAGGTCTATCTTATTCCCTTATAATCTTTTTCTATATGTTTGATTACATTGTCGGGAATTGAAGATGAAGGTCATTCTCAAAAGGAGAATTGAATGAACAATGTGGAGAACTCCAACTTGGACTCATTATTCACGATTTGATAATTACTTGAAGTATTTCATAGTTGAATACTATCAATATGAATATCATAAAAATAATATAATTATTATTTTAAACCAGGGAAAATCAAAGAGAGTGCACCCCTTTAGAGGGAGAAAATATAAAGTAGACAATATAAAGGATTATGTTATGAAAAATCTTGAAATTCATATAATCTCAAGAATCTGAAATTGAGGTATTCCAATTAGAATTTCATCCCCTGTTCGTAATTCTATTTTAAGAAAGAATAAAGGTAACACACATAGGCTTTGAAGTCCTTTTATCTGAGTGATCAGTAAATGAGAATCCAAGAAGAAAGGAAGTGGTGATGTTGTACAAGATTATTCATTCATATTATATTCTTGAAGAAGTGGTCTACACCATTGGCACACATCTTTGTGAGGCCAGGTCTTCATTAGAATATGAAAAAATTTCATGATAATTGTTGAGGATGAGTACTGATCAGAGAAGGGATCCGAATTATTGAGAAAGGGAAACATACCTTATGAAAGGCTATTGAATATTCATGAAGAGATACATAGGAATCTATTATTTAATAATCCAGTGTGGATAGGTCAGAAGATCATCTATAGTTCATCAAGAAAGTATTTAAAGAAGAAATATACTCCTATGACTTGAGGGCTAGAAGAACCCTCTGAGATTTAGGGAGGAGAATAAGACATCATTGTGACTCTAGAGTAGGCTAGTGGGACACTGGTAACACTGGGTGAAGTAGTATAAAGAACCTCTTGTGGGACTTAGGAGAGATATGGTGGGACTCTATATCGACCATTGTAATTATTGGCTGAATTATAGTGGAGAATTTGTGATGTAGAAAATAATCAAAACAACAAGGAGTAGGTCTTTTAACTGAACCTAGTGAATCCTTCTTTTCTGTGCCTTTACATTTACATGCATCATTAGAGGTAAGGTTGAGAGACATAAGAAGAGTAGATCAAGTATCTAACCAGTCATAGAGGTTTAATTGAAAAGAATAAATTTTTAAAAAGATATAAAGGGATCACTGATTCTCCCCTCCCCCTTTTAGTGAATCACACAGATATGGGCACTTTAGACTAAACGTAATATCATGATATACATAACGTGTTGCTCCATAGGTCAAAAAATCTAGTCTTTATGGTGGGTATGAACATACGACATGACATGATATATGTCATATCTACCATTGGTGATGTGTGTGTTGTACATGAAATGATTGATTATTATTACACATCATATTGTTTCATAATTTATGCAGATAAGAATAATTATGAAAAAAAGATCACACATCTTGATAAGAATTACGTAGTGTGTTTTTGTGGTTGGATGATTCTTTTCATATAGTGTGTAAAACCAGATACCCATCATGTAGGTTTTATATTAATTAAATTACCTTGTGTACTAAGGAAGAATGATTTCCAAAAAACTCAATGAGTGCCTTAAATGAGATTTCACATGTCACATTGTGTGTAAATCTAGTTAAAAATTGATTAATCCATACTCGGCCAATCCACATGGATGGAAGATAATGTGTAGTGTGTAATGATTATATGTATTAGAACACAAGATATTCCTTGATTTACATGGGGTTAAAACTATTTTCCCATATATATAATAGTTTATATAATAAAAGAGAGGTAATTATAGTTGAAAATAAGATTTAATATTTTCACCCACCACAAGTTATAGGGTGATTATAATTATGATTTAATTATCAAATTACATTTCATAAACATAAAATTTTGGTAAATACACATAAATAGATAATTAATATAAGAAATTAATTTTTTAAATCCTTGATAATGTCTTAAATATCTAATACTACAACTTACATGCATCATGGAAAATAAACAAATCACATAGTATTGGATCATAATCCAAGTACTCTAATGGAGTATATTATTAAAGAACACTTTTATCATAAATGAATGAAATATATTTTAACATCATCTATAGTAACCATATTCCTATCCTTAGAAGAAAACAACTTAAACCCATTAGAAGGTGAATGTAACTTCTGATCCCCAGAATCCCAATATTAGAATAATCGAAAACAATTATTCCATCCAATTCTTGAATCTGTTGATGAATATAGTAATAAATAATTAAATTTCAGAAATAGATTATAGATCACATATAATTAGAACCTAACTAAATTATTCCATTAGTGAAAATCTTATATTAATGAGTGAAACAATTAAAAGATCACGTGGAAACATGTAGTTTCAAGTATAAAAATGACTTACAAGATCTTTTCAACAATTCAATAGTTTTTATATTAAATAATAAAAATATAGATCAATTAGTAGGAAAATATTCATCATTCGAAACATGTAATAGTTAGAGTTAGCTGTAACCACATTGAAAACAACATCATCATATTTAGTGGACTCTATATAACCTCACATATTTGATATAGTAATTCATACACTTATATAGTTCTTAGTCATCCAATTATTTTAAAATTTCATGGAACTTCAGATCACATGTTTTTCAAATTTCTTCTTTTGTGGTGTGGAAATATAATGAATATATTTTAATTATGTATGTGAATGAAAATAAAAAAAATAGTAGTTAAATTTATCTTTTATAATGTTTATTTTTTTAATAAATACAATAAAATTAAACTATTAATTAACATAATAGTCCCCCGATTTTAAAAAACATAAAACATGCATGTGAAATTTACATGAAATTTTTTATAAAAGAACACTCTCTATATGAATTAATGTAATTATTCTCTATTTGGACTTAAAACATTCAAAAATAAACACATCATAAATAAACAAGATAAATAGATATAATAATTTTCCCCTTCTATATCTCCCACATTATTAATCAATAATATCTTACATAACCATAGATAATTTCTCATGTTTTATTAATTTTCACCCCCTTAAATGATTTTTAACATTTACCATTGAAAAAAATAATTTATAAAAATTTATTCTTTTTGAAAACCACTTATCAAAAATAATTACATTCTATGATAAATATTATATCTCCCTCTTTTATTATATAAAATTATCCCCCTTTAGGAAAAAATAATGTCAGAAAAAAACAATAAACTATTTTGATTTTTTATAAAAAAAATATAACCCACTTAATAAGGGAAATGAATGATATGAATCATAATATTGAATTTTATTGTCCAAAATTACATCAGTTCATGAGTATCCTAGATATTCCATCCACTATGTTTATAGAATTCTCCCACTTAGTTGATGTAAACTTTAATTAACAAAATGTCATCAAAAAATAAATTTATAAAAATTTAGATGTTTTCTGACATTAGAACATTTCAGTGAAAAATATGATAATGAATATTAAACCACCTCCAGGTAATAATCACGAGATTCATTCACATAATTTTATTTTAAAAAAAATTTCTTCAAATGAAAATTAAAATAATAATTTCAAATCTTTTTTGTTTTCATAATGTTATAATTATAGTAAAATACATTTAAATTATTCCTTTCATAGGAAACATATAAAAAATTTATAAATGTTTAAAAATGAATTAATTAGTGGTTAATGTATTTTAAAAATTTAACCCCCATTAGATTTATTTTGTGAAACTAAAAATACAATGATATAACATCTTAATGATTTAGTAATTATGGACATGGTTCAACATTTAGAAATAGAATAAAAAAATTATTTTCAAAAATATCATCCAGGGGATTAACTTTTATAAGTTTTATAAAAACAAAACAACTAATTTCATAATATTTTATATGCATTATTAATAAAATAATGTTACACAATTTTTCAAAATCATTATAAGTCATACTAGTTATATAATAACAATTAAAAAATAATCCATCAAAATTAGGATCAATTCTATAATGATTATATTTAGTATTTAAAATTAACATGTTACTTGAAAAACTCTAAAATATGGATGTTTTAGTTTTCTTCTTGTTAATAACTCAAAAGTAGTTTTATTAAGAAAATGAATTATCAGAAATTAAATTATGGTATAACTAGATATACTCACAACCTCAACAAATTTTTTTTGCAAAAATAATATTTACTCATCAATGTTTTATTTCTTTATTGGAGATTTATATTACCATATTAAAATACAATATTTTGTTAATGCATTTTCAATTCATAAAAATTATGAATAATTCCTTTGATATTGTGAAAATTTTGAAAATATTAATATCTAAATTCACAACCATGCCCACTCTTATTTGTAACCAAATTATAGTTTCAATCAATTGTAATAAAAGTATGGAAAATCTTAAAACCAAATAATGCTCTATATTTTTAGTGAGAATTAATGTCCACATAAATCTACTATGATCCTAAATATAGAAATACACATAATGCATTCCCCCAATTTTTCTGGTGTGTGTAGGATCAAATAAGTCAATGTGAACTGACTATAAATCAATTGATGTCGAGACATTAAAGATAGTTAGAATACGAGACTTGAGTTTCTTATAATATATTTAATGATTGCATAATTTTTTGAATTATTTTTATGTTATATTAGATTGCTAATAAGGTTATACTAAGAAATATTAACATTGTTTTGAATGTTACAATGACCTGGCCTCCAGTTCCAAAACCAAGGGAAATATCTAATTGTAATTAAGGAAAAAGATATGATTCCTAAGATCCTTTAAGTCAATTTTTTAACAATAAAATTTTTATCAATATATAAAAAACTATGTTAGAAAATTGAATAATAAATTTATCATTCCTAATTTTATAAGGTTACAATCCTTGTATAATTGTCACATATTGATGAAGTTGTTTTTATGTACTAAAAAGTTTTAAAACACAGAAATTAAATATTTTCTAACTAATTTATTATAACCAACTCTGATGGTTTCACCCAATGTGATGTCATTAAAATAAACTCATCTTCTATTTAACTTATTCTTTTTTTGGAAGTTGTACTCATCTCTGGTCATGTGTCATGAACAACCACTATAGACATACAACTTGTTGCATCTATTGGTACTGAACCTATTTTCTTTTTTGGTGATAAATCTTCCATATTTAGCGATATTTTCATTTAAATCAGTAATATTATAGTTTTTAATTCCACTTTATTTTGATGAACTATTGGTAGGTGTATCACCTCCACTTACACCCTAAGTGTCCATGAATTTCTAAATTTCTTCTATTTTAATTTATATGTTCTCCTCAAATTTTTATATTTTATACTTTGTCCTAATAAATGTGGTTTTATATGACAACTCTTCTTAGTTTCAAAAAAAATTACATCAAATGATTATTTCTTATCAAGTTTCTCACTTCTATTTTTTTATTATCATATCAGATGTGTAACACCCTGAGATTTTATGAAAAATATTCTTTTTAATTTCATTGATGTCTTCTGTTGTACGCTACAAGAAGATTATCTTGTGCTATACTCCACACTATATTATCTTGAAGTATACGCAACACTATTCCTAGATTGTGTTACACAAAATTTCAAGTTTGTTTTATAATAGTCATTCTATGAAACATTGAGTGTATATATATATATATATTCAATGTATAAATGAAATATGGATGGATTTTTTTATACGAAACAACGAAGGATTCTTTCACAACACACAATCCTGACTTAGTTTGCATTACACGCAATTGCGACTTTCCTCGATAGCGTGTGTTGTACGCAATATCAGGTCTCACTAAATAATGATATATGGTTATAATATTATTATGAAGTAGCCGTTATGAATAGTATTTACTAAATTGTGAATTTTATAACATTATTACATCTTCTTACACATTTTCTAGAGCATGGTATGTGAACAGAATAATTTTTTCGGGTAAAATAAGTATTTTTCAAAAAATGCAGTTTTGCGGCCTTTTAATGGTGTACCCACATTAAATCTAGTATTTGACATGTTTATAAGTTCCATTTTACAAAATAAACTTCTAATTTTGTATCAGTATATAAAAATTTACATTGGATAATGTTTTGATATTTTTCTGATAACTTTCATATTTTAATGAATAGTAAAACACGCTATATTTTAATTAAAAACAACTGTTTTTCAACGTAATAATTTATATGGTTAAATTATAATATTTTATGGTTTTAAATTATAAATAGAATATATTCTTACGATTTAATAAAATGTATGTCATTAGCATTGATTTTACCTTGAATTCGTAGGTTAAAGAAATTCAATCTTTTGCAATGTTTTAAACAAAAACCCGTTTTCTTTTGACAGCAGAATTAATTTTAATTTAATTTCTGAAAATTTTGTGTATTTAATTTGGAAAAATGGATTCCATATTTGGAATCCGTGGGTCCGAATTATGTTAACAAACTAATTTTTATTTTTTGGGCATTATGAATAGTAACTATGGTAAATTTTATTTACCATAGTTAAAGGTCAATCGTGTAATTAAGGGTAAATATAAGATTATAAAATTACCCTAACACCTTAAAAAATCCTATTGGATGACTAAAAGTCGACCCATAACACCTAAGGGTCGTATTAGATTCATTTAATGGACTTTTGTTCATGAAAATAATTTAATTATTATTAAAACCAAAGAAAGTGACAACATGTCACTCTCTTAAATCTTATAAGTATAATAATTTTAATTTAGTGATAAAAATAATGAAACTTAGAACATTAATAGTCTAAAAAATTCTAAGACAATTATCTACAGTATATAAATTTATTCAAAATTTTTAGGGATTAAATAATTATCATTAATTATGACACAATAGTGATGTTGAAATTATTTTATTGATTGAAATATCAAATAACTGATCTTAAAAATATTAAAATAAATATTATATGAACTATTTAATGTTCTCCACTAATTTTATAGATACATATGACATTTTATTAATCTATTAATGCTTTTAGTTTCAACATATATTCTCTGTATAATTTATTTAAATTCAAATAATTGAATAGTGTCAAAATTGACACTATTGTTATTTTATAAAAATAACATATTATAAAATTGTTTAAAAATCACAAAAATATTTAAAATTTATAAATTAAACTTTATATGGTCTAAAATTTTATAAAGTGACAAATTATAGAAAATTCACAACACATATGTAATTATTTATAATAATTTAAAATTTAGAATATTATTACCACAAATAAAATTAAATTGATAAATAAGGATAAATCAAGTTGATAATGTTTAAAATAAATTCCTAACATGTCTAAATTTTATTGGTTGATGAGATTACTACCCTATCCCATCTAATATTCGGATATGAGTCATTTTTGAAGTTTCTAAGTGGGGTTGGGATTTAATATAAACTAATATTTCTTATATTTCCAAAGGTGCCCCTCTCCTCCCTTATAAAAGGGCATCTCCTCCCTCTCTTCCTCACAACATTTTGAGCCTTCAATCTCGGCCAAAACCCGCCCATTTCTCTTCTCCACTTCCCTAGAAACATCCTAGAGGTTCTGGTCTTCTTAAAAGACCATATTTAGTGCCCAAGGAGGAGGTTAAGAAGTGGCGCTTTAAAGAAGAGGTAATGTCCGTTACCGATTCATTCAACTTTATTTCTTCTTCTACTTCTTCTTCTTTAGTTGTTTCATTATGAAGTAATAACATAAGTATCACTCATATACTGATATGTTATTATATATATTAAACAAATCTATTTCACCTCCTATCCATCCTACGGAAAATGAAATCACCGTGCGTGCGTACGTACGGAATACCGTCTCCACGCCGTGGTGTAATCTGTTTTTCTAACACCACCTTACTTGGATGGGTATAATGGTGTAAAGAATAATTATACATAGTTATTATAACATCATACTGATTTTGATATATTGTATCATCCACTCCAATTCAATTCAATAATTATGGGATTGATATCATCGCTCGTGCATACGTACGGACTACCGTCTCCACGACGCGATCAGATTCATTCTCCATGTTAACCATTAATGAATGATTATAAAGAATATATAATGAATAATTATGAAATATATGACATAATAATGATACTGTATTTATGTATATATATATGTATTTCATCTACTTAATTCCATTCAATTCAATAAGGAAACGAAAACAACGTTCATGTGTAGGTACGGCCTACCGTCTCCATGAACGGTGTATTTCATTCCATCTATCATATATATATGTATATGATGAATATATATTATATATAAGTCATATTTTATATTCTGGAATTAAGAAATCATGATCTAAGTAATCATATGAATAATTACAAGTCAAAACACAGATGACACATGAAATGATTTTACCCAAAACGCTCTTTAACATGGAATTTACAAAAGAACGGGTAATATAAAGCCATAAATGAACCACATGTGATATCATAACAATGAATATGATTCTGTAATAAGACAATGAAATTATTTAAATCATTATATAGGAGGTTTGGATACATATGAGTCATATCAGACATAAGGTAAGGGATAACTTTTCCAATATCATTTTTATTTGAGATTGTTTATTCGTCAGTATTCACTGGGGTTATATCTATCATCCAAGTTCCTATTTTATAAAAATGGTATCATGTATGTTTAAAGAAATTTTTACCCATTTTTGACTTTTACTACATGTTATGTAAGAAATCTTTTTTTGTTTACCACACGCGGTATTTTTTGACTTTTCTGAAAAAAGTACAAGAAAAATGTTATTTTTAACTTATACGGGGTGAACGGTTTTTTACGGTTTCATAACGCCTCATTTTCATGAAGCTTACTCTACATGATTTTATGACTATTTTCAAAAAAATACTTTTTTTAGAAGTGCATGTAATTTTTTGAAATGAAAATGATTTTGAAGAAGAAAGGATATTTTCCTCAAGAATTCATTTCAAATGTTTTATGAAAACCATTTTACATCTAAGATGACATTATATCATATGTGTATGTTTCAAGTTTAATGTCTCTATGATTTACATGGTTTCACTTTTCTTATGATGAAATGTCCATTTGTTTTATATGGATTATGAGATGATGGGATGATGTTTATGAAACCCATTTTATTCTCTGGGTTATGATGAATGATTTAAGTTTATTTTGTGGCACAAGTAAGAATGATTTCATTATGAGATGGGTGGGACCTATATCTCCCTCCAATGTATTGGGTAAAGATTTATATCTCATGATATAGACATGGATGGAATGGTAAGCTAATCTGGTTCAGTGATACAGGACTGAAACAAGGAGTGAACTCGATTCAGAATGGGACTTTGTCCACTAAAATGGTCTTGGCAGCAATGCCTTGGCTAATATAGAAATCATAACAAGTGCTGAATGGTTTCCACAATTACATGTTTTATTCCCATGCTATTTTATCAAGATTGATATTCCATTATGATACATTCTTTATATACTTCCAAGATTTATGTCTTTTCTCAATATTTTGATGTTTAAACATTATCTTCATTTTTTTAAGTTCAAATGTATATGGTTTGTTTTATTTTCTCCATGCTTACCCTTACTGAGAATTTTAGATCACCCTTTATATGTTTTCTTTTTCCAAGGATTTCAAGAAAAGTTTTAGGTAAGAAAACCAAAATGGGAAGATCTTTATGGGAGATGTTGAAGATCTTTCACCATGATTAGAAGATTACGTTCTAAGATTCCAAAAGACACTTAACTATTACGGTCCTTTTGTGTCTGTTTTTGTTATGTATTATGTATTCTGCAAAAGTAATGTAATTTCCATGTACGTCAAGCTTCGAGTATCTATAGTTGGTATCCAAGGAAAGGTTTAGTTAACCTTTGGAAACTAAAATGCGAAAACTTTATTGAGATCCATAGAGATATTTCTAAGGTATGTATAGGGATGTCCCTAAGGATAAGTATATGTCTAGGTTATAGTCCTATAACTATGGTAATGATCATAGAATTTAACCTAAGATGTTAGATATTGACGGTACTCCCCCTTTATTATGTTCTTTTCCCTTGTATTATTTTTTCCTCTCATAGTATTATTTTTGGGTTTTAGAAAATGGCTAGAAACAGGAAGATTCACAATAATGGATGATATGATGGACAATGGAATGATATTATTCATGAGAAACCAAATGAAAAGGTATTTGGAAGTCCATACATCATTATTATTCCTAATCAGAAATCTCCTAATATGATCAATAATCTCAACTTTGGTATGTTTCCCGACTCAGATAATAAGAGAACGATGGAGTTTCATGATGATCATAGAGGAAAGAAAGTTCAATTTCCCTCATGTAAATCATGTGGGAAGAGGCCTCAGGGAGATTGTTTCAAAGGATCTGGAAGATGCTTTGGGTGTGGAAAATAAGGACACAAAGCTAGTAAGTGCAAAGGAAATGGTTCAGTTAATATCATGGACAAGGATAGTGGTATTTCTACGACATCAACAATGATTAGATGTTTTAAACATGGAATGTATGGGCATTATGAAAAATAATGCACTAATGGAAAATATCATGAAGAGAATCAGCTTGGTCATATGGGTAGTATTTATGTGGATGATGATGAAGAGACTACAAATGAAATATGAGATGAAAGAAGTGATGAAGCTCAGCTAGTGGTTTAAGAAGTTATTGGAATGTTTGTATGTTTATCAAGAATAATGTATGGTACTATGGAATAAAGAATCATCTAAGGATTTTTACACTATTGTTTTTCCTAAAGTATTTGAAAGTATATGTTGAATGGTTCTAGTAACCATGAAAGGTTATTCAGATATTTTTGGAAAGAAGATGATATGCACATAATGAAGGGATAAAGAGAAAATAATATGTTTGATAGTATTCATGAGCTCATGGCTGATAAAAGGACAAAGTGATATCATGATTTGAGTATATAGATTTTATTTGGGATTTTTGTATGTGGAAGGAGTTAACTTTTGATAGAATTCATGTTTTCGCTTAGGTTATATGGTAATTCATGTTCCAAAAGAATACATGATTAAGGTATTCACATGTTTGGAATGTGACCAAAAAGATATATCTTATTATATATGGGGGACAAATGAAGGAATTCACATGCTCGGTAGATGAAATCTCTAATAATCCGACAGAAGTATTTTCGATAAGCCTAATGGTTGGAATGGACATCATATAGTATTGGTTAAGGATATAACTTTCTATTTCTGAAATGTTATGATAGTATAGTTTTAGAAAAAGGATAACCTGCATAATGGACGAAAACCCATCGCGTCGGACAAGGCTGTGAGAATCGAACCCACAATCTAAGTGTGACTGGCATTTATTGCCTACCACTGGCCTACAGGATGTCCCTGGTTAGTAGAAACTAGTTTTATTTTATTAAGTGGTATGATATATGAATTATAAGTTCATTTTTGGAATCGTATACGATTAACCTCACCATAGATGGACTTATTTATATTTGATAACTTTTGCTAACCTTTTGTTTGAAACAGATGGAATGATCCATAATTCTATCAAATGATCTATTAACACTTCACGAATAACAAATTCAACTTCATTTCTTTAATATATTAAGTTGAAAATTTTCAAAGAAGGAACAACAGTGAGATTGTACCAAAATCAAGGAAGTATTTCTTCTAATTCAAAATTTTAAACTTTAGGGAAATGATATTGAAAACCAAAAATGTTGTCCTAATGGTCTTATATCCGATGAATCAGATGTTACCTTAGATCATCACAAATCTATGGCTTTGTGATTGTTGGCTTTTTCATAGCCATGTTCTCTACCACTCTCCATCAGAACTTGATGGTCAGATTTTTATTCCATAACTATATTTTCACCTATGTTCTCTTATATGGAAACCCAGTGATGAGTTACTTTGGGTAATCGTTACATTTCATACTTTAGTTTTTAAAATTATGTTTTAGTATTCCTTTTTATGATGTGGGTTTCTATGAATAGTAAATGATTTAAAACCCTGACGAATTTCGAGGACAAAATTCATTTTAAGGGGGGTAGAATGTAACACCCTGAGATTTTATGAATTTTTTTTTTAATTTCATTGATGTCTTCTTTTTTATGCTACAACAAGATTATCTTGTGCTATACGCCACACTGTATTAGCTTGAAGTATACGCAACACTATTCTTATATTGTGTTACACACAATTTCAAGTTCATTTTATAATAGTCATTCTACGCAACATTGAGTGTATGTATAGATATATATATTAAATGTATAAATGAAATATGGTTGGATTCTGATATACAAAACAACGAAGGATTCTTGCACAACACGCAACCCTAACTTGTCTTGCAATACACACAATCATGACTTTCCTCGATAGCGTATGTTGTACGCAATATGAGGTTTCACTAAACAATGATATATGGTAAAAATATTATTATGAAATAGCCTTTATGAATAGTATTAACTAAATTTTGAATGTTATAACATTATTATTTCATCTTACACATTTTCTAGAACATGGTATGTGAACAAAATAAATTTTTCGGGTAAAATAAGTATTTCTCAAAAAATGCAGTTTTGCCGCCTTTTAATGGAGCACCCACATTAAATCTTGTTTTTGACATGTTTATAAGTTAAATTTATCAAAATAAACTTCTTATTTTATATCAAGATATAAAAATTTACATTGTATAAAATTTTGATATTTTTTTGTAACTTTCATATTTTAATGAATAGTAAAAACACGCTATATTTTAATTAAAAACAACTTTTTTTTTCATCGTAACAATTTATATGGTTAAATTATAATATTTAATGGTTTTAAAGTATAAATAGAATATATTTTTAGCATTTAATATAATGTGTGTCATTAGCATTTATTTTACCTTGAATTCGTAGGTTAAATCAATTCAATCTTTTGCAATATTTTAAACAAAAACTCGTTTTCTTTCGACAAGGGGATTAATTTTAATTTAATTTCTGCAACTTTTGTGTATCGAATTTGGAAAAATGGATTCCATATTTGATATCAGTGGATCCAAATTATGTTAATAAGGTACTTTTTATTTTTTCGGCATTAGGAATAGTAACTATGGTAAATATTATTTACCATAGTTAAAGGTAAATCGGGTAATTAAAAGTAAATATTAGATTATAAAATTACCCTAACACCTGTCAAAATCCTATTGGACGACTAAAAGTTGACCCATAACACCTAAGTGTTGGATTAGATTCATTTAATAGACTTTTTTCCATGAAAATAATTTAATTATTATTAAAACCAAAGAAAGTGACAACATGTCACTTTCTTAAATCTTATAAGTATAATAATGTTAATTTAGTGACAAACTTAATGAAACTTAAAACATTAATAGTCTCCCAAAATATAATACAATCATCTACATCATATGAATTTATTTATAATTTTTAAGGATTAAATAATTATCATTAATTATGACACAATAGTGATGTTGAAATTATTTTATTGATTGAAATATCAAATAAATGATCTTAAAAATATTTAACTAAATATTATATGAACTATTTAATGTGATCCACTAATTTTATAGATAAATATGACATTTTATGAATCTATTTAAGAAATTAGTTCACACATATCTTCTGTGTATAATTTATTTAAATTCAAATAAATAAATAGTGTCAAAATTGACACTATTGTTATTTTATAAAAATAACATATTATAAAATTGTTTAAAAATCACAAAAATATTTAAAAATTATAAATTAAAATCTATATGGAGACAATGTCATAAATTGAAAAATATGGAAAATTCACAGCAGATATGTAATTATTTATAATAATTTAAAATTTAGAATATTATTACCACAAATGAAATTAAATTGATAAATAAGGATAAATCAAGTTGATAATGTTTAAAATAAATTCTTAAAATTTCTAAATTTTATTGGTTTATGAGATTACAACCCTATCTCATCTAATATTTTTATATTATTCATTTTGGAAGTTTTTATGTGGGGTTGGGATTTAATATAAACTAATTTCTTATATTTCCAAAGGTGCCCGTCTCCTCCCTTATAAAAGGGCATCTCCTACCTCTCTTACTGAAACCATTTTGAGCCTTCAAGCTCATCCAACCCCTGAAAATATTTCTTCTCCACTTCCCTGAAAACATCCTAGAGGTTCTGGTCTTATTAAAAGACCATATTTAGTGCCCAAAGAGGAGGTTAAGAAGAGGCGCTTCAAAGAAGAGGTAATGTCCATTACCGATTCTTTCAAATTTATTTTTTATTCTACTTATTCTTATTTAGTTGTTTCATTATGAAGTGATAACATCAGTATCACTCATATACTGTTATATTATTATAAATATGAAACAAATCTATTTCACCTTCTATCCATCCTATGGAAAACGGAATCACCGCGCATGCGTACGTACGGAATACCGTCTCCACGTCGTGGTGTATTCTGTTTTTCCAACACCACCTTACATGGATGGGTATAATGGTGTAATGAATAACTATACATAGTTATTATAACATCATACTGATTCTGATATATTATATCATCCACTCCAATTCAATTCAATAATTATGGGATTGATATCATCGCTCATGCATACGTACGGACTACCGTCTCCACGACGCGATGAGATTCATTATCCATGTTAACCATTCATGAGTGATTATAAAGTATATATAATGAATAATTATGAAATATATGACATAATAATGATACTGTATTTCTGTATATATATATGTATTTCATCTACTTAATTCCATTCAATTCAATAAGGAAATGCAAACAACATTCATGTGTACGTACGACCTACCGTCTCCATGAACGGTGTATTTCGTTCCATCTATCATATATATATATGTATATGATGAATATATATTATATATAAATCATGTTTTATACTATATAATTACGTAATTATGATATAAGTAATCATATGAATAATTACAAGTCAAAACACGGACGATACATGAAATGATTTTACCCAAAACGCTATTTAACATGGAATTTACAAAAGAATGGGTAATATAAAGTCATAAGACAACCATATGTGATATCATAACAATGAATATGATTATGTAATAAGTCAATGAAATTATTTAAATCAGTATACCGGAGGTTCAGATACATACGAAGCATATCAGACATAAGGTAAGGGATAACTTTTCCAATCTCATTTTTATCTGAGATTGTTTATTCGTAAGTATTCACTGGGGTTATATCTAACATCCATGTCCCAATTTTATAAAAATGGTTTCATGTATATTTAAAGTCCTTTTTACCCATTTTAACTTTTACTAATTGGTATGTATGGAATCTTTTTTTATTTACCATATGAGTAACTTTTTGACTTTTCCGACAAAAGTACGAGAAAAATGATATTTTTAACATATACGGCGTGAACAGTTTTTTACGGTTTCATAATGCCTCATTTTCATGAAGGATACTCTACAAGATTTTGTGATTATTTCCAAAAAAATACTTTTATTTTAAAAGGGCATGGAATTTTGTGAAATTAAAATTATTTTGAAGAAGAAAGTATATTTTCCTCAAGAATTCATTTCAAATGTTTTATCAAAACCATTTCCCATATAAGATGACATTATTTCATATGTGTATGTTTCAAGTTTAATGCATCTATGATTTACATGGTTTTACTTCTCTTATGATGAAATGTCCATTAGTTTTATATGGATTATGAGATGATGGGATGATGTTTATGAAACACATTTTACCCTTTTTGTTATGATGAATGTTTTAAGTTTATTTTGTGGCACAAGTAAGAATGATTTCATTATGAGATGGGTGGGAACTATATCTCCCTATAATGCATTGGGTTAAGATTTATATCTCATGAGATAGACCTGGCAAGATCGGTAAGTTAATCCGGTTCAGTGATACAGGACTAGAACGAGGAGTGAACTCGATTCAGAAAGGGACTTTGTCGACTAACATGGTCTTAGCAGCAATGTCTTGGCTACTATGTAAATCATAACAAGTTCTGAATGGTTTCCACAATTACATTATTTATTCCCAAGTTATTTTATCACGATTGATGTTCCATTATGATACATGCCTTACGTACTTCCATGATTTATGTATTTTCTCAGGATTTTGATGTTTAAACATTATCTTCATGTTTTTAAGTTCAAATGTATATGGTTTGTTTTATTTTCTCCATGCTTACCCTTACTGATCATTTGATCTCACCCTTTATATGTTATCTATTCCCCAGGATTTCAAGAAAGGTTTTAGGTAAGAAAACCAAAATGGTAAGATCTTTATGGGAGATGTTGAAGATCTTTCACCATGATTAGAAGATTACATTCCATGTTTCCAAAGACACTAAACTATTATGGTCCTTTAGTGTCTGTTTTTGTTATGTACTAAGTATTCCGCAAAAGTAATGTAATGTCCATGTACGTCAAGATTCGGGTCTCTAGAAGATGTCTCTATTTATAATTATTGTTTTCATTATTCTTGGTTACTAGTAATGAAATTCTTTGTTATATTAAGCATTTATAACATCCTAAAATTTTTATTTCTCTTATTTATAATATTATAGAAAATATTTATAAATAAATAAGTAATATTGGGGGATGTATATATGAATTCTACTATATTCCTCCATTTCACTTTTATAGAATTTATTTTGAACGTAATCTCATATTATATCAAAATACCAATAAAATCATCATGATTCCACATAGCTAGTTGTATTAAATCCTCAATAATTAAATTATTATAATCCCACTCTCTCATAATTATATCTATTTCTTTTCGAATATAACAATTTCCTGATAACTCTTTCCCACTATGAGAATTAAAACATTTCACAATATTCATGAATTGTTGATTTATCAAAGAAATCATCTATGCCATTTGAAAATTAATATCTTGATACTCTTCACATGACATAACACTTCTAGTTTTTAGAATTTTTTTTTATAAATTAGTAACTTGAAGCTTCATCAAAATAATGTTAATAGTTTCATAAGGTTATATTTTATGATAAAGTTTTTGAGTCATCAAACACAACAACGTATTTCTTGGTTTTTGATTTTCATTATTTTAGTTTTCTCTATGAATTAATGTATAACATACATGTCTAAAACATTATATCCAATTTTTATTTAATAACATTATCCACGGTGATATTTATAATATATGTCTTCTTTATATCATGCTATAACTCATAACCGGAATTGATGAAAATTGGTGATCTTCTAGGATTCATATTCTATATAATTCCATCTAAATGTCCAATCGAATATTAAACAAGATAATATTTATTTTACAACATATATATTATTATAAATAAGATTTTGAATTTTTTTATAAATCTAGAAATAAAATATGGACAGAATTGGTTTTATTAGAAATAAGGACAGATTCCATGTATTGTCCCGATATGTAATAGAATATACCATACATGAGGCGGTTGACTTGTAGTCTAGAACACCTATTATAATTTTACTCCACATCAAGCTGTATGTTCGTTAATATTATGATCTTTTGATCAAATTATATTTAATTAAATAGAATTATGGTAAATACAAATATTTAGATAAGGCACATCAATTTTTTAATAATTTCATGGAATTAAAATAGATATAAGAATAAAAATTATATGCATAGTGAAAAATGAAAACAAACCATGAGATTTGGATCCCAATCCATGTATTCATTAAAATATATTATAAAATCACAATTTTGACCAATTTCCATGGATAATCATTCTTCTTGATCGTAGGTACCAATCTTAATATCTATAAAATCTAATGATATAACCCTATAAGAATGGGAATTTATCTTATTATACCAAAAGTATCTTGATTAATAGATATGTATTCTTATCTTGAGATGTACTCGGTCTTGAAGGATATATCCTAACTCATTCTTCCATCCCCAAAATACATCCATTACAAAAATCAGAAACAAAACAATTAAAACAAGAGAATATAGAAAATTTAAAATGAAAACCTCACATGAAAATATTCTAGGAGAAACTATCAAAAAGAAAAAATAAAACAATGAAAATAAAAATTTTATATGATGTTTTGTAAGATTGAAAAATGAATTAGCTTCTATTTCATAGAATTTAATCACTATTGTTCTATAGACTCATCATGATATATTCCAGTTTATAAATAAACATTAAAGGGATAGAATCTACACTATTTATATTCAATAACAACTATTTCAGAAGTTTTCATTGAAATAATATTTTAATCTTAGTGTAGCTTCACATCTCCAAATGAAATTAGTACTACACAACTGTAATTCTATTACATATAATGAATTGAAACTATCATCAAACATCATATCATTAATATTTAAAATTTTATTATATTATCTTGAAATTCATTTATTTAATTTTAATAATGCACACAATATGAGACTGAAACAAAAATATTGTCAAATTAGGTTTTTATAAATTGTATTAGGGCTTTCAATAAAGAGAATATAATGGACCCATTAACTTAATAAAAATGTTTTGGTGTCACATCATGTTTACACTATATACACACTATGAAATCCCTACCAAACTACACGATGTGTTGGTGGTTAATATGCGACTTTAAAAGATGATGTGAACTGATTAATATGGTTTGAAAAGTATGACATAACTCACATCATGTGTGAGTTTAAAATGAGTACAAGGAAGTAATTTAATATTAAAAGTCATGTAACTATGTTGTGAATCTATTGAACTCATCACCTCTGTAGGAATCATCAAGTTCACATCACATGCATTATATTTTTATTTTTTATATGAATTTAGATGTTTGAATTTTCTAGATTTTTTGATTAAAAATAATTATTTTGAAAACAAACATTTGATAATAAACACATAAAACTAATCAGATTTATAAAATATTATAAATTATAATGTGACAATATTGACACTACATAATGGTTTTAGGAATATAGGAAGGTTTGGGAGATTATCCATGTTTTATTTTTTGTTGTTTGAAGATGATAAATCCAGATAAATTATGTACAAAACTAGAAAATCTCGTTAAAATGATATTATCACATTTAATTCAAAATTTAATTACATCTAGTACTGACCAAAACCATATATTTATTTTTATAAATTTATTTTTTATTATCTTGTGTCATTTGAATTTCTTTTGAGAATATTAATGTAAAATAATCTTGTTATACATGCCCATTCCCCATAAATATCTACGAATTGTTCTTAGTATTCTGAGTGAAATCATAGAGGATCCTAAAACTGTACATTGTTTTCTATTGATCACAATAATATGATTTCTTATTCCCTCTATGTTCATGAGAGTTTTGTTGGGAAGATAATTCTCTTTAGGGATTCAAAAAAGTCAATATATCTTCCTTTTTTTGCACAATAAGTCTCTCCCACTCTCCAAAATGATATAACATGGATTTTATACTAAAGGATAAATCAATTGATAATGGAACACATACCATTATCAATATATTTAATTTCTATAATCACTGTATCAAATAATAATATTATTATTTTAATATCCAATGAAATTTGTTTATTTAAATGTCATTTCTTAGATAAATAAATTATTATTTAAGTAATTGGTAATAAATGAAATATTTCTTTTTCATTTTCGTCAATAATTCAACCCATTAATACTACAACAAAATGTCTCAAAAATTGAATAATAACTTTTTTAAATAATTTTTTTTCATTTTTTAACTAAATATATAATATATTCATTAAAACTGTGAATAACATTAATTTTAACATTCATGTAACTAAATAAACTCTTATATTATTCTATTTACTAAATAAGTGGATATATAAATATTTATATATTACGTTATGAATAATAATGTGAGATAAAATTCAATACATATATTCAAAATTAAAATATCTCATGAATAAATATATATGGTCAACATTACTTGAATAATTATTATTATACAATTGAAGAATCATGTTTTTTATTAATATTAAATTCAATGGATTTTAATGAGATTTTGGTTACAGATAACGTGTGGACCTCTAGGTTACATTCTCAATAGAATATGTGTACATAACTAAATTCCAAGACAGACAACTAGACTCACGTCAAGTAAAACATTGATAAAGAAGTTAATACAGAAAAGAAAATCAACATATGAATTCTACTATGAAATATAATACCATTTTTATTGATATCACGTATATTATGACTCTGACTTATGGAATCACCCAATATTCCTAATTTATTATGTTTTGAATTTCCATGGATATATATATGTAATCGGACAGTTCCATTTCAATTGAAGTGAATGAGATATATTATTCTCTTTATAAGAATGAATTATTTGTTGACATATTTAATTAATAACATTTCCATTATAAGATACAAAAATGTATTCTACCTCTCTATAATATTATTTGATTAAATTTATAATCCATATATCAATTTACAAATTTTATCATATAGATTAATAAAAATATTATTTTTAAAGAGAAAAACATAAATTCCTTGATAAGAATATCCAATGAAAAATGAACCATGTGGAATTCTTAAGAGCAGTCCAGTATTCATGACCTCTCTTTTTGGAGATCATCAAATGAGGAGTTCTTGAAAATAAGCCTTAGTGTTTTGTCATCCCTGAGGACCAGAATTTAAAAATCATCATTTTACCATCAAATAGATTTTATGTCGTCTATAGGTAATATATTTAATAATATTATCATAATATATATAGGTTTTAATTATAGTGGGGAACTACTATAACGATTTATGATGTTAAATACAATAAGGAAATTATCACACTAATGCTTCATAGAAAAAAATCAATATATGATAAGATTTTTTATTAATAATATTTTAATCAAATGAAAATATCTATTTGAGTATATAGATACATATTTAAAACTCATTGCATATTATTATCACATACAACTATCAATAAATTTTAATGTTCTTAAGAGACTATTAATAACTAATAAGTTATTCCACATAAAAAAAATTGAATGTAAAACTGTAGGATATTATGATATATTACCAATCATTGTATCTAACATAATGAATCATTGATGAACAATTAAAATAAAACTTATATCACCAAAGTTTTAGATAATATTTTGTAATGGTCACATTCTGGCTATCTATATATAGATGTAGAATCTTGAGAAAAGGTTTTTTTATTTTTAATTTTATGTGGTCCCCATAAATTTTTCATTTTCAAGACAGATTATATTTTTTAATTTTTTTTAATTATACTTATTAACCACTATATTATAGGGATTTTTAATTTTTTTGGTAGTGATCTTATTGACCGAAGATGTACTAATGATAATGAATTTTTCCTAAGGATATTTGATTAAATAAATTAATTCTCCGAGTGTTTTATATCTTATTCTAGGTAAAAATAATTCTTTCACTTTGTAACAAAAACATTTCAAGAGATTTAGAAATTGTTTATGAACATAATTGAATTTTGGGGTTTCAAAGAAAGTTTATTTGAATACACTTTTCAATTAATTAATATATTTTATTCTGAATTTATTTCAATACCTTATATTATAAAATTATATAACTCTTATTATTAATAAAATTAATAATATGATTTACTATAATATTTATTTAACATTTTATTGAATTGTGGTTAACATCATGAATAACATAAATAATTTTTTTTAAAGGATCGTGCAAAAATTAATCCAAATGAAAAAAGATGAGTTTATGTTAAATAATGAGGTTCATATGTATTTATTATTTATATTTAATATATATATATAATCATATTTATTATTAAAATACAACTAAAAGAATAATGATAAATCTAGATATAAATCTTTTTTAAACAACTGTTTTTTGAAAAACTAGAAGAGAAATTCTTATAAATAAAAATCAAGGATTTAATTTTATATCCAAAATAAATATGGGAAAATATATAAATAAATTAGGATAATTAATTATTCATTACAACCACTCAACGAGTAAAATATTACGTATATAATGATGGATGACGAGATTTTTGAAATTCTTCTTAAAGAATGAGAGTTTAATATAAAAATATAGGTAGAAAAAATTTGTTTTGTTGATATTAAGTCTTATAATATTATTGTAACATTGATTAATATTAAAATTTTAATGAGTAATAATGTTTCAGAAAATAATAGAAATAATTGATTAAAATTTGGTATTACAATGATAGTTTCTTTAAATTAAAGAAATGTTTAATTTTATAATGATGAATTTTATTAAATTATAATGTGGATAGACAATCTATTTCAAAGGGAAGTACATTTTAACATTAATAGAAAAAGGAAATAAATTATCGATACGTAATGATTGAAATAACAGATGATATAAATGGATTAAATGAATTTATTTTCAATAAATGTATAAAATAATTTCATATGATGTCAAAATTTTACTTGAATAAAAAAGTGGAAATATGATTTTATCAGATAAATAAATCATAAAAGAATGAAATCTCATAAGGACTTGAAACCTCATGTGTTAATGAATATTTATCTTATAATTGAATTTTCAAATTTATCATAATAGAATTATATATGGATTCCATGCTACTATAACCCCTATATATGAAATATTATTTATGCATATGGTGATTTAATATTTGACTAGTGAATCATTAATTCTTTTTATTATAATGACTATGAATATGTTTCACCACTTTTCGAAGAGATGATTGTGTATGTGGATGAGTAAAAAACACTATATAAAGTTAGTAATGAGAAAACATTGACAAATTCATGAGTTTCTAATTCTAATAAATTTATTTCTATACTATCTTTAGAACATAAAGAAAAACATAATATTTTCATCAGTAATAAATTATTTCATTATTTTTTATAAATTAATTCCAAAATTAAAATCTTAAATAAGGTGTTATGAAATTCTATGATAGATAGATATAATCTGGAAAATTTATATATTTAAAAAATTCACCAAATAAAAATTAAAATGTTTTATTCTAATCTTTACATATACCATATTTCCAAACAAATTAATTTTATTTTGAAATTTCACCAGTATGTATATAATAAAAAATATTTTTAGATTCAATAAATCGATGTTGTTTAAATAAATATCTAATGTTTTGACTAAATAATATTATATTTAAATGGAAATAATTAGAAAGATAATTTTTATACTATATAAGTTTCATTATTTTTCCATTAAATTTTTGATTTTCTTTATAAGGGATCATATTTTAATAAACCATTGATTTTTTGTATCTCTGATGATGATAGATTTTATTGGTGCTTGATAGTCATATTATGGAAAAATGAATGATATTGGTTAGTTTTCTTAATATTTCATCCTATTAAAATTGGATTATGACTTGAGGTTGTCTTATGGAGAAGGGTTAAGGTTATGAGAGTTGTGATTTTCTCTATGCAGTCAGCCCTTATTTGGTGCAACAAGATGTTTTTTACTATGGAATAAAGGGATTATGAAGACCTTCATCCATTATTATTTGAGGGGATTAATTTTGGCTAATATAACAAGAATTTTTTTTGGTTAATTCTATATGACAAATATTTTGGATTTTTTAATCATGTCACAGTGTGAAGGTATGACTGGTTTTGGTTTAATCTTAAACATAGTTTGGTTAAATTTAAAATATAGATCAATTTCACAATGAGTATATGTATTGTTTCACGAATACATTGTTATAAAGTTTGATTATTATGTATATCTTGTAGTCATCATGTCGCTGTGAATAGGTTTGTGGTGTGATATTGGTATTTGGTTAATTTTGGTTTTTGGGATGGGAGGAGTATTGGTTTTTCATTCATAGGGGGTTGATCTCAAAAACATGAAACTCTTAATTTTATAGTGAACCATTTTATTAACATAGAAGAAATGGTGGTTGATTACAAGGATACAAGGTAACCTTGTGGGGTGATTACACCATGATATTTGGATCTAATCTCGTTCATTAAAGATAGATACCTATCAAACTATAATGAATCATTTTCAATAAATTTCTTTATATTTTATATGAATATTGAATTTATTATATTTTATCTTTCCTCTTTAAACCCTTGGTAGATTTGGATCATTCTAGATGAACATACTATGTTATATTTGAGTATATGTTCATTAAATTTCAATACATGGAATCTCTTTTTTCTCATCTCTAATATTCATTTTCCCCCTCTATATTATTTTTTAAACTTGCATTTCCTATTATTTTTGATTTTATGGTTTCTTCTTGGATTATGTGTAGGAGATTCTTGATGGATGATGTCATTACTGTCCATGGTTTAAATATGAGGTTACATGTTGGTGTTAATAATCTTTCATCACATCCTTTTCAATGATAATTGAAGCTTCAAAATATGGTAGGAGATTAAACAATATTATTATACTTTATATTTATGTATATGCGATATGATCATTTGTTTCTTTTCAATGGGTAAGTACTTGGGATTTTCATAATGATGATAGTAATTCCTAATTATTTCAATTAAATTGGGAGTGATATTTAATACTAAATTATGAATATATCATTGTTATTGGTATATGTTATTTCATAGATTTCATTTTAGTTTACCACTATGTTTTTTAAGAATTATATTTTCTGTTCTAAAAAAAAATTAAATGTGATAATTATAAATGGGTATTGATCATGTGATTGATAATTTTCAATGTAATATTTGGGGATTGTTTAATATATTAGATATTTGTTGTGAAGTATATTATTATGATATTAAATAATTATAGTAGTCTTTTGTTTAATTAATTTGATGGATACTAAACCTATTAATAATAGATTAATAAATTTTATACTAGTAGGAAGATTTGATTTTGTTAGAATTGATAAATGTGGTCGACTATGATCGGTCAATGATTAATTTTATCCTCTATGCATTGGTTAGAGAATTTGTTTCACTCATTGACATTAACTTATGTTTGAATAATTAACATTTTCCATATTTTTAGAATAAATTAATACATTTCTCTATTATAATTTGAATCAAATCTCTTTATTTTTATGATAGGTGAGGGTTGATTCGTTTTGATATTTTTACGGTTGTATCATGACATGGTTGATTATTGGAAGTTATGGGTGGTGTAGAAATGTGTTGGGGATAACATTTCGGAAATTATTTTGATTTATAAAGATTATTTATAATCTGAATATCTATGGTTACATATCTCTGTAATTCTATTAGATTCTATTTTCCTATTTTCTAGATGTTGCCTATTTGTGTATTCTATGGTGTTACCTTTTGATGTAGTAGAGTAGTTGTGTCATAGATTAACAAAATAATGGATGGTTTTAATTAATGAATAAACTAATGACACAATTTCTTGATGTCTTAATGATGGTTTGTTAATTATTTTATGCCATGGATATTTAAATTATTACATAATAATAGTTTATTATAAAAAATAATAATATTGAAGAAAAGTAGCTTTACATGAGATTACATACATGAATGTTAAAAAAAATTGGTAAAGGGATATTTTAAAATGCTATTAATTTTATGAGTTAAAAATGATAAATTATAGTGATGAATCTTGATTCTTTTTGTGTGCTTAAGAGAATATAATCATCTATTTATTAGTATTTGATACATTATTTTCATGTATTACATTTGATTTAGTTCAAGTATTTGATTGGATGATTACATGTAGATTGTTTTTTTGGTAATTCATATTAATTTATGATTATTATTCATTAGGCTCCACCAATATATTCTGATCACAAAATTGATTCCCATACAAAACATTTGGGTTCAGATGCTTTCCTTATATATTGGTTGATGATTATATGAATGTATTACTACCCACCCGACCTAACTATCTCTTCCAAGCATGGATTGGTTGTGTTTATATATTGTCTATGATGGATTTCAATTATAGGATATATATAATCAAATTTACTATAGTGGCTCTTGGATATGACCAACATATATAGGTGTTATATCTCAGCATAAGTTTGTATTATACACATGTGTCCGAGATATAATGGGTTATGGTTTTTACATATGTGTCTACACATGAGTTGTAATTGATTATGGTATAATGTGTATTTATAGTTTAGGTAATGGATGATTGTTTTACTTTGTGATTATGGGGATGTGGATGTGATTTGATGTCATGGTTTGGATTATGAAGATGTGGAAGTTATGTGATTACATGAATGTTTGATATGAAAAATGGAGGGGATAAGATCATTATGCCGTGGGAAATTATAATTTAGAGAAACTAACAATGCATGAAAAAGAATTCATTGTAATTTTATTTATATATATGTTTCAAAAATTATGTTATGTATTTTATTATGAATGTTCCTTATTGATCCTTAGTGAGGTTTGAAACTTACATGGACTAATTTTAAAAATTATATGATTTCATTTTTTTCATTAGGTATTTAGTGTGATTATTTTTCATTTCCAAGAGATGGTTTGTAGAGGATCCTAAAAATAATATTTGTATTATCACCCATATATATATATATATATGTGTGTGTGTGTGTATTATTATGTTGGAAGAATGGATTTGGTGTTTTTAAGCATTTACAGATCATGGTTAGGGTTCATGGTTCTGTGGTGTTCTTGAGTTTCAACTATATCATGTTTCCCATTTTCATCCAAATTTTTAGGAAATTACATGTATTATTATTAGTTTATTTATTATTACTGAGTTTATTTTTGGATTATTCGTTTTTTCTAGGAATTTTTACAGTAATACCTCCCAAATTACTATGTTCTATACCATCACGGATAGTATCTAAACCATAATCTATTTTAGGTGGAATTCATGGGACACTCATATCTTCACAGCAATCCCCAAATGGGTACCAGTGGTGTTGGGTTATAAAAGTGTATATGAATTCTTTTTTTTGATTGATATAATAACATTTTAGGATAATCATTGTTGATGATTTTAGGGGTTTATAGTTTAATAATATTAATTTAATTTAGTAAATGTTTTAATAAATGTATATCGACTAGTACATAAGTGATTAGGCCACCCTATGATCCTATTTAATTAATTCATGATTTATAAATTTACAAGATAAAGGGATGATTATTTCAAGGTAGATACCTAGGTAAGGTTCATGAATAGTTATTGTTTTTCTTTGTGATATAATTTAGAATATTATTGAAGTTATGTTGAGACAAAATGAAATAATGTTAATGATTTTATATTCCATGATTAGGAAGTGAAATTTTTATTCTATTTGTAGGCGTGGATCTTGGTCCTCGCATATATCATGATCATTCCTGTGATATATAACAAGATACACTAGTAGGTCGTTGGAGAGTTGTGTTTGAAGAAGATTATAATTAGTGGAATGCGATTTTTTAGGTCCAATATCTGGGCATTTTGATGTATGGGGGATTTGTTTTTAATTTGGAAACTATGGGATGGTTGAAGTAGGTGTAGATCAGTTTTTTGTTTGATACATACTTAAAAGTATATTTGGATTCCATTAGCTATCAGTATGTTGCATGGATCTACAATTTATTTATAGGTTTTTGTAACACCATAAGATTTTGTTAAATATATTTTTATTATTAAGTTAATCCTTTTGATATTTTTAATTTAAAAAAACTCTGAATATTGTTTTTTATAAAAAAGAACTATGTTTGGATTGAGTTATATGAAATATCCTGTTAATATTTCAGAGAAAAAAATACTTAGATAATCGTTTAGTACACAAAACACTTTTTTTATCTCATATTACACACAATACTTAATCCCATTGTTTGCTTGTGTTATATGCCAAGATGAGTTTTTATCAACCAAAAAATATACTATTATCACGATGAAGAAAATATTACCATACCTAATAAATAGATATAAAAAAGGATACATATGTAAAAGATTAACTAGATTTTAAATATACGATTTATATTTGTATACAAAATCAATAATTCATCTACAAATTAGAAGAAGGGATTGGAATATATATTCAAAAATAATGAAATTACTTTTCTAAGTACAATATTTTTCTATGTGAAAATACGATTTTTTTTCAATAAATTAAATGAAAAAATTTCTATTATTTTTTGTAATAAAATCATACTATTATATATTCATGAATTTTTTTATACTCATCCAATATATTTGGTAGGTATTAGATAAGAAAAAAATATAATATTATATATATATATATATATTAAATGATAATTTTACCATCATTTAATAGAAACCCCATTTTTAATCTAAATTTTGAAAATTTAATATCATCATTTTATGAAATAAACTTCATTTTTGGAAGAATAATATAAAAATTTACTTCAGCTTAATAAGTGGTATTTCTCTGAGAAGTTAAAACTTTTGATGAATAGTGAAAAACATTCAATTTTATTTCAACGATGCTTTTTCATATAAATTATTTACACAGTTAAATTAAATATTAATTTTGTTCTGATGTTTATTTAGATCAATTATAAATCAATTAATCCAATTTATTACATTTTAAACATTTACCCATTGAAATCAGATATAAAAACACTTCAAACATATGAAATTTTTTACTTTAAATGCCCACTTTGCTGTCCCATCTACATGATTTAATTTAAATTACTCTATGCCACTTTTGTTATTATTATTAAAAAAATTTGGATTATATATTTGGAATACGGAAAAATTATCTTGTATAATAAGGTAAATATAGTTTATGACCAAATATTCATGTGAAAGAAGTTAAAATAAATTATAACGGTTAAGGTAAAAATGAGCTTAAGTAATGACTAAACATAGATTATAAGTTTAAAAAGTGTCCTTATTTATGAATAAAAATACTTTTATGGAAATTATTTATCCATCCCACCTATAATGATATAGAATTATCCATTTTAAACCCATAAAAGAAAATTAAAATATGGGGACCCACAAATCATTTCATGAATCCCCAATGTGTACTTTTTCCATCTTTTAGAAGGCATCATCCCCTATCTCTACACCTATCAAGACCTTTTTTCTTATCCATCTCCAGCACAAATATACTCTGAGACTCTATCCCTTCACCTTGGACACATCCGTTTTTGAAAAAATCCATCCATGTAACCCCTTTGGTGCAGACAAAGGGGGGTTATCAAAAGAAGAAGTAACATCATTATTTGATATCTTTTATATCAATTACATTCCCCACTACCTCAACTAAACTTATTCCATGGTTATATAATAACATCAAAATCCTATATGTTATTATATTTTATTATTCTATATGCTATACCTAATCTTACACACATGTCATTCTAATTTGTAACAAACCTACCATTCTTGTGTACAGTAAACTACTGCCTCCCAAAATGATGTTGTTCATTTTTTCATGTCCATCGTTCATGGGTGGCAATTATGATATAAAATCTATTTTTATATGAAATAATTGACATTTATGTCTCTTTTTCTTCTTTAATTATTATAGGATGTTAACCTTCATGATTCCCATTTTTGGGTAAACATGATATATTTGATTGTGGACATGCGGACTACCACCTCTTCAAAGAGATGCGATTCATTCATAATTTCAATGGAATATATTAATATTGGGTTTAGAGAAATTATATGATATATAAGACATAATAATTATACTATGATGTTATTATATTTTACATATATTTCATTCACTATCATTCTTTCAATAAAAAATAAAATAAAAACAATGTTCATGTATATGTACAACTTATTGTCTCCATGAATGGTCTATTTAATTTAATAATTACATATATTATATGTTTTTATAAATATTTATATACTAAATATATATGAATTTTATATAATTTTATTTACAATATTTTAATTTTTAAATCATTGTCTATTTAAGAGTATAAATAATTACAAGTCAAAACATATATGAAAAAAATGTGGATATTACTTGAAATGTAACATAATCTTATTAATAAAAGGGAAATATAAATTAATAATAAAATAATATATAGAATTATATAAAATAATTATGGTTCAGTAATATAATTATAAAAAAATTATATTTATTATATATGTTTTTTATGAACAGAATTAAAGTCACTACATAAGGTTAGGGCTTTCTAGTCTAACTTTTATTTCAGTGATACTTATGATTTATTCATTATTCATTCCTCTATGTGTTGTATATACTGATAATTAATGTATTGTAGGATAATAATACATAATGATATGGATATTTACATATCCATTTGAAGATATATCTTTCACGGGGGTATACCCATAAAAATATAATAAATTAGTAATATTTTTTTGTCTTAATTTTCAATAATTAATAAACATGTTTAATAATACACCTATATTATTTAACAGGGTTTATATAATACCATTTTTCATTATATATCATTTATATCCATATTTTACTGATATTTTAATCTTTATGTAATTTCATTTTCTTATAGGGGGATCATAATTCAGTGTTACCAATTGGTAAGAGATAATTTGAACAATCTCCTCACTTATCGAGATTTTTTTATTATGATTCCATGGATGAAACCTTATGATCCAACCCTAAAAAAACTATCATGAATTTTATTTTCCTCTAGTTATTAATGATATCTTCATGAATTGAAACCATTTTACACTATTTGGTACATAATATAAATAATATTTTTTATTATAACCCATCATAGTTTCTTCTTTCACTCAGAAATCGTTGTTCTTTCAGACCTGTGTTTTCAATTTTTTTTACTATTATCATATAATGTTTAATGTAAATTTATAACCCTTTATTACCTATAAAAAATGATTTTAAATGGACTCTATTACTTTTTTTCTGATCAACACAATTATCTAAACATTTAAGGTAAAAAAGGAATGTTCAACACGCATACCCTTACCCATCATCCTGACTATCAATTCCTAAATGATTCTTTTGTAATGTTAAAAGGTTATTTTTTTAAATAATTTTTTTCCAAATATTATGATTTTTTATTATATAATATTTTTCAAATAATAATGTATTCCAAAAATTGTTTTTTGTTAAAAAAAAAATTGAAATTATTTTTAAAGAAACTTTATAGGTATTCAAAATTTATATATTCAAAGAAAACAATTTCAATCATATGAAGAAAAATTTTATATGTCTTTTAATTTATTTTAAAACAATATGTTTTTCAAAACGTTTTCAAGAATATTTTATAGGTGTTCATATAAAAAAATTTAAAAATATTTTCAAATTGATTTTATAAATTTTGAAGAATTTTTTTCCAAAATGTTTCCATCCTTATTTATAAGTTTGAAAGGTTTTTTTAAAGAAAAATGGTCTTAAAATGGTATTTGTTAAAAAAATATTATTTAAATAATTAATATATTTTCCTTTTCAATTTTTATTAACAGATATTTTAAAATCTATTTCCATATAAGATGATATGTTTTGGTGTTAATCATTCTTTTCAAGGGAAATTATCCAAGGGCTCCATTCAAATTATTTACATTAATGTTTTATGTTTTAATGGAATGAAATTTATGAAACGTTTTTATATTTCACTCATTATATTTTTATGAAATTCACTTTTTTTCATAGATTACACTTTAATGATATTAGTATGAAATCTGTCTATTCTCCAAATGTTATGATATGATTATATGTTTTTGATACCCGTTTCATTACATGGGGTACGATATGATTTCTTATGATATTATGGAACACATATATATGATTTCATTATGATATGGGTGGGACTCATATCTCCCTCCACTTCATTGGTTGAATATTATATATCACGAGATATACAAGGCTGGAATGGTGTGTGAACATTGTTCATTAAAGTAATTTTTTAGATTATGTGGTCATGTGAGTGAAACTTAACAAATAACATGGTCATAGGAGTAATCCATTACTACCAATAATGTATGTGGAGTGAACCCATACAACTAAGATCACATTGGCAATGATTCCTTGATTATAATGGATTTCATTTATATGCATAAGTGTTGTCAAACAATTCAAGTCCTTATTCCTTTATTATAGTCTAATGAATCATTATCTTGATTACCTTACGATTTGGGTCATATGAACTACCATTATTTATTCAACCACTTAGGTATACGATTTTTGATTTGAATGGTATAATCTTCAAATGTTATTATCATGTTCTCATACCCCTATGAACATGTTATGCTGATTTATATCTTTTGTTTACCATTATTGTGCATCTGAGCTCACCCCATTCTTGTGTTTCCTTTCCTACGGATATGATGAATGATTTTAATTAGAAGTAATACCGAGTAAGATCCCTATGGGAAACATTGATGACCTTTCACCATGATATATGTCTTTCATCCATGTTTCCTATGACACTAAACTATTACAGTTTGTTGACATGTATTTTTGTAATATGTTCAATATTCATTGAAAATCAGGTAATATCCATGTTTGTAAATCCCGGGTCACTATATTTGGTATCAATGGCTTTATTTTGTATTCCTTTAGAGACTAGGGTGATAAAACATTATTGATATCTATAGGGATATTTATAAGGATATGACTAAGGGTGTCTTTAAAGATATTTCTAAGGATAAATTAAAGTATAGTAAAATGTCATAGAATTTTAGTAAAGGATAGAGTTAGTGGTTTCCTCGAAATATATCCATATATGTATACAAAAAATGTATTTTTTTATGTAAAAGATGTATATTGGGGTAAAAAACCGGAAATATCATAATGAGGTGTTCTCAACTGAGAACTGGTAAACGACAACAAGCCTTGCTGTAAAACTATTTTGTCACTCTTAGGGGATATTCTTTGGAAATTTAAAATCTCTTTATAAACCATAATGAATTATTGATATAGATAATTAATTTTAATGATCTAATGTAAAACCAAGGATTCATTGTTTAAAAATTATGTGTTATTAGTTGGAAATTCAAGGTGTAATTTTTCACGATTATGTGGTTTTAAAAAATGATAAGTGTTTCTCACACAATGATTTTAGGTGTTTGTCAAAGGAAGGAACCCAAAGAAACTGGGTTTACATTGGATATGATATATAATATTTTCATGTGATGTCAAATGGAATGCTCACTAGACTGATGGTTGTAGTGATCGTGACTAGTTATTTTTCATAAAACCTTATTAACAATTTGTACCTTAACCAGCTCTAGGATTCATCAAAGAATATAATGAATGAGTTGTATAAGAATTATGGTGATTTATACCATGGATGAAAGAAGATTTAGTTTCCTTTGTGTCATGAATTTAGAAATACTAAACAAGTTGAATATCTTAGTGGAACAAGAAGACGTTTTGACTTTGGAAAATAAAGAGACATATAAAGTAAGTACAAAAGAAAAATGCTGATTTTTAACAAAATATATGGTAATATTTTCCTTACTAAGAAATCATAAAATGTTATATTTTTTATGTGCGGAAGGAATGGTCATTATGAAAATTGATTTCCCAAGAGGAAAGATAAATAATATAATTAGAAAGGTGGTATGAGTAATGGGCATATTGTTAATGATGAAGATAGTACAGATGAAATGTGAAATGAAAGTGTTAGTAAATGATAATATTATGTAGCCTTATTATTGATTAAGGATAAAGATTAATAATTGGATGTTTTATGTATTTGGATTCAATAATTATGTTATATGAATCATGAAATAAATAAGGATTCTTCAGTTCATTTTCTTCACTAAGTATTTACAAGATTACATTGAATTGTTAAGATGGACTAGAAAAGATATTAAATGGAAAAGGGATTTTAATGGAAAATAAATAATTAATGGAATTATTAGCCTTAATAGGTTCCTTATCTTAATATAATATTTTTTAGATATTTATATGTCAGATGTGAATAAGTAAATGAGATGATACTAATTACCTTCTAACTAATTAATTACTAGTTGAAAAGTGGTTTATAGTATCATTTATGAATGTTAAAACTATTTTGTAATATAAAGAATATATCCATTATAATTTGGTATAACTAAACATACATGTTTTTGATAAATATTAATTTTCATTCAGGCAATTTTCATGTTTCAAGAGAATACTAGATGAAGGTATTCAAATGTTTGTTAAGTGACATATAAGAGCTACTATATGATATGTGGGTGGATCAATGTGAATATTTCATTAATATATTTATAAAAAACAAATATTAATTATATATGATTTTTTAGAATCTGATGAGAGGAATGGAATATGGTAAAGGATTTCTAGTCTGACGTTTATTCCCAGGAAACTTATTAATTATTCACCATTAATTCAGTTTTTTCTGTATGTACTTCAAATGAATGTATTCTGTGATTATTATTACTAAATTTATTGGTATTTAAATATACCCTACTCATGTTAACAATAATATATCATCATAAATCTTAATATTCCATGATTATCCTCAAACATGGAAAAATAAAAGTAAGAAAATTATATCCTAACAATAAATTACTAGACCAATCTAGAACACCACATAACCATAGATGTGTCATCATATTATATTAATGAATTTTTTAACTTTGAATAAGGCCACATTATGGTTAAGTGGGATCAAAAAAATACTTGAAAAAAAACCAAACTAACAAACAACACAAAAGAGGACCAAAAAATCACTAAAGACTACTTGAAAATAAAAGAACTACACAAAAAACTACATAGTAAGGCCTAATCATCCTTGTGCATGCCTCCCAATACACCAAATATTGCTGGCCAATATATATGGTCTATAATAATCATTTGAGAGACCATATCATTCATTATATATCCTCCACTAATAAAATTCCATAATGATTAAATAAACCTAACATAAGTATACAACTGTGGAATCACATTGGAAAACTGACTATAACAAAAACATATAACCATAAAAGAATATATGAATGTAAAGTCTAGTAATGAAATCCATAAATCCTCAAAGGTATCCCCTGATTAGTTAATTTTATTGAATAATAATTAAAATCAATAGAATGATATTTATACAAAACATTTCGACCTCATCGTAGTATAGTCTCCAAATCTTTATAAATCTATGATATCTAAATCACCCATAATTGGGCCCTTTTCTTGACTATATGCCGAACCATGTACTATTCAAATCCCTTGATGTGCATATACACGGTGTGAATATAAAACACTATAAGAAACCACTAATGAACTAATACTATATTTTTTATGTATAAATTTTACTACATATAAATTATCAAATGAAAAACCATAGAACATATCATATAAAAAAACATGTGAAGTTAGTTCATGCATACCAAGAAACTCAATGCTCAACCATGCTTGATAAATCCAATTTTGGAAAACTACAATAGTTAACAATCAAAATTATCAGTTACAAAAATACATATTCAGAACCAAAAAATATTAGTAACAATGCAGTCAAAATGGTTTCAAAACACACATGTTTACCCCCAACAATAGCCTAGTTAGGTTAAATTCAAATTATGGAATTCCTTTTCATATCACCACTATCGTGAAAATAATAACAACCCATATAATGGGGCTCTGTAAATTCATGTCTTTAATATTCCAAATAACAATTTACCCCATGGAGGTACATTCGTTATGTCTTTGTTTTTAATTTCCTCTTATATAATCATTGTTTTGATAAATATAAACACATTTGTTCATTTTACTAATATTTGACGTGAATATTATCTAAATGAGAAATTATCCTCGAAAAAAATATTCATTTTTATTGTGTTCTATAAATTTTCTATGTCACAATGGAAATAATGTGAGAATGAACATTTTTTATTTTTCACTGGTAAAAAATAGATATATTAAAAGAACAAAACAAACAAAACCCAACACTCACATATAGAGGATCATTTCATATTTAATTTTTAATTAATATTGAACTATAATTTGAGAAAAAAATGAATTCCATTAGATTAAAATTTATTTTTTCTCTTATACAATTATAATATTCATTGGTAATCTAAACATGTACTCCTCTAGTTACATCCACACATGCTCTAAAAATATTAAAACATTGTTCATTGTATTCTGAGTGCTAGTTTTGAGGATCCAAGAGTTTCATTTTAATGGACCATGATTATAATAATTAGTTCTCTTATTATCTCAATTTACTTTTAATTAATTATGAGATTATTATTCTCTATTGTTCTTCAGTAAATCATATATAGTTTTCTATTATGCATAACAATGCCTCTTTCTATCTAAAATGATATAATAATGATTTTATACTTATGATTAAAATATTTCATAATTTCACAAAAACCCTTATCAATGTATTTATTCTATATATTCCCAATGTAAAAATGTATTAATAATTATATTTTCATATCCCATGACCTGAAAATATTAACATACTATTTATCAAATGTGTAAATTAAAACTTATTTAAATTTTACTAACTAAAATATATCATTTCCATGTGGTAACTAAATCAACACATTTATCCTCCTATAGAAATTTATAAAACCTTGAATAAAATAAAATTTACAAAAATAAAAATTATTCATTCGATAAATGTTAATGAATTATATTTACTAAACCTGTGAATAAATATTTGATTTAAAATTAATATATCTCGATAAATAATTGTATTAATCTATTCACTGAACAGATGAGTAAATAAATATTTATTTATTACATTCTTAATAATCAATAAGAGAAAATTGATATTATTTTTCTAAAGTCGAATATATCATGATTTAATTTATAAAATCAACAATACTGGAATAATTATTATTATCATAGTTATGAATAATACTTTTTATGAATATTAAAATGGATAATAATTAAAGGAATTATATACACACATATCTTGTGACACTCTAATCCTCATTCTTAATGTAATTTTTTCTACTTAATTAAAAACCATGATCATCATCCAACAACACATCAAACAATACATAGAGAAATATGTTAATTCTATAATGAAAAAAACTATCATATGAAATTTATATAATGATATAATACCTTTTTTCAATCTATATATCATTAAGAAATATGCACAAATGAGTCATTACCCAATATTCTTGATTTATATTTTATTTCTTTTCTAAAATGAACTCATCGATGAGCTACCATGGCTATGGATTTAATCAATAAGTTGAATTTTATTAAATGCCCAATGATATATTCATTAATTCAAATTTAATATGAAAACCCTTTATTGAAATAATTAATTATTTCTATATCACTTATGAAAGACCCAACATAAGCTATATCCCCATGATAAAATTATATCATGTTTTTTCATCCATATATCACAATATATGATTAGTTATGAACATTAATGAAAAATATCATGCCTTATGACAAAAATACATGTTTTTATATTGGAATATCAAATGTCAAAAAAACATATGGAATTTTATTATATGGTTTATCTTCATGAACTCACTTATTAATGATGAGTAAAATAAAAATTAATATAAATAAGTGTCAATGTATTCGATCCCCCAACACCACATATTTAAACACAATTTGTTTCTTTTATTAAAGATGTTATTGAGACCACAATATTTATGTTTATGAATATTTTAATATAATTAATATTTTCTCATTATATTAAAGAAATAATATAAAATTTTAATCAGACAAATGATTTAAAGGGATTTATGAAATTAATGTTATATAGTTTAAAAATAATTATTTTATAGTATATTTATTATTGTTTTGGAAATCAGTCATATAATACTTATTGGTTCTAGGGAACCATGTTTAAAGGACGCCTAGTTACACTATTGTAATCTTGTTTTAAAAAAATGATAGTTTTTACAAAATAAACATAAATTTTAATACATATAACTATTTTCACTGGTCTATCATTGTTCATCAATGGTTACTCTGATTACTAGAACTTTACATTAAAGAAAAAACATTAGAGGTGATATACCATAATATTTACCAATTTTAATGTTTCATTAACATGACTTATTGGAATGTATTAATACTATAATATTGTGTGAATAAATTAAATTATTGTTTTTTTCTATATAATCTTACATAAAATAAAATTAATCATTTCATAAAATTATTTATAATCTATATTTTATTCTACAACATAAATTATATTTTAAGATATGTTCAATGGTATATTTATTATGATTATATTGATTATTTAAATTAGATTATCTATAAAGCTAGATGAAATTTTTCTTCGTGAAATCTAGTTATGTATCTCATTAATAGTCAATAATACCATTTCATTAATTTCTGGGAACTCATCCATCATACAGCCTTATGTACCATTTGATAGTTCTTACTACAACCTCATGCATTTCCCATAGATCAATTTTTTATATTACCACTATGATAGATGAATTGGGAATGCAAACTACTTGAACATGTAAGAGAATATATGATATATTCAAACACATAAAATATTCAACTTAATTCATCTTAAAAATATCTCATATTCTTTAACACATCACATTGTAGAGGTTTCATGCTATGAGACATAAGAAATAACTCACACTTAAAATACACAATTTTTTATTTTTTAACACATTTTCAATGTCTGTACAATGAATTAATCTAGGAAACCATATATATCAATATTTTTTTGACCTAAGACACCCAAAGAGGGGGGATCAAGAAGTGTCCCAAATGAAACTTTTTCTTATATTATTTTAGAATATTGTTCCTACTTTAGTATGAACCATTTTACACCTATAACTCTTGTTATTTTAATCACTAAAAAATAAATATATAAAGGACAGTAAAAGATCCATAGAAAGTAAATATTTTTATTTGTTTATTAATAAAATTCTATGTCCAACGAGCACACACCAGCGGAGTGTAGATGGGAAAAAATCCACTACATTTCACTAGTTCCATGGGTACAATGTTTTTTCTAAGGTCACTAAATTTTAGGTACACTAAAATTATAGTATTCAAGGTTTGATAACTCCTCACCCAAGATACAATCCATCTTCTTCTCTATGTGCACTACTTCTATGAAGTATTCAGTCTGTTTATAGATATTAGGGTCTCTTATATGTCATCAAGGTAAGAATGTACTCATTTCATATGAAACTATTGATAGAAGACTGTGAACATCAACTTTCTCCCCACAATAATTTTCATGTCAAACAGACATAGAACATTGTAATTGTAGTGTAAGTGTGATCACTTTGATATAAAAAACACTTTCCCCATGATAATTATAATTATATTAAGGGAATTATCTTAAAAATAACTCTTTTTCAAGACTCCAAATATATATAAATGATAATATATATTTTCTCAATAAATATACATTCAATATATTAAAGATAAATAAAAAATAATGCCTATATTACTATGTACTAATTATTTTATGTATAACCTTCATGAAAATTAAACTAAATTATCTTTATTAAAATTGTACAATGTTTAGAATAAGAATTCATAACTCTCGATTGTGTACACACATTTCATAAAATCTTCACATACTGAACATTAGTTATGAGGTGATATTTTCAGAGGAAAATATTTTTTAAGGACATTATATACTAATTATAGATATTTAAACCATTTCTGATGTTCCCCCAACATTATTTATCACTAATCACAAGATAAGATCTTTTTTAACATAGTTTTGATATGTGGAAATTTATTCCAATACATTATATTCATAACCACTTTACATGAATATGTTAGGGATCCATTTTTCATCACCACTCATGTAAATTTGTGCTATATCCAATTTAAAAATTAAAATTTCCCCATTTTATTAATTCAAAACCATATACTTTAGTCATATTGGAGAGAGTAATTATTCATAACTCTCTATTCATACATCCACATAAATTTCAAACATCATCTCAGTATGTCCCTTTCCATTTATTTATCTCATCACAAAAATTTTAAATGTTGAGTATAAGAGTTTCTATAGATGAATTATAAATACTCAAGTCCTTTTCAAATAATGGTTGATCATCAATTATAACACCATACATAAAAGTTTGGGAAAAGAAATATTAATTCACGACTGGTTGTAAATCAATGTTTACATTCCAAAAAATATACATTAGTTCTCTTGTATGGAAAACTATAATGTCATAGTATTTTGATAATTGGATATTATATATTTTTAAATGAATATTCAATACATTATAGGAACACATTCGTATGGAGAACAATATATTAGTTCCATTGGAAATTTGTAACACAATCTAATTAATTTTTTGAATAATAACTAATTTCGGTCACAAATATCTTCACCATTACTAGGCTTCAAAAAAAGACCATATATTAACCATTCACGATAACATGTGGAATTTAAATTAAATAAAGGGTGATATTAGATGCACAATATGGGAAAAAATGGAGATATTTAAGAATTACATGAATATATGTGTTTCGTAACATAAGAATTACAAATCTAAACCATACGATGCATTTAAAATATTAGAATCTTGAGTCCTGAGAAAAATATTTGTAGTTCATAAGATATTTGTAACATGGGAATCAATTAGCATGACACATGAGAGCATAACATTTTCAAAATACATGGAATTTTGGAATACACATATGTACATAAAATCATTTCCATAGTAGTCACAGATCTCTATCAGGGCTATCATAGTGGAATGGGTTCACTCTTCAAACCAACATAGTAGTCAAGGTTCACTACCAATAACAATATACTAGACAAAGTACATTATTAAAATTATTTAACTCCAAATTATAGTCCTGTAAATCCAATGAGATATAAATCATTACCCAATTCATTAAAGGGAGATATATGTCCCCCTTGTCTAATAAATAAATCCAAATTAATGTGTTCTAAAAGACCATAAAACATTCATCATATCATAACACATTAAATGAAATCAGTTACATAAACATTTAATCATATCATTACATAGAAAATTGTGGATAAATTCATAATCATTTCATCATCTCTTCAATGTATATTCAAAATAAAAAATGGGTTTTATATTTATTTTTTAGGGTGTAACTCATGGAATAGAAATGTGTTTCACAATATTTTTTTCATCTTAATAAATTTTGACAAATAATAAGAATGATATACTTGGATTTTCCCCAGTAAAACATAAGTTACATCAAAGGATGTCATATTAGATGGTAAATTATTTTTGAAGATCAATCAATTGAAATTTTTATTGAGGAAGATAAAATTTTATTTGAAAATAATTTTTAAAAACAAAAAAAACTCAAATAAGTTTCATTTAAAATAATATTGAAAATATATACATGAATATTCAAAAACCATGTAAAACATTTCTTTATGAAAATATACTATATTTTTTGAACAAAATATTTGATGACAGAAATCATTTTTAAAATTATTTTAACTTAGAACTCATTTATTAAAAAGATAATATTTCCCCAAAATATTAAGGAATATTTTCTATGAATTTTTTTTTAAAAATTTTAATGGAATCTTCCAATCATTTAGAGGTCTCTTGAGTTGAAAAAGAAATTCATGATGTTTATATTAAAAAATAATAATAGTTTTCATATTTTTAGTTAAATCCAAATGAGCATTGTTTAGAAAAGAATATCAATATTCCATTCAGTAGATTTTATATAAATTAAAACATTGTTAAAAATGTTTTTAAAAAATAATTTGGATAATTTAAAAAACATATTTATAACACTTTTATAAAACATGGTTGCTTAAAAAAATTGGTTTTAGACTGAATAGTGAAATACGTACAATTATCATAAAAACTTTCTTTAATAGTCTGGGGTATATAGGGAGATGATAATTATGCTAGGAAATATATTCTAATTACATGAACATGGGATAATAAATTTTATGTGTTTAATGAGTTATGGATTACATGAATTCATTAGAGTAAACATAATCATAAAAAATTCCAATAAACGATGACATTATCACCTAAAATCATTACCAATTTGGGGTCTTTGAAACATAAAAAAAATAATATAATATATTTATAATAATATAAAAATATTTTTAGGATAAATAAATTCATGATATTAAATGTCAAAGGGGATGCATATACACCTCCTAAAATAATATATTTTCATAACATGAGATAAGTTTCAAAGAAAGAAAATTTTTATAAGTATCCCATAACGCTTTAGTAATATTTGGAATAATAATCCCCAATAAAGAATAAAATCTATTTAAATGTAAAATATAACAAAAATAATATTATTGATCATATAACGTTTAAAATTTTATGTATATACAACACACAAAAGAAACGTGTGGTGAATATTCTTATATCCCAGAAATAAAAGAGGGAATATAAATCCATTATAGTTAGTCTCAAATTACATTTTAAAAGTTTTATCCTATAGTGAAATAAATATAATTATATTATAAATGCACAAAATATCCATAATTTTAAATATAATACCATATATTATTTACTTATGAGTTTTTTACATGTTTATTAAGAGTTGTTTTTTAAAAACCCGTCTCGAGGGATAACTAGTTTGTTTATTGGGTATGTTTTGATTTGTAAATTATGGTCTTCTTAATTTCATTGAGTAAAATTCATATATATATATATACAAATAATCATTTAATATTTTTCATATTTATAAATTAATTATTATTTTAATAATAATCATTTAATATGGTTTTGAGAAATGAAGTATGTTACGATCATGGAGAAGACACGTCATACGTACATGTGAGTATTATTTTAATTTTTTGACCATAATTATGTAAGGAGGTAAGTGATATCTTATCATTATATAAATATCATAATATCATTAAAAAATATTTTTTCTTCAAATATAACTATTCGTGTCTTTTATGTGGTTTGGTGATGAAATGTAAGTCACATCGCTCTATGAAAGGAGTAGTGCACACAGACACAAAGGACATTATCATCATTCAATGAGTAAAATAGTAATAAATAAAATGATATATTATCATTTTTTAATGATAATTATATCTTTATTATCTTTATTATTCCATTTATATAAAATATATCTATCCTTAATTCCTTCCATGAAAAAGTGAAACTGCATCACATTAGTTCACCGAGAATTAGTCCACTACACACATGTGTGACATTATCATATCTTCTATGGAATAAAAAATAAAAATTTATATATGAAATACTTACTCAAAAGGTATAATAATTTTATAAATTTCATATATTTATTAATATTCAACATCACATACAGTCGTGGGGGTGGTAGTGGAAAAATGAATGACATCGGTTCGTGTGGTCATAGTCTACCGTACACATGAACGATGACTTGATGACCCATTTGATGGAAGTGGAGATGGTTATAGGTAATTAACATAATATAAAAATAATTTAGTATATAAAATAGAATTATTTTACTATATCAACATCTTTTAATAGTAATTTATGGAGGTTTAGGAATAAATAAAATAAAAATTCCCATTGATGAACGTTACCTATTCTTCAGGTATCATCCTTAAGCTTCTAAATAAATACATAAATGGGTGAATTTATGTCCAGAAAGAAATCATATATGATGATATTATGTAATTTTTTATGTTATTTGGCTAGTTCATGGCCGAAATAGGGTTTGAAGGTCTGAAGTGTATTGGATAATGGGTAACATATTATACATGTGGTGAGTGGAACACTGATATTATTTTTGAATAAAATAAATTCACCCATATAGTTTTCATTGAATAAGGCTCAAAAAGGTCAATTTTTTATAATATAATACATATGTTCTATTTGTTTCTATGTAATAGGTGTTTCATATGTTTTTAGTAATATATAACCATTAAAAGTTTTGTTTAACCCCACAATAAACCCATTTTATCCTTAATAATGGTGAATAATATTTATTATATTTTCTATTTATTTGGTTTAAAAATATTTTTTACCTTATTAAATAATATTAATTATATTTTTTATAAATATGGAATATATTATTTTAAATTAAAATAAATCATGTGGAAAATGTAATTGATAATTAATCACATAGACACAATGAGGGGGAAGGGTTAAAAAAAAAATTTATAAAGTTTTTGTATAAAGATTAAATATGAAATTGATTCCAATGACCTGAATTTGATCAATTAATTTATTATTTATATAATTTTACTTTTACACTAATTTGAAATATAATTTATAATTATAAATAAATAAAACTAAAATTTATTATTCAATTAAAAATCAGTAATTTTCACTATTCATAAAAAATATAAGATTTATAAACATCCCAAAAATTCAGCGTAATATAATTTTTAATTTATTATTACAATAATTAATGTTATTTCTTTAAATTAATTCTCTAAAAGTTCTAAAAATTCATTTTATTATTGTTAATCTATACTCGAAACATATAATTATTTTTATGGAAATTAAGTTATTTTTTATCAATTATCTTCCATTATATACAACCATTATACCTAATATTTAAAATTATTCTTTACTATTCAACCCTCTATGTTTAAGAACGATGTTATAATGTTTTCATTTGGATAATAATATTAATAGTATGTCATGATTTTGTGAAAAATCAATGTGTTGTGAAAGGCAAGCTATCCTACTGTTCCTTGTAGTGTAATTTTAACATAGTGTCTTGTGAAAATTAATCTATCAGAAGTATTTAATTTATAAGAAAAACAATTCAAAAAAATCCGGGTTTTATATTATACCCCCCATAAAATGAATTTCTCCCTAAAAATTCATTACTCTGATACCAAAAAAATTGGACACTTCACTTCATAATATCCTCAAACTCCCACATAGCTTCCTCAGACTAGTGGTTTATCCAAAAAACAATGACATGATAAGTGGGGTTTTTATAGGAGTTTATCTATTTCATCCAGAATCTCTATTGGTTGTTCCCGAAAAGACGTAACATGCTCTAGTTGTACAAAGCTAGAGTATAGTAAATTCGATGGATCAGTATGTATGTCCTTGAATGAAATTAAAGGAACAAATTATAAATCTAACAGAGATTTTGTGGAACCACCAAATGATAAGATACTATGCGAAAATGATAAGGTTTTTAATGGGACCGATATATATTTGGATTAGTTCTCCCTTCTTTAAACTATGGAGAAATTTGTGGATTGATCTTCACACCAACATCAAATTGTATATCATATTGACAATTACTACCTTAAAATTTCTATTTTCAATATGCATTCTATATATATTGTTGAATGGTTGTGACATTATCTTTCATCTCATCTACTAGCTCAGGACTTAATATCTTTTTTTTCTGTAACTTTATTCCAGTCTGTATAAATGGTTTACAAAGGTGCCATCTCAATGCTTGAGTGAAAGATATTATTTTAATGAAACTCAATTGGAGAATATTGTGATAACAAAACCATAAAATCCATTTAACAATATCTTACCATATACTTTATGGTTTAAATGATTATCATAGTGATGAAACTCAATATGATATCAAGACATTTCTAGAGACTTTTGGAAATCATCGATGTAAATATGAGATCTTGATCCGATAAAATTTAATGTAGTTTTATATTCAACATTAACACTACATTAATTTATACCCTATAAAAAAATATCCTATTTGAAATATTATATGATATTTCTTATGAGTGATGAAATATTATGGTGATAAAAAACAACCCATTTATAATTATTCCCTTTTGTTTTTTAGAGATTCTGAAGACAAAACCCATAGTGATGTCCTCCCCTTTCTATTATGGTATGCATATTGGTCTTAACATCCATTAAGACCATTGTATCATAGCCTTAAATTCTTACTTACAATGAATAGAGTTAAATATTCATAAATATATATACTTTTTTTTCTTAATATAATTTATCTTTCATATAGTCTATTGTTATGTGATATACCATTTTTTACCATCAGTTGTGGATTCAAGCCCTTTGGCCTTTCTCGATGCAACATGTCATTTTCCAACTTATTGGTTATCCTTTTTCCACAATTATATTAATAATTTTTTTCTATTATTAAAATAACTCATAATTACAATAACATCAATGATGAGATAAAATCCAATGTTTTCAAATACATTTATCCAAATGTCCTCAAAATTCATTCCTTCAAATAAAAAAAGGCTTACATTTCCAAAAATATATCCTTAAATACCCTTGATACTGATATTTTTCTATCAAGTATAATCTATTGAGGGATGTCTAATAATTTAAAATTAGTTTTAGCCTCAAACATATTAAACCATGATTCATTTGGAAACGCTTAATTTAATCATATATTGATACACACATGCTTATAAAAATAACATAATCCTTTGATGTTTTGGGATTCATCAATCAAAAATAAAATTTGTTAAATTCTTCCATATCATAATCATTCAATCAAAGTAGTGAAATACTAAAATAATATAACTTCAATGATTTACATGGAATATGTAATTCCTTGTTCCATTATATAATTCTTGTGTAAGGGAATCAAGTTGGATAATACCCACATTTCCCAAACATATGGAATTGAAATCCTCTATAATTTATCATCCAATGACATTCATTTCCATATAGATAACATCTTCCCCCTCAAGTTGATATACTCTTATTATTTCCTCTTCCATGCTTCTTGAAATATTAGAATACGAATATTATTTAATCTCTATTCATTACTGCACCAAGTTTCATAAAATTATTGAGTCTGTAGTTTTAATTCTTACACTTCCATTCAATTTTTTTTGGAAATCAGTGACACATTCATAAAAACCTATTTAATAACTCTATATGTCCTAAATGTTTTTGAATGATTTTATGTCAAACATTATATTTTAACATGAAAGAATATGTTCGAAGGAATTATGGATTAAACATTACATTCTTCATTATGATTATCTTGATGAATATGTGTCCGATTAATAAGACTCTCCTTTTTCAAAACCACATGTTATATTTTATTTTCTTATCTATCATATTGAAAAAATTAATAACTATTGGACTAATACTAATACCGATAACATCCGACAAATACTTTTAAGGATTCATATAATGTTATTGTGAATGAAGTCTATCAGACTGACGATGTTTCTAATCAAAATATGAACCCTTATTTCTAATTCATCGAATCTATTGATAACTATAATAGTGTTAATAAATATGAAATTTTAAATTCATTTAGGATGAGATGTCATGTTCCATGTTTCGGATTCCATTGACATAAAATCGAAAACATGAACGTTATTTGACTGTTGGAATGATTCCTACATATACAGAGTCATTTGAAAAATTTCAATCTGTTTAAAAACATGCACTCTATTTTTTTTGTATGTTACATAGTGTGAACAACTCATTTTATTCCTTTTTTAATTCTTTAGAGAGAGTAATTATATGGAAACCTTTTCAGGTTTTCTCTATAAGAACATTAGTAATTATAACATTGTTGAATCATTATTTAACATAAGGGATTTCGGGGAAGGAAGATAGAGAATTTGTTCTTCACATCAAGGGATTATGATAATAGTAATACATATATGATCATAATATTGTGGGCTTCCAGATATAGGATGATAGAGACATTCTGATCATCATATAGAGGGATTTCCTGGTATTGAAAGACTAAATTTCCCCAAATTATAAATAAGAAAATACCATTAATCTGGGTTATAGACTAGCCTACTCAAAATGTTAAAAGTGGTTTATATTTTAAATAAATTTTATTTATTTTCTACATTGGTTTTTTATTTTAATATTTTTTACATGGTTTTTTCCTCTCTATATTTTTATATAATTAGTGTCATTATATTCATCTTTCTATTATTTTATTTGTTTTATCGCATTAACTCTTATTATGATATTAAATGTGATTTAATAGATCCATCGTGATACCAAAAGGACGAGCTCAGTCCAAGGTTTTGGGCACAGTAGACGATTCATCAAACAGACACTCGGAGCCAAAGTTATGACCAAAAGAGCATTATAGGGTTGAGGTTGGTCCGGGTCCAGTCCGACCCAGTTGGACCAACCCAACCCATCCTGGGATGACCCGGCCGACTGGGCCAATCCGACCTACTGGGTCCGGCCCGAAACAGGCTTGGCTGCCCGACCTGGGTGGCTGCGGTGCGGCGTGGAGGCCATGGGGTGGCGCGGAGGCCGTGGGGGCCGTGAAGGCCATGTGAGCTGAGGGGGCCATGGTGGCCGTGGGATGGCGGAGGTTGCGGGGGCCGTGGAGCTGTGGGGCGGTGGGGTGGCCAGCCATCCTCTACGTATTGTGCGGTCGTGCATTGTGCCTTTTCTGGTGGGTGGTTCGGCCTGCCATTGTCCGTTCTCCGCTGGGGCACAAAGTTGTCTTCTTCCATCGTGAAGAACACACCAATAATGAATAATGGAAGATAGCTCGGGCCATGTTTTTATGGCCTTAATCCTCTGCGTTAGAGTGGTAGAAAGCTGCTCAACAAAACTCTTGAATGAAGAATGTCAAACTCTAAAACACTTGGCAATGATTATTCCCAAACCCACAGAAAAAGAAATCATCCGCATATCAACTAGTTAAAGAGTTTATCAATGTTCTTTTTTTTGAAGGGAAGAACATGAAAATCCATAATCACACATAATAAAAACCATACCTTGGATATTTGTTGACAGTGGCCTCATGGAAGGAGATGATGTCATTGGGGACAGACGGACGTCGGTGACATCAACATTTCCTCGATCGTTGGTTAATTGATGTTGAAGACGTTCCTCGTTGGAAAAAGCATTCTTCATTGGGGAGCATGTTCTTAGTTGGAGAGAGTAATCCTCCAATAGTTTTCCTATCCTTATTCCACCAAAATGTGAAATAGACAACTTGTTAATTTAGGATTAATTATGTTGGCACAATAATGTTGGAATAATTAATGTACTATGTTGTCATAATTAATTAGCTCATTTTATTAGCCTAAATAAATGTATTTTTTCTGGAATAAATAACGTTGGAGGAGTTGAGAGGTTTTCTATCATTAACGGGGTTTGGGTGGTCCCTGCCTCTCAATTCAAAATGGGGGTTCATTCAGGTGGCCTGCACCTCTTAACTATTACACGAGAGGTTTAGGCTCGGGTGATCCCCACCACCATAACCCATGTTGTGGGGTTTTAGAGAAAAACTGGTAGATATTTTTATTTAATTTTATTCTTTCACGAAAATCACAAAAAATTATCATTCACTCTCGAACCACTGCAATCGAGGTGATGACCTCCATAAGCAAATACTGGTGCTGCAAGTTTAACGGTGCCCTCAGATTTCAATTCTGAGAAACAGTTCAAAAGTTACAAAAACCTGCTCGCACGTTTTCTGAACGTACTCGAAAAAAATGAGAAATTCATTCTGGGAACACCTAGACACATAATCATGCACCGTTAATTTTCGCAGACTCATAAAATTCCCATATATAATTTTTAAAAATATATTTACTTGGAAACTTCGGGTCTTTACATTCTCCTCACCTCATGGATTTGGGTCCCTGAGAGACACATCACAAATAAAACTAGGAGAACTAGTGGGGTTATTGAGCTTGAATCTGAGCCTCCCTCTCCCATTTCTCTCTTGGAGGTTCCCATACTGCCAATGAATGTGCTTCAGAGGTATCGACTTCCCATGAAGGACCCGCTCTTGTCGATCCTCAATCTCAACTAGAACCTCTGAAAACATCGCCCCATCATCGATGCCCTACTCATCGTGGTTGTTGAAATGGGATGGGTAATGCATGTATCTCCTCATCTAGGATACATGGAAGACGTCGTGAAACTGGTGCAACTGAGGGGGAAAGGCTAACTGGTAAGACACCTTGCGAACTCTGGTGAGGACCTAAAAAGGTATGATGAACATCGGATATAACTTTCCGCCTTGACGAAATCTCCGTAAACCTTGTCTGGGGGAGTCCCATAGAAAGACCTGCTCGCCATCCTCGAACTCTTGAGGTCTCTGTCTTCTATTTTCATAAGACTTATGCCTACTCTGTTCAATCTTCATCCGCTCCTGTATGATCTGCATTTTCTCTGTGGTGGCATGTACCATCTATGGTACCACTTGTGCTAATTCCCCTAGGTTAGTCCAGCACAAAGGTGATCTGCAACGTCGCCCGTACAACACCTCAAAAAGGTTTCATACCAAAGATGTAATGATATAAATTTTTGTATGAAAACTTCACCAAAGGAAAGTGATCCTTCGATCTACGAATGAAGTCAAGGACACAAGCACGTAGTATTTCCTTGAGGGCCCGAATGGTCCACTCAGTCTGGCCATCCATCCGAGGATGGAATGCGGTGCTCAAATGAATCTTTATCCCGAAATCCTCATACAAACCCTTTCAAAGCCGAGAAGTAAAACTTGCATCATGATCAGAGACAATTGTCGAGGGTACACCATCTAGCTGCACAATATCTTACACATAGAGGAATCTAGAGGTCTCTATTGAACCCTTCTCTCTGATCGGTAAAAAGTGGGCCGACATGGTGAGTTGTTTGATGATCACCCAGATAGAATCATGACCCCTAGATGTCATGGATGTCCTGTAATGAAGTCCATTGATATCCCATCCCACTTCCACTCAGGAACCTCTAATTGATAATCTAAGCCTGCTGGTACTTGATGCCCTGCCTTCACTGGCTAACAAGTGAGGCACCGAGAGACAAACTCTACTACTGCATTCTTCATTCCCAGCCACTAGTGTTGTCATCAGAGATCCTGGTACATCTTCACCACTACTGGATTTACTGCTAGAGGGGGTGTGTGTAACTCTCTCATCACTTCCTCTTGAAGTGACACTGGTACCATGGTATGTCTTATGAATAGTATGCCGTGCTCCCCTCCTTCAGAAAACCCATCAGGTGCATGTCCTATTGATATCTGAGTACGCCCTGTCTCGTAGTCAGTGTCCCCACACTGAACCTCCCAGACTTGTTGTAGAAGTGGGGGAGTGATGTTCAGAGACAGAAGAAAAGCTACTCCATCCTGGTCCACAATGGATATCTGTAAAGCGGCGAGCTCCTCCTTTTCCTTACCTAGTAGATGTATACCAAACCCCCTGCTGAGTGCATCTGTTACAACATTCCCATTCCTATTAGTATATACTATCTCGAATACTTATTCCTAGAATAAATCAATCCAACATCGTTGTCTCAGGTTCAGGTCCTTCTGAGAGAAGATACACCTGAGATTCTTGTGATTCGAGTTGATTGAAAAATGTTTTCCCATCAAGTTAGGTTGCCACAACTTCAAGGCAAAGAACCCTACTGATAACTCCACATCATGGGTAGCGTAGTTCTTCTCATGTTGTCTCGGCTTTCGAAAACCATATGTGATAACTGCTAGCTCATTCATCAAGACACATCCAATCCTTGTCCCGGATGCGTTGCAGTAAACTACGTACCCTATTCCATCCTTCGATAGCCTCAAGATGGGGGAAATAGTCAGCCTCGTCCTCAACTAATGAATACTCTGTTGGCATCTCTCCTACCACACAAAGGTTTTCCCCTTCTTTTTCAATGCTGATAGTGGTGCTACAACTCTAGAGAAATCTGGCACAAATCTTGGGGACTATCTGGCAAAAGCCATGAAACTACGTACCTCCATCACACTCATGGGAGGCTCCCAAGAAAGTACCACCTCAATCATCACCAAATCTTCTGCAACACCAGCCTCTGATATGTCATGTCCCAGAAAGTGAACCTCTCAGATCTAGAACTAGCCCTTTGAGAGATTACCATAAATCTTGTGGCCTCGGAGTGTGTCAAGTACTACCTACAAATGATAGGAATTCCCCTCCTCAGTAGCTGAGTAGATCATAATTTCATTAATGAAAATAACCACAAAGCAATCAAGAAATTACTAAAAGATCCAATTCATGAGTCTCATGAACACCACTGAAGCGTTGGTTATGCGGAATGGCATAACCAATAACTCATAATGGTTATATGGACATTAGAAATCTGCCTTCTACACATCCTCGTCTCACACTCTGAGCTTGTGATAGCTTGATCTGATGTCTATCTTCGAGAAGCACTGAGCTCCCTTCACCTGATCAAAGAGGTTATCAATCCTCAGGAGTGGGTAATTATTTTTCACCTTCACCTGGTTCAGGCATTGATAGTCAAAAAAAAGCCTCAAGATCCTATATGCCTTCTCGGTGAACAAAATTGGGGCTGCTTAAGGTGAAACACTGGTCCCAATGAACCCTTTCCCCTGTAAGTCCTCTAGCTATACCCGCAGCTCACAATGCTCCATGGGAGCCATCCGATACACTGGTGTAGATATTGGTGTCCTCCTTGGGTACAAGTCAATGTAAAAGTCCACCTATCTTTGATGAGGTAGACCAAAAACATCATCAGGGAAGACATCCGTGTACTGGTCCACTACTAAATGATAGATTGGACTCTCCATATCAACTTCTCTGAGTGTAAGGCTAGACAACTAATGAATGATCAACTACACTATCCTCTGGGTAAGGCCATCCTGTGCTACCAAGGCTCCCTTCTCACCGGTGAATGTAAACCTGGTCCCATATGTACGGACATACTGTACTTTGTTCCTAATATAGTTGATCTGAGCATAGACTGTAGATAACCTGTCCATACCCAAGATGATGTCGTAAGGCCTCAGCACAGCTACTAAGAGATTCTAGCCAAAGCTCTCACCTCCTAGAGTAATATCACATTGCCGAAACCAGTGTGTAATTATAAAATCTGCTCTTGTAGAACTCTCTAGCCATAAGGATCGAGCCAACAACTCCATCAAAATCTCTGTCCTCTGAAAGAGGGAAGTGGTAATAATAGAATGACTATAACATGTGTCTATAAGTACTGCAGCTAATGTGGAGTAGACACATATCGTACCTCGTATCATCTCTGGAGCACCATGATAGTAGGCCTCAGCTGCCTGGAGCTGAGATCGACCTTGTCCTCCTGATCCATGTGGTCGGGGTGGACCTCCTAGTGGTGGTGGTAGTAACATATTGAATAGTCGCCCACAACTAGCTGCACACCCTGCTCCTCTACCATGTTACTCTGCTCCCTACGGACCTCCTTAGTCGAACCTATATCTTTGCCTGGGTGGTTCTTCGACCATTTGCAGATCATCCGTACGGTGGGTCGGACAGTCTCGATCCATGTGACCCTAACTGTCGCATGTGAAACACTGCCTGCTCCTCACATGAATAGCTCTGTCTATGGTGCCTCACACAATCGAACCTGAATCATGTGGTCATCCACCTATATGTCGGGTCCTTTTGGACCACTATGTCATCTATCTGCTACCATCTATAGAAGACTCTGATACATGATGACTAGTAGTGGGTCTCACTGCTGGCGAATGCTTCGCAAGAAAACTATCCACTATGAGGGCTCGCTCTAACACCCCTGCCTACGTCGGGATGCTGGGTGAGATCATTGAATCACGGATCTCCCACCTGAGTCCTTACTCAAAGGTCTGGGCCTTGAAAAATGGGTCTCACACTATATTAGTGGAGTAGCGTGAGAGTTAGATGAACCTCACTGAGTAATGAGCCATAGTCATGCTTCCCTGATACCAATGAAGTAGCTCTAGAATGCACACAGTATGAAGAGACACTGAGACAAACATTTCCCGAAACAGGCTCTTGAAGTCTTCCCAGAGATTGGTCACCTAGTCATGAGCCTAGAGCATCAAGCTCCACCATCTGCCTGCTGCTACCTATAGAAGACTGGTGGTAAGGATCACCATGAGATCAGCTAGTGTCCCTACCAGTCAGAAGACTCTCACTATAGCCTCCAGCCAGTCCTCAACCGCCTATGGTTCTATCTCTCCCATGAACTTGGGCGGCCTCTAGCGTTAGAACTCATGCAACAGGCTCTAGTGGCGTGCATCGTCTACTGCTGGGGCCAGTGGCATCAGTGTACCATTGGGTAATGGTACTATTGGTACCTCTGCTGGTGCCTCTACTAGAAGTGGGCCTTGGACCTAGGCATCATCGCTCGGTGGGCTATCAGTGCGTACTATATCGGGTACCCTAATTGGCTATTTTCATGGAGGCTTGCTGAAAAAATAGGGGTTCCACAGTTAATAAGTTATATCCGGTGAGCTGACTCAAATATTTCACAAATAAAACATTTTGAAACACACACGTAATCAATTTTTTTTGCACTGATTTAGAAATCAAGATTCCGGGTCCTGGTGTATAGATACGTCGGCCGCTGCACCAAAACTGGATTTCCCTAAACTGGTAACCACACTCACTACACATACCACTATTTCCATTAAAAAGGATCAAAGTATTATGTTCTATTGTAGAACCGAATCCTATGATACCAATTTGTTCTGACCTGTACCTTGGGGCCCATGTTGTGACTACCCCAAGCCCGCCTTCTAGAGGATAGGGGCTAGAGACTAGAAGCGAAGCCGTATTCCCTAAAACTGGGAAGACATTTCCTTTATAACCGGTTAACCTATGCAACCATGCACACAAAAAGATATGAACTCAAGTAAACTGAATAGTCAACAAAAGTGAGTATAGTAAGTAAAAGGGGTTAGAATACAAGCCCAAATGGAAAACACAAGAAACTGAAAGTACAAGTAAACTAGACTAGCTCCTATGATCAACCTCCAAGGATCCTGCATGAAGGGTCGGTACAGATCTCGATTGGTCGTCTCTGTGGTATGCCTAATCTAAGGTCTACCTTCGAGCTACCTCCAGTATCGATACTATCATCCTCAGTCTGCGTTTTTTGTCGTCTACACCAAACACAATGAGGAGCAGGCACTGACCATGCATGGGTGTGTTAAACTACACTCAGTAGGGACCTTGTGACCCTCATGGTCTCACAAAATCCACAATGGATAAACCCAAAAGCATGAAAACAATTGAAAAACCTACTTAGGTATATTCCAATACATATAACTACGATATCAAGTAAACCCATCTCAATTATGAAGAAAAAAAGGCCCAACTCATTAGCCTAATGCTCAACTGTTCCATAATGGAAGGAATGCCCTGAAGTTAAGTACCACACAGGTACAGACTCAGCTCACACTAGGTATATCATAGGTATAGTAGTAGAGATGATTATATGGAACTACTAATTCATCTTACTATGTTAAGAGGAAGAACCTTGAATGATCCTGAATCATCATAATACCCAGAAAGGATCATAGTACATCATCAGACCCACACATGATCCTAGTATATTTTCAGTACATCGTCAGAAACATGCATGATCCTAGTACTGCATCAGTACGTTGTCAGACCCACACAAGATCCTAGTACAACATCAGTACGACATCAGAACCACATAGGATCCTATAACAGAAGCCCCACATAGTATCCTAGATTAGTCCCACATGGATTCCTTGTGTAGATCCATGTACGATCCTCAATTACAGACCCAATAAGCGTCTCTTTATCATGATACAAATAGCTACAAGGTTCTCACACAAAGCTTGCTCATCTCTGGGAGAGTTCTCTCCTCAATCCACTGATTGATGCTCCAACAATCATGAAGTACCACAAATAAGTATCCCAAAGGTTCGACACATAATAGGGCTCTCAGTTCATCATACTGTGTCCCAATCAGACGCCCAGTTTGTATGTTATTAGCCTTTTAGTTCCAATGGCCTGGTTGGATATTTTGTTCAATCCAACACAACCATACCCCAAAATTATCTAAATATCATTTGAGGTATACCAAAATAACATTTTATCTTCAAGGTTTCTGGCTCCCTAGACGGTTTGTCAAACGGACTCTCAGTGCTAATGTTATGACCAAAAGTGCATTATCGGGTCAAGTTTGGTCCGAGTCCAGTCTGACCTTGTCGGACTGACCTAAACCAGCATGCTGGGTTTGGCCCAGCCTGTTGGGTCTGGCCCGACCCGCGCTGGGCGGCCGCTGTGCGGCGGGGAGTCCGCGGGGTGGGGCGAAGGCTGCGGGGGCAGCTAAGGAAGTAGGATCCATAGGGACGACGGAGGACGCAGGGGCCACAGATTGGAAGGGCGACTGCTGTGCAATGGTCCCCTATGGCGGGCCGGATGGCCAGCTGTCCTATCCTTGCGGTGCAGTCGTGCACTGCGCCTTCGTCGGTGGCCAGTTCGGCTGGCCGCTGTCCATTCACCATCGGGGCACAAATCCCTCTTCTTACATCGCAAATAACACAACAATAATGAAGAAAAATGGAGGGGTCGAGCCATGTTTGTTTGGCCCGAATGCTCCACGTCAGAGTGGTTGCAAGTGTCTCGACAAAAAACTTGAATGAAGAACATCAAACTCTACAACCCCTAATAATGATTATTCCCAAACCCATAGAAAAAGAAATAATCCATGGATCAACTAGTTAGAGAGTTGATCTGTATTCGTTGTTTTGAAGGGAAGAACATGGGAATCCATAATAACACATAATAAAAACCCTAACTTGGTTATTTTTCTATGAAGGTTGCAAGAAAGGAGATGATGCCATTGGGGATAGACAGATGTTGGTGATGTCAGCGTTTCCTCGATCGTCAGTTAGTTGTCATTGAAGACATTCCTCGTTGGTGAGAGCGTTCATCATTGGGGAGTGCATTCTTCATTGGTGAGAGTAATCCTCCAATAGTTCTCCTCTCTTAATTGCACCAAAATGTGAAATAACCAACTAGTTAATTTAGTCACATAATTAATGTACTGTGTTGGCACCATTAATTAACTTAGTTAATTGGCCAAATTAAATGGATTTGTGTTAGAATAAATAAAGTTACAGGAGTTGAGATGTTTTCTCTCATTAAAGGGGTTCAGGTGGTCCTGACCTCTCAATTAAAAATTTAGGTTAGTTCTGGTGGTCCCCACCTATTAAGATTCACATGTGAGGTTTAGGATTGGGTGGTCCCCACCACTACAACCCATGTTGAGAGGTTTTAGAGAGAAAAATGTTAGAATTTTTTATTTTATTTTATTCTTTCATGAAAAGCACAAAAAATTATCTTTCACTCTCAACCTACTGCGATTGAGGTGAAGGTCCCCTTAAGCGAATATCAGCACTACAAGTTCAACAGTGCCCTCATATTTCAATTCCGATCACCGGTTCAAAAGTTACAAAAATCTGCTCTCACGTTTACTGAACGTAATAGAAAAAATGTTCAGAAATTCATTTCAGGCACACCAGGCCTCAGAATCATGTGCCCACAATTTTTGTGAACTCATAAAATTCCCATATATTTTAAAAATAACTACATGGAAATTCTGGGTCATTATAATACGTATAAAAACATGTTTTTTGTAAATCATTCATTATGCCTAAAAATTTCCCATTTGCACCAATTTTCAATGAGGTGTTCTTTGGAAAATTAATTTCTCATTAAATGAATTTTAGTAACTAGGATTTCCTAAATCCAATTTTTTTAATGATATTTGGATCCGAAGTGTTCGGTTTTGTAATGTTACTGGACCAAAGAATGTGTGGGCTATGATTTTTTTTGGTTTTAGGAAAAAACGATAGTTCCAAAAGGGAAAATATATGGTATATGGATAGTTGGTAGTCTAGGAAAATGACATTAAAAAATACTTCTTCCATAATGTTATCGAAATGAATGTTGTTCTTGTATAATTTTGAGATAATTCTTAGGGAGAGATTATCAGAAAAGGTAATATTTTTCTTCATGATAAAGACCTTAATTCAAATGTTATGTTTATTAATTATATTAAAAAACATATAATCATAAGTCAATTTTGTAGTGATGTATACCTAGTGATATTTAGGAATGATAAATGTTCAGTACACTATCATAAAGACAAATTTATTCATTCTTATAATCATCTTAAGATTTTTTGTACACATAACATAGAAGTTTGTTGGATCTAAGACATATATTATCTATGTTAAATGAAATATAAATCTTGATTATATAATTGATGTTTAGTACATTGTATCCTTATAAAAAAATCAATGTTTACCAAAAAAAGAGTTGTTATGGATCTACCAGAATAAAGGTTTGATACATTAAAAAGTTGTGACCGTTTTCTATATAGTAAACTACAAAAGTCATGTTTGAATTTTTTTAGTGAAGTTTCAACTTCATATACTTTATTATTAATGAAAATGGAGTTATTTTGACTTACAAAAACTAGAATTATTGGTTGTAGTTACTATGTAGTTTTCCTTGTTGATGATTACACAAGATACACATGGGTTAAAATTTTCAAAAAAATAAGAAGGATTTTTTTTATTTTAAAACATTGGTAGCCAATGTTATTAGTTATAAAAACTTCCCCTGATAACTATTGATTGTGATCATGGTGGAGAATATTTATAATCTGGTTTTGAAACATTTATAATTATGAATGTTATTGATCATAACCTTTCAACACCTAGAACCCCTCAAAAAATGGTGTAGTTGAAATATAAAAAATAATTTTTTAAATAATAACCATAACCATGTAGTGGGAATAATTAATTGCTAAATATTTTTAAGATAAATCAATTCGTACTTCTAGATACACTATAAATCGAGTTATAATTTGACCTTACCTTAATAAATGTTCTTATGAGTATTGTCCATAAATGAAACTTAAAATTACTCAAATTGATGTATATTTGTGTAATGTATTCATATTGAAAACAAAAGATAACATATATAAATTTTATCCCATGTATTATGAAGGAGTAATTTATTTCATTCCACTACCTCTATGTATTATATAGTTCTTATTAAAAATTCGTGTACTATATAGGAAACAATGAATGGTGTGTTTGATGAAACATATCACTTTGTTTTCAAAAAACCCCAATTAATATCCTCATATGTTATTTGAAAAACTAATTTTACTCCATTGTAAAATATTTCTTATTTTAAGGATATAACTCATGAATTAGTTTCTTATGTTAATACTCATTATTATATTAAACCAACTATTTATGAACATAATATTTTAAACCCAATAATTTTTTGGTTTCTTAGGGATCATCCTAGTGAATGATTCATTGGTGATGTAGATCAATCAGTCAGAAATAATAGATCCTTATAGAATGAAATTGAACATTTATCTTTCTTATCTTAATTTGATCCTATGAATATTTAAAGGATGTAGGAAATGAGGATTAAACTAAATTTATTCATGATGTTTATAATTCGTTTGAGAGGAGGAATGTATAGACTTTAGTTGAATAACAACATGAAATTTCAATAATTTCAGTAAAATGGGTTTTTATAATAAATGTCATGATAATGGTATAATTGTTACATCTAAATCTAGCATTGTTTTTATTGGTAATAATCAACAATAGGGAATTGATTATAAAGAATCCAATGCACCGATAGTATGACTTGAAGCTATTGAAAATATTTTAGAATTTACCGCATTCCTAAATATTAATCTTTTTCAAATGGATATGAAGTGTGATTTTCATAATGGTTATTTTTAGAAGGATGTTTATATTGAGAAATACTTGGTATTGAAAAGTAAGAACATCCTGAATATGTATATAAAATTACCAATTATTTAAATTGGCATAAATAATCCCTTAGAGCATTTTTTGGAAGGATATAATGATTTTCTTTATTTCAAAACAATTCTATTATGGGATATGTGGATCCAACACTTTTTATAAAAGAAGATAATAAAAAAATTACAGCTGTAAAAATTTATGATGCTGAAATTATATACATATCAATTGAACAATATTAACTAGATTCTATTCATGATATTATGAAACATATGTTTAAAATGACTATGATTGGTGAGTTAAGATATATTTATGATTTTAAAATTTCACCAAAAAACATGAAGGTAATTTTATATTTCATCAAAAATAAATAAAAAATATTCTTAAAATTTTTTATAAAAAATTAGTAAAAATATTATTAATCCTATTAGTACCCCAAATAACATTGAACTTCATTTGGCTGGGTAACCAATTGATTAAAATATTTTTAGATGTATGAAATTAATTTTAGTTTTTTAATCTACTACTCATCCATATTTAATTTCTTCTAAAATATTATGTTAAAGATATCAAGAAAATCTAAAGGAATCCCATTTTAGAGATTTAAAATAAATTATTTATTATCTTAAGGGAACAATGCAGTTTATAAATTTATATTCTTATAGAAATTCTTTCAAACTATTTTTTTTCGAATGATGACATTGGTGTTTATATAGTTTTTTGGAATAGTGAATCAAGAACGTGTCATTTCAAAGGTGGTTCATTAGTTTCTTCATCATTTAAGAATACACACTCAATATCATTTTCCACTGCTAAATCGGAATATGTGGTAGCTGGATGATGTTGTTCTCATGTTTTTTTATTGAAACACAAATTCACTGACTATGGAATTCATTTTACTTAAAGTAAAATAAATTACATGATTTTTTTATTATGTTAATTATTAATCCAAAAGATCTCCCACATTGTTTGTACAAATATATAAAACACATTTCCTTCAGGATCACACACCTAAAAAAGATATAATTTTACAATTCATAATAATTCAAGAAATAATTGCTGAAATTTTTTCAAAATATCTTCCTTCTGATAGATTTGAATATATCAAATAGGGTTTCCATTCATAAATTTATGGAGATTAACAATGATTTTGAAGGGTTTCCAAAAATTTTCAAGCATCTCCTTCTCACATTACCATGCCTCTTCATAAGGATCACAATGTTTCCACAATACCCTTACAAAGGGAATATAATTTCTAGAAAAAAATTTATCTTTCCTATCAAATATATTAATCGATGCATGAAACATTGTAGAATCTATTTCAAGATCAACATGATCATATCTAATTACAAGACTAGGAACAACCCGTTACTTCTCAATTTGAGATACATGAAATACATAATTAATGAAACATAATTGTGTTGGTTATGATGACAGATAAGAAATATCAATAATTAATTCATGTATCCTAAAATTTCCCACGTAATGAGAAGACCATTTTACATGCACATATAATCGACGATGACATATCCATAAAATTAATTTCAAGAATAAATTAACTCCCACAATAAAGGTAAAATGGTGATAACAATAGTCAATATAATATTTTATAAAAATATAGGATAAATCCATCCAATTCCAGATCATCTGAATATTATATGTTATTTCATGAAGAATGAGCTGTCTAATATATGAATTTTCCCCAATTCTTATCCATAAATGTTGATATCGGCATGGAGAGTTAGAAAATTCCTTGAAAATAGGCATTTATATCACAACATGAAAAAGTATTGTACAAAATCAACACTAAGGAAAAGTAATCCTCCCATAATCCACATAAATCCATAACATTATCTCTCATAATGTCTTCCAATATCATGATTATTTTTTTGACTACCCATCCAATTGAGTATGAAATTATATAATCAAAATTATCTAGGTACATAAAATTGATTACAAGATCACAAAATCCAATAGTAAAATCATGGATCTTGGTCAAACAAGATAAAAATGGGAATTCCATGAAATGTAACACCTTCCCAAATATATATCATTCCTAGGTTATATACCACAATAAGTTCATTGATCAAATTTAAGTGGGGTTAATTTTCTTATTGGTTGACAATCACCTAGATTGAATCATGTTTATGAATATTTCTTGGTAAACATGCTAAAAATGTACATAAAAATATATTCCCATTTCCAAATCGGTATAGGTAAATATTGCGACATACTAGATCCTTGTTGATGCTCAAACATTATCTATTTGTATGTGAGGCATTTATCAACACAATAAAATATTTTTTCATTCATACCCTACCAAAAAATGGGTCGTCATATGCTTTTATATGTTTTGGATATCTTTGTTAATTTCTCAATCAAAATGGTATTATGAAGAAATAACACAGTCACTAAATCCTTTGAAACATATTACTAAATAATTATTAACATAAAAATCAATTAATTTCATCCCAAATATCATTAGGACTAGTGTCCATGGAAGACTAGTTTCATAATATATCCAACAGAATCTAATATAATAGATAAAAATATTTATTCTATAAAATGGGATTTTAAATAATTTTGAGATTATAAAAATACATAGGATGACTATGTGAATACATAAACAAAACTGGTGGATAAAACTCAAACTTAAGGAATAAATATGATAAATAAAGATAATGGGTAATTCAAAAGTTTTACTTGATGTCCCAGAACATAGGTAACATGAGTAGTTAGATTGGATAATAAAATAAAAAACATCATATCATAAGATAATTGGAAAATATGTTTTTTTGGACTAACATATTATATTTTAAAAACATTACGTAATTCTAACTACCTATAAAATATCACATGGTGGAAAATTCCCCTAATGGTTTAGGTTTACTCAGTAATCCCCTACAATATGTCTCATGATACTAACTTTAACCAATGTATTAGACCACTATCTTGGAAAAAATATCCTAAAATGTTCATAATTAGGTGTTTCAAAAAATTGTAATCAATCGTAAGGGATAAACAAAGTAATTACCCATTGTAATAAAATGTGTTCTATAATGTTGTCACATATCATAATCAAAAGAAAATTTCATAATGAAGTTACTTGATATATGAATAGAATACATGTAATACCACTTAAAAATAACGGATAATAATCTAGGTATATATGGGATTTAAATATATATATAATTTGGAATAAATAACAACCATTAATAGTTTTCATAATTGAAGAAAATTTATATAAATTATTATATAGATTATTTCTGGATGAAAATACCCATTTCACTAATCACATATTAAAAATAAATAAATTTACAAACTATTATAAAAAAACCATTATTTAAATACATTCATTAAAACTTATTAATAATTATTAAATAATAGTACAGTGATGATGGTGGTAAATTCTCTACATTCTATATATTATAAATGAAGACATTATGTTCAATATTTTGTAATAATTCGAAAATAACCCTTTTCTAGAAAATCAAAAAATTATTCCTTTTAAAACATTTGTGAAAAATAATACATGGGGAAAAGTTAATTTTAAAAAACACTACTGAAAAGTATCAAAATTCATTTTTTTAGAAAACAATGTGATAGAAGAAAAAAAATCAGAGTGAAAAGGGACACAATGTTAGATTCTCCTAAAAACAATTCTCAAAAATTTTAAGAGAAAATGAGGGGGAAAATGTTATAATTTAAAACATCGCAAATATCCATATCGGAGTAAAATTAATTATATGGAAAAATAATGATGAAATATTATCATTTCATTTAAATTCAAGCATAAATAATCCTGAATAATGGTGAGATTGTGAAATAAACCATTACAGCTTTGGAAACATATATATCAAATCCCCCATGAATGAAACATATTTAAAAGAAAATTTAAATGCCATGATGATAAAAAATTTGTTATATAATATATTTAGTGGTTAGCATATGCACCACATAAAAGATATAATTGGTGAATATGACATATATTCTGAAAACATTATTGGCATAAAAATCCGACAAAGATAGTATCATTGATGTGAGAATTAATTAATGAATTTATTATTTATATTAAATAAAAATCCACATGAAAAAATTTATATAGATTATATAATAATACATGTTCATCACCTAAAAAAATACGGAATATCATGGATAATTATGAATTAAATTAACCCATTGGAATAAATTGAGTTATATAATTCCTTACCTCGAGTTTGAGTTGTCATATACGTACACTATCTTATAAAATAACAAATATAAGGTAATTATTTACTTTATTAGGATACTTTTTCTTGTATATAATTATTTTTATTTTATTAATTTCTATTTCATTTATATTTAGAAATTCAATTGTGTTCCTTGAAGATATTTTGATGGTATTCAATTAGTTTTTCAATAATGACTTTGGATTATTGAAGAAGGTAAAATAAGTCACTATTAAATATCATAAATAATAAAAATAATTAAACAATAAATTTATTTTATTTCAATTTTATTTTTTAAAACTAAACATTATGTATTATTATTAAAAATTCAGTGCATTATAGTAATGGTGATAATAGGTTGTACGTAATCATGAGTAATTTTTCCATTTTTTAATGATCATAATGGAAAGAAGGAATTTATTTTTTCATATTGAAATAATGATATCTATACCATAAATGTAATTTTATTTCATTAAATACCTATATATATATATTCAATCCATGTGATGCAATTATAATTAATGAATCACATCACTTCAAGAGGTGATTGTCCTCCATACACAATAATGTCATTATCATTTTTCAATTGATGGTAAGGTAAAAATATATATGGTATATTAATTTTCAATAATGTTTAATATTTCATGAATATATTATAGAAACATTAAATCTAGCATCAGGAATATAACTTTAGAATATATTATAGAAATCTAATTATATCGGACCTTGAGAAGGTATTCCCCCATATACAAAAACAATGGTTTCATATCCCATTCGGTGGAAAAGGAGATGATTGTAGGTTTTGAATTTAAAATAATAAAATAAATGTTTATGGGAGATAATAATGTTGTTATATCATAGTTATTTGGTAATATTGAATAAGGTGGAATATTAAAAAAACAAGGATTCATGGTTAATAATGATACCTCTTCTTTCGAGCACCTCATTTTGATTATAAATAAAGCATCTCTAGATTGGATTTTGAATAAATCAAGGTATATATGGCATTAAGAGGAGAGTATAGAAGTTATTTTCTAAGGTATTTTATTAAACAAAAAGGTATGTATGTGTGTCATTGAGATGATAGTTGGTTCACTTTTATATGTGAGAGGGAGTGGCATTTTTTTAAAGAACAAAAAATATTCAATAATGAAAAGTCGCACTCAATAAAATTTGCAAAAAAACTGATAAATAAACTATTTTAGGGGTTATGTTGTCCATATTAACATCCAGAATAAAAAATTAGGCATTTTTTAAAATTATTATTCCATTTACCTATAAGGTTACTCACTTGTACCATTTTGGTTTTTAACCACGATAACTAGTTTTTTTTACTATTTTTACCATTCATTATGACCAAAATAAGTTAAATATATTACATAATATTAATTATTAAATTAAAAATATTTAATTTAGGGTATAATATTTAAATAATTGGAACATCATAATTTTATTTGAAATTAAACATGAAAATGATTTTAAAATGGGTTTTTTTTTCAAGAAATGATTTTCTCAAGCAATAGATTATTTTATTTTAACTTTATAACAAGAAATTATCATTATATAAATTTAAATCAATATAAATTTATTTATAATATATTCATTTAATTTAAATTTCAACTTATATTTTTTATTTTTATTATTTAAAATCATTAAAATTTAGGCAATTAAAAATAGATTATTGAAAATTGAGTCTTTATGTATAATAATAAAATTTACCAAAATTATGAAAATTCATGATTAAAATGAAATAATTTGATTTTTTATAAAACATTGTCTAAATTTTAATTCGAAAAAAATAAGAAATTTAATTTAACTTTTAAATAACTTCATTCAATGAAAAGAATGGACATTATTTAAAAAATCGGTAATATTTACTATTCATTGAAAAATCTATCAATATTGAAAAATAAAAATAATCACACTATGTTAACTTTGATATGTTTATAAAAAATATTTTTTCCATTTCACAATATAATATATCTAAAATTTCCATGAAATATTTATAACATATTCTTGTAAAACTCAATAAAAATATTTCTAGATAGAAACATATTTTTTTCGAATAAAATATCTTTATTAAAATTATTTATTCATTTATTAATGAATTATTAATAAATTTATAATGATTATGATATTTATATATATATATATATATCGAAAATAAATTAATACTATTCATACCCTCCGATTTTACGGCTAGGTTATAATTTTCAAATTTATATAATAATAATTTATAGTTTATTTAATCACTATGTTTCATGTTGTATATAATATCAAAATATGTATTATTTTGAAATAATGGGCAATTAATTTATACCCCTTGAATAAATTTTATCCTCTCAACTTTAATTTTTATAAGTAATGGTTGGACATTTTTATATTTCATTGTAGAAACCCCATGTTGTAAAATACATTAAAAAACATCCCCTTAATGATAGAGAAAGAGAGATACAATGGTCATCTCTAATGACCCATATTAGGATTCCAAAAGGGAGAAAATTAGTTTTAAGTGAAAATGTGTTCATAGAAGAGAAATTTCAATTCAGGAAAATTATGAATATAGAAAGTGATAATTTATCAATAAAAAATTACTGATCATGAGAAAGTCAACAAAAATAAAACCATAAACCATAATTGTGTGAAAATACCAATGATTTCATAAAAAGGGATTATAATTGGAAAATATTTAGATTTTGTGTCTCTTTTCTTGAAGTTAAGAAAATACATTACAATATAAATGAATATCATAAGAATACGAACTTTATGAATGATAATAATTTCATCATTTAATCGATTTTCACTAAAATGTAATGTTTTCCTCAAAATAATGAGTATTAGTGACTATTTTTTTAATCTTGATGTAGAAAAACTAACTTCTAATGGGTCATATTATCCAATGATGGATAATAATTACATCGTACTATCATTAGAAAATAACCAAAACCCAAATGGTTATATTAGTTTACGGTAATTAATAAAATGGATAACCCTACTTATTATTAAATACAAAATTATTCTCAAAACCCAAAAAAATCATCCAATGTTCAACTTACATAAATTTATAATAAAACTAATGATAATATTATTCAAAATATTCATGAATAATGTTACAAAACAAATAATTGAACAATTTGATCACATTTTCTTCCCAAAAAATATAACATTTATCTCCAAATAAAATCAATAAACCTTAAGGTCACATACTAAAAATAAATATTAAAAAATAAAAAAGGAAAATAAATTCTTTAAATAAACTAAATCTCCATAAATTCATAGTCAAATCATATATACTTACTTAATCCTTAGATTCTTAATGATTCTCAAAACCTAATACCATTGATGAAAATACTTCTATAATATAATTGTCAAATACTAATACATAAATACATCAATACTTTTTCTGAAATTATTGATAAAAAATAGGATCTTCCTTGACCTTGGTGTTATCCTTTAGATGTTGGAATTGACTTAGATAATTTTCAGATCCCTGAGACACATAAAAAATTTCCTGGTTTTTCTAAAACAAATTCTTGAGTTTCTTTCCCCACATTTCTCACATAATGGAAATTGTGCATTCATTTTTCCATGGTATCCTCCACCCAAGATCTTAGAGGACTCCATCATTCTACTATTTGGTGAGATTGAGAGTTGGTTAAGGTATAGGTTATTAATAAAATACCATGATAAATGATTGGGAAAAATCCAAATATCTTTTACTTTAACCATAATCTAAATTGTTTCCATAAAAAAATAAAAATATCCACCACATTCAGTATGAATAACATTCCTATTATTTTCATCCATTTACAAAAACCAAAAAATAATTGTGTGAGAAACAATAATAAAAATATGAATAAATAATTAGTTTGATGTCTAAATAAATACACATTACTCTGAATACATGAAATAATGGGTTTAACCTAGTCCATAAATGATTATCATTTATTTAAATACTTCATGATGCTCGTAATGTTTTTGTGCCTTTAAAAACAAAATCAATGGGATTTTAAAAAAACATGTTCAATAAGGACCATTTTCATTCACTAGGTGAAGACTGTGTAAAATCCCAATGATCCATTTTTATTGTTGTTACCCCTAGGAACAAAATCACTCAATATAAAATTGACCAAAAATCTAGGGGATTATAGTATACTTAGACTTATATGTCTAATTGTATGTAGGGTTCTCACTAAATTATTCTTGTCATAATAATAAACAATAATTATAACTTTATATAATACCAATAAAATACGGTTATTCCTTTTGAAAAAATCATTACATTATTTTTAACATAGACACCCATTAATTACAACCCAACGAACACAAGCTCTAGTTTCTTTGGTAGACTAGGCTCATAATAAATCAAAGTGAATATAAAAGTAAAGTTAAATTTTCATATTTGATAATGGACTCATAAATTCTTTTTTTATCCTAATACTACGTGAGATAACCTAAGTAATACAAAAGAAAAATTTGTAATCTAAAAACCAAAATATGGTAATAATCCTGATAAGAAAACCTAACCTGTGAGTCAGTGGTATAACATGATATCATAAAAGGGAAGGAAAGTGAAAAATAAAATGGAAGAATAAAATAACAATAAATATATCATTATTTCTTCTATTTACTACAATTATGGAAGTGACATATAGTATGATATAAAAATTATTCAAATATAACTACCTAGGAAGTATAACATGGTGGGTGAAGTCCAATAATTGATTATGATTACTCTTTAATACCACACATGATGTTTCATGAGACAAAATCATTACCCAATTAATGGGAGTATTTCCATTGCACACCCATAAAAACATTTTGTGATTATTCCATCCAAAAAATAGAAGTTAATCATAATTAAAAAATAAATAATTAACTATGGAAAGAAGAAAGGTTTCATAATCCTGAATCATTTCAAAATCAATGGAAATTTTATAATGACGATTTTTGGGAGATGAATATAAAGAATGTATGATCATGTAAAATTAATGGAGAACAATACAAGTATATATTCATAAGATATACATACATAATGTAGATTAAATCTACTAAATAAATGTTTTTTTAATTGATTAAAATTTCTGTAAAATCTTACATGTAAATTTCATGAGTAAAATAACCGTTTTTTACTTTGAGATCAATTTTCCAAATTATAAAAACATCTAAAATAATATACATAATTCTTAAACAATTAATCATGGAAACTCATAAACAATTCTTTAAATAACTGAGTGGTCATGATGGCGGGAAATTCCATATAAACCATATAAGATAAAAGAAAACATTCCTTTCAAGTATTTATAAAAAATTCCAAAAGTACTTGGTTAGGAAATGATAGAAAAATTCATTCTAAATAATCTGAAAAAAAAGAAAAGCATTAGTAATCTTGAATACTATAAATCATAGGATAATAGTTAAAATATTCATTGAAAAACGTTTTTAAAAAACATGGACATTTATGAATTAAATTTTTGACCGAGAGAAAGAATAAGGTTCAATTTCCAAAACAAAATAAAACATTTTCAGTATCAATGATAGTAAAATTATACTACTACATGAAATAATTATAAATAAACATTGAAGAATAAATTTAAAACACTTTATTAAACATTGATTGAATACAATCCATCAATAGGAATTAAATCAATAATAATCTAGAATAATGATGAGATTTTGAAATAAACCCTTACCAATTTGGTAACAATATATTAATAACCCCAAATTTAAGATATAATATCAAATGAAACTTTAAATAAAATTAAAATAAACATATTAATGATATAAAATAATATTGGTGTAGTATAAAAACCACAAAAATGAAACTAGTTGTGAATATGACATATATCTCATTGAAATATATATTATATGAAAATCCATTTCAAATACTGTGTTATTTGATTTTGAATTATTAAATACAGTTCTTATGTGTGTCAATTTATATACAAATAAAATTCATGGAAATAATTCATAAAATAATCAGTGGTAAATACATATATTATCTTAGAATATCAATGAAAAAGAATAAGTAATTTAACCTATAGAATAAATTGATATATAAAATCCCTTACCTCAAGTATGAATCAATACGTATATACATTATATTCTTCAAAATTTAACATAATATTTATATTTAAATTATTAATATTGTTTTTTATATTTATTATTACATTTATTTTATTTATTATTATGTCATAAATATATTTACCTAATCAATTATGTTATTGTTAAATGTTTTGGCGGTACTCCGTTCTTATGTCAACAATGATGTAGATAGGACACATATGGTAAAATAGTTCATTTTCACATGATCTATAGAATAATAATAATGAAATGAATAACCTTTTTATATATAAATTATATTTTGACAACAAAATATGAAATATGGTTTTGAAAAACGAAATATGATATAATCATATTGATTGTAGGATCTCTATATTGATGATTAACATTTCCATTTTTCAATGATCATGATGGAAATTGGATATGCGTTTATTTTTATTTCTATATTTATTATTATATCTTAAATATCATATTATTTATTTATATACACATAAATATATCTTTCATGATATTTATTAAGAAAAAATAAATCACATATCTTCACGAGGTAGAAGTCAACCATACACATTAATGACATTATCTATGAGAGGTGACGATTGAAAAAAATTACATCTATTCGTGAGGCGGTAGTCCCCTATACCCATGAAAAATGGTTCTTTTTCTCCTTTTTTAAGAGGAGAAGGATGTAGTTTATACCATTAACATAATAACATTCCATTTTATGGTAGATTTTGATGTTATTATATAATAATTATTGATTAATATTTAAGGTGGTGAAGGAAATAATAAACCAAATATACTCACTTAAGAATATTATCTATTCTTTAGAGCACCTATTTTGGATTATACATCAAGCCTCTGTAGATTAGATTTATGATAAAAAAATAACAGTGGGAAGTTAGTAGGGACATGAAGAATGTATTGGGGTAGGTATTTGATGAAAAATAATGTTTTTTTGTGTGTAAATTAGAGGACATGAGGTTTCTTTTATAAGTGAGAGGGAGTCACATTTCTGTTAAAACCCAAAACTATTCAATAATGGGAAGTAAACCTCAAGAAACGTTCCCCCAAAGTTGATAAATAAATAATTTCATGAGTTATATGGAAGATTCAAACCTCCAAAATTTTGAAATAAACATGTTTATTCATTTTATTTTTTTCAACTCTATGGTTACTTACATTTACAATTTTCGTTTTCCATTAGGGTAACTAATTATTTTACTTATTTTTATTAATCATTATGAAAAAAATTGAGATGAAAATATTAACTAATATATATAATAATTATTAAAAAAATAATTTTTTTTAGCCTATACAAACCAGAGATGTTTTAGAATTCAATTTAAAATCAAATATACAAAACCAGTTTATAATATGTTTTTCTATATAAGCATTTTTATGGAAATAAATAATCTTATATCAAATATATATCAAGTAATTATCATTATATGAATTTAAATTCATATAAATAGATGCATAATATATGAATTTATTTTAAATATAATTTTATTTAGGTTTATTTTATTTAATAATAATGGATAAACTTTACTCAAGTAAAAACATTTTGATGAAAACCTTGTTTATGCATAAAAATAAAATGATACTAAAATCAGGATAATTAATTGTCAAAAAGATTTAAATTAGATTATTATACATGGAATGGTTCATATGTAAAATTAATATTAAATAAAAATATAAAATATGTTTTAAATGAAATGATAAATGCAAATAAATGTCTTTATTTGAAAAATAAAAAATTTTCAATATTCACTAAAAAATTAAAAATTTCATAAAAATATAAATATTTCACCAAAATTTAATTTAGGTATGATGAATTATATAATGATATTAATTTTATAAGATAACAATTATAAAATATTCATAAATATATTATAATATATTATCTTAAAAGGAATAAAAAATTATTATTTACATCGAGGTTATAATGGTCATATTTAAATAATATTATTTCATGGTTCATTTAAGAGCAGTGTTGCATATTGTATATGATGTTTGACATAATTTTATTTTTAAATGTCATGGGTTTCAAAGTTTATTGTTCCCTAAAATATTACATATCTACATTATGATCATGAAAATGAATCATCTAAATACTATTATGTTTACATTCATCAATGGTTAGTGTATTATTAATTTTTGACAAAATGTTATGGAAATATAGATTTAATCATTGAGAATCCTTAAAATTAATAAAAAATTCACGACTAATATTTAATAGAATGAACTTTACTTCATTCGTTATTGTACAATCCAAATGAATATCAATAATCATACTCATAAAATTCAATTTAGAAGAATGTTATATTTCATGTTAGTTATATGATATTCTATATAAATAATCATCAATATAATTTCATTTTCTAGGTATTTAAACCAAATTATTGTTAATAATTTGGAGGTATTTCTCAGATCATATTTTTCCCATTATTCAAAATCCCTTTGTGAAAAGTTTTTTATTTATTATTTTATGTTCTGTGAACACAATGAACTTCTCACCAAAGAGATAATGGCATCATATTCTCATGGCCTGAAAAATTGAATCCAATTACAATTCAATAGATGTATTATTCTTTTTATGAAATTTCATTTTTCCTCATCTATGAGTTATAACAAGGTTTTCTTTCAGGATCATTCAACTAATTCCATACCTAGAATTGTCCTAATAGACAACAAGAGCACTTCCTAATTTAGTAAATATAACAATGGAAAGTAATTTAAGTCTAGATATAAGATAAAAAAAGGAGTTATGACAACAATAACTCTACTATAATGGAGTTCCATTTTTATTAACATTGATATTAGATATTATAAATTTTCATTGTCACTAAAAATGTGGTGTTACTAACTTTATAAGACCATAATTATACGTATCTCAATGATTTTATTAAACAGCTATCAGTAGATAAAAACTTTTATCTTTTTAGTGGCTACTGATATTACTTCCTCACAAATAAAATTCCCATGTAAGGGGACTTTTTATATCAAGAAATAAAATTAATATCACATTTTATAAAATTGGGGTTCTCACTGGGTTCTTAACACAATCTCTAAATGTTGTTTATAGGATGCACTACATCACAAATACCCTATAATGTTATCAATGAATACCACTAAAATTATTCTAGGTAACTTTGAATAATGTTATTATATAATTCCGTGAAATCTAATGGTAAATTTGTAAGCCTAATGGGAAACACTATATAATCGTAATGACTATACCAATGCCTAAATGTGTTCTTTAGAATAACCAATTTTCATACCCAATGTTGGTGATTCCTTGATCTTAAAACAAATATAATGATATGTTTTACTTCACTAAATTTATAAAAAATATCATCAATTCATGGAAAATGATATCTATTATTTATTGAAACCTGATTCATTTTATGATAATCAACACATAGTCATAGTAACCTGTTGACCTTCATTGAAATGATAACTAGACTAAATTTATAATAGGTACTATGTTATATCAAACATTTAATTCTCATATTATCCAAATGGATATTTAATTCCTTCATTTTTCTCATTACACTATATATGATAAAATTTCAATAGGTGTTTACCCTAAGGGTGATCAATAAAAATTTCATTTTCTCATTTGTGTGGATAATGAGGGAAATTTTGGAAAAAAATTCATGATACCAATCTAAAATGGTTGAAAAAAATATATATCTTAATTATTTTATTAGCCAATATGTGATTTCCATATATTGATATGAAAAAGTTTCAACCATCTATGATAACAGTCATAAATTTCCACCAATGACATCCCAATCTCTATTAAAGAAGTCCACCATTGCATCAGAAGATTTCAAATTAATCAATGTGAATAAAAACCAATATGCGAACTTATATGAATCAAGATAATATATTCCGTATATCAAATAGAATATTTCCATTTAGAAAACATAATAGTCTCAAAAAACCCAAAATCAATGGTTATTATTTTCCAGTTACACACCTATGTTCGATACACTAAAATTAAAGGAGAGGTTCCTATATAATCATCACATATGAGATCATCATGATATAAACCACCATTTGGTTTAAATCATGAGAAGTAATAAAATAGTTTGATACAATATTATCAAAATAGATCTCAAACAATAGTTGATTTAATAAGACTGGTACCTCATATAGTTAAAGAAATAATTGATACTCTATAATCATAAACTCAACAATATATAATTTCTTACATATTCCCTATAAATAATTTCTTACCATTTGAGGTTGTATTATCTATTTATTTGGTTCATTTATTGAATCACCATGGATCACTCAGTTCTATGGAATATAACAGTTCGGATTTTCCCCACTCAGAGCATAAGATGTTTGATATACATGAGAGATATTCCTTGAAACCGACTCTTGTTCATTAGGGAAGAAAGATCATGACCATTATATGATATAAAAAATATATTCTTTTTTCAATTTTACTAAACTTTTCATCACCTAATGTGGACACATATTAAGTATACAGAGAATATAGGGGGTTTTAGGCTTGTTTGGAGATCGAAGAAAGTGTTTTTTATAAAGGTAGTGGGTAGAAACAGTTAGTATAAAACTTGTTTCACATAACACATAGTCTATGTAAACTATATGGGGTGTTCGATACCACTTTAGATGTCCACATGGTTTTATGATACCATGTTTCATAGGCCTCATGACCATGTGAGGTTGTTATGATTTTATACTAAGAAACATTGCATTGATGGTGCATGGTTTTTCTGAATGTGTGAGGATTCCTTGTTGGGGGTTTTTTGGATAGATAGTTGTGAATGTCTTGCACAAGGTTTATCCCACTATGAATCCAAAATCATTGGAACCATTATTTTGAGTGAAAATTACCATTTTTCTTCAATTCATAAATGATTGAACCCTTTTTCTCTATTCTATTTTTCCACTAATACCCAACCATTATTCTAGTGCATAAGATCCTCATGACTTATCATAAGCCTTGATCTAATTACTATGTATAAAATTTTATTTGAGATTATTTCATCCATCTGGATCCATGATGGTGAGTTCTTTATTCCTAGGGCACCATCAACAATTTTCCTTGCTATCAGTGATGTTATTTTGGTGGTCACACTTATGCCTTATTTTCAAGGTTTTTAATCATTCATTGATTTTCTTCTAATATGTATCAAATCACTAGATGAGTCTATATGAGTGTTTCTATTCCATTATGAGGTATTTTTTTAATTCCATTTACCACATTGTCTCTTTTATTATATCTTTTTTCTTTTGTGTCACATGATGGGCTATCTGGGAGATGCTTTATAAACTAATTGGTATATGGGTTAATTGACACAAACATGTTGATAAATTCAATTGAAAAAATTATTCATTTTTGATGTTATTTGAAATCTACCTAGAACAGTCATTGGGGTGCATTCTATATTTATGTCATGTTTGTACCACACATGGGGTTGATGATATTCCTTCACATAATTGAGAATTGAATGGGGTATCAATCTAAATTGTAAATGGTTTTGGATACATTATAACACCTTTTAAATTAAAATACAATTTTATAAAATTAATAATCATATTCTTTATTTATGATCACCAAGGGATTAGTGAAATTATTAAATGAAGGGTTAATGTAATGGTATATGAGTTTGTATGAAATTCTTGGGCATTAATACTCCATAGATCAATTGAGTATATTTTAATTCCAAGTATATTTCCACTAGATGATTTATTCTAACTTTGATGCCTAAGACATTCTTACATGTTGGATCCTAATTAATTAACATGTTATGATGACTTGGTCATTTATACTCTTTGAATCTAGATTATATGACTTGTTAGGATGCCTCATACATTTTTACTCCTTGGATCAGAAAATTATATTAGGAATCCTTGGATATTTTTAATCATTTGATATAATTTACTTGGATTACATGGTGGAATTAGAAATTTACACTCAATGAATGGAGTTGAAATAGTTTACAAGATATGATAGGAAGCCTTAAAAATTTATACTACATGTATCTGATGACACTTTAGGATGAATTGGACAAGTATACTCCATGGATCATGTGATTTGTTTACTCAACATATAATGGATTCCTTTCAAATTACTACTCCTTAGTCCCTGGCCTATATAGTCTTTACACTAGGTTATATGATGTAGGAAATTGTTATTTATAGGCTATATTATTTACTAATTGCCTTATGATTTGGATTCTTGTTCATAGATAATGTGATATAATGGATATAATCACTTCTAATGTGATTACTTTCACTCAGATTATATCTTACATTTCTTTATCTTGTCTTTAATGACATGATTTATTATAGAAGCCATTGGTAGTGGCCTAATGAGTGTTATCTCAAACCCTATTTGGGCCACTATTGGGTACTTGAAAAATCATTGTTGATATAGTTTGGGATATTGGAAGCACCTTCTTTATATATTCTTGATCTATTATTGCATATGAGTAGGGAAGAACAAGATCGAGCTGTTACCCCAGATGGTATATATAGATATTTTCATTTTGGAAATTTTTTACTTTTGATACATATAATATAATAGATGTATGTATCCATGTTTTACCTCCTTTTTGACTATAATTCATTGATCATCATTTTTATATAAACATCCATGATGAGGTTAAATTGTTAATTATATGATGGATGTTTATTCAATTGCTACACGGTTATTCATTACACATCTACTACAGTTTGATATGATTATTATGAAATACCACACCATGATCAGGATGGTATAGTCCCTCCACATTACCATCATGGACCCCCACCGGTAGTCGACATCCTCTGTGGTATGAAGAGACATGGTTGAGGCCCTGTGGCCAAATGATTTGGGATTTGATTGAGTGAACGGAGTCATGGATGTTAAAAATTGGTATCATAGTTGCGTCTTTTCTATTGTATTATTGTTTGAGAATATTATAAAAGAGATTAAGATTTTGATGTAATTTTTTAATGATCTATTCATTTGATTAACTAACCCAGACACAGGAAAAAAGAAAAATTTCCAACATGTTGTTTTGGATTTTGTTAATTACAGTTTCCTTGATTTCACCATTTAGTGATAGAATTATTGTTTGACGTTCCTTATTATTACAGTATTTTTCCCTTGGACAGATATGTCATGGATATATTACATCATGTATCATTATATTCAATTCATGATTTATATGAATTCACTATTCCATTACATGATTATATTACTACATTCATTGTACCCAACATTATTTGATTCCTTATTTATATAACCATGAAATGTTCAAACATTTCATGTAAGAAAATTATAAAGGAATAATAAATATTAAATGGAAACCAAAAATTTAATTTACAAGGGGTATGGTTCCTTATATATTAGAATTTATCATACATATAGTTCATCCTTTTTATAAGAAATTACGTATAAATGATATTTTTTAAGGAAATTGATTTTTAAAATGAATGGATTGTCACTAAATAAGGACTACAATTTTAATTTAAAGGGTAACTACAATCATAAATTTCAATAGACACTCTATATATCAAAACTATTGATTTATATTAGAAAACATGAAACTATCGTAACCTGAGTAGGGGTTAGTAGGTGGTGTCTTTGGCTTTGGTTTAGCGCTTGTATGTCTCCCTAACCTGATTTAGATGTAGTAAGAAGGTTGGGACCCATATTTATAATGGTTTTCCCCTATCAAATTTTAATAAATACGGTTCATTTTTAATAAAATTGTGAATGAGGCGTGCTCTTGTAATTTGTAGAGATATGAAATTGTGATGACCTCAAGTTATGTGCCAAGAGGGTGGCATTGATCATGCTCCAAAGGTGGTGGTCTAGTGGTCTACCGTAGAACCTTTAGAAATTCCTCTTGTGAGAAATCATGTTATACATGATATGGGTGTTGAGACCAAATTTGGATATTTTTTCCTAAGTTTCAGGAAGACCATTCAAGGATCAATGTGACCATCCCTAACTATGGAAGATATGACACATGAGTTCAAATAGCAACATTTTCCCATGTTTTCATGAGATGGTTGACCATAGGCTGCTAATTCAAGGCTAGAGTCTATGTTATCAATTTTACAACTTTTAAAGAGACATTCATAGGGAAACATGTTATTGACAATGTTTATTATTTAAGATTACACAATGATATTGTTGGATGTGATTACTCAGAAGGATAATTAAAAGGATGCGGACTTGATGGATTTATTAGATGCATTTAATGACTATTTTTATCAAGAGACACTAATGGAATATATAGCTAGAGATTTTTTCCATTAGATAGGGGAATGATATCCTTAATGGACCCGTTAGACAATTTAAAAGATATATATTAATCCATTCCATGTCAATAAGGTGATGAGTTAACGAAATCCTAGTGATTTTGGGGATGGACTCATTTATGAAATCTGACCACAGCTAACTTTTTTCTAGATTACAACTATTTTAGAAAGAATATACTAGGATTTTATTACCTAGAGAAACTTGATGTAATACGGGGGCATAGAGTAGGGTATATCAGCTTATCGACCATGAGTTTTGGTGTTGGGTATTACTAAGAGGCACTTAGAGGTCTCTCATGAGGGGAATACCATCTATGACCTGAGTTATGATAGTTTTTTTCTCTGCCATTAGAGTGGTACGTATGGAAATACGGGGATCCATTGTGATAGAGACAATTTAAATTGTAGATATTTAGGAAGGATGTTCAATAAAAAATGGTTTTGTCAGGCCTTTCCTCTACAATATAGGGATAAAGGCTCTGCACTAACTCCATGATTAGGAGTGGGGTCGAAATCATACCATAAGATAGGGAGCAAGAGTATGGAAGTCCAATAATGTCAAGGTGGTCGAATGGACAGTGTATAAAAACACCTGATTCATAGTGATAAGAGAGTAAAATTGATCATGGTAGTTAGTCAACATTTCAGGGTCATGGTTTAGGCCCGATGTATACAGTGCAGAAAATACCCAATGAGTAGAGTTCTTAACCTACAATTGTAAGTGGTACTATTATATTATCCTCATCATTATTATATTATATATTCTTATAGTGGTTCTTCTCATAGCATTATATCTATAATAATTATTTAGGGATATAGTGTAATACTATGCATTTTTTATTTCTCCATTAATAATTTAATTTATTTAGTTTCATAAGATGCATACAAAATCATGTTTTATCTAATCATAATATATTATAAAAACATTAGAATCACTTTTATAACCATTCAACTAAATTAGAGAGTACAAAATGAAAAAAATTATTTTGAATCATATTTATTAATATTTAGTAATTAAGAAATTAATATTTAGTATTATCACTTTAATTTTCCAATATATTTTTTTAATCAAAAATAAACATTTAATGATTTCAAATTGAAATATATGTCTAAGTATTTTTTAAACATTTATAAAATTTAGTTTATAAAATGTAATAAATATTATAAGTAAGTATATCAAAATTATTCTATGGTGACATTTTGAGAATTTTTTGAAAATGTAATTTTTTATGAATAGTATAAAATGTAGTTTTTCATAAAACATAGTATCTTTTGTGATATCATCAAAACATAACTACTATATAAAAAATAATTAATCTTATTTAAAGAATATATTATGATAACATAATAAAAATATCATAGTAAAATAATATATAAAAAATAAAAAATAAAATGTTTCTTGATAAATATAAAATCTTTTTCAGTGCTGATGCTATGCATACAAAGCATTGAAAATGTAAAATTTATTGCTTTAAATAGTTTAATTAACGTGTAAAATTATTTTAACTGCTTTATTATTAAATATCACTCAATAAATTATTACTTTTACATATATTTTCTAATTTTTGACATATATAACAAGATTATTAACCAAATGCATCTTCAGTTCTTAAACAATGCGAGAAAAGAAAAATTATAAAATTAAAATTGATTTCTTAACATTGATAAGAGTAAATATAAAAAAAGAACAAATATAAGGGAATAAATTGAGCCTAATTATATTTTATTACATTATTATATTTTTTATATTTTATATATGAAATAGTTACCTTTATTGCTTATGCGACACTGGGACATTTCTTGTACAAGAAGATGGAAATAAATAAAAATATTTTAATTAAAATTATGTCTGCCTTTAAATGAAAAAAATGAATAAGTATTATGTTTTGAGTAATTATTGACTATAATAATATATGGTTATAATTTATGACCATTTGGATCTATTTTGATGAAATTATGTACCTTACAATATTATATTTATAAGAATGACATACTTGTCACAATATAGTTTTTAATCAGTATAATATTTTTAATATGCGGTCATACATACACTGTATTCAACAATTATTAGCAATTATAAATATAAGAGATTTATATTCATCATTGAAATTTGTTAAAAGTTTTAATGGAGGAAAAAGATATCCTAAATACACACACAACGATGATGCAATGATTATTAAATTAATTGAAATATCTAACAAATGATAATAAAAATATTAAAATAATCATATTTTGAGATAATTAATATGATATAATTATTTTAAAGATGAAAATGTAATTTATATGATATAATAAATATGTTTTATTCAATGTTACTATATTTTTGATGTTTTTGAAGTCATTGTAATGAATAGTATCAAATTTTACAATAATGACATTCCATGAATATAATATTGTATTAAATTATATAAAAATCATAAAAACAATAAATAAGTACATAGGGGAAATTATATGTTTAAAATATTCATCCAATGTGATTTTTTCGACTATTTTGAAGTAATTTTATCTATAATAGACTTATTATATTTTTATATAATAGGAATTTCCAAATGTTCCTCTCACCTCAATAAAAAAGGGATCCCCTTACATCACATCATTTCACCACATTGAGACATAAATCTCATACCTCTACAAAAAAATTATCATATACAATTCCCCAGACAAATTATATTGGTTCGTGTCACAAAAAATACTAATTTGAAATTCTTTATGGGATATTCTAATGAGGAGATATTCAAGACATAACGTTCTTAAGCCACCTCCCTTAATTTCTTTTCTTCTTATAACTTCTTCTCACCTAATTCATCCATCAAGGAATAATAACTCTGATATCATGTATATACTCTAATAATATATTTATAATTGAATATAATCTATACTTTTGATCTCTCATATCACCCATATTCAATGAACGGAAACCATTTTTCAAATTTTGGTGATTAAATGTCTTCATGGATAATGAGTATCAGTTTTTCAGTACAACTATATTGAATGGTTATAAAACTATAATTTTGGTTTAATACGATTTTAATAGTAATTTAAAAAATTATTTCATGTTTGAGAACTATTATATTGACATGAGATTGAATAAAACAAAACTAGATTGTGATGGTTGAAAAAATAGAAAAGAAAATACTAAACATTTATCATTAACATTTCATCAAAATAATAATCATAATACCATAAAAATGTTGTAAGGGTACCATTTAAACTTATTTAAATGAATGAATACCAATTTATATCCCCTAAATATTTTTATTTCCATTTTTTATGAATAACCTTAATTATATACAAGCGAACCAACTGTGAAACCATGAAACCATGAAATGAAAACTCCCTAAATGATGAAATGAAAAAGTATAACTCATTGAAATGTCCATAAATGAACTAATTAAAAAATAATAAATCAAATACATACATAACATGTTTTTAATTAGTAAATTTTTTAATATAATTTGGTTATCCGAGTTATTAATTACAATTAAAGAAAGATTTCAAACATATGGTTTGTGATCTTTCCAAACATCCATATTTCCATTGGGTTACATTATAACTCTCTTTGAACCAATTTATCTCCTTATTATTCATATATTATTATCATATATATTTTTATATATACAAAAAACATTTTAGTTTCTCAATTAATCTTCCTTTAATATGATATTACATTTTTCAAAAATGTTCCATTCTCAATTCCTCTCAAAACTTAAACCCAATTAAAGGGAATATCTTTGTTTCATACCCATTTTAAAAAAATAAAGAAAATACTTTAAGAATAGATTTTTTTTCTAAAATTAGTTAATTTATCATGAAATCAATATTAGTTATCTTTATGTTTTAGGGAAATAATTATACTTTTAACCTCTATAAAGACTATTTTTCCTTTCCCTAATACAATGATTGAGTGACACTTGTATAGAGTTACCTGACCAATATAAATCATTTTTAAAATTATTTTTGACAAAATTATTTATGATTGATTCTTATTTTTACTTTACTTATGTCCAATAACGATTTAAATCATTTATTTCAATCATACCATTGTTGAATTCCCTTTGGTTTTGCCTTATGACATGATTATGATGCCCATTTAATTCCATGGGAAACCCTTATGTTTATTCCTTATGTTTGATTCTTTATCTAGAACACATATCCATGAACATGTTATTATGGGATCACAAAGATATCACACTAACTAATTAGGTAATTTTATAGTCTATTGATGGATTATGTATGGGATTGTGGATTCATCCTAATACATTAAGGGGAAATATCCACCATGTGATGTAGAATTAGAAATTAATATTGAATCATATTTATGCCATGTTATATGTTTTGTACACTTTCCTATTTTTTAATGGTCATATGATTCCTTATTCTCTATGATAATCTTACATAAATTTATTCATGAGCCATGATTTTTTGTTATCCTGTTATTCCTTCAAACTCATGTGATATTATTCAATCCCATGTTCATTCCCTTATTGGGATTTTAGGATCACCCTTTTGTGTATTTGTTCCCCAGGTTATCCTACATAGTTTTAGGAGCTCAAATGGAGTTAGGATATCATTAAAGATATTAATAAAAATAATTTTTATAATTGTTACTTGTTTTCTAATTGTGTTGTGTGATTTTCAAAAAAACAAGATTATTCGATCCATGGTTTGTATTTCATGGATAATTATATTTAAAATCATGTAATAATATATATGAAATAATCGGGTCACTATAGATGGTATCAAGGGATGGTCTATATATTTTTTGGGTTTAGGACTAGAAATAATTATAATGAACCTTAAAGATAACTATATAACCATGGATAACCAATATTGAAACATAGGAAATCAAAACATAGGATATAGATTTCAATTATAATTTTATACAATTATGTTCATAGTTTTCTACAAATATATTCATTAAAAAATTATTCAAGACCTCTTAATTTTCAGTTTTAAAATTTTTATTAATGTATTGAAATAGGAGAACCCTTACTAACAACCAATGTGATAGGAAATGTGAATATTTCTATAATGAGATTCCAACCCTCATAGGAACCAGACGATAAAGCATCATGATATTACTATCTAAATTAGATCATGTTGTGAATAATAACCTGAGTCATATGGGATATCCAACTTCTCTTAATAATGGTTATGTTGGAAAAAATCCTTTATATGAAAAATCCATCCATCGTTAGTGGATCCTCTGATCCCCTTATCATAGAATAATGGATTGACTCCATCAATAATATATTCTCTATCTTAAAATACACAAAAGAAGAGATGTTTGTGATGGAGTTCTATCATTTTGACTGGGAAGTTAATAAGTGGTAGACAGTAATCCAGAACAGAATGTATACAGAGAAATATGATTCATTGGATTGGGATGGATTTGGGAAAATAACTTTAATAAATTTTTTCCTTGAACCATCCATCAAAAGTAGGAGAGGGAGTTCCTTAGATAGAAGAAAAAATAAGATGAGTCATTTAGATTGATCGAGGAAACCATCACAAGGCTTACATTATATGAAATTTTCTATATCATTAACACTGAAATTGAGGAGGATAACATCATTAATGGATTAAATTTAAGAATATGGAATGAATTTTATTTTCATGACTTTGACAACAATGAGGAGATTTTCAATTGTGCCCTTAATTTTGAGATTGAGATTGGAGGATCATTGTGATGACCCAGACCCCCCTTGGTCCCTTCCTTTGCCAAAATCCGGATCCTTAAGGGGTGCCGATCGGTGCGACCGATCGGTGAGACCGATCGGTGAGACTGGTAGGTGAGACCGGTCGGTGAGAAGGTCGGTGAGACCGATCGGTGTGACTGATCGGCAGAACCGGCCGACGTCACCCGACCTTGCCAAGTTGTTCCAGTAATGCTTCTTTTTCGCAAATAGGGTTTTTAACCCTATTCTGCCTCGTTTAAAAGAAAAGAAAATGTCTTAAAGACCCGTAACGCGCACAATAGTTTTAATTAGATACTGAATCGCCTCATGAGTCGGTTTAAACCACCCAGCACCTTTAATGATGAGTCAAGCCGCGCGGTCAACCCACGACTTCCACGTATTACGCGGTTTCGCGTTTTCACCTCAACCATCCCCAGCTCTTATAAATTAAGGGTTAGGCCGTGGTTTCCCCCTTCCTCGATCGTGGCTCTTCTGGTGCATCGGGCCCGCCGCATCGTTATCCGTAAAGTTCCGTGCCCCCAGCCTAAACATCGATCATCTATCAACAAGTAGGGAATTTCTCTCATCTCTCACTTTTGTGTATCATGCGGGGTGGGCGTTATTTTGTTCCTATGGAATTGGTTGAACCGAACCTTAATGAAGATAATAAACGAAGTTCTAAAGAAAGAAGGGGAAGGGGTTGTGATCGTTGTTATGCTTTATCTTGTGATCATCCTTTTTAGTTGTGCTGGTTCATGTTTTCTGAAAATTGAGGTCGTTGGTGGTCGTGGTATGTGCACTGATGAATCCCCTCGTGATGTTTTAAATGGGTTGCGGAAATTGTGAACTCCTGCTATGAAATTGGTTAATCACGTATGCCCGGCTGAATAAGTTGAAATCACCAGGATCAACCCTTCTGTGATAACTCCCTGTTAGAACACACGGAATTTGATATCATGGAGTGTGTTAAGTCATTTGAATCTGAAAATCCCTGACTTGTGTTGGTAGTGGTAGTTGGTTGTTTTCCTTTCGGGCCGATTGCTGGAAATGTGGGAGGGGATGAGATCCCCTGTTCTTTTATACTCTCGGTGGTTGTATGAATTTGGGGGATGGGATCTCCTGTTGGTATGGATTCGGTGGTTGTGAGTTTTAAATCCAAGTGGTTACTCGTTCATATCAAAAATTGGGGAGAGATCCTCTGTTGACAAAACCGGGTGTGAGTGTTTTGGTTGATCCATGCTATTGACGCTTTCCTTGGTTATGCTTATGGTAGTTGCCTAGTAGTGCTTAAAATTAATTGAACATTTTAACTGAAACGTGAAACAAGAATGGGACAAATGGTTTTGTGGGCAAGGGTCGTGAACTGTGACTCGGACGCAGTGGTGTTGTGTTCTGTAGGTTGGCTAGGAAAACCTAAGTTTTGGGTGAGTGTTTGTTACCTATATCTATACTTTTAGCTTTGTGTTTCTTATTCGCGCCCCACCCAAGTTGAGCACTCAGTGCCGAACACCCCCATTTATGGGGGAAGGGTGTTTTTCCGAACACTATCCTTAGTGGCTGGTTATTAGCTCCTTTTCTACTCCCTTTCCCGGATATCCCAAGTACCTTCGGGCAGGTTGTGATGGCCTGAAGTCCATTATTAGCCCAAGAACCATCGGGCGGGGTGTTGTGGTGGTTGGCCAGGTGTGTGCAGCAGATGGTTTCCCAAGTGTCTTCGGGATGAGGCCCAGGTGTCTTCGGGCGTGGCGGTGGTTGTTCTAGCCTAGGTGTTTGCAGGCATGGTTACATGTGACAGTTGTGGCCCAGGTGTGTGCGGGCGGGATTCAGCAGTGGGACTGCATGCGGTTGAGGCCCAGGTGTGTGCGGGTGGGATTTCGGCAGTGGGACTGCATGTGGTTGTGGCCCAGGTGTGTGCGGGCGGGTGTGGCAGTCGGACTGCGGTGAGAATGGAGGGATTGGTCCGATGCGTAGGATGTCTCAATAACCAATGGGAAAGTGGCGCGGGGTACCCAAACATCGATGAGCTCTTATTATATATATTACTTGACTTGCGTTATTTGGGGAGTGAGCCTTGGTGAGGCCTGGGATAGATAGTTTGCCTTGTTAGGTGTTTGGTTTAATCTTTTTCTCACGGGACTTTAGTACGTTCCCCTACTTGTGCACGAGAGTCTTGGTTTTCCCTACTGAGTGTACTTGTATACTCACCCTACGTATATAAAACTGCTTTCAGGTTTCCAGGAGGACTTCGGGGATCACGCAGAACCTTACTAGCTCAGACTTTTGGAGCAGTTGCAGTTGTTTTTCGTTTTCTTTTTGGTACTTACCTTTTAGTCACCTTTTTTCACTTTGTGGCTTTCACTTTTGAAACATGCATGTGGGAATGGTTTACTTTTGGCTTTACTTTTCTTTCTACCTTGGTGTTGTTGGGTTTTCTTCTCCTTATCTTTCGATCCTATAAAATAAAAAGGGTAATGCCTTCCATTGGCGAGAATTTTCTATACCCTTGGTGCTAGTCGCCACTCCAGGACCTATTGAAGGCGGGTTTCGGGGGTCATTATCTCTCCTTCAACTTAAAGAAGGAAGGGCCTGGCAATCTGCTGACCCTTTCCTCCTTTTGGTGAAGGCGGGTCGTGACAGAATGGTATCAAAGGTGATGGTTGAGAGATAGGATGGAATCTGGAGTTAGGCACAGCGAGGATTGCATGGGATGGTAAGGCAACAGTGTTGGGTGACCTTGGAGCGTGAATTAGGCCAGGGAAGACCAGCTAGGACACGGGATTTTAGGGCCCCCCGTGATCCGATGCAAGGACTCTCGACCTACCGAACGACCAAGTGAGGCCACACTGATTGCAGTGTAGAGACCCTAGGAAAGGTACATGCATCTTAATGACTTGTGTTCTTCTGTTTCTGGGATGTCTTGGGAATTAAGAATAAATTAAATCTTAAGAAGTTTTAAGAATGATATTCTGCACTACTTGGGCTTAGGCATTCCTTGTTTACCTTGCAGCTATGTCACCTGGAAGGCGACCACGTGTGGTACAGGCGATCGAGGCCCTTGAGACTACTTTGGCCAATCGGCAGAGAGCTGATCTAGAGGAAGAGGACGACCAGTGGCAGAAGACTCTTCGAGCCTTCTAGTGACAGGCCCTCGAGAAGTATGAGGGCAGCACCTCCGATATGAAGAAGGAAGGCTGGCTAGAGGAGCTAGTTATAGCCTTCGGCCTGATTCGGGCCCCGACTGAGTACTGGGTTCCTTTGGCTGTTAGCCAGATGCGAGGACTGGCACGTCAGTGGTGGATGCTTCACCTGGGGAATAGGAAAGAGTCTGAGGTTGCTTGGGAAGATTTCGAGAAGGAGTTCCGGGCGGAGTTCCTCTCCTCAGCAATGAAGGCAGAGAAGAGGCAGGAGCTACTCTCCCTCCAGCAGGGGAGCATGTCCGTGAGGGAACTTGGAATCAAGTTCAAGGACCTCCTACGTTTTGCTCCGGACCTTTTTCCCGATGAGGAGTCTCGGGCAAGACGTTTGGAGGAGGCGCTCCGACCCTCCCTCCAGTATGCTGTTACCCCCTTTACCCTTCCGACATACATAGAGGTCCAGAAGAAGGCCGAAGTGGTGGAAATGATGCATGTTCTGGGCGGAGTGTCACGAGAAGGGATCCAGCTGGGACCATCGAAGGGGAACGCCGTCAGCATCAGGCCTCCATCATCGGGACCCTCCAGGATCCGACCCACAGGGAGAAGACCGCAGCAGTTTCAGTTTCGATCCCATGGCCCACGTTCTTTCCCTTCAGGCTCGGGACCACAGTGCTTCATCTGCGGGAGCCCTGGACATCTCCGAAGTCAGTGCCCCGATCGGGTGCAGTACAGCAGTGGCAGTCATCCCCAGCATCCGCTGCAGCAGCAGTTTCCAACCAGACCCTTCCGGCAGCAGCAGGAGGGACAGCGAGCTCCCGCTCCTCCGCAGGCAGACATAGGAGGAGGAGGCTGACCTCAGGGCACTCCCCAGGGACCTCGACCAGGGCATGGTCGGGGAGGTGGCTGACAGCCGAGGGGCAGGGGAGCTGGGAGTGGATAGTTACACGCCGCAGAGGCAACAGTTCCAATAGGGCCAGAGGTTGTTCGAGGTACGATCAATGTGTTTAGCACTCTTGCTTATGCTTTGTTCGATACCGGAGCTTCGCACTCCTTTATTGCACACAGTCTAGCCCGTGCCTTGTGTCTAGATGCCGAGAGACTTCCAGTGCCCCTGGTGTTGAGCACACCAGTTCGAGGTCAGACCGACTTGCTGTTCGGTTTTCGGGGATGTAGACTGATGTTAGGGCCACATCAGTCGGTTAGGGATCTCCTTCTGCTACAGATTCAGCCGTACGATGTCATCCTAGGCATCGACTGGCTATTTTCTGTGTGCGCCGTCATCGACTGTTTCCAAAGAAGGGTGGTGTTCTCCGGTTTGGACGGCCAGCGTGTTACCTTCACCAACGAGCGGAGCTGTCCGAAGGGAAACAGAAGGGAGGAACCTCTCCTCTCCTTGTTGACTGAACTGACGGTAGAATCAGTAGATGCGGAATTGGTGGAAGTGCCAGAGGTCGTCCGTGAGTTTATGGATGTCTTTCCTGAGGAGGAGAAAACTCTACCCCCTCGACGTGATATCGAGTTCGGGATATACCTGCAGCCCGGCACTCGACCAATCTCGATGGCTCCTTACCGGATGGCACCTTCGGAGCTACGGGATTTGCGGATACAGATTGACGATCTGATGAAGAGGGGTTATGTTCGTCCAAGTGCGTCACCGTGGGGTGCTCCGGTCTTGTTCGCAAGGAAGGCAGATGGTGGCCTCAGGTTGTGCATCGACTACAGGAGGTTGAATCAGGTGACGATCAAGAATCGCTACCCTCTCCCAAGGATAGATGATCTTTTTGACCAACTGAAAGGGGCAGGATGGTTCTCGAATATCGACCTGCGGTCCGGATACCACCAGCTGAGGGTGAAGGATAGCGACGTCCCGAAGACGGCGTTCAGGTGCAGGTATGGGCACTTCGAGTTCGTGGTCATGCCCTTTGGTGTTACGAACGCCCCGGCCGTGTTCATGGGGCTTATGAACTCCATCTATCGGGAGTACCTGGATCGGTTTGTGGTGGTATTCATCGACGATATCCTGATCTATTCAAGGTCAGAAGAGGACCATGCAAAGCACCTGAGGACAGTTTTGGAAGTCCTCCGACAGCACCAGCTCTACGGGAAGTTGTCAAAGTGCAAGTTCTGGACATGAGAAGTGCACTTCCTCGGGCACGTAGTGTCTGAGCAGGGCGTAGCAGTCGAACCATCAAAGGTTGAGGAAGTTGTTTCTTGGGCAGCACCAAAGAATGTGGCGGAAGTCCGGAGTTTCCTTAGACTGGCAGGTTACTACCGGAGATTCGTACCCAACTTCTCCTGAGTAGCAGCCCCTTTGACGGCTTTGACCAAGAAGGACCGGGTTTTCTTGTGGAGCGAGCAATGTGAGTCGTCCTTCAGCTACCTAAAAGAAAAGCTGGTTAGTGCCCCAGTGTTGAGATTACCAGAAGAAGGGATGGCCTATGAGGTATTTTGTGATGCTTCAGGACAGGGCCTGGGATGCGTGTTGATGCAGCAACAAGGGGTGATCTGTTACGGGTCCAGGTAGCTACGCCCCCATGAGCGTAACTACGCCACCCATGACCTGGAGCTTGCAGCGGTCGTTTTTGCGCTAAAGTTATGGTGGCAGTACCTCATCGGGGAATGCTTTGTGGTCTTCACAGATCAAAAAAGCATAAAGTATATCTTCTCCCGGCGGGACTTGAACTTGCGACAACGGAGATGGGTAGAGTTCATCCAGGACTACGACTTTGAAATCTCTTATACTGAGGGCAAGGGCAATGTGGTGGCCGATGCCTTGAGCAGGAGGACGCAGAAGGATGCGGTCCGAGAGTTGGAAAATGCCTGGAAGGCAATGGAGGAGTTGGCTGCCTTACACCTGGATGCGAAGAGGGATCGTGGCAGAGGCTTCCTATATCAGATGATAGTGCAGTCATCTCTGTTTCGACAAGTGGAGGAGTCTCAGTGGGGAGACCCCGAGTGCGAAGTGATGCGTGATCGGGTTGACCAAGGCGATGCTCCAAGAGAATGGACAGAGGACGGTCAGCACCAGATGCTTTTCCAGAAAAGGTTTTTTGTTCCAAGAATGATGTGTGGAAAGGTTCTCAGTGAGTTCCACAACTCACCCCTAGCGGTGCACCCGGGAGTTACCAAGATGTACCAGGGGCTGAAAAGGCAGTTCTCGTGGCCCGGAGTTAAGCGAGCGGTGGAAGAATTTGTGGCTAAATGCTTAGTATGTCAGCAAGTGAAGGCTGAACACTGGGTTCCAGGCGGCCTACTGCAGCCTTTAGCTGTTTCCGAGTAGAAGTGGGATGACATCTCAATGGATTTCGTCATGGGACTACCCAAGGTCCAAGGAGGGTGCGACGCCATCTGGGTGGTGGTGGACAGGTTGACGAAATCGGCTCACTTTCTGGCAATCAGGGAGTCAAGTACTGTGGATGCTTTGGCACGAAAGTACGTGAATGAGGTGGTGCGGTTGCATGGAGTTCCGAGGTCTATAGTCTCGGATAGGGATGCACGGTTTACCTCATGAATCTGGAGAGGATTGAAGCATGCGTTTGGCACCCAGTTACGCCTTAGCACTGCTTTCCATCCCCAGACAGATGGACAAACAGAGCGAACCATCCAGACCTTGGAGGATATGCTACGGGCGTGTGTTCTGGACTCAGGAGAGTCATGGGTGCGATACATGCCTCTAGTAGAGTTTTCCTACAATAATAGCTACCACTCTACCATCGGTATGGCCCCGTTTGAGGCTTTGTACGGGAGGCCATGCCGTTCACTTGTGTGTTGGACCGAAGTAGGAGAGGCAGGTATCCTTGGCCCGGAGGTGGTGCAGAACACGACAGAGAAAATTCAGCTCATATGGGAAAGGATGAAGGCGGCCCAGGACCAACAGAAGTCGTATGCTGATACCAGGAGAAGGCCCTTGGAGTTTGAGGTTGGGGACCACGTGTTCTTGAAGGTCTCCCCGCGGCGTGGGCAACGGAGGTTCGGCAAGGGGGGTAAGCTTTCCCCCAGATTCGTCGGACCCTTCGAAGTGTTGCGGAGGGTCGGCGAAGTGGCTTATCAGCTAGCGTTACCTCCGCCGCTGCTAAGGATACATGATGTCTTTCATGTATCCCAGCTCCGTCGTTATCTGCACGATGATTCACACGTCCTTGATTGGGGTGAAATGGACATCAAGGATGACGTAACCTTTGTGGAAAAACCAGTGATGATCGAGGATCGCAAGGAGAGGGTGCTTCGTGGGCGAGCCATTCCCTTGGTTCGTGTGTTGTGGAGACATGGCGGGCTCGAAGAGAGTACGTGGGAGAGGGAAGCACAGATGCGTGCCCAATACCCCGGGTTGTTTTGAGCTTTGTTCCTTTTTGTACATGTTGTGGTAGAACATTTGACTTTTGGCTAAGAAATGTACTGGTTTATTTCCTCTATTGTGTGTGAAAAGCCCCGGCTAAAGGGAAGAGGGAACCCGACCCCTAATCAAGACGCATTAAGGTGGATGCGATTAAACCCGTGCGGGCGAGTCAGTTCCTCCCAAAGCGGATAATATCTTGACATGGGGGAGGGAAACACCCCAAACCCACATGACCGGGCGGTTTGGCGTGGTATGTTCCTTAGTTCTTGGCCGGGGATTTTTTTTAGTTAGCAGAGGTTCACTCCTAAGAGGTATCTTTCGAAGATGGTTGTTCAGACCCTCTCTTTCCTTCTGGTTTGTTGTGATTCTCGAGGACGAGAATCGTTTAAGAGGTATCGGATGTGATGAACCAGACCCCCCTTGGTCCCTTCCTTTGCCAAAATCCGGATCCTTAAGGGGTGCCGATCGGTCACACCGATCGGTGAGACCGATCGGTGCGACCGATCGGTGTGACTGATCGGCGGAACCGGCCGACGTCACCCGGCCTTGCCAAGTTGTTCCAGTAATGCTCCTTTTTCGCAAATAGGGTTTTTAACCCTATTCTGCCTCGTTTAAAAGAAAATAAAATGTCTTAAAGACCCGAAACGCGCACAAAAGTTTTAATTAGATACTGAATCGACTCATGAGTCGATTTAAACCACCCAGCACCTTTAATGATGAGTCAAGCCGCGTGGTCAACCCACGACTTCCACGTCTTACGCGGTTTCGCGTTTTCACCTCAACCGTCCCCGGCTCTTATAAATTAAGGGTTAGGTTGTGGTTTCCCCCTTCCTCGATCGTGGATCTTCTGGTGCATCAGGCCCGCCGCATCGTTATCCGTAAAGTTCCGCACCCCTGGCCTAAACATCGATCATCTATCAACAAGTAGGGAATTTCTCTTGTCTCAAACTTTTGTGTATCATGTGGGGTGGGCGTTATTTTGTTCCTATGGAATTGGTTGAACCGAACATTAATGAAGATAATAAAAGAAGTTCTAAAGAAACAAGGGGAAGGGGTTGTGATCGTTGTTATGCTTTATCTTGTGATCATCCTTTTTAGTTGTGCTGGTTCATGTTTTCTGAAAATTGAGGTCGTTGGTGGTCGTGGTATGTGCACTGATGAATCCCCTCGTGATGTTTTAAATGGGTTTCTGAAATTGTGAACTCCTGCTGTGAAATTGGTTAATCACGTATGCCCGGCTGAATAAGTTGAAAGCACCAGGATCAACCCTTCTGTGATAACTCCCTGTTAGAACACACGGAATTTGAAATCATGGAGTGTGTTAAGTAGTTTAAATCTGAAAATCCATGAATTGTGTTGGTAGTGGTAGTTGGTTGTTTTCCTTTCGGGCCAATTGCTAGAAATGTGGGAGGGGATGGGATCCCCTGTTCTTTTATACTCTCGGTGGTTGTGTGAATTTGAGGGATGGGATATCCTGTTGGTATGGATTCGGTGGTTGTGAGTTTTAAATCCGAGTGGTTACTCGTTCATATCAAAAATTGGGGAGAGATCCTCTGTTGACAAAACCGGGTGTGAGTGTTTTCGTTGATCCATGCTTTTGGCGCTTTCCTTGGTTATGCTTATGGCAGTTGCCCAGTAGTGCTTAAAATTAATTGAACATTTTAACTGAAACATGAAACAAGAATGGGACAAATGGTTTTGTGGGCAAGGGTCGTGAACTGTGACTCGGACGCAGTGGTGTTGTGTTCTGTAGGTTGGCTAGGAAAACCTAAGTTTTGGGTGAGTGTTTGTTACCTATATCTATACTTGCAGCTTTTTGTTTCTTATTCGCGCCCCACCCAAGTTGAGCACTCAGTGCCGAACACCCCCATTTATGGGGGAAGGGTGTTTTTCCCAACACTATCCTTAGTGGCTGGTTATTAGCTCCTTTTCTGCTCCCTTTCCCGGATAGCCCAAGTACCTTCGGGCAGGCTGTGATGGCCTGAAGTCCATTATTAGCCCAAGAACCATCGGGCGGGGTGTTGTGGTGGTTGGACAGGTGTGTGCGGTAGGTGGTTTCCCAAGTGTCTTCGGGATGAGGCCCAGGTGTCTTCGGGCGTGGCGGTGGTTGTTCTGGACTAGGTGTTTGCAGGCATGGTTACATGTGACAGTTGTGGCCCAGGTGTGTGCGGGCGGGATTCAGCAGTGGGACTGCGTGCGGTTGAGGCCCAGGTGTGTGCAAGTGGGATTTCGGTAGTGGGACTGCGTGTGGTTGTGGCCCAGGTGTGTGCGGGAGGGTGTGGCAGTGGGACTGCGGTGAGAATGGCGGGATTGGTCCGATGCGTAGGATGTCTCAATAACCAGTGGGAAAGTGGCGCGGGGTACCCAAACATCGATGAGCTCTTATTATATATATTACTTGACTTGCGTTATTTGGGGAGTGATCCTTGGTGAGGCTTGGGATGGATAGTTTGCCTTGTTATGTGTTTGGTTTACTCTTTTTCTCACGGGACTTTAGTACGTTCCCCTACTTGTGCACGAGAGTCTTGGTTTTCCCTACTGAGTATACTTGTATACTCACCCTACATATATAAAACTGCTTTCAGGTTTCCAGGAGGACTTCGGGGATCACGCAGAACCTTACTAGCTCGGACTTTTGAAGCAGTTGCAGTTGTTTTTCTTTTTCTTTTTGGTACTTACCTTGTAGTCACCTTTTTGCAGTTTGTGGCTTTCACTTTTGAAACATGCATGTGGGAATGGTTTACTTTTGGCTTTACTTTTCTTTCTACCTTGGTGTTGTTGGGTTTTATTCTCCTTATCTTTCAATCCTATAAAATAAAAAGGGTAATGCCTTCCATTTGAGAGAATTTTCTATACCCTTGGTGCTAGTCGCCACTCCGGGACCTATTGAAGGCGGGTTTCGGGGGTCATTATCTCTCTTTCAACTTAAAGAAGGAAGGGCCTGGCAATCTGCTGACCCTTCCCTCTTTTTGGTGAAGGCGGGTCGTGACAATCATAGTTGTCTCTTGGGATCACAGATAAAAATAGGAATATTAGGTTTAATTTAGTATGATTAATAGATGAATCCCATAGAGGAATGAAAACCCAAAATCCTATATGTTAGATGGAGGGAAGAAACATTCCGAGATTTTTTTTAATATAATTAGGAGGTGATTCAAATGTGGAAGAGAGATGAGTTAAGCCCATCATTACTGAATGGATTTGAATAAAACCAATAATGTGGAAGAATAATGGAATGATAAAATCAACACTAATCCTTAAGTAATGTGATTAAAATTAAATTAACACATACATTATCCAAACAAATTCCCTATACCAATGGTTTTCAGAGATAAACAACGACAATAACCTTCAAGGCTTTCCAAAAGGGAATAAGTTTTCACCTCAACTAAGGGGGCTCTGAAAATGATGTGGTGACAAGTATACATGTTATTAATTCAGGAAGGTTGAACATAATAATCAAATAGATTTATTTTAAATGTTTTATATCTTTCATGTTCAATATAACTTTTTAAAAACCACCTCAACGTATGGATGTTGAGTTATCTATGATAGTAGAAAATGGAGATATTATTGCATGTAAAGTGTATAACTCCTCCCAAGTAAATGTTTATGGGAAGAAAATCCTATAAAATATCATCTTATATGCTTTGGTGAACTTTCATGAAATCATGGAAAAGGATTGTATATCTTTATAAAATGATAAGATCAATTGTCTAGGGAGGAAGATAACTCTATACATCCCGGAGCATCATAATATTAATTAAAAGATTTAGGATGTGGATAAACTAATTTTAGAATCATTAAATGAAATATGGATCTTATTTCCTTGTATGAAATTAGATCTAAATATTATTATTGTTGTATAAGATATGATCATTCTAGAATACTTGCCCATTATGAGGGACTACACTGATGTGTTCCCTAAATAATTGTGTACTATTCCTTATAAATTATAGGTTATGATTTCAATTGGACTTGTAGATGGATCTACACCAATATCAATGGCCCCTTACATTATGTTCACTATTGAGTTTGAGGGAATGAAGAAGATGTTATAAGAGAATATGTATAAGGGTTTCATATGACTTAGTGTTTCACCTGAGGTTTGATGGTCCTCTCAGATAAGAAAGAGGATGGATCAATGCACATACTCATTGATTATATTTATCAAAAAAACGATCACAATAAAGAAAATGTCTCACGTACCATGAATATTGGTCGTGTTTGATCAAATATAAGGGGATATGTTTTTATCTAAGGTGAAAATATAGTTGGGATATCACCGAGTAAAGGTGGAGAAGAATGATATGTCCATGATTTCATTTTGAATAACGTATGTACACTATGAGTCTACAGTTATTCCTTTTATACTCTGTAATTATCAAAAAATATTAATAGAAATAATTAATAGAGTATTTAGAGATTACCTTGAATTTTTTTGTTGGTAAATACATATGATATTCTAATATAATTCACCAACATGGAAGAGCATGAGGAGAATTTTAATATAGTCATAAATACTATGTGAAAGGAAAAACTATATCAATAGTATAGTAAATGTGAGTTATGGATGGATGAATTATCAATCCTCAGTCATGTTATCACTAAAAATTAGATATTAATGGACCCTTTTAAGAATAAGTTAATTGGGGAGTTTCCCATACTATCATATCATGTGTGGATCCATAGTTACATGTCATAACATGGGATTACTAAGAATTTGGGGGAAAATTATTATGTTTATCAAACCCTCTAACCAAGATGACTTGTATGGGAGTAATGTTTTTATTGACCAATGAATTTTAATAGTGGTTTAAAGAGTTTAAAAAGGGGCTTATCACTATAAAAATTCTTAAACTACTCACATGTGGAGAACAATACTTGTTATAAAACATTGAATCTAAGAAGGGCCTCGGATTTGTAATAGTGAACTATGATAATTTATTAGCTTGAACCTCAAGATAACTAAATGTTAATGAGAAACACTATCCCACACATGACTGGGAGTTGTCGGATTTGATCTTTGTGGTGAAAATATGTTGCTGTTATCTATATGGGGATAATTTTGAGATATATACTAATCATCTGAGCCTGAAAAATATATTCACATAGAAGAATATTAATATGAACTAATGAAATATGATTAGATATCATCATGGATTATGACTACCGAATCAACTAAAATCATGTAAAGTTAATAAATTGGATGATTCTCTAGGTATAAAGGATCCTACAACATTTTCAATGGTGAGAATTGAGAATGAACCAATATTTTTAGACATAAAAAGTATAGACATACAAATATTAAGGTAAGGGAAATCATCAATAATTTATCAAATGATTCCAAACCACACCATAGGAGAAGATAAAAGATTCATAATGAAATGTTGTATAAATTCAGAATATGGATTAATATTCCAGATATGTGAAATTATCAAAGATCAAAATTTTTGTGGGATGAGTTAGAAGATTTGGGGCATGACTATGTGTATCTTATAATCTTGATATAAAGATATATATTCAAAATTATTTTTATATAAAAACATTCAATTTCCATAATTGGTGCACAAAGATGTATTAGGACCACTAAGAACGTTATTTGTGGGACAATATGAAGAAGGAGATCAATGAATATACATAAATGATCCTAGTATGGCAGGAAGTGAATTCTAAATGAAAAAAATTCTGATATAATATGTATTTATTACTTATACAAAAATGTAAATTATAAAAAAACCCCTATGAACTTGTCAATAGATTTCAAAATAAATGTTGAGGAAATAATTTCATATGTTTTGTTGCTGATCCTCTTAATAAGGAATCTCACTATATTGAAATTAAAGAAGAACTGTCACTAAATCAACATCTATGGATATACATCATAGAAGTATCAAGGCTCCATGTAGTACTGTTATTGATTGTATCTGATCAAGATTCGATATTTACCTCTATGTTCAAAAAAATTCACTGACATGATCTCAACATATAATTTAACTTAAGTATGGATGATGCCATCAATATGATGCCCAAACTGATAATACCATTCAAAAACTGAATGATATGTTGAGAGAATTCTTAATGGAAATCCCAGAATGATTTGATCAAAATCTCCCACTTGTCGATCTCTTTTAGAGCAATAGACTCTGCACAACCATGTAATATCTTCATATGAAGCCATTTATGGGAAGATGTGTAGAAAACTGGCATGCTGGGATGATGTCAGAAAACATAAGACATTGGGACCTTGAATGGTAGAATAAATTGTAGAAATGGTGATGTATTTTAAAAAACATCAGGGCTACTGAAAGATAACAAAATACCTATACATACAATCATCGAAGATAATAGAAGTTTGAGGATTGAGATAAAGTATTCCTATGAATATATTCATGGAAGAGAGTCATGAGATTTGGTAATAAGGGAATTAAATGTCTTGGTTACTTTATCCTTTTTTATATTCTTTATTGAATATGATCTATGGAATATTGACTAGAACATACCATAACCATGTCTCAAGTGCACAATGTATTCTAGGTATCCTTCTTGAGGATGTACCTATCTGATCCGTAACAAATAATAAATTACAAGGTGATATAGATGTATATTGTTCCCTCTTATGAGGAGAATCCGGTGAAGATCTTGGACTATAGTGAAAAATTTCTAAGAAAAAAGACTACTCACCTTGTTAATGTTCTACGGAGGATCTATAAATATGATGAAGTGACATGGTATCTAGAGGAAGTGATGGAGGAAAAATAGCCTTAAATAATTTTTACTTTGGTACGTAAAATTAAAATTTCAGGCTAATGGGGGAAGAATGTAACAACAAACATTTTTATTTATCTTTAAATAATATGATTTTTTCAGTAGCTTATATTGCATAAAACACTGAGTTTAAATAAACCACAATAAACTATAAAAACATTAACATGAACATTATGACCTATGTTATAGATTTGTGGGTATAAATAGGAATAACCATATTATGAAATATATTTATTAATTCTTATGTAATAAACACTTCATTTTTAGAAATTTCATTTTATTATTCAAATATAAGTTTTAATAAAAACAAATTTTATTTCTCTACATGGGAAAAGTAAACAAGTATTAATTTTTGATACATTAATAAATGTTATTTTATAAAATGAACATAATTTTTTAAAAAATCCAATAAAACTGTTTCCCTTCTAAATTATTTATTATTTTATGAAAATGTTCATTCATTGAAGAATAGTAAAAAATAATTTTTAAAAAAAAACATGATATAATTTTTGATATCATCAAAACATATATTTGATATAAAAACGTATTAAACATATTTAAATATATATTTATGATAACATAATACAAATAAAATCATTAAAATATAAATTATTTACTACTTCATGATAAATATAATTTAAATTTCAGTGCTAATGTACTTCTTGTACTACATTGAAAATGTCTTATTTATTTCCATATATATATATTAATTTAGATGAAAAAACTCTTTGAAAACGTTTATTATTAGATATCATACATAAATTTTTACTTTTACTTATATTTTCTAATTTTTTACTTATATAACATGAATTTTATTCAAACTCTTGTGCAATGCTAGTGAAAGACAAGAAATGTAAAATTATGAAATAACATGAATTTTATTCAAACTCTTGTGCAATACTTGTGAAAGACAAGAAAAGTCAAATTAAGAAATTAAATAATTTGTCTTGGCATGTATATGAGTAAATATGTATAATGAATTAATATAAAAGACTACATTATCCAAGTTATTTTATTTTTGTGTGTCTAATATATTTTTCATATTTATATATGAAATAATAACAATTAATACTAATGAAACACTAATGGAGTCCTTATGAAATAAGAAGAAAAATCAATAAAATGGTTTTAATTATAATTATATGAACCATTAAATGATACAATTATTTGACTAAATATTATTTTATGAGTAATATTTTACCATAATAATCCTTTTTACTAATTAAGGAGCTTTTTGATCTACATGGATTACATTAAGGCACTTATAGTATTTAAATTAAAATAATGTCCAATTTGCCACACTATTTTTTAAATAGTATAACATTTTTAATATGTGGTCACATAGAAGATATTTTAGAACATAAATATTTATTTAAAATCTGATAGATTTATATTCTTCATGTAATTTTTTTAAAATTTTTGGGAAAGAAATAAATATCTTCAATACGTATAAAATGATGATGTAGTAATTATTTAATTAATGAAAAAAATATAATAAATAATATTAAAAATATTAATCTAAATATAATTTTAGATAATTAGGATGATCCAAGAGTCCCATATATGACCATGACAGGTGCATGATATAACATAATATTTTTTTTCAAATTTTACTCATTTATTTACATTCTTAATGTCATAGTAATGAATATTATGAAATATAATAATAAAGATATTTCATAAAAATATTTATAATATTATTCAAATATAATAAAAACATAAATTTAATCTTTAGGGGATAATATATATGAAACAAATATCACCCCTTTACATTTTAGTTCCATTTTGGAGTACTTGTCTATAGAATAGTATTATTATATTTTAATTCTTTTTGAAATTCCCAAAACGCCCCTCACCTCAAATATAAAAAGGGCTCCCATTCCATCACATCATTTCACCACCATGATCATTCTATATTTACCATCCTATTCCAAATAGTCTATAATAATTCTGTTGACACATTATAGTGGTTTTTCACACACAAAAGGAAAACTATATGTTCATTAAGGGTTTCTTCAAGGGGGACATATTGAAGAAGTAACATTCTAAACAAACTTCTCTTAATTTCTTTTTTCATCAACATTATTCATAGATTAAGAATCCATAAAATAATAATAACTCTAGTATCATGTTTATACTATAACCTTATATTTATAATTTAATATCATTTATCCATCCATTCTCCCATCTTCTCTAATTCAAAGAAATGATACCATTGTCCAAATTAGGGAGAAGAACTGTCTCTCTTGATAATGAGATTTAGTTTTTCATTACTGCCTTCAATATTGGTAATAAGAATATAATTATGGTAAAAGAACATTATAATAAATATATTTTAACTTATTTTTTTATTTGAAACTACTTTTTTAACATGATATTATACTAAACATTTATCATTATCATTTTATAAAATTAATCATCCTTGTATCAGTAATAAAGATGATATATGGTACCATTTAGAAGTATAGATGTGAACGAATACCATTTCATTTCACCTTTATATTTTTATTCCCATTTTAAAAGAACATCCATGATTCAATACATGTGAACCGACCAAGAATCCATGATTCAAACACTCCGGGAATGATGAAATTTTACTTTATAACTCATTTAAATGGCCATAAATCAACACAATAAAATTATAAAAAATAACATACATGTCTAATATATTATTAATTAATAAATTTATGAATTTAGTTTTATTGTTGATAAAATTATGACAATTTAAGAACACATTCTATCATATGGTATAAGATATCTATGAACATCCATATTTCCTTTGGGTAACATTTTCACTCTCTTTAACTCAATTTGTCTATTAATTATTCATATATACACATCATATAATTTATTTATATGTTCCAAACAAATGTATATAGATCATTTTTTCTTTATTGGATGGGGAATTAATAGTTTTTAAAAGGTTCCATTCTCCATTCCACTAATGAACTATGATTTAAGAGAACTTATCTACTTCTAACCCATTTTCAAGTACACTCTATTATATATTATATGACTCAATTTTTTTTTTTAAAATCAGTCAATTTTTCATGAAACACAATTTTAGTTACAATTTGGTTTTAGAGAAATAATTATTCTTTTATCCTTGTAATGACCCAAAATTTTCAATTATGGCATATAATCACATAAATCACAACATAAATAACTATTATGTACTATACGTCTATTACACATAAGTTTGTAACTTCTGTGTTTAGAATTTCAAAAATCTGACATTCACGGTTGCAATTACTATGAAATTTGGTGTGTAATATGAGCAACATAATTTTTGGTGAATAGTAACACACCATATTGAATAGTTACATTACCCTTATGATTAGTGACATACCCTAATGAATATTAACATTACCTATGATAGTATATAAATAATATTCGATGTGGAAGTATGATATATCTATATTTGAGAATAACAAAATAAATATTTTAAAATTGTTATTTTTTGAGTAAATTTATATATTTAATTATAAATTAAAATATTCTAATTTAGAACACTATTTTTGAAAAATAAACTTCATTTTTGGATTTTACAAGTCAAAATATAGTTAGGGGGAATTTTTTTGGATTTTTCTGAAGTATTTGATTTTTTGGTGAATAGTAAAATAAATAAATTTACAGTATATATACATTATAATTTAATTACACTATTCCTAACATCATAAGTGATGTAAGAACCCAAATATAGAACTCAAATGCACTTATGACTATTCTTGGTCTTGGAATCATCATTATTTCTTGTCTTATTGTCAAATAATAAACCATTGATTTTAAAATTATGAAAACTCTCATCTCCTCCACTAGAAATACTACCCCTCCTTACCTCTTATATTAACTCCTCTCAAAATTTGGTCCATTCAAATATTCTTCCCAAATATCTCCTCAAGCTCCTACCCCATTTACAACAGACCTTTGTCTTTTCAAACGTCCAATCCAAGGTACCTTAAGGAGGATTCAAGATGTAATTCCCATGTCTCCCTTTTCCATTAATTTCCTTTCAATTTCAGTTTATTTTATTAAATCTCTCCCAACCTTTCCCCATACACATGGTATGGTAACTCTAGTATATTAAATATAATATATTATTATGATTCTAATGGGAGAGTATAACATCCAACTCTCTTATATTGTTCTTTTAATTTTATAAAGGTAAACATTGTTCGTGAGGTGTTAATTTTTGACCTTAAAGAACGACATGTTTTCATTTCCATTTACCTCATTCAGATCTGGTCATGAAAAAAAATTTATGGTTGAAACTAGATATTTTATATTTATTATATCCTATTTAATTATCTAGAAATAACTTATGTATATATTACTAAATGATTAATTAAAATAAGTTTTTTGTGGTCCAAAAACCACTTGAATTAACCCAAATGATCATCATTAAATTCTTATATAATGATACATTATCATGGTATATAAAATAATTAATTATAAGATCATTTCAATTTATGTTACAACATAAATAACATATAATTAATGTTCTTTTATGTTTATCCAAATATTAAATGAACTTCTATTCATGAATACAAGTGAACCGTTCAAGGAAAATATAAAAACGAACGTTCTAGAAGAATGAAATTGAACCACATAACCCATTATAAAGGCCATAAATAAACATAAAAAGGGTATAATAAATAAAATAAATATATAATAGGTTCTGAAATTAATAATTAATCAACCTATTTTGTTTATTCAGGTCATTAATAACTAGGGGAGAACACCTCCATACATAAGGTAAGTGATCTTCTCAATTTCACATTTATTAAAAATGTATTAAATACTATCCAATTTTATGTGTAATCCCTAAATATGTGGTATTATTCTCTACTCCCACATAAAAACATTAGGATGTATATGTGATGAAAAAACCTATTATCTCTCATTAGTCCCTCTTAATTACACTCGATACCATGCCAATAATTCATAAGGAATTCTACCCAAATTGACATTATTTCTTTCAGGTTGCTCAATATTTATTTTTACCCAAATGATGTAGCCATTTACTATTATGTACAACTTATGAATTATATTTATATGATTCAAAAACATGATTCAATATCCATATCTCATTCTCTTTTGGGGATATTCATGCTTTTAAGTGAATCCATCCGTATTACATGCCAATAAGCAAACTCATTTTAAGGGAACTTCCCAATTTTTTTATGAAAGTTCATGTTCACTCGATCTTCAATTTTAAGCAACCATTTCCTTTTTAAAATCAATATTTTTATTATTAAATCCTTTTTGGTTCAATACTAGTATTATATAAAATGTTGTTCCCTTTTCTATTTTAATAACACTATAGTAATTTCTTTACAACCACCCCAAAATGAAATAATGATAAAAAGTATAAATACATTTCATACATGTTGTCATGTCAGTTTGACATCACATACTAATATATATTCACATTTTACCTTATGAACATCCATGTATGTTCTAGTTCCTTCCATCATGGACACTTTCATGATACACCATATGGTTATTCTTTTTGTCATGATTGTAGTACCCAATTCTTTCCATGGGTAACCCTTATGTTTATATAAGATTGATTATGTATGATTATTTATTAGGAATACATATTCATGATATTTATGATGGTTTCACCAAGATTTAACTCCAATTAAATTGTTAAAGAAGGGTCTTAAGAGACATTATGTGCAACCATATTGGCGGTTAGCCTTGGCATGTGCTCTATGTCCAACAGTCTAGGAGGATATCCAAGGCATCTGATACTATGGGAAATGGGTTAGGAGATTATCCTTCATTTTTACTAAAATCATGTTTTATGTTTCTTCAACATTTCTATTATTCCATGTTTAAATGATCCATTATATACATTTTATGATCCTATATGTTACATCCCTTTTTATATCATCATTCCATGCCTTCGGTCCCATGCGATAATGCTTTGATCATATGGTTATTGCCTTATTGGCCTTTTAGCTCATTTATTTGTTCATGTTATACCTAGGTTACCCAATTCAGATATATGACCACAAAGTAAGATAATAGCTCATTGAGGTGTTTAATGAAAAGTTGTTTTTTTATATTGGTTGATTATGTACATAGTGTTCCAAGAAACTAGACTTTATGATCCTAGGATTTTACTCTAATTTATAATTATTATTAAAATTATGTAATGTTTTATTCAAAGGATAGGGTCACTATAGTTGGTATTAGTTTATGGTCTAGTTATTTTTTGAGATTCGGAATGGAGCACATTAGTATGAACATTAAGGATGTGACGAACTATAAGAAATAATATTTAAATTTTTGTAAGTATAGAGGAAGTGTTTTATCATGAAAATACCTCATGTTTTGATACAAACAGGTAGAGGCGGCTCTGTCATTAATGTACATAGTTGTGAAAAATACAACAATGAGTTTCGGGCTTGACCTGATGTATCCTAGTAAAAGTCCACGGGCCTTGATACACTCTTGGTTTGACTCTCTTGGGGGATATGCATTAGAAAATTCCTGACAATAGTACAAACCATTATTAAGGGGATAAAAAAATCACATAAGAATATAATATATGAAATAAATATTAGATAACCTAGATTTAAACATAATGAATCGAAAGTTATGATTTACCTCTCCTCTAATAGTTTATCCTTTTATGTTCAAAAGTATCCTTTTTATGGTCAATAACTACGTAATCAGGCCCTCTATGTGTATGTTCTCTTTCTTAGTTAATGGAGGAAAATATAAGAACACATTCCAACAACCAATGTGATGTGAAATGTTAATATTTCATTAATGAAATTTCTAATAACATCAGAATGGGTGCTCAGAAGATCATGATAGTACTTTCTCAGCATGCTCATGTTATTAATAATAACTTGAACATTGAGGAACTACCTCCTCCTCTAAGGAAACATCATGTTGTTGTAGAATATTTCATGCGAAAAGGCCTCACATTTTTAGTGGATCTAATAAGCCCTTCCACATGGAAAAGTTGATTAACTCCTTTGAAAAGCTATTCTCTATAATCGAGTGATTAGAAGAAGATAATGTTGTGCTGGTGGTCTATCATTTTGATGGGGAAGAAGATCAGTGGTGGAAACTGATCAGGAATACAAAGTCCCAAGAGGAAATTAATTCCACGGATTGGGAGGAAATCAAGAGGTGGGTTTTCAATAAATATTTTCCTTGACCCCTATATCTGTAGATGAAAATACAGTTCCTCAGACTCAATAAGAAGGATGATGAGTCCATCAGGGCGTATGAAGAAAACATTAAAAGGCATGTAAGGTATGCCTCTATAATTTTCTTGAACACCTAATGCAAGGGAGTTTGATTCATTATAAGGCTAAATACGAGTCTAATGATGGTCTTTTTATGGAACTAGATCTTCTTTTTTAGGTATGGATCTTGTATTTGAGCATCTTTGTAGAAACAACAAGAATTTTCAAATTTTTGGAGTACACACTATGTACTCTGGTGTACTTGTCATGTACCCATTTTCCACACATAGCCATGTACTGGTCATGTAATGGCTGAGTACAGGGCCATGTGGACTGCCAAAAGTGGGGGTGGGTAAAGGCATGTGCATGACATGTTCATAAAATGAACATGATGTGTAATTTTTTTTGATTAATCGGGATGGGGTCCTATCTCATCTGTAGAACTCCCTTCTTCTGTTCGTGCCTCACTATTTAGTGTGCAGAATAACTGAAACATCTCTGAGCCACAAATATATCATATGTTCTAAGAATCATACATCGTCAGTTTCATTGGAATCACGTCAGTGAGTTCATAATTATTCTTGAATCTATTTTCCTGATTTCTATTCTTTCTTGAGTTATCTAAGGTTGATCATTTTTGAACTTCTTTTCGATCTACAGAGTTCTAGTACTATTCAAGGGATGACGTTCTAGAGTGATCCCTATACAATATCAAGGTAGGTGGTTTGTTTCCTTTTGTAGTTTTCCTTTGAGATATATATGCCTAAGTTCTAATTACCCATGATTCGGTTATTTTGTTTTAAGGAATTTAACACTATTATCATCAGCAATAGACTGATTGATAGATTAAGGGTTTTCATTGATATTTAATGCTCAATTTCTTGTTTAGGGGACACCCCATGGATGTGTTTGCTTATTTGATTTTTATGGCCATTTGGTCTAGGTTTCCTAATAGGCAATCCTTGTTTACTTTACTTGATTGTTTGGATGGAATTGATTGCATATTTTTGTTTATTAAATGTCTATTTTATGCTTTGTAGCTGCTTAACCAGGTAGTAGTTGAGATTGCATGGGCTTCTGGATATCATTTGTTCATGACTGTATTAAACAGGGATGTGAGGACCTGGTGTAGATAGACAATAGGGGGAATTGATTTTGAGGGTTCCCCAGAGTGTCAGTTATATTTACATTAAGATACCATAGGGGTGTGATGGTGTGTGCTCCCTCAGAGTGTATATAGTACACCGTTACAAGACCATAGGGGGAATTGATATTGAGTGCATTCTCAGTGAGTCTACAATTATTCATTAAAAGACTACATGGGGAATTTACAGTGAGTGATTCCTCCTAGAGTCTTCATTGTTGTTGGAAGACATTATAATATGGGTTAGACTGTGTGAGAAACCTAGAGATTCTGTATGATATTTTTTGAATTCTTTTTGTGACATGTCTGGCATGCCAAAACACAAGCTTAGACCTAGTATTACTTGATTTTTATATGGTCTTCTAAGACATCTGATATTCTATTAAACAGGGGGTACAGAGCTTAGACTAGATCTGATGATTTAATTGTTCAATGGTTTTAATAGTTATTAAATGTAAATTAATTTAATTGGAAACTATAAGATTTTATACTTTTGAGTACTTCCTTGTTTATTTTTTCGTTCTGAATTTTTACTACTATATATATTCACTGATAGATTGGAACATTACATTTGGTGGTTTCCTATGGGGATTCATCTCACACCCGGTTTGGGTCAAGCATTTGGACCCAAACAAATTATATGGTTGCATGTATATATAAGGGAAAACACCCCTCTACATCAGGTACTTGATTATTGTGGAGATAGGGAGCATGTGAAAAATTTGAGCCTTGCGATGCTGTTGGATTTGTTTTTTGTTTTCAGTACTTTTGTTTCAGTAGAATATTTCCATCATAGGGACTTGTTTGGATGAATTCTTAGATACAATTAACTTTCATCATTTATTTATATATATATATATATATCATGAAATTGTTTATTTAGTATTTCATCCACTGTTTAATTGTTTTATGGTATTACTAATACCATTGTAGTTGACTTATGTTATTCCTTTGTGTTTTTCTCCCAATGAGGGCATAGTTTCCCCACTGTCACACCTAAGGCCCGCGCTGCAAGTTAGCGGCCTTTGGATTTCTGGGTAATGTGCTTGAGGCCATGTGACCAATTGGGTATGAAGAACCTTTGGGCGGCACCTGAAACTAAGACGTAACAAAGTGGTATCAGAGGGATTCTCTTCATCTTTTTCTTAGTGTTTGGATATTATATATAGGGATAAGAAGGAATATTTAGTTGGTCATAAGTTGTGCCCCAGAGTAGCTAACCATGTATAGTTAAAATCCATGTTACCAAGAATATTGAAATTTTCTGGTTTTGAAATTGTTACAGATGATTTGATATCATTATAGGGTGATTCAATTGTATTGTGATGTCATCATTGATATTATTGAGGTTCTATATTTGTTGCAACTTGATGAGATGAGGGTATGTCATCTCATGCATCATATGGGAACTTGTATACAAGAAATGTCACGCATTCTTGTCATTCAATTTACAATTCATTATTGACTGCATGCTATTGAGATTAATGTTGTTCTAGATATGCATGTTGTTATGGAATATTATTTGATATAATACCTTCTATTTTTAGAGGGTATCAGGATATACAATGTTTAATGTGTATGGACACCAAACATTGGTTCCTAATATGTTATGAACCCTCTTGGATCGGAATTTGGTGGATCATGAATTATAATTAGTTGAATTTTCTCTAGTAGTAATGTGGAATTTGAAGCCAAACATTGATTTGGGGGAGTATGTTCTCTCACAGGTCGGAATTTATCATTCCATGGGCATGTTTTTATGCATTATGGGTTCTAGAGGAGTTTTAGAGGCCTACTGTCTGGAAACCATGACAACACGACATGAGGTGTTAGGAACACATTCCAGGTGTTCTTTTTTTTTTCTGGAAGAAACAACTTCTTTTACATAAATGTTGTGTATTATATTTACATGTCGTGTTTTCATTAACTGTGTAACATACTGTGTGATCAGAGACATGGGGTTGGGGAACATGAGTAGAAAAAACTGTATAATGGGAGTAAATGTTGTGCCGATGAGTCCATGTATCCGTTTGTGTGACTAACGACATGGGTGGATGAAAGATAAAGTGTACATGTGATGTCTATGGTGAACATGTCATGTAGTGTTACTCATGGGAGAACTGCGTGGTTTAGTTGTGTTGAATAATATAGGAATTAGGGAAAATTCATGTACATGCCACGTCTTGAGAGGACTAGGCTATGTGTATGGAATGTTACAAGACCAAGTGTGGCAGAGGTACACACCCATGTTGAAAACAATGTGAACACGTTGCGTAACCTAGTTTTGAAAACCCTGGATGTTTTATTCTCATGTAACTTTACTGAAATTCTATGTTTTAGTCCTTCATAATAATAAACTAAGGTTTTCTCTTGACCTTGAAGAGTCATGGCACTGAGACGTCTTGTAGTTGTACTCCAGGAGAAGGGAAATGATTAGACATCAGGAAGGATAGATAAGGGACTACTAAGAGATCCTCCTATCATACTTGTCATGGAACTAGCTACTATACTAGACACATGTACATATTCACAGTTACGAGAAGGCATCATGAGGTTTATGAAGACCTACAAGGGAGACCTGTATCCTACCCCATCTATGGAAGCTTTCACTCATGTTCTTATCCAGTAGAATCTTCGATCATTCACAGGGGATGGAGGACCTCAGGAAAGTGAGCCATGGACTGAAGTCATGTTTCCTATCCTTGAGAATCACAAGACACCTCTTGAAAAAAGGTTTAAGATAACAACTTACATTCATTGACATTCCGCCCAGAGATGGAGATATGAGATATCAATGGTAGGACGCCAATGATTTATGTCATGGGATTAGTTCAAGTGTACCTTATATGACTAGTTCTTCTCGATGACCATGAGGGTCGACCAAGCCCAAGATTTCATGGGTCTGTAATAGTGTACTCTTTCTTTCCTAGAGTATTATTCTAACTTCACATAGCTCAAGCGCTTCACACCCATTATGGGGGGTGATAAGTTAATTCAGGTTAAGCTATTTGAGGATGGTCTCATACATGACATCTGATCCTAGGTGGACAACATCCGGTTGATTTTTATATCTTTAATAGTCCACTTGGCACTGATCACCGTTCAAAATCGGAGGTATTACGGTGGTGTGAGCCGGGGCATTTTTCATCCACGATCGGTACTCCTCCGACTAATAGTAGGAAGCTCCGCAGGGAGTATATGTGTGGAGATCCGAGAAGAGGAGATACTTCTTCAGGTATCTAGGTGGTATAATACCAGTGTGGGAAGAGTGGGCATACAAGACCTCAGTGACCAAACATCCCAGTTGTGTGCCAATATTATGGAAAGATGGGACATATTCATCATTTTTCTAGTTTTTCTCACTAGTAGCTGGTGATAGGGGTTCTATAATGCCTCCATGTTAAGGATAAGGACCATCGGTTTCTCATTATCCAGGGAACTGAACTTTATCCGGCTATTTAGGCCGAGGAGGAGGTCATGATTGTGGTTTCCAAATGGCATAATTTCAGTGATAGGATGATGGAACAGCTTAGGGTAGTTAGGAAGGGTCATAGGGCTGATATGTGGTTCAAACTTTTTTAGTGGAGTAGACCCAATAGGACAAGGATACAAGACCCTCTATGATTAGTGGTATGATTCTAGTTCCATCGGTTTTAGCTTTTGTAGTTTTTGATACAATGGATTCTTATGGTTTTATATCTGTGGATGATGTGGAGATCCTTGGGCTCTGTATCGTTTCTTATGATGGTGTTATGATGCTAGACACTCTTTTGGGTATTATGAATGGTAGTGTATGTTAGTGAAAGTAGTTCCATCTTGAGGTAAGTGTGTGTCACTTCATATGGGAACTCTATGTCTTAGAGATGACGGGCTTCGATGTCATTCAATGAATGGATTGGTTAGTCCCTTCCTAGGCCTTTCGTGAATTCTATCACCATAGGGTGAGTTTCACATCACCATAGGGCATATATTTTATACAAAAGGGAAAATTGGGTGTTCTGGAAAGAAGATATGGACCCGAGAATCATGGGTTGGGAGAAATTACAACCCAGATTTAATGGTTTTTTCTGGATAAATAGGGGACTTCACCAATGGAATTCCCTGTAGTAGGGGTCATTTTAGGGATGGCTACCAGATTAATTTTCAGGTTTACCACCAGAAAGTGGTATATTTATCTATAGAGCTTGTTCTAGGAGCGACACCGGTGTCCATTACTCTATATAGGATGGATACACCAGAGTTACATGATCTTAAGAAGTAGTTATAAGAGTTATAGGAAAAAGGTTTCCTTTGACCTAGTACTTCTCCTTGGGGTTTGCATCTTCTATTTGGGAAGAAGGAGTACTATACCCTTAGACTTTGTGTGGATTATTAGAATCTAAACCAATTGATGGTTAAGAACCATTATCCCATAATAAGTATTGATGATATCTTTCATTAGCTTCGAGGATCCCATGTGTTCTCAAAGATTGATATGAGATCTGGTTATCATTAGTTTCATGTTAGACCATTAGATATACCTATTACATATTTCTGGAGTAGGAATGGTCTATATGAGTATGTGGTTATGTCATTCAGTCTAATGAACGCACCGAAAATTTTCATGGCAACAAAGAACCAAGTCTTCCATCCTTTCCTAGATTCCATTATGGTAGTTTTTGTGGATGTTATCTTGGTATACTCTCAGAATCGACATGACAATGCCACCCATATTGAGATCATATTTATTACACCGAGAGAGATTCAATTATATTCCAAGATCTCAAAGTGACACTTTTGGATAGACTTGACTCACTTCCTGGGACATGAAATATCCGAGACAAGAGTATCAGTTGACTTAGAGAAATTGAAAGCAGTAGTTTTCTGAGAGTAGCCGAAAAAATTTCTTTGAGGTATAGAGTTTTCTAGGGATGGATGGTCATTACAAGATCTTTATATAGGACTTCTCATGCTTAGTATTTCCATTACGATCTTAAATATGAATGGTTTGATGTACTTCTCGATATAATCCAATGATTCATCCTTTCAGGAGATGAAGGGGAGGTTGACATCAGCAACAAGACATATTTTTCCATAGTCGGGAAGGAGTTAGACCGTTTACTGTGATGCATCTAGTATTCTACTAGGATAATGATTATTAAAGGGGAATGAGTTGTTGAATATGGATCTGGATAGTTGAGTCCATTTGAGAAGAATTACCCGACACATGATCTCGATATAGCTGTAGTTGTGAATGCTTTGGGATGTTGGAGACATAATATTTTGGGAGATAATTTTTTGGTTTTCACTGAACAAAAAGCCTAAGTATATATTTACTCCGTGTTATCTGAATTTGAGAAGGTGATGGTGGGTAGAGTACCATCAATCCTTTGACTTTGAACTTCCCTACCCACATTGGAAAGGCAATGTAGTGGATGATGCGTTGAGCTAGACGACTCAGATAAAAGATGTTCAAGAGGACAACAATGAGGGGTAGCTGATTGTTCTGTTTTTTGGGAAACATTTGGACTTGCACGATAGACAAGGGCACATGATTATTTATTCTATAGTTTTTTACCTATACTCTTCTGGATCAAGTGTGAATGAGGTAGCAATCAGATCCTGAGGGCATATTCTTATGGGGGAGTGTGTTAGGATATGAACCTAGTCTTGGATGGACCATAGACGAGGATGAGGTCTTGCATTTTCAGGGGAATGTATGGGTGTTAGCAGGCATACATGAGGAGATTTTATGATATTTTCACTCCTCCATTATTGCAGTTTAGCCTGGTGTCACCAAGATTTATCGAGATTTACACAGTCTGTATTGGCGGCTAGGTATGAAGAGTTATGTTGTAGATTTTGTTATGAGAGGTTCCACCTTTCAGCTGGTTAAGGAATAACATTAGCGAACAGTAGGGATTTTATAGCTCTTACACATTACCAAGTAGATGTGGAATAATTTTGTGATGGATTTCATGATGGGGTTACTGAGGTCACTTTAATAGAATGATGCAGTATGGTTTGTTGTGGAAAAACTCAAGAATGTTTTTAATTTCATTCTAATCAAGGAAACATCCAGTGATGATGATATTTGAAGGTTGTACATTTGAGATAATGTACGATTTCATGGGTTTTCAAAGTCTATCATTTCACATAGGGATGCACAGTTTTCTACTCATGTCATATAGGGTATAAAGAGGGCATTAGGTGCACTAGTACTTAAAATTACATATTACCATCCTCGGATAGATGGAAAGTATGATCCGATGATTCAGGTGTTGAAGGACATGTTTCAATCATCCATTTAGGATTATGGGGGTTCTTGAGAGTGGAAAATACCCCTTGTAGAGTATTCCTACAAAAACAGTTCTCAGGTGACGATTCAAATGGCACCTAATGAGGCTTTGTACGGTAGGCCATGTCGATCACGCCTATGTTGGATAGAGGTCGGAGAGCCAACTATGTTATGACCTCATCTTGTCTAGGAGACCACTAATTAGACCGAGATGATTCAAAATATGATGGCTATTGTACAATATCTATAAAAATCATATAATGATTGACGGAGATGACCTATGGAGTTCAATGTCAGAAATCAGGTTTTCTTTTATGTTATATCAAGGATGGGACACCAGAGTATTAGGAGACATGTAAATCTTTCACCAATATACGTTGGGCTAATTGATTTTTTTGGATAGAGTTGGGCCATTTTACTATCGTTGTAGTTACCTTATAGGTGCCGATATGCACACGACGTTTTCCATGCTTCTCACCTACGATGATACTTTTCAAACCCTTCTCATGTTTTTCAAAAAGATGTGGTTGAGATGGAATAATATGCATCCTTCGAGGAGAACTATATAGGGAATATGAATAGTAGAGAGAAGGATCTCCATGCCTAGTTTGTTCCTCTGGTATGGGTTCAATGGAATCACGAGCGAGTACAGGACGAGACTTTGGAGATAGAGGCCAACGTGCGATCTTAGTGGCCAATGTTGTTTGAAGTTTTTTCGTCACCATCTTTGGAAGGGAAATTTGGGGATGAATTGATTTAAGAGGAAATTTTGTAAGAACAAAGATCTTCTTTTCTTATATGAATCTTTTTATTGGGTGTATTTTAGGAAAAGGGAAGAATTTGGAAATTTTCTGAGTACACGCTGTGTACAACTGGGTACACGCCGTGTACCCAGTTGTCATGGGTAGCTCTATACTGGACGTGTAATGGCCAAGTACATGGGCATGTGGACCACCTAAAGAGAGGGATGGTTAAGTCATGTAAATGGTGTGCACATTAAATGAACACACCATGTACTTTTTTTTATTAATCGGACTGGGGTCACATCTCATCTCTAGAACTCCCTTCTTCTGGACGTGCCTCGCGAAGAAGCATACGAAATCACCAAATATTCTTTAATCCGTGTATATGTCATTTGTTCTCTGAAACAAAAACCATCATTTTCATTATAATCACCTCAGTGAGTTCATTTTTCTCTTTAATATCTCTTATTCATTTCGTCTCATTGTCATGTTCTCGAGGGCTGAAATTTTTTGACCTTTTAGTAGATGTACGATGTTCTAGACCGATTCAAGATCCAATATTCATGTATTTTACTCATACAACATCAAGGTAGGAGGTTTGTTTCCATTTCGGGTGTTTCTGAGTTATATATGTTTATGTTCCAATTAACCATTATTTGGATATTTCTTGTTAAGGAATTTATCCCTACTGTCATCTGGATGAGACTGTTTGAGAGATTATTGGGATTCTTTGAAATATTATGCTCAATTACATATTTAGGAGACACCCTATGGGTGTGTTTCCTTGTTTAAATGTTTATGTTCCTTTGGTCAAGGTTTCCTATGATGAATACATTGTTTTCGTACCTTGCTTGTTATGTTGGAATTGATTTCATATTGTCGTTTGTTAAATGCATGTGTTATGTATTGTATATTCTTAGACTTATAGTAGTTGAGATTACTTGGGCTACTGGATATCATTTGGGCATGATTGTATTACATAGGGCTATGAGTACATGGTTTAGTTATAACATAGGGGGAACTGAAGTTGAGGGATTCCCAAGAGTGTCAGTTATATTTACATTACAAGACCATAATGGGGATTGATGGGGAGTGCTCCCTCATTGTGTGTATAGTATACCATTATGAGACCATATGGGGAATGGGCGTTGAGTGATTCTTTAAAGAGTCTATGGTTTTTTGTTAAAAGACAAAAAGGGGAATTGATAGTGAGGGCTTCCTCAGAGAGTATTTTTTTGTTGAAACACTGTATCATAGGGGTTAGATTGGGTGAGCCACCCAAAGGGAGAATGTGATATTTTTTAAAAGATAATTTTAAAGATACTTCCATGTCAAATAAAAATCTTGGAATTAGTCTTACATGATAGTTATATGATCTTCTTAGACATCCACTCTTCTATTATATAGGGGATACAAAACATACGCTAGATCCCGGGATTTCAAAATTCAACGGTTTGAATTGTTATTAATTGTAAATCATTGTAATTAGAAACTTTAGGATTGTTTAATTTTGATCAATTACTTTTTTATTGATACATTATTATTTTTATGTGCAATATATATTCAAATACAGTTAGTCATAGATCTTACAGTGGTTTCCGACTATGGCTCATCTAGCACCCTATTTGGGACATGATTTTGGACCCAAACAGATTATATGGTTGTGTATATATATAATGGTAAGCACCCTTCTTCATCAGAAACATGATTACTATGGAGTTGGAGAGCATGGGACTATGTTGAGGCTTTCAATGTTGTGGGAGTAGTTTATTGTTTTCATTACTTTGGGTTTAGTATTTTATTTACAACATTGTGACTTGTTTTGATTGATTCTTAGATACATGTGTCAGGGATCGTTTATATATACTTATATATATGTTGCAAGTGTTTATACAATATTTCTTCAGCTGTTTATTTGTTTTATGGTATTACTTATTCCACTATTGTTGAATTTTGTTATTCCATTGTGTTACTCTAACAATGAGGACATATTTTCTCCACAATCACACACAAGTCCCTCACTGCTAGTCGGCATCCTCTAGTGTATGGAGAAATGTACTTCAGGACATGTGACCAAACAAGTATGGGGAACCTCTATGTGGCACCCATAATCATGAAATTACAGTTTTGGCGATCCGATACTTAGTTAATTATGAGGATATTTTCCATTGGGCCCCCAAGGATGAAATGGATATTGGACACTCTATGGGGTCTTGTGGGTCCAGTTCCAAGAAGAGGAAAATAGAGAATAACATGTGTGGTTCAAAAAACAAATTTCATGATGGAAAGAAGCCTGAATATCCAACATTTAAAATTTTGGGATGAATCATCATGGGAACTATCTAATTGGAACCAATAATTTCTTCTAATGTGGAAAGGTGGGACATCGGGTTAGAAACTGTCGATGGGATATGAGAAATACTGCTAATGTAGAAGAGGAAAGGATGGTTAATATCAACACTCAACCAGTGGAGCAGTGTTAAAACTACAAGGATCATTAGCTTTATGAAAACAATTCCCCTAATCCAAGGGTTTTCATAGGCAGTCAACAACAACCTCTCAGGAAACAATTAAGGGATTATGCTATCACTACAGCTAACGTAGAGACAGAAAATGATGTAGTGAAAAGAATTCTTGTTATTCATTCAATAATAGAGAACATACTATTTGATTCTGGTTCTACAAATTCTTTCATATCTTGCATGTTTAGTATAACTATTCAAACACCACCTCAAAAATTTGTAGGAAAATATGTCTTTGATAACAATGAATGTGGAAATAATTGTGTCTAGGGTTTATAAATCCTCCCCAGTTCACAACTGTGTTATTAACCTCCAATAAAATCTCATAATAATCCCTTTAATTGAGTTTGATGCTTTCTTGGGCATGTATTGGATATCTTTATACAAAGCAAACATCAACTATTGGGAAAGGAAGATCACTCTTCACATCCTGATGCATCATCCAGTTCACTACAAGTGTAAGTAGAAAGATGAATATCCTCAAGAATCATTCTCAAATGTGTGTATATTAATTATTAATGAGAAAGTATGTTTAGCTCAATGTATTGGGACAAAGGAGATAATCATGCATGAATACATGCCTATTGTGTGGGATTACATTTATGTTTTCCCTATGGAGTTTACTAGTCTTCATCTTGATCGAGAGTTTGTGTTATCAATTTAATATATTCTTAGATCTCTTCCTATATCAACGGAAACTTATATAATGGCCACTGTAGAGTTGGAGGAGACATGGAAGCAGTTATAAGGGAATCTATATAAGGGTTTTACACACCCAAGTGCTTCACCATGGGGTACGCTTGTCCTCTTCATCAAGAATAAATATGGTTCAAAGCTCCTCTTCATTTATTATCACGAGCTCAATAAAATCATGATAAAGAACAAGTATCCCATGCCACATAATGATGACTTGTTTGATCAGATTTGTGGGGCTAGTTATTTCTCTATGGTGGACCTTCAGTCTGGATATCACCAATTAATTGCGAGGAATAAAGACATTCCAATGAATGCCTTTCAATTGAGGTATGAACACAATGAGTTCATAGTGATTCGATTTTATCTCACTAATGATCTAGTAATTCTCATGGATTTAATGAATCATGTCTTTAAGTATTACATAGACAAATTTGTGGTAGTCTTTAATGACGATATTCTGATATACTACAAGGGAAATGAAGAACATTAGGAGAATCTGAATATTGTGTTAATGACATTGTGATGGGAGAAACAGTATAAAAATTATAGAAAATGTGAGTTATGGATGGAGAAATTATCATTCTTGGGGCCTGTTATCAACAAATAATAGATTTCTGTGTACCCTTCCAAGACAAAGTCAACAGAAGGGTGGCCTAGGCCAACATATGTAATAGAGATCCACAACATTCAGGGACTAGCTGGGTATTATCAGCGATTTGTGAAGAAATTTTCATTATTTTCAAACCCAATAACTAATCTGACATGGAAGGGAGTGAACTTTGTCTTGACCCATGAATTTGAAGAATGTTTTAAAGAGTTGAAAAAGAGGCTAATCACTGCACCAATACTCACACTCCCAATAAGTTGAGAACACTATGTGGTGTTTAGTGATTCTTCAATGAAGGGTTTCGGTTGGGTATTGATTCAAAATGATAAAGTGATAGCATAAACTTCAAGGAAGCTGAGAATCCATGATTAAACCTATCAAACTCATGATCTGCAGTTAGAGGTAGTGATAATTACATCGAAAATCTGGTGGAATTATCTCTATGGGAAGAAGTGCGAGATATAACCTGACCAAAAGAGTCTAAAATACATATTCACAAAAAAGAGCATAATATGTACTACCAAAGAAGGATACATCTTATCATGGATTTTGACTGTTGAATCCATTACCACCCCGGTAAGGCAATAAGGAGGCAGATGCTCTAGTAGAGTGGATCATGCATCTTTATCAATGATGAGAATTGAAATTGGTCCGATCTTCTTAGATTTATAGATGAACATGAGAATCATTATTAAAGGAGCATAATCAATCCTTTCTCTAATGATTTCTCAACCATCCCTCATGGTGAAAATAAAGGACGATCAAAGAAAATATCTGGAAATTCTGAAAAGGGTAGAAACTATCAGAAATGGGAAATCCTCAAAGTTCATGGTTGATGAGGAAGGAGTTGGAAGATTTGGGTAATGCTATGTGTACCATCTGATCTAGAGATAAGGAAGGAGCTTTTGAATGACGCACATGGCTCATCCTTCTCTATCCACCTAGGGAGCACAAAGAAGTATCGATATCTCCGAGGAAACATTTGGATGGACAATATGAAAAGGGATATTGAGAAATATAAATCATAGTTCCTGGTAAGTCAACATGTGAAGGATGAGTGGAAAAAATATACGGGGATGAAGAAACCACTACCCATACCAATATGGAAGTGGGAAAACATTACCATGGACGTTATCACTATAAATCAAAGGACATACAGATGAAACAATTCTATATAGGTTATTATGGATCGTCTTACAACGGAAACTCAATTTTTCGCATTTCAAGATGAATTTTAATTGGATCAACATCCCTGGATATTTATCAAATAGTTTGTAAGTATTAATGGAGTACCACTATCTATTATATTGGATCAAGTTTTGAGATTCATCGTCAAGTTCTCAAAAAGTCTCTAAAATTATCTAAGCCATGAAGATAACTTTATTATGGTATATCATCCTCAAACTGATGGCCAATCTAAGCAGTCTATTCAGACATTGGATGAGATTTGGAGAGTGTCTTCTATTGAATTAAAAGGATGATTAGACCAAAATCATCTAGTGGATTAATTCTCTTATAATAATATTTTCCACTCAATCATCTTGATAGTACTATATGTTTCCATTTATGGGAAAATTTACAGAACACTGGCGTGTTGGGATGAATTTGGTGAACGTAAGATTCTAGGACCTGAAATGGTCTATGAAATGGTGGAGAAGGTGAAAACCATTCAACAACATATCAAGGCATCCCAAAGTCGATAGAAGAGTTTTGAAAACAATCTTTGATGAGACCTTGATTTAAAATATAGAGGCATTGTACTTCTTCACATATCTCTGTGGATGAAGGTCATGAGGTTTTGAAAGAAAGGGAAGCCAAGTCCTAGGTATATAAACCCCTTTGAGATTCTTGATAGAATTAGGGTTGTGTCCTATCAAATGAAACATCCACCAATCATGTTCAAAGTAAACGATGTCATTAATGTATAACTCTTCCGGAAGTACATACCAGATCTTTCACTTGTACTCGATTTAAAGGTGGTATAGTTGAAGTATGACCTTTCATATGAGGATCAGCCATTGATGATATTCTATCATAGTGATAATGTTCCGCACAATAATACTACTCACCTAGTCAATATATAATGATATAACCCCATGTATGAAGAGAAAATATGTGAACTGGAGGAGGCAATGAGGGACATGTTCCTGCACATATATATGGCATAGAATGTAAAATAAACATTTGAGGAAAAATATTTTTAATAGGGGGAAGAAGGTAATGACCAAAAGTTTTCAACAATGTCTTATAATCATATGAAATCAAAATATAATGAACTACTATGTACTATGTGACATTTAAAAATAAGTTTTTCACTTCTTTGATTTGAATTTTGAAAATCAGACATAAACTGTTGTAATTAATAAGTTATTTGGAGGTTAATATGGCCATTATAAAATTTAGGGAATTGTGACAAACCCTTATGAATTGTAATTTTACCCTTATGAATAGTGACATACCCAAATGAATATTAACCTTACCTATGATAGTATATATATATTATTCAATATGGATGTACTATGTAAATATATATAAGAATAAGAAAATAAATGCTATAAAATTATTATTTTCCAAGTAAATTGTGATTTTTAATTAAAAACGAAATTAATCATATATAGAACGTTTTTTTTTTGAAAAAAGGAGTTTATTTTTGGATTCTACACATTGATAAATGGTTAGGGTGAATTAATTGGATTTTTTTATGTACTTGAATTGTTTGTGAATTAAAAAATATAGTAATTTGTCGTATAAATACATTATAATTTTAATCCACTATTCCCGACATCATAAGTGTTGTAAGAACCCTAATCCTGAAATCAAATTGACATATAACTATTCTTGGTCTTCAAATCATCACTATTTATTATATTATGATAAAATAATAAACTAATTATTTTAATATTATGAAATCTCTACTCTCCTCAACAACAAATACCACCCCTCCTTACCTATTCTCTATACTCTTCTCAAGCCTTATGCTTTGAAAATATTCACCCCATATCACTCTTGAATCTCTTCCCCCACGTCCAACAACATTAGAGTATTCAAATGTCTAATCCAAGGTGTCTTAAAGGGGATTCAAGAGGTAATTTACCATCTCTGTTTTCCTTTAATTTCCATTCAATTTCATGTTGTTTTCTTTAATCTCTCCCCTCATATCCTTATCTACATGGTATGGTAACTACAGTATCATAAATGTACAAGAATGTTATGATAATTTTTTGAGAGTATATCATCAATCCCCCTTCTCCTCTACCTTAAATTTTATAAAGGAATTTTTTTTCGTGAGGCGTTAATTTATCACCTTCAAGAACAACATGTTTTCATTTTCCTTTACCACTATCAGATCAGTTCAGGAAAATATTTTTATTGTTGAACCATGATTTGTTATATTTATTATATCCTTTTCTCTTTTCTGAAACTAACTTATTTACATATTACTAAATGCTTAAAAAAACAAGTTTATTATGGTAAAAAACCACCTGAATTAACACAAATAATCCCCATTAAATTCTTATCTAATGATCAATTATCATGGTATATAAAAACAATTATTTATAAGATCATTTAAAGTTCTATTAAATCATAAATAACATATAATTAAAATTATGCATTCTTATCCATATCTTAATGAAACTACCATTCTGAATACAAGTGAACTATTGAAGGAAACTTTAAAAACTAATGTTCTCAGACTATGAAATTGAATAACATTACCCATTAAACATGCCATGAACGAACATAAAAAGTGTATAATAAATCAATTAAACATATATTTGGTTAGGTAATTATTAATTAATATTACTAATTTGTTTATTCATCTCATTAATAATAGCGTAATAATACCTCCAGACAAAAGGTAAGGGATCTTCTCCATTTCACTTGTATTCAAGAATGACTTATATGATCTTCCATTTTATGTGTAATCTATAAAGATGGGGAATGATTTCACACCTCCCCATAATTCCAACATGATGTATAATAGATGAGAAACCCTGTTATCTCTCAGGAATCCCTCATAAGTACACCTGATACCATTCCAACAATCCTTAAAGAATTCTACCTGAATCGACTTTATTCCTTAGGGATTCTCTTTATTACTTTTTACCCAAATGACGATTTCATTCATTTTTATGTAAATCTTATCCATGATGTTAATATTAATCAAACTCATGTTTCATGATCCATCACTCATTCTCTTTTAGGAATATAAAATATTTCAAGTGAATCCTTCCTCGATACTTCCAAATAAGAAAACTCATTTTAAGGGAGCTTCCCAAATTTTTACTCAATTTCTAGTGCACTCTATCATCGATTTTAAACCACCATTTTCTTTATAAAATCAGTCTTTTTATTATGAGAACCATCTTGGTTAACTTCGGGTTTTATATAAGATATTGTTCCATTTTCTATTTTAAAAGATCAATAGTATTTTCTTTAAAACAACACAAAAATGTTTTAATGCTAAAATTTCTGAAAAAACATTTCATACAAGTTGCCAATTTTTTTTGAAATCACATAACATGACATGTTCCTATTTTTACCTTATGAACGTCCATGTATTTTCTAATTCCTTTCATCATGGAAACCTTCATTATATGTCCTTTGGTTATGCTTTATATTGTGATTGAGTTTCCCAATTATTCCTATGGGTAACCATTATATTTATGTAATATTGATTATGTATGATTATTTATGTGGAAAACATATTCATGAAATGTACGATTGGTGTGCACTTATAGCGATCCAATTAATTGGGTAATGTTTTGTCTCATAAGATGATATGTGCAATGGTCTTGGCAGTTAGCCTTGGCTTTTGATACTATGTGCAACGATCTTGGTATTTATCCTTGTCTTATACTAATATGGAAAATGGTCTTGGTGGTCATCCTAGATATATACTAAATTAATGTTTTATTTTTCTGCCACATTTTTATGATTCAATGTTTAAATGATCCCTCATTTACATGTTATTATTCCATATGTTAAATTCCATTTTATATCATCATTTCATGCCTTCTATCCCATGTGATAATGCATTGTTCTTATAGTTATTCCCTTATTGGGATTTTATCTCATCCCCTTGTTCATGTTATCCCCTTGTTATCATATACTGTTGTATGAGCACATTGGAATATAGGATCCCATTATAGGGTTAAAATAAATGTTTTTTTTTAATTTCCGATTATGTACATAGTCTTCTATGACACTAGACTTTATGATCCTTGGCTAGTACTCCGATGTATAATTATGATTAAAATCATGTAATGTTTTATGTAAAAGTACATGGCCACTATAATCTTCTTTATATAATCATCATATTTTCCAAAAAACTATTCTTAAGAGGAAGATTTATAATGTCACATAAACAATATTTTTATTGTTTTCATTTAAGTTAGAAATAAATTTTGATGGTATTTTTTTTATTTTATGAAGGACCAAGATTAAATTAAATCACTTAGTTTGATAGATATCATTTTTATATTCCCTTTGTTTTTGCCTTATGAAATTATAACAGAACTCATTTCATTCCATGGGTAACCATTATGTTTATTCCCTGTTTTGGATTCTTTATGTGGAACATATATACCTGAAAATGTTATGACAAGTGTTCGTCGATAGCACAGTAACGGAGTTAGTAATGTTTTAGTCCCATGTTAGGTTATGAATGAGATTAGGGAGTAAACCTAATCCATTTTTGTACTCTGTTCAGCCTTCTATTTTTCCTATTACATCTTTTCTAATGACTTACCTATTCTTATAATGATACTATACTTTCCAATAATTGGTTTTTATTTCATTATGAATTATGAATAAAATCATAGAATAATAATTGTAAAAGGCTTGGGTCACATTGCATGGGCTCGATGTTCATTTTTACTATGGTGTGATAGAGCTTGAAACTTCGTTGGGGATTAGAAAAAATAGTGTATGCCAGTTTTGGGAGTTCCCCCTTAAGTTAGGTGCATGTCACATCCTATGGGATCTCTCTATCTTCATGATCATAGGGTTTTATTTCATTCTATGGATGGAATTGTTGGTTCCTGAACAAGTGTTATTTAATTTCCATCATCGAAGGGTGAATCACATCACCAGAGGGTAGAGTTTTATTAACAAGGGAGAATGGGATTTTTGATAATAGTTGAGAAGGACCTATGTATCATGGGATGGGTATGACGACAACCCACATTGCCAGCTTATACCATGATGATTAATGAACACATTAGGATGGTTTGCTCATGTGGTTGGTAATTTTTGTGACGTTTTCTCTAATGAATTTTCAGGAAAACCACCTGATAGAGTGATATAATTTTCCATTAATCTAGATCCAGGAGATTCACTAGTATACATTTCACATTTAAGGATGGATACTACCATGTAGGAGGAAGTAAAAAAGGCTTCTACATGACTTAGAATCAAAGGGGATTATCTGAACCAATAAATCTTTGTGGGATTTATCTGTCCTTTTCACTAAGAGGGTAAATGATTCCTTTAGGATATGTGTGGATTATTATAAATTAAACATGTTCACAGTTATGAAATAATATCCCTTGCGTTGGATATATTATCTCTTCCACCAGCTCCAAGGAGATCAGGTGTTCTTGAATATTAATATGAAATTAGGTTCTCATTTTATTTGTGTTTGACCACCATACATACCTCATATAGCTTTTCATAGCAGGTATAGTCTATATGAGTATATATATATGTTTTTTGGTCACATAAATGAACCAAAATTTTTCTGGGCATTGATGAACTAAGTTTTCCTTCCATATCTGGATTCATTTGTGGTTGTATTGATGGATGATATCTTTCTATATTCTCAAACTAGACACGACCATTCCAAACATCTTGATATCATATTGGATACACATAAAGGAAATAAATTATATGCTAATATGTTAAATTTACACTTCTATATGGTTAAGATTCACTTCCTGGGTAATATAACATCAAAGATGTCATGACCCGTCCTCAGGGCCCATGTTGTGACTACCCCATGCCCGCCTTCCATAGGCCAGGGGCTGGCGACTAGCACCAAGGCGTAAATCCTGGTAAAAAGGGAAGGCATTGCCTTGGTAAAGTAAACAAGCACCACAGAGTAAGCAAGCAGAAGAAGTAAACACTAAGTAAAAACTGAGTACAATAGTATGTGCGGAAAAGTAAGTGGGTCAGAATACAATCCCAAACTGAAAGTAAAGTAAAACTCGAAAGTGAAAATAGCAACTGAAAAGTAAAGTCGCAACGTCGAGCTGTCCACTAGAAATCCCACCTGAAGGGTGGGTACAGATAGCCTCCACAGCTCCTCGGGTCCAACCGACCGCTCCAAGTACGTTCCGCCCAGTGGTCCACCTCCAGGTACCGTCCTGCTCCGCAAGCCTCAACCACGATCAGTGTTGTCCTCCGTATGAAACCAACACAATGTAGTGTGGGCATAGCCCGTGCAGGGGTGAGTATAAGCTACTCATTAGGGACCCCAAGACCCCTGATGCTCTCCCAGAATCCACAAAGGATAAACCACAAAGGAAGGATACAATCACGAAGTAACATTCGATACTGCTTAGGTATATGCCCATACATATACCTAAGTCACCAATTCTTGTTCGGCTCTAACATCCGATACCAATTACAACCTAGTCCACACAGGAAATCAAAATGTAAATCCACACAGGATAAAACAACATAATCCACAAAGGAAAGAAAAACAGGATTTCATCTCACACAGGTATACTTCTTCGTATGACGATGAAGATGACCAGATATTTCCACTGATTCATCTAAGCCATCGGACCCACAAAGGATCTATAGGTAACTAACCCCTGCAATGACCCACAAAGGATCTGACCCACACAGGATCGATAGGTAACTAACCCCCGCAATGACCCACAAAGGATCTGACCCACACAGGATCGATAGGTAACTAACCCCCGCAAAGACCCACACAGGATCAGACCCACACATGATCTATAAGAGCTAGCCCACACAGGACTGCTGAGTGCTGACCCACACAGGATCAGACCCACATAGGATCAGTAGCAATGATCCACAAAGGATCGCTGAGTGCTGTAGTCGTCGTCGAATCCACTGAGGATCTCTGCACAGTCGTCATTTTCGTCGCAGTCACATCCAGCTCTAGGGTTCCCGCACACAGCAAGCTCATTTGGGAGGGTCCGCTTCATAAGCTGAGAGGCTGATACATCAACTGACACATAGTCCAGAGTTGATGTATCCAGAAGTTCTGTATCGTCAACAGGAACTCAACGTCGCAGACGACGCGTCAATCGGACACCTGGTCAGAGAGTTATTGGCTTTTTCGTCCCAGGGGCCCGGTTGGTTTTTAAGGCAAAACCAACCCAACTGTACTCCACCTACATCCAAACCTTAGGCAGAGTAAGCCAAAATATTCATCTCACTTATAGGAATCCAACCAAGTGGAAGGTACATCAATCGAACGTCCGGAGCTGATGTTATGAACGTTTTTGCTTCGAGGGCCCGGTTGGTTTCGTGTACGAACCAACCCGGCTGAACCCAAAGTATTCCGAAACCATGAGTGTAATATACAGAAACGACCGACTTGATCCAAGGATCGCATCGCCGATGATGTCGTATCAATCAGAGGCATGTAGCTCAAGATACGGGCAAAAGACCGAAAAGATGCTGAAAATGGGGGGTTTGGGCCCGGGCCGACCTAGCCCAACCACCCTGGGTCGGCCCGAACCGGGTCAACCAGACCCGAGTCCGGGTCTGACCGGCCGGCGTGGCCCGGCCCGGCGGTCCGGCCATGTGGCTCGGCCGGCGCGCTGGCGCTGGCCAGATGCCGTGCAAGGCAGACGCGGCCCCCCGCGCGGGGGCAGCTTCGTGACACCCAGGCTCGCCATAAGCCACGTCCCTCCTCTGTGGTCCCGCGCGGCTTCAGCCGCGGCGGGTATTCCCGGCGGCGCACCGGCGGGGGTTTCCTCGGACCACCGAACGCTCTCCGGTGGTCCGATTTGCGCGCGGTCTTCGCCAGTGCTCCCCCGGGACTCGTTCTTCACTACAAAGCCTTCAAAATTAACTTGCGGCACCGTTTGTCGTCTCCTGCCAATCCGCACATAAAAACAAAAAGGGCAGTGGGTTCGGACTTGTTTGTTGGTCCGCACCCACCACGTTAGCGGTTTTCAAAGTCTCACAACAATCATTTTTAACAACCGGGGATATAAATCAAAAAGATTTAAAATGAAACAACCCCTACCTCGTAGTAGTCGTCAGACGTGAGTTCTTTGCAGGATTGACCGTCGCGGAAGATGAGGATCGTCGCATCGTGTCGTCGCAGTACACGGCGTCACATAGACGATCTCTGAGGGTTAATGAAAACACACAGATTTAATTTCTCGAATTAAATCCATGTTGAGGTTAAAATCCACAAAGGAAATTTAAAAGATCCGCAATCTCCTACCTCAAGCAGTTGATCGAAGATTTGTTGAGGGAGGAGAATCGTCGCAGAAGAACATCAGAGGAGTAGATTCGTCAGCGTCGCGGTACACTACGTCGCTTCGTCGATCTCCGAGGGTTCGACATTCTTCATCGCCTTTCGTCGAAGGCCGGCATTCTTTGCGTTCTTCGCGTTCTTCGTGAAGAAAGATGAAGATCTTCTAGCTTCAGATATTTCTCCAAATCCTCTAAACAAGCAATCCTCAAGAAGACATGCATTGGTCTTATTTTATTATTATGCAAATAGTATAAAAAACATGTTAAGAAATGAACCATTAATTTGGTGAATTAACGGTAACGACTTAACTGTCCATTTAATAGGAGCGTTTAGAAAACACTCTAGTTGACTTTCATTAAAGAGGAGTTTTCGCGGGTGCGTTACTTAGGGGAAAAGAAACGGTGGGGCTCGTGCGGGCCCCACCTCACAAATATCCTACATAGAGGGTAGGATATTTTGGGTTCCACCCTATCCGCTTCAACTTAGATTAAGCAGCTTAAAGTGGCTTAAAGTGAAATAAAATAAAGTTGTCGCACCACTTTATTTTATTTTCTTCACTTAACCCCCAATAAATTAAAAACCTCACCCGAGAAAAAGCAACTTCGGAAGAGGCGTTTCTAAGAAAATACCGGCGCTATGATTCCATCGGTGCCCTCAGAATTAAATTTAGAGCACCAGTTCAAAAGTTAGAAAAACCCGCTCGTTCATTCACTGAACGTACCGAAGCCAAACATCCGAAAATGATTCCGGGCACACCGGTCCTCGGAATCACGTGCCTTCAGAAACTGCATTCTTGTAAAATTCCAAAGAAAATTAAGAAAAACAATTTCCTTGAAATTTACAGGTCTTTACATCACTCCCACCTCAGGGTTTTACGTCCCCGTAAAGATACATCACAAACTAAGAAAACAAATGCAGGTACTAATCACGCATCTGAGCTTCCTGCTCCCAAGTGCTCTCCTAGAGGTTCCCGTGCTGCCATCTGATGCAGACTAGAGGAATCGACCATCCATGTAGGACCCACTACTGTCGATCCTCGATCTCCACCAGGACCTCTGCAAAAGTTGCCCCATCATCAACATCCATCTCCCCATGGTCAATGATGTGCGTTGGGTCGTGCACGTATCTACTCAGCAGAGATACGTGGAAGACGTTGTGCACCCGGTGCAACTGAGGTGGGAGAGCCAGGCGATAAGCCACCTCGCCAATCCTTCTGAGGACCTAGAAGGGTCCGATGAAGCATAGAGACAACTTGTCGCCTCAGGAAAATCTCGGTAATCCACGTCGAGGTGAGACACGCAAGAAGACATGGTCTCCATCCTCGAACTCTAGTGGCCTCCGACTCCTGTCAGCATAAGACTTCTGTCGGCTCTAAGCTGTCCTCATCTACTCCTGGATGACCTGGACCTTCTCTGTCGTGGCCTGGACCATCTCTGGTCCCACAAGTGCTGATTCCCCAGGCTCTGTCCAGCACAAAGGAGATCTTCAAGGTCGGCCGTAAAACGCCTCATACGGTGCCATCCCGATGGTGGAGTGGTAGCTGTTGTTGTACGCAAACTCCAAAAAGGGTAGGTGGACCTCCCAACTACGACCAAGGTTGTGGAAACATGCGCGGAGCATGTCCTTGAGAGTCTGAATGGTCCTCTTCGTCTGACCATCCTTCTGAGGGTGAAAGGCGGTGCTCAGACGTAGCCGCGTCCCAAACGCCTCCTACAACCCCTTCCAAAGCCAGGAAGTAAAGCGAGCATCTTGATCGGAGACGATAGATGATGGAACACCATGAAGCCGTACAATCTCATGAATGTAGAGACGTCCCAAGCTCTCCACTGAGCCCTGCCCTCTGATGGGTAAGAAGTGTGCCGACTTGGTGAGTCGGTCGACAATCACCCAAATGGAGTCGTGACCTCTGGAATTGCGTGGAAGTCCAGTCACGAAGTCCATAGATATCCCATCCCACTTCCACTTCAGGACCTCCAAGGGCTGTACAAGGCCTGCTGGTACCTGATGCTCTGCCTTCACCAGCTGGAAGGTGAGGCATTGTGAAACAAAATCTGCCACAACCTTCTTCATGCCCGGACACCAGTGATTTCGTCTGAGGTCCTTGTACATCTTCGCCACTCTAGGATGTACCGCCAAAGGAGAAGTGTGAAACTCTCTTAGAACCTCCTCCCATAAAGCAACTGGTACCAAGGTACGTCCTTTGAAAAGGACGTCGTGCTCTGCTCCAAAGGAGAAACCATCAGGTGCCTGACCAGAAGATATCTGTGCACGCTGCGTCTCACAGTCAGCGTCCCCACGCTGTGCCTCTCTGACCAGCTGTAGTAGTGGAGGAGTGATTGTGAGTGACTACAGGAAGGCTGCTCCATCTCTATCCACGAAGGATATCTGCAAAGCAGCTAGCTGCTCCGTCGCCTCCTCAAGCAGCTAAATGCCCATCCTCCTGCTGAGAGCATCGGCTACTACATTCCCCTTCCCAGGAGTATAGACTATATCAAAGTCATATTCCTGGAGGGACTTGAGCCACCGCTACTATCTCAGGTTCAGGTCCTTCTAAGAGAAGATGTACCTAAGACTCCGATGGTCAGAAAAGATTGTAAAGTGCTCGCCCATCAGGTAGTGTTTCCATGTCGTCAAGGCTAAGACCACTACTGCTAACTCCAGGTCATGGGTAGTGTAGTTCTACTCATGCGGCCTCAAATGACGTGATCCATAGGCGATCACCGCCCGCTCCTGCATTAGGATACATCCGAGTATGATCCCTAATGCATCGCAGTAGACTACGTACCCTACTCCCTCCTCAGGCAACCTCAATATAGGGGCGGTCGTCAATCTCTGTCTCAGCTCTTGGAAGCTCTACTGACATCTTTCTGACCACACAAAGGGTTTACCCTTTTCGTCAAAGCTGAGAGTGGTGCCGCAACTCCGGAGAAGTCTGGAACAAATATCTGATAGTATCCGGATATTCCCAAGAAACTCCGCACCTCCGTCACGCTTCTGGGTGGCTCCAAAGCTAGCACTGCATCGATCTTCACAGGATCCACTACAACTCCCACCTCAGAGATGATGTGCCCCAAGAAGTGGAACTCACATATTTAGAACTGACACTTCGAGAGCTTTCCATAAAGCTAGTGCTCTCGGAGTGTGTCTAGTACAACTCGCAAGTGGTAGGCGTTCTCCTCCTCAGTCGTCGAGTAAATCAAAATGTTGTCGATGAAGACCATGACAAATCGATCAAGGTATGACTAAAAGATCCTGTTCATGAGGCCCATGAACACTGCTAGAGCATTGGTTATGCCGAATGGCATAACCAAGAACTCATAGTGTCCATACCGACATCTGAAGGTCGTCTTCTGCACGTCCTCATCCCGAACTCTGAGCTGATGATAGCCTGACCAGAGGTCTATCTTTGAGAACCACCATGCTCCCTTGAGCTGATCGAAGAGGTCATAAATCCTCGGTAGAAGATACTTGTTCCTCACCGTCACCTGGTTCAGGCGACGATAGTCTACACAAAGTCGCAAGCTCCCGTCCGCCTTCTTGGCGATCAAAATCGGGGGAGCCCAGGGTGAAACACTAGGTCAGATGAATCCCTTGCCCTACAAGTCCTCCAATGATACCCGTAGCTCTTGAAGCTCAGCGGGGGCCATCCAATATGCTGGAGTGGATATAGGGGCTGTCCCGGGGTATAGATCAATATAAAAGTCTACCTCTCTACGAGGAGGTAGCCCTGGAACGTCGTCGGGAAAGACGTCCGCGTACTAATCCACCACTGCAGGAAAACTAGGACTCCACATGTCAACTGCTCCTAGGATGAGGCTAGCCAACTGATGAGTGATGGGCTGTCCTCTCCTCTACGAGAGTCCATACTGTGCTGCAAAGGCTCCCTTCTCGCCGGTGAAGGTGAACCTGCTCCCGTCGGTGCGTACACATCGCACCTTGCGCCTAATATAGTCAATCTATGCATGAACTGTAGATAACAAATCAATGCCCAAGATGACGTCGTAAGGCCTCGACACCGCTACAAGAAGATCCCAACCGAAGCTCTCACCTCCTAAAGTAAGCTCACAATGCTGGAACCAGTGCGTAATCGTCGAGTCTGCTCCCGTAGGAGTCTCTAGCCGTAAGGATCGAGCCAACGGCTCCGTCGGAATCTCCGAGCTCCGAACAAGGGCATCAGCTCTGAAAGAGTGACTCGCTCCTGTGTCTATAAGAACCACAGCAAGGGTGGAATAGACACATATAGTACCTCGAATCATCTCAGGCGCGCCGTGGTCATAGGCCTCTGTTGCCTGGAGCTGTGCCTGTCTCTACCCGCCAGCTCCCTGTGGCCGGGGTGGACCTCCTGGTGGTGGTAGTGGTAGAGACTCAAAGTGTCGCCCACCACCTGCTACTCGGCCAGCTCCTCTGCCTCGTCCACCTCCTCCCTGCAGACGCCATGGTCGACCCTCTGCCTCTTCCTGGGTGGCCCCTTAACCATTTGCTACTCCTCGGCACGGTGGGTCGGGCAGTAACGAGCCATGTGGCCCTGTCTGCCGCATATGTAGCATTGCCTGCCTCTCGAAAGACTGGCTTCGCGCTGTGTGCCCCGCACTGCTGAGCTAGTGTCCTAAGGTCGTCTACGTGAGGGTCTAGTCTGCCTGGACCCCTGAGTCATCCGTCGGATGCCTGCTGCGGAAGACTCTGCTACCTAACGCCCTACGATTGGTCTCACTGCTGAAGAAGACTCAGAAAGAAAGCTCTCGATCAAAAGAGCTCGCTCCAGTACTCCTTCCTGATTCGGAATGCTGAGGGAGATCAGTGATGCCCTGATCTAGTGTCTAAATCCCTACTCAAAGGTCTGGGCCCAGAAGAATGGGTCTCGTACCATGTCCGTCAAGTAGTGCAAGGGATCGGTAAATCTCACCAAGTACTGGGCGACCATCAAGCTGCCCTGCCGCAACTGAAGAAGCTCCTGGATGTGCACCGCACAGAGGGTGGCTGGGACGAACTACGAGTGGAAGAGGCTCTCAAAGTATGTCTAGATAAGAGATGCCTCATCGTGCAACTAGAGCATCAAGATCCACCATCGGCCTGTTTCCGTGTGCAGTAGGCTCGCTGCGAGGATCACCATGAGGTCTGCTGGTGTCCTTACTAACCGGAAAACTCGTACCACTGCCTCCAGGTAGTCCTCGGCTTCCTGGGGGTCCGTCTCCCCGCAGAACCTGGGTGGTCGCTGGCGCTGGAACTCATGCAGTGCACTAAGGTGACGTGCATCGTCAGCGGCTGGGGCTGGAAGCATCGGTGGCTCGACAGATAAAGGTACCGTCGGTGCCTCAGCTGTCAAAGGGCCCTGTACCGAGGCCTCGTCGCTCGGCGGGTTGTCGTCACACTCAACTCTCGGAACCATAACTGGCTGCCATCGTGGGGCTATCCGGAAAAGAAATAGGTGCGCCACGGTCAGAACAGTATACCTAGTGAGCTGACACAAAGTAATCACAATGAAAACTTGAAACACACATGCAATCAATATTTTCTTGCATTAAGTCAGAAATCAGAAGTCAGGGTCCTGGTGTACGGATACGTCGGCCGCCGCACCAACACTGGACTCCCTGGACTGATAACCACACCCAATACACTTAACACTATTGCTTCACATAGAAGAAAGATCAGAGTCTGCGATAGAACCAAACTCCTCTGAAACCAATTTGTCACGACCCGTCCACGGGGCCCGTGCCGTGACTACCCCAAGCCCGCCTCCCATAGGACAGGGGCTGGCGACTAGGACCAAGGCGTAAATCCCGGTAAAAAGGGAAGGAATTGCCTTTGTAAATTAAACAAGCACCACAGAGTAACCAAGCAGAAGAAGTAAACACTAAGTAAAAACTGAGTACAATAGTAAGCGTGGAAAAGTAAGTGGGTCAGAATACAAACCCAAAATGAAAGTAAAGTACAACTCGAAAGAGAAAACAACAACTGAAAAGTAAAGCGGCAACATCGAGTTGTCTACTGGAAATCCCACCTGAAAGGTGGGTACAGATAGCCTCCATAGCTCCTCGGGTCTAGCCAACCGCTCCGAGTACGTTCCGCCCAGTGGTCCACCTCCAGGTATCTTGCTGCTCCGCAATCCTCAACCATGATCAGCGCTATCCGCCGTCTGCAACCAACACAACGTATTGAAGGCACATCCCGTGCAGGGGTGAGTATAAGCTACTTAGTAGGGACCCCGAGACCCCCGATGGTCTCCCAGAATCCACAAAGGATAAACCACAAAGTAAGGATACAATCACGAAGTAACATCCGACACTGCTTATGTATATGCCCATACAAATACCTAAGTCACCAATTCTCATTCGGCTACAATATTCGAGCCCAAGTAAAACCCAGTCCACAGAGGAAAGCAAAATGAAAATCCACATAGGATAAGACAACAAAATCCACAAAGGAAAGAAAAACCGGATTTCAGCTCACACAGGTATACTTCTTCATATGACAATGAAGATGAGCAGATATTGCCACTGATTCATCTAAGCCGTCGGACCCACAAAGGATCGATAGGTAACTAACCCCCGCAATGACCCACAAAGGATCTGACCCACACAGGATCGATAGGTAACTAACCCCCCGGAATGTCCCACAAAGGATCTGACCCACACAGGATCGATAGGTAACTAACCCCCGCAAAGACCCACACAGGATCAGACCCACACAGGATCTGTAGGCGCTGGCCCACACAGGACCACTGAGCGTTGACCCACACAGGATCAGACCCACACAGGATCAGTAGCACTGATCCAGAAAGGATCACTGAGTGCTGTAGTCGTCGTCGAATCCCCTGAGGATCTCTGCACATTCGTTGTCGTCATCACAGTCGCAGCCAGCTCTAGGGTTCCCGCACACAGCAAGCTCGTTCACGAGGGTCCGCTCAATGAGCCGAGAGGCTGATACATCAAGTGACACATAGTCCATAGTTAATGTATCCAAAAGTTCTTTATCGTCAACAGGAACTCAACGTTGCAGACGACAGGTCAATCAGACGCCCGGTCTGAGAGTTATTGGCTTTTTCGTCCCAGGGGCCTGGTTGGTTTTTAAGGAAAAACCAACCCGACCATACTCCACCTACGTCCAAACCTCAGGCGGAGTAATCCAAAATATTCATCTCACTTAGAGGAATCCAACCAAGTCGACGGTAGGTCAATCAGACGTCCGGAGCTCAAGTTATGAGCATTTCCGCTCTGAGGGCCCGGTTGGTTTCGTGTACGAACCAACCCGGCCGAACCCAAAGTATTTTGAAACCGTGAGTGTAATATACCGAAACGACCGAATAGATCCAAGGATCGCATCGCCACTAATGGCATGTCGATCGGAGGCCCGTAACTCAAGATACGGGCAAAAGACCGAAAAGGTGCCGAAAACAGGGGGTCTGGGCCCGGGCCGACCTGGCCGGTGCGGCCTGGCCCGGCGGTCCGGCCGAGCGGCTCGGCCAACGTGCTGGCGCGGGCCAGACACCGCGCAAGGAAGAAGAGGCCCCCCACGTGGGGGCTGCTCCGTGACACTCAGACGCAGCTTAAGCCACATCCCTCCTCCGCAGTCCTGCGCGGCCGTGGCTTCAGCCGCGACGGGTCTTCCTGGTGGCGCGCCGGGCGCCGCTGCATCCTGGCGGCCGGCCGCTACCGGCCGCGGCCTCTGGCCGCTGGTGCCGCCGTGCCAGCGTGGCGCGCCGGTGGGGGTTTCCGCAGACCACCAGACGCGCTCAGGTGGTCCGATTTGTGTGCGGTCTTCGCCAGTGCTCCCCCCGGGACTCGTTCTTCACTTCAAAGCCTTCAAAATTAACTTGTGGCCCCATTTTTCATCGCCCGCCAATCCGAAGATAAAAACAAAAAGGGCGGTGGGTTCGGACTAGTTCGTTGGTCCGCACCCACCACGTTAGCGGTTTTTAAAGTCTCACAACAATCATTTTTAAAAACTGTGGACATAAATCACAAAGATTTAAAATGAAACAACCCCTACATCTTAGTTGTCGTCGGATGTGAGTCCCTCGCGGGATTGACCATCGCGGAATATGAGGATCGTCGCGTCGCGGAAGGGGCGTTGCGTCGTCGCGGTACATGGCGTCGCGTCGACGATCTCCGAGGGTTAAAGAAAACACATAGATTTAATTTCATGAATTAAATCCATGTCGAGGTTTAAATCCACAAAGGAAATTTAATATATCCACAATCTCCTACCTCAAGCAGTTGATCGAATATTTGTTGCGGGAGGAGAATCGTTGCAGAAGAACGTCGGGGGAGGAGATTCGTCGGCGTCGCGGTACACGGCGTCGCATTGTCGATCTCCGAGGGTTCGACGTTCTTCGTCACCTTTCGTTGAAGGCCGGCGTTCTTCGCGTTCTTCGCGTTCTTCGCTAAGAAAGAAGAATATATTCTAGCTTCAGAGATTTCTCCAAATCCTCTAAACAAGAAATCCCCAAGAAGACATGCGTTGGTCTTATTTTATTATTATGCCAACAGTCTGAAAAACAGGTTGAGAAACGAACCATTAATTTGGTGAATTAATGGTAAAGACTTAACTATCCATTTAATAGGAGCTTTTAAGAGTTTTAGAAAACTCTCCAGTTGACTTTCATTAAAGAGGAGTTTTCGCGGGTGCTTTACATAGGGGAAAAGAAAGGGTGGGGCTCGTGCGTGCCCCACCTCACAAATATCCTACCTAAGGGGTAGGATATTTTGGGTTCCACCCTATCCGCTTCAACTTAGATTAAGCATCTTAAAGTGGATTTAAGTGGCTTTAAGTGAAATAAAATAATGTTGTCGCACCACTTTATTTTATTTTCTTCACTTAACCCCAAAAAAATTAAAAACCACACCCGAGAAAAAGCAACTCCGGAAGAGGCATTTCGAAGCAAATACCGGCACTGCGATTCCATCGGTGCCTTCGAAATTAAATTCCGAGCACCGGTTCAAAAGTTAGAAAAACCCGCTCGTTCGTTCACTGAACGTACCCGAGCAAAACATCGAAAAATGATTCCGGGCACACCGGGCCTCGGAATCACGTGCCGTCAGAAACTGTGTTCTTCTAAAATGAATATAAAATTAAGAAAAAAAATTCCTTGAAATTTACGGGTCTTTACATCACTCCCACCTGAGGGATTTACGTCCCCGTAAAGATACATCACAAACTAGGGAAACAAATGCGGGTAATGAGCATGCATCTGTGCTTCCCGCTCCCAAGTGCTCTCCCGGAGGTTCTCGTGCTGCCATCTGATGCAGACTAGAGGAATCGACCGTCCACATAGGACCCACTCCTGTTGATCCTCGATCTCCACCGGGACCTCCACAAAAGTCGCCCCATCATCAACGTCCAGCTCCCCATGGTCTTTGATGTGCGTTGGGTCGTGAACGTATCTCCTCATCTGAGATACGTGGAAGACGTCGTGCACCCGGTGCAACTGAGGTGGTAGATCCAGGCGATAACCCACCTCGCCAATCCTGCTGAGGAACTAGAAGGGTTCGATAAAGCGTAGAGACAACATTCCGCCTCGGCCAAATCTCCGTAATCCACGTCGAGGTGAGACACGTAAGAAGACGTGGTCGCCATCCTCGAACACTAGTGGCCTCCGACTCCTGTCAGTATAAGGCTTCTGCCGGCTTTGAGCTGTCCTCATCCGCTCCTGGATGTCATGGACCTTCTCTGTCGTGGCTCGGACCATCTCTCGTCCCACAAGTGCTGATTCCCCAGGGTCTGTCCAGAACAATGGAGATCTGCAAGGTCCGTCATACAATGCCACGTACGGTGCCACCCCGATGGTGGAGTGGTAGCTGTTGTTGAATGAAAACTCCACCAAGGGTAGGTGGTCCTCCCACCTGCGACCATAGTCGAGGAAACATGCGCGAAGCATGTCCTCGAGAGTCTGAATGGTCCTCTCCGTCTGACCATCTGTCTGAGGGTGAAAGTCAGTGCTCAGACGTAGCCGTATCCCGAACGCCTCCTTTAACCCCTTCCAAAGCCAGGAAGTAAAGAGAGCATCTCGATCGGAGACGATAGATGATGGCACATCGTGAATCTGTACAATCTCCTGAATGTAGAGACGTTCCATGCTCTCCACTGAGCCCTGCTCTCTGATGGGTAAGAAGTGTGCCGACTTGGTGATTCGGTCGACAATCACCCAAATGGAGGCATGACTTCTGGAAGTGCGTGGAAGTACATTCACGAAGTCCATTGATATCACATCCCACTTCCACTCCGGGACCACCAAGGGTTGTACCAAGCCTGCTGGTACCTGATGCTCTGCCTTCACCTGCTGGTAGGTGAGGCATCGTGAAATGAACTCTGCCACAACCTTCTTCATTCCCAGACACCAGTGGTGTCGTCTGAGGTCCTGGTACATCATCGCCACTCCAGGATGTACCGCCAAAGGAGAAGTGTGAAACTCTCTTGGTACCTCCTCCCGTAAAGAAACTTGTACCAAGGTACGTCCTCTAAAAAGGACATCGTGCTCTGCTCCAAAGGAGAAACCATCAGGTTCCTGACCTAAGGATATCTGTGCACGCCGCGTCTCACAGTCAGCGTCCCCACGCTGTGCCTCTCTGACTCGCTTCAGTAGTGGAGGAGTGACTGTGAGAGACTGAAGGAAGGATTCTCCATCTCTATCCATGAAGGTTATCTTCAAAGCAGCTAGCTGCTCCGTCTCCTCCTCAAGCAGCTGAATGCCCGTCCTCCTGCTGAGAGAATCAGCTACTACGTTCCCCTTCCCAAGAGTATAGACTATCTCAAAGTCATAGTCTTGGAGGAACTCGAGACACTGCCACTGTCTCAGGTTCAGGTCCTTCTAAGAGAAGATGTACCTGAGACTCTGATGGTCAGAAAAGACTGTAAAGCGCTCGCCCATCAGGTAGTGTCGCCATGTCTTCAGAGTGAAGACCACTGCTGCTAACTCCATGTCATGGGTAGCATAGATCTACTCATGCGGCCTCACCTGAAGGGATCCATAGGCGATCACCACCCGCTCCTGCATCAGGACACATCCGAGTCCGGTCCCTGATGCATCGCAGTAGACTACATACCCTACTCCCTCCTCAGGCAACCTCAAGATAGGGGTGCTGGTCAATCTATGTCTCAGCTCCGGAAGCTCATCTGACATCTTTTTGACCACACAAATGGTTTCCCCTTTTCTTCAATGATGAGAGTGGTGCCGCAACTCTGGAGAAGTCTAGCACAAATCTCCGATAGTACCCGGCTAGTCCCAAGAAACTTCGCACCTCCGTCATGCTCCTGGGTGGCTCCCAAGCTAGCACTGCATTGATCTTCGCAGGATCCACTGCAACTCCTTCCTCAGAGATAATGTGCCCCAAGAGGTGGACCTCACGTATCTAGAACTGACACTTCGAGAGCTTTCCATAAAGCTGGTGCTCTCAGAGTGTGTCCAGTACAACTCGCAAGTGGTAGGCGTGCTCCTCCTCAGTCGCCGAGTAAATCAAAATGTCGTCGATGAAGACCACGACAAATCGATCGAGGTTTGGATGAAAGATCCTGTTCATGAGGCCAATGAACACTGCTGGAGCATTGGTTACGCCGAATGGCATAACCATGAACTCATAGTGGCCATACCTACATCTGAAGGCTGTCTTCTGCATGTCCTCGTCCCAAACTCTGAGCTGATGATAGCCTGACCTCAGGTCTATCTTCGAGAACCACCGTGCTCCATTGAGCTAATCGAAGAGGACATCAATCCTCAGTAGCGGATACTTGTTCCTCACCGTCACCTGCTTCAGGCGATAATAGTCAACAAAAAGTCGCATGCTCCCGTTCGCCTTCTTTGCGAACAAAACCGGGGAAGCCCAGGGTGAAACACTGGGTTGGATGAATCCCTTGCCTTGCAATTCCTCCAACTGTACCCGTAGCTCTTGAAGCTCAGTGGGGGCAATCCGATACGCTGGAGTGGATATCAGGGCTGTCTCGGGGTACAAATCAATATAAAAGTCTACCTCTCTGCGAGGAGGTAGCCCTGGAACTTCGTCGGGAAAGACGTCCGCGTACTGATCCACCACTGTAGGAAAACTAGGACTCCACACGTCAACTGCTCCTAGGATGAGGATAGCCAACTGATGAGTGATGGGCTGTCCAATCCTCTACGAGAGTCCATCCTGTGCTGCAAAGGCTCCCTTCTCACTGGTGAAGGTGAACCTGCTCCCGTTGGTTCATACACATTGCACCATGCGCCAAATACAGTCAATCTGTGCATGGAATATAGATAACCAATCCATGCCCAAGATGATGTCGTAAGGCCTCGACGCCGCTACAAGAAGATCCCAGCCGAAGCTCTCGCCTTCTAGAGTAAGCTCACACTGCCGGAACCAGTGCGTCATCATCGAGTCCGCTCCCATAGGTGTTTCTAGCCGTAAGGATTGAGCCAACGGCTCCGTCGGAATCTCCGAGCTCCAAACAAGGGCAGCAGCTATGAAAGAGTGACTCGCTCCTGTGTCCATAAGAACTACAGCAAGGGTGGAATAGACACAGATAGTACCTCGAATTGTCTCGGGCGCGCCGTGGTCGTAGGCCTCCACTGGCTGGAGCTGTGCCTGTCTCTTCCCGCCAGCTCCCTGTGGCCGGGGTAGACCTCCTGGTGGTGGTGGTGGTAGAGCCTCAAAGCGTCGCCCACCACCTGCTGCTCGGCCAGCTCCTCTGCCTCGTCCGCCTCCTCCCTGTGGACCGCCACGGTCGACCCTTTGCCTCTGCTTGGGTGGCCCCTTAACCATCTGCTGCTCCTCGACATGGTGGGTCGGGCAGTCACGAGCCATGTGGCCCTGTCCGCCGCATGTGGAGCACTGCCAGCCTCTTGAAAGACTGGCTCCGCACTGTGTTACCCGCACTACTGAGCCAGTGTCCTGAGGTCGTCTACGTGAGGGTATGGTCTTCCTGGACCCCTGAGTCATCCATTGGCTGCCTGCTGCGGAAGACTCTGCTACCTGACGCCCTGCGGTAGGTCTCACTGCTGAAGAAGACTCAGCAAGAAAGCTCTCGATCACAAGGGCTCGCCCCAGTACTACTCCTTCCTGAGTCGGAATTCTAAGGGAGATCAGCGATGCCCTGATCTCATGTCTCAATCCCTGCTCAAAGGTCCGGGCCCGGAAGAATGGGTCTCGTAGCATGTCCGTCGAGTAGCGCGAGAGATCAGTAAATCTCGCCGAGTACTGGGCGACAGTCAAGCTGCCCTGCCGCAGCTGAAGAAGCTCCTAGATGCGCACCGCAAAGAGGGTGGTTGGGATGAACTCTGAGCGGAAGAGGCTCTCAAAGTCCGTCCAGAGAAGATATGCCTCATCGTGCACCTAGAGCATCAAGCTCCACCATCGGCCTACTTCCACGTGCAGTAGGCTTGCTGCGAGGATCACCATGAGGTCTCATGGTGTCCTTACTAACCGTAAAACTCGTACCACTGCCTCGAGCTAGTCCTCTACTGCTTGGGGGTCCATCTCCCCACGGAACCTAGGTGGTCGCTGGCGCTGGAACTCATGAAGTGTACTAAGGAGATGTGCATCGTCAGCGGGTGGGGCTGGAAGCATCGGTGGATCGGCGGGTAGAGGTACCGCCGGTGCCTCAACTGTCAAAGGGCCCTACACCGAGGCCTCGTTGCTCAGCAGGCTGTCGTCACGCTCAACTCTCGGAACCCTAGCTGGCTGCTATCGTGGGGCCATCCTGAAAAGAAACAGGTGTGCCACAGTCAGAACAGTATACATGGTGAGCTGACACAAAGTAATCACAAAGAAAACTTGAAACACACATGCAATCAATATTTTCGTGCATTAAGTCAGAAATCAGAAGTCAGGGTCCTGGTGTACGGATACGTCGGCCGCCGCACCAACACTGGACTCTCTGGACTGATAACCACACCCAATGCACTTAACACTATTTCTTCACATAGAAGAAAGATCAGAGTCTGCAGTAGAACCGAACTCCTCTGATACCAATTTGTCACGACCCGTCCTCAGGGCCCGTGCCGTGACTACCCCAAGCCCGCCTTCCATAGGATAGGGGCTGGCGACTAGCACCAAGGCGTAAATCCTGGTAAAAAGGGAAGGTATTACCTTTGTAAAGTAAACAAGCACCACAGAGTAAGCAATCCGAAAAAGTAAACACTAAGTAAAAAATGGAGTACAACAGTAAGTGCGGAAAAGTAAGTGGGTCAGAATACAAACCCAAACTGAAAGTAAGTACAACTCAAAAGGGAAAACAGAAACTGAAAAGTAATGAGGCAATGTTGAGCTGTCCACTGGAAATCCCACATGAAGGGTGGGTACAGATAGCCTCCACAGCTCCTCGGGTCCTGCCGACCGCTCCGAGTACGTTCCACCCAATGGTCCACCTCCAGGTACCGTCTTGCTCCGAAATCCTCAACCACGATCAGCAGTGTCCGCCGTCTGCAACCAACACAACGTATTGTGGGCATAGCCCGTGTAGGGGTGTGTATAAGCTACTCAGTAGGGACCCCGAGACCCCCAAATGTCTCCCAGAATCCACAAAGGATAAACCACAAAGGAAGGATACAATCACGAAGTAACATCTGACATTGTTTCGGTATATGCCCATACATATACCTAAGTCACCAATTCTATTTCGCTCCAACATCCGAGCCCAAGTAATACCCATTCCACAAAGGAAAGAAAAACGTAAATCCACACAGGATAACACAACACAATCCACAAAGGAAAGAAAAATAGGATTTCAGCTCACATAGGTATACTTCTTCATATGATGATGAAGATGACCAAATATTGCAACTGATTCATCTAAGCCGTCAGACCCACAATGGATCGATAGGTAACTAACCCCCACAATGACCCACAAAGGATCTGACCCACAATGGATCGATAGGTAACTAACCCCCGCAATGACCCACAAAGGATCTGACCCACATAGGATCGATAGGTAACTAACCCCCGCAAAGACCCACACAGAATCGAACCCACACAGGATCTGTAGGCGCTGGCCCACACAGGACCACTGAGCGCTGACCCACACAGGATCGGACCCACACATGATCGGTAGCACTGATCCACAAAGGATCGATGAGTGCTGTATTCGTCGTCGAATCCACTGAGGATCTCTGCACAGTCGTCGTCGTTGTCGCAGTCGCAGCCAGCTAGAGGGTTCCCGCACACAGGAAGCTAGTTTGGGAGGGTCCGCTCCACGAGCCGAGAGGCTGATACATCAACTGACACATAGTCCAGAGTTGATGTATCCAAAAGTTCCGCATCATCAACAGGAACTCAACGTCGAAGACGGCACGTCAATCGGACGCCCGGTCTAAGAGTTATAGGCTTTTTCGTCCCAGGGGCTCAGTTGGTTTTTATGGAAAAACCAACCCGACCGTACTCCACCTACATCCAAACCTCGGGAAGAGTAAGAAAAAAGATTCGTCTCACTTAGAGGAATCCAACCAAGTCGACAGAACGTCAATCGGACGTCCAAAGCTCATGTTATGAGCGTTTCCGCTCCGAGGGCTCGGTTGGTTTCGTGTACGAACCAACCCGGTCGAACCCAAAGTATTCTGAATCCTTGAGTGTAATATACGGAAACGATTGACTCGATCCAAGGATCTCATCTCCACTAATGGCGCGTCGATCGGAGGCTCTTAGCTCAATATACGTTCAAAAGACCGAAAAGGTGCTGAAAACGCTGGGTT